>OZ000486.1:4465000-14050000 GCA_963922655.1 Cardamine chenopodiifolia | reverse complement strand
CGTAGTCCAAATACTGCTTCTAAACACTCAGCCGCGATGAAAACGCAACCGTAGCTCAAAAAGTTCATCAAGCTATCTTTCACACTTTCAAGATCTGGTGACAGAGATCGAAGGCAGCGTGAAACCACCGACGGAAGATGCTCCTCCTTGAAAACCGGAGCACCAGGAAGATCCAAAAAATGAACTTGATCCATTGACCTGACGACTTCGATGTTGTCGAAGCAGAATTGGACAGCCAAGCTTTATGTGGAAATGTTGACAGACAGCCAAGCTTGCATAATCAAGACGAGCGTCCAAAAGTGAATCCTTGAAAGCCAAGTTTATGTGGAAATGTTGACTTTAACATTCATCTTTGAAAATTTGGCACCCAAAATACATTGTTAAAAAAGTCAAATTGGGGGCATTCTGAGAATCGAACTCGGGATCTCTCCCACCCAAAGTGATAATCATACCACTAGACCAAATGCCTAGTTCTTGACATAATTATGTTCATATGCTAGAGAAAATCAAGGAGATATGTGTCCACTTAATTGGCTTTTCAGCAATTTAGTATTGAGAAGCGATACACATAGGTTTCAACCCAAATAAAAGATTGCAAGTGTACTGATAATCACAGTAGTATAGATGAGATCGAATCTATGTATACAAAAGTTACGTTACGATTCTTTGAGAATATAATTAAGGTAAAATAATGATATAATTGTTGGTTGTAATATAAACGAAAATAGCAAATAAAACAATGTAAATATCAATTAAACGAATTTATAGATTATGAACTAGAGAATTATTCAGCACAGTTTTGAACTCAAATATGAATGTATAATTAATCCACTATTGTGGTATCAATCACTTTATTTAGCAACCTAAGATTTTAAACTCTCATTTGAACTTAGAATTCCAAACAAATGTTAACGAGCATGTTCGTTTTGTTCACGTATCGCCTTATCATCAGATTTCGTTGGCTAAAGACAATCCGTCATCTATGTTTTTCAGCCTTATAAACTACATTTTTATTGTGTTAAACGACCTAAGATCAAAAACTAGATATGTAATCAAGTTTCAACAATAAGATCAACAATAGATGAAGAAATCCTAAGATAATTTTCTATCTATGACTAATTCAATGATTCAAAAATTTTCTTGAAACCATAACCTAACTATAGAATTACTCAAACATGGTAAACAGAAAACAACAAAAACATGATAGAAGAAAACATAATTAAAATTTAGAAATAAATAGAAAGGGTTTACAAATCTTCTCCAATTGTCAAAAGGATGGATTCTTTTGCCAAAGTTTCATATAAACTAAAGAACAATGTTTAGAACTTAAAATTGTCAAGAATATCTCTCAAAACGAGTTTAAGGTTTTTAAAACATTAATAGATGAATTGGGTCAAATACAGAGTGAGTCGGATTGATATTGGGCCATAAATCTGCGTCTAGAGAAGGGATCGATCTCTTTGATGGACCGATCGATCACTCACTCTTAGGACCAAAATCTGCAACTGCTTCAATTTCTCGCCAAATGGATGTCTTCAGGAAAACGAACATAACTTTTGAACTGTCAGTGGAAATCAACTCAAACCGGTGTCTAATGAAAGATAACTCCCGTGGCTATCTTGTGTCAAAATTTCATCAAATTCTTATGGAAAGCCTTTCAAAAGATGGAAAAATTATGACGCTTCAGCACGATTCTTCATTTTCAATTGCTTCTTTTCACCTAAAATGACTTATTTTCCTCCACAAACTATCCAAAACCTGAAATGATTCAATATTGGACTACAAGACTTTAAAAACGTTTTTGACGCTATAAAATATATAAAATAAGAAAGAAAATAAAAACTTTAAACCGATAAAAACACGATTCATTAAGAAGAAAAGCATAGCAGAGTTACAGAATCCATCTGTTTCCATCGATTATTTCAGTGTTCATATGGATCAAATAATATTCTAGAAGTTAGTTAAAGTATGCTAAATGACATGTTCTCGTTATTTCTAATTTTTGTCTTTCGTAGGAGCATTTGACTTCAGTTAAACATCTCCGGGCACGCTGCTCTAATAGATCACATATCAAATTTCGTGTAGAACAAGTTTCGGTCTCCATAAGAAGCTAAGTGATCCATAACATCAACACTCACCTTACGGAACAAGCAGAAATGCTGAAATGAATCAGAAACTGTTGGTAACTTTCTTAACCAAAGTCCATCGCGTTGTCTGGAACAGTTAGCGGAATATATCGATAAATTTTTAAGTGTTTATAAGAATGTATTTGATTTAGAAAGTAAAAGTATACTGAAATGTATAGTATACTTGATTTTATATCTGATTTTTATTTTCTAACAACACTTTCGTTTTACTACTTCTGTTTTATGCGCAACAACTTAAGCATGTTCGACAATTTAGTGATAAATTTGAGTCACAGACAATTAACCAAGGATCCAAGCAAGAGTTCTAATAGTAATATCACTAAGTGTGTATCTAGTCCCAAGTATTAGAAAATAGTACTTACTTCAAACAATCTCGTTTTTCTATGCCCTCTAAAATTTTAATCCCAATGCATTATAGGGTTTCTTTACTGGTTTTGTAAACTTTAGATATTAATTTTGTTATTTTGGCCTTTTTATCATACAAACTCAAACAAATAAACTTGAGAATGTTGTTAGGAATTCCTATTTTCCTTGGCCTACTCTCATTCCTATAAGAGGATGTTCCTCGGAAACTAAACTCTCTTACTTAGAATTTGATATTTCAATATTATTTTACAAACACCAAAAGATGTTTGTTCTAAAAAGTTCATTATACACGTGTGAGATAACTGATCACTGATTCTTAGGATTTTCAAATAGTACATGTCACTTATTCCCCAATGGGATGGGATTAACAAATCTTGCATTTTCTCCATCTTTGTCAACTTCTTAAGTATAAGTGTATGATGTTTATGTCTTTGGTCAAATTAAGTTTGTTTTAATTATGTGTATATTCTATTAAACATATGGAGTTTTTTTGTCAACAATATACAATATGTGAGTTTGAATTTGGATGGTGACACACCAACGATATGGTATATCACAAAACATTAGCTTATATATGTTATAGTCCAATAAATCATGGTTTAAAGATAGCTTATGTACTACTCCCAAAAGATTAAATTGAAAGAAACATGTTTTCTTCCTTGGAAGTTTGGAATACCACAATCCTACGCATGGCTTAGCAACTTGGCGTTTCTTTTTTTGTAAGAACTAGAGTAGTTCATGAGCTACATATGGACTTTTTAAACTATATATATAGTTTATGATAAACTACCGAGTGCATGAACTAATCTAGTCCTTACAAAAAATCTCATTCCATAACAAATTCTTTTGATAATTTTGTTATCATAAACTATACTATTTTGTTATTAGTTTGATCTACGCATACTAAAATCTAAACTTGTAAAGTTTGGTAGAATGATTGGAGAGAAAAGATATCGAATTTGTAATTTTGAAAAGAAAATTATCAAAAGAATTTGATTAAGTTTTTCTTGTGAGGTAATTCCTGCCTTATAGTGTTGTTTATCGTGGGTGAGAAACTTGGAATCTACTTGGTTTTTAAAAACAAAAAATTTCAAGTCACACATTACTTAAATAAAAACTAAGCGTAGGCAAAGAGTATGGAAACGGACAACTGATCGATAGTACGTAAACAAAGAGAAGGATAACAAAAACAAAAAGGGAAAGTGGGGAAATTGTATGTGAATGGAAATTAGGAAATTGAAGAGAAGGCATGTTGGTGTATTTACTAATGCGAGCATTTAGTGAGACTGCAAAAAATGAGCGCAATTTTAGCTTACAAACTTACAGCCTCTCCTACAACCCATTTCTCTTGCTCCTCTCTGCACCTTTCATTTAATGCATCGCTCGCAACATTATAACATAATGATAGGCTATAGAAGTGTGTATATTCTTTAATTCTTATAGGAAAATATATGCGTTTATATATATAAATCAAGTATTGGAGTGAGTTTATCAATAAAATTTGTTGGCCGTGTAGCTAGCCTTATAATAAATTTATTAGAATCTAGAAAACTATTCTCAAATGTAACCAACTATAACTGTGAAAAACAATTAAGACAATGACGATTAGACCCATGTTTTGAAATGGCAAGCAATGGAAAAGATTATTCATAACATTTATAATGATTTATGATAATACAAATGTTGAATGCACACACCAACCGCAGGTCCGCAGTATATATGGAAGCTAGTTAGATGTTGAAACAATATATGAAGATTTATGTAAAGCAAACTTCATTGTTGAGAAATACTCAATTAAGGTGATATCAGCTTTCGAGCTATTAAACTATACTGTAGTATATTAATGCGTTGAAGTAATCGTACTATTTATTGACATTTTGGTTAGGGACAAATTGGTCGTAGCAAAAGAAGCAAAATATGAATCCACAAGGAAGCTGAAAACAAAAATAGAAAACTTTGAATCTCTCTCTTATTTTAAAATCAAACACTTATCGGTTCAGTACCATTCGGTGTGGATCACTCACCATCCATCATCCACCCCCACCCCCACACACACAACTATTTGCTCCTATCATGTACAACTTATCTATATATTAGTCAAAGACGTGTATATTAATTTGAAGCTAAAAATAAAGAATTTACTATTTGAACATTTGATTTTGAAAGTGATCTTAATTTACAATAGTTTGATATATATGAAACCCTACATAAAGCAAAAACATAAAAGACTCTGTACATCGGTTTAACCATCCATATTTTCTAGATACTATGTATATATATCTTACTATTTAGAAGTGTGAGTAAAACACATAATTAATTTTTAAATAGTATTTCTGTGCATTTTAAGAAGATGTATATAAGAGTAAAATAATTATGTGTACAAAAAATCACAAAGTTCATTGTGCATTGTATCACAAATTCTAATTATATATATTTATATCAATGTCTATTCAAGTCACTGTATAATTTCTTTGTTAATTTTAGTTTACGTTTGTATATGTACTTTAACAAAAAAACAATTGTTTATGTTAATTGTTTTCATATTCACAGCTCCAATCTGATTAATCTCATACACTTGTACATGTGTGTGTAATCGAGGGAGAGAGAAAGATTAATGGGATCTGTGGATCAGAAACCAATTAACAGAAAATATCTGAATATTGTTGTTAAAACTTTAAATAGAATGAATATTAAATGAAAATGGTAAAAAAAAACATAATTGCTTTAACAAAAGAAAGCGAATGATAATAGGAAAGAGAAGTGTCAGTTTAGAAAAAGAAATTGATGGATGAGATCACTTCTCCGCACCTTCTGCTAAGTGCTAAGTTCACAGTTATGTTGTGTCCCATGACATTCTTAAGCTGCCTGGATCTTCTCTACGATGTCGCTTCACTTCTTTTCTTTCTAATTTCATTTCCTTTTTGTAACTAAATTTCATATCATATATTAGTACCTAATTTTTTACTAATATTTGAAACCGTCATAATCTAATATCACAAGTATGTATATATATATATGTATACATTGTTCTATGGATATAATTATCCAGAAAATAAAGTAATTTAACATGTTTGGCTTTATGATTCAAAGAGGATATGCATCTTATGCAAGTTGTGGAATTTCTTGGTTAAAAGGAAAATACAATTATCTTCCAAAATAAAATAAAAGTGGATGTACTTTGTTGAGCTTTTAAGGTTTTCATTCGCTTGTAGTGGTCCCAATATGTAAAACACATGTCAAATTGATTGTTGTTTGAACATCCCACTGAAATCTAGGGTTTCTCCATGACGCCAATAATATTTTCTAATAAATTGAAGAATAATAAACTGTATACCTAAGAAGATGTAGAAATGTACCACAACATATAGATGAAAATATCAGTAAACAAACCCAAACCAATAGCTAGTTGGAATTCTTTTTTTTTCTTTTAAATGGTAGATTTGAAAACTACTTTTATATAACCAGATAAGACATTTTCCAATATCCAGATACTCCCAAAACAAATAGAAAAAACAAGGTTTCTTTTAATCACTTGGATCTTTATAATAAATCAACACTAAAACGCAGGTGAGAGTTTATTAGTAATTTAGTTTTGGTATAAAGATTGTTATGGATGTAAGTTATACTTGTATAAGACCGTTCGTAAATTGCTTGATTAAAAGCAAGTATATCGAATTGTTGAATTTTTTAATGAGAATATTTGAAGATATAGATATTTAAATTGTTGCATTGATCGCCATTTCCTGATTCTGTAAAGGCCCGAGCACCAAAACAGCTCAACATAAATTCTATTTTCTTCTATTCAAAAAAAAAACTAAATAATGAAAGTATTAATATATACTGAATTTAAATACTTTATTTTTGCTTAAAATAAGACCTTTTTATTTTAATGTTAAAATATATTTTCAAAACATGAAAAAGAAAAAGAATCAAACTATTTTACATCAACAATTAACAACCATATCAACTCTTAAACCTAAGAGCTAAAAACTGGAGCATACTATCAAGTGTTTCACGATTTTTACATGTGAAGATTGATACAACTAAAGTAGAATGCAAGAGATAATGAGGAAAGAGGATTTTCCAAGGTATAAGAGATTGATCGATTCTGAAAATTTTGATTTAGATGGGCTATGACAGCTGTTGTAGTCGAGGCATGGAACTGAAAGACCCTAATATTTTGCTATTTCCACACTAAATAAATTGTTGCATCAGAAGAAGCTTGAGTATGATCTGAGAGTACCCTGGTGGATCTGATTGCACCCCCATAATCCAAGGCGCTACCAGCTGCAGCGAGAGTGGAGGGTTTGGAGTGATTTGGTGCGTCATTGTGTGTCAAACCTGGTTGGAAAAATCACAATAAAAAAAGAGATGATAATGTGAATCCTCCCATGTAGTAAAAGTACGCAGGTTGCGGGAACATTCATGCCCTATTTCCTGAAGCGGTCTCTGGTTGTAAGTCACCATTTCATCGCCAGCCAATGAATGAAGGAGAATCTTGGCACCACTTCCTTAAACCAAACCACGCTCGTCCAAGAGACTATAGGAGCTGGTTCACAGATATGTTTCCAAGTTGAGGAGGTTGAGAATTTCTCCATGTAGGTACCTCAGTACTGCCTCCAAGTAAACCTGTCGGGTCCTCTATCTACATTTGTGACAGCCATGGATGTGAGAAGTGTTTGGAGAGATTCAACGTGAGGGGATCTTGCACTAGAGAAATTCCAAAATCCTCCTCTGGTGGCATCAACCACTGAAGCATCCCTTAGAATTCTGAGATCCATAGGTCCTGCTTCTCCAAACAAGTCGATAAGTGGACCTAGGTTGGTCCATGTGTCAAACCAAAAAAATGCCTTCTTGCCATCTCTCATTTGACAATGAATGATTTTTTTTGCCAAAAGTTTGAGCTCAAGTAGCTTTTTGATGTTCCAAGAAACTCTGGGAGAGATCTTCATCAACCAATAAACTCTTGGCCCTCAGCACATTATTTTTAATCCATGCAACCCAGAAAGACTCAACTCGGGAAAATAAATTCCAAACCAGTTTTAGGCGAAACACCTCATCAAACTCTTCCAGCAATATGATGCATAACCCTCCTTCTCCCCTAGGCTTACATATATCCTTCCACACTACTCTTGTTCCTCTAGCATTGTTTGTAGAGTTTTTCCAAAGAAAAGCTGAACAAAACGTGTCATTTTTTGCACAAAAATCTTGGGTAAGACAAATTCTTGGCTCCAGAAATTGACTTTCCCATAGTTGACCAAGACAATAAGCCTTATCTTGCTTGCATAAGACATAAATTTTGTTGTCCAAGAATGCAGCTTATTGGTTATCTGCTCAAGAAAAGGTTGTAGTGTGAGAGGATTAATCGTGTGGGGTTTAGTGGCAGTCCCATGTACCTGGTTGGGAATGACCCAATATTTATCCCAAAACCATCCGCTAGATCCCCTGCTTCAGCTTCCGAGTAACCAGCAAAAAACAAACTTGATTTTGTTGCATTCATGTCAAGACCAGAATATGAGCGGAAGAGATGAAGGATACTAGTTATACATGTGAGAGAGCGATGAGATCCATCACCGAATACCAGTAAGTCATCAGCAAATGCCAAATGTGTCAAACGAAGAGCTTCACACAATGGATGAATCTGATAGTTACCCTGTGCAGCTCCCATATCTAACACCCTAGATAAGATATGGAGATAATGAGTCTCCATGTCTCAGTCCCTTCTTTCCTTCAAAAAAACATGCTAGCTCACCATTCAATGAAATAGAGAACCTAGGAGTGGATATGCATTCCATAATCCAACATAGAAACTATAGGAAAAAACCTTGAGTTTCAAGAACCTTGATTAGAAAATTCCAATATACTATGTCAAAGGTTTTTCTAATATCTACCTTTAGCATAGCACTCGTATGCCCTACAGGCTTATGATAATTTAGGATCAGTTCTAAGGATAGGAGGACATTTTCCCCTAACCTACGATCTTTCAAGTAAGTTGCCTGGTGTGGAGAGATGCAGTCATGCAGGATAGGCTTGAGCCGATTTGCAAGAACTTTATAGATGACTTTATACACAAGATTACAACAACTGATGAGTCTATGCTCGGGTAGAGAGCATGCTTCAGTAGTCTTAGGAATCAAAGTTATGGAGGTGTTATTCAGATCTTTTAACAGCTTCCCATTCCTAAAAAACTCTTTGACTGCCTCAATCAGAAGGGTCCAACTACATTCCAATCCGATCGATATAACTCAACCGGGTAGCCATACGGCCCTGAACTCTTCATCAGTTATTTGCCAGAGCAGACGTTGTGTGTGATCTGTAGTGCACTGATAAGGAAGGAGCGCTTGGAGCGCTTCCATGATACCAGAGATATGGGCATATTTGTTTCTCCAAAGATGGATTTGAAATAAGCATATGCATATTGTTTGAGTTGTTCTGAATATGTAATTATTGAATCATTTGTATCCTTTAGAAAGTAAATATGATTCTGTGATTTTCGTTATGTGATTGTCTTGTGGAAAATATTGTATTCATGTCCCCTAAGTCAAGCCAACACACTCTAGATTTCTGCCTGAAGAACTTCTCCTCAGCTAACGGTAGTTTTGACCAAGCGTCTCGAATTATGTCCTCCTCTCTTGCCAGTTTTGTAGTAGAAGCAGTAAGTAACTGTGTTTGAGTAGCTGCAAGCTCAGCTGCTTTCTCCTTAACCCGCATAGACATACCACTATAACATGTTTTATTTAACCTCTGAAGCTTTAGTTTCAGTAGCTTGAGAGCTCAAACCAGTTTGAATTGATGGGAGGCAACCACAGAGTCTGCAACCCATTCTGAATTAACCAACTCCAAATAATTCGAATGAACAGTGATATAGTTATAGAACCTTAAAGGTTTATTAACAGCTCGCTTAAGACTTGGAATGGAGAGCATGCAAAGGGTATGATCATTCTGATCTGACTCAAGAAATTATAAGTAAGAGTCAGGAAAAGAAGTAGCCCAATGCTCATTGATTAGCGCGTGTTCAATGCATTTTGAGATTGGATCCAGCTCTATGTGGTTCCACTATGTAAATGACAACCATGTGGATGGAGCATCAAGTGTAGAACTGTTTTAGCTGGAATCACTGCCCCCAACATATCTGTTGCATCATCTGTATTCAACTCAACCTAACATGTGACAATTGCCTCAAGTACTGCAACTACAACCTGACCTGAAGCAACATCCGAACCTAGAGCAATTGCCTGATTTGCAACCACTGCCTGCCCGGAAGCCGTAACCTGACATGTGATAATTGTCCCATCTTGACCCAATACTGCAAAACAGCCTGAACCTCAACATTACTCAGTTCTATGACAACAACTAGACCCTTAGCATTACTCAACTCTCTTTGAACTGAACCTAAAACTTGACCGTCGCCACCAGCCTGACTCTGCACTCTTGAAAGAACAAACCAATGAGACCCAACTTGAGTCACATTTGTATATAATCCCACAACAACAACTAGGGAGGCTTTGAGGGAACCTTTCTCGATATATACAATTTTGGGAGGGCTCTTTGATCTATCCCTGGATTGCCTATTTCAAGAACTTAGACGCTTAGATTTTGATCTCAAAACTCCTACATTCTCAATAGGTGGAGGTGGGTGCTTAGAGCATCGATGAGCAGTGTGGCCAAACTCTTAACAAGCACTGAACTATTGTTGAAGCCATGGGTAGTTGACACCAATCAAGAACTCAGTCCCATCCAAAAATCCAGAAACTAGCTTGGTAGGTAGTTCCTATAGAAAATTCACTTTGACCAGTACTTTGGCAACCTCAACGGTGACCTTCTTTGCTATTTCAATATAAAGATCTTTGGGATGACCCACCCCATAAGCAATTCTCTACAAGCTTTGCATGTTGAATGAGATATAAAGAACTCCTCTAAACTTAACAATTACTTGTGCCTTTGTAATTATTGGCTTTTCTGGAGTGAATTCTAGAGACCATACAACAACAAACATCGGGTGATCCGCTATGTTCCATACGTTGCAATGAGCAAAATTTTCTGGGTGTGCACATTGCTCACTCGTAGAAAGAATGTACATGCCCAATTTGGTGAGCAAAGATTCTTGGACCATTTCGTGTATATAAGGCATTTACCACACCAATGATGCGATATATCGCCAGAGCAAGTCCCTGAAATTGAGTGTATATATAATTTTTGAATTCTTCCCTTGCTTTCACTATGTTCTCGTTAGGAATGAGAATAAATGGAACTCTGGATTCATGGTGGAGGAGGCTGGAAGAGACTAGCATATGATCTTTTCTCGTGTGAACCCAGGCCCTCAGCAGAGTTTTAGGCTACCACTGCAGGAAAATCCACATATGAGGCTTGAAGGTTTGCTGCAGCCATAGAGGAGATAACCTTATCAGCTCCTTGAAATGCTAGAACCAAAGTTCCGGTTGCCTCGTCGTCGGCCGCTTCTGATTCAGTATCCACACCAACAACCAGAATTGGTGCACTTTTGGAATCGGAGACTTCAGAGACGCGGGCCACCGTAGATCTAGCCTTGGTCGCTGCCAACGTAGTTGGAAGAGCTTTCGTTGTGACATTTGTTGGGGCGGGTCGATTTTGCTTCAGTGGGGGTGGGGGCATATAGAACAATGATCTTCGGAATTTTTTTTCTTATCCATCGTAATTGCAAGAGAAATGGCGCTCGACCGGAAGTGAGACAAGCGACGAAACCCTAGTTAATCGCCCTTTGGGAATTGGGCCTGAGAACGTTTTTTCCCTTGAAAATTGCACACAACAACGTTAAGACCAAATTTATGTTTAAGAATGTTTAACATTATCCCTTACAATTTAATTTTTGATAAAAAGCTCGCATTTCTTTTATCTTTGTAATAAATGCAGACGAAAATAATTTTAATATTTCAAAAGAAAATGAAGAATTATTTACTCATTATTAATGGGAACGATCAACAACAAAGACCCTCGAATCAATCCAATAAAAATGACCTTAATTTCTTGACAATTACTATATCACCACCCATCCTGATCTCTTAAAAATTCTTATTTTTTCCATTAAATTACTTGTTTTCTTTCGCAGCATTACATCGCAAAACCCCTAAAATCGTGTTTGGCTAATCGATTATGGCTGAACCCCGAAGATGACCAAGATAATCCTTTTTTCTTGCAAAGACTGATCTTTCCCCTGGACTAAAACCTTATCAGGTCCGATTCGTGTTGATGAAGAGTTTGTCACTTGTAAACATGCACCCACCACAATATATGATCCATCTACTACCATTTTTGAACCAACTATTGCTTTTACTGAGTCCAAAACTATTTTAGTTGGAATCAATGTCCTTGACATAACCCTTTGGAAATTAGGTCATAGAGCGTTTTTCCTTTACATAGTCCTTTAAGAAGTAAGACAAGCGATGAAACCCTAGTTATTAGCTTTTGGGATTGGGCCATAAAACATTTTTCTTTTGAGAATTAACACTCAACAACGTTAGGATCAAATTTTTGTTATTAACATATTATTAATGGTAACGATCAGCAACAAAGACTCTCGAATCAATCCAATAAAAATAACTTTAATTTTTTGTTAATTACTATACCACCACCCATCCTGACCTCTTAAAAAAATTTTTTAATTAAATTACTTGTTTTCGCAATAATACATTGCAAAACCCTTAAAATCGTGTTTGGCTAATCGATTATGGCTAAATCTCGAAGGTGACCGAGAAAATCTTCTTTTTCTCGTACTAAAACTCCAGAAATTAACTCCGCCACACATGACTATATTTTAAATATATATATATAATACCCATCTTGTTATAATTAAATAAATATTTCTATGACAAAATAAAATGTGGGAAAATAAGTTAATTAACCATCTTTCTGTCTGGTTCTATTTAATGTTTTGTGAGATGTCAGAAGAGAGGAAAAAAAAGAGGAGAAATCCTAGTTCAGAACCAAACATGGATCAGTTTCAAAGAGTCTGTTGCTTCAATTTCTGAAGAAATTTGAGTTTGTACGTTTGAACTGCAGAAGCAGGTTGGATTTTAATGCAAGAACTGTAAGGAAGAGCGGCATGGGTTTGCATTAATGATCACTTCGAGTTTCTTCCGATCTCTTACTGTTTTCTACTTGAGAAATTAATTATTAGAGATAATTTATAATAATTAAAAGTATAAAATCCGAAGCAACGTAAATTACAAAATGTAAATGTAAAATTATGTGGCGAAAAAGACACTCATGATACAACTACAAAGCTACAACTAATCAAATTACTGTTGAAGATATTTAGGATTCCTGATTGTCTTCTATTTGTTATGGTCAACCTATTAGTGATTTAAATAGAACATACGTTTTTTTTTTCTTTTTAACTAGCACATAAAATGTGATTTACATAGCACACTTGAAAGTTGATTTACATAGCACATAAAATGTGATTCTAACATACTTGAAAGTTGAAACACTAGCATTGTTATTTTTAATTAAATGTTCCTTAGATATTTTGTAAAAGTCTTTTGTGCTTTTATTGCTGATATACATTTAGCCTCTATATATCACTAAAGGAACTAACCCCTAAAAATCTTATCACTAAATGATACATTTTTAGTGATATTTAAAATAAAATAAACAAGCTTTTTGTCTTTTTTTTATATTTAATTTTTGTTAAATATGAAATCTTTTCTAAAACGTACACATATAATATTATAAAATAAAAAACCTATACATGCGGGTGAAATAAAGAAATATATATGTAGATATATATATATATATATATATATAGAAGTGGTGTATAGAGATATGGGTAAAACTTTAAATTTATGTAAAAAGGATGAATATTTTTAGAGAGGTTGGGTAGGTGAAGAGGGACTATAAGAGGGAGAGAAAGAGGTTGTAACTCTTTTGCCCTATTCACATTTTTATTTTCTTCCCATCAACCATTCTGTTCCTGCCTTTTCCTCTTCTTTTTTGACACATCACATCATCACTCAACATCAATCATCGTCATATGCATACACATACATCTGTGTTCTTCGGATCGAGTTAAATCAGTTATGGCTTCCTCGAATAGACACTGGCCAAGGATGTTCAAGTCCAAACCTCATCCCCATCAATGGCAACATGACATCAACTCTTCTATCTTGCCTTCTGCTTCCCACCGATCTTCTCCCTACTCTTCAGGTCCTTCTACTTAATTTTATATATCTAGCAATATTGAAAGTTTTGTTGTAGAGAATTCTAATCTGATGAGATGTGGTTTTTGTTACGGTTTGCCAAAAAAGGGTGTGAGGTGGAGAGGAGTCCAGAGCCAAAACCGAGATGGAATCCAAAGCCGGAGCAGATTCGGATTCTTGAAGCCATCTTCAACTCAGGGATGGTGAATCCACCGAGAGAGGAGATCAGGAGGATTAGGGCTCAACTTCAAGAATACGGCCAAGTCGGTGATGCTAACGTCTTTTATTGGTTCCAAAACCGCAAGTCCCGTAGCAAACACAAACTCCGCCTCCTCCACAGCAACTCCAAACACTCCCTCCCTCAACCACAGCCGCAACCTCAATCACAACCTCTTTCCTCACTAAACTCGGCTTCCTCTTCCTCTTCCTCCTCCCCCTCCTCTTCCTCCTCCAAATCCACCAAACCCCGCAAAAACAAGAACAATAACAACACAAATCTCTCTTTGGGTGGTAGTCAAATGATGCGGATGTTTCCGCCGGAAGCTGCGTTTCTCTTCCCTGTTTCAACCGTGGGAGGGTTTGAAGGGATCAATGTCTCATCCCAAGTAGGGTTTCTCTCCGGTGATATGATCGAGCAACAGAAACCTGCTCCAACATTAGGGCCATGTACCGGACTCCTGCTGAGTGAGATCATGAACGGTGGTGGTAGTGTGAGTTATGAAACTCATCATCAACACTTGAGTGAGAAAGAAGATGAAGAAATGAGGATGAAGATGTTGCAGCAAGCACAGCCTCAGATTTGTTACGCTACTACTAGTTGTCATCAAACCACTTCTTACAACAACAATAACATCATGCTTCATGCTCCCCCCACTACTTCTACTATTACTACTTCGCATTCTCTCGCTACTGGCCCATCAACTTCGGACCAGCTTCAAGTTCAAGGTATGCTGATATATAAAGTTATCTCCCTTTTAAGTTATTACTTATATGTTTAATTTTTACTCAATACCATAGATACATTCATTGTGTGTCAACAATGGAAGGGACACATTAATCAATATAAATCTTTTAAAAAAAATTCATGTTTATCAGTTTGTAAATGAATATTTATTTGTATGATCTCTTTCTTTTTGATGAAAATGAGGTCTATATGTTTGTTTTATATAGATTTTGTTTAACATATAGTCATGATCACACTAACATGAAATAATGGCTAACTCGAAAGGAGCGGGCGCGAGAATAAGGGTGTTCATCAATGAAATGGAGCTTGAAGTGAGCCCTGGACCGTTCAATGTGAGAGATGCATTCGGGGAAGAGGTTGTTCTCATTAATTCCGCGGGTCAGCCCATTGTCACCGATGAATATGGAGTCGCTCTTCACCCTCTTCAACATGGAGCCTCCTACTATCTGGTTTTGTTTCCTCTCTATCTGGTTTTTCCTTGTTATACTAATAAGGTTCATACATTCACTTCACTATAGCTAGAACATAGGTTAAATAAACTAAAGTAAAATAAATACTTAACTAGTGGCTCTACAATCTTGGTTTTGTAGATCTGTAGTAGTTTATTTTTTCATTGGGATCTAAAATGGATAAATGCATGCGAGAGACATGTTGTTTGGCTTAGGTCAACAATATTGACTCAAACTAATTTAATTACACACACACCTTGGGCTTCTGCATGTTAAGCATTCATTGGCTTTTTTTCTTTTTTTTTGGCCTTCGTGTTTTTTGACTTTTGTAGTATAAATTCGAATACCATATTTCGGAGGATGTGCCTGCATGTGGGTGTATATAATCATATATACAATAAAAAAATTAGATATATACTTTACTTATGTGATTAATTTCGAGGTCTCTTCTTTTGCTTTTGCAGATCTAGTCGTGTGGGAGATTTGAGTTTGCAGAAGAAATTGAGACCCGTCTCGATCATTCATTATCTCTCTCGTACGTAGGCTTAAATGTTAGATTTTATAAAATATTGGTTTCAGTTACCTGTTGTGACGGTGCGATGTATGAGTTTCGGGTTAAAACATTCACAAAACTGCGTTATTATATTGTTGGCCAATATATGCTCTGCGTGTTTCGTTTTTATTTCAAAAATCTATAATGCTTTTGTTTCTTCATTTGAATATTATATAATGTGGAATTGTTCAACAATGGGCTAATATGGGGATGAGTAATATGGAAGCTTCACATTACCCAATGATAAAGTAAATTAGGTCATGCGTTATGTTTAGTGTTTAGACTGTGAAGCAAGGTTTACTTGCGGGAAGTGGGAGAGTTTGAACTGTCCAAGTGAGGTGATATTTCACTTCAATCCCGGGGATTAAAAACGTTACTAAAATTAGTATAGAATGCTTTAAACTACAATGAAATTAACTTTTGAAAAGAAAGAAAAAAATCATTTAAATAGTTTAAGAAATATACTAATTAACAGTTGATATTCATACAACAACTTCTTTCCTTCTTTATATTAAAACTTAAAAGCCACACTAACATTTTCTACTAGTCTATCAGTAAGATTAATCTATGTGGTGTTCAAATTTAGCCTATACAAGATATGATTATCCAAATACATAAATAATAGGTTATAAGCGCTTTTGCAATAAAAGTAACCTTGACGAAAAAAAGAAACGGAAAAAGGTTCAAATCACTGTAACTGTTATTTTTAGATGTCCACACATAATTATCAATCTGAATATTTTATATAATAAGAAAACGAATTATTTTGGTACAAAGGAATAAGTAACGTATCAAAGTTAGGAAACAGAGTTTTTATAGTCAGTTGATATGATCCTTTTGCTTTAAATTTTTAACTCTGAATTCATGATATCAGATTTAATATACTCCTATGTGATGAAGTATATACGAGTGCCTACATATATTTAAGGGAATAAAAGAAGATAATATTTTATTAAATCATTGTAGTTGAATACAAAGGAGGTCTAGCAAGGTAGGGGCTTTGTTAGATCAAATCAGATGTCAAAAAGTGCATAATAAAAATGTAACATCAAATCACACAAATGTTTCTCAATAAAAACATGGTCCTACGGTCCTACTTTCTACTGTTTGACTGTTTCCTTCATCTTGTCGCTTTGAAGTTAGCGTTACCCTTGCTTGTATTATTTTCTTTTTTCTACAGAACAACATTTAATTTTCACTCATTTTTTTACTATCTTTTACCAATAATTTCCTCGAATATTAAAATTATAACCGCATTATTAATATTAAAATAAATTCGCCATGGATATCACAAATGTACAATTTATAATTTACCACAGTGCAACGTATTAAGTCTAAAAAATATATTGTAATTTACTAGTTAACGTAATAATAAACGTTACATAAATATTATAAAGCTTTGTTTATTATGCCGTTTTCCAACATTTCTACAAGTTTTTTATTTAATTTGTATCAGACTCGATGATATTAAGAATAAGTTACTAAGTTTGGACATCTCATGGTGCCGCATGGACACATTGTTGCCACTGTCTATGCTGCCGTGTGCACTTAAATTTCCCCGAAATGCCAAAACTAAAAACCTAACTATGCATAGTTAAAATGTTGACAAAAAAAAAACTATGCATAGTTAAAAAAAATAACTATGTATAGTATTAACATTGTGGGAAAAAAGCTATGTATAGTAACATAATAATATCATAACGGAACCAAATCTATATTGTTGTGTTTAAAAAGGAACTATTGGTCGTTTTCCAAACTAAAGTAGAAAATTACGATCGCAAATTAGATGTTGTCATGAAATTAAATGAGATTAAAGAGTGTAAATAGAAATCTATGAAGTGACAAGAAAGAAAAAATAGAAAGCTAGGAAAGAGACAAACAAAAAAATAGGTTCAGAAGAGTGTTGACCAGAGGAACTGTGGATTCACCAACAAGTGGGACAAACTTTCTCTTACGTCCAAAACTGACACAACAGTATCTTAACTCTTTCTCCTCATCATGATATCATACTCATATGACACTCACTACATGTTCATTCTCTCAATTTTGCTTTGTTTTTTGTTCTCTATATCCCAAGATGTTAAACTGATAGATCTAAGATGATTTACATCTCTTGTAATGCAAGCGAGATGTTGCAAATGATAAGGATAACATTTATGAATCTACGACTAGATCTCAGGCTGCAGTATCTTGTAGCCTCGTAGAGTCGTAGGTGATCAGTGAGGCTCTTAAGGATTTTATGGTCAAGGAAAAAACAATTGTATCATAAAACTACACTGTAAAAAATGTGAGGTTCCTTTCCATTTAAAGTAATTACTGTTTCTAATATAATTTTAAGCTGTATATTAATTCAGTATGAATTTGGACTAGGCCAGTTTTAGCATATCTTATGTCTTTAAAAAAACAAAAATTAAACGAGATTCATATATGCAATTTGTTAAATTACACTACTAAAATATTATGTTAAGAAGTATATCACAAAAATAATCATCTTTGCATCGGTTTTTACACTATAACATTTCACTTGAAACAAATGATCTAATTCAGAAACTATTTATCAAATAATTTGGAAAAATATAGAAAACTAATTAAAGTTTATAATTTGTTTTTGAATCTTTTTTTTTCAAAATAAACCATCTCTAACCATACACCTTTTAATGATATATTTTTTATTTTACTCTTCTGTAAGTTTCTTTACTTTTTAATTTTTTGAAAATTTTTACATAAAAAAATATAAATATTAGTGGTGCGACGGTTTCACCTCGTTGGGCTCAAAATCAACCTTGAATTTTGATTCGGTAATACAATAACCACTACTAAAAACCACTAGATTACAAACTTTAGTAATTTGTGGCTTTAACTTTTAAAAAGATAACGAAAGACTTATTTTTAAACATATACTATGTTGTTAATTAGTTTGAGGTCTAGAGACTGTCGTATGAAAATATATATCCTTTAGAATTTTCAGAATTAAAATTTTAAGATATCTGATTGTGATGCGGCCTTGACACTATGCATGATTTGTAGTTGACATCTACGACACTGTTGAAAGTGATTTTCTCACTTTTAGGAATCAAGAATCGGGACCCTACGCATGGAGATGGAGGTGCTACTAGTTGTAAGGCTCTAATCTCGAATGTTTCCACGCCAAAATCCATCAAAGCGCTCTCCATGAACCTTTCCACAACAATGTGACCAGTGCTTTTTTCCCCAAATTTTATCAAAAAAACAAGCACCTAATACACGAGCATGATGGATCGGTTTTACGGTGGAAATAGATTTTGTTGTAGCCGGACGTATCTTAACCATTTCATTATAGTCAGAAGAGACTATGATAGAGTTTTGGTCGAATAACTTGAGAGATCAGAACCCCATGAAGTTAAAAACGGGGCAGATATGGCCACACATCATTATATGGACAATGCTGAATTCATTAAGTGGGCCAAAACATAGATTCATTTGAGAGACCAAATGTATTAGTTTATTTCACTTAGCGGACCAAATATTCAAGTACTGAGTTCATGTGGACAAGTTTAAGTTGGGGACTAAGTTTAGATATTGAGTTTCTATGAACAAATTAATTTCATGTGTGGACCAGATTAAGTTTTTTTTTTTTACTTTTTTGATATTATGTATATGTTCAATAAACAAAACAGAGGTATGTCATGAATAGTACCCGAAGTACCTAAATCCACTAACGTATTTTTTTAAGTAGCAAAATAAAAAGAACAATTTAGAATAAAAATGGGAAAATATTAAGTATATATTTCATCGAGGTTTGCTCTTGCGTCTCGCATTTCGGTTCTCCTTTGTTGGAATGGTATCGAAATTTGTCTGAGCGTGTAATCCTGGGATTTTGGAGCTCGGATTTAGATAGTGCGTATATGATGGATTCAGTTACTTTTGAATTTAACCTTGTGCCTTCGTGTGGCTTGCTTATCGCCCTGATGTGGTTCTTTACTGCATAATGCAGATTCCAGACAGTTTTCTTTGAAATTTATTTGATGAAATTTACCTTTCCTTTGTGGCAACTAGGACAGGGTTATCCTATCATTGACACCGTATCAGAGAATTTGGTTCTTTTGGATTGTGATAGTCCTGATTACTCCATTATGAAGCGTTTTATTCATCCAAATACATCATTTTGGATTAGTGGTACTGTTACAGGAGCATTGAGTTGATGGTTGTTCTGCTTGAAGCAGACGCGAGGATGTCAAGCATTTCTCTTTCAGCTATGGAAGATGCTGACTATTTGGCCTCAACG
Source organism: Cardamine chenopodiifolia (assembly GCA_963922655.1). Lineage (NCBI taxonomy): Eukaryota > Viridiplantae > Streptophyta > Magnoliopsida > Brassicales > Brassicaceae > Cardamine > Cardamine chenopodiifolia. Next base: position 14,030,083 of record OZ000486.1, on the reverse strand, counting down.
ACTCCGGAGGCTTTGTTTCCTCCTCTTTGTGGCTTTGATCAAGACTACCAAGCTGAAGAAGTTTTCTCTATCAGCTGGTATTTCTGAGTTGCTAATATGGTTGAACATGAGTGTTCACCTCTATCTCCAAGTCTCTATTTGAACTTTGTGTTTGTTTTTAGCTGTACCATTACTCAATCTACTTTGGTTGATGTAATTGGCTTATTCGGCTTCTAGGCCATGTTGTTGATTTCGGCTTTTGATGTCTTGTTGTTGATTTTGGCTTTTGATGCTTTGTTGTAGTAGGGTTTAACTCTTAAGATTGTGGAATGAAAGAAGATAGGTTTGACCAAAAAAATTAAGTATATATATACTAGCTATATTGTTTTCGGTTTAGTCAAAAATTTTATTTTTGTTAGCGATATTTTCGAGAAAGTTAAACTAGAAAACTTTTAAGCAAGATCATCACACAAGATTATATAGTATTCTTCGTGAGATCAATATTGAGTTATATATTTAGATTATCCCAAAATTCATATAACCAGTAAAATAGAGGAGAATCCTTGATTATCTGAATGCTCTCGTTCTCGTTTAATATTCATCATTCTTAAAACATTGGTCGTTTCTCTAATTTAGGAAACGTTAACAGCCAAAAAAAAACCCAAAAACCACTATCTGCAGAGATTATATTTTTTCTTGTCTTCCAAAGTTCTTGGAACAGCCAAATAATCTATGTTTGGATAAATTGCCTCAAAAAACATGTCACAGATACAAAAAGGTGTAGCAACCAGATATGGGAACATATAAAGCTGAAGACGATTACGATTACCTCTTCAAGGTAGTCTTAACGGGATTTTACGGTATTGGAAAATTAAATCTGCTATCCCGATTCATTAGAAACGACTTCAGCCATGACTCACACTCGACCATCGGTGTCGAATTCGCAACACGTAAGTCGACGACAGGATTATCAAAGCTCATATATGGGACACTGCCGGCCAAAAAAGGTAATCAATTATATGTGGACATATAAACCAAGCTGAATCAAATATATATCTAGATGCTTAAATCACAATCAAACCGAAATTATTTTATAGATAGATTAGTTATCATCTAAAAATCCTAAAGTTTAACCAAGCTTAATAAGCAAAAATTTATTAAAATTATATAGAATTTTTTTTCAAGTAGATATTACTCTTCGTAGTTCTCAAAGAATGTCATTTTGCATTTTTCACACATATTAAGAAAACTAAGTAAATTTCTTCTACACCTTTTATTAACACACTAAACAATTTTCTCTTTCTAATTAATAAACTGAAAAAAATAAGGATACAAATGAGATTTAACTTTAAAATTTGCACTGAAAACATAAATTGACACTTTTTGAGAACATATGAAGTATAACATTACATAAAAATTGAATTAGTTGAAATTCTTTATTTCTATCATTCTTTTGTATCATTAACAATTTTTTTTAATATGTGATTCTTTTCCAGAAACCAAACTAAACTGAACAAAACCAAAACTTCATCACACCAAGCCAACTAACTTTTGTTTGAATTGTCCCACCCTTATAACGATTATTTCGCCTCACTTTTGCTCGAGTATGTGTTCCATTGATCTTAGTGTTGATTTGCAATCAGGTATCGAGCCATCACGAGCGCATGTTACCGAGGAGCCGTTGGAGCGTTATTGGTCTACGACGTGACACGGCACGTGACATTCGAGAACTTTGAAAGATGGCTAAAGGAGCTAAGGGACCACACCGACGCAAACACAGTAATTATGCTTGTAGGTAACAAAGCTGATCTGTGTCACCTTTGAGCCATCTCAACGGATGAAGTGAAAGATTTTGCTGAGAGATAAAACACATTCTTCATGGAGACTTCAGCACTCGAAGCTGTATTGAAAACGCTTTCACAGAGATTCTCCCTCAGATTTACAGAGTCGTTAGCAAGAAGGCTCTTGAAGCTGAAGATGATCCAACCACTGCTTTGCCTAAAGGACAAATGATTAATGTCGGAAGCAGAGATGATGTTTCAGCCGTTAAAAAATCGGATTGTTGCTCGACATAGCAGAAATGAGCTTTTCCTATTTTTTCTGTATCTCTTTCGATGTATTGGAAACGTTACAGATTCATTGAATCAAATGTGAAATTTTTTTAGTTCCTTGTAATTGGGAAGAAGAAAATTCAAAGGCCCAAAAAAATTTCGTTTAAAGGCCCACCAGATCATCAAAAAGACCAAGCTTGATGAGATACAATACACCACCTATAAAAAGAAACAATATAAGGATGGGATAGCTCATAGCTGAAGCTTTTATCAATCTAACAAATCACCATACTCAAGCATTGTTTTTTTTATAAAGACCATACTCAAGCAACTCACAGCAATATTTTTTGTGTTTTTCTTTTTTTATATTGATTTAACTTCTCATTCCAGTCCCGTTTGCTTATAGCCTAATGGTAGTTGATTTTGAATAAGATTTAAATTCAAATTAGTTTTCTCTTGCTTTTGATTCCGCTGAACAAAAATCATATGTATGCTGAAAAGCAATGACCGAATTTTCAGGGGGTTAGGTTGCTTTGCATGATGCCGGAAACTAGTTTAAAATCCAATGGATCAATCTTTCTTTGAAACATTTGTTGGACGGTATAATTCGGATATAATTAGATCAGATTCTAGTCCTAAATCTCTAGTTTGATACTGACTAGGATCACCTAAAATTTATAAAAGAAAATTATCAATCCGAAGCCGAAAAAATACTCTTCTCTTTAAGACAATCGAAGGGAATAATAAACATATGGTTCGTATGATTAAAGGCCCACGACACGACCGCTTCTGATTACAGCCAACGACAGGTCTAATCCATTTTGGCAAAGTATGACGTGGATCCCACTATTTTCATATCAACACGTTGAGAAATGAATCAACACGTCTAGACGTGGACAAAAATATCCGGATCCGAATCCATTTGATATCCCAAAAACTTCAGATGTCCGGATGTGTAACAAGACGTTAGACATCGGCACAAAGCGAATATTTTAATTTTTTATTATTTGTGCTTCACTTAAGTTGAATATTTAATATTATAATTCGTTTTGATTCAATATCTAAATTTTGTAAATTATTTGTGGATTATTTGCTTCTACATGTTTAAAACATAATTCTTTTTACATACTTCAACATAAGTTCCAAAAACTATATCTGATTATTATGCCATCGATCATTAACATAATAAAACTGATTAAACTAAAATCTTCACAGAAAATATAAAACAACAACAAAATAATTTAACACATATTTTTTAAATCTCTCGCAATTCTATGCGAAAAACATATCTAAATTTAGTAAAACATTAACACAAATATTTTATTATATTTTTCTCTAGACAAAAATAATTTATAATATAATATATATATATATAGAAATATATAGTCTAATATATATAAAAATATTCGAATCTAAGCAGATATTCGGTTTTTCTAAATATGATGTTTGCGATTTCCTTTGTTTTTTATGAGTATTATATTTTACTATTTATTTTGTTGAAATTTTTGGTTTAAATAAAAGCGAATATCTAATCACAAACGATCTAGCAAAAATTTTGCCCTAGAAAGCAGACCGAGATTATGGACATTTTCATTGTTATTAGAAGGAACCAAAGTTACCAAACCATCCGTTAAACAATGGGCGAGAACAAAGGAAATACATAGCCCGGCCAAGATTTCTAATCGCCCTATGGGAACAAAAAGGTTTGGTCTCTGTTTATTTTTGTAATTTATTTTATGTTGTGATAATTATATATTCCACAAATCGTGGAAACTCCAATTAATCTTCCAGATGTGTAATAAATAATTGGACAATTTTGCAATATTTAAACTATAACCATAACTGTAGATTTACGTAGAATTGTACCTCGATTACTCAAATTTATTTTATTTTCTTGAAAATTTGTAAGAATCTCCTAAATATATTAAATATATTCCTATAAACTTTAATAAAATTCTGAATGTTTTAACAAGTTTACATTTTGCATCACTACGAATTCCTAATATCTACCAACATTTTTTTGCCGTTTGTGAACAGTACATTAATGTCAACCTAATAGTATTCCATAAAAATGAAAATTGTTAATTACTACAAAAATAGAATTTGAACAAATTAAATTATCAAAATGTACTACCTACCTAATTTCCATATAATTAAAAAGAACAGATATTGAGTTCTGGTATACTCTGGTTGGACTACAACATAAGTCACTTACACAAACCCAACACTCGTTTATCCAAGACTACATCATTAACACGAAAAATAGAAATTCATATGCCAAAAGTTTAAGCACATCAGTATGATTGGTTTGCCACGAGTTGTTCTTTAATCATGTTTTGTCATCAATCATCATTCGTATGTCCAACTTTATTGTCTTGAGAGAGAAATTCCCAAAAGTAAATATGTATCTTGTAAATATAGTTCACTACAAAAAATTGTGAATATTATGACCAATCTTTATGACAAAAAAACTATGTTACAATATTATGACAATTCATATACGGAATTGTAACATAAATTATATAGTCATTACATTGTTACTATTGAGTCACAATTTTATGATGAAACTAAGAGTAACTAAATAATATTTGTATTAATGACGAATTTGTGATCAAATGTATAGTCACATATTTTGTTATGAATTTGCAACCAAAATTCTTCATTAGTGTCTAAAATTACGTCTTATGTAAAAACAAAATTCGGTGTCCATTTCGTCGTAATTTACTACCAATATTGCGACTTTAATCTTAGTCACAATTTGTGAAAGTTATGTTACTAAAATCCGTCACAATTTAAGTTTATATTTGTTATCCAGTTTTTATAATTTCAAGTTTCCAATAGCTTTGTGACAAATCCATCAAAATTCAGGTTGATACTATTTTACATAAATAAATTTTACTTTGACAAAAATTTTTTTACTAGGTTAATATTATTTAATTTAATCTATATTTTAAAATATTTTTAACACAATCTATATTTATTATTAAATTTGTAATAAATATTACTATTCAATAATAATTTTAAATTTAATTTATTTATGAAAGGTTATACTTATAAATACTGCAACATAGAAATATTCCTTAATGTTAACATAATTTTTAGTAGAAGTAATTCGTATTTGTAATGATAAATAATGATGAAATGTTTCAAAAGTTTGCCAAAATATTGCATTAGTTGCTGAAAGTTTTAATTGGCTGACGCGTTAGCCAGTTTAAATACAGCGAAACTCCCAAAAGTAAAAATGCTAACATTTTGGAGTTGAAATATTATAAAACTATGTTTATATATATATATAGTATTTGTCTGTTTGACGAGAAGAAGAACTACTATTGAAACTAGGAATCGCAGATACTTTTTTAACTGCGATAAATCTTTGATCAGACTCATACTAATCTTGGAAACTTATTAAAAAAAGATAATTTATCTTGTCGCTTAAGACGACTGAAGAGAATTATAAATATAGATTAACATTATGTACTATCCATCTTGTATGGGTTACACACGTAAATTTACTTTGAATGTGATTATTCAGTTAAAATCTTTTAAAACACTAACAATAAGAGATGTAAAAAACCAATAAATTAAAGTGATGGTACAGTAAAAAATTTATAGTGGCGATGGAATCATGGAAATCATCGTTTGGGTTTAGGCCAATGATTAAGTGCTGCCAATTCCCATTTATAGATCTTCACTAAATGTTTTTTAAATGTGAAAAATATATTGAAGAATTAAGGATAATAATTTAATTGTAGATCTTCACATATAAGTATTTCTTTCGACACTGTAAACATCTTCAGTAACAAACAAATATATTTCTTACAAACTTTGAGACTACTGTAACTTTTAGTTTAAAATTTTCGTAGTTTCATATATATATAAAGGAACGTATGTTTTCTTTTTGTTAAAAGGCTTAGGGAACGTATGGTTAGTTAAACTTAAAGTCGTTGAAATGGGATCGACTCTAATATGGTGTTTTTACGAGCTTCACTTTCTCATTTCTTACTCTCTCAGTAGCATTAAAGTCATCTTTTTAGTATCGACGGTCAAAGTTCCATAAATTCGGAAATCGTATTCTTCTTAGTTCTTACAAAAAATTCAAACAAAATGTAATTTTCTTTTCGTTGACCAATCTCGCTCAATAAAACTTTCAAGCCTATGGCGGAATGGATATAATGGGACATGTCAATTTGTTTTAATATCTACGATACTGCATGTACATTTTATAAACAAATCAGAAAAACAATTATTTCCATATTATACTTTCTCCCCGTTTGTTAAAGATATATTTTTTAGGAAATTTTTTTTTATAAAGATAAATAATTTATATTTCCTATATTAAATTACGTAACATTTTTTTGTTTTGTCACTATTAATTAAAATTAAAGTGAAAACAGATAATATTTAATTATAAAATATGGTATTTTAGGTTTTTTCAAAAAAAAATTAATATGTGTATAACTTTAAAATTTAAAAATCTATTTGTTTGGTATATCCGCTTATGATCGCACTAATGACAGGAATTAAATACGCCAACATTTCTTTGGTTTGTATATAGTAGATCACTAGATCTATTCGAAACTAAACTCGATTACATATTAACGAAAACGTGATATAAAACAGACTGTTAACTTTTGGCTTTTGTAAGTACGGGACTTCAATATTATAGAATTGGATAATTTTAAAGTTTTTTATAGTGAATTTAGGTAGTTTTAAGTTTTAATTTGTAATAGTTTTTTAGGATAGTTGTAAAGAAAAAATATGGGGTATTAAAGTGAAAACTACTCTAAAACATAAACTATCTAAAACCCCAATCTTCAAATAAAAACATTAAAAACTACCCTATTTACCAATTTCCTCAAAATAAAAATGGGGGGGGGGGAATATGGTATTTTTGACTTGTTGGAAAAGTTAACGTATGGATTAAGATATAATAAATTATTTATGATTATTGGATTTATGTACATTTGAAATTCAATGATAACTCCATTAATTTTTGACTGAACTCATGCATAAATTTTCAAATAAAAATAAATAAATTATGTTAAGCAATTAACTAGCAGTTCTAAAATACAATCTAAGGATCCTTATAATGTTATATGATTTTCTATATTTATCTTATAAATTGGAAATTCTATCTTATAAATTTCAAATCCTTATAGTGTTATATGATGTATTAGGAGGATTGTTATGTATCTCAAGATCATGGGTTCAAATCTCTTATCGAAAAGATTTTTTTTCAAAAGATTATCCAAAAGTTCATAAAAATTCTTGGTAATAAAAAAAGAAAATCGGTTTCTCAAGAAACAAAAGAAATAAAAATTGCATCAAATTGAAAACGCAGCATCTAATTATGAATCAATCTTAGTGCGGTGGGTGGCACTGACACAACTGATTAAAGCTGGGTTTAATGGCCCGGAATAGTAATCAGTAAAAAAAAAGAAGTAAAAGTTCGTCTTAAGAAAATCATTTACTCTGTTAGAAAACAAAATAATACTCTCAGCGCGTGCATCCCCGCACATATATAGTATTTATGATTTGCGACGTTTTAGCATTTAAAATTGGGACGTCTGAAGATAGATATTGATGTAAAAGCTTAAGGACAGTTTTAGTTCTATGTTGTCAAGTCATTTGTAACAATGTCTAACGTAGTTAATAAATATCTTCCTACGGTTGAACAAACGGTGTCATCAATAGTTAATAAATAGCTTTTCATCAACTTTCTAACTTGTATAGAACATGTTTTTTTTTGTTAATAGAACATGTAGTTTACTGATTTTATATTAATAATGTCCTTATACTAAACTAAATTTCAAATCCAGTTAATGTTGTTTAACTTTTTGATTAAACTTTTAATAATTTTCTGATTAAAAATCCAGTTAATGTTGTTGAAATAAATAAAAAACAACTTTGATGCAAAACAATTGAACCTAAACAATATTGAAATAGTGATTTACCACAAAAACATTTTTATTTTTTTCAAGTGATAGAATCATATTTTCCCTAATTTTTGTAGTTGTTATAGTCGATAAAATTAGCATAATAACTTTTCAACTGTTTATAAAATATATAGAAATGTGATTCATACTATTAAATTTTTGTAAAATTATAAGTTGTCGCATGTTTTAACTCCAATACAACACCGATCACATGTGACATTCAAAGTTGTTTTCATCAATTTTCAAAAAGAAAGAAATATAAATAAATGAAAAACGTAGCTTGTTGATACATGATAGTTTATCAATCAGAATCTCAAAAAAAAAATATTGGGAGAAGAAAATCGTAAATTAATAAAGAAAAACGAAAGCGAAGCATTGAATGAAAGGTGGGGTTGGGTTCTTCTGCAAAATGTGCAGAGAAAGAGAAAAAAGTGGAAGAGAAGTAAAGTGAACAGTGATGAAACGGGTAAAGAAGACCAGAAGAAAAAGGAGAGTGTAAAGGACGCACCAGGAAGGAGCGTGAGGCTCGAGACTTACCAAAAGAAGATAGTAAACAGATGTCGTGGCATTAACCAATTGGGTATTTGGATTTGTAACCCGTTTTGTCCGGGTCCTGCCCCAATCTATAGCTGTATCTATTTACATCTTAGACTGTCTCGCGTGTTCATCAAATAAAAACACACACAAATTTTTAAAAGAAGATTTTGAAAAGGCAAGAAAAGTCCCCCCTGATCCTCGGGTTCTTTGTAATTTATGACACTCCCAATTTAAGGACCTTCTTCTCTCTTTTTTCTCTATTTTGTTGTCTTTTTGCAGATTCTTTATTTACTTTTCTACCCTTGCAATGTTGTACCTTTACAGGGTTTCGTTGTTCTCTTGTTTACTGCCTGCATTGTGGGTGTTGATACTTGAGAAGAGATTCTCACAATGGGCAATTATAATTAATACTCCACCCATGTAAGAGAACAATATATTTCGGATGTGTTTATGGAAATTTTGGATACATTTCATCATTGCTTTAGTTATGTTTAACTTCCTATACATTTGTGTGATGGACATGGACTGTCGTAACTAATATTTAACTACGATGTCGGGTTTATAAGGAAAGACTCGCGACTTATGTATTCTGCATTTTTCTTGGCTATCTTCTGGTAGATTTAAAAAAAAAAATTAACTTCATTTTACTAAATATATATATATATATATATGAGAGCACAAGTGGTATAGTTTATACATAAAAATCATTTATACTAACTTTGATAAACTATACTTTAGTTTTCATAGGTTTAAACTAAATGTATTATGTAGTTTCCAGTAAATATTATTCCATTTGTTCATAAAAGATTGATATTTAGGAGTTTTACACATATTAAGAAAATAATGATTACTATTTCTAAATTCATTATTTTCTCTCACCAAAAAATTATTTTAATAATTATAAACTAGTAAATATAATTATTTTCAATCATTGCATCTTCAAGTTTATAATTTATCAATAAAAATAAAGAAAAAATCTAGAAAATCAATATTTCTGGAACAAAATATAAATGTTGTATTTCTGGAGTATTAGTTTACATAAACTGTGGTATTTTAAAAATAAGATTTATTTTCAAAAGAGATCACATGTAGCACATGCCATAATTTTATCAAAAACATATTTTTATAATTACCCTTAAGTGATTTGAGTTTTTTTTTAACTAATGATTTCATATAGTAGATGTCAGATTAAATATATATATAACCATTTACTGTATCACTAGTTCATCTCTAAACGGATCCAGATTTTTTGAAGTAGACTTGAAAGAAGTGAAAGATGTAATAGGCAGGCACACAATAACATATTTGTTTGCACGTGTATTAAGATCTAATATGATTCAAAATGTGGTATGATTGGGTTAGTTCCTTATCAGGGTAGACATAATTATATGAATTTTCCAAACCTCATCTTACCAAAAAGATATATAATCCCTACAATTTGTTTCTCTCAATATGTCCTACCATTTATGGACCCTACTTTGTAGATATGCAACAATTCCCCCTGTTTTTACAAAAGCATTAGGTAGGTTTATTTAGAAAATCGGCTGTGTTGTGTTGTGTATCCATCAATTTATTCGCCGTTTATAATTGGTTCATAAACAAATCTCGCTTTAGTATTGCTTGGTTCTTGTTAATGGAGTTTTCCTTGAAGTTGTTTTTGTAGTGTAAATATATAATTAAAATATAGATGATAACATAAATTAGATATCTAAATAAGTTTTCTTACTAGAAAATTTAAAGATAAATTAAGAGAAATATATAATGAGTTTTTTAAAATTGCCCATATTGTATTGTTGTCCCCATCCAGACTAATAACATAAATTTTTATATGTTAAACTACTAAAGCTAATGGGAAATAATTACGACGCTGGAGTAAGGAGTCCTCTTGAAAAGTAAAGCTGAAACTTTTGGCATCTCGGAATATATTTCAAAGTTGATGGAGCAAACGGCCTATAAATGATGATGGGCACTACACCACGAAATATAATCTTAATATGGAGCTTAAGAGATTATATGATAGTTAAAACGGTCAGTCGTGACTATGCATATCGTTAATGTGAGTGTTAGGATTTAAATATTATCCCAGGATATCTTTGTCTTTTGATTTCTCTTACCTACCATTTTTTTTTGGTTGCCTTTTTTCCTTTTTAACGCAAAATAATCAAAAAAAAAAAAAAAAATTGAAATGTTTAGTTTCTAGCATTTTTAACCTTTGTTTCCACTTTGTTGATCTACTGTTTTTTGTATTTATGTATCTAAGGTGTGTGTGTCTCTAGTTAATTTAGGTTTGGTTGATGGAAAACACGTCGTTTCGATGCATACAAACGAAATAATAATGAGAAATCATGAAAAAGCATATGAAATTATGTTGGTCGGAACTCTTCCCACCGTTGGATCAAGTTCAGATTTGAAAACTTGATAGAAGCCTCAACCTCCATTTGGTCAAGATTCCAAGTAATTCCAACTAGCAGTTCAAACATTATAATGAATTTAGTAAACATATGCCATTTTGACGCATAGAAAAAGTACAACAAAAATTGGAGAAAACGAGATAATATACCAAAACCTAGAAAGATTATTAACTCACCACCCCCAAACTGAACCAAATTCGATTGAATCATCACTCGACTATGTCACACGATTTCGTCCACAAATATGGACCCACCAGTGGAAATCACCACGCAACTGCGTTACCAGTCGATAATTACCATTATGTCTGAATCAAATTTTCCAATTCAACTTAGAGTCCAAATAAAAACCATTTTGTATCGTGTGGATCGGTTAGAATTGTCTTCAAATTTGTATTAAAACCATTTTTATTATCAAATTTCCATTTTAAGAGATCATAAGCATTGTTTTTGCATTTTTTGAATGAAGATCCCAACATTTTTTAATCAATTTAGCAAAGATTTTTTAAATCATCTCTATCTCTTATTTTAAAATACATTCTCTTGTTTTTTTTTGGTTTGTTGAGCTATATATAAAATGGTCTATTTTGTTAGATCTTGTGGATTAGACTAGGATCAATAAATAATGATGTTATGGTGTTCAACGGGTAAATCTGGTTATTTTTACACAGATTACTAAATTACATGTTATGGTATTCAACAGATATTGTAAAGAAGTTTACATGATTATTAGAGAGGCGGAAATGTTAATTGCAGAAAATATACAACCCGTAGCAACGTATACCAAACTACTGAAAATCGAAGCCATTAATGCACCATCGTACTTTACATTCACGGGAGATATATATATTTTTAAAATAACGGTAATCCAAATCTACACCACACAAACACAAAAATACATGAACTACTTATATATAATAATGGATAAACAATTTAAAAATATTCACTAATGTGCATCAATCCCTAAGAGTATCCCAGCACTAAATCATTCTTTTATTTCTCCCACCATAAGAAAAAAAATGATTCAACGAGACGACAAAAGAAGAGATAGAAAACGTTCGTTAAGCCCATTATTCTTGCAGATCTTATAATATAATGATTAAAACTTTAAAAGGCATATATATTAGTAACAAGAAATTAGTCATATAAATATATAAATATATATTATATATATATATTAGTAAAATCCACAAGTATTATCAACATTGCAAAGAAACTGTTGTGTAAACTTAATAAAAAATGAATTTATAAAAATCTAATCCATCTATTGTCTCTCTCCACGCACAAAAGGTCTAAAAGCCACACCACACACATCAGTCACCAGACGTAGCAGAGGGGCACTGTGGCAGAGAGCACTCAGTACTGTTCTCTTCTGATCTTCTCTTTAACATTATGAAATTAAAATTAAAAATCAAAACTTTTTTTTTCCTTTCATGAAAATTAAAAAATCTTCTCTTTTTTCCACGGCTTTAAGACTCACTCATCACTGTGCTCTCTCCTCTTTTGCTAAGAGGGTTAAAGTCATGAAGAAACTCCTCTGAAATTTTCTTCCTTTTTTATATAATAAAGCTCTTATCTTTATCTCTCTATCTCTCTCTCTTTGATGGGTGGCTTAATCGATCTGAACGTGATGGAGACGGAGGAAGAGGAAACGACGCCGTCTTCAGCTTCAGGGTCGGTCTCTCCTTCGTCGTCGTCAGTGTCTGCTTCTGCGGTGAGTGGGTCGTCGAGGTCTGGGGTATGCTTGGAGCTGTGGCACGCTTGTGCTGGACCCCTCATCTCTCTACCAAAAAGAGGAAGCCTTGTATTGTATTTCCCTCAGGGACATTTAGAACAAGCCCCCGATTTCTCCGCCGCGATTTACGGGCTATCTCCTCACGTGTTCTGTCGTATTCTCGATGTTAAGCTTCACGTATAAATTCTCTTTTATATAATCTCTCTTTCTGTTTTTTTTCTTTCTTCTTCATTTATGTTTTTTTTCTCTGCTGTTTAAGCAGAGAGATATGGTTTTTTTTGTCTGATTCTTTCTATTTTTTTTCTTTTTGTTTGGTGAATCTGAGTTGGGGTTTTCAATACAATTTTGGAGATTTGTGCCTTCGAATATTGAATTGTTTGAGGACAAACGAATTTATGTTTGTTTCTTCTTCTTCTTTTTTATTTTTTGGGGGAAATTTTCCATTTTTGCTCCATTTGCATTTACTCTTGTGGCATTTCATGACGAACACTTGAAATCCTCTTAAAAAGTTTGTAGTTTTTTTTTGTTAATTTTGTGCTTATGAATTTGTTCTGAAGATTTGATTTTATTCCCTTTTGCTCCATTTGATGGCAATTGATTTCAGAACAATTGAAAACTCTTAAAATGTCTTCACTAAATAAACAAATGTGTGGGATGTTGATATTGTAGGCAGAGACGGCTACAGATGAAGTTTATGCTCAAGTCTCTCTTCTTCCTGAGTCTGAGGTGAGTGTTCTTCTTTAGCTCTCGAGTATTGGAACAAAAGAGATGAAATTGCTCAAGCTTAGGGATTTTGAGTTGATTGTTACAGGACATTGAGAGGAAGGTGCGAGAGGGAATAATAGATGTTGATGGTGGAGAGGAAGATTATGAAGTGCTTAAGAGGTCAAATACTCCTCACATGTTCTGCAAAACCCTCACTGCTTCTGATACAAGTACTCATGGTGGATTTTCTGTTCCTCGCCGAGCTGCTGAGGACTGCTTCCCTCCACTGGTACTTACTTACCTACTCTCTGTAGATTCTCTAGCAAGACTACTCATCTCTGAACATTGCACTTTACTTGTCTGAGACAGTTCAGGCTTTTAGTTGTTCTTCTATAAGCTCATATAGTGAGAGATTTAACTGCGTAATTTATACTGTTATGTAGGACTATAGCCAGCCCCGGCCTTCTCAGGAGCTTCTTGCTAGGGATCTTCATGGCATGGAGTGGCGATTTCGCCATATTTATCGAGGTATTGTGGTTTATGTTGATTTTTATTGCCTTGAGACAGTAGTAGGTGAGAATTTTAAATGGTTTGAGTTTCTTTTAGGGCAACCTAGGAGGCATTTGCTAACTACTGGGTGGAGTGCGTTTGTGAACAAGAAGAAGCTTGTCTCTGGAGATGCTGTGCTTTTCCTCAGGTAGTAATAGAACTTAACTATTTTCTCTGCTCTAGTGTTGGAGGTTTTGTGATAAATGGGTTTCTCTGATATAGAGGCGATGATGGCAAACTGCGATTGGGAGTTAGAAGAGCTGCTCAAATCGAAGGCGCTTCTGCTTTCTCAACTCAGTATAATCAGAATATGAACCACAGCAATTTCGCTGAAGTAGCTCATGCCATATCGACTAATAGTGTTTTCAGCATTTACTACAACCCCAAGTAAGCTCCAACCATAACAACTTTGTCGTTTTCAGCTTTTAAAATTACATTTTGGAATCGCAAAATAGTATCTCCCAAGGCCTTAGTTGTGTGTTGTTCTTGTTTATTGTTTCGTGGGAGTTATTTCAATCCAAGTCTCAGTCTGTATTGTTAAAACCAATCAATGCCATGAAGTTGCATTAATACTAGTATACTGGAATTGCAATTGGTGAAACCTTTTCAGGGCAAGCTGGTCAAATTTCATAATCCCTGCACCAAAGTTCTTGAAGATTGTTGACTATCCATTTTGTATCGGTATGAGATTCAAAGCGAGGGTTGAATCTGAAGATGCCTCTGAAAGAAGGTTATAGCTCAAGCTTCAAGAGAACCTTGCCACTTCCTGAGTGTTATATTCCCATCTTTCTAAAATGTTTCCACCTGTTTTGTCAGATCCCCTGGGATTATAACTGGGATCAGCGACTTGGATCCTATCAGGTGGCCTGGTTCAAAATGGAGATGCCTTTTGGTAAGCTATGAACTATGATCTTTAAGAATCACTAGTTTGGTTAGAGAGTTCACCTATAAGATTGTTACTTGTTTCATATTTATCCATAAGCTTGGTGCTCACACTGAAACTGTGTGTTTGACGTCATATTCAGGTAAGGTGGGATGACATTGAAGCAAATGGGCATCAACAGCACGTCTCACCATGGGAGATCGAACCATCTGGTTCAATCTCCAACTCAGGCAGCTTCGTAACAACTGGTCCCAAGAGAAGCAGGATTGGCTTTTTCTCAGGAAAGCCTGACATTCCCGTCTCTGGTACACGCCTATTCCCAAACAAGTTGTTCTTGTTACCGCTGATATATTCTTCTCTCTCCTCTATTTTAATGTTTTCATTGTTAATTTTGCTTCTGTTGCAGAGGGGATTCGTGCCACAGACTTTGAGGAATCTTTGAGATTCCAGAGGGTCTTGCAAGGTCAAGAAATTTTTCCGGGTTTTATCAATACTTCTTCGGATGGTGGAGCCGGTGCTAGGAGAGGCCGCGTCAAAGGAACAGACTTTGGTGACTCGTTTGGGTTCCACCAGGTCTTGCAAGGTCAAGAAACAGTTCCCGCTTACTCAATGACTGATCGTCGGCCGCAGCAAGGCTTGAGCCAGAGAAACATTTGGTGTGGACCGTTCCAGAACTTTAGTACTCGTATCCTCCCCCCATCTGTGTCATCATCACCCTCGTCCATCTTGATAACCAACTCAGGCATTCCTAACGGGCGTCTGGAGGATCATCATGGAGGTTCAGGCAGATGCAGGCTGTTTGGTTTCCCATTGACGGATGAGAGCACCATGGTTGCAACTGCGACGGTTGTCCCTTGTGTTGAAGGACAAAATGGGAATGCCATGAAAAGTGCTTCTGTTGTTCAAATTCAAAGCAATCATCTTACACAGGGAAGAGACATATATGCTATGAGAGATATGTTGCTAGACATTGCTCTCTAGGGCTCTTTGGTTTCTTTGTGTTTGTTTGCTTGTGGCTTAAGTAATTTCGTACTGTAGTTGATTTATTGCGATGATGACTTGCTAACTTTCGGATGTTACAAGTTATTAACTTATGGAGACTTGTAAACTTGGTTTTTTTCTTGTTGCAAGAATGGTGTTTTTTAGGATGAAGCTAAAAAGTATTGAGTTTGATTGTTTCTGGTTCCGTGTTTTTTTAATTATATAATTTGAGTGAATATTTTGCTTATGGTTTGGCTCTAAACCGGAAAACGCTCTTAAGCTTATGGTTTTATTAGAACAAATCAGGTTAAGTGACTTGTCACTTGCAAATGTTCTCTATGTCTCGATTCGTCTATGCTTGGACCAGTTTTATGTGCTACTCTTTTTTTAACGTAGTGACCACATTCTTATTCTTTGATGTATTATTATTTTATTTTCGCAAACAAATTTTTTTTTTTCCATTTCATATTGTCTCTCACCCTCGATTTGTAAAATTTGATTTCTTATTCAGATTATATCTCTTTAACATCATATAACATTTCTAATTCAACAAGCACAGTTGCATTACTATGAATTTGATTATCATGACCAAAGAATTATGAACTGTTAGAACAAGAAAATGTGTTGTGTAATTCAAGAGCAAACCTCAAAAATGGATTTATCATCTGGTTTTATTCCGGTTTAATTCGCAGTTCAAACTGAACCAGAAGAGGCCCAACAAGGCAAACGAGTCTCTCACTCTCTACCTCTCGATCCTAATCCAACCGAACAAACAAAAATGCTTAAACGCACAAGAGAAAACAATGGAGGAGACGACATGGGAACAAAGATTACAAGCTGTGACTCACATTCTCACAAGCCCAACAACAAAACCATCACTTCACTCCCATTTCTTCATCGGAACACTAATCCCATGTTACATCTCGTGGGATTACCCTCCGATCTATTCGAGGACACATCTCCGTCAATGGTGGGTTTCTCAATTCCTCAAAAGGGTATCGAGATTCGGGCTTCCTGATACCTCGTGGAGATCGAATTGTCCGTATTATCAGCCGCCACCGGCGATTATGGCCGCTGAAGTAGAGGAAGGGAAATGGGGAAGAGAGGAGAGGAGAGAGTATGCAAGGAAGAGACTGAGAAGGAAGAAATTAGTGAGTGAAGTAAATCCTTTGATTCCTCTTTTAGTTCCAAATCTGCTTCTCTTTACTCTCTTGTTATGGGATCCTCTTCCTGATTAAATTGATCGTTAATTTGTAAAAACCGGATTTTGAATTGTGTGTTATGAAGCAAGATGTGTTGTTTTTGTGTTGAAGAAGAAGATACAAAAACATAAGATACAATGTTCGCCGTTGGTCGGATTTTGCGAAATAAAATTGCCGGCCGTATCGGACCGCTAATGTGTTTGGTTTTGATTTGGTTGGACCTGATCCGGTTTGGTTTCAACTTGGATAAGTGGCATTATGTTTTGTCTTCATTGAACGGTAGAGGTTCGGTCGTGCCAACTGTCACAAACGACAAGACAGGACTTTAAAACCAAAAAAAACAACACAGGACTTTGAAAAGTGGTAGTAGATTCAGTAGATAAGTATGTTGTGGAGTGTGGAGTGTGGACTAGTCCCAATTTTTTAGTGGACGGGAAGAATTAACATCTCTTAAGAATTGAGTAGGTTTAAATGGTAGAGGTAAATTCTGACGAAAAATTAATGTTAACAAACTATGACAGATAGATTGGTAATGATATTGTAGGTTAGTTAATTAGCGAATAACAAAAATCCTGACGGAATGATTGATAATAATCAACTAAAATAATTAAAAATATTTATCAGAATGATCACCAATCCGATTTAAAAAGTGTGGGTTTTGTAAAGAGATTTGGATAAATAAAGTTCAATCTTGTATGCATAAAGAGTTTAAACCAAAAAAAAAGAAAGAGTTTTCAGTTTTCATTATGGTTCGGGGATACTGGATACTAAAAATATGTGGTGCATGATTGTCTATTTGTGAGTGTCATGCGAAAGCCAATATGCATATTAGACCATTTTCCATTGGTAAGTTATTTTTCACGAGTTCTTACCAATATTTTTATTATAAACTATATTACTAAACGTGTTTTCAAAAACTTTTTTAAACGATTCTTAGTTAAAAACCGATTTTTAAGAAGAAATTTTTTAAAACACATTTACCAATGCAATTTATATTTTTTAATCTTAATAATTCTTCTTAAAAACCTTCAATGGAATGGAAGTGCTCTTGGATTCTACGTGTTAACGTTACATAATACGCTATCAAACTATACGCGTGAGTAAATGACCCACCAACGTTTAATGGATGTATCAGTTCTTGTTTGTTGCAAAGATTAGTGCTTGGTCTTGCGTCTCTATCATTCATTATCTCTTAAACCCACCGCTCCTCATTAGTTAGTTCCAACCGCTAGTCATGCTACCCCCAGTATTTTGACTAATCCAAAAAATGTGGGTAATCAACCTTTGCTTTTGTCTTGTGTGTCTAGTTATGATCAAATCTTTTTTTTTCAATTAATAAATTTACTTTATTTTCTTCCTAAACGATTTGTGGAACCATTTATTTGTTTTCTTTTTCGGTTGAGGTCTATCTTAAATACTGTCCGAAACGGAGAAGTACCAACTCTCCCATACTCACAGAAGTCAATGTTGCTTGAAATATTTAAAGCATTTATCTGCATTAGGTAAAATATTTAATATTTACGAACGAGCTGTTTGGATCGTCATCCTGCTATGTTCGCTTATTTATGGATCATGACTCGATGCTAGTGTGGGAACCAAACCAATACTTTCTAAAATATGGTATATATGGGCCGGGATATGGCGGATGATATTTTCTAATTTAAGTTAGCGATTTGGTTGGGGATGTGCAATTGTAGTTTCAAAGAATTAAATGCTATTTATTCGTAAAATTCAGGCATTTGAACGAAGACATTTTTCCTTAGACCGGGGAATTCACAACATTTGCTTGGCAAGAAGGCACCTCTCTAATTTCAATCTATCTCTCCAGTTATGGTTCCGAGACTCATCTCGCTAATGTTCAAGTTGTTATTGCTCTTGTACCAGATTGCTTATCTCGGAAATCGTTGTCAGTTTCATGCACCTTTTCTCTTTACCATATTATGTAATCACTTATGTAACCGGTCCGTAAAAATTATAAAATCATAAATTTTATCAAACAATAAAAAATAGTGAAAAAATTCCGCAACTCAAGTAAACTGTATTATTATCAACCTTTTGATGCATGGAAACAGAACACTAAAAACTTAGCTTAACTGAGAGAACGTACATCGGGTCACATCAGAGTACTATTATCTTTGGATTAGAGTATTGATTAAGCCATTGATATTTATCATTTCAGTTTTATTACGTGTAGAATGTCTTGGTGTAGGCTTTGGATATATGTTGTTCGCCAAGTGAATAATTTCTCAACTAGTATAAACTCTAATATATACTACCAAACTTTACAGCGTTAATATATCATCTCAGTACCTGCAACCCCATTCCCTTAGAGCAAGGTGGACATGTTCATTGTCCACAAGTTTTTTAACAAAACTCACAGGATATTAATATGTTCATCTAATCAAAGGCTTAACTAATTACCATTTTCTGATAAAATGACTACATAGGCCCAAAAAGTCAAGCCACCTCTTTGAAAACCATCTTATCCTAATGGACCCCCATTAACCATTAATTATCACCAAACCACCTAACCATTTACGCTCTAAATATTTGAAAAGGAGTTGAATTAATCAAAAAAAAAACCTCTCCTATATATAAACACTCCCACTTTCCTCACAAAACAAAAAACACTCACATCACCATGGCTTTTTCCACTAGAGCCGGTCTCTTCTTCTTCTTCTCCTTCTTAACACTCCTTTTCTCCACTCAAATCAATGCAAGAGACAGGTACTCCAAAGACCAAAACCCTAACAATCTTGTCCCTATCCAAACCAACGAGAAGAAAGAGCAAGACGATCAGAACCAGAACCCTGCCTTTATCCCCGAGTCCGGAAACGGGTATGGCTTGTACGGCCAGGAGACAACCTATAACAACAATGAAGAGCTGAATAATAACAAGTACGAGGAGAACGTTAACTACGATGACTCTTTCTCCACCCCAAGCGTAAGCCAAAACCAAGAATCTTACAAGAACTACGGACAGAGTTATCCTAAGACGACCGAGAGTTACGACAACTACGAAAATCCCGATGGTTACCGCGGGAAGAGAGAGAAGGAGGCGTACAAGGGTTATAGCAACAATGTAGAGAGACAAGGGATGAGCGATACGAGGTTTATGGCGAATGGTAATTACTACTATGACCTTGACGACGACAGAAACCACGGCCGTTTTTACCAGAAGCATCATTACAACTACAATCCCACCGGTTACAATGAGAATGAGTCCAACTTCAAGAATCCATACGATTCTAAGAACGTGATGAACCAACAGTCCGAGATGTTTGGGGAAGAGCAAGGAGATCAGTTCACTCCATGATCATGCCCACATGAAAGTATTTGCTTTTATATTTTGGATTTTCTTTTCAAACTAAGTTATGATGCATGGTTTATACGTCAAAGCTATATATAGTCGTTTGCATATAAAATTTGGAAGAATAAAAATAGAATATGGTGCTGGTTTTATGCTGATTTTCTGATGTTGGTTCAATATCTTTTCTTCTTATTTTTTTTAGAGATTAAAAACACACAAAAATAAACATTACTAAGCAATATATTTCATTCTTTTGTATTTTCTACAAATTATTTTTTTATCTAATCATCATTTTGCCTGCTTCTAATTGATGACTGGCTATGCTTCATTGATACGTGAGATGAAGTTAAAAACAGCAAAAGGTCTTGTTGACGATCGTTTCTGTATTAGACTATTAGTGGATGTTCCATAATTTCCCATTTGTTCATGTCCATTAGCCAACGATTAGTGAACTTAATCCTCTTGCGATTAACCCATTGAGCTGCTGTGTCAAGACGATGCTGCCGTACTACACGGCGACTGCTTCTTCTGCCTTACTCAATCCATTGCTTTCAGTTTCACGGCGCTCCATTTCGGCCCTCCAAGGTATCTGTCATTCTCTTCTTCGAATTGAAGGCAAAGAACAATCTAAAATTTTGTTTCATTTTCTTGAAATTTGATGCTTTGTGGGCTTACAAGTGAAAACAATCCTGTTGTTAAAGATGTAAATTATGATGAACGTTGTGATTTTGAATCTTTTGATACATTACTGTATCCTTCAATTTTGTTGCATTACAAAATCTCCTTCCTGTTTATTCACCATATGCGTGTTGATGTATACATCATATATCTGTTTATTCTCTCTGCCCGGTTTACTATACATGGCCATTGTTCATGGGTAGTTCTGTTAGGTTTTCTCTTGACTTCCACTTTTTGAGTTTCTTACTCACATTTTGATATTTGGATTTGTTACAGATATCCCAAAAAGAACCAAATTTCCTAAACAACATCAAGGAAGAGTAAACGCAATATCTTCTCATGGAAATCGTATTAGTTTTGGTAGATATGCTCTTCAAACACTTGAATCCGCTTGGATCACATCTAGACAAATAAAAGCAGGCGACGAGCAATGATACAAAATGTACCACAAATCAGTTACAACAAGACCTGTGGAAATGCATATGGGTTCTGGGAAAGAATCCCAGAGTATTGGGTAAGTGTGGTTAAAATAGATAAAATCTTTTATGAAATGGGTGGTCTACCCAAAAACATAGTCTGAATAGCTATTTCAATAGAGGCATCAAAAATGCCTATAAAAACCCACTTCATTATTTCTGAATAGGATTATAGAATGAAAAAACTAAATTACATTTAAGGATAAAAAAATATTATCAGTTTTCTTTTTTTTGACAAACAATGTTTTTATTATTATTAAGCAACATATTTCATTCTTTTGCATTTTCTACAATATATGTGTTTGATTGATACGTGAGATGAAGTTAAAAACAGCGAAAGGTCTTGTTGACGATCGTTTCTGTATTAGACTATTAGTCAATGTTAACTCAAGAAACAGAAGACCACTTAGACACAATTCGAGCTTCTTTTAATTTTGGGGTGTTGCACAATCAAAATTTCAAGTCAGGTACCGGATTTGAATAATTGCAAGAAATAATGTGGGCACAAAAACTTTTCACTAACCTTCTCTGTTCATGTTCCATACAAACTGAAGAGTACATACCGATGATGTATATCGTAGAAACCCGAGATCAACATAAATATACCGGTAGATAAATAGTAAACTTGCAACAAAATATAATTTACCCGCAAGGTATAGACCGCAAAAAACAAACTTCATCGTGTCGCGCTTGATATAACCTATTAGACAATGTGGGGTTATAGATCATTCTTCAACGACATTGACAAGCTCATACTCCACAAGAGACAGATTGTTATCCTCTTTAACAGTTATGTCAACCGGTTCAGTGACTTCTATGCGACCCCATTTGTCACAGCAAGTCTCATAGATCCCTTAAACATATCAATCTTTGCATTCCGCAGATTCACAGTAGCTCCTGGTTTCATCAACTCCACTGAACACAAAAACCGACCATCATTGTACACAATAGCTAAGTGATCCACTTTGAATAACCAATTGAATATACACATCCTAGAGAGAGCCTTTAATCAACAATATGTAATTGTAGCAACGATCAATGCGGATTCCAGAAGAAAGGCTTCAAGTATCTCTGAGTGTGTCATCTCCAACGACACACTCAGAGATCAGAGCAGGTCGGAGGTGAGAAGAGCCACCACCAGTCTTCTGAGTTACGGAATTCTCATCGACGACTTTAACGGTTAAAGTGTGGCCGCTCGTGCCAGGTTTAAGCTGATCCACCTTGACGAACACTGGTTTCCTCTTTTCCTGTGGTATCTGCTCCTGAGAACTTCGCGTTGACGACGACGGAGGCGGCGGATTTCTTCCATGTGGTCCGTTTCTTTGGCGTGGTTTGTGCTGGAAATAGTCGTTGCTGTTTGACGCCATTGGGAACTGAAGAAATTTAGATTACTCTCTGCGTTTGCTATGTGGATCTTTTGCGATCTCTGAGGAAGAAAGCCCTAAGATTTAAAGACTTATGAGACTTGTGATTCTTTTTAGTGGAATTTACTAATGTTCTCAGGAAGGCAGTTTGAGGCAGCCACGTCAATCTAGAATCAAAGTAAGATTAAAAAGTTTAAACAGGCCTATCTATGATTTAGGAAAAAAGAAAAACATAAATATATGTTCATATTTCATTATAAAAGAAATATTTTTAGCATAATTCCACAAAATTTAAAAGTTTAAACAGTATAGAAATCAAACCGATTTTAAAATTACTCTACACCAGTATGCCAATATCATAAAAAATAATTTTTATTGAGCCCAAGATTGGAGATGGTAACTAGTATTAGCATCTGATATAATAAGTTTTCACAAAGTGAGATATGCTTTGCTGAAACAATGACACATTCCGGCTCTGTAATTTTATCTGGTGACTCTGTAAGCCTACACACAAAACAAAACCAAAGGAGTTAGAGAGATTCATGTGTATAATTAACAAAACTAATATGTTTTTGTTACCTTGATCTGTTTGAGTAGATTCTTGGCACGCACGTCTGTTTTAAAATGATCACGAACAGGCTGCAGTGGTCAAGGAGGTTATGATTTTGTTGTTGAATCCAAAATTACTAAAAGAATTTTC
Organism: Cardamine chenopodiifolia; assembly: GCA_963922655.1. NCBI lineage: Eukaryota > Viridiplantae > Streptophyta > Magnoliopsida > Brassicales > Brassicaceae > Cardamine > Cardamine chenopodiifolia. Next base: position 14,006,589 of record OZ000486.1, on the reverse strand, counting down.
GAATAATTGTTCTATTCTTTGCCGAGATCATCATTAGGGATTAAGGAAGTTTTACTTACTAGCAAAATCTTATTCAACGCGTTCATCAGGCCTTTCTTTAGATCCCCAGGGTGCAATTCGCCGCTCTCATATTCAGCAGCAATGTCCTCAAATCTTTTGTAGGTCCTAACATTTGGAAAAAAAAAATCCACAGCAGCATGAATTCCCACCATTTTGAGTGACATATGTAAGAGGATTACAGATATCCAAATTGGATTAAAAGAATCCACAAACTGAGCAAGCAATTCGGAAAGTTAAATGAAAAGGGCAATAACTCACTTGTTACCGCCATATTCTTCATTTCGCTCAACTGTGAACTCATCAAACCACGGTAGAATAATGTATTTGATGTATTCAAGGCATGGATTGCCTTGTACAATTTTTGGAGGGCAGTAAGCTTTCTTGATCTTCACATTAACTTCAGCCTGAGGACGAAAAATACCATCAAAACTAGTCAATAACTCTATAGCTCTTCTCTACTTTTGTAAACTTGGAAAATTGGTTAAGTTACAGTTACCTCCTCATCTTCCATAAAGATGGCAGATAATGGATCACTTTTCGACATCTTTTCTTGTCCTTGTTGAAGACCAGGAAGCATATCTGCAAGTAGTTACAGCTAAAAGATGATATACAATACTCGACCAGGAAATAACGTGGCATAACAGAAGTCAAATAAAAAACATGTGGAGCATACGGTGCGACAAGATTATCGGTTTGTTTTTCCTCTTTATGTCATCACAGTATTCTCTTGCTAGAACGTTTACTTTTCTTTGATCCATCCCAAGCTGGCAAATATCAGCCTACAGATGTAAAACAAACGTTTTAGCAGCAATCACAGAACTCAGAAGCCAGATACAAATAAGGTAAATTACACTGTGTAAAAATCAACTATATACATCAACAAAATCTGCCAATCATATATTGTTTTTTCTAGCCTGGAGCTTTTATCAGGTGTTTTTTCAACAATATGATATGTTTTTTGCTGAGGTAAAGCTAAAGCTAAATTCTCGATTCCAAGTAACTAGCAACAAAATCCAAACACAGTTCACGAGCAAGAGAAGCCTTAACTAAAGACAAATACATCCAGAATACATAAAAAAATACCTCAAGGAAAAAAATATCTGCACATTGCATGCATGGGTAAAGGATCTGAGCAGCACTCAGTTCATCGGTCTCACTACGTCCCATGATCGTCACACACCTGCAAGGACAAGAAACAGACTCATTCAGGTCCAATCATTCCCGTAACATAAATGCAATGAACCAAGCATGGAAAAAAGTAACCTTAAGATTCTAGGGAGCTTGTTCTTGCGAGCAATGTCCATCACAAGAGGCCAGTACTTATCTGCCTTAGCATTAATTTCTTCAGACGACCACAAAAACTCTACTTTATCATTGTCCATCCCAGCAGCCTTCCATATCTCTTGGAAGTATTCTCCAACCACTCTGATCTTCTTCAAGTCACCGCCCATTTTGTTATTCAACTGAGCAAACCAATCAGCAATCCAAATTTTCACTCTGCAACCAGCTGAAGTCATTTTGTTCACATTGATGACCTTCATCACTCCCTATTAAGAAACAACAGCACGAAACGGATTAGCCAAATCTTCCAACATAAAGCAATGGAATAAACCACAACTTAACTAATATTACATCTTAAGTTAACTAAAACACCTCAAAAGATAACATCATAACAGACCTGAGCAATGTGCATTCTTCCTGAAGGTTCAAATCCATCGTAGCAAATCGGAGCAGCCTTCTTAGCAAGAAGATTCTTCAGCTCTTCCTCTTGTATGCATTCCTCACCAACGCTCCTAACAATTTGGTATCTCTTCTCGACTTCTTCGCTCATCCTGGAATTAGTAAAAGTTTTAAATCCAAAATTGGAGATTTAAAGTTTCAAAATTTACACTTGTAAATTGATATAGCCGGAACAAAAGGGGGAAAGCTCCAATTTTGTTCACTCTAATATCTATCTATCACAAAGTAGGAGTCGCAGGAGAAATCAAATAATCCAATCCACTGTAATCGAAGAGCTGATAAATTGATGACGGGTAATGAGAACTCGCTGTAACCCAGTTGCCGAAGAAGATGCCTGACTTGATGCAATAGAAACAGCCTCCATTTCCGACGACAGAGTGTTTGGGATATCCGTAGATTGGTCCGCCATAAAAAATTAGCCGGCGGTGGATCAAGGACTATTAGGGTTTTATTGTCTTTTTACCAAAGTACAAAAGTGCCGGAGGTTTCTAGTGTTATCACAGTGATAGTGATGGAGCTACAATACAATAGTAGCGCCACTACGCTTAACGTTTTTCTCGGTTTCAATTCGGTTGTCTTTGATTGCTTTTGGTTTGATTTGGTTAGGACTTGGTTACGATGTGTTAATTTTAAGGTTTATTATTTGCTACATGGTCTGGTATAGTGCTAAGCAAAATATCCGAAACCAAACTGAAACGGAACTATAAAATATTTGAACGAAATTTAAATTTATATTTTCCTAAAATTATAGTCGAATTCGAACCAAATCAAAAATTAAATAAATACTCAAAATATAAATATATATCCAAAAATGTTAACTATATTTAGTAGGGCTGGGCATAATAACCATAACCAAAAAAACCGAACCGTAAATGAGTGTTTCGGTTCGGTTTTAGTTTTGCTTAAAAACCCGTTTGGTTACTATTATAAAATTATTTTGGTTTCGGTTCGGTTTCGGTTTAAAACCATAAAACCGTTCGTTTTTTTTGGATTTTTTATTTATATATACTTAGATATATATTTAGCTAATTCGGTTAGTTAAATTTAAGGAAATTTGAAAAGATATCTTAAAAATGATTGCACAAAAAAAATTAAAGAAAGATTTAAGAAAAACCTAAAAAGATATGTATCTTATATAAAGTTCAAAGTTTTGGGTTTTTACTATTCATTCATATTTTACGAGTTTCATCAAATTGTTCTTATAAACCGTATCATAAGCTATATTGTTAAGTATTTAGAACTTATATGTTAATTTTTATTATTGATTTATTTTAATGTGTTGACAAGAGATTCATGAATAATGTGAATATGTGAATAATAATGATGATGATAGAAGTTTTTTACTTTTTTTCGTTTTAGATTTACAATTTGGATTTATTATTTCTATTTTTTTGAACTTCCTAATTCGTCGTATTGTATTTTTATTGTCTTTACGTAGCTTTCCTAAATTCATATATTTTTTTAGTTTCTACATATGGTCTTTTATTGTTTTTTCTTTAAATCATAGAACAATTTACCGAAACCGAACCAAACCGAACCGAACTACTTATGGTTTTTCTATGGTTTTAGTTTTAATGAAACCGTTAAACCGTAAACCGAAAATAACCGAACCGTACCAAACCATATTTCAATCGGTTTCTAAATGGTTTCATTTTCTATCAAACCGAAAAACCGAAAAACCGAATTAACCAAACCGTAAACCGGAATGCCCACCCCTAATATTTAGTTTGATATAACTCAATTAGCCAAAATTGAAAATATAAACTCGAAGATATCATTTTTTTAAATAGGAATAACTTAAATATCTTAAATTTTTTAATTATATTTGTGAAAATTTAACCAAATTTTATTCAAATTTAACTAATTTTTTTTTTAAAATTATTTTGATATTTTGGATATCTGAATTTGATCCAAAGTCGGATGGAATTAAATCGAATCCAAACCAGAATTCTAAAATACTTGGATATATCCTAAACCCATAATACTAAAATCTTCAAAATTCAAACAAAAATCCGATCCAAATCCAAAAGAATTTTATTTATTCCATTCTCGTTAATTTTTCTTTTGTCATCGCTAGAAATCTTTAATCTAATTTCAGAACAAATGATATAGATATACAAGATAAAGATAATAAACCTCTTCACGAATAACTCCACAACCTAAAACTCTCACCACAATACTTAAATTCTCTTCTGAAAATCCTACTTACATGCAACACTTGGGCCAGACCTAGTGTAAAAAAGGTTAATGTGATATCTTTTAGAGATTCACGATTATCATTATCGGGGAGTCAACCAATTTATACCCTAACATTTTTATTAAGTAAAAAATTAAGACCTAGACCAGGCCTAATCATTGCTTTTGAAAGTAGTGTTAAAAAGCCTATAAAAGCTGTAAACTATGATATAGACACATAAACATAATGTAAAGAATGTAGCTTGCTTATTTAAAACGAAAAAAAGTAACCTAAGATTTTGGGAGTGGCGTTAGTGATTGATTCCTTTTCTGCAATTCTAAATTATAAGAACGGTCACAAGTCACTCAACTCACTTATAATAAAAAACATAGTGCAAGAATCAAAATGATAAAAAAAAAACCAGGAGAAAAAGTAAGTTAGGGTTGAGAAAATGAAAACAAGAGTATTCTCGGAATAAGGGCGAAGCACAGGTCATCTAACCGATGTTTGAGTGTCATGGAAAACCCAAAAAAGGAAAACATGGCGAAGTTGACCGCAGTAATATTTGGAATATAGTATGGGCCTTTATACTACGCTTTATATTAAGGAAGGCCCATCATATAAAAACTAGTACGGTCTTGTATCAATGGTGGTCTCGTTACCAAACGTATCTCAGGGATCAGGAGGACTACTCGTCCGAGCTCCGTCCCGATCACACCGCTATATTATCACTTCCCTCGCCCAAGACGTGCTATTAGAGGCCTCGAGATGTCTGATTCCGACATGGACATTGAGGATGATGAGGTCGAGCAAAAGGTGCAAGTACATATAGAAGCGGCTGCAAAAGATGAACATACAATTGGAGGAGCATTTGAATTGCTTGTTAAACCAATTCAAGCTTCCAATTCCCAGAACGGTTAGTTTTGGTTTCGTGATTTTTACACAGTGTTGTTGATAATTGTGTCAAGTTTGTAAATTTATTGATCGAAATTGGAATCACCTCTTCCAAATTGATGAATTAGGATTGGTAGCAGGAGAGAATATATACACATCGTTTTGGTTGAAGTTTTGTTCTGGAAGACATAAAGAATTATGAAATTGACTAGATTCAGCTCTGATGAAGGGGTTCAAAGACTTGAGAGGTCTTGCAATTAGATTTTCATTGAAGCTCTTTAGTAAAAATTGTGGCTTTATACGAATTAGCCGAATGCAATACTGTTCTTGTATGATCCTTGTGTATCGGTTTTTTGCTTTTTCTTTCAACATACAGTTTTGGTATTATGCCCTGATTTTGATGTCTCTTTCTGTAACAACACATTCAGATGAGCAATCGAAAATCATAAAGGAACAAGCTTTAGCTGAAGATAAAGGCTCTTTATCAAGGTATGGCTAATTTTGCTGCTTAAGTTTTACTGAAACTAAGTAGGAGGTTAGTTAGTGTATAGTGTGGTTGTTGACCTTCTGATATTTTGCATGTTTGAAGTTTTTATACTGACAGATTCGGTTCTCAGATTTCCTGCTCCGGGTATAATACCAACAAGCTTTACCCCTGACGGTGGAGGGAACAAACCAGAACAAAAACGTGCAGCTCTTCTCTGCAAGTTTTTTGCTAAAGGTTGGTGTAACAAAGGGAGCTCCTGCAGGTTTCTTCATGTGGAAGAGAATTCGAATGGCACTAGTCAACAACAAGCGCAAAATAATATGGCTGGAACCAGCGGTATCCAGTCTAATGAAGGTATGTCGTCCTATGAGATAGTTATTCTTTTGAATATTGTGATGTTAGTGATCATACGTGTAGGCAGTTCCAATAATATAGAGGTCGTTTGAATACTTTTTGGAGGAGTTTTGTTTCTCTTTATGAATCAACCAATAATTTATTTTACTTATGTTCATTCAGAAAGAAGAACATTGGAGAACAAAGAAGGTGTAAGAGTTTCCCAGTTAAGCGAAAATGGCAAGATATATTTGCATACCAGACAAGATATATCTTTCGTGAATCTCCCAGGTTCTCAGGGAGTTTTTCCGTCCATGTCTTTCGTGAATCTCCCTGGTTCTCAGGGAGTTCTCCCGTCCATGCCTTTCGTGAATCTCCCATGTTCTCAGGGAGTTTTCCCATCCATGTCTTGCGTGAATCCCCCAGGTTCTCAGAGAGTTTTCCCATCCATGAATGAGATGCGCTATATGTCTTCATTGGAAAACATGGGAAGAGAGAGTTTGAAGCAAACGTGTGGTCCTGATGTCATTGAAAACAGGTGTCTGGTTATGAATAACAGCAATTCCTTCACATTGAGAAGTAGCTTTGTTCCTGAGCATAGACCTTGTCTCAGTTCCTATATAAAAACAAACATGGGATCTTCTGGACCAGCCTGGACAGGATCATTGTTAAGTTCTGTTCCTATGAATGATCGTGCTTCTACCTTGGGGCATTCTGAAAATGGGAGTAATATACATGGATCTGGATCACTTCCAACGCTGCAAGGGAAAGCTGTTTCATCTAATCAAGATGCAGAAGGAAAAACTACTAGCAATCAAAAGAAAGTTTCGTCAAATGATTGGGAACCTTCTGAACCTTTTCAAGCATCTTTCACAATTCCACCTTATATACTGCCCTCGTCTGATGCCCTCTATGATCCTTTCACGGATGTAGAGAATCTAGGAGATAGATCTCTTGATGCTCCGTTGTCAAGTAAAGAAGAACACGCAAGGAAAAACTCCTTTCAGCAGAAAGACGGTGATTCTGCTAGTGGTCCTCAACCACGGGAAAGCAAGAATGATGACAAAAGCAGTTCATGCAGTCAAAATCAACACCAAGAAACTTTTGCAAGAAGGAATTCAGAAGCGCATGGAATAGTGGAAGGGGTGGCTACTTCAGTGGTTGATCAAAATGATACAACAACAACACCAAGCAAAGAGATATCGTCGGCAGCAGCTGCAGAGACTAGAGTTGTTTTGAAAAGAAACAAACCTGTGGGGCATGATTCGTGGCACAGAAGTGATGGATCTTTGTATAAAAAGACGCTGAAATCAGATGAGATAGATGGCGAAGTGAGGTCAGATGGAGGAATGAAAGTAATGAGACAATTCCGGACTGCAGTTGTGGAAACCGTTAAAGAAATGGTGAAACCGTTGTGGCGTGATGGTCGTTTTAGCAAAGATGTGCATAACATGATAGTTAAAAAAGCTACTGAGAAGGTAGTCAGCACTGCTGTCCAGTTCCGTCAGGTGCCAACTGACACCAATTCGATCGAGCAATATCTTAGTTTGTCTGCAACCAAAATTGTGAAGCTTGTAGAGGTGAGTTTCTTAGCCAGAAATCAAATGATACTTAAGTAGTAAGTATTGCATTAATCTGATGGCAGTTCCTTTGTTCATTTGCAGGGGTATGTCGAAAAGTATGGTAAACCCTAAGGTATCAAATCAAAAGCCACTTGTATGGTAGATTGTTGGCGTGAGGGCAAACTAATGATATTCTTGTAAATTATGTCATCCTTAATTTCCTCAGTTCAGATTTTATTTTTTTAACTTAGCAACTAAATTCTTTAGATCTCCATTTGTTGTCCTGAACCAATAATGGAAAAAGGTTGGCAGTGGAGCTTCGTGGAGGAATTGTGTATACATTGTAAAACTATTCACGGCTTGGTTCTATGGTTAGAACAGTTTTTTTACTCTTAGAAAGATGATATGATTGTATTTTTAGAATTAATTTGATAAGAGAGTGGCTGCTTTTGGAAGCACATGAGAAAGGGAGAAGAAATTGAAACGGAATAATGTTGAGGTATGTTCTCGATCATTTTGACTTTGTTTTCGTATAAAGCCAGAATTGTTAGTGATTAGCTCAGTGGGATTTTTTTATACCATGTTTGTAAAATATGTGCTAACTTTAAAAGTAGTCCGGCATTTTAACGGAATCCAAATACCAATGTTAATTACGCAATATTTTACTTAAATTTTTTTTTTTTGGTCAAACTAATTTACTTTAAATTTATAAAATATATTCTCTGTTTAAGATACTTTGGTTGGTGGGTCCCACTTGAGCCATTTCTATCCATGTCGCACTATTTTATTTCCACACTCCTCACTGCTCACTCCTCTGTTTTTCGTCATGGTTATCTTATTTTTATAACATTAGTGTTTTAAATTAAGGTCGTATATTTGTTATGACTATGCATTTAAAATTGACTTTTTCGCATCTAATTTGCAAGGTAAGTGTGTTTTTAATTCCATATCGACGCCTTGGAAGTTGCATGTTATATTAAAATGTTGTAAAATGACATAAAATTTTACGTGACATATTAATAAATAACACACTGTTTAAAAACATATCATGTTATTTTATGGTGACAAAGAAAATTAACTTTTGGATAAAAGCATTTTCATTTTGTGCAAATAAATAAACTTTATTTGTTATATTCCCAATTAATTTCCCAAATAATTCTTGTCTATTATTATTTCTCTAGATATTTTACGGGTTGATTAAAAAGGAGAAAGAGATAGATAGGCGACAAAAAGAAAAAAAAAAAGATAGTTTCAGAAATAGTTTTAAATATGGCTCTATAAATGAGATAACCTCTATCTAATAATACTTCACACTTTACACCTCATGTGGTTTGGTCTAATAACGAATTGCATTGGTGTGACAAAATGTTCTACAGTGGAGCATCGATATATATAATTATATATATACATACATATCAATTATCTGTTAATTGTTAGTGTGTTGCCTATTTTTGATGCGTCGATGCCGTTGGGAATTATTTGGTTTTTTTTTTCTTATGAGCTTTGTATGCATACAAATCATTCATTGTTTTCGTTTTAACCATTTTCAGTAGTTTATCACTTGATTGGCATCACTTATATGTTGTTGTAAGCTTGAAATAGCTTGAAGTACATGTCAAGTATATTTAGGAGAAATCTAAATATACGTTTAGGAATTATCTAATATGTGACTTTTCTTTATTTAGAAGTTATCTAAAGTTAGTTTTCCTATTTAAGTTTTGGAGTTATGTTTCCCTATATAAGGAGGTGCTGAGATGTGGCACAACTTGTGAGATTGTGAGCTTAAGGTTTTGAGTTATTTTCCTTAAATTAATAAGAGAGTAATTCTTATTAACAGTTTGTGTTTACAATCTCAATTCTATATTTGGTATCAGAGCCATTAAAGAGAGATTACCATGGGCGATATAAAGGAAGAAGATGCTGAGATGAAGTCCAAGGAGATCGGACCCTCCTCTATTAAATGTCCGATGCTAAATTCTTCTAACTACACCGTCTGGTCTATGCGAATGAAAATTGCTCTCAAGGTAAACAAAGTGTGGGAAACTATAGAACATGGAAGTAAGAACGAAGATAAGACCAACATGGCAATTGCTTTGTTGTTTTAATCCATGCCAGAAGCTTTGATCCTACAAGTTGGAGACCTGGACACATCGAAAGCATTTTGGGAAGCAATAAAGGCAAGACATGTTGGAGCTGAGCGAGTAAAGGAGGCTAGACTACAAACCCTAATGGCGGAATTCGATAGAATCAAGATGAAAGAAACCGATACAATCGATGCTTTTGTTGGAAAACTCTCAGAAATTTAATCCAAATCAGCCTCTCTTGGAGAAACTATTGAAGAGCCAAAACTCGTAAAGAAATTTTTGAAAAGTTTACCAAGGAAAAGAAACATTCATATCATCGCAGCTCTAGAGCAGGTTCTTGACCTAAAAACAACTAGCTTTGAAGATATTGTTGGAAGGCTAAAAGTATACAAAGAGAGAATTGGTGAAGAGGAAGAAGAAGAACATGAAGAACAGAACAAGCTGATGTATGCCAATACGGACTCACAAGGGTCCTATCATGAAAGCTACGGTGGTAATAGAGGTAGAGGACGAGGTGGTCGTTTCAATTGGAGAGGAAGAAGTCGTGGACGTTATGGAAATTATCAAAACAGACAAGGACGAGATAAAGAAAGAGAGGCAATGATTACTTGTTACCGATGCGATAAACATGGCCATTACGCATCCAACTGTCCCGATAGGCTACTTAAGCTCCAAGAAGCAGTTGAGAAGAAGGAAGATGACACACATGAAGCTGATGAATTGATGATGGACGAAGTGGTGTACCTCAACGAGAGAAGGTGAAACCAAACATTTTTGAATCGAACCTAGATACAAAAAACGTGTGGTACCTTGATAATGGTGCGAGCAACCATATGAGTGGAAATCGAACGTTCTTCTTAGAGATTGATGAAAGTGTGATAGGAATGGTGAGATTCGGAGATGATTCCCGCATCAATATAAAAGGAAAGGGCTCTATTCGATTTGTGTTCAAGAATGGTGAGAAGAAAGTCTTACATAATGTGTATTACATACCAGACTTGAAGAGCAACATAATAAGTCTTGGTCAAGCTACAGAAGCAGGGTGTGAGGTTCGAATGAAAGAAAATTTCCTGATGTTATATGATCGTTCGGGTCAATTGTTTGTGAGAACAACAAGATCGAAGAATCGTTTGTACAAGGTTATTCTGGATGTTGAAAATATTAAATGCCTACAGTTAATGACTTCGACTGAATCATCAAAGTGGCATGCACGTTTGGGCCATGTTAACTTGGAGACAATGAAGATGATGATTAGTGAAGAGCTAGTGGATGGTATACCAAGGATCACAGTAGAAAAGGAAACGTGTGTGTCATGCCTCCTTGGGAAACAAACAAGAAAATCCTTTCCTCAAGCAACCACATATCGAGCTTCTCAACCTCTTGAGCTCATTCATGGAGATCTTTGTAGGCCTATCACACCTCCCACTGCAGCTAATAAGAAGTACGTCTTTGTGATCATTGATGATTACTCACGTTATATGTGGACTGTTTTGCTTAAAGAGAAGAGTGAAGCTTTTGATAAATTCAAAAAATTCAAGTTGCTTGCTGAACAAGAAACAAGGGCTATGGTCAAAACATTTCGAACGGATAGAGGTGGAGAGTTTGTATCTCATGAGTTTAAAACTTATTGTGATAGATATGGAATCAAGAGACATTTAATGGCACCATATTCTCCTCAACAAAACGGAGTCGTTGAAAGACGTAATAGAACGCTTTTGGAAATGACTAGGAGTATCTTGAAGCACATGAATGTACCTAATTATCTATGGGGAGAGGTTGTGAGGCACGCTACCTATTTAATCAATAGAGTAGCAAAGAGATCGCTGACTAAAACAACTCCATACGAGATGCTTAAGGGGAAAAAACCAAGACTCGACCATCTTAGAGTATTTGGCTGTGTCGGATATGCAAGAACGAAAACTATTGGGAGAAGAAAACTAGATGATAGGTCGAGAATCTTGGTACATCTGGGAACAGAACTCGGTTCGAAGGCCTATCGTTTATTCGATCCTACGACCAAGAAGATAATAGTTAGTCGAGACGTGATCTTCGATGAAGAAAAAAGCTGGAACTGGAATAACGTTGAAAAGAAAAACTCCAGAACGTTTTTTTATTGATTTAGGAGAATTTGGAAACAGAGGCGTAAGAGGAATTAAAACTTATGAGGAGACAGAGGAGAATAATCACGACACTCGAGAAATGAGTGAGGCTGCGGTAAATGAAAGAATAGTTGAAGTAGAAGAAGAAAACGTTGGAGATGGAGATGCAGAAAACGTAAACGAAGATGATAGTGATAGTGAACTAGAACAGAATGTACCACAACTAAGGAGATCAACAAGACCAAGTGTGAAGCCATCATACTTGAATGATTATATTCATATAGCAGAATACGAAAGTGGACGTCTCTTATTGGCAATGAATGAGGAACCATGGGATTTTAATGAAGCAAGAGAGTTAAAAGTGTGGATAGATGCATGTGAGGATGAACTTTCTTCTATAGAAAGAAATAAAACATGGAGTTTGGTTGATCTTTCCGTTGGATTCAAGCCTATCGGATTAAAATGGGTATTCAAGATAAAACGCAATTTTGATGAAAGTATCAACAAGTACAAAGCACGATTAGTGGCGAAAGGATATGTTCAACGACATGACATTGATTATGATGAATTATTTGCTCCAGTGGCACGCATTGAAACTATTCGTTTCATCATTGCTCTAGCAGCCTCAAGTGGTTAGGAAATACATCATCTTGATGTAAAAACCGCATTTCTCCACGGTGAATTGAAAGAAGAAGTCTATGTCACTCAACCGGAAGGATTTGTGAGCTCAGGAAGTGAAGTCAAGGTCTACAAATTGAAGAAAGCTCTATATGGCTTAAAGCAAGCACCTAGAGCATGGAATGACAAATTGAACAAAATCCTTAGAGAATTGAAGTTTCGTAGATGTTCCAAAGAGCCATCGTTATATCAAAAGGAAGAGAAAGAGCATCTCCTAATCGTGGTTGTGTATGTTGATGACTTACTTGTTACAGGTTCATCGTTGAAGTTGATACTTGAGTTTAAAAGAGAGATGGCAACCAAATTTGAGATGAGTGATCTTAGAAAATTGACATTTTATCTTGGGATCGAAGTGCATCTTAAAGTAAAAGAGATATGCATAGAAAATACTAGGAGAAACTAGAATGGAAGGTTGCAATCTGTGCCATGTACCGATGGATTTAAATTTGAAACTGTCGAAAGCTCAAGAGGAGAACAACATTGACGAAAGGGAATACAGAAGAAGCATTGGATGTCTACGATATTTACTTCACACACGCCCAGATTTATCTTATAGCGTTGGGGTGCTGAGTAGATACATGCACGAGCCTAGAAAATCCCATGGAGCAGCATTGAAGCAAGTCTTGAGGTATTTACGTGGAACAACTTCTTTTGGTCTCTCGTTTGCACGTTCGAATAAAGTAAAATTGGTGGGATATAGTGACAGTTCACATAATGTTGATGTGGATGATGGTAAAAGCACAACATGCCATATTTTCTATTTGGATGATTGTCCAATCACTTGGTGCTCACAAAAGCAAAAAACTGTGGCATTGTCATCGTGTGAAGCTGAGTTTATGGCTGCTACGGAGGCAGCTAAACAAGCCATCTGGCTTCAAGAGCTTCTGAGTGAGGTTGTGGGTAAGGCTTGTGAGAAAGTGACTGTACGAATTGATAATAAATCAGCAATTGCACTTACAAAAAATCTGGTGTTCCATGGACGTAGCAAACAAAAAATCCGGTGTTCCATGGAGGTATCACTTTATACGGGAGTGTGTTGAGAATGAACAAGTGGAAGTAGAGCATGTTCCCGGAATTGAACAAAAGGCGGATATCCTAACGAAGACACTTGGAAGGACCAAGTTTAAGGAGATGAGGAGTCTCATTGGAGTTCAAGATGTGGAAAAAAAGTAATTTCAAACTTAAGGGGGAGAATGTTGTTGTAAGTTTGAAATAGCTTGAAGCACACGTCAAGTATATTTAGGAGAAATCTAAATATACGTTTAGGAATTATCTAATATGTGAGTTCTCCTTTATTTAGAAGTTATCTAAAGTTAGTTTCCTATTTGAGTTTTGGAGTTATGTTTCCCTATATAAGGAGGTGCTGAGATATGACACAACTTGTGAGATTGTGAGCTTAAGGTTTTGAGTTATTTTCTTTAAATTAATAAGAGAGTAATTCTTATTAATAGTTTGTGTTTACAATCTCAATTCTATATTATATTTCTCTTTAGGAGGTAATGAAAATGTTGGGAATCAAACGTGACTAGCATTAGTTTTCAAATCTAATTTATTTGGTCCAATCTACAGATCTCAGAATCACTAGGAGCTTGCATATGCCTCGGGGATTTTGATAAGCTTTATTATAGCAGAACTACAGATCTCAAGAACTGAAAGTCTCCCACAATATTTATTTATTTATAGCTTTTAGATCTGTCTCCTCGTATGTTGATTGCAAACCATATACAGATTCCTGGTTTACTTTAAGATAATGGCTTAAATAAACGTTTCCTAAGTTTAAACGGTCTTACATTTATTCCTTGAAGCATTTACTTAATTCTCGATGCATTTAATCATGTCTTAGGTTTAGCAGATAGCTTTGATTGTAGGCAATATGGAGAAACTGAGAGAGACAAACAGAGGATTACAAGGAGGTAAAAGAGACTGACAGAAGAGAGCAAGCAAATTCCAGTTTGTGCTAAAATTATCGTTTATGTTTGCCGAATCATTAACGATCCAAAATTTTGATTGGTAGATGTAAATTATTTTAGACTAATAGTGTAGTGCCAATTATTTATCTTAGTTTGATCCGTTGGACTGATTCTAAATTATTTGGTCCGACGGATAACTCGACTAATAAAATTGCTCACAACCTGATTCGTTCGAATGCTTGGTTCGAAAACATAACCTAATACAAATGATGCTCGCCAAATAAGTGGTCAGCAGTCCTCAAAAAGGTCCAACCCGCGTTGTTTGGACCAAGTAATTCTCTCTTACTAGGGATTCAAGTACCTCTAAGGAAACAAAACATCTTCGGTAACTAGACTTGTCTTTGTCTACCACTACAAAAAATGAAGCAAAAAACGACGACCACTAGAGACAAATATGGTCGTCACAAATTTTTGTGACTAATGTGTGACCAAAATGCGACGAAATTAAAACACAGTAAAATTCGTCACATTTTAGTCTTAAAATTACAACAACATAGCAACGTCAAAAATTCGTTGTAAAATTGCGACAAATATAAAACTAATTTAAGACGCTAATGAGACAAATAAAAATCATCGCATTTTTGTCTTAAAATGAAGACAATATTGAATCGTCACAAATTAGTAGTAGATTTGCGATGAATGTAAGACAAAATTGAGACAATAATTTATTTTAAAAAATTTGAGAAAAATAAACAAACCATCTCTAAACTGATTTTTAAAATTTCCAACAATTCTGCATATAATGTATTTTTTAAATTCAGATGTCTAAATTATGTTTAATAATTGGAATTAAATTGTTGCAAATATGTCTCTGTATTCGTCGTATTTACGTTATATATTTGCATATGTATATTCACACATGTTTTAATTTGTAAGTAGTTGTAACCATTTTTTACTACAACATATTGTCATTACTTTTTGGTAAGAAATAAGTCATATTTTGGTCGCAATTCATATATATATATATATATGATATATATGATCAATTTTATATGTACACTAGAAAAAATAACAAAAGCATATGTCTGATTTCTCATCTAAGGAAGTTTATGATTCTTCATCACCACTAAGTTGTGGTGATGTTTCTGATTCTCAATTGCCAGCACTTGTCGCGAAATGGGCACATGAGGAGGTTCACTTTTCAGGTGAATCAGAGATGCAAAATGATTCATTGTTATTACCAATGACCCAAGAACCGGCTGAAAGAGTTTCACACCCAACCATTATATCATCCGTATGTGAAGATCAGTGGAGTCAAGGTGAAGGATATGCGATGGAAGATGACTTCGCACAATGCTCAGAAGAGCCTCCTAAGAACCTAGATGTTAATGAAATAGCAAACCGGTTTAATTTTAATGTAGTTCCTACTCCATCAAACCCTCTACATGAATACGTTGAGCCAGAATATACATATAAATGTCCCGACGACTATTATGGATGTTGTCAGAAACACATGGACAAGTTTGAACGTGATCACTAATTGTATTAGTGAGAGTATGTGGTAAGCTAAATAAAAATAATATGTGAGTTGTTAAATATGTTGTAATGAATAAGTAATCAGCTTAGAAACTAAAATTCGTCAATTTTAATTCATTTAAAAAAAAAAATTTAAATTTTTTCTTTTTTTTTGCAACGAATAACATATGTCACAAAGTCGTCCCAATTTGTTTGTTCGTCACATTTTCGTCGCAAAATGTAGTACTCATTTGCGACGATTTTGTTACGACTTATATAGTCTTAAATTCGTCGCAATTTTAAGATTGCATACGTGGTCTTTAAATCATGGTAAATTAGCCACGATTTACGGTGTCTTAAAATCGTCTCAAAACTAAGACGAGGTAGAATGTCTTAAAATCGTGGCAAATTAACCACGCTATATGGTGTCTCAAAATCGTCTCAAAACTAAGACAAAATAATATGTCTTAAAATCGTGGCAAATTAGCCACTTTATATGTTGTCTCAAAATCGTCTCAAAACTAAGACGAATTTGCGACGGCATTTACTTTGCGACGAGATTTTAGTGACGTGTTTTTGTCTTTGCAAAATAGTTATATTTTCTGTTTTTTTCGACTAAATTGAGACAAAATGAAAGGTCAATTCAGTTATCGTATGGTTCATGGGAAGATGAAAGGCATAAAACATGACTACATGAGAGTAAGTATACTGCAAATAACGCATCCACACGTCGATGGATTCGCATGTCTCAAAAGTCATGGATTCGTGTGTTTTTATCAAGTTGAACTGAATCTACTAATCCGCAAGCATACATTTTATTGTGCCATGATAGTAAATAAAAGATTAAATCCACAAAACCCAATGTAACGTTTTCAAAATTTTGAAAGTAGAAGAAATTAACTAAAAATAACCAATTTTTGTTGGTTATAGTAATAGTGTATCACTCATCTACGCTAACCTAATGACCTTTCGTTTTTGAAGATTAGTGATCTTATCTAAGATGTATCCGTAACCTTATCCTAGTGATTTTTTTGTCAACAGCTAGTGATTTATCGTCTTTAATCATTACTATACGTAGGTCATTAAAACCTAAGTTTTTGGATTTAGGGATTTTTTTTTTCAAAAAATTGAGCTTTTAATCTGTGATTAACGATACAGTAACGTTGATTATTTAAAGGGTTAAAAGGCCCAATCAACTAAAAATTTAAGGGTTTTTAGAAATAAAAAAACTTGAGAATTATTTTGGCTAATTTATATTCTTCAGGGTTTTAATGACCTTTTAGGCTTTTTTCCACTATACGTATGATCTTTGATGAGGGTACTAGTAGTTGGTCTTAGAGATCCAATTGGGATATGAAGAAACTTTAATGGCCCATAAATGGGAAGCGAACAAAGGGCTTTCTCCTTATGTGCTCATTCCAAACAAAAGGAGTGTCCAAGAGTGCAAGATAATAGACAAAACTAAAACGAAATATACACACGACAAATGAGTTTTTCAACCAAACATTTTGAAAGATTTAGTTTTATATCATTTTTGAACAATTCAAGGCCAAAAAAAAGTGAGTTTGACTGATTTTTTAAAAAATATTAAGACTGTGTTCTAAAGACACTAAAATTAAAATCCTTCCGTTCTTTTACTTTTTTTTTAGTCAAGGCTTGGGTTAATTTTTCAGAATTAAAAACTACGAGGGTTGAAACGTCATTACATAATATATTATGGCCAATTTGTAAGAAACCAGAAGTAAATTATAACTTTGCTGGATAAGCCTTTGCTCTATTCTCTCACTTCCTCATCCCAAAATCTCCATTTCCATTTCAATGGCGACAGCTTCAGCTCTCTCTTCACTCTCTTCACTCTCTTCTCTCTCCCTCCACAACAGAACCTCCTCTCTAATCTCCTCTGCAAAACCCATCGTCTCCTTCTCCTCCTTCCTCAACCGCCGCTCCTCATCTCTCACTCTAATCAAAGCCTCATCAAACGAAATCGAAACTTTCTTCTTCGAAGATGAAACACCAGAAATAACCGCAAATGTCGTCTTCGACCCTCCGGTTGCTCCAGAAGGTTTCGTACCTCCGCCTTATTTCGACGAAGGAACAGACGAAACAGAGGCAGAGATCGCCACGGCGTATGAAGAGCTCTATGGTCCTGCGTATAGTGGTGAGAGTTTACTTGGGAAAGATATATATGTGATGGATTCGAAGCTTAAGAAGAGTGGAGGAGGTGTTGGTGGGAAACCTAAGAAAGATAATAAGATTAGAGATGGGTTTGAAGAGAGAGTTGTGCAAGTTAGGAGAGTTACTAAAGTTGTTAAAGGAGGGAAGCAATTGAAATTTAGAGCTATTGTTGTTGTTGGTGATAAACAAGGTAATGTTGGTGTTGGTTGTGCTAAGGCTAAAGAAGTTGTTGCTGCTGTTCAGAAATCTGCCATTGATGCTAGGCGTAATCTTGTTCAAGTTCCTATGACTAAGTATCTTACTTTCCCCCACAGGTAAGAGTTTTGAAATTGATGGTTGTAATGTGTGTTGATGGTTGGAAGAACTGGTTTTGGATGATAAAAAGTCTCACTTGGCAATGAAGTAAGATTTTGGGATTGAGTCTAACTTAGCATTGTTCATGGTTGTGTTGGATGTGATGATTTGTTTAGTTTAAGGATTTGTGTTATGGGACTAAGTATCTTGCTTTCCCCCATAGGTAAAGTTTTGTGCTTTAATGTTTAGAAGAATCGGGTTTGGTTAATCAGTAAGCAAATGAATTAAGATTTTGGGATTTTAGTCTTAGCATTTTGTTGGATGTGATGATTTGTTTGGTTGAAGGATTGGTGTTATGGAACTTGTTGTTCAGAATTCTGGTCTTATGAAATTGATGTTTGCATTGTGCGCAAACGTTTAAAAGAATCTGTTGGTTGATAAAAAGATATCCATAAGCCATGAGCTAAGCAATTTGGGAGCAATAGTGGTGAGTTTGTGTTTGTGTGTTTTGGTTATGTTTTTAGAGGGTTTGTTTGGTTTTAAGCTATTGGGTTTTTGTTTATAGATCAGAGGGTGATTACGGAGCAGCCAAGGTGATGCTTAGACCGGCTTCACCAGGTACTGGTGTGATTGCTGGAGGAGCGGTTAGGATTGTGCTAGAGATGGCAGGAGTTGAGAACGCATTGGGGAAACAGCTTGGAAGTAACAATGCTCTCAACAACGCAAGAGCCACTCTTGCAGCAGTGCAACAGATGAGACAGTTCCGCGATGTTGCTCAGGAGCGTGGAATCCCCATGGAAGAACTCTGGAAGTGAAAACTCATCTTCTCTTTGACATTTTCTTTTGTTGAGATTCTTGTAAAATCAAAAGGCATGCTGTAATTCATGAGAAAAATATGTTTATTTTGAAATAGCATTCCTTTCTTCTTCTACAAAAGTTCATGGGGACCGGATCTAATCTATTACACAATGCTCTAGCTATGGCTATTAAGGATCGAGTCGAAAAGGATCCCAAACCCAAAGACTCACATCCAGAGTTGAATACTTCGTAAGTGTAAGGCTGAGTCTGAAATAGGCTTCTAAACATTTAGAAGAAAAAATGTATTTCTCTGAGATATATATGATGCCTGAGGTGTTTTCGCAACGTCGAAAACATATATGACAATGTGGTTGAGAAGCAAAATCATTGGGAACAACTGTGACTTGGTACTGTGATATGGACATATATCCTGGTCTCCAAAATGTGAAATTCCCAATCACGCAATCGATATGAAGAATGGAGCCGCAATCTTCACACGTATAGAATCTTGTTTTCGAGTTGATTTTCTTTTCACATACCTCACACCAGTACTGCCCACTCGTCTTTTCTCCAAAGCAGACAGAGAGAAAATGTGTGTCACATTTGTGCTTTACCTTGTTCGGCAAAGTGGCACAGTCCAAGCCCAATGCGAAGTCACAATCAACGCAACTCAACACCGATGATGCGATCTCATTACAAGCACCGCAAACCTTAGCTTCCGAGGAAGTAAGGTACAAGGGATGTGGATGACTTTCATGGATAAACGGCTCCTGAATTGAACAACATTGTACATTTATCTCGACATTGCAACATACATACTTAAAACCACTGCAGAGCCGCTGACACACAGAACAATAAAAGAAGTTATAAGAATTCTCATCATTTGGAGTAGTGTTTGGTCGTATAGTCAGTGGATGCTTGTGTAGCCCATGCCTTAACTTCCGGGGAAGATTAGCGCATGTCTTGTGAAGAACAAAATCACAACTCGAACATTCGTAATGTGCATCAAAGTAGATTGGTAGAGCGCAAGCACTCCAGTGGAGTGTATCATGAGAAACAACACCATGGTCTTTGAGTTTGAGAAAATGTTCATGACTGAAATGTTTAATTACTTTGTCATGTACCACTTGGAATGGCTTGATATCTTCGGTATCCCTTCGAGTTCCATTCCATCCCACACATAATCTCTTGTTGCACATCTCAAATGGACGACGTAATCAGGGCAATCTGAGCAGCAATATCCTCCATACCTCCCATCTAACCAGAGACGACAAACTCCACAAGCTAATTTCCCAGGACCAATGAAGTAACTTCGAAAAATCCGGTGCTTATGGCGTGTGATGCGGTTAGAGAATGCAGTCTCTATGGATCATGAAATTGCATTGATGACACAAGTAAGGAGCTTCCTTGCACAAGAAGTTTCCAAACTAAAGTTACAAATGGAACAATGATAAACCAAAAGCCGAAGCACAAGCGACAACTTCCATCACTAAAACCTGGTGGTCCGCACCTACGGAGCTTGAGAGGGTGTGAAGGATGAGAAGGATGATTGATCTCTGAGGGTGACTTGGCTCACTCCTTGTGGAAATAGAATTTGCACTGAGGGCAGTGGTACCCTCTTAAGTCTCTCTTAATTTCAGAGGAATCAAATGGAAACATTGAAGAGTGTAAAAAATGATGGTGAATAGGAAATTTCTGTGGTTTAGAAGCTCCATGACTTGGGTTAAAGATCCGCCATAAGCTAGCCATAACCATTGTGGAATATTTGCTAGTGTTTGATAAGTGAAGAGAAGACAGATGGAGAAGTTTGGCCAGAAACTGCTACTGTTTGATAAGCTTTCAACTACAATTAAATATCCATATTTATTGTTGGTGCTATAAGTTACTTAATTTCACCCAACACTTGTACGCTTTTTATGACTCAGTCAACAAACCTAACACTGTAAAGGGTAGATAGAAGTTAGCTAACATTGTAATTAATCTTCAGTTGAAACTATAACATAGTAGGCAACAAAGGCCATGTTCACAATATTCAAAGTCTTGAAACACTACTTGAGAGAAAAGTGTTTTCTGTTATAAATATATTTGGCTGATCAAAGTAAAAGGATTTGTAACCTTTTTTTAGCATCAAGTGAAGAGACGTTAATCTTTTACTCATCAGGTGGGAATTCTTCATCAGAGGCTTCGTTCTCCAGAAAAGAGCCGAGAGTTTTCCTCAATATGCTGAAAGTTTTGTCATCCTAACACACCGAGAATTTGCTCTTCAGGCATATAACAATGATAAAAGAGAGAGTGTGTAGATTATATGTAAGGCTATTATTTACCCCTTTCCTTTTCTTCAGCGACTCTTCCATTTTAGCTAGCTTTTCAGTGCAGAACTTCTCCTGCTCCGCTATCATTGTCTTCTCCTTCTTCCCTATAGTGTTATTTCACAGGTGGAAGTGAGTAAGCCTTGCCATCTTATAACAGTGGTCTCATGATAAGTAGTTGGTTGGCTTACTTAGTTGCTCATATCGCATATAGAGCCTCTCCTTGTCCTCCTCAATCTTGGAAATAGTGTCTGCCAAGCAGAAACACTTGTTCAGTTTTCGTAATACCCCACTTTGTGACACCTTACACTACTGACTTTAAAAATAAGAGATGACAAAACCAGAGAGCAAATATAAAGAATACCTTTCAAACTCTGTATATGATCAGCTTTGTCTTTCATGAATTTGTGATGAATCTCTTCAAACTTGGCAGTTTCATCCTTCAAGATATTCTCACACTGCAAATATGGATCAGAGGTCAGATCCTTGTACCTTTCTAAAGACTATTTAAATATCATCTTGGGGTCTTTGTTCAGACCTCCTTTGAAATCTTTGAAAATGCTTTGGAAATTTTTTGCCTGCAGTTTGTAAATCAAGGACAGAATTTCATCAGCAATCTTCCATTTATATCTTATTTTGCAAACCAACATTCACAAAGCATGGAAGATCCGAAATCCATCCACAGCAGTCCAGCCTACCTTTCTTTCTCAAGTTTTGATTTCAACTCATCGATCTTTGACTTTACCTCAGTGGATACACTGCCAGAAAGATAAACAAGGATTAAAGCAAGATTCAGCTACCAAAAATAACACTAGAACCATGGAGTTAATTTCAACTTTTTTGTGGAGAAAACTGATTCTGCCGATCAAAAGCAAGAATGCTTACAATCGTCAGATAATTTTGTCTCTCTGGAACAATAAATGACAAAATCATACCACTAGATACCAAGACTAATGATAGAAATCAACCGAGTGCTTCAGAATTGAGGAACAAAAGACTGAAAATCTAAACGTTCTGTATCTCTGAAATCAAAACGAGCTTGATATCTATCAATCAAACATTTCCTTTCTAGTTTAAGCGATACAAGAATATGCCACAACCACTTGCAAAACAGATCAACCAATATCAAAAGCTAGAACAAATGATCGAACACCTAAGCATCATCTAGCTATAACTAGTTGATAAATTTGGTTTGCGATACAAGATTCGGACTAGTTCGTGAACCAACGATAACAAGTAGAAGAAACGATCGTAAATAGCATAATATTCTCCAACAAAGATTGCGATGCCTATGATCGCCATGGATTTCTCGATAATTGCATAGTAAACAAAATCTAAGGTTACGGTAGTATCGAACTCTGTTTCTTCTAAACATTCCGTAGTCGGAGATGAAACTAACCGGAGAGAGAGATATCACCTGGAGATGCTTTCTTCCTTCTTCTTCCGGCCATCCTCTTGAGCTTTCTCTCTGATTTGATGCAACGCCGACATGATTCCTTTGATATCGCTGCACGATCAATACGTAAACACAATCGCGAGTCACAATTCAGCCAAACGGAGAAGAAGCAAGAGAGAAAACGGACCTAGAAACATCGAGATCCAAATCGTCCTGGAGTTTTGCGTTCGGTGTTGGCTTCTTCAGCGATTGCGGCGGCTCTGGACGAGTTCTCTTAGTGATTCTTCTGGTAGACGACATAGCAGGAGAAACTGAGAGAGTGAAAGAGACGATGAGACGAAATCAGTAGCTGAGGCGATTATCTGATTCTCTCGTGTGATTTGAATTTGAAATTTGAAATTCTGTTACGTTTGTGCTCGCCTGCTCAGTTATATAGCTGACATTACACAGAGGATGCCGTCGTAGCTGATCACTGTGATCACCGTACTCTTCAGTATTTATCATTTTTTGTTGTTTTTTCTTCTTCTTCAAATTATGGCTGACAAGTACTTTTAGAAAAATGAATATTATTTGTTTCATGCCTGTAATTCTTCGCATAATGGGTAACTAAACTACTATTACTTCTATTGCGTCGATTTTTTAACACAAGGGCATATATAACCATCAACTAGAAACGAACGAGTACACATGGAATATATATATATGAAACTTTTTCCAAATCCAAATATATATATATATATATATATATGACATTGCTTAAAAATGCGAATGAAAGCATTGTTTGACTCAAATCCAAATCTGTATGGGATTAGGTGTAGGAATTTGAAATCAGTGGATACCGTTAGACCACTAGACTAATTAACGGAGGAATTATGAACTTCATCGTATGTTTTTTTAAAAAAATTCTGATCTAATTAGAATAGTTATATAGGCATCGTTTTCCTAATTTCATTAAAGTTTAATGAATTGCATGTACATAAATTGCAAAACCAAATAGCCCATATGACTGAAACATTCTTTTGAGTTTATCTTTGACTTGAAACTCTTAGCTAATTTGTGCCTAGCCACGATTGATCGGGTAATTCCGGGGGCTTTATGATCATCGCAAATATTAATCTATAGCTACAAATTTGTAGCTGGCTACGAATTAGCAACATGCGAGTTTTATAGTCATCAAGATTTAAGCACGGAATTAGTAGTATAAATTTCTGCCTTAGAATAGCCACGAAATGCAGTATGTGGTTAGAAAGAGTTATAGTTATATGTTATGAAAACTTTATTTATAAAAATCTTATTTATTAAAATTAAAAGTTTCGTTGATAATATAGTTACATCAATTTTTTATGAATCAATTTGTTTTATTAAAAATATTCATGCAATACGTAGTTTAAACACCTAGTTTATGAATAAAGGATTGCTTAACGTATAAAAAACTGTTAGGAGATCTAAATCTAAATCTTTACCGAGACATCGGAAACTTCTCGACTATCTCGCAAGACGTGCACATGTGCTACTGTATTATTTATAAACGCATACTAAGTGAATTATATAAAAATTGAAGCCTGAATTAATCTCCTATAAATACACCCAACTCACATTACCCCAAACTCACACACAAACAAAAGAATAAAGATGGGATTCATTGGTAAGAGTGTTTTGCTAATTTGTGAGTGTCATCCTTGAGCAGGAGCCATGCTAATCTTCTTTGTATCGTTCCCACTGGTTTACCCTCCTAAGTTCAACAAGACTCTAGTGGCCGTTCGGGGTTTAGTGTATTGCAAACCCTGCAAGTACGCCGGCATGGACACCCAAACCCGTTAAAGGTATTAGTTATATAATATATACACTTTTGATATGAAAATTCAATACTTATTTTTTCTGTACAACAAATCTGTACAAATACTAATTTTTTATCACTTTTTATTCCCTTATTTTGTTTGTATATATGGGGATGCAGATGCGGTGGTGAGACTTTTGTGCCAGAACAAGAAGAACGTGATATCGGGGACAAAGACGGACAAGAACGGATACTTCTTGCTCTTGGCCCCTAAGATCGTGACCAACTACGGTGTCAAAGGTTGCCGAGCTTACCTAGTGAAATCGCCAAACGCAAAATGCAGCATAGTGTCAAAGCTCCACGGTGGAGACAAGGGCTCCATTCCAAAGCCGGTCATCATCAACTGCTCAAGTACGGTCTATATATACAATGTTGGTCCGTTCGCATTCGAAACTGCCTGCCCCAAATGAGATGGTTTTAAGAGTAGATAGTTAAACTCTGATTATGTGGATTGAACACACTTTAATGATTGTGCTGAATGTAGTAGCTTGGGTTTCCTTATATGGGGTATTGTGTTAAGTCTCTCTAATTGCTTCTTTAATAAAAACGGTGACGTTTACATATTAGCTTTATCTTATTCTTCTTCTTCTTTTTGTTTTCTTTTTCTTTTTAACAGTTTGAATATCTTGGTGGACGTTGATGACAAAATAATCAACCAGACGGAATGAACACTATTGTTTATATATTTATGGGGCTAATTAGGCTTGGTTCAGAATCTGTTATACAATGGAATCAATTAGTAAGGAATTGTAAGGGTAATTTGGTATTTTTTAGGAGCCGTTTGAAGTCGTTACTAAGCTGAGGGTCAAAATAGCCATGTGGCAACCTATTATTTGAAGGACTGAGGAAACATAAATAAAAGTTTGGACGTTCAGAGTCGGTTCACTAATGAGAAAGAAGATATAAGTTGTGATACCTCTCCCACTTTTTATCGAGGACTTTTTGTTTTTTGTTTTCTTAACTCAAAGTTAAACTTTTTTCATTAACTAGAATCAGTGATAGTTAGCAACTAGTACAATTATTTCCTTTCTTAATGCACATTGGTTTCTTTGGTAAGAAACCTCTAGGAGATAAAAGAAATTTGCTATATATATCAAAAAGTTATTTGTGATTTCGACTAACAAACCGTCATCTTTGTAATTTTGTTATTATTTATTTATTTTTTGAAGTAGTGATTTGGACTTTTATCACCCATCCTATTCATTTAGGATAGGTGAGTGTAACCATCGAATAGTTCTTTGCTGGATTTTTTTAATGAAACTAAAGTATGGTTTAGATAATTCCACGTTTGAGATTTCTATCGATATTTGGTTTGAATCGAATGACAAATTTTTTTTGCACCTGGCTCAAGTGAGAACCACTAGTCCACCGTTTTGTTATTATTTTATAGTGAATTAAAAAAAAACATGTGTGTTAGATACTGAAATTAGTTAAATTTGGTAAAAAATATCCCAATATTATTTTCAATAATTAAGATCACATATGATTGGCTAGTGCAATTCAACATATATCTATATGATTGGTAATTTTATTTTTAATAATTAAGATCACATATGATTGGCTAGTGCAATTCAACATATATCTATATGATTGGTAATTTTGTCACACTTTTAGAATCTTCCAAAATCACCCATGACAGATGACTACCAATAACTTCTTCCCAAACCATAGCATTTCAATGGATTCTTTTCCATATTTACATACAATTCTATCTATATATATCTTTGCGAATCCTTGCGTATATCTTAATTTATTATCCAAAAACAAAACAAAAATCCTTGACCCTTATTTTTTTTTAAAACTAATCTTTGCCAATATGTGTTTCTTCTCGGTGATTAGTTGTTGAGTTGAGCCTAAAATATGAGTGATGTCTTCCAAACTGGCGGCAAAGATGAATCAGTCACCGGAGCCACCATCATTGATGACGTCACTTCCCGAAGAAATCCTCATGCACTGCATAGCGCGTGTACCGAGATCTTACTATCCAATTCTCTCCTTCGTGTCTAAGCAGTTCCGATCTCTCGTTACATCGCCGGAACTGTACAAGATACGATTTCGCCTAGGCTACGACGAACACTGTTTCTATGTTGCCATCTCTAAGAGCCAAAGCTCTAATATCCATTGGTATACTCTTGGTCGGAAACCCAACAACAAGCTCTGGTTAGTCCCTATCACTTCACTACCTCCTATGCCTATACATGGAAGCTATGTGGTCGTAGGTTCGAGTATATATGTCATGGGTGGGTTTCACGATTGGGATGTGATCACACAGAGTGTGTCACGCATCGATTGTGTATCTCACACGGTGCAACCGCTCACTGAAATGCCCAAGGCCGTCGCTGGTTCGGCCTCCAAACACATAGATGGGAAGATATATGTGATTGGAGGGTCTGATACTCAGTCCCGGGAGCTGAAATCGTCATCTCAAACGATCATGGTGTTTGATACCGAAGCACAGACGTGGGAGGTTAGGACTAGGATTAGTCGGAGGCCAGATTGGGAGGTAGGCCAGAAGTGGCTTAGTAGCGTGGAGATGGCAGATAAGATTTACATGAGGAGTTACGCGAACAGCTATGTGTATGATCCAAAGGAAGGTAAATGTAAGACGGACCGGATCTTGCACTCTAAGGAATGGTCGAATTCGTGCGTTTTAGACAATGTTTTGTACTACTATGATGTTCGTAAGAATTGTTTAAGAGCGTATGATCTTAAGGAAAAGATCTGGGGAGTGGTGAAAGGTGTGGAGTTAGGACTATTTGATGATGGGTCATGGTCATGCAACGGGAGTTATGGTGGGAATTTAGCTGTCTTTTTGCAGAAAGTAGTAGCCTTGACTGAGACAAGAGAGATTTGGTGTGCAGAAATTGCGGTGGAAAGGCGTGAAGATGGAGAGATTTGGGGAAAGGTCGAGTGGTATGATCTTGTGCTTGGTGGAACTTCCTGCATTATGAAATGTCTTGCTGTTAAAATTTGATGTGTGAACTATGTAATGGTAGTTTAGTGGTCATCATCGCCTTGGTTCTAGGCTAATAATGATTGATTTTTGGTTGTTGCGGAACTCATATTATGAAATGCAAATTCAGATTCTATCATCATAAAATAATAATTGTTGTTTGGCTTTTTTTTTGGTGTTATTATTAGCTAATGCTTTAAATTTTTTAAGGTTCTTAAGTGATACTGAAATACACAATATTGCGAAATGGTTCACGCCTTTATTGTTAAGGTTCTAATCTAACGTTTATATATTTAAATTAAAAGCTAATTTGGATTAATTATATGTTTGATGGATATTAGCTTATCAAACAAAAATTGTTTTCGTTGGAATAACTTGTTGATATGATATTATATAAACTAGAGTTTTAGTAATAATTTACAAATTGTTTTCGTTGGTATAAGTAGTCAACACATTGATATGATTGTAAATTAATGTGTTGACTAATAATAACAATCATATCATATTTGTCGTTAGATATTTCATTTGTAAATTTTCTTGAAAAGGTAAATGACAACTGTAAAAATCACGAGAAATAGAAAAAGTCAGCAGGTCCACTCACCAATCAAAGTTGCCAGTTCTTAGTATTGACGGCGTCGCGTGACACTCTGTAAAAAGCAAGTTACATATACCAACATAGGATCAATAGGCTCCACTTACTATTTTTTTCTCACCGAATCAAACAAAAAAACGGAAACAAATTTTATTTTCTTCTCTTCCGTCAGCAAATAAAATTTTCCTTTTACGTCAAAATACAGCTAAAAACTAATAAAAGACAAATTTATCAAAAAAAATCCACGCTTCATCAAATTTTGAAAGATGTTTAATTTTAATTTAATATATATATATATATATATATATTGAATACTTTACCATACACTATTCATATAAGCTTTGAACTAACTTATTAGTAATAATTATTATATAAACTAGAGTTTTAGTTGTTTTTTTAAACACACCTCTATCTCTTCAACCTCTCTTACTCTTAAACGTACTTCAATGGGGAATTCACCAAGATACAGAGACGACGCAGAGAAGTTGGTTTCTTCACCAAGCAGCCCCGTGTATCCGACTACTTTCATCCACACCGATACTAACTCCTTCAAACAAGTCGTCCAGATGCTCACCGGATACTCCAAGAAACCCAATTATCATAACCCGACCCACCAACCCGCCCCGAGGTCTTCAATCCCTCCAATCAAAGCCATCCCCAACAAGAAGCAGTCTTCTTCTTCCCGCCTCTACGAACGTCGCAATATGATGAAGCATCTCAAGATCAAACCGACCCATTCCTCCCCTAGCATCTTGGATTTTCCGTCTTTGACTCTCAGTCCTGTCACTCCTCTCATGCCTGACCCGTTTTATCGATCCGGGTCTTCCAATCAGAGTCCGACCGATCCCGGGTTTGGACAATGCCATCCGAAACCGAGCCCCGATGCTGAAGATAAAGCAATTAAAGAGAAAGGATTTTATATACACCCGTCGCCGTCGACAACTCCGAGGGATTCGGAGCCCCGACTTCTCTCTCTCTTTCCGGTTACTCCAATTCTCTCGCCGCCCCTACTTCATGAGCCCTAGTTTTTCCTGTTTTATAACTGAGGTTTCATTTTACAAGTTTTTGTAATGCTTAGTGAGAAATGAGAAATATATATATTTTAAAAAGTTTGTTGTAATGCATGGACTTTTGCGGATAAATTTATAGATATGTTGTTTTGTCTCCTCTCTTATATATCATTGTTTAATTGACTTGCTCATATTTTGTAGGATTCATTAGTTCTTGATCGGTTTTGTTGTGCGGAGGTTTATTTTAGTAGTAGATAACAAACTTTGGTCCTCTATTTTCATTGCAAATTAATTTTAAGGACTTGTGAAATGGGGTGGAAGAAATTGAGAGAGGAAAAAGGAGTTGCGGAAAGGTGTTGAAACAAAAAGAGTTGCAAAAGATCTCAAGTTCCTTCATGGATACGTCTTATGATTATCATATGTTTATGCATTAATACTTCCATTTGTCTTTCTCCTGTTTCTACCATTTTGTATGTGAAGCAATCACATGTATTTAATTAATGTTAATTGTTTTTTTATATATAAATGGTGTTTTATATTAACGAAAGTATCATTTATTAACTTAATAGATAAACGTGCAAGTGTAAGAGCATCTTTTTGGGGGTCTTTGCACGAGAAAGAAATACATGAAAATAACATATGTGGGATAATATCATGATTTTTGATATGTAACATGGAGAAAACATATGTTTTGTCATAATTTTTCCAATGTGATTCACCCACACTTGGTGGTCCATGCGGTTTACGAAGATATATCAATTGTTCTTTAGATCACAAAGAAAATTGCATACCAAAAAAAAACTAAATGGACTAATATAAATTCATGAAGATAAGCATTGAAGTTTGCTCTTCATGTCGTTGACATCTTCGCTTCCCG
The DNA here is from genome assembly GCA_963922655.1 of Cardamine chenopodiifolia. Taxonomy (NCBI): domain Eukaryota; kingdom Viridiplantae; phylum Streptophyta; class Magnoliopsida; order Brassicales; family Brassicaceae; genus Cardamine; species Cardamine chenopodiifolia. The sequence goes on along the minus strand of OZ000486.1, from coordinate 13,976,810 downwards.
CAAATTGATACTTTGGCCTGATCTTCATCATCTTTATTTTTTAAAAAATGTTTAACTGTTTATTAAAAAGTTAATTCATGAGATGTCACAGGTCATAAGATAATTTACTCGAGACAATATTTTTGCATTTCATAGTACTATGACCTGTGACATCTGATGAATTAACTTCATCGATAAGAGAGTTTTGGCCCAACGAAAGCATACGCAACAAGAACCGAATTACTCCACAGTAGATACATGGTAAACCTGCTGGATAGTTTTTATACATATTTTGGTTTATCTATTGAAATTCAGAAGCGATTTTATAAAAGTAGGATATTATTTGCAACCACTTGCTGATGACATAATAATAATCAAGTGTTTATATCGGATAATGATATTAACGGTCGTATAAATATATTTTTTGACGTATGTTTGAAGATACAATGAAAGCGTCGTCAACAATTGCATTGTGTCACTTTTACAAGTTCTGAACAACTCGATTTGATACGAATTAAGAATATATGTGGCAGGGAAATGAAAGAGTAAAATCGTCCATTTCATCCCACATTTTATACATGTATTTTTATATAAATATGTAACATATAACACAAGGTATATATATAAACATCACTTAATTATAGACAAAGGAAACACAACAATTTCTTCAGAAATATAAAATAAGAACAACAGATGAAATGGGCGTATATGCATCATGATTATAAATGAAATTAGGACAAAAAGAAAAATTACAGATAATTAAGAGGAAAAAAGGACAATATCAAGATTTTTTAAAAAGACGTAGAAGAAACTGGTTGTACTTATTATTTTTTTGCGTTCTTTTGCCTTTCGGTTCTTTAACCATATTGTTTGTTATATGCTTCTTCAAATTAAGAAGTTTGCCTGTAGCAATTCGTGATGGCGCTGCATCCACGTCTGTAAGGGTTAGCCCTTTTCCTCTTCTTGCAATCGTAGTAAGACCTGCCACGTCGGCTACACGGAACATTGTTCTTCTTGAGCGCACCGTAACTGATGTAGTTGCGCCTTGCAGCTAGTTGGCGCCGGTTGGTCTCAGAATCCATCAAGGACTCAAGCTCATTATCCTCTCCAATGCAACCTTGGCCATTGACACAAGATTTAGTCAGGGTCCATGTGGAGTTGGCTGATTCGGCTACTACGGCCAGGGTCAAGAGACCAAGGATCAACAAGATCTTGATACCCATTTTGGTTTTCTTTGTTTTGTTTGATGATGAGGTTTAAATGATTTTTTTGTTTTTGTCTTCTGGTTTTAGAACTATTATGGTGGATTCTTCTACGCCCTTCCTTGTGAAAGGAGGGAGAAATAGAAGTGATATTGCAGAAGAACAAATGAGGGATGCTTTTGTTGGGGATAAAAAAAGGGTAAGACAGAGTGTAAGTTTTGGTTTTTATTTTTGTTTTTTAAGTGTTAGCCCTTTTTTTAGGATATATTTTCTTAGCTGATTCACGTCGTTAAATTCTTAGTTTAAATTTGTTAGTTTTATATGTGGCACTCCTCTTTGATCGGGAATCCAATTTTGTACGGAAATGTTCGAATTAGCTTGTAAGCCTAAGGGCTAGTTGAGGGCTATTTCCTGCATGATACTGTGTCTTTTTACACATTTAAGTTCGTATGATCAACCTCCAATTAGGTGTTCAAACACACTATTTGATTTTTTTGGGGGTATATTTCAACGATTTTTATGATAAAAATTGAAACCCTCGAAAGTGGAAACCCTAACCTTATTAAAAATAGAATAACTAATATATATTTTTTGGCATGAATAATTACTATAAATTCTTAACAAAATACATAAATATATCAATTAATCTACCCTTTGAACAAGGCATCCTTGTGTGAATTATCATTGTACGTTTATGAAACAGTATTATATATGATTATACCCCAAACAAGTGGGTGTGAGCCGTAAGGCATCTTCTTATCAAGGAGGAATCAATTTGGTTAGAAAAGCATCCAAAAAGCAGAAACGAATAAAGGAAACCCAAAGAGAAGCTAAAGTTGAAATTAGATAATAATAACATCAAATATAAAAGGCAGAGATCAATGTATTGTTGATCCAATTCCAAATCAAGATCGATGAAGTTTTTGTTTCAGCTGCCTTGTTGCTCGTGCTTTTGTTTCGTCAAGCCAAAGAAGGGGAAACACAAGGATGGAGAGACAAAGGAAAGGTGATGAGAAAGCTTCTTCAAAGAGAGAATGTATCTTTATATTTGATATTGATATTTTTTTTGTGTCAATGTTTCTGTGTCCGTTAATTTCTGAATATTTGTTGTGAAAGAAGAAGAAAAAAAAGATCATATGTGATGTATCCTCCTCTTGATTTGCATTCATCACTTCGGTAAACTTCCCTCGATATGATTTCTAAAAGAGATTTCTTAATTTAGACATACAAAATACTCATATATACATAATATACTAATTGATAAAGCTATATAACACACGCATAAAAATATCCAAAGTTTTCAGAGAGTGTGGACTAGGAGTGTGAGTGAACTAGAAAAATTAATCGAAACAAACAGAAAGGTTTAAACTGAAAGTGAACCGGAATTTGTTTTATTATTTTCATTCCAAAAAAAAAAACAAATTGAACCCCAACCAATTTTATTTAACGAATAAAAACAAACGTAATAAACCAACGTTCACTAAAATGAGAACTATAATAAACATACGACATAAATATAGTATTAATTAAAATAATTGTATATTCATAGTTTTAAAGGATTTGTTTTTCTCAAAATGGAACCAAATCCAACTCCAAAATTATATCAAACCAACCAAAATTGCATTAAACCAAAACGAATCCAAACCAAATTACAAATATCTTTTTTCTTGTCACTACTTTCTATAAAACCAAACTGTAGACCAGGAGTATCAAACCGAATGCAAACTGTAAGATCTCTTTATAGGATTATAGAAAGTACATATTAGATCAACCACATAATAGCTGTTTAGGAATTTATTGTCTCTTTCCTTGTTTTGTATGTAATCTTTCTGTATATAACCAGAGCTCCTCATATCAATAAACATATGATTCTATAGTGTCAATATGGTATCAGAACACAAAGTTCTGTCACAAAAAAAGAAAAAATAATAATAATGCATTGACATCACCAGTTATATATAAAAATTTAATGAAATTTTTTTCTCAATTGGAAGTGTTTTATTTCGTAAGATATTTTGTTTATATTTTCTCTGTTATTGAAAGAATGTTATTCTCACATTTTTCACACAAATTAATAAAATATGCAATTATACATTTTCCCCATTTTATATATTATTATTTAATTGATATTGACTAAAATTCTAATAGTTTTAATTTTAGATAGAAGATAAATTAGAACTTTTATTTTAAAAATCATATTAAAATGTAAAATAACATTCTTTGTAAAACAAAAATTCAAATATAAAATGATATTTAAAAATAAAACGGAGGAAGTATTGATAAACATAATTAATTGGCGCGTCCTTTGAAGAACATTAAAAAGTGCGTAAACAAGAGGCATGTTATCATATTTATGAGATTTCATACCGTAATATGCATGAGTGAATTATATCCTTGATTTCATAAGGAGTATCATTCGTTTTATATTAAAGAAAATACTTTTCTCATTCACGACACGTATGATTAACTTAAATCAAATACTCATTCGGATGAGCACAAGGGCACCAGTTAAGAGGAAGACGACATAAGAGTCAATTGCGTAAACAAAAATGGCACACTACAAAAAGCAAAAAGGAAGAAAATCAATTTGTAAAGAGAAGTTAGGAACAAATCATTTTCCTAAACGCCCTTCTCCTAAAATAGTTAAATTATTCTAAAAGTTACTTTACAACTAGGATAACACATGTTCATCAATCTTCCACCTTTTCCAGTTATTTAATTAAATTAATATTTTCTTACAACTTTCGCATTATTAGAAGTTACACTTTACACAATCGAATTCATTAATTAACCATTCATAAATTTCTAGCTTCAATCAAATTCATGAAATGAACTATTACTTAGATCAGTTCACAACTAACGTAACATATATGATATATATATATATATATATATCTGATGAGTTAAACATAGAATACTTATGCGGTCAAGATGTCCTAAACACAAAGAATAAATCATATTTAATAACAAATACTTTCTTGGGATGTTGGGTTACTGTTTGGTTTCGGGTTATCAACTAGGTATATGCTTTTTTACTCTTCCAAATTTCTATAAATAATCAAGTAATTCGACCAAGACGAGGTTTGGCTCAAAACCTAGGAGGATGCACACATTTGCATAGAATGGTACGATAGCATACATGTAACGCACATTCACAAATTATCCAGATTACTCTAACAAACATAAAAGTCCAGATTTTACACGTGCCACATTTATCACTTGGTCTACAAAATAATAATAATAAAGCACTAACCCTAAAGAAAAAGTCGCATCTTGTCACAAATCAATCCAAGTTTTTCTTCAAACCACTCAAATATATTGTTTGACTTGTTTGGTAGATTTCGGGTGTTGCTCTCACAAATTGTCAATGTGGCACATCTATTAAAAAAATGTAAGTCAATTTTGTTAGCTCACTAAACACAATTAGTAAGTAAGCGATTAACTGATATCATTTGTAACATTCTTGGCTGATTCCCAGCATACATATCAATATCATGACACTCTCCAAAGTAAGCAACAAAAATTTAAGATTATATAAGAAATGTCTGATAATTATTCATGTAATGTACCAAGAATATATTGACTCCCTGCAGTAAATGGAGAAAGCGGCACTAATATAGTTGGCACTTGGCATTGTCCACATCTAATGCCAACCGAAGACAATTTTAAAGTCGCTTTGTTTAAATTGAAAAGTTTCAACGTTGATTATTGATATTTCAAAAAATTATGATTGTTGTTTCAAGCAAAACAAAAATAAACAAATGAGAAACAGTAATGATTGTTCAAGGAAACGTATGTTCCCTCATCTTCTAGTTGACTAATGGCTCGAACAGAAAAAAATGTACATTTTCCGTTATCCACAAAGGACACGTGACAAAATCTGCGTAGACTAATTTAAAAGATAAAAAAATATAGTGACAAATTATATCTAAAACATTAGCAACTTTTGATAAAACGACGAGATGTTTGAACTCTATCCTGTTTCCTGTCTATACTTTGGATTCTAGCTCCTTTAGGGTAAATCTCCTTTTGGCAAAAGTAAAAATTAAGTAGCAGAAGAAGTGAAATTTCTCCCGTTAGGGGGCTTTTGCCTTCAAATTCTTATAGGTTTGGCATTTGGAACTGCAGTCACATTTTGGGTTCCACTTTGAAGTTTAATCCAACTGGAAACTTCAGTCCATTCGTTGGGCAAATCTCCTTTGGCATTATCCGAGTCAGCAGTTGGCTCACCTTATCATTAGTAGAGCAAATCTCCTTTGGCATTATCCGAGTCTTACAGTTGACTCTCCTATATCTTTTGTCGAGCAGATCTCATCACGGTCCGAAGACCTTTGCTGTTAGTGCGTATCAGTCATCTTACGTCAGAAAAAGATAGACACACCTATCAAGATAACTGGATCTGTTAAGCAAGACTTCAGGAAAGCTACACCATTTCTCATCAAAGTTTGTCTAAGGTTAGAATATTTCATATCTTTCTGGCTGTCAGAAATTCTTATATCCTTTGCTTCTGTTTTAGTCTTCGAGCACTTGACAAAAATCTAGTTCCATGGCAGGCATCTGAACTCTGGATATGGCCCTTACTGACTCTGTTTGGGACAGCTCCAGCAACAGTGGTAGCAGTGAACATGAAGAAGTCGAGTTTTCTTATGGTGGACAAGCTCAGAACATTTTCTCAAACCTTGAGGAGACCATTGGCAAAATCGATGAGTTCTTGTCGTTCGAGAGGGGATTTATGTATGGTGACATAGTGCGGTCCACAACTAAACCATCAGGACAGACTGGCAGGGTTATCAACGTAAACATGTTTGTCAATCTCGAGAGTATTCATGGGAAGATCGTAAAGGAAGTTGATACCAAGAGGCTTCAAAAGCTGCGTTCTATCTCTCTCTCTGATTATGTGATTAATGGACCTTGGCTTGGAAGGGTTGACAAAATAGTTGAGCGTGTCTCTGTCACCCTTGACGATGGGTCCAACTATGAGGTCCTTGTAAGCGATCAAGATAAACTTGTGGCCGTTCCCCCAAATTTGCTCGAGGATTCTCAATATTCTTACTACCCAGGGCAGAGAGTTAAGGTAAAGCTGGCCCATGCTCCTAGATCAACGACATGGTTATGTGGGAGCTGGAGGGAAAACCAGGTTGTGGGAACTGTTTGCGCTGTAGAGGCAGGACTTGTCTACGTCGAATGGGTTGCCACCATCGTAATGAAGGGTGATCAGAGTTTAACTGCGCCTCCATCTTTGCAAAATCCTGAGGATTTAACTTTGTTACCTTGTGTTTCTTATGCAAGTTGGCAGCTTGGTGACTGGTGCATACTCCCTAGCTCTTCCCACTGTGATATAGCAGAATTGCAAACTACAAATTTGTCTGCCTACAATCTCAACGTCAACCATAAGGCATTCCAAAAAGGGTTTAACAGAAATATGCAGAGCTCACATTCGGATGAGCTTTTTGTTATTACGAAGACAAAGATGAAGGTTGATGTTATGTGGCAAGATGGTAGCTGCAGTCTGGGAGTTGACTCCCAGCATCTGCTTCTTGTTGGTGTTGTTAATGCTCATGATTTTTGGTCCGAACAGTTTGTTCTGGAAAAGGAAACTTGCAACAGCAAAAAATGGGGAGTTGTGAAGGCTTTTAATGCAAAGGAACAAACTGTGAAGGTACAGTGAATAACACAGGTTGAGAACGAAGCAACTGGTTGTGTTGGAGAACTGCTTGAGCACCCTGATTTTGGATTCTTTTTCTACGATGTGGTTGTCAGGGTACTTTCCAGAAGGAAAGACTGAACCAAATGCAGACACAATTGTCGCTACAGAGATGAGACACCTACTTACAGAGAGTGACTACAGTGGCGCATATTGTTTGTCAAGTATTGGTTTGACTACAGGTTTCAAAAATGGTGTCGTGGAGGTGGAATGGGCCCAATGGTTCTACTAGTAAGGTATTTCTTATACTACTTATATTTCCTTAGAAACATTATTATACTACATGCAAATTGCTAGTTGCTATTATGGTTGAATTATGTGTAACTTAGTTGGGTTCTTTTGGTTTCACGGGGAACCAAGCCTGGAATGTTTACTTGTACAGTCCCCTTCACTAAGTTTTGTTTTGTCACCAGTCAATTGCTCTAAGAAATCTCAGTTTACAATTGGCATTTATATGCTGAAAAATTTACTCCATTGACGTAGCAGTAATGTTTTTATGCTGCTAAAAAAAGTTCCCTCGACTATTTGTTTTTCAGGTTGCTCCATATGAAATTTGGAGAATGAAAAGGTCCGAATATTTCAGTTATGGCACTATAAGTTCGGAAGGCAGTGTTCAAGATCTAAGTCAGAAGATTAGTCAATCAGATGAAGCAACTTCAAACCATCAGAAAACGGTAAATTAATAACTAAAACTTTCTGATGTGTCATTATACAAATTATAAGTTCTTCAATATTTGGGTGTCGTAGAATTTTTGGGCCACGAGGAATGTATCAGTTTATTCCCATTGTAGCGGTGTTTTTTCTATATCCTTGGTGACTTATATGATACCCGTATGTTCAGGGTCTGGTGAATCTCTACACTGTTGGTGAGAGCCACAACAAGAACATTCCGGAATCGAGTTCATTTTTCCTTCCAAAAGCTGCCATTGGTTTTTATCACAAACCTTGCATCAAGCCTTTTCGGTTCTAAGGGTTCCACTTCAGTTATAAGTTCGCATTCACGTTGCAATGATTCTGTAGATCAAAGTGACTCTGAGGTCCTTTTTCAAGAAGAAACAGAATCAGATGACATTTCTGAATCAAATCAGGTGAAGTGGATATGACCATGATGGTCAACTTACCTGTAGAATAAGGAAAAGGAATTAACAAGACACTGGATTCAAATCTTCTAGAGAACAGCAGGAAACTAGTGAGATTCAGACAGTTTGATATGGTTATTGACTGCTCGGATCATCATTTTCTTTCTTCTGGGAAAGAGGTGGCACAATCTCAGGTATGACTCTTGAGACCAATACTTAACATTCTGACATCAGCTAGATTACATATTTTCCTTTTCATCTCTTATAGGTCACAAACAGTTGGGTGAAGAAAGTCCAGCAAGAATGGAGCAATTTGGAAGCTAATCTTCCCAGTTAGTTCTTACTCTTTCTTTCTATTTATTCTCTGTTTACTTTCCTGGCCATGCCACGCCTATTTCATGGTTATTGCATGTTCTGATGTTGTGTTGGAATATAAATCACTGAATGTTTTCTTCCTTTTTGTGATGAACAGACACAATATACGTGCGTGCTTATGAGGAAAGGATGGACCTTCTGCGTGCAGCCCTAGTTGGTGCACCTGGAACACCATACCATGATGGGCTTTTCTTTTTCGACATAATGTTTCCACCTCAATATCCTCATGAGCCACCACTGAGTTTCACTGTTTTAACTTCTCTATCGCTCACTCTCACTTTTAAATATGTGTTTCTTGGGGACCAGTCAGACTTCTGTTTCTTGCCAATTCTGATCCTTAGGACTATCAATTGCAATTGTTGTTGTTCAAAAGTGTTAAGTGGACTAAAACAAATGACATTTTTAATTTTTATCTCCCTTTATGAATACAGATGGTACATTATCATTTAGGTGGGATGCGGCTCAATCCTAACCTTTGCAAGTCAGGAAGAGTCTGCCTAAGTTTGCTGAATACATGGAATGGCTCTGGCACTGAAGTATGGAACCCAGGGAGATCCTCCATCCTTCAAGTTCTTCTCTCATTTCAGGCTCTTGTTCTGAATGAGAAGCCTTACTTCAACGAAGCTGGATACGATAAGCAGTTGGGTCGAGCTGAGGGAGAGAAAAACTCAGTGAGTTACAATGAGAGTGCATTCCTCATCACTTGCAAATTCATGATCTCATTGCTCCGCAAGCCTCCAAAGGTATGCTTCTGTTCCAACAATTCAACACAATGAAAATTACCAGAAAGAGACCTTTCTGATCAACTCTGTGTTGTTGCGTTGTAGGATTTTGAGGTGCTTGTGAAGGACCACTTCACACACGGGGCCCAGAATGTTCTGACTGCGTGCAAGTATTATATGGAAGGTGTCCCTGTAGGATCATCAGTGAACCTGCACGAAAGCTCAACCACAAATTCCACCGGTTTCAAGATCATGCTCTCCAAACTCTACCCAAAACTTGTAGAAGCATTCTCAGAGATTGGAGTTGATTGTGGCCAAGCGGATTGAACTGGAATCGTAAAGGTCGGGAATGTTCTAATGTCATAACATCTCCCTAACATCCAATAACTGCTGTGTAATATCAGTTTGCGAGGTCAGTAATTCCTTCCCCATGTAGAATATGTTTTGTACTTAAACGTGTGAGGATAAAACTGCTGTAAAATAGGCTCATCTTGTATAATATCAAAGGGTTATATAGTTTTGCAAGACCTATGTACCATATTTTGTAATAAAAATGAAACATGTGTTTGTATATTTTGTCCTTACCAATAGTCCAGACATGAACACGAGCCATTTTGAAAATGGTGGAACCGAAGCTTATCGCGAACTATGATCTGCCTATTGGATACAATAGAAATGTACTTGAAAGCAGAATGACAATCCTCACAGATGCGCAGATTCTTCACAACTGTAATGGCTACATCTACGGTTTTTAACAACCCGAATGCTACAGCAAGCTTCTCACTGTGGTATCTAAGTGCAAACTCCTTTTCCTCTTCCTCTACTTGGTGCATCACTTCTTCAGAAACTGGTGCATACCCAATTTCCTTGCACCGGCTCATCAAAGTTTCCAGATACCGATAAATTTGTCCAGTCTCTTGATGAGACTCATCACCCATACTAAACAGATATGTCTTGTTTTCAACTTCAATTACGCTGTAGCCGACCTGTTTTCTAAGATTATTCCTTATCATCCCATCTCTTATGTGTGATACTTCATCTGTTTTGCCACTCAAGGCATATATATTTGAGAGCATGACATGATGGCCGGGATTTCCTGGATCAAGGGCTATGAGACGCTTGGCTATTTCTACACCGAGATCATAGTTCCTGTGCATCTTACAAGCTCCAAGCATCGCTGTCCACAACGCTGGAGCAGTTGCTTTCCCTGTAGAATCAAGTTGAAGTATAAATCTATAAGCTTCCTCCAAAAATCCAGCTCTCCCAAGCATATCTACCATACAAACATGATGTTCCACTCCTGGGATCAATTCATAGCTCTCAGTCATTCTCTTGTAGATCGAACGTCCTTCCTCTACGAGGCCAGCATGAGCGCAAGCAGATAAAACAGCAACAAATGTTACATTATTAGGGATTGGACCGTAATCGTCCTCCATAATATTAAAAAGTTCTACTGCTTCTTTGCCATATCCATGAGTACCATAAGCAGAGATAATTGCCGTCCAAGCAGCCACATTAGTTTCTTTCATCTTGTCAAACACTTCCCGGGCCTTTCCAACATCACCACACCTAAAATACAAGTTGATCAACGCAGTACCGAGTTTAACATTCAGGTCAAGACCCTCACAGTCAATATACTGATGTACCCAAGAGCCTAAACTAATCGCACCAGTTTGTGCACAAGCCGAGAGAACACTCACAAATGTCGCTGAATCTGGTTCCAACCCTGACTCTCGCATCTGATAAAACACCCGAATTGCTTCTTCCGCCAACCCATTTTGCTCAAACCCAGAAACCAACGAATTCCACGCCACAATAGACTTCTCAGGCATTCTATCGAACACTTGGCGTGCGGCTCCCATATCACCACACTTTGAATAGAACGTCACGAAAGCAGCCTGAACATAAGTATCCAAGCCAAACCCAGAAACCACCGCATGACAGTGAACTCCTTTTCCGATTCTCAAGGCAGAGAGAACGGCGCAGGACTTGATAACGGAGGTGAAAGTGTAGTTAGTCGGAGAGACGTTAGAAGATAACATAAGACGGTAGTAAGCAACGCAATGCAAGGGAAAACGTAACTTTGAGGTCGATTTGATAATTGAGTTGAAGAGGAAGTCATCGGGAAGAGGAACAGAGAGGAAGAGAAGGTGTGTATAAGCGATGGCTCGAGCAGAACAAGCCAAAGTGATGAGCTTTGTCAAGAGACTACGGCTACGACCATAGCCAGTGACGATGAGGTGAGCATGAACTTGTTGAAGTTGCTTTACACGAGGACCTGCTTGAACTATTGCTTCGTAAGCAGCAGAGTTCGCTGCCACTTTGGTCTTCATTGAAACTTGTAAGATTCATGAGATACGTAGATATTCAAATCAAATAAAAGCTTTTAAATACCAGATGAGTCTGCGGGCTGACCGGTTTGCAAAAGCAGGGATGGTCTTGTCCGATTCGCTTCGGGCATAACATAAGTCCATGCTTCGAAATTGCATTCAATAAAAAAATTTAGAAAACTAACGAATTATTGAGGAATAAAAATTAGGAAAATAACATGTCAAAATGTGAACCTGTCGATAAGTAAGATATGAGATTATCCGATTACTCCGTTACTCGTGCTTAATTAAGTAACCTCCGATTATGGCTTTTATCACGCCAAAAAAAAACGAGAGAGATGGTTTTTAACTTGTTATCACCAAACCAAACAAAAAACGAATTAGGAATAATTTTGTTTTTGGGCCAAATCTATTGTTTTTGTCAGCAGGCCAAGTCCATTATGAATTCCACGATATGTGGAAATACCATTGTTTTGCCAGGAGACACATGTCGCAAAGAGGTGCAGAATCGATTGACAAACGACTTCTAGTCCACATGTAGCTTCAAACAAAGATTTATAAAGGAAATAGAAACCAAAATTCGTTCCGTGCGCGACAACTCACATCTTTCCCTCCGTGACAATTATTTGAGGTATATCCAAAAGATTTAGTTTCGAGGAGCTTATAATTTTTTTGGCATCAATTTGGTTTCTACATCGGTAATATCCGATAAGATAAAAAAAATTGCTAATTTTAAGAAGATATTTCACGTGTGGTAATAAATAAAAAAACTTTCATTTTCATAGCTTCATATTCTCATATTTATCGTCTTTTCTTAAACCAGTTTTAACTTTCTTTACGTGTATAGTCGACAAGTGATCCTCTGCAATGAACATTATGAAAACTACTTTACACAATCAAATGGATTGTCAAATTTGTAATGATTGCTTAATTTGCTATATTAAAAGGAACTATTTGATAAAGCGACTGATAAATTAGTGATGAAAAGGTTCTGAAGATATGGTAGATTGCAAATAAATTTGTACGAGATTTTTGATATTTTTTTTAATAATCTTAACACTTTTCAAAAAAGAAAAAAAAAACCTCTCGATCTTGACGCTAAGCATCCATGAATCCATCCGTTCACCATATATTATAGTCGGTTGTTGTTTTACCTTAAGTCCTCAACTCTTCTTCCATGCGATGTCTATTAGCTCAAAGACCACTTGAAGCAACTAAAACGAACACATGTAATTGGATTAGCTTTTATGAACAACAAGATGATGAAGATGAAGACCGCTCTTGTAATCATAAACTGTATAATCCTTGCCATTGGAAACTGTGGAGGCCCTCTTGATGGAAAAGGTAGATGTTTGAAATTGGCAGGTGATAGCAAGAGATTTAAGCTTGGGGAGTCTTTGTACTATGTAGTGATTGTGTTCACTTCCGTAATTGCGCAAGCATTTTTCGTGGGAGCTATTGGGTTGATCTTCAATGTATCGTCTCTGGTCTCTGGAATTATGATCAGTGCTCTGCTTCCGGTGACGCTGATCTTGGCTGTCATTTGCTTCCAGGACAAGTTTCAGGGGGGGTCAACAAAAGTCCATTTCTGAAGTACTTAAATCTATGAATTGTGAGTTGCTAATTCAATCAAAGATGTAATGTATAAACTTACGCTGAAATCATATAAGCAAATGTCCATTCATTAATTGGCCAATGTCCTTGTTCGTTTGTTTTATATAAACTGGGAAAATTCTTACTTCATCTGCGGAACTGGTCCGCTATTACGCTTCACAAGTTTTATTTTTAATACAGAGGTGCTTGACATGTAAAAGAAACCAATACTCCAAAGCCATTGACGCTGGGCAGCTACGACCTAGAGACGTCGATCTCAGTTCCTTGTACTGTTTTTCAACCATTCTAGATACTTGTCGCTCCCACCAGTGATTGGCAATGCAATTACTTCTGGCACACTAAGGAAACAAGTAAACGATATTTATTAACTTGGCTTGTGTGATTGCTAAAGAAAAAGACAAGGCATTCGCGCTAGTAAACTTATGTTTTTGATATAGAACAAATGCTTACTCGTATTCGTGATTTGCGTTGACGTGCTTGGTTAGAGACTCTAGAAGGGATTGCCTTGTTTTGATTATCAGGAGCTCCTCGGAATCACTCTGAACCTGAAGCCATAGGGATTTGATTATATGCATTGCATACAGATATCAGCTTGCATAAATAGATCAGATTCAAGATGATCAATGTTCCAAGCAAAAAAAAGGTAGTAAACATCGACTATGCATTAAGTTTTGTCGCTGTCTTTTATGGATGGAAGAGGGTTAATCATCATTTGTAATATTTCTGAAATCTTAGGAATTTTTTCTAGGTCTTCCTTTAAGCTCAGTGAGCTTTGTTCAACTATTATCCATGGTAGTCCTTGAGATCAAAATATACTGCAGAAATATTTGGACATATATTGTTCCAACTTACCTTCCCCTCCCATACGTACACTGATTCAACGCCTGCATCCAAGCAAACAAACATAAACATCTTCTAGTGGCAGAACTAGTAGTATTCAAAATCACAGAACATGCCAGCAAACTAAGAAGTAAGTGCTATACAGACAGGACAGATTATAAAGCATGGACAGTGCATGAAATGGCTAAAATTAGCTTCTAGTCTTCTTGAATTAACTAACTTGAATAGCAAATACATTCTGACCACCAAATGATTACGCTAGAAGATAAGGTTCTACGAGATCTTGCTGGCAGAAACCCAATTAGACTAAATGCTGTTTACACAACTTACAGAAGTTCTGACTGGAAACAAAGGCGTAAGAGGCAAAACACAAGAAAAGGAAAGTACCTGGCACAATGTTCACACACGCTGCAAGATTTTCTTGGACTATGCTGTTAGCCAACTTCTTTCCTGAAAATGAAACAAATAGTACAAAAATAAAAGAGTAAGATCTCGCAGAGCAGAAACTGATAAGGATACAAAAAGGAGAGACAATAGTGACATCTCTCTAGAAAGTGTACTAAACAAGGGATTCAATTAGTTTCTTGAGCTTTAAGAATACTTAACAAGGACGCTACTCTTCCAGGTTCTAAATTTGGCTACAAGGGTCTCAAGTTTCCAATATACCACTTTAGGAACTTGCAAAATCGTGGATACGGCAACAGGAGAACTAGTACTAAGGAAATCATAGACTCATTAGAGAGAAACGGTAAAGCTAATTGTACGATATTGAGATAGATAAAGTAGTCCAAAAACGGAAACTTTTTCATGTTCATATCCATAAGAGGGAAATTAAAGCTCTATAGTTTTTTTCACCATCCAAAAAATGTGATTACTGTCAAAAGACTCTACCTTTCGAATCGTATAAACCAGAATTCTAGAAACACAGGAATATTTCTCCAATCTAATATAATCCATGAGCAGCTGAAGAAATTGAGAAATTATTGGAAACACGAAACCTGCTTCTCTGTTAGGAACAGTGACATAGACAACAATGCTTGGCACAGTTTTGCTGGTATCCTCCATTTTGATCGATGAAGAAACCTTACTGCTAAACTTAGACCTATAATTTCCACTTGATGAGGTTAATTAACGAGAAACAACAAAAAATGAGAAAAAAATGGAGATTATTCGAAAATGCTAACCTTAAGAGAGGGACAACAGAAAATGACTGAGTACAACTCGATTTGAAGGAAGACGAAGAAGAAAGAGAAGAGATAGAGAGAGTTGATAGCACGCAAAACGCTCCGACGATCGGGAAACTCCGTCGAGATCCGATCGCTGCAGATAATCTATTGCTCAGAGACGAAGCCATCACTGTGCATCTCAGCCGTTTTGTATTTATCTGAGGAAAGGATTCTGGAAGCTGCTAAAATGTCCTTAGTTATAATTAAAAAATAGTTTAGGGGCCTGAATGAAATATTCAATAATAAAATCGAATTTATTTATCTGATCCAGTTCCATTCAAGTGACGAGAGAAGCAAATTCGGTGAGGGAGCTCGAATCCGTTAGTTCACAGCGAATGTCGTGTTACGATTGGGGAGGCTTCGATTTCGAGAACTACAAGGTAAAAAGTGATTCGGCAAAATTGTCTTTTTAAGTTTGGGATTTGAAAAGTAGGTTATAGTGAAATTGGGTGTTGCAGGATCACTATAAAGTGCTTGAATTGAACTGTGACGCCTCCGATGATGAAATTCGTTCCAGCTTTATCCGACTTGCCCTGGTTACTTCTCTTCTTCCCCGTTTTTCACAAATCTCTGGGTTTGAGTTCTTCAGTGATGGATTTTGGATTTGTGTTTGCAGAAATGGCATCCGGACAAATTTAAAGAAGAGGATTCTGCTACGTCTAGGTTTCAAGAAATCAACGAGGCTTATCAAGGTTTTACTTCCTTTTTTTTTTCTTCTTCTGTATTTTCTTTGGTGAAGTAGTAAGCTTAGAGAAATGGAGAGTTTGGAGTGAATTTTGTTTTATTGATATGGAAGAAAGAGGTTTTGTGATTGGCTTCTGTGAACTTTTAACAATGAAGATTAATCATTTGTTCGACAGTATTGAGTGACCCATTTACAAGGCAGGAGTACGACAAGAAAAGGATGCGTCGTATCTATGAGCACAACATGGTTAGTAGATACTTCTTTCATTCCAAAGCTTTTAAGTTTGATAAAACCTCATATATCGTTTGTTGCAGGAACTATTCAACCAGTATAAGGAGCTCATATTTACTTGCAATGGCCTTGGGATGAAGCATTATCTTTGGTAATTGCTATAATTAAGGTTAGGTGATATGTATAATTTGTATGATGACTTTGCATTTTAGCCGGGTTTGAGTTTTAGCAGCAGTTAGTTTTCAGAGCAAAACATCATCACTTATAATTTTATAAGGTTTAAGTGTTCAGAGCAAAATATACCATCTGACTTCTGCTTCAGTGGCTGGTGGAGGCGGAAAAAAGAGTTGCGACGGCTGTCTCGAGACCCGTATCTGAGAGAAAACTAGGGCGAACGCCATAACCTAGTTTTTGCTTTTAAAATGTCACTACTCTAGAATGGCTTATCCTCTCGGTAAACGAAAGATGGCCACATATATAAAACAGCAAACGAAATTGGATATCTTAGTCAAAACTCAAACCTTTAAATTCGATTTTTGGAAATGAATGAAGCATGTAAAGACATTCTTCTTAAAAAATGTTGCATAATTTTGTAACTGTAAGTGAAAAATATTCATATGATTTTATTTTCCACCTGTATATATTCAAAATTTGAGTAAGACAAAAGAAAAACATGTTGGAATTCCTAAGTTGATATTTCTTCTCATAATCTTTTGAATAAGTGAAGGAAACTTTTTGTAAATTCTATCTTTACAGTCAAATAAAGTTTCTGATAAGTTAACAATTTTTATATAACGCAGGATTTACTACTTTGCTGTTGAATTTTAATTCTACTAAAAAAACAAAATTAGGTGTGAAACCGTAAATACAAAAATACTAATGGGCCTAAGACCCTGGGGCTTATCGAAGAGGATGTATCAAACAAATTATGCCAAATTGGGTATAAAATACAGAAAAAAGTTTAAAGAGAAAAAATCAAGTGAAAAAGAAAGAAAGAGAAGGAGAAAAAGAAGAAGACAGTTCTAGATCTTCTTTGCTTTCCCCTCCTGCAATCGACTAAGCGAATTCTCCCGATTCTTCAGGCGCACCAATGAAGCGATCAATCAACGAAGTCGTCGGATCTACCTCCGTCAATACTCTCGATTCCGCCAATATTAAGAAGCCTGTCTTCCTCACCAAAGCTCAGCGCGAAGAATTAGCCCTAAAACGCCGCCAAAACGAAATCTTCGAGCAGCGTCTCCGCCGTGAACAGCTCGGTCGCTCTACTCCCGAGACTGAAGACGCAAATGGAGATAGCAATCGGGACCGAGACCGAGGACGAGAACGAGACCGGGATCGAGAGCGTGACCGCGATAGGGATAGAGATAGAGATAGAGACCGTGACCGCGATAGGGATAGAGACAGAGAACGTGAGCGAGAGCGAGACCGTGAGCGTGACCGCCGTGAACGAGATCGTGAACCGGATCGGAGAAATAGAGATCGGGACAGAGAAGAGGAGGCTAAGGCTAGGGAGAAAGCGCGGGCTGAGAAATTAGTTGAGAGAGAGAAGGAGAAGGAGCTCGACGCCATTAAAGAGCAGTATCTTGGAGGTAAGAAGCCGAAGAAGAGAGTCATAAGGCCAAGCGAAAAGTTCCGTTTCTCTTTCGATTGGGAAAACACAGAGGATACTTCTAGGGATATGAACGTTCTTTACCAAAACCCTCATGAAGCTCAACTTCTATTTGGGAGAGGGTTTCGTGCTGGTATGGACCGCCGTGAGCAGAAGAAACAAGCTGCTAAGCACGAGAAAGAGATGCGAGACGAGATTCGTAAGAAAGATGGTGTAGTTGAGAGGCCAGAGGAAGCGGCTGCTCAGAAGGTTCGAGAAGAAGCTGCGGATACATATGACTCGTTTGATATGAGAGTTGATAGGCATTGGAGTGATAAGAGATTAGAGGAGATGACTGAAAGAGACTGGCGTATTTTTAGGGAAGATTTCAACATCTCTTACAAGGGTTCGAGGATTCCTCGTCCAATGAGAAGCTGGGAAGAGAGCAAGCTCACTTCTGAGCTTTTGAAAGCTGTGGAGAGAGCTGGCTATAAGAAACCTTCTCCTATTCAAATGGCAGCTATACCACTTGGACTGCAACAGCGCGATGTTATTGGCATTGCAGAGACTGGTTCTGGTAAGACTGCTGCTTTTGTTTTGCCTATGTTAGCTTACATCTCTAGATTGCCACCGATGAGTGAAGAGAATGAGACTGAGGGACCTTATGCTGTGGTTATGGCTCCTACTAGGGAGCTTGCGCAGCAGATTGAGGAGGAAACTGTTAAGTTTGCGCATTATCTAGGGTTTAGGGTGACTTCTATTGTGGGTGGTCAGTCAATTGAGGAACAGGGGTTGAAGATAACACAAGGGTGTGAGATTGTGATTGCAACTCCTGGTCGTTTGATTGATTGTCTTGAGAGGCGGTATGCGGTGTTGAACCAGTGCAACTATGTGGTTCTTGATGAGGCAGATCGGATGATAGACATGGGTTTTGAGCCTCAGGTTGCAGGTGTGTTAGATGCGATGCCTTCTAGTAATATGAAACCTGAGAACGAAGAAGAAGAGCTTGACGAAAAGAAGATTTACAGAACCACGTATATGTTCAGTGCGACAATGCCTCCTGGTGTAGAGAGGCTTGCTAGGAAGTACTTGAGGAACCCGGTTGTTGTTACCATTGGTACTGCAGGAAAGACAACAGATTTGATTTCACAACATGTGATTATGATGAAAGAATCCGAAAAATTCTTCAGATTGCAGAAATTGCTTGATGAGCTCCGCGATAAAACTGCTATTGTGTTTGTTAACACAAAGAAAAACGCTGACTCTATTGCTAAGAATCTGGATAAGGCAGGGTACCGTGTCACGACTTTACACGGTGGGAAATCACAAGAGCAGAGAGAAATCAGCTTAGAAGGGTTCAGAGCAAAGAGATACAACGTTCTTGTTGCAACAGATGTTGTAGGACGTGGAATCGACATTCCCGATGTCGCTCACGTCATAAACTACGACATGCCTAAACATATAGAGATGTATACACATCGTATCGGACGTACAGGACGTGCTGGGAAAAGTGGTGTTGCAACTTCTTTCTTGACTCTTCATGATACCGAAGTCTTCTATGATCTGAAGCAGATGCTTGTTCAGAGCAACAGTGCAGTGCCTCCTGAGCTGGCGAGACACGAAGCGTCCAGATTCAAACCTGGTACGGTTCCTGATAGACCCCCAAGACATAGCGATACTGTCTATATAAACTGAGTCGCTAGGCTCTGGATATGTTCTTGAATTCCCCAGTAACATTTACCTTTTGGGATAATCGATATTTTCTTTCACTCTAAGTGATCTCATACAGAGCAACAGTGCAGTGCCATTAGTCGCATGTTTTATCTTTTATGATTTGTAGTATGATAGTGAAGGAAGCAGTAGCAAGTGGGATAGTTGAAAATTTGAGTAACATTTTAACTATTTAGTGCTGGTTTTTATTCACGAAAAGCTTGTTTATTTATCTGCTTCCTTGCAAATTTTTTTCCTCATTATGTGTTTAAATTGAAAATTGATGCTCGAGTTTGATAAAATCATCGATACGATGCTAAGCAAGAGACCGTTCAATTTTGTTTTGAGTTTGGTTATTTGGAATTCGTCCTTCTCTTTACCCTAAAGCACTAGAGAATGTGAAAATTTTGAACGATTTGCTTTTGTAATGTTTCGCGGTCCCTTGTGTAACAAATAACTCCAGTTTCATTGCTTTTTTCATAGACATAAAAGCATGATTATAATAACTTGCATAAAATAAAGATAAACCACATGAAACCATAAAAAATGTGTACTCGCCACCGAGACAAAACCACAAACAACACCAGTCACTTGTTTAACCATTACATTAAGAAAATAAAAACCCCTATACGTAGTGAGGTTCTATGGACCAACAGGAAGAGGAGTTTAGGATGCTGAACCCATTGTTACGGAACCTAAGCCATTCCCTATCGGTGCTCGAGAAAGCACACGAAAATGAAACTTGGAATCAAAACGATTCCAATCTCATCGTTTTCCTTCAAAGCTCTTCTGCTTACAAACTACATATACATGTCAACCATTAATCTATCTCCGTGGACCATCTTTTGATCATCCTCAGTGAGATATCTTAGAATGCCTCTAAGTACGAAGCTGGCCTTTAGAAGAAGACGGCCAACATTGCTTACGGTCATTTCCTTCTTAATGGTCCATGGATCGGTGAAGATTGTTAGTCTTGTTGAGACGTTGTACCGCTTCTCCACTTCTCTTTCTTCATTCGACATAAACCTCATCCGCTCGAGGTTTCTTTTTAACTTACAAACAACTTGAAAACTTTTTTTAGATGTTGTTTTTTCCTAAAGTTCGGAATATTTAAGTTTCATTATAATAGTTTTATGTGTTCTAGAAAAGAAAACTTCAGGGATTGTTTCTGAAATTACACAATCTTAAAACAGTTTTCCCCGAAATAGTTATGATCAAATCTCGCATATAAATATAAGAATATGAATTGCTTTGTATTATGATGTTTCGCAGTCCTTTGTTTACCTGCTTGGTGCTATATCATCAAAAACGCTTTCTAATATGAAATATTTATATTTTTCCTTTTTTCGATAAAATTTGGAAATATTTTTATATTCTTCATGACATATTTTCTTTCAGTAATAAATAACGCTGATTCTATAACTTCTTAATACTAAAAAGCATCATTCTCATTTCTCTGTGTATTAAACTTGAATCAAAATTCAAACCACTGGTAGATAAAAAAATAAAAAAATAAAAACTTCGCCACTGAATTAAGTACTAAAAAAACAACACCAAGATATGTCACTTTTTGACAAAATCACAAATGAAGAATCTAAAATTTGTACCTAGCTTTGATTCCAATAATTAATTCATGTTAACCAAGACCAATGAGAAAGATATATGAATGTAAATGCTTAACCTACTACGCCTTAAAAAATAATATCTTTCTCTAGTCATCATAGCTCCTATAAATAGCTAGTTAGGGTTCTTCTGATCAACAAAAACTTCAGTAGCTGCACGAGAAAGCACACGAAAATGAAGCCTCGTAGCAAAACGATCCCAAAACAGTCCAATTTCGTCGCCTTTTCTCAAACCTCTCCTACGGACAAAATACATACGCCATCCTCCGTTTAAAACATAACTTTTCAATGTGATCCGTCTCTTTAGAAACATCTCGATGGTAGAGTCAGTGTCGTGGTCGTACACATTGACCATGATTCCTGGGCCTTCGTGGATGCTGTTTTTTTCATCCTCAGTGAGATATTCGATAATGTGGTCCTCAATAGGGCTGGTCTGAAGAAGAAGACGGCTAAACTGGCCAAGATCGCTTGTGGTTAGTACCTTCTTGATGGTCCATGGATCATTGAAGAGAGTTAATTCTGCTGAAACACCGTGACGTTCTTCCTCTGCCCTTTCTTCATCCGAGATAAACCTCATTCGTGCAATCTTTCTTTCCTCTTCGGTTAATTTGTGGTCGCTTGGTCTGCAAGAAATCTAGGGATCATGAGTGTTCCTTTTCCTCTTCTTAGGGTTTCCACATATGTCTCGTCGTACAAACAGAGAGTCACAGAGACTGCGACCAAACTCGTTTTAGGGGTTTCCGATGACTTGACGTCGAACAAGCAATTTTGAGTCTTAGATGAAGGAGGCATATTCATCGCCTTGGGTGCCAAGTATTGGAGCTGTTGTGGAATTTTTTGAGGATTTTGGATCATGCTCGTATGATTTTCCATTGGAACAATGAAGGCGTCGTTGAGAGTTATCTTCGACTTAATTTGAGCGAAGGAGACGGCAATAAATAGAAATTTATAGCCAACCTTAACTATTTTTCAGATCTTTTTTTTGCTAGAAAAAGGAAACTCATTTGTTCTCGAGAAAAAAAGGAAAAGGAAATTAGATTTTATTTTCGTAGATACTAGATATATGTGAAATGTACATTTATTTATTTCTGTGTCTGAATTGTGAATCTTTTATTTTTCCATTTATTAGTTTGTGTTTCCTTTTCTACTGAGACGAGTGTGCATCTTCAACTTCTTCGAATCACATTGCAATTTGGTAAAAAGTATAAAACGCCTACCTTTGGTTGCCGATGATCTCTATTCACGCTATAAGCCCAATACAACTCGTTTTTTTTTTCTTTCTCTAAATGTGCAATAGAATGAATTGATCGATTAGCAGCAGCAGAATGATCTATCACTATATAAGTGATATTTTTTTGATACATTGATGAAGAAAAAAAATTCGTAAGATTATCAACAATATCTACGAAATAAATCGTTACGAAAAATCGTTTTCTATGATTGATTCATTGGAATGAGATCTTTGCACGTGAGATCTACGTGAACCGAAACGTTGGTAATAAGTCGTTAATGGTTTTTTTTTTTTTATAAAAGATTAAGTCGTTAATGTAACGACAAACAATTTAGTCAGTTGGCCTTTCGCTAAATTACATTAGCGACAATAATATGTTGCTTTTAAGGTAAGTGACGTGAAAAATATGTAACATTTAAACCCAAAAAAAAGTGACGTGAATGTTCTAATGTTTTTTTTTTCTGGCAGCAAAATATTTGGACAATTTTTCTATTTTTGCTTATCATCCTTACATCATAGCCATTCTAATTTTTCTCTGAATCTTTCCAATTTTATCGGATGTCTTTGAAGAGACAAATTAACCGTCTCGTTCAAGTTACTAAATTTCTTCTTGTTAGTGATATACAGTAATTTGTTGGAATATCAATCAATATTCCATATCTAAAAATTAGAAAATAACAGTTTAAATATAAGTATAATCTATCTCCCATAACTATAATTTTTTTTTTGGAAAAGAATCTAAAAACAAATCCGTAATTTGAATAATTGGCCTAAAGCTAACAATATAATATTATTGGAGAATTGATTTAGATTTGCATTAGCCCAACATAATTCTATCGGTAAATATCTTATTAATCTGTCGCCAAAAAAAAAATATGTGTGATTTGATCGAAATTTTGATTTTACAGATTAAGAATGATAAACTCTTAATTTATTGCATAAACTCTCATCCCCTTCAATCATATATGTCAAACCCAATAAATTTTCAAAAAAACTGTAACTTTTTGGGTAAAAGAATTTGTTTTATTCATTCGCAAGGTAGAGTATTTGTACACAACATGTAAAACCTAATTCCAATAGGAATATGTTAAATTGCTAAATTAAATTACAACAAATTTCCTTTTCTCAATAATAACACATCTCATGTTTCAGTACAAAAGTGGAATTTCAGTTAGTAAAAAATATCTTTTAGGTCAAATGATTATGAATCTGGGCAATGATGATTAGGCCAAAAGATCTTATTGGTGGCGCAATAACGAAAATTTACAAGTAATTTAGAAAAGTTCATGTTTATGCAATAAATCAATCACTGTTTGCCGTATGTTAGTGTCCATAGAAAAAAAATAAGTAATGTAACTGTGTTTGTTCACTTTCAAACGCATTTTACAACCCATGTGTTAATCTAATTGAATAGATGGTGTATATTGAGTAGTTAAGATGCAACAATATATTTAGGTAGCTAGGGATTATCTATCTTACCTTTAACAAATAAAAAAGTGTATGTATATATAAATAAATGTGACATTAAATAACTAAGAGTTTTCAATATCAATATAATACTAAGTCAAATATGGCCAATAATTATTATTTTGGTGGCAATTAAACAGACTACGTATAATCTCTCTGCCATTGGTGTGTGTTGGAGTTGATTTGTTCGTGCGAAGTTTGCTCTGGCTATAAAATTCAATGTTGACCACATGTTTATGTAAGCCCATACGTCATCTCGGTCTTCAAATCAACCTTATTTGACACACTTTCAGATTCTAATTGTCGGTCAAATGATTTATTAACTCGATAACTATCATTTTAACAAAAAACATGGTTTATCAATCTATTGAAATTATTTTATGTTGTTCAGGTTATGATTAAATATTATTGTTTTTTCTTCAACCACAAGTTCATATGATTTAAAAATTATTCATTGACATCATGAATGTAATGACAATATTCTAACCCCCCCCCCCCCCCCCCCAAATATCCTCCAAAACTCTAACAAGAAAATAAAATATATATCCTCCAACCATTTATTAAGTGGCACGGAATGGTCCAAACTGCTTATAATAGAAATACTATTACACTAGAAACCACATATATTAAAAGAGATTCACTGCATATTCCATTCTAGTTTTTTTAATGATGAAATGCGGATAGTGCATTCCGTAAAACTATATGAAGCGAATCGAATTTGGTTTTTCTTGTAATTTCGAAAAATCTTAACCATGAATTTTATTAAATTACATAACTAATCAAAATCTTATTTGTTGGCAAAATACACTCAACTGGATTGGATGATGCATGTGAGTTTTGAGAAAATAACAGAACAGCATGCTATTTTATTTACTTTTTGTTAAAAGCATGTTATTTTATTAATGTAGTGGATTTAAACAACTTTAGCATTGGTTTAGAGGGGGGGGGGGGGGGGGGGGACCACGCAATTAATTTGGCGATGCTATGCTAACGTGGCTTTGGATTTGTCTACTTATCCGTCAGTCAATGAATTCACGACGAACCTGCTACGAAGTGTGTAGATATAGCTAGGTCTGGACTGCTCCTTCTAACTCAATCATTATCAATATAAGCCTTTGTTGATTGGAGTAGCCCGAGCTTTGTAGAATGGGCTCAGACTTTCTGACGATTATTCGAATAATACACATTACGAAACCATAGTATATACTATATATACGATTGGCCAGAAATTAGTGTACACGTACGTGGGGGTATAGGAGTTGCCTACATGTAGTGTAGTTATTTGAACGTAACTTAGATTCTTGGAACATGTTGAACTTTAAAAAGACAATTCATTTTACGAAACAAAGTAGGAAATTGATTTTATTCTATTCTATATAAATCAGTGAAATGGCAATTATATGTTGTATTAATAAACTTTAACAAAGCAATGTTGTATTAATAAGAAAAAATAAACTTCAAGATTCTGTTGCAGTATATGATCCTTAATAATCTTGACTTGATGATTTGTGCTTTGCATAAGATACTCTAATTAATCCCTAAATTAATTCCTTTGAGCTTTTAAGAATCGTCTGGCAAGAAGAAAAGTACACAAACTCATTTATTACTTTATTTATTCGAAACATTAAATAATATTTATACGAAGGGTTGAAACAGTCCTTTTTCGATCTACATCTAACAAGCAAATAAACAATAACTACATCAACCAAATAAATAATTACATTTTTTGGATATTATTGTGGGATCCTATAGTTATTATTGATGTAGTTTGTATCCAACAGTTGTACACATTATTATTTATATATATTTATCAAAAATGATATAAAAGCACTATAATGTTGTATTTTTCTCTAAAAGTAAAAATATAAATTAAGTTAACACAAAAAGAAAATACAAACTCCAAAAGAAAAATGAAACTCTTAGTATTTTGGTATCAACGATGCACTTGAAGTCGACAAAAGAACTAAGCATCAATAAAACTGTGGATCATCATGCAACTCCTTATTAATTTGCTATACATACAATTATGAATTTTTACTGAGAATGATCAACTATTGATAATATATGTACATGTTAAATTTAAAAATAAATAATCCAGCACTTACACAAAAATATATTGATACAACCACTTTCTATATTGGTCAGCAAATACATGCGTGTGCGTCTATATATAACATAGATGCAGAGAATAGACATTTTTGCTGTACCTTTGGCTTGTACCCAATCCATCTTTGACTTTCAAACATAAAGTAGAAATAATCATAGTTTGATCATCGGATAATGCATAGTGGGAAGAGACCTCTTTCACCGGAATCAATGGCCGGAAAAAGAAAAGAGAAAGAAGATTTGCGTTGTTGCTCAACTTTATCGGAGTGTGATGTGTCTGCTTTTGTCTCTGAACTCACTGCTCAACCATCCGTGGATCCATCTCCATCTCTTACTCCTCAAGGTAATCTCATCAGATCCATTTGCTTATATACATAATTTTTGTGATTGTCTTTTCCATTGATGATTCACTTTTTACAAACATAGGAAAGATTTAATCTTGGATTTTTGACATTGTTATTGCCTTAGTGGCTGCACCATGGCCTTGGTCAAATGGAGATATAATATTGGAGTATCTATCAGTCTTATCTGTGCATCCTTCTAGTTCACAATGTAATAGTTCCATTTAGTCATTAACTAGAACTCAGTGAATCTTTATGAATGTTCATGGTTCAATTTTCTTAAGGTTATTGAAACTTGAAGAATAAAAATTAAATCCCAGTTAATTTTCAAATTGGTAGGACAAAATCGATCATATTTGGTTTTCGGACAATATGCTTAGCTAGCTCGGTTGTTGCTTAGGCTTGGTTGCGCGTGACGGCCATGTTTTGTAGATAACTAGCCAGACCGAGTTTTAGGCTAGAAACATATGGGGAAAATATTTAAAATGATCAAAACTTAATCTTATATAGTATATCATAGGAGGTTTCCGAGTCTTAATCTGGCCTATATAATAGATTTCATAAGTAGATCAGTAGCTATAGAATGATCAAATCATAATATACCATCGCACATTATTAATCTTTTACAAAGATAGCTTATGTTATATTCATAGCTAGGCACGCATGCACGTCTACCACCTTTAAGTAAGTCACGGTTCCCCATAAATCACCTTCTTACAAGTTTCATCATTTATACAGAAGAAAGTAATTCGAGACAACGCAACTACAGAGGCGTGAGGCAAAGACCATGGGGAAAATGGGCTGCCGAGATCCGTGACCCGAACAAGGCAGCTCGTGTGTGGCTTGGGACGTTCGACACTGCAGAAGAAGCTGCCTTGGCCTATGATAAAGCTGCATTTGAGTTTAGAGGTCACAAGGCCAAGCTTAACTTCGCCGAGCATATTCATATCAATTCTACTCAACTCTATCCATCAACCACTACTTCCAATGATAGCAATACTATGACGCCACTTTCATCAATTGCTCCTGACATACTTCTTGATCAATATGGCCAATTTCAATTACGAAAAACCGATTCTGGCGGCAACTTATCCATGACTATGTCTTCTTCCTCGTCTTCGTTGGATTATCAAGGGCATAGACCAAATTTGGGTGATGGTGAAAATGTGAATAACATTAGTATCCGAAAACGAAGAAAATAGCATATTAAACATTTAATATGCCTTTCCGTCGAAGTAATCAAACGCATTATTTACCATTGATGTAATCGGGCTTTGATCCTCTAGGCGCTTAACCTCTTTACCATTTCATTTTGTTAGTCTTTAATGAGTTCTATGTAGTGCATTTGGCTAGGATTCAGGCGTTATGGATGAAAAATAAGCCTTTGGGACCTGAGTATGCAAGAAGCGATGAAGAAGACTTGGAAGATATCTTGGACAACATCCTCATCGGTCAAGACAACCACAAGTGCACAGATTGGGTGCACTGTAGAAACTATACTATCAAATTCACAAGAACCAAAAGAGGATTACACTCAAGAAAACACACTTACTTTCGACCCATGGCCCATATACTTTTAGTCGGAATTTGGGGGAAAACTTTGTAGGTAAAATTTGAAAAACACATGGCCCATATTCTGACTAATTTTCAACTGATGGTGGTCAGTAATTAGTCTGAAATTAGTCTAAACATCATGTCTATTTTCTGACAAATTTTATTAATTAAACCTCGTTTATTTATGTTTATTATAAAATGTATTTACGATTCGAATGCGTTCGGTCTGTTTTTTGAGCAAGAATCACAGCGTTACTTTACCTTCACCATGATACGGACTCCAAATTCTTATGGCATAGCACGAAGAGATTTATCATCAATATTCTAATGTGAATGGAAACTAGAACCACGACCGAGGTCTTCGTACCAACCTCATTTTATAAATTAGATCTATTAATTTAACTATAGAATTTTTATTTTTTTTTCATTTTTATTTTTTGACCAATCCGAAGAATTGGCGGAAAATAAAAAAAATAAAAAAACAATTCCTTCTATAATTAAATTAATAGATCTAATTTATAAAATGAGGTCGGTATCGTAAATACATTTTATAATGAACATAAATAAACGAGATTTAATTAATAAAAATCGCAAAACATGTGTTTTTAAGAAACGGTTCCATATTGTGTTCTTAGGCTTTGAAAATGTGTTTTTACATTGACACCATCAATTTTTGTTTCCTCAGTGGCAATTTGGATACAATTCTTGCTTCCTTAGGAATCAATTACTTGTCTACTTGCGACTATTCGAACAGAAAACAAGCACCTTTGCATCTGTTGAAGAATACAATGACCATGTGCTAGATGGTTTTACCAATTTTTGACTAATTTTTTGGGTTAGTCGGAAATTTTATGTCTATTTTTAATCAATTTTTGACTAATCGGAGCGTTGGTTGGAAAAAATTTAAATATTTTTAGCGATTTTCGATCAATTTCCGACCGACGTATTTTCTATATAACCCACACGGTTTTGTCTTCCCAAATAATTTCTAACTTTCAAATATCTATCTACCTTCTCTTTAAAACCTCTCTAAGGTTTTTAATAATTTTAAATATCAAAAATTTTATAAAATATTACCAAACATTCAATCAATTAAGATATTAATTTCAATTTATAAAAAATATTTACATACTTTATTATTTGTTTCTATATTTTTATATTAATTTTTTATTTTGTAATTTTTATTATTTTTGAAAGATAATCTCTAATTTATGTTTTTAAATATTTTGATGATTTTTAGTATTCTTTTTAAATATATTAAGTTTCCGACTAATTTCTGACCAAATTTGTAAAGTTGGTAGGAAATTGGTCGGAAATTTATGACTAATTTTTATATATTATTAAATTTTAATCGATATATATATATATATAGTTTAAAAATGGTTGAAAATTGGTCGGAAATTTTCCGACCAATATCCTACCAATATTTCCGATTAATTTCTGACCAATTTTTTTTGTCATAAATTTCCGATCAAAATACGTTTTTTGACTTTCAAATTTCAACCAATTTCAATTCAGTGAAAGACAAATTGTAAGCATGAAGTAATAAACACATGGAAGCTAGGGAAACATTAATAGAATATTTTTCGACTTCAACGCCCAATTCAATAAAATCTAAAGGGTTGAGAAAGAAAGCTGAGACCATATCTGCAAGGTCAAGGAAAATGGCTCTTACGAACGGAGTGAAGAAGATTGTTTGCAAAGTTTGCAGCTTCTCTTTTATACTTTTTGTCTTTCCACTCCGAGTCCGAGTTAGGTAGCTTACTGGTTTATATCCTTTTATATGCATGTGGAAAATTGATAAGGTTGATTCAAAAATATTAAAATCTACAGTGTGTGCGAGTTTGTAAAGCATAAGATATAAAAAAAATGTAATAATACTGGCATATATTTAAGTCTTATTCTCTAACGCATGTATATTTTTAATGCGTTAGAACAATGAAAGTTGCTAGTAATAGTTAAGAAGCAAATGTGAGTTACTTTCTGCAACAAATTAAAATGTAGGTATGAAATCAAAACATATTAATAACAAAAGATTTTGTATTTCTGGCGATCTGATTAATTAGACCTCTTAAAAGTTAAAAGAGAAAGAAATCTGGATATATAAAACCAAAAAAAAAAAGTGAATTAAAAAGTTTATCAAAAAAAGTTAATGTGAATTTTTCATTATATCATAAATAAAACTCCCATGTAATACAATACAGATTACCTCATACTCATAAATCACAAAAAAGAAAAACGCAAACAAAGTACTATAGAGATGAACTCAAACAAAACAACCCTCGTAATGGTTCTCTTCCTTGTATCTGCCTTCTGTAAGTATCTACAATGAAACACACACATATAAATATATTATAACATATAGTTGATTTCTTCTTTCTTGAATTGATTTTATAAATATATTAACGAATAAATTTAGTGTTCATTCAGTTAAATGCTATATCCATATAGTTTAAATATTTTAAAATTAAATTCATCTTTTATCAAATGAATTAATTTATCTAGGAATGTTCAATTTTATTAATTTCTTTTGTATGGGTTTATAGGTTTATGAAAAAAAAATAAGCCAAAAAGAATTGATCATCTAATACGGATTTGATTTGATGTGGTTTTAGTTTCGTATCAGAATCAATTATTAATCAAATGTTTTTTGATTGTGTTTATTTGGTTTTCAGATAATAAAAAAAAGAACTAAATTTTTAAAAGAAATTTTTTGGTTTGTTCGTATTATGTTTTTTGTTTAGTTCGGTTAAAATACATTTGGTTTATTTAAATTAACACCGCACAAAAATTTTAACTATTAATTTTCTTCTGGATAATCTATTTGAAGGTATAACAATGACAGAAAGCAAATGGAGAAGTTGTCAAAAAGACTCAGATTGCATAGGCGCACAACCATGTCCAATTCCTCTTGCATGTCTATATGGGGGTTGCGCTTGTACAGCTGCATTTCCCAATCAGTCTTCCTCAACTTGTCAAATTATATGTGGACAATTGGGTAAAAAAGCTATAAATCATCATGAGTGTAGTCATTGTGTTTGCAGCGATAAGTAAGATTAAAAAATTTATAACAATAAAATTTGTAAAACTTGAATAATAAGAATTATTTTAATTATTGTTGTTGTTTTTATAATATAATCGCCAGAAATTGTGCAGTTTTAATATGTTGTAATAATCCTCTATATATTAACTGATAACTTTAAAATTTATTATATATTCATCATGTACCAATAGAAACTTTTTACAAATCCTATTGTAAATCATTTAAGGGTCTTACACTAACAAATCTATGCATATTTTTATTCTTTGTGATTATTATTATCTTCTTAAATCTCATTAAACATATCTTTATAGGGCTGTTCTAATTTTTAAAACTTAATACTTTTGGAATATGGAAAAACAAAAATTTAATAGAGAGTAGAGTAAACTTTTCACATTTTTTCATATTTTCCAAGTACTTCAATAATTATATTATATCTAATAGTAAACTTTTCTATTTAAACTTTCTCGGCGATGCAGTTTGGTTTGTGGTCTTTGGACAACTCAATAGATCTACCTCTTCTCCCCATCACTTCTCGACAATCACTAGCATTTGCAATTATCAACCTTATGTAAAGAAAGAAATTAGTAATTCTATTCACAATCAAATCAAAGCTACAAAAAAATATTGTATAACAGCACATTTACATAGGTCTTTAGGATGAAAGCTAGTACTGTTTACTACCCAAAAAAAAGATGAACAGCTACTTTTTAGCTTTGATTGTTACATTTTGTATAGTAAAACTCTACACAAGTTGCTACGTTTAAACTTGTTTATATACATTTATGTTTGTACCGTACGTATATCTTCCTTGTGTATATATGCAGATTCTACCTTTACATAAGTCATATATTGTGTTCGATTAAAACACAGTTATACCATGTTTGCAATGATCTATAGTTCATCTACAATCTGGAAAAACTAAATTCTTTAGCCATATTGTAATGTGATTTATACCAATGGATTATGACTAACATAGAACTCACCAAAGACATTGCTCATGAAAAGAAGAGTTTAGAAACATAAAGCTTGAGCTTAAAACACCATATGTACCAAGAACATAAAAAGCAGTAATAAAAAAAAAAGATAATGACCGTGCTAAGAGCCAACGATCCTAAATACTTGCCATAAGCTTCACATCCTCTACGTGAACTAAAAAGACGTAAGCCATAGAATTCTTGTAAGCTTCCATTCCTTGGATTCCAAATCTAGTGATAGTGTTGCTCTCGGGATTTTAGTAGACAGTGAAGAATTGTTTATTAGAAAAGTTGGGCCGAAGCATAGCTGATTTACCCTTGTAGTTTACTAGAGCTGATTCAAGTTTTCCTTCCATGTCTTGAGCTGTTTTCATATAACTAAATTTCTCAGATCTAATATCAAAGCAAACTATAGAGGAACCCCGTATTCTTTATGGTATTGCTTGTTGTGTGGGGAACAAGTAACAACCTACCTCCTATCCCTCCGGTTGAAAGGATGGCTAACAGGGATATTTATAGATATCGTCTCGATTCTTCGTGGGCTTGGTGTCAGCTCTTATCTCTTGAATTATGTGAATATGTGTCTTGTTGTGTTTATGGAATTTCTTCTTGTGTTTTCACTCTATATTGGCCAACAAATACATGCGTGTGCATCTATATGTAACATAGATGCAAATATACCTTTTGGCTTGTACCCAAATCCATCTTTGACTTCTAAAAATGGGTTCCCGATCAAACATCCCTGTCCCTGGATTTGAGAGAGCCTATAAGCGAAGAAGACATTCTGATATATTTTTAAACAAGGAATCCAGTTAAAAAAAAGTTATTTACAAAGCGATATGCATCCATCTAAAATCTCAATGGATGTTGAATACTAATATTGGTAACAACCATACTCAACACAACATATCAACCTGACTGTAACACTCTCTAAGTTGGCAATACTCTCACAAAGTAACATACTCACGGGTACCCATCCAGCACGCCTTTGAGTAGGTTTAACCCTTCCGCAGATATGCTCCGCCTCACCCGTGACTGCATTCGGATCTCTATCCTCTGTGGAGGATCCGGAGAGAAGCACACTACAATCACAGTTAAATTGTCACATGTATTCCGTTTTAGGGCCTCTCTCACAAGCTCTCTAGAGCATCTCTCTGGATCATTATGAATCATCAGTTCCTTCCTTGTGATTGTCACAGCGCACTGACTGCTCATCACATCCCACAGACCATCACATCCCATTATCAAGAACTCATCGTCTTCACTCAGGTCCATCTCTTGCAACTCTGGCTCTGGGCTTAGAGGACAAGCAGAGCCTCTGGGACCTTTCATGTGCCAGTCTCCAATGGCACGTGCAACTGATAGTTGCCCATTGAGGTAGCCATCATACACAACTCCACCTAAGTTTTCTATTCTTACTTTCTCGGTGGTGCAGTTTGGTTTGTGGTCTTTGGACAACTCAATTGCTCTACCTTTTCTCCCCAGAACTGCTCGGCAATCACCAGCATTTGCAATTATCAACCTCCTGTAAAGAAAGTAGAATTCTCTTCAAAATCAAATCAAATCTACAAAGAATTATGGTAAAACAACCTGTTACATAAGTTTTTAGGTTAAAGTAAGCAAGTACTCAAGCTGCCTAATTCTTTATCTGATCCACACAAGCAAGCTGACTTAAATTTGTATGGTGCTAAATGGATAAACATGAATTTAAGTGGCCTCACCTTCCGAAAATAAAAGCTGTAAGCGCAGTGGTCCCAGAAGAGATGTCAAGAGAAGAATCATCTGCAAATTTATAATCAGCTTTCAAAAATGCACTCTTAATCGCCTTCTTTACACATAGTGGGAAGTAGGAGTCCTCTACAATGAATCTCAGTATGTTCTTTCTAACAAAGAGTGCTGCATCCGTGCCACCGTGGCCATCAAATACCTGCCAAAGGTCACAATCAACAATGTTAAATACTTCTAAAAGAAAAGCCTTAGATATAGTACTAGTACAAGAGAAAAATAAATAATAAGCAGGGTTTTGAGCTGCATCTATGCTTCTTTGGGTAAGGTTTGAAGATAAACTCACCCCATAGAAGGCTCCAAGAGATGAGCATTCAACAGCTGCACCGAGATGGTCAACAAGATCATCGATACAAACGTGTTCATCTTCCATGAACTGTTTTGGCCCTTGTTCAGCACAACTTCCTGATCGGTATATTGGTAAAAACTCTGATTTTTCATCAGATGACTTCATAACCAAATTACAAACATCCACATCCTGCACATACACAGAATCCAATTACATCATTCAAATCCCATTGCAAAGAAAAATCCAGAAATTGTGGGGCATATAAATTACCTGCAGCCTAGTAGTAGTGTTTGTGATATTTTGAATGGCAAAAAGGTGCCTCGGAGGTTTTCCTTTACTTATTTGCTTACTGTCATCTAAGTTCTCTAAAGTATCAATATCTGTTGCAGAAGAAGCATTATCCATGTTGAAATCTCCCTCTAGAACCGCTGCCATAGGTGAAAAATCCATAGCCGTCACTGAATCATAAAAATCTGTCACCAATCCAGGAAGTGTCTCTTCAGTAACAACTCCTCTTGTCTGTTGCTTTCCGGAGGATTTCCTTTATTCCCAAAAGATCTTAGATCAATAAAGGATCAAACTTTATGAGAAACAAACTTCACCAAAGACTTTGATGAACAATACAGGAACCTTCCTTCCAAAACGATCAATTTCAGATTTTGACAAAAACCCAGAATCAGCAAATCCTTGATCTTGATCAAAGCAGCAGTGTAGCAGACTCAACAAATGAAGAAAGTGAAGGAATTCAAATAACCCACTACACCAACTATCCAAAGCTTCTAAAACTTTGATTAAGCACCAAATCAAGCTCCCTAGAACAAGTATATAAGCGAGGGTCAAGAACCAGCTCTACTCAAAGGTTTTTACTTTTTTTCTCAGGTCAGATCAAGTAATCAATTATCCAGAAATATAACCAAGACCCAATTTAGAATCAAATCACACCCAGAAGCTCAAAAATTTCATAAATCCCGACGAATTTCAGCTTATAGACTAACCCAAAAAAAGGGATGAGAAAGAAAAATCTCGAAACAGGTAAAATTCAGAAAAAAGAAAAATCAGAAAATTACAAAAAAGCTCTGAGATTTCTCACAGATGACAATGATGATTCTTCTTAATCCCCTCTTTTTTTTCTTTAGTTTGATCGTCAGATCCTTTTGGAGAAATTCTCAGAAGACGAAAGACAATTTCCGAAAATTTTCTATGAGTTTCTTGAGAGAGAAAGATAGATAGAGAGACGAAGAAGAAGAAGCTTGTCTTGTTTGGTATTTGGTTGGCCACCGGCGTTTCCAGGTAATCTCGTGGACGTCTATCTGTCATACCCTAGATCTCTCACCGACACGTGTCCATAATCAACGGCTACGCATTACTTTGACCGTGTTTGGTGCCGCCATCGAGACCCAGCCGTTGGATCTCTAAGATAGAAGATCGACTGTCAAGATCTAATCCACGCAATCTCCTTTTGTCCTTCCCAATGGCGAGGGGTTACCTCCGATTTAAAAAAGATATAGCGGCGTCAGATTTCCGCCATCCACGTGTCACAATTATATTGGCTGAATCTATTCTAGTGGGTTTCTCAACCGGGAAATTTGTTTCCGGTACTTAATCAAAACCGGCTGAAAACCATTTCGGTAGCTTTCTGATTATAGATAGACACGACAATGTGTCTCTGTGATTTGATTTCTGATGGAATGAACATGCTAATTTTGCAATTATTCTTTACTGACTTTTATTGCCATTGAAAGTATAAATTGCTAATGATTAAAATATAGAAACTTTGATGCCTAGGCGTAATGATAGTTTGGCAGATGATATATGTAATTGAATGTTCTATTTGATTGGTTTGAACTAACTACTAACATGTTTAATCGCACTTTAATTTTAACATTTTTATATAAAATTTAAAACCGAGGGTTAGTTTTCTCAAACAAGTTTAAAAAATGATAATTTTCATATTAAGCTTTTAAAAAAGTGATACTTTGCCAAATTATTTTTTAATTTTTAAAGACCCGGCGAATATTACACCTACATTGACGAAACATGATTGGATGCTGGGGTTTCCTGATTATACACTTCAACTATTCATGCTAGTGGCATGTTTTCAAGAGCTAGTTGTTATGGAATTGACTTTAAAGTTTATTGATATATTTTTCTTTTACCAATCAGTAGGTCCCCCACAACTTGTGCTAAAAATAGTTTACTAAATGAAATATGAGAGTACTGTATATTCAAACTCTATAATAAAAATAGTTCAGCAGTAGGAACGGATTTTTGTTTATGGCATATGTAATTTGCCGCAACTTGTGTTATATTTTCCACGAAAGAACACTTTTCAATGATCAGTTATGTATTAGTTAATATGTAATTAAATTTGTTTATTTTTGATGTACTAGTAATGTATCAACTTTTGTATTCTTAGTATATGTTGGTAATTTCACTTTAATCTACTTTTGTCACTTTAACCTACTTCAAAAAATTCATAATTGTTCTTGATAAATTTAACAGTCCACATGTTTACGATTTTAGCAATGGTTAGAAACTAAGAAAACAAAATATGGCAGCATTGTAAAATAAATAAAATGTATAGACGAGTTAGAATTATAGAAAAAGTATGTGTAGTACATTCTGTAGCCGAAAGTTTCCATTAGAAATTCCAATAATTTTTTTTTGCCTTGTAAATGTGGCAAGTCTTGAGCAAGTGAGAGTTTATTACTCAGTGAAGGTGATGGAGGAGAGGAGATTCGAGCAGGCGTGAAACAAACCATGTGACATTGAAGCAGCCAAGCCTAAATCTAGATTTTATATCACCTTTGCTAGCCTCTCTTCTTTGAATCGGAAAAGATTTAAGATTCTGTAATAAACCAACCAGAAGCCACATCGACGAAAGAGCTGTTTGAAGTAGGGATCCGATCTGGTGACGCTAAAATCCTCTATATCCAAAACAAATCCTGCGATATATGCAGTTTTGTGTGAGATCATAAGAATGTCAAAGTTGAGGGTCCAAAAGAGATAGCGAAAGAAACCTTTTCTAGCGAGATTCTCGTTCACGACGAAAAACCCACCAGGTTTAAGACAGCCCTGATATCAACCAAGAGCACCACATAATATTAAGTAGCAAAAACACAGTGCATAAGAACTACAATTTTACTTAGACTTGGAGTGGAGTAGCTGAGTATGGGGCAATGAAAGAGAACAGACAAAATTATTTACCTTTGCGCGGTTAAAGAAAGAAACAAAGTCATTGTCGGTTCGATGCCCAATTCACCATTGAACCCATATGACATCATACCTTCCAACAGCTTGAGTAAACTCCTATGATCGTATAAACATTCACAAAGCAAAGGTGAAGAAGAATTAAAAACAAATATAAAAAGATAAAGAAAACAGAAGAGATTTTTCAAGAAAGTGATACCTGAAGAGAAACACAAAAAAGTTAGTAGCTTTGTGTGTTTCTGAGCCCGTCGATGCCAAGTTTTTCACGAGCTGTATCCAAAAATTGCCCTACAGGCTCAAGAAGATCAACCTAAGATCAAAAGCCTACAAATTTGGTTATCATATGAAATAGAAAACAGAGAAGAACATAAACTAATGAACTGTATCATTCACTTCACCTCTTTAAAGTATCAAATCAGAAGGTTCTTGGTGATTCTTCCAATACCAGAACCACAATCTACAAATGATTTGTAAGAAATAAAAATGTAAAACAAACCATAAACATAAAAAATAAACACCAATGAGAGGAAAGAGTTACCAAGAGCTACTAAATGCTGATTAGCTCCAACATTTACTAATCTTCCTTGTAAAAGAGTCTTAAGAAAAACCTCACTTCCTAGTTCCTATAATATCAGCATCATTCAAATGTCCATATCCTCCTAATACTCCATCAACAAAAGCTTCAACACCCTTTATTAACAACACAAACCAAATCAATTTAAAAATCCAAATCAGTTTAAAAAAGAAGTTCCAATTTTGCAATCAAATCTAAGAGCCTGTACAGAGACTTAAAACAATGTAAAGATACATTTTTTGAGGTCAGAAGATTCGAAAACTTACGTCCCAATAAGAAACACCATCTTTATACCATTGGGTTTTTCTAGTTTCATCTCCTTCTCCAATTTCTTCTCTCCACATCTCTTGTGCGCTATTAAACTCTTTTCCTTGATTCAAACGTGTGAGTTAAAAAGCTTCTTCTCTCTTTTTTCCGTTGATACATATACGGTGGTGAAGCAGATGTCGACGGCGGTGAGATATGGTTCTTCTCTCTTCTCTCTTTCTTGATGAAACAGATCGGCGTGTTTTTTTATTTCTATATTGTTCAAATAAATTTATTCTTAATGACAGATTAATATTTGTTAGTAATATATTTATTTTTTAATAATATTTATCGTAATATGCCACGTAACTGCTGGTTAATATGATATCAATATTCTCAAATAATAGTATAGAGATATAATATTGGTGTAAGGCGTTTAATGTTGTAAGATGGCCAAAATCGGTTAGACTTAACATTTATTTATTGATTAGATTGGATCATAACAATAACAATGGATCAAAGGAGAAAAACAAAAACAAGTCCATTATCACTAATCATCAAATAAATCACATTGAAGAGGAACTAAAACAGAAGCAAGAGAAACATATGGTTTTGTGAATAAATGAGTGATTCACTTCTTAGCTTGTTGATTAGCGGAATCTACGGCGGAGGGAGGACCGCTGTCGGAGAGGGTCGGTGCGTCGGTTGTGCCACCGCCTTGGCCAGGCTTAACCTCTTGGTGACCGGAAGTTCCATAAGCGTTCTTTTTATAATCTTCTATATCCTCGTACTTTGTGTACGGACTGGTATCTAGTGGAAACTCTGGTTTCTCTTCCTTCTTCGACATATTTCTTGAATTTTAAGGTTAGCTTTTTTACTTCTTGTATGAAGACAATATATTTGGGCCATGAAATAGTAAATTAATTTTTGTCCAATGAAATTGCATAAAATTGGCCATGAAACAAGGGAATGTCTTTGACTACGTAATTACGTCGTTATCTGTTTTTTTAAGGCCACTAATTTCGCTAAATCACATTTTCTCTTTATTTCAAAGTTCTAAAATCTAGAGCATGTATCCTCTAAATGAATAATTCACTGAAGAGCAGTCATCAAACAAATGGCTACATGATTTCATGGATTATGTGAATAATCATTTGGTTAACAAAATTATAACGATTTGTGACACATTTTCAAACCTAAAGTTACACACGTATAATATAAAAGAATACAACAAATTCTGTATCCTGATAGAACTAATTGTGTTCCTTCTTCGACATATGAAAAATCCAACACAGTTATGAATCCTTCTTCCATCATCTGTCTACTCACTAAACTAACCAAATCCTTTGTCTCTTCAATCATTGGATATATTGAATCTCCCACAACAAAAACATGGCATTGATTCTTCACATGGATCCGACTGCAACCCACTTCTTTGCTCACCCCGTTCGCTTTCATTAGTCCCCAAACCCGTTCCACATCTCTCGCCCGCCCTAAAGCCGTGTATATGCTTGACAATTGCACATACGTTGATGTTTCTCTTGATCCAAGGGCCATGAGAAACCACTCACATTAAGCCTAACGTTAACTCCTCCATTTTGCGAGACTTCAACAATGTTTAGAATAACAAAGATAGAGAATACTGAATCAAATTCTTAGACATGATTGCTTAAAATATGCCATTCCTACATCCGCATATGCTTCTGCTTATGTATGTCATACCTTAAGTTTCGAAATTGCCATTGTAATAATCCTTGAAAGTTGTGCCTTTATCAGTAAGTTCTTGATAAACTTCTAAATGATATCTTGCACATGCCCGCTACGAAAAAGCAATGACAAAGTTTAATAGAAGTACAAAAATAATTACCATTCATGGCAGGATTTTTGATCATAGAATTCAACACCTTTTGGGGCAGCCTGAACATAAGATTTCCAACATTAGTGACGCAAAGTTCAGTGAACTCCAAATTACTTTACACTATTATCTCTGAATGATATTTCACACTACTCAACAATGTACTTCCATTTCAAAGCAGTTTGATACTTCAAAATACTCGCATTGTCATTTCTGAACCACGGAGATATTTTCAAAAACTCTAAGCCAAAACTGAAACCTGAGCAAAGAGTTTAACAAGGCATTATGAGTAACCAAGCATACCCAGAGAAAGATGGGTACTTTTACTTTATACTCAAGAACAACCAAAAATATACAGTCTAAGCCTCTTCATTTGTCCCGCCTAAGCTTCTCCCATGGATTTATAGACACGAAATTTGGATTTCTGCAATAAACACAAACAGCCAGAAAAAAAATTTGAGGGAGAAGTCGCGTTTTATATCTCATACGTGTCTTTGAGGCATTTCATCGAACATGTTGTGTACAAAAAGAAATATTTTTAGAAAAACATGCAAATATCAACCTCCTTCAGTTTAGCTCAAGTTACGGCGGCGACTAGTAGGAGGAGAAATTAGCAACGGTGGTGATGGCTGCGAAATGGTGACGACGGCGACAAACTCAAGACGACGAGTCGAAACCACGGTTATACTGTGAAGATGAGAAATTAGGGCGTAATTTTTTAAAATTTAAGGTTTTAAACTGACTTGGACAATTGAACAAAAGCTGTTTAACCGAAATAAAATTGAACAGTTGGTCCGTGATTTTGGTATTGTCCATTTACCAAACCCTGAACCTATAGGCTCTATATGGCTCGTGTTTTTGTAGCATGTCATTTTGATAAGCTGGTACAACAATTGTGATACATATACAATAAATACTTAAATAAATAAACGACTAAAACCTATATAATAGAAAAAGAAAAACTGTGTATAGAGAATTTGAGTAAACCGGTTAAATGAAAGTAGTGTTTTGACCGGTTTGGTTTTGTTAGGGACCGCTTAAGAGGTCACCAGGTTTACGAGACTGATCTCCTTGCTTAACATCAACACTGGCAGTGATATTGGCCGGAGCAGACTCAATATCGCCGCCGTTTTTAGGTCGGAGATTAGGGAATGGAGACTGATTTTGACCTGTAGTCGTCTCACTCTTTTTCTTTGCATTCTTATGCCAATTCTTTAACGCCTTTGACGTTTGCTCATCAAACACCGATCGCTTCATCGTTGATCCCATCTGAAAAAACACGTACATTCTCCAAAGTGATTTAAAACGGCGGCTTTTTACTCTTATTGAAAAAGAAAGAATGAAGTATAAAACTTTTGACATGCCTGAGTCACGAGAGCGTAAAGAGGAAGTGTGATGTAACTGCAGAGAAATTGTACTCCCACCCTGCATTAAGAAGAACTCATAAGAAGAAGATTCTTGTAGCTCAAGAAAACCAAATTTCCCAGAAAGGATCTTGTTGTTACTCACCCAAAAGCAACCCGTATGATTATAAGGGCGAAATGGTGATGAAAACAAGACCGTAATCCAAACTCATACTGCAACAATGAAAG
Organism: Cardamine chenopodiifolia; assembly: GCA_963922655.1. Lineage (NCBI taxonomy): Eukaryota > Viridiplantae > Streptophyta > Magnoliopsida > Brassicales > Brassicaceae > Cardamine > Cardamine chenopodiifolia. The sequence continues at coordinate 13,935,636 of OZ000486.1, read as the reverse complement.
CAGAGTGAGAGAAGTAGATAGAGATAGAGATAGATATCATGGGAAAAGGGAGCTATGTGTATGTATGTATTTACCCATATCCAGAAGAAGTAAGTGATCTCAAAAGCATTCTGAACAAGCAAGTAAAGGTCATTAGAACATAGACGAATACATATTTTTTTTTTCATTTTATAAGATGCGATCATCAAGTGTACCTGGAAAAGAATGAAGTGGATGATATGAAGAACTAAGGCTGGACGACCTAACCAGAAATGTCGGTCAGAAACATTGACAAGTGGCATCCCTTGTATCACGGCGTGTCTTTCTTGAATCTCCAACGCCATATCTGATATGATGGCTTGAAGCTTGGTTCCTATCGCTAATGTCAACTTAAAACCAAAACACACTATTAGTCTGTTTTTCTTCTTCTCTCTACATTTCTCACTATAAGCCTATAAGGTAGATTGAGTCACTTACAATAGGAGGAATCATGGTGATCACAGCAGTAACATACCACCCTGAAACGTGTATAGCAGAACAATTAGATTCTAACCTCAGGATGTGTGTTAAAGAATATTACAAAACGGATGTAAAAAGACGAACCGTGAACATCAAAGAGTAAAAAGAGCATTACAAAGGCCCATAGCTCCGGACTGCATTACCGAAATGATTGTAAAGTTGCATCAGAAAACGATGAAGAAAATGATTGTTAGTGTAAAGAAGAACAAAGTGGTAAGAGGTACCTTATTCCCACGACTACCTTGAAGTCGTCTTCCAATGACCTTTTGATGTACTTTTGGAAATTAAACCTCATCCCGGGTGTCAAATGGACCTAATAACAGAGGAAGATTGATTGGAAGTTGGACACAAACCTCAAACTAGTTTTTCTTGAAAATTTCAAGATTGGTTGCATAATTTTAAGGAACTCACACTAATGAACCCATGACGCATAGTCAAATAATCAGATTTTCTGACAGATCTCAGCAACTGACGAAAGAAACACATCTGCAAAAAGAAGTAACAATAGAAGAATTCTCTCATGCTTCATAAAGATTAGAAACAATAGATGAAAGAATAAAGAAAGCACGCAAACAGAACCGTACAACGTAGAAAGAGAATCTATTTTTGGCCCAAGTATTGACATGCTCTCGAACAAATGATGTTTCATGTGTGAGCCTAAATCTTGCAGGGTCTGTAAATTAAATCAAAACAAAACCCAAATTAGTTTTCTGATTTTCACATCTGAAATTATAAACACAATTATCTAACCGTTCATCATTTCGTGATCATTTATGACTTCTTCCTCCCAGACTTTCCATCCACGAATCTACATGTAGAGTTAACCATAATGACTCCAGTCCATCAATCAAATTTCACTGTCACAGTCTTAATAAAAAAACATTGTATTCTATATAATACCTTCGCTCTTCCAAGCATCATGGTAATTGCACTATAAATCACATGAAACACAGCCAAGAAGAAAATAAAGATATGCACTTGATGCAACGCATTGAGTGATATAAGTGGCACATATCCCTGCAAACAAAACAAAAACACTCCTCTTCATCAATTTCAACATTTTCCTAACTAAGCAAAAGAGAAAAAAGAAAAAGAAAAAGATTTGACCTTTTTGCACTTAGCAGGAGCACCACCAGCCAAAATACGGCGTTGAAAATGAGCAGTGGTCTTTGGCTTTTTATATTCACCATTGGGACCATCGTAGGGACCACAAAAGGACATTGCCTGACCGTATCTTGACGGCACGCACAAGCTTGCGATGTAGTTTTGTCCAAATGTAAGTAGCAAAGAAATGAATCCCAAAACCATCAGCTCTACATGTAACAGGAAGAAATGAATCCCAAAACAAAACCCAACAAAAACCAAAATCAATTTCGATGGTTTTCAGATTTTTTGGTACCGTTTTTTATTTTTTGAAGAGCTTCGTACAAAGCTTTCTTCCTTCTTTTCGTGAACACCTACGAACGATCAATGACTGATGTTAATATCAATTAGAAAAAGTAGGAAGAATCTGGGGAATTTGTTTTAAAATTTATACTTCTCCGATTTTGTGAATCATGAGCTCTAAAACGATAGAGATCAAGATGATAACGCCACAAACAGTGGAGACGGCCCATGTCGGAGTCTGATCGAGCTCTCTCGGGCCTTCTGCGGAAATGCTAACGCTTCCTCCTCCTCCTCCACCCATATTGTCTAGTACCTTGTCTTATCTGGATTTTACTTTCAATCTTCTACGGCCAATAAACGGCGGGACTATGTAGAGGAGGAAGATGTCTCCGTCGTTCCGTGAGACGGATTCCAGTGATTGGCTATTTTGATTTTTCTGTAGTTTTTTTTCTTTTCCTTTTTTGTTTTTTTTTTCTTTTGGAAAATTTTGCTCTGTTTGTTCATTCTAATGGTTTTGAAATCGGAAATGTAGGGAGATGAACGACCTGGCGGGTTTTTGGGAAATTTCAAAAAAATAAAATTATTTTGGAAAAAATAAAATTTAAGCAAAAAAATAATAAAAAAAGATGCCATTGCCGGAATTGGAACCCGGATCACACAATGTAGGCGGGAATACTTACAACTATACAACAACTATTTAAATATATTATAAGCAAGAGAAGTCAATTACCTAAAGATGCGTCTCTGAGACGTTAAGAGAAATAAGAAGAAGCCCTAACTTCTATTCCATCAATCCTATAACAATGACGAAGATGTCCGATCTTCCACAGGAACTAGTCGAGGAGATCCTCTTTAGGGTTCCGGTGGCATGTATGAGAGAAGTCCGATGTACTTGCAAAAGATGGAGTACTTTATCGAAGCACCTTGGTAAAGCAGCAGCTGCAAAGGAAGGGGAGATTCTTGCGATCGTATGGAAAGATTTTAGGGTTCATTTGATAAGCATCAATCTCCATGGAATTCACAACAACTCAGATCCATTTATAAAGACTATAGGTAAACTTATTAGCTTAAACGATTCAGATAATGTTGATATATATCGAGTGTGTCACTCTGAGACCACAAAAGACTACACTAGGCTCGTAGTTTTGAATTCGTATACGGGAAAAAATCGCTGGATCTGCGTAGAACCCATATATGTTCGCCACGAAATGCATTGGTATGATCCGTTTTGCCATGCTCTCGGAGACGAGGAGAGCAAATCATGCCGCACCCATAAAATCTTGATATTTTCTCATCTTCCAAATGGGAGATCTGTGCACGATATTTACGAGTTCAACTCTAATTCATGGGGATATCTTGATGTCGCTTATGACTGGTATATAGATGATGATTTCAGTGGCTTGTCTTTCAAGGGAAATACGTATTGGTATGCTATAAATAAGGAATCAGGAGAAGACGTTCATGATTTCTTACTATGTTTTGATTTTACAAAACAGAGATTTGGACTGCATCTCCCTTTGTCGTTTGAGTCTTTTCAAGATGTTGCGACTCTACCTGCGTTTGGAGAAGAACAGCTTGCAGTGTTATTTCAGCATAATGAAAATTTTGGGATGGAGATTTGGGTTACGACTAAGATTTAGCCTAGTGCGGTGTCGTGGAGCAAGTTCATAACGGTTGATGATATGAGCACACCCTCTGACGAGAGTTTCCTCATTGACCAGGATAAGAAAGACGTAGTTGTTTTTGATGAAGATGAAGATGTAATGAACCCCGCTCAGGGAAAAACTTGCATCATTAGAGAAAACGGATACTTAAGCAAAGTGGATCTCATAGAAATTACAGACAGAAAGGGTTTGTTCCTTGCGTGCTCTTATGTTCCAAGTTCAGTGTTCTTTTGAGTCTTGGATCTGATGAGAAACGTTTCAAAATACTTTGGCTTCAACTCTGTTTGTTCTCCTAATCAGATCCAAGACTCATGTCATCTCCTTTGTAAGACCATTTGTTAGCTCTAGCTGGCAACTGGTCTTTAACGTTATTCAAACAGCTAGTCCAAGATGCTGTGTAAGTGTGTATCACTCTTCTCATGGCAATACCATTTTTTTTCCTTTTTAGGCTATTTTAAGAATTTCCAGTGAAATAGACAGTTTTCTTAAGTCTTTCTAATCATATATGTTACAAACTAAGTCTGATTATTGCATTCTTTCTACCATTAAACCAGTAAAATTGTCTCCTTACCAAGAAATTAAAAAGGAGAAATAAGAAACAAAAACTTCAATGGAAATAAAGACGTTGGTGAACAACAAATGTTTCTAATGGAATCTAGTGGATAAATGTCTGTGCAGTTGAGAATCAGTAGGCATAAACACTGGAAGTTGGTCTCCTCTCTGTGATCTAACCTGTTGAAAATAACTAGTCAATGGGTTTCCTCTAACCCTTCTGCTACCATCACTCCCGTAAGAAGTTATGTTGTTGAGACGTTCGTTACCAAGAGGACCACCAAAATCTGTTCCAGGGATCCGAGATGACGATACAAACCTCCCAGCTTCTGGATCCCAAACTACTGAACTATCATCGCTTGTAGGTAAATTTCTTCTAGCTGCAATGACAGCATTCCTGCCCTCTTCCTCGTTTAGTGGTGACTCGTTAGCTGATGATGACATGTACATTGGGTTGAAGTGATCTCTCATCAAACCTGGACTACTAAGGCTACAAGACTCTGAATCAGCTTTGTCTTTTCTAGTGTTTTTGGTTTGATAGCTACTTGCGGGGCTGCTTCTTCCGCTTACATTGCTGCTGGTTTTGCAAGGGTTGTGCTGGGAACTTACTGGAAGAAGCACTGACGAAGATGCACGTGCTTTTGCAGCTGATTTAGATGCTTCGTTTGAGTCAAGTTTCGCCAGCTTCCATGGATTGATCCTTACTTGTTGACGCTGAGGTGGCTTCTTCTGTGAAAGAGTGTCAGGATCTATAGTGGATCGCACAGGTCCAGGCTCCAAATGCTGGATAACATCATCCTGGGAAAATAAGATAGATTATACAACTGAAGAAAGCGAAAAAGATGTTAGATTTTGTTTTTGTTTTTCACCTGTTGATCCATGAATATATTTGGAGGTGTACACAAGGAGGCACCACGGTATTGAATGCTTAATCCGAGAGAGCTTCTTCCACTCGTGGCTGTCACAGCTGAGCTTGTAGGTGAAGGAGGCTGGCTCGTTTGGTCTAGCCCATCTACAGGTAACTCAGTTTGCGCTCTCAGGGCAACAACATATTCATATGTTGTGATTCCCTGCACCCACAAAAGTGACATATCAAAGCTCAGCTTCGTGTTTCGTTATTTGTTAGTCGAAAGTACAAATTCAGCAACATGGTGCAAAATATATATACACACAATACCTTTCGGATCAAAATAATATGGAAAAGGAAAAGTTCTCCAAGAGGTATTATAGCCAGAAACGAGAGAGTTGTACAAACAACCTACAAATGAGAAAGCAAGCTCGAGTTGGAAACTAAGCATTTGATAGAAGACAGAATAAACCAATACTTTCTTTGAGCAAACTTACCACAACAGCGGCAAATGGAGGACGGGAGAACCCAAGCCCAAGCTTCTCAGTTATAAGATGTTCCATTGCCTTTTGGTCCACAAAGCATCGAACAAATACAGCAACACCAACTCCGAATTCAACTATAAGCTGTCGTCATATTTGCCACGTTATATCATATGGATGGCTTAAATCTTATCTGATGAGGTAAAAAAGCAGTAGAATCAACCTTAAAGTAACAAACTTTGTTGAAAAACCTACCCAGCAAAAGCTTGCCGCCATCAGACACACAAAGCTGATGTAGTTTTTCTGCCCCACACAGTTATTCAGCCACTAAGGAAAAATATACTTGACAAATCAGTTCAAATGCTAAGCCAGAAACCCAACGAAAAAAACTACATTTTCAAATTGCAGACCCGGCAATGATGATCAAACACATCAATACACTTGCCACAACTTCGACAGTGCTTGCTGAATTTATGTACCTTCAAAAAAAAAGAATGCAGTGTTACTCTAGAAGACGCAATGACAAGCTTCTAACCAGAAGTAAATATACTAGTATACCTCAGCATTGCACAATGAACAGAACAAAGCTTCTTGTTCGTCAGATTGCTCTTGTTGAGTATCTTTACGGCAATCTTGTATTACTAAACAACCACAAATGAATCTTCCTATAGCATTACAGCAACCTGAGCCATGTCTAGTATATGGCCCACCATCAACCGCTGAGGCATTCTCTGAAACAGAGACAGCACTATAAGAAAGAAGTATCCGAATTATCTAAGCCCTATACACAGCATCATCGGTAGAGCACATACCAGGCACATAGTTACGGTTCTGTGACTTATGGGCTGGAGTGTTATCAGCCCTTGCAAAGATTCCAGGATCTGCAGGATCTATACCAGTGCATCGGATATAAAGAACTAAAACCAAAAACGCCTGTAAAATCATGAGGCAAAAGAGAGATGAGAGTTGTGACATACATAACAACAAGATTTATGCATTTGAGAGCTTAACTGTAAGAATTTTCGTTTTTGTTCTTACCAGGAATGAGTAAACACCAATGGCAATATATTCATAGAGTTTATTTCCGAGAAATGGAGCAAAGAAGGCATAGTAAGCAACAGTTAGCAAGAAATATACAGTTATAGCAACAACCTGCACAGCAATAGATCCTGTTAGATAAACGAGTAATTTACAGAGAAAACTCAACGAAGTTCAATCCAATGGATCTTCAAATCTACATGAACTATACACATATACATATATACTCAAATGTGTATGCATCTACAAACACATAAAGCAGATGAAAAAAATAGATTTTTGAAAGCGATGTAAACAAAACATTTATGTCATTTTCAAGGGGTTTAGAAAAAGAACAAAATGTTCACAATTGCAGATTACGACAAAAAAATGACAATCTTTCAAACCAAAGTCACGCAGACCCTTTTCAATACTCAGTAAAGTATGCAAATTTATAGGGGAAGAAGCCTAATTAGCTACTTGGAAACCTGAAATGTGTGAGCTGGAAGCTGCCATCCATGTCTTCTCGCCATTGCAGTGAAGAAACCTAAAACCCTAAATACCTATCTCGAGGAACCCGGAAAACTCTAGACCACTCGGAAATTTTTATTTAAAAAAAAACAATTTGAAACACCTAACTCAAACCCTTGAACTCGTTCGAAAAATGGAAGATCAATGATTTTCGATATTCTTTCTTCCTCTAAACTCAGCACCTACACTAACATCAGTTAACATTTGGAGCATGACCCGAGTTTATTAGCATTTATTTCAGTCGACCCGTGAAGAAATTTCAGGACTTTAAGGTTTATCAGCTTGAATTTATCGATTAGAGTGTCTCTAGGGGAAGCAGTTAGATAAAATGAAGAATGTTAAAGGATTGGGTTTGACTTGAAACTTTTTTTTCGCTTTCATTTTTTAATTTTCATTAAAATTAGTTAATGGACATTAAAAAAAGAAACATTTTTACTCTTATTAAATATTAAATAACCATCAGATTATTTACAAATATGGACTTCGATACGCGATACCATATGTAAATTATCAATGACCATTGTTACGGTTATTATTGTTACGGTTTCTTAACCACTATGTGATAATGGCTTTGAGTTAATGAGACTCAAATCGAAGATGAAGTTCTTCTCTAGTCATGAAGACTCTGTTTCAGCTAGAAGGCCTCTTTCAATTGAAGAAGAAACGAACTGGAAGCCCAAAATCATGCTGAAGCCTTCGAAGCCCAATGAAGAGAGTAAGTTTCACGTAGCGCGCGCGTGAGCTTTTCCAAAACAAGCATCAACGCCGCTTCTGTTGATAAAGCCCATGTTCCGACAAAACAGGAATTCGGACAGGGGACAGGTTTTGGACTGATCTCTTCAGGCGGTTCGAGGGTACTGAGTGACATTAATTATGGTTTTATGTAAGGTGGTTGTATGGTCTATATAACCCAAGTGATTTTAGTGGATTCCGGGACACCAAACCCGGCGAGATTAAGGCTCCAAGTTTATGAGCCTGAACTCGTTAAATCTTTGCTTGTGTTGCTCTGTTTTTACCTTTAAGCTCTGCATTTTTCATAAAAACCAAAACCACAACTCGAACATCTATTCATCAACGTGATACAGAGGAGAGAGAGTAAAATTACAAAGGAGAGAGAGAGAGAACGTGAGGAAGAAGAAACATTTTTTTTCCCTAAAACTTAACAAATTGGTATCAGAGCTTGATCTCTCGACCTAAAGCTAAAAGAAACTCGAAAATGTCTTCTGGAAGAGTTGAGATGGAGAAGTTCGATGGAAATGAGGATTATATCCTCTGGAAAGAGAAACTGTTGGCACATATGGAGATGATGGGTCTTCTGGAAGGTTTAGACGAAGAAGAAGCAAGTTCAGCTGATGAATCAACTACTGAAACAGGTGGAGAAGCTACTCCAGAACCTGCAACTGCTTCTGCAAAGTTAGAAGACAAAGTTCTGAAAGAGAAACGAGGAAAAGCCAGATCCACCATCATTCTAAGTGTGGGAAACAACGTTTTGAGAAAAATCATAAAAGAAAAAACACCAGCAGGTATGATAAAGATCTTAGACCAACTATTCATGGCAAAATCTCTTCCAAATCGCATATATCTGAAGCAGAGGTTGTATGCTTACAAAATGAGTGGAAATATGACAATTGATGTGAATGTGAATGATTTTTTCAAGTTGATATCAAACCTAGAGAATGTGAAAGTTACAGTTCTGGAAGAAGATCAAGCCATAGTCTTGTTGATGTCTCTTCCTAAGCAGTTTGACCAACTAAAAGAGACTCTCAAGTACTGTAAAACCACACTAGCTCTAGAAGAAATCACAGGTGCCATCAGGTCAAAGATTCTTGAACTGGGAGTCGGTGGGAAGCTCCTAAAACCTAACTCTGAAGCTTTCTTTGTTCAAGACAGAGGCAGATTAGAAACAAAGAACAAAGGACGTGAAAGAAGCAGAGTTAAAAGCAGGTCCAAGTCTCGTGGTGGTGCAAAAACATGTTGGACCTGCGGAAAGGAGGGACATTTCAAGAGACAGTGCACTGTGTGGAAAGAAAGAAATAGAAAAGAGTCAAGCTTTGAAAAAGAAGAAGCATCTGCTGTAAGAGAAACGGAAATGGCGGTGACCTCCCTCATGGTTTCAGACGCTACATGTTTAACAATGGTGGAAAGCGGTGAGAAATGGATACTTGACACATGTTGCACTTTCCACATGTGCCCCAGAAAGGATTTGTTTGAAACACTCTCAACCACAGACTGTGGAAGTGTTAAAATGGCAAATGACACGATTGCAACTGTTAAAGGAATTGGAACCATTTTGTTGGAAAATGAAGATGGGTCTGTGATACGTCTTACAAATGTAAGATACCTTCCAGCAATGTCCAAGAACCTTATTTCTCTTGGGACATTAGAAGATCAAGGATGATGGTTCCAATCAAAGGAGGGAGTTCTTAAAGTTATCAAGGGCTGCATGACAATGATGAAAGCTCAAAAAATAGGAACTCTCTATTTGCTAAATGGAAAAGCCATTTCAAGCGAGCAAATACAGTTGACAAGACCCAATATGAAACAAGGCTATGGCACAGTAGGCTCGGTCATCTAAGCCAACAAGGATTGGATACATTGGTCCAGAAAGGATGCTTACAGTTGAACAAAATAAGAGGACTTGAATTTTGTGAAGACTGCGTGTATGGAAAGGCACACAGAGTTAGCATCGGAACAGCCAAGCATGTGACCAGAGAGAAGTTAGAGTATATACACTCAGATCTTTGGGGTTCCCCATCAGTACCAAAATCGTTAGGAGACTGTCAATACTTCATCAGCTTCACGGATGACTTCACAAGGAAAGTCTGGGTTTACTTCATGAAGAAGAAAGATGAAGCTTTTGGAAAATTTGTTGAATGGAAAAAGATGGTGGAGTTACAAACAGAAAGAAAAGTCAAGAAGCTGATAATCGACAATGGTTTAGAATACTGTAATAATGAGTTTGATATTTTTTGCAGGAAAGAGGGAATAATTAGGCACAAGACGTGCACTTATACCCCCCAGCAGAACGGTGTTGCAGAGAGATTAAATCGGACTATCATGGAGAAAGTCAGAAGCATGCTAAGTGAGTCCGGCTTATCTCAAGATTTCTGGGTAAAGGCTGCTGCAACTGCAGTGTTCTTGATAAATAGATCACCTTCCAGTGCTCTAAACTCAGAAATCCCAGAAGAAAAATGGACAAACTCACTCCTAGATTACAGCGGCCTAAGGAGATTCGGATGCATCACTTATGTACATTCAGATCAAGGAAAATTGAATCCAAGAGCCAAGAAGGGAGTATTTCTCGGATATCCTGCGGGAGTAAAGGGATTCAGAGTCTGGCTTATTAATGAAGAAAAATGCATCATAAGTCGAAATGTTGTTTTTCAAGAGAAGTTGTTGTTTAAAGATTTGAAGAACAGTTCTCAAGATGCAGAGGAACAAATAGAAAAAACAGACAAAGTCAGTCTAGAATTGTTTCAGAATGCTAAGGAAGGAGAAACTCCAAATCAAGGTGGAGACACTCAAGAAAGAGGTAACTCACCACAAGCAACTGAATCCTCACAAGAAGATGAGTCTCATCACAGAAATGATGAAACATATGAAGAATATGACTCAGAAAAAAATCAAGATCTTCAAGAATATCAATTGGTGAGGGACAGAGAAAAACGAGTGATTAAACCAACAAGAAGACTCGGTTACTCAAACACAATTGGTCTGGCTCTAGCTATGACTGAAGATGGTGGAAGACCAGAACCAAAGAGTAATGAAGAAGCATTGCAAGATCCTGATTGGGAAAAGTGGAAAGAAGCAATGGATGAAGAAATAGAGTCTCAAAGAAAAAATGAGACATTTTTGCTGGTTAAGAAACAGGAAAAGAAGAAGATCATCGGTTGTAAATGGATTTACAAACGAAAAACTGGATTCCCAGGTGATACAGGGCCAAGGTTCAAGGCTAGATTAGTGGCAAAGGGGTATTCACAAAAGGAAGGAATCGATTACAAAGAGATCTTCAGTCCTGTTGTCAAGCATGTATCTATAAGGCTTCTTCTCTCCATTGTAGCTCAACTTGACTTGGAGCTTGAATAATTAGACGTGAAGACAGCCTTCTTACATGGAAGCATACAAGAAACCATTTTTATGAGTCAACCTGAGGGATATGAAGTCGAACCAAAGGAAGAACAAGTCTGCTTGGTGAAAAAGGCTCTGTATGGACTGAAACAGTCACCTAGGCGGTGGAATCAACGGTTTGACTTATTCATGATTCAATCAGGATTCACTAGAAGCGGATATGATCGTTGTGTATATTTCAAAAGGTCTGGAGAAGATGAGTACACATATCTTCTGCTCTATATGCTGATTGCTTCAAGGGACAAAGAACAAATCCGGAATATAAAAACTCTCCTTAGCTCCGAGTTTGAAATGAAAAATTTAGGGGAAGCAAGGAAGATTCTGGGGATGGAAATACAACGAGACAGAGAAAATGGTATCCTCACCCTTACTCAAGAAAATTACTTGACTAAGGTTCTTGGAACATTCAACCTGGATCAATGCAAGTCAGTTTTGACACCTCTGGGGGCTCACTTCAAGCTAAGGAATGCTACCGAAACTAAACTGAATGAACAAGTTGGGTTCATGAAGTCTGTTCCCTATGCAAGTGCAGTCGGAAGCATAATGTATGCCATGATAGGCATACGAGCAGACCTAGCTTATCCTGTTGGGGTTGTGAGTCGGTTTATGAGCAAACCAACAAAAGAGCATTGGTCTGCAGTTAAGTGGGTTCTACGGTACATTCAAGGATCACTGAATACCAAGCTAGTATTCAAGAAACAAAACGATTTTGTGATAAGAGGCTACTGTGACTCTGATTATGCAGCTGATCAAGATCAAAGGAGGTCAATTACAGGGTATGTTTTCACAGCCGGAGGAGGTGCCATAAGCTGGAAATCAAACCTCTAGAAGGTGGTTGCATTGTCCACCACCAAAGCAGAGTATATGGCCCTAACTAAAGCTGCAAAAGAAGCAGTCTGGGTGAAAGGATTAGTGAGTGAGCTCGGGTTCAAACAAGATGCAGTTGAAATTTTTTGTGACTCTCAAAGTGCCATTGCTTTGGCCAAGAATGTTGTGTTCCATGAGCGAACAAAGCACATTGCAACCAAGTACCATTTCATTCGTGATCTGATTGAAGATGGTCTAATAAAGGTTACCAAGATTTCTACACTCTATAATCCAGCCAATATACTCACCAAGATACTACTAGTGGGCAAGCTCCAAGATGCTCTGGAGTTGCTCAACATTACCAAGAACTGACTAATGTCAGAGAAATCTGGGTGGAATCCAAGAACTAGAACAAAAGACTCAAATCCAAGGTGGAGTTTTGTGATAATGGCTTTGAGTTAATGAGACTCAAATCGAAGATGAAGTTCTTCTCTGAGTCATGAAGACTATGTTTCAGCTAGAGGGCCTCTTTCAGTTGAAGAAGAAACGAACTGAAAGCCCAAGATCATGCTGAAGCCTTCGAAGCCCAATGAAGAGAGTAAGCTTCACGTAGCGCGCGCGTGAGCTTTTCCAAAACAAGCATCAACGCAGCTTCTGTTGATAAAGCCCCTGTTCCGACAAAACAGGAACTCGGACTGGGCACAGGTTTTGGACTGATCTCTTCAGCCGGCTCGAGGGTACTGAGTGACATTAATTATGGTTTTGTGTAAGGTGGTTGTATGGTCTATATAACCCAAGTGATTCTAGTGGATTCCGGGACACCAAACCTGGCGAGATTAAGGCTCCAAGTTTATGAGCCTGAACTCATTAAATCTTTGCTTGTGTTGCTCTGTTTTTACCTTTAAGCTCTGCATTTATCATAAAAACCAAAACCACAACTCGAACATCTATTCATCAACGTGATACAGAGGAAAGAGAGTAAAATTACAGAGAAGAGAGAGAGAACGTGAGGAAGAAGAAACATTTTTTTCCCCTGAAACTTAACACACTAGTTATAATTATAAATTTTTTTTAATTTAAAGTTTAATTATATAATAAAAGATTAAGACGTTTGATTTTTTGTTAAAGGGTTGTGATTAAAAAGTTATGGTCAGTATGGTTCTAGTTATTACAGTTGCAATTAAATACGGTTGCGGTTATTTAATTTTTGCGAACACTTTGCATAAGCCATTTTGTCATTTAGACTTTGGCCCAAGTGTTGATTTGTGGTAAATTTGAAAAAAAACAAATCTTTTACAAGAGAGTTATTCACCTTGGAAATTAGTACGTTTTGAGCCAAATTGGGATATTCAATGCTAAATCTAAAAGATATAACAATTATAATGTTGTAATAGAGAAAGCTGAAAAATTAAAAGAACACTAACCTGAATAAACACGAACTAAAAAGTTACTTTTAGTTATAATTACAAAGTAATTGGAAGAGATTGCTAATTTTTAGGTAAGTTTCGAAAATACAGAATGATACGTCTTCTCACTTCCCTTCTATACTTATAAAAGCTAAACGGTTTGAATCTGCTCCATCACTTTCATGAGCATGTGCAATTAGTACTCATGTTTTCACTTTTCATGAATCAATCCTATTTACTTGTGACACTTTTATTAATGATTTCAAAGAATTAGAACCACAAACTTGAGCTTACTAGTCTCGCTATTTGACTTTGTAACTTTATATCCAATAACAAATCAAGTTTTTTGTGGACTAAACTTTAGTAGTCCACAATGGTAGTTTTTTGTGGGCTCATTTAACTATTTATAATCTGGCTTAGTTCTGGCTAAAAATTATATAGTTGAAACCGTATATACTAGTAGCAAACATTTTGTGTAAATTGGATTTAAGTGCAAATCCGACGCCAACAATTGTTTCTCCTCAAATTCTTTGAGCGAACACATAAATTTGCTCCAACAATAGTATAATTAAGCTCTTTAACAAAAAAAAACAATAGTATAATTATAAACTATTCGAAATTTCGAATTATCGCCTATTTTATTAATTTTAAAAGGGAAAACAAATATAAAGGGAAAAAAAAAAGAATTAGGAGTCGAGACTTAACAGAGTTAAGTACACGTGGGCTCTGTGTCAGATAGAGAAGTAAAAGTCGCACGCCCTGTCGTTTCCGATCGATTTTGGATTCGCCGGTCAAAGCTTGTTGGTGTGGGGAGAAGAGAAAGCATTTGAGTGAGAACGAAGGTGTCGAAGGCAACACCTCTGTGGTGACTGGAGGCCTTGGCTATGTCAGTGCCGCCCTTTGCTTGGAGCTCGTTCGCCGTGGAGCTCGCCAGGTCCGCTCTTTCGACATCCGCCACTCCTCTCCTCGGTCCGATGGCCTCAAAAACAATGGCTTTCGCTGCATCCAAGGTTCCAATACCTCGATCTCTCTTAGCCTTTTAACTCCAAAATTCTCACATTACTCGGGTTTAAAGATGGTTGTTGGCATACAAAAGCAGTTTCTTCATCTAAGTCCAAACATGCTAAGTTGTAACCATATTTGACGGAATACTTTCCCGTCTTGGAAAACTAGATTTAGTTTTGCAAAATGAATGCCTAATCAAAATGAAAGTGAAGTGAAAATATTTACTCTTAATTATTCTAAAAATGGCAGAAAGTTAAGAGAATTTTCCCACTTAAAACTACAAGTGAAATCAATGTATACTCTCTTACTCGCTAAATGATATCATGTTTTCATCAGCAATATTAACATGTAAGTTTTACAAAATGATACTATTTCAAGAATTTACATCGTTATTATGTAACATAGATAATTTGCACAATGTCATTAATTAATTTACGTGTATGAATGTAAGAGGAGACTCACGTCAACAATATTTGTTTTGAAAAAGTACTAAAGATAAATAAAAAGTATAATATTGTTAGGTACGAATGGAAGCTTATTTTAGCATGACATAAAAAGTGGGAAGAAACTAGTTTAAGTTTTGCAGGAACAAAAATTACCAATAAAAATGAAATAAAAATATTTACAACTCATTTTTCTAAAAATAGGAAAACTAAGGGCATTTTTCTCTTTTAAAATTACGAGCGAAAAATGTCTATTCTCATACTATAATATATCAATAGTTGATTTTGATTAAACTCAATAGAAATCATTTAATGACATAGTTATTATGTTTTCATCGATAATATCGATCATTGGTGTTATAACATTACTTTTTTATAAATTGATATCGTCATTAATGCAACATCAATATTTTTTTATAGCCATTGATAGTGTTAAGAATTGACAGTTTGATGGATGTTACTAATTTACATATATGGGACTGAGCAAAGACATATATCAAAAATAATTGTATTAAAAATAGGAAAGATAAATAAAAGTATAACGTTGTTGGGAATAACCGGAAGTTATTCTTCACATAACATAAAAGGTGGAAGAAAAGTCTTAGTTTTGCGGAAATAATTACAAATCAAAACGAAGCTGAAGTAAAATTATTTACTCTCAATTCATCTAAAATTGGAGAAAAATTAGGAGAATTTCCCATTTATAGTTACAAGTGAATCGGCTCTTTTATAGACGGTGGATCGGAGCTTCTATTCAAAGGACAATCCTGATTTTCTATCGGAGGAGGAGGAGGAGAAGATTGAAAAGGAGCATCGGGAGTTAGCCAAAGAAGATTTACAAGTGAATATGCAGAAATGAAGGCATGAGTTCTTAGTCACCAGAGCATCGGCCGATGGCGGTGGCTTCTGAGCTGATCTGAAGGTTTGTGCGGTCAGCGGTGAGGAAGAGCGATTAAGCGGCGGCGCTTTCCACCTTCAACTCTAAAGATCCCGCGTGTTTTTGAACGTGTCATTCTCTGTTGTATTGGTCTAATGTTGGGCCTTGATTGGGCTTCACGTTTATGTAATAGGGTTGTAACTGCTAAGTTTTTCACTTGTGCTAAAAGCCCATTAGGACTATGAAATGAGAAATTGGCCGACAAAAAAAAAAGGGTTTTGTTCCGGTCTTAGAAATTTTATCTCAGTGCAGTTTTATTCGGTTCGATTTTTATAGCCAGCCAGCCAGGCACGGGCACCCATTTTTTACCACGCATCTCAAGTACACTACAAAACAAGTCTTCTTCTTAACAAGACAATATCCCAAAGAAGAAATAACAGTTGTGTTTAATTTCTAACAATCTACTTTATCTCCAGCTTTCCGAGCTCTTCTTGTGTGGAAGAAGATGTTTAATTGATCAGCAAAAAGCAGATTCTTCATCTCCTCCAATTGTTTCCGGCTTCTCTCCATTTCCAAATCCAACTTCTCGAAATGTACAATCCTATCTCGAATCTTTATCATCTGTTTAACAGCACTTTTGTTTTTTTTCCAACATCAATGAGAATTAAGCACAACCATTCGAAAAAGAAGTTTATAGGAAGTTGGTGATTATTGCTAACCTCAACTTCTACAATCTCTTTGATGGCTCCTTCTACCTCCTGCTCTTCCTTCTCAATCAGAGACTTTGCATCAGCCAAAGCTCTTTCTGAGTCGTTTCTAGTGGTTTCATCACTCGATGCAACATTGGCCTCTGTGTATCAGAGAAACAAAATGTCATTATTGGGTTGGCTTGAGACAGAAACAGATTTCAAATAGAGACAGCTTGGTCCTTGATACCTTGTCGACTTGGATCTCTACCAGTGTTTTTGTCAGCCTCGTAGTCTATTATATCAGATAGAGCTGTCACTGCAGCTCGAGCTGCTGCTTCTGCAACATTTGTGCCAGCCAAAGCAGAAAGAAAAGCAGCCTGGAGACGACATGATAGGAAGAATCTCATTAAGAGACAGCCAATGAAACATACCAATTGAGATGCAATACAAGTAAACACGGTGTGAAACCATCAAAATACATATTTCATTCCTGACTGCCTTCATATGTCACTTACAATTTGATATTACTAGAGTTCAATAATTTCAAGGAAATTCACAAGGTGTTCTAGATTTAGGATCTTTTAAAAAGACATTTACGCACGTCATGGAACAGCCCAATGCAGACACTGGATTATTCTTCAGCAGCCAATTGATTAGAATACTAAGAATGTTAGTTGTACATTGTCAGAAAAAAGTTCCAACTTTTCATGCATGTTGAACACTTGACACAAATAAGATTAACAGAGAGAAAGATAGAATACAAATAGTCAAATTGTAGAGTATTTTTCAAAACCTGAGCCATTATTGGGTTGCTTGCATCTGCAAGAGGCGTCAATCTCATCCGCTTATTGGGAGAAGAACCATCTTTATCTCTTCCTCGAGATTCAGGATCAGCATAGCCCTTGATCTGATCAAGTGTCTCCAATCCATCCTCAGAGTCAGACTCTTTAACAAACTGTTCCCCAAACGGAAGCTTGACAAACTGAGAAACACAATCCTTCTCTGTTCTACCAGTAACATGCGGTGCAACCTTCTTCCAATCATCTCCATAGTGCATGACAGCTTCCAGAAGCAGTAGAGTCTCCTTCTCCGACCACTGTGTCTTTGACTCCTCAAGAAGCTCAACTCGCTTAAACTCCGAGGAGTTAATACCAACTCGATAGTTACCACGAACATAGCACCTCGCACACAATGTCAACTCATACTGAAAAGAAGAAAAAAATTACTTGCCTCATATTCATAGTGACAACAAACTCAGTGAAACCTATATGACCTTAATAAACCTTATCACAGGCGAAACAAGCAACGCTGCAAATTGACTTGCAGCCATTGCAGATTCTCTTTGCAGTTTCTTTGATGGGAGGCTCAGAACTAGTATCTCCGGCGGATTTTCCGGCTTCCTTTTCGTCCCATTTGAGCGGCTTAGCAGAGGCGGAGCTAGAATAGTTGATAAGCCCCCATGAGTCGAGGAAATCAAATACGCGACGAATAGAGACAACATCACTGACGAGAGTTCTCCTAACATCAGTGAAGCTAATCTTCCGAGGATGATCGTCTCTGTACTGCTTAATAATTGAGTTTCTCAAGTAGAGATAAAACTTAGGGCTTTTGGATGAAGATCTCGAATCGAAGAACTCCGGCAGTGACCGGAGCTCGCATTCGTTGATGTCGGTCCACGAAAACCACCCTAATTGGTCAAATCGATGGTAGGAACATAAAATCCATAAGTAATAGCGAAGTATCAAGAATAAAATCAAAGGTTTCTCGGTGTTGTAGAGTTACGGGAGTAGCTAGGTACGTAGATAGTATCTATATCGGAAGAAGAAGACGGTGGTTGAGTCGCGGCGACTCCCGACGGAGTTTCAGGAGTAATCGGAAGAATTTCCCCAGATCCGCCGGAATCGGAAGTTTTCGTGGCCATGATTCTGTTCAACTAACGCCACTTCGCCGGAGAAGGAAGAGAGAACAACATTTGAGTTTACCGAGCTGGGCAACTTAAAAGTCCGATAGCTAAACGGGTCCGGGTCCGGGTCTAGGCCCAAATCCAGTACATATGAGATCTCCTTTTTTTTATTTTTGGTTAAATGAGTTCTCTTCCAAGTTCAACTCTAATTTACTTTTCGTTTTTTTCCATTGAGCTCTAATTTAACATTACGTTCTATGTATGTTGTCTTCCTTAATCCCAGAGAATATATTGTGGATGCATTAGTGTTAAAAACTTAAAATATTGCACCTGGTTTTAGATGTTAAAATATTGTGGAGGGTGTTCAATACCATTGGTGAACCAAGATTTAGTGCATCTACACTGGGCTTGGGTTTTAATTCTAAGACAAACGAATCTTAGATTAATGGAGGTAAAGAGTAATTGTAGACTGGTAACAAAAGTAATAGTATCAAAGAAAATAACGAACACTAAAATGAGCACAACTCTTATTATTGAGTACAGATGAGAGAAAGATGAGAACACTTAACATATGGGGCCAAGAACATGACTGAAACACTCTTTTGCTCTTCTTTCCAAGTTTTTAGTCTACAAGCTTAGCTCTGTACCGAATCCACAAGTGTTTCCTCCAACGGCCGATAAGTCCAACCCAACTTCTGTAATTTCTCTGAACTCACCTTCACCCTTTCTTCCGCTTCGATGTATCTGACATTGCATAAGTAGAGCTTGAATCAAAGTTAAGATCTTGAAAAAACTTCAAACATTGATCTAACATTCTAAGGTAAGTGACATTGTTTATTGATGAAATGAACAACGAACCAACAACAATTATTCTGTTCTCAATTGCAGACCAGTAAAAACAGCTTATAACGGTTTGAGGGGTTTAACTCAAATTGGGGAGAGAGATGTGTTGTTGTATGCTTACCTCTTTGGGTAGTTGTAATTTGGATAAAGACTCTTCAGCTTCTCAACCACTACTTGTTCTTTAACCGTGTATATGTATCTTCCTTCTGCTTCTGCTTTCTCATAAACCAAAAGTAAAGCTTGAGCCACATCACGCACATCTACCAAACGTCTCTCTTGGTTCTCCCGCGATTCAAAACCCTCTGCACAACACACAAAAGTAAAATCAAGTGCCACGATCTCTTAAATCTACCGAGAGAGCAGGAAGAAGATCCCAGGCAGCGAGATGTTTTCTTGAATTATCAAAGTGCCACGATCTAGTGACGATCGCTACCTTGTACTTATTGTAATATGTTTTTCTCAACATGAATATTGTTGGTTAAACTCTAACTTGGATTAAGGCACAAAATGCTAATAATATGATATTTATTATTAGATAAGGTGGACATTAATATTAGAACTTATTTCATTAGATTTAGGAGATTAAGATATATATTTAGGTGTTATCTAAATATACTTACAGTTATCTAATATATTTTAGGATTTATCTAAATATATTTAAGAGTTATTTTTATAGTTATATTAAGAATAAGTGTTACCTAGAAATACAATTGTTGGGTTGTGAAAATTGTGAATTCTATGGGAGAACAAAAGTTTTGAATGTTTAGCTTTGAAAGAGTTTCTAAACATATATAATAAGAAAATAATTCTTATTATAAAATAAATTTGTGTTTGATTGAATATTAACTCCTCAATTGGTATCAGAGAGCATACAACAAAACGGTAATACATCTTCTTTAGTCCACTTAATACATCTTTTCCATACTAGTTTGGGCATCTTCGTAACAAGACGGTACAATTTCCCAATTCTGCGGACTATCAATCTAAAAGCTTCTCTGAATGTTATGGTAAGTAGTTAACAAGAACCTCAGACTTGGTTTCTAGAAACTCAAAATGCCAATAACCGTAACAATTTACATTCAAACTGTACAAAATATTTCCAATCCAAAATTTCTTGGTAAGATTTTTTACTTCAATTATGTTGCCATTTTATTCAACAGATATTCTACAATGTTACTTGTTCCATAATATTATTACCTACCATATTCAAAGTCCATGGGCCAAATATATTCTACGGCCCATATTATATTTGATCGGATCTCCTATTGCTACGTGGAGAAATTACAGCCGCTCGATGTCAATCACAAAACAACCAGATTTGAGATTACGACTAACCGTTTTGGCTTTTGGCAGTGGGAAGCAAGCAAATGGAATAAAATCAAATCGCTACTTTGCTTTTTCAATTCCATAGCGAATCATCAAAGTCAAGCTAAACCTGGAAGAGATCCAAAAACCTTAGAAGAACCAGAGAACAGTAGTATTGTGGCATCAATGGCTAGCAGCTGGAGAAGATCAGTTGGGAACGTGAGGTCTTTCATCGGAAACTCCATGGGAGGTCTTAGAGGAGGACAAAATCTTGCTTCTTGGGTCGTCGCCGGAACTATTGCCTATTATCTCTGGATTAAGCCAGCTCAAGATCTCAAAAAGGAACAACAGGTACCAATTTTGATCTCACATCCAAAACTTTATGTTTATGCAAATGGAATCTCCAATGGTTGTTGATTTAGGCTAGGGCAGCTCTTGCAATGGCTGATCCAAATCAATACGTCGAAAAGAGGAGACCAATCGCTGATCCTCAGGTAAAATTTCGAACATCAATCATTTGAGATTTTTGTTTCTAATATAATGGTTTTGTATGATAATTCAGGTTACTGGTTTGATTATTGGAAACAAAAACAGAACTGATAAACCAAAGGATTGAAATTTATGTACTCTGCTTCTACGGTTTTGTCCAGTTTTCTATAGACTATAGCTAAAAGATCTTGTATAGACACTATAGTTGTCACTTACAACGAATCAAAGATAGCAAACTTTTTTTTTTGTATGCATGGTGAGGTTGAGAAGTTTTCTCAATGAGAACGGATCTCAAAATCCATAATCCCTTTACTCTGTTCAATTTGGCACCAGTCCGTGTCATGACTATTAACTTTTTGAAGTTTCCTGGTTTGAAACTGATGCTGGAAACTTATAAGTTGGATTTGAACCTTTGTTTATCCTTTAGATTGGTGAAATGCATCGAGTTGCAATCTTTTCAGGTCCTTGCAATTATTTTTGTTTGGGTTTGTTCTACTATGGTTGTGTTCTTCTGCAACAAGGATGGGGGGAGGGGTTATCTCGGGTCATGTTTTGTTATTTAGTTTGATCGCCAGCATAAAACCTTTATCTTCCCGGGATTGATCATCTTCTTACATCATGTGATGCGATTGACAATCTGTTTTCTGTTGAATATTATTATATTGAAGTTCTTCCCTCCGTGCAGTCGAACATTCATGTTTGGAGCAATATGCTTTAGTGTCCTTATCTTGAATGTTGTATGAGTGTTGGTCAGATAGATTTGGTTTGTTCTGCTTTGCTTTCTTGGATTGATCATTTGATCGAAAATGGGGCCCTTGTTAGTTGTCAGTGAAGTCTTCTAGTTGACTTTGTGTCCATAGGAATTATATGTTATGCGTTGCAAGTTCGTTGGTAAACCTTTAGGATCATGAGTTTAGAATCCAAATCCCATGTTCGTGGATCACTTTGATAGCCGGGTCATTATTTTATCTAACTAGTTTGCAGGTTCGTTTGTCATACATAAACTATTGCTAGTTCACCGATTCCCAAAAAAAAAACTACATAAAATTAAATCTTTGGTAGACGAGGTTGATGAAATAAAAGTGGGTCCGGTTAGATTCTCCAACATTATCAGGACCACAAACCAAATGTATTTCTTTTCTCTTCGGAGAAAGGGCAGATCGCCTAGAAATTTGCTAACTTAGGGAAGGTTATTAGATTGACGATGGAGAATCGACTATAACTCTGTTGTTATCATATTCGATGATGGTATCGCTAAACCGTGCCCGAAAAATACCTTAATAGTCTTCTCGCTATAGAAATCTCCTTGGTATGTGAAAACTAGTACAAAGGAGTCTGAAAACGAACACCAAGGAGTTGGTAAGAGATCGTTATAGATGGTTCCAAGAGAAAATTTGGCTTGTCTTGCCAAAACATCAGCTCTTGAGTTTTAGTTCCTTCTGATATGATGGGAAAGTGCTGTATCCATGATTTATAGCAAGGCTTATCACGCCAACAATGTAAATAGCGACTCACTAGGATGATTTGAATGTTCTAAAAAAAAGTGTTTGCAGTCTACATTATCTTCTACAAAAAAAAATCTATTTTTGAACTAGAAAAATTATTATGTTGCTGTAGGTTAACGTCGAAAAAGTGTTGAAAGGACTAAAGTCACGATACTAAACAAATTTACTCACTCGACCACGACCATGCCCGGTCAATACTTTAGAAATTATGAAGAGTATCAATTGACTCAATTCGCATAATAAACCGGTCAAAAACTCAATAATGATTCCAGATATAACATGTAGGGGTGGGCAATCGGGTATCGGGTTCGGGTTCGGGTATTCGGGTATAGGAAGTTTATACTCAATGGAATAATTTTTCGGGTTCGGATTTGGTTCGGGTAAAAAGTTTCGGGTTCGGGTCGGGTTCGGGTACAAGACTTGATATCCGGAAAAAACCCCGAAAATTTCGGGTATTGATTCGGTTCGGGTTCGGATTTTTTGGGTTTTTCGGGTTTTTTCGTGTTTTCGGGTCGGATTCGGTTCGGGTTTTCGGGTTTTTTTTGGGGGTTTTGGGTTTTTTCGGGTTTCGGTTCGGGTACGGGTCGGGTTTTCATGTTTTCGGGTTTTTTTTTAGTTTTCGGATCGGGTTTTCGGGTCGGATTCTGGGGTTTTTCGGGATTTCTTCGGATTTTTGGGTTTTTTAGATTTTTGGGTTCGCATTCGGCTCGATTTGTGTATATTATACATAAAAAATTCCACATTTATAGGATCGAATTTTTGAGTTAGGGTTTTTTCTTATGGGTAGTTATGTATTTTCTTATGGGTAATTATGTATTTCGGGTACGCTTTCGGGTTTCGGGTTTTCGGGTTCGGAACGGGTTCGGGTTCGGGTTTTCGGGTTTAGAAATCTCGTATCCAATGGAATAATTTGGTCGGGTATGTCTTATCGGTTCGGGTATACGGGTTCGGGTTTTCGGGTTCGGAACGGGTTCGGGTTCGGGTTTTCGGGTTTAGAAATCTCGTACCCAATGGAATAATTTGGTCGGGTATGTCTTATCGGTTCGGGTATACGGGTTCGGGTTTTTTGCCCAGCCCTATATGACAGTATCACAGACATATACATTGATGGGTCAACAAAACTAAGGGGAGTGTATTTATAACAATACGGAGGGGGTGCACTGGAACATGACTTTGTAATTATTTTGAGGGATTTCGAATTTGGTGCGACTTTAATAAAATTTATGGGTGGTTTGACAAGATTTTCTATTAAATCTTTAGGGTGTTTTGTATGACATAAGAGGTTATTGCAATTGTAATGTCTTTTGAGTCTTAAGGTGAGCCAACTATTGCGGCCTCCAGAACCTCTAGTCAAAATGTAACGGGCCCATTGTATGCGATTATTCACACGTTACAATTAGATTAGCAGCCAAAATTTTACCTTTAACACATATGTTTGGAAAATAAAAAGAATCTGCTGAAATATATGTATTTGACTATTGTATTATCAATAAAATCATAATATTCATTGTAGTTTGTATATTTTTATGGACGTATACCTTAATACATAGTTCTTGAGAATTTTGGTACGTTTTGACAAATTTGAAATAAGTATTGTTTGAACCAATATTTTTTTATTTAAATATTAAGAACTATAAAATTCAAAATTTACGGTAACTGAGACCGAACAAATTTTTTGATAGTCGATACATATTTCACAAACACGTGTACGATCCTGAAAATCCTAGAGTATTACTAAATTTATTGTTAGCATACAAAAACATTTCTATCATTTTTCACTAGTTTATGGTTATCCCTATGATTTAAAAAAAAATTAAGAATCCACTGTGATTTGTGATGACACCCTAAATGTGGCCAGGACATTGGTTTATATGCCATCTGACTTTTAGCCGATAATATTTTGGTCTAGGCAACTAGCGTATGGGTACAAACTACAAAAGAATAATTCATTGGGCAGTCCTCCTAGATAAAACAACACAGTGAAAGAAAAATAAAAAGTGGCTTTAAGAGGATAGGAGGGGGCATATACATAATCAAACATTAATAGTCATTTAATTATATGATTAAAAAACTAATGATGCGATTTTGGAGATAGACTTTGAGTGGTAAACAAGGGAAACTGGAAAATACCTTAGGAATTTTTATTTGAGTTAGTGGTAGGGGCATCATTTCATTTCATTATCTACCCTTTAGGGATTTTAAGGGTTCCTTTAATTCAATACTTTACATTAACTACTTAACTAGACATATATAATAGGAGTATCACTATTTTAATGATGATATTATGTAAACTAAAATGACGTATTTGGTCAATATTTTAATAAACTAAAAAATAATTTCCATGGTTAAGATAAACTTTAAATTTGTGGTTAAAACTTCGAACATAAAATTATACTACAGAAGTATTAATTTACTAAAATTTAATTAAATTTGTTTAAAATTAAGAATTTATCTTGTATATAAAAATACGACGTGAAAATACATGATTTATATCTAGTAACTTCATCTCTGATACTTTAGCAAACATGATCTCTTGTTATTAGTATAACATATGGTACGAATATATCATTTATGTTGCAGGGAAAAAGCTCATATCTGAATACTGTATTGTCTTCCACTTTTTATTTTCTTGGCTTCAGTTTCATCTCCTTTTTTATATATAGTTCCGTAGCCCTTATACAGTTTAAGTTAGACTATGTATCAAACTTGAACTAAGCATTGACATCGGCTTTCCTTCTCAAAATCATAAACATGCACGTCCAACAATATATATATATATATATAAAGATCTTCAAATTTCATTAATCATAATCGTAACATACAAAATCTTTGTGTAATACATTAGATAATTGAACAGGAACAAAGAAATAGTCCAAAAATATTTTTTTTCCTTTCATTAAACCTTAAAACCACTTCTTTATAAATAAATTAAATCTTAAACCACAACCTTATTAATCGGGATTTTACTTTCTCCTTTTTCAAACCTAAACATGAACATCTATTGATATATCTGTCTCCTTTGGCAAGCAAACGTTTATTATTCTTCCGTTCCGCGTTCCTTTACTTTTTCAAAATGATCCCATCTACATTGTATGACAGAAGTAGTCAGAACCATCAACTGAACAAGAATAAGATTTGTTTGTAAATTTTAAGTAGGCTCAGAGTTTTGCAACAAAAAATAGCTTAGAGTAAGCAAAAATAGGTTCCGAACCAATTTAAAAACTTTTTAAATGAGAAATTAGATTTAGGGTGTGATAAATTATAATTTATATGACTGCAGAACGATTCTACGATTTCACTTTTTTATCGAATCACTTTTTTTTTTATCAAATCAAACCTTTAAACCTGTTCCTGAATTTCCAAAACCCTGAGAGCTCTTATAGCTCAATAGGTTAACCAGACACGCACTTAAAAGCGTCATTTTCCCTTAAATAATCTAAAAAGGATTAAGTTGACAAAAATGTCGATAGAAAAAAGAAACAAACGGAGGATGAATTGACCAAAACGCATAACTGAGTTATGGACTATGGAAGGAGTAAAGCAATTTTTATAGTTGTTGGAGAAAAATAACCAATAGAAATCCCCAATGGACGCGTTTAATGCCTTACTCTACGCCCCCTCCAAATTAATGCTCTTCTCGCTCTATTTTATGTGGAAAACAAATTATATTATGAATATATATATATATATACATATAATTTCCTGTAAATTTAACTATATTAGGAGTATTATATTTGCATTATCTATGTCATAAACATGTAGAGTAGCCATCACTTTTACATAAAAAAAACAATATAGTAATTATTGGATTGCCGCCAAGAAAAATTAGAGGAAAGTACATGTTGAGGTGTATAATTTTTTTCCTCTATAAAATTGAATTATGGTTTTCTTTAGAGAGTGAATCTTCGCCGTAGAAAATGATGATGATAGTGACGTGTTAGAATCCGAGACTAATATTTTAAAAATTTCAGGTAATTTTTAAAAATATTTTAAAATTTTTTTAAAATTATATTATTTAGGATAATTTCTATTAATTTTATAAAAGCTAAATATTAACACGAAAAATACTTATATCCAGTCTAAAACTTTTATTCAATTTTATGTAATAACATTGTCTGGGTTAAAATTGTCGAACGATTAATTATTTTAAAAAATAATTATAATACAGAAAATCTTTTATAAATAATAGACGCGACTGTGTTCTGTATCAAAATAAATATATAAACTGAAATAATTTAAAGTTAAACCGAATCCAAATCTGATTTAACACTTCTAATCAAATTATTTTAATTAATTTATAAAATATCAAATAATTTGTTTTACAAATATAACCCGCACGAGTCCTACTTCAACATAATCTACATGAACCTTAAGCAAGTGTTAAGGGCGAGATTAATAAAAAAAAATTAAAGTCAAATTATCTACTGTTACGAAACTCAAGAAAAGAAAAATATTAAAATACATACAAAAGTCATTACTCACAAATAAATCCTTCTGCCCTTTTCATTTCGTCTCTCTCCGGCGCCAAGGAACGCCGTAACGGGATGTTCTCACCATAACGCCGTTAATTCTGAACCCGTTTTCAACCACGTGGCTATAGAGAACGGAAAAATCAAAAGAAAGGAATATTCCGTTTGAATGGCTTTGGAACAGTTGGGGTTAGGAGTGAGCGCCGTTGACGGTGGTGAGAATAGTAGTGCGCCGTCAAATGAAGGCGGAGATGACGGCGTTAAGACGGCAAGGCTTCCTCGTTGGACGAGGCAAGAGATCTTGGTGCTGATTCAAGGGAAGAGAGTGGCGGAGAATAGAGTCCGGCGAGGTAGAGCGGCGGGTATGGCGCTCGGATCGGGTCAAATGGAGCCAAAGTGGGCGTTTGTATCGTCGTACTGCAGACGTCACGGCGTGAATCGAGCTCCGGTTCAGTGTCGGAAAAGGTGGAGCAATCTCGCCGGAGATTATAAGAAAATTAAGGAATGGGAGTCGCAGATTAAGGAGGAGACGGAGTCGTATTGGATTATGAGGAACGATGTTCGCCGGGAGAGGAAGCTTCCTGGTTTTTTCGATAAGGAAGTTTATGATATCGTTGATGGCGGTGTGATTCCTCCGCCGATTCCGACTCTTGCGCTTGGGTTGGCTCCGGCATCGGAGGAAGGATTGTTGTCTGATTTAGATTGGAGAGAATCGGCGAGAAGTCCAGAGAAGTTGAATTCGACTCCGGCGCCCAAATCAGTTCCGGGTACATTCAGATAAAATCGTAAGCTTTTTATGTTCATCAATATGGACTCCAAATTCTAATGGAGTTCAATTTTTTTATGAAGGCAAAGAGAATCAAGCAGCTTGTGGAGCAGATCAAGGTTCGTATTTTCTTATTCTTACTTTGATTTTGCGCACATTAGATCGCTCATGCTGGTGTTCGAACCAGTGACCTGCACTGGCCGATTTAAAAGTTGTTTGGGATTAGTACAAAGACTAATAAATGTTTGAAAGCTTAAGTATAGGGTCTTAGTGCTTTGCAAATCTCATTATGGTTTCATTTGATCCAAACAACATAGAAATGATTTAGTTTTAGATTACTCTAGTTTCTCTTATCTAAGTAGTTTTATGAAACATGTTGTCATCTTGGTATGGTGTTTTCATATTATAAAATGCAGCTCTGTTAATAACTAATTGTGTTACAAAAGTAGTTTAAATATTCTTTTTGTTTATGTTGAAGGGTCTCCATGATCTTGTTTTTTGAACTTGAAGGTAGAGTGAAAGAGAAAAATCCAGAAGCAGGAAACACGGAAGCTGGATCAACATCACAAGGAGAGAAAAAGCGTAAACGAATATCTGATGGTGAAGAAGAAGAAACAAAGAACATGCAGAATCAATTATTAGAGATATTAGAGAGAAACGGGCAGTTATTGGCGACACAGCTTGAGGTTCAGAATACAAACTTAAAACTAGACAGAGAGCAAAGAAAAGATCACGGTGATAACTTAGTCGCTGTTCTCAATAAGCTCGCAGATGCTGTGGCCAAAATCGCAGATAAGTTGTAGATAGAGTAAAGATAGTTGTATATTGCTATAACATTACTTGACATTCTTCTTCGTCTTCTTTTTTTGTCTCATTTACGTATCACCATTGTTGATTGAATATTGATGCCACCACAAGAGGCTCTATACACATGTTATATAAACATGGAGATTTATACGGTTTTAGGTCATCAAATTGTTTTTGTTTTGCATTTTTGACTGAGTCGGACATCTTTCTTGTTTCCCCTAAGTTGATTAATATATTCTATTTAATGGCAAACTGAGTCATACATATGACCCTTGAACAATTATATATTTGATGAGGGCAGACAAAATAAAAAAATTCCTCCAGTTTTGGATTTTGATATGTGCATATTTCATCTGCCACTTTCTGTTGTTTAATAATGCGATAGCTACTTTGAAGACAATTTTTCTATTTTAACCTTTGTTTTAATCTATAGAAATTAAAATCTTACTTTCGTCTTTTTTTATCATTTTTTCCGACCCAATGTTGATACAAATTATGATAATTTGAAGAAAAAAATTGAAGTTAAAAAAATAATATTAACGTTAAAAATGTAACATGCAAAAATTGCATACACATATTCACATACAAAATTCCAGTTTTGCTATATGTGGTATACCAAACATACGACAGTTTTTTTTGTTTTTATTGTGAGCTAAATTAAAGTTTTGCCATACAATAGTTACATTTAAACCAAGATGTTATTGAATAACCAAAACTCAGTGATGAAGAATATCAAATAAGTTCCCACATTACATCTTCCACTGTAAATTTCTTGTTTTTCTATTTGGTAAATTATTATTAGTTCGTTGTTGAAATAAAGGACTAGTAACAGTTTGATAAAAAAGCCGAAGCCTTGTTTGACCAGTGGAGTTGTGTTGACGAACGTCTACTTCCTTAGAGTAACTTAACTGACTAACTTTTCTAGTCAAAACTTGGATCACAAGTGGTAAAGATAAATCACAGAGATGTCTATTTTCGTCATTTCACGTACGATGTCTATTTTCGTCATTTCACGTACGATGTCTATTTTCGTCATTTCACGTACCCTTGTCTGCACAAATCACACGTCGCGCTGACATAATTGCTTCATGCGGATCACTGACGTGTACGGTCCAGATTAAACTCCAACCCTCAACTAGATTCTCTTATTCTCCCCTCTCTCTTGTTCTATTTCCTTTTTAACATTCTCGGCCTTCGGAGAACACAATCTCAAAATTGGATTTGGAGAAAGAAAAACGAAGAAATTTGAAAACTCGTTTTTCTGAAGGTGGTTGATCTCGGATCGGGAATTTTGAAATTGGGAAGCTTTGAAAAAAAAAGTTAAAAAATATTTGATTGATAAACTTTTCTTAACTTGGATCTCTGTTTTTTATTCGATAATTGGAAGGTAGAACGGAGAAAAACCCCCCTAAATTTTCCGTTTTGGAGATCCGTTCTCTGAAAGGGAGTAGGGGGCGATTTTGAATTCAGATTTGTCGTTTTCTGAATCTGGTTTTGGATTCGTTTGAGTAAAAGTGTTGAGATTTGCATGCTTTTGGCTCGATCTGGTTGTTCTATAACCCTATATCGAATGGGCAACGATGAAAATTTGATTGTATTGGCGGATGTAGAGGAAGGAGAGATTCCGGATTCAGGGAATACTTCGACTGAAGTTAGGCAGACTACGGCGGCCGGAGATGTCGATGTTAACGGTGTTGTTGTGACTGGAGGAAGAGGAGGTTCTAATGGAAACCCTAGGGTTTGGACAATGCGTGAGTTGGTGAATAAGTATCCTGGTTACCATGGATATGTAAATTCAGGTCTTTACAATTTTGCTTGGGCTCAAGCTGTGCAGAACAAACCTCTCAATGAAGGTTTGGAAATGGATTATGAACCAAAGGAGAGTTCTGAGAGTAAGAGTGAGGAAGGTGATAAGATTGTGATTGAAGACAGTGGGGATGAGAAAGAGGAAGGAGAGTTGGAGGAAGGTGAAATTGATTTGGAATCTGCCTCTGATGATAAATCGGCTGCAAGAGTTGATATGGAAACCGAATCAGTCGACTTGACAAGTGGTGATAATGTGGATGATGATTGCATTCAAAAGGAGAGAGATTTGGAGAAGAAAGTGAAACTGATCCGTTGGGTATTGGAGAGTACTTCCTTGGTAGAAGCACAGACGTAAGTCTTTCAAGAGAATGCGGAGATCTGATTACTTGATGATGATGAAATTTTTTTTAACCCATCTGTTGGAGTTGATTGAGTGATGCTTGATATTTTATAAATGTTTTTGGTTTCGTTTCAGAGCATTTAAAGGAGTTTGTTCCAATCTTTTGGGAGCTTTGGAGTCTTTGCGAGAGCTGGTTGTTGATAATGATGATTTCCCTAAGAGGGATACTTTAGTTCAACTGTCATTTGCTTCTCTTCAAACCATAAACTCTGTATGGCTACTTAAGATCCTTCTACTTAATACTCTATTGTCCAATTATCATTCCGATTCCATGACTCTAATCTCTTGCCATTTTCAGGTGTTTTGCTCAATGAACAATATTTCCAAGGAGCTTAATAAGGAGACTATGTCAAGGTTACCTTTTAAAGTGTTTTTTGTTGAGCCAACATTTGATTTAACATGCTGAAATCGTTTGAATTGCTAACATTATTTTTGGTTTTTTCGTGCAGATTACTATCTCTTGTAAATGACCATTTTTCTCGATTTCTCTCATCCTACCAGAAAAATGAGGTGAATTCCTTTGGCTCACCTGTTGATCTGTACCAATATTTCAAAACCTCGGGGAGAAGCCTTCTCGTCTTACATAAGTATTTGTCTTGGTTTTGCAGATAGAGGCCATGAATCAGAATTTAAGGCCTTCTGCTATTGCACTATACGCTGGAACCAGCAGTGAGGAGAATGTTAATCGAATGGCTCAGACAAGTAATAGTGATTCGTTTTTTGCCAAAAATCTGTCTTCAGAAGGTACACATCGAGGAGCTTCCTACGTAAGGAATAGGTTACCTCTGCTAGACCTTCATAAGGATCATGATGCAGACAGCCTTCCGTCACCCACAAGGGAAACAACACCAAGTTTACCAGTAAATGGTCGCCATACAATGGTTAAACCAGGTTTTCCCATTGGTAGGCAGGGCCAAACGATCGATGGTGCCAAAGTCTATCCATATGAGAGGGATACCCTTAAAGCAGTTTCTACCTACCAGAAAAAATATAATGTAAATTCAATATTTAAGACAAATGACCTTCCAAGCCCTACACCGTCAGAAGAACCTAATGATGGCGATGGAGACATTGGTGGAGAGGTTTCTAGTTCTGTTGTTAAGCGCTTGAATCCGGGGACTATTCTGAATTATGGGCAAGATGTTCCTTTGCCCTCAAATTTTAACTCTAGAAGCGTGCCTGTTGCAAATGCTATTGCTAGCACTGTTCCACCACATCATCTGTTAATTAATGCTATTTCTGCACCAGCTGGTACTACTCAAACAGTTCTTGCATTTGATCAGACAATGAAATCTCCTGTTAAGATTCGAGATCCTAGACTACGGCTTGCAAAATGTCATGGTGCCAATGCAACTATTAATTCATACTCTTCCAGCAGTGCTAGAAATCTTCTGAAAGCAGAGCCTTCTGGAGACTTGGTGAATGCAAGAAAGCAAAAAGCTGCTGATGAACTTTTTATTGATGGGCCGGCATGGAAAAGACAAAAGAGCGATACAGATGCGCCAAAAGCAGCTAGAACTGGTGGCTGGCTAGAGGATACAGAACCATCGAGACTCCAAAACCCAGAATCCAAGCCCAGGCTAATCGAGACCGTTGTAACATCTATGACAACAAGTGTTATGCCCATGAGTGCTGTTTCTGTGTGCCAAAAAGTACCAACGACAGCTTCAACTGATGCTCCATCGTTGTCATACCTTTTGAAGAATATTGCAGTAAATCCAACAGTGCTACTAAATTTCCTTAAAATGGGAGAAAGGCAAAAGGTACCTGAAAAAGCTCCTCAGAAGCCCATGGATCCAAGAAGAGCAGCACAACTTCCTGGCTCTTCCATACCACCAGGGGTAGTAACACCGCTTAGTATACCTGCATCAAATACTTTAGCTGATAATTCTTCAAAGCCAGGAGTGCTCCAGGATTCTTCCCAATACATCCCCTCAGTGAGTATCCTTTATATAGACGGATTGTAGAACCTTTTCTTTCAATTTTTGTTAAAGTAACTCATTTTTTGGATCCTTCAGGTCGAATCTGGAAACATCCGCATGAAAGCACGTGATCCTCGCCGAGTCTTGCATGGAATTTCTCTTCGAAGAACAGACTCTTCGGTGGAAAAGCAGTCTAAAGTAAATGACTCGCTCAGTTTGGGAACCTTGGCTAAGAAGGGTAAGACAGAAGAGTTAGAAACGCCTTCCCAGCAGCTTGTTCCATGGCAAAATATTAGCCAGAATAGTACCTGCAAAGTGAAAATTTCGGGTGAACTTCTCAGTGGAAAGACACCAGATTTTTCTACACAATTCACCAAAAACCTTAAAAGCATTGCTGATATGGTTGTCGTATCACAACAAGTTAGCAATCCAGTAGGAGTTAAGACAGAGAGAGATGTTAAACTTAATCATTCAAATGGCAACGACCAAGAGGAGGTTGTGTCAGTTTCTGCAGCATCAGTAACGGCTGCAGCTGGTCCCACTCGTTCAATGAACAGTTGGGGAGATGTGGAACACCTATTCGAAGGATATGATGACATGCAGAGAATAGCTATTCAAAGAGAGAGACTTCGGAGATTGGAGGAACAGAAAAAAATGTTTGGATCTAAAAAGCTCTCTCTTGTCTTGGATATAGACCACACCCTTCTCAATTCAGCTAAGGTTGTTAGTTTATCTTCCTTCTAGTTTGCTTAATTTTCTTGTATTCTTTCTAATGTTGTTTTTTTTAATCGTTTTCAGTTTAATGAGGTTGAACCCCGCCACGAGGACATATTGAGAAAGAAGGAAGAACAAGATCGTGAGAAACCATATAGACATCTCTTTCGCTTTCCTCACATGGGAATGTGGACTAAATTGAGACCAGGGATTTGGAATTTTTTGGAGAAGGTGACTCAGTTAATAATATTTTCTTGCTGGTCAACTCTGCGTGCAAAAAACATGAGTGTAACTTTCCTTATGAATTTCAGGCTAGCAAGCTGTACGAGTTACATCTTTATACGATGGGGAACAAATTGTATGCTACAGAGATGGCCAAGCTGCTTGATCCCAAAGGGGTTCTCTTTAATGGACGAGTCATATCGAAAGGAGATGATGGAGATCCCATTGATGGAGATGAACGAGTACCCAAGAGCAAAGATTTAGAAGGAGTTATGGGTATGGAATCGTCTGTGGTGATCATAGACGACTCTGTCCGAGTGTGGCCTCATAACAAAATGAATTTAATAGCTGTTGAAAGGTATCATCTTTCGCAGTATGGCTAACATGAGACTGTAGTGATAATATTTGTCTGCTGATGTTAACTGTCTTGTGTGGCAGATATCTTTATTTCCCCTGCAGTAGACAGCAATTTGGGCTTCATGGTCTTTCTCTTCTTGAGTTAGATTGCGATGAAGTACCTGAGGAGGGCACATTGGCATCTTCACTAGCGGTCTGCACTTTGTCTATGCACCTTGTTATGTTATTATCTACTCTTCCTTTTGGATCTCAGCATCATCACATGGTTTCACTGTACAGGTTATTGAGAACATACATAAAAGTTTCTTCTCGCACACTTCACTAGACGAAGTTGATGTGAGAAATATTTTAGCTTCAGAGCAACAGAAGATATTGGCGGGTTGTCGGATTGTATTTAGTCGGATAATCCCAGTGGGTGAAGCCAAACCACATTTGAATCCCTTGTGGCAAACTGCTGAGCAGTTTGGTGCTGTCTGCACAACCCAAGTGGATGAACATGTCACTCATGTTGTCACCAATTCTCTTGGAACCGATAAGGTAAAGAACTCTGCAACATTTTAACTGTTGGGCCGAAGATTAAAAAATCATTTTTGGGCAGATTCTGAGAATGTGTTTGTTTAAGCAGGTAAATTGGGCACTAACCAGAGGTAGATTTGTTGTTCATCCTGGCTGGTAAGACCCTCTTGGTCTCCTTGTAAATAGAAAAGAATAACTGGTCTCTTCTTGTTTGTAAATAGTTTTCATCGTCTGAGTGCAGGGTGGAAGCATCAGCTTTTCTATACCAGAGAGCAAACGAGAACTTATACGCCATCAACCCAAACCCAATCCCGTAAATCAAATTCATTTTCTGCGCCTGAAATATCTTTGCCATATGGCGGAATTTGAGACTTGATATGGCCTTGAAACCCAATAGTTCATATCGGGTTAATTAGTTGGGTTGATTAGGCTATAGGCCGAGCCCCTGCGGGGTTGTCGGGTTGGGGGTACATAAGCATTCTTTCGCTTCTCCGCAAAGAAGCAATTCAAAATAATTGCCGGCTATACAGAGTATGAGACCTTACATGGCTATAGATGCCCACATGAATAAATACTTCATATATGATGACATGTACCAACATTTAGAAATATATTGCAGACTACATTAACATCATCTCATTCAAGGAATCTGTTAAGTGGGGTTAAAATTCAACTTGAACAAAAAATAAGATACTTCATACAAGAGTTAAAGTTAGAGTTGATGTTCAGTTAGTAAGAATGTATCCTCAAGTCTTTGTTAATATATATCGACACAATAACGATAAAGAGAAGAAGAAAAAGGAGAGAAAGGGTATGAAATTGAGTGAAACTATAAATAAAGAAGTGGGTGAGATAGGCATGTGGCTCTTTGATTTAATTTACAAGCCCCACCACATCATACACTTTTTGCCCCATTTCCCGAATCCTAATAAAACTAGCTTGAGAATGATAACACATGGATTTCCAATTATGTGATTAACTTTTCTTCCAAAGTTCAGACCCTTTTCAATTTGGTCTAATAATCTTTTTATGTAATTTCCAAATTAGTTTACCATAGTTCAAAAGCGCCGTAGGATTGAAAGCATCAACTTTTAACGTATGGATCTTGAGAATTTTATTCTTTATCTTTTGTGTGTGTTTGTATATGTGTGATTTTACTATTTAGTTGGGGTGTCCAATATCTTCATGGTTCAAATTATATTCAAGAGAAAAAATATAGTTGTTTGAAATATATATCTTGAATCCAGTATCCAAAAAAAATATTTATAGAAAGGGATTCAGATATTTTTGTTATTAATAAAAGTTTATCTTAAAAATTACAAGTACTAGTTAGTCGCTAAATTAAAAAATTAACTTGAAATATAAGAGTTTGCTAGTATAGATGCGTTTTGAGAAAGACTGCTTACCTACCCTTGAAAAGGGATAAGTCATTCGTAATTCATATTACAAAAGAATGTTTTAGGTGAATTATGGTTTTTGAATGTGTTTTCTGAATCTTCTTGACATGTGTTTCTCTTTATTTCTGAATACGAATGTCTATGTTCTGAATTGTTGGATCTTTTTCTCTGTCTTGTGAAAACGGGTAGCTTTTTATTTATAGTGGTTTGAGAAGATGCATGACTTTCTTTTCCTCTTTTAAGTTTGGACTTTTTTTTTCTTCAAGATTTTTTTCTCTAAAAAAAATTTCATTTTTGGGGAGTTTTGTAAGTAAGTTGGCGTTGATGGACCGAACTAATTATATTTTAACATGTCGATTATTGATTTGGGTTAGGATTATGTTGAGGTTGCTAAACTCAGTTCCAACAATATACATATACATATAATATGAAATTTACTTGAAATACTAAGCATGAATTTCATAATATTTTTCTTTGGGATCTAAGACTTCTTTATCCAAAAGAAATATAAGAAACTCCTAAAGGTAATAGAAAAACTGTACACAGTTCATACTTGACAGGCATAATAGTGTTCACTATTCAGTGGTGTCTATAGATGCCATTGCGGGAAGCTCCTTTATATATGCATCCATATCTTTTCTCTATAATTTTCTCAAATCTTTTCGCTTATTTACTTGAGTGTTTTTCTCTACCATGCCTAAAATTTTATAGAAACAGGACCACATTCGTGTGCTTTTCCAATTTAAATTTTTTTTTTTAAATGGCAACGAATAAAATTTAAGAAAAATGATAATGAAGAATGAGACTTTTTGGAGTGTGAGTGAAGTCCAGCCACGCCAAGCTCCATTTGCTTATCATTCGCTGAGTTGAATAAATATGACCAACCGTTTCTAACCTTTCTTCATAGTTTATCATTGTTTACTGTGAAAAGTTAACTGAAAGATATTTATGAAATGAAAAGTTATTAACAAGACCCAAATTAGTCAATGATTTTCAATATGAATGGTTTTATGTGTGTTCACAATAAATAGTTCTATAACATTTCCAAAAAAATAAAAATAAATAGTTCTGTAATATGTAACACAACAGAATTTTACTTAGTTGGAATCCCGATAAATTTATTTATTTTAACAAAATGTTATAAATGAACCTAATCTGTAAATCACGCGGCTTACGGCTTTGCAGAGAAGAAAGTACTTACAAAATTCTCGATATTGACAACAAAAAAAAAGTGAATTCTTGTTATAAATGGCATACCAAATAGAGAAAAACTAAAAACAAAACCCAAAAGTCATCATTCTTTCTTCTCTATTGACTTAGAAGAACCACAATGTCTCACCTACAATGCCTAACAATGGCGACTGCACTAATTCTGCGTCAAGCTCTGAGTTCAGTGAGCTCCAGTATCCTATCCCGGGATGACCGGATCACCCGTTTACCCGGTCAACCTTGGGTTTCAGCAGTGCTCGGGTTATGTCACTATAGACGAGAAGAAACAGAGAGCTCTGTTCTACTACTTGGCTGAAGCAGAAGCCAAACCCATCTCTAAGCCTCTCGTCCTCTGGCTTAACGGAGGTTAAATATTTATTCTTTTACTAAAGTCCAAATTCATATTAGGATCTTTCATCTTCTTGATTACAGTTTTAAAAAAATAAAGATTAGAAAAGGTTGATTATTTGGGTAAAACGCAGGGCATGGATGTTCATCATTAGGTGTTGGTGCATTCTCTGAGAATGGACCTTTTAGACCAAAGGATCAGTCTTGGTGAAGAATCAGCATAGCTGGAATCAAGGTAAGTCCCTGGAATTATTCAAATTTTACACATGTCTGTATTGATTTCGATTTGTTTGATTTAAAAATTGTGCAGAGGCTAATATGTTGTATCTGGAGACAGCTGTTGGAGTTGGATTTTCTTATGCAACTGAGAGCTCCTTGCATGAGGGTGTCAATGATAAGATCATTGGTATTTAAGCTGAATTTTCTCTATTTCATTCCCCAATTTCTGGCTGGAAACAAGATAATTCAGACCTTATAAATTGAATCATCTTATTCTCGCTTGGATATTGTACTGCCTTGGCCTTTATAGAAGAACCCCAAATTTTGTGCCTATAAAAGATATCAAAAATTACTCCTTTGTAATTAACAGATATAAAAAAGTAACTATATCTTCACACCTGAACTGGTCTAGGTAGTTTCTAGTTTCTACATGTTCAAGCTTATTTTTTTCACGAGTACTGGTTTTGAATTTCAGTTTTTTAATTTATTTCATTTTGTTTTTGGTAATAAATTTAATTTTGTGATGATTATATTGAGGTGCATGCGATCCTTTTCTTGTTTGATCGCTTTTTTTAGGAAAATAAAATATACATTACCCAGAAATATTTCAGCTTTTGTACGTTGTTCTTTCTCAGTCTGACAAAAAGGAAAAAATAAATAAATAATTCGACCTTTTTGCAGAATCCAGATCACATCTGAAGATTATTCTCTTCTTCTTTGTTTCCTTTTGTTTGTCATCACATATCAAACATTCTAATCTTTGTCTTCTGTACCCATTTAATTTCGAACAAATTTTTTAGCAAAAGACAACCTTGTGTTCTTGCAAAGATGGTTCCTCAAATTCCCTCAATATCTCAACAGAAGTCTATTCATCACTGGTGAAAGCTACGCTGGTAAAGATCACTCTTTGAAAAACCGTAGTTTCATTGCTACAAACGTATTAAATAATTTGCAAATTTTTAGGCCATTATGTTCCTCAGTTGGCTCAGCTAATGATTCAGTACAACAAGAAGCACACTTTTTTCAATCTTAAAGGCATTGCTGTGAGTTTCTTTCATATCCTCCTCAACTTTTTCATTGTTTATCAGTTTATGTTCATGTCTTTTAATTCAACACTTGGTATTGTACATTGGCAATCCGGTTATGGAGTTCGCGACGGATTTCAATTCAAGAGCAGAGTATTTCTGGTCTCATGGGTTGATATCGGATCCAACTTACAAAATGTTCACATCTTATTGTAATTACTCAAGATATGTGAGTGAGTACTATAGAGGAACAGTGTCAAGTATGTGCTCTAACGTGATGAGTCAAGTTAGCACCGAAACAAGTAGATTCGTAGATAAATATGACGTCACTCTTGACGTCTGCATTTCCTCTGTGCTATCTCAATCCAAAGTAGTTAACCCTCAAGTGAGTTCACAAACCAAATAAAAGTATATTTCAATTTTTTTCTGTGACTAATTTTGTTTGAATGGTTTAGCAAGTGGGAGAGACCGTAGATGTGTGTGTAGAAGATGAGACGGTTAGATATCTTAACCGGAGAGATGTGCAGAAAGCTCTTCATGCTCGGCTTGTCGGAACTCGAAAATGGGCTGTTTGCAGCAAGTAAGATCACTTCCTTTCGTAAACATTTAACCGAAATCGTTTTTTTTGTCCCGCTCAGTTCTACTTGAAATTTGCCGGTTCGGTTTTAGGTTCTTGTTTGGGTTAGATAAAAAGAAACCAAAAAAATATACGTTGATACTTGATAGTTAACGTTGCAAAATTAACTATTAACGTATATATTTGTAATAGTTATTAATGTGGGCTTTTACTAGTTTGGTTAATCCAGTTCGGTTTAATTGCACTATATTCGGTTTAACTTCGATTTATTCGTTACATAAAACAGTTATTACCATTTTGTTGTCGGAAAAGGTTCAGGTTCGTTACGATTTGAATTAAATTTGGTGCGGCTTTTACACGCGCACTTGGTATCACCTTTTTTGGAATATCGAATTATTTACAATAGGGTTTTATTGTGATACTGACAGTGTGCTGGATTACGAAGTACTTGATGTGGAAGTACCAACGATAAATATAGGAGGAAGTCTTGTTAAAGCTGGAGTTCCAGTTCTTGTGTACAGGTAAATCAATGTTCGTAATGGAGTTGTGAACTTCTTTTAAACCTGTCTTGATGTGTCCGTTTGTAAACATAACAGCGGAGATCAAGACTCCGTGATTCCGTTATCCGGAAGTAGAACATTAGTGAAGCGACTGGCTGAAGAATTGGGACTGAGAACAACCGTGCCTTATCGAGTTTGGTTCGCAGGGCAACAGGTTAGCATCATGACTCTAAATCTTAGGGTGCTCAATTTCGCGGCGTTTTATGTTTTTCGATGTTCTCAGAAATCTACTATTGATAGGTTTCGATTCGGATACGGTTTTGGTGTTACAGGTTGGTGGATGGACGCAGGTTTATGGGAATATATTGACATTCGCGACTGTGAGAGGAGCGGCTCATGAGGTACCGTTTTCGCAACCCGCGAGAGCGCTTGTGTTGTTTAAGGCGTTCTTGGGTGGTCATCCTCTCCCTGAAGAATTCTGATATTTTTACCATTTTTCTATGCTTGTAATTAATTAAGTAAACATTAGTTACATCTTTTGGCGAACAATGCCCCAAAATGTCTTATATTTTATGCAGGGCGAGAAAGGAAAATATACTTGGAAATTTGTTTTGTAGAAATGTTATGAAATATGTATTGTTCTCGAATTTTCAAGATTTCCAGAAGAAAGAAATTGTATAACGTCTCATGCCACTTTCCAAAACCTAATTTTGTTTGGTTTTATTATATCAGAAGTGCATGCTTCATAAACAAAACCTGAATTCTAACTTGTAAAATACAACTTATAAAGCGGATTAAAAGTAGACTATATAAAGAGTAAATTTCTCCCATGAGAATTAGAAACGACTTCGAAAGCAACAGTCTTGCACGAACCAGCAACAACATAGCGTCGCCAAACTGTACCATTCCAAAAGAAGTAATAGAGATTACTCTTTTTTTTTCCTTTTTGTGAGGTTTTATCAAAATTGAGTTGATTAACACAACGTACGTAATAATTATTCATAGTTTTTAAATCAAGATACCAAAACCTCTTTTAACACTTTCAATAGGTAAAAAAACAGAGATAAAGATAATAATAGGTTTATCGGAAATTACCAGCTTCTGAGAAATGGAAAGCAACCCCCATATTCTCTTTCTTCATAGTATTCATCTGATCTATATGGACGCAGCGGCGGTGGATGCAGCTGACCATAACCACCGTAGTAGTTTTGATACCTCGTTCCGGTTGGTGGATACGGTGGCGGTGGAGCCTCTATTGTTGGTTGGTACAGTGGCGAAGGGCCTGCTAAATTCATACAAATTCATAATCATACACATGCATGGGAGTTGAATCATTTCTGTTATTAGTTGTCACATATAGAAAAAAATTAAGAAGAAAAAAATAAACTTATAAACAAAGATTTTGAGGGTTGCCTGGTGGTCGATATGACTCATGAGAATCATGGTAAGATGTCATTGTGAAGCTTTAGATTTGCAACTCGTTTTGGCAATGGAAAGTTCAAAAGAAGTTTGATTTAGAAAGTGATATTTTGAGAATTATTTCACAAGATAGATACAAGACAATCTCTCATTTTATTTTATGAAAAATGGTCTGAAGCCGTAATCTAAAACGAAGAGGTTGGTTTTGTCGATGGAAAGACACTTGGCAATAGTTTTGTCGACGTGTTGAGTTGCAAACAGCGTGACGAGCTAATTGGCAGTTTTTCCGGTTTAATCCAATTTGGGTGGGTGCCCTCCGGTTCGGCTTGATTTAAAATTTTCAAGTCCTCTGCTTTTTCTCTCTCTCTACCGATTAATGGCATTTCATTTTCGATTTGGCCCATTTCTCATCTAGGATATTAGAAATCAAATAGTAACCGTAAGTTACTACGGTTTAGTTTGGTCCCATCACATAATTATATTTTTGGTAATAAATCTCTTATACATTATCTGAGAAATGAATATTCAAAATATGCTGACCACTTAGGTGACTAAAAATTTGGTAAATATAACAATGATTTATATAACACGTGTTTGCTTTCAAATGATAAGCTATTTTATATTATTCTTGTTACTTCTTAAAAACATTCCCAATAGAGTTCACTATCTTTACAGCTTTTGCCATTCGGCTTTGCCAATTTTTAGTGTGAATTTGGTTATCTAAACTTTATTAACCCTCTGTAACTTGCCGTCGTCAGTTCCCTCCACCTCTTCACGTTTGTTTTCGCTTCGACGCCGAGTGTTTCCATAGCACAACCATTTCGATGCGTACGACGAGTAGACCTTTTGCATGTACGGAAGCGAAACATCGACGGTCTACAGTATAGCGGCATTTTGTGTTGCTAGTTTGGGTTGCTACTTATTAGCCAGACGGTAATTAACGGTGCTAACAAATGGCTCAGCCTCGGAAAGAATCTCGTCACAGTTGTTTCTTACATAGTCTGGACTATTTGTATTATCAGCACTGAAATGATCAAATAAGAGTTTGGGTTACAAGTACTCTTTCAGGAAGATAGTTTATGGGAACTGAAATTATAAATTGTTACTGAAAAGGCAAACAACTTGAGCACGCAAGATAGATAATGAGGTTCGTCAAACGTGCCTACATCTTCCTTCGATCATCCACTAAATATCATTTAGATATCTAAGTGGAATTACTCGATATTAAATCATCTTTTAGGTCTACACCAACCAATATTTAGTTACACACAATCTAGAAACATCAGAAGTAAATCGACTTGCATATATGAGATCAAAACAAAATAAATCGTTTATTTTTTCGGTTATTTGTAGCAGTACACGTCTTCTTTATATATATTCATATATATGTAAGATGTATCATTCTAGATTTAACCTATTTACAAAAAGAAAAGTATATTTTTTAAAAGGAATAAATTTTCAAAAAATATATTCCCACACATATATTCAACTGCACATAGTTTTTTAATTTAAACCTTCCAAATATCTTTTCGATATTTATTTCAATACCATGAATCACATCAACATTACTCAGACAAATCTCAGACTT
The DNA here is from genome assembly GCA_963922655.1 of Cardamine chenopodiifolia. Lineage (NCBI taxonomy): Eukaryota > Viridiplantae > Streptophyta > Magnoliopsida > Brassicales > Brassicaceae > Cardamine > Cardamine chenopodiifolia. Next base: position 13,892,998 of record OZ000486.1, on the reverse strand, counting down.
GTTTTACGCTCCAAACAAATGATGGAAGACGTAAGTTCTCTAAATAATTAAACTTCCTACAGTCGTTTTAGAAAATATGTAATTTTAAATGCTCAACGAAGGACATGTATAGGAATACATTTGTTGTTTTGCACTTTGCAACTTTTCCCCAATTATGACATAAACTATTTCAAAGCAGAAAATTCATGTATTTGTTACTGAAACACCTCTCTCAACAGAAATACATAATAACTTTTTGTTTTTGGGTGTAAATTTTACAGAATAACTTACTGCTTTGTGGTGATCCATAGGCTGAGTTGAATCACGTGTATTGCAAGTTGCCTTGAACCAAAAATTGTCACTGGCACAACTGGGACATGCCTAATCATTTTCTCTTCAAACCCCTGTTTTTAACCAGTAACACATAATTTTTTCATACGATTAATATGCAGTAGTTAGAAACTCAAGTTCGTAAGATTATGTAATTAACGAAGAACAACATTTATTTTTGTTTCACCTAAGTATCAAGCTTTAAAAACATTACTTGAATGTGCTTCGGTTTTGAAAAATGGTATATATATATATATATATATATAACAACCATCTAAAACTCGAATCTTACAATTCTCTAATCTATTTATTTAGTATGGTTGTATCCGGTTCAAATACTATAATAATCAACAAATATATTATAATTTTGTTCCAGCATATAACATGGATAACACATAAAACGTTTATGAATATAAATTTCCATCACACTAAGCATATATTTATAGATTTGAAAAACTGTAAAGAAAAATAACGTATACCAAAATCCGTGATATAACATTTTTCTTAAAAAGGATAATTAGTATCACCGCTCCTTGTTGATAGCTTGGAATATTTGATCATCTATTTCCATCGTTTTAGTTGTGATTTTTTTTACTTATTAATTCCAGATAATAATAAAAGAAAATAAAAAGTAACATTTTCACCAAAAAAGAAAACAAGTAATAAAAGAAAAAGGTTTCCAAGAAAATTTAGCTAATTTTTTTTGAGAACGATTCTGATACCAAAAAAAAAAACCATGAAACGTGGAGTCACATGTTGCAATCATTATAATTAGTACTACTAGTACCCATCTTTATTCATTTAAGAGGCGCGCGATTCCTTAGGGCTCATTTCATTGACCAACTTTAATGCAACAATTCTCGTAACTCATCCCCTTCACATTATACTATTATCTTCTCAACTTGTAAGGCATTACACAACCCTCATTTAAATGCTGCCATTCTTAGAATTTTCAGACTCATTTGACTGTCTGAAAATTTTTCCATTGAAACTCGTGCTAATGCCACTCACAAGAGAATAACAATATAAGATTAAGTAAGAAAGTGGAATAAACCTAACCAAATTCTCATTTGAATAATAAAAGGGAAAATAAAAATAAAGAGAGGGGTTTGAATTCAAGGAGAAGCAGAATATGGTCGATCAAAGTGAAGAAGCTGTGCTGCACATTTGGGACAGTCCTCCACAAGCTTAGGAACCATGAAGTACATGAAACAAGCTTTGCATCCAGCAACCACAAGCACATCTTCTTCTTCCTCTTCTTCATCCTCCTCTTCCTCTTTCTGATTCTCTCTTGATGATGGAGATGACTCTGATGAAGACTCTTCGCTGTCGTAAAATGAGCTATCTTCTTCTGAGCACACGGTTCCATATGATTCTCCACTGTCATGATCTGCTGCATTCATCACTTTCCTTGGATCCTCTTTCACTTTCATTCCGTTTTTCCAGTTTATGTAGTAAATCTCTCCCGTCTAAAACAAAAACAAAAAACACAACCTCTAGATTTCAATCAAAAAGTAAAAAAGATTAACTCATTTTGATGTTACGGCTAACGCCAAAATAAAGTTTTAGTATCTTTTTCTAAGTACTCAACTTTAATTTCTTTGCAAATTGCAAGACAAAAAACGCTTTGGTCCTAGATCTATATATTAGCAAATGACTATGTACTTTTTATATGTATATTTGTGGTAGCTCTCAGACAAATCATTGAACAAATAAGATATATAAAATCTTCTTTTCTATTTATCCAAAAGCAAAAATTTCAGAACTTAGTTTCATGGTCAAGCCTATAAATTTTTTGCCATTCAAACTTTTCTGAAATAAATATTTGAAAGCAGATTATCCATATAAAGAAAAAACCAAACATCTTAAACAGATAGCCTGAAACCAAAAGCCATATGAGCAAATATGTATACGGTCTGAAGCAATAAATGCATCACAAGGAAACAAGGAAGCATTTAATGAAAATCGAAATTGATCTCACATTGTGCATTTAATGCAGTCCAAAACACGAAAACGACACAAGTTCGAAGTTTCTGTAGTGATTTATTTAACCTAGAAAGCAAAAAATAAAAAAAATAAAAAAAGAAGAAAGAAGAATCTCATTTGTTTTTTTACCTTGAGATCAAGACACTGTTCCCAGTGACATGGAAGAGATATGTGAGAATTGAGCTCCAATGTTCTATCTGAGATCGGAGTATGTTCATCCGTCATCGACGATCTACCAAACCCATCTCCGACCCTTCTTCTCCGATCATTCAGAGAACAATTCTGCATCGATTTCTCCAGAGATTCTGTTATCGTCTCCATGTTCGGTGCTTTCATCTTTATTTTTTCCCTCAAAGACGCAGAGAAGAGAGAGAGGAACAAATATAGAGATTTTATTTTGATAAGAAAAACTAAGGAAGAAAACAAAAATCAGGCAGAGGGGTAATTTCGGGAATTTGGCATTGGATTAGTTGGTTGAAAGTTCACGCGCGTGAGGTTTTTGGGTAAAAGAGAAAGTGGACCCGTAACTGTCAGAGACCAAAGTGACTACAGAGGCTCGCACTTTGTCTCACGTCCGTGTTACCGTGTTGTTGAAAACGTATGACCGTTAGGTGCACATGCGCCGGTTAGGCGCGTGAGGATTAGCTTGCGCGTGGTGTGTTGGTTAGTGTCCGGTTTAAAATAAGAGGAGAATAAAAGTTTAAATCTTGGGAAGGGTTTAAAGTGGCAAACCTGAGAATTTTTGTTTTTTGAAAGAAGTAAAAACTCTGTAAAACTAAATATAATTAACGTAGCTATCGAAAAGAATGCCGGAACTTCCTTTATTCTGTTATTAACGTAGCCTTACATATTACTAAAAACTTAGCTCACAGACTCACAGTTTATTAATATCATTCCCTAGATAATAAATGGAGTTTTTTTTGGTTTTTAGATTTTTAATCTTAAATGGATTTCTTTTAGTATGGTTTTAGTTTTGGTTTGGACTCATATTTAAATTAATTGTATTTAAATTTCCAAATAAATTTAGGTTTTACATTAGTATTTTCTTTATTTTTTCATTCGGGTTTTGAATTTTTGGATATAGGGAAGTTTGTTCGAATTAACTTTTTATCGCTTAGTTCGCCTTCCAATTCTGTAACTAGCTATTGATTATTAATTTGATTCAAGAGCAACTTGAAACATCCAACTTAAATATATATTATCCATGGTCGTTGTATCTCCATTGGTGAAAAACGATCACTATCAACATTTCCAAATTATTTACTTGAATACAAGAGTTTTGTAATAGTAAAACGCATCTGAAGAAAACTTCCTAAAGCCAGTAAGCCTTTATTAAAATATACAAGTTTAAATCCAATTCCGTTCAACATCTACAAAATAAGTGTACATAGTAGAAACATCCAAAGTATATAAATCTCCTTTACCTAACGATCATTAGTCTCGTGCTACATTCACTTAGGTTTATCATAATCACTGAAATCCACAAATCACTTAATCAAGACCATATCACATCACATAGCTTCATACTTACATATATACGTATATATCAATCACTTAGTATCACTTTCCATCTCATATACGTAGTATAAAAAATATCAGTCTTGCAAAAGACAGGTCATTTTGTACATATTCGTATGATCCATTTAGATTTAAAACAATTTTTAGATTGTGATGCAGCAAAATATAACTATAGTTCAAATCTTAAATTTTCAACTCAATAAGAAAATGAAAATTATTAAAAAGTCTAAGGCTTGAGTTTTGGTGCATACATAAAAACTCAATAGCAACCAGGGTGATATTCATGGGATACGACAATAAAGTATTAATCTCGAAAATGAAATGAATCTGGCCATGAGGCGGCAATTTAAAAATAGCCAAGCCTAATAATGCAATATGATGCGTGGAGAAAAGTAATTGAAGAGCATAGATTTTTATTTTAGAAGAAGTCAACCAAATTATCTTTTTAAAAAAGTAAAAGGCAAAATGTCAACATTTTAGCCAATTAGAGTAAGTATTTTTGCGTAGATAAAGACTCTCGATCTTTAGCTGCAATTATTAAGTTTGTGAAATTTTCACACACATATATATATATATATATAACTTCACAAATCTTTTAAATAATAAAGTCAAGAACATCACCATAAAAATAAAAACAAAAAGTCAAGACCGTCATCATGTTCCCACTTTCATTTCCAATTTATGTGAGACGATGTGTAATAGAGATGTTGAATTAAAAATTCAACAATTGAATTGTTATAACCAAAATGTTTAATATTGATGTTAGAAATGAGGTAGATTATTTGGTGTTGAAAGTTTTTAATATCTTAAAAAGGAAAAGTTGGTCATTATTTTTTAAAATAAAGATAAAAACAATGACATGTGTAATAATTTTAATAGTTGTTGGTTAGGTGAATCAGAAAGAATACGTAAGTGAATTAAAAAGTAGGGTATTAAACAGATAAACCTAATCTAACCGTACATATACAAAAGAATGAAAGACTAGAAAAGAAAGCCAATCAAATATAATTAATTTCTCACCCAAACTATCGAAGACCAAGGGATATTTAAGATTTAGGTACAAACATGAAGCATGCTATATTTGTGTAGTGTGGTTACTTAAGATATTAGGTACATGTATATATAACTTCGACTATTATAACATTTATTGCTGAACTTGTAAAAAAAAACTTACCATGATATGTGCATACGTACACACACATATGCAAAGATAACTAATTACAATTTGTTTTTTACAAAAATACAAAAACAGAAGATAGAGAGAAGGAATTGTGATAGACAGATATGTATAGTGGCAAATAGATTTTTACATTATACCAATATATATAGGGAATAAATGTATAGTCTGGAGGATAATGACGTTTCCGTAAATTTGTTTAAACAATAAACAAATAACGAAAATAGTGAAAGAAGAGAAGTGCAAAGGAATCTGTTGGTAGTGTAGAAAGAGAAAGCGACCACCACTCCAATCCAATGTAGTTCTTTATTTTTCCAACAAAAAGATTTTGTTTTTACGAAATAATTTATATATTGGTAGTAAAAAGGTTTTTAAGTTGTAAAATACAGAAAGAGAGACAATGGGACCTAAGAAGGGAATCTCTGAGCAGTGACAGAGATGTTTCAGATAGAAAAGAGACAGCCAAAATGTGTCTGTGACTCTGTATGTGTGTGGGTCTCTTCTCCTTCTTTATCCAAACCAAATACTACCATTTGCCTTTTCGTTTCGGATTTTCAAAAACCGAATCAAAATTAACTTTTTTTTTTTAGAATTTCCATTTTTTTTGTTATTGGCTTTTAAGGATTTTTACTTTTCGTTTTATGATTCATTTATTTTTCTTAAAGATCATTCAAATGATGTTGATAATGAACGTTAATTCGTTAAAGAATAGTTACGTTATTGAAGTCCATTATATATACACTAGATTTATATCTATGCTTCTGACTTCTGAAATCGAATTTAGTCTACATACTAAGAAATCATTAGTTGTGAAATGTGCAGGACTAGAGAATCTCCTAGATTCCGAGGGAGTTTGGACAAGCATCCACGTTTAAAGGCATTCGAAGATAACATAGTTAGATGTTTCGTTTTCGCACCGCATAAAGGGAACAGACTAACAGTACTCCGTTCCTCTGCTATTAAAATGTTAAAAGTAACGACAATACAACCAGTAATCATTTGCCACGTAAGGTGGCGAATTTTTTAAAGGAATATTCGTGCAACTCAATATCCAAATTTTAATATATATATATAATTAGCCATCTAGCTAGCAGGTCCGGTCCATACCATTGACGGACTAAGCCCAAACTTAGAACTATCGAAAATAAATATTGAAAAGATATTTGGAAGGTTTAAACCAAGAAATTTATATAGATGTGTGTATTTGGGCTATGAAATTTGAAACCCATAACACTTTAGAAAGCCCAAAATAGACAGTTTGCAATGGCGTTTTATACTGTGGTTGTCATACCTTAAATTTTGTGTTTTGTGATATAGCTTATTCTACAAAAAAGGTAATGTCATTTTTTGGAATTGTTCAACGAATATAATATTTTTTTCATTTTAACAAATAAGTCGGATGTATTCAAAAAATGGTAGAAGACCTAACATTTAAGTATTTATTTCGAATTCGTTGGGAAAGTCGTGTTGAAAGTATTAAAGTAATACGATTCTAAACTCATGCAATAAGAGATGTTTTAATTTCCTTGGCAGAAGATTGTGATGATCCAAAAACACGAAGCGAAACTGAATCTCTTGCATTGAATGAAACTCACGATATTAAAGGTTTTGAATTTTTGTTTGGCATGATTATTTGGTATGATCTTATATCTATTGTCAATGTCGTAAACAAAACTTTACAGACAGAAAACATTAATATCAATGTCACGATTGGCAGTTGAAAGGGTTGGTTTTATTTTTTCAAAAGTATCGAGAAACATGTTTTGATTCAGCAAAATCTGAAGCTACAAAAATTGTATAAGCTATGGAGATTGAAGCCAAATTTCTTGAGAAAAAACGATTCATAAGAAACAGTATAATGAGACACCCGAAAAAATTGATAAAAGTCTTGAATTACCACCAGAAGAGAGTTTTAGAATTGATTACTTCATCGTTCTCATGGATCAAGTTTTGGCTCTCCTAGAATCAAGATAAGAAACAAGTGAATAGATTTGAGAGAATCGTGTACGAACCTTGAAATGTCTTTGAGAAACGAAGCACAATATGATATAGATGGTGACAATTTGTTTTCATAATTAAAAATTTTTCGAGAAGTATTACCGACATAATTAAGAGTTTATTGATGTGTTGGATTTTTAAAGAAAAATAGAAGGTTATTATCCAAATACGTCAATTACATACAAAATAATGTTGATATGTTTTAGTGTCAGTTGCCTCGGACCAAAGAAGTTTCTCCAAACTAAAGCTTATCAAGAATTATATGAAGTTACTATATCGCAAAAAAAATTAAACGAACTAATTTTATTGTCAATTGAAAGAGTTATGATTGAAGAAGCAGACTATGTGGACTAATGAATAATTTTGCGGAAAAAAATGCGAGAAGAATTATATTTATTAAGTAGGATTTCTTTTTTAGGATTTACGGATTTCTTTTTAGGATTTATGGTGCTTTGAACGTTTTTTTTTAGTGGTTTTATTATTTTTATTATTATAAAAGGGGTCATAATTTGTTTTCTTGCTTCGGACCACCATTTTTGTTTGGACCGGTCCTGAGCTAGTTTAAATGATTTACCAATGACTAAACTTCAAATAAGTGGCATATCCTTTTCATTGATCATCTCGTTTAACATCTTCTCGTCCCAAGGAAGTTTGACGATTTTTGAAAATGAAGTCTCTGCCCCCAATGCGTCACAATAGATGCAGAAAATTATGAGAATCTCAGAAACATTTATTCACTTCTGATTTGCAGAGGAACATGTTGTCATCCCTATTAGGTAGGGCTCTATCTGATTTTGTTGTCGTGTCTTTTTTTCATTGGTCAAACTATTGTCGTGTCTTTTTGTTTTTTTTTGTTTTTTGTTTTCGATCAGCTCATAACTCGGGCCCTCAAAACTCTTACCCTAAGAAAACCTCTTATTCTTTCATTTTTAAGTTTATGGGCTTAGACATGGGCTTTGCATAAATATTGGTTAAAAAGCCTTGAGCATGTATGTGGATTCTTTCTGTTATATCATGTATGGATGATATAAATCACATTTCGTCATTCACGAATAACTATTGAGACAAGAAACCAATGCGACAACATAATTACCAACCAGTCTAAATATAAAGCATAGTTCTTTCTAGTTAGGAAAACAAAAACGTTTTTTATAATAAAACCAGAAGTCAAATCAATGGTAAGTTTAGTTTTAAATTATTTTTTGGTTTTATTTCTTTCTGACAAAACTGAGGTTAAATTATTATTGTCTTCTTGTCACTCAAAAGAAAAATGTAACCTTCAATTAATTTTAAGTAATGATTACAGGACCCAAAAGGTGATTAGTGATTAATATCTAAGGAATGTGATTTGATATTTTAAAAGTCATGCGCTTTACTCAAACCGTCCGTTTTATGTTATGAGTTACGACAAAACAAAAAAGTGATCTGAAGATGTTTTTTCTTTAGATTCGCCAAAAAAAAAACTAAAGCTAAGCAAATAATAATGAAAATTTTTATTCACCGTTAGATCTCTCATCGTCTAATTATGAACCGTTGATTATACAGCGAGTTCAGTTCATTATATACGACTCTTTTTTTTTTCCAGTACAAGAGTTAGATATTTTCATTAATTGAGATTTGTGACTTTGTTTTGTCTTTCCTTTTGTCATCTTTTGCATTTAATTATGATGAGTAAAGCTCAAATCACTCGAAACACAAAGCTTAACAAATGTCAATCTCATCTTCTTCAATCGATGGCTTCATCACCAAAACCACCTTTCCTAATCTCATTTTTCTTCCCAGTTGCTGAAAATTCGAATTAAAAACAGTGAGAATTTGACGGAATTGAAAAAAGATAATCACAAAATGGGTAGTTCAACGACGGAGAGTGTGGTGGCGTGCGAATTTTGCGGCGTGAGAACGGCGGTTCTGTTTTGTAGAGCCGATACAGCGAAGCTTTGTTTGCCCTGTGACCAGCACGTGCACTCGGCGAACCTCTTATCACGGAAGCACGTGCGTTCTCAGATCTGTGATAACTGTAGCAAAGAGCCAGTCTCTGTACGGTGCTTCACCGATAATCTCGTTTTTTGTCAAGAATGTGATTGGGATGTTCACGGAAGCTGCTCCTCCGCCGCAGTACATAATCGCACCGCTGTGGAAGGGTTCTCAGGTTGTCCGTCGGGTTTGGAGCTCGCAGCTGTATTTGAAATCGATTTGGAAGGGAAGAAGAAAGAAGACGAAGAAGGAGAAGACGAATTGCCGAAGAATTTTGGGATTCCGTTGGATCCATGGGGTTGTGGATCTAGTGTCGTTCAAGATCTGATAGTTCCTTATGATAGTTCGATTAAAAAGCAAAGACCTAGCTTGGGAAGGTCTAAGCAGGTAGTGTTCCAACAGCTTGAGGAGTTGCTGAAGAGAGGCTTTGCTGACGGGGAAGGTGGAGGAGAGATCATGGTTCAAGAGAGAATCAACGGCGGAGGAAGCAGTACTCAGCAGTCTCCAACGACGTCGTTTACTTCTTTGCTTATGTCAACAGAGTACCAAAGTCCTTGTGGTAATGCTATGCAGTGGACTGCTACTAATCATAGCAATAGCCAGAGCTCTCAGGTCCATTTCTTTCTCTTTCGCAATGCTTTTGTGCTTGTGGGAACGTTAATGATCTTTGTTGGTTGTTCTAGTTAGAGAGATATATTGTGTTTTATAATCTTTGGTTCACAGTTGAATTTTCGTTGTTGCAGATATGGGATTTTAACTTGGGACAATCCAGGAACACTGAGGAAGCTAGTCCAGTCGAACCTAAAGGTTCTACTTTTACATTCAATAACTTCACTCATCTCAAGAATGATAAACTTCCCACCAATGTGAAAGCTTCCAGAGACCCTTACCAGGTACGAGCATAGTTTAGGTTTGGATTGGTAAACCGCTTTATACTATTTGTTCTCCCAAGACCCTAAAAGGCTAAAACCATTCCCAAAACATTCCATATCCTATACATTTGAAGCTTTTCCCAGATATAACCTAGTTCTTGACTGATTTACTGAAGTGGCTAGTGTAGTTACATTTTCTTGGTTCATTTCTATTCTATATACCAATTTGCTTCATCTTGTATTCAATAAAAGCAAATGTATTTATATCATAATTCAAGCTACATGTTTGGTATATCTTTTATCTGTGAATTGTGATACTTATTACTAAGATATTAAATAGCAGGACGATTCCATCCGCTCAACTTCCACCAAGAAACAGGAAACATGTAAGAGCAACAATCTTCCCATTGCCATTCACTCACATAAAAGTTCTACCGACTCCAGGGACTTGCATTTCACCGAACATATTGCTATGACTAGTAGTAAAACCACAAGACTGGTCGCAGCAACGGATGCTGATCTAGAGCGGATGGCACAGAACAGAGACAACGCTATGCACAGGTACAAGGAAAAGAAGAAGACGCGGAGGTAATTGTCTTCTCCTTAACTTCCGTTTTCTTAGTTAATCGTTTCTCCAAAGTCTTAATTTGTAATTGCTTCATTAGATATGATAAGACCATAAGATATGAAACGAGGAAAGCCAGAGCGGAGACCAGGTTGCGTGTTAAGGGCAGATTTGTGAAAGCTACAGATCCTTAATTCTCTCTCCACGTTAGGTGTAATACATGTGAGATCATAAGTTGGGTTTTGTTTTTTTCTACTTCACCTACCTTGTAATTGTAAATGCAAATGATCGATCTTCAGTTTTATAATGTGGCTACCTGTTCTCTTATTTTGTTTGATTTGGTAGTTGTCCTTGTATCCTTGTAACCTTTTTTTATTTTTTTACCTTCTAGAAGCAAAGTTTATCTACTGGGCTAGACTCGAGTTTTTTATTTATTTGCTTCAGACGTTTTTTTTATTAGCACAAAGAGTGGTAAACATAGGAGAATCTGATTATTTAGCAACCAATAAGATCATATCAGTAAAGAAGACTTCATTCAACAACTGATTTTATATTAGAATTCGTAATTAATCATGACTGCGTTTCAGTAGTTTTCATGAATTCATGAAGGAAACTGAACACACTAAGGTTCATCCAACAAGAAAGAAAAATTTCACCTCAGAGTTGACTTTAACAGTCATGGCTTGGAGTTGGAGACAATAGTTGTCACACTTCAGAGTTATCGGTAATTTTCTTTTTTTGTCATTTTTATTTTGGTCAGGAGTTATCGGTAATTTGGTGCCAGAACTGGTGTATTAAGTTACTTAACTTGTTGTTAGATCTACTAATATTACAATCTCTGTTTTTTTCTTTCTTTTTAATTATTTTGAAAGTTTGTTCACGCATCAAAATAGTATCAAAGAATAGGTTGTTTTCTCTTGGAATTGGAGTGCAAGCCAATTCAAAAAATATCCATCTTTTGTACAAATATACAATCAATGATACATTAAAAAAAAAAAGATGAAGAAAACATGTAATTCAGTGGTTAATGTTTCAAGCGACAAAGATATATCAAAGTTATCAAGTGGAGTTGACTAAAAGTCTTATGCCAGAACAAATTAGTTTAAAAAGCTAAACACAAATTAACTTTCCTTGGATTAGATCAATAAAAGCAATTTAAGCAAACGAGTTGTTGTTTTGAGTCTCGCAATTGAAGAAATGGCAATGAGTATGGTTCTTCTCCAACAGTGTTGGGCAATCTTGAAGGTACGTAACTGGTTTAGGAAATCAATAACTTAATTTAGAGAAATAAGAAGTTTGAATAATATTGTATTGTACATAAATGTAAGTAGTGGATGCTCATGGAGGTTGGAATTGGCGGATCCAAAGAATGTGATGCAAAGCTGGAATCCAACGATGGTGAATCCATGTAATTGGTTCCACGTTACTTGCAATGGTCAAAACTCTGTCATTCGTCTGTGAGTATATCTTTATTAACCCTCACCAAGAATGTATACTATGTAGTCTACTTCAACAAGTGTAATTGGATAACTACCCTATATTTAGTAATAACTTTGAAAATTTTACCTAGTTTTACATATTTTGAAAATACTCTTTTTACAATGAAAAATGACCAAATTATCCTTATTTATTATTTATTTAACTATAAAAGAGAATTAATTAATTTTAAATAATATAACTATAATTTTAATTTATTTTTCAGTAATACAAATAAAAATCATGATCAATTTAACTTTGTTTTAAAAATTATTTATTTTGTTATGAAATTTTTTTATTTAATAAAAAAATCCATAGTTGGATGTTTTAATTAATTAATTTTTGTATATAGTCGAATTATTTAGACCGTTGACTTTTTTTTGTTTGTTAGTTGATTTATATTTTGTACACTTATTTATTTTTGATAAAATTATATCATTTAGCTGATTTATTAATAAAATTGATTTATTGAAATATCGACTTATATTTTATTTTTTTCAATTTAATTTTTACCATCAATTTATTTTTATAACAATTGACTTTTATTTTGTTGGTTGATTTATTTATATAATTAATTTATTTAGATATTGACTTATTTTTTGTTCGTCGATTTATATTTTTTCATAAACTTATTTATTTTGATAGGCTTATATCATTTCATTTTAATTTATTATTAAAACTAATTTATTGAAGTGTGGACTTAATTAATTCTGTGAACTTATTCTTTTTCACCTTAGACTTATTTTATAATAGTCCACTTACAATTTGATTGGTTGATTTAGGTCGGGAACAACTTAACCGGACCCATACCGAAGGAAATAGGTCGGTTGAAGCAGCTTAGAGTCTTAGACTTGCACCAAAACAGATTAACAGGGCAAATCCCGGCATCTCTACGAAATCTTGTATCTTTGATATGCTTGTAAGTTTAATGGAGTTTTTATTCAAAAACACAATCTTCACAGACTTATTGAATTTTAAGTTTTGCATAGGAGACTTGATAGCAACAAGTTAAGAGGAGCAATTCCAAGAGAGGTTCTTGATCTTGTTCCCCTTCAAAACTTGCGAGTCATGTGAGTCTTCACCCGGTTCCATTTGTTGATTTTTTCGCGTTTAGGGAAATGAATATGGATGATACATAGGAACTCGAAATAACTATATTTTGTTTGTGTCAAAAATATATTCTAAAATGTTAATTTCTTTACTTTTTTCAACTTCGATACTTCATTGATGCATTAGCTTGAAGCTTTGTCAATGATAACACGGAGAGATATAACTGAAAACGTGAAGAACATTTAGAGGGGAAAAAAACAGTTGAATTTAGCTAAAAATGGTTTTGTAGAAGTTAAATGAAGTAAGGTCCGGTGTGATTCATTTGAATTATATAATGTGATTTTTGGATTTGAGGTTATCACGCTCTCCATATTTGAACAGACAAGACAAACTTTTGCAAACAAAAATAAAAAAAAGTCAATTTTATAAGCCAATCATAAGAAGACAGAAGATTTACCCGCAACTCTCGGACGTAAAACAAGTCACATCACTGAAAAAAAACCAAAAGCTTCTTTGAATATAAATGAAGGTGGTCAAAAGAGTAGATCAATTTGACAATTATATGATTGAAGAAAAAAAAAAAAACAAAATTCCTCGGCGATTATTTATAAATGCTGGCCTATATTTATGTTGTCATCATTCTCAAAACAGGGATCTGCTACCATATGTAATAGGAAACTAAAATCATCGGTGAACCTAAAATGGGAGGAGATATTCACATATATCTGCAACTATGGGGAATGTCTTCCTCCTCCTAGTTTTTGAAGCAGCTACAATCATATTACAGCTTATATCCTCCTCTGCAAATTCACCAAATTATAACGAATATCAGAACAATTCTCTTTTTTACACTTAAACGAAATGCGAGTATCAGAATTTTTGGTCTACCTCTTGTTTTGACATTGTTAGGTGGTCTGCACGCTCGGGAAGAGTCGATGATGGTGGATGGATCAATGGCATTGGGGTTAAAGGAGGCGAGGCAGTGGCTAAATTTTTAGCGCCAAGACTCATCTTAGACATATCTAAATCCGATGCTCTAAGGTTGCTAGTAGGTATAGAGAAGCTACGAGTGATTGCAGGTGGTATTGGGAGAGGGGAAGCTGAATTTGTAATTAGAGGTTTACTAACCAATTGGCTCTTCAAACCCAAGGGAGCTGAATATCCAAATTCCCTAGAGGACTTAGTAGAGCTTCTTGGTGGTGGTCTAGGAAGCTCATGGAGCTCGCTTATTTTTGGGGTTGAGACAAAAGTAGGGGAAGCAGTGGGAGATGATGATGACACTTTCGGTAACTTAGAAACTGGATTCCTTGGGATTGGACCCGAGTATAAGTGAGGTGTTGAAGGCAGAGGCTTGTTAGGTACTGGTTTACTTGTTAGTGGACCAGAAAAGGATCGTCTCTTGAGTGTCCCGAGACGAGAGTACAAGAGTCCATCTGATAAAGGCGGAGGCAACCGAGAAGATGTGTTCTTGTTACTCTCTCTCAGGACTTGTTCTTTCAAGGCTACCATTGATCTAGAAGAAACCTTTGCAGGCCCACGAGCTTCTAGTGGGGATGAATACCAAATCTTTTTTGTAATTGCCTTTGCAGGATTAGATACAGCCACATTGTTGTTACCTGGACTTGTGGTAGATGAGGGACTTCTTGTTGTTTCCACAGGTGTTGGTAATGCATAAGTGCTGAATTTCCGTGTCAGAGATGATCGCATCTGTAACAGTTTCTCTGAAGGAGGAGTTGTGTGGTTCTCGGCAAAAAGTGGTGCTGATTGGCTCCCTGTCCTAACATCTCTCCTATACGAATAAGATTTCCGATAGTTTCGTTCCTCATTTTCCTGCTTTAAAAAAAGAAGACTGGTAAGAAAGTCATGCAAAAATACAAATTAAATTCCTTGAACTATGAGCATCCTCAGAATTTTTCGGAAAGGAAAAGCAGAGAAGTGGATCATAAGTAAAATACAGCTTTTTGTTACCTGTGCAGTATTTGGTCCTGCAACTAGAGGAAATGTGATGTCTGAATGACCCAACTGCATGCATTAGGCGAACATTTTTTAGGGAAAAAAAATAAAATAGCCCAAGATACAAAACTCAACTCTCCATCATTATGCACCTCAGAACCATCGTCCTCATTGTTTTCTATTTCATCATCTCCATCATCGTCTTCTAATCCAGTGAAATGGTAATCAATGTGCTGCGACTCAGTTACCATCTGTACATGCGGCTCTACTTCTTCAAGGGAATTAAGAGCCTTCTTGAAGAAGCATAACTGCAGAAACACACAAAAAAGTGACATCAAGACGGTGTTCTGATGATCGAAACAGAAGGAAGAAAAACAACCCAAGATGGAAAACCTGTGCAGCATGGTGCCGTGCTGCCTGCGTCAACAGACTACGTGTTTGCACTTGTTTCAGAGATTTTAAACGGAAAACAAATAAAGTCGTCTCATTATCATATTCATCATAAGCTTCTTGTAGTTGCTGCGCCGAAAAAGTTTCTCCTTTCCCACCCTTCGATCTCCCTTTCTCTCTCTGTCTTGTAAGCATGCCTTCGTAAACATTCCTGAAGGGTAAAAGGTTCTATGAATAGATTACTTTTTGCCCACTACCATGAGAGGAAGTTTTGATAAGGGGAGATCATTTAATAACTCTACGGAATGGTATTCCCACCATGAGACCAAGCAGATTTTTGAATCATTCCCCTACAAAACTCACGTATCTCTAAATACTGAACAAAACATAGGCGTCTACCAACAACAGCTCTTTCTTTCAATTATAGTAAGGGCATGTCATATTTTATTTCCCGTCTCAGTAATAGAGTTTTAGATATGAAAAAGAAGACAAGCCAAGAACAACCTTTTCTCATCACAAAGCTGCTGCATTTCCTGTCACCATTAAAACACATTAGTATCGTCATTTGAAAGGCTGAATTAGCAAACATATCAAACAACGTTTAAAATTCTTGTTCTGTCAACATGGAAGTTCATATATACACAGCACGCATGGGCCATTCTGACCATTGACAAAAGTAAAACAGATAAAGATTCCAGATGAACAAACCTCAACTATACGGAGTTCATTAAGAAGTGACTCTGAGGGGATTGTGATTGTTTGGAATATATGAGACCGCTGAATTAACAATATAATATTTAGTGGTTAGACAAAGGAAAATTCAGCTGAAAAATATTGAACCAGTTGGTACCAGATCTCAAAAACTTACATATTTATCAACAAGTTTTTGCAATTCAAACTGCAATTTTCCCAGCATAAGCAACACTTTGCCTGGATAAGAATAAGAGAAGCAGAATGTTTCTTTTTCAGATGCACATTATATAGATCGAAGTAACAGAATGAAATATATGTAATGTGCAGAAGACTTGCAAAAAGGTTAAATGCGCAAATTGTCGGTTTCAAATGTTTAAACATTAACAAGGGAGATAATCTGATGTATTTAAGGGATCTTCTTGTCAAACTTACCACTTTCTTCATCATCATTTAGAGCAGTTTTCTCAAGAAGACAAGCACCTAGTTCTCGCAAAGATTCAGAAAATTCTGCAAGCAAATGAAATCTGCAAATGATAAGAATATATATTTATTAACAAGAAGATGTTTATCTCCATATATTGGGATGTAAAATATCACTTCAGAATTACAAATAAAATCTAAGGTTTATACAGTTCAAATGCAAACCTACACGTTTGAACCATCAGACTGAGAATGCAACAGTGCAAGTGTGAGAGCTAAATTTAAGAATCAATCCATTTTTGTTCTTTTCTAAACACCAATATCTGCTAGTGAGATCGATTCTGAATAGCAAAGTTATGAAGTTGAAGGTTACAACAGATTACCATATGCACTATTTGCAGTAGCAGCTGCAGTAGAGAGCAAGCTATCATAGCAATCTCTCATGTCTTGTACGTCCTGTAAAAATCACAGACAAGCTAAACATTGAGAACCCAATTAAATCAAAATTTCAGTACTCTTATTTGTAAAACAGAGAGCACCAAATTGAAAACCTAAGCGCCATCCACAAAACAAAACTGTAATCAGTCATTTGGTTGGTCAAGTGAAGGAGATGATCTAATTTAATCAAGTTAGAGAACAAAAAGCTACAGAGCAGCTCAGATTAAAACATGGAAGCTCCAGATTCACTACCCAACTAACAAAAATGATTAACTTGAATCCAAATCTGAATCATCACCATTTCCTAAATCGTTGCCACTAAACTTAAATTGGCAACTAAATCACATAACAACCTACGAGAAAAATCGAAAATATGATTGAGAATCGCCTCATCATCAACAGCTAACAACGAGAAAATGAACACAGTCCAAATTCGAATTGGATAGAGATTGGGACCTGCGAAGCCTGGGCTAGCTCATCCTTCTGAGTCAGAGCTCGAGGATCTCTCCGGTCCCTAGATTCATGCTTGTTAAGCACCCCTCGTAACCGTCGGAGAGAGGTTTTCATGGCCGGAAACGATCTTCGCCGGCGAATCAAGGAAATCGAAAACTACGATGAAAGCAAAGAACGGCCTAAATAGATGATCGCTTTCGTCTCCTTCTTCGACTACGCCATTCCAAGAACGTAAGAACAATAACCTAATAATTTCAGAAAAAATCAAACCAGAGGAGAAAAAAAAAATGAAAAAAGAAGGAAAAAAAGAGGCGTTTGTTTAGAGGTAAAGGAAACCTTTGAGCCTTGACTTCGTCGTCTCGTTTGATTCCTTTGCGTCCTTTATCAATTTCTTTTCATATTATTCTTCGCTCCTAGTTACGTCAGCAAGCGTTATTAATGATGTCAGCACATGTTAATGCTTTCAGTTATGGAACAATTACACCTTACAAAAACATGAGCTTTTATTTTTTAATCAAAATGTAAGTTTTGAAAATATAACTACTAGGGTGATTAATTTACAACTACAAAATGCTTTTCGGCATAAACGAATTAAATGTCATTAAATTTTTAATTATCAGATAAACTAAAAAAAAAAAATTTAGCCTTGACTAATCAGGATTTCGGTTTGATATGGGTTCGTGTTTTTATAATTTTAATTTTTTTTTGGTTTTAATTTTAATTTTAATTTTAAATATAAAATAATATCATTTAGTATGAGTTTGATTTCAATTTGTACTTGAATTTTAGTTAACTATATCCATCGTATAAATATAAGTTAGCGATCAATTTCTTATATATAAATTTGGATTCAGTTTATTTTTTTCGATTTACAAATAATAAATAGATTGTGATATGATTCAATTTGGACAGATGATTTCGATTCAATTTGGTAAAGTAAAAGTTTGTTTGAATTTATACATATCAATTAATACAAATTAAAAAAGATCTGGTTATCTTAAAAGAGTGGCTATGAATAACCAAAAGCAATAAAGGGTATGATGAGAAATCACCTGAATTGCGTAAGCACTTGGTAATCAAATTAATTTGTTTATTTATTTTTGGCAAAGAATCATGCTTCTAATTTATTAGAGTTAGAGAAACAAACAAAACTTAGTTTCCCGACAACTGATTTCTTCATGATTATTATCAGAGTCATTAGAAGATGTCTGAGTTAAAGCACTGGAGCAACCGGACGCCGAAGATGCTGAACAACAACGACACGTCGGAGTCAAATTCAAATCGCAGCATCTTCTTCTTTTCTTCTTCCTGTCTTTTCTCATAAAGTCATAATATATCATCGGACAACTTCTCTTCTTCTTCTTCTCCTCCTCGTCACTTTCTGTCTCTTTCTCCCTCTCTGCTCTCTGATCATCTTCTTTCCTCTTATTATTATTACTCCTCTTCTTCAAGAACACTCTGCACAGAACCCAATTCATGTTCTGTCCAAAAGAGAGAGACAGTTTTGAGCCAAGTTTCTACCGAATCGATTCATAAATATATATAATTGATCGAATCTTCTTACATATGATTCTTGTTGCGAATCAACAAGGCGATATTCATGAAGAACCCAACTGGTTCTTGTACCGTTCGGTGGTTTACCTTTGTAGAAAACCAGAGTTTTCTTCATCCCAACTATCTTATTCCCGATTTGCTTATCGATTCCAGTTGCTTTCCAATAACCAGAACCGGTTGACCGGTTCGACCGGTTTCCGTTTGGGTATTTAGCTTCCCTTGTGCTGAAAAAGTACCTCTCTGAATCACAATCACCTGTGACCATCATCATGCATACACCATCAAAAGTTGAATTGAATTGGATAAAGACATAAAAATGAATTTGGATCCACTAATTTAATACCTGGTAAATCCCATGGATCAGCTTTACAGACATCGGTTTCGGGTATTACAGAAGCTGGTAAGGGTAAATTAGTAACTTTCCGACGCAAATATTGAGTCACTAGCTCTTCATCGGTCGGGTGAAATCTGAAGCCGGGTGGTAATCTGAGTCCTCTGTTCTTAATAGAGCTCCTCTTTTCCATCGGTTTAAGCTTTGAGGTTTGAACCGTAGAACACAGAGAGAAAAGAAGAGAGATTTTTGAAAATAGAGATAGAAAGTTTGGTTAATTTTATAGCAATGGATAGAGCTGAAAGATATCGTATTATATTCCTACTTGAGCCATGTCGTAATGAAATGAATTTCGTAGCATTACTAGTATCTCATAGTTTTGGTCTTTTAAACAAATATATAAAATTTTGCACCCCGAAATATATATATATATATATATATATTTTTTTTTTTTTTGTATAAATAACAAAATTACTATTATATATCGGACTCATTTAGATTTGGCTTGAGTATACTATACTAAAATTTTGTGTTATCCACCTATCAATGCTAAAAACAAGATTTAGTTATTATTTTTGGATTAAACTTGAATTGAATCAAGTACTTGGTAATCCAAACATGAGAATTTACCAAATACTTTCTCATCTTGACTGGTAAAAAGGTTTAGAAGTCTCTCTATGTTTAACATCTATTAATTAAGCTTCTGAAAAAGGATGAGATCATTCGATTTAGTTTTACTTTAGTCTTTATTAAACTTCTTCTGATTCTGTCGTTGGTTGATACCTTATATATCAGATTTGAGCGTCGGAATGTCTTATTCGTTTTTAACCGTTTATTCCTCAAGTATCACAAGAATACCATCCATTTAACAAATCACGTAAGAATATTATCGACAATATATGCGAACACATACATTAGTATTAACGATCATCAACAATGTTATTGGACTATGATGCCATTTTGTAGTGGTGGCATAATAATTTCGTATGTTTTAGGAGCAACCGTAGATAGAGATGCGTTTGCAACTAAATTTCGATAATTTAATTAAGGGATGTGATTTCGTGGGGTCACTGAAAGTAACAAGTGCCCTGCAGATTCCTCTACTCGAATGGTCCAATTATCTTTTCCCAATCCAGATAATAAATTACATAACCGTGGCTTTTGTAAACCTTTAACATGTATATATTTCACTAATATGGGCATTTCTTTCTTTTTTCGTCAACCATTCATATGGGTTTTAAAACCAACACGTTATTGAATCTATAGTCTTACGTAAAACGAAAGAAAAGAAATTCCAAAACGGTTGGCTTTGTACACCAAGACTCTAAAAGGAGTTGAAATTGAATTGACGTGCTTTCACTAAGTATTCCCATTTCGACGGAATAATATTTTATATGGCACATATTGTTGTATTATATCTTTAACATTGGTTGATTAACACAATAATGCTACTATTTATATATAGATTGTAATTATCTGATTGATGAATAGATCTACAAACAAAAAAAAAGTGTTCATGGACCGCTCGCGTAACGTCTTTTAAGATATCTAATAAATTTAGGAGCTTAAACAAGTTGTCAACTTGCCATAAATTGTAAGAACAAAAGTGGTAATGTAGTAAAAGAACTTAACAAGCTAAACAAGTAAAAGATGCAATTAGGTAAATGCGTATTCACACGGAGAATGGAGAAGTCAATAGGGCCTTTAGTTGCTTCTAAAACGACCCTCTTCAATTGCGTTGTCCCACCAGAGATCTCATCCACATTAACTCATTTTGTCTCACACAGTCGTCCGTACACACCTCCTAATCTCACAAATGACCAAAATTGCTTTAACAAATCAAAGGCTACGAATTAAAAAAATCATAGCAAGCATACGAAAAAAGGGTGATTAGTGCAGAACATATAAAACGAATAGAATAAGTTGTATAAAAGACTATGATAAATAGTGGCGGGCATAGCACAGATATATAATTAGTGACAAAATACGGTTAATGTAGTTGAACCGTATCGTATTTTAGTGTAGAATACTAATGGCTTAGTTTGGCACTAAACGTGGGGCCCAATAAGAGACAGTGGAGACTTCAACAATGCCGGTTGCGTGAGGAGAAGGTAAAGGTAATGAATGTCCAAATAATACAATGTGGTTTTGTCGTCAACGAAATTCATATGGTCTTCTTCTTTATCTTCGCTTGTTGGTATTGTCTGTATATGTATAACATTATTATTCGTAGTTAGGATAAATAAATACTTGGGTTGTGTATAGAAATTTACGAGGAATGCAAATTCTTTCTTGCATTTACTTACCCCTTTTGCATTTTCATATTATCAATTCAAAGTAGATAAATAAATTTATGTTAAATTAGGAATCTTGAACTTCCGGAGAAGTCTCTGCGAGCATATTTGTATATGATCAATCTAAATATTAAATCTAGGATCAAAGTATAAGATTTCTTTAAAAGATGGTACACATATATTAATGGTTTATATATATATATATATGTGTGTGTGTGTGTGTGGTATTCATTCAGTACATATATCAGATCTTTTTTGGGTGAGATATCATTCCTAAGACTTGTACGAATACTTAACCTTGTAGATATATTAGGGTGCAAATGGTAACCCAATTAGTTGATAAAAATGATTGGATGAATCATTCATATAAAATTTCACTATTTAAGACAAAAGAGTTGAAAAATCATTCAACTCATTCAACTAAAATTATTGAAAAATAAATAAACTACAAAGAAAAATTATTCAATTCATTCTAGTGCTATTTTTGAATTGAATGAGATTCAATTCAAAAAGTTTTCATTTATTTTGTTAAACTCGTTCATTTTAATGGAACCATTTGCAGCCTTAGTTTATACGAACTTATGTCACATGTAGTTTAGTTTAGTTTGGTTTAGAAGAATCTCACGTCAACTTTTAGCTTAATTCTTTCTTTCTTTTTTGTGGTTAAAGAGCTTTTAGCTTAATTCTTACTCTTATGAGATGGTTCTCGAGGTGTTTGGATTCGATCTTCCAGAAGTCCAAACAACTTACAGGGTAAGACCACTTTTAAAAGGTTAGATGAGTGGTCAAAACTTTAAACAAGTCAGATTTCTTCTAACTAGATGTCCAATTTTTAATTAAGATCTGCATCCAAGATAATACATTTTTGTAAGTTTTGGAATACTCTTAAGAGGTCGATGTTTTAGCACATATTCACTTATATACATTTTTATCTGCCGAATTAATATTATCTTTTTCACAAGTAATCAAAATAATAAGATTAAACCAGCTATCTCGTAGCCACTGCAAAGATAAAAACATAAAACTGGCATACATAAATTTTTATTTTATAAGAAATCACCTTCATTTCCGCACATATGAAATTATGTTTATCGACCATATGATACAAACGATTGGCTCAAACTCTTCTTTTGACTATGATTGGACATGCAAATATATCATGTCGATTTTCCAACCGTACTTTGGCTATATTACGTGGAGCGGAATTTGATTTTTTCGATGTTTTCGTTGAAACACGCAGACATACTCTTTCCAATAACAAAATTCAAAATTCTATTTGTATATTTCCACATTTTATCTTCATTTAGTTCAATAGTTCTAAATAGATCATCATGAGTTATTTGGCTCTCCTGATTAAACCATGTTCCTGAGATTTGATAAAAGAAATTACTAGAAATGGCTACTCGACCTATTTGGAAAAATCTTGGTTTAGGATCAGTTTATCTTTGAAAAGTAAGTGGTGTTTTAGCCGTAAAGTAAATAAATAGTGATACTCAATTGCCTTTGGTATTTTAACACAACTATTGTAGGCCTTACAAAAATTATTTTTTTCTTATGAGGTTTTTAATACTATTTCTTTCGCTTTTTTTTTAATAAATATATTATAAATTGATCTAAAACATAATCATAAACTAAATAAGAAACTATATGTTCCCATGAGAGACACAACGAAATAAAATATGCATTATTCGTTCATAAATCGATAAATTAAAGTAAAAACATAATCTTAATCCAAATAAGAAATTGATAAGGTCCATAAAACGGGTGTGCTCCTCTATTTTGCATCAGGCGTTACCATACAAATACATAGTCTCCACTTCGCTTTATAAAATCTATTTTCACTGCAGATTAGTGGCTAAAAATACTTTGTAACCACCTTTTTAAAAAAATTGTGTTGGAAAAGCAATATTAGATATCACCGCTTATTATCATAATAATTTGTAAATATGCATCAGTCAATATATGCTTGATCTACGAACCTCATTGCATCGTTGGTGATCTACGAACGGTAGATTTAGTGAAGGAGAAAGAACTTGCTAACAGAGTGGTCACTCAAATCTTCGCATAGGAGTGTTAACCAAAATGAAACCTTGGTTTGTAAGTTCTACTCCATATGGCAAGATGATACCTCTTATCAATTCTTCGTAGAGAAACCAAAATATTGTCTTTAATTTGGGTCGCTTGGTGCACCTCAACATTCATATTGTTAAAGTTCCTGTACACCTGGACCTTGAATGAATCGTCATGTTCTTTTTTTAAAAACATTATTTTAGTATCTCCGTAATGTCAAATCTAAGATGCTATTTCAGTATCTCCTTTTAAAACAAATAAGATAGTATCCTTTATATGTCTTTCGAATCATGTGGTGAATGAGTATTTTTGATGTATCAACCAATATTTAGAATCCTCTGCAGACGTCTGCAGAAGCTACCATTTGGTTCCTAATGCAATAAAATTTCGCATTTCTTTTCCCTCCATGAGCTGGGTTTAACTGAAAATATTAAATGTTAGGATTATTATCAGAAAAAACCCGTAAAGTTTAGGCGTATAACAAAAAGCCGTTTAAAAAGAAAAAAAAAAGAGAAAATTCCAACTCCAGAGAGCTAAGAGCAATCTCAGTAGCAGAATCTGATCCCACCATTTTTATATTCTCAGGCAAAGGTAAGATTTCTTCTCCTTCTCCGTTGGAGATCGGTCTCAGATTCGTCTTTAGCATCCATTGAATCGTAAGCTCATCGTTAGTTCTCGATTTTTTTTGTGCGTGTCTGATATGATGCTATGCTTGATCGATGGATCCGATTGAAATTAGATCTCTTTCTCGATCCGGTTGATGAAATTCTCCATTTTTATGATGTGGGTCTAATTCTAGGTCTGAGTTTCCACTGTAATGCAGCTGATTTAAATAGTTCTATATCTGCATGTATTGAGATTGTTGGCTGATTCAGTTTGACTAATTTTTACAAGTGGTTTCATATTTATCTAAATGAGATTGTTGTTTATGAGTTTTGCTCCGATCCTCCACTGAATTTTCTGTGAGTTTTGGTTCTTTGTTAACTTTGTGGAAAATGGTAGTCAATGGATCATTCATTGATCATTGAGTAATGTGGATATGTTTGTTTTGTAAACAGCGAAAATGTAATTATGGGGTGTTCAATCTTTTGTTACTTGTGTTTGTTTCTCATTTTCAGTTTAAGTGAAAGTTGAAAATGGAAGGGACTGTGTTCACGCCTTGTTTGGATGGAATGAAACATGTCAAGTCTGAACATAACGAGATGCTTACTAAGCCATTTCTAGAGCTTTGCAAGACCATCTTGCCTGTTATAGGTAACAAATAGAGAAAAAAATTTCTGTATTTCTTCGTCTGTGTAAATACTTGTGAGTAGAGTTTTGGCAAAAAAATTTTGGTGATTGGTCACTATAGGCTCATGTATATCTTGTGCTTGTCCGTTGATCATATGAAATAAAAAATGTTGTGTTTCCTATATCATGACTTCATTTTATTTGGTTTCTATTTTCCAGATAAGTTTGGAGCCGCTATGACTCTTGTGAAATCTGACATTGGTGGTAACATATCGGTAAAGTTCTGTTTTAGTTTCCACGATTTTGATAGGAGCACAAATCCATTTAGCATTCACATTACAAACCACTGATAAAGTGAATTGCCTGGTTGGTCTTGCTCTTTTTACATCGTTATGTGTACCTCTGGTAGCAGAGAATAGGCTAGTGAAAAAGTCCTGTACTAGCGGCATGACCTCTGTGTATTGGATTATGTCTTACAATATAAAATTATTGATCCGTTCCTTGTGTAGAGGTTGGAGAAGAACTACTTGTCTGATCCCGACAAGTTCAAGTACTTGTAAACCTTTGTTCAAGTCGAAATTGAGTCTAAGACAGCAAAAGGATCGTCTACTTGTACCAACGGCCTTCTCTGGTTAGCCAGGTAAACGATATCGGCATGTAAATAACACATACCTTTAATGAGACAAGAACAGCTTCTCAAAACCATAATACGTATCACTTATGATTGATACTTTTAGAGCAATGGATTTCTTAGTGGAGCTGTTCCGCAACTTGGTAGCACATCAAGACTGGTCAATGTCACAAGCTTGTGGTGACTCGTACCAAAA
This sequence comes from Cardamine chenopodiifolia, assembly GCA_963922655.1. Classification (NCBI taxonomy): domain Eukaryota; kingdom Viridiplantae; phylum Streptophyta; class Magnoliopsida; order Brassicales; family Brassicaceae; genus Cardamine; species Cardamine chenopodiifolia. Next base: position 13,867,420 of record OZ000486.1, on the reverse strand, counting down.
GACACTCAAGAAATGGCATGGATGGCTCGCCAGCTCTAGCTTCTCTGTATGTACTTCCTCGTGCCTTATCTCCTTTATCTGTTTGATCAGAATCTTCTGCTAAGCAATCTAATTTTGATTTCCTGAGACATGGTAAACTTTTTGTATCAGATGGCTTGAAAGCTTGCTCCAGATAGAAATAAGTTTATAGATGTCATATCTGGTTCTGGTGACATCTACGCCGACATGGAAAGGTTTTGCGCTGAGTTTAGTCCGTTTCTTCACGATAATCATAAGTTTCTGGTAAACAAAGACTTTAAAAACTTTAAAACATTACAGTTTCTTCTGTTTCATTTTATGATTCTTTTGTTCTTGTTTTCTACTTTTTTGCTGGCTAGCGTCGGTATGGACGACATGAAAGCTTCTTGAGTTATCTTATGGTTATCTTGCCGGAATCAATCTTCTTTGCCGGAAACTTCATCCGTTTTTTGGACTTTCTCCTTCGGATTCTAAAACTTTAGACTTTTCAAAGAAACAGAATAAATGTGTCTGGTTTCTATCTGAATGTTCACTTTATATTATAAGAAGTTACAGCATACAAATTAAATCTTATCAACTGTTTGGTAGGTAACTGTGAATCTTTTATTTTTTTTAACGTTTAAATCACAGTAGATAAACCATTTAAAACATGTTTCAAACCATTTTGCTTACTGTCGCAAAATCTCTCATTGTCATTTCTACAGTTAAATCACTTTTTTCATTACTTGCAATCTAATGCAATTTCTCTGAATAATCAGAAGAAATATAAAATGATATACTTACTAATATACGTATCTAGATTTCATAAAAGTATGTTTATTAGTAAAATAAATAATAATAGGAGTGGTTCTTGTCTCCTTCCTTGCGACCCGGAAAATCCTCTACAACTTAGTTTCCCATGGAGGGTTTTATTAACTCTACGTTGACTCCATTTAGAGCTCCCAATTTGAATCAAAACCTACGGGTCCCATGGATTTTGACCGCGGCTAGGCAGATACGGATTGATAAAATGTAAAATATTGCAGAACTGGTGTGGATGTATATCATAGAATTTGGAAAAATGGGTTGATGGATAACCAGCAAATAAATTTTATTTTTAATTCGCTTAGGTTTGACGGATTAGAAAAACTAGTTGATAAATTAACAAATAATCTGTAAATTAATTTAAAAATTTTAGAAAATAAAAACTGCAAATAAACGAATTATCCACCAACCCCGTTAACTAATGCGAGACATATACAAATATATAATTTACAACCTGTAAATCAAATATGGCGGATCCTATCCGTTTAACAGGCCTACTATATTACTATCAACAATCTAAATATATAATTACTTATTATCTTTAAATTACAACTTTGAAAACTTTTTTATTTTTTCTCCTCTGGTAAGAAAAGAAAAACAAAACTTAGTGCTCTCCCTCTTCTTCTCTTTGGTTTATCTCAACCAACAACTTCTCGGAGATCTCTCTCTTTCTTCAGAAAATTTCAACCTTTTTTCTCGTCAAGAGAAAATCCATGCGTTCAAGGTTTAGTCTTCAGATTTTTCTGTCATTTTGTTTGTTTGTTTGTGCCTTGCGACTTTTTGTTGATTTGTTGTTCTTCGTTTGCTTTTCCTGCAAGTTAGGTTTACGGGAGTCACAGAGCTGTAACGATCGTCAAATCTTGAAAAAAAAGTTGTCTTCCGGCGTGTGGATACACACTAACCGGAACCAACCCTTTAGATTAATGGCGACGACGATGAAGGGTCTTCTTAAGGGCCTTCGTTACATTACTCAGATTTTTGGTGAGTCTCATCGAATTTTTTTGCAAACATGAAAAAATCTTTGTTGTTTATTGTTTCGCAAGTCAATACATCGAGAGATTTGTTCTATTGCAGACGAAGAGAAAGAGCAGGAGATGCAGATCGGATTTCCAACCGATGTAAAGCATGTTGCCCACATTGGCTCCGACGGTCCAGCCACCAACACGCCAAGCTGGGTACGATCATACATTTTTACGTATTTTTGTTCATATCTATACGTTTGTATACGCATCATCTTCATCGTCTTTTTGGGAATAAACCGCAGATGAATGACTTCAAAGCTCCAGAACATGAGAAAGGTCTCGTTTCCAGGGGAAATTCCAATAAATACAACCCACAAGGTTAATTTGTTTGTCTTCTTTTTCACCTTGAAAGTTCCAAGCTTTGATGGAAACATGTGGATCGGTTCGAGGAATTTGACGTTTATCTAACCAGGGATGAACCAACGTGGAGCGGAGCTAAAAGAATTACTGCCTCCGACCAACAATGAGAAACCGAAACATAAAACAAGGAGGAAACCCAGTGGATCATCTAGTCCAAACCCGGACGGGTCTTCACCTAGAAGAAGCAGTGGAAATGCTGCATCATCAGATGAACAACCGAAGCATTCAAGACATAGTCGAAGCAAAAACGGGTCAATGGACTCATCGAATGATCAAGAACCTTCAGTTCGTAGAAGGCGTGGTGGTGACAAAGAAGTTTCTAATCATCTTCCTGATGGTTCAGCTCCTCCGCGGAAGACAACATCACGACCGCGGAAACTAAAAGGGTCAGTAGGAGGAGAAGCATCGATGAAGAAATCAGCGAAAGGAAAACCCGAGAATTCAGTTGATACCTGTAACGATAATATCTGAGAAACATGAAATGTATTTTTCTTCAGGCAGCTGCATATGTGATTGTTTGTTTTCGTTTCTCTTTTAAATCTTTCCTTAACCGCTCTAGAAGGTAAAGAAAAACTAGCTCTATTAGTTTCAAAATTACTAAATCCATGGAGTCAAAACACACAGAAACAGCAACCGATCAATGTGCTAACACAATACTCTTCCAAAATGTTCTATTAGTTTGTAGATCCTCAATCACATTTGAACCACTAGAAAAGCAAGTAAGAACCAACTTAACCAAATTTCCTTGTTTGTTCCATAAACCGACACCATTTCCAAAATGATTGACTAGAAACATCAAGCTAAACAAACAAATTACTAGTATGATCCAGTTGAATCTAATCGCATTAAGTAATCCACGACCTAAAGAAGCAATAGGCGTGAGTAGATAAATCTCCAGAACCCATTTCCACGCCAACTAACCACGCAGACATTCAACTACTAGCAAGTTCTCAGCAATTATATGCTCATACAAACCCTAGATATGTAGAATGAAGAAGCTCGCGAATGAAATAGCCTCGCCGAAGGCGAAATCTAGCTAGCGCCTCCGGTAGAGAGTTTCGTCAACTTTTTTGGGGAAAAAAAAAACTCGGCAGGAGATTTTGTCCGCTGGATTTTAAAATCAACTTCATTATTTTCGTTTTTCCCCTTATTTATTGGAGAAATCATCAGATCGCCCTTTTATTTTTACATTGTTTCTTCTAAACCCGAAAAGGAAAGTAATTTCCTGAATGACAAAAGAGTAATCGTCTCTTTTTCTTTCTAAAAAATTACTGACTGAATATGAAAATCAAATCACGATTTGCCACAGAAATGGGCACGAATTCTATATAAAAAAAACATTATTTGTTCTAAAAAGGAAACCCAATTTTGATACCTAAGTACCCAATGTCTTTCAGTAAAAACTCAATTTACATTATTATATCAAAATGTTACATATAATCAAAAGTTAGCATTTCAGCAATATCCAAAGTTGGGGCTATTAACTGCAAAGGACTGGAACACGTCGCCCTCGCGTGGCAGCATCATCATCATCATCATCACCACTACCATTATCATCATTATCATACTACTTTTTCTTTGATTCGTGTTTGTATATCTTCTTCGGTTGCAGTTCATCTTGTGTTTTCTCTGCGGCGAGAGTACCGAGTTCTGTCATTGTATCTCGGTCTATCTTGGGCTCTCTGCGGCTGTGGTTCAACCCGCCTCTGCCTCTCTGGTGATCGTTGGACTATTTCTCCATTAACAAACAGCTCAGCTGCAAGTCAGCAACAAAAATTTAGAAGATACAAATCAGAAACTCAAGATCACTGTAAATGTTCTTCTTCAGTATATTTGAAATTTAATTCGAGAAATGTAAAAGCTGGTGCAGCTCTCATAATCGAGTCTATGCTTCTAAGCTATTAAGAGCACATAAGAAGAAAGAGAGAATCTTGATGTGAGTCCATTAGCATTCAAAACCAGACATGGCTTAAAGCTACTAGCTTTACCAAGATGGACTTCTAGGTCCATGATTATGCCGTTTATTTGTACTCTAGATTCATCATCTCTATATCCAATTATTATGGTAACATATATGCTTAATCTCAACCAGGGAGTTAATCATGTTGCTATTCTAAATTCACACTGAGTCCAATGTGAGTCTATTAGCATTCTAAACTAATCATTGCCAAACAGATTCATTAACTTTACTAAGATGGACAATGAGCTATTTAATTAGTGGCTATCAATGTTTCATCTCGACCAATAAGCACATAGATATGTTATTTAATCAGTTCGCACACCGGGCCAAGAGATTCACCAGCTTCACAAAGAAGGACTAATTGCAACAAGAAGCAGGCAACAGTTGTAACATATGTTTCATCTAAACCAGCCTGCAGTTAGATATTATATTACCTATCTGCAAAAATCGGCTAAGATAAAAATATTTGATCATTTGATGTCAGTCCATTAGCATTCAAAGCTAATCATAGCTCAAAGACTCATTAGCTTCGCCAAGATGGACTGATAATCAAAAATGTTTTCACATATCAAGATAAAAGTACTCATGAATGGCACATAATAGATGTTTTCATCTAAACCAGCCTGCAGTAAGATATATCATTAACTATCTGCACAAATCGGCTAAGAGAAATTATTTGATGTCAGTCTGTTAGCATTCAAAGCTAATCGTAGCCAAAAGACTCATCAGCTTTGCCAAGATGGACTAATCAAAATACATTTCTTTCATGTTTCAAGAGAGACACTAAAGATGTAGAACAATTACCTCCATAATCTTTGTTTTCAGGATCAACATAGGAATCTGGAAGCACAAACAGAACACCTGGTAAACCTGTAGTAAACAAAGCAAACACTTTAAGAATCATCTTTACTTTATTTATCAGTTAACAATACATAATACATAAGAGCCAAGTATAAGTAAAGACCTTCAAGCTTAGTCGATGTTTCTTCATCAATCTCACAGCCAAATCCTAAATACCTTTCACACGAAACATTATAGATCCTCTTCTTCGCCTCTTCCTCACTACCAAAACAAAAGAAAACACCGTATAGTCAAACACACCGAGTAAATGTAATTCAATCAGACTTCTGTGCCCTAGTTTTTCATTCATTTTGCCAAATTTCACCAGTGACCAAAACAATTAACAAATGCAATCTATAGATTAACCTTCTAACGACTTTAGCTAAGGTTTGGATATAGCAATCAATCATCTGCTGCTTCGTCGCGCCTTCGCCGCCTGGTTTATCCATAACAATAAGCCAGTGCTCGTAATCGCATCCCGGAAACAACGGAGCCATCTCCGTCGGAGGTCGATCACTAAAGTTAGAGCCAGAGTTAAGCGGCGAGTAAGCGGAGCCTGACCGATTAGCTCCGCATCGAATTGAGACGAACCGGGTCGAGCAAGCTACTCGAGATCCACTGCAGTGAACAGATGAAGGAATCCGAGGAGGAAACATTACGGTGGAATTAGAGAGGAGAGCACGCGTGAGGTGGCGCGTGCCGGATAAAGGCAAGGCCATTGTAGGGCGACTGTGGAAGAAGACGACGAAGACAATGGAGGTTTAGAGTAAATGGATAGGGTTTTGGTTTTGACAGAGGTTTTTTATCTTCGAATTTTTCTCGTTATATCGAGGGAAGAAAATGTTATATGGGCTTCACGTAAGCTGGGCTTAAGACCTATAAAATCTGAATTACAATAAAGAAATAAAAGATTCAATTTTCATCTCAAATCGCACGAAATTGTATTCTTTAAATTCTTCAAACAAATAATACTTCTATTTATGAACACGTTTAATAAAAGAATCAACCAATATTTTCCCGTAAACAACAAACAATTATCTTCAACTTCAATGCAAAAAAAAAGAAAAAATATTTTTAAAATTATAAATCAATCTCAAAACTCGAAAATCATTCACACAACGAATCAAGCTCACCTCTCTCACCAACAAACATTTCTTTTAGTTGAATTCTTTTTTGTTTTTTCGAGTTCATATCCTTTTAACCAATTGAAACAATTTTTTTAAGAACTGACTAGTGACACGATCGTTTCTATGACAAAAAACCCTCAATATTGTGTTTGGATCGGACCGGTTCTATCTTCAAGTAGTTGGAGGCATTGGTAGCTTTTCCAGATCCAACCATCCCTATTCCGCTTGTCTCGCACGTTACAATGCTAAAATCTTCCATAAGTTGTTCTGTTGGTTGATTCATCAACTGAATCACTCCCTCTACCGTTTCTGCCTCTCTGTCTACCACTCCTTCAGGTATCAATCCTTCGCCACAAGTGCAAAAAACCTTTTTTAAGCTCCCAAAATCTTCTTCAATGAGATTATGATCCGATCTATAGAACACTCGGGAGTAACCACCTGCAAGAAGAACCATCAAGAACGCCTCAAATGATGATTTCATAACCTCCCTCATTGCTAAAGATTGAGCTCGATCCGCAAGAATCGCAGACATCAATGTTAAGTTCTGTTTCATGATCCGTAACGTCGGTCTATTCCTCGCGTTCGCTACTTCTCCTACGTAAAGACTCTCGTAGAGGACAAATTTTGAGTCGAGGAAAATCAATCGATAAGCTGCGACCTCTAAAACGTGTTGGCAAGCTGATTCGATTCAGCATATGTGAAGTCAAAATAAGAAGATGAATTGTTGTTTCGATGGCTATAATGTTTTCGAGTCGCTGGAAGTACCCTCGGGTTTAAAGAGAGTGTTTTGTTCAAAGAATGGATATGAGAGCTTAGGAAATGTAATGTGTTGAGACGAATGTATAGACGTTGTGTTCTGCGGCTTGTGGATGGTGGCCATCAGAAACTACATATGCGGTGTTTTTGAAATCTTCCCCAGACGTTGTACACGGCATAGCTCTCTTCCATAGCTTAACGAATCTTGAATCTCTGTTACATCTTGTAAGAGGAGATAATGTAGGGATGTAACTTTGTCTTGCTCCTGAAAATTTCAAGAATTAGAGATAATGAAATAAATTGTTGCGGTAGAAAAGTTTTGATTTGTTTGCTTACCGCAAGATGCAATAAATGCGGTGTATTCTTGGAAGAGTTGTCCCAGTCCTTCAGCGAGATCATGAACAAGATCTTCTGTAATACCAATGGGGATTACGAAGAATTCATCGATGGTATCTTTTGCTAGCTTCTCAATTCTCCTGCAGATTGTGCATAAGGTTCTGATTTGGATTTTGGGTTCCATGTCTACAAACAAGAAAGCAAAACCAAGGTAAGAAGGTAAAGTAATGTTTCTTAGATCTCAAGTAAAATCTCTAAAACCTACTTCAGTTTCCTTTGCTCTAAATAAACACTCTTGAACTTTCTTTAGCTTATCTTCAATCCATTGTCTCAAAAGGCGCATTATAATAGAATCGACTTCATAAGGAACCATCTCTCGTACAAGCTCTTTTCCACCGTCATCGCATTCCTCTGTATCTTCAGCCACCATTTGTACTAAAACCTTCTCGAGTTTACCTGCCGATTGCAAAACCTCAACAGTAGCTCTCGAGATAAAAGATCTTCCGGCTAAATATTGCATCAAGATTGAGCCATAACATTGGTGAAGTGACACTGAGGCAACACCAACAGCAACCGAGTGCCATCTTTTGAGTATCGGGCTGAAACATTCGCGTTCCCTTAGTGCCAGCTCCTCTGTTTCTTTAGCTAGCTTCAACAATGTTCCAGCCGCTTCTTCTCCTTCCTCTGTGGTTGCGATCTTAGCTTGTGTATTTTCTATCACCTACAACAAATAGTTGAACCTTAAAAACATGTATAACATGAAAAATGCAAGTATAATTTTGTGTTTACCTTAGAGAATGCGTGTTTAATAGATGATCTTATGTAATAATCAACGCGATCTCCTGAATAATCCACTAACTTCACATCACCTTTCTCTTGTCCTTTCCCTTGAGAAATTGTCACATCTTCTCCCAAAATCCTTGACGATGATAATGCCAATGGCAGAAGATTTTCTATTAATCCCACACTCCCTCTTTGGAAATAATCATGGTAGCTTAACAACCTAAATAACCACAATCACAATATTTAGATTCAAACATTTTTTCAAATAGTGGTTTTCTTTCGCTTATAGCAAGAAAGACAATTACCTTTTCTCGGTCCATCCTTACATAGAGGCTAATGTCGAGGTCAAAAGTTTTACATAAAGAGCTTCACGGTCAAGCTTTTTAGCATCATTGGCAACTTCAGCCAGCATAGCGTGGGAGGCGCCTAGCAAGTCCGTTTCCATTTGTGACGACACAACGTATTGATGAAACAAAACCCTAGTGAAGCATAGATTATGAATTGGTCGTGTGATCCCTAGTGTTGACCAAGTCTTCTTCATTAGCTCTAGAAGCTCATCGATCTCATCGAGTACCAATGTCTCATCTCTGACATCGAATATCGATTGCAACAAAACAACATACAAATGAATGTTTAGAGGATAACCGTCGGCCCAATGACAAACATCAGTTGGGTTTCCATTAGTGCCACGCCAAGATAAAGACACCACGATGTTGCAGAGTGTTCTCATTGTATCTGAGTTTTTGCTCGTATCAGTGGGTTTTGTCTCGCTTTGTCTAAAGATTTCTCTTAGACGCATTGCGAAGTTGTTGGTTTTGTCTAAAAGAATCGATGGGTAAAGAAGAAGACCAGCTTCAAGAACTTTGAGTTGTCTTCGTTGCCAAAGCTGGTACTCATTCGCATCGCCAAACTCTGAAGTTTTCAAGTGTCGGAGAAGTTCTAATGGTAAGATTATCGTCTCCGCTCGTCTACCCGTCTAGAGATTAAAAAATATAACTTTCTCTCAATGAAATTCCAGCATTTACATTAACTTGTATGAGAAGTAATCAAACAATTAACTTACTTGGCCAACAAGAGTTCTCAACAAAGTTTTTTGAAGCCGGCTGTCACTTTGTTCTGTCACCCTCATTTGTTGCCTCATGATCTCCGCCGAAGTTAACGGTCTTCTTGGCCGAGAAGGTTGGACCGTCAAGAACCCGGCTCCAGGACTAATATGTCATGAGCTACTATTCACTCCACCATTAGGGGACAATGAAGTCGTCCCGGCTCCTCCAGCCGCTCCTATTGTTGACATTCGTCTAGATGGAAATCGTTTAAGTATCTTTAACCCTAAAGCTCGTTTCACTCGGCTTGTCGGGGTTGTCACCACCTCTTTCTTCCCTGAAGACCCAGACCCAACACCATGTGAGCCATTGGAACAAGTTCCTCCTCCTCCGTCCCCATGATGATCATTGCTATTGTTCATAGAGTAGAACGTGCGAGCAGTCCTACCTCCAAACCCCGGCGATGATCGACAAGCCGTGAAAAAGATCTCATAAGCTGTTTCACGTATATCATCTCGAACAAGCACTTCAAGTTTTCCAAATGGCCAAAGGAGGTCAGTATTAGGACAAACCACCACGAAACTTCCCATATTAGAGAGAGTTACCGAGAAGGACTCGCGCTGGTGAGGATGAGTCATGGCGGAGGAGGAGAGGGTGGAAGGGAAAACTTGACGGGATTTATGAAATTAGATTACTCAATGAGAGAGGAAAGAGGAAGGGAAAAGACATTTCTTGTTTATTATAAGGCAAAACACTTGAGAACAAAAAATAAACACAAGGAAGAGAGAAAATGAGTAGGTGGAGGAAGACGACAAGTTGGAAAAAGGTAATCGACAGCAAATTTTTCTGTGTTCGGAATCACAGTGGATATGAGTAAAATTAGGATAACTCACAAATATATTACCAGAATTAGCAAATCTCCTATTTCTAGTAAATTATTTCCATCCAAATCTCATCTGTAAAATCATATATACTCGATAGTTTCCAGCGCAATTTACGGTTTTTGGTATATGTTAGATGCTATCTTAAATTATTGTGCACACAAGAATCTTGTTTTGTTAACCGGGAAGCAAAAGTTCCAGCAAGATCAATCTTCACCTAAAGAGAAGTTCCATGCAAGATCAATCTTCACATTTCAAAATCTTCACCTATAGATAAGAGACGTGAAGCAAGAATCTGGAATCGAATATGGCAAAGAATGAATGCACCAAAGAAAGATGAATAATGATAATCTGGAGGAGGTATTGTTAAACACAAACACTGGTAGGATAGATAAAGAAAACCATTCCAAAGCGACAAATATAAATAAGCTCTCAAACTTAAAATCTACAACTTCATAGGAAATAGTAGCAGTATCCGGAATTGCCTGAAAACAACTTATTGAGAAACTAACAAAAGAGATAATCCAGCGTAGGTCGACCTCCTGGTCAAACCGCCTCAGATGACATGACATCGTTAAGGTGGAAAGATGAGGTTTCAAGGTCAGGGATGATAAGACCACATTGTAGTAGTCTTTGTTCCTCAATCACTGTTGTTGAGCTTGCCTACCGCTTCCATAACCTCTGCCATAACCAGCTAGCCCGTTGTTTCCTTGTTGGTTCCCATAACCTCCAGAGCCATCTGAAGCATCAGCATAGCCACCACCATGGCTGTTAGGTATATTACCAGATCGTCCACCAATTGCTCCATAGGTAGATGGAGTCCCATAAGAGGAATCATTTCCACTATAGCCATAACCTTGACTGCCATATCCTGCAGATGCACCACCTTGTCCCATCACTGCTGAACCTGGACCAGAACCACCCCATGGAGCTGCATTTCCATATCCTACATTACCATAACCCGATGGTGCTTGAGAGCCCCATGAACTTCTTGGGCCATTTCCAAACCCAGCTCCCGGGGCACCAGGATTCCCATAAGGCGCACCAGCTGGATTAGGATACCCACCAAAACCCCCATAACCTACGCCATTGCTTCCGTAACCATAACCAGTACCATACCCAGAAGCAGCATAAGGGGGATAACCACGTCCAGTGTTTTGAGGCTGCATGTATCTATTAGAATCCACATGAGCCTCATAGCCACTTCCACCAGAACCACCATAGACCTGAAAACCTCCAGCGCCACCACTATCACTACCGCCACCACTGGCTACTCCAGGGTTAGCATCTTTAGGAAGAGCCCGTTTAACTTCTACTTGTTTACCACTCAAATCGTGGAAAGTCTTGTGCAAAACAAGGTCAACAGAATCTTCAGAGTCGAAAGAAACAAACCCAAATCCTCTAGGACGTTGTGTCGTCTGATCAATCATAATGACTGCATCACTCACAGGGCCATAAGTTTCAAAATAAGCCCTAAATTCCTCTGATGTTAAAGCCGGAGGCAAACCTCCCACAAATATCTTCTTAGTCCGAACATTAGCTCCACTATCAAAATTCCTAGAAGCATTAAAATTCCCTGATCTCCCAGCAAGACTCTGCTCTTCTCTAGACATTGCTCTCTTTACATCAACCTAATAAAACGTTTACACAACTTAACAACAAGATTCAAAGCATCAATTTTTACAGACAAATTAATCAGAACAGAGTAGCAATTACTAGAAGATTCAAAATTAGAAAAACCCATATAGAATCAAGAGCAAAAAAATACATATTTGATTAGCTTACATCTCTATTATCGATATGGTGCTTGTCCTGAAGAACCCTATCAATAACAGCAGGATCAGAGAATGCGACGAATCCGAATCCTCTGGGACGACCAGTAGCTTTCTCTCGCATGACAGTGACCTGCAAAACCTCTCCGAAACTGCTGAAGTACTCTCTCAGAAGATTCTCGTCGGTATCCCATGAAATCCCGCCGATAAATAGCTTTCCCTGATCTGATTCCATTGCAAGACTATGTCTCTCTCCACCCTCCGTTAGTATCCAAAAACCCCAGATTCAACACCGACAAATCCCTCCGGTGAAGAAGAGGAAAGAAGAAGCTGTAAAAATTTTAGTGATCCCGAGAAAATTAGGGCTTCGGGTTTGTGAAATTGGGTGGGGGAGAGAGAGAGAAAAAATAAACGGACATGGAAATTAGCGGCCACTTAGGTTAAGGAGAGTGACAGAGATCGACTCAAAAAAAATGTCAAAGACTTTTCAATATCAGCTTCGTTTATTTATTTTTCATTTTTTTTTGTACCGAGTCCCTTTTTTAGTAATACATAAATAGGCCCATTTTGAGACTTAAAATGGTTAATGAGCAGACAAAAAAAATGGTTAATGAAACTATTAGGGGGCATATTGGATCCATGATTTGGATTTATTATTTGGAGACGATCAAATTTTCAAAAGATTTAAGGGAATTTTAACGAATTTTAATGATTGAAGTCAATTTCATAGAATTTCTGTAACAAAAGTTAATGGGTGATTAGTAGTAATTTCAGGATATTTTACGAGATAAAAATCTGAGGAAAAATGTGTATATAATAAATTGTAAAAAGAAAAATCATGCTAACCCTAAACCAAATACCAGTGTCCTTGGTCAAAGCATCGTCTCTTCTTTTAGTTCTCTTCTCGGTACAAATGTGATGTTGATTTCGGTGCTGTAAAGTATTAATAATTCTGTAAATTAAATTATGGTTCCCAATTCTCAAGCTAGTTCTCATTACATCTTTATCTCGGAAATTTAAGCATCTAATTTGGACATTGGCTAATTTAATGCATGGAACATAACAAATCATTTCACTGTGACAGCCTTATTACGATATGGTCATTGGAGACTAATGGATACTTCACATTGTGTATTGTACTTTGGAGAGGAGAAAATGAGAAGATCTAGAGCTTACGAGAGTCATGACTAGAGAGGAAGAGGAGTGGGAAGAAGAATAGTCGTTGTTATTGACGGTGGATATACTTGGTCGGAGAAGAAGACTAATCAAACCTTCTTCTTTTTTTCATCACTAATCAAACCTATTTTGTTTGGGTGATTAGCAGTTCGAAGAAGGTTTATTTTCTTTTTCTTTTTGAAATACCATCAGGTGAGGTGGTATTTGCACTCACCTTTTTTAACTACAAATTGTCTCTCAAATTATTCCAAATCATTTTTTATTTAAATTTTATGATGAAATTCTTATTTTCCAATAAGGCAAGATTTCATGGTATTTTTGTAAATGATCAATCCAATAACTCTGAAATTTGAATAACTTTAATAAATAGTAGATCCAATAAGACATGATTTTAGGACATTTTCTAAAAATCATCAATCCAATAAGGGATTATTTGGAAAAAAAATTAAAATCATCCCAAATCACTAATCCAATATATCCCCCTTACTATCGTTAATACGTGAAAAAAATAATTTCGAGTGTAAAGAAGATATTTGTTTTTATGAAGTAAAGGAGATATTGAGCAAAAATATTGGACGGTGTTCGGTAAAGTGGTCAAAATCCGGGGGGGGGGGGGGGTCAATATTTCATGCCAAAGAAGGTTCAAAACTTCGAACTAAATAAGTATATTGCAGTGTACGGGCGACTTTGTTCGAAAATGTGGATCTCACGTGATATGTTAAAGACATGAATGATCTTGACCTCTCGTAGTTTGAGAAGAAATATATCATATCGTTTTGAAGCTTTGATTTGGTGATAAAAGTTTTGGTATTTTTCTAATTCAAGAGTTGAAAGGAATTATGTAAGCCCATGAACTCGGAATATAGCATTTATATGTAGAAAGATCTTGTCATCTTGGTATCCTTATCATGGAATCAAGACCAGAGCAAAATCAGCAGAATACAGTAATCATCATAATTAGAAGAAGAGTTAGTTAATATGTAGTTTGACAAAAAAAAAATAGTTATAATGCCCAATAAATTACCAATGGAACTTAAATATGATTCACGAATGTATCAGCCTAGCACGTATCTCGTTGATTTAAGAAGTAGAAAATACAATATTGTTGCCACTATACCATGTCTGAAAAATATTTGTTCAAATCATAACATTAGATAACAACTAATGTTAGATGAATAATATTGGCGGATCAAGATGAGGAACTAGTATTAGAGTTGTTCATGCTCATGTTTGGAACACCGATGGCACGATAAAACAATAAACATTTCATTTGGCAAACTTGGTCAGGTAATGTGATAGTAAACAAGAACTCATCTAAAAATCTAATAGAAGAGTACGGTATGACGTAATAATGTCCTAGATGCGGCTTCGAGGAGGATTAATTATGTTATTTTTGCATGGCCATTAGTACTCCAAATTTTGAAAGCTCAATGCTGCTTAGCGAGATAAAAAAAACCAGTACCTTAAATTTGGTCCAAGATGCATATGTTGATCGTTTGAGACGATTGACCGTATTGACAAACAACATTAGAGTATTGTAATCTTTAAATCTGGTCTACAACTATGCTTTGTCTCGAGGCTCTTTATTAAGAAGTTTTTTAAGAAAAAAATGACAGCCCATAAATGCACATATCTCGTTGATTTAAGTACTAGGGATAAACAAGATTTTTATATGCTTTATTTAAAATTATGTGCCTTTTATCACCCTTTAAAATCGTAATACAATACGAGTAGATTAAATGCCACATATCGTAGTATATATACAACCTTTCTCTCGTTTTATTAAATTTGAACAAAGAGGCATAACGTAGGGTCAACATTTTGTCTTTACAGACCTCAAAAGCATATTTATCATTTCCAAAATTGCTTAAAATGGGCTGCAACACCCACAACACAAACCATTGACATTGAGTCTAGACTTAAAAATTTACAAACAAAAATTATTTTTAAAAATTAAGTTTTTTTTTCTTTTTAAGTTATACATAATGGCATATTTTTAAAATAATTTATCTTCTCTACTCACTTCTTTTTTTCTTAACGTCAAGCTACTTCATATAATTTGGTTACTATAGTCACCATGATCTTTGGTTATGCGTAGAAACAAATAGATGCTTTTATTTGGCACAAGTGATATATTTCTTGGTAGGCATAAGTCGAAACAATGTTTCAAATTTTTTAAAGGATGCAATAATTGTTTTTTGTCTCTTCTTCTTAAATAACGAATAAAAATAAACGACGGCATAAACTCCGTGAGCCCACCGTCACTTTCATCCGTTTGAAATCCCAACGTTCCTATTTCTATTCAAACACATCAACGAGGCAAAAGTAAACAAAAATCATCTCTCTTCCTTCTACCTCCTCTCAAGAATCAAAAACCCGAAACAGAGAAACATCACCACCAATGGGATGTTTTATGGGTTGTTTCGGTCTCTCTTCCAACAAAAAACGTAGAAATTCCACCAGGAAGATCCTTCCTCGATATCAAGTAAGCTTTTTTAAAAAAATTTAGTTAAAGCTTAGATTTTTTTCGTTGCTCTGATACAAAATTGATTTTTTCTTGCAGAGAATCTGTAGCTATGAGCCTCTACTTTCTTCAGATCCGTCAGATATCACTACTAGTGTAGATGATAACCCTGAAAAGATCTCGAATTCGAACCTCAGGTTAGTGTTTCTTCCATTTACAATGTCTTAGGGACTTGGATTTACTCAAAAAATGAAATTTTTTTCTCTGAGATCACCAATCTGATAACCGATTATAAAAGCCAAACTGAAACCCGGTTTAGAAGAGATTTAATTTAACCAGTTAAAATGGATGTTTTCTGTTGTTGTCTCAGGTGTAAGGTGGAGGAGGATGAGGAGAAGAAGAAGGGGACTAAGAAGACGAGGAAGAGAGTCAGATTTAACTTGAATGTTCAAACCTATGAACCTATTCTACCAACAAGATATGAGAATGGTTGCAGTGATGATGAAGAGGGAAATGGAGAAAGAAGCAAGGGATCTTTGGTTAACGATAAGAAACCAGAAGATTTGAGCAGTAGATCTGCGTATCCTTCAAACTATAGATACCACAACTGTGTGGATAGTTTTGAAGATGAAGATGAAATGGGTTATGGAGAGAGCGATTTAGAAGATGAAGACTATTATACAGATGATGAAAACAACTATGAAGATGATGCTGATGATGAAGAAGATGAAGAAGAAGAAAAGGACCACGACGTGACTCCTCTGTTGAATCCAGTGGAGAATCTTGCTCAGTGGAAAGCAGTTAAAGCAAGGCCAGTGAAAGTTGAACGGGTAATGAAAGAGAATGTGGAAGCGGATGATATGGATGATCAAGCAAAACCGTTACTCAAGGAGATAATCGTCAATACTAGCCTTTCAAATTGGTTGGCCTCACCAAAGAGTTTTCATGTGAATGGTTCTTCGAAGAGATCTTTTATTGTGGATATCACCAAACATGGAGAACAGGTGAAAAAGGTTTCACAGTGATTAAGAAGAAGAGGGAAAAAGTGTGTTTTGTTGTTTGTCTTTGTAGCAAATTCTGATTCTTTCTGTGTGTATGGATTAATGTTTGTATTCATTTTCACCTTTACGGGCTTATTTTTCCCACTGGTTGTTTCTGCAACTAAATCTTGATAGAAGCTGTGATCTATCAACGTTCTTGCATCTGCTTTTATGATTTCGTGAGGAGAATAACTACTGGAAGAGGAGAATAAAAAAAAGAGATTAAATTGCTACTTATACTTTACAACTTAACAAATGTATATGTTGCAGAAAGACATATATAGTTTTACTAGCAAAACCTGTCAAATCAAACAGCACTCAAAAGATCTTCGATTTGAAAATCAGCCTCTATTGAACAATACAGCAGTAATAATCTATTTACTCACTCCTGTCACTGAGATGAGATGATCTAACATATAGTTTATGAGTCTACATCCCTTGTTTGGACTGGTTTCTTGTCAGACGTCCTAAGCACAATATCAGACAGATGATATGTGATTGTGATGTCCAATCGCTTAAGTTGGTTCGTCTGTCCTCACAAAAACTTATTGCTGATAAGAAGCCAGATACAAGGACGAGCTCATTGTTAAACTCCATGTTAATGGTGGTTGTTTGCGAGTTTGACAACTACATAATTGTGCAGATGCAGGAATCTGAATCATCGTCCTCTGTATCACTAACTTCGCTGCAAGCATAAAAAGGGAGGCAGACGTAAGATATATAGTTTTTTTCAATTGCCGAGAGAACAAACAACAATGTAAGAGAGTATCTTCTTAAGCAGAAGATAACTACTCTATTGGATCTCTAATAGAAGAACTACCAATATGGAACATCAAAAAGAAGTCAACAATAATCTAACTTGTACAAGCTTTTCCAATGCTTACTGTACATGTTTCTAGACCGCTCAAATGAAAGGGCTATAGTAAGTAGATAACCTTCAGGGGTCTTTGCTAAAATAAGATTCCACCAGTCAAAGATCAAGAAGACCACTTCAGAATCATGGTAACATCCAATGATCCAAATCAATACTAACCTAAGGTTTATGATATGGATCCCGCATTTGCGAAATCATAAATATCTAAGCACCAAAGCTAGACCAAATAAACGAGAAGAGAATCACAAAAAGAGTTCAAAATTACCTTGGTTCATAAACTAAAACCTCAGCAAGATTATCTCCTTTCTTATCATTCCACTGCACAGTTCTCTTAATCTTGTCAGTGCTTCTCGACATACCTCCTTTCCTTGGAGGCAATAAACATTGTGATTCACTTTCTTCTTCCTCAGAGATTTGATCTTCAATTTGACTGCTATCTACACTCACAATAGCTTTATTCTCACATCCATTACCCTCTCCACGAGCCTTATCCATAACCACCAATCTCAAATATATCAATCTATGAAAACTAGAGCCCCCAAATTCGAAACAATCTGGAGAAGATTGAGAGCTCTTGTGGTTCTCCTAATTCATTTCAAATACCAATCCACTGGATTATTCATAAACCCTAACCATTGACCTCAATTTCGCTCCAAAAATTCTGGATCCTGTTACAAAAATATGATTCTAATCAACCTTAATCACCAAATCTGTATTGTAAGATTAGAGGATCTAATTAATTCCACTTGAAAAGTCAACGCGTTGGATCGAGAATCAGAGATCCGAAAATATGATAAAAAGCATTACTTACGTAGTAAAATGACAACGTTTTTTTCTCGCATAGACGAAATGAAAATCTTAAATTTTCTCGGGAAAACAAAAAAATTAAAATTTGACAACGATTAAGATAAAACAGATAATCCCCTTGTCGAATTCAATCAAGAAGAATTAACCGAAATCGAATCCAACAACTCAGGAAATCTCGAATTCCCCAATTTGTACTAATCCGATAACGGGCAAACCAAAAAAAAAACGAAAGGGAAAGTGAAGGATTGAAATCTGAAGGACGCGTTTCTCTTTGATGAGTTCTGATTGGGTGCCGAGAAAGTGTGAGTAAATTCGTTAAATAGGATTCAACGGCTGAGATTTAACGTGAGATTTTTGCAGATGAGGGTTAAGCTTTGTTTTGCGCAGGGTAGGTAATCTCGTTATGATGAGTTCATACTTCAGCCGTTGACTAAACTTTTTTAATTAACATACTTGTAATATTTTAATTAGTATTTTTTTTCCTTATAGTACAATACAACAAGTAGAATTTGTATGTGCTATCATTTAATATGCTTTGAGTTTTTCACAGAAGTTGACAAGTTCAAAATAAACTTGTAAGATCTTTTTAAATTATCGGCAACAACGAAATAAAAGAGTCAGGGATAATAGTTCAACGGGTTATCATCCGAGTTGTATTATCAAAATGAATTTAACTTTGAATATTAAGGGTCATCATAATATAGATAGCCAACACATTTTACTAATATATATATAGAGTGTCAATTTATGGTATCCTGATGATTTCCTCTTTAAATCTTTCAACACCAGTCCCCTTATAGTATAACACTCAGGAATACGAGACTGGCGAAACACTCAGGAATACTAAATTCTTAGAACTCAAAAAGAAATTTCAAGACTAAATTGAGTTCGTATTTTTATAAACAAACTATTTTGATTTCTTTTTGAGTTCTAAGAATTTAGTATTCCTGAGTGTTTCGCCAGTCTCGTATCTAGGAAGTAAGTCCCGAAAAAGTAGGGCAATATAACCTAGAGTTTAGTCTGGATTGTAAGGAAAACTAATCTTTTAAATCAATAGGATTTCAAGATGAGTTCGTATTTTAAGAATACGCTAGATAGGTCTGAATCAACTTCATCTTCACGAATTAGATCTTCAAAAGAATCTAAAAAGATTATAAATAGTCATGAAACTACTATAGATGATTTCCAAGGATCAATTGGCAATTGGGAAATCCCAAGAGTCCATAGAGACCAAATATACCAAATCTCAAGAATAAATTTCTTAAAAACAAATTTTTCAATTAAAACAGAAGAACGTGATATTCAATTAACTAAACCTTTTGAAACAATTTACTTGTTTTCAGAAAATGCTTTGCGAAAGCATAAAGAAAAGAATTTTAAATATATACATATTGGATTAGTCCAAGTCGGTATTAAACCGCTTTCAAAAGAAGGTCTTAACACTTCAATTCTAGCTATCTTAAGAGATACTAGATTCAAATTATTTGAAGATTCTTTGCTTAGCTCTATAGAATCGAGTTTATGTGCTGGTCCAATATCATTCGATTGTTATCCAAATTTCACTGTTTCTCTAAATGATAAAAATATTTTAAAATCTTTAGTTTTACAAGTTAAAACACATAATTATGAAATGATTGAAGGATCAATCCCGATTGCCTTGGTTTTTAGATTACATTATAAAGCCATGACAAGTGCCTTTTCTTCAAAAGTAAAACTATCAAGTAAAAAAGGTGAAACCCTCTTACTCCAAACTGATCTTTCAAAATCAAACTCCGTTATTCCAAGATCAATTCAATGGAAAGATATAAATCTTCCAGATGAATGGATCCTTGAAGGACTCACCCAACCAAAGCCTCAAAAACCCGTAGAACCAATAAAGCCAAACACGCGTCTAAAAAATATTGAACAATCTAACGATGGAAAAGTAAAACTTTCCTTCATTAGGCCTAATGATAAAAATACCGAAGATGATTTATCTTATGAATCCTCTTCAGCCATGGGAACTATAGACTTAGGAAGAATCTCCCAAATAGGTCGTAGTATTCCAATTCAAGAACCTAGATATCAACCACGATTTTCAACTTCTGATATTCCAAATTCGATTTTAAGAAATGTTGATTTTCAGACACAAATTCCAAAACCTGTTTATACATCAAGATCTAGTTTTGAACAAAATGAATTTATTACCAAATCTGAGCCAACTAGCCCGACATTTTCGGCTATAACTGATAATATGGCAAATGAACTAAATATCCTAGAAAAAGACTTTGAAATAAATAAAAAATTCCTACGAGAAGATTTCTATTCGAAAAATAATTTACAAAAAAGAAATTGGTTTTTCAAAAAATTCTCAAAAAACAAAGAAAAAATACAAGAAGAATATTATGAATATCTTAAAAAACATAAAGTTCAAGTTTTATTTTTCAATTGGCTTGAAGATTATACAAAAGAAAATAACATTTATTTTCCTTATTCAAAATCAGCAAATCCCATCACAAACCGAAATAAATTTCCTGAGTGGGAAACACTTGCTAATGGAAAATTACTTCGTTCAAATCACCCCCCTCAACAAGGAATAAAGTTTGAATTATTGGGAAAACCAATTGAAGCAATCCCTTTTAAACTCCCCCAAGAAGATGATAAAACAAATGTCAAAAACATCATTCTTCAAAACAATTTTTCAAACACAAACCTTGGTACGATAAGCAAACAACTTGATAGAATTGAAAAAACAATTTTAAAACAACCGAACCTTCCAAATGAAACTTCAACCAGCAAAAAACTAAAACTTCCAATTTTCGAACCTTTCCAAATCTCAGAAACTAGTGTCAAAACTTACCAAAACACAAATATAGAATTCATTCGCGCCCTTCAAAGCCAACTAAGCCACATAGAAATAGGAGAAAATAGTAAACACCAAACTTATGATGCCCCTGACACTCCGACTTCTAAAATCCAAAAAAATATTAGGCTCATCCAAACACCTAATAATCCTGAAACACAAAGCTCAAATATCCAAATAAATACTCTATATCACGAATCAGATTCTGATAAAACCCTACACCAATTCCAAAACAATAAAATAAACCGTCTTGATTGGAAAAACAGTCATGAAAACCAAATAATAACAGCACCAGACCTAGGACAAATTCAACCAGTAGAACAATCTAGGTTTAACTCCTCTTCGGTCTATGACTGGAATCTAGATGGAATATCTGAATATAATATCTTAAATTTCCTCCAAAAAATGACGATGGCTGCAAATGCCTATAGAACACAAATAGGAAATGAAGATAAAACTGTAGCTGAACTCCTTATAGCTGGTTTCTCGGGACAGCTTAAAGGATGGTGGGATAACTATCTTACTAATCAGCAACGAGGAGAAATCCTTGACGCTATAAAAGTAGATGAAGAAGGCATGCCAATTCTAGACAATTTCGGAAATCCCCAACAAAATGCCGTAGCAACTCTAGTCCTACCTATAACCCTTCATTTCATAGGAGATCCTTCAGTCCTTAGGGACAAAAACGCAGAACTCCTTTCAAATCTTAAATGTAAAAAACTAAGTGATTTCCAATGGTACAAAAACACATTCCTCACTAGAGTCCTTCTCCGACAAGATTCAAACCAACCTTTTTGGAAAGAAAAATTTCTTGCAGGACTACCAACACTCTTAGGAGAAAAGGTTAGAACAAAGATTAGAGAATCTAGTGGCATCCAAATAATTGATTACGATGATTTCACTTACGGAGAATTAGTTAGTCTTGTCCAACAAGAAGGTCTTAAAATCTGTCAAGATTTAAAACTCCAAAAACATCTCAAATGGGAACTTAGAAGAACAAAAGTAGAATTAGGATCTTTCTGCAAACAATTTGAAATAGATCCTAATAACAAAAAGTCATGTGTAGGTGATTGCAAGCCAACATACTATTCCAAAAAATCAAAATTTACAAAAAGAAATTTTAAAGAATATAAGCCACGAGAAAACGCTTGGAATAAATCTCGAAACAGATTTAGACCAAAAGAACCCCAAAACAAACCTTTTTACAAAAACCTAACGTGCTATAAATGCAACAAGAAAGGCCACACTTCAAAATTTTGCCGTCTAAATAAAAAAATCCAAGAACTCGATCTTGGAGAAGAAATCTCAGCCAAAATATCAAACCTTTTTCTAGACTACTCTTCCTCATCGAGTGATTATGATTCTGAGCCCTCATCTGAAGAAGCCTTGCAAGTTGATGAACTTAATAATTCGTCATCTAGCTCGGACTCAGATGATAAAAAACTCCAAGTCCTAACAAAAAATCAAGAGTTCCAATTAGAAATCTTGAATTCAATCTCAGACCCCCAACTAAAACAAAAATTTCTTGAAACAATTATTTCAACCCTAAATGAAAACCAAAAAATAGAAAATCTTCCAAAAACCAAAGATCCATCAACTTCAAACTCTTCGTATAACTTAACCACTATCCTCAACCAAGGGAGAAAAAATAATTCCAAAACTACTCTACAATCCCTTCAAATTGAGATCAAAGACGTAAAAAATGAACTCAAACATTTAAAAGAAAAACAAAAAATGGATTCCGAGTATTTTCATTCAATATTAACTTCTAAAAAACATGATGACTCCAGTTCAGAGGAACAAAACAACATTTGTTCAGAAAATATAGAAGATGATCTAATAGAACAAATACAGTCCCTAAACACCATGCCAAATGATTTCCTCTTTGTATTAAGAGAAATCACGTCTCGGAAATATAAAATAAAAATTACACTTGTTTTCTCAGAAAATTACAAAATAGATACAATTGCACTCTTTGATACTGGTGCCGACCTTAATTGCATAAAGACAGGTCTTGTGCCAAGATGTTTTCATCACAAAACCAATGAAAAACTCTCGGCAGCAAATAATTCAAAACTTAGTATAACTTCAAAAACAGAAGCTTCAATATTAAAAGAAAATATCCTTTTCAAAACAGCTTTTGTTCTCACAGATGATATATACCAAAATATCATTCTCGGAACACCATTTATAAACCTAATAACTCCGTATAAAGTTAAAGATGATTCAATTTCTTTCAAAACACAAGATAAAAAATTATCTTTCGAATTTATGGAAACTCCAAAGAAAAGGAGTCTAAACTTAATAAAAGCATGCTCAATACAAGAAAACTCTATAAATTCTCTAATTAATAGCAAAAAATTCCACTTAGAAAACTTACAGACAGAATTTCTGGTTGAAAAAACAAAAGAAACATTAGAAACTCCAATTACAAAAGAAAAAATTTCAAAACTAAGTAAACTATTCGAAGAACAATTATGTTCGGATTTACCAACGGCCTTTTGGGATAGAAAACAACACATAGTTGATCTACCCTATGAAGAAAAATTCGATGAAAGGGAAATTCCTACAAAGGCTCGTCCAATACAGATGAACTCTGATTTAGAGAGCCATTGTAAGAAAGAAATTTCAGAACTTCTAAACAAAAAATTAATTTCGAAATCAAGATCTCCATGGTCTTGTGCAGCTTTCTATGTGAACAAAAATTCAGAAATAGAAAGAGGAACTCCGAGACTTGTAATAAATTACAAACCTTTAAATACAGCTTTAAAATGGATTAGATATCCAATACCAAATAAAAAAGACCTTCTTCAAAAACTCCACTCTGCACACATATTTTCAAAATTCGATTTAAAATCAGGATTTTGGCAAATCCAGATATCGGAAAATGATCGATATAAAACAGCATTTACTGTTCCTTTTGGGCAATACCAATGGAATGTAATGCCTTTTGGTTTAAAAAATGCACCTTCGGAATTTCAAAGGATAATGAATAACATATTTTTAGAATATTCAAAATTTTGTATAGTATATATTGATGATATACTTATCTTTTCAAACTCCCTTGAGGAACATTTTAAACATCTAAAAACATTTTACTATGTTGCACGAAAAAATGGACTTGTTATTTCAAAATCAAAAATGGCTTTATTTCAAACTAAAATCAGATTTCTTGGCCATTACATATCCAAAGGTATGATAAAACCAATAGAAAGATCATTAGAATTTGCGAACAAATTTCCTGATAAAATCTTAGAAAAAACCCAATTACAAAGATTTTTAGGAAGCCTTAATTATGTTTTAGATTTTTGTCCAAACATCAATAGATTAGCTAGACCATTACATGACCGTTTAAAGAAAAACCCAACCCCCTGGACAGAAGAGCATACCGCTGTAGTCCAACAGATTAAAAAACAAGTTTTAGAAATCCCGTGTCTACATATAGCAGATCCAAATTTAGAAAAAATTGTAGAAACGGACGCCTCTGATATTGGATACGGAGGAATTCTGAAACAAAAAGAAACAACAGGTCGTGAAAAAATAATCCAATTTACTTCATCTCATTGGAATGAGACCCAAAAAAATTATTCGACAATCAAAAAAGAAATACTAAGTATAGTTTTATGTATACAAAAATTTCAAAGTGATCTTCTAAATCAAAAGTTCTTACTAAGAATTGATTGCAAAAGTGCTAAAGATGTTTTACAAAAAGATGTTAAAAATCTTGCTTCAAAACAAATTTTTGCCCGATGGCAGGCATTACTAAGTATTTTCGATTTTGATATAGAGTATATTAAAGGAGAAACAAATTTTATTCCAGACTTCTTGACTCGTGAATTTCTCCAAAACAGGTACGATGCCACCAAAGACGATTGACAAAGGAAAAGGCCTTTCTTTAGGCCCAAACCAAGAAAAATTACAAACTCCAAACACTTCCAAACCAAAACCAGAACCCGAGACACAACCCTGGATTACAGTTACTAAAAGGAAACCAGAAAAAGAAGAAAAAACCCTCCAAACTCCTGACGAAATTTTGGAACAGATTCGGACTTTACAACAAGCTTTTGAAAAAAGTTTTTCAAAACAAGAGAAAGGTAATTCTTCAAAAATGCCTTCTTCTCTTGAGATTTCCAAAATCCCTGAAGCCTCCTTAAAAATAATTCCAACACAAAACCAGGCTTCAAAACAAATTTCAAAACCTTTGAACAATTCACAAATTGTTTTAAAGGAATTTTCACAAAGTCCTCCTTCAGAGTATTTTGAAAAAACAACTTATCAAAACGTCATTACAGTTGAAAAAGACTTTTTTGTGGAAAATGATCCGTTTTTAACCATCGAAAAGTTTTTTGGGAAAAATCAGTTTTATAAACCATTCAATACAGATAAAACTGTATTATTTTATCAGACAATTCTGGAAATTACGGGTTCTGTTACTTTCAAACACAATTTTTTGGATGAAAGTCACACGGCTCCTGCTTACTCTACTTTCAAAATCCATGACATCATTTTTCCAAGAGATTGGGATTATGATCTCAATGACAATATAAAATTTCCAGAAAGCTTTTCAAATCTCTCTTGTTACGATGTCCCATTCAATTACTGGGACTATTGCCAAGCTTGGTATAATTCCTTCTTAATCCAATCACCCAAACACAAACACACTTGGTTAATCTTTTTTGATACCACCTGTAACCTATCTAAATCACCAATTTGGTTCAATCAATGGTGGAACAACTTCGGTTCTGTCATAAACATTTTCAAACCTCAGATAAACAAATCTTTCCAAATCTTCAAAAACTGTTTCATACCATCTGATGACGAAAAAAGATTTTCCGCTCTAACCCTTTTCCATTCCAAATTTCATTTACCTTGGGTTTTTTCATGGACCTTTGAATTTTCAAATGATACAATACCTGTCGTCAGACGAAAATTTAAAGTCAAATGGTGGGACAAATATAGAATCCCCTCGAATTTATATCCTTCAAACATCCCCGAATGGATTCGAAGCCAAAATTCTAAATCCCTTAACCCACCAAATTCACAAACACTTATCCAATCACCAGAAATGACCCATTTCTTAGCCCAGAAATCAAAAATGCTGTCTATGCTGGCAGCCGCAAAATCAGAGGAAGAAATCAAGACAATCTCGATGCGATTCTTACCAACAATTTCAACACAGAACTCTCAAGCCTCAGGAAGTGAACCTGAGATAGACGAGGATGACTTGTTTGGTAACGATCCCATGTAATATAAAATTCAGATTTCATACTTAAAAAAAAAAAAAAAAAAAAAAAAAAAAAAAAAATTAAAAGAACAAAACATGTACAAACATCGGAGTACAAAAAAGACAACAAATCCCCAATCAAAACAGGTACAAACATCGGAGTACAAAGAAGACAACAAATCCCCAATCAACCACAGTAGGTATCGGCAAAATCAACAATCAACTACAGTAGCTGTCAGATCCACTACAAACAGCGAAAGACAAAAATCATTGTTGACCACTACGGAAAGCAAAAGACATGAAGCATCTCGAGGAGCACTCAGAAGCCATCATTATCCACTACGAAAAGCAGGAGACAAGAAGCATCTCAAGGAAGCACTCAGAAGATAATGCGCTTAATGCGCTTGTAATAATTTAAAAATTTCTATTAAAATTTAATCCAAAACCGCACTTGTAAACTTCTATATAAGAAGAGTCGTGCATCTCTATAAGCACACCTTCGAACTCTCTCTCCATTTTCCATCTGAAAAAACCTTTCACCCCTTCCATCTCGAGTCAAGAACTCTTATTCCGTTTTTATTTGTAAGTTTAATGTTTTATGTTTGTTTTATAAAAATCTTAAATAAAATACAAACTTCTGTTTACTAAACTAAATCGTTGTCTTTCAAATTCTGAGAATACCCTCTATCAATCCTTCTTCACTCTGAGACTAAGTCCTCAAAAGTCAATGACTCTTGAGTTGTGAAAAGGCTGATAGGATGTACTCTTAAAGAACAAATGAAAGATTTTTTTTTGGTAGTATAACGGTCCCCTTATGGATGACCAGTTATACTGGTCCTCAAGCCTCAGGAAGTGAACCTGAGATAGACGAGGATGACTTGTTTGGTAACGATCCCATGTAATATAAAATTCAGATTTCATACTTAAAAAAAAAAAAAAAAAAAAAATACAAGAAGAATATTATGAATATCTTAAAAAACATAAAGTTCAAGTTTTATTTTTCAATTGGCTTGAAGATTATACAAAAGAAAATAACATTTATTTTCCTTATTCAAAATCAGCAAATCCCATCACAAACCGAAATAAATTTCCTGAGTGGGAAACACTTGCTAATGGAAAATTACTTCGTTCAAATCACCCCCCTCAACAAGGAATAAAGTTTGAATTATTGGGAAAACCAATTGAAGCAATCCCTTTTAAACTCCCCCAAGAAGATGATAAAACAAATGTCAAAAACATCATTCTTCAAAACAATTTTTCAAACACAAACCTTGGTACGATAAGCAAACAACTTGATAGAATTGAAAAAACAATTTTAAAATAACCGAACCTTCCAAATGAAACTTCAACCAGCAAAAAACTAAAACTTCCAATTTTCGAACCTTTCCAAATCTCAGAAACTAGTGTCAAAACTTACCAAAACACAAATATAGAATTCATTCGCGCCCTTCAAAGCCAACTAAGCCACATAGAAATAGGAGAAAATAGTAAACACCAAACTTATGATGCCCCTGACACTCCGACTTCTAAAATCCAAAAAAATATTAGGCTCATCCAAACACCTAATAATCCTGAAACACAAAGCTCAAATATCCAAATAAATACTCTATATACTCTGAGGTCTTTTTTATATGGTAATGGATATCTAATCCATATATATATATATATATATATGGCTCTAGAATGGCCGTCCTTTTACTCTAATTAATACGTGGGGTCATGTGTTGGCGAAGTTACAAGCTTTGCGATTCTTATGAAACCGACGCTTAATTCATTGGATTAACTTGGATTACATTTCAAGTATTGCTTTTTAATGATAAGTCCACATAAGAAGGGAGAAAAAAAAACAATCGTTGATCTTCGTTAACAGTAGAGGTTTTGACTTTTGAGGTTTTAAAATAAAACATATTCTAAATTTTTATTTTTTAAAACACACACACATTTTAGCTCAATAAATAAAGATCAGTGGAAAGATATAAGAATCTAGTTACAATATCAAAATTTCCATGGTTAGTTATTGTAGATGCAATCTAGTTACCAGAAACAGAATTTAACCTTTAAATTTGTGTTTTTTTTTTTTGTTAAAACACACATTCTAGGTCTTTGTTAGATTCCGTTTTCTAATCCCTAGAAAAAACATCAGATTCCTTCTTTGTCATTATACGACCATCGGATTCCACAGCTTCAACGGCTGAGAGAGCGTTAAAACTCTTTCTCAACGAGTCTATGTTTAGATCGGGCTCACAGCTATATCCACTATATTGGGTTTCAGTGGCAGGTTATAGCTAAATGTTTGCTTAGAAACAAGATAAAAATGATTGCAAATTATAACTGACATTTTACTCAATCTCCAATAATTCACCTACACACATACATACAAAAAGAAACGCATTTAAGTCTCTCGCACACAGATATATATGTGCAATGCACACATTACCTATAAATTACAAATTGATGACAAAGAAAAGGTTATAAATTATAATTGTTGTACCTTCAAGTTTCTTCCGAGTAGTTTCAAGAATGGCATATCTCGAAAGAGCATCTCCAATTTTGAAAGAAACACTCCTCAAGATATACCGGTAAGTCACTATCCTCCTCTTTAATTCTCCCGGCCCAATTTCATTCTTGGTTTAGTTACTTCCTTACCTAAAAATCCTTTCCGGTTTAGCTTCAATCAAGATGACTTGATTTGATTTTGTTAGTAAGGTTTTAGGAAACATGGGCTTTCAACTCAAAGTCAAAATCAATTTGCAATAACCGGAGAAGTTCATATTGATTGATTTAGAATCACCTCCACTTCCAATGAGAGACATTATATGATTATAACATAAGGTCTAACTAAAAAGTAATATAATGTTTCATACTTTCATTGTTCTTAAATATACACCAGTGCTGAAAAACCTGTTGAGGTCGATCAACATTTCCAGGAGTTTGGTTCGATTCAATATCACATCAAGGTATATTTTTGGGTCTTAATTGTTTTTTTATAATAAAATTGCTAATTTGGATTATATTACTGTTACAAATATGAAACTAAATATTTGGACATGCAGTGCTCGGTTTCGGATCCAAATATTGTGTATCTGATGAAGTATTAATCAAATCATCATTCGTATAAACTAAAGTTCGTATAAGTTAGTTCGTATAAAACTAAGTTCGTACAAGTTAGTTATGCTTTGATTATCAAAAAGGTGTGATTAAGGAAGTTATGTTTCCTCATTCATATTCGATGCACTTGAAGAAATATTTCTCTTCAATCGTGCCTTTATGCATTGTATAAATACTTGGGTATTATAATGAAAGAAATCAAGCTTTGTGTTATCAATCGCAAATCGGAAACCATTGCTCTGTTTTTACTTTGTTTTTACAACATGGTATCAGAGCCAAACGATTAAAAGAAAGAGAAACAAAACACAATCGAAGAAAGAAAGCAAGAGAGATCGCTAAGGTTTGTTTGAAAATCAAACCGAAATCATGCAAGGTTCCTTATCTCATATAGTCCCTATGTTCGATGGGGAGAAGTATGAGTTTTGGAGTATCAAAATGACTACAATCCTGCGAGCAAAGAAACTTTGGTCCGTGGTTGATCAAGGCGTAACACCACCAGCGGCAAACGCAGACGAAACAGAGGCGGAGACGATCGTGAGAACAAGACAAGAAGAAGGAGCAATGGTTAATGATGTCACGGCATTACAGATACTTCAAATGGCGGTTACAGATCACATATTCTCAAGGATTGCTTCAGCGACAACATCTAAAGAAGCATGAGATCTCTTGAAAGAAGAATATCAAGGATCGGACAAAGTAAGATTGGTTAAACTCCAATATTTGAGAAGAGAATACGAGAATCTTAGAATGTATGAAGGAGAATCTCTCACAGTGTTCATAGATAAGGTAGTTGATTTGGAGAATCAACTAACCTATCACGGTGAGAAGAAGACTAGTTACCAAATCGTTCATAAGATTTTGATTTCTTTGTCGGCCAAGTATGACAGCATTGTGAGTGTTTTAGAACAAACAAAAGATCTAAGCACAACATCAATGACCGAACTCATAGGCATCTTGAAGGCACATGAGGCGAGACTAAATGCAAGAGAAGATACATTAAGCGAAGGAGCATTTAATCTACAAGCAAAGAAGAAGAATTTTGGCGCTAAACAAGGAAACAAAAATGAACCGAAGAAGAAGATGTGGTGTGATTATTGCAAGAAAAATAATCATACCGAAGACAAGTGTTTTAAGAAGTCGAAGAACAATGATCAAGTCAAGCATCAAAAGAGTAACAAATTGTGTTACAATTTTGGCAAGGCTGGCCATTTCTCAAACGTGTGTCGCTCCAAAAGAAAAGAGAGAGTACATGCGATTCAAGAGGATGATCTTGACGAAGATGAAGATCATATGTTGTTTACGGCAAATGAGGAAGCACACTCGGCATTGAGTGATGATGTGTGGTTGGTAGACAGCGGATGCACCAACCATATGACAAAGGAGGAGAGATATTTCTCTCGCCTTGATAGAAATATCAAGATACCAATACGAATTGGTAATGGTGAAGTCATAATGACTGCTGGAAAAGGTGATATAATGGTGATCACCGAAGATGGAAGAAGAGACATAAGAAATGTTTTCTTGGTTCCAGAATTGGAGAAAAATCTCCTAAGTGTTCTGCAAATGATAACAAGCGGTTATCATGTGACATTTGAGAACAAGATGTGCATTATTAAAAATGCAAAAGGAAAGGGAGTAATGAAGATTCCGATGACTCACAAGAGTTTTAGAATCAAACTCAAACCGGTTCTAGATGAGGCAATGAGTGCTAATAGTCAAGAATCAATGGAGATATGGCACAAGAGACTTGGCCATGTGGGTAGCAAACGACTACAAGAAATCCAAGAGAAAGATTTGGTACTTGGTGTACCAAAATTTAAAGTCCACAAGACTATATGTGAATCTTGTAATCTCGGAAAGCAATCAAGGAAAGGATTTCCGAAAGAATCTCTAACTTATACAAATGAGAAGCTAGAGATTTTACACACGGACGTGTGTGGTCCAATGCAAAACGAGTCATTGGATGGGAGTAGATATTTCCTTTTGTTTTTAGATGATTACACTCATATGTGTTGGGTGTATTTTATCAAAAACAAGTCGGAAACGTTTGTAAAGTTCAAAAAGTTCAAAGCATTGGTGGAGAATCAATCACAACGCTACATCAAGGTGTTGAGATCCGATGGAGGAGGAGAATATATTTCACAAGAATTTAAGAATTTTTGTGAAGAAAAAGGAATTTCAAGACAAGTAACTCTACCCTACTCTCCTCAACAAAACGGAATAGCCGAAAGGAAAAACAGAACCATAGTAGAAATGGCGAGAACCATGCTAGTGGAAAAGGATCTTCCACTCAAGTTTTGGTCCGAAGCTGTTAATACAGCGATCTATCTTCAAAATCGCTTACCAACCAAGGCGATTAAAGATGAAAAAACACCAATGGAGAAGTGGTGTGGACACAAACCAAATGTATCTCATCTTAAGGTCTTCGGAAGTTTATGCTTTGTACATATCCCAAGTGAAAAGAGAAGGAAGTTGGATGCAAAAGCTAACTGAGGCATTTTCATCGGTTATAGCAACCAAACAAAGGGATATCGAGTATTCATGATAGAAGACGAGAAGATTCAAGTCTCTCGGGATGTAATTTTTGAAGAAAATAAGAAATGGAATTGGCAAAAGAAAGAAGAATTTGGGAAAGAAACTATGGTACCCATTGGTTACCAAGAAGAACCGCAACAAGATATTCAAGAGCAAGAAATTCAAGGAGAAGAAGAAATTCAACAAGAACATCAAGAAGAAACGAGTCATATGTCATCAAGCGCTCAAACAAATATTAATGGTGGAAGAAACAGAGTACTAGATGTCTTGCCAAGGTGTTTTAAATCCGTGAATAAGATTATTAGATCAACACTACGAGTTGATATCGAAGAAATGGCTCAAACAATCGAGTCATGTCTTCTAACACAAGAAGAACCTCAACGATATAAAGAAGCGTGTGATGTCAAGAAATGGAAAGATGCAATGGATGAAGAGATAAGCATGATCGAGAAAAACAAGACTTGGAAATTGGTTGATAAACCAAATGGGAAAAATGTGATAAGCGTCAAATGGATTTATCGGATCAAAACTGATTCAAAAGATAAACCATTAAAGTATAAGGCAAGGCTCGTTGCAAGGGGATTCTCTCAAGAGTATGGTGTTGACTATGAAGAAATGTTTGCTCCCGTGTCTCGTCATGACACCATAAAAGCCTTGATTGCATATTCGGCTCAAATGCAATGGAAGTTATATCAAATGGATGTAAAATCAGCTTTTTTAAACGGTGATCTTGCGGAAGAAACCTACATTGAACAACCTCCGGGTTACATTGCAAGAGGAAAGGAGGAGAAAGTCTTAAGGCTATACAAAGCCTTATACGGTTTGAAGCAAGCTCCAAGGGCTTGGTATGAAAGGATAGACGGTTACTTCATCGGAAATGGATTCAAAAGAAGTACATGTGATGCGGCTCTTTATGTGATGAATCAAGACGAAGATATCTTGATCATAAGTCTATACGTTGATGACATGATCATCACAGGACATAATGATCAGCTCATATACTCATTCAAAGAGAGTATGAAGAAAGAGTTTGAGATGACCGATCTAGGTCTATTAAGTTATTTTCTTGGAATGGAAGTAACTCAAGAAGAAGATCGAATAATTCTCTCCCAAGAGAAATATTCAAAGAGACTCGTTGAGAAGTTTGGAATGAACAACAACAAAAATATCAATACACCATTGACACCACGAAAGAAACAAGCACATGAAGATAAACCGTACTCAAATCCAACAAGGTACAGAAGCATAGTTGGCGGCTTATTGTACTTATGTGCATCTCGGGTAGATATTATGTTTGCAAGCTCTTATCTTTCAAGATACATGTCCTCACCAAGTGAAGAACACTACCAAGAAGCCAAACGTGTAATAAGGTATGTTAAAAGCACTTCAAACTATGGGCTATACTTTGAAAGTGTAGAAGAACCAAGACTTGTTGGGTTCTCGGATAGCGATTGGGGAGGCTGTCCTGAAGACAAGAAGAGCACCACGGGCTATGTCTTCGGCTTAGGATCAGCTATGTTCTGCTGGCAATCGGCCAAGCAACAAACCGTTGCACAATCAACCGTTGAGGCTGAGTATATGGCCTTATGCGCAGCCACAAATCAATCCGTGTGGTTACAACGATTGATGAGAGAATTTGGCATGAAGATTGAAGGAGTTCGCATAAACTGTGACAACAAATCCACAATAGCCATTGGACACAACCCTGTCCAACACAAAAGAACGAAGCACATAGAGATCAAGTACCATTTCGTACGAGAAGCTTTGAGCAAAGGTCTCATTCAAGTTGAATATTGCTCAAGTGAAGATCAAATAGCCGATGTGTTAACCAAGCCACTAAGTGCTGGAAAGTTTGAAGAACTTCGAAGAAAGCTTGGAATCATGATAAGGATTTGATTAAAGGAGGAGTGTTGAAATATTAATCAAATCATCATTCGTACAAACTAAAGTTCGTATAAGTTAGTTCGTATAAAACTAAGTTCGTATAAGTTAGTTATGCTTTGATTATCAAAAAGGTGTGATTAAGGAAGTTATGTTTCCTCATTCATATTCGATGCACTTGAAGAAATATGTCTCTTCAATCGTGCCTTTATGCATTGTATAAATACTTGGGTATTATAATGAAAGAAATCAAGCTTTGTGTTATCAATTGCAAATCGGAAACTATTGCCCTGTTTTTAGTCTGTTTTTACAACAGCATCAACGTCGACGTTGCTTGAGACACAAGTAACGTGACGTTGAAGGATACTTCAAGTCACACTTATGAGGAGATTGAGAAAATTGCAGTTGTTGGTGTGATAGACATCGTTGATCCACCAAGATTAGGTTTTCAATTGACCCTTGGGATTCACCTTAATAATATGCCACGTGGCAAAGGTAAGCTTATAATTAAGGTCTATAATAAGGAACTAGTGGGAGTGGATCCGAAGCCAAACACTTCGTTTTTACTCTTTCAACTGCAGAAGCAATTAAAATCATTGCAAGGATTTCTGAAATACAAGCGTTAATGTTAAGTAGCCAACTAAAAGAGATGCTGAGAAATTTGAATTTACAAGATGATTCACGACCGATGAACAACAGCAAGAAGACTATCAGGATTGTTTATCATCCAAATGAACCTTTCTACGTCTTTAAACAGGTTTTTATTTTACATTTTGAAAACTTTTGCCGCATTTTATTTAGTTAATTGAGATACTTCCAACTAAATTAAATGATTCATATACAGAAACCGACGTCTAAATTTTTCGCCAAATAAGTCTTGAATATTTTTTTGCAGCCTGGGAAAATTACGGCGGTGTTTCCGATGAACTTCAAAGACAAATCGGATGTGGTTATTGCCACGTCATTCTTCCAGGTACAATTACAATGCACACATACATGTTCTTCTCAAAAGGAACTAGTGGAAGTGGGAAACCAAAAAGAAATGGGAAAGGTGCCACAATGTACTTGGTCACTACCAACTTAGAGGAGAACCGGTCCAAGACTTAACTACCAGTTCTGGTTTTGTCTCTTTTGGTACGTTTTATTTTATTATTTTTTAATCTGTTTATTAAATTAATCCAACTTCTATAACTAGTACTATATACACGAATTTGAATCAATTGTTCTTATTGCAGATATTACTTCACGGCACGTTGAAGGAAAGAGACTAGACAAAACGGTTTGGAACTTACTTAATTTCTACGCATACGTTAAATACCATATTAAGGTACATCAGTGGTAATTGTTTCAGAAAAATATAGTATATTTTGTATTCTCGGTATTGAAACCTTTTTATTGGTTAAATAGTGTACAATAGGGTATATACAGAGAAGGATGAGAAAAAGAATGGACAGTTTGGTTAAGGTATTTTAATTATATTACACACACGAACTTACAACAGTAATAGACATTTCATAAACAAAAATAATTTTATCTTTTGTAAATTTAAATCATCTATGCAGCTGCTATATGACACAAGCCTAGAAGAAGAAGCAGCTTAAAATGGTATTCTTTTTAAATACATAGTTTTTTTCTATAAAGTGAAATAGTTTTGAATAATTTACTTTTCATTATAGAAAACGGAATATGCAAATACGTAAAGGATCTTGTGAAAGTACGAAAAGGCAAATTCATGATGAAACAGAGATGCAAGGATATGACAAGGAGAGTGAAGATAAGTAAATTCCGAATCAAAATCAACGGCTGTGCTCGATTTCGATTCAACCAACGGTGGATATCTTTCACCAAATTCTCTTCGAAACCCACAAATAAATCATACACAAAATTGGACTAAGTAATTTCTTAACTTTTCAAAAGTATCTCTCTATATACTACATCTGCGAACATGTGAGAGTGTGTATATACCCTTTATTAAAAATCTTTATAAGATTTTTCTATTCTATGAATGAAGAAGCAAGAGTAGTATCCATCAAAGTTTTCCTAAAAAAACCCACTCTAAAAAAGAAGCTATTAAAACCCATAGCAGAACCTAAACTGAACCAAGCCCACACTCTGTGAAAGTTTAGCCAAGGGAAAACCAAATTTGAAGAAGATCACTAGAGACTTCTGAATCTTGAGATTTCAAACAAAAGAAGAAGCAAAAAAAAAAACTCCTTTTACAAATAAAAACAAACAGAGGCAATCACTTTTTTCTTTAATTCCGTGTTATAATGATATTATATGTGTGAAGGATTAGAGGCAATATTCTCGATCCCGTGTTCTTTAACCACCGCACACGTGTTATATCAGCAAGTGGTTGCTGGCCACGTGAATGGGACCAGATTTGTGGTCACCCTACTGGTCACTTTGCTTTTGTAATCAAT
The DNA here is from genome assembly GCA_963922655.1 of Cardamine chenopodiifolia. Classification (NCBI taxonomy): domain Eukaryota; kingdom Viridiplantae; phylum Streptophyta; class Magnoliopsida; order Brassicales; family Brassicaceae; genus Cardamine; species Cardamine chenopodiifolia. The sequence continues at coordinate 13,831,344 of OZ000486.1, read as the reverse complement.
GAACGAAGACGCGTGTCCAGCATTCCGTATTGTGCCTAATATTTCCAATTTTATTCCATACAAAGCACCTCAAGATTTTGAACACAAATTTGTTGTTAATCGTAGTCTTGTAAATGTAATAAGACACCACTTTTGCCTAACTAAGAACTAACTTCAATCCTATAAATGTAAATGTAATAAGACACCATTCTAGTAAATGTAAACTTTAACCGCTAGGTTTTGTTAAATTGTAATGGTTAATTACTCAAGATTCTTGCGAACGGACGAGGAGTGATTTTTGTCCAAAAAAGCTCAAGAGATTGCTTTGATAGAAGCCCATTTGAATATTGTGCCAAGAGGAGTAAGGATAAAGTCGAAACACAACTGCTATTTAATATAACACGGGGGTGTTTCGAACATCTTAGAATACTTCATTCTCCCAATATTATTGGAAAAAATATATAAAGCTACAATAGTCTATGTGCTTAGCAAAACAAATATTTCGTTTATTTAAATGGAAATTAATTGTACGGATGAAGAAATAAAGAAAACACAGGTAAGATGTTTGCTTAAATTTTGTTATATAGTTTCCATGATGTCAATTTTAACAATATATAACCAAGCCTGTCATTTGATGGTAGTAATTCAAGTAAAACAAATAGAGACAATTTTGTCTAAGATCATTCAGTTTTATACATTTTATTTTTTAATAAGAACTGAAATAATGTTTATGATTTTTTTTTTTCGCATATGCAAGTATTTGTTTTCTTCCTGAAATATGATACTTCATTGATTACATATTAGAAAGTCTCAACCCAAGTCCAATTCAATGTCAACAGTTCTTAATATAGTCTATGTGTTTAAGGTTCATAAGTAGCTTCATATAAACATGCATTTTATGTAAACACTTAATTTAATTTAGAGAGTTGTCATCGTGTGCAACTCTTTTTTCAACGTTTTTATAATACTATTTCAAGAATTGATTTGAATTTGGTGTTCTTGATTTAAAATTCTTAATGTGCTATATTATTTTTTCTATATTTTTCTATCTTTGAATCTTGAAACTTTCTTGTTTATAAATCTCGTCATTACACACGTTTTTCTCAGCCGACCTCCTCGTGATTGAATGATTGAACGAGGATTAGTTTCAGCAAAATGAAAACTGCCACGTGGATGCATCATATTAAATGTGATCGTATTGCTTGTCGTCTTTGATCTTCTTTTAAATTGTTACACCACAAATTCACGACACGTGTCCTTTTTCACATCATCCCTGTTAAATCGTTTTAATTATGGACCACGAGAACCAAAACATCAGTGTGTACATCTTTTGCATAAGAAGAAACTGAGAGCATCTTCAATTATTAACACTTACACAAGAGAGACACAAAGAGTAAGAAGAAGAGAATGGGAGGAGAGGCAGAGGCTTTGGCCACGACGGCGCCGTTAGCTCCGGTGACCGGTCAGCGAAAAGTAAGGAGCGATTTGGAGGAAACATTACCAAAACCATGTAAAGTGTGACAGTCCATATTTATGATTTTAATGTGTAACAAGCAAAAAAAAAAATCAATATGTAACTACACTATATCGGGTTCAATATGTAATAATCAATAAGTTAGTGGTCGACATCATGTTAAAGAATCAAAGTCATATACATTAATTGAAAGTATACATAATAATCTAAGTTCTAACAGTCAAAAATGAAAATCAGATCTGGCAAGAGCATTAGCAGCTCCAGATACAGAGCATCCGAATGGAACAGAAGGTCACGACAGCAAAGGAATGAGTGTTATGCAACAACATGTTGCTTTCTTCGACCAAAACGGCGACGGAATCGTCTATCCTTGGGAGACTTATGCAGGTGATTATCTGTTAGATTTTTTAAAATCTTCAGAAAAAAGAGAAATCAAATATTTATAAGAAAATGTAACTCCTTCATTATTTATCCATATATTACCATAACAAGATAATAAATTATTTTATTTTTGCAGGATTTCGTGACCTCGGTTTCAACCCAATCTCCTCCATCTTTTGGAGCATATTCATCAACTTAGCGTTTAGCTACGTCACACTTCCGGTATGGGAAACAAATCCTAAGACCCTTCGAATATAATTTTAGTTATTATTATTATTATTATTTCTATGATTTATATATTATGTTGTGAATTTTATGTAAATAGAGTTGGATACCATCACCATTATTGCCAGTTTATATCGACAACATACACAAAGCCAAACACGGGAGTGATTCAAGCACCTATGACACCGAAGGAAGGTAACATTCAAATATATAAAAAAATCCAACAATTTCAAATGAAATTTTCATGATACTCAATTTGTAAAATTACGGTTGTAGGTATGTCCCGGTTAATCTCGAGAACATATTTAGCAAATATGCGCTAACGGTTTCCGATAAGTTAACATTCAAAGAGGTTTGGAACGTAACCGAGGGAAATCGAATGGCAGTCGATCCTTTTGGATGGTTAGTTCCAAAAACGTTATTGGTTTTTAGTTGTTATACATATGGTAACCGGTAAAAGCATACTAAATCGGCGGGTTCTATTGTGTTGGTTATTGCAGGCTTGCAAATAAAGTTGAATGGCTACTACTCTATATCCTCGCAAAGGACGATGAAGGTTTCATTTCTAAAGAAGCTGTGAGAGGTTGCTTTGATGGAAGTTTATTTGAATATTGTGCTAAAAGGAATAAAGAGAGGGCTGATTCTCGCAAACAAGACTAAAAACTTGTTTGGTTGGCGAATAAAGCTTTTTGAAGAAAAGCATCGTGTAATTTAGCTTTTCTAATTTCATCTTGGTATTCAGTTTATGGATTTATATAATGTGTTTGTAAACTCTGTTTCAAAATAATAAGTAAGAGAAGATGTTAGAAAAAACAGAGAACTGTTTCACTTAAATGAATGGATTCTTGGTATTTTAGTGTACCCATTGGATTTAACCATAATATAAATTTTGGAAAGTTCTGAAGAAGATAAAAAAATGGATACTATTGTATGTTTCTTGCCAAGAAGAATAAATGCAAGTCTTGCTAGATTAAAGTTCTCGTTTATAAGACCTCTCTTTTTTCCAACTAATAACCTTCTTTTAGTCTTTTCAAAACCTTCATAGTTATTAAAATTAATATTATGTCGAATAGTAAAGTAGTATTTAATTTTCTTATAACTTAATATATACTCCTTTTGTTCCATTTTATAAGATGCTTTAGATTTTCTTTTTCATTTTATTAGATGTTTTGCAAGTTTTTATGCAAAACTTAAGAATTTATATTTTGTGATAATTATATTACGCTGTATATTAAAATATTAAATGATAGTTTTACAAAGAAAAATAATTTTTTTAATATGTGGGTTTTTATCCAATTTGAGCTAATAAGACTGGTTGAGATTAATGGTTGATTAGTGTAAATTTTATACAAAATTGGTGATTCTGTTATACTCATGGGATCTGATTTGTTCATCTACTCAGCTCGTTAGCAACATATGATACCAAAAGTATTGGATTCTGAAATGTTTTTTGAGATTTGGCACTAATGATAGTTGGGTTTAGTTTGATATGATTAGGAAGTGGAGGATCGTCTGGTAACAAATTCAGGATGTCACTGGGTCTTCCTGTTGCAGCCACAGTGAACTACAGGTGCTAAGAACATGTACATCATTTCGGTTAAAGGAATCAAAGGTCGTCTCAACCGGTTACCTTCTGCTTGTGTTGGTGACATGGTTATGGCCAGTGTCAAAAAGGGTAAACCAGATCTTAGGAAGAAGGTTCTTCCTGGTGTGATTGTTAGGCAGCGTAAACCATGGCGCCGAAAGGACTGTGTTTTCATGTACTTTGAAGGTATTCTTGAGTGATAACATGAGTTTATGAAAGGACGGTGTTTTCATGTACCATAAGGTCTTGTGATTGAATACTGATTCAATTCTTGGATTGTAGATAATGCGGGAGTGATTGTGAACCCTCAGGGAGAAATGAAAGGTAACTAGTTTCATTCAGTACATTGTTTTTCTGAAACATCCGTGGGGTTTGTCTTGGTGTTCAGGTTCTGCGATTACTGGACCCATTGGGAAAGACTGTGCAGATCTCTGGCCAAGGATTGCTAATGCTGCTAACGCCATTGTCTAAAGATCATAAATCTCTTGTTGGTTATGTATCTTCTCGAAATAGTTTATGTTTTGGGTGTTTTAAGAAGAGTCAAAAATATTTTGTGAGCTTCAGACAGATTTCATCTTGGTTTGTTAGAGATTTTCCTTAATTATTCCAATTTCTGGTTTTACTTAATGAAAATCAATTGGTAAGAAGTCTTTAAAAAGGATTAATAAATCAAGATTAAAATGCGTATTTAAGTTTTCTACAGTTGAGTTGATTGAATAAAAGTATAGCTAATGTACAGAAGAAAGTCTAGAAAACCAGATTATCATAAATATCAAAATTTAAAGTCCGAATTTACACTTCACACCACCCTTGAGAACAATACCAAAGGCCACACGGTTTCAGTAAAGAGACACTGATATACTTTCTATAAAAAATCGACTTAAACAGAAAGCCAAAATATTAATTAAATAACTACTAATTTGTAGATAGAACTCAAGAACCCACTACAATTATGAAGGTTGAGTTTTGTCTATCTTACTTTGTGCAACCTCTCTTTTGCAAGTTAAGCTTCTGTACACTTCCTTGACGACCATGGCCTCAGTCTTTGGCTTTGGCTATGAATGTATGCCAAAGCAATCGAAAAAGATTGCAAAACAGACATCTTTGTTTGAGATTGGACGAAGTAGAGACCTGTTCTAACATTCATGATCCTTAATCCAGGACTTCCCTGCTGTGATCCCTGAAACAAAAACACAAAGAATCAATCGAATTTTGATGTCAACATGACCAAGATTGACTTGTGGTGATGGGTCATCTCGTTTTTAAGAAAGTCTCCATTTTTTATGACTTGTGATTGTGGAAATTGTAAATAGATTTTGAACGTTACCTCTGTGAAGAGCTCAAAAAGATTGCATTCGCCTTCGTTTTGGTCTTTTCGAGTTTGGCCTTTAAAGACGGTTAAGGGACAATGCAAGTCCCATCCAGAGCAATCACAGCTTCCTCCAGATTTCCATCTCTCAATCAGGCTTGAAGGACCGCCGTTTCTCTTTCTCGGCCCTCCGTGAATCCCTGAAGGAATTACAACATCTATGCTTGTCGAATGCTTAGAATTTTTAGAAGGATCCTTGGTTCGAGCTAAGAGTGTTTTCTTGAGAAACTTCATTCCCCAACCTCCGACTTTTTCTTCTTCTTCTTCTTCTTCGCCCTCGGGAAACTGTTCTCTTACAACAACAGCTGAGGTTTCAAGATTTGGTGGAAGGTCGTTATCTAGCAAATTTATAGGTTCAAGATCGTGGTCAGGTTCTTGAAATGGCTCCCAAGGACAAAAATCCGGAATGGAGCTTGTTCTACTGAATCTTGAGATACTTCTTTGCCTTGAAGCCCGTGTAGTGCTTTTGAGCGCATCAACGACTTTCTTAGGCAATCCTCTGTTTTTCCTGATATCGTTGTGGCATGGTAACTGTTGATTCCCACCACTGCTGAATAGAACAAACTGTCTCTCTACGGTTTTCTCATTCGTGGATGAGACAGAAAACAAAGTTGATACCTTTAATTTACCAACCAAATGCTGGGGTTCAGATCCACTGCCTTTCTTCAAATGGATCAAATACGAATAGTCTAGAGAACTACGGTCAAAACCCGACACAACATTACTAGTGCTTAAGCTAGCTACATAGATCTCTTTCTGATCATCCAGTGAGAAAACAAAATGAGGCGTCTTGTTGTCTTTCATAGTGAACTGAAGTGCTCCTTGAGAAACTGTTGAAGACGGAGACCAACAGGAAGAAGATACCTCAGAAGAAGAAGAACTCATTGAGTTTGTGCTCGATAAAGAGACCGTCGTTTTGGACATGTTTCCAGATTCATAACTCTGGAACTGCGAATCCGAGGTGTGTATTTCCTCTATCTTCCTCACAACATTACATGAACCCAACCCCTTTTCACCATTACCATCTCGCCTTGTCCTGCTATTCATATCATCACCATCCAATGCTTCGACATTGTGTAACAAAGGCTTACCAAGCATATATGTAACCCTCTTGCAACCTGTAATTGCGGGACTTATCACTGGAGTGCCTGAATCATCTACCAAGGGAAGATCAAACACAAGGCGAGCAACATTTTCTTTGGGGATCACTGGTAAATCAAATTTATACGACGGAAACCCCATCTTTGATCCTACAAGATTCATAGAAAGGCTACAACTTGCTGACTTAAACGCACTGAGATTAATCAGGTCGAGGCAATGCCGAAGATACTTGTCATCTAATGACACCAAATGCCTTGGAATCTTGTTATCGAAGAAACTAGTGGCACGAGAAAACGATCCTTTGGGACCGTTTTTAACAATCTGTAACCACTTTCCGTTGTTCGAAACTAAGCTACATTGTTGTCTTTGCTGGCTCAACAAGTTCCCTGACTTCAGTAATCCATGTTTCCCATACAGCTTGTCATCAATGTTCAATGAATCTTCAAGCTCAGGATCGTCCTTCTGAGCATCAGGAGTATCACTATCCATTGTTCCGCTCTCTATCTTAAAATCAAAGCCGAGCAAAATTCAATATCCCATCCTATTATAGGAATTGAAGAAAGATCCCTTCCAAGTAATCTGAAAGACAAATATGAAAGAAAAAGTGAGAATATAACTGAGTGCATTAACAACAAAAGATTAGTAAAAGATTTTAGCTTAAGTTAGAAACTTTTTTGGACAGAAGATATCTTCAAAACCATTGTATTCTGTCGTATTATCAAAATCAAAATAATGCAGAATCCTAAAATGTGGTATAAATATACTAATGTCAAACAAAAGCCGAATTCAAGACCCCTAAGTCTACAAAGCTAAGTTGCTGAAAAGTCAAGGTCTTTAAATAAATACCTAATCTCTTACCTAAAAGTGATAAAAAAGCTAAAACGAAGAACCCTACATAAATTGACAATCAAAGAAAAGCTTGAATTTTTAGAAGTACCCATTAATTGAATCAGAGAAAAAAGCTAAACTTGACGGAATTTTCAAGCTCAAAAGAACCATTTGAGGATTAACTAATAAGCACCCGGCTGGATTTAACTGAGGAAAGTACAGAGTGAAGAAATTTACTCAGGATTGACCTAAATGTTAAAATTTTATCTACCAAAAGTCAATCACTATTGACTATTGAGTAAAAATGCTTATTCCACTCTCTATTGGGAATGAAAAAAACTAAAACATACATTGATCCAACAAAACAAAATCCTGATACTACCAAATTACACAATTTTCCAAAGAACAGCTAATAAAAAAAACAAATCTTCCATCTTGTTCATTCAATTTCCTTACCTGTGTAAAAAGAAGAGGGAATGGATCCAAGAACTAGAGCAGCAATTTCTGGAATATTGCGAATTCTTTCTTCTTAGTCTGCAAGAGTTTCTTTAGATTTTCCAGAGGGAGAGAAATAGGTGTTTAATAATAGATGTAGTAGGATAGTTGATTTGTTGGTTTACTACCGGTTTAGCTGGCTTACTTATTTATGGTTTGTCTCACATTGAGATTGTATATACATCCAACTGTACATTCATTTTAATTCAATGAAGAGAAAACCTTATTAAGATTTTCTTTCTAAAATAAAACTTAACTAAGCCACGTTAATGTCTGACTAGTACCCAATGGAGACCAATAAAACTTGACTACTAAGGTAAGGAGAGGGGTTCTCACAAAAGGAGGGACCCAGCTCTTATATGTTTCTTTCCAGCATTAAGCTACAAAAATTAGTGTGTTTTAAAAGCGTGGGATTGTGGATTTAGGAGATTTTGAGGCAAGTGAGTGAGCTCGTGGCCACGATCGAGAATCTAAAGGAAGGTGGTGATGGCTACGTGTTACTCTTACAGAGTGGTGTGTCCACATTTATTCCCATTTTCTTCTATCCACTTTTTATTTATTCTTCGTTCTTTTTCTCTCTATTATTAACTCTTTTTTTCTTCTTTAAAGTTCATTTCTTTCTTCTGAAGTTTTTTTCAAGTTATTGATTTTTTTTTTTACTTTTTCTGTTAATTATATAGATAGATAATGTAATGGATCAAAGCAAAATTGGTCCACCAATGAATTATATGCTTATATATAATGGATTCGTTGGAAACTCTTTGTCAAAAGATATGTTCATGAAATTAGTCGAATCTTTTTGTAAAATTAATGTTGAATACAGAGTAGTTTAGCACTGTTACATGATCGCGATATTTATAAAGACCGTATCCAATTAGTCCATTTTTGTTTGTTTCTTTTGTAGTTATATCTTTTCTATATTAATTACCAGTTAGGTTAATTACGCATAGAAGAAGTAAGTTCTTAAACTTCAAGCATGTAAAATATGAATTTCAACCAAGTTTCTAAATTCTCTTCTTAGTTTTGTCATTTTTATTGTTAAATTTTAACAAATATGTACTAAATAGGTAAGACTAAAATGTGCGCTAACATCTTTTTATTTATTAATCATCCAGACAACAGGTTTCTAAATTTTTATGGTGTGCTATAATTAAACGGTAGATTTTCAATTAAGTAGCTATATAGTATCTCTATAATAAAAGACTTGAAATTTAGTTACTTCAGTCGATAGTAGTGGGAATAATTAAACTATTATATTGTCTGGAAATTTTAAAACAAACCCTATAATATGTATTTTGCCTTTTTATTATAAATGATTGGACCATTGGAGATTTGGAGGCTTTAGAACATAGATATTTTATCTACGTATACTAATCACACACAAATGATTAATCTATGGACCAACCAACCAACACAATTACAAAACAATTTTGTCTCATTCCGGAGCGTAAGCTTGAGGCACATGATTGACTCTTCTTGGTTATCTTCAATTGCATTTCACATATTTTATTTAAAATTTCAAATTTCAAACTTGTATACCTCGATATATAATAATACACTAGTAAATTTATTTCCACTATTTTTGTGTGTTTATTCTTCTTGAAGATCGTCATGTCAGCTCAATAATTCATCTAGAAGATTATATGTTAGTAAATATATATATATCTATATGACATTAAATATTCGTGTTCAATCTACCAACCGTATTATAAAATTGATGCTTCCGTTTGTATAATAAAAGATTCTTCTCCACCAAATCCGGTCCATAGGTGTGCACTAACTATAATTCATGTGTTTTTAATGCATGTGATTTAGTCTTATTTGTTGGATTTGATCGTTCGTATGTCTGGTCTAATATCATATTTATTGATGTTATTATCTGTAATACACGTGTAGATGTCCTGGAAAATAAGTTAGAAAATAGATTCGAAGTTGATAAGATTGTGTCGTGATCAAGTTTAGATGTTGGCTCTGAAAACTCGATTAAACGATAAACTGAGGAACGAAAAAAAAAACAGCCATGACCACTTGCTCTTGTTTTCTCACACAGAATAATACTCTTCGAGTGTCTTCAAGTTCGACAACTACGTCCAATGGCATAGTTAAAATTTGAATATTAATTTTTTTTTAAATTAAGAATCTATAGAGATTTCATAATTAAATTTCGATAATGACCTTTCAAAGGGTCACTATCCTAATTCACCTCTAAAGTCAAAATCATTATATTTTAACCTTTTGCCTTTAAGACGTTTGGTTCGAAATTATTGACGAAATCGTCAATTCTATTATAACAGTTTTCGTTTAAAAGTCAATTATGGGTTTTCATTTTTCAGAAACGGAAACAAAAAGAAAATAGCCAAGAAAAATATAACGAATTTTTTCTCTCTTTTTTCCTATTTAGTAACCCTTGGGGAAACTATATATGGAAATTATGGTCCGATCGCCATTTATTAAAGGGTAGCTGTAAGGAAGACCCTAATTCAATAATTTGTCTTTAACAATGTTGGCCCAGTCCAACTTTTCGATAGAAACAAAGCCCAATAATTGCAACCTTTGGGTTAACCTAAACTCTTTCTTTTTTGGGTTAACCTTTTTTTTTATTAAATCGTACAAATTAATGCATCAAAGAGTACAAGTCATCCCACAAGAATCGGAAGATTCGGAACACTTGAATGGGTCTTAGACATGACAATCGCACACCGGTCTATTTATTTTCTTAAATATGCGTAGGAGTATGACTGTAGGACATGTGAATGGTTTTAGGAATTATTAGTACTTATATGTAGAATGTGAAAGGAGCAAAACTAAAACTGAAATAATTATATAAATATATATATATATATATATATATATTGTTCAGGTGATAAAAATACAACTCAACTGTCAAATACAAGACATCACATACATCAGATTATATAACTTATCTGCAAAACTTTCAAATTTCTGTGTAACATACTAAAACTTTCAAAACCTGCCTAAACCCATTATTCATTATCTTTATAACATAGGTATCTTATTATGTTAGATTTATTTTCGACAGAACCTGCAAGTAATAAACTCTATAGAAATACCATCTATATAAGACTAAGATTCATGTTATAAGCATGAGTCTTTGTGATGTGGCACTTAAAACTCAAATCCAAGACTGGATTGGGTAGTTGCACTTGAAAGAATCAGCTCCACTAATGTGTGAAAATATGTCTGAATAATCTACCAATTGTTCCTCATCCTTAACTCTCATCTGTAAATCGAACCGTCTTAGTGAGATTAATTTGGTTTGAATAAAACAACGCTCCATTTCGAGATAAATTCATATAAACCGGATTTTCTTACATATTTTTCGTCTTCATCATCATGTTGGCTTGAAGAACCTTGTCTATTTGGTTCACCAAATTCATCATTCTTTGCAAATCTTCCTCTAACTCTTGGTCGACTATCTGCCAATGTTTTCCTACACGCATACTATAACCAAACAAATTGTTTTTATTGGAACAACATTAACCAACGGTTTAAGCCGGTTTGCTTTAATAGAAACCAAACCTTGATTTTCTTGCTGAAATTCCTTTCATTCCTCTTCTTCAGGTACCTATGAATCTTCTCTTTCCTTTGCTCGACTGTGAGTTTCCCAACTTTGTTCAACGTTGGATCTTCTAAACCGTTTATCTCGACCGGTCCTAATGTTGGATGAGCCTGAGGTGTCACCAAGTGGCTCTGGTTCCCGACGCTACCAAGTGCCTTTTTTCAACGAAAGTAAACCGGTTAATATCACATCAAAATACCAAACAAGTCATGTCCCTTTACAGCCAAACAAAACAATCTCTAACAGGAGATAAGCAAGCAAAAACCATGGATTTAGCTGCTCCAATTGTAACCAAACCGGTTCATTTGATTAATTAGTTGTCATTTGGAATGTATTTCAATACCAAAGCTTCCTTGAAGGTAAGTAGATAACCAAGAGTAAACCGGATAATGATTGTGATGAAAACTCGAAATCAATTTTAAATTTTTACCTGGAGATCTCTTGGATTAAAGATACGTTTGATGGAATCCGGACAAAACAAACCACCATTGTCAGCTTGAAAATCCATCAATTGATCATGTGGCTTGTTGATTTCCGATCCCAGATGAATATTTCCAGAGAAAATAGCAGAATTAATTTCAGAAGATAATAAACCGGTGCTCATATTCATCATACACGCAGGTAAACCGGACGTACGAAAGAAAGAGCCAGAAGGGGTAGAAGGGTTCAAGCCGTGATTGTAACTTGGGACAGAAGAAAGACAATCTTCTTCGAAAACCCCTAATTGTAAAGGAGGAAGAGCTAAAGAGGAAACCGCTGGTACAGAGAGAGTATCTCCAGAGTACAGAATGTTAGGAGGCTGATGAGCAACTTGGACTCCTGATGAGAAATCAGACTGGTCTTGGCTTGTTGTTGTAAGGAGATGATCTATGACTGGATATTGTAGTGAAGATGATGAGAAATCGATTGAATTGGCTATGTCGTTTTCGAAATCTTCTTGTGAATCGAAGATTATGGATATATATGTGTTGTTGTTATCGTCTTCATCGTCATGAAGTTTGGAGTTGTTGTTGTTGCTGTTCTCAGTTGTTGTGGTTGTGTTAGTGTTGGATTGGAAACTTCCGGATTTATCAAGAATGTTTGAAGCAGAGGTGACTTCAGAGGTTTGATTAAAGGTTTCTTGAAACAATTTTGGATCGCAGAAGTCGAACATTTGAGCACTGAGAGGGCTCGTGATATCATCCTGGTGAAAAAAAAAAACACAAACAATCGTTAGATCTAAATATTAGATCGAACAGAGAAAAGTAAATTATCAAGAAAGAGATTACGTTGAGGCCAAGCATCAAAAGAAGGAACAGAGGTTTAATTTTCTTGAGCCACAAGAAACAATAACTGCTGAGATCCTTAAGAAGGTACAAGATTGGTTCTTGAGACAGATTTATATATAATCAAATAAATTTGTTCTAGTGTAGCTTAATTTTCTAGAGAGAATCTTTTAAGATGATTTTATTCAGTTTCTCGACATTGAATAACTCCAAGATTTTTGTGTCTTGATCAAATCCAATGTTTTATTTTGTGTTACAAATATCTGTGTAGGACAAGAAAGAGATTAAATGCATCTGTTCTTCCATGTGACATGTTAAGAAGTGTTTCAACTTCCAATAGCTAAAAGGAAAGAAGAGTGGAGTTTCTATAAAAGGAAAGTTTTCTGATTCTGATTCTTCTTTTTGGTATTGACTGTAACTTTGCCTGGTATGAACCAACATTTAGATTTTTTTTCCCACAGAGAAAAAGTAAAGGGCACTTCACAAAATATAAGAACATGTAAGAAACCTTCATTATGATTATGATCATATATACGTCACCATGCTCCTAGTGCAGATTCATGTAATGATAGAAAGAGTTGATATGGACTGTTATTTTTAGAACATTGTTCTATATCATGTGACGCTTTTCTATTGGCTTAGAAGTTAGAAGTAACAATCGTCTGCGAATGCGAATGATAATGATAATGTTCAGAAATAGTCTTGGAAGATAAATTTTTAAGTATGCACAGAATACCAAAGAAAAAAAAAGCAAAAGGAATGAATAAATTTTTACAAAAGAGATAGAATGGAATATTAGGACAAGAAAAGGACGTTACACCAAAAGTAAAACTTAATTAAATGAAATTATGGGGTTGCTTCATAAGAGACTACATAAAAAAAAAGTATATTACTCACTTGATAAGATTAAACTCGAATTTTGTATGATCTCTCTACATGTATTTAAATAAGAATATAGAGAACTGACATGTTTAATCCAATGCTTGAAACAAAATTCAAAGACAAATTAACAAAATATTTACGGGTGATATATTATAATATGAACGAAAACAAAACAAAAAATGGTGATTGAGGAGAAGAGAATTACGATGGAAAACTGATCGTGAGATGAGATTACGTCTTGCAACATGTTTGTCTTCTTTATATATATATCTTCAATGTTAATGCAAAGAGTTTCTGGGAAAAAGAGAGAAAATTACCCAGAAAAAAATGAATTATAGCAAGAAAAATAATGAACTGGGCTTCACGGATGTTTTGTGGAATAATGTTGGAATGAGTGGTGTATGAACAATAAAGTCCATCGAAGAAATTCAAGTATTGGAAAGATAACAACAAAAATTGAAAAAACAAAGAGGTGAATTAAAACAGAACAAAGTTTCTTCTGTTTGGACAGAGAAGAAATGAAAATTCTTACAGTTTTCTGGAATAAAAGGAAGTTATGGGAGTTTCACGTAACCATCTAACATATATATACTTTTGGTTTATGTGTATGTATCTATATGTATATATTATTAATCTAATGCATGTCTAAATTAGTATATGTAAATATTAATTTCATGTAATAAGGCGAAATATATGCCAGCATGGCACTTAACGTTAAGTGCGATGACCTCGATTCTCCTATTTTCATGACGTGTCAATGCAACGTGGAGGAAACTGTGACCGGTCAATGAGTTTGACCCAATTCTTGTTGCGTGGATTTTGACGTTTTTGACTGAAAATCATCCTAAATTAAGCCCTATATTCGTGGAATTAGTTTTTTATTTTAGTTTTAGATTTGCATTTTTGTTTTCTATCTTATATATCCTTTGCTAATTTTATTGACTTGGCTCGTGATCTTGCGCAAAGGAGTGGGAACGAATTCGAACAGGACAGTAAAATATCAGAAATATATATGAGAGGGGATATATCAAACATAAATTGTTCCATGCCATGGAACCGTTGTTTTATTTCATATAATTAAGTATATATAACTATGACAAAAAAAACTATGAACCATGCCAAATGTCCTTAAACAACAAGCATTTATCTGCCAAAAATTTTTAATTATCAGATAAAATTCGAAAACAATGTTTAACCAACTTCAAAATTTATTTATTTATTATATGAAAATGATTCAAATAAAAAATGCTGTGATTGAGACATTTTGAGCATAAGGTCAATGCTTGGCTTGCTACCTTTAAGTTATAAGTCATTCCCTCTCATCTTTGAGATTTCACTTTCGTACACTTTTATTATTCTAATAACCAACCAGAATAGAATATGAGAAGATATATATATATATATATATATATATATATATATCCAGTAAACTTACTAGTTATACTTTTATTAGTTTAATATTTAGTGTTCAAATTGTAAACATTGATCATACAATAAAATTATTTCAATTCCACAATTTACAATTGAAACTGTGTTGCCGATTCAAACGTATATCATTTTAATGTCTTGAAAGTGTTTTAGGATTAGAGTACGATCCTAGACTTTAGGTGAATTTATCATTTCACTTAGTCAATAGTTTATTTTATTACGAGGAAACTATATATCTCAATTATTTATTTGTTTGTCCTGACCATGAGACATCAATATCGCCTGTCAGTATCTTAATTTGGTCACAAAAGTCTATCTAGCATTTGGAAATCATTTTCATGAGCGTATCGACTTATTCTCTCCCAATTAATATGTATCCAAAATATTATTATTTCACTCTCAACTCGTCTCCACAAATTAGTATTATTATACAATGTTAAGAGCTTGGCTGCACCAAAAAAAAAAACAATGTTAAGATAGCTTAAACTACAATATATACATAGGAGCGATTAAGTAGCTAGAACAGTTTTCTAAGTAATATCTGAGTATAAATCTTTATAAATATTTGAAACCACAAGAAATTACAATAAATTATTTACAGAGAAAATTAAACGAAGAAAAATAAAATGGAACAGCTTAAGATCAAAGCTGATTAGATGAATTGATACTTTGAAGATATGACCATGTTCATCTAAAGTCGGAATGCAATATATGCACACGCATTATCTAAATAGAAAGCGACCACCACTTCCACTATATGAAATCAATTCCTAGAAACAAGAGCAAACAATAATATAACATTCTATAAGGTATTGTTTTTTATATTGTTCACATACATATGTGGATGTAAATTTCATTACGTTTTCTAATTCGAAACAATTTTGGTTAATGATTCATATTTACCATTGATCAAAGATATGTAACCTATGATCAGCCATGATCAACCATTGATCGTAGGTATGTCAGATTCACCAAATGTTAACTATCTCATCTCAAACGTAGTAGCAGTAGAAACATATTATTTAACACTAAAGAAACGTCGACGTACATATTTGATACATATGAGTCGTCATCTCTTCAATCTAGTTCTGATGTCTTACGGATATTAAGAAAAAATAATCAGGGTTTGAATATGTAAAATAAACTTTATTCACAATTTTTTAAAATCTTTTTTTGGTGCATTGTATTTGTATGAGAGCTCACTTTCATTTGTGGATCTTAAGAATATAACTTTTATGCAAATAGAAAGGACACACCTTTCGTGCTTGCGATGGTACTCTCATCGTCCTATCTTTAGACATTAAAATCAAATTCATATAACCGTACAAAAATAAAGAAAAATAATTTTTATTTTGACCTTAAGTATATATTTATAACATAGCTTTACTCTTTTTTTTTGTCCAATCCGTGGAGGTCGTATTTGCAAGGTGAATGCATTACCAAATACCAATATACCAAAATTTAACATATTGGACAAAACGTTATCGTTTAAAATGATCGAACTCGTTTTAAAGTTTGCAAGCCCCAAGTGCGTGAGATAAAGCCCAAATATAATATAGTGATCGTTAAAGGCCCAATTTTCCCGCAAAATTGAATCCCTAATTTCCACCGAGAGTGTGAGAGAGTTAAGCTCTTTTTCACTCTTCAACCATTTTCCCGGCTTCTTAGTAGCGCCGGACCGGAGAAGATAAAACCCTAGCTCCGCCTCACTCACAGGGAGTTTTACGTCCACCTAATTACTCGTGCTTCTTCTTATTACTCGCTCTCTGTACGATGAACTGTGCAAGTAAAGCTTTTATTCTCGCCTCTTTTTTTTTCCCCTCACTTTGCGGATTTAGGGTTTTCTTGTGGTTGATGTTGGTGGCGGCACTGCGCTGTCTTTATTCCATATAGTTTCCGGAGACGTTCCTGAGGAACCAGTGGTTTCAACGAAGTCAGGATTGCTCTTTGAAAGACGATTAATTGAAAGGCATATATCGGTAAGCTCGGAGCTTTTTCCTTCTGATTCGGAGATTATCAATTACTAATCTATCCTTGTTTTGTGTTCTTACTGGAGGATTTTGAGCTACTTGAGCTGGTTTACTTCGGATAACTCTGGTAGCAGTGTGAAAATCTTGAGAAATTTGGTCATTTGCACTTTTGGGGACTAATGAGATTCGAATTTTATTGCAAATTTTCTCTTAGATTTCTCAATGCACCTGGTTATAATGCTCCTGTGGGAACTAACAAGATTCTTATTAGCCAGTATAATGCATAAATTTCAATCGTTGATTTTATAGCTTCAATTTTCTTGATAAAATCTTGGTTGTGTATTTTTCAACATTTTATCTCCAATGAGAGCTCTTTAAGATTATCATTCCACCTGGTAATGATTTCTTATAAAATATTTCTCCCTGTAGGATTATGGGAAGTGTCCGGTTACTGGTGAACCTCTTACCATTGACGACATTGTTCCCATCAAAACTGGGAAGGTAATATAATTTCTTTAATTATCTGGTGCGAAGAACTGTTGAAGAAATTTATTTAAGTTGTTTCAGTTTCTTTTACCATTGTGTAGATTATAAAGCCGAAAACATTGCCTACAGCTAGTATCCCTGGATTGCTTGGAACATTCCAGAATGTAAGCTTTTAATGTCTTGCAACTTTGTTCCTACCTTTTCTCTTGGCTTTGTGCTTGTTTTTCTTATGGGAGTTTCATTCTAAAAATTTCCCCCTGTTTCTGTTAATAGTCATGTAGAGTTTGGTTTATCGACTTAGAATAAATTGTTCACGGGTGGTTATTATACAAGATTTTGTTAACTGATTATATTGGCATCTACACTTTAGCACAGTTATTACGCTGATTATCTGCTCGTTTTCTGATTACTAATCATGGAAAACTGTTCATTAGTTAGTTTTAATTAGACCAAAAATTGCATGTGAAGGTTTATTTGTTTGGCACTTCTAGGAATGGGATGGTTTGATGCTATCAAATTTTGCACTGGAGCAACAACTACATAATGCAAGGCAAGAGCTAAGTCATGCCTTGTATCAGGTAATTTCGCTTATGTGTTTGTGCCACCACTTGATGAGGTGGTACGATCAATGAATTTTGTTATTTACCATGTTCTTCAACCATTTCATCTTCTATCAAATAAGTTTGGTCTATTTATGTGATAAATTTTTCCTTCTGTTTGCAGCATGATTCTGCTTGTCGTGTTATTGCTAGACTTAAAAAAGAAAGAGACGAAGCACGCCAATTGCTTGCAGAGGTTGAAAGACATATACCTGCAGCGCCAGAAGCTGTGACAGCTAATGCTGCTCTGAGTAATGGTAAACGAGGTATGATGGTATGCTTTTTAAGCAAAATGTGTTGGCTAATTAGTTTTCCATCTTCTAATATGTCATCTTTTGGTGTATTATAGCTGCCGGTGAAGAAGAAATGGGTCCTGATGCGAAGAAATTGTGTCCTGGAATTTCAGCTGATATTATCACCGAATTGACAGATTGTAATGCTGCTCTTTCCCAGAAGCGCAAAAAGAGACAGGTATTGTATATAGAATCCCATCTATCTTTGATCAGGCGTTTGTATGTTAGAAGGCAAGACCTGAGGACTTTATGTTTATGTTTTTTTTTTGTAACCGTCAAATGTAGTAGTGGAGGCTTATGATTTATGTTACTCAATATATATATTTAGATCTTAGTATGCGTTTGAAACTTAAAAAGGAATATGTTGCTTTTTCCTTCCTCTTTACATAAGTTTTTCGCCTGCTTCAGTCAATTGGCAGCTGTACTATGGAAAGTCTTGTTTTTTTTCTTGCGTTGATTCCTGATTTTTTTATAGTTTCATCATTTATTTTATAGATGCCTCAAACATTGGCTTCAATAGATGCTTTGGAGAGGTTCACTCAGCTATCAAGCCACCCACTTCACAAGACCAACAGACCGGGCATTTGTTCGATGGACATCCTACATTCTAAGGTTTCTCATCGGAAATATATCTTATTACATTCATCCCTTTATTCTTATTTTTCACTGTTTCTGGGAGTCACTGCATAGCATGTGATACCACAGGCAGACTTGTATTTTCAATTTGTTTGAATACAGCCTCAAGCCCTTGGTTGGGCAATAATTGTTTTATTGCTGTCTTTTGGCATAATATGTTTTTATTTGCGTCTTACATTCTAATATGCCCTACGTGATTCGTTTGTATTATGACCAGTGATCCTTCTCATTTCTTTTGGTATTCCACTCCACTAGTTCTGTTGTGCCAAAGTTTATCTCTCAGTATTAGATTTCTTCTTAATTTGGTACTCAGGATGTGATTGCTACTGGAGGAGTTGATGCAACTGCTGTTCTCTTTGACTGCCCTTCTGGACAAATCTTGTCAACTCTGACTGGTCACTCGAAGAAGGTCTCTACCTTTCTACCTTAAATCTCTGTTTTACCTTTCTATGTAGCTCTGTGCTTGATGCGCGTTGAATCTTTTGTAGGTTACAAGTGTAAAATTTGTAGGGGATACTGATCTTGTGTTAACTGCTTCGGCTGACAAGGTAACTCAAGATACATGTACAAACTTAATATCCATAGTTTCAAACTTTTATGACAATGCTTGGTCAATATTGCTGTAGTAAATTTGTAATCCTGCGTTCTGTATTGCCTTTGTTTTCAAAATCAGTAGCAGGCAGATGCATTTGTTTATTTTAAGTGTGAAAAGATGACTAGTATCAATGTATTCTAATTCTGTAAATGTCATGATGCTATCTTTGAAAAACTCTGGTTCGCTTTTAGTTATGAAAGACGTTTTGATCATCCACCAGAAAGCTCTGCGATTTGTTGCATACTCTGTTCAATTTCTCAGAGGATATACACTTGATCATCTGTGTGATATGTATCTTTTCACTACTAAATTAGCGACTTACTGCAGACAGTCCGCATCTGGCGGGACTCTGGGGATGGAAACTATGCTTGTGGGCATATGTTAAACGATCACTCTGCAGAGGTGAGGATGAATTTAAAAAACTCTTACGGTCCATTACATTTTATTCCTTTTTATTCATATACTTGTTGTTTAACATAAATGCAATGCTTTTTTCAGGTGCGAGCTGTGACTGTGCATGCCACAAATAAATACTTTGTGTCGGCATCTCTTGACAGTACATGGTGCTTCTACGACCTGTCCTCTGGCTTATGCCTTGCACAGGTCCCTAAATCCTCTCACTAAAGAGTCGACTACTACATGTCTTCCTTTCTAGTTTTGCCTATATGCTATACTACAGAAACTGATTATATATCCCAAGAAACAATTGTGTCGATTATACTTTTTATATAAGCATTGTCATATCAGCTTCTTCCTTGGGTAGTTGTTTGGTGACAGTACGAGCTCCTTTCCTAATATGAGCTATTATCATATTTCTTGTGTTTATTCAGGTATCGGATGATTCTGAGAAGGTTGATTACACGGCTGCTGCTTTTCATCCCGATGGTCTCATTCTCGGAACCGGTACTTCTCAATCTGTTGTCAAGATTTGGGATGTCAAAAGTCAGGTAAAATTTATGGCCTTCCAGACTATATTGCCTCTTAAAATCATTAATGATGTCCAGTATTCTTCATTTCATTTTCATTTTTTGTGTTTATAATAGGCAAATGTGGCGAAGTTTGATGGACACACCGGGGAAGTGACGGCTATATCTTTCTCTGAAAATGGTTATTTCCTTGCGGTGAGTACTTTGAACAAACTACGAGAAAGGGAAAATACTACTAAAGTCTGTTTACATGAATGTTATTCTTTTTGTTCGAATGGGACAGACTGCTGCTGAGGATGGTGTTAAGTTGTGGGACCTGCGCAAGTTAAGGAATTTCAAGTCATTTTTATCTGCAGATGCCAACTCTGGTCTGTATCAGCTTCTAATTGTTTTGTTGATAGAGAAATCTATATATATAAGATAGCTTGAATGAAAATACCTTCTTTTTTTGTGCAGTGGAGTTTGATCCTAGCGGATCTTATGTCGGTATTGCTGCATCAGATATCAGGTGAGAAGACATTTGGAAATAATTGATCAAAGAGATCAAGATTGATAACCTACACTCAAGTTTATCTACTTTAACAAAATGTATTTGTGTTTTTGCTGCAGAGTATACCAGACGGCGAGTGTGAAAGCTGAATGGAACCTTATCAAGACACTCCCAGATCTATCCGGCACTGGTAAAACCCCTTTCCTAACTCTTTTAACGGTCACATAGCGATAATGTTCCTAATTCTGAAAGCCTTTAAACTTGCAGGTAAAGCTACGTGTGTGAAGTTTGGTCCGGATGCACAATATGTTGCAGTTGGTTCGATGGACCAGAACCTGCGGATATTTGGTCTTTCTGGTAACGAAAAAATCAATGCCGATGATGACTCTATGCAAGACTCGTGAAGAATCTGTAAAAACTCAGTCAGCAAATTTCAAATGTTCATCTTCGGTTATCTCCCTCGAAACTCTCAACTTCTGTTGTACCTTACAGTATTTGCAACTATGGAAAGAATTTCTTCGGTGCGGCTCGTGAGTGAGTTGTGATTGTGATCTTCTTAAGCGCGCACACTATATTTCTCTATCTTAAGGCTCTTAAAGTCTCTATTAACTCCAAAATCAATACCAAATTTGTTCTTTCTGTTGCCAATGATCGAAGCTAAATCAAATTAAGACTTGATTTTTCTTTTGAATGGAGAACTTAAAATCTTAAACTGATTGGGTTAAACTGGATTTGGTATAACTTGACCAGTTCCAGATAAAGGTGGTTTGCTTACTTGATTGCTATTATTTGCCTACATCTCACGCTTACAAGGAAGACTCTTAAGAGTGAAAGTAGCTTGTAAAAATGTGCCAATTTAGGGTTCCACTGGTTTAAACGCAGCGGTTACAAGAGTTTGCAAAAAAGAAAAGTTGCGGTTATAAACATTATTAAACGATTGTACGACTGGTTTAATTATTAGAAACGGATGCGGTTGCAGGAAATTTCTGACTGGTTTATAGCGATTGCGGTTTAACATTATCAAATATATTAACAATATATAATTTTATAAGAAAGCAAAAATTATATTAATATAATAAATAAAGTTTTAAATAAATTTTAGAATAACTAATTCAAATTATTTATTTTAAGAGGTTTGAAACATTTTTTTATATAAATAATATTTTATATTAAAATAATATATTTTAGCTTAGTTAATGCATATTTAAAGCATTTAAGAATTTAATATAGTAATATTTGATAAAAGAAAATAAAATTTTGTTTTAATTTTTTCAAATTTTTATATAATTTTATTAGTATTATAGATTAAAAATAAAATAAAAAATATTTGTTTAACCAACCACAACCATCCGCAGCCGCAAACGGTAGTTGAAAAAAACTTTTGAAATCTAGCGATTCTAAGCGGTTCAGAGTGATATGTAGCTATTTCCATGATTGTTATTAAACACTTGCGGGTGGAGGAGTTTGTAAGTGAGTGATTGTAGTTATAAACGTTATTAAGCGATTTGTACGACTAATTTAACAATTAGAAACATGTGCATTTGCAGAAAATTTATGACTGATTGACAGCGGTTGAGGTTAACAATATCAAATCTTTTTACATTATAGAAATTTTATTAGAAAACAAAATTTTTATTAATATAATAAAAATTTTTAAATAAGTTTTAAATAAAATTTAGAATAACTAATTAAAATAATTTATTTTTAAGAGGTTTGAAACATTTTTATATAAAATTATTTTTATATTTATAAATATATTTTAGTTTAGTTAATACCTATATAAAGTATTTAAAATTTTAATATAGTATTATATATTAAATAATAATTAAGCGTGATTGTTCGCAACCGCAAACACTAATTGGAAAAACTTTCTGAAAAACTAATAATTTAAAGCGGCTAAGAGTGATTTGTAGCGATTTTTATAATTGTTATTAAATATTTGCAACCGCAACCGCAACCGTATATAAATGTAGCATTTGGAGATGACCCAGTTAAATCCTAAGACGAAAAAATGAAAGAAAAAAATAAAAAATGTAAAAGAATACCATGTACTTGGTCAAAAATGGCAGTGCACAATATTTACATTTTTCAACGAATATCAGATTCCTTTTTGCAATTCCATGATGATTTAATCTCGTGAAAAGATGTTTTATGTTTTGGTATTCGAGATCTACAAATTATGCCCTTTTTTTATTATGAACAGTATTGAAAATGCGGGTTAAGATATAAGCACGTGTTTCTTAATTTTTTTGAAGAATGTTTCTGTTTCTCTCTTTCTACGATTTATTTTGTTTGCTAGTTTGGTACAATTTAAACGGAAAAAGTTCTCCAATTTTAGATGAGTAAAAATAATACTCATACGATTTCATTTAAATTAATGTCGTAGTTTTTTTGTATATCTTGAAAGTTAAATTCTAATTCACTACTTGTAATTGATTAGAATATTGGATACTCTCAATATAAATCACGGATATAAGAGACTGACTTACTGAGGATGAAGTTATAGATACGCCAATTTTGTAAAGTAGACTATTCCTTGGTCTCATTTCGAAACATCAATTGACATGAAACCAAAAGAGTAACTACTTTAAATTAGTAGACACGAATTTCATTTTAATTAGGTGGAAAAATAAAGGTAGGTCATTAATTAGCAGTGTTACACCAATAATATTGATATTCGGATATACTGAAAGCCTAAAAAAATACACCAAAAGCTCACTATACTGTCTTTAGACTGGCCAGTGGTTGATTGCTTTTATATATATATATATATATAAACAAGGTTAAAATAAAGAAAACAAATTGCGCTCCTATCCTAATCTTTCTTTTCACATCTACTGAGAGAGATAAGAGTGGTCATCACTCATCATCAAAAGCCATCAAAATATTCTCTCTCTCTTTCACCATTAAACCCAAAACCAGAAACTTAGAAGCAGAAAATTAAAGAGCTTTTACTGAGCCACCAAACTAAAAGCCACTCACTGAATTTTACAAAAAAAAGAGAGGTTAAAATCCAACGAACCCCACAAAAAAGATTCAATCTTTCCCCATAAACATAGAAACAACCTCAAAAATCTCTTCTTCACTAACAATGATTTCATTTTAAAACCAAAGTTTCTTATTCCACCACAACAAAAAATGGGTTTTTCTTCAGTGAAGCAGCTCGTGTCCCTATGCATCATCATCATGATCTCCATGCCTCTGTTCTCAGATCTCAAGCTAGCGAAATCAGCATCACCAGATTACACCAACCTAATCTACAAAGGTTGTGCAAGACAGAAATTCTCAGATCCATCTGGTCTATACTCACAAGCTCTCTCAGCAATGTATGGCTCATTGGTTACTCAATCAACGAAGAGCAGATTCTATAAAACTACAACTGGAACAACAAGCCAAACCAGCATCACTGGTCTTTTCCAGTGTAGAGGAGACTTAAGTAACAACGACTGTTATAACTGTGTTAGTCGTCTTCCTGTTCTCTCCGGTAAGCTCTGTGGCAAAACCATTGCCGCTAGGGTTCAACTTTCCGGCTGTTATCTTCTCTATGAAATCTCTGGCTTTGCCCAAATTTCAGGTACATTACCCAATTTCCGGTTTAACCTCTATTGTTTAGAAAATTTTGGTTAGTTGAACCGGATTAAGCATCATGTTTATCCGGTTCAACAGTGAAGTGGTTGGTTCTTTTTCTTTTTACTTAAATCAAACCGGGATTTGATAACCAGAAAAGTGATCGGTTTAGGTTGAAAGTGCGGATTATAATTTTATGTTTATCCAGTGAACCGGAAATTATACATCAGGTTTTTCCGGTTCAAACATAAACCGAACGGAGACTAATTAATTTTCCCACCGGTTTTAAAAAATTCTCAGGAATGGAGATGTTATTTAAGACATGTGGGAAGAACAACGTCGCCGGAACAGGATTCGAGCAGAGAAGAGACACGGCATTTGGGGTACTCCAAAACGGTGTCGTGTCAGGTCACGGCTTCTACGCGACAACATACGAATCGGTTTACGTTTTAGGACAGTGTGAAGGAGACGTAGGCGATTCCGATTGTAACGTTTGCATAAAAAACGCGTTACAGAAGGCTCAAGCCGAATGTGGAAGCTCAGTCTCTGCTCAGATTTATCTTCATAAGTGTTTTATCGCTTATAGTTATTACCCAAATGGTGTCCCCAGAGGTGGTGGTTCTTCTTCTTCCTCTAACTATGGCTCTTCGGGTTCTTCGTCTTCTTCTTCAGGTGAAACTTCGGGTTTTTTTTTCTCTGTTTATTTTTATGTCTTGGTTGAAAAGTTGAATTATTAATTTTTTTGGTCGGCCAAATTTCAAATTCAAAGTTCTACATTTGCTGGAAATCTCGAAAAAAGTGTTAAATTATTTGTTGTTGTTGTTGTTGTTGAAATTATTCGATTTTTAAGTTAATAATTTATTTGACTATTTTCACTTTAATTCAAAAGATTTTCAGTGTGAAACTTGTTCTTTCGTTTTCAAGCTCCAATTGAGAATTTTCTTTTTCCAAAAAATAAATAAAATTCCAGGTCCCTTTCTTTATTTTTATTTGTTAATAAATGTCCGTTTCTTTCTTCAACATGATAGTTTGGTATTGTTTCGTAACAAGTACTCTTCCAAGTTTTCATTTACTAGTAGTAGAAAAAAAAAGAAATTTGTAGATATAATGTAGTATTTATTTATTTGATGATTGGTGAAAATAAAAAACAGGAACAACAGGCAAAACGGTGGCAATAATAGTAGGAGGAACAGCTGGTGTTGGATTTCTTGTCATTTGCTTGCTTTTCGTCAAAAACTTGATGAAGAAGAAATATGACGGTATTATTTTTCTCTACTATATTATATACACTCTCTACATACATACATATATACATACATTCATACACGTTTAAAACATAGTTATACATGCATTCATTTGTTAAATTCATGCATACGTAACGCATTAATACGATTTGTCATATGTCAATGATGTTATTTTATTGCCAAAGTAAAGATTAGGCAGTGTTTTTGTTTTATTTTAATAAACATAGATATTCTCCTTCTAATTTGAGCAAACTGATTTAGAAGATTTGGTTGTATGATTCTATCTGATATTCCAAATCTTCACACATTATTATTTTCATGTCGAAAAATTAGTGTAAAGTGAATGCATATGTATATGTCATACACATGCACAAGTTGAGAAGAATAATAAAGGCAAAACTGATTGAGTCTAATTATTTAATGTTTTTTTTTTTTTTTTGGCAGATTATTGAAAATAAATAGAATGGAGACAACAAAATGACTCCAACCCCGAAATAGAGGCAAACGTTAATGTGAATTCCGAGGTGCATGCAATTAATTCCCCATTTTTAATTTCTTCAAATTGTTATTCTATTTAATATTTTTGGGAGGTGAAATGGATGGAAGAGCTGGGACCATTAAATTATGTTAGAAGAGGGACAAGTACTTCATCTGTTTCAAAACAAATGTAAATGACTTTGATTATGTGAAGTTCCTTAAGCGTTTTATCTTCATTTCATAGCTTTTTAAAGTTTGGTAAACAATATGGTTAAATCTAGTTTAAGAAAATGGTTAAATCTTAAACATAAACTAAACTGTTATTTTTGAATTTTTTCAATTCAATAATTGCTAGTATTATTGGGCCTATTAGCTAATATAGTAGATTTTTACATCATTTTTTCTTGTTAAAACAGATTTTACATCATTTTTTGTTGTTAAAACATATTTTACATCACAATGCGGCATATTTTATATTTTCACTGTCACATATTACATTTTTTTGTTCAAAATACATTACATATATATTTCTTTTTGTATTTCGTAATGATATTTTGTTTTCTAGACTGTTAAGTTGCTTTTTGGGTTTCTGTCAACTTGTTTTTTCTGCCAACTTGTTTTTCGGTACTGTTTATCAAAATCTCGCTTGATAAGTAACTGTAACAATATAACGTTAGAATTTATATTTGTTTATTTGTTTCTTGTAAATGAGTAGGATTCCACCGCGTTTTGTATTATTGTGGCAATTTGCATTATTTAAAATTTTATTTTCTACACATTTACTCATTTTCGTTTACGGAAAATAATCGTGTGCTTAAAATATTTGGAAATGCTAAAGTTGACTTCACACGGATTATTTAATTTCTGAATGTGTTTTTGTTTATGATCTTAAGATCATGTGGTCTTGACTGAAACTATTGTTATCAATGGGAGTGTTATTTTTAATTACATTGGTCATGCTATTTCATGGAGAAGTGTGAGGCCTTTTATTATTTGGGAATAGCGAAAATTGGTACTCTCTGCACAAGTTTTGATGAAACTTGTAGTAATTGTTTTGGCATTTAATTGCATATTATGAGATGGCGGCATAGTGTGGTCCATTTTTTACTTTTAATAGAAAATTTATTATATTCAGTAGAACAAGAATACATACAAATTTAGGATATAGGCAATTATCAAGAAACAGAACAAGGCTCACCGATCACGAGAAAAAGAGAGACAGAGATATTAAAACTCGACTCTAACCAAACGTAACACATTATAATGAGGTTGGACTTGGGCCATGACTGTCTCAAATTGGGCTACAAATCTTAAAGCCTATTAGTAACACGAATAAATCCAGCTCCTCAAAAATTGTGATAGAAGCAACAATCACATAAATAGCCACAAAAGACTTCAAAAATAATCTTTGGATCACTTTGCCAGAAAGCATCACCCTCTCTTCTTGTGTCAATCATATCGTTGTGCATAAAAAAGTATGTTCATATCTGATATCTCTGAGCATATCTCCTGAGAATTGACAATTTGATCTTCTTAACTCCTAATTTCGCAAACTTCTACAAGATTCTACTAAAAAAAATATCACTTGACCCCTAATTTACTATTTCTTTCTCACAATTTCTCCACAACACAACCCAAAAATGGAGCCTAAAGATTGAATCTATCTTTTCCTCTCTCCTCTCTCTGCTTCAAAGGTTGATAAAAACATGGGAAAAAGAAGAGACAGGAAGCAATGGCTAAGACCTTATCCATACCATTCGGTGATTTGCCACCAAACGAATAACAATCTAATGATCTATCCAATGGAGAATCAACAGTTCCTTAGGGAGCAAATCAAGAATTCAACATTCCAATTCCATAGCTCTTCCAACTCTCCTAAATTCATCAAATGTGACTGATCTAAACAACACAAAAACTATGTCGATGTCAATGTTTCCTTCTTTCCAATTGCTAGAACTCAACATAATCTCAGCACAAGACCTAGCTCCTGTCTCACGTAAAATTAAGACCTACGCGGTAGCTTGGGTTCACTCAGAACGTAAACTCACCACCCGCGTAGACTACACCGGTGGTACAAACCCAACTTGGAACGACAAGTTCGTCTTCCGAGTCAACGAAGATTTCCTCTACGCTGATACTTCAGCCGTAGTCGTCGAAATCTACGCTTTACATTGGTTCCGTGATGTACACGTCGGCACAATCCGTGTCCTTATAAGCAACCTAATCCCACCAAATCGTCGACCAGGATACCGAAGTAACGACAAATATCGCCGTACACCGCCTCCCGGAATGCGATTCGTAGCACTTCAAGTTCGTCGACCATCAGGTCGTCCTCAAGGGATTTTAAACATTGGTGTAGGAATACTTGACGGATCTATGCGTAGTATGCCACTTTACACCAATATGGCCTCATCTGCAGTAGGTTACAGAGACTTGCTTGGAGAAGAAGATCCACATTTACAGAATTTGCATCTTAATAGCTTCAAAGGAAGCTCAAAGAATCCACAATCTCCCTCTTCGAAACAGTACCAATCTGTAGTCTCGAAGCCACCAATGCTCCGTCGTACGAGGAGTGATACGAGCTCGATGGTTGTTTCTGATCTTTTGAGCAGAGCTGAACGGAGCCGTTTGGCTAATAGGAAGCCTGCGAGTGCGTTGATGAGTAACGAATCGGAAACTATTCCTACAAAGTCGGGACATGATTCGACGACGTCGGATTCCGATGCGACGAAATCGATTGATTATGCGCTTCGTTGCCAATCTCCTAAGATCATCCCGAGTCAGAGATACGATTCTTATGAGCCTGATTTTGTAGATCAGTCGTTAATGGAGAATCACAATGTGATTCGGCCGAGAAGTGAGAGAGACGAGAGATATGACGAGTCGCTATTTCGTTCGTATGATCGTTCACGTAAAACTCCGAGAAGATCAACACCGATGATCGAGAAACCGAGACCGCCGAGGGATTACGATCGTAGTAGCCGCGCTTCGCCGTATTTGTCTAGGCATGGGACGCCGTTGAGATCTAACATCGTTGCGTCTACTCCGATTAGATCTAACATGGTTGCATCCAGTCCGATGCGATCCATCGGTCTTGGATCGACTCCGAGAAGATCCAATATTATTGGTTCGACTCCGTTACGATCCCACATCGTCGGATCAACTCCGATTCGATCTAACTACATGGCAACACCGATGAAATCACCATTACAATTTGGTACACCGATGAGATATAATTTAGCAGGAAGACCGGTTTTAACCGAATCGGAATTAGGTCCATCGCCTTCAGAAGTAGCGCAGAAGATGGCGAAAGAGATATCACAAGCCAGCGAAACAGAGAGTTCAATTCTCAGTGAATGGAGCCTCGACGATGGCAGTAACATCGAAGGTCTCCGATCGAAACTCGAGCGATGGCGTACGGAGCTTCCGTCGCTTTACGATCTCGAATCAAGTCACCAAAGCAGCGATGTAGGTAATGGAGCGATTGTTCCTGTATCGATCAATGGCGGAAGAAAAAGCTCGAGAAAGAAAACTCCAGTGGTGAAGAAGAAGCATAACCGCCGTCACAGTGAAGGAGGTAACGGCTTGTTTTCGTGTTTCAGTAATCTCTGCGGCGTGGAATGTACTTTCGTCTGTGGAGGCGGGTCGGATCCTGACGGGTCAAAAAAGAAAGGTGGGTCCGGACGTTTGCCCCGCAGGGCCTCCGCTGATGATTTGAGTTATTTATGATTATTTTATATTTTTAGGTTTAGACCGACCGATATCCTTTTTAATCTTTATATTTGGTTTGTGAATGAAAATATATGTCAGTAATTTGTACAAAATCCTTTATGCTTATAAAAAAAAAGTTAGTATCAAAAGGCAAATATAAATACAAAATATTGAAATGGGAGAAAAATGGTGATGAGTATACCAAATTTTATGTGATTCTGCTATGTTTTGTTTTTCTTATTTAGAATCTTAACTATTTTTATTACCAAATTCATTTTTTAAAAGTTATATAATATAGATGTGTCAAAAAAACTATAGAAACCGAAATTTAATATAATCTATTAAAACCAATATCTTAGCATTTTATAACTATTATTATGTGAAAACTCTATGTAATTATATCAAATATTTCTGCTGTTTGATTAATTAACTACTACTATTTGATTATTATCTGAGATACCAATGATGAAGCTTTCTATTTTTAAATTTTGGCAAAATGTGACCATCTGAACGGATGAAAGAAAAATAGAATTGATTTTGATAGATTCGCTCGGAATTTCAAAATCAGTTAAATGTCATTTATATATAAGTAAGTAATTAAACTTATGGGGAGTGAAATAGCGCGTGACAGAAGGTGGAATTAGAAGTGCGTGAGAACATGAGAAATAGATGGCGCGAAAAAGGGAATTTGTGTCTTGCATTAAACGGGTAAAACATCCGGGTGGTCCGCGAAGAGCCGAAGAGCATTGAACAACGTGTCGTTTTAATATAATAAATTTTGGTCTGAATCCACGCGCCCTTGTCGTTTTGTCAATTGTCCCCCTAAAACGACAGCACTTTTTCTCCTTTCACAACCATTTTTTTAAATGTACTTTCCGTAATTCGTCACAACATTTCTCTCACGTATTTCACTGCTACATTTTAGAACAGTAAAATGATTCAACAGTTTTCAATCAAGTAGTATACTCGTTCCGTTTCCAAAAAAAATCTATTTAAGTAATTTTAGGATAAATATATTTTTATTTGAGTAATTTTTTGTTAAATATAACATGTTTTAGGGTTAGTATGAAGATTAAAACTTTTTGTACTTTTAGCTAAAATTCTTCTTTTTTTTCTTAACATCATCGTAAGTCGTGATTAAAGTTGTGATTAAATCTGAGAACGAAAGATAAACAAGCATTTGAATGCTTTTGAACTTTTTAGATAAATTGATTTTTTAATTTTATTTTATATGGAGATGTAAAAATATATTATATTTAAAATTAAATACAAATTCCAAAACATTTTATATTTTTGAAACAAAGGAGTATAATTTTGTGAAAAATTCAGTTTATATTCAACTGTTTGTCATTAAAATGATATAAATAAAGATATATATACTGTTTTACTCATCAACACATGACGACATATATATATATATATGTCATTTACGCATGATAGTCAAATAGTCCATACACCAAAAAGTCATATATGTAGAACTTAAACTTTTTTGTTACAAATATTTGATCTAATTATGATGTATATTTAGAATATTGAAAAGAGTATAAAATCATTGAAAATCATTAAACCGAAAATGTACGTATATATATATATTAACACTTGTATTTGGTTTAACTTACTTATTTTAGGTAAACATAGTTGTTTAAAGCTGTTCTAATGATATGCATAAGTACCCAAAAAAAACTTCTGAGTTTTCCAATACTCACAAGATAAGGTGATACAAACAAGAATGCAATAAGTTTCATTTTTTAAATAATACATTTAAAATTTTGTGTTTAACTTGACATAATGGTTTGTCTAACCATTAATCTTCATATAATCCTATTATAAGATTAAATTCATGTCAAATCGGCCAGATCGCTTTCAGACTAAAACGATTATGATTTTGATTGGGACAGCATATGTTCGGATTTTGATATCATACTGTGTTTAGTAGGCTTTTAACTAAAAAATATTAATTGGTAAAAAACGAACTAGTCCATGTCGTTTATACTTGACGTAAGATCTCTCCTCACTTAGGAACGTGGAATAGTTTCTCACAACTTGCTACTCTATATATTAATGGGAAAACCAACAAATTCGTTTAGTGCTAAAAATTAACTGAGTCTTGCTTTTTTAGTGTCGCCAATATGCTTTAATCTTTAGTCTTGACTGAAAACTTTCTTTAACATCTATGATAAGTTCAATCGGATGCTATATCGATCCTAAGAAAACATTTAATTTTTCTGTATACTGATTTTGGACATAGTTTTATATGAAAATATTAACGATATATCACTTTCTAAAATCATGACTAATGTTTGATCTTACTTTACAGTTTACAAACTAATACCTTATCATATAGTTTTTTTTTTACAATGGTTGTACATGTTACGAAGATCAATAAACTCAAACGTATATAGATGATCTATTTTATTTATAAGCGTGAAAAATCATTTGGAATGTCATAAATGTTACGATTGGAATGGTAAACATTTATCAATGTATAGATAGAGGGTATATATTATCTATATTTACAAGCGTGAGGTCATCACCATCATTATCCTCAACATTTGATTACAAATTATATATATCATGAATCTGCTTTTGTCTTTTCCTTATGATTCCAAATGATATTGATTTGCAAATTGCTGCATGATCTCAAGAGACAAACACAGTTCACGATGCAACACAATAGAGAAATTTTAGTTCGTGACATATAGCACTTTGATTCGTTTAAAAACTTAAAATATACACGAACACTATATCGATTTTACTCCAGGATGTTAGAGAAAACTTTACAAAATATTGTTCTTAACACTCATTGGGCAATCAAGGGATTCATTGGTTAGTATTCAATACTCTAGGTTTATGCCTGATAAAAACCTCATATATATGTCATGATTTGATATTGTTGTTGTTGTTGAATCCACATGATCCAATGTTCTACCCATTCTGAATTTCAATCATTTCTTTGTTTGCGTACCTTTGTTTCTTATTACTTGCCTTGTTAGTAATTGTTTGATAAAGTCTTTGTCTCTTGTTTCGTTATTTTACATCAGCCTTGAGTTTATTTATGCATTTGACTGTTTAGCATTTGGAAAACTCCATAAATAATTTCCCACTTCGTCTTAGTTTAGTAGGTTTTTCGTATCTCTAAGGTATATCAATATAATTTCTGTGAATTTGATATGTAAATGATATATCAATATTGTCATAGTATTTAGTTTCAGAGTCATAAAATCAAAATATCAAACTCCTTTCTACCTTTTGTATTCGAATTCGGAACCTTATTAATTTTCTTTTTGGATGATCATGTGATATGCCGGATTGCTCGTTGAGCTATCGAGACTAGATGAATTCTCTTTAATTTCTTAAATAATACTATACTCTAATCTAACTGTTTTTATTAATATAAACTCTTGTTTACTTTTTAGACAACCCCACAGCGCACTTGGGTTTCGACTTTATAGTTAAAGCAATGTTAGTGCCTTTTGTCGTATAAAGGAACGACACAGATAGCCCAACGAAAATAAAAACTAAAAAAAGTGAGTAAGACTGCACGAATATATCGAATATTAAAAATTACACGCAATTCTTGAAAAACATAGAATCAAATATTTGATATTGACTAACTGATGGTGCTTGGAAGTTGGGACTAACTCGCTCTGGAGAGGTTCAGGTGTCCTCTAGGGAAAAAAACACGGTTGTAAGTTCTTTTTTTTTTCCTTGTGCTAAAATACACTTTGTAAAATATTATATCAAAATAGTGTAATAAGCTGGACCTATGTTTATTTACCAGCCAACGTGATTTGTACATCTCTGGACCAATATTATATAGGCAGAGTTATTTTTTTAACATTTTTACTCGTTATTTTTCGTTTACATTAAGCGTATGTTACAGTTAGTTTTTGATTGGTGATTAAGATGTTACTAGTAAGTTAACAAAAAAAGAGGATGTTAATAGCAAGATAAAAAATTGTTTTAACGGTTTAAGAAACAGAGTCATTAACTAAAAATGTGAGATCAGTAATTAAGGTTTACAATTTATGTGATAAATAAATATTTATGTATATATATATAGTGAAATCTCTATATAATAAAGAAATTTAGTTTGTTTTATTTTTTGTTAAAGAAAAAAAGTTTGTTATTTTAACAAATACATCAATAGTATGAATTATATATATGTGTCTCATTTAGTCATGATTTGGATCAAAAGAGAAATTTCAACACATCAATTGCGATTGAAAAAGTTGTCAAAAGATCATCATAGCTTATGACGAAACATGATGATGAATCATCTCATCACTACTATTTATTTAATAATTCTTATTATGAAACCAAATTTCACTTTATTTGAAATCAATCATGGTCTTCCACGAAAAAAAGGAAAAGAAAGGGGCATATTGTACATTGTTTAATGACAAATAATTTTGTTGAAATACATGAATATTAAACTGAAACTAATTTGATTACCGAATTAACGTTATCATGTCAATAAAAATGTAATATTATAGCGGTGTTTTCCTATTTATTAAAATCCAAACTAAAATTTTCAACATATAGATATACTGATATGCATAACAAGCTTAAGTTTAAACAATTATACATTTATAACATAATTAATGACAACATATTCGAAGAGTAATCTAAATTTTGAAACAAAATGATTACTCAGTCCAATTACATTTCAACAGTTGTATCTCCACTATCTTCGTATAGTGCAATACGGATCCAAAATCAAACCCAAATTCAACTTTTCCAAAACTGATACTTAGCTATATATATATTTTCACATATTTAGCAGTTTTGTTTCTATCAGTCCATGAACTAAAGTAAAGCATTAGACCAAATAAAATTCCAAATGGCGCTCACCAAAACGAATACAAATTCTTACAAAAATAGAATAGAAAGTGCGATGTAAAACAAATCTTTCTACAAATATAACTCACACAAGTCACAACACAAACAACTTTGTTTAATAGTATAGTTTAAATTTTGTTTGTTTTGTATGTCATTTATAAACAGAAGAAAACAATAACGCAAACGGAAGAGGACGACAAGTTTGATAATGTCGGGAAGAAAAGTTAAAAGATATTTTTAATAAGTAAAAAGGACTTTAAAAGGAAGAAGGAAAAATAGTATTGTTGTTGGTATGGCCACTACCAGACATATGGGTCCCATCTCCTTCATCACTCTCTCCACCACCTAATCCTCTCTCTTTACGTCTCCTTCAATTCTCGATCAAATTTTAAAATACTATCTAAATTAATTTTTACTTTTCATCAATTAATTTTATCTTTTAACATTTAAAATAACTTTTATATTTTTAAATTTTGTATAAACCTAAAAATATCTTCATTTAGTTTTTAAATTAAATTTTATACAATAACTAATTATACTAAAGATGAAATCCTTCATATTTGTATAAAACTCGTTACCATCTTAATTATTATTAATTTTTTACTATCATTCACAATTATAACTATATGTATTTAAATTTCTCAAATAATTATACAAACTTGTACCCAATTACCACTACATACTCGATAGCTATATATTACCACTACACTAATTATATAAATTATACAGTAATTATACTAATTAAAAAATTAATTGTACCAATTGTACTACAAATAATAGCTTCAAATCCTAAACATGAGCAGAAAAGTTAACCATTTGATCTACCGTATTTTTCTTAGTATTACTTACAATTACAACTAACAATTACAACTAGCCTTTAATTATATTTTTGATAGTTATATAATTATACCAATTATATCGTAATTATACTAATTAAAAAGATGATTTAAACTATTTAAGTTAACAAATTTTATTTATATTAGTTACAATTACAACTACCTAACCTAATTTAATCAATACTCATATTCTATTTGATTATTTTAACTAAAAAATAATAAATAACATAAAAGGAGCATAATGTATTATTTGTTCAACATAAGAGTATTTTAGAAATTGGTCATCAATTCTCAAACTCTCTGCAGATTTCAAGAAACCCTTAAAATCCTGGGTCTGTCACTCTCTGTTTGTTTGTTTTCTTGTTTCCTCTGTTTCTTTTTTTTCTTTACCTTCTTGACTTCCAAAGTCTCTCTCTTTTTCTCTCTTTTGGGTTTAATTTTGGATTCTAGGGCTCTTTCTTTTGTGAGGTTTTTCCTTGTTGTTGTTGTGCTCTCTGATGATTACTGAACTTGAGATGAGGAAAGCTGAGAGTGAGTTGGAGCTCACTCTAGGGCTCAGTCTCGGCGGTGGAACGGCGGCCAACATTGGTAAATCAGGTGGTGGCGCGTGGGGAAAGCGTGGGAGGCTTTTGACGGCTAAAGATTTTCCTTCTGTTGGGTCTAAACGAGCTGTTGATTCTGATTCTCACGCTGGTGCATCTCCTCCTCGTTCAAGGTTCGTCTTTTTTAAGCTTTTGGTTTCAGGGGAGATAGAGATTGAACTGTTTCAAAGATTGATCCTTTAAGTGTTTCTTTCTTCCTTTTGTTTAGCTGATGCTATTCTCAGAACAGAGTTTGTTTAGGAGGGTTCTAAAGATTCTTACTGTTTAGCTGTTGCTAAAGCTATAGCTCAGATTTTTCAGATGGAACTAATATATAATTGATCATGAGTTATGTAGGCGTAAGGCTTGAAATTAGGAATCTTAATTGGCTGACTGTGCTTGAAATTGATCTTGATTATTTTGGATATTTCACAAGTCCTGAGTGATGTTTGCTTTGTTTGTAGCAGTCAAGTTGTGGGATGGCCTCCGATTGGGTCACACAGGATGAACAGTTTGGTTAATAACCAAGCTACAAAGTCAGCGAGAGAAGAAGAAGAAGCTGGTAAGAAGAAAGTGAAAGATGATGAGTCTAAAGACGTGGCAAAGAAAGTGAATTGGAAAGTGCAAGTTGGGTTTATTAAGGTGAACATGGATGGAGTTGCTATAGGAAGAAAAGTGGATTTAAATGCTCATTCTTCTTATGAGAATTTGGCTCAGACGCTAGAAGATATGTTCTTTCGCACTAATCCGGGTACTATCGGGTTAACGGGTCAGTTCACTAAACCATTGAGGCTTTTAGATGGATCGTCTGAGTTTGTACTTACTTATGAAGATAAGGAAGGAGATTGGATGTTGGTTGGTGATGTTCCATGGAGGTAATAGATCTAAAATTACCATGAATTTATTACCTTTTAAAATCTTGTGAATGTTTTTCTAATGATCTGAATCGGTTATTATATTTTATCTTAGAATGTTCATCACCTCGGTGAAAAGGCTTCGGGTGATGAAAACGTCTGAAGCTAATGGACTCGGTATGTAGATTATCTCGTTTTGATTTCTCTTCTTGTTTTTTGGAAATATGGATGACAAATTTGGAGTAAAATATGTTAATTATGCAGCTGCAAGACATCAAGAACTGAACGAGAGACAAAGAAACCAACCGGTTTAGTTCTCTTTTCGATGATATGCTGATACAGGTTTTTTTTTGGGTTTTTGCAAGTCTGAGATACTTCTGCAGCAAGCATAAGGAAGAAGCTAGATTGATCTTATTATCCGGTTTGTATATTTTCTTGGTTCTTCTAATGGTTTTTACTGGTTTTCTTTAGTTTTTTTGGCTGTCTTTTAATTTTCGGTTGCGATATTTACTATTTACTATGGATCAAAGAGTATGCTCTTAATTTCTTTTACTACACTGTAAATATTTGAAGCTTATCTAATATCTTTTAAGGGGTTTGTTTATGATTTTGCTCTTATTGATTTATGAAAATATGTTATTGTAGATACTTTTCATCTTCTTCGCTTTCACTCCTCAAATCCTACTATCATAGATGAAATGGGCTTTCACAAACATGAGAAACAAATGGTGAAAATGACAATGTATTAACCATTTTTTATTTGACGATTTTGATAGATAAATGGTTAAATGAGTTCGATTGTAAAGGTGTTGGTTTATCCATTTTACCATTTAACCCATCATTTTTTAAAATATGATATGCAATTTTATCGTAAAAATGTAGACATGCAATTTTCCTGAGTAAAATATAAATCCACAATTTTTAAGTTTAAAATTTGATTCACAATTTTTTATCTGATGGAAATGAAAAATTTACAATTTTTTCGCTAAAATGTGGATCCATAATTTTTTCGTCAAAAACCGATTTCATAATTTTCTCTCTATTAAAATGCAAATACATAATTTTCCGCCAAAATGAGAAATCCGCATTTTTCCCATCAAAAAACGGATATGTAATTTTTCCATCGAAATTTTAATTCTGAAATGTTTCTGCCAAAATGAGAAATCCAAAATTTTCCATCCAAAAAGAAAATTTATATGTCTTTCCACATATTTCACAAATCAATATAAGGAAATGAAAATTCTTTTATGTTATAAATTTATTTTTGTTACTTTTTGAATTTAAAAATATTTTCTACCATGTAAGAATATATATTTCCTTATATTTATATATGTTTTATATTATAATATTTATTAGTATATTTTTGATATTATGAAAATTAATATTTTAAAACCTATTTATAAAACAAGTAATCTTTGGAAGTGTAAAAAGGTAATAAATTATTTTATAACAGACATTGATATGTGAAATATTTGAAAGTGATTTTATTTATCAATATAAGAAAATATATATATTATTTTATACTATAAAATTTTTATAACATAGATGTGTAACATTTCGTAATTCTGTGTGTGGCATGTTGTGATTTGTCACTTGTTTGAGGAAAAAATCACTTAAAAAAATTTCATATATTAAATTAAAGAAATGTATATTTTATATCATAAAATATTTTATTACTTAAAAAATAAACATTTTGTAACAGAAAATATGCATTCTTATAAAATCTTTGAAAGTGATTTTTTTCTAAGAGAAGTGATGGAATATTTGGAAGTGATTTGAAAAAAGTATCACACATAG
Source organism: Cardamine chenopodiifolia (assembly GCA_963922655.1). NCBI lineage: Eukaryota > Viridiplantae > Streptophyta > Magnoliopsida > Brassicales > Brassicaceae > Cardamine > Cardamine chenopodiifolia. The sequence goes on along the minus strand of OZ000486.1, from coordinate 13,792,848 downwards.
AATTACGACATACTACATGCATAAGAATTATGTAATAAAATTATTTGACAACATAAAATAATATAAATTCCCTTGTATTAATATATAAAATCCCTTCCAAAGATTTTATATCTCAGTATTACATAATGTATATTTTTATGTTACAAATATTTTTATTACTTTTTGGAGTTAAAATAGTAATATAAATATTAATAACATAAAAATATGCATTATTTATATTGATGTATGAAATTCTTTAGAAATAAGTTATTTTTCCTTTAAAATGGTGACGAATCACGACATACCACATGTACACAACTATCAGTGGATTTTCTCAATTCTCAGTCAAGAGGGAACCTTCTCGCTATCCAAGCTGCAAACAAAGCACCAAACTATATTAAATACAATTTGAATATCTAGGTGAATCTATTTATAGTTTTGATTTGAATATCAATGTGAGTCGGGTTAAATTCTTTTTAAGTTTCAATAAACCAGCCAATCAACCACTTTGATTTTCTAATATCCACCGAGTAAGTTTCCAAGGATTCCTCCAACAGCTGAAGCCATAAGTGCATAAGACTGAAGACCATTCATCTGATATCTTAAACTGTATTCCGCAACAAGAGCGTCTTTAGCAACTTCAGCAATGGATGCTCCAAGGTAACTAAGTAGAACTAATGCCATAAGTGAAGGAATAACTTCTCGAGCACCCGGGAATATCGCCAGTGAACCCCATGCTACACACTGCAAAAGCACTGAGACAACACACTAGATTGAACCAATCGGATCAGAGAAGGATAAGAAGGAAACTGTTGTTTTAAGGACAGTTGGAGAAAGAGAACTAACCTCCAATGGAGATGTAAGGAACTCTGTGAGGATCACCAATGTAGAGTACATCTGAGAGAACTCCATAGAGAGGCTTAGCTACCATTGGAAGACTAGCAGTGTACTGCATAAGCTGAAGCGTCGATGGCTTGAGGTTAAGGCAATGAACCATATGAAATTTAAGTGCAAGCCATGGGAAACACCTTGACCCTTGAACCCAATACCCTAAAGCACATAACAAAACCGCTTGTCTTTTATCTCTGCTCTCTTTTTTAAACGCCTTCGTTTCATCACTACCATTGTTGTTTCTCGTTCTAACCACCGAGACATTACTGGTCAATGTTGTTGTTGTTGTTGTTGTTATTGATCTTGTGTTGGATTTCGCGACAAGGGTTTTGCTCTGCTGCTTCTGTTTCTGGTTAATAGTGATGTTTAGGCTTATTCCGTACGGAAATGATGGTTTAAAAAGCTTTACTGGGTTAGCGATGGATGCTAATGGGTTGTTCATGATTCTTACCACTTCCTTTTTTCCCTCAGGGATTCAAAATTACGGAACAAAAATTAAGAGATGGAACAGAGAGAAAAAAAGAGAGAGATTCACGGGTCGGTTCTTAAGAAGACCAGAACACAAGGAGACAAAATTAGCCACAATAATAATGTGGTGACCATTACATATGAATACAAATATGTGTTTATGAGGTTTAGAGATAAAATTATACATAGAAATAGAGAAATGATACGGTATAGAATTTTTTGTCAATTTTTAAAATTTTATTTAAATATTAAATAAGAGAGATTGGATTTAAAGGGAGAAAGATCTAGAAGAGTGATAAGAAGCAAACAAAATTGTGAAGTAGAAAAGTAAACAAGTGCCTATGAGGGTTTTAAAATATATAGTACTATATAATTATCATTAAGTACTTGAGATTATTAGTGTTCGTTAACTTTGTTTTCATAGAACCCACTTGACTGAGTTTGGAAAATGTGGGTTGTCTTTAAGATGCGAGTGGGTTCACATAAAATCCTCGAAACTATGACCTCTCTGATTTTACTGTGACATTAAAATGTAGGTGATCTCCCCATTTCATCTAATTTCGACACGTATAAACTAGACATGTGTGAGGTCAGTGTAACATTATTAGAGTTTTACACCCAAATGATGACAATTGACACATCAACTGTATTAATACAATTCATTATATCACATGGTCTGCTCAATGTTAGTATTACATTACTATAACATGTTTACTACAATTAGTAATGAGATTACATGATAATAAAGTATACATACCAGTCTATCTTTTTTTTTACATCCATACCAGTCTATCTCAATTTACATAAACAACACACTTTCACACAATCATTTTCCCCAAATGAACCTACGTTGCATTATAGAGATATGGAGATAAAATGACAAATACTAGATTGAATCTCTCACGCCAATAAAACAACAGTGTTAGACAATTCCTGCAGGGCTAACTAGTAGAGAATGTTCTACTTCTTTTGGAGATTGTGAGAGAAATATATCCTTTTCTTTTTGCTCTTGGATTTCTCCATTTGATTTGGGCTTATAATCGAAAGTTAGGTCTTTATTTGCAGCCATGGCTACAAGTTCTTTCTCCTCAAGCCCCTTTGTTTTTCCAATGCTACATTGCTCCCTCCCATGCTTCTCCAATGCCTCCTTGAATTTCTTTATCTGCAAAAAAAAAAAACGTGCAATTCATGTTTAGTTAATGAGTTAGGTTTTTATTTTACTTAAAATATTATACTTTTATGTAAAATACAAGAACCCCATACGTTTACATGAGGTTTCTTTGTAAATCACATTTTTGAAACATATAATATTTTACTTATATGTAAAATACAAGAACCCCATACGCAAACAGAACATTGTCATTGCGTTTATGTTTAGTACTTTTATGTTTACAGTTACCAAAGAGGTTTTGTTTAAATTGTATTGTGGGTTTATTTGAAAAGAAAAAGTACTAACAATGTAAAAAAAAAAAAGAGAGTACTAGTAAACATAATTAATCTAAATACAAACAATCAAGTTTTCAAGTTGTTTATTGAAAGAAAAAATGAATAAAAGTGAATGTACTGTGGCATTCGTACACCTGAAGCTGCAAACGCGTCCTGAGGAGCCACGGTAGAAGCGGAAGAAACGAAGAACATGAACGTTAAGATTTTGACATAAACTTCTTTGTTCTTCATAATTCACTTGTAGAACTTCTACTTCCGGATTCTTCTCTGCAATTTTACATATCTGAAAAATGTATATATATCCAAGTCACATTTTTGATGAAAAAAATATTAAATCCAAGATAACTCGAGCTTTTATTATATCTGAAATAAGCCTAATGTCTATATATCTTGAGTTGATTTTGATTCAACCGTAGCTATAATAACACTTGAAGTCGGTTTATTACCTAATGCTAATGGTCTACAAATAGTAATTGCTTAATCGGGTAAAGAGTTATTTTTAAGGTCTTTCGTTTAAAAAACTGTTTCCGGTTCATTGTTTTCAGATGATTGGAACCGGTTTACCTTGGGATGGAGACCTTTGCAGCCACCACAACGGGGAGAGAAGAAATCAACGACGACTAGTTTACCGCCGGCGTTAAGTAAACCGTTGGTACAAGATCTTCTGCTGATGTCACCGACTTCATGTTCGGTTTGAGTTCCTTCTCCCACCATTTTTGGTTCCTTCCAATCCCAAGACTTGACTGGATTCAACATTTCAAGAAAACTATTTAACCATATACATCAAAGAAAGATTTAAATATTCTAATAGTTTTGACCTATAACCTGCATCGGACTATCGCCGAGATCTTTTTCTTGGGAAACAATATGTTATCATTCTCGCCGGAGATCAATGATCTAGGGCTGAAATGGTTGCCAGATATCAATCTTGGGCTAATGCAGCACAGAGAAGAGATTCTTTTATGACTGATGCATGAAAATTCTCGGAGGTTGAAGCGGATACGGTTAATGGAAATTGGATTTAGCTTCATGAACGAACCTGTTGCCATGATTAACTTAAGAAAAAGAATTTCCTTGTTCCACAAGAAACATGTCACAGCCAAGAAAAAAACTTGAATGAAGGAAATTAAAATGCAGAGAGAAGGGAAATTTGATATTTCTCTTCTGCTCTCTCCCAACCCTCAAAAGCGAGATTTTGGAGATGGAAATGCGCTTACAAAACCATAATTTTTAAAACAACAACACACATTTCCCATTAGCTTGCAATGGAATTTGCCTTTGGACATTGCCAATAAAAACATGTGACTACGACAACCATGCATCAAGAAGACGATAGATATGATCCAAACAATATATATATATATATATATATATATATAACTTTAAAGAAACAATTGTTGCATATAAATTCTTATATGTTAGTATGATACTGTACCTTTGAATCTTCGATTTATTTGTAAACCCGATCCAATCCAATCCTGTTAGTTAGACCAATCCGGCTCTCATGTCCGGTTTACTATACAAAGCCCTAAAGACTAAACAGTTACTGTATAATTTTTGTTAAACATTGTACAGTCGGTATATCGGAGAGTTAAAGGTGAAGGTCATTAGCAAAAAGACATTTCCTCAACTACAATACATACAAATATAAAATTATATATTTACAATATCTTTAATAATCTTATGGATCTTCGAGATCGTAAAGTTTCTTTCGTCTGTTATAAAAATATTCCATCCATTCTATGAGTGTATTGAGTTTTTTCACACTTCAATGTAAGATGAGTGTTTGCAAACCTCTCTCTTGTTTGTTTTAATGGCACCGAGATGTGTTCAATAGTCACTGATTTAAATTTTTCTTCCTTTAACTGAAACAAATAGAGAAATAGTACTATTTCTTCGACGTGCCCAAGACTCTTCGAAGAAAGTGTTGCGTGGTGATAAAGCAAACGAATTTCACGTTTGAGATAGATAACTTCTCGGAGAAAAAATCTGCCATACAATCTCATTTGTTCTCAAGCGGCGGCGGCGGCTGCTCATGGTAAAAGACAAGACTCCGTTCGTTAGCTAGATTCAAAAATAACGTACCTATTCTCAAAGTTCGATATTGTTATTCGATTGTAGATTAGAAAGGGTTTAATCTAGTGTTTTCTTATATATATATTTCTCAGGTATGTTACCGTTCATCCCAAGGCAATCTTCTATTGTGATCACTTGTCTCTGTTCCTGCATGTTGCTAGTCCAAAATCACTGAGACCTGGATGGAAAAGGAGAGCAAGTTTTTGTTTCGTTTTCTTGAATAAATCTGGCAAAGAGCTCCACAGAACAGCTGTTAATGATCTTAGGAACAGTAATTATACATCCTATCTTCTAAATGAACAAGAAAAGAATATATATATATATATATATATGTACCTTTTTGTTTTTCTCTTGCAGAAATATGTCAGTTGTTCTGTGCTGAGTTCTCAGCCTGGGGTAAAGTATTGCCTCTTAACAAACTTCAAGACAAAGGGTTTCTAGAGAGCAACAAACTGATCATTAATGTCGAAGTAAAAGTATCTGAAGTTGTTCATCAAGGAGAGGTAACTGAGAAGGAGATGTTAGCTATCAATGGTTTCCAGGTTCTTAATACTCAGGTATCCTAAGTATTCCACCAGTTTTCTTTTTCTTATTTAGTTAACCAGATCTCATAATCTACAACACCTTTGTTTGTTTGTGTTTATGATGAATCGAAAACCACACAAGATACTTACTGGGTTTGAATCTGGTTAACATAATTAGTTACACCCTTATTGTTGACAGGTTCCTTGGGTGGCCTGGATTTTCGTGAAACACCAAGACATTGCAGAGCATACATGAATCTTCTCCTTGGTCTCATCGAGACACTGTGCAAGCCGCCTCACTGAGACTGAGCTAAGCAACGTTCACAGCGAGTTGAGTGAACTACCGTAAGCTGGCTTCAAGCTGGATTGGTTAAAGACAAAGCTTGAGGAGGTTTCCTTGGAGAGGAAGAAAGCAATTGATGATGGTCTCAGGATCCAAAAATTGGAGGAACGAGTCAAGAATATGGAGCTGACTTTGTTGGAATTAAAAGCTGAACTGAACAAGGACAAGGCCGAATCTGCTGCTGCTTCTTCTAACGTTTTGTTGTTTAGTTCATATATTTCTCTTGGATTTGGCGTAGAAAACTCTACTATGCTTATCCTTTCATTCTCTGTTTTGTGCAACTCACTATTGAATTTGATTTGGCAAAAGGCATTTTATTTACATGAAGAAACCATATGAGACTAGTATTTACCTACTTCAAGAACACTACTTTATATTCTATATAGGAATCCTGACTCAGGTGGGAGTGGGACAGAGCCCTGAAGACCACAGAGGTATCTTTTCAAAAAAAAAAAAAAAACCCTTCTAACACAGCCTTAAGATTCTAAGCTTTATACCAACCAAATCAAATTAGGTCCACTTGACAGAGAATCTGGCACAGCTCCCATTTCTTCATCGCCCACACTTTCAAAATCCATACTTTTCCCCCAAAATGCCCTTCCTCTTACACTCTGTTCTCGCCGGTGTTTTCCCAAGTTTTCCGTCTATCATTTTCGGAGTTGGCCTCCGACGCAATTTACCATAGTTCATCGGAAACCCATTTCCCAGATGGCTCTCTCTACTCGCCTTCAGTTGTCAGATGCAGAGACAATGATGAACCTCGGTCAACTCTCGTTTCTTCTGAGCTCACCAATGATGAAAAGACGGAAACTTTACAGAAATTTGAGGATTTGGAGTTTACCCACGAAAAGAATTTGATAATCGGAACCGCCGTGGGTCCTGGAATGCTCGGCCTCCCAGCTGCAACTATCCAATCTGGTTCAATCCCATCGACCATACCTTTACTTTGTTCATGGGTTTACGTCATTTCCTCTATGCTTCTCGTGGCTGAACTCAGCTTTGCAGCAATGAAAGAAGACAATGCAGCAGAGGTTAGCTTCACAGGGCTGCAACTAAATCCTTTGGGAATAAATTTGGAGTTTTTGTGGCTCTTGTTTACGCTTCACTGAGTTTCTCTTTGATGGTTGCTTGTGTCTCGGGTATTGGCTCCATTGTGTATCAATATGAATCCATTCTTGACCAATGCTTTATACCCTCTGGTTTCCGAAATCTTGATCGGTTTTTTCCCTTTCGATGCCATTGATGTCACCAACAGGTGTCTCTGCTTCCTCATGCTCTTCTCTATAACTTCACTTGTGGCCATTGGTTTATCTGTGGCTAGGTCCAACGTGTTAGCCTCATTTGGTCATTCGTGTTGGAAAGTCTCAATGGTTTTACCCGCAGTTCCTGTTATGGTACTGACACTAGGGTTTCATGTCATCACTCCTTTCATATGCAATTTCGCAGGGGATTCGGTTTCAGATGCTAGGAGAGCTATCCTTGTAGGCAGTGTTGTGCCGTTGGTAATGGTGTTGTCATGATATCTCATTGTTTTGGGGCTTGCAAGAATCAATGTGCCTGTACCTACTTCGTCCATTGACCCAATCTCTCTTCTTCTATCCGTGAACCCTTCTGCTTTATCTGCTGTTCAGGGCTTTGCTTTCTCAGCCTTAGCCACCAGTTTTATCGGATACACTGTTAGCTTCCCCAAACAGCTCCTCCATACATGGAAGCTTGTGTCAAAGCAATCAAATGGAAATGGAAACGGAAGAATTGGGTCGGTAAGTTTCTCATCAAAGGAGGGTAATAAGAGAACTAATACTGGGAGAGTTTCATACAGTGAACCAGCAAGAGCTCACGATGGATTTGAAGCAGTAGTGATGCTATTTGTGCTTGGAGTTCCAGCTCTAATTGCAACATTCTTTCCCTCAACGTTTTCAAGAGCTCTGGATTTTGCTGGTGTTTATGCAAACTGCTTCCTCTTTGGTGTCCTGCCTCCAGCAATGGCTTATATTCAACAGTCCAGAAAGGAGCTCAGGTATCTTCACCCTACAAAACACAGATTTCTCTTTCGCCCTCTGTTTCTATCATGTGAACTATAGTTGCAGATTGATATGAAACCACAAGCTTCTGATTTTGCAGGTCATGGGTTCTACCCGGAGGCAACTTTACCTTGTTGATCTTATTCGTAATCGCCATTAGTCTAGGAATATGACACTAGAAATCCATCAGAAAGAAATGTTATGTTTTGCATCATTCTACACAGACATGTGCTAACCAGTAACCAGACGCTAGGGAAGCAAAAAGACCCAATTGGGACTTCACAAAGAAATATGTGTTCTTTGGTTTCTTGTTAAAACACTAGAAGCAGTTGAGAAATCTTTTCCACATAGCAAGATCACATTTCACACTGAATGAAAAAAGAGTAATCTATATTGTGGGCTTATCTGTGATATCGAAATATTGAAATTTTGCATTTATCAGACAACAATGTTTGCCCTCACACACATGTTCGTTAGACGACAGTGCAGGGACACAATACTGCAACTTAAGATAGTCAGTGAATACAACTCTATGATTTGACATTTATAGCTATCCAGAACAGATACTCCGTTGAGTAGGAAACTAGTTTAGTAACTGAGACTACAAGATAAGGAACTAGGAGAAAAGAAAAAACTTATGGGTTCATGTCGAAATTTTTCTCCAATAGGTTCTGAATTTTGGACAAGGAATCAACCTTAAAGTCAGGTTGCAGACCGGAGACAGAAAAATCATCTGATCCATACCTTCCGGTTTCATCTAGCAAGCATGTGAAGGCTCCAGCTCGTTTTCCACATGCTATCTGCAGAATCGAGTGAAGAAAGATCAATTACCAGTTCTACTGTTCAGTCAAGATGTGAAAAATAGCCTTGGCGTTGGTAAGCATCCCTTCTGTGTAGCACATATTTAAGCAATGGCATGAGAAGCTCCGTATTTAAGCTTCTTTATGGGCTTAAATCGGGACCTTCTTATGACATTGCTTAAAAATTTGCTATGCAGACGAAGGGTTGACCTAAGGCTTGTCATCATGTCTACTACTCACATCATCTTTTAAGCTGTCACCAACCATCATGACTTCATTAGGTTGAATACCCCATGTAGAGCATATATGCAACAGCGGGTCTGGGTTTGGTTTATATGGACGAAACTCTCTGCCTAGTGCTGGAGAAAAGATAACCTATACAATGAAAAATAATAGTAAAGATTTGCCTCAGATTTATTCTCTCTGATAAACAAAGTAACCCAGCAAAACTGATCAGGCTGTTGGTTAGACAGATTTCTCAAAAATATCTTTGATTTTGATATTTGGCTTAGAGCAAAAAATGCTTACCTCAAAACGTTGGTGGAAGATGTCAATTGCCTTCTTAACATTGCGTGTAATTAGCCCCCTCCTATAAAGTATACAAAATGTAACAACAACTAGTTATCTTCTGCACATTGATTATGGTTATCAGAAAAAAAGAGAAAAGTTATGGAATGTAACACCGACTTAATCTTTTTGGAATCAAGAAAGCCACATAGTTCAGCAGCACCTACAACACAATATATCGTATATTAGAAGACAACTAAAGCCACATGCTACTTCATCCAGATGATGAGGTCTGAAGGAGTGTAGACATTTGACTTCATCTTCAGTTAATCGTATTATGCTATCTAGATTTTCAAATGCGAGATCATCTTAAAGTACTCAACTATGTTCAGCAGCATAAACCCAATGACTAGGAAAGGAAGATTACAAATTGTGATGTGGCGATCTACGGCTCAAAAGACAAAATAAGCATCTGATTTAGTAAAAACAAAAACAAAAAGTCCAAACCTCCATAGACCAGAAAGTCTTGTAGCACATTAACATTCATTTTTTTTTCAGTCTTTGACATTGCCATCTTCCCCGATTGTAACTCTACCAAATTCGAATACTCAATCATTTAAATCCAATCTTGGGGAAAAAGTCTCAATTTCTCTTACGACAAATTCAGTCTTTCTCCTCACACATATACGTAGATAAAAAACAAATAAACCCAAATCCCTAACAGTTCCCATATATTCTCTGCAAAAACACAAATCTCAAAACTAAAAAACCAAGCTGAGGAATCCGTACCAGGCATGATCTGGAGCTTATCTATTCCCTGTTTCTCATAATCGGCAATGATTTCATACGCCCTCTGCTGTTTATCAGGGCTAAACGTCTCAATATGATGCAGAATATCAATTCCAGTTGGGCTCTCTGCCTTGATTCGCTTGTAAGCATCTTCACCAAGAACAGCTCTATACATTGCAGCGAAATCGATGACCGGAACCGTTAAGGTTCCGTCCATATCAAATACAACGCCTCTGAGGCGAGCTTTTGCGTTAGTCGTTAAATTCGCCATGGAAATCGAACAAGAAGGTCTGAGTGTCAGCGAAAGAACTGTTCTTGATAAGAGGTAAGTCATGGAAAACAAATGGTAAAGCGAAAAACTGAACGGTTCATAATTATTCTCTATTTTTAACCAAATTTGGTTCGGTTTTACTGAACAATTAGTTCGTTTCGGTTTAGTGAAATGTTTCTTTGGTTTTCACTTAAAGCATGTTTGTGTAAGAGCTTAAGAATGGAAACAAAGACACCAACAATCTCAACAATAATGGTTCTGCTGCTTCTTCTCTTCTTACTCTCTTACTCTTTCTCTTCCTCATCGGTTTTCTCTTCGGTTCGCTAGTTGGCTGCTCGGAAATGGTCCCGAGCTCGTCGAAGTCGTCCCATCCACCAAACTTAGAAGCCCTGCCAGCTGAACTACGGTTGACTCCACGGTCATTGACCAATCAACTTCTGGAACGCATAAAACAATAATGATGGTCCGATGGCTACGGCCAGGTGACACGAGGAAAGCTTTGGGTCCGGTGCTGAAAAAAGCGATAAGATGATGTACGGAAGGAGATATCCATACGATTTGAATGCCTACAATAAAGAACCGCAACCCGTAAGATCCACACCAACAAAAAGAGAGCATAATCTGGTGTTCCAAAATATGAAGATATAGATTAACAAGCCTTTGGGTTTTTAGCTTTGAGCACAAAAACACTATCTAGTGTTTGTTTACCTGTACCAGTAGCACTCAAAAGCATGAATATTCTCGAGTATTAATCTCATTTGCAATCAAAACTAGTTCAGATTCACTGCACAACAATATAACCAGTGAACAATTTTGATACTTTAAATAATCCGCATTTTTACTTAACACTAGTAGATTCCTAATCTAACCAGCAAGGCTTTTTCTTTTCATAGTTAGCATAAAATTTTCAAATGAAACTAAATTATTTACCTTTAAAATCCAGACATTATCTACAGTTTCCACTAAGATCTTCCAAAGATCAAGATTGCCACTACTATCACCACGACCACCACCATCGTCTTCAACATTATCCTCGAAGAGTTTCAAAGCTGCCTTCGTCTCCTCCCCGTTTTCCCCCTTTCCGTTCGTCCATATCCGCCATTTTCCTCAGTGACGCAGCCAATTTTATAGCTGAATCTCCGGAGATTCAGTGGAATTACCTTCACCGAAGCTACTGTAAAGCGTGAAGAAGAGAAATAAAGCTGATAAGAATCAGAGAGGGAGAATCTAGGGTGTTGGAAACGCCATACATGGAGGATTGAGAAGCTAAGAAAAATAGACGTTCGCGGCAGCAATGGACGAAGAAGCGTAAGAGCTTCTCTGTCCGCCATTAACGTCTGGTGAAGCGAGAGAGAGCATTTGAGAAATAATCAACTCCACACTGAACTTGGGCCACGTTGTCACCATCTCCTCCATTGAAAACGAATACCATAAACCGGATTGGTCCAGGAAAACTGTTCGAATTGAAATCCGGTTAGGGGTAATTTCGGAATCACAAAGCTTAGTGTCTACCTGACACGCCTACGTGGATTCTCTGCTCCCTCCTTTTCCAGAAACCAGGGGGAGAGACGAAGCATCAAACAAGGAGAAAACAAAAAGCCAGGAGAGAAAATTTCTTAGATTTCTGTAGCTTTTCTGGGAGTCACTGGAAAGGGTTTAAGGTCTCTGTTGTCATCGGGGAAATTTCGTCAGCAAAACGTGAATGTAGCCTGAATCTGCCTCTTTTTTTTTTACGTCGATCAGACATTTTGAAGCTTAGAGAGAGACAAGCATTCGTGAAATATTTGTGTCTGATATATCGTTTTGATCCATGGTGTGGAAATTTCCCAGGAAATACCTTTTGATTGGATTTTTTCTAATGTTTCTCCCGTTTGAAATCTTCATTCGAGATCGTTTCTAGGAAAGTCAGATCAGATTTGGCCGTGATAATGGTACGACACTCTCTTCTCTAATCTGCATTCCTATTTCTCCGTGTTGCGGAATACGAAATTGGTTTGAAACTGATTTTTATATTCCCCTTTTATTTTAAATGTATTTTTATTTATAAGTGTACGAGGAAGACAGATTTTCTTGCAAATTGCATTATAAAACGTGTGTAAAGAGAGCAAACAAAAAAACAGCTAATGGAGCTTGACACAGTTTTCTTTAATTTTTATTATACTCTACTTTGATCAGGCTGCTTCAGTAAAAGTAACTGTGGGGTCACATGTCTGGGTGGAAGATCCAGATGAAGCCTGGCTTGATGGAGAAGTAGTGGAAGCTACCAATGAAGAGATCAAAGTAAACTGCCAAACCAAGACGGTTAGTTCCTTTTCTTCAAAGCAACGAGACAATCTGTCAGATGTAGTTCACCACCTTCTTCTGGTCAAATGATATTGATTCCTGAAGGATTCTACATTAATAGCTAGTAGACATGAGATTTGTTTACTTCTTAAGCTACATGAAATGGGTAATGAGGCATAAAGTGCTCATATTTGTGATGCATTTGTTTGTAGGTTGTGGTAAAGGTTAATGCTGTCTACCCCAAGGATCCTGAGTTTCCTGAACTTGGTGTGGACGACATGACAAAGCTTGCGTATTTGCATGAACCAGGGGTTCTTCTCAATCTAAAGTCCCGATACAATGCTAATGAAATATATGTACGCTTCAGCATGTAACCCTTGTCAGTTTTCCTTCTTTCGTTACACCTACTAGCTTTCTACCATTGCTTTGCTGGAAATGACTTCGTTTGTTTACTCATATTAGTCCTATGATCTTAAGGTTTCTGCACAATTGTAGCTATATCATCAATATGGTTATTCTGATGTGTGTTCTTGATGGTTACAGACATACACAGGGAATATACTGATAGCTGTGAATCCCTTTAAAAGATTACCCCACCTATATGGAAATGAGATAATGGAACGATATAAGGGCACAGATTTTGGCGAGTTAACCCCACATCCTTTTGCAGTTGCTGATTCTGCATACAGGTAATCTTCTGTTGCGTAGATGAAACTTTAACTAATGTCGCACTACCATTTATTTGGGCCTCACAATCATCAAGAATATAAATATAGAAAAATGATCAACGAGGGAGTCAGCCAGGCGATTTTGGTGAGTGGGGAAAGCGGTGCTGGGAAGACAGAGAGCACAAAAATGCTCATGCAATATCTTGCATACATGGGTGGAAAAGCTGAGAGTGAAGGACGATCTGTAGAACAGCAAGTTTTGGAGGTAGATAGACTGTTTAAAATGCATCTACATTCTTACTAAAGATGGACTCACTGAGTTTCTCCCTGTAGATATCTTCTTATTATTCTTGAACTGTGTTCCTTTTCTGCAGTCAAATCCAGTTTTAGAAGCTTTTGGTAATGCAAAAACCGTCAGAAACAATAATTCAAGGTGCCATGTCTTTCACATTTCTTGATTTTTCCTGTTTATGTATTTTTTTTAAGCCAAAATTTGACATATATAGGTAAATCTCATATTGCAGTCGTTTTGGTAAATTTGTGGAGATTCAGTTCAATCATATGGGAAGGATATCAGGGGCTGCTATTAGAACATATTTGCTGGAGAGGTCACGAGTTTGTCAAGTTTCTGACCCTGAAAGAAACTACCACTGCTTTTACATGCTTTGCGCTGCACCAAAACAGGTAACATGGTCCCTTCTATGAGTACATTAGGTCGAACATATGAAGGTTATCTATGTCCAATGCTTGACCTTATATGAGATTCATACTGACAAGTAGCTTCTGTTATGAGATTTCAGGAAACTGAGCGGTATAAGTTAGGGGAACCAAGCACATTTCACTACCTAAATCAATCAAATTGCTATGCATTAGATGCACTTGATGATGCCAAGGAATACCTAGCTACGAGGAAAGCTATGAACGTTGTTGGGATTAGTCCTGAAGAACAGGTACGTTCTGATTTTGCATTTACATGATCAGTAATGAGGACAAATCTTCTTACTTGTTACTTTTTTTAGGATGCAATCTTCCGGGTAGTTGCTGCTATCCTTCATCTAGGAAACATCGAGTTTGAAAAGGGTGAAGAATCAGATGCTGCAGAACCTAAGGACGATCAATCCCGGTTCCATATAAAAGTGGCTGCAGAACTTTTCATGTATATGCTTCACTATTCTGTGTTCTCGGATAACAGATTTCTTGTCGAGGGTGTTATAACCCTGATTGCTCTTTTTTGGTAGGTGTGATGAGAAAGCTCTAGAGAACTCCTTGTGCAACAGGGTGATGGTGACTCGTGGTGAAAGCATTACAAAGCCTCTTGATCCCGGTAGTGCAGCACTAAGCAGAGATGCTCTTGCCAAGATTGTCTATTCTAAATTGTTCGATTGGTAGGTTAACAATAATGGACTCCTTCTGAAGGGCTTATTATCAGTCTCGGGTTTGAATTTTTGAAAGGTTACAAATTTTATTGCTCTCAGGCTTGTGACTAAGATCAATAATTCCATTGGCCAAGACCCAAGTTCTAAATACATAATTGGAGTCCTGGATATTTATGGATTCGAGAGTTTCAAGACAAACAGGTGCTTAACCGGTACGCTTTTGATTTCACCAAAATGTTCAATTTCCTTTTGCGAGTTGATTTATAATTCCCTATATTGCTTCCTGTATTTATGCTCTCTGATTTATTCTTCGTCAAACATTGAACAGATGGTTTGTTGTTGAATTTCTTAAGTTTCAGTTACTTGGTTAGAGACTTTTTGTGGTTTAGGACAATATTAATATTCTCATTGTTGATTGTTCCTAGCAGTTTAAATGCTTTTGTCACAATTCCAATACCGTCTTTCTTTTTTCACAAACTTTTTGCAGTTTTGAACAGTTTTGTATAAACCTGACAAACGAGAAGCTGCAACAGCATTTTAACCAGGTTGGAGACTCATGTTCTTTTCAAGGTTCTAATCTTGATTCATCTAATTTTTTATGCTGATCCATATTTATGCATATGTTCCTCTCTTCTTCAGCATGTGTTCAAGATGGAGCAAGAAGAATATACTAAAGAAGAAATTGACTGGAGTTACATAGAGTTCATTGATAATCAGGATGTCCTTGATCTTATAGAAAAGGTAAGTAGTAACACAATGAGTGGTGTTAGAACCTTCACTCCGTTTATAGTATATCCAATTTTCAGACATCTTTATTGATTTCATGTATCTAATACAGAATTGTTTCATGTCAGAAACCTGGTGGCATTATTGCCCTTCTCGATGAGGCTTGGTAATGTATCAAAACGTCAGTTTCTTTCTTCTTTTATTTCTTCTATATTTCTTCAATAAGTGGCTGGTGTTTTCCTCTACAGTATGTTTCCAAGATCAACTCATGATACACTTGCGCAAAAGCTGTACCAGACGTTTAATAGCCACAAGCGTTTTTCCAAGCCGAAATTGGCTCGTACAGACTTTACCATCTGCCATTATGCTGGTGATGTTAGTGGTTTAAATTACCTCAAGAGTGTGTGCTTGAAATTTTTTTTTGAAGTAATGACAAAAATGTAAACTTGTTTTAATGACAGTATTCTTGTTCAATTTCAGGTTACTTATCAGACTGAACTGTTTTTGGACAAGAACAAAGATTATGTAGTTGGAGAACACCAATCTCTCATGAACTCTTCAGAGTGTTCCTTTGTCTCATCGTTGTTCTCAAAATCGCGAGAGGAATCCTCCAAATCATCAAAGTTCTCATCAATAGGCTCTCAATTCAAGGTCTGATAATGATATTAAATTCAACAAATGCTGCTTATATATTTTTTTTCCCGTGATACTCACCATGTACTAAAATACAGCAACAACTACAATCTTTGCTTGAGACGTTGAACACCACAGAGCCACATTACATACGCTGTGTTAAACCAAATAACGTTCTTAAGCCAGAAATTTTTGAGAACGTTAATGTTCTGCATCAACTTAGGTGTGGTGTAAGCTTAATGTTTCAGAGAATCTTCTGCTTTCATACTTGCAACTACAACAATTATTCAGCCTTTACATGTTATAAAACATCCCTTTCTGGTCTCAGGGGGTCATGGAAGCCATTAGGATTAGTTGTGCGGGATATCCTACTAGAAAGTCTTTCAATGAATTTTTAACCAGGTTCCAAAATTTAGCACCAGAGGCAACGAATAGAAGGTAGATTCACCAATACTTAAATTTTTCAGTTAATCTTTTAAATTCTTAGTCTAACGCTATGTATAATTTAAGGTATTAGACTCATATAAAAGCATTGCCCTCTGGCTTTTATGTTTATAGCTTTGACGAAGTCGACTCTTGCAAAAAGTTACTAGCAAAAGTGGACCTTAAAGGTTTTCAGGTGCGTTTCATTTTCTTATATCACAGTTTCTGGATTGCTGCTTTTAAACTTTGATTTCCGAAAAACATACAAAAGGTACTAGCAATTCTACTTCGGATATGTTTCATGGTTACTAGCAATTCTACTTCGTATTCCATAATAAATTTGATGAATTCCGTTACTGCATTTCTTTTTTAAATCACAGATAGGGAAGACAAAGGTGTTTCTTAGGGCAGGTCAGATGGCAGAACTGGATGCTCACCGAGCAGAAGTTCTTGGCTATTCAGTAAGGATTATACAGAGAAAACTCCTTACTTATCAGTCTCGCAGAAGATATCTGCTGTTGCAGTCCGCTTCAACTAAAATCCAAGCCTTTTGTAGAGGTAATACATTATGTATGTGACTGCAGGTCAGGTAGATTGTTGGCTTCAAATATAGTTTCATGTCTTATTGGGCTTCTCCCAACTTATTTCAGGATATATTGCACGCCTTCAGTTTGAGGCCATGAGAAGAGAAGCTGCTTCTCTGAAAATTCAGAAGCAGGCGCGGACATATATATGTCAGACAGCCTATAAAAAGTTGTGTATTTCAGCTATTTCTGTTCAGACTGGGTTGCGTGCAATGGCTGCTAGAGTTGAACATCAATACAGGAAGAAGAGAAAAGCGGCAATCAGTATTCAAGCAAGTTTTAAAACCTCATATTGATGACAATGATCTCTCCTTTTTCGTATCATAAAATCTGTCAAATAATTTAAATTTGTTTTAGTCTCGATAACATGTAAGTTACTGATTCCACAGAGTCAAATCAGAAGATGTTTGTGTCGTCGGCGGTATTTGAGAACAAAGAAAGCAGCTATTACCATTCAATGTGGCTGGAGAGTAAAAGTTGCCCGCCGAGAATTGCGGAAGCTTAAAATGGTGACATTCTTTCTTAACTAACAATGGGAGCTCTTAGTTTCTCTAAACCTATTTTTACGATCCTCCTTCAATGAGATGTAGAATCTTTCAACAAGATTGTCACCAAGATGTTGAAAACTTGTATACTTGTGGATTGAAATTTTTTATTTCGTATCTTTTAAGGTCCTCTCTTGAGAACTGAAGTTGATGATATTTTTAATTTTCAAGTGATATTGGCAGTTTTATTACAAATTCACTGGACCATATGTAGGCGGAGATTTCCTAAGATTTATTTGTCTTCCAGGCTGCGAAGGAAACAGGAGCCCTTCAAGACGCTAAGACTAAGCTAGAAAAGGAAGTGGAAGAACTCACTTCAGGCTTAGAGCTTGAGAAACAAATGAGGGTACACATCACCAACAACTTGCCTGGCTGAATATTGATATTTTCTTAAACCATAATGCTAGATCTTGTTGCTGTTTCTATTTTCTGTGTGAGGCATCTGATCTGCCTACTGATCCAGATGGAGCTTGAGGAAGCCACAACTCAAAAATTAGAAGAGTTGCAGTCAGCTTTAAATGATATGAAACTTCAGCTCGGGGAAACTCAAGAAACTAAAAGTGAGGAGATTTTGAAGTTACAGTCTGCTTTACAAGACATGCAACTAGAATTTGAAGAACTTACTAAGGAGCTGGAGTTGACGAATGATCTTGCAGCAGAAAATGAACAGCTCAAGGTAAGGTCATAATGATTTTAGATAAGAACCTTTGCTACTTGGTATTCTTCCGTTTATGGTTTGAAGGTTACATTTAAAATAGTTAAGTATATGATCGTTGTTGCTCTGTCTTATTCATTTCCCTTCTAACTTCTAAGGAGCTGGTGAGCTCGTTACAAAGGAAAATTGATGAATCCGAGAACAAATATAAAGAAACAAGTAAGCTAAGTGAAGAGCAAGTAAAACAGGAGGTTCCGGTCACTGACCAAGGTGTAATCATCATACTCGAAGCTGAAAATCAACAATTGAAGGTAGGATCCCTTGACATTGATATTTGATACACATCCAGATTCGTGGCAACAGTTGTGTGTTTGATTGAGATTTCAATGTTTACTGTCGATAATTTATATTTCATTAAGCACAACATTTCGTAGATATTGGTCAGTACACTGGAGAATAAAATAGATAAATTAGACCAAAAACATGGCGAAACAAGCTCAAACATCTCTGATCAGTTGAAGGAGAGTTCTTCATCTGATTATGAAATTCTGAGTAATCTTGAAGCTGAGAATGAACGTCTCAAGGTAGAGTTGCAGGGATGTAGCTCGACTCATTGCTCCTTGAAGTGTTTTCAGGTTCGTTTTTCTCATTGATCTGATGCATAATACTTCTCAGGCTCTTGTGAGTTCATTAGAGAAGGAAAATAATGAAAACGACGGGAATGATTCATCAAACGAGCAAACGGAAGGGACACACATGCTGAAAGAAGATATATTAACAGAGGATGTTTTGGTTGATAATGAAATTACCAACAAGCTTGCTGCTGAAAATAAAGAATTATATGTAAGTTTTTCACAAAATGTATCCTTCTTCATTAATAGTTTGTGGCTTATTTCTCTCTTAAATTTATTGAAACTCCACAGGATCTGATAGATTTGTTGGAAAAGAAAATAGAAGAAACAGAGAAGAAGTGTGAGGAAGCAAATAGACTTTGTGAAGAGAGGCTTCAGCAGGTTGTAGACGCAGAGACAAAACTAATCGAGTTAAAAACATCTATGCAAAGGTTATTGATTTGTATTCCCTCTTTCTCCAAAGTTTTAGTCTTCTATCTTTTCTTTGCTATGTTTGCATTTGCAACATGCATTGCTTATCTATTCTTTATCTTCAGGCTCGAGGAAAAGATCTCTGACCTGGAAACAGAAGACAAAATTCTTCGGCAGCAAGCATTGGTTAATTCAGCTTCCCGAAAAATGTCACCCCAGGTATCATTTACAAGACCCCCGGTAATATTCCTCTTTGCAATTCTCGTATTCTTATATAGATTTTTTTCAAGAAAATTCTTGACCTCTTCCTTTTCACTTACCTCTTGCAGACACTGGAGAATGGACATCATGTAAGTGAAAAATTAGATGAATTGTTCTTTTACACACTTAATCATCTTCGCAAGTCTTGTTACTAGAGCTTTCTAACCGAAATCTCTTTCTAATAGGAACCATTGGCTCATATACCATCAAGAAGGTTTGGGACAATCTCTTTTAGACGATCTCGGATTGAGCGACAACCCCATGTATGTGCCTAACGAAAACATCAGTCATAATATTGTGATACTTGTTTGCATTGGTTAATTAGTTTCGTCATGTTTCTATGATGCAGGAATCTGTTGACGTCCTTCTCAAATGTGTTTCTCAAAATATCGGTTTCAGCCACGGAAAGCCTGTTGCAGCACTGACAATATACAGATGTCTTATACACTGGAAACTATTTGAAGCAGAGAAAACCAGTATCTTTGACCGTATTGTTCCTCTTTTTGGTTCTGCTATAGAGGTAACCCGAAGTTTATATACTAGTCACTTTTAGTATTTATGGTGAAAGAATCAATGGAAATATGTGTCTTGAGAATTAGTTCTCAGATATCTGACAATAGGAAACATGAAAGCTTATATATCGTTTCATAACATTCCTGAGACGGCTTAGACTTGAGTTAGAGTGAAAGTTGACATCGTGTATCCGGCTTTGCATTCTGTATACTTTCAGAACCCAGAAGATGGTAACCATTTGGCTTATTGGCTAACAAACACAACTACGCTGCTTTTCTTGCTTCAAAGAAGCTTGAAATCCCATAGCACAACCGGTGCAAGTCCGAAGAAACCTCCACAGCCAACTTCATTTTTTGGGAGGATGACACAGGTAACAAGATCCTATTTATTGACTCTACGAATACCTTTAGCATACTAATGGCCATAAAATTTTGACTTAGGAGTTTTTGTATCTTGTGGGACGTCCTTTAATGTGACTGCTATATGTTTTAGGGTTTCCGTTCACCCTCTTCGGCCAGCCTTTCAGGTGACGTAGTGCAACAAGTAGATGCTCGATATCCTGCTTTACTTTTCAAGCAGCAGCTTACAGCCTACATTGAAACGATATATGGAATATTTCATGAGAATGTGACAAGAGAACTAGCACTTGTGCTTTCGTCTTGTATTCAGGTAGACCTACCTATGGTTTCCTGCAAAACAATCAATATATTAAGATCATCATCTCTGCAAGATAGGATCATCTCACTTATTAGTCCTCAACTAATGGCTCAGGGACTGAAAGATTCATCACATGAGTCCTCTGCAGAGGATTTACCAGCTGAGTCATCTGAACAGAATTCACCAGCAAAACCATTTGTAGAGAATCCACCGGCAAAATTTTCTGAAGCTAATTCACCAGCAAAGCCATCTGAAGTGAATTCACAGGAAAAGCTATCTGAAGAGCCACAGGCAAAGCCATCTGAAGAGCATTCACAGACAAAGCTATCTGAAGAGAATCTACAGGAAAAGCCATCTGAAGACAATTCACAGACAAAGCTATCTGAAGAGAATCCACAAGAAAAGCCATCAGTAGAAAATTCACCGTCAAAGCCATCTGTAGAGAATTCACCAGCGACACCTTGGCAAGACATCATAGATCTTTTGAATCGGCTTCTTGGCACATTAAAGAAAAATTACGTAAGAACTTTTCTGCATTCGAGGATTAAAGATTGTTTTTGCTTCTGTTTACTTCTCAATTTCCCCTCTGAAAAACTTCTTCGTTCAGGTTCCTCTGTTTCTTGCTCAGAAGATCTTCAGTCAAACATTCCAAGACATCAACGTTCAAGTCTTTAACAGGTAAACTATTTACATTCCCCCTATCAACTTTTAATCACCTATCCCACCATCAGCCATTATATTTAAAGCCGTCATCTAATTACTGTAGCCTTCTGCAACGAGAATGCTGCACATTCATCATAGGCAAAAAGGTGAATGGCTGGTTAAACGAACTAGAGTCGTGGTGTAGCCAGGCAAATGAAGAGGTAAGTTCAGTTGTCTTAAATAATTGTAGTAACCAAACGATTTCAATGGCTTGGTTTCACTTGCCAATTAAATTCTCCTGAATACAGTTTATAGGATCTTCATGGGATGAACTCAAACACACAAGACAAGCCGTGGTGCTCTTGGTCTGTTTCTTATGAACCAAACAACTTAAATTAACATTACTTGCTCTCTCTTCTTTCTTTGTCCTGAATATATCATTGGATTCCTCTTCCAGGTTACAGAACAGAAGTCAACAATTACATACGATGATCTTACAACTAACCTCTGCCCGGTAAATGCTCTCTGCTTTCACTGATCTAAGAACTCGTTTAAAGATCATAAAACTTACATATGATGATCTATCTCTCTTGAATCTCTCAGGCTCTCAGTACTCAGCAATTGTATAGAATATGTACCCTCCTCAAAACTGATGACCACGAGGATCAGAATGTATCCCCAGACGTATGTTTGCTCTGAACATCTCTCAAATAAACCAAAATACATATTTCTAAATCTCATATCTTTTCATATTTCTATCGGTGCAGGTGATTTCCAACTTGAAGCTTCTAATGACAGATGAGGACGAAGACAGTCGTTCGTTCATGTTAGACAATAGTTCCAGGTATTGAAAAAATTAAGAATACCTGTAAAATTCTCTAAATTGTTCAAACATCATCACCATAACTTCTTGAATATCGTCTTTGTGAAACTCAGCATCCCCTTTGAAGCCGATGAAATCTCCAACAGTATGCAAGAAAAAGAATTTACCAATGTAAAACCGGCTGTGGAACTTGCTGATAACCCTGACTTCCACTTTCTAAAGGGCTGAGACCTATTTGATCCTGATTATATATGTGGCCATGAAATTGTATAGTAGTCCCTAGCCCACAGTTTACGGTTTGTAGAATCGTGATCAGTTGTCTTCTAGGCTCTAAGAGGGCATGTTACGCTCACGTCTAGGGCTCACTCTCTTCTTTTGATTTGATTCGTATACGTTAATTATCTTTAGGATGGTTAGGTTAAATCCAGCCAATACTTTACTTGTATAGCAAGATACTTCACTATGTAGAAGAACAAAGATTAAAATCAGTTTCGTAACCCTTTTTTTATTGGACACCCTTACTTCCTTAGTGGGTCCTACGGTATTCTTCTAAGTTTTGATTGTCTTTTTGCATTATCCTAAAACAAAATTTCAACACCTCAATCAAAATGAATTGGAATTTTTTTTGTAAATTGACAACTACTGAAAAATAAAAAGAGAATTTTGTATTTCAAAATATTTTCTAAAAGCTGTGAAAAACATAAAATGGTTTTTTTCTAATTTTCTTGTTTCACAATTACCAATATTTTTTTTTCCAGAAAAAATAAGAAGAAAACTAATGGAAACGGGATATACTAAGATTACCAATGGTGAAAACACCTGAGACTGAGACTGGTCAGCGAGAAGTTATCAGAAGAAACATGTGAATCTGATCACATGGAGTTGCCATACCCTTTCAGTTATTACAGTAATGGAGGCTTGTTTGCATTTATTACCTTCTCTATCTTTTGTCCCTTTTCTCAATTCTGTAATATACATGCATACATAAATAATATACACGCATATCTATATGTGTTTTGCAATGATTTTTTCCTAACAAATATTGTAAACCAAGTGGTTTTCTTTTAATTTTTTATTTCCTCAGAATTAAACCGACGTCACAAATCAAACAGCCGGTAAAAACTATATTCTTATAATAAGTTGTCGTTGTGAATCTCTCTCTTTCTCTTAAACTGTTTTATTTTTTTTGTTAATTAAGAAGGTTCGGGTTTTGGACCTTAATTCTTCTTATAACCCAGAACCAGCCTTTACTTAACGTGGCGTAAACATCACTCTCACCAATCCTTACGCTTAACCACTAGCCCAAAACATTCGATAATTCTTTCTCTTAAACTGTTGACCGGAAAAAAAAAAAAAAGAAGGCTCTCTCTTAAACAATATACAGATATATACAAATTCTAGTTTTGTAATAGAATTCGATAGAATTCCACATATTTGTTAATGATGCGCTCCAATATTGAATAATCTATAACATTTGATACCGATTATTTAGATTGCATACTTGCATGTTCACCAATTCCGTGGACTTTTATGATCAATTAGGGTAAATTTTTAGTACTTTTTGCATTCAACTGTAGATAGCATAGAATATATGAAGTTATTTGTAACCAATTCAATAATATGTTGGTCAAACAAGAGAAATGCTAGTTTTGGAATATTTTCATGTTACCCATTTGAGAAATAAAATCAATAGAGAAATAAATAAAATATTTATTGGGTAATGATAGTGCATGAAATCAGGTTGCAACTAATTAGCTAAACTGAAAATGGTAACATGGGGTTTGGCTCTCTTAATTAACTATATTTATTTAATCAAGGCACCTGATAAAAGAAGCTAACTATAAGAGAATATGATTATTATCAGAAACCCTATAAATAGTGGATATACAGAAAATATTTTGGAATTTCCGTAGCAATAATTGATCTTTCCGCATAGACTAATTTTTTCTTTGTTGAAATTCATTCTAATAATTTTCACACAAATTTTTTTTATTATAGTCATTCTTAATACACTAAATACGTTTTTTCTTCAGTTAATAAGTTAATATTGAGATTTAATTCAAAAGTAATTGAAAAAATAAAACAATAATAAACGATATTTTTTGTAAAACGGAAAGAGTATTAGTTTTATAATCTTCTTTTTCTTGGTGATATTCATAATTAACAATAACTACACTACTTTAGATGTAAATTTTTCTTTTGGTTAAAAGTAGAGAATGGTATATAATCTTTCTTTTGGTCAAATAATATTGACGTTGCCAAGTTTTAGAGCTAATTTTTTTCGTTTGAACCCACGATCGATCAAAGCTAATCAATATAAGTAATTAGATTGACGTGGATTGGAAAGGAAGTTGCAAATCCTTATCCCTAGGGGCTAAGGAACAAAACCTTCAGACTCATTTTTAACTACATATGATATGTTTATCAAAGATATTTCAAATATTTTAGGCATACGCTCGTTAATTTTTCGAAGATCTTTTAATTATTTACTTAATATTAAATTTGTTGATGGTAAAAAATCGTATGTGTTTTTTTAATTTAATTTTTTGTTTTAAATTGTTGCCTAGAGTTAGATTTTGGGATTCAAAATTCAATGATGGCTATAATATATAGTGTATGCATATTCCCACCGGTTTTTTAAACCACTTTTTAAAAAAAAATTCCCACCACTTTTTTGACCAGTATTTCTCTGATAATTTACTTTGCGTATATGATGATAAATGGTTTTGTCCTTTCATGCAAATACTCATCTTTCTATATACAAGTACAACGCATAGTGATCACATAATTATCCAGTATATAATGCGATAGTGTTATTAAATCTAGGTTGTAGTGGCTTTTGTTACTCGATGTTAGTGGCTTTTCTAGGTGCAATTAAACAGCATGTGTTTTATCAAAAACAAAAGAAAAAAAAAACTTAAACAGCATGTGGGAAACTCTTTTAGTTTTGCTACTTTAAAAATAAAAATAGAACTAGTCATCGATATATTAAATCATCCCGTCATCCCAGGAGCCATAAACCTTAAGTATATCTCCAACAAACCCTTAAAACTTCAAAATTTGAAGTTTTTTTAACTCCAACAAATCCTCCAAACTTTATTTTTTGAGGTTTTGAATAGTGAAACCTTATTCAAAACCTCAAAGATTTCACTATTCAAAACCTCAAAATCTTTTCTATATATTTTTTAATCCTTACCATTTGTATCTCTTCTAAATAATCATATTAAATTTAATAATTTCAAATATATCTTTATAAATTTAATTATGACATATAAAATTTAATAAATAAATTAAAATAAATCAAAATTATTAATACAAAAATATATTACGTAACATTAATAAAATTATTTACACAACAACAATATTACATTGGTCAACTTTAACAGAAATTTAAATTCAAATTACAATTTGTGATTTTACACAACAAAATTACTTTATTTGTGATTTCATTATGGTATAATGTTTTATTTTTAATATTGTGTGTAATATTGTTTTGATGTATGTTTTATATTTATATATAAATGTTTTATCATTAATAGTAACTATTAGTAATATTGAGGACATAATGTAAAATAGAGAAATTTATAAAAATAGATTTGAGGTTTTATTGTTGGAGCATTATCACCTCAAACCCTTAGTTTGAAGATAAGCCACCTTCAAAATAAGTTTCTCTATTGGAGATGACCTTACTCAACCAAATCTAAAATTCATCTATGAAATAATGAAACTGTTATTTATTTATTTTTGTTTCTCTCTATGAAACTATTATTAAGGCACGTCATATGCATGCATCTTTACACCTTTTCCTTAAAATAAAACTTTAAAAGGAAATTCTAGATTTTGGTGAAAAAAACCTTCGCCCGATTCAACTCCACTGTATCACTCGAATCTCGATCGAGGTTTCCTGAATAAATCTAATTTGCTTAAATCATGATGGTTTATTACATAACACAATTCCAGAATATCGATGTCAATCATTTATAGTAGATTGGAAAAAACTTTATTATAATTGAACTGAATCTGAATCCTAAGATGTGAAACCAATAATTCGATCAGAATCTGTTTTTTTCAACATAAAGTTAACAGCAACCCACTGCCAATAACAACAATTAATCTAATTTCAACCAGTGATCGGGCCCGCATTATGCATGCACCAGGATCCGGGTTGTGAACTCGAGACCCTAACCTCGAATGGTGATGTGAGTTATAGTTATCATATACACAAATACAGATTTTGTTTTGGATGATGTAAAATAGAGACTAACAGTGCCGAACATTTTTTTAAAAATAGATTTATTTAAACAATATTGTTCTTTGTCTTTAGTTTTTCATTACAAAGATTTAGAGCAAAAATAATACAGCGGAAAAATTGAGCTTATTTGCCCTACAAAAAGATTAAGCTGAACATAGAATATACAGAAACAAAAATGAGATACACAATCAAAACAGCAACAACAAGTAGCATAGACTTCATTGTAAGAAAAAAATGAAAGGATTGGGACCATAGCATGGAAAGGTGTCTTGATCCTGTCGAGAAGAAGCTCGAGAGGCGGTGAACATTAGTAGTTAAGAAGGAAAAATTAATAGAAAGCAAGATTCTTCTAATTATTGTATATCAATATGCACTGACATTTCATCGCAGCATTAAGAGAGGAACTGACCAAAGTAAATAAACATGAAGAGCCAAATTTTATACTCCAGCACATGTCATGCATATGAAGACCCAAGTTCTATCTCACCTTTCCCCTTTCAGCCTCATGTCATGCGTATCTAACCTAGATTTGGTTTGTTCATTGATCGATGTAGATCTTCTTAAAACATTCCAAATTTATTAGATTTTAACACTTCGCAGTCTAATGATCGGATTAAAACGCTCGTTTATATAGGTTTGATTGGAGGCATAAGTAAAAGTCGCTTTCATGACGAAAAAGGCATTAGAAAACCCAAATGGACCCTTTCATGATCTTGTCCTTTTTTTGTTTTTTTTACACACTGTTTTTTCATCGAATGTCTACTGCCTTGAAAAAGACTTGTCTAGAGTATTTCTTATATACACATAATGTAAAGTGAAATATTTACTATATATATGTAAATGTTTTTTTTGTAAGCCATCACAATTCATATATATATATATATATATATATATATACATAAAGAGAAATGAGTGTTCATCTGACATCTAAAATCGACACAATACTTATTTATTTATTTTAATCTACAACATTTCAAATAATGTCACTCAACGTTTGAGTTGCAAGTCTATACTTACTCAGGAAAATCTCCCAAGAAGAAACTAGGATAATTGGATATCAACGCAAATAAAATAAAAAAATCAATCACGTTTAAATTTTCAAAAGATAAAACAAGACACGGAAACACCTATAAAATTTAACATCAAAGAGGCATGTAATATCATAAAAAATGGTAAAGAGAAAAATTAACGAACATAAATTTTATTATATAAAAAACTGCTCGTAAGCACATATATTCTTTTATTTGGCAGAGTTCAAGTTCTAATTTCATTGTGATTTCACTCATCCTTGGTCAGTCATAAACACTTTTTATAGTGAAAAAACCCAAATTTCTACAGGAATCATCTAATATTATTAAAAGTTAATCACAACGAGACTATAGAAAATTAATATTAGACAAACCAAAAAACATTTAGCAAGCATATACCACCAACCTCAACATTTAGGCAAAAAATCAAGTCTTGATCTTTTTCATATAGCGTTAATTAATTAATAAATGCCGCTGCAAGCTTATCATTTGAACATTTATATATGAGTTATCTGTCCAGAAAAAGAAGAACATATATAAGTTAAATTAAAGGAGTATAATAATCCAATTAACAATCTTAAGAAATCATTTTCCAAATACAAAATTCCAAATTGCTTGACTCTCTTCTCTATTTAAACCTTTTCTCCTCAAAACAACAAGACACAACCCAAACCCCCATCTATCATCATTAAAAGTCTTGCAAAACCAGACAAGTATATATAACACTAAAAAGCTCTCAATAAGATGTCTAATAATAACACAAACTGTATCAACATTTCAAGAATGCTTCAGCCAAACGGCGACATTTTCTCCCGTCGTTGCATCTGGGTCAATGGGCCGGTCATCGTCGGTGCCGGTCCGTCGCCGCCGGCTTGAAACGTGAAGAAGTTCCTTTTATAATCCTCGAGCGAGCTGATTGCATAGCTTCTCTGTGGCAAAACAGAACATATGATCGTCTCAAGCTTCATCTTCCCAAACAATTCTGTCAATTACCCAAGTTACCCTTCCCGGAGTATCCAACAAAGTACCAGTTTATTGAATACCTTGAGTCCTAAGCAACCCACTTTGATCTCCACCCGAAGTTAAATGAGACTGTCCAGTCAGCTACATACGACGAGAGGTTTGGGCTGTGGCGGGTCCAGACTGTTTCGAGAAGCGGGCCGCTTGGTTCTTGTGAGTTCGAATATATTTGCAGGTGGCTCGTGGTGGCGACCGGAGAGAATGCTGAGAAAATGGTGCCGGAGTTTGAGGGTTTAGAAGATTTTGGTGGCGATGTTCTTCATGCTGGTGATTATAAATCCGGTGAGAGGTACCGTGGAAAACGAGTTCTGGTGGTCGGATGTGGAAACTCCGGCATGGAAGTCTCTCTCGATCTATGTAACCACGATGCAAGCCCATCAATGGTCGTTCGTAGCTCTGTAAGTAAAAGTATTCAGTAAATTAAACTCACCAAGTTCTGAAAACAGAGCATCTGATTCTCACTTCTCAGTACCTCCTCTGTTCTAAAAACGAAACATCTGATAGTTGTACTCTCTTTTTTTTTTAATCTGATCGATCAGGTTCATGTGTTGCCGAGAGAGATTCTTGGGAAGTCGACGTTCGAATTAGGTCTAACAATGATGAAATGGATGCCGGTTTGGCTCGTGGACAAGACTCTGCTCTTTCTGACGAGGTTACTTCTAGGAAACACCAATACGTATGGGATTAAAAGGCCTGAAATTGGACCATTAGAGTTGAAGAACACCGCAGGTAAAACTCCCGTGCTAGACATTGGAACCTTCGCGAAAATAAAATCGGGAAAGATCAAAATCGATCAGGGAATAGTAATGTTTGGTCCGGGAAAGGTCGAACTCGTGGATGGTCGAGTTCTAGAGATCGATTCCTTCGTTCTTGTCACTGGTTACAGAAGCAATGTCCCTTCATGGCTTAAGGTAGACCAAAAAAACATTATCTCTTTCATGGAAAAGAATACCGATAATGACAGTTAAGTGAAGTTTGATAAATACTAAAATGTTGTTTGATGCTTGGTTTATTGTTATGCAGGAAAACGACTTGGCAGAGACTGGGATAGAAAAAAAAAAACCGTTTCCAAAAGGGTGGAAAGGGGAGGCCAGATTGTATGCGGTTGGGTTTACCAGAAGAGGACTCTCAGGTGCATCGCTTGATGCGATGAGGGTGGCTCATGACATTGCTAATAGCTGGAAAGAAGAAACTAAGCAACAGATTAAAACTGTGGCTGCTCGTCACCGTCGTTGTATTTCACATTTTTGATTTTTACTACTAGTATATGAAATTATATGTGAGAAGAGGTGGGAACAAAGAAAGAGGAATTAGTGTTATGTGATGTGAAGAACAAAGAGATAAGCCCACTCCATGAAAGCAAACCCAAGAAAGAAATACTAGTGAGAAAGAAAAAACATTTTGGGTTTCCTTTGTTGTATGGAGGATGTGGCTTTCCATTTGTATTTACTGTATTCTCTTACATTTCAAAATTTTCTTTTGTTGGTAAATGTGTTTGATTAGTTGTGCTTATATTTGTAGGTACATAAACTTAGAACTGATCTAGAAAGTTTAAAACTTGATTAGTTTAAAGTTTTAAACAAAACATATGAACAAGATTTGTGTCCGAAACTCATTTTGCCGTTGCCAAAGAGGCAGAAATATGTGAATGAAGTAAAATACAGAAATATTGCTCAAAAACCAACACATGAACTGTGTATGTATTATTTCCTTTATTATACGATGAAAAAAGTGATAACAAACGTCAAGGTTCTAAAATGCTTAGACAACATTCATCATCATCAAAAGGAGCCATTGATATTACCAGACATCAGGACGAAGCTCTCCAGTTGATGGAGGCATCCAGCGACCAGAATTGTACACGTTTTCACCAACTTTCCATCCAGGAACATCCTTCATAACATCCGCCTCGTACTCTAGATACTTCTTCCACTCAGACACAAACCTATTTACAACCAATACAAATGGGATTCAATTTTGGACTTAAATTTCATAGTTAGTAATGATGTATTTTCTCTACCTTTCATCTTCTTCAGCTTGAAGAATTGGTAGAATTGCTCTACGGGCAGCGTATTTCTCTTCCTTCAATGCTCTATTCACCATATTAGAACTTTATTGTTGATACATTTGCACATTTGACACTATTCGTCATCATTATACAATTGAGATTCTAACCATAGAAGACTATTAGGTAGAGGATGCACACAGCGAAAACAATAGCACTCTTACTAATAGTAAACAACACAAAATCTAACACTAACCAAGCTAATAGCTTACAATCTGGCCACCTAAAAACCAAAATCCAAGTAACAAATGTGATCTTCATGCGAGTAGATTGCTTTCTTCACCACATCTCAAGTGATCGTTAATTAGCTATAAAATGGGTTAAAAGAACAGTAAAAAGCTTCATTTTATAACAAATTACAGACTAATCTACAAAATTGAAAAGCTTCTGAGGTTATTTGTAGCCAGAAAATTGCAAATTTCAATCCCAAATTACTCATATGTTCTTCAGTACTCACAGAGAACACCCAAGTAAACCTAAAATTTCATTTTCAGGAAAAATCCGATAGAGAAAAAAGTGAAATATGAGTGGAGCAATTTACATCTCATTTCTTATTTACCTGCGAATTTTGTTGCCCTGACCGACTTGGTACATCCCCCAAGCAAAAGCACCGGAAACGGTCAGGAAAATAGCCATGGCGCTTGGTCCCGTGTTGGAGATCCGGCGAGCATATCGGACCGGCGCGAAGCCACCCGGTGGTGGACCATCTTGAAGCAAAGGCATATCCTTCACACTCGCCATTCCTGGCTTATTCCTTATCATCGCCTCCGTCATTTTCGACCTCGATTACAGTTTGATCTCCAAATCGGTCTCTGATTCGTTAATCGAGTGTTCTAGGGATTCCCACAATCAGTGAAGGGCAATTTTCAATTTTGTGATTGACCTTTTCATTTTTGTGAATTTGTTTTGTAAAGGTCCGTACTGTTATAATGAACTGGGCTTTATAAGGCCCATAATCAAAACGTACCGGGCAAACTCGAGCCGGATCCAAATCGGATGATAAAACTCAACCTAAACCCTAAACCCTTGGGTCTAGAATCTTCGCTCTGCTTCATTTCTCCTCTTCTGAGAGTGCGAATTGTCAAGTTAGCTTCTTTAGCTCGATCTGTATTGTAGCAATTGTAAATTTCTCGGATAAGACCATGTATCGACTTGTCAGTAACATTGCTTCAAAATCTAGGTAGATCTATTCAGCTTATGGGTTTTCTTTGAGTATGCGATTTGAATGCTGTATTTTTTTTGTTTCGGGATTTTATTTCTGATTGGTTCCTCTATGTATTGAGTTAAAGTTCCGATTTTCCGAATTTTGATCAACATGTTATCAGAATTTTTGAATTTGTCTTGCCTCTGAAAATCTTTTTTCATCGCTTTACTTCGTAGATGACTGTAGCTTCTTTCTTTTCTATGTTGTAAAAATTGCTTTCATATATTGATGGTCGTTATCTATCTTTGTTTCAACAGGGTTGCCGGAAAGTGTACAAGCAAGGTTCGTGTTCTTCATTTTGTATCTAGCTATACTGTTTTAGCAGTTTGTGGGTATGTATTGATGTGCATTCTGTGTATTGCTAGATTGGAAGCAGGCTCACTTCTACTAGGAATTATGCAGCCAAAGACATACATTTTGGTGTTGAAGCTCGGGCTTTAATGCTTAAGGGTGTCGAGGAGCTTGCTGATACAGTTAAAGTCACTATGGGACCCAAGGTATAGCCTTATGTTTCAGATAGTTTCTGTGCAAAAGTTTAATATTTAAGTGAATCTAGTTAAATGAAAGGATTCTATTGACAAGTACCAACAATTGTATAATGTGACGGCCTATTGATAGGTATAACAAATTGCCTGTTTTGTTAACCCACAGTCACTGATACAACAGTCTAAAACCATTTTCTAAATTTCCTTATCTTTTAAGGGTCGTACTGTTATCATCGAACAAAGTTGGGGTGCCCCAAAGGTGACTAAGGATGGTGTGACTGTTGCCAAAAGCATTGAGTTCAAGGACAGAGTTAAGAACGTTGGTGCCAGTCTTGTCAAACAGGTTGCTAATGCCACAAATGACGTAGCGGGTGATGGTAAGGGTTCCCTTTCATTGTATTTGAATTTTTTTTTGTCTACGTTAATTGGGTTGTTAGTCTCCTACCTTTAATCGTTGTTTTTGTATCTGAAAAAAATGTGGTATGGTTTACAGGAACAACATGTGCTACAGTCCTTACTCGAGCTATCTTCGCGGAAGGTTGTAAATCAGTTGCCGCTGGAATGAATGCAATGGACCTAAGACGTGGTATCAAACTGGCAGTTGATACTGTTGTGACGAATTTGAAGAGCCGAGCACGCATGATTAGCACTTCTGAGGAAATTGCTCAAGTTGGAACAATATCAGCTAATGGAGATAGAGAAATTGGTGAACTGATTGCAAAGGCTATGGAAACTGTTGGCAAAGAGGGAGTAATCACAATTCAAGTGAGTTAAATTTAATCCCTGAATTATCTTGGTTATTCCAAATGGTGACTTATGCTATCATCTCTTTATACAGGATGGAAAGACCTTGTTCAATGAGCTGGAAGTTGTTGAGGGTATGAAGTTTGACAGGGGATACATCTCTCCCTACTTCATAACAAACACGAAAAACCAAAAATGTGTAAGGATTCCCACCTTGTTGCTCTATCAATTTAAGGAACTTCGCGTTTGATTTATTCTTCGTGGATATGGTTTGCAGGAACTAGATGACCCTCTCATTCTAATCTACGAGAAGAAAATTTCCAGTATAAACGCTGTGGTGAAAGTCTTAGAATTGGCCCTCAAGGTATACACACACTTTCCCAATTCCTTGATTGTTGATAATGTCTGGTATTCCTTAAGTTACTTTTTTATCTGAAGATTGAGATTTATTTTCTCTGTCCTTTTTTCAGAAGCAAAGGCCACTGCTGATCGTTGCTGAGGATATAGAGAGCGATGCTCTTGCCACCCTAATTCTGAACAAACTTCGCGCCGGAATCAAGGTTTTTTCTTTCAGCCTTTTGTTATGTGCCTTTTTTCACTTCGTCTTATTAGAAATGTTAGTTGCTTGGATTGATGTGAATGATATTACGTTATAGATCTGTGCTGTGAAGGCCCCTGGTTTTGGAGAGAACAGAAAGGCCAATTTACACGATCTAGCTGTCCTCACCGGAGCCCAGGCAAGTCCATGTTCCTATTTTATTTTCTGTTTAGAAAATTGCACTCACATTAATAGAATGAGCTATAATGTTTCTTTGATGATTTCAACTTACAGGTAATAACAGAAGAGTTAGGTATGAATCTCGACAAAGTCGACCTCAGTATGCTTGGAAACTGCAAAAAGGTTCGTTTGGCCCAATTTTACCTGCTTATTTTGGATTTCTCATTTACGTCCTGTACATTTGATATAACTTGGTTTCCATTTGTTAACAGATAAGTGTATCCAAAGATGACACAGTTATTCTTGATGGTGCTGGTGACAAGAAATCAATTGCGGAACGATGTGAACAGGTTGGTTTATATTTTCACTTATTATCATGTAGAAGATTTAAATCTTTTTCTCAACTGGTAAGGATGTTAAATATGTTCTATATTTAAATAAATCACACAGATACGTTCCATGGTTGAAGCAAGCACGTCTGATTATGACAAGGAGAAATTACAAGAGAGGTTGGCTAAGCTTTCTGGTGGTGTTGCTGTACTTAAGGTAATGCATTGTTTTTCCAGTCTTTTAAACTAAAAATTAGTCAAATAATGCATTATTACCAATAATGGGATTATTCATATGGCCTTTTAGATTGGAGGAGCCAGTGAGTCAGAAGTTAGCGAGAAGAAAGATAGGGTAACCGATGCTCTAAATGCCACCAAAGCAGCTGTGGAAGAGGGTATTGTTGCAGGTAAAAATGATCTGAAATCCCGAAAACAAACTTTGGTCCTAAGATCCTGAGGAAACTAGGATAACATTACTTGGTACGAATTACAGGTGGTGGTGTCGCTCTTTTGTATGCATCAAAGGAACTTGAGAAGCTCACCACAGCTAACTTTGATCAGAAAATTGGTGTCCAAATTATTCAAAACGCTCTCAAGGTTTTTCTTTCATCACATCTTTCTTGTTCTCTAACATAAACAACTTGTAGAATATTACACACAAGATCTCTCTTTGATGCAGACACCTGTTCACACGATTACTTCCAATGCGGGAGTGGAGGATGCAGTTATCGTTGGCAAGCTCTTAGAGCAAGATAATACTGACCTCGGTTATGATGCTGCTAAAGGTTACATTCTTATATGCATTTGGAAAATTTGCTTTCTATGGCTCTCCATCTTGTTACTGAAGTAGCTTCTTCTCACATTTACTTTCAGGAGAATACGTTGATATGGTAAAGGCTGGTATTATCGACCCTTTGAAAGTGATCAGAACTGCATTGGTTGATGCTGCAAGGTGAAGAAAGTTGAAAATTATCATTAAATTTTGTAGTGTCCCGTATTGTAATGGTTTCCCTAATTCCTTTTCTTGGTTTATTATGTTGGTTAGTGTCGCGTCTTTGTTGACAACGACGGAAGCTGTTGTGACTGAGATTCCAACAAAAGAAGGGGCAGCTCCGGCTATGGGCGGTGGTGGCATGGGCGGTATGGGAGGAATGGGTTTCTGATGAGAGAACCATAAACCATAGCTAGGTTTCTTTGGAATCTGTTGTTAACTGTTGTGAAAGTACTTCATCCTTAAGGCACCAAAGGATCTTTTTCTTTTTTTTTCTATCATGAATCATGATTGGAAGAGAGTGAGACCTTCGGAGGTTTCCATGATTTCTGTTGGATTTCCTTAACACAATCGATTTATAAAATTGGTTTTCGAATAGTTTTGCTTCTTTCAGTTAACATCTTCCAAAATTCTTCAGATTAGAAAGTTCACAGAATCTTCAAGCAACTTTTGCTAGGAGGTTCCTAGTTTTCGCGAACCATCACCCGACCCTTATATCTTATTAACCCGATGTATTCAGAGTGTACATATGTGCTAACTGATACGGTAGATTACCGAACCTTGGCTTACAAGTTACAACATATAAATTGGTTTTCATGTTAAACAAGTTGGACCATCAAACTTTTATTGTGATAACCGTGCTACGATTCACTATCATCTAATTTTGTAAAAAAAAAGACAGAATTAGATTTTCATTTGGTTCGAGACAAATACAAAACAAAAGTTCTATAGATCATGCATGTTCCGACTGAAAAGTCTTTTACAATTTTTTATGTTCAAACTTCTAAAGATCTGTTCAGCTATACGATTTGAATGCTGCTTCTTTTTTTCTTTTCTTAAAGTTTTTTGCTTCTGATTTGTTCATGGGAGATCGGGAAATTGCTAGAAACTGATTGGGATTGGTATATAGATATGTATGTATGCGTTTAGTTCCGATTTTGATCAGCATGTTAGCAGAAACTACATTAGATTGAATTTTTCTGTGCTCATATATGACTGTAGCTTCTTCCTTTTTTGTATTATAAAAATGGCTTCATATATTGATTGTATTTATCTTTCTTTCTTTCCATAGGATTGCCAGAAACTGTACAAGCCAGGTTCGTCGTGTTCTTCATTTTGTATCAAGTTATGTTGTGTTATCAGTTTGTGGCTATGTATTGGTGCATTCTGTGTGTTGTTAGATTGGAAGCAGGCTCAACTCTACTAGGAATTATACATAAACTTCGGTGTGGAAGCTCGGGCTTTGATGCTTAAGGGTGTCGAAGATCTTGCCGATGCAGTTAAAGTCACTATGGGACCCAAGGTAAGATTGTTTTGTTTAACTGATTAATATTGTAGTTGAATTTAGTTAACGAAAAGATAAGGACAAGTATCAACAATTGTCTGATACAAGTACAACAGTCTAAAACTTTTTTCTAAACTTTCTTATCTTATAAGGGTCGTAATCTCATCATTGAACAAAGTTAGGGTGCACCAAAGGTCACAAAGGATGGTGTGACCGTTGCCAAGAGCATTGAGTTCAAGGACAGAGTTAAGAACGTTGGTGCCAGTCTTGTCAAACAGGTTGCTAACGCCACAAATGACGTAGCTGGTGATGGTAAGTGTTCCTTTTCATTATATCAGTGTGTTTTTATGTCTTCAGTGATTGGGTTGTTAATCTCCTATCTAATCATATTACTTGTTGTATTTGTATCTGACACAAAATGTGGTATGCTTTACAGGAACAACGTGTGCTACAGTCCTTACTCGAGCTATCTTCATAGAAGGTTGTGTAAGGATTCCGACCTTCATCACAAACCAGAATAACCAAAAATGTGTAAGGATTCCGACCTTGTCCCTTGCTCAATTTAAGGAACTTCGCATTTGATTTGTTTTGCATGGATATGGTTTTGTAGGAACGAGATGAACCTCTCATTCTAATCCACGAGAAGAAAATTTCCAGTATAAACGCTGTGGTGAAAGTTTTAGAACTGGCCGTCAAGGTATAAACACTTTGCCAGTTCCTTGATTATAAATAATGTATGATATTCATTAAGTTTGTATCTGAAGATTGAGATTTATTTTCTCTGCTCTTTTTCAGAAGCAAAGGCCACTACTGATAGTTGCTGAGGATATAGAAAGCGATGCTCTTGCCACCCTAATTCTGAACAAACTTCGTGCTGGAATCAAGGTTTTTCATCATCCTTTTGTTATATTTCTGCTTTTTACTACAAGTTATTAGAAATTTAATTTGCTTGGATTGATATGACTGGTATTGCGTTATAGATCTGTGCTGTGAAGGCCCCTGGTTTTGGAGAGAACAGAAAGGCCCACCGGAGCCCAGGCAAGCCCATGTCCCTGTTTACTATCTGCCAAAGACAATCACACTCACACTAAGTGAATGAGCTATAATGTTTCTTCAATGATTTAAATTTCCAGTTGATAACAGTAGAGTTCGGTATGAATCTTGACAAAGTCGACCTCAGTATGCTTGGTAACTGCAAAAAGGTTCGATTGAACAGGTTGGTTTATGCTACTCACTTATTATCATGTAGGATATTTAGGGATATGCCTTCACTCTTTTTTCAGCTGCTAAGGAACTTAAATATGTTTTAATTTAAATAAATCACACAAATACGTTCCATGGTTGAGCAAGCACGTCTGATTATGACAAGGAGAAATTACAAGAGAGGTTGGCTAAGCTTTCGGGTGGTGTTGCTGTGCTTAAGGTAATGCACCTTTTCTCTTAACATTGTTTTTCGAGCCTTTTAAACCAAAAATTAATCAAATAATGCATTATTGCCAATGATGGGACTATTCATATGTGCTTTTAGATTGGAGGAGCCAGTGAGTCTGAAGTTAGCGAGAAGAAAGATAGGGTAACCGATGCCCTAAATGCAACCAAAGCAGCTGTGGAAGAGGGTATTGTTCCAGGTAAAAACTATCTCAAGTCCCTAAGACAAACTTGGTCTTAAGATCCTGAGGAAACGAGGATTATATTACTTTGTGGGAATTTCAGGTGGCGGTGTTGCTCTTTTGTACGCTTCAAAAAGAACTTGAGAAGCTCACCACAGCTAACTTTGATCAGAAAATTGGTGCCCAAATCATTCAAAACGCTCTCAAGGTTTTTCTCTCATCACTTATTCCATTCTCTTTAACTTAAACAGCTTCCATCACGTGTACTTAAGATCTTTCTTTGATGAAGATGCCTGTTCACACGATTGCTTCCAATGCTGGAGTGGAGGGTGCAGTTATCGTAGGCAAGCTTTTAGAGCAAGATAATACTGACCTCGGTTATGATGCTGCTAAAGGTTATACTTTTATATGCATCTGAGAAATTTGCTTTCTATGGCTCTGGGGGTCTACCGTGTTACTGAACTATTTTTTATTTTGGCATTTCCTTTCAGGAGAATACGTTGATATGGTAAAGGCTGGTATCATCGACCCTTTGAAAGTTATCAGAATCTCATTAGTTGATGCTGCAAGGTGAAGAAAGTTTAAAATTTGTCTACATATTTTGTAGTTTAGTATGTAATGGTTTTGCTAATTCTTTTTCTTGGTTTGTTCCGTTGGCTAGTGTCTCGTCTTTGTTGACAACGACAGAAGCAGTTGTGACTGAGATTCCAACAAAGGAGGATGCATCTCCGGCTACGGGCGGTGGTGGTATGGGAGGAATGGGTTTATGATGAGAAGTTTATAGCTAGGTTTCTTTGTAATCTGTTGCGAGATTGCTTTATCCACAAGGTTAGTAATTGAACCTTTTGTTCTATCATGATTAGAAGAGACAGGGACCTAATTCAAAAACAATTTATAAAATAATGCAAGTCTTTCTGTTCAATGAATCGTGAATGAGGCTTTGCATGTAGATGTTCTAGTTCTTACCAACTATTAACCAAACCCTGATATCTTTATTAACACGGTATTTAAATGTGGTTCCGATAACAGACTATATTCAAAATAGGAAAATAATTCATGAGGTAACACAAGGTTTCTCTTTTTACTTTTTAGTCATACATAGAACGAAGCAATCGATTAAACAAATGACTAAAAATTTAAAATTATGTTTACCCGAAAAAGAAAGCAAATCTAGTTCTAAATCTAATGGTCCAAATCGCGTAGTGAAGAAGATTATGATTAGGAGGCTAGGTGGGTCCCCAAGAAAAGTAAGGCGCCAAAGCAAAGTCTTTTTGTCTTCACTTATTTGTTCGTACCATGCCATAATCTGCCCTCCTTATAGCATTAAACCACAACCAAGGATACCGAAAATTGTAATTAGCTTATTGATTACAGCTGTAATAAACCATGGTATATATATCCACTGAACTAAATGACAAAAGCAAAGAGAATGTTCTTAACCTTCTATTTCATATACATTGTCACTAGTCATTTTCTTTTGGAAAATAAAAATAAAAGTAGTCAAATAAAGAGAGCAATGAAGAAAAATAGTTGGAGATTGAGGATGAATTAGCTTAACGAGAAATCTATATCTCTTTAGGCAAGAAATTTTATTGTCTCTGTTGATTACACACTTCCAAAACTTATAGTTAAACTACAAGTAATCATGGTTTTGATTTGAGAAACTTTCACGTTATTTATTTTTGCGTTTATCCACTTCGCTACGTGGCTGTCTGTTGTAAAATTTCCTCGTGCTTGGGGAATGTTTCTTATTTTATTTTATTTTATTTTTATACTTTTTAAAGTTTTTCCTCTTTTGATGTTATTAAAACCATTAAACATAAAAACGAGCACGCAAGCGGGAAATCCAACGTGTGTCTCTGGAAAAAGTATGAATGCTAGAAAAGCTAAAAAGAAAAAAGATTTGGACTTAAATATAATTGGTGAAATGATGACAAAAAATATATATATATATATAATTGGTGAAAAGAAAGCAAATGAAGATAACGGTCATCAAATCGTACGGCTAGAAACGGAGGTGCACTAGTCATTACAATGAAACCATTACATAGAATCAAACACCAAAGCATTGTTTTATTTTTAAATCCACTTTCGAACCGCTGCTTCTTCTTTACTCTCTGCGTGATTATCGTGTGAGAACGAACACTCGACTCACACGTCAACTTTCAAGCTTCACCATCTTCTTCTTCTTCTTCTTCTTCTTCTTCTTCTTCTTCTTCTTCTTTGGTTCCGTAGCTAATTAGTAATATCACATTGCGAAATTCAAGCCTGAGCCAAAATAAGGTAAGATTTTACCGTAAATTTAAAATTTTTTTTTCTTAGGTAGTCATTATGGGTCTGATTCTCTGCTTTGAAGTTTCTCTTTTTTGACATGTGAAATTTATGTTCTTGTTCTTTCCTTTAGATTCTAGGGTTTTTATTAATAGCTAAGCGGAATTGAGTTATGTTATCGGAACATCAATGCATATATTTTCAAAAAACAAAATCACTTTCGTGGGGTGGCGTGGGTATTGGATCCTAAAGAAACGGCTTGAGCCATGGCTGAGAGTAGTGCCTACGATGCTCGCTGTACCTGGAGCCCATAAACCCCCTCGCTTTGTCAATACGGTTAGCGTGAGATCCGACTTAGTCAATACGGTCTATCGTCGGGTTCTTGCTAAGTTCATCGTGGGTTCTCCCTCGTCTGTTATGTTATGGTATCAGAGCCTAGACTTATGTTTTGATAGAGTGAATCATTGTTTATGAATGATCGATTTGAATGTTCTGGAAAACTATTTTCTAATCATGTCTATTTCCGAAAATTCCGTTCTTGATTCACAGTTTGCTATATCTACTTTACCTAAAAATAAAAACCAAAATAAAAATCGTTCTTCTTTTCCTACTATAAACTCTTTATATGAAATCGAGTATGTTCCAGGAGATCAACGTCTCCCAGAAACTACTCTTCCTCTAGTAAATCCGTATGAAATCTTTTCCAAGAGGCCAAGTGCTTTTTCGATCAACGGAGTTCGACAGCTCATCCGACCATCCTCACACAGGAAGGTTCGCGAATACGTGCAGTCAAGCAAATTCTCATCTTGCCAAGTTCCAGCTACAGAAGAAGAGCAGTTCATATCGCTCAATCTTCCAGAGAATCTACCACAACTATGGCAACACCAAGGCTATACGCATCTACACTTCGGAGTAGTTCGTATCGGTCTGACCTTACACGCACGGAAAGGTCTACCAGTCTACGCGAGAATTGCCCTGCTCGACTCAAGATTAAAGTCTTACCAGCAAGCATGTATTGGAACGGTACAGACAACGTTAAACGCCGGAACAGTGTTCATTACATTGTTTCCAAACTTTAATGTTTCTTTACAAGATCCACATCTTTTAAAGAC
Source organism: Cardamine chenopodiifolia (assembly GCA_963922655.1). Lineage (NCBI taxonomy): Eukaryota > Viridiplantae > Streptophyta > Magnoliopsida > Brassicales > Brassicaceae > Cardamine > Cardamine chenopodiifolia. Next base: position 13,751,787 of record OZ000486.1, on the reverse strand, counting down.
TTTAAAGGTCCAACTACAACTCACTGGAGCCAGAATGAAAGAAGATAGTATCATGGCGACTATTCATCATCAAATAGTCTATCGGGTTCAAGACCATGCTCTTGATCTCATCCTGCCATCCTCTGACGAAGCACTCTACCTTGAAGTCACGTCAGCATCACAAGCTCCAAACGCTGTCCAGATTCCTCGACAAATATCTCGAGAAGAACTCATCCAGCAGCTACCAGATAAATGGATAACTAGCTACGAAAAGCTACACCAATCGGCCCAAACTCCGATTCAACTATCTGAAGCTAGCTTTCACACACGAAACGACGGTACAACCGAAATCAAGTTCGAGAAACCAAGATCATCCTCGTTTCGCAAACAGCTGTTCACTCAGTTCTCCATTAGAATTGATGAACACGAGTTCTACGGTCCATACAAAGAACAGATGCCAAAACCAATATCCTTTGGTCAAGACGGCTCTGTCGTATTCCCGTTCAAGGACGAAAACGGTCATCAATACTTTGATGTCTGTTCATGTTCAGCATGTATGGATACCGATTACGAATCTGATGAAGAAATCCGACAAAGAAGAAGAAAGAAGAAGGATCCTCTCTATCGAAGATATCTTGATGGCGATCCTACAGTCGGCACTTTAGGCGAAGGAACCGGAAGATACGAATTCTTGGTCCAATATTCGGAGAAGAAGAAGGAGAAAGAAATCATGATGATGAGTCCAGACGACTTCCCTCCTTTTCCCCCGCCTGAAGACTTCACAAGAAATAACATAGCGCATAGTCCAAAGATAGTATCGAAAGCTATCAATTCATCCGGACCAGAGCAATTAAGCCAAGGAGAAAAGGTCTTCAACTGGCAAACAGAAAACGCTATCGCTCAAAACCATATTTTGAGCAACATGAACCAGAAGTTTGACCAGATGAATAGAGACTATGACAGAAGACTAACGTCTCTCACTAAGTCAATCGCAGAAATCAATGCTCGACTCGAAACGCTCCATCATGAGATGCTAACAATGTCAAAGCAAATGATGGTTAATACTTCACAGTTTCAGAGCAGAGAAGCCGAGATGAATAATCTCAAGTTCCAGTTAAAAGATCTGCTGAAATACTTTGAGAGCATGCAGCAACAAAGGCCGTCAGAAACGTATTACCCTTCCTATGGAAATACGTTCTTGAGCACTCCAATGCCTCAAACATCCTATTCTCCAGGATCCCTTTTTGGAGGTCAAAGTCAAAGGCCAAAGACATCCTCACCAGGATTCTTATCATCCGATGAAGCGCTCATTTCTCGTTATGCCATGACGACGCCTTACCAGTACAAACCTAAGCCAACTCGAGAACGAACTAGACGGTACAGAGAACCTGAAGTTCAAACCAAGCAAGCGCGAACACCTGCACTTACTTCATCTCACTCGAGCCAAGATTCCCTTGATGATCGCAAGAAGAAGGGAAAAGATAAAGACATTGGAATCATCGAATTCTCGATGACCAATCTGCTCAACGACATGGCAAATCAAGCTCAAACGGCAGCACAAACCCAATCAGCTAACGAGACAGTGCAAAAGCCTGAAACAAAACAGGCATACTCTTCGCAACCAGTGGAGACAACGAAATCACCAACCCCGATAATAGAGCACTACTCGGACACGAATTCAACTGAGTCGCAAACCGAATCAGAAGAAGAATCAATGTTGAAACAATTTGCTATCGGAGAAAGTTCTTATACACCCAAGCGAGAGCCAAGTGTAAACGAAGTTTTCTCAAGCGATGAAGAGATGAATTATCAACATTTTCAAGAACACAAAAAACCAGAAAAGCAATTCGCTTCAAAAGTCATGACGTTTACGTTCGACGATATTCTATTCGAGAAATGGAAAGAACGTCTTGACGAATTTCACGCTTGGATGAATTCTGAAGCACTAACTTCGACAACGTACGCTGTCATCCAACAATTTACTGCAAGGCTTTCTGGAGCCCTCAAAGAATGGTGGAACTCACTCGGTGATTATAGACAAAACCAAGTCTATGACACTACAATACCGATGTTACTCGGAGAAATCCATCGAGAATTTATCGGTACACCAAATCATCAAAAGGAGCAAATACAAGAAGAATACTTTGCAGCAAAGTGTTGTTCATTGAAGAAGAAAGATCTGGCAAAACATTTCAAGCATCAAGCGAGAAGATTCTATGCTCTAAATGGACTCAACAATCCGAGCTTGAAGCACGTCTACCTCTCATCAATAGACGAATATCTAAGCCAGCAAACCAAACTCTACATCAGAGATCAAGGTCAGACTGTTGAAGAAATCTCAATCGGTCAAATCCAACAATACATCAATCGGACCCTTGACAAGTTATGCAAACAGAAAGAGTTTTGGATGGAATTCATGGATAAGTCTAAACAACTATCCAAGATTTGTGCAAGGCCAGACCTATCAATCAAATGTTCGAAATCAAAAAGAACATGTTCCTGCAACACCAGACACAAACACAGAAAGCAAAGAAGAGCAACACGAAGAGACAACTTTAAAGGTTTTCGACGCAGACGATTCTTCAAGAAGAAAACAAGCTTTCAAAAGTCAACCAAGTGTTTTCTTTGTCGCAAAGAAGGACACTACGCCAAGAACTGCCCGAACAAGTCAACGAAGAAAAGGCAGTATCTCATCAGCTCAATATCACGCATAGCGCCGGATATCGACCTTGAAAATCATGATCTCGAATCCGTCCTATCTTACGACAGTGATGACAATGAAGCAATATGTGGATACTCCGACTATGATACTTCCTCAGAAACTTCAGATGAAGAAGCATTTGATGATTGTTGTTTCAAGATTTGTCAGATACCGCAACAAGAAGATATCATGACAATTCCACACCTGCCGGTCACAATCTTTGATCCAACAGAAGCTGAAGATCCTCAAGTAGTGTTCGATCGATTATGTATTAATCAATATTCGATTGATTGGTCTGATATCCATGTCATTGCATTCATCGACACTGGAGCTCACACGTCGATACTAAATCCAAAGATTCTACCTCCATCGATGTGGACACCATTTGAGCAAGAATTCAGAGTGGCAAACTCAGGAGCTTTAAAAATCAAACTCAAGTCCAAGCCTATTACAATCGAAGTTTTCCCTGGATGCCAATTCACTACAGAAGTCCTCGGATCATCCGCACCCGGAAAAGATCTAATTCTCGGATGGGATTCCTACAATATACTGAAGAAAAGGTTTGATATTTCAATCGAACCAGGCGGAATCAAATGGAAAGGACTATTCAAGGCTTTCACAACATTGCATAGGTTATTTGCAATAGAAAATCCTATCGCTCCAACATTTGAAGAAATCAAGAAGGAGATTGCAGCAGTCTCTTGTGCAGATTCACATGTTGAATTTCTGACGAAATGCAAAACTCCTCTATGGCTCAACCAAGACTTCTTTGTATCACTTCCGTTCAAAGAAAAGATGGCAACAACTCCTACTAAAGCGAGTCATGCAGGAATGTCTCCAGCTCTACTGCAACAAGCCAACGACGAATGCGACCAACTAATCCGACAAGGAATAGTCTCATCAACTAACTCACCATGGGCGTGCAAAGCATTCTACGTCAACAACCAAGCTGAACAAGCACGAGGAAAGCTAAGACTGGTAATTGATTACAAGCCACTAAATCAATACCTTCAAGACATCAAGTTCCCATTACCGAACAAAAGATCGCTGCTCCAGCATCTCTCAGGTGCAACAATATTCTCCAAATTTGACCTCAAGTCAGGATTCTGGCAACTCGGTGTTCAACCTGAAGATCAATACAAAACGGTATTCTGCCTACCGAACCGCCACTTACAATGGAAGGTTCTACCCTTTGGTCTGAAGACAGCACCATCGCTGTTCCAACAGGCGATGCTAAGGATATTCAAACCATTGATACATACGGTGTTAATCTACATCGACGACATCCTACTGTTTTCAACTACAGAAGAAGATCATATCAGAGACCTTCAGAAATTCCACGAAATCGTGAAATCATATGGTATCATGCTTTCGGCCCGAAAGATGATCATAGCCCAATCCAGTATCGAATTTCTTGGAATGGAAATTACTCAAGGACAGTTCGCAGCCCAAGCCCATCTAGCTACAGAACTTCTGAGCTTCCCAGAAGAAAATCTGACAAAGCGACAAATTCAGCAATTCCTTGGTGTAATCAACTATCTAGGCGACTTTATCCCGCAACTTTCGCAGCTGACTCATCCACTACAAAAGATGTTGATAAAGAATCCTCAACAGTGGACAAAACGACAAACTGAAGCTGTCAGACACCTAAAAAAGGAGATTCAGAAGCTACCTCCTTTAAAGATTCCCTCTACGGGAACACGGGTTCTACAGACTGACGCAAGTGACAAATACTGGGGTGCAGTATTACTTGAAGAAGAAAATAGAAAAAGACAAATATGTGGATACAAAAGTGGACGCTTTAAAGATTCGGAGATGCACTATCACTCAACGTTCAAAGAGATCTTAGCCGTCAAAAGAGCAATCGAAAAGTTTGAATTTCATCTGATCGGACATAAATTTCGAATCGAAATGGATATGTCTTCTTTTCCGAAGATGTTACAATTCAAGCAGAAGATGGTCCCGCATCAACAGCTTTTACGATGGAGTGAATGGTTTTCAAAATACGACTTCGACACCGTCTATTTAAAGGGCACGAAGAACATTCTAGCCGATATGCTTAGCAGAAAGCCTCTCCAAGGCATAAACATCATGGCGAGTTCTTCATCATCAAAGACATATTATGACTTCGACAACAACATGCCAAAAGACGTGAAGCCTCTCATCACAAAAGGACATTTTCGAGAAACTTTGCGAAACAGGATATTCCACTACCAATCAATCATCTTAACAAACCACGGGCTTTACGGAAGATACATTGCACCGCTAGGCATTCATCCCGACTACCCGTTCGCTCATCTGTATAGGATCGAGAACAAAAATATGCCGGAAGAAGTTCTCTGTTTCCTCTGGTATCTCTGTGCAGTATACACTATTGGTATCTCATTCGATATCAAATGGTTATACCAATACGTCAACGAACAACAAGGTCAACAAGAAGGACTTTCAACATTCCTCACATGGTTCAACCCGCTAGTCAACTGGAGTGGCAAGCTACGAAATTCAGCAAAATCGATGCAAATCCCCTACAAGAAACTCAAAGAACCAGGTGGTCTAAATCCTTTCTTTAGTCCACACACTATCTATTTCTTCCATCGACCAATTCAAGTCAACGACAGAACCGCAAAGGTTCACGCACTACCCAACCTCATTCATCACAAGGATTTTAAGCATGGAATCAGACCAGACTTCAACGTACGCGATAATGCTCTATATGAAGAATTTCAAACTCATGCATTCCGCCTCAACAATGCTCGACAGACATTTCATATCCCGTTCAACCAGAACTGGTCCTACTATTCCATCGACTATCAAATGAGTCTAGACGAAGATCTACAATTCTTCATGTCTAATGAAGAAAAACGTCGTTTCAAAGCAGTAAAACCAGAACCATCCTCACCAAGCTGTCCAGCAGAATACTTCCAAGACGCTCAGTCACCAGACGATAATCCTATTATGGATCTCGATGAAATCGGACGAGAGTTCAATATTAACGTTAATATGGACTCCCCCGAAGACTTCTCTGAGCCAGAACCACAGTATAAGTGCCCGGGAACAGAGTACGGATGCTGCACGAAGCACATTGAAGATTTCGAGATGAATCATTGAGTAAGCTTGATGATTAATTATGTATAATTATTATGCTAAATAAATAATGTCAGCATGATGTCAATATGATATCAGCATGATATTAGTGTGATATAAGTATGATGTCATCGCTGATGTAAGCGATGATGTAATATATAAGTAGTGTGATGTAAGCGATGATGTAATCATGATGTAAACATGATATCATCGCTGAGGTAAGCGCTTATGTCAGCGTCTTCACCTCCCCCTATAAATATGTGTGCTCCCCCATTGTAAAATAGACATCGAGAAATAATAAAAACTTCTCTCTAAAATTTTCTCTCTCTAAACATGTTCTAAATCTCTCTAAGTTTTCCGAACTTCAATAGATCTTCATAAGCTTTGTTTCTTTCTTTTCATTCATAAGTTGACGATCTGCTTCTATGGCTTAATTTTCGGCGGAAACTCCGGTGGTCTTTGTAAGAATTTTCCGGTAGATCAACACGACGGTTTGATCTTACGGTAACCAACACGACTTTCGTGGGGTGGCGTGGGTATTGGATCCTAAAGAAACGGCTTGAGCCATGGCTGAGAGTAGCGCCTACGATGCTCGCTGTACCTGGAGCCCATAAACCCCCTCGCTTTGTCAATACGGTTAGCGTGAGATCCGACTTAGTCAATACGGTCTATCGTCGGGTTCTTGCTAAGTTCATCGTGGGTTCTCCCTCGTCTGTTTTGTTATGGTATCAGAGCCATGGCTGAGAGTAGCGCCTACGATGCTCGCTGTACCTGGAGCCCATAAACCCCCTCGCTTTGTCAATACGGTTAGCGTGAGATCCGACTTAGTCAATACGGTCTATTGTCGGGTTCTTGCTAAGTTCATCGTGGGTTCTCCCTCGTCTGTTATGTTATTCATAAATGGGATAAAGAATTTCACGAAATTTTGATGCTTTAAACTTTATGATCTATTGGTGGTGTGATATGAACTATTTTAGGTAAATTAGCTTTGGTTCTGACATCAGACCTTCCTTAAAAATCGATATTTTTTTAATATATTTGCAGCTAAAATGTAGACCTTTTAGAGTTTGTTTTATGTCATCAATCCAAACCAAATTGCTCACATTTTTGAAGAAAAGACGAATTGGTTTTTAAAAATAGAGCTTTAGTTGTTAGAATTCTGTATAAGCAACTGCAACATTGGATCAAGTAACATTCAAAAGACTCACTATTCTCTACATTATTTAGTATAACCTCTGGTTATTCAATTTTAATTTCTTGTAGGTTTTTCCAATGAACGATCCACGAGTGAGATCATTGCAGATCAGTCCTGGTGATTTAGAGGCGGCTCAGCTTGATGAACTAATAAGGGAAATACAACAGAAGAGTCTCTTTCACTACCAAGAGAAAAACAAGTCGTTGAGAGCTCGTTATGTCTATGGAACCATCTTCTTGGTTATAAATCTATGCGCTTGGTTCATCCGTGACTATGCACAAAAGGCTCTGGCCTTGCTTCCATGTATGTGAAGTCATAAATCTTTTGACATCTATCTAATATTGAATCTAAATATGTTGAAATCATCAATGCAGATGTTAGTAGTTGTGGACCTCAAGGAAGTCATTGTTTTCATACGCTTGGGGTACTCCGCGTGAGTCTTGGATGTTTCGTATCCTTTTGCTGATATAATCATAATGTTAAGTGATTGGTATGTTAGATAGGTTTGTTTATCCTTAACAAATGAAGATATTTTTTCTTATAATGTTCCTCTCAACATGGAACACAATGAAACTCCACCAAGCTCAAAACAGTTGGCATTCGGATAATTGGACATTCAAGTTTTTTCTGCTTGTTTCAGCTATGGTAGCTTCTTTCTTCATACCTCAGCTTTACATCCAAATTTACGGTATGTTCCTATCTCACTATAGCTCTATAGACTTTTTCCATTGGATATGATTGGTTTTGATGTTTTCCTTACAGGAGAAATCGCACGTGTTGGTGCCGGGATATTTCTTGGTCTTCAGCTTGTAAGTGTTATCGAATTCATTACTTGGTGGAATAACTACTGGATGCCTCATGATCAAAGTAAGCCAAGGTAAGAAAATTATCATTCATTGCAAAATTGTTGCCTGTGTGTGGATGTATCAAGTGTTGATTACTACTGTGTTTTCTGCAGCTGCTCCTTTGGATTGGTCATGTCAACAGTTTTCTACATCGGTTCTGTTTGTGCGATCGCAGTGATGTACTACCTTTATGCAGCTTCCACTACTTGTGTCCTCAATATATTCTTCATCTCATGGACTGTTGTTCTTCTAATCGTTATGATTGTTATGTCCCTGCCCTCGAAGGTACATTTCCTTAGTTTTGCTTGATGGTAACACAATGATTGACCTCCTCTGCTTCGAATTCTGATGCTTTTCATTAAAGGTGAAGAACAGAGGACTTTTGTCCTCCGGGATTATGGCTTCCTACATTGTCTTCCTATGTTGGTCTGCCATCAGAAGGTAAAGAAAAAAACCAAAATCTGACTTTTATTTGGTTAGTTCTTTCAAAGCATTACTAAAGGACAAGCTATGTACCAGCGAACCTTCACATACGAAATGCAATGCGCATACTCAAAATGGTCATACCGATTGGATTACAATACTTGTAAGAGCTCTAATCCTCTTCTTGAGTTGCTGCAACTTAAGAGTTAATCTAACTTCTTTCTTTTTTTGTCCTTTGTTCAGAGTTTCCTTATAGCTATAGGCGCCATTGTGATGGCAACATTCTCAACCGGGATTGATTCAGAATCATTCAGGGTAAGTTTACACTCAATCCCAGCAATGAAAATAAAGATTTTTCTTGACGCAGACATTGAATCTAATTACAGTTCCAGTTCCGTAAAGACGAAGCTAAAGAAGAAGATGATATACCATACAGCTACGGATTCTTCCACCTTGTGTTCTCTTTAGGAGCAATGTACTTTGCTATGTTGTTCATCAGCTGGAACCTTTCACATTCATCTCGGAAGTAAGAAAACTTCCCATCTGTATATTCCATATTTCATCTTCAGGTTTTGTCTCTAATTAGACTGCAACAAACTTCAGATCATGACTATGAAATTTTATCATACAGATGGAGCATTGATGTTGGGTGGACAAGCACATGGGTGAAGATAGTTAACGAGTGGTTTGCAGCAGCGATATACCGTAAGTTATATGTTTCAGTTCTTGAACTAACAGTTGCAAACTTTGCAATCCATTTTCTTATACAAACTATGTCGGTTAATGCCCTTTTTTATATTGATTTTGGGTTTTTACGGGTTTGAATACAGTTTGGAAGTTGATTGCTCCTATTGTGAGACAGCCTAGAGTCCATGAACAACCTCAGCTTGCAACAGCAGAAGTCAGAAGATAGATAGATGAAGTGAATTTTCCCTGACATTGCTCAAATTTTTGAAGTTAATACAGAAGAAACAGATCCAGAATCCTTGAATTTCTTAGCAAGTTCATTCATTTTTACCGTAATGTGATTCCATTAAGAACATAATCCAATGTACAACCTTTGGTGAAGTCAAAGCAAAAGAAAAGATTCTTGAGTACTTACAATTTACAAAAATCAAATAGATTTCTCTGATTCTTGAAACTCTCTGCTCAATTGCAGTTGTGGATGTATGTAAGCAAGACATCATAGAGTAATGAGAAAAAAGAAAGAAACTATAAAGGAACCGAGGTTGAGCATTTTTTATCAGATCCTGGAACAAACCAGCAATGTTGGACAAGCGATGATGAGATCGAGACCAGCTTATTTATGGTTGTTGCAAGATCAAAAACAGCAGTACTACTTGGAAACACTGTACGGGTCTGAGGCGGCCAAAGATCATCAGCAATAAAATAGATGGAATCGCTCTCGATAATTCCTCCACCTAGATCTTCTTGAGCATCAGCTACTTCTAATGTGAACCCATCACCAAAAACCAACATCTGATTTCCCAAAGATTCTACTCGTTCCCATTCACTACCTTCAATATTCATCTTAAAGATGTAAAACAACCGTTTCTCTTGGTTTTCGGGGAATACTTTTAAGCTCAGAATAATCAAAACATCTCCTGAAGTCGTGATTGCTACTCTCCTCTTCCACATATATTCCCACGGTTGCGGATCATAGTAAAACGGATGATTCAGATACCGTTTCCCTTCCACGATCTCATTAAGTATATCATCACCAAAGTAATCAAGAATCTTGATGAAATAATCAGATGTATAAACAAAAAGCTTGTGATTCTCCTTCTTGTAAGCCATAGCTAAACACTTAGTATCTTAAAAATGCCACCAAGAATCATCACCTTTCTTATAAGAAAACAAATACTGATCATTGTAAATCCAACAAACCACAAAATCTTTCGTCTTCTCATCAATCCACAAAGCAGCAGTCTTTATATACCTATTGATGATCGTCTCACGATCCAACCAAGAGTGCTCAAGTAAGAAATCGCCATCGTTTTTTCTTTCGAATCTCACATTAGCTCGGAGAGATAAAGACGGAATTTTGATGCTTTCACCGGTGAAAACGTTAAAGACGGAGAATTTGAGACGATGACTCAACATCAGTAACCAATTACCATAATTCGCGAGCTCTTGGGTTTGGTAACTCATCTTCGAGACCTTACTTCTTGTAGATCTTTCCTTGTCTAAGATCGTACAGCTTAAAACAAGATTCTGATTCAGGGAAAAGGATCAGCCATGGATACCGATTTCGAGACGCATGATTTGGAAACAGAGTACCAATATGAACAAACGGTTCTTACTCGATGAAAATCTGAAATGCTTAAGCTTTCCAGAATCAATTGCAAAGCATCGATACAGATCTCTGACCAATCGAGGTCTGTAGATTTCATCTTCTCTGATTCTGATCCATGATTCTTTTAACGCTTGTACTAGTTTAAGTTTATTTATATATAAATAAGCAAACCAACCTCAAACTTTAATAGGTGCAAGATAGACCTTTTTCTATTGTAAAAGAAAGTGAGGATTTGTGTATTTATCCTATTGTGCTTTAAAATAGAACTTCATCAACGACTAAACCACGAATATCCAGAAGAAAAATCATGTTAAATCTGCAACAACAATACAATAAAAATGGTCTATCAAACAATATTTATATAATTATGCTCTTTTTTTGTTCAAAAGTTAAAATTTTTATATCGTTTTGAATTTGAGACAGAAATACAACGTATCGTAAACCAAACAAAGGAACCAATTAGTAAAGAATAACAAGACAAGAGAAGCAACTAAACAAATAGGAATCTCTCAAATTGTTAAAATATTCAAAGTCAACTTGGTTCTGTTTTAGGTTCTTCTGACTAAGACTTAAGCATATCCTGGAACTAAACACACCGTTTCAAATCACTAATTCAATAACATTTGATTTTAAACATTTTAAATACAAATTACTTCAAATTCTTGGTTGAATACTTCCCCTTAGTTTTTTTTTTTTTTTTTTTGGGTTAAAATACATCCCCTTGGTCTTTCATTTAACCAAACATTTAAGTTTTGAAATGCAATTTTGAAGTTAAATATGGTTAGAAATGATTAGCGTAATGGGGTAGTCTCATCTATCAAGTGGTCGACAGGTTAGGTCAGATAAATCTTTAGAGCTTTTGATAAAGCTCTGGAGTATGGTCTTCTTCTCTACTAAGTATTTTTTGGTAAAAGCAGAGTGGTCAAGAAAACGACGAGTAAACCACAAATTTCCTTAGAAAAAAAAAGACGCCACAAACTCTTTTGGACAATCTAAACCTTTATTCGATAGTAAATCCAGAGTCAAAGTAGCCAAATTGAGAAACCAATCTCCTGACCAAATACTTAAGCATATCCTGGAACAAACCAGAAACTCTTCAAAAACGAAACATCAAATTGGTTAGGCCATGTGATTGTACTTGTCGCAAGATCAAACACACCACAATCAAGTTGTGTGTTGGGATCAAAAGGATGACTACTTGGCCAAAGATCATCACCGCTAAACAGATGGAGTCGCTCTTGATTCCCAAACCATCAATATCTTTAACCGGTGATCTTATTGTGACCCCATTACCGAATATCAACATCTCACCTCCAAGAGAATCTACTCTTTCCCAATCACAACTTTCCGAATTCATCTTATAGATGGAAAACAAACGTTTATTTGCTAACCTTTTTAAGCTCACGATCATCAAAACCTCCCCAGAGTTTGTAACCGCTACTCCTTGTTTCCATTTGTAATCCCCAGGTTGTGAAACAAAGCTGAACCTAAACGGATGGTTACGATATGGTTTTCCTTGGACAATCTCATTAGGGAATCACCAGATAAATCAAAAATCTTAATGTAGCTATCTAATGCATACACATAAAGCTTGCAGTCCTTATTATTGTAAGCCATATACATACACTTTGTACCTTGAATATTCGACCATGACTCATCTCCTTTCTTGTATGTGAACAAGTAGTGTTGTTTGATACTCCAAGCTACAACATAATCCCTTGTTCTCTCGTTTATCCAAAGACAAGCCTGTTTTTTGGAGGAGTTTATGTCCGTACGCTTGATGAAATTTTCCCACTCGTCTTTTTTTTGGAACGTTTCTTGACCAAGAAGCGATGATTCTATCGATGGAAGATTGATCCTTTCGTAAGTGAATAAATTTAGAAGGTAAAAATGTAGACGAGAATTAACCATCAAGAGCCAATTGCTGGAACTAGCAATAACATATTTTTCCGAGAATTCGATTTCCGGATGTTGTATTTCGTGAACCTCGTCTTCTAGGGGATTGAACAGCAAAGTAGAATTCTCGTTGAATAGGATTTGCCATGGATACAGAGCGCGCTTACAAGTTCTCGAAATGGAATACAAGTTTGAGCAAATGGTTCTTGCTCGATAAAAATCCTTTATACTTAAGCTTTCGAGGATCGATCGCAATAGATCGGGAGAAATCTCGGACCAATCATAACGTATTCTCGACATTGTCGTCTCATTCAAATCACTCCGATGGTTGTGACTTGTGAGAGTGTATGTATTCAGAAATTAAGGTTTGGTTTTTGAAACATAGGAGAGAATTAATGGGCCTAAGCCCATATTAATAGGTTAAGTATAGGACGAGCAAAGCCCGCGAACTAAAACATGGTTAAGAATAAGAATAATCATGCGTATTTTGATGATTTTTTCATTTTTTAACATGTTTGATGAATTTTCTGACAAATCTATTTATAGTTTGGTTAACAAAACATAAACTTCATCAACTTAAAAAAAACAAATTATCCTTTGGTAAATTCATAATAAATCCGAAAAACATGCCTACCATACTAACATATGTGAATCTACTTCTGGCAAGATCAAAACACCGCAATAACTTTGTCTCAATGGATTAATGTTCTTATAACTAACTTGGCCGTATGTCATCTTCAACGAAACAGATCGAATCACTCTTGATTCCTTTACCAGCAATTATATGTGCTCTCGATGTGAGTCTATAACCATAATTCAACATGTAGCATCTCCAAGAGAAACTACTCTTTCCCATTTTCTCTCTTCACCAGATTCTTCTTATAGATGTAAAGATGAAATTTCTTCAAAAAAATATCAATCATTGATCTATTTCTTAAGAATAAAACATACTATCAATTGTATAACTGAAATTTATAGTAGAATTTCGATTTACCAAATATTACTGTAAAATAAGAATTTCATAATTTTCATCATGTTTATTGTTAACTCCCCGATGAAACTCAAAATTTCAAACCTTCATTATATTGCAATTTTTCACCCTTATTAAGAACACTTTATAAATTTAAATTTATAACCATAGCACAAACTTCATTGGAAATCATGCTAAATCTTAAATGAAAATCAAAGCTAAAAAAAAATGATATTTATTCAAATTGTTGGTAAAACCAAAACCAGAGACTGAGGAGAGTTTCTTGAAAAGGCTAGAAGACTAATTAAGAATCTCCTGGAACAAACCAGCAATCTTCGGAGACAGATCTTCTAATCTTGTATGCCATGTGATTGTACTTGTTGCAAGATCGAACGCACCGCAAAGTGGCTGTCTCATCATTGTAAGATAACTATCAGACAAATGGTCACCATCAAGGAAACAGATTGAATCACTCTTGAGTCCTCCGCCACTAATATCTTTGACCGGTGCTCTTATTGTAACCCCATGACCAAAAATCAACATTTTATCTCCCAAAGACTCTACTCTTTCCCAATCACCAATCTCAAGATTCAGCTTACAGATACAAAACTTTCTATTTAACTCTCTTAAGCTCAAAACGATCAGAACCTCTCCTGAGTCCGTGACCACAATTTTCAGCTTGTAAATCGTATCTACGAAGCGAAGAGGATGACTAAGATAAGGGTTTTCTTCTATGGTTTCTTTAGGATAATCTCCAGAGAAATCAAGAATGTTAATGTAATGATCAAAGGTATAGACATAAAGCTTGTTATCTTTATAAGCCATATCCTCACACTGTGTGCATGTAATACTCCATCTCTTATCATCATCATCATCATCATCAACATCATCATTTCCTATTTTCTTGTATGAGAAGATATAGAACTGTTTGATAACCCAAGCAACGGCGAAATCTCCATTTCTCCCGTTTACCCACAGAACAGCCGTTTTACCAAACCTAAAATCGTTCCACGTCACTTGAAACGTGGTTCCGTAGAGCTCAAGGAAGTATCCAAACTCGTCGTTTCGTATGAGTTTAAAAGGACGATCACCACGAAGTGATGACTCTAATAAAGGTAGGTTGATCCTTTCACGAGTAAACACATTCAAGAGATGAAAATCTAGACGAGAATCTACAATTAGTATCCAATTGCCGTAACTAGCGAGACAATGGGTTTTAGAGAAGTCCATTCCAAGAAGATTTTTTGTGTAGATCTTGTCTTGTATGGGATCAAACAAGACAAACTTGATAAACATATAGGCTTTATATAAACAGCTAAATCTTATCTCTAATATATTTATATCCCATATTATAAATTTATAATATAAACCAATAATATTTAATTATTTATATATACAAGAGTAATTGAACCAATTACATATCTCGCGAAGACTACAAATAAACCACCTCGCGTTACCAAACTTACGACTCCTGAAATCCTTTTGATTTCGCTCTATGGAGTTCTTGAGAGAAATCCAAGATTCTGATTCGACTATGTTGACTTAAAACGTAAAACTTGTTGCTTTTGTAGACAAGATCTTGATACCTATGCATGGAGAATCTTAGGAACTTCTCTTGTAGATATTTCTCTCCAGAAATCAAATCCACGCTTAGTAAACATTATATAGAAGAGACCTATCGACCAGACGAAGGTGTAATTTTTATTAGTCACTAAACAAAAAAAATTATTGCTACTCTTTTGGGCTTTTAGAAACGATATACTTTGCTACAAATCGATTTGTAGATGCTCTCACACAGGTTCAACAACTCATAACCATCAAGTAACATTAAGCAAGAAAGATCGATAATATTTCCAGATGGACAACTAGAAAGTTTAGAAATTTGCAGGACTATCATCGAGTTGCTTCTCATCTTCAATCTCAACCTCCAAAATCTCAGGGATTCTCTGTTTCAAGTAGTTCCCAATTCGAGCTAGAACCATTGAACGAGTGTGCCAAAACTTGCCTCTTAAACTTATCTTAACGTACGGTCCATCTAGTTCCACTAGCTCTACTTGTCCTGTTATCCCAACCGATGAGTCGAAGAGTTGTGCAAGCTGCCACACAAAACCAATATATGATTTTTGATCAAAGATTCACAAATTCGGAACTATTTTATAGAAGAAAAATCTTGGTTTAACTTTGTTTCCTCTACAAGCAACAATGCTCTTGTCTTTTCATACAGAACACAATCTCTCACCGATTCATTACGGTTTTGGTCTCACCTCACCGATTCTAAACGAACATAATCAAGCAGGAAATAAATTGAACCAGAATTGTTGGTGCAATTTGGTTAAATTAATTACCGGTTCTGAATCTCTCCCTTACCAATTTAGAATTAGGCAACGCGGTTAGAAGAAAGCTTACCTCGACGCGAGCATCAGATAATACCAGATGAATATTATCCTCCGTTAAGTCCAGCGGTGGAAGCGTAGCTCCGCTGCCGGAAACTGCTTCCGCCGTCGTTAGTGTTCTTGCTCTTAATTTCTCCGCTAAGATCGTTCCTAAATACGCTGGCTTTCTCATTCTAACATTGCTGAATCGTAGAGCTAATCCAATCCGGTTAGCTACTGAATTTCTGGTTTTATGAGGTAGAAAACCCGGCGGAGCCGTACGGTGGTGGTACGGAAAAGCCACCAGTTCCATGGTCACTCAGTACCGCAGTATCTGCCTAACTGGTGGACTTATGGGTTCGGATAATGTTGATGATGACGTGGCAAAACCTCAACCGTTCGTTTCACTTCAATCGAAATCAGCAAATATATGGGCTTAGTGATTACGAAATACTTAGGGCCTATCTGTTATTGTTCAAAAAGCCCATAATGCTATAAAATTATTATCAATTACAATTTTTTGGGCATCTCCCTCACAACTCACAACACAAGTAATCCAATTAAAAAAAAATTGCAAGTAACTGTTCTAATGGAATTAAATGTATTACATTAGGATTACGTTAAGACTTTTGACATTACGTTAAGACTTTTGACCACCATATATGTGGCTTCACGTAGTGTTAACACGAGAATATTTAGATAAATTAATGAATTCACCCTACATTTTAAAATTTTGTGACTCTAACGTCGTAGAAACCAATGAAAATGAAGAATGGTAAAACAAAATGTATATAGATACAAATACCGTAATATTGAAAATGAAGGTGTCCTTGCTCCTTTTGACAAGTCACATGGTTACAAATGGTATAGTTGAAAAAATGGGAAATGAGGTGACATGGACATGTATGGGCCTTCATTATCCACCATATATTTCGTTCACACGCTTGTGGGTCCTACAGAGAGACGTACTAATGCGATTACTATGTCATTTGTTAATGTTTTGAAAGAAAATAATCAACAAACTACTCTCTTCGTTTCATGTTATAAAAAACTTTAGCTATAAATGTGGAATTTAAAAACTATATTAAATAATCTTTATTTTTTATTTTTCTATACTGAAAACACAAATGAATATTTAACTTAAATAATCCAACCAATAATAAATAGTATTTTAAAATATTAATAATCACAAAAGTTGAATAAAATTAATTATTTGCAGAAAAACTTGCAAAACATCTAATAAAATAGAACAAGAAATTTTTTCTAAAACCTCTTATAAAATGGAACAGAAGGAATACTACTTTTGCTCAAAAAGTTACATATGAAATAACTTTATTATTATTTTCTATTATTTTCATGTTTAAAATTAACTATGAAATAACTTTATCATCATTTTAAATGTTTTGTAAAAGTAAAAAATTTAATTTTTTCGGTAATTATGTATAGTATTCATCGTGATTATTATACTTATGTTTTATTGTTATTATAATTTTGTAATTTTATATGCATATCTTGACAATTTGTATGTTTATACATTTTTTACAAAAATATATTTTACGAAATAGTCTCTGTATATATGTATATATGCTATACGGTGCTCATATTTTAGAAGATTGGTATATGCAGAGTAATAAGAAAAACAAGGGCGATGCGTCCAAACAATATATATATAAGTTATCTATTATTTTTTTTTAACTTATTGACGCGTTTTTATCCAAGAAAAAAAAACTTATTGACGCCTGTTGAGTCAAAGCTTGGCAGATCTAATCTCCGAGAGCTTCTAAGCAACTTCGACTAAGACGTTTTAAGAAAACTCCCAATAACTTGATTAATCATATTGGTTATTCTAAGTTCTAACTAACATTTAACATAAAATATTGTTAGTTTTTTAATAGCCTTACATTGTTATTACTATTATATTCAATAAAATACACCGCTGCGTGATCGTTGGACTCTTGTAATGAAAACAAATTTTGTTTATTGATTTTTTATTACTTGAGATTTGATAACATTTAAAGTGTTCTTGGGATTGAGGTATGTGGGATTATTTTAGTACTTATACATATGTCTCCGTTACAAGTTACTTGTATGATTGTATCCATTCAAAACTTTCAAAAATACTACAAAAGAACTTAAAGGTATCGTAGAACTACGACGCGTTAATCTTAATTTTCTTTTCTTTTTTTGCTGCTGTAACTTAATTAGTTTAACTGTACAAATATATTTGTGGAAACCAGACACGAATTTTAGTTAGCATCGAGACAAACTACAAACGTTTATTTTCTTATGCAAAATGTTCTACAAAACTATAAGGACATCTCGATTTTGTATATATATTTTACTGTAAAAATTGTAGGCTAGATTTGATTTCTATACTTTATGTTTTCTCTCTCAGGAGCTTATCGAGATACCACATCCAACAGGATTAAATTATGAAATGTCATTTTTTTAGAATTTGTATATGGCATGATAATAAATGATTTGACATGTCATTTTAACTAATGTATCAGATGATTTTATTTTTTATTTTATTTTTAAATAAAATGATGAATATAATTACAATAAGTAATATCAAAGATGAAATTAAAATTTTTAATCTGTCGCGCAAAGATAGTTAGCATCTGAAATACCGTGTGTTTTTTGATATCATTTATAAACATTTTTTATGTGATTAGATTTTTTAAATAATTATACATAGTTATACCTAATTGTACCACACATTTGGTATAAGTAGTCAGTTGTACCATAAATTTTAATGATAGTTATATCAGTTGTAATAGTGTTCCAATTGTACCAATTGTACCAGTTGTATCAATTGTACCAATTGTACCAGTTGTACCAATTGTACCAGTTGTACCAATTGTACCAGTTGTACCAATTGTACCAGTTGTACTACTTGTACCAGTTATATCAGTTATACCACAAAATATCAAACTCGAATCCTAGACGTGCGTCGCGTGTAAAAACTATTTGAACTACTGCATTTTTGTTGGTTATCACTTACAATTAGTGCTATCTAACCCGATTTTAAGAAATTATCAGATTTCATTAAGGGTAAAATAGTCATTTTACTAGAGAGGGGCATTTGGGATAATGTTTTCCCCATTTGTGGTATTTCAGACTCGAACTCCATCCAACAATGATTTCCGACATCGGTGGAGCTGGAGCTCACTGGCGTCGCTTTTTCTCTTTTATGTTCATGGTTTTCGTTGCTTCATCTCTCGTTCTAGTTATGCTTTTTGGTGTTTTTGCTCCTCTTCCTTCCGTTAATTTTTATCAATTTGGAGCTTTAGTCTTCTCTTCCTTCACCCTTGTGGCGGGAGCAAACCGGTCAGCTCAAACTCTCTTTTTCTATGCTAAATCTAAGGCTGTTGAATGAGGCATTTGTTATTTCAGGCAGAATTTCAAACTCCACCAGATCTGAACTTGTCTTGGATACAATTCAAAGATCTACACAGACCACCATCACCACATGTCGTCGCTGAAAGCCATTATGGATGTGTGAAATCCTCTTACTCTCAGCAGATCTAGGAGAATCTCCTTCTCTATTCCACCACCGTTAAGGCTCTAACGCCACCAAAGAATGCTTGCCACTATCGATCCTGAAAGATATACTAAAAGATGTTGCTTTCATCGATGACTATCTCGAATTCCTTCTTGGTTCCCTTGATTGATGTTTGTCCAGCCTCCATCAACCGTCGTTACAATATCTCGGCTACCGCCTGCTGTCACGATATAGGTCAAAAATGTAACAAGTGTTTTCAGATGGAGTCTCTAAAATGGGCATGGTCCATTAATGTTGCAACAAGAATATCTACGCTCTCACGCTCCTGCCACTACCTAGTTTTTGGGCATGTACTATGGCTCGTTCATTAGGCTTTGATTCCGAATTCGGGCCCCTAAGGTTGATGAATGGTATAGCCTCCACCAGAATAAGTTACCCTCGAGCTGAACCTACATCGGCTTCCCCAGAAGCCTCCTCTAACCGGACTTCGTTGATGGCAAGAACTCTCCCTCTTGGACCGTTAGCTGCGCCTCGTTCGGTGAACTCGCCGGCAGCGCACGACAAAATCCTAACTTGGCCCATATCTGCTTTCTTCAATCTATTGTCCGATCCAATTGTATTGAAGTTTTGATACTTTGACTTGGACGGAAGAGAACATCATTCAACACTTGTATCGACATCCTTAATTTGGTTATGGGATAGTAACTTTCGAATCCTGCTCCATAGCATATCAAGGCAGAATAAAGCGTCCATAATAAAGACGCTTACTGTCTCTTCTTGATTCAACACACTTCCACTGTAGTGTCCGAGTAGATACTTTGACCGAATAGAATTTTTTATAAATATTCGAATTTCAAATCTACGAAGTAGACTTAAAATCTTTTTGGTATGAGTGTATACGATCTAAGCTTCTCGACATAGTATTCTCAAATTTGAGTCAGTTTTGGTGTGACCATAGTCACCACTTTGGTATGTCATGATTTTTATACCGGTCAATAGTTCCACCGAGTTCTCGCCAAAACATATTTTTAATTTTTTTATGCGAAATATGAAAATCTTTTGTTCCAACCCTTCTCCTTAGCGGAGAGAACACTTTGTTCAAGCCGAAGTCTCTTAGCGGTTTCAACGTTGCATATTTTTAGTCTTGGCGACCCATGCGGCTAAGGAATATTTTTCTAATGTCACAAGATTTTTGATAGTGACTAATTTTAAATTCTTCGAAGTTTTGTGGAAGTGTTTTTTGACACACCATAATCTCGTTTGTGGCATGTTGTGATGTAAGTTCTGTTTTTGAGTTTCTATGAATCTATCAACGAAATTTAATGCTTCTCGGATCTATCTATCTAATTTTGTTGTAACCTTGTGTTTGCTAATCTTTTTGTACCCAGTCATTAGGTTGATGTTATTGTACTTCCTATTTCCTTTTGGGATTGAACGAATGGAAGACAAGTATCTTTCCACCAAAAAAAAAGATTTGATTTCTATAACCAATTGTCATGAGTTTCGTTTACTATTAAACGACGATTACATGAATATCACGGGTCTTATTGAAAGTTTATATTAAATATGATATCACAACCGATATATAATAATATAAAGTTTGGTACTAAGATTTTATTAGGAAAAGCAAAAGATTTTACATCAAGTTAATATTTCAATTTTAACTTGTCGAAGCGGCCAATTCACTTCTAAAGAATCAAAATATTTTGTATTAAAATTTAAATATATTAAGAAATAAAGAAAATGAGAAGAGTAAGAGAAGCGTGACCAATGACAATGCAATGTAGCGATAGCTAGTAGCCTCCTAGGCTCCTAGTGCATATCTTCTCATCTTGGCCGAACATTTTAAATAATGTCAAATACCACCTAACAAAATTGAAAACTTGATTGGATATACACATATAGTTATAGTGGCTATGGACCAACTCACAAAAGAGATTGATCTTATCTCGCCTACCAAAGTACCAAACTAACAAAATTAAAATTTAATATGCGAACTACCAAACACACAAATACTTCATCTTCTGAAACTAGACTATAAGTGTTTCTTTTATATAAATATTTTTTTCTTCTAAATATCATTTTATGATTTAAATTTATAAAAATATATTTTATATAACTTCAAACCAATAATTTTGTTATGACTTAATTTGTCGAAATGATTTATCGGACAGCATAGTCGCTCCTAAATTAAAGTCTTTGGTTGAGCAAAAATAATAATAATTTGAATTGTCACAGTGAAATATTAATTCATATAAATGGGGTGCAAAAGATAAAAAGAAAATATACAGATAGGAGATTCATTTGAACTGTTTTCCGACACATCCAAAATATCATGCACCTGTAAGAAAAGTAAGCACTTGATTTTGTTAATGGAAGTATTTGATTTTTAAAAAAATTTGCCGCCTTTATAAATTTGTTCGAAGTTGTAACTAGTGGGGGAAATCTAACAATTATATTGTAAGATTTTATTTTCTTATACCATATATATAAAAAGAAAATTCATAGAAAAAAGATTATTGGCGTCCCCGTGAGTAAAGCCCCTTTCTCTTCTAATAATCTAATCATTGCGTGTCAAGCAACAAGAATCTCCTAAAAACAAAAAACAAGAACCTCCTACTCCTAATTATTGTGTTTATATTATTTAACCAAATGTTAAACGTATTAAGAGTTTATCAGTTTCTAAAGTTAGGACTGAAATAAATAAAAATATCTTTATCTACATTTCATTTGTTTGGCAACTTTAAGTACATTTATTTTAAGTTTTTGTTTTCAGTAATTTAATATTTTTACATGGTTAGTGGTCTCTTTACTCAATACGCCGTAGAGTTTCACAATCTCAAATCAGACATATTTTATTTTGTAATATTTGTGTAG
Source organism: Cardamine chenopodiifolia (assembly GCA_963922655.1). Taxonomy (NCBI): domain Eukaryota; kingdom Viridiplantae; phylum Streptophyta; class Magnoliopsida; order Brassicales; family Brassicaceae; genus Cardamine; species Cardamine chenopodiifolia. The sequence goes on along the minus strand of OZ000486.1, from coordinate 13,729,644 downwards.
TTCCGTGATTCCGTTGACAAAGAAAGTTTTTAAAAGAGTAGTAATTCCACATAAGACGGTGAAACCTGGTTATTTAGTCCCTTTCAATGAACAGATTTTACCCACGATCGTCCAAAGGTCCCATATTCCCCAGTCACATCACTTGTCCCTAATACGGCAACGTATCAAACAATTATGAAGACTTTTAGAATTTAAAGCAATTATTTTTGTCAAATTTCATAGTTACTTTTAAAGTCTTTAACTCAAAGCAATGGTTTAAAAATTCCAATTTATCTCCATCGAATAAGACTAATTAGCATTTCAAAATTTGACATGGTTAAGAACTTAAATTTAGAAGACAGCCAAATTGAATTAAACGATCAATTACTTTTGAACTGAGTTATTTCTTGGGAATTAAATGATTTAATGTATGACTTTGACTATTAAATTTTTTTTATAACATGTCTATCTCACATTGTGGTTGATTAAAGAGACGAAAATTTCCTAGTAAATTGTGCGACGAATCTGCTAAGATGATCTTGATGAGAATATAGGTGGGATACTGTTTTTTAGTCGAATATGAGTGAGTGATAGTTTATGATACATAAATCCAAAGGTTCGACAATTGTTTATACATATAATTCTTCCTTCTTGGATTGTATGAAGAATATACAATTGAAAAAAAAAAAATGTGATCCTATTAAAGAGATGAGAGTATGTATACAGTAATGTTTATGAATGGATGGAAGCAACATATGCACTACCTAATGCTCCCACAAATTCATATTGTCCGAGTCAGACTCAAATGACACTAGATCATACGTTTGGCCGCATATATAAAAAAGTACTATTTGGATTTTGGAGACTGTTAAAAACTTAAAATACAAATATTTGATTGGAAAATATCGAACTTTAATAAAATTTTAAACAAAGTTAAAGACTTCACATCCTTTTAAACTTTAATAAAGTTTGAGATTTTTATATTTAAGGATTGAATTATCATCCGGAGTTAAATAATAAGAACCTAGGCTGTCTCAATCGGTAAATCTCCAAAAGCTATCCCTGAAAAAAAGATTTTAGCTGAGAAATATAAAAAAAATCTTTCACTTTCCATGGCCTAGAAAAGTTTGCCACTTTTTTTTTCCCCACAACTTCCTTTTCAATAAGAAAATTGATGAAGAAAATCAAAGAAAAGCTGAAAAATCCACAAGGCAGAAGCTTGTCACTATAAACAAATACAGTAGAAAGAGAAGGCATGCTTGTCGGCCATAAGAACTTCAAAACTTGCTTATCCTTATTGGAATATACACTAACTCCATTGATTCTCATCACTATCTCTCTCTCTCTATTCACTTTTTCTTTCCTTTTCTAGCTTCTCTTTTCATTCTTGGGATTGTGGAGCTTTAAAGTTCCTTTTTCTTTCACCTTTTGGTTTCTGATTCTGCTTGATTCCAGATCAAACCATTATCTCTGTTGATTCCATAACAGTAAATTTGATTTCATTCTCTCTGGGTTTTTATTTCAAATCACTGACATTTTTTTATTTGAGGAATCGAAAGAGGAACTTCTGCATTCCAAAGTAAGAAATCTAAAAGCTTTGACATTTCATGACTATCTTCTTTTCATTTTTTAGTTCGTTTCTTAAAGATTTATTTTTTTCTTCTTGCAGTTTTAGTTGTCGAGAAAACTTTCACAGTTTTAGCTCGTGCTTGGTGGGTTCGTCTATGGATTCAGATTGGTATGCTTCTCGTATTCATTCTCTAATTTCCATTCACATATCATTACTTTTTTTTTCGTCAACATATCAGTACTTTCTTCAGATCCAAATTCACTATAACCTAATTTTGCTTTCTCTATATGTTCATAATCAATCATAGATCTAATGTTAAGTTTAGTCCTCAGCTGCTCAAAGCTTTGAGTTTTGCATTATAGCGTCTGCGTCTCTGTTAAATTGAAAAGATTTGATTTTTTTTTTCAAATGAAGAAATATCTTTGGTGTGAATCTTTCTGTATTTTGCAGGTGTTGAGAATTATAAATTGTTCCTCTTTGGCAAGAATGAAGTTGAGAGGATCAATGGGTTGGCGGATCTTTGAGTTTAAGACAGAGTCAGAGTCTATGTTTTGTGGAGTTTTGTTTCTTTTGACACTTCTGGTTTGGACTTCAGAAAGTTTAAACAGTGATGGTCAGTTTCTCTTGGAGTTGAAGAACAGAGGATTTCAAGATTCGTTAAACCGTTTGCAGAATTGGAACGACATTGATGAGACGCCGTGTAATTGGATAGGTGTGAATTGCAGCGCACAAGGCAGTAGTAACAGTAATAATCTGGTTGTGACATCTCTTGATTTGAGTTCTATGAATCTCTCTGGGATATTAAGCCCGAGCATTGGCGGTTTAGCTAATTTGGTCTATCTTAACCTCGCGTATAACGGGTTAAATGGTGATATTCCTCGGGAGATAGCAAACTGTTTGAAGCTAGAGGTTATGTTTTTGAATAATAACCAGTTTGGTGGTTCCATTCCGGTTGAGATTGGGAAGTTGTTGCAGTTGAGAAGTTTTAACATTTGCAATAACAAGCTTTCAGGTCCTTTGCCTGAAGAGATTGGTGATTTATACAATTTGGAAGAGCTTGTGGCTTATACTAACAACTTGACCGGTCCATTGCCTCGTTCTATAGGAAATCTCAACAAGTTGACGTCATTTCGAGCAGGGCAAAACGATTTCTCTGGGAGCATACCTACTGAAATAGGTAAATGCCTTAACTTGAAGTTGCTTGGTCTTGCGCAAAATTTCATTTCTGGAGAGCTTCCTAAGGAGCTTGGGATGCTTGTTAAACTTCAGGAGGTGATTCTCTGGCAGAATAGGTTTTCAGGATCAATTCCAAAAGAGATTGGGAATTTAACAAGTGTTGAGATTCTGGCTTTATACAGTAACTCATTGGTTGGACCAATACCATCAGAGATTGGTAACATGAAGTCCTTGAAGAAGCTGTATCTGTACCAAAACCAGTTGAATGGGACAATCCCAAGGGAGCTTGGAAATCTTTCCAGAGCAGTGGAAATCGATTTCTCGGAGAATTTTTTGACTGGTGAGATTCCGGTTGAGCTGAGCAAGATCAGTGAGTTGAAGCTATTGTATTTGTTTCAGAACAAGATAACTGGAATCATACCAAATGAGCTCAGTAGGTTGAGGAATCTGGCGAAACTCGATCTCTCCATCAACTCCCTAACCGGTCCTATTCCACCGGGTTTCCAGAATCTTACTTCGATGCGCCAACTTCAGCTTTTCCACAATTCTCTCAGTGGTGTAATCCCTCAGGATCTTGGTTTGTATAGTCCTTTATGGGTTGTTGATTTCTCAGAAAACCAACTTTCGGGAAAAATACCGCCTTTCATCTGTCAACAATCTAATCTCATTCTGTTGAACCTCGGGTCTAACCGGATATTTGGAAACATCCCACCCGGTGTGTTGCGATGCAAGTCGCTGTTACAGCTTCGGGTAGTTGGGAACAGACTCACGGGTCAGTTCCCCACCGAGTTATGCAAGCTTGTCAACCTTTCTGCTATAGAGTTGGATCAAAACCGGTTTACCGGACCGTTACCTCCTGAGATAGGCACTTGCCAGAAGCTCCAAAGGCTTCATCTTGCAGCTAACCGGTTTTCCTCAAACCTACCCAAAGAAATCAGTAAACTCTCCAACCTGGTAACTTTTAATGTTTCCTCGAACTCTCTCACCGGACCAATCCCCTCTGAAATCGCCAACTGTACGATGCTTCAACGACTTGACCTGAGCCGGAACAGTTTCATCGGTTCTTTACCTTGCGAGCTCGGAAGCCTACATCAGCTAGAGATCCTCAGACTCTCAGAAAATAGATTCTCTGGCAACATACCATTTACCATTGGAAACCTTACGCATCTAACCGAGCTACAGATGGGAGGAAACTTGTTTTCAGGAAGTATACCGCCTCAACTCGGTTTACTCTCAAGTCTGCAGATTGCAATGAACCTGAGCTACAATGATTTCAGCGGTGAGATACCTCCTGAACTCGGGAATCTTTATCTGCTAATGTACCTTTCTCTGAACAACAACCATCTGAGCGGCGAAATCCCGGCCACATTCGAGAACTTATCCAGTTTACTCGGCTGCAACTTTTCCTACAATAACCTCACTGGACCGCTTCCTCACACACAGCTCTTTGGAAACATGACTCTAACCAGTTTTCTCGGAAACAAAGGACTCTGTGGCGGCCATTTGAGAAGCTGTGACTCTAAAATGTCCTCTTGGTCTAAGCTTTCATCTCTAAAAGCGGGTTCTGCTCGTCGTGGGAGAATCATCATCATCGTGTCTTCAGTCATTGGCGGTATCTCTCTTTTTCTCATAGCTATCCTTGTTCATTTCCTTAGAAATCCAGTGGGAAAAATGGCTCCTTATGTGCACAACAAGGAGCCCTTTTTCGAAGAATCTGACATTTACTTTGTCCCGAAAGAACGATTCACCGTCAAAGACATTTTGGAAGCAACAAAAGGCTTTCACGAAAGCTACATTGTCGGCAAAGGTGCTTGTGGAACGGTTTACAAAGCAGTTATGCCTTCGGGCAAAACCATAGCGGTTAAAAAACTCGAATCAAACAGAGAAGGCAACAATAACACGGACAACAGTTTCCGCGCTGAGATCCTAACTCTAGGCAAAATCCGTCACAGAAACATAGTCAGGCTCTACAGTTTTTGTTACCACCAAGGATCATTTTCAAACCTCTTGCTCTACGAGTACATGTCTCGAGGAAGCCTCGGCGAGTTACTTCACGGTGGGAAATCACATAGCCTGGATTGGCCAACTCGGTTTGCGATCGCACTCGGTGCAGCGGAAGGTCTTGCGTACTTGCATCATGACTGTAAACCGAGAATCATTCACCGCGACATAAAATCTAACAACATTCTCCTTGATGAGAATTTCGAAGCTCATGTTGGAGATTTCGGGTTAGCTAAAGTCATCGACATGCCACAATCGAAATCCGTCTCAGCTGTCGCTGGATCCTATGGCTACATCGCTCCCGGTATGTTCGAAAAACCCGATAAAATTTCCCGCTAGATTCTGAGTGTACCGAGCTTAATCTAACCGTTTTTGCAACCTTTTCTTTTACAGAGTATGCTTACACGATGAAAGTAACAGAGAAATGTGATATCTACAGTTTCGGAGTTGTTCTTCTCGAATTGTTAACCGGAAAAGGTCCGGTTCAACCGCTGGAACAAGGCGGAGATCTTGCCACGTGGACTAGAAACCATATCAGAGATCACTCGTTAACATCTGAAATCCTCGATCCTTATCTAACCAAGGTAGAAGACGATATGATTCTCAATCACATGATCACAGTGACGAAAATTGCAGTTCTGTGTACGAAATCTTTGCCGTCGGATCGACCGACGATGAGAGAAGTAGTGTTGATGCTGATAGAGTCTGGAGAACGTGCCGGAAAAGTAATTGTGTCGACTACGTGCGGTGATTTACCTCCACCGGCGCCGCTGTGAAAAAGGGTCGTTTATTTTTAACTTTTAACTTTTCTTTCCGAAATTGGTTCTGTATAGATTAATATGATTTTTGTATAGTTATCATAGAAGAAAGAGATCATCTGAGGAAAAAACATACATATACATCATTCATCTTAAAGCTGTGACTCGAATAAAATTAGAAAGTTTTGTTCGTAACACAAAATAATAGAAAAGTGAAGAATTCAAAATGTATCATTATTATTATAAGAATGAAACCTTAACCATATTTTACTAGTCACTTCTACAAGTATAATTCTATGAGGTTTCTTTTGCTCTGGTCAAATTCTATATGAGGGTTTTAAAATCAAGTTTTTTAAATAATGCGTTAGCCTTGACAAAAGATATAAAAGAATCGTTAGCACTTAGCATTCATTTGGCAGATACTATTGGTATTCCCACCCTTCTTAATGTAAAATTTTCAAATTCTTATGCTATTTAATATCAAAAATTCGATTTGAAATTTGAATTAAAAATGTTTAGGTATATTACTGTATTTATAGGGAAGACAATTAAAAATAGAAAATTATCTAGGCTGAGTAAGAATTTTTTTTGTAAATAGAATATTGTTTTAAAAAATATTAGGTGAATAATTACAAGATATGTTTCATAAAAATAAATAAATAATACTATCAATGAAAAAAGGTCGGTCTAAAATGATGGATTTTTACCGCAGTAACCATTCACATCCCAAATTTACAAGTTATTTGGATGTTTAATAAGGTTTTAATAGCTTCAGCATTGCATCAAAGAAAACCTAGTCCTACAAAGTTATCAATAACATCTGAAAAATCTAATAACCGATGACAAATAAATATCTCATCTTACAATCTGAAGGCACTATCTTGCCACGAACCTTACCACCAACGACGTTCTTACACAAAGACGTGACTAAACCGTCGCTTCCAATGTACTTTAAGTTGATATCTGAGAGCTCAACGTCTTGACAAGGAAACTTTTGACTACATTGCATCTTTAAAGCCCCAAATGTTGTTATAGGTAACGTTTTTGATCTGAACATGAGAAGCATACTTTCCAGAACTATCACATTATCCGTGTGGACAATACTGCTGATCAATGTTGATAGGGTTTCCAACACTGATCATTCGGATATTCTCGTACAAGAAATTTGAAGCCAAGATCTGTGAAATAGACTTAGCCCATGTCTTGATACGTAAACCGTCCGTTGAACCGTTGAAAACTGAGTTTCTGACGGTTAAGCCCTGGACGTTCTTCTCCTCCTCGTATCTTCCGTGGCTCCCGACACTAATCCCATGTCCTGGTCCGCACCTAGCTAGTATTGCGAGATATCGAGAGAGCAAATATTGGATAGACATATATCGACAATATGATAAATCTTATAGTTTAGGCAATTTAGAACTTTACGGCATGTAAAATAAGTGTTAGGAAAAATTTGTAAAATAAGTATGCAGCTCATTCTAAGTTTTGTTATACTAACAAAAAAACGAGAAAATTAAAGGGGGGGGGGGGAATCTCAGCTATATAGGAAAAGAATAAAGTAAAATTCCATTCAAACTATTTTCAAACATTCAAACTATTTTCATACTTAGGTTTGTGAGTATCTAGTAGTGAGATTGAGTTAAGTAATAGAGTTTAGCTGACATTATAGATATCCAAATTGGTGCTTCCGTCAAGGATTGCAATGCAGTCGTCACCTGTTGCGATAGTGACGTTAGAGATATGCATATCTTTAGATTTCCCGATCTTGATTCCGTCGGTATTAGGGCTATCTCCAGGAGTAGAGATGGTGACGCCGGCAATGTTGAAATCCTTGACTGAGAATAAATTGATGTCCCATTTTGTACTTTATACTTTACATGTGTATATATGTATTATCAAAAGTTTTTATATGACAGATTAAGATAATGAAGTATATGTTTAACCCCCAAAATGGATGTCATATCTGTCCAATATGAGATGCAATTAGCTTTTTACCATGTAATGTGAGTTGGCAAAAATATCTATACAAAAAAGGCAAAATTATTAAAAATGTCAATTTTCTTAGGAAGCCTTTTTTTCTTTACTAAAGACATGCATATGATTTAAAATCTAGAAATTGGATAGATGTTTGAGATAATATAATTTGCATCTTAAAAAAAAAATAAAAGAAAAAAAAAACTGAAGTGCGCCATGAGGTATCAGGTATGTATGAAATATTAACCAATATTGGACTAAATGGAGAAGTACTACTGTACAAGATGCGAAGAAACGAACGTCAAGTTTGTCACAACCGCGAGACATGCACAATGTATGAATGTAAAGCTCACTTACACTTTTGTTTGTTCCTTAAATCAATTATCTCTCTCCATTTTCTTTTAAAGTTCATAAGTTCAAACGATATTTTGTTAGAATCCGACACATAACAAAACTACAAAGTTTCTCGAGTTTGTTGTGTTCTCCGTTCAATCTATACGGTCTAATTCATAATCTACATTTCGGAAAACTTCCGGAAAATAACACAGGAGTAGTGTTTCAAGATTACATGGACGTCTTTTTATTTTATTTTTTAGATTACATGCATGAACGTTCTTCCATTGTACAGACGGATCAAGTCAACAATTATGTACATATATATGAAGAAAATTGTTCATTTCGATCTAAAATGCGATAACTTGCATGTCAACCTTTAGATCTATATCGAACCCATTTTAAAAATCGGATTATTTCATCTGTACAAGGTTCATGTTTTCATACTGTAATTAGTAAGGTTGGTGATTTCGGTTTATCAAGAATAAAACGTAACACGCACGCATGTCTCTAGTAAAGTTAGTGGAATACTTCCATGAATGGCAACATAGCTTAATGAAAGCATAAACCCCATATACGAGAAGGTACCACAATCACCTCTTCTTCTCTTTCTTTTTTTTGTCAACTGTACCATTATCAGTTCTAGAATCAATCGACCGATCAGTGACCGCCAAGAACATTAATTAGAGAACGTTTTAATCTATCAATAAAGCTATGTATAATAAGGATATATTGGTATATATTATATAGAAAATACAGTAGCAATCTAGTCTAATTTTTTTTTCCATCTACAAAAGATCAAAGATCAAGATCAAATGAATATATCCTTTTTTTTGTCGAAAGAAAATCTATTTCTAACCTCTCCGTGAATGATGATCAAGTGAGCCAAAAAAAATTTTAGTTCAGATTTTGCTGATAAAAATTTCGAAAGAAAATCTATTTCTAGCATTTCCGTGAATGATTATCAAATGAACTAAAAACCTTTTAGTTTGGATTTTACTGATAAAAACAATTACTTTATGATTACTTGACAAATTATTCAATTTTTTTTGGTTATACTCCATATTTTATTTATTTATATTAAGCTTATGTTTGGGAAATTACAATTGTGTTTTATGTTTCATAACAACTTCTAAGGTGTAAATGAAAGAGTTTTGGGGTCATCGTGTAAATTTGAAGAAGGTTAAGAGTCGAGAAGATGAAATGAAAACACGGCACACACTTCAAAGCCCAAACGGGAAGGTGTAAACGTCACGCCCAATCTGATCTTCTTTGGCTCCTTCTCAGCTTATAATCCATCATCAACTCTTTATTTCACATGATACCAATTAATCACAAACAATTTTTATGTTATAGAAAAGGTCAATTGCTAAAACTGTTTGATTTCAAATTTACTACTACCCCTATATGATAAGAGTTCTGTCATTTTAAGAAAAAAAAAAGAAAAAAAAAAAGATAAGAACTTGTGTCCAAATATGATTATTATCGGTCCTTAAAGCAAAGAAATACATGATTACCAAAAATACTTACGTTGGATATTATTATTTGGGATTATTATTTTCCACGTTGTGGGTGAGTCATCATCTTCCTTATAAATTGATCACACCCGAGAACTGTAGTTTCGTGTAGAACAAATCCTTCTCTGAGATAACGAGATCGAGTTTCATCTTAATCAACCGCCAAAAATGGAGAAAGCGATCGAGAGACAACGCGTTCTTCTTGAACATCTCCGACCTTCTTCTTCTTCCTCCCACAATTTTGAGGCTTCTCTCTCTGTAAGCTTTCTCTCTTCTTCTATCTCTTTTGATCTATCGCGATATCTAGATTTTTCTTTTTGCCGGTTCCGGATCATTCGTGATCTGGATTCATTTGTTTGGAATTTTGATTTTGATGCTGAATTGTTATTTGATTCGATGCATATGCGTCTGAGCTAAATTCAGCTTCGATTGAGGTCAAATTTAAGACTTGGATTTTTGGTTTTTGTATTTGGTTCACACTGGATTGAGCTAGATATCTTCTTTTTGTTTTTTTTTAAGTATTTGTTCGATTGGATTGGATCGAATTATCAGTGTTCTGCAGAAAGTGTGCAAATTCTGATGATTTTCTTAAAAGTCAAAGCTTTATTTCGATTACTACGTATCATCATCTCTTAACGCGATCTTTCCCACTTCACCAGGCTTCTGCTTGCTTGGCTGGAGACAGTGCTGCATATCAGAGGACCTCTCTCTATGGGGATGATGTTGTCATTGTTGCGTAAGTCCATTCTCTTCTGCTTTTGCTTTTCTGTTATTTGTTTTTTCAATAACTTATTAAGACTTCTTGTGATAAACTCTAGCTTTTGGTCTATTTCAGGGCACATAGGACTGCACTATGCAAGTCGAAACGTGGAAGCTTCAAGGATACATATCCTGATGATTTGCTTGCACCAGTTTTGAGGGTCTGTCGCTTTCTTGTCTAACCTGTTGTTGGTTTTTCCTTTCCTTCCTACTTCCTAGTTATATATAGTATATCTTTTTGGCACAGGCATTGATAGAGAAGACAAATCTAAACCCAAGTGAAGTAGGTGACATTGTTGTGGGTACTGTTTTGGCACCGGGATCTCAGAGGGCTAGCGAATGCAGAATGGCTGCGTTCTATGCTGGTTTCCCTGGTATGTTTCTTCTATGTACAGTACAGGGATGGAGATATATGTTTCTATTAGCTGTATACTCATTCTGTTATGTCCTTGGGCAGAAACCGTGGCTGTCAGAACTGTGAATAGACAGTGTTCATCTGGGCTTCAGGCTGTTGCTGATGTAGCCGCTGCCATAAAAGCAGGATTTTATGACATTGGTTTGTGCATAACCATCTTTGATTATGCTGTCGTGCTTTTTTTTTAATTGGAGAAACTGAGCTGACGACATATTGGATGCAGGTATCGGGGCTGGGTTGGAGTCCATGACTACCAATCCAATGGCATGGGAAGGGTCAGTCAACCCAGCGGTACTGATTCACTCTTCTCTGGAGTCTTAACTGGGTCTGTTAAGTTTACAGCATACTATAAAACGTATTATGTTATTGCAGGTGAAACAGTTTGTACAAGCACAGAATTGTCTTCTTCCTATGGGTGTTACTTCAGAAAATGTAGCACAACGCTTTGGTGTCTCAAGGCAGGAGCAAGATCAAGCTGCTGTAAGCAATTGAACTTTTTCAGTACTTTTGTACTTTAGTTTACCGATAACTTTGATCTCTTGATGCTAACCTATCGTGTCATATTGCTAGGTTGACTCGCACAGAAAGGCAGCTGCTGCTACTACTGCTGGTAAATTCAAGGATGAGATAATTCCTGTTAAAACCAAGGTATTTTCCAGATCCTCCTTACTATAACTGTATTAAGACTTATTATAGTGCATTAGTTACTGAACTTTATTCTGTTCCTAGGATAGTCAATAACTTGTGTTTTATATTTCAGCTTGTTGACCCGAAGACAGGAGATGAGAAACCTATTACAGTTTCTGTTGATGATGGTATCCGTCCAAGCACAACCCTTGCTTCTCTTGGGAAGCTGAAGCCAGTGTTTAAGAAGGATGGAACCACAACTGCTGGTACTTTTCCCAAGTCAATTGTTTCATTGCGGGAACACATTTTTTGTTTATCACAACTTTGAGTCCATTGCTCCATTTTTTTTGTCTTAAACAGGAAATTCCAGCCAAGTGAGTGATGGTGCAGGAGCTGTTCTCCTTATGAAGAGAAGTGTTGCAATGCAAAAAGGACTTCCCGTTCTTGGGGTATTCAGGTGGGTGATAATTTTCGATAAAGCTATAGAAGTCTCAAAACCGGAAATACAGATGCTTGTGATGTCCATTTACTTAGATAATCTAGTATCTGTAGAACATACATTGTTCTTTGTGTATTTCCCACGATATCTGGCTTTTCCTAAGTCGCATTGTATTGGAAAAAATTTCAGAACATTTGCTGCAGTTGGTGTTGACCCAGCAATCATGGGTGTCGGTCCAGCAGTTGCCATTCCTGCTGCAGTTAAGGCCGCTGGTTTAGAAATCGAGGACATCGACTTGTTTGAGATCAACGAGGTATATAGCAAACACTTGGATGATCGTCTTTACCACATATCTCTCTGGCTCTTCCTTTACATTCTGATGATAACCCTCGGTTTAAATCGTTCTGTGATCAGGCATTTGCATCTCAGTTTGTTTATTGCCGTAACAAATTGGGACTTGACCCAGAGAAAATCAATGTCAACGGAGGCGCAATGGCCATAGGACATCCTCTGGGTGCTACAGGTATATGAGAAGAGAGCTGTAAAACTGTTATTCTTATATTAATTCACTAAACCAGAGAGGCTTGATTAATGAGAGACTCTCAATTCTCAACCAAAGCCTAATCGTCCAAGATATCCTTGTAAACTCAGTCCTCATAACAGCTCTAACTTGCTGCAATCAGTCATAGGCTAGTTACAGTAGACCTATATAGCTAATGCTTGTTAAAATTCTCACAGGAGCGCGTTGCGTTGCTACTTTGTTGCACGAGATGAAACGTCGTGGAAAAGACTGTCGCTTTGGGGTAGTGTCAATGTGCATTGGTATGCTTCTGACTCTCTCTCTCTCTCTCTTAGTCTCTCTATATTCATAGTGAATTTGGTGTCTGAATATGTTTTTTGGAAAAAACTGTGGCAGGGACGGGGATGGGTGCAGCGGCTGTGTTTGAGAGAGGAGATGGAGTTGATGAGCTTCGCAACGCCAGGAAAGTGGAAGTGCAAGGCCTTTTGTCCAAGGACGCTCGCTAGAGATCAAGATGTGTTACAACCACCAAGAACACTTTCACTCTCCAAATATTTGATCTCAGCTCTCTTCTGGTCTTATTTTCCCTTTCTTCAGATACTATTATAGTTTTGAATAAAGTAGCGCAACCAATGTTTGCCTGCTCTTCTTGACCAGGTCATGTGTTTAGTATTTTTTTCATGGGGATAATCTTTAAATCTTTATAGTATGTATTAAGAATATTGTTTATTCTCGAATTCCAGTTGTTGCTTCTGGAAATTGTAGAATTTTCAGCTGACATCGATTTTTAGATTTCAGTGGATGTGTCAAACTTTCATAAAGTCAAGAGTTCCGACTTTTGATTGTGTTTGATAAGTACGGTAGACTAAAGCAAAATAATCTTATTAGTAACAATTGGGGTGGTGGCGCAGTTGGCTAGCGCGTAGGTCTCATAGCTGCTGAGTGATCCTGAGGTCGAGAGTTCGAGCCTCTCTCACCTCATTAGTTTTTAAATTTTTTTGTTTTACATTTATTCAGCCAAACATACGCTTTGATTCTAACAAAAGCTACATAATTTTCCTTCTTTTCACTTCTTGTTGTTTTCGAGTTCTTCTACCAATTTAATAAAGGATATGTCCTTTTCAACTCGGAATTAGCCAATGCATAACTTTCCTTCTAATAGCGTGTGTAACAGACATTATAACAGCAGTAAGTTCTTTTGTCAAAGAACAAAACATTAAACACCATCGGAGTTGATAGAAATCTTGTCAAATCACCAATAAAATTTGTTAAAGTTGCACCAATCCGAAAAGCCCTCTAAAATAAGTTAATCATGTTCCAATGCATCCCCCTCGGTTTTGTTACAGACAACACTCCCCTTAATTTGTGGAACCATCAAGCGTATCATATGCTTTCATATATAGAAATCATTACTAAGTTTTTGACCGATTAATTAAGTGAATTGAGACCGGCTTTCATAAGCAAGTTCAGTGAATCAAGACTATATCGCTATACTTAGTGTAAGAAAACAAGATTTTTACTCGAAAAGAGTTAGTCCTAATTACTAAGTCCAATATTCGATGAACCATGGAATAAGAAATGAATACGTTGCCATAGAAAAATGAACTAACCAGAAAAAAAAACGAACCTTTATAAAAAATTAGATTAACCAAGTATTTAGTTACACACCCAAAATTCGTAAACTAATCAACCACTCTCCATTTTACACTCTCTTGAAGTCTCGATGATGAATTACATGAAGCTATTGTCCATCGCTGCGATCATCGCCGCGGCTTTATCTCCAGCATTGGCCGGATCTCGTCCGGTAAAATGTGACAATTGCATTAACCGTGGAGAAGAAGAGATCAGATTTGGATGTGAGTCGTAGGATTCTTAAAGCGTCGAGACATATAAGTTACGATGTACTGAAGAACAACAAACGAGCTAAACGAGGTGGTAACCGGATCAACCGGATAACACATACCGACGATTTGTACTGTCGATAATAATTGTTACCGCTTTACGGATTAAACATAAGACCTCTTGCTATCTTTTTTCTTTTCCCTTTAATTTTTATTTTTCTTTGGTTTTTTTGGTTAGTGTGTTTTATTTCATTTTAATTAGTATTTTCAATCACAACACAATTTTATTATTATTTTACAAAATGTAAGCCTTCGGGACATGAGACTCTGAACTACGAAAATAAAACATATACTATACAGTTTAGTTAAACCTCATGAAGATATTTTTATTTTTATTGTTTGCTCATCGCTACTGGCAACTGAAATCTATATTGAGAAACATTCTATATAATTTTTTAAGATGTAAAATATTATCATTAATATAATTGCAATGTAAGAATAAGAATAATAAAATCGATTGTGGGCAATTTTATCAAAGTATTTAATGAGATTTTATTTTATTAACATATTCACATTAATTATTTTGATATTTTGAAGATTTTGTTAAGATTTTTTCTTTCATATTTATTTGATTCTATTTTTTATAAATTTGAATTATTGCATCATCAATATAATAATTAAAAATAGATTGTTTTGGCACATATTGTGATTTGAATTTTTTAAAACGAACATAAATTCTTCAATCGATGAAGAAAAATAAGTGTAATTAACACGTCCCGTATCGGCAAAAAACCTTTTTGGTGGTTGTTCAAAACATATTATAAATATGACCAAAATGAATACAAATCTGAATGAGAAGGAATTTGATTTAATAGACATCTAAATTTAAAAGTTTTTATTATGTTTAATGTGGTTCTTCAATTGAACTTTTTAGTTATATCATAAATAAAAAATTTTAATTAAAAATAAAATATTATAAATAGATTTAAAATTTATAAAAAATTTAAACTTTATAAAACTCTAAAAGATTACGAATATACTTGAAATTTTACGAAAATTTTAAAATATTATAAATACAAAATTTCAACTATACAAAGAAGTTTAGTTTTTCAACTTATACAAATTTAAGATATTATTAATTTTAATGTCAAAAAATATTTATATAGTATTTTTAAAAAATTGATCAATAAGTTCATGGATCTGGTTTCGACGGATTCAATATTTTATCATCCAGATTTGGATTAGGATTCAGATATTCAAATATTCTAATTTTTACAATGGGTCAGGATGAATCATGGCAAATAAAGACGGATCATGATGGATCATAACGAATCTCGGATCGAATTTCTAATCATGAATAATAATTAATATAAGATTAAATCAAACTACTGTAGATTTTTTGAATAATATAAATATATATACATAACACTATATTTGAATTAGACTTCAGATCCAGTATTTTATCATATAGATTTGAATGAAGATTCGAATCTTCAAATATTCTAATTTTTATAATGGATCAAGACGGGCCATAACAAATAAAGACAAGTCATGATGAATCTTAGATCAAATATCTGAACATTGATAATAATTAAAATAAAGTTAAATCAAACTGTTATAGATTTTTGAATAATATAAAAATATATAAAGTAAACCATTTGACTTTTACAACTAAATTACGTCATAATATAAATTATCAAACAAATTTGTTTACAAATATAACACCTCTGAATTAAATTTTCTCTTCTTTTTTAATTTTTAAACTCAATTTTCTATTATAAATTTGTAACTAAAACACCAAATTTATCCAACAATAAAAAAACAAACTATACACCAAATTATTTATAAAATCTAAAACGTAAAATACGATTATTATACACCAACATTACCAACTTTTAAGAAACGCACAAGTTGACTATAATTTCTGAATTTCCTTGTAGGTCCTTCAATTCAAGATTTTGATAACATCTTTCTAAATTTACTATTCTAGTCCTTACAAAAATCAAGAGTTTGATTTTTGATATTTTCTTGTTCAATTACGTTAGATTTCTCCTATGGTTTTCTTTTCACCGTCTTCTTCTCTCTTTCTCTCTTTCTCTCTTTCTCTCTTTCTCTCTTTCTCTACTTAGTCCTCGATTCTCTACGCGTTTCAGCGTTAGTCTTCTAGATCTCTAAAGCTTCGTTCTCACCGATATAAGTCTCTGAGATCGCTCCGTAAAACCAATCGAACTCGCGTCGTTTTTAAGGAAAAAATGGCGCAACAATCGTTGATCTACAGCTTCGTCGCTCGTGGCACCGTAATCCTCGTTGAGTTCACCGATTTCAAAGGAAATTTCACATCCATCGCTGCTCAGTGCCTTCAGAAGCTTCCTGCTTCGAACAACAAGTTTACATACAACTGCGATGGTCATACCTTCAATTACCTCGTCGAAAATGGATTCAGTAAGTCAAAATATTTCTCGATCTATAAGCGTAACTTGTTTTTGTTTCGATTAATCCATTTTTTGGATTTGATTTTTTTGCCTAATTCTGCATTTGGATATCTCTACGGTTTAAACCTGAATCAAGCTCTTATGTTTTGTATAATTTCAGTAGTAAATCAATTGATGTAAGATCTAATCCTTTATATGTTTTGGTGGATGTATTATCGAATAATAGCAAATCCTTGTTCTGGATCTATGATTCTACACGCTTTACTGGTGACGTGATTTGCGTGTAGCTTTTGACTTCATGGTGTTTTTGGCTGGGTTTTATCGTTATCGAAGTATAGTTCTATAATTGTTGTGAGAGTTGTTTGGGAAATTTGAAGATACATATCGCTTGAGCAATTGCATTAGTGTATGTATTCATTAGTTAGCTCTGTTTTCTGGTGGATATGCTCTTAAGAATTAATCGCTTTTGTTCTTGTTTGTGCAGCCTACTGTGTTGTTGCTGTTGATTCTGCTGGGAGGCAGATTCCAATGGCTTTCTTGGAACGAGTTAAGGAGGATTTTAACAAGAGATATGGTGGTGGAAAGGCTGCAACTGCTCAAGCAAACAGCTTGAATAAAGAATTTGGGTACTTATTTTTTCCTTTATCTTTTCGATTGCTATTGGATTATTCATGGCATAGTCATTTGACTCTTTTTTTGTGTGCTATAAAGGTCGAAACTGAAAGAGCACATGCAGTATTGCATTGATCATCCTGATGAGATTAGCAAGCTTGCTAAGGTGAAAGCTCAAGTGTCTGAAGTTAAAGGTGTGATGATGGAAAACATTGAAAAGGTTCGATTCTGACCCTTTTTACGTTACTGATATAGTTTTATGTTCTAACCTAATAGAGTTCAGCTAATAAGACTTAAGCGCCAAGATTTTTGGTTCCTAAAGACATGTTCTGCAGTTAAACCGTTTATACATTCTGGAACACTTTCATTTGCAGGTTCTTGACCGTGGTGAGAAAATTGAGCTTTTGGTGGACAAAACCGAAAACCTTCGCTCACAGGTTAATCCATACTCACAGACATGTTTGAGTTGCAGCTCTCTCTTTACTGTTGTTGTCTTGGGTTTCTAACTTTTAATTGAAACTCGAAAACTGTCACAGGCCCAAGATTTCAGAACACAAGGAACTCAAATGAGAAGAAAGATGTGGTTTCAAAACATGAAGATCAAACTCATTGTTCTTGCAATCATCATTGCCTTGATTCTCATCATCATCCTCTCAATTTGCGGGGGATTCAACTGTGGGAAATAAGTCTGGAACATTTCTTTCTGGGGTTATCCACCGCCCTTATGTACGTCTGAGATCTCCGAGAACATCCTCATTCAGTTCGTTGTGCTGCTTTTCTTTTTGTGGTTTCTAAATTCTCATGCTATGTTTCTTCTTAGATTGTACTTCTTGAAATTGGTTTTTGTATAGGCCATATATATACATATATGTATGAATGTTCGACATTTTGCAACGTTGCTATTACTGGTACCATCACTGATTCTTGCGAACCAATATTTGGACTAGAATTGAACATTTGTTAATTGGGAATTTACTAATTTGCTTTGGTCTGTTTAGGAGGCTGTGCTTGCTAATTGCAGTGACGACGATGATACGGTATAAAATAGTCTAGCTGGTTCGCATGAATTGGGGATGAGGTCTACATTTAAACCGATTTGGTCTGACTGGTTAAGTTCATCAAGGTTTTTACCATTTTACAATTCGTCGTCGAAATCTTCATTTTCCATTTCTGCGAGCTTACAACTTCAAATTGCTCAAACCTTTCTCTTCTGCTCCCCTAATTTCGGAAATCATCGTCTGTTTCCGATTCTTTTAATGGGAAACTTTGTGAAATTTTTGGATTGTTTTCGATTTGTTAGCCATATCGAACACGACGCGCTCGTGTTTTCGACTCCTGAAATTGAAACGACTTTGGAGCTACCTCCGGCTAATTTCGCTGTTGTTTGTCGGAAAATCTCTGTCTCCGTCCATTCTAGCGACAAACACTGTTCGATTCTGCTTGAGGTTGGAAGGTGATTTGGCGTCTAAATCGATGGTTGTTCTTCTATTTCGAAAGCAGTTTCGGGGTTTTCAATTCTGCTATCATGCGCTGGGTTAAACTCGACCCACATTGCTGCGATGCATTGGTAAGGAAGCAGACGGAGATGACTGAGCCCGGATTAATCAAAACCTGTGAATTTTAATCCCTACTATTTGAGATTTCAGTGGTTGCTAAATTAAGGAAACTTGATTAATCTGGACACTTTGATTCTGAGAGTGTTTTTTTTTTTTTTTTTTCTGTTTTGTTTATCTTAGTTATCTTTTTTGCTGAATTAGATCTCTAGTTTTCTCAGAGCTGTGATGGTTTTTATTGCTCATATGTCATACCAAACCTTTTAAGTTTTAACCATGGGAATAGCTTTGCCCGTAGAGAGAGACAGAGAGAGGCAAAGCATAAAGAAAGGAGACAGAATTCAAAGATTTCATTTTTGAGTTTTTGCTTATAATAGAAAATAATCTATTAACCGTTGAAATTCTTAAGGTTTTTCACATTTCCCCTTAGCATTTTTACACATTCCTCTGTTTGCCTAAATCAGGTTTGTCAAAGAAATGGGTTCAGTTTGTAGCTGAAGAAACCACACCACCCAAAACAGAACATTCCATAATTGTAAATGGCTACAAGTCCACCCAAGAAAACCTTAAATTCACAATCTTCTTCAATAAGCCGGCCTCCACAAGCCATCAAGTTTGGTCGCCGGACGTCCAGTGGTCGCATTATTAGCCTCTCCCGTGACGATGACATGGACGTCTCTGGCGATTACTCCGGCCAAAATGATTACATCAATTACACTGTCCTCATGCCTCCAACACCGGATAACCAACCTGCTGGCTCCTCAGCGTCCACCTCGGACTCAAAATCTGATGCAAACCGTGGCGGTGGAGGAGGAGAGGGGCCTAAGTTGGGGAATAAGCTGGAGAGGAGATTAACTGTGATGAAATCGAATAATAAATCAATGTTGTTGAGGACCCAGACGGGAGATTTCGATCATAACAGGTGGCTATTTGAATCTAAAGGAAAATACGGAATTGGTAACGCGTTTTGGTCAGAAGATGATGATACATACGACGGTGGCGTTAGCATGTCAGATTTCTTAGACAAGCCATGGAAGCCTCTCACGAGAAAAGTTAAGGTTCCGGCCAAAGTTCTTAGTCCCTACAGGTGATTGTTTGTTTGTTTTTACATTTACCCCTCACAAGATTTTCTTGTTCTCTTTAATCTCTGTTATAGAACTTCAAAATCTTACAATTTATCCCCTTCGCTGTTTCAGGTTACTAATCGTGCTTCGTCTTGTGATACTCTTCTTCTTTCTCTGGTGGCGTGTTACGAATCCTAATGAGGATGCAATGTGGCTATGGGGACTATCAATAGTTTGCGAGATCTGGTTTGCTTTCTCTTGGATTCTTGACATTCTTCCAAAGTTAAACCCTATAAACAGAGCCACAGACCTTGCTGCCTTGCATGACAAGTTTGAACAGCCCTCTCCGTCAAATCCCACAGGTCGCTCTGATCTTCCCGGTGTTGATGTGTTTGTTTCCACGGCTGATCCAGATAAAGAACCGCCTTTAGTCACTGCAAACACCCTTCTCTCGATCCTTGCTGTGGATTATCCAATTGAGAAGCTTTCTGCCTACATTTCAGATGATGGTGGTGCAATTCTCACCTTTGAAGCCATGGCTGAAGCTGTTCGCTTTGCTGAGGTTTCATTTTTGCTTTATCTTCCTCTCGCTTGGCTATTCCTATAGATGATGGTAACATTGACATGGCTTTTAAACTTTTTTTGGCAGTATTGGGTGCCATTTTGCAGAAAACATGACATAGAGCCCAGGAACCCAGATAGTTACTTTAGCCTGAAAAAGGACCCAACAAAGAACAAGAAAAAGCAAGACTTTGTCAAAGATCGTCGTTGGATTAAGCGAGAATATGACGAATTCAAGGTCAGGATCAATGGTCTTCCAGAACAAATCAAGAAAAGAGCTGAACAATTCAACTTGAGAGAAGAGCTCAAGGAAAAGCGGATTGCCCGAGAGAAAAATGGAGGTGTATTGCCGCCGGATGGGGTTCAGGTGGTAAAAGCAACGTGGATGGCTGATGGTACACACTGGCCAGGAACTTGGTTTGAACCTAAACCTGGCCATTCAAAAGGAGATCACGCTGGAATCCTACAGGTAAGAAAACCATCAACTTTATCAATTTAAGTCAAACCAAGAAACCTATCAAACTTGAATCCAATTTGTAGATCATGAGCAAAGTGCCTGAGCTTGAACCGGTGATGGGTGGACCGAATGAAGGAGCATTGGATTTCACAGGAATTGATATCCGAGTACCTATGTTTGCATATGTATCGCGTGAGAAACGTCCAGGTTTTGACCACAACAAGAAAGCTGGTGCCATGAACGGTATGGTCAGAGCTTCAGCGATTCTATCCAATGGCGCGTTCATCCTCAATCTGGACTGTGATCACTACATCTACAACTCTAAAGCTATCAAAGAAGGAATGTGTTTCATGATGGACCGAGGTGGTGACAGGCTTTGTTACATCCAGTTTCCACAACGGTTTGAAGGAATTGACCCATCAGATAGATATGCAAATCACAATACCGTCTTTTTTGATGGTTAGTTGTTCAATTGTGTTTCAACTACAGAAAAATTGTAATGCATATGTTACAAGCCACCACAGCTTAAACATTATTTTGTTTTGAAACAGGTAATATGAGAGCACTTGATGGGTTACAAGGTCCGGTCTATGTCGGAACAGGGTGTATGTTCCGAAGGTATGCTCTCTATGGATTCAACCCACCTCGAGCCAATGAGTACTCAGGCGTGTTTGGTCAGGAAAAAGCTCCAGCTATGCATGTCCGAAGTCAGTCCCAAGCATCACATACGTCCCAAGCGTCTGATGTAGAGTCCGATACACAGCCTCTTAACGATGATCCAGATCTTGGTCTGCCCAAAAAGTTTGGTAATTCGACCATGTTCACAGACACTATTCCGGTTGCAGAGTACCAAGGACGGCCTCTAGCAGATCACATGTCGGTTAAAAACGGAAGACCACCCGGTGCATTGCTCCTGCCACGACCTCCTCTTGATGCTCCAACCGTGGCTGAAGCCATCGCTGTCATTTCTTGCTGGTAATGTTTTGAAACAATAGATATGCTCTGTTAGTATAAGTGTTTATGTAGTTTAAACCTGTAGAGTTTAATTTGGCCTTTCAGGTATGAGGACAATACTGAATGGGGAGATAGAATCGGATGGATTTACGGGTCAGTCACTGAAGACGTGGTGACAGGTTACCGTATGCATAACCGCGGTTGGCGGTCCATTTACTGCATCACAAAACGTGATGCTTTCCGTGGCACAGCTCCGATCAATCTCACTGACCGTCTCCATCAAGTTCTCCGTTGGGCCACAGGTTCTGTAGAGATCTTCTTCTCCAAGAACAATGCCTTGTTCGCTACAAGACGCCTCAAGTTTCTCCAGCGAGTCGCCTACCTCAATGTCGGAATCTACCCTTTCACCTCCATCTTCTTGGTTGTCTATTGCTTCCTCCCTGCTCTCTGTCTCTTCAGTGGAAAATTCATCGTCCAGAGCCTCGATATCCATTTCCTTTCCTACCTCCTCTGCATCACCATAACCTTAACCCTAATCTCCCTCCTCGAGGTCAAATGGTCAGGCATCGGACTCGAAGAATGGTGGAGAAACGAACAGTTTTGGTTAATCGGAGGCACAAGTGCTCATCTTGCAGCAGTCGTCCAAGGTTTGCTCAAAGTAATAGCCGGAATCGAGATCTCCTTCACGCTTACATCGAAATCAGCAGGAGAAGACGAAGATGACATCTTTGCAGATCTTTACATAGTGAAATGGACAGGACTGTTCATCATGCCGCTTACAATCATTGTAGTGAACCTTGTTGCGATTGTGATTGGAGCCTCAAGAACGATATACAGTGTGATTCCGCAATGGGGGAAGTTGATGGGAGGAATATTCTTTAGCTTATGGGTCTTGACTCATATGTATCCGTTTGCTAAAGGATTGATGGGTCGAAGAGGAAAGGTTCCAACGATTGTTTATGTTTGGTCCGGGCTTGTTTCAATTACTGTGTCGCTTCTTTGGATCACCATTAGTCCTCCAGATGATGTTACAGGCGGTGGTGGAGGAATCTCTGTGTAAATTTGAATCAGAAAGTAATGTTGAGAGGTTTTTTCAATCTATATACATTTTTGTAAAAGTAAATTTGATTAATGTAAATTTATGTTGAAAAGACCAATTCTTGCTTTAAGTTCATGTTAGCTTTTCATTCTTACTGTTGCAGAGAAATAAACCTTGCCTCTTCTTAACTATAATCCTCTGTTTCTTACAGAAATTATTTTCCATTGGAATACTGTATTTGACGAAACTACCCTTGTTGATCATGATTGTTTCAACGTTGGAATACATGATCTGACAGATTTACCCTCGTCGGACTGGACAAGAAAAATGGAAATAGAAGAATGAGACGACGTAGTTTGTTTTGGGAAATTAAAAGGAAACTTTATTTTATTTCCTTTTGTTTCCATATTTGGATATCCAAAGTTGAGAGTAGTAACCCTATCTATCTATTTTCATCTTTACAAATTCATTCTCTTAAGAAGATTAACGTCGGAGAACTAATATCACCTGAAGAAGAAGATGGTGAAGATTTCTAATGCAATGGAGAGATCTGATCTTTCTTCATCGTTTGCTATATTCTGCAGTTAAAGCTGCTAACTCAAAAGAGTGTTTCTGAGGTTGACCGTTGCTTTCATTCTCTTCGATACTTGAAGAATATGAAACTCTCTGTCAAAGAAATTTCCCATTCGCATGTTTTGGAGAGTCTGAGACACCACACAAACCCTAAGATACGTACGGAAGTTGAAGTCTTGTTTGAATCATGGAGGAAGACTCTTTATTCTGGCGGAAGAGACACTATTACTTTCAACAAAACTCTTCCCCTGAATCTGAAGAAACCATGTTCGGTGTTGAAGAACAAAGAACCTCTGCAGAGATCTCAGGATATTGCGGCTGAGGGTAAGAAGGAGACTGAGTTTTTGGGGTTGAAGAAGAATGATAATCAGACTCACCTAGTGGTTGATGATTGCAAGTCTTTCGCAGCGAGGTCTATCCAAAAGAAGAAGCAATCTGCCCTACCAATGAAACGTTCTGAAAACCCTAGATCCGGGGCTCATGAAACGGGAGAGATTAAGCAGAATCTGACGAAGCCTGGGGTTTGCAAGTCTGTTAGACCAACATCAAGACCTCTCCAGATGAAGAAGCAACCTCCTCTGCAAGTATCTGAAAACCCTAAATACTGTCCAAAGAAGAACACAATAGAGATGCTGGAGCTGTTCGAGATAGCCAAGAAATCAGCTGATGTTGCCAACGTAAAGGGACTTCTTGCGGCTAAAGCAGAGATATCAATCTGCGCAGAAACTCTATATTTACTCATCAGTTACCCAATAAGCTCAACAGCTAACAAGGCTGGTCATGGAGAAGCTTGGCGTCTTACAAAGCACAAAGCTCGCAAGATCTGCAACTCCGCATCAGCACTTGTTCAACATTGGAGGGAGCGCATTAGAGATCAACAACACTAAGATGTCAAACTCAAGGATAGTGTCTTATCAGATGATAAATTAGACTACTAACTGTAGTCACCACTTTAATTTTCTATTCTTTACTCAAAAAGTTATCAGTAAGGAATGTTGTGAGTTGTGAATCTGTATATTAGGATTTTCATAATCTCTCTGAGTGTTGTTCAAGTGAAGTTTGTGTTTCTTCTGTTTGTGCGTATCAGTGAAATCGGAGTTTGATCCGTATATTTGTTTTCAGTTGTAATTGAGAGACAATAAATCAATACTTGAGAGAGTTTCTCATGTGCATAATTTTTATAATGTTATCTGACATTAGCAGGTAAGCTCAAAGGATATTTTAAGAGAATCAATAGAGCATTTTCATTGATCCAAAATTTGTAGAAAAGTAACAGTGATGGAAATTAATTTGTGAGCCTTAACCTTAACCTTAACGGAGCCCTTCTCTATGGTTGTTCCCAGCGTTATCATCACAAGCCCTTAACAAAGTCCGTCGTGTAAACCAGAGAAGAAAAAAGAAACTTGAGGCCTAAGAAACACAAACTGTAGCAAACTGAAATTGAAGCCCTTAATATAATATAACCAGTCGATTTTATTTCAGTTTGAATCACTTCGGTTTTAGTTAGAAAAAGAATTAAAATATTAATAGATTATTTTAGTTAAGTTATATTTATTATTTATTTATTATGATTAAGAGATTAAATTTATTTTAATACATATAGCTAAAAATATAAATTTTTATATAAATTTTTGTTTACTTGATTTAGTTGGTTATATTAAATTCAGGTTTGATTATGGTTTCAGTTTTTTTTTAATTTTATTTTAAAGTAAAATCGATCGGTTTGTAAACAAGTTTCAACTGGATTCCTTGGTTTGATTATGATAGTTTTTTTTTCTTTTTAACAGATCTATTATGGTAGTTATGTTATATTTGATTACGATAGTACATCAATTTTAATTAACTGGTCGTGCTAATATTTATTTTCTTTAAAAAAATGTTTATCATAAAAAAACAATATATTGTCCGTGAATGAGGGGACTAAAGGAAAGTTGAAGAATTTTGTTTGATTTTGTTTGAAAATTGGAAGCCAAGCAACTCCAAAGTAGACTCTGCCCTCTTTCTCTCTCTCTCTCTCTCTCTCTCTCTCTCTCTGTCTTGCATTATTTTGATTTCCAGTTTCATACATTTCTCTGACTCTGAGGTCCAAGTCATTGACAATGGCTTCTCTTTCCTCTGCTTCTGGGCATAACGCAATTTAAGTTAGGCAAGAGACTTTGTATGGGATTCTCTGCTTTTTCCCACTCCCATGTTTCATGTTCATATCTTAACATTAGGCTTGTATATGTCTCATTTTTCGCCTTCAATTTGATCTCTCGAAAGTTGTGAGGAGAAGAAATAGATATGTATACGAATATAACTACTGAAATTTCATCATCCTTACATTATTACTTATTAGACAAGGAACTAATTTATTACGAGATCAGCAACACTTGACATGAATTCAAATATCAAACGCAAAACCAAACCAATCCTAATGGTTCCTGCTGCTATGAGTTGGTTCTGAGATACATTTATGTACTCCAAAAACGAGAGGCTCCCTATTCCATTAGGAATAGTCCCTGAGAGTTCGTTTCTTGACAGGTCCAGTGACTCCAGCTCCATAAGATTGGCCAAAGAAAGAGGAATACGGCCTGTGAAGGCGTTGTTCGATAAGTTGAGTGCAATTAATGCCTTCAAAAGACCAATGGATTCAGGAATCTGTCCTTCAAGTAGGTTCCCCGAAAAATCAATGGCGCTGTAGGAAGTGAGGATTCTCTGATATTCCATGGATAGCCCTTTGTATTGCAAGTCTGTATAATGCGTATATAAACCCCCATCTTGATTCATTGTGAGATTTCAATTGAAAAAGTAGCTTGGTGGCAAGCTTCCTGTAAACTTGTTATCAGATATCTCAAATATTCACAGTTCGGGAAATCCGAGAGGACCTTGATGAGAAGGAGATATAGGACCATAAAATTTGTTTGAACGGAGTATAAGGACTTGCAAACTCGGTGAAGCCTTGAGACAGAACGGAAACGTGTCTTTGATTCTGTTGCTTTCTACATTTAGAAACTTTAGAGATGAGCAATTTCGAAGAGACCTTGAAAGCTTCCCAGTTAATCGATTGAAGCCAAGGTTGAGTGTCCGTAGAGAGGCACCAACATAGAACGCGTCAGGAATACTTCCATCCAAGATGTTATTCCGGAGACTCACAACTGCCAAATTACTCAGAGATTGAGGAATTGGACCGGTGAAGTTGTTGTAGGATAGATCAAGACCAGTGAGAGAGCTTCTGTTGCAGATTGAAAGAGGTATCTCTCCTGTGAAACTATTATGACCTGCTGAGAAGATGTTGATAGAGAGCGGGGGGTTAGGAAGTGGCACACCTTAAGCAAAATTTTAAGGAGGCAGAGAAGATTAATGTCGACACACGAAAACTTTTAAGATTCTTTAAGCAAAAGAGACAGAGAAGATTAGTGTAGATGTTGTTTTGGGAATGGAGCAGTCACTTATTTTATAGATATGTTCACCGATAAGTCATTATTAACTCCTATCGTTTTACAACAGGTGTTTACTTATTTAAAACTCTTTCTAATGATGTCTTGACTTGGATTGATTGATGTTTATAATTTAAATACTATCTATTCTTCCTTTATCCCCTGCCTCTGCTTCTCTCATACTGAAAAAACAGGGGAGTATATTTGACTTCACTAAATTTACGATTTTTACTTACTTAAAAATAGAAAAAAGAAAAGAACAGCTTTATACTTTTCTTGAGACATAAACGGATATAAAGACAGACGACAAAAAAGAAAAAAAAAACGGATATAAAGACATGAGTCGTGGTAAAAATAAAGTAAAAGACAAGGATACACAGCTAATAAATAAGTGACGCATAACTAATTAAATAGTTTGTTGAAACTTTATATTCTCTTTGAAATTTCTTGTGCTCTTAAACTTAAGATAGTGTGGCCTTACAGTGAAATGGAATTAATTTTGATTGTAGATTGAAAAAGACTTGATCGAATTTTTAAAAAATCGTTAACCTTTAATAAATGCCTCACAAGTCACAAGTCACAAGTGAGCTCTGGCATTGATTTGTTTGTGGAATGGAAAAGACTTTGTCAAAGAAATATTAAAAAGTAAAAACAGAGACACCTCTAATCTTTGCGTTCCTCTCTCAGCATTTTCATTATCAGTCAAGCACAAGGACTGTAAACGCAATATTTTATTCTTGATAGATTGACAGATTTAAGTAGTCATCACCAGATTAAATTTTCATCACATATTCTCTTTCGACAGAGAGTGAGATAGTGAAAGCATCGGATTATATTAACGTAAACCTCTTCAGTCACTTAAACAAAGAGATCTCCTGAGTGCCTAGCCTGAGATCGAATTCTTGAGACCTGTATAATCTTATAGTCTCTGACTCTCTTATGTTCACTTGATCCAGTTTGTCTTAACTGGAAGCTGAAAAACGGTAGTTGTGCGTTAAGAAAATTGAGCTCGAATTAATTCAAGAGTCAGAGAAGAAGCAAAGCAATAAATCAAAAATCGACCAATATGTTATCAGGACATCATCAGCCATAAGAGACATCTTAATTAAGGGAACCAAAAGTTACACAAACTAGTAAAACCTCTTTCTTAAGGTAACAACATATCCACATGATATACTTACATATCACTTTCTTGTTTGTTCTACATTATTCTTATAATTAAAACTGTCCCATCTTGAATCCATAGTCATGAATAATCTAACTGGATCTACTTGTTTGCGCTTATCTGGACCAACTATCTTCACAAACCACTTTGTCTTGTATGAAGCAATAACGTGTGCTAATACCAATCCAAACAACAGTCCAGGCCAGTACCCTATAATTACTGCTTTCCAGTTTAACATCTTCACGCTGTTGTATCGGAGGTGCTCTTGTAGAAATGTCAAAATGGGCTGTCCACGTCCATTTTGACCCGTCCAATGTTGTCAATTTCGATGTGTTTCAGGGTCCATACACCTCCAGCCCTTCCTTTGTTCATCATAACCGACAAAAATGCATTTCTTCGCCTTTGTCTCTAACTTAGTCCTTTGAGAGTCGAACACATGGATGTAGTAAATTAATCCAAATATCCTGAGATGTTTCACCCTTGCCTTCTTCCCATGAACCATCGCATAAGGAGACTTCATATTGTTTGGACTTAGTGGCATTCGATTGATGACATATATTTCACATTTCATTCCTTCTGCCCATAAGTGTTTTAGGCAAACTCTTGTCATGTAGCCAACTTCTACATGTCTCGCTTAGATATCGGATCTTCCTTTCCGCTACTCCATTTTGTTGAGGTATATATGGGCATGTAAATTCCCTCTTGATACCATGCTTTCAACAAAAAGAGAGAAACTCCTTTGACATGAACTCCCCTCCATTATATGTTCTTAGAGTCTTGATCTTCCGACCCAACTCGCCATCCACGGTAACCTTGAATTTTTGAAATCTTGAAAATACTTCTAAGTTTTTCTTCACGAACTATACCCAGGTGTACTATGAGAAATCAGCAACGAATAACAACATGTATCAAAACCCGTATATGAGGGTGTTCTCGTCGGACCCATCAAATCGCTATGGATCCGCTCCAAAGGAGCACCACATCGTGAGGTGGAATTGTCAAATGGAAACCTATGTGATTTTCCATATTGACAACCTTCACAAAGTTTTCCGTCATCTTGAATCTTCAACCTTGGAAGCCCATTAACCAAATTCTTATTCACCATAATTTTGTACTTAATCATATTTATATGACCATCTGGCATGCCATATAAAAGCATTATCATTGGTGCTCATATTTTCAACATACAAATTGGAGGCCGATAAAACATATAAGTTTTTTTAACTCGTGTTCAAGTGTGAACCACATCCGCCTTGAATTCTTTAACATTTTTCAAAAATTTAACATCTCTTGGGCCAAACAAAACATAGTTACATGAGTCTACCACATTTATCACAAAGAAAAGATTCTTCTTTACTCCAGGGACATGGTATACGTTTTTATAGTAATTGGGCTTCTGTTATCTCCTTCAATGACAATTTTCCCTTCTTTCTCAACATGGTGGATTGAAATGTCCGCGATAATGATGGCTTCTTTCCCGTTATGACGCTGAAGACTAGAAAATAATTTCTCGTCTCCGATGATATGATGGTTACAACAAGAATCCACAATCTAATCATTTTCAAGATTTTTAATTGTGGATGTACCTGAAGATGCAGCCTCCACCGTGAAACTTTTTCCCCATTCTTCGTCTTCAGTATAACTTTTTGATTTCGTCATATTTGTTTTCTTCAGCTTGACTCGACAATCCTTTTTGAAATGCCCAAGTTTTCCACACCAGTAGCACTTGAACCGCTTATTTTCTCCCATAGAAGACCTTTCTCGTCCATCATTATTTTTTGCACCACCATCTATGGGTTTGTTTCTGAAATTTTGTTGCCTTCGAGCTACAAAAGCGCTCCCCGAATCATCATAAATTTTAACTCATGTCATTTGCATGGCTAGATCTTGCAAAGCTAGCAAATTTTCAACCTCCTCCAAGGAAAGTTGTGTAACCCATCCTTGAACTGAAATCACAAACGGTGTATACTCGGATTGTAGACCTCGAATAATAGACCGTTTCAACTGAACTTCTGAAATGGACTCCTCTGGATTAAGTCCGGATTAAGAGTATTAATCTCAGAGCAAAGATTTTTTTATCTTAACAAAAAACTTCGAGATAGAAGACTCTCCCTTCTTCGCATTCGCCAAATCATTCTCTAATAGTTGTAGCTGGGCCTCGTTCTTCTTGTTGGATAATTGGTCTAGCGCTTACCATAGAGAACTAGCGGATGTACACCTTGAGACATGATCAAATACTCTCGAGGATTCTCCACCTTGGCATTCTTCTGTGTCTACTCCTTTGTCGCTTCCGCAGTTGCAGCATCTTCAATAGGTGGTGTAGTGCTGCTACCGCCGACGACATCCCATAAGTCCTCACTAACTAAATATGACTTCATGCATGACTTCCATAACCGGTATTTAGATTGATTTGAGATCTTCATCTCTAATCCAACGACACGACCCGTTGATTCTATACTTAGAATAAACCAGAGGTCTCTTAAAATTCGATCTTAAATAGAACCAAATTAGAATGGCTTTGATACCATGTAGAGAAACAACCTCTGATAGTGTTTAGCATTAGCCTATGACCGTAATACCCAAGACACCCGAAAGAATTAAAAATCCCTCTAAGTATGAACGTTAAAATGGAAGAACACTTTGAAGAAGTTGGAAGACTTTGAAAAATTAGGAACTTATGAGAATTAACACTATTTCTTTATTTTCCTAACTTGTTCAACTTGTTATTACAAATGAAAAGATAAGGAGATACTTATAACTTGCAAACGATATTACAACAAAAATCTAAATAATTCCAATATAACTTCTTTAACTTAGATATTTCTTAAATCTCTACATTTTTTCTATTAACTATAACTAAATATTTTTAACTAATGAAGTTCTCTAGAAAAATTTAAGGAGTTGTAAATCTTCTAAAACATTTCAAAATATTTTAAAGAATTTGGTCTTTAATTTTAGGTTTGTTTCAATAATGGATAATTAGATTATAAACCCATTGTTAAAATTAACCCAAAATCAAATTTAATTTCAATAAAAGTACACTTCGGTTAACATTAAACCCGGTAAGATATAATTTGATGAACCAAATTGTTATATTTCGTAAAGTCGAGAACGGAGATTATACACGCGACGAGGGCGGAGCGATTACGATCACCGTCACTCTCGTCCAATTAATACATCCAGCGATGTCCAGAGAACTTTGGCGATCCGCATGATGTGATGACTGAAAAAGAACAAAACAATTAAGAAAGAAGAAGAACTCACAGACTATGCTTGCTTGACAAGGAAGCATTTTCTCTTCGCTTCTTTCTTGAGATTCAAATGTCGACGAAATTGGAAAGTTAGAAAACTACGGTTTAGATATTTAAAGAATCCTGTTACAATTTCATGCACAATCTATTTGAATGAAAAAAAAAAAAACCCCTAGCTCCACGAATCGAACCAATGCTATGATACCGTTAACGAAATGGTTTATGCCGATCACGAAAGACCAAGTACACGGGTCAAATTTAACTTAAAAGAAAACCAAATAAATAAGTATATCGATTTATGTTAGGCTCAGTGTGCCCATCGAAGATTTATTATGTGACATGAATCAAAAGAAGCTTAACAAGCAATAACTAAACCAAATTTTTACAACCAAGAACCTTGTTCCTCATTGGATTTGAATGTTCAAAAATTATTGTGGGAGTTACTAATAGTGATGTTTTAACATTGCTACTTGCTTTGTAGTTCCGGAAATGTGACAGCTTGGATTTGCTTTGATGATCGGGATGATCTATTCAAGAAGTTTCTTCAGAAGGTTCTTCGCCTTAAAGAGGTTTGTGGTCTATCTTTTGTTTTGGTTTTTATGATTCTAGTGTTGTTCCTGTTTGAGATAATCATCAGTTGTTAGACTAATCGTATTCTTCATATTGTCTTTTGTTTACCATTGTTGGGAAGAGACTTGACTATTGCTGAGAAGACAAATTGTTTAATCTTCATGATTAATGCTTTCCAGGTTTGTTCTGTTTCTTGCATATCATTTTTGTTGTATAGGTAGCCAGTATTTTAGAATGCTGCTGCACATGGGTCACGATCAGAAGTTACATAATATAGTTAGTAGTAACTGTGTGTGTGCGCTACGATCGTCTCGTGTCTATGTTGCGAACCGCCATTGTCGCCATGGCGTATGGCGGCCTCACAGGACATTATCGCTACGCCCCGCCATTCCCCATTTAAAACCCCGGCGATGCTGGAGAACAATCTTAGGGCATGCTTTTAGTTTGCTCTCTCTAGGGTGTTAAGTAACTTGTATTTGAATTAAGCCGGGTGGGTTGGTATATTTTGCAAGTGTTTCTAGGTTGGGCCATCATTTCATTATCGATTTGGTTGGTTTCATGTGTAACCAGCTTGTATTTCGAAATATTTAATCATGGTTTGGGTCCAATGATCTATGAGTGTATTGTCATCTTTTTGTCACAAAACTTGCTCATACCACAAGAAAACTTGCCCATTCAAATTCGTTAATTTTTGTTCTATACAATTATTTTATTGTAGTTGAGAAAATTCAATCGGGCTTATGTAGAAATTGGCAACCAGCACTTTTTAAAGCGTGTTGGTGGTTTTCATAGTAATTCTATCTTAGATATACTTATTTTCAAGTATATAATTTGAAAGGATAAACAAGAGACATGGACCAATTCTTGATTCAAAAAAACATTAAGAATAAGTTTAAATATTGCAAGTACGTTCTTATTAATAAAAAGAAGAGATTGAGGGCCAATAATTGTAATTAATTACATATGTTGGAGGTCTAATATAATTGAAGACACCCTGGTCCCAAAGGAATCTAGCTATTTCCCTTTAACATATTGATGTGTCCAAGACTTTTTCTTCATATTCGTTTTTAAAACAAAAGTCTTCATTTCAAAACAATTTCTGTATACCGTTGTAAAAGTTAATGCTTGCTTATATTTTATGTGCTATTAGAATAATTGTATTACTTCTAATTAAATTATGTGGTTTAATATAATAATTTACAACTGATCTAGTAATTTAATACTAAAAACATATTTTTAACATAAATTATATTCATACAAATGCTACATCATTACGACACTTTATTTTTCTATAAATCGAAAGTTAATGAAATATCCAACAATTGGTGCTACTAACATTATAAAAAAATAAATATACATATATAGGATATATATTCTTCAAAAAATTTAACACGTTCGGGCATCTAAAAGAAATAAGAAAAAAATATTATTCTCTTTAAATAAAATAAATTAATATATAAATTTTTAGAACTGAAATATAAATTTATTAATTTATAAATCAAGGGATTTTTAAAATACTCTAACACCACCACAATTATATAGTTGAGTTAAAATCACATTAGCTGATTAATTTAAATTATGCATAAAAATAATATAATTATATTAAAGATTTTTTCATTCTCAATATAATTATTCTAAATTTTTTATATCCACAAATAAATGCATTCCACTTTTACTATTAAACCTTTGCATATATTTTATAAACCTTAAGGCATATTATCATAATCTTACTTCATTCTCATGTATTACAATTGTAAATTTGATTTTTATAGTAATTTTCTCATTTTTTTAAACGAACTTATTATCTAAAAAAAATGAGATTGCACCCGACACACCTGACCACCACTAAAGATTATTATCATTCGTAAAACGTTTAATCAAATATTTAAAACATCTATATAATCATTAATATCAAAATCACTCTACTAACAATTTATACGAGTTATACTCTAACACCACCGAATATTTATACAAACTCAAAAATATTGGTTTTTTGGGAAGACAAAAAACGTGATCACCTAGCACGAGTCTTATTGAAAAGGTCTTATTGAAAATGCCCCTTACCCAAGTAGTGCCTCACAATCTAGGTTGGGTACATTGCGTACGATCCGCGTAGGCCACCCGGATGCATGATAGTAATCTAGTTACAATTAAAGAATTGAGAGAGAGAGGAAGAAGTAGAAAGTTTATTAGTTTTTTCATTCCTTCATCTTAGAAAAGTAAACGAAATTTTTCAAACAATAATAGAAAATTTTGCTTTAAACCACAACCATAACAAGCTAGAGAGAGAGAGATAGAAAGCAATCCAGCAAAACGGGATTACTCTTTCTAGAGAAGATGGGAATTATCAGCAGAGATGAACTGAAGGCAGGAGATCACATCTATTCATGGCGTAAGGCTAAGATCTACTCCCATCACGGTATCTCTCCCTCTCTCGCAATTTATAGCTGCATCGTATATTTCATTCAGTCAATGCTCATTGCTGGGATTCTTCCTTGATTAATTTGTTTCAAGTTTGACTTTCTATTTTCTCTGAAATACTTGTTTTGGGTTGCATCAAAATATTAAAGTATTTTATATATGATCCATCCTCAGGAATATATATAGGCGATGGGAAAGTCATCCATTTCACTGGTGGAGTTGCTAAAAAGACCGGAACCCGGACCTTCTTGGACAAGATCACCAGTCATTCAGTTATGAACCACAAGCCTTCTTGTCCTAATTGTGGAGACCAATTGAATATCGATGGTGTAATCTCTTCTTGCCTTGATTGTTTTCTCGCCGGAAAAAAAATCTATCTGTTCGAGTACAGTGTCACTCCATCTGTCTTTATCGGCCAAAGTCGTCCTGGTACATGCACAACAGCACCTTCAGATCCCTGTGATGAAGTCATTTACCGCGCGAAGTTCCTCTTATTGCATAATGGGTTTGGTGCTTACCACGTTTTGGAAAACAATTGTGAAGATTTTGCAAAATATTGTAAAACTAGCTTACTGGTCGGTAAAAACGATGTGTTTGGAAGAGGCGGTCAAGCCAATTTAGTAAGTGTAGTTGGGTTCATTTCGCAAGTATTTATCCCTCACGTAGGCAGAGCTGTTAATCTCGCAGCAGACATAGGTGTAAGAGAGGATGCTGTGAAGGTGTCCGTGGAGAGCCTCGTTGCTCGGTCAAAGGAGACCTGACTTGCTTTAAAGTCAGGTCTTCAGTGTTTGTTTGTGTTTAATCTCATCTGTATTGCGGTATGTGGTTCTTGGTTGTGACTTATCTGTATTATGGTGTGTGACTACAGTGTAATAAGGTCAAAGGAGACCTGACTTGCTTGTTTCTGTTTAATCTTATCTGTATTGCGCTATGTGGTTCTTGGTTGTGACTTATATGTATTATGGTGTGTGACTACAGGTTAATAAGGTCTTCAGTGTTTGTTTGTGTTTAATCTTATTTGGTGTGTATCTACGTCTACTAAATCAGCGGTCACTTTCTCAAAAACTGACACTTTAACTTTTGATGATGTAAAATTTTAAAATATATACATTTTTAATTTAATTATTTTTTATAGTTTGTTTATAATATTTTGTTTAGAAGAAAAAAGGAAACTTTTAAAATATATATTTTTGATTTAATTATGTTTTATAATATTTTTTTTAGAAGAAAAAAAATGGAACGCAATATCTTTTCGTTAGGTTTTTTCTCCCACCCATAATCTCCACCTTTTCCACTTCTTCTTCTCCAAAAACTCATAACTCCTATACATATAAAATCTTAAAACATAGTTTTCTCATCATCTACGATTTCACTCACTGAGATATTTGCCTCGCTCAGAATTCTGTGATTTGTATAAAAATCTCAGAAGAATCAAATCCTTCCCATTCATCAAATATTGTAATGAGCGGTCTGATTCGATTTTTTTTGTTTTTCACATAACTTACAGTTGATAGATCTCCATCATATACTTATGTTTGCCAATCTTTTATAGCTGTGAAAATTTTGAGTTTTATATGACTTATTCATCTGACACAAAAGTGTAAATTTTCAGTTTACTTCCTTCATGAGACGGAAGAAAGAGAAGCAGCCAAATATTCTTGTGACAAATACTAATACGGCAAGCTGTTACTAGTACAAGCACCAGGTTATCATGTTAATCACATTTTGCTTAGATCTCTATCTACTACTATGACTATTCGATTAATATTAGGATTACTCAATTTTTGTGTTAGATACAAACTGCAAGTCAAAGTAATTGACCATACTGATAGCGCATCATTTCTTCTTTTTGTTCGGGATGTCATCAAGCTCATTTACAAATCCCTATATGAGCTGCTTGAGCAACAAGTTCAAGTAAACAAAGTTAGCTCCACAATTTGAAACCACATCTCTTTTAGATTTAAATTTATGTTCTTTCTTTATCAGATGATGCAGTTTAATTGTTCGGGCCAGATTCCACAAGAACTGCTTGATTTAGAAGGACGTCAATTTATTTTCACGATACAGGGTTCAGGGTTCAGACACTGCCAAATCCAACCGATCATCTTCATTCAGAGTACGGACGAACCATTCAAAAGATTTAGGATAATGTTTCACACTTGATATGTTTCATATTCTGTCTTTTTCCTTTCAGTTTACATTTCATGGTACATGGCATTGATATTTCTTGTTCAATTACAGAATACAACTGATCCAATAATTGTCGTGGTCTCAAGCCTTTTAAATTCAACTATGAGCGAGGTTGGCTACTGAAAATCTTTTTTTATGTATATAAGTTCTTATAAATATTAGATATGCAACAAATTTTGTTTAGAGTTAAATAATTATTTTGGTGAAATCCTTTTTAGCTTGCACCTGGCTCAGACATAAACATTGTTTCTACCCCTTCACACGCAACTATAAATCAGGTTTATTACACTAACGTTCCATTACTTTTATTTTCCAAATGATTATGTATTTTGAAGTTTGGTATTTGACTTTGTAGATTGACAACGTGTAACTATGAATACAACAACACTTCTAAAATCACTTCATCCTAATTCCAGGGGTTTGATTTCTGTGTTTTTAGTATCTTGATTCGGTTGTAAAAAATTTGGGTGTCTTCTCCATCACACATATGGTTCTCGATTGCAGAAAAAAAACTGGCTATTAGTGATTTCGAGCAGAGAAGAAGAAGCTGATGAAGAGAGCTTTCTCGGAGAAATATGGGTTAGGATTTTATTTTTTTTGTTATATGTGACACTGGGTTAAACGGATATGGATAGTTCAGGTTTATAGTTTGGTTTAAAATTTCATTTTTTCCAGTCAATGGATTCTATTGAAAGAAAGACAAAATTGTAGTTTACAACATTTTTTACCTTTATAGTTTATACTTGTTTTTTCAATAATTTGTTCTAATAATGTAATATCAACAAATAACATTTTACTTTTAATATAGTGAGGACATATATTTAATTTAATCATTTATTTTCTAAATAATAATATTAAATTATATTTTAATTTTAAATAACTTTAAAATTTTTTTTTTTTTTTTTAAATAATTATTATGCTCGTGCATAGCAAGGCCATGATGCTAGTCTTTTTCTAAATGAATTCACAACATTTACCATCTTTGTCAAAGCTAGATGAATACCTGCCCATTCATGTCTATATTTTGATTTTTTTTTTATCAAACTATCATCACAAATTGACCATAGTTACAACCAATATGTTTTTGACCTACCAATGGAAATATTCTCGAAACTCACAAAAAACTGAGTTGGACAAAAAGAGAAGTAATTTGGACAAAAGAAACGAAAATCACCCACAAGATCTGGTATTTTAGCTTGTATTTCAGTTCCCTTTTTTCTCCAGAGCCGCTAAATTTAGTTACTCTTGTATTCTCCCACAAGATCTCCAGAGGAATATAAGCTGAAAGCGAATCCGGTTGTGCTTAAGTACACTTCTGGCACGACTTCGGCACCTAAAGGAGTGGTACCCTGCCACGAGGGAATTTTCGTAATGTCAAATGATTCTCTAATCGATTGGACCGTACCAAAAAATCCGGTTTACTTGTGAACCCTACCGATATTCCTCTAGCAATATGACATTCAAACTTAAATTTAAAAGCTAACACCATGGCCTCCGTTGATACTTGTAGAATATCATAAAATTAAAAATATTTAAAAATAATGAATAGTATAATTATTTTCTCTGAGACGTCTTTATACAAAGAAATTTGTGATACCGTCTCGTGAGACTCAGTAAAACACATGTCTGTCTTTTATTGGACTTTCTATTTTCGCTCTCGCTCTTGCTTTTTCGTTCTCCCTCTCAAATCCGTTTTCCTCCCTGATTGACTTTCCCATTCAAATCTCTTTTTAATAATATTAAATATTTTATTAAAAATATACTTATGATACTCTTACGTGTTCATGGTTGAAGATGCTTTAAATTTACTCTAGTGGGGTTGGGGGCCAATTTTGATCCGTTCTGAATTTAAACTTTTTAAACAATATTATTTTATTTCCGTTAAATATTTATAAATTTAAAATTTAAGGAAGAATAATAAAAAAATCATATAAATCATATTTTTCAGTTGAAGTAAATAAGTAGTTTCATTTTTATTAAATTAATTGGAACTAATCCAGTTAACACTATTCATAAATATAAAGTATTGTTTTACATTTTATTTGGTTTACATTTTTGGGAGACATTTGTCCCCAAAAAATAAAACTTTAGG
Source organism: Cardamine chenopodiifolia (assembly GCA_963922655.1). Lineage (NCBI taxonomy): Eukaryota > Viridiplantae > Streptophyta > Magnoliopsida > Brassicales > Brassicaceae > Cardamine > Cardamine chenopodiifolia. Next base: position 13,691,385 of record OZ000486.1, on the reverse strand, counting down.
AGATCAATGCAAACCAAGCACAAGGAGCCACCTAGATCATCAAGTGAAACCCATCTTTATAAAGTTAGCATTTTTTTTACAAGCGGCTATTTTATTGCTTACATTTGAGAATTTAGATGTCATATGAGCCGTTTTGTGCTTGTATGGGTCTGCTAGCGAAAAGTAATATTTTTTTTGACCGTGATGAGCCAGCCCGCTACACTCACAGACGGAAAATTTATGTTCAGACTCGTTCCGCTAAGCCCAGCAGGTTAACCGGCATACTCGCTGGACTTAATTTTTATAATTTAAAATATTATTAAAAATTAAATTTATTTTTTGAAATTAAAATTTATTTTTTAAAAATTTAAAGTAACTTTAAATATTATATTTCTTGAAAATATTATAATTTTTATATTTTTCTATTTTTATATTTTATTAACTTTGTAAAAATATTATATATATAATATATTTATTTTTATTAAATATTTGTAGCATGCAGACCAACCCACTAACTCGTCGGCATAATCCGCTAAAACTCACCTTTTAAAGGATCTAATATTTTGTGTTCATATCTTTTTTATAGTGGATCGGATAAGCCCGCACCTGTTTTGACACCTCTATTTAAGATGGTGTGGCTTGAACAAATCAATAAAACAAAAAAGCTTATTATAAGATCTAGCAAACTGGGTCAAGTGTTTAAAATTGTAAATCGTGTTGTATTGACAAATCTTTAAGATGATTGTTATCTACCAAAAGTTCCCATGAAAAACATAGACAAGTAAGTAAACCAATTTAGACAAAAATTGTAGAGAAACAATCTATGATAGTGTTTAGTAGTAACTTAAAACTGTAATATCCAAAAGATTTGAAATAACCAAAAGATCTTTTAAGTATAAAGGGGAAAATGGAAGAATATTTTGAAGAACTGTGAAGACTTTTAGAGAATTAGAAATTTACGAGGAATGACACTATTTCTTTGAACTTAATTTTTATTTAATTTTCTTAACTTGTTTAACTTGTTATACAAATGAAGAGGTAAAGAGGTATTTATAGTTTCCAAAAATTTTTACAACAAAAATCTAGATACTTCTACTATAACCTCCTTAGCTTAAATATTTTTTAAATCTTTTAAATTTTTCTACAACAATATATACATATTTTTAACTAATGGAATTCTCTAGAAAAATTCAAAGAGGTGTAAATATTCTAAAACATTTCCAAATATTTTAGGGAATTTGGGCTTAATTAACCTTGGAATTAGTCTAATAATGGATAATTAGTTATAAACTCATAATTAACTTAACCCAAAATCAAACTTAATTTCAATACTCTCCCTTAAACTTAATTTTGTCAACCATCCTTGCTTTAAATCTATCAATGGTTCCATCCGTTTTTCTCTTGATTCAGTTCACCTATTTACAAGAACTAGATTGGACATCCTTAGGTTTTGAAACTAAATCCAAAGTTTTATTCTAAATCCAAACCCAACATTGAATACTTCCAGCGATGTCCAGAGAAGTTTGGCGATCCGCATGATGTGATGACTGAAGCAGAACAGAACAATTAAGAAAGAAGAAGAAGAAGAAGAAAAAAAAAAGAAGAACTCACAGACTATGCTTGCTTGACAAGGAATCATTTTCTCTTCGCTTCTTTCTTGAGATTCAAATGTCGACGAAATTGGAAAGTTAGAAAACCACGGTTTAGATATTTAAAGAATCCTGTTACAATTTCATGCACAATCCATTTAAATGAAAAAAAAAACCCTAGCTCCACGAATCGAACCAATGCTATGATACCGTTAACGAAATGGTTTATGCCGATCACGCAAGACCAAGTACACGGGTCAAATTTAACTTAAAAGAAAACCAAATAAATAAATATATCGATTTATGTTAGGCTCAGTGTGCCCATCGAAGATTTATTATGTGACATGAATCAAAAGAAGATTAACAAGCTGTAACTAAACCAAATTTAGACCAAAAGTACAGTTTGGTTTACATTCAAACCGGTAATACATAATTTAATAAACCAGATTCCTCTAATGTAAACCATTCGAGCTTCTTGAGAATTTATGACGCGACGAGGGAGGAGCGATTACGTTCACCGTCACTCTCGTCCAACTTTTCGTGGAGGCTTCCCAAAAAATTAAGGAGCTTTCAGGTGATTACATTTTTGGTTTATTTTTCTCATGATTTCGTAAGCAAGAAGAATCGTATTCTCCTGTAAAATTGCTCTTTCGGATTTTGGGTTGCTAATTTTTCTTTGTTTGATTCAAACGCTGATTTGGTTAAGAATATCAACTCAAGGTCAATTAGTTTTAATACAATCATCAAATGAAACTAATATACTGAATTTTAGTTAGTGACACGTAACCAATTAGTGGATATGTTGCAGTTGAAGAACTACTTTCCTTAAGTATTAATTAGTGACACTTAACCAATCTTGTTGAACTTGTTTGTGGCCTAAGAGAAAAATGTCATTGATTTGTTTGTGGATTGGAGAAGAAATTTTCAAATTACATCTCTCTCTATGTAGACTTGCGAGTTTCCCTATCAGTACTAGAGCTACAGAAACAAGGTAGATCATGGAGAGGCTTGAGCATAAGGAGCTGTAGAATCTCCAGTTATGCATCAGCACTTCTTTAGCATTGGACACTGATCAACTATGCCAAGATTCAGTCAAGGCTTCACCTGCAAACCAGTTGGCTGGTGACCAAGGAAACTACTGACTGAAAATGTTGGTTGGTTGTTTATTCTTGACAGATTTGTGAGTGTGTACTCACCACTTTAAAATTTTCCACTACTCAAAAATTTATCTGTAAGGAATGCTTAAGTTGTTAATATATAAGGGTTTTCATAATCACTCGTGGTTTGTTTTGCCTTTTAACTATTTTATGAGAATCCATGAGACTGAAGTTAGTTTCATTTATAGTTGAGAGACAATACTTGAGAAAGTTTTCATGTGCATACTTTATTTCATTGTTACCTGAGAATATTAGTTCAAACTATGAAGCAGTTTGTTTATTCACATTAATCTGATTTGGTGGGGATTACCATTTGCACTCAAAAGAGGGATCTCATGAATATCCTGTCTGAGATTGAAATTTTTAGACCGGTAATTGTCTCTGACTCTCTTGTGTTCACTTGATCCAATTTGTCTAAACAAGATGCTGAATGATGACGCCGTGTGTTTAAGAAACTTCAGCTCAAGTTCGTTCAAGAATCAGGGAAGAACAAAAACATTATATCATAAGCCTATTTCTCAAGATTATACCAAGACATACGTCAGGTCATTATCAGCAAAACGAGTGATCTTAATTAAGGGAACCAAAAGTTACAGAAACTAGTAAAACCTCTTTCTTACATAAGGTAACAACAACATATCAACCTGCTATATTTACATATCATATCACTTTTTTGTTTGTTCTACATTATTCTTATTATTAAAACTGTCCCATCTTGAATCCAAAGTCATGAACAATCTAACTGGATCTACTTGCTTGCGCTTATCTTGACCAACTATCTTCACAAACCACTTCTGCTTGTATGAAGCAATAACGTGTGCTAATACCAATCCAAACAACAGTCCAGGCCAATACCCTATAACCACTGCTTTCCAGTTTAGCACTTCATCCTCGTCTTCTTCCTTTTGTTGTGTTGGTGGCACAAAGCAACTTCCTTGGAGAGGAAGACCACACAGACCTACATTCCCTTCAAATGATGATTCAGCTTGCCCACTAAACTGTGGTCCTTGTGGTATTTCACCTTTGAGTTGGTTATGAGCCACACTTATGTACGCCAGAAACGAGAGGCTCCCGAGTTCTCTAGGAATATTCCCTGATAGTTGGTTTCTTGACAGGTCTAGTGACTCGAGCTCCGTAAGATTTGCCAAAGACAGAGGAATGCGGCCTGTGAAGGCATTATTCGATAAGTTGAGCGCAATCAATTCCTTCAACAGACCAATGGACTCAGGAATCTGTCCTTCAAGTTTGTTTCCAGAGAAATCAATGGTGCTATAGGAAGTAAGGACTTTCCCTTGCTCCATGAATAGACCTTTGTATTGCAAATCCAAAGTATCTTCATATGTATAATAAGCATTCTTGTAGTCTCCCATATACATGTGCTCATCTTCATTTATCTTGAGCGATGATGCTTTCCAGCTAACAAAGAAACTTGATGGCAAGCTTCCAATAAAGCTGTTATCTGATAATTCAAGTATACGCAGATTGGGAAATGCGAGAGGACCTTGATCAGGAGGAGAGAGACGGCCAAAGAATCTGTTTGAACGGAGGGTAAAGACTTGCAAATTGGGTAAAGCCTTGAGCCAGAAAGGAAAGGTGTCGTCAATTCTGTTGTTATCAACACTTAGAAACTTCAGAAAGGAGCAATTTAAAAGCGATCTTGGAAGCTTCCCAGTTAGTCGATTGTAGCCAACGTCAAGCGTCTGTGTCGAAGCACCGCTATAGAACTCGTCAGGTATACTTCCTTCCAAGTTGTTTTTCCTGAGATTCACTACCTTTAAGTTACTCAAACATTGAGGAATTGGACCGGTAAAGTTGTTGTAGGAGAGATCAAGAACAATGAGAGAGCTTCGGTTGCATACTGAGAGAGGTATGTTCCCTGTGAAACTGTTGTTCCACGCAGACAAGTAGATGGAATTGAGTGGTGGAACAGGAAACGGTCCTGTCATGGAGTTATAGGCAATATCTAGTAACTGCACAGATGACTTAAGTAAAACTTCTGAAGAACCTTCGAAACCGGTAATAGAATTGTTAACGAGATTGGCTATGCTAAGACGAGGAAGCTTCCAGAACCACTCAGGGACTTTCCCTTTGATTATATTGCTGGAAATGTCTATATGCTTCAAGTTCTGAAGGGTCTTTAAGATGTTTGGAAACTCGATTATGTCGCAGCGCACCAAAACCAAGCTCTCTAAGCTCAATGGGATGTCTGAATCTGAACCTAAACTGGCTGGTAATAATCTATTTCTAGAAAGATCAAGGATCAACAAAGATTTGAGAGGAGAGAAGATGGTTAAGTCAATTGGATAACTTATGTTTAGGGACGAAAGGTCAAGATGGTTGAGGTTGATGAGCTTTGAGATAGGCTTTAGGATTTGTCCTTCAAATTTGTTATATCCAAGGGACAAATACACTAGCCTAGCTGAAGAAGAGTTGGGAACTTCAATAGGACCAGTAAGTTGATTCTTTTTCAAATTAAGATAAGACAAGAAAGGCAAAGTGGGTAGTAAATCAGAAGGTATAGTTCCTGAGAATTGATTGTAAGAAAGGTCTAAAAACGAAAGCTTTGTTAGATTTCTTACAAGTGGGAAACTACCAGTGAGCTCATTATGGGAAAGGTTTAAATGGGTAAGCAAGACTAGGTTACTAATTGAGGAAGGGACTTGACCAGTAAAGCCATTAGAGTCAAGAGATAAAACCTCTAATCTGTTGAGATTGCTGAACTCAGAAGGGAGTGAAGAAGATGTGAAGTTGTTGTGAGAGATATTAAGGTAACGAAGCTGATGGAAACCAAAGAGGCTGCTGTTTGGTTTGAGAATTCCAGTGAAGCAACCAGTTGGGAGTTGTAGCTTTGTGACTGCACCAGTTATGTTATCGCATATGACACCATTAAAGTAGTCAATGCTGTTGCAACCATCGGATTCAAACTCGTTCTTGAATTGCAGAAGAGCTTGGATTTGATCGGGACGACAAGCAAGAGCGTTGATCATTAAGAAGCTTGACGTGAAGACGATAGAGTAGAGTAAGAGTATAGAGAGAAAACGCAAAGGCAAACGCAGACGCAGTTGCGACATAGTGTTTGTGATTGAATAAGTTGAGGAAATGATTGAACCTAGAAGAGCATACAAATGATTTGCTATATATGTTATTTTAACGCCATTTTCAGGAAAGACTTTAAAAAATCTATAAATGAATGTGCGGACGAAAGTGTTTTAATTAAATTAAATGTGTGGGATCTAGATGGCACATCAAATAGATTCCACGTTGGCAGCGTTTATGAGTATGTTGACTGGCTAGACATAAAATTGACTGCTCTTCAAACAATTTGACTTTTTCTTTCATTGGATTCAAATGAGTTTGAATTACAAGTACGTTCATACTTTATGTTCATACTAATTTAGCAACAAGAGGAAAAAAACGTATACATACATTGGATCAACTAACGCACATTAATTTTGGCTTCCAGCTGCAATTCAAGATAACAAAAATTAAATAAGTGGGCCTTCAATTATTAATACTTTGCATTTATGAGTATGTTGCGTTACACACGCATTAATTTGTTTGTAGATTAGAGAAGACATAGCCAAAATTTTCAAACGAAACAAACAAAATGGTGAGTGGCAAACTAAGGAGATGTGATGCACGCGAGTCAATATTTGGGCTCTGAATAAACAAAATACAAAACGGGCCAAAGAAGTATTAGTATTAGTCTTAGTCTCTATTGGGCTAAAGTGAGATCAGGAGAAATTTTGGTCATAAAGTAAAACGACGTCGTGTAAACTATGTAGTCTGAGAAATAAAGCCCTTTATTTCTCCAAAGCAGTCATTTCTGTCGAATCCGTGCTCGAGAAAGGAGATAAAACCGATCTGAGAAATTCGCCGGAGCTAGGTTTGTTGTTTACCGACGTATAATCAATGGCAATGGCAGTTTTCCGTCGCGAAGGGAGGCGTCTCCTTCCTTCAATCGCTGCTCGTCCAATCGCTGCCATCCGATCTCCTCTCTCTTCTGACCAGTGAGAGCTCTATTCTCCTCTATTCTTATCCCTGAGCCGTTGATGTTTTGCCTATTAGATGACTGATCGTTAGGGTTAGAACATTTTCATTTCCTTGAATTTCGAATTGACGAGGATTAATCGAATTGGTTTTGTTGACTCGGGAGCTCTAATGAGTGAGATGTTTGTGCTGTTCTATTTGGAGTTTTGAGACTTGAAATGTCGTGTAAAGCTCGTTTCTTTTGAATCTCATTTTCCCTATTGCAAGATGAATTCGATTTTCCTTGTAGCAGAAACTTGGTTATAAATCTGCGAAACTTTTGTCCATTTTTTTCACGTTTGATTTTGCTAACATCTATCCAGTTTAATTTTGGTTTTGGGTCGTTTTGTGTTGATTATATGAAATATTGGATGATGAGGAGTAACCTCTATTTGATTTGTAGGGAGGAAGGACTTCTGGGAGTTCGATCTATCTCAACTCAAGTGGGCAAGTCTCAGCTGATTATTGGAGATTCGTTTTGCCAAGTTAGGAGTTTTGTTCTAAGAGTTCTAAGGTGTTCTAAACTCCATGAATTGCTTTACATGTATTCTCTGTGCAGTGCGTAACCGCATGAAGAGTGTTAAGAACATCCAAAAGATCACAAAGGCAATGAAGATGGTTGCTGCTTCAAAGCTAAGAGCAGTTCAAGGCAGAGCTGAGAACTCCCGTGGACTTTGGCAGCCATTTACCGCACTTCTAGGAGATAATCCCAGTATGGTTGGCAAATAAGAGTAGTTTTATATTTTAAATCACTTTATACTAGTATCACTGATCATCTCATGGTATGCATTTGTATTGATGATGACGAACAATCTTTTGGTCTTACTATATTCTTAGATATCCACCCTCTTGCTATCTCTGTATTGTTCTTTTTGGATGTGTCTCTGATTTCTAGTGTTGCTTAATGGCAAAACCAGGCATTGATGTTAAGAAGAGTGTGGTGGTCACTCTCTCTTCTGACAAGGGTCTCTGTGGTGGAATTAACTCTACTGTTGTTAAAGTGAGCAGGGCTCTGTACAAGTTGAATTCTGGTATGTTTTAAAACTACTATCGATGGTTCCATGGTTTAGTTTTTGCTACCATATCTGATGTTAATTATTGTATCATTGAAGGTCCTGAAAAGGAAGTTCAGTTTGTTATTGTCGGAGAGAAAGCAAAGGCTATAATGTTTCGTGACTCAAAGAACGACATTGTCCTTTCCGTAACAGAGCTGAATAAGAATCCACTCAATTATGCTCAGGTAAATCATAATTGCTAATGGTTAGGAGCATTACTTGCTCTGCCCAATCCATGTGTTCTTGATCTATGTATTGTTGTCTTTAATGATTCTTACGTTTACTTGCTGCTTCAGGTCTCAGTTCTAGCTGATGACATCCTGAAAAACGTTGAATTCGATGCTTTGCGCATTGTCTACAACAAGTTCCATTCAGTTGTTGCATTTCTACCAACTGTGTCCACTGTTTTGTCGCCAGAGGTAAGTCACAACTGTTAAATATCTCAGGACGACGATTTGAGCTTAGATATTTCACACTCTGTTTTAACTATAAACCATTATTTATGTGTGTTTTCCTTTTACATTGAAAGATTATTGAAAAGGAGTCTGAGGTTGGAGGAAAACTTGGGGAGCTTGACTCATATGAGATTGAAGGTGGTGAAACAAAGGGAGAGATACTGCAGAATCTGGCCGAGTTCCAATTCTCTTGTGTAAGTAACCAAGATCATAACTTGATTTACTGTATTTCAAACATAGAAAGAAACATAACTGTTTGGCTGCTTACCTATACTCTACCAGGTAATGTTCAATGCGGTTCTGGAGAATGCATGTAGTGAGATGGGAGCAAGAATGTCTGCAATGGACAGCTCAAGCAGAAACGCAGGAGAAATGCTTGACCGTCTCACCCTCACATACAACAGGACTCGTCAAGCTTCTATTACAACAGAGCTTATCGAGATTATCTCTGGAGCTTCTGCACTTGAAGCAACTAAATAAACCAATCCTTGATTGTTCCCTTCTTTGCTTTGATATCTATATACCTTGAAGAAGAGTGTGTTTAGACTCTTTAAGGGATACTGAATCAGTTTCCCTTGCTGGCTTCGTGTTGAGACCACCAATCTTTGCTCAACGGTTTTTTAATAATCATACCTGTAATGTCCAGCAGGATTACGAATAATTGCATTCACATTTTGTCTGATTCAGATTCGCTTCCCCAAGAATCTGCAGTGTTGTTTTGGGCAAACGCCCCCTTTATTACTCTGGTTTAATGATACTTCGCTATCTACGCCAATACCGTAGTCACTTTCCCAGGTCGCCAACTTTGAAATTTGACAGTCCACATACAAATCAAAACAACGCCAAATGTTCTTTGTAAGGCACTATGTGAATCTGTAAATCTGTATATTTGAACATATGTGAGAAATTTCATTTGATGTGTATTCCAATCTTTATGACTAGTGGCATTTGGATCCTTTCTTATTTTCTCCATATCCCACTAGGAAGACTTTTCAGTAATTATTCCAAGTCAAGATATCACTACACACACAATGACTTATCGGTGAACATGTATCTATAAGATAAGTAACTGCTCCATTGCCAAACCACATCCATACCAATCTTCTCCTTCTCTTTGCTTAAAAGTTTTCATGACGACCAGAATGTCGGGATTACATCTACTTTTACTCTCGATACTCTGTTTTTGTACTGGCTCTGCGTCAAGCATTTTTAGTTTAAAAAGTCTTGTTGCTTGTCATCCCCGCCATATTCAAGCGTCTACGCAGTTCAAGAACGAGTTTGATACTCGTGGGTGCAATCATAGTGACTAGTCAAATGGAGTTTGGTGCGATAACTCAACGGGTGCAGTCACAAAGTTACAGCTCACGACCTGTCTCAGTGGACCTCTGAAGTCCGACAGTAGCCTCTTTCAGCTCCGTTACCTTGGTCTCTCTGAAAACGACTTCACATCCTCTTCAGTCCCTTCCGAGTTTGGCAATCTGAACAAATTAGAGGTTTTATCTCTTTCCTCTAATGGCTTCCTTGGTCAAGTTCCTTCCTCATTTAGTAACCTAAGCTCGCTTTCCATTTTGGAGCTTTCCAATAATCACTTCTCTGGACCTCTGAACCCCAACAGTAGCCTCTTTGGGTTGCACCACCTCATTTACCTTGATCTCGGTTACAACAACTTCACTCCCTTCCGAATTTGGCAATCTCAACAAATTACATGCCTTTTAATCTTTCCTCTAATGGCTTTTTCGGTCAAGTTCCTCTCACAATTAGTAACCTAACCGAGTTAAACCGGTTATTCCTTGACAAAAACAAGCTCGCTGGTAGTTTTCCACTTGTACAAAATCTAACCAAACTCTCTGATTTAGAACTTTCTCATAATCAGTTCTCTGGAGCCATCCCTTCTTCTCTCCTCAGTATGCCTTTCTTATCACAACTGGATTTGAATGAGAACCATCTCACCGGTTCTATCGAAGTTCCCAACTCCACTTCTTCATCAATGCTTATTCGTCTGCTCCTTGGGAATAACCATTTTGAAGGAAAAATCCTAGAGCCTTCTCATCAACCTCAAGGAGCTCGACCTTTCTTTCCTAAACACAATCTACCCGATTGACTTAAGCCTCTTCTCATCTCTCAAATTTTTGGTGAGTCTTGAGCTTTCCGAAAATATTATATCTCCGGCCAGTTTTGAAGGTTCGACGGAAGTTTTAGTAAATTCAAGATCGATGCGGGTATTAGCTTTGGATGGAAACAGTATTGAAGGAGCACTTCCCAATCTACCACTCTCTATCAGCTTCTTCTCCGTGAGTCATAATAATTCACAGGAGAGATACCTCTTTCAAATTCCTCAATGTCTGAGTAAATTCATGTTAGTGAAGCTTCGGAAGAACAACTTGGAAGGAAGTATTCCTGACGCATTCTATGCTGGTGCCTCTCTACGGACGCTCGACGTTGGCTACAATCTACTAACCGGGAAGCTTCCAAGGTCTCTTCTAAATTGCTCCTCTCTACGGTTTCTAAACATTGAAAACAACAGAATCAAAGACACAATTTCTTTCTGGCTCAAGGCTTTACCCAATTTGCAAGTCCTTACCCTCCCTTCAAACAAATTTTATGGCTCAATATCTCCTCTTGATCAAGGTTCTCTGGGGTTTCCCCAGCTGCAGACACTTGAGATATCAGGTAATAAATTTACTGGAAGCTTGCCACCAAATTACTTTGAGAATTGGAAAGCATCACCATGAATCAAGGTGGGGCTTTATATATGGTATACACTAGGAATGCTTACGATAGCATTTCCTATACCGTTAACATTGCTATAGATTTTCGATACAAAGGTCTACACATGGAGCAAGCCAAAGTCCTCACATCCTACAGCGCCATTGATTTTTCTGAAAATCTACTTGAAGGACAGATTCCTGAATTCATTGGTCTCTTAAAGACACTGATTGCATTCAACTTCTCAAACAACGCTTTCACTGGCCAAATTCCTCTGTCTATGGCCAATCTTGTGGAGCCTGAATCAGTCAAGAAACCGACTCTCTGGGACGATTCCTCAATGACTAGGCAGCTGGACAAGGGCTGAACTGGAAATCAGTGGCTATAGGATATGCTCCAGGAGTGCAGTGGCTATAGGATATGCTCCAGGAGTGCAGTGGCTATAGGATATGCTCCAGGAGTGTTGTTTGGATTGGCAATAGCAAAACTCATTGCTTCATACAAGCCGGAGTGGTTGGTCAAAATTATTGGTTCTGAAAAGGGCAGAAACCGTTAGGGTTGACTTGGTTTACGTGTTATCATGTCGTTACGTGTTATGTTTATTGTATCTTTATGTGAAGCTTTGTTCTATTTCTTTTTCAATAAAGTAAGAATGCTGACTTCCGTAGTTGATAAATCTGATAAAATATAATGAATGAGTAAAATGGCAGCGAAGGAAATATGATGGCATCTGGAAAGTACAAACTATGTTTCATTCAGTATCACTTCTTATCAAATTCCTCTGTCACAAAAAAAAAGAGAGAGAGTAAGAAGCTGCTCTGTTTTGTCAAAGTACATAATGAAGAAACAGATGAGACAATATGGAAAAGCAGAGTAGAGCAAAGTGATAAAAGGAACAACAGTTGTTTCAGTTCTCTATATGTTTCATAAATCGCAGTAACAACTGTACAGAATCAAAGCTATAAGAACTCTCTCCTTATTCATTCCTATCTTCAAAAAAAAACAAGTATAAAGCTACACTGTTCTTTTTTTCTTCTTGTACAAGGCAAGAATCCTTCCTAAAGCCATATACATCTCTCCCTCTCTCTCTCTCACTCTGTTTGATCAATCATTGGAAGGGTATACCAGAAAGAGACTTCTAGATTCACCAGTAGAAATTGTGTGTACAGTTGTATTCAAATCCATGTACTCTACTGCACCTTTAGAGAAGAAATAGTAGTCTCCAGTTATATCTGGTCTTCGCGCTTCAATGGCACTGAGGATATCTCTGACGGTTTGGTCTGATCTAAAAGAAATCTCTACCGCTGTATTATCGGCAAATATGATATCCACTGTAATAGTCTTCGTGCTTGAATCTTCTTCAACAGCTTTACCGTTCAATTTTTTCTGACATATTAAGATGACAAAACTCAATGCTCAGAAGGGAAAATGGAGAAAACAGAAAGACAAATCCAAAGAAAGACCATCAAGAGTTATATACAGGTTTTTCAATTCTGTTTTGACCTAAGCTTTCAAGCAAACACAGTTACGAGAAAGTAGCAAGATTATAGTAAATAGTGCAGTGGAAGACAAAGAAACTTACATTCACTTGAGACGATGCCACTGGAGGAATAGCTACGGTGACTCTTCTTTCTCGGTCTGTTCAATGTTCATCGAACTGTAAAAATAGGCGAATGGAGAAAACAAAAAGATTCAGATATGGATGTTCAGCAGAGAGATCTTGAAAGAACAGCAGAGAGACTCACACTAAGTATAGTCTAGAAATCAAAATTTTAGATACCACCGGCTCTGGTTTCTTGTTGAATGAAACCTGCGGCCAAGATTAAACCTTGGGTGGCGGCAGGTTTTGCCTCCACCGCCGAATCCAAATTCCATTCGAATCCTTCGAGGTAATAGAATGTTTCTCCTCGAGGTACTTCAAGTTCATTGCAGATTAGGTTCACTATCACCAGATCATGATCCATCGTCGACGAAAGGGGCTCGCTCGTTTCTCAATTTTGGGCGGGACTTTCTTACTTTTTCAGAATCTTTCCAAGACGACGAATGATCGATTTCTTGATAAAACAGCTTCGTTTTATAGTACTAGTCTAAACGCCGTCGTGTAGATCAGGGTTATTTCACAATACACGAGGGGTAACATGGTAAATAAATAAGTAATAACAGAAGCACGAAGAGACCGTTCTAGCTTCCAGCTTCTTCTAACAGAATAAATTAAAGAAAACTTTAGTCTTTAGTCTATATTGATAATTAATATTTATACACATTTTCCACTCTATAAAAATTGTTGAGAAGACAAATCATATAGAACTGCCAAAATGGATGCAAAATAAAACCACATCTTTCATTTTTTTGTATTCAATTTTTTTTAAACCTATCTCTTATAAGTACCAAGCTTACGTGTCTACTTCAAGTTTCTGCTCTTCAAGCTCTTTAAATGTCGCAAACACACTCACCAAAAAGGAGCAGTATTATACGTACAAGCCTCGTTTAGAACGTAGCTATCCCTCCGGTCAACAAATTCATCTCGGTGATCTGGTCCTTCGACCAAAGCCCCAACTAAAACACTTGGATTAGGCTTGGACTGTCTGTACCAATTATCATATGCTTGAGTGCATCCAATCAACCCTTTGTGTTCTTTATAAGAAATGATCGATGAGCATATATATATGATGAACCCTAGTCGGATATTTTGGACCGTACATATAGATCCAACTAGATGACATGTTTTCATCGGATTCGGTAAGGGTGGGCAAAAAACCGTACCCGACTCGAAAACTTGTACCTGAATTTGAATGCGAACCCGACAAATTATTCTATTGGGTAGTAAATCCCTAAACCCGAAAATCCGTACCCGAACTCGATCGGAATCCGAAACCCGCAAACCAGATCCGAAAATCCGAAAACATATAATTACCCATGAGAAATACCCTAATTCGAGGATCATATCTTCTAAAAACCCGGAAAACCCGGAAAAATCCGAAAAAAACGAAAAAACCCGAAAAACCCAGAAAAACCCAGAAAACCCAGAAAAAATCTGAAAAAACGAAAAATAAACCCGAAAACCCGAATTTTTTGGGTTTTGATCGGGGTTTAACTCTGAAACCCGAACTCGATCCGAACCCAAAAATTTTTACCCAAACCGAACCGAGACCGACAAAATATTCTATTGAATAATAAATCTCTAAACCCAAAAACCTGAACCCGATCAGTTTTTATTCAAACCTGAACCCGAAACCCAAATACCCACCCTTAGAATTCGGTCTTAAAATGTAGTCGGATAATTTGAGTCGCAAATCCGAGCATCTCTTCGGATTCTCATGCATGCGTAGTAGTAACATACTGTTTGTTTTCCTTGTAACTAATAGAGCGAGGTTGAAATCGATATTTGTGTTGTAGATGGAAGACATCCTCATCAAAAGATAAGACATGTGGAAACGTGGACTAAGATAGTCATTATCTATACTAATAAAGTGAGTGTCTTCTGTTTAGATTTAGGTATAGACGGAAGCAAGTAACCTTCGTTTGATTTTCATACGTGTCTTAACTTTGGGTAAATGGCAGGGTCTACTCAAAAGTAATGCATATTTTGATCATTAAAATTATTTACTATATTATCTAACAAATTCCACTAAATTCTTTAAAATCATTTAAAATCCATAATTTAAGATCTTCCAATAATAATGTATATGATTGTACATTTTCAAATCACTAATCCAATAACAACTAATTTTATAAAATATTTTAAAATTCATATTTGAATAAAATAAGAGTTATCATTTTAATACAAATTATTTTAAATTTTTGGTTGAATATAGTCTCAAAATCTATATTAAGTTTGTGCCTAATTAATTAAACCGGTGGGAAGAAATGCAATGTTTTGGATAAACCATATGGAATCATTCTCTATAATTGGTATGCTTCTGGCTTTAGTTTTCCCCATCCTATCTTAGTCTCTCTTACCGTATTTCCTGCATAATGGAAGTTATACTATCTTCTCCATGAGATGACTATATGAGCAGTCACATTGTCTCACCATAGCAATAACACAGTATAGTCATATAATCGGAAGCTCTCTTGATCCCTAATTTGATGTAATTGTTAAATTATACTACTATGTTTATCCTTTTTCTTTGAGTTGCCAATTTTGGTTTTAGTATTATATGTTTAAGTATAGTTTCCATGAATTTAGTAATTTTCAGAAAAAATTTGTGCAAACGTCAAATTAAATATTCATTTCTTAATTTCTGGAAAAGTAATTTTGAAATATACATGTACCTCTATTAGATTTTGTAAAGTGAGATGTGGTTGATTTCGTATGAAATTTAAAAAGAGACATCTATAAATTTGCTTCATAATGACTATGTAGGTCATGAAGAATCATCTTAGCAACAATGAAAATGTGCAATCAGTAAAAGAAAAATACCCACAAAGAAGTTTTGTTGTTGTTGAGATTAACTAGTAACTAAAACTCTAAAAGAGATTCACCAATTTTTCTTATATTTTCTTTTTCTCAAGAGCTCTTAGATACCTCTCCATTCAAGTCGGAATTACCGGATAAGCTTAATGAAACAACGTCTACGTAAGAGGTTTCTAATATCACCCCAAATACGATTCTAATCCCGAGGAAAATATTTGGCATCTCAGCACTCTATATCACCAAACAGAAAACAACAGCAGGAGACAAGATATAAAAAACAAAATACCTCAAAGCAAAATTATAAACGGATCAATCAAAATGGATTGTCCTCAAAGGATTTGAAAAGTATTTCTAGATTATCAGCCGCTTGAAGTCAACCTCCACAATTTTTGTGGGCATCAGTGAGGTAGTGAAGTGGTACAAAGGCTATGAAACAATCAGTGACAGCTATGAAACAATGTAAATGAATTGACAAATAAAAATCAATGTAAATGAAATTTATGAATTATCATGTGCACTTCTATACAATATAATATGTACGACGTCGTTATATAATAAAATCTAAATTGATGTCGTATAACTCAATTAGATCCACAAAACGCGAATGATTAAAAGATAATTAACAATAAACTAAAACCAAAAGCAAAAAGAAGAGGAAATGACCAATTTCAACTTCAATAAGATTCGGTCTGTTTTCAACTTCATCATACAAAATTTTTAAATAAACTACATAAATTTTTAATCGTGTGCCAGAATCAATTTTAATCATTATGTTATTAGTCATTCCGTTAATTACTAGTAAGACAAATGTCACCTGACATGTTCATCTTAAGTCAGATGTTACATGACATGTTTCTATTAAAACATATGTTACGTGGGATGTTCCTACTAACCTAGATGTTATGTGTATTTAAAAAATAATAATTTTTCACAAGACTTTTAAATCTCTATACATCGTTTTAGATTTAAAAAATGTTGACACTTCAACAGAAAAAAATAAAACTATTATCAACTCAACTACCTTATAATTTTCTTTTATCATTTCTCCAACTGCAATAACCATAGAGTTTAGACCATTGTACGGTGTATTTTCTAACAATTGCAAATCTAACCTCCTAAAAAGTATATATTTGGTGGTCTGTAGGTGGGGAATACCATTTTCCGCCTTACGAACACATGTATAGACTTGGACCTTTCCAACTTCTAACGAATTAAACCGACTAAAAAACTTTAGTCTATATTGATAATTAATATTTATACACACTTTTCACTCGATGAAAATTGTTGAGAAGAAAAACTCCAACAATATATATAGAGACCAAAATGGGTGCAAATAAAACCACATTTTCTTTTTCTCCTTTTGTATTCGATTTTTTTAACCTATCTCTTATAAGTTGCAACCAAGCTCACATCTTCTTCTTCAAGTTTTCGCTCTTCAAGCTCTATAAGTCTCGCAAACACACCAACCAAAGGGGCAGTATTGTACGTACAAGCCTCAGTTTGCACGTAGTTATCCCTGCGGTCAACAAACACATCTCGGTGATCCGGTCCTCCGACCAAAGCCCCGACTAAAACACTTGGATTCGGCTCGGACCGTCCAAACCAGTTATCATATCCTTGTGTGCATCCAATGAACCCTTTGTAATCTTTATAAGAAGCTATCGACGCGCCTCTATGATGAACCCTAGTCGGATATTTTGGACCATACCCTACTAGATAACTTGTTTGCATCGGATTTGATCCTAAAATGTAATCAATTTGGGACTTGGCAAACTCGAGCATATCTTCGGGTGTTACGGTTCCTTCGTGACACTCAAGATCGGTGTTTGATTTTCGGAGATGATCGGAATATACCGTTAGGAGGAAAGATGATGTGGATACGTATTGCATATTGTTCCATTGCCGGATGTAGAGTAAACCGGCCGGAGTTCGCTGGACGTTTGTGCCGTTGATGTTCTTGTTGAGGATTGAGCATAGGTAATGATCCGCCTTTGATTTGTATTGTTGTAAAACTTTAGAATGTTGCTTGTACTTTTCTTCTTTTAGCAACTAAGAAAATGAGGCAACGTAACAATTAATATAAGAAAAAGAAAAAAAGTTAATGATCAATTGAAGAAGAAAAAAAACATAATACAAAAAAATGCAACTAAAACGTTATATAAATTATACCAAAAGTAAAGTATTTATATAGTGACATTGCTTAAAACTCGAGTAAATTTCGTTGTCCATAAGAAAACTGTTTTAGCGAGTAGGTTTAATATCACGAAATCTTGAATCAGTGAATACTTAGCCAGGAATGCTCGATCCAGGAATTTCACTCGACGAAAGAGCTTTAGGAGCGGAATTGCCCTTCTTCAGTCACGCAATATTGCTAGATCATGCTCTATCGTCTCGAACAACAGAATTGAGTTTATCTGCCATGGGACTTAATTAAAGAAGATTCAATTCGTATCTATTCATAGAAAAGAAACCACCGGTATGCACCAGCACCTGTCACAGTGTGTTTGAAAGATATTCATTTCACTTGGACCCCGCGTAGAGGAACAGAAGCACGTGACCTTTAGTTCTGTTTCTGCTGAATAACTAACTTTTTAAAAAATGCTACTACTAAGTACTAATAACTAATATTTTGGTGCATACAAAGAGAAAATATTTGAATAGTTGTTGTGTGGTGGGGTGGAGAATACCTTACTTTGGGGTATAAGTATAACCTTAATTAAAGCTTGATAATCACGCAATAATAAGATTCTAATTAAATTTAAAATTGGACTAAAAAGAGGTTAACCTATATAAAGACTTTAACTCTACCAAAACTAAATATAATATTAATAATCAATGGTTAAGTACTAAAGAACTAACCATGGAGGCGAGGAGTTGAACGCCGGCGAACTTGACGTCCCAGCTAAACTCGGTCATGGCCCAAGAAAGGCCACCGAGTTGATGAGCCATGTCAACCACATAACTCGTATAGTGGTCATTGTCGGTGGCTCTATAAAGCCACGTGGCACCCCATAAAAGCTCGTCCATGTATCCACTCACCGAGGCATAATAACTTTTCACAACTCTTAAACTCTCGTCGTATTTTCCTCTGTATTTGTCTCCAAACTCAAACAACTACACCATAAACATAACCATAACTAAATTAAATCTCTGGACCAATAATTGTCGGTTCCAACTGTAACCTTTAAACAATTTTTAATAAAATTGAAATGTGTATGTACTTGTTGGGCATGGTGCAAGAGAAGGTGAGAATAATGTGGATTTGTTGTACGAAAAACAATTGAAGCTGCCGCCATAGCCGCAGCAGTTTCTCCGGCGAGATCTGATCCCGGATTGTTCTCGTCGATCTTAAAAGCTCGCCGTGAAGTTGTCATGTCCTCCGGTCTTTGCCAACAGTAATGGTCAGTGTAACCGTCGCCTACCTCAGCCCATAATACATTTGGGCTTGTGTGAGCCTTAATGAAATAATCTGTTCCCCACTTAATAGCTTCAAGCGCGTGAGATAACTCGCCGGTGGAAGCGAGTGAGTCACCGTACTCTATTACACTCCATGACAACATGGTCACCGTGAAAGCCATCGGAAGTCCAAATTTAACATGGTCTCCGGCGTCGTGATATCCTCCAACTAAATCTACCTTAATAACCAAAATTTAAAATTAAAGTCACATTAGTACATAAAAACGAGTGAAATGACATTGTTTAATTAATTAAAAAGATTTTCAAGTCTCTTTCAACCTTAAGGAATATCATTTTACAAAATGGAAATCATGCTAATTAAACAATAAAAATCAAATATTAATTAGCTTTGAATGTATTAACTAGCTAGAGATTTTTGTTCAAGTCTCTTTTCAAACTAATGATGATAAAGTTAAAATATTTTCAATTTTCGAAAAAAAAACGATTAATGAAATTAGTGACAGAAACAAACCCCTTGTTCGAGACCGTCGGTGAGACCAGAGTGATCACGCCACGTCACACGTTGGTTGTAAGGAAGTCGACCTGATCGTTGAGCTTCGAAGTAGAGTAAGCTTTTAGACAATGCTTCGCCGTAGTCGAATCCTCCAACTTCAGCCTCCGAGGAAACACCGGCCAACCCGGCGGAGGAGATAGTGATCAGCAGAAGAAGAAGAAGGAGAAAATGCCATGGCTTGCGTCGGTGATTTCTCACTGCCATTTTTGTGGATCTCTCTCTAAGTCTCTGTTGAAGAAGAAGAAGAGAGAGAAAGCGATGGATTCTCCTCTCACTAGTCTCTCTCTTTTCTCTGCTCTCGCAGGGGATATTTGAAAGCTGTGTGGAGTGGTGGAGGAGAGAGGGAGAGTTGAATTGACTTTTTTATTTTATTTTAATTTTTTGTGGGTAACTTTTTTTTTTAATATGAAAATTTTCACATGAGAAAATGTGGAGACATTTGCTTTTTGCTAATGGCCGTAATTTATGCAGCTAGTTATTGCTTTTGTAGTGCTAAACCTGGACGAATTATATGCAGTTCGATAATGTATAAAAAGAAAACACACATATAAGTACACTTTCCGAGGGTGTTTTATGATACTTTCCTAATGATTTCAAATTTTATTCAAAAGGTTATAATAATTTCAACTTATATAGGGATCTTGTGGAATTTTTAAAAAGTAGAAGAGTGTATAACTTATTTAGTTATAGACTTGTAAATTGTGTAGTCTTGTAGAAAGTGTAATAGTTAAAGTCTTAAAGAGGAGCATTTGGCTCATTTTTGTCTCTTAATTAGCTTTTCTGTCTTATTTTTCATTATTACAAGTTTCCATGAAACGGTCCAATTAGTTAATAGACTAATCATTATAAATTGTTTGGGATAAGAAGGTCGAATTTTTATAACCCTTCAATTTAATTGCTAGGCAGATAATTGTAACTGACCGTTAAGGCTGCTGTGTTTGGCAGAGAATCGTGAATAGAAAGAAGCTACTTTCTCAAATAAACTTTGTTATAGCTGCAGCATTTTAAATTATACTAGTCTACGTTGGAAAAAAAATTATACTAGTATACATTTATGTAACTCTAAAAATTTGACTAATTCTATCACAGCAGTTTTGTTTATTTTGTTTCATAATCAACTTTTTTACCTTATCAATAATCTCTTCAGATCAAAAATTCAATAGTTTAATTAAGAGGAAATTAGTCTCTCTCTTTTTTTGGGCTACTGGTATTCGAACTCTATTTTTGGGTAAATAGATAGTACAACAATTTAGTTATCAACGCCAAATATTTACCAACAATGATTCAACGTCCATATTTATACAAAAATACCTATGGTCTTTTTTTAACATGTTATCATAATTCATTAAGAACATCTAAGTGGGATTGGTGAACCAATAGAGAGCACATATGATTTGTTTTGAAATGATGGACGCTAAAATTCATTTTTATTAAAAAGACATTATACCTTAAGGTTTTAAAAAATGTGGTATGGTTCAAACTTCAAGTAATATATGTTTAAACTCAAATTTGTATCCGTATGAATATTAATGTACTCATCTCTAATCATATATAAACCGGGAATTCTAAATATTCAAATTTATGATGGATATAAATGGGTTTAAACTTTTAAAGTCTTTATCAAACAAAATAAATATAGATTGCACATCAATAAAAACTGAGGGGTACCCCAATGGCCAGTTGGCCGCTAAGAGAAACCTACACGTGTGCAGTTCCTACAACCATAAAAAATTTCGCAGTAATTCAGGTTTCCTGAGTTTCTTGATTACCGGTTTAGGCGGTTTATGTTTTACCGAGCACCGACATATTGATATGGGCCCACTAGTTGTTACCTTCGAGCTTGGCCGACAATTTGGTCAAAATAGTTTGACACATATCACTTTTTTTTTGTTTAAAACAGTATATATCAAATGTACAGAGTCCATAACGATAGTTTCATCAAATCGCATTTAAAATGATTCTCAATTATTTATAAAGTATTATCCTAATTATTTGTTTATATAATAATAAGAGTAAATTATTCGTGGCTAAGTAAAGGTATAAGAGCCGGATCAGAACTCCACATCGGTATAGTTTACTACACCGTGTTAGAAGTTTATGCTAATACAGTTCTTTATATTGTGTCAAAATTATTATGCTGATACAGTTCTCCATGCCCATCTAGAGCCTTATATCAAAACAGTTATTTATGATGTGATAGAACTCCATGCAGTAACAGAAACAGAACTCTAAGCGGTGGCAGAAATAGAACTTCACATAGTGATAGAGACAGAACTCCACTCCCTTGTCCCTATCAAGATCTATCGGGACTCCGACAACATTCATATTGCTTGCATTATATAGGTACTAATTTAGTTCATTCTAATATTGAGCGGACTCTTAGGCAACTTAACTACGAGCGTTCTTCAATAAAAGCTTATGGTTATCTTAATGCTTTTATCTAGGTCAACTTTAAGAAATACAACATTAAAGTTGTACCACTTAAAATGGGAAAAAAGGAAAGAAGACGAAAGAAAACTATTCCAACATCGAAATAATGAAATAGGTTTATGAATGGAGTATTTTTTATCTGCCACGTGCTCATATTCTTCTTATTACGGATGATGTAGGCTTTGATAATAGTACCATCCGCCACCTAAGAAGAACTCGATTCCATGTTTTTTGGCTCATAATGAACAGGCAACATCAAAATTTAAGATAACTACTAAGAATTGTTTTGCGTTCAGTAGATTTTGTAAATGTACGAACACAAAAGTTCTAAGTGAATGTAGAAAGAAGGTCAGAGAAAAAAAACCAGACTTTTAACTCATTTTCAGTGAGACAAATATTTTTTCTCTTTCTGTTTTTGACAACTTCACCTTAAAATGCTTCGAAGGAAAAAAAATCCTTTAATTCTATATTTATTTTGCAAATTAACCTAGGAGTTTTTATTATATGAAGTAGCAAACAAACTTGTTGATTCACTTAGACAAACAATTTTATTTGCCATCGGGTGTGTGGTGTGGTTCGTGCAACCCGCTCATTAATTACCTCTAAATCTACGGAATTAATAATGTTGTCGTCGATGGGTCCTATCTTCATTCCAGCTTCCAAAACTCAAATCTTTTCAAATGATTGAGCGCCACGTGTTTCTTCATGTCAGCACATCACCGACGAACTCAAGCTCTAACCAAGTTACACTATTTCCACTCTACAATCGTATTAAAAACAGATCAATTAACTCTTTCATTTGGTGGCATGTTGCAAGGTAGCCTCTGTCTCCGAGCTTCTATGAGTCTATCATCGAAGTTTAATGATTCCCTAATCTATCTATATATCTTTATTGTAAGCTTGTGTTTTTTAATCCCTTTGTACCCAACTATTAGGTTGATGACGTTGTACTCTATATCTCCTTCTGGGATTGAATGAAATGAAAAACATATATGTTTGCACACAAAAAAAAAAAAGAAGAAGGGAAGAGTGTTTTTTTCCCTGAGTTCAAATCTTCATTGGGAAAGGATGGTTTTGGTTTTCACATGTGTAATACCCAATATATATTAAAAAAATTGTACTACGAAATGTGTGTTCCCAAGTTTAACAACTAATAGACCATATATATATACACTAATATACTATGATATTTCTAATCTTAAGAACAAAAAAATGGTTGATATCATGCTAAGAATCTCAAAGGATAATTCGTTTAACTCGATTGTGGTTGTCATAGAGCATGTTCGTTTGACGGTTGTAGGCGGCTGCGATTGCGGCTGCGGCTTATGATCTGTGAGCAAACGTTATAATTCTTATTTGTTTAACAGTCGCGCATCTGGTCGCAACGGCAGATAAACGAACACCAATTGGCCACAACCGCAGTCACAACAGCACTAAACGCAATCACAACAGCACTAAACGCAATAATATCATATGTACCGCCAGATTTTTTCAGCGGCTAAAAATTCTTAACGCAACGATTTACGTCTACCGCGACATTTAGCTGTAAAAAATTACGGCTGGCAAATGAACATTATTTGGCCACATATTGCAGCGCATAAAACTAACATTAACAAACGAACATGCCTATAATGTCCTGTTTGTTTCACCCACAAAACAAATCTTAGTCTTTGATGAAATCTCCAAGTCACAAAATTCAGTTCATCATCATGTTCATGAAATAAGTCGTTACCATTGGTAATTGGTAAAACTTCTTTAAATGACCAAAAGTGATCAAACTCTTTTCTTCACCTTTTGTCTGCTCTATTCTTTTCCCCAATTTCCTCGCAACGACTTTTTATTTTATTACCTACTGAAAAATGGTTTGCTAAGGCAAACGCCGAAACTTAAATTCACGTTTTTTTTTGGATAAAATTTTTAATTCACGTTTGGTTGCAGATTTATGTTTTTTTTTGGTTTGATAATTATTTCAATGATGATGATACAATCATACAAGAGTCACTCGATGAATAAAATTCTATAGTTTTTTTTCTATCCGTCTCTCTCTTAGATCCATGCAGAATAACTGGTGGTCCAAAATACATAATATTTAATGCAAGATATTAAATTTAATGTAACAATCAAATCCTAATGTTTTAGGTAATAAAATATGTTAATGATCAGATCTATCAAATCCTTGATATTAAATTAGTCTTTGTATAAAGTAAAGAACTTTATAAGATCGAAATATGTATTTGCTTTCTAGACGTTCAAAATTTCATAATCTCCCACCGACGGTCCCTGGTTCGCATTTAATAAACGTGCCGGAAGCTTAATGTTCGAGTTGTTGAAGACCTGAGTATGTTCCTCCATCTTATCTTTCTCATGATTTCTTAGTTTTTTGTTTTCTTTTGATAAAATGATTTCTTAATTATCGCCCTGAAATTGTCATTCGTTAACCACGATCCATCTCTTTGGGTACCTGTACGAGACAAAAGTCCAACTGATCACCACATCTGTATTAGTGAGTTAGCAATGCCACACAATTCTTTGAATTTGCTGCAAAGACAGGGTCAAAGCCCAGGGCTCCTCCCACTGCTAGGGAGCTTACGGTTTCATTTTTCGAACCCAATGTCTTTGATCCACAACTGAATTTGGATAAAATTTATTGCTTTGAAATCTTCCTTCTACATGGATTAGTTATTAAAAAGCAAAATATAATTTAAAGTTGGAAATCATCCATAGAAAAAGAGCTAAGCCATTATTTGAAAGACTAATGTTGCCTCCTCCGTATAGCATGTTGGACTAGGCCCCTTCTTGTTCCTCGTTGGTCTTCTGTTCTTCCCCCATTCACTAATTTTGTTAAGGCAATAACTAGTTAGTGTAAACGTTAAGAGTGCATGTGTTTAAGAATTATCATGTACTTTAATTCTGAAGCCTTAAAATAACCCTACAATTTAACTTCTCATACCATCCCGACAAATTTCCTATCGAGTAGCCCATTCACCAAGTTTTTTGGGTTTAGCCCATTCACCAAATTTTTTAATATACCAAAAGTGTTGCACCGTTTCGACTTAAACCAAATAAGAGGGAAAGAGTTATCAGTGTGAACTGAATATAGGAGAAGTTGAGGCCTGAGGCTTTTACGACTAAAACCATTACCACTAGGCACTTAGTTCATAACTGGTACTTTGAGCTAAAAAGAAAACGAATTAACTACAAACTACAAATACTCGGATATTTTTACTCCTACCAAATCAACAAATTTTACCTTGTTATATATGTATTTAAAAGGTCATCTGACTGATTTCTAAGTAACTTGTTTGTTACCTCTTTTTTTTTTTTTTTGTTGAATCCATTATCCATCTATACTATGCTTAAAAGTTAAAATGATTATTATTTAAATTTTACGATGACAAAAAAACTAAAGTTTTTTTAAAAAGGTTATAATGAAGAAAAGTATTTGAATAATTTTGAATCTTGTTATTATTATTTTCCCACAACGAGAAAAACATTCTGGATCCGCCACCGTCGAATTAATCAATCTCCGGAAAGCTTTGTGGAGAGATGTCTATGGGAAGCGACACGACTTGGGTCGGGAAGAAACCGATCAGGCGCATCGGCGGATTATCTGATGCTCTCTCCATCGCCTCCGATCTCGGTTTCGCCGTCGCTCCTCCTCCTTCTCAGGTAACTTACCATTCTTTTCACTTAAAATCTCACCTGAATCGGAATTCGTCTCCCATTACTTTGATTAGCTGAGCACTGTCCATACTCTGGTTAGTTGCTGTTAGATTGAATATGCAGAAGAAACGATATGAGATCTGTTATTTGAAGAAGATTATGTTTCTGAGGAATGGGAAAATTTTACCTGCTTGTGAGTTATACGAATCTCTAGACAATATGTTTTGATCTTTGATCTCTGGGCTTAATACTGAATCTGAATTTGCTCTGAATTAGAGAAGATTAATGGTTATTTATCTGTTCATTTTGGCTACATTTTCTGAGAATTCGTATTCATATTAATCAAGCTGCTTCAGTTAACACATATTGAATTGAGCTTATGAGCTCAATCGTTTCCAATATAGGAAGAATTACAAAGCTTGGCGTCTTCAAATGGCGAAAGAGGTGACGATTTAATAAGGGTCTTAAGAGATTTATCCGCTGTTCAAAGGAAAATTGCAGACTTTCAGGTCGAGCTTCAAGGGAGGAAGGTATCTTTTTCAGGGCTTTGTTTCTTTTTCAAAGTGGAGAAGATATGGATCATTAAATTTGCATTGCGTTATCGTTATATCTGCAACAGATTTGGTTGAATGCTTTGTATCTAACTTCTTTGTTGGTAAATTTCAGGATGATAAAAATGTGGCACATTTGATTCATGTGAGTGAGATGCAAATAAAAATTGATACTCTGTCAAGGATTACTCAAATCTTGAAAGATGTTATACAAAACAAGGTAGAGAGCTTCTTCGTTTTACTTACCTCAAAAATCTTCTCTTTTCTCCATTTTGTGAACCTCCTCTAGCTGAAGTCTCTGACATCATTTGTCTGTTCATATAACAGGATCGCATCATTGCTCGTCTGCAACAACCTTATTCGCTAGATTGCATTCCAGTTGAAGCAGAATATCAGGTGAGTCATTTCATTTGATACTATTTGCTACTTTGAGGACCAAATAAAACTTATTTCTCTAGTTATTATAAACTTGATTCGTATCTGAAAGTTGCACTACTGGAAAAAGAAGATGCTTTGTCTAATGGCTTGGTTTTTCAGAAACAATTTTCAGAGTTGCTAATGAAAGCCGCCAGTGATTATGGCGCCTTAACAGCATCAGTATCTGATTTTCAGTGGAGCCAAAACTTTAAAGAACCTCCTTCAGTCTGGGGGGTATGGTTTTTTATTCACTTTTACATGTATCTTGGTTTTTTTCTCCATTTTACATCTTTCAGAAATAACTCCTTATGTTTAGTTGCATATATTGGTTTACTCCTCTAAGTTGGAATCTAATACATTGTTCATACTTCATAGTGTAAGAAGAACACTCTGACTGTGTTACACTAAGCCATGCTATCGCGTAAACTGGATATAAATCATTGAACAGAGGGATTCTCTATGCAATCTAGAAAAGTATATCAACTGAGTCATCAGGGCCGTGAATTAGATTTCTCTGTTTTTTATTTCGTTGCATCAAAAGAGAAAGAGATTGCCACTTTTATGGAATGTGTTGCATAACAGTTGATTTCGATTAACATGCTATAATTTTAATTTCTTTACTTATTTAGGAAATGCTGCGTCCAATACCAGTGGCACTAGCATCATGCACGAGGTTCTTTGAGGCCATGTCTGCGATGAGAGAATCATTCGCGACTCTTCAAGATCTTCGAGTTGGTAACTCTGCAGTTTCTTTACCAACAACACCAGGAGGTAACGAAATGACACATAGGGACTCAGATTGTGTGACTCCACCTCAAGGGAGAATAGAGTCAAGCTTCGACGACTTAGCTGTTCAGAACAGAAGGAGACAACAAAAGTAGATAATGAATTCGTGTATAAGGAAAACTTTAAAGGCAAACTATTATTGTTGTCGAAATCTTAAGAGACAAATATTAATCGCCGGTTCATCCTTTTTCTTTGTATGGTAACAACAACATTGTGGGCTAAAACTCTAAGCAAATGTCTGAATCTGGAATCACCATATCTACATTATACATTGACTTGACTGTATATAAATACACAATGAAAATTGATCTCCCTTCTTGACTAGTGTGATAAAATTACTCTTGACTAGTATGATAAAATAACTTGGTTTCCAATTTAATCATCAATATTTAATTTTGTGAGATGCCAGTTGAATTAAATATACATTTTCTTATCAAATAAACACTATCAGAATACAAATACCACCCATATCAATTGATATAGTCCACTCTTATTATTATGTTTTAATATGTCATTTATGTGCATAGAAGCATTGGTCTAAACGGAATATCTCCTTCAAAAGAGTAAAATAGAATAAGAGATTTGATCAATTCGACCATGATTTCGGTATGATTTGACAGATTAAAAAAATAACAATATGATCAATTTTAAAGCATATTCATATAGAATCGGAGGCTCGTCTTTAGAACTAGAAATCAAACCCACATACATCATATATTCATTCGGTTTAAAACCACTTCATTTAATAGCTAGATTAGATTGGATCGGACCAATTCCAATCCACCACAACATTTCTGGCTATATGTGTTTATATACATGAAAGCAATCCAACTATTCGAAGTTATTTGATCGACTATATAACATGAAATCAAATAAGTAGTTGAACTTTGGTTATCGATCTCAGAATTCATAATGAGGAACACACATTTTTGTTGTTTTATACTATAATGCATGTAACGTGAATTTGCAATAATGCATCATAGGGCTTATATAGATAATTGAGAAACACGAGTCAGTTGCGTGGTTTCTCAATTATTACGTAGCTTCCAGTAGATAAAATTATAAAGCGGCGTCAAGGACCCACCACGAGCTATCTATAATTTCGTGGTTTTTTCTATTCGAAACAGAATCGATCACATACGTCCAAATTTTGATTTGGTCCTGGCCCACTCTTATCCTCACGCCCCAAAGCGCGTGGCCTTTAAAACACCAATTTTACTCTCTTTTTTACAACATCAATATTTGCTTTCATGCAATGTACTAGACTTGTTTTTTTTAACCATTATTAAAAAATTAGTATCTATCTTGAAAATCAACTCAAGTTCTATATTTATACTTCGTCCATCGTGGATACAAATAACTCAGATATTTAATCAACAGTTGATTTTTTTAAATAGTCTTTATGTCTTGTTAAATTTTTTTTTTTTTTTACAAAAAGTTGATTTTTCAAATATCTACGTCATTATGAGTTCGAATCTCTATTTAAAATAGTTTTTTTACCTTTTTAATAAGTAATACCAATGGCTGGCTTTAAATAAAAAAAAGTACAACAAATATCTAAAACTTTTTTGTTTACAAAAATATACTATAATTATGGTCAAGTAATATAGCAAACAATAAACTTGTTAATCTTGTTCTTTTGGATGTATATTATATTCATTCTTTTCAAATTTGAAATGTTTTCCTGTATTTATTATAACTATTTGGGACTATTTTTTTAAAAAATATCTTATTCATTAAAGAAAATAAAAGTAAGTAAATAAAAAATAATACACGATTTTGAGATACGATTTTCTTTAGAAACTTCCTTAATAGAACGGTCATAAATAATTACGGTAAAATATAATTAATGTTGTATGCTAGAAATATTAGTCAAAACATTTGTTCTTATCATCCGACTAAATCTTCATTCTATGTTAAGAAAAATAATAGTTCAACGCTCTCGTCCAATTTCCCAAAAGCATATGCCATTTGCTATAGATTCTGTTTCCGTTTAGAATTCACATTTTGTTTCAAAAGTAGCCTTATTATTGATACGTGACTGTTCTTACAAAAAATTGAGATAATAATTCATTTTCTAAAAGTTGAGAATATTATTTGACGGATGCGTGCAGTTTAATTAAAGAAATAAATATCGGCAAGCAATTTACCCGGGCGATGAATATCCTTTTAGTTGAAGATGATACGCTCTTCAAGACACCAAAGCACTAAAGAATGTCATTTCACTGTCTTTTTTTCCATGCGTCAATTTCGATTCTCGACACCTAATTTGATGTCTTAAATTTCATTTAATGCTTTATTTTTCTTTTATAGCCAACCATTTATTGTATTGAAAAACTAAAATTCCATTAAAAAAACTAGTTCCTTTCAGAATTTCCACAAAAATTATAGGAAGAGATTTTGAGTTCGAAAAATATACGGAGTACAATATGTGTGTTTTTTTGGTAAATACACACAGCCACGTAGTGTTTACATATTAGACCGACTAGTTGATAAAAATTCCAAACACTAAAAATTTGGTTGCATGAGTTTAAATTTTTTTGTTTCAATATAAAATTCTACGTAAATTTATATATATTTATCCACCTATCCAATACCTTTTAGTAATTTATCGATCTAATGTCGAAACATGACAGTATTTTTGCATATCTATTTAGATATGATAATCAAATATGAGTATTTAAAAAATCAACGATTTTATATACTATTTTTATGGAAACTATGACTTTTAAATGAAATATATGGTTTATTTATCATTTTCATTTAGTTTCAAACTAAATAATCATTTTACTTCTTAAAAAAAATTGACCAACGGTTGGATAATCATAAAAAATCTGGATCTATCACACTTAATACCGATAATTATTATCATGAAGCTATAAATAAATACCTTCAATAAAGATCCATTATTTGTTTGTGCTGTTTTTTCGGGAGAAATTAAATCTTAACAGACCTACATATAAAATATAGAGCAGCACGCGCTTACCATTGAAGGATCTTATCCCACGCGTTTATGTATCTTCCATAAAAGCTCTCTGCGTCGAAGCGCTCTCTTCAACGTGCTCCGGTGAGATTAAAACCGACGACCCTGGCGCCATAACACACAACAACTCCTTCCTCCGTCTTCCTCGGCTATCAAATTTACCTTTTTACCCTTCAGACGTCTTTTGGAGATATTCTTTGTCTCGTCACCTCTTCTCCCATTCCAAGTAAACCCCAATTCTCTCTCTCAAAATTTTGAAATTCCGCATTTCCTGATTCTCTCGTAATAAACCACCGCCTCTCTTTTTTCGCGGTTGTTGCTATATTAATGGTGTGTTTTTAATTTTTCTCTGTTCCAATTTCCCCGGCAGTTATTGTTGTTCGCCGGCGGGCGGTATTGATTCGATTTTGAGCTCTTTTTTTTTTTATCGTAATGAGTCTCCTTAGTCCCTAAATTTTAGTTTCCTTTTTCTATCAAGTATTCACAATATTACAAATCTCCGATAATTGATGTCGCCATCAACCATAATAATAAAAAAATTCCGTCGGTAATAGCTTCGTCACCTCTTTCTCTCGTAGCGAACATCTTGTAATTTCTGTGGAGGATTCTGTTGTATGATAATGACGAATTATCTTGAAACCATTTTCTCGGTTTGTGTTTACCAGTGATTTTGAGGTCAATAATTGGGAATTAGAGAGAAATCTTTGAATGTGATGGGGAATGGTGATGAAACTAAATGTGTTTTCCCCTTAACGAGTCTCCAGATCGGGTAATTACGTTGCTCTTTCATCGCAATGCCATATATATATATTTTTAATTGTTATGATCAGTGGCTATTATTTTGTATATTCAGAGATCAATGATTCTGCAGTTTATGAATATTAATATGTAATTATGTGACCTGTTTAAAAGGACAAACTAGTTTCCTGTTCTGTGCTTGCTTTTTCGTTATAATATTAAGTTTTGTTTCAGCCATTGTTAAACCTTTAAAGGAAAATTCGTTGTCCTTCACAGGATCTGTTTTGGTTTTGTTTGACACTTTATAATACAGTTCTGCAATTAAAGCAAAATCGTTTTTTCTTTCTTTACTTTCATATCTTGAACTTAATCGAAACCGAAATCGACTGCCTGTAGAATTCTTATGCCGGGAATATGTTCCTTTCCTGAATCTGAAGTTGTATCAGTTCTTGATGTCAATGTCTTAAACATCTCCCTGGGAAGTGAAATATAGTTGCACCAACTCTGTTCTAGCATTATCTTGTCCAGCAGTTTCATGACATTCTGGTCTCCGTATAAGGCAATAGGGTTTTATGAATGTGATTGTTTTAAAGCTTGGCTTCTTCTTCTTCTTCTTCTTCTCATTAGAGCTCTTAACCTGATAATAGATTCGTGTTTGTTTCAAAGAATTAACTACGATGTCATGTTTTATTTGCCTGATGTGCTCTGCTTATCTGATTAAGCTTTGTCTTTCATTTGTTCAGAGACTTGCAATCATATCTTTCTGATCTCAGCATTTTCCTGGGAAATAAAAGTAAAAAGATTTACATATTGGTGGACAACCGGCCATGGTTGAATCCTGGCACCCGATCTGCTCATTTCTGGCAACTAATGGTTACAAAGGTTATAAAAGCTGCTTCAAGTATGTTTCTCGCTGTCGCTCTGGTGAAAAATATGATGAAGTGACCCATCTATCTTTGTTTGCAGTCCAGACTCTCCCCTTTTGCAAACACAAAAGGTCGAGGGGAGAAGAAAAAGCAGAAGCTGGAGGAGGAGGAGAAACCTGAAGAAGTGTGTTCCCAGTCCAACAATAAAAAAATGAAGAAGCTTAAGAAATGGTTCTCATTGATCGACGCGACAACGTTTTCGAAGAAGAAAATACCTGCAAAGAAACTGCAAAGCTCTTTGTATCTAAACAAGCAGCTGCACAAGACTTTGTACGGTTTTATTGTGTTTGAAGTTGAATGGGCCAATGTGAGGGGTATCAATTACTTGAATGAGCTACAGGTACTCCTTGCAACAGCCCATTGATTTGGTCCGACATTGTATGTTTTTCTTGTTTCTTACTTGATTTTTATCTTTATGTAGACAGACACATCTCTTGCTATAGAAGCTAAGTTGATGCGAAGGTGGGAGTTTGAGAGTATCGATCAAGCTGCAAGAAGTATGTCTCAGTGGTTCTCTGGATCAAAAGTTGAAAGGTCTTGCTTGAGGGAATATCTTGATTCAACTATAGGTATTGTTGTTTTTTATGAAGGACTTCTTATACTCTGATTTAGCTTTGAAATTCCTTTCCTGAGGCAAATTTGCTTTAGTTGATGATACATTGCACATGCTTTTACCTTACACCTTTCTGGTTCCCTAGCTAGCTAAAATAAGCTTATAGTATTGTAACTCTTTCAGGAGAGGTATTTCATGACGCTGAAGCGGATTTCTCAAAAACTTCTCACTTTGATGATGATGAAAACCTTGGTAGCGACAATGTTTCTGTTGAAAATGACTCTCCTTGCTGCTCTAGAAGTGTCTTCAACGTTAATCATTCTACAGCAGATTATGATGAAAACGAGCCTCACACACCGCCTCTAACTGGACCGTACAAGAGAAGAAGAGTAACTAAGGCATTCAGCACCGGAGTTGAAGTTGACAATATGGAGGAAACACCCAAAAGAGTAGATAATTCGGTAGACCACTGGGAAAACCATGCACCTGATGGTGAGAACATCATCAATGAAGCAACCCAGTATAAGGATGTTCTAGTTCTTGTTAGGTTTGGTGACGGTGATCTCCCCTTCAAACTTCAAGAGGTGATAATGGCTGACATACGCTTGCTTACTTTACTTGAAGCTGGTCTCCCTTCATGGGTCTTGTTTCTGCAGTCTTATCCCGGTTTCTGTCATCTTTATCGACCCTGGATGTGTCTTTTTGCCAGAGCATTATATGTGATGATATCAGTCATTACTGTTGTGATTGGGTTTTATGACCTGTACAAAAATGTCCCCGTTCTGAAGGCTACTGCATCTCGGTTATGTGGGCCACTCTTTGATTGGGTTGAAACGTGGGACATGGTGTCACGGATAAAGTACTTGGGAACAATGCTGTTTCTTCACAACGTCCAGAAAGCTGTCAAATGGGCTCTGACAATGGCACGTGCTATGCAGTCATTTGTTTCTTTACTCATAATGCCTCTTGTAAATCCTCTCTTAGAAGTTCTTGGTTTGCTCCTACCGTTATGGAATTCGTTGGCAGAAACAGTGGCGAGCTTGGTTTCAGTGGTTTGGATAGTGATTGAGTCTGGTTGCGGTCTTGTTGGTGATGTGGTAGAGCTGGTGCTTTTACCCGTTTGGTTTATCGTCTCACTAGTTTGGAACATTAGTAAGTAAAACAACCGTCCGATTGAGCATTACTTTTCTTATCTTCTAAGCATAAAATCCTGATATTTTTTCTTCTTTTGTTCGATGCTGCAGCAAATACTGTTCTGCTGCCTCTATTCTGGATTATATGGGAAGTGGTATACGCACCAGTCAGAGTAGTTGTTGCATTGGCCAACTGTGCGGCTTTTTCCTTCTCATACATATTCGATGTCTTTGGAGATTTATGGCGGTATTCGAGCGGCATATTTCAGCTTGCATCAGATTCTCAAGCAGCTGTGAAGACGTATGAAGTGTCCATGTGGCGTACACTTTGGAACGACCTCTTTTCTCATGTCGGTAAACAGTGTCAAGTACAGTAAAAAGAATCTGAAGCCTTGCAACTCCATTCATTACTAAATGTGTTTGTTTTGCTTCATTTTCGCAGGTTTTTCGTGCTGTCAAAAGTATATTGAACGGTTTTGTGGCCTTTTTTGCTGCCTGTAACAGACATCGGCTTAGGTAAAGTGTTTTCTCACACACATTTACAACTTAGCTGTATGACCAGTTCTTGACATTTATTTGTGATCATTTAATGGTTTTGACTTTGCAGTATATATAACCACATACAAGTTTTTATCCAGAGAGTACATGGACGAACATCAAGATCAGAATCTATAGACTCAAGAAAAGGCAGGTCTGCTAAGAACCATCAACGTACAGTGAGTTTTCTCTCAATGTCTCGTTTTTGGAATTCAGTTTGGTTTATCTTCGTTTCTCACACGAGTTTTGATCATTTTCACAGGGAGACGAAACAAGAAGGAAATTGCACCTTGCATAGAAGTCAAGACCAGATTCTTAATTCTTTCGATTTGTTTTTCTCTTACCGGATATGATAGGTTATTAGGGTATAGATAGGTTTGACATTTGTGTCTCATGATTCGTTGCCAAGAAACATTGTTACAAATCAGCCAACTGTTGTTGTATATAGAGAAAGAAAGGAGTCACTCACTCACTCTCTTCCTGCAAACTCCACTGTCTTTCTCCTCAGAATTGGTAAGTTTTTTCTATAAATAAAAGAGTGTTTTTAGACCTTGGGAAGCCATGAAAGTTATGGAAACGATTTAACAACTACAAAACCCTAATGCTGTTCTCCCCCACCGCCACCTAGGCCATTAATCACTCTCTATCGTCGCCCGTGGTCATCTGTCGCCGTCGTGAGTTACCGACTACTCAATAGTCAACCGATGCCTCCTCTTACCTCCCGTTGTGATCGGTCACTCCGAGGCCCAGTACCTCGAGATTGGTGCTAGTATGTACACCGCACATCGTCCCCGCTTCAACTCTTTCGTCCCCGACGCTCAAATGCTATACCATGTCCTCGGAATCTGCTATCAGTTAATGGTCACTACTCACCAATTTCTCCAATCTTCCCCTTCATTAAACGTTGGAATGGTTTGGAGTTTGGGCATCCTTCAGAACATAGTGAACATTTCTATTTATATAAATATAAATGTGTATATAATTGTTTATCTAGCTAAATGCTTACATTGACTCGAGAACATATGTAGATCCATTACATTATTAGTTTACAAAAGAATCAAAAGAAAAGGAATCTATTCTTCTTCTTCCAATTACTATTGTTATATTATTGATTTAGGAGAAAGAGAAAAGAAAACAAAAACCAGAAGAATATGATGATTCCTCCAGTGACTCATTATTTCTCTCCTCCTTTTGATCGATTGATCAAACCTTCTTCTAGTTTTCATTTTTACCTACTGGTGCAAGAGAAAGACATTGGACTATGCTTAAAGCTTGAAACGTCGAATAATTCCATGAACATTTGATCTGAAACTCTAGCTTTAGCCGCTGCAAATCGCTGATACTCTTCGAATATCGATGTCAAGCACCATTTCTGGAGTTTCCTCATGCACCCAATGAGACACCCGGTTCTATGCTGCAATGATCATAACCATTGTTTCAAAACAAAGAAACAAACTCGTCTAAGGAGATTTAGATTTTGGTATTTACAGTTTTACATACCTTGCCTCGATTGCAATGAATCAGAAGTGGATGGTTCTTCTCATCTGATGATTAAAAAGAAGACAAAATTAGAAGATGTATATAAGCTAGAAAGTTTGTCCTTAAGTTTGTTTTAGGGCTACGGGGCTTCTATGATTTATACCGACAAGGACTTTGAGTGCTTCACGGATTTTATGATCTGGTATATTTACATTTGGCTCCTACAAAAATGATGAAAAGATATCCCACTATCAGTTACTTACTTGATAAGCCTTTAGTAACACACAAGCCAGTAAAAATATCCATATTATAATGAGACATTTCATTATAAGAGCTGTGCAGTATATTCTATCTTCTTTTTTTTTTTTTAGGCGCATCAAAAAAATAACACACAATATCAAAAGCAGCCAATAATGAAAACGAAAATGATTTCCTATGGAGACTAGAGAGTTGTCACACCCAACATAGAGATCTTAGCCAAAAAAGCAGATTTAAACAATATATAAGTGTGGAATATCCAAATA
This sequence comes from Cardamine chenopodiifolia, assembly GCA_963922655.1. Lineage (NCBI taxonomy): Eukaryota > Viridiplantae > Streptophyta > Magnoliopsida > Brassicales > Brassicaceae > Cardamine > Cardamine chenopodiifolia. The sequence continues at coordinate 13,655,308 of OZ000486.1, read as the reverse complement.
CCCATCTAGTCAAATCATTCTAAGAATATAAAAGCCACTTTACTACATGTTTAGTCTAAAAAGAAAAATTGACAAACTATCATATATGAATAGAATTGACTACACAAGGCTGAGTTTGTGGGAGATATATAGAAGGGTCAATACCACAAAAACATATTCTCACAAGGATTATAAAGATGATCTAGAACAAATCAAACTAGCCGCCCCATCACAAGTTTCACAAACATGTTCAGCTAAAGTAGTTTCATGTTTGGTTGGCTTCTTATGACTGCGTTTAAAATCTTCAAAGTTAGGTTAAGACAGTTTTGCAGTTCATAACTCTATACTCAAGTTTTAGATATTCCCTCTCTTGCCAACAATTTCTTGAAATCGAAGTCATTTTTACCTAAGCATGAGCTACTAAAACATGGTAAAGCAAACATAAGGTAGCTAGGTAGGTATTAACCAACAGTAACTGACACAACTAACAATATATCACTTTAACACTTATTTCTAGCTTGGTTTAGGTACTGTATATACCTACCAGTTGATATGTGGATACTTTTACCACTAACACATTTTCGACAAGTCACTTTCTACATAGTTTTCACCACCAAAACCCACAAAAGTTGAGATATACTATATATTTTCAACTTTTAAAACCACTTGTGCTACTGCTACCTCAAGAAACATTTATTCTAATTTAAGATTACATAAGATACCATTCATGTATCAAAGTGCACACAGAACTAATATGAACCAAGAAAACAGTATTGGACAGAAACACACAAGGAAAGTGAAACTTTCGAGTAGTGGATATCTGACAATACTTGTATAAGGCAGCTTAGTATTACTTTGACGTAGCCCATGATCTAATTGTAAAAGGATCACCAAGTGGTATTAGTTGATCAAGGGCAAGAAAACAAACACTGGGACCAACAAGTAAATGGTAACGGACGGAGTCAAGAAAGAATCCTTCAAAAAAAGCAATAAAGAATGGTGAACGCTTTTCTTGGGCGGTCATATAAAAAAATATGGATTAGAATAATCTCTTAAAGGGTCAAGTCCAAGACAAAAGAATCCACACATGAAATGCCATTCTCCTAGTCTAAATCATAACACCCCTAAGCAATGCTCACTCTGAAGTAACATGAAACTAAGTGAGATAGGACTAATTAATTAAAGAACAATTAAAAGAACTTTAAGCAATTCAAATTGAGATTATAAACCCTATCTTCCAAATAGAAATTCAGATTAATACCAAAGTTTTCGATGTATAGGAACCCTCTTTCTGATGCTTAGAACTCCAAATATGCAACCAAACCTCATTCTCTGATCCTGGGAGACACTGCAAATTCAAGATATTCAAAAGATATGAACTTATTCACTTTTTGAATTCAGGTTTTGACAACAAATTGAATTCACAAATTCAGAATTATAGAACAAGGCAGTGATCAAGCACTAAATAAAATAGACATTTATGAACAGAGTAGCACAAATAAAAAAAAGTAAACTGAAACAGACCTTGGACTTGGAGCCTTCAATGCCAAACTGGAAAAGCCTAATTCCATTGGATTTGAGGAAGTGCATGTTGTTCTCAGGATACGACTCTGGACACAAAGATCTCAACACATTTCCCATAACCAAACAAAAATAACACAAACCTAAAATCAGCAACTCCAACGTTTTCTATATAGAGAGGCCGATACATTAAAATGATCCAAGAGCTGTGATTTGTGAAGCTTACATGATTGAGCGAAGGCCAAGGCTCTTGAGGAAGCTGAAGTTAGCTGACTCCGGGAATCCAGACCGGAAAATACCGTTATCGACCATCGCAAAGTTTAACGGTGGAATCAGGTTAAGTTCTTGTCCGGAAACCTCTAGCAATGGTGCAGCAGCAGTAGCTGGCGACGGCGGAGATATGTTTCTCCGGTCAACCTTAGCTACCTCGATCGTACGAAAAACCTCCTCCTCCTCCTCCATAGTGATAAACTTGTTCTTCGTCTTCTCAATCAGTTTCATCCTCAAACGAATCTAAACGAGTTCGAATCGGAAGTAATTTCTTCAAGTGTTGAATCTGAAGGTTTGATCTTGTTTTAGTTTATGGAGAAATAATGGAGATTGGTAGTTATGAATCGACGACCTTGGTTTATATATAGACACGCCACTGTAGAGAGATAAACTATGTTGTCGCTGTACTTGCGTTTTCAATTTTTTTCCTTTTAGAACATTTTCTCAATGGATTCTTAATAATAATTTTATTATAAAATATATTACTAAACGTATCTTAATAAACTTTTTAAAAAAACTAATTCTTAAAATTGGTTCTTAAAATTTTTATATAAAAATCGATTCTTAAAAAAAAATTTAAATATGTTTACCAATACAATTTATATTTTTATAATTTTAAAAACTTTTATTAATTCTAATAGAGATGTTCTTAGTTCGTGGAAATAAAATATAAAAAAAATACTTCTACTGAAAGCGAAGAAAAGCTATGGTGGTCGACGTATGAAAGAAAAGAGACGTATTAATATACAAATATAGAAAGTAATAAGCTTATTGAGAAAACCACTAATGGTGTCAAAACAGAGAATACCACAAATCTTTTTCATATAATAATTTAGTTTAAACTTTTTGTTTTTAGATGTGTTATAGATAACATTAGATGCGAAATGGATGATATTTCAAAATATAGCATCTAAAAGTCAGAGTCCAAAACGATTTTAATATAAAATACATACATTACAACATAATATTAACGAAAAACACGATTTTGTTTGCTAATCAACTAGTATGTTTTATCAATCGTAAGAAAACAACCAATATAATAATTAATAAAAACATATTTGGATATGTTTAAGAAAATATTGTTTCATTTTATAGTATCATAAATCATGTAGTATGAAATATAAACAGTGATAGTCTATCCAACCACCTAACCTAAGCAACTGTCTAATCCATTTTTTCAACATTGAACTTTTATGGTAAATCACGAACTAATTCGCATGAAAAATAAAACTTTAAGAACCTCACTCTTGTATTCCAAGAAATCAGAATTAAAATCTAAGTATGTTCCTACATCTCTTCAAAGCCGATCGAGCTGAAATAAATTACCTTCAAGCTATCGATATAACACATAAACAAAATGTAAAAATATAGATATATCTATATAATAATACCCGTTGTATAACTAAAAAAAAGTTTTCAACTTTGGTTTTGCCGTCTTTCCTCCAATTGCTCAAGATCACAATTTAATTATGTTGGTTTCAACTTTTGATGGCTTTTATTTGTGTGTTTTGCTTAATGTTTTTTAAAGTTTTAACTCATTTGTGTTTATAATGTATTACAAACGCTTTTTCTTTTTGTCTGATTCAATAATAAAGTATATCCGTTAAAAAAAGGATTTAGTTCACTGGTCGAATGTGTTTCCCACTGTAATATATGTTTATGTTTGGTTCACTTCTTTATGTTTGATTAACTGATCGAATGTGTTTCCCACTGTAATGTTTAGAACTTATAATTAATATAAAGTTATTTGAGTGACTGTTAAGGCCCCGATAATAAACAATGCATTTTTAAACTGTAACATTATTTTGGTGTTTAAAATCTTTGTTTATTGGATTTTAGGTCTGGGCTTATTGTATCAAACAATCTTTACAATCACAACATAAATGTACATAAAGCCAAAAACAATCAGATATGCAGATATAATAACCAGATAATATTTTGCTGTTTACAATTTGATTCTAAATTAATAAGCTAATTTGAACAGCTTTATCGTGTTGATGAAAATAGTAAATCGTTTTTTTTCTCCTTGGATTCACAGAATAAAAAAAGGGTATAGTTTGTATTGTGAATTTGTGATTGTATATTCTAGATTTAGTTCCCTTCAGTTTATTATATAGAAGGCCCAATTACAGAAAATATCGGAAATTTGGAGAAACATTAGTGATTTGTTCCTTTGCCCTTTTTCCCTTTAATAAAACAATAAAAAAAAACATCTAGTGGGATAATTGAAAAGGCACATTCTGTGGAATATGCTTCAGATTTGGGAAAGGTTATTGGGCCCCGAGCTAAGCTGGGCTCCACGTACCGTAATGAGCTTACAGTGTTATTTTTAGAACCTAGTTAAACCCTAATTATTTTCAATTTACTAATTTTGTTATAATTATTGTGTCAATTGAAATTTTACTTATTTAACATTAGTTAGCTGTTGTTTATGTTTGAATGGTGATCCCTTATTTTAAATATACAAATCAATAAAATCATATGTTAAATTTCATCCCAAAACGTTTTCGATATATTTTTATCATTTGTTAATAGTAACTTAGGAAAATGTCATCTAATTAATTTAATTTATTGTTATTCACCTGCCAAATTCTCTTTGGGAAACATCTGTACATAAAACTTTGCAAATCACTACGAAACACACACACACATATATATATATAATCATGTGTTTTCTTGGGTTAAAATGTTTGTGTTTTTAACCAAACAATTTAGAGTTTTGATCTATAGTCTCTTCCAGCCATCATTTTTGAAAAAGAACAATTATATTATGTGTGAAATACACATGCATGTATATGTAATATGTATTTGTGTTTTTACTGATAAGAACCTTATAATTTATTGTGCTTTGGATAAAACGTAAATATTAATTAGACCTATCTTAGACTCTTGTAAAGGAGATTCCATGACCAGTTTAGTCAAGGAAAAGTGAGTTTATATATATTCTTAATCTTATGTAGATGCTTAAAACTTGTTGTAATGTTGTTAACATCATGATGTCATTACACTTGAGTACATATAAGTATATATTAGTTACTATACATAGAAAAACCAACTAAATAAATTTGCTCTACCATTTCACCACAATCATTGGAATATCATAGATGCTTTAATTTACTAACGATATTTTCAACTTCGTCTAACGATTCGTTCACTATTGATTTTAAAAATTAAATTTAGCCGAATCAACACATGAGGTGCTAAAACTCAAACTACTAGTGTAGTTTAAATACTATTTTATGAATCTCCCTTAAAAAGAAATTAATAGAAGCTAATGTCGAGCTACACTTAATGGGAACATATTGGATAGTTAATATCACAATTAGTATGATCAAATAAAAATAGTTTGAGTAAAAGAATACTATTTTAAGCTTTGAACTATTGTTCCACTTAAGTGACTTAACATTAGTAAGTGGGTGTTTTATGTGAAAAGGTTCATATCTCTCCAATTATTTTCGGTTCTCAAGTTGGTTGCTGTGGAAGAAGAGAAGGGGAGAAGCCGATCCTATCATTCCAACCTCTCTTCAAGCAGAAAGGACAAACTAAATACCATATCGTATAAAATATAAATATTCTATGTCTAATATTCTTTGTCTCGACTCATATGAATCGGCTGTAAAATACAATGAACATAATTTAATTTGATAGTGAAAGTACGTTGGTATAAATATTTATTATTAGAATAGTACTTTTTAAAAATGTAGATATTTGAAATTAACAACATGAGAAAACAAAGCTCATCTAATTTGTATTGAAAACAAATTAAAAGGGTTCAACAAATTGTCCAATAGTGTTTCTCTGTTCGTCGTATCGAAAGTTGAAAACCCTAACGCACAATTTTAAATTAAAACTCGAGTGTATATGAGTAATTGTATACCCAGAACAGCCAACTCGTAGTGAAAGTGTTGCCGTTCGAGTCATCCATTACCAATTACTCTCGCATTTTCGGCATTTAAAGTTCAAGTTTCATATATCTCGTGCTCGTGAGAATAAAATAAGTAGTAGTACTATTAGTTAAATGGTGTACTTATATCATACATGACGGTAAGATTAGTGACGAACAAAAATAAAGAATACATATCACATTTAGATTTTATAGGCATATTATATGCTTGAGTGACTTCTCCACCTATATATGTATTATTATTATTATTATTATTATTATTATTATTATTATTATTATTATTATTATTATTATTATTATTATTATTATTATTATTATTATTATTATTATTATTATTATTATTATTATTATTATTATTATTATTATTATTATTATTATTATTATTATTATTATTATTATTATTATTATTATTATTATTATTATTATTATTATGTGATCATGTGAACTTGGAAAAAGAAAATGTGGCTAACGTGAAACGATATGCTCTTCCCCGAACAATGAAAAATCCAAATCTGTGACCCTCTAACTATTTTCTAAATAAATAAGAATGCTAATATTTCTTTAGGATATTGACGTGATAGTGATACGCTGTGTCTTTTAAAAAGTTAATTATATAAATGCAAGAAATAAACAACATATATCCAAAGTGATCCACTTTTCATTATCAAGACTGGCTATTTCCGTTGTCGGTTTCTGATTAATTACGATAATTAATAGTAATAAGGTGTACTTTTGAGATTATTATATGAAATTATAAGTAAAACATAAGAAAAATATGCAGAAGAAACAATATTTTAGATCTATCTAACCATGTGAGAAGAAGAAGAATATCGATTAAAAGACATTGTGGTATGAAAGTAGTTATTTAAGAGAAATAGTTTTAGGATTTGATGGATATGGTTGCTTAAAAGGGAAGGAACACATTAATGTATCCCCCTCGTTGTGAAAAAGTCGTTGTTTCCTTTCATGAGAGTTGACTTATCTTTATTTTTCATAGTTAGAAAGTCAAAGACTTGTGACTTAGGGAATTAGAAAAGCTTGTAAAAAGCAATTTTTTTTATTAAGCCACCTAATTATAATGACTAGAATGAGCCATGGCTTAAAAGAGTTGAAAAGTTTGGCCATGTGATAAACTTCCTAAAACATGCATCTTCATAGACTTCATGCCATTCCAAAGTTACGTATCCAAGAATAAAAGGATTACTATTACAATTTACAACAATATTAATACGACCTTTTGTGAGAACGTGTAGACAATCACATTTTAATCACTTCATTTAAAGCTGTTTACTAGTTGAGTGTACATAATATCAATAATGACACAAAAGCTTCAACTATTATGGATTTAGAACGATTAAAACGAAAAGTTTCCTCTGTAATCTTGCCACATAAACATAGTAATGACTTGTTGCATAGGTTTGGATAGTGCTGGGAACGTGGGTAAACATATGCGGGTCTGCGGGTTTTTATCCACTGCGAGACTAATTTGATATGACATAGAAAAACCATTTTTTGCGGGTTTAACGGGATGGATTTCAAAATATTGCAGGTTAGCATGTTTTTATCTACGGACTTGTGGGATTTGCATTTGGGCGTCAGGCAGTGGCTCGATAACATTCAGAATGTGACCCAATAGACTTGTATTTGGTGTTTGCAGATCGCGAGTTTGCGAGATTGTGGATACGTGTTTTTGTTTTGTAATTTGCGGGTTTGCATATCTACAGGTATGTGAATACTCGTTTTTAGTATATGGTCTACTTGTAAGATCTGCGATGATCAGTGAAACAGTCGCAGACTTAATAGCTTATACCCTATACCCACCATTTTACATGACATGTTTGAGCAATTAAATTTTTCTACAAAACCCACGGGTTGCGTGTTGCGATATATCCGCTTCGCAGTGCTAGGTTTGGACCTTTTGTAGATAAGTCATCACAGTTACATCATATTGATTATACCTATTAATATAGAGATTAAGAAACTGTAAGATATCTACATTTTGATACAAATTCTTCTTGAGGGGTCCAAGTGAAGCACAATAATAATACAAACCTGCTTTCCAAATGATGAACCCTACTTTTGACAAATTGGTCTCTCTATAACTCACACTAAATAGAACATATGGTGAATTTAATGTTTTTATTGATTCAAGAAGCAACAATTTTTTTGAATATATATGTATTAGAATCACGCGGCGAGTACCAGAACTTTGATGGTTCCTTGACTATTCGCAGTGAGCATCGTGGGACTATCGCTCTTCCAGCAAACTGCACTAATAAAGTATGAACCTGCTCCTTCCTCTGCATCGTCCATGTCTAGTGGTCCAAATCTGTGTGATGTCACAGGTCTTGTGATCTCCTGCATCATATCATTCACATTCCCATATACTTTGAGCAATGAAAATTGAAAATATGTGAATCATGAATGGTAAATGTTAAAAAGTTAAAGAGCAGAGATTTCAGATTTGTGAACCTTGTGATATACATATACTTCGTTTGTCTCGCTTCCACAGGCAAGATACTCACTATTCACTGTGAGACCCACAAAGTTCTTCTCGTTAATGTGTCCTCTGAATGTTCGAACCTGGAAAAATGCAAAGTAATATTGAAAAACATAGTCAAGACTTGCTTTTTTGGACAAAATCCGCAAGATTGGCTCCTGGAAGTAATCTTACCGGTAAGTTGTCTCTGACATCCCATAAACGTAGTGTGCTATCTGTAGATGCAGAAGCAAGCTCGTTGCTGGACAAAAATTTAACATAGGAAACTGCTTTCTTGTGTCCACTGAAGACATGAACTGGTTGGCTTATGTTTCTTAGATCGTAATAATGGATGTGATGATCAGCTGAACCAACCTGCAATAAATCAACAGGCTTAAACGTCTAAGTCTCTCTATCTAATTAAAGATTAGATCTGGAAGACGTGTGATAATGCCATGCTGATCATGAGTGGTAGCTCAAATTGAATAGCGAATAAATGTGAGATGCAAAATTGGTCGAGATGTGGAAGTATATACCGCAATGTAGTTGCTTGAGCCAGGATTGTACTTGACACAACATATGTTTGCTTTCATATCAATATTCAGCACACTTGCTTCCTGCCTTGTGCACCAAACTTTAACCTGGTTCAAACACAAAGCACAATTGGCTAATCTGTGGGACATGATTTAATCTATGCATTAATGCATGGTTAAGGTTTTAAAACTAGTATATTGACTTAAAAGGGGCTCACTGGTGTTACATACTTCGGCCAGAATTAGATATCCAGAAATATATAACCGATTCCTTTAGTCAAATCACATCCAACATGATTTTCTAAATAAGCAAGCAAAATATTTTCAATAACATCCCATTCAAGTTGAACAAATGAAGCTCTGGATTTCAAGGTTAGACTTATCACACGACAAGTGCCCAGTATTGTTTGCTTGCTAATGAATAGCCACCACATATACACTAAGGCGGAAAACTATGCTGGAAAGTTAAGAAACAAGCAAAAATTCAGAAGAGGAAAGTCAACAGATGAACAATCCTCCAGTTGGGAAGAACATCTCACGAAAAAGTTTAAGAAATGGTAGAAAAGAGTCATAATGAGCAAGCAAGAGATTTTCCAGTTCATTGCATGTCTCTTAAATTTGTCGTAGAATTTAAACGAATTTGTAACCAAGTTATTAATAAGAGCTAGTAAATATGTAAAGTGGTATACTTTTCATATGTGACAGAGCCCTATGTGAGATTAAAGGTGATAACGAAACAACTGGAGATACCTTGCAATCGTCACTACCAGATACGAGCATCGATGGTTCTGTTCGTGAAAAGTCAACACTCCAGGCACGTTTTTCGTGCTCTTCATACTCCATAAGACTCTGCCACCAGTTGTTTAAAAAATATTTAGATACATTGCACAGTTCAGGAGATGAATATCTGAAAGGAACGATGCCGGATTAGTAGGGCAGAGTACTCACCTGTCTAGTAGTTACATCCCACACTGTTACTATTCCTTCATAATCACTGCTTGCTATATGATTTTTCTCATGCTTATTCCAACTCAAGCAACTAAGTTTAGACCGAGTTGACATCTCCACAATCGGACACTGCATATCTGCCGGTTCATTTACAACCTGAAAAGCATGCAGCGAATCATTAGCCGGTTCAGAGTGGTCCACTGGAAAAGACAGAAAACTAAAACCAAAAATTTGATTACGTGGAAGCTTGGATTCATATTTTTCTATGCAATACTAAAGTGTAAATGGCTATCATGCATCAAAGCTAGACTTTTACGAGAGTATAACTCAGTTTCATTATCAATGAAGCTTTCCTAGAAGTAAGATGCATGATCCGTTTCACAAGAGCATAAATTTGGACAAGAAGATTCATCTAGTATGTAACTGAATACTCTCCAAGATTAATGAACGTACCGAAGAGAAGTCAAAAACCTTTATACATCTAGAAACACCAGCAGTGGCAAACAGCTCATCATCACGATCAAACTCTATGCTGAAAAGGAACAGCACTCTCTTTTTCAGGTCTCAGCAAGATGGGTACATTGAATTACAGGTCCACGTAAAGCATACAGCATGAAAACACCAGAAAGGCAAAAAATCAAAGCGCATAAAGAGAAAAAAAATGACCCCAGAAGCAACTAAAAAAAATATGTTTCATCCCTTCATTGAGAAAGAGATACTTTCATATGAAAGATCGCAAACAGCTCTAAACGTATGTTCTGAAAAAGATAAGGCGGGCATATTGTTCCATCTTTTAGAAAATTCTTCTCAAGTGCCCTGCCAACAACACCAAACCTTCTCCCTACCATGTCAGCAGGTTCATCTTCTTACCATTCACTGGCTTAGAATTATACAGCACGGATCCCATAGTAGTAATTGCGTCTATCCATACATTAAACAAAAATTGATCACTTAAGGGTATATTTTGATATTTACTGAGACAGTCAGTTAGAAGACATTCTTTCATTATTTATCATCATGTCATCTGATCAAACGAACAAGGAAAAAAATTCACCTTGATACAATGTTGGCTGAATGAAATATATCCCCATGCCGGATTTCTGCTATAACTCTCAGCCGACTGTTAAAAAGAGTGCAATTACAAAACCAGATAAATTTGAAAACCCTCTTTATGTACAACTAGACCAATTGAAAAGGGACAGTCACTAGTGTACCTATAGCGAGTGAAGGTAGTCAGTACAGATTGAAAATCTACAAGGCCATTGCTATAGCCTTCCCTACGTACTACACTCTTATCATTTTCTTGTTTACTATGTGGTTGGTCTACCAACTGACGCCGCTTTTGGAGGTAACATTCTTGAAGATCATTGAACTACAAGACAAGACACTTAAACAGAATTAGCCAATCAAGTGTATATCTCAACAAGAAGTTACAGACAGATATAAAGTACCCAGCAGGATTTTTAAAGAATTTTTTTGTAATTGTCTAGTCTTCACAGAACTGTTCATGTGTCTAGGAAACATAAGTGACTTTTGTTACTCCAGTATCAGAGAGGCAAGAAGCAGCTACTGTCACTAAGAAAGAGATATAAAGTCCAAAATGCTATTCCTACTTCTACATGCAAACAATACGAAATCAACCTCCCTGAAGCCAATCGGCTTTTATACAGACCACCAAAAATGTGACCTTAATTGAAGCCTCTTTTCAATTCTATGCACAGCACTTTCAATTTCTCGAGCTGTTGATCCAGCTGACTAAAAGAAGAGTAGCTAGGCATGATACTAGTTGTAGCACAATTACTGGAGTCTAATGCTATCAATTATATTTCTTCTTTAACGTAAAAATATCTGACACTTTAATTCCATTTTCCTTGTACCATTTCAGCATAAGAGACATGTTCAAGATGTTGAGTAGAAAAGAAAGAACAAACCTGAGCATGGATTCGTTTCTTTCTAGCCATTGAGACAGTTGATTGATTTAAACTTTGGGAATCTGATCCACTCAGCGCGTCCTTCTTCGGTAGCCCATGAGAGCTTCCTTGTGCCTTTCCCTCTACCTTTTTGTTTTGATAATTTTGTAATAAATTTCCTCCTCTTATGCTCAGAGAATTGGAATTGAAACCACTGTGGTTCTTCTCAAGTGGCCATGCATTTCTTGTGCATGGATCATCTCCGAGCATCCGCAACTTCACAGAATACCGGTCCCTAGCTCGATATAAATCTATTCTATGTCTCTCAACAGCATTTATATCCTCTTTGATGTACTGGATATCAGTTTGCACCTACATTAAGATAGAAAAAAAGAATTGTTCCTGAGAACTCATCTAAAACATTCATGGGTTGTCTCATGAATAGTGACTTATTGAGATTTATTGATAGATACATGTTTTATAGCTTTCTTCTTAAACTATTAGTTTCTTCCTTTTACAGCATATATACCCATGGAAGAACCTCTTTGAAGCTAAAATAACAACTTCAAATGCAATGGAAATTATGGAACGAAGAGCAAAGAAAATAATTATCAATAGATAGCCCAATGCTACTCCATAATCCAGACAAACCAACCTCATTTAATTCATCAACTTTCTGCTTCCTCAGACAATGCAAAAAGTCCAAAAGTATCTGCATGTTCCTCTCAGCTTCTTCCTGTTCCATTTTTCTCTTCCTTTCCGCAAGAAGTGACAGAAGACTATCAACCTCCTTAACTGAAACATCACAACCCTGTCTAAGAATGAACGCAGTAAATCAATATTTGATCGATAAGAAATGACTTAGGATTGTTTTTGACTCCAATAGTAAATTTGAGAAAGCCAACTTAAAGAGGAAAAGTGGAAACCAAAGGCTTGTTAAGAACCGACCCTTTGTAGTGCTTCCCGAAACTGATCCAAGAGTGATGCAGTTTTTGACACATGCTGAGCTGAAGTTTTCTTCAATAGCTGCACAAGTGGTACAGAGAAGTCAATATAATAAGCTTCACTCCAGAGATACTTTCAAGATACAACAGTTCTCTTAATCAATGTTTCTATTTCAAGTTCAGCAAAAACAAGAAGTCCATGATTTAAAATGCATGTAAGACGTCAAAAGTTAGCTGGCTCAACTGCAATAAGCAGAATCTTACCATAAACTACGCATCAAAAACAAAACGCTCCTTAGAATTATCAGGAGTTGTTATCACAGAGTAAAGATCGCTGCTGCATCATTATCACCTCTATTTATTTTAACTTTGTAACAACAGAAAATACAGGTCCTCAAGAGACATATACGTGAATCCATTGAAAATCTAATGCTATGGTTCATTGGTCTCCCGATTAAAGACTAAGCAGCTTCCTTGATTCCGCAAATCAAGACAAAATTCTAACTTGATTACAAGTTAAGACTCAAACGAGCAGCACAATTGAAAAGATAAGCCACCAAAACCGCAAAATCTTAGCTACCAAATCACCAACCTATAAAAAGCATATAACTGACTCTCAAACAGAAATTATGAGTAAAATTAGAGAAAAATTTAGAAATGGAAACCTTATCGAGTAAGAAATTAGGGTAAAGCTGATTATTGGTGAGATGTTGGCTACAACAAGGACAATCACTCTTGTTCCTAAGGTGAGTGATGATACACATATAGCAGAAACTATGGCCACACGCCGTGAGGAAAGCATCTTTAATTATCTGCATACAAATCGGACAAAGCCAGTCCTTATCCAGATCCGGAGCTCCAATCTCTGAACCACCGTCACCACCGCTTCCTCCGTCATCATTTTCATGGCGGTTAGCACCTTCGCCAACTGAGGATGTTCTCGGGTCGGGTTTCACAGCTGGAACAAGCGGATCCGTTGAAATCTCTTCCATGAATTTTTCTTCCTTTTCAAAAATTCTATTCGACCGTATTGGGGAATTCCAGAAAATCGGAATGTGAGAAAGAGTGGTGGGTATGACGGTTATCAGGAGGAGGTGAGGCTGAGGTGGTGTTGGATCCACGGTGGTTTCTTTCTGCGGATACAAAAGATACACGTTGTTACCTACGCGCTTGTTTGGCGCGTGTGGCTTACAAGAATTTTTTTTTCTTTTTTGGGTTTGACCGGGTTTAGTGAAATTGTAGTCATAAGAAAATCTTCTAAACTCACCGAGTTATCATGAGATTTTGTAAAATCGAAAATTTTCTTGTGGGCTTCACTATGTTGATTGATTCTCTGTGTGCTTGACATAACGACGATGATGGTTGGTTCGTGTCTTTAAAAATAAAATGGATAATGTCGGAGATTTTTTGTTCTTTTGTCTTCTATTGTTGGAAACCTAGATAGGTCTCCGTTCTAAATTAGAACTTCTAAGTTCTAAATTAAAACTTCTAATGATTATTTTCTTGTAATTAAATATGATTATATTATAATGTTTTATATTAAATATAAAATTAAATCCTCTAGACGCCTTTGAAGGTTGATTAATCTTTTCCAAATCAAACCTAAACCTCATCGCATGGATGGATATAAAGGAGGGAGCGATACATCTCTTGGGCTTAAAAGCGATTTAAAAGAATTTATCCTTATTGCATTCAGAGTTGGATTCTCTTTTGTGGGCTATGAGTTGTTTAATAACATCATCGCTTATACATGAGACATTTTGAACAAATTGTTTGGACCTAATTTTAATTGTATCGATTCCAAAAGAGTTTAAGAACCTTAGATCTTTTTTTCTAGTTTCAATATTTGTCATATTTCTAAATGTATTAATACCCGTGCTAACTCACTTGCTAAAAGTATGAAAGCACCAAACTTTATATTTTTCCATATAAGTTCGACAGTTTCACCTAATCTCTCTAGAAAAGAGACTCATCATGGCAATAATCACTCATTTATGCACCACTAAATCATATCTACGATCATTGTTAAAAATCGTCTTACATTTTTCTCTCTTTTTATTTTTCTATTTTTCAAGAAAAATAGATTTTAGGAAAAGTATTAATAATTGTTCTATCATACATTTTCTTTCTCTTCCTTTCTATATCCTTTAAAAATGATCAAGAGTGTGAAGGATGGTAAGACACATAAATTATTTTTTCATATGACCCCTAAAAGTTATATGTCTTACCATTCACACCCATAATCATTTTTAGAAAATAGACCAAAAAAGGAGAAAATGTAGGATGGAGCAACTCATGATACTTTTCCTAAAAATCTAATTGGGAAAGTTAGAAATAAATGATGTTTAACTAAAAATTTGTCTATTTATACTTTTTTCTAAATTGTAATTTTTTTCCAAAATTGTCTCTGCTAATAGAAAATACCATTTTTCAAAAAATCCTAGAAAAACATATTGATAAAAAATTAAAAAAAGATTTGAACAAGAAACTTTTGATTTTAGACTGTTTTAAGTAGGATTTTACAATCAAAAAATTTGTTCTGAAAAGTTTATAATACGTTTTCTAATGTTCAAATTACGTATTATATCACTTGTACATGTTCTGAAAACATTAGGGTATGTTTTCTGACACTTGTACATGTTTTACGAAATTTAGAATAGAGATTTTAGAATACGTATTCTAAACATTTTAGAATTTAACTTCTACGAAATTTGGAATACATATTTTAACACTTATTCATATTCTACAACAATTAGAATATGTATTCTAAAATTTAAAATATGTATTATACAGATTGTTCATGTTCTACGACATTTAGAATGTATATTCTACTAAGATTATAATATATATTCTACTAAAATTATAATATAGATCCTGATTTTTAAAAAATTCTCTTAATGATAGAAACTAAATCTTAATATATGTAAATTCGTATATATGCATAAAATTATATATATTTGAAAATATTTTTTCTATAACTTATATTGTTTTGATGATTTATACTTTTTTTGTTTTTCACGATTTTATTTCAATGCTTTCTTCTTCCTCTTAGCTTATTTTTTTTTCAATACTTTCAATTTAATTTTTTATAATTTTTTGTTTTGCAACTTTTTTTTTCTAATTTTCGTTGGTATATCCATTAAATTAAATATATATATATATATTGTTTGAAATATTTTTCTATATTTTATATTGTTTTGACGATTTATAATTTTTGTTTTCATAATTTTATTTCAAAACTTTCCTCTTCCTCTCTGTTTAAGTTTTTTTCAATACCCTTAATTTAATTTTTGTAATTTTTTTTGTTTGGCAAGTTTTTTTCAAATTGGTTATGGTTTTTATTATAAAACATATTATAAAAAAGAAAAACTTTTTATGAGTTAGAGCTTTTGGAATATATTCAAAACATTTAGAATTGAGAATATAATAAATTTTTTAATATTATAAAACATATTTCACCAAATTTAAAAACAAGTGTAGATGATCAAACATCCTATATTTCCAAATTCCTCACCATTGACACTAAACTTTTAGAAAAATTGTCATGAATTGTTAAATTATAAATTTTCTATATCTTTGTTTCTCTCTTTTCCAAAAATAACTAACAAAAAATTTATAGAGAAATTTTTCTTGAATTATCAAGAAAAGAATATGACTTGAATTCTTCCATTATAAACTCTTTATTTATTTTCTAGTGGTAATTTTGTATCACATTTTTTTGTGCTACTCGGGCAATTTTGATTTTTTTCTTGAACAGGACCTTACTTGTTTTGCTCTGAATTCTCAAATTTATCTCTATAGTAAAAAATTTACCGAAAAGGGATTTTGATAGTTTAATTTCCGTCTCTCCAAAGGTTCCCTCCATTCTTCTGCTTTTCTGGGAAACCCCAAATAGACTGACGGAGACGAGAAAATGAGCTAATCCCTCTCTTCTGCTGCTACTTGATTCATCGAAACCCTAGAAATCGCCTTCTTAATTCTTTCAAGGTACGCCATTCTCAATCGACTCTTCAGCTTTTTCATCTTCTTCTTCTCCGATTGTTTGTAGCTCGGTTGGTATAGCTGATTTCGTTGCGTCGGAGAAATTTTCTGAAATGCCGTCGTTCTCCTGTGTGATTTCCATCGGGACAATCTCGCTAGCTGTTGTTATTGTTGTTGATTCAGAGCTAGGTTTTGTCTTTCTGCTGGATTTTCTCGTTTTCGAGTTTTTTTCCTTCAGAAAACTTGCATGAAGCTCGGATTTCTCTGTTAATAGTTGTTTGGTTTTGGTTGCTTTGGTTTCCTTTTGTCAATCGTGTTATGCTACTGTATGACACACTCGAATGACTTTTCGTTATTGTATTGTTCTCAATAAAGTATCGTCTCTGACCTTTCGGTTTAGAGGTTTGTAGATTTTTAATTTCATCACCATTTCCTGATTTTTCGTTGTCTCTTCTTTGTTTCGTAACTCTTAGATCACTAATTTCTAGGCTTGATTGTCGCTGCTTAGGAGGATATTCATGAATTTGTAGTTTCTTCTTTGTCTCATCTTTGTTATGTTGTTGTTTTTGTTGGTACGGTTTGGATCTTCCGAATCGATTTGATGGAGGAGTATCTTTCCTATTGAGTAATCTTTCCTAATTTTTGTAGTATAGTTCTAGTATTCTTACTTGCAGCTTCTGCCTCGAAAAACTTTGCATGAGTTGCTTCTCGCTTACACTCACGATACAGTTCTTTATGCCACTATTGTGTTTCCTTCGAAATTTCAAGGTTACTGACTCATCTTTCATCTGTTTGATGGTTTATTTTTTTCTCTTTCCTTGGATTTAACCCTGTTATAAGAATCTAGGATGATGCTTTGTGGCATTCCAGCATGTTTTCCGCAGTAATTTATAATTATTTGTGAGTTGTCACTCTTTTATTTGGTGTTTTTTTTTTTGCTTTCCGAGTCCTCTGAGCATTGTATTGTGTCTGATTTTTGCCACACTGTAACCAACCTCCAGTTTTCTCTCTTGCAGATTATTTTTTCTCAGGAAAGATGGAGAAATCTTCATCTCTGCCACTGCCACCCATAAGTATAGAACCAGAACAGTCCAGCCATCGAGATTATGCCATCACAACTAGACCTCATGCGGTTCAACGCACAGGCGACCGGATAGAATTGTGCACCAATCACTTCAATGTTTCTATCAGACAGCCGGATGTAGTATTTTACCAGTACACTGTAAGATTGATTTGTCACTTTTATGCACTCTGTTATCAGTGTCTGTGTGTGTATGAGATATTTAACATATCTGTGCTTTTTTTGCAGGTTAGTATCACCACAGAAAATGGTGATGATGTCGATGGGAAAGGAATAGGCAGAAAGCTTATCGACCAACTATTCAAGACTTACTCTTCTGATCTTGATGGTAAAAGGTTGGCATATGATGGAGAGAAGACTTTATATACTGTTGGTCCTCTGCCACAGAACGACTTTGACTTTCAAGTCATCTTG
This sequence comes from Cardamine chenopodiifolia, assembly GCA_963922655.1. Lineage (NCBI taxonomy): Eukaryota > Viridiplantae > Streptophyta > Magnoliopsida > Brassicales > Brassicaceae > Cardamine > Cardamine chenopodiifolia. Next base: position 13,637,344 of record OZ000486.1, on the reverse strand, counting down.
GAAGGTTCTTTTTCAAAACGGTATGTCCCCCTTATCTGGACTGATATTTAATCTTCTCAAGGTGTGCAAGTTAGATCCTGTTGATGTTCGTAGCTAACACAATCTTGTTAATTTTGTAGTGATTGTGGTGTCTCTGATGGTGGTAGTCCTTCTGGTACTTGCAAGAGATCAAAGCGTTCTTTCTTTCCAAGAAGTTACAAGGTTCAGATACATTTTGCTGCAAAAATACCGTTAAAGACTGTTCTTGTCACTCAGAAAGGAGCTATTACACCAGATAAGAGTGCTCAGGATGCACTTAGAGTGCTTGACATTGTACTGAGGCAGCAAGCAACTGAAAGGTGCATCGCTCTATCTGTTTGCTTATGTGCATATATTTTCATTGAAAAGATACTTTCTACATTCTAATGGACAAACTTTATCGTCATATTTTCAATTTGTTGGTAAATCTAATAGATGTACAATTATTTGCATTTTGTGACAATGCTAGATGCTTACTATAGAAAACTGTTGATTATGCAGGGGATGCCTTTTGGTCAGACAGGCATTTTTCCATAACGATAGGACCTACATTGACGTTGGAGGAGGTGTAAGAGGTATTCGAGGTTTCCACTCAAGCTTCCGTCCAACCCATGGAGGACTCTCGCTTAACATTGGTATTTTTCAGTATACCTTTCTCATCTTCAGCTTTCATAAACCTTGTCTTTATTGTTGATAGTTTTATTAATTCGAAAACTGGTTGTTTTGTGAATGGTTTGCAGATCTGTCAACAACTATGATCTTAGAACCAGGTCCAGTTATTAAATTCCTGTTAGCCAATCAGAGTGTTGAGTCACCACGACAGATCGATTGGATTAAGGTAGTTCTGGCTTTCAAATGCAATACCTGAGAACATGCCTGGTTGCTTTTGTTTTGAGCTTTTATTTCTCAATGAAACTTGGCAGGCCGCGAAAATGCTTAAACATATGAGGGTAAAGGCATCACACCGTAACATGGAATTTAAAATTATAGGTCTAAGTCCGAAGCCGTGCAATCAGCAACTGTAATGTTCCTCATGTTTGTAGTTTCAATATCAAATTAGTTCTCTTTATCAGCTTTGTTTGACTTTCTTCATCGTTTACAGGTTTTCAATGAAGATTAAAGACGGTGAACATGAAGGACAAACTAGAGAGATTACTGTGTATGAGTATTTCAAGCAAACTTACACAGAGCCTACTAATTCTGCGTACTTGCCATGCCTTGATGTTGGCAAGCCAAATCACCCCAACTATCTTCCACTGGAGGTATGCATCTCCAGCAGTTTTTCCTTTTTTAATTTTGTTTAGTCTATTATCCCACTTCTGTTTTCTTATATATTTGAATTTCTAATCCTTTTCTTGCAGTTTTGTAATCTTGTAACTCTGCAACGTTATAGAAAAGCATTATCAGGGAGGCAAAGAGCTTCACTTGTTGAAAAATCAAGACAAAAACCTCTAGAGAAAATGAAAACACTCAATGATGTGAGTTTCGTTTTCTGACCTTAGATAATTCTTCATCTATCTTGGATGGCAGATATTGTTACTGACTAGAATTGTAGGCAATGCGTAGCTACAGCTATGACGAGGACCCATTTTTGGCTGGATGTGGCATCTCCATTGAAAAACAAATGACTCGAGTTGAAGGCCGGGTTCTGAAACCCCCAATGGTAAATCTAATTATGTTTTGTTTGCAGATAGAAAGACATGCACTGCCATGCCCATTATGGTCCCATATTGTTCCATTTGTATTATACAGCTGAAGTTTGGCAAGGATGAGGATTTTGAGCCTTGCAACGGACGGTGGAACTTTAACAACAAGGTAATTGTCTACCAATTCACTATATTCATTCTTGTGGATTGGTAGTGATTCCTTACTCCTTTTTGGGTTTGGATTGAACCTATTATTCCCAAACTATTCTTTTTCCTTTTTACTTTTACCCTTTGTTTTTTGCTTTGCAGTTGCTTCTAGAACCAAGAGCTATAAAAAACTGGGCTGTCGTCAACTTTTCTTTTCCATGCGACAGTAGTCACATTTCCCGTGAGCTCATAAGCTGTGGCAGGAAGAAAGGCATTGTAGGTTCAGTAGATACTGTCTCCATCTTCAAATGGTATGTAGTGTTGACCTATGTCTGGTTATTAACAGAATTTGGTGTTAAATCGCAGGAAATTGATCGACCTTTTGCACTAGTTGAAGAGGATCCACAGTCTAAAAAAGCAGGTCCTGTTGAAAGGGTAGAAAGAATGATTGCAAAGATGATGAAAAAATTTCCAGATCCTCCCCATTTCATCCTCTGTATCCTGCCAGAAAGAAAAAACTCCCACATCTATGGTATCATCTCACCTTTTTCGTGCGGAAATTAAAGTTTTAACTCTCTCATTTAACTGTTCTTTGCAAACTATGAAGGTCCCTGGAAAAAGATATGCCTCACTAGAGAAGGGATCAACACGCAATGCATCTGCCCTACCAAGATCAGTGACCAATATTTTACCAATGTACTTCTGAAGATAAACTCAAAGGTATATCACCACCCAAGCTAACACTTGAGAAATCTTACGCTGTAGTGTTTTCTTCTCCGTAAATTGACTTCTTTTCCTCTGTCTCAATCTAGCTTGGAGGCATAAATTCTCTGTTGGAAATAGAAAACTCTTGCAGCATTCCATTGATAAACAAAATTCCCACCTTAATCTTGGGTATGGATGTATCTCATGGGTCTCCAGGTCGTGCAGATGTTCCTTCAGTAGCAGCGGTATTGATTACGTTCTTGTCCTTTATAACTTCATTGTTTCTGGTTTTCTTAGGATCTAATTCTTTATCTGTTTACTTTCTCGCTACAAGGTTGTTGGTTCAACATGCTGGCCCTTAGTCTCAAGGTATAGAGCAGCTGTAAGAACTCAATCACCAAGAGTAGAGATGATTGATTCGCTCTTCCAACCTATTGAGAACATTGAGAAAGGAGATAACGGTATCATGAAGTGTGTGAATCCTAGTTTTTCAGCTTTATTCTTTTCTATTAATTTCAGCAGCTCATGAGTTATTGTACGCAATATGTTTTAAGTATCTCTTCTCCATGATTAATTTTCCTTTCCCAACAGCGAACTATTTGTAGAGTTCTACAAGACAAGCAGGTCAAGGAAGCCTAAGCAGATTATCATTTTCAGGTACTAGATTTTTTTAAAACTTTTTTTACTGTTTATCTCTGTTGTCTAACCTCAAATATCTAAAAAAAGTTTATCCTTGAACAAATCTTGGGCATTTGATAGGGATGGCGTAAGTGAATCACAGTTCAACCAAGTCTTGAACATTGAGGTGGACCAAATTATAAAGGTCTTGTTTCAAAGTCCCTTGGCTGGTTTCCTTTCGGCTTCTATCAGTTTCTGTTTTCAATCTTATAGTTCAAATTCAAGTGAAAGTATTATTTAACAATTTTGCGTCTTTTTTACATGACGCAGGCGTATCAACATCTTGGTGAATCCGATGTGCCAAAATTCACTGTTATTGTGGCTCAGAAGAACCACCACACCAAGTTGTTTCAAGCTAAGGGTCCTGAAAATGTTCCTGCAGGTAAGAACTAGTTTTTCTTCTGCATCAGTCACCCTTCGATTCAATTTCTTTCCAGAACTGTTTCATCTAAAAAACAATCTGTGTTTGTCAGGAACCGTTGTGGATACAAAGATTGTACACCCGACAAACTATGATTTTTACATGTGTGCTCATGCAGGAATAATAGTAAGTTTAGACAAAAAAAACCTCAAAAGTTTCACTCGTCACACCTTATTATTATAATCAACTCTACATTATGTGTCCCTTGGCAATCTCTCAGGGAACTTCAAGACCAGCCCACTATCATGTTTTACTCGATGAGATTGGTTTTGAACCCGATGATTTGCAGAATCTCATCCATTCTCTCTCCTATGTGTAAGTTCTATCTAATGTTACTTACGAAAGACCAACTTAACTTTACCATTACTAAGATCTAATTGTCTTGAATCATCATTGTTACAGCAACCAACGGAGCACAACTGCAACCTCGATTGGTAGCACTCCCTACTCAAACTCTCTTCTAATAACAAAATGCATCCTCCATTTTTATCTTAACTAATCTGTATTTTGGTGCCTCTCAGTGGCTCCAGTGCGATACGCTCATCTGGCAGCAGCTCAATTTGCGCAATTTACCAAGTTTGAAGATATAGTGGAGAACGAGAACATTCCAGAGCTTCCGCGTTTGCACGAGAGTCTCGAAAGCAACATGTTCTTCTGCTGAGTAATTAGTAATTCTGCTTCTTTAGAGGAAAGTTGATCATTTTGCATATATGATATCTTCATCATCATCTAGCGTACAGTTCGAGTAGGAGTATGAAGAAAGAGCCTTGATTAGTATAAATAAGGCTCATAGGCTTCTTCATAGCCCAAGTTTGCATACTAAACGACTGCCTCTTTTTTGTTGTTGCTCCAAAACCAGCGATTTACAAGCTTGGAGTTATAAGTTTTTGGATTTTTATGTTCTTCACGCACCAGTTTTTTAAGAACTAAGAAAATAGTGTTAAGGTTTCTTAAAATTAAATGAAGATAGAAAATAGTTGAAAAGGTATATGAACCCAACAATGATTTGTCTCGCAACTGTTAAATGGATGTTTAACTTCAGACGATTTTTGTCATATCATTGCCTAATTTATCTCTACTATATTCCCCTTCCATGAAATATTAATTAAAGAGAAATAACAAGTAAAAAAGAAATGGAGAGGCAAATAAAAGGGTAACCAGAAAGAAAAGAAAAAAATGTCAAGGAAAAAAGAATACTATTGAGTCTTGACGTAAAGTCTTTCGAACGGTCAAACCGGTATAACAAACCGCGTCAAACCCACGTGCACTACATACAGACTTTGTATTGAAGTGGACGTTACCATAGACAATCTTTACCTTTCAGAACTGCTTACGTGGCACAATATTGACGGGTCAGTATCATTGCTCTTACACTGCTCCAATGACCACCGGAGCATAACTTTCTCTCATAAACCAATTTTTACCACATGTGGGGCCTACCTGGCTCTGATAAACTCTGCGATGCAGGAGATTTCTTGTGCATGAAGCAAACTCGTTTTCACCATTTTACCCCTCCCAACTTGTTTTATTCGAGTCTACGACTCAAGCTTGCCTTGGTCCCGAAGCCTCTTTACTGCTATTTTTAATTTCCTTCTCTTCAAAAAAAAAACAAAGTTTTTTGTTTTAAATATTTTCGTTTTTGAACTGTTTGCGAATCGTTTTTGTCTGGCTTTTATTATTATTTTATAAGCTATCGTAATTCTGAATGCAAAATTATTAATTAGTACAACTCTCTCGTTCCTATTTCATACACAAGTAAACAGAATCCAGCTATCTATGTTGCCTTGTAATTTTTCTATTTATGGTTAATCTATTTCCAGAAAAGTATAATTTTACATAGACATTTGACATTTCGGTATGGTTACAAAGTATAAGTGGTCAAGTGGATACCAATATAAGTATTTCGAATCGATACATGCGAATAATATACAACACAATGGTACTTGTGTTAACCTATGGCTAATTTTTTTTTTCTTTTTCTGAAAATATTAAAATGATTGTCAATAACATGCAGTATACCGAATTTAAATTTGGGTTGTACTATCTTATAAAAGTCGGTAACGGAATTTGAGTTATCTGGGACATATCATGCATGTGTATTTAATTAGCTAAAATGTGTAGTATAATACAGGTTTTTCCATTAGAAATTTTGATTTTAAAATCAGAATATTTTGAAATCAGTATATATATATATATATGTCGGTATCTAGACTAATGAGTAATGAATTACAGAGTTGTCGAGGACAAGGTTTTTTTTTTTGGTTGCTAAATTGGGACAAAAAATAAGGAGAAACACTTGGGAATAGCTAGATTGCTTTTAAGGCAATAATCCTTCTGTAAACCTGAACCTATAGTCTACACGTGTCTTGTGTCCAATTAAAAAATGATGCAATACAGCAAAGGGCTCGTGGTAGATTCTGCCAAACTGCATTAAATGTTATTAGAGCATTTGCGATGGAAGCTATTGAGGAGTTTTTAAAGAAAGGTTTTAGAAATTAAAAAAATATAAATTATATCGATAAATATATTTTAATAATTTTTTTTTAAGAATTAGTTATTAAATAAAAATTTTAAAAATTAATTTTAAAAAAAAAAATTTTAAACACATTTACCGATATAATTTATAATAAAAATATTAGTAAAAACTCCGTAAAAAGTCTAGAGAACCATGTTTCTAAGCTACTTTTCGCTTTTTTTGCTCACGAACCACTATCCAAAAGCCGATAAACCATTCAATGCGTAACTACGTCAACACTACTGCATGTGAAGCACATCCTTTAACCAAACACCAACCCATAATGTAGAAAAATTGATAACCCTATCACTTTTTCACACTCAGAAGGAAGTCATAATCGATCTTGTAGATCCTATTACTAGAATGATCTTAGTTACTTGTCTACATAACATCCGATGTCTAGACCCAGGTTATGTATCATTTTTTCCATAAATACTTTTTTTGTTCACAATATTACTACAAAAATGAAATTTTTTGTTGTCATTTCTTTAAGAGGAAAGGGTTGTTTTCTTTTAATCTATTTCCAAGAGAGGTATATGAAATAGTAGAATAAGCACAAACAGTACACACTTACAAATATACACATCAAAAACAGAGTTTTCTAACTATCTATCAGAGATCTCTTTCTAATATATATATATACTCTTAATTGTAGGACAATTACTTCTATCAGACTCATCTCTTGAAGAGTTCCAATCTCATTATGGGAGATATACCACTTGAAATCCACAAAAATCAGATTGCCTTTGGATCTCTCATAAGTCCATGACCAAGTCTAGAACCAACCCACCACATATCTTCCTAAAATCGGTCCTTCGTCATGCGTTGTCCATTTTGATTTAGTCGATAGAGATATTCTTTTAGAAGAACACATATATTTTTGTTATTGAAACCATTTTACCGTATTTATGTTACAAAAAAGCGATCCCAAGGCAGAACTCTAGAAAATGAATGTCATACTTTGGTCGACGAAGAACCTAATTTTATTCGCTCTTTTAAGTTTGAGTTACTCACACTATGGTTACTGACAATCTGGTACACTTCTTTAAAGATATAAAAGTCAATAGTTTTGTGGTTCTGTAAAACCCGTCTCAAATAACTACCTACATTTTTATTTATACTTTGTTCATGTTTTGTTTGAAATAATTTTTTTAATTTTATTTACCCAAACAAATATTTCAGGATTTTCAAGGTTTTATTTTGTTCTTTTCACAAAAGATAATTTTCAAATTAAAATTTAAATTTTAACAAGTTGAACTCATAATTTTAAAAGTAAAACACGATATATTATAATATATTCCCTCGGTTTCAATTTATTTGTTGTTTAAAGATTTTTTTGATTCATTTAATTTGTTGTTTTCAATTTTCAATACAAAATTAATTATTTTTTATTTGTTTTGATTATTTGTATTCTGCTGTTAATTTTCTTATTGATGGAATAATTTTTAGTTAGATAAAAATAATGTTTTAAATTAGAAAAACAAGAAATTAAATAATTTCTTAATCTATGTAAAAAAAAATAAACAAAAAATAAATTGAAAGAGAGAGAGTATAAATCATTGAAAAATCCAAATTGACGTAAGTAAATTCAAATAGATATACATAATAAAACACAAACAATTAGTGTTGCCTGAGTGTGTAACTACATTCTTAATCAATCGAATACAGTATTGGTCATTAAGCGTGGGCCCTACATCAGAATTAAGCTGGTCCGAACCGCAAATTAGCGTACCAGGGCAGAGCATTATTACTTTTCTCATTAAATATTTTATAAATAAAGCTCCCTTAATCTTATAAATCACCATTTTACTCTTCCATTAAATAATATACCGTGCGCCTCACGCTTTCCTTTTTACCCTTACTCCACACTAAATGACGAAAATAGCCATCATTTATTTTTCTGTCTTTCTTTAGTTTGTTTGTTTTTGGTTGGCGTCAAAGTTTGTTTGTTAGTCTGAATTATAATGTAAAAACTGTCGTAAATAGCAAATACCATCTCTCATGAAAGTAAATTAAAGAATGTTTAGAATCTAATCAATTTATTTTCTTCAAAATAACAGCTTGAACTGGTGAAAACAACAGCTTTAGCTTAAACATCAAGCTTAAAATATTGTTGACATTTTAAAAAATGTCATAATTATCTTTATCAAACGACTTGAAACTTTGATTATTTACAGCACTAGCTATAATTTAGTTTGACATTAAGTATATTTTAATGATACATTATTTATTTAGAAGAGCTCATGAGTCAGTAGATACATTTATTCATTCATCATAATATAGTTGGAAATTTGTAGAGTATTAGGGAGAAGATATAATTAAGAAAATGCCCCACGCACCTATGCAGCCTCATTTAGATACTCGTATAAACTTCTTTCAAATTAAGTGTGTGATTGTATATTAAATGTTCACAATTTATTCTATGGCCAAAAAAAGCAATCTATCACAATAAATTTACTTATAGTCAAGATTATAATATGTTGACAAATAATAGAGATAAAATATAGTAATACTTTAATCAGAGGTAAAAGACTTACAAATACATATTATAAAATGTAGTAGGTACTTAATTATATTTAATGATAAGTTTATCCATATTATCATCAAATTTAATGATAAAACTATGTGCTATAAGGAAATTATTATGTTGTGTTTAAGATTCATTAAAGAAAAATCAAACATTAGTTGATTACTATCTTTTATAATTAAAAATACAACATTTAATCTATTAAGATTTATTATCATATGCTATAATTTACTTTCTTAAATTATTTTAATTAAATGTAGTAGAAGAATTTTTTATTGTTTTTGTCAAATAAAAGAATAAGAATATAGCGGGTCTCACAAGGTTCGGATCAAAAATTAAACCACCACATTGAAAATTAGATCACGCGCAAACGAGTTGATGAACATATAGGGGTAATATCGTCATTTCTAGGGACCGGCAAAATTTATGAATCCGTACGCGAGGGGACAAAGACTCATTACTCACCGCTGTTAATTTATTTATTTAAATCCAATATTATTTTTTTCTCGTTTACACATTGAAACACATTAACATTAGGAGAAAAAGGCAAACAAAAAGGAAGATCCGAAAATTTTCCCCCGAAAATCTCAGATTCTGGGAAAAGGAAAGGAAATCGCCAAGCAGAGAATAAGGAAAATTTTCATTCCAATCGGAATATTTGGGCTGAGAGATTTTTCTTTTTTGGATTTATTCAAAACAATAAATTTATCTTTGGGACAAAGAAAAAAGTTAAATTTAAGAAGATCGTTTTTAACATTTGTTCTTCTTCTTCTATCTAATTTCCTTATTTTAATCATCAGAAAATTTCTTCTTTGTTTATTTGATCATTGTGATCATCGTCTTCGTCTCTTACTTACACACTCAGAAAAACTGATTCGTCTCTGATTTTTTTTCTTTGAAGATAAGAGACAAATAAGATTTGTTTGATCTTATCTCTGTGAGTGTGTTTGTGTTTTAATAACGAGCCATGTCCGAAACTCAACAGGTTCAGAACTCTACTGGGTCGATTCGATCTCCCGAGAAAATTGAAGGTAGTTACTTTTTTTTTTTAATCAAAGATCCAAATAAACGTTTTTTTTTTGTAATGTGATTGAAGATCATATCAATTATGTTTATGATTCTGATCATTCAAGTTTCAATGTGAATTTCCTTTCTTATTGAGAATTTTGATCATTCATGTGATGAAAGTTTGAAAATTTAGAGGTGAATACGAATTTCTCTTTTTGGACTTATCTTCTTGGATTCGTTGTATCGGATCATTGATTTTGAATACTTGTTCAACATTTATGGAAGTTAAAGATCACGTTTTTTTACATCGTGGGATATTGTTCTCGGATAATGTATTCAAATTTGGTATAAAGTTTAGATTCTGATTGGTCTTTGTTGGGATTTAAAGTTTGACATTGTCCTATTGGCTTTAGCTAGTGGATTCTTATTGATTGGATTTGGTTTCTCTGTTGATTTAGATTATATAATGTTCATGTCTGGTGTTCTTTTGTGTTATGATTTTGTAGATACCTTCAGGAGGATGAAAGTTAATGAAGACAATATGGAGCTATCTAGTCCATATCCTGATCGTCCTAGTGAGCGAGATTGCCATTTTTTTCTGAGAACTGGGCAGTGTGGCTATGGAAACACCTGTCGATACAATCATCCTCTTACTCATCTTCCACAGGTTGAGAAACTTAGTTTATATCTTGCACATTTCCTGTTACTCTAGCTTACAGTTGGTAATATTTTGTAGGGTGTAATTTATTACAAAGACCAATTGCCTGAGAGGATTGGACAGCCAGACTGTGAGGTGCACTTCTTACATTATACTTATCGTCTCATTTTGTGTTATTGCGGTTGGTATGAATAGTTTGAATAGCCGTGTCTTGAGTCTGCATTTATGCTGCAGAACATATCTTTCTTGAGTCTTTCCTTATTGAGAAAGTGTTTATAGTTTGGATAGTGGAGGAGATGCACGATATTGTTTTACTTTTTCTGTGAATATGTTTAACGAACACATTCCTCTTCTGTATGTAATTTCTTTGCAGTATTTTCTGAAGACAGGAGCCTGTAAGTATGGCCCAACATGTAAATATCACCACCCAAAGGACAGGAATGGTGCTGGACCTGTGTTGTTCAATGTTCTTGGTTATCCTATGCGACAGGTGAGATTACGCCGTTCTGATAGCCTACTTATGATGACATTTTCATCCATCAATTTCGTACTTTATAGAAAACGTTATATGTTTGTTCTCTCTCCAGGGTGAGAAGTCATGCCCATATTACATGCAGACAGGATTGTGTCGATTTGGAGTTGCCTGCAAATTCCATCATCCTCATCCTCAGCTTCCTAATGGCCACTCTACATATGCAATGTCAAGCTTTCCTTCTGTTGGTGTTCCTTATGGCGGTGGAATGACTATGATGTCTTTGCCTCCTGCAACATATGGAGCTATGCCACATCCTCAAGTTCCTCAGTCTCAGGCCTATATGCCTTACATGGTTGCACCTTCCCAAGGCCTTTTACCTCCTCAAGGCTGGGCCACTTACATGGTAAGTCTTAAATATCTTTGCTCATGGCTCATATTAGAATCCTTTCACTTCCTTTACAAAATACCAATTTAGCAAAAGAATGTCTTAATCTGAAAGTCCCCTTTATTTTTTTCTTTTTCGGTGGTGCAGGCTCCATCTAACCCTATTTACAATGTGAAAACTCAGCCCGACTCCAGTTCAAGTGCATCCGTGCCTGTGGCTGTGACATCACATCATCACAGTTTTCCTGAAAGAGCTGAATGTAGGTTTTTTATGAGTACTGGAACATGTAAATATGGAGATGATTGCAAATACAGTCATCCTAAAGAAAGGATGTTACAATCACCAGCAAATCTCTTAAACCCTATTGTCCTTCCAGCAAGACCAGTAAGTCTCTTTCCAAGGTCTTTTTGTAACTCGCTCTGTTTATATTGTTAACATCAACAAAGCTTCTAGTGACACTAATTGCTCTGCTTTTGCTGTGTTCAGGGACAACCAGCATGTGGTAACTTCAAGGCTTCCGGATTCTGCAAGCTTGGAGCAAGCTGCAAATTTGATCACTCAATGCCACTAAACCCTTACAACAATACGGGATTGGCCATGTCTTCTCTGTCTACTCCTTATCCTTATGCTCCACCTGTTTCAACTCATCTGAGGATCACATCACCTCCAATCCACTCTGATTCGACAACCCTCTCCAATGGTAAACTCGCTGCAGAGAGTCAAAGCTCAGAGACTGAGCAGCTAGATGATACTCCTGCTCAACCAGAGAAATCAGAAGTGAAGGAATCATCACCACCAAGCCGCTCTGATTCAACTACCCTACCCAATGGTAAAGCTGATGCTGAGAATCCAAGCTCAAAGACTGAGAAACAGGATGATAATCCTACACAACCGGACAACTGAAAAGAGCAGGTTTCAACTGATAATTCTTCATGATCATGATCATGATCATGATCATGATCTCAGAATCAATAACATCATCATAAAAATCTGGCTGAGTCTTTCCCGTTCAGGGTATCTAACGATCTCCAAATGATCTCTCTGCCCTTGTTGTTAATTTTTTTTTTGAAGGAGGGCTTGGATATGTTTTATCTTTTTCTTTCTTTTTTTCTGGTTTCGGAGACAGCCATGGCTGAAACAAAATAGGAAAAAGAACAGTGTTTTGAATTGGTTAATAAATTTTGACATCGTTTAGCAATTCTCAGATGCTTAATCAATCAGGTTCATGATTTTTCTTTATTAACCTGTATATTCGATTTTTTTGGATGCAGTAACTAGAAAAAGTTGATCTTTTTATATACACCGGTGAAAAGTTGTTTGATTTGGATTGAAGAATCGAAAAGGTTGTTTAGTCCTTTGCGTCCCGACAATTTTATGGATTTGCATGCAAAGTACACAGATTAGCTTCTCTCTTTTGTTGGCTTTACAAATGAAATTATTCACAAATGGAATACCTCTGTCTGGGTCAGAGGCTTTGCCTACATAGAAACGACGACCATCTTATGCTAATGTGTCACGATATAATTGGTCGACTTACGTAACTCTACGGAGCCTGTGTTCTTAATTCTGCTGCTTCACAGGATCGCGATAGAGGAAGACAATTTACAATTTCATAGAGAGAGTGAAAGAAGAGAAAGAGGAAGAAAAATGTACAAATCACCATTAACGTTGCTCACGCTTCTTTGTCTATGTTCTGGATTCTTCGATCTTAGTTATGCTCTTTACGGATCTTCCTCACCTGTGGTTCAGCTCACTGCTTCTAACTTCAAGTCCAAGGTATGGCGCTGAATCGATTTCATCTCTTTTGGTCTACATGATCAGCACTTCACTCAATTGTTTCTGCGAAAATATTTTGGTTGTATCTGCAAAGATTTCTCAAGTGTTTCTGATTTCAAGCATCGTTGAAGATTGATCTTAGTTTGTAGATGAGAGACTAGTATGACCTGGGTATATGTTTTTTTTCTTCTTCTGATTTTACTCTTTTTAAGCAGTGTATAGATCCGGTTTAGTTTTCGTTATTTATAATTCTGTGCTAGATGCTCTTTCGTTGTTCCAATTTGTTGATTTGTGATTGTTTGGGTAAACGGAAATGAGAATTGAAGTGAAACTGTGTTAGTGTTCTTTAACTTGTTTCATTGCTGCAGGTTCTTAATTCAAATGGAGTTGTTTTGGTAGAGTTCTTTGCACCATGGTGTGGCCATTGCAAAGCTCTAACACCTACATGGGAGAAAGTGGCTAATATTCTTAAAGGAGTTGCTACCGTAGCAGCTATTGACGCAGACGCTCACCAGTCTGCTGCGCAGGTTTGTGATGTTATTATGAGTCATCTCACACAGTTAAACAGTCATCCAAAGCTTCTATCTTTTACATCTGAGCGTTTCTTGTGAAGCATACAAGTAAAAACCTTTTTTATGCACAACTTACCCAATTGGTTTTTCTTTTAATATTTGGTGGTGATATTGACATAGTACTCTCTGGTTCAGGATTATGGTATTAAGGGTTTCCCAACTATTAAGGTCTTTGTTCCTGGAAGGCCTCCGATAGATTACCAAGGAGCAAGGGATGCCAAATCCATTGCTAATTTTGCTTACAAGCAGGTTTGTCACATGCTCATGCTTGATTCTTCATTACTTACGTTTCTATTGTCAAGAAGTTCTTATCTTGTGACATGATTGGGTGCATTTAAAGGCCCAATCAAGATGTTCCTGCCACAGCAAACCAGAGCTGATAAATTATCCGGAGTAAGATGCCATAATTATGTAGATACTCTTTATATCTTCTTGAAGCTAAGTACCACAAAGAAACGTTGTAGAATGGCACTAATTGTCCATCAAGTAAAATATAGCAGTGACCTGACTTTTGTCCTTTTTTCTTTTAGAAGTAAAAATTTAAATACTAAGGGCAGCAGTTGATGATCTAAATGGGTTGGCATCTGGATAATACTACCACCTTTTCCATGGTTTTGTAGCTAGTTTAGTAAATAGTAATTGAAGAACCATAAGTGGCCATTATTTCATCTTATTTGCATTGCACATGTAACATGATCCACCTAACTTGTGTACCTACACTAGGATAAGCTGATTGCTGTTATATCTTGCTTCCCAGATCAAGGCTCTTTTGAGTGACCGTTTGGAAGGCAAAAGTAAACCAAATGGAGGAGGATCTAATGAAAAGAAATCTGAATCTAGTGCATCTGTGGAACTGAACGCTAGCAATTTTGATGAGTTGGTCATCAAAAGCAATGAACTCTGGATCGTTGAGTTTTTTGCACCTTGGTAAGTTGTGTCTATAAGCCCAATGAACTGTTCATTCCTGTAAACTCCCTCGGTTACAACTGAGTGTGTGAAACATCCAATTTTTTCTTCTAAAAGGTGTGGACACTGCAAAAAGCTTGCGCCGGAGTGGAAAAAGGCTGCAAAGAATTTGAAGGGGAAGGTGAAACTAGGTCATGTCAATTGCGATGTTGAGCAGGTAATCACTAGAAATGTTTACATTTTAATATATTTGGCTATCAGAGATAATTTCTATGGCTTCCTTCCCATCTCAGCATTATACTAGTTTCTTAGAAAATTTACCATATGCCTAGTCTTTACCGGTTTACCTTTGAAGCATGAATCCTGACCAGCTGCCACAGTGTCTTTTTTTCTTTTTCTTTTTGTATCAAAACTATTAAATACATTTTGCCCCTGATGAGTTCTGACCAAGATTGCTATATATTGCAGTCGATAATGAGCAGATTTAAAGTGCAAGGATTTCCTACAATTTTGGTATTTGGTCCAGACAAGAGCAGCCCATATCCTTATGAGGGTGCTAGATCTGCATCAGCGATAGAATCTTTTGCTTCTGAACTTGTGGAATCCAGTGCTGGCCCTGTTGAAGTAACTGAACTAACTGGACCGGTATTGTTCACATCCTTTGCTTTCGTCTCTAACATTATTTCTTAATTACTATTAAGCTCGAAACCAAGACATTGACACTTGTTCCATGGTGATTGTATAGAATGTCATGGAAAAGAAGTGTGGTTCTGCTGCTATTTGCTTTATCTCTTTCTTACCTGATATTCTTGACTCCAAAGCTGAAGGAAGGAACAAGTACCTCGAGATGTTGTTATCAGTTGCAGAGAAGTTTAAGAAGCATCCTTACAGGTATACTAAGAAAGATTCTATCATCTGTGCTACAGCATGTTGCTGTCTCGGTCAGTCTCAACGGTTTCAGAAGTTTTAAGTTTTCTTAGGAACTTAGAAGGAAAAAAGTGTGGAAATTTCTAGAAACTTATAGCCTATAGCCCAATCTGAAAGTCTCATTAAAGAATCAACACACAATCTTTACATAAGTGTTAGGACACGAAATCGTTACAGTCAACATATTGAGGTTTATGGTTCTTGTAGAAGTGTAAAGACTTGCTTTGAGAACATCTGGACAAGGCTTGTTATTTTTCATTCACGTCTCGTGATATTATCATTTCTCTAATCAGATTGAGAATCCAATGTAAAATTTAACATTGTGTGCAGTTTTATGTGGGTGGCGGCTGTAACTCAGCCGGATTTGGAGAAGCGAGTAAATGTGGGAGGATACGGATATCCAGCAATGGTAGCCATGAACGTGAAGAAAGCAGTATACGCTCCTCTTAAAAGCGCCTTTGAGCTTCCACATCTCTTGTAAGTTTTTGTTATACTAGAGATCACAATGGTTCAACTGATTTTCACTCGTATAACACGGTAATCTTTGTTTGTTGTGTACATCAGAGAATTTGTGAAGGATGCTGGAACCGGTGGAAAAGGAAATGTGCCTATGAATGGAACACCAGAGATTGTCACGACAAAGGCGTGGGATGGTAAAGATGGAGAGCTAATTGAGGAAGATGAATTCTCACTTGAAGAACTCATGGGAGGTGATGATGTTGGTACTAAGGATGAGTTGTGAAGAATTCAATATGGTCTCTTAACCTGATTTTGTTACTTTGGATCTGAACCGTTGAATGGGTTTCACCCTTTTTATATTTTCCAAAAGAAAAAAGAGCATTTCAAGAGATAGGTGAACATGAACATGTCAGTACATAAGAGTCTCTGTACTGGAGTGGTATTACAGTTCATCGCCCTAAATCTTACGGAGACGTTCAAAATAAAACCAAACCAAAAATACAGAAATCAATTTTATGATCAAACTTACCAAAACTAAACAGATTAAACCAAAGTTTCATAAGATCGTTGTTTAGCTTATCTGAATTTAAGGTTTGTTGGTTACACTTGGCAAACGGAAGAAGATAAATCCATTGGACAAGAAAACACAAAACTTGTTTAGTAATTGTTTAGTAATCCATGCCATGATTTTCAAATCTCTAATAGACAAAGACCAAAAGAAAACCTAAAGTTAGCACCAAAATCAAATTACATTTCCTAAGAAAAATTAAGCCTTGAAGGCAAAAAAAAAAAAATCAAAAATTGCCTGAAATGTTAGATCCTTTTTGTACGTGTGACTCTCATTGATAAACAGAGCATGATCATACATTCTGAGAATCGTCTATGGAAGAGCATCCGTGGCTACATTCGCCGGAAGTAGAAGCACAGTGGCCTGTATCTTCAGGAAGAGGGTTTATACATGGCCAGATTCTCCTCAAGTAGAGGCACCACCGCCGTGGCTGACATCGTTAGAATTAGTCGCCGGAGAAGGGACTTGAGCAAAACAGAGTTTTCCACTTCCAGATCGGAAAGACCAAAGATGAAAGACCTCGTTAACCTTAAACCTATTAGCAGCAACCGCATGGTTCCAATTATCAACAAAGACATAATACCAATTCCCACTCATCTCCCACTTCCTCAGATCAATGACATACTTATTCATCAGAGGATCAACAAAATCAATACTCACTCCTTCTTCACGAATCTTCATCGCTTGTTCATCTATGATTCTTGTTTCCTCTTCTGTCAAGAAATCTGAATTCACAACTTGTTTAAAAGGAACTGAGAGACGTGCTTGAATTCTGTTGAGATCAGCTTCGGATTGTAGCCATTCTTTTCTCTCATCATCACGTTCAAAAGCCACTCTGGTGGAGGAGTCGTTGTTTGTGTGGGTTTCGTCTCTAAACGACGAAGGATTTTGCGTTTCTTGAAGACACGTCTCTCTTCTTCTTCTTCTTCTTCTTCTTCTTCTTTGGTGACATTAACGAGACGAGGTTTCTTGGACTGGGTTACACAAGAAGATGAAGAAGAAGGTTCCGATTCTGATTTAGGGTTTTGTAGTTCTGATATCTGTTGTTCGATCAAACACATCCATGCTGTTGGAGAATAAGATGATCGGTGACTACGAACACTTCTCTTCTTTCTCGGTATTGTATTCTTAAAGATTCTCGCTTCTATCTCTGTCTTCCTCATGAGGACCGTACTCTTGATCGTAAACTATCGCAGCGACAGACACCAACATGTCGAAGTTGGAACATTCTTTTGGCTTTGAAACCCTAGGATCATCAGATTTATCCATTCTCTTCGATTGTTTCAAAGATTTGTAGCGTTGTGCGCAAGAAACCTTAAGCTAAGACGAAGAAAGACAAAAGAGGCAGCGGAGAGATTTGCGCGTGAAGTAACGATTGAAGAGGTGTGTGATTATGATCTTAAATAGATATATTTTTAGGTCACTAAATCTACTAGATCTTCTAATCAAATTTCTGACCCTTAATTATGACCGTTGTGTGGTTTTATTTTAAATCATGTGGCCACCCCAAGGAAAATTTACTTATGTCTTACTAATTTTCTTAACATTATTTTGTTGATTTATGTGACTTAAATAATTTTCTATTTTTTAATTTATGAAATTATTTATGTATTATATTAGCATATAAACACATTACATTATTGACATTATCTTCTTCTGTTTTTTTAAAAAAATTTTATTGGCATTATTGTTTGAATAAAATTTATCAAAATATTAATTGAACAACATTTTTTAATCAAATTTTAGAAATAATTCATACAAACAAACCCTATATCGTGTATGGCGCTTTCAGCCCTCCATTTGTTTCTTCTTTAAGATTTTTCAAAGTGAGTTTTTTAAGTGGGTTCTTAAAAACTTTTTGGATCATTTTTAGGTTACCAGGTGAAATCGAAACGTTTGGATCAAAAATCATGAGTTTAAAATGCAATCTTTGGATGGTTTGCAGAAGTTATACAGGCAAGCTGTAATGCTCTAGCTGGTACAACCATTTCAAGAAACTTGAGCGAAAAATCGCAAAAGCACCATGTATTGATCGCAAAATAGCATTTTTAATCTCTAAAATGATGAAAGCTACCACGTTAAACTTTAATAGTATTATATTAATATTTTAAACTTGCAAATTACTTTTGCTAATATTTTAAATATTTAAACTACTTTCCGCTTATTTTTCATATTAAAAGTAGAGCGAACGGCTAACTCCAATTGAATATCTCTTTAATTTTGTTTTTTTTTTTAATTTTGTCGATTCATTCTTTTTCATTCCAAAACCTTTTAATTTTGTTCATTTCTTCTCGCCTGTAACACAACTTTCGATTTTAAAATTTATTCTCTTTGAATTTTATTTTTTTAAATTCATTTTCACTCTTTTTTTTATTTGGTCAAACATTCATTTTCACTCTTTATCTCTTTTTTTTCAACGAAGTTAACGGCGAAAAAAACTTAAGAGCTAGCGGCACGGAAGGTAAATTAAAGGTTTAAATTGTTAGAAAAAATAGTTTGAAAATTTAAAGTGTTAATATAATAATACCAAAATTTTAAATACTGAGTATTTGTTATTTTGAAGGTTAAAAATGTTATTTTTCAAATATTTTTTAACAGTGTTAAATGGTTATAGATGAAAATGTTCAATATGTTTTACGAAACACATGACAAAATTTTGTATAACCTTTTAAAGTGTGTTTTTATGATTGTTAAAAACAGTTATAAATGAAAATATGCATAAGAAAAGTTGTGACAACAAGATGCAACTTCGAAGAAGCATTTTCTAGTTATTTTTACATAAGATGAAGTTGGTTATATTTTTTTACTATTAAAACCGATTTGATATAGTTGTCTATAAACCTATAAAACTATAACTGGGACAAAACGAACTGTGAGCCAGCTCAATGTTCTTATGAAACAAATTTAAATCAAACCAAATTGATTTTGTTTTTCTGGTTTATTCTAACATTGAAGACTGTTGATTACTTATCCATAATATTAGCTTTCAAGTTGCGACAAAGATATGATTGCACCCAGAGCCTTTTTCCCTTAAATCTAAGCCCAAATGTAAAATCATGTACAACAAAATCTGAAATTTTGATTTTAAACCTAAAGTTTTCAACTCATCAGCTAAAATTCTCTTTATATATTCTTACACGAGAGTGTCGATGTTACAAAGCTGACATTAAATACCTCATTGCTCTTCTGTCAATAGACCTCACTTGCTTCTTCTCAGCTCTAAAAGAGGTTTTTAGTTTTACCATTTCCAATCTACTGTCTAACGTCGTCTATCCTCCATAAGCATTCTTTTCTCAGCGGCGAATCTGTAAATATAGCTTGGATGAAATCTTGTACCTGCAACAAGTACATTACAAAAGCTTTCAGAATCTTCAAAATCAATAATCAAGATCCAATATACCTAAAGAAATTGCCTAAATCCAAATATCTATATTTCGCTTATTCGGGTATTAGGATTTTTTATGAGGTAAAACGATTTTAAACGATTGTACCTCTGTTCTTGTGAAATTGCAACTAAATAACTCGCCACTTTCCCAAGCTGAAGTTATAGACTTGAGAGGCATATCCAATAGTTCTGGAAAACGAGAAAGAGAAAAAAAAGCCACAGAAAGAAAACTTCGCTGAGCCAAAGCCGGTTAGAGTTCAACTGAGAGAAACATAGAAAGAAAAGACATGCCTGCTAGTTTTCGGGTTTTGCGCAAAGATGGTATGAGATCATCAAGAGGACGAGAACTGTTGTCTGCAGAGGGAATCAAGTAAAGAAGATAGACTCTCTAACATGAGATGAATCAGTCTTTGTAGCTGAGAATAAGCAAACCTATATTTAATAGCCAATTAGAAAGTAACATCGCATAATCGGCCAGCAAAGAGAAAAAGCAACCTGAAAAGTTTCATCAGCAGCCATGTCGTCTAGAAGAAGAATGTCTCTGGCTATTCTGCGGAAGACTGACTCCAAAACTACGCACATGCTTTGCTTGTAAGTTTTAGGCCGTAACACCGGCTCCCATATCATATGCACTTTCTCTAGACTAAAGACAACCTACAAAACAATTGCATTTTCTGATAAAACTGATACTTGCTTGATTGGGAAGAAGGTAACAAAAAGCAAACAAATTCAAGTCTGAGCATTTACCTGCTCAATGCTACAATTTGCAGTTTCGTATTGTTTCATCTGATGAGTATTCTGAAATCCATCTGCACTGTCTATAGCCTGATGATAGAAGCAAAATGTTAGACGAGGAATCAATACTCTTTAAACTTCACATAAGATTACTATGTAAGCTTTAAACACATTTTTTCCACATAAATTCACCTCTCGCAAACTTGAAATTACTAGATGAACTTGTCTCTGCAAAACTTCTTTTGCCATCAGTTTAAATCTTGGGGCTACGTCAGCAAATACTGCATATTCCTTGATGGAGCTAGGGAAGCTAGTACGATACTGTGAACAAAATGATGATATAGTAAGTATAAGGGTAAAACTGTATTTTTCACCTGTAGATGGATAAGGCTTCTTAAGAAGACAATTTCTTAACCAAAGAGAGAAACACATATATGTCCATACCACAAAAGCAAGTCCAAGTATTTCTTCGAACAAACATAGACAATCGTTGTGCAGCAGAACAGCAGCTTGATTGATACCATTGAGTTGTTTCTCTAGCTTCACATTTTGAGAGAGCAAGGAAGAATAATTATCATATTCTGTGTTGTTTGCGCATTTTCGTGGATTTTCATGTGATAATTATCACTATGTTGATTCAGTTAATGGATCTTTTCTTTCACTGACCTTGACGGGAACAACAGCTTCATATAGAAGAATAGAATCTCGAGCAGCATTGTAGAACTCTGAAGCAACATTTGCAGAAGAAACACAAACATCCTGTAGAAAAATGAGTTTATTCTCCCGTCTCTGAAAATTGTTCAAATTGAACAAGTCCGAAGAGACCCACCTCGAGCGTCCTATGCACCAAATGCATAAGTTGAGATGCAGCTTCAGATACCACAAACCTTTCAGACGAGAAAAGTAAGCAAACGATGTGCTTGGAAGAATTCACATCTAATGATTCCACACCATCAGAATTAGAATAAGCATTCCTCATGGCAAGTTCCTGAAAAAGGATTTCACAACCATGATCTTTAACATGAGAAGGTTAATGCGGTGAATATCACGATAATCAAAGCTCACCTGCGGAATCGTAAAGTTACATTGCAACAGCAAATTTCTTGCTTTTGCTAGGATTTCTATCTTCTTTCTAGATGCAAAATGAACCTCAACATTTTCAGCATATTTGCTGAGCCCACTCTCCGCGTCAGATGGTGAAACAAAATTCAATTCCTTTAGAGCTGCTTCAAATTGAGAGGTTCGCTCGATAATTTTCTGAAAGTCAGCAAGTTTTGATGCATCGTCTGGGACAACCTGACTTCAAAAGGAACAACCACAAGAGTGCTCTCTCTCGCTACCAAAGAAATTCCATCTTTAAAATGATTTCACAACCACATGAATTATAAAAACAAACCTTTGAAAGAAATTTAGATATTAGCAGCTCTGATATCCTCGGCCATGTCAATCTCCCGAAAGAATGGATCCATGTAACGTTTCCAAAGCACAAGGAACTGCAAATGAACTTAACAACCTTAAGAATTCCTGAATATATTGCATCTCCATCCATATCTTCAATCTGCATTCAAGAAGCTAAGCATTTAAAGGTTTGGAGGACACAGAGGACCAGTGCAGAAAATAGAAGAAGCACATGATCTATAGGCAAGACAAAAAGAAAGAAATTATGAGATGGATATAGGCTCCTCCAGACCTCATCCGTAAGCTACCTTATGATCTGACGATTGCTCTAGCCTTAACAACGCTTCAGTTATTTCCCCTGAGGTTTTACTTGAATCTTCTATAGCGATAAAGGTAGATGCATGAGTTACAGCTGGGGTAATGACATACTTGAAGATTGAGTCAGCTGCTTTCGCAAGCCCATAGTCTAACATTCCAATCACCTAGAAAAATCCAGAACAGTCAAATGCCAAAAGTGTGATAGCCAAATATCTCAATACAGAAAGAATAACATTGAAAGTGCAATGCTTTTCGCTAGATATAGAAAACAACTCATATATTCATACCTCCATTGCCTCGAGAACAGTACTAAGAGCGATTCCAGCAGTCTCACCAACGCTTAGCTTATACTTAATCCGAAGTCTACGCGAGTCTAGCTCGAAACGCACTGCATTCTCCATGAATTTTGCAAGCACATCTTGAATCTGCAAACACAGACACCATTCTTCGAAATGCGGATGAAATTTTGAAGATTAAAGACACCAAACTAGCCATTGGCACTGAGCTAAACTAAGGTTTCACTATATTCAATCCACGCTCGAAATTTCAGCGCACCTCGTCAAAGCAATCAGACCATTCCTTCCTAAGCAAAGCATACGCCACAGGTTCTCCTTCTTCCTCTTCAGCAATTCTCAATACGACTTTCAATTCTCTGATTCTCTCAGCAGCGAATCTGAAACGTCCGTTTTTCAAAGCTTCCTTCGTTTCCTGCAATGCCTCGCAGATTCCTACAATCGCACTCACTAAATCAAGCGATTCCCTCTTCAATCTCACTTCCTTGGTCTTTTCGGTTATCTCATCCACTACACTACAAATCTCAACATCTATCGGACGGTCAGAAACCAATTGTAGGACATCGGAGACGTCATCGGAGATCAGACGAGTCCTAGCGACGGCATCTTGACAGAGCGAGAAGAGCTCTGAGAAATCAGAGTGATGGGAGACAAGATAAGACTGAACTTTGGACCTTATCCGTAGGGAATGCGACTCTAAGCGGTTTATGAGGAGGCGGAGATCCGGCGCCGATAATGGAGTTGTTGGATCGCTGAGATCGTGTCCGGCGAGAAGGTCCCGAACACTGATTGATTCGAACAACGCGTCAATCTCCGGCATGTCGGAGGACTTTTCCGATCAGAGAGAAATTCGCAGTGAAAGATAGGCGGTGACTGGACCGTTTTTGGATACAACGATTTCTCTCTTTTACTCTTGGGCCTATCAAATAAAATGTTAGGCCCAAGGCCCAAATCTGCATTGTGAAACTTTTCTTTTTCACTTCGTAATACGTACCAATTTAGTACATTTTGCTGAAATCTTTAATTTTGTTGTTCTGTAAACCATAAAATCATTTTTTGTTACTACATAAAAGATAGACGTCACAAAAAAAAAACATGGATAAGTCATAAGCGAATGATGACTTTAATGTAGAAAGACGGAAGAAAACATTAATGGACATAATTGTACAATAAATAGTTTAATCTCGAATAATCACCAAAATTGAAGGACTTATTTTTAAATAAGTGATTATTTGGAATAGAAAATTAAACAAAAGTACAGCAACAGTTTTTTTTTTTTTTTTTTTTGGTTAAAAGTACTGCAACAGTTACTTAGCCTTAAGACCAGCGCAACAGAAAACTCTTGATTCCATAAATAGTAAATTCCATTTCTTATATAAGAGTAACTGTAAGAGAAAAAACATAACAAAAGAACATAATCAAACAAAAAGGAACAAAAGTTTCCAAAGTAGTTCGATTAATCTATTGCAATTGTTTTAAGAGAAGAGAAAAAGAGAGAAAGTGTCTAATTCATGGCTGCATCTAGAGATTTTATTATCTGTTGCTTCTTAACACTTCTCTTATGCAATTTCTTCATGAGAGTCGACTCTGCTAGTGCTGCTGAGGTCAGCAGTGGAGGAGGATGCGGCGGCGAGGGCAACCTCCGGGACGATAATGAGCGGTGTGTGGAAAAGGTGAAAGAAGACGATGATGATGACGTGGATGATGTTTACAAAGTGATCAACAAGATGAGAATATACGCTTGATCATATATACATGGTTCATCATTTATATATAGGGCTATGTATTCATTTTGTTTCGATTCTTCTGTATTTCTCTTAATTTAATTTTTCTTGCTTTTTCCCCATGAGAGAGGTTGTGATCCGAAGAAGGCTACCTGTTGCCTAAACAATAAATTTTTTTCTAATTTTGTTCGATAATGAGTAATGATGACGTGCGGTATCACATGAGTATATAATATGATTGTTATGATGCGATAGTGGGATGATATAACACTTTAGGAAACTTAGCACATATTTTAGATAAGATATCAAGAATTGATCATGGATTTATTTTTTTGATACACTGCGAGAGTTCAGAGTTTTTGGTCCATAATCTCCATCGATATTCGGAACAAGCCCTTAATTCATTCTGATTTAAAGAATGAATCTCATTTCAATGGATTCCACCAAGACAATATATCCTGATGTGTATTTTATAAGAAGATAAAATAAAAACCGACGGATCAAAATCGGTGTATTGTATTGTATGTCTTCCCCCCCCCCCCCCCCCCTTTTGTTAAAAGTATAGTATTGTATTGTATATGTCACGATAACATTGAACCGAATCCGTTTTGTATCTGATGGAGAAAGCTGATAGTATTGTATTCCCCTTCAGTTTCATGCATTTTTTTCAATTTTGTTTCAGAAACTCCGAATTTTTTCCTGAAGACAAAGATTAAAAGAGTCAATAAAATACTTAAAACACACTAAAAATGTAGTGTCAAAAGTGATAATAACCCCCAACACTTCAGTAGCCACATGAATTATGTATAATGGTGACAAGGCATTCCTCCTAAAAATATTAGAGAAGTTATCACGAGTTTTAATCATTCAACGTCATGTAGATATGATTTGGTAGTGGAACTTGAACAAAATATCGATTTAGATGTTGAAGGTGTAAAGACTTTTTGGGTAAGTTACTTGGGTATCCTTTTTATGTCACTTGGTGACTATGAACGTTTTTCAACTCTCATAAAAAGAGCCTTGGTCTTTTAATTTGTCTAGGCTAAAGAAGAGGTGCGTTGTTTGTCTCTTGGCATATATCTTGCCTTCAAAATTGTTATCTTGTTGTTAGATTCTTGATAACCATGCATGGAGTAAAATAGAGTGCGCTTGGTCATATCAAACAAATGTGCTTGGTGGAAGATAAACAAAATTAGTGTGTTTGAGGGGACTGGAGGATATGGTTTGTATTAGATATGATCGAATCTAGCTATCCAATTTAGTTATGCTCTCTTTTTCTTTCTTTTTTTGGTCTGAAAAGTTACGCTCTCTAGGGGTATTTTCTAGACCGGCCAAATTCAAGACCGGTTCTGAGGCAAACCATATGAAATATTGGTCTAGTCGCCCAATTTTTAAACCAGGTTTTATTATAGAAATGTGTCATAATTTTTGAAAAGGCCAAATTAGTGTGGTAGCAACAAAAACTAAGCAGAATTAGACATGGAACGTAGTTGAAGATGTATCAAAATAAAAAAAATTAAAAAAATAAATAAATAAATAAAATAAAAAAATAAATAATAATAATAATAATAATATTATTATTATTAATAATAATAATAATAATAATAATAATAATAATAATAATAATAATAATAATAACCATGTGTACAAATAAATGAATGATAGTCTCAATGTAACCCCCCATATTTTTCGGTCTATCCACTTACCCAAGAAAACGAAAAAGAAATTACTTTGTTAAGTTTAATACACAAAGTTCAGTTGTACCATACAAATTGGTGTCGAATGCAAGCAGGTCTGTTGGTATTTCAACTTATAAAACTGATCCCGAATAGCTTGGAGATTGATATTTATACATCCAACCAAAAATGAAACACAATGAACATAAAATCTGAGAAATGAAATTCGTGAGCAAACAAATGAAAATTTTAAGCAATGAGCAACATGTGAAATCTGTATTGTTTAACCGGCTCTAATCTTGTATTTTGTGGGAGCAAGTAGGATATATATTAAACCGGTAGAGTTTAGATCCTAATTAAAAAAAAACCCAAACATTTTCTAGCTATCAACGGGATTCGTAAGTTGTCTTAATCTAAGAATTTACCTATATATACTCACATAGACTGACATACCACTTTCTTGTCACTCCAATACAAACAATAGACCAACAAATTAAAACGCCGTACTACGGTATTTAAGACGACCATCATCCTAAAAATGGGGACTTCACTTGAAGATTCGTTTTAGTTAATTATATACGCATGCATACATATAAGTCTAGATTAATTTCTGTCCTTTCTTTATCAAAGCGCAGCTAGAGGATCCCAAAAAGCTCACGTTATGTTGGTTGATGGAATGTTTAGGCCAATGACTCACAAAGTTAAAACTTGTCAGTCATCGGTTTTCCAAGTTTCTGGTCACAAATGGTGAGTCATTCGATCTCTTACCCCAACACGGTTCAACGATTTATTGAACGTATGTGTGTGTTTTTGTTGGCTTGAAAATGGCGATAAAAGGCAGTTATTTGTTCATCCAGCTGGGAAAGACGGCACAAACAAACTATTTATCATTTTATCTGCAGATCAACGATAAAAGGTCTATCATTTCTAATTAGGAAGTCAAATGCAATCTCAAACTCAGCCTAGTCGCTCATACGGGACCTAATAGGTGTCATTCTATTGAATGTATGTTTTGCCTATGTATATATATCGAAACTTGCCCGAGTATCAATTGATGTCTGTTTTGATGATCTTAACTAAATATATTTTGTGATACATGCATGATGGCCGTCTTTAAAACGCGAGTGCTGGACCAACTCAATCGCAAACACCATGAAATTAGTATATATACTTAATTTCTCCTTTTTCCGAAGCTTTTTATTATATATACAAACGGTTACCTAACTTTAATCTCTAATGTTTTATATAGACAATGGGGGTGAATGGTTTCACTATGATATGAGTCATGTAGCAGTAAGTTGGGGCAGGAGCAAGTTTTATTTTGCTTTTTGAAAGTTAAAATTGATTTCCATAACTTTTATTTTTCTAAATATGATAATTCTTTTTAACATTTGTGGAGTGCTAGTCGGTTTGGCTTTTATAATTAGGATCTTATATTGAAAGTTGGAAAGTATATATATAAATAATATATTTAAAACATTTCTCCTCGTTAGTATAGGAGAGCATTTTTCTTGGGAGATTTTTGATGGGTGTTTCTCAGTAATAAAAATAATAAAAAGTGAACGTTTGAGAAACCTTACAAAGACTCATTTGCCAAGTTGGTGCATGATTGAATTTTTTCTTCTTATTTTCTTATTTTCTTATTTTATAATTTAAATTTTAAATAAACAATTAAAAAATATTAAAATAATAAATATAAGAGACTTGAAGAGATTCGAACTAATGAAGATGCTTTTAGGATCTCATGTTTTAAGTTACTATATGAACTCGTTATCCTTATTATTCCAAAGACAAACAAGGATCAACAACATTAAAAGTCATGATACTGTATTTGACACGGGTATCACAAGCACTGGATATGCTAATTTTAAAGAATTGTTTACTTAATCATATGCATATAGAGAAGAAGGAAAAAACATAAGAGGGTGTTTGAGGTTTCCCATCGTAGTTTTATTCATTATTAGTATGTGCATACACACAAACATTCACAGACACACACATATGAAAGCTGATATGACCATCTCAGCTTTTATTCTTATTATGAGCAAACTATATATTATAAGCTATATGATTATATGAGGATTGACTACTCAAAAAGAGTAGATGATGATAGATCATATCATACTTCCACCAGTTTTTTCACATAAAATCGCTCGCGTATCTTAGACGCAAGTTCTGTGGATCCAAATACTCAGTGTCGAACAACTTGGGAGCGTATCCTTTCTCAAGATGGCCCTCAAAGTAGCATTTATGGAGAGACTCTTTCGAATCAAGAAACTCGCTTAGCCATTTCCCAGATGACCTCATATATCGTTTCATGTTGTCATTGAAATCGACGTAATAGAGCCCGAACCTGATTCTATAACCTTTCTCCCACTCGAAGTTGTCCATTAATGACCATATGAAATAACCCTTCAACCTCACATTGTCCATCCTACGAACCAGCCATCAACATTGCATCATATTTTTAGTTCGGACAAAACTCGCTTAATTAGAGATATGAGAAGGCCTAAACCCTTGTATGCTTTTTGCTATGATAAAAGTTTTTTTAGTAAAAAAATATTAGTTAGTAAATTTACCTGATGGATTTACCCATGATTAAGATGTGACTCTTGATGAACTCTTTCCTCCCATAATCGTTAGTGGCTTCCGTTACGTTCTTGCTCCCATCGTCGATCTCGTCCATCCCTATCAATGATATTTGAGTTGAAATATTGCTTAACAAAAAACTATCTCATCATCATACTAATTATACTCGCTTACACACACACAAAAACACATATATGAGTATGTATTAGTATATTGCAAATTGGTTACCATTCTCCATAATGTATATCTCTGGGTCCATGTATTCAACTTTGATATGTTTCAAGAGCTTCAGCAAACCCGCTGGATATATCACAATTCCCATTGAAGTTGACTGCAAATTAAACAAGACATATTTAGGTTGTAACTGATAACTTGTATTGCCGGAAGAAGTGAAAATATGATCCGCCAATAGTCATTAATTAGAATTTAGTTGACAGATTTGAGGATTTTGTAAGTTAAATATATTTTTGTTTTTAAATTTAAAAGTCACCCACTTTCAGATTTCTGTAGCTGCAATGTTTTTTTTATGTGCATATATAAGATACCTATTATATATATACAAAAATATATGCCAATTATTATAGGAGGGGAATAGACCTAGAGTACCTTGAGATGTGGTGAATGGTTTTGCTCAGCTGCAAGAACAAAGAGAAAAGAAGCAAAACAATCATTATTTTTCTTTTGAAACTAATGTTAATTATTGGATATTATTAGTGAACGTATCATTTCATTTCGAAAGAAATCTCTTGACAACGATTAAGGATGTGGAACCTGTCCAATTAACGCGTAAGTCAGCCCCATAACTAAGCTGCGATGAATTGACATTGGCGAGAGGGGTAGAGAAAAATGCTCCATAGTAATTTAATCCGACGAAATCCAAAGATTCTTTTAGTTTCTCAGACTCTTCTTCTGTAAATTCAGGCATTCGGATGTTTAAATCTTTAAGCATTCCCGTTGGATAATGTCCATATGTGAGAGGGCTAAGAAACCTGCCCATTCAGAAAGCAATACATGTCACATCATATGTATAATCAAAAAATTATTTTAATCAATCATGAACACATACTAAGATCGCAAAGAAAAAAATAATTAACAAAATTTTTAAAAAAAAAAAAAAAAAATCTCACCAGCCGAGTTGGTACTCAAGGGATCGTCTCGCTGCCTCAACGTCTTTACTCGAATTTGGATCTTTAGGCTCGAACCAGTGAGATACCTACACTATTCCAATTTTCCCTCCACCTTCTTGGCACTATTTATGTAACATAGCAAAGAAATAATCAAATGATTATATCTATCATAAGAAATTGGTTTTAGGATATATGGAAATATCTAAGCACTAACCTTTTTACATTTTCGAAATTCTTCTGCAGCAGCAAGATGAGCAAGAATTTGGTTGTGAGCACAAGTGTATGGCTCCATGGATGAATCTCCCGTGGGACATTTGGGGGCTTCCCATGGAGAACACCGTCCTGGCGCTTTCTTATCTTTCCAGTAACCAGCAACACTATATACCGTTGGCTCATTAAATGTCGCCCAATTCTTCACCCTATCTCCAAATTTCTCAAAACAAAATTTCGCAAACTCCCGGAAATCCTCTCTACATTAGTTTTGTTATCAACAAATGTTGTTTAAGTAGTCAAAAATAAACATGGTTGAAAATTTTATTTTCTATTGAGTAGAAGAAGAAATCTACAAATTACTTACACAATCCTTTCGCTTAGGAAACCTCCATACTCCATTTTCTAGAGCAAGTGGAGATTCCCAGTGACATAGAGTAACCGAAGGTTGTATTCCTGACAATTATTATTACAAATGGTTAAACAGTTACATTATAGACAAGAACTAGGTAAAATATTCAAGATTGAACATATATGAGATCATAAGGTATAAGATGTTAAACCATTGGCTAAAAGTTCATCTATAAGATCGTTATAGAACTTCACCCCTCCATGTTTACACCTCTTTTTATAGTTCCATCTGAAAATTGACATACACATGAATTAGAAAAGTAGAACAACCATTATATCTTTGCGGTATAGATTTAGGTGAGAAATAATATGTGTTTTGGTTAATTAATAACAAGGACGAATGAGATAGACTTACAAGGCAAGATTCTGGTCCATGCGATTGAAAATCTGAAACCATTCGTTTTCAACTCCTTCATTAATTTTATATCATCCTATAATGTCACATCCAAAGCGCAATCGTTTCAATTTCAATATATATGAAAATTAAAAGACTACCATTTAATACACAAGAAAGCATAGCATACCCAAAATAAACAATGACGTACCTTTGTAACGGGTATAGAAGTCAACTCCTAGATCTCCATCTTCACCTTTTTCAACCTTGTCTGAAAAATACAACAATTTGTAGTACATTTTTAATTTTTTTTGGTAAAGAATACATTTTAATTTAAGAACATTTTGTAAAGTAAAATGGGGATTTAAGACTAAAGAAACTAAAAGTTTTTATTAAAATTTCAAATGAAGAGAAAATAATATCAAGAATTTCAAATATAAATATCTATAGAACGTAAGTTCTACCAGAAAATACATGCGAGTAAATTCATCAATAGTTATATATTTCATTTTCTTTTCAAGACTTTCGTAAACTAATTTTGGGATTAAAGCTAGAAATAAAATAGAAGGGATCTATAAGATTAAATTTTCTCAGAGAAATTGATATCAAGAATTTCAGCTATTTATAACCATTTCAAATACATATTGGCCATTTGCCTTATTTTGCATAGAGTCCGCATTCATAATCATTTTATAAATGATAGAAAAAACGGCAATTTATACCAGGAAACATGTGTGTAAATTCATCCCATGTGGTCAAACCTCTTCCGGAACCCTTTTTGGCACCTTCAACCTAAAACTCAAACCCATACGAAAATGGCAAGACTCTTTTATTTATGTTATAATAGAGTATGTGAATATAATGTGTATTTACTTATAAGTATGCGGAGACGGATGTTCCAAAGATAAAATCTTCGGGGAAATCGTGCCTGTGGATCTCGAACTCGGGTCCAATGATGGTGCCCAATTCATCATCTAGGTTGGCGTGCGGTCCAACGATGGTGCCCATGTCCATGTCTTCGTCATCTACGTTCGGATGCGGTCCAATCACAGTTCCTAGCTCATCATCGAAGCTTGTGTGAGGTCCAATGACGGTACCAAGATCCTCATCACTTGGTTGAGGCCTAGCTTCGGCGTTGAAGCTGAGAATGGTACTCGTTAGTGTTAAGAACCCTAGGAAAAGAGTGAGAGTAGCTGTAGCCATATGAGTGGTTTTCTTGTGAGTGTTTTGATAATTCTTCTTCCCAATCCGTTCTATTTATAGAAAAGAAGCTTCAAGTGTGTGTTATGTGAAAGGGAATTTGTGCTTTTACCTGTGTTACACTCATATTTTGTGGGACATCTTTGGTTAGTTATAGGATAAGTTTCTTACCAAAAAGAAGGTTATAGGATAGGTTTTTTTTTTTTTTGGACAAAGGTTATAGAATAAGTTATGGTGTTGTACTCAGCTTTAATTATATTTCAAAAATTAAAAGGTATTTTGTGTATAAATATGCTTGCTGTAAATATGGAGTTTAACCAAAAATAAATATAACTAATTTACCCAAAAACTGGTTATAAATATAACTTAATATTCATTACTAGTAACTTTTGAAGATTAAAAACTTTCAATATTTTTCTTCAAATTAAGCCAAAAGCCAACTCCAATCACCAAAAGGCACAAAAATAAGAAAAAGGAATAACGAACCTAAAACTCAAAACAAAACAAAAGCTAAGTTTGGATAAATATAGAGGAGAAGAGGAGAAACCATGCATATCTTCCCCCAGCACTTTGAGGATTCAAACTTTGGATATCTAATAGCACTGAAACAAACATCCTTCAACCCGGTTCAAATAAGTTGTATATTGTCCAAACAAAATTTTGGGTAGCCGCATTTTGCGTATACTCCTTTCATTTCATTAGGATCGGCTATTGGAAACTAGACAAACGTGTATCCACATAACGCATGATCATGGTGACTAGGGATATTGCGATTAGAGCGAGGGCAATGAGATTAATAGATTAGTGATTTTTACGCTTATTTATGAGTTTTAGGTGACTCGGGGTTGTGGGTCATGAGCCTTGAGTGGGCATCCTTCGGCTGGATTTGAGGTGTGCGGGTTGTGCTTGGAGGACTGGCTCAGCCGCAAACGCAGATCTGGGTGGATCGGCGTTTTGCTTCTGCGGTTCGGCAATCGGCGTTTTGGTTTCCAGCGATCTGCGTTTGGCGCTTGCGTTTGGCGTTTATCTTTTAGCGCTTGCATTCAGGTTTTGAAAGTTTTAGCGTTTGGCGGTCGGCGTCTGTATCAGGGTCTGGCGTTCTGCGTTTTTTGCGAGTGTGGTGTCTCTGATTGCTGGTGTTGGGCGCTTAGATGACTATCTCTTGGTGACAATGAGGTCCGACTTCTCCAGTTTGTTCGTAGGGCTGACCGGAGATTTTGCTAACTCGGTTTGCGGTGATGGAGCAACCGTTCTTGTTTCAATTTTTGGTGTGGCGTAGTCCGGTTTTCCACCAAGTGTTGCTTTTTTGTCTTCCGGTTTGGAGTCAATGGGGCAGGACACGGTTCATCGCTTACGTATGTGGTGGATCCGGGACAGTTGAGGTCTAGTTTTTGGCGGCATGGTGGGGTGATAGCGTAGCTGCGGTAGCTAGTTGGTGGTCTACTCCACGGCCAAGGCTCCATGCAGTGAGCATGCTAGGTTTTTGGTTGTTTGTGTGATTGATCCGAGCTTTTGTGACTTCAGCTTCCGAAGGTATAGATAGTAGGGTACTACAGGGGCTGCGGTACCTTGATGGTGGTGGCTACAGCGATGTGGTACCATCCTCGGCTAAGGCTCAATTTATGAGCAGGCTGGGTTTTGATCGTTTGTGTGGTTAATCCAAACATATGGGGTTGTAGTTTCCGGTGGCCATGATGAGGTGTTAGAGTGGGTACAATAGTTCAATGGTGGTCTCGCCATCGACTAAGGCTCATTGCCGTGAGCAGACTCGAGTTTTGGTGTTTTAGGTTTGCTCTTAGAAGCTTGTATCCTTTGCGTTGTTGATTCTGTGTTCTTTTGTTTCTCAACTGTTTTTGTAGTTTTCATTCTTTTCGTCTTCTCGTTGTCTATGTAATTTCTATCAAAAATTTTAAAATGAATATATAATTTTAACATTTTTACCAAAAAAAAAATGTCCAAATCAATCAACAAATGTGAAATAATCAAATAAAAAATAAGATATGGAGGGTCACATCCACGTTCAGGTCACGTCTCTATTTTCTTTTTGGTTTGGACTATTCTTTATTATACAAAACCAAAATGTTTTTATCTCACTTTCCTTGTCTATTCCCGGATTTGCCGCTTTCTTCTTTTTTATCTTCATCTTCATCTCTCTCTCCAAATCGCCTTTTAAAATTTTCTCCTTTCTATGCAAAAGTGAACGTAGATCTTAATGCAGCTACTGTGATTTCGATTTTAGGGCAATATTAATTTTCAGTGATTTGATTGGCTCTTCTCGGTTTGATCAGCATCTGGGTTTTTTGCCAAGGTACACTTTTTATTCTCTCTTTGGATTGGATTTTTGATTGATCTAAATCCCGAGCTTTTGGGTGGTGGAGATCTCGTTTTTTTCCGGGAATCTTCAGATTTAAATTCATCGGAGCGGTTAATCGTTGGACTCGTTAGTGTTGTTTGATATTCATTCATGTTCTTCTCCTGTTAAAAGTTGTGGAGAATCTGATTAAAGGTACAGTTTTGAAGTAGGATTGAGCTGGACTCATATAGATTTAGATAGGATTGTTTTGGTTGATGATAAAGTCGTGTACTTTGATACTCGCCAGATTCTTTATAAGATCTAGTTGGATTCAAGATTATATATGCTTTGCTTCAATAGTCCTTTTGTAATTTGAAGCTCCTTAGGGTTTTTACGTTTCTCTGATCAAAGATTCAGCTTTTAGCTCCCTCTATGCGTATTGTTTTTGTTCTTGGTCATAGAAGGAAAGATCTATTTGATTGGTTTCTTAGCTGAATATCTCATTAGGAATTTAGGATCAATCTAATTTGCAGCATCTCTTATTGCTCCTGATAGCTTGTTTATCTGAAGTTTGTTGGTTTTGTAACGAATTTTATGTTTTATGCAGCATTCTTATTACTTCCACTGATTCAAACATGTGGAAGTTCAAGCCATTTGCTCAGAAAGAACCTACGGGTCTTGAAGGTCGATTTCTCGAAGTAGGAAATCTAAAAGTTCATGTTAGAAACGTCATTGCGGAAGGAGGTTTCTCCAGCGTTTACTTAGCTCAAGATACAAATCACGCCTCAAAGCAATATGCTTTAAAGCACATCATATGCAATGACGAGGAGTCGCTTGAACTCGTAATGAAAGAGATCTCGGTTCTGAAATCTCTCAAGGGACATCCAAATGTCGTGACACTCTACGCACATGGTATCTTGGATATGGGGAGGAACAAAAAAGAAGCTCTTTTGGCTATGGAATTTTGCGGTAAATCTCTTGTGGATGTGCTTGAGAGTAGACGTGCTGGTTACTATGAAGAGAAACAAGCTCTTTCAATTTTCAGAGATGTGTGTAATGCTGTTTTTGCAATGCATTGTCAATCCCCACGCATTGCTCACAGGTATACACGTCGGATTGTTAGTTTTCTTTCGTTTTTACATTAGCAAGCGGTATAAATTGATATTATATTGGTTTTGCTAATGGTGGCAGAGACTTGAAGGCTGAGAATCTTCTTTTGAGCTCAGATGGACAGTGGAAACTATGTGATTTTGGTAGCGTTTCGACAAATCACAAGATTTTCGAAAGAGCCGAAGAGATGGGCATTGAAGAAGACAATATTAGAAAGTACACTACGCCAACATATAGAGCTCCTGAGGTTTGACTGGATATGCTCCTATGCAGATTGTAAGAGTTTTAAAAGTGGTTAAATGATGTTTGATTCATGTCTTTATTGGCAATAGATGTGGGATCTCTTTCGAAGGGAGATTATAAGTGAGAAGGTTGATATATGGGTATGTCATGTGAAAACACCTTTTCAATTTCTCTGCAGATTGTTAATCAATTCAATCTATGTTGAAGTGTTATTTTTTGTAAAACTTTAGGCTCTTGGATGTCTCTTGTTTCGGATATGCTATTTCAAGAATGCATTTGATGGAGAATCAAAGCTGCAGGTTTTAAATGGGAATTATCGAATTCCAGAATCGCCTAAATACAGTGTATTTGTTACGGATCTCATCAAAGATATGCTTCAAGCTTCACCTGATGAACGACCAGATATTACACAGGTAAAAATTTGTTTTTACCGTTGCTCCTCTGTTGATGAAACTTGCAATGTCTCTAACAACATGTCCATCTACAGATTTGGTTTCGTGTCAATGAGCAGCTTCCTGCTAATTTACAGAAGTCATTACCGGATCGACCACCAGAAATGCAATCTGCTGGAGTCCATGACGGTATAGTGTGGAAAACCAAGTTTGAATAATTTCTCAAAGAAAGATGTGATTTCTCTTGACCCTTGTGAGTTTTGACAGGTGCATCAAAATCAGCAAATAAATCTTCTCCAGCACCTCGCAGAAGTCTGCCACCACCACCAACTTCTGGAGAATCAGATAGTGGAGGACCGCTTGGTGCCTTTTGGGCGACTCAGCACGCTCAAACCTCAGTATTATCAGAAGACAACAAAAGCGTGCCTAAATTTGATGAACCAATCAGCCACAACAGTAACACATCTAAATCTGAAAGAGTTCGTGTGGATAGTCATCATCCCAAAAAGCCTAGTACTATGAGAGGAGAGGCTCGTGGTCCGCAAAGAAATAAAGATCATGAAACTACGGTTTCTCAGAAGGATACAAGTCCTGCTGCAACTAATAACAGGACAAGAGTGTCAAAGGATGACGTTTTTAACTCGTTTGTTGCTGACTTTGATACCGCGAAGCTCGATAATGGTAATAAACCTGCAAAAGAAGAGGCGTTGGAAGCTGAGATAGAGAGGTTAAAAGAAGAATTGAAGCAAACAAATTCAGAGAAAGCTGAGATTACGGCTAAGTTTGAAAAGCTGTCTGCTATATGCAGATCGCAGAGGCAAGAGTTGCAGGATCTCAAACAAACACTCGCCTCTAAAACTGCATCATCATCACCGAGCAGAGACTTTTCACAAAACCAAACCTCTTCAGGGATGCGCTCCATGTCATCAACTCAATCGGTATTATCTTGCTTCTTGTTCATCTGAGCTTCGACACACATACATACACAACTTTGCATCAATTTTACATCCTATTATTCTATTGTTCTTGTTGAAACAGAGAGATAAGATTGAAGGAACTATGTGGGAACTCCAACAAGACAGATCTGATTGGTCAACTGGAAGCTCAGATCCAAATTCATGGCAACCATTTAGTGATGAACCGAAACCCGTGTTGGAGTCTGCATCGAAGGATAACAATAATACCAGAAATCAGTCTGTGAGAACCAGAAGTAAACCGGCTTCTTCTGCTGCAGCAAGCCAAAGTTTTGAGGCATGGGGTTTCGAGATAGAATCATTCAGAGCTGCTGCAACGTCTTCAGCTTCTGCTTTGGCAACACAAAGATCTATGGGTTCTGGAAACAGTCCACAGAGATTTGGGAACTCAAAGATGAGAGATAACCAGAAAGCAGCTCAACCTGCTGGATGGGCTGGCTTCTAAAACTCTAACTCTCCCAATGCTTCTCATTACTATTCCTCACTCTTACAACAACAGCTATCGTCTTGTCATTACAGAATGTTGAATCTTTTTTTGTAGATGATGATCATCCTCTGTTTTTGCGTATGCTAAATATAGCCACCCGTATTCACTATTTTACATAGACTCTGAAACTTCAAAGATCTTGTTTTTGCGGTAATGTATAACGCACTTCTGAGCTGTGGCCAAGTTCTCCTCAGCTTTTAGATTATCAGACGATAAAATACCGTATTGGAAAGAAAAAAAATGTCAAGATTCACTGCCATATTAAACCAAACCAACCTAAAACTGTTCACGGATTACAGTGGTTAAATAGTTGTTAAGTTTAACCAAAAAGATTTTAATTCAGAACAATCATTTTTAATTCAATATAAATTTCAAAAAGAGTAACATATCTGCCGTAAAAAAAAAAAAAGGAGTAACATATATCTTTTTACATTTTATGAAAGTATATTATTATTTTGGCTTTGTTTCCCCCTATTTGTGATCCGATTCGTACCATTTTTCTTGTTTTCACCATCTAAAATAGTCGTTATTAATTATTATGTATTGGTAGTTTGGTACCAAACAATGTTAACTGAGATTTATGCAATAAAAGCGAAATTTATTTAAAATGATTGATTTGCCCAAAAACCGAACCGAAACTTGAAATACCGATCCCTGGTTTAGAGCAGAGAGTTCGCGTCCTGGAAAAAGTTAAAAGTTACCAAATTTGAATCTCGTTGCCTTTTTATTGGATTTCCCCAAATTTCTGAGAACCCAAAATCCATCCACCGGAGAATGTCCACTCCCGATCCCAATCCATCCGTCTCTGTAGTGGTATCGCGTCCCATCGTCACCGCATCCGAAATTCCGATGGCACAATCCAATACAGTCAAAACGCCGTCGTCTCAACCATCACCAGCTCCATCGTACAGAGCCATAGCTCCGCCTCACCGTCATCCTCAACAAAACGTCTACGCGCATCCCATCCCAGTTAGGCGATCGAATTCCGTCGCCGGTTCACCTCATCAGCTTAACCAAGACCCGTCTTCTCTTATATTCCCGTTTGGTCGAGGGTTTCCTACCCGACCCGGAAGACAAAATCCCGTCGCTGATCCAGTGGGTCGTCCAGGTGGGTGTCCTCCTCGGACAGTTTATGCTTATCACCATGGCCAATTCGGGTCGAATTTGGATCCAATGCTTCAGTTCATGAGAGCTGCACATCCTCAGATTCATCAATCTCCTCAACTCGGGTCGGGTCACATGAAGGGAGTTCCTCATTTCTTGCAACCTCGGGTTAGTAATTGTCTTATTAATGGAAAAGTTCGATTCTTTGTGTTAATTTCATGGTTTTGTGTTCGTGCAATTCGTTTGATTTGTTAAAATTAGTGATTGTTTAAAGCTTTTAGCTTGTGTTGGTTAGTGAATAAAGCTGTTTTGAGTTAGGGATTGTAGCTTGTTGTGTGTGTTGAAATGCTGTAATTGGTAATGCGGAGGTATTTGTGTGCTTCTAATTTTGCTATCTGATTAAAGATTGTTTTTTTGGTGGTAGCTCTACACTTAATACTCAGTTTTCTTAGAAACTCTTTTAGAGGATGAGGAAAGTTTGAAATTTAGATCTCAGCAAGTGTGTAAATTGTTTTGCTCCTTGTGTGTGGATTACATTTTGTAAATTTTGGATTTTTGATAATTAGGTTACTCATCCTCCAACTTCAATTCTAGACAATGGTGGGCATAAAAACTCGAGGTACGATCTTCTTTACCACTATGCATAGTTAATTAGAATCTCCTTTAGAAACTTACTAATGTTTCTGTTTCTTTTCTGTGTTGTTTAGAAGCCGGGATGAGGCTCTGGTCCTTGTTAGAAAAAGAAAGGTAAAAGCTTTTCGTTATCTTTTGGTTTTGCATTATCGTTCGAAACTGCTTGCTTCGCCATTGGGGATTTTAAAAATAAATTTCTGTTTTGTTTTGCAGGTTAGAATAACAGAAGGAGCTTCTCTATATTCACTTTGTAGATCGTGGTTGAGAAATGGTGCTCATGAGGGAGTTCAGGTTTGCATCAATTTTTATCTGATTTGTAGTATAATGTAGCACTCTTAACTTAATTAAGGATTAATGAATGTAACTTTGGAAGACTGATGACTTTGTTTACAGCCACAGCGAATTGATACAATGACATATTTGCCAAAGCCTTTGCCTGTGGATGTGATGGAGGCAAGTTTGCCAAAAGATTCAGTTGAAGAACCAAATCATAAAGAAGACAATGAGGTTTCGTGTTTCTCTGATTTCTTTCTAAAATGCTAATGGTGAAGAGTAATGCTAAGTTTGACTAGTTATTTCAACTGTTTGATGATCTTCAGGACGAGGAATCTGTGAAACAGTTGTCAGATTCTGATCTTTTGAAAAGACATGTGGACCGAGCTAAGAAGGTCCGCGCTCGGTGAGTCCTCATCAAAGCAAAGTGGTTTTCTTGGTGATTGAAGATTGAATATTTTTTGTGAACAATATGGCTGGTTTGTGTTGTTTTCAGATTGAGAGAAGAAAGGTTAAAAAGAATCGCAAGGCACAAGGAAAGATTGGCTCTTCTTCTGCCACCATTTGGAGAGCAGTGCAGGAACGAGTAAGGATTTAAAGTTAGGGACTTTTATGTGAATATTCTTGCAGTTGATTTAGAAATGACATAAGATACCTTAGAGCCAGAGGTGTGTATGTGCCTGTGTTATAATCAATGTAAAATAGATTTTCTGAGTTTTCCTCACACTTGCAAGTGATTATAAACTAATCAACGATTTCTAGATTTTCTGAGATGGTTAGTTAACTCATAGCTTTATCATGTTTTTTAAAGCTTCGTGTTCTTTCTTACTTTATTCATAGACTGTTTTTTGTTTTCCTCTATTCCTAGTTTTCCTTTTAGTTTGGTACATATTTTTCACTAATATTCAAAATAATATATACACATACACTTTGATTAATTCGATTTATAGATATGAATTTGAAAAGTGTTCTTAAAATTAAAGTTAATTTCTATTTATGGTGGTCGATCATGTCTTCGGTCTTGGGTCAAATACTTTTAGTTTAGTTCTCAAGTTCTTTTCTCGGTAATGTTTCTGGTCATGGTCGATCACTATGTTGTCGGTCAATCATAATTTGAGAGACTGGCCGACCACAATTAGGAGCAGTAGCACACTTAGTCATGTATGCGCCATCTTGATTTTGTTTAATTCACTTGCTCATTCCAACTCCCAATGATATGAAATGTCACAAAAACTATCAAAAACACTACAAATTAAGCTGATATTCTTTAAGATTGTTAGACAAAACCAAAAGAACAAATGCAAACTAAAGCAAACAATGAGAAGCAGTACAAAGGAACAAATCACTAAACCCTTCAATTATGCTGGGAAAAAACATCCTATTTTAATATTAAATTGTTCTTTTTTTAACAGCAATATTAAATTGTGTTTAGAGATATTTGATTTAAAACAAATTAACATCGTGGACCAATAGCATGAGTGCAGAGTCAACCCAACAAAAGCATCTTTCAAACACACAGGTTTGTTATGTTTTGAACTTCTGAGTTGGAGATCAATGGTTCTTTACGCATTCACAAGAATATAATAATGTTGATATTCTTTTCGTATTTGTTACTCCAATCTACGATATCGGTACAATTTAAATTCTATAATGATGCTTACGTTCGCGTCTAAACATGCTTATTTTACATTCTATTTTCAGTTTTAGTATTCTTTTATATGATTACGATATAACGCATGCGAAAGAAACGATGCAAAATGGTGACGTTTGGATTGCGTTGGTTACATTTAGAACTTGGTTTAGTTGTGTTTAAAACAGTACTCCAAGGGAAAAAAAAAAAAGGTACTTCAATGGTTATAGCAGTAAAATATTTGTGGAGTATTTATTTGCCTCGTGACTTCTGAGGTTTATTATTATTTTTTCGTGTTGAACGCGCTTGAGTTTCTGTTTTCCTCCCCTAAGACATTGAGAAAGAAAATTACTATATAGTTTTCTAGTCGATATCGATAACATAAATTTAGTCGGAAATGTTGACTTCAACCTACATACGTGCTTGACTCAACCGAATTTTTTCAAATATATATCCAAATCATTGAAATCTTAAGAATGTAAAAGAGAAGGATGTGAACACTTACATAAATATTTTATCGACGAGTTTCAGTCTTTCACAGTAACCTCTACCATTGAATTATTATAATTTCATTGAAAATGTTCATTGGACATTAGGTGCATGATGAATGCATGATCAATGATGTATAAGTTGGAATTAAGTTATTTAGTATTACTACTGTTGATCCAAATCCCGAGACTGATCATACATACTTCAATTGAAAAAATAGTTATGTTCTCTCGTTTTCCATCTCTTAAAATAATTAAATTTAAATGTGGAGCGAAAGTGAGAGAAGCAATCGACCTCATCAAAGGTGTTGTATTTATGGAGTTTCACGTTGATATATTTAATGACTCTACAAAAGCAAATTAAATTTTTATTATTGTACGGGAGTATATTCTTATGATCTTATGGACTCTTCAAAATATTATTTTCGTTTACATTTTATAGAATTCCAAATCTCTCCCAAACTTCTCGCCAGTTTCCACATCAATTTCAGCGTTTCTAAGGGTTTTCCTCCTCTCTCTATAAGCATGCACAGATACGCATACATATTTTTATACGCACTTATTTTTTATTAAAATATTTATAAACATTATATTATGATTTATGAAGCATTCATTTTCTTTAACGTGCTATAATCTGATTAGTGTAAGAATAAAAAAATAATTACAACTATTTATAAACGTTTTATTATGAAACAGTAACTTTTCTAACTAGCAGTAACTGCATGACTAGTTTAACAATAAAAACAAAACCAAGCTTAATTAAGTAGATTGATTCCTCAAGTTTCACAAGGGGGATCTTAGGTTGTTGCCTGTTGGCCTCACACATACATGTCCTTGACTCTTTCAAAAAAGACAACCTTTGACAAATGACTTATCTACTGCATTTAATTTTGCATAGATAACTTCACTTATTAATTACCATCACATACTTATGTTCACTAGATCTAGTGTATAATTACATTTATAAATACTAGCGTATGTGATCAAGAATTGTTGCGGCCAGATTTTCTCTCAGGTAAGGGAACAACAGAACATCCAAAAAACAAAACAGAAGGAAAAAATGGCGAGGAAAGGGAAAGAAGTGCTAAACGCTTTGGACGCGGCCAAAACGCAGATGTATCATTTCACAGCGATTGTAATTGCGGGTATGGGTTTCTTTACTGATGCTTACGATCTCTTCAGCATCTCTCTCGTCACCAAGCTCCTCGGCCGTATATACTACCATATTGATGGCTCCAAGAAGCCCGGAACGCTCCCTCCAAACGTTGCTGCCGCCGTGAATGGGGTTGCCTTCTGCGGTACCCTAGCTGGCCAGCTCTTCTTCGGTTGGCTCGGAGACAAGCTCGGCCGCAAGAAAGTTTACGGTAAGTACCTTTGTTAATTTCTTGGCGTTATAAAATGTTCCATTAGTTACAAGAAAGTAATACACCATACTTTATAGCTATTAAACTGGAATTTAAAACTTCGAATAAATTTTTAGTTCCCGTAAGAAGAAATAAAAGTTTCTATTCTAAAACAGTCTAATTTAATCGATTGGCAATACTAGAACTATCAAATCGCGGTTTACCCAAAAAAGTTGATTTAACCAAAAAAATACACATAATAATATATATATATATATATATATATATATTCATCTGATTTTGGTTGTGAAACTTAGCAATTGCAAATGATTGCTTATATAAATAATAAATTTCTCATAATTATTAGATTGGTAAAATTCTATGGAACCGCATAAATACAAATCTTTTTCCGATACGCGGACCTAAATTTTAAAAACTTTTGTCAACCGGTTACATATCCAAAAAGTTAATCCGTTGGCAAAAGTTATAATTTTAGGTCCTTATAATCTGCTTGCACTAATGAAAATCATCTTTGCCAATTTTTTTAACACATATAGGTATTACATTGATGGTCATGGTAATATGTTCGCTCGGGTCGGGTCTATCATTCGGTCAATCGGCTAACGGAGTAATGGCCACACTCTGTTTCTTCCGATTCTGGCTCGGTTTTGGCATAGGCGGCGACTACCCTCTCTCAGCCACCATCATGTCGGAATACGCCAACAAGAAGACGCGTGGTGCATTCATAGCCGCTGTCTTCGCTATGCAAGGCTTCGGAATTTTGTCCGGAGGAATCGTGTCTCTCATAGTCTCCAGTGCGTTCGATCACGCGTTCGATGCGCCGACCTATGAGGTTGATCCAGTGAGGTCCACTGTACCTCAGGCGGATTACGTGTGGAGGATTGTGCTCATGTTTGGAGCTATTCCGGCGTTACTTACTTATTATTGGCGGATGAAGATGCCGGAAACCGCTAGGTATACCGCTCTTGTTGCCCGGAACACCAAACAAGCTGCCGCCGATATGTCTAAGGTACGTTCCCAAACTGATAGTTTAACTTCTTGAATTTCATTTAATGTTTTTCTTATGATAATGACTTAACTACTGATAAGAGAAAAGTATATGAATTTTTTTTTAAATGCTTATAATTTTTGTTTATCAATGGTGTTAAAAGAATGTCTATCAACTTTAAACCTACCTTTTTTTTTAGTTTAGTCATGAAACTTGCGGAGTTGTGAAATTGTTTAAGATAAAATCTTTGATTTCACGTGTGATTTTAAAACTTCAAAACTATAGATTAGTTTTTATCAATCAAATGGGAAATTATGGTTTATGTTACGTTGTTAAATAAGTAGAATTTCACTTATGATTACTGAATTACTCCAAGAAGAGTAAAATACTGTATCATTATTTCAAAATTATTGTGGTTGTCAAAATTGATGTTTATAGATATTTTTGTCCATCCACACCATACGTATCAAATTATCATTTCTCTAATTATATCATTTATGATGCTATTTTCTAAAATTCGTTTTGGTCATTTCACAAACTATGTACTTCCATTGTTTAACGACTAACCTGAAATTTTGTGCTAAACTTATCAAATTTGAAATAAAATCCAAATTTTAATTTCATCATTATATTCATCTTCACCAGGTGCTTCAAGTGGATCTAATTGTAGA
Source organism: Cardamine chenopodiifolia (assembly GCA_963922655.1). NCBI lineage: Eukaryota > Viridiplantae > Streptophyta > Magnoliopsida > Brassicales > Brassicaceae > Cardamine > Cardamine chenopodiifolia. The sequence goes on along the minus strand of OZ000486.1, from coordinate 13,592,903 downwards.
AGAAGAAACACAATCAAATCAATCTTCATCAAACCCTAATAACTCCTTCGGCTTATTCTCCAAACAATTCGCTCGCCGTCACGGCCTCCACCTCATCGGCACCACCACAACATGGTTCCTCCTCGACATCGCCTATTACAGCAGCAACCTCTTCCAAAAAGACATCTACAGTGCCATCGGATGGATTCCCGCCGCCGAAACAATGAACGCAATCCACGAAGTCTTCACAGTCTCAAGAGCTCAAACCCTAATCGCTCTCTGCGGCACCGTTCCAGGTTACTGGTTCACCGTCGCATTCATCGATCGACTCGGTCGATTCTTCATTCAATTGATGGGATTCATCTTCATGACTATCTTTATGTTCGCTTTAGCTATTCCTTATGATCATTGGAGGCATAGAGATAATCGAATTGGTTTTTTGATTTTGTATTCGTTAACTATGTTTTTCGCGAATTTTGGACCTAATGCGACGACCTTTGTCGTTCCTGCTGAGATTTTTCCGGCGAGGCTTAGATCTACTTGTCATGGGATATCGGCGGCGTCTGGTAAGGCGGGAGCAATTGTTGGAGCTTTTGGGTTTCTTTACGCGGCGCAGAGTATGGATCCGAGGAAGACTGATGCTGGTTATCCTCCGGGGATTGGAGTTAGGAATTCGTTGTTGATGCTTGGAGGTGTTAATTTCCTGGGAATAGTTTTTACTTTTTTGGTTCCGGAATCGAAAGGAAGGTCTCTGGAGGAGATTTCGAGAGAAGATGAAGAAAAAGGCGGCGGAGATACGGCGGAGATGACGGTGGTAAATTCTGGTAGAACAGTCCCGGGTTGATTATTTTTTATAGTTCCACGCGCTTTTGTAATTACGCGATACATGAAGGTCCTTTGAATAAATATTAAAAGTTTCACTAGAAGAACATTTAGTATACAGAATGTTTTGTACTTTCTATAGTACGAGTGATTGTCTCAAATCAACTTATCGAACAATGCCTTAACAAGCCATATTCCTATTGGACACACAATGTCAAGGAGCTGGAGTCAATAAACCAACTCTCAGGGACTATATCTAAAGAATTCAAGACACTCTCGTTTTTGGTGTACAAAAAATGTGTACATAAGTTCCAACCAACTCAATGGTGAAATAGCACAAGGATATTTTTTGGTCTTCCTTTTGAGGAAAGTTGCTATTGGTATTAGTGTCCCACCAACACAAACATCCTAAGCAACAAAACGACGAAGAGGAAGAAGTGTTTAACTAGAAAGCAGTGGCTATAGGGTATGCGCCTGGAGTGTTGCTAGGAATGGCAATAGATCAATGCATTGCACCATACAAGCCGGAGTGGCTCATCAAGATAATTGGTTTGTATAAACGCATAACCATTAAGATCAATTCGGTTTTGTGTTTGCTCATTGAATGCCTACAAATTCGTAGTTGGTCTTGTAATGAAGAAGTTCCTTATATGTTTGTATCTTTGTCTGATGGTTTGTTCTGTGTTCACACTTCATGTCCCTATCCACTTTCTTCCATGTACCTCTTCCATTTTATTTTTCTTTATCTTTGATTCCTCCACAAGTTATGAACATAAAAAACAAAGGACTGGGAAAACAGAGAATCCCACGAAACAGGTGACATAGACTTCTTTGAAGAGCTCGTATGCTTTTCTTGAAGAAGGTCTGTTCAATCTGACTTTCGTGTGTGGTTGGACAAAGAAAGATTATGAAAATTCTTATATATTCACAATTCACAACATTCCTTACTCTTAGCTTTTGAGTAATGGAATTTAAGTGGCGACTACAACACTCTAATTTACCAAAAGAATAAACTACCAAAGTTGTCAAGCCTATTAATTTCCGTCCCTTGTCTTCTGCAGATTTTCTGATGACACTATTCTTGAGTTTTACGGACATTTCATCTTTCTTTCTTTGTTTGTCTGAGTCAAGAAAACGTGTGTGCTCTGTATTGTATTTTGTTAAATCAAAGCTACGTGGGCAAAACATCAAATAGAGAGGACAAAACAAAAGGATGTCAGATAACATTATAAAAATTATGCACATGAGAAACTCTCTCAAGTATTGATTTATTGTCTTTCAATTACAACTGAAAATAATACAGATCAAACTCCGATTTCATTGATACGCACAACAGAAGAAACACAAACTTCACTTGAACAACACACAGAGAGATTATGAAAATCCTAATATACAGATTCACAACTCACAACATTCCTTACTGATAACTTTTTGAGTAAAGAATAGAAAATTAAAGTGGTGACTACAGTTAGTAGTCTAATTTATCATCTGATGAGACACTATCCTTGAGTTTGACATCTTAGTGTTGTTGATCTCTAATGCGCTCCCTCCAATGTTGAACAAGTGCTGATGCGGAGTTGCAGATCTTGCGAGCCTTGTGCTTTGTAAGACGCCAAGCTTCTCCATGACCAGCCTTGTTTCATTAGCTGTTGAGCTTATTGGGTAACTGATGAGTAAATACAGAGTGTCTACGCAGATTGATGTCTCTGCTTTAGCCGCAAGAAGTCCCTTTGCGTTGGCAACATCAGCTGATTTCTTGGCTATCTCGAACAGCTCCAACATCTCTGTTGCGTTCTTCTTTGGACAATATTAAGGGTTTTCAGATACTTGCAGAGGAGGTTGCTTCTTCATCTGGAGAGGTCTTGATGTTGGTCTAACAGACTTGCAAACCCCAGGCTTCTTCAAATTTTGCTTAATCTCTCTCGTTTCATGAGCCCCGGATCTAGGGTTTTCAGAACGTTTCATTGGTAGAGCAGAGATAGCTTCTTCATTTGGATAGGCCTCGCTGCAAAAGACTTGCAATCATCAGCCTTCTTCAAGTTTTGTTTGGTCTCATCCACTTCGTGAGTCTTATTAGATGTCTGATCATCATTCTTCTCCAGCCCCAAAAACTCTCTCAGCCGCAATATCCTGAGATCTCTGCAGAGGTTCTTTGTTCTTCAACACCGAACATGGTTTCTTCAGATTCAGGGGAAGAGCTTTGTTGAAAGTAATAGTGTCTCTTCCGCCAGAATAAAGAGTCTTCCTCCATGAGTCAAACAAGACTTCAACTTCCGTACGTATCTTAGGGTTTGTGTGGTGTCTCAGACTCTCCAAAACATGCGAATGGGAAATTTCTTTGACAGAGAGTTTCATATTCTTCAAGTATCGAAGAGAATGAAAGCAACGGTCAACCTCAGAAACACTCTTTGAGTTAGCAGCTTTAACTGCAGAATATAGCAAACGATGAAGAAAGATCAGATCTCTCCATTGCATTAGAAATCTTCACCATCTTCTTCTTCAGGTGATATTAGTTCTCCGACGTTAATCTTCTTAAGAGAATGAATTTGTAAAGATGAAAATAGATAGATAGGGTTACTACTCTCAACTTTGGATATCCAAATATGGAAACAAAAGGAAATAAAATAAAGTTTCCTTTTAATTTCCCAAAACAAACTACGTCGTCTCATTCTTCTATTTCCATTTTTCTTGTCCAGTCCGACGAGGGTAAATCTGTCAGATCATGTATTCCAACGTTGAAACAATCATGATCAACAAGGGTACTTTCGTCAAATACAGTATTCCAACGGAAAACAATTCCTTAACCCAATCAAAATCTGCCTTCATTCTCCTTTTCCTTCCTTCAAATTAATTCCTTTTTTTTTTAAATCTCAATTTCATTTAAATAAATCCATTTTTTCGTTATCTGTTAATCCGATCCTCTGTAAGAGACAGAGGATTGTAGTTAAGAAGAGCCAGCGTTTGTTTCTCTGCAACAGTAAGAATCAAAAGCTAACATGAACTCAAAGCAAGAATTGGTCTTTTCTACATAAATTTAAATTAATCAAATTTACTTTTACAAAAAAATATATAGATTGAAAAATCCTCTCAATATTACATTCTGATCCATATTTACACAGAGATTCCTCCACCACCGCCTGCAACATCATCTGGAGGACTAATGGTGATCCAAAGCAGTGACACACACAGTAATCGAGACAAAGCCCGGACCAAACATAAAATTATGGGGTTATGTTCATTTTATAAAATTTTGGGGATATTTTAGCATTTATTTGAGATACGGGAATATCATCAAAAAAAAAAAGAAATTACGTTAAAACAAGCTTGGGGAAGTTCGTCTTCTTCCTTGGAGATACACAAAAAGGAAAAATTTGTGGACTTTGATGATCTTACTTCAATGGCCGAATAAAAAAAAAATCTTCACTTCAATGGCGGATACTACACCAATTATCACTTTACTTGTATACCTTCCGATTGTCTCCGGAAGTTTCTTCAAACCGTTCAATGTCAGCTGCGACCACCGAGCTCTAAGCATCGCCAGAAAACGACGCATGCTCGTCTCAGCTGGATTCACTACCCTCGAGCTGCACCTGAAGTGGTAGATTCCAGAAACTTGATTCGACTCACAGTTAGATAATATAGTCATTGATTATTTTGTATCGTTATCTCATGTACCGTTTTCGGATTCCTAAGAACTTTGCATTATTTGGTCGTCATTCGAGATTCGAGAACCTTTCCAAATACAGAAGTTAAGTTTCTTAGGAAAATTTTAGTGAACATCTTGTTGTTTCCAAAAATATATCATGTGTTTAACTCAAATACTTCGTAATTTTTTTCATCAACTTAAGAACGTATTGTTTTGTTTCATTATAGATGTTGTTTACGTCTTTAACGTATGTGTAGATTATGTGTTCATTTTCTGAATGGATTTAATTAAGTTAAGGATTTTAAGATATTAGAAAGCACATATGACGATTTTAAAATGGGTGTGGCAAAAATGAAGAGATTTTTTGCATTTCAATGTTTAACAAAATATTATTGAAAAAATTGCAAACAAAGCCTAAGATGTTGTAGTTTTGTATAAAGTTTTTTCGTTTAAACACACATGCGAAAAAGTATTATAACGCTTTAAATGTTGTTATGTAACCACAAATATTTGCTGGCACGTTCACAAACCTTCAAAAAATGTAAAATTTCTAATCTTAAATATTACAGTTAATAAAACAGATTGTTTACCAAAAATAAGGTGTTAATAACAAATAAACTCCATGAATATCCATTATTCTCTGGCCTTGTGTAACAACAAAACTTTATCCACTAACTATTCTCCCACTAAAAGTGTATGAAACATTATAATCAATAATTATTCGCTAGTTTTCATATCAAAACATCAAAACACCAAAACAGTAAAAAGAAAAAACATTATCTAAAAAACAGAGATGGTTGCATACAACAAGAGTCCTATTGTTACTCTATTTGCTACAATGATGATTAATACTAATTATAGTTTGCGGAAGCGGAGAAGCAACAAACTATATAGACTATGGCAGAATTCCACCATGCAGATGCAGTGATAAAAATCCAAATTCATGTGTCAAACCTCCGGCGAACCCTTACACTCTTGGTCGTGAAAATATTAACAAATGTCGTCATCGTTAGTCCCATATGAACATCTAAGCCATCATTTGTTAAATATGAAGCAATATTATTTTATTAATATGTTCTTAATGCGAAGTCATTACTTGTTACTGTTGGTTTTTATGCATTGTATGATTTTTACGAAATTATTTATTTTCAAATAAAACTATAAATTTATGTGTTACACACTCTCTTTGTCTTAAATATATATATAAAAAAACAAATTCTGGTGACGAAGAAAACTAAATAGAACACAAAATTACCTTTACATAAACAAGGGTAAAAGAAAACAGAAAGAATGAAAAGTACATATATTACAAATTTGATTTGGCAAACATTTCTAACTCTTCTCCTAAACATTAATTACTTAATGAATCCCAAGTGTCTGCATTTGTCTAATCATTACCATAGACGTGTCATACATTTGCTTGCGACTCACCTCACCTTCCTTTCCTCCTTCCTCCTCGAAAAACCTTTTGCTTCCATCCAATATACTCACCACTTGGCTAATGCTAGGCCTTAACTTCGGATCGGTTCTTGTGCAAACTAACCCTAATCGCAATACACTCGCCATTTCTTGCGTATCATATTCATCATCTAAATGAATATCCGCAATTTCCTCCAATAGCTTCTTCCGGTAACCGACCAGTTCACGGATCCTCAACACCAAAAGAGCGTCTTCTTTTTTTCTTGTATAATCTACTGCAGGCTGGCCCGTAATCATTTCAAGGACTACCATGCCGAAACTGTATACATCTGCTGCTGTTGTCGCCTCGCCAGATTCCATGTATTCTGGTGCCATATAACCAAAAATCCCTTGAGCGGATCCTTTCTTTTTTGCAGCTTGATGAGCCTCATCATTTCTAGACAAAAACTCGGCCAATGCAAATCCGCAGAGCCGCGGATTCATGTCTTTATCAAGAAAGATTGTTGAAGAAGTTATGTTTCGATGAATGACTTGTTCATCCCATTCATCGTGGAGGTAGCGTATTGCACAAGCAAGCGATTTGATCACGTTATACCGGGTTTTCCATCGCAAAACAGGGGTTTTCGATATCTTGGTATGGAAAAGAAGATGGCTTAGCTTACGATTCGCGGAATAATCATATACGACAAGCATTTCGCCGTGTTCCGTGCACCAACCGCGGAGAATGACAAGATTACGATGTCGAAGCCGTCCTAGGTTAAGTAGTTCGGTGGAGAACCGGGTTCTTAATGCAGGACATTTCGTCATACCGAGACGTTTCACCACGACATGCTGGTCCTGGTTTCGTAAACCGTAATAAGCCGTACCGAAATCAACCTCAGCAACGCGACGAGCGTCGGAGAAATTATTAGTAGCTAAAACAATGTCGTTGTATGAAATCTCTCTTGGCGTGTCCAACACGAAAGCCTTAGATGACGTCACTCGACGACTGTTGTTAAAATACCGATTTTCTCCCGACTCTGCCGTCTGGTAAATGGAATCCTCAAGGGCAGTAACGTAATTTGACGACGGCGTTGACTGTGAAGACGCGTTGAAGCTCGTGGTAGAGGTGGTTTGATTCGTTGTTGTGGTGGTCGTCGTTGACGTTGATTTTAAAGAAGATAAAGGAATATAAAGAGGATGTGTTTTAAATGAAGGTAAGGCCGGTAAGTTACCGGAAAATTGGCCGGAAAGTGCTCCGATCACCCATTTCATGTTGGGACGAAGCGTTGGATTGTTTAAAGAACAGAGCAGAGCAAGATGAATCATTCTCTTCATATCGGAAAGTTCATAAGATCCTTTTGTTAACCGAGAATCACCGACGTCGAGTAACTTCCGGTTATCGGATAATCTCCGAACCCAATCGAGTAAAATGATTTTGTCTTCTGAGTACGAAAGATCAACGGCGCGTCTACCGGAAACAATCTCTAAAACCACAACACCGAAGCTAAACACATCGGTTTTAGCGGTGGCGACGGTTTTTTTCCGGAAACTCTCCGGCGGTAAATAACCAATTGTCCCACCGATTCGAGTCGAGTCAGCAACTCGGAACTGGTGATTACGAAACCATGAAACTGAGTCGTAACTCGAATCAGGCTCAGTTGCATCAATCTGATGTTCTAACCACCGAGCCAAACCGAAATCTCCGAGCCGAGCGTTGAATTCAGAATCCAACATGACGTTGCTCGTCTTCACATCTCTGTGAATAATCTGAGTTTCTAATTGCTCGTGAAGATAGAACAATGCGGCGGCAAGTCCTCGAACGATTTTACCCCTCCGATCCCAATCCAACGGTTTAAAATCGGAATTAATCTCCGGTCGTCGGAAAAGCACACGATCTAAGCTTCGATTAGGCATGTAATCGTAAACGAGAAGTAATTCATCTTCGTGGAGACACCAACCTCTTAATTTCACAAGATTCCGATGCCGGAGCTGAGCAACCGCAACAAGCTCCGCCGCGAATGTTTTCTCGAATTGTTCTCCTTTTTTATCCGCCAAGCATTTGACAGCTACAGTGGTTCCGTCGCTTGGTAACAACGCCTTGTAAACACGGCCGAAACCGCCGCTTCCGAGGATCATTTCGTTGCTGAAACCATTAGATCCGATGTAGAGCTCGGAGTATCCGAAGATTCTAGGATTCTCGTAGCCGATTTTGCCGGAGAGTTGAACATCTTCCATGTCGGTGAAAGATTTATCAGTCTCCATTGAAATCGAATCTTTACTCTCGTTGAAACTACAAAGATTCAAGCTTTTCATCAATTTGGAGCCGTGTAATAGCCGGAATAAATCTCCGATCAAACTCACAACTTGACGACCACAATCACGACTCTTCTTCTCCTCTTCCTTGGTCTCCTCCTCCTCAACCATCGCCGGCGGCTTTAACTCGCCGGATTCGGTCGGTAGTACGAAACAGAGACGATCCACTGCAATTGGCGCCATGTGAATGTGGTTACAAATGTGAATGAATTTAAAGATATGATAATGCTTTATAACAACATTTCGTGGCGATCTATTAGATTTTTGTTTGACCGACCAAAATTGAATGATGGGTTTTTGCCAGCAAGGATGTGTTTATTTATAGTGTGTTCTACTAGAAAAAATTCATTACTCTTTAAACGAGTATTTTATTATTTGAAATATAATTTGAAGATTGGAGGCATTAATTTCAACAAGATGAGGTTCGCGTGGTTTGAGATTAGCAAACCCCTTCATCGGGTTTGGTCACTTATGGTGATGTGTCATGGCGTCGGATTCTCCATTTTCTGGTATAAAGTTATTTTCTTTTTTTTTGTTTTATTCTTAGCTCTAATTGATTTTTCAGCGAGAACTGCAAAATTCATTGATTTCTCAAAAATAACTTAGAATATTATTCAGATTTACCATACGAAATTATGAATATCAAATTATATTCATATTTATTTATTTACGTATGGAAAAAATGAGAACTTCGAAGACCTTCAAAGCGTGTCGTTGAGAAGAACATTGACGCGGTCGAAACTCTGTATTCTTCTATAATTCTGTATTTGTTTTTGTTTTTCCTGATATTATATAAATTCTGAGCTCGAATTAGTTTTTACTCTTTTTTTTTTTTAATTGTATGAATCAAGTAGCAAACAAGGCAATGAGATATAGACATATCGCAATGACTAATGAGCTTTTTGTTAGTGGAGTACAAACTCAGATACTTTTAGGTCCGCGAATCAAAACTTGCCACACCACCAATTTAACTTGTTTGAGCAGTTTTTCTCATATATATAATGCTACACTGGAATTCAAACTTTGATGATATTTGTGGCGGGTCCAACTGTTGGTAATTAAGTTAGTTCATATAGTTCTTGAGATCCGTTCACTAGTTTTAGTTTCAGATGTTTTGATGATTTTCCGACCGTCTTAGTTTGGCATTGGATCTTTTAGACCGATCTTGTTTGAGAAGAGTTTAGAGTTTTTTTCTTTTTCGACTTTAGATTAATTATATTTCACATGTAAACGCAGATGAATGGTCTAGATATATATACACATATATAATTTATATTTTCTAGAGACTAATTGTTTTTGTGTATTACAGACTATTTTGGAATCTGTTTATTTACTGGTTTGAATTTGATGATATATAAAAACTTAAAATAACCAATAATGTTTTAGTAGCGTTGGTTTATAAATAGTAGTTATCACATCTCCGTTGGCCAGTGGTTTTATTATTCAATGTTTTGTTTTCCGTTAATTGCAAGTTTTATCTATATATAACCTTGACCTTGACCTTGACTTTGACCTTGAGTCCTGACCTTGACTATTCTTTTGGTGAACATAACCTTCAAATAGTTTTCGTAAGACTACCATATCTAAGATCCTAGTTTTCTTCTCATCAATCAAGTAGTTCAGAAAAATTACTTGCATCTGGTTAGATTTGAATGTAGAACTAAGACCAAATATTTTTTCCCCTAGTTTTGATACCACTAATAATAAATCAGTTAAAAGATTGGTAAAATTAAATATATTATTTTAAATTAGAAAAACAGAAAAGTTATTTAGTTTTTATTTTTGGTTTAATGTGAATTATACATTATTTAGTTATTTGCATGAGCATTAATATCAATTGATCCTTTCTCTTTTGTGAAAACCATTTTATCCTCATTTTCTTTTTTAAAAAATTAGAATATAGTTGTACCAAATAAAATCTAATTGTACCAATATAAAGATGAGATTTGAATCTTTCATTTCTGTATAAAATTCGTTACCATCTAAACTATCATGTTTTTTGGTATTATTTACAATTACAACTATATATACTTAAATAATACAAATAAGCGTAGAAAGTTGTACTAAATTATATTAGTTGTACCAAATTGATGTACAAAGTTGTACCAGTCTTGTCATAATTGTAATAATTAAAAAACCAATTGTATATAAATAGTAGATTCGAACTCTGGACGCACTGTGTTTAAACCATCTGAAATATCGTGTTTTTCCTGCTATCACTTACAATTACAACTATATAACTCGATTTGTCTGATAATCAGATTTTATTAAAAATAAAATCGTAATTTTAATATTTTTTATTTTAAATTAAATCTAATGAATATTAACAAATTAGAAGGGTGCAATTGAGATTGAGTTCACGGATAAAAACAATTGAGAAATTGATTCTAATTGCATAGCATTTTACTAAATATTTTTTTACAGATCGATAAGATCCGATAATCTATATTTTGCGGAGAAATGCGATCTAATAAAATCGAATTCCGGTGAGAAAATCACAGAAATAGACAGTGAACTACTTGTCTAAAAACATTTTCCTTTTACTAAACATTTTTAAAATGAAAATAATAAACTTTATAGTTTCAACTTGTACTGCCATTTTTTATCACTTGATTTTGTATGGATGCATCTGATTGTAACGTTGATTAGTTACCGCTGCAGTCTAATGTTATCGATCAATACCAAAATCAGATAGCCAACACAGAGATCTTAATTGAGTGGAGGAAACTGGAGGATAAACATGAGTAAGATGTTGATACAAAATAGAAAATGGAAACTACACAAAAGCAGGAGTATACATGATTATCTTTTTGATTAAACCACAATATTGATATTATGGAATGGATTATCACCACCATTTAAGTTTTATCTATTTTCTGGATTTATGACATTAAAACACATGTGATTCTCTCCCAATCACTCATGTCGAGTTCGTGTCCCTTAAATGATCGACAATTTGTATTTCTTTTACATTCCAATGATAATATAGTAAGCTCTGTACAAAAAATTTACCAGTTAACCAACACATGTATTCTATAACTTACAGTTTACAGTTTCTAGCAATTTAGACATGTAAAAATCACTGGGTGACTGGGTCAGCAATTCAATCATACAGTAGTGTATGGAATTATTTGGATAAATGTAAACTGAACCAACAAATTTTGAATTTTAAGACATTTTGAAATTATTGATAAACAAAAAAAGACATTTTGAAATTATAATGCACGCTTTGCTCTTTGAATATTGGACGCCATTGATAAACATCATCAAAAGTTGATTGTTGCATTCACATATTCACTAATATTTTAAAAGTTGAGAAGTATTTGAATTTTGTGTGACAATTCGTATGATTTATTTTTTAATATTGCCACTTGCCATTAAAAGCTTTGGTCGCCGCAACAAATGGCGTGATTTAGAAGAGTTTCATTGAAATATTTATTTTTAATAAATTTGATATATTTATCTCGTTTTATAACTATTATGGTTATTTTCTTCCAATTATCATTGGCTTTATGATTGGAGAAGTCAATATTGTACAGTTGGAAATTGAAAAACTTTGAAAGGATTGAGCAACGGACATAATACCGGTCCATAAATGCAATAAGATAAGGGCGGCAATAAAAAATAAAAATAAAAAGCTTTTGAAGATAAGATATACTTCAAAAGATAAATAATTGCTATATGAACTAAAACAAAATAGAGTCAGCTTTTATTTTGTTAAATATCGAGTTTAAAGTTTCTTATACCATAAAAATCATAAATTAAAATAAAACAGAGAAAATAAAATATTAGAGTTAAAGCATGTTAATCGGTGTATGATCATATTCGATCGCTACAACATCTTCAGTTTCGTATGTATATGATAGACTAGCTTGTTGTTTTTAAAGTATAAACAATTTGAGCCCTGTAATTATTTAAAGGAAAAAAAATCCAACCCATCCTACATTCACTACTTAATCGAGTATCGCTAACAAACAATATAATCATTATATGTAAAATATAAGAGATTGGTGAATAGAATATTCAAAATGCCATATAATTAATTTAAAGATTATATATGGACAGTTGGTTTGTAAATTTTGTATCTACAGTATATAGCTTCTTTTGTTTTATTCGTTTTGCAATAATTTTACTGGCTGGAGAGGTTGGGTGATGTCGTTGGCCTACCTTTTTCTTATCATCTTCTGTTCTTTCATTTTGACAGCCCATCAGTAAGACTATGGTTTTGGAAGCTCTCAGTGTAATTGTTACAACTGCTACTCACTCATGCTTTGATCCTATTAAGTATGACCTTTTTGCCAATTATTTCAACTATATATTTATAAGTTTAAATGTATTCAAGGTGTTAATTTTCAATCATTTTTAGCCACTCTAATATTTTATTCATTTAGATACACCCACCAGCCTCTACATCATCTTGACAAATATATATGTTTTCCCTTCCTTTCTTTATATTATTTATCACATGATTATTCACAAACTCGCAAATCTTACAAGGTTTTATAAAATATAATCATTGAATCTAGATAAATTGAACTAATATGTAGTCATGTAAAACAAACAAATAGCAGAACGAATCTATCAAAACCGAACAAAAACATCTATCAGAGAACTAAAACGAGTTGGTAAACATTACTGGATATAAAAAATGCTTAAGGAAAAAACAAATCAGAACCAAACCTACTGATGAAAAGAAACAAAAAAAAAGTCGATCTATTTGATTAAAAACTGAACTCGAACTGAAATTAAAAAGATGTAAGTTGATCTATATCATACTCGGTTTTACATTATGCATAGTCTCGTGGTTTGGTCAGACTAAAGATCCAAATTAGTAATACATTTTAGTTTAAGCAATTCACTTTATAAAAACATCAGAGAATAGTGTATATGTGATCCATAATTCTCAGACAAACATACCTGAGAAAAAACAGCAAAAGTCTTGGTGTTCCTTTACAACAAAAAAACAAGACTCCTAAAGAAAATTAGGTGGAAACTAAAGAGACAGACAATTATGATAGTACAAGAAGTTTGACAATTATGAAAATTAGTGTTCATTTATTATTTATCAAATATAGTTTTTGCTTAATTAAAAATCTTATTTATTCACAATATAAATCTATTAACATAAATGATATATATATATGTGTGTAAATAGCATATTATTCAGTTGATTCATAAAAGATAAAACATTTAAAAGTGGAAAATAGTATCAATGATTGTTAAGTTTGAATACAGATAAGTAACTTAATAAATTTGTTAATTTGTTAATCTGTTAGCGAGTAAGACTTCTAAAGTTGAAGCATCGTCAATTTTGATTTTTATGTTATATTGTTCTTTAATCTTTTTATTTAGAATATATATATGAATATTATCTATATAATTTTGTAAATATTTGATCAAAATGATAATAATATTTAGACGTTTTTAAAAAATTGGCTTTACCGTGACTGAAGGTCACATTTTCTCAATATAAAAGGCAAAAACTATATATATATATTGACTTTATGAATGCTACTTTTTGTTTTTATTTCAGAAAATTTGTAGTGAAAATATTCAATTTGACGTTATCAGAAAAAAAACACATTCAAATTGACAAATGGTTTATGAACATATGTAGGGTAAGTGGGGTTATTGGCTTTGCTTGCTTATAAAAAATATTAATTGGTACAAAGATATGTCTTTTGACTTGTGAGTTTCTGAGTCATATTGGGCTTTGACTAGATTCTATAAACTACGGCCGAGTTTAATAAACTACAGTCTATATTATATCCATTGTTCCACCATTAAAGGAAGTCAGAGAAAATAATAAAGTCAAACACTAAAACGCGACAGTATCATCAAGCGAAGGTGGTATTTCTTTTTTCTTTTTTCTTTCTGTTTTGTTGTTTACGTGGGAATCCCTTGAAAAATGGGCTCTTTTATCTTCGTTGTCGTTTACAAAGATTAACAGAGAAAGTCAATGGTGGGCATTGATGTGTATCTGTAATGTATTTCTTAATTTGCGAAACATTGTTTTTTGGCAAATCTTGGTTTATGTTCAAGAATCTTGTAAAGAGTATTTGCATTTCTAGAATAAATTTCCCTTTACATCGACTGACTCTGTGTATTAGATTAGTTAAGAAACAGAGGAAGAAGAAGAATTCATGAAAGATTGTCTCTTAACTCTATTTCTGATATGTCAAATTGTGTTCTTGGGAATGGTTGTTTTATGATGATGACATGTTCGACGTTTTGCCTTTTGAATACACAAGGAAGTTTGAACAGCTACATTACATATAATAACTGCTTAATTATGTCTCTATTAATCGCTTTATTTCTTGGTGTGTGCAGCAAGTAAAAGACGGTTTGGGAATTGCATCAAGATCTAATCTTGATCAAAGTTCCGTAACAATGAATAACACTCTCCAGACTTACCCATCTCCTCTTGCAACTTACGATGAAGTAGTGACTGACAAGGATCTCTTCATGTCTACTTTGGTGAAACTACATACTGAAATGGGTACAAAATTTTGGTAAGAAGCTTTTGATATAAAGATTTAGTTGCAACACTCTTTGCCATCAGTAATCCCAAATTTCCATTGCTGAAATGTATATATGATTGTAGGATTCCGAAAGTAAGATTTGAGTATATGGACTTGCATAAGGTTTTTTGCGACGTAACTTCTCATGGTGGTATCGAACAGGTAAAAATATGTAATCATGAGAGTTGAAAGTTCAGAAATCTTCATGCTATGTACAGAAAGATAATTTCATTTGCCTAATTTTTGTTTGTGTTTTTGCAGATAGTTAGAGAACAGAAATGGAAGGATATATTTGATAGCTTTAACTTCCCCAAATCACAACGAAACCCGATCTTTATCAAGCACGTGCGCAGACTCTACTACTCGCTACTTCACAATTACGAGATCATCTACTTCTTCAAAGCTCGAGGCCTGTTTCCTCCATGTATGTACATTCAGTTACTTGGGACTTCAAAATTACGAGATCATCTATTTCTTCAAAGCGTTTGAGTTACAAAAACGAGCCTCTCTTTTTCAGTTATTGGATTCGTCTATATATGGAAAAAATGAAAGTGGTTATCTTGTTACCTTCTCAATGGGATTATGGAAGCTGGAAGGAGTTTTGTATGAGTCTACAGAGAAGAGAGTTACTCAAGATCCACAGAGACAGAGTTATGATGGTATCCCCAATAGTTTGACTGATAAAGCCAATCTTCAAGAGCTTTTCAAAACAAAAAGCATTCAGTGTGACAAGGCCAATAAACAACAGAAAGAAGAGGTATACAATAATCTCCGGCTTTCGTTGTGTAGATTTATAAACCCTTCATTGATCATATGTGGTTTTCTTGATATGCATCTCTTAAGATCAATATAAATCAGGTCGTCATTGATGTTGTGCCGCTGCAAAAGTGGCCTCCCAAGCAGAACACTGAAGCTGATGCTCTAATGGAAGAATCTGAGGAAAAAGAAGGCTACTCAAATGGCTGCTCAGAAGAAGATGAGGACTACTCAAAGTGGCTGCTCAGAAAAATATGAGGACTACTCAAATGGCTGCTCAGAAGAAGATGAGGTCTACTCAAATGGTTGCTCAGAAAAATATGAGGACTACTCAAATGGCTGCTCAGAAGAAGATGAGGTCTGCTCAGAAACATATGAGGACTACTCATATGGCTGCTCAGAAGAAGCTGAGGACTACTCAAATGGCTGCTCAAAAAAAAACGAGGACTACTCAAATGGCTTCTCAGAAAGAGACGAGGACTACTATTCAGATTCTGAAGTTGAACAACTGTCTCTTTGGGCTGAGACAACGACTCATATGAAGAAAGCCAGTGACTTGATGAACACGTCTGTAATGACTGGTGAGAAGAGCTAAAAAGAGATGCTTTTATCGTTCGTTTGTTGCAGATAGGTTACTTTACAGAGTCTAACTGATAGAATAGTTTCTCTATTTTTCTTTTCCAAAAAATCCATTATCTTCTTTTTCCATATGTTGTTTAGCTTTTTGCTGCTCTTAAAGTTGAATCTGTGTTTGTCTTTCTTCTTGTGCAGTTCCAGTGACTGGAGTGTTGGATGGAAAATTTGAGAGTGGTTATTTTGTTACTGTCACAATCGGATCAGAGAAGCTGAGAGGATCTGTATACTCTTCAATCTTCTCCAGTCAACACAATTACTCAAGAGAAGCTCAATGAAGATGAAAAAGCGGTATACAAGAATAATGTCCACATTTCTAATCTTGAACGTTTCGAATTTCATAGGTTTAGGCGGTATATATCATCGATTATTTTTTCTTGATTTCTGATAACATCCCAAGATTTATATATGTAGGAATGTTGCTAAGCGCAGGTTATGATTTTGATTAGGTTAACAACGGAAGAGACGTAGTTGAGGAGAAAGAGTCATGTAGCAGAGAAATGGAAGATTAACCAAGCCCTATTTGAGATAACTGAAGACTTGATGGACACGTCTCAGGTGGCTTGTAAGCAGAGCTGAAACAAATTTTCTTTTATTTTCTTTATTACACAGGGTTAGACACATGTACATGATAGAGTTTTAGATAGGTTACTTCCACCCCAAGGACATCTCTTTAGGGTTAGTATGGTAGCGTTCTAAAACGTTTTTGTATAGCTTCCTTGCAAGGCATTTCTCACTGGTGGGGAAGGGTTTATAATTGTCAAAGAGAAAAGAGATTCGAATCCATTTTTGTTACTTTAAATCGAATTTAGGTAAAATAATAAATCAAAATCAACTGAATTTCGTCACAAGTATGTAAAATTAACGCGTTATTGTTTCAAGACACGTCTTTGATTATTTGTTATAAATATGCTCAATTAATTATTGGTATTTTTATGAAATACGAAACCTAGAAGATACATAGCCAACGACTCTCTCGACTATTAGTGAAATACGGAGCCTAGAAGATACATAGAAAATACGAAACCTAGAAGATACGTAGCAAAACCTAAAGGTATATACTTTGTATGCTTTTATCTTTTTTATTTATTTTTTGTTTAAGTACTTTGTATGTTTTTATCTTTTGGCAGTAACTCAAATTTGACTATGCGATAGCAATAGTTGGTTTGACAATATTACAAATAGCATTTCATATTTAGAAACTTTATAACCAAATTAATTATTTTCTAACTAGACATACGAATCCAAAGGACTAAAGCGAGGCCATAAATATACATAGATGCAGCTATATTACGATCACATTAATTAATCAGATTTTAATTATATATACGAAAGTGTAAGATCAAGTGCAATGAGGTGTTAGAATTAAAAATTTAATAATTAAATTAATGTAACGAGTGTTGAATATAAGTGTTGAAATAAAGTGAATTATTTGGTGTTGAAATTTTTTAATATATTGATTAAAAAAAATAATTTTTTTTTAAATAAAGTGAAAGATAATGACATGTGTAATAGTTATAATAATTGTTGGTGTTTTTTAGATAAAAAGCAATTTTAGTGATTAGATAGACGAGAGAGAATATATAAGATGGGTAAAAAAAATAGTGTTGTATTTGTAAACTATTGCAGATAGTTTAGGAGCTCTCTCCCTCTGATACGTCAGCACTGGAAAGAGTGACACCTGTTCTCCTTGAAAAAAATAACGTCAGTATCGAGTGGGTTTAAGTCAATTAATTACGAAGTTGAATGGTCTTCAAAGAAAGGATGTATTTTAGAAATTTAAGGATAAAAACTAAAAAGATTTGTCAGTATCGAAAGAGCCGCATGAAGAAAAACGCCAAAGAAATGGCTCACATCTCGTGAAGCTAGATCGCCACGATCTAAAGCGACTAAATCCTTTAATAAAAATATACCCATTTGAGTATTGACTGTCATAAGTACAGCTATGGCGGAAGAAAAGAATAAGAAAAGCATCATTGCTCTTGACGACGATGATGAGTACTAAGGTGATACATGCATGTTCAGAGCAGACTGAACTGAGTTTGATTCTGGATAAACTTAGATTAGGACCAAAGAAGGAGAAGAAAAAAGTGTTGGTCTTAAGTCTTGAGTGCTCTGCTTCTACGCCGAGTGCATAAAAACACATGCTTAAAAAACCTTGCAGCCGGTCTCCTGATGCGTCTTCTGTGCCAAATCTTGGTAATATTTCAATATTGTTTTATTAATTTTCAGTTTATCTATAAATATAATTAGCGTAATTGGTTTTGTTTATTGTTTAGTGAAGAATTTTTGAGGTTTTGTCTAGAGAGATTCGAAGTTGGGATTTGGTCCTCTGCTTTCGAGTTAGTATTTACATTTTCCATCTTTATAAATATTGATTAATTTTGTATAAATTCAATTCTTAGAGCTTAATAGTACATTGATCTGATTCTTCATGGTTTTGACTGATAGGCATAATGTTGATATAACTCTAAACATCCTTCTCGAAAATGTGGAAGTTAAGTTTCTGTTTGTATGGGTAAAGACATGCATTTTGTAGATATTATAAATACATATTCATATCTAGAGATACACTCTGATAATTTACTTGGTATGCTACCAGTTTTAAACGTTTCATATTCCATCTCATATCTTCTTCTTTTTTTCATCAAAATTCCATCGCATATCTTTAGGTTTGCTTTTTGGTTATTTGACTTGATTGTTTAAAGTAAGGTCCAAAAGGAGAGTACTGTTCTTATTTGGATGGTCTGGCGAATGGATCGGATGTTCAGGCTTATATAAAAGAGCAATTCTTTTGGACAGTCTAAGATTGATTCTTCTTATCCCGACTTGTCTTTATACAACAAAGCCTCAAAGAACGCCTCTTGATCTTGCGTGGGCTCAGGGAAAATTTATATCATTGTCTTCAGGTGATTAGGTTTCTGTCGTTAATATGATTTTCGATATTATTGAATGAGCTCAGGTGACTCTATACGCAATTTTATAAAATTTTCATTATATCTAATATAATTATATATTGAAATGTGAAATGTAAGCACCGGCCTAGTTAAGTAAAATGTCATGTCACGGTTTCTGTTTTATGTTTGCTTAAAGATGAAAACGTGTTGATTGATGATTCGTAAATGCTTTTTAAAACTAAATCTGCAATGCATCAACATAACGTCACTCAAGTTGTAGCTCCCATTAAATTACTTTACTAGCACTTCCATAATGCCTCTAGGTCTTTTTTCTTTGGTAAAATACTCTCTAATTATAACAATACATGGATTTGAAGTTTTGAAACCATGGGTTTTTAGATTATGTTAATTCCTTAAATTATCCAATCAAATATTTGAATTTATTATGTTAATTCCTAAAATTATTTCTAATACAACGATATCTTTTAAGAAAAACAATCAAAAGACCATTGTTTTAGCTACAATGTTTGTTTAAGCCCATCAAAATATTTCATTAATCAATTAGATTTTGGGTTTTGGGAATGTAAGAATTTCTCTAGGTTAGATTTTAATTCTGATGCAATTTTCGGTATAAATTGTATTATGAGGTTAAGTTAAGAATAGTTTACTAAATCAAAGCACTTAAAAGAAAAGAAAACAAAACAAAATAAGAAGTATAAAGAAATAAAAAGCAAGTCTGAGTTATCCTTGTTTATCCTTATCCTTATCCACTCAAAACAAATGAGTTTTATTTTTCTGAAATTTGATGTAAAAATAAAAAAAGTTCATGAATTCCATTCTAGCTAGATTCCACCATATGTAAATAATAACATTCACCGTACAGCATTGTTTTCTATTAACTCTTAAAGTTCTTGCAAGTGATTCGACAAAGCACTATATGTAATTTCTGTCGTACAAGTAAATAAAATAAATACTCAAGAATATACAAATATGAGCTTAAGTAATGGACAGATGAAAATCCATCTAGCATAGAATCACACGCAAACGCAAACGTGTTTGAACTGATTTAATACGTGGATAAGGTAAAAGAACATTGAGCATAATGATCAGTTGTTTATCAAATAAAACATTACAAGTTGTAACTTGGTGAATTGGTGTGACTTTTTACTTTATATTGAAAATGATATACATACAAATTAATGATCCTGTAACTTTGACTTTACCGATGAACACCAAAAACTTAATTAAAAATCTGGATATAAACATTCGACGAACGATATTATACACAAGTTAAAACATAAAAAGAATAACCCATATTGCACTTCGGATCAAACTCACATCTTTGAATCTAGGGATTGGCCTTTTCTTTCAGGCAAGTTCTAGGATACTTTGGATTACATTCCCATGCATGATCTGCATTGAGAGCTTGATAGCTGATCACATCTTCAGCATTGGTCTTGATTGTTGCAAGAGTGAAGTACACAATTATAAGAGCCATATATATAATAACAGCCTTAGTTAATTTCTTAGACATACACATATCTTTTTTTACTGAATTAAGAGAAAAAAAAACTCAAATTTATCTATAAAAAGATTGAATTGTTGTGTGAGAAACACATGAAGGGATTATCGAAGCTTTAATAGGAGATGGGAGACAATATTGTTAAGTTTCTTTCTTTTTTGGCATACAGATTTGGTGTATCATCCATCTAAAATATTAATATTGTTATTTTGCTATTTTCTTCCTAAAGTGATTAGAAATTAGTTTTACGTCTTAATATTAAAAGTTCTTAAATATTTTGTTATCATTGCAACAACCTACTCGATGAACAGTTGAAGAAAACTATATTACTTTACCAAACAATAAAAGACAGATCGAATTATACTTTTGTTTTCAGAATGGTACAGAAAATAATAAGCTGTCAATTACAGCAAAATTACGTTTTGATTGGTTTTCTAATTGACTCGTACATAGTTGGTTTCTTCTTCGTAATTCTAAATTTCACACTGTTTGTATTAATATTAAAATCACGAACTCCAATAGTTTTCTATTAATACTAAAATTATGAAATTTGTTTTGAATTTCCTCTATCAACAAAATATTTGACATTATAATAATGTAGATAACTAGATGATATTCCGCGCAGTGGACGACAAAAAGATGACTATTAAACAAAAATGTTAATTATGATTGCCGTTAAACAGAGATCCGATTTTCGGGTAAAGTACAACAAACATGTGTTTTAAGCACCAAAAAACTATTTAAATTTTCAGGGCATCATTTTTATAAAAATGTTAGTAATATAGTGGTTCATGTTTCTTTTTCTTTTTCTAAATGTTTGGTTCGAGACTTAAATGATTTAACTTTTATTCTTATTAAAATTGTATATGGGTTTTTTGCTTTAAGTTTAATAGTTTGGGTCGGCCTGATTAAACAAATGTATCAACTTTTATGTTTCAGTTTTTTTGTAAGTTTAATCTAATGTTAAAATATTTGCAAGCATTTAGAAATATTTAAAAATGATTATGAATGTTAAGATTAACCTTCTTTAAACAGAATTCGAGAGTTTCGATAAGAAAAATCTTCTCAAATACAGAAGGTTGATAATGATTTAAGGGTTGAAGCTAGGCAAATGATTTGGAGTTGCAATACAGTTGAGAGAGATAGAAGAATTAAAGTGATTTATGTTTAGTATTTGGAGTCATTGTAAAATGACCAGAGAGAAGTATTTATCAAAAAACAAAATGAAAGAGATAAGTAGAGGTCACGAAAATTATTAGGGTGGTAATGAGGTGATGATCGTTTGTATATTCAGAGATGAGACAGATGAGCAAATGTTTCTTGTACGGCTGGTCATATCTATATTTACTTTTCTAATTAATGTGTTTTTGTTATTGTGAATTTTTACTTTAATTATATATATTGAAATTAAAGAAAATATTATTCTAAAAAAAACCTAATGTTATTCAATATTTCAATGACTTGACTTCTGTTTTGGTCAAATAATAACTTACCTTACTTATTCAATAATGTGCAAGAAATTTATAAGTCTGCGCCACGTCATGCGACATGGCACGCTTCTCCTACTACTATATAAAAGCTATGAAAACTTCTACAGTTTCTTGTGCCATAATTTGATTTAATAAAGCAAAATGAATAACCTAATCTTCCTTCTTCTCCTCTCTCTCGTCGTCCTCCCTCTTCACGTCTTTGCAGCGGCTCGTGTCGAGCCTGTGGGCAGTTGGACTCCCATCAAGGACGTTAAAGATCTTCACATCGTAGCCCTTGGCAAATTCGCGGTCTCCGAGTACAACAGACAGAGCAAATCTGGGCTGACGTTCGTGACAGTTCTTACCGGCGAATCTCAGGTAGTCTCCGGTGTGAATTACCGGCTTTTGGTGACGGCTAGTGACGGCAAGAACCATAACTACGTGGCGACTGTATGGGAGAAGCCGTGGACGAAATCAATGAATCTCATTTCCTTTAAGCCCTTTAGCCACTATTAATAGTCGCTTCCTCTGAGTTTACATGTAACCGGTATTTTTTGATAAAGCTAATAAGTTAAAATAAACAAATGAAATGTTAATTTCTGTATCATCTTGTTTTTTCATATTTCATGTATTTGAAAATCTGAAGAAATGATATTGAACAAGTTTTGACATCAGCGAATTCGCCTATTTCTACCATATGAATTACAAGACTGTTGAGAAAGTATATATATATATATATATATTTCATTCCAACGATCCAATTGTCTTCATTTATATTAAATTATCATGAAAATTATGATTTCTCGATTCTTTAACCGTGGTGATAATTTGTTCAAACATAAAAGTTGATATTCATATATCGTTTTCTTTTTAAGTTACACAGTACAATGAACAACACATATAATATCGTTTTCTTCATAGTACGGAGCAACTACGTACGTATAATTTTTTCTACTTATAACATAACAAGTAGACTAGGATTATATCGTCCTCTCAAATTCAAATTGTCATGTATACTCAAATTCAAATTCGTATAATACTTGATATTAACAAAAAGTATATAAATATATAATTCTATACATAAATCCAGATAAATATAGACCAGTTGATCGATTTCATCAATAGAGTTGTTTTACAGACATGTGATTTTATCAAGTTTAAAAAATTCATATAAATTGCAATTTCTTACGCAATTAAGGATAGAATATGAATTATATATATGTAGGATTATAAAATAATATAAGAAAAAATCTGAATCTATATTAAATAGTACATTTCTCCTCGTACAATTCTCCGTAATCTTAATCTCTGACGTTTCAACCTTTTGTATATGGATTTGCCTTAGTTTTATAACTAAACTGAGGATATTTTGTAGAACATCCCCATGCATGATTCACACGCAAAGCATCATATGATATAACATCCTCCATTTTTATCGTAATCACCTCAAAAACAAGAATAATTAATAGGACGAGAAATAAAACCGATATCGTCCTAATTAACGTCGCCAATTTTTTTTAAGACGAAGTAAACTAAATGGTTTTTCTTTCTATTTCTTATTAAACAAAAAACTTTTTAGATTCGAAGTTTTCATGATTGATTGGCTTGGCTAAATATAGTTAATCGTTTTGGAGGGTTCCTTAGTTACGTATTCCAGCAAGAATATGGTTTTACAATTGTAATTGTTGTTATTAGTTTTAACAAAAAAAAAGTAAAAACAAAAATAGAATATGTATTTTCGCACATATTTTAAACAAATAGCATAAAATGTGTACATGTTTTAAATAAATTAATAACATACTATATTCTAGGAAATCACACTTTTTGTTTAAATTAGACACTTAATCACATGTACTTTGCCGTCACATGTACTTTCGCAAAGACATGTACAACTTTATAAGTATTTATCCTTAATTTCTGGTTTCTATGTGGTAAAAGTTTGGATGGTTTGAGCATTGAAAATCGAGCCTGAGGGAGAAGCTTAGTGTTGTTTCTGACAGTAATGACAGTTCTACACATCAGAAACCTTCTCTCATAGATTCTGTATTTGGAGGTGAAATTTCAAGCACTGTTTCTTGTTTGGAATGTGGGCATTCCTCAAAAGTGACTGAACAGTTTTTGGATCTCTCTTAACTTGTTCCGTCCAAGAAACCTCCTCCTAGAAAACAAGAAACCATTTCTCAGGAAAAGAGTGGTAACATTCCACCAAACCGTTGTGCAAAACCAGAAACTGTACTAGATAAAGAAGATGCACGAGCTACAACGTCTAATGAAGATACAGCTGTAAGTAGGATTTCCGCAGTTTTTAATGAGGCTCCAGTTTGCGGTTATCCTGATTTAGGGAAGAGTTCTTTTTCTGAAAATCTGTGGGCTGATGAAGAGCTTCTCTTGATGGTTGCAGATTCTCAGCTTCTCTATATGCCTTATAAAGATGGCATATCCTATGATGATAAAACAGTTGCAGATTCTCAGTTTCTGTATACGCCTTATAAAGATGGCATATCCTATGATGATAAAACAGTTGCAGATTTTCAGTTTCTGTACATGCCTTATAAAGATGGCGTATCCTATTATGATAAACAGTTGCAGAAGGTAAGGGTGATGATGCTTCCTCGTCATATGTGAGTGGCCACCATGAACAAACCATAGATTATGTTGACTTTAGCAGTTTTTGGGACGAGCCTGAGATATCCGAAGGACCTGTTTTTGGACCGCCCATCTAAAGCTGAAGTTTCTGAAGCTGGTCTTATGTCTATCAGCAAGAATGATGAAACAGTTTGGGCAGGTGAGGGTGAAGCTTTTTTGTCATTCAGTGACCATGGACAAAAAGATTATGTTGACTTAAGCAGTTCTTTTGACGAGCTTGAGATGTCCAAAGGACCTGTTCTTGGATCGCTATCTAAAGCTGAAGTTTCTGAATCTGGTGTTATGGCTGTCAGTACTAATGATAAAAAATTTAAGGCAGGTGAGGGTGAAGCTTCCTCCATATTCGTGTTCGGTGACCATGGACAAAACGTAGATTATGCTGACTTTCACAGTTTGTTTAATGAGCCTGAGATATTCGAAAGACATTTTGGACAGCCATCTAAAGCTGGTTTTAAGCCTGTCATCAGCGACTCTGATACTGAAGTTCTTGATGATTCGGATTCACCATTGTCTCTAGATAGGTGTTTGACTCAGTTCACCAATCCTGAGATTTTGTCAGAAGACATGAGAATTGTTCGAAGAACCTAAAACTCCAGCGGCTGGGCGAAAAGAGAATAACTAAAGAAGGATTTGGAAACGGATGGGTAAGAATGAAAATGAAGCCGCTTTGGCTTCTGATGAGTGTAGAAACAATCCATTGAATCACATTGATGATGGAGTTTTGGGAGACTCAGATTCAAAGCAATCTTCCACCAATTCTCAACCAGCCAATTGCAATAAATCTGAAAAAAGTGAAGATGAAGCAGAAGATTCTAAGGAAGTGATAGTAAAAACAGAAGCAACTAAAAGAGTACTTGTAAACAACGCACCTTCTGTCTTAACCATTCATCTCAAAAGGTTTAGCCAAGATGCTCGAGGCAGGCTAAGCAAGTTAAGTGGCCATGTTGATTTCAAAGAGTTCCTCGATCTTAGCCAATATATGGACACTAGGTAAATGCTCATTTTCTCTAGAGTTAGTATGCACAATCTTTTTCTTATTAATTTCTTATCTCACACTCACTCTGCCTTTAGGTGGACCGAAGAAGACCAGCCGGTTTATAGGTTGGTCGGGTTAGTGAAGCATAAAGGGACGATGAGAGGAGGTCATTACGTTTCTTACATTAGAGGCCACAAGGAGAGGATTAACTCATATCTTAAAGGAGCTTCTTTTGAAGAAGTTCTCCGTTCGGAGGCGTATATCTTATTCTACCAACGGATCTGAAAACCCAGAGACCAGTATATATCTTAGTTTTTCATTTTTTGACGGTCATAAAGTTTTATGACCAAGATTCTTTTTAGACACAGTTATTGAGTTACTAAAATATAAGATTTGCCTTGTTTGACACTACTTTGCAACTCTTGCCTTTATTTTCTAAAAATTATGCACAAAATTCATTAATATATATAGAAGAATCATACATAAACGGTATTAATGAAGAATTGGTAGTATTTATTTGAGACTGACTCAGAGTTCAGAAGAACAGATCCGTTCTAGTTCTAATGAATAAAAAGCTACAGCTAATGGCTAAGTAAACCGTAAAATGTTACAAAAATCTATCGGTCTAACTACTTGGTTTAGTTGTAAACCGGGCACACCTCAGTTTGACGTACGATATATATAATGTCTGCGGCGAGATAGTACAAGTTTTGATTCCGGTTCCAGCTCCACAATGCATGCGTCTCATTCTTCACCTACAAAAGCCAAAAGTAGAGAAAATTTCCGGTTTATATCGGTACACTGGAACTGGTTCAGCTTGAGAAAGTAACACAACCAGTCCTGAGTTCAGGCCATGATTTCAAGTGTACAAACGCTAAAAATGAGATTTGCAGTCAATACATTCAAGCATGCTTGTGTCTCAAGGAACTAATCTCAGCAGATTTCTTGAAGACCCAGCGATGAAGGTTAGAGAGGAAACTTACTTCTAACATACCAAAACCGAAGCTGCTCTCTCTGTATGCGCTGTAGTCTGGCTGATTAACAGGGAAAAACTCATCGTTCACAGGTCCTAACGTGAAGTTAAAGCCGCAAGAGGATCCAACCGAGTTTCTCTGAGAATGATCTGGACAGTTTCCTGGGTCATCTACAAGCTCAATCTCCAGCTTCCCAGCTCCTCCTGCACCAGTTGTTATATAAACCAGGCCACATTGGTCCAATGTGTAGTTATAGACTCTGTTTGACCTTTCATAGGCATCAACCTAATTCAGATTTTGAGAGAAAATTAGTGTAAAGAACATATTACCCAGAAGTAAAGAAACATTTCAACAGACTAACACCTTACCTGACTATTGAAGATGATATCAACTCGGTAGCTATAGAGCAAGTCTTCAAGATTTATCCTCATGGATTCAGCTTCTCTGTAATGCCCCTTGAATGTGCTGTACCAAGGAAGACTCCAAGCTACAACCACCCATGGAGTTTCTGATCTGTTTATGTTTCTCAGATCACTTTCAAGCCAAATATACTGATCAGCTGTCAAAGAAAACGGAAAATTCGCAAAATGAGAAACCTATTTCAATGAATTCAAACCCAACGAAAGAAAACCAAAACCTGGAGAAACTTTACATGAGTTATCATATGGAGTGTAAGAACTGAGCACGATGAAATGAGCTCCTCCCGCATTGAAGGAATAGTATAATGGTGAGAAAGAACCGCTTTCGTTTGCAGGGAATACGAATCTTGAACTGTAAGCAACGAATGTCAAACTATTATCAGCCTGCGGCTCAATCTCGTGCTCTCCAGCTACCATCATGGTTGGAACATTAGCCGTGAGTGGCTCCATGAACCTGTCATCAAAATCCCCCAATAATTTAGTGTTCACAATCACCAAAGGATTCACAATCACTAGACAAGAATCTTCTTTTACCTTCCCCAATAATCCCAGCGAGGCTGATAAGTTTCTCTACTAGAATAACAAGAACTGCAATCAGAGCTGGTTACATTTTGATCACATTGACAAGAACTGCAATCTAGTTTAGTCTTATTGGCAAGATAAGAGTCAGCGTAGCTGAATCCTCCGATTAAAACCACAAGATCAGGATGGTTAGAGAGAATATTTCTCAAAGTTGTTGATGTGTTGTAAGTAAGACCCAAATCTCCAGCCAAAATGATTCTGCGTGGGTAATTCTTGGATGCAGACTTAGGCATTGTCTTGAAGTAATACTCTTTGTTCATTGCTGATAAAGACGGGTCTCCGCATCGGTATTGATACAATGTGTTTGGTTTAAGACCTGTGAGTTGAACATGGTGGATGATGCCTGAAGTATAGTTCTCGAGGCCAGTTTCTGGAGGATACTGTCGGTTATAAACAATAGAATGGCCTGTTACATGTTTGTTTCTAGTAACAACATCGAATTCACGGTATTGGACTATGCTTTTCACAGAATTAGGATCCAGAGGCACGGAATCTTCTTCGTTGAATTGGAATTCTCCTGTAGTCATACAATAACCTTGCTTCAAACAAATTCAGAATAAAAAAAGAGCAAATAGTTTCTTAAAGGATGAATTTTTAAAACAAAAAATCTTGATATAGAACAAAAGTTAACAGCTTTTGTCCCAGTTTATCAATTTAACCAGCACAATCGCAGACTGGAAGAAGAGTTGTTGAAGTTTCTTAGTCCAGAACTCCAGATCTTGGCTCAAAAAGATGAAACTTTATGTACAATGAACCTCAAAGTTTATTGATGGATGTTAAAGTGTAAACAGAAGCTTTGAAAGAAGCTTATTCAAATTTCCCACTTTATGTAAACGTAATAATCTTTAGACCTTCTTTTTAGTATAATATCTAAAGTATCGGGGAATAAAGAAAGAAGAAAGTTAAAGAGTCAAAGAGACCTGTGACTGTGACCCAAGAAATCCAGACGGAGTCAAAGCTGTAGGAAAGAGAGACAGAAATCTGTTCAGGCTGAAATTCTGAATTGGGTTCTACAAAATTCGGGTCGGATTCTGGCAAGTCGAATGCAATCGGGTTAAGATTCGGGTCGAGTGGAGCAGTCCCAGGTTTGAATGGACCGTCGAGTGTCGTGGTGAAACCATGAGCGATGATAGTAACAGTAGAAGTCCAAAAGACGAAAAAGGACATCTTCTTTGTACATTTTACCACCATTTTTACATAAATGTTTGTTGCAGGGAAGAAGATAAACTCTTTCTTCACCATAAAAGTATGAAATTTGGTAAAGTCAATTATTTTTTCTGGTTTACATCGCAAACCGGTAGGATCTTTATCAATATTCCGGTTCTCAGATTTTAACTCTTTAGACCAATTACCGAGGGTAAAATATTAATTAATTTCCTTGGAAAATAGATAAAAATCAACTAGAGAACAACGTTCTGACTTAAGATTCAACATGACAAACCGAATTGGTCGAAATTAAAAATTCTAGTTAAGAAACCCTAAAAGCCTATCCTTTATCTTCCGTAAGGATCAAATCGGAAAATTAGAAGAAATTCCGGCGAGATCAAGGAGCATAAGGACCACCACCGTCTAATGCCATGACGGAAACGATCTCGTCTCCTTCTTCCATCCTCAGCTGTGAAAATATTAAAATTAATTAACAGTAAGCAACACTGTTGTTGTGGAATCAGAAGCTTAAAAATGGGACCAGAGTTTTAAAAAAAAACCTGAGCAGGAGTCTCTCGTGGTTTGATCCTTTTACCGTTGTAGAGGAATCGAACAACATTGTACTCTAAGTTTCGTTTTGTGCAGTAAGCAGTCATTAGTTTCTTAAGATGTGCATTACCTCCAATCTTGTATATATCCTCTGCTCCCTGTTCATTACAGTGTGGGTTCCCAATTTTTTTAAAAAAATTAGTCACATACATATAATAAAGGTTGGAATTTTCTTAAACACACAAAAAAAGAAAAAAAAATGTAGAAGAATGGACCTGTTGGTTCTTGACTTTGAGAGTGACCTTCGTATGGGTCGGTGGTTCAGGAGATCGAGACCTCTTTGATACAAACGAAGCAGAGATCGTAGCTGAGGAGCTAACCATTGTTGACAGAGGCAAAACTAGACCTTTAACTTCACAGCTCTTTGTGGACTTTTGTGCTCTACCTCGGAAAATTTTGAGGCTTTGAGAAACTGATGGAAAGTTAAAAGAGCTTTGGAGGCATTAAAGTACAATCCTCGCCTAACGCTACTATTGGTCCATTTTCTTCTTTTATTTGGGTTTACAATTTTACCCTTTTGTCTTTTGTTTTGTTGCCTTCGAAGAATCATAACTTCACACGTTACCCATTCCACAGTACGTTGAAACTTGTACAGACTCATGCAACAGGCTCTTTATTAACTTTAACCCACGTTTTATTATCTGTACGAGTTGTTTGCCTTTTAACCCACGTTTCATCTTCTTTTTTTTCCACCACTAACCTAGATTAGTGTTTAGGTGTTCTTTTAACACTATTTACTTTTTATCAATACCATTTTGCTCCCAACTAATCATTTAGAAAATAGTTTTATAGTTAGCTAGATTAAAATAGATTAGTAAATGATAAATGATTCAGATTTAGTTAGTTAGTTTATTTATAATAATGATCGTCAGATTCGAAATATTTTTTTAATATAATGGATGAAATTGAATATCATATTTTCTCTCATCTTTCGTTACATATTCTCTTCTTTTTTTTTGATATTTTTCTGTTCTTTATCTTCTATTTTTATGTATGTTTTATCTTATACAAACCAAATTTAGATTTTTTTAGATTAATAAAAAATAAAATCACGGACGAATTCTATAGATATTTGATACCATTATCATACACGTGTCCATTTTTCATTGACCATTTGTTCATTTTATGAGAATATACATATCCAATATGCATAATTTATTATGTTAAATTATATGATTTCAAAAATTTAACTATTAAATAATGAGAATTATTATGCATGTATGATTATACCTGAATAAAAAATTAATTATTTTGATGTATTTTTTATTTTCTAATTAATGTTCTTGATGTAACATCACACTTGTTACATTAACATGAATCTATCTTAAAACTCTTAAACCCTAAAACATATACCGACAACTTCAACCTTTTAAAACCTAAACCCTATACCGATACTTCTAACCCTCAAGTTGGCTGGTTTTTGGAAATTAAACGGAATAGTGAATAGTGAGGATAATGAGATAATATGATTGTCCATGATTAACTTTGTTATATTTAATGTGTTTTGGTGTCCATGTGATTATATCCATCGAGACTCCCTTTATCTTTGTGTCTATATGTTAACTCTTATAATGAGAATAGTGAAAACTATTATGTATTTATACTTATATTCGAATTAATATTTAATAATTTTGATGTGCTTTTTATTTCTATTGAGTGTTCTTGATGTAACATCACGCTTGTTACATTAACATGATCATATCTTAAAACTCTAATTCTTAAACCCTAAACATTAAACTCTAAACAATCGACCGTCAACTTCAATCCCGTAAACCATAAACCATACACGGGTAACTCTCACCCCTCAAGATGGTTGGTTTTCAAGTTATCAAACCGAATAAGGAATAATGAGAACAATATAGTTATCCGTGATCAATTCTGATATATTTATTGTGTTTTCTTATCTATGTGATAATGTCCATTAAGACGTCTTTGCCCATGTGTCCATATATTTACATTTATAACGAAAATATGAGAATTATTATGCATTTATGTTTATATTCGAATAAAAAAATTTAATAATTTTGATATTTTTTTAATTTTCTAAATAATCATCAAAGTTGTATCATATATACTTTTTAACTACATTGGTTTCATTAAAAATAGTTAAATATAGGGAACATTTGAATACATAAACAAATGTCTAATTTCTTTTTTTCCAATAGAATATATTGATACATTTAAAAAAATATGTTAATATTTTAACATTACTTTTATTATATAAAAT
This sequence comes from Cardamine chenopodiifolia, assembly GCA_963922655.1. Taxonomy (NCBI): domain Eukaryota; kingdom Viridiplantae; phylum Streptophyta; class Magnoliopsida; order Brassicales; family Brassicaceae; genus Cardamine; species Cardamine chenopodiifolia. The sequence continues at coordinate 13,561,365 of OZ000486.1, read as the reverse complement.
ATATATTTGACATATGGTGATATTTGAGGTTTTAACTTACACATGTTTTAATTCTGTTAATTAGAATTTTGACATGTATTTTACTGATAGGATTCAAAGTTTATATAATAAGATATGATTTTGAATTTGGTTTCACATCTCTTCCATTTATATAGATTTAGCTATCAAAATTCTTGAGAACGAAAAGTCAAATTGTCTTGTCGTATTTTCAGAATATTCTCATTTATACATCAAAATCCAGCTATTATATAGTTCGGTAATAATATATGTTCTTTAGAGAGATTATATTCATATCCTTTTTGGTTGCTCCGCATCTTAAGGAAGGAGAAAGAGGAGAAGGTTGTAATTTATGAATCCTTTTCCAAAAAGATCATTGATTTACAATCATAAAATGCATCTGGAATGTGATTCGACATGCTATAAATACTGACTGTGCATTCATAAACAAAATGTCTTAAGCACTTTCCAATCTCTTAACCAATTTGTTTTCATATAATATCAAGTCTTTTCAAATCCCTTGTCTGTGAATACTCACTCTCAAGATCTTTCCCTTCTTCCATCATCCTCTTCACCATTGATACCCTCTCAAGAATCCTATCCATTGCAATCTCAAACGCATCTTCAATCTTCTCCGGTCCAACCAATCCCGGTTTAGTGTATATTATCTTCGGTATAATCTTCACAACCTCGTTCCTCATCCTTGAAATAGTCTCCTTATCTATCCCACCTAACAACTCTCTGAGACTAACCGTTCCATTTTTCATTCCTTTCTCCGGTATGTAAACCGAGTACTTAGTATAATCCTTAGGGAAATACCACATGTACTGATTATAACCCGAACCCGGGTTGAAGAAAACCGGTATACAACCGGCCAAAATCGAATCGAATATCGATCTTCGAGTATACGAATCTCCCGAAGGCTGTAAACAGAAGACCGATTCTTGAAACACCTCCATTATCTGAACCGGATTATCGCAGTCATTAGCATTACAGTTAAGAAACTTGCATTTACCGTGAGAAGCAAGGCACTGTTTTATAATCTCTCCCCTGATAGATCCATCCAAATTAGGTCTTGGACCTCCAACGAACGAGAACAAATGTCTCCTCCTCACTCTCTGTACTTTCGTCTGCCATCTCCAGATCTCTGTTAAGCTCTTCGGATGAAAATAAGTCGGATAAGGAACCGCAAATTCGTTAGCCCAAGCAGTTGTTTCGATAGCTAACATTGTCATATTCGAGAATTCGGGCAATCGCATCAGTTTGCTTCCCCAATCGGAATCTTCATCATAAACCCTCCTGAAATCCCAAGCGATCCGTCCGGTTACAAAGAAGTGATCTCGACCGTACATCTTCTTCCATTCGGGTCTATCTCTTAGCCATTGAGCCAGCTTTATCCCCAATTCGTCTCTAACAGTTACATTGTATCCCCAGAGGTGACGGCTAACGTCGAACCCCGCGTAGTACGGGACGTAGATCGCTGAGGCTAGAGATGAGTCGTTGGTTAAACACTCGTAGTGTTTCATCCTGTCTCGGAAGATAACCGCGAGCAAGAATTGGTTAGTCGAGTACCAAGAACCGGTGTTCACGGTTAAGACTCGAGATGTGGTGTTTGAAACCTGTGGACCGAGGCCGGAATTTACCATGAATGGACACATATCGAACCATTTGATGAGTGTTCGACAGTTTTTGATTATGTCGTCGTTGAATCTGCTAGGAAGATTGTGCATATAGATGTACCTTCCTGCGCAAGTATCTGTTTCTTCTTCGTCAGGCTGTTTCTCTCTGATTCCATCACTCTCATTCGCATTTCCAGTGAGATTTATGGTTTGATGATGATGTGAAGAAGAAGAAGAAGTGATTGAGATGAAGAAGTTGTTTACTTGTTGAGTGATTTGGAGATTTTTTCCGATCAAATCTGATTTTTGAATTTGAAACAGAACGAAAAGACAGAACACAAACGTAACTGAGATGACAACCCAAAGCCTTGGAACTGGTTTCATCATCATCTTGTACTTGTGGGGGAAAAAATGGTTTTATTTTACTAGATAAAAATCTAAAAGATGTGATCTCAGGATAAAAACTACATCTTATTCCTTCCAATGGTTTTAATTACAGTTTCCAAATGAAGTAATAGTAGATATTTCACCATTTATGAAAAATTGAATTCAATGGATTCGAAACTTCTCTCTTTTCTTTTAGAAGTTTCCATCATGAACACGCATAGACGATTTAGATTTGTCAAAAGATATCTCCACTTTTTGTTTTATTTCCACAAAAGAAAATTAAGGAAAAAAAGAATAGAAAGAAAATTATATACACAAATAATATTCTAGAATAAAGACCAATTTTTTTACGATCTATAGATTGCATAGACCAAAAGTACGTACTTGTGAATTTTAGAAATATATACAACTTTTATAATTATGGCCATTTTAGAAATTATTTGTGAATCATTTATGTCTATTATATTGATTGTAAGAAAATTCTTTCCCTCTGAAGTAGGATTTTATACTAATAGCAAAAGAGATTTTATAATCCAATATTACCCTCTTTGGGTATAAAAGTTAAACAATAGCAAACTTCCTGAAAATTTATTGGTAAGAATGAGAAAGATCATTTTCTCTTAATATTTTGATTAGGTAAGTTAAGCTTTTCTATTTATTATGATAAAATTGTGTTTTGAGAAAGATTTCCAGTATCTGTCAATTTCTTACCACAATTAGCTGAATTGCATTTTTGACAGAAACCATTTTAGCTGAAACTGTATTTATTATTAATATCGGTTCTATTTTAATTTTAAAAAAGTGTAAATGCTTTAACTATGACTGACAATTACAGAAAAACTCGAATCTCACTATACAAACCAAAAGAGTGATTCAACCAATAGAGCACCATAAGGAATTAGTTAACTGATATAACTATCATACTATTTGCAATGAAATCTTAATATGACTATATAATATTTCTAGTTTATATTTTCCACCAATAAAATTATGTAGTTGCTAGATCATGATCTAGCCTGTATCTAAATGTGACCATAATATTTCTAGTTCAAATCTAGCCTAGATCCATGTCATCCTGAACAATGATACTCTTTCGAGAACCCTATCCACTGCAATTTCAAACGCATCTTCAATCTTTTCCGGTCCAACCTCCCCCGGTTTTGTATAGATTATCTTCGGTATAATCTTCTCAACCTCATTCCTCATCCTCCAAATCCTCTCTTCACTAACCCTAACCAATAACTTCTCAATACTAACCTTCCCATTTTTCACATATTCCTCCGAAATGTAAACCGAAATACTTGATATGATCCTTTGGAATATACCATTTGTACTGGTTATAAACCGAATCCGGGTTAAAGAAAGCCGGTATACAAACGACAAAAAAATCGAATCAAATGCCGATCTCCGAGTAGGAGTATCTCCTGGTGGTTGTAAACAGAAAACCGAATCTTGAAATACCGCAATTACCTTAACCGGATCACCAGTCTTTACTTGATGTATCACAATCAAGAAACTTACATCTTCCATGTGAAGCAAGGCATTGTCTTATAATCTCTCCTCTTATAGATTCCTCCATTTTGGGCCTATTAGCTCCTATGAACGAGAACAAGTATCGTTTCTGCATCATCCTCACTGGCATCTGCCATCTCTTAACCTTGATTTCGCTTTTCGGATGGAAGTAAGTTGGATAAGGAACCGCAAACTCGTTGCTCCAAGAATTCGTCTCAATTGATAACATAGTCATGTTCTTGAATTTAGCCAAACGCATCAGTTTGTTTCCCCAATCTGAATCTTGATCAGAAGCCCTTCTAAAATCCCCACTGACCCGTCCCGTGACAGAGAAGTGATCTCGTCCGTACATTTTCCTCCACTCTTGTCTCTCCCTAAGCCATTGAGCCAGATCTTCACCAAGTTCGTCTCTGAGCTTCACGCTGTATCCCCAAAAGCGTCTCACATCGAAACTAGCATAAAACGGGACAAAAACCGCAGAAGAAATGGAAGAATTGTTGGTTAAACACTCATAGTGTCTCATTTTCTCTCGAAAGATAACCTCGAGCATGAATTGGTTCGTAGAGTACCAAGAACCGGTTTCAATGGTTAAGACCCGAGTGGTGTGGTTATGATCGTCCTCTAAAATCGGTGGACCGAAGCCAAAGTTAACCAGGTACTTACACTTATTGCTTAATTCGATGTATGCTTGACATTTCTTGATCAGATCGTCATTGAATTTGCGGGGAAGATTGTGCATATAAACGTACCTTCCGGCGCAAGTATCTGTTCCTCCTTGTTTAGCAACCTTCGCAGTGATATTTAGGGTTTATTTGCCGGACAAAAAGAGATAGGTTGCAAATTGATTGATGTGAAACAAAAAAGCAGTGTCGTTAGCTCAACTGAAAATATCCTAAGCAAAGTTTTAAAGTCATATACGATCGAATGACGTTCGAGAAGAAACTAATATTACATGTTATAGTTTCGGGTTCGGAAGATTATGGGTTTTGGCCAAAAACCTCTTGATATTAAAAAAAAAACTTTTTGATATTAAAAAAAAAAGAAAAAAAAGCTGAAAGAGCAAACATAACAAAAGTGTTGGTAAGATTTTTTTCATTCAATAGCTTTGGAGCTCGTTTCCTCACAATCTTTTTTTCTTTTTTGGATTGAATTTCTCCATTGTCTTTCTTGATTGTGGAGAAAATGCGGAACAAAAGTGGTACTACGTACTTTGTGAAGATAAGATAAAATGTTAAAGTGATTTTAAAGAGAAAAATAAAAGATTGTTCTTCAACTCGGGAGAGATATGTGTGAATCTTTAATTTGTTTTCTCTGCATATCAACCTATTTTAAACAGAAGTGCTATGACTTTAGTCTTTAGTAAATCAAGTTTATGGATAAAAATTGGGCAAAAGTAAAATTATGTGTTTTCCTATACTTTTCTTTTCTTGGATAAAATGTTTTTTCTTTTCTTCTCTTGGAGAAAATGTTTTTTCTTTTCTTCTCTTTTCGTTTTTAGCTTAAATTTGTGCATTAAACCATCACCATGTGTCCGTAATGCAAAACGTCACATTCCACTTGTCCTAATATTATATAGGATTTTAAATTATAGAGATGCTTAGTGTTACTACATAATGAAACACGTTTAGCTTATATTGATACAAACTCAAATGTTTTAGGAGACCCTAGACACTTTGTCAAGAGAAAAATAGAAAACACCCTAGCCATTTAATCCATTTGGTTGATTTATCTTAAGCATCGTCTAGATGGAAATGTTTTTTATTTATCGGCTAAAAGAAACCTTAAATATAGTTTGTGTCTGAACCAACTAAAGCAAAGTCTTTGGCAATATATATATATATATATATATATGTATAGATTAAAAAGATTTGATTCGATAGAAAAATTGTAATCTTTTACTGTGTTTGTAGAAGAAATTAGGTTTAACAATACCACTAAAAGGCTGATTTAAAAAAAAAAAAATGTTAAGACTAAATAGCTGAACTTTATGAAGATAAATTGACACTAAAATTTAAATAATAATCAAAGAAAAGTAACACAAGATGGTAGTTGAACTTGAAACCAATTGCAAATGATAAGAAGCAGTATCTCAAAGTTCAAAGATCTGTTTTTATCTGCTTTTTGTCTTTCAACAGAAACCAACAAAACCAACAGCAAATCCCCCCTAAATGAAAAAAGAAAACAAAATCAGGAAGCGTATTCAAAGGCTTGTGGAGGTTGTACCTCGTCATCTACGGCCATAGCTGAGGCCGTGGTTCCTTGTGCAGCCGCTGCTGCACCAGTTGCAGGAGAAGCTGTTGAAGTTGGTGCATCGGTCAGAGAGAGAACCTCTGGCTCGTGTTGACGCAAGTCTTTGAGAAGAACGAAACCTGATGGAGCTAGCTTCACTGGTACGTATCTGCTGTCTTCAAGTAACTTTATGTATTTCTCTTGAGCTGGGACTACTCGAGCTGGGTTCACTAGAATCTCAAATGCAGGCTCTGGCTCAGCAGCTTTCTTCTCAACCGGTGCTGTGCTATCGACCTGACAGTTCAGTGGAGACAAGACTTTCAATTCACAGATGGTCCAAACACAATAAAGACTCGGATGAGGTAGAACCTAAGGAAACCAAATTGCCAAAAAATATATCCGAAAAACTTGAATCCGAATCTAAAACCGCAACCATTCCAAGCCGATCCATAGAAGATTCGGTTTTGCATTGGAAACTGTTTTCTTAAAACCAAAAAAAACTAACCAAAACCCAGATTAAACACTTAAGAAATTCACAACTCGAAATTCAAAATGTTTAACACGTCATAGTAAAAAGAAGAAACCTTAGAAGTCTTGTGATTATGAGACTAATCAGGCAATCAATCACAGACGCTAGTAGAAGAGGCTAGAAATTGAAAACGTTACCTGCATAGAGTCTCCTTCCTTCTGCGTTGATGATGCTTTTCCTTTTCCAGATCCATTTTCATTGACAGACTTTTCAGCACCGGATGCTTTCTCGGCAGTAGCTTTCTGCTCTGCTTCTTTCTTAGCCCTAGCTTTAGCTTTACCTGAGGTTGAGAGAACAGCGGTTGGAAGTTTGACGGCGGTATTGGCTGTAGGAACCGTGGTGGGTTTTGGGTACTCAAACAACGAAGGTTTTGCGTGTGACATGAACTCAAACTTTGGGACCTTAAGGTCGTAGTTCAAACCGATGAAAGCAGTTGGTGAGAAGGCCAAGCTAATGAAATAGATCAGTGGGTACCAATACCAAAACTGGCTGAAGACCGCAAGGCCGATAACAGCAGTGACTTTGTCATGTTTGGTCTTAGAAAGCAGTCTAATAGTGACGTTCCTTCCACCGGCATCAAGGATACCAGATGCCAGAATCGCTCCCATCTTGCTCATTGTATCTTCGTGCTTGTCAAGTATGATCTTTTCAAGTTGGCGCCTACAAAAAATAGATAAAATCTCAGTCTACCAAGATATTCTCTGCCTCTCAAATTCTGAAGAGAACATATTGATACTAACCTAAATGCTCCAACACGAGAATCGCTTGCTTCACTAATTTGAACCATCACCATCGCCATTGCAATCAAAGCACCTTGACGAACAAAGTCAACTACATCTGATGTAAGTGGCTCCAACAACGATATTGCTTCGCTGAGGCCAGTGCCAGCACAGGAAATACCTACTGCAAGAGCCGCACCATAGCGAACATGTGGATTGTACGACTCAGAAAGCAGAGACACAATACGGGGAGTCTACAATTAAAAAAATGGAGGGTAAGCGAAGACAAAAGCACTGGAGGCACTAAAGAAATGGAAATCAATGTAAGGGAGCATCAGAAACTGACCTGCTCTGGATCAGAGTACAAGACAAATCCCAGTGCCAGAACAGCTGTCCTCCTTACATCATCACTGACATCAGATACAGCAAAGTGCAGCAATTGTCGGATTGCCTTGTTGTTTGCGGTTCCACTGTAAGCCAATGCCAGTGCGTACATGCCACCATAACGAATGATGGGATCCTGATCTCTAGTCATCTGCTCAATCAAGGTATCTGCTCCTTCTTCTCTACCATATACTGTAAGAGCTATTCCTAAAGCCAATCCCCTAAAAACGCATACCAGATGCTGATTAGTGAAATGATAAAGGAAGATACTCTGCACCCTCATCACCAAAACTATTTCTCCAGACTTTTACATTACCTTATTATCTTCTCATGCTGTGTCTCATGAGCATAAGCGAGCATCTCACTTGCCTTTTCAGTAGCAGTTCCAACCAATAATAAACCCATGCTGATACCAGCAGCTTCACCAGCAACCGCACTGTCAGTATAAAGCACGCTTTTAACATCATCATATATCTCTTCATCAGCTGTCCCGAGAGCTGACAAGCCAAGACCTAAGCAAGCTCCATGTTGGATGACCTGCATCCATATTTTCCCAATACAAATTAATTCCTGAACAAAAAGGTTGCCAGGGAAATTGAGAGACTATATTGAAGTAAGATATCAACTAATCACCTCAACATTAGAGCTGCGTAGGCTATCACGTAGAAATTGCTTGATTCCCTCGCCATGGTTAGCATGAATAAGACCAAGAGCATATAAAGCACCTCCTTCGGAATAAGGACTCCCACCACCACCTGCTCCTCCCTGAGGCAAGTATGGAGCCATCAATGACCTACCTTGTTGCAGGTGACCTCTGTGAATAACACCTAATCCCGCCGTAGCACTAAACTTAGCCCAATTAGTGGCCCTGCTTAGCCAATCCTGTCCATTCAGAAAATAATAAAAAAGAAAGAAAGTTGAGTATACTAAGCCACACAGTCAAACTCAAACATACAGAAATGTTAGAGTGAAAGTAAAATTTACCAAATTCTCTCTAAGAAAAGTGTCCACAGTAGTTCCAGCATGCATAATGGCATTAGCATATATTGTAGCACTGTGGCAAACACTGTTCCGCATCTCGACAGACTGTTTGATGGTCTTAAGTATCAGCAGGTCCGATCTAGTAAAAGAAAATTATCAATGAAGCATATGCCTACTTCCTGGAATAAACGATTTTAGAAGAAAAAATATCTCGTTTCAAGATATTAAAACTTCAACCGTAACTTACTTGTTCTGGCTGTAAAGAAACTGAAGTGTCAGCTGAATAGACGTCTCTCCAGATAAAATTCCCTTAATCTTTGATAACCTCTCAGCATATATAGCATCAACTGGATCTGCCTCATGCACAATTGTCTGAGCTGGAGTTCCATCTGCCATCTGAACATCCCCCGAAGGGTTCTCATTTGGAGCAGTAGTAGTTTCAACAGCCTGAACTGCTTCTACAGGACGTGTTTTGGGAGCTGGAAGGCGATCTCTAACACTCAGGAGAAAGGCCTGGTGCTCATTCTCTACAAGATCAAATGCAATTTGCAATGCCAACAAAGCATCATCCTTGCTGTCTGAGCGAAGAAGCTTCTCCAGTATGCTTGCAACACCTTGTGGTTCATCCAAAAACATGAGGCATTGACAAATGTTCAAATAATCAGGAGAAGGCAGTTGCTGGTAGACTTTCACAAGTAAACGAAGCACCTGAAAGAATAGACAAGGATTTCATTATCATTCCAAATGAAGACTAAACTAAAACAATCTTGAAAAAATAATTTTTTCAATTCAGCATTAAAACATCTCAGATAGGTATCACGAAAATTGGAACAGGATATTCAGTTACAGCTTAGACATAGAGAATGCTAGCATACATGAGATTACAGACATGGTACTGGAAGATGCAACATAGAGACAAATGATCACAATATTTTCCAGATAAGACAAAACCATACTGTTCTAATCAATCAATTTTCTATTTAATTCAGATGCGCGAGTCACCTCATGTCTGTACTCTCTGCGGTTAACAAAAGAATGAGAAACATTGATGCAATATGATAAAGTTCCCTGAACATTATCGCTATTTTTGATAGCTTCCTCCAACTTATCCAATCTTCGGCATTCTATCGCAATGCCCATGGCTTGTTGATACTTCCCATCACTGATGCATCTGCAGACAGAAATCAGGTAAGAATAATTGAAGCACTAAGAAGACAAGAGGAATACGCTCATAGGCATTCCATACTTTTCAAGCATTCTTTCAACAATGATTTCCAGCCTGGGATCAATGTCCACCATCTCATTTGACTCCACGGCCTTTGATCTGAGACTGGCATATTCATCAATTGCTTTGGCTGAAAAACATAAAAGAAGCATCTGATGAGTAAACTTTCATCCAGCAGTAATAAATACTCAAAAATTCATCAATCAACTTATCCTCTTTTTATAGTATTATGTACTTGAGAACGCATAATACAATATCTGGATCTGCAAGCTACATGTCTGATTTTTAGATTATAAGTCGTGCGAGTGATATCTTTTTTGGCATTGAGTAAGGTTAATAGATATGCATATTGAAGTCAACAGCTACCCTAGCTAGAGTCTAAAGACCTAACTGCAAAAAAAGAGTAAAAACAGCAACAAACTTTTCAATCCTCACCTAGAAGAGTATGAACATAATCAGAATCTTCTGAAACATCAAATAAGGGCCCAGCTCCAAGGGCATAGGACAACGAATCATTAAGCTCGCCCAAGTAATAGAAAACCTGAAATAATATTCCAAGATCATCAAGAAAGACATATTTAGTAATACAACCATATAACGTGCTTAGAGAAAGGTCACACTCCAAACTTCTACCACTATCCCACCAACTCTCTTTAAGGGGGAAAATAACCATAATGTGTTCATAGTAACGATTAAACATTCCTCCACTAACATATAGCAAACATTATCTGCAACCAGACACCACTTAAGTTAATCAAACACTAAATCGCACCTTAGAGACCAGCAAAGCAGCAAGCTGTCTTTGATGCTGATCAAATTCTTCATCTTCATATAAACTCTCTCTGCATATAGAAAAGTCTCTTGAGTCAAGCTATTAAGTAGTATGAAGAGATCTAACAACTAATATAGTATCACATAACCTAAGCATTGTGTCAGCACAGCCTCTACAACTAATATAGTATCACATAACCTAATCACTGCACCAGCACAGCCTCTACAACTTAAATGTCTACCACTAGTAAGTAAGATTATGAATCAAAAGGAATCAAAGCCTCTACATTATATCAGTAAAAGAAGATCTATGACCAAAAAACACAACTTATTAAAAGCTATTCATGGCAAAGAAAGCATTTTCTTTTATTATCCTAGCCATTAAATCTGCATCGCCACAAACTATCAATCTCAACCAAAAGTTTTGAACTTAAATACCCAAATCGAGAAGCCTAAGCACAACGAGAGTTTAAATAATCCAATTCCCACAATCTTCTCTTCAATTTTCCAGCTACCAAAACAGATCAAGTGGGAAAACAAAACCCTAATTCTTAAACCGGAAAAAAGGAACTTTTAAAGAGAATTACATAATTGGCACACTAGTGGAGATCTCAGGCCAGAACTGGTCAACCAAATTGTTAAGATAAGAGAGCGCATGAAGCTTCAAATCAGGATGAGGCTCGTTGAGCATTGCTAGTAAGCCTCCAGCCGAACTAACCATGGCAGCAGCCATTGATGAAGAACAGTGAATCAAAATTGAAAAACCCTAAGAGAAATCAAATCAGATGATGAACAAGAAGCGAAAGCCGTCTTGAATCTCTCTACCGGATTTGAAAAACTGGTTTTTGAGTTTATGGGATGAAAGTTAAAAAAAAAAATATAAGCAGGAGACTAGGATAAGAAAGTATTCAGGGACTTAGATGCAAACTACTGAAATTATCGAATATTAAGAGACTTACCCAACAAGTCAAGAAATTAAACATTACCCCGAATTTGTAGGTTTGTTACGATTTAGTCTCAAATATTTTGTAAATTAAGTATGAATCCCACATATTTTAAGATTCAACAAAAATATCCTATTGCAGATTGCTTTTACATAATTTGGTTGGTCATACTATTTTTTAAGTTGTAGGACTTTTTAGACTATTGTCAAGTGCTAATTTATATTATTATGTATCAATAAATTTGACTGATATAAATAAAATAAAATACTTTATGAAAAATATAGTAAAACACTTTACGAAGAAACATGAAAGATTATTTGGGGTTTTTTACATCATTTGTATCGATAAGATCCGATTCATAATATAATTTTTACTGTACAAAATAACGTGATTTAGTGGAATTGAACTTTGATAGTAAAAGCACAAATATAAACTGCTAACCACTTAATTAAAAGTATTTTTTGATATTTAAAGAATCAGTAAAAAAGTTAGTTTTATGATTCATAAAATAAACTTTGAACTTGATTGATTAATAACAATCGCAGGCTTCAACTTTTTAAAAAAGCCATTGTCAAAATCTTGATTCCAATATGAATACATACGTATTTTAATACCAAACGTTTTGGACCAAAGTCCATAACTTTTTCGGGCCAAAAATTTAATCTCGTCATACTTCTATTAGCGTTTGAACTCAGAATCTCCAAAAAAATTCTTTTTGGATTGACAACACTCAAAACCCAAATGTTTACAATCGTCCCTAATAAATTTATTGGTTAGTTGGTATGTAGCAGCACCAATTTATTCTTTTGGAGTGTAAAAATTATTCTCTAAAACTAATTATTATGTCATATTTATATTTAGTGCACATCATCGACCGACCGATCGATCTTGAATGAAAAAGGCAAAGTTAGAGCACAATCGCAACATATGCACTGCCAACCTACCCCACCCACCCGACAGGATATAGCACTTATACCAAACCAGTTAACATAGGTACATGTGTTTCCAAAACCGGTCAGACGAATACCAAAATGTCAAAACAGTAGAGCAACGATTAGTTACAGAGAGTATTTGAGAATCGAATTCACAATCCAATTTCACTAAACCGGTTTCCACACCTATCCGATTCCCTTGTGAACAAACCAAACTAAACCGGTCTAACAGATTCGTCAAAATGGGTCTTAACTCAACAACCCTCTCTCTCTCTCGGATACAGTTTTTAGCTTTACATCTCAAGTCTCAGGTTTTGGTGGGTTTTGATAGTAGGGAAGAAGAATCAAACAATGGGAGACGAAGCAAAGATCTTCACTCTTTCAGAAGTTTCACAGCATAATCAAGCTCATGACTGTTGGATTGTCATCAATGGAAAGGTTATTTCTTCTTTCTCCTTATTTCTCAGCTCTGAAATTAGAGATCTCGTGCTTTTGTGGCTCGTTTTGGTGTTTGCATGAGATCATTTCTAAGTCTGAATGATATATTTTTGCTCAATCAGATCAAATCTCTAGATGAGTAAAGTTGGAAATTTTTTAATCATTACACATATGCTTAGGATTCAGCTCTTTTGAATCTATAATTGAAGAAATTTGTTTCTTTTGAATTGAAGATGGAGAAATGTATGTAGAGAGCTCTTCTTTACCTCATATCAACACAATATGTTTGATTTCTTATACACCGATCTCTCTTGGGATGGATTGCTGACACGTGTGGACCACCAAACATGGTCATTTTCGTTTTGTGATCAACTTGTCCCTTCATAGTGACAAGTTGTATCTTGTTTTGATCGTTGATGGTTTAGTGAATCAGTAGATTATCTCTTTTTATCACAACACAACAAAGCTGGAAACTTTAAATGATTTGGTGTGTTGTTCCATCTGTAGTTTCTGTTTCTTTTCAATTTTTGTCACTTGAGTCGGGTTTTGTCGGAATTTACCTGGCCCAACAAGTTTGCTATGTACACATCAAGTTCAAAAACCCCCAAACCAGTCTCTAAACATGGTTGCTGGTGGAGTATTTTGTTTCAGGTATCCTTCTTTTTGTTCCTATTGTTTTGCTTATTCGAGTTATACGCACGCAGACACATAACCACCACTATCTCTTGTCTTAGTTCAAAGGGAGCAAGAACCTTATGAAGGCTTCTTTCTGTTGCTCCATTGTTTCTTAAATTAGAATCATAAGTGTTGGAGGTGGATCTTCCCATGTTTTAAACTTCTTGGTTTTAACAAGAAATCTTCAAAGTTCAGAACTTAATTGGGTTTCATTTGTCTTTTCTAACTTGAAACATTGGCAAAAATGTAGGTGTATAATGTGACCAAATTCCTTGAAGACCATCCAGGTGGGGATGAAGTTCTCTTGTCTTCAACAGGTCTGTATAAACACAACTATCTCCAAGCTCTCAGGATATGATAATTTAACATCAAAACATTTAGTGTAGATCAATCCATAGGTTTTTTCTCTTTTCAGGTAAGAATGCAACAGATGATTTTGAGGACGTGGGTCATAGCGAGAGCGCAAGAGAAATGATGGAGCAGTACTACGTAGGAGAGATTGATCCAACAACAATCCCAAAGAAAACCAAATACACACCTCCTAAACAGCCTCACTACAATCAAGACAAGACCTCTGAGTTCATAATCAAGATCCTCCAGTTCCTCGTACCCCTTGCTATTCTCGGTTTAGCAGTTGGGATTCGCATTTACACCAAATCAGGGTAGACTTCTTCTTTTTTCTGAGCATTACTTTTACATATCTTATATATATAGAGAAAAATCCAAGTCTTTTGAAAATTCAAATCACAGTCTCTCCCTTTGTTCTTGTCTCTGCTCCCTTCTTCTTCTTGCTTGAATCTGTTTTGGACAGTTAAGTGTTGTGGTGAAACTGCATATGAATAGCAACAAATGATATTTCATCTATAATTCAGTATGTTTGAGATAATCCAAGCTTATCTTCTCTTGAATGATGAATCTTTAGAGAAGAAAAGTAATCAAGAAACTTATCTAAAAAACAAGCTAAAGGATCTTACTAATAACTTGAATACTTGAGAGAACAGTTAATTAACTTTGGAAAAATGAGAAACATAAAAAAGAGATTACGAATTCCGAAGAGAAAGAGACGTTTTCTTGGCAGTTACTAAATAGAATGTGTGGCAGTTAGTGACTTGAGCTCACTAAACCATATCCCAACACGAAGAATCCAACACCTCTTGCAACTGTGGGACCCTCTTTTGTACATCTCCACCATTTTGGCCGCAAGTCGCAACTGCAGACACAAAGTTCGATACTTGGTAACTTCGAGAGCAATAAATTTCATTTCATTTCATTTAAGCACATTAGATTTGGATTCTATGGCAAGTTGCCAACTATTTTCAACAAGACTTCGTGTTTGTGTAGACCTCAAATCAATACAATCACAAACGAATCTTATGACAAGCAAAGACGAGACGAAGTTTCTATGATAGATATATCAAAAGACGATCACCATGATGATGTTGTGTAGTGGGCACGAATTATAAATTAAGATAAAATAGTGGGCACAAATCACAAAGTGGAAAGTAAAATGGACACACACAATAGAAAGAAAAAGAGAATCTTTTTTTTTGTAACACTTTTGATTTAGTGAGAAGACAGACAAAACAAAGATCACTATGAGACACTATTAATATCTATAACGAACAGCTCTCTGTGTCTCTCTGTTATCAGTATACATTTGTGTATTGTATATTGTAAATGTGTCACTTACCTGTCATTGTGATGTTATATGTCTGAAGAACACAACACATGGACCATTATGATGATGATAAGAACAAGAACTTAAGATGAAGTAAGAGAACAACAAGACAGAGAAGGATGTCTTTATTGAAAAGAGTTTGAGATCAATACATGTATACACATAAAAGGATAGATTTGAAAATGGTTACATGACAAAGCGTTATAAGGGAATGCAGAATCCCCCCCCCCCCCCCTCCTCTACCGGATTTATTAAAAAAAACACTGAGCATTATCTGAAAAAACTCTAAAGCCTAAACGCTAAACGCTAACCCTAACCCTAACCGACTTTGGGTTACTTCTAAAAACCTTCTCTTATCGCTACTAAGGTGATCTGTTAAGGCTTAAAAAGGATTGGTATCAGTTATGTGTTACACAAACCCTTTTCACCCACTTGTGTTACAGACCAATTTAAAAACCCTACATGGGTTTTTCTCCTAAGTTCTTTACATGTAGGAAAAGTAAAGAAATGGATGATGGAAATAAGATCAAACCGATAATTAGCAGGAAAATGTTAATATAGCCTGTATTAACTATTAACCCCCCCCCCCCTCCCTTATTGTTCTTTCTAATCATCTATCTTCTTCCATTCAAACCGTCCTGGTAGTGGTTGTTCGTTCACAGGATCAAAGTTGTACCTGAAACAGAGTTGACTGAAACCATTAGAGACACAAAATGGACAACGATCAAACAGGAAACTCAGAACCAAAAGGGTTTAGTTACTGAAGAACAGAGTAAATCAAATGGGAAAGTCATACTTCTCAATGAATTGCTTTTGTTGTTCTTCTTCAGCACCCGAGAAAAATTCGTGCATTTCAGTTGTAGTTGGTAGGTGACGATGGCTGCCTGACAAACTCTCTTCTCTCTGGTTGCTTTCACTTATACAATTGTTAAGCTTTGTAGGTAATCCTGGGCTTGTGATGATTTCAGGCTTTCTTATCAAACTGCATGGTGTTGACTCCCTTGTAGTCCTGTTGAAGCTGAGAGTAAGTAATATGTTACTTTCATTTCATTTTATACAATGCTCTCAAGGATAAAAGCACATAACAACGTTTCCTTAATTAGTAGCAAATGCAAGCAAACTTTATTGCCTATAGTTAACCAAAGCTGTTATAGTCATGTTCAACTGAAAAAGGATAATGAGTAACTTCTTGTTGATTTGTGGTTCAATAATCAAAAAGCATAAGAAAAAGACAGGAAAAGTTTATACCCATACAGAATAAAAGTTAAATGATTCAAATTATAACAAAATCTCAACTTTAGATTGAGCTTAACATCAAAAACTATATGCATGAAACCAAGCATTTCTATAAGCATACACAAAGAAACATAACATGAGTTTTTACAAAAGGACTACGTATACATTGCAAAATCCCAAAATAAAACAAGAAAACCAACGGTGTAAAGCTCTAAAGGGTTAAAGAGACATTTCATACACAAATCCAACATTCTTTACATCAAAGAAGATAAAAAGTTTGAAGAAAAAACAATAGTCACTACCACCTTCTTCCAAGTAATTGACGAAGGGAAGGAAAAAAAGAACTTTTTCTTGGATTAGTTATATATATTTTCCCGGAAACAGAGAGATAGAGTCTGGGTGTGTCAGATAAAGAAAAGGTGGCATCATATCATACAGATGGTAAAAAAAAACATTAAAATTTCAAATCGAAACAATAATTGAAAATGTCAGTTTCATTTTAACAAATTTGCACAAAAACTGAATTTAAAATACCAAAATTTTCTCAGGAACCGAACAAGATTCATATCCAGAGATATAATAAGTAATTAAAATATGAAATCCTACAGAAAAATAGGTTAATCATGAATAAGGGATTTTAAAAAAATGATACCTTTGAGTGGCTAGTTCAAGCTGCAAGAAATTTTCCCCAAATGAAGTTTCAACACAAAGATCTTTGTTGATTTCACCAATCAATTCCTTCTCTTTTCCAAATACAACACTTTCAGCAACCGAATCCGACCTAGACCCATCACCACGAATCGAATCCAAATTTTGGGGATTCTTACTATTAGGGTTAGGGTTACGGCCGCCGCATGTACCTTTCCTTCGTTGCTGTTTTCTCCGTTTACTAGAACGAATCACAACAATTGGAGGCTTTTTCTGAAGCCGACGACTCCGTAGCTGAAGGTACGAACCACCACCACCACTACAATCATTCATCTGCTGCTTTTGCTTCTTCTGTTTCGACGGTAGATTAGGAGAAGGAGAAGTCGGTGGTAGAGAAGAGGGTTTTTGAAGACGGCGTTGTTGAAGAGCTAAAGATTTAGATCGAGTAAGAACACCAAGTGAAGATGGTGAAACATCCATTAAAGCTATAGAGGCTTCTCCATCGATTTTGCTTTTCCTTATGTATTTCCCCATTTTCCGACGCTTTTCATGGAAGAGAGAAAGAGAGAGAAGAAAGAAAAATCGGAGTTAGGGTTGAAGATGATGGTGCTCTGTGGGGTCACCTCTTTCTTTTATTTTAATTTTTCCCCTTTTTCTCCTTTTTAATTTTTTTTATAAAATTTATTTTTTCAGGTGGCTGCTTCTTCACTACTGTGAGTAATGTACACTGTTTTTTACTTTTAAAAAAAAAAAATCAAAACTTGAGTGTAATAATTTTGATACTTGTAAATAGAAATAATGACGTATATTATAATTTTATGACGCTTTTTCTGGTAAAAACTTGAGTTACAATTTATTAAAAAATAATAATGTTCGCTTCAAATATGTGTCACGATGTTAGGATAGATTGTGCGGTTACGCAACCTTAATTAATTCAAGGATCACAATTATTATAACTGAATTATTATATATTAGTGTGTATGAAAAGTTTTAAATTTAGTTAAGGAAGAGATTGAACGAATTTGGAATGTCAACTTCTACTAGACCTACTAACTTTCACCAAGTAATTGATTATTTTTTCTGCGAATCGCACGAATAGTGTAGCATAATATAACTGTTTTGAATTAGGGTATTAGATTGTTTTATGGGATTCGGATTAGATTATGAGAATCTTATGACTATATTAGAAATAATTATGACACAGAGATTAGATATATAACAAGATTTCGATGAATATCAAAATTCAAGCAGTCTTGAAAATTATGAAAAGAATACGAGTATTTTAAATCTTATTATATGAAGGCTTAACTTGGTAGTGATTGAGAAACTTTAAAATAAATTAGATTAATGTCCCAACCACTCAACTGTTTCAAAATTAAAAAAAAAAAACAAATATGAACATGTTTAAGAGAAGTACACTATTTTAGTTTTTCAAGTTAATGTGTTTGTAAATTGTCAACACAGACGTAACCGTGCTTTTTACTTCTGCTTATGTTTCACATTTCCGTTTATAGATTTATTATTATTAATATATATATATATATATATATATAATATTGAGTTTTTCTGAAATGTGTAAACACTATGTTTAATACGTTAAAATCAATAAATAAAACAAAAATAACTCTTGAAAACGGATAATTTAAGCCTATGCGGGTAATGATAAATCCTCTCTCTTGAATGGCCAAATAGATATACTCTTCCTTAATAGTTAATCCTAAGTTTGTATTGATCATCCATCTTAAACCAACCACCCAAGTGTCATAATAAGCTATTGGCACAGACATCTTAAAAAGAAGCGTTTGGTTGAGTATAAGAAATTATTCAACAATTTGGTTGGTCTCTCTCTCACTCAGTCTAAACACTAGAGATCACAACAATAAAGAAAAAGGAAAATCCCAAAGTAGGATCATAAAACAAAGATTGGAATTATCACAAGTCTCTCTATGCTTTTGACATAAACAAACCCATTAAAAAAAAAAACAAAAACCAACTTATTGATGTAAACATAAAACAAAGAATTAGACTCAAAAAAAGTCCGAGCACTCTGCTATTTTTCTCTTTTTTTTTGTTTGAAGAACATAGAAATATTTCTATTTCCAAATCTTTACGGATTTGTCATGACTTGCAGACGCCATCATTCCCGTGGAAGGCGACTGAGCCAAGGCAGAAATCACACATTCGTGAGCCTGTATTGTCATACATTTGTTCTCCATTGTGTTCCAAAGCTCCAGTGACTGTCACAGATTCGTTTACCAAAGTCAAAACAAGTGAGAGACAAAATCATCTCATCGCGCAAATGAACATAGAGACTATTAGATATTTGTTTTGAGACATGGGGCCATAGATTGTACCTGGTAGCCACCGATGACCAAGAGATTGGGATAGCTAGGGTGAAAAACACAAGAGTGGAACTTGTTTCCACTGGAACTAAGCTCATGAATACAATCTCCCGAGGTCAGTGACCATAATTTTACACAGTCTTCGCTGACAGAAGCTACCAACTCTCCACTTGGGCTCCAACAAACAGAATGTACATTTGAGGAATGTCCCTGACAGATCAAAAGTAAATAAAGCCATGAGACACAATTTTTCTTTACATGGATGGGTGTATGAGTCATGATGACCACTTATGACATCTAAGCATTGGAATTGGCTTTCTTTAAACATATGCCCAAACGCATCCAACAAGAAAACACTTTTCTGTGGATTGATCCCGGGGAATCAAAAATATTAAAATATAATCTTCAGATGTACCTTTAAAATGTTGACCCGTTTGTTACTATTTTCAACATCAAAAATTGACACAGTATTTTCCGAAGCTCCAGCCAACAATAGTCCTGTTCTTGGCTGGAACCGTACTTGCGTGCTAGCCCCCTGTGCCTGGAAAATTCAAAGATTAGCAAACAGAGTTCAATATGCAGAGAAACAATCCGAAAGGTCAGGGGCTTGCCTTTGCCCCACGAAGGCAAGAAGCGTTGATGTCCCAAAAGCGAATTTCATTGTTGCCATCACAAGAGCAGAGAATCTCGGTTTTCTTAGGATGAAAATCAATGGACATAACAGGTGCAGCATGACCAGAAATTGTTCGTAGGAAGTAACCAGGCTGCACAACACATTGGTAGTAGTTAGTCACAACAGAACAAGAAAAATGGCAACAAATCAAAGAGACAAAATGTTATACATCAGAAGCATCCCAGAGTCTGATAGTTTTGTCGAACGATGACGTTGCCAGTTGAGTTGAATTAGTTCTGAAGCGAACATCTGTGATGATATGAGCATGTTCGTCCGGAGTGCTTTCAACTTGTAATGTTTCCATGTTCCAAATAAATACCTACTGACAACAAGAAATTTGCATCCCCATTATCTGTTTTAAACAAACAAAATCTTACCTACCTATAAATGATCTATAAATGTTAGGTCATGACAAGTTTATAAGCAAATCGTATCTCAGAAATTAAGATTTTTCACCTTCTTATCATGTCCAGCGCTAGCCAACAACTTCCCATCAGATGAGAAATTACAGCAGATGACCTTACTGGCACTTTTTCTTATTGAACTAACCTCACTGAAACTGAAACCTGAAGCAAGAAAAAGGACCGCGTTAGTAAATATATATATGTATCGTCTACTAGTAACATGTTTATACCTGGGGGCTTTAGAATACCTTTTGAGGTTTCAGCATGCTCAGAACCGTTCTGCTTTAGGGTGCCAAACAAGCTTCCTCCATCTCCATCATCTTGGGACAAAAATGACTCTACATTATCTTCTAGGGCTCCCACATCTCCAAACTGTTCGATGTCATCCTGCAGCTTTTAATTCTTAGCATAAGAAAGCTGAAGAAACACATCCCCATAGGCTACGGAAAAAAATACTAAAGCCGCTAAGAAGACACTTCCTTTCACACAATACAATGCTGGATCAAGATGTTATTACAGCAAAACTAAATTTTGTCGCTATCATTCTTCTGAGGAATAAAGAAACATACCAATTGGTTAGCTGATGATGCAAGACCACCGATCCCATCAGAACCATACATCATTGGTCCTTTTGGCATGCTATTCACATGCTGCATGTTACCAGGAATAGCAACTCCATCGATAGGGGTATGCGTTGACGGAGTTGACGGCTGTGAGTTGGATGGGCCGACAGTGTTTCCTGTCCCTGTACTGTTAGCAGGACCAGAAGAGGAAGGCCCTTTTCGTTTGCGGTTGTTCTATCAAAGACAAGAAAAGGAAGTTGTGGCTCAGTCATCTTACACGCTGAAAAATATATTAAGTTGGATCAAACCACATGATTGAGAGGGGGTGACTTAAGACTTGTGGGATTGGATCCACATAAAAGTACCTGCTGTGATTGCTGGGATAGTAAGTGATCTTGTTGCTGAGAAGAAGATTGCTGTACTGGCGGCATGTTGATATGCTATAGACCAACCGAGAATGGGAAAATCAGAAAAGAATTTGATTGATGTAGATCTTAGCAGTGAAGTCGCCACATTTAAACAGCTATTAATTGCAGATAAAAGTTTTCTCGATTGTAAGGAGCATGTGGTCAACAAGAAGAAACCAAATTCTGAGCCCTAGATAGATCTACATTCGGATAACTCGGACACATTATCGTACAGAATTTTCAAATGAAAAGTAATCGCAGTTGCACACACTCAAACGAGTGAAATTTTAAAGCATATCATAGACGAGCAATTATTGAAAAAATGTATATAAGGACAGACGTAATGATCCAATTTCACCACCTAATGGAACAAAGAAAAATGAGATGCTTAATGTGGAAATTTCTCTCTGCTACCCGAAAAAATGATAGAATGCAGCTCAACAGATGCCATTGCATTCAACAGGGATATGCATTTATTGGTAATTGGAGAAAAAGGTCTTACTTTTGACGAACTTGACTGCATTGGGGACCCTATATCATTTGCATTTTGTTGGCCATCTTTTGGATTCATGTTTCCTCTAGGTACTCCTGTAAATCTTCGAGGGTCCATGTCACCATACATAGGTGAATTAGTCATATTTCCTTGCGCTTGAACTTGAGCCATGATCTGTTGTTGTTGTTGTTGGTGTTGTTGCTGCTGAAATTGACTTTGATTTTGTAGAAAAGTTTTCTGAACCTGAGGGCTTAAACCTGGTCGGATTTGCTCAATGCCCTGTAACATTTGTCAAGAAACTTAGCAAAAAAAAACTGGGCTTGGAATAACAAACAAATAAATTCTGAGAAGAATCCCAGTGACTTACAGTTAATGGCCATCCCTTTAAAGGAAGACTACTCACTCCAGGGTTTAATCCTTCACAAGGAAAAAGCACAAAACCATAAGACTTGATCTAACAAATTGTAAGACACAGGTTACTGTGAGGCTGTTAATATATCACAATATGTAATACACCATTATTTTTCAGAACATAACAGGGAAGGGGTATGTTAATTTTGGAGTCCATAGTCAACTAATTGCCATGGAATGCATGGTACAAGTATAGCCAAGTACCCATTACGTTGACGAATTTACCTGCACTACCCATTCCAGGCTTTGATTGCAGAATTCCCTGGCCATAAACTGTAGAAGGATCCACTGGCAGTTGTCTTGGAGATGAACCCAGATTAACTTCACTTTTGAGTTCCTGCGCGTACAAGAGATTCAGATGGACACCAAAATATTTGATTGAAGAACTCTGTTAGAAGATTTTGCGACCAAAAAAAAAAGTCATAAAGTATAGTGCGTAAGTTGTATTTACAGTGGGCTGCTGAGTTCGTGATTGAATTTGCTGCAGCGCTGCCGAAACACCTCCTTGATGATTTCCTTGGACCATCTGACTGTTTGAGAACAGAAAAAGACAGGACGAGAAGGGGTCAACGGTGTAAGGACAAGGAAAAACGACTGCAAAAAATGAAGCTGAGCCAATTTACCCATGATGGTTTGTTGCTGATTTAAGAAGGGCCATCCTTGCATCAAGATGAGGTTGGGATGTCTCAGAGTTCATAGGATTTGGTTGCTTCATACGTTCCTCATACATTTTTGCAGCCAAAGCACTGGCATTTGACTGCCCAATCATCCCTTCAGAACCAATAGCATTCATTGAACCACCAAGAGAAGGATGATTAGAATCCCTACGCTGCATTTGAGCTTGTCGCATCAACTGCAATTGCATTTGCTGCTCCTTCGCTTTACCTTGCTGTGCCTAAAATTACAAAGCCACTGGTCAATTATTAAAGTGAAAACTAAAGAAAGAAAAAAGAGACCACATCTCTACATGGTATAAGAAGCCACCTCTATATAAGCTGCAGCAGCCTCTGAATGTTTCTCATTAGTCCTTGCAATGAAGATGTCCCAGAACACAGACCACCACTCAAAAAGAAACCCTCCAGGAGCATCAATTGCTACAACATTCACATGACACAAATACTTAGCTTCGATTCACAGGGCAACAAATAATTACCAAACAAAACTTAAAATTAAGTAAGAATAAAGTCGATAAAGTAGGTATACTACCAACTGGATCAGGTGAAACTTTTCCTTCTGTCATAAACGACTTCGCAGTATTATGAAGTTTCTTCTTCACCAAATAATCATATATGTAAACATCAAGCCTACAAACCCAAGAAGGTGAAAATAAAAGTAAGAAAAAACAATATTTCTAGAGGAGAAAAAAAACCATAAATCTGGGAATTAGAAAATTAGCTCTCATTAAATACAAGATTACTTACATCTTGTCAGCTTCCCAATTACTTTGTGCCATAGCTTCAGCCCAAGATCGAGCTATAAAACAAGTTTTAAAAAGCAAGTCAATCTTCAATTAAAAAAAAAGATTTAAGTCAGAATTTTCGATTGTTTTTTTATAAACAAACTAACCTGAATAAGCCCAAACAAATCAAGAGTGTTAGATCAGAACCCTAATTCGATCTTCAATAATCCGTATCTTTAGAGATCAAGCATTGCTGCTACACGTACAAAGAAATTAGACAGAAATCAAGATGGTTAAATTGCTTTTACGCGAACACGACTTCGATAAATTCGTCGAATTGATAGAGAAAGTAATTGAATTCATACCTGTTGGATCACAATTAAATTGTAAAAAAAAATCTAGGGTTCTGGAGATTGCAGTGAATTGGTTTCAGCAGCAAGGTAGAGAAAATGGATGATGAAACAGGTGGAAGAGCGAGATGAGATAAAAAGGTATAAACAGTTTGGATGGAGATCAGAAAGAAAAGAAATCTTCAGAGGTTTTGTTTAATGCTTAGGATTCGCTTGAGGTTTATTAACGGGCCTTCATGTTTGGATCTACAAGTCTTACAATGGGCCTTATATTGGGCCTCTAATAAGTTTCAAGGGACTGATATTTTCATAATGTTTTCAGCCGTATAATGTGGGTAGAAGAAGTAATGAAGAGAAAATAGTCAAATTTATGCAATCTCGAAGGTAAAAACAAAAAAAGATGAAGATTTGTACTTTTTGAGTTTTTTTTAGTACTACAAAGAGTTATTAGATTTTTCATTTGTATCCTTTTAAAAAGTATGAAATTCCTTATATATATGAATCATACTTGTTTTTCAAAGTTCCTTCAAATGTTCTTACATGAATAGAGTAATAGAAAAGATAACAATTATGTATACATAATTTTGTAGTTCAAAATAAATTTAAAACATATAAATCGATTGTACAAGTTCGTGAAGAGGGTTCGACGAATGGAACGAGGGAGAGCGGCTCGATCACCAACTTAATTATGGTAGTTTGTGGTAATTCACCATGTAAATCTTTTTTTTTTGTTTGATAAAAGGCTTATGTAAATCTAGTTATATCTCTATTTTTTTGTCACTACGATTCCAATCATGGATGACCGCCGTATAAACTTTAAATAACAAGAATAACCCAGTTTTTATATGTCTCATGGATTAGGTTGGACATTAGTTCATGATCCCTAGGTCATCAAAACTCATTAGAAAAAACATTTATAACAAGTCTTCTGCCTTGTTCATTCCAAAAATGATCCATACTTCATATAAACTCAATAATGTACATTACTCAACTTTTAAACTGATTTACCATATTTTACTGTCTACAGTTATAGGCTTATAGCTTAAGAAGTTCAACACGATAATTTGCACCAAATACTAGTTTAATTTTTGTATTTTACTGCGAGAACTGAACTTTAAACCAAACCAATTGCATATGTTGTATGAAACTAATTCAAATTTAAACAAAATAAAAAAAGAAAAATTGTATGGCGTGGTTTGCACCGAAATAATCGCATATTCTCCTGTAGAACCAATCTAAATTTTGAAAAAACTGTTACATAACTTAATCATTTAGCAATAATTTGAATTTCTATAAATTTTGATTACAAATGAACAATCCAACAGTAAAGTTTATTTTCGAAAAGTTAGTAAATGATGCATGTACATAAATACCTTTAGCCTATCTGTTTTTTCTTTCTTTGTTAGTTTGGAAATTGAAAGGTTAATGTGTGTTTGGTTTGAACCATAAATGGCACAATAAATGAGATCACTTCTTTTTCACTAAATGAGATCACATTAGGGTTTGAATAATGCAAAAGAGCCCTTAAATTATTAATGGCTTTATAGGAGAGCATATATGTCCTTCAAGGCTTCAACTATAAAGGGAAAATAAAGCAGTCACACGGCTATCATTAATGTGAATACAATTTATTCATTTAGCAAATAGTGTTTTCAATACACTGAAAAGGAAATACATTATTTTCTCATTTTATGCTATAAATCCATGGAAAGATTTGATTTATGAGGGTATGGGGGATCATGTATATGCTGACCTACTAGTAAAAAAAAACATTTCTTCTAAATTTCTAACTAATGATTGCATTCTTTGATTATGAGTCTAGATTTCACAACATGAAACCATTTGTAAACAATGTATATATATTTATCAGTTTCAGGTTTCTTTTCTCCCAACTACTTCTAGAGCTGTCTGGATTATGACATACAATTCACTTTATATGCAAACATACACATATATGATATATGATTATAATTGATTTCATTTTCTTGTTCTGTTGGATATGATCAACTGGGCAGTTGGCAGACATAAATAAATTGTCCAATGACAGATGGACCTCATTTAATTTTGTTTACTCAACCAATTTTATTTTCTGCTTTATTTACAGGTTGAACCATCCGGTTTAATCGATGCCAGTTTCCTGTTTTCCTCACGGTTATGTTTAAACCAAGCATTTCAACACTGAATGCCTAAACGCTTATTGACATTAGTTCAGATTTAAAACATTCGTTACGATAAAAAAAAAGTGTTAACATAATTAGACTACATACATTATGCACAATCTTTCAATTTAAAAAAGCAATAGATGGTCCATGGATGATGGAGAAAACTAAACTTAACCGGACTTGATAAGAAACCAAAAACAAACAAAAAAGAGGCAAAACCGGTTATGTATGTACGCGCTAACGAGTCACGATATGTCTATATATACAGGCCAAGACTAAGCTTCACTGACACAACTGTCTTCGATCTCTCTTTCATATCCATCATATAAAACTCGTGGAATTAATCAATTATTTAAACTACTTAATTATGGGTTTAATTGCCCGTAAGGTGTGTTTGATTATCTTTGTATTTGCTCTAGTTACCGAATTTGCATTCGGAAATGTCGAGGTTAACGACGACAAACACTTTTTCCACAAGCCTCGTCCATACTTCCACAAACCTCGTCCATACTTCCACAAACATGGCATTTACAAGAAGGGTTTTGGAAAAGGTTTGGGCGGCGGAGGCGGTCTAGGCGGCGGAGGTGGTCTAGGAGGTGGAGGCGGTCTAGGAGGCGGTGGAGGTTTAGGAGGCGGAGGTGGTCTAGGAGGCGGTGGAGGTTTAGGAGGCGGAGGCGGTTTTGGTGGAGGAGGCGGTGGAGGTCTAGGAGGTGGTGGTGGTTTGGGTGGAGGAGGCGGTGGAGGTCTAGGAGGTGGTGGTGGTTTGGGTGGAGGAGGCGGTTTGGGCGGTGGAGCTGGAGGAGGACTTGGAGGCGGTGGTGGTATTGGAGGAGGAGGAGGATTCGGCGGCGGTGGAGGAGGAGGATATGGCGGGGGAATAGGTGGTGGATTTGGAAAAGGCATAGGTGGTGGTATTGGAGGCCATCACTGATGACTTGATGAGGCTCATGCTCATGCATTAGTACGTTGGTTATTATTTAATTAAGTGAAATATGATAATTATTACAATAAAATGATACATAAAAAAAAAAAACCAATTGTGTATGTCGTTTCTATTTATTTTGAGTCACATCGTATCATACAATTCGTATGCTGTTTTCATGTTTTGCTTTGGTTGGTTACAAGTTTTAAGTTTGGTTAATAAAATGGTTATTTTCCGCTTCTTTTTTTTGCCAACTGAGTGGTTGTTTTATATTTACATATATACATGATGCTATGTGATCAGATTTTTGTATATTATGTCAATAAAATGATCTTACAAAGACTTGTTGAAATGAAACAAGCTCAATTTTATGATTAAAAATATGATAAAATAAAAATAGTAATATGTACCGTGAGTGATAGTGACTATAAAACTTTGTATTTGATTTCATTTAAGTTCAAAAAGTAGTATGTCTTATCTTTTGCACACAAAAAAAAAGAGAGTATGTCTTATCCAAAATTCAGTATCTACAATTGTAACACTCTGGAGACAGAGCAAACACTTACCTCACATTAAAATAAAATTCAATAATTTCAACTGAAAATTTATGAGTATCTTTAGGTTTAGTTAATCTAGCTACAGACTATAGTGTTAACCACAATAAATCAAACTGATAGAAGCAATCTCCATTCAAAATTTAAATCTGAATAAAGGCCCATAGACTATGACCCATAGTACAAAAGTCCAGTGATTTTTACTCACCCCATTATGTAACACCGTAATTGTAATTGTGCTCACGATCCTCAAATGGAGAATTTTTCATTCAATAAGGAAAACTGAAAAAATCACTCAATTATGTCCTTGTGTTAATTCTCCTGCTTTTAGCATTTCTTTCGTCAACAATTTAGATCATCTTCACCTTACATCTCTTGTTCGATTTAACGATCTTTTGTTACGTAAACCATAACGTGATCACTTTGCCACTTCACCAGCTTTGAAGTTTGAGAATAGTCCACAAACAAACCAAAATAATTCCAATTCTTTAATTGTAAAGCATTAAGAGCTACAAACGTATCCAATCCACAAACGTATCAAATGCGTATGTCGTTATGCTAAGTCAATTTATGTAATTTTTGGACATATGTGAGATATTGCAGACATGTGATCCTTTCCCAAATTATACGTTAGCGACTTGGCTGTACTTTTCTCCAGGCCCGAATACAAAGACTTCACGTAGCTATAACTTCTTGTACGTTAAGTTGTGCTCCAATGCAAAACCACATATCTTTATTTATACCATTCAAAACTCTTTCACTTTTCTTAAACCAAAATCATTCTTCTTAAAAAGTTTTCATGACGACCATCTCAGAATCACTTATGCGTTTGCACTTTCTCTCGTTACTCTTACTCTGTTGTGTCTCCCCTTCACACTTCTTTACTATAAACTTCAATTTCACTTATCCCATTGTTGGTCATGTTGTTGCTTGTCCTCCCCACCAGATTCAAGCTTTTACGCAGTTCAAGAACGAGTTTGATACCCGCCATTGTAACCACAGTGACGACTATAATGGAGTCTGGTGTGATGATTCGACGGGTGCGGTCACTAAGCTACGACTCAGGGAATGTCTCAATGGAACTTTGAAGCCCAACAGTAGCCTCTTTGGGTTTCATCAACTCCGGTATGTTAATCTCAAAGACAACAACTTCATCTCCTCTTCACTCCCTTCCGAGTTTGGCAATCTCAACAAATTAGAGTTTTTGGATCTTTCCTTTAATGGCTTCCTTGGTCAAGTTCCTTCCTCATTTAGTAACCTAAGCAGCCTTTCCTACTTAGACCTTTCCAATAACAAGCTCACTGGTAGTTTTCCACTTATGCGGAATCTAAGCAAGCTATCAACTTTAGAGCTTTCTGATAATCACTTCTCCGGAACTCTGAATCCCAACAGTGGCCTCTTTGAGTTAGACCACCTCCGTTACCTTGGTCTCGCTTTCAACAACTTCAGTTCCACAATCCCTTCCGAATTTGGAAATCTCAACAAAATAGAGGTCTAATCTCTTTCCTCTAGTGGTTTATTCAGTCAAGTTCCTCCCACGTTTGGTAACCTAACTTGTTTAACCAATTTGTTCCTTGCTGAAAATATGCTCACTGGTAGTTTCCCACCTGTAACAAATCTAACCAATCTCTCCCTTTTACAACTTTCCAATAGTAACTTATCTGGATCCATCCCTTCTTCTCTCCTCAGTATGCCTTTCTTAACACTTCTGGACTTGAGTGAGAACCATCTCACCGGTTCTATAGAAGTTCATAACTCCTCTACTTCATCAAATCTAGTGTACCTCTACCTTGCGAATAACCATTTTGAAGGACAAATATTAGAGCCTATCTCAAAGTTGATCAACCTCATGGATCTCGACCTTTCTTTCCTAAACACAAACTACCCTATTGACTTAAGCCTCTTCTCATCTCTCAAATATTTGTCAAGCCTTGATATTTCCGGCAACAATATATCTCCAGCCAGTTTAAGTTCAGATTCATACATCCCGTTGACCCTGGAGACGTTGACTTTGAATTACTGCGGCATCACCGTGTTCCCAAACATCTTAAAGACCCTTAAGAAGTTGGAGTATATAGATATATCCGATAATAGAATCAAAGGGATTGTTCCTGAGTGGTTATGGAGCCTTCCTCGTCTTCGCACAGTGATAATTGGAAATAATTTGTTCAACGGTTTCCAAGGTTCAGCGGAAGTTTTAGTAAATTAATCACTGGAGTCATTATTTCTGTATGGAAACCATTTTGAAGGACCACTTCCTAATCTACCACTCTCTATCTAATTTTTCTCTGCACAGAATAATAGTTTCAAGGGTGAGATACCTCTTTCAATCTGCAACCGAAGCTCTCTCAATGCTCTTGTTCTATCTTACAACAACTTCAGCGGTCCAATTCCTCAATGTGTGAGTAACTTCACATCTGTGGATCTCCGGAAGAACAACTTGGAAGGAAGTATTCCTGACGTGTTCCATGCCAGTGCCTCTCTACGGACACTCAACGTTGGCTTCAACCGATTAATTGGAAAGCTTCCAAGGTCTCTTGTAAATTGCTCATCTCTAAAGCATCTAAGTGTTGATAACAACAGAATCGAAGACACGTTTCCTTTCTGGCTCAAGGCTTCACCGAATTTGCAAGTCCTTATCCTCCGTTCAAACAAATTTTATGGTCATATATCTCCTCCTCATCAAGATCCTCTTGGATTTCCAAAGCTGCAGATACTTGAGATATCTGATAATAAGTTTACTGGAAGCTTGCCACCAAGCTTTTTTGTCAACTGGAAACTAACGATAAATCAATATGGGGGTTTATATATGGCCTACGAGAAGCATACTTACGGTACAGTCTTCTATACATATCAGGATGAGATAGACTTGCAATACAAAGGGCTATCCATGGAGGGACAGAATGTCCTCACTTCCTACAGTGCCATTGATTTTTCTGGGAACAAACTTGAAGGACAAATTCCTGAATCCATTGGTCTCTTGAAGGCACTGATTGCACTCAACTTATTGAACAATGCCTTCACAGGCCATATTCCTCTTTCTTTGGTCAATCTTAAGGAGCTCGAGTCATTAGGCCTGTCAGGAAACCAACTCTCAGGGACTATTCCTAATGGACTTGGGAGCCTCTCGTTTTTGGAGTATATAAATGTATCTCATAACCAACTCAAAGGTGAAATACCACAAGGACCACAGATCACTGGGCAATCAAAATCCTCCTTTGAAGGGAATGCAGGGCTTTGTGGTCTTCCTTTGGAGGAAAGATGCTTTGGGAGTAATGTGCCACCAACACAACAACCTGAAGAAGAGGAGCAAGTGTTGAACTAGAAAGCAGTGGCAATAGGATATGGATCTGGAGTGTTGTTTGGATTGGCAGTAGCACAAGTCATTGCTTCATACAAACCGGAGTGGCTCACCAAGATAATTGGTTTAAATAAACGCAGAAACCGTTAGCTCGCTAGGATTGTTTCGGTTTTTAGTTTTATCAAGTGTGGTTAGTCTTGTATTGAAGCATTTCCTCTGTGCTTGTTGTATCTTTATCTTATGCTTTGTTTTATTTCTTTTTCTATTAAGTAAGAACGGTGAATCCTCTTTAATATTAATTTATATCTTTATGTTTTTTCTAATTAGAAATCGGCAGAAGCGGACGTATACACAGTTCATAATAACGACTTAGTACGTTCAAAAGAGCAAAACTGAATCTTTTCGTTATACGAATCCAGGCACAAAGAGAAGTTTTGGAGTGGAAAAAAGTTGATATAGGTTATATATATAGTCTATGAATCGGCAATAGCACAAGTCATTGCTTCATACACACGTGAGTGGCTCTCGTCAAGCCTAGAAACCGATAAGATTATTTCGATTTTGCATTTGATCTTTGAATGTCTATCAATTTAGTTGTAGTGAAGCAGTTATGTTTTTTTCTTATATCTTTAACAAACGCTCTATTCTATTTCATGTGCTTTAAAGTAAGAAAGCTGAATCTTCTGTAGTCATATTTATATACATCTCCATTTCTTCTCTTCCCCAACTTCTCGAGAGAAGAAAAAATACAAGAAAAAGCCTGATACTATATACAATCACGAAACAGAGAAGTGGTAAAAAAGCAGAGGATCACAGTATATTTCTCAAGACCAAGACTAAAAGATGCAAACGACAGAGAATTTGTCCGAATTCTGAAACGTCTTTTAACAGTAAAAAAACAATGCTTGACTTGTTTAACTGTTAATAACAGCATCATTGATATTCTTGTTTTTTTTTTTCTTTTTTAGAAACAAGTATTCTGTAGCCATGACCTGTTTAATAACAGCATTATTGATATTCTACTCTACTAGGCTTGACTTCTACAGAGGAGGGCTAAAAGCAGAGGATTAAAACCCATCGTATATGTATAAATTTCAATTTGGTTAGGCTACAAGTTGTTTCGGTGTTTATGAAGATATTGATAACGATGGGAATAAAAAGGGAAGAGCACCATTATGTTAATTTCCATTATCTTTCCTTTTTAAGAAAATAATTTACTTCGATTAAAAAATTGCTTCACTGTTGACTCTATAACAAACCTTAGATTGTCTTTGTTCTACTTCTTCGTTGTTGAATAAGAAAGAAAGATATAACCTGTGAAAAATTCCTTATTTATTCACATATATTTTCGTTTTCTAGTAATGGAAATTTGAAGTGGTGATTACACCAATTTGTCAAGAATAAATTATTGGCTTGACTCATAGGAGAAGTGGTGAATAAAGAAAAAGCGTCAACGCAAAGGTCTCTGTTTTTGAAATTTGATAAAAGCCTCTCCAATCCACAAACACGATTAGTGCTACATCTTCTTTAAAATTTGACCAAGACTTCTCCAATCCAGTAACAAAATTAATGGCATTTTACTGTAAGGTCACAAATTCTTAAACGCATTAGTAAAAGGAAATTCAAAGAGAAATAAACTTTTAACAAACTACTTATTTAGATATGCCATAGTATAAGCTGTGTGTTCTTGTCTTTGATCAATTTTTTTTTCCCAATGCCTCAGTTTTATCAATTTATGTCTCAAACGAACAATAATGATGCTCTGTTCTAGTTGCTTTACAGAAGGATTACAAATAATTGCATTTACATTTTTGTTCTGTTCCACCAACGAATCCAAATGTATCATATGTGAAAATTTTCAAACTGATGTGATTCCATTCCCAAGTTATACGTTAGAAGACTTTAACTGATTTAGGACCACTTTTCGCCTGCCTCCACAAAGACTTCACTTAGAACATAACTTGTGTTGTGCGATATAGCTCCAACGAAAAAACCACTTGTATCTTTATTTATACCAATCTCCTCTCACTTTTCTTAAGCAAACTCCTTCTTCTAACATTTTCATGACGACCATGTCAGAATCGCATCTACGATTGTATTTTTTCTCGCTAATCTTACTCTCTTGTGTCTCCCCTTCAAGCTTATTTACTTTCAAAAATCCTGTTGTTGGTCTTGTTGCTTGCCGCTCCCACCATATTACAGCTTTTACGCAGTTCAAAACGAGTTTGATACCCGCCGTTGCAACCACAGTGACGACTATAATGGAGTCTGGTGCGATAACTCGACAGGTGCGGTCACGAAGCTACAACTCAGGGCTTGTCTCAGTGGAACTCTGAATCCCAACAGTAGCCTCTTCGGGTTTCATCAGCTCCGTTATGTTGCTCTCCATTACAACAACTTCACCTCCTCTTCACTCCCTTCTGAGTTTGGTAATCTCAATAAATTAGAGCTTTTATCTCTTTCCTTTAATGGCTTCCTTGGTAAAGTTCCTTCCTCATTTAGTAACTTAAGCATGCTTTCCATTTTAGACCTTTCCCACAACGAGCTCACTGGTAGTTTCCCACTTGTACGGAATCTAAGAAAGATCACAGTTTTATCCCTTTCCCATAATCACTTCTCTGGAACTTTGAGTCCCAACTGTAGTCTCTTCGGGTTTCATCAGCTTGGTTTCCTTGTTCTCTCTGAAAACAACTTCACCTCCTTACTTCCTTCCGAGTTTGGCAATCTCAACAAATTAGAGGTTTTGGAGCTTTCCTCTAATGGCTTTTTTGGTCAACTTTTTCCCACAATTAGTAACCTAACCTGGTTAACTGAGTTGTACCTTGGGAACAACCATTTTGAAGGAAAAATCCTAGAGCAGA
Organism: Cardamine chenopodiifolia; assembly: GCA_963922655.1. NCBI lineage: Eukaryota > Viridiplantae > Streptophyta > Magnoliopsida > Brassicales > Brassicaceae > Cardamine > Cardamine chenopodiifolia. The sequence continues at coordinate 13,527,619 of OZ000486.1, read as the reverse complement.
TCTCAGAGCTCATCAACCTCATCAATCTCGACATTTCTTTCCTAAACATAAGCTACCCGATTGACTTAACCCTCTTATCATCTCTCAAATCTTTGGTGAGTCTTGATATTTCCAGCAATAATATATCTCCGGCCAGTTGGAGGTCAAATATAGACTTCCCACTAAACTTGGGATTCTTGTCCTTCCAGTACGGTGGTATCAGCGAGTTCCCACACATCTTAAAGACCCTCCAGAAGTTGGAGTATATAGACTTAGCCCACAATAGCATCAAAGGGAAAATCCTTGAGTGGTTATGGAGCCTTCCTCGTCTCAGCACACTGAATGTTGCAAATAATTCGTTCAATGGTTTCGAAGGTCCGGCGGAAGTTTTAGTAAATTCAACATCGATGCAGATGTTAGTTTTGGATACAAACAGTTTTGAAGGAGCACTTCCTAATCTACCAGTCTCTATCAGCATCTTCTCTGTGTTTTCTAATAGTTTCACAGGGGAGATACCTCTTTCAATCTGCAACAGAAGCTCGCATGATGTCCTTGATCTATCTTACAACAGCTTCACCGGTCCAATTCCTCAATGTCTGAGTAACTTCATGTTTTTGAATCTCCGGATGAACAACTTGGGAGGAAGTATTCCGAACGTGTTTTATGCGGGTGCCTCTCTACAAACACTCGACGTTGGCTACAATCGACTAACTGGAATGCTTCCAAGGTCTCTTCTAAATTGCTCCTCTCTAGAGTTTCTAAGCGTTGACAACAACAAAATCAAAGACACTTTTCCTTTATGGCTCAAGGATTTACCGAATTTGCAAGTCCTAAACCTCCGTTCAAACAAATTCTATGGTCCTATATCTCCTCCTCATCAAGCTCCTATCGGATTTCCTAAGCTTCGGATTTTTGAAATAGCTAATAATAAGTTTACCGGAGTCTTGCCACAATGTTACTTTGTCAATTGGAAGGCATCATCACTCACGATGGATGAAGAAGATTTATATATGATCTATGACAAAAACATTTACAGTACAGTTCACTATACCTATATGGATGCTATAGATTTGCAATACAAAGGTCTATCTATGGAGCAAGAGAAGATCCTTACTTTCTATGCCGCCATTGATTTTTCTGGAAACCTATTTGAAGGACAGATTCCTGAATCAATTGGACTCTTGAAGGCACTGATTGCGTTCAACTTATCGAACAACGCCTTCACAGGCCATATTCCTCTGTCTCTAGCCAATCTTACAGAGTTGGAGTCACTAGACATGTCAAGAAACCAACTCTCTGGAAGTATTCCTAATGGACTTGGGAGCCTTTCTTTTTTGGAGTACATAAATGTATCTCATAACCAACTCAAAGGTGAAATACCACAAGGAACACAAATTACTGGGCCACCTAAATCCTCTTTTGAAGGGAATGCAGGGCTTTGTGGTCTTCCTCTCGATGAAAGTTGCTTTGGAAGTAATACGCCACCAACACAGCAGCCTGAAGAAGAAGAAGAAGAAGACTACGAAGAGGAACAAGTGTTGAACTGGAAAGCAGTGGCTATAGCGTATGGACCTGGAATACTGCTTGGATTGGCAATAGCACAAGTCATTGCTTCATACAAGCCGGAGTGGCTGGCCAAGATAATTGGTACTAATAAGCATAGAAACCGTTAGGTTGTTGATCAGTCAATGTTTGTCAAGTAGTTGTTGGTCTTGTATTGAATCATTTCCTTGTGTTTGTTGTGTAATCTTTATCTAATATTTGTTTATTATTTTTCTATGGATTAAGAATGATGAATTCTCTAGGATCCTATTTATATACATTTTAGTTTTTTCTAATGAGAAAAAACGACAAAGGCAGGAAAATGAGGGTAAAATTAGGGGTTATACCGTGTTAGTTTGTTTTCATACATGAAACAATATATATATATATATATATATATATAATTGTAACAGAGAGATCATGGTTTAAGTCATTTGCTTAACATCAACAAAAGAAAAAAAATTGAAGGAAACAGCAGAAACTCATCATTAGATTTTAGATTACAAGAAAAACCATATCACCATGAGCACAAAGGCCTAATCCACATATGCAAACCCCAACAACTTTCATCTCTTTCCATACTTTCATACTCTAAAGGATAGTTTCTCAGTACTATTATCATATTTCATGGGTTTGATCCAACGGGGAATCTGACGAGGAGATGATATGTCCGTATATGTAAAATCCATTTTGCTACAAAAATCCCAAAAAAGAAAAGAAGAATTGAGTTGCTTAGGCTCCAAGTTGTTTAGGGCTTTATGATGATAAAGATGGGAATAAAGAGAGAAGAGCACCGTTAGGTTCTTTAAAAAAAAACTAACCCTAAAAGATAAAAACTCCAATCTCAAGAATTCACAGAAATATAAAAGAAACTCACTTCACTTCACTCTGGGAAGAGAGATTGTGAAAATTCCTTATTTATTCACAGGTATTTTTCGTTTTTTTAGTAATGGAAATTTAAAGTCGTCACTACACAAATTTGTCAAGAATAAATTACTTGTTTCGTCGTCTTTTTGTGGCCCTTTTCAGGTGTGAGTAGAGAGAAAGCGTCAACGCAAAGAGATGTCTCTGTTTTTGAGTTTTGACAAAGTCTTCTCCAATCCACAAAACAATCAATGCCAGACCTTCTTTAATATATTTGACTAATTCCTCTCTAATTCACAAACAAAATTAATGCCATTTCACTGAAAGTCTACACATTCGTTAATGCAATAGTACAAGAAAATTCAAAGAGAAAATTAGTTTCAACTTTCAACAAACTATTTAATTTGATATGCCTCACTTATTTTTCTTTTTTTGCTGTGTATTTTTCTTGTCTTTGATCATTTTTTGTTTTACTTTATTTCATCAGGTCATGTATCGATAGAAGTATAATAATGTTCTGATCTATCTCCATTTCTAGCAGGATTACGAAATAGTTGCATTTACATTTTGTTCTGATTCACATTTGCTTCCCCTAGGATCAGCAGAGTTGTTTTGCAAAACACTATTAATTAAGGGCTACAAACTTATCCAATCTGTCTTAGTTTTCGTAGTTTTAAACATATGTGAGAAATTTCAAACTGATGTGATTCCAATCCAAGTTATACGTTCGGAAAACTTCCTACGTGTATTTCACTTCATGACTTAAGTGGCTCTTAGATATCAACTTGGAACTTAAGCGTACTTTTCTCCTACCTCTAATAATACAAAGACATAGGTCCAATGCAAAACCACATGTCCTTATATATACCAATCTTTTTTCGTCTCTTTTCTTAAACCAAAATCATTCTTCTTAAAAAGTTTTCATGTTGACCATGTCAGAATCACTTATGCGTTTGCATTTTCTCTCTCTACTCATCTTACTCGGTTTTGTCTCCCCGTCGACTTCAAAATTCGTCACTATAAAGAATCCTGTTGTTGGTCTAGTTGCTTGTCGTCTCCTCCAGTTTCAAGCTTTTACGCAGTTCAAGAACGAGTTTGATACCCGTGGTTGCAACCACAGTGACAACTCTAATGGAGTCTGGTGTGATAATTCGACGGGTGCTGTCACAAAGCTACGACTCAGGGCTTGTCTCAGAGGAACTTTGAAGCCCAACAGTGGCATCTTCGGGTTTCATCAGCTTCGTTACCTTGATCTCTCTCACAACAACTTCACCTCTGCTTCACTCCCTTCGGAATTTGGAAATCTCAACAAACTAGAGGTTTTATTACTTTCCTATAATGGCTTCCTCAACCAAGTTCCTTCCTCATTTAGTAACTTAAGCATGCTTTCCATTTTAGACATTTCCTATAACGAACTCACTAGTAGTTTCCCATTTGTGCGGAATCTAAGCAAGCTCACAACTTTAGATCTTTCTCACAATCACTTCTCTGAAACTTTGAATCCCAACAGTAGCCTCTTTGTGTTGAACAGCCTCAGTTACCTTAATCTCGCTCATAACAACTTCAGTTCCTCACTCCCTTCCGAATTTGGTAATCTCAACAAATTAGAGATCTTATCTCTTTCCTCTAATGGCTTCTTCGGTCAAGTTTCTCCCACATTTAGTAACCTAACCTTGTTAATCATGTTGTCCCTTGACAGTAACGAGTTCACAGGAAGTTTCCCACCTGTACAGAATCTAACCAACCTCTCCCAATTATACCTTACAAATAATAATCTATGGAGTCATCCTTTCTTCTCTCCTCACTATGCCTTTCTTATCTTATCTTTCTCTGAGTAGAAACAATCTTGCTGGTTCTGTTGAAGTTCCTAATTCCTCTACTTCATCTAGGCTGGAGACACTGCTTCTCGGGCTTAACCATTTTGAAAGAAAAATCCTAGAGCCTATCTCAAAACTTGTCAACCTCACCAATCTCGACCTTTCTTTCCTAAACACAAGCTACCCGATTGACTTAAGCTTCTTCTGCTCTCTCAAATCTTTGTTGGTTCTTGATCTTTCCGGTAATAGTATATCTCCAACCAGTTTAAGTTCAGATTCATGCATCCCATTGGACCTGAGAATGCTGTACTTGAAGCAATGCGGCATCAGCGAGTTCCCAAACATGTTAAAGAGTCTTCAGAAGTTGGAGTATATAAACTTATCCAACAATAGAATCAAAGGGAAAATCCCTGAGTGGTTATGGAGCCTTCCTCGTCTCAACACATTCAATGTTGCAAATAATTCTTTCAGCGGTTTCGAAGGTCCAGCGGACATTTTAGTAAACTCATCAGTTCGGATATTAACTTTGGAGGCAAACAATTTTGAAGGAGCACTTCCTAATCAACCACTCCCAGTCAAATTCTTGTCTGCGGCTACTAATCATTTCACAGGGGAGATACCTCTTTCAATCTGCAACAGAAGCTCTCTCATTGTCCTTGCTCTATCCTACAATAACTTCACCGGTCCTATTCCTCCATGTCTTAGTAACTTCACGTTTGTGAATCTCCGAAAAAACAACTTGGAAGGAAGTATTCCAGACGTGTTCTTCGCCAGTGCATCTCTGCATACACTTGACGTTGGCTACAATCAACTAAGTTGGAAGCTTCCAAGGTCTCTTCTAAATTGTTCCTCTCTATTGTTTCTAAGCGTCGATAACAACAAAATCAGAGACACATTTCTTTTCTGGCTCAAGGCTTTACTGCATTTGCAAGTCCTTACCCTTCATTCAAACAAATTCTATGGTCCTATATCTCCTCCTGATCAAGGTCCTCTCGCATTTCCTGAGCTGCGGATATTTGAGATAGCTGATAATAACTTTACTGGAGGCTTTCCATCAAGATACTTTGTGAATTGGAAAGTACCATCATTCACGAAGAATGAAGATGGGAATTTTTATATGTTATACGAGGACATCGAGGAGAATCCATACAATGTAGTTCTCTATTACTATGCGGATTCTTTAGATTTGCAATACAAAGGTCTACACATGGAGCAAGCAAAAGTCTTCACTTCCTATAGCACCATTGATTTTTCGGGGAACAGACTAGAATGACAGATTCCTGAATCTATGGGTCTCTTGAATGCACTAATTGCACTCAACTTATCTAACAACGCCTTCACAGGCCATATTCCTCTTTCTTTGGCCAATCTTAAGGATCTGGAGTCACTAGACCCGTCAAAAAACCAACTCTCAGGGACTATTCCTAATGGACTAGGGAGTCTCTCATTTTTGGCGTTCATAAATGTTTCTCATAACCAACTCAAAGGAGAAATACCACAAGGAACACAAATTATTGGGCAATCTAAATCCTCTTTTGAAGGGAATGCAGGGCTTTGTGGCCTTCCTCTCAGGTTCGGCACTAGTGCACCTCCAATATAACACCACAAGCAAGAAGACAAAGAAGAAGAAGAAGAAGAAGTACAAGTGTTGAACTGGAAAGCAGTGGCGACCGGATATGTGCTTGGAGTGTTGTTTGGACTGGCAATAGCCCAAGTCATTGCTTCATACAAGCCAGAGTGGCTCGCTAAGATAATGTGTCTGAATAAGCGCAGAAACCATTAAGAATGTTTATGTATTTGAGTTTTGATCCTTGAAAGTCTGTCAAGTATTTCCTTGTGCTTGTTGTGTTTACGTTTGATGGTTATTTCTATTTGTTTTCTCTAAAAATAAGAATGGTGAATTCTCTCTAGTCATATTCATAAACATCTTTGTGCTTTCTAATGAGAAAAACAGCATGGACCCGTTTCACTGTTTCACTGTTTCAGGTTTAGTAATCACAGCCAGTTTTAAGTTTGAGATCGACTGTCAAGATTCAACTAGTCAATAAAAGAAAAAAAAAGGAGATTGAAGGAAACAGTAGAAATTCAACATTAGATTTTAGATTACAAAAAAAACATATCATCACCATGAGCACAAAGACCTAACCTATAGGCCCCAGCAGCTTACATCTCTTTCCAAATACCCTAAAGGATAATTTCTCAGTACTGTATCAATCATATTTCTGTACCCTAACAAAATCAAATGAAAAAATTAAAAGAGAAACCGCAAAAACAGAAAGAAACAGGCAAAGTTCCAATCAGCTTAGTAGAGCAATATGGGGCTGATAATCTCGGAAAGCATTCTTCTTATTCTTTCAAGTTTTAGGTACACTTGAAGCCATGACAAACCAAGAGGATGATTATGAGAATCAAGGCAATGACGATACCTAGGACTATGAGCTTAATCTTCATGTTCTCAAACCACATTTTTCTTCTCATTTTCGTTCCTTGCGTTCTGAAATCGTGTGCCTGTAATTGGAAATATAAGAACGTGAACAGTGGAAAGCCTTTCTTATGCTTATGTTTATCAGTAAACACATAAGTTTTTCCTTGATTTTTTCTGGCATGAATTAGATTTCTGTAAAAGAATTTTATCAAAAAAAAAATCAAACACATGAATGAATATAAGTAGTAACCTGTGAACGAAGGTTCTCAGTTTTGTCAACTAGAAGCTCGATTTTCTCACCGCGGTCAAGGACCTGCAAGTAAATCATGAAGTTAAGTTTGTTTCACAGAAACGGATCACTTTTATCTTAGGGGCAGAGAAAATCCAAATATCCTCAAATTAATGATATAGAATTGTGAGATTGACATGGAAATACGACTCAGACCTTCTCAATGTGCTCCGTCATAACACCCTTAACCTCAGTCACCTGAGCCTTAACCTTGGCAAGTTTGCTAATCTCTTCAGGATGATCCACACAGTACTGCATGTGCTCCTTCAGTTTAGACCTGCGGTACAGCCAAACCAGTTAAAAATTGTATCCACCGAGACTAAAAGAGGAAGCTTTTGTTTTCCATTCTGATGGTAGAGCCAAAGTACCCAAAGTGGTAGCCTTACCACCACCATATCTCTTGTTGAAATCCTCCTTAACTCGCTCCAAGAAAGCCATTGGAATCTGCCTCCCAACAGATTCAACAGCAACAACACAACAGGCTACACAATAAAGATACTCTTTTGTCAGGTCCATTGACAAATATGAGATATGGGCAAGACATAAAAAAATACCCTATATGGCTTACAAATACAACACTTTAGAATATTAGTCATATAATACAACACTTTAGAATACCTTATGAATTTTAGTTTGAATGTCGCAAAGGAGCTTCTCAATTCCATGTAATCAAACGGCTTAATTTTATCACGTTTGAATCAAACAACAAGGCCTTATCAGTTTCTCACAAACAAGCCATACGTAAGCTCAACCAAATCAGAGCACCAAAAAACAGAGATTCGTAATTGGTAATTTATCTTATACCTTAGAATTTGTGGTAGGATCTTTACTTACCCCAATTACGTAACTTCCTTTCGTCGACATTTTAGATCATCTTCACCGTTCATCTTTTCTTTGACAACAATCTCGTACCAATTTGGCTCAACGGGTTTTAATAAACATATCCCTGTAATTTCCAGCAGGATTAATTGCATTCACATTCTGTTCTGCTTCAGATTTTCTCTTCTCCCAGAATCTGTGAGTGTTGTCTTGGGCAGGCATCAGAAGAACATATACTCCGGTTTAATGATCTTTGGTTAGCTTAACCATAACGTGATCACTTTAGAACGTCACCAGGTTCGAAGTTTTGAATAATCCACAAATAAATCAAAACAGTGCTAATTCTTCTTGTAATATGGCTACAAAACGTATCCACTATCCTATGTTTTCGTCCTTATGCCATATATAAGTTTATTCCTGTCATTTTGAACGTATGTGTGAAATTTCAAACTGATGTGATATTCCAATCCAAGTTATACGTTAGAAATTTAACTAACGTGGATTCCACGTTACCAACTTGGTCATACTTTTTATTTTATTTTATTTTGGCCATACTTTTCTTCAAGCCCTAATACAAAGACATCAGATAGCTCTAACTAACCTCTTCTAAGTCAAGTTGTACTCTATTCAAAACCAAGTATCTTTATTTATTATACCAATCTTCTCTCTCATTTTGTTAAACCAAAATTATTCTTTTTAAATAGATTTTGATGACGACAATGCAGAGCCGGAGTTTTCGGATCCCAAACTAATTTAGATGATAAAATTTTAAAAGTCATAAAATATATTATATTATTGATTAATATTGTAAAAATTATAATAAATTTGCATTCTTACAGAAAAATTAACTGTAGAATTGCTTTAGTGAGGGTATTGAAAAAGAAGTTGAATGTGATATAAAGTAAATTGTGTTGAATAAATTTAACATGTTGAAACCGAAGAGAAGGAGAGAGGACAATGACTTTTGGCACATTTAACATTGGAAGTTGAGATTAGTTGTTGCATAAAAAGGAATTAGAACATGTGTTATGTTGTCATTAGTTGTTAAAATTTTTGATATTCTCTTTTTATCCTAATTATTTGGAATCATTATTTTTTAGTAAATTAATTTAATTTTGAACTTGTGTTGTGTGACATAGCCCCAACTAAAAAACCACATGTATCTTTTCTATACCAATCTTCTCTCACTTTTCTTAAGCAAACTCCTAAAATTTTCATGACGACCATGTCAGAATCACATCTGCGATTGTATTTTTCCTCGCTAATCTTACTCTGTTGTGTCTCCCCTTCAAGCTTATTTACTTTCAAAAATCCTGTTGTTGGTCTTGTTGCTTGTCGCCGCCACCATATTCGAGCTTTACGCAGTTCAAGAACGAGTTTGATACCCGCCGTTGCAACCACAGTGACGACTTTAATGGAATTTGGTGCGATAACTCAACGGATGCGGTCACGAAGCTACGACTCAGGGCTTGTCTCAGTGGAACTTTGAAGCCCAACAGCAGCCTCTTTGGGTTTCATCAGCTCCGCCACCTTAATCTCAGTAGTAACAACTTCACCTCCGCTTCACTCCCTTCCGAGTTTGGCAATCTAAAAAAATTAGAGGTTTTAACTCTTTCCTCAAATGGTTTCATTGGTCAAGTTCCTTCCTCATTTAGTAACCTAAGCTTGATTTCCTATTTAGACCTTTCCCACAACGAGCTCACTGGTAGTTTCCCGCCTGTACAAAATCTAACCAAACTCTCCATTTTAAAGCTTTCCTATAATCAATTCTCTGGAGCCATCCCTTCTTCTCTCCTCATGATGCGTTTCTTATTATATCTGAACTTGAATGAGAACCATCTCTCTGGTTCTATAGAAGTTCCCAACTCCTCTACTTCATCATAGCTAGTGTACCTCCGCCTTGCGAAACCATTTTGAAGGACATATATTAGAGCCTATCTCAAAGTTCATCAACCTCAAATATCTCGACCTTTCTTTCTTAAACACAAGCTACCCGATTGACTTAAGCCTCTTCTCATCTCTCAAATCTTTGTCAATCCTTCATCTTTCTGGCAACAATATAACTCCAGCCAGTTTAAGTTCTGATTCATACATCCCGTTGACCCTGGAAATTTTAGTCTTGTCGGACTGTGGCATCAGCGAGTTCCCAAACATCTTAAAGACCCTTAAAAAGTTGGACTATATAGACCTACTCAATAATAGAATCAAAGGAAAAATCCCTAAGTGGTTATGGAGCCTTCCTCGTCTGAGCACAGTGGATCTTGTAAATAACTTTGTCAACGGTTTTGAAGGTTCGACGGAAGTTTTAGTAAACGCATCAGTGCGGTTCTTATTTCTGGATGTAAACAATTTTGAAGGAGAGCTTCCTAATTTACCACTCTCTATAGAAATATTCTCTGCAACGTATAATAGTTTCAGGGGTGAGGTACCAGTTTCAATCTGCAACAGAAGCTCTCTCGCTACTCTTTGTCTAAACAACAACAACTTCACCGGTCCAATTCCTCACTGTCTGAGTAACTTCAATTTTGTGATGCTCCAAAAGAACAATTTGAATGGAAGTATTCTTGACGCGTTCTATGTTGGTGCCTCTCTACGGTCACTCGACGTAGGCTTCAATCGATTAACTGGGAAGCTTCTAAGGTCTCTTCGAAATTGCTCATCTCTAAGTTTTCTAAATGTGGAAAGCAACAGAATTGAAGACGAGTTTCCTTTCTAGCTCATGGCTTCACCGAATTTGCAAGTCCTTATCCTCTGTTCAAACAAATTTTGTGGTCCTATATCTCCTCCTCATCAAGGTCCTCTTGGATTTCCACAGCTGCAAGTACTTGAGATATCTGATAATAAGTTTACTGGAAGCTTGCCACCAAGCTACTTTGTCAATTGGACACTCACGATGAATCAATATGGGGTTTTATATATGGTTTACGAGAAGACTTTTTACGGTATAATCACCTATACATATATGGATTATATAGACTTGCAATACAAAGGGTTATCCATGGAGCATCAGAGAATCCTCACTTCCTACGCTGCCATTGATTTTTCCGGGAACAGACTAGAAGGACAAATTCCTGAATCCATTGGTCTTTTGAAGGTACTCATTGCGCTCAACTTATCGAACAACGCCTTCACAGACCATATTCCCCTGTCTTTGACCAATCTTAAGGAGCTGGAGTCACTATACCTGTCAAGAAACCAACTCTCAGGGACTATTCCTAATGGACTTGGGAGCCTCTCGTTTTTGGCGTACATAAATGTGTCTCACAACCAACTCAAGGGTGAAATACCACAAGGACCACAGATCACTGGGCAATCTAGACATCTTCCTTTGAAGGTAAAGCAGGGCTTTGTGGTCTTCCTTTGGAGGAGAGTTGCTTTGGGAGTAATGCGCCACCAACACAACAACCTGAAGAAGAAAGAAGACGAAGATGAGGAGCAAGTGTTGAACTGGAAAGCGGTAGCAATAGGATATGGATCTGGAGTGTTGTTTGGATTGGCAGTAGCACAAGTCATTGCTTCATACAATCCAGTGTGGCTCGCCAAGAAAATTGGTTTGAATAAAAGCAGAAACCGTTAGGACTGCTTCGGTCAAGTAGTTGTGGTCTTGTATTGAAGCATTTCCTCTGTTGTTGTGGTGTAATCTTTATCTTCTTTTTTTGGTGAATTCTCTGTAGTCATATTGATATACATCTCAGTTTTTTCTAATGAGAAAAACGACAGTGGCGGGCAAATGAGGATCAAATTAGGGTTTATACCGTGTTAGTTTGTTTTCACACATAAGACGATACACATAATTGTAACAGAGAGATCATGGTTTCTTTCATTTGGTTGGCATAAACAAAAGAAAATAAAAAATAAGGAGACTGAAGGAAAAAGCAGAAAGGAACTCAACATTAGATTTTAGATTACAAAAAACCATATCATCACCATGAGCATAAAGACCTAATCTATATATAAGCAAACTCCAACAGCTTACATCTTTTTCCAAACATTCTTACCCTAAAGGATAATTTCTCAGTACTACTGAGTCATCATATTTCTTTACCCTAACAAAATCGAATGGAAAAAAATGCGAAAACAGAGAGAAAAAGAAGCTCATATACCAGGCGAAGTTCTAATCAGCCCAGTAGACCAATATGGGACTGAAAATCTCGCAACATACTCTTCTTAGTCTTTCAAGTTTTAGGTACACTTGAAGCCATGACAAACCGAGAGTACGATGATGAGAATCAAGGCAATGATGATACTATGAGCTTAATCTTCATGTTCTCAAATCACACCTTTCTTATCATTTTCGTTCCTTGCGTTCTGAAATCTTGTGCCTGTAGATATTGGAGTTGGAAATAAAAGAGTGTGAGAACTGAAAAGCCATTTCATGCATATGTGTTTATATTTATTACACAAAAGTTTTTCCTTATGAATTATTAAACTGCTGAAAAGGAAGTTTATAAAAATATTCAGACATGTATGAGTAAGGTTCTCAGTTTTGTCAACAAGAAGCTCAATCTTCTCACCACGGTCAAGGACCTTAAAATAAATGAATTACATGAAGCTTTGTCAGTTGTGATCACTTTAACCATAGGGGCAGAGAAAATTCAAATATCCTCAAACTAATGATAGAGAACAGTGAGATTGGCATGGATATAAGACTCAGAACTTCTCAATGTTCTCCATCATAACACCTTTAACCTCAGTCACCTGAGCCTTAACCTTGGAAATTTTGCTAATCTCTTCAGGATGATCCACACAGTACTGCATGTGCTCCTTTAGTTTAGACCTGTGGTACAACCAAATTAGTTATCCTGTCCGCAAAGACGAAAAAAGGAAGTGTTTGTTTTTGCATTCTGATGGTAGACCCAAACTCTCTGTTCAAGCTGTTGGCTTGAGCAGTGGTAGCCTTACCACCACCATATCTCTTGTTGATATCCTCCTTAACGTGCTGCAAGAAAGCCATTGGAATCTGCCTTCCAACAGATTCAACAGCAACAACACAATACGCTGCACAACAACACAAACACAATATCCTTTTATCAGATCCATATGACAAATTCTGAGAAAACTTTGAATGGTAAAAGACTCTAAGGCCTTCTCACAAACAAGCCATACAGAAATGCTCAACCGAATCAGAACACTAAAATACAGAGAACTAGATAAATATACACATGAATGTCACTGGTACTGATAGAGAATGACGAAACAGATCCATCGGAATCGATTACAATACTAATGCAAAGATACATCTATGTCAAACAAATAGATCCAAACTATAGCGAAACCGAAACTTATTGAAACGTGCGAACAGAAGAGATCGAGAAGAATGAAAATGGTTCCTGAATTTTCTAAGTCAAAGATTTTAGTTATTTTCTAAGAAATGGTACCTGGATTTGAAAGTAAAGTTGTTAAATATGAAACATCAGAAGTTATCCGCTTTTTAAGATTTGTTTATTATGTAAACAATCTATATTACATACTAAAGTTTGAATCCCCATGACTTTGACTGAGACTAAACTGTTCCTAATAATCTGAACTGTTTGTGTTTAGGTACGGTATTTTTCCTAATTAAAAAGAATTAGTTGCGCCTACTATTCCTCTTTTGTTTGTTTCTACAAGTAAAATCTATATGACCCATGTTGGTCAAAACAGTGTTAAAATATACTAGTAGTTAACCAATGCATGACATTAGCCATTAGGTTCACTAAGTGTATGTAGTAAGAATTGAGAAGAAAAAATATTATGAGTAGAATTTTCTTTATTAGTATATAGATTGCAAATGCAGGAAATATGGATGTTAGATTATTTGAGATACAGGGGAAGAGCGAAGCTACAACTAACTCAAAACATTTTTTTTAAATCACATCAGAATTCTGGAATTCAATCATCCCCAAATCCACATTAAAGATGACTTTTTATAACAATTAGCAAGTGAAAGTATAAAGTAGTGACCATACTTTTTCAACACAAGTCATATACAACAAATTGTCAGTCATTAACCCTCTCCTGAGCCTTAATCTGAACTTTGAATTTTTGAATATTTGTTTATCATGATTGGTTCTTCCTCTCTGGATCTCTCGTGTGTAAGAAAACAAAGTAGAAAAAAGTAAAGACGCAGAGAATTTTACGAGTTCAGGTTCCAATGTGGAACCCTACATCTGGCCGGGATGATGTCACATCCCGGAAATCCACTATAATGCTTGTTCATACTCAGCCACTTTTACAAACGATATCATCTCTTCCTCACACTTATACTCCTCTTGATACAATGATTCATAACGTTTTTGAACCCATCAGAGACTTTCTTTCGTTCAGCCATGATCTTCCCATCACTAATTTCCTCTCGTTTTTGTAGATTCTTTGTGGGAGTTGTTAAGAAACGTCTTTGTGGCAGACTCTTTACGTGCTTGTTCTCTGATCCTCTGTCTCCATAGATGAAGAAGGGCTGATGCAGCACTACAAATCATGCGATCTTTATGTTTTGTAAGTCCCTCAAGCCTCTCCATCATCCTCCTTGGTTCTTTAGGTTTTGGAGTGATGTTGAGTCTCATGAGTAACGACAGAGAATCAACGCAGCGACACGCCTCTTGTTTACCCAAGGGAACACCCTTACCGTTGGCCATGTCAGCAGATTTCTTTGCTGATTCGAATAGCTCAACCATCTCCTCCACCTTTTTATTCTTCATCTCCTTCTCTGTTTTAATCTTCAAGGCTGCAGATTTAGGGTTTTGTGGAACGTTTTTGCGGGCACCATCTCTCCTCGGAGGAGGAATCAAGGTTTTGGTTGTAACTCGACGATCTGTGTCTTTGATGTGCTGTCTTGAGTGGTGAGGAAAAGCGGTAGCAATAACAGAGCGCTCCAACTCAATCTTCTTCGTCGATGAACCTACGGAGGTCACTGCTCCACGTGGCTTCTTTGAGGTAGCATCCTCGGAAGCGACACGTCTTCTCTTCAGTGGCTTTAGATTGTTCTTTGTCTCTTTCTCTTCACAAGTCTCAGATTTATGATCTTCTTTGTGCTTCAACGCCAAAGAGTCGTTCTTTACCTCTTTCTTAACCGTCTCTGTTTCACTGATCAACGATCTCGGATCTTGTTTCTTAATCACTACCGCTTCAAGAATCTGAGATTGGGTAAGACAAGGTTTAAAAGATTTGTCTCTTCCTTGTGCGTAGAGCATCTTCATCCATGAATCAAACAAAGCGTGAGCTTCTTTACGGATCTTAGGGTTCCTATGCCTTCTCAGAGTCTCCAGCTTAGAAATTGATTCAGAGAATTGAGTATCCTTGACAAAGAAAGACAGAGACTTCAAGTGATTCAAAGCTTCGATGCATCGCTCGACTCCGCCTGGCTGTCGTGTATTGTAAGTGGCCGTAATTGCAGCAGCAGCAAAATCGCGTAAGTCATATCTCTCCTTCGCAATCCTTACTCTCATCATCTTCTCTTCGTGGTTGATCTTCGGATGTTCTTGTCGATATGGTAAGAGCGTACAAAGATTTTCACTCAAGATGTTAGGGTTTCAGTGTGCTTTGAAATCGAATGGAAAGAGATAGTAAGCGAGAGTGTAATATATATTTTGGCTAGGAGACGGTGACCACCAAAAAGGAAATTTTAGTTGCGTAGGACCCAAGAAAATCTGAAATTTTGAAATTCCTTTTATTAAACACCTGCTCACTCTGAGATTCATACGCAAGTTTGTTTAGGATTTTCTTATAATCAAGGGTAGTTTCGTCAAAAGTAAAATTAGGATCGTATAACAAAGACTATACTTAACTCATCCAAGATTAAAAGATCCAATCCAACATTGTGGGTTTGATGATCCAACGGCCGTGATTAAGAGTACATATGTGTATATAAAATACAGCAAGAGTATGATCTAACTGAGCATAACAAATCTCAGACACTCGAGATTTTATCAAGGAAAAAAACTAAAATATCTGCAAAACTATATAAAATTGTTGACAAAAAAAAAATCGTTTACAAATCCAAAAAAAATATACGGAAAACAATCCTAAAATTATGTCCCAAATTTTGATGTTCTTCAATGAAATTAAATCAATGTGCATCAATTTTTTGTCCCGTTGTTCTAACTTAATAAAAAATCTGCGTTGACATTCACCTAAAAAATTTATCTTCCATGATTACTCACCTAATTTACCCAAAAATTATGAGGCGTTATAAATCATATATGCAACTACTTAACTTACGTGGGAATGCTATGATATATTGACCAAAAACATCAATCACTGACTGTGGAACACTTCAGTTTAACTAAAGACCAGAACAAGAAAATAAATTTGCAAGTGGAGTTCAGAAGACGCGTCCCCATCGTCGAGTAGGAGGAAGAGGAACCATAAGCCGTATTGTTATAATATATAGTATCATGCATGACAACTGTCACGCAACTATCCTTATCAAAAAGTGAAAACTATCTCAACACTTTGCGTGTTTTAAGAACTCAAGCGACTTGAAAGCCATCATTATTGACAACTTTTTTTTTTCTCCATTATAAACAATTTGTTGAATTACGTGTAATACAACTAACTAGGATATCTTTTATTAATATTTTAATTATAAATTATATCGATAAATGTGTTTTAAATAATTTGGTTTTTAATCTTAAAAAAAAATTAAAAAAAACATTTATCGACGTAGTCTATAAATGGATGAGTTAAATGCCAAAGCGAGAAATATCCATTTCATTTCCTAAATTTTCACATATCCATCCCATAATGTCAAAATCGCGTTTGCGTTTGCGTTTGCTCTCCCCCGTTCCCGTCCTCTACTATGTCTTCTTAATCATCACTACTACTACCGATTCTGTCGCTGCTCTCCGTTGTCGTCCCGACCAAACCGAAACCCTTAAACGTTTCAAAAACGAGTTTGCTTTCTCCAGCATCTGCAGCGACGACGCTAACTTCTTCCGCGGGGTGACCTGCGATAACGTGACCGGTGCGGTCACCGTTCTAAAACTCCCGGGTGGATGTCTTCGTGGCACGCTCAGATCCAACAGTAGCCTTTTCGAGCTAAGTCATCTCCGTTACCTTAACCTCTCTTTCAACAACTTCGATTCTTCTCCCTTCTCCTCTGCTTTTGGCCAACTCAACAATCTTGAGGTCTTGCTTCTCTCCTCTAATGGCTTTATCGGTCAAGTTCCTTCGTCTATACGTAACCTAACCAAACTATTCCGATTAGAGCTTTCCCAAAACAAGCTCACCGGTGATTTCACCCCACTTGTACAGAATCTAACCAAGCTTTTAGTTTTAGATCTTTCTAATAATGAATTTTCTGGAACCATACCTTCTTCTCTCCTCACCATGCCTTTCTTATCTTATCTTGATTTGAGTGAGAATCATTTCACTGGCTCATTTGAAATCCGATTTTCTTCGTCTAAACTTGAGTACTTACTCCTTGGGAATAACCATTTTGAAGCAGAGATCATAGATCAGGTTTTAAAGTTAGTCAATCTCAGGTATCTTGGCCTCTCTTTCCTAAACACAAGCCAATCAATTTACTTAACACTCTTCACTTTTCTCAAATCTTTGTCATACCTTGATCTTTACGGCAACAGTTTAACACCAACGAGTGTTAATTCAGACATTGACTTTCCAAAGAACATGACGACCTTGCTCTTGTCGGGATGCAACATCAGTGAATTCCCCATATTCTTGAAATCCCTCAAGAAGTTAGAGTATTTAGATCTTTCCAACAACATAATCAAAGGGAACGTTCCTGATTGGTTATGGAGTCTTCCTCTTTTAGTCTCGCTGAATCTGTATAACAATTCTTTCACCGGGTTTGAAGGTTCATTGGGTCATGTTTTAGCTGATTCATCGGTTCAGGTATTAGATATGGCTTTAAACTCTTTCAAAGGATCATTACCAAATCCACCAGTCTCTATCATTAACTTGTCTGCTTGGAACAATAGTTTCACAGGAGAGATACCTCTCTCAGTTTGTAACCGAACCTCTCTTGATCTTCTTGATCTGTCCTATAACAACTTCACCGGTTTGATTCCTCCATGTCTGAGTAATTTCACCATAGTGAATCTCCGGAAAAACAAGTTAGAAGGAAACATTCCAGACGAGTTCTATAGTGGCGCTTCCACACAGACACTTGACGTTGGATACAATCAACTAACCGGAAAGCTTCCAAGATCTCTCGTGAATTGCTCACTCCTAAAGTTTCTGAGTGTGGACCACAACAGGATCGATGACTCTTTTCCCTTCTGGCTCAAGGCATTGCCGAATTTGAAAGTCTTTACTCTCCGTTCAAACAGATTCCATGGTCCTATATCTCCACCATATGATCAAAGTCCATTCGCTTTTCCCAAGCTCCAAATACTTGAAATATCGCATAACAGATTTACCGGTAGCTTACCGAAAAATTACTTTGCGAATTGGAGTGCAACATCACTCAAGATTAATGAAGAAGAGAGGCTATATATGGGAGGTTTTACAAATGATCGGTTTACTTATGACGATACTTTGGATTTGCAATACAAAGGTCTATACATGGAGCAAGGAAAGATTCTTACTTTCTACTCCGCAATTGATTTCTCTGGAAACAAACTCGAAGGAGAGATTCCAGAATCTATTGGTCTCTTGACAACATTGATTGCTCTCAACTTATCAAACAACTCATTCACAGGACATATTCCGATGTCTTTCGCCAATGTGACTGAGCTCGAGTCATTAGACCTATCAGGGAACAAACTCTCGGGAGAAATACCACAAGGACTCGGAAGACTATCTTATTTGGCGTACTTAGATGTCTCTGATAATCAGCTCACTGGTGAAATACCACAAGGAACACAAATCATGGGGCAGCCTAAATCATCATTTGAAGGGAATCCAGGGTTATGTGGTCTTCCTCTTGAACAAAGCTGCTCAAGCGAAAATGCACCATCGAGACAAGAGCCTGAAGAAGAAGACGGAGAAGAAATATTGAAGTGGGGAGCAGCGGCTATAGGGTATGGACCAGGAGTGTTGTTTGGATTAGTAATAGGGCATGTTGCTTTGTACAAGCCTGACTGGTTCATCAAAAACTATAGTCAGAACAGGCTCAGAGGCATCAGACAACCTAATTAGGATTAAGTTGTCTCTGTCCCTTTTTTGTGTAATTATATCCTTGAATGTGTGTAAATTATTCAAAAACATAATTCTGGTATGTTAGTTTAAAGCTTGTCTCATAACAGAGGAGCTTAAACTACTAATGTAATTGTGGAAACATAAGAAACAAAATAAATTGTGAGATCTAATTTGTTGACAGTCGAAGCATTACTTACAGATGAAAATTTTGAGAGTTTTCTTTTGATTCTTTAGATCTCCTTCATCCCTCTCTCAAAGATGTCTGAAGCTGCTCTGTTTACGTATGTATGTAAGCATAAACGAATTCAGAAAAGAAGAGAACTTTTGTTTTCTTATATCACAAAGAAAGATCCATCAGGCTACAACAACACACAAGTGTAAAGGTTCTTGGCTCTAAACTCAAGTCTACTCTCGATCAATCATCACCATACGCCTTGAAACAATAGCGTTCACGGTAAGGAGCGTTAAAGAAAAGATCTGCCTCTAACCACTTCGGATACCGAACAAGATCTCCAGCTAAAAACTGCATATACCTCTTGCTTCCTTCGGGAACAACCCGAACCTCTCCTTCTTCTATGTAAACCAGCTGATCCACCTGCCAATCCCATGGCAATTTGCATTTCCCTGTCTTCCAAACTGACCATCTCGAAACCCCAAGCTCTTCTAACCGTCTCTGAGACACTTTCCGTTCCACTTTAACATTGTATAGCTCCTCCAAGGGTTTCTCTATCTGCATAGATGTTACCCTAAAGGCTCTCTGAACAGACAGGTTATTAGATTTCTTACAACTAGTGAGAGAACCTGGGAGTGGTGTGGCCATTATCAGACTTGCCATGGCTGCTTCTATTTCTATCCACTCTAACCTCTTGCAATAGCTTATGAATCATTCAAGGACACGACGTAACACAAACAATGCAAGAAATTTGTTTATGCCGCTTTGCTAATTCGATTGGAAAAGTTAAAATATTTGCACATCCCAGACCTCAACGCACCAATCAACGCTCAATAGTTACGAAGAATCATTCAAAAGCTGAAGAAATAAGTTCTGATAAACAAGACGAAAAATTCAGAAACATATATGAAATTCCACCCAAGAAGCAGCAACATAAGTTTATGGATACATAACCGAAATCAAAATTTCTTACCAGTGAATGGTGAAGATAGTGGAGTAAGATGGAAGTGAGAGTGAGTGACTTCTCGCTTCAAAAGTCCTAAAACCCTTGAACCAAAGGCTTATCCAATTCTCCGATTTGATGAATCAATTAAAAAGGAAGACAAATATTACATAAACGACCCTAGTGTTTAGATCTATTTTAATTTAGACCAAAATTTTTTAATGTTACCCAAATGTTTTTTCTTTGGTCGAAAGTCGAAACCAATGTTTTTGTTTTGTTCAATTTTGTTCTGTAACGTGTCACATTCCCTGACACATTGCACAATCCTCCAGTTTTTTTTATCACAAGTTTCATCACTGTTCATCAAACCTCTGTTTCTTGGTTTATAGCATCTCCGAGTTTTTTGGAGGTCATGGTCATGGTGGTTCTGCAAATTCAACAATTTAATGGCTTCGTTAATTCCGCATCAAGAGCTCGGACAAAACGAGAAAGAGTCAGAGCTTCGAAGACAGTGTGCGTTCAACACAAGTGGCTCCTCCCTCTAGAACACAGGTCAAGCTTTCTCTTGACTTCGACGTTTAAATTTCCGTGTAATTCTTTCAGCAAAGCTTTAATATGCTCCAAAAGTCGCTAGCTTGATGAACGATTCTGTTCAATTACGCATCATCTGAGGAAAAATGAAATTAATGGCGCAATTGCTGATTCATATGTGAACTTTTTTTTTTGTTTTGAGATAATTTTGCGGTCTGCATTGGGATGGAGTCATTAATAGCATAGTTCATTTATAAAAGTTTGCTCTTGTAACTGATTTTCATTGCACAGGAAAAGAAAATTTCAATGTTTTTTTCTATCTAGTTGTTGTAGTATTTGAATATTGAGAGCCTTTTAAGCATTTGCATAAGCACTTTTAACTTCACGATGAGATGTTTTAAGCTGAGTATGTGTTCAATCATTACGATATGCAGAAGATAATGGAGAATATTTCAGTAGGTGGAGAAGCTGGAGGTGCTGGTGGTCCTTACTCTTACAAGGCCTTGAAGAGACTTGACAATATTTGGTCCAACATCTGTACTCAACCAGCAGGTATAACAAGCAATTGCTTTACCATTCATATAATATTCTCTTGGTGATGAAAGTTAGTCTTTGCAAAATATCTTGCAGGACCGCAAGAAACTCAGCAGATTGTTTCCAGAGTTTCTGGTTTGTCTCAAGACTATAGTATGGGGAATAGTCTTGTTGGAACTTTTGACATAGCGGTTTGTGGGGGTACTTTGGGGATTTTTCTTGCTACCGCTTTATGTGCTAAGGGTTAAAGAGTTGCAGTGGTATAGAGAAATGCAATCAAAGGGGTAATTCTTCTAACTAATGTTGTGGTTGAGATATGGTTGAAGAAGCTATTGCTAATTTTTTTTGGTTTGGTGGTGATTTAGAGAGATCAAGAATGGAATATCTCAAGAAAAGAGATGAAGGAGCTGACTGAAGTTGGAGTTTTGAGTGAAGATGAGATCGAAGAAGTAATTGCTGCAAAATTCACTCCGGTAAAACTCTTTTCAGTAAGCAATGCCTTAATGCTCTATTAAAATCTATGATGCTTCAGGTTATCTTGAACAACTGCAGAACAGATGTGGATTCGAGAATCTTGGTGATATATGGTTTGAAGATATTCTTAACCTTGGCGTTTCGTGAGTCTTGTCTTCTCTTATTCTCTGACACAAAGGAAAAGAAAAATCCCCTTGTGTTCTGCTAACTTCTGAAAGTGATGATTTGGTTTACCATTTTGTATACTGAACCAGCCCAGCTAAACTTGTGGAAACTGTGAAACGACGTTTCATTTCTCCTGGTGGAGTCATTTTAGAAGACTGCAGCCTCTCAGAGTATCCTCATTTACGATGATTTAGCTGTGTATTATCTGATGATTTCCCCAAAGACCATCCTAATTAAGAGGAGAACTCAACATATCGATTTGAATTGTGTTAACTTTTAAATAACAGGTTCTGCAACTTTCTAAAGGTGACATATTATCTTCTCGTCTGGTCACCGATGCAATGGGAAATGTTTCTCCTATTTTGAAGCAGGTCATATGTGGCCTAATAGCATATCTAATTTTACATTTCATTTGCATTAGTTATATTCGTAAGAATGTTAAACTTTCTGATTCGCTTTCTTGAGCAAATTGTGTGTTGTCCAATGACATTTTGTCATCGGCATCTCCAATTATTGCTAGATTACCGATTTTACTTCTGCAAATCACTGATGAGAAAACTGTTCTTGTTATCTATTCTGCTACAAGAGATTAAACGTGGTAGAAAGCCAGATGGAATGTGCCTTGTTGTTGGATCTTGTGCTCGTGGGTTTAAGGAGAACTCATCAAGCGATGTTATCTACAGTAGTTCATCAGTAACCGCAATCAACATCTCCAAGTCTAGAGGATTTACTTGAAGAATATTGGAAACTGATGCCGAAATACCAAGTGAGTCTCCATCTGATGTCACATCTATCATTAAGTTTCTTTCTTTTCTCTCTTTCCCTGATGTCTTTTCAAGCAGGGAGTCTCTCTTGACGAATTGGAAATACTGCTGAGTTGTATACGGAATCTTTCCTACTTTCCGAAATAGGTACTAGCTTGACACAAACCTGCATTTCCCAGACAATTAGCCAACCATTTACTCGTGATATTGTTTCGGTTTATGTGTTTGCATCTATGGAAATTGAAACGATATTGTTTCGGTTTATGTGTTTGCATCTATGGAAATTGAAACTCTATCATTGATATAATAATTCTGTTGACCAGTTTCATACGATAATATTGCTGCATTCTGACATATCTAACCCTATTGGATTGGACCTGTCACCAGTCCATTGCAAGCGGCTTTTGATCGTGTTCTACAGGTCGGTTTTGTTCACTTTTATTTTAGCTTCCAAGAGAAGTGTGCGGCTTGATAATTCGATAAACTAAATGATCAAAGTTTCTTACAAATTTTTTACTGAGTTTGGTTGATGCTAGCGGCATTCAGTCACCTGTTTGATTCGGAGGTTTTGGAAGTTTAACCAGACACCTCGGAAGATTATCCAATGGTATATACATTCACTCTCTGACACTACACTTGGTGTCTCCATGTGTCAATGAACTTTATATAACATTTCTATCATGAAATGTTTATAGTACTAAAATCTTCTGATAATCTTATTCTTCAACTTAAAAAAGGAATCTACGAAGCAATAGATGGAGATTTGCAGAACTCCGACAGCTTATCAAAGCTAAATCCTTATATGGTAAATAAAGCTTTGTGGTTGTGAGCTATATTTCTTTCTTCCCTGCCATTAACTTCACTGAAGCCATTTGTCTTTTGAACGACAGTTAAACTTGAGCGCATCATGGTAATGTCTGAAAAGCAACAACTCGATGTTTCCCCTGGCTTCACCAACGAGCTTCTCCATGTAAATTTCTGTTGCATGCAGGTAAAGTACACCTTCCTCTTTTGTGGAAACCAGGAAATGAGAGTTTCAAACTTTGGCTTCTAAGTAATGGTTTCATATTCCTCTTGTAGAGATTAGGCGATCCAGTTCCAAGACCATTTCTTCAGGATATAATACAGTATGGTCCTCTAGCAAAGACATTAGGCCTTGTCATGCTAACCAAACCTCAGATAATTCCATCGATATTCAGACAGGTATAGCATTCATCGGAAGTTGCTTCATCTTTGAACCAGAAAACGGAAACAGAAGATTGAAATGCTCTCGATTTGTTCATGAAATCTGGTTTCTTGGTGATCTCCTCTGGTAGGGATACCTGTTCTGCTTGATTGGTCGTTCATTTTTTCCTGCTGGGCTTGTATACATTCCTCTCTGCATACATCGATCCCGTAATAAGGTGAAATATTCAGGAATTTAAGAAACTATGACTGGATCGTTGCTGCTGCCACATTATCAAGGTGTGTTCCCATGTTTCCTGAACCATCTTGTTCTTTTTGTGTATTCCTCAGGCCGTCTCTGGAAAGAATTCCATCAAAGACAAAGTTCGAATGGAAGAGACATCTCAAGGCCTGGAAATATGGAGCTGGCCTTGATTACGAGTTGTGATTCTGTTTGTATTTCTCAAAATAGTGCCAGTGGTACCTTCATCATGCTTCGAGTTTCAGCTTTTTAAAGTATACAATTTCTCTTTTTGGTGCCATCTCAGATTTTAAAAGTTCACAAAATCTTCCATCTCCAAGACATCATCACCCAAAGTTCATATCTATCTTCACAAGCTCCATAGATTACTGGCTTATGTAGCCCATGCATAATCAACATCTCAGCTTAAATTTCGTTCTCAGGGTTTTAGAAATATAGAGGACTCCTTCAGTATCAGCTTCTCAGTCATATGTCACTGGTGTCCCTATGCCGCTTCTTTGGCATGGTCTCAGCTTGAAATTTGTAATCTTCTTGATTAATATTAAAGACTCAGACGCCTCTTGTTATACAAAGCTTTTTTGAAAGAGCTCTGTTTACTGTATCACTTAGGCATGTAGACATCAATGGTTGGCTGATTGATTCATGTGGATGCCAAATGATAGCAAAGGTCTGGTTCAAATCCGAACTCTCTCAAAGAATCTTTTAGAAAAACAAAGGTTCTGAGTAACAGATTTCAACAATCAACAGGTACATCTCAGATCTTAGTTTGACAATCATGATCTAAGTCTCAAGTGAATGCATACTTCCAACAAGTGCAGTATAAACCTTATTATCTATTGTATACCCTTTCCTTTTCATCTCATCATACAATCCAAAGGCTTCATCTGATTTTCCAGCTTTGGACAAACCCGAGATCATCACTGTGTATGTTACAGAACTCTGGTCCAAACCCTTTGACCCCATCTTGCTAAAGAGTCTCATTGCTTCGTCCACACTATCAGCAATACATTCCCCATGTATGAGCGACGAGTAGGTATATGAATCCGGATCCACCCCTTAGCTTCCATGTCGGCCCTTAGTTACGGGCTTCCTTTATTTTCCCTTGCTTGCAGTACGCATAGATCATCAAATTGTATGTGATAGCATTGGGCTGTTCTCCCTTGCTGCTCATCTCCACAAATAGCCTCTTTGCCTCCTCAACGTTCCCTTCTTTGCAGTAAACATCCATCAGATTAGTATAACTAACCTTGCTAAGCCTCACACCACCCTCCATCATCCTGAACAGCCAATGCTTTGCCTCATCATACCTTTTTAATCTATTGAAACAGCTAGCAATCGTATTAAAAGTGAAAACATCAGCTTGAAACCCTTTCTTCTCCATCACATCATTAATCGTTAAAGCTTCATCTATCATCCCTTTCCTGCAATACCCATTATCAAAGTATTAAATACAACTTGAGTAACATCAACTCCTCCGCTTTGCATCTCAATCATCAGTATCTCAGCCACACCCATTTCCCCTACCTTACACACCCCATCAATAAGCGCCCCGTAAGTATGAGTAGTCGGCGAAAGTCTCTTCCTTGTCAATTCATCAAACAACAAAAACGCTCTTTTCATATTCATTTTTCTGCAATGCCAACTTATCAAAGAAGTATACACATGAACATCAGATTCTATTCCCCTCTCACGCATTTCATAAAACAGTTTCTCAGCATCATTCATTTTCCCATTCTTGATACTCAACCCCATCAAAAGTGTAAACGTAACCTTGTTATACACCACTCCATTCTCCGTCATCACCTTCAAAATCCCTTTTACACAAGAAAAGTCTCTGTGCTTAACATAAGCATTGATAATGGTGTTCAGGTGTTGTAAGCTTCAGGTTTAATTCCTTTACAAGAGAACTCTTTGATCAGATTCTTACTCTTTTCAACTTCACCTCTTCTACATAATCCTTCAACCACAATCGTCAATGAATAAACAGTTATCCTCACTCCAGAATCAACCATTCGCCGGAAAAAGTCCAAACATTTATCAATTTTCCGGCGTTTCTTCCCCGCGACTAGAAAAACAATGCAGGATCTCTCATCAATACTTAGTCCCTTTTTAACCATGTAATCAAAAACCTTTAGACTTTCTTCAAACATTCCGTTATCAACATAAACCCTAAATAACAAATCGAAAAACGTTTCCCAAAATTCAAACTTTTCTTCAGAAATGTCACAATCCACCATCGCTGATCCTAAATTCTCAACTGGACGCCCGTAAAAGCCATCGTTAGCAACCGAATTAAGCAGAGATCTCATCTCATGGAATCTCCGGTCGGAATACCGCCGTGAGATCGGGTTTGAGATGGGATTCGAATGTGCGAAGAAATTTGAAGAAATCGATGCATGATTGAGTGGGGAGAGTAGGTTCAGATAGAACGAGGCGGGTTACGTTTGAATTCAAATTAAAGAGAAGTGATGGATTCGATTGAAGTTTTCCGATACTGGATTTCTCCACCAGGTACACCGTGATTCTTTTAGCTCCAGCTTGGTCTGAAATTAAAACCGGAAATTTCTGATTCTGAGTTACGACGTTGAAGAGTCGAGAGAGTTTGCGAGAAGACATGGTTACTATTTCTCTGTTCATGATTCGCTACTGAAGAAACTCACGCCGAAGATTTCAGAGTTTAAACTTAAAACTCTAATTTTCTCTTCACTTCCCTTCCCTAACCTTGGTGACATAGACATATCAATGCCACATCATTATATATTATGTTCTAATTTTTCTTAAATTTTTATCATTTTAAAAATGTTTACTCAAAACTTTGTTCGTTAGTTTAATTTTATGTTCATTCAAAAAATAAAGAAATAAAGAAAATTCGACATATGAAATATATAAGTTTCAAATGGATGCAAAGGACGAAGTGGACAAAACTATTAGCACCATCTAATTTTTGGGAGTGGACTAAATTTTTTTCTTTGTAAAAGTGGTATGTACTTGGTCCACAACAATTTTTTTTTTCTTTTTTCGACCATACCACTACGAACTACACCTAGTTAATAGTGAATAAAAGACGGTTTAAATCACAAACGGTTTCAATTATGTTTTTTATATACTAACACGTAATACAAAACAGACATGATTGATCCTTGAAATGTTATCACTTATATGAAAGAAACATGTACTTGTTGTTTTGTAATATGCGTATAATAATCGATACGTATACGACTTTGAGTTGGCCTTTTATAGGATTAGAATGTCTTGTGCTATAATTGATATCAAGAAAACAACCCTACCTTTTTTCCTTTTTCAACTGCATAATAATTTTGTTCATCAAAGTTGATTTTCCTTATTGCAGAATAAACAAATGCGTATGCGCGTAACACTAAACAAACAATATGAAGTGATGAAAATAATGAGAGCAAAAAACTTGGTCAGTTCTTCCGACTTATGTATATATGAGATAACCAAATCTCTAGGTTTTTCTTAAACACACAAGCTAAACTGCTAAACTAAAGATGTAGAATAATCACCATCAATTGCAATCATTCTGAACTGTCAAAAAATTATGCATACCCCAACGTTAATATATTTTTCAGAATTTTCTACATCAACGCTACATTACATGGGAGTGTGTATACATCACATATGCGTATATATATACATTTCACATATACTCTTCTGTTTTAAAAACAAGGAGGGTAAGTGACAAAAAAAAAATAAAGGTAAAAGGAAAATAATTATCACTTGCAGGCGAAGAATATATATATATATATATATATATATTTATAAAAATAAAAATAAAACATTTTTATCGCTTGTTGTGTAAAGGGTTTGAACCCGTCGGAATCTTTCTCTTTTCCGGCTTGATTTCTCCAGCGCCAATGACTCGTGCGGCATAGGAGGGGAGAAAACCTCTGTCTCTTCTAGAAGGTCCGGAGGAAAAGCTTCGTCTTCCAACGTCATGGATTCTTGGAGCTTTAGAGTAAACAAAATCGACAGTGAAGAGCAGAAATAAGAGGCACACAAGACGAAACCAAATCATTCTTATGTGTTTAAACCTTGTTTCTCTTTTTGAAGAAATTAAACCCAGCAAAAACAATCTGGAGGATAGGAACCTTTTTGAGAAAAGATGGTTGAGACTATGAGAATTTAATTGATGCACAAACTTCCATATGGTGTTGTATTTGTTTCGTTATTTATTCATGTCCGGACATGGATGGTCCACTTCATAAATGTCTCTCATTTTTTCCAGTTTTCGGGAAAGGATTTTGGTTAAAACTTGATAGTGTTTTTTTTTTTAATCATTTAAAAATAAAAATAATATAATACTCTTTTAGTTTTGTTTTAAGATGTTCTGGTGATTTTTTTTTGTTTAATAACTTTTTAATTTCCTGTGCACCATTTAAGCGTATTTCTCCTAATCACCTCTTTACTACGGTATTAGATTAGTATTGGTCAAAGAAGTTTTTAAGAAGGTAGAGTGTCTGTCATTGGTTTGAGATCTGGTAATGACTATGAAACGAATTTACATGTTTTGATTTTTTATTCAGTTCATTCTGAATTGCAAGATACTAATTTTATTATGTTACACGGAAACTTTGAGAAAACAATAATTGGGAAGTTGCATTAACTTTCAATATGAAAGGATCCGACCTATTGATTCATATTTGCTTTAAAAAATCTATGTTCGATTTCTTAAAAGAAAATATAACTAAGTGGTGAAATTACTTTCTGGGTATTGTATAATTAAATTATGGGTTACTGATTGCTTTGAATGAAATTATGCATATGCAAAATGATGAAATCATTTGAATAGCCCCATTATTGCGTGAATAGTCCAAGAAGAAAAGGAAACAGGAAAGATAAAGTTACTTGTTAAGAAGAACTAATTGCATACTTAGCTTTTTCAAATAAGAACAGGAATCTATAGTCAAACTACTGAATTAAATAGATTCAAATCCTTTAAAACTGCTTCACAGTAGTCAATAATTAGTTCAGAGAAACATTTTGCATGCAAAATAATACATATAAATAATTTCATAAATAAGCATTATTAATTGAAACAATGACATGATAAAGCTAGCTTAGTTGCATAACAAATCCATATTAATACACTATTTTTTCACAGAGAAAACAACAAATAAAAGTGCTAAAAAGGTAGCTTTAGAAAGAGTGGCCAATGGAATACCATATTTTCCCTTCTCAAACAAACCCTTTAGAAATGGAAAGAACAACAGAACCACCAAAATACATCCACAAGCCTCTGCAAAACCCGGACCACCTTTTCCGTGACTACAACTCGAGTGTTGACCCACCGAAAAACAAGCTAGAGCAGCTAGATTCACCAACACAATAAATGTGCCCGGTAAAAAATAAAGTGAGCCATCAAATTCAAATTTCCAAGAGTCTGAGTTTGAACTATCATTTTCTCCTTGCAATGTTCCAAACCCAGATCCTGACCTTGTATTGGGTATAGTCTTTTTAGTGACTGTGAACACAGTTTTCGAGATTCCAAGAAGCTTAAGTATGATATCAAAGATGCTAAATAACCAACTACTAGTGGCTATTATTCTCCAAAGTGATTGAGAGACACACCACGATTGTACGGAATAGCCAAGGCTCTTAAATTCCCATAGAGTGTAGAGACAGTGCATCCCCACAAGTGTGAATGTTATGCCTAAGCAAGGTCCCTAAATCCACACAGAAAAAGGTATAAAGAAACTTAAACTTAATTATGGTTGTGTATAAATATGTGAAAGTAAATAAAACGATATTATGAGTGTCTATGAGAGAAAAATAGTCACCTTGGGAAATAAGACAGAGTTGTGGAGTAGGCAATAAGCAGGCAAGAGACAATACAAGAACTCAGGGATTGACCTTAGACAAGCAATAACACAAAGATAAGCTACTCGTTGTCGGAATCTTATTTTTCGGCTAAACATTCCACGTAAAGGACTTTGTTTGTTGAAAACGACTTCGATCCATCCTATCGCCCATCGCCGTTGCTGGAGCATTGCCTCCGGTCCTCCTGGCGGCATAGATCCAAGAAACGCAGGTGGATTCGGAGAAATGTACGAGCTAGTCCAGCCTCTCGAATGGATTCCAATACTCGTGTTCACATCCTCTGCCACTGAATCGTACAACCAACCGATCTGCATGATTTGTATACAAAAAAACACATTAATATGGGTAAAGGTCTCGAAAATGACACATTAATTTCTATATTATAAAATGAGAAGTGAATTACGGTTTCGCCCCAGCTGGTTTGGTACTCGTAGTGACAATTCCCCACTTCTTGAGCTGATTCTATAGAGTTTATAAGGGTATTTTGAGGATTTGATTTTCTTTGTAATGCCTCGACCACTGATTTCACCATCTCTTTAGAATTCCCCAATCTTTTCGCTAAACTCTCCTCAGCCAAAAGCTCCCCTTAGTGAAATAACCATAGAGTCTGTGAATGATTTGATATATAAATTGTAAAATAACTCGATATATACAGTACGTAGAAGTGTTGAATAATATCAATTGCATGTTAGATGAATAATAGAGCATGTAAAGGAATGTTAGAATAATGGAATTATTTATTAGTTTAATAAATAAGCAGATAATCATGAGACAATTAAAAGTTGGTTTTAATATAGAAATGAAATCTTCTAACTAATGCTTCGAAGAAATATATTAAAATCTCTTATAAAATTCTAATACCTACTTGTAGCAAGTGAAGAAAGACTTCCATCTTCTTCTAAATCGTCTAGAGAAAGATTGTACATAACTCTTCTGGTGTGGAAGCATCCTGAGCCTGCATACACCGGTCCTTGGATTCCCGCAATTCCTCGACCCAAATACTAATTAATTTCAACAAAGAAAAAAAGACAAGATTAAAAAATAACATTGCATTGATAAAAAAAAAATTATAAGTATTTTAAGGAAGATAAATCTTACTGATTGTAAGACCGTGAGTACATCGGCCTTAGAATCATAAAACTCTTGAGGATATTGAACAAAAGCACAATGGTTTGGATTCAATGATTTTTGCAAAAATACACACATTGCTTGTCGCACCACTTCTGCTTCATTGACATACGTGTCGCAGTCTACATTCAATATGTATGGTGCGTTTGTCATCAACCCTGACACTCTTGCCTGTTCAAATCGCTCATCATATTTTCATTTGTATAACAACAAAAATAAACTAAGATCTATAATATGTGATATCGCTGTCTCAATTCTCAATGTACTGGATCACTTATAGGCTAATGATCATAAGATATCTATGTATCACATAATAAAATATCAATTTCAAAGGCAACATCATCATGATTGTTTAGTTTTACATGGATGCTGCTTAATTAACATATATTTTCACATAATGGATGGTTACCCTTTCATTTTAACAAATAATATGGGATGTCACGTGCAACGAAAATGTCAAAAATGTGAAACCAGCCATATCACATGGAACATTGTATGTACCACATATATATAGTTGGGCCCATCAATCAAGTGATAGTAATAGGGTAAGTATATCATCATCATATTTAAACAGAATTCTTATTCTTACTAATTTTTGATTAAAAAGACAGATGAATATAAATCATTATGATCAAATGCATGCTTAATGAAATTATCTCTGATATCAACCGATATTGTAAATGGTGTGATCTGACAGACAAAACTTATGTACTAACTCTGAAACTTCAAAAAAAAGAAAAGAAACAGAGATATGTGTGAGGAAATTCATTAACTAGAAAGTTCATGGCTCCACATTTGTGATTATGAACATAATTTGGTCTTTTCTCTCTTGAAATGTATACAAGATGAGGAACCTCTTTCTCGTCTCCTACACCTCTCGTGTTCTCCCATACCACCTTCACATACACATAGAACACGGTTTCATATAATTCGTATTAACCCTTTTGTTATGTGCATAACTATAGTTAGAGATTTTTTGTTCCTACTTTGGAAAATTCTAGAGATACCTTAACTATAGTTGAATGATCATCTGGTTTTGTATTTGAGAAAGCTTCTAAATCATCGGCTGCATCCAACCAATGGGAATCTCCTGTGGCATCTTCCACTTTCCGGCTCAACTTCTCGTACTCCCTCTTTATATTATTAATGCAAAAAAAATCAAGAAAACTCTCTCAATATGAAAAGCTAAGAACAAATCTTCGCAATGTGCTATTTCTTAATCTTAGCCACGATTATTTCAAAAGCAAATAAAACCCAGTAATCTATGAACTCATAATCTCATATGCCAAAAAGACAATAAAATCCTTTACCTTCATCACATCCCAGTCTATATTGAATTCAGAACTCTCTGTTGCGGCCGGAGGGTTCAAGAAATATCTGAAAGGAGCTCTAACTCTAACGTTGTATTTTTTGCAGAAAGGTACCCAAATCTTGGCGAACTTTGAGGCTTCCTTGAGAGAGAAGTAAGTAAGACGTGAGCCTCCATCATCCGACACATAACAAGCTAGTTTATTCGCCGGATAATTTACAGCTAACAGTGAAAGCACAGTGTTCACAACGATAATCGGCGGCTCCCGGTCCGGATCCGCGGTGGGCACGAACATATCTACCGAAGGGAGGTCATGAACCCTGAAATTACAATAATTTCTTGGCCAGTTCAATGAAATAGAAAGATAACATAGAAATGAATAATACATCTTGAGAATTAAACTAAGAGCTAGATAGCAGCTAGCTAGCTAGGTCTAATTTATACAAATTCAATAAGAATATTTCTTTTTTATGTATTGTATACTATGTTAATAAGAATATTTGTATATAATTATGTGTAAATGAAAATGGTACCTTTCATCAAGTCTATCTGGATAGGGTTTAGTTTCAGCAGGACTCCATTTTACGCAAGTAATAAGCAGACATACACATAAGAAACAAGATTCACAAACGAAAGCCACGAGCCAAACGTTACCGTTTTCGCTCATATGTAGGATTCGGTGCAAGAGAAGAGAAAAGAAAAGGCCGAGATTCGTGAGATACACAGCTCTTAAAATATAGTTTTTGTATGAGATCCTTTCACAAAGAGGAGGGAGAGAAAAGTTTGAATCCTCCATGAGATGAGCTTTCGTGGGGTTTTTGGATATGTTTCGAAAGGTATAAATATAAAGCTTAAGGTCCTTCATATCTATTAATGGATGTATATGTAATTAATGTGTACCAGTGTTTCTGACAAAGAATTTGGCTTATACGCATGTGGACAACTAACGTGTTAATTAAACCTTTGTGAATGATCACGATACCAAGAAACCTAAAAGTCAAAGGCCTCGTTTCTCGTGGAAGTAACGTAACATGTTAAGGAGACCGTAATAACTGGATTACGTATGAGAGACATACTCCTGTAATAACTGGATTCTTAAGGATATGATATCGATTCTAGCGAAAATAAGTTTGTTTAGTAAATGATGTTCATGTTTTAAAGCAGTGAAATTTTTTTAATGTATTATTTGATAATTAAATAATATATAGTTTCAAAGCAATCTCTATCATTTTTATCCAAAAAAAAAGAAGCAATTTATACAATGGAGCTTTGTTTCAAGAAAAAAAAGAGTCAAAAGCATTCAGTTTCATCCTATATAGATTGGAAAACTGTAGTAAGTCTTTCCATTTCATGTCAATCACACTTTACCACCGCAATCGTCTTAAATAAGAGAAAAATCTTTATTTTCAAAAGTTTCGGAGACTATGTAATATGAGATTATGAATTTCGGTTAATATTATCCGGTTATATTATAAGAAATAAAAACTATATATTTCAAGTAGTCACGGGCCGAGATTTGGGCGTTAAACGGCCTTATCATATTCGGTACAAACCCAACCCACATTCGGTCTCTGATTAACCTTCAACCTTCCCGCTTCACATAACCAAGTGTCTGCAATTGCCATTTCGAGGATTCTCCATTTTAGCATTCGAGAGAGAGCGAGAGAGCGATTGAGGATTTTGTAGCGTGAAACGAGATCGAAGTATAAGCTATGGATAGAGAATGGGGTTCTAAGCCTGGTAGTGGAGGTGCCGCCTCCGGCCAGAACGAGGCCATAGATCGCCGTGAGCGTCTCCGTCGTCTTGCTCTTGAAACCATAGACCTTGCTAAGGATCCCTATTTCATGCGAAATCATCTTGGAAGATATGTTTATAAGCTGTTTCTATGTATATGTTATTGTATTTATGTTATGAAAATTCTTGAGTTAATTTGATTGGTGTTTTTTGAATTGGGGTTAATTTATTTCTCTGATTTGATTTTTGTTCTCTTTGCTGTGTTTTATGTTGTGAAGCTATGCCTAACGCTGCATAACAATGAAGGGAACTACTTGGCGCATACTCAGGGTAAAAGGCATCAGACTAACTTGGCTAAGAGAGCTGCCCGGGAGGCAAAGGATGCTCCTTCTCAACCACAGCCACACAAGCGCAAAGTTTCAGTTCGCAGGACAGGTAATAAGTTGTTTATGCTGACCTAGGTTTAAGAAATACAGCTTTATTTTCATTGTTGATGCCAAATCTTACTAGGCCTGAAATTGGATATGTTGGATAAGTGATTGGTCTAGAAGTCATATATCTTATGGGTGCTTGTGTAATTGCAAAATTGCAAATTTTTGCTATTGGGTCCATGTTTTGCTTAACATCAGCTTAAAGATTCTGTTAATAACTCCATCTTATGTGTGTTCTTGTAGTTAAAATTGGTAGACCAGGGTACCGGGTTACAAAGCAGTACGACCCCGAGCTGAAGCAAAGATCTCTTCTGTTCCAGGTAAGCATCTAATTGTTTTTGTTGAACTTTATGAAGCATCATTAGAGACTTATCTAGAATGAATTCTTAATGTTTCTGATTTATACTCAACTTTGTTTACAGATTGAATATCCTGAGATAGAGGACAACATAAAGCCAAGACATCGTTTCATGTCATCTTATGAGCAGGTGGGTGTTACATTATTTACGTGTCTCATAAATTTTTTATTTTCCTTTACAAATCTTCGATTCTGATCTGATTAGTTCTCTTCTTTCCTTTTTTTTTGTGTGCAGAAAGTTCAACCTTATGACAAGAGATATCAATACCTTCTGTTTGCAGCTGAACCATATGAAATCATAGCCTTCAAGGTATGTTTCTTTTCTTTATTCGTGCCATTTGATTGATAGCTTCTAGTAGCTCAACATATCTTTACTAGAATTGTGTACTGATATGGACGGCCATGTTTCGCGTTGGTTTCAGGTTCCTAGCACAGAGATTGATAAATCAACCCCAAAGTTTTTCTCTCACTGGGATCCAGACTCAAAGATGTTTACTGTAAGTGCTTCCCATCGTAAGCCCATGGCTTTCTTTGTTTTTCCCAGACTGGATAAGTTTGTGTTTGGATTAATCAACATACTGACAAAGAAACTTGTAATTTAACAGCTGCAAGTGTATTTCAAGCCGAACAAGCCAGAACCAAACAAGCCTCAGTCTGCTGTTGGAGCAAATGGCCTTCCACCGCCACCGCCACCGCCACCACCACCACCACAAGCTCAACCGCCACCACCTTTGAGGAGTTTCTTATCTACTTCTCCTATGTACTATGTACCCATCGATATGTTTGGTTTCCGTTAGCTAATACAATTAGAGTCGGGGACGAAAATGAAATTTTAATTGATATTTCGGTTAACTCATAACCAAGGTTTACCCTAATCTATCAATCCTAAGTTGTTTCTGACTATGACCTGGCTCCAGATGACGGGAGCAATAAAAATACAGCGATGCCACGTCACTTACAATATAGGACGGGGTTAATTATGTAAATACACATTCAACAGTATCACTGAAATTCAAAAGAGTAAAGAAGAGGGAAAATCAAAATCCCTAATTCCCAAATGATTTTGAATTCTCGATCCACAAAATCTCTGTAGAAGCCCAACGGACGGGTTTTTGTCGTCCTGCAAGCGTACGATCTCTCATCGAGCATATATACAAGCGGAGAGCTTTTGTCATGGAAGAATCTGTAACTCCAAACCCTAAGCAAAGGCCAACTTCGACTCGAATCCAGGCTCCGACTAGTCCCTTCTTCTTGGGATCCAACGATGACAGGTTGGAACGGGAACAAGCTCGTGCTGCTAGAGCCGCTGCTAGCCGTCGTAAATCTATCATTTTCGCTCGTGGGCCGCAGCCTGAGAAGGAGTCAGATCCATGTTTCGATAAACAGCAAATCCTCGAATTGTTCCAGAATTGTATCAAATTGGCCAGTGAAAATGTAAGCAAACTGTCTTCTGTCTATTTCCGTAGTCATAGCTGGTGGAAAATTCGAACTTGTTATTGGGTAGATATGCTTCTGATGAAGCTTATTAGAGGAATGAGTAGTATTTCAGTCAGTATAATCTCTCTTTAGACTTAGCAATTTCTTACGGATTTTGGGGATTTGATGTTGGGAATTCATGAGTGTGAGTGGTGGAAGTTTTTTTATTTTTTTTAATTATGTTTTGTGGTTTTTGTGTTAAACAGAAAATTAATCAAAAGAATACGTGGGAGTTGAATTTGATCGACCATCTTTGTGAGATTATAAAAGTTGAAGATGAGAGCAATGCAGAAACAAATTTTCAAAAGGTAAGCTTCCGATTTCATTCTTCTTTGTTTTTTTTTTAAACGATAAGACTTTTATGAATACTACTACAAAAAAAAAGCGAAGGAAAACAAAAGAGTTCAGAATCATGTTTAAGAGATATTTGTGTTCGTCCAAGGCAGGCAAGTTGCACGCTTGAAGCTGGAGTTAAGATTTACTCAATGAGGGTAGACTCAGTACATTCAGAGGCATACAAGGTCTTGGGTGGAATTACTCGAGCTGGCCAAGATGACAGCGGAGGTTAGATCGATATCTCTACACACAATAAACTATCTCATCTTTAGCACTTGGTTAAATCTACCAGTTTAAGCTTATAGCAGAAAACATGTAGCTTTGTCAATTTGTGAGATGTTCTTTCACTGATTTTGGTTAATTTGGTTTGCTAAACTAGTCTTGGGATTCATGAGGTACACAGATGAATATGTTTCTTATTGTTTGATTCTATATGAGAATTTAAAACCACTGAAGATTGATTAAAAAGGGGACATCTGAAGAATTACACTTACTGGCTATGAAATGCATAAAAATCTTGATTTTCTTTAGCTCAAATTTCGAAAGTAGGTACAGCAAGTAATTTTGTTTCTTATATTCAATACTGATATTTTCTTCATAAACCTAGATAATGAGGATGCTGCTGGTGCTGTAGTAAATCAAACTAACCAAAAGAAACAGACAGAGAAAAAGGTAGTCATACAGGAATCACAATTCTGGATCAGTAGATGAAACACCTTACTGATGAGCCTCAAACTTGCAGATATCACCTTTATCAACACTGGAACCATCCTTTGATGCCCTTAACGTGAAGAAGTTTGATGGTAATTGCATAACTTAACTTACCTCTTTTTGTTCGTTTGTGAAAAGTAAGTTCTGTACGATAATGTTTTTCCTTTTTTTCAGTGGCATTTGCAGTGGATCCCCTTTACCATCAGACTTCAGCACAGTTTGATGAAGGTGGAGCAAAGGGTCTGCTGCTAAACAATTTAGGAGTCTATGGAGGGTGTCAAGTTCTATTTGATTCACAAGAAATCCCTGGGAAGCTTGTTTCTTCTGCAAATCAGTATGATAAATCAGAAACAATTGATCTATCCTTTGCTAAAGGTCTGGCCTTACTGGCTTATATACCTCGTTGTACCATTGTACAGGTCTTGTTGCATTATTCTTTCTCTGATGTCTTGTTCAAATTTTGTAGAATGTGTCGAGCAAATGGTGCTAAATATGCGAAAGAAGGATGAGATTGTACCATCTCTTCGGTCTATAATCAATCAATTTGATGAAGAGAATCAAAGACCATCTGATACGTTTTCTTGTGGTGAGAAGACGACTGAGCCATTTGATATATCACATACTAATGAAGCTAGCTATGCCGACAACGATGAAGGATATGAGAACTTTGGAGCTTCTTTTGATTATGATGGTCAATCTGGTGCTGGTGATGAAAACTTTGGCCATAATGACGCAGAACCAGCATATTCAAATTTTCACGAGGTTCTTACCATCATTCTTCTAATGCTCACTTGTTTTGCAATGCATTCTCTCTGGTACTGAAACTTGATGCTGACGTTTTCACTTTGCAGGAAGTTGAACCAGCATCACTGCAAGACATGGATTCAGATGACAGATTTGACAATGTTGATGACTATCTCTTTTTGTCGTTGGGAATTTCATCGAAGCAAAATTCTTGGGCAGGTCCTGATCACTGGAAGTACCGAAAAACAAAAGGTGTGCACTTATCGCTCTACTTTCAAGCAATAACATAAATCCTCTTGGTTATCTAGTTTCTCTTAGGGTTTACATTCTCTGGAATCTTGTTCAGGTCCAGATGATCATCCTCCAGAAAACAAGTCTTCTCCGCCAGCCAAGAAAACCAGGAAAAAGAAGCAAGCAGAGCCTGAACTAGATTTTACGAAAGCGTTGGAGGAAGAAATGCCTGGTATTTTTGCCCCTCCAAAAAACCCAAAGTCTTTACTTCTCCCAGCAAGCAGAGCCCCTTGTCAAACAAAGCTTCCAGAGGATTGCCATTACCAACCTGAGAGTCTAGTAAAGCTATTTCTACTACCAAATGTGATGGTATGGCTTGCTAAACACTTACCCGTTCACAATTTGCTATTTTGTTTTTATTTTTTTTTTCTCCATTATGTGTCATCTCTTCTGAAGTAACACTTCTGAACTGTAACAGTGCATCGGAAGGAGGAGAAGAAAATGCTCAGGTAACGATTCCAGTCATTAAGATATTCTTCACTTTTAGTTTATGCGGCACATACCAATGTTTTTGTTATCTTGACTGATATAAATTTCTCTTACAAAGGAAACTAGCTTCAACAAAATAACTGGTGAAATCCGTTTTGGGATTCTGAAGAAAAAACACTTATGTTACACCTTTTTGTTATTGCGTATTCCAGGTGAAACTTCAAGGCAGCAGAATGATTATGAACATGCGGAATCCTGGGGAAATGATAATACGTCTTGGGGAAATGATAATGCATATGATGATGGGCCATTTGATAACGGAAATGATCAAAGTGATGTAGAGGATACCAACTCACTAATCTCCCAGCCACGCCAGGTATGAATATTGATCTCCATATGCTTATGGCGTTACAAAATCATTTCAAAAGGATGTAGCTATATATGGTTAGCAATGAAACATTGTTTTTATTGTTCTCTATAATTCATGCTCTAGGTCAACAAAATTGAGGTCCAATACGATAAAGCTTCAAAACAAGTTGATGTGCAAATTCTAAAGGAAACTCTTTGGGAGTGCCTTCAGGAATCCCCTCAACCACCAATTCAGGTTTAACTAATACAACCATAGTTCCTGCTTTCTTTTTGTATTACCCTATTACCACTCTGATAAGCTCTATTATCCCAAAACCATGACGCAGACTTGTGATTCACATAGCCAAGTTTTGTCAACACAATCTAAACTTCGGCGTACATATATACCTGTTTCATTTACCTTTTTTCATGGTTCCATGCCCTAAGCTAACTTACCCAACTTGCTCAAGGATAGCATCTACTTCCTCGTATATTCTGCCCATTACCATGATGATATTGACAGAATCTGATTGTGGCAGGATGAAGAACACCCACAAGAACCACTTGAAAGTAGATCTTTCAAAGAGCTATTGGCTAGCTTTCCAGATGATTGCCAAGCAGCTGGGACTACCCAAGACATCTCACCACATCTATGTTTTATCTGCTTGCTGCATTTGGCGAACGAGCACAATCTCAGCCTTGTTGGCTCTCAACACTTGGATGATCTAACAATACACCTTGCCTCAAAGAAAAAGTGAAGAGAGACCAAGAAGAGAAGCCAAAGTGTTTGAAAAGCTCCTTAAGCTTATCACTACACCTAATAAGTATGTTGTGTAGTTCAATGTATTGACTTGATCTTGTAATAACTTTGTTCAGAATCAATTAATGATTGGTTGTATTGGTACAATGTTTATTTCTATCTGATAGATTTATCTTCATAGATATTTTGGTACAACGTTTTCACAGTTACACCGAACTTGAAACTCACTTTCGTGTGATAAGAAAACAAAACACTTGAGTGTGTGCTTAAGCAACCTGCTCATTGCTTTTGGATTTAACAGTTGACTTAGTGGCTCCATCTCTGTATCCTTTCTGAGGAGCTCTCAATTCCCACATAGAAGTGAGCTTCTTCTGCTCCACAAGTGCTTTCTCAGCCTTCTCTCTTGCTTCTTCAAAAGTCTCCACACCTGAGTTGTACTTATCTGCCTCCTTTTGGTAAGATGATGTTATCTTCTTGGCCTCTAGCAGACCCGTGTCTACTCACTTGTGTTTCTCTATTGATTCCGCTTCAGGTTGCTTCAGTTCCTCTGTTAAGAGTTTGGCGTAGTTCTTCTGTGTCTTCGTTCACCTCTGGATCACGCTTTGCACAATCTGCGCATCAAAAGACAAGATGTTCTTAATAGACTTGTTTACTAAAAGCATAGTCACGAATACTGAGTGAAAGGAACCATCTAATGCTAAGGCTGATTACAGCAAGTGACCAGAATCCTTTAATGACAAATAAACTCACCGGCAAATGAAGAATTGTTGAGTCCTGCAAGAAAATGAAAACAAGTAAAAAGAATTAGGCATTGTGCACACAACATCATCAACCTCCATGGATTCATAAGAGTGATGAATCATATAAACCAGATCAGGTATATAAAACGCAACACAGACATTGCTTCGATATCACGACCGCCACAACAAGTAAAGCAGAGATGCACAACCACAGCATGAGTCAGACCTCAAAGATTCAAACTAGGTAGTTAATTTGTCTAAACAAGAACAGCAACTAGCCTGCAAATTTGAAATCTATATGATCCAAATTCTATAACCTAAGATATCATAAACTGATCATTCATTACTTATCAAACCAAATAATCTGAGAAACAACACAACTATTGTAGATCTACATAACTAACCGTAGTTAACACAATAATCTATCTGTAGAGAGATTCAAACTCAATAACTAATCAAGCTGAAGCATGCGATCTGGCAAATCAAGCACCAGAAATTAACGAAGAACAACTACTATTCATTCCTAGTTCCCATTGTTAACAATAACAAGAATGAAAATACTAAATTTACTCATTTCCCTAAACTTTAGAGCTGATTGAGCAAGATCCAGTAAAGGGCAACTGTGATTTACCTTTGGGAATGGTGAGAAAAGGCTGCGAAGAGCAAGAAGACGCTGAAACATGCCTCTGTGAGTTGCCAGTAGAGCGGAGGACCAAGTATGTAACCAACTAAGCTCAGAGCAAGCAAAGCTAGTCCCACTTTTAACGCCGCCGTTTGCTAGGCCATACTAGATCCAGCGATCAAGGTTCGAATTTCGAGCTTTTTAAAATTTAACTTTTAGGGGCTGGTCTAAATCTAATCATTCATATTAAGGTCTAAATTTAAGTTTGTGGTTGTGTTTTTCATTTCTTGCTTTGAAAAACATTGTTGCTTCCAACAGTAACTAGATCCTCTTGCAATAACTAAAATTTTTCCAAATCTAACTAACTCTTATGATAATCGACATGACACAATAGTTTCTTGTATATTGACTACTTTTTCCCAACAAATAATTAACGATCAATCATACATTTGATAGAATAGAATACACTTTTAAAATTAACATCCTACTCTCCGTTCAATGGTGTGTTTAAGCAAAGCTTCTTCATACTACTCCAAGGTGGAGTAAGGCCAGTGACGTTTCCACATTTCAATCTCTTCTTTACAATTTAGCTTTCGGATTCCTCCATAGAACCCGTCTTCCTCGTTACCTTCCTCTCTATGAGCTCTCACCATCATCGTTCTTCTCCACCTTGATCCAACTGTGTACTGGTTGAATTCCAACACTATCGTATCTGTTTTTACCATTTCATCAACACTTGACCATTTAGTACAACAACATGTGAATGCAGAAACACTTTTGACACAATATCAGTAGAAAAAGGTTTATGTCATATGATCAAGGTGGGTTAGGTTAAATAAAGATGCAAGTGGAAAGAGAGAAATCCCCAAAAAATATTATCTTCTTCTTAATTGCTTGATTTCGACTTTTATGTGGTGATGAAATGTGCCAGCAAAAGGAGCTTTTTTGGAGTGATAAAGAGACAAAGAATCATTGTTGAGTCCCCACCACCATTGGTCAGATTCAAACGATGAGGAGACATAAATAGAGGTTTCAACATCAACTGAAGACACACATTTATCAAAATGTCGAAGAAAATCAAGACATATCTCATCAGCATCATCATTTGTCTTTTTGGGACCAATCTTAGCAATAAAAAGGCATTGCTTGAATTGGATCTCTTCAATGTTCACCCTTTTCAACTTAATAGACTTTGTGAGCTAAGGAAATGTAGTAAAGCATAGAATATGACAGACAATTTTAAAACAACCAACCACGACTCCATTTTTTAACCACAGAAGATGAAGCTGAGAACTCACCGCTAAGATGGCAATCGCAATGGTTGAGATTTCCATCACAGGATTCCAAGTGGCCAACAACACCATACCACCATCCTAAACAACAACATCACACAAGTTTGTTTCAGAACCAATTCCTGTTTAAACCACAAGCATCATAGATTAATCATTTACCATATGGGAACTCTTTGTTCCTTCTCCACTGGATCTCGATGTGATCTCCAGGTTTCAACTCTTTCAAAGAATCTGACACATAG
Organism: Cardamine chenopodiifolia; assembly: GCA_963922655.1. Lineage (NCBI taxonomy): Eukaryota > Viridiplantae > Streptophyta > Magnoliopsida > Brassicales > Brassicaceae > Cardamine > Cardamine chenopodiifolia. Next base: position 13,485,007 of record OZ000486.1, on the reverse strand, counting down.
AGATTATGAGGCGATGCATCAATGGGAGCTGCTCTTACTCTATCCCATATTACACCCTTTTCAACCGCAACTGCTCTTCTACCATGTGGTGGATACCTAAAATTCCCAATAAAAGTCAACTTTTGATGAAGCACAAGTAAAAAGATTGTGTCAACTGTGAATATCAGATATCTTATACCTTGCTTCGAATGTATCAGTGTGAGTATCATAGCTGAGCTCGGCATCATAGCATGACAACATGAACCCTACATGCCCATTCTGTTCTTACACCAAAAAAAGCCATCACTACTTAAATCAAACCCATAAAGCATTAAATGGAGAAACTAAGTTTATGAATTGATTACCTCACGATTGTAAACTTGAGCTGGAAACCAAAAACGACCTGTTTCAAGGGAAAGGTAGCAGCTCATGCTGGAATCAAGAGGCAGAGAAGATGCAAATCTCTTTCTCTGTTTATCATCTCGGAAAACTGAGGAAATAGATCGGATCAGGGATATGATTTTGCCAAAACCAAGATGTCCAGTTTGGTGATGAGGAGAATCAAGATGATATGTGGAAGAAAGATAGCATTGCCACTCTCTATGAGCAGCAGGGCCAAGGACTTTGCCCCATTTGGTCTTCAAGTGTTTCTCCCATAGATGATCACTAACACATCTCTCCCTCAGGGAGCAACAAACTCTAGCCATGCTGCAGAGTCCTGAGGGTGGAAGAAGGTCAAGAATGCAGTCAAGAGCAAGGTCAGGGAGGTCAAGAACTGACATTTGGTCAAGCACCGGAGAAGCTGGATAGTGTGTGGTTGGATGTAAGGTGTTCATGAAAGGATTCTTGAAGTAGAAGGAGAGTAAGGTTTTGGATTCAGATGCCCACGGAGGAAGGGAAAGAGATTTAGCAAAGAAAAAGAAAGAGAGACAAGTGATGAAAAAGTAGAGAAGCATTTAGACAATATTATTGTGATTGCCTTTTGATTTTGTTGTATTTTCTGAGAGTATAAATGGAAGGAGAGGATAGAGAGATAGCCAATGGGAACTGGAGGAGAACCTAACCAACTCATGGAAACAATAAATAATTCTTCATCTCTCTCTCTCTCTATTTTGTTTTGGAACTTGAAATTGAATGAAGTTGCCAAGTTGTTGAAACCAAGGACCCACAAAACCCAGATTACAGGAGAGAAAAGGCTTACAAACAAAGCCTAAACTGAAGGGGGTTTAATTAAATAATGGAAAGAAGAAAATATAAAAAAGTTCTAGTTGGTGTGGTGGTGGCATTGGGATTTCCAAGGACAGTGGGAGGAGATAGAGTCGGATCTGAGCGGCAAAAACAAGGATTCATTGAACCTAAAACATCAACAAATTAAAAGTATTATTATTTTTTATTAATAAAGCCATCAACTACCAATGAGGAAGAGGAAGAGGAACTCCCTAGTAATAGTGAATAAACAAGTTTGTAAATTAGATAAAGAAGCAATGATCACAAGGCATTATGGACAACAAACATAATCAACCTCCATGAATTCATTAGAGTGAATCATACAAAACCGGATCAGGTATATAAAATGCAACGCATACATATTCAATATCATGACTGCAACAAGTAAAGCAGAGATGCTCAACCACGGGTCCACAGCACAAGTCAGACCTCAAAGACTCAAACTTGGTAATTAATTTGTTTAAACAGTAACATTAAGCCTGCAAACATAAAGTCCTTATGATCCAAACTAGCTTCAGATATCATAAACTGATCATTGAATACTCATCAAACGAAAAAATGGGAGAAACAACAACACTGTTAAAAACTGGCAGGATCTCATGAGACACAATTCTTATTTCTGCAGAGAGACTAATGAAGCTGAAGCATGCGATTTGGTAACTCAAGCACCAGAAAAAGCAAAACTTTATCAATTACCCTTACTTCTACTACTCATTCCTAGTTCCAAATGTTAACAATAGCTAATATGGAAAGTAGTAAGTTTTACTCATTTCCTCAGGGGAATGAGTAAACTTTACAGCCGATCAAGCAAGATCCAATCAAGGGCAATTGTGATTTACCTTTGGGGATGTTGAGAAGAGGCTGCGAGGAGCAGTCGCAGACGCAAGAAGACGCTGAAACAGCTAATGCCTCCGTGAGGTGCCAGTTCGACTTTTAGCGCCGCCGTGTTCTTCGCCATACGAGATCCGGCGATCTGGCTTCGAAATTTGAGGTGGAATTTGCAGGGAATCAGTAGTTGCAGTGAGAAAAAATTGGATTCGAGACTCTGATTTGACTGGTTCACTCGAATTTTGACGGTGGTGTTTGTTTGCTACACATTTTAATTCAGTGTGTGAGTAATTGCGTCTTACAGCACTTTGATTTAAGCATCAAATCAAACTGGGGCAATGTGGAAAAATATGTTTTGACTATATTATGCAACAGAGCCAACTCGACCAATCTCCTTGGGCAATGTGGACTTAACCATGGGAAGTGACTAATTCTTCAAATGTTTGTGTCCAAAGTTGGGGATTGGTTTAAGCTGACATTTTTGGCAATGGTACTGATAAGCTGCAGGTCGTCATAGGAATGGGGAACATACATGTCAGAGACAATGGGCAACTATGGAACTTTTGTCCATGGATGTTGATTAGATTGGAGATTATTATTCTATGGCAAACAAAAACCTCTGACAAGATTTCTATGGATGTGGTGGCATGGTTTTGCAAATTTGGCTTATATTCTCTCTGCATTGGAATGTGACTAAACCAACTCAGAGTAACTCAAAACCACAACTTCCGCAACCTCAACATCAGAAAAGGTTTTACTCTAATCGTCAAACTTCATGTTACACCAAAAGAACATGAAGCTTTGGAACTAAATAACATATTCCTAATTTTTCCAGTTTCCTTGTGTTCCTGCAGGTTTAAGGATTGTGATACTAATCATGAGCAGTTTCAAGCATTGAAGTTGCAAAGAGTAATGAAGATAGTCATCTGAAGTAAATTAAACCATACAACAACAACATAAGTTTTTTCATAGTTTTTTTTTGTTTTATTACTCGCTCTGGCTAAACCTGTTCTCTGTGTATGTGATTAGTTGTGTGTTTCATTTCCTGTTTGGTAACAGAGTTTCTGGCACCTCATTTTGGTTTTCCATATTCTTAATCAGCTGCTTCCAATAGTTATCAGTAACTGGGTCCTCCTGCAATTAAAAAAAAAAAAAACAGACCAAATCACACTCAATCTTTAACTATTCCATTCATGAACCAAAACCATACAAATTCCAAAAAAAAACAGAAAGATTTCAATCTTACAGCAAGTAGATTGGCGAAGGTACCATTGAACAGCATGACAGGAGTGAATCGCCTTAATCCTAGACGAGCCCTAATACATAACAGATACTTCAAGTTGTTGTTTGCTCATTTGTATTAAGAATAAACATTTTGTAAAGGTGTAGCAGAATAACCTAGATTTCTGGGAGAGCTTGGAGTAGCAAGCAACAACAAGACTGAACAAGCTGGAACAAGGTCTAGCCATGTTGGAAATATAGACGAGCAGGTTCTGAAGGAGATCAATAATGGCGAAAAACCGATCGGGCAAGACGACACAGTACTGAAGTCCCTCATTAGTCGACATAATCTTGTGAAGTATGAATACAGCAACCTGAAGAAAACAAGTGTATCAGTTTCGAAATGCTTCCAGTCTTCTCTAATTTGTAGTCAGTCAAAATGAGTAGTGAATTGGAACTTACTGTTTTTGATTCTACAGAGCCAAACTCAATGGGTTTAATGCAATAGTTAAAAGCACCTGTGTCCATAAGGAAACGAATAGCAGCTCCTTCTAGAGGCTGTAGAGAAGTTAGATTCAAAGAGTGATTTAGGGGAAATTCAAAAGCTTTTGTGACAAATATATATGCTTTAGAATATGTATGTACCGTCTTCAACAGATGAGCAATGACACCCAATGCACCAAGCCTTATGCGTTCACGAGACTTATCAGTGACACCAATGTTCATCAAAGGATAAAAGTAGTGTGGCATCTTAGCTGCAACAACCACAACATAAGCAAAGATATAGCAAATGAAAACAGAAAATTATGTGTTGCACTAAGGGAGAAAGACATATATATACCCTTAAGAAACAGAGTTCTTGTCTCTGGGTGAAGAGCTATGCCCTGTAACAAGAAAAAACGATGTTAACAGCAGAGAGCCAATTAAGGCCTAAAGGATTTTTCAAAGAAATAGTTCTAAAACATAGAAAGAAGAAAGGTGAGAGACCAAAACAAAACCTGGAACAAAAGCAAAACATTGTACACTCGAACTGGCTTCAAGGGGGAAAAAAATGGAAGTGCGATGTGTCCTGCGAAGTGTCTGCAGGCAACAGAAACCTCCTGCACAGCAGAGATTGAATGAAACTCAAAGTGAGAGAAATTTACAACAAAAGATTGCAAGATCAAGAAAAATCTAGTCAGTCTAATTGGTTTAAAAAGCCAAAACACTAATAGTATGTGAAACCAAAGTAGTATGTACATAACCTGCAACATCATGCTCACAGTATGATTGGAATACCATAACAGCCGCGGCAAGAACTCAATGTTGTCCTTATGCTGCCATAGGAGAAAAGATAGACAATAAGTTTTTAACATTCCAAAAGTGTTTTAAATAGCCCCCATGTATTAATATATGAGCTTGTAACATTCCAACATTATAAATTAAAGTTTTCAGTAAATAGTTATCACCTATAGACAACAAAAATATAGTCAAATGTTGCATATCTAAATAAATACTCAAGGAAATGTCTAGAAACTGGATATGATCAAAACAAGCCAAATTACGAAATTTCGGTTACAATTTTTTTCCTATATATGCGTGTTTTACCGAGATAATTTTCTATACTTGCATTGAGCCACAAATGTGAATGGTAATCATTTTTGGCTACCAGAAATTTGGAAAATTTTTTCCAAAGCATTGATTTGTATGAATCAAAATTTACAACTAGATAATGTAATTCTTGACCACACACTATCTATCTACATTGTTATTATCGTCATACGAGATGGAAACATATCAAGAAATTTTGAGATATTTTGATAAGAAAGATCAGGAGATCTTGTAAACCTAAAGACTCGCGAGATCTCCTAAACCTAAAAAATTGTGAAAGCCAATCCAACGAAAGAATGCCGATAATCGTCAAATAGATACAAAAAGTATGAATAACAGTTGAATGTTTTTTATGATGAGAAAAATCGCGAGATTTACTAAACCTAAAATTGCGAAAACCGATCTAATGCCGATAAATTTCATATGTTGACAAACAAAAGAGGAATAACAATTGAATCTTTTTTTATGATAAGAAAAATAGCGAGATCTCCTAAACCTAAAATTGTGAAAACCAACCTAATGCCGATAATTTTCATATGTAGACAAAAAAACGAGGAATACCAATTGAATGTTTTGTATGACGAGAAAGATCGCAAGATCTCCTAAACCTAAAGAAATTGCGAATGATGTAATGCCGATAATCATCAAATGGATAGAATCAAACGAGGAGTAGCATCTAAATGTTTTCTTATGATGAAAAAGATCACGAGATCTCATTAAAAACTTGTGAAAAGCCGATCCAACTATAAGTTGCCGATAATCGACAAAAAGGATACAAACAAAAGAGAGAATGACAATTGAAGGTTTCTTATAGGCTCCAAGCTTATGATTATCAACGAGTATGGCCAAATTGACTCACAAACAAAAAAATGTCATGTCAAGCAACCAAATCTAAGGTAGATACGAACAAGGTCTAGTTTTTGGAGTGGATAATGATAGATAAAGATTTAAGACTATGATGACATCATATTTTCAACAATTTCTTTATGATCACATATAAAAAAAACTGAGGATAAATTCGTTAACCTAGGCAGCAAGAAACAAACCGAGATCTCAAGAATTTTCCCCAATCGGAAACAAACAGTTCTTTCTCGGAAACTAAATCAGTTCATCGGATTTCAAATATACGAAGCATGTTCAAATGAACAGAGAGAACAAACAGATAAAATTTATCAAACTAAAATCATAGCAAAAAGAAATAGAGAGAATCGAGAGAGAGAAGAGTATATTTAAGCTTACAACATTGACGAGATTCTCCAGCGAGAAATCAGAGACGGCTGGGTTCTGGCTCCGGAGATCACTGATCCACCGGAAAATCAAGCCTGGGTTCAGCTGATACACGACGATGGGCACCGGAGCAGATGATGATGTAGCTGAGGAGAATGGAGTCAAGTTGAGTTGACTGTAGTCCTCGTAGAGATGATCCGGTAGATTCTCCATTTTCTCGGCGTATTGGCCGGAGAAATTCTCTCGTCGGTACTTTTATTTTCTCTTTTTTTCTCTCAGAGAAATTAGTCAGCTCTAAGTGTTGTGGCAGTTGATGAGTGGGAGAAGAAGTTATATAGACTAATGCAATGCACGCATGGCTTCAAAAATGTTAATTGACAAAACTACCCTCCGTGGCTAATTTTGTTAAGTAAAATGTAAACTAATATTGATTGGTAAAGTAGAAAAATAATAATACTTCCAAAGGAAGTCTATATGGAAATTAAGTTTATTTGTTGGTTATATACTGGATTTGGATTATATTTTAAAAGAAATCTAAATCTGCATTCTGACCAGAGAAAAACAAAAACTAAATCTGCTTTTATCCTATCCACAGCCTTGTGTAATGAGCTCTATTGAAAAATATATTTCATTGAATTATCACTGCAAAAAAAAGAAGAAGAAGAAATTCTCAATTCTATAAGGGATTATGCTAAAGGTTGGATATTTTTCGACCCGGTTACATTTGTGAATTTCTATAGTAAATTTGGTGTTCTTTATATTATGAATTTATGAATGGTTAAAATGTACTATTATTAGAAGTATTAGAATATTCATATTTCTTACGGAAAATAGATATTTTATATAATATAACATCAAAATCTATTCATATAAAGTTATTATATTAAATTTTTACTTTTAATAAATTAAATTTGTTGACAAAAAGTTATATGAGTTACGGAATATTTTTATATATAGTGCATACATACGTATTGTTAGAATTTTTATGTTCAATATATTAAATTTATATAATTATTATTATTTCTAAAGGTATTAACTATTAAATATTATATAAAAATATTTGTCTTAATCTATACTAAAAATAATAATTGCAAGTGTTGATAATTTTACATAAAAGAATTACCTTATATACATATAATATTTGTGAATACAATTTTTGGTTAGTTGATAAATTAAAATTAGGGAAAATTAGAAACAGGCCGGCCATAAAATATAGGAGACCCAAGCAAAAACAAAATTTGAGGCCTTTTTATGACAGTTTTGTTAAACAAAACAAATTTTAAAACATAAAAAAAAAAAGAGACCGATTTAAATACTAAAAATTGATCTTAAAAAGTTGGGGTTCTATATTTCATCTTGTTTGGTCTAGGGTCGGTCTTGATTAGAAACAACAATATTTTTTTGTGCGTGGCTTATATAAGCCAAACATGTAGTCGGTTTTATAACCTTCAAAACAAAAAACATTGGGTATGTGACAAAGGGAGAACGAAAATAACGATGTTACATTAGGCATCTTGTTAGGATCCCCACACATGAAAATTGAGTTTATATTCATAGCTTGCCAATTCCATATTTTGTCAGGATACATTTCATTTGTAATTCAAACGCTTTAAATAGTTTCACATTAATTAGGTTGGGAAAACATTTGCCAGGCAAAAAATATATTATATAATGATCAAGAAAACTAACTGCATAAATAACATTATCAATTCAGACAATGTCATGATAAATTGGTGTAAGTTCATAACAAACCCATATCACTATACTATTTTCCCAAAGAGAAAACAAGAAATAAAAGTGCTAAAAAGGCAGCTTTAGAAAGAGTAGACAATGGGATTCCATACTTTCCCTTCTCAAACAAACCCTTTAGAAACGGAAGAAACAACATAACCACCAATATACATCCACAAGCTTCTGCCAAACCTGAACCACCTCCTCCGTAGTTACTCGACCGTTGTAGACCCATCCAATAACCGGCTAGAGCGGCTAGATTCACCAACAAAATAAATGTACCGGGCACAAAATAAAGCGAGCCATCAAATTCAAATTTACCGGAATCTGGGTCTGGACAATCATCTTCTCGTTGAGATTGTCCGGATGCAGACCTTGACTTGGTCGCAGGCATAGTCTTTTTAGTGACTATGAAAACGGTTTTTGAGATTCCAAGAAGCTTGAGTATGATATCAGGGATGCTAAATAACCAACTACAAGTGGTTTTTATCCTCCAAGATGATTGGGAGACATACCATGAATAGACGGAAAACCCAAGGCTCATAAATTCCCATAGAGTGTACACACAATGCATCCCCACAACTGTGACGATTATACCTAAATAAATTCCCTAGAGCCACAAACAAAAAATATAACAAAACAAAACAAAACATTAAACTTTTCCCTCTCAATAAAAATGATATGAAATAAGTATAACTATATTAATGAGGCTATGATATAAATTAAGAGAGATCGATATATGTAATCTAGTGATGGTCACCTTCGGAAATAAGGCAGAGTTGTGGAGTAGGCAATAAGCAGGCAAGAGACAATAAAAGAGCTCAGGTATCGACCTTAGACCCCAAGTGAAAATGTAAAAATAAACCAAGCTTTGTCGAAATCTTATTTTCCGACAAAACATTCCGATCAACGGACTTTGTCTGTTGAAAAGAACTTCGAGTAGGCCTGTCGCCCATCGCCGCTGCTGGAGCATCGCCTCCGGTCCTCCTGGCGGCATAGCCCCAAGAAATGCTGGTGGCTCCGGAGATATATACGAGCTACTCCACCCTCTCGAATGGATTCCGATACTTGTGTTTGCATCCTCTGCTGTTGAATCGTATAACCATCCGATCTGCAATCATTATTATGAGTCAGACTTATTAATAATAAGAACACACATTTATTATGTAAAATACTAATGAGTGATGGAGTTTGTAAATTACGGTTTTGCCCCAGCTGGTTTGGTATTCATATTGACACTGCCCCACTTCTTGAGCCGCATTGAGGGAGTTTGCAAGGGTATTTTGGGGATTTGATTTTCTTTGTAATGTCTCCACCACTGATTTTACCATCTCTTTAGAATTCCCAAAATCTTTCGCTAAACTCTCCTCAGCCAAAAATTTTCCTTAATGAAATAACAACAAGAACCAGGATAGATATTAATGAATAGTAAAATAACTGAGTGTATCGTAGCAGGTTCGAATTAACAAAATATGCTGGCTATAAAAAAATATAGAATAATTAACCAAAATATTATAAATTGTTTGTGAGATGAATAACAGAACATACGTTGAAATATAAGAACAAGGAAAAAATTTGAATGTTGTATACTAAAACATTGGTTTTAATATATGCATAAAAGTTGCCAGTAATACTTACTGGTAGCAACTGAAGAAAGACTTCCATCGTCTTCTAAATCATCTACAGAAAGACCGTACATGACTCGTCTAGTGTGAAAGCATCCTGAGCCCATATACACCTGTCCTTGGATTCCTGCTATTCCTCGTCCCAAATACTAATTTCAACAAAAAGATAAAGAACCAAAGATTAAGTACTGATCGATAAATAACATGAATTGATCAGAATTTATAAGTAAAAAAATTTAAGAAAGAGATTATCTTACTGATTGTAAGACGGTGAGTTCGTCGGCGTTAGAATCATAGAATCCTTGAGGGTATTGAACAAAAGCACAATGGTAATTTGAGTTCAGTGAATTTTGCAGAAATATACACATTGCTTGTCGCACCACATCTGCTTCATTGGCATACATGTCACAGTCTACGTTCAGCATGTACGGTGCATTTGTCATCAACCCTGACACTCTTACCTGGTAAAATTATCATATGCATTAATCATTAATTAATAGTTGTTCAATAGATACTTTATAATTAAAAGAAAAACATAATTATACATATTTTAATTCAGTTTTCACTGATCTAATGTAATTTGTATGGCATGTCATATGCGAATCTGTGATGTTTCAAAGTAATAGATCATGCATAGGTTGAACATAAGATATGTATCGCTGACGCATTATAAAATATCACTTTTAAAGGAAAATGTCACCATGATTCTTAAGTTTTTACATGATTATCAATTGAACATAATGCATGGTTACCCTTCCATTTTAGTGTCAAAAATTAATGTTTAGTCACATGCAACAAAGTGTAAAAAATAATTTCAGCCATTTTCTCCTTTTCTATTTTATCTTCCTTGAAAAGACGTATACTGTATATCTCTATATATCCACGTTCATATTTTTCTTTTGTAATCATATTTTAAAGAAATCCTGACTAATTCAGATATATTACTGAAACACACAAACGAATGTTAATCATTGTGATCTAGTGTATGCTTTAGATAAAACTAATCTCTGATCTCAACCAATATTGTAATGGTGTCACCGACCTAACACAATTTAGGTACTTATTTTGAAAGTAGGAATTATATAAAGGAGAGAGATGTGTAAGAAAAAAACTACTAACCAGAAAGTTCATGGCTCCAGCTTTGTAATGATGAATGTAATTTGGTCTTTTCTCTCTTGAAATGTATACAAAATGAGGGACCTCTTCCTCGTCTCCAACACCTCCCTTGTTCTCCCATACCACCTTCACATGCACACATAAAACAAATTTTCATATTAATTGTTATAGTCAACCTTTTTGTTATGTGCATACCATGTAGTTAGAGAATATTTTATTTTACTTTTGGAAATTTGTAGAAATACCTTAACTATAGTTGAATGATCAGTTGGTTTTGTGTTTGAGAAAGCTTCAAAATCATCGTCGTCAGCATCCAACCAATGAGAATCTCCGGTGGCGTCTTCTATTTTCTGGCTTAACTTCTCGTACTCCCTCTTTATATTCATTAAAAGAAAAACAATTTCAAGAAAATTCTCGACAACATGAGAAGCTAAGACCAAATCTTGAGAACGTTGGTTAATTTTTGTCTCAGATGTTTTTCTTACTTAAGTATTTGTCTATAATTCTTAAAACATAATAACTATTTTATTTTTAATTTGTCAAACATAGTAATTAATATATATATATGATTTAGAAGTAAACAATTTCATAATTTTTATTAAAAAGTATACTATATTTTGTTCTCTTTTTCTTTTAGAGGTAAACATATTAAATTAATAATTAAAACATCACTCTTTACCTTCGTTATTTCCCAGTCTTGACTGAATTCAGAATCCTCTGCCGCGGCCAGAGGGTTTAGAAAATATCTAAAAGGAGCTCTAACTCTAACGTTATATTTCTTGCAGAAAGGAACCCAAATCTTGGCGAACTTAGAAGCTTCCTTGAGAGAGAAGTAAGTGAGAGCTGAGCATCCATCGTCTGATACGTAACAAGCTAGTTTGATCGCCGGATAATTCACAGCTAACAGCGAAAGCACCGTGTTCACAACGAGAATCGGTGGCTCCCGAACTGGATCCGCCGTGGTCACGAACATATCAACCGATGGAAGCTTATGAACCCTGAAATTAATAATTACTAAGCCAGTTCAAAAAAATATTTTTTCTAATGTTTACTATTCAACTAAAAACAGAAAGATAATAGAGAAAATATGTATGATATTTCGTGAGATATAAACTCTAGGACATTATACAAATTTAGTAAAAATATTGCTTTTCATGTATATGATATATGGTTGTATATATAACTATGTGTAGAAGAATGGTACCTCTCATCAAGTCTCTCAGGATATGATTTATATTCAGCAGGACTCCATTTTATGCAGGTAATAAGAAACCATACGAATGAGAAAAAAGATTCACAAAGGAAAGCTACGACCCAAACGCTGTCGTTTTGGGTCATATGTAGAATCCGGTACAAGAGAAGAGAGTAGAGAAGGCCGAGAATCGTGAGGTCTACAGCTCTCAGAAAATAGCTTTTGTATGAGATCTTTTCGCAAAGAGGAGGGAGAGAAGAGCTTGAATCCACCATGGGATGAGATTGCTTGTGAGCTTTCTTGCGGTTTTGGGATGTGTTTCTAATGGGCCAAATAAAAGATGATGCGTCACGTCTATGAATGCAAGTCTATATAGTGTGCTCTAGTGCTTATAAGAAAAAGGAGTGGTGAGAATAAATCAAACTGAGTAGATTTCTTTTGTGATGCGGAAACTATTAACAAAAAAAAAAGGACAAAGAGAAATTAGTCATAGGCAACGGAAATTGGACTAATTTGTCATTTAGCTATTTATTTACCTTTAAAACGTATATTTATTGTAAATTTTTGGTAAATATACACATTGACACCATTAAAATTCATGTAAATTGGGATGTTGCCCACTAGACTGGTCTTAAGTTACCAACTTACCATATAACAAAATTCATTGATAATACGTATTTACAACATATATAAAATTGTGTATGACTGTGTATCAGCATACGTATATTTTTGTCTATTTGTGGTGGGGTTTTTTGTGTGGTCTGGTTCAATTTAGGATAACGATAAATTATGTCATGTGGTGAATGATGAGTAGTCGTCACACAAAAAAATGAAGTCACGTAACGCTTCTTTATCATTGGTATACAAATTCTGTCTGGAAATATAAATATGAAAATCGATTAATTGTTATTGTTTCCTTGCATAGCCTTTTTAGAAATAGAAAAGATGCGTCACGAGCTCCATTATTCCCGATTGGTTTGTGCCTATGCGGCTATGCCCTTAGATACATGCATATACTATACCTTGCTTTTAAAAATCAAGATTCATAGTACTGATGATATGTATAAACGTAATACGTATATGACATCACTAGCTTGTTCGCAAATTTTAAATCATATGTTGTGGTTGATTTTAGTTCCTATATCACTTATCTGGATATTGCTACCTAAGGACCTTTTTATCGTTGAAATTTTAAATAAACTGACGTCCATATACACAATATCGCAAAAACAACCAAATCAATTCCAAAAACGAAATCTAAATGGTCATGTCATTGCTACAATACAGACAAAGATTTAACATTTGGATTTAAGCTGTAATTAGGAGAAAAGAGACAAACCCGTAGAAGAAGCCTTGCAGCTATTTTGGAAATACGACTACTCACGATAATTCCAGAATGACGGCTAGTATTAACGTATCATTGATTAGTTTAGATTTTGTGTCAACCAATCAACATTCTGACTAACTGGGCCTGTAGGCCCATAATTTATAAAAATCAGACTAGGCCCAGGCTCCCGCTGATAGTACGACGTCATCTAAGTCTCGTTTGGGTTGACTCTGAAAACTTCGTATATTTGGGAGCAGTAGTGTCATCTTCATCTTCTAGATTCTTCACTTCTTCAATCGGAAAGACTTCTTCTTCGCTCTCTAGATCCTCGATTCCTTCGTTTTCTCGCTTATCAGTCCGATCAATGGCCGATTCCGCTTTCAAGAAAATCCAGATCCAAAGAGATGATACTGTAAGCTTCTCATTTATATCTCTCACTGAGTTTTTTTCTCTACTTAGTACCTTTTTGTGGTTTTTTAGTGTATCAGAAGCTACGATTGTATCCGTAGACCCTGATTTCGCAGTAAATTTAATATTGATTTCTCATTTCAATGACGTTTCTGCTACCAGGATTGTATAGTGTTGCTTTGCCGTAGAGAAATTGGAAATGTGAATAAGAGATGTTGATATGCGTAGCTTCTTTTGAAGATTTCGATATATTCGTAGTCCTATCGATTTTGGTTCTAGAATCGGTTAATTTAACAGAGACGACTGAGAATTTGGAGTTTTCAAAGGATCAATATAGTGGATGAACAGTTTAGTATTGTTTTGCTTGTGTTGTCTGGTTTAGAGTTTTCAGCATTGCTCTGCTTTACTTGAAACTTTTTTGGCAATGGAGAGCCAGAGATTTGTAATTATATATGATACTTCTATATAGGCTTGAATTGATTTCCTCAAGAAAACTTATACGCTATGATCTGTTGGTTAGACATTTGATGCGTATGTGGTCGGTAAAGATGATGCGCCTGGGATAGTGGTGATTCAAGAATGGTGGGGTGTTGACTTTGAGATCAAAAACCATGCTATTAAAATCTCACAACTTGAGCCTGGTTACAAAGCCCTTATACCCGAGTGAGTGCCTCTTCCAACGCGAGATTTAAGTTTGTAAAAGTATGGCTCGTTGAGTATTATTCTCACAAGTTTTGTTTTTTTTTGGGTAGCTTGTATCGAGGAAAGGTTGGTTTGGATACTGCAGAGGCACAGCATCTAATGGATGGTCTTGACTGGCCAGGCGCCATCAAAGATATCCGCGCTTCTGTTAATTGGCTTAAAGCCAATGGTTCAAAGAAGGTACCAAATTTGAACAAAGTGCTTTTAGATCTCATAAAATTCTATAAGATAGACTATAATTGCGGTAGGTTGGTGTGACTGGAATGTGCATGGGAGGTGCACTAGCTATAGCTAGCTCTGTTTTGGTTCCAGAGGTGGATGCTGTTGTTGGCTTCTATGGAACACCTTCGTCGGAGCTTGCAGATCCAGCACAAGCCAAGGCACCTGTTCAGACCCATTTCGGAGAGCTTGACAATTTTGTCGGTTTCTCTGATGTCACAGTATGTATATGTACCACTACATTACATCTCAAGATTCTCTTGAAATTACCTGAGATCCCATAATGAATCCTATGGTTATTTACACAACCTTTACAGGCAGCTAAGAAACTGGAGGAGCAGCTGAAAGCGTCGGGAGTAGCACATGAAGTTCATATTTACTCAGGGAACGGACACGCGTTCTTGAACAGGAGTCCAGAAGGAGTGAGCAGAAGGAAAAGTATGGGACTTTCTGATGAAGACGAAGCTGCGGTGGAGCTTGCTTGGTCTCGCTTCAACTCCTGGATGAAACATTACTTGGCTTAAAGCTTCTTCCCTCGAACAATGTTTCATGCAAGTCACGAAACTTTGTGTGATGCCCAATCATCTTGAATAAAGACATTCCTTTTAGGACTTATCAAATAAAGGTTTGTTTGCTTGTGGGCGGGAGTTGTGTGGAAATGATCGAAGCTTTTTTTTATAAAATTCGAACTGAAATCGATGTGTCTCGTCGTTGTGTTTGTATGATTTCAATTCCGGAAACTAGAAAATGATAGTGTATATGTAGTTTATTAAGAAGTTGACCCAAAAAAAAAAATTACGGTCAAGTCTGTTATCAGCTTATATAAACTCAAATTACGAATCAGTCTTAATCAATAATCAGAAAAATGTCCATTTAATTGAAGGACAATATGTACTCAATTTATACTACTGAGAGCTCCTCTAATCATATTAACAAGAATGGGAAAATTATAGGATAACCGATTGTCTTCCTCTCTTTATTTGATTTGATATAGAATTTGTAATTACTAATCACTTCAAAAAGTATTAATATTTTCACGTGTTTTAGCATTGTTTTTGTATTTTTGTATTTTTGTTTGTTGTCGGCAAACAGTACTGTATTTGTTGTATATATGGATTAATGTATGTAGGTAGTATTCGAGCCTCTAAAGTTGACTCAGATTTGGCACCAACTTTTGGTTAGCCGTTGATTCATAGCATAATTATATTCAACAACTGATTTCAGCTGCATGTTTTAGACTTTCATTACTTTTCGGTATCCGAAGCTCCCCAAAACCTGTTTTATTGCTTAGGACATTGATAGTTTTTCAGATTATTCTATCTGATTCTGATTGGTAAATTACGTAATCGCATGTTTTTACTAATTATATAATCATTTTTGTAAAACATATATTTGATTTTTAAAACATTCATCAAAATGTAATGCAAGTGGAGGAAGGACACTATACTATACGGTACAAATTGAGGAGAGACACGCGGGTTAATACATGAAACTTATAAGAAATGAGATTACAAGTATGATTAGGATTTTACAAATTTATGAGATTTTTTTATATGTTATATTGTATTGTGCAATAAATGAAAAATAATTATTGTGTGCACCGAAAAGTTTATCACATTATTCTACAATATTTGTTATGATTTTATATATTGGATGATTAAAATAATTCATGTTAAAAAATAGTTGACAATTAGGCATGCGTCAATACTGATAAATCTATAGTAAATTCTGCCAATTGCAAAAAATTCCAATCAGACAAAAAAAGGTTTTCATTCCACAACTTTAATTATTAGTTTCATTTTATGATTTCACAGGTTTTTTTGTTTCACAGCTTTACTAATGGGAACCTAAATATTAGATAAAAACAGAAGTATATGAGGAAAAAAGAATTATATAGTAAACACGTTTCGTTGATCAACTATTTAGATCTTGTTCTGGTTTTATTATTGAAGTGTAGTGTTGGCTAATGAAAGCGCTAAACGCTCCCAAGCTTTGTTCACATTTTCTGACCGCATAAGAAATACGTCATCAACGTATGCCCCAATATCTTTTGTATCACATGCCGACAGATGATTTAAGACTAATATCAAATCAACCGACAAATAAAATTGTGATTTGGTAGAACTAGTATTTTTTTTAGTAAAACCCCATAAAACGTGCATGAGCTAAAGGAACACACGCGATCCACGACCACGAGCAAGTGAGACCACCAAATTTTTTTAATTAAAAACAAAGACAATATACAAGCAACAAAAGAAAAAAATGAAAAACAATTGGAGCAGTAAATTCTGGAACTAAGGTGGAGTTCAGCTTTGATCGCGGTATGCTGTAGATATTCAAAAGAACTACGACCACATTTGGAGATGCGGCTATGCGGTGAATTCTCCTTACCAACCACATTTTAACCTAACCTCCAGTTCAACTAAAAAGTAATCAAAATAGTATTATGTTTATTTTATTGAAAATATTAAAAATGAAAAAGATGTCACATATGGTTCATATCAAGACAGAAATTTATGTTTCGCATGCGTAGTAAAATTCATCGGCCAACAAATTTTTTATTCTAGTCATTCAAAATCTTACAAAAAATGAGTATTGAATTAATATGTTTGTTTTGCTCGGTAGTTCTGTATGTTTTACACCAACCACATCTATTTTGCACCGCTTATTCTGTTGTTATCAATAAAATTCGAATTTTTTATTTTTATGTTTGATTTTTTTCCTTGATGTTTAACTTCTCCAAATCATATTTTCATTTAACAGTTCTATCAAAACTATCACACTTTTCGTTTTAATATAAATGCCCTTTGAGAATTATTTTACTGTGTTAAATAAGTATTCTCTAAAAGTTTAATGGAATTTTTTACTATTAAAATATCTAAAAGTTTTAAATAATTAAATTAGAAAATAAACAGGATTTCAAGATTATTTTTGTAGAGACATAATATTATAGTTTATTTTTTATTAATTTATATTAAAAATATTAAAATAATATTTATATTGACACCGAGAAGGTACTATTTTCTAATATTAAAAGTAAAATACTGTCTGAATAAAGTATTGCCACGGGGTTTGAGTACGACGACTAGTGTGTAATGTAAGCAAATCGTTTGCAGTTAATCAAATTCTATTACTAGTTTTCAACATTTAAAGTTTCTTAGTAACATTAATGTTTAAAGTAATAACCGATTGAAATAAAGTGAACCAGAATTAAATCTATGGACCATATGAAACTGATCACTATCATAAATTTATAATCCAAAAAGCAAATAAATTTGTTTCTCTGGAAAAGAGAGGATATAAGTTCCTTATGTCTTACTCTTGATATCTAGTGTTTATATTTTGAAGCAACGAAAGAGGTATATTTTGCTTTTCTCACGCATAATAAATATGTCTTTAATTTTATTAATAAATTTATTCTTGTGGCTGATACAAATTTGAAAATAATATCTTGCTTAATGGATTTGAATTATAATGATAGATCTATTCAAACTTTAAATAAATCTTTGAAATTTATATTGCATCTTTTTAAATAACTCATAATATGTATGTGGTATTCTTGCATTAGTTAACCACAACAATTTATATGTGTCATAAGTGCTTCCTTTTATTTTCTGAAATATTTTTACGTTTAATCATTTTTCCCTTTCCACCTTTTTGGTTTAGTTTTCTAGTGAGTCACATATATATATAATATTAAAATTGAGTAGGTTGTTGCTTGAAGTAGGCGTTCTTGCCCTTTTACATTCTTCCTTGTTTTCATGCCATGTGTTACAAACACGCATATTTATATGTTTTTATATAGTATATCATATCTTACGAACGTACTGGAAAAGCTTACCAAACAACACGGAGATTATACTTCTTATAAGAAATAAAATAAATAAATGAGAAGAGTCACGATTCAACATTAATTGTATAATTAACCTAAAAAATGTTATGAAAAGATCAAGCATATGCTTAGCAGAACATTAATCAAGTTGCGTACGACTAGTTGATCCGTAAAAGGACCAAAGATGTAAACTCCTTACAGTATAGGGCTTCGATGTTTTATATATATATATAAAATCATATGTAATTCATTATGTGTCAACAGCCTGTGTGGATCGCGTGATCATTTGAACTTTATTAGGCGTTTCATTTGATTTGAGGTAGTTTTGCGGAAAACTCCGTATCAAACAAACTGTTTACTTTCGATAAGTTATATATTTTGGCTGGTGCTAAATATATATGTGAGTAATGCCGACACGCGTGACTCCAACCGATCTCTTCTCCTAGGCCATTGATGGGCCATGGAGACGAAGACGCTAAGAAGCTGGCTGTGTGTGGGCTTCAGAGTAAACACTTGGACCGGTTTAACATTTAAATGGTAAGTGTATTTAGTGTGTTTCTTGGATCATAAGTAATCCTATTTCTAATAGGATTATAAGAGGCAAAACCAATTCAAGATAGGAATGGAAGTCTATAACCCACACTATAAATAGAGGCATAAGGTCTTCACAATAAATCATCCACAAAACAAGAGAGAGAGAAGAAAAGAAGACAAGCAATAGAGCTAAACATTCGGTTGAGAGAGTTTAGTCTTTAGGGGTCTTTGGTGAGTGATTCTTCTTGGGGTTCTTGTTGTTCTTTGTCTTGGGATCGGGATTAGGGATATGTACCATATCTCCTAAGCACAAAATCACATTAGAGCTCTTCTTGGTGAGGTACCTTTCATCAAAAGAGCAAGAGAGTTAGTGTGAGTGAGTGAGAGACCAAAGAGATCAAAGTGTAAACAACAAAAGTGTTTTAGTGGAGTTAGTAAGCAAGGCTTACTCGAGACGTACTCTCTAGTTTGAGAGGAACTCGTTAATTTCTTGTTCTTGGTTAACATAACAAAGCATAAACCGAAACAAACCTAAGCTATAATCGAACTCAAAAACTCAACAAGTGGTATCAGAGCATAGGACAAGCAGAAGCGTGAGTTATTCCAAGTTTTGCAAATTCCTAATATCATACGGATTAGAAGTTATTAGGAATCAATCGTTTCAGGACTTGAAACTAAGGAATCATGGAGGCAACTTCAAGAAGGTATGATGTGGAAAAGTTTGATGGGAAAGGAGACTTTGGTTTATGGAAATACAAGATGTTGTGCCAACTAGAACTACTCGGTTTGGATTCATGTTTAAAAGAAACAAATCCATCTTCATCAGGCAAGGGAGATCCCCCAGGAAAAGGGAAGGAAATCTCGGAGATCTTACCGGAAGTGAAGATAGAAGTAGACCCGACACAACAAGAAAAAGAGAAAAGAGCCAAGAATACAATATGCATGAGCTTAGGAGATGTAGTTCTCCGGAAAGTCATGAAAGAAAATACTGCTTTGGCGATATGGCAAGCTCTCGAGAGAGACTATCAATCAAGGTCTCAAGAAAATCGCATCTACTTGAAACAAAAGTTCTCAAGTTTTAAGTTTGAAGAACATAAAAGTATAGATTACAATATGGATATGTTCTTGAAACTAATTAACGATTTGGCTAGCTTGAACATCAACATATCGGATGAAGACCAAGCTATACAAATCCTGACAGCATTGCCAGATCCCTACGAGGCACTAAGAGACACACTTAAGTATGGAGCCGGCAAGACTCAAACCTTAAGTATGGAGCCGGCAAGACTCAAACCTTAAGCATGGACGATGTCACTAGTGCAGCTTATTCCAAAGAGATTGAACTAAAGGAAAAGGGTTTGTTAAAAACCAGGAACCATTCGGAAGGACTCTTTGTGAGCAGAGGAAGAAACGAGAATAGGAGCTACATCAAAGGAAATCGTTTCAAAAGCAGAGGTAGAAGGTCAAAGTCAAGACAGAGACCAACTACAAAGAAGAGGGAATGCTGGATTTGTGGAAAAGAGGGACACTTCAAAGCAGAGTACCCTGAAAGAAAAACTAACAATGCGACTAACATAGCTAAAAATATTGAGCTGCCTATGATGCTAACAGTCAGCTTACAAGACACTAAAGACGAATGGGTGATGGACTCAGGATGCACCTTTCATATCACACCAAACAAGGAGGTACTATTTGATTTTAAAGAAATCGATGGAGGCAAAGTACTAATGGGCAACAACACACAAAGTGAGATCAAAGGAATAGGTAACTTAAAAATACAGAACCTTGATGGAACTATAGTGACACTAACAGAAGTAAGATACATGCCAGACATGGGAAGAAATCTTATTTCATACGGCCAGCTAGAGAAAAGTGGTTGTAAGTATTCAGGTGGATATTTCACTGTAAAATTCTACAAGGATAAAAGACAAGTGCTCACGGGAAAGTATCAAGATGGACTGTACTACCTACAAGGATCTGTGTTGCAAGGAGAAGTGTCAATAGCAAGGGCTGAGACAAACTTAACAAATAGATGGCACTCAAGGCTCGGTCATATGAGCTTGAAGAACATGAATGTTCTGGTAAAGGAAGGCTACCTTAACTCTAAGGAAATACACACTCTTGATTTCTGTGAAGAGTGTGTACTTGGAAAGTCTCACAAGCAAAGCTTTCCGGATGCTAAACATACATCAAGAAATATTCTTGACTATGTTCACAGTGACTTATGGGGCTCGGTTTCAAATGAGTCTAGTCTCTCGGGATGCAAGTATTTCCTAACTTTTATAGATGACTACTCTAAGAAAGTTTGGATCAAGTTCTTAAAGACAAAAGATGAGGTGTTTGAAAACTTCTCCGAATGGAAAACTTTAGTAGAAAATCAAACAAGGAGAACTCTAAAGTGTTTAAGAACGGATAATGGCCTAGAATTCTGCAATCAGCAAATGGACAACTTATGCAAGAAAACAGGAGTAAAAAGGCATCGAACTTGCGTCTACACTCCACAGCAAAATGGAGTATCCGAGAGGATGAATCGAACAATAGCCAACAAGATCAGATGTATGCTAGCAGAAACCGGTTAGGAAAAGAAGTTCTGGGCAGAAGCAGCTGCCACAACCGTCTACCTAATCAATAGGACACCTAATGCTTCACTAAAATTCAAAATACCAGAAGAGATATGGACAGGAGCTAAGGCTAACTACAGCCACTTAAAGAGGTTGGATGTGTAGCTTATGTACATATTCAACAAGATAAGCTAAGCCCTAGGGCTATAAAAGGTTTCTTTATGGGATATCTTCAAGGAACTAAAGGTTATAGGATATGGTTACCCGAAGAAAGAAAGTGCACTATTAGCCGGAATGTGGTATTTGATGAAGACAAAGTCTACAAGGAAGCCAAAGAAGAAAGTCAACCTAAAGCTAAGTCTAAAAAGGTCACTTTCAGAACAGAGCTAATTCAAGGACCATACAACAATGTCATGGTCCAAGACTCTTCAGTCTAAAGCGACACAAATAAAGAAGAAGAAGATACTCGGGACAACACTGGTCAAGGTGGAGTATCTTCAGAAACCCGAGATGAAGAGAAAGAAGAATTAGAGGAGGAAGAGGTGTCTGAAGAAAAAGAAGATGAGGAAACTGAGTCATTAGACGAATATCTATTGGCAAGAGATAGGACCAGAAGAGGAACACATTCAACCTCCTCAAAGGTATGGTGATTCATCGCATTATGTAGCTTATGCACTTGCGTGTGCTGAAGACCTAGAGCTAGACGAGCCTAAAACTCTAGGAGAAGCTAAGAGAAGTAGGGAATGGAAGAAATGGAGACTAGCTATGGAGAAAGAAATGAACTCACTATACAAGAATGAGACATGGGAGATTGTCTCTAAACCGGAAAAGCAAAAGACAGTAGGATGCAAGTGGATTTTCAAGTTAAAAGAAGGAATTCCCGGGGTTGAAAAATCAAGACATAAAGCTAGACTAGTCGCAAAAGGATTCACACAAGTAGAAGGAATAGACTACAATGATATTTTCTCACCGATAGTGAAACATGTATCCATAAGGATCATGTTGTCAGTTGTGGTGAATTTTGACTTAGAGCTAGAGCAACTGGACGTTAAAACCGCTTTCTTGCATGGTACGCTAGATGAAGTGATCTACATGGATCAACCGGAAGAGTTCAATGAAAAAGGGAAAGAAAACAAGGTTTGCCTATTGAAGAAGTCACTCTATGGATTGAAACAATCCCCTAGGCAATGGAACCACAAGTTTAACGACTTCATGAAATCACAAAGATTCCAAAGAAGCATCAATGATCCTTGCGTCTACTTCAAGGGAACTAACATTGATGATCAAGTATTCCTCCTACTCTATGTCGATGACATGCTAGTAATAGCTAAGGATCTAAAGAAGATAAACATCTTAAAGAGAAGCTTAAATACAGAATTTGAGATGAATGACTTAGGATCGGCTAAGAGAATACTAGGCACAGAAATCATAAGAGATCGAAAGAATGGAATCCTAAAGCTATCACAAGGTAGATACCTAAGACAAGTGTTAAGATCATTTAATATGATTGATTGTAGGGTTGTGGTCTCACCCGTCAACACATAGCTAAAGTTAAAAAGTTTGATACAAGAAGAATTGATCAAAGAAAGGTTGATTATGGAATACATGCCTTATGCAAGCGCAGTAGGCAGCCTAATGTATGCCATGATCGGTTCAAGACCAGATCTTGCTTATGCAATCTGCTTGGTAAGCCGATACATGGCCAATCCAGGAAGGATTCATTGGAATGCGGTAAAATGAATCCTAAGGTATGTAAAAGGTTATACGGACTTAAGTCTAACTTTTACTAAGGCAGGACACTTAGCCATTGAAGGGTATTGTGACTCGGACTATGCAACCGATCTTGACAAAAAAAGATCAGTCACAGGATACGTGTTCCAAGTTGGTGGAAACACGGTAAGCTGGAGAGCAAGCCTGCAGCATGTGGTAGCTTTATCGACCACAGAGGCTGAGTACATCGCTCTCACAGAAGCGGCTAAGGAAGGAATTTGGTTGCAGAAAATTTGTGATGAATTGACTATTGGTTCTAAGTGTTTTACGTTAAGGTGTGATTCACAAAGCGCAATTCATCTAGCTAAGAACCCGGTTCATCATGACAAATCTAAACACATTGCGACTAAATATCATTTTATTCGTGATTTAGTTGAAGATGGTTTAGTTGATATTATCAAGATTCATACTACCCAAAACCCAGCAGATATGATGACAAAAGGGTTACCTGGAAATACGTTCGAGGGTTTCACCGTAAAGTTGAAAGTCCTCGCCTGACTTGGCGAGCGCGTAGTCCGAGATGGCTTTGTCGATGGCATGCATCGGACAAAGAAAGAGAAAGGGGTTAGTACCGGATATTTCTCGGAATATAAATCGAAAAAAAAAATAAAACTCAAAGATTTCTAAAGTGATCAAGCATGAAATCGGAAAAAGTAAAGGTGAGAAGAGTAACTTACTTCTTGCAAAGCGGCAAGGCGTCAAACTCCTTACGCTCCTCTTCACCTGGAAAAGAAGAAGTCGAACAGGTCAATGTTCGAAAGAAATAAGAAAAGAGGTGTGGATTCCGAAGAATCGGAACCGTCTCGGTTACATAGACAAGGAAAGACGTGGCGTTACCTATTCCTTGGGTAGCGGCGGCGTTTCGGCAGATCGTCTCGAGTATGTCGTACTCAGAGATCGGAGACTTCTTGGAAGAGTCACCGGCGTCCATCGAAGAAGGCGAGAAGGCGTCGGAGAAAGCGAAACGTCTTTGGGAAGAAAGGAGGCGACGGAAGACGAAAGACCAAATGGTCGGAAACGGAAGCTTGCACCGAAAAGGAAAGGAGAAGAACGGTGGAAGAGGAAGACGAGTTTTGGAAAGAAGAAAGAGAGAAGAAATTCTCGAAGAGAGAAAGAAGAGTTTTCGGGAGAAGAGAGAGAATGCGTTGGAAAGATGAAAAGCCTTTCTTGGAACGAGGAGAGAAGCAGGCTGACACGCATCTCGGCAAGGTGGAGATTGTGAGTAATGCCGAGACGCGTGACTCCAACGGATCTCTTCTCCTGGGCCATTGATGGGCCATGGAGACGAAGACGCTAAGAAGCTGGCTGTGTGTGGGCTTCAGAGTAAACACTTGGACCGGTTTAACATTTAAATGGTAAGTGTATTTAGTGTGTTTCTTGGATCATAAGTAATCCTATTTCTAATAGGATTATAAGAGGCAAAACCAATTCAAGATAGGAATGGAAGTCTACAACCCACACTATAAATAGAGGCACAAGGTCTTCACAATAAATCATCCACAAAACAAGAGAGAGAAGAAAAGAAGACAAGCAATAGAGCTAAACATTCGGTTGAGAGAGTTTAGTCTTTAGGGATCTTTGGTGAGTGATTCTTCTTGGGGTTCTTGTTGTTCTTTGTCTTGGGATCGGGATTAGGGATAGATTCCATATCTCCTAAGCACAACATCACATTAGAGCTCTTCTTGGTGAGGTACCTTTCATCAAAAGAGCAAGAGAGTTAGTGTGAGTGAGTGAGAGACCAAAAAAATCAAAGTGTAAACAACAAAAGTGTTTTAGTGGAGTTAGTAAGCAAGGTTTACTCGAGACGTACTCTCTAGTTTGAGAGGAACTCGTTAATTTCTTGTTCTTGGTTAACATAACAAAGCATAAACCGAAACAAAGCTAAGATATAATCGAACGCAAAAACTCAACAATATATAAAGAAAACGGCATTGAATTAGAATTCAAGAAAGAAACAAAACTAATCGATAGAGTATATATTAACGTACTATGGTTAACGATCCACATAAACATTGGGCAAAGTTTTGTCATTTCTTTGTCACCAAAAAAACGTTGCTGATAGGCATTTGTGGAACATATATATGATCCTGTAATCTAAGATTTTGGTCGACGTCTTGAAATGTTAAAATTAAATCAAGTTTTCGCCAAAATGTGTTTAATATTGTATAGAGTTAAAAACAAAATGCTATATATATATATATATTGCTATATATTTATATAATTGCTATATATATATATATAAATATATAATGAACAAAATCTTCGTTTTACACGATGAAATTTTGACACCCAATTCTTCTTAAACTTATTCCCCCATTTTAATATTCCGAAATTCAGATATAATTTATATGATACATATAAGCCATTACTTCATCGTGTAAAACGAAGATTTTGTTCATTATATATTTATATATATATATATATAGCATTTTGTAAACTGATAATGAAATGGCTAACCTATCTCAAGCATTTTGAGATTAAAGTTGTGTATGCATCAAGAGAAGGAAGTAGTGTGGCCGATAAAGTAGCGAATGATAAAGTAGCGAATGAATCTCTTTTATTTGAGAATTATGATCCTAAGTTGTATTCTATAATGCCAAAATGGGTTGAACACTTAATAGTGATGGATAGAGCTTTGTAATCGCTTTTGGGTTAATGAATTGTTGTTGAGCAAAAGATTAATAATAAATAGCTATCTGGAGTATAAATAACGAAAGAAAGGTGAGGAAAGAAAAATCATCATTAGCCTAATTAGTCGTGATTCTATATGTGAACTTGACTTTAATTTGAATCTAAGTTGTAAGTTAGAACCATAAGACAGACCTAATCATATTTGAAAATGATTATTTATTTCTTAAGCCTCAACCGATAGTGGTGGTTAAAACCACCGCTCACTTTCGTTTATTTTCTTTCCCAAGGGTAAACGATCCTTTCATTTAAAGAAGCTTCTTAATCTATTATATTGTTCCGACAAATAATTTGGTATTCTTGTCACAATATTTGCTTAACGAACGTCTTTTATCTATATGAAACAAGTTGACTAAACTATAGAAAACAAATAGAGAGTTGATTATCAGTCTCCGGTTGAAAAATGATATCCCAAATCTTGGAGTGATTTTTTATTGAGAAAATAAATTTAAATATTACACAACTAGCCAAAAAAAAACCCTCTAGCTTTAGCTCATTGGACTAGGATATAAGTTCTAAATTTCTCTTGTGTAAGCGATCCCGACCCCTAATTGGTTGGGATAATTATGAGTTTGAGCTACTTAATATTCTTTGGTAACGAAGTTTATTAATATTACTCCAATAAACAATGAAATCTAATTTATATTTTGCTGCAAAAACATTGAAAGAACTGTCATAAACAAAACAAAAGATAAAATATAATAGACAACAGATCAAAAACGTTGTCGGCAAAGACTAATATTTTTATCGAATATCAACAAATAAAAATCTGGCAAACAATCTGAAGAAAGTATATGTGCAGAAAAATGTGTGAACGATCACGATTCACGAAATAACGACACATCTCCAAGTGTGTAGATTATCGATAAAAATCTACCAAAGTGCTCAACTTCTCCTCTCCACTAATTTCATTTTTCCAATACCAAACCCATAAGAAACCACAAATAAATAAATAAATAGTAGTTGTTTATTCCTTACACAAAATAAACATTAGGGCACTTGTACACCACCGCGTACCATCTAAACCCTGTGAGTTGTGACACGTGGCTCGAGGGATATACGGAACTCCAGTCGTAGCAAAAACTAAAAGTTTCTTTGACCAACCAAGTGTTGACACATTAACCTTTCTAGAGACTGTAAAACCAAAGATATACCACGTCAGCAGACCCAACGAACTTACGATAGATACGTTCCACTGCCACATCACACGCCAGTTGATACACTCACGTTTCTCAAAAACTCTCTTTTTTGCACTCTTGAAACTTCACATATTCAACACATTTTTTTCTTTTTTGCTTTCTTTAGAGAATTAATAAAAAATCAAATCAAATCGAAATGGGTTACATTTGGTTATCAACTTTTAAAAGAAGTCCACGTGTATACACAAGAACATATTTACGTTTAAAATTTTTTAGCGTTGGTAGATAAAACTCGATGTTACCAAAAGTATACACTATCTAATTCATACAAAAAAAAAATCGTTCCTCCTTATATAAACCTTCTGTTGAACATAGAGTGGAAAAAAGCAAAATCAAACAAAGATACAAAAAGCAATTAAAAAACATTTTATTTGAAAGTTTTTCTCTAGTCTCTCCAAATGGAATGGACTGGAGGAAGAATCCTAGGCCGAGGCTCCACAGCCACCGTCTACGCCGCCACGTGTCACAACTCAGACGACATCCTCGCCGTTAAATCCTCCAAGCTTCACCGATCAGAGTTCTTGCAAAGAGAAGCCAAAATCCTCTCATCACTGAATTCTCAATACGTGATCGGATACAGAGGATCAGAAACCAAGAGAGAGTCAAATGGCGTCGTTACATATAACCTTTTAATGGAGTACGCACCCTACGGAACGTTGACCGACGCGGCGGCGAAAAACGGAGGAGGGCTCGAGGAGACTCGGATCGTGAAGTACACGCGCCAGATATTAAGAGGTTTGGAGTATGTTCACTCGAAAGGAGTCGTGCATTGTGATGTAAAGGGGAGCAACGTGGTTATTGCGGAGAAGGGTGAGGCCAAGATTGCGGATTTCGGGTGTGCGAAACGGGTTGACCCGGAATTTGAGTCGCCGGTGATGGGAACGCCGGCGTTTATGGCTCCGGAGGTGGCGCGTGGGGAAAAACAGGGGAAGGAGAGTGATATATGGGCTGTTGGGTGTACGGTGATTGAGATGGCTACGGGGTCTCCACCGTGGAAGGAGGCGAGGGAGGATCCGGTTTCAGTTCTTTATCGGGTCGGGTATTCTGGTGAGACTCCGGAGCTTCCTTATTTGCTTACGGAAGAAGCAAAGGATTTTTTGGAAAAGTGTTTGAAGAAGGAAGCTAAGGAGAGATGGACGGCAACACAACTCCTAAACCATCCGTTTTTGATAACTAAACCGGAAAATGAACCGGTTCTGGATTCCGGTTTGGTTTCAAGCTCACCGACAAGTGTGACTGATCAAACATTTTGGAGATCAGTAGAGGAAGAAGACGAAGACGAAACAGAGGAATTACAGGATGATTCGAGAGATCTAGACCGTTCAAACTTGTGGGGTTGTTATTCGGAGAGGATCGGACGGCTGAGGTGTGTTGGTGGGTTGGATGGGCCTAGATGGGATATGGAGGTTGAGGATTGGATCACCGTGAGGTGTGAAGGAATAATGATTAGTGGGTCACATGAGGAATTGATTATTAGTGAAAATATATCTGTGGGGGAATTGTAAATTGACTAGGGGTCATTTGGTGAATTGTAGAAAGTGTAGGGGTTGAAATTAGTGAAGATCTCCAATTTAGGGAGATCAGTGTAGCTGTTAGTCTCCGAATATTCGATTGATCACATGAATATTATTAAAATCCTGTTTTTTTATGTAACCAAGCCAAATTTTAAAGTTTGAACAAATGTTGATTTCTATAGAGTTTCAAGGTTTGTTGGCCTGCAATGGAGAAAAATGTTGAACTATTACATTCAGATTTTACCATCCCACGCTTTATCACTCTTTATATTCAACTACCCAATTTTAGTCTTGAAAGTAATATAACTAAATCATATGCTTTTTTCGAATGTCACAACTTTGTCAATTAGATAACAAATGAATGAAGTTGTTAAATAGATCAGTTAGAGATGCTCTGCTTGGCGTCCGCAATCTAAAGGCAGGAGGATTTGGCTGGCATTACCAATTATTACAGGAAAAATGAAGGAGAAGAAGGGGAGGAGTTTATGGATAACTACTTTATTTGTTGCCTTGTGCATTGGCTGCTGAAGCTTGGGGGCTGTTAAGAGGGCTCTGAGTCATGCATTGGAATTGGGAAGGAGAGTACTACATGTGCTGTCGGATTCTCAGCTGCTTGTTACTATTTTATCATCCATGGAAGCTTGGCGAAAATTCGCCGGCTTTGCACCAGGTTTGAATTAATTTCCTTTTCTTATGTTTCGCGTTGAATGATTCTATGTGGAAGTATTTATATTTATAGCTTCTGTTTTATCAAATTATCTCTCTGTTTTTTTTTTAGTTTGAAAACTATAATTAAAAACATCAAATATCAAATAGTAGAGTAAAAAATATTTGTGGCGCAAAAAGGATTTGATTACGAAACTAGTAACTACCACAGACCCCAAAAATCTTATTCCCTTGTTTATAAATCTCTCTATCAAGAGGAAAATCACGCGAGACTCGATGATGATCCATCAAGCTGCATTAGCTCTCCCGCGTTTTGCTCACCCCATTTTCACCAGAGGTTAGTTAAAGTTTCGGTTTTTGACTCTCTTTCTCAACAATGACGAGTCGCAAGCTTGTTAATTTCGGCTACGCTCTCCTTCTAACCAATTTGAAATTTTGAGTTTGTGCGGATCATCTTGAATCTGAATCCAGATTGCCCACATTTTAGTTTGGATTCCTCAACCGAATTGAAATCTGTGACACATCAATTTGAAAATTTGCAATTGCAATTGACAGGCTTTGGGCCTAATGGAGGCGTGTTTCTGCATCAATGCCAAACAAAGAACCCTAGAGGAGTAGCATTTTGCGCCTCTGATGATCAAATTGCCAGTTCGAAGAAGACAAGGTTCAGTTTTTTTGAATTTTAGCTCCTTCTGTGAATGTCTATGTTTACATCTGAGATTATTGACAAAGTTTCTAACTTGGCAATAGGTTTATGAAAGTTTAATTTCTGTAATTTTATAATCTATGTATCAATTATGTTCCACAGGAAAGTAGTGGAACATGTGTGTTTACTCAAAGCTAAAGATAATTTATCTGAGGAAGAAGAAAAAGATATGCTTGATTATCTTTACACTTGTCAATATCAAATGAGAGGCATTGTTGCTATATCTGTAGGTGAGGCCTCTCATATTCTTACTTTGGCTTCAGGACTATGATCTCTTTATCTCAAACTAGATGGTTCAATTTACTCTCACAGGTTGTATCGGTGATAGAAACAATGAAGATTACACGCACGGTCTCTTCATGCGATTCCAGAGGAAGGAAGACCTTGACAAGTTCTATGAGAACCCTTTCTTCTTGAATGTTCTCAATGAACATGTAACACCATTCTGCCATGTATGCCCTTACATGTAAACGCCATTCCTCTCATTAGCCCTGTCTTCTCATCACCTCCTTCATCTTCTTCTCAATTTAGATGTTTTGTTCTTGTTGTTGTCGGGGTTTAATGTATCAGGGGCTAATTAATGTGGACTATGAATCAGAGGTCGAAGATGACATCCTCCCAATATTTCGAAAGGGCGAAGTATGATCTACTCATTTCATATTCTGAGTTTTTGCTTTCACAAAATTTCCGTTTAGCTCCATAGCTTTAAAGCCAAAGGGTTTCTACTTTCTAGTGGCGCATTATGTAAACAGACCGTGTTACTTCCCGTGGCAGGAGTACAACTATGGCGAAGAGTTTGTTCTTCTGGTTACTTTTGCTAAGAACGCTTCCGAAAAGAACACTAAAGATGCAATGGATTTTTTTGCGCAGCTAACTTCATCTCTTCCATCATTAATTGTCCAGTCCACAAAAGGTGCCTATGAAGCAATTGTAGCTAATGTATTTCAGACATTCATATAGCCAACCTCAAATTGATCTAATCTTCTCTTTAATCTTTCAATGTCCAGGTTCAAACTTTAACGACAGCAGTAAGGAATTCACACATGCAGCAGTAGTTCGATTCCGCTCCTGTAATCACTTTTCCTAATAAAAGTGTGAATTCCTCTGTTTTCCTCTCTTATTCTCCTCTCACACTTGCTTATGCCACATCCTGCAGTTGATGCGATGGAGATTTTCATTGAGGGCAGAGAGTATAAAGATGTAAGATCTTAACTAAAACCTTGTTACAACTCAACACTAAATACTACTCTTCAAACTATTCTCATATATGATATAAGAAAGATTGAAATAAAGATTCTTTATCTTTCAGATGTGGAGGTCTCAGTTTGAGCCGTTTATAGAAAAAGCAGTAGCTCTTCATTTCTCTGTGGATCCCGTGGGTACCGACATCATGTGAGATATATCACAAAACGTTTCAACTTAACATATTAAAATTTGGTTGATGTGCATTATGAACAAAGTTCTCTCTATTACTTTTGATACAGCACAACTTGTTGCAGTAAGATTCTTGATTACAAAAACTATATCTTCAGTAAAGAACAAACGAATAGGTTTTGGGCTTAAGGGATACTAGAGGGCTATGACGATGTGAAGAAAGTTATACAAAATCACAAATAACATATTAAATATCTCATATTTACCCTTAAAACATAAGTTCCTTTTTCCTTTTGAATCTTCAGAATCCTTTGGTCCACCGTGTTCTCTATCATGAATTTCACAACCAGATAGGTCTCAAGCAATAGACATGCTGAGATTTGAGGAAAAGATAAGTACTCTAACTGGCTTGGCTTGTACAATAATTAATGTAAAATGTTAAGGTAAAAATGGATGTATATTTTGACCCAAAAAAAAGGAGGAAATGATGTAATATAAGTAGCATGATAGTCGATTTGTATTTAAAATGTGATGCATATAATGTTCGCATTACATTTAAAATGCTTGAGTACATTTGCATGTGTTGTTGTAAAATATTACACATTTTTTTTTACATAGAGAGAGCGAGGCAGAATAAGATTCCAACCAACTAGTCTGTCCATGCAAAATAGAGATTAATGAAAATGAAATACAAGTTACATATAAATTTTGTTTTTTTTTTTCTCTCATACAAAAGAAATTGAAGTTTCTGAAGGGGGAACTCTTTTCTTTTGTTTCCATGCTTCAAGCCATCAACACGACTCATATTTTAATAAACTCGAACATCTCAATGTAATACTAACTATAGTTAGTTCCACACTGATATAATTTCTCGCATATTCATAATCAACCATCTGATGTTTGACTCGGTCTTACGCCGTTCTTTGAGCATGATCCTGCATGGAGTTAAATGAAACTATATTACCAAGGATAATTTTCAATAGATTTAGACATTTTCTTATATATATATATATAGACCATTCACTGTTTATAAAATTACCAACTAGACTGGTCCAGATAAATCAA
The DNA here is from genome assembly GCA_963922655.1 of Cardamine chenopodiifolia. NCBI lineage: Eukaryota > Viridiplantae > Streptophyta > Magnoliopsida > Brassicales > Brassicaceae > Cardamine > Cardamine chenopodiifolia. The sequence goes on along the minus strand of OZ000486.1, from coordinate 13,452,706 downwards.
TAGTAAATACAAAATACATCAATACTAGGAAATTACAAGCAAGAACACATAACGAGTTTTTCTTTCACATATGTTTCGATACCAAATATCATAAACAATTAATACTGTACATATATGTGCTAATATACAGATTCATGTGTGTGTTTCACATATGTTTCGGAACCATTTTTTGTGTTTTACCCAAAAATCTACATATGTATATATGTGTGTGAAGCTAATGGGAAACAAGTAATTAAAGCAATGAATTTCACCCCAAACGTTTTTGTCTCCTAGTAATCACATTTTTAATGATGATGAAGTGATAGAGAAAGAGAGAGAGTTGAGTTGGAGAAAGGAAACACACATACCATGATAATGATGATGAAGTGATGAGTCGCCGGAGAAGCCATCGAAACATATGTATCTTCTCTCTTTCTCAGCCCATTTGATCTGCAGTTCCAAAGCTTCGTTTACATATAAATCGCTAATACAATTTTGTTTAAATAAGAAAACAAAAGATTGTTTATTGGTGTAGTTAGGTGTGTAAATATATAATTATAGAGAGATGAGCATGCTTACGGCTGATGAAGAATGATAAAGGAGATAATAAAACAAGAACATAGAAGTTCCAGGTTCATTGAACCTGGTTGCCTTTTTGTGCACCCACAGAGGCGCGAAAGCTGGGAAAAAAACATGAGAGTGGGTTGAGACTTATTTATAGACCTGACCATTTTAGTTTCTGCTTCATTTATTTTTTAAAATCAAATTCAATTACCATTTACTATTTCTTTCTGTGATATTTTAGTTTTTTTTTTTTTGGGGGTTCTTATAGTATTTTTTCAAGAGCTCTATTATTTTAATCAGAAAGTTATAGACTGTCAATTCGCGGTTCCTTGGAATCATAATTACCGTTGGTAATACATATGCAAAAACATAAATTACTTTTTTCATGCGTATGAGACTATCTCAATACGAATTTCCATATTGGATTGTAGTATATTTTATTACTATTGTGATTTGGATTGGAATATTCTTTTTACAGTTATTAACATACAAAAAATATAAAATATCGGAAATACTTATGAAGTTGACTAACTCATGAGTTTTAAAAAGAAATAAGAGAGAGAGATTGAGAATCTAAAATATCATAGTTAAGAAGTTTCTTGCGCCACTCAAAATTTAGCATGGCCTGTAAAACTGGTCAATTCATAGCAGGTTATATACTTTTCATCAATACTGCATATAAAATATTAAAAGTTATTATGATAAAAAAAATCACTTAAATAGTAAGAACTTTGGAAAGAGACCTACCTACAATACAATCAAGTTCAATCAAATCTAAATATACAAAATGGACACGTTGTTTTATTCATTACACCCAACTTGTGTTAGGTCTTTTAGTTAGTGCTTCTCTTTCTATCTTTTCTAAAGGTTGCTGTAATTCTATTTTCTTTTAGATTAATGCTAATTACTAGTTTAGTTATCTAAATTTTGTATATTCTGTTATCTGCTTAATTCATACCATTGGAATACCACGGTTCAACCATGTCAATACGTAACACTAATAGGGTTTCAATGGTTTGTCTTTTAAAATTTAGCACCGAATATCGGAATTTTTGTCAAAATATTCGCTTAAATCCAAAGTTTTTTTTTTGTAAATCTATCACTGGTAAAGCATACGAGTCGAAGCTAGTTGTTTACTTCAAGACATCATTTATTTAGAGAATATTATCATGCATAATTTTCATTTTTCAAAATCTAATATACAAAACTTTTATTTTTTTGTCAACAAAGTTTATGTTTTAAAATCAAAACTATAGAAAATGAGTTTATAATGTTTATACAGTAAGGCTGAGTCGAAACACAGACATGTTACCATATTATTTTGCTATCCATAATTTTCAGTTAGTGTTTAAAATCCAGTATACACAATTTTATGTTTTAAACTTAAGTTGAGTTATATAAAATAAAATTTGATTTTTAATTTGATTTTGAAATTCCAGAAGACAAAATTTCTGCACCATATAAGTTTTTCGTGTAATAAATTGCAAATTAAAAATAGTTTAATAAAACAGTAAATGTAAGACTTGAGCCGACAAAGCTTCGTGTAAAAGTAGATTAAAGTGTCCGTTCAATCCCAGTTGTTTCACGTGCCCACCAAACCATACAATTTGCAACTCAATTGGCTTCTTTGGATTCTCTTTTCTTTTTTTGTCGATCCCTTTTTTTTTGGTCGTAGACATTTCAACCAAAATAAGAGAATCTACATTTATAGTCATCGATATTATTAATTCGTGAATGGATTCAAATTTTAGCCGAATATGTATAAACAAAATTAATTTTTGATGTACATTACCTAAATATTGGAAATATTCATAAATTCTTGAAATAACTCAATTTAATATAGCTTCTCAAAAAATGCAAATTTTAAGCAGTTTTCAAAGTGAGCTGCATCTTTTTATTATTATTAAACTTCTTCATCTCCCAACCTTTGATATTTTTGTTGATTATGAACGGACTGTGTCTATTACTAAGAGTTGTCTTGTTCTTTCATCGCTTATGTGTTTTCAATTCTATGCATTTAAAAAAAAAGAGAGAGAACTTTCATTTTTATTTATGTCATGATATCATCTTTCGTCTAAGAAAATGTTGCAGAAAAATAATCGTTTGTTACAGAAAAGTGATTGAGGCTCATTCCTATACAACTTTTTGTCACAAGTCACAACTCATGACAGGTAATCACTTATTATGAATGGGCTGCGTGACTGCGTCTATTACTAATTAATACATTTTTTTTTGCTCTTATTATTCTTACAAATCTTTCGTTTTAATTCTAGTTATAAATATTAGTTTAATTGATCAATATTGATCTAAAATTTGATCAATGACGCTGTCAAATTATGTTTTAATGCTTTTGTGGAGGTTCGAGATCAGTATTACTATGACAAGGACTAGACAAGAAGACTGAAACATCTCTTTCGCCCATTAACAAAACAATCGGCCTTAAAGTCCATTGGGTCCGTCCAAGATAGTCTATTAGGCCCATCTTGATCTCACCTCCAAGCACTAATAATTTCCCAACTTTTAGGTTTTGTCTGCATTGTCTCTTATCCAAAATTAATCACCATTGAGTGAAAGTTAATTGACGTAATGTATATATATAGATACATACACAGTACATATACAGCTTCGACCATTAAACCAGATACGATCGAGCTGCCGAGTTGGACTAGTAGTTTAAATTGCTGATTAATTAAAAAGTAGACTTTGATAGATTTTCCAAACCAAAGGAAAGATACATTAAGCTGATCACAGTATTAGAGCAGCTCCATCAGGAGCTTTTAAATGAGTTTCTAAAGAAAAAAATAATTTAAACTTAAATTTATAATGTATAATTAGTTAAAACCGTTTTTTATTAAGAAACTTTTAGAAACGTTTTTAGGATGATGTGTCATTATGTGATTAGGTGTGCATATGTGTAACATATGAAGGAAAAAAAATTGCCTCTTTGATGTCTTTCTCTTTCTCGTCTCTGTCGCCGAAGGCAAAGCATCGCCGGTGTCGATCGGCGAGTTTGGATCATCAAATCGCCGCCGTGATCATCATCTTCACCGTCACTGGTGACCATCGGCGACCTTGGATCAGCAAATCGCCGCCGTTATCATCATCTTCACCGTCGCTGGTGTCCATCGGCGACTTTGAGCCGTTATCATCATTTTTAAGCTTTTCGTTTTCTTCGTGTGTTTCTGGAAAACGAATGTTCTGGAGTTGTACGTATTTGCAAGGTCTTCGATTCTGCATGAAACTATAGAATCGGACATTGTCATTTTCTTTAGACTGTTTTATCGTGAGAGAATCGACTTCGAAAAAAATTGAATTGTTGTGTTAGTTTTGATTTGGATGATATCAATCATATGTTCCTGGTTCGGATTTTATGGAAAAATTGTAGAATGGGAGAAGAAGGATCAAAGATGTTGAAGTTTATGTTCCTATTGTGTGTGGATCGATTGCTATTTATCTTGGAAAAAAAGCTACAGAGTGAGTGTTTTTATCTCATTTTTTTTCCATGTTTCTATATCCATGAGTTACGGTTATGCTGTAGTCTTTGTAGATGTTTGAAACTTCTTTGATTCTATGTTTAGATATACGTGGAGCTACGAATGAGGATCTTGGTGTGGTTATCAAGCGGGTCATCTTCCAGTTGCATCCAAGTTTTAAGAACTCAACTAGAGTGGTTGATTCTCCTCCCTTTGCATTGTCTGAGTATGGTTGGGGAGAATTCAAAATCGACATCACCATTTTCCTCCATACCGATGTCTGTGAAAAGAAGTTGCAGTTGTGAGTTTCCTCTGTGGTTGTGAATTTCAGTTTATTAAGTTGGTTTATATCTCTTAGGATGTATTGAACTTTTTCCAGGTCTCACTTCTTAAAGCTGAACCCGGAGAATGAATATGGTCCTAAACTCAGTCAATGGTTTTTGAAGTTTTCAGAAGCAGTTGAGCTTTTTAAACTTACTGCAGCTCTTTGAGAAGGTTTCTGCAGCACAACTTACTTTTTCATTGTTTATGTTTACTATTTCATAAATTTAATTGGCCTGACTTATTTGAAAATCCCACAATAGTTTTAACATGGATTTCTTAGCTGATACAGCCACAAGTTCCTATGCTCAAACTTAAAAAGTAGTTACACGCTGGGCGTATCCTTGTTTGGCTTTCTCTTTATTTTATAGGATAGTGTTACGTTGTTTTAGAAACAAATTCTTATTATCTGACTGTATTTACAATATAATAGGTACTAATGTTTTGAACTGATGGTTCTTAACCACTGCATAGTTCCAACGTAATTCATGAATTTTCTTTTGAACAACTGAAAATTTTGGTTTAGGGACTGCCGGAGAAGAGGCTTATTTGTTTGCCATGGATATATTCAGAACGTATATATGTGCATCCATATACTGCAGGTATTCAAAGGGTTTAGGTATATTACATATACTATGCATTATTCTGATTTTTCTAGACTCTTCATACATTTTCATAAATTGTTCTCTACTTATTAACACTTAAACATCTTCCACAGCGTATAAAATATTTTTAAGAACCTCATTAGAGGCTCTACCATTGAAAGAGCAGAAAAATAAAATCTCTTCGTGAGGTTTTTAATAATAAATTTTATAAATTGTATTATTAAAAAAATGGTAAAAATCCGGGGTTCTACTATTGGAAATGCTCTTACATTACTGAAAAAGAAACCACAAAAGAAAAAGAAGAAAATACACACCCAACAATATCATAAACTTCATGCAGGTGAAACCATAGAAGAAAAAGAAGAGAATACACACACCAAACATTATTTTACATCAACTGTCTTATTAACTCCCATCTCACAGATCTCCTTATAAGTTCACAATATTCCCAGCGAAACATTGATGGGAGCATTATGCGGATTCACTGCATAGAATTAGAGATCATCATACCGGTCGTTTGTAGGAGCCTTCCCACCAAACATCAGCATCCCTTTCTTTCCATTGACCGTCACAGTGGTCGAGGCACACCAACCACGCGGTCTGGTCGCGTCGTTTCTCCTCCATCTTCCAGTTTCTTCCACTTCAACGTTCCGTGTCCAGCACGAAACCTTTACCACACAACTTCCCAGGACCAAGATGGGCCTTAGGGTCCATCTCGATCTCACCTCCAACTACTATTACATATTTCCCTTCAGCCGCAGCGGCAAAAGCGCTCCTCGGTGACGGCTTCTCTCCGATAGTCTTTACTTTCTTCCACTCGTTCCGATCAACATCAAAGCAATGAACATCATCACATTCCTCCCCATTAAACCCGTAAAGCACCCATATCTTCCCTTGAACCATTACGAGACCGGCTCCTCCTCTTTCTTTGCAAGAATCACCCGGACTCGGTAGCTGAACCCACTTCTCATCAGCAACGTTAAACGCGTTTAGTGTATTGAGCCGCACGGTTGTACTCACCCCACCAAACAAGTAAACGTTCTTTGCATCAGAAGCCATCGAGTGGAAGCTACGAGTCTCAGGTCCTTCCTCAATCCTAGTCACAAGTTTCCACTCGTTCTTCACCGTGTCGAACGAGTAAAACCCGTTGTACTTTCGGGACGCATCACTGCCGCCGAAAACGTAGAGTTTGGATCCAACGGCCACCATGGAGACGCCTAAGAAACTGAGTGTTGGGATGTCTCCGGTGGCTGGAGCGATCGACCAAGTGTGAGTGTTGAGGTCAAAGAGGAAGGTTTCTGTCGATGGGGACATTTGATGTCAACTCGGCACCGAATGAGTATAACTTGTCTTCCACCACGGCTATGGCATGTGAACTTCTCGGTCCTGGTCCCTTTCCTTTCTGCTCCACCTAATAATCACCGCAATGTTTTTCAACACAAAAAGCTAATTACAATGTGATGTGTTCATTACCAAGAAAATAAAAACAATAATCATCTGGTTGCTTTTTTTTTTAATGAGCTTTTCTCTTACATAAATAAAGAGTAAATTCGGAAACAGTGAAAACTACGGAGTATTATTAGTTGGCTGGCGCAATGCATAACTTAATCACCAACATAGTAATCACTAATCAATTTAACCTATACTATAATATAGTATGTTTCTTGTAGAGAATTGTGAATTTGTGAGGCTGTATAAATGGAATCTTTAATTGATTAGTTACCTTGATCCATTCGCCATGCAACGTCGACGTCGGAATCATAGCTACAATATTCATTCTCGTACAATAAATTACAAAAGTCTTTATATTTTTGTATGTGTCTCTCTTCTTCTTTCTAAACTGTCTTATTTATAAGCTAAAAATCTACAAGAAAGATCTCCATTGTTAACGAGGAGGTTTTAGAATTTTTACCACCCGACTAGTTTTTTTAATATAAGTGTAACGAGTAGTCTATTCACCGGATTTTTAATGGACCTAAATTATGTCATTATTTCGACTGATCAAATTAAATAATTTAAATAATTTCACGTTTGAGAAAAATCGATCTTTATCCTAAACCAACATAACCATTTTTTTCAAAAAAAATTTCAAGTGAGAATCATTAGACCACCATTACTTGGTAACGATTTTCTTTGTTTATAATTATAATTTTCGGTGTTCCTTTCTTCTAAACTAGACGATCTATATAAAAAGTAAATGTTACGGGAAATATCACATATCAGTAAAGTCGTATATAGCAAAATGTTTATTCTTTCCATTGTTATCTGCCTCTAATCACTAATTGTCTTTTACTTAATTTGTTTTTAAAAAGTTGTCACTTACCAAATTGATTATTCAAAAAAATCTGGATCCCCCTGCTCAGGTGCTGATTGTGCGTAATGTTACTTTGGAGATAAAGAAAAAAGTATTGAAAATTAAGGTTACGTGATTCTCGTTTTATTTCCTCATCACTATAGCTACGTGTCCCCTGTTACACTGTTAGGGTGTCCTTGTCGTTGTAAAGCCGTCCGATCCGCAAACCATATGCCGTGACTCGTGACTCTTGAGCGGTGAGATAAAGAGACGTCAATGTCATAGAGCGTGCACAACTATAAACACTCTTTCATAATATCGTGACAATATTTGACAGTATTTTCCAATAATTTCCAATAATTAAAAGGCACAATATATAATTAACCGTAGACTTTTAATATATTTCTTTCAATGAAATTTTTATAGATAGTATTCAACAATTCATAATTTCTAAAATTTTCATATTAGACCCCTGGTCTAGGAACCCGAGTTAGATATATACTCTTAAAAAATTCTTCATTGCACAAAATGAACAGATCCAAAAATTCAATCTAGATCACTCATCACTCGTTTTCAGAGTATTCAACTCCTCTAGTTCATCACTTGTTCTACTCTTAAAAAATCTCCCAAAACATCTACCCCAAGATGTTAAAAGAAAGTCTACTCCAAATATATTTGGGCCCTAAAGTCCAAAAATATTAGTGCATTCAAACAAAATCGATGCTGATATTTGTCAGTAACAAGGCCCATATACAATTATTTGAAAAAAAAACTTGAGAGATTTGTGTTGTGTTGAAATTGAATCACATCCACATATGCACAGAAAAGCCAAAGCACGACTCTGTTTTCTCGTTATCATCTCTTCTACTCTATCAATGGCTCCAATCGTACCACTTCACCGTACTCACAAAAATCTCCACTTCTCACGAAACCATGCTATTAAACATCTCTTCTTCTCCAATCTCTCATCGAAATCCTCACTTCCTATCCAATTTCAACAACCCCACCTCCTATTTCCCTCGGCGATCCAAAACCCATCTCCCAAAATCTCATATTTTCCCAAATCTCCCTGCTTTATCTAACCAGAGTCTCAAAAACAGAGTTTTTTTCGGAAACAAGAGGTGTCCAGATGGAGAAAGGATTGATTTTAGGACAAGAGCAATCTCTGGGATTGATTTGGGAAGCTTCGAATCTGTTTTAGAAGCTACTGCTGTTCTCACAGCGATCATCGTTGTCCACGAATCAGGTCATTTCCTCGCAGCTTCTCTTCAAGGGATTCATGTGAGTAAATTCGCAATTGGGTTTGGTCCAATTCTAGCTAAATTCGATTTCAACAATGTTGAGTACTCGCTTAGAGCTTTTCCTCTAGGTGGGTTTGTTGGTTTCCCTGATAATGATCCTGATAGTGAGATTCCTATTGATGATGAGAATCTTCTCAAGAACAGACCAACTCTAGATAGATCGATTGTAGTTTCAGCTGGAATTATCGCCAATGTGATCTTTGCTTACGCTATAATCTTTGCTCAAGTGTTATCTGTTGGTTTGCCCGTACAAGAAGCGTTTCCTGGTGTTCTTGTTCCTGAAGTTAAGACCTTTTCTGCTGCTTCTCGTGATGGATTGCTTTCGGGTGATGTAATCCTCGCTGTGGACGGTATTGAACTGTCGAAAACCGGTCCTGATGCTGTCTCTAAGGTTGTTGACATTGTTAAAAGAAACCCAAAGAGTAATGTGTTATTTAGAGTCGAAAGAGGGAATCAAGATTTCGATATTCGGGTTACGCCGGATAAGAACTTTGATGGGACGGGGAAGATTGGTGTTCAGTTGTCTCCAAATGTTAGAATCACTAAGGTGAGACCGAGGAACATTCCAGAAACGTTTAGGTTTGCGGGAAGGGAGTTTATGGGGCTATCGTCTAATGTCTTGGACGGTTTAAAACAAACGTTCTTTAACTTCTCTCAAACAGCGAGTCAAGTAGCAGGTCCTGTGGCAATCATTGCAGTGGGAGCAGAAGTAGCGAGATCAAACATTGATGGACTTTACCAATTCGCAGCGTTGCTGAATATTAACCTTGCGGTGATCAATCTCTTGCCATTACCGGCTCTTGACGGTGGAACATTGGCATTGATATTGTTGGAAGCGGTTAGAGGAGGAAAGAAGCTTCCTGTAGAGGTGGAACAAGGGATCATGTCTTCAGGGATCATGCTTGTTATATTCCTTGGATTATTTCTCATCGTTAAGGACACGCTTAGCCTTGATTTCATTAAAGAAATGTTGTAGTTGTTATCTCTTTGCCAAAAGAATGTGTTTTGAGGATGAAAAGAGAAGAAACTTTTGTGTGAAGAAGTTGAGAGTTTTAGATCAAATTTGGTTTCCAAAACAAAACACATGGTGATGAACTGATGGTACATATTCATGTAATAGTTCTATTTTTTTTTTTTGCTTTACACCGTTACTAGTTGATCTTAAATCAAAACACATACAACAATTTTTAAGTATTGTATCTAATATACATTTGAGATCTTTCTCATATGCGTACTTGTACTTGTCCATAATTTTATTTGCTTCTTCTAGTGGATCATCCATTGGCTTAGAACCACAGCTGTTATTTTCTCCTTCTCCTTTAGGAGCTTCATCTTTGTTTAAAGCTAGGAATAAGAAATATGCAAATCCCATTGTATCCTATACAAAGAAACCGCCATTGCTGCAATTTTCACTGAGACTCTAGCAACTGGTCTAGGCACAGAAACAGGTACAAGATTGGTTCCACCTTCGATTCCATCTTTCCCTATATTCCAAGCGGTTCTAAGAACTTTCAAGAAACTGGATTGAGCAGACAAAACAATGGTTATGGACCGAAGTCGTTGGGTTTGAAGAGGAGCAATTCGAGTTCTTGAATTCAGCAAAGATGCGTTTTTAAAACTCAAAACAGAACACTGGGAGAAGAATGGAGAATTGGGGAATCGGGTTAGGGTTTGTAAGAATCTTGGAGCGAGATGTGAAGGATTCAATGAAGGAAACGTAGAGAGTGAAGAAGCCATGACATGTGAATGCAAAAAGCTTGTAACTACTATTCAGCTTCTTCTCTAAAGACTCTTAACAAGTACAAAAATGGTGTGTCTTGAGAGAAGAAAAATCATGTAATAGTTCTACTCTTGTATTATCCATTATAAAAGATGTATTTCTTTTGTTGTAAAGATAATCGTTCGATATTGTTGTGGACCTGAACTTGACGTGGCCCAAGCATGGTTATAAATTTTAGCCCGTACATTTAAAGGAAGAATCTCTCAATCTAATGATTTGTGGAGTGCACAACCAACTAATCTAACGATTTTCAGTATCTTTTCGATACCAAAATATAAATATAATTGAAATCCCTAAGCACATAATCAACTAAAGTTAAATATTTAATTTTATACGTCCCAGTTATATTATACATGATTGGTGAAATTTTATTGGCAGATCTTTCTATCTAACCATACAATATGTTTAACTAAAAAAATTTAACTTAAAATATTTCTGCCAAATACATGTGTTTAGCATTCAATTACTTCCTATCAAAAATAATTTAAGTGCATTCAACGCTATATAAATCTAGTTTTTTTAAAAAATTGTGAGATATATAAATTAACGCTATATATATAAGTGATTATATATTTTATAAAGTTAATCATTAAATTAAATATTTTAAAACCAGCATAATTAATAGGTCAAAGCTTGAAAGTTTGAAACTATTATTAAATAACCCTATAGACTATAGTTATTTAAACAAGTATATTGACATTTTTGGTAATTGAGTTATATATATATATATAATTATACAGGTTTTTAGTTTAAAAAAATAGTTTAAGGAAACAAATTTAGTGGGAGTGTCGATCAATATATTTGTTATAAGCAAGTCTAAACAGAATACAATCTCAAGTAGTGGTACTTCAACTGATATAGGAAGAAACTAAACATCAAATAAAGTTGACTTTTCAGTTTTTCAGGTTGCAATTAACATGATATAACATTCTATCCTATAACTTTTAGTTAAAAGTTTTAATTTTAACAATGTTCTCCAACACGTGGTTAACATTCAGTTTTTTTTTTCAAATAGAAAACAATTTTTAAGTGCGTTCAACGCCTTTTTTAAATCTGTTAGTCAAAAAAATGAGAACTTAGTAAAACGTGTTGTATCCTATAAGTTTTAGTTAAAAAGTTTAAATCAAACAAGGTTCTCCGAAGTACACGTATTTAACATCAAAAAAATTTCAAAATATAAAACAATTTAAGTAAATTCAGCGCCCTTTAAATCTATTTTTTCAAAAAGAAAAAAGTTAAAAGCGACAAAATAAATATAATTTTTCATTGGCTCTTAGTATTTATTAGTAGAGCTGTAACTGAAAAAGATAAGCAATCTATGAAGAAGAATGTTTTAATACAATTCGACATTTTGGGCCAATTTTTCATGTTGCCATTAACATGGTATAGTAGTACACATAATGTATCCTATAAATTTTAGTTTAAAGTTTTAAATTAGACAAGTTTCTCTGGTAAACAATATTTTTCTAAATATAAAACAAATTATGTTCATTCACTGCCCTTTAAAGCTATTTTTCCAAAAAAAAGTAGTCAGCTGCGTTGAACTCGTGTGTATCGACAAAATAAACATAAGCTTTCATTGGTTTGCTTTGATTAGTAGAGTTGTAATAAAAAAAGTTAAGAAAAAGACACGTGGTTAATATTATCTTTTTCCAGATATAAAAATAGTTAGAGCATCTCCATTAGATAAGAATCCCACTAAGTATCTACAAAATAAAATATAATTAATTTAAGAACCCCACTACTATTAATTAAGAACTCCACTATCATTTTCACTAAAAAAACTTAAAAAACTGACTCTTAAAGTTCTTAATTAAAAACCTCTCACATTCTCTCACATTCTCTCTAATGGAGGTGCTCTTATGTACATGCACCGCTCTTTAAATTTATGTTTTCAAAAAAAATAACAAAAATAAAAAGTCGGACGCGTTGAACTCGTGTGTATACGACAAAATAAACATAAGTTTTCATTGATTTGCTTTTATTAGCTCTTAATATTTATTAAATAGAGCTGTAATTGAAAAGGTTAAAAAATATTTGAAAAGTGTTTTAAGCCAATTGGACACTTTGGGGCAATTTTGCTTTTAGAAAGAAGATTTTGCTTATAAGATTCAAACTCCTATGATAAAAGAAAATGTTGCCCATATGAAAGGTGATCATGCCAACGTAATTTTGCATGAAATATCGCATAAAATGACCTTTGATTTATCTTTATTTTCCCTCAATCCTAGAATATTAAAATAAAATAAAAAATCATTACATTATTTATTTAAAGGCTTCAAATTTATTTATATTTTATTATTTTTAAGAAAGTAAGAAGAAAGACAGAAAAGACGTGGGGGGGGGGGGGAAAGAGAAGTAAATAAGAGAAAAATGCGTCTTTGAAGAGAACGTCCCATTCCGTTAGGCATGCAATGCGCGGCCGTGAAAGAAGCTCACTCCACTCCTTATATATATATATATATATATATATATATATATATATTTTATAATTTCTGTCCAATTCACAATCTTTTTTTTAAAACATGTACTTATTTGTTGTTAAGAAATATATATACTTCATTGTTAGATGTTACATATGGCTTCATTCTGACATTTTAGCTTAGTCGTAGTCCGAGTGTTTGTCTGTGTTTCATACACGTTTATTAGTGGGTGGAACAAGTCATTTTCAATTAGATTCTCTGTTAACATCACATAAACGGCTTTGACTAATCACTATGGATTATTGAGAACGACTTTAAAACACACAAATTATCTTTTGCTAAAAATTTAAGAGATTCAATTGGAAAATATGAAATTGAGACACTAAGAGGAGATAAATTACAAAAGGGAAAAAGAAGAAGAACTAATTACAGAATTTCTCATAATTATCACATAACCTCTTTTTTTTTATCCCGAATTTCTCTAAGAGACTAAGATAGACAATTATCTTATATCTCTCATAAACTCGTTCTGTAATTTCTTAAAATCTTTCTGTCTTCTTTCTAAGAAAAGACCAAAAAGACGAGAAGAAGGCATTAAAAGTTTAGATAAAGTACGTAATAACAACAAACTATTACGTAATAATACAAACTAATTTAATATGACTTCCAAATATAACACCAAACACCCCCAAAAATTTTTTTCACCCTTTTCTTCCTTTCCCTATATATCTAATTCGTAACACACAAAATACTTATATATACAAATATATACACATATACAAACATAGTATATATCAAGTAACAGGAGAAAAATCCTTATTTCCTCCTTGATCGGAGGGTCGCCGTGTTCAAAAGGATGGAAAGTGGTGGAGAGACGACGGTTACGGCGACGACGACGATGGAGGCGAGAGGGTTGAAGAAAGGGCCGTGGACGTCGACGGAAGATGCGATCTTGATGGAGTACGTGAGAAAGCACGGTGAAGGTAATTGGAACGCGGTGCATAAGAACTCAGGCTTGCTCCGGTGTGGGAAAAGTTGTCGTCTACGGTGGGCGAATCATCTCCGGCCAAATCTTAAGAAAGGATCTTTTACTCCTGATGAAGAAAAGATCATCATCGACCTTCACGCTAAGCTCGGAAACAAATGGGCTCGTATGGCTTCTCAGGTAGATTATCGTAATAATCTTTTTTTTTTTTTCTTTTCATTTAAGAAAATTAATTTATTTTTTAAAAATCTTGTTATTGGTTTCTTCAATTCCAGACTAAAGGGCTTTTAAAAATAAATAAATTAAACACATAATATGCATGTTTCAATATGGTGTTTGAATCTCTCTTTCTCTTAGCATGATTAATTATGCATCTCTATTGTTTCTGTTTGATTTTAATTATAACTTTTTTTGTTTTCCGATATGTATAGTTACCTGGAAGAACAGACAACGAGATCAAAAATTATTGGAACACAAGGATGAAAAGAAGACAACGAGCTGGTTTGCTTTTATACCCTCAAGGTATTAAACATCATCAAGGGATTGATAATGATGAAGAGTTTGAGTTTGAGTTTACTGCTTTTCAATTCCAAAACCAAGATCATCCTAATCACCACCAAAACATGATTCAGTACGCTAATTCGTCTAATACTTCATCATCCTCGTCTTCATTCTCTTCTTCGTCTTCTCAACCTTCAAAACCGTTCTGTCCTGATCCCTTAATCCCTACTAATCCTGTCCTAAATCAGATCTCCGATTCTCCGGTGAATTTTCAAATGTTCGCTCTTTACAACAATAGCCTTGAACAGAAAGATAATAACCAGTATGGTTTTTCTATTCCTTTGTCCTCATCATCCTCGTCTAACGATTTTTGCAATCCCAACCACATCCTTGAGTTCATCTCCGAGAATTCGGACACAAACAATACCAATAAGAATGACATTGATGCTATGAGTTATAGTTCATTGCTTATGGGAGATCCTGAGATGAGACAGACTTCTTTCCCTTTAGGACTAGACAATACTGTCCTAGAGCTTCCTTCAAACCAAACACCGACCCCTTTGTCCAATTCTAATACTTTTCTCGACAATGGTGTCCGTCTTGATCCACCTGCTGCTAACAGTGGACTTCTTGAAGCCCTCTTGGAGGAGTCTCAAGCCTTGTCTCGTGGCGGAAACTTCAAGGACTTTAAGGTTTCCTCTAGTGATCACTGTGAGGTTCAAGACAAGAGGGTGAAAATGGAGTTTGAGAATTGGTTAATAGATCATATAAACTCTTCTCATCATTCATCATTCGGTAAGCAAAAAAGTTATTTTCAACCATTTTCATTTATATATCTTTTGGTATAACCATTAATTTTGGACCTTTGGTAATATCGAAGATACGGTCTAATTAAATCTTTTTTTGTTTTTTTATCTATATTAGTGTTTGATATTGTATAACTTTGATTCAATGAACAGGAACAAACCCCAATATTTACAAAAAGTACAATGAGCCAACGATGGTGAAAGCAACGGTGGATGATGATGACGACTTATTGATGAGCCTTCTCAACAATTTCCCTTCAACTACACCGTTGCCTGATTGGTACCAAAGCGAAGCCTCATATCTTGCCCCACCAAGCGAAATCCTTATCGGAAACCATCAAGGTAACGGCAGGGTGGAACCAACCACGGCGCTGCCGCCTTCGTCCGGTGTAGATCCTATGGCCTCGTTGGGGTCATGCTATTGGAGCAACATGCCTAGCATCTGTTGATTTGGAAAAGAAAGCTAAATGTGAGCTTAATTTGTCCTTTATTGTGTAAAAATCTTCTTCAAATTAAAGTGTTCAATTTGGGATGTGCTATGAACTTTATGTTAAAAATGTTTACAAACGGGCCTAAAAACAAAAGAGATGAGAATGAATTTCTAGTTTTTATTTAAAAACTCAGGTTATTTCAAATCAAGACTGTGGTACAAATCGAGTAAGGTGAACAAGAGATTTATATAATTGTATCTCACAAACAATAACATTAGTTGAAAGGGTCCATAATTGTTATATACTACATAAGTCTGTTTAATTCAAATCTCAAAATGTACCACCTAAAAAGCTACACTTTGAGGGTCTCAAACAAGAATAAAATCCAGGACAATCAACGCCATTGGAATAGCTTACATGTAATTTGATTTTTAATAAGAAGAACTATATTTATAAATAATAAGATGAAGTATGATTACACACGTAAGAAATAAGGAAGACCAATAGAGTATAAAATCGGGGACGAGAATGTGATTGGGTAGCTAGACGACTAGTTGCATCCACTGCCATTGGCTTATGTCATTTGCATATTATTTTCCACACTATTCCAAGAATAATCTGCTTAAATTTTGGCACCCCAAGAAAGAAGAATAAAAATGAAGATAATAATAATTATAAAAGTAGTCGTCGATACCTGTTTTTCCTGAGAGGTTCCTTAATCTTTATACCTTGTTGCACCTCATCTGAGTTCTGACATCACACTACTACAGTTCTTAGATCAGAAGTTTCTTTATTTCTTCTACTACGTATTTACTTTATCTCATCCATTTATTTAGATATATATTGATGTCACGCCTGATGACCCCAAAACCAAAGGAAATAAAACGTGATCCTCAAAATATAGTAATAATTCTCTAAAATGTCATGTCATATAATAATATTAAATCAAATAGCAAGATGCGAGAAAAAGCACCACTAAATAGTAATTGTGAAAGCTAAAATGAACATTCATTCCAAAAATAGCATCCATATCCAACTAGAGATGCTATGAAATTCTAAGATTCTGGACTGGTCTTAATGTGACACAACAGCTCTTACATAAATCGATTAAATAAATAAATTGATTTCTTAGTTTTCAGGACTCGCCCAAGTCTGCGAATGTTAGAAAATACACATTCTAGGATATGAACACAGTATCATCCCATCCACGACCATTGACAAAATCATTTTATTCTAAAATTGGGTGGAAAAAAATAATAAGATTCAGGAAAAAAACACAAGTCAATTTTACAGTACAATAATAAATCATTTGCTCACCAACAAACACATCAATTTTAAGAAACTATACACACAACTTCAGAAAAAGAAGTAAAAAACACACTACAATTTAAGAAACAAGAACAGTGGAAAATTAGACCACAAAAAAGAAGCTTTTGGATATTTTTTCAAGTGGCTATTGTTTTTTTATGAGACTGCATTGAAAAGCAAACACACTTAGCTTTCATGGCTTCTATTTCACTCCCATATTCTCTGAATTTATATTCCTCCTGCTGTTTAAACGTTGGAGGAATCTTCCCTTCACTATAACATTGGTTACAAAGGCTAAACCCGGATTTCACTTCCTTAAACCGAGACCCAATAATCGGATACCGACAGACCGAGCAAACCTGGCTCCCGTGTCGATTCCTATCTCTTGTTTCGAGTTTCACAACAGTCGACATGATACCAAATCCCCACTCTGAATCATCGTACATCCCTAGGAACTGGCTGAATGTTACCGTCGATGTATCGGTTTCTCCATGAACTTCTAACATTTCGCTCATTCCTTGTGACGGTATGTAGATAGCTCTCAAGAGTTTGATGTACTTGGCAGCTTCCATTTTTGTAATCTGAGAGCTTCCTTCGTTTACCGGTCTCCAAAGAAGCGCATCGAATGCAACTCTTTTCCTTTTGTCTGGATGGCCACCGCATAAAGGAGCAATCACCGCGTAGAATATTCCTAAATCAACTCTCCCTGACCCTGAATCATCGAGCATTGAGAGGATTTTCTCGTTTATGGCCTTAATAGCTCCTTGGAAAGTCTCAGGTTTCAGGACATTAAGCAGACGCCTGAGAATCTCTTCTAAGTTTGGTTTCCTTATAGATTTTGCGGGCCCTCCATTGCCGGAATAAGATACAGGAACATTGTTGTCTCTCATCTCTCTTCTTAACGCTTCAACATCGCATTTCCATAGCCTTGTAACTTTCTGGAAGGCTCTAATTTGAAGAGCTGTTGCTAAATCTGGTCTCAGAGTAGTCTTCTCGCCTACCGTCTTGAACTTGGAAGGTTCCACAACGATAAAAGGACCTTCTTCATTTGCACTATTTCCGCTATTTTTCACCTTTTTCTTCTGCAACTGTTTCAGATGAGAGATCGCATCGTGCAACTCAACTCGGTTAGTCATTTTCAGAGCCTCCTTTAGAGACCTTTTAGCTTCTTCGGTCTCTCCAGCGCCCAACAAAGACACAGCCTTGTTGAGCTGAGCACGCCAATGGTTAGGCCACACAGCCAAAACTCTAGTATACATCTCTGAAGCTCTCTGAAACCTACCCAAATCCATATAAAGCCCACCGAGGTTATAAAGAGCATCAACATGACCAGGTTTCAAATCTATAGCTCTCTGGAAAACCTCAATAGCCCTCTCATCCTCACCCATAGCATGAAGCGACGAAGCCAAATCACAATGCGCATCTGCATAATCCGGTTTCAAATATATAGCTTCCTCTAAAGCCTTAACAGCAGCTCTATACTCCCCTACACCAAACAGAGCACTACCTAGAAGCTTCAACGCTCTATAATGCGTTGGACAAAGAATCGCAGCCTCTCTATAATACTCACAAGCACTCAAAACCATACCTTCACCTTCAAGTGAAATACCGAGATTAACATAAATCTGAGGAAGCAAGTAAGCCCATTGATTCCCACCAGACTCGGCAGCTTCCAACGCCAACAAAAACTCGTCTTTCGACTCTTTAAACTTCCCCAATACATAAAGACAATTCCCAGCTTTGAAATGAGGTCTCACATCCGTCGGTTGCAACTCGCAAGCTCTCTTAAAGCTAACAAGAGCTTCTTTAAACAATTGATGCTCATACAAAACACGTCCAATCGCCATATGTCCATCAAAAGCTTCTTCTCTTGATCTAGCACCATCTGCTTTACTTCTCAGCACTCCTAATTCTTTAACAAACGCTGTGTAATCATGACTCGATTCTTCCCAATAGATTCTCTTATCAGCCAAATCCGAAGATGGGCCTAACTCTCTTGACCATCCAGCATCAGAACACGCATCAACGTTATTATTATTATTATGATCCGATTTCAATTTCCCATCTTTCTCCTGTTTCGATTTCAATCTCTTCACCAAAATCTCCAAATCATCTACAATCTTCCACGTCTCGTCGAAAATGATTCCATGATTCGGCGAAACCGCCCAAGCCGCTGTTCTCTGCTGCTTCTGTGCTTCTACAGCTCTCTCATCTGTAATCGAAGACGATGAAGCTTCTGACCCGATCTTTGTCTCGTCGGCGTTATATTCAAGCCCTAAAGCGTCGAAATCACGATCAACATCTCCAGCTCCGTCGTCGTAAGTTCGGAGAAGACCGTCAAAGGTCAAACCTTTATCTTTGTCGATGAATTCAGCGTAGGTTCGAAACACTTCGTCGAGAATTGTGCTAATTTGTTCGTCGCTGAATTTAACCCTAGGGTTTACAGCTACGACGAGAGCTGACATCTCTTCTCTGCTTAACCCACCGTCACGATTTTCGTCGAATTGCTGGAAAATTCTCTTGACTTTCTCCGATCTGCTTCCTCTGGTCGTCATTTTTTCTCACCGAAAAATAAAAATCGAAACTTTTTTTTGTTTCCCTCTCCCCACAAAATCAGGGCTCGAAATGGATAAAGCAAACAGAGAAAGATAAACCAATGTAGCAGAAACCCCAAATTACACGAAATTGAATACTAATTACGGATCAATTTGGGGGCTTGATTGTGATACTGAATCTTGTTTAATTTTGATCTGTGTTCTGAAAAGTTGCTAAATTGAAGAAAATTGAAAATGAAATGGTCAAGGCCGAGCTGTAAATTTGTTGCCTGTGTATGTATGATGTCTAAACTCAGATAGTGGACAGGAGATAACGGTGCTGTATGGGCTTACTTCTTTCTTTAATTATTCTTACATAATATTTGTCTCCTAATTTTAAATTCGAGAAAAGTAAGTACAACTATATTTAATAATTCAACAGTCACACCAACTAATTTAAGTTTTCTTTTCTTTTGAAGAAGTCAATTCTCCACTTGTATCACAAGTTTGATAGTACCATTTGGATAACGAAAGAGAAGAGAGGAAATGATGCCATTAGTGGCTATTTAAATGCGAAATAAATTATGCATTTTTATAACCAAACCAGATTAAGTTTTAACATTACTTTGAAAAATCCTTCAAACTGTTGATACATATATTTGCTAGTACAAAGAATTCTCAACAGGAGCTAATACAAAAAGGTCTCTTTGACTGTCACTTAACAGGAGCTCTTCGGTTTTGAACGGCGGCTCAAAAATCAATATACATGAGGAATAAGAAACTGTTTCTATGAAGATATATGAGATCTAGTTAGTCTGGTGCCTGGCAGAATGAAAACTCCCTTGTTCCAAGAAGAAAACGTTAAAAGTTTCAAACGGATAAAAGATATGTTGGAGTTCTCTGCAACCACCAGTGTCTAAGAATCTTCTATAATGTCAAAGACTGGGACTTGTGATCAATCCCGTTGAAGATGTAAGTTCCTGTCATGGGAATAAACTGCTTTGTGATGAGCTGCAAACATGGGTTTTGACATAAGAACTTTCAAGTTACGAACCTTGAGCGCTGCTACCATTATCCAAAAGTCTGAGGAACTTGAGCCAACTTCAGCACAACTATCATTAATAATTTCTTGAATCTCTTGGCCTGGAGAGGAAAAAAAAACATTTTTAGTTCAATGTGAGAAATATCGTTACTAAGAAAACTGACTTCACATTTTGAACTCTAATGTTAACTGATCTATTACGAATATACATCAAGATGCTTAGGGTATGATCAGCAATCAATATGCATGAAGATAGTAGATAGTTTTTTCAATTTTCCAACCAATTTCATTATTCCCAGCATCTACAGTACAGAAAAGATAAATTTAATGTTCAGTTTCAACATATGCCAGACGAGATGTATACTTACTGAAGGAGCAGAAACTTTGAAAGCAGCTTCAATGGCTCATTTGTAGTTATCTTCATCCATTGATATCATCTTGGACTTAACTAAATCCTAAAATCTCATAGAAAAAAAAGATGAAACAAGGAATCACAAGACAAGTAAAGCTTGGTAACTGTTTGTTGAGTAACAAAAAGACAAGACAAGATAAGGATACCTTAAACTCTTTTTTTCTCTTCGCTGGTCGAGGGAAGGTTCCTGCTATGGGTTTGAGCCCATTCTTCAGCCACCTTGACAAGAATGACGACGTAGGGAATGTGCTTATGGGCAATGTGATCTGGTACATTCAGACCAATGGTCTACACATAGCTGCCGATCATTGAATAATTAAGATTTTATATCAACAGGTCACAAGTGGGCAACATTTCAAACCCAATAAAAGTAATCTGATACACAAGTTCAAGGATACCAAGAAGACATAATGAGGGAGAAGATGGAAGCAGAATACCTCTTCAGTTCAGGCCATGGATTATTCAAGCGGAGATCATCAAGAAATGATCAGGCTTTGACTCGATAACAACGTGCTCCTGATAAGAAACAGAGATATGACTTAGCACACATATCAAGACCAGTGGCAAAGTACTAAACTACAGTAATATTTACCTTTACACTGATACGAACAAACCCAGTAAGGCCATAGGAGCGAGTAATAACCAAGATGACATTTGCTTCCCGGCAGATTCTATCTAATTTCACCATTGAATCTTCCACTAGCTACAATCAACACATAGCAAACCAATAAGGCAATGCTCTGTAAAAATATGATAACAAAGACTAGAAACTATCATAATCCTAAAGAACTAATCATGTACTTGAAAGAAAGATAAGTACCTGAGTGGCAAGGCAATAACGAGAGTGAACTGAGAGAAGAAATATGGGTCTGTTGATATCAATGTCTCTGAACTCTCCTCAACAAATTTGGCGTTCACAGCATCGTTAAGCTCCTGGAGAAAGGTACAGACACACTTGGCTTTTGACTCACCAACGCTCTTCGCATCCACTGAACATAAACACAATCATCAAGTAAGTGTCTCATACACAGCACGCATTGCTCACAAAGATTACAAACAGAGAGAATGATTTTACCCATGAAATTGTTTCCAAGGTCGCCAGTTTCTACTTTGGATCCGTCAACAATGGTGATACTTCCGATTCCACCAAGAACGAGATTCTTGAGAGCCTCGGCCAGTTGGGCCACAATTGAGCAAACAGATGCTCGCGGTTTCAAGAGATTCTTGACCTGATTCTCCCCAAATCCTACGATTTTGCGCATCATTACGAATTTGGAAAAATCCGGAATCGGAAATAGAAATGATGAAACAGAGGAGAAGTAGAGGAGTTGGGAAGAGATGAGAGTATACCTGATCTGACGATCGTTTTTGGTTTTCTTGGGCTCTGACATTGTTGGTTCTTGCTTAAGTCATTTCATGGAGTTTTCAGTGGTTCTCTCAGAGAAAGAGAGAGAGATATAGAGACGCATAGAAGTGTTGAAGTGATGGGAGAAGAAAGTAAAAGAATCGATTTTATTATTAAGAAACTTTGCCAAGTTGCCTTATTTTTTAATATCAATATTTCCTTCCTAATTTGGTTAAATTACAATATTTAGTATATAACTTAATATTACCTTTATTATTGCTAAATAACTTAATATATAGCAAAATTATATATATATATATATATAAATTATAATCTAGTATATAAATTTTCCCGAATTTATATTTGCTAGAGTGAGATTTTCATTGATTACAAAACCCCAATTTACATGAAACACATCATTTTTAAAAATAAATTTGTAAAATAAAATTAGAAACTTTACAATTTTATTCAATTTAAATAGTTTTTTAGGCGAAAAAATAATATATTGTTAAAATCTCATTCAATTTTAACAATATATTATTTTTTTTGCCTAAAAAACTCTTAATCAACTGCAACAAGTTTATGATAAACTCCCATTTCTTTTTTGCCTTGTCAAGTCTGACATCTCTATGTAGCTATAAAAAAACAAAAAAAATATCTTAACACTTGAGTTCCTATTATTGAAAAATAGCTCAAGAAAGAAGAATAAATTAATAATTAACTTTAGAAAACGAATAAATTAATTTGAAAAGTAAAATGATAAAAACATATCAATTAAATCAGTCGTAATTAAACTTAACAAAATGGGCTGTTAGATGTAGGCCCTATATATGGGGCCGGCCGTCTGCAAACCGCTGCTATGACAACAGAACTTGTAAGCTCAAATCAAAAGACGTTAGTCACATTTTCAGCTGAAACAGTTTTACTGGAAAAAAAACTTTTAAAACTGTTTTAAAATTTTATTTTTACGTGTCACAATATCATTGGTTCATTATTTATTTAATAATATAATATTAAAAATTAATAAAATTAAATAATAAACGATTAAATATTTTTTTAAAAGAGTCTGGTGAATCTCACGGTTGCAATGCTCTCAATCTCACGTTTCTCAACTCTTTTTTACTGTTCTTCTTATTCTATTTGTTCAGAGAAGAAGAACAAGAAGATGAATTTACAGGCATGATTTGATCTCTAGTTTTTTTTTCTGATCCATTTAGGTATCTCCTTTGAATCATGGCTTTTGTTTTTGCTTTAGTTTTTTTTTCTTTCTTATAATAATTCTTTGCTTTGTCGTAAAATTTTCTTTTAACTTATGCGTGCAATGTGTTTGCGTATATTCCGCAGAGAATCAGAAGGTTGCTGAAAGAAAGAAGAGAAGTTCTCACTGTTCAACTGCTTCTTGTTTGATAAAGCTTGTGATTTGATTCGGTTCCGGTTCTTACTCTAACCGGCTCTGTTTCGTTGCCTTCAAATAATTCGGTATAAACTCCTCTTCCAGATTTTTCCCCTTTCCGCATGAATTTTTGCATATAATAAGTCTTCATATCCACATTGTTACGTTTTTAATTAATTTCTCTATTTGATTCGACGTTTTATTGCTTCTGTCTTAGAGCTTGATTCGATTTTTTCCTAATCAGTAGTTACACTGATTCCACAGGTCACAAAGTTGGAAACTTTACCTTGATTAAAATTTCTGCGGTTCTTGTCGTCGAAGGTGGATTGGTTGCTATTCTTCTCATCCTCAATGCTGAATTAATAGTCACTAGATAAAAAAGATGGTGCTAGTTCCAGCACAAACTATCTGAACTGTTTTGATTGCATTGTCTCCATGTCCATGGGACTGGGCATTGACCCATCTGTGGCTATAACGACACTGATTGTGGTCATTATGGTGGTTCCAATGGGCTGCCAAAGGCCTCAAGTGGTCAACCTCGGTGCTGTTTTCACTTTTGATTCGGTTATTGGAAGAGCTGCAAAAGTAGCCCTCGAGGCAGCTGTTGCTGATGTGAACGCTGATACAAGCGTTCTCAGAGGAACGGAGCTACGCCTGCTCATGGAGGATTCTGCCTGCAATGTCTTTCATGGGTCCTTTGGAGGTACCGTGACTGTTCTTCTACTTCTTTTGTGTTTACACACTTGTAACCCTCATCCATGGCCCCATTTGAAATTTTCCATTTCGGGATAGTTGGAAATGATTGGCACATCAATTGTGTTTTGAAGTTTTTATCGGTACATATTTTGGGTTCCAAATGCTAATGATGTTTAGAAGTAGAACAATATAGACCTCAGACCCCAAACAGGCTGTTCCTTACTAGAATATATGATTTCTGTACATAATTGGAAAAATAACTTTGGTTTTACCACTAATAGCCTGGTCTAAGTTCCAGAGGTTTTTGTTTTGCAGTATTTGAAGTGCTTGAGAAAGGAGTGGTGGCTATGATAGGTCCAATTTCGTCCTCCATCGCTCATACGATGTCTGATATTGCCAAAGGGCTCCATTTTCCTCTTGTCTCATTTGCAGCAACTGATCCAACTCTCTCTGCCCTCCAATTTCCCTTCTTTCTCCGGACTACACCTGATGATGCCCACCAAATGTCTGCCCTTGTGGATCTTATCCATTTTCATGGATGGAAAGAGGTAATATCAGTTTACTCAGATGATGAGCTTGGAAGAAATGGAGTTTCTGCTCTAGATGATGAACTGTACAAGAAAAGATCCAGAATTTCCTATAAAGTGCCGCTCTCAGTGCATTCTGATGAAAAATTCATTATTGATGCTTTGAACAAATCCAAGTCCCTCGGTCCTCGAGTCTATATCCTTCATTTTGGTCCTGACCCATTGCTCAGAATTTTTAGTATAGCGCAAAAGCTCCAGATGATGACCCATGAATACGTGTGGCTTGCTACAGATTGGCTCTCAGTTACCTTAGATTCTTTTTTGAGTGACAAAGGTACTTTAAAACGTCTTGAAGGAGTAGTGGGGCTTCGTCAACACATCCCAAAATCAGTAAAGATGCAACAATTCACACATAAACTGCAGAGCAACAAAACAATGAATGCCTACGCCTACCATGCCTATGATACAGTGTGGATGATTGCATACGGCATCGAGAAGTTGCTGAATGAAGGAATCAACATAACGTTCTCTTACTCTGAGAAGTTACTTCATGCACAGGGAATTAAACTGCACCTGGAGAGAATCAAATTTTTCAACAGCGGGGAGCTACTACTTGAGAAACTTCTACAGGTGAACTTCACTGGTTTAGCTGGTAAAGTTCAGTTTGGTTCTGATCGAAATGTCATCGGCTGTGACTATGAAATCATCAATGTAGACAAAACCGGGGTTCATACTGTGGGTTTCTGGTCGAGAAATGGAGGCTTTTCCGTTGCAGCCCCAGAAATCCGACAAAAACATAAGAGTACTAGCTTTGTTTCTGATGAAAAACTTGGAGACATAACTTGGTCTGGTGGTTGCCGTGAAAAGCCGCGTGGTTGGGTCATTGCAGATTCTGCAAATCCATTGAAGATTGTTATCCCAAGAAGAGTGAGTTTTGTCGAGTTTGTGACTGAAGAAAAGAACAGTAGCCATCGGATCCAAGGATTTTGCATCGACGTCTTCATTGAAGCATTGAAGCTCGTCCCTTATAATGTTCCTTACATATTTGAGCCATTCGGGAATGGCCATTCAAGTCCTAATTACAACCAGCTTATTCGAATGGTCACGGATGGCGTAAGTATCCACTTCAAAAACATAGAGAACTGATTTGGAAAGCCTCAGAGATCACTCAACATTCTCAGAATAACTTTTACTGAGATTATGGTTGGGCAATGTCCCTCTTTTTCCCTTTTTCCTCTGTTTTCAGGTGTATGATGCAGCTGTTGGGGATATTGCAATAGTCCCAAGCCGGTCTAAATTAGTGGATTTCTCGCAGCCTTATGCATCCACAGGCCTTGTGGTGGTGATTCCAGCTAATGATGATAATGCAACATGGATCTTTCTGAGACCTTTCACCATCGGGTTATGGTTCGTTGTTCTAGCTTCATTCCTGGTTGTTGCCGTAGTCATCTGGATCCTCGAACATCGCATCAATGAAGATTTCAGAGGGCCTCCCCTAAAACAGCTCATCACAATGATCTTGTAAGTTCAGCTCGTAATATTCACTGAATTTGATAGTTCTTTCTCGGAGTTTTATTTGACATGTCTAGTCTAATCTGTCCTTGCAGGTTCAGCTTCTCAACTCTTTTCAAGAGAAACCGTGAGTAGCCTCAATCTCATCCATCGTTTTATAGCACCATCAAGCTAGAGAAAACATAAGTTTAAGTTTGACAGACTTACTTTTCTGAATCTGTCGGATACATATTCGGCTCTAGATTGAATTTTTTTTAACCAACTCATATCTACGATCTTACTGTTTAATCCTGTTCTGTCAACAGAGGAAGATACTATAAGCAATCTAGCAAGACTAGTGATGATTGTATGGCTCTTCCTATTGATGGTTCTAACCGCGAGCTACACAGCGAACCTCACCTCAATCCTCACAGTTCAACAGCTTCCCTCTGCCATTACCGGCATTGACAGCTTGCGGGCAAGCGAGGTTCCTGTCGGTTACCAATCTGGGACGTTCACTTTAGATTACTTAACCTACAGTCTTGGCATGGCTCGGTCTAGGCTGGTCCCACTTGACTCGATGGAGGAGTATGAAAGGGCTCTAAAACTAGGACCAAACACTCTAGGAGGCGTAGCTGCCATTGTCGATGAGCTCCCTTATATCGAACTATTTCTAGCAGAACGAACAGGCTTCAAGATTGTTGGAGAGCCCTTTATGCACCGTGGTTGGGGATTAGTAAGTACATTTTTCACATTTCTCTTTATCAGAAGACCGAAATCAATCACACAAAGATTGAACTTTTTGTTTAACAGGCGTTTAAGAGAGATTCTCCACTGGCTATAGACATGTCAACAGCGATCTTGAAACTCTCGGAGTCAAGGAAATTGCAAGAAATTCGAAAGAAATGGTTATGCAAGAAGAATTGCGCAGAGAAAAGAGATTGGAACCCAGACCCAAACCAGCTTCATTTCAAGAGCTTCAAGGGGTTGTACCTTGTCTGCATTGCAATCACGGTCTCTGCTCTTTTGGTATATGTTCTTAGGATGATACGCCAGTTCGTGCGGTACAGACGGATGGAGAGGACAAGTTCCATGTCTCGCGCTTCTTGGTCGTCTTCTCCTACGATGCGGTTTAGAGAATTGGTGTTTGATTTCGTGGAGTTTGTGGATGAGAAAGAGGAAGCTATCAAAAGAATGTTCAGAAGGAGTGAGGACTCTTCTAACAACCCATCTCATGTTGTGGAAGTCCAGGAAGCTGATTCTGAGGTACCACGAAATTGATTAGTGGATATGAACTGTACGGAATTAGATATGAGCTAACATCTAACTCAGCATTCAAATCTTTTTTCATTAGATTTGATTGTAACTTAGCAACATAAAAAAGCTGGTAAGAGCCAGTGATTATTACCATGATAATTTATAGCAGCTATACATAGATTTTAGAGTTTATATGGCATTGCCAAAAATTATTTAAAACTTTTTCATTTGGTTTCTTTCTTCTTGACTTTGTGGATATCTTTGATTGGTTTTGGTATACTAGCATACCCAAAATTTCAAAAGTCATCCAAATTTAGATTATATAAAACTCTTCAAAATTAAAAAAGCTTGGATATTTGTATGCATATAACTTGTGTTTGTATCCATTAATTTATTTTTAAATTATTGCCACGTTCTTGGTATGAAGTATGAACTTATGAATTTTTCTTTTACTCAACTTGTATGCTAACTTGTTTTGTCTGACCCACTATTTGCTATTTGATTGAATTTATTTTGTCATTGTAATAGTTTATAATTTATTGCCGTCAGACATGGGGTTCTACTCGTTCAATTGAATTATTATTTACCAGTTCCATGTCTTTTTGAGATGGTTCAGAGTTCTGTTTCTTGATCAGTACAGAATCCAAGATAATTTTATACACACATACATATATGCAAAATCTAACTATCAAAAATTGAAACATATGAATTGAATCGAAGCAGAAGCAAACAATCTGAAAAAAGCAAACTGAATCACGAGTATGAAATCCCAATTTGATAGATGAAAATTGAAGCTCGAATCAAGAGGAAGAAGATGAAAACTAATCAAATCAATCTTGATCTTGATGAATCGATGAAGATCAGTAATGATTGCGGAAGCGGAACGAAGAATCAGTTATGATCTGTTACTATATTGAAAAAAATATCTTCGTTCCAGTGTAAAAGTGAGATACGAGAAATCAGTTGATGTTAATGGTCGTTATTGCCTCTAAAAATCAGTTCTTTTTTCTTTTGTTCTTTAACTCCGAATCAACAAATGACTATATCATCAGCTCGTAAAAATCGGTCCTTTTGGGTCGAAATCCGATCAAAAGATGGGATTTTTCGTTATGATTCGAAGTGTTTTCGTGGGAGTTATGCTCCTATATGTTTCTAGTTTGTGGGTTTTGCCAACTGAAGCTGCTGGTAGAGAAAGTTTCTCAAGAAACTATTCTTCTTTTTCTTTGCCAAGCTCTGTCAACGTTGGAGCTCTGTTTACTTATGATTCTTTCATTGGAAGGGCGGCTAAAACCGCCTTTATGCTGGCCATTGACGATATTAATGCTGATCAGAGTATTCTCAGGAGCCATGACGCAAATTGCAGTGGATTTGGTGGCACTATCGGAGGTACTTTTCGTAAACTGTAGCCTAGAGGAAGAGCTTGTTTAGTTATGCCTTAGATTTGCTTGTGAAAATGCCTCAACGAAAGCTGTGTTTCAATAGCTTGTTATAATCTATGAAACCTTGTTATAATCTTCCTTTTTCATATGAGGAAGGAGATTGGTGATATGTTTTCTAATGGTGTAGCTTTGCCGCTAATGGAGAACAAGGTGGTTGCAGCCATTGGTCCACAATCTTCAGGAATTGGTCACATAATCTCCCACGTAGCTAATGAGCTTCATGTACCTCTCTTGATATTTGCAGCAACAGAACCGACTCTTTCTTCGCTTCAATACCCTTATTTCCTTCGTACCAGTCAGAACGACTACTTCCAGATGAATGCAGTCGCGGATTTTGTATCCTATTGCCGATGGAGAGAAGTTGTTGTGATCTTCGTGGACGATGAGTATGGTAGGAATGGGATATCTGTATTAGGCGATGCTTTAGCCAAGAAACGTGCCATGATCTCTTACAAGGCTGCATTAAGACTTGGTGCAGATAATAGCTCAATCAATGACTTATTGGTTTCTGTTAATCTGATGGAATCTCGTATCTTTGTTGTTCATGTAAAAACTGATTCGGGTTTAAACATATTCTCTGTCGCCAAGTCTACTGGAATGATGGGAAGTGGCTATGTCTGGATCACCACTGATTGGCTTCTTACAGCTTTGGATTCCATGGAACCGTTGGATCCCAGAACTATGGATCTCTTGCAAGGAGTGGTTGCTTTTCGCCATTACACACCTGAGAGTGAAAAGAAGAGACGGTTTATAGCAAGATGGAAAAACCTTAGATCAAAGGAGAGTTTAAGAAGTGATGATGGCTTCAATTCTTATGCGCTGTATGCTTATGATTCGGTTTGGTTGGTAGCTCGTGGTCTCGATGTTTTCTTCAGCGAGGGCAATACAGGGACTTTCTCCAATGATCCGAATCTGAGGAAAATTGACTGTAGCAACATTAAGCTATCAGCACTTAACGTTTTCAATGAAGGGGAGAGGTTCTTGCGGGTAATTCTTGAGATGAATTATACAGGTCTGACCGGACAAATCGAGTTTGATTTAGAGGAAAACCGGATTAATCCAGCCTATGATATTCTAAACATAGAAAGTAAAGGTCCAGTCAGAGTCGGGTACTGGTCAAATCATACAGGTTTCTCAGCCGTGCCTTCGGAGACATTATACTCAAAGCCTTCAAACACATCTGCAGAAAATCAATGTCTTAATGAGACCATATGGCCAGGAAAAGTAACAAAGCGGCTTCGAGGTTGGATTTTCCCTGAAAATGGAAAGCCGCTAAAAATCGGGGTGCCTAACTGTGTGAGCTACAAAAACTATGCCTCTAAGGACAAAAACCCTCTTGGTGTTAAAGGCTATTGCATTGACATCTTTGAAGCTGCGGTTCAATTGCTTCCATATTCCGTTCCACGTACTTACGTACTATAGGGGGACGGGAAGAGAAATCCATCATATGACAATCTCATAAATGAAGTTGTTGAAAATGTGAGTTTTACTTCTTCTTCCATTTACTCTAATCAGGTAAACCAAACAGTATACTAACCTGTATTTTGTGTTCTGTTTTATGTCTCTAGACTTTCGATGTAGCTGTTGGGGATGTTACAATCGTCACAAACAGAATCAAGTTTATAGATTTCACGCAGCCATTTATGGAATCAGGGCTTGTGGTGGTAGGTCCAGTGAAGGGAGACAAATCTAGTCCTTGGTCTTTCTTGAAGCCATTTCACTATAGAGATGTGGGCTGTGACCCGCGCCTTATTTCTCTTTGTTGGAGCTATCATTTGGATTCTTGAACACCACTTTAACTAAGAATTCCGCGGACCTCCTAGGCGTCAAATCATTACCATCTTCTGGTTAGTTCCATACAATTAGTGAACTGACACAAAAACTCATATTTATAAGTTTAAGCCTAAGCACTAAAGCTTTGCTTTTCCCTTCCTCTCTGGTCTTCAACGTTGCAGGTTTAGCTTCTCAACAATGTCCTTCTCTCACAGTATGTACACACAAAGATATTGGATCCTACGAACATCAAAGAGAAGAAAATCTCGGGTTTTTCTTCTATTACCAAACTATCGAGTTGTTTATTCTTCTTCTTTTCTTGATCTTCAGGGGAGAACACAGTGAGCACGTTGGGGAGGTTTGTGCTACTCGTATTGTTATTTGTGGTTCTAATCATCAACTCAAGCTACACGGCGAGTCTCACTTCGATCCTCACTGTTCAACAGCTAACATCTCGGATAGAAGGAATGGACAGTCTAATAACAAGCAACGAGCCCATTGGAGTCCAAGACGGTACCTTTGCATGGAAATATCTGGTCAATGAACTTAACAGAGCTCCATCAAGAATCATTCCATTGAAAGACGAATAAGAGTATCTCTCTGCTCTTGAACGTGGTCCTAGAGGCGGTGGCGTGGCAGCCATTGTCGATGAGCTTCCTTACATTAAATCTCTATTGTCAAATAGCAACTGCAAGTTCCGTACAGTTGGACAGGAGTTTACCAGAACAGGCTGGGGATTTGTATGTAAAAACCGGTTTCAAGACTTCTTTTTGATCAGTCTATTAAAACTTTTGCTTACCCGATCTCCATTCTTGCAGGCGTTCCAGAGAGACTCTCCTCTAGCTGTGGACTTATCGACAGCAATCCTGCAGCTGTCTGAAGAAGGAAAACTCAGAGAAAATCCGGAAGAAATGGCTAACCTACGACCACGAATGCACAATGCAAATTGCAGACACAGAGAACTATCAAATCTCGGTACAATGTTTCTGGGGACTCTTCCTAATCTGTGGCATCATTTGTTCATTGCACTCACAATCTTCTGCTGGAAAGTTTTATGGCAATACCAACGGTTAAGACCAGAAAGAAAATGATGAAGTAAGAGCGAGCGAGGAGGCTGGTTCTTCTAAAGGGAGAAGTTTGAGAGCGGTGAGTTTCAAGGAATTGATCAAAGTTGTTGATAAGAGAGAAGCAGAGATCAAGGAGATGCTCAAGGAGAAGAGCAGTAAGAAACTCAAAGCTAGCCAAAGCTCAGCTGAGAATTCGCAATCAAAACATTATAGAGACGGTTAGAGAGATAAGAAGAGTTATACAATTTGTTTAAATGACTATGTGACATTACTTAGAGGGTATATAGATTTTTAGTAGATGGGGACCTAACATAACCTAGAGATAATGATACAATTTTTCCCCATACCATCTAGCAAGAGGAGCAAGTGAAATGAGTCATGAATAAATAACATTGAATTTGGAACTCTGGGTATCAATTTTTATATGGTTTTTGTTAAAGGATCATGTCGTTACTGACTGACTTTCCCTAAAAATAAACACCTGCAAATGCAAGAGTTAAAACTTGATACAATAACATGCACAAATGGAAAAATTATCCAAATTTTAAGATTAAAAGGAAAAAATAAAAAACCGAGAAGTTCGGTGCGTATTGGGTCGAGATGGAGTATATATTTTTTCGATTTGCGCCTAAATTAATAATAGAGATTTTTGACAATTATACCATAAAACAAAAAAAATCATTTCAAAACGCCATTTTTGGATCCTTGTTTCACATAATGCCACTTTGTGATGTTATGGAAGAAAGATTGTTTTTTCCAAAATGCCCTTGCATTGGAAAGAACCACTGATTTAAGATGTTTTTCGGTCCAAAAAATGACGATACACACAAAAAAAAGGTAGACAAGTAAATTTGTAGATAGTAGATAACTTAGATTTAATGTATCATAGAAAAGTTGTGTCATGGACAAACCAAAACCTACTTGTCCATGAAAGAAAGTAATGATCTTATTTGATAACTTGTGAAAGTGCTACTATAGACAACGGTGACACTAAAGAAATAGTAAACAACTTAATAACTTAGATCAAACATATTACATGAAAACTTATAGCATGGACAAACTATTGGCATTTGTCCGCAAGAGAAAAGATATGGTGGACAACTAATATTCAACATACACACAATTATAAATTATTTGGTTCCGTGCAAAAATGAGTGTCTTATTTTTTGAATTGTCTTAGACATGATTTTACTACGTGATAAGCGTCGCGCGTGACCCACACGCGCCATCACCGGCTCCGGCCACCGCTCTCTTCATCTCTGTCTGTGTTTTCCTATACGGCTTTGACGGTGGGGAGATCTGCAGATACCGGCTCATGCAGCGATCTGACGGCGACTTCTTCTTGCTCAGGCCTCTGGTCTATTACTCTCACTGGCATTCGAGCAAGGTCTTCTCATTTGCCCCGGAGGAGTATCGGTTCTGCTCTTTAGCTCGTCGGAGGTCACGCTTTCTCCTGAGTGCTCTTTCGGTGGCGAGCGGCGGTGGCTTTCTCCTGATTCTGCCGGTGAAGCTGCAATGGTTCGTTGGGGCAATTCTGGTTGTTGGGCTCGTTGTTGGGAGTTGAAGTCTCAGATCTGAGACGTGTTCCTTTCTCGGGTTTTCAGTCATTGGTGGAGACGTGTTCCTTTCGGTGGTAGCGTGGCTTCGGTGGCCTCGGTGGTGTTGACCGGTAGCTTGGTGCTCGATTAGCTTGGTAGTTGGCCGGTAGCTTGGTCTTCGTCATTTGGTGGTGATTTTGTGAGAGTGAGTTACCAACATCTTCTATTAGCATATGTGGTTTGGGTGGTGGTTTAGATTGTATTGGTCTAAGGTAGTGGCGTGATCTTGGCTAGTCATGGCCTCCGTTGTGGCTTCATTCTGTTTCTTCCATAGCGTTTTGTCTATTGCCGGCTACGTTCGACGGTTCTTGGAGCGGCTCAATTATTTTCCAAGTTAAACATTAAAAGAAATTAAAAAAACATATCTGTAATTTTATTTAGAATCATAATAGTTAAAATATTATCCGATATCATTAAACGTTGTTGATTGGTTAAAATTTATTTTTAATAACATATAATATGTGGATTTAAATTTGGGTTGTGACGCAATAATGACTCTTAACCAAAAACTAAAGCTACAAATTTTGGTCGTGGGTCATAATTTTATTATTATTTTACAATATGAGACCATTTTACTAAGAGAATTAATCATAAAAAAAATGAAAAATTAATTAATTATTTAACTCTATAACTAAAAATATAAATTATTATAATATATATGAGCCAATTATTAAAAATATAAATTACTATTATTATGATGAATACATGAAACATACACAAAACATCAGACGTGTACATACATGCATGCTTATTCCATGACTCCATAAAGCCAATGAAATTACCCCATATTACGAGGTGACTTTTTATAAATATAAAATGGTATAATATTATTATTTTTTTGGGTCAAACAAAATGGTATAATATTATAACAACAAAAAAAACAAAGGTTATGGCGATCAGTTTATTTTTCAAACCAAAAAGAAAAAGAAAAAACTAGTTAACTTTTGCGGGCCTCCCCAAGAGTAACTGAAAGATTATTAAGTTCTGTGTGGCCCTAACATTTAACTGAAAGCTTATTTTTCTGTGTGGCCCTAACATTTGTTACCTTTATGCATTTATGGAGTAAGCATGCGTGTATACGTCTGATGTGTGTAGGTCTTCATATAATCATCGCAAACGTTTTTTTTGCCACTTTTAATTGCAACATAAATGTTTTTTATTTATCTTCAATTTTTAACTTCCTCAAATTTTAAGATAAATAATAGCATTTAACTAAAAAGACAAAGAAAAAAGAAACGTTTGTTTCTTTATTTTGTTCCTTTAAAAAAAAACAAAGCAAAAGAAAACAAAAGTAAGATTTTTGCTATGATCTGGATTTTTGTTAAAGAACTTGATATGATGTGGATTATAGAGTTCCTTCAATTTTTTTCTTCTTCAGATTTTAAGATCTTCTATACATAATTGAGTAAATCTTTCCATGGATGACATCTCATTATCTCTTAATTAATTCTATTAATATATGATAAAGATAATTTTTTATTTTTGACATTTAATCAATTTAATTAATTTAAAATCAGATATGTATAAACATTGAAATCAATAAAATTCGTAGTTAATTTTGTATTTACATAATATATGATTAGTTTTTTAATGTGAAAAGTGAATTGATTAAAAAAGTAAAATAAACTAAAACATAAATAAAATATAAAATATCTTTTGATGTATGTATTATATACAAAAGTTGGAACATCCGAGAACAAATAACTTCATATTTAATAGATATGATCGACAATTTTTTTTAAATAATCATATCGGAATCAAATATAGGAATAATGAATTATATTTGAGTTATTTTGAAGTTTAAAAGTTACGGAAACAAAAATATATTTGAACTTCTTTAAATTTTCCATGAGGTAACTAGAAGACATCGAAATTGAGAAGAAAATCATCCGAATTAGGCAATTAAGTGATTTCCGAATTATAGAAAAAGAAGAAGATTTAGTGGCCATAGATATGGACATGAAAGATGGAGAAGTTTTTTTTTCTTTTACAGAAATGTGTTTCTTCACTCGTGAAACCGATTTTGTGATCTGAGAAGAGTATCGATTTTGTTCTAATTTGTTTTTCTGATCTGAAAAATCGATTTTTGTGTGGCTCGTATAAAATCTGTAGTACATGCCCTTATAGTATTACAAGTTTTATTTTTTCGTTTCGGACTTATGTAAATTTTTTGGTTAGGCCAATTAATATCCACACATATTTACTTATTTTATATTTTATTTTTCGTTTGAGACAATGTTTTTTATACATTAAGGCTCAATAAAAATATATTTCATAATTATAAATTTTCAATTTCATAATTCATGAACCAAAATTTTGTTTTAATTCTAAGTACATAAATTCACAATATCTGTAACCCCCCCCCCCCCCGGAGATAGTATCATAGAATAATTAAGTACTCTTGTCAATCCCATCATAATTTTGAAAAATATTTGCCTAAAAATTGCAAATATATAATTACCATAAAAACTTCGATAGAAAAATAGAGAAGATTTTCAAACATAATAAGAGATTAAACGTTATATAATGAAAATAATTCAAATTAAATGAACCAATTTAAGTTCGACCAAAACATGTAGTTTAGTAATTTGTACTAATGACATTACGTTATGCATTATAGGTTCAAACACACTATAATGTATGTTTTGAAACATTTCTGATGTTCTCTTGTTAAAGATACTTTCTTTGGACATTCCGAAATCGCGTATCATCAATCCGCCATCTCAACCCTGTGATGGCAAGTGATCTTATGCAACAATGGTTTAGAGGCGCTTGAACGAAAATTACGGAGACGATTTAGTAAGTTACACGATGTAGTTTGATGATTCATTGAGATTTCTTGATTACCTCTCAGTCTCAGGTTATGGTCTGGTTAAGTCTAGTTTGGTTCAAATCAATATTTGTAATATTAGTTTCCTTGAAGGTTGTAAACGTTGTTTATTTTAATTTAATCACCTTTAACAAAAAAAAAGTTACTGTCTTTTAGTCACATCATATATGTGTTCTTGTTATGAAGTTAAAATTGAAAATATCAACAATTCACCTCACTAAACAGCTTTCATTAGGTCTTGGGCCTCTTGGCACAGCACAACCAAAGACAGATCAGCTCACTGGTTGGTTTTGGACCGTTTGGTCAATCGAAAACACCATAGCCAACAACCAGAAACTCTTTGCAATCTCTCTTTTGAAAAACAGAGAGAGACTTGAGAAGAAAAGGTGTAAGCTTTCAATAAACTAAACTACCAAGATAGACAACAAAAGGTTAATAAAAGAAAAAAAAAAGAAATCCAAACTAAACAAAAAGACAAAACCCAATAGAAAATAGAGATAAACTGAAACAAAAGACTTAAAACTGAAATAACAAAGTTTTGGTCCATCATAAACTGAAATAAAAAAGACTTAAAACTGAAATAAGATAGGTTTTTGTTTTTCATCATAAAAGGGGATATTTAAGGGGGAAGTCAAATCTCGAACCCATTAAAAACTATTTGAAAAAAATTGGTATCCTATGATGTTCATTCTTGATTTCTCCCCTCTTGAAGCTCTCCAACAATCTTCTTCACAAAGTAACTCACTTCCTTCCTTGTGTCTTCTTCCATCTCTTTAACTTACTTTCCTATAAAAACGCGCACACAAATAAACGTTATCAGCACCACAAATGTGTAGCAAGTATTCAATATATAGTTTTAAGTTTGTTTATGAAGAGGATTAAACTAATTACCGAATGGGGGGTGGCTCAAGCATGGCTGATTAGGAAACATAGTTTTGATCTTGAGCACAGTTGCACGAACCAGATTCTCAATGGTTGCAACAGAGCTAATAGTCAGCTTAACAGAAGGAGTTGTCTCCACAAGCATCTGAAAAGAAATAGTGATGAGTGATCCTCCTCCATCTCCAACAGGCTGAGTCAAACCATCCGGAAGAATAACAAAACCCGAAGGAAGAACAGTCACATGGTCAGAATCATCTCCATTGATAACCTTCTCTATTGCTGTACTATCAACAGGTGCATAGATCACATATGAAGCTGTTGGATCAGTTGAGGTCTCTTGGATTGTCATCATATTGTCCTCATTAGTTTTGAAGGTCTGTAACCAAATAAAAACATTGGTCATATCGATAGTATTAGATTAAAAACAATGCATTTTCCAAAAAAAACAAAAAACAGCTTAGTTGTTTTAATTACCCGGAGTAAAGTAACACTGTTCCTAACGTCTCTTTCATTTCCAATCTGTGTCAGCTTTTGCACAATCCCTCCAGTGGACAGAACATCCCACTGTAGATACATATCTCAAACCATGTTATATATATTACAACAGACAAAAAAAGAAGTATTGTCCTAAATAAGAATACCTCGATTCGATTATTGTCATCTCTGAGGAAGTCAAACATAATCTTAGGAGAAACTGGGACCCAAAACGAAGTGGCTGCACAGAGAACGATACCAGGAGGCTTTCCTGGATCATTCACATTCTTCATTTTCATCACTCTGATGTCATCTCCTACACTACCAGTATATGTAGACCCCAGTAAAGTGGTGGCTACACCTAAGAAGCTTCTCACCATCCTCCCAGCTAATTTCAGAATTCCCCTCTTTCCTTGGTCTGTTATCACTGCATCATGTCACAAAAACTCACAGAATGGTTAAAAAAGCAACATAGGATATATATCTCTATTTGAAGCAAATTAAAGAATGAGTAGTGACATACTTATAGAACCAGCCTGTTCTATGGATGGAAAGCCTATAGCCATGATGCTAGCCACCCGCTCGCACTCGCGGTTCAATGTTGCAAGCCAACGGTTAGCACCAAAAGCTTGACCAGAAAAGATTAAGTGCTTGTACATGTGATAAACTCCTCCAGCATCGTTGACTTCCACATGTTCAACCCAAGTCACCTTTTTCAAACCAACAAAATATATAACCATTTAAAACTTATACTTTATGAACTATATATACATAATGAGACAATTGGTTATATACCTTGGTGTAACCACTTGGGATTTCTTGGATCAGACATCCAGAGGGTCGTTTCCGACACTTAAGTTGGATGTTTGGAAGGAGATGATCGATAGAAACATCAACCACTGCCCATACACCATCAGCTTGTTGCTTACAGTAGCGGACAAAGTAACTTTCACGAGTTGAGACCAGTGGCGAAGGCACTTGGAACTCAGCACTCATCTGTAAAAGAACAATATTATATATTGGTTAATATTATATGAAAATATATTATATGAAAATATGGTTCTAGTTTTGTTTTATAACTCTTTGAATATATAATATAAAAAGCAGATTAGGATAATATTACGATTTGGAGAGCTCCATCGAAATTTCCTGCTCCACTTCCAACACGTAAATGTTCATGAGTCATAGCTCTAGCAATCATTCCACAGAATATGGTTGACCATTGATCCTGCAAATACGGTTCATTGGTTATATAGACCATGTAAACACTAATGTATGTTATATATAAGGAATTAGTTATGAGAATCATAATTTGATTGATTAAGTAAATACTTTACCTCAGTCATGAGCCCCTCAACGATGTTCATATAGTTCATAGGCACGACCGCAGTATCCCTGGATGCCTCGGTTCTAAACTCATTGGGTCTAGGCCCGAGACCCATTCGAAAGGTCCTTGAATATTCTTCCAAGTTTAGAACTAAGCTCGAGCCATTAACTCCTCCCATCCAGAGTGGTTCAACCACTTGAGTCATCGTGATTAGCTCCTCCATGGCTCGAATTGCTAACTCTATGATCATCGGCTTATCAGCATCAGCCGGTCCAACGAGTGACCCCAAGAAGTTTCCATTTCCATAGACACCTCTTCCAATAGTTCTCATCCCGGACTCGGAAGGTCGAGGTTGAACAGGATGAGACATATGGGGATGGCTCATTATCATTTTGCCCGCATACCTTGCCGCCAGAGCAGATAGTCGATCGATCTAGATTAACCACAAGAAACAAGAATTACAACTTGTTTAATAATTTTTTGAAATGTAATACATATTCATGCTTCATTCTTTGAGTCTAATATATGTGGTCCGCTATGTTAATTAATTAATTAGTAATGAAGATTATGAATATTTACATTAAATATATATTATATTAATAGATATAATAGAGGTTCACATCTAGCTAGTACCTCTTCTTTTAACTGAGCGTTTTCGATGCGAAGCTGATGTTCTCCGAATGACATTTCGCCAACTGCGGTTTTCCCCGAACACCTAGGACATAAGGCATTTTGAATAGCGTCTCGGTAACGCTG
This sequence comes from Cardamine chenopodiifolia, assembly GCA_963922655.1. Lineage (NCBI taxonomy): Eukaryota > Viridiplantae > Streptophyta > Magnoliopsida > Brassicales > Brassicaceae > Cardamine > Cardamine chenopodiifolia. The sequence continues at coordinate 13,413,093 of OZ000486.1, read as the reverse complement.
GTTGTCAGATCTAAGAAGCTCGTTCTGAGCTCGAAGTTGCAAGTTCTCTTGGCGTTCTTGTTGAGTCTGCAAAAGAAAAAAGAAAAAAACAATTCTTAATAATAACTGAATAACCAAATTAGTGGCTATATCTTTGGAATTCACTCACCAACAAAGATAACCAAGTTTTTGGTTTTCCAAAAAAAAAAATACAAAAAGAAGAAATGTGTGTTAATTAATGCGTTCGTATGAAGACACGCACACACACTATTATTCACTTGTCTCTGTGAGTTTCAACCGTGTTTGCATGCACATATTTCCACACGGTCTGCAAAACGTACATTATACATAGAATATTCTCTTATGAAATAGAATAACCCTGAAACTTTATTAACTTTTTATTGGTTCATATCACATAAATTAATTAAGCTATTAAACTCAACATAAATATATGTGCGGAATCATAAACCTAAAATTGTACAACATGAATCAAAACTAACTCATGCCCATACATACATTAAATTAATATGTGTGAAATGATGATAATTATACTCTATATAATATACCTTCATTTGGGTGCGTTTGTTCTGAAACCAGAACTTGATCTGAAGAGGGTCTAATCCCAATTGTTCGCTAAGTTCTTTCCTTTGCTTGTCATCTGGGTGAGGACACTCATTGAAAAATCTATTTAGCAAACAAACAACAACAAAAAAAAGAGCGATGTGAAATGATAATATATTTGTTACTGATCCACATATAAGTTGAGTTATTTATAAAAAAAAAAAAAAAAAGAGAGAAGAAATTACATTTCCATCTCATGAATCTGAGATTGACTGTGACGATGATAACGTTTTTTCCTATTACGACGATGATTGTTTCCTAGCCCTTGTTCTTGATTCTCATTGCAGAATTCCTCACCCCCAATATTCATGAATCCACCATTAAAGTTGTTGAAGTTATTGTTTTCGTTGTCATTATTGTCTGCGTTGTTATCCACTGGTACCATGTTTAGCTGGGACATTTTTGCTGGGAGATCTGAGAATTGAAAAAAAAACTCTACAAATTAAAGTCAAAGTAGAGGGATATAATTAAAATGATTAGAACTCATAAGCTCTATAAATTATAGAGTTTGTGAAAACGGTTTCTTTTTTGTTTTCCCTTTTTTCATGAAAAAGGTTTAGAATCAAAAAGGCTTTTCCAAGTTTGAGGTTTTTTTTTTTGGACTTGCATGCACACACGGTCACACACACATACACACTATCTCTTTCACTAAAAAGTCAGCTTTTCCCAGTCCAGTACTTTTATCTTCTCAATTTATCTTTCTTAATTCTTGAAGATCTTATCAATAAAAGAGAAACAGACAAAAAAGAACCTAGAAAAAGTAATTAAAGATGATAGTTGGAATCTAAAGACCCACCAGTAGATATTATAGACCAAAAAACGCATCACATCACAGTCAGCAGGTTAACAAATAAACAACCCACACAAAATGAATTTTGTATATGAAAGAACTAAAAACAAACCCCTAACCAGCAGGTCAACAATATGAACTCTCCGAGACTGGTTTAAATTCACAGTATGGATCGAAGCAAAAATAGTTTTTTTAAGTTTAAATTTGTAAGTAATTATTTTTTTCAGCGTTTCGCATTTTATATAGATCTGATATAAATAGAGCAAGGAGAATATAGAGAGAAAGAGAATACGTAAGGAGAATTGTTGGATTCATTTGCCCAAAGCAAATAGAATGAACATAAGTAGATGAAGGACAGTGCAATATAAAATACAATTAAAATTTTTACTTTAGCTAAACAATTTTCCATTATTAATAGAGACTTAATTTAATCTTCTTAAAGCTCTTCAACTGAATTTTTATATCATCAATCTTGTAAGGAAAAAGGGGGGGGGGAACATGATGTATTTTATGTATATGCACGGATCAACACCAAATATTTTTTATTTTTTTAAAGCACCAAAGAATTTTTGTGAAATATATGTATAGATCTGTGTGTGATGCATTCAATTTTGCGCACTATTTTGTTATCATATACACATATATAGCGTATGTGATCGTTGATGCATAATTAAGTACAAAAACGAAAACAATGAAAAAAGATGGCGAAGAGAATTCAGTGATACCTTTTTAGGTTTGTCTATGTCAACGGCTTAACGCAAAAGAATCAAATCTTTCTTATCTTCCTGTTTACTGTTCCTTCATTAGCTTGATCTCTCCGTCTCACTCCTTTTCTACAAAACGAGAAAGAAAAAAAATCTGTAAACAAAATACGGCTCATAAAGCAAGATAAATAAAAAATCATTTCATCATTTGATGTATATGATAGATCCAACAAAGACGGTATATATAACTCGATACTTACCGAAAAATAAGGGAATGGTGCTATAAATTTAAATGTAAAAAAGGATGACATCAAAGATGTATTTGAGATCAATGAGAAAATTAATGAGTGTTGGATATACATACGTTGTTGAAAAAAAATTGGAGAAAGACTTGGGTTTTAACGACAGGCAAGAGGCTTGGTCGGAAAACCACTGATGGTTTTACGAAGCCGTTTCAAGGAGTATTGTATAAAGAAGAGATGTTGGTGAAAGTGTTGTGGAGAGGTGAAGTGTGCAAAGTGAATTTAATGGTGTTATATATGTATAGGTAGAGAGATGGAGAGACTGAATTAACCCTACACGCTCGAAGAGAAATGAAAGAGAAACATAGAGACAGATATTTGATTATTAAATTCACCACTTCTGTCTTTTACCTACGTGCCAATGTGGCACAATATAATTTTAGCTTTCCGTTTTACGTTATGTAGTATTGAAATAATATTAAAATAAAAAAGACAACTTTGTTTTTTGTCATCTAATAAAAAGACAACTAAATTTAGTGTTTCGCCATGAAATGAGAAGTATAATTAAATTTAGTCTTAATTTTCATTGTAGTATTTTAATCCATTTTTGGTGTCTCAATATTTTGAGTCCATTTTCTGGTTTTAATTTTGAAAAAACAATATTTCTATATAATCGTATATTTATATGGTAAGAGCGTTAGGAGTATACATTATTTGCTAAGAACATGTAAATTATTTAAATTTCCAATATCTGAACTAGAACAGCATTATCAAGTATTTTAAATCAAAATAAAATTATAACCAATTATATTGTTGATTTTTTTTTCTAATTACAACTAATCACCAGATTATATGTCTTAGTCAAATGAGGCAATTGTAGTTTTTAAATTAGTAAGTCACACATATTTGACATCAGTTGATTTTTGAATGATAAAGAAGTATAATATCAATTGATCTAGTCAATAATAAAAGTTTTTAATAGTATTTATAAAATATAAGATAACGGAATATGAAACATAAATGAAATATGTATGGCATCGATCGTTTGACTATGTCGATTTTTTTTATAGATAAAAGTAATCGGAATAAGAAACAAACTAAAAGTCCGTTATATTATTATTGACAATGTCAAAAAAAAATTTATCTATAAAATGATCGGAATAAGAAACAAACTAAAAGTTCGTTATATTATCATTGACTATGTCGAATTTGTTTATAGATATAAAGTGATCAGAGTAAGGAATAAACTAAAAGTCCGTTATATTATTATTGACTATCGACCATTAGTATACAGAAAAACAAATATCAATAAACGACAGAGCTATAAACACTTTTTGAGAAATTGTAATAGTCAAAATTTTATCCGATATCATTAAACATATTGGTTGGTCAAGGTTTTTTTTTTAGTAACATGTATTACGTGGATTTGAATTTGGGTCGCGACGCATTAATGACAATAGTGAAAACACTAAGCTACAGATTCTGGTCATCGGTCATATCTTTATTACTAATTTATCATATGAAACGGTTTGAGTAAGAAAATTAACATAAACAAAAATTTCAAAATTAATATAACTATTTAAATTTATAATTAAAATATATTAGTTTATATATTCAGTCATTTAACCCGGTCGTCAAGTCACTCGGTGATAAGAGAAATTCAATAAATTATATTAAAATATACATATTGACAAATTATTACAACAACGTATCCTAATAAGCTATGAGTTTTTTTAAACTGAAAGTTATATTTTATTATAAAAATTGAAGTATTGTTTTATTTTGGTCAAAAATTGAAGTATTATAGAATTCAAAATTCATTCATCTTAATGATAAAAAATAACACAATTGATTATACTATCTAGTAAATTTATATTTTCATTTTTTTGCTGTAGTTTATTTATACCAAAAATAATTATATTGTTCCGTAGTGTTCACAATTTAGTTCATACTTTAGAATAAAATGTAAATTTATAATTTAAGGAAATAAATTCAAACCTTTAAGTTAGACTGACAATAAAAGCAAAAACAAAAACAAAAAACTTTTTAAAACAAAATAGAAGAAAAGATTTTTTAAAACAAACAAGAAAGAGACATTTGTTACACACCCAGCAGCTTCTAAGTGTCAAATACTACTTTGAAAAGTCTCTTTAAAAAAATCTCTTTGCTTTTATCCATAGTCTAACTTAATCCCAACGGAAAAACTTAACAGCAAAAAATAAAAGAAATTTGTTTGCATGTCTCTCCGATAGTAACTCTGTAGCTGAAAACTTATTAACTGTTTATTACTGTGTGACCCTATCATTTGATTGTTTAATATATCTATTTTTGTTTTTACTACACCAATTTTTATAAAAAGGTGACAGTATGTGCTTTGTGGTAAGTTCATTGGTTTTTTATGCATTCACGAAATAAGCATGCATGCGTGTACACGTTTGATATGTGTCCATTTTCATGTAATCACTGCAACACACATGTTTAATTAGCCTTTTATCAAAAAAATAAATAATAACATATGTTTTAATTTACCTTTCAATTTTAATTTCTTAAACTATAGTACAAAATAAAAGTATAACATAAAATATAGTTTAACTTCCTCAAATTTTAAGGTATAAATATAAAAGTAGCATTTTAACCAAAAAAAAAACCAAAAAAAACGCTTGTTTTATTAAAAAACAAACGAAAACAAAACAAAACAAAAAGTAGAGTTTTTGTTATGATGTGGATTTTTTGTTAAAGAACTGAATATGATGTGGATTGTTGCCGATATAGAGAAATTAATTATCGTACTACTAAAAAACATGCCCGAATGGGCAATAAAAGAAACTATATATATATACACACAACTACAGACATTCACATTAACTTGGACAACTCATGTTTTTTTATATAACTTGAGAGAACTTCAAATCCATACTCAGACTAATTTCTAAAACTTGTAGAAAGATGAAATGTTGTTATTATTTAAATAATTCATAATAACTACTAATGATTAAAATTGCAGTGAACAAATCAAAATTCGGTCTAAACTCTAGACTTACATTACGAATCAGCAACTACTAAATCACTATAAATAATACTACATTTTATATAATTGTGAAAATACAGTTTTATATAAATTTGTGAAAATACAGCATTATTCAACCAAATAAGTTTTGAGGATTGTGAATAGGTCTCGTCCAAAACTCAGACCCACGACTAACTTTTATGTGATCGTTTTTGACAAATCGATTTTTATGACTTGAAGACAATTGCGGTAACCGATAGTGTATTAAAATTTTAGTTAACAGTCAAAATTGATTATTTCTTAAATATCGTGAGTCTTTCATCAATAAAAAGTAAAAAATAAATAATAAAAGAGAATGTGTGAGAATCGGTTCTATATAGTGAATCCCATGAAAACCTCCACATGCCACATGTCTTTCTTTAATTAGTCTATACTTTTTTTAATTCAAGTTGTAATATTTCAATTACACTACCTTAAAAAAATATTATTATTTTAGTTGTGAGATATTCAAAGAGTTTCTCACCCACTGAGAATGCTCTTACATCTAAGGTTAACTGAAGCCTATATATTGAGAATCGCCCACTGATAAGCCCAAGTCCTAAAATCATAGCGACTTTGTTAATGTTGAGAGTTCAACAGTGGAGTAATGGACTAGATACATGGCAAGTCTAAGATACTTTTAACATGATTTTTTTTCTTTTGCTTTTTCGAAAAATTAAGGTAGATACATAATTAAGTATATCCTTTTTAAAAAATTTAACTAATTAATAGTGCGACTAGCAGAATAGGTAGACCCTCGATTCCAATATAATGTTTGGTAAGACATAATCGTTCTTGTTCCCACTTTATTATGGAGTCAACAGAGTTGTTTCGCGTCCCGATGAACGGCCAGCTTTCAGTTCTTAACTGCTTGATTTTGAGCCAAGCCAACAAAAACTCATTTCCCTAAATTTGAGCTATTTTATAAAAATTAAAGTTATTTTAATTAACTGTTAAAAAAGTGTATTTATTAAAAAATAAATGATTGATTCCCATAACAAATCCTTAGACCAGTCGGGTTTTCCGGTCAAGTGGATTCTCTAGCCGGAAATGGCCAAATAGATTTGAGAAGCCGCCTCTGTCTCATAGAGTAGCCTTTGCTCTCTTTTCTACAGAGAATACGAAGAATAAGAAACAAATTCAACTAAACAGAACAAAGTTAAAATTTTCATTAAGGTGTAAACAGAACAAATATTATGTTTACTTGTATAACAAGAAACAATGTAAAAGGATAATCACAAAAGCAAAACATTAAAAATGGAATGGTTAAAAATCTCAAATCAAATCAAGAAACTCTAGGTTTCCACTTTCTTATCTCCTTCTTCACTTTCTCTTGCTTCCTCTTTAACAGCATCTTCATCCTTTTCTTCTCCATTCTTCTCCTTCTCTTCTTCTTCACCTTCTACTTTTTCATCTCCGTCTTCTTCTTCAATCTTCATCGCTTTGTCTTCCTCTTCATGACCGTTTATATTCGCCTTTTCTTCTTCGTTTCTTCTTCTACTCTCTGCGTCCGACGAAATCTCCTCTTCTTCTCGAGATCTCTCTTCCTCAAAAACCAAATCTGGATGCTTAAAGAACAAATACATATGATAATTTTCTATGACTCCTAAATCTCTCAACATCATTTCATCTTCATTCTCCATCACTATCCTTCTCTTCTCTTCATCTCCGACCACAAGTATCAAACGCTTCACCGGCAATTTCACCTCCGTCGCAATGTTCTCTTTCAATTCCTTCATCGTTGCATTCTCATTCACCTCCGTATCTATAAATGTTCCCGTTATTATCTCCACAGTCACCTTCATTGCTTAATCTCTGTCCACCAAAAGTTTTGTTTGTTAATACAATGATTCATTTCTTATGTTTCTTTGTGTCTCGCTTTTATGATTTACCACTCTCTCTCTTTTTTAGTGGATTGTTTGGTTTCAGATCTTGTTTTGTATGAAAACGTGAACTACCAAACACAACGCATGCGGTTTTCGTTTTCAATTCAATATCAAATATCGGATATTGTGTTTCATTTTATAGAAATTAGTATCTTGATTTAATTTAAAATTTCATTGCGGATATCTTGCAACGAGATTTATTTTATATTGACTAAGTAGGATCTACCACAAATTATATCCTGAAGTTTAGGGAACTAATTAACAGAGGAAAAAAAGGTTTAGGGAACTATATCTATCTCATTATTATTTCTTTGAAAATCAAACAAATCGATGGTAACATCTTAAAGTTTAGGGTTCACCTATTCTGATAGAAAAATTTATTAATTAATTGATTGTACGAGTAGTAAAGTAGGTGGACCCTATAACTTTAAAATGTTACCATCTATTTTGCATCTTCAAAGAAGGCCTTGGTATTTAAAACATTTAATTACTCATATAGTGCGACTAGCAGAATATGTATGTATTTACCTTAATTTTGAAATCTAGTCATAATATTGTGTTATATTTCAAAAATTAAATAATATGATATTCAATTAGTATTTTTAAATACAAGATGAAATTTGCTGTTTTTTAAATCAACCGTTTAAAATATATATATATATATATATATATATATATATATATATATATATATATATATATTAGATTTGTCACATAGATATTTAAAAATGCATAACCTAGTTATCACTCCCATAAATTCCTCTACATTTCACACCATAAAACATGATATTTTGATAGGTTATCTATCATATATAAAATAATCGAATACGAAGCTTGGATTTGAAAATATCAGTAACCTCCACGACTAACAGAACCTTTTAACAGAAAAAGAGTGTCACCATTTTCAACACCATGCCACCGAAGACTACAATTCTCTCGCATAATCCGTTGCTTGTGTACGAATATATACTCGTCTCTTAGCAACGTCTTGCTAGCTTGTAACCATTCTCTCATCTCCGAGATGGTGCAAGAGTCCTTAATCTCCACAGGGATCCTCGCACCGTTGAATAAACTCGATGACGTCTGCACCAAGAAACACAGTTTCTTCGCCGGAGCTACGTCTTTTGTACGGTTGATTGACTTGAGAAACACCACAATCTCTGAGGATTCTCTGATTCCGTATTCGTTGAGGTTTCGAAAATCGTCGGCTAGCTCGATCCCGGAGTAGTATAACTGCATTCGCTTTATTGGTGTATTCTCCACAATGTGAATCTTGTCCTTCAAGCTACTTACCTTCAAAACATTAACTTGTTAACCAAGAAACTTAAAAGACCTGTTTATAAGATAACACATTATAGTTACCGTTTCGGTTCTGTCTACTTCGATGGTGAACTGTTTTGATGGGAACTTGATGGTGACGTAGATTTTTTTAACGGTGGGGTTGATGAAAGACGGTGCGGTGAAAAGGGGAGTTACCGTGAGGTCGATTCTGGTGCCGTGAGTGATGATTGGGTAATCTTCGATGTCGAGACCGTCGAAGAGTTCCCAACAAGAGACAAAGAGAGTTAAAGAAGATGTTGGAATCTGAAGAAACTGTCCTAAACGTTTCTTGATCTCCAACACAGATTCTTGTTCGCTGATTTCCATTGTGAATTCTTGGGTGTATGAAACAATTGTCACTATCATATTTTCAAATTTTTTTACAATGAGTTTTTGTATGTTTATGGGGGAAAAGGACTATGATTCCACAATGCGTAATATATACACACATATATATACACATATATATGCAGTGAAAAATGTAAGTTGTTGAAATGCATAAAAAACTCATGATTATATTATGATTATATTTTGATGTTTAGTTGGGTCTTGTTTGTGTGTGTATGAGTGTTATAACGCTCTGGTTCTATTCGTGACAGTAACTGAATTTGGCATGATATTCGACTTGGTAGTTTAGTGGAATTAATAGCAAAAAAAAAGAAAAAAAAAGAAAAGTAATAATAGATATATCTGCAAGTATTTAAAATTATATTTAAAACCATAAGGTTTGAGACATGGGGTAAAAAATGAGTCAAAGTAAAAATTCGAGATGTTTTTTTAAAATAAAAGAATTAAAGGTTGAGTTGAGACATTGGAGGGGAAATAATTGATTTGTATAACTCTCATGAAATTATTCAACAGAAAAAAAAAACAAAAAAAAAAAACTCATAACAGCATAGTTTATGACAGTTACTGAAATTTATGTCATCATCTGTTATTTCGCCTACGTTATATTGTCCTCATGAGAAACTCACTCTACCTTAGAAATTATTTACGTTTTGCTGGCAAGGTATATCCCGGAAACTATGGCTGTCCCGGCGACTACACCCACCAGATATTTCAGAATTTTCTTCACAGTAAAAATTGATTTATTCGTCGGTAATTCCATCAGTTCCTTCATCTGCAATACCATTAGCACAATGATCATGGTGAAAAATATATATGCTCAAATTAGCTTTGTTTATAACCAAATATGAATAGTGAAAAGATTGTTACTAACATTAATAGGTTGGTTCCAGTTCTTCTTGATCCCTTGAAGATGCCCTCTACCAACAACTGCCACTACTGAGCTATGCTCGCTCGCAACTCTTAACAAGTAAGATGACATGTACCTGAGATATATTGCAAAAACATCAGGGAACAAAATCTGAATGCCAAAGTCAGATAAATTGTTGACTTTTCCATGTTTAAGATTAGCTAATTAAGAACTTAAGGAAATGAGGAAAACAATGAAATCTACTATGATCATCTTAGTGCTTACGAGAGACCTTTTGGGTTTTCAGATTCATCCAAACCAATATTGCAATGACGGATCACCTTAACAGCTAAATTGTAAATAGAGAATAATACAATACTAACTTATCTCGCTCATGTACAAGTGTATCCAGTAGAGATGGAAACTCCTTGCTCATTTCTTGAATCAGCAATGTAAGCATATCCGCGTCTTTCATGTCTTTCAGCTAAACACATCCAATTTATTGTCACTCAATGTTTACACTAACTGAATCACAAAAGCTTTAAAGAGAAAACGAAAGAATAAGGAAGTAGAGACTTTTTACCATCTTCTCAATCTCCTCAGGTTTCGGAAGAAAGACAGCTTAAAACACTATGCTATACACAAATTTTATTTTGTGCCATAGAGGCATTTTACCCCATGTTCTCTGTAACGTAATCTGTTTCAACAAGCACAAATGAATATACATACTCACTGGAACACTAATTATAAACAGAGATAGAAGCAACGAACATTCCTTAAAGAAAGAAAGGTTTAAAATAATGAGAAGGAATTATTGAATCACTAAAGTCACCTCTACCGGACGATCACCAAGAATCACCTTGCCACCATATTTGATAGCTTCTTCATATGCCACACGAAACTCCAGTACCAGGAAAAACCTCAAGCTGACTGGCCATCTAAAGATAAGAAAAGGATGGAAATTATTGGTATGGAAATTTTAAGCTACAATCAAAGAAGAAGATCTTAACCGAGGAAGCTTGCCCTTGCAAGAATATATCCATAAAGTATTCCGAATGGGTTGTGTTTTTTCTTCCACATGTCTATCATTTCCTTCATGGTTGCTAGGAAACCAAAACATCAAACCTTTCAGAATAAACAAAAAAAAATGGATAGAAGAGCTTCAATCATAATTCATAAATAAGTGTGATTGATATATCATCGCATACAAAAGAAAAGTGAAGTACATTCTCTAGACAAAAAATGGTCATCCTCTAATAATGGAATTTTGGAACCCTACTCTAAAGTTATAAACAGAGACAACAATGATATTGATCATCTTCTGGTAAAAGAAAGAAAGATAATACAAAATCTTTTATCCAGGATCATCACATTGTTAGATGACCATAAAATCCTAATCAGTAGACTGAATTGGACATGTTATAAGAATTATGTAGAGCAAACCTTCAAAGTCTGAGGATTGAGAATAGACACTCGACTTGTACACAACTCCACGAAGACGACCTGCAAGAATCAGCCACATACTACAGAAGTTAATAAAAACTTGAAGATATAACAAACAGTTCAGTCCTGAAACGAACTATAAGGAGAAACCTGTCGTTGCAAGAAGCTGATAACAGTTTCAACTTCTCGACATGATTCCTACAAAAAACAAATGCAAATATGAAAAAAAAAGCTTGCTTATGAATTCTCATATATTATATACTTCAATCAAGGAAACGAATGCTAATTTCTTCATTTTCAAACCAGTGATCACTAAACCAACATTTCAACAAATTACAAAACCAGTCGCCAAAAAATCTAATCTAAACAGTGTCTTGCAAAATTTCTGATCATGGAACCAATTGAGATCGAAACGAATGATACCTGTGAAACGTGAGCAGTACCAACTAGTACACATCACAGGATCCACCTTCTTCTGTGGACTCACACGTTAGAACCATAACGCTTTTCTCTAATTCCTCAGGCAGCTCCATCGCAAACTCACCGTCATCTTCTCCACCGCAGATATGATCAGAATCTATAATCGGATCGTCGCCGGTCATCACTAAACCGGCGTCGCAATGTTCTTCCTTGAGCAGCACCTCCTTCTCCACATTCACTATGCTCTCGCTTAACGAGAAATCTCCTGGAGGCCTGGGATCATTGATGTGGATGAAGTCTTCTACAGATTGAGCCTCCGGCTCCAAAGGCGTTTTCGTCAGCTCCATGGATCGAGGAAGGAGTGGCGGAACTGGTAAATTCGAAGATTCCAAGGGACGAAGAATGTAATCTGGGACACGTTACGAGCTAAGCCAAAGGTATAACAATGGCAGAATCTTCTGATCGTCGTCGACAGAGATAACGCTCTCTTCTCTAAAGTGGCTAATTCTTTTTAAAAATGGTGAAAACGAACAAAAGAAAAATATTGGGTTCTTGTCCTATGGTTTTAGGTAAAATCTCATTGATTCTACTACTAATTATGGATGTAATTTTTCAACTTTCTTTTTCAATCCGGATTTTATTCGATTTCGGTTAATGACTTTGGACTTTTCAGTTTATGAATAATGGTTTGGTATGGATTCGGGTTTTAGTTAATTTCTCAAAAGAAATTTGGTTTTACATTGGTTTTACCCATCATTACTCTTTGATGTTAAGCAATAACATTGCAGTCAAAACAAAAAGGAGCAGTAACATCATATCCATAAACTTGGTATGCAACTTTCTGAACTTACCTTAATTCAACAGCTCAGTCAATATTTTGGAAGAGATTTATCTTATCATTTTAGTCAATGATCAATCTATTTTACGAATCTTACCTTAACAAAAAAAAGAGCACTAACATTTCTTCTCCTACTAGTCAAAGGTTCTTAATCCATGGTTCAACTATATTCTCTTATTGGGCTGGACCACTTAAGTGGGCTTCGTTAAACCAATTATCTAATCCGTCGACCAAAACAAAATGGTGTTGGCACTTGGCATTGACATTTTTTTTGTAACGTCATGGTGTTTGCATTGACTTACCATTTTTTCAGGTAGAAATTTTCAAATGGGATTGAATAATTGAAATGCAAAATTTCGTAAATATTATAGTTTTCAGAAAATACATCTATTTTATTGTTTCTATTAACATCAACGAAGTCGATTCCCCCCCCCCCCCCCTCAAGTACGTAAATTTATGATCAAAATTTAGGAATACTATTTCTCCATTTTTTATTATTTTCCCCTCTCCAAATTTAAACTCTTATTTCCTTTTCTACTTTTCTTACTTTTATGTTAAATTTTGTGGCATTTAGCTTTTCATCAAATTTTAAAAAGCACCCACGCTGAAAAAACATGAATTAATTAATAATTTGTTGGCATTTAGATTATGATAATTTTCAAATCTTGTCAAAATTTTGAAATATTAAGACTTCATAATTTTTGTTCTAATGTAGATGTGTGTAATACATTTCCTGTAATATGGAGGTACGTTGTCAAAAAAAATATATGGAAACTACAGACTGTATTCATATAAATATTCATCAATTTCTGGATAATTTTTTAAGAAGTATAAATGAAATCTAATACTATATTAGGAGATTTTGCCTTGATAACGTAAGAGAATTGCTAAAGTCAATAAAATGCATACGCCGATGACCAAAACCAAAAACTCGTTCTCTCGCGCTGGCATTGATAAGAGTTTAGTTTTGGTTGTAAAGTCATAATAACGTTTCTTCTTTTTTCCGACCTCTTTCTCTTCAAAGGTCGTTTCTTTGGGCTTTTATTGTTCGTTCCCTTTTCTGGATTTGCGTTCGAAGTCTTCCTTAATTCTTACAACGTAACATTTGATTTGCTATCTCGTCAATTGCCTTTATAAACTTCTCTTATTACAACGCAACGCAATGTACATTTTGACGTTTTCGTGGAAAATTAAAGAGCTTTCGAGTTTCAATTATTAATTTTCCGCTAAATACAAAAAAGGTTTTAATTCGCATTTCCGATTTAGGGTCTTTAAGTCTCTCTCAGCCACTTTAAAGCCATCAACTTTTTGTGATTCAGATTGAATCAAATTTGGGGGTTTACTTGATTTTTATTATCTTCGTTAAAAACCCCGATTGGGATTAACATCAAACTCAATGCGATTGTTCAGAGTAGCAAGCAGTTGGTGAAAAGTTTCTTGTTTTGGAAAGCTTTTATTTGTCTTCTTCTTATGTTTGGTTGACGACGTGTTCTTCAAGAGTTAAGCAAATCGGTGAAAGTTTTCTGTTTTGGAAGGTACCATTTGTCTTCTTCTTTGCAAAGTTCTTCACTTTCATGGCTATCTTACACTAGTTTAGTGGAATTGAAGGTTTCAGAACAAAACGAGACAGAGAAATGCAAAATACAGTTGTGTTTTTTTAAGTTTTTTTCTTGTTGTGTATTGAATTGAAGGTTTGGTTTTGGCAGCTATGTTTGGGGGTGTCTTGTCTGTGCCTGTGAATAATCCTCACTTGCGCAAATCTGGAAGTAGACTCATCGCCACTAATCTTGGTTAGCAATTTCTCTTTTTTTGTTTTATCTTTGGTTACTAGAAGAATTAGTTCTGATTAGGGATTGTGACTAAGATTACGTTTTTTTTTTCTTTCTGGATGGTTTGTGGTATTCAACAGAAAATGACTCGAAGAACGCAAGTATGATTCTGAGAACAATTGCGAAATTGCGAGCTCCTTTATTCCTTCGAAGTCTTAAGGTTTTGTTCATTTACTCATAGCTCTTAGATTTTGTATAGAGTTTGATTTTGTAGCATGTTTAATGATGCACTGAAGGAATTCCCTCGCTTGGTTTCTTAGATTCTCGCTGATTATGTCATATCATTGAAACCTTTGTCCGTTTTTATGTCATCTAACCAACTGCTTTTGGAATTCACAACCTTGTTTCTTCAGGTTGCTCTGTATATTGGCGGTCTTTATGTTTGTGGAAAGGTTGGACATTGAATGAATGATCTTAGCTTTTGATTTGAAGCCATTGTTTGAGTTTTCATTCTGAGCAATCTACAATCATGTTAAAAACTTGCAGATTGGATGGAAATCTGTAATGAAAATGGGAATAGACACACGAGAACTGTTCTTCTATGAGACATTTCTGTATTATAACCCTCTCCTTCTCATTGTAAGTTACTATTCCTCTCTAATTAGTAAGTCAAACTCTTTACTTGTGTTTCCTAATATAAGCTATTTGGCAGACAATGATGGTCTGGCTCTGGGGTGTTAATTTGTGGGTTTTTTCTCGGTCTGGAGTTGATTACGCAGCAATCTTCTATCTAGGACCAGATCATCTTAGTCACAAAGAGATATGGAAGGTATAGAATTCTTAGTTAGATCATTTGTATATATTTTTGTTTCATTTGATTACATATATTTAGCTGGTGTCACAGTGTGCCAGGTGGATGACAACAGTTATATTGACTAGTATGACTGCATATCTGTATCTATACTCGCACGGAGATGTAAAGTTGGCTGCATCTCAACCAGTGTAATAGATGCATCTTCTCTTAAAGTCTGTTTTTAGAAAAAGCTTTTGTTTCATTTGTTCATAGAGTAACCGTTTTCGGATGTTTTCAGGTGGGTTTGTATTTCTTAGCTGTGATAATTCTGATACTCCCTTTCGATATCTTCTACATGTCGTCTCGATATTACTTGCTTTGGACTGTTTGGCGAATACTCTTCCCTGTGCAGGTAAATAAATACAATTTTCTTCTGTTGACGATTCGCTTATATCATCTAACTTTCCTTTGGTATTATCACAAACAGACAGTGACTTTTTCGGACTTCTTTCTAGCTGATATCATGACTTCTATGTCAAAGGTAACACAATTGTTTATCTTTCCTCTATATAAAATGTTGAATGCAATTGTTGAACAACAAAAAAGTTTTGTGCAGGTTTTCTCAGATTTAGAACGTTCAGTATGTCGTATGGTCCATCGACAGGTCAGTAAGTGTCCCTCTATGGAATTATCCATTCCATTTTCAGTGAATCTGATAGATTCATTATAGGTAGCTACTATTGCATGGTTTGAAGCCAATTCGGTTTGCGGGAGTCATTCCACTGCAATTCCCTTCGTTCTTGTTCTACCTTATCTTTTCCGGCTGTTCCAATGCATTCGTCAGTACAAAGATAGCAAGGAGATTGCAAACATCTACAATGGTAACTATTCATCCTAGATATTTCCTTTTGTAAAAGAAACAGGTTATTTTTGTTTGGACCTTGCCGGATTTCTAACATCTCTGCACTGTCTTTTTTTCAGCTGGAAAATATTTGACAGCAGTGCCTGTCATCTTTCTTTCAGCACTCAAGTATTTTATCGATGCGGATACATGGACTTACTCCATTCAGCCGGCATGGATCCTCTTTGGTCTAGCAAATACTTTCTTCTCTTTCTTTTGGGATGTATTATGCGATTGGGATCTAAGGTACAGTGAATTTAACACAGATTTCTCCAATCTTGGATTAACTTGTCAGTTTTTTAAATCTCATCTCTTTTTTGCTTCTAGTGTCTTCACTCAGATATTCAAATTCACCAGACCAAATCTTTGCTCGTTTCTTCTGTACGGACGCCGTTGGGTAAAATAAAGTTTCTTGTTTTCATTATAAATTTTCCAGCCACTCTTGCATGATATTTAAACCAGCTAAATGTGGTTAATGGTGTGAATTTTGCAGGTATATATTTGGGTACTCGGAAGCAATCTGGTACTAAGGTGGACATGGACGTACAAGTTATCAGCTCATCTCCGTAACAACTACATCACAGTCTTCATCATCACTGCCTTGGAGATTTACAGGCGATTCCAATGGGCGTTTTTCCGTATCGAGAATGTGTGGTACAAAATCAACAATGCCAAGCGTAATTCTCATCATTCTAATCATCTATCACTCCAAAACGATATCAACAACGAACAGGAGAAATTACTCGCTCATAGTCACAGCCTCGGTGTATAAAAATCCCAACTTTCTAGTTCTTGTTGTACTGAGTTCTGAAAAGTTTTGAAGACCACATACAAAAGTACTCTTTTACTTATAATATATAACTTGTAACTTCCATTTACAGTGAGAGACTACACTGACTCTAATATACAGGAAGATGTGTAACTTTCTTCGACTATTTCTCTTGGATTAATAAAACTTAACCTGTTCTTGTAAGAGATAAACTTATAAAGCATTATAACGAAACTTGCTTTAGGTGCAACTAAACTGGTTTTATGGACGAATGTAGCGCCATTAACATAGTCTGGTTTCTAAATGGATTAGGTAAAAACAAAAGCTTAGTTGATCTATTATTAGTTTTTTACTTGATCCAACATAAATACTAACTCTCAACAGATACAAGCATATGTTTATTTCTTATTTACCAACTCTCCTTAATTATTGCTCCTCCTTTTAAGCACTATATATACACACATTTGACACCGAATGTGAAGCACAAAACATCATCATCTCTTGATATATTTTTCAATTCTCTTATTGGTGGAAAAAGAAGAAAATGACATCCAGAGAAATGCTGATCATAATCTTGGTCCTCGCGACTACATTCATCGGTTTAACAGTAGCTACAGACCATACCATTGGTGGTCCTAGTGGTTGGACTGTAGGAGCTAACATTCGAACTTGGGCTGCAGCACAATCATTTTCTGTTGGAGACAATCTTGGTAATTAATCACACATCTCTGTATTAAACTTTGTTTCAACATTAAAAAGACTAAAAACCAAAACTCTACTTTTGCTTCAAACAGTTTTCTCTTACTCTTCTGCATTCCACTACGCTGTTGAAGTCACAAAACCCGAATTCGATAGCTGTCAAGGGATTAAACCGCTTATAACGTTTGCTAATGGAACCTCCATTGTTCCTCTTACTACTCCTGGAAAAAGGTTCATACTTTACATACATATCAACACCATATGATGAATGGTTTATATACTTAAAGCAATATATTTATGTAAAAATTCTTGATCAATTTTGTTTAGGTACTTCATTTGTGGAATGCCGGGACATTGTAGCCAAGGGATGAAACTTGAAGTAAACGTTATTCCAATCGCAACCGCAAACGCAGCACCAGCCGTTCCGCTTCCAAACGCCGTCCCATCTCTGAACGCACCTTCACCTTCTTCTGTTTTACCTATACAACCTTCTCTTAACCCAGTCCCTGTTCTCTCTCCTTCTTCTTCTTTAACTCCACTTCCTTCCTCCTCTCTGCCTCTTATTCCGGCACTTTCTCCGGCAGGGACTTCTCTGCCGTTGTTCCTAGGCTCACCAGGCAGCTCTAGCAGCACATCCACCAAAACGGTCGGGACCTTCCCTTCTACTACAACCAGCACAACGGCTGATCTTGCCGTTGCAGCGCTGTTGGATTAACCTTAAAATAGTTTGAGAAAGAAGCATTCTACCTAATCATAGGAGACTTAGAATGAAGACCTTTTCTATGTGACTTAGGAATAGGTATTCTGTTTTAGGAATTCTAATATAATTAGGAATTGAGTTTATCTTTTATATAAAGAGATGTCAAGGTATGGCATATAGGGTTTTGAAAGATTGAGAGATTGAAAAATTGATAAATTGATGAGAGCTTTAGTTTTCAAGAATTTTTCTAAAACAATAAAAGAGTTTTTCTAAAACAATAAAGATAAACTCTTTATAATCTTGTTGTTAATCTTTCTAAATTCTTTAGGCGCTACTCCGGTTGACTCCTCCGCCACGAAAACACTTGTTTTGGGATTTGGATTCATGGTTGCTATGATGCTTCATTTCTTTTTAAGTGTTTTTTTTAACGTGGGAGAGATATTTGTCTGAAGAGCATATTGTTTGTGTGTTTACAAATAAATCAAATTCACGTGCATGATACAATAATCCCAGTCATTATTGGAAATTTTAAGAATAGATCACATTAAGGAATTAATCTCCTAGCAGCTCTAAAATTTGGACTAACGTCTGAGCCCATTGAGATAAACTTTAGGGCTTTACTCTTCCCTTTGGTTCGCCGCTTAAAATCCTGGAAGAGCAGAGCCAAAGTCTTGGTTAGTCTACAAGGAATCTTTCTAGGGTTCTAATATTTTTCTTATCCTTTTTATAATAAGGGTTCTTTCTAATTAGGGCTCTGACCTTCTCCAGCCATGAAATCACGGCGGCTTAACGTCTCGGAGGATAGCCTAACGACCTCGATGAATGGAAGAGAAAAATCATTGCTAATCCCGATGGATCTCATTGTCGAGATATTCTCTTGGTTACCTGCCAAAACTATAGCGAGATTTCGTTGCTTATCGAAGCCATGTGCCTCCATACTTCGACTTCCCTATTTCACGGAGTTATCCCTGACTAAATCTTATGCTCGCCCGCAGCTTTTGATCGCCTACAAAAAAGACAACGAGGTGCTCTTCTTCTCGTCACCTAGGCCTCTAAATCTGGATGAGAACTCGCCTGCTGTAGTAGCCAGTTCTCTTGGGCATTTTCCCACCTCCAATGAAATATTAGGTCCTATCAACGGCTTCGTCTGTCTTAGATGGCAGTGGATGTTAAAAGATAGGATGCTTCCAGTGTCGGTGTCGGTGATTTGTAACCCCAGCACTGGACAATCCTTAGCTTTACCAAAAATGAAGACGAGGAGGAGATATGGGCTGAAGAGCTTTTTTGCGTATGATCCGATTGAGAAACAGTTCAAGTTATTGTCCATGACATGGCTAGTTTATGGAAGAAACAAGAGTTTTGAGGAGTATCAAGTTCTGACATTAGGAACAGGCAAACCGTCGTGGAGAATGATAAAATGTTGCACACCCCACTTTTCTTCACATAAAGGGATATATATCAATGGTGTTTTGTATTACAAAGCTGCTGCCAATACTACGAATTCAATGGTTTCCATGATCGTTTGCTTTGATGTTAGGTCGGAAAAGTTCAAATTTATTGAAGTAGGGGGAATTAATTTCCATGATGGAACTCTGATAAACTACAAAGGTAAATTAGGTTCACTTGTGTCTGAAGGGTCTTGCTATGTTACTGAAAGAAGTAGAAGTATTACCTTGTGTGTTCTAGAAGATGTCGAAAAGCAGGAATGGTCAGAGCATATATATTTATTGCCCGCTTTGTGTCAGAGTTTAGTTGGACCACAACACTATTTAAACTTTGTTGGAGTGACTCGGACAAATGAAATTGTGCTCTCGCCACGCTATCAAAATGCGGGTTTCTACGTTTTCTACTATAACTTCGAGAGAAACACACTCATAAGAGTTGAAATCCATGGAATGGAAGAGTGTTTCGGTAAAGAAGTCTACAACTATTTAGATCATTTAGAGAACGTGCAGCTTTTGCAAGGGTTTTAATTAGGACTTTTATAACCTTGAGATTTTTGTAACAAAGCTAGTCTGGCCCTAGGTTTTCATCAATCTATATGGGATTATGCGCCTGTCCTTATCCTGACTATTTTCAGTCCATTCCCTTGCTTACAATATACAGTGAACAACAGTTGTTCTAGGTTAAGTTTTGTTTTGCTTTGTAAACTATTATCTTCAAAAGCAAGCCCTTTTGTGAATCGTATCTTCATGAGCTACTCTTGAAAAACAAGGAGTAATAATATATTCATCAATATCTCACTGTAAAATTCGTTGAAATTTTGTTTCTACTAATAATCTTAAAGCAAAAGATCTCTCAACTAAATTGTAGACAAATGATTCAAATCGAATAATTCATTTATTTTCAGACTTTATTAGTCTAGTATCACATGGATATTTATTTTATATTATCTTTCCTCTATTTTCCGAGAAATTACAAACCCAGGAATAGACGTGACTTATAAAAAAAACAATGGGCAAGAAAATTACGGCCACGTTTTGTTGATAGCATATGAACGCGCCAGAAAATTAGCAAATTTAATATATCTGAAAAAAATAGAAAACAAACAAAATTTGGGTTTGATCATTATGATCCAGTAAAGGATACTTGTAGTTCCTTCAAGTGCAAGGTACCATGACAAGCGTACTAGGAATGAATCGAATGATGAACCCTAATCTGATCAACGGAAGAAATCTCCACAAAGGAAAGTGTCTTCTTCTACAACAGAACAAAAGGATAGTGATGACAAGAATCTTTGAGCTTTTTTCTTGATAACCTCTGGTTTTTGTTTTTCTGAATCTTTAACCATGAAAACACAGGCGAGAGAGTTCAATACGACGTATGACGACAAAATGCTGACCAACTATGTTCCTGTCTACGTCATGCTCCAGCTTGGAGTCATCACGAACGATAACGTTCTTGAAAACGCAGAGAGTCTCAAGAAACAGCTCAAGAAACTGAAACAGAGTCAAGTAGATGGAGTAATGGTTGATGTATGGTGGGGAATCGTTGAATCAAAAGGTCCAAAGCAGTATCAATGGAGTGCCTACAGAAACTTGTTTGAGATCGTACAAAGCTTTGGACTGAAACTACAAGCTATAATGTCGTTTCATAGATGTGGAGGCAACATAGGAGATGATGTTAACATTCCGATACCGAAATGGGTTCTTGAAATCGGGGATTCGAATCCAGATATATTTTATACGAACAAGATTGGTAATAGAAACAAAGAGTGTTTGTCTCTTTCTGTAGATAACTTGTCTCTTTTCAGAGGAAGAACAGCTGTTGAGGTATGAAAATTTCTTGAATTAAAAGCCTTAGAAAAATTGATTTTCTTTATACATAATCTTTGCTCTGTTTCTAGATGTACAGAGACTACATGAGGAGCTTTAGGGAGAACATGGAAGATTTTATTAGCTCTGGAGTTATAATAGACATTGAAGTAGGGCTTGGTCCTGCTGGAGAGCTTAGATATCCTTCTTACAGTGAGACACAAGGATGGGTTTTTCCAGGAATTGGAGAATTTCAAGTAAGAAAAATGGAAATAAGACTTAATTTCTTTACGGTTTGAATAAAACAGTTTTATAAGTTTTTGTTGTTTCATTTTTTCCATCGCACAGTGTTATGACAAGTATCTAAGATCAGACTATGAAGAAGAAGTTAGAAGAATTGGGCATCCCGAATGGAAACTTCCTGAAAACGCAGGCGAATATAACAATATTCCACAAGAAACCGGTTTTTTCGAATACTCGAATGGGACTTACCTTAAGGAAGAAGGAAAATTCTTCTTGTCATGGTACTCCAGAAAGTTACTTCTCCATGGTGATCAGATTCTTGATGAAGCTAATAAAGTGTTTCTTGGGTGTAAACTCAAGTTAGCAGCAAAAGTAAATCAAATCTTGTAGGATGCATTAGAAAAACATGACGAAGTTTTATGGTTTTCTTATTGTGTTTTGTTGATTTTTCAGGTCTCTGGAATCCATTGGTGGTACCAATCTGGAAGTCATGCTGCTGAACTTACGGCGGGTTATTACAATCTCAAAAACAGAGATGGGTATCGTGTGATTGCGAAAATGATGCGTAAACATCATGCTATCTTGAATTTTACGTGTCTAGAGATGAAGAACACAGAACAGCCAGCAAAAGCTAAGAGTGGACCTCAAGAACTTGTTCAATAAGTAAGCAAAAATGATCAATGTAAATTGTATATATGTTACTTAGATTGATTTACGAAATGGTTGATATTTGCAGGTTTTGAGCTGTGGATGGAGAGAAGGGATTGAAGTTGCAGGCGAAAACGCCCTTCCAAGATTCGATAGAGATGGATATAACCAGATTATACTAAACGCAAGGCCTAATGGGATCAACCAAACTGGTAAACCGAGGATGTTCGGGTTCACATATCTCCGGTTATCTGATAAACTTCTTAGAGAACCTAATTTCACAACGTTTAAGACGTTCTTGAAACGAATGCACGCGAACCAAGTAAGCAATCAAAAAGTCTTTGCTTCAAGATTTATATATCATTTTTCTGAAGTTGTGTGTTTGTTTCATGTTTCATCAGGAGTATTGTCAAGAGCCTGAAAGGTATAATCACGAGCTGTTTCCGTTGGAAAGATCCAGAAACGATGAACCATTGGAGAAGTTTTTGGAGGAAACGGAACCAATTGATCCATTTCCATGGCTGGAAGAGACAGATATGAGTATTAGACCCTTTGAGAGTGTACTGTCTTTATTGCGAAGTACATTCTTGAGGAAGAAGTCGTAGACAATGTTTAGGATAAATCTATAGCCTTATAATATTTCTGTGATAAATATGTAAATTTGAGATAAATAAAGAGTAAAATGTATTCATCCTAATGATGCAAATTGAAGCATTAGTTTTGTATAACTATAAGCTCTATGAACATGTCGGCTTTCACATTTCAGATAATGTGTTCAAACCAATAACTGAACTGAAATACAAATGAATACATAGAAATTGATATATTAGCTCTCACACTCACAGTATTTGACAACTGTAGACGTTTTACACAACAACAAAAAAAAAAAATCGATTTCTTACGAAACTACTTCTGTTTTGGTCTGATTCTAGGCATGAGGTTCTTCTGATTCTATATCTAGCTTAGTTTGTCCTATTATTTATGTCTAAATAAAATTAAGATCTATTTTTGATACTTTTTGTTGGTCACAGTACTTTTAAACGTTTTGTATGTAACATTGATTTAAGAGGGGGAAAAATGTCTTAATCATTTACCGCTATTTTCTTCTACATTAATTTTTTTTACCGTGTTGTTAATTTTATCAATCGGATTAATGTCATCCGATACTCCTTCGGTATCTATTATTGCATTTTCCAAGAAATCAATCAAGTATTGGAAATTTTTAAAAACTCCCGTGACAAGGAACATAGGTGTGTGTGTGAAACAGAGAAACGAGAGTATTCAATTAATTTCAGGAACCCAAGCAAAGACAAGATTCCACCAAACGTCATTACCATTGGTACATTTTAACCCCACATGCGACAACAGAGCATGACATATAAGCTTTTCATATTTTTTTCAAAATGACACGGCTTTCCAAATTACAAAAGAGACTTGAAACTTCGAAATAAGTGAAAAGATTCAAAAGAAGAAAAAGATTGGACTACGTTAAATGATTATAGAGTAATGGTTACAGAATTACCATGGAATATAGTCTAAGGACAAGGACCCACATGTTCCATCATTTATCGTGACCCTTTGTCACTTACTAGCTTCGTCTTTGGCAGCAGTGGCAGAAACGTAATAAGCGACACAGAAGAGGGCATGAAGAAAACACAAAATCCCTCCAATAGAGAGAAAATGGTGATGTGTGAATCCACAAGAAGATCTTGACTTGCTGTTCGACATCGTCCCAATCACTATACTCCCGAATCCAACGGCGAATACGATCCTTGAGTACCATCCAATCAACACACACCACGTGTCATTTTAATTACTTAGACCAACAATTATTAATGCCAAAGAAGAAGATTTGTATTAACCTACCAAGTGAGGACGAGACAGACCATGGAGATTTGCCTAGTTGAAGAAGATCTTAGAAACTCGTCTTGAGAGCAAATACATAGACAGCCTCCGACCAAGTTGATGAGGACATGAGCCATAACCAATATTGCGGCTGCACCTAGGCCAAGCCTGAACGCGTCCTGGCTCGGCTCTCTACACTCAAATAACCATAGCCTCATGTGCTTCACCTACATCCACATATTGAACAAGACCGTTTTTAGTATGTGTAAGAGATCCATTCGAATAGGAACCTGATTTAAAATTCTTCTACACATAATAAACAAATTTGTACAAGACTCAGTTTGAGACGGTCCGATATACAACCATCATTATCATCATTATATATTGGGGGAAAACATTTAATTTGATAGAGAATATTATATGTATAATACCTGATTTTGAGCAACTTCTGCTTGGATTCCGAGGATTGCAGCAGCTACATCTAAGCCCACGATGACTAGGCAAACAACAATACCACATATCTTTGTCATTTCTACCTCTCTTTAATAGCTAGGATTTAGTTTTGTCGAAGATATTTGTGAACATAAAATTTTGAAATGTGAATCAAGAAAATAAGAGGCTTCTTTCCAAGGGAGAGAATCTTGTTTGTAGAGGGAATGAGAAATGGTAGTGCAAAGTCTAATGTGTAATGATCTTTTATGACAAAATGGGGTTGCTATATAAAGAGTGATAAGTAAAGTTATGAGGACGTGGAAGAAAAAGAGAGAGAAAGAGATTTCAGAACCAAAAAGTAGAAAATGAAAGAAAAATATATTTCTCTTGTTATTGGATATTTGTATCTTTTTGTTAAAAGTAGGAAATAAGACCTATGAGGCTATAACGTTTTATAATTAACTAGACTGTAATATATAATCACATTAGATAATTGACCTGATCATAACTAGTTTTAAGAATATAAAATTATAATTTTGATATCTACCAAAAAAAGGAGTACATAAATAAAGAGTACAGTATCTAACTATCCGACCAATATCTGCATGGCAAATCTCCAATTTCGATTACCCTTATTGATTTTAGTGAAAAACATAAAATTTTCGTTTACAATCAATACTATTGTTTGCTACACAAAGTATGAATAGCTATTACAATTTTACATTATTGTAAATAGAAGAAACTCCAAAAATACCAGCGATGAAAGGATTTTATGTAGAGTAAAACAATTGACATGAATATTATGGGGGTAATTATCAATATATATATATATATATCTATATATTGTGGGGAAAAAGATAGAAAAAGAACAAGGAATCGGATTAGCTGGGATATGCATGTGGCACTTTGGCACCGAAGCCAATAAAGCTTATTTTTGTCTATATGGAATGGCGGATTTCCTTTAGAGAAAACATCGATTTGTTAATTAATTTTTCTTCAAGTGAATAATAATACAATATTAGTTTTATAGTTGCTTTTGTTTATTTATTTGGTTGGGTAAAATGGTTGGATTCTTTGTGTTGGGAAGGAAGAAAAGTAGGGCATAATACAACCCAGCCAAGCGTGGCCAATGTCTTCACTTCTCTGTTAAAGAATCAAAGTTCTCTTATTTAATTCTCACTAAATATGCAGAGAATATATTGTCAAGATCACTACAAACCGTATCTATCAGCAAGTTAGGTTTATAAGATGAGAGAGTAAAAATTAATTGATGAGACTATATATATCCGAATAGCTGCAAGTTATCCTTCTCTTAAGCTCATATCCTCACAAAGTTTCATCAACCCAAAAAAAAACTCTTATATACGATAAAGACTCTCTTAACTAAGATGAAGTAGTTGGGAGCAAGGATGAAGGGGAGAGAGTTACCCGAGAGCTGCTAGCAGATCTCACAAGATTGGACTGATGAGACCCGGCTTACAAAAGTTAGTAAAGTCATGGATTAGGCCATGTACTTTTAGAAGACATTTTTAGATTTTATAGAAAAAAATCTATTTGTTGGGCTTTTTTTGACAATGGTCGTGGACTTTTGCTTAACAAAATAGTAATGAGATTTTAATATAACTTTTTAAAGATTACTACTATTTGTGATTTTGCATAATATATGGAAAGAACGTGTATTTTTTTTGCATAAGACATCTGAAAATGTCGGATCAGTCATGCGCATGGACTAAATATAGGGATATGTCATAGAAAATGGATGATGATTCTTCGAGGTAGGTATTAAGAAGGTCTAAAACAAAAACTAAAGTCACATGTTGGTTCTCCAAGAAAGAAGGATACCAACAAAACACTACTATGCTAGAAAGAAGAGTGAAAAATGAAGGACAGAAAATAGCTATTGTAACCTCACGGTAAATAACTAAATACAAAATAGTTTATTAACAAATAGCTTTCCTGCTGTTGCAACACCATTCTATTTTGTCTTGTAAAAAAAAAAGAAAATTACAGACCAATATGTAAAAGGACAAAGAGCCAATCGATGCTCTATCCGTCACTTAAGCTTCCTACCAAACAACCAAAACACAAATCTTTCATATTATTTACGTTAATCATGAACAAAGTATATATGAAAAAATTTGAGGTTAAAAATTAAGTTATTGAATGACAATTCTCCTAAGATGGAATAGATTTTGAAAATAAGAATATCATGAGCATGATTAGAGTCCAATATAGATATGAAAAATACTCAATTTTTTGAATTGATAAAATATATATAGTTAAAAAGATAGAGAAATACATTTTGTTACCACTTAATTACCGGAATCTCTTTAAGAATTGGTTGAAAGACGTCTTTTTCTTTGATTTCGGACGTGTGACATTCAAATTTTGGTGATCACTCTCAGTTTCTTCATCTTCCAATATCGGAGATAAAGACGGTCTCCACCGTGTGAACTCCCCTGAGTTGGGCACCGGCGGTGACTGGTCAATCACGGAGGTGGTGGAAGGGCAACATCCACGGAATAGAGAAAAAATCATTTGAATCTCGATTACTTAAACTGTTATTAAAGTTCGACACGTAGAGATTTGGGTTATATATATATATATACTACTACCCTATGTAAAAGGTACAAGTATATCTTCAGTGTTAGTATTTATTTACTACTTTTAAGAAAAATATATTTTACATAGTAACTATATTAACAGTTTACCAATTTAAAATTTAATTTTGCCACCTATGTATTTATAATATTTAATTAAAAAGGTAGAAAAATATAGATCTATAATTGAGAAGAAATAATGAAAATAATAGGTAAATAATTGAGAATATGAGTCAAGATTCAATAAGGGGAAAATGGTTGATTTCAGATTTAAAATTGAAGTTTTTGAAAGGAGAATTTACTGTAATATAGAATTTACTTATGCGGTGGAGGAACGTGGACTATTTTAACCTACTTCCAATGCAAACATAAAAATGTAAAGATGGAGATTATACAACTAACCAAAAAAAGATACAGATAGCGAACCCCCCCCCCCCCCCCCCCCCCCCATCTATTTTAACTTTCTCTCCTTATTAAAGAAAAAATATATATATACACAATAACTTAAAGATAATACAGGTAATGGAAATGTGAAGTAACAAATAAAGATAGTCATTTTATGAGCAAAATGACATATTTAATTATCAATTTCGACTTGGAATAGGGAACATATATATATATATATATACACACATATATTGCTAGCATGCAATAGTTGTTCAAATTTATAGTTTATTAGGTTAGAATCCGTCCAATGTAGAATTTTTTTTATTTTTAATAAATTTTAATTTAAAAAATTTGAATGATTTTTTTGTAGATAATAATATTAAAAATAATTTATAAGAAAAAACAGAGAAAATAATATTTTACATATACTTATTTTCTGTATGAGTAAATAAATTTATCTTTTTATAGTTTAAATTCATTATTAACATTTATAACAATAATTTAGTAATGTTAAATTTCTAATGCCACAAAAAACTACCAAATATTTATCTTTATCAATATTATCTTTACCAAACTCACATCTTTGAATCTAGGGATTGGCCTTTTCTTTCAGGCAAGTTCTAGGATACTTTCGATTACATCCCCATGCATGATCTGCACTGAGAGCTTGGTAGCTGATCACATCTTCAGCATTGGTCTTGATTGTTGCAAGAGTGAAGAACACATTTTAAGAGCCATATATAATAACAGCCTTAATTAATTTCTTAGACATACCCATATCTTTTTATTGAATTAAGAAACAAAAACTCCAATTTAATTACTTATAAAAGGATTGGATTGTTGTGTGAGAAACACATGAAGGGACTATCGAAGCTTTAAATAATATAGGAGATGGGAGACAATATTGTTATGTTTTTTTCTTTTTTTTGGCATTCAGATTTGGTTTATCCATCTAAAATATTGATATTGTTAATTTGCTATTTTCTTCCTGAAGTGATTATAAATTAGTTTCAAGCCTTAAAATACATTGGAAGTTTTTAAAAGATTTTTTTATCATTGCAACAACCTACTCGATGAACAGTTTTTTTTTTAGTATTAAAACTTACTTGATGAACCGTTGAAGAAAGCTGGATCACTTAAACACAAAATAAATAAATCGATTTATACTTTTTTTTCTGAATGGTACAAAAATATTAAGTTTCCAATTACAGCAAAATTATGTTGATTGATTTTCTTAACTCAGACATAGTGGTTGGTTTCTTCTTCGTAATTCTACTTTCATATTGTGTTTGTATAAATATTTTATTAAAAATGAAAATATTTTTTCACGAACTCCAATAGTTTTCTAATACTATTAAAATATGACATTTGTTTTGAATTTTTCCCATCTCATATAAACGCAATTACAAACAAAAATATGACATTATTGTAATGTAGATACCAAAACCAAAAACCAAAATTTTTAATTTGAATACATTCCCAGAAATGTGATTAAATTTTTTCAATAACTTGCATCACTTTTTCTTTTTGTTTTGGTAATAATAATATATTTATCAAAAACACACACATCTATATAAAAAAAATAGATGATTACAAATCAGAGATTAAAACCAAAAGAAGAATAGAAAAAAATAAAGGCTCATTACTTTTATGGGACATGGATCGATATATACATAATTGAAATAATGTTACATATGAATAGTTGAATACATGAAATGGTCATGAAAATTAAGGCTTGTCAAAATGTGATTCGATTCGTGGTATGGGTGTGGATTGACGAAAATCAATTTTTGTGGGTTAATTGTGAGTTGTAAGTTTTGAACGTGTATGTACAAGTAGAAATTATAAATTTGCGAATCAAACAAATTAACTAATTAGGAGGTAAATTTTTTTTTAAACCTACGGATTGGTGGAACAGATTGGACCCGCTTTGACACCTCTAATGAAAACAGAGATCTCAAAAATATAATTGAAAAGGGCAAACGAGAATAAACAATTCGAATCGACGACGATAAGCATAAAAACGCCATGCGTAGATACTTAATTTGTGGCTCTCTTCTAAAATACTACTAGTAACAAAGAAACAAAGAGAGTAATTTTCTTTCGAGGTTAGTTTACTTTTTCTTTCTTCACAAGTTCATAAAAGATTTAACTTTCTAGCCTTTTTTTTACTGGCTAACATGTGCTTAACCAGCCCGATTGATGAGAAATTTTACTTACTGTTCTAGTTACTTTTTAATTTATTATTACTTTCAACAACAAATATATAAAACACCAAAACTCAAACCGTAAAAGCTCTTGGAAAATCAAATTTCTCAACCACTTCGTATTTCAATATTTGAAGAAAACGAGTTGAGTTGGAGCTTTGAAGATGAAGACAACGATGTTTACTTTATGGCACACACGAATCATTGTCTATTCCTGTTTCAGACAATTGCATTATTACTTCATAACACTTTGCCCGTTATAAGAAGATAAGAAAAAATACATGAAAACACCAAAGTATCAAAACAGAAAGGGAACATGCGTATTCAAAAATCAACAAAGATGAGACAACTCACCAAAGACAGCACGCACGTTCGTTTGTTCAACACACACATACATCACACAATCTCTCTCTCTATCTAACCATTGATATTATATGTTAAGTAGATGCATTTTACTGATTGAGAGAGAGAGAGAGAGAGAGAGAGAGGTAATGAGAGGCTAAAGGAGTTTGGTAGAAGTGGTCATGAGTAACTAACCTTCTGTTTCTGCAAGCCAAATTTGTTCTTACTTGTTGTCTTTTGCATCTGTCTTAACGGTTTTCTCTTTCTCTTCTTCTTCTACTTCTTCCTCGTCATAGTATCGTTCATCTTCATCGTCACTGCCCATGTCATGGTCGAAGTATTCTTCATAGAACTGGTCGTCCGTGTCATCTTCCTGACCGTTCTCCAGCCTGTCTCTGGACTTTTGTCTCATTAACCTCTCTTGGATACTGTCTACTATTGCAGTTCCCTATTAACATTTTAAGCAATTTTAATCAAAGGTTATACATAACAAAAATGTTGAGCTATTTACATATGTATTGTTAGTCAATAGTGTTTTCAAGATTTAACTTACCATCTTATGGCAACCTTCTTCAAATATTTCAAGAAATCCTGCAACCCAGCGATCTGCATTCTCTACCCACTCGTTGCGCAGCATTTTTACAGTTTGGATCTGCAAAACCCGGATTTAAAATTTAATAAAGGAATGAGTAAGAACATGCAATTGATACATTATGTCACTTCTGCAAGATCAGCTTATTCAGTTAAGATGGATATCACACATCGCACATGAACGTAGTCCTCAGAGATCACAACACTAGCTAAAGCATAAAAGTGGGATCAGGCTGCTACTACAGGGATGAAATCGCCTGGCATACTACTATACATAAAAATAAGTACTTCCGTTTGGTATTTTGAAAAATCAGACAAGAAAGGGTTAACAAGCACCACTTCTTAATGTAATTTCAAAACCGAATACGCACAGCAAAAGAAGTGAACAAGGTTCGAGTTATGAAAAGTTGGACTGCAAACATGACACACTAAGAGTGATTTCCAAACAGTCGCTCAATAATCAGAGGGTACAAGTTCGAGGGGAGATGTAAATAGGCAGAGCCAAGACCTAAAATTTAGTTTATTCTCCTTGTACCTTAAGATGAACAGCTTATTTAATAGAATGCAATACAGTCGAAATGATAGACTTATGATAATCAATTAAGCAAATGGAAGTTGAGAGAAGACATGCCTTTTCTCCTACTCTTTCTTGTTGTTCTTTGACCCTTTCCTGGAGTTTCTTTAGCCTCATATTAACTCTAAGTCTCTTTTCCTGTTGCAAATCAACAAACCCAGAGTTGACTCCTCCAAGTGAACAATTTGCAAAACAACAAAAAGTGAAGAGGTAAGAAACTGATGTCATGCCTTGACAAAGCTAACTCCAAGATCTTCCCTTGAATATCCTCTATCCAGGTTACGCATGACATACTGGTTGTAATCTTTCACTATTCTCATTATTATATCCGAGGTTGATATTCCTTCAGTTCGCATTGTTTCCTTAAACCTCCCAACTTTCTTAACCTGCAACGAAAGCTCAGTTAAAACAGAAATTATGAAAGTGTCAAAAGCAAGAATTTTTATTCTCCTGACTCACAAATTCATAGACATCCTTTCCAGCTCCGCTGGAATCAGCATACCTGTGCATAATATTTATTCAAAGAAGGTTACTGTATAGGGAGAGTAAAACTAACAAGCAGGTAGTAAAAATTTTAAGAGGATAAAACTAAGTTTCCACCGTTTTAAAAACTAGATCAAGACTAGCACACAAGACACATGTTCTTACGGAAGAGAATCGTGGGCTACATAGTCAATCCGGTGCTTATCAAGAAACTCTTGGTTGACCACCCATGGTGCATCAGGGATGACTTCATCCACCCACCTGTATGATAAAACAAACGTGTCCTAAAATTCCATTCTTTGCCACTTCTATTAACACACACAACAGAACAAGTACACAACATAGGAGAAGATAATTACTTGCAATGCCGAAGTGATTCATATCGCTCTTCTGCAGTCATTACAGTCCTTCCCTTGTACTTATGTGTAGTTTCATCGTTACAACATCCAACAAGAAGGTAAGTATTTGGAAACCTGCTCAAGAAATAGCAAAACCATAAGAACACGAAACCATTAGTCTATTACCTAAAAATTGAATTTACCTCCTCAAAATACAAAATCAAAACTGAAGCAAGAGTCCAGAAACATCAGCTAAAGCAAAATTCTAACAACGAAAATCATACACCACAACGACTGTGCACATCACAAAATTTTTTGGCAATAATTTCAATCAACACAGAAAAATATATTACCAGAGACTATCTAATAAGGAACATGACTCAATAGATCACAGACAAATGACACTAAGACGGCGAAAATTGAGCACGCGCCGGAGCAAAAAGTCGAATTAAGGATGAAAATTAGGAAAACACTAACGATTTTTTGGCCTGTTCGAGAGATCGAGCGTGACCAAAGTGGAAAAGATCGTAGATCCCATCGGCGTAGACGCGGACGGGACGATCAGTGGGAGGGGAACTCTGGACAGCTGTAGAGCCGGAGACTGCAACGGCGGTGGAAAGGTCGTCTGCAGTGAGATCGCCGGTAACGTTACTCATATTCTCCGATGAAGGAGCTGAGATCACCCGCCTTATAGGACAAATACGGAAAACTACAACAAGCTAGTCGCTTCCCTCTTCTCTAACTATTTTTTTGCGAAGAATATCCTCAAGGGTAAAAACGGATCCATTATAATTTTATTTATTTATTGTTTTCTGGCATTTTATTTTTATTCAATCACTCACCGACACAAATATATGATATGTCGATAAAAATAATGAAACAAATTAAATTTACATTTTTATTAATCTGATATCTTTGTTAATCTGAATAAAAGGGAAAATCTCATGTAAGCAGCTTAGTCATTTTTGTTGTAAAGTTGAAAATCTGTCTTTACTTGTTAGATTGGAAATAGAAATGTACGGCAAGAAAAATCGAAAATAGAAATGTACGGCAAGAAAAATCGAAAATAGAAATGTTTGCATTTGCTTCTCTTTGACAACAAATCCTTAAAGTTGTTCTTTGTTTTATATAAATGAGTGTTTTGCGCATTTCTAATGTAAATTTATAGATATGACAAACTCAACCAAAAAAACAAAACAAAAAACATCATAGATATGACAAACTGAAGATTGATTTTAATTTGTACTCTTAATGTTTTTAGTTGACTCTCTTAAAGCGTGGCACGCATAAGTGAGTCAGTGACCAAGTCCAAGGTTTATGAATTAACAACAAGAAAAGGTCTACAAGATGAATAATGAGAAAATGTGAATATACTTTCTTTTTTTCTTTATTGACGGCAAAATGTGAATATTATTCATATATTTCACATTCCGCTATAAATATAATCAAAACTCCAATTAGAGTTACCTCAAAGCCAATTCTACAGCTTAGAATTTTTCTATCTGTACAAAAAGCATTCCAATTGTTTAAAGGTATGAAGCCAGAGATACAAGGCAACTGTTGAGCTTGTTCTGTTAATGGGATAAACGGTGTTCACTCGGATTGCTCGGACCAGAGCCCTGAAATTGTGAGGACTCCATTGTCTGCCCAAATGAACACCAGAAACCATGCAATTAAGTAAGCAACGGTTATACATAGGGCTTATCACATTTTCTACTTTTAAACAGAGGAATTTCGCAGCCTCGGTTCAATCTTAAATCAAACTGATAATAGCCCGAGAAGGAAGAAGTAGGAATGGTCAAAAGAAAACATTTCGACGAATTGGTTTTGTTTTCTATTTTTCCTTTTGTGGCATTAGAGCGTTGTATCCAATGCCACAATAGTATGGGGTACATACCATGTCGTGCAGAGTTTCTTCGATGTCATAGCAGCCACGGATAGCGCTTCCCCGGAAACCCATCTGTCCCTGAAACTAGACAATCCAAATTTTTACAGTAATTTGACTCGGGAGGAGAACGATTATATATCTCGGGAAACATACTAATATAGCATAAAAAAAACTTACAGCTCCTTGGATGCTTGATTGTGTTTCATATTGACTCATCCGTCCATGAAATGAATGCATGTTTCCCTAAATCACCCAGACTATATGAATGTCAGTGTCGTGCTTCATTTTAACTACCATCATCAGATGATGTCAAGCAATTGGATATTGGTCAGGGATATGGATTCACATGTAACGTTATAACAAAAGCTTGGAAACTAAAAGAGAGATAGATAAAGCATTTCACCATGGCTTGTATGGTTGGCGGATGTCCATAGTAACCATCCTGGATGGAAGAAACCGATGAGAACTGCTGGAATAACAAGAACAGTGCATAGTTTGCAACAAATAAAGCACAATAGCTAAAAACTGTTAAACAAAAAAATGAAAAAGTTACGGAAGTGCAGTTAAAACCCACTCCTTGAATAGTCTGTTGAGTCGAATAATAGACCCCAAGAGGTGCTGCACGGGAGCCTAGTTCAGTCTCTTCCATATCTTCTTGAGGAATGTAACAATTCTCAAACGTAGGAGCTTTGGAGCTAGCTTGTTCCTGCACATGAAAGAACCTTACTCAGTTCAATAAATACCGAAAAATAAACCTAATTGCATCAGGGTGCATAGACTAACTAAATATATTTTAATTAAAATAGTTTGCCATGAGTGGGAGATTTCAGACGTAATAGCATGGCACAGGTCAGATTACTTATAATTTCTAGGAGGAGTTCTTCTGATCTGTTTGTTGCATCCTCTGGCCCATAGTATACCTTTAAACAAAAGAAAATTCATCAGATCTTTCCGCCGGGGCTAGCAAACTAGAAATAATCTTATAAGATTGAAGATCAATTCGAAAAGTCACCTTTTTTTTCTTCTGAATTTTCTTTTTCTTGGACAATTTTGATGAACAGTCCAACATACCTTCATTTTCTAAGCCACTAGATTCACCAATCATTAACTTGTCTGGCAATGAAGGAAACTTGGGAGAATTAACGCAATGCTTCATGGTTTCCTCCAACAACTTTAAAGCAGTCTTGTAGGCTTCATCTGATAAAGATGCAACTTGTCCCAGCTTGAAAAAGCGCCTACAAAGATCATCAAAACGTGTCATTCGGTTATGCATAGTAGCACATTTTTCGTTTTTTGTTTTTTCTGTGTTACTGTTCTTTGACCAGCGCTTCAATATATACTGAGATGGAATGCAGGAAACATCAGAGTTTTGAAATACGAGTATCGCATGTTTGCATAGGAATACCTGGTACTCAAATAAATGACAAGAGCAACACACATCCAACAATTCTTTGTTCAAAGCAACGAAGAAATTTTGCCGTTCTTCAAAATCTTCGACGCAGAATACTTCTGTTGTCCCATCTTCTTTTCCTTTTTGAAGTTGACAAGAAACAACTCCCGGTACCTCAGCTTGGAACTTCTTAAAAGCAGCGTCTGTGTAGATCAAGGAAAGTTGTTTCTCGAAAGCCAAAGAAGACCTCAGGCTAGGCTGTTTGTTCTGAGATTCAAGATCATCCTTTGCTTCTACATCACATCGATATTGCAGAAACTTCATGTAGAGTTCAAAGAAGTCCTTGAAAGTAGCCTCTGAGTTCATATACCGGTCGAAAAAAGAGGCAATACTTCCAGGTCTTTCCGGTCCAGAAAGTCCGGCTAAACAAATTCCACGAAAATAATGTGGCACCCATATTTTACGATCTCTAAACAACAACTGAACCCACTCATTCTCGTTAAGTTCAAATTTACCAATCATATTTGACCACCTGCTTTCAAATTGTTCATCTGTCCAAGAGCTGTGTATGCAATTTCTAAAACTTTCCATAAAACTATCATCTTGACTCACAAAAGGATTCAGCATCTCAGGAATCTTACTCAGCACATTCCACAAACAGAAACAATGACGAGCACTTGGAAAGACTTCGACAATGTCACTTAGAAGCTTATCCTGATCTGTTATCATCACTCCTGGAGCTTGACCACCAACTGCTTTAAGCCACGTCCAAAATAGCCAAGAATATGTTAACTCACTCTCCTCTCCAATCAAAGCACATCCAAGGAGCACATATTGACGGTGATGGGTGACCCCAATAAAAGGAGCAAATGGGATTCTGTATCCGTTCCTAACATAAAATATGTCGAAGAGAACAACATCAGAAAAGCTGCAATAGTCATGCTTGGCCTTCGCATCAAGCCAAAAGACATTTCCAACTTGTTTATCACAGTCGAAATCAACTGCATGGAAAAAACCAGGCTGCTGATCCTGCATGTCCATAAAATGCTCGAGCAGTAACTTTAAGTCTTCCTCTTCTAGAGCCAATCGAAGGCCTTTCTTTTGATTTGCTAACGCACCAGCAGGTTTATTTTTTCCCCTTATGCTAATATAAAAATCATCTGGACATATCTCATGGTTATGTTCTTTTACAAAATTACATATAACCCATTTCTCATCTTCCTTCCTCTTCATATGTAGACCAACTTTGCAACCCGTCTTTGGACATGATCTGTGGATTTATGGCTGCGGTTGACTTGCGCTTGGTACCAAATCTTGAACATGCTATTTTGACATCAATAAACTTTCCCGATCTTTTTGAACGACGGCTAGCTTTAATTGTGATGTCAAATCCCACTGATCGAGCATATTCTCTGTAGAAATAGTACACAGCCTCCTTGGACTCAAATTCCATCCCATTTCTGGGCTCACCAACCGTGTGAACAACGTTCCGGTTTTACTTGCTTCACAAAACTCTTCCACATTACCATTTCTTGTTAGAAGATCTATTTCAACATCTTCAACATCCATCTCATCCAACCTATTAGGACCATCAAACCTACATTTCATCCATTTTTTTCAATTTTTATTCATGTGAAGGAAGCTCAAGATCTATCTTTGTAAACATAAAATCTGAAATGTAGTGACATTTAAATTACAAAGTTACAAACCCGGAATCCATAACAAAATTACAACTTAACATACTCGCTCCAACTGTATTAACCGATTTAAAAAAAAAAACTGATTAGACCAATTTCCACAATTCCAAACATTTAAGAATTTGCTAATTTCAGATATCAAAATCACAATTCAGCACATGATCAATTGATAATCCGAGAAAGCACAACAGAAACGCTCCAAAATCGGACCATAATTAGACAGAAACCCAAAATGCAAAGTTCAAAATCAGACCTCTCGAGTTCAATTTTTTCTCCGTCGTCTTTGTCTTCTATAGTTCCCCAATTTAGCTCTCTTCTCACAGAGGTGCAAAAGAGAGCAGCATCGCTTCGTGAGGATTGAAGAATCTGAGAAAATCAGATTCAAATGTCGGAAACTGAACCTCTGAATTTTCTTACCTCACTTGCAATTTTACCTGCAGCGCAAGAGGGAGGCTCAAAATGAGCACTGGAGAGAGAAATTGGGGAACTATTTTTCAGTTAATAACAAATCAACCCTTTTAAATTTCTATTGGGTTGGGAAAAGTTCCGGATTTAAGAACATAAGTTAAAAGCCCCTAATTGAGTTTGGTTTGGTCTATTCTCAATCTTGAACCGGACCTGGTTTTTATTCTCTCTTTTTTTCTAGATTTTTTCAACATAATTATAAAACAAATGTGTATTAAGGATTTTATTTAGTATGTTGTCTAGTTAATTTTAAATTTATGATCATGATGTTTAGCCTTCTAATATGAAATTTTTTGTTTAGATTTCTCTTTTGTGACTTTTTCAGTTCTCTTTTATAATTAGAAAGAAAAAAGTACGATGAAAATTGTAAAGTCGGGAAGATTATTGGCTACGTTTCTTTGAACTTTGACCCAATGTGGAAGTTCGGTAGCCGCCAATTTGGCTAACTTGACCACCTTTGAATTTCAGATACTTCTCATACATTAATTAAGGAAGAAAAAACTATCAAATTTACAATCGGACTTCATGGACAAATTTAATGCATCAACCTATGCAACTGTACATTTATAAATCTCTCATCACTGGTTCACCGGCTATGGAAATGCTTGGATTTATTTGCTACCATTCATTATGAGAAATATTTTTTTTTCTTACGTACTCAATAGGTTGAGCCAAACAAGATTTCTAGAATTGTGAAACCGTTTGTGTTGATTTATAAACTTCTTGTTTTGTATTCATATTGAAGATTACAGTGACGATTCATTTTCCTTTTCACAATTTGGAAATGAAAAAAACGTGTGAAATCATCGTGATGTAGAGTTTGAAACAAAACAAATAAAAAAGTGAAAGCGTCTCTATTAGGGAAAATAAAAGCTGAGGGGTCAAATCTAAAAGAAAGACATAAAATATACGAATTCAGACTTATCCGCGGTGAAGACGGTTTGGTCGGTCGGTGGCTCATTGGTGTTGTGGGCCTTCTTACTCGCCTTTTTCGGCCAGCCAGCCCATTCAGTCACCACCTCTCTTTTTGTTTTTCTTATGTTCTTCCCAAATGACTAATCTGCCCTTTTCTTCCAGTTTTAATTTTTTTTCTTTTTTGTCAACTCCTTTTAATTCTTCATTTTGTTTTACGTTCATAATATTTTTTTCCTAGTACATAGATTAAAAATATGCTAAATTTATATATCCCTTTTATAAATATAACATTTTCAATTTTTTTTAATTGTGTAATTTATGATATTTATTCTGAGTTAAAATATGAAATTCTTAAAAAGGTTATGCATACATAAATTTTTAATAAAAGGACTATTTTAGTCCATAACTCAATTAAATTTTAGGCATAAAATCCCTACAGAAATCTGTTATTGATGTCTGACTTATTTTTTTCCGTTATTGATCTCCTTCTAGTTTTAAAGATAACTTTTTCTGGATAACAATAAAATAACTAGATATCTAACACTTTGGTAATTAATGTAGGCTTTAAATCTTAATGATCGGTTTGTGCTACTTAGGGATAAAAGTGATGATGACAGAAAACAAGGGGCAGAATGGGAAATTAAAAACAAATTCGACGGTCTTCTCGTCCGCCAGATTTGGCTTTCAAAAATATGAAACCGTCCCCACACTGTCCACTTTATAAACCCTAAAAGATTCTCTCTCTCTCTCACACACACCCACCCAATTTGCAATTCTTCTTTCGTCATCATCTTTCTCCATTTTTCCCAGCTGCGAGAAAATTTTGAATATTTAAGAAAAAATCCAAACAAGGAAAAGCAAAACAAAGTAGCAGATTCATCAGCTTCCACTTGGTATTAGCACTTTCACCTTCCTCCTTTCTTTTTTTTTTTCCGTGAGCTGCTTTTTGATACTTGATCCTCTTATATAGCTCGTGATTGTCCTTTTTCTGGATTTCTAGTCGACCAAAAACTGATTCAGATCCTTAATTTCGTTTTTTTTAAAAAAAATTGGGGTTGTACAAAGTTTTTAGCTATCATTTTGAAATTGATCGATCCAATTCGCTTGTCTCTCCGTGCTTAGATCTCTTAAAATTGAAATCATTTGCCAGAAATCTATTCTCCGACTGCAGATTCTTCAGTGTTCAATCTCAGGATCTCGTGTT
Organism: Cardamine chenopodiifolia; assembly: GCA_963922655.1. NCBI lineage: Eukaryota > Viridiplantae > Streptophyta > Magnoliopsida > Brassicales > Brassicaceae > Cardamine > Cardamine chenopodiifolia. The sequence goes on along the minus strand of OZ000486.1, from coordinate 13,373,475 downwards.
GTGAACCGATTTAGAAGGTTTTCTATTGAACACTAAACGCTGAAATTTTAGAACATATTTTTTTGGTTAGAAATATTAGAACATATTAGTGGTAGGTTCTGGCAAAAAAGTATTATACTAATCATGTATTTTTCTAATTACCAGATCATACTGTCTTTGAATATTTTGATACATAGTAATTAGGAACATGTTAGGCTTGCAACTTTTGACAAACAAGGAAAAGCTTGCTTGCTTGCAACTTTACCGATACGTCTTTTCCATTTTGGCAACGAATTAGACCAAATAAATAAGTTGACAAATCAAGAAAAACTTATCCAAGATTAGATAAATTCCTCTTTGGATCGAATATTCTTGGGTTTTAATACAGTAAGATAGAAAATGAGATATAGTTGGATAATGGATCTAGCGATAAAGATGTTTGTGATCCATCCGCAACCATTTCTTATATGATCAAAAAGAGTTTCTTATGATCTACTTGATTTTTTTTTTTTGTGAAATGGGAATAATCTAACGTTACAAAAGTTATAAAATAATAATAATGGTCCATGAGTCATCGCTGCATCTGGTCGGCGTACCTTATGATTCTTTTCATTCCCTATAATATATTCATTTCGTTATACATATATATATATATATATATATATATCGCTACATTATTGCTATTTAGTTTCTTAAAGTTGGCTTTGTTATATTATCTTGGATATCTTTTTTTTGGCATAATGAAAACCTCTTTTGTGACACCAACAGAGCAATTTTCTATGCGAAAAGAAAAAAACTTTGATGCTGATGGGTTTGGTGGACACTTTAATCCTTACTTATCTATAGTTTGTTTGGTAGGACTTTATTTATATAATAAGTATGCCTTATTCATTTGTTTCATGGTGGAGATTGTTGGCTACTAAAACAGATTCAACAAACTCTGGTAACATCATCACATGCCAGCACCCATAATACCTATTGATCTTTGTCTTCTCTTGATTGTTTTGGATTCTTTAGCTTTCTGATCTAAACATATGTCCTTTTCTGACATAAACATTAAAAGAAATTAGATAATTTATTATTGAATTGGTATTTCAAATAGTTGCGATGAGAGATGATGTATTCCTGTTGACTGTCATAATAAATATCTTATCTCGTTCGTTGCCTATGTAAATTCTGGAAACTGCCTTCTCTTTCTTGCAAGCTACTGTTTTCTCCTTTTTTATTTGTTTATTCACGTAACAAATTCCTAATCTGATATAAGTAGAAGTATATCATCTTAGAATTTCATCTCATGCGATATCTTTGTTTTTTCTATTATGCAGAATTAAAAGAAACCATAACTGCTCGATCATAGAATGGAAGAACCAACTCAAGTAGCTAGTTCCGAGGTCCCTGTAGTGAAAGGTGATGCTGATGACCTTAAGACGGTTGATGTTTCTGTCAAGGTAATGATCATTTAGTGTTCAGTTTCGCAGAATTATATGTTTGCCCATGGCTATAAGGAATTTTCTTTCTGTAAATTTTATGCGATTCTTGCAAAGATTTTACTTTTTGAAAACGTTTTGAATCTTTAGTAGCACCAAAGATGTAAGTATTGTTGTGGAAGATCTAAGTATTGTCTCAATCTATTTCAGGCTGTGAATGGAGAAGGGCCAAAGGAAGAGAAAGAAGAGGAAGATGGGGAATTCATAAAAGTTGAGAAGGAAGCTTTTGATGCCAAGGATGATACCGAGAAAGCAGAGCAAGTTCCTATTGTAGACAAAAAGGAAGTTTCAATTGAAAGAAGCTCGAGTGGTTCACAAAGAGAACTACATGAATCACAAGAAAAGGCGAAAGAACTAGAGCTTGAATTGGAAAGAGTAGCAGGGGAACTGAAACGGTATGAATCTGAGAATACCCACTTGAAGGATGAGCTTTTGTCTGCAAAAGAGAAGTTAGAAGAAACAGAAAAGAAGCATGGAGAGCTCGAAGTTGTTCAAAAGAAGCAGCAAGAGAAAATTGTTGAAGGGGAAGAAAGGCACAGCTCACAGTTAAAGTCCTTGGAAGATGCTTTGCAGTCCCAGGATGCCAAAGACAAGGAACTAACGGAGGTTAAGGAAGCTTTTGATGTGTTGGGTATAGAACTCGAGAACTCACGAAAGAAGTTGACAGAGCTAGAAGAGGGGCTAAAACGTTCAGCTGAAGAGGCTCAGAAATTTGAAGAGCTTCATAAGCAAAGCGCTTCTCATGCTGACTCTGAGACGCAGAAGGCTTTGGAATTTGCAGCACTGCTTGAATCTACAAAAGTGAGTGCCAAGGAAATGGAAGATAAAATGTCGTCCCTGCAACAAGAAATCAAGGAGCTGAATGATAAGATTTCTGAAAACGAAAAAACTGAAGCGGCCTTAAAGAGTAGTGTGGGAGAATTAGCTGCAGTGCAAGAGGAACTTGCACTTTCAAAATCTCGTTTGTTGGAGACGGAACAAAAAGTGTCTTCCACAGAAGCCCTCATCAATGAACTGACTCAGGAACTTGAGCAGAAGAAAGCTTCTGAATCTCGGTTTAAGGAAGAGTTATCTGTTCTCCAGGATTTGGATGTTCAGACCAAAGATCTTCAAGCTAAACTTTCTGAACAGGAAGGTATTAATTTTAAGCTTGAGGAAGAACTCAAGGAAAAGAAACTGCTGGAATCCTTATCAAAAGACCAAGAAGAGAAGCTTAGAACTGCAAATGAAAAGTTGGCCGAAGTGTTGAAAGTAAAAGAATCGCTTGAAGCAGATGTAGCAGAGATCACGAGTAATGCAGCAAAAGTAAAAGAGGTCTGCAATGAACTAGAAGAGAAACTGAAGACCTCAGATGAGAATTTCTCCAAAACAGATGCTCTTCTTTCACAAGCTTTGTCAAACAAATCTGAACTTGAACAGAAACTGAAATCGCTGGGGGAGCTTCATACTGAAGCTGGATCTGTAGCAGCAGCTGCTACCCAGAAGAATCTTGAGCTCGAGGATGTTGTTCGGTCCTCTAGTCAAGCAGCAGAAGAAGCCAAATCACGGATAAAAGAGCTGGAGACACAGTTCACTGCAGCTGAACAAAAGAACGTGGAGCTTGAGCGGCAACTGAACCTATTGCAGCTGAAAAGCAGCGATGCAGAACGGGAATCGAAAGAACTCTCTGAGAAAGTATCTGAACTAAAAACTGCTATTGAAGTTGCCGAGGAAGAGAAAAAACAGGCGACCACTCAGATGCAGGAATACCAAGAAAAAGCTTCCGTACTGGAATCGTCTCTGAACCAATCATCGGCCAGAAATTCAGAGCTTGAAGAAGATTTGAGGATCGCTTTGCAGAAGGGTGCAGAGCATGAAGATCGTGCTAATACAGTTCACCAGCGCAGCATTGAACTAGAAGGTCTGTGTCAAACATCACAGGCAAAACATGAAGACACAGAAGGAAGATTGAAAGACTTAGAGCTTCTACTCCAGACAGAGAAATACAGAATTCAGGAACTTGAGGAGCAAATTAGCTCACTAGAGAAGAAGTGTGCGGAAACTGAAGCAGATTCTAAAGGTTACTTGGGTCAGGTAGCTGAGCTTCAATCCACACTAGAGACATTTCAAGTGAAAAGTTCGAGCCTTGAAGCTGCTTTAAACAGTGTTACTGAGAACGAGAAAGAACTGACAGAAAATCTAAATGCTGTGCTGGATGAGAAAAAGAAATTGGAAGAAACAGTGAGTGATTACAGCATGAAGATCAGTGAGTCTGAGAATCTGTTAGAAGGTCTCAGGAATGAATTGAATGTCACACAAGGAAAGTTGGAGAGTATTGAAAATGATCTGAAAGCTGCTGGCTTACGGGAAAGTGAAGTAATGGAGAAACTGAAGTCTGCTGAAGAGGGTCTTGAGCAGAAAGGAAGAGAAATTGATGAAGCTATTACAAAAAGCATGGAGCTTGAAGCTTTGCATCAGTCTCTAAGTAAAGACTCAGAGCATAGACTTCAAAAGGCAATGGATGATTTCACTAGCAGAGATTCGGAGGCCAGTTCTTTGACTGAGAAATTGAAAGACTTGGAAGGCAGAATAAAATCATATGAAGTGCAGTTGGCTGAAGCATCTGGCAAATATTCTTCTTTAAAAGAAGAACTTGATCAGACTTTGGGAAGACTCGCAGCTGCAGAATCTGTTAATGAGAAATTGAAACAAGAGTTTGATCAGGTACAAGAAAAATCTTTGCAGTCATCATCAGATATTGAACTACTTGTAGAGACAAACAACCAGCTCAAGATAAAAATTCAAGAGCTTGAGGGGTTAATAGGTTCTGGTTCTGTCGAGAAGGAAGCTGCACTGAATAAGTTAGAAGAGGCAATTGAAAGGTTTAATCAGAAAAAGGCAGAATCAAATGACTTGGTTGAAAAGTTAAAAACACATGAAAACCAAATCGAAGAGCACAAAAGGCAGGCGCATGAAGCATCAGGAGTTGCAGAAACTAAAAAAGTTGAGCTTGAAGAGGCTCTATCAAAATTGAAGAATCTTGAATCTACTATTGAAGAGCTCGGGGCCAAATGCCAGGGACTTGAGAAAGAAAGCAGGGATCTGGCCGAGGTGAATTTAAAGTTGAACCAAGAACTAGCCAATCATGGATCAGAGGCCAGCGAGTTGCAGACAAAGCTTTCTGCCTTGGAGGCTGAGAAGGAGCAAACAGCCAATGAGCTTCAGGTTTCAAAGATAACCATAGAAGATCTAACAAAGCAGCTGACCTCTGAAGGGGAGAAATTACAGTCACAGGTAACACCCTGAATCTAAATATGTTTCAATTATTAACTACAGTGCCACAGTTTTGGTGTCTATTACAACAATCTTGAGAATAGGACACCACTTTGTGTTGCAGATTTCTACTCTCACTGAGGAGAACAACCAAGTCAATGTGAGGTTTCAGAGTACCAAGGATGAGCTCCAATCAGTTATTTCCAAGCTTGAAGAACAACTAACCGCAGAGAGCTCTAAAGCTGAAACTCTGGTGTCCGAGATTGAGAAGTTCAGGGCCATGGCTACTGAAAAGTCCGTTCTGGAATCACAGTTTGAAGAACTTGAAAAGACTTTGACAACTGTGAAAGCTCAGTTGAAAGAAGAGGTAATGCACTTATTTCAAACAAAGGAAATTATTATTATAGGATCCATAAATGAACGTATTGGTTAACTTATTGATGATGTTTCTTCAGGTTGAAAATGCAGCAGCTGCATCTGTAAAAGTGGCAGAACTGATTTCAAAGCTGCAGGAACATGAACATGTCGCTGGTGACCGAGATGTGCTCAATGAGCAAGTGCTTCAACTTCAGAAAGAGCTTCAAGCGGCTCAGAGTTCCATTACTGAACAGGTTAAATGATCTTTCTTTTGTTTGACCTTTATATATCTCAGATAACTGCTTTGGGTTTCCTTAGAATCCTCGAGTTTGATATTAAAAAAAAAGAGGCAATCCATCTTCTCTCATTGTGTCACTAAGCTCTGAAAAGGTTTTCATGGAAATAGGGACAAGCAGATTCCCAGAAGCATTCAGAGCTGGAGTCTGCATTAAAGCAATCACAAGAAGAGATTGAAGCTAAGAAAAAGGCGGTCGCTGAATTTGAAACAATGGTTAAAGATCTTGAACAGAAAGTGCAGCTCGCGGATGCTAAAGCTAAGGTCAGTATCTCTACGCATAACACTGTTTGACTAATAACATACATAAGATTCGTAAATTCAGGGAAAGAAACCTTGCATTCTAGTTAAACTACCTGTTTTTCGAAACCTCAAAATATGCTTATGGTCAAAAACCAAACTTGCAGGAATCGGAAGCAATGGATGTAGGTGTTAAATCTCGAGACATTGACTTATCCTTTTCACCTCCAACGAAACGTAAGAGCAAGAAGAAGTCAGAGGCATCTCCCTCTTCTTCTTCCTCGTCAGGCAACGTTACTACTACAACTACTCAAACAGACTCAACGTCACATCTCATGACAGTGAAGATCATCGCTGGAGTGGCTCTGGTATCTGTTATAATCGGTATAATTCTTGGGAAAAAGTATTAGTCTTGTCAGTGTGGTGTGATGTGATGTTCATATTGTGAAGTGAAGATCTCTCCTTCATTTGTTCTTTTGGGGTTTTTTGAATTTTGATCAAACTGTTACATAGCAGAACTTATGAAGCTTAGCGTGAATATGCTTCCACTGCTAATATTTGCTTTTGTGATTGGTTTTTGTTTTTATTGGGTCTGGAGATTTTGTTGTACCAGCCCTTGCTTGTAGGTCAAGCAAATGTCCAGATATTGTACTTAAATTATTGAAAGGTAAAGTTTATTTGATTAAAGTCCAATTGAACTGGTTGGTTTACAATAAACCCGGTTCAGCCGACCCGCATTTGCGTATATAAGCCCAACTCCAGTGATCGTCTCTTCGCTCTCAACCTCTCATTTCTCGCTTTCGCATTGAACATTTACAGTACTGAGCAAAGAAGACGACTCTAAACATGGCGGAAACCCTAGAAACCATAATCGATTTATCCCAAGAAACGGATTACACTTACGATCCCGAGGAAGATGACATTGATCTCTCTCTCCTTCGTCTCAACAGCCTCGGAAGCAACTCCGATCGCCGCCGTGCGAACTCGTCTCCTCCACAGTTTCAATCGTACGGATCTTTCGGCTCCTCTTCAACCACTAGCCCCGTGAAACTTCCATCTCCGGAATCGAAGGAAGCTGACGAGCCGAGACGCAAGAAACTGTTTCTTCAACGACATGAGGAAGAAGATGCGAATCTCATGGGATATTCAAAGATTCTGCTTCCTACGGATTTCAATCCGACTCGAATCCGTTCTTCTCCTCTTTACAAGCGATCCTTATCCGATACATTTGCTCCGCCCGTTGGGTTTACATTCGGGTCGGGTTATACACGAAACGACGTCGCTCAAGAAACAGCACCATCGTCCGGTAATGTTCCTTCTCTCCCGCCACGTCCACCGATGTTCCGGAGGTCCGTATCCGATGTTTCTCCGGCACCTTCTAAGGCTCTTCTTGGATCTTCTCGCTCAACTGCAATTCCTGAAGCTGAACGTGTGAATCCAGAAAGCTCTGAAGCCAATAAGGTTTACCATGTTCTGTTCAACTCTATAGCTTTACCATGTTCTGTTTATCTTGCTCTGTTAATTATCCTATTCGTTTTGAGAATTTCTGCGATTTTAAGGATTCTGGTTGACTTGAGATCGAACTATCAGTTTCTTGTTGATATAAAGAATGGCTTATTTATCACTGTTCGGAGCAGAAATGTTCTGTATTGCTAACTCAAGATGGTGATAATGGCAGATGCTGTATGTTATCAAGGACGGAGTTCGTGAATTGGATCAATGGTGTAACAAGCTCCTAAAGTACGGTGAAGCAGTCTCCTCTGTGAAACAAGACGATAGTCATAAGGTTTGAATCTTCTAAACGCACAATCTTCTGGATATTCAATGGAATCTATCTAATGAAATGCATTTGTAGGAATCATATTGGTTGGTCGAGCATGTCTTTCAAGAGTTACTCACTTACTAGTAGTCTCTTATAATCTCTGAATCAAAAAGTCCTGTTTTTGAGCACTATGATTGTTGTGGTGCAGGCAGAAGATGAGGTAGTACAAGAGGAGCAACAGAAAGAGTGTAAAGAAGGCGTGAAGGTGGATAGAGTTGGTGAAGCCTTTGTGGTTGAGATCAACTGTCCTTGTGGAAGAAACTACAGAACACTCTTCTCAGGCCGTGACTGCTATTACAAGCTCTTGTAGAATGGTGACTGCTACTTCTGCAGTTGTTGACTTGGCATTCACATTATTTGATCATCATCACCTTATCACGGCCTCTAAGGTCTTTGAATGCGTACGTGGTTCGGTTTGTCTTGGTCATCATGCTTCAAATTTGTAGCTTATTACGTATCACTCTTATCAACATCATGATCATGTTATGCATTACTAACTACTTCAGTAAACATATTTGTAGCCCGTTTTACCTAGTTCATTATGATGATTGTATTATTATCCATAAACGTCACAAATCAAATAGGCCACAGTTTAGTAGATCAAACATCAAATTTTACCGGTCTTGAAGTTCCCTGAGATATCGCCAAGGGAAACATAAGTAATGTAGAATTTATTATAAAAATAAAGGTGTGACGAGTGAAACTTTTGAGGTTAAACTTACTAGTATTCCAGCATGAGCACACATGTACAAATCGTAGCTTGTTGGGTGTACAATCTTGGTATCTACGATGGTTCCTGACAAACGGGCATTGTTTTTATGAAGAAACAGTTCTAAAAAGAAGAATCGTAAAGCGTGACTCATGCAGAAGAAAAAGTACTTTTTTTACCTGGAGGAACATTTGGAGGTCCATTAGCTTGCTTGAAACAACTTGGTATGGTGTTTCTTCTGAGCCACAATGACAGTGAATTTTGGCACACCGGTTTCACCAAGATGTTGATACGCCTGCGCCAAGTGAAAATGTTAAATAATACTTTCACTATAAGAATGCGACAAAACCAAAAAAGGGGACTTTGAAAGAAGACCTTTAATTTATAATTTGGTCGACCTCAATGTTCAAGAATTGGTTGAACTGTGATTCACTTACTCCATCCCTATCAAATGCCCAAAATTTGTGTAAGAATAAACTTTTAGATATTGGAGGTTCTAATACCTGAAAATGATAATCTGCTTAGGCTTATTGTTGTTGCTTGTATTGACAACTCTTGAAATAGTTCGCTGTTGGAAAATGGAAAATTAATCATGGAGAAGATAATTAAACATATTGAAGACAATTAAAGCTGATAAACTAGGGTTCACATACTTCATGATACCGTTATCTCCTTTTTCAGTAAGTTGGAAGAGCGAATCAATCATCTCCACTTTTGGTGACTTGAGTTCTTACAGCTGCCCTATACCTTGAGATTAAGGGCCAGCATGTTGAACCAACAACCTTGTAGCGAGAAAGTACAATGGAGACAAAATCAGATCGTAAGAGAACCAAAAACAATGGAGATACAAAGGACAAGAAACGTAATCAATACCGCTGCTACTGAAGGTACATATGCACGACCTGGAGACCCATGAGATACATCCATACCCAAGATTAAGGTAGGAATTTCGTTTATCAATGGAATGTTGCAAGCTTTTTCTATCTCTAACAAAGAATTTATGCCTCCAAGATAGATTAAGACAAAGAAAACAAGTCAACATACGGAGAACACTACAGAAGTACATTGGTGAGATATTGGTAGATGCATTGCGTGTTGATCCCTTGTTCTTTTTGCAGGGACTTAATTCATAGTTATATATATGAGAGAGTTATATAAAACTTTAATTTCCACAAGAAAAATGGTGAGATGATACCATAGATATCAGAGTTGTTGGATGAAATGGGGACGACTATCTGGAATTGTTTTCATCATCTTTCCAATCATTCTTTCAATCCTTTCAACAGGACCTGCGTTTTTCCACTGGGGATCCTCTTCAAAAGATTGATCAATTTCCTGCGATTTAACACACCAAATTATGTTAATAACCAGACATATAACATTTGAAGACGGAGACAGTATCTACCGAACATACAATCCCTTACTTCCTGCCACACTCATAGAGCTGATATGAAATGCGACTAATGTCGCATGGAAAAGAAAAGTTGAAGACAGCCCAGTTTGTAATAGCTTTTGGTTGTAGAACCAACTGCAAAACAAGAAACAAATTAAAGGGTATACATAAAAAAGGAAAAATAATAGTGTGGGAATAGTAGGTTCAAGAATGAATATAGTAAATTGGTAGACAATTAATTACCTTGTTGTTAAAGTTCCAACGTCCGTTGTTAGGATTAAAATTCTCATTCCTGCCAAACTTCAGCTGTATAATACAAATGTAACAATACGAGACTATAATGGGCATGACAGTGCATATATATTTCTATCTGAAAATAAAACATAATTGGACATACCATTGGGGGTTTGAGAACCCGGCCTTGAACTCGAGTCATTTGTTTTTCAATGGTGATGCCACATCCAGCCAGAAACGGGTCCTCGTCATAGGAGTGGGTACTCATTTCCTACAGTTCTAGCTAGTAACAATATCTGCCATGCAAGATAGGTAAAGCATTATCTAAGGTCAGAAAACGAAGCTCACATCATTGAGTGTTTTAATCCTCTCTAGAGGTTTTTGTCTAGATTTTTCAACAAGTGTAGCTCTTTGTCTCATTGACAATGCTTTTGTATAACGTTGCAGAGATACAAGATGACAATACTGCAAGAAAAGGAGTAAAAATTCAAATATACAAGGAAACAGAAGTGGGATAATAGAGACTAACCAAGGAAAAACTGTTGGAGATTCATACCTCCATTGGAAGATAGTTGGGGCGATTCGGTTTGCCAACATTAAGGCATGGAAAGTACGCAGAATTAACCGGGTCAGAGTAAGTACTCTTAAAATATTCATACACAGTAACCTCTATAGTCTGTCCTGCACGTTCACCATCTTTAATCTTCATTGAAAATCTGGAAAACGATGAAGAGAGTCAAGCAAAGGCTTATAAAGAGGACAACATTTATATTGAACGTATACAATGATGAGGAACATCCAGTTGCTGATTGCATGGCTTCGGACGTAGACCTATCACTTTAAATTCCATGTTACGGTGTAATGCCTTTACCCTCGAATTTCTAAGCACTTTCCTGGCCTGCCAAGTTTCAATTAAAATAAAATAAAACTCAAAACAAAAGCTACCATGCATGTTCTTTATTCTTTGCTAAAATGTGAAAATAAATACCAAAATGAACCGTTGTTACATTAGCTTTGGCTAGCTCAAAGTTTCTAAGACTCAAAAGAAAAAAAAACTAATTAAACACGGCGAGAAAAATCAAATACACTTTTTACGATGACTCATATGAGAACCATAAAGATAAGAGGTTCTTGAACTTCTTATGATGGATGCAATCTAGGATGATGTCCTTGACACATCTGTCTAATTGTTTGAATACTTTCGAGTGAACTAAAGTGAAAATAGAGTGTAATTTACTATTTCTCTTCTTCCATCTAAAATAGATTGTTGCTTGAGCAGTGATACGGTTAGTTTTATTGTCGGTGAGGATGATGTAAGCCAAGTGATAAGGTATGTGCAAGTGATGAGGTTGAGATTTGGGTGACCTAGGTGATGCAGAACCTGAGACCAAAAACTAGTCAATCGTTCAACTTAATTGACCATTACAGACGGAAACAAGCCGTTCACCTTCAAGAAATTACCTTAGTTACGAAATTGCCCGAGAAAATTAGATGAATAGCACACAAAAAAAAAATGTGTTACAAAAGGAGTTTCGATAAACCTCCATATATTAAAAAAATAAGAGTTTTTACAAAATTAGATGACTGAAATTATTGATTTAATAATCGACTAATAGTGACATTTGAATCATTTACAAAGTCAAATTTGGAGAGTTCCATGCTCCAACCACAAGTGAGCTAAGTCAAAGGGAAGCAACACACAGTGAACTACTATTTCATCTCACTCTACAGATTCATTTTCTTTTCTCATCGACTTAAATTATTTATTTAAAAAAGGAAGAGAAAGACAGATAAATGATTCACATTAGACAATATCCTCTAAACACTCTTGTCATTATTATGTAAGTAGTTAAATTTTTTTATATTTAAAATTTAATTGAATCACTAAAATATCTTAATATAATAATATACGTGAGATACTCTTTTGAATCTTTTGAAAAGCTTTTCCAATAAGGATGCTCTAATAAACCCGCAATAGATATTTAAGAAAAAAATTGCTAAAGGTTCTCCAACTTTTAAAATTTCACAAATCTATCCACCATGTAAACAATGCAAAATATCCTTCCACGAAACAATTTTAAAACCAGTTTGCAAACCCAACTTTGAAAACCCTAACGTTATATTTTGAAGCCCTTGAGGTTTACAGAATGGTAACAGACGATAATAGCATATCTGCAAAATGATAAGCTTTCCTCCAAAGAGAACATTTTGTTAGAAGCAGAATTACTCAGCAGAAGAAACATGTTGCTTTTGACTCTCTCGTGCAAACGGGGAAGCTCTGGAATATTCTCGTCCTCCAATATTTCTTCAAACTTGATGAATTGCGCAAATTGAGCTGCTGCCAGATGGGCATATCTCACTGGAGCCACTGGGAAGAACACAAAACACAAAGAGAAGGACAAAGTGAATATTGAGTTAGTTACGGTAAAGATGGAGGAGGTTGCATTTTGTGCTTATTAGAAGAGAGTTTGAGTAGGGAGTGTTACCAATCGAGGTTGCGGTTGTGCCACGTTGGTTGCTGTAACAATGATGATTAATCAAGACAATTAATTAGATCTTAGTGATGGTAAAGTGAGGTTGGTCTTTCGTACATGACATTAGACAGAACTTACACATATGAGAGAGAAAGGATGAGATTCTGCAAGTCATCGGGTTCAAAACCAATCTCATCGAGTAAAACATGATAATGAGCCGGTCTTGAAGTTCCCTGAGATATCGCCAAGAAATATAGAAAGGGTGTGAGGAATAAAACTTATAAGGTTTTTTTTTAGTCTAAACTTATTATTATCCCAGCATGAGCACACATGTAAAAATCGTAGTTCGTTGGGTGTACAATCTTGGTATCCACGATGGTTCCTGACAAACGGGGATTGTTTTTATGATGAAACAGTTCTCGAAAGAAATTGAATCGTGGTGTGGCTAATGCAGAAGAAAGAGTATTTTTTACCTGGAGGAACATTTTGAGGACCATTAGCTTGAAACAACTTGGTGTGGTGCTTCTTCTGAGCCACAATAACAGTGAATTTTGGCACATCGGTTGTACCAAGATGTTGGTACGCCTGCGCCACGTAAAAAAAAGCAAGCAAAATTGTTAAATAATATTTTCACTAGAATTGTTGACCCAAAAGAAAAAATACTTGGACTAGAATGATGCCGGAAACCAGCCAAGGGACTTTGAAAAAAGACCTTTATAATTTGGTCGACCTCAATGTTCAAGACTTGGTTGAACTGTGATTCACTTACTCCATTCCTATCAAATACCCAAAATTTGTGTAAGAATAAAATTTTTAATATTGGAGGTTAAACAACAGACATAAATAGTACCTGAAAATGATAATCTGCTCAGGCCTCCTTTCGCTTGTCTTGAGGAACTCTATAAATAATTCCGTGTTCGAAATGAAAAAAATAATCATGTAGAAGATACTTAAACGTATTGCTTACAATAACTCAAGAGTTGCTGAAATTAGTTTAAAAAAATAAATAAAGCTGAAAAACTAGGGTTCACATACTTCATGATACCGTTATCTCGTCTCTCATCAACGTTCTCAATAGGTTGGAAGAGGGAATCAATCATCTCCACTTTTGGTGACTGAGTTCTTACAGCTGCCCTATACCTTGAGATTAAGGGCCAGCATGTTGAACCAACACCCTTGTAGCGAGAGAGTAAACAGAAAGAATTTGATTCTAAGAAAACCAGAAACAATGGAGATACAAAGGACAAGAAACATAAATAATTAATACCGCTGCTACTGAAGGCATATTTGCACGACCTGGAGACCCATGAGATACATCCATACCCAAGATTAAGGTAGGGGTTTCGTTTATTAATGGAATGTAGCAAGGGTGCTCTATCGCCAACAGAGAATTTATGCCTCCAAGCTAGTTTAAGACAAGGAAAATAAATCAACTTACGGAGAACACTACAAGGTAAGATTTCTTAAGCGTTAGCTTGGGTGGAGATATATACCTTTGAGTTAATCTTGAGAAGTACATTGGTGAGATATTGGTCACTGATCTTGGTAGGGCAGATGCATTGCGTGTTGATCCCTTGTTCAGTGAGGCATATCTTTTTCCAGGGACCTTCTCATAGTATGCAAAGACCAGTTATATATATGAGAGAGTTAAAACTTTTATTTCCACAACAATTAAATGGTGATATGATACCATAGAGATCAGAGTTTTTCCGTTCTGGCAGGATACATAGGATGAAATGGGGAGGATCTGGAACTGTTTTCATCAGCTTTGCAATCATTCTTTCAACCCTTTCAACAGGACCTGCTCTTTTCCACTGGGGATCCTCTTCAACTAGTGCACAAGGTTGATCAATTTCCTGCGATTTAACACGCCAAGTTCTGTTAATAACCAGACATATATATAGTTTTAAACACAATACAACATTTGAAGATGGAGACAGTATCTACGAAACATACAATGCCTTTATTCCTGCCACACTCAAAGAGCTGAAATGAAATGCTACTCATGTCGCATGGAAAAGAAAAGTTAACGACAAGCCAGTTTTTTACAGCTCTTGGTTTTAGAACCAGCTGCAACACAAGAAACAAATTAAAGGGTAAACATAAAAAAGGAAAAATAATAGTTTGGGAATAATAGGTTCAAGAATGAATATAGTAAATTGGTAGACAACTAATTACCTTGTTGTTAAAGTTCCAACGTCCGTTGTTAGGATTAAAATTCTCATTCCTGCCAAACTTCAGCTGTATAATACAAATGTAACAATACGAGACTATAATGGGCATGACAGTGCATATATATTTCTATCTGAAAATAAAACATAATTGGACATACCATTGGGGGTTTGAGAACCCGGCCTTGAACTCGAGTCATTTGTTTTTCAATGGTGATGCCACATCCAGCCAGAAAAGGGTCCTCGTCATAGGAGTAGGTACTCATTGCCTACAATTCTAGTTAGTAACAATATCTGCGATGCGAGATAGGTAAAGCATTATCTAAGGTCAGAAAACGAAGCTCACATCATTGAGTGTTTTAATTCTCTCTAGAGGTTTTTGTCTAGATTTTTCAACAAATGTAGCTCTTTGTCTCACTGACAATGCTTTTGTATAACGTTGCAGAGATACAAGATGACAATACTGCAAGCAAAGGAGTAAAAATTCAAATATACAAGGAAACAGAAGTGAGATAATAGACTAACCAAGGAAAAACTGTTGGAGATGCATACCTCCATTGGAAGATAGTTGGGGCGATTCGGTTTGCCAACATCAAGGCATGGAAAGTACGCAGAATGAACCGGGTCAGAGTAAGTACTCTTAAAATAGTCATACACAGTAACCTCTATAGTCTGTCCTGCACGTTCACCATCTTTAATCTTCATTGAAAACCTGGAAAACGATGAAGAGAGTCAAGCAAAGACTTATAAAGAGGACAACATTTATATTGAACGTATACAATGATGAGGAACATACAGTTGCTGATTGCATGGCTTCGGACTTAGACCTATCACTTTAAATTCCATGTTACGGTGTAATGCCTTTACCCTCAAATTTCTAAGCATTTTCCAGGCCTGCCAAGTTTCAATTAAAATAAAATAAAACTCAAAACAAAAGCTACCATGCATGTTCTTAGTTATTATATTATATTTAAAAGACAGAATTACCTTAGTCCAGTCGATTTGTTGTGGTGACTGAACACCCTGATTGGCTAACAGGAAATTAATAACTGGACCTGGTTCTAAGATCATAGTTGTTGATACATCTGCAAGCCATAGCCAAAACGAAGACAGTTGTGCGAGTTAATAAAACTATCAACAACAGAAATAAGGTTTATGAAAGCTGGAGATGAGAAAAGTATACTGAAACATACCAATGTTAAGAGAGAGTCCTCCATGGGTTGGACGAAAGCTTGAGTTGAAACCTTGAATACCTATTACACCTCCTCCAACGGCAAAGGACTTCCCATTGTTCTGGAAAAATGCCCGTCTGACCAAAAGGCATCCGCTGCACAATCAACAATTTATATAGTAAGCATCTAAACATTGTCACAAAATGCAAATAATTGTACACTAGATTCAACCACAAAGTGAAAATATGATGATAAACTTTATCCATTAGAATGTGCAAAGTATCTTTTCATTACAGATAGAACGATCACCTTTCAGCTGCTTGCTGCCTCAGCACAATATCAAGCACTCTAAGTGCATCCTGAGAACTCTTCTCTGGTTTAGAAGCTCCTCTCTCAGAGACAAGAACCGTCCTTAGCGGTATTCTTGCAGCAAACTTTATCTGAACCTGGTAACTTCTTGGCAACAAAGACCGCTTTGATCTCTTGCTAGTCCCGGAAGGACTACCATCATCAGATCTAAATTAAAAAGAGTGTGTTAGCAAATAGCATCACCAAGATCAAACTCACACATTTTCCGAAGATTAAAATATCAATCCAGATAAGAGGGAACATATATTACCGTTTTGAAAAAGATCCTTCCAAGCTGACTTGAAAGTCAAAGTCGTTCTGTGGCAAAGGACCAACAGTATATAAACTCTTTTCTCCATCATATGCCAAAACTTTACCATCAAGATGATCAGAAGAGTAAGTCTTGCATAGTTGATTCATAATTCTCCTGCCTATTCCTTTCCCATCGACATTATCACCGTTCTCTGTGGTGATACTAACCTGGAAAAAAAAAACACGGATCTGTTAATCATCTTATACACACACAGAAACTGATAACAATATTACGGATAAAAGTGACAAAACAATCTTACAGCGTACTGGTAAAACACTACATCAGGCTGTCTGACAGAAACATTGAAGTGATTGGTGCACAATTGTATTCGGTCGCCTAAATCTCCAACCCCACGTCTAGTTGTGATGGCATAATCTCGATGGCTGGGATGTTCTGGTTCTTGAATTGTGGGTGGGAGAGGCAGAGATGAAGATCCCTCCATCCTTCCCGGGAAAAATAATCTGTAAGAGACGCAACGAGATCAGCGACACGGACAATCAAAGAAGAAGAAGAAAAAACTGAAAAGTCTAGTGAGAATGGCTTACCTTGAAAGAAATAAGGAGATTTCTAGGGTTGCGGTGAAGCAAGGAGCAGTAGAAGAAAAGGATTAGATCAGTTTCTCGTCTTTTGGGGTTTCCAGAGAAGCAATATAATGGAGGGAACGTTTGGAGTGTATGGAAAATAACTATCCCTTTTCGGTAACTTTTATATATGGAAAGAAAATTTGGAATTGAGACCAAACAGTAAACTTCTTTGACCAGAAAAAACGGAAATAAACCGTTCACCTTCAAGAATCAAAATTACCTTAGTTACGAAATTGCCCGATAAAATTAAATGAGTACAGAAAATTAGATGACTAGCACAAAAGGAAAAACGTGCAACAAAAAGAGTTTCGATAAACCTCCATATATTAGAAAAGAAGAAAATCAAGATTTTTTTTTCTTTTACCATCAATAAAGATGGAAGAAATCTAAGTCATATTTTTTCCAGACAACTCTTGTTATATTTTTCTTCTCAGTTTTAGACCATGCATGACCAATATAACAGTTAGTGCTATACATATGACCAGGGGCGGGGCTAGAAAAATTTTCAAATGGGTGGCAAAATATTGCAAAAATGCTATTAAAAAGCATTGAACATCTTACCTCAAGCTTTTAATGCGTGTACTTCTAACTAAATTGCCACTTTCACTATTCTGACCCATGTAAAAATTTTAAGTAATTATATTTTATTAGGTGCAAGTGCACCCACACCTTACAGCAGATCCAAAAGTTATTTTTATTGGGGTTACTAATATTAAAAAAAATCTTTAAAATATATTGTAAACTATTATATAAATACTAAACAACTAGATAATAAATTAAAACTATCCTAATCAATAAAAAAGTATAGTAAGGTAAATAAATGGCATGATTTTCAAAAGAATAAGAGATAAAGACATAAATGTATATAAAAAACAGTTAAAAGGGGTTAATTTCGGAATTCAATCGTGGGTTTACGGGTGTCATTAAACAATGAACTACCAATTAAGCTTCTAAATCTTTATAAATTTCAATGCAGTACAATATATTTAATTAGTTTAGGAGTGTCATATGACCTTTTCTTTTAGTGGGTCAATCCATGCATATGACCAAGGAGTCTCACTCACATGTAGAAAGAATAGGACTTTTTTCTTTCTTCTATAGTTTTTTTTCTGGAAGTAAAATGAAAGACAATTCATTTTTTAAACCTTTTTAAATTATTCTAAAACATTGTTGTATGATGGAACAGATCTGTCATTTTTCTCAAAATTTTGGGTGAATAGTGAGAGGAAAAGGTAATCAAGATAATCGTATAAAGGTAAGTTTCTATTCATTTAATTATCAACTTATTTAAGTGGACATTGATATTCATTTTGGTGAAAATTTGTATGTGAATTGATATGTTTAAGCTTACATACTCACTTATATAGCCTATATTAAGAGCTTGATTGATTTAAACACAACAGTCACGGTTGTGGGTGCGAGAGTTTGCGGAAACGACCGATTACAGTTATAAACATTATTAAGCTATTTATATGACTGATTTAACAATTAAAAACGGATGTGTATGCGGGAAGTTTATGACTAGTTGACAGTAGTTGCGGTAACAGTTTAAAATAACATATATCAAATAATTTATAATATATATTTTCTATAGGAACACAAACTTTTTATTAATATAATAAAATTTTGAAATGTAGTTTTTAATAAACTCTAGAATAACTAATTAAAATATATTTTACATATATAAAATATTTAAAAATTTAATAAGATAATTTTTGATAAGAGAAGATAAAATTTTGTTTTAACTTTTTTTATTTTGATTTATTAAAACTATAAAATAAAATAAAATTTAACCACTCGTAACTACCATAACAGTAAACGCTAAGTAGAAACATATTTTGAAATCTAGTGGTTCAAAATAGTTTAAAACGATTTATAATAATGTAAACGATGTTTTTTTGTTAATCCGAGACATTTTCATCAATACCTCCTAGAAAATCATGCACGTACCTTTTGCTACTTTTCTTTTAAAGCCATGTAAATATTTAGGCTGTTGTTGCGTGGGTAATGGATTTTTTATATCTGTATTCTTTTCAAAGTGTCATTTCCAATCTTTATAATTAGATGATGATAATTTATGTCTAAACACTCGAAAAAATTTAAATTTTAAACTCAAACTAATAATATTGTGGTTAATTCAGATTAGCCACTAACGGATATTAATCAATCATTACAACTGTTGACTCAACTGATACAGGAACATTAAACGATGTTGTTTTAAAAAATTAATTTAAAAAAAAAATTGGTGAACCTAGGGTTCGAACCCTCAACCTCAAGCCGTATAACATGTGACTTTTACTCTAGTTGATTACAAGTATTGTACATATATAATTCAAACTTTTAAATATATAAACCCAACACCCAAAAAAATCAATTATAAAATATTTTGATGAATTCAGAAGTCAAACTTTTTAGCGCGTGACTTTTACCACTTGAATACAATCATAAACTATAACCCTTACATTTCATTTATATACCTAAAACATTTTATGTTAGTAAAATTAAAATATCTAAATATTTTAATTAAATGTTTAATTTAAAATTATATAAGATTTAAAATGTTTAAATTGTTTAAAATTTTAAAATTAAAAAATTTAAATTTAAAATAAACATTTAATTTTATATAATTTTAAATTTTATATGATTTTTATATAATTTTAAATTTAACATTTAATTAAAATGTTTGAATTTTAAACATTTTAATTTTTTGAACACGTTAAAATTTTTAAAAGTTTAAAATTTTAAAATTAAACATTAAATGTTCATATAATTATAAATTAAATATTTACTTAATTTTTTTAGTTTTAAAAAATTTTAAAATATTTAAATATTTTAGTCACTAACATAAAATATTTTACGTATATAAATTAAAATGTAAAATTTGTAGTTGATATGGATGTAGTCAAAGTCGCATGCTTAAGAGTTTGAGGTAAGTGTTCGCGCTTTGGATTCACCGTAAATTTTAAAAATTAACTTTTTTAAAGATTGGTTTAATATTTAAAAGTTTGAATTATATATGTATGACTCTTATAATCAAATGGTAAAAGTTACGTGCTATAGAGGTTGAGGTCGAGTCTTCAAACCCTAAGTTTACCAAAAAAATTTAAAATTGATTTTCTTGACTAACATAACGATTCCGAATAATGCACGAAAATTATTAGATTAGAAATGACATTTTTCCAGTATTAGTCAAAAATGGGCTTCACGGGATAGTAATAAACTCAGTGTCTTAGTAAGTAGCATCCAAAATCCATTCCATGGCAGTCTCTTATATCTCAATATGTTAACCTTGGAGATAATCTATGGTGAATCCTGAAGGAAAGGCTAGGTCGACCAAAGTCGTCTTTTTTATCTTTTCCAATTTTCCCACAAGAAAGACAGTTTCTCTCTGGCTCGAAGTAAGTTCCTTTCTCTCAAAATTCTTTTGAGTTGCCTTCAACCTGTTCCACTACTTTGTAGACTCGAAAACTCACATTTGAACATAACCATTTTCTAAATTTTTGTTCTTGGACTAGGTCTCAGATATATTAATTGGCTCTTTATCAAGGGGGTTTCTAGTTTTGTGTTTCTCTTTGTTACTGAAGATTCAGTTAGAATTTATTTCTTTTTCTCGATAATGTATAGAGCTTTTATAAGCTAAAACGAAGTGAAGACAATTCAGTTATTAATTCTTGAACTTTTGTTCTTGTCACTTGCAAATGAATTGGACTGAAAATTAATTCTTCAACAGCTTGAGAGCAAAGTTATGCTGCGTTTAACTTGTTTTACTCCTTCCCTTTCTCGGGTGTGTTGTCCTTTATTTGCACTGATGGTCAAAGTTCCAGCTTTTCTCCATTTCGTTGCTACCATACTTCTTTACCTGTCAAAGGCACCCAAGATAGACGATTTGTACTTGTTGAGCGTAGCAGACATCTATGCACCATGTCCCTCGCTGCTGCTAAACAATCAGCAGCTTCACCTTCTTAAAACTTATCGAGGAAAGCCAAGAATAAATCTATTCAACAGTCTCCTGAAGCAGTGCTGAAGCAAAAGCTAGATATGTGCTCTAGGAGAGGTGATGTTTTGGAAGCTCTTCGCTTGTATGAAAGACGCAATGGCGTGCAGCTCAGCCAGTACCATTATAATGTGTTGCTCTATGTATGCTCGTTGGATGAGGCAGGGATAGAGTCTTCTCTGCATCCAGGACTTAGTAGGGACAGATGATTCTTGACAAAGTTGTTCCCAATGAGGCTACATTCACGAATGGTGCTATACTTGCTGTTCCAAAGGATGACCCGGAAATGGCTTTCTATATGGTGAAACAGATGAAATCCTTTGGTATTCTACCAAGGCTGAGATCTTATGGACCAGCCCTTTTTGGTTTCTGTAGGAAAGGTGATGGAGACAAAGCTTATGAACTCGATGCGCATATGATTGAATCAGAGGTAATCCCTGAAGATCCTTAGCTTGCTGCTCTTTTGAAAGTTAGTATGGATACAAAGAACGCAGACAAGGTCTATGAGACGTTTGATGCAGTCATAGACAGAGCCAACATGGGCTTAGTGAACCAGTACAATTTCAGCTTCTTCCAGGTGATTTTTACTCTTTCTCATTCTACTACCAATCTCGAGATCATGGCTTGATTACTTTAAACTTATGTAACTCTGGATCTCTTGCTCTAGCTTAACAATGCTGTCCAAAGATGTCAACAAATAAGTCCATCGGAAAGGTTACCACTTGTGATCCTGCACAAGAGTCGTGTAAATGGAGGTCCAGCTACTTACCCTAAAAACAGAGCCTTGCTAGAGAAATGGAAAAACGCATGCGCTCTCTACGCTACTCCTCCTGGGTCTAACGATGATTGGTATTTGCTTTTTTTTTTCTTAGTCTGTGCATTACATTGTTACAGTGAAACTACAGCTCAAGTTCACATAATTCAATTCAATTACAATATCACCGATCCAATGTTCAAACGAACAACAAATCGCTTCTATAATTCCAAGTTCTAGAAGAACGAACTCCGAATTCACTGGTTCTAAAACTCAATCATACGAAATCAGAAATGAGAGAAATAAACTATAACAAACTCCAACAAACATTCAAAAATGATCTTCGATGATTCTACTTTGATTCTTCGTTTAGCTTTAAACCAGCTTCTTCTACTACTCTTCTCCAGAATAGATCACCGTCCTCCACGTGGCATACATCCGACGGTTCTTCTTAAGTCATCACGCGAAGTAATCTCAGCCGTCCTCACCCTGCCATCCAACGGTTCTAGATGCTTCCCTCCCTTTTCTAACGATTTCATTCTCTTCTTCTTTATTTCCTATAACATACATTGACCATAAATGATCCAAAAAAGACAAAACCATTTATTTGTGAAATCAAATTGTTCCAGGTATTGGCTTTACGCTGCTGTAAGTTGCCAGTTTTTATAAGTGACAAACGATGAGATGAGAGGCCATCTCTTCCAATTACTAGGAAATAGTTTCTTCCCAAGTTGGAAAGAGAAGCATCAGGTTCATATACATATATATATATGATTTGAGAATTTATATTTGTATGTATCTATCTATACATATAAGCTTATTGGCTTCATGTTGCAGGTTCGAATATCTGTCTCAAGAGAAGATGGACTCACACTACATATGCCACCACCATACTCCATTGTTATACAGGTCTACACTCGATTTCTATTTCCATCTCAAAATACTTTTCTGCATTCTGCATAATGTTGATTATTATGAATGCTGTATGGTGCAGGAGTCTGAAGATGGAACATGGCATGTCCCAATGAGCGTGGAAGATGATCTTCAAACATCAAGGAAATGGTTACGCGCAAAACGAACCAAAACCCCTTGAAATTTGTATTCTTCTTGTATCATCTCACACTATTTTTTTCATTTTAGAATAAATTTGTGTTTCATTAATCACATATAATGATTCAAAAATCGTCCTAAGATAAACCAGAAGCAAACAATTACTGAATTTTAAATTCAAAACCTAAGCTTAGTGAAGAACCTTCTGTTTTCCCATTGGATTTAAACTAAGAAAAGAATCTATATATACCCATTGGATTTCAATATTTAAAATATCACCCCAATAGTTTCATAGTTTATAAATTTGCCTCTAGTTTTCATTACTAATATGGGCTCCGAGTCCCAGTTACTAATTGGTGAATGGAGATAAAGTTAGGGTTCTAGCATGCTTTTAGATTGTGTTAAATAAAAATTTGATATATTATTAAGATAGTAATAAATTCTACACTGCAAACCAAAGTTATATAGAAATGAATTAACAAATAGGAGGTCCAAATTTCACAAAGCTAATCGAATCCAAACATCTATATAAAGCAAATATAAAGATAACAAGTTACATAAATATCAAATAAACCATCGAATTCCTCCAAACTCAGAAGCAGGCGTCGAGGACACAACAGCAACACACCGCCGCAAGACTGCATTCAAAAATGTTTTAAAACAAAATTAACCAATATTTCAAGTTCAACACACAACATCTTATTCAATTTGGTATTTAACCAAACCGTGAGGGCCCGGGTTACGTTGAGCCATAGCATAATTGTACTAAAAGTTAATTTACAAACTTAAAAAGAAAGAAAGAAAAACAAAATACTAACCAGCCTTTCAAGAATCCATCACCCTTAGACTTTGTCTCGACCGGAGCCACCGTGGCATGACTCGTGTCGTTCGTTGGGTAACCGAGTGGTGGCGGTGCCACGTAGGGACCGGTAGACACTGGCGGCGGAGGATAAGCTCCTAATTAACACATATATAATTTGATTAGTATTACACCATACAACTCTAGAAATTATGATTACGAGAAGATTGATAAGACATATATGATGCTTAATTTATAGGAAACCCGAATAAGAAAGAAAAAAAAAAAAAGAACAAACCTGCATACTGGTTTTGGTTGTTTTGGCTCATCTTTGAACAGATTATGATTTTTTTTTGAAAAGCTAGAGGAAAATCGTATCGTATATAGAGGTGTATGATATGGATTGTTGATATTTGCAAATGAAGATAGAGTCATGTATATATAGATAAGGGAAGAATAAGAAGGTCGGTTTAGTAGAACCGCGTGAGGCAGATAACATTAATTGTTAACTAAATCTCCAAAATATATTCCAACGACGAACGACCAGGAAGCATCCTTTTTTAATGTACATAAAATTATAGTTTCTAAGGATTTATATTCTTTTTAATATCTTGGAGAATAAACTATTTTAAATTTAAAATATAATATGACAAAGATATGAAGATATGTTTTATTATTATTTAATGATATTGAGATTTGTAGAGATATTTTTCACATAGATTTGAGTTTTTATCTTACTAACAATTTCGATCCCTTATTATTACGAAAGAAATCGTAAAATTGTAATCGTGATGACGTAAAGTGGTAAAATTAGATTTGAGTTGGTATTCTTCCCCAACAAATTATATGTTTTGCTGAAAGTAACGAAGAAGACATAATTGAATTTGTTAAGGAAAATATAAAAATTACTTGTGCAATGTTCACGTGTCAAAATTGGATGGTTTCGTGGTAGGTTCAGATTTCGCCGAAATGTTTAGTAAACGCTTTTGCATATATCGGGTCATCAACCATTTTAAAAAGTGACATATTTATTTTAGGCTTTTTGCTATATATTTTGACTAGGTTTCTATTTTATTTTACAAATAATTATAAATATGACTAAGTTTACGCGCCAAAAAAAAAAAAAGACAATTCAAGTTAGCACTTTCGTTGTGATTTATTTTGCTCCACTTCTTTGTGATTATAAGAAACTCTTATTGTTAATTAATGGTTTACTTAATAGTTTAGAACAAGCAAAAATCCTCCATGCGTAATCCAAATATGCAGCTTAAGATTATAATTACTAGTGACAATACTAGTACTACTGGAGAATTTTATTACTTAAGAAATTAAAACAACTATATATACATATTAGTTTACCAAAAAAACTATATATACATATTGATGTCATCATATATTTTACTTATAACCGAAAAAGTATATTATTTTGATCTTGAAAATATGTAACAATGCAAACATACATGAATGATAAATTCAGCTTGGCTTGATTCCTTTCTTTGTTAATAAAGAGTTTATTTTCTTGCTCAAAGTAAAAGTTTAGTTCTTTCTCTATGGGGAATATTTACATGTTAGAAAAAAGAGAGAATAATACAACTAAACCTTAGTTACGATGTTGGCTAATTACAACTTAACAAAGTAAAACAGATGTGTATATGTTATTCTGCGAATCCTTTCTTTTGTAATTTACAACTAATTATTTTCCTTTCCGTTAAGAATATGCATAAAGTATTATATCACAAAACTTTATTTTCGATAGGGCACATGGCATTTTTTTCAAAAGGAAACTCATTACTGGTTTCAAAAGAAAAAATATTGGTTTCAAATCAGGTGGGATTGTAAATGCAAGTTTTGTTTGTGAAAGGGGATTGTAAATGCAAGTTGTGATTTAATTAGTGTATATGAGTATCTACTTTAATATCTAATTCCAGACAATTAAAGGAGTAACGTTAAAGAAGTTTGGATGTTGGGTGAACCGACCAATGTAGTTTTCCGTATATGCGTTGTGATATCAAATTATATTTTACCCGAAAAATAATTTAAGAATATAGTTGCACCTAGAAAAGGAAATAGAAAATGATATAACGCGCTATGCAGAAGACTGTATTAAGAAAACCAAGTCAATATATATATATATATACTCTTTTCCCATTTTACACAAAATCTAAAGTAAATACGACATTCTCAATGCACAAATTGACTACGTCAAATCTGAAAACGTTACGTCTATTTAGGAAGACAGATCACTGATCACATAACCGTATATTATAATGATGATGATGATGATGACGATCCCCATTTACGACGGATTATAAAGCCGTGACATGTATTAAATGTCTATTTGGTAACCAAATATTCGATAAGGGACCATCCTATTCGTTTTGGTACGAAGTTACAAACACTTGAAGCCTCTTTAAGCTAAAATGCTTAAGGATTGCTCTGTTTTTTTTTTATCTATCTTCTTTTAGTCAGCATTAATTAAGAGCTTCTTCCAACTGTTTCCTCAATTGTCCAAGATCGTTATCATCTATCTCTTTGGGACCTCTTTCTTTCTCAAATTCATCCGAGACTGGAAGCTAATTTGAGAGAAACATTGGTGAGTGATTTCGAAATTCACACGTACTAAGACTCACAAGTGGGTTACTGGGTTAATCTCTTCATTCAATTTTGTTCAACAAGTCCCTGCCATTGCCTAATCTGAATCTCCAAATCATGTTAGAGGTAGAGAGATCACAAGTAGCGAGTGTTCTAGCCAAAGACTGGCAAATGGATATCGAAGAAGTTGAGTACAAAGTCTTTTTATTCATCAACCGAGAACATAATTTATTAGTTCATAACAACAAAACAGATAGTGAATGTTTACGATTGGACCGTTAATTCATCCAAGAAAAACAAAAAAAAGGTCCAGAATGAATAGAGTTTTAGGGGTATCAGGTTAAGCTGTTACAGCACATTTCTTCCTCATTGTCCAGAAGGCAGCATAATATCGGTTCTGCAACACACAACATCACAAATAAACCCACCTTTCGATTCAAAATTAACCACCCAAATATAGAAACAGGTGATGAAATTGAGCTTAGAGATTGGAGAATCATATCCAGAGAGGCATGAAATCTGACCTGCATCATTGCCCGGGGATTTGTAGTGTATGTTGTTTCAATTGTTCTTTCTTTCTGCAAATGTTAGGAGTAGCACTGAGTGAGGAAGAACATGAGATGCTTTATTATTTTCTGGAAAATGACATTGTTATATTGTGTTAGATTACCACAATCTCAAACCCATAATGTGAAGCAACTTTCTTTACATCCTCCAAGCTTAGCTCGATTGACATTTCCTAAGGAGAAACAAGAAACATATTTTGATTATGTGATATCAAAGTTACAGCGAGATTGTGGGACAAGTCCGATGCTTACATTTCCGTGGCCATATGTGTCCGCAAAGTGATACAACAGAGGTCCAAAATTTATCCAAACCTGATGAAAAATTAATTTAGACAGTCAGGAGAATTAAAAGATCAAAGGCGTAGGAAAGTGTGTAACAGGGAGATTACTCCTCCATCCTTTAAAATCTTGGATATGGTTTCGATGTACTCGATGATGTTATGAGCGGTGTCGATAAAAAAGCAAGTCACAACTGCATCCCACATTCCTGAAATTCGTTTACATGTAAACAAATGATTGATGTATTTTGTATTAAACGTATAGCATATTGGCTTAAACAAAAGCATGTAGTCGCAGTTTCCTACCTGCATGACTTGATTCATTGTATACTTCAACAAAATCCCCACCACACATAGAAAAACCTTCTGTTATTCCTGCACTGCTCACAGAAATGTTTACATCAAACTTTTTAGAGTCACATAATGATTGTAGCTACACGAAATCACCAATACAAGTTGATTTAATCACCCTTTCGATTCAGTTCCCTTATGTTTTACAGGGAAAATAGACAAGTCTTTATACCTAAAACTAACAACACATTCCAAAACCATAGGCCAGTTCTCTCTGCAGTTCGATAAGGCATACCTGGCAGGATGAATATCAGGAATAGAAATAGGGCGTAGTTGATCATTGTCCGAGAGTGAATTGCAGTTGCTGTGTATCCAGGGATATATTGTCCACTCGCCAGGGACTTGTGTACTGATGAAAAAAAAAACAAAAAAAAAGCTGAGTAAAACTCAAAACTGGACCAAAAGTAAGAAACTATCCCAACTAAATTTAAAGATACATCATAGAAGAAACTAAGTTACGGACTCTCCAAAAGCAATTTAGAAAAACACTTTGAAATCTAGAGGTTGGTTTGATGTTAAAAATGTTTAACGGAAAAGATGCGAATTACTGACTAGGATATCTAAATTGATATATATTGTCTGGAACAACATGGATGAACCACATATCTCCCCTAGGAGAGGAAAAATAGGCTCTTTGAGAAGAGAACAGATGGACAAGCAAAATATAAGGAATATTAAAAGACAATATAATCATGAAAGTAAGAAACTCTTACTAATTAAGAATAAAACTTGAGCATATCATCATGTAGTATGAAAATTCATTTCCTTGGCTTATGAAACCTGTTCCAGTGTACAGAGTTGTTATGTCCCCTATTATCATCACAGCTGTAAAAAAAAATCTGCATTACATACCTAGACAAGAAATTTCAAGGGCTAGACGTCCAAGTCCAGCACCAGGGACTAAACAGGCAGGAGGGGTGCTGCAAATCATGTAGTTTACTTTGTAAGTAGAGTCCATGCAGCATGTAGTAAATGCTCAATTAAATAGTAGTTGGTAGTCTATCTGGCTTGTTAATTCTCAATAGGCAAAAAAAGGAGCTAAACCATGTGTCAATTTGTGTGTCCTGTAGTCATGTCCCTATGACGGGACCTAATGGATCAGAAAGCAAACCATCAAACTTGGATATTGAATTGTAAAGACAAAAAGACTTTTTCAACAAACTCAGAATGTATCAGAGGTCAGAGACTCAAAAGTCCAGGAATAAATAACAGTAACACGATGTACCTCTCCTTCTGACGATCAGAAAACAAAGAATCAAGCTCTTCTAGGATAGGCTTGTAGCATTGATCTCGTTCTCTCTGACCCTGTAAGTAAAAAGAATATACCACTAACAACTTAAGTTGTGATATAAAATTAAAGAAAGAATCCAAGTACATCATTTGTCCGAAGAAAATGACCAAGAAAAATATGGTTACCTCTGCTGCCCAGTCTCGAACTATATTCCTTATTATACAACGAACCTGTGTTAGAATACAACAAAATTATGCACATTTTAATGTAACAGACTGGTGAGTGATACATACAACATCGCAACAAACATATGCAATTGTAATGGTGTGAATGTCCCTCTATCATGTGCATATGCATACGTGTAAGGTGTACTTAAGCTCAACAGGATTCACCTCACCATGCAAAGGTACATGAGGAAACCGACCCCCATAACTTTCCAAGCTGCCTAATGAAACAATAGAGATTGAGAATAGATTCTAAAAGGACGCCTTAAGATCTTTGTCTCACACTACAAGAGCCCTAATATAATTATGAATACCTACGATGAAGAAGATGAATATCATCAGCCACTGTAAAAGTGAAAAAAAGCATACCTTATCTACATCAACCAGAGGAACATGAGTCTGTAACGATAAATCCAAACAATCATTAGATGAAAATGATACCTAAGAAAGAAAAGAGCAACATTTGAATTAGCAAAATCACATGAATTGGTATGACGAGTTTATTGTCACAAATGAAGTATGATACAGAAATATACACAACAAAACCTATGCTTTACAGTAGAACGTTTTCTGAAGATAGACTACACGGTAGTATTCATATACACAACAAAACCTATGCTTTACAGTAGAACGCTTTCTGAAGATTTTATATAACTGATAAAATAACTAAAGAATCTGTGCATTGCTAACGATATCTGAAAGGAACTGAGGAATAAAAGTGTATGAGTTGGCATTACACTGCCATGGTCATGATTTAACTGGCCTCCATCACATTCACATGTCTTATCATTGATTCTTGTGTCTGCAGAGTGATCCTTGGGGGAATGATCATGAGCTTCCTTCCTTTGAAGCTCCTGCATTTATACAAATAAATTAAAGGTTTTGAATGGAAAGAATAAAGTTTCCATGACTCGATCTGACCTCTATAGGCACTCCTGGCCCGTGCATGTGTTTACTTTCTTCCTGATATGTACAACTATTGGTCAAGGCCGGCTGACAAGAAGAGTCATGCCTTTCATCTAGTGTGTATTTCTCTTGAGCACACTCAAGATTTGAGTCTTCACAACCATCATGATCCTGACTCAAGTCTATAGGGGGCTCAAAAGCCTACCAAGTAATTATGAATTACATCATTACATGACATGAATTGTTGATTTTCTAGCATATCAAGCATTTCAAGTTTCACGTTACAAATAACATAATCAAATAAGTAGCATGAAGCAATTGAAGGCCAAGTGAATTAGAAGAAGAAATGTGTGCAACTGACCTGAAGCATATTAAATATGAAATATGAATTCGTCGATATACACCTGCAACAACAAAGTCCAACAACTTAATAATATTTCAAACAAGACTATACTTAGGATATCTGGGACAAGCACAAACAGGATATAAATAGCACAAGTTCAATCTTGCATACTATCGAGTTTAGTGTGCCAGCATGAGAAGAAGAATTATAAGAGGCACGGATATCATAAAATTACATGTGAACATATTATACACCTAACAAGATTAAGGCAATCAACTACTTAACTACTCCATTTTGTAAATAGTAGCTATCGCCATTTTTTGCTTTATGTTATCCTACTTTATACATGCAAGTCATGTATGAAAATCATTTCTGAGAGGTCATATATTAAGTAGGACGAAAATGCAAGAATATCAACACCAGAAACCTGCTTGTTACACGTTTAGACTGTCCCTAACCTCAATTTATCCAGAGCGTATAACTGTTGTGACAAGAAAAAATAACTTTTAACTATAAAAGTTAATGAAAACGTTTAGCAGCATCAGGATTGTTCCATAATCCAGATTCCACACGAACAAAGAAGCAACCAATCATATCTGAACCTTGAAGCAACTATAATGGAAAAAAATTATGAATATAATCCAAGTAAACCTGTGACACTTATCTAGGCTACAAGATGATAATAAAACATCAACCGATTATAGATTTCACCTTCTTAATCTCTGAAACTTCATAGGGTAATGGGGTACCAATGTCTGGAAAAGGAAAAAAAGGCATCACAGAAAATCATTAGTTCTATTGTAACTATAAGCAAACAAAAAAGATTCAACAAAAGTACAACTTGACTCGAAATCATTGGGTGATATCTTAAAGGCTATGCATGAGTGTCTTATTTTTCATAAACATTTCGAACACAAAAATATGCTACAGCAATAAACCATCAACATAATACTAATATAGTAACACAAGAAGTAACAAACTGCCGAAATGAATAAACTACTGAACAACAAGAACTTTAATATTTCCCTCGACGCAAATATGGCAAACCACATTATTGGTATTAGAACATGCCAATATTCTCTCTAATAACTTTATCATATTTCTCAAGGCTAGAAACCAGGCAACAAAAATTACCTTGTGCGCAGGAGACAGCTTCTGATATGATCTTTCCCATTTTTTCAGATCCTCTTCTGATGCCTCGGGATAACTGTAAACATTTCCAAGCATAATGAAGGCCAAAGATGCAGAATTTTTTATCCTAAATCACCTTTCGAAACAAACTTAATTAACTAGACCACCCTACAAAAACACACAATTCAAATTTAAGTCTAAGATTTAACTCATAAAAGTGGATGTTTGTCGAAAACTAACATTTTCTCTACAGGAGGAGGCTTCAGTAGAACCGAAAATTTCAAAACTTAACCAGCAAAACTCAGATTCGATAACTAAATAATAAATAAAAACAACGTAAGAAAGATCAAGAGCAATGACCTTGTGCATTTACCTTCAGTGTGAAGGTTACTTAGAAAAATTAAAAACTGAAATAAAGCGAACAAACCAAAATCATATGCAATCTAGAATTGTAACTTAACCACTGCTAAATCATGAAAATACATTGCAATCTAGAATTGTGATTCGAAATTCTAATCAGTCAGACAATTCTCCTTGAGCATAGTGCCATTTCAGGTATGAAACGATAAGAGAAGAGGTCGAGAAGGATGAGTAAAAATAAAGAGAGGAGAAATTAAGATACTTGAGGTAAGCACTGATGATGCGGCGAAGAGATTTGGCTTCGAGAGCTTCTTCAAGCTTCTTCTGACGGCGTATTTTCTCCTCCTCTTCATCACTCACTTCCCTCAAAATCTCGTTCCGCTCCGTTTCCGTAACCATGGCTGCTACTACTCCTGGCGACGGTAACGGTGCCGTCTCCGTCGCCGTCATCTCTGACGATGAACTGATGGTGGCTTTTGTTTGGAGTTTGATGTCGCCGTGAAGGAGTTGTTTGTTATACGAGGAAACGATTTTCAAATTAGGCCTCATGTTCCTTAATGAGCCTCAGTTAGCCCATTTGCGTAGTAGGAAAAATAATCACGTCAATTCGAATTTTCCGTAGATAAAATGTTTCTGTTTTCGAAATTGATTTCTAGAAGAAAATTCAAATTGCTTCAGAAACGGTTATAAACTTGATTATTTATATGCTTTTATTTTTATATAAGCAATTGAATCTAAATCTAATTAAATTAAATATATCTTCCAAATTAAATTGTTTCAGACATTACTGTACTTGGATTCACTGGTTGTACATCTTCCGGGCGAGATATTGGGTTTCACATGAAATTTACATTGTGGACTCTCCAAAATAAATTTACAAAAACATATTTGGAAATTTCGAGGGTGGCTGATGTGAAAAATGTTTTTAACAAACAAAAAAAACTATACTTGGACTAATGTATATAGATCTCATAAATCTCATAAATGTAAAATGTTTAAATTAGTTTACCTAATTGAATAAATATATGTTTTGTCTTAAAATAAAATATAACTGTGACATGATAATATTTTGTATTAAAAAACGTAACAACGATTCGTTGTTTTTTTCTAAGCATAATCCGTTCTTCGAGTTCTTTCAAGATGATGGAGATAAGGAGCATATCCCTAACCAAAACTATAAATCATATCCCAATCCAACTTTTAAAATTCGGTTGAAACTTGAAGTATACACACATTGAAATCATTGTCATCGTACATATATTTCGTTGCGTATTCACATTTGGTGTCCACATGGGATGAATCTACTCCACCACCACTATTATTTTATTCACAATACATTATCGATAGTTGCTGCCATCTGTACAATCCCAACCACTAAACGTTAAAAGATCCAAAGGTCACGATTCGCAGACTCGATACGTCACGCACCAACGGCTGTGATTGATGCCATTGCTTCCAGCTCACTCTTGCTCCGTCTGATCCTCTCACCGCCAACGTCAAATCCGGCCGTGGCCGTAGCCGTCGCCCAGATCTCGGGAACCGCCGTCGCTATCTCAGTTACAGTCTCCACCGCATAATCTGCCTCTGTAGTCTTTTCTGATCTCCCCACCTTTTAAACCATTAAAAAAATGAATTTCACATATAAATGTCGGAAAAAAAATCGCGAACGGACTAAAAATTTACCAGGATTGTGCGAAGCCCGACAGATTTACCCGCGGTAATATTGTGGATATTATCATCCAAAAATACCTATTTGGAAAAAGATAGTAATAACAGTATTAATAATAATGACACGTGTCGACTTAGAGATAGATCAAAATTTAGTAAGAAAAGAATTTAAAATATATAAATAAGAATTATTATTACCGTCCGGCGAGGGTCAACGTTGGCGATACGAATGCAAATATCCATTGCGGTCAACGAAGGCTTGAGAACCACGGGGTGTCCATCGGGTCGGGTTGTTGACCCGAATAAGTTGGGGTTCATTGTCTCGAAACAAATCATCTCTTCGAAACAATCTTCTAAACCCAATTTCTCCAGAACCTTCATCGCATGATTCCTGTCCGAATTCGTAAATATCTGAACCAAAGTAATAAAGATGATCATTTTTATTCTTTTTGGCAAACAATAAAAAAATATTGTGCTACATAATTAAAAAATGGAGCTTACAATTTTTCTCTGTTTGATTTTGGTCAGAAGATTCCGTAGCCTATTGTTTGGTTCGATCGAACCGTAGGGTAACCTTCCGTGCACGAAACTGCAAACAAAAATTCAAGAAAAAGCTTAAGGAAAAATTGTTTCTCTTGAAATACAATTATGTATTTATTGAGAATGATTTTGTTTACCTGTGATATTCATCAGGATGAACATCATGACCTAACGCCTACATAATTTATAAGAAAAACAATAAGAGAACGAATTTAAAAATCAAATGAACTAATGTAAAAAAAAAAAGGAAAAGTGAAATTACCCTGAGACCAGCAAGAGTACTTCCATAAGTCTTGAAGAGCTCAACTCTTAGACTTGAAGCTTTACTTTCCGGAAATCCAAATTTCTCCACTAGAAAATCTGCCCAGAAAATAATATTATTAACCCAATGTTATAAGAATTACAAAGTAAAGTATTATAATTGATGTTGGTTAGTTACCGTCGATATTCTTTTTGACAGCTGGCGCTATTCCGGTTTTCAGAGGGTATAATGTATCATCCAAATCTAGTCACAATTAGAACAAAACAATTAGTATAACTTAGTAAAAATGCATTCAAAAATTTTACTATTACCGTAATATGAATAGCTTACCGAAAATGAGGCAGTTGATCGGAGAGAAATCCATTACAAGAAAATAAGTAAAAAATACGGTTTTGAATATTTGAGAAAATGGAGTAAATAAAATAGCAAACAATGAAGAGGCGTGAAATAATGGGAGAGGTTAGAGGATATTTATAGGAAGCTGAGTCGTTTTTTTTATTTGTTTTGCTTTTTTTTTTAATCATGGATACTGACTGCTGACTCATAGTTCAAATCCTTTTCGATGTTTTAATTTAAATAAGATGTACACCGTCATAAGTCACACAAAACACGTGTTTTAATTACAGACAAAAAAATCATCATCAATTCCTAGTAGGCTAGTACGCGTTGAGACGTTGATATAACTTAATTCGATTACTACGACGTGTTACATATGCTATAAACAGATGATTGGAGATGAATTGGGAATTAAATATATCATGTACTATATTGATTAACATTACAAACACCTAATGGTCACAACAAATATTAAAAAGCCATGAATCTACCTGAAAAGCAGAAATTACAAATCGTGAATTTGAACACATACGAAAATGATATTGCTGGTGGTAATGTTGATAAAATATCCTCATTAGCTTGTTCGTTTGCCACTTCAAACACTTGCGGCTGTGGCATACGATTAAACATTTATCAGTTGTAGTTTTTTGTGACCAAACGTTGCGGTAGACACAAATCGTTATGTCAGAAATTTTTAGCCATTGAAAAAATTTGGCGGTGTGTCTAGTACTGTTGTGTTTGATACTGTTGCGATTGCAAGCAATTTCTATTCGTTTACCTAACACAGAATCATGCGATTGCTGTTGTGACCAAACACGCGGTTATTAAACGAATAAGAATCGCAATATCTGATCGCAGGTCATAAACCGCATCTGCCAGTAATTGTCAAACGAACATGATCATTAATAATTAATATTTGTGTTATGTGGACCTCTCCCAAACATCAGCACTTCACATCAAAGAGATGTCACCAACGTGTTGGGTTATTGGTTGGACATTTTGTACAAACTTAGGTGATACTATTATTTTCTATTTCCATTATTCATTTGATTAATTATCATACAATTATTAAACAAACCATTGGAGCCAGAGAAGAATGGTACATCTGTTTCTGTCCAAATCATGATATTTGTTCCTTTCCTTTGGGGTCTTGCAAGAACAAAATTAACATATCTATTTATCACATAATTAAATAAGTATAAGCACAGGATTGATTGATTTACTAATTTCATTGACAGATCATTTAACTAGTTAAAACAAGCTGGCAAAAACCAAAACATTAGCGAAAGCGTTAAAAGAAAATACTCCGACCAAAAAAAAACTAAATCCAAAATACTTATGATCCAGAATTGGGCCAAGATTATGCTATAGGCCCATATGCTTTACGTAAAACCAACCACATAGTTTACTTCAAATGGGCCCTTTATAGTCGGCAAATTAAATTAATTAATTTAGCCAGGAACGGGGAAAAAAAAAGAGAACTCCCTCCTGTTTTGTAATAAGCGCCGAGGTTTCTCGAGGAAACTCTAGAAGATGAGAAAGCACAACAACAAATACGACCTTCTCTCTCGCACCATCCAAAACTCTTTCTTCTTCTTCCCTCTGCTCTCATCTCCTGTCATTCTCGACTCACGAACCCTTCCTTGTCTTCTAATCCCGCAACAGCAACAAACCCTTCTGTAAAAGATCTCTCTTTTGCTCATGTTTGTTTTTTTCCAGTCCTCTTCGATTATTCATAACACTCTCTTTGTTTTCCCCATTTCGTTTTAGCTTAGTTCTTCTAATTAATGAAATTGCAATGATTTTGCTTAGCTTTTTTTTTGTTACTATCAAGTTTATTTGTTAATTTTGGAACCGTATCTGAGTGGGATCATAGAAGAGTGAAATCTTAATAATCCCACAGAGACACTTGAATATTAATTTCAGTTTTTGCTACGATTGAGTTCTTAGTATGTTTTGAGTGATGAAAATGAAAACAAGGTTAGTGTTAATTACCAGTAATCATTGGTCCAAAAGGACTAATCATTAATTGTGTTGATGAATCTCGATGTTCAAACCTTGTATCTGGAAATATTGCAGGAAATGGCAGAACAAGCATACACAGTAGCATCAGACAGAGGAGAAATCATCATCATCTCCATCACTACCCGAAATCGCAGTTGGAATCGACATTGGTACTTCCCAATGCAGTATAGCTGTTTGGAATGGCTCTCAAGTTCACATCTTGAGGACAGAAGAAACCAGAATCAAATCATTCGTCACTTTCAAAGATGAAGTCCCTGCTGGTGGAGTTGGCAATCATCTTCAACATGAAACGTCTAATTGGTCGTGTAGATACTGATCCTGTGGTCCACGCTAGCAAGAACCTTCCTTTCTTGGTTCAAACTCTTGACATTGGAGTCAGACCGTTTATTGCGGCGTTGGTTAACAATGCTTGGAGAAGCACAACTCCAGAAGAAGTTTTAGCGATCTTTCTTGTGGAATTACGTTTAATGGCTGAAGCTCAATTGAAACGACCTGTGAGAAATGTATTGCTCACGGTTCCTGTTTCGTTCTCTAGGTTCCAGCTTACACGGTTTGAAAGAGCTTGCGCTATGGCTAGTCTTCATGTTCTTCGTTTGATGCCTGAACCAGCAGCAATAGCTTTTGCTTTATGCGCAACAGCAGCAGATGAATACGCACGATAACATGGGAAGTGGAAGCGAGAGGCTTGCGGCTATATTCAATATGGGTGCTGGTTACTGTGATGTTGCAGTTACTGCAACTGCTGGTGGTGTTTCACAGATTAAAGCCTTGGCAGGAAACCCCGTTGGAGGTGAAGATATTTTGCAGAACACAATGTCCCATATCGCGCCACCAAATGAAAAAGCTTCGGGGTTGCTTCGTGTAGCGGTGCTGGACGCTATTCACAGGCTGTCGGATCAAGGCATTGTCCAAATCGAAGTGGATTTGGGAAATGCTAACAAGATTTCCAAGGTTCTTGATAGATTGGAGTTTGAGGAAGTGAACCAGAAGGTGTTTGAGGAATGTGAGAGACTTGTTGTGCAGTGGCTGCGAGATGCGAAAGTCAAAACTGGTGATATCGACGATGTGATAATGGTTGGAGGATGTTCTTACATTCCGAAGGTAAAAGCCATTATCAAGAACGTATGCAAGAAAGACGAGATTTACAAAGGCGTGAATCCATTAGAAGCTGCGGTTAGAGGAGCTGCTTTGGAAGGTGCGGTGACTTCAGGGATTCACGATCCGTTTGGGAGTTTAGATCTCTTGACCATACAAGCCACAGCTCTTGCTGTTGGAGTAAAAGCTAAGGGGAACAAATTCAGACATGTGATTCCGCGTAACATGATGGTTCCAGCTCGGAAGGACCTCTTCTTTACGATGGTTCATGATAACCAGAAGGAAGCTTTGATCATTGTATATGAAGGAGAAGGAGAGACTGTTGAAGAGAATCATCTTCTCGGATATTTCAAGATCGTTGGGATTCTACCGTCACCTAAAGGTGTTCCAGAGATCAATGTTTGTATGAACATTGATGCATCGAATGCTTTGCGTGTTTTTGCAGCTGTGTTGATGCCAGGATCGTTGAGTCCGGTGGTTCCTGTGATTGAAGTGAGGATGCCAACGGTCGATGGTGGACATGGTTGGTGTGCTCAAGCTTTGAATGTGAAATATGGATCTACTCTTAATTTAGTTACTCTTCAGAGGAAGATGTAAGATTGAATAAAATCGTGTTGGTGATAGATTTTAGGATATGATAAGATATGAAGATGTTTCGTATGATCGTTTAAAGATGAGTTTGTTTGGTTTGTGTGTTTTGGGTTTGTATTGAAGTGTTAAAACAATGTTTGTATGTGTAATGAAGTTTTAATGTTTCTGCAGATTGTATAATCGAAAAGAGTCTGGACTTTTTCTTCTGAGCTTTTAAAATGTTGTGTTGCAAGTTTTTAACAGCCTTCTAAGGGAAGTCTAGACTCTAGGTTATCAATACGTAAAAGAATCAAAATCGCTAGGTTAATAAAATGTGTTCTGTCATTTATTGATGCTCATGATACAGCTATAAATTTAAATAGTAGTAAAATCATAAAACGTAGGATTTTGACAATTGTATTGTAACAAATATAATTAAAAAGCCTATGACTTTAATTTCATAAGTAAGAGAAATCCAAATGCAGTGCATGAGTATCAAACTTTATGTTTCGTCTTGATTTTGATCTCATATCTTGAGATTGACCCATATTTTGGTAGGTGTGGAACTTTAAGGTATTGAAGTCAAAGTAATTGTATAATTTTGCCGAAAAATCATGGATCCATTTCTCTCTCCTTTTCTTTTTGTTAAAATCGTCTAAACTCGTAATATATCACATGCTTTGCATTGACTACAGTAACTTGATCATTTCAACTACAAAATGTGTGTTGCAACTTGCAACTGAACTCCAAATGAATAAAATTATCGGTTAATGAATTTTCTTAGATAAATTGATTAAGAGGTCGGTTTATATGGCTGAGAGAATCGGTCCAGCTTTGTTTCTATGTTTATTAAGAACCAAATCTAATTTTTGAGCTAAGAACAGAAATTAAAATCCATTAATTTAAAGTCTTATACCTCTTTTAGGATGTAATAAATTTTTCTTTGATTTACGGGATTGTTAGGATAAATGCATCGAAAATCGGAACCCTTAAAATCTTGTAAGCAAATTATTTCTTCTCGGATTCTTTTTGTGATTCGTTTAAAACAGGGAGGTGGATGACATGATTTGGGGAGAATAAAGAGTGAAAAATTTACAATCTATATATAGTTACTTTGACAGATATATCCTGTTTAAAAGACCTTAAATTCGCAACGCAATAAATATTTGAAACTCTACTGTACATTTGACCAAAATTAGCTATCTCAATGCACATACACATCACATAGTGACATAGACTAAATTTTATAAAAACAAAATGTAGATATAAAACGTAAATTTATATCGACCAATCAACCAAGTGGTTGGGCAGAGATGGAGACAAGCGGCAGAAAACCAGGCACCATTTACCAACTCGAAATGTATACTTAAGCCTTAAATTAGTATTATTATTATTATTATTGAAGTTTTTAGTCCTTAACTTATGAAACTCATAGCTAGTTGTTACATATGGCGATTTAAATAAACCCTTTTGTTGACTTATGCAAATCATAGTTGGTTACTACAAATGGCGATCTAACAAAACCCTTTTTCAATCTGAAATATAACATCATAGTCAAATTTAGTTGCAAATAAACCCATATGCACATCTCTACAAGTATGAGATTCGATATGCATATTTCATGCAATAAAAATACATGCTTACTTCATTGCAACAACGTTTCTTCTCTTCCCATCACAAAATCATATATATATATATATATATATACACACACATATATCTCCTTGGAATAAAAATACTTGAACCTATTATTTATTCAAAGTGTTGACAAACAAACTATTACACCTAGTAGATTTAGTTTATCATTTCGTACTACTATTTAAAATTAAACTGTGTGCTTGGCTTCACGAAGTACTCGTACTTGAGCTGGTGTAGAGGCTATTTTTATTTCTTTAGTTAATAAGACAAATGTTATGGTCTTATTTTCACCTAAACCGACTAACTTTTCAACACTTTTTTCAAATTATTAATTACAACCTTATTATATTTATTTCTGTTGGTCTGAAAGGCACTTATTATAAATTATTAGCTACAACTTTTATAGGTTATTTGGTCGAGTGGACCTTCCAACATCCGTCTTTTAGGATTCTCAATTATTTTGTATTGTCTCACATTGTGTTATGTGTTAAATCTAATGGAAATAAGCAAAACACAATAAACTTCAATATTAAATTGAAGTACAAATAATATTAATTAATGCATTTTGCACAAAATTATATTGCAAGCAAGATATGTATCATTCCTTTTGATTTCTTCACGAGCTATATATCCATCAAAAACTGATTTTCTGATACATGGATACTTCAAGAAGGCATTAATGTTAATTCTAAACACAGAGAAGATAATTAATCTCATATGATGTAGTAAACGTCAAGAGGTAGACTAAGTAATCGTCAATACATTTTGGTTTATATCTAAGGAAACTAAAGTTTCACTTTGTCTCATAGTAATAATTTAAAACAAGATCCATGCCTTGATATAATATAAGCAACTAGAGAGTTTATCGATGCCTCAAGCTTTGTACCTAGATGATACTTTTCTGTCGACTTGTGCCTTATTCTTCATTAATCAAAAGCATCAAACCAAATTCGGTTGTTAACTCTTCGCATAGAGTTTTTTTGGACGTATATAGCTTTAATTCAGTTGTTAGTTCGTAAGTTTAACTTCTTACTAAACTTTTTAAATGATTTTTTAGTTCGAACCAAATTCAATTTTAATGCCTTTTCCCTGCTAATTATGTTAAACACAACAGCAGGTGTCGAATTTTTTTTCCACTCGATCATGGGTGGAATGGTGTTATCCCGGTCTGCTATATTAACGAAAACATATATTTTATCACTCATAGCTAGTATGTCTAGTATCAAAAATTTTACATGTCATTTTAGTTTCTTGTCCGTATATTTTCGACGACAAAATATCTAACTTTATAATATCCAACCATATCTCAAATATTTAACATTTATCTCAGATTTTCTTCTATGCTTTTCATCATTCAATTATTTGAAAATGAGATTAAAAAAAAGCAATATGCACAAACCTCAATAATGCTTGGAAAAAAAAATCACAAAATCACTACACAGTAATTACATTTGATCATTCGGTCGTAACGCTTGCAAAATTATTAATTAACCTCTCTGTTACGGAGTTGAATTTTTTTTA
Source organism: Cardamine chenopodiifolia (assembly GCA_963922655.1). Classification (NCBI taxonomy): domain Eukaryota; kingdom Viridiplantae; phylum Streptophyta; class Magnoliopsida; order Brassicales; family Brassicaceae; genus Cardamine; species Cardamine chenopodiifolia. The sequence continues at coordinate 13,332,411 of OZ000486.1, read as the reverse complement.
ATAAAACATACAAAAAATAAAAAAAGATAACTTTGTCAGTAGTTCTTCTGGGTTGCTTAGCTACTCTTACTCGAAGACGTTTAATGTAAAAAAGAAAGTTAGGTTCCCTTAATTAAAAAGTCACGTGTGGCATTCATTACATGGTCGTTTTATTATCCCGGCGGCTTCCACGTCAGCATATCCGACGTTCTTCCGACAAGAGTGACACCATAATGTCGGAGAAAGCCCTGATGACGAACTTGTGTGTGTTGGTTGGATTCAAAGAGAGATAACTGAGTAGCAGTTCGTTCAAGAAGTCGTACCCGTCATCCGGACGGGTAAGATCTCCGGCGTTAATGGCGGCATCAATCATCTCCTGCATTGATCGCCGAAAATCAGTTAACGGATCGGGTGAGTACACATGTTTTTTCACGGCGTTTCCTCCGCTTAGAAGCCTTGTAGTAGTCACGGCAGTATTGTAATGCTTTTTCTTCTTTGTGGTAATAGTGGCATTATCGTAATTATCAGATAATTCTCTTGACCGGGTTTCCGGTGAGTCTGTGATTGCATTGGATCGGCCAGGTGAAGAGAAAAAGAAGCGACGTGAAGCAAAAGCGGCGGATACATCAGGAGAAATATCAGATTCATATGATGATGCGGAGGTTGTGGTGGTGGTGGTGGCGGAGGGAGTGGTGGCGGTGGAGGAGGAAGGTAAGTCAACGACACGGTGGTGGTAGCTGTTGTTGTCGTCGTGGTATAGGAGGTTGAAGTTGTTGATGAGGACGATGGAGGGACGGCTAGGATGGTCGGAATCATCAGGATCGGCGGAGGAAGGAGGAATACACGGCGAAGAATAGCATTTGGTGAGATTTGACGGGAAGCAAAGATGGAGGCTTTTCCACAAGATTTTTGGCATTTTTTTTTTTGAGAGAGAGGGAGAATAAATGTTTATTTGTTGGCTTATTTTGTAGCATATATATAACACAATATGTATCGTTACGTAACTTACGTTTATAATAAGGGTACTTATGTCATTTAGAAATTTCCTTAATGAATAAGTGAACTACTAGTCTACTACTACTATCAATTAGTATCTCATTTTCAAGAATCGTAATACAGCTACCAATGAGTCTGAATGTTGACTGTTACCACCGCATGCACTTGTGCTGTAACATTTTATTTACTGCAGTTATTAATATCTGTTAAGTGTGTATTTTATGAATTTTATGAAACTTTTACAAAGTAGATTCTGAAAAGCACTGTGTACTCTAAATGGTGTTGTACTTTCGAGTGAATGTGAATACCAGATATTTACTTTTTCAGTTTTTTTTTCTTTCCTTTGGATTTATACTTTCTAATTTTGTATTTATTTTATTTCTTTTTGATTTCTGAACACTGACATACAAAGCTGCATTCAACACGGGGAAGTATATCTTTATCCGTGAATGTTATTTATAAATTTTGGTTTATTCATATATAACCATACAATATAGTAAGAGTAACAAAATTTGCAAAAAGATGATTGTCCTTGAAGTTACAGAAAATAGCTCACGAGGAGGAAAATTCATCCACCACCTAAATTGGTCCATTCGTGATCATGACGTAAAGCCAAAAGATGCTAGTTCAAGTACGCATACACAGCTAATGTGGTCCTGGTCTCGGTCCACCGGTCCGTTTGAAAACGTCATGTCGAGTTTTTCACTGGTCCGACTAATCAGATCATAGGGTCAGTTTTAAAATCACTATTTAAATTCTTACTAGATTAAGTAAACGTCAAACTCGGCTTCCACTATATCAAATATTTTTTTGATCATTTCAGTAGTTTTAGATAATTTGTATTTTTTATTACAAACAAATAATTCAGATATTTGTATCTATTTCCGATCTATATACCCTAGCATAGGCTGTTGGAATATATTACGACATATATCTAAACGTATAACTACAACCCTACCCTAAAAAACTTGGATAATTTAGATCCATCACAACATAGCTCTAAAGCGGACATGACTGCTTTCAAATAGGCATGTACATGCGCCAATGTCTATTTGAACGTAGTTTGCCTCCACACGATTTTTACTTGCTTAAGTCCACATTACGTCCGTTTGAACTGCATTTCAATTGGATTCAAAACTTTTATCCATGTCTCTGTCCGCGCGAGGTGGTGTGGGCCTAGTCCGAACAAAGGACCAACAGCTCTAGTCACATATAGGTCAGATAATACGACCTGAAAAAAACTTACCTATCATCTTGCCGAAGCCATGTGGACCGTGGTTCCCAATTTTCTTGGTTATCTGCTACCAAAAAAGATTCGAACTCATCTTTCATAAGGATAAATTTATGTAGGCCTTAGGGACTAGAACAGAAAATATAATTATCAGATTTGTTGTTATCTAAGCTACTCATGATTCGTTCAATATTCATCACCAAATAAGAACCACAAAAAGGAGCGAGTGATGGATTATAAGATTTTATGTATCTTGAATCTATCGCACAGATTGGTTTATATTATGGTAAGTTGTAGAATGTTTGTAATGCCTTAAGGCCATCATGCCCCATCTGTGTTGGCGTATGGACCAACACCTTAGCCCCACATATTGATGTCTTATTTTGTTTGGACTGGAATTTTGAGACATCATTTTTTGGTCATCAGTTTTTATTTTTGTGATAACATGGGTCATCAGTTTTATACACATAAATGCTGCAAATGACCAATTCGGTTCACTTCAGCTAAGGCAATAGTAGACCCGGCTCTGATCTAGTATTCCCTAGTTTAGCCATGGGCTCTTAGGGGTTTACATCTGATTCGATCAAGCTTTATGGCAATACAGATCAACTCGCTGTTCGAAAGAATATGTCTGAAATAGTTTCATCCGCCCTGAACCAGGTGACTTTAACACTATAGGACCGAAACATGTAAGCCTAACTTTCTTAGATTCATGTAAACAAATCTCAGTTATGAATGTATGGTTGTCATTACTAATAATTTGTTGGGTTTCTTTCTCTCTCTCTCTCTCTCTCCCTTTCTCTTTGGTGTTGTTATAGGGACATGAGAACAACTAGACAAAAAAAACTCATTAATGCGATACATCCAACATTCAAAGCACATGAGCTTCGAAAAACGTAAGTTGTCAGAAGTTAACAGCAAACCTAGTCACAGACTATCGTTGTAGACTCAAGATTGTTCCAAAACCCTCCAGCGAAGAAACAAGGACAGGTACATGTTCTTTACATATGCATGCAGCCTCAATTATATTGTCCAAAAAGCTGATTTTTATTTATAACTTTTATTTCATTCTATAAGTTTTCATATCACAAACTTGCGGTTCAAGGCTCAGATCGACTTGCTACCTCTAATCCGTTTCCTGCAAAATTTGACAGCAGAATCTGTAAGTTGACACATACAAGAACGCGAAAGACAATCGTAGAACACATGTTCCGCATTGGTTGAGCAAGGTATTAAAGCATTAAAATGCATACTATACAAGAATTGTAATTGGGAACTTATTATTAATAACGAGTAAATAACTAATTATCAGTTTATGAGCAAAAAGAGATTAATTACCATCTGGATCAAAGAAGAAAACTTGCTTGACTTTTCCATCAGGAAGAGACTTCTGGAAAGTTTCTATCCTTTTCTCCTACATCATACAATGACGAGAGAAGATCAATGTAATACTCAGCGGAGTAACTAACAGAGTAAGGTTTGAGTTTCTGAGGAGGCATATTTGTTTTAACCAGTCACAAATTCAATACTAGCCAAAAAATTATGTATAATCAAAGGTCATGTAAGGGAGACAAGAGAACAAAGCAATGCAAAGAAACAAGACCTTGAGAGAACCAAGGAAAGAGTCGAAGTGGGAGATAGAGAAGCAGATATGGTGACCCATTGGGAGATGGCTAGGATCACGAACCGCTGAGGTGGCACTGTAAGGACCTTCAGGAAGGTTAGTTGAAGGGTTTCTCTGGATGATGTGCATTGCAAAAGCACCTGGTAAGTTTAGCCATATCACCTTCAGGTCTCCAAAATCAGGGCTTTCGATCTCCTCGAACCCAAATACCTGAAAACATTATAATAATATATATCACTTCAGTCATTGATTGCAGAACAAGAGGAAAGGAAAAGATAAATTAACGAAGATTAGGGAAACTAAACTAAACTGATCAAAATGATTTAATATAACGAAAGAGTGTGATTTATATAAATCTCAATTCTTATTCACTTCCAAAAGTGGACACTCTCAACAGAGATTAGAAATGAGGCTAGTGAACAGACGAAGAAACACAAATCTATAAAGAAAAAAACAATTTGCAAATTCTGGATTCTAATGGAGATGGATAATTGATACATGAAGTTAAATCAAAGGTTTATTTTCTTTAGTCGAATTTGTAACAACACAACCCCAGAACAGAGAATAATGAATCCGAGAAGAGATATAAAACAGAGAAGTGTGAGAAAATGAAAACGTCGATTAGGTATCATTACCTCTTTGTAAAACTGGGCGAGGCGTGTGATGTCGGATGATTCTCTGGCTATATGGCCAAGACTCGCCATGTTTGGTTCTAATCAAGAATTCAGATACAGACTTACAATTTGCGGAGAGAAGTGAAAAAGAAGAAGAGGATAATGAATCAATGACTATCTAAAAAGATTAGTAAGTAATCCCAGTCATCGTTTTTATGTAATTATCACTACGTGGCATCGAGTCATCATAACACATCTTCAATCAAACAAGACCACCGAACCGATCGGTTTTAACTTTCTAGTAATTTTCAAACTTTCAGTAATATCTTTTTTTTTTTGTCAAACAAACTTTCAGTATATCTAAAACCGATTTTAGTAAGTAATTTCTCTTGGCGACATGTAAATAATTTTATTTCTGAAAATTTTGAACAACTAGAAATCAAGCAAATTTTAGTATTAGAAGAATAAATAATAAATGGCCGGTTTTAAAGAACTTTTTTTTTATTGGACAAAAAAATTGGATATTTTATCATTTTTATATGGACTTTGTTTATTACTTTATTAAAACAAATCTCAAAATTTTGTGTGGCAGCTTTTTGTTGTTGTATCAAGGCTCTCTCACCGTTTCTGTTAAACGTATCAATATTTCTATTACAATTTTTTTTGTATTATTTACGTGGTAATCTTTAAAGATTAAAATAATATAATAATTGAAGTAACTGAAAATTTTATATTATTTTTAATTGCTTTAAAGATTACCATGTATTAAAAATAATATAATAATTTCAGTTACTTCAAAAAATGATCACAACCTCAATCCGACCAATCAGAACAATTCGAACACCCGACCAAACAACGTATCCGGTTAAACACCCGGTCCGATTTTAAACCCTATTTCTCGGTAATCCTTCTCAATCTTACATTTTTTCAATCGCATTCCTTTACCTCTCAGATCAGACGTCAATTCAACTCTTCAGTGAAGAAACTTTCAGCGAAATCTCTCGGCGTTTCCGCTACGCCGATCGATCGGTTAAAGATTGAACATGGAAGGTAACTCTGGTGGAGGCGGAGGAGCTGAAGGCGGAAGAGCTGTAGCCGGAGGAGGAGGTAGCGATGTGGAATTGGTGAGCAAGACGTTGCAAGTGGAGCATAAGCTTTTCTATTTTGATCTTAAGGAGAATCCTCGTGGAAGGTACTTAAAGATATCGGAGAAGACGTCGGCGACGAGGTCAACCATCATTGTTCCTTCATCTGGCATCTCTTGGTTCCTCGATCTCTTCAATTACTATGTCAATTCTGAAGAACATGAGCTTTTTAGCAAAGAATTGCAACTTGATTCCAAGGTTTCTTAAAGTCCTTTTTGAATTTTTATCACTCTCTCTTCTGAGTACGGTCGTTGACTTTTTGACTTTTTTGTTTTCTGTGTGCTGCTTCATTAGGTGTTTTACTTCGACATCGGTGAGAATAGGAGAGGACGCTTCTTGAAGGTATCAATTTCTCTGTTTTCGTAATACGAATCTGAAGTTTCAAGTTTTTGGTTTTTCTTTGCTATCTGTGAATTTAAGTATGATTTAGATGTTTAGGAATATTATCTTCATTTTGGTTATGCGACCATCTCGAGGTTTAGAAGTTTAGGAATGTTCTGATGGGTTTTGGTTTGGTGTGGTGTTAGGTGTCAGAAGCATCAGTTAGTAGAAATCGAAGCACCATTATTGTTCCAGCTGGAAGCTCTCCTGATGAAGGATGGGCAGCTTTCAGGAATATCTTAGCTGAGATCCATGAAGCATCAGGACTTTTCATGATGCCAAATCAGGTGGTATCATCTCACCCTGTTATCTAAACTCTCTGTTTCTTTGGTCTCATTCTTCTCTTTGTTTGGCAACAGAAACCTTCTGATGCACAGGAACACCTGGTTGGACTTTCAGATGATGTAGGAGCTGGATTTATACCTGGCCATGGTAGCCAACAATCATCTTCTTCAAAACTTACTGTGGATCGAGCAACCGACTTACCAAGCCAGGAGGAAACCGGAATGACGGGTGTTTCTAAGGTAATCAGAGCTGACCAGAAACGGTTCTTCTTTGATCTTGGCAACAATAACAGGGGCCATTTCCTGAGGATATCTGAGGTAACTATCTTTGCTGATTTAAATCTTGAGAGCTTGATTCTTGTTTGTCGTTTTAACATTAAGCATTTCTTAATATAGGTGGCAGGTTCTGACAGGTCCTCCATCATTCTACCGTTATCGGGTCTTAGGCAGTTTCACGAAGTAATTGGTCACTTTGTGGAGATCACCAAAGATAGGATTGAATGTATGACAGGTGCAAATGTGAGGACAGTTGATCCTCCTCAGAGATGAGTATTGATTCTTTTAGGGGATGGAATTTTCAATCTTCTTAACCATTTGAATCTGGCGACTTCGAGTAGCTGTCTGATCGCGGTGTGCAGTAGTGTCACGTACTTGTAAAATAATTCAGCAGGATCACAATTTGGCTTAAGAGCAGATAAAAGTTTGGAGTCTGCAACTGGGAATAAGCAGAAATCATCCAACCATTTGTATTTCACTATCCTCTCTCCCACCTTCCTCTTAATAGACAGTTTGAAAAATGGTGAGTCTCATTTGCTTCTGTTCTGTTTTAACTTTTTTTTTTTGGCCAGTTTGGGTAATTGGGTGTATATCTGTTGACGGCTTGATGCATTTCAATTGTAAAAGAATATTGGGTTTATATGTTTGGGCTAATGCCAAGTGGGAATAAAATTTGAAGTTAAGTTCTACATGAGTTAGAGATTACCATTTTTTTTTTGCAATTGAACGGAGTGTCGTGTCTGAAAATGATTAACTTTTATGTTTTTTTTTTCACTTATGAAGCACGTATTTGGTTGCTAAATAGTTTTTAAACCACATAAACCCAGAAAACTAGCTACTTCTACTACTGAAGCGAAGAGCAGTGGCGGGTTGCAAACACTAGTCATGCTCTAGTCAAATAAAAATTTGGCCTTTTTAACCTAATCTGCGATCTCAATTAAAACCGAAAATGTCACATTACATATTTACATTACACAGTCTGACCAAGTAATTTCTTTTTTTGAATTATTATTAAAGTTGGTATAGAAAAAACAAGCGAAGAAAACAAATATCGTTTGTCAACAAAAATAATAATATCTCAGACACGGAAAGAAGAAAAAAAAGGTCGCTGATTTATACGGACCAATTTTTCATATACCATTCGGGCAAAAACAACTCTTTTTTATTTTTTAAATTAAAAATAAATAAAATTATGATTTTATTTTTAATAAACAAATCGGATTATATACTTATAATTACAAGTACTAAAAAAATATAATAGTTTAAAAGGTTTAAACCACTAATACGTACTCAGAAATCGAATCTACTGTACAATTGATTTTTAATTAATCTTGAATATTACTAGTTATAATTATATTTTAATTTTAATTTAAAAATTAAACGAAAAATATTTTTAGGTTTTTACAAAATTGATGGATATAAAAATTATTTTTAAATATTTGAAATGTAAAATAGATCGATGAAACGTATACTAATTAATTTGATGAGTAGAAAGGTAGATTAGAAAATGGTCCGATTTATACCCTCTTCAATAAACCTCCACATCCTCTGAAACCCTAGCCTAAACAATCGCCGCTTCTCCAGGTATATCTCTTAGGTTCGAACACAGCATACTTTAAGCACGTCCTCTTTCGTACATGTCTCTGTAGTTTCCTGTGTTTTTTGTTATTGTTTTTGTTTGGTTTCGTTGAATCGTGAGTAGAATTGCTCTAGAGTGATTGATTTCTTTGTTGTTAGATCGATTGCAGATTTGATGAAACTGGATCGGATCTTGCTCTAGATCCGTTCTAGTTTTTTTTTCGTTTTCCTTCTCAAATCTCTCCGATCCAGATGCTTCTGAAGTCATTGACATCATCATCATCATCATCAACATCATCATCATCAACATGTCGCTGTTTCTCAAGGACGATTCGATTCAAATCCGTGAAGTATGGAACGACAATCTAGAGTCAGAGATGAATCTGATTCGAGAAGTCGTCGACGATTTCCCATTCGTAGCCATGGACACAGAGTTTCCAGGAATCGTGTGTAGACCAGTCGGAATATTCAAAACCAACACAGAGTACCACTACGAAACCCTAAAAACTAACGTCAACATGCTCAACATGATTCAGCTCGGCCTCACTCTCTCCGATGAGAAAGGAAACCTCCCAACTTGTGGAAGTGAGAACAAATACTGCATCTGGCAATTCAATTTCCGTGAATTCAATCTCAATACCGATCTTTTCGCTCACGATTCGATCGAGCTTCTTCGCCAATCAGGCATCGATTTCGCTAGAAACAACGAATCCGGCATTGATTCGAAACGGTTCGCCGAGCTATTGATGTCTTCAGGGATTGTGTTGAATGAAAATGTTCATTGGGTTACATTCCACAGTGGATACGATTTTGGTTACTTGTTGAAGCTCTTGACTTGTACGGATCTGCCTGATACGCAAACCAAGTTTTTCAAGATGATCAGTGTGTATTTTCCGAGAGTTTACGATATCAAGCATTTGATGAAGTTCTGTAATAGTCTTCATGGTGGTCTGAACAAGTTGGCTGAGCTGCTTGAAGTTGAGCGAGTTGGCATTTGTCACCAGGCTGGATCTGATAGCTTATTGACGTCGTGTACATTCAAGAAGCTGCAAGACAATTTCTTCATTGGCTCAATGGAGAAATATTCTGGTGTTTTGTATGGATTAGGTGTTGAGAATGGTCAGATTGTTCACTGAAAAGAAAATTTGATTAATTTAAAGGATTAATGGTTTAAACAGTTTATGTTCTTTATTTTGATTCATTTTTATGGTTTTAGATTATTGCATCACAAATATCGTTTTTTTTTAATCACAGATAATTGTTTGAAGAAGGATGTGATCACAAGAACTATACTCGAATTTTGGTGTGATATTGTGCTCTCCTATTGAATATGTAAATCTCTTTTACATATGTAAATCAATTGATATAGCATATATGTTTCTTATATAATGTATCTTTTAACAATATTAAAAATTATTAAAGGTATATAAGGACTCCATTTTTTATTTGACCAAAAAAAAAAAACTCCATTTTTAAACTCTAGTTTGGATTCTCTGTAAAGTGTTTTCGAGAGAAATTGGGAAAGCACACCGTTCTGAAAGGACCAAAATTTAAGTAATGGCCCAGTAAAGCCCATTAAAGTGGCCCAGATTCACAACAGATCTGTAAAATCGTTCTAAGTGGCGTATCCAGGGTTCGTAAAACCCTAATACATAACTCGTTACTCAATTTTAGCTTCGCCTTTCAACTCTTCGTAGCAGCCTCGGTCTCTAAGGTTAGTCACATGCTCCTTTGCTCAGTTCCATAATTGAAATTGATCTGTGTTGTTGATATGGATTTGCTTAATTTGCTTGGCAGATTTAAAATTATCTTCATTCGTAAAGCCAATTCAAAGAGTCAATATGTCTGGGTAAACTTCTCTTTCTTTGCAGTTATGAGCTAATTTGGATTTTTGCACATTCTTTAATCTACTGAATTGGTGATAAATAGAGTTGGTACATTAGGGCATATAGTTTTAGGCTAGCTGATGCTTGAGCTATGTAACTCAATCTCTGGACTTTCTAGTTGGGTATTGGTAACATAAAATGATGATTGTTTAATATTATGCTTAGCAAATTTTAGTGCTTATTGTTGATGATTTAAGTTTGATTCAGGAATTGATCAAGTCTTACACTTTTTCATCTTTTCAGTGATGAGGCTGTTGCTCCTGTTGTTCCTACGGTTGCTGAGGCAGCAGCAATGCCAGAGGGCATGGATCTAATGACTGCATTGGAGTTGACAATAAGGAAAGCTCGTGCTTATGGTGGCGTTGTTCGTGGTCTCCATGAATGTGCTAAGCTTATTGAGAAGCGTGTTGCTCAGCTCGTTGTCTTGGCTGAAGATTGCAACCAACCTGATTATGTTAAGCTGGTCAAAGCTCTTTGCGCTGACCACAACATAAACTTGCTTACAGTTCCAAGTGCCAAAACACTCGGTGAATGGGCTGGGGTAAGTAGTCTTCTTCCTTTTTATAGTTAAAACTCTCTTCTTTAAAGAATGTTTGGTTCTTCTTTTCATTGTAATATAACTTGAATGTGGTTGCAGCTTTGCAAGATTGATTCAGAGGGCAATGCTAGGAAGGTGGTTGGATGCTCATGTCTTGTAGTCAAGGTAAAGAGTCTTAATCTTAATCCATTGTTTTTGGTAACCTCTAAATCCATTAAGTTCCCTTGTCCCGTTGATTTATTTGTGCGGTTCTCTGTTGGTTACAGGATTTCGGTGAGGAGACAACTGCACTAAACATCGTCAAGAAGCATATTGAATCTAACTAAATCAGCAAGGTCTAGTTTTCAGATGCTTTCACACTGGAAGAAACGCATTTTTTTTTTCTCTGTTTTCTTTGTTTTGATATTTAATACTTTAGTTGTGGACAGGTCTTGAAATTTGTTTGGAACATGAAGTTTTGATGTTATGTAGCCTCTATCAATTTCATGACCCACCTCGCTTATTAAGATTTTATACATTCTAGTAGTCTACAAAAAAAAATTATAGATGTTCCGAATATAAAAATTCTGTAGATGGATTTTCACAACTAAAAATGATTAGCATTATATTTGATTATTCCGTTTGAGCCTGTCAATTCACTCAAAACACAATCGTAACCCATTATGGTTAAGCCAACAGGAAAAATAATCTCGATATGAAAATAACAAAAACATTAGTACAAATACAAGATACATGGTTTAACCGAAATCAGATGCACCAGGACCAAGCCAGGACAGACCCAAATTTAAATTTAAACTATTTCATAACTCTCCTACAAAAGAAAAGATGTTATTTAGAAATTGTAACCAAACAGGAAAAGGAAAGTAGTAACAAAAAATAAGGAAAGAGTTCTCTCTAGGAATCTCTCTAAGGAACCCCATTAAAGACTCATAAATCCTAAATCTAATCAGCCTCTCATCTAGTACGATCTTTGAGGTTTTGATTAGGGTTTCTGATTTGATTTGTAGTGGTCTCTTTTCTTTTATTGGTTCTTTCTTTGTGTGCGTGATGGGTGAAAGAAAAGTCTCGAACAAATATTATCCACCAAACTTTGATGCGAAGAAGATTCCTCGGATCCGCAAACCTAAGAATCAGCAGAAGAAGATTCGATATATGCTTCCGTTTTGTATTCTCTGCAACACATGTGGGAATTACATGTCGAAAGGTACAAAATTCAATTGCCGTGAAGAAGAAGTAATCGGCGAAACCTACTTAGGGATCAAAATCCATAGGTTTTACTTCAATTGCAGTAACTGTTGCGCCGAGCTGATATTGAAGACTAATCCACCGAATTCGAGTTATGTAGTCGAATCAGGTGCAACTCGCGTTAAAGATCAACGTGAGGAGGAGAAGCAAGCTGATGAGAATGGTGATGCCATAAGTTCTTTAGAGAAGAGAACATTAGTTTCTAAAAGAGAGATTGAAGTTATGGCTGCGCTTGATGAGATGAAATCTAGACGCGTATCGGTGAGTGTAGACTCTATGCTTGAGGTACTGAGTAGAAGAAACGAAGAAGAAGTTGCAAAAGAGGAGGATGCAGTGTTTATTAAGTCTATCAGATTTGGTAAACAGAGAAGGATTGTAGAAGAAGAAACCGATGAGAAGACGAAAAGAAGAATGGAACCAATAGATGAGAAGAAACCTAAGCCTAAGAAGCTTGCTTGCATAATGACCTTGAAGAAGAAGAAGACAACAAATTTGGGACTTACATCACTATGCCACAACTATGGTACTGATGAAGAAGACTGAATCAGGATTGTTAGAAATTTAATCGTAGAGATTACTACCATTATTATTTTTTGCATGTTAAAGTAAATTTCTGCAATTTAATAAGAAGTTTATTGTTTTTAAATTACAACATTTTGGTTACATGATATGGATAGTGAAATTATCTTTTTCTTTAATTGGACTTCATCTCAATGTCTGCATCATCTTTAGGAAGAGTGTCTGGAGAATCTCGCGGCAAAAGACCGAGAAGAGGTAGAGGGAGCAATGAGCTAAGATTGCATAGGATAATAAGCGTTGATAGGTTATCGAAACTGTCTTTTGTGATGCCGAATACTTGAGTCAGTCCTGCACCCATAAGTCCACCTAGAACACTGCCTCCATTAGAGATTGACATGAGTGTAGCGAACAGAGTTGCTTCCATTCCTTCTGGACATAATCTCGCTGCTAACACAAGAACCGGCATGAAGGAAGCCTGTGACAGTTTTGATTTTAAGTTGTCAGTGCAATACTGACATATTCCAATAATTCTGCATTAACTATGGAAACTATGGAATCACGATAAGAGAACTCAAAGCCTTTGAGAAACTTAATGGTGAAAAAAGCATAAACCTGAGCAAGGACTGTTAGGATTAGAGAGTCTCCAATAGCAAACCACTCGTCACTAATTCCCAACTGCCTGTTAAAACCTGTCACGAGGATAACCTGCAAATCATAAGAGCGGTCCCAAGAGTTACTGGTTGTGTAACAGGGATATATGGCAAATTTCTTCTTGTAAAGTGCGGATGGGACTAACCTGAGTCATCCCAAGACCCGTGCCAAAAATCGTCGTCACGAGAAAGATTTTTCTCAGTGGAACAGTCTTCAGGAATCCATTGTACAGTCCTACTCCTAGCAAGGAGGCAATTGAGGTCACAAGTTTAACTCGTCCCAGAAATTCCGGCGTAAATCCGAGTTTGTTCGTTCTAAGATGAATTTAAACCAAAAAGCATTAGTTAGAAACTGTAGTTAATACCATCTCAGTGGATATGAAGTAAGCCAATGGCCACGAACCAAGTGGAAGAGGACATACGTGAAGTAAAACATTGCAGAATCCGAGTGTGGTGTGGCTTGCCATAAGAAGATAAATAAGGTCGGGAGAAAAACATTTGGTTGCTTAATGGCACTCCATAACTGAACCATGTTTTGCTTTGAGGTCTGAAGAAAGCCAGGAATGACCAAGGTTATGTTCTCTTTCTGCCCTGTTGCTGAGCTAACCACACGTTGTTCATTCACGAGAACAGCAACTGCTGAAGTTATCAAAGGTAGTAAAGCTGTCACTCCAAATACAAACCTGAGGTATAACAGCTTTTAGAATGCCATTTAGTTAGTTATCTATGTCACGGGATACCCAAAAATTAGCAAATTGTATGCGTAAATTGTGTACTGTACCTCACACCATATGACTCCACCAGGGAGCCACTAAAGTAGGAACTCACAATTCCACCGAAAGCTGATGATCCCCAGCACAAGGACTGCAGAGATCCCGACACGCTCTGTGACTCACCGCGAGCCCGTTCCACTACCATTGAGTCTACTACCTATTAAATTCAATACTTCAATATGTTTGAATATCCGACTCTATCTTGCAACTAAACCAGGCTTAAGTTAACCAGAATGGATTAGAAAACTTACAACATCAGAAAAAGCAACAGAGAGGGAACCAAGAAGTATACAAGAAGCAGCACTATATTTACTGTCAACAAAGCCAGCCATCAAACTCCATGAAAATGCACCAAGAAGTCCAGAGAGAACTAGATACGACCTCCTTCGATACCCAAATAAAGGCACTGAATCACTGTGAAACAGACAAAGTTCTTTAGACTTTGACTATTATCGGTCACAATGATTCTTCAACATATAATCAAAACTATAAACAAATACAGAGGTGATGAAAGAGTCATACCTGATAAAACCATAGAGAGGCTTAACAAGCCAAGGCAACGAAGAAAGACCCGTTATAACAGCTGTCTAGTCAAAAGTACATTTTGTCAGATTTTCCATGAAAGTCCTATAAGAAGCATTTCTATCAATCTCCTTAAAACAGCATTACAATTTTACTTAAATCATCGTTTTTTTTTGCAACACATAATAACAAGGACATACCTCTGCAGGATCAAGATGCAAGTCGTCTTTTAAGTAGAAACTAACAGCGAGCCTCGCGAGTCCTAAAACACCTTGAACAAAATACACCATTGCTACAGCAACATTGTCTGGAGATAACTCAACACCGAAAAATTTGATTCTGCTATTAACATTTCTTCCTTTACGAGGCAGTGTTCTACTAATTGAAGTATCTATGTCTCCTTCCACATTCGTTTTCAATGTATCTCCTTCAGCTACACCTATAAATACAGAAATGAGAAAGACGAACATAAGACAGAAGCTAATCAATATTGGCGCGATTCAGTTACTTGTTAACCAGAGCTTCGATTCTCGCCAAAATTGGGAAGCATCTGAAATTGATGAAAGATGAGAACTTACTAATTCTAGAATCTAGAAGCAGGCTTTCCTCAGAATCCCGCCGGCGAGGAAGCTCCGGGATTGAATCTATGGAGGACATATCTCTTTCCGGAGGTCTCCTACGAATCTTCCGGCGTGATACGCGGTGAGATCGGGCGGCAATTGCAAGGCGTTGTCTTCCGTTGTTGATGGAGAGGAAGGTGAATGGCAAAACTGTAAATAGAGAAGATGAGACTGGGATAGAGAAAAGATTGAGAGTCGCCATTTAATTATAATAAATGAATTAATCCGTGTCTTGCGCTATGGAGTTGGATGATTTCTCTCCTACCGTCCTTCCTGCGTTTATCTTTTTTTTCTTTTTCTGATTGTAGATAAATGTATTTTCTCTTTTCTATTTTCTGACTTTTCATTTATTAATATATATATATATATATATATATATATATAACTTCTTAACATTTGTCTATAATATGTTAAAAATATTCAAAGATTCATTTTTGATATCTTAGCAATTAATAGAAAAGATATTATTTTAAAATTTATCTAAACGAATTCAAATCAATTAACCTAATTTTTTCACAACGTTATTTCACAAATTCTTTTTTTTAAAACAAGACTTCGAGTATAATATAATCTAGTTATGCATAGTAGTAACTTACTTTATACATACAAACCAAGTGAAAACCTAGTTTAAATTATGGAAGTTTTATACGTGTTGTGGTTTGATTTACACATAACATGATATAGGTTTGTCGTACCATTATTGATAATCCGGTTGATTATTGTGTTGTAACTCATATATAAATGTGTTTTGTATATATATATATATATGTTCGTCAAAAATTTTGGTTACTGGAATATTTTCCCCCTGATCTTTGAAATTACTGAAGCTCGATTATTTAAGAATAGATGAACCTACAATACTGAAGAGATGGTCGAAGTTATTCACTCACCGGTGTGGTTTCTTTTGATAACCTTACAACGCTGAAGTTATAACTGCTTCTAACAGATATGTGCTAGTGTTAAAATAAAACCATACAAAAAATTCTTTTATTTACCTATTAAAACTTTATAATTATAAGAAACAAGAAAGGAAATACAAAGAGAATGAACCTGATTGGGGGAAAGTGACCAAACATGCTTTGCCATGTGGCATCATCAATAAACACATAAAACACGAATGGCCAAATAATTTATCAATAAATACTTAAATGATTCGAAACCTTATTGTTGCGTATTTGACCATTCGAAGCAAGAAGGAAAGTTCCTTTTTTTTGTTAAATATTTCTGGTTATTTAAATCCCAATGTTTTATTGACAATTGAGAAACAGAGTGAATTATTTTAAAGATTTTTCAAAGAAGCATGTCACAAAAGGAAATAAACCAAGAAAACTCTATGGAGATCGACTCACAAAGTATGATCAAATCTCCGACCGAGAAAATCCATCTCCGGCCAATGATTCTCTCCGACGTCGATAACTTCATGGTCTGGGCCACTGACTCAAACGTCGCACGCTTTTGCACGTGGGAGCCTTACACGAGCCGAGAAGCAGGGATCGCATTCATAAACGACGTAGTTTTGCCACACCCTTGGCTCCGAGCTATCTGCTTAGATAACGACCGTCCGATCGGCTCGATCTCCGTCACGCCCGTGGATAAGATCAGAGGAGAGATTGGTTATGTCCTCGGAAGCAAGTATTGGGGGAAAGGGATCGCGACGGAAGCGGTGAGGCTTGTGGCGGCGGAGATATTCAAGGAGAAGCCGGAGATGGAGAGGCTTGAAGCACTTGTTGACGTGGACAACGTCGGATCTCAAAAGGTTCTTGAAAAAGTTGGGTTTGTGAGAGAAGGTGTGATGAGGAACTTTATGTATCTTAAAGGAAATATTAGAGATATGGTCATGTTTAGTTTATTGCCTTCTGATTCTTTGCATTGATTTGATTTGAATCAACAAATATCAATCATGTTAGATTTGCATAGACAATTTGTTTGATGTATATAAATTTTGATTTTGCTTAGTTAAATTTATGAATCACATGCATAATTGATTTGAATTATGTCATGATTTATTTTTCCTCTTCTCACCTTGTTGTAACCTTATAGATTTACCTCGTTCACTTCACCAAATAAAACAAAGATTCCATATCTCATAAAAATGTAAGTTTATATTGATTTTTTTAAACTACATTAAATGAAAATTTGAAAAAAAGAAAGAAAATAAGATAGTGTGAAGAAAAGTTACAAGAGAAAGATGAACTCTAACAACTAATCGATGAATGAAAAAACTGCTAAAAGATTATGTGAAGAAAAGTTCCAAGTGAAAGATGATTTTTAACAACGTATAGATGAATAAAAAAACTGTTAAAAAGATAATATGTGAAGCAATGATACAAGAGAAAAGTATTTTTAAACGATGATTTAGATGAATAAAAATCTGTAAACGCTATATAGATTCTCAATTATTTTACGTTATAAATCATACGACTAGTTGAGTCTTGCGTTGACTACGACATTATTAACGGTACCAATTACCAAAGAATTTGCGATAACCACTTGAGAAACAGTTAAATCCTCTTTGGAAAAGCCATCACACACGCTTTGTCACATCCAACTGGAAGCAACAAGGTAAGTTTCGAAGTCCAAAGTACTTTGTTTGGCAGCCAAGTAAGTGTCAAAAGTCAAAAGGTCAAAATAGACAACTATCCACTCACAGGATGACACGTAATCTTATGTCGTAGCTTCAATCGATATTTAATCGAATAAAAATACAATAAAACCTTTAAACTTTAATCTATATAGCAAATGGTACTATTTTTTTTATTCAAACTCAAAAGTAATCGGGAAATTACGCAATTTTCTAAATCGCATTGTGTATACAAAGACATCCATTGACGTAATGAGCTGATATCTCAAACAATCATTATCCTAAATGGAGATGGACTCACACAAAACTCAACCGATCATGAGCTCTTCGCCACCGGGAAGAATATCTCTCCGGCCGATGACTATTTCAGACGTCGACGACTACATGGTTTGGGCCACAGACCCTAAAGTCTCACGCTTTTTCTCTTGAGCCTTGTAAGAGCCGAGATGATGGCATCAAATACATAACCGATTCTGTCTTAACACACCCTTGGCTCCGAGCTATCTGCTAAGAAGACGACCGTCCGATCGGCTACATCTTGATCATGCCGGTTGATAAGATCAGAAAAGAGATTGGTTATGTCCTAGCGAGAAAGTATTGGGGAAAAGGATTCGCAACGGAGGCGGAGAGGCTAGTGACGGCGGAGATATTCAAGGAGTTTCCGGAGATTGAGAGGCTTGAGGCACTTGTCGACGTGGAAAATGTTGGATCTCATAGGGTTCTTGAAAAGGTTGGATTTACTAGAGAAGGTGTGATGAGGAAGTTTTATTTTATGAAAGAAAGTGTAAGAGACATGGTCATGTTTAGTTTCTTGCCTTCTGATCCTTTGAAGTAATTGATCAACAAAAAGATTAATTCACACTATGTACGCTATGTGAATGTAATATTATTGAATGAATTGATTAGAAGAGACTTTGTGTATTAATTGATCAACAAAGAGACTAATTCACATTATATGGTAGACTTGGTGTATGATGCATATCTAAAATGTGATGTAAACACTTTTTTTTTTGTTCCTTTGAGTTTGTATCGTTTTGGGGAAGATTTTAAAACGAAAGCAAAAAGCGTAGTGGAGTTAATCTCCATTCTAAAATCAGATTGTGCGTGGCTTTGTTAAGAGAAAACCCATTCATTGTAGGCCAAATTCTAGGATCACCCGATCATGAGAAGACTTTGAAAGCTAAGTTTTAGTGTAGAACACTTGCTCCCGAGTGTTTGACCAATTCTGTAAGACTGTAACTTGTAAACAATGGGATGCATATAGTATCCACTAGAGATTCACACCATAACAGAATACAGTCATCCAATAAGTTAAAAAATGACAACTACACAAAACCAGAGGAAATATAAGATATCTATTAAGCTTCCATGATCCTTATAAAGAGAGCTTTAAGAGCCAAGCTAGCTATGCTACAAAGTCTCAAATTATAAAGTTTTAAAAAGATTGCAAAAGCTTCATGGTCTAAGAAGGTGTTAACTCTAATAAGTAGAAAACATAGACGAAAGGAGTGTATAACTTGTCCGGCGACAACAGAATGTCATTAATCCGAGTCACTCCAACAAAGCTTAAACGGGCGTCTCCAACCATAGGTTTCCACAAAGGAGTCGATATCTATGTATGCTTTGATCATTCATGTTTTTCAGCGTCTTCTAGAACCACAACTCAAAACTTCTACTTTCTCTAGTAACAAAGTGAGGAACTTCCGACATAATTGAAGCTAATTTGCCATTGTAGTTTATAAGAGTTGCTGTAGGATGCAATGCTCTACTGAAATTTTCCATAATTTCCATAAAGAAGAACTTCTCAGAGCTAAAATCAAAGCGAACTAGCATAGTAGCCTCTGAGGACATCCAACCAACCCATTGATGCATATCAAATAATACAAAACACCATTGATGCATATCTTATTATATAAAATAAAATGAGGTCTGCAACGTTTGATCATTCTCCATGACAGTTCTCCAGTTCCTACTGTCAGAATTTGATATTGGATCATACCCAAAATAGCTCTTCAGCCCAACCCTTTTTATCGCCTTTATGTTGGGTAAAGATAAAGATTCTCTGAACAAAATGGATCACCCGAACCAACTCTCACAAAATTATTCTAATTTCCAAATTGTAAAAGAAATTCCGTAAAAAGTAAAACTAAAAAGTTATGTAATTTTTTTTGCCACTGCTAATTCTTTCGTCGCCGCCTTTCCTTCTCTATCGTTGCAACTTTACTCACGAACTATGTCTTCTTCTTTGTAAGATCCATTGCTTCTTTCTCCATCGTTTGGTTAGTTCGAATTAGAATTGAGTTGTTCTGAAATACTAAACTCTTCCCTCGTCATTTGCTATGTCTTATCTATGCTTAGTTGGGATTTTTTATAACACGGCGAAATTGTATTGTTGTTCTTGTTGTTTTTAGTAATGGCTCGTGTAAGAGGCGCTCGTGGGATATATAATTCAAAAGAAGCGGGTCCTAAGGATCCAACATAAGCACTAGATGCTGCCAAAACTTGAATGAAGAAGACGGAGTGAGTAATTCAAATAAAGGTCATGGAGAGGAAGAAAACGTTAATGAAGAAGAAGATGAGATAAACTCAATTGAATATGATGGGGAGGAAAAATCTTGATGAAGAGGAAGAAGAGAGAAACTCAATTGAAGGGGATGGGGAGGAAGAAAACCTTGATGCTATATATATACATTAGTTTGAAAATGGTGCAAGTTAGGAGAAATAGTTAGAAAATTAGAAATGGTGGTTATGAAACAACTAGTACAACTAGAACAACTTGAGATTATTTTGTGGTTTTGGTACAATTTCTAATAAGTGGAACAATTAAGTAAGTTTATGTGTTTGAATTTGCATGTACATATGATGATGATTTCCAACCACTGCAGCCAGAGAAGATGTTCTTTGGTCAAACTGATACACCAATGGTTGTAAGATAGGAACTAGGTGTAGTGTGATCCAGACAGTAAAATACAATTGGTTTAAAAAACATTCTCAATTTAAGTATATATTCCACATGCCTAAGGAGCCAAACCACATGATTCAAGGCATGTGGATGCTTCTGCTTCACACAACTTGTATGGAGATGGAAATGGAGTGCTGGTTTGTGGTGAATGGAGTACCAATTACGTATTCCATGAAAAAGCTCACGCTGTTAACCGGATTTAACTACCGTGAATACCCCAACAAATGTAAGAATTGGGGGGATTTGAAGTTTGTAGGAAGAGTGTTTGGAAGGAGTGTAGGAATAAAAATCAAAGATGTGGAAGAGAATCTGAAGGAAATGTAGAGCATGAGCTCTATAAACATGAAGAAGACGACTATCTTGTATTTCTTATGCAAGCTAGTGAAAGCAAATTCTAAGTATGATGGAAACATAAATTCTTTCCTTCAGAGAGTTGTTATTGATTTGAATGCTTGTGAGAAATTTACATGGGGACATTATACATTCGATGAGTGTATGAAAGGGATCCGACGCTTGATGAAGAATTTGAAAGGTTTCGTGAAACCAAAAGCGCAAACTAGTTTTTTTGGATTCATTTTTCTTCTGGAGATAACTCTTTATATTTATTTTATGATTTTAAGTCTTAAAGTAATAGTTTTATGATTGTAACAATACGATATTGTAACAATACGATATTGTAACTCTATGTATATATTCTGGTATTTGAGCGCACATTTTGAGTAGTTGTATCCGCAGAGAAAGACTGTCTAAGAATATACAAGCACAAGTTCACCAAAAGTTGCATGAAAATTTTTCTATTAGAATACATAAATGAAGTGTTTGAAAATATTAGAGTTTATGAAATTGTTTGGTAATATTTGTATTTATTATGAGATTGATTTTAAGTTAAATTAATTGATATTTACAAGATATTACTAGCATTTTGGAACCGAATTCGGATGAGAAAGTTCTTTTGGCGCGCATCATAGACGATGGTGTTGATGATGGGATAAGTTATATTGATCCAATTTTTGAAAGTTGGAGAGAGCTGATATCTCTAATGGAGAAGCATGCTATAGGCACAGATGCATCAATACCTGTACATATAAACAACATAGGTGAACGTAATTATGTTCAGGTGGGTTAAACCTAAAGCGTTATGCTTTTTCTTCATGATTATTGATGTTACTCATTTGAGGAGGATCTATTTCTGTTTTCTGGAAATTTTCATTACTCTCTTGCAGGTCCAATCTGGGAGGAAATTGGTTCCAACAGCATTAGGGATCACGCTAAAAAGAGGCTATCAGTGTAATGATCCAGACCTTTGCTTACCAGACATCCGGAGCTTTATCGAGCAACAAATCACTCTTGTTGCCAATGGCCAGGCTGACCATTCACACGTTGTACAACATGTGATTCAGCAATTCCGGCCTAAATTCTGTTACTTTGTTCAACGATGGTGTTGATGGCTTATGTTGGGAAAACATGGCTTATGTTATGTTGTCTTTGAAAGCGTTAGTTTGATAAAGTCTTCGATTTAAATCTAGTCCAACTTAATTCGCTCTTATATTGTCCTTTCAGATCGAACACATGGATGCTCTCTTTGAAGCACAGTTTTCTCCTCTGGCTGATTCTGGTCGTGCTTTAAGCAAATGTGGAAAATGCTTGCGTTACATGAAACACATCACAGCAGTCCCACCACGTCTCTTCTGTGGTACATGCGAAGAAGTTTATTATCTTCCTCAAAAGGGCACAATCAAGGTAAAACCCTCCATCACCTAAACTCTTAAGCTGAAACCTCAGTGAATCTCTAGTTTCTAGATTTGTCATTATTAAACATGAATCTGAATCATTTGTCAACTGATTTTCTTACAGCTATAGAAGGAACTCACATGTCCTTTAGACAACTTTGAGCTCGTGATCTATTCAGTTCCAGGAGCCGAGGGGAAGTCATTTCCACCATGCCCATACTGCTACAACTCTCCTCCATTCGAAGGCATAGACACATTCTTTGGAGCCTCTAAGACGCCCAACGCTCCTGCTAAAACCAAAACGGGTTCAGGCATGCCATGTTCTCTCTGTCCTCATCCCACATGCCAACACTCTCTCAGAAACCAAGGAGTCTGCGCTTATCCAGAGTGTGAAGGCACACTTGTCTGAGACCCGGTGAGCTTCCCCAAGTGGAAACTCAACTGCAACTTGTGTAGTTGCATCGTTTTTCTTCCAGAAGGTGCTCATCGCATCACCACCACTTGTAACCGCTGTCCTGAGTGCGATTCAACCATCATAGAGATCGATTTCAACAAGAAAACTACTCCTCTAGAGAACGGAGCCACTCTGCATCAAGGATGTGTTCTATGTGATGAGTTGCTTCTCTCGCTCGTTGAAGTGAAACATGGGGAGGTCCTTTATGAGACGTGGAGGA
Organism: Cardamine chenopodiifolia; assembly: GCA_963922655.1. Lineage (NCBI taxonomy): Eukaryota > Viridiplantae > Streptophyta > Magnoliopsida > Brassicales > Brassicaceae > Cardamine > Cardamine chenopodiifolia. The sequence continues at coordinate 13,309,603 of OZ000486.1, read as the reverse complement.
AGGGGAAGGGGAAGGGGAAGGGGAAGAGAGAGAGGCCGAGGAGGGAGAAGAGGCTCAAAAGCTGTCGATCCAAAATGAGTTTCAGAGACTTCTGAAACCTAGAAAACCCCAACTTTCCTGTGTTTTTTGTCTTTGCGTTACTTGCGTCACAAGTAAACAGATGGAAATCCAAAGATCTTACGCACTGTTTGCGTTACAAGGAATTCTAAGAAAACGAGAGTATATCACATAAGGGATATTTAGCTATTGTTTAACAGATATTTCACAAACAATTATCTGAAACAGCTTCTCAAAATCTTTAAAACATTTGACTAGTTCTTGGTATTTAATGCCCTAAAGAGAAGCTGAAAAACACAAATGTAACCTCACTTGATTGTCACGTGTCACACTTCATGCATACAGCGTACAATCCTTCGTTTTTTAGATCACACCCACAAGTATGATTGCATGATCTATTTCTCTTTGCAATTACTCTGTTTGTTTGGTTGCTTTAAATATTTTGGAGAGGAGGACCAAATAACTAATTAAAAATGGAGAAGGCAGTTCACTCATCGACTACGTCTGGACCAGCGGTTCCAGGAGAGACAACGAAGACACCGCCGCCTCCGCCGTCCAAAGTTTTGCACCGGTTAACCAAATCCACCAACATCTCTGCGCGTACGTTACCCGATTTTTATCAATTCCATTTTATAATCTCTCTTGGATTTGTGATTCTCAATATGAAAGTAAAGAAATATATAATTGTTTTGAATCTATTAAACTTTTTATATCTCAAGAACCAAACATGATTTACTTAAATTCTGAATGTAGGGGTGATCAGTATTAGTTTCCTCGGTTCGGTTTTCACAATTGCCAAAGGCTTTTGATTTTCTTGTGATTTTTTTTAATAAACAATCAATTTTATTTAATATTAAAATCATTTAATTTCTTGTGATGCCAGGTTCCAATTCTATGCTTACGATATGACACGACAAGTAGAGGCTTACCACTTCTGCAGTCACGTGAACGAAGAGATGCGTCAATGTCTGATCTACGACGGTCCGGATGCAAACGCTCGTCTGATCGGATTGGAGTACATAGTAACAGATAAACTTTTCATGACTTTGCCAGACGAAGAGAGGAAGCTTTGGCACTCGCACGAGTGGGAAGTGAAAGGAGGGTTCTTGTTCATGCCTAGTGTTCCTGGACCCATTCAGCGTCAAGATCTTGATAAAGTTGCTAAGACTTATGGCAAAGTTTTCCATTTCTGGCAAGTTGATTTGGGCCATGAGCTTACCATTGGTTTACCTAATGTCATGATGGCTGTTACTCGTGATGGCCAGCTTTTCCACGAGATGATTCAGGGTAAGAAAACTCGTAGATTAGTTATGTCATTTCTTCCTTTAATGTGAGATTTTCTTGCGGTTTACGGTTTAATTTTCTAATAAAAAATGTTAACAATGTTTAGTTTAGTGTTTTAAACAACGGTCTAGGTAATTATCTATGGGCTAGCGTCCATAACCGTGCGTGACTATTATGTTTTAGGCGTTGAAATTATAAGTTTCTGTTATTAAGCGATCATAGGGGGTCTAAATGTAGCCATTGACCAATTATCATTTTATTGTCAAATTTTTGTTCCTTTACATCTAGAATTTTCAATTTCTATTTATGTTGATGGCGTCTAGACCCGTTTAGGATAGCAATGTTCTTGATATATATATATGATCATTGGTAGGTTATGGTGGATTTGGATATGGATGCAGAGACAGAGAAGTGGTTTGGGTTTTCAATAGAGAATCAGCCTTGACTGATATTGCTAGTAATTATCTTGATATGGCGTAATGTAGTAGGATTATTATTGGATTTGGGCATGGATGTGAAGATGAAAAAGCACCTTAGGGTATTAACTATTAAGTTTAGGTAGTATTGGTATTGATAATTTGATATGACATTATAAATAGTTATAGGGTCATTGGTAGTTTGTGACTGGATTTGGATTTAATTATGGATGCAGAGGCAGAGAAGCGGTTTGGGGTATCGATAGAGGGGGAGAGGGACTCAAGGGCTCATATGACTGGGCCCGAGCTTGGCATCCATCCATTGACGAATGGAGGAGGCAAGGGGCTGAAGCTAGAACTGCGAGAGGTCGATATCAAGCCGGTTGAGTCTGTCGCCAAAGTCTTTGTCTAAGTAAGTTTACTTAGACCTTTTTTTTGATAAAAGAGCTTACTTATACCCCCTTTTTTTTGTTCATAAAAGAGATTATTTAGACCTATTTTTTGATAATAGAGTTTACTTAGACGTTTTATTTAAGTTGAATAAAGCAATGTATGTTTTGGACCTTTTGGTAATACAGAACTTGAAAACAAGATACTTTGAAATAGTTTGGTTTCGTTTTATGTCTTCGTGGATCTTTATTTAATTGAATCAAAGGTTAATTATAGCTAACTAACCAGAAATTACAAGGAATTTGCAAAGTAACCATGCCAAGCACTTTAGCAAACATTTATATACCACAATTTGGGTCAATCAATAGGAGGCTGCAGCCATACTATTTTGACCAAATATTGATTTTTAGAAAAGAAGTTTCTACTCACCAACCTACGTATGCATATTTGATTATAAAAATCAAGAAATTATGAAACTAAATAATTCGAAATTAAACATTTATTCCTATAGGCCCATAAGAAAAATATTAATCTAATAAATATAATATTGACTTACGTGTACTTTCTGACAAATCGACATGGATGATCAAATCTAAGAATACCACACGACATTCACAACAACGATGATGAAGAACAATTCATCATATTCGATCAAGAACCAACTATGGAAGAAGAAACCAACCACTCTTTTACTTCTCCTCTCTCTCGTCACCATCTCTTTCCTTCTCTTTAATCTCCCCCAAAACAAAATCATCCTCATCACCACCACAACCACCTCCCGATCCGATCTCCAACGCCGTCACAAATCCTCCGGAGACGACACGTGTCTTGGCCGCTATATATACATCCATAATCTACCCTCTCGATTCAATCTTGACATCGTCCAAGATTGCGAGTCAATTACAAGACCAAAGGACAAGATCAGTATGTGTAAGTACCTCGAGAACTACGGATTCGGATCTTTGATCGATTCTTACTATTCTCCGAGCTGGTACGCGACTAATCAGTTCATGCTCGAAGTTATTTTCCACGAGAAAATGAAGAGATACGAGTGCTTGACGAGAAACTCGTCGCTTGCTTCGGCTATTTACGTACCTTATTATGCTGGTCTAGATTTCCGGCGAAATCTACGGCGGCGTAACGTCGCTGCGAGAGATGCCGCCGGGAAGGAACTGGTTAATTGGCTTAAGAAGCAACCACAGTGGAAAGGTACGGGTGCTTTTTATTATTTCGTTTTTGACCCCTAATGTTTTAATTTGTTTATGTTTATTGCGTGTTATTTTGATTTAGTAATTAACTAGCCGAGTTGTGTTCATAGAGAGAGAAAATTGACCGACAACTTTTCTTTTCCACCGACGACTTTTGTTTTGAAGAAAATTTGGAAAATGTTTAAAGTACTCTTTAGCTATCAAAAAGCTAATTAATTACAAATGAAACAACACGCCAAAAAAAAAAACAAAAGGAAACTACACAAAAAATCTATGAAGTAACTCATAGTAGATACATTGCTTGAAGAAGTGACTTTGGGGGATCCCATATCATTGTTAAAGTATAGTAAAATGATGTAAATTTAATTTATTTTATAAATAAGAGAATTGTGTTTGATTATAAATACACAGCAACGATTAAAAACATCATATCCATCATTATTTTCTCTCATTTCGTTTTTATATCATTATCAATCACTATTCACAATTATAAATATATAACTGTTGTTTTTATATCGTTTTTATAACTGTTGCGATATAAATCAACGTTTCACATCAAAAAAATTAGAAAATTAGTATCTATTATAAATCAAATTAATTTTCTATTAGTATGAAATTTTTTAGAAAAAAACTCAAAAAAAACAAATCCATGGGAATTTGGTAAGTTGACCTAAAGTGGTTTCTAGTTTACAATGGTTGCTTAAAGCATTACAATTTATTGGTTTTTATAATGTATGATTTTTGTCACCAATTGCTTTAAATATAGATCATGTTTTTATAAACAAACAAAAAAGTTTAGACCATCGATAGAGTTTATTTTAATGCTTTTTTTGTTTGTTTTTGAGTCCATCCGCCAATTTCTTTTTGACAAAACTACAAAATAAAATTTTCAACTATCTCTCCAATGGAAATGTAGGTATGTCAGGTAGAGACCATTTCATCGTAACCGGTCGGATTTCACGAGATTTCAGGCGAAACTCCGACAATAACTCCGGATGGGGAACCAATCTAATGCTCTTACCAGAGTCACAAAACCTGTCTTTCCTCACCATTGAACGGAATCCAACGAACCACAACGAGTTTGCAATTCCTTATCCGACCTATTTTCACCCGACTTCAGCCATCGAGATCAGCCAGTGGCAGGACAATATCAAGCTCACTAACCGAACGGTCCTGTTCTCATTCGCCGGAGCTCAAAGACCGAGCAGAAATCAGAATGGTGTGCTTCGCACGAAAGTTATAAACCAATGCAAGAGTTCATCTAAGACGTGTAGGTTTCTTGACTGTGACGTTAAAACCAACGGCTGTGATGATCCAATCAGTTTGATGAAGCTTTTCGAGGATTCGGTTTTCTGTTTACAACCGCCGGGTGATTCGTTAACCAGAAGATCGGTATTCGATTCAATCTTAGCTGGTTGTATTCCGGTTTTCTTCAGTCAAGGAAGTGCATACAAGCAATATGTATGGCACTTACCCGAGAACAATAGCGAATACTCGGTTTATATACCGGTTAAGGAGTTGAGAACCGGGGGAGATAGTAAAATCGCAGAGATTTTGCGTGGAATATCAAATGAAAGAGTGGTTGGTATGAGAGAAAACGTAATAAAATTGGTTCCAAAGATTGTGTACACTAAACCAAACCAGAACGAACCGGGTGGAGAGGTTCTTGAAGATGCTTTTGATATTGCTGTGAAGGGAGTTATCGAGAGAATCGAAGGGATAAAGAGAAGGAAGTTGAATGAGGAACAAATTGTTTAATAATTAGACCAAAAAAAATAAAAGAATATATCCTACATTTGTTATTTATATATAAAATTCATTTTTCATGTAGTACGTTTTCTATATTTTCACTTAAAGTTAAATTACTGTAATTTAAAATAAATAAGAAAATTTAACCAATTTAAAAAGATAAAAAAACTATGTCAATTTAAAAAGATAACAAAAACTATGTGAAAAAACGAAATTACAAAAAATGATCGTGCTAAAATAGAAGCCATTTTCTGTATTTTCAGGATATTACTAACATGAGATCTATTTTGATGACATACTACTAAACTCGGCATGGAGAAACGTCCACCAATGACCATTTGAGCATCCTCTCTTATTTCACATTTTACGATTTCGCTTACGGAGAGTCAGATAGATTAGAGAAGACGAACCTCCGTGGCCTCGAATCTCGATGAACGTCCGTACTGAAAATCTACTTTTCGACTAATGTTTGTCAGATTAGCAGAAAATGATATTTTTGTTTTGTTGGGTCAATGAAACTAAAATAGCCCATAATTTTCAGCCAAATAGCATAGAAAGTTTTCAAAGACGAAATTTCACATTCAGTTTTTATCATGTTTTTGTTTATGGTTTTCATGAATTCAAATAATATTTCAAAACATAAAATTATGCATGATTTTTAAAAAATATGAAAATGAAACTATGCCTGTCATATATATTACATTTCTTACTGTCCGTATTTATAATTATGTATGAATAGTTTGGCTTGGCATAAGAGGAGGTGCTACGTGAGCAGCATGCGAAGAGAAGAGAGGGCAGCTGTCAAATTCAGTTGATACGTGCTCCTCTCCTAAACCATTGCATTATGACAAAACGAACAAGAAGACAACAATAATTCAGACATCAAATCGAGGCGATAAGAAGAGGAGGCTAGAGACCCATGATCTTTTTTGTTTTGATTCCCTTTCTTTGGTCAATTTACAATTGAAAATTTTACCAAAAAAAAAAAAAAAACTTATAATGTAAAACTGTTTTCATTGGTGAAATTTAAAATAACGTATCATAGAGACAAAGAACATACGAATAGAACAGAAATAAAGATCAAACAAGTTCGATTTAACTACTAATGGTAAAATAGCATAATTTTCTTTCAGCCGTAGTTTCCTGAAATTATATAAGATGAATATGCCTGCAAAATTTCTGTCTTTTAACATCACCGATCAACCAAAATTTCTCTCTTCTCGGAGGCAAGTGAGATGTTCCGAACGTTCGTACCAACATGGAGATTCAACAACTTGGAAGGTAATACATACATGATGGCATGATGCATCCACATCTACATATTACACATTTTCGTATATATGAATCAGAAATGTGATGTGATTGGGTAATCGCAGGTACTGTGTGGAGCAATTCAATCTACAGGAACAAAGCGAGGAACGAAACGTAGCATCCATTGCGGACACAGCCGGGTCGAACCCATTGATGTTCAGCCGAGTTGTGTCGGCTCAGAAACAGGTCGTGGCTGGGACCAAATACTATCTAAGGATTGAAGTGACTCAACCTGATGGCTCGAGCAAGATGTTTGACTCGATTGTAGTTATTCAACCATGGCTCCATTCTAAGCGGTTGATCGATTTCACTCCTGTTGCTAGTCCTATCTACTAACTTTATATCTTGTTCAACAAAGTAATCTTCTATAATATGATCAAAAAAAACAAAAAGGTTTATGATGTGAAGCTATTAACAATGGTTAATAGTTGGTTACTTTGTTGTAATGATGTTTATGTTCATAAATAAAGACAAAGGATATTATGAAGTTGTGATGAGACTTGTTGAAATATCAAAACCATCGATAAACTCATCAACTATTTGGAATGTTGCATTCTCTTTACAAAAAACTAAACTTTAAAACAGTTCAAAGAGGTGCCTCTACATTCCGATTTTTCAATTCAATTGAAATTTTTGCACACATCTAATCAAACCATATGTAGAGTTGTAATTAACAGAGACGAGAGAGCTACACATAGCTTCAGAAAAGACGAGCTTACCGTTAAACATTGGCTAAGGCTGTTATGTTGGTTTTCTAGAACAAGCAACCAGTTTATCAATCAAAGATCTCTTGGGCCTCGATTATGCTGTGTTGCCTGAGAAGATCACAAGTTGTCCAAGTTTCAGATCGTAAATGGAAAAAAAAAACAGAGTATAGAAGAAGAGATGAGAATTGTAAGCAAGAACGTTTTGCTTACATTTCATCTTTTGCCACCCGGTAATATTTTTTAGCATGTTGCCGTTGGCCAATCATTTGAGCAAAGCGTTCGTCCTGAGTAATGACTATGATTTGGAAATTTTCTTGGCCATTTCTGTCTTCCATGATCCAATCTTAAGAGCCATGGTCTTAAAATGTGTAACAACATTATGAGAATAGACTGGGTAAATATCAATATCACAATAATGAATTCAGCTAGATGGTTAAATTTTGCAGACTCTATTTCTATTACTGTTTTAATAAAATATGATGACAAAAACAAAGATGGTTAGATTTTGATGTAAGAGGAATTACATGTACCCATGTGTCATCATGATAACTCATTAAGTGTATAGATCATAACTTATCAACTTTCCGAATGCTGGTTTCCAGTTCCAACATCTTAACTTTTGACGACTCTGTCCTTTCTTGATCTTGAGCAATGCTCTCACGAAGCTGTATAGGAAGTATCATGGCAGAAGAATAGCCCACAAAACCTAAGAACATGCATATCATATTTAACAATACTTGTCTATAATAACTTTCAGAATTAAAACAATATGCTTCAGTGTTACTTTGTTCCTTTGACCTAACGGTATGCGTCAGTGACCAGCGATACTGAAAATGGAAAGAAAAATCAATGACAAACAAGTTAATATCAGCATACCTTATACGCTGCGTCTTTCAAGGTCTGCAGATTTTCCAACTTTAACTTAAAAAGTTTTTATCTCCTGAGCTTGATCCTTGTGAGGTTTCTTAATAACTTCCAAAGCCTTTGTACATCTGTTTCATGTTAAACACACATGTTACAGTTTCTGGGAATCAGATTCTTCTACAACAAATACAGCAAGGAAGCGAGAACAGATGACAACAACTAAATTTGCAAATCCTTCTCCATTGCCAAACTCTATAAGATTTTTCTCTTCTAAAGTCTTACTTACATGTCTGGGTATTTTACGGCCAAATCAGTTCAAGAAGAAAAAGAAAATAAAAAAAGGAATAAATAACACTGGGGAGGATAAAGAGCAGTAACCCTCTCCTGGTCACTACACTAATTACAAACCCAATCAGAAAAAGTTAAATTGGGCCATTGAGACTCTTAGTCATGAAAAATAAAATAACATGTGTTAGTTACATATAGTTGTCATGTGTGTTAGTTAACAGTAAATCCTTTCCAAAAGCGCCTAAACACACCCAGCATAATTTATTGCGTGTGGTTAGTTACATATAGCACCAGGAAGCCAGCCAGGAAGATACCTTGGCGACTTGGGGGAAGAATAACAGAAACACACATAAGGAGATGCTTTTGCGTCAAACAAACATGCAGAGCATTGAGCTATTGACACAGAATGTAACAGAAATGTAGGTGAGCTGAGCCAGAAAATACCTGGTGGCTGAGAAAATATCATCAAACTTCTTTTTCAAAGTAGAAGGATCTTGCAGTGGCCAGTTATACTCGTCTTGATGCACAAATATGACGTTTTCTAAAATAGCTTTTGACACACCCATCAAAGCTGGTATCTCCCTATCCATGTCAGCGCATATGTAGCTGAGAGATACTTTCTGCAATTTGATAATGTATATTGAAAAAACCAGACAGTACAAAAAACATGCAAAAGAACAAAGCAATAGTAGAAACTCCAGTAAGGCAATGCGTTAGATTTTCTTCACGAAAACATGTATTAAATCATTCTATTCGTAGACAAAAGAAACGCTATAAGAAATATAGACAATCTAACACTAGCACAGGAGCTTCAAAAGTATAAACCAAAATCAAGATATGAATACATAGCTAGAGAAGTGAGTTGTGTGCGACCTCTCCAGTGTGAGGATTAATGGTTTGAAGCACACTCTCAATTGCCTTGTACTCCATCTTTGAAGCCTTTTGCGTCAATTGAAATAACCTTATGCATACCACATCCTTCCCTGCAGCTGTCTTGAATCTCAGCTTAATTTGTGCTTTTGTCTCCGTTTCCCCAGCAACCTATAACAAAACAAGATCATCTTCTTTGAATGAAACCTCCCAAAAATTTTAGTATGAACCAATGAAATTCAATCTCAATAGCACTACAAGGGTAAATCAAAATACTAAATTAATAGAAACAAACCTTAGGGTCATGAATGAAGCTGTAACCAGACCTAGCGTTTGGTGGCAACTCTCCTGTGCAAGATACCTTCAAGCACACTATAATCGTCTGCAAAAAAAAATCACGAAATATCCACAGATTTTTCAATACGGAGGCGAAATTGGGAGTGAAGTGAAGAGAACAGGGTTATAAGATTTTACAGTTTTTCCGGCTCCGTTGGCACCGACGATTAGGGTTAAAGGTCTAAAGAAAGTAACAACGTTCTTATTTTCTGGGTCGAAGCTTCTGATACCCTTTATCAGCATTTTATCGACCGTACTCATCTTTTCTTCTTTCAGAGACTAGTCCCACTGATTACAGAAACGAGGAAGTGGAGAAGAAAAGCTACGGAGAATATGTTGGTGACGCTCGGATGTTTAAACCCAGAAACTCCCAGAGTTTTGCGGGAAAATCATGAAATTCGACAATGGAGGAAGAAAACTGGAAATGAAGAAGAGTTGAAGCGCGAGAGACCGGTTTGCCCCCGAATTAAGTAATTGTACTGCTGAGACGGTTAAGTAACCGAACCTAATCAACCGGTTTTGTATTCAATTGAGAGTTTGAATATAATCAAAATTTGATTTTCTTTGAAACTATGATATGTTTGATAAAAAAATCCTGCCAAACTAATCTACACTAGTTTTAGTTTCATAAATATTTGTCCAATGATAAAGAAATCTTAGGAATTCAATTTCAAGAAAAACAAATCCACTTTATTAACCCCAAATGAATAGATGTTCATAAAAAAAAAATTCATCTTCACTTTACCCAAGTTCAAAAAACTTCAAGAATGCTCGAACCAATTTCAGAATTACAGAAAGAAAAAATAAATACAATTTCACAAATGATTTGATTGTCTTGGAAAATCGGTGTTCTATGCTTTTAATTGCTTCAGCTTTATTCTAACCTTTCTATCTTAACCGTCAACGTGTCTTTCATCTCCCATCTCTTATTTCCTATATAACATCCAAACCCAAAAATCCGAAAAACCAGTAACCGAATCAAAACCCGGATTGACCACTCGTAGGAAGAACCATAGATTCTTAACTAATAACAGAGACATAACCGTCTTTACTTGTCTTACGTATGGGTGAAATATATATACCAAGTGTATTTCTTTGCTTACATGATTTTGTTTCATTCCTTGTTCTTGGAAGATCGGTCTTTTCTCTGACCACCAAGAATACGTGAAATTTGCAAACCTCTGCTAAATGCTTGGTTAAAGAGCATTCTTGTTTGAAACTCAGACACGAACGGGAACCAAGCCAAGAACGCTACCGGAGTGAACAAAAGCAACCCCATCAGAATCTCATAACCTCGAGCCAGCGTCCTAACAGATGACCATATTCCTAGCCGTTGAATCAGAGGCTTACAAGCTTGTGCAATCTGAAAAGAATAAAAATGTTTTGGATTAAAATTGCAGCTACCAACCTATCTCACAAACCAGACAAAGCACAAAAATATCTCAAAACCTTTTTGGAGGAGTTTAATGAGGACTTACGAGTAACATTCCCCAACCGGTTGGCATGAAAGCGAGCATACAAAGGAAGATGTCCTTGGGTGTTAAAAGACGAAGAGCTAAGAAAGTAATGAGAATTCCAAGAAATGTGAGGAACACAAAACCCTTGATGATCCTAAAGAGAAGCTGGAAGTTTGTGCTGAATCGTTGCCTTCCCACACCCAAACCCTGTGATTAAGTTATACTCAGTTTAGTAACCGCTGGATCCAGCTTAAAAGAATCTTTGATCGAGCATAAGATTGTCTGTATCATATACTAAAGAAACTCAAAATATGAATGAATATTCATGGAGTTAGTTACCATACCTTCACAATGAGTAAAATGAATAAGATCACGAACCATGACGCTCCATAAATCTGTGAAACAAGGAGAATTAGTTTATCAATAATAAAGAGATTCAGTAAATAAGAAGAGCAACATGAGATGAGTAAGCTCTCTCACCCACAGACTTTGGTTTTGCTGTTTAAAAGTGCTGAGTTGATACACAAGTCCATATTGAAAGATGAAGAAGCGTAAAGCCAAAACAATCTCTAGGATGATACCGCGTTTTCCCGAGTGTCGAAGATGTCCTATTTCCTTTTCCCACCATGACTCCCAACTCTTCTCTGGAGGAACACCGATTCCCCCTCGGTTATATATCCATTTATTCCAGTCTGTCCAATCATCTACAATCTTTTGCCACTCAAAACCAGAGGGATTGAACAAGAAAGGAGCGAACAGCCAAGTCACCACCATAAACCATATTGAAACAGTAATCAGAATATATGTAACTACGCCTCTATAGGCGTGGCCAAATATCTGATACACGAGCAGGAGAATCATAAGCTCAATACCCTTCACGAAATGGCTGCGCGAGTAAAACCTGTAGTTCTCAGCAAACTTGGCGTGGAACACCACAAAACCACGCCCAGTGCCTCTGTATTCCGCGCCTCCATGAAACAATGTTCTACCGTAATAATGAGTTTTTGTCCCGAGTTGGAAAGTGAAAAACACGGAAGCGAGTTGTAACTGCATCAGTACAAAATCAATTAAGGCGTTATGGAATCCCCTCTCAAGGCCTATCTCCATCATCATAGGTAAAGCCATTAAGAAACCAATCTGCACAAATGATTGAGAAGCAAGTGCTGCTTGAAGAGGCATGTTGGAACGAAAAGCTTTCTGGTTGCTCAATCCTTCTTCGAGACCACTAAGAACAAGATACAGCCGGCCATATAGAAATACATACACCGTAAGCACGGTCAACTGTAAGAAAGACAGATAATGTTTCTGACTGAGATCAACTTCCCATGTATCATAGTGTTGCGAGATAAGATGAAAAAAAAGGATTTTGACCTACCATGGTACTGAAATAGAATCCAATGGTAGTGAAATAACATGAAAGCATTCGGAAGAAATCAAATCGGTGCCCCAGCCTATAAAGGTCACGGCTTAGAGTTTGCTCCCCGTTCCCGTTAGCAATCTTTGCCTCAAACATTGAAATCTGGTTGAGTCCCACATCTCTGCCTTTACCAACTTGTATGTATTCATGATGAGTCACATTTCCTTCACGAAGAGTAGAGTTGAAACCTGAAAACAGCAAAGGCATAAGAAAACAGAAAAAAAAACATATGAAGCCATATCAAAATATGTGTCACCGTAGAAAATGCATTGAAGCAAGTACCTGCAAATATGTCTTCACTTAGATTGATAACTTTAGAAGCTTTGCAGACACCACCTCTGGTAAGGTGAAACAGTCGATCAAAAACATCTGGATGACCGTAATGGAATCGTACCCTGGAGGAGTCGAAACAAAAGTTACAGATCCAGGTCTCCCTTCAGAAGATTCCAAAATGGGATATAAAAAACTTACTTCAAGGGGCTAGCTAGCACCCTCTGCCCAATAGTAACAAAGCTGTTTTCTTGATTTGACATAAACCATGCAAGAGAAGAAACACTGCCACAAGGAACGAGACAAGTAGGAAATCGTTTTTTGCGCGAAGACCAAATTGACAATCTAAACAGCAATACAAGATCATACTGTGATACCTTCCAGTGAAAATATGCTCTCTGAGTCCAAGTATTGTAGGGGTTCTTACACCTCCATGCTTTTCAAGAAATTCTTGCAGCAAGTTCCTCATTTTGAAAGCTTCCTCCATGTAATTATCCTGTTTATAAAATTTTTAGATTAAAATTTTTAACTATAAGCGTAATGAAATTAAATAGGATACGAGAAAATGAAATTTGCTAGGCGTACCTGGTTCATGTCTATTGTCTGTAACCCTTCTCCACGAGTAAAAATGATAGAATGGTTCTGATTCTCCGGCTTTCCCTCTCCTAGTATTGCAGGTCCTGGTAGCTTAATCCGATAAATGACCTTCAGAAAGAAATATAAACTCAGTCTCCAAAACTAGAACAACGATGTGACCGCATATGGTTTTCAGGAAAATGGATGCGATCGAGAAAAAGAGAAAACAACACACACACCCAAAAAAAAAGCCATAAGAAAATAGATTAAAAGAACCTCATATGCTTATACTATAGTGCCTCACTTACAGAAAGAATTGAGAAACAAAGTGTAAAGTGTTCTGGTCAGCTTTTCATCGAATTGTCTTGAATTTTATACCTGGTCTAGTGTTTGTACAGACTCAGAAGAATCCATAGATTTGGTCTGTGGAGCAGCTTTGACAAGGGCTGAGTAATAAATTTTCTCATCTGCCCCTTTATAGCTGTCTTTATGTGTTTGCTCAACCTCATCGATATAAGCAACACGTAGAGATGGGTACCTGCCAAGAATTATTAAGCTTAACTTATGCATTTGAGAAAGACATAACAAATCAGTCAAAAGAATAATGATGAAAGAAGCCATACGTAGTCATAAGCCTCAATATGTCTTTAGCACGTTGGTCACCAGATCTCTTCTGAATACTGTATTGTTGGCATGAAACCACAAAGGTGAATTTCATGTCAGCAAGTGCTTGACACTGAGCCCAAAGTGACTTTCCACTCTTTGATGCGTCTTCACTAGTTAACTCCAGAGCCTTGTACCCTTTCATTAATTCTTAAACAAAACAAAAAGCAGTTTTAAGAATGTTGTCACTGATTTTATGAATTAAAGATAATCATAATACTGATTCGTAAGGCACCTTCATCTTTTGCCATATCAAGGAAGGCCTGAAGCTCCAAAGCCTTTCGGTAATACATCATGCCTCGCACTGGTTGATCAAAATCAGAAAAATCAAGCACAACACGTATAGCTAAACAAAATATCCTACACCTAAAACGTGAAGCAGAGTTTCTCTGATGACAAATTCAGAGAAACATACCAGTTTTGGTCAGTGTTTGGCCTCTGTAAGATGCCCATAGACGAAGCTCTTCTTCTAACTCTTCTCTTGCTCTGAGTTCTTCTTCACTGCCACATTTAACTCGTTCCAAAAAGTTTGTCCACTCATCTGAGATAAGCCAGACTCAGTTGACAGAGCTAAAATACAGAGCACAATTATAGTGACCATTTGGAAACAAGAAAAAGTGAAACCTGGAAAGATCTTCTGCAAGTAAAAGAGAATAGAGACTCCATCTTCATTTTGTTTCTCCAAACCAAAAATGGAGAAAAGAACATCCTCTGAATAGTATGGTGTTAGGACCCTATGGAAAAGCAAAAAGCCGAGACAATAAGATGTTGTATGGCTATTGGTATCTCTACTTCTTCACTAAGATGGAAATAGAAAGATCTATCATAAAACTGAAATGGAGGTTCTTAGTCAATCAAGAACATACATTATTAATACATGGACATTCAAAATATGACGAAAAATTAAGTTGAAAGTGAATGGAACCTACGAAAAGGAAAGCATGTTGCGAATTTTTGGTGCATCAGGCATTTCCATGAATAATGAATTTGAAAAGAAAGTAAGACGCCTTCGAGCTTCCAAGTTCGATGGCACATCCATAGCTGACTCTTTGACAGTAAGTAAAAGATGAAGCCTCTTGATCTGCACAATGGAAAAAGGAAAGGAGATAGATAATTTAGAAGCTCCCCATTGTGGAAGCAGGAATGAAGTAAATAGATGAATTTTTAAAGAGGAAACTTGCTTTTTCTTTCCAGGCTTCTGTTTGAGAGTACACTGGGAATCGAAGTTGACTGAAATATTTACGCTGTTTATGAAGAGGGGTCATTACATCATACTTGACATAAGTTCCATTTTGGGTTGTCTCTAGCAAGCTATGGAAAGAAAACTCTAAATGAGTGTGCTTCAAACAACATTAATCAAACCATTCAGTAGAAAGCCTAACTCAAATGATCTTACCTAGGGACTTCTTCCTCCATTATGTCTCTTGTTACCACTTCTAACATGTTGAGCAAGACAATAACAATCTGGTCCTTGTCCTCCTCTTTGTTTTGCATCTGTTGCAAGTAAACTCAGTTCAGTTACTTTCTTGAATTCATGATAAAGTTGCAGAGGTGCTCAACATGGTAAAGCTACAAGACTTACCAAATATTCAATTAGTCGAACAAACTGACCATAGAGATCAGGAAGAGCACTTAAGTTCAATTCCATTATCAATGTTTCTTTCTCTACAAGTTCATCAATCTTGGAGAAAATTTCGTTTATAACCCTGCACAAGACAAATAAGTTAAGAAAGTGAAATCTATTTTCTAAGTTAAATTTGCAAGAAATTCCCTATAACTTACTGTCCTTCTCGTTCTCCAACAACCAAATAGTTTATGAGATTTTTAAAAGAGGCGTAGCACTCTCTAACTGCACAAGTCATGTAACTGTCGACACTCAGTCTCTTTTTCAGTTCACGATCTTTTCCATTGCTATCTTTAGCCATATCCAAAGCTATAGGGATCTGCCACATTTAGCCGTGAATAATTAAAATAACAACATCAAGTGAACCCAAGATCATAGTTAAGACCAAGATAAATACTCACCTTACTGGCCAGAAGAAAAGGTGGCCAGCGGATAAGATCCAGGTCAGGGTCAGCCCAATATGGCACAAGCAGGAGTTGCATTTCCCTGCATACTAATGAACATTATCACCAAACTCTTCTCAAGATAAAATGATTTAGCAAACATTTAGATTGAAATAAGGAGGAGAATTCAAAGGCACACTCAACCTATTGCTAATCAAATCCTCCTCGCGGAAACTACTGATTATTTTGTTCCACATCTGAGCAAATCGTGCGGCCTCCTTGTCTTGACTAGATGGAATCTTGAATTACCAAAACATAACACAATTTCAAATGGAGCTCTATCCAAAACAAATGATTGAGAGAACAAACATCTATTTACTAAAACATTGGTTAGTGTCATATGTTTCATTTACTGGTATAAGAGAAGTAATCAGACCAGCTCGAACTTGCGAGAGAAGGTCGCCTTAATCCCCCTTTTCTTTGCAGTTTCGCTCTTCTCATTTGGAACCAAGCAAGCATTAAAGGCCCCTGGTAAGGACTGAAATCTAGACCTCAACATTCCTAGTGTTCGGATCTGCAAATGAAATAAACTTCTTTTCAGACATTATCTTGCTGGGAAACTCAAGAAGTGAGAGCATGCCACTTCATCATGAAATAACTAAGTTCTCTATGCTTTTAAAATTTGTGAGGAAAGAAAGACCTCTCCAAGACGTCGGAAAGCTCCGTTTAAACCTCCAACCAGAGTCGATACTATAGCATACCATATTTGAGTGTCCATGAAATAAACCTGCATATGAAAGTTAGCATATACAGGGGAGAACATAAAAAGGAAGAATATGGCAATGAAGGCTGTGACAACTCACAAGAATAACAGGTGACCAAAGAGCGATCACCACACCCATATTATTTTTGGCTGAAAAAAAGGAAAAACAACTAGATTATTCAGTAAAAATTCATTATGCAATGAGCTAATAATACCTACAAGCTGTTAAGTATTACCGTGAGGGAAAAACTCGTGCCAGCGGTAGACTGATATATGAACTCGCATAATATCTTTGGTTGGTTTAACAAGAGGCTTAATCTGCTTTGAAGATGGAAAGTATGAGAAACATGTATATTTATGGACATATAACAATGTCACAAGAAATTCTCAATTGCTGTTAGTGAAGAATGTCTTAAGCTTTTAACTGCCCGTTAGATAGTGCTCTTGTTATGCTACAAAACAACACACTGAAGATAGAATAGTGGTACCTCTGCATAAAAACTGAATGCAAGCTTTGATATTAGAAGGACAACCCAGAACATCGTGTACCTAGATATCGTTCACGAAACATCGTTAAGTAGTGTGGTAAGACCAACCAACTTTTCAACCCTACTATGCAAGTTTTACAGTCTTACTTGAAAAGTGACCATGCACTCTCATGCATACCCCTCCCTATATACAATCTCGGCTTTATCACCAAGAATAAAGATTAGTCCCCGTCTTAAATAGCATTCATGGATTGGAGATTTATTAAGATAAGATATATGGATAAAATACCTGAGACCACCACATCATCAGCATCACTATTTTAAAGTCAGACCTTTCAAGATAACGCCGGATGAACGGGAACACAAAGAGCACGGTAGAGAGCATATTTGGGGAGAAGTAGATTAGAATGACCATAATGAAAAATGAAGGTGAGGAATTTTGGTGTCCCCCAAACCAATTCTTTATGGTCTGCGCAAAACCAGAAGGGGTCCTCCAGCTATATGCGTAAGTTAGTGGCATTAGAACAACCCATGCTGCAGCTACAATTGCCTTGCAGATGAATCTGAGCTTCACATGAAATGACATACTATGTCTTGATTTCCAGCTTAGAGCTATATCAAGGACAGCTGAAAGTTTCAATGGAAAGAAATTATCAATTTCTCTTCACTTACAACATGGAAACATAATTGGAAGAAACCGTACAACAACAAATTTTCCAGAGAAATAAGATTGCAGGAAAACATCATAAGTTGTGAATTATAGATAAGGACTTTTATGATAGGACACAAAATTTTCTTACAGTAATATTAAAGTGGTTTAAAAATAATTAATGCAAAGAGCAAAACATGAAAGTGTTATAAGATGATGATCATCACCTTGTGCAAGCTTTAATATGGCTGCTGTAATAAAGATGCTCAGAACCTTTTGGAAGACATCACCTTGAAAGATGCCCGTCAAATCCCCAGATCCATTCCAAGCAATTATGATCATTGCCTACAAAGATATACATACATCAAATTACATGACAAGTCAAGAAAATACAAGTATGGAAACTGAATTTAATAAAAACTAGTCGTACCTGCAAACACAGGATATAGAAACTCCACATTCTATCGAAACTTCTAAATATATGCCAAAACGAGCGTATCTCGACAAAATTGACTTTGCCCATCCATTGATCTCCCGTTTTTGGTTTATTCTGCAGCATTTTGAACGTCAACTATGAAGTTCTAAATACAAAAAAACCTTGAAGATATTAAATGGAACATTTCTATCTAAAGTTTTTCAAGACTTGGTGAACTATGAACAGTTTACACTTGCAGATAATTTGATATTAAACACTCTAGTTAATAAACTTATGTACCATAAGACAAGAATTTGCAAACTGTTTTGTAAACAAACATTTTAAAAAATAATAATAAGTAGACCCATCAATTAGCTTCTTCTACCCATACCTCACTTTTTTCAAGCCGAAGTTCTTCAGCTGTCTGACAAAAGAAATCAGCATCAGCTCGCATAGGCCACCCTAACCGAAAGCACCGAATTGACCTACAAATTAAAAGACATGGCGATCCAATCATGAAGATCTGTAAAAGACTTGTCTTTCTAGTAGGCTATAAGATGATCATCTGCATTGTACCAAAAATATTCATTCAAGTCGTCATAGTTTCTCCACTCAGAATGCTTCGATTTTCCTCCTCTACTTCTCTTTGCTTCCTATAGTACAAAATCATGAAGATGAAAATATGGAGGAAAGCTAAAGAAGACAAAATGGTCAAGACTGAAAAACCAAAGCAACCAACTTTTGCTATTGTCTTGTATATAGGAGTCACTACTTTCTGCAGGAAAGCTTCATCTTCACCACCATAAACCGGCTTTACATGCTCCCCTGTCGTTGGACTAACACTCCCAGCCAACATACCATACAACTCGAAAGCCATCTGAACAAATTCAGCTAATTTAATTACACTCGGATTTAGACACAAGTAGGAAACAAAACTCCTAATGTAAATAGAAATATACATTACTAAGTTCTGGATGTCACAAAAAAAACAACCCTCCCACACCAAGTGAACATTTCCACATTCACTTCACTAATACTCAACCATAGACACCTCGCCCTGGTTTATTTCCTCATCGTTATATATGATGTTTGGAGTTCTATTAATTTTACTAGTTGATTTGACTAGTAGGTCGATGCATTAGCCAAGATCACCACATAGTTACTTTATATATGTAGGAGAAACTGTTTTTTTTTTTTTACATACATGGTGATATATATAGCAAAGGCATTCTGGCATGAATCTCAAGTTTGCAGCTTCTCCCCATATTAAAAGATAGAGTCCCATATATAGCAGTTTCCGCTGCTGAACCTCTTGTTGAATCGTCGGCAACCTACAAGTGGGAAAATGAGAGATTCAGCTAAGCACAAGGTGTATAATATCCAACGTATGGTACTACATCTGTTTCTATAATCTTTAAGAAAGGAAAAAAAGTAGAGTCTCAAAATGAGGTGTTACAAGGAGAAGTCTCACCAAAGGCTGCTTTTCCGACCCAAATACTTGCACCATTTTTTGTAGTTTTTAAAAAGTTTCTTCATCACTATAGTCAAAGCGCGATCATCCAACTAAAGAAAGAAATTGTAATTTAGGCCATCAGTGCAGATACAGAGGACTAAACGAGTAAGAAAACATCATATCAAAGTTCAAAAGAATACATACCCTTGGTTGTTGTTCAGGTCTCGGAAACTGTCGAATGTGGACATTAGCAAGTAACAAAATCAAGTGCTCTCTTTGATTTGAAACATTATCTTTCTGCCATTTAAAGGTTTGGATCACAATCAGCACAGAGAGATATTCTCAATCAACTAAACAAAAGATAATATTCGCTAGCATCACCTGAAAACCAAACATAGTTTGAAGCCAGTCTAGCATGTCTTCATCGAGTTTTTTCTTGTGACCTGCTGGCCATGGTAGGCCCCTAGTGTTACGAAGTGCAATTACTGTAGCTTGTATCTGCAGTACAGTGAGCAAATATTTATTTTCTGTCTCAAAAGACTAATAAACATAAGATTGAAACAGTTAGTCGAATGTTTGGTTACCTCAGGAAATCTCATTATAGCCTGATTTTGACTATCAGGATCAAGGGGAAGAATGTTGTAAGGCACATAGATTTGGCTTTTCTCTTCCACCTTTGTGTGAGCTTCCAAAATCTACCATCAAGTGAACGGATGAACAGAAACAAGTGAGCCAATAATTGGGTATATCAAGATGTTCCAAGAAAGTAAGAGATTTAAATACTACAAGATATAATCTTTACATCATCAGCGACTTCCACATCTTCTGTCTGATTAACAGCCTTCAAGACTTCAAAGAGAACAGTAGCAGTTTGATATGCCTTTGTTAGTTGAGCACTACAAGTGTAACAAATATGTATTATGAATGAAAAAACACAGAAAGACAGATTGCAATAGAGATAAAACACGGATCTGAAACAACTCAAACACAAACCGGTCAGCTTTGTCAGCAGCGTTTAGCAAAGCTTGGATGTATTTCTTGTAGTAGTGTTGATAAAAACTTTGCATTTCGCGTGCATCACTCTTCTGCCTTCCTGCAAGAGTTGTTTCATTCTCCTGCACAAGTTTAAGACATATAAGGCAAACTCAAGCTGAAGACAAGGGCATGAAGATGAAAACTCAAGCTGAGTAAATGAAAGTGATGATATTCACCCGTTCTAACCGTTGAAGAAGCGCAGTCTTAAATTGACGAACACCACGTCCACTTGATGTAGGATCAAGCCTGTGAGCCTTCTCAAACGCATAAAACCGACCTGATAGAGGATCCAGAGATTTTGTCAAGATTATTCAAGATAAGCAAGCAAAACACATCATCATGTTATTTTTTTTGGCATTATTTCAACTCACATAAGTAAGCAACACGCGGGTTACTAGCTTCAACTTCATTAGCTACACGAAGGATAGGAGCAATCTCCACAAGAGACGATGGAACCACTTCACTATCCAGCATAGCCTCTCCGAGATTACCAGCAGTTTGAGTCCGCAGAATCCGCCTCTGGGGCGGAGGCGGATCAGCTCCTCTCCTTTGAGACATCTTCTAAATTCTCCTAAAAACAAACTAAAAATAGAACCAAATACAATTGAAGTATTTGTCAAATCAAAAGAGCATTTACACCACCATCAAAGAACAAATTTTGAGAACTATATGACCTGAAAAAAGAGCGAATCATAAGCTCTTGAAAGAGAAAAGACTGAGAATGCAATCAAATTAACAATTCGAAGCTAAGATGAGATTCATTCCTAATGAATTGACAAAGATCGAAAAGGGAATATAAATGCTAAAAGTTGCTTTTTAGTTAAAGAAAAGGGATTCGACCATACCCAGAAAAAAAGTAGCAGAAGATGTGTAGAGCATAAAATTTATCAAATTATCACCAAACCTAATTGCCCAGAAACTTGATCCACAACTATATTCGATAATCCATATCCTGATATTAGAAGTATCAATGCTTCAGCTTTGGGAGTATCGACAAAATTAACCAGAAAAATAAAACATAATTCGACTAGTGGTACCATTTTTAAATAACCCATAAAAGGAATCTGTGATCTCACAAAAAGATATAAACTAAGAGAAAACACAGAGATCAATGATCACCTGAAGCAAGAGCGGAAAATAAAAGTAGAGTGGAGGAAATCTAAGACAGATTCAAGGAGACGCAAGAAGAAGCGGTGGAAGAAGAAGATATCATCTTCCCCAAAGTAGCATCAGAGAGTAAGAGAGAGAGAGAGGTTTGCAGATAAAGATGGGAAAAGCAACGGGAACCAGACAGGCGCCAATGTTTTTTATTGCTAATTTATTATGTTTTGGTGCGCATCTCACCAATCAGGAATTTCCACGACATGTTTGTTCCCATATTCCAATGTTCTTCTTAATCTTTAAACTTTAGAAGATGCTGCCTCCTTCTCTTATTTACTATTTTTGATTTAATGATCTATATTTTTTTTTCATCAACATGCATTTAATTTAATAATTTTAAATAAAAATCCATATGCCAAAGGTTTTGGTTATTCTCATCGATTAATAATGGAAACTCTATATAATCAGAACATGAAATATTCGTGTAATTTTGCATTTTTCCATATATAAACCATATATTAATGTTGGACCCAAAGGGGTGAAACTTTAAAGGTGTAGAAGGTTGAAGAGTTACAAATTAGTATCATAGGTAAATGGACACGAACGTTGAGCAAGACAAAGATGCCATTATAAATGATATATTTTGTGAGTTTGAATTTTATATATTTATTCAATAAAAGCAAATTTACATGCAAGATTTAATCAGAGCTAGCCACCATAGCATGAATTTGAATTTAAGTACATGACTCCCTACTCTTTTTATTTTATCAACTTCCATAATTAGAAAACCATAATCTTTAATCAATAAAGAATGAATCGTGTTATTATTTTAAATTTAATATCAAAATATTAAGAAACAAAAAAAATTAATTAGAAGGGGCAAAACAAGGCTTCCTACAAATGCATCTGCGGATGAATCCTTGACAGCGACCGTCAGGAAAGCCTTCACTTAAGCATACTTGCTTATAGTTCCTCCACTTCAGACACATCCCACCTCTAAAATCCAAGCTTTTTGTTTTACACAATTTGTTGTTCTTGTCCTTGAACCATCTCTATACCTGTAATATAATATTTTATTTTTATTCAATAAGAATTCTTATTTAATTATGACCATAAGTATAATCAATAATGACGATTTTTTCTTGCGTTACAGACAACTTTTTTTATGGCATCCAATGCCTAAAATATAGTGGTAACCAAAATTGATGAGCTAATCACAAAACAATAGTATTGTAATATGTTAGTAAATTAGAAATATGCAAAAATATTTGCTATAAATTATGGAAGTTATGTAAAATGATTTTATTTGCAAAAAAAATTACCGATTTTCATAGCTAAAAAATCCATTGCAAACAGCTGGGAGAATGTGTAGTCTGGAAATTATATTTATTATATGCATAAAAACCAATGTATTAAACAAGGGAACTAATATATAAGCGTATAGCAAATGTTTTCGTATATTTTGATATAACTAAGTAATATTGTTAATAAAATAGACTTGCATACCTAATGCGGCGATAAGTATAATCAAGAAGACATGTGTTGAGATTAACTTCATAGAGTTCTTCATTTTTTTTTGTTAACAACTACTTAAGGGAGATAAATACTTAGAGAGAATTCTTGATATTGAAATCAACTTGTATTAGTGTCAGAATGTCGCATTTTATAGTAAACATGTGTATAAAGCTTTATAATCATTTTTGGTAAAAGATTATACGATGTCAGTATCCCATATGAAAAATATCTGCAACTATAATTACGAGATTGTGTTCCATACATATCTTTCATACAATAGTACGTACTAGTCGAAGAAATAAATGTTAATAACTTTTTTCTTTTGTTACAAATTCTATAAGTAACTTTTTGTTTTAACTTTTATAAGTTATAAAATATTTAAATTCTAATGTAAATAAAATACTTGAAATAAGCTTTCAATATAAATAACGTGTGTAACTAGTAGTCTAGTATATGTATGTGTAATATTAAAATTTTAGTTTTACTAATTACTAAAGAAGTTAGCTGTATTTTCTAATATATATTTGTCATCGAACTGCCCATTGTAACTTATAACCCAAAGAAAGTGCCCGTTATAACTATGAATTTTGTAACAGATGAAAAATATATATTCGAAAATACACCAGTTCTAGTTTTAAATTACATGTTCAAGCTTTGATATCTGCAACGAATTGATTTCGAGGCTTTCAAGAAGATGGTTAAGAATTTCACGTTTTGTTTTGCATATTGTTTGTGATGAGTTCTAACTTCTAACTAATAACTATATTGTTTTGCATATTATAAGTGATGAGTTCGAATTTATTGAGGAAAGGGAAAAACATTAACCATAATCTGATAGATTGGTCATTTTGATCTTGTGTAAGTTTGAAACTTTTTTATACTTTTCAATTTATTTTTGGAACATGCTAGATCAATTCTATTTTCATTAGCATTAAAAAAACTTCTATGATATAATGCCGAGGATGTGACTCCAATTCTGACCGATAGTATCTGTAGAAAATATGGTAGAAGGGGAAGGTGTCTGTGATTTTTTTCACTGCATGTTGTCTACAATTTTCAAAATTTACATTTGGTACTTGTACTACATTCGCCAAATCTTCTAGTACTTGCTTAAAACTTTGCCTTTGATCTATGTAACTTTAAAATTTTAATTTTTATCAAGGAGAAAATGGATATATGACTTGTGGTTATTTTTTACTAATGTAATAGTACAAGTGAAAATCCCAAGTTTAGAAAATTGAAACAACTTGCATAAAATTTTGAAAATCTCTAGAATCAATTTTTATAATTATGTTTGACTATTTTTCTTGATTTTGATAAAATATATAATCAGTGTGTTTTGTCGAGAATAATTTAATTAAATTTTAAATTTGAAAATACAGATCAAATTTAATTAAATGTTAAACTTAAATTAAAAAATTGGTAAAATTTAAATTGTATACATTATTAAGTATATTAGATGAGTTATTAATTATATATTTATATACGTAAATAAGTTAATGTTAATTATTAGTTAAATTATGAAAAAATGACAAAATTTAAATTAGGTTGTACAATCATGTGTCCATATAAACATAGTTTATATTTTGCCATTATCCATTGCAACCAATTATAATAAAAAAAATAGTCCATATGAACGAGCCTGGACAGTTTTACCTTTAGCGCCGTCTTCATCTTATTAGTTGTTTAAATCTTGAACAATACTCTCTCCGTCTACCAAAGGTCATCTCTTTCTCTCTCTTTCATTTACTCCCCTTTCTCAGGAATTCTCGTTCGATCATTTCTCTACAGTGTTAAAGATGAGGAGATGCTTTTCCAAAATCAGTGATTGCCACTTGGGTTTCAAGAATTTCAACTTTTTCTTGGTAAATTTTCCAACTTTTTCCCTATTTCCTTTGCTGAAACATCTGTTCTGCTACACTTTCGTAGTGGGTTTCGATTTCTTCGTTCAAGTTTGTTCCTTGTTTGAAATGAATTCGATTATATGGGAAAAAGGTTGAAGATTTTTCAAGGATTAAGAGCTGATGAATGTTTATATAACTTTTAGTAGTGAATTCAATACCTGTGCTGATGTGATTTTGTATCAGAGAATCAATGCTTAGTTAATTGTTATCTCTTCCCATCTTGTGATTCTACAACAGGTTGGTTCTGAAGTTGGGTCAAGCTCAGAAACAAGAACCATTACTACTACTAGTAAGCGTTCATTGAGCAGCAGTTATGCAGCTCAAGTTGATCAGACCAAATACAATCCTGTCTCTGACATGTTGATTGATTCATTTGGTCGGTTACATACCTACTTGAGGATCTCTTTGACTGAGCGGTGTAATCTTCGGTGTCAGTACTGTATGCCTTCTGAAGGTGTGGAACTTACTCCTAAGCCTCAGTTGTTGTCACAGTCTGAGATTGTTAGGTTGGCTGGTCTCTTTGTTTCTTCTGGTGTTAACAAGATTCGGTTGACTGGTGGTGAGCCTACGGTTAGGAATGATATTGAAGAGATTTGTCTGCAGTTGTCTAACTTAAAAGGTTTGAAGAATTTGGCTATTACTACCAACGGTATAACTCTTGCGAAAAAGCTACCGAAGCTTAAAGACTGCGGGCTTGATTCGATTAACATTAGCTTGGATACTCTTGTACCAGCAAAGTTTGAGTTTTTGACTAGGCGTAAAGGACATGAGAGGGTTATGAAATCGATTGATGCTGCTATTGAGCTTGGATACAATCCTGTGAAGGTACATTAATAATCCATCCTCGTTTTCTTTGGTTTCATTGCAGCAGAACATTCTTTGATGCTCGTGAGTTTTTGCATATTGTCATCGGTCTTTAAAGGTGAATTGTGTTGTTATGAGGGGATTGAATGATGATGAGATTTGTGATTTTGTGGAGTTGACACGAAACAAGCCAATCAATGTCCGGTTCATCGAGTTTATGCCATTTGATGGAAATGTTTGGAATGTGAAGAAACTTGTGCCTTACGCAGAAGTGATGGATAAAGTGGTAAGGTAGAATTCTCGCAATGTTTGGTTTGGCCTTTTTGAGATTAGTCAACCTTTCCTTGACCATTTTCATGATTGGTTTCAGTTGTTATGGTAACAGGTGAAGGGCTTTCCGAGTATAAAACGTATCCAAGATCACCCGACTGAAACAGCTAAGAACTTTACGATCGATGGACATTGCGGTTCTGTTTCTTTCATCACATCCATGACAGAACACTTCTGTTCTGGCTGCAATAGATTAAGACTTCTTGCAGATGGGAACTTCAAAGTTTGCTTGTTCGGTCCTTCAGAGGTAAACTAAATTCCCAAAAAAATTCGTTGCTAAGAGTTTGTAATTGTTGATTCAAGTGGCTATGAACATTTTTTGTGTGCAATAACTTGATTACCGGTTTAAACAAGGATTCGTGGTTGCTTCTCAATTAATGTTAAAAGTGACGATCATTTTGTTTTGCGTGATGGTCCTTTTGTAAATAGGTTAGTTTGAGAGATCCTCTCAGGTCTGGTGCTGATGACGAGGCGCTAAGGGAAATTATAGGCGCTGCTGTATGTATTAAGTTGCTTCATCTGATTTTTTACCAATCGTCACAAAATCTTTCTTGTTTTCTTTGTGTTTGAGACTTAAGATTCATAATGTGCTTCAGGTGAAGAGGAAGAAAGCTGCACACGCTGGAATGCTTGACATTGCCAAGACAGCTAATAGACCAATGATACACATCGGTGGCTAAGTACCGCTGATGTAAGTTCCTTAAACCATTGTTTATCATTAACCAAAATCGACACAATCAATTAATGGTTACAAATAAGTAAGCATTGGACCAACTACATATCTGATTTGTTCTATAACTCTATTGTTTTTCGATTTGGTACCCTCTCAAAAATGCTATAGGCTTTGTTAAAACTAAGTGCTGAAACTTAGTTTTGATTCATCTTGTTATTTTTCTCTTTACAGGTTGTTGAAATTCCTGAAATACACTACATGGAACATTGAGTTTCATATCTTGTAAAATTCTATGTGCTGCTCCAACTATGTCGCAAACAAAAAGACTGAATAGTTTCTCGATGTTTCTTCTCTGTATACGCAACAGACACTGTATAAGAACTCAGAAAATTTCTACATGACCGAGCTTTTTCAGTCCTATTACTTTTCTTATTTATGAAAAAAAATCAGTCTAAGATATATTATTTGATCATTTAGATCTCTGTATCTAGAATTTAGTATCTTTATTCGATAAAAACAAATGCACAAGCGATATTGATCAAAGCTAGTAGTAGTAGCCATATATTAGAAAAAGAATATTTATTAATACAGGACTAGTACTCTGCTATTTATTAACATACATAAAGAGATATTTCATATTTGATTAATTAGTCAGTGTATATAATCAGTTATTCATAATTTAGTTTATGTAGAAAGAGCACAAGACTTCCTGCAAACGCATTTGTTGTGGAAGAATCCTTTGCCTCAACCATCAGGGAAACTTTCATCCATACATACTTACTTGCAACTTCTCCATCTCAAACACAATCCCCGATAGTTCGTGCTTTTGGTTTCACACAGTTGTTGTCTTTCAACCATCTTCATACCTATAAATAATTAATATATATATATATATATTTTTTTTTTTTTTCATTCAATAAAAATTCAAATTAATTACGATTAAATGACAAAAACCATTGTCGTTATAAACCAATATCTTTTTATTGTTTCCAACGCCTAATGTTATGTAAAGCTTAATTAGTTGTTATAGAAATTGTTGTGTTCATCACAATAGTATTATTTAGCAATTTTTTTTTATCTTTATCAAAAAAAAGAAAATCTGATAGTTGAGAAAAATATCTCTGGATATATATATGCAAGGTTTGTGTTCCTTATATTTTAATAATATTCTTACAAAAAAGTTATTCTACATCACATTTAGTTTTGTTTTTAACAAATTACATTTAAGAACTTTTATATTTTATATTTCTAAATAAGAAATTTAATTTATAGAATTATGATATCATGTACTATGCTTGGAGAAAAAAGTTAGCAGCTAAATTTAGTATAGCTTTAGTTAAAAATATATTTAAAAACTAATATATGAAATATATGAATAGATATCTAATAAAAAGGTAGTGTACATATTTAATCTATTGTAATAACTGACACATGTGATGGTTTTGTTTCAACACTTCTTGGATATTTATAGGAATGCATTTTTACCTATAGAATATTTAAATATATATATATATAATTAAATGACAAACAATCATATATATACGTAATTATTTGTAATACTAAGTTTGGGAGTTCAAAAAAAATTTAATAACTAAAAATATTGCAAAAATGTTCTATTTGATAAAATATTTTGGTATACCTTCACATATACACATAGTTTTTTACTAAAATGAAAATCAAATTAATATGCCAAATGAAAATATCTAGAGAGTATTTTAAATAGTTATTAGGGGTGGGGAATCGGGTATCGGATTCGGGTTCGGGTTCGGATAAAACCCGATCGGGTACGGATATTCGGGTATAGAATTTCATACCCAATGGAATAATTTTCCGGGTTCGGATTCGGTTCGGGTATAAAATTTTGGGTTCGGATCGAGTTCGGGTATAAGAGGTGAAACCCAGAAAAACCCCAGAAAATTCGGGTATTGATTCGGTTCGGGTTCAGAATTTTCGGGTTTTTTCGTGTTTTCGGGTCGGGTTCGGGTCAGGTTTTCGGGTTTTTAGAGTTTTCGGGTCGATTACGGGTCGGGTTTTCGTGTTTTTTGGGTTTTTTGTTTTAGGGTCGGGTTCTTGATTTTTTCGGGGTTTTCGGGGTTTTTGAGTTTTTTAGATTTTTCGGTTCGTATTCGGCTCGATTTGTGTATATTACACATAAAAAATCGACATTTATAGGATAGAGTCCTCGAGTTAGGATATTTTCTTATGAGTAGTTATGTGTTTTCGAATACGCTTTCGCGTTTCGGGTTTTCGGGTTTAGAGATTTCGTACCTAATGGAATAATTTAGTCGGATACACAACAGGTTCAGATAGTCTTATCGGATCGGGTTCGGTTCAGGTATGCGGATACGGGTTTTTTGCCCACCCCTAATTATCTAATGATAATCTCTAGCTATTTAAGCAAAAAAAAATTTTGATTTTAAAATAATTTTTAGTGGAATATTACGTATATATGTTCACATTAAGAATTTATTTTTAAAACTTCTGCCCTTTAATGTATAGTAGATATTGAAAATTTACAAAATTAAATGAAATATTAAAGTATTTTATCAATATAATTAAAATTTATAAGTAATATATTATATGTAAAATCTCTCAATACAAATTTATAACTAATTTGTCCATGTTTAAAAATATTTTTTATTTCAAATTACTAACTTATACACTACGCTCCACGTTTAGTGATGTAAACGATTCAAATAAAATATCAATCGATAAATAATTGCGCTTAATAAAAGAATTATAATCAAAGATTATACTAAATCGTTTCGGCCTGTAACATACAGAGAGTACTAATCAATCTTAGATCAATATAATGAACACAGTAAACTAAAAACGAGATGAAACATATTTACATAGAGTACTATCAAATCTTATATATCAATATAAAATCAAATAATACCCTCTAATACAATATCCCTAAGATGTAGTTTGTGGTTGCTGCCTCATCGATCTTGCGAAGAAGAACTTCGAGAAGTAAGAGAAGAACAAGAAGAAGAGCCGTCAGAGGAAGGAGACATCTCGCCACCGGCAGGAACATCCTGAAGCGCTGCCAGAATCCGGCGGAAGCTGACGGATCTCATCGGCCGGAAACTGTAAGCCCTCTTCAACGAATTCGATTTAGAGAAAACCCTCGAGGATTTCGAAAGGATGAGATATACCAAAGCTTGAACGAGCGCAAATAAGGCTACCTTCATCAACATCGTTCCCAATCCTCCTTCCATTTGTTGTAATATAAAGTACTCAATTTCGAGATGAGATTTTGACAAGAGTTTTGATTAGACAAAAGAGTTAATGGGTCCTGGTAAAGAAAATGTTTTTTTCGGTCTTGGGACTTTGTGAAGATTTGAAGATGAGTTTGAGATTAGAGATTTTAAGTTCATGCAAAAAGTTCATTGAATTTATAGAGAGAGAGAGAGAGAGAGGGGGCCTTCGTATTTGACTAAGAGGCAAAGACGTGAAAGTAATGGACAAAACGTTAGTCCTTATCCGTTCAAAGCAAAGGACACGTCATATTTTCTCTAGAAAAATATTGATACTAGAAACATAACCTGAAAATTCAATATGTCAAAAAGATGATGGTGGTTCAGAGCCCAGGCAAAGATCTTGATTAGTATAGCTAATAGTAAAGCTGATCAAAAATAATATGCAATTAAAGCTCTATATTCTAATTAATATACATATATAAGTGATTAGGAAAGTTGTGAGCGGTTGCATATAAAAGTAATATTTAATATATCTATTTATACGTATTCTAAAACATTATACATATATACGTATTTTACTATAAGTTTATTTTCCTAATTTTAAAATTTTTAATAATTAAATGCTATTTATTAAATTATAAATTTATTACATATTATTTTAATTAAAATATAAAGTAAAAAATAGAAATATATAATTAATTATATAATATTATAATTTAATAAATATAATTTATAGAATATTATAATTTATTAAATTAAATATATAAAATATATAAATATAAATATATAAAGTTAATTATTTAATATTTATTCAATTATAATTTATCAGCATATTAATATCAGAATAAAAAAATTTAAACATTAATATAAATATAAATATATATATATATATATATAAACCAAATATATTAGTTATATAAAATTGTTATTAAAATTTTAATAACTTAATGATCATGGAAAACTCCATCTGAAAGCATATAATGAACATTAACAAAGCGTTTACATCTTCCAAATGCTCCTTTTATGTTTTGTTAACAAAAGTTATTGACTAATAAAAATATATAATACTCTTCTGAATGCATTACCAATAAAAGCCAAAAGAAAAGAATACGAAAAAGTATTAAGATTACTATAAATTATAAGATTATCAAGACCCAATTGTTGTGGGCTCGCACTACCAATAAAGCTCAAAAGAAGAGAATACAAAAAATATTAAGATTACTATAAATTATTAGATTATCAAGACTCAATCAGTGATTGATTATCGTAGGCTTGCACTACCAATAAAGTATAAATGTAAAAGCCCAATAAAAGAGAATACGAGAAAGATTAGGATTACGATAAATTATAAAATTATCAAAACCCAATTGACGATTGATTGTTGCGGGCTCGTGTTTGAGATTTGGAAGAGGCTTCTCGGTGGCTTAAATATTCTCGCTCTCTCCTAAGCCATTGGCTTTTGGTTGTTGAGGGTTTTCCATGGTTAATTTTTCTTGTACAGATCTCATGTGTGTCGCAAGATGATTCTTAATTTAAAGTTATGTAGGTCGCTCGTGATTGTTGGATAAACTTCAACATTATTGTTGGATAAACTTCAACATTATCTTGAAACATTATCTTGAAACGCATATATGTTTATTAAAATTTAGATTAGAATAAAATAGATTTAAAAGTTTTTCTAATATAAATAGGAGTTATCTATTATTAAAAGAAATAGGATTAAGAATGTTGTAATAGTACTATAAATATAGGGTTTATTGAGTTGTAACAAAACATGAGAAACAAGAGAAAATTTTAGTTTTAATTAAAAAAATTACTTTTTATAAATCTTGTTTAAAATTTCATTATTGAGTCTTAAAAAACTTTAGTGGCAACATTGGTGGTATGTTATCGTCGAAGTCGCTATACTGTGAGTTTTCCTTTTTAGCTTTTGTAGCTTTTTCTCTTAATTTGTGTTTAGTTTGTAAATTTCGGTTTCTCTGCTATATTCTGTCGAAAACAAAAATGTTAATAAAATTTGATATTTAAACCAAAATATATATAATTTGGACCAGACTTTTCTCTCTCTCCCGCCTGTAAAAGCACATAAACACAGTAAATTTATGGGTTTTTCAAGTCCAAACTTGTTTCATATAGTGATTTGAATCTTAATTAATTATAGTATTATTAAATTGTATATCAAGAATAGTTTATATTTAGGACATCTATTTTAAAAACTTTCACATATTTGGTTTCCTTGTCTCAAGTTTCCTATTCCTTAAGTGATCTCAAAGTTTTTTTTTGTTTTGTTATTGTGAATAAATAACCATATTTTCTCTTTTCTATTCATCATCCAGAGACAGACGAATATGGAATCGTTACCTCACGATGTGATAGAGCATATTCTGGAAAGACTTGATGTGCAAACATTGCTCAAGTTCAAGCTTGTATCGAAGCAATGGAACTCTACGATCCAATCCCGTTCGTTCCAAGAAAGACAGTTGATCCATCGTAAGCAATCAGGAAATCCAGATGTCCTTTTGGTGTCCGTACTCCACAATTGTTGTTTTCTTGAAGCTATGAGAACTTTGGTATTAGGGTCATCAGTTTCTGTTAAGATCCCAACTCCTTGGGAAAACACCTTTTACAATGTTAGCAACTATAGTTGTGACGGTCTAGTATGTCTCAATGATGCACTAGTCTCTAATCCCAATATTGTCGTTAATCCCACCACTCGATGGCATCGAACTTTCCCTTACTCTACCTATCAACTACTCAAAATGAGAGGCAAGCTGAAGCAATGGGTTCATCTTGGATTCGGCAAAGACAAAATCAACTGTACATACAAGCCAGTTTGGTTATATAATTCCGATGAACTATGCCTTTACAACAACGACGCTACAGTTTGTGAAATTTTTGATTTTACCACCAATGCTTGGAGGTACGTTGTCCCTGGGTCTCCCTATCCGATTATTTCTTGGCAAGATCCTGTTTATTTAGACGGGTCACTTCATTGGTTCACTAAGGATGAAACCATGGTTGTGTCTCTCGATCTTCACACTGAAACTTTCCAAGTCATATCCAAAACTCCATTTCTCCGCCGCAAAGACTCTCGTAGAAAGGTCGGCATGTGCAATCTAGATGATCGTCTGTGTGTATTCGAGGAAAAGTGGGAAAACCAAATGATATGGTCGTTCGATTCAGACCAAAAGATTTGGAAGAAAATATATTCCATAGATCGCCTCATTACTTCTCCTATTAATACGAGTTTGAGACTCCAACCACTAGCAGTTGTGGACAAGGGGAAGTTTTTGGTTTGTGAAGCTGCTGGCATTGGAGTTGAATTGCTAATATATGATCCTAAAACCAAATCATATGATTTAGCTTACACATGTAACGACTATAGGACTGCATTCCATCTTTGTTATTTCCAGAGTTTAATCTCTATTTTGTAATGATTTTTATTTTTCTAGACATTGTAATTTTTAAGTTTCTAATTATTAGCACAACTGGTTCTGCATCACACAAAATATGCATGCTAGATGCTTGTTTACGTGAGATTCATCTTCTTTTATGATGTTGTTTCTCATTGACTTTTTCACGATTCTCTGATGAAAATTAAAACTCAATTCCCCTAAGTAGTTCCTGAGGCCGGGGTTCTTACTATTGAATTGATCCATCCTTGCTGCAGTTGACTTTGTGTAATGGAGATTCCACTATTGATGCTCGCTTGCACTCATCTTCACAAAGACGTATCATATCACGTGAAACTAATGGTAAACCTTTCTCAAATGTTTTTTTAGGGTCTTGGTCGTGTCGGATAATTAACAAACATAAGCCTGGAAGCAGCACAGATCCTGAACCTTCTCAACTCTGTATGATACTGCTGCCATTTAGCTGACTTCTGAGTCGGTCAGTCGTAAGAAAGTGTGATTTGAGAAGGACGTATCAGTTTAATTTAGATTCGATATAGAGAAACCCCTCGAAGATTTTGAAAGGATGAGATACACCAAAGCTTGAAAGAGGGTAAATAAATAAGGCTACCTTCATCAACATCGTTCCCAAGCCTCCTTCCATTTGTGGTAATATAAAATACTCAATTTCGAGATGAGATTCTGACAAGAGTTTTGATCAGACCAAAAAGTTAATGAGTACTAGTAAAGAAAATGTTTTTTTCGTTCTTGAGGTTGTCCGAAGAATTAATGAGTTTGAGATTAGAGATTTTAAGTTCATGCAAAGAGTTTCATTGAATTTATATATATATAGAGAGAGAAGGCCTTCGTATTTGACTAAGAGGCAGAGACGTGGAAGTATTGGACAAAACGGTAACCTTATCCGGTCAAAGGAATGGACACGTCATATTTTCTCTAGAAACAAACATGAAAATTCAATACGTCAAGTACGATGAAAAAGATGATGGTGGTTCAAAATTTGGGTCAAAAGAAAATGCTCTTTTGGAGTTATATCAACATTTTTTGTGTAGGTGGGGATCCAATATATTCTGAAAACCCAGACAAAGATCTTGATTTGTATAGCTATTAATAAAGCAGTAACTGTAAGTCTGTAAGGAGCAAAATATACAATTAAAAATGTATATTTTAATTCATACGGTATATGATTGGTACAATTGTGCGTTATTAGATATAAAATTAAACAAAAATATTAAATATATCTGTTTATAGTTATTCTACTACATTATACATACATACATATTTATACTATAAACTTTTTCCTAATTTTTTAATATCTAAACTATATGTATAAAATTATAATTTTATTAGCATATTATTTTAATTAAATTTAAAATATATAAAAAGTAAAAATACAAATATTTTATTAATTATATAATATTTTAATTTAATAAATTAATTGTATAAAATTCTAATTTATTAAATTAAATATATATATATATATAATTATAATTTATCAGAATATTATTAATGATAAATATTAATTAGACTAAAAAATTAAACTTTAATAAATATATATAAACCAAATTAATTAAGTAAATAAAATTATTTAAAAAATCTTAAAACTTAATGCTCTTGAAAAGCTCTATCTGAAAGCATAGAAGAAGAGACATTAGTAGAGCATTTACATCTTCCAAATGCTCTCTTTTTTAATGTTTGTTAACGAAAATTGATTGACTAATAAAAAAATCTAAAACTCTTCTAAATGCATTACCAATAAAACCCAAATGTTAAAAGCTAAAAGAAGAGAATACGAAAAAGATTTTACTATAAATTATAAGATTCAATTGATGTCGATTGTTGCGAGGTCGCACTAACAATGAAGCCCAAATGTCAAAGCCCAAAAGATTAGAATTACTATAAATTATAAAATTATCAAGATTCACTTGATGATCGATTACTGCAAGATCGCACTACCAATAAAACCCAAATGTTAAAACCCAAAAGAAAAGAATACAAGAAATATTAGTATTATTATAAATTATAGGATTATCAAGATCCAATTGATGATCGATTGTTGCGGGTTTACACTACTAATGAAGCTTAAATGTCAAAGAAGAAAATAGGAGAAAGATTATGGTTAATATAAATTATAAGATTATCAAAATTCAATTGACGATCGACTGATGCGGGCTCTTGTTTAAGCTTCGGAAGAGGTTTATCGGTGGCTTCACTATTTTCTTCTCTCCTAAGTCATTGGTGTTGGCTTGATGGTCTTCCATCGTTGATTTTATTTTGCAGATCTCAATAGCGATGAAGTGTAAGTGATCCTTGATTTGACGTTCAGAAATCTAGGTCGTTCGTGGCAATATTGGTGGCATTTTACCATCGAAGTCGCTATATACCGCAGGTTTCCTTTCCTAACTTCTAAAACTTTCTCTTTTCGTGTTTAGTTTGTAAATTCGGTTTCTCTATCGAAAACAAAAATGGTATTAAATTTAATATATTATAAGGACCAGACTCTTCTCTCTCTCCCTACTATAAACAGTCAATTTATGGGTTTTTTTCAAAGTCCAAACTCGTTTCTAATGGTGATTAGAATCCTAATTAATTAATTCTCTTATTATTAAATTTATATTCAGAAGTTTAGTTTTAGGGCATCTATATTCAGAAATCCTTGATAGAACATATTCTGGAAAGACTTGATGTGAAAACATTGCTCAAGTTCAAGCTTGTATCGAAGCAATGGAACTCTACAATCCAATCCCGTTCGCTCCAAGAAAGGTAGTCAATCCATCGTAGGCGTTCAGGAAATTCCAGATGTCCTTTAGGTGTCCGTATGTGACAAATCTTTTTCTGTTGAAGCTATGAGAACGTTGGTATTGGGGTCATCAGTTTCGGTTAAGATCCCATCTCCTTGGGAAAACACCTTGTACAAAGTTGGCAACAATAGTTGTGATGGTCTCATATGTCTCAGTGATGAACTACTCTCCAATCCCAATATTATCGTCAATCCCACTACTCGATGGCTTCGCACTTTCCCTTACGCTACCTATCAACTACTCAAAATGAGATGCGAGCTCATGCTATGGCAAACGGCTAATCTTGGATTCTGTAAAGACAAAATCAGTGGTACATACAAGCCCGTTTGGTTATATAATTCCTATGAATTGTGCCTTAACAACAAGAACAACAACGCTGCTACAGTTTGTGAAGTTTTTTATTTTACAACCAATGCTTGGAGGTACGTTGTCCCCGCATCCCCTTATCCGATTCTTGCTTGTCAAGATCCTGTTTTATTTAGATGGGTCACTTCATTGGTTCACCACTAAGACTGAAACCATGGTTTTGTCTCTCGATCTTCACACTGAAACTTTCCAAATCATGTCTAAAGCTCCATTTCTCCACCACCAAGACTCTTATAGAGTGTTCGGCATGTGCAATCTAGATGATCGTTTGTGTGTATATGAGGAAAAGTGGGCCAACCAAGTGATATGGTCGTTCGATTCAGACCACAAGACATGGAAAAAAAAATATTCCATAGATCTCATCACTATAACTTCTATTAATACATATTTCACACTCAAACCACTAGCAGTTGTGGACAAGGAGAAGCTATTGGTTTGTGACGCTAACTTTGGAGTTGAATTGCTAATATATGATCCTAAAAACAAATCCTGTGAGTTAGCTTACACATCTAAAGACTATATTACTGCATACCATTTTTGTTATTTCCAGAGTTTAATCTCTATTTTGTAATGTTTATTATTTTCCGAGACACTATAATTTCAAAGTTTCTAATTATTAGTTTATAAAATACACATGCTAGAAGCTTGTTTACGTGAGATTCATCTTCTTTTATGATGTTGTTTCTCATTAACTCTTTCTCAATTTCCGATGGAAATTAAAACTCAATTCCTCCTAGGTAGTTCCCGAGGCCGAGGCTCCTAATATTGAATTGATCCATCCTTGTTGCAGTTGGATTTATGCAATGAAGATTACACTATTGATTCTATTGATGCTCGCTTGCTCTTATCGTAACAAAGACATATTATTTCACGTGGAACTGATGGTAAACCTTTATCGAATGTTGTGTAGAAAGAGTTTTGTAATTGAGGTCTTGGTCGTGTCTGATAATTAACAAACAGGCCTGGGAATAAGTAAATTCGCGCGTGTGATTTGAGATGGACGTATCAATCTTACATTTCACTTGGAGTGCTTGGAGAGAGTCAAAGACGAGTTATGTTCTGTTTTATGTTCTGCCTCTAATATTTCGATGCACTCCTTTGATGTGTATGAAAAAATGATGAGTTGAAAAAACTTAAAGGTCAGTAAAATTATTTAGAATATACTTTTTCATTGACATAAAATTGTCCAGAGTGTTGTGATTCACTCTATATTTTCAAGTTTGTATTCTCACTTTCTTTACTTTGTGTAAAACGTTACTCTTAAAACATTTTCATTTTCACTACACTTTTCAACCTTACAATGCTCATAGTTATAGAGCCACTCTAGACCATACTCTAGACCCTAAGTCTAGCCACTCTAACCACTCTAGCCACTATGATCACTTATACAAACAAGACACTCTACTTATATATAGGTTCTAACAACCTTTAACAACTCCTAACCACTTCCTTACTGTTAACTAAGTTACTTGGACATTTAACACATATTTAACTAGATGGGCCTTCGTCAATTCGTAAGCCCATTAGCCTTAACACAAAACCCAAACCCATTTTCATTGTTGACTTTTCTCTTCTTCTTCCTACGACACTTCTTCTTCAACTTCTTCTTCTTCTAATTCTTCTTCTTCAGTTTCTCATCAATCATCATACTCTGATTCTTGTTCTCTTTGTCTTTTGCAGAAACAATCAAAGGATCAACTTTCAACATACTTTGGTGCAGATAACCAAAAAACTTAATATTGTAATTTATTGTTCTCGTCATAATGTATGATAAATTATTCTATACCCTAAGACAAGAAATTAAAAGATTACATCAGATGATATAATTGGTAATAAAAAAATCAAATAATTTTAAAAAATCAATCAACATGCATCACGAATCCACATATTATACTAGGCCCAAAGGGAAAGTCAAGAATGCTAGAAGATTCAAAACGATGTCGTTTTCATAACTTTTAACATCTCTTGCTAGAATGACATAGTTGTCGAAACTTTTAACATCTCTTGTTAGCGTAATAATGGCGTATAATATTATTCTACGTGGTGAAGTTTTAAAATTTGAAAGGTTGGTGCTTTTTTAAAAATATATAACTTTTTTTTTACATTTTTTGAAACAACATCCAAATAGTTATATAAATTTCAAAAAAAGTAATATGTGACGGTCTAGCGGCGTAGAAATGATAAAATGATATGGCTAACCTGTGACAGTTATTTTATCAAATTAATATTTAAATTTTGTTTTTTGGTTATTATATGTTATCTTCTTCGCAAATGAAGAATCACTAATTTGGACGTTAGCTATAAAATTACCAAGCTTCAGTACATAAATGAGATTGTTTTAATTGGAATGATATGTGGAAATTAATTAACCATGCAACTTTTTTTTATGACGGAAATAGAGGATGGGTTGCAGTTAGACATCGTCAGTTAAATTGTCCATCTATGTCACCAAGTGTCACTCAAACAACAACCGAGGATGTTCGTGGGGTGCTATCTAATATGTATGGAAAATGTACAAAAATAAACTGTATATATACACTGAATTTTTGTGACAGATCTATGATATGGTTGAATTATCTTGCAAAGAAAATCTAAAATCTATATTCATATAGCAGATCTCGAAAATAAACCGGACAAAGAAAAATCTAATAAAGAAAATCTGTCAACGCGCAAAACACACAACGATACTCATGTAGTGAGATTCTTAGGCCAGGATAAAAAACTTCTTATGCAATGAGATTCAAGACTTTTTATATAGTGCTCAATACATTCGCAAAAGTCAACCAAATGCCAATAACATACGTGAACATCAATAACACGTACACGCATGCATGAAACATGTCCAATAACTAATCGTGTGACGTACGTATATGTGATCACGTACGTATATACAATCTAAATCAAGTTTTAAACTGTAAGACCGGCTTTTTGGGGTCACGTTTGGCCTTTATTAAACCGCTCCAGACCTTAACATATCGGCCCATCATACCTTTGAATTTCACACCATTCTTCTCTTTCTTCACCACTAATTGCATTGTCTGCTTGATCTCCTCGCCATTCCCGAAATGTTGACCTAGAGAGATCTTGTTGCTAACACTAGCTCCTCCATTCGATTCTTCCTCTAATCTCATCAGCTTGTTCAAACTCTTACGATCAAACTCTGGTTTTTGTTCTTGTTCTTGTTCTCTGTCTGGGTTCGGTTGTGAGCTTTGGGTGGATATGTCTTTGTGATGCATATCGTTGATGAGACTAGACCATGGTTTTCGAGTTCTTCTCGACATGCTTAGATCGAACCATGGCTTCTTCCGGTTTATTACTTCATTTCCCATGGTTGATCATAAAAAATAGAATCTACCATTTTTGCATGAGGAGACAACATATAAAAAAGCTTGGGAGGGGTAGTTGTAGGTCCATTTTCACTTTTGATTTATAACGTAAGAGGTTGGTGACTGTGAGTGTTTGGACTATATGTTAGTTACTTTTATAAATGAATAAATAAATGATTACAATTGTGACTCATATATTTATTATGTCACTAATCTTAATTTATCTTCATACTTTGGGTTAAAAAAGTAGTTTGTTTTGGTTAATTCTAACAAAACAAAATAAATTCACAAGGGGCAACATTTGTGGTTTTTTATTGGTAATCATTAATCAAAATGATGCAGTGGAAGTTTTAATAATTATAAAATGTTACAAAATCATTTTTTCGTATATTCCATCATCTCGTAAGCCTACAAATATTGTAAAATCCGTTAATTCGTGGTTTTAGTTGATTAAATTCTTACTGATTTCGCAATTACACCGTATATATTTTCTATTTTTTACGATTTTATTATAAATAAAATTATACCCAAAATGATATGAGTTTTTGGGGTTTATCGGTGGACACGCAAAAAAAAAAGTCATCATCTTAGATAATTTCTAACTAAAAAGAAACTAAAAATGGATAATATTTCTTCTAAAAACTAAATAAGAAATTATGAGAGTACTGTGGATTTATAGGTGTTGATAATTCGATATAGGTCATTCAGTTTGTATCTATTAGCTTTTAAGCCCGAGTAAAGAAGAGATATACTCGAAAGATTGATTTAAATCAATTTCAGACGCCAATCTAGCCGATTTTAAAGATTTTCGAACCTTCTTATGTACCTCTTTTGGGGTAAAAGAGTGGTTCAAAAGAGATACCAATAACAAAGGTATGAT
Organism: Cardamine chenopodiifolia; assembly: GCA_963922655.1. NCBI lineage: Eukaryota > Viridiplantae > Streptophyta > Magnoliopsida > Brassicales > Brassicaceae > Cardamine > Cardamine chenopodiifolia. The sequence goes on along the minus strand of OZ000486.1, from coordinate 13,268,617 downwards.
CAAAGCAAGGTTTACAAATTTATGGGAGGTTGGTTTGAGTACGACCTGATGGACGAGTTGGAATGTCAACACAAACACAAGTAAATGATTGGTCAATTCACTAGTGTTCTGTATTCCAAGCATCTCCATAATTTTGACAAGGTATCAACTTTTTCTTTTATTTTTGCAATCGGGTTTTTATATAAGATTATATGTCATATATAACTCCTTTACTATTTTCTTTATGTTACTTTTTAAGAAAAATATCATATTTTTAATTTTGAAAGTATTATGTGCTAACATTTTACACTACCGCTTTAAATCTTTAAACCATTTTACTAAGACTTTAAATCTTAAAATTATTTCTCGCGTTTTCTTTGCCACTATAAAATAGTTATCAGAAAACTAATAAACTTTCTGATCCTAATCCGACAAAATTTTTTTATGGTAATCCGACAAAATAGTTATATCGAAAATTCATTAGAAAATATGTACATTAATATAATCGTTTTATAGTCATTTGAATTTTTAGAATTTCGACATAAAATTTACTTCAAAAAAATTACCGAAAAACTGATGAAATTTCCTATGAAATCACGAATTTTTGATAAATAGTGGCCAATAGCGCCCTAGTTGATGGCATTCCTCTATACAGCTGGCACTCGAGGAACCACAGGGCATTCCATACAGAGCAAGCTAGCCAGAATACATCTTAGTTGGTTATGTCGGTAATCCATCGGATAATTTCTTATGGATTTTCAAGTAACCGTCGGAAGTTCGTTGGAAAATATGTATGTTGATATATCCGTTTGAATTTTAAAAATTCCGACAGAACTATTTTGTCAGGAATCCATTGGATTACTGTAAAATATTTTCGACATATTAGCGTTGGAAATTCCATCAGTTTTAGGCAATTATTTTGTACTGAATTTTATGATAGAGAAAATGAGAGAGATAATTTAAAAGTTTAAAGTGTTAATAAAAATAATTTGAAAGTTTAAAGTGTTAAGATGTTAGAATAACACCTTCAATATTTCAAATACTACCAGATGATATTTTCAAGATCATGAATACCGTGGAAGATGATGGTGGTAAATAGAAACTAAAAACTTGTAAAACTTAAGCAGATGCAACCAGTGGAATAACTTGTCAGACTTAGTAGGATGTCAAGCGTTGATTTGGGTTTAGTAATTTATATGTTTTTGTCTGTCAAAAGGATTTTTAATAATCTATGCTTATGGTGTTTTGTCCGGTTGCTGATGGTGTTGGATTGGCCATAGTAGGAATCATGTTGCAGTAAAACTGGCACTAATTAGGACATGGGTTTGAAAAGTCGCCAATGCCGTCGAAATTAGTATCTTTTAATATACGAGTTCTATGAGTATCATTGTCATTCTAGACACTAATTTCGTTCATTTTCTTAAGAAGTCGGGAAAGTAATTTCAGTTAGTATCATTGTCATTAATTTGGTCCGGCTTTAAATCAATGTTTTGAAAACTAACTTATACACCATTTTCATATGATTATTAGGTGACTAGACATACATGCATGTATAACAACCGGTCAAAAAAAAGAAAGGAATTTTTAATGATTTTTAAAATATAATTGTATAAAGAATACATATTTGACTATTAAAGAAAGAATGTATAACATAAAAACTGAAAAGAATTAAACGAAAAACGTGACACGTGACTTTAATCTATAATATGTCCTTTAATTTTGAATTTTTGATTTCAAATTTTACTATATTTGTGTATTTGATTATATTTTGAAATTACATACAAAATATTTAAATATTAATTCAAGGTTTTTAGAATTAAATGTGAATTTGTAGTGGTTTGGGTGTGGAAAAGAAACTCAAAATGCCATAAATTTAAAGAAACAAAGAGATGAGAATAAGGGAAAAAAAATAACTTTGGTTTTCTATTAAAATTTGTAAAAAAAGAAACGAATCAAAGAGAACAATACATACAATCTAGTGGTTTGCAATAGCACTATTCGTATCACCACCAAAATACAAAATCCATATATTACATGTAATTGATAAAAAAAAAACATTGTGATGTAATTTTGTGAACCGATTCTGATGGGTTTTAACCAGTTTGTGCGATTCATATAAAATCTGGTTTGTAATTCAACCTAGACTCGGCAAGAAAGACAAATTCCCGATCGACTATTTTGGTTTCATTGCAAAAATTTGGAAGCCAAAAGTCTTGACTTGCATTTTAAAATCCAAATCCAAAATTTGAATTATAAGATTTTACAAAATAGACAAAAAAAAGAAAACAAAAAAAGCTCGTGCTTTACTCCTGCAACCAACAAAAGCTTCCCTCAAATCTCGAAGGCAGACAGACCTTTTAGCATTCTGACAAAACTGTCTCCTTTTTCAACCATTACTAAACGACGAACTCTTCACACTCCCCGAGACATCTCTCTTTCTCTTTTAGATTCTCACTCAAAAAATGCTTTGCTTTTCCCCGTCGTCTCACCATGGCTTGTCTCACTCCCGGAGTTCTCTCCAACCTTCTCCAAACCGCCGCCGGAAACACTGTTTCTTCTCCGCCATTGTTCTCCTCGCACCGCTCACCACTCCTCCAGGTCATCGAGATCGTTCCTTGTCTCTCTGACGACCAATGGCGTAACGAAGCATTCTTCGTCAAAGTCTCTGACTCTCTCCACGCAGCTTACGTCGCTGTTTCCGCCGGTGATGACGCAGATCTGATAAACGCTTTAAAAAGAAAGACGAAGAAGAGAAACTTTATTTAATAATGTATTCAACTTAATCTTATTGATTACATTCATGGAATTTATATATAAAGGGATCATGAAATATGTTAGGTTTTATACGTCATTGATCACACGAAAAAGTTAAACAAAGATAATCAAATCTGTTACTTAGAGAAATGGCATGTGCAGACGAATCCTTTCGTACATGAGCTGGCAGTGTCACACGTTTTTCATGAAGCAGAGTAACTCTGTTGCTGTTATTTGTTGCAGGCTTTTCTTTATATTTAGGGCCTGTTTTCAAATTCTTATTATCATCATAAACATGCCATTTTGCATAAGAAGTATTCTTCATTCTTGATACACCCCTTCAAACTTGGAGTAGGCGAGAGAACAACTCCAAGTTTGTACCGCAAGTCATAGAACTGTTCTCGTGGTAAGGACTTGGTAAAAACATCTGCGAGTTATTGCGATGCAGGAACATGTTTAACAATCAGTGTCTTCAACGCCACACGTTCTCGGACATAATGAAAATCAACATCAAAGGCCTTTGATCTATTATGCATAGCTGGATTAGCAGTCAGATATACTGAGGATAAGTTATCACAGTATAACTCAGGTGTCTGAGGTTGTGAAATGCCAATCTCTCAAAGTAAAGTTGAAAGCCACTTTATTTCAGAGGCTGCAATGGATAAGGTTCTGTATTCTGCTTCAGTAGATGATTTAGAAACAGTATGATGCCTTTTTGCTGACCAACTGATGAGATTAGAGCCAAGAAACGTACACAAACCACCAACAGACCGTCTTGTCTTTTTACAATTAGCCCAATCACTGTCGCTATAAGCTCGTAAAGTACAGTCTGTATTGGATAATATATTCAAACCCATTTGAGATGTTCCTTTAACATATCTTAAGATGCGTTTGAGTAGATTAAAATCAGCTACAGTTGGTGAATGCATCTTTTGACAAACAAGATTCACAGCAAACTGAATATCAAGACGTGTCAAAGTAAGATATTGCAGTTTACCTGCTAGACTTCTGAAATATGTTGGGTTTTCAAACATATCCTTTTGTCCAGAGACTTTATCCAACTGCAAAGGTAATGGAGTGCAAACTGGTGCACAGTCTGTCATTCCTGCAGAACTGAGTAAATCAACTGCATATTTATCTTGATGAAGAAACAATCCTTCTGAATGATAGTGTGCTTGAATTCCCAAGAAATAGTGTAAGCCTCCCAAATCTTTCATTCAAAATTCTCTGCTAAGACTGGTCATCAAGGCATTTAACGTGGTGGAGTTGTTTCCTGTGAGAAGCATATCATCAACATAAAGCAAGAGAAACATTAGGTCTTTTTTCTTTGGAATACACGAACAAAGAAGGATCTGAATAGGTGCAGACAAATCCAAAGTCAAGTAGAAAGGTGCTGAAACGATCAAACCATGCCCGAGGCACCTGTTTAAGGCCGTAAATTGCCTTATTCAGTTTACAGATATAGTCTGGCTTTTCTTTATCTTCAAAGCCTGGAGGTTGATACATATATACGGTTTCTTTAAGATCCCCATGAAGAAATGCGTTCTTGAAATCAAGTTGTTTAATCTCCCAGTTGTAGACTGTTGCAACATGTAGAATTGATCGGACTGTTGTTGTTCTAACGACTGGACTATATGTTTCTATAAAGTCAACACCCTTTTCTTGCTCATAACCTTTTGCTACCAATCTCGCTTTCAGTCTATCAAGAGAACCATCTGCTCTGAGTTTGGTTTTAAAAACCCATCTGCAACCAAGTGGTGTCAAACATACATCTGGTGGAACTAAGTCCCATGTCTCCGTTTCATGAAAAGAGCCAAACTCATCCCTCATAGCATTTATCCATCCTGGATCTTTCAAAGCAAACTTCACAGTTTTTGGTTCGGGATAAGTGCTTTTAACTGTAAGAAGAGCATATTTAGGATTGGGTTTGACTATACATGTTTTACTTCTAGTTACCATAAGATGAGGCTGAATGTTTGCAAGTGGAACAATTGGTGAAGTAGAAAATAAAGGAGGAAAATCTGCATCTGTAAACAGGCCATTTCCATTTGCAGAAGAATTATTCAGGGACAATGTAATGTCTGTACTAGTAAAAGATGCAGAGTCATCAGACTGAATGGTTGTAGTGTTTGGTGGAGAAGGAAAACTGTTGCCTATAGGAACAGAGTCTAAGTCTACCATACACTCAGGACTTTCCTCTCCAGCAACACCAGAAACATCAGTAGTAACAGGGGGTCTGAAGTGTGCTTGCCAAGCAGTCAAAATAGGCGTGTGAAGTGGTGATAAGTTTTCTTTGTAAATGTCTGAGAAAGGGAACTTTGTCTCATCAAATAAAACATTTCGATTGATGAAAACCTTGCTTGTTGGTGGATGATAGCACCTGTAGCCTTTGTATTTCTCGTTGTAGCCAACAAAAATACATAATAGTGATTTTGGATCAAACCTATTATGTGAATAAGGCCTGAGATTAGGATAACAAGCACTACCAAATACACGCAAAGAAGTATAAACAAGAGGTTTACCATTAAGAACTTCAAAAGGACTTTTGTTTCCAGGCAATGCAGAAGATGGAAGCAGATTTCCAAGAAAGGTTGACGTGAAAAACGCTTCAACCCATAGAGTATGAGGTATTTTTCCTTGGAACAACATTGACAGTCCCAACTCTGTGATATGCATGTGCTTTCGTTCCACTAAGCCATTTTGTTCCGGGGTATAAGGACATGATATTAACTGTTTAATCCCACAATTTACCAAGTGAGTAATGAACTTCTTACTTGTGAATTCACCCCCTCCATCACATTGAAACAGAGTAATCTTGTGTTGATATTGAGTTTCTACCAATGTTTGAAATTGCAGAAAAACGGAGTAGAAATCTGATTTGAGAAGTAGTGGATAAAACCATGTAAATCTTGAAAAATTGTCAACAAATATTACATAGTAGCGAAAACCTTGACAAGTATCACACAAATGCTGACTTGTTTTATTGATAACTATCTCTTTATTTCTTGATAATTGCTAGAGAATGTCTTGATGAGGATGATCAAGCCTCATGTGCCATATATCATCACTTGTTGCTTGTTGTCTCATTGCATAGCAGGCCATGAAGCTCGGATTCTCCAACAAATACAGATCCTTATGGCGGCTCCCTTTGGTGAGGAGCTGTCTTGTTAGTTTGTCCTTAACAATCACACCATCAGAATCAAAATCAAATGCACAGGGATAATCAGCAGTAAGTTTTGACACTGATAATAAAGATTTAGTAATTTCAGGACAAACAAGAACATCTTGTAATGGCAAGTTACCTTGAAGACTGGGTAGAACAGCTGAACCAATATGAGTGATAGGCAGAAACTCATCATTACCAACCATCACTGCATCATCTCCACTGTATGGTTGAGCTGACTATAAATAAGCAGTGGAGCTTGTGATATATGATGTTCCTCCTGTATCTGGAAACCACTCAGTACCAGACCGTGTATTGTTGTCTGTCACACGCATTGCAGAGAATGCATTAGTAAAATCTTCACACTGATATGCATGATCAAACCGTTTGTAGCACTTGTAAGCTGAATGACCATATTTGCTGCAGATTTGACATGTAGGACGAGAGCCAGTGTCAAAAGAAGTTCCATTTGAAATTTGTTGATGAAAGCATCTTCCTCTAGTTGAGTAGTTATTACGTCTTCTATATCCTCCTAAACATCCACAGCCTCGACCTGAGTAATCTCTGTATGTTGTAAAAGCTAAATGTGGTGTGATAGAGGAACGTTTTGCATATGACTATATTTTGTCCTCAAAATTTATCAACTTGTACTCAACATCTCCAAATGACATAGGAAACGTATCCATGGTTCCTTCAATCATTGTAGCAATAGACTCATATTCCTGTCCTAATCCATTTAAGATCCCAAAAATCTTCTCATTTTCAGGCACACGACACCCAATAGAGTCTAGTTGATCACATATTTGCTTGACCATGTTCAAATATTCAACCATAGTTTTTCTTTGTTTAGAGACAGAGTTTAGTCTACGTTGGAGATCAATTTTTCTTGAGACTGAGACTCTATTATATTTATTAGCAAGTGCAGACCATACCTCCCTTGACGAGTGAAGACCATACACATATCTCAGTGCTTCTTCGGTTACAGAGCCAAACAGCCATCCTATAATGTTCTGATCATTTCGAACCCACACAGTAAAATCAGGATTGAGAGCTTCTGTAACCTGATCTCCATTCCTGACTGTCATCGTTGTAGTAGGACATGGTATTCCACCGTTTACATAACCAAGCAGGGATTGATTGCTCAGCCATGTTTCAAACTGTATTTTCCATAAAAGATAGTTACTTTGTGAAAGTTTCAGAGTAACACAATGCGAAAAGCTTAAAGCAGAGGAAGGATTAGAGATGTCAGCCATGGACGACTGGCTCTGATACCATAAACACTTTAAAAAGAAAGACGAAGAAGAGAAACCTTATTTAATAATGTATTCAACTTAATCTTATTGATTACATTCATGGATTTATATATAAAGGGATCATGACATGTGTTAGGTTTTACACGTCATTGATCACACGAAAAAGTTAAAGAACAAAGAGAATCAAATCTGTTACTTAGAGAAATGGCATGTGCAGACGAATCCTTTCGTACATGAGCTGGCAGTGTCACACGTTTTTCATGAAGCAGAGCAACTCTGTTGCTGTTATTTATTGCAGGCTTTTCTTTATATTTAGGGCCTGTTTTCAAACTTTTATTATCATCATAAACATGCCATTTTGCAGAAGAAGTATTTTGGGCTTCTTCATTCTTGATATCTGATACGTTCTGATGAAATTCAGCTAGGCCAGTTTTTTTACATTCGTGGTGGTTTACACGTCGAGAAAGGATGTCATGTTCCTATAATTCGTGGATTGAAACCAATTCCGAAACGGAGGATGTGTGTTGGAAACCCTAGCGATCTTGTTTCTAGTGATTTGCTACTTCTTTTTACTCAGGTCTCTGTTTCTCCGACGACAACGAAGAAGAAGAAGAAGAATCTCGTGGAAACAAGGAGATTGAGTTTGGGCTCCTCGAGAAGAAGTTGTTGGGATCAGACCCCTCCGATGACTCGCCGTTGTGACACGACATTGCTGCTTTCTTCTCCACGTCTCAGACCTAAATTGGTACATCTTTATCTTCTTCTCCTGTGTTACTTGTTCTTTAAGTTGCCACAATGGTGTGAAGTAAAACCAACCATATTAGTTTTAGGAGACTTTAAAAGTTGCTTCTTGTAAATAATGCAACAATTTGATATTGGCTTCACAGTTCACACAATCTTTTTTGCAGGTCTTGACTGATAAGAATATGCCAAAGAATGAGTCACTATCAAAGCACCTTAACTGCGAAACCCCTGCTTTAAGAAACAAAAATGTGGTTAAACCTGAATCACTTAGATCCGTGGCCAAAGATGGTATCAAGTCACCTATATCAATGCACCTTAACTGCGGAGCCCCGACTTTTAAAAACAGAAATATGGTCAAGCCTGCATCACCTATATCCAAGGCCAAATCTCCTAAAGATGTTATCAAGTCGTTGTCAAAGGTTGTGGCTCCTCCGGTTGCCCTTTATAAGTTGCCTTCAAGTCATAGGACTTGGTCTGATCAGAGAATCGTATGGAGCGGACTCCCAAAACCCATTCAATTGCTCGGAAATGTACATTATTTGGATCAATCTTCAATTTCTAGTTACTCTGAGAATTAGTAGTCATGTGTTTTTATCAACCTCTACTTTCAGGAAGTTTCATCTCATAGGCAAGTAGCAGTTTCAACCGCAGTAAGCGACCTGGAGGAAGCATCCGCCATGGAGTCTGTTCTACTCAATTTTCAGTATGTATTCTCTCTCTATTCATCCCTAACCAGCTTATTACACGACTCGACGAGTTATTGTTAATAGCGTTATATATGACTTTGTTCCTTCAGGGCCTTTGCCATGCTGTGTGATTCTTCAAAGAAATTATCTGCAGGACAAGTAGTGTGTTGGTTCTTGGACATCTACCACAGTACACAAAATACAGGCAAAGCAGACCATCTGTTGCGCACTCAAAATCAAAACAATGGCTCGTGTAGATTAGCAGCAAATAAAAATGCAGCATCATGGGTTCAAGCTGCAGTAGTGACTGGTTTTTCTCAATTCAACTTATTCAAAGAGCCTGGAAGTGAAGAGTATGTTGCTGATCATCACTACATTGTTATACAAAATTTATCTGAGAAACTGAGTCCAAAGGAGACAACAAGTCCAAGAAAACCAGCTTACAAGGGCGTGAAACCGCATTCAACGAAACATCGTTCTGTTTTAGACCGAAGTAGCTTAGAAAGTAAAAGCAGTTTGAAGCAGTCAGTCTAGCAGATGAGCTAGTCCGAGTTTCCAGCCAATGGTTCTTGAAATACTTGGAGAACTCATTGAACAAAGGGTCTTTCTTGATGAAGAAGGAAGAAGTAAATGGAAAAGAGTCTCTTCTTGTCCACCTTAAAGTGGTAAACCGTTGGCTCGATGATCTGATCTTAAACAGAACGGAAACTAACAAAAAAGTTGAAGATTTAAGAACGAAGCTGCAACGGTTTCTACTTGAGCATATCGAATCCTTCTAGTAATCGTAACTCAGATAACAAAAAATTTCTGGATTATATGACAAAAACTTGCAATTTGATGAGAAAAATAAATTCCTCTAAAGTTCTATAAACTATGGAACAAAACAAAAAAAAACTTTTCGATATGATACTGTTTTCCGTCCTCATCCTCATGAGACCGCATAAAAGGCTTAGCTTCATGAGCGGTCTTGGCTCCACCTTCAACATGTTCTTGATTGTTACTGGTGTCTGTTAGAGGGTGAGTAATGTTGGATCACAAGAACCGAAGCTTGCATTATGAAGTTCGATTGAGCTAATGTATTGCCTATAGTCCCTAAATCCGGAGTACTAGACCAATCCACCAAACCTGCGGTCACAGTTGATTCTACTTTATAACTTCTTCCCACAATGTAAAGATCGTAAAAATTGTTATCTTCCAATTCTCTAAGTGCTGCGATTGTTTCTTGACCATCGTTCACCACTTTCTCTATATAAGTCACAGACGTATCATTCATAGTCTTGAAGTTAAACTCGTAGATGAACTCTTCGTGCATTTGTGTCTCCTTCTCGTACACAAGCTTGGCTTTCCCGGCCGAGACTAAAGCTTCCCGGCCTGGGACGAATCTCACAACTGTGAGTTTAACCATTTGTTGTCCCACCATTCTCCAAGCGTAAGACAAAGCCTCTCGGCCGCCCCGACCTCCTAAGAATAGACCAATAGGGGATTGGCTCCGGGATAGGGTCAAATCCGCAGGGGTCATGCAAATACATAGGCCCATAGCATTGCGATTTCTTTCTTTGTGGTTTCGCCTTTGAATGATGAAGATCCAGACCAGACATCCGTCATACCACGGTCAACCAAAATCCCGACCGAACAAGATGCGTGGCTCAAAACGTTTTGGTTAATTTCACCATGCGTAGCGTTTCCTTCGCCTAACCGACCATCTGACGTCAAATTCTTATGGTAAGGCAATAAAACGAAGCTGACTTGTTTATCCTCAGCCATCAAACAAATATCTTCGTGCATCGTCGCGTAAGGTGACACCGCGGTGATAGTCTGAACCAACATTCAGTCATTGTTCACTTCCAGAGCTGAGAACGTCTCAGCGATCATTTCGGATTCCGCTCTGACTTGGTCCGAGAAACTAGTTTTTGGTTTGGACTCGTCATTCATTATGAGCAAGGAAGCTGTGGTGCGATTGGTTAGCTCGACTAGGTGGATAGCATAGAGACTGAGAGGAGACTGCTTGGTCGGGTTAGAGACTTGTAATAGATTGGTTATGTCGGAGACGTTAGGAAGGTCATGGACGCAGGTTAATACAGAAAGCTTTGATTCTCCTTTGTGTTTTTGAATGGTTCTGTTTTTATAGAAATCCAATTTCTTTTTTGGTGTGTAGCAAAGGCTAATATAGGCTGCACCAGCATTGACATCACTAGGAACGCCATGGTCATATGAGTGTACATTATTACGTCCAATGACTTGTTGTCACGTCCTGCGTTGAGTATGACTAATGCCATAGTTCCTTTGGTGTTCATAAGCGCACCGATAGCGAAACCATCACGCAAGGCATACGCAAGAAGATGGAGCAAACAACAGTCGACAAAATCTTCACCATAAAAGACGAAGAAATCTCAAACACCATCATTCCAACGCTCAAGAACCTGGACATGTAACAAAAGATCGGCTCTTAAACCGCAAATGATGTAGAAAAGAGGCATTAGTATTCCGGCGAGGAAATCGTGGAGCTTCTGTTCGATCATGTTACGAATGATGTGGTCGTGAGGGATGGAGAGACCGAACAAGAAAGCTCCGGTAATTGACTTCACACCACACGCCTTGGTGAATAAGCCGCAGAGAATCACTCCGGCGAGAATGAACCAGATGTGAGTTTCTCCGACGTGGCCTCCTTTGACGGTGTTGTTGAAGACATAAGAAATTCCAGGATGGATCACGAAGTAGCACAGAAGGGTATAGCATCAGTTGGCTCCGTACACCTATTATTTTTCATGTTAAAGTAATAAAAAAATATCGTTAGTACTAATGTGTGTGTGAGTTGTAGAGGATAAAAAAAAGTTCAATTCTTGAAATGGACCTTTCAAAAAAAATTTGTGAAAAACAAAGGGAACAATAATATTAGTTACCTGCTTTGGTAAAACCTGCGAATCCGAAAATGAAGAGAACCCAAGTCAAAGATTCCGTAATGGCTGCACACATCGCGATACGTCCCATGTCCGAACACAAGAGCTTGAGATCAGCAAGAATCCTGGCAAGATCAGGGAAATTTGTACAGCCAAACGCGATCGACCAGTAGACACTACCTGCGAGGATCTTGTCAGAGTCTCCGTTACTGGGAAGGTAGTAAAGGCCAAAACCGGCCAGTAAAGCCACAAGGAGGCCAACAATGGCTATGATCACTGGTTTTCTGTCTTTGATTTTTATCATTCTCAAGTCCAAGCCGAGACCAAGGAGGAACATGTTGTAAACGAGAGCTAAGTTTGCGAATGTCTCGAGAACCATTTGTAAGGATCCACTTATTTTCGCCGAGCACAGTTGGGCTGAACAGTAATCAGCACTGCAAATTATATAGGCAAGAAACAAAATAATCATTACAATTATTATAGGATCATACAATAAACTACGTACGAGATTTATTTGAAAAAAAGATCCCATAATAAAATGTGTATATTTCAGGTGGACAAACCTTAGATTGTTGTCATTTTGATTTATTTTCAAATCATTATTTTCGAAAACAAAAGCAAAAACTGATTTTTCATTACAACAATGAAGTTGATTGAAAAAACTAAACTTAGCTCTCTATTGTCACATCTTTTAAAAAGCAAAATCTATTTTTCATGGTTACAAAAATACTGAATGAAGTTTTTTCCCCACCACGAAAACACAATAGAAAATTTATCAAGACTTTGAAGTATATTTTTGTGATACACAAGTATATATAGGAACCAAAAAAAAAACTAATGAATATTGATAATGGTTAGTTAAAAATATGTTTTCAAGATTGATTGATTACTCACAAGAATTTGAGCGACGAAAGGAGGAAGATATAGACACCGAGAAAATAGTAGAGTATGCGGTAGCAAAGATTAGCGACACAAATTTGTGTGACAAAGAAAGGAAGTGCAGCTTCAAACATGGTTCCGCTCTCCCATCCTTTATGATCTCCGATTATGCGCATTTCAGTTTGGTTATAACATACGACGCACTGATACTCTCCCGAACCGCGACGCACTGATATCAGAAAATTGAGGTTCGGAAACTCCGGGATAGGCCATTTCTTGGGAATTTTTTGTATTAAAAGGTTTTGGCCTTTCCCTTTAACAAAATGTTGTGTTCATCCTGTGTTTGAAGTATTTATTGCATTAATAGGGGAGAGATATAGCCTGTTTTTTCTTCTTCTTCTTTTCTTGTCATTGCTAATTATAGATTTTTATGTCAAAGAGGAGACTATTAGTCATTTTAGTTGTTTTTGTACTCTCTTTGAGAATGAAATTAGTCAAATTCTGTTAGCTTTTTTTTTGGGATAAAAAACTAGTCAAAATCTTTGGTTTCTTGGTTGGTCTCTTATAACGGGTGGCTTTAAGATCAAACTGTACTGTTCTCCTTGTTTTCCAATTAAAAAACTATGTGAATATCACTGTTTTATAGATGAGTTTAATACTGTCATTAGTTGATCTAAGATACGATATTTTGCGAGATTTTTTAATTTAATTTATGAAAAGGGCAAAACATAGGGTTGCACATGTAATCATGATGTTCTTGGATCGAGAAATTAGGAAAATGGAAAGATAATGATGCAGGTGTTGATATTAATAAAAATAAAAACATTTCGACCATAAATAGAAAAGAAAAAGGAAAAAGAAGTCTAGTTGGAAAAGTTAAACCAAATGACACCGGCCTCAGCCGCACAGCGGAGATTCCCCACCGGCCATGACCTTCACACACACAATAACAAAATAAAATAATATAAAAGATATGAAAGTTTGAAACATCTATAACTTTCAATAAGATTTGACAAGTTTACACTTTTAAGGTGATGACTTCAAGTTTAAGCACTATGACAAAGTCACTTGAGAGCCTTTGGCTCTGCAAGAGATAGAACCAAACGTAAAGGGCATTATTGTCTTTTAACGAAAAAGAGGAAAGACATTCACTTTCACAGCTAAACAGTACCTGGCCATGGCCGATCGATCAAGAGAAAAGTTGGTGCAATTGCAATATCAAAATGTAAAGCAGACAACTTTAATTAATGTTATAAAAGCAGAATATTCACGTTAAGGTTAACCTACGAGGACCCCATTCGTGCTCAAAAGGAAGTAGCATAAAGCTTTGAAAAAGAGAAAAATATGAAGAGTGACCTAACACCAAACAGTTTCGGATCGAATGCTCAAGCATGGTTTTGAAAGCAAATGACCAAAGAGAGAATATCTGTATTCTAAACTAAGTTGATTTGCGGCCATTGCTGCATTTGAAGCTCTAAAATCTGCAAAAACAGTAAGAGACTTGGTGAAGAATCTCCTGCATTTTCTTGGATTCAGAGTCGCCTTTTCTTTTCTTTTTATGATTCATATCTTTCCCTAAAAGGGCTCTTATTTTCTCTTTTGATCTCTCTCTGTTCTTCAATTGCTATTCTCAGCATAAGAGCTGTGAGAAGCTCTCAAGTTATGGTAAGCCTCTCATTAATCTTCTGTTGCCTATCCTATCTTTTCTTCTGAATGTGACTACTGAAGAGCTTGCTTTGATGAATAAATGCTAGGGGACTCCTGTAAATATCACACTCGGGTCACATGTCTGGGTTGAGAATCCAGAAGTCGCATGGATTAATGGAGAAGTGATAGAAATCAAAGGCACCAATGCCACAATAGTCACTTCAAATGGGAAAACAGTGAGAAACTACTTTTCATTTGATATCAAACCCCACAAAATCGAAAATGTTTTTCATCATTTTGTTATGGACCTCTGCAGATGCATTCACAGATTTGATTTTCACAGGTCGTTGCTAGTATTTCTAGTATCTATCCACAGGATACAGAGGCGCCACCTGCAGGAGTTGACGATATGACTAAACTGGCTTACCTCCATGAGCCAGGGGTCCTCTACAATCTTGATTGCCGTTTTGCTTTAAACGAGATATATGTCAGTAATTAAGACAGATATCTAAAACATTCCCATTGATCAATCTTTTGAAAGTTCGATGTTGAGATTATCTAATAGCAAATTCTTGGATAGAGCAGACTTACACCGGAAACATCTTGATTGCGGTGAATCCATTCCAAAGACTTCCGCATTTGTATAGCGTCCATATGATGGAGCAATATAAAGGAGCTGCGTTTGGAGAACTAAGCCCACATCTGTTTGCTGTTGCAGACACCAGTTACAGGTAGAAAATGTTAATCCCTGTAAGCAGTAACTATAAAGAACTTAGCTCTTACCAAAAGCTTTCTATATATAAATCAGGGCGATGATAAATGAGGCAAGAAGCCAGTCCATTTTGGTTAGTGGAGAAAGCGGAGCTGGAAAAACAGAGACGACCAAAATGCTTATGAGATATCTTGCATTCATGGGAGGCAGATCAGATACCGAAGGGAGAAGCGTTGAACAACAAGTTTTAGAGGTGAGTGAGTTACTTGCTCTGATTTTATGTGCTTTGAACAAATGCTTCCACCGTTCTAAATTGTTCTGTTTCCAGTCTAATCCAGTGTTGGAAGCTTTTGGAAACGCCAAAACTGTGAAAAACAACAATTCAAGGTGGTGTCTGTAAAACACTTACTTTGGACATATGTTTCCTTTTTCTCCTTTTGTGATTCTCTGGATTATTCAACAGTCGGTTTGGAAAATTTGTTGAGATCCAATTTGACAAACGTGGGAAAATATCTGGAGCTGCAATCCGAACTTATCTTCTCGAACGGTCTCGTGTTTGCCAAGTCTCAGACCCTGAGAGGAACTATCATTGCTTCTACATGCTCTGTGCAGCACCGCCTGAGGTAAGTCTTCAGTAACAATCCTGAAAGCAGTAGTGCTAGAAAAATTATCTACACAATGGTTGTAATAATATGTTTGATTTTCAGGAAGTTAAGAGATTCAAGCTAGGGGATCCGAGGACGTTCCACTCTCTAAATCAGACGAACTGCTATGAGGTTTCCAATGTAGATGATGCAAGAGAGTATATGGAGACCAGAAATGCCATGGACATTGTTGGCATTGGACAAGAGTCACAGGTTTGTCTCATGACTCTCATTCTACAGATACATATGATTATAGAAATTTCAAATACTGACCAGAAACTTCAACTTTAGGATGCCATATTCCACGTTGTAGCGGCAATCCTCCACCTTGGAAATGTCAATTTTATCAAAGGAGAAGAAGCAGATTCTTCAAAACTCAGGGATGATAAATCAAGATATCATCTTCAAACAGCAGCAGAATTACTCATGTATGTTCGTCTAGCAATCCTTGGCATTAGACCCCGAAATATTCTGCACAGTTACAATGGCAATGCTGACAAATTTTCAATTATTTACTTGACGTAGGTGCAATGAGAAGATGATGGAAGATTCACTCTGCAAGCGTGTAATTGTCACTCCGGATGGTAACATTACAAAGCCGCTTGACCCAGAATCGGCAGCCTTAAACCGCGATGCTTAAGCAAAGACAGTATACTCCAGGCTATTTGACTGGTGAGTAAATCCAACCCCTGAAATGAAAATGGATATTTTGAAATCATTAGCCAAAAGCTTCTCTGCCCTACACAAGAATTCTAATGGCGCAGAGGTAATATAGAAGCCGTATTCACTACATAGGAAAGACCGAACACATCTTTACCATGGTTTTCCTTCAGGACTTTGTCTATATAAACAGTTCTCATTTTGACCAATCTCCAACCGTGACCTGTGCACAACTCAATCTTGGCAGGATTGTGGATAAGATCAACAGCTCAATAGGTCAAGACCCTAATGCTACAAGCTTGATTGGAGTCCTCGACATTTATGGCTTTGAAAGCTTCAAGATCAATAGGTAAACCTGCCAGAAACTATAAACCTGAATGATGTGTACACATAGAACTTAAGATCTAATATCACTATTCGTTTGATAGTTTTGAGCAGCTATGCATCAATCTCACAAATGAGAAATTGCAACAGCATTTCAATCAGGTAGGAAATAAAATCACCGTAACTAGTTCACAGTGCAAGCAACTTTTAAATGGAACAATTTTTTTCTCTGCAGCATGTATTCAAGATGGAGCAAGAGGAATACACGAGGGAGGAAATAAACTGGAGCTATGTTGAATTTGTTGATAACCAGGATGTCTTAGATCTTATTGAGAAGGTATAAACTATGCATCTAACATCATAAATCTTGATGATATTGGCTACTCAACATGTACAAGCACAGAAAATCATCAATAGCGTCATTTGATTTTGCAGAAACCAGGAGGCATAATTGCCCTACTTGATGAAGCATGGTAAGTGTAATTCTAATTTTTAAAGGAAGAACATTTTCACAATATCAATCCATAGTAAGAAGTAAAACTGCCTCTTCTCTGCATAATCATAAGGTTCACTCTTGCAGCATGTTTCCCAAGTCGACTCACGAGACATTTGCACAGAAGATGTATCAAACATATAAAGGACACAAGCGTTTCAGCAAACCTAAGCTTGCCCAAACAGCCTTCACTGTCAACCACTATGCAGGAGATGTGAGACAAACACAATGTTAGACACTAAGCTTAAGTAAGTACAGTAGCCAGTAACTGAGCACGCTTCTCTGTCTCCAGGTTACTTTTTCAGCAGAGCAATTTCTCGACAAGAACAAGGATTATGTTGTGGCAGAACATCAAGCATTGTTAGATGCATCTAAGTGCTCTTTTGTCGCCAATTTGTTTCCACCACTTCCAGAGGAGGCATCAAAGCAGTCCAAATTTTCATCAATTGGGACTCGTTTCAAGGTAAGCCACTAGTAAATAAATCACTTGCACACTGTTCAAGATCTTGATTCCTAACCTAAGCTACCCCCAGCAACAACTCCAAGCTCTAATGGAGACGCTGAACACAACAGAGCCCCATTATATTAGATGTGTGAAGCCAAATGCAGTTCTAAAGCCCGGGATTTTTGAGAATGACAACGTCCTAAACCAACTAAGATGCGGAGTAAGCCTAAAGCCTCATGTTTCCTAGTTAAACAAGTTCATGTTTTCCCATAGGGATTTGCTAATAGCAGGATCTGGATATGTGAACAGGGTGTACTGGAAGCTATAAGAATCAGTTGTGCTGGTTATCCAACAAAACGAGCTTTTGATGAATTCCTTGATCGTTTTGTGATGCTAGCAACAGACGTTCCAGAGGGGTAGAAATACTCGATAAACAAAATCAAGAAAGAAGAGAGATTATCAGTTTTATCCAAGCTGAGAAAGTTACATTTATTATTGACAGATCCGACGAGAATGCGGCATGTGCTTCGATCTGCGACAAGATGGGTTTAAAAGGCTATCAGGTACGTCAAGCTCAGGGTACATGCATGTCAAATATGAATAATTAAAGCAATCCATTTGCTAACGTTTCAGTCTAAAGTCTAAACTTGACTCATCTTCAGATAGGGAAAACAAAGATATTTCTTAGGGCCGGACAGATGGCTGAACTAGATGCAAGAAGAACCGAGGTCTTAGCTGGCGCTACTAAACGCATTCAGAGGCAAATCAGGACTTATTTAACAAGAAAAAAATTCCTTGGGCAGAAAAGGGCTACAATTCATATGCAAAAACTTTGGAGAGGTTTTATTCTTCTACCTATGTCTCAATAGTAAAACCTACCGAACACAAAGCTATGAATTAAAAAATATCAATAGAGCCATCCATACTATCTGATATATAATGTCATAAACTGATCCAAAATTCAGCCAGGACTCATAGTGTTCTTCAAATTAACTGTGTGTCATGTGTATTGCTTATATAGCACAACTTGCACGCAAGTTGTATCAAAACATGCGAAGGGAAGCTGCTTCACTTTGTATCCAAAAGAACATTCGTGCTCACAGAGCAAGGAAATGCTACACTAAGCTACAGGCATCAGCAACAGTTATTCAGACTGGTTTACGGGCAATGTCTGCTCGAAACAAACATAGACACAGAAGAAGGACAAAGGCAGCAATTATAATTCAGGTACTAGATTTTGACTACTTAATCACACTTCTTAGTTCTCTATCAAAATATCAGAAGTTTCTAGACTTGTCTCAGACTAGTTCACTCCCAAGGATAGGTTAGAAATAATCAAAAGCAGTAACCAATCTTATTTCAAAGTTTGGATTATTCTTCACCCATAAGGGAACAAGATTTCAATTAAGGAAACTTATGCATGTGCTCAGATGCTTGACGGATCATACGTCAAGCAAAGTGGTTATTCTTACTTGTTTGAGGATCAAATAGTATGGAAGGGGGAGGTGAAAATGATTTTGATATAATTTTCTGATAAGTCTTACTGAAATATCTTCTAACAGAGGGAATGGAGAAGACACCAAGCTCATGAAGCTTATAAGCAGAACAGAAAAGCAACATTAGCATTACAATGTCTGTGGAGAGCTAAAGTAGCACGGAAAGAGCTCAAAAAGCTCAAAATGGTAAGTTCCATAGCGAGTTATGCAGTAACATTCCAAATTAGAAAAATACTTCAGTCTAAGTTACTAACAATAAAATGTTCCCAACAAAGGCTGCAAGAGAAACTGGGGCGCTCAAGGAAGCAAAGGACAAGCTAGAGAAACGTGTGGAAGAGCTAACCTGGCGTCTCGAATTAGAGAAGCATCAAAAGGTATTTTTCAATGAAGTTAAAAACTAGAGTTCTTTGTTCAGCTATCTAATTGCCTTGGATGAAAGTATGCTAGAGTTAAAAGTTCCATGATTGAAGCCCAAGCTGAATTGTGTCATTAGGTTGATCTCGAAGAAGCCAAAGCACAAGAAATCGCAAACCTACAAAATACTTTAACTGAATTGCAAGAAAAGATAGATGAAGCCCACACTGCAATCATACGAGAGAAAGAAGCAGCAAAACTAGTGATTGAACAAGCTCCACCAGTCATCAAAGAGGTTCCAGTTGTAGATAACACTCAACTGGAGTTACTGAACAGTCAAAACAATGAACTGGAGGTAAATTTTGAGCTACAAGTTCCACTAACTAGCAGATATTTTTCCTGATACAACATCTTCAAAACGTAGGTTGAGGTAGCAAAACTAAAAGGAAAAATCGAGGAGTTTGAAGCAATATGTTCTGCACTTGAGAGAGATAGCAAGGCAAATCTAAGTGAAGCAGAAGCTGCAAAATCAAAGGCCATCCAATTTCAAGAGATCATCGAAAGGTATATATTTTATTGATTCCTTAAGGCATTGAAATCATATCTGTTTTTACAGTCAGGGTTCACGAGTATTGTTGGTAAACTACAGATTACATACGAACCTGTCAAACCTTGAATCCGAAAATCAGGTCTTGCGCCAGCAGGCTTTGGCCGCTTCAACAAGCGCCGAAGAGTCTGGCGAGTTAAACAGGTATGGTCCTGTGAGCTGAGCAGTTTTCTCAGCTTAGTACATTCCTTTTCTTCTCTCAGGCATTGCTGTGTGCATTTGAAATTTTTTCAATTGACCTGAATAATAAATTAAAAGGAAAACATGGCGATTTGACTGTATCTGAAATCACCACTTATCTGAAATAAAAACCTCTTATCAGCTTGAAGGATAGAGTTGCGATTCTAGAGTCAGAAAATGAATCTCTTCGAAGACATACGGCTCCTGTAGAAAGGACAGTGCCCCCTGAAAGAGTTTTTGCGACCGAAAAGGTGCAAAACTTCTGTCAACATAAAAAATTTTAGTCAAAAAACATGTATAAGATTTTTCGTTAATGTAATATAACTGTGCAGGATCTTGAAAATGGGCATCAAACAGAAGAGATTCAGGCAACAAAGGTACAGTATCTTGCTAGCCCCAGTTTAAGGAATAGTACTCTACAGTTCCTCATCCCTTGTTATTTGTTTCAGGAGCCAAAGAATCCAATCATTGTGTTAGCAAAACAAGGGTCTCTAACAGATAGGCAACAGGTATCATTTGAGAACTTGTTTGTACTAAAGAGCCCTAAGTTGATAACCAACAAAAAGCAAGCAAAAGATAGTACTTTAGAATATATAATAACTATTACTGGACAGGAGAGCCATGATGTGCTGATGAAATGCCTCACCGACGAGAGAAGGTTTAAAAACGACAGATCTGTGGCAGCCTGGATAGTTTACAAGACACTACTTCAATGGAGATCATTTGAAGCCGAGAAAACAAATATATTTGATAGAATTGTTCATAAAATTCGATTTTCCATTGAGGTAATAAATTAAAGAAAATGACTATAAAGGTAGTAAAATTCTGAAATGTCTGAAACTAGAACTTTATATTCAAGTTGTATTAATTTTGGTCCAGGAGAGCCAAGATGACACAAGGGAACTAACTTATTGGCTTACAACAAGCTCTACCCTCTTATATCTTCTACAATCTACACTCAAGTTCAGCAATACCAACAAGGCGGCTTCAACACGTAGCAGATCATCCCAGGCTACACTATTTGGGCGATTGGTCCAAGTAAGCTTCGTAAAAGTGAACCTCTGATTAATCCAATTTGTAACAGACTTAGTAATTGTTGGTAACAACATTGTAGGGAATGCAATCATCTTCAATGGGATTGGAAACATCCAGTGGCTACAGTGGGATGGTTGGGATATCAAATGACCAACAGATGGTCGAAGCTAAATACCCGGCTTTACTATTCAAGCAACACTTAGCAGCATACGTTGAGAAAACATACGGAATGATCCGAGATAACTTAAAGAAAGAGATTAATCCATTACTAACTCTCTGTATCCATGTCAGTAGATTATTCATCAAGTTACTATGGAACTTATCTTAGTGATTTGCTAATCATGTATGTTAACACTGTGTTATGTGAGATGTAACAGGCACCAAGACCAGCGAGAGCTAGAAGTTTGCGAGACATGACTAAAAACATCCATGTGACTACAATTGCCAAGCAACATGCCATATGTACAATGGCAGAACATTATCAACAGGCTTGAACATACCTTGACCTTTATGGCAGAGAACCATGTAAGAAATGCACTTTCGAAGACGTTCATCTCAAGCATAAAAATTTTCTTCTCCTGTTTCTTGACCGAGTCTTAATGATCTCCAGGTCCCATCTATGATCACAAGAAAACTCTTCCATCAGGTTTTCTCGTACATCAATGTGCAGCTCTTTAACAGGTACAGAAATATAGTGCCTAGGACACAAGTAGCTACATTTAGTTACTAGGTAGCTTGACTTGCAAAGTTTATCTTCCGGCAGTTTGTTGCTTCGTCGAGAGTGTTGCTCGTTTAGCAATGGAGAATATCTGAAAATGGGCTTGCATGAATTAGAACAGTGGTGCCTGAAGGCAGAAGACGAGGTAGGCTAAAACATCAGTAACCAAATTATATGAAGAGCAAAAAAATGACAAATAGATTAACTTACATGACTCTTTTTTTCTCTCCTACAGGCAGCACGATCACCATGGGATGAACTTCAACACATAAGGCAAGCCGTGAAGTTTCTGGTACAACTTCGAACCATATCTATTGATGAAAATACATAGTTGGTGAAACTTCAGCATTTGATATATACTATCACTCTACAGGTCTCGCAGCAAAAAACACAGAAACCATTGGACGAGATTACAAAAGTGATATGCCCGGTAAAGACCTTAAACCAAAACTTTCTGCAAAGCATATAGAAGGATCATACTCTGGCATAACTATCTATTAGGAGTTCTCTCCGAAAAATTATATGTTGAATAAATGAGCAAATAGGTGAGGATCTTATGAAAGTAAAAGCAAATCATTTGAATAAATTAAACTGGAGAATGACAAGATGACAGGCAGCTAAAACCCTCCTAGAGTCCTACTTCCAGTTATTGCTACACAAATTGTAAACTATGGAAGATAGCTGCAACTTTTCATAGAACTCTTTTCCTGATTTGTTATAACTCTCAAATTATTTTCTTTTTTGCGCAGGTACTAAGCATTCCACAAGTATATCGAATTGGGACTATGTTTTGGGACGAAAAATATGGAACTCAAGGAATCTCCCCTGAGGTAAGTAATAAATCAACAAAACCTACCCCAAAAGTTCTTCAAGAAAATTCACAGCAAACCTAGCAAAAACACAATATTGCTCTTTTCATGCAATCAATTGGCTTTACTAGTTACTTTGAATAATGTACCTGACCCAAGAGATGAAACTCTTAAAACACCCTGAACTAGGATTATATCCAACTACTTGTGGACAAAACAAAATTACACCTTTAAAAATACGAAAAAATTATATTTTAAACTTGTAAATTGTCCAATGTTCAAGTTCAAACTAAAACTGGGCTCATGATCCGATAATAGGTGATCAAGCAGATGAGGAAAACTAATGGCGGAAGATTCAGTCAATATGACTTACCCTTCTTTCTTGCTAGACGTCGATTCAAGGTACGCAAATAAATAATTTCTCAATTTGTCTCCCTAATTACTCTCGAATCTTCAATGTTTCCGGTATCTTGCAGCATTCCTTTCTCAGTGGAAGATGTTTCACAATCCTTCCCCGGCGGTACCATTAGCCTCTCCGACGTCGATCCACCGCCGCTTCTCCGCCAGCGATCTGATTTCCACTTCTTGTTCCAAACATTGTCCGAGTAACGAGGAAATTCATCGAAAGGAACCTGCTGCCTTGTCCAGAAGTCTTGTTCCAACGGCTGCAAATCTTTATAATTTTATTAATTAAGCCCATATTTTTGCATATATTACAGAAAGGGAAGCTTTTTTTCCATATTTTTTTGGCTCACAAGAAGCCATAAAGCTTCTCTTTTTTTGTGATTTTATTTTTTGGGTTTGGGGTTTATTTCCTCTGTGTATAAAAAAGAGTTGAGATTCGTAAGATTCATGGCGTATTTATTTTGTTTGCCAAATGATACATGGTGTAATGAGCATTATATATGTTAATGAGATTGGATTTGTAAACATTTAGAATTTGTAAGAAACATAATTTCAAAATTAGTGCTAGATTTTATCTTTAACTGTATAAATGCTCGAATTTGAGATTTTATAGGAAAAAGTAGGTTTATGCATTTGGTTTGATAATTCTATCTTATATGTATTTGACCGAGTTATCAGTTTTGATCGGGAGAATTTATTTCAGTTTGTAAAAATATTGTCTGATAGTTATCTAGGATAACAAAATTAATTACTCGTTTAGGTAATACAAATTTTCAAAACTTAATTATCTAAAATATTTTAAATTACTCAAAGTTATTTAAAACTACATGCAATTATTAGAAATACTTGAACTTGAATTCATTTCTTACCCAATTAAATGAGAGTTTAGCTTATGAGTTATGATTTTAAATATTCAAATTATTTGTACACTAGCTTAAGTTATCTACATGTCATCTCCATGTTGTATCGGCCACTTGGAATATCCTTTTTGTATCCTTCAAGCTAGCTTAAGTTACTCAATCTCTTCTCTAGTTAGTCATTAAGTCAATCTTATTTGTAATTTCATCATCTTGTAACACATTCATAGCATTTCAATAGAATACCTTTTATCAAAAAAAATTAAAAAAAAAGTTTGTACACTAACGGATAACTGAACAACACAATTCAGATAATAAATTTAAATCTCCAAATTTCATATGTACTCAACTCATATCCGCTATGACCGGATTTTTATCCAAAATGGACATGTCTATGAAGAAACTATATTTGGGGTATCATAAATAGTATGTGGAAAAATGAAAATAATGAGAATGTTTCTTTATAAAATAAACTGATTTTGAATTTTTGAGGGATCATTAGGAAAATAAATATAGTTGTCAATTGTCATCTTCGATTTGAAAGCAAACTCACTAATTAAATGAGAGGGTTTTATTGTAGCTAAAACCCCTCTCCAGTTAAAATCACAGCAACAGAGCCATCAAAATTTCTCCGATAGAAGAAGATGGAGTGTGTAGTTCCACTACGACGGTGCTTCTATCTCAATCCGTCGGAGATAAGCCACCGCATCGTTAACCACAGCCGTCGCCATATCCATCTTCCTCTCTCCTCCTCCTCTTTCCAATCAGGTCGACACTTCATTTCCTCTTCTCTTCTTTGTTTCATAATCAATCCAGCTTTATAGCCTTACTCGCTCTTTGGTCCATTTTCAGGGCTTTGGCCTCTCTCTCATAATAAGAATCGATTTCTTGCTCCACTCGCACAGGGGAGTTCCTTGCATCGCCATACAGAGCATCTTCCTCTTTCTGTGGTTAGTTTTCGGAAATTTAGGTATTATAATCATTTCATAGATATTCGGAATTGTCAATTAATTTGGTGAAATTAGTTCTTGTGATGTTCCAGTCACTTGATTGCTTTTTTTGTTGATTTAGTCTATGGTGTGGAAGGTTTTTGGATAAGGTTGCACAAAAAACTTGATTGTGGTTTCTAAGCTTGTATGTTCACGTATTGTCATTGTTTCAGAGCTCGTCTGTGATTGGTAACTCGGAGGAAGAACTTGAAGAAGAACAAGAAGAAGATGATGATGCAGACTGGGAGGCAGAATTTCTTGGGGAGATTGATCCATTGGATATTCAACCTCCAAAGAAGAGGAAAAAGGAGAAAAGGTCGAAAGTGCTTGATGACACTGAAGGGATGGATTGGTGTGTAAGGGCAAGGAAAATTGCACTTCAATCGATTGAGGCTAGAGGATTGTCTTCTACAATGGCGGAGGTGATGCCTCTTAAGAAGAAGAAGAAGAAAAAGATCAAGAAAGTTATTGGAAACAAAGATAAGGTCAAAAGTAAAAGTATTCCGGAAGATGATTTTGATACAGAGGAAGAAGATTTGGATTTTGAAGATCGATCTGTGGAGGATAAGATGGGCGAACTGCGGAAGCAAGTTAGCTCTTTAGCTGGTGGAATGTTTGAGGAAAAGAAGGAGAAAACGAGGGAGCAATTAGTTCAGAGGCTATCCCAATTTTCAGGACCATCTGATCGTATGAAGGAAATCAACCTGAACAAAGCTATAATAGAAGCAGAGACTGCTGAAGAAGTATTGGAAGTAACAGCTGAGACAATCATGGCTGTTGCCAAAGGTTTAAGTCCATCGCCGTTGTCTCCCTTAAACATTGCTACTGCACTCCACCGAATTGCTAAGAATATGGAGAAAGTTTCGATGATGAGAACTCGTAGGCTTGCATTTGCTAGGCAAAGAGAGATGTCAATGCTTGTTGCTCTTTCAATGACATGTCTACCAGAATGTTCGGCTCAAGGCATCTCAAATATTTCTTGGGCATTGTCCAAAGTCGGGGATGAATTGCTTTATTTGACAGAGATGGATAGACTTGCAGAAGTTGCCACATCAAAAGTGGGGGAGTTCAATTCTCAGAATGTTGCTAATATTGCAGGGGCTTTTGCTTCCATGCGCCATTCTGCTCCAGAACTCTTCGCTGAGTTGTCAAAGAGAGCATCTAATATTATCATCACCTTTAAAGGCCAAGAGATTGCTCAACTATTGTGGTCATTTGCCTCACTTTATGAGCCAGCTGATCCATTGCTTGAATCTTTGGATAGTGCTTTCAAAGGCAGTCACCAGTTCAAGTGCTACTTGACGAAAGAAGTAGCAAACTATGATGAAGTAGTAGATGATGCTTCAGGATCTCCAGCACTTAGCTTTAACAGGAACCAGCTGGGGAACTTAGCATGGTCTTATGCTGTTCTTGGGCAAGTGGAGCGACCTTTCTTCGCCAATATATGGAATATCTTAACCACCTTGGAGGAGCAAAGGCTTTCAGAACAGTATAGGGAAGATGTCATGTTTGCTTCGCAGGTGTATCTTGTGAATCAGTGCTTGAAGCTTGAGTGCCCCCACCTTCAGTTGTCACTTCGTGATGGACTCGAAGAAAAAATTACCCATGCAGGAAAAACCAAAAGGTTCAATCAGAAAATAACCTCATCTTTTCAGAAAGAAGTTGGACGCCTTCTAATAAGTACAGGGCTTGATTGGATTAAAGAACATGATGTGGATGGCTACACCGTGGATGTTGCTCTGGTCGAGAAGAAAGTTGCTTTAGAAATCGACGGGCCAACTCATTTTTCAAGAAATTCGGGTAAGTGCCATCACTCTGTTTCTTTATATATCTTGGTGTCTGATGGAGCCAACTCAAACTCAAAGATAATTTCGACTTTTTCGTCTTTGCAGGACTACCATTAGGGCATACAATGCTGAAGAGGCGATATGTTACTGCTGCTGGATGGAAAGTGGTATCCTTGTCTCTTCAAGAGGTGGGTTTAAAACGTTAAATACTCCAAATATAAAATTGAGTTACTTGGATGATGCTATGGAATCAAGTAGGCATTGTTCTCCAATTTTAGAATCTGTTTTGTTCAAAAGTCAAAAACTCACATGCGCTTAATTGATAGTCTTTGCCCATCTTAATCACGAGTATACATTTCTCAAACATGTGTTGACTTTGTTTTTATTTTATTTTAGTGGGAAGAACTTGAAGGCAGCCATGAACAGCTAGATTATTTGAGGGAGATTCTCAACGGCTGCTTATAGAGAAGACAGTAACGAGACACCTAAAGGCATTGTCATTTTATGGTTGTTAATTAAAGTGCTCTTTTCCCCTTACGTATATAGCTAAGATTATTATATTAGATTGATGATTTTTATGTTTAGAGCAATAAAACATAATTAAAATCCATTTAAATTATACAGTCTTCATTACAAGTTTCTGCCAAGCGAACACTATAGTGTTCATAGCTATTTCGCATGCAACAAGAAATCTACACCACACATATAGAAGCAAACAGTACCCATAGAAACACTAATGCTTGATCTGGGACAACATTGTCCTGACATCTTTGCTGTTCGGCCTCTGTTTCGGATCATCCAGAGTACAGTAACAAGCGATTTTCAGAACCAAAAGCATTTGTTCATCGAATCCTTGTTTCATCAACTTCGGATATCGCAATGCTTGGATTCTCCGATGTTATTATGTTCCTCATCCGCTTAAGAAGACTCATCTCGTTGGTATGCTGAAAAAATTCGTCTGAAGGAGCTTCCCAATCACCAGAACCGCAAGAATCACTCCAAAACTATAGATATCACATTTATCTGTGAACTTGAGAGTTAGATGATACTCTGGTGCTATGTATCCCACAGTACCTGCAACATGCGACATTGTAATATGTGTGTCCGCATCGGGCATTGCCTTTGCCAGCCCGAAATCTGCAATTCTGGCTTCCATGTCATCAGCAAGAAGAATATTTGCTGGCTTTAAGTCTCTGTGAATGATTGTTGGCTTATGATTTATGTGAAGGTACTCAAGCCCTGCGGCTATACCTAAAGCAATCTTGTGCCTTGCTGGCCACATTAGCTCTCTGTTTCCAGCTGACACACCAGACAGTATATCTTGCAAACTCCCGTTCTTCATGAACTCGTAAACAAGGTAGTGGCATTCGGGTCTCGACACGTGTGCTAACAATGGGAGAAGATTCCGGTGCCGGATTTGGCCGGCTGTGTTGATCTCTGGTCTAATATGCCTCATTTTCTTGTTCAGAAACTTGAAATCTTCATCTGTAAGTTCATTGGCGTCTTTAGGCGGTTGGATCACTTTCTTCACGGCGATGATCTTCCCGTTGCTTCCAGGTAGTTTCGCTTTGAAAACTTCTCCGCAACCTCCTTTTCCTAACCGCTGCTTCGTCCTCCAAGAAAGCTAAGTCTCAGCTTTCTTAATCAATGGGCTGAATATGGAAGGGCCTGCTGGATGTGCTGAGCCTCTTATTGCCGCAAGAATCAATTTGAACATCACCTAGAAGACAAACCCCGATATAGTTCCGCCTATGGCTCCAACGGCGAACCCTAAGATCCATGCTGCTACTTTCTTCTTATTGCTCTTCTTCTTATAAGATAAAAATAATAATAAGAAGCCCATACCTCTTTTTACCAATAATTTTGGAGTAAAGTTGATTCAATATAAATTTCTTCTGTTTTATATTCAACTAAATTAAATTCTGTTGTTATCTTTAAAATTTGAAAAAGAAATAAAACTGATAATCCTAACTTGTGAAATTGGCTATTCGTAAAGTGTAGATTTTGGGTATTCTTTTCCAGGAAATAGTGTGGGAAAATAATAATGTTGAAAATGTGGATAGAGCAAGTTGCAATATCTCATCATTCTATATAGCGATTCAGTTATTGTCTTGACTATGTAAGCGTTGATAAGTCAAAGTCTCCTCCGTGGGTTCCACAGTGAGCCATTCCACACGTTAGAAATTAAATCTTTTTATTTCAGTCGCTCTCTTTACCGTTCTGGGTCGATAAGTTTGTCGTCTGTATTAAGGTGAGAGTGGAATAAGTCGTGCGAAGATAAACGACAAGAACATAAGTAACGAATGAACCAAATACACTCAGTATTGAGATACCATTTAAATGAAATTTTTTTTAAGATCACAAGTTTAACTACCAACAATACGAAAAAGACTAATTTCATATATTTTGATCTTCGACCGAAAAAGATTTTTAGATTTCAAACCGATCTAAACCGGTACATTCCACTACATTTTCAATTCGGTTAAAGTTCAACTTCCCTGTTCAAGCAAACTAGTTTCCAGGGCGGCAGAATCTTGTCGCAGAAGCGATTCGCAGACATGTTTCAAGAGCAATTGAGAACTGTTTGCAGGATTACCATTTGGGCATACAATGCTGAAGCGGCGATATGTTACTGCTGGTGGATAGAAGGTGGTAACCTTGTCTCATCAAGAGTTAAATTCCAAAGCAGTAACATTGTACTAGGATGATGCTATGGAATCAAGTAGACATTGTTCTCCATTTTTAGAATTATCTGCTTTGTTCAAGAGTCAAAAATTCACATGCTAACTCCAAATTTTCTCAGGACACCAAAAATAGTAATTGAATCGGGTATATCTACAAATGTCAGCTAATTAACATTAAGAGATCCGAGATTAGAACACACATATAGAAACAAACAATACTTATAGAAACACTAGTGCTTGATCTGGGACAACATAGCCCTGACATCTTTGCTGGTCGGCCTCTCTTTCGGATTGTCCAGAGTACAGTAACAAGCGATTTTCAGAACCAGAAGCATTTGTTCATCAAATCATTGTTCCATCAACTTCGGATCAATCGCACTGCTTGGATTCTCCGATGTTATTCTGTTCCTCATCCACTTAATCATACTCATCTCGTCGGTATCCAGAAAAAACTCGTCTAAAGGAAGCTTCCCAATCACCAGAACCCCAAGAGTCACTCCAAAATTATAGATATCACATTTCTCTGTCAACTTGAGAGTTTGATGATACTCTGGTGCTATGTATCCCACAGTAACTGCAACATTTGAGGTTGTAATATGTGTGACACAATCGGGCATTGCCACTGCCAGCCCGAAATCTGAAATTCTGGCTTCCATGTCATCATCTAGAAGAACATTTTCTGGCTTTAAGTCTCTATGAATGATTGTTGGATTATGATTTATGTGAAGGTATTCAAGCCCTGCGGCTATACCTAAAGCAATCTTGTGCCTTGCTGGCCACATTAGCTCTCTGTTTCCAGCTGACACATCGGACAGTATATCTCGCAAACTCCCGTTCTTCATGAACTCGTAAACAAGGTAGTGGCATTCGGGTCTCGACACGTGTGCTAACAATGGGAGAAGATTCCGGTGCCGGATTTGGCCGGCTGTGTTGATCTCTGATCTAATTTGCCTCATTTTATTGTTCAGAAACTTGGGATCTTCATCTGTAAGTTCATTGGCGTCTTTAGGCGGTTGGATCACTTTCTTCACGGCGATGATCCTCCCGTTGCTTCCAGGTAGTTCCGCTTTGAAAACTTCTCCACAACTTCCTTTTCCAATGATCTCCAGAGAAGCTACCGCTGCTTCGTCCTCCAAGAAAGCTAAATCTTCAGCTTTCTTGATCAATGGGCTGAATATGGAAGGGCCTGCTGGTTGTCCTGGGCCTCTGATTGCCGCAAGAATCAATTTGAACATCATCGAGAAGACAAACCCAGAGATTGTTCCACCTATTGCTACAACAGCGAACCCTAAGATCCATGCTGCTACTCTCTTCTTCTTGCTCTTCTTCTTCCCTTGTTTTGGAGCTTTTGATTTAGTGCTGTTGTTTGGTTTCTTCGTGGAATTTGAAGATGGAGTTTCAGCAAGAATGTGTCTCGTTTGGTTTGGAGAAGTCTGAAGCTTGATTTTTCTCATAACCGGAACCGGACCATCCAAAAACCGGTTTCCAGAGACATCAAAGAACCGGAGATTGTTGAACGACACACTTGGTTCGGGGATTTTGCCTGAGAAGAGATTGTTTGCAACACAGAGATTCTCAAGATTGCGTAAACTCTTCAAGAAATTCAAGTTTCCGGAGAAATTGTTCGAAGAAAGATCAAGGATTCGAAGATGGATCAAACTAGAAAAGTTTCCCGGAATGTGACCTGAAAATCTATTGTTTCGAAGATCAAGAACTTCAAGTTGCTTACACCTTAAGATATCCACCGGAACACTGTTGACCAACTGGTTATTAGACAAAGTAAGTTCCTTGAGCTCCGATAACTTTCCGATCACCGGCGAGATGGACCCCGTCAAGCTCCTAGATCGGTAGACGAGCCTCGTGACACGGACAACGTATTCTCCGGTGACGACTTAGCGCCTTCTCTCGCAGAAAACTCCTCGGTGACCACATGGGTGGAGATTAGTAGTGGATAAAGAACGTTGACCGGTAACTCCGAGCTCTGTTTCGATGACCTGAAGAGCTTTGAGATCTGAGGGATCGATATCGAGCCACTCAACAGAGTAGACAAATGAAGAGAGAAGAAGAAGGGAGAGAACGGGGACGATGAGAGGCCGGAGGAAGTGATCGGGATTTCCCGCGGGAACAGCCATTTTAATTAGAGAAAGTTTCTACTTGTGGTTGTTGTCAGAGTCTACACTGCCTATTTATGGTATAATATTATTATTGAATTCTTACATATAAATCGAATTAGGAAAATTTTGTTACTGAATTAACAAGATAGAAAAAATACGAAGGGCAGCATATCTTCTCTTTTTTATCAATGATTGTTGAGTAAAGTGTTTCAATATCATTTCTTATATTTTATTTTCTATTTATATTAAAATTTCTCATAAAATATGAAAGAAAAATAATAACAAAAACTGATAATCCTAATTTGTGAAATTGGCTATTCGTAAAGTGTAAATTTGGGTATTTTTCCAGGAAATGGCATGGGAAAGTAATAATGTTGAAAATGTGGATATAGCAAGTTGCAATGTTAATTCTATATAGCGATTCAGTTATTGACACTTAATTGTGAAGTCAACTCTGTGGGTTCTAGAGTGAGCCATTCTACACGTTAGAAATTATGTTCCACACCTTTTATTCGTCGTCCGTATTAAGGTTGTAGGAATTTCAATGAAATCTATTCTCAACACCATATAGATTTGATTTAATTCAATCCTAAACATTTTCTTGATTAGCAAGTCTTCAAGATGATTTATCTTCCCTTTCACTTAATCGATTCTTTTAATGGAAAAGAAATCTACAACCCTTTCGTGGTGTTTTTCGATT
Organism: Cardamine chenopodiifolia; assembly: GCA_963922655.1. Taxonomy (NCBI): domain Eukaryota; kingdom Viridiplantae; phylum Streptophyta; class Magnoliopsida; order Brassicales; family Brassicaceae; genus Cardamine; species Cardamine chenopodiifolia. The sequence goes on along the minus strand of OZ000486.1, from coordinate 13,236,602 downwards.
ATGAAAAAACTGACTTTTTATTGTTATTTTCTTTGTGAGAAAATCAATTAATTATTATTTTCATTACACCATTTTATATATATACATATTTGTATTGCACCCTTATTGTAACCACCATTTTAAATGCATAAACATAATATATACACAAATATATAATATTTGTACTTATATAAACATATAATACATATACTTATTAAAGCAAAGAAGAAGGGTTATCCATACATCCGAATTCTAATGTAACTAATCGAAACCGATTTATTACAGTGTCGTCTCCTATATTAGAATCATTTATTTTAATATAAACTGAGAATCTTTCCATTATATCGAAAAAATATATATATATATATATATATAAATAAAGAATAAATATTCTTACAAAGTTGTCTAAAGTCGTGCGAAGACTAACGACGGGAACATAAGTAGTAAAATAAGTAACGAATGAACCAAATGCATTCTGTATGTGACCTACCTCTACGGCTCTACAATAAAAAAAAATTAAGATCACAGGTTTAACTACCAACAATACGAAAAGCACTAATTTCATATATTTTGATCTTCGACCCAAAGAGATTACTAGTTTAAACATATTAAAGTTAAAATTCCTAACTAATTTTTTAACTTTTTTTCTAATTTGTTTTAATATTTTTAGTTTTACCAATTTTTATTGTAAATAAATTGTTATCTCCTGAGGATGAATTAATTTCTTACTACTATTAAAAATTTTCGCTGAAAAACTTTGGGATTTTACTAAACGAGTTATGTTCGTCGGTCTAAAATAACAGTAGCCAAATGTCCAATGACCAAACCAAAGTAACATCCCACATTTCAAACCTACATTTTCAATTCGGTTAAAGTTAAATTTCCCGGTTCAAGCAAACTAGTTTCCTCCGCCTTCTCACTCTTGACTTTTTAGACTTGAGTTTCTCCGAGCGGCGGCAAAATCTTGTCGCAGAAGCGACTCGGAGACCTGTTTCAAGAGCAATTGAGAACTGTGAGATTAAAAATCTGAAAATGGAGAATCGAGAAGATCTTAGCTCGATTCTTCCAAACCTTCCGCTTGTAATTCGTTCGTCGTCGCTGTATTGGCCACCGCGCGTGGTGGAGGCGCTGAAGGCAATGTCTGAAGGACCATCTCACAGCCAAGTTGACTCAGGAGAGGTTCTATGGCAAGCTATTTCCGATATGAGACGATCCTTATCTTTGTCAACTCTCGCGCCTTTTGCTTCTCATGGCTACGCATTTTTCTTTGATGAAGTAATCATCATCATCATCATCATCCTTAAATTTGGTTTATATTAAATTTCTGCATATGTCAATCAATTTTCAATTTGAGTGATAAATTGAGTAGTGGAATAAAGTATTTTTCTTGATAATTGCAGCTGATTGATGAGAAAGAATCAAAGAGATGCTTCGATGAGATTGTCCCGGCATTGGCGAGGTTACTTCTTCAATTACCATCTCTATTAGAAGTGCATTTCAAAAATGCTGATATTATCGTTAGTGGAATCAAAACTGGTCTCCGCTTGTTAAATTCCCAACAAGCCGGCATAGTTTTTCTCAGTCAGGTATTGATGCATAGTGCTATTTCCTACATATCAGCTAAATGTGCTTTTTTTTTTTTTAAATTGTATTCCTGAATTTGAGTGATTTGTAGACTAGGCTTTTTTGTACACGAGGTTGTCAGTTTGCTAGATATTTGTAGAAATTCTTTTGTAGTTCCACTGATTCTTTGGCAGATTTTCTAAGTTATTGGTTATTGCATATTTTAGTTAGAAAAGTAATGACCTGGTGGTGTTAAAGATATAGTATGGATTATTGATTTTCTTACATGTCCATTGTACCTTCAATTTTGCAGGAGTTGATTGGAGCTATGCTTGCCTGCTCTTTCTTTTGTTTGTTTCCGGTTGCTAGTAGAGGTGCAAAAAATCTTCCAGACATCAACTTTGATCTTTTGTTTGCGTATGTGACCTTTCGCTTTGTCTTCTAAATTTTTCTTAAAGAACTAGGCCTACATTAGTCTGGTCTTGAAGAAATGCCTAATGTTCAAATCTCAGTCATTGGCTTAAGTGATAAGGTGATCAAGCAAGCATTTTGAAAGAAAGGGAAATTTAATGTATTTCACTGACAAAAGAAAGCAAATCCTCTAGATATCGTATAAGAGCTTCAGTCTTCATTCAGAGTTCACTTGTTAGACTTGGATTAGCTTGATGTGAAAAAAACATATTTCTATGATTCATTGGCTATCATATACCAAGCCAAGATTTTATTTTTTAATCTAGAAAATCAGTTGTGGTATCTTGTCCGGTGTGCATTGAGTAAGTTTCATTTGGAGTGTTGGACTTCGTCTACACGTAGTCTGACTTTAGAGTTTCACTTTATTTTCAGGAGCCTTTATGAAAGTTATAGTGAAAGTCAAGAAGGCAAGATAAGGTGTCTTATGCATTACTTTGAAAGGTTGTGCTCCTGCTTGCCGACTGGGATCGTTTCATTTGAACGCAAGATTCTTCCAGCTGAATACCACAATTCTTCTGTCTCTGCTCCTGATGCTGATTTCTGGAGCAAGTCTGACATTTCCCTTTGCGCTTTTAAGGTGACAGGAATTATGTTGTGGATTTCTGTACCTTGCAGCACTGAATCTGCAAATGCTTGTACATTATTTTTGCCGTTTATTGTTTCAGGTTCACTCTTCTGGGTTAATTGAAGATCAACCTGACAATGCTCTGGAAGTGGACTTTGCGAATAAGTATCTCGGAGGTGGTTCCCTAAGTAGGGGGTGCGTACAGGTTTGAGATTCATATTACATTTTAGATTTCAGAAGCATACATGATTTGTTTTCATTGATTCTTGAGTTCATTTTTTGGTCAAACGAATCTATTGTAAATCAATGGAATAGGAATTTCATCAACTTCTGATTGGATTCTTGTGCAGGAAGAGATACGCTTCATGATTATCCCTGAATTAATCGCTGGCATGCTTTTCTTGCCTCGCATGGATGACAATGAGGCTATAGAAATAGTTGGTGCAGAAAGATTTTCATGTTACGCAGGGTGAGATTTGGTATTCTTGTAGCATTAGTTTGTGTTACTTAATATTGGCTGATTAGTCTCCCTATTTTGATACTTCTCTGGACCAATCGGCTCGCTCCAGTTTGTACACAAATCCTGATTGAGGCACGTTGAAAAATAGTAAAAGAAGTGTGCATCTAAATTATTGCTTATGATGTAGGTATGCATCATACATAAGGGTAATAGTTATGTATTACTGAAGTAGAAATCGCCGATAGTTGGCATCATACATTAATTTTTATTGTTATTTACCTTTATTTTCTAAGAATTATTTTCTTCGGTTGTAGGTATGCATCTTCTTTTCGGTTTTCTGGTGACTACATTGACAAAAAGGCAATGGATCCTTTCAAAAGGCGAAGAACCAAAATTGTTGCAATAGATGCATTATGTGCTCCGAAGATGAGACACTTTAAAGAAACATGCCTTTTGCGGTATGTGAAACCTTCTTTCGGGATTTGTAGGTTCTTCAGATAATTCACACTTTGTGTCAGTACAACAATTTGGAGTCTTGCTAATAACTTCTCTCTATACTCTTTTATTCTCTTTATACTTCAAATCTAATGTTCCCTTCTCTCTCTCATCTGCTTTTTCCAGGGAAATTAATAAGGCTCTATGTGGCTTTTTAAACTGTAGCAAATCTTGGCAGCACCGGAATAAATTCATAGATAAAGGAGATAATGAAATTCAGCTTGCCAGAAACGACAGAGATTTTGGTCTTCTGGTTACAGAAACTACTGAGGTTGGAATCTTCCTACAAACCCTTAGTACCTTTTTAAATTAGTAGCCAATTTGAATTAAGCTTTTGAAAAATAAAATTTTAATTTTTTTTTTCTACTGTCTACTGATGCAGTCACAAAATGGTGTCGAAATGAATCTTGTCAGAGATTTTTATATAGAAGGAGCCGATTGCATGGATCATGAAGATGATGGTGTCGCAACCGGTAATTGGGGATGCGGTGTTTTTGGAGGAGATCCAGAGCTAAAGGCTACAATCCAATGGCTTGCCGCTTCGCAGGTGCCTTTTTACATCATCGTCTAAAATAAATAAAATGATAATTTTCCTGGATGGTACAAGTTGAGCACCGATAAGAATAAAAACATAAAGATCGTCTCTCTGGAACCACCGACTTTAGAGTATTTTTGACTGTAAGAAACACTCCAAGTCACTTTTGACTAAAATTTTCTAGAATGAAATTCAAAATTTTCAAAACTTCAGTTTGGATGATGAGATGTATAGCTATTTTCATTTGACGCTTCTTTCTTGACACGGCCATGGCTATTTTCCAGACTCGAAGACCATTTATATCATACTACACATTTGGAGTGGAGGCACTCCAGAACCTAGATCAGGTAACCTCTCTTTTCAGTTTCTTATTTTTCTCCTCTGATTTCAAAACTGATATCTTACTAAGAATTGGGTCTGTAGTAAACGGATTGAGTATCCGAGTATTTTACTGTTCAAGTCGTGTGTGAACTTTAATTTATTTTGCAACTGATACATACTCTTACAAGGACAGGTGACGAAGTGGATTCTTTCCCATAAATGGACTGTTGGAGATCTGTGGAACATGATGCTAGAATATTCTGCTCAAAGGCTCTACAAGCAAACCAATCGTGGCTTCTTTTCTTGGCTACTTCCATCTCTAGCTACCACCAACACGGCAATCCAGCCGCCCTGACTCTGCAAATTCACCTTGATCAACTTGTTTGTTACACCCTCTTTCTGTATCTATCTATTGCCCACATAGATATGTAAAAAGTGATTATTTTCTTCTTATGAGCATGAAGAAGTTGTATTTTCACCAGTCCTTGATTCTCAAGCATCATTTGTTTAGATGAGCTAGTGATACTGATTTGTAGTTTTGGTCAACTGTTTGAATCAGTCTTTGTTTAAATGAGAAAGTTCTTTTTGTATTCTCAGTTGAAATTACTAAATCTTTACATATCAAACATAACCTGAAGCGGAAACAGAAATGCCCACAGATAACTTTGTAGCTTAATCAGCTTGCATAAATGTCTCGATTAATTCAAAAATTAATTGATGCATTAGGATTTGCATTTTCATGCAATTATATAGTATTAAACCTTTTTCGTTTAAAAATAATTTTTGTGAGTTGAAAAGGCAAACACTAATGACTAAACATAGTTTAGAGCAATTTTTTCCGTTTCAGATTGTAATTAGCAATTTTTTTTTTTTAAATACTATAACTATGGGTTCATTTATTCAAAATACATTAACAATAAATGCAAACGCAAACAAACAAATGTGTCATATTTTACACAAGAAAGGGTCCATCAAATGTTTGTTTGGTAAAATAAGGGTCCATTATATGTCTTTACAAAATATTCCGGAAAAATAATTTTTGTATGAAACGAGGGATTAACCAATGAGGACCAGGATGTTCTTAGTACGAAGAGTAGACTAGTAGGAGTACAAACGCTAATCTTTGAATGAACCGAGAGAAAAATAACAATATCTTCCACTGAAAGTGACCCCACTGGATACTAGTGACTGGCCCAATAGCAAAATCCATTAAAGACAAAAAAAAAAATTTGTCAGCTAATATAAGTAGTGTAATCTGCGTCTTAGTGAGAACAAAAAAAAACAGAGAAACAAGAAAAAGAAAATGAGTAGGAGGAACAAAAAGACTTAGCAGAGTTCTTGAAAAAGAGACTATACATATTATAAAATGAGAAAGGGTAAAATACTATCTCTGTGTAACTGACTGACTTAGAGACCTTTGCCTTCGTCTTCGTTCAAGATTCGGTTACGGAAGTCACTGACCATGCGAGGCAGACCCTCTCTCAGAGAAATCTTTGGTTCCCAGTTCAACAGTTTCTTTGCTTTGCTTATGTCTGGTTTCCTCTTGTGAGGATCGTCCGCTGTGTTTGGTCTGAACTCTTGACCACCTGCACACAAATTCTCATTTCATACAAGGGATTGAGCATTTCTTATGGATTATCATAGTAAGATCCCAAAACAAGCTGAGTTGGTTTATAAGAACATCTGAATCGTTGATGCTATCAAAGCAAACCTCTGCAAGCTCAAGCATTGTTAATTCTCCTGGGTTACCAGGATTGAAGGGTCCTACATGATCATTTTCCATTAACGCTACAAGTCCTTCCACCTAGAAAGAGCGATCTTAGTTAAATATCAAGGAAATATATCTTTTTCACTGCTTGGGAAAATCAATCATACAGCAGAATGGATTGAAAGAGAGATTATTACGTACCAAGTCAGAAACATACTGAAAGCTTCGAGTTTGTTTTCCATCACCATAAACAGTCATTGGGTGTTTGCGGATGGTCTACATAGGTATAAAACATAATTCTGTCATAGTGGTTTTAAAAGGCTTCATTGGAAAGGAGTTTCCTTTGTGTTTCGATGAAAGACCAAACCTGGGCAACAAAGTTACTAACAACACGCCCATCATCACGGTGGTTGTAGCGATCCTCGCTTATTTCCTCCTCTTCTCCGGATTCTTCATCTCTCGAGATCGAATCCCACTCTACTGGAACTGATTTCACTACCTCTCCCTTGTGAAATACCCTTACGAAGGAGTACTACAGAACGAATTCGAAGATCCGACGAAATGTTTCGTTCGAGGGATTCAGATGTTCGATAATTTTCCGCTGGTACAAGTTCCAGCCGCCGTGAAAATCGGCCTTTTGAAGACCATGAGTGACGTTTTAGGTATCAACGTGACGGCGGAGACGTGTGTGACGACAGGGATCGATATTTTGAAACAGCAAGGGATCACATAAATCAGCAAATGGAATTGTTTGTGGATCACTGTAGCTTGGGGATTCGACTTTAGAGTTCTCTTCTTCTTCACATTCTTGATCGGAAGCAAGAACAAACGTCGCTGATTTTTAAAATCTTTCTCCAGTAAATCTTGTCTTAATTAATCGACTGAGGATGTATTATGATTAATCGTACCTATTGAACTAAAATCTTTAATGGGCTTTAAGACAAGTACTATTAGGCCCAATAAATTGCGAGACAACTCTAACGGTAACATCGACGCTTATCTTGCTGTTAAATATAAACCGTCGATTGAAACGACCACAAACAAATCGTTACCGTTGAATGTCGTCGGTTTCGACATTTATAAGATAGGGGTGAAAGACTATTTTGCAGTATTGTCCGCAGTTCACTTTCTTGGTTTCGAAAATTATTAGGGTTACTGCGATTCGCACTCTCCTTCTCAATCTCCAGGTATGAAGAATCTGTAATCGGATCCTTTGAGTTACGATTTGCTGTACTTCACTCTTTAGATTATGGATTTCAATTGGTGGTTTCTCGTTTCTTCTGTTTAGATTTCTTTTATAGATTTCTCTCTGTCTAATCTGATTAGGGATTCATAATCTCTCCCTGAATATGTTCTTCTTTTTTGTTTCTTCGTTTCTCGATTTTTGTCACATAGGCTGATTCGTATAGGTCTGAGTTAGTGTTCTATTTCTCTGATCTTTGCTTTGCTCTATTTTTTTCTTGTTTAATATGATTTTAATAGGCTAGTGTGATTCTTTTTCTAATTTGATATTTATATAGATAATGCTGCAAATTTTGCAAATTTGATAATGCCTCGCTATGATGATCGCTATGGAAACACTCGCCTCTATGTTGGTCGCTTATCATCTAGAACTCGTACCAGAGACCTTGAGCGCCTTTTCAGTAGATATGGAAGGTAATTAATCTTTTTTTTCTCTATGCTTTGATTGACCTATTTTGTTTTTTGTGTGTGTTTGAAGAGATGAATGTATGTGTTTGAATTTCTTATTTTTGTTCTTTGGTATGAATCTGGGATGATTCTACTTTGATATTGGGCATGGGATTAAAATTAAAGGGGATACGTTTACTTCTTTCTTTGCATTGGTACTTTGCATCCATGCGGGAAAATTCTGGATCTAGGTTTAGTGGATTTGTTTTTGTTAACTTGAATGATCTTGTTGAAGATTTCTGGGGGTTTACCTAACCTGGAGAGATGTTTAATGCGTGGGTGGACTTGGTGTAATTGGTGCAAATCCTCGCCTGGTGTATAGAGAGTGCATTGGCTATTTTGTTTGTAGATTTTTTGCATGTTTTTAATGGAAATGGCATCAAATCTCGAAAATGGCCTTGATTTTCTGGCAACAATTTCCGCAGAGTACGAGACGTGGATATGAAGCGTGATTATGCCTTTGTTGTAAGTATAATAATACCCATCTTTTTTATCCAAGGGTTTGATTTGTCAAATTAGTCATGTGGACAAACTTGTATATACTATGCATCTATCATTGGCATTCACATTTTGAGAGCAGGAATTTAGCGATCCTCGTGATGCTGATGACGCAAGATACTACTTGGATGGACGGCATTTCGATGGAAGTCGCATCACTGTGGAGGCTTCAAGAGGGGTTAGTTGTTTGTGTCTCTATACTAGTGGTTCCTCCATTCGTTTGATGTCCTGGATGAAAATTTACTGATGTCTTATCTTTATTAAAAATTTATGATAGGCGCCTCGTTCTTCTAGGGGGGGATCATGGTAGCAGAGGTCCACCTCCTGGTTCTGGTCGCTGTTTTAATTGTGGGGCTGATGGTCATTGGGCTCGAGACTTCACAGCAGGAGACTGGAAGAACAAGTGTTACCGCTGTGGAGAAAGAGGACACATTGAGAGAAACTGCAAAAACAGTCCTAGTCCAAAGAAGCGCAGGTACTTATATTTTCTATTCCTTGGTTTTTGCACAGTTTCTTCTATCCTTTAAGCTTCTTCTCACATCTCTTTTGGATTATAATACTCCAGACATGGTGGAACCTACTCCAGGTCACCAGTGAAATCCCGCTCCCCTCGTCGCCGATGGAGCCCAAGCCGTAGTTACAGTCGTGGTTGCAGCTACAGGTTAGTGGTAAACGTGGACTTCTTGAAGAAATTTTTATAAATGCAAGTACGGAATATAAATGAGAATCCAAAAACTTAACCTTACAATAATAATTTTGTGTGTAATTATAACAATACTGAGCTTTGCTGGAATTGTGTTAGTTTTTGGTCTTTAAAGCATGCACTAAGACATATATTTTCCGCAGCATTATAGAAGTGGTTCTGAGCTTTGTTGGGTATTAATAAGAGAAATGTTCTAATATTAACAATGCTAATTCTTCACGAAGCTATAGGTCTTTCAATTGGCTTATGCACCTTGGTTGACTCTTTATTTTTCTTTTCATTAGTCGATCATGATCCCCAGTGAGAAGAGAGAAAGCGCGGAGAATAGATGACACAGTCCTAAGGCAATAGAGCGATCTGTATCTCCCAAAGGCAGGGACCGAAGCATGAGTCCTGACTGAAGAGTGATAGATGCAATTGGTGCAAATTCTGTTATTCAGTTATTGGTTTTAATTTTGGTTCAGTATGCTCATCTCTGTTTATTTTTCGTTACTATCTCGTTGAATTTTATCTTTACATGAACTGAGAGTATATAATGCTATAAATCTAATGTTGTTTCTCATTGTTTCAGGTTCAATCTTTCTTGAGAATTAGAGACTATGTATCTCATGACTCCATTGTTTTCGGAAAGACGGAGACTGAAACAAATATTCAGATTCCCCAGGTCTCTTCTTATTCTTTGTTCTCTATGAATTTTTTTGGAGAAAACAGTAAACTTTTATATTAATTTGGATTTAGCTAGTTTGCTAAGTCAATCAACTCAAATACTAGCTAAATCTTTTTGTTTTCTGCTTTTATATTAGTTTCTTTAAATTCTGATAACGTTTTGTCTCTGTTATTTCAGATATCTGAAAGAAGCTGGATGGGCTGAAGAAGACTGTGTTATTGCATGCAGATAGCAAAAACGCCATTTCCAAGTTTGTTCTTACAACTAAAAGAGCCATTACACAGCTAAGTCCTCTCATCTCTTTATAGAAGTCCTCTAGTGTCGGAAATTTGTCAGCATCAAAAATATTTTGATAAAAATAACAATAAAATTCACGTACATCATTAATAACACAAACATACATCATAAACAAAAAATATAAAACACAAAATCAGAATCTCAAACCAAATATTATTACATCAACATTTCACGAAAAAATACCAAACAACAAAATCATTATCCAAAAAAAAAAACTAAGACACATAAGAATTACCACAAATGTCACAAACATATCACAAAAAATAGAAAATCATAATCTCAAACAAAACAAAACACAAACATCATTAATAACATAGTCTGCAAGATCAACAAAAACATTATGCCCAAAATCGGAGGAAGTTATGTTCTTCTCTCTTTAGTTTTTTCTTTTACAGTTGAATTTTCATAATATAATTTTTGAGCTATTAATTTAATAATGTGATAGGAGAATGTATACTTAGAGGAGATGGACAGTGATGAAGTCATAATTGGTCTTGAGCCAGAAGCTGAAGTTTTTCATTTTGATGATCAAGAGAAGTGTTTCAGGTGTGGCAAAATCTTGGAAATTCCTAAGGTTTTTTTCTTATTCTTTGTCGTCTATGATATTTTGGGGAAAACACTTGGCTTTGCTTAATGTGTATATAGTTTTTCGCTACTTTAAAGAAGGTGGATGCCTAAAGGAGACCATGTTTTTGCTTGCATACAGCCAAAAAGCCTCGTTGTCCAGGTTTTTTCTTCTCATCTCAAAAAAATTTTATAGCTCAAGTCTGAATGATAATGTTTGAAGTACTACATGAGTTTTTTTTGTTGTATATACAATTTTTATTATTTTATTATGATAACTGGTTTTGCCTTTTGAAAGCTTTAGTCGGCTGGAATTGAATTCCCCCCTCGAACCGAGAGCAGTGTATTGTTCTTTACTCCACCTCAGACGCCTATTATTGCTCACGCTGCTCCATCAGATGAAGATGCTGCTATCCAGTCCTCTCTGCAAAGAGATAATGCTTCTACACTCTTCTTGTTGGATTTCCCATTCAACGTTCTTTCTATTCAATCATTTTGTTTGCTAGACTTGCCTTATGGATAAAATGAGTATTCAGTGTCTCAAACATGTTATAGACTTTGATCTCTTCACTTTTTTAGCATGGAAGAGATTCAACGTGCTCAGGGATCAGTTGATGTTTTCACTGACATATCAAAGTCATCTGGAGGTAGAATATTACATGATTAGATTTAATGGCTCTGTTTCTTGATCTCATTTGAAACACTCACTGTTCTAAATGCTGTGACAGGATATAAAAGAACTTATAGTTGACTTAGTTGAGCAATGCCGTACTTATCAAAGACGTGTAATAACTCCGGTGAACACTACTTCGCAAGGATTAGTTGTTTTCTCCTTCATCCTCTTGTTGTTTCCTCCATTTGATAGATTTTTTTAAAGATGATAGGGAATCCTTCTTTTTTTCAGAAATGAGGAACTTATGTGTCAAGGATTGGCACTGAACGACAACTTGCAGCACGTTCTTCAGCACCATGATGACAAGGCAAAGGGAAACTTTGTTCCTGCAACAGCTCCTACTCCAATACCGCTTGTTAGCATCAACCATGAGGACGATGATGAGTCAGATGATGATTTTGCAGGAACTACAATGCTATACCTGAGTTCATTATCAACCTTAGTTGCTTGCATACAACTAAAACGCTTCCTGTCCAAGTTTGTTTTTTTCCCCAACAAATGTTACTGCTAAAGTTTAAATATTAGTGTGTTAGATAGGGATATTATTTTTGAAGTTATGCTTAATCATATACTATTAGTTTTATAATTTTGTTAGGTCAAGCTGGGAGACAAAGTTGGGTTTACTATTTGAATCAAAGATTATACAAGATTGGTAAGACTCTTTGATTTTTTATTTTTGAGCTTTTTTACGTATATATCATTTTTATGATGCTTTAGTATGTATACCTTTACTTTGTTAGTGCAGGACATGCTAGTGTGAAGATTCGCACATATCCTAGAGATTATAAGATCTCTTGACAAAGTATAGGTAAGGATTTATATTTTTGGTGGCATATTTTTGTTAGGAATGTGAATAAGGTTTAGTATTAAGAAGTTTTAAATCTTTTCTTATTTGGCACTGCAGTCAGAACCACTGCCGTTAGTTCCACCTATACGTAAAGCTAAGTCTTCTGTTCTCTTTTTTATATGCTGTTTGGTATTTCTTTTATTGTTAGTTGATTTTTTTTCCCCATGTTTTACAGGTTTCTGGGAAATTTTAGTAGCAAAAACATCATCAAATTACCAATAATGTCATTACCAAAAATTATATAACACAAACACAATTAATATAACATTAACACAAACCTATCACGCACACCAAAAAAAAACCAAACCAAAAAGCACACAATCACAACTATATATCACAAACACACACAAATATATAATACAAATACAATTATATACCACACAAATATATATCACAAACACGTTTACACTATAACACAATTACAATTATAACACAAACCAAAAGAACATAATCACAACTATATATCACAAATACACACAAATATATAATACAAATACAATTATATACCACACAAATATATATCACAAACACGTTTACATTATAACACACAATTACAATTATATAACACAAACCCAAAGACAATTTATATATCACAGATTCACAAACACAATTATATAACACAAACTTTACTGAAGCATTTATATCACGCACAAACTTAAACTAAATACAAAGCTTCAAAATCATAATTCCAAACCAAAGTTCACACAAACACAGTGCTCAACATATTACTTAAACAGATGTGTTATTGAAATTTCACAAACATTCACCGTGTTCTTGACTTCTTGTGGTGAGTAGCCTCTCCCTCTTTTGTTTCAACTTTTTTTATTTTATTCTCTCCTAGCTAATTTTGTAATGTATTAGTCTATATTATTTCTTTGCTTTATTGCTAATTAAAATTTTATTTTCGTATTTATTTCTTGACTTATGGATTTTTTAATGTAATAAATTAATTGTAATTTAACAAAATAAATGAAATATCAAGAATATACTGTAGACTCCAATCTTTGTGTTTTGTATACGACGATTCTTTCGTCGCTACACAAAATATCTAACGATCTCTTCTCTCACAGAAGTTGATCATCATCTCTGGCCATCGTTATCGAAATTAGATACAAGAAGAAAAGAGTAAAGCAGCAGAGATGAGATAGTGTTAATATATAGATTCTTGATTGTTATAAGCCCTTTTCCCAAACGGATAAATATAAACTATCAAATCTTTATTAAATCTTTGTTTTTTCTGTTACTTCAGATGTCATCTCTATATATTTTTATTGGTTTTAGATAATCTCTATATTGATTGCCTCCTTTTTTGTATATTGTTACTTTGTTAGAGTAGTTTTTTTTTTGTCGTCAATTAGAGTAGTTTACTCTAACACATTTTTCTTTTTGGCAACAATTATTATATCTTTTTTGATAAAAGCAGTCTACCGTAACGTCCTTACTACCAGATTATTTGAAAACCCAAAACGGAAGGGAAACCGTATTAATTCGTACATTAACTATTTAAAGTGTAAATTTGATTAATAAATTTTGTAAATATTTGATTCAAAATTAGCCTTTGACCCTATTAAATTTGTGTACGAAGTTCAAAATTCTAAACCAAAATTATCTGAAAAACCAAAACCGAATGGAAAACAAATTTTTATAATTCCTTACCCAAAAAAGTGAGTAGAACATTTTATTTGTGCGTGACATGACACTTTCTTATTTGACGACTTTTGCTCTACGATTCTAAGGGTTTATAGGGTTTCAAATTTCCGGGAAGACTAAGTACAAGCAAATACAGTTTTTCAATCCAGTGCTAAATTTGAACTTAATGAACCCTTTATATAAGAACAAGTAAAAACAAATTTATAAATTAAATAAGACAAAACAAAAGGTCTTATACAAAAGTCTGCAATGTTCAAACAATGGCCCATTCCAAGTTCCGGAATCCACTGTTTTGTTGAGGAGCAGTTTATTTCAGCTTTAGTTGGTTATGTTAAATGCTGTCTTCATTCTCTGCACAACATGTGGTAATGTATTGAGATTCTCCTCAATGGTTTTGTGCACGCAACTCTCCATATCGTTAACCGCTTCAGGCATTATCTTCTGAAGCTTTGTTACCTCAAACTTGTCTTGACACACCATCAATGATCTGTTCAATCTTTCCTATACATTTATTCAACAAAGATCAGTTATTATCATCTTTATACGCACCAAACATTTGGTATCATCTTTTTATACGCACCTGAAACTGAGCCATTTCGTTTCGAAATGCTGGAGGTTTGACAACAGGAACACTGCAGTGCTCGACGCAGTAACTTATCTCCTCTTAGTTTCTTTTTCTGTCAAAGCACTCATATGCAAATTTGAAATAAGCTTGCTGCAACAGTGAAGACATTGTCGAGGTTGATTAATTTGAATTAATGGATCATATAACTCAATACAGCAACCCAAGAAATAAGTGGTAAGTAAAGAAAAGGTCTTTAAAGACAAATCACAAATACAGAACAAAACAGAGCAATTTTCAGACATTTTCAAAGTCCAATTTTTTAAAAGTAATGACTTTTCTGGTAAAATGACTTGGGCATTGCAGCTTTCAGTACAGATATTGAATCAAACCAATAAAGACTCCATATTCAGAAGCTAAAAATTGCGAAATTTGTTGAATCAGGAAGCTTAAGAAAGGAAATATGGAAGGATGCGACATTAATTGGTGATGAGGTTGCAAGGAGCGTAAACACACAAATACAGATTTATATACCTGAAGGGTGAAATTGATATGATCTTGGATAGGAGAAAGCTGAGACTGAGCAGCTGCATTAACTTCTTCAAGCTTTCTTCTTAGCCTCTCCGATACGATTTGTTCCTCCACCGCAGCTATGTGATCCATTGTCTATCTCTGTCTCCTTCTCTGATGTGCGATAATTTTGATTCGAGGGATTTAGGGTTTAGCTGCTCTTCGAAACCCGCAAACAAAACGGGTTTCACAATGTCGGGTCGGGTTAGGTTTTCCGGGTTTCTCTAAACCGGTCTGTTATTTCACCACAACGAACTTCATTAACCGATATAAACAGACTGCTAATTGCTAAATCTATCATTAACCGGTTCGGATAAACCAGCAAAAGGACTGGCGAGAAGTGAGATGGCTCGAGCGTGGTTCGTATTGGTTCTATGATCATCTCAGCTAAGAGAAATTAAGCACAAACAAGTTAATCTTAAACAGAAACTTAAGCTAATTAATTTCCCAGGAAGTTAAACTTTTTGTCAAATTATTACAAATGTAGAAAAAACTATGCAAGTCCAAGTAATGGGATGCCACCACAGAGTTGGTATTAAGCAGTAAAAATAACAGAAACAGCCATCACTGACTATGACCCAACTTCGTGGTTACAGAGATATCATCATCAGACTAATGTTTTTAAGCATACCATCCTCATTAGTCTTGAGACAAGAGAGATATTAGCAGTGGTGGACTCAATCATCGAAAGGGCGAATTAGAAGACTTGAGATAAGAAGCAGGAGATGTTGGAGTCTTTACAGCAGCCCATATATCAGCACCATTGGTTTGAGCAACCCCTGATGTATATTCCATTGGGACAAGACTTAATCCTCTGCTTCTTAGGCTGTACTCTTCCATCTCATTCTAGTTACAGAGACCAAAGTAATCAGGGTCTGGTCCAGATTCACAGATTTTGAATAGCAATCCGAGTAAAAGGGTCATCAAGACTCTGCTCACCTGTGTAATAGTGGGTGTTGCTTGTAGATATGGAGCGCTTAGAAGCTGTACAGACAAATAATAAGCAAAGTCATTGTTGGATGAGAAGAGATGAATGAAACATGTATTGATTTGAAAACCCGAGCAGACCTTGACTTGTTCTTGAAGAAACTGAATGTATTGCATGGCCTCTAGAAGAACTGATGCAGTGTCGGTCTGCGGTGATAGACTTGAACATGTAAGAGATATCATTTCTCTTGCTTGAAAAGAAAATTTCGACCAAATATTTACCTTTCCATAAGGTGAAACTAGTTGTTGAAGAGCTGATATACGTTCTCCCAACTTGTCTTTCCTCTCCTGTTTTAACCAAAGAATAAGAAAGTTCAAGATCATTAGCAAGCTGGTCCAGGATTGGAAGGGAGCTTCATGGCCACAATGAATACTGAATGAGACTATCATAAGACCTTGGAAGAGAAAGAGAGATCAGACTTGTGTCGTTTAATGCTGTTTTCTTCAAGAGAGCAGACATTGCGCTTATTCTCCATCATCATCCCCGCCGAGTCTCTAGAATATTCCATTCCTTGTCATCGAGCAAATAAGAAAAGATCGGGTTTTTTCAACATAAGAATACTTGCTACCTTTCAAAAGGGATAAAAACTAATCTCATGCAAGTTGCAGAAAAAAACATAAACTACAACTCAACTTGCTTTTTTTTGCAGCGTCACAAGGACAAATCTATACGCCTTGAGTTATATTCTTCTCTCAGACAGACAAACAAATAGGTGGCTTGGTTTCAAAATGAAAAGTGAACTACAAAGGGATTAGACTAACCAGTGTATTAGAAGATAAGACTTCGGATTAGAAAATTAGTAGCCAGCGCAATGGTCAAAGAAAGTAGATAATGGTCATACATTAGCCCCTCAAGATAACATCAGCTTTAAGTGTTATTTAAAGAATAGTAGCAGAGTCATATATGATTAAAAATGATAATCATATTTTGCTTCCATACGGAGACGATACATTGAATATGCATGATATTCTTACTGCAAATACAGTAATTAGTTCATTTTAAGAGGTGTTGTTTTCTGGGTCGAGTTAATTCCATTAGAACTGATAGAGACAAGATTCTAAGCTAATCTAACTTCAATTGAAAACCCCACAAGAAGATGAGAACAAAAAAAAAAGTAATCTTTAATCTACTTTGCTATATATATGCGCTAAAGATTAGTCCTTTAGATACTTAAAGTTGTAATTAAGGCAAAAATACCAAAAATGGGGAACAAAACAGAGTAAATGAAGGGAAAAATACTAAAGAGCTTACAAAAAGAAGAGACTCAGCATTTGCAAGAAAGAGCACACTAACCAACAAGAACTTCACAAACTCTTTTTGTTCGTCTAAGCTTCTAAATGGTTTTTTTTTATGTCAACCCTTATGGTTTCTAACCCAAAGCAGGATTCTGGTCTCTCTTTCTTTCTTTAGGCCTTGATGAAGGCAAGTCCACGACTCAAATGAAGTAGGAGCTTCTAAGGTGCGCTTGGATTAAAACGACGTCGTAACTTAAAGAGTTTGTGAGATAGGGCAATCGCAGAGAGAGAGAGAGAAAAAGAGAGAAATTTTATGTGCAGAAGAAAGCAAACAGAAGAGGGGACTACGTTTCATATGTCTTTTTCTTTATTTTGTTTTTCGTTTCGTCTTTGTTCATTTAATTCTCATTAAAATCTAGATTTTTTTGTCTGTAGATAAATTTGGAGTTTACGAATTTATTTGAAATGTAATATACTTTGACAGCTAATGTACAACCAATGAAGAGAGGTCCTTTTACCAGTCCCAGATAGAAGTCGCTTTCATTATTTTCATCATAAATTTAAAAAAAAACTAATTATTTCGAAAGTGACATTTGATTGTTTTTTATTTAGTTTTGTCATAAAGATTTTTGCTCTTCTTGTTTTTTTTTTTTTTTTTTTTTTTTGCTTTCGTTGAAATTTTTCTACGAGAGAGGTTAATGCAGTGTCCTCTTTGGTTGATATCCGAGTACATTCACACAGACACTGTCAACTATTATACAGTTTCATGATTTTTTATTTATATATATTTCCCTTATGTTTTTCTTCAGTAATATATTGATCCTTGTTAGATCGTTAAGTACTAACCAAAGGAAAAAAAATAAAGATCCTATAGAAATAAAACTGTGCTAAACAGAATATTGTGTTTGATTCAGTTTTAGTTTGGTTTGGATCATTCAGAAAAAATGCATTATTAAAGAATAATATTAAACTAATACTCAGTCCAATTATCCAAAAGAATGAATTATTAAAAGACAAAAATGTCAAACTCAAACTTAACCGGAAAATTGAATTGAAAATTCTTACAACAAATCCAGCAAAAGGCTAACTTTCTGCCCAAATTAAACGTTTAACATTTGTCAAACAATATGTTATATTTTATGAGATAGAATTTGTCAACACTATGTTAGACCTATTAGTGGAATCTATAAACACACATAACAAATTAACAACAATATCTTGAAAATATTGAAATTTACAAATGTCCAATTAATCAGCTTTTTCTACTTTGGACCCACGCGGTTTCGGTGTTTGTTTCTTTGTCACTATTTTTCTTGCGACCTGATTTTCTTTAGGTGTATTTCAATTTATATTACTAAATAAAAACAGTCTTACGTAATACGTACGCACCAAAATCGCCCTATTTCAAATTAATTTATTTCCTTTTTTACCATGTTCTTCTTTTTTGTTAAAAGTTTTTACCATGTAATAACAATTATACGTAAATTATAGGGAAAAAATTGATAGACCAAACATGTTTGGCGCAGTTGGACTAATCACAATTCGAACCCTTGGTTAGGACTTGGGAACAATATGGATCATTCGAACCTTGAATCGGATCATTCATAACCTTCAATAAGCCACAATACTCGTAGTTTCCAAAGATGCACCAATTAATCAAATACGTTGATGTTTAACTTACATTCTTACATCACAATCATCCAAATTGAATAAGTTGGTAGGTCTAACAACTAAATGTTTTGAAAAACCACACGCTTCATTCCATTTGCGTAAGGAGGAAACTACGAGTATAATCTCATAAGTTTCAATCACAATTTATAACCGAAATATATTGCACATGTCTTTTAAAACAAGAAATGGTTTTTGTTTTTTTAAGATTTTATTATTTCCAGCATTTCAACTTCTTTGTAGTGTCTATGATGCTTTGCCTCGTCTCCAATCTCTGGCACTTGAGCAATCCCTCCAGTATAACTGCAGATTCTGGAATATCGCTCTCACTGATTACAGATTCTGAACAAAGCCCAAAGAGAACCACGTTTACGTCATCTTCCTCTTCTAGTTGCAGGCTGAACAATTGATCGAAAACCTAGCAAAAAAATGTAACAAAAGAGATCAATTCTAAAACTCGTGATTCAAATCCGGTTTTCATGTAACAGTTTCAGATCAGATTGTGAAAATAAGCAGACATTTTACTAGGACTGAATCACATTTGGTTTACCTTTTTCATTCTTGATACTACCATATCTTTGATGGATTGTGACCTCGAGACCAGGTTCACTACGAAAAGACCGTGCTGAGGGAGAGCTCGCTTAACTGAAAGAAGAAATGTCTCTTCGATAAAATCAGATGCAGGGCAGGTTAATCCACCGCTGCAGACAAGAAATCATACAAGAAAATATCAGCAAATCAAATGTAAACCATGTGGGAAGATTCATATAAATGTAATATTACTTGGCCTGGTGCTTACCTTGAATCTGCTGAATCCACATCTATAATTAGAATGTCGGGACAAGTTTCGCTTTTGGCATTAATAGCAGTGGAATCCCCATTTGAAGTTTTCTTGGAAGAAGTTTCAGAGTTTGTTATACCTCTAATGAATTTGATCCCATCAGCAATATGCACCTATTGTAAGAATGCGAAAAAGCTGAGTGATGGTGCGAACAAGAGTATCAAATATAAACATGATAAAGATTAGTGCTTTGGTTTTAAAGAGAAAAAAATTACCTTCAAGCGATCATTTTGTGTGAAACCAAAGTAATCCTTGCCAAGATCAACCATTACCGGGTCAAGCTCAACCACCTATTCAACGAGATACCATCATCATATAAGTGGCAACTGAAAATACTCAACTTGATATCCTTTTAAACAGAAACTACCTCAATATCAAAAACTGGAAAGCATCCATGGAGGAACATGGGAAGCAATCCTGCTCCAAGACCAATTATAACAGTCTTAACCTGAAAAGTATCAGAATGTTGCTGGATCAGTACGAGGCAAAGATAAACAATTCAGAGTGGTTGCACCATGAACTTGATCTAGAGACAACGAGGCCATGACTTAATAATGCTCACCATCTTTCCACGTTGTTCAGCCTTCTTCAGGTAGGAAGATACCAAAGAGAATCCAGAAATAATTCCAGCGTGGTAAGAGCTTGCCAAATAATCATGAGAGACCCTCATAATAGGTTCACTCAATTCTGAAATGGATATAAGTAAAAAAGAGCATGAAATTTTGACACTCAATGTCTGTATCACAACACCTGTAGAAGTAAATATTTACCTTGGTTTCGTTTTCTATTTCCCTTTCGTTTTGATTGGGAAACATTTTTAGTTTTTTCTTTCCGAGATTGATCAAGGATCTCACCATCCTCTACAAGCAAAGCTTCAGACTGTATCAAGCCCTCGGTTCTTTTGAATACAAGGCGTCGAAATGCCAAATCGCTAGACATAGATAAGCCTCCAGGATTACTAGGAGTGCTTTCATAAACCACATCTTCAACAACCACTATCCCAGTCAAGGAAGAAGTGACCTACAAGTCGAAATGGATAGTAAGAAACAAAAAAAGATCCCCATAACTAACGTAGTTTTACCAACCAGTAAATTTATTTAAAATTTGCTAAAGTTGTAGAAGTGATTAATTGCATATATCTAGTACACCTCATGGATAGAATTACGCTTCTTAATCCCATCACTTGCCATCATATACCTGGAGCACCAATTCAATTCAACTAATAATTAACAATCGACAATGGGGGAAATAGTATCAGCTATTGCATCATAAAAATGGAAAATATGGAGAAATAAGAACGATATACATACGGAATGCGAGCTTCTTCATCATCATTTCTAGGAGCTAGTTGTGTCACCATGGGAGATAAATCATTCTGAGATGACAAAGTTTACAAGATAAAATTAATCAATAAGAAACAACATATTGCACTAGACAACTAAAAATGTAAATTGTACCTGGATATCCTCCATGGTGACGCCACTATGGCTAACGTCGAGAAAAACCTTACACAAAGGAAACGGAGATTTATTTAGATTCTCCTGCCTAGAATAGATCAAGGAGATAAAATAAGGTTTACCATATAAAGCTTACCATTATGAGACGAGCGGCCTTAGAACTCTCGACAACCTGCCACTGTCCTTCCTCTGAACAGAACAGCCACTCATGAGCACGAGTCTGAAATTTAACACTCCTTTTAATAGTTCAAACAAAATTAAACTATCCACAACACTTTTTGTGCACTTAATTATTAAGGATTTACGATGTTGACAAAGCTTACCTTGGGAACAAGAAAAACACCACACTGATACACAAATGGCTCAGTTTGCTTCTGAGCATCAAGAAGCACAGCCCTATAACTGAAATTGTTTTCTTGGCCACCCAAAGTAAATTTTATACGGCGACCTTCAGTAAGTTCTGCCAAATCTCCTTTAATACCAAGTTTCAAATCTTCATGAGAATACAATAAGTCTGAGCCATTATTGCAGTATTTACGTATCTGGTTCTCAGACTCGAGGGCTTGACGCATACCAGAACCCTAAAATATAATCGAGAATCATATATTACATCGAAGTAGAACGCATTAAAAGTTTTCAAGAGCTAGGAGAATCGATATATTGAGTGAACGGTGGTTTCAATTAACAATAGGTGTACATAAAAATACTGAGTTATAGTCAGAAAACATGAGATAAAAGAGTTACCTGACTATCATTTCGACCAAGAGATAAAAGATCGAAAGAAGAGTTAATCTCGTGCAATACAATGGAATTTTCTTTTTCAGCCACCACCATATAAGTCTTCAGATTAGAACGTTTTTGAGCGATTGAATGAACAGTCACCTTCCAACCAAAACGAAATCTTGAAAAAAGCAATGCTGCAAAACCACTAAGAATCTCAACTAAACAGCCAATGTAATGAAGAAAATAATAACTATGAAATAGTTCACCTAAAATAGAAACAAAAATTAAAGTGGTGGAAGTACCTAAGACATGAGACTCCGCCAACGTTAAACAGATAAACTTCCCCCCAGGTTTCAGAACCCGCTTGGCCTGAGTGAGAAAACAGTAACTGATGATCTAACTGAATCCAATTCAAGCTTTAAAAGAATACAACTTTCATTGTTTTAATCCTACACTCATCCAACTACAAAGCAGATTAAACAAAAGAAGCTCAGTAGGACCTCTGATAAGTATTGATTTCCCAGTTTTGTACCAACTTCTGGCTCCATCAAAGCATCAAGAGCACCTTTATCGAGAACCGTATCAAATGATTCATCACCCAACTGGGGAAAGAAGAAGTAAAGCTTGTGTGAATGAGTGAGAACAACGATAGGCTAAAAACAGAGCACAAAAAATTCAAAAGGAACCAAAACCTGCATCTTTGTTATATCCATAACTCGCCAACGCAATTCAGGCCGAGTTCTAATGTTCCGGCGAAGCATATCGGTGACAACAACCTTGGAGAAGTCAACATTGGTGATGTCACGAAATCCGGCATCGTACAAATGCTCAGAAAGGCGGGAGTTTCCACATCCAGGAACCAGAATCTGAAGTGAGCTAGAAGTCGAAGAAGAGGAATCTTGGAGGAGAGGTAAGAGCGAGTCACGGAGCTGAGGCCACTCAGCATACCACTCGAATGAGTCGTCGTTGCCTCTGAGAGTGAAGAATTTATCCCAATTCTCTTTGCTGGTAAAGTCTTCTAGGGTTTGTAAGAAATCATCTGAAGAAGCTCCTTTGCTTCCTTTCTTCTTCCCCATATCTTCTATGGACTCCCCCAAAACCCTAATCTCCCGTCTAAGGATTTACACTAACCCACACGGTGACGAAGCTTGGAGGTGGAGATACGGTTTAATTTTGGTTCAAGAATCAATTTGCCCAATCGAACCGAAAAAAATTCAATTAAATGAAATCAAACCGGAATCAAAAATACTTCACGAATCAATATCATCATGTAGGCTTAAATTGGGCCAAAGTTTGTTAAAAGAGAAAGATTTGGGCTCCATACAAGAATTTTGATAATCAGACTAACACGTGAGTTAAGTATATGGAATGAGGTAGGTGGCAAATATTCCTAATGTGGTAATTTTAGAATTAAATCAAATAGAATTCTATGTCAGTCACTTAGTAAATGGATATACCAAATATTCGTTCCACCCTATAAATAATTTGTTGTAGAGAAAATTTGGTTTTGCGATATGGATTTCTTGCTTACATAGGCAATAATGACATGAACCAATTTGATAGCAGTGTCCCTGCTGGGAAGGTGACAAGAATGTGAACTGGTATATCACGTCAAGTCTCTTTCATGTCTCAGATATAAACAACATCAACATAGACGTATGAATGAACCAAAGACTCATCAAAATGAGCAAGTGTATCAGAATAAATCCTGCTCGGGATTTTGCTCTTCAGGGCTTCGTTTGTGTATTGTCAGGTGTCTGTTCTCCTAAGCCAGAGGACGGCTTCAGGTTCGTCGCCTTGCTCTCATCTCCTCCGTTTCTCTCCTCTGTCTCTGTGAGTAGCGCACTAGGACCAAGGTTGTCTCCGGCAGTAGCTCCTTTTCTTCGTCATCTCCTCTCTAGGAATTGTTAAAATTAATCTCTGTTTAAGCTTCTCGGATTTGGTCTAGTTAGATTTCTAGATCGTTCTTTGAGGTTCGTCTGGATTGGGTGCTTCTTTCTCTTCCTCTTGCATCTGCCGGTGTCTTTCATGGTGCGATTGTTGACTCGTTCGGGTTTGGTCCTGTCTCGTCGTGGGCACTCTCTCTTTTTTCCCTGCCTTCCCGAGTTGGAATCATCTCCCCTTCAAGCTCGAAAATGTGGTTGCGCTTCTCCACTCAGACAAGTTTAAAGTCATCTAGGTTGACTCCTACTAACTGTTGGGTTTGCAGTGGTTGGGGCCAATGGATCACATTGGCTTCACATCTCGGTTAGCGCCTCCTATCTCCTCTTGCTCTCCTAGTTGTGGTGTGTCTACGGCTCTCCCCGTCCTACATTCCTTTGTCTTAGATTTGTTAGGGTTCTCTCTCTCCCTGGTTGCTAGTTCCCGCTAGCCATTTCTTTGTCTTAGCGTGGAAGCAGTGGTTTGGTTGAGTAGTTAAGTTGGGTGGAACGGATATTTGTTTTGTCTTTCTCGGTTGCTTGTTAGATCTCCTGGTCTCGGCTATGTGTTATGGCTTGAGTTTGGAGTTGGAGGAACGCGTGAGTTCCCGGGTTTTGACCCTCTCTCAGTTTTGTTGCTTAGCTCGGCTAGTTTCTCAATGATCCGCTAGGAATATCTATCTGCCTCGTGTTGCTTTAGTCGCTTCTTCATCCTTGGGAAAATGAGGCTTCCCATAACAGCCATTATTATTTTTGTGAAAGAACTTACATTGGTGTGAGCCACACGATCATTGTCTGATCTTTTATTTACCCGCCATGAATGTTTGAAGCTTAAAATGTCGTTATTAATTGTATTTTATTTTTGGTTTTAATGTTAATTTTATCATCAAAGTAAAAAAGATACAAAAAATAAAAAAGTGAAGCTTCTTTTTAGAAGACATTCACATGGAACGTACCGATAAAAGTGGATTCTCTAGCGTGAAGGAGATTAGTCTCTTCCAAATAATGCGGTCCATTTGAGCTTCGATAGCTGAGCCAGAGAGGCAAAATCAAGTTGAATATTCTACTATTACGCTTTTTCTAAATCATGTAGATCACAGTTTGCAACCCCAGTTTGAGAATCTTGTTTGCATACCTTGAACCCAGCTTGATATTGACTGTAATGAGAGAGGAGGGTTCGGAGCAATCTTGGCAGCAAAAGAGCACCAAATATCGTTTGAGAACTCACAGTCAGAAGAACAAGTGCGAGAGTGAGTCATTCCCAGTAGTATAAAGGACGCATGATGCAGGTACATTCATGCCCCAATTCAGAAGTCTGTCCCGAGTTGTGAGCCTATCCTTTAAGGCCATCCATAAAATAAAGGAATACTTAGGTACTGCCTCTATAAACCAAACCGACATGTGTCATGTTACATGTGGATAGACATGTTATTTTGACTTTATGGTATATGCATTTGAACTTAAAACATGCATGATAAACTATTTTTTCTAGTCAAATTGGTAGTTTAAAAAATATATAAGAAATATTTTTTTTTGTTCAACAGAAATAAAATATATATATAGACAGTAGATGCAAAATAATAACAAAAATATTGAAAAGCTATAGAAGAATGAAAATAATCAAATTTAAGCTCATACGATAACATAAGTCCAAATCTTCAATCTTAATCTTATGTGCTCGATAATTCTCTTTTTTGTCCACATACGCTGGAAAACTAAAATAAAAAAAGTATCCCTTCTATTAAGGAAGAATCTAATTCAGGGATTGAAAACCTTTATTTGGCGACTAGTGCGGCTTCCTTCTCAGATCTTCGAGGATGAGATCCGAGATTAGTTGAGCTGTGGAGCTTTCGAGGTGAAGCTTCGAGTGGATTATGTCTTGATTTGTGGTTGTGTGGGGGGTCAGTGTGGTAGCGAGTGGCCTAGCAGTAAAAAATTAGCCAGATGTCGTCGCCGGAGTAAGTGGTTCCGCTAGGGAACGACGGATCTGCCAAATGGCGTTGTCTACCTGGATTTACTCTCATCAAAGGCCCTTGCTCGTTATCGTATCTCTGGTTTGTCTGGCTCTGTGTCTCCGTGGCTGGCCCTTCTCCTCAACCGATTAGAAGTGTGGTGGTCGGAGAAGGATATGTTTCTTCGACCTTTAGCGGAGGTTCTGTTCCGCGTCAGTCTGTGAAGGTGGAGCATCGTCAGTGGTGGAAGTCATGTTCTGCCGTTACTTCAGGCGGAGGTTTCGCAACCGGTTATCTCGGTTCTCCTTCGGATCTAAACAGTTTTGTCTAATAATTTCAATCGATTTGAGTTCCTAACCGGGTTGTGGTTTGGTTGATATCCGGTATCACCAGGGAAATCGAGGCGCAATCCAAATAAAGAAAACAGTTTGAAATTTGGCCAGGTTTTTATATTGTCCAAAACAAGTTTCTCAATCTTAGGGTAGACAAAGCACACTGAAGATTTTTTAGAACAGAGTGCGGAAGAATCAAAGGGAGAATGTTTGGAAGAAGTTGAAGGTACCAAGGCTGAACAATCAAAGTAAGCAACTAATATTTAGATGGTGAATCAGGCTACACATGAGGAAGATGTGGCCCAGGCGAGAAAGATAAGGTTGTGGTGAGCACAAATGATGGTATTCAGCAAAGCAAGGCAGACCATACTCGATATTGCTACTCAAAGAATTATGAAAAGATTGTCTCGGATCTGAATTTTCAAAAAGCAAAAGATGGAAATGCTAACGTTTCGACTAAGTGGATCAGTCGTCAACATCATTAATTTATGTCGGTTTTTTTCTAGAATATACGTGGTTTTAATATATCAAATAAGAATATGGTTGTCCGGGATTGGATAACAAATAATTCTTTTCAATTTGGAGGGTTAATGGAGACGAGAGTAGTTGAGAATAATAGTCTCTATTGTGTTTAAGGATTGGTCTTTTCTATCAAACTATGAGTATAATAGGTTGGAGAGAATTTGGGTGGTGTGAAAGTTTACTGTAAAGGTCACACCATGTTTTAAGAGTGTTAAAATGATAAAATGTGCGGTTTTGTTGGATGGAAATGGGGAAAAATTCTTTTGCTCTTTCATATATGCTTCGAATTGTATGGAGGAGAGAAATGAGTTTTGGGAAGACTTGAAAAATCATCAAAACTCACCATTATTTAGGAATAAATCATAGTTGATTTTTGGTGATTTCAATGAGATATTAGATGTCGAAGAGCACTATGAAAATAATGACTTAGCCCCAACAAATGGTATGCATGACTTTCAAGAGATTATGCATCACAACTCTCTTTCTGATAAGGCTTCACATGGTCCATTGTTCACTTCGTGTAACAAACGAGAAGAAGATTTAATCTGTAAGAAATTAGATTCGGGTTCTTATCAATGATTCTTGGAGTATCTCTTATTCACATGCTTATTGTGTGTTTGAATCAGAAGGTTGCTCAGATCACTTAAGATGTTGTATTCAAACTAATCCAGAAGTTTTAAAGCCTCATAAGCCTTTTAAATTTACAAATGCTTTAACGAGATGCACATGGTTTAAAAGTATGATGGAAGAGTTTTGGGAAAAACTAAAGATTTGTACATGTCGACATCTAAAATGTTTTGTTTCTCAAAAAAATTGAAAGCTTTAAAGCCGGAATTGCGAAGATTAAGTAAGGAAAAATTGGGTGATCAGGACGAAATGGGCGTATAAGGTGATGTGTGCAGCAAAAGTTGTTACACTTACAACTCCAAATAATGATGTGATGGTAATTGAGGCCCAAGCTTTCACTAAATGGCAAAGATTAGCGGAGCTGGAAGAGAAATACTTAAGAAAAATATCAAAGTTTTTGTTGGTTGAATGTTGGTGATAAAAACAATCAATATTTCCATCAAGCGGCGAAGGTTCGTGAGGTAAGAAATTCTATTAGAGAAGTTTTTAAACCAGATGGTTTGATAGTTAGTTCTTAAGAGGAAATCAAGGCAGAAGCTGTGCGATTTTTCAAGGATTTCCTAGGCCAAAATGTTGTTGATTATGTGGGAAAATCAGTGGATGATATGAAGAACTTGTTGAGATTTGAATGTTGTGATTTGGACGATGTTATTTTAACAAGAGTAGTAACAGAGGATGAGATAAAGGAGTTATCTTTGTGATGCAAGGAAATAAAGCCCCATGTCCAGATGGATACACAGTAGTATTCTTTAAAGAAGCATGGATGGTGTTGAAAAAAGAAATTTGTGGTGGTTATTTAATCGCTCTTTGAAAAAAAAATTTCCCCAAATGTATTAGTTCTAATATTTCGGCCTTAGTTCTGAAGAAAACGGTGGTGTAGAAAATAAAGGTATATAGACTCATCTTTTGCTGTAATGTCATTTACAAAGTGATATCAAATATCTTAGCGAATCGGTTAAAAGAGATTTTACCAAAATTCATAGCTCATAATCAGTCTGCTTTCATAAAAGATTGTCTCTCATGGAAAATGTTCTCCTCGCCTCAAAACTGGTAAAAAAATCATCACAAAGATTCAATATCCCCTCGATGGGAGGTAAAGATAAATAATCAAAAACTTTTGACTCAGTCCAATGATTTTTCCTTCTTACAACGTTAACGACTCTTAACTTCATGTATATATTTATCCATTGGATAAAATTTTGCATTACATTGACATCTTTTTCAGTTTAGGTAAATGGATTTAAGAAAAAGATGCTCTATCTCCTCATATCTATTTGTGATAAGCATGAATGTACTATCGAAGATGATTGATATGACATCTACGGATAGGCTGCTGGGTATCATATGTATTGTCAAAATTTAAAGCTTACACACTTATGCTTCGCATATAATCTCTTGGTGTTTACAAATGGAAAAAAGATATCAATAGAGGGCATCCTCAATGTATTCACAAATTTTACAAAATGCTCGGGGCTGAATATAAGTTTGAAGAAGTCAACTTTGTTTATGACAGGGGTTGGGTATACAGTCAAGGAGACAATAATATATTAATTCCCATTTGATTCTGGAGTTTTACCGGTTAGATACCTAGGCTTACCACTACTGACAAGGAGAATGCGAGTGGAGGATTACAATCCTCCTATAGAGAAGATCCGAGGGAAAATACGTTGTTGGACAGCAAAGTACTTATCTTTTGCATGAAGATTGCAAATCATTAGTTCAGTGATTCATAGTTTGACAAGCTTCTAGACTTTAACTTTCAGACTACCTTAGGCATGTGTCAATGAAATTGATAAGTTTTGTTCAGTGTTTCTCTGGTCTGGACCAGATTTAAATCCTAAAAAAGCAAAAGTGGCATGGACAAATGTGTGTAAGCCAAAGGAGGAAAGGGGCTTGGGATTAAGATCACTTGTTGAAGTAAACAAAGTATGCTGTCTAAAATTGATATTGCACATACTATTAGCAAACTCTTCCCTAGGGTAAATTGGACACAGATTTATTTAATTCAAAAAGGTTCTTTCTGGACTCTGAGAGAATCCACATTAATGGGATCATGGATGTGGAGGAATCTACTCAATTACAGAGAATGTGCAAAAACTTTTGTCAAAACGGAGGTGGGCAATGGCGCAATAATTTCATTTTGATATGACTATTGGTCTAACATGGGTAGGCTTATTAAAGTGTCAGAAGAAAGAGACTTCATAGATTTGGGTATTCAAAGATTCTTTACGGTGGAACATGTCATACTCACACACCGCAGAAAACATCACATCTCAAAGATTTTTAACAAAATCAAAGATATTATTGATACTTAAAGAAGAAAGCAAGTTTGGTGGCTGATATGGTCATGTGGAGGAACAAGGAGGATAAATTTGATTCAAAATTTGTTTCCAAGAAAACATGAAACATAGTTCGAGAAGCAAGTCGTTTACAAGAGTGGTCGAAAGGAATATGGTTCACCTACTCAATACCCAAATTTGTATTTCCTATGTGGCTGGCAATTAAAGACCAATTATCAACTGGAGATAAAATGTTACTATAGAGTATAGAAGCTAATGGTTTATGTGTGTTGTGCCAAACTGTTTGGAAACCCGAAACCACTTATACTTCTCATATCGCTACTCGAAAGAGATATGGATCAAACTGGTCAAAAACTTATTCCAAGACTTGGAGTTGCTGTGGATAATTATTGGATAAGGTATTCCTTTTTATTTTGCGCTATATTTTTCAAACCACTTTACATTCACTTTGAAGAAAAAAAATAATAGAAGACATGAGAAGATTTTACAATCACTAATACTAATCACTAAACTCATAGAACCAAATCCGCAACAAGCCATCGTCGATTTGTGATGTTGGTAATCTTCGATACAAAAAAGGATGAAAATGTGGTTTGACACATGATAATATTTGCTTTCAAATATAATTTCTGATGTTTTGTTTCAAAATTTTAAAACATGTAAAAAGATTTTTATGAGTTGAATAAATTACTATTTAATTAAAAAAAACATGAAAATTTCCTATTAATTTAGTTTTTATTAACATATATATATATATATATATATATATATACCTTCAAAAAAATTTTTACACCAAATATAGTTATATCTTCAACTGAAAAAATCTTTCCTCGACAAATTTTAGAACGAAACGAGAATAAAGTGGGAAAACAAATTATGATGATTTTTTGCACCAAAAATGGTAATACTATGGAGGAAAATATATAAATAATACGTTGGACGCAACAATCAATTTATAGCTTTATACGTTTCGCTTTTCTGAGATGAAACCCACTCCCTTCCGACGTTTTAAAGTTTTGATTTTTTTTTTTAAACTTTGCTTTCTAGTATCTAGAAAAGATTTGAAGTGATCTTTTAATATTTCAAAATTAAAAATTTTAAATTGTTTATTAAAGGTTCCTAAGATTGAGCTGGGCCCTGCTAGTAGTAGTAGCCTATAAAATCAGATGATTAGAAGAGAGACTTTGTAAGAAAAATAAAAATAAAAATAATAAGGGAGAATTCTTGTTAGAGCGAAACCCTAATCTTCCGAGGAGTAGTTTCATCTGCTTCCTATAAATCTCAAAGTCGTTTTAGGATTTTCTTCAGCCGGCCATGTATTATTCAGTTGATGACTTACTCGATATATCATCAGGGGAGGAGAATGATTACTGCGATGATGGTGGAGAATATATAGGATTGGCCGAGGAAGACGAGAATAAACCATCTCAGAAAAGTTACGTAGTTCTCAAGGAGGAAGACATTCGCAAGCATCAAAGAGACGAAATAGAACGAGTTTCCGCAGCTTTCTCTATAAGCCAAACCGAAGCCATCGTTCTGCTTCTTCACTATCATTGGCGTGTTGATAAAGTTGAAGATGAATGGTTTACAGACGAAGAGAAAGTCCGTAAAATCGTTGGAATCTTGGAGGAGATTGTCATTGATGTTAATGGCAGAGATTTGAATATCACATGTGGAATTTGCTTTGAACCATACACTCGAGGGGAAATCGCAAAGGTTTCTTGTGGTCATCCTTATTGCATAACTTGTTGGACTTTTTATATCTCTACAAAAATCAACGACGGACCGGAATGTTTGAGGCTTCAATGTCCGGAGCCTTCATGTTCTGCTGCTGTTGGTCAAGATATGATCGATAAGGTTAGTAAGGACGAAGATAAGGAGAAGTATGATAGATATTTTCTTAGGTCTTATGTTGAAGAAGGCGGGAAGAAGATTAAATGGTGTCCATCACCGGGATGCGAATACGCGATTGATTTTAGTATTGGAAGTGCAAGTGATAGTAGTTATGATGTTTCTTGCCTGTGTTCGTTTAGCTTTTGCTGGAATTGCACCGAAGACGCTCACCGTCCTGTGGATTGTGACATGGTGTCAAAATGGATATTCAAGAACAAGGATGAGTCCGAGAACATGAACTGGATACTCGGGAATTCGAAGCCTTGTCCTAAATGCAAGCGTCCGATTGAGAAGGACATGGGATGTATGCACATGAGATGCAAAGCTCCGTGTAGATATGAGTTTTGTTGGCTTTGTCTTGGTCCATATATCGGTCACAGGTCTTGCCACAAGTTTGATGATGAGGCTGAAAAAAGGAGAGAAATGGCGAAAAGCTATAGTGATAGATATGCGCATTATTATGAAAGATGGGCAAGCAATCAAACGTCGAGGGTAAAGGCTATGAAAGATCTGGAGAACTTGCAATCGGGCCAGCTTAAGGAGCTTAGTGACAAACAGTGCATACCAGAGACTCAGCTACAATTCACCGTAGAGGCATGGCTTCAGG
Source organism: Cardamine chenopodiifolia (assembly GCA_963922655.1). Lineage (NCBI taxonomy): Eukaryota > Viridiplantae > Streptophyta > Magnoliopsida > Brassicales > Brassicaceae > Cardamine > Cardamine chenopodiifolia. The sequence goes on along the minus strand of OZ000486.1, from coordinate 13,204,721 downwards.
TTAGTTGATTAAAGTTTTTTAAATAACTAATTCTCTCATTGGTAACAACCGTAACAAAATAAAAAATAAAACTGATGTGGAATGTAATAACGGAACATAATAAAATGACTACAGAGTAGAAAATACACGATTGTCACTAAAAAGTCTGATTTGTATTAATTTTAAGATAGACTCTTAAGTTTATTACATCAATGTTAGTGACGTGTAATTGTTTTTACTGTTGCAGATAATCGAATGTAGGAGGGTCTTGAAATGGACATATGCATATGGATACTACCTACCTGATCATGAACGTGCCAAGCGACATTTTTTTGAGTATTTGCAAGGAGAGGCCGAAACTGGTTTGGAGAGGCTTCATAATTGTGCAGAGGTGGAGTTGAAACAGTTTATCAATAAAACTGAAGATCCAACGATAAATTTCACTCAGTACCGGATCAAATTAGTTGACTTGACTAATGCAACCAGAACCTACTTCGAAAATCTGGTGAAAGCTTTGGAGAATGGTCTTGCTGAGGTGGAATATGATGAGAGCAAACAAAACAACAACAATTTCTGAATGTGTTATCAAAAAAATAAAAATGTACATGGAGCTCCAAGTTGAAACTGAGATCCCTCAGCCTCAGTTTTTACCCCTCTGTAACTCTGTTATGCAATTTGGATAGTTTGTGATAGTTTTTTACTTTAAACCTTATTTGTTTTTTTTTATATTCAACCTTAATTTTTTTAATAGAAAATGAATTTTACATTGCTATTTGACTTTTGAATTTTTATTACTTGCTCTCTCCTAGTACGATTTTGGTGAACCACAATCAGTACGAAAGATTCTCCAGGTCAAGAGCAAGTTGAAGAAATAAAATTACATTTGTTAATGATCGAGTAATCTTGATCCGAATACCAAACTTCAGGTTTTGTAAAAAAGCGGAGTTTTTTTATCACTTAAACATTGAAGCCTCGACTAACAAAAACAAATGATTAACTACGATTGAAAGAACTTAAACATCCATTACAAACGATTTAAATATTATTATACTTTTTTTGGTTGAAAAAACATATTATTATACAGTATCTCTTTTGAAGTGTCCATAAATTTTTTTCTTTTTTGAGCTAGTCCATAACTTTTTAAAGTCCTTTAAAATTAACAATATAATAACATGAAAAAATATGGTCCACAAAAAGAAAAAATGAGAGAAACGAATGAAATAAAAATATCATCCGACCAACCCACCTAATCTCCTTCCCCCACGTTTACTACAAGCTTAGTAAAAAATCTTATTTTACCATTACAATTTTGTAATCATCATGAAACTTGAAGACTGCTCTATAAACATTACACCAAATTGATTTGAACTAAACACATCTCCTAGAAATCAATTATAACGAAAGTAAATACTCTCACATTGCATATAAACCTATTAAAAAAATAAAAACATCAGTATATAATGAAACATTCTTTCAAATTTTAGATTAGACCGAGTTAAAGTAAAAAAAATAAAAATTAATAACTTTTATATATAGTATATATGTTATATATATATATATATACAATAGTGTACCCACTTCACTTACATCGAAGACACAGAAATTAGAACATCTCATCCACTTATTGTTTTTCTTTTGGGTTCGAACAAATGGGTGAAGCAAAGGGTCACGTACTGTTTTTTCCATATCCATTACAAGGCCACATTAACCCAATGATCCAACTCGGCAAACGCTTATCTAGAAAGGGATTCACCGTCACACTCATCATCGCCTCCAAAGACCACCGCGAACCTTACACCGACGACAACTACTCCATCAATGTCCAGACCATCCACGACGGTTTTCTTCCACACGAACACCCTCACGCCAAGTTCCAAGATTTTGAACGTTTCAACACCTGTACTGCTCGTACTCTCACCGATTTCATCTCTAGGTATACATGTATTTGAATTTCCAATATGTTTATCCTCAGTTTAGTTATATATGGTCTTTTAATTTAGAGGTAATTTTGCCGGTTTTCTTGATACCAAAATCCTGAAATTCAATGTGAGAAAAAAATATCTTGGACTTGTTCTTTCTCCTATATTTTACATGTTTTTTATAAAAACCATGAAATACTTCTAAAGTTAAATTAAATTAGTATTATTTTTTAGTTAATACTATAATATTAATATTAGAAATAAATATCAAATTTACAAATTAAAATAACTAATTAATAGAATCATCTATACTAACTAAAAGGAACAGTTTAGGCTTCTCCTTGTGTCCACCTTATCCCAAATGTTCTGACATAGAATTTCTATCTTAGTCAATTAAGAAACTAATAATCTCTGATTGACTCTGTTTAAAATTTTAATCAAAACATTTAGCTCTAGTTAATTAATTATTAAAGATTTGCCACTTCTTCACCTTTTGAAATTGCAACTCTCCCTTTTCAAAACCATTTATTGAAAAAAAAAATGTTTTAAAAATAGATTCACAATTCAAAAAAATAAATATATATTTCACCAACTTGTTAGCGTTTTTGTAATTATTAATATGTTAATCACAAGTAGCGTTATATGTGCAGAGATAAGTTATCGGAGAATCCTCCTAAAGCTATGATCTATGATCCATTTGTGCCATTTGGATTGGACGTAGCTAAGGACTTGGGTCTATACGTAGTGGCCTATTTTACTCAACCATGGTTGGCTAGTCTTATTTACTACCACATCAACGAAGGTACCTATGATGTTCCCATTGATAGATACGAGAACCCAATACTCGCATCTTTTCCAGCTTTCCCATTGTTAAGCCAAAATGATCTGCCTTCCTTCGCCTGCGAAAAAGGATCGTACCCTATTATATTTAACTGTGTGGTTAGCCAATTCTCTAATTTGCGGCGAGCTGATTGCATTCTCTGCAACACTTTTGATCAACTTGAACCTAAGGTAAGGTTAACTAAGGTTTTTTTTTTGGTATGTAAATGCGTTCTGAGAAGGTTAAAAGTTTTGTGAACTTTTCTTTTTCACAGGTTGTAAAATGGATGAATGATCAATGGCCGGTGAAGAACATTGGACCGGTGATTCCGTCGAAGTTCTTGGATAATCGGTTGCCAGAAGACAAAGATTACGACCTCGGGGACTTCAAAACAGAGCCTGACGAGTCTGTTATGAGGTGGTTGGAGAATAAACCGCCGAAATCGGTGGTCTATGTGGCGTTCGGGACATTGGTGGCTTTGAGTGAGAAGCAGATGAAGGAAACCGCAATGGCGATTAGACAAACCGGATACCACTTCTTGTGGTCTGTTAGAGAATCCGAGAGAAGCAAATTACCGTCTGGTTTTATCGAGGAGGCGTTGGAGAAAGACTGTGGACTCGTGGCTAAATGGGTTCCTCAGCTAGAGGTTTTAGCACATGAATCAATCGGGTGTTTCGTGACACATTGTGGATGGAACTCAACATTGGAGGCACTGTGCTTAGGGGTTCCATTGGTGGGAATGCCTCAGTGGACGGATCAGCCCACAAATGCTAAGTTTATAGAGGATGTGTGGAAGATTGGGGTTAGAGTGAAGACCGATGGAGAAGGGTTTACGAGTAAGGAAGAGATTGCAAGATGTGTTGTTGAGGTCATGGAAGGAGAGAGAGGAAAAGAGATTAGGAAGAATGCCGAGAAGCTTAAGGTGTTGGCTCGTGAAGCTATCTCTGAAGGTGGTAGTTCTGACAAGAACATTGATGAGTTTGTTGCTCTTTTGAGTTAATAATTTTAAACTGAGATGTTATCAGTTTGTTAGTTGATTACCTAATAATGACTTCTTTGTCGGCTAAATTCTGAGTTATCTTGTTGGCTTCATTGGCTGTGTTAAGAAAACAAGAGACCTTTGACTTTGAGACATAACAAGAATAAAGAGCTTTCTTGCTACTTACAAGGAAATGATCCATTGTATCTCAAAATGTTCAGTTCTGTGCAACAGAGAAGTCTATGATTAGCTCCATGAAATACTTCTAAAGTTAAATTAAATTAGTATTATTTTAGTTAATACTATAAAATTAATATTAGAAACAAATATGAAATTTGAAAATTAAAAATAACTAATTAATATAATTGAATATATTTAAGATATAATTTTTATATTTTAAAAAATATGAATGAGAAATTCTTTAAGTTTTTCATCAACAGAGGTAAAAAATAAAGGTAAGATTATCAAATTAAACAGTATTTGAATATTAATATTACATTAATGAAAAACTTAATGAGTATCTAATGAGGATGCTTTAAATAGTCAAATACATTTCAGTTTTCTCATATGAAAACACGTGGGTATTGCCTGACTTCTAAACTTCCTTTTTTCAGACGTTGTAACTTTTTTTTTTGTTAAAAGCCTTTTGACGTTGTAATTTGGAGGAATTTAACAAAAAAACCTCTCGACTTTGCCTCTATTCATTTTTAAATCTTTAATTATTTTTTAGTAAAAAAAAATTTCAGCTATAATACATTTGTCTATGGTGATGGAATATTGTTTTGAATTACACAAAATGTAGAAGGCATGTATTTATCATAAAATCAAAATTTTTAATAAATAAATAATATAAAGTGCATGTAAAAATCTCGAATTAGAAATTTAGGGTTTCAATGTGATGATTTTATTGTAGAGTTTGAATGGTTTAGTCTGGTGTTTATAAGTTGTTAAAAAAATTAAAAAACAATAATATGAACAAATATCCAACAATTCAAATTTTTGAACACTATTTTGTTTCAAGAAACCAACAAAAAAAACTCAGCAACATTGTTTTACAAAAAAAATCTAATTTTCTTAAGAAATACCACATATTGCAACATAAAATATTACATATATCTTAAAATAGACACTACTAAATTGTCTCAATGTTCTATCTCATTCAAAACAATATTATATCATCGTAGATAGAAAACTTTTGAAGAAAGGTCAAATCTATTAACAGATAATAGTTGAAGAAATTTCTTACCAAAAAATAGTTGAAAGTAAAAAAGTAGATAGTGAACAAAGTTGAGAGTTTTTAAACATTAAATTCCCTAATTTGTAAGCTTTGATTTTTTCCTATCACTCAGAAAAAGCTTTGAATTTTTTTTTTACTTTTCTTTCAAAAGAAGATTTTAAAAGATATTTTTAATTCAAAAATTAAAATTTTTAAATTGTTTATAAAGAATCTCCAAAATATTGAGCTGGGCTGCGAGTAGCCTTTAAAATAAAAAGCAAAGAGAGAGCTCTTGTTAGAAGAAGAAGAAGATACATTGTATCTCAAATTTCTCAGTTCTGTGCATTAGAGGTCTATACAGCTCGAAGAAGTACTTTGTGCATTATACATTATACATTGTTACACGATGATACAGTGACAAATCGGAGAGGGCCGTAGTTTCTTTTCGTATTCTTTGTACCGATTTATTGTAAGCATCAGAAGAGAGCTCTTGAATTGCTGTGTTCTCCGAGTTTCTGAGTCGAACCTCTCCCAGTATTTTGTACTATTTCCTGAAAAATCATCCATATGGTTGAGAAACAAACTCATGGTATATGCGAGAGCTTGGGTCTAGTTCGATATAGATATAGAAATTACGATTTTTAGAAGACTTCGGCTTAACTAAACTGAAACTAGAAATGCAAAACATAAATGATAAAGAGTTGTTAAGAGTAAGCTTTTTACCAAGGAAACTTGAATGTATCTTTCCACCATCCCTGCTTGGAACAATGTACCAAGATCTTGTCCAACCGAACTATGATCTCAGAAAATGTCGGTCTAACAAAAGTTTCCCCATCCCAGCATTCCTCAATCAGTCTGTTTAAATAACATTCGAACCAATAAGCTGAAAGAGGTTGGGTAAAGGATCAAGACCAAGCAAATTATGTTACTGTACCTTAAGTGTAAAAAATAGTTCCGCAATTTATGTAATAAAGTTGGCAAAGAGATTAGTAAACTTACTCTCTCAACTCTTGGGGACAACTTTTGGCCTTGGCCTTAAACGAAGGTCTTCTTCCTTCCACACACATTAGCTTCACTGCCTCTTCTGGGGGCTTAGGATGGAAAGGTTGTACTTCTTCAATCATCTGAAATTTTTTAAGTAAAATTAATCATACATTGATGCCATGAGATTAGTTAGAGAAGTTTATTGGCCTCAGATGCTAGAAAAACATATCAGCTACAATGGTGGAGAAACAGCATGAAATACTTTAAGAGAGCATATAGAACAGTGAGTGGATTAAACCCGAACTAGATACAGCCTTCACGAAATGGAGATGAGCATTATTAGCACACACGTTTGACCATTACAGTAACTAATAGGTACCTCATATAAGACGACACCAAAAAGTATGAATTTATAAGGTACCTACCTCATATAATACGACACCAAAAGAGTATGAATCCACACTCCTATCAAATATTTCATCTTTGTAAACCTCAGGTGCCATGCAGTAATCTGCGAAAAATACAAAGAATTATCTATTTAAACTATTGACCATGAAATCTATATTTATGAATATTTCAAAACTAGAAACAGTTTCTATACTTAATACTTGTATCCAAGTTTTTCAGAAATCTAGATGTTTGATGTACATCATATCATATGATTCATATGCCCACAATTCTGTGCTAGAACTCTGTTGAGAGTCGCAAATGTGAGGCCGTGGGTTGGGATTTAAAATCTATACAGATGAGATATGGACACTTCTTTTGGGTAGCCAAAAAGAATTAAGCATTTTGAACTTACTTGAAGGATCTATATGGGCCCCGTGATTAAGGATTCTTGATTTATCAGATGATAACTTTGCAAAACTTATCAACCCAAATCCAGCCACCTTCAGATGTCCTCCACTATCGAGCATAATATTTCTGGCACCTTACAAGAAGTTGCAAAAATTAGATAACGAGGGTCCAAAAATATCTTCATGAAAAAATTAACGTGCAAATGCTTCTTTATTTAGTTATCTTACTTGGGTTTTAGATCACAGTGGACTACTGGTTCTGGTTTACACTCGTGAAGATAATTCATTCCCCTGAGAAGAGAAAAATGATTTGTTTAGAAATTTTTTTAAAAAAGGCATTTGTAAATTAATTCGAATACAATCTTGCAAAGAAAAAATTCACATGCCTGGCTATGTCGAGGGCAAATCTTAGAACTTTGGCTAGAGAAAGACGACCTTTCTTTTGAAGATAGCTCCCAATGTCACCCTGCAAGTTACCACCAAGCCGACAAAATTATTTCCAAGAATCCAAAAATTGCTGAATGAGGTGAAAAGAGGGAGAGAAGCTTACTTTAGGATGATACTCGGACACAATCATCATGGGGACATTTTGAGTAACAGCTCCAACAAATTGCACAACGTTAGGATGACGAACCTTTTCGAATAAAGTAAGTTCGTGTTTGAAGGCATTTCTGTGGGTAAACAATACATTCAGATGATAAAAATTGGAGAACAAACGTAATATATGAAAAAGCAAACAGGGATTAACACAGAGGGAATGAAGTGAATTCCAGAAAATATTACCGAAAATGCAGAATACCAACATAGAAGATTATATAAGAACTGTGATTGAATAATCCTACATCTCATATCATCAAACACTATGAACATAACAAATATTTTCAACCATGAAAAAGCTTTAGAAAAATACTCATTGAAGAGAAGAGTAAACGTACATGGTTTCATGATCCTTGTAGAGATCTTTATCAAGTATCTTTACAGATACCTTAGTTCCGTTCCATTTAGCCACTTGATATATTCCCTGGCAAGTGGTAATGTAGTACTTTGTTAAAAACCGTTAAATGGAAAACTAAGACATTACTAAGGGAAAGTGAAACAGAGAGAACTCTTGCCTTTGAGATACCATCAGCTTTCCGAACTTGAAGTTCTTGTGGATTTAACTCGTATTCAGGAACTTCACGAGGATTCGTCACAGCCATCGGTGTCCGTTTGGTTTTCTAAAATCAAGAAGGAAAATTGTAACTAAACACATCAATGATATGAAAAGAACAGAGCTCGAATCCACATACCGGAAGTTTAGCTCCCCGGGCTTTCAAAATGTTGAAAACATCTATGTTACCATAGTACTTAGCATCAGCAGCTGCCTATCCACACAATACAAAACCAAATTTCAAACCAAAAGCACAAATACATACAATAGAGACACCGATTTAACTGAATTCACATTACCGTGCTTCCCCAACGATCACGGGCATCGATATTAGCCTTCCTAGTAAGGAGTAGCTTCACAACATCGACATGACCTTCACAAGCAGCGATATGGAGAGCAGTACGACCATCAAGATCGATGCTATTAACATCAATTCCTTCATCAAGCAGATCCTGAACACCTTCAACATCTCCTCTACAAGCCACAAAGAGAAGCTGCATAGTAGCGTCGAGATTATCCGGTACAGCAAGCTGCGGACGGTTAGAACCATCAGGACTCCGGCGAATCGGATCAAGAGATGATTGTCGGCCGAAACTGAATAGCATATTGTTCCGGCGAGGATCGTGTGAAGCTTGACGCGTGAATTGTCGGCTAAGCGTACGGCGAAGCGATCCAGTAGAGAATATTCTCGAGATTCCTCGTTTTAGCTCTCCCGCGATATGCGCCATCTCTACCGGATTTTCCGATTTCAAAATCTCCTTTTCTTTTACTCTCTTTTCGTCTTCTTCTGAGAAAATATAAAAATTCAAACTGATAATCACATTTTCTAGAGAAAATTATTTGTTTTGGTGATTATGTGAGATCCGTCTCAAGCGCGTCGCTTATCGAGACAAATTAATTTCCAAATATACTTCTCTTTTTTAAAATTTCACGAGATATTATTGGCGACGCTGTGTCAGACTGACTTTGTTTGACTTTTGCTTTCGATCATTGTTTGGCCTGTCCCGCGTAAAATTGGACTCTTCTTAATCCTCGTTCTTGGTAGCTTTACCGGAAATATATTATTTTCTTTACCAAATTGCGAAATTTACCCTAAACTTCACATAATTACAATTAGTTCCTACAAAATTAGGATAATATGATAAAATTGACTTCGTCGCTGACATGTTGGCCTTATCTAGTCGAAGCCTGTTGGGCTTTCTTAAAGCCATTAAATTACCTTAGACACTCTCAACGTTTTTGTTTCGCGTTTGCGTTGAGTATTTGAGTGTTGTCCGGTTCCTTTTTCACATGCAGTTTCGTCGTCTTTTTTTTTCTATAAATATTATGTAAAATTATATTCAAGAAAATCTTTTTATATATTATTTCAGAAATTGTTTAAATAAAAAAAAACTGAAGATAGGTAAAGTTCAAAAACAGAAATATCGAAAGTGGTTGTCTTATTAAAACTCCGAAAAGAAAACCCATTTGGGACAAAACTAGATCGTGGGAAAAAAAGTACATCCATTTTCGATTGAACTGAAAAAAATAGAATTAAAAAGATCAATAATAGTCACTTCGAGTGCGCCGGCTTAGATTCTAGTGGCGAACCAAATTTGTAGACCGGACTTCATCAATCCACAACTGATCATCGTTGAAAGACGATTACGAACTGTCCTCCCAATGTCACGAGTCAAAAGATCGATGGATGATGGGTTGTCTCCATCATGCCTCTTGTTGTGTTTCCTCCATAAAAGTAAACCGCAGCTTGAAATACGTATTTGGTAATAAATCCCGAGGGTCTCTACTATCTGAGGACTGAACCATCGTTAGAATGTCTTGAAAAATCTCGGTGTACCTATGGTGTAAGAGTCCCGCCGTGAGTCGTTGCCAAACCTGAGAGGCAAAAGAACAAAAGAAAAAAAGATGGTCTCTCATCTCCATCGAGTTAGAACATAATACACAGCCATGAAGAGTATTCGAATTCCATATAACCATACGATCTCCCGTAGATAAACGATTAAGAATGGCTAACCAGACAATGAAAAAGAATTTTGGAGTAGCATTTGGAAACCAAAGGGCCTTAGACCAAGGCGTTAGAGGAGACTGAATCCGGAGCTAGTTCCAGGTTTCTTTGGTTGAGAAATAAGGTTTAAACTGATCTCTTTTACTTCTCGATAGAGCAACATCAACGGTGTTAGACATCCAACTTCGAAGGACTTGAATCTCGTCTTCAATCTGTGAGTGAATGGATGTGATGTGACGGCGACGCCGATGGCTTCGAAGAACCTCTCCTAGCGTATCTGTCTCCTTAATGCCCATATCTATACAGCCTCGGGCTCCCAAGATTCCATGTAGACGTCCAAGAGAACTCCAATGATCGTACCAGAAAGATGTGTCGTCCCCATTCTTAACCATAATCCGATGAAAATCCTTAGCTACATCTCGGTATCTTAGGAGCTTTCTCCAAATCCAAGAACCAGCTTGTGTCTCAGACTTAATCGACCAAAAAGAGGCTTTTCGAATAAGATGTTTTTGAATCTAGTTTGCCCATAGAGAAGTCTTCGAGGACACTAATCTCCAAATCAGCTTGAAACAACTTACCCTATTAGCTAGCTCCAGCGATTTGAAGCCTAACCCTCTTCTATTTTCGGCTTACACACATCCACCCAATCCACTTTTGATTTATATGAACTCAAGTTAGTACCGGACCCAAGAAATGCTGAGCTATGCGAGGTTTGTTTAGCAATCTACTCTCATCTCTTAGTAAATGTTATAATAAACCGTTCTTATTGTGCTGCTCCAATTTAAAGTCCAAATATTTTAGTTGTAGTCTTGTAGACTTAAAACAGATGAGTGAAATCCAAGTCTCTGGTAAATTCAAGAAACAAAGCTGGACTCATTTTCTATGTCTTCTGGTTGTGCTTAGAACAAGAATCAGTTTGACAAGCATTGCTACTTTTAAATTATGCATGTGTTGATGATTCTACTGAACAGTTGCAATCGCAGGTTGCAAGAACCGGGTGTGTCGCATTTGCTCGTGAATCGGGAGTGGACTCCAAGTATCTTCGTGGATATTCCTTTCCTTTAACAGGTTAGTAAACGCGTTGCAGTTTATGATACAAAGCTGCATCCATGGGTCAGTAGAAACTTTTGAAGGTAAAAGTTTCATTACACATTTTATGAATCAACCCAAAGACAGCCAGAGAGACCGTGTAGATATGTTTGTGTGACTATTCTTTTCCCAATAGTTGGTCTCCGATGATAAATAAATCGTACTTGAATTCTCATAAAGTTACTGGGATCGCTAAAAGACTTGAAGAGCGAACACAAATGGACTTTGTAAATGTCTGTATAGAGTCAAAAGTCAAACTAAGTAAGCGTGGACTGAGGCGGACGTGTACCTAAAAATATGTTTGTCCCTGTTTATCTTCTAGAAATTTGATTCGCCTACAAAAACAACTTACGTTTCTCTTATTTTTTTATAATGTGATTTTTTGTTGTTTAAAATATCTGGAGTTTCTAAAAAACGATTATTTTGTCAACTCCTCTCTATTTTTTCTGGTACTCTGTAGATTTTTTTCGTTGAAAATTTTGTTTAAATAGACTTTATCCGTGTCTTCTTTTTGTCACAACTTTATTCATGGCCTTTTAAAATTCACATCCACAGGACTACATCACACTCTATGATGATTTATTAACAGAAGGTAGGCATACCATTTATCTGATTTAACAATTAAGCCACAAGTAAATGTGGTACCTACTAATTTCTCTCATCTTTTTTTTTTTTTGCTGACATCAATTTGTCTCATAATTTTGCATCCGAAATCCTATCACCCATTTTTGACATATACAATTTATAGGATATATACAATTTATTTTAAATACTACTTCTGTTTGAAAAAGTACTATTTGTAGAAACTTTAGAAAATGTCACTCTTTCCATTCCATTTTATAAGATTTTTAGAATTTATTTGATTTCATATTATTACTTCTTTCAGTTTTTTATTCTAAATTCAAGTTTGATTCTTCAACACTAAAAGCAAACTGAAAAATTGTCACCGTTTCGTTGCACCTGGACGGGGACAACATTGGCCTCAAATACATGGTTTCGAAATCGTGACAAAAGTATTTCAATAATATTAATGTCCAAATAAAGCTAAAATTCAGTAAATGTCACTTCTCTAAATATATCTGACGAATTTGAGTGATTATTCTATTTTAGATCGGGTAAACTTTGGATCAATGAACGACGTGTGATATCAAACCTCAATAGATTTGAAAACAGACACTTTTGGAAGAAAAGTTTTTTTCTTTTCGATAGGCATATGTAAAAGAAAAAGTTTGATATTTGCAATTATAAAGCACAATCACTAGTGTGCCGACCATGTGCTTTTTATGGTTAACTCGTTTATTTTATTTGTCCGTAGTGACTACAAATTATCGGGCACTATGAGTGGATATATAATTTATTTATTATTTTATCGACGGAAGAAATCAAATTTATATTTTCTTGGTCTTCGATGATTGTCCCATAATACACTGAAATGTATTGTGAAAAAAACTTTATTTTATTTGTTTCTCAAATATTTTGAACCACAACCGTTTTCAATTCAAAGTTCAAACTTGCAGTTTTCCACGGTAATTTTGATTATAGTTGACCACTATACAAATTTGAAAATAGCAAAAATATTAAAATTTTCTTCAAACTCCAAAAAATTAGTGTGGATTTAACACGACATCCCCGACTAAATAAATATAATCGATATTAGAAATTTGAAGAAAGAATTATTAAATAAAAGTTGAAATTCTCTATTATTAGAACATTTTTTGCATTTCTAATTAGATTACACTGCTCAGCTAAGAAAATATGGTCAAACTAATTACTTAATACTTTTCTCTATATAAAAGATTATTTGGTTAGAAATGTGAAAAAGAGTAAGAAATGAAAGTTTTTAGCCGTCCTCAGTTTTTGTTATACAATACAAATCTTTAATTACAGTTATACAAAAAGAGAGAAATCGTTAGTAAACTAACAAAGTGTTAAACCAAAAAAATAAAACTAACCAACTAATTGATACTGACTTGACTTTTTTTACAAAGCATATAATTGATACTTTAGTTTTACCTTCTTTAAATTTTAACTCAGGATTAGATTAGGTGACATGGCACCATCAATAAAAAGAGTCAAAGCTAATAGTCACTAGAGACCTCCATTAATTTCTTTATACATTAGTTCCGATTTAAAAGATTTAATCAACATTTAAATATTTATTTAATACAATTCCAATCTAGCAGAAAATCTTTTACACCTTACAAAAAAAAACTTTTTAATCTCTCTTAAAAGAGGTGAAAATTAAAGCGATTTAAAAGAAAGCACTAACAAAAAGAGTTTGTGGCTGCTGAAACTGATGATGATGCTGATGTTCTGCTTCTGACATTCTCTCTCTCTTCTTCTTCTTCTTCTTCTTCTTCTCTTTCTCTATATCCGCACCTTCTTCATCTACGGCTTAGCAACAACAACCTTCATCAACATGGTGAGAGAGGACTAAAAAGGCTAAAGCTTTTTTCAAACCCTTGTTGAAATTCGAGCTCTTTTGGGTTTCTCAGATTCTGCGAATGTTTTTTCTTGGTCTTCTGGAGGTACTGAGTCAACTTCAATCTGAAAGTTTTCTTTTCCGATCTTAATCAATTCCAAGTTTCTTCACAGCTTGGGGACGATTTGACATGAAATCTGATCTCTACTTCTCTCCAATTCGTTTCCCGTAAAGTTGGTTTTTTTCTTGATATTTTTTGTTTCTCAAGATTTGTGTGTAATTTAGATTAGGGTTTTTGTTAGATTTGGGGATAGATAAATAATCTGGGTTTAGGTATTTTTGTTGATAACGACGATAAATTGAAGTAATAGATATGACTATAGTGGAGGAGAAGCAGCAGAACAGTTCTGTGGGAGAGATGCAACAGAGCTTTAATGGTATAACAAACCAAACACAAGAGAATCAGACGAAATCAATGGACAAACAACAGAGTTTTCGATGTTCGGAGAATCAACCGAGAAAGGCGAGAACTTTAGAGAAACAAGTGAGTTTCCAAGGTGTGAATGTAGAGAATTATCAGCAACGCAGACTCGGAAGATCATTGGAGAAGCAACAGAGTTTTCGAGGTGTGACTATAGAGAATCATAAACGTGGAGTTATGGAGAAGCTACCGAGTTTTGGTAGAGGAACAATGGAGAGGCAGAAGAGTTTCCGTGGTGGGTTTTTAGAGAAGCAGAAGAGTTTCCGTGTGGTGATGGAGAGGCAATTGAGTTTTATAGGTGAGAGGAGGAAGAAGAATGAATCACCAGGTAAAAGAGGAGATTCGCCTCTTCATATCGCAGCTCGAACCGGGAACTTAAGTAAGGTTAAAGACCTGATTCGAGGTTGTTGCGATGGTGGTGGTAGCCAAGAGTTGAAAGAGTTGTTGTCAAAGCAGAATCTTGAAGGAGAGACTCCTCTTTATACTGCAGCAGAGAATGGGCATTCATTTGTTGTTGAAGAGATGTTGAAGCATATGGACCTTGAAACTGCTTCCATCGCTGCTAGAAACGGGTTTGATCCATTCCATGTTGCAGCCAAACAAGGCCATCTCGGTACAAAGATTTATACTTTCTTCAATTTCAACGAGAGTATAGAACCATCCATGGACTGTTCTCTAACTTGTCTCTTCTTAATCTTTTGCAGAGGTGTTGATGAAACTGTTGGAGACATTCCCAAATTTGGCAATGACAACGGATTTATCATGTACAACTGCGTTACACACAGCTGCAACACAAGGACACATTGATGTGGTGAATCTTCTTTTGGAGACTGACTCTAATTTGGCTAAGATAGCTAAGAACAATGGTAAAACTGCGCTTCACTCTGCTGCAAGGATGGGTCATGTGGAAGTTGTTAAATCTCTGATAGGTAATGATCCAAGCATTGGGTTTAGAACCGATAAAAAAGGGCAAACTGCTCTTCACATGGCTGTAAAAGGTCAAAATGATGGGATTGTTGTTGAGTTGGTGAAACCTGATGTTGCGGTTTTGAGTGTTGAGGATAATAAAGGAAATACGCCATTGCACATTGCCACAAACAAGGGCCGTGTTAAGGTAATGGCTCTTTACTTTTATCAACTATCCAAATTCGGTATTTGGAAACTGTAATTGCAAGGATTCTTCATCATGGAATGATCCTTTTCCCTAGTTTCCAGTTGATATTAGCTCTCATCGACACTGTTAATTGACTTCTCTGCAGATACTGCGGTGTTTGGTATCTTTTGAAGGCATTAACGTGAACTCTATAAACAAAGCTGGAGATACGCCACTTGATATCGCTGAGAAGATGGGAAACGCAGAGCTTGTGTCTGTTTTGAAGGAAGCAGGAGCCGCTACAGCTAAAGATCTCGGGAAGCCTCAAAACCCAGCAAAGCAACTGAAGCAAACGGTCAGTGACATCAAACACGAGGTACAATCTCAGCTTCAGCAATCCAGGCAAACAGGTGTGAGAGTCCAGAAGATAGCAAAAAGACTTAAGAAGCTTCACATTAGTGGTCTAAACAACGCTATAAACTCAGCAACTGTCGTTGCTGTGCTTATTGCCACGGTGGCTTTCGCAGCAATCTTCACAATACCCGGTCAATACGAAGAGAATCCATTGAAAGGACCGTTCCTAGGACAAGCTCATATAGCAAACCAAGCACCGTTTCTGGTCTTCTTCGTCTTTGATAGCTTGGCACTGTTTATATCTTTAGCCGTTGTTGTGGTGCAGACTTCAGTTGTTGTGATTGAGCAGAAGGCGAAGAAGAAGCTTGTGTTTGTGATCAACAAGCTTATGTGGTGTGCTTGTTTGTTCATATCCATCGCCTTTGTTTCTCTCTCTTATATTGTTGTGGGCAAAGAGGAGATGTGGTTGGCTGTGTGTGCAACTATTATCGGCGGCACGATTATGCTGACCACGATTGGTGCCATGTGCTATTGTGTGGTCATGCATCGGATGGAGGAATCTAAATTGAGGAGCATAAGGAAAGAGAGAAGCAAATCTCAGTCTTTCTCTATGTCTCGTATGCCATCTGATTCAGAGATTCTAAATGGTGAATACAATAAGAGAATGTATGCACTCTGAAACAGATTTGTAGAGAATTCGGACAATGATATTTCCTCTGAATGTAAGAATAATCAATATATACTTTATTTTGTACCTGTAAGCCATTGCTCTATTCGAGCTTCTCGACTACAATAACAGATCTGTAATGAGTTCATTAACTGTGTAATGTCTACTTTAGGAGAGAGAGAAGTTCACTGTGCCCTGAAGAACATTCACAAAGCAATCTACACTTTTCTGATATCCCATGAATCAAAAAACGAAAAATGAAGAAACTATAACCCGATGAAACCCGACTCTTAGTACTGGGTCTGGATGCATTTATTTTTTGATGGCTCCACAGTTCTTCTGCTCCTAAGATCTAGCTATAGTTGTCATGTCATCAACCCCGTCTAGTGGAGTCATCGTTTCTGTGTCTTGTGCTTCCACCGCGGTTACTCTCTGCCTGGTAACGAACGGAACCCTCTAGATTCTTTGTCATGAGGCTAGTTGGTTTGGAACAAGTGAGACTAAGTGGTTTGGCTGCTGAGAAGCAATGGCGGACTTTGATAGAGTGGCTAGTTGTTCTGGTCGAGCAGCTTCCCTGGACGATTATCATCAGGGTCACTTCTTTGTCACAAGTGTCTTCAGACAATGAGTTTTGCTGGAGGCCATCAATGGATTCATCTGAGGTGTGAAAGTCTTCATGATGAACCTTCACCTGTAGTGAAGCATCTGCTTTTATAATCCCAGCTCCAGGAGAAACCTAGAGAAATGGTCTTAATCATTAAATCTTGTGAAGAAAAATGAAGAAAACAGCTATTCATTGGCGTAAAAGGAGAATAATAAACCTCGAGCCAGCGAGGGAGACCAAGGGTGCCTCCATCATCTCTACTGATAGTCTGACCCTTACAGACGATGTTGAAGATGGCTCTACTCGAGTTTGAAATGTTTCTGATTGTAAAGATGAATGTGTCCTGACTCTGAAGAAGAATGTTGTTGGTGCTCACTGATGTTTCTGGAACCGATTTTAGTTCCTCGAACATGGATCTGAGTTTCTCATTGGACCTTATTATCTTCCCCAGCTCCTGTCTTCGCACAGATTTATCGGTGTGAGCAATGTTAGCATGAAGTTTGCAGCGCACTGGTTTGTGATCACTCTCAGTCACATCCATGCAAGCTTCATACCTTTAAAGAAAACGCATAAGGTCGTAGGAAAGATGGAAGGTGAAAGGAAAAAGGAAAGAGAGAAAAGCTCATGAGATCGCGCGATGGAACATTACATTACAGTCGACATAACTACAGGGCACTGCAAATTGCACACAGAAAATAGGCTTGATTGGTTGTCTCTATATATAACTCTGTCACACCAGGCGGGTATTCGCTTTTTCTCCCCTGAATCATACCCTGGAGATGAGAACAACGCAGAAAGTAATTAATTGTCCAAATGATAAACTCTTGAGTAGTTAGACAAAGAGTGACAAGGAGAAGTTTGCAGAGCCTTTCAAATCTATCTTTCACCTCCAAGGCCTGGCTTATTCTTTTCAAATTTGTAAGTCGGCGGGAAGGTAATTAACGCCTCACGCATTCCTTGGAACACTTTTCCCTCATTCATCTCTTGCCTAAGTTGGTCTTTCTCTCTGAGCCAATCAAAAGATCGGTGTGAAATGAAGTCCCTGGCTTCGTCATAGGTTATACCAAACAACCTATAATTGAAGTCACCAAAAAATGCAACCATATCTGCTGCTGCTAAATCCGACTTCTCCTCTTCAGTGTTGATGTTTGTATTCTAGGAAACCAAGAACAATGACATTAGTAAGGAACCAAGATGGTGAACCAATAATGTAAATGGTTATAATGCTAATATAATAAGTTCTTACAGGGTTATTCTTTAGGGCTTGAGCAGATGTTGAAGCACCGGCTGCAAGAGAGAGGGGCCATGGCAACCCAGAAGAATAAAGCAGCCAAAATAAGTACGTGGAGAAGCCAAGTGAGCAAGACAAAAACAGGTATGGCACTATACCAGCTGCAGCAGTATATACACTTTGTCCTTTGGAGAAGACCATTGACCGATATATGTGATTGAAATCCGCGTTTCTCCGAGTAACTGCCTCCAAGTGAGCAGCCAAGTGACAGTTCACAAAGCACATAATCCGGTCATAAACTCTGATTCTCAAACCTACACCTCCCTGTTTTTGACAATGTAGGAACATTAATTATTGGAGCATACATCACAGACTAATTAATTTTGTATTAGACAGAACCAAGTGAAAAGATAGCTTTTAAGACAGACCTTGTTGCCAATGGCACGACCAAAGCCACATGGAACTGCTGCGACATCGAGATCTCCAACATGTGTTCTAATAGCCTTCCTCACCCTAAGCAGAAAGTTATAAGACATGAGGTGAAAAAAGATGGTTAACCTGGAAATATGATTTAACTTTACACTCTTAAGAGAGGTGAAAGATTTTAGGTGCTACGTAAGGAAAGGAAATGACTGTTGTCTGGTACACCTGCACACAATAGAGAAACACAAAAATGTAACATGTCCTGAAATGATTTTTAGCCTACCAAAGACATATCAGCAGTCCTGCCAACTGCCTTGAACCCATCCGTTCGAAAGTATTTCTCTCATCCAGTGCATTTCCAATTGCATCAAGCCACCATTGCCCCACAGCACTTCCTTCAACCCC
This sequence comes from Cardamine chenopodiifolia, assembly GCA_963922655.1. Taxonomy (NCBI): domain Eukaryota; kingdom Viridiplantae; phylum Streptophyta; class Magnoliopsida; order Brassicales; family Brassicaceae; genus Cardamine; species Cardamine chenopodiifolia. The sequence goes on along the minus strand of OZ000486.1, from coordinate 13,186,103 downwards.
TACCTACAACCGAAACACAAATATGAACTGACTTATAATATGTAGACAGCTGCGTAGTCCCGCTATTCAGCAAATGAATCTGCACACAAGACTTTAAACATGCTAGCGAAGACAGTTTTTCTCAAAAACCAGTATTCCTAGGTAGTAGTGGACAGGTTGAGTAAGAGACTAATAAACTCAGAATGAAAGTGAATGCAGATCAGTAGGGATCATACAACTGTGGAGAGCCTCATTTCTCGTAAAGTGCATTAGATAGAAGCAAATAACTCTAAGAAAAAGGAGTTACCGTTTCCTTAGCAGTAGACATGGCAAGGAAACCCGCCCCCATATCGACCTCTTGCAACCCAACAGCGACAATTCCAACATCCGAAACAGAAGAACCGAGCCAAGACATAAGCGCTCCGCGTGAAGCCCGTCCTTCACCAACATTCCAGGTACCAATCAAGATTTTAACACTGTCTTGTCGAGCATAAGTAATTTCCTTTTGAGACAGTTCTGTTCGGATTAAGGTGTCTAGAGGTCCTGGAGATGTCACATACCACCCTCTAACACCACCATGAGTAGCTAAGCTAAAAATGAAACCACCACCAGCTGCTAGCTTTATCACAGGTTCATTGTGTGAAACCCAGCTTGCAATTAGCTTTCCACCAAGATCCAAGACCTGGATGTAACCACTTGCATAACCCACATATATTCGATCACCAAATGTGCAAAAACACAGAACAGCCTGGTGATGATGATTCACCTCCCGCAAGCGGTTTCCATTTCCGTCCCACTGAGCAATTACACCATTCATGCTTCCAGTCCAAATTGATCCATCTGCTGCTATCACAATAGCTTCTACTTTCCTAGTGTCTTCTGCAAAAGCTCCTGTACTTCTTGTGGCAGCTCGACGAACAGCTCCTGCAGCTCCCATTATGGCATGGCGCGATCTTGACAGAAAGCCTTGTGATTTTTCCTTTTTTTGTGTTGAGAAGAACTTCACTTTCGTTTCTTCAACTTGTTGGCCTTGCGTTTGTGGCATGTCCACGCGATTTTCGACTTGCCCATCAATATTAAAAACTTTCACAAGCTCTTTATTCTGAGCATCCCTGCACAGATAGATCTCTCTCTTGAATGATCAAATATCCACAATTGCATGATCATAATCTATTGAAGACTAATATGTAAAAGCGTACCATATTGAGAATGAGAGATACTGCACACCCCACACTTTAGCTCTCACTGTATCAACTAACAAAAACTTGACATCTGATGAAGATATGCTGCATGTACCATTGACAGTAACTTGGCTCCTCAGGTCAATGCCAGACCTCTCCACTAACAATGCAGCCATATGCTTCTCCGCAGGTTTAAGAACAAGAGACTTCTCTAAAGAATCAAAAGTCCATATTTTTATCACACCTCTATCAGAACATGACCACATATCACCTGCATCATAAACAAGAAGAGACCAAAATTTTTTGAGAATCCAAATACAAACCATCAAGAACTAGATTAACCTTCAAAATCAGAGAACACTAACCATATGAGCTTATGACAATATAATTGACAGGACCACGATGAGCTTGCCACGAGAGTCGTTCTTTGAAAGGCTTTGAATCATCCACAGTAGTCGGCTGATCCGTTGTCCAGGCTCTAATTTTGCCATCCTTGTGGCCGCTCCACACAAGCCTATTGCCATGGTCAATCATCAAACACAAGGCGGGTGAGGTGGTTACAGATTCATGAAACGGCGCTGCGTCTTCATCGCCTCGCAGTGCCTGCCCGCTGATGCCACAACCGGCGCCATATGTTTCCTCCAAGTTCCAGAATCTCACGCCGTTTTCTTGTCCCGCCCATAGCTGACTTTCGGTACAAGCAATGTTTCTTAGAAACTTTCCCGTTTGTGTCTCTCTCAACGGATGTGGCCGGACCTCAAGACAAGGCGGTCGTCCGGGGTTTACCGCAGCACGCACCGGCACCTTAAACACGTCAACACCGCCTCCTGCCCCGACGAATTCCGGAAGGGACTCGATATCTTCCTCTCCTCTTAGGCGGTTATTTTCACCATGCTGCATTGTTGCTGGTTTTGATGGAGGCGTGGCAAAACCGTAATCCTCCCCGTTGCCTCGTTCGCCACTGGTTCTGCCATTGACGATGACTACTCCTTCGGTGGAGAACTCACCGTCAGAGGAATCGAAATAAACAACTTCGGAATCGGACATTAGAGAGCTAGAGTCTTCATCAAGGCTATATTTGCGGGTGGGGTGATGCGGCTTTTGTTCGTATTGCTCAACGTAGGAATGCGTTTTACGCGGTGGCAGCGGATGAGCAGGGACGATCGATGCCAACGCCTCCCGCTCATCTGATTCGATAATAAACGAATCCATGGAAGAAGAAGATCAAAAGAAGTCACCAATTGAAGAAATTTTGAGATCGGAACGAATCCAACCATGAAGAGGAAATGAGAATGAGAGATGGTAGGAGATTGAGAGAAAGCGAGAGAAAAATAGAGAACAGAGCACATTGCATTAGAGAGAGAGAGAAACATGGCGATAAGGGTTGCTTCTGAGACTCATAATTTATCATTCTTCTATAAATAGTAAATTTGAAAAAAAAAACATATATTTCACATTCAACAAAATTTGATTACTTCTTCAGTTCATACATTTTCTTCAGACTTGGGAGAAGTTAACTACTTTACATAACATCACACAGTCTTATATGCTTAATTGACACTTACATCGACTAAAGGAATCTGTTCTTGCGAATTAGCGATACCATTCAAACAAGGTGGTTTTGCAGCACCATAATAGAAGAAAGCCATGATTTTTGAGAGTTCATCTGCTGTTCTAATACCTGAAAAATATGTTATAACTGTTCTAAGTACAATAAAAAAAAAGGTTAGAAGATTACAGTACTGAACGGTTTCGGGTTTTGAGACATTACCTTTCTCACGGTATAGTATCTTTCCGGCTTTAGTGAAGATGATCTCTGGAAACACAGATACTTGCAGAGCAGAGACCAGATCTGTCTCTACCACAGCATCAACAGCAACACACTGGAAGTAATAATGACCCAATAGGATTAAAGCACAGGCCAAAACATATATAGCAAGATTCAAGAATGGTTTTAGAAATGGTAAAGAGATGTCCAAAACTTACTCTTGGTGAAGGAAGTCCACAGTTCCATATTATATTAATCGCCTTGTCTAGTTCTTCCCTGAATTTTTCGTTTTCCTTTGGCCTGAAATAAGTAGATACTCAAATCAGATTTCAACAACAAAGCTAGAACTACTATAGTCAGGATTGAAAGATTTCATCAGCACCTCGGCCCACTTAAGCCAATAAAGGTTGAAAATTCTAAACACTAAAGTGAGTTGATATACATAAACAAAACAAAAAAAAAACTGTTACAACCAACCTTTTGTAGCGGTTGTGAACAAGAACCATGAGAGGACTAATATCTTTGAACACCGTCTCCTCCCATTCTGCTGTTGTGAGATCTTTGATTGGGCGTATGTAATTATCATCTTGCCAAACAATCTCCTTCTTACTAACATCTCCTTCATCATCGTCGTCATCATCATCTTTCTTTTCGTTCTTAATCGTTATCTTATTAAAGAACTGGTTGAAACTAAACCCCCAACCATCAGCATCTTCAGGCCAATTAGGATCTTCCTCATTAACAACAAGTGGATAATCAGCAAGAAGCTTTTGCATCTTCCTCCTCTTCTCAACCATGTCAATCTCTTCCTCTTCATCGATATCAGGATGCTTATCAATTACCTCTCTTATCTTCTTCCTCCATTCCCGTCTCTCTTCAGGATCATCGAAACTCGCCTCATTGTTTAATCTTTTGCCAGAGGTATCTTTTTTCACTTCATCTTCCTCATCTTCATTGTCACTTTCTTCTTCTTCTTTTCTCCATACCTTCTTCCCAAGTTTATCAACCAACCCAAAAGCTTTCACATTTCTTCTTGACCTCATAATATTCCACTTCTACACATACGCTAGAGTGAATTTAGTTTCAATTCACAACTCATGAAAATCACAATTGGAGAATTAGGTAATCAGAAACTAACCGAGGAGGCAATCTTCAAGGAACCAAAACACTCATATCTCAACGAAGTAATCTCAAAACGGTCTCTTTTACAATGGGTAAGGTTGAATCCATTTTCTTGAACAGGGCAAGTGAACTGTGTCGAATATGGGAGAATCATTCCTCTGAAAACAAAATTCAAACCAAAACAAACGAACAACATTGAATAATTCGAACACCCAACAAGTTGCATTCCAAAAGAGAATCGTTAAGAAAGGTGAAAGATTCAGTAGCTAGCTCGCCAGATGAGTCGAGCATTCGATTGAATAAGGACCATAGAAAAGTTAAGAAACAAAAATAAAACAGATTTGAATGAAAAATCAACAAACCTGGGGTTGTGGTGGAAACAATCAGAAGCTTCAAATTGTCTGTGTTTCGTCTTCCCCAGCAAAATAAACTTAAAACCCTAAAGAAACCCCAGTTTTGTTAATTGGGATAGAATCGTAGACCAAAGGCTTCAGACAAGAAGTGACATATCATCTAAACAAAAAACTTGTCAAATAAGAATGTGACACGTCACGTACAAATAAAATTTGTTTTGTTGTTTAAAAGGAATTATAAAAGTTCCCTATTTCCTTTTTGGGGTTTCGCTTTTAGTACGGTAACGGTAATGGTAATGAACTCCACTTAAATATTTTTTTTAGAATTATGCCCCATAAAATTTATATTTCAACCGACAAAAACATTTAGGAAAACAATAGGAATTTGAAGAAAATTATGGATTTAAAAATAGTTTGGTGAAAAAAATATGAAATAAATACAAAAGATATTGCGATTAGGAATAGGAGTAAGAAGAAATCAAAATCTATATAAGTAGTAAACATTCTCTTATCTCATTCACCCTCTACCAATCGATTCCTTGCTAAGAAAGCAACACTTTTCCTTAGTCATAGAGTTAATACAAATTGGCCTAAGTTTGCGTGGAGATGCATCGTTTCGAGGCTGAATCAGGGCCGACCCGGAGGCGGAGAATATTTGTTGACATTCCAAGGAGAAGGAGAAGCAGGAGGGTACCACTGGTCTCCGCCACACAGAGGATGACACCGGAATATCTGGCTCCACCTCCGGCTCAAACTCCCGCGGCTCCTGCTCCTACTCCTGCTCCAGCTCCTGCTCCAGCTCCAGCTCTTGCTCCATATCCAAATTTGTATCTTATTGTTATTTCTTTTAGGTAGGTTTTCGATATCTTATTACTTTTGCCAACTTCACTCCAAGATACATATAGTATTCTCAAACCAGACTCAGATTTGTTGCTTAAAACAAATGTTAATGCTATTAAGCAGATTTGATCGAAATAAGCCAATCAATCAAACCAAGTTTAGACTCTCTTCTTTTCTTGCTTCTCAACCTCTGGTTCGAATCATTGACCAGCTTCTTCCATAGATCTTCCACAGTCCAACCTTTATATAAAACCAATTCCGTTACCTGTACCAAAACACCATATTAATCAGCGCAGAATATTTCTCTATTTTGTAAGTTGATGTAGGGATGAGAGATTAGACCTGATTTAGATTATGGAGTGCTTCAAATCCAAAAGTATAGTAAGACATGAAAGGCATTCTTGCCTGAAAAGAATCAAGAATGTGATGCTGTGAGCAAATAACAGCCATTGATTGATAATTAAGCAATTAATGGAGAGAAGAGTTTAAGATTTGACCTGTGAAACGGCAAGCCATTTTGAATCAAATATTTACAAAATTTTATTAATCAAATTTACACTTAAAATAGTTAATGTACGAATTAATATGGTTTCCCTTTCGTTTTGGGTTTTCAAATAATCTGGTAGTAAGGACGTACGGTAGACTGCTTTTATCAAAAAAGAAATAATAATTGCTGCCAAAAAGAAAAAGAAAAAGATAAATATGTTAGGGTAAACTACTCTAATTGACGACAAAAAAAAAGTACTCTAACAAAGTAAAAATATACAAAAAGGAGGCAATCAATATAGAGATTATCTAAAACCAATAAAAATATATAGAGAGGATATCTTCAAGTAACAGAAAAAACAAAGATTTAATAGAGATTTGATAGTTTATATTTGTCCGTTTGGGAAAAGGGCTTATAACAATCAATAATCTATTCAATATTAGTAAGACTATATCTCATCTCTGCTGCTTTACTCTTTTCTTCTTGTATCTAATTTCGATAATGATGGCCAGAGATGATCAACTTCTGTGAGAGAAGAGATCGTTAGATATTTTGTGTGTAGCGACGGAGAGAATTTTTAGAGCTTTTACTTATGATGAAAAGGGAGAAACGCCCGGTGAAATTGCTATTGCGGAGGATAAATCCAAAGAGAGAACGAGGAGAGTAAATAATTACGGTCTAATATCAATGAGGAGCTCCGGCTCCAGTAAACGACTGAGGATTGATGAATGTGAGAGTCAAAACCCGCAACAAAACCCTAATCGTGATGCTTCTTCTCCAAGTTTATGCCCTGTAGAGTCCAAGAAGCGTCGACATGGTGTTTCCAACAAAGTGGTAAGAAAAAAAAGGCCGGTTAGAAGAAGAGAGACGGTTAGAAGAAGAAGGCCGGGTCCAGAGAGGGGAATGACGCCGGAATGGCTGGTAAACCTAATGAGAGAAAAGAACGTTACGGACGTGAAGCTGGTAAAGGAGAGGGTTCTACTATGAGTGATCTCGCTAGAGGCCAGACACGACTCTTGCTTCCCTGGAACGGCATATCAGATGTGGAGAGTTGAAAATCGTAGATGAACAGTTCAAGAAGCTTCGTGAGACAGGAGTGGATTTTACATTGGTGGATTCCAGGGGTCAACATTGGGAGCTTAACCTCAGGAGATGGGATATGAGGACCACTTCCAGTTACGCCTTGTGTAGGGGATGGAACAAGGTCGTTGCCAATAACGAGTTTGTGGTAAAGAAGACGCTTTCGATATGGTCATTCCACTCCCTAGATAGGCTCTATATTGCTTTCGTTCCTCCAGATCCGGCTCCAGCTCCCGCTCCAGCTCCCGCTCTAGCTCTGCCTCCAGTTCCAGATGCAGCTCCATCTTTACATCCAGCTCCGGTTGTTATTAGAGATTTGGGCCAAAACAGCTCTGCTACGTGACTAATCTCTGTTTATTATGGACTTAGCTCTATTGCCGACTTGCCGTGCCACGCAAGTTCTGTTTTTTCCAGGCATTTTTGGGTGTTTTATGTTGGTTTTTTTGTCCTTTATTATGACTTATGAGTGTTGTTTAGATTGTCCTGATTTTCATGCACTAAATAATTCCTTAATTAGTTAATCGTTTGAATGGATTATGTTTAATTTTGGCAAGCTCTCTTTCCAAATGCCTTTATTATGAACTGGTTTGAGTAAGTGCTTTAATTAGCAGATAAGCTATTAACAAACAAATTAGATAAGGGAATATTATTCACACAAATTCAGTGAAGTATTTGACTTCAGATGTCAGAAACAGACAGACATGGATCTCATAGAATTCAAGAAAGAATATAAAAACTTTGACTCAATTGGTCCTCTAAGTAGAGAGTGAGGTTACGAGCCACGAGAAGAAGCCAAGCCGTATTCTTCTGCTGAGCCTCTCTGAAGAATACTCAGCTACTTTATTCCATAGGTCTCCTACAGTCAATTCTTGCAAAGCGACCCTTTCGATCACCTGATTGAGATTTTGCAGGGCTTGGAGGCCAAAGGTGTAGTATGACATGAAGGATCTTCTCCACTAGAGAAAGTAAATCAAGAACGTTTTTGCAATTGAACGTAATTGGTAATTGTGTGTGTGTTTGCAAGAGAAATTGATGAAAACAGAGAAGTGTACCTGTGAAATGGCAAGCCATTTGAAGCATGGTCTTTAGTTCTGGATCTCCTCCAAAGACACCACATCCCCAATTCCCTGTAGCTACACCAATCTTCTCCTCTTCATGATCGATACACCATCCCTGAGAGCTTTCTACAACTTGGCTTGCGGAATCTGATGAAAGACGATTCACTTGAGGTTTACATCGATGATTCGATGCAAGTATCCGGTAAAAGCCTTGTTAACTTCTCTATATTTAGAAACAAACCAAAAACAAAACAAAAAAAACTAAATAAAAAAGAAAGAATGTTAACATGGTTGAAACCATAAGCATTTTGGTTTACCGAAGGAGGCCATTAGGTTTGTACTGTCTCATTCCTGGCTGACGAATGGCATCCATAGTTACAACTCTCCTTTTTCGTCTCATGAAACTATCAAACTCCTTTTTGTCGATGTAATCTCCAGCGAAATGGAACGAAGATCCAAACCTGAAATTGCCACTACCATGTGTTGGCTTTCTTGAAAAAAAAAAGAACTACAATAAGCTTTAACATGTTCTTTCAAATTCACTGGTACTTTACCTGTGTAAAGAGAAAATCTTTCAGCACCAACAATCTCAATTGCTTCATTTTCATCCATATGGACATTTTTTTTGAGCTCTTCTTCAACAGAAGGTGACCAAACTAGAGATGAAGACTGAACCACAAATGGCAGATAATGAAGAAGTGACATAAGATCCGCCCTCTTCTCCATCCTTATTGCCTTTCCTAATTTCTAGAGAGAAATTTAAAAAGCAGGAGATAAAAGTCTACAAAAGAATCGACATATGATGATTCATGTTTGTACCTATATTACTTAGTTCGTTGACTTGCTTGAAGAAAAAGAAACACATTTTATTTCTTTATAACAAATAACACTGAAGTCAAACAAGAACACGTTTTCCTTAGAGAATGAGTCCGTCCATTTACTCTTGACATCTAGTAACTGCGTGTAGTCTGTACGCTATGGTTAGAAACGGCACGCAGTTTGTAGAACCGGGATGTTTGAACTTGAACCGAACCGCATTAGAATATTTGGTGGTTTTCGTCGGTTTGAAATCTGGTATTAGTATATCACTCTGGTTAAAAATGGCATCCATGGAACTCTGTAGACAAAATAAAAATTTAGAAACTTTCCGAATTGAGAGCCGTACTCTGAAACCTTGAGTCCAAGATCGAGTTAACTCACCAGATTCAACGTAAGCTAATCTTTCGTCGCTTACTTAATTACTTTGTGGTATTTAGGTTTAATTGTTGAAAATCCTAGATACAGATTTATGTATTTTTCCAAATCTAGCATCTTCGTGATTCCTGGTTTCATAATTTTGATGTAGATTTTGTGCTACCATGGCTGGGGTTATGCAGAAGTTCATTGTTGCATCAATGTTCATGTGGATTCTTCCAATTGCGATATTATATGGATTCAACAATAATTTGCTTCCTGGTAAGGGCCAAATTTTGCCTTGCTAAAGCTGAAATTTCCAGGTTTGACTTGAAATGTTATGAGGAAATCTGTGTCTTTTTTTTCCTAGCTGTATCCATGATTTTTCCTTTGAGCTTTATTTAATCTTGTTTGGATCTTGGAGCTCTTGAATTGAAAATCATGTAAGAAGCCATTAGATTAGAAACTGTAGTTAGAAGTTGTTGTGGTGGTGACTAAAGGACTCATGTACACTAGCCTCTTCCCGTATTTATTAGATTGACAAACATTTCTTTAATTTTCTCATTTTGTGTTCAAGTTTAGATTGCGAGTACCATTTGGTGTTTGCATTATAATCGTGAGTTTTCTCTGGATCTTCTTTGACTCAGAGAGACAATGATTGCGGGTTTAGCTGCACAAGGGTATAGTTTTAAGGACTATTGACGATCTTTTAGAAACCAGAGGGCATTACATTGCTAATTACTCGTCCCCTTAGTCTCTCCTGTAACTATGATCTGAAGATTTATGTAATTCCTGATCATAAGTTTAGTCTTGTTGATTAGGAGTTACTCGATTGTGGCTTGTGGTTGGAGGTTTTACATTTGAAGCATTTCAAATTGAATTTTAGCTTAGAGAAGAAGAAGTTATAAAGGCTGTTAATAAATATCTTTTATGGGGAGCTAATACCTGGAACTTTTCCGTTGTTTTCCTTATAGAGAAGCTTCTTTAGCTTCTGTTCTTTTTAGTGGAACTTGATTTACGAGAATAGCTGTTTGTTTGGATCTGATGGGGCATTTTAGAATTCTGACTGTAAAATCTTTTAGAAACTACAAACTTCTTTGATAAGAACTTAGGATTCTAGGTATCATAGAAAAGAGTTTGCGCTGGAAAACATGAGATTGAAATTCTACGAGAGGCTTTGGTATGCTTGTAATCTTAATTCTTATGACAAAGGCATTTTAGTCTTTGAAGCTTAGTTGATGTTATGAAGTTTGATCACCCACGCACGTGATGACCTGTTAGTTGGTTACTGTACTTTTGGCATAAATTTTCTCTCTTTCTCACAAAACCGTTGGTGTAGTTTCCCATCTTTAGTTTTTTAATAGCAAATGCTATAGAAATTGACCGTTTAGAACTTTTACCACCTCTGAAACTACTTTGTCTGGACAGGTTCAACAACATTGTCTCCACATTCTCTGACACTACTGAGTGGATTTCTTGCGGTGGTATCAGTCAATATAGTAATCGTATTCTACATCGTTTTGGCCCTCAAAGAACCTGCGGATAAACACAAACCAGACGCTTCGTTTTTAGCAGAGGCCAAAGACAGTGTGAAGAAATTGACATCAAGAGTCACAAGTTCTGCCCCTGCGCTCAAGAAACAAGAGTGAGAGCTAACCAAATCCCAAAATTTTAAAACAAGGATCAGGGACGAGATTGCATTAGATGGAGCAGAGCTCAGGTTCTTGCATTGTATTGTTTTGTAATTGCAGAAATTTCTGGGCTGCTAGATCACATTGTGTTGTTACATTTGAGGGTTTTGGGTTGGTTGAGCAGAAAAATATGCCATGTTCATGTTGAACAGAGACGAGAGCTAATGTTTTAGGACAAAAGTTCACAAAACCATAATGGACAATTTTAAGCAATTTGATCCGTTTTTCCCACACTTCTCTGCCACTTACTCGAGACATTTGTTTGTTTCTTCCATTTTAAGCTGGCTCAAAAGACAAATATTGAATTAGACATTCATAGAAAAGCAACTCAGTTCTGGTTCCCGTCCAAAGAAAAATGTGGACAAAAATGATCAACTTTCATACGAGAAAAATGAGAAGTAAATGTTCTTTTGAAAAACTGCTAAACCTTTTCATATGAACTATCCTTACTTGTTCTCCAAATTGATGATGTGAGTATTGAGTTGGACTCAGTTTGTTGTTGCATGGTGCTGTCGGATCATCTTCACTATCATAGTTCCTGCAGCTGCACCTCTTATCATTTTGTCAGGCACCTACATCGGCCAGCTGTGCAATGCTGAGGATATTCTCATTGCCCTCTGGCGCTTCTTCTTTTAGAGCAGATGCTAAGATGTATGTCAATTCTGGACATGCTTTGGCTTGGAGGGGATACATAAAGGCCTCATAAAACATCCTAGCGTATCTCCGCATCTTCCTCTTGTGCTCTTCATCATTTTTGGTTATCATCTGACCATTTCGACCAAGGCACTTAACTGCCTCTCATACTCTCTTGAGTTGATCAAAACAGAGCCGGTTTACAGTTTAAAACACCACAAAGACGACAAATATGTTTAAGATATGCATCCCGGTGTTTGCAAGATACATTTCATACAAGAATTTCCTAAGGCCTGGTGCCTTTTGATCATTACCTCACCAGCATTATAGGATTTTGAAGTGTTGATTTGAAGACTCTACCATGTGCAGAATACTGACACAGGGTTTTCAAGGCCTTTACGCCTGCTTGAGGGGGAGTTATTGCCTTATTGGAAATGCCCTCCTGTAAAACTTCTCATATCTTAAAACTATGTTGCTCCAAGTCTTTAGGAAGTTGTCTTCAGATTTTGTAAAGAGACTCAGTAGAGTAGCAGATACATAAGCATATGTTTGAGCTTCAATCACAACATTAGTAAGAGATTAGAGGAGGCATCTTAGTTGGAGCTCTTATGGTCGACATCCCACGATCCCCTGAGGTGTTATTATTTATATTGAGAGCTTCATCTTCCAGCTCAAGCACAAAATCTTTTTTTACTGGATCCTTGAGATAATAGGCCATTAATATTTTGCTGCGAAAAACCAGAGAACATCATCACAAGGATCAAGTTAAAAACTATTCTTAAAAATTATTTTAATTTGTTAAAATTAAATTTAGTCTCAAGTCCTTTGCTAGTAACACCTAGTTTATGAATAATTTAGAAACATTTGAAAATTATTTTCCGAAGGCATATATATTTTCGAGAAATTAATACAGCTTCCGTTAGGATCAATTTGCAAATCTAATACCTAAAACAAAACAGAACAAAAAAGGAAAGAAAGAAGAAGCTGGGAGTTATACGCCACGTGGGAAGGAGCCAAATAACGAACAACAAACACAACTGCTGTTTCTTCCGTACTATTTGAGTCCCCTTTTGGTGACGTGTCCAAGTCAAAATCTTTCGTCTCCGCGTATTCTACTTCGAATGTATTAAGTTAAAATAAACACATGCATATGACTTCTACTACAAATATTTTATTTTATCAATTTGATTTATACTATATCGACTTGGTTTATCCAATATGAATATTTATAGTAAAGAATAAAGATGCTACAAAATACTCTATCGAGGGTGTTATTCGTACGGTCCCATAAAACTGTAAATTTTCCATCCACCATGTTATTCGTACGGTCATTCATACCCTTCGATATATCTTTCACAGTACTCGTGATATTATATTTACGTAACGGTAAATTAATGCATATGTGGTCAGGTCTCTTAGAAAAAGAAGAAGAAACGTATATGGTCCTGTTATCCATATAGGATAAACACAATTTGTAATATTATAAGCTAAAATCATCGACGTTTAGTTCTAGTCTATATGTGATAATTCGACAAGTATTTATTATTGACAATAGCTAAAGCAAATTTGACTTAAAAAATCCAACAAATCCTAACTTTAAATAGCGTGTCATGGTGCACAATTTTTCTAAGATTATATGCTTTCTTTTGACTTTAGTTCTTGTTTAATTAGATAAACTAGTTATTTGTTCTCCGGCAGTACTTTGACTTCAATTTCAACTAGTATATAGTTTTTTTGCCCTGGGTTATATATAAATAATGTATTTTACTCGTGATAGTAGATTTACATGTCATTGTAATACTAATGTAGATACGGATTATAACAGAAAAATCTAAAAATGTTTATTTGTTTGTTTTTGACTTTTGTGTGTTACAGTGGAAAGACTTAATAGTTACAGAGAAAAATACAATTGCTAGAGTTTTTCCATAACAAGAGATGTTATATTGCTTTTCATGCATCACTCCTTTCTTCTTTTAGTCTTTATTGTTACTATGTCATTCATTTTGATACGCTTGATTCATTCTACACCTCAAATTGACATCGCATCGCCTATAAACCTAAATTATGTCTCATTGGGCTTCATATTTTTTTATAGAAAATTTTATCCAAATTTAACACTAACAGTTAGTTCCTCAGTTTCTCGAAGTATTTTTTTCCAAAATTTCTAAATTATATCTCGTTTTGCTCCTTAAGTAGCTACAGTAGCATCAGCTGGCAAAATGAGTCAAATGACAAAGAATATACGGGAAGCTTAGGCGTTAAGATTTACTTCAGAAATTTGCTCTCTCTTTTTCCAAACCTACGATCACTTTACTACATATTAATTGTGGTCAACGGCACTTGAATTGATCTCAACTGTAAATAACAATATTCTAAAGAATACGAGGACGTTGGTAAGTTAAGTTGGTATAAGATAATTTTATAATTATATTTTGCAGTCCACACATGATATGGTAACGCGTACAAAAGACTGATCAAGTGAGGAGAATCAAAAAATGAAATGGGTTATCATATGTTGTAAATATTTAACAAATATAAAACCGACCACATAAATTATTCATATCACTCACAAAACGATCGCAATTCGAGTATTTTTATTTTAGTCTCATTTCTCAGTCAATACACGCCAAAAGATGTGGAAGTTTTTTTCTATATATGCTTACTATAAATATATCACAAATGATGTTTTAATTTTCTTCACAATTCCACAAACCTCTCTCTCTTTCTCACTTGCTTACGTCATCTTCTATCAATGGCGACCAAAGCGTTGATCCAAAACCCTAACATGAAACATGTTCCATTTCTAAGAAACAGATCAACTCCACAAGAAACACTCTTTAAGCTACATACGCTCTCTCTCTCTAATTCTAAAAACAACTCCAAAAGACTTGTAATTGCTAATACTTCTTCTTCTCCGGTATTATCACCAGTTATTCTAACTTCTCCTGTTGCTTCTTCTCCTCCTCCGGTTTATCGTTATCCGCAGCCCCCGTGCTCTGGTGCTTCTGCGACCGTACCATTATCTCGGGTTTGGAGAGAGATACAAGGATGCAACAACTGGAAAGATCTCATTGAACCTTTAAACCCTCTTCTCCGACAAGAGATCACTCGCTACGGCAATTTAGTCTCCACTTGTTACAAAGCCTTCGATCTAAACCCAAACTCCAAACGTTACTTGAACTGCAAGTATGGCAAAGAAACCCTACTTAAAAAAACAGAAATCGATCAACCTGAGGACTACCAAGTCACTAAATACATCTACGCAACACCGGACATCAACATCAACATCAGTCCGATCCAGAAAGAGACGAATCGGAGAGCGCGTTGGGTAGGTTACGTTGCAGTTTCATCCGATGCCTCGGTGAAACGTTTAGGGAGGAGAGATATTGTGGTGACCTTTCGTGGAACGGTAACTAATCCCGAATGGTTGGCGAATTTCATGAGCTCTTTATCTCCCGCTAGGTTCCATCCCCATAACCCGCGTCTCGACGTGAAGGTGGAATCGGGGTTCTTGAGTTTATACACATCCGATGAGAGTGAGAGAAAATTCGGACTCGAGAGCTGCAGACAACAGCTTCTGTCCGAGATCTCGAGATTGATGAATAAGTACAAAGGAGAAGAGATGAGTATAACGCTCGCTGGACATAGCATGGGAAGCTCACTGGCTCATCTTCTTGCTTATGACATTGCGGAACTTCGTTTAAACCGGAGGATCGGCGAGGGAGAAATTCCGGTGACCGTGTTCTCTTTTGCAGGCCCTAGAGTTGGTAACTTGGAGTTCAAGAAACGCTGTGAGGAGCTAGGAGTTAAGGTTTTGAGGATCACTAATGTCAATGATCCGGTCACTAAACTTCCCGGTGTTTTATTCAATGAGAATTTTAGGGTTATTGGTGGTTTTTATGAGCTTCCATGGAGCTGTTCATGTTATGCTCATGTTGGGGTCGAACTTACGCTAGATTTTTTCGATGTTCAAAACATTTCTTGCGTTCACGATCTCCAGACTTATATCGATCTTCTTAACCATCAGAGAATAAGCTCGAGATCAGCCGGATCCGATGAAGATGAGGACAGTGACAGTTTTTTGTTAGAGTTTTTGAATAGAAATGGTGAGAAGGGACAGCGAATGATGCATTGGACAAACGTCGTGGATTTACTTTTTTCTGTCTCTAATCATATGTTGTATTGTAATATTTTTTAGGACTAGAATGATCCAAAGTCCTAGCTAAGATTAAGGTTTTTTGTTCCATTTTTAAAGATGGAACAAATAGTGATAAGTGTATCTATAACGTACAACGTATATATTCTGATAATTGTAACAATTCAATTTTATCACAAGAACGTGTAGGTTGTTTCTTTTCTTGTGTTTGCATTTATTTCTATATACATAGTTAAATTGTAGTGTTTGTCTTAAAAAACATAACAATTTCATGTATTTATCAATCATCTTTTTCAAGCTGCAAACGCAAAATGGATATATTTTTCATATCTGCCGTTTGCAGTTTCCTTATAATTAGAATATTACAACAAGTAAATATATTTCAGCTAATAAACATAATTAAAATAAACTAGTAAACAAGGCAAAAAAAGTGTAAGAACATCTCCATTAAAGGTTGTCATTGAGTATCTCAAATTTGAAAAGATAAAAAATAATAGGAAAATAGGAAACAGAAGAAGAAACGTTATTGTTTGAGAACTTCTCCACAATTTTGGAGAACCCCATTTTAGTTCAATTCCTTATAAATAATTAAAGTTAATTAAATAACTAAAACATATTAAAAATATTAATTTAATAAGGATGAGATATTTAAAAGAGTTTCTCAACTGATGGAGATGCTCTAACAATCTAGCTCGAATATTGTTTTGGTTGTAATGTGTGAACAATGCCTTTTGTTTTTATTTCACTTTATCGTACTAAATTGTATATTTCATGCAAATTAGAAACAAATTACTTAAATTGTAAGACAATGTATGTAGCTCTAAAACAATCGTACTTTTTCGTCGCTTTTACTTAATTCTATGTTTCATGCAAATTAGTGTTGACAAACTAAACATCCTCTGTAGTTGGAATTTCATCACCGAATTTATCATATTATAAAATGACTAGTCATCCTCTTGCTCTTCCCGGTAGTTTAATTTAGGTCAAATTTTGACCAACCTTAGAGAATATTTTCTCCTTCAATTTCATATGTGAGAACATATCTTGTGTTTATATATTGTTTATTCTTTTTATATATTATTTTTCTGTTAAACTGTTAAATTTTTTCTTTTTATATCTTGTGTTTTTATTAAAAACACAATCATTTTAATCTTATAATATAATTTTAGATCATCCAAAAAATTATAATTAAAAAGTTTAAACTAACCTATAATACTAGAATTTGATGTTGAAAATTATTAACAACAAAACATTATATGACTAAACGAGTGTTGCTAATTTGGCTAATTATCAAAGATTTTACATAATGGCTAATATGAGACACCAAATAAAATATACAAGAGATATGATCATATCAATAGGTTTTAAATTAAAAATCTAGAAAACTTTATAATAAGAAAAGAATTTAACAACATACAATATATGGATTTAAACTGGATAGTAACACAGTAACAATACTAACACTAATAGACTATAATACTGTTAGGATTATTAAACAAAATCGTTATGCTACTGATTCACATCGACCATACTGTTGGCTCATTTAGAGCATTCGTCCTCTAAAAGCATTTTTATAGGTAAAAATTTTTAATGGGATTTTTACTATAAAATATATCCGTAAATCATGTTTTAAAAAACTCATAATTAAAAATCGATTTAAAAAAAATAAAATTTAAAACACTTACCGATATAATTTATATTTTTTTAATTTAAAAAATTTCTCTAACCAATGTGCAATGGAAGTGGTAAAGCCTGAGCTCCTTAAACGTTATTGAATAATGGGCTTTTGGCCCGTTCTCTGTTATTTCCTATAATCATTAATAATAAGAAGACAAGAATTTATCATTCCACCGAATTTCAAGGCACGATTCAAAAATTGATTTGTATAATGAACAGCCATTTCATCCTCTGCTTTTCTTTTGCCAGCTCCGTCTCTCTCTCTCTCTTTCTCTCTTTCTCTCTCTAAAAATATCAGGAAGAGAAACAAACAACAAACGATGTCTTCCGATGACGAAGGAGGAGGAGAAGAGTATCTCTTCAAGATAGTGATAATCGGCGACTCAGCCGTCGGGAAATCGAACCTTCTCTCTCGATACGCTCGAAACGAGTTCAACGCTGGCACAATCGGCGTCGAGTTCCAGACGCAGAGTATGGAAAATCGAAGGCAAAGAATTCAAAGCTCAGATATGGGATACTGCTGGTCAAGAACGTTTCCGTGCCGTCACTTCCGCCTATTACCGCGGCGCCGTCGGAGCTCTCGTCGTCTACGATATTAGTCGTCAATCCACATTTGAAAGCGTTGGCCGTTGGGTCGTAAGTCCTTAGCTATAGATTAAACTGTTTGAATTCCAAAATTTTGAGATGGATTTCGATGAGATTGTGAGTGAGCCTCAATTTTGAATAGTGTAGTTAGCTAATTAGGTCCTTAAAAGTGAGTGAATTAGGTAGCTGAATCTGTTGGAATTGTGAATTACATTTGTGTGGAAACAAATGCGATCTTGAAAACATAAAGAAAGAGCAGTGAGCGTGGAAGAAGAAGGTAAAGGCTCTTGCGGAAACTCGAAGGACTATTCTTTATGGGCTTTTGATTCAACAAATGCTTTTCAAATGGATATATCCTACACCTATCTTAGCCGGAAACAACTCTACTCCCACACTTTTAAAACCCAACTAAGCATCAACAACTGAGTATGTCTCGTTAAGGATGACAATAAAGGCTCCACCCACCCAAGCTTTTGCTTTCTCTTCCTCCTCACCTCCTTTTTATTCTCAATTATTTCTCTTTTACTTCTTTTGGGTTTTTTTTTTTGTTTTTCGTTTGTGCTCTATAAATTTTTCACAAAAATATTTCTTTTGTTTTTCCTCCCATAGAAATAAGCAAAATTTGTAGATTCATAATTGTAATGTTTCTCTATGTGTGGATCGTACAGTAACACTTTTATACAATTTTGGTAATATACTGGCCTGTTTATTTATAAAAAAAAACAATTAATTTGTCGATAATTTCAATGACACCATATAACTAATTTCGATGAAACTTAGGTAAGAAGAAAAAAAAACGTACTAAAGGTTTTTAAGTCTGGTCAAATCAGTATCAACGACACTCGCAATCGAAAGAGACGATTAAAAAAGATGATATGCGCAAGAGGTCAGCCGCTATTTTCTTCCCCATTAGCCTTCACTATCACCATAACCAAACACTCCCCAATTAATCTCCGATTCTCAACGTTCCTTCTCCGCCGTTGCAATGCCATCTTCTACCCCTCCGAGTCAGCTCATAGAGCACATCGTCCTTTTCAAAGTCAAGGACGAGACTGACTCCACCAAAATCAGCTCAATGATCAACGGCCTCAACGCTCTTGTCTCTCTCGATCAAGTTCTTCACATCTCCGCCGCTCCTCTTCACTCACGTCCTCCATAGCCGTTACGGATCTAAAGAAGATCTTAGCTCTTACGCTGCACATCCTGATCACGTCCGCGTTGTTAAGGAATTTGTGTTACCGATCTGCGATGACGTCATGGCCGTTGATTGGATCGCTCATCAAGTTCCCAGGACCTTTGCTCCGCTTCCTGGTTCTGCTGCTAAACTCACGTTACTTAAGGTGAAAGAGAATATCGCCGATGAGGTTAAAACGTAGATTACGGGAGTGGTTAAAGGACTCAGTGAGAAATTTCCAGGAATTGATCAGATCACTGTTGGAGAAAACTTTTCTCCGGCTAGAGCTAAAGGTTTCTCAATTGCTTCGATTGCGTATTTTAAGGATTTGGGTGAAATGGAGGCTGTGGATACTCACAAGGAGTTGGTGAATTTGCAGAAAGATAAGGTTCGTGATTATGTTCATGCTACCATTGTTGTCGAGTTCGTGGTGCCGTCTTCTTCACAGCCTTCTAGTCTTTAAAATGTTCCAATTTTTAATCATTTGAACACTTTGGGATCAAGATTCTGCAATTTTCATCCCTTTTGCTTTGAATGTGCTCTT
Organism: Cardamine chenopodiifolia; assembly: GCA_963922655.1. NCBI lineage: Eukaryota > Viridiplantae > Streptophyta > Magnoliopsida > Brassicales > Brassicaceae > Cardamine > Cardamine chenopodiifolia. The sequence continues at coordinate 13,166,602 of OZ000486.1, read as the reverse complement.
TAGTTGATTTGAGAATAGAGCAAGTTGAACAACATATGCTTTCATTTCATCAATCTCTTATCCATTTGAGCGACCAAAGTCTTACTTAACGGAACTTTGTTGGAATGGAAAATGTTAAGCACAAAGAAACTTGATAATAATAGATGATAATTATCAATTTATGAAAGAATGGTCGTACAACCTGATGACCGACCTTGCTGATCTCTCTGTGAGATCACAAAAATTCAATCTAGCTTCCTAAAAGAACTAACACACCCCAAGAGACAAGACAGTATGTGCGCATCAGATCAAATAGTACACAAAATCCCCCACCCTCCCAAAAAAAAAAAATACTCTTGTTCATTATGAATACAACCAATCCAGAAGAAGAGACACAACATAGCAGACTCATCGGAGAAGAATAGTACACCTTTTCTTCAGACCATAAGAGACTCCATCTTTCTCAACACCAAAACACTCAAAAGCCCTCTTGACTGTAACCACACGGTTTCATAAGGCTCTACAGATGATGTCTTTTGCTAAATCCACTAATCTGCTTCTTTGTTTGTGTATATGCCAAATAATTATGAACGAGAATTTCTCACCAAAATGACACCATCCGTGTATCAAACTGTGACTTTGATCCAAAGCTTGAAGACCATAGAGCAGGTACAGCAGTTGAAGCAGCTTCTGCTGCTTCCTTTTGCTTCTCCTTCTCAATCTCTACTCTTCTCAGCTCCGCATGCTGTGCTATTCCATTTGCAATCGCCTGATAAGTGAAGTCCAGTGACTGGTTAAGGTTCTGAAACCTCTGCGCATCTGATGCCTGCATAACTGTATAATGGACAAGGACATGATTATTAAGCAGCTGTACGCTAGAGAAAATGAAGCTCCATGTAGTATTGCCTGGTCGAATTGTAATCAGAGGATTTTATATAGTGGTACCTCTGATTGCATCAACAAAGAATACAAAGGCATCCACCTCATCGATGGGTGACTGAAACTCATCGTCATCACTGAAGTCATCATCAGAATCGTCGTCATCATAGCGGAAGGCCTTTGCCTAAGAAAGGAACAAATGAATAAACGAATTGGGAAAACAGTCGCTTCCAACAAAAAAAGCATGCTTGGCAGAAGCAAGTTGATACAAACACTTGACAAACCTGTGCAGCTAACTTGTGCAGTTTCACGCTTTCTGCTTTATCTCCATCCTCTGTATCATCCATCCCCATCTCTCCATCAGACCCATCATCATCATCATCATCATCATCACTCTCGAGTCCATTCATTTCAGCCTCATAATCAACTTCTGCCTCCTTCGCTGCTTCTGCGAGAAAGATGGGAAAGGAAACAAATGTAAACATTACCACGCCAAGTGAAGAGAAAATGGATCATGAGCAGGAAATACCAGCTAGCTGATTCTTATATGCAACTAGAAGATCAAGTGTTGCTCTGAAAACACGCTGCAGCGCTTCATCGGGTAATTGACCACCGGGGAGAGCGAGTAATGAAGTCAAACCCAAGCAGCAAACCTTTTTATCATGCTCCCTGAAATGAAGAGAGCAACCTCTTTTATCAGCTAATCAAAATGACAAATAGAATGTCCAACCATTATGCTTATAAGCTAACATGAACAAGATATGACATAACAAAAAGCATCAGCAGTACCTTTTGAAGTTTGCTGGCAGGCCACTTTTTCTCTTTTGCTGCAACATCTGGAACCAAAGATCAAAGACTTTGGAAGCAAGTCCTATGTTATGCAATACACCAAGTGTCAAACCTGGATTGTAGTAAAGCATATTTGCTACCTGCAAACACATATCAAGATTTTCTTTGAGAACGTGATCATATATATTGCTGGTGCCATTGCCCAGAAAAAAACTTGGCAGTTTCAACCCATCACACAACAATAGAGTCAGTTCAGTATAAGCCACTTGATTCATATAGTGACATTGATATACATATCATCCCACCCCTAATTAAAAAAACTTAACTGGTAATTTGGAATCAACCAATAGCAGGTCAACAAATCCTCCCCACAGTTCTTACCACTTGTATAAGAAGAGATTTTAAGTATGAAGTCTCAGCTTGTTGTAACTGGTCAATAGTGAGTCGCAGATATGGTTCAACCCACTGATCCACCTGCCCTTTACAATTCTGGAAAACAACTTCGATAAGCTTCGGAGCAGACTCAATATAACTGTCTTCTATGTTTCTGTCGGTCATAAGCTGTAGAAGGGGAACCGTGAGACATAAATTAGCTATGAAGGTAACAAATGCTAATGTTATGACAGATAACAGATGAAAGCTGTGCTTGTGCAGAGAAACTTGCGAGATGCTTATATATGTTACGGAAGCAAGAAGTGTCATATGTAATGCTGAATGTACAATATGTTATTCTTCGTGTTTACACAATAAACTAGAGGCCAACAATTTTCTACCACGATAGGCGTGGAAAATGAACTTGAAAATTCAGTTAAACGGTAAAAGGAAGATTCTATGCTTCAGATTATGTTTACGAGATTCCATACCCTTACAGTTCCTTACAATCAACAAGTACAGACATATAATTGCACTATTACTGTCAGAAGATATACTCACAGTTGAAAGAACATTATATAGACTTTGCTGATAGTCGGGCTCCTTGCAAGTGAGAAAATGAGCAGTTCCCCTTGATATAAAGTTGTCCATCGGAACCAAAATATCTAAAATTTCAAAGAATAACTTAAGTGAACATAACAAACAAGAATGATATGGAAGTGCTGCAGTGACAGTCAACTATAAAATCCCGAATGTGGAAAATTTTGGGGGCTCTAGAAAAGAAAACAGATGTGAGAGAGAAGCCATACTTGGAAAGAAATCAATTGCCCAATCAACCAATGCTTCCACCATTAAAGGCCAGAGACTCCATATGTTCAAGGAAATGCTAGGTGAATAAAAGGTCATGTACGATGCAATCTCCAAAACTTCTTCAAATACCTCTACCAAAGCAATTAGGATGAGAAAAATGCTTCAGTATCAACTTTTAAATAGCTGGAAAAGAAAATTAATGATCTTGAGATCATGATGCTTCTACACAACAAAAGGCTGACAAAAAAATAACGGATATAGAGCTTAATTATGTTCAAAGTCCACAAACGAAGTCCCAGAGCTAAGAGAAACTCAACACGTATTTTTAGACATCAATTTACCTTGGCCATCAGTGGTCAACATTTTCTGCATTATTGGAAGTATTGTTGGTTCTATTTCAACAAACAGCTGCGGAAGACTGCTAACAGATTCAAGGATTGTACTTATAGCACGCAAACAACCCACTGCAGCTAAAGCTCCCATGTCATCCGAGTCGTCACTAGCTTCTGACATGTTTAGACACCTCCAAAATGCAGCCGCCTGAACAAAAGGAAAGGCAGAAATAAATATTATATTGCCAAGTTTAATTATTCAAGAAAACTAAACTCATGAGAGAACAAATTTTCTTACCAGATTTTGGCATAATCCAAGAGCAAAAGGGGCCATCTCTTCCCCAAACTTATCTACGATGGTCTCCAAGGTAAAAACAAGGTCCTCATTCTCTACCTCATTCATGAGTTTGAAAAATTCTGATGGGAGCAGGATCACAATAAAGTTAAAGCATTAGTATACTCTAACAATACCGACCATCTAGTTTTCATAAACAAGGGTAACCTACCATCAAGTAACTGAGGGAGGATTGGACGTATCTCATTTAAATCTGCATATAACCAGAAAATTTTAGTTAGCCACCACATAAACTCAGCACATAATCAAGAGACAACACGCACAGATAAACAACTGCAAACACGTTCATGCATACAAATGCATAGGAGAAATCACATACCTTTGCACGCCTCAACAAATGAACGCAATGCAAAAACTGAATCAACACGGACAGGGAGGTCAGGATCTCGCAGTCCCGAAACAACACTGTGCAATGCTTTACGAAAGTTGTTCTGATCTGAGAAATTGACATGTGCATATTGTCCAGCTACCCATGCGGCCTACATCCAAAAAAACAATTGTCAAACAAATCAAGGACATCAAGAAGAATATGACATCTACTACTGATTATACTGGACATACAACAGATCTATACTAAAATATGACAGCATCGCAGCAGTCCCCAGGAATCTTTCTAAGCAACAACGCAAAGAGTTCTTGATAATTTGAGAAGTAAGACAGACTTTGCGGAAATGCAAAACAAAATCCACATTTTGGTAACAGTTACTGAGATATCCACAACACAGTTTAAAGGCAAACATACCTTTGCTCTAAGATGTCCAACTGGACTATTGAACTCAGGAAAAATATGTTGCACCAACATACGCTCTAGTTCAGATTTATAGGGCTCCGTTTGCTTCAATTTGTCACAAAGAGCTCCAACAGCAAGCATCGCACCATCTTTTTGACGATAAGGCTTATGTTCTGCAGGAGCTTCGTCATAACTACAAACAGCGGAAAACAAGTTTTCAATAAAACATAACTGAGAAAAGAAGATCCAAGCAGAAGAGCTTAAATGCAATACCTCCTGAAGACCCCTACGACAAACTGAACAAACTTCAGAAGGTTCTCTTTCCCTTGTTTTCGAACCAATTCATTTACAAAATCCATGGACGCTGTTTGCGGACTGTACAAGTCTTCAATGATATCTGCAGCACAAAAAATAACATTAAAATGATATATTTCATAAATAAGACTTATCAAGAATATCAGATTATGTAATACTTACTGTAACCTTTCCTCACATATTCATGTGGGTCTTCTTCCCAGAGCTTTTGATCATTGTCATTAAAGCAAAGTAGCGGGAAAATAATCTCAAAAAGCAGAACATCCAGCCGAGGCAGCAGCAAATTGTACATGCTATTCTTTGCAATGCTGCAGATACAATTAATTAATTTCAATGAATAAATAACTCCCTTCAACGAGAAAAACCATATATGAAAAATGTGTTAAGAGCATGAAGAAGCTTCTCCAAATATCCCAAGTTCAGAATGTTATCTTGCATGTTCAAAACATGTCAGAAAGTATATGCAGCAAGTTAATCAGTTGTGTAAGAGATAAAAGCTCCTAAAATTAGAAGACATTCAAAACTCATCAGCAATACATATTTTTAAGAAGAGCAGGAAAACACAAATGGTACATCCTACCTGTCCAAGGTTCTCTAGATTCTTAATCATTACTGAGACACATAAAACTAGAGAACTTAAAACCACAATTTCTGCCAATGGGGCATATAAATGGAAGAAGAGTGTAAAATTACAAAAACATATATATTGGTAAAATTCATTGATCAAAAAAATTTAAAATGTCAGCAAAAGAGGATATTTAAGTTAGGCAAGTGGAGATACTGAATGTGAACAAGTATTTCATGAAACTAACGTATACAAGGGACTGTATCACAAACCTGTTGCTTAAGTACTCAAGGAGAAGATTGGTAACTCTGTCAGGAAGATAGCCTCCAACACGAATTGTATTCAAAAAATTTAGGTGGCCTTCCAAAATTCTGCCTGCATAATTCTTCTGAAACATTTGGGAAAAAGGTTTGTTTTCTGGACTTTGAAGTTTTGGATCTCCAAACCTATCACAATGAGGGTTCGCATAAATTTAATAAACCTTACAAGGGTACTTTTTTTGTTCATATTAATGTCAGACACCTACCGACTATAGAGCCTGTTTATGATGTGCAGTGTCCACTTCTTGACCTTCCACCAGCCCCAAGATTTTCTAAGTTCCAGGTCCATAGGCTGGCCTTCAACTGGAACAGGACGCTCCAAAACACTCAGGAACAGAACTATCCAGCCACTAAATACGTTTAGGTCAAATAATTGCCTTGGGAGCTCCAGCTGCCCACAAAAAAACAGTAAAATTGATCATGTGGTGAACCTTTGATAATTAACACAAAATAAAGATCAGGATATCCATAATCATCATGAAAAGAAAACAAAAACAGACCCATGACGCCAGTCTTTCATTTATTTATTGAGGTTTTTCTAAACCAAAGAAGAGAACAACCATGGCCATTTTCAGTATGATAAGATACTAAGCAATGCAAGTAATCATCTCAAATACAAGAAAAAAAGAGACGAGCAGGTGGAGTAGGAACCACCTATCTAGGAGTCCTTGTCCCATGTCTGTCACTTTTGGGAAAACAAATACTACACAAGGCAGTTAAACTGGTTTGAATTGTGTTTTAAGGATATGCATATTCTGTTAAGAAAGACAAAATGTAAAAATCTGCAGAGACAAGCACAAGTAACTGATCTCTCTAGCTACTTACATATATGGATGACCAAAATATTTTGCATATCAGCTTCATAAATTCAGCTATCTCCAGAGAGGGGTTTGCTATCTGGATAAGCCCATTAAAAATAGTCAGAAGTTGAGGAAATGTCTCCTCCACAATGCGGGAAACCGGTGTCCTCTCCTCGTCTGACTTGAACCTAGAAAATAAAATTATGAAACGGATCAACAGGATGGACAGTTTATGCATAACAAGGAGATTGTCCTCTGTATACTCTGCTTCTTTACATGTAAAGCTCCATGCTTTCCTAGCTGGAACTAGTCAAGAACTTCACAAGACATTATGAATCATTGTTTGACAGAGCCATGAACGGAATTGTCTTCCAATAATATGCTTTTAAAGTACTCACATCCCTTCTGCCTAACACTCTTTTTCCAATATAAATTGTCCATTGTCTTAATAATTTTCTACTCAGGAGTGGCTACCACCTAAATTTGTTAGTCAGTGTGCTACAAGCCTACAATGCAATAGTCAAAATTGTGCTATTGCCACTGCAGACAATAATGAAGAGGTCTCAATAAAGCATATCAATAATTTCACTAACAAACGTTTAAACCATACACATAGCCATGGGGATATAGAATGGAAAGTTATGAACTTACTCATATTTTCTAGAGAGTATCCGCAACACAAACAAAGCTCCATAAATTTGTTGACTTTGCAAGTTGTACTTCACCCAATCCAGAAGACGTGGCCATTGTTCTGGGTAGTCAGCATATATAATTGTCTTGAGGCATTCTCCAAGTTGTGATCGGATTAGAAAATTAGTGAAAGAAACAGAACTATGATTGGTTTTGAAAAGAAACAAAATTATGGTTGTTGCTGAGACTTATAGAAGATACTGTTGGGACCAAGGGAGTATGAACATTTTCAACTTCAGATATATATATAAACCACTATCTGCTGTTTTTTAATATCTAGCAACCAATGACAATGCAGTGACACATTCTAAGATACATATAAAAAAAAAAAGGACTATCAGCTTGAAGAAAATTATCAGACAAGATGATGAGGAAATTGTACGCATGATTAGTCATACACGTCACTCATATTTTCATAAAATCGTTTAAAATCAAACCAAGTCAGACCTCAAGCAGACAATTTCCAGAAACCACAAGAAAATGATTCAATTAAAAAAGAAAATGACTTGAATGATAAGTCCAAAAGCGATCTAGCAAACATACCTGAGTAAGGTTGGAACTTGGGTGACATAGACGAGGATATTGTCCCTCACCAATTCTTTGTCGCTCGGCAGTATCCTCTGCTGCTCTCCTGCACCATCAAATATGCAAATTAACTTACGAGCTTCCAAAAGCCAAAGACGGAACAAGAAAATTACTAATTATTACCCGAATCTCCAGGTGACCAGTGCTTAGCAATGAAGTTTTTGAACTGAATACTAGCAATTTGACGCACTGCCATGTCACAGTTTCCATCCACGGCTATCTGCAACAATCTCACCAAATGCTGGGGCGTGTGCTGCAACTGCAATACAGATTGAATAACGAGAAACACGAGCATCAGGAACTGCAGAACTTAACTGATTGAACTTAATCCATTAGAAATAGTAAATCCCAACTGCAACACCACTGAGATCCGATTATAAGGAATTAAAGCAAATAACGAGTTGTCAAAATATGGGAATCTTTATACATGAGTCAGCTCAAGAAGAACGAGAGCTAGCTGAAAGAAACAAAAAACTTCAAGATACAACTATCAAAAGAATCTACTACATCTAAGACCAATCAAACTCGCCAAAAAACATCAAAAACCAACAACCGTAATACATACTAAGAGATATCAAGTAAAAAACTGAGAAACCTGATTGAGTTTCTGCTCAGAATCTTTGCGTTCATCGAGAAGAGGACTGAGCGCAGCAGTTCAGAGGATCAAAGCGAGGCTAGGCAGATCCATCCTTCGTGAAGTTTGGAAATCGGGAAACTAGACAGAGTAAAACTGGAGACGGGGAACAGACGATCAGAGGCACTGATGAATTCGATTTGAATTTCCAGTCGGAAAACCCTAAGGAGAGAGAGAGAGCTGAATTGAGTAGGGAGATTTCTCAGTAGAACATCATAGGGTTTTAGAGCGACAAGAATGGCGGAGAAGAAGGAGAAGAAGAAGGTAGTTAGCGAGAGTAGACAAGGGACATAGAGAGCTTGACGAAATAGAGTATTTGGAGAATTTATCTTGGAAGCGGAAGAACTACTAAAACTTCGCGAAACCATCACAATTTTGATTTTAATTGTCCCGGGTCGTCTATATCCGGTTCAGGCCAAACCGGGCATTCTCCTACTAAAGGACGTGTTAGACTGTGGGGAAAGATGAAGAATGAATAAACTTTTAGATAATTTGCAAAATTTGATGTATGTGTTACAAATTTGATTTTTCCCATGAATTTCATTAAAACAAAAAAAAAGCACATGATAAAAAGGTATTTGTTTTTCCTCAAATGGTTATGTATTAGCAAGTTTATTATATATTTGATATGATTCTACGTTTAGACAAGAAATTCACTTAAACGATGTGTTAATGATTTTGTTTAGGTGAAAATGTCCAAAAAAGTATTATATAAGTATGCTTGCTTTTCCTCCAATCGAGATGTAAATACATTATATATTCGATGTGTAACTATGTTTACATAAGAAAAAACATTATTGAAACGATACGTCTTAATGATTTTATTTAGATAAAAACAAATGTTATAGATTTGAGTTTGTTTAGGTAAAAACATTTTTAAAAGCATGAAAAAGTGTGTCTGGTTTCCTATGTTATGCATTTGGTATGGTTATATGTCCATATAAGAAAATCATTGAAAATACATGTGTAATGATTCTGTTTAGGTTAAAACATCTGTTATGGACTGTTTTGTCTGACAACCACTAAAAATAAGTATTGTTTGTTTAAAATATAACGATACACTGTTAATTACAGTCCATCGACTACGAAACAAAGAAAAGCAAATTACATATATTATTTTTGATTCCAAATATCTAATCATTGTGTCTCAAAAATTCATCTATTATATAAAATAAAATAAATTATTTGTACTTAATAAAACACAATGGCACATGTATTTTAGAAAACCCTAATTATATCAACCATAAAACAAATCTACCAACATAATGCAAACTATATTGTGGTACTTATGTGACTGATGCTTTATGAGATGCAAAGCCAGTGCCGGTCTTGAGCATAGGCGACGTAAGCGGTTAACTTAGGGGCACAATTAGTCTAAAATGCTAACGTGTCTTGTTTTTGTTCTTGTATTACAAAGGACTAACACATTTCCCACCTTTAATAAACTGTATAAATTAAGATATAAAATTTATGATATGTTACTTCTAGTATGCATACTAATATGAAAAGTACAGTTTTAAATTAAGTTCTTGTTAATAAAGAAACAGAAAAACTACTCAGTTAAATGTTTTAAATTAACTTAGTTTCTTGTTATCATACTATAAGTTTGTTCACATAAATTTAATTCTGTTATTAAAATTATAACAACTAGTAATCAAATCATTAAAACTGCATAATAATTATATTTTTTTGCTTATAATACATTGTAAACTTTTATGCTAAAAATATGTAAAAAACTCAAATTCTGTTGAGAAAATGTATTTGAATTAGATTATGTAGTGATTTGCTGTTAACATTTTAAAATTTTTTTAAAATTACGGTATCGAAAATTCAAAACTGTTGTGGGCCACATAATTCATTAGATCGGCCCTGTGCAAAACAATCTCAAGCCATCAACGGACCACCTAGAACTCTTTGTGATCACTTCTCATGAAATATTATGGTAGGTGTCTATTCCAAAAACCGTTTATTTTCACCGAAAAACATAGTTTTGTTTGCTCGTTAGTGGTTGAATGTAACGAGTCATTAATAAATTTATTGACATTCAACAAATTTGATGTTTTTGACGAACACACTTAATCTCAATCAGCAGTCAATATATCTTTAAATTTTCTTCCAAACAAGATCTATACAAAGTTTGTAAAATAACTCCAAATTAAACTTTAAATGTATATACAATTATTTAATGTAAAACCTACTTTTAAATGATCAGATCTAAAATGCTCATCTTTTTTAATAACATGCAAATTCTAATCTTTTTGAATATGTACATCACCCTCAGCTCGATCAACAAATGAAGCATCATCCTTAAATGAATAGTAAAATGTTCACTTTTGTCCTCAAATTGTCTATCTCTAGATTTTTTTTCTTGTCCTAACAAGAGATAATAATGGAGTAAATTTTTTTTATACTATATAAAAGTTGAATAGAACTCTTCATTGATTGACACCTCATCATTTGTAAACATATAAAAAATTGACATGTGTCCAACTATTAATTTTATATAACAAATCAATCAATGTGAATTTAGTTATTTTTAAAATCAACAAAACATAAACAATTCAAATTACATTATTAAAAATCACAAAGTATTAACATTACATAATATGAAATTTTAACTTATCTTATATTTTTTCTTCTAATCATATTTATCACTATTGTTTTCAATTATATTTAAATAGGTCAAATGCATATTAGTTACTAGAACCCATATAGTTTAATGTGTTCTATCTAAGAAATAAAATTAATATATTATATTTTTCCTATTTTGAATAAATTTCTTCATTTTCTTTATTGTAGGAGATTAATTTAAATAATTATATCTAAAATTTTTATATATTAGATAAAATATAAGATAAAGATATATATGAGAAAGAAATCCGCGCATATGCAACAAATATTGCCTCTTCTATTTTTTTTGTCATAACAATAATTTTCCTTTAAACAGCTTACAAGTCGAGTTTTGTTTTTCTCTATTTGTTTTTTTTCTTTACATAATCAGATATTGATCGGCAAACATATATATATATATACACCATGAATGTGTGTGTATGTATGTATGCGGAACTATATAATAAAACAGAGCACCTTTAGATCTGATAGAGCTTGTCATCTTATCATATGGCGGGAAACGGATAAAGTTTTTCTTCTCCCTCCAAAGGATCTGTTTTTTTCTTTCTTTACTCCTTTTCTCCGATTTCGATTCCTAAACTCTAATTTCTCTCATTCTCAAATACACAAGCAATTTTTGGGGTACAGTGAAGGAGCGAGAGAGAGAGAGAGAGCAAGGTGTCGCTTTTGCAAAGCCCCATGCTTTCTCCCTCCGAAACAATCTCCATGGTGTGTGTTTCGAATGAAACCCAGATCGAGATTAAGCTTCACGAACTCGTGGAAGCTCCAATTAGCTACGCGTCTTTGGAGGACGTGTACTCCCTTTCCTCATCGTCTTTGTGCTGTGTTACTTCCGTCGGTTCCCAGTCTGATGTCCAAGAAGGTCAAGGCCCAGAAGCTTCCGATGATTGAGCAATTCGAGGTTGAAGATAGCGACGTGAATGTGAATGTTGATTGTTGTCACCCGGATTATTACAAGTTGCAGACTCAGCGTCCTGAGATTGTTCGTGTCTACAATCGCCGCTGTAAGAGGTCGCGGCCGGAGTATTTACTAGATCCGGCGGTGGCTGTGAAGACTGAAAGGGTGGAGCTTGATGAAATTGCTTGTTCTGAGGAGAAGAAGAAAAGGAGGATTGGTGATTGCAAGTTGGTGAAATTGGATGTGGATTCGAAAGGTTTAAGGAGTTGTAAGAATAGCAATGCGTTTGGTGGAAATAAGCAAAATGGGTTATCCCGAAGGAAGAAGAATCAGGACAAGGTGTCTCTGGCTTCTAGTTCAGCTAAGAGATGGGTCAGGTTAGTGTTTATCTCTCACCTCTTCAAGTGTTGAAAGCCATGGACTTTGGAAATTGTGTGGTCTTTTGGACTTGTCCTTCTTCTTCGTACTTGCCTGCTGTTGTTTTGCACGGAAGATTTTCATAGTTCAGACCTTTTATTGTTAGCGGGCAGACTACTTGTTCTCTTGGTCTTGTATGATGGGAGAGTTTTGACTTGGCAGGTTGAGTTATGATGGTGTGGATCCTAAAAGTTTCATAGGGCTGCAATGCAGGGCAAGTGTTAAACTACACAATTGACCTCTTAAAGCTATTTCATTCCATTTTCTTGTGAAAGGGACATCTTAACAATTGATTTTTGTTTATTCCCTAGGTTTATTGGCCGCTGGACTCTGATTCATATGAAGGTTCTATTGTTAGATACAGTTTAGAGAGAAAGCGTCACACTGTAAGTAGTTCTGTCTACTATACTTGAGTTCTTCCATTTGGTTCTGAATTTTGTGAGCTATAGAATATTCAAAAGTGTGTTCCTCTAATAGTGGTTGAATTCTTTTATAGGTTAAATATGGGGATGGATTTGAGGAGGATATAGTTCTTGATTGTGAAATGATCAGATTTTGGGTTTCACGTGAAGAGATGGAGCTGTTACATTTGAAGCTTTGTACTAATGATGTGACTGTTGGTGGGTGTGATTTCGATGAGATGGTTGTATTGGCAGCTACTTTGGAGGGATGTCAAGATTTTGAGCCTGGAGACATTGTATGGGCAAAGCTAGCTGGTTTGTACTAAGATTTCAGCTTTTTGTGCATTTATTAAAAACCCTTCTTTATGCTATCAGTAAGTTGATGCTGTTGGAAACGTATAGACAAGGAAACCTACCTACTAACTTCCACAAAACTACATTTGCTTACCTTTTTGGACAGGTCATCCTATGTGGCCATCAGTTGTTGTGGAGGAATCTATTATCGGACAGCGGAAAGGTCTAAACAACAAGGTATCTAGAGGAGGATCACTCTTGGTACACTTTTTTGGCACCCATGATTTTGCTAGGTTAGCCAGTGTTTTCTAAAATATTTAAATATCATGTTTTTCTACTGAGTTGTTAAGTTGAATGTTATGCATTATCAAGCTGAAGCTAACATCCTTTGGTTGTATAGAATAAAAGTAAAGCAAGCCACCTCATTTATCAAAGGGCTTCTCTCGCAATCTCACTTGAAGTGCAAACAACCTCGGTTTGAAGAGGCCATGCATGAAGCAAAAATGCAAGTCCCCCTGTTGTATTTACAATTATACCAATCATTTTCCCTATGTTTTTAGAAAACTGGACATGTTGCCTGTCTTGAATTTAGTGTTATTTTGCCTCACCCAGGTATCTGAAGGAACATAGGCTTCCAGGAAAGATGAGTCAATTTCAAAAAGGAGCTGATTCCAATTATTCCGAAAGGACTAGTACAGAAGAGGGTAGCTCAAACTCGGATGGTGATCACTTTAATGATGGAGAAGTGTGGTTAAGACCAACAGAACTTGTACAGGTATCATTTAAAATGATTTGTATTTTGTAGTCGTTTGCACATGCATTTAGGTCTCACAGCAGTCGTATATATTGTTCAGACAGTGAACATTTTGTGGTGCCCTGACTTCTCTTTTGTCTGTAAAATGCATAGGCAGTGCTCGGTTATGTTTACTTGTTTAGTATGAATGTTTACTTGTTTAGTGCACAAAACCAAGTTTTCTTCTAAGATGTTCAAGCTTGTGTACTAAATCTTTCTTTGTAGCTCTTCGCTATTGATTTCTGAGTGCTGTAATTCGCCATTTCGTGTCCAAAAGTATATTAGATATCACCTAAGAAATAATCATGTCTGTCTAGTGTCTAGTGAGCATGATTTCTTTTCTTTGATTGTTAGGATTGCTTTCTATTCCGTGAAAAAATTGTGAGACTCACATTAACAGCTCTTAATTGAAGCCAGCTTCACAAATATTTACCGAAAGTTTGCAAGGACAAAATATATGAATATGGTTTAGTGATTTTAAGATAATTTGCTCTTTGTAGCAAAACTAAAGAGTGAGATATGTTCTGTAGCCTTTATAATGTCGTTGCATGTTCCCTATTTTATACCATTGCATTATTGGTTGGCTTCTAATGATTGCATTTAATATGCATTGCACCCTAATAAACCATTACCTAGCAGGGTTTACCAAAATCCAGACTATCGTCCAATGTTTCGAGGACCAAATATAGTTTGGGAAGGCATCAAGATCATTCAACTGGTTACCGACCTGTTCGCGTTGACTGGAAAGATCTCGATAAGTGTAATGTCTGCTACATGGAGGAGGTTAATGATACATTTTTTGTTTCTCTCTAGGAAATTTCAATCTTTTGTGCTTTAATAAGTTAGTTCTGATATATATATTTTTGTCTGCAGGAGTATGAGAACAATTTGTTCCTGCAATGTGATAAATGTAGAATGATGGTATTGCTCATGCTCTGAGATTTTTTTAGCTATCGTGTATCTATGAGATCTATACTCTATAGTGCCTTGTGTTCTTTCTTTCTCTTAGGCATGACTCAATCTGAAAATTCTGGTCCACTACTAGGTCCATGCTAAATGCTATGGAGAGCTAGAACCCTGTGATGGTGCTTTGTGGTTATGCAACTTATGTCCTCCTGGCGCTCCTGATATACCTCCACGGTGTTGTCTTTGTCCTGTAGTAGGTAATTTGACGGTACTATTTTGTGTGTGGAGTCTTTATGTGTGTTTCATTAAATAATTAAATTAAAACTTCTTTTTAGGGGGTGCTATGAAGCCGACAACTGATGGGCGCTGGGCTCATCTAGCTTGTGCCATATGGATCCCAGGTTCAATCTTTAATGATTTGTTGTTCTGTATGTGTCTGCTTTCTACTGAAGAAATTGGAGGCTTTTACTTTTTTCTTTCATATGAATTAACACATTATTTTATATAGAAACATGTTTATCTGATGTCAAGAAGATGGAACCGATTGATGGGGTGAATAAAGTCAGTAAGGTTTGTCCTCATTTTCTTCCTGTTGCCTTTAACTCAGTTCTGTGGCCTTTCCAAAAGCTTATCCCTCTTTCCTTTTTTCCAACCTCTTAAAACTAGGATCGCTGGAAATTACTGTGCACCATCTGTGGGGTATCTTATGGAGCTTGTATCCAAGTAAGATTTCGTTCTATATTAAGAGAAAAATAATTCATTCTTGTGTATTGTGTTCTATTCACATAGCAAAATAATCTTGTTGAAATTGCCCGATGAAACTACTGCCAACTTATTGGATAATAGCAGCTTAATTTTCTGATCATTTCTGTGAACCCTTATGGAGTGCCTTTTGCTTCTGCAGTTCGTAATTTCTTACAGAAATATTAACTTATTGGGTTTTTTCTAGAAGCTATGATGCATATCTAAAATCCTCTTGATGGTAATGTGTGACCTGATATTTTCCAGCAGAGATATTAGGACTTATATAGTTTTTTTTTCTGTCCACTGCTTAAGTCTCATGCAATTCCTTGTTGATCTGAATTTATGAAATTTTGCATTGCTATATCTGCTAAGTTACAGTTATGTTTGCCGTTAGGTTCGTGTATGAGCTGTGTTCTAGATGATGGAAATCTAGTCGCTACGTTTAAACAATTGTGCATGCCATTGTTACTGTCAAAGGCCAGCGATGAGTTGATATTATGTTAAAATGACTATGTTTTCAGTGTTCGAACAATTCATGTCGAGTGGCATACCATCCACTCTGCGCTCGAGCTGCTGGTCTCTGTGTTGAGGTACTTTCATATCTTAAAGGGAATCAGAAGATTTTACATTAATACTTGCACACGTGTAATGAGACACAGCATATCCACAAAAGAGTTTCTAACTGATGATGGCTTTCCTGACTGTCCATGTAGCTTGAGGATGAGGATAGACTTTTTCTTGTATCAATGGAGGATGAAGAAGCAGATCCGTGTATCCGCATGCTCTCATTCTGCAAGAGGCATAGGCAAACATCAACTGCCTGCCTAGAATCAGAAGACAGGATCAAAACCGTTACTCATAAAACTTCCGAGTATCTCCCACCACTTAATCCATCTGGCTGTGCTCGCACTGGTATGTAGCTACTGCATTGATCTGTGGATGCTAGGATTGCTTTAGTTTTACACCACACTTTTGGGGTGTGATTATTTTACTCATTATTCTTTTACCTCGCACATAGAATGATAGTCTCAACAAATTTTTCGTCTTTTCTTGCAGAGCCTTATAATTGTAATGGAAGAAGAGGGCGGAAGGAACCTGAAGCTCTTGCGGCTGCTTCGTCAAAGCGGTTATTTGTTGACAGTCAGCCATATGTTATTGGTGGTTACTCTAGACATGAGTTTTCAACTTACATATGCATTCATGGAGCCAAGCTGTCACAGATGAATACTCCTAGCAACATCCTTTCTATGGCTGAGAAATATAGATACATGAAGGAAACATACATGAAGAGATTAGCATTTGGTAAGCATTCATTCTTCTTGAATTATTGGTAAATCTTCAGGTCCTTTAAAGTTATGCTAAGATTAAAAATGTAGTAGGATTTCTGTAAGATAAAATAAATTGTAGGATTCCTTTCAGAACGATCTAGTCACAATCCTGAGCTCCTTTCAAAAAACTCTTCTACAGAATCTTCTTTTTCTCATAAAAGTTAGTTTTTTTTTCAGGGAAATCAGGAATTCATGGTTTTGGCATCTTTGCAAAGCTTCCGCAGAGGGCCGGAGATATGGTGAGCATACTTAACTTGAACTGGACATTCCATCTTTGGAAAGTGCCCACTCATGAAAATATTGTATGATTCCTGTGCAGGTGATTGAATACACTGGAGAACTTGTTAGACCGCCAATAGCTGACAAAAGAGAACATCTTATCTACAATTCAATGGTGGTATGTATTTCTGACTTAACTTACTTTCTACATTTTGGTGCTACACGGAAGATTCTGTCAACAATAATGGAACAATGAATCTGTAGCTGATGAATTAATCAATATCTGAGGAAAATTTTGTTTTCTTATGTGATAATAGGGTGCAGGGACTTACATGTTTAGAATTGATGATGAGCGAGTCATAGATGCTACAAGAGCAGGAAGCATTGCCCACCTGATAAATCATTCATGTGTCGTATGACTATGATCCGTTCGTTAATCTTAGTTGCTTGTATTCGATTTAGTTAGCTTCTCTGCAAAACCTAAGCATTTATTGTCTTACTTTTGTGCAGCCCAATTGCTATTCGAGAGTCATCAGTGTTAATGGAGATGAGCACATTATCATTTTTGCAAAGAGGGATATCCCTAAATGGGAAGAGCTGATTTATGACTATAGGTTTCATTTTCATGCCCTTTAAACAATCTGAGATATTCTATAACCATTTTCTGTCTCTGATCTTCTAATTTACAGGTTCTTTTCAATCGGTGAGCGCCTTTCATGTTCATGTGGCTTCCCGGGATGTCGAGGTGTTGTTAATGATACGGAAGCTGAAGAACAACAGTCAAAAATCTGTGTTCCTCGTCGTCATCTAATAGAATGGAACAAAGAGTAAGTGACTAAAGCTATAGTAGTAGTAACAATCATCCATTTTTAATGTTGTAGCATACTGAGTGAGCATGTGTTTAGTTTTGCCCCATTCAATTTTTTTGTACAGATACTAATTAGTGAGAGGAAAATAAAATGCGACCTTGATCTTTCAAGTTGTTTGAGATATTTCAACATATCTAAACCATTGACCAATTCGGATAGACAAATAACATGTTCTTAAGTTTCCAACTAATTCAGATTTGAACCGTTGTCTCAAAGACCAAAGACATCTGCCAGAGCAGTTGATTACTCACAGCATGGGATTGAAACTAACAGCCACTGGATTCGAGTAGATGACTGACATTGACCATACCATATGGTTTGGTTTGTCCAATTTTCCGGTTTACCGATTTTATAGTTTGTGTCAGCATTGGTTACATATACAAAGTACAAACCTCCATCCACTTGTTACATTGTTAATTAGTGGTGGTTTGCAGTGTTTTTGTGTGATAAGTTAAATCATTTGAAAGTCGGTGACCGGAAATCAAATCTGAATCGGTTATTTATCCCATTATATCAGAAGTTGTAAACCCAATCCGGTTTAGCTTCGTTGTCGCTGGAAGAGCAATAATGTAAATAGCGTATTACCAAATTCAAAAATATATCTTCCGAATATTGCCGTTTCCCGCCGATTTGGGGATTTTCAGAAGATTCGCCATAAAAAGAAAAAAAATTTCACATATTCAGAGCAAAGAGAGAATGTCCAATAGAAGAAAGCAGAAAGAAAGGTAGTGAGAGATGAGGATGAGGGAGATACAGAAGAATTTTCACAACAAGAGGGTATGACCTCAAAGACGATGCCCTAGACATGAGTCAACTCTTCCCCAACGAAGATATCAATCGTCTTCTCCATCTCATCCAGAAGAAATCGCGTATGCCTGATTTGACTCTTGCTTATGCTGGCTGCTTATCGATTCTCATATAATTTGTTTTTTTTTTTTGTGAAAATGTTGCAGAATCTTCCATACTCAATGAGAAATCAATTCAACGAATGCTTAATGACGTGGCAGAGGAATCAATTCATCAAAAATGTGTTTGTGGTGCCAAAGTATCGTTATGATGATGCCAAGAAGAAGTTCGTCGAGTAAGGCCCTTCCTATTTCATTGTGAAATGTGTTATTTAAGACTGTCAGTGAGTTTGTAAAGATGAGTTGATTGGATTAGTCGGTGTGTGTAGATGATGAAGCTTTATAGATATGATGAAACGTACCTTCGTGCCTTGGTAGATGTTGATGTTGATGGCAAAAACACTTGATTGGAGTATATAATAATATTTTTGATTCCAGGCTAAAACAACTGACTGTTCAATGTGAGGCTTCTGCCAAAACAGCTATATACAGGGAACGATTCATTTTGCTGAAGCAGAGAGTTTCTCGTGCTGAATATTTTTCTAGGCCAGTTGTTGATGCTGAATGGTTGCAACTTAAGAAGCGTGAGGTTGGTCTTAGATTCCTGTTCCATTTTTGTTTGTTTGTTTGTTCTTGTGTTAAAGCTGAAACCTAAGGAGTTTATTTGTATGTTGTCTCTATTAGATATCTTCAGTCCAGTCTCTAATAGTTGAAATGGGTGATGGGCTTGCTATCTCAGTTGGAAGATGGAAATTTCTACCTTGAAGACCTTTCTGCTTCTGTTGAGATTGATTTTTCCAAAGCCATATCCTTTTTTTATTTTGGTAAAAGCTGGACATTGCATTTCCAAATACTATTTACAGTTTCAAAGGCATAGCAAAGAATTACATTTGAGTTATCTGTGCTTATGACTACTTTTCTTTGACGATCAGTACAAGATAACCACAGGATTTTTCACAGAGAATACTATAATTTTGGCAGAAGGTGTAATGAAGAATGATATCTTTCAGGTAAATTAGAGCTGCAAGTCTCCAAACCACATTTGAATGGATTCAATGGAATGTGCAAATGTATTTTCCCATCAGCGATTGATGGGCCTGTAAAATACATTCTTTGACTAACTCGTCCTCTTCTAAAAGAATTTTCTCATGTTTTGGTAAAGCTGATATCATGTGGATTTCCTCATTTAGAAGGCAGAGATAAACACTAAAGACATGTCCTGAAATAGACTTCTTCGGAGATGGCAGGCCAGATAAAAAAGAGATGGTAATCCCTAAGTCGTTGTTCGTACTTATGGATTGAGAAAGTTGTAAATATCCAGTCAGATGCCTTACATAGGTAAGTCACAGCATAAATAAATATGTCCTTTTGCCTCTGATCACAGATTAGACTTGCAGACCTAGAAAGACGAGCGACAAATGACACATTTGTCATATTTTCTGACATATGGCTAGAAGATGAAGAGGGGAGTTAGAGTACCAACTACTGGATTTTAGTATCAATCTTTTGTGCTTAAAGAGCATTGCTTGATTGGATAAAATGTGTTGTCCGTAATGAAGGTTTTCAGGAAGCTGAAAACGGTTCTTGATGGTTTTGAAAATGTGGAGACAGTGCCCTCTTTGTTTGTTTTCATGGGAAACTTTTGCTCTCGCCCATGCAACTTATCATTTGTTTCTTATTCAAGCCTTAGGTAAGAGATCATTGTAGTTACTTTAAAGAATCCCCTCAACTGTTATCGAAAATCTGTTCTTATACATTCTTATTTCATTTTTCAGGCAACAATTTGGTAAACTTGGGAGAATGATTGGAAAGCATCCACGGCTAAAAGAAAACAGTCGGTTTTTATTCATTCCAGGTCCTGATGACGCAGGTACCAATCTCCATCACTATCTGAATAAAGCCAGGGTCCATGAGAAGACAATGACTAACAAAATACTCATTACATCTCACAGATCCCTCTACAGTCTTGCAAAGATGTGGTTTACCAAAGTATCTAACTGAAGAGCTTCGAGTTCCCAATGCGATATTTTCAAGCAATCCTTGCAGGTGAGTTTTTCTATCTCTATTGTTCATCATTTATGGTTTTTAATCTTGCCAATTATGATGAGGAACATTTGATTTATTGAGATGGACCGAACAGAAAAGCTGCAGTAATGATCTTGTCTTTGTAAAATGCAGAGTAAAGTTTTACAACCAGGAGATTGTGTTCTTCCGACAAGACCTTCTGTACCGAATGCGCCGTTCATGCTTAATAACTCCTTCCTCAGAAGAAACTAATGACCCATTAAAGCATGTAAACACATCTCTTGTCTCCATTATTCGTTCCAACTTTTGATTTTAAAACAGTTTATTTCGGGTAATGAAGGGATAATCTGAAATTTGTGAAATGTGTTGGTTCAGCTGGTCTCCACAATAATTCATCAGAGCCATCTATGTCCTCTACCTCTCATGGAGCAACCCATTATTTGGAACTATGATCACTGTCTACAACTATACCCAACTCCTCATACGGTACTATTATTAAATCTTCGTACTATAGATTGAATTACACCTAGCTCTTCAAACAAAAAAGGATTCTTGTTGTTGTTTTGAAACAGATAGTATTAGGTGTCAAGAGTGAGCAAAAGGTGTGTGAAGTTGGGGGAGCAACATGTTTCAATCCAGGCTCTTTTTCAACAGATAGCACCTATGTAACTTAATAGCCTTCCACTCGAAAAGTCCAACTCTCTGCTCTGTGATTCACTTTAACCAGACAAAAAGCCTGAGCTTTAAACATATCTTCCAGGTCCTCTTTTTTGTTTCTCTCATCTATTTTCATTAAACAATAACCAAGTTATTATAATTTCAAGGTACACATCCACTATAGCAATTGTGAGAAATCAAGACATCTTTTTGAAGAGGTTAATCAAGCCACTTCCTATGATCAGCAATTTCAGCATTGGAAATATTATAAAGACCATCTCAGTTCATATGTCACTACGTATTTGTAAACATTGCAAAATCGGAAAATTCGAGTACATATGGTATCAATCAAATGATGTGATAACAATCACAATAATACAATCCGTGTTGAACGCGTGATTTTACTAAATTAACTTCTTGATACTTTGAATAGTATACACATCAAATACCAGGGTAATATGATGTACTAGTCATTCTTTTTCTTATTAAGACCAAAACAAAATTCATTGAACTAAAAGCATTCAACCTCGAGAAAACTTGCCATAAGTTTAGAAACAACATGAGAAAATATTTGTCTGCACCGAGGATACAACTAGTGACTGTCAAAAGAGGTAGAAAAGAACAGAAGGAACAAACTCCCATGGGTTCTTCTTCCTAGGCGACTGGGATCATCTCAGGGTAATCTACGGCTGTGAGTGGAGCTTCTGGCACAAGAGCAGCCGTAGCAACAACCTGAGCAGGAATGGAGTTTACATCATCTTCCTTGGGCGTATGAATGATCACAACATCAGGCAATGGTGTCATTGGTCCTGTTTTGCCCTTAGGATCCCAGTCAAGCATGATCTTCACCTTGATTCCCAACACACCCTGCAAATGCGGTTTAACCCAACTAGATTAGACATTTGCTGGTTCAATTACTAAGAGCAATTCAGAAGTAAAACTCACCTGTCTAAGCAAAACATGTCTCACTGCGGAGTCAATGTACTCCTTGGTTGGTTGACCAGATGAAACCATGTATCCATCCTTGAATTTCATGGACTTGGCACGTTGAGCACGGAGTTTTCCACTCACGATCACCTGCCAAGCATTTTGGTAAAAAATATAAGCACAATGTCTGAGATACTTTCCCAGAGAAAATAGCAAGATTTGTGCTAACCTCGCATCCCTTAGCACCATTCTCCATAACAAATCTCAAAACACCATAACAAGCCCTGTACAACAAATAATCATATTACAATATTAACATTTCGGGATGAAAACTTCAAATGAAACAAGAAATGCAAGCACTCAGGACGTAGACAACACCAAGTCATAACTTTATGTATAATAAGTTTGTTCAGAGACATTACAGGTACACAAAACCATAAAAAGTGTGCCAGGATCTCCATGGAAGAAATTACACAGAGAAAGAGAATTACAATTGTATGCTATAATTAGATATTGGGTTTGGTAAATGCTTATAAGAACAAGTAAGCTAGCAAAGCTCAATGACAGCCTCGATTGATGTGTCTAATCAAACCAAGTAATATGTAAGTCATAAGAGAATACTACAGAAATGTGTACCTACGAACAGCGAGACCACCAAGAAGCTTGTAGCGGAGAGACTCAGCTTGAGCAATGGCACAGAGACCTCTGTTGATGACCTTTTCAGCATACAGCTCAACACTATCTTGAGGAAACTTGAATCTCTTCTGAACAAGAGACGTCAATTCCCTAATTCTCCTTCCCTTCTCACCTGCAACCCATAAATGTCGATATCAGATCTCGAAACATATTCACAGTTCCCTAAAATCGAAGAAGAAATGATTCGACGCAAATGATCAACAACATACCTAGAACGTTCTGAGTACGAGTGGCTCTGATGATAATCTCAGTTCTCATTGGAGTAACCCTAACCTCAACACCAGAGTAACCATCTTCTGCAAGCTCTCTAGTGAGAACCTCATTCAATTCAGCGTAGAATACACCGTCTGCTACAAACTACAAAATCTCAACACAGTCACTAAGACAGTTCAAATACGATGCAGCGAGAGAGAAATCGATTAAAAGAAAAATGAAATCGCAATCACCTTTCTCTTCTTGCTGATTTGATTCGCCATGTTTGTGGATGTAAAATTTTGCTGATCTCTGAAACCCTAAAGTTGAGGTGAAGAAGAAGCTCGAGAGGATCAGAAAGCTCGTGTTCGTTATCAGATATGATTTTACCATTTATATTGACCTAATTCAGTTAATTAGGTTGCACATTAAAATGACTTTGGGCCATTTTTGAATAACTCAGCCCATATATATATATAAATAGTTATATCATTGGTTTGGGCCAATGGACTTTTAGTGGAGTTTTTTATTTAAGAAAATATCAAGAAAACTCAGAAATTAATGATATCATTTTCCGACCGAATAAAAAACATCTCTCAGTTGAAAAAAAAAAACAGTCATTTTCCTCCGACGACAATGGCGTCAGCTCCCAAGAACCTTCAGCAAAACCCTTTCTCCTTGAAACCACCAAGACCACCGTCTTCGGGAGCTGCACCTACGACGGCCGTAGCCTCCACCTCAGCCGAACCCCAAATTCGAAACCCTAACCCTAGCACAAACGTCTTACCATCGACATCGAATTCACCGATTACGATGCCACAGGAGGATGAAATACTCGCACGCTCTAGTCACCTCACCCGCCCTGAGCTTCTCCGACGCCGATCGCACAACCTTAAGCAGCTTGCTAAGTGCTATAGAGACCATTATTGGGCTTTAATGGAGGATCTCAAGGCCCAACACAGAGACTACTATTGGAAGTATGGCATTAGTCCGTTTAAAGATGAACAGAATCAATCGAATAAGAGAGGGAGGCTTGGTCCAGAAGGAAACAGAGATGGTGACGTTGTTGAAGGTAGTGGAGACAACGGTACTAACAATGATGGTGGTAATGGTGTTAAGAGTGAACAGTATGCAAATAGCAATTGTGGGAGTTGTATATATGGATGCAAAGCTAAAGCTATGGCACTCACGAAATATTGTCAGCTGCATATTCTCAAGGATAGTAAGCAGAAGCTCTACACCGGTTGTACAAACGTTATTAAACGGTTTGTTTCAATTTTCCCTTTCTTTAGTTTTAAAATTCGAATAAACCAAAATCTCATAGGTGCTTCAAGTAGTCTTCTTTAGATATTATAGTTGGGTTAAGATGTTGTACGGGTGAATAATTGAAATTGCGAAGGACTTTGTATTAAGTTGTGAGCCAAGAAACTGTCTTTATTTATTTTTAATCGAGTTTGCAGAAGGGATTTGGGAATGACACTTAGCTCCGTTTCAAGGTTTTCCCATGGGGATTGGGACACCGAGATAGTGATCCTCGATAACCATTTATAGACGGTGGTTGTTGCCTTGTTTCATAACCTTGATTGATGTGCTGGTTATTGCAGTTGATATACATAACTGAAATAGATGTTATGTGTAATTGAGTTGGAATAGCCCAACTGTGGTAGTAGTAAAACATTAACCAGGTTTTAGATTGATTAACTATCATCCTCAGATTTGGTTTGTTACAACTCAAATTTCATATGTAAGTAATTTTGTTTATGCGTGTTTGTAGTTAGCATATGATGATTATTTAAGCAAGTTCTCTCCTAAGTCTATATTGTTTGCATTGTACATTCAGAGCTCCAGCAGGACCATTACTTTGTGGAAAACCAACACTTGCATCGACTGTTCCTGCACTGTGTAATGTGCACTTCCAAAAAGCCCAAAAGAATGTTGCTAAAGCTTTAAAGGATGCTGGTCACAATGTCTCTTCAACAAGCAAGCCTCCCCCAAAGCTCCATGTTATAGCAGCTGCGTTTGTGCATCATATTCAAGCCAAAAGAAAAAATCCACGGATCGAGTGTAAAATTAAAAGTGTAGTGAAAGAAGAAAATACAAGCTGATTCAAGCCCTTAGCATTCCCAGTAGTAATATATAGCATCAAGTTTTCCAGAAGTTAAAAGGTGAGAACATTCGCCTACTATATCATTAAATGCAAATCGCAGCTGTCATGTCTATTAACATTTCTTCATGCTGAAACCTATCTCTTAGGAGCTGTCTCATACTTCTCATATCATCTTTTTGTGCCTTTTCTTTATTCTCCACATACGTACGATGTTTCACATACTTACTGTCTTGATTGTATTATTTTGGCAGGTATAGTGTTGTTGCACTCTTTTGCATTGTGTTTGAGCTTGTAGTCATCTTGTTTATTTTTGTATGGAGATTAGCTGGAGATGAAGCAATCTCTTAATCAAAACATGGAAGGAACCACTCTGCCACATACCATGGTCAAGCCGGATACACATACAAAAGTTTAGTTAAGCCTAACAAAATCTGTTCTTTGAGATCGTAGTTGGAGATATCTGAGTTACAAATAGACTTGGATACTTGAATTTTGAGTGGTGGTAAGGGTTTTGATTGCTTAAAGATTTTGCATATGTATTCATGTTTCATGCATATGCGGTTCGTTTCCACAAGCTCTGCGTCTTAGAGGATTACGTAGGTGTGTTGTGTCTAAAATCTAAATCTTGTGACAAGCATGGCTGAGAGAATGCAAAATACATTTTCTAGTTATTCTATTTCTGTGGACTGAGATAATAGTTCCTGAATGAAAAACAACTTCTGTAGACGCCTCCCCGACATCAGATTCCTTTTTTTTTTTGAACAGAACTAAAAAAACATAATTTGAAGGCAATACTCAACAAGAAACGATGGAAAGTAAAAGAGAACAAAATCCAGCCGGTTTAGATGTTATCCGGTTTTCCGAGATTTGATTGCAAGAAACTGAATATATTAACCAGTTTGACAGATGGAACTCTGAACTAAATACCTTCCCTGGTCTTGGGTTTCGGTTAGAAATAAATTAAAACTGGAGAATCCTAGTTTAGGGTTTATCTTCTTCTCCTTGCAGAGAACCAGCTCAGCTCTCGGTTTAGTATCCGGTTCGTTTGCAGTCGTGGGAGTTTTTGTGTTTCTTGTAACACAAAGTCACCTACTGTCTGCTGAAAAGTTCAGAGTGAGACTTTAATCGAAGAAGAAAGAAGTATTGGAGAATATGGCGAATAGCAAGTATGAGTATGTGAAGTCCTTCGAATTGGATGATGAAGTCATGCTTCCTAACTTGATGGTTGTTCGGATCGACGGTCGGGATTTTTCTAGGTAAAGTTGTCACCTTTGTTCGTCGACAGATTGATATATATTATGATTTATATGAAAAATTATGGCTATTATTTATAGAATGTCAATGGTGATGGAGTGTACTCTGTAGATTGTAGCCTCTCTGGAATATTTTGAGGGAACATAATGACTAAAGGCAGCGTCTTTGATTGCAATTTTCAGAATTCGATTATGAACATTACTTTGCATTTAACAAAAAACATTACTTTGCATTTTTTTTTCTAGTTTCATCGCTATCAGTGTTTCACATTGTTCCTGGAACTTAAACATTGGTGAAGGATGTATGCTTATGTGTATTTGTTTCTTACGCCCTCTTACCTTTTTTGATAACTAAAGATTTTCTCAAGTTCATGAGTTTGAGAAGCCTAATGATGAAACAGCTCTCAATCTGATGAACTCATGTTCAGCTGCCGTTTTGGAAGAGTTTCCTGATATCATCTTTGCTTATGGATACAGTGACGAATACAGGTCCCAAATTCTCTTTGTTGACTTTTATTTTGTTTTAGATTTTACATTTTTACTCGTACCTGTATATATCATGTACAAGCTTTTAATTGTTTTCTATGTCTTCTGTAGCTTTGTATTCAAGAAAACATCAAGATTCTACCAGAGACGAGCCAGGTCTTGATTCTATTAAATTTGATCAATATTCTTGTTCAAAAGTGAAGAAACCTTTTGCACAATAATGTATAGGGTTTTTTTTTCTGATTGACTCACAGTTTTTACTTTCTTGTGTTTGGTTAATATACAGTAAGATTTTGTCGTTGGTAGCATCGTTCTTTACTGCAGTTTATGTAACAAAATGGAAAGAGTTCTTTCCCCAAAAGATATTAGAATATGCTCCTTCCTTTAGTTCAAAAGTTGTAAGTTGTGCGTCGGCAGAGGTTCTTCAAGCTTATCTCGCATGGAGACAACAGGACTGTAAGACATCATAAATATTGTACTCAACACACATTTATGATAATTTATGTTCCAGATATTGTTTATGCTTATTGGCACGAATGATCTTTTGGAACTTCTAACAACCTCCGTTTCTTGGTTGCAGGCCACGTCAATAATCAGTATGACACTTGTTTCTGGATGTTAATTAAGAGTGGGAATACCATAAATGAAACGCAAGACGTTCTGAAGGTGCGTTGTTAGTGTTTTTCTGTGGCAAATATCAATGTTCTTTTTCATGGAATGAGTTTAGCACTATGACTATAATTTTTTTAATTATTATCTAGATGTCAAATGGTTCTTTACATTCTTTGTCTGGTTTCATTCATTATATTTCATTGTTTGATGACACTATATGAGCTTCTCATTCTATTGGGTAACTGCAGGATACACAAAAACAGCAGAAAAATGAGCTTCTCTTTCAGAAATTTGGTATCAATTACAAGACACTTCCTGAGTTGTTTCGCCAAGGATCGTGTCTTTTCAAGAAAAAGGTGATAGCTTACATTTTCTATTCTAAATTATATATACAGCACTTCTATGCTTGCTTTGATATGTGCTGTGTAGGTATTTAAAAATTTAGACCTTCCAATTGTAAGTTGAGTGTCTATGAAGGTTAGTAAGCTTAGTTTGTGGAACAATATAATTGGTGCACATGTAGTCATGTGTAGAAGATTATTACTTCAGCTTGGTTGATGTTCAGGTTCCAAAACTGATGTAACTAGCTGTCAATACAGATCTTCTCTTGTCATTGCATCTTACTTGATGTTCATCATAAAGTTTCTTGATGTTCATCAAAAAGTTGCTAGATGCTATATACCTCAGACTTATTGTAGGTTTTCAAGATGTCATTAACTTCATATAGGTGGAAGAAACTGTAAAGCATGATGAGAATGGCAATCCTGTTAAAAGAATGAGGAGAAAGGCTGTTTTTGTGCATTTGGAGAATATTGCTGGAAGAAGCTTTTGGAATGAGTACCCCTCCCTATATAATGATCTTGGCCACTTCACGAAAGACATTGGCAAAATTGAACCAGATTTTGTCAGGTCGTTTCAGTTTGAGAACAAATTGTTACCTTTAACTTGGGTCGTGGTTAGGATTGATGGCTGTCATTTTCACAGGTAATAATCTGTTGTTTGTTATTGCTTTCATATCAACTTGTTAGACAGACATTTTTGTTGCATTGAAGCCTTAGACTAGTAAATTCCTTGTTCTCCCTAGAATTCAGCTATATCATAGAATGATATACTTCTTTGGCTGGTTTGTTCGGGTTACTTATGTTATGTCTTGAATGCGTTTGTCTGAGGCATATTCTAGTTTTTGAAAGAAGGAAGTCAAAATTTTATTACTGATTTACTAGTGTTCTATGTTGCAAATGAAACTCATGGAGGTTGCTTGGATTTTGATAGATTTTCTGAAGTTCATGAATTTGAGAAGCCAAATGATGAGCAAGCTCTGAAACTTATGAATTCATGTGCAGTGGCTGTTCTCAAGGAGTTTGAGGATATTCATTTTTCTTATGGTGTCAGTGATGAGTACAGGTCAACATCTCTCAACCTCATTATCTCAGATTTTTACATATCTCAGATATTAATAAAGTTCATCATCGGTTGCAGCTTTGTCTTGAAGAAAGAATCTGAGCTCTACAAAAGACAATCCAGGTTAAACTAAATTTCCCTTTTCCTTTACAGTTTTTGGTCCTTTCTCCCTGATTTTCTTGTTCTTAATTTTCTAATCTTTTATTGCAGTAAGATAGTATCTGCAATCGCATCCTTCTTTACATCCACATATGTGATACAATGGGGAAATTTCTTCCCTCACAAAGAGTTAAAGTACCCTCCATCGTTCGATGGACGAGCTGTATGCTATCCAACATACAATATTCTCTTGGATTATCTAGCGTGGAGACAAGTTGACTGTGAGTATAATAACACTGTCTAAGAAATGATTTGGAATTATCTATAATCTTTGTGAAATGAAATCGTAATAGTGTATGAGTAGTCTCATGTTTTCTTTCTGTTTTTCATTTGGCAGGCCACATCAACAATCAGTATAATACATGTTTCTGGATGCTTGTTAAATCTGGAAAAACCAAAACTCAATCCCAAGATTACTTAAAGGTAATTTGTTATGATGGATAGAATTTTCATTTTCTCAAGTAGTCAGTGGTTAAAGTGGTTCTTATGTTTGCTCTTTGTGAATGGCATTTCCAGGGTACCCAAACACGAGAAAAAAATGAGTTACTAAGCCGCCAATTTGGAATTGAGTACAACTCATTACCTGTAATCTTTCGAATGGGTTCTTCTGTTTTCCGCTTAAAGGTTAGTATTGCCTTTATGATCAAACTCTAAATCTGTGTTTAGGAAGATGAATATATATAGTGGAGTGGCTAAAGAAACTTCATAAGTGCCAAACTGGTTTTGTTCCTTATCATATGAACCAATTAAGTAACTCAAACCTTAGGCGATTAACTCGTAAATGGCTAAATCATCTACCAAATCTGAATGTACATACACACAGCCCATAGATGTTTGTTACTAGTTTCTTATCAAACTGATCAAGCATTTGAATGGTGTGGAACATCTTCTTCTTCCATTGCAGAGCTTGAGCTTTGTAGTTAACTGTTGAACAGTTGTCTGAATAATTTTTTTTCAGGAAGCTGAGAAAGGAGTTGTTTCATGGAACAAGAAACTGGAAGGGGAAGTGGTCGTAGATCATTGCAACATCATCGAACGCTGTTTCTGGGAAGAACACCCACACATTCTTAGCTACTCATAAAACAGTTTCATTTTACTTTAGCTTGTGAACTAATTTATTGCAAATACTTAAAGCTCCAAACTTTTTTTTTTCTTACAAGTTATGAACAACTGTCTCAGTTTTTTTTCAACATGCATTATATGAATTAAAAACTGGGTGATGATGTAAATTACAACACTAATACAACTCGTTACACTACATGTATATCAACCATTTTTCAGACTAGAGAATCATTTCGGTTTCGAAATGTGTATATATATAAAAATCATATATATATATATATATATATTTATGAAAGATGAGATTGAGAGGTATACAAGACATTAAATTCACACCATATCTGTGCACCGTCCAACTGTTAACTCTTGTTGCGTTACGTAAAAGTAACTTTATCCTCTCAATTGTTGTATATAACCAATAAAGACTATTATTAATAGTTTATATTATGTTGAATAGTTTTTTGGTTGTTAAAGATCATGTTGAGTAGTTGTTGTACTCCAAATGTCGATTCAGTCGGTCCAACTAACTTGATAAGACCTAATGACTGAAATTTTCAAGTCTGGTGGTTAGATTTTGAATATATGTTTCTGTTCTCATTCCATATTTATATCCGACTTTTAAAATAAATAAATATATATGGTGAAAAATGTTAAATATTGTAAGTGATGAGTAAGAAATACAACAGAAAAGAAAAATATCATAGTTTTTTTTTTTTTTTTGCCAAATTGATTTGATTTAATTACCCACGATAGGCCAACTGCAATTAGTCTTGATATACTATCAATTCAACAGGCAAGTGATTGAATCTAGTAAATACAAATTTATTATCTTGGTTACAAGTCTAAAAACCACAAGATCTTGGGAAAATCCAATTATACGTTATTTGATTTATTCGAAACATATTACTTTTGCTAACTATTGATTTTACGTGACAACTGTGATAACTTAAAATCTGAATTCTAGATCCATTCCTAGTTTGCACGGTTTCTTGCTCTCTAAAATAAGCTATAATTGAGAAAAATTCGGTCAAATTTTGGGTACCATAACTGAGAGCAAATCCAATCAGATTGTTACCATTAACCATCGTTAATAATAAATGAAAGTCAAAATATTATAGTGGTTACTTTGAAAATTTTGTAAAGTGACAATTTGATACTAGTTTTTCTGAGATTTATTTCCAATTCCGTTAATATTAAGGCCATGACTGTTTGTAGGTTTTAAGTGGTTTTTAAATTTTGGATTTTGGTTTTAGGATTTTGCCAAGAAAAGAAATCTCGTTTAAAAAGTGAGAAACCAAAAAAAGTAGTTTTAAGATTTTAAGCGAAAATTGATGAAATGAAATCGTGTATGTTTCCATTTGTTTGAGATAATTAACTATATTTGACAGTTCTTAATTTTAAACCATATGTTTTTATTCATGTACCGATTAATCAATGAAAGATAGAAAGAAATATAAATAAAATTGGTAAATAGTAACAAATATGAAGTCGTGGATACCCCACCCATTCGGCACAAGAGATTCCTCATTTAAAGCATTTTGTTCCTATACATTGCTCTACCATATATTAATAAAATTTATATTTCTTCTCTTTCTTCAAAAATAAAAACTCAGAACGAGAGATAGAGAGACCGACGACAGTGCAAATGGCGGAAGAATCTCCAAAGTCTATCTACGACTTCACCGTCAAGGTATTTTCTCTTCATGTTTTTAACTATCACTATGTTTAATCTTAGATTCTTAACTCACACAAACAAAACAAAACAAAAGAGATTTTATTTTGATCCAAATACTATACCGAAACTTCCGATGTTGGATCTCTGTGGGGAGACACCCATATCAATATTTTTGATACAACAGAAAATAAAACATTGATGTGTTCATAATTGTATATATTCTTGAACATCGCAGGATATCGGAGGTAACGATGTGAGTTTAAACCAATACAAAGGCAAAACTCTTTTGGTTGTAAATGTTGCTTCCAAATGGTAAGAACCCTTTTTCACTATGGTAAAATTCAAGTCACTATGATTTGTCTAATTTCAGAAGATATCAAATATTTATGTATATATATATATATATGTAATCCACCTAATTAAACAATAAACGTACAGATCTTGTGATGTTAGTGGGCGATCAATCCGGTTCAGTTTGGTTTGTGTAGTCCCAGTCCTTGTTCTTGCAAACACAGATTTTTGTTTACCACAATATTGGTTTGATAATTAGAAACAAGAAGGATTCTAGTTATAAAATAAATTTAATTTAATATTTGCTTAAAGTCAATCATAACAAGAGAGTTTTGTTTAGAAATAAGATCAAAACTAAATATCTTATTACTGTAGTGGTCTGACGGATGCGAACTACAAGGAACTGAATGTTTTGTACGAGAAATACAAGGACCAAGGTCTGTGATTTATATGGTTTTAATTTAATTTAATGAGAATTTTAATGGCGACTATAATTAAATAAATGTAAATATGAATAGGGTTGGAGATATTAGCATTCCCGTGTAACCAGTTCTTAGGACAAGAGCCAGGGAACAATGAAGAGATTCAACAAACTGTCTGCACCAGGTTCAAAGCTGAATTCCCCATCTTTGACAAGGTATCTAATTTCTTCTTTTAACAATATTATTATTTTTGTTTCGCCATAAAAATATATATATATATATATAGATTTTAGAAGTTCTATGTTTCTTACGACATAAATGTACGGCCCTGAAGCTAGGGCTAGTGTTTATGTTTGCTTATTTTGGGCTATGAGTCTTATGACACAGTGGCGGCAATAATACACCACTACATTACATGTTTTGGTCGGACTACAGTTTGTGTTATAACCAATCAGACATTTATATTTCTTTAAACCATTAATATGGTGTGAATTCACATGTTTTTTTCTCTGCATCAATGTTTACTAATTTTCAAAATCTTTGAATAATTTAATACGTTTTAAATGTATTTGGAAAGAACTGTCTTAAATTTATCTGACCAGTTATCACATATTCTAGCTAGCTAATAATGACAAAAAAGAATAGTATGTATAAATAGTTGACGGAAATGTTGACGGGAATGTAGGTGGATGTGAACGGGAAGAACACGGCACCGTTATACAAATACTTGAAAGCAGAGAAAGGAGGTTTACTCATTGATGCTATCAAATGGAACTTCACCAAATTCTTGATTGCTCCTGACGGCAAAGTCTTCCAGAGATATTCTCCCAGAACCTCCCCTCTTCAATTCGAGGTACGTAACCCCCCCCCCCCCTCCCCGGTTTAATTTCATCTAAACCGCAATTGTACGCAATCATCTGATGACGGCTTGTTTTTGGATTTATGCAGAAAGACATTCAAACTCTGTTGGGACAGGCCTCTTCTTGATCAGCGGAAGAAGTTTCAAGAACGTTCGTTAGAATCACCAACATTGCAACCTTATCTTCTCTAGTTCTGTCGTTTATGTTTTAAATAATGTATTCTCATTTGTTGAGATGTCATTTCATGGGATGTGATATCATATTATCATGTGATTCTCGTTTTCAATCTCAAACTTTAAAAGGTTATATTCAATAATAAATTTTGTTGGCCCATCAGACAGTTGTGTACGTAACAGAGCACATGTGAAGGATTTTTTGCCCTATCGTACACGCCACGTTAAGCGTGTTCGCAACTTATGACCACAAAAGTTTTTGATTCTTTCTTAGCCACGGGGGAAAAAGATAAGAATCACGTTATGTGCTTTCTTTCTTGACATATTGTGACTGAAGCAAAGTCATCATATAAGCCTAATTACCAATGATACAAAAACAAGAAAGATCAAGTTCATGAAGGCATACAGAAGATTAAATTGTTATCAAAACTCTCAGAGTTAGTTAGATAAGTTACCTCAGCCAAAAGCAGAGGTCTTCAAAAAACAGTTGGAGATTGGTTGTGTCTCTAAATCTCATTACTGCATATTGAGGACAAGAACTCTTATTCAGATGTTAGATGTTAAAGCAACCACATTGCAGTCAGGGGAATTATAGACAGAATTTGAAGTTTTTATTCACTGACACATTTATATTTTCAAATCATTGAACTATGCATACATAGAATTAAAGTCAAAGCCAAACCAGTTAATCCATGGACCCATTTGCAGGTCTATTCTCAGCTAACAATGGCAGAGACTTCATTCCTGCAAAGAAGATTCTTTATCTGATTCAACCAATTCGTTCATAGAAAATGATCGATTCTTGTGCTCAGCTGCACAACCGTACGGTGCAAGCTACAGCTTGTGCCCAGTATTTGAGTCTAGCTTTTACATCATCTGGATTATCACCTGTTATCAAGATTGTAACAATCAGACATACAAATTCAATAAAATGTTCTCCATATAGCAAACAAAGATGAAGTTGAGAGATTTTACCAGGGCTAGAGATCTTCCAATTTGCAATTGGGGTGGCCGTGGTAGTGGTCGGTGGTGACGACGAATCATCTTCCTCCGGTGACTTATGGTGGTTTTGCTTATCATCTAAGAACTTCTGACTCATAGAGTAACATAGCTCTAACGCAGGCAAAGTGTTACAGAGCTCAGGGATCTCGTCGTAGCTGAAGCCAAAGCCAAGATCTAAACAACCTTTAAGCTCCTCAAGATCATCATCCGTCAAGCTCTTAGCTCTCGTTAAATCGTCTTGATCATCAAACGCGTATCCCTCAAGTAACACTTGACTCTTCCTCTTCTCTAGCTTCTTATTCCTACTCTTTCCGCCGAGGAAATTTCCACGGCGATTCTCAATCTCTGCCCACGTTTCCTGGATTCCTCCACCGTCGCCATCGTCGTGTTGTGGTAAGACTGTGCTCGATGTATCATCAGCATTTGGTTTCTTCTGCTGGACAGAGCGTGTCCATGGATCTGATGATTCGAAGTGAATACAACCCATTTTGTCTCTGCAAATATTTTTGTTTTTGTTATCGATATTGAATGGTGAAGAGAGATTTATAAAGAGATGATTTCTTAAAAAAGCCGCGACGTAAAGCATCAATTATTGTATATGCCATCTTTGTGGGCCATATGTAACGACGAATCAATGATTTGATGAAATGTGTGTTTGAAAGCAACCGGTTTTTCATTACTTTCTTTAAAATATATTGCGATATTGGCTTAAGCATCTCATCTAAAAATGTTGAAAATTTATTTAAAATGTAGAGTTACTTCTGATTTTATTATTATACCTTAATTTAAATCAATTTTTCTTTTATAATTATTAGTTATCACCGAATGTTAGGCGCCATTTATATTACGCATTATATTCCGGAAACTAAAAAGAGCAATGAAAAGAATAAATTCGTTTTAATTTGCCATAGAGAAAATGATTTAGGAAACTAAAGGGGCTTTCAACATTCGAAACTTGAGACAATTTTTAAAACAAGATTTGAGAAACGTGTCTGATTCGAAGATACGAGAGGCTATAAATTGTCAAAAAAAGGCAGAAGAGTTGAGAAACAAAATCACATCCAAGTAGAGTAAAAGGGTTCTTCCTAGGCGACTGGGATCATCTCAGGGTAATCTACGGCTGTGAGTGGAGCTTCTGGCACAAGAGCAGCCGGAGCAACAACCTGAGCAGGTACGGAGTTTACATCATCTTCCTTGGGCGTATGAATGATCACAACATCAGGCAATGGTGTCATTGGTCCTGTTTTGCCCTTAGGATCCCAGTCAAGCATGATCTTCACCTTGATTCCCAACACACCCTGCAAATGCAGTTTAACCCAACTAGATTAGACATTTGCTGGTTCAATTACTAAGAGCAATTCAGAAGTAAAACTCACCTGTCTAAGCAAAACATGTCTCACTGCAGAGTCAATGTACTCCTTGGTTGGTTGACCAGATGAAACCATGTATCCATCCTTGAATTTCATGGACTTGGCACGTTGAGCACGCAGCTTTCCACTCACGATCACCTGCCAAACAATTTTTTTTCACAAGATATGATACAATGTCACAATACTATGAACAAAAAACACTTAGAAAATAATGAGAATGGTATTCACCTCGCATCCCTTAGCTCCATTCTCCATAACAAATCTCAAAACACCATAGCAGGCCCTATAGAACACAACATCATTGCAATATTAATGATCAAGCTTTGACTTAGAGATGAGAGCATCAACATAATGTGTAGGCGGATAAGAATTTCATGAGCAATTACAAAGCCTGAGGAGTGTATGAGATATAGATAGGTACAAAACAATGTTCAATAAAAACTTAACACCAAAACAGAACCTAGTCCAAACCTTAACTATTATCTAGAGTTCAATGGATAAGCTTGGATAAGCGCATTACCAATACAGAAATAAATAAAACCAAACGAATGACTGTGAGCTCAATGGATTGTCACCATGAAAGAAAGGACATCAATGAATATGATGTTATGAAGAAGATCAAACAAATTACAGAGACATATCATACCTACGAACAGCAAGCCCACCGAGAAGCTTGTAACGTAGAGACTCAGCTTGAGCAATGGCACAGAGACCTCTGTTGATGACCTTTTCAGCATAGAGCTCAACACTGTCTTGAGGAAACTTGAATCTCTTCTGAACAAGAGATGTCAATTCCCTGATTCTCCTCCCCTTCTCACCTATATCCAACAGACCCAATAGCTATCCTAATCAGATTTCTCCACACAAAAGTTCCTAAATTTCAGATTCCATAGCAAATAAAATTCGACATACCGAGAACGTTTTGAGTACGGGTGGCTCTGATGATGATCTCAGTCCTCATTGGCGTTACCCTAACCTCAACACCTGAGTAACCATCCTCTGCAAGCTCTCTAGTGAGAACCTCATTCAATTCGGCGTAGAATACACCGTCGGCAACGAACTACAAAACTCAACACAGATATGGAAACAGTTTATATACGATGCAGTGAGTGAGATCAATTGAAAGAAAGGGGTTTAGTGAAATTCACCTTTCTCTTCTTGCTGATTTGCGTCGCCATGATTGTGGATGCTGATGTCTGCCGATCGCTGTAGCCCTAAAGCCGGGACGAGGATCGGTAATTTGCGAATAAATAGTCTGGGATTAGGGTTTCTGAGGCTCTTGCTCAGGCTCATTTGTTGATAAAAGTGGCCCATTTCATGATAAACTCGGCCCATTAGTTGAATGAAAGCAAATTCAGTATTGTTTTTTCTGGATCGATATTTGGATTTTATGATTTATCTATCTAAAGAAAACTACTATGGGTTGTATTCCACTATATATTTTTGAATATTTTAGTTAGGTAAATTACAAAAATTGTTACTATTCATTAAACTTGGGGTTTTGTATTTTTAATTAATAAAATTTTCTCACACACTTTGAAATCATTAAAAAAACAATAACTGAAAATCTTCAATAAAGATATAAGATTTCGATGGACTTCAAAAAATTACAATAAACCTGCAGATTTGATGACAAGAATGGTTTTCCAAGGACAAGCAGAGTTTTTTTATTTCAATGTTTCAAATGTAATTTTAGATTCTTTGCATAAAGACTATGTAAGCGTAGAAAGAAAAAAAAAACATTTGAAAGTATGTTTCCAAATCATCAGTTCAATAACCATGAAGGCTAAGATATATTTACAAATATTATAACCAATGATAAAATGTTAGGTTTACTTGTATATATTACACATGGATTTGTTTTTCTTTCCTTTTTTTGTTGTATAATTTTATCTGAATTTTATTTTCCATCTTATCAAAATTAAACCCTTTTTAGGCTTAGCTCGGCTAATGAAATTTCTTATCTTTTGACCCCTTTGTTTTTCAG
Organism: Cardamine chenopodiifolia; assembly: GCA_963922655.1. Lineage (NCBI taxonomy): Eukaryota > Viridiplantae > Streptophyta > Magnoliopsida > Brassicales > Brassicaceae > Cardamine > Cardamine chenopodiifolia. The sequence goes on along the minus strand of OZ000486.1, from coordinate 13,128,748 downwards.
TTTTCTTCAAGGGGGTGAAAAGCTCATTACTATCTTTATTTAGATTAAAAAAGATTCAAAGCTTCTGACTTTCTATTCATTTGTTACTCATTTCAAAAGAAAACAGACTCACAAAGCCAGCAAGGTCCAACGAAAAAAAAGAATCTTCATAAATTCCTCATCAAACAACACATTTCTTCAAATCCACTAAACACAAAATAAAATGTGGACTTCTAAAAAAACCATAACCTTGGGTCTCTTCGTCGCAATAACACTACTCGCGTCCTGTAACGCAGCCGCAAACGCTACAACGAAACCGCTTTTCCCAGCGATACTAATCTTCGGCGATTCAACCGTCGACACAGGCAACAATAATTACCCTTTACAATCAATCTTCAGAGCTAGACATTTTCCTTACGGCATTATCTCCCAAACCAGACAGCTAACGGAAGATTCTCAAACGGAAAACTCGTCTCCGACGTACTCGCAACCAAATTTAACATCAAACAGTTTGTTCCTCCCTTCTTACAACCAAATCTCTCCGACCAAGACATTGTAATCGGAGTCTGTTTTGCATCAGCCAGTGCTGGTTACGATGACCGAACTAGCCTCTCAACACAAGCGATTCCTGTCTTGCAACAACCAAGAATGTTCAAGAGTTACATTGCTCGTCTCAAACGTATCGTGGGAGACAAGAAAGCTATGGAGATCATAAACACAATGCTTTGGTGGTTGTGAGTGCAGGGACTAACGAGTTCATCTTGAACTATTACGATATTCCTTTAAGGCGTCTTGAGTATCCTCACATTTCTGATTACCAAGACTTTGTGCTTAAGAGATCGGAAATATTTGTGCGGGTAACGTTTATAATATTTACTTATACTATTACCATTACAAGAAATTAGGGTTTTGAAACTAACACTAGCGACTGAGGATTTTATCATATGTTAATCTTTCAAATACTTTTTTTCCGGTGTGTGTGCAGAAGCTTTACCGTCTAGGTTGCCGGAAAATTGTGATCGGAAGTTTACCTCCGATAGGGTGTGTACCGATTCAAATGACTGACTGCTAAATTCCGCAACATCTTTAGGTTCTGTTTGGAGCAAGAGAACAGAGACTCTGTTTCATACAATCAGAAACTTCAGAAGCTATTACCTAAGATCGAAGTATCTCGGACAGGAAGCAAAATCCTTTACGCCGATATCTATGATCCTATTGTGGATATGACCCAAAAGCCTAGCAAATACGGTATGTTATATAAATCTCTTTCTTGTTCTACAAGTTATCCTTTGAGATAGTAATATTGAGTGAGTACTGATTATATATTTCGTGTGTGTGTGGAATTAAAACAGGGTTTAAAGAGACGAAGAGAGGATGTTGTGGAACAGGGTTCTTGGAGACGAGCTTCATGTGTAATGCTTTTTCTCCGACGTGTCAGAATCGGTCGGAGTTTGTGTTCTTTGGCTCGATTCATCCATCGGAACCTACATATAATTACATAGGCAACGGTCTGGATACTCAGATTCGTCGTTGGATTAAGGCTTAAGTCATCACGATTTGGCAAAAGTGAAAGAATGTTATTTGTTTCTTAATGCGACGATTTGTTTATTAATCAAATATAACTCTGGCACCTTCTGGTGGCGCTTTTAAAATTTAGAGCAATATGGCACAACTACAGTTGACTTTCACTTATTGACCAAAACAAGATTAGTTGATTTAAACTATAAAATTCTGACATCATTCTGTCAATTAATCAAAATTTTCAAAAATAGTGTTTACAGAGAGTATATATGTGTATATATATATATATTTATTTATCAAATGATCTTTCTACTATGGTGTGGCAATTCAAACCAATAACAAAAGCAAACAAACTAAAATTGAATTCTAGCGAGGTGAAGTGGTGAACCAAGTGGCCAGCCACAATACTTGAACCTCGTAGAACATAAGAAATACAAAACGAGCTAAACAATGCTCGAAGGCGTCGAGCAGTTCTATAGATATAAATCAGTCAAAATACTAGAAAAACATATCAAACCTGGAGAAACCTCATACCAAACATAAAAAAATAATTCAAAATCCCACCAAACATGGTCTTAAACCACTTCCGAACACGTTCACAGAAAACGTCTCCGGTTGGGATTTCTTCTCCCAAAATACAACCGAAAAAAACATAGTTTACACAACCCATATGTTTTATATTAAACAAAAAACTAAACATATAAGCACAATCTAATTTTAATATATCAAAAAAACCAATCTTTTTTTTGTCAACAATACCAACATGATTCGCTGAGGCGAAATCTAGGACGACACGGCTACAAATCCGGGGAATTTCAGGAGATTTCTCTTTGGTGCAGCTCTGACCCTACAGCAAGATCACGCCGCCGTTAACTAGATAGTTCAGGGGACGAGTCTCTTAACTCGATCTTCCGATCAGGTTGAGCACCATTTAATTTCTTATTTTCAAGTTTTTACATTTTAGTGGAAATTAGGAAAGAAAAAAAAGAAAAGAAGAGTTAACGTTACAGTTCTCGGCTCCAATCTAGTCCTCACTGAGTTTAGAAAGGTTGGAACTTTGAACGGAGTTACCAATTTTCTGCATAATATTTTCGAGTATTGCAAATGTTTGGTAGATTCTAAAAGATAGAAACATGGCATAATCTCTCTGAATTTCCTTCGTAAGATTATGATGCTAATGTGTTTTGGTTCTTAATAACAAATCATCTAGTTCCTAATCTAAACAAAAAAGCTACAGAAACTCTAAACCACAAACATATATATAATCTCCCCTGGTTCTTGAATCTCATTATACACCATACCTCTTCAACGCTTTGCTTAAACTCGGCATTACATTGTAGGCATGGTAAGATCTTCTGAGCTCAATAATGGAACCAACCTGTATCCAAACAATAGAGATATCAACACAAACGAGTTTGGTATTGTTAAATCGAATGATACTGAAACGCGGAAAGAACACTTACGATGATTAAAACTGATGTAAATCCGATAGAAAAACCTTGATTGATGCTGCGTAGATAGTGGTCAAGTACAGTAGAAGATGTAGCCAAAAAGCTCAACAGAAGACCTCCTGAATAAATCCAAACCAACTGGCTTTTCAGATATTATACTTAAATATTATATACGCAACAAGTCTAAAAAGCAACAACCTAAACTTACCCCAAAACCTAGTTGATGCTTGTATCTTTGTTAGGTACTCGATTGTCGCTTTCCCAGGCTTTATGTTGGGTATTCTCGCTCCCATTTTGTTTAAATAATCGGCTATTTCCTTTGGCAAGTTGGCCTACATAATATGTAATGTTTAATGTTCATTGCAAGATTGTAATTCAAATTGAGAAAAAGGGTAATTAATTTACTCACAATGTCAAAGATGTTGAAGAGAAAGACGAAAAAAGCATATATCGAGTAATAGACCCAAGGCGGTGCTCCAACCGTGCTTTCAGGGTTTAATATCTCCTTCACGTGTACCAAGAAAGGTGAACCCAGAATGCTAAAAAACAATAAATTACCTTATTAGACAGCCTTAGATGGTAATAATAACACAAAGAAGCAAGAAACAAGAATGATTTAAACCTAACAGGTTCTTCAAGGGACTTACCTTGCAAGAATGCTGGGAAATGCCAAGAGATATGTGGTTGTGAGAACAGGCTGCATTCCTGCTGGGTTAATGTTAAAAGGTATGTACGGCTCCACCTCGGTTATTGGAGAACCTTCTCTGCCCAAATGGCAAAACATAGCATAAAAACAAATATGAGTAAACCACACATTGCATCCAAATGCATATTAACCATAGTCTACTTCCAGCTATATTGGTAATAATTGCACTATACAACAATCTTTTATACAAAATACTGATGATGAGCTATATACTACCTCGAAGCGGAAGCAAGTTTAAAACCATAATATTGTAGTTTTATTTTCCTGCAGCCCTCGGTAACAACAACAGCGAACATAGTTACTACCGTAAAAATGCCCAGCAAGCCTAACAAGTAAGGCCACCAATTCGAGAAACTTCCTGCAAAAACAAAAAAGAATGACTCTTCCTTTTTATAATTTATTGAGAAGAGAGGCGATGATAGTTGTTTGCTGGAAATGTGGAAGACATGCAGGTCTAAGGTAAATACTTACCATAAGTTTGGGAAATGTGGAGTTAAAAAACAAAAAGGTACCTGAGATTTGATTGAGCATCTTGTGTAAGGTCTCTGTGTAGCCCGTCAATATTCCCACGCAAATAATTAGAGATGACCCATGACCTGTAAAATGCACAGAAACAGGTTACTCCATTTCAACATCACTATAAGCTAACAATGGTTATAGAGATAGATAGAGAGTATCAAATACCAAATCCAGATTCTGATATCGTATCACATAGCCAAGTCATTGTCATTGCACCACAGACTAGCAGAGATGCTGTCAACATTACATGCTTGACCCTGAATAAGCATGAATTCTTACTCTAGCATCAGCTGAAGCAAAATGGATGAAAGAAGTTCAAAGCAACAACGTGAATAATTCTAATTAACTTACTGGGAAGTGGCTGCAAAAACTGAATATTGAAGAGAAGTGTAAGCCACCACTAAAGCTTCTACTATGGCAAAGAGAAACGATAGCCACCATCTAAAAAATTCGACCAAAAAAAACGATTTAGTAACTTTGTATAATGTTAAGAATTCATCTCACGGCCCGAGAGGTAAGAAATAAAACACACATATAACTCTTGATCTTCTCGTGACCATCTAAGCCTTCCTTTCGCAGCTTCACCAAGGATGGAAGAACATGACAAAGCACCTGACACAAAACATTTTCATGCTCACTTTATATCATCAAACCATAATCTTAACAGAAAAAGAACCCACAATTTCAGGCAATCACATCCAATCAAGGGGAGATCTTTACCTGCATAATTATAGATGCTATGATTTGTGGACTGAGCCCAAGCTGGAAGAGCGAAAGCTTGATCTCTGCTCCAAACTCACCCAGTTCCTCTATAAAAAAAAAGGATGTTAACTGCAAACTTAGATGCTCATCCAAACAAGGGATTATAGGACTCAAATGGCATGAGCACACTCACCAACAGAACCTGAGACAAAGCTCAGATAATCTTGAGGTATTAATCTTCTGTCGAATCCCGGTAAAGGGATAAAATATCCTACACGGCTAAGTACAAGCAATACAGCCGTTACAAACAACCTCCTCCTTATCTCACTCTTAAAGAATCTTTCTGCTGCGCTATTGAGTACAGAACTTATACGAACAAAATCAAGAAACCTATTTCTAAACGACTTTGGCCGATTATCCTGTACTGTTTTGGAGACCACAGAGTTCTGAGAAATACGAAAGTCATGTGAATCTGGAGGAATAATCTCCACATCAAAAGCATCTGTATGCATCTCCTCGCTGCTCATAGAATCATTTCTGAGCTTATCAGAATAATTTGTCGAAAAAATCTTCCTATCTTTTACAAGGAGATGTCTTATCAGATGGCTTTCTCTTGTTCTTGACAAATTCAACTTCATAGAAGAGCATTTTCTGGATCGAAAAGCTTGAGAACACAAAAATGGGTCCCCTGCAAAAACACATGCCTTAAAAATTGTTTGTGTTTATCTGATAAGAAAGTTCGATTATTTAAGCAAATTGCATAAGAGAACTAATCCAAGAGTTGAAACGTTATGAACTTTAAGGCAACAGTGAAAAACCGATTTCGTTGCCATCGAAATTAGGGTTCTATCAAGTCAAAGCAACGAAAATTTAACAACTGTGTTATATCCCGACTACTCTAGGTAACAATCTCTCAACTTTTGATTCCGATGAGCTTAATTTTGAGGAAGAAAAACTTACGTTTAGAGAGGAAAGCATAAGAGGGATGCGAAAGCGAGATTGGTCTGAGAGGAAAATGGAAGAAGCAAGCTTGAGAGGAATTCATCGAGAGGCTTAGAGAAACCGGGGCGCTAAGCCAAGGAAGAAGAAGAACATCGGCTTAAGAGTGTTACTGTTTTTTTCTTTCTTTTTTTTGTTCAAAAATTAAAGATATTTTGATGAGATAGAAAAATGATTACTTTTCTCCTAGAAGTAAAGGAAAAGAAAATAAATATTTTTATTTTCGTCCAAAATGATCATTTCCATTTGTTGAGAGATGTTAGATTTTGGATACCTATATGAAGTGAAGTGATATAAGTCTACACTCTATTCCACTAATCGCAAACCCAACTGATCCAGTTTCTTAGATTCTTTCCTCCTTGATCAGACTGTAAATTTTGATACTTTTGTCCTAATTTATTCTCAGCAAACCTCTATTTACTTCCCCCTTAAAGCTTTTCGCTACTCTCCCCCTGCGATTTTCTCTCCGCCAAACCCTAATTTGCAGGAAAAGGGTTTTCATCTAATTCTTATAAATCTCTGTTCTTTTGTGGCCTTTCGTTTTCGCTGATCATGGATTCGGAAGAAGATATGCTCGATGCCCACGATATGGAGTCTGGGGAGGATGATTTCTACAGCGGCGGAACCGATGATTATAACGATAGTGATGATGGTGAGCCCGATTACGGCTTTGTTGAGGAAGACGCTGACGATTCTGCTATGATCGCCTCGCATCGCTCTCAGGTGGGTTTTGTTTGTTTTTTTGGCTTTTGGCTGTACTTGGTCGGTTTTTGATTGCTTGTTCAGTTACTGGTGTTGAAGGTATTGCTTTTAGAATTTGTGATTGTTCTATGACATGGCTGCTGGCAAATGTGGAAATTCCGAGGTTTCTGTGATGAAGTTGTCAGTTTTATTTGGGAGTAGAGTCTAGTTGAGGTTACAAAGTTTATAGTCACCCTTCGTTGATTACTTTACTTGATAGCTGGAGGATTATGGCTGTCAAAGTATTAAATTTTTTTGTCTTTGTTAATGGGGAGTGTTTAGCTCATCAAAAAAGGATATTGCTAATGTGTGACCTTTGCATTTTTCATACCATGCTTTGTGTTTTGAGTGATGGAAGGGCTGAGGAAGGAAACTTAGTCTCGTTGATGGAGTTGTGTTGATATTGATGGGTCTTTTGATGAGTTAGTGCAAGTTTATGTGAAAAAGTATTGCAATTTGCTGGAAATGCTTTGATTCGGTAAAATTTTCTTAAGAATTTTTGTTTTTTGTTTACACTACTTCCAAAAGTCTTGGTAACCCTTTGTGTTCCCGTTCCCATTACTTCTAATTGGTGGAAGCATATTTGACTGCTATCGTTATATTTTTGTCAAACATTTTGTCTTCTGTGCATGGTATTCTTTGTTTCTCTAGTTTAATTTGTGGTTATGGTCCACTTTGTTTCATAGCTGATTTGGTAATTGTTTATTGCACCCGTTGGCTATAGCTTTTACAGTTTTATGTCCAAACCTGTTCTGCTAACTACATATTTGACTGGCACTCTTATGTCGACCATGAAATTTCTCTTTGTTGTTTTAGTTCCATGTATACTCTTATTTTTCTGTGAACATTGACCCATTATTACTGTATTATTACTTCTTTCCAGAAAAGCCATTGTGTTTTGAGGGAAGAAGATATTCACAGGCACCAGATGGATGACATTGAACGAGTTTCTGTTGTCCTCTCGATAACTGAGGTTGAAGCAAGTATTCTGCTTCGTCATTTTCACTGGTAAACGTCTTTTATATCTACTGTTTGATATTAATCTCATTTTTTCCTTGTTTATCTGATTCCTTGTTTATCTCAAATTTTTTTTGGGTGATAGTATCAAAAGGTCTCTGTAGTTTTTCTAGAATGTATATCCATGGTCATACTTGTGTAAAATATTCTAGCTTCCTGATGCAATGAGCAACATCTCATTTCAGGAGTGTCGGTAAAGTTCATGATGAATGGTTTGCAGATGAAGAGAGAGTTCGGAAGACTGTTGGCATATTGGAGAGTTCTGTCGTTCCACCATCTGATGACAGTGAAGTATATCCTTTGAATTGAGAATCTGAAGTGGTTTTACATGTTTCTCGTCTGACAATTCATGTCTCACTAACACATGATCTTGTGTTTAGCTTGCATGTGGAATCTGTTTTGATTCATATCCTCCTGAGAAAATCACTTCAGTTTCTTGTGGCCATCCTTTCTGCTCTACATGCTGGACAGGTCAATTGTATTTTTCTTTATTAGCATCCCCAAGACTCTTACATCTTTAGTTTTATCAAACAATGGGAACCGATTCGTTTGCTTTGTATTTATCCGAGATTAGGTTTAGTTGATTGGATGTAGTTATAATGGTAATTTCCTTCCAGTCTAATTGTTAATTTCAAAATCATCCACCTTTGAGTTTTCTGAAACCAACTTTTGTGCTCCATTTTTCTACTACAATATTTGTTGAGTGGTAACTTACATTGCGCTGTCGCTTTTTCAGGTTATATCAGCACAACCATTAATGACGGCCCGGGATGTTTGATGCTAAGATGTCCTGACCCATCTTGTCTTGCTGCTGTTGGTCATGATATGGTTGACAAATTAGCGTCTGGAGAAGACAAGGAGAAGTACAATAGATATTTTCTCAGGTCTTATATTGAAGATAACAGAAAGGTAAACGCTCCCTAGAAAATTTACATCAGAATACACTATTCATCACAGACTGAATGCCGTATGCTCTTTTATCTTTCTATTTAATTAACCCTTTTAACATCAAATTTATGCCATTCTAGGCACTAGTATGATAATCCTTCCTATTGAGATATCATATTATTCTTACTTAAAACGTTTTACCCTCCATCCTGAAGTTTTTGTCGTCTCTATTTTTGTAGCATGTGTCTAGTGTTGTTAGAAGATTAGTTCTTTTCATGATTACATAATTTTTTCCATAATCTTGAACTACCTTCAGTGTCTTTATGTTGAGCAAAGTAACAAACTATATTAGTCTCTCTCCATATTTATCCGTATGATGCGTTGTTTCTAATTCTTATGTTACTTCTGCTCTGGTTATTTGGTTCAGATGAAGTGGTGTCCTGCCCCAGGATGTGATTATGCGATTGATTTTGCTGCAGGGTCTGGAAACTATGATGTGTCCTGCTTGTGCTCGTTTAACTTTTGCTGGAATGTAAGTTCTTGCCCACTGATTTGATTTCTCGTAATTATTCAATGTTTTTGGTTGATCAATAGCGCTGTGTTAAATCTGAATTTTAGTGCACTGAGGAGGCTCACCGACCTGTGGATTGTAGCACAGTTTCAAAATGGATATTAAAGAACAGTGCTGAATCTGAAAATATGAATTGGTATCCACCCTATATTTTTCTTTTATTCGTGTTCCTGATCCCTGATCTTTGGCTTTATATAGAGACATAAATCTTACCACCTTTGAGCATCTTAAGTTGTCTTTTAATTCTTGGTAATCAAACTTTGCCTCCTTGTGCTCAGGATACTTGCCAATTCAAAGCCTTGTCCGAGATGCAAGCGGCCAATTGAAAAGAATCAAGGCTGTATGCACATGACATGCACACCCCCTTGTAAATATGAATTTTGTTGGTAATACTTCAATTCTGTCTCTAACGTCTTAGTTTGGTTGAAATTGTATCTCTGCAATGCTGTACTAGAAAGAAGCGTGTTCTGTTCAATGCTAATAATGGTGTTTATATATTTTACCTATAGGCTTTGTCTTGGTGCATGGATGGATCATGGGGAAAGAACTGGTGGTTTTTATGCTTGTAACCGGTATGAGGTGGCCAAGCAAGAAGGACAGGTAAGACCTCGGGTACTTTGATCTTTGGTGGTAACTTTTAGACATGTGAGATGATGTTAGTGAATATTGATATGGGTTCATCTTTACATGTTAGTATGATGAGACTGAAAGGAGGAGAGAGATGGCCAAAAATTCGCTAGAGAGATACACACATTATTATGAACGCTGGGCAAGCAATCAAACGGTATGCACAATTCTATCTTTCTTATGCCTAAGGAGGTTTCTAGGTCTTCATTATTGATTTCTTTGTTTTTGGGTGATTTGGCAGTCGAGGCAAAAGGCTATGGTGGATCTGCAGCAAGCGCAGACGCATAATGTAAGACGTTATATTCTTTAGAATTTTGCTTCTTTCTGAATCTCTTTATCTCAATGAGTTATAGATCTTTATCTTTGAAATGAATATAGATGTAAATGGATGGCAATCATTTTCTTTTCAAATGTTTACTCACTAGACTGAGTAATTCCCTTGGTTTTCTATTATTTGTAACGTTCCCAAATGTTTCCTGGTCTTAAAACTATTACAGCATTGTTGTTCTGCTTTTTTAGTTTTTCCTGCGTCTGTTTGAAACATTGGCATGCATTTGAAACTCTTGTGTTTGTCAATGGGAGGGAGGTTCTGTTTATTGAATATATTTTGAGAAGTAAAACGTTTTGGGCGTTTCTCATAGTCTACTATCTATATTGGACTTATCTTAATTTCTGCCAGCTTGATAAGCTTAGTGATAAGCAGTGCACACCAGAATCTCAGCTCAAATTCATCTTAGAAGCTTGGCTTCAGGTTAGCAGACAAAAGTGTTTATATAACTAAGTGAGACTTTTCCATAACATTTTCTTAAAAGTTTCTCATGTGATTTGGTTCTTGCAGATCATCGAATGTAGGCGAGTGTTGAAATGGACATATGCATATGGATACTACCTACCTGATCATGAACATGCCAAACGACAATTTTTCGAGTATTTGCAAGGTCAGAACCCTCGTTCGTTTAGTTGTGAATCATTTTTAGCTTCAGAAGCAGCTTAATTTTGTCCTATTGTTCAGGGGAAGCTGAGTCAGGTTTGGAGAGGCTCCATCAATGCGTAGAGAAGGACTTGGCTCAGTTTCTCAATGTGGAAGGCCCATCTAAAGATTTCAATGATTTCCGGACAAAATTAGCTGGTTTGACCAGGTAAGCGTTTTGTCTTCATATGTTTGACAGAGGAGAAGAAAGTGCTTCAGGCTTTCACACAGATATAGGAATATATGCGAAATCCTCTAGATAAGTGACATATGTCTGTTATATTTAAAGCAATCAAGCTATACATAATTTAGGTCCTGTGGTAGTTTTCCAAAGTAGCTCCCTGACCTAGTCGAGACTTTGAACACGTGATTCTTCTTATGAATGCCATTAACATTTTTCGGAAAGCTAAACCTATGCTTCTATATTTTTGTATTCTCGCAGCGTGACGAAAAACTACTTTGAGAATCTGGTGAAAGCTCTGGAGAATGGTCTTGCTGATGTAGACTCACACGCGGCTTGCAGCAGCAAATCAACAAGCTCTAAATCAACAGGTTGCAGTAACAAAACTAGAGGTAAAGGCAAAGGAAGTTCCAGAACTGGTGGATCCAGCAGAAACCCAGATGACAACTGATAATAATGTTTCTCATGTCCTCGCCAAGATACAACACCTGAATTGGTCGTATGCAATTGGAGAATGCACACGATCGAAGAAAAGCCCAAAACGCACATAGTGAAGCTCTGATTCTTCTCTTATGAGTGTGCCTGAGTTTGGATTGTAGGGTTTGTGATAAGTTTCCTACTTATGTATGTATAGTACAAAAGAGTATGCATGTGTTGTCTATACACATTTATGTTACCTCCTCTGCTATGGCAATCTCTGTGAAACCAAATCCAGTGACCTCTTTGTGTCTAGTTTAAAAAAAAAGAAGCAAATGGTACTTGCTTTGTGTTTCGGCTTTGCTTGACCATTTTATGTTTGTAATATTGAATTCAAGTTACATCTGAAGAAAGTGTTTAGTATTGAAACATTTTGGTGTTTAAAATTTTATACATGAGTTTCTACTTGTGCACAGCTCAGAAAAATTGTTACACTACATGTGACGCCATTGTTAATGCTACAACTTGATAAAGTAAACATATCTTTTGTGTTCAACGAGATATAGAGAAAATGAGATGAACGACGCAATTTTAAGCCCCTTTTAAATCTCACTTTTTCACTTGTAGCTCAGAAAACAAACTCAATAAAAAGAAGGGAATCAGAGAGATTTTTTCTTGTTCATTTCTTTTCTCTTCTTTAGTTTCTTAGACCTGAGGGTTTATATGTTTTGGAGACTTTAAGCTCCATCGATTTGTTCTTGGGGGCATCAAGTAGCTTAGCCTTCTTCCTTGCTATAGGGAACTCCATGGAATGTGATTTGGGACCATTGTCCCCAAAATCTTCTTTGAACATTTTGATGCTTAGAGCATTCAACAACGCCCTCGAGTACTGCCTCGACGCCATTTTCCAGTCCGTCCCTGATTTCATCATCGCCTTAAACTCATCAAAGCTTAGCCGTCCATCCTGTCACCACAAAGATTTGTTACCAAATTTAGTAACTAAGAAACATGATTCCGTTTTGAATTACACAACAAACTGGTCTCATCTCAGCCTTTTTGGCTCTGATTTTGTTCATTACCTTGTTGAGGTCGACATCAAAGAAGATATCTTTGATCCACTGGTCTTACCGTGGCCTATCTTATCATCGAAAAGAGCTTCCTTGAGCTCATCTAGCTCGATAAATCCGTTCCCATTCTTGTCAAAATACTTTATTGCTTGCAGAAAATGCTCACCACATCCCATTCTCTTCAAATGTATTGACAGTGTCACAAACTCCTCACAGCTCAACATCCCATTTCGATCTGTGTCGGCTGCATCCATTAGCATTTTCTCATCGCCATCCGGAACAACTTGTCCAATCTTCTTTAGCCCATCTCTTAGCTCCTCAAAAGTCAAGTGACCGTTCTTATCAGTGTCCATCGTTTGAAACATCTGTACTATAGTCGCTATCTCTTCGTTTGGTAGATTGTCCGCCACAATCTGAAAGAATTCCGGATCAGTAACAGATTTTATAGAGGGGTAAAGTAAATTCATGACCTTTGTGAAATCAAGAAACTTATATACCCTGAGGACTTTCTTCTTGAACCTGTTCATCAACAAGAACTGTTGAATCTTGGTCCTGATGTTATCTCCAAGATTCACATTTGGTGCTCTCTCTGCGTTCTGGATCCAAGGATGTTCTGTAAAACATAATTTTTGGACCAATTGATGTCTTGGTTAAACGAATTTCTTTTCGATGATGAAATGTTAGTGTTATTAAGTTACCACGCACTTCTTGAACTGTGAGTCGGCTATAAGGATTTGCATCAAGCATGTTCTTAAGGAGTTCTTTGGCTTCATAAGAGACTTTTGGCCACGGATCCCTCTCGAAGTCGATGTTCCCGCTGACAATTGCATGTGCGATTCCTTCCTCGGTCTCTGCCCAAAAGGGAGGAACACCACAAAGCAAGATGTAGAGTATAACACCAGCGCTCCAAACATCAATCTCAGGACCGTAATTTCGTCTCAAAACCTCTGGAGCCATGTAATAAGGACTTCCCACAATCTCATTGAACCATTGGGCTGCAATATCCATTTCATTCAAAACCAAGTTTTTCCAAGAAAATGACATAAAACTCAAACTTTTTGAGGTTTATTTATAGAGATGTGATTATTACCAGGTTTGAAGAAAATAGAGAGACCAAAATCGATTGCTTTGAGTTGTGCAGACTCAGTTCCATTCGAAAAGAGGAAATTCTCGGGTTGAAGATCGCGATGAATCACTCCATGTTCATGACATACCTTCAAAAACAAGAAACATAAAGAACCAAACAAGAAGGCGAAGGCACAACACAAACAAACAAGAGATTTTGTGGATTTTGTTTATCACCTTGACAACTTCAAGAATGGTTTTAGCGACAGATGCAGCGGCGCGTTCAGTGTAATGTCCTCTAGAGACAATACGGTCAAAAAGCTCTCCTCCTTCACAAATCTCCATAACAAGATAAACCGCGTCTTTGTCCTCGAAAGCTTCCTTAAAGCTAACAATATTTGGATGTTTTGGTAAATATCTCATGATCTCAACCTCTCTTCTCACATCCTCCACATCTATCTCCGTCCTTAGCTTCTCCTTCGATATCCTCTTACACGCAAACCTGAATGCCCCCGGTTACACCAAAATCAAAACCGTAGAAGACAAGAAAAGAAACAGAATTTATCAATATAACCAAAAAAGGAAATATACCTTTCCCAGGTAGTGACACCAAATTCACCACGGCCTAATCTTCTTTCCCCAATTCATACTTGAAGTGGATGCCATCTCCAATAGGCTCGGGAAGAACACGTCTTGGTGGCTGGAAAATCAATCTCCGGGAAAGATTAGTTGAAGAATCGAAACGAGGAACAGAGGGTGTTCTGCTATTACTACTGTTTCGCCTTCTTACCGGTCTCTTTCCAAAAGGAGGCCTTTTAATGGCGAAGAAACACAGCTTCCCATACTTTCGAATAATATCCAACATTTTCGATCGATAATCAAGCGATTTCGAGGAGGAAATATATATATATATATCCAAATGCACCCCATGGGAAGGAAGAGAGAAGCTTTTGTGCTAAAGTAAAGATTAGATGGATGGAGAAATCTTTCTATATTTGGTTATGACAGTCTGGTCGGTAGATTTTTAAATATTCTTTTAACTTTGTTGCCTCTTGTTTTTGTTTCCTCCTCCCGCCATATATAACTATTGTGGTTTCATTAATCCAAGTCTGAATACAATGAGGGTTTATCGACCTCAATACATGATTTTAACCACACTAAAAAATACAACCTCGGAACATGATTAAAGACGTATACGCCTCACTTAGAAATTTCATGGCCATACTCTGCTCTGATAACAAATGAATTAAAACCCAATAACCTGACTTAACATTTGTAATGGCCAGACTTAGTGTAATCCAAGCGCCATTTGATTCACATCTTTGTTCAAAGCTTTGCTTTCAGAATCTTTTGTTTTGGAATTGTACATACCGATGATTTTGATTCGCTATTCTTCACTTAACAAATGTTAAAATCCTACACATGCTAAATCAACACACACTAAGAATAACAAACTCAAGGGGAAACTCGAGTTTTTATTTTATTTGCAAACATGTATAGTCATTACAAGAAACTTCTCCAAAAAAGAAATTATATCCTTGAGATGTTGATTAAAATGCAAAAACAAAAGCGCCGCCTCGTCTTGAAATTCCATATTGCTGAGACTTAATTGCAGAGAGTTTTCTTGCAAACAACCTCAGAGAAATTTTCTGTGGGGTCTGCCTGCATCTTCGTCTTGCATATGCTGTCAAATTAGAGTTTAGGGTACGTTATTAGCTTGACCTTAGTGTTATGACGCTCAAGAACTACACAGTATAACACTCAATTGAGACACATAATTTCTTTTCCATCTTAATCATCATAGAAAAATTCCACTAACAAGGAATGCATAGAGTAGCACAAATCTACATTCAACAACTCAGATTTCATAAACTAATATAGATGAAGAATCCTCAAGGATTGTAGCAATAAAACAGCTAAGATTAAGAACATAGAAAGTTTTTTATTTCAGCATAGACAAGTTTTCATAACCAAATAGGCTCAGAGTCAAGACTTGAGGATTGATATTTAAACACAATATCCATGCTAGTTAAACCAAATTTATTCTTCAACTACTTTGGCAACTATAAACCAAACAGAAGAAACTTTAATAAAAAAAAAAACTTAATTTCCTCATACTAACTCCAATTCAGAGGGTGAGAAATGCATTTCCGAATCCAATCGGGTTCAGCAGAAGAATTGATATGATTCAAATTTATCTACAACAAAGGCAACAGCTAAATAATCTTGAAGAACAAATCGATTAATGTATCAGAAGATCCATATTCAAACGATGGTCAAAATTAGGGCACAAAACAGATATCTAACTCGGGAGAAATCGAAATGCAAAATTGAATCGAGAGACAGACAGATTCAACTCACAAAATCTTTGACGATTCCCTTGTAGACAATGATTGGGAGGGCGATGCCGAAGATTCCGATGAGGGCGAAGTTGCGACGTGTCCAGCGGAAATTGTGCTCGAGATTCTCTCTGGCAGATCCCCAATCCTCGATGAACTTGTTCTTGTTCGTTTCCATTCCTCCACCCATTTTCGATTTCTCGAAGATATGACCTTTCTCTCTTCTCCGAATCGCCTGGTTTTAGCTCTGTCGCGACTGTGGTTGGGCAGCTCAGCTCTGGTCACTACCGGTGATTTGATTTGCATTTTAGTAATAAACTAAATATTGTCAGATTTGAAAGTGACTTAAGCCCAGGGCCTATATATAAAAATGGCCCAAAGCTTCGTATACGAGTTGTTGTTATTGAAGAGTTAACTTTAGGGGTCTTAACCATTTTTACTTCTTTTAGTTAATATAAATATGGACAAATGGTATTGACATCGAGGATCAAACTGATAGGTTTTTTAAATGATGAAAAATTATTATCAAGTTTTTTAATTAGTGATTGATCTTGAATTGTTTTTTTCCATATATATTAAGATTCTTCTTGAATTATTGTATTGCCTTAAGTTGGAAGTTTTTGAAATATAGGACGATTTTCATATAATTGATGCATTCTTCGTCAATAGTTAAAGATGGCAAGATTTTATTTGTATTGTATTATAATCTAGTTTTAAAGAATATTTGTCTCTTTTATCTTAAAAATAATTAAAGATAACTAAATATTTGTCATTGTTATTTAAAAACTATATATATATATATATTGTCTTTTTAAAAAAAATACTGCGGGTAATTGAATTTTCTTAAATTCAGGATCCGCGCGAAAGTGTCTTTGTTAGAATTGCGTCTCTTGGATTCTCACTCTCTATCTCCCCTATGGATGTAGTTCGCCGTTCAATCGCAAAAGGTTCTTATTCTCTGTTTTTTGTTGTAATTTCACAGTTTTGCTCATCTCTACGCTCTTACTAAGATCTTTGTTTCAACTTCTCATTGTTCTTTTATGTCTAGAGAATAATTCACGAAGCTAGTTTGGTTTTTAACAAAAGCTGTTTAGTTTACAGATTCTTCTAGGCCCGATCGGTATATATAATGAACTTAGAGCTTTTATCGACAAGAGTCTATTTGTTGAATGGTCATTGGTCAAACTTGCTTTTTTAGTTTTTATTTTCCTTTTTCTGAAGCTTATTTGTTGACTCTTTCTAATCATCAGAAAAAAAAGAAAAAAAAACTTAGTGCTTGGTGTGTCAGAATTTGTAAATTGATTTTGTAATAGATACATCATTTGTATTACATCAACTAATTAAAATAGTTTTTAATTTCATATATCATTTTCAAACAGTTGACATTTTCTGGTTTTCTTGACAAGATTGTGTCCTGCATTTGCCGTTTCTGGTTATCTTTAATCACACGCAAATGTGTTTATTATGTTGTGATTTGCTCTGCTTTTAAAACTAAAGAAAAGTTTATGTTTGGGTCTGAAAATTGAAACTGCAGTATATGGCTTTTACAGGTGGTGGGAAAGATGGATCTAAAGGTTTTGTGAAGAGGATTACATCAACTTTCTCCTTAAGGAAAAAGAAGAACACAACGAGTGAACCAAAATTACTTCTTCCTCGATCGAAATCAACAGGTGCTAACTATGAATCCATGAGGCAACCTCAGGGGAAAAAGACTCTTCCAGATGTTACAACAAACACAAAGAGGACCAAATCTGCAGGTGTTTCCCCACAACCAAGGCGCGAAAAGATCGATGAATCCAGTAAACAGTTTATGAAGATGAGATGTTTTGATGACGCTGATTCCATTTGGTTGTCTTCAGATTGTGCAACTCCTACCTCTCTTTTAGAGGAACGAAGATTGTCTGTCTCGTTTCATTTCTCAGTCGATGAAAAAATCGTCTCCTGGTTGTCTAATGTAGCTAACTCTTCTCTGTCTCTGAATCAAGAATCCACCAGCTCAACCAAAGAGAATCATCATCAGACAAGTTCAAAGAATGAGAAATCTTCTTTAGAAAACACTCGAAAGGACGGAAAAGTTTGCAATTCAGCTGGGAAATCTCGTGGAACTGGTTCTGCAAAGCCATCTTCGTGTTTACCAGAAAGCAATAACAAGACTTGTCCTCGGAAATCATATGAAGAGTCATCTATTTCCAATAGATTTGTGAGTTCTGAAGACAAGAAAGTTAGCTTCTCTGTAGAAGCAGAGAAGTCTCCTTCACCGGTTAACTCAACCGCCGTGCCATCTGATCTTACTAATACCACACCAACGTCAGCTTTGGAGAAGAGTGCAAAGATTGGTGCTTCAAAGAGCAAGATTGTTGGGGAGCCACTTTTCTGGCCATTTGAGCAGAAGTTTGATTGGACACCAGAGGATATCTTAAAGCATTTCTCCATGTCTCCACGGAGAAAGAAGTCGCTAGGATCCAAAATTGTAGGTACCTCTCCAAGATCAATGAGGGCACAACTCCAAACAAGAAAGCTAGATCTCAAAGAAGGGTGTAAGAGGAAGCTTATGTTCAACGGTCCTGGATCAAATTCTAAACCAACACAGATTCCAGAACTGAAACGAACAATCAGCAATAGCAGCAGCAACAGTAGCACCAAGAAAACCGATATCAGCAAGAACCAACAACCTATCAAGAACAGTGTGAAGAGGAACAAAAGTTTGCCATCGAGGTTGAGAAAATCGAGCAAAATATCTTCAAAGGTGGTACCTATTGAAGCTACAGAAGAAACTGGAGAGTTGCCTAACGAGAAAAAGACACCTAAGAAGCTCATCATGACCCGCAAGTCCAGGACTTTCTTAGAAGATGACTTTGCTTTGATGAATGATTTCTCTATAGAAAACGCGGTTGGCCTTTGTGAGTTCAAGGGAAGAGAAGGCATAGATTCAGATTTCAACACTGATGGTTTCTTTTTCGATGATTCTCTATGAAAAGAAAAAGCTTTACATGTTCCATAACCCCAGGTTACAGCATCATACGGTTAAATAGTATATACTTTGCCTAGCCAAAATCTGAATTGGCTACAATTTTGTTCCTGGATTGTATATCTGTTGGAGAGTAAATACAGGTAGCATTTATATGTACTCGTTTTGGATCGATCAAAGAGTTGAAATAAATGTTCTCATTGAGTTCAATCCATTTTTTATAAGATGATTGTTTCATTCATCTGAATGTTTAGTTCTTACAGAGGTGATAGGTAGAGAATTCTCAAAAAGATAAAATTTTTGCTTAGCTTAGAACAACCATAGAACAAGAGGATTAGTTGATATCTATAAAAGATAAATACCATCATAGAAAACAGAAAATAGTCATAAAGTTATTACACAAAAACAAGTGGAAAGGTAATTAAGGGCTCTATTAAGATCACATGAGAACTTGAAAGCCAAACTAGCTAAACGGTTGCATAAGCTTCACGTCCTCTAGATGGTCTAGAAAGGTGTAAAGGTCACAAGAGAGTTCCAACTTCTTAAACGCTCCTTAAATTTCAACTTTTCTGATTAGTTTTTCTCTTGAAATTGTAGTATAAAACATAGAAAGGGTGAGATGGATAGCTCAGCGAGAACACAATTTCATTTGTACCAGTCACTCCAACAAAAACTAATTCGTCCTTTCCAAGTACATTCTGCCACAAAGGAGGCAATTCATAAATATGCTTCAACCATTCATGGTTTTTGGGGTCTTCTAGAACCCATATCTCAAGACTTGTGCTTGTGTTACTAGCACAATAATGAACCCAATTTACCGTTGTAGTTAATCAGAACTGCTGGAGAATCCATCACCCTATTGAAAGCAAACTTCTCATACCTAGCATCAAAGCAAACTATCATAGATTCCCACATGTTGTCTTTGGCTTGATAATACAAAACACCATTGATGCATACCACATGTTTATGGGGTATGCCACATTCAATCATTCTCCATGACATATTCTCGGTTCCTAATGGCAGAACTTGATGCTCCTTTAAAGATCCCATCTTCTGACCAGGTACCATTGATAATACCTTGAATTGTTTCTCGATTGGATCATACCCAAAATAGCTTCTTATCGAAATCTTCTTCCTTGTCTTAGGTCTCGGTAAAGTTATGGATTGTCCGGTGCTAGGGTTACATTCCACCGACACCAACTCTTAATTTATCCTTCCTTTTAAGATCTGTTTATCTCTTATCAAGACAAGGCCATTGATAGGACTAATAATATCATGGTAATCACCCAAGGGGAAACTCATATTATAACTTGCGGCTACAGAAGAAGAAGAGCTCTCGTCGTCAGGGTTTTGAGGTGTCGAGAAGAAGAACAACTCACTGTTTTTTATCTTTTTTCGGCAGGCGAACAATAACTGCGGCCGAGCTGAAGATTTGGTCAGGTACAACTCCGTGAAATATGGATGCTGAAGTATGGAGGCCCAGAGCTTTGATACGCAACGACATCTCGCTATAGACTTCACCGGCAGCCTCGAGAATATATCGATGATGAGATCAATTGGGATCGATTCTGAGTATTCGTCAGCATTAGTTGAGTTCGGAGATCGTGCATGGCGTTCAAGGATGGTTTGACGATCCTCCGAGACGTTCTTCCGCCGTGATTTCATGGCTGCGTTAAGTCCTAGCTCAGTTCGACGATCGATAGTTAATAGCGGACATGATTTTAGGAGATGCTGACGTCAGCAATATTTTGGAGGGAAAAAATAAACAATCCAACGGTTTCTGATTTGTTTAAACCTGTAAAGCATATCAATCCAACGGTTCCAGTTGCTTATTATTTATTTATATATGAGGTCATCCATTTTTCTAAACAAAACGGTGTTTTCATTTAGCTCGAGACGATTCAGTTCACTAAAAAAAACTTCAATCTCTCTTGACAGTGCATAAGACTATTCGCGAGTCAGCAAATCTCTCTTTACATTTTTTTTTTCTTAATTCATGCTTTGTCAACTTTCTCTCCTCGACCCTATTCATGATTAGTCAGGACCTGAGGATTTTCCTTCCTTCTAATCCGGTAACAGAACAAGGTTATTAGTGTTCTCAGTGCATCATCCTGTTAAGATTAGAACTATGAACTTATTCTTTATTCCAGTAATCGTGAATACAATATGAACACCGATTACAGATTGAGATATTGGAACTTCTCAGCTTCTCTCTAAGATTTTCAATCTGCTCTCACCTCACAACAATCTTATGTCTATCGTGAATCTTAGACTCATCACATCTGGATTTACTCACATCAAAAGCATGAAAATAAAATGACACCTACTTGTCTTATTTATACTGAACAGAAAAACAGACCCTCTCTTCCAAGGAGAGTCTTCCTCAGTCAAACCCCAATTGTTAGACTTGTTTGATTCCTCTTCTACTCTTCTTTTCCTGTAGTAGTAGACCTTGTGAGACTTATCACATCCTCACCAGTTCTACCTTAAGGTTGAAATATGATCAATCATTACCTTATATATATCTACCAACAATATTATGATTACGAGTTTTCATGGTCTGTATCATACAACCCCGAGAAATGAATTATTTTTGTTGTCAATCAATATATGTTAGGAGAAGTCAAGACTAATCTCGAGGCCGTGAGGCCAAAATGAAAGTGTTCATGATACTCTCATGCCACACGGAGGTGAGTAAAACCTTTATTAATTAAAATCCAATAATAACCTCAAAAATATACAATAATAAATAGTATTAGGTATGCACAAACTAATTATATATACAATTATTGTATTGTGAATTTTCATATGTTCAAGATAATAAAATTGTTGTATTTGATTTTATTATACATATTTATAGTTTCATAAATTTAGATTATTGGAAAATTAACGATATTATTTCATTTTTGTGATCTTATATATAGTTAATATGTAATTATTAAATTTAGTTTTGTATTGATATTATTTATTCATTATTATAATTTATATTTTTCCAAGTATTATTTTATAATTTACAGTAAATTACTGTTAAGATTCATTAACATGACTTTCAAGCTTTCTTGTTTTCGAAGATCACAGCCGTGAATTGTATCTCCAATCGTTGAGATTTTGTATCCGGCAAAAAGCTGGTCTTCAGTAATTTCAAACGAATTAAGAATAAGTTTTAGGTTTGTTGGACGTCATTTTTCATTAATCTCCCTGTCATGACGAGCTCCGGGTCATATCCACTCCTTTTCGATGGCACCAAAAAAACGATAAAATATTTGGTAAAATAATTTATATTTTATTGATGCATACATGATCAACTTAGTAAAAAACAGTATGCATAACTATTAGAATATTAATCAAAATGAACATCCCTTATAAATATATATACTGACAAACAAATATATCGAGTAATATTAATTATTGATTTATTTATACTATGTATGATCAATCTTAACATCTTGAGAATTGAACAAGTAATACCCGATCAAATGGTAAATATAGTTACCATCTGATATTCACCTAATGATTTTGTTTCTTCTCCAATATAAGATTTTAACATTTGTTTGTGAGCTAAAACAACATAAGTACCGGTTAATAATACGAATGGCAATCAAAAACAATAACTAACAAAAGGATTGAATAGTTTTACACTTTTAATATTCAAACTTGTTTTACCAGCCGTCATCTCTCACAAACTCTAATATTTTTGCAAATTCTATTTGACATCAAAAGTTTTAATTTAGCACCAGTCAACGTCTCTGTTATTTCACTCTGTCAATATGGTGATCACGCTGGGCCTGATGTGAAGCTGCTAAATCTCTTGCTTTACGCATCAATTTATATAGAAATTTTGAAGGGCATCATTATTAAGTAGTGCGTGACTCAACTGTTAATGATGCTATTCCTTTTGTAACATGTTTATCTTCAACTCACACTTTTGAAGTTTTTTTTTTCTTTTGATAGGCCAATAAATTATTGATTTTTTCTTATTATTTCTCTTCCTCTTCACGTTTCAATCAAAATTATTTAATTTAATTTAAAGTATTGCAATCAAATTAATCAAAATCTTGTTAAATTCAAGAAAGCATGTAAAGAAGTTATTTCTAACAAAAAATTTTTGAAAGAAAATATCACATTAATGATTTGATATACTAAAGTTGAAAAATTAAAAGATAATTACTGTAAAATGAGAATTAATATGTATTTGAATTTAAAAGTTAAATATAGATATCTTTTACGGTAAAATATAAACGATAGTATCGATTTAGGCATCTAAAAGTTTAGGACCGGTCCTGATAGTGACTGAAGCATAACTCGTTAAAACTTAAAATTCATGAGATTTTCTTCTTTTCAAAGACATCCAATACTTTTTTTTTGTTTTCTTTTTTGAAGCAAACTTTCATTGTACCGCTAACCAATAAATAAACAAAACAAAAACAAAACAAAATTATAATTGATTGTTCTTTCTCTAACAAGAAAGTAAAAAAAAAAAAAACTCCATAAGTTAGGTATTGTTATCTTTAGAAGTAGCATCAGGCATTGGCATCCATTGTTAGTGATGTTGATCGTTTTCGGTATTTGCATAATCAAAGTTTATTTATTTTTAATATAATGACGAAATACAAAAAAATGAAGTTTGATAGTGCGCTATCAAATGGTGCTTTTTGTTTATTGGTCAGAAATAACACTTCAGTTTAAACTTAAACCCTTAAACAAAAAAAAACCTTCGGTTTCTTAAAAAATATTTACTAAAAATGAAAAAATGAAATTAGCCAAAACGGATAAGATGAAAAGACTAACACATGTGTTAAATTTTTAATTTTGTTTTTGAAATATCATGAAGTTTATGTGTCATCTCTAAAACATTGAAAATAATGATGTGTATTACTATTTTTATTTACATTGGATTTTTTTTAAATAATGGTTTTAATGTGGCATCGACAATGTTGCAATTCTTTAGTTTACGATTCTTCTTTTATGATTCTCGTTAACGGAGCCGCTTCTTCAACTCTTCACAACGCCGCTCGGTTTTCGCGAATTCGAACCATGGATCCCCAATCTCACGGAACTGTATCGTCTTCTAAACCCATCTCCATGAAAACCCAACATCCTCTCTCGGATTCCAACCAAGGTTCTCTTTCTATTCAAATTCCCTGAAAATTGTGTGTTGTTATTATAGTGCGTAACTAGTAGGTTGCATCAGAACCAGCTAATGGAGCTTATGGGTCGGAGACTCGTGTATATATCCGAAAGAAAAGGCTAAAACAGGAACCTTTGGAGCCTCTGGAGAAGGATTCCAGCAAAGGACTCAATGCTCAGAAAGTAAGTTTCCTCCTTTCAAGGTTTCGGATTTTGTAGGATAGGGTTCTGGAGATTGCACCTTCTTGATCTCAATTGTGATCATTTCTTGGGAGTTATTTTACTTGGCTCAGAATTGTCTCAGTGATCCACCAAATGTCCTTAGTTTGAAGTCAATCTGTCCCAACCTTATGAGGTTGTTAGTGATGGGAATGTGTGTGATTTTGTTGCCTTGGTTTTGCTATGATTATTCTTCAGCAAATGAGAGAAATCTTGATTAGTGTTTCCATTTGTCCCATGAAAATATATGACCTTTTGTAGGTATTTAGAGTCTAATGTGTTGATTATCTTTGGTCTCTTCGTATTTAATGAATGTAGAAGCTATGCGGATTACCCGATATTGAAGAATTTGCTTTCAAAAAGAATACTGCATCTCCTTCATCTTCATCTAGTAAGTCTCGATATATAACTCAAAATTTTCACTTTTCCAACCATCCAGTAAATTTAATTTCAAGGAATCTGATTACTTTCTAAACTAATACCGTGATATCTACTTATCATTGAAAATGTCTTAACAGATTTAATTTGAATAGAAGTTGGTAGGAAATACTTTATCATCAACTACAGTCTTAAATGGTCAAGAGATATTTCTTACCTAGTTTTTGCAGGGAGGTCAACGCCAATGGAAACTAGCATCACTATGACTTCAGTCAAAACAGCAGGTACGTTATCATGTACTAAGTCCCTTAATGATAGGGCCGGCGAAGTTTCTACTTCACGCACTGTAACTGCTTATGTATTAATCTAGGAAATGCGCCTGAAAACTGGGTAAAAGTGCTCGAGGGTATTCGTCAAATGAGATCTTCTGAAGACGCACCAGTTGATTCCATGGGATGTGATAAAGCTGGAAGCTTTCTACCTCCTACGGTATAGTTATCTTCCTCAATTTAGTGATTGGATTTTGTGTGGAAGTATGCTATAAGATGCACTGAGTTTCTAGCTACTTGCAGTTGAGGTTCTCTGTTTCGTACAAAACGCATTTGTTCTCAAGTTTCTGCTAAATTTTGATGTAACTACTGAATAATTTAGGATAATTTTCTTTTCTTATTAATCAGGCAACACCTTTGCTTATTTTTCCTTTGTTGTTTTCATATTTGACAAGTTCATATTTGACAAATCATGTGAAAACAGAGAGATGAATTGTTCTTGTTTCACTACTGATAATATTTTTTGGCTATATCTAGGAAAGAAGATTTGCTGTCTTGCTAGGAGCACTTCTTTCAAGTCAGACAAAAGATCAAGTTAATAACGGTGAGTTTTGTACTGTTAAAGAAACAGTTTTTTCACTTTTCTAGTTTACACTAAAATCATCTGCATTTACAAGTTTCATGATTATAAAAGCATACTTACTATTCAGACACATTCAACATGCAGCGGCAATCCATCGTCTTCATGAAAACAGCCTTCTCACGCCCGAAGCCATTGACAAAGCTGATGAATCAACCATAAGAGAATTGATCTACCCGGTATGTTTTCCAAGTTTCATCTTACTTCTTGACATCTTTGCCTCTGACATGAGCCCCTTGGTGCACTAGTTTTCATGCCAATTTCTTTAAAAAGTGGGAAATGAGGAAAAAGATTTGTGACTATGAAAGGATTAAAATATTGGTTATAAAATTAACATTTTGACTTTACCTTCAGGTTGGATTTTATACAAGGAAGGCTACATATATGAAGAAAATAGCTAAAATTTGTCTAGTGAAATATAATGGAGACATTCCAAGCTCTTTGGACGACCTACTGTCTCTTCCAGGAATTGGTCCCAAGATGGCCCATTTGGTAAAAGTCTACTACATTATTTCTTATCTTATGAGTTAGATAAATGTTTTGAAAAAGCTTCTCAAAGTTTTCTTCTGTTAATCACATGGCAGATTCTGCATATAGCATGGAATGATGTTCAAGGTATATGTGTAGATACACATGTGCATCGCATTTGCAATCGACTTGGTTGGGTGTCTCGACCAGGAACTAAACAGGTACTCCTAAATTGGCTTCAATCAGAGCAATATCGTTTCTACTTGTTTAAATTCCTTGGTTGCTTGATCTTTCTTAATCTTGTGATTTGCTAGAAAACTTCGTCTCCAGAGGAAACAAGAGTAGCTTTGCAACAATGGCTTCCAAAAGAGGAATGGGTTGCCATTAATCCACTTTTGGTGCGTCATCTCTCACCATTTCTTCTACCTTAAGGATACATTTGAGACTATACCAATAAAATGAAAGTATTGAATCTTAACTTAACCGGCCTCAACTTCTTGGATTCTTGTCTTGTCCGAAATTTTGAAATAGGTGGGTTTTGGACAAACGATTTGCACACCGCTGAGACCTCGTTGCGAAGCCTGCAGTGTCACTAAGCTTTGTCCTGCTGCTTTCAAAGAGACATCAAGCCCATCATCCAAGCTGAAGAAATCTAACGGAAGCAAAGAAACCATGGTCTAAAAGTCCAAGACTTTTGTATTTTGAAAACCCATTTTGTGATTAGTTTCTCTGAAAAGATGAATTGCATCCAAAAAAACTGGTAAAGCATTTTCGAGAATTGCTAGAAAATCCCCAAGCCTCTTTGTTTTGTATGTTGAGGACGAAACTTACCCATGTAAAATAAAATTAGGACTACTAAGTAATTAATTAATTCTGGTGCTAAATTTAATCCATAGTTTAATAGCTTTCTAAGATTTTCAATCAAGGAAGTGAGAAAAAAAAAATCCACAACCACAGAAAGAACCATTTTTTGCCATTTGATCGATTCAAGGTCTCTTTGTTTGGAGTTGAGTTTGATCATCTGAAAGTCTGAGCGACTACTAGCAAACTACGCCGGCGAGGCATGACAATCGCGGCGGGGATCGGTTACGCCCTGGTGGCTCTGGGACCTTCTCTTTCACTTTTCGTCTCCGTTATCTCCAGAAAGCCCTTTCTCATCCTCACTGTTCTCTCCAGGTTCTTTCTTTTTCACAATTCCTCTGCTTATTCCGGATTAGGTTTTGCCGTTTCCCTCATTTTATCCCCCAAAAGCTATCGATTTGATTCGAAATGTTGGGGTTTCTTTGGCTCTGCTTTTGTCTAGTGTTTGAGTAATTAGGGTTTGGAATTAAACCTGAATGTACTCTTTTTTGGGAGATTGATAGATTTGGTTGGTAAATGTAATGCAGTACGTTGCTCTGGCTTGTGAGTATGATCATCTTGTCGGGAATATGGAGACCTTTTCTTCCTCTCAAAGCAAATGTGTGGTGGCCTTATGCTTTACTTGTTGTCACCTCTGTTTGTTTCCAGGAAGCTCTTCGTTTTCTTTTCTGGAAGGTTTACAAGTAAGTACTCATTGTTGCTTTTTGAGCTAGACATACAAATTGTTTTGCTTTTTGATCTTATTGTTGATGATATTGGACTAAGTTTTAATTTTACACGGTGCATCATAACTGGAATTTATCTGAGTTGTTATCCTTTGTTAATCTGATGCTGTTCGTTTACGGGCAAACATGTTATTGTGTTGGTTGTTCTGAAGGAGGCTTGAGGATGTCTTGGATTCCTTTGCCGATCGAATCTCAAGGCCCCACCTGTTTCTCACTGATAAGATGCTGATTGCTCTAGGTAAGCATTCCTTTTTATTTGTCGAAAATCTAAGTTCATTTCGTAGATTATCTGCTGCTTTTGTGTTAGTCTACGTTATCAGGTAGAACAACACAATTTTGGACTCTTGCTGTTTGAAATAAATAGGATGCAAGTATGTTGATCTGGAATAGGATTTAGATTTTTCTGCCTTGGTCTTAAAGCTTATCAGTTGCTCGAGCAAACCATATTTAGGCATTCGTTTCTGGTTGTGGAAGAAGAAGAATGCTAAAGAGTATATTAGATAACGATATAGCTGAAACTAGCATGGAACCTAGAACCCATCTGGCACCTGTTATGCATCCCATTTCTTACTCTTTGACATGATCTAAGACTATTCTAGTCAATTGCATGCAGCTGGTGGCTTAGGTCATGGTGTGGCGCATGCTGTCTTCTTTTGTTTGAGCCTCTTAACTCCAGCGTTTGGTCCTGCCACATTCTATGTCGAAAAATGTTCGAAGGTGCCATTTTTTCTCGTCTCTGGTGAGTCAACTGAACCCAACTTTTGTTTCTTACAACATAGATTATTATTAAGTTTGTGACTTCTTGATTGAGTAGCTAGTGGTTCGTTTTTACCAATGTTGTAATTTTGTTACCATGTCTTACAGCAATCATTGCTCTTGCATTTGTTACGATCCACACATTCTCGATGGTCATTTCTTTCGAAGGGTATGCAAAAGGGAACAAAGTAGATCAAGTAATAGTTCCAGTCATACACCTTGCTGCTGGAATGTTGGTAAGATATTTGATTTTCAATTTCACCTCTCTTGTCTATATCCTTTGCTAATTAGAAATAAGCTAAACCATTTTTTATTGTTCTCTTCATTTCTTGGTGCTTACCAGACACTGGTGAATTTTGCATCGGAAGGTTATGTAGTCGGCGTTCCTCTTCTCTATGTTGTGGCATCTTTGACTCTTGTGCATTGTGGAAAACTGGTGTGGAAAAGGTTATTAGAAAGCCGGAACCAAAGCGGCGGCTTACGGTAATCTGGCCTCAGTCTCAGCTTTTTTTCTCAGGTCTCCTTTAAAATAACACTAGAACAGTCGTTAGCATCATTTTATGTTATCTCTTGAAGTTGGTTTTTTGCTTTGCAAATCTCATTCGGCTGTATCCCCTAATTGCGTCAAAACTTAAATGTCATGTTTTCACTCAGTTATGATACTAAATTATCAAAAACTCCGAGAAAGTTTTGATTCATTGAACCAATAAATATGCAGAAAATCGAGTTCATAACAACACTCTGTTGATCGATCATAAGAGGTGGTTGCGTTGGTCATTTGATTTCTGGTTTGGTATATCTGATATGAGGTCTCAATCATAAACCGGAACTAATTTTTGTAAAGACAATTTTCCCATAATCTTTCTATTAACTGATTTTAAAATTGTGGTTCTCACAAACCGTGGGGTAAATATATCAAATTCCGGTACAATTACCTTGGGAGCTTTTGGAGGATAAGAAGAAGGATTCCAGAGAACTTGAAAACATTCATGTTATATAAAGTGAAAGGAGACTTTTGTATTGGACCACCTCTTCTCCATTCGTTTTCGCATTCGATCACAGCGTTTGTGCCACTCGTTACCAATGTGTTCACTTCCTGAAACGATTTTTTCAGCCCAACTTGCCAAGCAGTGTGGAACTTAGCCGTAGCGATTCTGTAATTCGTCTGGCAAACATGATCCGTCTCTTTCCGTTCGGACCATTGAACTTTCGTCGGACGCTGTTAAGATGTGTGGTTCCGTCGTCCACTTGCGTTTTTGACAGCGTTATCTGATAAAGTTTCCAATCAGAAACAAAAGAAAAGTACGTTCAAATGAATAAAACCATATACACATATAACAAATACATAACATTACCACAATTACAAGCACGTCGCTGAGATCGCGTGCGGCTGCAATTCGTGGATCTGACTCGATGTTTGTGGTGCAGAAGGCCGCATCAGTCGTCTGTTTGCATAGGTTTTCAATTTCTCTCCTTGGAATCGCGTTTGTTACTGGAAACGCTAACAAAAACAACGACGTAAGAAAACACAAATGGTTTATTTGCATTGTGGCCATGTTGAGAAGCAAATTGTGCTTAGTGTCTTTTTTTTGTTTCAACTTCTTTATATTTTTATATAAGGAAATTGAAAGCTAAAAACAGTTATGATAATGTATGGATGAGAATTATTACTAAATTAGAAAACTCTATATCTGCATCTGCTAACATACAACATAGATAATTGTGTTTTGCTTTTGATCTTAGATATAAAGGTGAAATAGTACATGTGTAGTTATGTATCCGTTTAGACCATCCTCATTGCATAGAACCTCTTATAGTCTCACATATATAATTTTAATATAGTTTAATTATTTATTTAAATTTTAAATTAAAAAAAAAAACAAAACAAAACCAATTTCATTGATACATGTATCAAATGAATGTCTACATAAGTAAATGCAATATGGATATCTCTTAGTCTTATCATGACTAGGTCTGACAAGGCGTGCACTTGTGATTTCAAAAGTTTCGGACGCCCATCCCATGTATTCACCTAACTACAAAATGACTTATTGAGAGGTCGAAATGTTGAGAGCTTGCCGCATAGGGATTTAACCATTAGTTGAACCTTAGATCAAAAGCAGAGGAGGTTCGGTTCGGGGAAATCAATTTTGGGAGGCCAGGACATTGGGAAGTCTAACAGAGGTGTTGTCAATCTATTCTCTCTGTTATGCTTTAGTATCAATACATCGATCTATATATATACAACCGCATGTCGGTTGATATAGATTCAGCATAATCTACGATATACACAAATCATATATTCAATCTAATCTACGCACAAAATGTTTTCAAAACCGTGGAGGTTTTCCTTCTTTTCCAGCAAGAAAATTGTCCAAACAGCTCTTGAGAAATCGTCAACAATAGTGAAAAAATATCTTGCATTGGAAGTAATAGGTTCTCGATAGGGTCCCCAAAGATCACAGTGATTCAAATGAAAAACAATCTTCTGCTTTATTAGAACTGATTGAAAATGTGTCACGAGTTTGTTTAGCTCGAAGACAAATACCACAAGAATGTTCAAAATCCCCTACACTGCAAGAAAAACCACCAACAGAAGATAAAACCGATAAAACGTGAGATGACGGGTGACCCATACGACGGTGCCACAAATATCGAGACGGAAGCTACCCCATACGTCCAGCTTGAATCACAACTGATCCCGTGTAGTGAAACATCCCATTACGCTCTTCACCCGCACCAATCAAAATCTTCGAAGCGAGGTCATGTATCACACAACTTTTTAGTGAACAACACAAAACTTGCAACATCACGGAGTAATTGTCCAACAGAAATAAGCGTGACAGTCAACGCTGGAGCAAAAGAAAACTTGTCGTAAAACAAGTCGACCACCAAGATTCAAGCTATCATACTGCGTGGCCCATGAGAGTTGACCATTCGGTAACGCAATAGGACATGGAAAAATAGATGTGACATTAGTTAACAATTGAATCCAGAGTCAATAATGATATCAAAATGTCTGTCTTTGCCAAAGAGAAAGAAGTTTTTCTTTCTTACCCAAAAGATTTTCAGGTGGAGTGTTTTTGAGTGTTCACAAACTGAGCCAAAGTAGCCCATTGATCTGGAGTAAGATTGGGTATGCCTTGTTGTTGAGAGTCCGATGATGTTGCAGGAGCAGCTAGCTGTGTGTTGTAAGGTCGAAATCCAGATCCGCGACCTCCACAACCTCTGCCACGGTTATCGAATCCTCTGCCTCGTCCTCCGGATTGCTTGCATGTGTCATCCCACCATTCAGGAAAACCAATGACCTGAAAACAGTTATTAGATTCATGCTCTGATTTCCCGCAGTGAGAACACACAGAGTTGGACTTGATGTAGCGAGTCGCTGTTGTCTGTGCGTTCGTCAGAACAGAGGACTCTGTCATTGCTCCCAATCCAACCAATGGATCATCGTTAGTTCTCATTACGTTAAGATGACGCTCTTCCTGAATGATCTGTGCATAAACGGAGTCGAGATTGAGTTCCGTTTGTCGACTCAACAGGTTTGATCGAGTGGTACCAAACCGTGAGTTATCCAGACCCATGAGAAATTGGTGTACTCGTATTTTCTATTCCTTCTGTTTATACTTCATCATCGATTCACACTCTGCATCACCACAGCAGCAAGTGATCCTTATGTCAAAATCAACTAAGTCATCCCACATAACTTTCATCTTTCCGAAATAAATCTCCACAGTATCGCCATTCTGTTTGCAGCTAGCAATATCAGGGCGTAACTGATGAATGCACGTGTCATCCCTGTTCGGAAAACGACGTCGAAGGCTCAACGCTACTAAAGATCCAACCAATAATCATAGCGTTAACCATATCCCACTTCTCTTCTTCTTCAGGTTTGTTGACAGGTCCTTTAAGAGAACCATCAATAAATCCCAATGTTCGCTTTGTTCTAAGCGAATTAAGAATAATAAAATATGTTTTATTAGGTATGTTTTGTATAATATCTTCTTTAAGTATGTCTTGTAAAAGAATTTTGTTCTCCAAGACTTTTAAATCAAAATGAAAGTTTGAAACTCATGTAATTACTCTCTTTTGTGGCAGAATTTCACAATAAAATAAATTATGTTTTACGCGATAATGTTTACTTCACAAATTAATATATTGCTTTACAATATAAGATATGTTTTACACAAAAATATATGTTTTATTTAACCAATAAATATTATAGAGCAACAAAATTTATCAAAATAAATATTAGAGACAGAATTCTGCTTTATAACTAGAAGCAGAGCAGAGAGAATCTGGGTGTGTGAGTGGATAAGGTAAACCGGAAATAAAATTCCGGTAGAACTAGGAATGAATCTTTTGGATAATAACACGAGCAATTTGAGACAGTTTTTGAACATTATGGTAGTAGACAGTGAGAGGAGACTCCTGTTTCGGACCATTCTTAGACCATTCGTCTTGGCAGTCGCGCAAAGCCTGAAAGCCAGCTTGTGTTTGTTTGGACATTTCCTCAAGATCCGTTAACGTTCGTCCGATCTTTTTCTGTCCCATTTCCCAAGCCTTGTGGAAACTATCTCCCGCGCTCTCGTATTTCTTCTCACATACACTCAGCCTATTCTTCCCTACCGGCTCATTGTATTCTGGCCGGACTCTGTCGATTTGTGTGATTGCATTCGTCAGTTGAATTTGGGCTTCAGATATCTGATAAAAACAAGTCGCAGTTATGAATAAACCACAACTTTTTTTTTACCTCTATGAATAGTACTTTAGATGCATATAGTAATTATTTAACGTTACCGCAACTGAAAAGATGTCGCTGACATCGCGTGCGGCTGCTATACGTTCGTTCTTGCCAATGTATTGCATGCAGAATTCCAATTCAAACGTCTCCTTGCAAAAACTGTGAATCTCTTTGATTGGCATTGCATTTGATGATGGGAATGCAAAGAGCACTACTACTAACAACAATGAAAGACAATTTATGTGTTTCATTAGCATTGTTGCCATATTGAAAAACTTGTTTTTTTTTTTTTTGTGTGTGTTGTAAAGGTGTTTCTTATTTATTTGTTTTTTTTTGTTGTGTTTCAAAGACTTTATTTATAATTAGATTAAAAGCTAAAAATGGTAATAATAATATGGATGAGATTCCTTATATTGAAAATCAATGATTTTGAATGGTAGCACTTTAAAATAGTAAAAGTAATGACATTAATAAGAGTACTAATATTAATGGCGAGAGAGGAACAATCGCCTTCATAACAGTTCTTACTCTTCAGCTCCACTAATCTTCCTCCAGATAGACTACAATATAAGAGATACTTCCTCGTTTTTTTTATAATGTTATACTACATTCAACTTTTTGTTTCAAAAATAATATCTTTTTACATTTCCAATGTGATTTTTAAAACAATTTTTTTAATTTACTCTCTATCTAAAGAATTTATTAACCCGCCACAAACAAGATAGAGTACTTTATTAACCCGCCACAAACAAGATATATATATATATATATATATATATATATATACTATTAAATTGCAGTTTAAAATTTTTCATAGGTATCCATTAAAATACATTTTTCATCAATTAAAAATTAATATTTAAACTATATAAAGTGAAAAAAACATTCATATATTAAAATAAATAAAATATGAATACATCGTTAATTTTACTTTGGCTGACCAAGGTTTTTAACGTAATTTTGTTTGCCATTAATCTCAAAGAAACACAAATCAGAAAACAATGAGAACTAAAAATCAAAAATATAATTAGAAGGTTCTATAATCTTCTTGGGGTTTAACTAATTCTAGTAAGATTAGGAAAAGAACAAGAGCGAGTCCTGATATGAACCTAATCAGTAAAATTATGTTATTTAAGAACATCACAATATCCCTTCACTCTCTATTTAGCTTGCTTCCTTGCGTACAAAGAAACCTCTTAATTTCTCTCTTGTAGTATTTGTTGTCTTTCTATATCTTAAGAGAATCGAGCACAATGGAGGAATCTGATTATAGTAAGTATTGGAAGCTGGAGATGATGGCAGAATCAGCTGAAGCGGTTTTCAAAGAAAAAGAGAGAATCGTTGTTGACGTTCGAGTCCCGAAAAACGCGATTGGACGCCAGAGTGGCTTGTGAAGGTGATGAGAAGTGAGAATGGATATGATCCAAAACTGATCTTAACAAGGAATTTGTATATGAGTGATCTAGACAAACGCCAGGCATGTCTCTCAATGCCTTTTACACAAGTGAAGAATTCCGACTTTTTAGCGGAGGAAGAGACCAGAATCATAGATAAACAGTACGCGTCGAAGGATCGTAATAAGGAAGGTCTGAAAGTGGTTTTGGTGGATCCTCAGTCGAATAAGCATGTCGTTGATCTAAGGAAGAGGAACATGAATGGATGTTGGAAATATGTATTCAATAATGGTTGGAAAGAGGTGGTAGCCATGAACGAGTTTAACGTTAAGGACGTCACTGAGATATGGTCCTTCAGACATGGACGAGGAGAACTCGGTTTCGCTCTATCTCCTCTGACACGCTCCGGTCAGAGTACTAGCTCTCGTCCTTCCTCAAATCATGATCATACCATTGCTTAAGCCACAAGTAACAAGGGATTTTATTTTTAGGCTATCCTGGATTTATTATTGCTTTTCCGTTTTCTATTGTTGAGTTAAATATGACTCGATCCAACGGTTTTCATCCGCTGTTGGGCGGGTGTAGATCGACGAAGGCAAAAAACTTTTGTAGGTTATTATGAATGTGAGTTGAAGATTTGAATCGTGGAGTGGATGTGGGTCTTTGGATCAAAATTCGTGGGTTGATGGGTAATCTGCAAATTTGTTTTTTTAATAGATATTTGGTAGGTTGGCTTGGTTGAAAAACAAGTTGACAAGTTTTTAAACCAAAAAGTTATAAATTAATTTGAAATTTTTTAACAATAAAACAGAGCGGGTTAGCTAGTTTTGAGCGGAATGGATACAGATTAACCAATTTTAATCCACAAATTAAGTGGTTGAAGATTTCCGGATAAAATTCTTAACCTAAT
Source organism: Cardamine chenopodiifolia (assembly GCA_963922655.1). Classification (NCBI taxonomy): domain Eukaryota; kingdom Viridiplantae; phylum Streptophyta; class Magnoliopsida; order Brassicales; family Brassicaceae; genus Cardamine; species Cardamine chenopodiifolia. The sequence goes on along the minus strand of OZ000486.1, from coordinate 13,093,529 downwards.
CCATGGATGATTCATTTGAAAGGCCTAAATATACTCAGCCTCATCTTGACGGTTAAATAATGTGTTTCAAAAAATCTAGAACTCGCACCAACATTTACAATTAAAATTTTCAACCTGTAACAATTTTCCAAATTTTTTAACAACTCAATCTAAAATGTAGTTTAAGTTTTCACATTGTAGTATGTTTTTAATTTTTAATCATCTCAAACTATATTGATTAGTGCTGAACTATAAATGTAATATAGTTTATATTTTATTAATCTTCTAAAAAACTAAGGTATAGACTATAGAGACTTTCAAAATAACTAGAATTCGAATTTTTTTTATAAAATCTTACCAATGAAACGTGTAAATTTCATGGAAAATGTTATTAATTCCAGCCAATTGTGCATCAACTAAACCAAAGTAATTAAATCACAGCGATCCGGTTTGGTTCGGTTATTGGATTTGGGTGAGCGGCTAAAAACCCGGAATTTCTACCCCGTCTCAATTTCGCTCATATAAATACTCGAGAAACCCTAAATTCCCTCACAAACGTTACAGCCACTGAAGAAGAAGAAGAAGAAGAAGAAGAGAAGAAGGAGAAGAAGAAGAAGAAGAAAATGGCGTGCACCGTAGATTTCCGGTGCCTTGACGAAGGATTCGGCGGAAAAACCAACAAACGGAAGCGCCAATCTCAGGAACAAGCAGCTGCCGAAGCAATCGCCGATGTAGCGTCGATGGAAATCGATGGCGGCGATCTGGTTCGTCCTCCTTCAGCAAAACGCAGCGCTGTCTCTTCCTCTGAAGATCCAGACAAACCAATGGCTGTGCCTATGGGAAGACCAACATACGACGGTGTAATCGCCGGGAAAGTTTCGGGGCGGACTTGGAAACAGCCGAGGACTCATAGAGCTTCGGGGAGGTTTGTGAAGAACAAGGGACCAGATCTGGAGGAGATGAAGAGGCAAAAGGAGATTAAGAGAGCGTATAAGGAGAGGAAGAATGAGCTTAAGGAAGAGATAAGGAGTAATAAGGTTGAGAAGAGGAAGAAAAGGGAAGAGAGAGAGAAGAGAAAGAAGGAGAATATTCTGAGAACTGGTACTAAATTGCAGAAGATTACAAACCCTAAGACTTTGAAGAAGATTGCTAAGTCTAAACAGAGGAAGCATCTTAAGAATATTCCTGATGAGATGTTGAGTGGTAACAAGAAGAGTATTAAGAATTAGTGATTTTGGTCTTCTCTTCTTTTTATAAAATTAAGGCAAGTTTCAGTTTTTGTGTTTTCTCTTGACGCTTAGGTAATGTTTTTGGTTATGAATCTGCAGCCAAGTACCATATGTTGTAGAATTTTAATAGTGAGAAACAACCTTTTATTGATTCAATAGATAAGAATCCATCTTTTTACAGTTTTAATTTCATTGAGGGAAGTGACAAAAATTGAAATTTGAGATGTGATGAATTTGACAGGATTATATCTCCGGATAAACTAAAGTAGGTCTAGTTAACTTGAATTTATCGCACCTTAGTTATGTACTTGTTCATGGCTATTTCTGGCTATGCTTTTTGAGAAGGATCTTGGTGTTTCTAATGCTGCCTTTTGCCGTTGGTGGGTTATAGATAAGCATTGGTGATTAAAATCTGACCTAGGCTTTGATTCCAAGTTATGGTTTTACTGAAGTGAAAATGGTTCCATGAGTTTGTTTGTTGTGATGTTGTTCTCGGTTCCTCAATGTTTGAATTGCAATGATTTTAGTTTAAGCTGTTTTTGCTAGTATTTCAATTGTAGTCCTGTCCTGTGAAAGAGCTTTAGTATTGTTTCATTGGATGAGTGACGAATAGTAAGCATCTCTATGGGATTCACTTAACTGTTCATGATCTTACAGAACAATAGAACATGTAAGCTGCTAGACCAGAATGTCAAGATGAGATCTTTTGATTGGCAGTAATTCAAATATTTGATCAATTTGTGTCGCAAACGTTAAGTAACTTGTAGTGAGTCAGACATCATGAACTTTAGGATTCCATAAAGAGTTTGTAAATTTGGATCATTTGTTTCAACTTTCAACTGCTATATATGGTGAGACAATGGCTCTAGGTAGTGAGTTGACTTATTTATCTAATTTGATGAGACTTGGTCGTATAAAGCTTAACGAAGGGAGCATATCTTTTTCTAAGATCTGTTTCCAGAAATTTTAATAAATGCTTTATAGGAAATGGAATATTTAGAAATGGGAAATCTACACAAAATATTAACAGAACAGAGATACCACAATTATTGAATAAATAAAGAAGAATGAAAGAAAGCAACCATTACATTGATTATTAATATTTTTAATAATCATTCAACAATCTTTTCTCTCTCTGCTCTTCAAATCTCCAAAAGACCTATCCAAAAAAGTTCAGTCTTTACGAATTCCAAAGACCATGAAAAACCCTATCCTTATGTAGCTCTTTGATTCCATATCACCCAAAATTCTTAGCTTTCCAATGGCGTCAACGCCGCCTCACTGGGTCACCCCCCCCCCCCCCCCCCACCAATAACCCCAGTCCATGGCTTCCACAGCGTTCTCGTACCGGTCGTGCCCTTACCTCAGCTCCTCCGTCTTCCTCCGCCGCTGTTTCCTCCGTCGCTTCTGTTTCTTCTGCTCAACTATCACAAGCTCCTAACTTTTCTCCTCTGACAAACCCCCAAATCGGATTTCTCAGGTCGTCAATCGACCCAATTCGCCTCCACCAGTAATAACCATCGCCAGACGCGGCAAAATCCCAACTACAACCACCGTCCATTTCTTCCACAGCGCGTCTCTTCCTCTTCTACTCGTGGCTCAGCTCCTTTGTCTTCATCAGCAGCTACTGTAGCTCCAGCTCAACTATCAGAGATTCCTGGTTTTTCTCCTCTACAAACCCCAAAATCGGATCTTTCTTCCGATTTTTCTGGTCGTCGATCGACTAGATTCGTCTCTAAGATGTATTTCGGGCGACCTAAGACTACAATGGCTACACGACACAGCTCTGCTGATGATGATGCACTCCAAAATGTTTTCGATTTCTCAGGAGACGATGAGATGTTTCAGAGTCTATTGTTGAGCTTTGAGTCAAATCTGCGTGGCTCTGACGACTATATTTTTACACTCCGAGAGTTAGGGAATCAAGGTGAGTTTGATAAAGCTGTTCGCTTTTATGAGTTTGCAAGTTAAACGAGAGAGGAGAAAGAAGAACAAGGGAAATTAGCTAGTGCTATGATAAGTACTCTTGGTAGATTGGCAAAGTAGCTATTGCTAAGAGGATTTTCGAAACTGGTTTTGCTGGTGGATATGGAAACACGGTTTACGCCTTCTCAGCTATTATCAGCGCTTATGGAAGAAGTGGGCTCCATGAGGAACTGAGGAAGCCATTAGTGTCTTCAACTCCATGAAAGGTTATGTCTTGAGGCCGAATTTGGTTACCTACAATACTGTGATTGATGCTTGCGGTAAAGGCGGGATGGAGTTTAAGAAAGTAGCTGAGTTTTTCGACGAGATGCAGAGGAATGTGTGCAGCCAGATAGGATAACTTTCAATTCTCTGCTTGCTGTTTGTAGTAGAGGATGGTTGTGGGAAGCAGCAAGGAATCTCTTTGATGAGATGTCAAATAGAAGGATTGAGCAAGATGTCTTTTCTTATAATATGCTTTTGGATGCTATTTGCAAAGGCGGGCAGATGGACCTTGCTTTCGAAATCCTTGCTCAGATGGCCGCGAAGAGAACTGTGCCTAATGTTGTAAGCTATAACACCGTTATTGATGGGTTTGCAAAGGCTGGAAGATTTGATGAAGCTCTTAACTTGTTTGGTGAGATGAGATATCTCGGTGTTGCATTGGATAGAGTTTCTTACAATACGTTGCTGTCGATTTATGCTAAAGTTGGTAGATCTGAAGAAGCTTTGGATATTTTAGGAGAAATGGCATCTGTTGGGATTAAGAAGGATGTTGTGACTTATAATACTCTTCTTGGAAGCTATGGGAAACAAGGTAAATATGATGAAGTGCAAAAAGTTTTCACTGAGATGAAGCGAGAGCACCTGTTGCCTAATTTACTGACTTATTCAACGTTGATTGATGTGTACTAGAAAGGGGGTTTGTATAAAGAGGCAATAGCGATATTTAGGGAGTTTAAGAGCGCCGGATTAAGAGCTGATGTTGTTTTGTACAGTGCATTGATTGATGCATTGTGCAAGAATGGGTTGGTGGATTCTGCTGTTTCTTTGATCGATGAGATGACAAAGGAAGGAATTAGTCCTAACGTTGTAACTTATAAATCCATAATCGATGCCTTTGGCTGTTCTGCAACTATGGAGAGATCAGCTGATGATAGCAATGGTGGAGCCAGTAACTTAGAAGTTGGATATTTGTCTTTCCCTTCTTCTGCTCTAAGTGAATTGACTGAAACAGAGGGTAATTGGGTAATACAGATATTTGGGCAGTTAACAATTGATAGTAATAACCAAATGAAGAAAGATTGTAAGGAGGGTATGCAGGAGCTCTCCTGTATATTGGAAGTTTTCCGCAAAATGCATCAGCTGGAAATTAAATCAAATGTTGTAACCTTTTCAGCGATTCTGAATGCTTACTGGTTTGTTGCTCTTTTGGATCCTCTTCTTGAAGTTAGCGAATAAAAGATATGACCCAATTGTTAGGGTTATCACTGATTAGCTCGATCTGGTTTTGGCTGGCATTTTGGTGAGGATTCTTATTTTGTTGACATGTTTGTATCAATGTAGTCGGTGTAACTCATTTGAAGATGCATCAATGCTGCTAGAAGGGCTCAGGCTGTTTGATAATAAGGTATATGGTGTTGTTCATGGACTTCTCATGGGCCATAGAGAGAATGTGTGGCTCCAAGCTCAGAGCTTATTTGACAAAGTAAATGAAATGGATGGTTCAACTGCTTCTGCCTTCTACAATGCTCTAACCGACATGCTTTGGCACTTTGGTCAGGTGAGGTCACACTCATATTTGTCAAGGCCAAGTTTTGGAACCGTTTTTTTTTTTGTGTTACCATTAGTGCTAATGCTTACTCTTGGAAACCTTTTGCTATAGAAACGAGGCGCACAACTGGTAGAGCTTGAGGGAAGATCTAGGCAAGTTTGGGAGAACGTTTGGTCTGATTCGTGCTTGGACTTACACCTCAGGTCTTCTGGAGCTGCACGTGCAATGGTCCATGCTTGGCTACTAAACATACGATCCGTTGTCTGTGAAGGTCATGAGTTACCTAAAGTCTTGAGGTAAGCTACAAAGCATTCTTCGGATTAACTACCAACTTGTATTGGCCTAATACATGTCACTTTTCATTTTACAGTTGCTTCCTTAAACTCTATCATAGCCAAGAATTTAATCTAATCTCATCTTTTTCGAAATCTGATATGCATCATGTCCCAAACCCAAAGTTGATACTAGGTCTTCGGTTTTCTTGTGATAACTATCAAGTAGTTTGATAAGTTTAAGTTATTGGTCATACATAAGGATTACAATGTCTCTGAAGATACTCATTTATGCAGTTTGTTCTTGTTTTACATATCCTTCGTGATCCTTAACTCTGTCAATATCCTGGTTTGTTCAAAACTTGTGATATATTGTGCAGCATATTGACTGGTTGGGGAAGCACAGCAAAGTGGTTGGAGATGGAGCACTAAGGCGAGCGGTTGAAGAGCTTTGAGGGGAATGGATGCACCGTTCCACCTCTCAAAATGCAACATGGGATGGTTCATATCAAGCGGTTCGATCGTAGCAACTTGGCTGCGTGAATCAGCCACATTCAAAATCTTAATCCTCCATGACCGCATAACCACCACATGCAACGACGAGGTCAACAGAGCAAATTGAAAAGCCCTCGCTTACGTTGGAGCCTCTTCTTTTGTAGCTCTACTGTGTGATGTAAAACAATTTATGACCATTATCAAGTCTGTGTATTGGTCTTAACAGTGTTTTGGCTGTGTGCTAATATTTTGTAACAAGCATCACAAATAATTATGTGAAAATGAATAATTTTTTAAGAAAAAAATGGGCTTTTTCAATGAGAATGAGACACGATCCCGGATCCACTATATTGTTGGTTTTGCAAATGGCCTTTTTGTTTTTTCCTTATTAAATACAATCCAGTTTAGTTCGGTTTTCTGTGAAATGCATACAGTATTTACTCTTCTTTTTTTTTTTACTGCAAACTCACATATTGAATAGTGAAAAGTAGATATTATCAAATTCATTTATGGAAACTAAACAGAAAATATCACTATTGATATTGGCCGTTTTGTGATCCGTTGCTGGTTTTTAGGGAAACTGAACAAAGGAATCCACAGGTTTGGTAAATGTTAAACCACTACGATTATTATTAAAATAGTTCAACTTGTCAACATCGACCAACCATTGACGCTTTAATTACTTACTTATTCAACGTGAATTTATTTTACTGTTGGTAGGATTTTAATATTTTTCTTGGCCTTTTTTATTTATTTTTTAAATGTTAGAGAAAATATCTCTCATGCCCTTATTCACTTACCAAAACTTTCAGTACCACACCCGTATTCCAAAAAGTTTTCACTTCAGTTTGAAAATATTTTATCATCTTTGAACTTCTTTTAACCTTACTAAATATTTCTATTCACCATACCCATAACTACATTTAATTAAATCCATCCAGTCATGTTTATTATGACCATGTCATTAGTCTAAAGTGTGTCCAAACAAAACTATAGAGTAGGTCTTACTTTGAACACCGAATATAGTTCCATTTGAGTTAAAATTCTCTCCAAGCTCAATATATAATAATACACTACCTTGAAAATATATATATATCAGAGAATATAAATAATTTTCTTTTACACGTGATGAGAGTACCTTGTTGGTGTTTTGTCATTATCCTATTAACTTAACCAGATATAACACACCTAGAAAGATGTAATAAGCTTATTATCTACCCCACATAATGACTATTATTAATCTGGTCGTAAAAGGATACAAAACAAAAACAAACACAGACGATTACCAAGGAACACACACAAAAAAAAATCAAATACTCGGCCTAAGGTTGAAAAGGTAGTTGAGTTTTTTTTTGCATTTTTATTAGAAAGTAGAAACTCGTGTATTTTTATAAAACATATATTTTGATATTTTGTATATATATTTTTTTAAATCCAGAAATTATATTATTTAATGGTTACGCTATTATGAGTGGCCTCTTCACCAGTCACCAGTCGCCAGTCGCCAGTCGCGTCTATCGTCTATATAAACCCTTTCTCTCCTTCATTTTATATTCCTCTTACTGTTTTTTATTTATTTATTTCTCAATTCTCCGATTTGATCCAACCATCCACAGATCTCGTTTCTAATGGCATCCAACGGTGAGAAAGGACTGATCGTTAGCTTCGGCGAGATGCTTATCGATTTCGTCCCTACTGAATCCGGCGTCTCACTCGCCGAAGCTCCTGGATTCCTCAAAGCTCCAGGCGGAGCTCCTGCAAACGTCGCAATCGCCGTTTCTCGTCTCGGAGGACGCGCCGCTTTCGTCGGTAAACTTGGAGACGACGAGTTCGGTCACATGCTCGCCGGGATTCTGAGGAAAAACGGCGTTGTTGATCAGGGGATTAACTTCGATACTGGAGCTAGAACTGCTCTCGCTTTCGTCACGTTACGTGCTGACGGAGATCGCGAGTTTATGTTTTACCGGAATCCTAGTGCCGATATGCTTCTCCGTCCTGACGAACTCAATCTCGACCTCATCAGATCCGTACGTAAATCTCATAAATCCCCTAATCTCTCTCGATTTGAAAATACAGAAACCTTTGTATTCCTCCAGATCTTCAAGAGATCTAGAGATTATAGATTAAATTTGAATTTCTGGGAAATGAAGTAACAAAATTTGATTAGGAGTGTTGAAGCGTGTAGTATTATTGGGAATCGTGCTATTGGATTTAGAAACGTAGAAGATGATGATCTCACGAGGCGGTGACTTTTATTTTTATTTTCGCGTGTCTTATTAATCTTTCCGCCTTCGGATGTGGCATAGATCCACGTGATACCACGTGATTTGCCCCAGTTCTTGATTTTTTTTTGTTTTTTCCCAAAACTACTAAAAGTAAAAGCTTTAGACCTTTTGGCCGTGATATTAAGCAAATTAGTTAACCGTCAGCATCTATGTCAATTGATTTCTCTAATGAAATATTTCTACTTTGTTTAAGTAGTTTTGCTTTGAGCTAAAATTGTGTTCTTCTTGATCCATATTGAAAATTTGAGAATCTGTGTATTTTCGGGTTCATTGATGTGATTTAAAGTGAATGTGCACATATTCGTGTAAAGTTTGGTTTTTAATAGCAATGGTGTGAAATGATGTCAGGTTGAATATTTTTGTGTAAATTTGTGAAATTTTGTAACTTTACAGCTAAATGTTCATGGCGAGGACCTTTGGCTTTCTTGAATAGTTTTGGTAATGATTGACCCCATCGTAATTAATATTCAAAACATATAGAATCTTATCAAAATGGGTCCCTTGATAACTATTCCTTATGATCTAATTTGTGTTGTTTTTGTATGTTTATGGGTATGTAACTGGTTTTTGTTTGATTATGTTAAGTTTGACATTTTTGTGACTAATGTGATTATTGTGTTTTTGCAGGCGAAAGTGTTTCACTATGGATCAATAAGCTTAATAGTGGAGCCATGTAGGTCAGCTCACTTGAAGGCCATGGAAGTAGCGAAAGAAGCAGGAGCTCTTCTTTCCTACGACCCAAACCTCAGGGAACCTCTCTGGCCATCAAATGAAGAAGCCAAAACACAGATCTTGAGCATTTGGGACAAAGCTGAGATCATCAAGGTTAGCGACGTTGAGCTTGAGTTTCTAACTGGAAGTAACAAGATCGATGATGAAACCGCATTGTCCTTGTGGCATCCCAACTTGAAGCTCTTGCTTGTCACTCTCGGTGAAAAGGGCTGTCGGTATTACACCAAGGTAACAACACACTAGAACATCTCTATATGCATTTACCATCATTATTAACACCATCATATTGTCTCTTGGTTATGTCATGTGTGTTGTGTCCATTAGGTGATACCAGAAGGCAAAACTAGTGTGCTATATAATATAACTTGAGACTAACTTTTATATTAACATGGTTTTTGAAAAGGATTCGAGAAATTTATTATAAAATATTTATCTAAACAGGGGATTTCAGTAGTGGCGCAGGAATCATCACTTATGATACTTGATTTAAATTTTAATATTGGTGGGTTTTGATTAGGTTTGGTAGATCTCACCAACTGTCGAGTAAAAAATTGATTAGTTTTTTCGTGGACCCTCGAAAAGACTAATAGTTTAATACTACTTTAATCAAATGAGGTCACAAAAGTCGTGATATATATAAGATTCTTTGTTTTTCAACCGTGACAACATTTTGTTTCATGTCGTTACTTGCCGAATCACATGATCATGAAACCGATTGGTTCTTACTTCTTTACGGTAATTACTTTGTGACTTCGACTAAAATGGATTTCTCTTCTTATACACTTACCAAACTGTGTAGACTTTCAAAGGAGCCGTTGACCCTTTCCATGTGAACGCTGTGGATACAACCGGAGCTGGAGATTCCTTTGTTGGTGCTCTCCTAAACCAGATTGTCGATGATCAATCTGTTCTCGAGGTATAACATTAGAAAGAAACCTCTAATTAATCAATGTGCATCCATTGGATGAATCCTTCTTTAGCTTCAAGATGATATAAAGGTCCTAACTTCAATATCCAATGACTTCTTGGTTTTCTTTTACAGGACGAAGAAAGATTGAGAAAAGTGCTGAGATTCGCAAACGCTTGTGGAGCAATCACCACAACCAAAAAAGGAGCCATTCCAGCACTTCCCACAGATGCTGAAGTTCTCAGTTTCCTCGAAGGGAAATAGAAACAAAATCAAAACAAGCTTTTACGACGAAATCTGTTTTCGCGGCTTTCTACTCTTTGGTATTCTTGTTTTAAAAATGAGGAAAGAAACAAATTGGGGCATTCCGCTCTGTTTTTGCTTCTCTCCTCTTCAAATGTAATGATTTAAAAAGACATTTTCAATTCAAGGCATCACTTGCTAATAAAATGATACGTTTTTTGCAACTATACTCATGCATACACATACCTATTACTGGTTCGAATCAGTTCATGGAGAAAGCAAGGCACAGACAATATGTGAACCAAGTGCCTATATATTACAAAGCTTTCTAGTTTCATCCATAGTTTAGCCTAGGTCGGGGACAAGGAAGTGCTCTTCATCATCATCATACCTGATATCTAGCCTCGGCTTCTTGTAGGAAACATTGGACTTCATGGGTCTATTGTAGGAATGAACATGAGCCAAATGTGAAACTGAAAGCTCTGGAACTTCAGCAGCCGGTAGAGCCTCTTGATCAGGTTGGTCACCAAAGAGACCCATCTCTGCAAGCCACTCCAGTTCACCGAGATCGAGCTGCTCTTTCTGCCAAAGTACAACAAATGATTATGTCAAAAGAAGCTACAAACCAAAAGATTTAGTATTCATCAATTTGGTAAACCGCTTCTCACCTTATTACTACACTCAAGGTCAGAGTAGCGGAAGAATTCATCGGTAACCCACAAAGGAGATGGAGCAGCGGATTGCTGAGTTGGTGGTTTAGAGAGAATCTGCTTTGCATTCTGCTGGTTAGATGGGTCGAAGTGGTTCTTCTCCACTTCTTTACTGCAACTAGCGGAACTCAGAGCGACTTGGATTCCAGTTGCTAAGAACCTCTGGTGATTGGCAGAGCGAGTATTTGGCGCATGAGTTGCCTCATCACAGTCTCTGCAGAGAAGAGCTCTATCCTCTACACAGAATATGAAAGCTGCCTTCTCCTGCAAGTCAACAAAGATCAACACAAGAAAGAGATTAAGTACATAAGCAACCATGAAATTGTGTTCTCTTAAGATCCCATTTAGAATATCTACCAAAATTGAATCTAAAAATTCATCCTTTGCAAACTATAACATCCAACAACTAACAAATTTCGAGATCCCACTAAAACCTTCACTAAAGTTAGCTCTAATTTTTTATAAAGAATTTACCAAGAACAGCTCAATTACAAGTTCTCCTCAAAACCGACAACAGAGCAACACATAAAGATCTATGCAAACACAAATACAAACATAAACAGAGAAAAGGAGATATTTCTTACAAGGCAGATGTCGCAGGGAGGGAATTTAGTTGAGAGAGAGTTAAGAAAAAGGCGTTGATGTTTGCTAGCGAGCTTATTAGCTGCGTGAACCTCAACGTCACATTTAGCGCACAGAGCAGCTTCATCGGCACAACATATAAGCGTTGCCGGAGCTTTCTCACACACATCACATTGTATCTTCATCTTTCTAATTAAAAACAGAACTTACAAAACAAAAAACAAAGACTTACCTTTTGTGTTTTCTGAGAAGTGAGAATCTGAATGTAAAAGGAATCCACAAAAAGAAAAAAATTAACCTTTTGTTTTCTTCCCTTGTTCAAGATCAATCCCTTTTATAAGACAAATGGAGACGAAACTTAAAAAATACAATTTTGTTTGAGAGTTCAAGTTGAAGGAGTGATTGGTGAAAGAGAAGATAAGAAGTTTTTTTTACCAGATTTTATGATTCTGCGTATCAAAAGGAACCACATACTTGCTTCTTGTAGCAATGCCTCGTAGAGCCCACTCTTCTTCTTTTTCTGCGGCTCTCATTGTTTCTCTTCTTCTCTGTCTCTGTCATTTGTATTTCGATTTTTTTGTGACCAACTATAAATTAATTACACTTGTATTCGATGTTAATACTACAATTTTTGGGATATTATTATTATTCGTTATTATCATTTTTAATTTATGTATCTATAATTTTCTTGTTTTGTATCCTCAAATTTGAAATTGTTTTTTTTCTCATAAAATAAAAATTTGAAATCGGGCGGATGTTGAAGAGGACAGCAAATATAGGAAATTTAATATTGAAAAGTGATGATATATTTTACGAAGAGTACGGCAAAGTAAGAGCATTAATGTTTTCCTCTGTATACAGTGAAGCCGTAAAATCTTGTGGACAATGTTTCACAAGAAACAATAGTCGGCTGCATTTTTTTTGCGGTCTGTATTGAACGTTGCAATATTGGAGAGAAGACAACGTTTTCAAGATCAAACAATTTCGTTGGAATTGGTGTTGACTAATCTTGTGGCTTTCCTTCGTTTTTTTAGTGGATAAACTCAGTATTTAATTCTTGTAAAATTTGATATTTATACCAAAACAATAGTCAACAAATATCATAACACAAGTAGCATTATTATCATTTTATGTTTGTGCCTTAATACAAATAGTTATAATTTATAACAAATTAACAGTTTGAAGTAATATAAACTTTTTACATACTTGTACTCGACACCCAGTCTCAATACCAATAGCCAAATCCAAACAGCTCAAAATGCAGTGCAGTGCAAGTAAAACTGTTTCTTTGGGCTATCCAACTTCAATGACCAACCAAAAGGCTTCTCCTTAGCAGACAACGCAATACCCTGTAGGCCAAGGTACCAGTTAAGCTGTGTAGCTAAACCCTAATATCTAGGAGACTGCAATTTAGAATGAGAAACGAATTGTTCAGAGGGAGTACCTCTCACTAATGTAGACATATTCATATTTCTTTAGCTCTCTTTCTGGGCTTGAGAAGGCTTGAGTCTTACTCCATTTTGTTGTTCCTGCTGTTGAATCCGCTGTTGCAGCTGTTGCTGTTGTTGAAACTGGAACTGCTGCTGCTTCTGTGAATGAAGCTGAAGTTGCTGGAACTGCTGTGCAGCTAAAATTGTCTGCATTGACTGATTGTTGGAATAGAATTGCTGGGTTGATCCAAACGACCCATAATTCATTGCTGATGGAGCAACTTGGCCAGTCAACAATTTCAGATGCTGGATTTCCTCCTTAAGTGCTTCGTTTAGTTCTGTAAAAAGAGAAGATTCAATTGATCAAATGAACCAAAAAGCAATGTTCACACCGAGAGAAAGTGTTTGCGATAAGAGACTCACCATCCTGCAAATGAACCTGCTGCTCCATCGTTTGTAACCGCAGTTTCAGCTCATTGTTTTCAACAGTCAAGCCATTTGTGTCTCTCTGAACAAACAGGAACAAAAGAGCACAATTTTTAAACCCATTAAACAATCACATTACACAAATGAAAATTGTAGCGCTGGATTTAATATCGCTTAGCATGAAAAAAGAGCAATCCTACAATGACTCAAAACCAACCTGTAAGAGAGTCAATTGCGCTGAGAGAGTTGTAGCCTCAGTTTGCAAAGTCTGTACTTTTCTCTCAAGCTCAAATATGTATCTCGTCTTCCTTTCTTTTGATCTTGCCGCGGACTGCCTGTTTGCCCATATCCTATTGTATGACACAAACACAAATCATACACTTGCTTGAATCACAACAAAAGTTTGATTCTTAAAAGTGAACTCAAAAACATGCAAAAGAGAAAGAGAATCTCAAGCAGCAGTTTCATTAACTTTTTGTGAGGTGAGGCCATTCCAGAAGTCATATGGAAACAGTTGACACAACTAAATGATTGGTGACATTAAAAATTCAAACAAAAAGCACGAAACATTCACCATGTCCATCCAAACTTTAAAACAGGATTAAAAAAACCAGAATAGCACAGAACGAAATGACGAAAACTAATTTACCTCTTAGCACGTTTTGGATCAGTGAGAGCAAGTTCAGCAAGTTTAGTAGCAGACATTGACTTCTTAGCATCAATTCCAGAATCATCTTCATTTCCCGACATAAGCATCTTATTGATATTCATTGAGCCATCCATAGACTGACTGTATTGGTGCCTGACTCTTGGTCTTTCGCCAAAACTATTAAGCATATTCTGAGGATTAGAAGTTGAACCAGTAAGCGTCATTGGCTCATTTTTCCAAGCAGTTCCTGATGGCTCACCCACTTGAGCAGAAGATGTAGCAGAAGAATTAAACTTATCCATATCAAGATACATAGACAATAAGTCTTCTTCAGTCTCATCAGAGAAAGAAGTTCCATCGGCAGTATTACCAACAACACCAAGATCACTATCAAAGCTCAAATCATCAGGGAGAGTAAGGATTTCAGAATGAGCTCGACGGTGTCCAATCTTCTTAGGTGGGTTATCAAGCATACGGCTAATATCATGGCTCATTCGATTAGAATCTGATCCATGACCAATGGAACCAGCTTCTGAGAATGCTGAGCATCGACCTGATGGAGATGGAGGAGGAAGACCTCCACTAAGTGCTGGAGATTTCTCCTTATCCATTTCTAGGGATATTCACCAAATCAACTATCCTGCAAATGCTAATCACACATAACACTGGTAAGTTCACAAATTCAAAGCAATTCATCAATGGAAGAGAAACAGTGAAGCAACCCTAGAAAAGTTCATGTTTTTATCCTAACCCTAAATCAAAATGAGAAGAAAAAGAGGAGAAACCCTGATGAAAGTAGATCAAAGGAGACGACTTTGCAACACATCACTTACAAAATAGATCTAATCAGCTGTAGTCTGATCATGTACAGAGTGGCAGAAAGCTTGTAAGATTTTCTGGGGGAATTTTTTAGGGTTTTTTGGCTAATGTAAAGAGGAAAAATTGAGTCTTGGAGAAGAAAATGAGAGGAAGAGAAGAGAGATCTATGAGATGGGGGAAGGCGAATTCGATTCTTACAGCAGATCATGAGTAGGTAATACGCTCACAAAACGCGACGTTTTGCGTGTTCCGCCATTTCCATTAGTGTGACGATGAGAGGCAGAGAATTTAGCGATTTACCAAAAACGAAGGATTAGTTTAAGCAAATTGTCAATTTTGTTACCACTAGGCCTGGGCCTGCTTCTTGAATAACTTATGGGCTTTAAACCCATCAAATACAAGCCTTTTGGAGCAACTACATACTCTTTCTTTTGTTAGAATGTATGTTCGTATATATATGTCAACTTATATTATTTGAACAATGTTAGCAAATTAACCAATACTGATGTGGCATATTACGAAAAATGTCATTAAAAATAATTTTTTTGCTAACAAATTGTTAATTTGTCAATAAAAATAAATTAGTCTTAAAATTAAGGAGCAAATTTTCTGAAACACGTGGATCTAAAAGTTAATATTTGACCCAGTTTAAAATGAAGCGAATCCTTAAAAAGATATCCATCGAAATTTGACGGCTCTGTGTGACTTAAAGCGGAGGATTTGGAGGAATAGAAGATGAAGAAGGTGAAGCAGATGCTCGATCGAAAGTTTACGAGATGCCAAAAAGAAATGAAGCGACATGAAGATTTCTTTACTACAACTAGGTTTTACTCTCTTTCTTCGATATAACTTTCTTTGTGTGCAATTACTTTGCTTATCTTTTGTTTCTGTATTAAACAATTTTATTGATGATTGATCTTTGTGTTGGTTTCGAATTTTGAATTTTCTGAAAAAATTTAGCGAAATTCAGAGGCATATTTAGTCACGGACTTGTGAATTATAGAATTTGAAGATGTGATTGGAATTTTTGAACTAAGTCGTTGATATTAAAACATGAACCTTCTTGGGGTTTTGATTAGGGACTTTGCACTTTGAGATTAGTCAACTCTTTAGAAAGAGATGAGAGGAGATTATATTGGGAAGAGTTCAGATAATTAGAAAACAAGTTTAATATACGTACACCATGTGTTTGATGAAATTCCCCGGAGCGAGAGAGATGGAGATGTATTTAAATTCCCTTTCGTGGGGGTTTGTAGGTTTTTCCTCATACCACGGATGCTATTCAAGAATGGGTTGAGCCTGCAGCTAGGATTACAGTGGAAGGACAGTCACGCCTTTGTGTCATAGAACTTGGAGAATGGAGAAACAATAGGTATTTTAATTTATGTCTCTTAACAGAGATTTTAATGCCAATAATTTTCTTGGTCAGGCTCATGGTTCGTGGCTTCACGCTAGACTTGCCGCTCACTGGTTTAAATTTCAGGTATTGTTTATGGTTGGCCTTTTTACAAAGTTTTGAAACATAGCAGTTTTTTCCCTGATTAACTTTTGGTATTTTGTGTACCCATAGACTTAAACCGAGACACATGGGAAGCCCATGGGAAACTTGCTGTGGAGATAGTAATTTTAAAGGTGTTGTTTTAGATATGGTCCTATTGAGATTTATGCCTCTAAACTGCATAAGAACACCTCACTAATGAGATTTACTTACATACGCAAGCAAAGGCCAAGCTGAGAAGTGGGATGATCCACATGTGGAAAACATTAAAACTGTTAGCATCTTATTGGCAATTTATTTTTTAGTAATTTTTTCTGGCATTAATTAAATGCCTCATCTCTGATGAATCATCAATCTCTAGAATTGATGTAAATCAGATTGGTGTTTGCACCTGCTAGCCATATTAGTATTTGTTTTCTTTGTTTCTTGCCGAATCTTTTATCATATCATTGGTTATAATTTGTAGGTGACACATGCAATGGTTGAGAGGCTGAGACCAACGATGCAAGTAATATATCAGCGGTTGGTATGATGGTTTCTATGGGTTGTTGAAAGAAGTCAAAGATTCCCAGCTCAAATTTTCTTTAAACTAAGCAGCCTTAGTAGTTCTTTTGCCGAGCTAGAGAAGCGTGGTTTTGACGTTGCAACCCCTCAGTCATGGATAAACAAAGTGTTGTCTCTCCAAACATCAAAGCTAAAGGAACACGTTGATTTCACATCAATGTGCCTAGTCAACAAGACAGTGCAAGAACTTGAGAATATAATTTGTCTTTCATGCTTAGAAGTACAATAACATTATCAAGTAGACGACAAATTTTGCCAGAGACTGAACAAAAACAGCTCAATATCGCATATCACAACTTTTGTCACTCATTTGCTTTATTTCACTGCTTAAACCAACACTAACTCAGGCTTCCCAAAAACACCTCCACCGATTGTTGCTTCAGGAAGCTTCTCTATTGCATACTTAGGCCGTGTCACAAGCATGATCGGCACACCAGAAATCTTTAAACGAACAAAAGAAAGTAAACATCCAAGGTTCCCAGCCATGGATATCACAAATCATTCATAAAAAAATACTATCTTTTCTTTGCGAATCCTTCGCTTTAGATCTCTATCACAAGTAGCCACTATGAAACACTTACGCTGGTATATTACAGAAGAAACAAACAAACAGAAGATTAGACTATATGCATACACAGAGCACTTCCTCGGAGAAACATGACACAGAGATAAACAAAGCCGAAGCTGAGGCAAAACCTGAGTAACTCTGTCCACAAGACTGTCATCAGCATCAGTACCTTTGTGTACACAAGGTAGTCTTTCAAATCGGGGATCCTTGGCAATCTTACCAAATCATAAACAAATAATTTGTTGTTGCTTTAATAAATTAAATATTGGGAAAAATGTCAAAAAAAACATGAACTTACGTATTTAGACCATTTAAAACACGAATTTTGTTTTAAGCCATTTAAATAATAAATTTGCGTTGACTAATGTTTTGAGACATGAATTTTTGTTTACCCGGCCAAATAAGACACGACGTTAAATCAGATAACAGATCAACTAACGGGCGTTAACCACTCTCCGTCAGTGAAAAAACGACGTCGTTTTGGAAGAGAGAAAAATGTCAATAAAATCACAAACTTTCAAATTTAGACCATTTAAAACATGAATTTGTTGTAAGCCATTTAAATCATCAAATTTTTGATTATTTCTCAATATGTATTGTTTGTATTTTTTATAAAAGAGTGTTTTTAATCATTAAATCTATACAATCATGAAATAATTTACAAAAATCGAATCCAATTAATTACGGTTAAAAAACCGTATTTCGATCGGTTTTTACATTGTTTAATTTTCATAAAACCAAAAACCGTTAATTATGTTATATCTATACAATCATGAAATAATTTACAAAAATTGAATCCAATTAATTACGGTTAAAAACCGTATTTCAATCGGTTTCTAAATTGGTTAATTTTTTATAAAACCAAAAACCGTTAATTATGTATTGTTTTCTTTCTCAATATGTATTGTTTGTATTTTTTTATAAAAGAGTGTTTTTAATCATTAAATCTATACAATCATGAAATAATTTACAAAAATTGAATCCAATTAATTACGGTTAAAAACCGTATTTTGATCAGTTTCTACATTGTTTAATTTTTTATAAACCAAAAACCGTTAATTATGTTATATCTAGACAATCATGAAATAATTTACAAAAATTGAATCCAATTAATTACGGTTAAAAAAACTGTATTTCAATCTGTTTCTAAATTGTTTAATTTTATATAAAACCAAAAACCGTTAATTATGTATTGTTTTCTTTCTCAATATGTATTGTTTGTATTTTGAGAAAGAAAATAAAACAATACATAATTAACGGTTTTTAGTTTTATAAAAAATTAAACAATTTAGAAACCGATTGAAATATGTTTTTTAACCGTAATTAATTGGATTCAATTTTTGTAAATTATTTCAAGATTTTTAGATATAATGATTAAAGACACTCTTTTATAAAAAATACAAACAATACATATTGAGAAAGAAAACAATACATAATTAACGGTTTTCGGTTTTATAAAAAATTAAACAATGTAGAAACCGAACGAAATACGGTTTTTAACTGTAATTAGTTGGATTTAATTTTTGTAAATTATTTCATGATTGTATAGATTTAGTGATTAAAATACTCTTTTATAAAAAAATACAAACAATACATATTGAGAAACAAACAAAAATTGATGATTTAAATGGTTTACAACAAATTCATGTTTTAAATGGCCTAAATTTGAAAATTTGTGATTTTATTGACATTTTTCTCTCTTTCAAAACGACGTCGTTTTGTCACTGACAGAGAGTGGTTAACGCCTGTTAGTTGATCTGTTATCAGATTTAACGTCGTGTCTTATTTGGCCGGATCAACGAAAATTCATGTCTCAAAACATTAGTCAACGCAAATTTATGATTTAAATAAATTACAACAAAATTCATGTTTTAAATAGTATTAATATGTAAGTTCGTGGTTTTTTTTATATTTTTTCCATTAAATATTCATATATTGTTAATGTATTACAAATTTAGATGGCGTGTGGGGTTGCCCATAGAGTTTGTTTGGATAGAGCTTTTAATCAGGCCTGAAAAGGATTTGTTGGTTTAGGCCCAATGCTTTAAGAACTAAAAAACAATTAATGCAAAAAAAAATATAGCGAGAATTGTGAATTTGTGATTGTTGCGATCGAACAAATGGACGCAATGTCGGAAAAGCAAGATGAAGACCTTTTGTAAACTATACATATAAAAAAATCGGCTTTTCATAACCAGGAAAATATTTCAAATGAGAATATTCAGTTGAAAAAGAAAAACAGAGGAGATATTATTTGAACAAGAATACTAAAAAAATGAATTTAATTTCTCTATAAAGAAAACACATGTATCTTTGAAGCATTGTCCTTTTCCTAGTTGGAAAGGAATGTCACGGTGGTCAAATCCACATTTAATAATCCGAAAACTGTTTAGGAGTGTTTCAAAATATTAACTGAACGTACGAATAAAATCAATATCATTGGCAATTTACAAAATCATAAATTATATTCTTTTGTAATCAATTTTCCATCTGCAATAACATTAAAGTCACTTGGTTCAAGTGTCTTTCTTATAAGAGTTCACACATTTCCTCGTACTTTGATATTACTGGTCTTTAATACATTTAGTTATTTGTGTTATCGTGTAGGATCCTGGATTTAATTGACTGACTCGAGTTTTTCAAATTGCCTTCCACAAGCTACTGAGCTAAGTACAGTACTACTACTCTCACATCACAATGAACCAAAAAAAAACTATTTTAAAGTCTTGGCTTTTGGCGGAAAAGTAGTTTTGGGTGCATTGAATCGAAAACTATGTTTTATCTCTCAACTACTTGGTTGAACCGAAAACTATGTGTTAGTCTCTTAACTGTTTTGTCAAAAACAAGACCAAGTACTTAACAACATTATGAGTTCTTTTCAATTTTGGTCGGATTTCTCATGATCATTTCCAAAGCAACTCAAAGACCGAACACAAACCTATTTTCTCAATTTTGAAAGTCATACAAAATGTTTAGAAAACGTCACAAATGTAAGTACATTTACCTGCTCCAAAAATCTGAGTATCCAAAATTTGAACATGGTTTACAGATCAGATCCTCAATAAATTTTATGTTTGAATGTTAAAAACATCTTCTAGATATTTAATATTTTTTTGAATGCATTACGAATTCTTTTGAATCTAACTGACGGAAACCACCTGATTATTTAGTTTTATTTACTTACTTTCATATTATACAAATCCTTGCTAATACTTAAATCGTTATAAACAAAGCGCAACTACCTTTCTCACTTTACGCTTCCTCTCGCTTATGAATTCTTTTAACTAACGCAATTAATAACTCTCCTGCTATGATTTGATATAGAAACTACTAAGCTAGTGGCCACAGTACATATTGGGAAAAAATCTTATATCCAACTATATATGATGATTACATATGTAAATGCTGTAATGAAAGTAACTATTATTGTAGGGCAGTAGGGTACAATCATTTTATTTAAAATTTTATATTTTTGTCTTCTTACGTTTCCGGAGTTTGCGAGGCCCTCGTCTCCATTATAATGTCTGATTTACCAAGGTTTACTTTTTTCAAGATCTAGAACCGAGGATCTAGGAATTTCTGGGACATTTCAAACGTGATGATTTATTGATTTATTTTGTAGTTACTATATGTATAGTGTGCTGAAAACTTATAGTAGCAACAAGATCGTTTGAATTATCTATACGAGCTTACAAGTTCGAGCACATGCTTATGTCTACACTACGGATCTTAGCATGTGAAAGTTTACAATCTCTTTATCAAAAAGAAGGTTACGATCTTGTATTATCTTTTGATTAACATTTTTAATATATCACTTGAGGTGTCATTTCGGTTTCAGTTTTAGAAACCAAAAAGCCTAAAAGGTTTGGACAACGGCAAAGGCGATAATGCTGAGGTATCCCTCATTATATATATATATATTTAAATGAAGATACAACTTGGAAGTGTGCGTACTAAAAGCGTTGTCATTATAAGGTACAAAATCATCATATCACACACCGAAAAAAATAATGATGGAATATCTAAATCGATCTTGGCCAGTCAAAATCGTGTATAGAGACGTGTATGCATTAGTGATCAATCTTGCAAGCCTAATAATACATGAATTCAAGTACTTGAAATATAAACATAGACGAAATAAACCAAGTGGTTCCTACTTGAAGAGAGTTGTCTGTTGTTATATGCCAACGATCTATTTCCCTCAAACCCAAAATTATCTAAACCGTTGCCATTTGGAAAGTTGAAATCGTGGCATACTTAGGTCCATCAAAAAATTCAGTGAATGGAGTACACGACGATTACATTCACTGTATCCCCTAGAGAAATTAATTGGATGTTAAAAACTCGGATCACCTCTAGTTATCAAAAAATAAAATAAAAACTTAGACAAAATAATAAAATACTATATGATTTCGACGTTGCTCCATTCATGAATTTAACTATTCATTCAAATCACACATTATGTAACTATATGAACGTACGTAATACTTCATAATATTTTATTTTAATACAAAAAATCATAAATAATAAACAAAAAGACTATAGGAAAAACAGGCATTTATATTGTGGTTTAGATGTTATAAGTCAAATATTTATTGGGATTGTATATGTTTTTATCAAAATCAGTGAAAATATTTTTCATTTGATATTGTAAAATATATGATAAATTTGATATTGTAAAATATTTGATAAATTTATTGAGATTGTATATGTTTTCATTTTATAAAAATCAGTGAAAATAATTTTGCATTTAATTTGGTAAATTTTGAAGGTTAGGTCTATTTTGTAATTCTCATATAATATTTGAATTAAAATATACATTTTTAAGTTTCTAATAATATTAATAAAATCATTAGAAATGGATTTATTAAGTAAGATTTGATCTCCAGAAAAATGGGTCAAACTTTAAATTATAAAATAAAAATATATGCATTTTTTAGTGATCTCGTTTTCTTTTTTCTTTGCATATTTGTAGAATATGACTAACTGTATAAAATGGATAAGTGTTAGATCCACGTATATGATATGATATGGATAATCATACTTTTGAACTATTACCCTTTTTTGTCACAATTTCATGTAGTTATATTTGGATATCATTGGATATAGTTCGTGTATATAATGAAAAATAAATAAATATATTAATATAATGAGTTGGAGTATCATGTGTATTTAAAAGACGTGGGTACCTTGTTTGTATATATTTAGATTATAAGTTTATTATAAAGTACTTATTCAAAAAAGTATATGCTGAGTAGTCAGTGGGTTATTCCAATTTTATTAAAAAGAAACAAAAAAAAAAAACACTGAAATTTGATAACAGTATTCCAGCTACCGAAGGTGATTTTTGCCTGTAAACACGTACGTCCATAAAAGCAATGTATATCAACAGTAGAATAAGTCAAATTTCGAGCCCTGTGTCACCCATTTCCTCTTTGTGTTGGCATCTAAAAATAAATTTTTTGAATTGTTAAACAAAACAAAACAATATTTTACAGGTTAGAAATATCACTATTGCATGTAAATTACGTTACACCTTAGTGCTTACGTGCCAAATGCAACAAATATCATGACATTTATTATTTACCGATCCTATGAGATTTGTTGCACTACTTAGTATTTTCATAACACTATAAATTAGAAGGCAACCTTCACTTTTATTCTTCTCCATTAAGTTTTCCAAACAAAGAGAATCCAAAAAGAAAGAGAAAAAGAGATCCAAATGTCGGTGACATCTACGGTGGAGGAGAACCACCAGAAAAGTCCTTCTTCGTCGGAGACACTGCCGGAGAAGAAGAAGAAGAAGAGGAGATGGGTGTTTTGGGATAGAAGGTGGAGGAGATTAGATTATGTTAAATTCTCAGCATCTTTCATTGTTCATTCTCTTGCTCTCTTGGCTCCATTTTATTTCACATGGTCAGCTCTTTGGGTTACCTTTTTGTTTTACACAATCGGTGGTCTCGGTATTACGGTCTCGTATCACCGGAACTTGGCTCACCGGAGTTTCAAAGTCCCTAAATGGCTTGAGTATCTCTTAGCCTATTGTGCCCTTCTCGCTATTCAGGTTCATAATTTTTGTTATATAAGTATATTGACTTATAGATCTTAAGATATTAACTGCTAATTGTATTTTATTTATAGATCTAAAACTTTTTTTTAATATATTTTTTTGTCTATAGGGAGATCCGATTGATTGGGTGAGTACTCATCGATATCATCACCAATTTACGGATTCAGAACGTGATCCACATAGTCCTAAAGAAGGTTTTTGGTTTAGCCATCTTCTATGGATTTATGATTCTGCCTATCTTGTTTCGAAGGTGATTTCAATGAAATTGTCTAATTTCGTTATAAAATCGTTTGATTTATATAACCAAAAGATCTAAATCTTGATGAATTAATACAGTGTGGAAGAAGAGCAAATGTGGAGGATTTGAAGAAGCAATGGTTTTATAGGTTTCTACAAAAAACGGTGCTATTTCATGTTTTAGGATTGGGTCTTCTTCTCTTCTATCTTGGTGGCATGTCCTTCGTTACTTGGGGAATGGTAATTGAATCTCTATTATTATTATTTTTGATAATTGAATCTCTATTTTGAAAACGTGTATATATATATATATATGTTAATGATAAAAATTGAAAATAACAATGGTGGGTTGATGCAGGGGGTAGGAGCAGCATTGGAAGTGCACGTGACTTGCCTCATAAACTCACTTTGCCATATCTGGGGCAGTCGAACTTGGAAGACCAATGACACTTCTCGTAATGTTTGGTATGTAAAATATTAATTTTTACATTTTTGGTGCCTACTTAAAATTATCGAATATTTCTTTCCCAAAAATATCAAAGAACACATGAATCGGAGACGGGTCATTTTCCAGAAACGCATTTTATGTGGTTGGTTTATTTATTTATACCATTTGGTATATATATTTTTTATTAAGGTGGTTATCGGTATTTTCATTTGGTGAGAGTTGGCACAACAATCATCACGCTTTCGAGTCGTCGGCTAGACAAGGACTTGAATGGTGGCAAATCGACATTTCTTGGTACATTGTTCGGTTTCTCGAGATTATTGGTTTAGCTACTGATGTGAAAGTGCCTACGGAGGCTCAACGACGTCGTATGGCTATTGTTCGTTGAATTGCGGGAGCACAAACAAATGGAATCTTTTCTATGTAATTAGAATCATTTCTAATCCTAAAAGAGAGTTATTGTTTTATTTTCTTTTGAAGTTTTGGGTTTAGACAACGAACGTTTCCGATGTGTTGGTGTTTGACCAAGTTGCTTAAGATATTTTGTCGTAATTGGTACTTATAAATCTTTAGTGGGAGGTAATTAATACGCTAATTACGGTATCTTTTATCTCCATGTGAGACTAATATATATATATATATATATATATATATATATATACAACACCTAAAATATATAATCGTAAAAGAAGAAACAAAAGACAGATTGGTTGATGGAGATTATATAGATAGACTTATAAAGTTGTTTGCTATATTGCCATGTGAGACTAATTTCGATAAATAAAAATTGTAGAAGAAGAGACAGAGACTTTTCCAGTGGGAATATATTGGATTTTGGTGTTTATTGGCTTTTTGTTAATATTGATATATGCAATCTAAAGTTTCCGTTGTCTATAAAGCCAAACAACGAAGTAGTCCACTCTTCTGCCTTTTTTGTTTGCAAGTACCACTCTTTTTTTTTCTTTCTTTCAAATTGAGTACTCTTTCTTTAACTGTTGCGTGGCCCGCTGAAGAAAAATTGGATTATATTCTTTTAACTGAATAGAAAATTTTAATTTTGAAAAGTTGGTTAAGTTATTTATCGAAGTTATAGCTATAAAGTGACAATGACTTGATTCTCTTCCTCAAAGATCAAATCCTACTAGCTAATCAATCTTCACAAATCATGAACTCTATCAACAAGGCAAAAACAGTGAGCTCTTGTTTTGGGAGAATTTAAAACTAGACATTTAGATTTTAGACTAGCCAAATAAATCTTAGTTGTTAATTTGGTTACTGAAGATATAGTTACTAGTTACCACGATTACAATGGTATTAACAAAAATATTTGAATAACAAAACAAATTATAAAAACTCCAACTAAATTTCTTCTAAAAGTAACGATCAAAGTATGATCTGGTAACTCCTTGAATTAACCGAAACCTAACTGCGGTGTTGAACACACTGTTTGTTTAAAATTTGCAAGTAAAAAAATTAGAAGTTTTACAACAAAGTTATTAAAAAACCTCTTTTTTATAATAAAAAAGTCCAAGTCAAAGGGTGCACAAACCTTTATTTGTGGACTACACATGCAAACCAATGGTTTACCACGAAAAAGCCTTAAGCTTTGAAATCATCCTTTGCTTCTCGGATAATCCCTAAAGCTTTTGCTTCATCTGCGGTCTCCGGAATGCCTAAAGCCCGACGTATATCTGTATTCGAACTACGGAGGAACGGGTTACAAGCTTTCTCCATTTTCAGCGTTGTCGGAATCTGAGGTTTGGCAACAAAAAAGAAACAAGAATCAACAACACTAAGTTAAGTTAACCAAGAAACTTGAGTATTGAAAAAGGATAATTGGTGATGAATTTCTTTTTTTTACCGTAGGTAATTTTTTTCTACGGAGCTCTGCAACATGAGCTGCATAAGACTGGAGTACCTCGTTGTTTGGCTCTAAAGACAATGCAAACTTGGAATTACTCTGCATCCAAATAAAAATGAAGTCATTTGAGACCAGCCCTTTTAGTAAAAAGCTTTTCATAACACTAGAATACCAAAGTATAACAGACCAGTGTATATTCATGACCACAGTATATGCTAGTGTCATCTGGTAATGATATGATCTTTTGGAGAGAAGCAAGCATCTGCAGAACAAACGCAGAGGATAGAAAGATACATGAATTGATTCTGAGAGCTTTGTTCCAAAAGAAATGTAATTAAGTAGAAAGATGATAAAGAGAGAGAGATATTGTTGTTTACCTGCTTAGGAGTACCTTCAAAGAGTTTACCACATGATAAGCTAAACAAGGTGTCCCCGGTGAAGATAGCTCGTGATCCTGGAAAGTATAAGCTGATATGGCCTGCAAGCAGAATTAAGATAATTAGAGAAAAGTGTAAAACGTGGTATATATCATGGATATGTTTAAACAACAGAATCCGTAGAAACTTTGCTTTTTGTTGGCCATTTGCATATCTAATTTAAAGAACAAGACTTCTGGTTACAGAGTTTATGGTAGAACTCTCATGTTTCCTCCATTAAATCAAGGTACAAACTTAAAACATAGGATTATTCAAGAGAATCCCCAACTTTTTCAGACCCACTTGACTCAACAAAATTCCCCTTAACCTACACAAGTCTGTTGGAAAGTATTAGAACTCCTTCACGTTTAGATGCCCATTTAACTTCTATGAACAAGAGAGACAACTCTGTCTTCTGTACCAAGGTAAGACCACATAATGAGCACACAGTATCCAGTTAAGGAAATCCACCCATTCTAAACCAAATCTTTAGTCAATCTCACACATTATTAGATAAAAAACGAAGACACTGAACATATACTGTAATAATCAAATCTTTAAGTACTTCACAGTGGGTATATTTTAGTAAGGAAAGGCTTATTGGAATGCAAGAACATGGAGGGAGTAACATTCAACGCTTTCAAAGTTCATATAAGAATTATCAACAACCTTTTGTGTGGCCAGGAGTATCAATAACATGGACTTCATGGCCAGCAAACATCCATTTTTCACCATCTTTCAAGGCTATATCAATTCCAGGAATCCGATCTTTATCCACGGCTGAGCCAATCACCTGCATTTCAAAGATGTAACCTTTAATCATCGCACTTTTTTGTAAAATGTTATCATTGCACAACGAGTACAAAAAGAGAAGTTAAATCTTCCTACCTTTGCACCGTACCTGTCTTTTAATTCCAAATTCCCACCAGTATGATCATAATGATGATGTGTATTCAATATGTATGTTAGATTTCGACCACTCCTCTTCAACGAATCGATAACAGGTTCAGCTTCAGAAGGATCAACCACCCCAACTGTACCAGTATCCTCATCATGTAAAATATAAGCATAGTTGTCTTTAAGACAAGGCACCTAGAAAGAAAAGAAACACCTGAGAATCAATTTCATTACATGATCGCCTACTAAACGGGCTTGTGGCATGAAAATTCAACAAACAAACAATTATATGGACCAAAATATGGTTTAGGAGATCCCACAGCACAAACAATTATATGGACCAAAATATGGTTTAGGAGATCCCACAGCACACACCAGTTCAATTTGCAAAGAGGAGACATTGGAGACACTGCAGAACTTTGACACTCTGATAGATTTACCAGCACCACGCAAAGTCCTAAGAGGTTCAGAGACCAACTTCATCACTCTAAAGACAAGACCCTTTCTGAGGTTAAGCTGTCTCACACATGGCTGGCTTGATAGGTTCTGAAAAAAAAACAGAGAGATAAAACACATTTATTTCACAAGTTCCAGAAACAAACAACCTTTCTCAATCTATCAGTTCTGTTTAGAATTATAATCCTAAACAAAACATGAAAATTAAATTACCAAAACGATCATCAAGAATTAAGCATATAAATCATAAATTTGTACAAGATGCACTGATAAAAAAAAAGTAAGATTTTACCCCCTTCTCGTAAATCAAAATTCAAAATTTCAGAAAAATAAACCATCAAATACATAGTTTCTTCCCAAATATATTGAAATCAGAAGGAAATGAAACAAACCCTAGAACATCGAAAGAAGGAGATAGCAGAAGCAGCTTTTGAGATGGTTTGCATATCTCAATCTATCTTCTCAAAAAGATTGAAGAATTTCTCTTCCTCTCAATCTCCCAAGAAAATTCTCTCTTCGATCGAAACGATCTTCTAAGAGAATCGACGGAGAAAGAGCGTCAGAGAGAAGAAGATGAAGCCGTAAAGAGTCGATAGAGAGAGAGCAATGTGTCGCTCATACACACGTTTTGCCACACAACTACTCAAACCGACCGAACCGGACCGTACTGAATGCTAACCAAAGCGATAGACAGCGAGGCATCTCTGGTTTTCAGATAAGACGTGTTTTCACGACTATTAAAAAATTGGATCCAAATTTGAAATAAACTAAAGTTATGGGTTTTTTTTTCAATTTTGAAGAAAATGAATTCAATTATGTAATAGATGATAGATCCAAAACTATAGTGTTGTGCTTAAGAGTTGATAAGATTTTTCCATTTAGCCGCACCTTAGGGTGACATTACATAGCCTTAAAGTTAAGGGCGAGGTTTATACAAACCTTGTATTAAACTTTGCATTTACTCTCTAAAGCATCTTTGCGTTTTGGCTTTTGTCGACAAAATGCACTTTTCATGTGATTTTAAAATTCTATTTGACTTGATGATTTATATTAAAAATTTTACATTTACCAATTTTTACTACTATAGCAAACATTGTCGGGATGTTTCAACAAAACAAACATGTATTCCTTAAACCTTATGCTAAACGGAATTTTCTTTTTGTTCAGATAAACGATTTTCATAATCAATGTTTTGAAATAAATTACAACATGAATCGTGCTTAAAAAATGAATCATGAAACTCATGATTACATGACGCGAGCACATATGTATTAAACTTGTTTCTTAATTGTCTTTAAATATTTTTAGTTTGGTGGACCTATACACGCATGCAAGTATGCAACAATATATATATATATATATATATATAACTTACTCCATCTTTTTATATAACCAGGGTAACATACGCGTATGCATATGAATCATGCATGAACTCATGCTTCATGAGCATATATGTATAGTACAGTATATTTAAACAATTATTCATAATTGTCCTTAAATGTTTTTAGTTTAGTGGACCTATACACACATGCAAGTATGCGATAAAGAAAATTACACCATTTAATTTATGTTTTATATTGGGTACCACGTATGACGTACCATGGTAAGATACGCATATGCATTTACTTTGTTATACAATTAACTTCGTATATAAAATATCAGAATCGCTGAATTATTAAGTTGTCGTTAGCTGAAGGCTGGCTTTGATGCGTCTTGTTTGAACATAAATCCAGTAATTAATGGTTCTGTTCTGTACATAGGTTGATGTTGTGGATGGACCCATAATTCACAGTCGCATGGACCGCATGGTACATATATGCTAATGCTATCGTACCAAGGAATAGCTAGGATCGGCCAAACTTTAATCGGGATTATGATCCGGTTTTCAGAAAATTGTCCGGTTCTCGTGTGAATATGAACTCGTGGTGTAAGGCAAACCGAGTCGTGTATTAAATTCTTTGCTTAATTCCAATATTTGTTATTCAAATTTTTTCAAGCCGAATTTCTTTCTGAAAAAGTCAAATTTCAAGAAAATCATTCGAGACCAAAATTCCCGAGTCAAAAAACCCATGATCTATCTATAACACACACACACACACATTTAAGTTATAATAACCAAATTAAATATAAAATGGGACACAAAAAAATATATAGATTAAAGAAAATCGACCTACTTTTTTTTATTGTTGAAAAAAAAGTCAACCTAATTTTTTACTTCGAAAGCTAGATGATGGATCAATTGAAGGGATCCGGTTCGTTTTCCAGTCTATCCTTTGCATAATCTCTAACCTCCACACATATTCTTTAGTTCTTTACTTACCTAATGAAAATGAAACCTGTGTACATTTAGCAGTTTCTTTAGTGCATACTTGTGTAAGTATATTTGTGTTGTAACTCAATTGTAGCATAAAATAATGCGACTTTGAAGTTTCGTTTGACTTATACACGCTGTGTTTGCCTCATAAAAAATTATAACGTTACTAGTAATGTTTAATGCGAACATAAACAAATAATCATTTGCCTAGGTTTAAACATGAAATTATATTAAATAACTTTCTTATTACTTATACGGCGTATAAATATGGACGGCGTATGAATATGGCTAGCTATTTATTTGAAAATTTTGATTTACCACGTGTTTTACAACGTTTGATAAATCAATCCTTTGAAAATTCTGTTAGTCTCTGACATATATAAATATTTTTATTGGTAATTTTAACCACAACGATAAATGATGAATCACCGATATGTCATCAACCAACTGACAACTGTGCAGTAAAACACTAAGAAAAACGATATTAAAGTGGCAGTGTACACTAAAATGGACAAACCCCGAACCCTGTCTCGCGATTGACAGCTTCAATAAACAAATCATGATGATTTATCCTCCTACTGGTTCAGAACAAGAACTTGACCAGCTCATCTTCTTAACTATCGGCATTCCTCACACTTTGTTTATTTCCCTTTGATGAAATTTTTGTTTCCACTTTACGTAGCTTAGAAATAAACTTTTTTCTTGTTGCTAATCAAGTTTACATTACAAAAAGAAAAAACAATTAAAAAAAGTGGCGACATAGTTGTAAAGTTGTAGCACAAGAAACTCAAACTAAAAAGGAACGTTATTGTTACGGCCTCTAGGGCCAGGTCTTGTTTATTTTTTAGTAAAAGCCAATGTTTGGACTTGGACAAACCGTGTCTTAGTGAATTTTTTATTTCAATATCTTAAATTTGGTTCAAAATGTTGAAAACGAATTCTTTTCAAGTAAAGTCAAAGTCAAAGTCAAAGTTCATATATGTGTGTGTGCATACATAAACATAAGATCGTGAGCCCAAAGTCGCCCAAAGTCAAACAAGGACATCTAAAAAAAAACTATATATAAGAGTCATTATCGAATTAATTACACATACAAAACAAAAACGTCCAACATTCTCCAATAAAAAGCTCGTTTTTTTTTTGCGTTTCATTCAAAAAAGAAAAAAAAAAATTTAGTATGATGAAGAAACAATTGGTGATCGTAGTTGTGTTAGTTGTTATATTCGTTGTTTTCTTGGATGCTACGCAAGTTGAAGCCATGAGGCATTTCCCGGATACTGTCGATGAGATCCGGCTTTTGTTTCAGGCGCTGCAAAGAGGTCAGGTCCGAGGCTCTGGTCGGAACGGTTGCACCAATATTCCTCGCGGTTCAGGCAGATGCCATGGCTGAGTTGTCACACGATTCTTCTTCATTCTTTGATTCTTTTCTTTTTCTCACATTTGTGTGTTACGTACATAAAATACGTGATTACACGATAGCTTTAGAATTCGTTCCATATAATTGAAGTGTAATCAACGGAATTTTAATCAGTTAGTTTTTTTATAATTATTATGCGTGCATGTGCCCAACACAAATGTTTTGCCACAATCCACTTGTATGTGTTAAAGAGTAACATTTTTGCAGTGATTAAAAAAGATTGTTAGATGCCAATAGGAAGTTCATGTGCGTGTAGTTCTAGATCACATAGGCGGCTGTTTAATCGTCACTTTAAAGATTTTTTTCTATGGATAATTTATTTCATTTTCAAAATTAACTAAAAGATATAGTAACCAGACGCTTTATTGAATGAGTTGGCCATTTTTGAACAACGCTGCATTCTCGTAACAAATGTAATAATTACATAATTTTTCTAATCTTTCTTCATTAGGAAAAACACTCTGTAATCAGGTTGAAAAGGTAGAGCAAATACGAAAAAAAAAATCAGTTATTCCACTTATAGCTTGGTCAAGAAAGTAGCATTATTGAAAGAACTCTGATCATTAAACATTTATTTGATTTTTGAAAAGGTAGATGATACAATGAAGAATTAAAGTGTGTTGACTTCTAATAATCTAATTGTACCACAAAAATCACATAACACAGAAACATGCAATGTATATACAGCATCTGAAGATAAAAGCCGTTCTCATGTCAGTGTAATCCCACTTAACACCGTTCATGGTCGGAGGTTTAACCCTTCCGACATCTCTTGGTGACCGACGTTGCTAAAAGTCAACCCTCAACAGCAACAAATAAAAAAGAAAATGCCCCTTTTTGTCTGGAGATTTACGTGGCTCAAAATACTACCATCCATCAACGTTTCTGTGACGATTGATTGTGTAAACTCGGGAGAATTAGCATATACGATGCAATGCCCCAAAAAACCGTGTATACCTGTTCTATGTTCTGTAGCCAAGCATCAAGTGCTTGTAATAACGACCCCGAATGATTCTTTGCCACCAGTATTTAGTTGAGCTATAGTAACTCATCTGCATCCGCTCTTGGATGAGCCTGTAATGCGAATCACACGTGTGTGAGGACTGGAGAAAAGTGGAGATTTAAAAGAGCAGATCCATGGGATAAGGGAAAAAGGTTGCTCACCATCTAACAAGACATCTTTTAATGCCTTGAGATATAGGACGGAAAAAAGATGGATCTCGCTGAGTATACAGTATCCCAACCTGGAACAGAATCAACCCTTTTTAGTAAAATGGGTCTCGCAATTAGTGTCTACCGATAAAGAAAAGATAGAGCTTTTTACCTCAACCAATGCCATTGCAGAAGGGTCTTCGAAGATTTCAAGGCTATAATCACCCAAATAATTTACCTACAGACCATTGATGCTAATAATTTATCAATGATGCTAATAGTCATTTGTTTGATTTCTGATTAGGTAAAAATGAACAAACTTTGGCTTCATTTCCATTAAGGACTAGAAGAGAAGGTACCGCAAATTCTGTATTGACAAGAGCTTGGACAAAATCCATCAGCTGAATTTTAGCCCACTCGGAGCAAAGACTAGGATCCTCAGTACGAGGAGGATGCCTCCATGGAGCACCAAAACGTAAATTTTCATCCGGAATGCTTCCTTTTCGTGCATCAGTGGCATACCGTTGGAGCCGCAACAAAGCTTTTTCCAGTGCAGGATTAACCACGGAAATCTATACAAGAAAGGAAAAGATAAACATATTAAAAAAAAATTAATGGTGACTTTCATGTGTAATTTGAAGGAATTGCAATTTGCAAGCAATCAGTTTGAATGAGCTTACTTGTAAATATGCCAAGTATGCATCCACAATATCTTCAAATGTACCTGCTTTACTTCCCATCAAACTGATAAAACACAACGGCTTTGGATCACATTTAAAAAACGAAAAAGGGGCTTTGACGCATTTTGAGAATGAAGAAACTCACAAAGGACAAAAAGAAAAAGAAAAAAAACTCTAATGACGAGAGCATACAAAAGAACAGGGACCATTACCTTTGGTAATGATTACTTTGCTTAAGTGCATAAAGCTCGAATAGATGCCGAGAATTGGCACCAAGTACATCAGCAATGATAGTCCACTAAAATTCCAACATTATGTTAAATTCTAGTATTATATACAATAATCATTTTAAAAAACAAATAACAGTAAATTTTAGCAGAAAAGTTCATTCAGCCTTTCTGGTTTGATATTGTTAGGTTTTAGAGTTGCCACACTAGCTTTCAATATTTTGATTTCATTAAACAAACAGTGCCATTACCAACAGCATTTTTCTCACCTCCGAAGCACTGAAGTAATCAGGAACCATGTGTAATTTGGCTTCTTGAGGAGTCCATCCAAATGTCTACAAATGAAACAAAGCCAAGATGCAATGTACAAATGGAAAATATAAAACTGAATTCTCATGTTAACATAATCTCTTGAATCAGAATTTTTTGTCTTGAAAATGAAGGGCAGATTGGGAATCTCTACATTATATACCAAATTACCAATGCATGTTCACATAAATGCAAACAGAACCTATACTTTGGTTAGAGGTATATGTGTAGCTTCTATACCTCACGAGAAATGAAAATGTCTGGAAACCCGAAGTCAACAAAGGCTTGATATGAGTAGTAGCTGTCATGATTCAAATTATTAGACATCAGAGAAAATGATTAAAAAACCTTTCAAAAGAAAAGACATAGCTAAGAGTCAAGTTCCGAATGGAGAATGACTATTCATAATTTCTGTAAATAAATGACATGCAACAAAGTGATACAACTCCGAAACCAGTTTCACCTCTAGTGTTTAGAAAATGAAACTTAAAATGGCTAGCTTAGGAGACCAAGCAAGCATCAGATAGTAACAGCTTGTACTTATAAAACCAAAAAAGGCAAGCAAAAAACAGGACCAACCTATCCGAAGTCACAAATAGAACAGGTAGACAACGCTCATTCGCACCTAACGCTATTATTCTCCATACAAGATTGTCGTGGTACATTGATGCTGAGACTGTTGAATCATCAGTCTGAATAGCACTCTTCAAGATTTCAATGTTGTTTAAAACCAGCTTAGGCTGCCAAGTGAAACAAGAAACAAAGACAAACAAAACCAAGACAGCATTAGTTAGTGCAGAAAGTAACATCTATACTTGGAAAAAAGTATACAGATGATACAGCCACTGTTTAACTAGTACTTTATCCATTCCATTACCTGGAAGAACCCAATCTCTGCAGCTTGTGACAGCAACTCGAGCATCAGCAAAGGCCAGTCAGTACATGAATTTGCTAAAGTTCTCGAAAACCCATTAGTTCGATTTAGATGAGCAATGGCATTGGCTTTCCAACCCTGGTGCACCCTTATTACCTCGTTAGCCAATCTTAACGCAAAAGCCGTCTCTCTATAATACGAAGCCTCTTCTACAGACAAACTATTACCTTTCTCTTTCAATTCGAGTAACCCATCAATCTCATCAGCATTTTTTCGAACAGATAGTGCATACACTGCCCTTTCCCAGAGAAATGAAATCGAGACTTTCTCTGGAACGGCAATGTGATAACTCTGAAGTATACGGCGAAGTGCAGTATTAAGACCATACCATTTGTTCATAGTGGTGAAAATCTGCTGCGAGCTTATACACCCAAGTTTGATAGCTTTGTGGCTCATAGATTCAAGACAATTCTCGAGCTGGGTTTTGCAACTGGACAACAATGGTGGGTCAACATTGTTCCAAGACGTCCATGGATACGATTGGTGGTGATCCGGATGGTGCTCTGTTACCGATTGCGCAAAATCTACATAACCAGCAAGATGAGGTCCTTTGTTCCAGTCTCCGAGAAGACCTAAAAAGAATGAGATCGGAACGAATCAAAGCTATGATCTTTTGAGAAATTTGAATAACAAATTGGGAAATTTAGGGATTTAAAAGGGGAGATTTACGGTTAAGAATTAGAGTGGTTTTGCCGACGCCACGAGGACCATGGAGGATGAGTGGCTGAGGAACACGGTGGCGTTGAACATGATTGTTGAGAACGGTTTCAAGAAGTGGCCTTGGAATTATCTTCCAAGGTTTATTCACCATTTCTCTGCTCCTCCTCCTCCTCCTTCTTCTTCTTCTTCTTCTTCTTCTTCTTCCTCTTGCCTTGAGCTCTGTGTGGGGTTTTAGGGACACACTCCCAAATCTCAGGGAAATGTTCAATCAAAATCTATCAAAGGGTTTAAGCGTTTAAGGATCTCGCCAACGAAGAACAAAATTCAAATCGAACCAATCTGAACCGGTTTAATTGCTTCTATTCGTTTATTGGATTCGGATACGAATAAATTGAGACTTAAACCATATAAAAAATAACCCGTTTCGGTTTTATTTTCGTTTTGATTACTTGAGAAATTGAGCATAACCAGTAAAAAAGTAAAAAGGGAAACAAATAACTTTATTGAGTTATGGTAGATTCCGGTTGATCAATCATCAATACATAAGTGTAGTGATATATTACACAAATTTGTAAAAAAAAATAAAAATCAAGAATTTAGTTTGTTGTATCTTGACCTTCAAATGATTTCTAATTCGTTAAGCCAATGAAGCATGTTTTTGCTTCCATTCCTAAGTTATAAGAATAGTTCGAACATAATTTCTCGTTATACAAGAGAAAAAAAATTAAAAAAATTCCACCCGTAGCTCAAATCTGAATGTTGGGATGAAGCTTCACGTGAGGGCTCAACCGTGGCACGTGCCCGAGTCTTTGGGGATATGAGAGCAACCGTTCTCACCAGACTCAGAGATCTTGCCCCTCTGCAACGACACGAACACGAACTGGATCTCATTATCGATGGTGGTTCGTAACAGCCTCGCCGCTCCTACTTGTTTGGTGTCCAACAAAATCAAGAAAATGGCAAGCAAAAGTACTCCAAAGATCACTTGTTTCTTCATCATCACTTAACTTTGTTGTCTCTCTTGAAATTTTTTTAAAAGAGTCAATTTCTTTCTTTGCAATGGAAAATTTTATTGTAATGTCTTTTACTCTTTTGTGTTGCATTGAGTGGCATTTCATATATGAGTATGAGTTTGTATTATATAGGGGATTTGGTTGGTTGGTCTTACACTAAAAATAGTAGATTCTTATGGGTTGACTTTTACTTGGAAATAATTGGTTTTCAACATTTGAACCGAGAATAAACATTGAAGCTGATCAAACAAGTAAACACGTAACATGGTTTTGTCTTGGTCCGCAAAGTTTCCTGCTCTTACCGAAGATCACGCGTCTCGAATTTGAAGCAATTTAGAGGAAAACACATCTGGGACGTTCTTGCATGCGGTTCATGTTGAAAAGTGGAATTTCCGAGAAGTTATGATATTAAATTTAATATCTGTTGCATCGTAGTATGGATCAGTGGGATTAGCATTATAACCGAGTTAATGTATGTTGTGAGAAGATTGTCGAGTGGGTTTGTCTAAATCTCCAACAAATAAAAATACATGCGAATTGGAACATCGATCTAGTGTTTTCTGAAAATTTTTTTAATGTTTAAATCAATATATTTTACAGGTAATTTGGTCAAACCCAAAAGAAGGATCAAGAAAAATGTATACTATTGTTATTCTCAGTAGCAAATTTCCTATGAAAAATCAAGAAAAATGTTTACTTTTGAAAATTCAAAAGAAAAATCAGAAAACAGTAAAAAAGTTATAGATGCTCCAGTTGTGGCGAGGCCTAACGACCGATTTGTTTGCTTTATGTGGCATATAAGATGTTCTCCGACGAATACAACTACCACGAATCAATAATTTGACGGATTTTTCAGAATTTGTTTTAAATTTTGTAATTTGTTGAATATTAATTTGTTAACAAGAGGTAAAAGTGAAATTGAGGTAAACATGATCCAACCAAGACCCAAGAAAATCTACTTTTTGTATCCTCTATTTTCATTATATAACCAAAATATATTGGGAACCCATATTGAAACGAATGAAAGTTTATTTTGATTTTCTGAAGGTATTTTATTGAAAAGCAAGTAATAAATACGTAAGGAGAAAAGAGCTTAAGAGAACAGTTAAGCTATTTATGTAGAGACCAACATAATTAAGTTAACGAGTAAGGAAGGAGAGGATGTGAAAAACAAAGACTATTCATCACTAGCTGGTACAATCACAACCGGCTCGTCCTCTACTGCCATGGGCTCTCTTTTTTGAATCTTTTGTGCTGGTTTAATTAGACATGTCCACACCTTGAGAGGAGTCAATCATTACATTTTACTTCAACACAACTAAATATTGTTGGAAAAAAAAGTTGGACTTAAGTTAAATAAAGAGATATACAAAACATACTTAAGCAAAATATACAAAACCAATAAACAATAAAAATTAGAGGTCACAAAAGAGACAACATGGGTTGAGTGTCCTAAAAGCAAAAACATTTTAGATACTTGTTAACTGTTGGTACCCAGGCAAACTAAAATTGTTGGAACCTAGGTAAATTAAAATTGCTGGACCTTTTTCACAATAATTTTTTTTGGGTCATTTTGTTTAAGAATTTTTTTTTTAATTTGCCATGGGCCCTAGGCAAATGCCCATACTGCCTAGGGCCAGAGACGGACATGTTGGTACCTAGCCTATAATAAAGTCATACAATTGATATATATCCAAAGTTGAGGCCATAAAGCCCAAATGTTCCAATGATTTAATATTTAAGCGACCAATGTTCCAACGATTTAATATTTATGCAACTCTATAAACATCACATCAATTCATCTAAAAAATTTGGTGAGCAAGGGCATTCATTCATGAGTCTATATAATAGTTCATACACACTCGATCATCACTTCACCACTCTCACTCTAAGCTCCCACATCCTTTCTCTCTTCATCTCTCTAAACCCAAGACTAAAAATGATCCACAATGCAACAAATCATGAAAAAGGTTTAGAAAATCTTCTAACACTATCATCACACAAGCTACGACACTTTCTACCGATTGCATCAACTCCTAAGTTGCAAGTGTTGCAATCTAAAATGCTCCTAATCATCAAATCCTTAAGGACTATGGTTCCAAGGTAACATCTATCTAACCTCTTTGTACTAGTTTATTTGCTTTGCCTTCTAAAACTCTTGTTTTATGTTTGTACTAAGTTTTGTTCTTAACCATCACGGTTATTTTCGAAGGGTCAATGATGAAACAGTATTTCAAATGATTGAGAAGGAATTGCAAAACTTGAGGACCGGAGACGTTGGTGATGATGATTTGGCACTATTTCAAACCAACACCACACAAATCCTCTCGAACATTCAAACGGAAAACGTGGCACGCAATGTTAACAACCTTAAATAATTCGATGACACATTCTCAAGTCTCAACTGCCATCGCTTGTACTGGTATGTGTTACCCTTCCTATTAACTATTTCGTGCATTGTTTTTAATTAATGACTATGAGGAATGTTTTATCTACCAGTTTCTTAAATGAAAGAAAATATAAACTCTTAAAGAAACAACTAGAAAATACTTAAAAGAAAGTAATATATATATATATATATATATATATGAATTTTGTCATTAAAGGAGTTAACATGTTAAGTAACAGAGTTAACATAATTAAACAAAGTATACAAAACCAATAAACAATAATAATTAGCTAGAGGTCACAATAGAGACATAAATTAGAAATATATATAGTTACTAGTTCCCAGTTCTGGTGGAGTTTTTGAACCTCATAAGCCGAAAGAATTTGTTTTTAATATTTTAGTCATTACTACAAAACTGGAGTATATTACTAGAGAAACATAAATGAATTGGTTTAGTTGGCAGAAGTACATATCAGCATTAAATCGTGCCTTCTTAAACCCTTTAACAAAAAAAAAATGATACTCATATTCCGTTCTTGCTCTAATTTACGCACTTTTCCCAAATTATTTTTTCCGAGAACTCTTCTTCCGTTCTTGGTCTCAAATTTTTGGTCATTCCCACTAGGGCCGGCCGTAATATTTACGTAAAGCAAAAAATACTTTTGATCCGTTAACGAACGCATGGTTAAAAAACATAACAATAATTACATTTCTAGATTGAATTCATGTGCTAAAAAAATAATAATTATCGCTGAAGCCATTACACCATAACTAATTTATATGAAATTTTATCCATAAATTTATTAATATTTTTTAGCGTCTAAAAACTTTATTTATAGGTTTTATTCCAGGGCTGGGCCTGAGTCTCACTATATATCCCATCTAATATATGACCTTCAAGTAAGATCAGTTCGTAGAAAGTGATACCGTAGAGCTCCCGACCATTCATTCTCCTGGGAGGAGGATAACCATAAGAGTCAAACTGAAGAAACGGTTTCAGGAAATGGGAAAATGTGTAACTGAGTCATACTCTTTCAAACTCGCTCTGCATGGATTCATCATTTTGTCTCTAGAATACCCTCTGCACTCGTGACTGCAACAGTAAAAGAAGAAATAGTAAAGACACAATGTGAGGTAATAAGAGAGTCAAGACATCAAGTGTGTACCTCAGAATGAGGTGAACAAATATCACATTTTATGGAGTATTCAAAAATTTTGGCCTACAGTGGTACATACAATTTAAAAAAAAAAAAAAGTTAAGTGCGAATGAAAAAATAAATCTTCTCCGCAACTAACTATTGTACGTTCGAAAAATAAGATGATACAATATGAATATGCAAATAAATTAGTTTTTTTTTTCTCGTTCATTAAAACCATTCAAACCTGAAACCCTTAATATATTTTTGACCAATGCTATATCTAATTATTTTTTTCCCAACTTATATAATTTCAGATCAACCTAATTTTTAATATGTTAATATGTACTGAAGTGAATTCTTAATATACATTTGTCTCAAAAAATAAAACAACATATACTCATCTTGCATAAATTTATAATCATACTTTAAACAAAAGAAATCATAATCATATTTGCATAACGGATGGTACAAACTACTAATCTGATTTCTGAATTCTGAAAAGTGCTGGAAATAAATTAGATCGAATTTAAGAAATTTAGTATGATATATTAAAGATGAGAAATAATAATTGAAAGATTCGGTGATAAAAACAGCTTTGTAGGGTGAAAAAGGGGTAAAACAGTAGAAACACAATCTGGAAAGCCGTCGCCGAGAAGCCACTCTCACCTGAAACACTCAATTCCGTCGTCATCTTCTTCTTCGATAGGCATATGTATAAATAGTCCTCGCACTCTGTAATTTCTTACCGGAGAGAGAGAGAATAATAACAGAAATGGAGAGCTCACATAAGCCGTGGAGGGGGGAGTATGCTAAGTCATCCAGGTCTACATGCAAGACTTGTAAGTCTGCCATTAACAAGGAGGTCTTTCGTATTGGAAAAATGATTCAAGCTACTCAATTCGACGGTGTCATGCCTGTATCATTCTCTCTCTCTCTCTCTCTCTCTCTCTTTCTCCCACAATTTGGACATTGTGCTACACTCTTGTGTTTGTTACTGTGGATTCTCTAGCTGGGGTTTAGCTTTTCTAACTTCTTTTCAAATGAGAAAGTTACTTCCTTTTAGGGTTTTTGTGAGGCAAATTGGTTTTTTTTTTTTTGCTTGAAATTGCAAACTTTTGTGTGTCTGTGTTATTTCTGGGTCTACTTTTGCGTGTCAAGCTTGTTCTCTTTCGTAAATTGGATCTGTTTTTAGTTGTACAAACGCTTTGTATTCTCCTCACATAACGTTCTTTCCTCCTTCATACCTAATAAAATGTGATAAAATCAGTAGCAATTGAAGCTATAATTGTTGCCATTTTGAGTTCTCTATATAATATGCTTGATTGATGGCTGCAAAAGGTTTGTGCTCTCTGCAATGACATATGTGGATTGCTAATTTTCCCGTAACAATTTCGAGTCAAGCGTTTTCAGTATTCTGTTTGGATGATCACAATCATTTGTTGAAGTTTAAATTATACTTTTGATTGTTGTTCGATGTCTTTATGCTGCTAATCATAATCGCAATCATCTGTGTTATCTAAGCATTGTTCATGAGCTTTTATTCTTGTTATTTTCTACAATGTCGATGGTTGTTCTTCACTTGAACCATAAAAATAATATTTTAGTTACTTCTTCCTTGTCAGCTTAACTTCCTCATTCTAGTTTTATGTTGCTTTAGCTCCTGTAGTCATGAACATTTTCTAACTGACGTATCCTCTCTGTACTTTATTTTTCTCACACAGATGTGGCACCATGCTAGTTGTGTACTGAAGAAAACAAAGCAGATAAAATCGTATGTAAAACCAATTTCACTTTGTGCAAATATTAAAAGCGTCCTGCTGTCAACTCTTTTTTTCTGTCTCTTGGTTTTGCTAGAGTTGATGATGTTGAAGGCATAGAATCACTTCGTTGGGAAGATCAACAAAAGATAAGAAAATATGTCGAATCTGGAGCAGGGAATAGCACGAGCACAAGCACTGGCTCAAGCACGGGCAGCAGCGGTGGCAATGCC
The DNA here is from genome assembly GCA_963922655.1 of Cardamine chenopodiifolia. Lineage (NCBI taxonomy): Eukaryota > Viridiplantae > Streptophyta > Magnoliopsida > Brassicales > Brassicaceae > Cardamine > Cardamine chenopodiifolia. The sequence continues at coordinate 13,051,793 of OZ000486.1, read as the reverse complement.
AAACTAGAATATGGGATTGAAGTGTCACAAACTTCTCGTGCTGGTTGCAGAAAGTGTGGCGAAAAGATCTTGAAAGGAGAGGTAAAGTGTTGTTTTACTTCATCTGTCATAAGATCTCAGTGGTCGTAGCATTATATATGAACTGGTTCGTCCTGCATTAGGTTATTGTGATGTTTTTTTCTTTTCCAGGTACGTTTATTCTGTAAGCCTGAAGGCCCAGGTAACAAGGGTTTGATGTGGCACCATGCAAAATGTTTCCTTGAAATGTCTTCATCTACTGAACTGGAAAGTTTGTCTGGATGGAGAAGCATACCAGACTCAGACCAACAAGCTCTTCTTCCCTTGGTGAAGAAAGCTCTGCCGACAGCCAAATTTGGTAAGAGTCTTTAGGTGTTCGGTTATGAATTGAGTTCCTTTTTACAAAAGCCTGATTTGCAGTACTATAGCCTGATGTCTTTCAAATTTCTTTTGGCACAACTGGGTCAGAGACATCAGAAGCACGTCAAACAAGTTCAAAAGCAGGCACAAAACGAAGAAAGGATTCTGATGATAACGAGAAGTCTAAACTAGTTAAGACTAGTTTTGATATGTCTACAAGCGGTGCTTTACAGCCTTGTAGCGAAGAAAGGGAAATGGAGGCCCAAACTAAGGAATTGTGGGACCTGAAGGATGATCTGAAAAAATATGTATCAACAGCTGAGTTGCGGGAAATGCTTGAAATAAATGAACAAAGTACAAGAGGATCAGAACTTGATCTGCGAGATAAATGGTAAATTACACTGCAAAGCTGTCTGGAAGTAAATTACTTGGAAAAAACATTCTGAAATGTCTTTTGTTTTATTTCTGTTACTGTCAGTGTCTTTTGTTTTATTTCTGTTACTGTCGTGTGGATATTCTTAAAAGGTAACTCGGACTAGAAAATCCAACGCATAATCATAACCTCTCTCCTTGTTTCTTTTTAGCGCTGATGGCATGATGTTTGGTCCACTTGCTCTCTGTCCAATGTGCTCTGGTCATATTTCTTTTTCTGGAGGAATGTACCGGTGCCATGGTTACATCTCCGAATGGAGCAAATGTTCTCATTCTACTTTGGATCCAGACCGCATCAAAGGGAAGTGGAAAATCTCTGAAGAAACAGAAAATCAGTTCCTTCTGAAGGTAAATCAGTCGTTTTGTAGAGTGAGATTGGTATGGGTTTGGTTAGATGTGGCGTGAAGGACTCATTGAGTTAATTTTTGTCTTCTGATTCCTTGCAGTGGAATAAGTCGCAAAAGAGTGTGAAGCCAAAACGTATTCTGCGCCCTGAATCGTCTGGTGAGACTTCTCAGGGTCAAGGTTCTAAAGATGCAGCTGACTCCTCAAGGAGTGAAAAGCTGGCAGATCTTAAAGTTTCAATTGCTGGAGACTCTAAGGAACGGGTATGTTCTTTGTGGAGATTTGATCCTCGACCTCCTTCCGTCAAATTAGATATCAAGTTATCTTTTCATTTCATTGCTTGATGGCATCATTTTGCAGCAAGCATGGAAGAAGAAAATTCAGGAAGCTGGTGCAGAGTATCATGCTAATGTTAAAAAAGGTACGTATTACTTAAGGGTTTAGTATAAAATATTGTGAACGTGTTTTCAGCTTTTGAATATCTGTTTAATAAATTTGCAGGTACAAGCTGTTTGGTTGTTTGTGGACTGACAGATATGCGAGATGCTGAAATGAGAAAGGCTAGGTAAGAGACTAAGAGTAATGATACCTTTATTGTGTTGCACTCTTTAACTCATCACACTCTTTGCTCTCGCTTTGAACGTTAGTGTTGATTTATATGTGGCAGGAGGATGAAAGTGGCAACTGTGAGAGAGCATTATCTGGTAGACTGTTTTAAAAAACAGAGGAAGCTTCCATTTGACAAGTACAAAATTGAAGACACTAGTGAGAGCCTAGTCACTGTTAAAGTAAAAGGCCGAAGTGCTGTGCATGAAGCGTCTGGCCTCCAAGAGCACTGTCACATTCTTGAAGATGGGATCAGTATCTATAACACATCTTTGAGCATGTCTGACCTCTCTACCGGTATCAATAGTTATTACATACTCCAGATAATCCAAGAAGATAAAGGCTCAGATTGCTACGTATTTCGTAAATGGGGCCGAGTTGGAAATGAAAAGATTGGAGGTAACAAACTGGAAGAAATGTCAAAGTCTGATGCAGTTCACGATTTCAAACGTCTATTTCTCGAGAAGACTGGAAACACTTGGGAATCTTGGGAACAAAAAACAAATTTCCAGAAACAACCTGGAAAATTTCTCCCGTTGGACATTGTAAGATCTATATCTTTTGTATCTTCGGATTCTCTTATTTTCCTAAATCCTTCATAAACTACTTTATATCTTTTGTTTCAGGATTATGGAGTTAACAAGCAACTTGCAAAAAAGGAACCAGTTCAGACCCATAGCAACCTTGCTCCTCCATTAATCGAATTGATGAAGATGCTTTTTGATGTGGAAACTTACCGGTTAGAAACTTATTTGCCATTATCTTGCTCTCCTCTCCTCTCTCTAAGAACTGTCTGAAGTAACCTAATCATTACTTCCACAGATCTGCTATGAAGGAGTTCGAGATAAATATGTCAGAGATGCCACTTGGGAAACTCAGCAAACATAATATACAGAAGGGTAACTCCTATTTGTCTAGTTTTAGTTTTATTTATTTATTTCTAGTCATTGATGAAATCTTAGTTCTACATCACATTCTATTATGTTTTCTCTTCTTTGTTCTTCTACAGGTTTTGAGGCATTGACAGAGATACAGAAGCTATTGAGTGAAAGCGACCCACAGCCTTCTATCAAAGAAAGCTTGCTTGTTGATGCTAGTAATAGATTTTTTACCATGATCCCTTCTATTCATCCTCACATTATCCGAGATGAAGATGATTTTAAGTCAAAGGTACTTGCCCTATAACATGAACCATGGTATTTTTTTTTTCCGATTTCCTGGCCTCTTTTTCTGTGTTACAGAAAAAAATATTGCATCTGTGTGTTGCAGGTGAAGATGCTCGAGGCTCTGCAGGATATTGAGATAGCTTCAAGATTAGTTGGCTTTGATGTTGATAGCTCCGAATCCCTTGATGATAAATATAAGAAACTGCATTGTGATATTTCACCACTTCCTCATGACAGCGAAGATTATCGATTAATAGAGAAGTATCTTAACACGACTCATGCCCCAACACATACAGTGAGTTCAAGTTCTGTTTTTTCTCTCCATGTTTGCTGATCATAATTTTTCTAATTCAAATTCTGGTTATTGCATTTGTCAGGAGTGGAGTCTTGAACTGGAGGACGTTTTTGCCCTTGAAAGAGAAGGAGAGTTTGATAAATATGCTCCTTACAGGGAAAAACTTGGGAATAAGATGCTCCTATGGCATGGTAAGCCAGCTGCAACCAGCCACACTGAGATGATTTAGAAGCAGATACAAATAATGTCATTGTTGATGTTTTCGTTGATTCTATAATTTTGTCTGGTTGATCAAATCCCTTGGTTTAACCAAAATAACTTTGCTTTCAGGTTCTCGATTAACAAATTTTGTTGGAATTCTGAACCAAGGACTGAGAATTGCGCCTCCGGAAGCTCCAGCTACTGGATACATGGTTAGTGCTCTCTCGGTGTCTATGCTTGTGTGGAACTTTCAATTGAGGGCTCTTCGCTATCTAATTAGCTTGTTTGTTGGAGAATCTGAACTTGTTTAAAACCCCATGTTTCAGTTTGGGAAGGGGATATACTTCGCTGACCTTGTCAGCAAAAGTGCTCAGTACTGCTACACCTGTAAGAAAAACCCGGTGGGCCTAATGCTTCTGAGTGAAGTTGCATTGGGAGAAATACATGAGCTAACAAAAGCTAAGGTGAGCCTACATTGCATTTCCTAAGGTTTTGCTATTACTAACCATTTGGTCTTTTATCTGGAGACTATAGGCACAACTTAAAAATATTTTTACCTTATAATACTGTTTCTCTTGTCTACAATTCTTTAGTACATGGATAAACCTCCGAGAGGAAAACATTCAACCAAAGGGCTTGGCAAGAAAGTACCTCAAGAAACAGAGTTTGCTAAGTGGAGAGATGATGTGACTGTTCCTTGTGGAAAACCTGTTACATCGAAGGCCAAGGCTTCTGAGCTTATGTATAATGAGTATATCGTCTACAATACAGCCCAGGTAACTTCTTTTTCTAAAATAATCTTCCTTGTTCCTCTCACCATTTCACATTGGGATGTTTCACAAACATTATCCTCTTTGTGCTGGACTGATTCTTAATGATATATTTTTGTGGTATGTTACATGTCTGACAAAGATTTTACTTCGTCTCTGGACAGGTGAAGTTGCAGTTCTTGTTGAAAGTAAGGTTTAAGCACAAGAGATGAGCTTGAAACCAAGCAGGAAGCCATAACTTTTGTTAACTAAATGTCTTTTGGGATATTGAATCCACACGAAGACAATAACTTTTGTAACTAAATGTCTTTGGGAGATTGAATCCAACGTGATTGAATTTTTTTTTGTCTCTCTAGCTTTGTAGCTGTCTGGTTTTAAAACAGCTTACAATTACATTTTGTTATGTTTTCTGTCAGTAATGACTCTTTTTGGTCTTTACGTTTAAACACTTGTTCAGATCTGATGTTGTTTCTGTGAACGATTATCAAGAAGCAGTTATATTCAAAGAGAATATCGACCTGATTCGATCTCTACTAGGAAAAATGTCGAATAATCGAATAGTAAAGAAGATTCTAGAAGAACGGTATGCAAAATATCCAAAATTTGATAGTAATGAAGATTCTAGAAGAACGTAAGGTTCCGTCTCTGACAAATTAGTCACTTGTACTCAAACAGACCAAGGGAAATTGACCTCCTGATAGTAAAGAGAATCATTTGAGCTACACACAGATTCATTTCGATCCATGGATAGCTCATGGTTCATTGGGTCGAGGTCTGAGTCCAAGATTTCTTGGTGAAACCAATTGTGAAGATTTTGGGGCATTTTCGGAGCAAGAACCTTCTCTTGTTGCTTCAGATTGCAACCAGGATCCTCTTCAGGGAACCTTCGTCTCTAAGAAGGATAACTTGTGCTTGAAGACTAATAACCTTTAGGCAAAAGTAAGTGAAACCACTTGAAAGTACACTAGAGATACCGATGCAAGCCCCCAAAAAAATATATTTCATAGGAAAAAACCTGTTTCGGGAGCGAGAAGATTTGGGAGACGCAACCGTAAATAGGATCATGGAGACGAGAGTGAGCCTCGAAAGAGATGGTTCCTACGGCGTCGCAGCGGTCGTGATCAGGGAGGTGAGAAATGAGCTTAGAGAAGTTACTGGCTCCAAACACTTAATGAATGGCTGCAAAATTAGAAGAACTTTCTTCGTAGCAAAAGTATGGTGCAAATAAACAACCTTCTATGCATTTTCGACGCAAGAACTTGCATCCTCCACATGGTGAACCTAAACCTCCCATTCTCAAAACGTGATAATCTATAATCAACCAAATATTTTCTTGGAGGAGGATTAGTACTACTAATGACGATTATATAGTGCATGCGTGTTTATGCAAAGGTAAGGTGGGATTTATGATAACTCAATTTGTTATCTTACATACTTGTCTCTCTAATGGCAAACAGTTTCCAAATTGCAGCATATTCTTTTCCCTCAAGTTTATACTCATTCGTAAAATATCTCTTTTTTATATAACTTTTCATAATATGTTATTGTATTTAAACGTTTGAGGTGGAGAATATTCTTAGAAAATATTTGAGAGAACCCTATTAATATTAAGATCCGATCGTATGAGAGATTTGGTTGACGTATAGGACAAAACAATGAGTAAACATGAAACAAACCCAACTTGCTTTTTTTTTTGTTGTGGTTATAGCTTTCTTGATTCATTGATTACTTCATTTTTTGATAAATCATTTAGAGTTTACTTTTAATGTTTGTTTAGTTTAATTTCTGTGTCATTTGGTAAAAGTGAATTATTCAAATAAATGCTTTGCCGCCTTAATGAATAAGAAAGTGAACTATGTAGACGTCAAAAGAAAATGTGAACTATGTAATACTTAGAAGAATATATATAGTCATATATATATAAACGATTGATGTGCATACTGTATATGTTAAGATGTTGGGACAAGCTATTTCTAAATAGATTTTAAACATTTGCTATGCTCTCAGTTTTGATCAAATTTTACAGAGTAGAAAAATAGAGACCCATGATTATCCAGCCCACATAATCATCATGAATCATGATTAGCAACAAAAATTCCGAAATAGTTAATTAAGTACAAAAGTAAGATTATTCGAAAATGATGAACAACTGTTAGTGGATTATGACTTAATGTTGGCTTAGTGGAGATTAAAATAGTAGGAAAAATAGAGTTTGAAGTTTGATGAATGCCGTCATTAGAGTTTATAAAGCTTTGTTTTTGTTATCTTTCTTTGTGTTTAGCATATTAAGTGTCTTTAGTTATCATAAGTTGTACGTCTAGGTCATAGATTCGACCAGCAGTGACTTTGGTCAACTAGTGACTAATCCGAATCGCAACCCACCTGATACAATAGCTGCATCGGTCACAGCATCGGCCATCCCTTCTCCCTTCTTGACCGGAAAATTTCATCTATTTTCTTTGGTGTTTGTGTTTACACTCTGTAAATCTTATTCGACTGGGAAAATAATGTTGAGCTCATCTTTTAATTGATGAAACCAAAAAATTGCATTTGAGAGGTTGCAAAGTTTAACGTTTGCCAATAACTTTTCCAGCGTTTAGTCGTTAAAGACTGATGATTGAGTAATGGTCATATTCAAAGGTCGAAAGAAAATATTACAACTTTGTAATTCCGTATAAATAATTAGCAAGGGTCAATGATTCATATAATTGTCAAGAGAGCTTCAAGGAGTTAAAATCAACATTGCAATGAATCTGCAAATCACATGTACATTAGGGGAAGACACCAAAACCTCAGACAAATGTGTGTTCTTCCATGATCTATAAAAAACCTTCACAAGCTCTTATAGAGATGTGAGAAAACCCGATTGATTAGTCAACTGCTTTCGAATCATTAGAAGAAGATGCCTCACCAGCTTCGGAGTGTTCATGATTATGACCATGATCATGGTTGTTATCTTCTTCTTCACTGTCATCCTCATCAAAAGGCTTCTGTTTGTGAAAGATGCAACATTTCTTTGAACTCTTTTTCTGCATAAACTCGTTGTCCACAGTCCCGTCTTTCCATGAAACTGTCTTCTTCTTCCGGTTCAACCGAAGCACTAATCTTTCTGTAGGTTGTGATTGAGAAACGTGGTTTTCCAATATGACAGAGGTTGTTGCTGAAGAAGAAGGCCTTGTCGCTGTGCTCATAGCTCAAGATTAGCTTTCGATTATCTGTGTATGGCGACAAAAATGATGATCAATTCTTGGCAGCTCAAGACTTGTTTCTTTGCTCTAAATTCAATAAACCAAACATCCTAACGAGGAACAAGAACAGAAAAGACCAGTTTCCTAATAGTAACAACATACTTAAACCTAAAAAAATGTAAAGAAAATAGAGGAAACATCTGAAGTCTGCACAAGAAGCAATAGATTCGCAAAAGTATGAGACACATGAACGTTTCAATCCTAATTCAAGTGATTCAAGGCGAGTCACAGGAACTGTTATAGCTTCACTTGGAAACATGTCCCATTACAAAATTTAACCTTTTAACAAAAACGTGAATCCAGTTTAGAGTTCATTCTTCTGGGAAACAAACCGATGCTAATTCTGACCAACAAATTCGAGATCTAAACATAATTACTTGTGATTCCATTAGATTTCGATGGATAAACACACACAAATCTATAATTGAGCATCAAATGTTTGCAGTAAAATAGGTCTCCCTTACCTGATTTCGATCGATCCAACAGCCAGAAACAAATAGAAAACCCTAAATCTAGCAAAAACAAAAGATTCAAAGAAGGAGATCGATGAAAAGATTAAGAGAAGAGAATCGAAGCGAACCTGGGAATCGTAATATTAGCTAAGGAGGAGGATCTAATTCTCAAATACATCTCCGACATCAAAATAGTCTCATATTCATCTTTTTTTATTTTTAATTTGTTTTTTATTTTCTTTTAAATCAAAACGAGATCAAATTACTAAAAACCTTTATGATTTTAAATTTATTATGTACATTTGCCCAAATTAATTCCAAATCGGTTTAAACCCAAACAAATTTTTTTAACTAAATCTATTAACATGAATTTAACTAGATATTTCTATATTTTAGATCCAGCAAACCTAATTCTTTTTTTCTTTTTCGTTTCCCATTTCATCCGTGTTCTTCGTGTTCTTCCCACAATCCATAAAATTTTATAGTGACAAAAAAAGTCTCTCGCTCTCACTTCTTCTTCAACAAATCACGCACCATCATCATCATTTTCATCGTCATCACCAATTTCTTCATTATCACCATCAAAATCAATTCTTCTTTCCTCTTTCCTTTCATTTGTTTAGTTTTGTTTGTTTTAATTTATCTCCAGATTTTTCCAGATTTCTTTTTTGCTTAATTTTCCTCTAGATTTTGCGTTAGGATTCTTGTGGTTTCATTAAGCTTAATTCTGGAGAATCTCTTTTTGGTTTCCGAATTCTTGATTTCAGTACTTGAATTCTCCTTTGGTGAGCTTAATTCTCGAGAAACTCTTGGATCTGTACTGTTGTTTTATCTGCAACTGGTACAACTTATATGTACAATTGTACTTTTTGTACATCAATAATTTTATTGTTAATTGTTATTTTTGAGATTAATTGTTAAATTTAAATATTAATTATTAATTTTATTGTTAATTATTAAATTAATAAATTAATTCTAAATTTTAAGAAGAAGAATGGTCGAGTCACACTACATCGGGCAACGTCACAATAGTTAGAAATTGAATGCGCTGTTACATTAATTTTTAAATTTAATATTAATTGTTAAATTATAATGCTAATTATTAATTTAAATATGAATTTTTAATTTTAGTGTTAATTGTTAAATTTAAAATTTAATTATTAAATTTAAAAGTTAATTATTAAATTTAAATATCATTGTTAAATTTTAATTTTAATTGTTAATTTAAATGTTAATTGTTAAATTTAAAAGTTAAAAATTTAAAATTTTAATTTTAGTGTTGATTTTTAAATTTAAAAATCAATTATTAATTTTATGTTAATTGTTAAATTTTAAATGTTAATTGTTAATTTAAATGTTAACTGTTAAATTTAAAAGTGAATTGTTAATTTAAATGTTAAATTTTAAATTTAAAAATGAATTGTTAATTTTAGTGTTAATTGTTAAATTTTAAATTTAATTATTAATTTTATGTTAATTGTTAAATTCAAATATTATTGTTAAATTTTAATGTTAATTTTTAATTTTAATGTTAATTGTTAAATTTATATGTTAATTTTAAATTTTAGTGTTAAATGTTAAATTTAAAAGTTAATTATTAATTTTTTGGTAATTGTTAAATTTAAAAGTGAATTGTTAATTTTAGTGTTAATTGTTAAATTTAAATGTTAATTATCAATTTTAATGTTATTTGTTAAATTTAAATTTATTAAAATGTAATATATACATGTTTACGTTTGATCCAACAAAAGTATCTAAGATGTGACATAAACTACCTCGGATCCGAAAAAGAGTACCGACAAAAATTACCTAGGATCTTTCAGAATATAATTGTACCAAAATTATTAGTTGTACTCATTTCATAACATAATTGTACTTTGGTGGTTTAACTTATAAATAGTTGTACCATACTAAATAACCATATTTTTTAGTTGCATTAATGACATTAGATTAATAAAGTGCATGTACTATAGTTTCATAAACAAAAATGTGTTAAATATTAATTTTCCACCATTTTAGTAATTTCAAGTGTTTTACATATAAACAAACATTAAAAGTATAAGGCATATGTTGAAAGAACTATAATGTTATGTGACCAATAAACAAAACATGTTTTTTTTCTTCTTTTAATAGATGTTAATGCTACCAAATGAGCACAAATTAACACGACCATGTCTTTCTAATACACATAACTTAAAATAAAATTCAATGTAGTTGCACTACTAGTTTTACATAGTTGTACCATGACAGAAATGAATATTGATTAGTCTTTCTAATACAAATAATTAAACTATACAATTATAACAACACACATAGAAATCAAGAGACATTTGTTGCACCGTCACCACATTTAAAGCATACATACATGTCTCGTTCACTTTGAATCGATCTTTGCCCATTTTGAATCGATCATTAACCACTTTGAGTCGATCTTTGCTTCATATTACTCGATCATTTCCCTATATTACTCGACCTTCTTCTGCGATGTTCTCTAATAACCAAACTTAAAATCAAATCATCTCCTTATTCTATAACATGTGCAAATGGTTTCTTTTCAAACATACATGAGTTACGCAATTCTTCAAATGAAGAATTTTCACCATTGTTTAACATCTCTTCATGTTGCTATGATTCATCTACGTAAAGAGTAATTATACCACCATCATTAACTCTAAATGTCATTCGACCATTTGAAATTAACACTTCGATACTTACACCAACTGCACTTTCTAAGTAATATTATTCATTTTCTCCTAAAAAATAAGAAAAACATTTTATTTTAGTTTTTCTATTTTCTTAGTGTACCAAGTTGTACCAGTTTTACTAATAACACATAGTTGTACCATTTTCCTGTAACTTTCTTTTCTTGTTCACCAACGATTTTGATTTCTATCTACATAAGATTCAGTACGATTTCACCCCCGTAACCCATAATTTACCTAGGATTAACAATTTAACACTCTAATCGATCAAGAAAACAAGTTTCATAACCCAATGTGCATAAAAGTAAGCATTATTCAAGAATTATTTTTAAATCTATAATATTCTAATTCAAATATCCATTCATATTGAATGATTATTCTTGGTTTATATGCGCACAAATAAACGAATAATTATTAACACGGAAAACATCAAAAATCACCTAAAATGAAGCTTCAATTTCATCTTCAATGGAAGCTTTTCGTTTGTGGGAAAAAGAAAAAAGGAGAAGAAAAAGAAAATACATGATACATATCTTTTTTTAATAGGTCTCATTTAATTGATCACATTTTAATTTTAAATATATCAAAACTCAATCTCTCTTCCACCTCATCTCTTCTCATGATTTATTGTTTTTTTTTTCTTTTAGTTGATTAAAATAATTATTTTTAATGAAGATTTATTAAAATTAAAATAGGAATTACATAAAAAAAATGTATAGTGTATCTATATTGATGGAGTGTATTGAGATTTTTTTTTCATTTAGAAGTGTAAATCAGATTTAAGCCCCTAAGGTGGAAGAGACGCTTGTTGAAATCAATATTGACGATGGAGAAATTCAAAAGACTCTGGGTGATATGGAAGGGTCAGATCACAGTTTTTTGCGGCTTTTTTTTTCTCCAACAAATGATTTTAAGTTTGACTTGAGCGTAAAAGAACTTGGATTGGTCATTTTGACAAACAACAATTCTCTTTCACTTCACGTCTGCGACTGTGTCGTCGAGCTCCGGATCTCTTCAGGCTTTTTCACCAATCTCTCCGTCATTCTCCGTAGATCTGTTCAGCGTCCGATGCCGTTCCGGACTTAGGAATCTGGAGATGTCGATTTGAGAGTAAAGACAGTCTCCAAGGTTAGATTTACAAACACTTTCTCTCGCCAGCAAAATTGGAGACAAGGATCATAATGGCTGTGGTGGATGTTCACCGATTCGCTGAGTCAATTACTTGCCATGCGTGGAGTCCTGATTACTCCAGTTAGTTTCTATCTCTCTGATTTTGAAATGCTCTTTGTTTCTCTTCCTTCGTTTTTAGTTTTAGAATTATATATGAGGATCTGTGGTTTGGCTGCTAAGAAATATATGATGAGTGAACTGAATTGACTTACGTTATTCTTATATTTCTAGTGGAACCATATTTCTTGTAAATTCCTGGAATTGAGGATTTTTGGGTCAATGTTTTATATGCCCCTTGTGTTTGTCTGTCGGTGTCTCTTGCTTAAAGAAGGATTCATGAGCTTAATTGAATTGGTTTGTACTTTCACTATCGGGAAATAATGATAGATTCCTTCATATTCATTCTTAGTAGTTGAAATTTCTATGTTGGTGTTAGGAACAGTTGGTATCTAGTATTGTACATTAGTTTATGAGCTTTTCTAAAAACATGAACACAATGTCTTTTTACATATGGTTTAACGTATTTCTTTAATAAGCCTGTCATTGTTAATGTACTGTGACATTTGTTTCGTTACTGTGACATTTGTTTCGTTTTTTCTTCTAGTGGTTGCTCTTTGTCCTAACAATAATGAAGTTCATATCTATAAATCATCTCAAGACCAGTGGCAGAGGTTACATATCCTCCAAAAGGTGATCCTTTCTCTCCCTATCTGAAACTAATGAACCTGCACCTCTTTCCTTTGGGAGTTCTTTACTTCATTTATTTATTTATTCTCATTTTACTGATGACGTGTCACTGAAAAGTATTCTATAGACAGCTTGAATCTTCCTTACGACAATTTCATGATTGTTTTTTGAATCGTTGCAGCATGACCAAATTGTTTCTGGAATAGACTGGAGCTCAAAGTCCAACAAAATCGTCACTGTTTCCCATGACAGGACCTCGTAAGTTGCAACATTTGATTTACTTAGAGGAAAATTTACATTAGGGTAACCTTCTACTTTGATTAATGCTACAATAAACTAAAAACCTGATATTCTTAGTTCTTCACTGTTTTAGTTCGTTAACCTGAGTTTAAAATGCTTCTTGAAGGTACGTGTGGAGCCTCGAAGGAGGTGAATGGGTACCAATACTTGTTATTCTTAGACTAAATCGTGCTGCACTTTGTGTCCAATGGGGTCCAAAAGGTAAATGTATCAGATCCAAATACTGAGTTTTGTTAGCTTAAATGTATATGTAATATGTAATGTACTTTTCCTATATTCTTACAACTTCTAATCTATGTTCCCATCTTTTTTCACAATACCCTTAGAGAACAAGTTTGCTGTTGGAAGTGGTGCTAAAACTGTTTGTGTATGCTATTATGAGCAAGAGAATAACTGGTAATTGTGTCTTCTGCTCCTAATTCTTATTATAGCCATGGATTTTTCTTTGGCATGTTGCCTGACATCTTTGCTATGAGTGATGTTGTTGGTCCATGTGATGGTACTATCTTCTGTTATGTACTGGCATGTTACTATCACCAATTATCTTGGTAGGCTGACATTGCTTGGCTTTACTGTTCTCAGGTGGGTCAGTAAACTTATCCGGAAAAGGCATGAATCTTCAGTCACATCTGTTGCTTGGCATCCTAATAATGTGAGTGAAATCGGCACAACCTCTTGTACTTCATGTAGCCAAAATATTAATCAGGCATTCTATAGATGCTTTCTCTACCGAATATATTTTATAAGTTGGCAACTAGATAGAGTACATGATCCCTAAAATAGAATCTCCACAAACTAGTTAATCTTCTAAATCAGTATTTCTAGTATGATTTTCTTGTTGCTGTGCCTCTCTGATTGTCTGTTTTGCATTAGAATCTTCTGGCAACAACATCTACAGATGGAAAATGTCGGGTATTTTCAACATTCATCAAAGGAGTTGACACAAAGTATGTTCATTACTTGAACGTCTACTCTTAAAACATTTTCGCAAACATGGGTCAGTTTTTTATTTGTCTTCATTGCTTCAGGGATTCAAAAGCAGCCTCACCAGCGGAAACTAAATTTGGGGAGGTTTGATTCGTTTGGCAGGCTTTCCTTCTTTTAGTAAATATTATATTGCTTTTGCAGGGTTAAGCTTTTTTCTGTTGTGTCTTTGTTGACACAGCAAATTCTTCAGCTTGACCTCTCACATTCTTGGGCATATGGTGTGAAATGGTCTCCAAGTGGAAACACCTTAGCTTATGTAGGTCAGAATATCCTTAAGACTTGTGATGTTTGTCCATTTTGCTCTACTGATATTATACAATGGAACTTCAACTTGGTTGCATAATTTTGACTACCCTCTGTGTCACTTCCCTTTGTAATCTTGTATAGGTCATAGTTCCATGATTTACTTTGTTGATGATGTTGGTCCTTCTCCTTTAGTCCAGAGCGTTGCATTCCGAGATTTGCCTCTTCGTGATGTGGGTCAGCATCCACTCTTCTTTTACTTTTGAGAAACTGGTATTCTCAATCTGTTATGTCCTGAATTAATATATTATCGGGAACTTGCTATTTCAGGTCCTGTTTATTTCTGAGAAAATGGTTATAGGCGTTGGATATGACAGCAACCCGATGGTATTTGCCGCAGATGATACTGGAATATGGTGTGTAGCTCTCAGAAATATCTGCGTACTTGTCTCTTTCTTAGCCATTTTCATACAATCAAATCTTCAATTCTTTTCTTCTTCTTAGATTACAGGCCAGATAGTTAGTTCTGAAATGATCCGCACACCGATAATAGCTTCATTTACAAGTTTTTGTTTATTGTCTGTAGGAGCTTTATCAGATACATTGGAGAGAAGAAAGTTGCATCTTCAGGTTCCAGTTACAGTTCGCAGGTACATACCAAATTTTCTTTCTTTTGTTGCAATATGTCTGGTTTTAGCCTTTTAGGATAAAATATGAGTGAAGTTTAGCTTAACCCTGAATTGTTCCTCTAAGATAGTAATCTTTCAGGTTTATGTAGTTGGTTCTTTTTTTCCCCCAGGTTTACTACTTACCACTACCATTATTTTTGCTGTGTTGTATCTGATCCATCTGTTCACTATGTTATGTTTTCAGTTTTCGGAAGCATTTGGGAAATTCTATGGTAGTCAATCAAAGTCTGCAACAGCCAACAATGCTTCTGAATCACGCGGAGGCATTCATGATAACTGCATAAAGTAATGATTTCTTAAGCTAACTTTGCTTTTACCAAATCATTTGCAAAAGAATAGTGTGTTAACTGTTTTACTCCACTTAATGTTAGAGTCTTGACGCATAATTTACCTGAAACTTGCAGTTCCATTGTGTCTCTGAGCAAAGCAGGGAGTCCTAAAGTAATGCGATTCAGCACTTCAGGTCAGTCACTAAATGAAAATTCATATATTAATTCATGGAATCCGCCGAGTCAGTTCTCCAAAAAAGCGACGATTTCATTTGTTTGCATATCGGTTTGGTTTGTTATTTATAGGATTGGATGGCAAAATAGCCATATGGGATCTGGAGAACATGCAACAGAAACTTGGCCATCCGTTTTAGTAAACACAGAAAAAAAAAAATCTGGATGACAAGCAAGGTTTTACTTAATTTCTATATCAGATTTTTCAACTAGATGCAAGCCTTTTTAACCCTTTCGAATGTCGTAATTGTTTCATTTTGTAAACTACAATAATAAGGCTTAATTTTCTTGGTTTGGGTGTATTAATAAATTTGAGCTATGTCATTAGCCTATGGAATGTTGTAAAATCTTGAATGCCTTATGAATGATTCATTATAGTTTAGCATCTTGTAATGCCTTTTCCTATTACATTTTCAGTCCAGTGTCGAAATTGAGTCCATTATCAAGCTGAATTCAAATAACACCAAAACAAAAGATAAGTTTTGGTTAGAATTAAAAGATTGGGGATTAAATGAGAAGGAGACCGTGTCAACTGTCTCTGTCTCTCGCAATAACAAAGGTGTTTTATTTCGAGAATGTAGATCAATCCAAGTTTTACTTGGCATCTAAAAAATGTAATGAATCATCACTTTTTATTCCTCAGATTAGCTTTTACAGTAGCATCATTCGCAATGTCTAAGTCTCACCATTGTCACTGTCTGGGACATTATCCACTATGGGGGTTTAATTTGTGAAAATCAAAACTAAGGGGAGTAAATATGATAAGTCTAAACTTCCGAATTTAGTATTCACGATAAATATAAATTTATAAGGATTCGGGGGTAAAATAAACCAAACCTCACTCAAAGCTTAACTATGGCGGTGACGTCTTTGGGGCTAACATGCGCATCTCCTCTGTTCAGAACTCGACCTGTTACCGCTAGGAAGACGCTGACTATAGAGCTCTCCATCTCTACAGGTCAGTTTCTCAGCTCTTTCTGGCTCCAGATTAGTTTATTTTCGTCTTAATTCACTCTCTTTGATTTCTCAGATAAATTCGTAAGAAGATGTTCTGGAAAAGAAGAAGTGCTTCTAGAAGGAATGCCACCAGAGTATTATGATGATGAATGGCAAGCTAAACAAAGAGAGAAGACAAAAGAGTTGCGGCGGATGCAACTGAAGGAAGAAGAAGAAGAGGAGAGAAAGATTGAAGAGTACCGTGAAATCGGTATGAGGTTGAAAGAGTTTCCTGAGGAAGACTTAAGGAAAGCTAGGAAGCTTGTCTCTAGCTTCATTAGAGCTGCTGACGAAGTTGAAGAGAGAATTGAAGAAGCAGCTGAGAAAGGAGAACTTGATGAGCTTGTTCTTATGATCATTTGGAACCGACTTGACCTTGCTCGCCGCGATGTAATTAACATCTCTTCCTTGTTGCCTTTAGACTATGTGGTCTTGTTGTATCGTTGTACATCTTCTTCAATCCTGTGTTGTTGTGCTACTTTTCAGGATGAGAAGGATGCCATAAGAAGTCTTGATCTTTTGTATAGAAGAGTCGAGGTTAGTGTTTGTTTCCCTGGTGACTGTTCTCTGTACCAGATCCTGAGCTACTGATTCCTTGTATCACTATCTTACATTGGGTGTTTCTCTATCCAGACAGAGATCTTAAAACGGCAAGCAAGTCCTGCGATGAAACTGCTGAATGAACTTCTAAACATGCATGATGGCTTTGAAGATGATGCTTGGCTTAAGAACTGCAGAAAGCTAATGGCTGAGACATTCCCACGAGAAGACCCTTTCAGCATTCTAATGCCACACGGATTCGACATTGATATGGTGCGTTACCTACCGGTTTTTATTTTACGTACACCTTTGAAAACAAAAGTAATCATACAAGACGTTTGTTTGCAGCATCAAGGACCGTTACGACCTCCCATTGAGACTGACAACACCCTTTTGAGAGTAGACTTTGTAAGAGAAGTGGATGCATTGCTACATGAAGTGAGAATAGAGGAAGATGAGGGAAGTGGTAACAAGGGAGGACTTGATCCTGAAACTATAGCCCTTAAGATGAAGCAGCAGGAGAAGCGGCGTACCATCTGTCAAGTTGAAGCCATTCTTGATTTGGCCATCAACTTGAAGTGGTAGATAACATGCCATAAATTCAAGTAATTATATTTGTAGACAACTCTAGAGTGTTTATTGAAACCTCTCGAGAGAGCATTGTACTTGTGACCCTATAAAATAAAGGCAGCCAAATCTGTCACATGAGCCAAGGAATTTAACTACTGTTCTAAGCTACTTCCAGAGTACCTATAAACTATAAGGCCTTTTGAAAGCATAAACGAGAGTTGTAACTCAGAAGCAGATATGTAGAAAACACGACTTGGAACGATTGATTATATGTTTTCCTTTTCGTCCCGTAAGCAGTGAAGTTGACGCTAATATCGTCTGACAATAGCCATCTTCCTGTTATTGGGTCGTACACAAATCCAGCCATCTCTTTCACCTGCAATCCATAGTTTCCTGGTTATCATTTCTATTACAACCTAAATAAGTGACAGTCCCATAAAGAGAAACAGAGGACATCGAATGTATTTTATTGTTTTAGTCAGCTTTAGATTAGTTATTGGGATCGACATGGGCGTTATTGAAGGGGGGAGATATTGGCTTACATCGACTGTAGCATGTTTCAGTATCATCGTAAGTTCTTCAGGAGTTACAAAACTTGACCACTGGTGCGTGCCTTTAGGAAGCTGCAAGGTGTTATATTATAAAAACAACAAAATGTGGAACCAACAACACATGTCTCAAAGTGAAGATAAATGAGGGGTGAAACTGAAGATAAATGAGGTGTAGAATGTGCACTGCTAAAACAATGTTTGATACATATGCTCGCATAGTGCGATTAACAGTAGAAAGTATCGTGGCCCCGTTGGGGATGGTCAAAGCTGACAACGAATTGCAGAATTCTGCAGGGTTTGCTACATGCTCGATGACCTTCATTATAGAAATCAGAAAATTTGCAATGAAAACAATGATATCAGAAGCGAGACACAAAGAAAAGGACATGGAAAAGTAACTGTAAGGAAAGAACAGCATCAAACGTCCTGCCCTCATCCCCTAGCTTTTCTGCAGCAAGAAAATACTGGTTAGTAATTTAAACATAGGAGAGGTAACTTTAATTAATCATCATCTAAGATAGAAAAAAACCCTGCTGTAATACAATGGTATTCAATCGTTGAAGTCACTGGATCCATATCCTGCAGAGACATTTTATGGACATACAAGAAAGAATAAAAGTCAAGATAGAGAACACTAGTCTTATGCAATAAAGAGAATGTTAGAATATAAGGGGAATAAGAATAGAAAAAATAGAAAAAATAGAAAAAATAGAAAAAATAATTTTTTTTTTAATTAATTTAGTGTACGAATATATTATATATATAGAAATACAATAAACACAAGATGAGTGCAATAAGAACATAGGGAATCGCCATTTGATGGAGAAAGAAGATGTTGAGCATTAAACCCAATGAGAACATAGGGAATCGCCACTTGATGGAGAAAGAAGCTGTTGAGCATTAAACCCACATGACTTCTCCTTACAACAAAACAATAGCTTCTCTTTGAGTTTTAGGTATTCTGAAAGCTGCCAAAGTTGACAAGACTGAAGTGTCAAGTTCAAATAAAAAAGTATTCAAGAAAACTATTTCATCATATAGAGTACATAAACACACTAATATATCAACAGTAAAGCTAGTACGAGTTATATGTATAATCGATGATACAATAAGAAAAAGACCTTACAGCGTGAAGACGAGCAATTTTGACATTCTTAGCAACAGCATCAATTCCTGTGACAGTTGCTCCCATCCTTGCTAGAGGCTTCAAACACAGAAACAACAAGCCACTAGTGCCCAGATCTCTATATAATCAAACAACAATGGCATTACAAGTGTAACCCCAAACGCTCAACCAACAAGCACAAAAAGAGACATTACCAAACTCAAAAATTATCACCAATGTTATATGTTTGCTCAGAGTCTAGAGTGGTCTCATAAAAAGAAGAATAGAAAAATCATATCCAAACTAAGGTATGAAGGAATTCATGAAGAAAAAAAAAACCTCAGATAGTAGTCCACCACCGCAACCTACATCGATAAGTCTCAGTCCTTCCAAAGGCCTAATATAACTGGGATCCTTACTGTAGAAAAAAAAAGTTAATCCAACATTGAAGGATAATGAGATGTAAGTGAGAAAAAAAATCATCATCAATACCTGAAATGTACCTGAAATGCCTACATAAGGTGGAGCGAATGAAAGCCAACCGAGGTGGATTCATTTGATGCAAAGGTTTAAAAGGCCCATCAGAATGCCACCTTCATATAAGAAACACAGAGCAAAGAAATCATGTGAAGCCCTCAAAACTCAAGAATTCATGAACACACACTCATTGAGTCAATCAAGCAAATGTCTAACCGTTTACACACAAGTTTCAACGGCACAAAGAAATGATTTTTATCATGGATCATCTAATGTAACCAGAACCCAATTTTCCAAAACCTCGATCCAAAAGATAAAAGGCAAATCATTTCCAAGACAAACTTAAATTTTATCTAAAGTTTAGACATTTTCCTAGAAATGAAATGAAATTCAGTCTCCTTTAAAGTAGATACCTATACCCAATGCATTATAGCTATTATATAATCGACAATAATATGATAGGAGAGACGAACCAAGTATCAGCAATGGCAGAGAATTTGGCAATTTCATTTTCATTGAGAGAAGACAATGTACTGCTTCGGCTTTTATTGACAGCATCAGTAGCTGAAGACGAAACGCCCGCCGGTGAAGAAAACACGAAGGAAGTGTGATTGGTTGAGATAAGCGAGGAGCAGAAAGAAGAAGCCTTTGAAGTCGATTCATCTGACTCAACAATGCCACAGTTTCGACAAGAGGTAAACAAGAGATTTGGCTGCTGAAAAGACTAGTGGGGAGATTCAAAGGAAGAAACTTTCTGCCCTAACTCTGCAGCTTCAGTTGAGGTTAGCTCTGCAGCTTCATATCTACGGAGAAAATGAGGCAGAACAGAACAGAGAAGGAGATTTTGGAAAGAGAGTAGTATCTTGTGGAAGATTGGAATTTGAAAACGGGATCGTGAGAATCAATTTCGAAAGGCTCAAGTTCTTGGTGGAAGTTACTAAGTTATGGTATCGAAGCATGGAAACACATGGCCACATGGGTAGTGTTTACTCAATTTTGATTATGATACGTTTGGAAGTGAAGAAGAAATTTTTTTTTTTTCTAAATACTTATGTAATGACATATTTCTTTGTATTTTAATCATTAATTTATAATTCGATTCCACAGCTAACAAATCAGTTTCTTGAACAACTCAAACGAATGAAATGATAAAGGAATCAACTTTCAAGATATTTATACTCGAAGGGTTCAAAAACTACAAAGCAAACAAAATGCAAATCATAAACACACTATAAAAACTCCACTTTTAACAACTATTTTTTATACATAAAACCCAAACAAACAAATCAAGTATTGCAGTGTCGCATAACACTGTACAAGCACACTACGCAAAGTCTGCTACCACGCTGCTGCTGCTGTTACCGCTTGCCATTGGCCTTTGGCTGAAATATTTGCACCAGAGACCACAAAATGTCCATCCTCTGCATTACTTTGCTGCTTTGGCTCTGCAATTCATAATCACCATCTCAATATTAGTTACTATCCATAGTAATCCAATGTTCAAGAGAAAAAGGTTCGATTTGCTTTGGAATCTCTTTCATGAAGTGGGTAAATTCGACTCCTACCTCAGTTACAAAGCATATCCATGTTTTCTCGCCCTGAGTCTCGGTGATGCCTCTTAGGATGATGAGGTCCAAGCTCCTAATCACGTTTGCTATCTCAAGAAAATGGCCACATTCTTCACATAACATCTGTCCAAAACCCAATATACTTTCACACTAAGAATTGGATACACACCAGCAGAACTAGGGGACTATAGTTCAAACAAAGATTAAACTAAACGAAAGAAATTATTACATACCTCGATAAGCACCATCCCCTGCTTGTTCAGATTCTCCACGATAATCGAGCACACTTGAAGATGGCCTCCAACCTCCACTGCGCAGCTGGAACCTTGCGTGCCAGTTTCTTTTTGTTGCATCTGATAGATTACATAGGTATAAGATACTTTCGATATTTACTTCTAATTTTGAGTAGAGCTTTTCTATATCTCTATGTGCCCATTCTATCTTCTCATTAAAGGATCAAGAAATCATCTCTTTTTTACCTTTCTTCATTAATGGATAAAACAGAGGTTATTAGTATCAAGAAATCTGACTTTTTTACCTTTGTATTAGCACTTTTACTGAGCTTGTCAGCATGCTTTGTAACATTCTGCAAAAAGAGCATGTGCTTGATCGTGCGTTCTAGCAAAGAATCAATACTGCACTGTAAAATATGACAAAATTATTAGCGGATAGCACAAATATATTACAACTTCTAGCAACAGAAACTACAAAGTAACTGGCAACTTTATCCAACTTAAAACACTAAACGCTGCAACGTTGTGGCTAGGCTAGGAAGAGAAAAGTCACCTTAGATCCATTAGGCACAAGTTCTCTAAGTTCCTTGATTCGATCCTGAATGAGTTGTCTGTCTCTTGGGCGAGGCCGAGAACTTTCACCAGGTTTAGCCCTCTTTCTGTTCTTCTTGGGCATCTCCAGGGATGTCTGAAACTGATCACTAGAGGAGCTGGGACACGTGGATGAGAACGCAATCGAGGAAAATGCTCCACAGATATCTGATGGATTCTGTTGGGTATCCACCTCTACTACTGGCAGCTGATTCATAACACTATCAATTGGGTTAACAAAATTATGCTTCTTTTGACCTGAAGGTTCTGCCATTTCCATGCTAGTAAGCAATGACTGTACCGATCTGCTCGACAGCATATCATCCCTGGCATTGCCATCGCTTTGACACACATTAGCAACCACAGCATCTAGAAGATTCTCAGGGCCAGGGTCAAAAGTGAGCTGGCTATGACTCATATCATCTGTTGTTCTTATTGTTGAACCATCTTCAGACTTCACTTCCTCATGACCAGTGTTCGTTTTCTTGAAAGCAGAGCCTAATGCCTCTAGAAGCTCGCTGCCTGCAAAAGTATACCCAGATGAGATCAAAGCATCAAAACGGCTTGGCTCGCATTTCCTATCCAGCATACACTCAGACTCTTTTAGGTATTTATTTCCTTGGTTCTCAGATAGTTGGAAGGCTTCATTTTGGTAAGAAGTTTCTTTATCTGTTCTCGACGAAGCATGAAAACTTGATTCCAGGTCTGGATAGGATTGGCCTGTTATCAATCTTTCAGCCTCAATTGCTAAAGTAGACGAGCTTTTATTGTTGAGCACATGATTCTTCAAATACAAATGTAAACTAGGATCTAAGTTTCTTGGATCTTTGCAGCTATTAGTCATCCCCACGTGAGGTGCATCACTGATTATATTTGTACCTACTTGATGCCCATGTTTGGTATCAACCAAGTCAATTGGAAAGCCAAACGAAACACCGCTATAGCTCCCACGCATGTATCCTTGCACAACTTCCCGACCACCAACAACTTGAGCTGCCTTCGCCATGAAATGACATGAAGAAGGAGTATTGTAAGGCATGCTATCACTTCTTCTAGTTTTGTATTGAGTTAAAATATTTGACACCTCCACATCCATGCCTTTGTCAGCTTCTCCAGAGCAATCAGGAAAAGCCTCGGCATGTAAACCTTCAGAAGGTAGTTTTGGCTGCAACAAAATTATACAGCACATCATGGTCCGACTCAGGAATTCAGTGAAGGTCCGAGGAATTGTGAGAAGAACCCTAAGCACCCTACTCTCCCATTATGTAACTAACTAGAAACTTGGACACACATGAACCCATATTTGAATGAAGAAGATCTTTACCAGACACAAGGAAGTGTTCATATTACATTGCATTAAATTTGCTGCATGATCTGCCAGTGGATCCTCAAGTGCCAAAAACAAATGTCGGATATGATTCACCAAAGTCACATCTTCATCAACCTGCTCCATACAAGCACACAATAAGACCAGATACATTCATATGTCCTATTCATTATTAAGCGTGCAGGCTATTATGTTGTAACTGTGAACACTGTATGCGATAATAAGATCTTACTTACTTTACGCAAAGATCCTAGCTGCACAACTCCAGAGGGACCAACAGCTACTACAAGAATGGTCTGCGGAGAAGGAAGAATAGATATTCATAAAAAGGAAGTTCTTGACATTCATGCAATAGAGCAGACAAAAAAACACTAAAGAAAAATCTCAAATACCTTAATTCCAGCAGAAATTTGACTCTCCCAAACGTTATGAAACTGTCAATAAATAAATAAACCAGATATCTGGTTTAGAAACATGAAACAAAAACAATTAATTGAAGACAGAAAGTTCCTAACCTCAAATGCTGAGTGACAATTGTCATAATATTCGGGGAATACCCATTGATGTTCTCCAGAAACTGCAACTTGTCCTACAATCCTGTTTATATAGACATGATAAAATAATTCAACAAGAACCCCAAGATTTGTAACTAACAGTAAAAGCTCCTGCTGGTATCAAGTCCCAAGACAAGACAAAAGCTTTGAGTTTTTCGAGATAGCCATGAAAGCCGAGTTAAAATGATGAAGTCAGACGAAGAGCGAATCAGCAAAACAATTTATTCTTACCCTTCCCCTAGAGAATAGACATGATAAGACATCTTTTCCACAGCGAAACTCAGGGGCTCATGTGCTCCATGCATAGTTTTTGGTATAACGCTGCAACCCTTAACTTCCGGTGAGTAACCCATCCCATGATTGTCATAGTAAGCATCCTCCAAGGTAAGTACCCTACAAGTGTTCAATATTCTAGAAATGAGAAACTATCAAGTCAACTAAAAATCTTAGCGTATAAAGAAAATAGAGTGCATAGTTGCACACAATACTCAAAAGTCAAAAGTACAGAAACAGTCCATATTAAGTCTTTAGATACTAAAACTACAATTGTTAACTTTTAAGGCTGTATTCGATATAAGGTTCCATATGTTCTTCCACATCTCTTAAACACCTAAATCAATTACCACAGTTCAAACCGTAGACAATCCAAATGGTCCACCAAGGAAAGACAGTAAGAGGTTTGTTAAGGTGACTCACATTCGAGATCCTCGATGATTAAGTTTCCAGAACACAGCATATTTCCAGTCCGTGTTAGAGCAGAAGCTCCTCAGTGTCTCTTGAGAAGTAGAACCCATTCTAAAGGCAAATAATAAAAACACTCCTCCCCCCCCCCCCCCAAAAAAAAAAACAAAAACTCAAAAACGACAAATAAAGACAGGCAGAGAGTTCCTTTGTGTCCGAATGAAGAAAACAAATAGATCAGTTTTTTACCCTTTCTCCTCCCCACCCTCTAAATAAAAAGAACTTTTTTTATCCGTTCGATCACATACAAAGTTGCTAGCTACCTCTGTATGAACCTCTTCCAGCTTGTTCCCTTCGTAATCCAGCCCTTGGTTTTATTGACGGACCTACTTCATCCTGTGAAATTTGCCTCTTACCCATCCCTTTCCCAAGACTAAAACTTTGATCAGATAACTAAAAAACACCCCAGAAGGAAACTACTTTAACACTACAACACCAAAGAATCAGACTTTTTCAAACAGTTGGAAAGGGAACCAGCGAGATGGATCTGCTGCAATTACAACTCGCCATCAGAGAAATCAAGATTGAGAATTCAAAGCTAAAAAAGAAGCAGAAGAATAAAGAAAAGGAAAAGAAGAGAGTTTAGCTTATGTCAGAAGACATTGATTCTATTCAAGAGTTGATCTCAGCATACTCTGCATCACTCAAAAAAACTTACAATCACAGCCGAGAAATTCGCCGGAAAAGGGAAAGAGCAGAGAGAGAGATAAGCCTTCGGCAGAGTTGGTAGCTAAAAAACGTTCCTTTTTTAAAGGAAGAAGAAGAAGAAGAAAACGCCTGGCAAGTAAGCGGGCGAATCACGCACCATGCTCATTTTAGTAAACAGGAGAGGAAGGATCGGTGTGCGCATTTTAGCAATTGGAGGTAGTGGGAAGGTGAGTGTTGTTTATGAAGGGGATAGGATCTCTCTGAAATAGTCTAATGGCCAGCAAAATGATTCACCAACTGAATTTTTGATTCCTTCTTACTTTATTTTTTACCTTCAATTCTCATTAATTAATATATATATATATATATATTTACGTTTCTTGTCATTAGAAGCAAGCAAAATAACCGAAATTAAAAAAATTAAATCGAACCGAACCGTAATTAGGTGATTTAGTTTGGTTTCGATTTCACATAAAAAACCATTTGGTTATTATTATTAAAAATATTTTAGTTTCGGTTCGCTTTAAAACCGTATGTTTTTTTTCTAAATTTTATTATTATAATACTTGTTTGGTTAGAGTTTAATTAATTTATATGGTGATTTAAAATATATTTTATGCGGATACATGAATAAATTTTCTAATTTTAATATTATTTTTAAAAGTCTTACTCCAATAAATATTAGAGACAAATATAAAAAAAGTATAAAAAATGATATAGTTTATAACCACATTATGTCTAACAATAATATTTAATTGATCATTATGTTCACGTTAGAATATATTTACGATTTAATAGGTTTCAAGTAGAAAATGATATAATTCAAAATAGAAAATCTATTGTCTTTTAAAAAATATTTGAAAAAAAAAATTATTGTCTAACGGTATATGTGCTCATGTTATATAAAATTTAAAATTTTATGAAAAACATGGAATAAACCGAAAATAAATGAAACCAAACCGAACCAAAATACAAATAGTATTTAAATAATTTTCGTTTTTATAAAACTGATAAACTATAAACCGAGAAAAAATAAACCAAAATCAGACCAAATTTAATTTGGTTTTAAATAGTTTTATTTTTTATAAAACCGATAAACCGTAAAAGCGAAAAAATCGAATCGAAATGCCAATTAGATTTCCTAATGTTGTTTTAAACTTTTCAGTTTCATTTAATCAATAAATTTAACATTAAAAAAATTGCACTGATTTTTTATATACAAATTCATCAAACGTATTAAGCTCATAGTTTTTTGTTGTTCTAATAAATGTCTTTACAAACATCTGCTAGGCAATATTAAAATCGTTGATTGTGTATAGAAGTTGAAGGTTTGGGTACTTTCGATTACCCTATTCATGCATCTAGAAGTTTATGCTATCGATTTTTAATGTCCGGTGGTGTCAAAACTTTAAAACTTTATTTTTCACAATGAATTTGTGGATATTCAGCTTTAAAAAAAAAAATCATTTGCCAATATAACGGTGAAGTATATTGGACTTTATAAGTTGTCCATACATATTCTCACATTATGATAAAATATATCGCTCCTTTTATTTTCATTTTTGTATTGTCAACAAAATCCAATGTCTTTTTCATACTCACTCATTTTGTCTTGTTTACCATAATCATATCCTTGGACAAAGGAAATAGCCATCGAATACATTAATGTGCTGGCCTGTTATTTTTGGCCGCGGGTCCATTATATAACCAAAATCACATAACTATTTATCACAAAATTTCGTCTAAACTTAAAATCACCTTTAAATTGAATATTGATATTACTTAATTTGTAAACTTATATAAACAGCAGAGAAACTCCAGTGCTTAGAGTAGGATGCTCAATCCAAATAATTAAACCAAACCGACTCAATCTAAAACTGAACCGAAACAATACTTACTCCACACAAACAAACAAAACCAAAGGAGTAAAATTAAATACCGAACCAAAACTTTTAAAAGAAAGAAGGATCTTTGAGTCAACCCGATTCATATTTGAGTCATGCAGTTATAGGTTGATAATATTATTTCAAATCGGAAGGATTAAAAATCGAAAACCTAACCAAAATCTAGATTCTAATTGTAAATATCCATAAATTCTTTGAAACGATATTTTTTAAATGTATGAGCATTGTTTAAAAGAGAAAAAATGCTCTCAAGCCTTGCCTTGTTTCTCCGATTCACCGTCTTTTCAGACCTCTTCTTCCTTCTTCTTCTCTTCACTCTGGATCTAAATCGAAATCGAGTTTTTGTTTGCTCAAACGGGGATAATTGAATATCTTAGGATTTGATTTGTTTTCATTTTTTTTTGGGTTTTTTCGATCTGATGGAGGAGCCTGATATGAAGAAGTGTAGATTGAGATGCGCACTAAAACTTCATCTCTCCTCAGTGTGACGGTAAGAGCCTCTCATGTTATTTTTAGATCCCTTTTTCATCGATTTTGTGTGTGAATTGATTTGTCTAATTCTTTGTTGGAATTGATTTGTCTGATTCAGTATATGGGAAGTTGATTTTTTATTTTTGTTTTATTGTTGGAATCTTTATTTTTTTGACTCGTTCTTGGTCATGCGAAGAGAAGTTCTCATGTTAGTTTTAAATTAACAATTGTCTAGCACAGAGGCGGAACTAGAAATTTTATTTGTGGAGGGTCAAAATGTAACAAAAATATTTTATAGGGGTCAGTATAGTAATTAAATTGATTTTAATTTAGAGGTTTTAACAATAAATACACCAAATTTTGAATTGGGTGTCATAAGGCACCCCTCCTTCTTAGCTACCTGCGCCCCTGGCCTAGAAGCAAGTCTCATGTTCTTGTATATTGCATGTCAGGCAAAAGCAAGTGAATGAGTACTATTTTATGCTAATGATACAATAACGGATTTGTTGTTTTAGATCACCATTCCAAAATAACGTAGGTTTTGTGGCCGAATTATTAAAGTGAATTATTTTATATTTTCAAAATTTCAACACTTTGAATAAGTTTGTAGCTAGTTTTTGAGGATTCTGAAACATTCATTTATTCTAGTTAAAAATCTTTAATAAAAAATATAAAACGCAACTTAGTATCTCACTTGAACATGTATTCATGCACCAAAATATCTAAGGTTACTCTTCCTTTTTATTATCATATTTTTAACTATTTAACCATTTTGTTTGTTTTTACTTATGAAGGTTTGGTGACCTCCAAGACCAAACTGCAGGTCATGGGTGATGAGATAGAAAAAATTAAGAGATGATGTTGGATCATCATCATAACAAAAAACTTCAAATTAAACTGTGACGCCTTCAAATGTTGAGGAGAAATTTGATTTTGTTCATCTAGTTTTTTTTTAGAATAACAAAAACAAAAATTTTCTCAACATACGAAGGTGTCATGGTTTGATTTGAAGTATTTTGTTCAGATGATGGTCCACCATCAATCTCTTGTCTCTTCCTTTCTCATCATTTTATGATATGCAACTTGTTCTTGAAAGTCATCTAGCATGCATAAGCAAAAAAAAAAACATAATGGTTAAATAAATAAATTCTGATGATCAAGAAAAAATGAGAAAACTTAGATTTCTTGGTGTATCAAATACATGTTTTAGTGAAATATAACTTGTGTTTCATATTTCTTATCAAAGCTTTTTAACTAATATAGATGAATGTTTTAAAATTTTCAAAGATTGAATACAAACTTATTCAAAGTGTTGGACTTTCGAAAAAATAACATAATTCAGTTTAATACTTAAGCCACAAAATCTATGTTATTTTAGAATGGTGATTGAAACAACTAATCTGTCTCTGTATCATTAGGGTAGAACTGTTCACAACTTAATTTTTATTTTAAAAATAAATATTCAGTCCAAGTTACTTTTTTAGATGTTGTCATTTCCCCTATGAATAAAATCTTTGTAAATATACGTATATTGGCAATTCACAAGTGTGACCGTTTGGTAAGTTCATAAAGAACCCAAGGTAGAGAGTATTTTGAAATGTTTATAATCTGATTTTGAGTTTCACTTGGCAATTAAAATGATGATGTTTTACAAATGATTGCTCATTATATTTCGTCTTGAGGCTCTTATTGTATGCTCCCATGACTTGTTTTCATCAGTATGTTCTAATGCAACGCACCAAATCAACGTCTCTTTCTCCCTTTTCATCATTTTTATCTTTTACTTCTTTAGCTGGCCGATTCAATTAATAACCCGTATATAAGTATATTATCCTTCATTTTAATCACTCTTTTTCCCTACTTTATTTCTTTGGTCAATTATTTCCATTGTAAACTCTAAATATTATAAAATTATTTAAAATAGTTTATTAAGATTACGTATATAGATGGAGAATTTATATTAAATATTCACGACATCGTCGCCTTTGGAAGTAAGTCATTGAGAATTTGAGATTTGAGATTGCTAAAGATTGTTTGAAGAAAATTCACCTTAATCATGAAGTCGCCACCTTCCCGTTATGATATTTTTTCTTTAAGCTCAATAGCATGTATACTTAATTTTGTAAATTCTTAGTTTTAATATACATATATATATATATATATTTTATATAAAATTTTCATGTTAACTCAGAGGGATCAATATCGTGATCGGACTGGATGATAAATCAGCTTTGTTGAAATTCTTTATTTGTACGTAAGAAAATATTATTCCTCTGGCTTTTAAAATTGAAAATATTTAACTTCGCCTGCTAACTGTGACCGTAGAATTAGAGCGCTTGTATTTAATAGAATAGCAAATTTAGAGAGCCTACTACATAAGAAAAAAGAAGGATATAGGTGCACTTATGTTGGATATTCTTAATTTTTATATTCCACCGAAAATATATTAATTGATTTATGTTTGTTACCAAAAGTTGGTATTAATTAGATCAAGCATGCCTGTATCAAATTGTTTCAATGTCTTTTACTCAAAAAGCTTTTGATGATAATGTTTCATGGCGAACGTTTGATGACTTGGTCCGTAACGTTATCGGTTTCGGTTAACCGATAAGCCATGCAAGTGATATCTTTAGTTATTTGGTTCGGAATGATAGGAATTACATTTGGTTTAAGACTATAAGTGCTTGTTACTCTTCTCAACACTTTTACAAGAAAACATGTCTCTCACGGAAAATATGCGCATGAATTTTATCACGCGGACTGCATCGTTTTGGAGCCCTTTCTGTTGTTGTGGTTTTTAAAAAAAAAAATAGTTATGATATTTAGATATATATATATATTTTAGACAAGTTTCATAAATTATAGTTAAACGAAGTTTTTCTCTACTAGACGCTCAAATAGTAAATTAATTGGTATTTTAAATATTAAATATTAATCCTATTTTTAGAAATATATCATATAGCAAAGAGAATAAAATGAAGGTGTGATATTCTCATTTTCATAGTCGTTGTGCCAGAGAAAAATATAAAGAATCATAAAAATAGAGACAAATAGATTCCAAAGTTAGGGTTTTGAAGGTTTCTCCAAAAAGGTAATTGGGTCAGAAATTGCTTAAAAGAGTGGCAAAGGTCTGTCTATTTTTCTTTTTCTTTTTCTTTGTCCATTTCTCCTTATCGCTCTATTTGTCGTTTATAAAATATTTTTATATGGTATAGTAATATTAGTGTTTGGGAAAGGCTTTTTCAAAGGAAAACAATGAGACTTAGGAATGTATGATGGGACTAGCTGTGGTCCATACAAGATCTAAGGAATCTAAAAAAATTATTGTCCTTATAAAGAAAAAAGATCTCACTCAATCTCTCTCTGTACAAATTCCATTTTTGCTTCTCGATCTTTCTTCTTCGGAATTCTGATAGATATATATATATATATATATATATATATATTTGGCTTATTGACCCTGAAAATTCAAAACCTATCTCAGCAAGTGATATTCTCCATTGTTATTTCTTGATGTATCATATTGCTCTTTTAATATCAAGTTTTTGAGGTTGCACAATATATATATATATATATATATATCCCAAGTTTTTGTTTGTATTTCACTGATTTCATTTATGATATTGGTTACTTATAGTACTATGTTAAATTCAATCATGAGTATTGATGGCATAGACAGAGTCAAATGGAACTTTGTAGGTTGTAACTTGTAACAAGTAAGATGTCTAGAGTCAATAAAGATGACCGGCCTATAGCTTGTATTAATTGCTAATCTACAAAAATAATTAGTCGTAAATAAATAATAAATTGAAACAAAAGTTAATGAAAAACCGAAAATTGCTTAGTGTTAAAAAAAAACTATATAATATAACTAACCCAAAAATATAAACTCCGCTTAGCTTTGGTTCCAAACACTTGAACTTTTAAACAGAATAAATGGCCTTATCCTTGAGGAAGCCCATTAGTTAAGCCCATAATCATGCCCTCATAATCTCTCTTTTTCTTACTTCTGGAGAAGAGTTACCGAAGTGGTTCGATGAAGGTAACTTGGATACAAGCTCAAATCGAAGTGCGTCAATGGTAACTTATAAAAAAATGTCTAACGGATTTGGTAGAATGCAGAATAGTATTATTCAAATACATAACACAATTAGTCATCAAGGATTTAGATATGTCAGCAATGTTCTATTAAGCTTTCTGATACAACATGCATAAAATGACTATTATTAGCCAAATGATTTAATGTTCGAAAATAGATAAAAACACCATCCTAAATAGTTTGTCATCTACTTGTTTTCACCCTTTTACACTTCCACACTTAGAACTTTATATCTATACCTAATGACTCTACACATTTTTTCTCATAAATAGACTCTCATATTAGACAGTCCAAAAAAGTTAGAAAACACAGTGACCCCAGCCTATAGAACCGCGATCTCAAGGAAGCGATGAAGCCAGCTTGATAATTTTTTCTCAGAGATCCATTCAGGGACAAGCTCTTGCATTAAGATAAGTTGTTCTTCAACTTCTTCTGCAAAACATAAATGATCAAAGAACAGTTGGCATGGTTTTCAAACGATGTAAAAAGAAAGTTATATTGAGATACTTAGCATTTAGAAGGCTTACTTCTGTCGGTAATATCAGAATGCATGTCCAGCGATAATCTTGTGCACAAGCTCCTCCTTTGTGATAACCCAACGCTTTATCGACTGAATTAAGTAATGGATGACATTGAAAAGTTTAGGTAGACAAGCTATCATCTTTCGCCTTCTCTTTGCAAGTGAGATTGCTGGATTTTGATCCTCAATAGCTTCCCTTTCTTGTTCTTTTGATTAGTTAATAACTAAACTTCTTGACGATTGAGCGAATCTTATATTTAATCTTACGCGACTAAACAAAAAAGGTCAATCAGACGTCGTTACGTAAGCTCAAATCATATATCATTGGTTGAAAAAAATACGAAAAAGTACTGATATACAAATTTTGTATAGGCTATATCGTCAATGCCACGTCTATATTATTTACGAAGATGCTAATGCCAACCGTTGTTTTTACTTGATACTTTCATATTCTCTCTTTCGATAGACATGTTTTCTCTTCTTCTTTTGGTGTTAATTTGATTAAAAATTAAAACAAAGTTTTGTTGTTATATGTATTTGAGCAAAATGATATTTGCATTAGGTGCATCTTAGAAAAGAAAACATATATATATATATATATTTGTTTCTTTCACTTTTTAGTTTTTTCCAATCTTGTGGACCTTTTCTCCTTTTTTCCCAATAATTTTTTTCGTTATTTTTATACTTTTTATATACGAGAGTCTTCTCTTTTAAACAAAACTGTAACAAATATTTGATAAAGATGACTACTATTAGAAGATTTACAATTATCTTTAGTTTCTAGCTATTGTGAATGAAATTATAAGTTATCTTGGACAAATTTAGCTTTATGCAGTGAACCAAGTTAATTCTTCATTTTTTTGATAAATTAGTTTATGTTGTAGATCAAATTTAAGTATTTAGCATGGTTAACTATATCGTGGACCAAGTTTAGTTTTTTTCCTTTTTCAAGTTTAGTTTATTAAAAAAAGAACTTTAGTTCATCTCGTGTACCAAATGAAGTTTGTGATTTTATGTGGGCAAGTTAGTTCATAATGGACAAAGTTTAGATGCTTAATTCTTAAAAATGTCTATTCAAGAATTTATAGTCTTGAAATATGAGGAAATATAATTTACGTTATATAGTGGATCAAGTTTATGTCTTTCATTTTAATTGACACAATGAACCAAGTTTATGTCTTCAGTTTCATGTTGTTAATCAAATTTAATGTTTAGTTCCAGTGGACATATTAATCATATCGTGGAGCAAATTAAATTTAATAGTTTTTGTAAAATAATTAGTTCATATCATGGACAAAAATAAAGTTCGAGATTTTATGTGCATAATATAGTTCATAATGAAATATGATGAAATTCAATTTGTTTTATATAGTAGAGACAAGTTTGATTCATATTACAGATCAAATACTATAAAACGCATAGTAAACCAAATTGTAAATTTGCTTATTTTTTGCTCTTTATTTGCTCATTTTTGGTCAATATCAAAAACCCAATCTATTTATGGCCTTTAACGGAACTGATTTTTGTATTGGTTTTTTTACTTTACTAAATTAGTACGATTTTATATAATTATCGTAATATCAAGTAATATATTTAGCAAAGAATTTTGGTGCATTGCTTCTTTGAAAATAACTTAAATCATCTACAATGACATGGTTATGCATTATGCATTAGTTTTTTTTGCTAATAATAATCATTATAATATAAATAATTTCCAGGCGACGGATACAAAATGACCGGATGCCATTAGCGACATTCTTTTTGGAGGAGCCATTACTCTTATCTCTACCTTTGATGGCAACCAATTTGAGATCACCATTTCCGTATGGAAGGTTTGATTGTTAATATTTTAAATTTTATTTTACTTTATGAATAAGATGATAAACATATAAATTATGTCTCATTGTCACTTATAACTGTTTTGTCAGATTTCCCAAACTGTTTTTCTGTCTATGACATACTCAAGACAGTCCGAAACTCTGATTTTTCGAGCATGAGATACGTCCATATAACGCAAAAAAATCGTCTACAATGGTGAAAAAATAGACAGCTCCACAAGAAAAAGGTATACGATAAAGCACTCAAACATTACAGTGAATTAATTGAAAACACTCTTCTATTTTGTTAAAATTATCATGAAAACTTTCTCTATTTTGCTTAGCTCTAAAAAAAATGTCACAAGACTTGGAGGTAATAGAATTAGAGGACCCAAAAAAAGCTAAATCAGAAAGCACATTAAAAGACATATGTTCTAATATTTGATGCCACAACGTCTAATCAGAGTTACTTGTACGTTGTGTATCTTGGCTGAAACTACGTCGGTAAAATGGTAAACTCCATTACGCTCTTCATAGCGTCCAATCAGTGTCTTTAAAAAAGGTCATGTAAAACGCCAAAAGTGTCAGTAAACATAGCAATGCCCTTCGTTTGTTTTAAGATTTTAGAAACCGAAATAAGCGTGCAATTTAAGGAAGGCACATTTAAGACATTAGTCAACTAGACCGTGTCGGTTAATTGGAAAACTGCCATATATAAGGACATTGTGCTTCCGTAAGCAAAACCGACGGTACAATGTGGTATATTCTCAAGTTCACTGAAAAGATCGAGATTCCCAATCATATGATGTGAAGCTCATGCGTCAAGAATAACATTACCAAGATCTTTTTTACCAGACAACTTGTCACTATTATTGGTTTCATACTTCTCGGTAATCAATTGTTGTATTACTTTCCATTGATCCGGTGTCAACTCAGGAAAGATAGATGAATTTGAAGTTGTGTCGTGTGCGGTTGCAAACTGACCTCTGCCACGACCACCACAGCCACCACAGGAGCTCGTTTTCCCCCGTTCTTGCTTCTCCTCACGCTCAGTCGATCAGGGAAACCAATGACATGCCAACATTCTCTCTTCTCGTGTCCAACTCAGCCACAATGAGAACATGTCGGAGAACGGTCTCTATTTTTGAGAATCGAATTTTCTGACCTGTTTGTAGTCAAGTCACCACGTCCAAGGTACGCTGCAACCTCGGTAACTCGATGAGAAGCCATGTCACCTTGATCACCACGAGTTGCGAAGCCGACAGCTTTCATGTTGTTGTTCGCGATTTCGTCCTCTAGTAAGCCTCTGTTTTGCCCTTACAACATGGAAATAGGCTTCTCCGAGTGAAGGCAAGAGACCCATGCCGATGAGGGTTATACAAAGGCTTCCAAATCACGAGTCATCTAACCCCATCACGAATTGATGTATTTTTTCTTGTTCTCGATCTTTGGAGAACTCGAGTGAAGCACTACAAGTGCAACCACCTGAGCAAGCCGGTAACAAACGATACACTTTCAATTCCTCCCACAGTGTGCATAAACGGCCAATATACTCATCTACGGAGTGTCCATGTTGTCGACATGAAGCAAGTTGTGATTTTATGAATTTGAACCTTGTTTCCAACGGAGAACCGTTGTTTCAGCTCATTCCACAACATACATGCCTCATCGATGAGCATTATGGTGGATTTAACTTTAGGCTCGATGAATACTCGTATCCAACCCACGATCATCGAGTTTATTGTTTGCCAATTTTTGAAGTCGGGATCGGAACTTGATGGTTTCACCAAGGAGCCATTGATGAAGCATGTTTTGCGTTTAGCTTGGAGTGTGTTTTGCATCTTTTTAGCCCACTCAACATAATTATCTCCGTTCAACATGATTGGAGATATCATGGCTCCATGATTATCGGAACTTGATCAATTATATGGTGATAGTTTTGCCAAAATTTTCGATGTAACACCAGCTGGTTCATCTTCGATGGTCATGATGAAGAGTGATCAACTTGATCGAAAATTAACGAGAAATCGATCAACTTGATCAAGAAAAATTTAGTGTTTTGTTTTAAAGATTTTAGCTCTGATACCATGTAAAATTAAGTAACTGACTTGTTTTATTGAATCAATATGTTTTGATATGTATACAAGACATAAAGACGGTCTAACTTAAACTCTAATCCTATTAGATTTAGGTTTTTTAAACCTTACCGAATAAAAATTTAATCTTATCACAATATATGTGTATTTATCCGTAATACATATATATTTTATTATTAATTTAACTCTTAATTGTAACAAATGTCTGCTTTTAAATATATCCATTAGACTTTGTTGTTTCACATAGAACATATTCTTTCTTACAGGTGATGGTCACTTGGAGAAACTGGTAAGATGTTAAAACTTCGTTGTTTAACTGCATTGGCATTGCTGTTTAGTATCAGGATTGAAATAAACTCCTAAGAATAACACTAAAGCTAAACAAGATGTTCTAAATTGGTCAGAAGTAAAGATTGTGATCTTCATAAGCTGCTGCAAAACATGAAACTCCTTTGGTTGAAAGATTAAAAAAACATCCAGTACAAAACACATTCTTTGGTACAAAATAAATTGAAATATCCTGCATAAAAATTGTATCAAATATGTAAGAAGAAGGATCTGTCGGAGCTCCCCTGATTAAATGACAGAAACTTGTGGGAAATCAATCTCTAATTACTTTTTCTTATTAGTATGGTTTTTTCTCCTCAGTTAACAACAGATCAATATTTTCTTATTCTGATTGACAAACAAACGATAGTATGGTAAACTTAGTTTTATTTCAAATCTTATAATAAAAAAAGCATAATTCAAGCTAAGAGGATGATTAATTTCTATCAGTGTTTGCAACAACATTTGTTATGCACACACTCTCCTCCGTTTTTGAACCCGTTTGGTATACAGTCATGGAGACATTCATGATTCCAGTACTTTCCGTACACACATGTTGCAATGCAATCCGCTGACTCCTCCACTGCACATATACAACATACATATATATATATATATATATATATATATATATATTTACATGACTTTCACCAATTTTAGGTTTTCTCAAAAAAAAATGTTCAGTAATTGCTAATAAAATGATCAAAGATGATTGTTAATAACAAAATATACCCGATGTGCCCAAGACGTTTGAGTTGGACAACGAAATTGCCATTGTTACTACAAGGAAAAAGTTAACATAGATTTTTGTGTTATTCATAGTTTTTCTTTCTTTCTTATATTAATTTTTCTACGAGAAAGAACATATCTATAGTTTTCTAAATCTTTATGAAAAATCTTTATTTATATATAACTCTTTGTTGAGAAAAGACTCAATTTTCAACCTGATCATTTATTTTAAATTTATTGTAAATGAATCTTCCATATTTGCTGATGATTATGATTTCAACTTTCCAACATTAACTTTTTCAGTCAAATCTTGCATTACTTATACTATAATTGAATATGTCAAATTCAATGCAAAAGTGCATTGTAAAAGTGAATGTTGGAAATACAGAATGTTTGGAGTATATAATATAACTAACCCAAATATATAAAATCAGCTTAGCTTTCATTCCAAACACTTAGATTTTTTTAAACAGAATAAATGGCCTTTTCCTTCAGGAAGCCCATAATAATGCCCTCATAATATCTCTTTTTCTTTTACTTCTGGAGAAGAGGTACCAAAGTGTGTTCGATAAAGGTAACTTGGATCCTGTAGGATACAAGCCCAAATCGAAGAACGTCGTCAATGCTTTTTTTCTACATGAATGTAAATATCATTAAAATGAAATGTTCGCGTTTACAAAACTACTTAACCCGATTGTACTTGTAATCCTGGCTAAAAAACAACCTAAAGCCAAAGATTACATCAAGAGAATTAAAAGAGCTTTTAGAAATTACTCCCACTGAAACCATAACTCAATGAGATTCCTGAACTTTCGTCGGTGTCTCTTGGAAGAAATGGTGTTGCGAATCTGCTCATCCAATTGTTTGACAAGGACGGTTGTTGGTGTAGTTTGTTAATTGTGAAGTCTGTTGTTACGTTCTCGCCACAGCTGATAAATCATTGCGTGAGCTGCGATTTTCCGAAGAGGCAAGTGAGAGTTGTTGCCGTTGATCCTTGTCCAAACTAAAAGTTCATTCCAGGAAATTGAAACCCAATCTACGCAGAATTAGTCTCCATATGCTGACGCTTACTTCACAGCTTAGGAGTAGGTGATCTCTAGTTTCATTAAATACAGAGAACAAGGAATATGCATTCCCCAAGAAACTATTCTTGATCTAATTGGCAACCTGTCCAGAGTAGAGAGCCACATCATGAAAACATGTTTAGGGGTTGCACCCTTAAACCAGACAGAGGAAAACCAATCAATGATGGGTTCTCTAGGTCTTAGAAACTCCAGGTCTTTGCAGAAGACAATGTAGGCAGGTTTGTTCCATGATTGTCCAACTGTAGAGGTCTACAAGATCAGAGTTTGCAGGAATAGGAAGAGTAGTTAGGTGGACATGAAGGCGAAGAGCAGCCTCGGATCGGGGTGCTACCAACGTCCAGCCTAGATGATTACAAGCTTGGGAGACCTTTGCATATATTGGTATTCTTAATATTCGAGTTCCCTCTAGGCCGAAGTAAGTTATGAGCAGGCCAAAGGATGTCCAAGAATCATATCAAAAACTAGCAAGATCTCTGTTTCCCACTGAACATGAGATGAATCTGAGCCAAATGTATTAAGCAGAGAAGTGATTTCCAGTTCCACGAATCAGGTTGTTTCTCATCTACAGCCCAATTTTTTTAACTCTTTGAGGTTGTGTTGCTGATGTCAGGCAACCCATAGATACCCACCTTGGGAGAACAATAGCCAAATTAGACGCATACATAGTGTGTTATTCCACACCGCAAATCTTCTTACGCCTAATCCACCTTCTTCCTTTGGCAAGCATACAGAGGACCATGCTACCTTAGTAGATTGGAAATTTTCAATGTTTAGAGTCCATAAGAAACGAGAACACATTGATTCAATTTTTGCAATCAAGCCCTTTGGCAAAATGAAAGCCGAAATCCAGAAATTCACAGTTCCATAGATTACTGAAGATAACAATTGAAAACGTCCATCATAAGAGAGGGCCTTGACAGCCCAAGATTTAAACTGACCTTCAATCTTGTCTAATAGAGGGAATACTCTGAAACTTTGAGCTTCATGTGCATCAAAGGTAGACCTAAATACCTGATTGGGAGAGAGCCAATTGGAAAACCGAAACTGAAAAGATGTTGGGATTCTAGTTGGTTCAGTTCTGCTACAAATAATTCTGTCTTCTGTGGATTCATATGGAGGCCAGACCAGCTGCCAAACAAGTCCAAAGCTCCATTGATTCCATGAAGAGAGTTGCTCTTGTGCTCTTGAAAAAACCACCAATATAACCATTTTCCAAAACCGAGAAGGTTGGTGATGTTAAGCACATAGAGATCCAATTGATGAAGCTTTCCGGAAGACCAATGACTTTTAGAATGGTCAAAATAAAATCCCATCTTACCGAGTCAAAAGCTTTGCGAAGATCAACCTTTAAAAGCTTGGGTCTATGTTCTTCATGTTATATCCTTGGACAATTTTGGTAGCAAGGAGCACATTCTCAACAAGCAATCTTCTTTTCATGAAAGCAGATTGAGTGTAGGAAATGACAGATGGCAACAGATCATGTAGGCGGCTAGCAAGGAGCTTTGAGATTACCTTATACAAGGTGTTGCAGCAAGAGATCAGCCTGAACCCTGAGACTTATGAAGCATTGGTGATCTTGGGGATGAGTGCTAGAGTAGTTGCATTCCACTGCTTAAGGAGCTGGCCGATGATAAAAAATTCCTGAACAGCGGATATCACCTTAGGTCCTACCACATTCCAGCAGGTTCTAAAGAACTTAGATGAGAATCCATTAGGACTTGGGGATTTGTTTCTTGGTAAGAAGAAAAAAACAGCACAATGATTTGGGAGAATGCATAATAGTTTTATTCAAATATATAACACAATTAATCATCAAGGTTTTAGATATGTCAGCATTGTTCTATTAAGCTTTCTGACACAACATGCATAAAATGACTATTATTAGCGAAATGATTTAATGTTCGAAAATTTATAAAAACACTTTCCTAAATAGTTTGCCATCTACTTGTTTTCACCCATTTACACTTCCACACTTAGAACTTTATATCTACCTAATCTCTCTACACAATTTTCTCATAAATACACTCTCATCTTAGGCAGTCCAAAATAGTTAGAAGCACAATGATCCCAGCCTATAGTTCCGCAATCTTAAGGAAACGGTGGAGCCATCTATTGCTTGCTTTCTTCCACTAGACGCGATCGGATTGTTTGGGGAGATGCCAATTTGTTTATGCTGCATATTGAAGATATTTACATGAGCAATCGAAAAACCCAGAAAAATGTGTGTTAAGTATGTATATGCTCTTAGACTCACCAAACTAGTAAATCTCCACTTGATGATTTTTTCACAGACATCCATTCAGGGACAAGCTCTTGCAGTAAGATAAGTTGTTCTTCAACTTCTTCTGCAAAATGTAAGGTGATGAAAGAACAGTTAGCATGGTTTTCAACAGATGTAAAAAAACTATATTGAGATACTTTGGGGTTAGAAGGCTTGCTTCTGTCCGTAATATCAGAATGTCCAGCGATAATCTTGTGTACAAGCTCTTCTTTTGTGATAACCCAACGCTTTATCGATTGAATTAAGTAATGGATGACATTGAAAAGTTTAGGTAGACAAGCTATCATCTTTCGCCTTCTCTTTGCAAGTGAGATTGCTGGATTTTGTTCCTCAATAGCTTTCCTTTCTTGTTCTTTGATCTGAAATGATCAAAAATGAAGATGAATTATCTCAGTTTACAGCTCTTAACTCAAACTATTGAGGAACCAAAGGAATCACTCTTAGAGATGTATTACTGCTTGTCGAAGTTTATCAGGAAGTATGCTGAGGATGTCATCATCGCTGGATGCCTCTTCCTCTGGTACTTGATCAATGGCTTCATCATCTGTCGCATCCATAGTTTTCTCATCCTCAGAATCAAAGTTCAGAGACAAGGATCTCTTCACGAGCTTAGCCGGTGGGTCACTAGAAGCATCATCTGGATCTGTATAACCGCTGCTTCTTTTCTGTGAACGAGCTGTCAGTGACGTACTGTACAGCCGGGCAGGAGTTGAACCAAACTCAGGTGGAGTCGAAGCAACAATAACTGGTGTTGATTCAATTATAGCCGGGGTTGAAGGTATATTAGCCAAAGTTGACACTGGTTTGACTGGAGTTGGCACAATGTTAATCTCAGACAAAGTCGGTTTAGCAGGAGTTGAACTTGTTTTGCTTGGAGCTGGTGCAATGTTGAGCTTAGACGAAGTTGGTTTAGCAGGACTTGAAGTTGTTTTGACTGGAGTTGATGTGAGAGATGCAATCAATTTAGCTGCTGGGATAGAAGCCATCTCTTCCATAACAGAACTAACACTCTTAACCTCAACTTTTGAGTTTTCATTTGGTTTCCTTCTGCTGAATAGCTCAGGAAGCGGTTCCTCTGGAACTTCATCACCCTATATAACAGATTAAAACTCAATTAGTAAACTAAAAGATACAATGATAAAATGTAACTATCGAAATCAATTAAAGAATGCATTTTTGCATGATACCTGAGGATGAGCTTTAACAAAATCAGCAAGTCTTGCCCTAAACACTTTCCGGAGACTGATCTTCTTACTTTCTGATTTCGATTTCTCATTGCACTCTACTGCATCAGCATTGAGTGTAATATGAAGATCTGGTTTCATACAGCAAGTTGTTTCATCATGTATCAATATTCTCTTAATCTCGATTGCTTCTGGCAATATATGCTTTAGTTGAGCTAAGTGACTGTAACAAAACCTCCTGCAATATATTCACACAAGAATTACATACACACATCAGAAACAGACTCCTGAAATTCGGACGATTTAATTAAATTGGTGAATCTGTAATCCCACATCTAAATAATTCTTTTGTCTTATCGAGCCTATAAAGTATAAAGGCAAAAGATCAAATTATAATTATAATTTTCAGATCAGATCCAATCAATGAAAGCATAAACACGATTTTAAAAACAAATTGGTTTATGATTCCGATCAGACCCTAACATTGACAATGAGTTCATAAACACGATTTGAAATTAAAATTCCAGGAAAAATACCTTTCGGTTAAATGTTCGATTTTTCCAGAAATGTTGGAAAATGTCGGCTTTGAACCTCTCAGTTTTGATAATAAAATCGAACTATCCAACGCATCAAAGAACTTCCCCAGAATCTCATACCTGTTGAAATCCAAATCCAATCACTAAAATGGGAGAAAATTTGAAAAACTGAAAAAAATTAAAACCCTAGAAACTAATATTACTTCTCTGGAAGCTTCTCTTTCTCTGCATTATTATTAGAGCAGATTAGTTTAGAGGACGAAGAAGATGAATCGTTGTTAGAAAACACGAGCTGGCTTTTGGCGGATGAACCTTTGACCACCGGATCCTCATATCTGCGACGAGATCCAGCAGCCTGACGAATCTCTTTCACGGATAAAGCCACAGATCGGTTTCTAGATCTACTAAGCATGTTCTCAAGCGGCTTCTCCGGCGTAGGTAAAGCTACAGAAGACGGATTAGGGTTCCCTGTCTCCGATTTAGACGATGGCGAATCCATCACCAACCGTTTCTTCGATTTGAACGGAATGGATCTAGAAGAACCCGGTGAACTCATTTTTTTAACAGTGTCAGATGCCGAGATCGAGAGAGTAGAGGAGAGAGAAGGGAGACGATGAAGATGAAGGGTATATTTACGGATTTATTTAGGCGCCAAATCCGACGTGGTGTGTCTCCCATGCCCTTCTACCCGTTGCTTCCCGCGAAAAATACTATCAACGAGGAAGCCCAATTAGTTAGGCCCATTATGATGCCTTCATAAACTCTCTTTTGGATCTAGATTTGCTGTCTGTGAACGAATCTAGATATTTAAAAAAAAAAAAAGTTTTTGTGAATAAATTAAATGAAGAGTTACATGAGAACAAATAAGAACCAGAGTTCAGAAAGAGGAAATGTTGCCTAGCAAGAACTACATTTAGACATTGAGAAAGAGAGTTAAGGATGAGAGAGCTTCGTTAATAGCTAAGTGACTGACCAACATTCAAAGAGAGAGTTGCCACGGTTTGATCCAAGCTGGTGGTTCTTTAGAGTGCAAATAATTATGCTCACGATTTGCCTTCGATGAATATCTTACCATCATGAGATCTTCGATTTTTCTCGCCAAATTTCATAAAGACAAGCCTGCCAACCTTGGAGTAGAGCAAGAGAGACAATCCCATTTGATGAGGCTGATGGTAGCCAAAGAAGGATGTCATTCCACGATAGAGGAGGGGAGAAAAGAAGAAGCTTTGTAGTGATCTTCTTCCACACTTCTGCGGAGTAAGAGCATACCATAAAGAGATGGTAACTTGATTCAGTACTTGAGCCACAAAGCAAGCAATAAGTTTACACATCAAGACCCCAAGAAAATACTCCTAACCAAGGTTGGTTTGCGATTAAGCATAACAAGCCAAATGTTTATTGAATGACGAGGAATGATCACTTTATGCCAAACCAGAGAGAACCAAGGTACCTTTGGCTTTGGCAATTTGACAGCATTCCAAGTCAAATTTTGAAGAGAATCTTTGTTATAGACACCCATCAATGTACCATCCTACAAAGTCGTTGGCTGGCGAAGTCTGAAAAGAGGTGATGTATGAGTATAGAGAGAGAGCACGTTATCAGACATGACATGAGGAAGGTTCCAGCCCTATTGAGAGTGAAGCTCTCCATCAGTTGAGAACAAAGGTATTTCGAGGAGGCTTCGACCATCTTGACCCAGAAATAAGTAAATGGGGCCAAATGGTGTAAATGGATCCCACCAGAAGAAAATGTCGTCGCCATTTCTCACTTAATCCTTAAAAACTGAACCGCTTTATCCCGAAGCTTTAGTAACCGTCTGAACATCCATGAGTAGGCATAGTTCTTCTCATTGAGGGCCCACAAAAGAGATAATGATAGGTACTTATGCCTTATCCAAGTCACCCATATAGAATCGGCTCGAAAGTATAACATCCATATCAGTTTTAGGCCACAAGTAATGTTCCAGCTATCAAGTATAACACCCTCTGTTTTTGGAGAGCATATGTCAGTCCAAGAAACTCTAGCTCTAGTGGTCTTCTCTGGAGTACCCTGCCAAAGGAAAGCACTGGAGTGCGAATTGATCTTCTTGATCACCTGCTTAGGGAGAAGAAATGCAGATGTCCAGAAGCCTATTATGCTAGAGATAATCGTGGAGATAAGAGTTAAGCTGACCAGCTAGACTGAGGAACCTGTGAGTCCAATTGT
Organism: Cardamine chenopodiifolia; assembly: GCA_963922655.1. Lineage (NCBI taxonomy): Eukaryota > Viridiplantae > Streptophyta > Magnoliopsida > Brassicales > Brassicaceae > Cardamine > Cardamine chenopodiifolia. The sequence continues at coordinate 13,007,464 of OZ000486.1, read as the reverse complement.
TTAGCTTTTTCCTTTGCTTAGCTTCATAGAGCAAAGAGGTAAACCCAAGTTTCGTATAGGTAGAGTTCCTTTATCCAGGCTTAATCTCTATTTGATACTCTCTATCAAGTTCTCGTCTAGACCTGAAGAGAACATCGACATTTTTGAGATGTTAACTCCAAGACCTGGCAGTTTCTCAAAAACATAGAGGACCGAGAGAACACCAGAGAGAGAATGCATAGAGCCATCCGAAAAGATCTGTAGATCTGCAAAGGAAATGGGTGTCAACTTAAAATTTTCACAACCTAGATGATAGTGCAAAGCCCCATCTTCAGCTGCTTTGTTGAGCATAAGAGAAAGGAGATTCATAACCATTACAAAGAGAATAAGAGATAAGGGATCTCCTCACTGTCTTAAACCAGATTTTTGTTTGAAGAAGCCTGAGCAAACACCATTTATTTTTATCGAGAAAGATGGAGTGCAAACACAACTTCTAATCCACTGAACAACCTATAGAGGCACATGATAATCTTGGAGAGTTTTGAGCAGGAAGTCCCACCTTACCGAATCAAGCGCCTTTGAGATGTCGACCTTTACCATGATCCTAGCTGAGCTAAACAGTATGTAATAACCTTGTACGATTTTTGAGGCCAATAAAACATTTTCCAGCAGTAGTCTATCCTTCACAAATGTTGTTTGGTTGGACAAAATACTATCTGGTAGGATTTTCTTCAACCTATCATCCACAATACGCGTGATAAGCTTATAAACTGTATTGAGGCACATGATAATCTTGGAGAGTGTTGAGCAGGAAGTCCCACCTTACCGAATCAAGCGCCTTTGAGATGTTGATCTTTAACGTGATCCTAGTTGAGCTAAACGGTATGTGATAACCTTGCACGATTTTTGAGGCCATAAAACATTTTCCATCAGTAGTATATCCTTCACAAATGTTGTTTGGTTGGACAAAATAATATCTGGTAGGATTTTCTTCAACCTATCATCCACAATACGCGTGATTAGCCTAAAGTCTCTCAATTTCTCTGCTCCTTATCGCTTAGGGATTAAGACATGAGAAGTATCATTTAAAGAAGTTGGAATGAAAGCCTCCTAGAAGAACCCTTTCACTGCCACTACTAAGTTTGGTCCTATAATACTCCATGTAGCTTTGAAGAATTCAGCAGTGAGACCATCTAGGCATGGAGCATTACTAGATGGAATTCCGAGCAAAGACGAGTAAATTATCTCAGATGTGATTGGGGCCAAGAGGAGGGAGATTTGGAGAGATGAGCACTTTTACCTCAATAATCTGTTCCAAGAAGTCTGGAAAACCTGGCGCAAAATTACCTCTCACACAGCCCATAATATATTAAAAATATTCTACAACAAGCTCATGAACTTCTTTGAGTGAATTTATTCTTATACCGTTTAGCCTGGGAAGAAATTTGATGGCATTTGCTGCATTCCTCACGATGGTGATCCGATAAAACAAAAAGGTGTTGATATCTCCCTCTGCTAGCCACTTAATGCGAGAGCGTTGCTTGAAGAAACATTCTTCTGCAATCTGCAAAGACAGCCATTCCCCCTGGAAAGTTTCTCATTCTGAATGTTGGTAGGGGAAGGATCCTCCAATGCTAAAACCTGCATAGTCTTAAGAAAACAGTTGGATTCAAAAACCCTCTGCTCAATCTCACTAAAGTTCTCCTTTCATAAATATTTTAGGGATCTTTTTAGACTCTTTAGCTTATGACAGAACTCCTTAAGAGAATTAATCAGATCTCCTGATTAGATCCATGCCTTTCGGAAGGTGGTAAGGAAAAGAGGGTGCTTGGTTAGAAGGTTAATATTTTGAAAAAGTTATGTGCCACATAAGAAGGATGGGTGGTGGTCAGCTTTATGTGGCATGGTGTATGGTCTAAGAACTCGGGGGCTTCAAAGGAGCAGTGGCTGGAAGGGAAGGTAACCAACCAGTTACTATTTACAAGACATCGATCAAGTTTCTTACCCAGTGGGTACGAGGATCTATGGTTAGTTCTGTGAATTTAGGACCTTGTGAAGGGAGATCAAACAGACCCAAATTATCCAAACAATCACCAAAACGCCTCATGGCTGGGGTTGATCTGAAGATTCAGGGATTAGACGTTTTCGATGGTTATAGGATCTCATTGAAATCACCATTCACAAGCCAAGATTTTGAAGATAAGTTAAAATCAGAGTTTGTAGCCTTTAGAGATATCTAGAGCGCTTTTCTTTCTTCTTCATCGTTTGAGGCATAGACAGCGGTATAGATGAAACGAAGACCATCCTCAAGAGTAACCTCAAAGGTGAGCACTTGTAATTGTCACAAGTTGTCTTCTCTATATCTTGTGGCAAAGAAACATGGAATAGTCGTGCAAACTATGTGCTGCAAATCAGAGAATAATAACTGGACATAAGTTGGAGCTTTGAAGATAACCCATATTCTTCCAAGAGTAGACTGCTGGTAGTTCGAGATGACTTTCCAGTCTGAACCAATAGACGACAAAATAAGATTCTTATTTGTTTCCATAACGTGAGTTTCAACAAGCGCTTCAAAAGTGACTAGATGCAAATTAAGCTAGTCTGAGAGAGGTTTATGCTTGGTGGTGTCATTTATTCCTCACACGTTCCAAAAGAATGTATCTGACATAAAGATATTTATTTGTGGTGACGCTCATCTACCCTGAGAGGAAAGGCGCCGCCAACAAGTGGGGAGATCAGTCCGTTTTTCTTTCCCTTCTTTTTATGTTTGGATGAAGAGGAAGAGGGAGACAAATTGGTAAGTGAACTAGTTGCAGCAACTACAGACTCACAGTCTCAATGAGTCAAAAGGTCAAAAATAATTTTTGCGTCTATACGTAATGGGGTAGAAGCAAGTGGGATTTTTTTGGATGAGTGGCTTTTGTGTTCGGCTAGGATGAAAAGAGCATCGACAGAAGTAACAAAGTGGGCTGTGATAATAGTGGTGGAAGAAGTAGAGGTTGTTTGAGGAATAAAGGTGGTTTCTTTGGATGTTTGAGTGATGGGACTGGTTTTTATGGGTAACGGGGGAACGGATTCTGGTGCTTCTCTAGATTCTGGGATTGGGGAGGTTTCTGGTTGGTGGGTTTATGTGGTTGTGAGAATTTGTGGATTAAGTTGGATAGCAGGTTGAAAAGGGTCAAAAGCATAAGGTTTAGAGGGATTAGAGGAGGCTTTCCATAGAATATTCACACTATGTAGTCCGAGTGTAGTTTCACACCTCTCTAAAAAACTGCATTTGGAACTTTTACTCTTGGTTTTCCCGTCTCAAAGATAGTGACAGGAGTCGAAGAGACTGTAATCTTACAATTTGGAGAAAGATTGGCGGCCCAATTAAAACCAGATTCCACAACGTGAGCCTTATCCTTGTTCTGATTTTGGCCCGAGGAAGAAGATTGGTTTAGGGAAGAACGAGGCTTTGGTTTTTCAGGTTGCAAGTGCGGAACCCAGCACAGAAACAGATACGGGAGTGGTTCCCAAAATTCCTTTACCATTTGAAGAGGTAGAAGGTAGAGATTCAGTGGCCATAGGAGGAGGACCACCGTTAGCTGAAACTTGCAGATCTGGAGTTGAAGCCGGCAGATCTGAAGAGGGCGGGGAAGAAACAAAGGGAGGAGGAGAGTCATCGAAATATGGATCTGACATGAGAGTGTTAGACAAAGCGGAAGAGGAAACCAGAGGGGTTTGCGGAGAAAATGAGGGCAAGGAATACGGTGGAGAGTTCGGGTCTGGAGGGATTGGGGGCGGAGAGGCGGGAGGTTCATGGTGATGGAGGCAATGCGGCAGCTAGGGATTAAGCAGGAGAACTGGTAATTGTTGTCGAGAGGAGAACTGGTAATTGCTGTGGAGAGGAGAACTCAAATGTACTTTTACTGTTTGTAGGTAAATGGTCCAATTCCCTGTGAACGAATCTAGATGCAGGAGTCGAACTCAAGAAACAAATTTCTTATTTTTTTTAAGTTGTGAATTTTAAATTATTTGCGACTACAAAGTATATACATTTTATTTTTTCTTTGCTCCTTAAAAATTCAATATGAACAAGATTATATACCCATCCAATGTAAATTTTTATTCAATATTTATAAAAAAAATTATCACCAATAAAAGATAAAATATTCATAAAATAAACATTTAGTCCACCAAAAAAAAAAACATTTTTTCAATGGTTATTTCTACTATTTTTCCTAACAATCTTCAGATTTTTAATTTATTAAATATTATATTTTCAGTTATAGTTCTTTTCTAAATATATTTTAAGTTTTATTTATTCTGCTTTATCGTTTTCATTTTTTATTTGTAATTTTTAAGAAATTCATGAAGTGAACATTGATTATCACAAAAAGACTGTCAATAGATGAATGAGTTTTTGATACCAAAAAAATTCATCTGCAGAATCTAATTTGGATTGATTATGGTCAATACAATTTAATTAAGTTTATTTTTGTTTGACAACAAAAAAAAATTATTGGAGTTAGATATATCAATTTTTATTAGATTATATACTGAATATAGATCTTGATACCAAACCCTCATTTGCAGAACCTGATCTAGATCCAAAAATTTGTATTGTCAATGTGGTCACTGATTCATTGGAATATACTATCACATTTTCAAAAATTAATTGTGAAGCTAGTATAGTTTACTAATGCTATCTCTTAAATTTTTTGGGGGTCTATTTAGAATTTGTTTTTTTAATATATTGAACTAAGACATCTAGTAATATAAAATTATGTTTTTTCCTATTATTTAAAAAACTAATAAATACATATATGATTTTTTTTTTAACAGATATATACGATCATTTTAAGTTTGTAACAAGTATCGAACTAAACTTTAGGGGAAAAAAAAGGAAGACGAGAAGAGGGACGCGTGATCACGTTTCTTTGGATAAGTAATTCTGTAGAGAGGGAGAAGAGAAGGAAGGGGAAGAAGAAAAGCCCAATCGAAAATTGAAAATTGATACATTTCTCCAAGCATAGAGGATCAATATTTTATCACTTACTCTTCTCTTCCACGCAAACCCAATTCTTCATTCTTCCTTTGCTTTTCTTCCCTAAATCGTTTAATCCTCCGTCGATCAATATTCAACTTCTTCGTCGAATTTCCACTGCCCTAGCCGCGTAATTTTCGCTGGATTCTTCCTTCCTTTAAAGCTTCTGCTTTCAAGACAATATTTTGGTATCTGCTTACAGAAGAACTTCGCTTTCACGGTCTTTCTCCTTGCTGCTCCTTTCGTGGGTCGCTGGTAAAGTTTTGATCTTTTTATTTGTTGTCATCAATAAAGTTGGATTTTTTTTGAATAATCGCACAGTGATTTTGATGGGGGAATTAGTTTGTGGGTTTGGAGGAGTTTATTCTGTTACCTTATGGGTTTTGGGTTTTCAATTTCGTCAAGAATTCGTATCGCTCCTGATCAAATCGCTGTGAAACGTAGATAACTCTTGTGAATAACAGAGTCGGTTTAACGGTATATCGGTTGTCCAAAGGTTGCGTGAACTTTGTTTCTGTCTCTCGCTTGAGCATAGATTACTATACATATACGCTTTGCAATGTTTCATTACTAGTTAGGAGATGCTGATATTTCTTTTATTGGAGAGAACGGAGCTGTGATCGCTTTCTTTGCATCATCTACTGTCATCAGAATGCTAAGCATTTAGTGCATTGTCCATAGATTCTGCCAATGCGAGAATGCTTGTGTTGAATAAGAAATAAAATGTATTATAAATCGAATAGTCATTTGAGTTTCAAGCAACTGTAACAGAACCATGTCTTAAGCAGGTCATGCCACAAGTTCAATATCCTTGGTTTGTCTTTGTAAAGATTTGATTTGCCTATGTGTCTCTTTGGTTACTATTTTCATTGTATGTTCTTCTAGCTTGAACATTTACTAGACATGTTGGTGCCACTTTTTATTTTGCATGCTTAAATTATCTTTGTCATTAGTGATTTGCATTTTTGGATACTTTATGTTTTTCAGGTTTGATGCAGGATTTGTAGGCTGCATTCTCGTTAGGCACTACAGTTCTGAAATTTCTATGTGGTAAGCGGGGAATGGACAGGCTGTTTTGTCCAATCGTCCGTGTTAACAAATGATGAGCAGTGGGCAAAAGGCTCTAAATGTGTTTAACTTTTTTAAATGGCAACGTGGTGAATCATCATCGTCTTTGACTACTGGATTGCTTCATAATGATTCACACGAGATTGAGCTATCTAACTACGGAGGAATACCAAGTCCTGGTAGTGAGAGCCCGTCGAGACTTCTTAATGGAGAGAGTCTAAATGTTCAGCCAATTGCTGATTTGGATCTCTTTGTCGAAAGGCTCTACAGCTACTATAGAGACAAAGGCCTTTGGTGTATTATCGTAAAGTGGGCTGTTGAGCTTCTAAGTCTTGGCTTCATCATATGCTTCTCTGGGTTTTTCTTGTTATATGTTGATTGGCATGGTCTTCAGAATGCAAAATGTGGAATGGATGCAGTTGAATCGGGAACTAAGCCATGTGATCTCGTAAAAGAAGCTATCCATCTACACCCTTTATCTCCTTTCACGCTCACAACTGCTATAATTGTTGGATATTTGGCCCTCTTCTCACTGTACTGGATCTTCTGCTTCTTGAGGTTTTTTGCCCAGTTGAAAGATACTTTGGACTTTCGGCACTTTTACTACAACAGGTAAGTTGGATGTGACAACATGCTATAAGTAGTAATTGCTAAAACAAAACATACATTTGAGGCCGTAATATATTTCTTCTGTGTTGTAAATTTGCAGTCTCCATGTTACAGACAACGAAATCCTTACTATGCCATGGGCAACAGTCCTTGAGAAGGTTGTTCAGTTACAAAGCTCACAATGCCTTTGTGTGGTTAAGGATCTTTCAGCTCATGATATGGTTATGCGCCTTATGCGGAAAGAAAACTACTTGATTGGAATGCTCAACAAAGGTTTGCTTTCTTTCCCAATTTCCCACTGGATCCCTGGTGCTGGCCCAGTAGTCAAATCTGCACCAGATGGGACACAGTATCACCTTGTATTGACAAAGACCCTTGAGTGGACCCTTAACTGGTGCATATTTCAGAGCATGTTTGACTGGTATGCTATTCTTCGCGCTAATCTTTGTTCTAATTAGGAAACTGCTTTCTAGTAACATTGTAGATTTAGGATTTTATGAACTGCTAAAGTGTTTGTGGTATATGTAATGAAGATGAAAGTTTCAATTGTCATGGGTTTCTTTTTTTGGTCAGACTAGAGTGATCTTTTCATGTTAATGAGATTGTCCTGTTAGATATTTTGTCCCTGTATTTTTATACACTACAAAAGTGTGCTTCACGCACATGTATGTTAGATTTCATATTTTTATGTTTCTTCTCCATGGCCTAACTGCTGCCGTGATAAGTAATGCCATATGATACAAACTTCCTTGTACATGATAACTATTGTCCGTTTTCTCAAATTCAGGCATTTTCATTCTGCAGCAATTTTCGTATTCGAAGGGATTTTGTTTCAAATCCTACAACATTGAAGAAACGACTATTTGTAGTTGGGCTTGCCATTCTTCTGCTGTCACCATTTCTTGTCATCTTTATGCTGGTGTATCTATTCCTAAGGCATGCTGAACAGTTCTACAATCATCCAAGTACTGCATCTTCTCGAAGATGGTCCAATTTGTCAAAATGGCTCTTCAGAGAGTTTAATGAGGTAGTTTCCTTCATTTGGCTTTCATGCCCACAAAATTCGAGTGAATGTTTTTGTGAACAGAGAAATTCGGGTTTCTTAGTAAACTTTTGAAATTTTCTGACTTTCTCCTTTCAAAATATATTTGGTGCCTTTCTAAGAGTCTTGCTCCTACAACAGGTAGACCATTTATTCAAGCATCGGATTAACAGCAGTGTCGTACATGCATCTGAATATCTAAAACAATTCCCCTCACCTATCATCTCCATTATTGCAAAGTTCGTCTCGTTTGTTTCTGGTGGCTTTGCTGCTGTATTAATCATTATTGCGTTTCTCGAAGAATCTCTTCTAGAAGGCCATGTAAGAAATCCTAAAAACATTAAAAGCATTTACTAAATACATTCTTGGGTACTAAAGTTTGTCTTACCACCTGTGTAGATATTCGGTCGCAATCTGTTCTGGTATGCTGCTGTATTTGGGACAATTACAGCTATTAGTCGGGCTGCCATTTCAGATGAACTTTTGGTCCTCGACCCAGTTGGAACTATGACTTCGGTGGTCCAACACACTCACTATATGCCTAAGAGATGGCGTGGTATGGAAAACAAAGATGATGTGCGCTTGGAGTTCGAGACTCTGTTTCAGGTATGATGCTTACTTATTAACTTCTTTTTCCCCCAAACTGCTTCAGTTTTATAGCTGAACAACAATATTTAGTCACTGCCATCTTTCATGTAAACTTTCTGAATGTTTTCCATTTGACGTTTTCAAGATAACTGCATACAGTCTTATAGTCCATATTACGAAGAAGAGGGAATGCCAAATTTATCTTTAAACCTATTTTTTTGTTAATTAGCTTCATACTTTTTCGTGTTGTTTTTATGATTCTGTAATTCCTGTAGACGTTATTTCCTTTCATGTCCTTTGCTACTTTCTGAATGAATTTATATAAATGTTGCTGGTGAAAATTGCATGCACTGCAGTATACTGGAATGATGCTACTGGAGGAGATAGCTTCAATTTTCATCACACCATTTTTGCTGATGTTTGTTGTGCCAAAGGTATCTTTGTTCTCGTCTTAGTATACCCACATCAGTATACAATGATTGTGGTCTCACACATTTTGAGTTCACTTTGCAGCGGGTTGAAGACATCTTGCAATTCATCAGGGATTTCACAGTTGATATTGAAGGTGTAGGTCATGTTTGCAGGTAACCAACTCTTCTACTCATCTTCTGCCCGTAAAGGCATGAATTATTCTAAAGAAGTTTACAATATAGAATACGTTTTGATCATTGGCCGTTCCGCTTGCAGCTTTAGTGCTTTCAACTTCGAGAACCATGGAAATATCAAATATGGTTCACCATGTAATGCACCTCTTCGTGAGCAGAGAAGCTCACAGGGGAAAATGGAGAAATCATTCTTGAGGTTTGAGGCATATCATTGTCTTTATTTTCTCGGCAACATATTTTCTCAGAATATATGCAAATCAGAGTTAAGTGTTCCATTCTATTTGCAGCTTCCAGAGTAGTTATCCTTCTTGGGAGTCGGATTCTCTTGGGAAGCAGTTTCTGTCAAATCTCAGAACTTTCCGGGACCAAAAGCTTCAAGAAATAAACGCAAGACACACATGTTCTCCTAGCAGGCCGTGGCTAGAAAGCACTACCACCCCTTTATACAGAGATATTCCAAGAAATCCCCCTGCTATAGGCAATCACACTGATTCCATATGGCTGATTGATTCAGATCAGAGGAATCATCCTTATCTTCTTGACTGGTATTACACTTCTCAGCCTCACAACAGAACGGATCACACAATTCAGAGAGAGAACGAAACCTTAACTGCAAATCAAAATGCAACGGATTGTTGGCCTCCTGATTTGGGAATCCGTGGTGAAGATAGCAGAGATCTGCTCAACATGGAGGCAACCACATCGGGTCAGTTCTTCCGAGAGAGCATTCTGCGCCAAGACCAACCCGAGGGAGGAAAAAGTTATGGGAATCATCATCCTCTTGATGGTAAGACCCAGTGGTGGGGAAGAGGCGACCGTTCTCACATTGGCACATCTCATCCCGCAACCACCAATAGCTTCATAGAACCACCGGATTTTATAAACCGCTACACGGCAAGAAACTTGTTAGACAACTCATGGGACAGAAGAAGCATTGAAGAAGAAGAACAAGAAGAAGAAGGATTGCATTGGGAAGAGGATGCTAGAAGACAGTTGTCGAGAACTATGTTCATGGATGATGATGACATTGAAGCTGGGATTGATCTCCATTTCGATGATGTATATAGTTCAAGACCTCAACAAAGTCAACATCAAGCACCACATTAGGATGAACAACAACCAAAAAAAGGAATTGAATTTTTTGGATTAAAAAGTTGTTTCTTTTTTTTTTATGGTGTTGAAGGAAGATATAAGAGACGCTTGAAAAAAAGTTCTCTGGATTTGGGAAAAAAATGTGGAAAATAATATGTTTTTTTCTTTCTTATTTTTTCTATGTTTCAAGCTAACATTGCATGCAATTCTTTATTGTTCTGCATATATGTAAAAGTTCCTTAAAAATGGTTCCTTTAGGGTTTTGTTTTTATTTAGAGTTTATTCGACTCAATATCTCAGTCCGCCATGAAAAGTCTTTCAATTTCTCTAATCCGTCGCCTCCATTTCCACAAATTCAGACCAATCCCACCTCTAATCCACCTGAATTACATTTCCGATACTGCTTCTTCTTCTTCGTCGTCTTCTCTGTTCTCCCCAACACGCAAAATCTCCACTTGCTGCAGAACCTATGGCCCGATCAAGAGTCAGTTTTGGGACAATCCATATCGGAGTTTCAATACCCATATCGAGGAACCGACGGAGATTTCGTCAAGTGATAAAGAAAAAATCGATCTTGAAGAGGCGTTCGAGTCGGCGGAGACGACTGATGAAATGATCCGTTTGTTCAAGGAGATGGAGTTGTCATTCGAAGGGAACGAGCTAGGTTTATCCGCTCTGAAATTAGGGCTCCATCTCGATCGTGAAGGTGAGAATCCTGAAAAGGTTCTATCTTACGCTGATAAAGCTCTTAAATCTTTCGATGGAGATGGGAACAAACCTAATCTTCTTGTTGCTATGTCGTTACAATTAATGGGTTCTGCTAATTATGGTTTAAAACGGTTTAGTGATAGCTTAGGTTACCTTAACAGAGCAAATCGGATTCTAGTGAAGTTAGAGGCAGATGAAGATAATATTGTGGAGGACGTTAGACCGGTTTTACACGCTGTGCAACTCGAGCTTGCGAATGTTAAGAACGCTATGGGAAGGCGAGAGGAAGCTATTGAGAATTTAAAGAAGAGTTTGGATATTAAGGTGATGACTTTTGAGGAAGATAGTAAAGAGATGGGTGTGGCGAATCGGAGTTTGGCTGATGCTTATGTTGCGGTTTTGAATTTTAACGAAGCTTTGCCTTATGCTTTGAAGGCATTGGAGATTCATAAGAAAGAAATGGGGAATAATTCAGCTGAGGTTGCGCAGGATAGAAGACTTCTTGGTGTGATTTATAGTGGTTTAGAGCAACATGATAAGGCATTGGAGCAGAACCGATTGTCTCAGAGGGTTTTAAAGAATTGGGGAATGAAATTGGAGCTGATTCGTGCGGAGATTGATGCTGCAAACATGAAGGTTGCTTTGGGAAAATATGAGGAAGCGATCGATATATTGAAGAGTGTTGTCCAACAAACCGAGAAGAACAGCGAGATGAGAGCTATGGTGTTTATATCCATGTCGAAAGCTTTGGTTAACCAACAAAAGTTTGCTGATTCAAAGAGATGCTTGGAGTTTGCTTGCGAAATCCTCGAGAAGAAAGAAACAGCGTCGCCTGTAGAAGTCGCTGAAGCATACTCCGAGGTAGCAATGCAGTACGAGTCAATGAATGAGTTTGAAACTGCCATTTCGTTATTGCAAAAAACTTTAAGTATACTAGAGAAGCTTCCTCAAGAACAGCACTCAGAAGGAAGTGTTTCAGCTAGGATAGGTTGGTTGCTTCTATTCTCGGGTCGAGTTTCTCAAGCGGTTCCCTATTTGGAGAGTGCAGCCGAGAGGTTAAAAGAAAGCTTTGGTGCTAAACATTTTGGAGTTGGATATGTATATAACAATCTCGGCGCTGCTTATTTAGAACTCGGAAGACCTCAATCCGCTGCTCAAATGTTTGCAGTTGCTAAAGACATTATGGATGTTTCGCTTGGTCCAAACCATGTTGATTCAATCGACGCTTGCCAGAATCTTTCTAAAGCTTATGCTGGAATGGGAAAGTAAGTGAACTTCCATTAACATAATTCACTCTTTGATGTGACTGCGTTTTTCTTAAAAGTGTTTAATGCCTTAACCATTACTTGCTTGCAGTTATAATCTCGCAGTGGAGTTTCAACAGCGAGTGATCGATGCTTGGGACAATCATGGACAATCAGCAAAAGACGAAATGAAAGAAGCGAAAAGACTTCTAGAGGAATTGCGATTGAAAGCTCGAGGAGACGTTTCAACAAATAAGCTTCTGACAAAGGCTTTACCTTTGCCCAAGACAGGCCATTCATAGTGAGTTTTGTGAGCTCTCATCACCAAGAAACGATGAAATAGAATGGTGAGACTTAATTTGCACCTTCTGCTTTTCTACATATCATCATCGTATAGTAAACTTTGTTTTGCCACTGAATAAATAAGTTATTCTCGATTTCATGTTTTTAGCCTTCTTTTAGATTTCATTCCTTCCATTTCACAAAGATTTGATGTTTTAGGAATGGCAAATGATTTTCATATTGGTTATTTATTTATTCATTATTGAAGACGTTTTAGATTGCAAGAATATTCCGCATTTTACATGTTTTAAGGACTAATTTAGATTTCGAAATAGAATTTACTTTGGTCACCGGAAAATGTATATAAAAAAAACTTATGCAATTGATGGAGTAATTTACTGTTGAATTCATTCTTTTTGGTCTCGGGTCCAAGACAGTGTTTGATGGCTAAATGCTCTTAGTCTAAAAAAGTTTGATATTTTTTTAAGAGCTATTTGGAACGGTACACCTCAATCCGCTGCTCTAAGATCAGTTCGTTATCTACCGGTCCAAATTAGTAAACCAGGAGTGAACCAAAAAGATAACGAATTGATCTCAGAACCAAGTCAACTTTTGATCTTAAAGTCAAGTCAACTTGAGGTAACATTATTGACCCTAGCTAATGTTTGGTCCTATCCTAAAAAGCCTATATGAAAAAGGTAAAATCTCCTTTAACTGAAATTCCTAATCATATGATTAACGGTAAGCGATGTAAGAATTTCCACAACCATCCTAAAATCAAACCGGTAGAAACTTTATTTCTTCAATTTAAATTCTGTATATAAAAAAAATATAATATGTGGCCGCCGGCGTAAAACGATGGAAAGAGGAATAATTGAAATTGAACATACAGAAGAGAAGAGAAGGGAAGAACAAACTTATGATTCGGATACAGTTGCTTACGGAACACTTCCGCCGCCTCTCCTTTGCATACATCATTTATATAGTTTGTTCTTATTTACATTATTTTAATGCATACTTTTGACAAACTTTTATTGCATTTGACGAATTTTTAAAACACTCACAAAAAGATTGTCTGATTTGCTCTAAGTCACATGTGACTTATGACTAAGTCATGACAAAACTAATTATACACGTGTTGTAAATGAAGATGCATGCATTTGAATTGATGATATCTTTCTCTTCCTTTCAACGGATTAACACCTTGAATATTAAAGAATATTCTCGATCGTTCCAAGTCGAAGTAAGAAAAAGGACTTTTCCAAAACATATTATATACTCCTATTGTACTAAAGTAATAATAATACATTATTTTGAGCAAAAGATATAATATTGTTTCGAGAATCTGTAAAAATCAATGGGATGAATATACCTATACTATTCAGTTAGAGTGGTGAAAAATGCGATATCATGATATTTTCTTTTAAACAATTTTTTGAGTCAAGTACAACTTGATATCATAATGTAGTCTACTTATCACGAATTTACAAAATTATCGTTAAATAGACCAATTTGATTTTGAAGTTCGGAGATTCTAAAACAATAATCCTAATTTAACCTATCTAATTAGAAGACTAGACGGATTTACATGTTGAATTAAATAGCCTAACATTCGTAAACCCGTTTAAATTGATCCTAAAACCTGTATAATATTTCGGTTGAAAATTCTTGACACTAACCAGAAAATAAATCACGAGAGCATGATCAATCTACGGGTTCCAACCCGAACTTGTATTGACATATTTAAGAGTAAGTACTCAGACTTGGATAGATATAGTTAAGTTCAAATTTATTTTATAAACGGTCAACTTTTTTTCTTTTTTCTAATTCACGTAATTATGAATCTTAATTTCACCGGTACATCTTTTAGGATATTGGCGACAAAAACGTGTTTTCACTTGTCTTCTCTCTTTGATTAAATTTGAAGCTGAATTTGGCCGAGTGTAAACAACACTCCTCCAACTGCTTGAGCTACTAATTAAAACTTAGTTACAAACTTTCAATTTTGATCATCCAAAGCCAAAAGTAGAAACAAACCAGATTCATGATCCATAGATAAATTTTCTAACTTTTGAGCTTTAAGGCACTTAACGTGATTTTTATATGATTCAAATTGTAATCATATTTTTTCATTTTCATATATTCAAACCGTCCAGTTGAATCAAACTTGCCTACCAAATTAAGGTTGTCACTAGCCGGTCCAACAATTAGAATAATTTCCCATCTAGATGGTCGTATATCAATTATATAGTACTTGAGTATCGTATTACTCATAATTAAGGTCAAATGAGGAAAAATAAAAGCTGTTCGAATTAGGCCTCGTGGGGATTGCTTGCTTCCAAGTTGAATTTCGTCAGAAATATAGAAAAGTATCTATTAATTAAACGTCATTATTTAGTCTATTACTAATAATTAAGTATGTTTCTTTTTATTTGAAAGTGGAACATATCGATGCATGCATGCATTACAAAAGAAAAATATGTTGCGTCACTTATTTTGAGTATTTGCATTATTTGTACGTGATGTAAACTAATTTTCATTAAGTGATTTTAGAAATAGTAATAAAAAAATATTGCATCATTTTTATAATCAATGTTAAAATACATTATTTACAAATAAATAATATTATTATTTGCTACAGTTCTAACAATTGATGCTACGTAGTTGTATTATTTGTTTTTAACTTATGTTATAATTGTATCAATTGTAAACAATTGATGCTAAAATTAATTAAGTTTTAATTAAATTTAATAAATTAAAATATTATTAAATTTATATGATAATATGTAAATTTATTCACAAATTCTCATAGAATAATTATTTGGTGATAAAATTTATTTTATCTAGATCATTATTAAATTTATTCTAAAATGATGAGTTTATTTATAAAGGAGTTATTTTTTCCTCATAATAAATTTTAACGATGTGGGACAAATGTAAAAAAAAAATTGCATCATTTCTCAAATAATACAAATTTTGTATCATTGAAACAATTGATGTTAATTTTTATTTTGCATATTTTTTTTTAAGTGATGCAAATTAAGATAAATTACTATCAGTGTTTAATCTATCTATTATGTATATTAGATAGAATTAAATCCATCCTTTTAAAATAGTTAGTTTGGGTTTTTTTTCTTTACATTTAGACCTCATGTCACCGAATACCTAGTTAAACATTGAAGTGGTGAAAAATTATTTGGGGTAAATATGTTAGTTTTAAAATTATAAATGTTTATGTATCGATTTGTTAAGATAAAATGTGAATACTCGGGCGATAAAAATACATACAATGTTTTATTTTCAATTAAAAGAATTTATGGATCTCATCAACGTTTACATATACGCCTACGAAAAAAAACCGATTTCAAGCAAAGTACTCATGGACTCATGGACTCATTGTTAACTTTCCAGCCAGAAAGTGTTGCAAGATTCATAGACTTACGAGCTTATCTTGGACGAATATGAAAACATGGATTGAAAAACCGAGCAAAATAGAGACCAACTTTGTTTTCCTCTTCTTCTGTTTTTTAAAAAAAAATTATAGTAAAAAAGTGTACAAAATCATTAGTTACTTATTGACTTTCAAAACTCTACATAATATTTTTTCTAAATTTCATTAAAATATCAAAATATAAAGAAGATTACAAAGTTGAATTAAAAACATCGAAATAAAAACTATTGCATAAGTACTTTGTTAATACATAATTTTTTAAGTTTCTGAAACTTTTTTAAACATTACTACAAGTTCACTAAATTTATTTAAAATTTTAATATCTGAATTATATCCTCTAAAATTATCTAAAAATTTTACTACTTTTTGTTAAAGTACAAACACCATTCTTAAACATTTTCGATCTTTATAATTTACGTCAACGCACATCGACTGTTAATCGTCTAGTGGTTACAAATTAGGAGGAAACTTTAAACAGAAAAAAAAATGAAAATAGTAAAAATGGGACCGTGCTAGCTGTTTCGAAAAGATATTAACAATAACCTATAACCTATCAATCTATGAAAACTATAGCGTTTAAAATAACAAATCTTTCTTACCTTTAACAAGTTGATCAGTTATTATTATTTCCACCAGGAATTAAATATTACTAACTGTGAAGTGCACTAATCCGAAATGAATCTACTAAGTTTTAGTTATCATTGTTATCCTTAATTTAGTGGGGACATTGAATCGCAGGCATATTTGAGGTACTTTCTGTTATTAAACATAAAAATATTGCCTAGGAGAATAAATAAAATAAAATTACGGGGTTTACCTTTGATCTTCGCTATTAGTAGGGCTAGGATCGGACTTGGACATTATAAAGTGACAGTAGAATAGAATCTATACAATTAATTGTCTTTCAAATGTAAACAATTACATGGCATTATATTATTATTATAATGTAAGAGTAATATAAAAAGTTCACATGTGGGCAATTTTATCAAAATATTTAATAAGATTTTCTTTTATTAATATATATTTAATGAGATTTATTATTAATATGCATTTAATTTTTTTTAATATTTTGAAAATTTTGTTAAGATTTTTTCTCTCATATTTTTATCATATTTTTAAAAAAATTTGAATCATTATATAATTAATATAATAAATAAAAATTTAAATTTTTCGTATATATTATATTTGAAATTTTTTACACAAACATAAATTTTAGTCGATGCAGAAAAATAATTATGATTTGAAAATCTCGTATAGGCTAAATTGTTTTTTGATGGTACTTTAAAATATATTATAAATATGAGCAAAATGAATCTAAATTTGAATGAGCATGAGTTTATTTAATAGACATTTAAATTTAAAAGTTTTTATTCGGTTTAATGTGCTTCTATAATTGAATTGTTTAGTTATACTGAATATAATAAATTTTTAATATTTAAATATTATAAATAGATTTAAACTTTAGAAAAAAATTCAATTTTATAAAAAGTTTAAACTTTATAAAACTCTAAAATATTACGATATACTTAAAATTTACGAAAAATTTAAAATGTTATAAATATAAAATTCCAACTTTGTGAAGGATTATAGTTTTCAACTTATAAAAGTTAAGATATATCATTTTTAGTGTCCAAATATATTTATATAGTTTTTAAAAAAAATTGATCAATAAGTATTTGAATATGGTTTCGACGAATTCAATATTTTATCATTCAGATCTAAATTAGGATATGAATTTTTAAATATTTTAATTTTTACAATGGGTTAGGATGGGTCATGACGGATCTCAAATCGAATTTCTAATCATTAATAATAATTGATATACAAATAAATCAAAATGTTATATATTTTGAATAATATAATAAATATACATAACACCACATTTGAATCACCACATTTGAATCAGGCTCCGAACCCAATATTTTATCATTTATATTTGAATTTAGGATTCAGATTTTCAAATATTCTAATTTTCACAATGAGTCAAGACAGATCACAAAGGATCATGACGGATCATGACGGATCATGACATATCATGATGGATCTCACATCGAATTTCTAATCATTAATAATAATTGATATAATAGTAAATCAAATTGTTATAGATTTTTTGAATAATATAAAATATATACATAACACCACTTAACTTTTACCACCAAATTATTTCATAATCTAACTTATCATATAAATTTGTCTACAAACATAATACCGCACGTATGTAGAGATCTTGAATTAAATTTTCTATTTTTTCCTAATTTTGAAACGCAATTTTATATTATAAATTTATAAGTAGAAGACACCAAACTGATTTAACAAAATAAATAAGTTATGCACCAAAATATTTATAAAATTTTAAACATTATTTTACGATTATTATGTTAATTATATAATATCTATACTCTTATACAGTTAACTAATATAATCAAATAATATATTATTTTAAAATGTATACAAAAAAATTTTACAATTATTTTTTATATGTACGTGTAAGTCAGAATCTAGTTTGAAATTAAACGGGGATTAATTAGAGTGTTCATGCACCATCTTTCTTATTAGTTTTTACATGTATTATCTTTGCTTCAAGACGTTAATTAGACTGTGATCTTTTTCCACCTCATATGAAAGTATCCTAGGAAACTAGTTATGTTTAAAGATTCCCTTTAAACTTAACTAGTTTCCCTTTAAACATCATACATATATGAGATAATTATCCCTTGAAATAATGTGGATAAATGATGTTGTCGCTATAATGACACTCTATCAATACAAATATGGGTTCTTGTGAATGTATGTATATGTTCAAAAGGGGTATGCATTTGGACGTTTTCTTTCCAAATAGCAACATAAGCAATTACCTTTATTCGTAAGCTTTGAACATGTTGATCATAGCGTAATTATCATAAAGGAACCCACAATAAAATAATGACATGATCAAGATTTTTATTCCATATTATATCAAAAACATAATTCTATTAGAATTGGAAAATATAAAAATTAACATAAAAATAAAAATAAAAATTGGAAACTTTGAATTGTATTTAAATTTCACTGAAAATTATAAATACTTAAAATTTGTGAATTGAATTTTGAAATCGAGCTGGATTACTGACTCTAGTTGTTTTTTACCGATTTTAGCGGATCAACTCAAATATAAACTTTGACTCAATTTGGACTTGGCTAAATAGATTGATTCGGTCCATATGGTGTTCATTTTTCAATATATTAAGAATCATCAAACTAAAATACTGAAAAGGTCTTTAAAAAAGCACAAATCGATGCTAATATCATTGAGGACTGTCCGCTAATAGCATGATGCAATATCATTTACAATATTATATAAGACAATTTCAAATAGTTTAAATTCCATTCTCCCAAAAATATAGAACCACACCGAAAACGCATTCGTCAAGGGATTATAGAAAATTATCTTACACAAAATTGACTTGACCTTGTAAAACAAAATTCGTGTAATTTCACGACTTAAGTACTCCAACATTCGTGTACATAATCTAATAATCACATAAATATTTTCAATACTTTAGTGATAAAATGTGGACTAAATCACCTTTTCAACTTCCGATCATAATTAGGTTAACTATGGATGGCTTTTTGGGACATAATATGCTAATATATCTTGCAAGCCACCCATATCATTAATTAACTACATCTCTAAATTATTATTTTAAACATTTTTGAAAAACTCTAAAATCCACATGCTTATTGGTATTCTTGCATCTTCGTCTTGAATTCTAAACATTTGGATTTTAATAATTTCTCAAATCCAAATGTTTATATAGATAAAATTTTCTTTTTATTTTGAATTATTAAGATAAATGTAAACATGGTTTCTTTAGCAGTGCATATAAATTATTTATTAATTCTGAGAATAACATGTGGGTTGAGTAATAATTTTGAAAAACAATTAGTATAATCTCAAATTCCAAAACACCATTATGAGTTTGTGTACATCTAAAGTCTCTTTTTCTTCCATATATTATTCAGTTAATTTTAAATAAGACATAAGTATTAAAAACGAAACAGCAAAAAAGACCTGGCTTTTAACGTTTTATATCAATTCTTATATTATTTTCCAAAACTTTATCAAACCAAAAGAATAAACTTGATTTAATATGTTTTTACTTGCGTCTCACAAATTTAATTTAAACTGAAATTACATTCATGTACATCATCATTCATATTCGATTTATAAATTTTTAAAAAAATATAATGTCTATGTTAAACTGTTCTGAAATCCAAAACATCTTAAAAGATTACAAGTTTTACTAAATTTTTAAAGAGAAACTATATATACTAATTTATGCAATATGTTGCATATAAAAGATATAATCACTAAAAATATTATATTATAAACATTGCGGTATAGAGAGAGAGATACTCATGTTTTGATATAAAAAAGAGAGATACTCATATAATATTTTTTACTGTTGTAATAAAATAAAATGACTTGTTTTATATCTTTAATCAGTATTAAAATATATAATTTTAAAAAATCGTGAAAACGAAACTTAGTAAGGAATGTTAAGGGCATACAATATATATAATTTTATTGACCAATCATTTCTTGCTGTTATTCGTCGACTATACTTGTATAGAGTGGACAAAAAACTTTGTAACAAGCAAATATTAAAAATTTACAAGAGTTTTTAATTTATCCTTTTTGGGTTTATTTTTGCAAGAGTTTTGTGTGGACAGCAAACAATAAAGAGACTTGTCGTATTAAAATCTCGAGGAATACTTTTCTTAAGAAAAAAAAAACTTTTCTATACAATTATAACCACTGAAAATTTGAATTTTTTTTCTTTACTGGCATCAAGTTGCATCAGACACAGAAAACGCCAAAAAAATAAAAATAAAATCATTTTTTTGAACGCCGAAGAGTCATTTTGTTTATATCATTTTTTGAACTAACTCTTCTTTAGTTTATCTATATTTATTAAAAACTAGATTGGAATCCGCTATTATACATGTAATTAATTATATATATATATTTACTATTAGTTATGTAGATTATTTTTATTTATGTTTCTTTTAGAATCTCCAAAATTATTGTAAGTTTTCAAATTTATTTGAATGTCAGTTGTATATAAATTACCAAATTTAATAGACAATAAATTTTAAAGCTAACTGAACCCTTGGAAAAATTTAAAATAAAATTTGATAGATGAAATAATAATCTAGTTTTCAATTGCAAAACTGCCATGAAATAGAGATATCTCCGGAATTTAAACTCATAATGGGATGCATAAAACCTAAGAAAGGAACTCCAAAAAAAATAAAAATAAATAATACTTTACAAATTGTAAAACAAAATCAAAACAATAATTCTTCAACTTATAGATATTTTAACCCGAAATTACTGCCACATGTGCCTTCTTAAATTACATTCTAGTTCTTTTCCGAAAACAAATTTTTTATGTCAACTGTGATGGCCAACATTACCGGAAATTTATGCTATGCATGTCCTTTCTTAATGTTTAATAGACTTTTAAAATTTTAAAACATATGGTTACTCACTCTGCCTTGATAGGGCCTCGTTCTTGAGGCTTTGGAACCATCATTCACGTGCGGATAATGATAACATTGAAATATACTCAACTGAAATCGAGTTAAGACAAAACAACAGTTGTTTAGATCTCGATTCAGATATGATCTCGTCTAACCATTTTATGAACTGTGAAGATAGAAAGATGTAGATCGACAAATTGAAGAGCTAGAGAAGAAAACATCAACATATAGAAGTGGTTTTGGAAGCAAAAAGAAACCATATACCAGTCGGCTTCGAAGTAGAACGAATTGGTCCAAAACAAAACCATAAAATCCGTCCAACACCAAAGAGATATTTGATTGACCTCTCTATCACCCCGGAATAAACCGAAAGGAGATTAGCTTACGATCATATAAAAGAAAAAAGATCAAGCCAAAAAGAACATTTGAGTGTGATAATATATCATACATAAACACACACACAAAAAAAAAAAAAAAAATCGGCTCTGATGCTAGAGTTTTGCAGCGGTCCTCTCCCCAATGTCAATTGTATATGTGTTAAAACTATTAATTTGAAATTTTATTAAGTCTATTTTAAATTTGATTATTATTAAAAATAAATAACCGATCATACATTCGTAATTTTATAGACACATCTTCAACTAAACCACTGTAATTGTTTTTCTTATTTCGCCGATTATGTTTGATTTCTCCACCTGTAAACCAACTAAAGAAACTCTGAAAAATGACCCGTAGCCGTAGGATCCCATCTGTTAATCATTATATTCAAAGATTGCTGGTGTACAATTTAGATCCATATAAATTTGGCCCTTTTTGATAAAATCAAGGAAAAGTACACTTGTAAATGCTATACACAAATTAACCTTTGTAAACGCGCTATAAACAAATGTTCTAGAATATATACTAAAGTTTCCAATTTATGAAGGTCGCGTCGAGGAAACCCCATACAATTAAAGTTCTCGGTCTTTTTAGAACAACAAAAGAAAGTCAATTTCGTTAAGCTAAAACTGTGACGTTGCAATCGATCTTTATTACACAACCCTATTCTCCAACCATAAACGGACCAATAATTTTGTATTTTTGACCAATGGTTTCGTTTTTCTGTTTAGGTTTGGATCTGAGAAATATCTATTTTGTCTTTGTGCCAATTTAAATATATATGAAGATTAATGGCTGTCGGCACATCAAGAAGAGACCACTTTCTCGGGGCCACAATTCGATCTATTTTTTTTTTTTTTCTCTTTAAATCATTTATCAAAATAAAACACTAATGACTAAACTAGTGATTTTAACCGTATTGTTGCAGCCAGTACTAAAAATATGGTATCTCGTTTACAACCGTTGGATAACTGACATTAATAACCCTTGTGGTTTCTGTGACCTAATGATCGTCTTTGACGATGGAAAATCTTAGTTGTTATCTAGTTTTAATACAATTACTTTATATATAGGAAGAATTTGTAAATATATCATTAACGAGCTTTATCTAACACATAAAAAATGTTGTTTATACTAAAACTAATGAGTTTGGTAAAGAAATGTAGATTTAATAATTTGGTGAAATAGTGAGGTAGACTTATGCATCAACCATTCGACCAAAAAAAAAAGCCATGCATAAACCTTTTTTTAAGACATCAAACATTTACATCACCTATTTATTCAAAACAATGTTACAAAACTTTTTCTATGGTATGATGTACTAATTGTAATCTCTTATAAAGTCTTCCATGGTCATTAATTTATCATACTCTTAACATGAAAAGATGTCATATTTATTTGTGTTCAGGTTGTATGATTAATTAAGAAACTTATAAGCCTTAACATTAAAACATTGTGTACCAAAACAGATTAAACTACGTGGAATAAAAGAAAAAACAAATTTTGTAACTTTTTCTTTTAAATTAAATGGAGGAAACTCTTCCAAAATAACGGAAATTAAAAAGCCTTTTTTTGACTAAGCATGTCAATGTAATTAGTTCTGTACATGTACTCTAAAATGCTTCACACTCTAGTCAGGTTTGAAAACGCATGATATAAACCATATAGTATTAGCCTCTATCTCTTAGCGTAGGAGGATATATTTCTCCGTTTATTTATAGCACGTAATAGTTAAGACTATTTTACAAGTCTTTGATTCACCGCTACGGGTGCGACGACCTTGAATTCCCGAGCCTCAAATCAAGCGTCAACCACAGAGCCGACTATATTGAGTGATTCTATATCTAATCGTTGAACGTCATTTCAAAAATTTCATATAAATTATATAACTCAAACAAAAATGCCATCACTTGATTTACTATTATGTCCAGATGGTTGTTCCCAAACTAAATAACCCATATTAATATGGACCAGATATAAAGAGGTATCAAAGATAAAATTGATATTATATTTTTTAAAAGTGTGATTAATTGTTTAAACCCACCACTTCGCTACAAAGACAAATGGACTCACAATACAATCTTCGACCTTGTAATCGAGTATTTAATGCAATACTTCCTCAAATAATATGCCATACGTATTGAAATTAAACTTGATTTTGGATTCAACTTAATTATGGGTTTATAATCCAATTATCCATTATTGGACTAAACCCAAAATTAAGCCCAAGTTCTAGAATGTCTCTAGAAATATCTTAAAGATCATCACCTCCTTTAAGTGTTCTAGAAAATTCTATTAGATAAATATCTAAGGATTAGTGTAGAATAATCTAGATAATTTTAACATAAAAATCTAGATATTATGTTAGAGAGTTCTAGAGATTAGAAGAAGATTTGTAGTTTTGGAGCCTATAAATAGCTCCCTCCTCTTCCATTTGTAACACAAGTCGAGAAAGTGAAATAAAAGCTAAGTTAAAGAAAGAGTGTCCTTCTTCATAAGTTCTTAATTTCTCTAAGAGTTTTCCAAGTCCTTCCATTTTCTCCTTCATACTTAGAGGGTCTTTTGGTTCTTTCGGGTCTCTTGGGTATTACGGTCTTGGGCTAGTGCTAAGCACTATCAGAGATTATTTCTCTACATGGTATCAGAGCCATTCTAATTTTGTGCTCATCAAGATCGGGGTTATAGAGAGCTCGGATTTATTCTAAGTATGGAATCAATGGGTCGTGTTGTTGGATTGGAAATGGAGATCTTAAACCAATCTAACTACCGGTTATGGAAGTCATGTATGGAGTCATACTTGGTGAGTGAGGACTTATGGGATGTCGTCGGTGGTAGTAGCACTACACCACCAACGGGAGATGCTGCAAATGCGGAAGCAACAAAAGAATGGACACGGAAGAACGCCAAGGCGGAATTTGCTTTGAAGAGGTCAATATCCTCAGGAGTGTTTGAGCATGTGTCAAGGTGTACATCCGCTAGTTCAATTTGGCGAGCGTTAGATCAACTATTCAACAAGAAAAATGAGGCTCGGTTACAATTATTAGAAAATGAGTTGGCGAATGCGAAGCAGGGGGAGTCTTCTATCTCTGAGTTTTTCGTTAAGGTAAAAAATCTTTGCTCTGAGATTAATACTCTTAATCCGGAGGAGTCCATTTCAGAAGCTCGGTTGAAGCGGTCTATTATTCGAGGTCTACGACCCGAGTATACACCGTTTGTGACTTCAGTTCAAGGATGGGCTACACAACCTTCCTTGGAGGAGTTTGAAAATTTATTAGCTTCGCAAGAATTGCTAGCCATGCAAATGGCAGGAGTTAAAATTCATGATGATTCGGGTAGCGCTTTTGTAGCTCGGAGGCAACAAAGTTTCAGAAAAAAACCCATGGATGGTGGTGCAAAAAATAATGATGGACGAGAAGGATCCTCTATGGGAGAAAAGAAGCGGTTCAAGTGCTACCGGTGTGGAAAACTTGGGCATTTCAAAAAGGATTGTCGAGTCAAGCTGAAAGAAACAAATATGGCGAAATCAAAAGGTTATACTGAAGATGAAGAATGGGGAAAATGTTTCACGGTGGAGGCTGCATCTTCAACTACATCCAAAATTAAAAATCTTGGAAGTGATTGGATTGTGGATTCTGGTTGTAGCCATCATATTACCGGAGACGAGAAGTTATTTTCTAGTCTTCAGCGTCATGACGGAAAAGAAGCCATCATTACAGCTGACAATTCAATCCACCACGTTGAGAAGGAAGGGACAATTGTCATTGAAGGAGATAACGGAAGTCCAATTACTCTCAAGAACGTATACCATGTCCCTGGAGTAAAGAAGAATCTTCTCTCTGTGGTAAATGCGGTGGACTCAGGTAACTATGTATTGTTTGGCCCAAGAGATGTTAAATTCCTGAAAAATATAGAAGAATTAAAGGCGGATGTGGTTCACACTGGAGCTCGAGTGAAAGACTTATATGTTTTATCGGCCTCTAACTCGTATGTTGAGAAGATGAACACCAATGATAATGCATTTATATGGCATGCTAGACTTGGTCATATAAATATGACTAAGCTCAAAGTTATGGTGAATAAGAATTTGGTTAATGGGCTCCCAAGGTTGAAGATTCAAGATGACGGAAAACTTTGTGAAGGTTGTCAATATGGAAAATCACATAGGCTTCCATTTGACAATTCTACCTCACGATGCGGTGCTCCTTTGGAGAGGATCCATAGTGATTTGATGGGTCCAACGAGAACACCCTCATACTCCGGGTTTCGATACATGTTGTTGTTCGTTGATGATTTCTCACGGTACACCTGGATATACTTCGTAAAGGAAAAATCAGAAGTATTTTCAAGATTTCAAGAATTCAAGGTTACCGTGGAAGGTGAGTTGGGTCGGAAGATCAAGACTCTAAGGACGGATAATGGAGGAGAGTTCATGTCAAAGGAGTTTCTCTCTTTTTGTCGAGATCAAGGTATCAAGAGGAAATTTACATGTCCATATACACCTCAACAAAATAGAGTAGCGGAAAGGAAGATCCGACACATAAGTGAGACGTGTAGAAGTTGGCTACATGACAAGAATTTACCTAAAACCTTATGGGCGGAAGGAATGAAATGTGCAGCGTATGTCATCAATCGAATGCCACTAAGTCCAAACAATATGAAGTCTCCTTATGAGATGGTTCATGGGAAGAAGCCAACGGTAAAATATCTTAGGATATTTGGATCAATTTGCTACGTCCATGTTTTCGACTCTCAAAGGACAAAGTTAGAGGCAAAGACGAAGAAATGCATCTTTGTTGGTTATGATGAACAAAGGAAAGGATGGAGGTGTATGGACCCTGAGACACATCGATACATCGTGTCTCGTGATGTTGTATTTGATGAAGTTTCCTCATTTTATGGGCCACCTCAAGTCTTGGTTGAGCAAGATGGTGCGAGTTCCTCCAGGATTGATAAACCAGTTCTCCAAGTACCAAGTGAGAGTAGAAGTTCTGGAAATGAGATGCATGGTGAAAGGGGAAGCAATGACCAAGAAGAAGAAAAGGAGGAAGATCGTGACTCCTTGGCTGATCAACGACCAAAAAGGAACATTGTCAGGCCTGCTCGGTTTAGAGATGAAGAGTTCGTCACTAACTTCTCTTGCTTCTTTGCAGCCCCTTTAGATGAGGATGAACCATCTACTTCAGGTTATGTGTTCTTATGTGGAGACACAAGTGTTTCATGGTGCAGCAAGAAGCAAGCAACGGTGTCATTGTCTACCACTGAAGCGGAGTATAAAGCTTCTACACTCGCAGCTCAAGAGTGTATATGGCTTCGAAGACTCCTTGAAGATTTGTTCGAGCCTACAAACAAGCCGGTGATAATCTATGGAGATAATCAAAGTGCTATCAAGTTGGCTAACAATCCGGTGTTTCATGCAAGGACAAAACATATTGAGTTAGAGCATCACTTTATAAGGGAGAAGGTGCTTGATGGAACAATTGAAGTTTTGGAGGTTCGAAGTGAAGACAACGTTGCAGACATATTCACTAAGGCATTACCAAAAGGTCAATTCGAGGTACTTCGTTCAAAGCTTGGGATGGTTGACAAAATCAAGTTTAAGGGGGAGTATTGAAATTAAACTTGATTTTGGATTCAACTTAATTATGGGTTTATAATCCAATTATCCATTATTGGACTAAACCCAAAATTAAGCCCAAGTTCTAGAATGTCTCTAGAAATATCTTAAAGATCATCACCTCCTTTAAGTGTTCTAGAAAATTCTATTAGATAAATATCTAAGGATTAGTGTAGAATAATCTAGATAATTTTAACATAAAAATCTAGATATTATGTTAGAGAGTTCTAGAGATTAGAAGAAGATTTGTAGTTTTGGAGCCTATAAATAGCTCCCTCCTCTTCCATTTGTAACACAAGTCGAGAAAGTGAAATAAAAGCTAAGTTAAAGAAAGAGTGTCCTTCTTCATAAGTTCTTAATTTCTCTAAGAGTTTTCCAAGTCCTTCCATTTTCTCCTTCATACTTAGAGGGTCTTTTGGTTCTTTCGGGTCTCTTGGGTATTACGGTCTTGGGCTAGTGCTAAGCACTATCAGAGATTATTTCTCTACAATACGAAGGTGTTAACTGTTAAGAACGTTTGCCAATAATGAGACCGGATATTTATTTTTAAAAATGAAAATATGTTATAGTTATTATCCATTATGAGAATTTATTGGCATCTATTAATATATATGGTTAATATCCACGAAGGCATGGACAACCAGAGACATTTTCCTTTTCCAGTCAACCCTTTCTGACTTTCAGCACTAATAGTTACTTAACATTGCCTCCAAGGACAATAAGCGGGTCCTACAATCGAGTGTGTCAAAGCTTACGTGGCAGAGATCCGCCACATCATAACGACATGCTGGTCTCATCTATTTTGTCTCTTTCCCGCCGCCTAACGTCACTCCCCAAATACGGTCTTGTGCCACGTGGAAATACATATCCCCACTTCTTTTTTTCCGTATAGTGATAGATCCGTATAAAATCTTGTTTTTTACCCCTTTAATATATTGAAAATATTAAATACCATTTTTGTGGTTGGTCCAATTAGTTTTTATAAAATAAATTTTATTTGTTTTTTAAGGCAGCCTTATTTGTCTATAGGACCTACGAAAACAATATAACAATAAAATATTGCCCACTTTCAAATATCTAATAAATTCCTAGTCTTTTATATATATAGGATTAGGTTTTGAATTAACTTATTGCCACAGAAAAAGAGATACCAACAAAAAAGAGAAATTGTAAAAAAAAACTCATGGAATATTCTCAATTTTCCATGTATTCTTCTCCGAGTTCTTGGAGTTCATCACAAGAATCGTTCTTACGGAACGAGAGTTATTTCTTGGATCAATTATCCGATCATCAATCCTTCTTTTGCCCTAAGTATGATTACTCCGATGACCATTTCTCATTTGAGTCATCGGAGATGATGATCAAGAAAGAAACCCAAAACGGTGACGTTTTCCTAAACGGCGACGTTTCTAACTCCGAGGAGGAAGAAAAGGTTGGAACTGATGAAGAGAAGTCATACAGAGGAGTGAGGAAAAGGCCGTGGGGAAAATTCGCAGCGGAGATAAGAGATTCGACTAGGAACGGAATTAGGGTTTGGCTCGGGACATTTGACAAAGCCGAGGAAGCCGCTCTTGCTTATGATCAAGCTGCTTTCGCGACGAAAGGAGCTCTCGCGACACTCAATTTCCCCGTGGAAGTGGTTAGAGAGTCGCTCAAGAAAATGGAAAATGTGAATCTTCATGATGGAGAATCTCCGATTATGGCCTTGAAGAGAAAACATTCACTTCGAAATCGGCCTAGAGGGAAAAAGCGATCTTCTACTTCTTCTTGTTCTTCTAATTCTTCTTCTTCTTCGTCCTCTTATTCGACGTCTTCTTCAACATCAAGAAGTAGTAAGCAAAGTGTTGTGAAGCAAGAAAGTAGTACACTTGTAGTTTTTGAAGATTTAGGTGCTGAGTACTTAGAACAACTTCTTATGAGCTCATGTTGATCTTGTAATTGATTTCAGCTATAGCTACTATTAAACTTTGATTTCGTGATAATCTTGAAATTTGTTCGTTCGTTGTGCAATTTCTTTGGTTCTCTTATTTTTTGTTTGTTGTATCCAAACGAAATTATTGGAAGAGATGCGATGGTGATGTTGAAGTGTATAAAAAAACTATTATTGCGTTTTATCGCTGGAAAGTGTTTGTGTCCACCTTTGCTTTAATATATTTTGTGTTATAATATCTTTAGTTTTCTGTTTGTTATATGGCTTAAAGGATATATATCTCGAATTAGTCATTCCTGTAAATCTAAAGTCAGTGAAATCTTAAAATCAATCAAGTCGATCCAAGCTATAAAGGTATTCTTAATTCGAATAACAAAATCCAACCAAAAAGAAGTTGATAAGATAACTTATAAAGGTTTTTATTTGAAGGGTTATTCGATTAGATCTAATCTATAAAGCTACGATCCTATTATATTGTATAAAAATGTTATATTATAATAGAATTATATAAATTATGACTTTCATATTATATTGTGTTTATACGTCTTTAATGATGCTTTCGTTATCATTATTGTTAATATATATCAGCATTGATTGGTTGTTTGACTTTCTTTGTTAATTTTTTTTTTGTTTCTGAAACATTCTTAACCTAATAAAGCTAAAGATTTACCATGGATGTTAAAATCAAAATAAACATGTCGATATTTTGTTGGATGACATGAATTTTTTCTCTCAAAAGATGTGCATATATAAGATGAAAGTAATATGACATCGTCGCCTCATAAATTATATTAATTTAAAAATCAAAATTTAAAACTAAAATTTGTCAACAAAATGCATTATATTAATTTTAATTCAGGTGGTAACAAATTGATGATATTAGCAGAAACCACTAGGCTATATGTCATAATATAGTTAAACTGTTCAAATTATATATTTCATTAAACTTAAAACTAAACCAAAACAAATATTAATACTAACCAAACCAATCCAAACATGATTCATTTTCAATTCGTTTGCCATATTTTATAAATAATACTAATAATAAAAAAATGAACTGAGAGGCAACATGTTTAGACACTATTTGAATATTGACATCTGGTAAGAAAATAATCAACACAAATTTATGAGATTATTTGTTTGTCTGGTGGATTCGGATGGAGAAGGATTCAATAGTTCATCATGAGCTAATATATAGATGATAGAAACAAAGCATTCAGGAAAGTAAAGTGCGGTTGAATACAAGTGAAAATTTGGATATTAACTGGGTTTGATTTTACATGAATAAATATTTATCTGAATTTAATCGTTTTTATTTCTGATTCAGTCACTTACCAATTGTAAAGTTTTTGAAAAAAATTGTCAGGTGGTATGCTTCTTTATTTTGGGTCATCCAGAATTTTTTTCATTTTAAATGTGAAAATACATTAGAATTTTTGTTTACATATGAACGTGTTCGAAATAAGGGAATTGGCAAAAAGAGTAAATAGACAATAAGGAAAAAACAAGAGAGTTAAGACAAAATCATTTCCTTAGATCTAAAAGAAAGAGTGACTAATTTGATGGTAGATGATTAATTAAAACGACTGAATCAAACGGCAAATGAGAAGTCGTAGTGCTGATAAGAGAAACAAGTGTGAGGACTCGTTAACAAACAAAACTGTGAGGACCATATTCAGTTTGTGACTATTGAAAAAGCAAGTACCATGATTACGAAAGGATGTGGCCAGATTAATATTGGCTCATTGTGAGAGAGTCACAGAAATTGTGACCAAGTTTCTAGTTAGAAAACCAGAATCAACAAAGAAGCAATGGTTCACAGTCCGGATTGACCCGAAGGTCAAACCGGATCCCACAGCGAACCATAATAGCCGGATCTTTGTTTATCTTTGATTTACTATTTCTGAAATTAAATATAGAAATACATAAGAGGGTTTATTGGATGAGTTTAAACGTAAGATGAACACAACAATGGTCAAACAACTAAAGAGTTAGAAGCTGCTGAAACATGACTTGAGACGATATAACACACAACATTAGTGTGACATGTAGAAGAGGCAAAAGAAAAAACGAAAGCCACCGTTTAAAGATTAAATATTCTAGGGTTTATATAAGGGGAGGCCTCATAACTTGTTTATTTTATTTCTCATTGGTAGAACGAGAAATAGTTCATGACATTTTCAAAGATCTAGACTCAAAATTAGTTCATGACTTCATCAACTCTAGAACATTTTCAAAGATCAGTCAGGTTTAAAAGCTCTACTTTTAAAGGTGTTCTAAAAGACTAAAACCATCCTTAGTAAATCCGGTTTGATCCGGTCAGTTGAAATGTAAGCCAAAATTTTCTGTTTTAGGCGATCCAAACAAAGCCCAAGACAAACCTTTATTCTAAAGGCTTATAACTAGGGCCAGGGGTGTCAAAATTAACTTACATGTTTCACAGATTTTACTTTTAGATTTTGTTTTGCAGAATTTAAAAAAGATATTGGCTTTTAAAATGCAGTCTTAAACTTTAGTTTAATTTTGGATATGGGAAATAAGTTTCAGTGTTTATTAAACTTTTCATGTTAATTTTGCAAATTTACTCGGATATAGAGTATAATCAAACATTTCAGTTTATGTTATTTACTTATTTACTAAGAATAGCCATAAAACAATAAAGAAACATTTTTATGATAAAACGCACAAGTTAAAAGGTCGAAACACGAAACCCATAAAGCTATAAATATTATAGAGTTAGACAAAATCCAGACGAAGACTCTAGCCAAAATAACTTGAAAATTACCCAAGGTGATTAATAACTTAATCAGTCATTAGAGGGTAAAACAAAGTTATTAAAAAGCAATTAATTAAACCCATAGTGTGTTCTGGAAACTAGTAGCCGTTGCTAGGAACTGCTTCCATATACTGTTTCTCCACAGCCTCCATCACTGTGTCTGCAATTCCACTTGAATACACACAAGATCCTTCACAAATCTGCCCAAAACAAGTTGAAAAAGATTAGGTTAATTGGTTTGGGAGTTGAAACATATGTATTCGAAATTAATGAGATTTTCATTACCTTAGTGTTGAACAAGAAGCTGTAATGTTCACCAATCTGTCCTCCTGCAACATGGTGAAGATCGAGCTGAAGCTGATCAAGAACTTTGGTGGTGAACAACAAACAGTTAATCTTCTTCTTCTGGACAAGCTTGATGGTTACTTCGTCATCGATTATGCGTACATCAACCTCAGTGACTTTCGATTTCCTCCTCAGCCAAGAACATCTCAGTGAGTTGTTGTTGTTCTTGTTGAACCAAGATTGCCCTACTTCTCTCTGTGGCTTGTAATTCACAGTGTCTTCTTCTTCTTCTTGATCTTCTCCTCCTCCACCACCACCTCTAGCTTTCTTCTTTGTCCTGAATTTCCCAAATCTTTTCTTCTCCACGAGCATCTTAAGATCCTCTATTGTCCTTAACAGCTCTTTGATGTAATCTATTGCTTCTCCAACGATCGATGCTCTATCACTCTACGCAGATTAAACCAATAATGTCTCTCATACACATGAACAACATTTCGAATTAAAGCAAAGTAAAGTATAAACCTTTGTTGGGTTTGGAATAAGGTCCTTCAACTCGAAGAAACGATCAGTGAAGTGAACTCTTCTTTCACGTTCTGTAGGGAAAGTTCTTGACTTTCTTGATCCTCTTGCTTTACGAGTAACACC
The DNA here is from genome assembly GCA_963922655.1 of Cardamine chenopodiifolia. Classification (NCBI taxonomy): domain Eukaryota; kingdom Viridiplantae; phylum Streptophyta; class Magnoliopsida; order Brassicales; family Brassicaceae; genus Cardamine; species Cardamine chenopodiifolia. The sequence goes on along the minus strand of OZ000486.1, from coordinate 12,974,613 downwards.
ATTGTTAAACTCGAGAATCCCATTGTCAAATCCACCGCCATTGATGTTGTTGTTGTTGTTGATGATGTTTCCTCCTTCGAAATACATCATATTGACTCCACCATTAGCATCCATCTGAATCTGGTCTTCAACTCCAAGTAAACAAGACCCGTTTCTTAGCTGGTTCTGATCTCGAGGCTGCATAGGGAAATTCAGATGGAAGAGAGGATCGTACATAACAGCAGCCGCAGCAGAAGAAGACATAATGTCTGAGAATGAGATTGATGAGTTAGGAAGCATAGAAGTTTGAGGAGGAGGCAATGAGCATCTAGGTAAATGTAAGAGACTAAGCAAATCAGGTGTTGTTGCAGAGTTATGACCCAAATTGACAAAATCTTGATACCGATTATCCCAATTAGAGTGTTGTTGATTAACAGCCATTTGGTGAATCAAATTGTTGTGGAATTGATCACAAGGAGGAGGAGGATTAGGATTGATTTGAAATTGTAGAGGTGTTGAAGAAGCTTGAGGACAATCTTGTGGGCTGAGAGGAAACTCTGAGAGCTCTTCTACATCAACACTGCAGTTGCTGTTGCTTGTGCTACCGACGACTAGAATTTGCGGTGGTGGTTCGGCTTGAGAGAAGCTGCTCTCCACCGTAACTTCTGCTGGAGTGTTGGGATCGAAACAACCCATTTCCTCGTAAAGGCTTCCTCTTTCTTCTTCAATTTGAACAAAATCACTACTTTAGATCTTTTAGAAGATAAAAGGAAAAAGTTAAGACCAAAAATGGAAAAAGGTGACCTTCCATGAAGATGGTTTAACGACTCTAGATGATTGATTCTTTAAAACCTGCAAGTCAAAAGGTACCATTTAACCATTTTAAGAAGATGGAAAACCCCAGAAATTTGAAGCTAATTTCAAACTAATTTGCTCTTTTACAATCTTGGAAACGAAACCCGGATTTAGATTCTCTTAAAGAGGAAAGATTGTTCCATGAAAATGTTCTTCGAATTCAAATGGTTAACAAAGGGGTTTAGGGTTTGAGTTTGACAGTACAGAGAAAGAGAGAGAAGATAGTAATCGGAGCTGGGAAATTTCAACCTTGCAGCGATTAGTTCTTCTCAGTTTCAGGAGAAGAAGGAAATTTCTTAATCAAGTCTCTCCCTCTCTGTGTTTCAAATATACGGACATTTGCAGAAGGACAAACAATAAAATAAGGGTAAAAAGACGTCAAAGTTAAATTACTGGATTAATATATATACACATATATATATATATTCTTGTTTATTTTATTTATTTCATCTCGAACACAAATGTTCTATATGAATAAATCTGTAGTTTGATTGCATTTTCGGGATACCACCATAGAAGTAATGTTTTTTACTCACCATTTTAGCAATCTTTATTATACTACTTTCTCTACAATTGTCTCGTTAAAACGTGAATACAAACATATCTAAATTGCATAATTGTTAATGCGTTCCAGGTTCAACAAATGTAAGAAAATAGCATTGCATATGTATATTTCTTTTACCGTTATAAAAGTTAGCACTTTTTCCATTAACCAAAAAAAAGTTATCATCTTTTTAATACTTCCATCAAAAAGATTGATTTTCTAAAGTTTTATTCTTGTTTCAAAAAGATGATTTTTTGTACTTTAATTAATGTATTTTTATTTTTATTTTGTATTTAAAGTAATGTGAAAAAACCAAAAAAAGAATCATGAGGCATTTAATTATGGTGTGATAACTTTTTTTTTTGTAAAATTAGTTTTTTTTAAAAAAGATAACAAAAAAATAATTAATCAAATACAATATTATTGTTTTCTTAATCTTAGTCAAAAATCCAAAAAATCAAATTTTTGATACAGAGGGAGTACGAAAATGTCGAAATTGTTTTTCTTGGGGTGTTTTGGTTGGAGCATGTGGTTTCTCATTGTGGCCAAGCATCAAGGTTGGTTAGAAGGATCAATAGATGGGTCCCATGCGGGATCTCTCGGGTCTTTGCAACGACGACTTAAGGGGTATTTCCGTCACTAGCAGTGATCCTCTGAGGATTTGTGGGCCCCACGTTTTGCCTCCTACAGACAGACTCACCAACTAACCACATAGCTTCGTTGGCTGTTTCCCCTTTCTGCCCTTTTCCCCTCTTTTCTAGTATAACTTCTTCATTTTGTATAAAGAAATTGGTAAATCTGATTTCTAGAATAGTAACTTGGATGATAAAACATCCCAACACGTAAATGAAAAGTTTATAAACGCGTAACCCATTCGGCATCTCTTTTTATCTTTTGGTTTTTTTCATGGATGTGTGTTTTAATTTGTGAGGGGTTTCCTTTATTTTATTTTATGTTTTACAAAATATTTTTGTAATCATATTTAAGACAATATGTTATTTTTTTAATGACCATATGTATTTTTTAATGAAGGTTAATAATACAATATGTTATTTCTCCAATTGAAAAACTCCTCAACCAACAGAAACAAAAAGGACCAGAGATGCGAGGTTTAAATGGATATTTTAGTATATTAAGTATTCCATTAAATAGATATATTACTAACTCATCATCAAAAATCTTTATTTTAGTTTTCAACCTTTTGTTTCATAGTCATTCATCTATGTTCATGAGACTCGCACATTTATGTATATATATTACTAATATGACAACTAACAAGTACAAATATTAATCCTCGAACTTTGAGAGTAAATATTTCAACCACTAAACGGTTATGAATTGATTTTATGTTATAAATGTTTTTGATAAGATAGGTTGCTTTCCTAATAGATCAATGGCTCACAAAATTCATCAACTTTAAATCCTTTTTATAGATGTAATCAATAATCTCAAATAAGTATATAATTATCCATTTAAATTATAACATGAAATACCAAGCGTACAAACTGTTTTGGAGAAAATCAAATATATTCAGACCCTCTAGATCGATTAATTTTATATTTAATAAAAAAAAAATACTAGTATAAGTTTCTTGTTGCGGTTAGGTCATGCGATTTCTGTTTATAGCAAAGAGAGCGGGTTGTTTGAGAAGTAGTGGAGGTAGGTCCCACATCCAAGAACGGGATAATATCATTAATATATATTCCCATTTTATTTTTGATTTTGTGAAAGGATTAGGGGTAATCTCGTCGTTTTGCATAAACTGAAAAATTCTGGTCACCTACCTCTCTCGTACACTGCTCAGTCTGCTACTGTCCCCATCCTACCAACTTTGATTACTTTAAAATCATTTTTATCAAATTTTAAAACTTGTATTCGAATAGAAATCTTAAAATTGTGCCAGACCAAAATACAAAGTGGAAGTTGTGGGTCGATCTGCTCCACTTTTGTGTATTGGATGACATTTACATATTCTGCATAGTAGTAACAATTAACAAGACTGATCTGCAGGGTATTTTGGTAACAATATGATATATATTTTTGCTTTTTGTATTTGACGTTTAACTACGGGAGATATTCTGCAGAGTAACAACAAGATTCAACTGCACTTAAGCTCTGAAAAATCTAATCTAATTTGAACCAGAACTAGCTACTTCTTCCAAAATCTGCCCAAACCGGTCTAGAATTCATCCCATATTTTTTCAACGCTTGTAATTCATTTATGGTTGAATCACTCGATCCTACTCGTATTTCCAGAAGTCTCTGGTAAAATAATTGTTCCAAACTTTTTCTGTCACAAATAAAGCTACCATTTTTATTATTTATAAAAGTTACTAAGATAAAGAAAACATCGTTTTTCTGTCTAAAATTCACACCAATACTCAAAAGTATGGATCCTAATTATGCCATAAAGGCAACATTAATAGAAATCATATGTATAAATTCAAATCGTTTTATTATATTGTAATTTAAATAGATATGGAGACTAAATAGATAAAAAGGGATATATATGAATTGGTTAATGAATTTATATGACTGAACTAAAACATAATAATGTTCCCTAATGTCAAACATATAATGGATAAGTGATGATAATGGACTGATAGAAAACTTGGTTGGTAATTGTACATTTTAAAAAGAATAACATTTAATGTTAATATAAGAAATGAAAAATATACATATGATATAATCAATGTATATCATTAGAGATCAGTTGGGTCATGCAATCTCGCTTTTGGCCACGGCAATGGACCCCACTCGGAATCTCCTAATTCCTTCCATATTTTTATATCAAACGGCCAAGGGTAGTTATGTTATTTCGTCACAAAATTTGTCACTTCACAATTTGGTTAACATCTAAGCATTCGAATGGTACTCTACATTACATAGAATCAGAAACGGGATACCGAAACGAAGAATTTGGAACTATCACAAGGATTCGACTTTCTCAAGATGGCCACTATAAACTAATATCTAAGAAATTGCTAGGCTATGTGAAGTTTCTTGTACTAATTTAACAACTCTCTCATCATGTTCTGTGCCATCAAACATTCTTTGGTCTCTAGTGCTAAAGAGAAGTGTGTCCTCCTAGCCTTACCAATACATCAACGGTTACCTAAGGTTTAAGATGTGCAATATAAAACATCTACAGAGATTATACAGCTGCAATAGAACATGAAACTATATTTACACAAATCATCCACGAGAATAATACGAAAAATCCGATGTCATCGAATGAGATTATTCATTACATAAGTTTTGAACCAGAGACCATTTTTGTTCAGTTAGCTCGTTCGCGTAGAACTTCAAGATCAACCTCAGTAGGATCAGTAGCTTGAATCTCATAATGAATCCCCTGAAGCTCTCTCCTAAACCTGTCTTTAGAAGTGGCGTAAAGCATCTTCGCCCTAATTCGAGAAGTCGAAGGAGACCTACAAACACAAGTCCCAATCAAAAATGTTTACTTTCAACTCATCAAAAATCTTAAAACTTCACTGATAGAAAGATCAAATTAGTGGTAATCAAAACTAACCAAGCAACAAAGAAGATTTTGCTCTTTTGACAATTCTCAGAAGTGACGAAATCGAAGTCCTAAACAGCGTATCTGCAGTCATTTTCAGGAAGTGAAGCTAAGAATTCATTGTAGCTCTCAGCAGGGTTACCAGTTTTCTCAACGACCACTTCTTTTTTGGATTCATCTATCTTGAAAACAACATAGCGATGTGTTTTTTTCCTCTGAAGCTCATGAAATGTGGTTTTGCTTTGGTCTGCAACACCCATTCCAGATGTTGCATTTGGCTGCAGATAACAACAAAAACATATAATCCATACCAAAAGATTCGATTTTTACAAAGTTATAATCAAACTTCAAAAGTCACTATTGATTAAGTTCTTCAATCATCGAATTAATTTCATTGAAATGGGCTAAGATTTAATCATCAAAATCAAATTTTGACATTTATCAGAAACGAAATAGAAGAACCGAAGTGTGCGTGCGACAAGAGTCTATCCGATTTATAACAAAAATAATACGATTTTTTCAGAGATTTATACAGGAAAAATCATGGGTAGTGTAGCTAAAAAAGAGAAAGAAGGGTTTTTGTTTGTTAATTACCTTGCCAAGTCCTCTGAAAGACATTGATTGATTCTGCTTTCTGCAGATCAGAGGATCGGTTTTGACTTTTGAGAGACGAAGACGATAGTAATAAAACGTCGCTTTGCTCTCCATGCACACTTTTGTTTACTAGTTAGTTTTTTTTGGAAATTTTATTTTGGGAGAAAGAAAAGTCGTCTTTCTTTTACGTGGGCCCTTTTTTTCCCATAAACTAGTCGCCGCGTATCTCACTTTTGGGCCTTTTTGATCCCAGTACTGTATAAAAACTAATACCCTTTGGGCCTCAGAAATCTGATTTGATCCTTTTGTAGTAGCAGATTGATCGGTTAGTGCATGGAACGGCGTCGTTTTGTGTTCATCTCTTTAATTGTGTGTTTGATAGCTCTACGCGATTACAGTTTCGGCGGTTCACTTGGAACTCCGGCGACTTCTCAACGTTTAAAACCTCCCTGTGCCGTCGTGTCTGAGAAATGCAATTTCTGGTAAGGTTTCATAGTTCCTTTTCTTCTATCTCATTTACAATTCTCCAAATTAATTGAATAATTTGGTAACTTGGGGAAACGAAACAGGAGAAGGTGAAGTTGAAGTTGATAAAGAAGGAAGAGCCAGTAACGGCGAAGAATCCTGAAGATTTTCCCGTTTACTGGTTTGAGACCTCCGATTCTATATGTCGCCGTTTTCAGTTCGAATCCGACGGCCACCTCTCTGTAAATTTCTCTCTTGTGCCATTTGAAGTTGCTCTCAATTTTGAGAATAATTATGCAAAATGCAAATTATCAAATTGTTGGGGTTTGTTTTTATATTAGATGGAAGTAGTTGATGACGCAAGACCAATTCCTCAGAAGATGATTGAATCTTTCCTTAACAAGTTCTTTCCTTCTGGATATCCATACAGGTGAACTCAAAAACTGAAACTTTTGTTTTAGAGAATCTGTAGTAAGTTAAAGCATGTGTTTAATCAATTGAAGTTTTCTTCTTTTCTACAGTGTGAATGAAGGTTATCTTAGGTATACACAGTTTCGAGCTCTTCAGCATTTCTCCAGTGCAGCATTATCTGTGTTATCCACTCAGGTCTTCTTCATGACTCAGTTTGATTATTGATTTGGCAAAATTGTATTGTTTACTTGAGCTTGTTGCAATGGAGGTTTTAACATGGATATATAGCTTTTTGTCTTACTACTCTCCAGTCACTGCTATTTGCTGCAGGCTTGCGGCCTACACCGGCTCAAGCAACTGTTGTTAGCTGGGTATGTTAACCACTTTCAATTTGTTAGTTTATTTACTTGTTCCGGGCCTACTTGTAAGTGAAATTCTTGTTTACTCTGTTGGTTTTATTAGATTTTGAAGGATGGGATGCAGCATGTGGGAAAACTGATTTGTACCAATCTGGGTGCAAGAATGGATTCTGAGCCTAAACGGTGGAGGATTCTGGGTATGCACCTTTCTTCAGCTATACATGTTTCTGCTCATTTCTTCACAGTGTCAACTATAAAGTGTCGTAATTCGTTTTTTCAGCTGATTTGCTCTACGATTTTGGTACTGCTCTGGAACTCGTTTCGCCGTTATGCCCACATCTTTTTCTTGAAATGGCTGGTCTTGGGAATTTCGCTAAGGTATATGAAATTGATCTTAAAACATCCTTTCTGCCTTCCTGAGGAGACCCATGAGTTATATTAGCTCTCTAGAGACCATCTTTTCATAAATCAATCAGCTTCACTGGTTGGTTGTAATCATCTATGTGTTTGCCATTGTTTGATTCAAATAGGGAATGGCTACGGTTGCAGCAAGGGCAACAAGATTACCAATCTATTCATCTTTCGCCAAAGAAGGAAATCTTAGTGACATTTTTGCTAAAGGAGAAGCTATCTCTACTCTTTTTAATGTTGCCGGGATAGGTGCTGGGATTCAACTTGCTTCCACAATATGTTCATCAATGGAGGGAAAGGTAATTTCCGTCTTCTTGACCGTTACTCTCTGTTTCAGAATGCAGTTTCTATTTGCAACTCGGTTATCTGAGAAATGCTGATATCTGCAGTTGGTGGTTGGGTCAATTCTTTCGGTTGTACATGTGTTTAGCGTTGTAGAACAAATGCGAGGAGTACCAATCAACACACTAAATCCCCAGAGAACTGCTTTGATCGTGGCTAATTTTCTCAAGGTAAATAGCATCATTTTTAGTTCAATCTTCGTAAAACCCTCTTTTTGATTTCTTTTATTACATCAGAGGTATTGTTTGATATGTTTCAGACTGGTAAAGTCCCGAGCCCTCCTGATTTAAGATTCCAAGAAGACCTAATGTTCCCTGAGAGACCAATCCAAGACGCAGGAAATGTAAAAGTGGGAAGGGCACTCCATAAAGCTGTGAAGCCTTCTGAGGTGCAGAAACTAAAACAAGTGTTTGTAGAAGAGAAATTTCTACTAAGTCATGGAAAGTCATGGACCGATATGGTCTTAGAGCACGATGCAACTGGTGAAGATGCATTGCGAGGGTGGTTATTTGCAGCATATGCCAAGTCAATGAAAAAGATATACAATGACCCTGATGATATAATATTGCAAGATGCATATGACAAAATGAACGATGTCTTCAATTCATTTTTATCTCAAGTGCAAGCTAAAGGATGGTATAGTGATAGATTTCTCGATGGCACGGGAACAAGATTCGCTTGGTAGCTCCCAGAGTTTAAGACTCTTAGGTGATTGCTATTGTAATTTTTTTTTGTTTCAAACGTAAACACGGATTTGTAGAGGTCAAAAGTCTTAGTCCAGATCATGAATCCACAATCTAGTGGTTGAAGACTTAGATGGATAAGAGTAGAGTGATATTGTTAGGTGAAACAAAAGTTTGAAGGTACGGGTTCTTGTCCTCGTTTGTACTTTTGTCTTCCCATTGTAAAAGTCAACATATTTTATCATATAAATTAATCAAGTGGAATCTGATTAATTCTTTTTACCAAAATATATTTATTTAAAGTAATCAAGTTTATATCTTTTTGTGGTTAAATTTTTTATTTTCCACGGTCGAAACATGTACCGGCTCCTTTTTTTTCCTTGGACTTGGACTCATTAGTCTTCATTTTGGGACTTTTTATAAGAGAAATATCTCTCATTTTCTTTTGCATAAATGAGATTAAAACCCAATTACGTTTTGAAGAGTGAATATAAATGCTCTAAAATATGATGATAAATGATATAGCATTTATTCACATTTTCATGTTAAAAAATGAGTTGATAAGTTTTGATCATTTGCATTAAGTTTTTCTTTTAAACTCAAAATGCATATTATTGACTAAAAAAGGGAACTAGAAGAAATGAAAAACCATTAATATACAAAACACTAGTTTTTTAACGTTTCGCAATTTTTAAAATGATTTGTCTAACTAAATTGGGTTTGCTACTTTATTATTATTTGATTATTTCACCCTTTCACTAATTATTTGACATATTTTACTATAGAATATAGGACCAATAGCTAGTTGGATCTGTCTGAGTTTGAAGAAGATAATTATCACTTTCATAATACTAAAGAGTGAATTTTAAGACTTCTTTCTTTTTGACATGCATGTATCGACAATGCAACTCAGCCGACCCAAGAAAATAAAAAAAAAGGAAGCGACAAAATTAGTATTTAATTGGACCCACAGAATCGAGATTTCGTTAGGTCACGATCCATTTGTACATTGATTTGAATTTATCAATTATCGAACAACACTTGCATTAAAAACATGGGAACTCCACCATTGGAGTAGTGTTACGGGAAAAGATAACCCGCATTGTATTAGAAAAAAAAAACTTAAGTAAACAGAAAGGAACAAAAAATGGCAAAAGGGTAAGATCTTAGTAATGATGAGAATAGATGTCGATGATCCTTATTTTGTTTTAGTCTTTGTTTTAAATGTTATTATTTTGCTCTAAATACATTTACAGTATACAAAGTTGCTTTTGACAGAGAAACTATTAATAGTTTAAAAAGTTGTAATGGTGAGGATGTGCAATTTATTAAGAACCATAGAAGTATTGGATCCATGTCACTAAATTATGAGTTAACGCCCGCCCAACTATTTGATACTCTCTCTGTCCCATTTTTATTAGATGTTTTAAATTTTTTTTGCAAATATGTATGCAAACAATTTAATATATTTAATTTTTGTGATTAGTTGTAGTAAAATAAAGTATTTTGGACATCCCTACGCAAGTTTACATGTTTTTTTTTTTGATAAAGAACTAAAAATTGCATGTGACGAAAATTTTACTCTTCCAGTAACGTTAACTGGATAGTAAAACTGGATTATTTGAATTGCTTTTTTGTTTTTGTTTTTGTTTTTGTTACTTCCCTGAATTTTTAACTATTTCCATCCTTTCTGCGTCATATACCTAATTAACTCTATATCATATATATATATATATCCAAAGAACAAAAAGAGGAGTAACCAAATCATATACTAAATCATTTCAAAATTAGTTTTTTTGTTAACATTATCTTGAAACATATACGAAAAGAGGAACCCCTTTACGTACTTCGATGTCTATGATTATATATTACGTACCTAAATCTTGACACAACAATATTGTCTTGGCCCTTAGTACTTTTTTTTATTCAACATAAATGTATTATAACAACTAAAAAACAGTGTATATAATATGCGAATAGAAGAAAATAAAACTTTTAATCCTTTTTATTGACTACTTTTTTATATAGGTCATCGAGGCTTGATTGAATTTAAAAGTTTGATTAATTTTGGGCCATGATCTGATTGTCATTGAGCACTACGAGCCTCTTTCTTTGACATTTTAATGTATATAAAATTTGAACCTTTCCTTTCTCTTATAGTTTCATATTATTATTATTTTTTCATAGTTTCTAATTATTCAAGTATCGATATTTTGCTTCATATTTTTTCTTCTCACTCGACTCAACAAAGTAGTTTTTCCATGTGTGAACAGAGTATGTGTGCAAACATCTATGCATATATAAATGTAATTAGTCAATAATATATTCACAACCAACCAAGTAAAGTAGTAAACCCTACATAAATGTAATTGATTACGCAATATATATAGTAGGTTTGTTTGTTAAAATGGCAAGTTTAATTCGATAAAAAAATATGACCTTACTATTATAGTATGATATCTGCACACTTCTGTCTGTTATAATATGCGCATAGAAAGAAAGAAAAAATATCAAACATACAAAATATTTCTCAATCCGTTCAGAATATTCGAAAACTTACTTTTTTTTTCTTTTTTTTTTGATAAAAACCAAAACTTACTCCGAAATTAACTTAAGTTGAGGACATTTTGGATAGCCATGAGGTGGATTAGTCGACTACTTAATCAGTTTTCTGCATGAGCTATGTGTCTCATAGGTTTGTTGTAGCTGGCGTCAGTAGAACGCAATAATAGAGCATGTGATAAATCGGGAAAATATGGATATTTCCATTGGTTAAAATTTCATAATAAGTTTTTATCAATATTTTTATTATAAATTATATCGGTAAACATATTTTAAAAAACTATTCTTCATAACATGTTCTTAAAAAAAATTTTTTAAAACACGTTTATCGATATAGTTTATATTTTTTTAATCTTAAGAATCTTTCTTAAGAAACCTTCAAAAACTTCCGATGGTGCACTAATAGCATACTACGTAAGTACCTAAAGAGGTTCGCGTATTGTGTCACATCACACACTGGTATACCTAATTTAATGGCTTTTACGGATGATCTTAACTCGGAAGGTCAGTAACCAATAGTTTATGTGTGGGTTTGACACCATACATCGCAACCTGATTGGTCCATACATGTTGAATGAACTTTAGTTTGTAGCATATATCTGAGGTTCTATCCCCGAAATAGAAAATCTTGGGCCCTGTGTGGTCATAAATAAGTACAACATCTTCCCTTGAAGTGATAATTAAGCATAGTTGAGTTAGAAAAAATCTGATGATCAATTGCTAACTAGAGGTTTGCAGCATAGGGCTTTTCAAAATGTTGCACCGCATTCTAGACAATCGTCATTATGGTCATACTGCTGATGATTATCGACATCATCAAAATAGATTAAATACATAAGAAAAAAAAGTTAAAAGGAAACAAATTGAGAACTTTGGACAGAGCGAATCAAAAGTATGAGAAAATTTCAACTTGGAGTTGTCCCACGGTTGCATTGTAAATATATATAGTGATAATGTTTGTGTATATATAATAACACACTAAATGTCTACATCCATGCTTCCTTCAAGCATTTGGCTTCTTTAGCACTCATAAACTCCATACCCATCCAACACTTGGCCTTCTAATCATTTCACTCATTTGAAGACCAAACATTTTTAATTTTAGTGTTGTTTTTTCTTGAGAGGGCATTGAAAAACAAATATGGGAAGAGCACCATGTTGTGAGAAATGGGGATGAAGAGAGGACCATGGACTCCTGAAGAAGCTCAAATCTTGATCAATTATATTCATCTTTATGGTCATTCTAACTGGCGAGCTCTCCCCAAGCATGCATGTGATTTTCATTTTACATTTTGATATGTAAGCAATTTTGTTGGTGTTTTTTTGTGGAAAGTTGCAGACTTCGTTGGATCAATTATCTGAGACCAGACATTAAACGTGGCAATTTTACTCCTCAAGAAGAACAAACTATCATCAATCTACATGAAACCGTGGGCAACAGGTTTGTCCTTCTTCTTTTTTGTTCTTTTATGAAATTAATCATCAATCAGTTCAACAATTTTCTTAAGGAGGATTAAGAAATCAAACTCTTTTTTGGGTCGACAAATCTTTTTTCCTTTCTATATAACAATTTTCTTTTTTGCAGTCTAAGTTTACAAATGATTTTTATTTTTCAACTTGCAAAATATTTTAACTCCGTGGGATTGAGGAGATTCCTACCCGTGATTTCCTCAATCTCAAACCAAACTAAAGACTTAATTAATTTGTATTCATGGATTTTAAATATATAAACAAAAACAAGATCTTCACTTGTACTATTAGACAAGATATACACCTTGATCAATGCAAAACCTATGCCATGTATTAGCTTTTGTTTTGTTCTATCTCCATGTTTTCTTCTGTAACTAAAAAGTGTAATATATTACAGTAATAAATTGATGAAATCCATACTATATTATAGTATGTGAGAAACTTTTTAAATAGTGTTTAGTTTTGTTTGTTTCTTATTAATTTAGATGGTCTGCGATTGCTGCAAAATTGCCGGGACGAACCGACAATGAAATAAAAAACGTTTGGTACACTCATTTGAAGAAAAGACTCAACAAAAACCAAATAATTGACGGAGACACCAAAGACATTGACGGAAGACAAAGATTCTGTGATTGTCAACACAACCTCTCTGCAACAATTTTCTAATAGTATTAACACATTTGATATTACAAATAATAACAAGGACGATACGATGTCGTACGAGGATATTTCTGCCTTGATAGATGAGAGTTTTTGGTCGGATGTCGTGTCGGTAGATAATTGGAATAGTAATGAGAAAAAGATAGAGGATTGGATGATGCTAGATAGGTTGTACATAGTTGTAAGATATACAACTATAACAATTCGAAGTTGTATAATGATGACATTGAGTTTTGGTTTGAGCTTTTCACTAGTAATCGTAGAATTTAGGAATTTTCCGACATTCCAGAGTTTTGATTTTGACTTGTGTTGTTTTTGCCGTTAAGACTTGAAAGAGAGTCGTTTGTAATTTAAATGAATAATTTTTTTTACAAAATTGGCTTTCTCAATATTAATCTTTTGATTCAACTCTTTCTTGTTTGCATGTAAATCTGAATGTTTTACATCAATTTTAAAATAAAATCTTTGAGGGGAGCCCATTTCACTTGTATTTTGGTTCTTAAAGAAATCTTAACCGAAGTCAAAAGAAAATAGAAATGGATCACATTTCCTCATTTAGTTATATGAGATAAAAAAATGTTGTTCCTTAGTTAATCAATGGTTTGCAAAGCTTTTACGCCTAAGGGCCAAGGTAAAAGATATGCAAAATATTACATATATGTATTAAAGATTTCATGTTTCTATGGCAATTTCGCATGCTAAAATATATATATATATATATATTGTATTATTTCCCATTTGCGGATAGTTCAACTCGTCTCTTTTTTTATTGAAAATGTAGTTTAACCAACATAGAGTTGGTCTATTGGTAATTCTTTGTGGCTCGAGACTAAGGAGATCACGAGTTCGATTCCCATTGGAATGAGTTTACTTTCCGAATGAAAGTTAATTTAACATTGGTCTGGACCCTACCCCAAAGAGATTAGGGATCTACGGGTTCTGAACCGGTCTGAACCCTGCCCCAAGGAGATTAAGGATCTACGGATTCTGAACCTCCTGATTATTAAAAAAAAATTGTAGTTTAACTAGTTTCTAGTAGAAATTATTATAAAATATTGAGAATTTTTAAACGGATAGATGAATTCTTTTTTTCTAGACCTTAAAATCTATGGATGGTTCCTACAAAAACATCAATAACACATTCCGGTGGTACTTCATATCATTGGATTTAGAGTATATTATTTAAGAGATTCAAACGATAAAAACGTGAGTAGTTAAAACGATAATAATTAACGCTTACGCATACGTAATATATAGCACCGAGATTGTTCTTTGAAATTTAATTTAAATTCCAACCTCATCATCACTAAAACATGATCTCTTCTTGTTTAATGTTAGTGCCTACTAGTTCACGTTTTAAATCTAGATATATATATATATAGATTTATATATATATATATATTTTTTGGAAGTTGTGGATGAACATGGCATATCCCCTATACAAATAGAACAACAAATATATTTCCAATATCATTTCAATTAAGGTAATGCATGTTTGTTGTTTTAGTTTTTGAAAACCTCATTTTATACCCATTATTGATTAAGAAAAGTTAGTTTACTGAAAAGTAGAGTACACTAACTCAAATATAGTCACTTTTCACGAAATAGTAATAATTTTTTCCTATGACTAATAAATAAGTCGTATCAAAGTTAGCATAATTCACCAGTTAAGTTGTGTAATCAATATAGTTTAGATTTAAACCGAACCCAAAAATTAAAAAAAAAAACGGTTCATACAAACCGTTAGATGGTTTTGATTCAGAGATATTTGAGAGACCAGCTCATCGCTGATTCTTCTTTTTCTTTGGAAGATTCAAGCTCTATTCTCTATTCCTCAGTCTTGTGTTTCATCGTCTTTCATATACTTGTCTTGCACATCCGCATGTCAAGACTCTCTCGTTAAAGAGACAACTCTTTGTTGTAGACATAGAACTAAAATCAGAGCAATTGAAAAGTAACAATGGTTAGAAATCAAAATTATATAAGAAAAAAGGCTACTAGTTATTATAAGTACACGAAAAATCACATACTCTAAGGTTCAACGATTTTATCAGCTTTATGATAACATTCTTGGTACTCGTGTGATTAAAGAACAATTCCACTTGGCCAGGAAAATCAAAGAGAATGTAATGCTCTGCAAAATGTTTTTAAAACTTTATGCTTTAACAAAGTGACATTATGATATTAATGAAGAGGCTTTAATTTCGATTCTAGCCAGTCAATGTTTTTCTCCAAGTAATCCATACGATATAGAAGACCTGTTTTGATATAAACTTGTTGTTAATTTGGACCATTAAGAAGATAGAAAAACTGTTTCTCCAAGTGAGTGTTCCGAGATCATAACATCTTCTAACTTAACTAATTCTTCTATATTCACAGCACATTCACATCTAAGATCAATGTCAAGAAACAATTCACACCTTGAAAATAATTTTTTTTATCATAGCTATTCACCAATTTCAACTATTTTTATACAATTTGGCATAAAAAAGGATACAATAATGCATCGTTTGCAGGATCCAGTGGCGGAGCTAGAATTTTCTTTTAAGAGGGTCATATATATACTTATTTTTAATTTAATTATATATAAATATTAAACAATATATTTAAAATATGAATTGTTGCCTAAATGGTCTTGAGAAATTATTATTTTTTGTCTCTAAAATAAACTGAGTAATATATTTTTCTTTATATAAATATATATGTACTTTTTACAATGCTTCACTTTTCAAATAAAAATACCCATAGTTTATCATTTTTATTTTCAGTTGTATTAAAAAATTTAGTTTATGACCCTTTAAGAAATATATGCTAAGAACAATTTTGAAAAGAAGGTAGGAGAAAAACGAAAAATATGTCAAGATGAAACTTAATATAAATGTAGGACGATATTAATAAGAGATGTAGCCATGGAAAAAAATCAAACAAAAATGGAAAGAAAAATAAGGTTTAGAAAAAATGAACAACTGAGGGTCAAAAGCAGGAATCGATCACATGGCATGGGGGTCATTATAAAAATTTTAAACCAAATAAGTTATAACTAAAATTTACAAAAATTTGTGGCTCCCTTTGCATTAGTTCCGCCATTGAGGATCCATATTAGCAATAACAACCTTTCTGAACCAAAAGATAACCAATGTTAAGAGACTATACAATCTGGAAACAACATTTTATAACCAACTAAAAAGTTGGACAATTCAAAATTCTGGAATTTAACATTCTTAATAACTTATGTTTGAAATTGTGAACTTTTTTTGATAATATGCTTTCAATTTTTTTTTAGGTTAAACCGAGACTTAAAACTTAAACCAAATATTCAAAAAAAAAACTCGATGACAACATCAGTACAACAAAATCAAGAAAGCATAAAGATATACATAATCAAATGACTATAACGTGCTACCCTAATATAGCTCTTTTTAAATCATTTATCACAACTCTCCGTACAAGTCTTGCATTTGATAAAGAAACTGCTTGACTCTTTGATAGAGATAATTTGGAGCTGGTTTCCTGTATTTGTGGTTAAACTTAACGACTTGGCCGGATTTTCTCATCTTAAATATATGTAAATCTAGAAGAAGCCTTTGTTTCGAATCAATGTAAGTTGCAATTTGCATTCTATTGCATCCATCAGGGTCTCCAATGGCTTCCATAATCATATGTGGATATTGATTGAGAGAGAAGGAAGGATTTTACTGCGCCACTGGAACTTGTTGAAGGTTAAATCGTTCACAGAGAGAAATAGAGACGGAGTGACTGAGGTAGAAGAGAGAGTGAATTTTTTTTCTTTTTGTGAACTTTGCAAAGCTATAGACGTAAAAACAACCAATAAAAGACATAATTACAGCTACAAAAGTAAGTTCTTTGGTCCAAAAATCAGAAAAAAAATATTGAGATACGAAAGATGATGAAAACTTCTGATACAAGAGAGGAACTTACCTTTTAAAGTCCATTAAAAAAAACACTTCAAATTGTCTCCAAGTCTTGCTTTAACCGAACCGGAAAAATACCGGTTTATGCAAACCGTTATTTAGTTCAGAGGTTTAGGCTATCCCCTCGCCGCTTTTTCTATCCGATCTTCTTCGGGAGGATCTAATCGTTCCACATCAATGGCTTATTCTGTTCTCAATCTCTTCAAATCATGTAGACACTTAAATCCAATTCGATTCTCTTCTCTTCCCAAGTCTCAATTCAGAATCCAATTTCCCCTCAGGACCGGAAAGTCAACTCAATCCCGTCGCTGTTTCACAGCTCTCTCGTCGATAACGAACGGTGGAGATTTGATTTCCGGTGATAAGGAGCTATGGTTACACAACACGATGAGCCGGAAGAAGGAGCTGTTTAAACCCAAAGTTGAAGGTAAAGTTGGAATGTACGTTTGCGGTGTCACTACCTATGATCTTAGCCACATTGGACACGCTCGAGTCTACGTCACGTTTGATGTTCTCTTCAGGTATTGATTGGAGACAGTAACCTTCAAAGTTTTCATTTTTTTTGGTGGGTGATGCAAAGTTATGATTTTTGAATTGGGAATTAGGCAGGTACCTTAAGCATTTAGGATATCAAGTGTCTTATGTTCGAAATTTCACGGATGTGGATGACAAGGTGAGATTATGATGTCAAATTAAACTGTTTCTTACCGTCAAAATCAGAGCTAACTCTTCTTGGTTTAAGTCTTATACTCTGTTTAGAAGTTTAAGAAATAGCTCTCGAGCTCATTCAGGAAAGTTTCAGTGAGAACTTCTTAAGATTGAGTTTTTTGGTACCGTTAGATCAATAGGATAAGTAGGCAATGCGTTTTACGGTACTGGTTCCCTTCTCGGACCGCATTCGAGTTATTTCTTTTCTGATCCCAAAAAGAATTAAATGAGTGGAGAAATTTTTCGATCTTATTGTCAGTGTCTTCAATACTGTTATTCCATCTCACTTTACTTGTAAAAGGATGAATCTTTGTTTCATCAAAATTGCAATATTTGAACTTTTTGACTTATAATGGTGGTTGAGGCTGATGGAGATGTTGTAGAATGATATGTGAAAATCGAGAGTATCAGTATTTGTCTTTGTTAGGGAGAAGTTCTCTTAGTAATGTACGTGTCTCCTCTTTTACATTTGCCTGTTTGATTGCTACGTTCACCTGGCTACTTTTGGTGTCACAATCTTTGACTAACCTTTACACAGATTTCACTAATCTTTTCTGTTTTCTTGGTCTATCTCTGACTAGATTTCATTAGGGAGGCTTTCACTTTGTCTTGTTAAAGCTGCCGGCAGCTACATTTTCGTTCGCTGCATATGCCACTGACTCATAATGTTTCAAACTTTATAGATAATTGCCCGCGCGAATGAATTAGGGCAAGATCCAATCAGTTTGAGCAGCTGCTGCTTGTCACGAGTAAAGAGAGAAGTCTTGGGTCAAGGAAGTAGGAAAGAACAGGTCAAGTGCAAAATCAATAGGTGCCGGAGCTGCAACAATTGCTTCAGCGGGAGCTGCTGTCGGTATTGGAAACGTCTTTAGTTCTTTGATCCATTCTGTGGCGCGAAATCCATCATTGGCTAACCTATAAAGATCTCTCATTGCACACTTTCTATATATATCTGTCTCCATCCAATCTGTGAGGAATTTAATCGAGATATGGAACAGCTTCAGTGTTTAAATCCTTCTGTCCAACCACGAGTCTCAGATCATATACCTCAAATCATCGACCTGATCAAGCAGGTTTACCATATTTACTTCACTTTGTTCTTCATGTTGCTAAACATTGCGAAAGATATATTCATATGAAATATTTTCCCATTCAGATTCTTGATAATGGCTATGCCTACAAAGTTGATGGCAACATTTACTTCTCAGTCGACAAATTTCCAACATATGGAAAATTGTCTGGGCGAAAATTAGAAGATAACCGTGCAGGTGAGAGAGTCGCAGTTGACACAAGGAAGAAACATCCCGCAGATTTTGCTCTGTGGAAAGTACGCATTTTACTCCCTTTTTGCCTACATTTAATACTTGTTTTCTCATTTGTCTTAAAACACTTTTGAATTTTTGGGCAGGCTGCAAAAGAGAGGGAACCTTTTTGGGAGAGTCCATGGGGAAGAGGAAGGCCCGGTTGGCACATTGAATGCAGTGCGATGAAAACTGCTTATCTCGCTTATAGTTTTGACATACATGGTGATGGAATGGATCTTGTGTTCCCTCACCATGAAAATGAAATTGCTCAGAGTTGTGCCAAGCAGCAACATCAGCTACTGGATCCATAACGGTTTTGTTACTGTTGCCTCTGAGAAAATGTCGAAATCCTTGGGGAATTTCTTCACAATCAGACAGGTAAACATTATGAAGTTTTTCCCTTTTCCTCTTAAATCCAACATTTGTGTTAGAAGTCTATGTTTTCGAAACAATTCTTTGACATTGCGGGTTATAGATCTTTGTCATCTTCTAGCTCTGAGACTTTTCCTTAATGGGAACTCACTATCGATCTCCTATCAATTACTCCGATTTCCTCCTTGAGAGTGCTTCAGAGCGCATTTTTTATATTTATCAGGTAATCCCTTGTTATATATCTTTTTGTTGATAGAAAGATTTTTTCTTCTTTGGAATACCTCTCGTTTCTTTAGCCTAAGATGCTTTATTAGGCTATTGACAATGTTTTTGCGGGTACAACATGTTCTTCTTCACTACAATCCTTTGAAGATGCTCATTTGCTTATTGACAGACATTACACGACTGTGAAACCGTTTTAGGCGAGAAAGATTTGACATTTGACAATGGTTCAGTTCCTTCAGACACTTCGACAAGCATCAATACATTCCATAGTGATCTTATCGCCTCGATGTCTGATGATCTCTACACACCTGTAACTCTGGCTGCAATGTCAGAACCATTGAAAACCATCAACGATCTCATTCACACCCGAAAGGTATGTATACTTCTGTTTTTTAGTTTTACATTCATAAACCCTTATATGTTTCAAAAACCTGTTAATGATTTTAATTTTTCAGGGGAAAAAGCAGGCAGGAAGAGAAGAGTCACTTCGAGCTCTAGAGACAACACTCAGAGACAACACTCAGAGCTCTCTACACACCTGTAACTCTGGCTGCAATGTCAGAACCATTGAAAACCATCAACGA
The DNA here is from genome assembly GCA_963922655.1 of Cardamine chenopodiifolia. NCBI lineage: Eukaryota > Viridiplantae > Streptophyta > Magnoliopsida > Brassicales > Brassicaceae > Cardamine > Cardamine chenopodiifolia. The sequence continues at coordinate 12,954,633 of OZ000486.1, read as the reverse complement.
TCTCATTCACACCCGAAAGGTATGTATACTTCTGTTTTTTAGTTTTACATTCATAAACCCTTATATGTTTCAAAAACCTGTTAATGATTTTAATTTTTCAGGGGAAAAAGCAGGCAGGAAGAGAAGAGTCACTTCGAGCTCTAGAGACAACACTCAGAGATGTTCTTACTATATTAGGGCTTATGCCCACGAGTTACTCAGAGGTACAGCTTCCACTAAAGCCTAAACTCGCCCAGAGCTAGTCGGGCTATGACCAACCCCTTTTGCTCTTTTGCTCTTTTGCTCTTTTGCTCTTTTGCTGCTCTGTTTTTTTGTTATGTATTAAACTGTTATGTTTCCTCAACCCTCAGGTCCTTGAGCAGCTAAAAGAGAAGGCACTAAAGTGCGCTGGACTGAAAGAGGAAGATGTGTTGCAGAGAATGCGGGAGAGAACAGATGCGAGGAAGAATAAAGAATACGAAAGATCTGATGCAATTAGGAAAGATTTGGCAAAGGTTGGGATTGCTTTAATGGATAGTCCTGAGGGAACAACTTGGAGACCAGCCATTCCCCTTGCGCTTCAAGAACTTGTAACTACACCTTAATATTTTAAACATATGCTTTTCGTTGGTTTTTAGTGGGGTTCATAATATATGTATCATTTTTGTTGATTTTGACAAAAGAGTAACATTGAATTTTTGTTTAATTCATTTTTTTGTATGGAATTCAGCGACTTGCTATACCATGGCTACGCCAAGTAATCATAGGAAGTTGATTGTCTACTTTATAACCTTATTGGTTTTACATTTTGATTTGTATTTTGTTGAATATTATACTCCACTATAAAATACAAAAACAGTATTTTCTGTACCATTATTAAATTTTTAGAAAGATCGGACTATATCTTTTGATAATGAACCGAACTAAGATCCGATTTAGTTCATTTGATTTCGACTCAGTTGAGTTAATTATTCTAACTTTAAAAAAGGAAAGAAAAGAAAATGGAAATCTTTGAATTGTTTTCCAAATTATTTTTATTTTAATCTTGTTTTGGACTTGAGAAGCAAGAGATGTTACTTTTGTTTTTTTGGAGTAAATGCATGTGGTGGAGTCTCACAAGAGTTTCACTAAATATAGGTTTGGGTGGGTAATGATGAAACAAGAGAATCATATGGAAAATTCGGGGTCCCTCATTTCAATGTCGATTGTCGCCTCAATTTTCTTTTCTTGTAAATGAAATATTCGTATCAATCCAAAAAAAATGTGAATAATTATGATATAGAACTTATGTAATGTGATAATAAATGGATATTGATTCTTGAAAAGTCCTTTTTGTTCTAACCATATATGGAAAGGCCACAAATTCCATATCCAAGTCGAAAGGCCAAGTCCTAATGCTCACTTCCAATCCACATCAAATCTACATATATATTCTCATAATTGAGAATTGTTATTGGTGAAAAAGGAGTTGAGATGAAGTGTATACTTGGTTTTTCTTGTCAATCACATTATACCCATGTTAGTGCGCTATGTACTCGAACAAAGTTTCATTTTTGTTGAAAAAGGCATATTACAAACTAAATTCAGCCACAAGTAGCATTAAGGCCCTCAAACTATTATTTACGACGCCATGCATAAAAATATATATGTGCAAGAACATTGTTCTAGCTCAAAGTAGAAATTTTGTAGAATATTTGATAATATTGTCGGTCGTGTCTAAAGGTAATACTGACCCAAAAAAAATGATGATTAGGTGTTTTGAACTGCTGAAAAAGTGGGTTATCAATATGACACATTAATATTTAAAAGAAATTCCTTATATTGGGAGTCGCTTTATATGTAATTATTGACCGTTGGTTTTAAATCTTAATCAAAAAGGAGCAGAATGTCTGCAACTTTTTTAATATGAAAAAAATGAAAGATGAAACTTAATTTGGCACGGTAGTTGTTGAATATTTTCTAACACCATCGAATATAAATAAACTATGTTTTTGATAAAAACAATAAACTATGTTTTTCTTGATAAAAAATAAAACTAAATAAACTATGTTGACCATCATATTCGATGTAGTTTATTGGAATTTAAACTCGCATAATACGTATTATTGACAAAATAAACATAAACAAAACTATGTTAATAGTTTTCACATTGAAAAGTGTAAGAAATTAATCTATTATTTAAAAGAAACATATTTTTGTTTGGTAAATTAATTTGAACATAAAATTCATGAAATTTAATTTTCTATATTTGAAAATTTTCATTTAAGTTAAATGAGTCAAATCATTTGTTTATAAGAACATGTTAGGATTTTCCAGAAAAGTATAACCCAAAGATATAGAAGACATAATGTCGTATATAAGAGATAAATTACTCGAGTCATTTTCAATTCATGATTCACGAATGCTGAATCTTTGGGTTTCAAAACTTTAGGCAAGTTCAAATGTAAAATTACAGAAATGTTTTATCTTATCAAATGGATCTTACAATATGTGGAAATTCAGAAATGGACAAAAATCAATAAAAGTTGAAGGGTTGGGGTCTTTGAGTGCTCTGCGAGGAACAACTTACAGAGACAAGACAAGTGAGAGTCAGAACTCTGGCTCTACCTCTAGCACACTCATGAATGATGCAACACTATACAATATTTTATTTCATTAAAAATATATTTTAGATTTCATTTCTGTATACAACTGAGGGTATCAAGATACCAAAAGTATCATATATGGTTTAAGGTACTATAAAAATGCTGTAACTTATGTTGTTTTGTACACAAATAGTCAAATTTGCGAAAGATTGTTTCATCCGCCGGCCGGACCTCTAAAAACTTTTGACGCTATCTAAACTGATAACAAGTGAGATTAAAAAATATGTCCCATCAAAACTTTTCCAAGTTTATTTGTCGTTATTAAACTTTAATTTTAGTTAAAAATTAAATGTTAATTTATTTTTATGAAAAAATGATCGCCTCAAAAAATCAGATACCCATTGCAAAAATATTTAAAAACCAGCCACAGTATTATTAAAAACAAGAATGATATGTTTTTCAGACTCTCGATATATACATATATATATATATATGCAGTTTAAATCAACCATTTCATTATAGCAACTATAACTACAATTTTAAAGAGATTTATTATTTTCACAATTTACAAATATTTATCTCAAAGTATGATTTGTTGACCTTATTTAGCTATAGGTTTTATTGACAACAAAACTAAATAAAAATAGTGGTGCAATATGCATAATGGATGAACAAAATCATTAAGCAACAATATTCGCTTAAGTTTTGAAGCCGTATTTTATTTAATGTCATTAGAATAGCATTATCAAATAATAATAAAAAGTGATTTTAATCATTTTTCTCACTCGTAAACGTCTTTAATGACAAGAAAACCTGATTTTCTATGCGTTTCGGGGAGATTAGTTCGGTTTTTGCGTTGACATTTCCATGGTTAACAAAACAAAAGAGAAAATGATTTCTTAAATTTATGTTATTGGTTAAGACCTATTGAAACTTTTTATTATTTTTAATTATATTATTCGTAAATTTACAATTGCTAGTCAGATTCATGCGGCACTCCTATAAGAAGAAGTTGATACTGCAATTACTAGAGATCCCATCTTCATGTTTAGTAATTGCAGCTAGCAATCATGAGGTAATCGTTCCCTGGTAGGGAAGCTAAATCCATAATCAATATAGTTGTCAACTAAGAAAAGTTTTTCGTTTGTCAATAACATTCGTAAAACAAAGACAATACTAGCACAAGTTAATCGCTATACTAATGTTATGATCGTATTAATTTCATTTGTATATAGAATTTGTGCAGAAATATAATTAGGTTATTCAAAAAAAAACCTCTGATCTGGTATATAGGATGCAATTATGATTATAAGATCATATAGACATAACATAAAACTATAATATCCCCTTGTTGGCCTTCACAAGTGTGTCAAATCATATGTTAGTAAGAACTGTAGTCATTACGATGAGGTAAGTATCAATATCTCATCCCTATATTTGGCTATTGGAATGACATACTTATTAGTGGCCAAAATCTATATAACCTAGAATTACCATAAAGAACAATTATACCACAATACATCACCATATCTAAAAATCTAGGGTTTATGCAAAAGCCGAGGCATGCACAATGTTCTTCTTGAGTGAAAAAAGTATGTACTTAGAAACAAGAAAGTGGAGAATTTAAGGAATTTTTGTTTCCCTTAGCAAATATATGTTGCCTTAAGAAAACATATTATCACTCGCAAGTAAACCGACGAAGCCTACTTAAACATGAACGACAAAATGGGCTTGGAGATGAAGCAAATATACGACCGCATATTTACTGAAGCGTGCCACGTATGCATGTGAATATTTGTGAGTGTGTACGGATTCAGAGATTTTTGGGGAAATTGGGGCATGAAGAAATTTGAGGAATTTTTAAATAGTTAGTGCAATCACTGTCAACTAAGACCACTATTAGTTCACAGTCACTTTTAGACAACGACCACTGTTTTGCATCAAAAGAAGAAAATCAATAAAAATATTCTAGTATCATCATACTCCATAAATCGATCTAAATTAAACCTAAGACCTCTCTGTTTTAGAAGAAAAGGACCAATACAATGATGATGATGATGATGATGATGATGATGATGATGATGATGATGATGATGATGATGATGATGATGATGATGATGATGATGATGATGATGATGATGATGATGATGATGATGATGATGATGATGATGATGATGATGATGATGATGATGATGATGATGATGATGATGATGATGATGATGATGATGATGATGATGATGATGATGATAGTAATGATACATGGATACTCATATACATACATGTATATATATATATACACACATATAAGTATATACATGTGAATTTCTCCTTTATTCGATAAATAAAAATTGAAACCCTACCTTCCTTCCCCAACATACACTAGTAACAAAAGAACCTTTAGTCCTTCTAAATCTGAACACATAACCTAAAATTAAAATCAACATATAAGAGAGATACCAATTTCACATTTCAGATTACATAAAATACTCCATTTCTCTTAATTATAATTAATTACTTCTCAAACTTGAATGGAGTAGTAGAACTAGTACCCGGTTGCATTAGAATTTGCTGGTGGGTAGCTACGTCGGAGGAAGAAGAAGCCGACGACGGAGGAAGAGGAAGAGGACGCTTTCGCTTCTTCTTCTCGTAACTAACACCTCTAGCTTTACTCTGCATATCTCTAACTTCCCTTAGATAAAGCCTAACGGCACGAGCTCCAAAAGGATTCGTCTCAGGCTTGCCTCCGTTCTCTTCAAAGGCAGCTCGAAGACGGCCGATGAGAGCGTCAAGACTTCCCCAAGCTTGTCGGAGAGGACAAGGACACGGTGCCGGAGGATTTGGATGGCCGTAGAAGTGACAAACGTTCGTGTGGACTTTTGTCTTACCGAATTGGTCCAAGTAACGGAGGAACTCGAGCACATGAGCTCCGCTGCATCGGGAAAGCGAAAGCGGTGGTCGATGGTTCCTTAGGTACTGTCCGAACGTGTTCCAGTCTCTCCTCTTCTGGTTCTCGTAACGGCTTGAGTTCGCCGATGGCGAGGACGAGGAGGAAGACGGTGGTTGCGTTGCTTCAGCTGCGGTGGCTCCGGTGACGGAGGAGGAGTTGTTTGTGATGATACTGAAGTTTGTGACGCCTGCGTAAGCTGAAGAGCCTTCTATCAATTGGGGAATCATATCCATCTTTAAACGGATCGATCGATGAAATTTAGTTCTTGATTCTTGTTTCTTGATTATTGATCTTTCTTGATGGATATGGAGGAGCTGAAATTTTGTTTGTGCGGTTGGGAGATATAATAAGCTTACTCTGTGCAGATTTTTTTGTATTAATTTTTTGGAGCATACTATTATAATTAGAAAAAATATTATAAACTTTTTTCGGATTTTTTCCCTCCATATTTTGTTTTTATATCAGTTGAGATAAGTGGACTATAGTTTTGAGATCTTTACAGTTTTGTATCCATTGTTTGGTCTGTCTCCAATTACATATGCCGGGTTGGGTGTTTTTATTGTAATATTTCGAAATTACTGTCGGAGGAACTAAATAGCCTTTTCGAAATTACGTTCGTGAATTTTTTTTATGTATTATAAAAATGACATTAATAGATAAATACTTTTTTAATAGTTATCCCATTTAAATTAGGTTTGGGTTTAAGGTTTTAGAGTTTTGTTTTTTTGTTTAGAAAACCCTAAAGAAAAAGCTAAAATCTGAAAAAGCATCAATGTAAAAAGTGTTTTAGCACCATTCATATTTGAATTGTTCTGTTGAGTTGTTATATCAATAATCAATCCGTATTTTAAAAGTTAAAAGTAAACTAGGAGCTATCTTGTAAACATTCGAATTTGACTTAAAAGCTCGAGCAGATTAGAACTGAAGAAGGATCTTCGGAGTATCGGAATAGTATAATCGTTTTAGACTGTGTAACTTGGTAGAGTAGAAAGAGAATGATTATAGCCTTTAAGAACAAAAAAACATTTACAGTATAGTTTTCATATCTGGCTTCATTATTGATAAAAACTCGTAAGCTTGGGTGTCTTGTTACTCTTGTTCTCTTTTCCTTTCGATGAAATAATTTTCTGTCGCCAGAAAAAAAAACAGAAAAGGAATTGGGCATTTAGGTGTGGATAAACGCAGCCAACGGTTGGAAAAATATGGAAAAGTATTTTCAAATATAAATACGAATATTTTAATATATATATTCCTACTATACTGTAGAACTGATTGACAGCTCTTTATTATTTACGAAAATAGCCCTCAATTCTTCTCCCTTGGACACATATGAAAATGATTTTTTCTTTAGACCATTGTACAAATGAAAAGATCTTTTTTCTTTTTTCGGCAATAAAGAACTTTATCTAAAATATTTACTTTCTCAGACAAAAAAACACAAGTTATTTAGAGCGTGTTGCCTGAAAATGGTAAAAAAATATAGAGCTATGAAGAAAGTTAGACCACAGGCTTCTCTCTTTTTTTAACAATGTCAAGAATATTTATAGAGTTCTATTAGTGTATTGTACTAATTTCTTCAACTTGTGTCTACGTTTTGCTGATATCCAGTTTTTTATTTACCTTTTTCTGAGGTCATTCACAAACATATATAGAAATTCTCGACCAATAAATAGTTCACTGTATAGTATATACACGCCCATTCGAATTCAATCCTTAGTTTCAGTCATCTAAACCCATTGATTTAATATTTTTTTATTATTTGTAAAAATATTGAGTCAATGGCAATAGTTAGTCGTTCAATTTTTTCATTTCTATGCACTATCATGGAATTAACTCCAAGAAATTGTGAACCGAAGTTTATTGTAGACTGAGACCAGATATAGGTTGTTTTTTTTTTTTTTGTCAAACTCCAGATATAGGATGTTAAATGAATATTTTAGTGTGTTTTTTTCTCTCTTAGCATCGATGCTCAAATTCGAAATTTTAAGACATTTCCATTTTGTTGGTCAGCTGTTATGTCGATTGAGTTATTCATATTAGATTAAATCGGATTCGAGAACAAAAATTAATAACTACAAAATGTAAACTAATTTTCTTCAAATCGTATTCGAGAACAACAATTCAACCTCGTGAAACGATATATGCTCAACCAATTTAAGTATTCTGGCATTAGGTTAACATCTTCGAGTTGCTCCACAAATCTCTTCACAAAACGACAAAATATTTTGGCTAGATCATGCTAACTCCCAAATCAATCCTCGTTTACATAAACCCCTGTATACATTTATATACCACATCATTTCTAAACATTATATTAACTTTCCTCAACTATTGATCATTGAACACGACACATATTGCAATTAGCTAGGTGCTAGCAGTGACTCGAACTTCGTAACACCGCTTTTGTTAATATCAACGAATATTTAAGTAACCAGTGTCCTCTCAACATTTGCCTTTTGCCCTATAACAAGAAAAAAACATTTGCCTTGCGAGCGAGCTATCAAACTATTATTAAATTAAGTACCATCACCTAGTTTAACAACAAAAAAGTACCATCACCTAGAACTGTTTATTCTCAATACGTTGAGGGCGTCAATGTTTTGCGTGCACATGCACAATTTTCATGTGTTGAGAGCGTAAGAAATATTTATATACCAATACCGACAATTATTTGTCGTTCTGTCCGTTGCTTTTCTTCCAAAAATTGATCCGGCGTAAATATTAGGGTATTCAAATTTAACGATTTCATTTCAAATAATTATTTAATTTTTTTGTATACAAATATAACATATATTTAATACTGTTACTATTCTACGAATCAATAATTACTTATTTTACCAAAAAAAAAGAATCTATAGTTTCTTAAAATATATATTTGAACGAATAATATTATAGGTTATAGGACGCACCTCGAGGTATATAAAGGTTTTGGATAAAAAACGGAAAAATAGAATAATTTAAAAAACTTTTGAATGTACTGGAAGTGGCAATAGGCTCATAATAAAAAAAAAAAAAGGAGAAAACTAGAGATGGGACCTGACATCAGTCAATGTCACATACTAAATGAGGAGACTAACTTCAATTTCAGAACACACAAACACAAATTTACACCGACCTCTTGTGTCACTGTATTTATTTCTAAAGACAACATGCACCCAATTTAATGCCACCTTAATTTTCAATTTCTTTGGATATATGAAAACATACAAGTATTACAAACCACCAACAAAAGAATTACTACAAGACATAATTAATCTGTGACCTAGAGAAAAATGTCGATGCACCAGTTTGGAATTGTAATCAGAGCGAGGTCACGACACGGAAATAGGGTCAACACGCCATAACGTCGTATCAAGAGTATTATTCCTTTCAACCTTTTTTTGTTCCTTTTGTTAATCGTGAAATTTTAGACTTAAACCCTAGTTTCCATGGGTTCGGAATTAGCCTTTTTTTTAATATGATTTTCTTTTGGAAATACTCTTACTCCCAACTCTCAAGTAGTCTCAAAGTCCCTTCTCAGTCCTTAGTTATTGAATATCAAGAGACCAAAAGCCAAGTAAAGGGTTTATGGAAGAAAATGATTTATTTATATGGCTAAGTTGTATTTGTCTGCAAGATGATAAGGCGGTGACTCTTATAGGAGCCAAAAATAAGCGATGAAATATTCTTCCCTTCATCCAGTAAACATTAGTATGGCCCATGATTTATATGTTGGAAAATCATGAGTTTTCTATTGTTTTCCATAATTTTTGAAGAGTTTGATGTTTAAAAGAGTTATTTCGTTTTTCTATCTCTCCTATACCATATGTATTTTGAACTCTAAAACCGGTTGTTTAACCTGTACCGATAGAATTTGTTAAAGTGAATTTGCTTTTTTAGTATGTGTTTCTCTGGTTTGGAACCTATTTGTTTAATCCAATTACATGGATTTGAAAAAGGAAGACATTTGCTAGCAGTTCTCCTTTCTGTCCCATTATAATTCTCACGTGATTCATTTGACAAATATAAAAATGTCACTCTCAGCAAATAATCATTCTGCTTAATTACGACGCAGCAAAACTTTAATTTAATAGATATATTTATCACAGAAATGGTGAAATCTACAAGTTCATTAATTGCTTAATCAGGATTCAGGGCATAATCGTAAAATGAAAGTTCGGGCAGATGGGCAGGGAACAAAACCCTACCACATATTTTTTTCCCTTTCTTTTTAGTCCTGTCTTTTTCTTATAAGAAGCTACACCCTTTTCCCATTCCTTTTGATTTTATTATCTTATAAATGATTAGTTTAATTATGATTTTAAATTACCGCTAATCAAGTTGATTATGCTTATCGTTAAAGTCGAGAAGACAAAAATCAGCATACTGATTGAGGAAGGTAAACTTCAATTTCATAACACTCACAGAAGAAAAGAAAACATTTCAACTTTGCTGTAAGAAGCAAAAGGGAAAACTCATTAATTAACTATGGTAGAAAGCATTAAGATTATGAATGAAAGAAATTTTTTTTGGAGATTTATTGGCTGTATTAAAAACTAAAGCAATGTTCATGTTCATTCCGATCATCATTTTTTATTACTAACCAGCAAATTCACCAGCTCAGCTTTCTTCATCTTTGAAATCCCTTTGAGACCCCTTGATTTTGCAATGGCTCTAAGTTCTATTAACTTCAATGTACTCAAGTCTTCGTCTTTCCCAGTTTCTTCCTCGGTATTGAGAGACTCATCATCATCTGATAACTCATCTAAAGCGACATTATGATCCTCCTCTTTATTCTCCTCTTGGTAAAATGACTCTGGTTTCAGCTCTGACTCTGATTCCAGAATATCGAGTCCTGGTTCAGATTCAGGTTCATACTCAGCCTCAGGTTCAGGTTCATACTCAGCCGCAGGCTCAGGCTCGTATTCAGGTTCATCACGGGACTCTACTTGATCCTTTTTCTGGGTCCAAGTTACACTGTAACTTGATGCTTGATCAAAAATGGCCTCACTAGAATAACTGGCTTGGGATTTATGTCTCGGTACAGGTGAATTACGTCTGAAGCTTGATGCTGGCCTGGTAAACGGTGTTGCATTATGATCTCTGTTTCGCGAATCAAAACGATTGGAACTGTGATCGTGTCTTTCTGCAGCATCGTCATCTCCTTGTAGCTGCTTCTCAGAATAAAAATTGCTAACTTGCTTCTTGCTTTGTTCTCCTGAATGCTTTCTCAGTAACTTAAGAAGGGAATCCACGGTCTCACTCTCTTTTCCTCCTTGTCCTTTAGAAGCTTCTTCAGTCTTTTTATCTTCTTTCTTAGCAGCAGCTCGAGCTCGAAGCTGAGCTTGTACTTTCCTGAAAAGGTTCACTATCTCTTTCTCCCTTGGTCCAGGTGATGAAGTAGCCTGGAATTTTTGGGAACTGGATAGAGAGAGTATAGGACCGTTTTTGGAAGACAACATTTCAGAGTCTTCAAGCCCACCACCTTCTAAACCGTCTCTGTCTTCGTTTCGCCTGTTTCTGCCTCGGAAACCATGCTTATTGTTTCTTGAGAAATCAGGATTATTTCTCTTGTGGCTCGAAGAACTTGCTCGACACACAAAGGAAGTTTTGTTAAGGGCAGATTTCAGATGTCCATTCTTGATGTGTAGTTTATGAACCAGACAGGAAGAGCAAGGCAATACGGCAAGTGTTCTGCTTGAAACATTAGATTTAGAGAAGCTCCTGCTATCGGAAGCTCCATAACCTGTTTTTACGGTTACATTTGGTACATGTTCATTAGCAAAATAATGTAAGCAAACAAACAGCAGTCCTTACAATCAGATTCAACTTCTAAGTGATTCATCAGAGAGCCAATGGTAAGGAATTATGTGTGAGTTAAAGAAAATCAAGTGAAGTCCTACATGGAAATAGCTTCTGAACCATGTTCAGTGCACGAATGTATTCAATCAAATTCCCAACGTTTCCTTAAGATATTGATACAAATGTCACACAAGTAACCAGCCTACCACAGCAAACTATGCATAAAAATCAGACCTTTCATATTATATACTTGGCATATCACTACCTAAAAAACTTTAATCTTGGTAATTATAAATCCTTCTCATATTTGTAATGTAGAAAATGGATTCGGAAAATTTAGCACAAGCAATGCAATTCTTTGGGTTAGCCATAAGGAAGCCTGTAATATCGTGTAAAAACGAATAAACAACTGTCTACACAATTACCAACTCCACACAGTCATTTCATCGAACGAGTGGTGGACATCCCATAGGGAAAAACAGCGAACAAGAGTTTATCTTAATAATACGTTTATTTTTTCCAATACGGACATTTTCTGAAATAAACGTTCCTCGTCTCAGTGAAATAAGTATAAAACATTGAGAAATTAGTCAGTAAAATTAGTATGCGTTCTGAAAAAAAAAACCTCCGAGTAAGAAGAAGAAGAACAGCAAAGGTACAAACAACACATTTTTTCAACGGAGATAGAGAGAAAATGAAAGTACCAGGAACGTAATCAGAAGTCAGCTGCAAAGTTCCTGAAAACGCCATTAACAGATTCAAACGAAGAAGAGAAAGATTTAGCTTCTTCTTCTTCTTCTCCTTGCATTTGCTTTCTTTTCCCCTCTCTCGTGCTATCTCAATTCTGTCTCTTCAAATTTTCTGCAGCTCTCTGCTTAAAAATACTATCGGGCTTCTAATGGGCCTGAAAAATAAGGTATTGTGGCCACTTTTAAAGAAAATTCATAGATCAAAACTGATGAAGATCCCACATCGGATAGTCTATTCAATTTACGTTTGTTTACATATTAGAAGAAATGAGATTGATAACGTCGAGCTAAGTAACGAGAGCTTATGACCCGAGTGGGGACATCAAGATGGTGGAACTCTGGATCGGGTCCACGGGTCGAACCTGGTTTGGCATGATTTCGAGCCGCCCAGTCCAAGCTGTGAGTTATCCGTGTGGGTGGAGCGAAGGCTTTTGGCTCAGGCGGATACTAAAGTCGGAGGGCAATGCGTGAGGCTGGTTTCACAGAGCAGCGAATACTTCCCGCTTGCAGCAGTGGGCGGATTACAGCTCGGCGCCACCCAGATTCACTCTGGCCCGCTGGTTCAATCTTAGGTGAACCACCATTTTTTTCTTTTTTTGAAAGCCGACAAATTTACAGCTTTTTACGTAATTAAAAGTCAAATTCGTTTTAAAATAATTTCAGTTGATTCGATTTCAAAATTTTCATGTTCATCCCAGTTATTATTTGGTGGTTTGAGTTGAAATCATTTCAATCTGGGTTGCAAAATAATACGTCTTTCTAGACTCGTAATAAATAGAACAATTAAACAACATGTAAATAATTTTTAGTCTACAAGGAAGACAAACCAGCGAAGCTACACGGCTTTGTTTGGAAAGCAACAAATATGAACTCTCGTTATTTGCCGCAGATATATTCCAAATTACAATGAAACTCTGGTTTAAAGCTTGTTGTTTTGGAAAGGAAAATTTCGGATTTATCGTCACTGTAAGATTTATTGTTTTCTAATATCTCAGATTCTCAATCAAAGAATGCAATTTAGCTTTGACACAAACAATCGCAAGAAGAAAGTCTCTTTATGCCTTCTGGTTTTTGGCCATTTCGTCCACCTCCAATTCTACGGCCAGGATTGAAGAATCTTGTACCATTGCAAGGACACTGTATGATCAAAAGAAAATTCAGAGTCAGCAAAAAAGCTAATTAAAATGCTGATTAAGAGAAAACAAATATTTTTATCTTTTACCTGTTTCGAACTGGGCCATGATCAACAGCTGTTCTCAGACAATAAATAGCTCTTCCAACAATGTCTGCTGTTGAAACTGGACCAAATGTTCGACTATCATATGCTTCCTGTTAAGGATAAAGTCAAAAAGAATGAAGACTATAGAGTATAGCTGAGTTTTGATTAAGATCATCAGTGAATGTATGTATAATGTATGTTACCTTAGCTTTGAGCTCTTGGTTTTCAGCAATTACCCAACACTGATCCTTTCGGAGAACAAAAGGCTCATCTTTTTCATCACCCGATACCATTTCGAATCATTCTACAGCTGCTAATCTTCTTACCCGATGCTTATCTCAATTGTTTGGGTCCTTAAACAGGACAGCATCTCCAATGAATGCAATCCTTAAGCATGGAATTCAAATAAGTTTCATAAATCATGTGAAGAGGAACAAGAATCTGAAAGGATTCAAGGGGAACAAGAAATGGTACAAGTATAGTAACATTTGTCTGTATCGATCAATTCAAAGCGTGTACACCACATCAAGTATAAGTCAAATTAAGTAGGCAAGTCTGAGGTCTACATATGAGATCAAAGATCGGAAATTGAACTGCAAAGGGTGGAACTTGAACTTAACACTTAACACTTAAATGTAAAAAAAGAGAAAAACAAACCTGGAATCAGCCATTGGTATCTTACGGAAGTGTGTTATCATGGTTGGGGACATTTCTGGTCCTTTATCCGAATGTAAGAATGTTATTTTTCCATAGAATAGATTCTTGCAGACTATATGAAAGAGTTTCTGATTACTCAGTTTTTCTCTCCCGTGACTCTGACAAAAATTGAGTAAACATCACATATCATAAGTTTCCACATGCAAAGTTGTTCAAAAATGGAAACCAAAATAAGGATTTAAAACATTGGGAACATGGATCATGAAGATATTTTCAAGAATTGGGGTCAAGTAGTGTAAAATGATGTTCTGATCAAGTGACGTTCAAAAATCTCATACTAAAAGTTATAATACTACAATACATTAACCATACTACATCACACTCAGAATTTCATAAATCTCTTCCAAAGTTGTTTTCTTACCTGCTGCTTAATTCTCTCGTTCCAGAAAAGAAGAACCAAAAACAATGATCGATAAGTAAACATAAGAAAGGTAAGTATCAGATTTCTAGCTATTATAACAATATACAAAGGCATAAGACACAATTAAAAAAAAGTAAAATTTAAAACTTTATAAAAAAAAAAAGTATATTTGAAAACCAAAAGTGTTTTTTTTTGGTCAAAAAACTTATAATTTTTTTCTTTTTTGTCAACAAACTTATAAAAACGTTACTTTGTCATTTATTTAATTATTTATAATAACTATTTTTATTATTCGAAAAACAAAAGTGGGGCCAACTAAAATACAATCTTGTTGGATCCAATTAAAATATAAGCAAACTCCTCCTCGTTTTATATATAAAAAAGCCTAACTTCGATTCTGAAATGTGAAAAACATTAGTTAAACTATTAAAGTCTCCTTAAAGTTCAAAATCCAAATCATTCTCCTCTTGAGTAAAACAATCTTGAATACCTTATAGTTATCCTACATAGAAATCATAAATCTCTAAGAAAAATATTGGACAGAGAAGAAATCTAACAAAACTTGACATACACATATATGTGTCATTTATTTCTATAATAATAATGAAACGTGTATGAATCCAATCGTGGAATGGGAATCCATAAGAATCAATCCACTTGCGTGCCACGTGTCGAGATAGGAAAAGCAGATGCATCACTAGATCCCATATAACAAAAGTTGGTAAAATAATTGTCAACGCACTCGTGGGCCCTTAAAAAGACGAAACGGGCGGGTAAAACCCAAACCCGAAGTTTTCTGTTAAAAAAAAAGAAAAAGAAAAAAGAGAGAGAGAGAGCTTCTGAAAAAGTTTTAGCTTTGCGGCCATTGCTTGCTTCATCGCTACAACTTACTCTATCTAACGAAAACCTACAAATCTCAATCGAGTTGATATCAGAATTCGTACGTTGCTTTGAGGTTAATGATCCGTCTCTCTTCTCTATTTTATCGTAAGATTATTCTTTTTTTTTTCAATTTCTGATTGATTGCAAAAGAGGTTTTCCGGGTTTTAGGGTTCTTGTTCTTCTTTCTGATCACGTTTTTTAACCTCGTTGTGAATTTCTCTTTTCCCACGTTTTGGGTTTCGAAGTTCCGTAAGTATGCTTCTCTCGCCGTGCAAATTCGTTGATTTTTGTGACAAAGTTTTAAACTTTTTCCAGATTTTCTTAGCAAGTTTATCAAATACCTCACAAGCTACAATCCTTCAATTTCAACTTTTGTTTGTTTGTTTTTGTTAATTGAAGACCTAGTTGGTCTTGAGAAGCAATCAGCTGCTAGTTTAAAGATCTGAAAACTTGAATTTTCTTTTCATTTAGGTATTTTCCAGATGAAAACAGGTTGTCTCTTTCTAGAACCAGAGAGATTTTTTTTTCACATGATCGTTGATTTGGTGTTGACAATTTTTGAACTTTCTATTTTTGGTTCTACATATTTTCTGTAATTAAAAACAGGGTTTTGTTCAATTTTCAGAGCAATAGAAACATGTGATACAGAGAGATAGCTTATTGTTGTATTTAAAAGATCTTATGAGGATATGTTATATTATATGTTAAGGAACTTGTTTTGGTTTA
The DNA here is from genome assembly GCA_963922655.1 of Cardamine chenopodiifolia. Taxonomy (NCBI): domain Eukaryota; kingdom Viridiplantae; phylum Streptophyta; class Magnoliopsida; order Brassicales; family Brassicaceae; genus Cardamine; species Cardamine chenopodiifolia. The sequence continues at coordinate 12,938,687 of OZ000486.1, read as the reverse complement.
GAAGTTAGCGTCTAATAGGCTTCTAGGATTTGGAAATATCGATCATTAATTGGATACACCTATGCAAAGGGTTTACTTAGAAGTTGCATTAGCCATGTTCTCTTGGATAATCTATTTAGAATAACGACTAAGCAACTGTCTTTTTCTTATATATATACTACATCAACATAAGTTCTATTCTTTCCGAATCCTGTTTCTCTAGCTAAAGAATTGATGTTGTGTGTAAGATAACGCATATGCTTATTCTCTCTCTGAATTTTCTTTTCGTTGGAACTATTTTTTTGTGACAGGACGCCTCACAATAACTTTCTTGGATTTGAGTGAAATAATGGATTTTAAAGGTATATCATGGGTTGGAAATGTGTACCAGAAGTTTGAAGCAATGTGCTTAGAGGTTGAAGAAGTTATCGTTCAGGTAAATGCTTTGTTTTGTAAGAACTTGTTTACCATGTCGATTGTATCGGTTGTTTACTCTTGGTTTACTTCTTTGTGTTTTTTAGGACACAGCAAAATACGTTGAGAATCAAGTTCAGACGGTTGGTAACAGTGTCAAGAAATTCTGTTCGGATGTGGTTCAAGACTTGCTTCCTGATGAGACTGCGGGTTCGGGAAAACCGCCACCTGTTTCTATGTTACATGAATACGCCCCTGTTTGCTCCTTCAAAAAGAAAAGAGAAAGTGTGAACCGAAAAACCAGAGATGTGAAGCAAGAACAAGAGGTAACCGAGGGAAAGAAGGATGGACGTGAAATGAAATTCCGTGGTCTTGATGCAGATGATTATGATATCTGTACGTCTCCAAGGCAGTATAGTTATGGAGGTCCGTATAGAAGAGCAAGACTTGGTCGCAAACAGATCTTTAAAAAAGAGGAGTTTTTTCAAGTCACCAGGCCTTATATCCAGAAAGACTCAAGTAGTTTATCAATGGCTCATAATGCTCGTCTCAAATATGATGTTGGAACTGTAAAATCAAGTAGTTTATCAATGGTTCATAGTGCTCGTGTCAAAGATGATGTTGGAACTGTAAACTCAAGTAGTTTATCAATGGTTCATAGTGCTCGTATCAAAGATGATGTCAGAACTGTAAACTCAAGTGATTCTCCTCCAGGTGAAGTAGAAAGATTCATCTCTAAACAAGAATGTCAGAATAGAATCGAAAATCAACATGGTCTGAAAGTGGTTAATTCTGTTAGAAGTCAAGATTCAGAGATTAGAACCGAGAATGAACATGGTCTAACGGTAGTTGAATCTGTTAGAAGTCAACATTCAGAGATTCAACCATCTGTTGCCACCACCTTACCTGATGGTAACATTTCTGCTTTTTTATTTTTCTTTTCTTTCTCAATCATTTCTTTTGAAACTATGGAACTTAATCTATTGATCTTAAACTATGGATCTTAAACTGGATCCTGGTACACAATCATATCAAGTAACAGAACACATAGGTTTTGTATCTTTTGGGCTTTTAAATTCCTTATTGTTGTTTGCTGCTCGCATTGAGAATGGAATGCAAAAGGGAGAAACTAGTTCATGATTTGAAACAGTTCACTCAAATCTTGGCTATGGTTTTTTCCATTCAGATTGCACAAAGGAAACCGATGAGGATTTGATGGAAACAAGTTCGACCTCTGTCTCAGAAAAGAAGTCAGAGATTCTCCAACATCTTAATGGAAGATCAGTTGAAGAAAGCTGTATACTTGTGGATAGAGACGAATTGCATTGTGTTTTTCCTGACAAGAAGGAGACTGACAAACACAAACCTTACAAGGTTTCTTCTATCTCTATCTCTGTCTCTTTCTTTGTTTCATATTTTCATTTATCATAACGCGGAAAGTAACACCGCCTTATAATTAACTTATTCTACAGAAGATCCGAGACGCAATATCTTCAAGAATGAAGCAAAGCAGAGAAAAAGAATACAAACGACTTGCGCGTCAATGGTACGCAGAAGATGTTGAAAATGGGAGAGAATGTGGCGATAATCCAAAACCCTTAGAGGAGAACCAATCATCAGAAGAATCTGAATGGGAGCTTCTGTAAAATGTTTAATGGTACAGAGAATATAGCTCTCTCTCTTTCTCTTTAAAGAATGTATTATAAGCAAAACATATGAATCAGCTTAAAAGGCTTCCTCTGGTTACATAATTAATAAGGCCCTTATCTTTATCAAATTCTTATTAACTTCTATTTATGATTTCAAGTAAAAATGTTTTTTTTTTTCAACTTGTTTGTGGGAAAAGTCTTTTACATGGTGATTGTGTAATAATTGTTTTCTTGTTTACTCTATTTTAAATTTCCAGTTTGTTCCACAAAGACCACTCCACTCTACATTGTTTCATTTTCTTTCAATTTTTATTTTTATTTATTTCTTTTGGATTTTATCCTCAAAGTTTGGGACAATTCCAACCATATATTTTTTTAAACAGGAAACTATAGTCATTTTCGCAAATAATTTTCTAGGAGTTCAGAATCCGATAAGCCCCTATAAAAGTATCTTCACCTCCGACCTATTGTGCTATTTTTACGTTTTTCAAAAAGTTGGAAAGAGACATAATAATCTTTATCATAATCCATAACTCGACGGTTGAAGTAATTATTGAATATGTTGATGTATGAATAATTGCTATTTGGATTTTCTTTTAAAATTAGAGCTTGCTAATGAAGGTATAACCATTAACAATTTGAATTAGAAGATGAGCCATATGAGTATGAAATTGATGCTTACAGGAATACCTATATGTATATATATATATATATGTTCCTTTATTTCTACATTATAATTTGTATAAGCAGCCAAAATTGAAACAGTTAGATATAATGAAGGAATTACCTAAACATAGTCATTAGATAAAGCATTGGTTAGGTGCAGCTTAAGGAAATAAAAATGAAGAAAGATAAAAGAGAAATAAGGTTAAGGAGTGAATGGTGGTCGAGTTGGAAAAAGCAAGCCACCTAAGACCCATCATAACATGTGCAAATTGCTCATATATTACATCATCTTTGTCTTTTCATTCTCTTATGAACATTACAACATGCATGTTAACCAATGGCTGCACAGATAAATTATTAACCGTTAAAAAGGATCATCAAAATTGTTAAGCACAACATGATTGATGTGAAATAAGTGGATCTATCAATTTGTTAAACTAATAGTTTTGTCAACAACCAATATGCAAATTTTGTACTGTCACTGATTTTCGATTTTGATTATAAGTTTGTTAAACTAATCTAGCTAAGCTTTGATTATTCTTTAGGAGGAGGAGGATACTTAGTTTTTACTTTGATTTGATTCTAATAATCTTTTTTAGTTTATTATGAAATAACTTGATTTAAATTCAATTTAATTTGGTTTATCAAATTTTGCGAGGAACCCATTTTGAGTTAATAATATATCAAAAGTGATCGTGTGGAAAAATTATAACATTTTTTTTTTTAAAATACTCTATGATTAATATTGATTTAATATCTGAAAAATACTTTTTAATGTATGGTTTATTGAAAAAAAATTAAAAATGATCCTGTTGAACTACTTACGATTTTAATTTGATTTCAAATTCATAGAACTAATTGGCCTATAAAAATTTTGGCTTTTTAAAAAAAAAAAAAATTGTTTTGTTCAATTAATCTATTTCGATTCAATTTGATTCCAAATCACCTTTATAGGTCTTACTTCTTACTTAAAAGTATATCTTAAGCCTAATGATTGTCCACCAAAATAAAGATGTATACGTAGTCAAAAATGAAACAAGAAAAGTCACTGTAGATGTAAAGACTTTTTTTTGTTTAATCTATAAAAAGCTTGATGCTTGAAGAATAAGGTGATTATTCTTTCTTGGTGACCCCCAAAAATAAAATGGGACTCTGTTTCCAACTCAACATAGCCTCTTTGTTTCGCATACTCTTCTCTTCATTCTCTGAACTATTAGCACAATCTCAACAACATTTCTTGGGACAAAACATCACAAGAAGTTTGTTGAGCGGAGGGGGATGCAATTTGTCTAGAGGCAAAATGGGTCTATGATTCTTCATATCCTCTCTATAGTCCTTTTTACTTGTTCCTTCATCGACTCCGAGTTCAACTGCCAAAACGCGGGTCGACCAGACACTAACTATCAACACTTCCGTTGGCAACCTTTTTCATGTCCTCTCCCCAGGTACTTGCACATATGTATTAACCACTAGAGTTTTAACTAGCTAGAAGCATTGCTAAGGTTTTGATTGTTTCAAACGCTCATTTTTATGTTTTCCATTAAAATATTTACTATTTTTGAAATATCTACAAACGCCAAACAAAAATATATGCGTTTACAAAATGGTTATTTTTGTTATATATGGTAAATATTATGAGCTCGTTTGAAAAGACAATACACACTAGATGCAAAAGCAAACAAACAATCAAGGTCTTTTTGCTATTGAAAGAGCCCATATGAAAATTTTAACTAATATATTGTTTTGCATGTAAAATTAATAGTCGCTAAAAAACATGTGCATAGTGAAAACTGATAATACGAAATATATTGGTTTTGATTTGGCTTAGGTGATCCATATATGTCAAAAAGACACATAATTATTTAAGCTTTTATAAAATATTTATTTTTTTAAATGAGATACTAACAAATATATTAGGAATCGAGTGAATATACAGATTCGATGGGGTGAATTTTATGAGGAGAATGAGAGGGAAGAAGATAATGATGGTAGGTGACTCACTGAGTCTTAACATGTTCGAATCGTTGGCCTGTTTGCTTCACCCCTTCTCTCCCTAATGCTAAGTACTCCTTTCGCCGAAGCCAACCTCTCACTTCCCTCACTTTCCAAGTTTTTTTCCAGTTTTTTAATATCTTTGCTCTGTTTTTTTGTTCTTTTGGTTCCATTTTCACATATCAATAACTTCACTTAAAAGTAAGCATCTCATAGAACTAGTTATTACAGTATTAGAGTACATATTATATAAATGTTCATCGACCGATCTCAGTTAAACATTAATAAATTCATCGGTTTGATCACGAATGTCATATTAATACATTAATTTTGTTTTGAAAAATATAGTTTTGTATTTTTAATGCAAACTTTTTTAAGTAACTGTCAATTTTTTTACCATCAAAGTGCAAAAAGTAGAACATTTAGTTTTAAAACAAAAACAGAAAACAAGTCCTGCATGATAATGTTGTCAAATGAAGATCAGATACGTAGCCATGCTAATTTTCTTTAAGTTTGGGGTTCGATAAATCAAACACTTTGTCACTATATAATAAATATTAAAACAAAGACGTTATATTAAGTTATATATATGAGAATGAGATATGACCGCGAAATATTCCACATTGACGTTGAAAAAGAGTTCCTACAACGTCATCATCAAATAATTTGTCTTCTGAAAATGATTCTCTTTTTTAAACTGGTTTGTTTAAGATAATTCTTATAGTTTCATTATTATACTTTTGCAATTTGTAAGGATATTAAATGTGTGGCTAAGACAATTATAAGTTGTGAGAATTGAAATATTGACTATTCTGGCGTAATTCGTAGTTAGCTCTCAATAGAACCAAACATAAACGACTGATTTGATCACTAAGACACGCCATATACAAAATGATTTTGATAACCTCTTAGGTCATGTCTCCTTCTTCACTGTCATTTTCTAATCACACCAAAGTGTATAATAAATTAACAAGTGTGCATTCACAAATTTAACTAATTATTTTTGTTTCAATATTAATTGTTTTTGGGCCTCTCCATATATAATTACATCTAAACAGTAACTAAACAGTGACATGTCTGTCTCCATTGGGGATGATCACTTCGATCTCTAGTTTCTTCATTAATGGTTTACGTGTCTTTCTCCTTTGGTTATTGATCGTCGGCATGATTAGAGAACATAAGAATATATATGATTTTTTTTTTTGAAATTTAAGAATGTAAGTGTTTTAAAAGTAATATTACATAAAAATTAAATTTATATTCTTTATTTTTCAACATTTGATGTTGAATCACGTAGGAATCATAAACACACGAATATCAAGTTCTTCTATAAATGTCCTCGTTCAAATATTTGAAGATATTCATATGGATAGTTCAAACTAATTTAGCTACACATTTACAGTTGAAATAGCTATCTATTTTTCCAACAAGTAAACAAAATGAGAATCCAAAAATTCGAAAAAATAAATAAATCAATCAACTTCATTTGATGTATCAATCTTTTTATTTTATTTTGCAAGGTAGTTAATTGATTGATCGTATGTCACTGTATTGTCACTAACTAAATACTCATATGTACAAAATGGGCAGGAATATGAAGTGACGATACATTTATACATAGCACAGTTTCTAGTAGACGTGGTTCAAGAAAAGGCAGGACGAGTGCTTGTGCTTGACTCCATCAAACAAGCACTGGTGGACCCACACCTCCGGAATCCAGCCGTACGGTCACATCACCTAACCCTCTCTAGTTCTCTCTCTATTGATATTTTCATACATGCTTCTTAACTATAAATGTTAATAATTGTTTTTAGGTGGGATTATATGAGGGAAGGAAACACATTGTACAAAGACATGAGCAGGTGTGTGGCTTATTACAAAGGCCTAAACACATGGGCTCGTTGGATTTACCAAAACGTTGTGCCTTCACGCACTCAAGTCTTCTTTCAAGGTGTTTCTCCTGTCCACTATGAGTAAGTTTTCTTTTACTCTTGTCTCTCACACTTCATCTAAAATAATGAATTTTTGGCATATATATTTTGAAAACATTAAATGTGTCTTGATACAGTGGAAGAGAGTGGAACGAACCATTGAAGTCGTGCAAGGGCCAAACTCAGCCGTTCATGTGCCAAAGATATCCTGGAGGATTACCCTTAGGTTGGATTGTGGTTAACAAAGTATTGAGTCGAATCAAGAAACCGGTTCATTTTCTCGATCTCACTACTCTCTCGGAGTATCGCAAAGAGGCACACCCAAGTCTTTATGATGGTCTCTCAAAGGGTGGTCTAGACTGCAGCCATTGGTGTCTACCTGGTCTCCCTGATACTTGGAAATTTACTTCTCTACGCATCTCTTACTTCCTAGCTCTCGTTTTACATACTGATTTTTTTACCATTTTATGAATAATTTGTAATATTCTTGTGATTGTGATTGTGACCCTTCCTTTGTTAATTTAATCTTCAATGTAATTAACATTAATACTAGTTACATGCATCATCCGCTTAATTGATTTCTCCACATATCTGTTATATTTTATTTTCTTATCCAAACCAGAATAACGTGCGTATATACACTTTCAAGCCTTTAACGCAAGGCAAAATTTATGTGAAGGGCATGTATTAAGGACCAATACTTCACGCATTATCGAAAGCTTTGAACACTCCAAATTAATTAAATTTTATAAGGACACAAAGAGGAGGAGCTTTGCATCAGAAGAAAAGTGACATCGCTAAGAGATGGAAGGAATTGAGCGGCCATAGCAAATGGAAAGACTTACTTGATCCTCTTGACTTGGATCTACGTCGTTACATCGTACACTACGGTGACCTGGCTGAGGTCGGGTACGTTGCCTTTAATAGTGACCGCCTGTCTAAATATGTAGGAGATTGCTGCTACTCCATAGAAGAGCTCTTTGCTCGAACGGCTACATCAAAGCCAACCCTTTCAGGTAACGAATGTATCTACTTGTATCGGACGGCTTCGTTTGAGAAAATTTTGTTTAGTTTATATGCCCACCCCTAATAAAACATGTGAAAAAATGGTATCATCCAGGTACGAAGTGACCAAGTTCATATATGGAACGTCGTCGATAAGGTTACCAGAATGTTTTATAATCAAATCATTGTCAAGGGAAGCATGGAACAAGGAGTCTGCGTGGTTTGGGTTACATTGCGGTTGCTACATTGGGTGGCAAGGAGTTGTTAGGGAGGAGGGACATTGTTGTGGCATGGCGAGGGACCATTCAGCTGTATGAGTGGGCTAACGATTTCGATTTCCCACTACAATCAGCTGTTACAGTTTTCCCTCAAGCTGACCAGAATGACCCGCCTCACATTGCCAATGGCTCGCTGTCTCTATATACAAGCACTGATCCACGCTCACGTTTTGACAAGACCAGTGCACGAGAACAGATTTCTACAAAAACTTGTTCCCTTACTAACTTCACATCTGAATGTAGGGTTGTAATGAGTTGTGAGGGGTCGATCTGACCAGTTTGAGTCCGACCAATTCAGCCCAGTCTATCTTTTGTCCGACTGGTTTCGGCTCTGAGTTTAAAATTTGAATTCGTCACTAGCTTAGGCTTGAACCAACTAAAAATAGGCCATAATATAGGCTTTTTCTCAGACCCAGCCCAAGCCACCCTTCGGAGTTTTGACCTACCTTAACATCCCTATCTGTTTTGGTTTGTTACTTCTCTATCCATAGGTTTGGCTCTGTTTTGGTTTTCAGGTTCAAGGAGAGCTCAAAAGGTTACTAGAATTGTACAAAGATGAAGAAGTTACCATCACTTTCACATGCCATAGCTTAGGTGCAGTTCTCTCAATCCTAGCTGCCACAGATTTTCTCCATAACCAACGGCCTAAGAACCCAACAAATCTTCAACACCGGCTTTGCTGTGTGTCACGGTATTTGCTTTTGGGGGTTCCCGCATCGGTGAGCTCAACTTCAAAAGACTCGTCGACTCTCTCCAACACCTCCACATTTTAAGAGTAACAAATGTCCCGGAGCTAATTCTTCGTTACCCGGTATTCAAGTTCACAGATGTAGGTGTGGAGCTTCAGATCAACACACTGAAATCAGATTACCTGAAACGATCACTAAACCTGGGACATTCCCATAACCTGGAAGCATTTGGATGCTCTAGAAGATAATTATGATACGAGACTATGGTTAGGTTGATTAGGGTACGGTTAGGAAGTTTTAATTGATTAGTTTTGGTATTTTACTTTATGAATTTGGTTTTCATATTTTCCTTTTTTTGTTAAAGTGTTTTCTTTTTCTGCATTTGGGTTATGATTAAAGTTGTATGAGGCATATAAAAGATTGATTAATAAAGAAAGCAATTTCCAAGAATTAAACTTAATCTCCAAGAGACTACGGTTAAGAGGAACCTTAGCTTAGTTCGAAAACAAAATCTTTGGCTCGTATCAAAATACTTAGTATCTGGACATTGGTGGGTTCTAGAGAACAAAGGAATGGTTCAAACTGATGATGGAACACGGAAGCTCAATGGCTATAGCCAAAGAATAAAGAAGAAGAAGAAGAAGAAGAAGAAGAAGACCATTAAGAATTACCATGAATATAGCTTACAATACATCTCTCATTAAACTTGTAAAAATTCATAAAACCTAAATGTAATTTATTGCACAAAAGAACAGTAACAATGTAGAGTCATCAAATCTCTTACCAGTAGATAAAAAGCAAATTCAATAACATAAGATACGAGTTTGTAACTAGAGAAGTTTTATGTACATGGAAGAAGAAGAAGATCAACAAGGGATCTTAGATGTGAACCACTCCATAACATGAATTGGTGCTTTGATCAATCCTATAGCGATCTCCACTAGAACAGTCACACATAAGCAACAAGGACATATACATGATAACAATATTCTGCAAAATAACAAAAAAAATTCACCAGAATCAGAAGCTAATTGATGAGTTTGATGATCTTAAATTCCAATTACTTCATATATCAATAACAAATTTATAATTTCATTCTAAATACAGCACCAAAAGATGTGAAATTCAGTGAGATTCCAAAGCAAAAGTGGAGATGAAATTAGAACTGACCCGACGATCCAGATAACAACACCGATGATGGAGAGAAGGAGAGAGAGGAAGGCAAAAGGGAGACCTAAGAGGAAACCGAGAGGACGGCAGTCTCCGTCGCACATGGTGGCTCCGGCGAGTTTTTCAGTGATGATATTTCAACGGTGGTGACTCGTGAGTCGTATTTCTGAAAAAATTTAGTAGTTGGAAGGTCTACGCGGCGTTAGGTGCAACTGCCGTGTTGCTATTTAATTTGGTATACAATCTCTAATTATTATTATCTCACATTAAATCTAAATGCCTTTAATAATATTATGACCGTTCCAAAATACTAGCTGGAAATTAAATTCCCTAATTTTATATCATTTATCATTTTTATTGAAGAAAAAGAATACTTGAGATAAGATCGATTTATATCATATTTTCCGACAAGATCAATTTTTATAAAAGAAAATTTCCACGTTAATTATGTGATAATAATAACTTTTATTGATGACAAAAAAACTTTATTTTAGTTTTTGGAATGGTTTTACTTTTGCAGAGATTAAAGTGGTGAGTATTGTTGTTGAGGGGTATATTATTCGGGAAATGGGTTTACTCCTTGAATAAAACGATCATGTTGGCGTAGAAGAAAAATGAACAAGGCCCATTTTATGTGTTCAAAGTGTTACTCAATCAACGGATAGTAAGTGGTATATCAGGCCCATTTTCTGAACGTGACATATTTTCCAAGAGTCAGATGCTTTTCCTTTTCTCAGAAAAGGTACTTACCAATCTTTTTATAGGTTAAAACATTTAAACTCTATTCCAATTGGTGATCATAAGTTCCTAGAATACTATGAGAATGTCAAGGCTAGAAATTATTAGTTGATGAATAAAGTACATTCAAATGAAGTCAAGATAAATATTATATATATAAAAATAACATTTTTAATTGTGAGAAATAGTATTATATTAACATATGAAATCTTCAAAATATTTTTACTAATATTTTAAATCTTTAAACTAATTTCCACTTTTTTTGCTGCAGCAAAAATGGACAAAACAGATAATTCCGTCCGAATCATTCTTCAATTTTCTTTTTTCTTCAATCTCGTTGATTTGATATTTTTCACTCCAAAAATTTCTAATTCTACCCATTTGTTTTTTACTATAACACAATTTTTGATTTTTTAACTCAGTTTCTTTGAATTCCATTATTTAAAACTCATTTTTATCTTTCTTTTTTCATATTCTTTCGATATATTTGACGGCCTAAAAAACGTGAGAACTAATTTAAAAATTTAAAGTATTAATAAATATAATGTAAAAAATTAAAGTGTTAATATAATATTATCAAAATTTGCTAACATTTATCATTTTAAATGTTAAAAATGCTATTTTTCACACATATATATATATATATATATATATCGCGCGTGTGGATGATCATCATTTTCTGGAAAATCAACAAGTTCAGAGTTTACAATTAGAATCTCTCAAAATTTCAAACACTAGAGTTGATGTCGATTGGCGAAACTCTACTTTTGAAAGAGTGCATCAAACTGTATCATAATCTTGTTTATCTTTTTTTTTTTTTTTAATTTTTTTGGGCAGCGTTTCATAACTTTGTTTATCATCAATCACTTTATAAATATTTTGTAGTCGCCAAATAAATTTCACAATAGCTAAATGAATGCACACGTAATACTCGAATCTCGACACGGAATAATATGATGAACTAATTGATTACAACCAAGTGATTACAACATGATGATCTTATTCCCTCTAAAAGTAACATCAATAAAATGACTCTATATATGACAGATATATATTTTTTGGAGTAATATATATCTTGAATCTTAATTATCACATATCATTTAAGTAAGTTTACAAAAATATTCGCTTCTTAGTAAAATTTGAATTACTAATTTGGCTGTCCAATCGCCCAAAAAAAATCGTTTTGGTTATACGTATTTTGAAGTGTATCAATCATTATACTCTAAAACTCCTCTATCTATATTTTTCCCTATAAAAGAAAAGGAAAAACTCAAAACGAAAAAAAGAATGGATAACATCAAATATAAGCCAATTGCTGTCACATAAAAGGTAACTCATTGGAGACACAAGAAAACATACAGGGAAAAAGTTTGATGTATTAAGATAAAGAGGTATAAGAGTACCAAAACCTTGACACAACAAAATTGTACGTAAAATTTATGGGGGAAAGGAGAAAAGAAAAGCAGATAAACATCGATATTCAAATTACGACTTGCTGTCACTTGCATGTATAGTCACAATTATTTATGTTTGGATCTCCAGAAACTATATGTTTGTAAAGATAGTTAATGGTGCTGCGGATCGGGACCTCCCGGTGAAACCCTGTCTGAATCCACTAAAACCCGCCTCTTGGTATGACCTTTGGACTTGGAAAGATCAAACCCAAGTTCACGTAGGAGAACCTGACTATCCATATTACCTATGGTCGCGGCGGCACCTATGGTCGTGGCACGATCTGTACGGGGGATTCGAGCTTGAGAACTCAAGAATGATGATGAAAATATGATTAGAAGTATAACTAGAGATTGGTTAATGATCATCTTTGCCATAACAGGTGACTAAGAAGAAGAAAGAAGACTTGTGGGGTTTGTACGATATTGAGAGAGAGGGAGAGAGACAGATGCAAAATGAGATCAAGTTGAGAGAGTATAATGACTTGTATCCATTCAGATTTTCTATTTATAGATAATTAGAAACACGAACGTAAAGCGAACAGGTTAAGGATCGAGTAGTTTTTGGTCAGTAGTGGAGAAAGCATGATGGGATCCACAACAAAGTTGAAACCAAATCCGATTCATAATTTTTATATAATAAAACTCACACGCAAAGCATTAGCTACGTTATGGCTTGTGGGTTATTCAATAAATCCGACGATCGAAATTCTCAGGTGGATATATTTCAGGGACCAGAAGAACTTATTTCACATGCATATATTTTTTCGTTAATTTACTTTACATTTTTTGTTAAAGATTAATTTACTTTACATGAATAGTTGATTTAAGAATTATTAACAAAGTTTGACATAAGATTCACTAGGGTATAAAAATTACAACTAACCTAGATTCTTAGACCATCTCCAATGGTTAAGAAACTCAAATGAGTTTCTTACAAATATTATAACAATATTTTTAATGAAATATAATTATATGATTTAATTTTAAATTTTAAAAGAAAATGTAACCAATCATATCAAAGCAAATATAACATGAGGTTCTTAGGGAGTTTCTAAAATTTCTTGTTTAAGAAACTCTTTTTATTCCCTCTCTTCATTTAATACTAAGAATCCTTGTAAGAAATTCATTAAAAACCTCCATTGGAGGTGCTCTTGTGCTAAACTACTACAAGGTTATATATATATATATATATATAGATTTTTACTTTATTTATTTTCCATTGTTATTTATCATGGATTTTAACGGTTTTTACAACGGTCGAATTTATCATCGTAGGTACTAGGAATCAGTTGTATACAATTACTAAAAAATATCTTGTATGATATAGTAGCATTTGTAGTAATGTTATATGTATATATCAACATAGAAGAGTCATCTTCATAGTAATGGTCTAAAATATGCTATACGTTAAACATTAAACATACGACAGAGAACCGTACAGCATATAAATGTGTAAACGCCTATTTATGCGAGGACTATACGGTGGATATCTTTTTAAAAATAAATAAACATAAAATTTTTTAAGATATATATATATATATATATAATTACAAAATTATAAGAACAATAAAACATAAGTATAATAATCATGATGAATAGTATACATTAATACCAAAATATTTAAAATTTTCACTTTTACAAAACATTTAAAATGATGATAAAGTTATTTCATAGTTAATTTTAAGCATGAAAGTAACAGAAAAATGATGATAAAGTTATTTCATAGTTAATTATTTTGAGCAAAACTAGTAGTTTGTTAATTTTTTCTTTCAAAACATTAACAAATAACATAGTTCTTATTTTTGAACCTTTAGAAAAATATCGTATATGCAAAATTTACCGTATAAATGTTATATACTTATTGAAAACCTTTCACCGTATTGAACAACTGTACAGCTATAATAGAGTGCGGCTTCTCACCATATAGCATATATAACACTGTTATATAGGTGTGCAATTAGAACTTATTTCTTATTTTTTCTTGATGCATAAGACATTATGATGTTGTGTTTCCGAACAGTTTTAAAAAAGTAAATAATTCTAGCTAATTACTATCACATACGTAACTTGTTTCAAAGCTATACTATTATCATATTCAACTTCATCGTCAATATTATAAATAATAGTGACAATTTATTCTGTGTTTTTTTTGGAACAAATATTTATTCTATGTCCCTAAACTTCTAAACAACATGCAAAATTTTTACTCCGATAGTCTAGTAAATTCATTGATATTCATTTCCGTAATGATAACTGAACACTACAAGAAAACACTAGAAAACTGCCAAAAAAATTCGTTGGAAATAGGTCATTTCCGACAGATTTTTTCCGTCTGTTCTAAATGGTCAGAAGATAAGTAATCGTCAGAATTCCATCGGTATTTCCGATGGATTTCCGACGAGGGTAATCCGTCGGAAATCCAACAGATATTTTTTCCGACAAATTTCTGACCGAAAAAATTCCGACGGATTTTCGACGAAAAAAATCCGACGGACTTTCAAAAAATTTTGTTTTTTTAAATTTTAAAAACATTTAAAATTTTAAATATTTTTTAAATACAAAGAAAAATCAAATTAATATGAAATTAATATACGAAAATAAAAATTAAATTAAATTAAAATTTTATAATAATTTTAAAATAACAAAATTAAATCTAACAATTTTAAAACATTTTAAAATCATTAGAAAATAACAATTTAAATATTCCTAAACAAAATTTTAAAATTCTAAAATAGAATTTAGATTCCTAAAAAACTAAATACTAAAAAACTAAATCTAAAATCTAACAAACATAATCCTAAATCTAAATTCCAAATCATAAAATCTAAATTTAAAATTCTAACTTAAAAATTCATAAAAATAAAAAATTTAAGAAACTTACGTGTGTGATTGATTTTGATCTATGATAGTATTTGGATATTGACAGGATTTGGTGTTGTGTTGATTTGTGATGATTTGGTGTTTTTAAAAATTTTTTTTACAGCTTTTTTGAATGGTTTCGCGAGGAAGACGACATGCTTATAAAACAGAATTTCCGATGGAAAAATCCGTCGGAAAAATTTAAAACATTTTTTTTTACCGCCTAAATTTTCACGTATCCGTCGGAAATTTCCGACGGATTTGTAAAAATTTAAGATACTCGGGATACAAAAAAATTAAAATTTCCGGGTAAAATTTTGGAAATCCGTCGAAAATTTCCGACGGATTTCCAACGGAATTAGTATATTTTTGCACCGTCATCACGAAAATCATGATAATTTTTGATCGTACCGTTGGATTGACTTCAAACTACTTTCAAATGAAAGCTCTATGAGTTAGCTTTCATTTGAAAGTGGTTTGAAAACCAACGGTGCGATCAAAAGTTATCACGATTTTGGTGATGACGGTGCAAAAATATACTATTTCCGACGGTT
Source organism: Cardamine chenopodiifolia (assembly GCA_963922655.1). Lineage (NCBI taxonomy): Eukaryota > Viridiplantae > Streptophyta > Magnoliopsida > Brassicales > Brassicaceae > Cardamine > Cardamine chenopodiifolia. The sequence goes on along the minus strand of OZ000486.1, from coordinate 12,923,309 downwards.
CTAGTTTTTTAAAGAAATTTTTTTTGAATTCATAAATTTCCGATGGATTTGGGAGGGTCCATCGGAAATCCGTCGGAATTTTGTCAAAAAATAACCGATGGACTCATTTCCGTCGAAAATCCGTCCGAAATCCGTCGAAAAATATTCGTCGTAAAACAATCGAAAATCCGTCGGAAATTCTGTCGGTTTTCCGCTCGTTTTCTTGTAGTGGAAATCATTAATTAGTTATTATTTCAAACGAATGAATGTCATTTTATGAGTGAACTCATCTAGTTTCTTTTATACAGCATCACCAAAACAAAATATGTAGTATTAAAAACGATATGTTACTATCTTTTGGTGAATACTAATTGTCTAGTCGAGGTTACAAAATTGATAGCATCCAAAATATTGACAGTGCTTATATCAGAATTTTCTAAATTCATATATTCTTTTAAAATCTATCGAAAATCTTTTAAAATTTCATAGTAATATCCAATCACATAAACAATCGTTTTGAACATGTATTTTCTGAAATATTAATTTCAAATATTAAATTCCTCTATTTTTCTTTCCCTGCAAATGAAAAGGTAATACTCGGAAAGACTGGGGAACATTAATTATTTATAAGCCAATTGTTGTTACATAAAAGGTAACTCATTGGATACACAAGATAACACACAGAGTACAAGTTTGATGTATCAAGATAATTGTACAAGAATTCCAAAACCTTTATACAACAAAATTATACGTAAGATTGATGGAAAAAAGAAGACAGAAGAAAAGCATAGAAATAGCAATATTCAAATGACTTGCATGGATCAGTCACAATTATTTGTGCTTGGATCTCTGGTAAAGTATGTAGGTAAACTACCATTTAATGGTGTTGCGGATGGGGACCTCCCGGTGAAACCCTAACGGAACCAACTAAAAACCACCTCTTATTTGACTTTTGAACTTGGATAGATCAAACCCGAGTTCACGTAGAAGAACCTGACTATCCATAGTGCCCATTAGTCGCGGCGTGATCTGCACGGAGGATTCGAGCTTGAGAGCTTAAGATGGGTGATGAAAATACGATTAGGAGTATGATTAGAGATTGCTTAAGGATCAAATTCGCCATATCAGGTGATTAAGAAGAAGAAGAAAAGTGACTTGTAGGGTTTGTAAGAAAATGAGAGAGAGAGAGAGAGATGCAGAATGAGAGAGTATGATGATCACTTGTATGCATTGAGATTCTCTATTTATAGAGATAATTGGAAACACTAATATAAAACGATTATAAAACTCATGCACGCAGGTACACAAAGGTATTAATTATGATATATCGGCTATCCAACTGATCTAACGATGGAAATTCTCAGGTGGAAATCTATATTCCAGGGACCAGTAAGAATTTACTTTACAGAAATAGTTGACTAACAAAATTTTAAAAAGTTTGACATAAGGTTCAAAAGGATAATATTTCTTTTCATATTATGTGATTTTATAGCAATCCATTTTTACTAAAATATTGGTATTCCTTATTATATTTGGTAACCAATTAAATTGGTAATAAAAAAGTTTTTCCTATTCTATTTTTATTTTGATGGATGATTGAAATTAAATCATAAGAAAATCCTAATGAGAAATTATGTATTTTTTTGCCTATATGTGTATGATTTTAGTCCATCATAAAGATATCCCAAAAGTATCTCAGAAAGGCAAGGGAAGAAAAACCTAATCTCTTAACCTAAAGAATTAAAATTTTAGAAAATTGTTCAGAAAAAATCTTTACTACAATGAAATGAGATATTCCGCTAACTTTCCTTGATAATTATGTTATGTGATTATTTATGTTGTTGTAATTATGCTTAGAGAAGAAACACGTGGGACTATATACATTTTACTTCTTAAAAATAGCTGAAATGTCTTTTTTAAATAAGAGATTTTATCTTTTGCGGACAATTACTCAGCAAAATATAGAGTAAATTTTTTCTAAAATGGTTTGAATATTCTCGAATATCTTTATCTACAGAAAACTCTCTGATTTCTATTTACTATTACTTTTATTTTTGATATCTAAAGTTAAATTCTGTATATTTATTTAGATGTGATTAGATACTATAAATTGTAAACCTACTTCCGTAATTTTTTTAAAGAAATTTGATTGAGATGGAGCGTGTATCAAGTTAAAAATTTAGCGGTGTTGCGAAGTTTGGATTTAATTAGCTTGAATGCTAGATAGATGATTCAAAATTAGTCCGAAGCTAATTCACAACTTAAAACATCACATCTTTCTAACTGTATAACTATTTAAACGAATAAGATGATTACTTGATATTTTTTGTGAAACTCTTTACTCGCTAACTTATTTTATTTTTTAGAGATTAATTTGGCTAGATCTACTTCATAGCACACACATACTCTTTATCTTTATGTGCATTTCTTAACATCCATGTGATGTTTGATCTTTGAATAACACACAAATCTTGATTTGCTTCAAATATATGTTTTTCACTTCGAGGATATATTACGATTATATCTTAACTCCATTTTGCAGTAGTACATGTGATGTTGCCAAACTCAATAGCATTGTTGACATTGCCGTATACACTTATCTTGATTAGCTTTATGACTGCTCTGATTTTGTGTTTTATGTCGTATCACATAACTTCTTATGCTTTAAGTTTTGGGTTTATCATTGACATTTTCATGAATCATATTCTTGTATTGAACTATTGAGTTTCTGTAAACCAGTGATAATGATGCTTTCAATCTTCTTGATGTCACGGTTGTCAGTTGTTTTGTTCACTCATTGGATTGGATTTTCTCTCCAAACAGTGATAATTTTCCATCGTATAATGCATAATGCATAATGCATAGTAGACTCGATTTTTATCAGTTTAGTATCAACAGAATGTCACCCAGTGATTGCATAATTCATCCTTGTTCCAAATATTATTTGAATCAAAACTTTTCACAAACCAATTTAACACAACTCTGAAAATAAGTGTCTGCTTTCTTTAATTAAAATGATGTATAATACAGAACATCTATATGCATTTTTTTAATAATATGAGAAAATGTAATGAATTGGTGGACATATTTGTTGTGGTCGGTTCCTCCTTGCAACAAGAGGGAGCTGAAAGCCTGAAAGATAAATCTGTTATATTATATATGGTTTTATAATTGCCAAACTAGGACGAAATGGTGTTGATTTGTAGCAAAAAAGATTATATATATAATCTTTTTTTAAATTATCTTTTGGATTAAATCAAAGTGAGAATGATGTACTCAAAGAGATGCTAATTGTAAAAAAAAGATATTTGTGGGAGTCAAATTTTAATTAAGGTTCATCCAATATAGGGATGACATCTGAGAACCCGTCTCTCTCTTCAGTTAAATCTGTTGATGGGACAAAATGCTACATTTTCTTGAGGATGTTTATTTCTATTATTTTCTACATTAATGTGTATACAGTAACAGTTAAACTCTTTTAAAGTGATGCTCATGTGACCCAATGAAGACAGAGTCAGCGGCAAAAACTAGTGGCTACGTGCGCATTTAACGTTTCTGTTTTGAAGTTTTATCTTAAATCTTGTCATTTCTGCAGTGACGATTAAATGGGACCCAGAACGGCGATGTGTCTCGGCCGGATACATTGAGTTCTAGAGTTATTCGGTGATTCAAAGATTGTTAAACATTTTGATTTGCGATATTGATTTGCATTTAGCTCTTATAATAGATAAGGTTATTTTTATTTTTTAAAAATGGATAAGGTTGCACGAGTGACAAGACTGGCCGTTTGTGCATATTCTTGATTTATTTAGATAAGTACTCAGTGTCAAATCAAAAGAAAATTATTTTTGAGAACAACCTTAGCAAATATGTTCAAACCTGTTTATGAAAGTTCATTAAAATTTTATATATAAACCTTTTATTTTGCTTTATTCTTTACTTTAGTATTTTACTTTTTCAAATTTTGTAATTTATACTGTATACTATTTAGCCGGACCAAGATCCGAGTAAATGCACCTTAGATCTGGGTTACTTGAAGTTTTGCACACTCGCTACTGCACACATGAAAATATAAATTACAAAGAATATTTGAATCCTTCCCGGAATCGACTTATATATATGAAAAGGAAAAAATGATATCTTAGATAATATGCTTGATATATTTTCTAGTTTAACATACTATTTCTTTCTCACCATGATATAATTAGCTTAAACATAATATTTTGGTATAGAAACAAACTTTGGAAGGCAATCTTATACGTAATTTATAATTGGACAAGCCTGTGAATATCTCAAACGTTCTTAATGAAGTTTTGGCCCCTACAAACTCAAATAAGTGACAACACCAACCCACTATGCAACCCCTACAAACTCAAGTGACCAGACCAGCCCACTATGCTAAAACATTGTTATGGACGAAAGTATTGAACCTGACCAGTTCTGGAGCCCCTTTTGTCTCTTCTTTGCGCATTGTCACGACTTTGAGCCGACAAAGAAACTTTCTGACATATATGTAATTCGATGAGGCTTCTGGATATTTGTGTTGACATGACATCGTACACATCACGAGTGGAAACTTTTTTTGATAGGATACTGCACAAGTACAGACCGATTAATGCAACACATTTTTTGGAAGAAAACACATACCGATGCGACCAGGCCGTTCCTTAATGCCGCAATTTGTTGCAACTCATTTTGTGGGACAAGTCATTTAATGACACGATATTTTGAAATGGTTTAACTTAAGAACCATTTATAAAACGGTTTCTATTATTTTCTAGTTCCGACAATGGCACTGCTATCTTTTGTATAACTTACAAACTTTATTCTTTTGTTAGTTAAAAACGAAATAAAAAATTTTTTATTTTTTTCAAGTTTCATTTTTTTAATATAGATATTTCGAGATTTTAAATCTGTATTATATCTCAGTAATATATCAAAAGTCCATAAAATTAATAGCAACAACTTGGCAATATGTTTTTTTTTTGCAAAAAATAACGGCAGTTTGACGATTAAAAAGTTGAAAAATAAGTGATATGGATTTGTTTGAAGAAATGGTGGAGGAAGAGGATGTTGAAATCATCAATAGAATCAAGATTAGTACATATGAAAAAGACTTATTGGATTGGTATTACAAAAAGTCTGGTATTTACACCGTTAAATCTGGATACTGGTTAGGTATACACTTATCCAATGAAGAAAATCAAATTATTTCACAGAAGAATCTCCAGAACGAAAACAAGTTATTTGGCGACTCAACACTGCTCCCAAAATGGGACACTTCCTCTGGAGACTTTTATCCAAAGCATTAGCAGTTGGTTCCACTCTTGTCCATCGACACATTACTAGAGATGCTCAATGTAGAAGATGCTGCCAAACAGAATAAACTATAGAGCAATTATTCTTTACGTGCCTTCGTGCAGAAATGATTTAAAGAGATTCAAATATCCCTCTTCCACAATTAATAAATCCATCTGTAACAGTTGAGGAACGACTCAAGGTAATCCTTACCCTGATTAAGGATACATCAGTAGAATCAGCCATAAAGCAACTTCTTCTCAGGATACTATGGCGAATTTGGAAAAGCATAAACCTCCTAATGTACCAGAAGAAAAACAGTCATTGGCTCAACAATTTAAGGAAAGCAAAACAGGGTGCAGAGGAATGGAATAACATTCAGCAAATACAAGGAAGAGAAAGGAACTAACACATCACTCACGCAATTTACAAGGCTCCAACTGGAGACGTCCTCTGCGGAATTTCACCAAATGCAATTTTGATTGTCAATTCTTACCAAACGGAACAACACAAGCAGCTTGGATATTATGTGATGCAGAAGGATTCTATTTGGAAGCAGGACCAAGTAGAGGTTCAACAGTTTTCACATCATAAGAAGCATAACTTCAATCTTTACTAATGGCAATGCAACACACATGGTTCGAGGATATAGGAACATTGCTGAATTTTGGTGTTCATAATTAGATCAGAGATGTGAAACCATGGCAGAACAAGTTCATTACTGCTGAAGTTCTATAAGTGTAGAAGATGTATATTGTATTGAATGAATAGCGAGTGAATACAAGTATTTATAGGAGAGAACTAGTAGTTGTAGGTAAGGATTAAAGATACACTAATATATATGGAGTATATTATGATGATGAGAATATACGATGTGTATTTATCTCATATATACCCCCTCAAAATGATCGACATGTAGAGAGACCAATCTTATTATTTAGTAGTTGAAGTCGCGGTCTTGGAAAGGGTTTTGTAAGAGCATCCGCAAACTGGTCTTTACAAGAAATATGAGCCACTCGAAGAACTCCGGACTGAATAAGTTATCGTATGAAGTGATAATCCAAGGCAACATGTTTCATTCGTGAGTGAAACACATGGTTGGCACATAAGTATGTTGCCTCCACATTGTCACAATATATGACCGGCTGAGAAGATGATTTGAGACCCATTTTAGCCATTAGAAATTGAACCCAACGAAGCTCGGAAGCCGCCTCTGCAACTGACCGATAATCTGCTTATATCGATGAGCGAGCCAACGTTTTCTACTTCTTAGAAGACTAGACTATAAGATTGGAACCGAGATAGACAATATAAGCACTAGTGGATGAATAATCATCTTTGTTACCATTCCAGTCTGCGTGAGAATACGTATGAAGCCGCCGAGAGTAAGTTTGAGAGAGAAAAATGCCCTGATCTCGAGTGCCGGCAAGATATTGGAGAACTTTTTTGCGGCTTGAAGATGATCATCTATTGGTTTATGCATGAATTGTGAAAGCTTATTCACCACATAGGCCACATTTGGGCGTGTAAGTTGCAAATATTACATACTACCAATGAACCTTTGATATTTGCTACCTTCATCAAGGTTTGTTCATGTAGTGAGAATGAGTGGTGTATGAGTAGCCATAGGAGTGGAGACAGGATTTTCAGTAGACATATTCATCTTGGCCAAGAGATCATTGATATATTTATGTTGAGTAAACAAAATTCCCATTGAAGATTGTGTTGCCTCCACACCAAGAAAGTAACTCAGGTTATCCAAGTCTTTGAGCCAAAAACAGTGACAAAGAAGACAAATAAATTGCTCAACCTTCACTTTATCCTTGCATGTAATGGTTATGTCATCGACATAAACCAACAAGTACATGACTAGTGTTGAAGTGTGAAGAATAAAGAGAGAAGTGTTGGCATGAGAGTTGATAAATCCCGATTGAAGAAGAAATGTGCGAAGCTCGATGTACCAAGCCTGAGGGCCCTGTTTCAAGCCGTATAACGCCTTGTTAAGTTTGCAGAAAAAATTAGGCTTGTCTTTGTCCACAAAGCCCAGCGGTTGAGCCATATAGACATTTTCGTCAAGTTTACCCTGCAAAAACGCATTGTTAATGTCTAGTTGGATTTCAATTGCATGACCGAGAACCAATCTGACAGAGGCTGGTTTAATGACAAGACTGAAAGTCTCCTTGTAGTCAAGGCCTGGTCGTTGGTGAAATTTTTTTGCAACGAGACGGGCTCTGAAATGATCAATGCTGCTAATGGAAAGACATTTGATCTAAAACACCCACTTAGAACCAATCAGATTGTATTGCGTGTTTGGTGGAATAAGAGACCAGGTGTGATTTTGGAGCTGCGCATTGAACTAATCTCCTATGGCGTTCCTCTAGCGCTTGTCTTTCAGGGCTTGTGTAACTGTTGCAGGCTCAATTTCAAGGGCTGAAACATAGTTCAAAATAGAGACTTGGTTCACATATTTCTTATTTGGTTTGACAAGGTTGTTCTTCCCTCGAATAAGCATAGAATAAGTGTTAGTTATAGGCACCAGTGGGAGTATATGTCGTGGACAACAAGTCACGAGGCTCAGTGTTAACTGCAGGTGCCTCACCAAGTTGATGTTCATGTGGCACCCGAGCTGTTGTGTTAACTTGTTCCTGCATCACTAACAAAAGAGAAACCTGCGTAAGAGAAGGAGAAGAAACTAACCTCGGTAATGCCACTAAACCCGATGAAGAAACAGAGTGAAACAAAATGACCACAACGTGCGGGAACCAACGATCAAGGGAGGGAGATGCTTCGTGTGTGAGACAAAGAGGATGGAAGAGAACTAAAGGGAAATGTGGATTCATGAAACTGAACATGACGAGACACAAAGACACGTTTTGAGGAGGGGTCTAAGCAAAAGTTCGCACTTTGAGTTTGTGAATAACCAAGAAACACACAGGATGTGGAGTGTTTTTCAAGTTTGTGAAGAGCATATGGCCGAAGCCATGGGTAACATAAACATCCAAACACGCAAAGTTTAGTGTAATTTGGATGTGAATCAAAGAGACATGCAAACGCAGAAGAGGAGGAGATAGTAGGAGTGGGAAGACAATTTATGAGGTATGTTGTCATAGAGACAACATACGTCCAATATGAAAGAGGGATATATGCGTGAGAGAGAAGAGCCAAGGCAATCTCGAATATGTGTTGATGCCTCCATTTAGCAAACCCATTGTGTTCGGGAGTGTGAGGCGGAGTTGTGAAATGCGTGATTCCATTAGAGGCCAAAAACTCGGACATAGCTATGTATTCTCCTCCATTGTCGAAATAAAGACTGACAATGCAAGATTGGAAATGATTTTTAACAAGAGATTTAAACCGTTTAAAAATATCAAATGAATCTGATTTTCGACGGTGGGGGTAAAACCAAACATAATGAATGAAATGATCTACAAAGATGATGTACTATTTGAATCCATCAATGGAATAGACTGGTGAAGTCCAATACATATGAGTAGATCAGTTTAAGTGGTTTAGAAGAAGTAAGACGAGAGTGAAAAGGAGTTGTATGGATTTTATTTATAGAGCATGCATTGTACAAAAGTGACAAAATATCACTCGAAATTGGAAGAGAAATAGAAAGAGAATGATCTCCGAGCCGTGAATGCCATACGGGCATGGAGCTTTTATTGAAGAAAAAACAAAAGAAGAAGATGCATGATGTTGCTCTGTTCATTCATAGCCTCCATTCCTATTTTTCTGTTTGTTAGTGGCACCCCCGATTTTAGGTCCTTCACCTGAAACGTTGTTGGAAAAATTCCACATAAACACGATTATCAGTGCAAAACTGTTTAACTGATATAAGTTTTCTCACAATGTTAGGGACACAAAGAACATTGTTAAGAACAAGAGCACGAGAGCAAGATGGAAAAGAAAGTGAGCCCTTGTGAATGATCTTGAGACCAGATCCATCACCAATTAGAACCTCTTCATTGCCGATGTAGGGTGAGTGCAAGGATAGTTTTGCCAAGTCTGAGGTGATGTGTTTTGATGCACCACTATCAAGTAGCCAGGACGGTGTTTTTGGTGGATAAAGTATTGTGTTGTAAGCCTGAGGATTCCAGTTTGACGAGGACCGAGATGCACTAGACTCATACTGAGATATAAGACAAAACATGAGACATCGCTTGACACTATGGCCTTGAGTGACACAAGCCTGACATTTACCAAGATAAGGGCGGCTTTGTTGTTGATCATTGTTTGATGAGCGGTTGAAGTTTTTCTGGCTGGAAGAGGTGTTGTGAAAAGGCTTGTGTCTGGTCCTTTGTTGGTTTTGAGCATGATGCGCTGTGCCTGGAAACGGAGACTGTGATGAGGCAAGACTAGCAATTTCGATCTCATGGTTCAACAGTTTTTTATAGAGTTCCATGAATGGGATTAGAGTATCATGATTCTGGACAGAGTCGATAACCTATTTGAAGTCATCGGTGAGGCTATCAAGAACAACATCATGATATCTTCGGGATTAAGTGCATTGCCAAGGACGGCAAGGGCATCCGCCTTGGTTTTGATCTGGCGTATGTACTCATCAATAATCATAATGCCTTTAAGACATTATTTGAGCTATTGCTTGAGTTGTTTGATGTGTCCACGAGTTGGCTTGGGCGTAGGTTGCAGCAAGTGTGTTCCAAGCATCAAGAGAGGTGGCGGCAGTAGCGATGAGTAGCTGAAGCAGAGTTTCAATAGATTCGATGAGTGCACTATAAAGAAGACAATCCTGTCTTTGCCAAGCTTCAAATTCTGGGTTTAGTGATGCGGTTCCATCGATGGTGATGGATGGAGAGTAAAGCATAATAGATGTGTCAAAGAATTTGACAAGGTTGTATCCTTTTAACAAGGATTTTGATTTGAATACTCCAAGTGAGATAATTCATTGAAGAAATTTTGGTAACATTCAACATGTTAATGGCAACAAGGGATACTTCTTGTGAGAGAGAAGATTCGATGGAGACGAAAGTGCTGAGTTCGTCGGATCCATGGAGAAAAATCGAAAAAGTAAAAGGTGGGCGGAAGCAAAAAAAATTGATCTGGTGTTTTAACACTTTAAACTCTTGATACCATATAGGTGTAAAAGATGTATATTGTATTGAATGAATAGCTAATAGAGTAAATACAAGTATTTATAGGAGAGAACTAGTAGTTGTACCTAAAGATTAAAGATATACTAATATATACAGAGTATATTATGATGATAAGAATACACAATTTGTATATATCTCCTATAAATTCAATGGATTCCCATAAGAGATAATCAAGCTGCAAATTGTTTGCAAATGACCAACTTTCACCTTATTTTGATTTTAAATTTCATCATTCTGTTCCCCACTTTATTACTCAATTTCTTCGCATTGATCACTCTAATTAATAAATGCAGTTTTAGATATTAAAGAAAAATGTATGTTATGTTAACTTTAATGTATTTCCAACTCAAAATCAATTAACAATAAATAAATTAACTAATATTTTTTATATACTACTACTTCCAAAATTTGACTTTTTTCTTACCCTTCTCTTCTCATTTATGCAAAACCAAAAAGTTATGTAGACGGCGAATTATGGCCGAGCTGGATTCTAAAACGTTGTACCACATCAGAAAAAAAAACGCACTCATTTTACAAAACAATTTAGAAAAAAAATTATTGAATACATTCTGTGCATGGGCAATATCGAAAAAAAAAACTATGAGCATGGGCCAAGTAACTATCCTGAAGGTCTATTGGGCTTAAACTGGCGGACCTCTAAAATGATAGCTTAATTCACATTTCACAATTAACATCTAAATTAATTGGAGAAAATGACAAAAATGTTGAAACTTTCACAATTTCGATTAAAAATTTATACACAAAAAAAAAATTTATATGGACCTTGTAAAATTAAGTTTAGAAAAAGTAAATTTTAATAGCAAAATTGCATAGTTTAGTTGTCATTAACTGGAAAAGAGCATTGTCCTTCTCAAAAATCCCAAAATCGAATTGGGGAAGAACAAAACCGTAAGTAACGAAATCTCAACTTTACGAATGTAAAAGAATCAACTTAGCGCCTTCGAGGCCTCTTGCAAAATACTGGTTTCAATCTCGAGGAAATTAGTAACCCTAAATTTTTGTACTCATTTACACGTTTTTCTTTGAACTTGTATTCTTTTGGTCCCTTTTATTTGTATTGTACATAAAAAAAAAAAAATTTGTTAACAAATAATAATTAATATTTCATCATAACACCAATTATATTTAAACTGAAAATTTTTCATCATTATATTAGCTCATTTTGTTTGGTACCGGTACGTATCAACCAATTACATACAAGTTACAACACACTCCACTGACAACCTATACCAGCACCTCCAAAATCTGGATTTAGAACTCATAATCCCATTATATTAATCAAATGAATCAATGAACACAGTCATACTGACAACTATACATTAATATTTCTGCTACAACCGATTTTTATTAAAAAAACAAATCAATTTTACTTATGTGATTCTCGACGCTTTCGAATTTGAAGCTTTGTATCTTCCAATCATGGTAATCAATTAATGTATCAAAGATGAGGGATCGAAATTGATTTGGATCAAGGGCATAACACCAATAATATGGAATTTTAGTGGTTTTGAACTTTATTGTATTTCAAAACCAATTTACAATTAGTGAACTGGTAAAAATCTCTTATATACAATAAAGTTCTGCCACTTTATAAGTGACCGTTTGTATCTTGAAAATCAGCATATTTGTAAAAAATGGGTCAATAGGTTTATAACTTTATGCTAGACATATAAAGACAGATCGCCGGTGAGGTTCCAAAAACTAAAGATGGTGGCTAGACAAAATCACGACGCTAAAAGAAATATATATCGAACGTTGTGTTTGCGTATGAGCTTAAGAGAGATAAGATCACCAAAACCTAATTCTAAAGAATCCATGATGTCGAACCGTGGATGTCATCACTTTGACCACTAATACCAGACCTTTTTTATATTTATAATGTACATTATATCATGCATAGGTGCGATACACTCGAAAAGAATGATAAGTGTAGTTAACTTTGACAAAAAATGATAAAAAAAAAAAAAAAGAGAGATACTTTGGCAAAAAAAAAAGCAATTATAATTAACATAGGGGTTATTCAATTAATTGGCACATGCATGTGTGTATTCTATATTCCTATCGACCCTTGAGACTTTCATGGGGCAACCATTTCGATACCATATCGAAGAATATATGAAGATTCACTTCTTAATATCATTGTTAATGAGCAGAATTAACGCTTATATAACTTATATTAAAAATATACGTATTATTAAGAGTCTAGGTAGGAGATATATGCTTGCCAATATTGTTTGAAAAGGTATTTAAGAATCTTACATCGAGATTCTAGTTTTTCTTTTCTTTTTTTCTTATTTTTGGTTTGGGAAAGTGCTACTCGTAGACACAAAGCACTGACCCATGCTTAGTAGTACCCGCGAGCCACTTACGAGATATCGGTAGTTAGCTAATTATTTATTTATTAAGTTCAAGTTCTTTTAGATATCTCATTAGTCGACAAACTCTACGTCATAGTACTTGAAGCTAATTAAAAACGGAAAACATAACAAAGGAAAACTACATTTGAAAAAGTATGTCATCATGTATTTATTTACAATACTTTGTTTGTTGTGGTGCACATTAGTCTCTACATAAATAAAATATCAAGTCATCATGTATTTAATTGGAATAATATGATTTAGTAATTTGTGAAATAAGGAAAATTATGTTATCTCCAATCAAATAAATAAGATTGATTTGCTCCGCATCTATTTATTTTGCTTTTTTTTAGTATTTTCTGTTTTTGTAATAGTAAAACCGATTTTTAGCACTTTTCAGAATTTTTATTGGTTAATTATTCCTCTCTAAAATGGATGTGAAAATTTTAATTAATGTGTGATGGAAAAAAGAGTATTTAGATAAAATACAATAAAATATGAAAGGAAATTAAATTTTAATTTTTGAGGTTCTGAAATATATTAAAAGCCCCTTAACCACTAATTAATTAGACCATTAACAATTTATGTGCCTAAAAAAATTAAAAGTAAAACAGAGAAATATATCTCTAACTTAGAACTCTTAACCATTTTACTTAAAATTAATTCATGGATCGGGCTATCTTTGTAAATATTTATTGCAGAAATCCCGATTTAAGTTTGTTTGTGTAATATTATTTTGCGGATCTGAATTTGGACGGTGATTGACAACATGGCTCACATCATTTTATTTTATATAGCATTGAAGAGGCCATATTTACGAATATTTTATGTGACTGTTAATTTTTTTGTCAAATGCATGCGTGCATGTGTAGTTTATGAGATAATCATCTGTAAGCATCCACTTCGACCTATTAACGATTTTTTCCGTCGCATACATCTACGCAAAGAAAGCAGTAGGATTATTCGAATAGGTTGAGTTTTGTATACCACTGTATAGTATATGAGTACGTATTCCTCGCTGAATTCCTTTTAGTTTACTTTTCCTGATGATCAAAACCTTGTTTTCAAAAATATCTTCGGAATGACCTAGTTAGAACAGCAAAAAAAAAGGACTAGAAGTGTAGTTGGTCATCTTTTTTGGATAATCGAATCTCTTAGAATTTAAACTCACATTATGCTCATAATTTAAGTCAAAAATAACAAAATTTTCATGGCTTAAAATGCATTTAGTAGAAATCAATCATAATTTGATGATCATGAGCATGAACATAACAATACGTAATAAATTTTTACAAAAAAAACAATACGTAATAATTTGGTACAGTTCCTTTTTATCCATTGAATATTTTCAATCGTGCTTATATTTATCCTATTTGGATTGTGAATGATTATTTCAACGAAATTAGTTTCTAAATGATATATCCCCTGGACTTTTGGTGGTCATGTAACCATCCCATAGTAATCAAAAAAGAAGAAGAGCGAAAGATAAATGCCGTTCCTTATTGCTTTTTTTTTTGATAATTGGTTCCGTTCCTTATAGTTTTGGTAAGAACAAAAAAAACCCCGACTTTGGTCAAATAAAAAAAAAACTATCCCGATTAACATAAAAACAAGCATATTATCTCGTACGTACGCTACGCATTAGATGCACACACAGATATTCTAGTTCAAGAATAAATTGATCTCAATGTTAATAAGATAGTAGTAACCTTAGAGTTACACAAAGAACCCTTATGCAAAGCCTCCACGTTACAAGTTTGAAAACCTCACCGAAAGGATATAAAAGTACACATTCTTAGTGATGTCTAGGGTCCGGTCCACCGGGGCTGAGCCGCTTTGAATCAAGGGTATTGCCTAGGACCATTTTGTCACCTTTCGATCTCACCTTCAGCTCTTCTGACCGTCTGAGAAGTTCTCTCATAATCTTTCTTATGTTCCCTGAATCTGAAGGGCTCTCCTCCGCAACCAGTGGTCGGCATTGATGCACTGAGAACTCAAGTAGAAGCAAGATAAGGCAAAACCATAACTTGAAATTTGCCATATTCAATTAATTGTTACTAATCTTGTTTTACTACTAATCCTCTTCTAGCTAGTCTTTGGATTTTCAAAACAAAGGTGATATCTTAGATGCTTCCAACCATAGGTTTATATAGCTAAGCTATTGCGTAATGAATGTTGACCTGTCTAACTAATCTAATTGTCTATTTTAAAGAACTTAAGAAAACAATATTGGAGGCAGGCTTATCAATATACGTGAAAAAAATTAAAGTTTGTTTTAAAAAAGTTTGAGTTGCCATGGTCATCTATGCACTAAGTTGGAATCCAGTCAGATCTAGTTTAGCTTGTCATGTATTGCCTACAACTCGATCCCCTAAATGTCATTTCCCTTTTCCCTACGAACTCTTGAAAGGTCGTCCTTTGCTATGAAAGGTCCATTTTCCAATACCATTTCTTTAATATTGTAAAACCTTTCCATGTAATTATTTTCTTAATCTTCTACATAAAAGAAAGATGCAATATGTTTTCAGTTTTAAGCGAGAAGTTACAGAATAAGTTTAACAGACTATTTATAGTTTCTAGTTCAAGTTCATAGAGTAGTTAAAACACGTTTTCAATTTGTAGACTGTTGTAGGGAATAGATTGCATGCATTGCTTAATGTCAATAGAGAGCATGTGCATCAGTATATACAAGAGTTATTAAGACTTAACAGGGAGATATACAAGAATAGATATGTGTTTAGCTTCTGTAGAAGATCGACCAACCGTCCTTTGCTTCTTTGATAAACATACCAACGGAAAGAGAGCCTAGATAGGCTATAGGAGCACATGTAGAAGCGTAGTCATACATGTTTCTAGCTCAGTTTGCATCTGAAAATACCTAAATAATCTTAAGAATTGTCTTTGCAAAGAAAAGTTCCCTAATCACGTGTTTTTTGAGAGATAATATAGAACTTGTTTTGCTACCTTGGAATGAGCATATGCCCGCATGTGCATTAACCATGAAAATTTGTAAACTGCAATTGCCACCTCAAGTCTCATGAAGTACATAGATGACCATGGCTACTCAAACTTAACTTCCATCACCAAAAATCGTGCTAGATTGTACTACAGATTATTATTAATAGCCATTATTATGAAAATAAGATTGGTAGACAAAATGTTTATCTGGGAGAACATATCAGTACACAGTACTTATATATATTTTGGAGTGATGAAAATCATTTGCTACGGTGTTCGAAGTGTTTCAATCCCAAGAAAGTACCTGAGAAAGCCAACATCCTTGAGAGAGAATTGGCGACTAAGTAGCTCAATAACCAACTCGGCTTTGATACAATCACTAATTACAATGATATTATCTATGTAGACCAAAAAATAGATCGAAATTCTGTACAAATTGAGTATTGACATATAAGCATCAAACTGAGAGTTAAAGAAAACATGAGGTGAGAAGAAATCTGCGGAGTTCAATATACCATGCCCGCAGCATATGATGGTTTTGTCCCGATTAATAAGAATTTGATGGTTGAGCTATGTACACATCCTCATCCAAATGTCTTTGCAAACAAAAAAAAAATGTTGACGTTTAATTGACAAAAGATAGTAGCCTCGAGAAATTACAGATCTAGTTACATTGTTAAATGTCTTTTTCAAGTCTACTTAAGGTTTTTGATCAAACCTTTTTGCCACTAATATTGCTGTATATGGTTATACTTATCAATTTGATACTTATAAATGAAAACTAAACTAAAGGTGCAAACTTATGAACTAGAAACAATAGGCAATTGGGTAATTATCAGCGAAATATAAATTACAAATCAAGATGATAAAAATATATATAATTTAAATTATAAACCATTATGTAACTCAAATCACAAATATATAGTTTATCTATTGTCGTAATACTATAACTACTGTGAATAACAATTTAAGATTAGAAGTTGTACTTTTATATTCATGGTTAAACACGCATTATTAAAGTTCAAATTAATTATTTCGCAAGTGCCTTAACAATATATCATTGTGATAAAGATACTTGATCATCTATCTTTTTTCTAGTAACTTAATAACACTTTTGATAAGTAAAGTTCAACTTGGAGCAATAACGATCTTAAATACCAAAAAGTTCGTTAGGTTTATTTATTCGTTAATTCGCATATATGCGAAATTTGAACTATAACATTTTGGACCAACCATGACTTTTATCGAGTACAAAAAGATAAACCCAAACTTTTAAAATAAGTATTTAAGACATAGTCAACTTTTCATTCGTTTGAAATATCGGTAGGCATAGAGAAAGTGGAGAAGTAGATATGTTAAATGAGTACTACTAATAAATAGCCGACAATTACAAAACCAAGTACGAACAATTACTTTTCTAGGAATAATTTATTTAAAACAAGTTTTCCGCTGGAGACAATATATTCCATGGCTGGATAATGATGTTGATCGGCCACTCTCGATTAGAAATATTTTTTAAAAAACGTTAGAGCTTAGACAATTCTTCTACATTCCTCATTTTGATGAGTATTTATAGAACAAAAATATTCATTTCCTAAACTGATGAGACATAGATTAATCTTTTTTCTATTATAAAGTAATTTCAAAATATTTTCATAAAATTTATATTCATATGTATAAAAAATTTTGTACTTTCTCTATATTTGTAAAAAAATGACAAGAACTTTTGTGTTAAATTAATCACGAATTTATTTAAATTTATATTGATAGTTAAGATAAATTTAAGAGATATTTAAAGTGAAATTTTTATTAAAAATTAAAATATTCAAATTGCTACTAAATTTTTATTTTAAATGGAAAAAAATAATATTTAACATGAAAATAGATTTAATTATAAAACTAGTTTTATTATATTTCCTTCGAGTTTCATGGTGTGTGTTTAAGGCAGAAGAGGAGGTGCTGAGGCATGGTGAAACTGCCAGCGGAGGCAGAGCGGAGGTTGGCGTAAGCTAGGGTGCAGCGGTGTTCGAGCCGCTGTGGAAGTTTGCTCGATCTTGCCATGTGACGGAAATCGATGGGAGATTCAGAAGGTTTGCACCGCGTGTCGAATGAATATCGTGGAAACCGGGATTCTTGGCGGTTACGGGTCGGAGATCTACGGCGCAATAGGATGAGCCTGATTAACTCATTCTCAATTTTGTATGCCTGATGTAAGGGAGCTCATTGACAAATCATGTCAAAATCGACGGTGAAAATAGAAGCCAATTTCTCGTTAATCTTGATCTAGAGTTAGGGGTGTACCCCCAATTTACACCTATTTTTGTAATCTAATTCCAAAATTGTAAACCACGTTTACCCGGTTAAAGGCCAATTAATTAAAAAGAAAATCTGATTTTGTTGTATAAATTTAGTCATGTGTCTAATGGCTTTCATAGTTTCATTAAACAAAAAGTTCCGTTGAAATTTCGATTTTATCGTCCGAATATTAAGAAAATGATATTGTAATATTAAAGGTCAAAATGAGGCGCAAAAAGGAATAGAAGAGTCTTATACCAGAGAATAAAATGTAGGGACCTTTGTCTATTAATGGTCGACGGATTACCATATTAAGCACTATACTTATAATTTTATTATCATTGACTCTACTCCACTACTAAGGGGCCCTTTAGCATTTGATGTCGATTGTTGATTAATTTTCATTATATATGACATAAACAACCATTATAGTACTACGTTATTTAATAAATTTTCCAAATATTTTTTTCCAGTTTTTGAGATGGGAAAAATATTAAAGTCCTTACTCGAAAAGGAAAAAGAAAAAGTGAGCTGCACCTGTTGATATAAAGACTTACTATTTGCTTTTTAAATAAACTATGTTGCAATATACTACATCCTTCGTTTCTAAATAAGTGTCGTTATATTGCAACATAGTTTATTTAAAAAACAAATAGTACATTTTTATAAGGATCGGAAGCCTAATCCTTGTTTAGTTTGCGCCAAACAAACTTAATTCCAGGCAGATCAATAGATTTTTTTACTATATGTTTTCTTATTCTACCAAAAATTGGCAATTATACTATTTATTTTTGAACATATAGCTTTTGGTAAGAAATAACACGAAATTAGGAAAGCTGTAGAAATTTTTCGTATGATAGTATATGAATTTTCAGTGTAAACGTACCTTTATGTCATTTAGTTATATATTGAATGTGATTATAAACGAGGACCTTTCTCATCGTGCGTTGTTGGTGTTCCATGATTATGTCATGAATTCGACCATGAACATAAACATTTCTCTAAAAGTTGAACTCTATGTTGATTGAATTCAAACCTGGTCATAGGACTCTTAGTAAGATGTGATATGTGGATCACACAATTGAGGCCTTAGGATTATGCCGGATAAGAGTTGTTTGCTTGATGGGTACGTATTGTACGATGATGTATTGATTGTGTAAAGGTTTTAAGGTCGGACAGACGGCGCCTTATTTGCTCTTCTGTACGGAAGAATTCAAAGAAGGTGTTGTTTTAGTCAAGCATGTATAGAAGCAACGAATTAGGATGGAACATGATATGTTAGAGCTGCTTCTATGGAACTCGATACTTGTTCGCTTGCTTTGATGACGGAGTTTTAACTGTAACCCAAGCTCTCGGCCCCCACATGGCTCTCAATGTTCTGAACCCGACATCAAGCAGGACGACGAGTTTAATGTTATCTGATGTGGCGGGATTTGGGATTTCTTGACGACCCAAGAACCGAATAGGATTGTAAGACGCAGATACAAAATTATCATCTGTTTCTCGAGTCTCGACCATTGATTAG
Organism: Cardamine chenopodiifolia; assembly: GCA_963922655.1. Classification (NCBI taxonomy): domain Eukaryota; kingdom Viridiplantae; phylum Streptophyta; class Magnoliopsida; order Brassicales; family Brassicaceae; genus Cardamine; species Cardamine chenopodiifolia. Next base: position 12,903,759 of record OZ000486.1, on the reverse strand, counting down.
GAATCTATAAAGCTGAGAATCAGATAAAAGACGCTAAGCTACTCCTGATATCGATATTTAGCTTTGGATTTTCTGTGCCCTAATTTTTTCGATTAGTCATTAACAAAATTACAACATCTCAAAGAGATCAAAACCACCAATTCCTCAAGCATCAGTATAAAACCCCATCTATTTAATTTTCAAACCTGATTCTATAATTGAAACAATTCCTAATTATCCATAAACAAGTTGATTGAACAAGTTGCTGCAACCTACCAACATAAACAATATCCAAAAAAACTCAAAACTTCCATAATTCTAAATACGAAAACATCAAATCCATAATAAAATTACCAAATCGAAAAGCAGTTTTTAAAGATAGAGAAAACAGAGAAATCATTCTATCGATTGATGAAATCATTCGTCGCCTCCTTCTTTCTGGTAAACATAAGTGAGTCCACATTTGCCACAGTAATGGCGATCAAAGTGACTAGCCATGAATGTTCCAGCTCCACAAGTTGCGTTAGGGCACTCTTTCCTCAGACGCTGAACCTTACCAGATCCATCAATTTTGTAGAATTGAAGAACAGCGAGCTTCACCTTCTTATGCTTATGCTTGATCTTCTTCGGCTTAGTGTAAGTCTTCTTCTTCCTCTTCTTAGCACCACCACGGAGACGGAGGACGAGATGAAGCGTCGATTCCTTCTGGATATTGTAGTCGGCCAGAGTACGGCCGTCTTCGAGCTGTTTTCCAGCGAAAATCAAACGCTGCTGATCCGGTGGAATGCCTTCCTTGTCTTGGATCTTCGCTTTGACATTGTCGATGGTATCGGAGGATTCGACCTCAAGGGTGATTGTTTTACCCGTTAGGGTTTTGACGAAGATCTGCATCTTGGCGGCGACGGCTGGAGGAATAAAAATGAGATTGTGGATTTTGTAGGAGATAAAGGAGAAGAGGAAGCTACTAGGGTTTTTTCTATGTAACTACCCTTACTAGAACTGGGTTTGCTTTTGGGCTTTTACTGAGTAGCTATTCGGCCCTTGATCTACTGGAATTGAAAAATAAAAAGTAAATTTGGAGATGCAGGGAATCGAACCCTGTGCCTCTCGCATGCAAAGCGAGCGCTCTACCATATGAGCTACATCCCCTATCGTTGTACTATAGTTTACTTTATTACTATTTAGATAAGATATATTCTCACATCATTATATCTACATTAAAGAAAAAGGAGATTCTATTATTCTATGCCTGACTTAGTATATCACCTAACCCAATTATATTTCAGAATTTGGGCTTTTCAAGTGCACCCGCTCTACTTTGGACTTTCCCAATACTTTCGTATCAGAAAGATAGTAGTAATCCAGCAATTAGTGTGTAGCTAGGTGTTTTTTTTTTGTTTGAGGGCATGTTTGTTTGAAAGCATAGTAAGAATTATTAAAGTAGGATAGAAACCAATTACTCTCACTTACCCTAATATTGATTTAACCAAGAAAAAAATATTTACAGCTAAACTTCTTTTATATTTTTCCTTTACTTTTACTCTAAAAGAAATGATTTTATTGGTAAAAACTTGAGAGTAAATTGCTCGAAAAAAATCAGCTGAACCCACCATAACTAGGGTAAACTTCTTTTTGTTTTCACTTGTTTTTATTTTTTCAGCATAAATGTTTCAACTGCATTGGAGTGGCTGAAAAGTATACCCTAAAATGTGGGTTCATGGACATTTTCAACCTTATTTTGTTATGTTGAAATGCTTCCCAATCAAACCCAAAATGTTTTCACTCAAAAAATATGAAGTAAACATGTACTCTCATTTTTTTTCATTCCACTTATTCTCAATTACTCTAATCATAATTAATCACACTCATTATTGGATTTAAACATAGATGGATGGTGACAACGATGTTATTTTATACGAGTATATTAATAAAGAAAAATAATAAAAACATGTCAACTCGAGATATGCTATTTTAAGATTTTATTTTATTGTTTATTCATTGATATTGAAATTGTTTGAATAACTATAACATACTTTGTATTTTATTTTATTTTTTGACAGCAACATACTTTGTAATTAAAAAGCAAAATTTTATGATTGATAATTATTGAAGCGGTAAACTCGTACCGTACCACTACACTTACATGTTAGCAATCAAAACCGCATCATTCTCCATTTCCATAAATTTTTTCATATTGCTGCCCTGCATTTAGTAACTATTGTGGTATCAATAAATTTGTAATAGTCCATTGGTCAAATATTTGTTTAGCTCGTTGATGCAACTATAAATCGATTATTATTGATGTTTTAAAATGCAAGTAAAAGTACGGGTTTTATAGTTTTCGAGACTAAATATCGAGATATTGCAAAAATAAAATATGTTATTCGTGAGCTCGCGTATAGATTTGTAGTTTGGTACGATCGTCTAGTAAAAATTAACAAAAACAAAAACAAGTTCAAGGATTCGTAAAACGAAGTGGGGTCGGCTGATTGATACTCAATATCCACGCGCCATAAATGAATGCCTCATCTTCAGCCTCTATCCATTAAGTAGTTAACTCACGATCGGGACTTGTCGACTCAATAACTCCTTTTAAGCTCTCTTAATTTTAGGTTTTCTTCACCTTCTTCTTTTTATCTTCTTTTCTTCACTATTATTCTTTTTATGGATCTACGTTTCTCTTGATGTTGTAAACGTTTATGAATATTCCTCTTAAAATCAGTTGGTTTTGAGCCCATATCTTTTATATAAACTTCGTTCTTTAGTCGACGAAAAAAAAAAACATCGTTCTTTAGTCATAATGGATATCATTTTTGGGGGGTCCATATAAAAGCTGTCTCTTTAAAAAATCTTCTAGAGAAAACATAAAAAAACTATAGCTTACAGCATTTGATATGCTACGTTGCTCAAATTGTAATTTAGATAGAATTTTTGTCATATATAATGTGAAAAAAACAAAAATGATAGGCTGTTAGGTACGTTATATATTTAATGCCAAAATAAAAACAAAAGCCTATAGAGACAGAAAATAGCATTAAATCATCATCATCTTGGATCACTGGTTCCTTTCACTTCTTCCTCTCTCTATCCGTATCTTCATTATGCCTTGTTGTTGACTTCTTTACTTTCACCAATTCGATTGATTATTATTGAAAAGATCCCCATATTTTAGGATTTGTTCATTCTTTTTCTGCAAACAGTGTTTTCATTCTATTTTCACTATTCATTGACAGAGACTGGCAAAATTCTTTTGAGAATTTAGTACTTACAAAAATATATTGAGAAGACAACCTATCAAAATTATAAAATTTCGTTTATAGATAAGTGGTAAGTTGTTGGTGTACTAAGTACTAGCAAGTTCCTTAATAACCCTCCAGAGTTTATAAATAAAAAATCTTTCAATAAAAATTTGATATATTTAAAATATCTAGTTACATTTTGTATAGTTATTAATTAATTTAACTTCTTGTTGTTCCCGTATAGTTTATATTGTTGTAATAGACTAGAATCTTGTTTTTATAATAATTGTTTTCAATGCTGGTTTTGATGAAAATGACTATATTACTAACTGGTTTTCGAGATCCATTTCAAACTTCTCTAGACTGATGTCTCGAATTTATTGACCTATCATTTGGCTACAAATTTGTAGCTTATAATCGTTAAAAATACGTCTACAACTAAAGTTTTGGGAGTATTTTCTTGTTCCTCTGATTAAATCTTATAAACAAAAATACATTGGTAGAATTTCTTACAAGAAGTTTTGATTCTTGTAAAAATCATCCAAATTGTTTTCTCATATACCATAGTTTGGATGCACTACATGCATACATTTCAATACTATTTAAATGTGTGGCAACATCAAATCACCGCAATAAATATATGAGCTTCAACCCTCGTTTTTTTGTTAATGGGTTTTCATTTTCATTTTCATTTTCACAATAACGTTTACATGAGTTCTCAGAACACAACTTTAATTGGAATAGCATATCTAACTAAGAAGAGTAAATTATGGAATGAGATGCCAAATAATAGAAAAGTACAGCGCTGAGAAAAACAGCAAATTTGTAATTGCCAAGAGAAAAAACAACATTGACATACATAGAGTTTGACAAAAAAAAAGTTTGACAAAAGAAAAGACATGCATACATATATGTTCTCGTCAATCATACATTATTTCAATGATTAATGAACCAACATTATATCATGAATAGTAACAGTAAGAATTTTGAACCAGTCATCGATGTTCTTGTACGAAAGCTAGAGCTTTGTCGATAATAGTGTTGGCCTGAGTGTTTACTTTCTTTTCTTCGTCGTACTAATTATAGACTAAAGTGAATAATGTAATAAAAGAAACCAATAGAAATTAGAAAACATGAAGAAAAAAGAAAGCAAAGATGGAAGAGGGGTCCATTTCTGCCATCGTTCTCTCGTCTTCAAGGTCTGCAACACAGTATATGCCATAGCCCTACACCTCTTTTCATATTTTTTATACAGTACCTTTACAATATAGTATTATTCTTCTTTAAAAAATTTATGGAACTTTCAACTTCATTATGTATTTCTTTTGTACCCTAAAGCTTTTAGGAAATAAACAAATCACATTAATTACCATCTCTCTGTCGTGATACTGACTGTTTAACTCTCTGGCTAAAGAACAAATTAAATGTTGTTCGCAGTGGTTTTCTATTCAAAAAGAGAGTAAATTCTTGTAACCCAAAAAGTTAAATTATGACTATGAATTGATTGTTCAAATTGTTTCAAGTAACTAAGTTTCTGCTAGAAAAAAACTCTATATTAGATTCCAAAGAGTGTAATATCATTCATTGTGATGTGAAAATAATTAAACCTAATACTGTATTTATAATTTTATATAAGTAAAATAAAGAAAAGGTTTAAATTTACCAAAAATTTTTAGTATAATTACTAGATTTTTTTTGCCATGTGGCTACAAAAACTTCAACGTTCGGAAAGTTTAGGCCATCTGCCGCCACAACCGCCCTTTTTTTTATATAGAAATGTTAATATCATTGAAATGAATTTGAGGTTTTTACAAAAGTTTAACCTACATATTTACTCTTGCCAAAAAAGAATAAAAACAAGAGCAACAAGAGAAAGTTGAGTGTTAATCAACTAAGTTTTATCTAATCCACCGCACCATAAGGTCCTTGAATTGCTTCCGGCTCCGTCTGGCTGTGATGGTGTTGCGCACAACCCGATCTAGTTCTTTAAAGAGAGCATCTGGCGGGATGCTGATCTGGTTATGAATGGTGTTATTTCTCTGCTTCCATATATGGTAAACCACCGCATGTACGACATTCTTCCTTAGGAGGGGAGGGGCTGAATCTGTCTTCAATCTGGTCCATGCCAAGAGAGCTTGCCAGGTATAGAAGATGTATGGTGCTAGGTTCAATCTACGATGGGCAAGTCTCTAAATCTGCTCACTATATTCACAAGACAACAATAAATGGTCCAGGCTGCAATCTGGGCTGATGTCCGGGAAGAGATCACAGGCGAAGTAACAGCTTCGATAAAGGATGACGACTTCGCGACTTCAACTGTTACAGAGGCATCTGTGGATTTTGCCACCGACTTTGATTTTGCAACAGAGGAAGACGCACCACGCTTTGATTTGGACTAAGATGAACCTCTGTTCCTCATAAGGAGAGGAGGGCCTGGAGGGTGAGTTCTGACGTCGAGATCAACGCCGGACGAGCTGAGAAAACGCCGTCACTTTATCGCCTTTTAAGAGAAAGATAAGTTTTTTTTTTGTACCAATATCCACAGACCACAACCGCCTTTAGCTTTTCATATTCCGAATATTGGCGACATCGCATTTTGATCCTTATGGGCCTGAAATTCCAACATTTTCGAAAATTGACCGTGCATTCTAAACTAATTATTTTATATTACGTTATTGCACAATTGTAGGTTCAATAACATAATTCTCTCCAAATACAAATTTACGAATAATATAGCCACTTATTTTGGGGTATCAATACTACTCAATCCACGATTTCTTGATTCTTAATTTAATCCGTGTGCAACTATAAAAACTTCTTTTGCAGGTTAACTGGATTATTATATACTGCGATGACTATGAGAGATCTCTCTTGGACGGTTTATTTTTGCATGGTCTAATGGATCGATCTATAGACTACATAAATAAATGTTTGTTTTAAGAGTATTAGATATATACATATCAAAACATAGTAATACATATGTGTCTAGGACATGTAGTCTGGTAATTAATTATATTATCTTTGTTGCATTACCAGTCGGATTCAAACATGGAAGTTTTGAGTCTAAATTTCGTGTTATGAATCTTTGGTACATATAGTTTTGAATACATATTGATCAAAATTAGAAATGAGTCATGTACAAAAAGAGTTGAGATAGATGTACAACTTATTATTACTCAAAAAAATAATTCTAAGAAAGAAGATTATGAACTATTAACTAATAAGCTAAGTCTACGAAAAAGGTTACTATGACAAATAGAAAAGCTAAGAGACCTAAGTATCAATTATTCAGTTAGGTTCCCTGATGCCCAACAATTCAATTATTATACATTTGCATTCCATTATTCTCGACGCTTCCTAGTTCGTCCTATCTACATATAGCCTACTTTCCAGTTGGAAAGAAGGACTCAAATTATTAATTTGAAGCTAATATGCTTTCGATTATAAAAGAGTCAGTTATAAACATGATTAAGACTTTGAAGTCTTTGAACAAATTAATACTATAGATCACCAACAATAACATATCTCAACGGTCTCTCTTTAAGACCAAATAAGTTTAAACGTTGTAGGTTATTATTTTTTAGGTTATATGTGAATTCATTCAAAACACTTACCGAGGGAAATTGTTTTAGCAGCAACTTAAAAAGATATACAAAAGAGTAAGAGTGAATTTTGTACAAAAATTATAAGATATGAGAAAGGCAAATGCATATGAAATCATGACAACATGGGTAACGTACGTGACAGAGATGGAATTACGGATACTTCGGTTAATTTTGGCGAATTAGCAAATATCAGTTCTCAGATTCTAGTTTATAGTTACCCAAAAAAATATCTAAAAGTTAAATCTCTAATAAAGGGGTTCATCAATTCTCACAGTTTATGTGATGTTAAAATATATGTGGAGGCCGAGAGACGTGAAGGCCAGCTGACGATAACGGAATTAGAACATTACATGCATTATTAAAGCCGAACTTAGACTACTATGGAGCATTTGATCTGATATTATTGTCAGCGATTACTTATTTACATGATGGTAATTGTATAATCTTGTAATTTCTGGATAAATAGTACTACATGTGAGAAGATGTACAGAAAATGGTTTCCATATATATATCGCTTAAAAGCAATTTATTTGAAAATATATATGTGAAAGAACTTAACATAGTTGGTAATTACATGCAAACCTTATCATAGCTTTAGATTCACAAAGCTTATCAAAGCACTCTAGACCGAATCGTATGAGACTAATTAGAGATCCAGAAACAGAGATAATCGAGATGTTACAAGACCATATACAATCCCTTGGAACTTTATTTACAATGGTATTCGCCACTAGTGCATCATGTTACAATGATGCCAATGAACTTTATGAGAACCATGTGAGAGTCACGGTCTCTCTCTCGAATTAACCTAAAAGGTTCTCTTCACTTAGAACCAATTTGCCAAACTTATTCATAGGCCGGCCAAGATCAATATAGTCAACGATAGAAGTATTCAAAGTATACATAAATTAGAATTGGATGTGATTTGAAAAAGTGGATACGATGAATAAGACATAGAGGATGTAGGGTTAACTTAAGTTTCACGACTTAGAGGAAGTATAATGTGGAATCTTTTAGGATGAAGGCAGATTGCATGCGCGTGTGCTTTTTCTAAAGACATTACACTAAAACTCCTGCAATTTGTTTATTTATTTATTTACTTAACTTTGGGAGTCTTCAAGTTGGCGACATTTTCCACTTTTTCTTTTCTGTTTTTTCCTCTAATTAATTATATTTTAATTGTGGTCTATGATATACATAAACAAAGGCACCCAAATCTAGATCAAGTGAAATATTTCTTTGATTGTTTCCATACACACAGACATATATGTTAAATGAATTGCTTATAAAGATGATTCAAATTCATTTGAAGAAACATTAGAGATTATAATTTATGGTAAATAAAGTAGGTTCGAATTTATTATTGTTAGAATACAAGTTTGGATGTAGGACACAAGCTATTGAAAAAGTTTAAAAGAGAGTTTTAAACGAGCTTTAATTGTTGACAAACAAAACTTAAAACAATGTTAATCACTAAATCGAACACATGAATTGTGGCAAAAAAAAGTTGGCATATATATAGACAACACTATTTTAAAATTGAATATAAGTAACAACATTATTTATGCACATATTTCATGGGAACGAAAATATTACTATATATTTTTGTATATGATAAAAACAAACGAATGTGCACAAAAATATCTAGACATTATTCCAAAACTCCAACTAACATTCGAATGTATAACGTATGGTTGTGGTAAGAAGAAAAAAAGTCTGATACGTAAGTCTATTTCATTGCCCTCCCTTTTTAGTGGAACGAAAAAAAGCTGTTGTGTATCGTTATCAACTGCTTAAATAATATCTGCTCGATTTTAAAATATAAGATATTTTAAGGATTTTTTTTCAAAATATAAGACATTTTTTATATTTTTATGTAGATTTTAATTTTATTGAATTTTGCGTGATTTATATTATTTGGTAGTTTTTTCCTAATATATTAAATAATATTTTTAAAATAAAAATAATTTCTCAATCTTTACGATTTTAGATAGAATATTTTATATTTTAAAATGGATAGAGTAATAAAGAGAGGGAGTAATAGAAAATTTTGTAATAACAATAAAAGTTTTTTACTTCTTGTTCATAGGTGGTAGAACTATAATTAAAAAGGAAAGGTACATTCTCAGACAATGACCTTAATCATAAGGTTCTAACATTTTTTCTCCTCGAAATTCGAAACTCATTCAACGTTAGGCCTTAATCATAGTTATCCACATGAATGAAACACATACGATCTTCTCTCTCCCTGTATAGTAGTATTTATACATAAAAATAAACGTGACCTTAACAAAATAATAAAATAAAATAAAATGGTACACAACATCAATAATACTAGAAGCGAATTATTGCATCGCCGACTCTGATTAACATGTAAATTTCTACCGACCAACATATGTGCATATGTATTTTGTGTGAAACAGATGATTTTCAAGTTTTAGTTGTTTAGTGAAGGAGAAATTACATATATATGTATATACGTATGTGTTTTTTTCCTTTTAAAAAAATATCTATATATAGTGTGTGTGTAGTTTTTTCACTTCGTTATGACTTATGTATGTTGCAAGAGTTTGATATAGCACGTATGATTGAAGAATAATGATTGAAAAACTTTTATGTAACAAATAAAATGGAAATATATAAATATGTGGCTAAGAACTTAGGAAAGATGCATGTTGATATGTGAAATGGGAATCTAATAATGAGGAACAAAAGATCGAAAGCAAAAGGGTATTTATTTAGTTTACTTTCCTATTCTGAACCCTTAACTTCTGCCATCCTTTCCACCAACAATACTCTCTCTTCTTCTTGTCCTTTCATTTTTAGACCAACGAAACATATCAACAAAATCTTTCTCTCTCTCTCTCTCTCTCTCTCTCTCTCTCTTTTAAATATCAATTCTCATTTCTTTGGAAAAAACCCTAGACCAGAGATTCCAATTCTTTTTTCTTCATTTTTTTATTTGGGTAACTTGGGTCACTAGACACCAAACACCACAACAACCAAAAAACGGCAAAACAATTTGAAGATTCAAAACAAAACAAGTGGGTAACCAAAACGGCACGCAAGTTTCATTCCAAACTGATTTTTAAAAAAAACTTTGAGAATGTCATTTTGAGAAAGGTAACAAGAAAAAATGGGGCTTAAAGGTTATAGCGTCGGAGAAGGAGGAGGAGAGATAGTTGAGGTTCAAGGCGGCCACATAATCCGAGCTACAGGACGCAAAGACCGTCATAGCAAAATCTTCACATCAAAAGGTCCACGTGACCGGCGCGTGAGACTCTCAGCTCACACGGCGATTCAGTTCTACGATGTGCAAGACCGGTTAGGTTATGACCGGCCTAGCAAAGCTGTTGATTGGCTCATCAAGAAAGCTAAATCAGCCATAGATAAGCTCGAAATCGCCGAGACTACTACTACTCGTCAAGAACCGGATAACACTAAACCGGGATCTTCTTCTTCCGAGCAAAATTTGGTTTTCCAAAGAGATAACAACAATAACCAAACGCAGTTGGTGGGGCCGTCCGCGGCGGCGAATCTTGATCCTGAAGACGCAATGAAAACGTTCTTCCCAGCGACGAGCTGCTCCAACATAAATTTCCAAAACTACCCTCATCATGATGACGACAACATAGTCTCAAGAACAACAACAACACCAAACCTTAGCCAAGATCTTGGACTCTCTCTTCATCCATTTCAAGGAAACAACACAGTAGTCCCCGAGACCAACAGTTTCATGACGACTCCGTTCGAGACGTTCGGGAGAATCTCCGGATGGAATCATCACGACTTAATGATGACGTCATCATCCTCATCAGAACAAGAAGAAGAAGAAGAGAGCAATGGTAGTTTCATGGTGAATCATCATCAACAACCGCCGATGATGACATTGGTTAATAGTCAGCAACAACAAGTGTTTCTTGGTGAACAACAACAACAACAACAAAGTGTTACCCTTCAGTCCAGTTTATTCCCTCATTTGTTTCGTTCTTGGGATCATCAAACGACGTCGGATCATCATCACAATCAAGCTTCTTCTGTGATGTTTCCTTCTTCATCACAGTTTGGTTCTCATGGGATGATGATGATGCAAGGCCTTAGTTTTCCCAACACTAACGGACTACTCCATGGAGAAGAAGGAGCTACTCAACCTAACTCTTCTTCTTCTACTCCAAATTCACACATTAAACACAGGTGTGCTTCTTATTTATTTAATTTGTTCCATTTTTAAAAGCGTATCTATACATTTTAAATTTTATTAGGTTAATTAAGAAACCGTTCCCTTAAATCTTTAAAATCTTTCATAATAATTAACACACAAGTATCTCTTTGATTTTCATTCAGACAACAGTGGAGGTTCAATTCATCATGACATTGAACAAAAAGGAGAAATTAATGTGATGAAAGGAGAGTACGTACGCCATATGTTATTACTTTTTTTCTATTATTATTATTATTATTATTATTATTATTATTATTATTCAATTTTGCTTGTTTGTTTTTGCGATCTCTACATTGATCATCAAGATTACGATATTGTAGTCTCATCTTTTATTCTACGAGTGAGTTTTAATTTTCAGGTTTTTGGTGTTTGGTTAAGTAATGTTCTCCATTTTCTCTTCTCTGTTAGTAATCTAAAACGTTTAAAGCTTCACAACTTTGGTCGTATAAATGAGTTATTGAAGAAGAAGAGGTGCTCATTATCATCTGTGCAGATACCGATTTTCTTTTGTAACATAGCTTCTGAGTTCTGATCGACTTTTATTTTAGCTGCTAAAAAGTTGTGACTATTTAAATGAAAAGTCAACATTATCACAAATTTGGAACTTTTATGCAAAAGTTGCTATCGAGTATTCAATGCTTTGTGACAGAGATGTATACTAAGGATCTCGATATTTTAGTCTGCTCTACTTGGTCTTATTTGTTTTGAAAGAAGTTATGTCTATAAAATCATTGAAAAAATTATCTATAGTTTTATAGGGTCTATATAGAGAATAGCAATTATCACTGTTTTGGGATTTTGGCACTGGCAATTTTATAGTATATAGGTTTGATGAAACAAATGATAATAGTATGTATTGGTTAATGGGGTTTGTACTTTGTAGTCACATGATGATCATCAAAAAATTATTTCCCAACGATGATCATCATTTTCATACGAGACGTAGAAAGCTAAGAATGCTCGCACTTTGAAAAGTTTGAATACAATTTCCACTAGTTACTTAAAAATCATCGTATTTTAGAGTGACCACTTTGGCCTTTTAATCAGTGATTGTGCTTGGTTTATTGGGAGAGGTCAACAAAAGGATTATGAATATAGAATTTTGTGAATGTGATGGATGCATTTGCATTTTTAGAAGCTAAAAATCCACATGATTAAAACATAGAAAGATTTATCCAATTTGAAGTGTCAATATCATCAATTAAATATCATCAATTAAATCATTTTTAGCTAACTTCTTCTCATGTTTTTCATGCCCGGGGCAAAAAAAAGTTATGGGTCATGTACCCAGCTAAAAAGAAAATCCAGTTATTTGAGTATCTTTATAAATTTAATAACATGGGCCCCGTTTGCCCAAGAAAAACATGGATCACATTTCACAAAATATTAACCAGGGCCTATTAACTAAAGCATAAGCAAGACCAATGCAAATGTTTATACAGCAGTAGCTGATAATAACGACTGAATTTTAATAGAATTTTTAATTAGACGGAAAGAGCCACAATGTCACCATAATGATATCACCAACTTGAACCAAACCTAACAACAAAAAATTCATCAAAATAATCTGTCCAATTGTCCATTTTTGTACCAATCTTGATGGTTTTCTATTGTTTTGTCGAGTCTTTCGGTTCAAAATATAGTTCATCCCTGAGCAACAATAGGCTCACGTGTACTCAACATATTAATAATATGTGTTTCCTTGATTTCGTTTTCTTTTCTACAATGATCATTCTCGGATCTTAAAAACGTTTATACCCTTTACTTTGTTGCATGCATCTGAGACACAGTTCCCTTTTTTTGTCCACAATGCATTTTACAATCTTGTTCCAAAATGAGACCATTTTCTTTTAAAAATGTATTCACACCTTTATAACTCTTAAAAAATCTATTAAGAAGTTTTTCTAAAATATTTCCAAAAAAATGTTTTGGAGATAATGGATAAAGCTGTCTAGCTCTACCGTGAATATAGAGATTATCTGCTATCATCCTATTCAATGTTATGGTCCAACAAGTACCTAGACGTCCTTGATCAACGACCTCCAACAAAACAAATTTGTTTTTTCTTGAGTCTCTCCAACTCATTTTAAATCTACAACTTTTAGGTAGTTCCTCAGGCAGTTCTGCTACTGTCACATCCTTTATTATTTATTTACTCTCCTTTTATGTCCCACCTTTTGAAACTCACATGATCCCACAAAAATCAACGACTGACTTATTGAATCACCAAAATAAAACATATCAAACCCGGTCGACACAACTCAAACGATAACATAACTCTAAAACATCTTAGATATTGGAATCAAGTTTGATAAATCCAGTTTGATAAACCCAGTTTGATTAGAAAATAATAAAGCGAAATTGAACAGATCTTTATATCTTATTGTCTCTCTCCCATAAAGCCATACAAATAATCAGAGATAGGATTTATATTATTCGGGATTTCCTCTAAACATAATATCATATGAGATAGTTTCTATAGAAAAGGTCAGGTTACATTATCGGATGGGAGTAGTATAACTAAAACGAGAATATATGGGGTAATAATGAAATGTTTAAGGAGTTAGTATCCTTACTTTGCAATAACGGTTTAGACCAAAAACCCTTTGCTCATCTTCGTCAGAGATATTTAGATCTCGTTCGTAAAACCCTATCACACATTTCTTCGTGAAGGAGATGGCGGGGCCTCTGCTTCGATCTCTTTGGTCAAACACTACTCGAAGATCCTTCGCTTCTCTTCAATCATCACCTTCTAATTTCGGATACTCTCTTTCGTCCTTTCGCGCCTTCTCCGCTGCCACCGCTTCCACAGCTACAGCTGCGGCTGGAGCTCCAAGTAGCTCCCTCGATCCTAATCGACTCAGGAACGTGGCTGTTATAGCTCATGTCGATCATGGGAAGACAACGCTTATGGACCGGCTTCTCCGTCAGTGTGGCGCCGATATCCCTCATGAGCGTGCTATGGATTCTATTAACCTTGAGCGTGAAAGAGGGATCACAATTTCTTCAAAGGTATCGCATTTCTTCAGATAAGAGTCTGTTCTGATTGAAATTAGAGCTAATTGTTACTTTACACTTTGAAAATTGTTCTTATATAGTGATAATTTTGTTCGTTCTGTACTTTTGTTTGTGAAGACTTTGAGTCATTTTGTATTGATGTGTTATACTATTGATAGTATAAAGATTGAAGTTTATGTAAAAATTTTCGACAGGTGACATCCGTATTTTGGAAGGACAACGAACTTAACATGGTAGACACACCTGGTCACGCAGATTTTGGTGGTGAAGTATGAGACTGATCCCTGATAAATTGGTTACTTTTAGCATATTACTGATTCTCATGCTCAGTTTCAGTAAAGTTGTATATGTATATGTGTTTACGAGTAGGAACATGTTTTTGTTGGGAAATTAAGGCTTTCTTTCTATGTCACTGGAATTAAGCTACTGGCTGGCATGTGTATGATCTCACTTATTTGTGCTAAGTGGACATGAGATTAATATAATAGAAATTTTCAGAACCTACCTATGGTCTCATGACAATTTCTTACTAACTTTTTATCTTGAAAATTAAGTGTGAGTTGTTTGGTCAGCATTAGGACATTCCTTACAGTAGAACACAGGTGATATTTTAGTGACTGTTTTTGCATTTTGAATTTAGGTTGAACGAGTTGTTGGTATGGTTGAAGGAGCTATATTAGTTGTTGATGCTGGAGAAGGCCCTCTTGCACAGACTAAGTTTGTTCTTGCCAAGGCCTTAAAGTATGGGCTACGACCTATTCTACTCTTAAACAAGGTAGATCGACCTTCAGGTATATACTGCATTCACTCCCTTTCTTAGTACTTGTTTGTCTCCTTTATCTTGTTTGTTTTTTTTTCTTTTTCTTTCTTTTATTTAAAATGCTTCCTCTGCCTTTTTCCGTTGCCAGTGACAGAAGAGAGGTGTGACGAAGTGGAGAGTTTAGTGTTTGATCTTTTTGCAAATCTTGGTGCTACAGGTAATTAATTTAGCAAAGTTTATTATATGTATTCTAATTAATTTACATATCATTACTAAATCGACATTCTGCTTTCTCCACAATTTAGAGGAACAACTAGAGTTTCCGGTGCTTTATGCCTCTGCAAAAGAAGGGTGGGCATCTTCTACCTTTACCAAAGAACCTCCTGTAGATGAGAGGAATATGTCAGAGTTGCTTGATGCCGTAGTAAGACATGTTCAGCCACCAAAAGCAAACCTTCATGAGCCATTTCTGATGCTGGTATATAACTCTGGCTAATGAAATTCTGAACTTCCTTGGCCAATATTGGCCAATATTGTGCATACAGTCTATATCAAGTAGCTGATCTTTGAGTTTTGTTCCTTAACTTAGCCGAGATAGACTAACACAGCTCTCATGATTTCTGTTTGGCGTTCCACACTAGACCTTCAGATAAACACCTGTTTATATGCAACTATATCCGTCAGTAAATCTCAAGAAAGCTAGAAGTGATCTTGTCAAAGTAATTCCCTTGGGAAAGGAAGACATTGGTTGGATACTTAATGAGATAATATTCAATTTATGACCTTCAGCTTTCCCAGTTTGAATGTATTTTTGTTATGTAGATAATGTGCCGAGTTTAGAAGAGATTCATAAGTACATAACATAACTATTATTTTGAGGGTAAAAAATGTCGGAACTGCTTAATCCCTTGGCAATGAAATTTTACTAGAGTTATCACTTCTGACTTCCAGGTTTCAATGATGGAGAAGGACTTCTATCTCGGACGAATATTAACTGGAAGAGTATCTTCTGGAGTTGTCCGTGTTGGCGACAGAGTCAATGGATTACGCAAAACTGATTCCGGCTCTGAGAAAATAGAAGAAGCAAAGGTTCATCTGCATATTGCTTTGTACTTGGTCAGCTGTGTTTGCAAACTGTGATGTCTCATCTGCGCAAATACAAACATCTTTCTCATAGGTTGTGAAGCTAATGAAAAAGAAAGGCACAACCATAGTTTCAATTGACGCTGCAGGGGCTGGTGATATAATCTGTATGGCTGGTTTGACAGCTCCATCAATAGGTCACACGGTGGCTAGTGCAGAGGTAATATCCAAATGGACCACTTCCCGATTTAATTCTTAGAAAATATATAAGTGATTTCTGCATTTAACATAACCTCTTCAAATTCCGTTGATCCCTATTTGAAATTTAAGAAGCTTGAATAAATACCTCATTTTTTTTTCTTTCAGGTCACAACTGCACTCCCTACTGTGGAGCTGGATCCACCAACAATTTCTATGACGTTTGGTGTCAATGACTCTCCTCTGGCTGGTCGGGATGGAACCCATGTATGTTTAATTATAGTGACAAGACATAGCTAGAGTCATTGTACTCATGCTTTAAAATTTTGCAACCTCGGATTGACCTTTGTGTTGCTACTTTTTTCATCTTAATTCACATGCTTCTAGCATTCAGAGTAAATTTGTCCCCCCCCCCCCACTAAGCAATATTTGAAGAAATATTTTGTGTTCGGTTGTAGACCACTCGATCTGGCACATTTTGATAGGCCATTGCTAATCTGTATGCAGTTAACCGGAGGGAAAATTGGGGACCGGTTAATGGCAGAAACTGAAACAAATCTTGCCATAAACGTTATTCCAGGCATGTCAGAGTCATTTGAAGTCCAAGGGAGAGGAGAACTTCAACTTGGTTTGTGCTTTTACAGTTTGTGTTCAATGTTTCTTTACCTGTAAAGATGGATATAAAATATGAAACACGCCAGAAAACATGTAACTGTATCTATTTCTCTATGCCAGGTAAATTAATCTCTGTCGTGTTTAACAGGTATCTTGATTGAAAATATGAGACGGGAAGGTTTTGAGCTCTCAGTATCACCACCCAAAGTCATGTGAGTCTCATCTCTTTGTTTGTTTACAGAAGTTGCATTACATACTGTATTAGTTGTATAGTCAGAGTTAGTTGTAGAGGTTATTATACTTTGGTAGTGTGGGAGGGTTAACTTGTTTCTGTTATGTTACCCTTCATCTAAGCTAGTGCTAAATCTCTTGAAAAAGAGGGTCTTGGCAGTTGGTTTCATTAAGCAATAAAAAAATTTCTTCTCTTTTAACCTACCTGATTTATATACGGATACCTCTACAGTCTACACTAATACATTAGTTGGTCTATGTTTAATCTACTAGGGGTTTACCTCTTAGCCTAGAAAAGCACTTTGTTAATATCTTTATTTCTTAAAACTTTGCCATTTTTCTTTTTCTGACTTCTGATTTCTACTATTTGATACAGGTATAAAACTGAAGAGGGAAAAAGGCTTGAACCAATTGAAGAGGTGACTATTGAGATTAATGAAGAGCACGTAGGATTAGTGATGGAAGCTCTCTCCCACAGGCGGGCCGAAGTTATTGACATGGGTCCTGTCCCTGGAAATGATGGTAGGACGAGACTGTCATTAACTTGTCCTTCAAGGTTAGCATACTAGCTTTAACTACTTTCATAAAATTTTGTACTCGCATTCAGTTATTCCCCTTGAAGAAATATAACCAAAGTATACTTGTGTTCTGCAGAGGTTTGGTTGGGTACAGATGTGTGTTTAGCAGCGACACCCGTGGAACTGGATTCATGCATCGTGCTTTCCTAAGTATGCGAATTTTCTACTTGCATTTCTACCCCTCCAGTCCGCTTTTTTTTTGTCTCTTTTCTGAGTGTATTCTTCCTTCCTAAGCATCAATTCAATTGAGTCATCTTCTAGAGCAATGATCTAGTTGCATATATCTGCTAAACTGTTTCAGCTTCAGATATCATTAATTTTCTTGTCAGGAGGGTCCATCATAGATGCAAACATATAGCTGCTTTTTCCACGACAATATCTGATTGCCAGAATCATCTAAGATGTCAAATTTTTTATTAATTTCTTCTTCAATTGACACCTGTTTGTGTATCGTGTTCTTGCAGCTTATGAAAAGCACCGAGGTCCGCTTGGCAATGTTAGGAAAGGAGTATTGGTACGTCTATGGCTTTGTTGCTCTTATGGCTGATGAAAAATTTCCTTTGCACTTGAATTTTTTTCCTTCATAAAAATTTTTGTGCACTCTTTAAGTTTTAAGTTTTTAACTGTAACTTATATATCTTGATGGAACAGGTTTCCATGGGATTTGGCACTATCACATCTCATGCACTGATGGGTTTGGAAGCTCGTGGAATTCTTTTTGTGGCTCCGGGACTGGATGTGAGAACCTTCTAAATATGATAAAAGAAAAGAATAAATTTCTGCTTCTTTCTCGGTTTAGCTTTTCTTGACTGGAACATGTTATGTGGTCGTTTTGCATTGATCCATGCTAATACTGCGCCTTGTTCTATTTTTGTCTTTAACAGTCATACGATGGTATGATTATCGGTGAGCACTCACGAGATACGGATCTTGATGTAAGTTGGTTAAACTCTCTCCTCTTAATGCTGAAAAATCACAACGAATTGACTAAATGCCATGAGGTCACCTGTTGTTGCACTACAGGTTAACCCAGTTAGGGCCAAAGAACTTACAAACATTCGCTCAGCTGGGAAAGACGAAAATGTGAAGCTATCTCCACCTCGCCTTGTATGTACCCTTTTCTCTTTTCACAACATATAAAGACACGAGAAAACTGCTTCCTTGATCAAAATTTTCTTACCTTTTGTGGTTCCACTTTTGAATTGTTTTCGATTCAGATGACACTTGAGGAAGCCATAGGATACGTTGCATCAGATGAACTTATCGAGGTACATTGTTAATCATATGATCTATGAGGAACATTTTGTTTCCAGCTTCTTATGCATCTATTGCTATTGGATTAATGTGATCAGGTTACACCAAAGACGATTCGGTTGAGGAAAAGATGTCTAGATGTTAACAAGCGTAAATCCCTGAGCAAACGAGCCAAAGAGTAAACTTATCTTCCCTACTTGATTCTTAGTTCTTGTCACAATCGTAGAAAAAGAAAATTATTCATTATTTACGAAAAACATTCAGATTATATTAGAATCGTAACTTATACGCAAGAAGATGCATCCTTCTATTGATGATGACAATATGAAGATAGATCGATCCCGATGTTGTATTATCATTGTGGACCACCGGATTTATAGTTTATGAAGAAAGTTTTGTGGGTGGCCTTGGGTCTATTTCATGACCTACAGGTCTTAAGTTATATTTCCAATTTTATCCTCATCAAAAGCATATGTTTCCACTGATATTACAATGGAGTTGTAAAAACTTTCAAAGTTAGAAAGTAGAATCAATTTCGAATATTAGACAACGAAAAATAGTGTATGAACTTAAACAAGACGAGACAACATTATGAACATCGAAGTTAAAAATGCTACAGATGAATAGAATGACCTCGGTGTGGTACAGGTGATGGAGCCATCCGAGAAGGATTTGGATGAGATGAAGAAGGGTTAACATTTGGTGAAGGTGCCTGTTGAATTGCAGACGTAACTAAAACCTCAAGCTTTTGAAATGTGAATGTTTTGTAATTGTTTAATTTTTTAAAATAATGTCTAATTTCATATGTTTAATTGAAATATCAGTAATCCTGTACCAAAGCATAATAAAGATGTATTGAAAAAGATTATAGCAAATCATATGTTTGCTTTTACTAAAAGAAATCAGTGAAGAAAAAACAAAATTAAACACTAGTAAGCATTAACGTATAAGGCAATAAATAAATCCAGCTTATAAGTCTCAAAGTAGATCCTAAAAGAAAAACAGAATACTTAAACAAAATCCTCAAAGAAAAACTAGGGTTTGTAGAAGAAAGAAGGAGAGCATGGTTAAGCCACTCCACACACAAGAGCTTGAGGCCGCATTGTAAGGAAGTGTTGCGATAGTTGCATCATCTACTGGAAGAACCACAAGAGGATCCTCTAAAGGCATAGGACTAGGATTAGGTTTAGAAGAAGAAGAGTTGTTTGGTTGAACATTGGGAGTTTTCCGCAGAGAGGCAGGCAGGACTAGGACGTCAAGTTTCTGACCAGATTCGCAATGACCAGGCACACCGCATATGAAATAATAGTGACCGGTTCGGTTAAGGTTAACCGGTTCATACTCGGATTGGTATGTGGCAAGAGCGGAACTAGGGTTGCACGACTCGAAATCTTGGAAACTCACTTCCATCACATTGTGTAAATCCTTGTTGTATTGAAAGATCCGACGTAAAAAATCTTTGAAGAAGACCATGTCTTGTAATAATCAACGCCAATCGGTCTCCATCCGTTGAAATCTCCAACCACGTACAAAGATGCAGCACGAACTAATCCAATCAGTGACAATGCCACAATTAACAAACCCATGGCCATGATGATTGTCTTCTTCATGATGCTGATTGTTTCCTGTGATCAGAGAGGTATAGTAAAACACAGAAGAACAAACTTTATATATTTTCTATTATGAGGAAATAGTTTAGGTTTGTTTAGATTTGTGCTATATATATATATATATGTAGATAGATTACTAGATAGAGGCTTCCCAGATTGCAATTTTAATTAATAGTGTTTGATTTGTCCAGGTGTCTCTTGGACCCATGAATATATTTTACCAGAGCAATATATATTAAATAAATTATTAATAAAAATAATATTTGATAAGATAAAATTTTCTAAACAATAAATATCTTATAATTTTATAAGTTTACACTATCTCATAATATTTTATTATTTTTTGTTTTATATTTATTATTTTAATTTTGATAAAATATATCAAACAAATTATGAGACTAACGTTTCCATAGTAGTAACAGAAAAAATGAGTTTTCTTACCTAAGTACATGATAAGAATGAAAGAATAAATGTTACATTAGTATCAAACTTAGTATTAATTTCAGACTACACATTTTCCTGTAGGCTATAGATAATAATAGAAATTATATATTTTGAAATTAGTTTTTCTTTTCTTATCAAAATATATAAAGTTTGAACACTAGAGCTTGAAGCTGCCTTATGTGTAGCTGGTGATGGTGCCATCTGATACTGTGGAGCATTATTAACCGGAAACAGCCATCCGAGACGGTGAAGGAGACGAAGAAGAGCTTGGTGATCGGACCGGTCCAGGAACCGGAGCAGCAACGGGATCCACCGAAGCCGGTAAGACATGAATTTGAAGCTTTTGTCCTACGTCGCAGTGACCAGGAAATCCACATATGAAGTGTTGGAGACCCGGTTTGGTTAGAGTGACGGTATCAGACCCGGTTTCGTATCTCGTTAGCGGTTTAGACGGTTCTCAGAGCTCGAAGTCAACGTGAGTGATTTCATTGACGTCATGGTAATCTTTGTTGTAATTGAAGACCAAAGAGTCACCGACATGAAAAGTTCTTGAAGATGCCCAAGCCTCGTAATTGACGCCCATCATCGTCCATCCGCCAGAGTCACCAACGTTGTGAACGGTCCCTCCAACGGCAACTCCGAAAAGTGCCACAAGAATCAGCAAAGAAGTGAAGAAGACGTTGCTTTTGATCAAAGCCATGATCGATCGTTGTTTGGTTCTTCTTTTGTGGAACGAGAGAATCAAGCAGCAAAGAAAGAAAATAACTTTTGGAAGAGACTTATGAAGTTTTGAGTTTGTTTGGTGAGAAGTTGAGAGGGCACTAAGTTTGTATATAAGACTCGAGGTATCGTTTGAGATAATGCTTTTCCCTCAAGGAATTTGAAGACTTTCATATCTTTTTTAACTTGAAAATATATTTGGATCATTCCTAATGAAATCAATTGTTCAATTGTCCTTGCGTAAAAACTCAATCTTAGTTACACCTTTTCTAATTTAATTTAATTAAAAATAAATTAAGACAACTACCTTCCAAACTCTAATATTTTAATAAAATTATAGATCTAACGATCTATTTGTCCGCCTATGCCTATTTATAGTAATCGGGGCGATCCGCTGACCAAAACTTAAAATTAATAAATACAAATCAGAAAAGTATAACTTAATATTAACTAGCACAACTTATCTTTAATTGTATAATACCAATGATAAAATTAAAGTAATACCGCCTCTAAAACTGTATTTCGAACAAAATATTAGAAGTCATATGACAGCCACGGAGTGCTATATGAGGATGCTTGGAAACACTGTAGATGCCATGGCAGATGGAGCCAGAGGAGTTGTCAAGTACTATATGATTCTCTTCAAATTCCTATGGGTTATCTATATCGAAATTACAGACTCACTTATCTCTTTTTGTCTTTGGCTTCACTGAATTGATTTGATAGAGGTGCAGCTAACCAGCCACGGTTACTAGTCCCCGTAGTGTTGGTTATGATATTCAATAGATGGAACGGGTAAGCGTCTCTCTCTTGTGCATTATTAAGTCTTTTATCAAAATCAACTTGGTTACATCAGTCATTTATACTTTTTTGACTTCATGTATTGCAGAATACTTGTTCCTGAGATGGATTCATGCATCTGGAGTTGATCCCAATGTTGGTTGGGTTCTTTACTTAAAAAATTGCTACGTTCTTTCAAGCTATATACGAGGCTATCTCCATTACTACTCAAACAACCGAATCATCATCTCCAGACACAAAGGCCAGTGATTAATAAGGTCAAAAATCAATGTTGTCAGAAATGTTTAATAATGTGATAAAAATTAATAATTCATAAATTTATTCCTAGCAGCGAAGTACGAAGATGTATCTAATAAGAACATAGAAAGCAAATGCAGAAAAGAGTAAAACATAGAAAGTTTATTGTAATTTCGAAATATTCAGACCAAACCGGGTCCTTGAGTGTATTCTTAGTTAAGCCTTCCTTCGTAAACGTAACCGAGCTTCTCACAACCCTTCTTAATCTCTTCGACATCTTTCTCCGGGCAAGTAGCATCGGAAACAACAATGGTTGTTTCGTTCCCTCCGGCTTTGTATTTGGCAAGTGCTTGTTGATTTGGAACAGCAATCTTCACGACCTTGTCATCTCCAAAAGTAGTGCAAGAGATTACTCTAGCTTCCATTATTTATTTGCGTCTTTGGGTTTATTACTTTGCTAGAGTGTAAGGGTGATGGATGATTTATATAGAGAACAATCATGTGAATGTTAATGGTGGAATCACGTAGCATGAATGCATGTAAAAACTGTAGATGGACCACCAGATTTGGTTATAGTTTGAACAATAAAGTTGAATCCAAGAACTTACTTCATTTTGCCTGACTCATTTTTCCACTTCTTTATCTAAGAAAGATAATGCCACAACAGATTAAACCTATCTCATATATTCAAAGAAAATATGCAAATAATGTTAAGGCACAGTTTCCTATAGTTGTACTCGATATATGTTTTACCTTAAGCAACCAAAAAATGTGTTAGAATTTTGTAGTAGAAACAGAGAGAAGAAATGAATAATAAAAAAAACTGTTTGTATTAATAATCATTTATTTGTTCTACTGAGTACATATTTATAGCTTAAAATTTAATATTATCATGAGTACATAGTCATGCAAAATGAAGCAATTTGCTTGTATTCAATTTCATTGTTCACTAGTCCATCTATATCTAGTTAACCATATGTATAAGAGTTTAAGGTAGATAAATTCAAAATTGATAAAATTTTGAGATTGTTATTTTAGATAAATATAGTACACTTTTCTTAACGCTAACATGTATTATTTGGGTTAGAACTTGAATGGTGACAATGGTGTTAGTACAAACCACTAGATTAGTAGTCATGGTCAATATCCGGTGCATTTTATTGAACATGTTTAAGAAAAACGTGAATTAGCATATTATCTGAACATGAAATTTGATAATATATATATATATATATATATATGCGACCCAACACATTTGAATAAATCCTCCACAATTTGGCTATTAACTATGTATATTCTACGAAAAAATCCAAGCACACCTTTTCTTTAGGTTAGAGTATATATTTCAACCTAACAAGAAGTTCCCTTTTTCCTATTCAGGGACCTCAAGAAAACTACAAGGAGACATCATTATTTTCACCGCAAACTCTTTGGTAGAGTAAAAAAAGGCATGTAAACCCATGGAAAAAAACACAAGAAACAACAACAAACATAAATGAAAATATTTAGTGATAAAGATAAATGGAGTATTGTAATCTGGTTTACTTACTAGATTGGTGAACGTGACCAAAGATGTCAGGACAATCCAATGTATCTATAAGTCTCACTTCCTTTCTCTTTTCTAAACCACTTTGGTTTCCAACCTCTCTCTTGCATCTCTCTCGCTTGTCTTTGTCTCTGTTCCAACCTCAACTTCTCTGCATTTCCCATCTCAAACACTCCCTTCTTCAAATACCTCTGGTCCGGTCTAAGTTTTGAATCTGTTGGTGGCAACTTCTCCTTTAAACCAGGAGTGAGCTCATTCAGTGTGATCCCAAACCGTGTTAGATTTTACTTTGTCGGATTTTCAGGAGATTTGTTTCGTTTCCACAAAATATGAGATTCATTCACCTTTCCTTGATTGGCCATCACATAGTGCATACTCTCATCCCATTTTCCAAACAACTTAGCCACTGTTTTGCCATTTTTGTCTTCTACAATACCTTGAACTTGATGAGGATTTCTATCGATTATCTATTGTTCCTTGAATTTGAGTTTACATGAGTATTCACCAGCGCCTTCTATTCGCATTGTTCCGTAGTGATCACAATACAATTTACCAAGTATGAGATTGTATATTGATGTTGTCACCTATATTTTGAGCAGAGAGGAATAAGCATCATATCATTCACAAATGTTTTTTTTTTAATATATTAAGTTTCATACCTTACTCCACTGCAAAATTTCACCACCATCAAATTGCAAAGTCAACACACCAATAGGATCAAGCTGAATTGATCTACCCCAGAATTTGCTTTTCAAATTGCTATCTCCCCAAAATTTCCATCCTATGCCATCACAGTGGCATGCCAGAATCATGGGATGATGACTCACCTGACAACATAATTCACAAGAGAATGTTATGTATATTAAGTTCACCAAAACTAATGAGTGACGCTTATAAGTCCATATAAAGAAAAAAACCTTTTCGGCGAAAAATCGAAGGCCTTTATCTGGATAGTCAGCCTCATATGTTTCTCCTAACAATGGATTAAAAGGTTTGCATATTCTTCCTTCGGTTGATGCATAACCAGATACAGCAAAGGCAGCTACATTCAGAATCCTCATGAGGTTATTACCCTGAAAAAAATCATTTGCTAGGAAAAATCAAGGGACTATTATAATAAAAGAAGCTAAATAATATCGCTGGTTCGCATAATTTTATTACCCTTTTGCCCCATTCAGAAGCTTGATCAAGAAGATATGATACTCCAAATCCTCAAAGCATTTCTGTAGAGAAGATAGTGGCTCGTTGAAGTAAACAGGAAGACAAACTTTTGTAAGATCTTTCCCAATGTTGTCTTTGATCATTGACCAAAGGCTAACACTTTTCTCTTTTTCAACCGGATCAGGTAATTTCTTCCGTCGTTCGACATGAGAATAGTTAGATCCAACAGACTTGATGGAAGGATCAAGATCCTCTTCTGACTCAAAGCCATTATTAAGCCCATCATCATCTGAAGAGAATGATGATGTACGAAAAGCGGAACCAATACTTTTGGATGAACTTGAAGAAAGAGAGTCACATGTATCAATCTCCTCCTCAGCCTCGTCAAATTGTTCATTATCATCGTAGTTCCTTCTGAGATAGAGGAATCAAGTAAAACAACAGCTCTAAATAAAAAGACTCGTAGATAGAAAAATTGGAGTAAAGAAAAGGTTTCTTGTGTCTTACGTCTCACGAGTCTTCATTGTCACCTTGTCACGAGTCTACAACCGTGTTCTCCAAGTCAAAATTTTCTGTCTAGACAATGACATAGATTTTCTGTTATTTAAACATTAAATTATTCTCCAACAAAGCTATGAACATGATGGAAGGTTTTTAAATACCTCTAGTTGTCTGAGTGTATCAATGAGAAGCCATTGCTTCTGTTTAAGAAGCAAAAGCTGGCTTTGAACTGCTGAGAACTCGGACTTCGTGATTTGCTCACAGTCTTGAATGGCTGATTCACTCACTCCTTCCTCAACCAATCGCAGCCTAAGCTTCTCCATCGAGATGCCTAAGTTATTAGTTGGTGCCATCAACTTGGAGTTTGACATTCTTGGAAACATGTCTTTGACAGCTTGCAAAGCTTCCATCCAAGCTACTCTGTCTTCTCTCGTCTCTGCACGTAGGTGGAGTCTCTTGGTGCCGGTGAATATTGAAAATCTCTAATCATCTGATCTACTTTCCCGAATAGATGAAACCTATATCGAGTTGATAATCATCAAATTGAATATTGAATGCACTATTTATATCAATCATCAAAACTGCATTTAAGGTATGTCAACTGAACAGTGCAACAGCAAAATAATCGAATGATTGAGTAGCGGAAAGAACCGAACTTGATAAAGAGTCCGCAAAATAATCACAAAATGGTAAAAAATAATGTAGTTTTATGGTAAAAAAAATGTAGTTTTAGTAGGATTAATAACGTTTTGTTGAGAAAATAGTTAAGCAATTTGGTAGAAAAAGTCATGAATGGTATACTACTCTTTAAAATAATCACAAAATGCTTAAAAAAACGTGATGATTTACAACTCTTTCAAATAAAACTTGAAAACGTGATTCCACTATTTTGTTTACCTTATTTTACCTTTTAAAATATTAATTTAGGTTTTATGTTTCAACGTTAACGTTTTTGGAAAGAAAAAGAAGAATTCTGCTATTTTATCCAAGTTTGAGAAAATAGTGAAGAAATTTGGAAGAAATTAAGCATAGAATATACTCCAATAATTTTTTTAAGAAATTATCATTGACAACACAAATCGAGATAATAGATGATTTTAATCAAACCTTGAGATG
The DNA here is from genome assembly GCA_963922655.1 of Cardamine chenopodiifolia. Lineage (NCBI taxonomy): Eukaryota > Viridiplantae > Streptophyta > Magnoliopsida > Brassicales > Brassicaceae > Cardamine > Cardamine chenopodiifolia. Next base: position 12,876,841 of record OZ000486.1, on the reverse strand, counting down.
GACTTCACCAAATGGCTTACGGCGGAGCTGGTGGTTGATACCGGCGTAACGGTTATTCCTAGAGATCATACGCGTGGACTCATCTCCGATGACTCTAGATCCTTTCTCAGTCTCACGAATAACAAAAAATCTTATCAGGTCCATGGATTTTATAATACGAAACCACTCCATCTTGCAAAACGAACCATCTCGGTCTCCATCCTTTTCCATAGTTCACCCATTTGTATAATATCCCAGCAACTCATTCCCAGCGATATCATTAATCTTAACATCCACCGGCGGTTCCCTCGCCGCTGCCGGCAAAGCTAGTACACGCTGGTAAGAGACGACGTCGTTTTTGGTGGTTAAACGAGAGACTATGGAGGAGATGATGGTTATTGGACTGACCGGGATGGTTATATCGTTGTGAGGCAGATCTAGTAATAACCGGTTGGGGTGACGTGGCGTACATGCAGAGAGGTGGTTGCTCCGGCAACGGTGTGGAAGGAGAGTGATCGGAGAGAGTGGAGACACAACAGAAAGGATGCATGTGAAGAAGAGTGTAGAACAAGAAAGCGCGGTGGATGATGGCGGTTACGGTTACGGCGAAGGAGAAAAATTCTTTTGAAGCAAATAAATTGAAAGTTTTTTTTATAGAGAGAAGAAGCAGTTGTTGAGAAGAATAGAAGTTTGATAGGACTCAACCTGAGAAGCCAAGCCTCATTTTTAATTTTTAATTTTTTCATCATTTAGGACTTAAAACTATGGTCAACGGTAAACTTTAATTTTTTAAAAAAATAAAACGTATCAGTTCGTTGTTTATTATGTAACAATGATGTATCAGGAGCAAAGTACTATATAGAATGCCAATAATAAAAGCACAACAAATTTACAAAATTTTATCCAACACTAACTAGTTCAATTGACCAAATATGAATACTATATTAATCAACGGTTCAATATACTCACTCACACCTTTAAACTTAAGTTATTTGAATTTATGACCTTATATATAACCCGCAAGAGACTGTATTATCATAATAAACCAATATGTGATTTTACATCCCGTTGGGCCTAATGATTAAGCATGAGTGTGCAATTGGAATTAACTATAAATCAAATTAATGTGGAACCCATTAAGATTTGATTTCATTTTTATATTGCTGTTTTTATATCTATCCTACAAGAAAAAGGGTCCCCTATTCTAAGCTTTTTTTTATTCCTTTGACTGAAACCATAAAGGACAAATCTAAATCTTTCCTGGAATATTAACCAAAGAAAAGTTTTGATGCTGAATATGAAAAGGGCATAACATGGTTTATCCGTTGCCACAGATTTTCTATAATATTAGAAATATTAGAAATACCGTACCACTAGAAATCTTATAGTAGTTGTAATCACCTTTTCTAAGATAAGAAATTCCACGTATAGAAAATATTAATATTTGAACACCAAAGGCAAAATTTAAAAAATGAAGGCTAATTTCCTCTTCATTGGTCTAAATAGTAAATATTCCATTGACTAGGGTTCACGTCTTAAGAGCGGCTTTGCCAACCAGTCTCACATTACTTCATCAATGCAAAATTGAAAATATACTTAGATAAATGAGATGGCAAGCATGAGCTATTGCAAATACATGATTAATAAATTAACAAAAGGCTAGAGATCGAATTTCACCTACTTGGACTTCCATTCTTGGTCTTTTCCTTAACCACTATAAAGGTTTTTAATTGTAAAAGTATCTTGGTTTTCTACTTGCTTCAATGATTAGTTTCAAGTTCCTACGAATCATTTGGTTGTCCAAATAAAAAATACGATTATAAATTTATAAAGTTATATATGAATAAAAAATGTCACTCTTCTTCATAAGATTAAATGATAGTATATGAGTCTATAAAGTCGGATTATCGAATGCTTGATACGAAATACAAATCAAAGAGCTCTTTATTCTTCCCAAAAAAGAATAGTGTGTAAATTTCCATAAAATAGACCAAAATGCTCTTCAATAACCAACCAAAAAAAAACAACACTGCCTGTGAGTGAGACCATGAATCACACCAGATGCAGCTTTAATAGACATGCTTGTTTGTGCTCTAATTTTGTTCCTCTGCTATCAAAACTGAACTTTGAAGTTCTCTCATTAGAAGAGCCTCATGATCTTAAAGTTATGCCACTCAGGTAAATAATTTAAGAGCAGAGATTTATAGAAGCTGGGCTGCTTTCTTTTTGAGCTAAAACATCTTCTGCTCATAGCCCCTAACAAGAAGTGGTGTTAGCACAGTGTGTACTCACAATCGAGTAAGCCTCTTAGTATCTCTTCACAATTTGGGCGTTCTTGAGGCTCTGCCCAACAATCTGCAGAGATAAAATCGTTTCATTTTCTGAGAAATATGAGAGGATAAACAAACGGATCGATTAAAATGTTCAAGAAATATGGTTTTCAACAACATTAAACCTGCAATTAATTTGCTGAGTGGACCTTCAGGAATCTCCAAACGTGACCCTTCATGCGCAACAGCATAGACAACCTAAGAAGCAACATTCATTAAGTCATCAAGTTCACATTTCAAAGAAATGAAATTATTTACCCCGAAAGACGTGGTGGATAAGAGAGAATGAACATCACTAGAAGAATCATGGCACAGCATATTATACCTTCTCAGGTGGAACTCCTTCCCATGGTTTACGTAAAGTAGAATGTTCCCACATTATGACCCCAAGACTAAAGATATCACATTTCTCTGTAAAAGGCTCGTTGCGAATGAGTTCTGGAGCCATCCACTCTGGTGTACCAGCAGATGAAGTGTCCTTCATGTTTTCATCTGTCATTATTCTTGAGAGCCCAAAATCACAGATCTTGACTGTCCACTGTTTGTCCACGAGACAGTTGGCACTTTTTAAGTCACGGTGAACTATCTTCATCCGATGTATGCACATCAGACCCCTTAAGCATTCCATAAGAGATATAAAACAGCATGATATACGCAAATGTAGCTTAAAACATATAATCAAGGGAAATGTGCAAGGAATCATAGAACAAATAACAAATTGTGTGACTTGATCAATATTTATTATGTAAAAGAATATAGCTGAACCTATCTTTCTTTGATGGATGTCATTCATGTTTGCTCACACCGCTAAGATATAACAAGACTCAATAAGGAACTGATAAATAAAAGAAAGATTACAGAAGCCACAACTAGATAATGGTGCACCCTAAAATACATCAGAGTTCATGCTTTTATACGTACAAATTCTGTTAATTCTCAGAGATTCACCAACCATGATCACCCACCAAAGGCAGACAAGGAACAAAATAAATTTTAGCATAAGAAGCAAGCTATGTACCTGCAGATGTCTCGAAGCATCCTGAGCCTTCTGTGCCAGCTAAGTTTCTTCTTCTGACCACTCATGTGGATCAAATAATACAAAGATCCCAGCTCCATGTATTCTGTAATCATGGATAAGCGTGGAGGTTTTGTGCATGCACCTAGAAATAGTACAACTGCAAAAACCGAGATAAGGACTTGTCTGATAAAGGTGAATGAAGAAAATACTCTCAGACATGTAGCCACAAATGACTTGATAAAGATGACAAGAGAAAAAGCGAAAAGACGACGGAAAAAAAATCACCATTTGGGTGGCGAACACGGCTGAAGAGAGAGCCGCAGATGCCCGAGCAAACATGCAAAACCATTAGTAGATGTACACAAGGATTGATCCAAGAATGATCAAGAATTTATTAACAAGATACCTGAGAATTGATATCTCATTACAGAAATCTTCCATGTTTTCGGCAGTAAGATCTTGCTCCAGAAACAATTTGATTGCAACATCTGTCCCATTCCATACTCCACGAAAAACTTCACCAAAAAACCCTAAATACAAATACAAATACAAGACAATGTTTCTTTATATGAAAGTTTTGAGATTTAGTTAACGAGGACAAACAGAGAGCCAACACAACAAAGACGTTCTAGAATTTGCAAAAGACATAAACATTAAAGATAAACTATCTAGATATTTCTAGAATCAGTGATGAACAATGATTGGCAAGTCAAAAGATAATTTACACTTGCTTCACTAATTGAAAATGAACTCAAACCTGCATTGTCTATATCAAAGGTAGAAGTAAATTTAGAGCAGCTTACCGATCCCCACCCGAGTTCCAACAGTAAGCTCTGAGAAGTCAATGTCCCATTCTTGATAGGGTAATAAAGGCTGATTCTGCAATGTGGAAGACTCAACCACTTTATTCCATGTATCCTTTACGGCAAAGTCTGAAGGCCCTCTTCGTCCAAATGTATTACACCTGTAAGCATGGGGAGATGATGGCAATGACATTGTCTTCTTAGAGTTTAACTCATCATCAAGATGGAGACCAGACACCTGAGAAAGCACAACCAAAATCGCAAGAAATTTAGAGGTACGAGCTTATGGATACAACAGCGTAATGCAATGATCTTCTGGAGCAATTCAGAACTTTTAGACTGGTTTCACAATGGGAGAAGAACTAATACAATACAACAGTCACTCTTACCAAAAGAGAGGCCACACTTACATTGTTATCGATACCTGAGCTGTTTTCATCCTCTCGGCCATGCAAGAGACGGTTTTGCTTTGATTTCTCATACATTTCTCGTACAGCGCTACAAAAATTTGTAACCTCAGAGTCAAAACACAAACAAATCATAGAATTACAGCTAACTCTTCATGACTTCTTTCTCATGATTCTCAGTACCATTATCACAAAGTTAGAATGAAAACCATAAATGGCTTAAATTTCTTTTTTTAACTATGAGAGTAGATATAGTTCTTTGTTAATCATATTACCACCTTACAGACACATAAGCATCTAATAGCTTAGATATAGCAGTTTTGCATTCTAGATGACTCATGCCATATTGTAGATTTTTCAAATTACCTTACCAACTTAGATTAACAGAATAAACTTGAAGACTAAGCATGCAATATGCATGCTGAAAATGACGCAAATGCTGCTAAACAATGAAAGAAGAAACAATGCACACATATGAGAATACCAACCTTGCAATGTCATCTCCAATCTCTGGTGTGATCCTAAAACTTCGCCGTCTAGTTTTACGAATTTCTGATGTGGATATACTGTTTGATCCTAGATAATATTAATAATTGCTTGCACATCCACAGCCAATCAAAAATATATATTTCTGAAGATATCTAGTAATAGTCAGATCAGAATCTGACAAACAATGCAAATTTAAATATCACTGTGTTGGAGAGAAATGGCAGAAAAAACTGATTCTTGAGCTGCCGTCCTTTTAACATGTAAGATCAAATATGAAAATCTAGCAAAGATTGATCCTTGAGATGTATCCATGCAGACTTGTATAAGCAACTTAACTTATACTGGTATGTCCAGACAAACATGCAGACTAAATGTATATGATAGGAATTGCATACTGAAGATTTTGGCATGCACTAATGTAAAAATGAGCTACCTTGAAGGAGATGCGTCACCAGAGTAATCCCTACATGAATTCCTGCCAGTGCTCAACATTGATCGTACACGTGATCGCATAGATGGGTGTTCTGGGCTGCAAATGTAACAAATGGCCAACTTTCATCAGTTGGTATAGAAAAAACCAAGGGGAATCTATTGAAAAGCACATTTAAGATAACTCATGCAGAATCGCTAATCGAATAGGCCCAGAGACATTTTATCAAGAGATTTAAATATAGATGCAGCAAAAAGGAGAGAAACCAAAATTTTACATTTTCCAACTCATTACTAAATCTACATCAAGAGGTCGTACCAATGTAATAATTTTCTATTTTCTTTTTTTATTAACTATAATCCAAGTCAGAAAGAGCACGGAAAAACCTTGAGCTAGCTGTTCTCTGTTCAGCAATCACTTTTCTGCGACTACGTCTCCAGAATACAGTGGCAACATTTGGTTCACTATGCGAGGTGTTGCTGAAGGAAGAAAAGCGCATTTGTATCATACCAACAATTGTACTGATTCCATTATACAACTTGTCAGATATATATGTCATAGTTACCTCAATTTCCTTTCAGTAGCTGTAGCAGGTCTGAGCATCAAATTACGTAGTGATGGACCAGATACATTTGGATGTCCTTCTAACTTCCGATAAAATTGAAGATTTTCATCTTTTTCTGTACTGTAGCATAGGAAACGATTTATCACTCCAGGGAAAGCTTATCACAAGAGATATTCTAGAATGAACTGACTGTAATATACTTTAGTTAGAAAGAAAATCACACAACAGAGGCCGACCTCTCAGGATCTCTTCTCTCATATAAAGGACTATTTGGCTCCAAAGGTGAGTCACAAGAGTCGTTTTCTGCAGAATCACTCTCTCCAGCTGGTGAGATGTGTGACATGAAAATTGCCTTGGCTGATCGAGGTACCAACTGACCCGGAAACCGAATTAGATCAACTAGTAGTTCAACGGAATTCAGCACAACTATAACAGACATGTGTTTGTTTGAGTCCATGCAATCCACAGTCCCATCACTAGGCAAACCCTGCTCAGTTAATCAAAAGGGAAACCGAGTCCATTTGTAAGAGACAAATAGCATAAGATCCAACCATCTGGATCAGAACAGCATGTCACTGCAAATTTCTTATTACAATATTATAAAAAATGCAGGTAGAGGAACAAAAGAAAGGAAAAAAAAAAACAGAGCGGCGAAACATCAGAAATTGAGGCTCACCACCACCAGATGACTTTCAAGTCCTACAGTATCAGCTAGAACTTTGAACAAAATTGCCCGAGCTCGACAGCACCCACGCTTAATTTGGCCAAGCAACTGAGCACCATGGTTTTCAAACAAGAACGCATTTTCCTCTAAAGCAAGTTTTGAAGGGCTTTCCAGTGTCGGACGCTTGTAAAATTCAGATACCTGTTTGAGGAGAATGAATTTTATAAGCATAAGGGAACTAACAAACATAGAAATTTCCATCAACTTCCAACCAAATCAACAAATGAAAGACATCCCACTGTAGCTTGGTTGGAGTAGAGGCATATAGGATAAGGCACTGCTAAAACAATTGCATGATGACATCAACTCCCTTTTCTTTCTTAATAAAACAGAAATTGAGGTAATAATATATCCAGAACGGCAAACAAAAACAGAGAAATCCACTGGCAATGCCCAACTAAGAGAATATGCAATGCGGACCTATGACAAAGAGGGAAGAGTCATCACAGAATTCCTACCGTTCCAGCTATTTTCTTAATCACCAAAGCGGGATTTGAGCCGCTGACAAGTGTAGTGATCAACTGTTTCAGCATCGCGAGCTTCTTATCTTTTTGAAAATCAACAAGAATAACTTCAATTCTGACACCTTCCTCTCCCAAGGCATGAAGCTCACTCGGAGTAGGTAGTCTATTATATAGTTCCTTTACTCTCTTATCCTGGAGAAAATTTTCACATCAGAAACTGCATCTTCCTACTAAGAGAGATCCCCAAAGGCAGGAAAGCCAGCGTTCCAAATGACAAGAACACAGGCGAAAAAAAAAAATTCTGAAAACAGACATATCGCTCACCGGAACAACTGAGTAGAAGCCATTAGGAATCGGTTCAGCGAGCATTCCAGTATCCCAAAGATGTTGTGATGCTCTTAGTCCTGGAGAGCCATCTTGCTCAACACTTCTAGGGGACTCCTTACTCAAAGCTTCACCTTGAGATTCTAAAGAAAGTGACTTAACCCTTTCCGCAAGTTCTGAAGGCCAATATGTAGCACTTGAAGAAGATCCTTGCTGTGTAGAGCTTAATTCATCTCGTCTCTCTTCCATCTTTCAGATAATTAATATTGTATCACTATTTCACCATCTCTTACCCCAAAAGAGGCTTTCTAAACCGAGAATAATGCTTTGATTGGTGTAAAATTGAACCCATCTGCTCTAGTTTCTGCACTAAATGAGAAAAAGACATGTAACCTTTGTTAGACAGAGAAACTAGTGAAAAGGCTAAAACTGAGAAATTCTATAGACAGCAAAGAAGATGGTTTAAACGAGGTTTGTTTTGCCCACCGGAATGGTTAAAATGAGCAAACCAAGAAAACTATGTAGTAAAGCAACTTTATGTCATCAATTCGTTTATTACACCAGCTTCGCCCACAAAATTTAATATCAAGAAAGATTCCAGAATAACCTCCAAAAATCCGCACAAAAGGTACACAATCGTTGGCAAAAAGAAAAACAAAAACACACAAAAAAGTCAAAATAAAACTGAAGAATCGTCACACATTGATGATGAGTTCTAATTCTAGCTCTATGCACATTCATAAGTCCTAATTCTAGCTCTATGCACATTCACATCGGAGAGCCAAAACATCGAATGTAATTTCAGGACACTCCTGAATCTTTAAATCTCCTAAACGCCAACTCTAACAAGAGCACTAATGAAAACCTTTCTAATCTCCAAACCAATAAAAACTCCCATTACAGATAGCAAATTAAATGGCCGAAAGCAACGCATTTATCTATAGTAAGCTAGTTCCTGCAGATCCGTATGAGACACGAATTTAACGAATCAACACTACCAAAACTACCTTAAATCAAATGCAATATTATCGATTATTTAGAAACAACGCGAAAACCCAAAATTCGTAGAACAGACAAGGATCGGGGAGAATCAATTGTACCGGCGATAACAATGGGGACACAGAGCATATCGGAGAGGCTCGTCTGAGAGGAAATGAGGAAGGAGAGAAAACGAAGAAGGGGGGAGATAGTGAAGAACGATGGGGAAGAGGGTCACGTGACTTTTGGGAGTACGGATCGAAGTTGGGACCCACACTTGGGTAAATCCAGCTGGCAATGGGCTGTTGGGCCTCTCAGATTTCATATGATTCCAAGTCAATGCTTGTTCCTATTGGACCCTACTTTATTTATCTATACGTTATATATTTGTAAATATAATATATATTATTACTCTGTGTTTTTTTTCTTCAAATAATATAGCATTATGTGTGCAAAATAAATGTTGAAAAGGAACTATGTTATATTCTAACAGTACGAGTTTGAGATTCCTAAGATAATGTAAAAATGAAAATTGAAAGGTACTGGTCTGTACGAGTGTACGGCTAAAGACGGACCACAGAGAAATTGTCGGCAAAGGACATAAAACAAAATTACGCACGTGGGAGAGGAGACCACACGCATCTTACAAATTTCAAAATATTTATTAAATCTTATGAAAACTTAGTATTTTCTCAAAAATTTAAGAAAACTTTTAAGAAAATATCAGAAAGTTATACCAGAAAATAGAAATTATGGGTATGGCAAAGAAAAGAAAAATATAATTATGAAGTAAGAAATTTAGTTTAGTTTGGGCTAAAGAGCTTCAGTTCTAAGCCTATGGCCCATTTCAGTTGCAAGGCCATTCTCAAACCCAAATATAACAACCTTTTTTTTAATTGTGATTCAAAATGACCTCCTCTTGCTTAACATACTTTGCCACTTTAGATTGTAATATCCCAAATTGGTTGACATCAACTGTGGAAAGGGATCAACACTTTGTATGTTCTCATGTATTGTCTTGAATAATTGAAGTACGTTTGAGTATTATTATTTTAAACATTTTTATTTGTTAACATCTAATTTAAACATTTAACTATGTGTAGCCGAACTTTCTTGACCAAAAAAAAAAACTATGAGGAGCCGAACATTTTATTTGAAATTGGGGGTACTATGTGGTCTCCTTTAGTTGAAGCTACTAAATAGAGGAATATTCAATGTATGTATTTATTATGTTAATTCAACAAAAAAAAAAGAAACCTGTTGATAATTTAATCGTTTTCTGGGTCACACCTGCATGACTCAACGTCTTAAACTCGAGGAGACGAACTCTATTTTAGCATATCACTGAAAAATTATTAAGGAAAAGAAAAATAAACTGAGAAGAGGATTTAATATTTAAATAAGAGATGGAAGCAAAAGAATGTGACGTATATTATTGTCTTCATCTCATTTATTTTTATGTGTATTAATTGCTTATCCGTCGATGCTTCGACCATTTAGTTTTTGCAGTACTCTTTAATCTCAATTCTCAAACGACTAACAATAATTTATAATATGGTGCCTACACCTTGGTATTTTTAGGAAATTTTATATATATAACTCAGGTACATATGTGTACATTATTAATTTTGGATACAGGTTATGATGATACAACATTCTAAACTTTGTGGTTGTCTTTTGAAATAATTATTCTAAACTTAACATTCGGAAAAACCAATTTACTAAGCTTTGTTATATACATTTGAATTAGAAAAGATTCCAAATCCCTATGCAAATTTTATAAATCATATAGAAAATACATTTTTGAATAGAATTGGTTTTCTCTTTCTTACTGAGTTTATTAAAAAGAGTCTGGCTGATCAGTCAAAAAAAGAAGAGTCTCACTATATCTGTAAATGCCTTTTTTCCCAGAAACCTAGATTTTGAACTCATATTAATATATCAAATATAATCATGTTCTAAAATCAAGAATGTGCCGACAACAAAAAAATCAAGAATGTAAAGTAACGTATCATTAGTTTGAAGAAAAAGTAACGTATCATCTCATTACACTCCCGATGTTAGATGATCACTAGTGTCTGTCTATTCATTTAAATTATTTATATTTATGACAACCAAGCATCATCTCTACCCTCTGCTTCATTCTTTAATGTATTATTTTGTGCATTTTTGTTACTTGTTTGTATCTTTCTCTTGTAATTAAGTTGGATCTGTTCCCATATTTTACACACAAATTTGATTTATTAATGTTGGATTTATCGAAATACTACTTTATTTGGAAACATGTGTTTACAATATGCAAAATGTTTGATGAAAACTGTTGTATTTTATATATATATATATATAGTTTAACATATAAATTATTTCACATTTTATTTAAAAAAATAAAAAAATCTTAAGAAATGTAAAGTAGATCTCGTTGTCAATTAGTATATATTTATCGTCCCAAAGTGTATCATCGATTCATAGAAAAACTCATAAACACCATTTATTAATTGTGTTTTTGCCAAATACTCATAAAAACTATGAAATCCCCAACTAATTCGTATTTAAGTCATTCGTATAATCATTTCGATGATCACAAATAAACAAATATCTAGTGTGTATATATATAAATGCATGCCTACTACATTCTCCCTATTATCCAAATTAAACACATGATATGGTCGTAATTTGTCTAATTGATTTGGATTCATAAATAACGGGCTCACGCGTATTCATTTGAATCTGTATTTTGATTTTGTTAGGTTCTTACTCATGTGGGGTTTTGATATTAACTAAGAAACATAAATCTTGATAAGCTTTCAAGAAGCTGACAAAATATCATCAAGGAGGCTGAAGAAACGTTTTTTTTTTCTCTCTTTCTATCTCTGTATGAATAATTGAGTTTTGATTTTTGGAAGCTTTTGGGTTTCGAATTTGATGGTTCTGTAACATTAGTGATAATCTGGACAAGGTTTATTCTGCAGATTACATGATGTTTTGAAGTTATTGTCAAGTCGTCTAATGATGATTTGATATTTATGCAGAAAGCTTCATGTTAATGGGGAGCTTGATTATGGAAGAGAAGCAATTACATTTCAACCGTCCGCTAATATCTGTTAGACGACCTACTACACAAACTTCAGAATCTGAGAGCAGAACAAGATCTTTTGATTCAGTAACAAACAAGATTCCTCCTTCTCCACCGGTTTACAAGTCTGATAAAAGTCAGGCCCTGTGAGAAATCCAGGAACTGTTCCTTTCCAATGGGAACATAAACCAGGAAAGCCGAACGACGAAAAGAAACCGGAATTTCAAAGTACTGTAGAGCCACATGTTGTGCCAAAGCTTCCTCCTGGGAGGAAACCTGAAAATACTAGAGCTGATCAGCTGACTAGAACTGGTGGTAATATTGTATCATCTTTGGATGAATATCATGTGGAGGATGCAAAGAGTTATAGTTCTCGGTTTGATGATGATAATAGTGATGATACTTATATTGTATCGGTTTGATGATGATAATAGTGGTGGTGGTGGAGGAGGTTGTTAACTTGTTAGATATCTCTTGAGTACCTTTTTACGAACGTATTTGGATTATGACCGATTTGCTTGGAGCATTTAGGCATACCTAAGCACAATGTGTGCATGATACTATTTAACCATTGTGCTAAGATATGACCAATACCTAGGATATGATAAGTCTGAACGGTGGACGAGTATTTCCAAAAATACTAAATAGTCCACGAGTTGGATACGATATAGTCCACGAGAGCACCTACTATATTAAAATGTTTGAAAATACTTTAATAATACCCTTGGTAAAATGGTTTCATGAAAATGCGCGCTAGAGAAAAAATTTGAATGAAATAATTCAAACTGGATGAAAGTACATAGTCATTTAATTATTATTTCAGTTGCCTCTATTATTTCAGTTTCATCTATTGATTTTCATGAATCTTGTCCACTAAAGTTCTAGTGTCCACTTCACAAATCTCTTTAATTATTTTAGTATACTTGTTAGGTTTGTCCATTTAGTTATACCTACTTAATTTACTTTTTTTCACTATTAGCTCTTAATTACGACTCATGTAATTACATCAACTCTAAATACAACATAAATGACATCTTTCTTACTACCATCTCATTATTATCCTCTTCATCATAGCTTCAAAACTAAACATACCAAATGTATTCGTTCAATGGTAAGAAAAGATCCTTATTCGATATTTGATCACAAGATTACAGAAACATATTGATGTATTAAGTTTACACGACATATGCCCTTGTAATCATAGACATAGTTTATCCAACTAAATATAGTTACATTTAGTATTGAGTTTTAACCTATTTAATAAATATAAAAATGTTGGAGAACAAAATTAGTTTATAGAATTGGTCTGAGTTGTACACCACGACTGGGATAAGACACTAAGAATAATCATTTGGGAGAATGATACGTTTGTTTGAATGTCATTTAATGCGAACATATTTTTTGTCCATCATAGTAGATTGTTGTCCATCTCTGGCATTGAGTTCCTTGCAACCTTGACAAACTTGTCCACCGATGTTAGCAGGAGTATTGTCCACGCGTGGTTCACGAGAAAAAGGGTCGTCTTCATCTATATGGAGAGTAAAATTTGTGGATATGATAACTTGTCCAGGTCCTAACTATATGCATGATAACCTTATCCATGATTTATCTTATTTTGTTACATTCTAACTTCGTAGAATGTCCACATATGTGATAATTTGTCCACGACTTATACGAGATAACTTGTCTCCAAGTTTGAAATTGTCCCCAAGTTTGTTTGAATTTTATTTAATGTGGATACTACACACATGATAACTTATTCACGATCTATCTTATTTGGTTATATTCGAATTTTATAGAATATCCACGAATATGATAATTTATCCACAATATAAACGTGATATCTTGTTTTCGAATTTAAAATTGTCCCGAAGTTTTAAATTGTTCACGATCTGATAACTGTTGGGGTCAGTTCCGTCATCGAAATTTGGAACGGGATGATTGACAACATCGTCATTGTTCATAGTCTCGTCGTCGTCGTCTTTGTTCATAGTCTCATCGTCGTGTGTGTCAGAAAGTGAGGGAGAACTAAAGAAAGTGAAAGAATCAGTTGCAGAGGGCAAAATGGTTAATTCACGTGTGGAAAAGGTACAAATTCGAAGAAGTTTCGGAAAAGGGCATCATATATAATAAAAACAAAAAAAGGATATAGAAAGTAATTATCTCTTTTAAATAAATGAATAATAAAAATAAGGAATGAAAACGAGTAAATAGAAGTAAATATTGTAAATAATTTATAATAGTAGGGGTATAACAGAAAAATGAAAAAAATCTTAATTTGAGTCAAAAACTCCAAAAAAAATTTAATTTGAAAGGAAGATTAGTCGTTACCCAAATGGGAGAACATGTTATCATTAGGGAATATATTGTTGTATTTCTGTATCTGAATGTGTAACAATATTAACGTCTGCAATTAATTGCACCAGTTATATTGTTAAGGAATTGCCGGGTTATGATGCTTTTCACTTTCATTTCATTGCTTATTAACTAATGAATATTTAGTTAATTAATAGCTAAGGAACGCTCTCATTGGAGCGTAATACGTACGCGCTCTAATCGCGCCTGGGTCTTCCTTTGATCTCTGAACGATTTCTCAAGTACACATCACAGGTGAGAGAGAAAACAGTCTTTACTCTTCAGTGGGTGAGAGATAGAGAGAGAGAGAAGAAGAGCTGTAAAATCACATGACCTCGATACCATTGGGGCCTCCTCAGCCTCCGTCTTTAGCTCAACAGCCACCGCACCTTCACGGCGGAGATGCGTTAAAACGTCGTCCTGATATGGATACAGACAAGGTTTTTCTTCTTCTTTACGCTTGGTGTTTCAAAACAAAACATTTCAATTTTCGTTTGGTGACTGTTCTAGATCTCAGCTAGATCTAGCTCAGATTTTTCTTATTCGATGTCTCAGCGTATCGATCTGTGCATTTTGACTTGATAGTTTAGCTAGTCATACGTTTCTTCAGCTGAAATTTTCAACATTTTACTAGTCAATATCCTGATCTCTCGAGCTATTTTTCGATTTGGAGTAGTTAACCTTTGAACCTTTAAACTACAAAATTAAAGTAGAGAAATTTTCTTTGTGAAATTCAAGAGCAAGACGATGATGTAGATCTTACTAGCTTGTGTTTTCGTCAGCTTACTTACTTTGGTTTAATTTGGTTTTTGTGTTTTCATATTTTTGTTGTTTAATTCAACACTATTGACTTCACAAAGTACTTGTGTATCTCCGAGTTCTTTATTTCCTGACAGGTTTTGGAGTATTCTGTATCGATTCTGAACTCTTTTGTTTTTTGTTTAATGTTCTTTTTGCTATGTTTCTCCACCTGACAGTGCTTTGTTCCATGATGTGTTTGATTGTATCTTTTAGTTTAGTACAATGTTTTTATGTCCATATAATGGTTGACATTCTAATGTTGCTTTATCTATGAAGTTTCATTTACCAATTTTTAGCTTCCCTTTGTCTTTCACAACTAGTATGCATTTCTTTTTTGGATTTTGTTAGCCTCTGGTGAATATGAACATGCGACATCTTTCAGACTTACATTTGGTTATCTTACTTGATTGAATTCTCTGTAGATTGGGCATTTAGTGTTCTTAGATTTGAATGCTATTTAAAAAGACAGGTTTATGTTTGGAAGATTTCACATGCTAGAGAGATTGAGTGAAGAAAGCTTCAAACTTTTAGAATGATTTGTCTATTGATTATCAGAGTCATTTGTGTGAGCTGATGCTTATTATGGAGAAAACACTAAATGTTACTACTTTCTTTCATTATTTATAGACAAAAATAGTTTAACACCTGTAATAATATGATTAGGTTTTTGATTGCAGGAAATGTCTGCTGCTGTTATAGAAGGGAATGATGCTGTTACAGGCCACATCATTTCTACTACAATTGGAGGCAGAAACGGTGAACCTAAGCAGGTTAGATTCGGTTGTTTGTTCTATCTTTTAAATGACTTAAATATTGTTGACAATTTTAAGTAATCATTTGTTATGTTGCTTTTCCATTATATGAACTTCAACAAATGAAGAAATAGATTTTAACCTCTTTGTGGCTCATTTTTTCCAATTTTAAAGTGGTTCTACTCACTGATATTTCCTCCTTCTGGCCTTTACAGACCATTAGTTACATGGCTGAACGTGTTGTTGGAACAGGGTCATTCGGAATTGTATTCCAGGTACTGTAGTGTTTATTACTACTAGCATCTGTATGCAATAGCTTTTTTTTCTCTTTCCTTTCTGATCAGATTGTTAACTTACCATTCTAGGCGAAATGCTTGGAAACTGGAGAATCAGTAGCCATTAAGAAGGTTTTGCAAGATCGCCGCTATAAAAACCGAGAGTTGCAATTGATGCGACTTATTGACCATCCGAATGTGGTTTCCTTGAAGCATTGTTTCTTTTCTACGACGAGTAGAGATGAGCTCTTCCTCAATCTCGTTATGGAGTATGTACCTGAGACGTTGTACCGGGTTTTGAAGCACTATACTAGTTCAAACCAGAGGATGCCTATTTTCTATGTCAAACTTTACACATACCAAGTATGCATTGTTATCTGCTGTTTCCCTTACAAATACTCTTACTCTGTTGTGTTTGTCCTGAAAAGGGTTAGAAAATATGTTGTGCAGATCTTCAGAGGCTTGGCTTATATCCATACTGCTCCTAGTGTCTGCCACAGAGATGTGAAACCACAAAATCTTTTGGTACGATCAATTTATTGTGGCTTTGTATTCGGTAACCTCGATTAGATAACAATCTATTTCTCTGGTGTGTTTCACAGGTTGATCCCCTCACCCATCAGTGTAAGCTCTGTGATTTCGGAAGTGCAAAAGTATTGGTAAGAGGTTTATACTTTTATTTATGCTTTCTTTTTTTTTACACCATGCTTGTGTGTCTGTGCATGCAGTAGTTAGAACCTTCATCTAAGTGAATGTTATACAAGTGATTATTTACAGAAGTATAGATGCAGCGCTCTAAGGTCAACATGTTGTGTCCCATGTAAATTCAATTAGATACATGTCTGTTATTGTAATATTTGCAAAATTTGGCTATTTTCATTAGGTGAAAGGTGAAGCAAACATATCATATATCTGCTCTCGGTATTACCGAGCTCCAGAACTGATCTTTGGTGCCACAGAGTACACATCATCTATAGATATATGGTCTGCGGGTTGTGTTCTGGCAGAGCTCCTTCTTGGCCAGGTTAGTGTAAATTATGTATCTGTTAGGTTTTTGAGAACTAAAGCACCTCTCCAATATCTTCCTCAATCAATGTGATATTATTTATCTTCACAGCCGTTATTCCCGGGAGAAAACTCCGTGGACCAGCTAGTGGAGATCATAAAGGTGAAGCCTCTTTTTATGAGATTTTACCTTGGCGTCATTTCTTGTCTGGTATATAAATTCCTATAATCTAATATATTTTTCATGATATATGTGATGCGTTGGTATAGGTTCTTGGTACTCCGACTCGAGAAGAAATCCGATGCATGAACCCAAACTACACAGACTTCAGATTCCCACAAATCAAAGCTCACCCTTGGCATAAGGTAATATGCATTTCACTTTTTTTTTTTTTTTTTGAACTATTTTTTGATCATACAATTGCTTAGTTTGCTACCTAAACAATATTCATACACATACTGCTCTATGACCTCCAGGTTTTCCACAAGCGGATGCCTCCAGAAGCCATTGACCTTGCTTCTCGGCTTCTTCAATATTCACCGAGTCTACGTTGCACTGCGGTCAGTAGTTCTTTTCCCTCAAAGACTCTTAATTGTTAGCGTGGTAGGTGTACTGTACTGTTCAATGAAGCTGAGGTTTGTTTTAACCGAGATATGTTTGTTTTCCAACTGAAGCTAGAAGCATGTGCGCATCCATTTTTCAATGAACTCCGTGAACCAAATGCTCGTCTTCCAAATGGCCGTCCTCTACCACCGTTGTTTAACTTCAAACAAGAGGTAACATTCATCGCTCGGAAATCACTTTGCCATAAACCAAACATATCCGAATGTTCAAACAGTTACTTAATCTGTTAGCTCTCTCCCTCTTTCTTTGAATGTTGAAACAGTTGACTGGGGCTTCACCGGAGCTTATCAACAGGCTAATACCAGAGCACATGAGGCGACTGATATGATGAGTGGAGGCTTTCCATTTCAAGCTGCTCCCTAGAAAACTATGAGATGCAGATCTAAGTGCCTGATGGAATAGAGGAGAAAGAGATATTAAACTAAACATCAGGTTCTGTGAAGAGATGATGTCTCCTCCGTATACATGGCCAATTCAGCTTTTTTTGAGAAATCAGGAGGTGATGGTTATGTCTATTGTATTCTTTTTCTCTTTTTGTGCACTTTGACTTGTAGAGATACTTTTTCTCATGTATTTGTATATGTTTTTGACCGTTAAAAAAAAACAAAACGATTCCGTAGATGTGCAAGACAGAACCGAGACGATGGAATGGAATCATGATGTCTAATGTTTAAGCCTACAATAAGTCAAAATAGACACCACTAAGGTTTATACATAAGTAAGATCGCTATGTTAAGAATGATCTTGAAACCTCAGTAATTCCTTAACAGTCAGAACATATGAATTCAGCTTGAGAATAAACCTGCACGACCGGAACTGTTGTTACGTCGAAAAGAATCAAAATTGTTAGGAAACAAATATAAAGAGACGAATGGAGAAGAAAAAAAAGTCCAATTTCCCATAGAGTCAGTATGAAAATATCCAAGAATTGATCGTTCCAGCCTGAATATCAACCAGAACAGAGCCAACAATGGTCATTTTATTGCGCAGCTGACGAAAAAAATGCGCTGATAAATTACAGTTTATTGGTAAACTCTCAGTTCCCACAAAAACAATTGAACAAGGAACAAACCTAGCCTCCTTCCTCTGTCTTATTGATTCTTCAAACAAATTTTTTATGTTTGGCTGAGACATTTCAATAGCTTTAAGATGACTTGGTGACTTCATGTATAGCATTCGCAAGGTATCCCACATTTCCTGTTGTAACACCAGCCATACTGCAACCAACACATCATTAAGAGCCTCAATGTTTTGCCAACACTTAAAAATGCATAATAGTTAAGCATTTAGAGGCATTGAATGTAGAGGCATTACGGGTCATATAGATGTGATATTCGCTTGTTAAGCGCTCAACCTGTTCTGGTGTTAGCCCACTGTAGCAGAACATTCCAATCTGTTTCCAAATAAAGATAGGATTTATGTGATTGTATGAGTCAGAGGAGAGAAATGAGAAGCTCATGGAATATATATTTTTTTGTAATTACCTGCTTGGTAACATGCTCCCGTGATAGAGGCGATCCTAAATTCTCATGGCTTTCTCGCAAAGTAGTTCTCATCCCGATGATCCGATCAGCCATGATCTGTTCCGTTATAGATTTTACATATGGCTTACATGGAATATATTGAAAGTAGAAGGGAGCTATTTAGCTAAGGAGATAATAATATGGTGGAATGTTACCTTAACTTCCTTTAGCCACAAGACACTTTAACTCTGGGTCTCCAAGAATGGTTGAGACTATTTGAGCACCATGTAAAGGTGGGTTGCTGTACATTGGTCTACCTAGCTGCTGCAACTGACTTTTCGCAGCCACGGCTTGCTTTTCATCGTTACAAAGCACGCTGCAGCCGAAGACAAAGTTGATGTTCATATTCAGTTCCAACTTCATTACTAAATGAACCTGTATGGCTGTTTCATACAATTTGATGGCGCATACATCCCAAAAATTTAAGATGAGAAATATGAATACCTGAGACATCCCACCCTCTGGCCGTAGAGTCCCATGTTTTTCGCATAAGACTGAGAAATTCCAATATGATGACCATCTTCAAGAAAGATCCTAATGGACTTGGCATCTCTAGCTGGATCACCACTAGCAAAACCTTGGTAGGCCATATCGAAGAATGCAAAATGTCTTTTGGCCTGAAACGATAACTCGCTGTTAGTCTGCTGTTGAGTGAACAGTCAGAAGAAAAGTAAATGACAAACAAATAACTATGAAAAATCGATGAGTTATATCACCTTTAATAGCTGTGATATCTCTCTCCACTATTCCTCTGTAGGATCTACTCCAGTAGGATTATGAGCACAAGCATGAAGAAGGAAGAATGAGCCTTCCAGAGCATTATATGGAAAAAAAAGCCGTAACAGAATTAGAATCATATTGCCAAGAACAAGAAGTAAAGAAGAAGATGTTCTTTACTAACCTTCACATCATCCATCAATGCTGACAAATCCAAGCCCTTAGTTTCTGGATGATAGTAATGATAAGTCTTTTGAGGGACTTGTGCATCTCTCCAGATATTTGATTAAAGTTAACTGTATAAAACTTTACTTGGACCAGGTTGGAACAGGAATGCAAATCTGTGAACCAGGACAAAAACGTTTCTGAAAATCTGCAAATAGTCGGCAAGCTCCAGTTCCAGAGAGAGCTTGAACAGCAGCTACTCTTTTATCTTTTATGAATTCAGAATCGTCTCCATAGGCAAGCTTCAATGTTTCCTCCACCATTTTAACACTCCCTCCCATAGGAAGATACTCCCTTTAACCAATTAATACAATAAAGATAACTCAAGATCAGTCTGGTGAAATATGGGAAATGAGATAATTGGAGAAACTCTTACAGGAAAGCGTTCCCAGCAATTCTTCGTTCAGCTTCTCTAATACATTCCAAGACAACAGGCTTGCCATTATCATCACGATATGCTCCCTAAATAAAAGCAAATTAGCTCAATGCAAACAGAAACAGAACTATAAAACACTCAAACGGATAAAAACACCAAATCTCAATACTTTATTATCCATATGACCTCAATTTCGATATTCATTACTAGAGATTTCTCAAAACATATTGTAGAAACGATCTCTTAGATCAAAGGAAACAAAAAAAAGAAAAATCCGTAAGATCTGTGGTAGGAACAGGGGAAAACAGAGAGAGACTCACCACACCAACGTTAACTTTATCAGGACTAGGATCAGCGAGAAAAGCTTCGGTAACTCCAAGGATCAGATCTTTTGCAGCAGGCTCAACGCTCTCCACTATGAAGACATAGATCTCAAACCACCGAAATCATTGGAGATCTGATTCGTTGCGATTCTTGAAGCCGAGTTACGGATCGTCATCGCCATAATTCTTGTTTTTTTTTACCTCTTGACGTTAAAAACAGAGAGAATCGTCGGGTCGTGAGGTTTATATAGAGAGCGTTGGAGAAGCAGCGACACGTTCGAAGTTTGGCAAGTGAGGACGAAACGAGAGACGCAAGTTGGCTTTAGAAAAATGGCTTTGGACTGTGTGAGAGATAAGGTTTGATTAATAAATATGATAACTTATAAAGTACGAAATGTTCGTTGGCTCTATGTGTCTGCTTTTGTCAGATTTTTTCCCATTTCAATCTTCCAACACCTGAATCTACCTGTCGTATTATTGTAATAATATCTTACATTATCTAACATAACATGGTTATGGTGGTTAAATTTATGTCAATTAAAGATATATATTACCGGTCAAATTTTTAATGATTTGACTTAAACAAATTGATATTTGATTAATCCGGAATTCAATCAATCTCACCATCTGGTCTGATAGTTAAAAGTTAGGCATATCGTTAGTTTGTTCTTTTTATCCGATTCTAATTCAGAACTTTGTCAAGTTTAAGGTCACCATAAGGTCTATTAGTGTGTGTTTTATATATTAGTTAAACATGTGTGAATTCAGGAAAAACTAACGTCATGGAAATGAAATTGGTAGTATTATAATCTCGTCTCGGTTTAACTTTTTTTACATTTAAGGTTGTTGGACTTCAATCCATTTGTATTCTTGTCCACTCAGATTTTAATGAATTATTGCCAACAAAACAAAATTGCAATCTCAGGTCTACATTTGACGCGTTGTTTATTTTGACTAAATCATTTTGGTAAATTATTTATTTTCTTAATAAATTATTTTGGCACATTAGTTTATTTTTATTAATAAATTACTTTTGGCATATTATTTGTTTTCACTAATTGTTTGGTATTGAGTTTTATAGTGTAAGAAAAAAATGTACATATTTTCAAAATATGATAAGATGCGTTTAATTTATTATCAATTTAAGTTTTTGGCATGTTGTTTATTTTGACTAAATTATTTTAACAAATTATTAATTTCTCTTATTAAATTATTGTTGGCACATTATATATTTTTACTAAATTTTTCTTTTTCCCCAAATTTTCATTATTCAAAAGTAACAGAATACATAGGTTAGGTTATGAAACAAACCGTTAAAAGATAAATCAATTAAGTATTTAAGGGCATCTCCATTGGGTATTTCTCAATGGATATCTCAACATTAAAAAAATAAAAAATGATAAGAAAAGAAGAGAGAGAGGATGAGAAACATTCTAAAATAAGGAAACTTCAAAAATTATTGAGAAACCCATTTGCCACATGGCCAAATGTAATTGGTTCAACTTCTTTTTTAATTATTTAATTTAATTAAACAATAAAATATATTAAAAATATTAATGAGAAACTAAGATGAGTTTTTCCGGAGATGCTCTAAAAATGAAAGCTTAAAAACATATGAATTGTTTAATATTAAGTTTTACTAAATTCTTTAATAGTAGTAAATTAAGTTTTAGAGTGTAAGGAAAAAATAAATATACATCTTCTCCAAAAAATGATAAGATGCATTAAATCTTTTATCATTTTTGTGTGTATAGGAATTCTTTATTGTTTACAAAGTTACAGGCCAATGGGCTTCTAGGCTGAAGGGCTTCCTAGGGCGTTATCTTTTTTTGTTTGTCTTTATTTCAGCTTCGACGAGCTCAGAGACTGTCAAGGGGCAAAGATTCCAATGGAGGAAAACACTGACGGCAAAAGGAAGACTAGTCCTTCAATTCCGGCTAATTACATCAGCATCCGTCATCTCCAGGAGCGTTGGATCAATGAGAAAGACCGGAAGCGAAAGGAAGAAGAAGAGAAACGATGGAAACAACAAGTTGAGGAACAGCCAAGGATAGACGATGACCTGAAGAAAACGGAGAAGGCGAGAGGACAACGGAATGTAGAGAAGCGTTTGGATCGAAGTAATCGGAAGACTAGTGGCAGGAATCGTACAAAAAAGGAAAATACGAACGGTGAAGATGCAAAATTCGCCGAGAAAGAAGAACCGGAGGTCACGGCGGCGATCGGGAGCGAGAGAGGTGAAGATACAGCGGCTCCGGAGAAGAAGCTTAGGGGATTTAGGAGGAAACGATATATAAGTAAGATGAAGAAAAATCGAGATGTGGCTGTGGTAGAGGATGAAGTCGTCGATTGTGGTTGTGAATCAATCGCGCCGCCGCCTGAGGTTGTTGTGACGGAGAAGATTACTCCGGTGAAAGATATGATTAGAGTTTATAGGAAGAAAGGAGAAAACGCGACGGGAAAAAGTGTTGAATATCGTGAGAAAACGGTTACGGAGGTGACGACGACTGCCATAGAAACACAATTTGAGGATCTCTCTATCAAAAATTTAGGAACCAAAAATCTCAAGGCACAAACCAGATGGAGTAACCGTAACCGGCTAAACCAGGGGAATGATTTGTTGCATCAGCGTGTTAGAAAGCCAATAGGAGCTTCTGCTTCTACAATGGTGTGGGTGAAGAAGGAGCAGAACGAGAGAGCTGGTGATGGAATTGCTAGTGGCGTTAAGCCATTAAATGCGTAACGTTTGATTAAGGTTTGATAAATGTTTGCTTCTTGGTTTGTTTCTTAGGGTTTATAGGTTACTGATTTGAATTGAACAATGATGTGTGGATTACTCTGGTTTCAGGTTTGATGCTTTTGAAGGGAGAGATCATGAGCCTGGCTTAAAAGATAATTTTATTGCCTTTCCAAAGCATTAGGGACAAATGTTTGAGATATTGTATGCAAATGTATATAAGTTTGAACTAGAGAACATGATTCCCTGGCTAATTTGGTTTTTGTACTTGTGCAAGCTTGAAAATACTTTTAAATCCCAGTTAAGAGTGTTGCAAATCGAGTTCGATAAAAATATGTTGTAATGAATCCTAAAGAAGTGTCGGAGGAGCTTGGAACTGGATTGTCCAATAGAAATGTGCTAAGATTGGATTATCTAGAACACACTAAGTAACGCACTAAGTATTGGAATAGTATCACATTCCTAGAATTCAAGTTTGACAGTAAAAATTTACAGAAAAAATAAAGTATCACAAGTATACAGATTCATTAGACAGAAGCAGGTGTTGGTGCTGATGTTGGAGTTGATGTTGTCGAGGAAGGAACCCGGTTTTCTGGTGGGATCTCAGTAAACTCGGAGAGAATTGCCCTGAATTCATCGCCTCCAATAGTTTCTTTCTCGAGAAGCACTTCAACAAGCTTATCCATGGCTTCACGATTGTTCCTTACGTGGCTTAGAGCTATCTCATATGCACTGTCTGATAGTTTCTTCACCGCAGAATCAATGTCTTCTGCCAGCTTCTCAGACATGGAGTTTCTTGCCATCATCCTCATGATAACATCGCTTTGTGTCGATGAATCCATCAGCGACCATGGTCCAATATCAGACATTCCAAATGTTGTTACCATCTGCAAAGTAAATAATCAACAGTCTCAAATATCATCAACTAGTAAAAGATCAAACTTATCACCAGCCCCAAGTATGAACAATGTAAGCTAAAACTGTTGTACGTACCTGCCTAGCCAAACCGGTGATCTGTTGCAAGTCACCTACTGCGCCAGTAGTCACCTCAGGTTCACCAAAGATGACTTCTTCAGCGGCTCTACCACCGAGTCCACCAACAATTCTTGCAAAGAGCTGTTGCTTGGAGATGAGTGTCGGGTCATCTGATGGAATGAACCAAGTCAGACCTCTCGCTTGGCCTCTTGGTATCAACGTTACCTTCTGCACAGCATCATGGCCTGGAGTCAATGTTCTGCAAAACAACAAAGATTATAACTTCAAAGTATGCTCTTGATAGTAAACGTATGCATGCTTTTAATCTGATTCTCACTTACCCACACACTGCATGACCAACTTCATGGTAAGCAACTAAGCTTTTGCTCTTCCCATCGGTCATCACTGTTCCTTCCATGCCAGCAACGATTCTGTCAATGGAGTCATCGATCTCTTTAGATGATATCGCTGTCTTCACTCGCCGGCCAGCCAATATGGCAGCCTCATTCAAGAGGTTGGCAAGATCTGCTCCGCTAAATCCAGGTGTTCTCATTGCTATTACTTCAAGTGAGACATCATTCTCAAACTTCTTATTCCCGGCATGAACCTTGAGAATATCTGTTCTCCCTTTAATGTCTGGAACGTCGACACTTACCTGCATCAGAAACTCATAACTAAGCACCAGATCTAAGATGGTATAGGATTACAAAATAATCAATGTGCATTAATCAGATAATACCTGCCGGTCAAACCGTCCTGGCCTCAACAAAGCAGAGTCAAGAATGTCTGCTCTATTGGTTGCAGCAACTACGATAACGCCAGTGTTACCTTCAAAACCATCCATCTCAGTTAGGAGCTGATTGAGGGTCTGTTCTCTTTCATCATTACCTCCACCAATTCCAGTTCCTCTTTGCCTACCAACAGCATCTATTTCATCTACAAAGACAATGCAAGGAGCGTTCTCCTTGGCTTTCTTGAAAAGATCGCGGACTCTTGAGGCACCAACACCAACAAACATCTCAACAAACTCAGAACCAGAGATGGAGAAGAAAGGAACACCAGCTTCACCAGCGATGGCTTTTGCCAAAAGGGTTTTCCCAGTACCAGGAGGACCAATAAGAAGAACACCTTTCGGGATCTTGGCACCAACCGCAGTGAATCTCTCGGGTTTCTTGAGAAACTCAACAACTTCCATGAAATCTTGCTTAGCTTCATCAACTCCAGCAACATCATCAAATGTAACACCAGTGTTTGGTTCCATTTGGAACTTAGCTTTGGACTGACCAAACTGAAGTGGGTTACCAGGACCACCAGGTCCACCCATTCCACCACCTGAGCGTCTTGAGAGCAGGAACAAACCACCAATCAAAAGCATTGGGAAAGCAAGATTACCAATCAAGTTGAACAACACAGAACCTTGGTCTTCCTGAGCATTATGTGCTGCAAAATCAATATTCTTAGCCCTTAGCTTTTGAAGAAGCTCCTGACTTAATCCCGGAAGCTGAACACGTACACGCTGAACACGGTTACCCAACTCAGGAGAAACAGCTTCCACAATAGCTATTGTCCCGTTCTCATACAAATCAACTTTATTCACTCTATCCTTGTCCAAATACTCTAGAAACCTCGAATACGACATCCTAGATGAAGAAACCTCTTGTTCATCTGCATTTGCTTTCCCACTTGCAACCAAACCGATTCCAGCATTTCCTAACAAGATTTTGAGAAAATCTCTTCTTCCTTCATGTTTCTTCTTCACATCCAAAGAAGCTTTCACTACATTAACCTTAGATCCCCTAATAACTGAAGAAAAGTTTTTACTTAATAACCTCTGTTTGGTTGTTGTTTGCAGTGACAATCCATTTCCCACAAGACAAGCAGATGAAGCTGCCATCTGATATTCATCAGGAAATTGAAAAATTAATTAGATGATAAGCAAACAAAACGAGGAATCAGATTTTGTATATACAAGTTTCTAGTAACAGTAAAATCAAAGAGGTTTTAGAAACTACAAAAACCTAATACTATGGATTGAAGGAAAAGGCACAATAACTATACAACTAATATGTTCATCGTAACCCAGAAATGTTATCGAAGATTTCGGAATTGGAACCAAGGAACTAAAACTAGAGTGAGAATTTACAGAATCTAACCAAATAAAGAGGCAGAAGAAGAACCTTTATCGATTAAAGATGAGAGTTGAAGAAGGAGAATATTGAGCTCTGCAAGTATTGGAGGGTGTGAGAGAGGAGAAGAGTGGGGATTCTTTTTTTGAAGGGAACAGATGTGGTTCGTGAAGAGCTTACGTGTCTTTCATTTAGTGGCTAAATTTAATCAACCGAAACTAAATTGAATGATCCAAATCAAATTCAATTAAAACTGGTTTATTCGTCAGATTGGGCAAACCAAACCAATCTAAGAACATGTAATTTTTAATGTGGATTTCTATAATAATCTATTTGGGTTCAAAAGAATGTATCCAGTTGGGTTTAGGTTATTTGGATTAATCTTTAGATAACTAAAAAAACTAAACTCAAAATATCATACATAAATTATATTACTAATTATAAATGTAAAATGTAAAATAACCCAAGTTAAAACGAGTAGTTTTCTATTAAGTTCAAAAACTTATGTCATATTTTGTTTAGTATAAAAGAAAGTCTAACATAAATTATATTCAACAATTTTAGTTTTATTATTGAGTTTTTTATTAGACTTGAGTCTGTTGGTTTTATGTTCTACTATTAGATTTTAACTTATGATACCAAAAAAATATTTTTGTTTTATGTGAGGATTTTATTAGTTACTTTTTATTTAACGAACTTGATGTTAATAAGTTATTTTAGATGTTTTTGTCATTATACACCAAATAAATCAGAATTAGGTTAACTTTGATCATATTATTTATGATCCAAGTAATTTAAACCTGAACTAAAAGTCTAAAACCTAAAAAAACTTTATCCAAAATTTATACGAATTTATTTTGATACAATATTCCATAATTCAAAAGATCCAAGCCCAAACTAAATCTTGAATAATGGATTGTTCATCCTTACGACTGGGCACCAGCCACGGTTTCATGTCTTATCAGATTAGGGAATCTGTATAATGTATGGTTTATGCTGGTTTGTCATGCCTGGTTTACCTTAAGAGTGTGTATAGAATAAGAAATAAGAAAAATCTCTCCAATTTCCTCATCTTCCGCAATATCTGTTACATTAACTAATATTATATAGAAAGAAAGAGTAATGTTATAATCATATAGAGAAAACAAGAATAAAAAGGCTAAATTTTGTATAGTAAGGAGAGAGAACAAAATATGTTTTTTTTTAATATTAGGAACTTATGATAATTATATCGAGGGTTCTAGAACTCTGATTGATAATCACACATTCCTCATACTTTAAAGGGAAGGTTATAAGACTTTTGTACTTACCAGCGATGCTACTGACACAATCATAAGTCACACGATGGAAAGTTTGAGCTTGACCTTTGATTTAAGTTGCTATGAAACTGGTGACTTAAAAATTTTAGAATTAACTAAAGGTCGAACATTCTTCTTGGTCTAAAATACAATTTGCCAGCAACTATACACAAGCAATTGACTTATCTTCAACCAGAATTGGGACAATGAGTGAGTAGAAAGTGCATGAGGTTGCTTGTGTTGATATTAGAAGTGTTAAAAATGGATGAACTGTCCATAATCTATCTATGTTCAATATATAATGGACAGTGTTTGGACACTCCATTTACGGAACGGATTAAAATGGTGTAAGCTTAACTTCGTCTACAAATAAAATATGTTGGACATTGTTAAACAATGAATGGTCTATAGTTTCTAAAAATTTAGGTCAAAAATCGAATTTCTCCAAATTGTAAATTAAAAATCGCGATTCCACCGATTTATGGCGGTTTCCGGTAATTTTTTGTAGTTTCCGACAATTTTCGATGATTTAAATTTTAGAAAACCAACACATAACTGAGTCCTATGGTCAACTATGTACAATCCATTTGAAGTGGACGTTATTATGTTTGGTCATTAATGAACATGAACGTTATGGAAACGGTCAAAATTTTGTGTATAATCAAAATAGACAATATTAGACATATCAAAATAAACATTAACACCTCTAATTGATATAACTATATGAGTACTAATCATTCTATATATGCTTTATGAGCACTAAATGCTATATCACACAGTTTATGAATATACTTGCTTAATTATTTATATTCTTCTCTATACCAACCCATTTTCAGTAACAAAACATCACACATCCACCAAATAATTCATTCTAATCTTGGCTATCATTAATAACCGTCTTCAAATTTTGACCTAGTTAACTACCAATAATTTTTAAATCTTTTTGTTACCTCCTCGATAGAACCAATAACCGCCTCAAATTAAGCTGTGTCTACCATAAATTGAAATTAGTTAGACACATATTTTCGGGTTAGCATGAAACTACATGAATTTTTTTTATACTATTTCCAACCCTACTCTAAATCCACTTTCTCTATTTTGGGGTAAAATCATTTCGAACCCAATTATTGATTAAAAAACCTAATTGTCATCTTTCATATATATGAGCGACCATGGACGGAGTTACATGAAGGATAGAGGGTCACCTGGCCCTATAAGATTTATCAAATTTTGATAATCATTCTTTAATTGTAAAACAAAACAGAGAAAATGGCTAGAAATCTCTTTATTGACTCCATTAACCAAAGTTGACCCATGATTTTTTTTTTTTCGTGTGTCTGTAACTTTACTTTGGCCCACATTTTTTACTATTTCATATATATTTTAATCTAAAATTTCTTAATTATTCATTAGGTCATTTATCTTAGTTTGTTCTCTTTCTTTCCAACACATTTAAAATTACTTATTTTCACATAAATATTCCTTTATTTTGTCTTCATTTTACAATTCAGGATTATAAACTTAAATAATTAGGATGACTTGTATAGTAATACATATAAAATAATATTTTAAGAAAATTTATACTCGATAATATAATATATACATATATAGATAAACTACAAAAATTAAATAAATTTTGACTCATGATAATAAATTCCGGCTCCGCCACTGTGAGCGACTATAATAATATGTACACTATGTGTGCAATCAGGAATACAATAATACCTATAAAAGTTATGAAGTACCTAAAATAATGCAAAATCTCTGATGTAATGATTCATAGGTAATAAAGATACAAACGAATTTTATATCCAGTAAAAAAAACAATTGAAAAAACAAAAACAAAGAAAGAAGAAAGACGCAAAGAAGAAAAATGAACTTATCCATGAACGACTTCGAATTCCGGTTCAAATCTGAATTTATTTCTCTTTAATAAAGAAGAATCAGTATAGTTAAACACTTGTGTAAAAACTAAATATCTCAAAACTTAAAAAGCTTCAACAAATTTCAGATCCCTAAACGCTTGACAAAAACCTAACTTAGATGAAGTTTTTTGACAGATACCACGGGAGAAGACAATCATACAACAAGGCGATGGTTCTAGTGACAAGAAAACGACGTGGTAGTTGTTTCATCGAGACGTTTGATTTTGTGCGACATGTTGGATTCGAGATGACCAAACAACAACAAATCGAAGCGGTGGTTCCAACGATTTACACGAGACATTGAAGACAAAATCAAAACAAACCAATCAGTTTTGAAGTCCGATAACTAACAAAATTGATACCAAAAATAGTAAGAAATAGACTGTCGTATGCTAATAGGTCGCTCCACCAACAATATTTGATATGGATTTAGTAACATTGATATATAAATGAAAAATGTTGTAGTTTAAGAAAAATATATATTTTTGGTTTTTGTTTGTGTTTACTAACTAGATATTTTTGGCCAAACTTCGTAACATGTTTAAGACATGATGCACCCAAATAACTTGAACAAATTTTACTCTTTATAATAAGGTTTTGTTTTGTAATATATTCTCTGAACTAAATTTCATATTGTGGTTGCAAATATCTAAAAGTTTGAGACATTTTGAGATACTTGCATTTGTTTCTGTTTGTTTGTCCGCTGACAATTGTGGACTAAAATGAAAGTTCTTAGACAATCCTTCGATCAAAGATTCCAAATCATGTATAATACTTTCTTGGAAGCCCAATATTAACTCAGCCGAGGACATAAACTCTTCCAAATCCAACATTTAGAGCTAGAACTACTGCAACATCAGGAGATCATGAAGGTAAAATGCAGATTTTTTCAGATTCATTCAGCTTTGTGTGGTACCGTGATTAACTTACTAACAACACCCAGAAAACACATAAAACTTGAGTTTATGGAATCTAAACATTAAGGTCTAACATTAAAACCAAAAAAAAACATTAAAAGGTCCAATTAATATAATTTTGTCCCGTCTCAAAATATAACTGGAAGTAGAACATAACAAAGGAAGTTCATTCCACAAGCATGGGAATAAATGATAAGAGACATATATGGACAGTTACATGATCATAAATTATACCAAAGAAGATGGAAAGCAGAACAAAGGAGTTTATTGGCACCACACGTCCGAGACGATTATGTCGGTTTTAGGTTTTCCATGGCATGATACCGATGACCTGGTTTCAAGAAAGGTGCCTGTGGAATGGGAGCAAAAGACATAACTAAGCAGCGAATAAAAACGCAAGAGGTTTATCAAGAAAGAGATTTCAGATGCTTCCTCTAAGAGATAAAAGATCTAAATCCCGAAGAATCAGATTTCTATATAACTCAGTCATGCACACACTGTTACTTAATTTGGATATTCCAACTAGCAAACTAAAATGATCTCCGCATACACGTTTTGAGGATTAAGCAGCTGGACTGAAGTCGCTCGCTCTACCTTAGAGATTTGAATACATAAGATATATCAATCTCTAAAACCCTTTAAATCCATTCTAAGCACAAAGATAGAAGGAAAGTAACATTATTTTGTTACAAGAACTTATCCTAAAACCTCCTCATAGTATCGAATTTTTGTTAAACAGTAACAAGGAGATAGCGTTGAGCATGTGCATCATATACAAGCATTAAGCAGTAATGATGTAAAAATCCACAAACAAATGAGCACTCTTGATATCTGAATCAATAAAAAATACAGCTGAGCAAGCCCAAGTCTAACTCAAACTAAAGCTACACATAAATATCAAGAAAATTTACCTCTTGCAAAGCTCTGAGAAGTAGCGAGATCCATTGTACAGAATAAACCACATCAAGATTATCACCAAAGAATCTGAAATGAGTGTTAAGGACAAATGGTTTTTGTTTTTGGTGTAACAAAACTTCTAAAATTTGAAACTTTATACATTGTCAAATCCAGAATAGCTTAATTCCATCTCAAATTAAACCTTATCACAATAGACGGCAACTAGAGAAGCTGAACAAAACTAAAATTCAACATTTTAACTAAATAAGACCAGATTTGCAACAAGAAGCCTAAAAATTTCAAATAGATCAGATTTGATCCAAGAGTAAAAAAGGATACTGAAAAGGTATCGTTCCCACCAATCAAGCATGTAAAGCCCAAAGGTAACGTTGTAAAGGTAGATTTTTCGTTGAACCCAGTTCATATTTAACCGAATCCTGTAATAATAAACCGGGGAAACAAAACAGAATTTAAGTCTTCAAAAATTTTACTCAGTAAGAATCAGACAGAGAACGTGATCTATAGAGATATTCAATTATTCAAAAAGCGTCCAAAAAAATCTCCGATCTATGATATACGAGTTTTGATTTGAGACGTCCATGACTGAAAAACAAAAATTTAACCGCGAATTTTAAACTGGTAAATTAGCAAAACAGTAATACAGATACCTCAAACGCAGAAGATGTGGTGTTTGTCACAGAGAAAGAGCGTGGTGGTGACGCTTACGACCACTTACAGTCAAATTATATATAACCCGGTTTAGTGGTACAGGTTATATAATACCGGTTATTGGAACTAACCGGTTTTATAAATCTCAGTATAAACTGAAATTGGAGAATCTCTCTGTGGCAAATAAAATTATTGAAACTATAATGTCGTAGCCAATCTAGTTGGAGGATTTTCTGGTGATTGACTTATGCAAAGCTTCTCTTTTATAAAAAAAAACAATTTTTGTTTCAATTATTGAATGCTGTGAAACTTACATTCACAAGAGATGACAAAAAATAAAATAAAAAATCAATACAGCTGAGATTGCTGTAAATCGAAAATTAGCAATCATTTGTTGTTTGCTTGAGAGTTGAAATTCATGTTCTGATACTTATTGCAGAAACTTCGTGTGACCGTGTAATCTTCAGAGGCTTTTGTATTACCTGCACCAAAGACAGAACAAAGTAAGGATAAGAGACCAGCCCTGGTTTAAGCTATGGGAACAAGTAACAAAAATGTTAAAAAGTTTCAATTACATTACTACTAAGTAGCAAGTCATGTGGCTGAAGCATGTGAAGTACATCTCCCATTTTAGGTCTTTGCTCTACCTCAGGATCGACACAGCGCAAAGCAATCAACACAATCCGTTTGAGTTCCTTTACTGTTGGAAATTCAGGGATGCTAGGATCAAGAACATCTATTATCCTATGATTCACTACCATCTCTTTGATCCAGTCAACTAGATAAACCTGCCAAGAAGCAGATTGTTTATTAGGGTTAGCTAACAATGTGTTTTGTGATCAAATATGTATTATATATGCATTCTCACATGTGGTGAACTTTGGTCTATAGAGACTTTCCCGGATACAAGCTCCATTATCAAAGTCCCAAAGCAATGAACATCGATTTTCTCATCTAGATTACCAGGTGATGGAATAAAAGTTGGAATATTATCACTGTGACTGGTGAATCCAACATCAAGTATCTTAGGGTTCCATTGATAATCAAGAAGAATTTTGCTTGGTCTTATGTCTTGATGAGTGATTCTTGGTTCAATGTCCTCGTGAAAATACGCAAGGCTGATCAGAACACAAGCATAATCAACTACAATGTATAAGAATTTGGTTTGAATATCACAGAGAAGAGATCATCAAACCCTTTTGCTACTCCTTGAATGATCCTCATTCTTTTTCTCCAAGTCAGAGGTCGATTTCTCCCTGCAGATCCATGTAGCCATTCGTGCAAATCGCCTTTTCCAGCGTATTCATACACAAGAACCCTATAATTCATTCAGACATATGAGTCTACATTGCAACGCAAGTCACACAGCAAAGGTAATATATAAATACCTCTCATCTCCTTCAATGCAGTATCCAAGCACTCTCACCACATTCTTGTGTCTAACGTTTGCAATTATCTCAGCTCTTGTTATAAAATCGTTATCTTCATACCTGATTTTACTTTTGTTACAGATCATAATATTAAGATTGAGGAGATCAAGCCAAAAAAAAAAAAAAGTAAAAACCTTTGATGGATTACGGAGAACCGTTTGACAGCAACAGTGACTGTACCCATCAAGACTCCACGATACACCATTGAAGAATCTCCTTGAGCAATCAGATTATAATCTGCAAAACCATCTGTCACATTCTTGATCTCCATGAACGTAAACATGGTGAAGCTTCCAAAGCCGCTAGTAGAGGAGAAGCTGCGAGTGTAGTAAGGAAGATGAGCAGAGGACCAATCAACCTGAGAGATTCTTTGGCTCTCTACATCATCGTCGCAACGGTTGTAAGGATAATATCGTTTGTTATTTAAGGGAATGTGTGACAAAGGTAGACAACGCTTTGATCTTAGTCTAAATGGCTCTTGTCTACTTTTCCTCCTGTGAACGATGAAACAGAGGAAGATAGAAACGATCAGAACTAAGAGGAAGACTACGGAGGCAGAAGCTGTGATAAGGATCCAGAGCTTGATCCCGAAGAAAGAAGTGCGTTGAGAGAGTTTGTGTTGGACAAAGTCTGTTCCTTGTGATGATATGATTCTGTTCATCACTCTCAGTCTTTGAGGTGATAAAGATGATGAATTAATGAGAATGTGAAATAGTAAGATCTCGACCCAGTTCATCAGCTCAGCATTCTATTTTGGACCTTCTTCTTTTTTTTCAAATGCGTTTTTAAAAGAGTGCAAGAAGATTTTATTAGTATCCAAAGATGTAGCATAAGAGGTTACGAATTTTGTTTGACTCTGTCTATAACAAATATCATAGAGTTTTTAGGGCTTAGGATCTAATAATTTTCTTCGTATTGGATGATAGGGAATTGAAAATTTATAGACATGGAATATTTAATTACAAAGAGTTTTTGAGCCAAAATAAATAAATTAATAAAGTTTTTAACGTTTTGACTAGTGTGCATTCCCTAGAGGATTATATTCAACCATTCTGGCATTTTCACTAGAGCTAGTCTTATTTTGCTGCCTACAAAGTCACAATAGAAAATTTGAAAACGAAATTGCATTAGTAAAATCTACGATATTCATCTAGTAATATATATACTCCCACTAGATTTCTATGTATTTAAATTATAAAAAGAACATTTGTTCGCTTTACCTAACATAAAGTACCGTTAGACTCCACGACTTGAATTTTAACATTTCCTAGTTTCAGATTTCAAGAGAATAGAAGTTTACCACTTGACTCATCATTTTATATAGGTGAATCCTTGTTAATTTTTACAGAAGAGAGTAGCGCAGCTCAAGTGCTTCTTGTTTCTTCTGTTTCAACTTGTTGATGTAATTAGCCAACTTATATCCAAGCCTTTGAGCGGCATCGAAAGGAGAGCACCGAAACCCTAGGCGACAACTAAGAGCAATTCCGAAAACCCTAGGCTATATTTTCCCAAAAGTAAAGGAACAAACTAAAGAGTATTCTATAACCCTTTATTAGCTACCTTTCTTTAATTCAAATTAGGTGTTACATTAAACTTTGTTGCTATAGTTTATTGAGACATTCTCATTGTTGAAAATGACATAATAAAACGAGTTATAGCAACAAATTTTTTTAAAAAACCAATGAAAATGTGTTTAACGAGCAAGAACTTGAGCTAATTAAACTTGGATACGAGAGTTTTCTTTGTCATCAACATATAATATGTGAGTTTGAATTGGGGTACTGACACCAAGAAAGCACTAATTAACACTAATGGATAAAATAAATATTTTTATAAGACAATGATTCGCAATTTTGATCAGGTGATACGAAAATTTATCAGACGTGCAATATTCTCGGATAGCATAGTTTGACCGATCAAGTGTTTGACCTGATGATCTCGTACGTATCTAGTCCATGTTAAATCCTAGGTATGTTATAGCTACTGAACTTTGTGGCTATGTAGTGAGTATGAAAGTCATTGTTGTTGTTTTAACCTATCTGGGATCATAATATGACATCCTTTTGACTATGACCATGATTCCTATAAATCTTTCAACATATAAGCCCCAAATCTCGAAGTCTTTATGAACATACCAATTATAAGCATACTATATTTTGGATTTTTTTTTTTATCTGAGAGGGAACAAATCATAAGGTAATGTAAATCTTCGTTTGTCAACGTAATTGTTCTATATATACTATTTAGGTTTTATTGCAATTATAATTTTCAAAATAGTTTTATTTCTGTTGACAAAATCTGATTACTTTTATCCATCTGTAATGATTTTAACTTATTTTAACTCAATTATTTTAATAAGAAAACTTTATTTTCTCTAGTTTGAATTGTTGTTTGTTGTAGTTGTTGTAGTTGTGGTTTGGACTGATTCCTAGCATTGTATAAAAACTCTATAGATTCCTAAGTTCATATATATTAAAAGGTTGTTTTCTTTTCTTTTCTTTTATTTTTTTCTTTCTTTCTTCGTTTCCTTTTTGATAAACCTTTCACCTTTGCATCAGTCGAACAGATTCCTGAATTCTTAGCCGTAACAGAGTAGGCTTTATCGAGTTATCGTTGGTTTTCAATTTACACTTCACCATTTTATTCACTACAGAATAAATTAAAAAAGGATCAAACCTTTCTTTCACCGTTTCCACCTAATTGACTAAGTCTAATAGCAGATGTCCTTTATGGTTTACAATTTGATATCCAAGTAGTAGATTGTGTGGAGGAGACATTGAGAGATTCGGAGAAAAAGATGTGAAGCCAGAGGTGGACTTTTATAAACATTGAATTTGAGTTTTTGGTCTATGAACTCTTGTTTCATTAGGTTGAGGAACTTATTGTGACTGTTTTAATTAGCTTTTTAAAGAATCCAATACTCATCACAAATAAATTACCTTTTTTTTTGGTTCATACACAAGTTCTTGAGAACAATCAAGATATCAAAACAAAAACAGATAGACACAATCTCAAATCAAAATCAAAAGGAAAGAAAATAAATAATCAAAAGGATGGATTATTTTCTTCTTCTAGTGCTCTATCTCTTCATCTGGTGAAATCCGTTAGCTTATCCTCTCTTTTAAATTTTTTTTTTTTATCTTGTAGTAGATGTCTTGAGAAGATCAAGAACTCCACAACAATTCTTCCACCACGGCGTCGTTTCAACTTCGCGATCACCAGAAGTTAGCAGAGGCTGCAAAAACACACATTAAATTGTCAAAACATGATGATAATACAAATCTTGACAATTATGGTTTAAGAATGGTGAGTTTTGCTTAAATCTATGACCTGATTGTCTGTAGATACAGGAAGGTCTCGGCTTTCCACAGTGCTGCTCGATGCTCCACTAACAACATTTGTAACAGCTCCAACGAGCTTGGAGGAAACTTCAGTCCTCTTCTCCTCAAGAGTATGAAACAAATTTTTGGCTCCTTCAAAACCTCTTGACATAGCGTTGTCTACTACTTCCCTTGCCTAATCAAAATCACAATCGAATTTGTTAGTTTTTTTGAGACAAAACATATGTAAAAAGGGTCTGACCAAGAACCAACCTTTGTAGACACATCAGACACTTTCTTTGGTGCAACTGCAGCCTCAGTCTTGACCGTTTCAGCAGAAGATGCAATGGTCTTCTCAGCGTCAGTTAAAGAAGTCGTTGCGGTTTCCGTGGAGGCTGCAACGGTCTTCTCAGCATCAGTAAGAGAGGTCTTGACGGTTTCAGCGGTGGTTGAAACAGATTCTTTGGCTTCGGTGAGAGTAGAAGTTGCCTTCTTCAAGAAAGCTTTCTCAGCATCGGTAAGAGAGGTCATGACGGTTTCAGCCATTTGTTTTTTGAGGATGTAATATTTTGTCAGAGAGAAACGTAAGTAACAGGATGATTGAGAGGAATTTGTGAATTTAGGAATGTGAAACGAAGTGGCTCTTAAAGAAGGCTGTTTCAACGCCTCCATCGAAACATTATAGAGAATCTCCAAACGTGACTTCCTTTATTAACTCTTGATTTTGCTTAATCATTTTATAATTTTATATTATCATTTACTGATATAGTTATTAAAAGTTTCGCCAATATAAAATATTAATATATTGATAACACTAGTATAAAATTAAATCTATCAAACGCCAAATTTTAAAATTTTGAATTCATAAAACTTTTTAAATATATGATTTTTGTATATTTATACTCACATACTAAAATTTAGATAGTTACATATGTAATTTTGATTCAGGTTTATTAACTTTGGATCAAAATATTATGACTAAACAAAGCGGTTAACCATTGGATTGTAGTGAACATACATTCTCACTATAGATGAGATGTGTCCTAGATGCTATTCGGTCTTGTAAATTTTTTTAACATTTAAATCACTTCATTCAAAAATATTATACAATTGGCAGTATCAGATGCTCACAACTACACACGCTCATAATTATACATGACTCAATCCAATCCAATCATCCATAAATTGAATTTCCAAATCTATATTCCTATGTAAATTCTTGAATATCGCATAATATAAAGTGAGAAAACTCCGAAAAGAATTCAAAACTTATGTTAGACAACAACCAATGCTTACATTTGTATTTTTTTTAAAACTGAGTTGGATGTTCATTAATAAGATTTTGATCTATATCTATAAACATCTTATGTGTTTTCAAACTACACTCATTATTTCTCTCTCGTTTTTATTTTACTCTCATTTTTCCACTCATCAACGCGATAAAATTAAACATGGACTCCATTACATAGATCACCAACAACATTAAACTTTTTCCATAAACGTCTTGTGTGTTTCTAATTTTCACTCTTGGTATCTCTATTTAAACTTCTTCCATAAACATCTTGTGTGTTTTTTATTTTTACTCTTAGTATCTCTATTCAACCACATACAACATGTTTGCCCGTTCCAAACGTAACCTTCACAAATTTTCTCATGTTTCCTTTTATCCATTTTCAATGTATGCTCATTGACTCGAGCGTTATAAAATAGTACTTATTTTTCTCTCAAAATTGGTTTGAACATATTAACGTTTTAGGATACCAGAGCGTATCTCTCATAACATGCATTCTCATATGTACTTAAAAAATTTGGAGTTGTCATTTAAACTTCTAGAAGCTCCCATGAGTAATCCACAATTGAACAAATCTTCATTCACTTGCACACTGTTTTGTGACCACCAAAATACATGTTTTTGTTTTGCTCATGTAATTTATTTAAATTTAATATGTTTCTAATTATAAAATTGAAAAGATATCAAATTAACTAATGTATTTAAAAATTTATGTACGTTTTTTTAACTGATCCTTATTTTTAAAAATTATATATCATAATATTTTTTATTTAATTTATACACAATTTAATCCATATTTATGAACACGAAAGTTATAAATTTTTTTTTATTATAAGTTCAATTATAATATGAAAGAAATTTCATAAATTAGAATAATAATAATTAGTACTTTGATTTATTTATTTGAAGGTAAATATTTTTTCTAAACTATATAAATAAATCTAATAAGACTAAAATTATTAACTCAGAATTTTTAGATCATTTTTCTAAGGAAGTGTCTTTTCAAATTATTTGAAAATATTATATTAAAGAATATTAGTTATTATGAGAATTAAAATGTAAATAACATAATAAGTCAATCAAGTAAACAACTTTAAATTAATAACACCAATTGATGATGTGTCACAATTTTCTGATGTGAGTAGATGATAGAAGAGAGCATATTCTACTATATATATATGTATATATATATATATATATAGGTGTATCAACAATAGTCAAAATGAGTATAAAATGGCATATTTGGGAGTATTTTTTTTCTTTTGTAATATAAGGTGAAATAATTGGGTTGCATTATCTATTCAAATGGGTCGATGATTGAATATTTATTAAGTATAAAAGTTGTCCTACATAAATTGTATTGCCAGCTTTTTAATTCACATTACCAACTATGAGACAGCTCCTCTTAATGCCCCACCAAATATAAAGTTTGAATATTCGCTGCAAAGTTGAAGAGCAATAAATTAAAAATGGTAGAACAAAATACAAATATCAAACTGTTTTTAGTATTGAATATATATATATATATATATAAGTGTTTCAAAAAAGTAAATTGCATTTAAACGT
This sequence comes from Cardamine chenopodiifolia, assembly GCA_963922655.1. Taxonomy (NCBI): domain Eukaryota; kingdom Viridiplantae; phylum Streptophyta; class Magnoliopsida; order Brassicales; family Brassicaceae; genus Cardamine; species Cardamine chenopodiifolia. Next base: position 12,837,129 of record OZ000486.1, on the reverse strand, counting down.
AATAAGGGGCAATCATACGAAAGTACGAATAACAAGAACCACTCCAAACGTGTAAGTGTTCGTAAAAGATGTGTTAACCACACTAAATCCAACATAATAATTTTTCTTTTATATATTTAGGGTATTCAGAGTCCAACTGCGTGCTATCATGAACGATGGTAAACCTGTATTTTTATGCTTTCAAGTGCACCGAAGACACAAACACATATCTTATTTAGAGTTTAAATCAGATTTAGATGTTGACAAAAAAAATCAGATTTATACAATCATTAAATTGAAAATAAAAAAATTGAAGATCTATTGTCAGTAGGTTCAAAGTCAATTTGAATGTCTTTACGACAAATAAATTTCCAAATTGTATAATATCAGAAATTCATAATTACCACAACTAGGTTGCACGGGTTTAGTTTACATAGTTATTTCGTATAATTAAAAATTATAGAAGATGAAAGATTTTGTGGACACACCATATCAAATAAGGTATTAAGGTTTATTACAACGGTCTTTGCTCTCGACTTAGTATTTTGTGTATCAAGGATATGTTAATTTTTGTATGTGCCGATGTGATTTACAACTTGAATGTAAAGCCTACACGGATATTTTAAATTGCAATGATTATATAAATAAAAGAATGAGATTTCTCATTCGATCGTGGGACCTTTGTTTGAAAACTACTATAGATGAAAGTGGAACTAACTGATTCCAACATATCCAAATCAAACTACTCTTTTGAATTATGTGCAATCTTCTTAATAATTGCTTCCTTACACCAATTTTTTCAACAACAAAAAAAAAGATACTCCATATTTTATGGAAGATTTATGAAAATTGTCTACTTTTTTGTATATTAAGAAAATAGTCTAAAAACCTAAAATCTAAATTATAAACTTAACTTCTATAAACTAAATTATGACCTCTAACTTGCAAACCGTAACCTTTGAAACACATATCTTTAACCATAAATAAACAAAAAATCTATTTCTCAAAAAAAAAAAAAAGAAAAAAGATTCGATTATAGTAAATGTCAAATTTGTATAAAACTTACGATGGTGTAGGCCATATATATTAAGGTCCAATTGAATTATTGGGTCACGCTAAATGGGTAAGTTCGACTTGGCCCATTACGATCACATAGTGAGGAATTCCAGTTTTGCCCTTCACTTCTCTTCTTCACTCCGTCGACCGCGAATTCGACGTCAGTAACTTCCGACCGCCGTTTCAAAAAGTAGTGATTGCTTTCTCTTTCATCGCTGATTTTTCGAAAATTTGACTTCGAAACCAATGAATCAACTGCAAAGGCTTCTATCTGCTCGTCGCTTATCTCACCCAATCATAGCTCCTTCGTATTTTCTTCACCGGCGGCTGTTCTCTACCTCTGATACTGATGCTTCGTCAGCATCGTTTTCATCTTCTCATCATAAGATTCAAACGCCTGAAGAAAAAGCTTCCAATAAAAGCAGAAGCACATCATCTCTGAATGAACATGAACTTGCCAAATTCTCTGCCATTGCTGATACCTGGTTCGTCTTGATTGTTTTCTAGTTTGATTAAAATCTGGGATAATCTATAGTGCATTGGTACACTTATAATTCGAAGGACAAGGAATTGAATTTCTAGGAAATGATCAAAAGTTTGATGTTTAGAAAAATAAAGTTTGTCTTTTTTGGATCAAGGTTTGTTCTTATTGGGACAATTGAGTTTTCTTCAGGCAATTGAATCTTGTCTCTAAGCGTTGTTAGACTATGTGAATCCAAGTTAAATGTTTTAGAAGATGTGATAAGTTTACTAAGCTCGACTCAAGTGATTGTGTATTCATGGACTCTTAAAATATCGACTCTTGAGTCTTGAGGGATTTACATGATTTTATTTGCTTATATGAAGGTGGCATTCTGAAGGGCCTTTTAAACCATTGCATCTAATGAATCCAACTCGGTTGGCTTTTATCCGCTCTACCTTATGTAGGCATTTCAGGTACATTTCTTGTTGATGATTTGTTTTCTTTTTCCTTCTTCTTTTACCCTTCTCTGTTGGATTAACTTTTTTTTTCTCAGTAAGGATCCGAGTTCTGCTAGGCCTTTCGAAGGACTTAGACTTATTGATGTAGGTTGTGGCGGTGGATTACTATCTGAGGTATTTTCTCATGAGTTCCAGCATACCTTACTTGGAATAGAATTTTCCATTATTCTGTTTATGTGACCAGTCTAAGTTGAGCATTTGTGGTTACACTTGGAATGACATTGTCGTTAGATATAAGGAAGATGTGTTCACCAGTGACTTGTTGTTTTTTGTGTTTGAAGCCTCTTGCTCGGATGGGAGCAACTGTCACAGGAATTGATGCTGTTGATAAGAATGTCAAAATTGCTCGTCTTCACGCTGTAAGGTCTCTTACTTAATTGTATCATTGGTTATAACAGATAATTTATAGACTGGCTGTATTGTTATATTAATGTGTAATTGTGTCCTCTACACTTCAGTCCTGTCAAGGTTGGCAACATTCAGAATGCTTGAATAGTAGAGAACACGTTTTCTCATAATTGCATAGGACTAGTGTTCATGAAACCCATTCTCTGTCTTGACTTCTGTTCTTTCTTGTATCTCAATAAAATGTCTGTTTAGGATATGGATCCGGTGACTTCAACGATTGAATACCATTGTACTACAGCAGGTAATTTTAACTAATCTTGGATGATGATCAATTACAGTTACACTCTTCTACAGAAGCTGATTCTCTGTTACCTTCCTATGTTTAAATACTAACTAATATTTTCTTGTGCAGAAAAGCTAGTGGATGAAGGGAAGACGTTTGATGCTGTTCTTGCCTTAGAGGTACTTTTTTCTGGTCCATCTACACTCAACATGTACCTTCCCCTTCGTCAAAATTCCCTGATATCTCATTTTCATGGCAAGACTTCTGATATTTTTTACGTTGAAGGTTATCGAGCATGTAGCAAACCCTGCAGAATTCTGCAAGTCATTGTCAGCGTTGACTATCCCTAACGGGGCCACCTTACTTTCTACAATTAATCGGTCTATGCGAGCATATGCATCAGCCATTGTTGCAGCAGAGTACATCCTACGTTGGGTAATCTTCTGTTTCCCACCTCATTGATCTTCTGTTAATATCATATCCTGACTTGTGTTGTTGGTTTCATATTTGATCTATGTATACTAAATCCTCTGCAGCTTCCTAAAGGCACACACCAGTGGTCAAGTTTTCTAACTCCTGAAGAACTGATTATGATACTACAACGTGCTTCAGTCGATGTAAGCCATTTCTCTTCCCCTTCGATAGTACTTATGTCAATCTCAATAACCTAATGTTAAGCCGATTGAAACAATACAAAAGTACACATCTCTCGTTGTCGACATAGTTCATCTGTTTATCTCTATGGAATTGTTGTGTATATACACTGTGGTAGAAGTGATAAACATGAAACTATGAATTGCAGGTGAAAGAGATGGCTGGATTTGTGTACAACCCAATAACAGGAAGATGGTTATTGCAGACGACATAAGCGTCAACTTCATTGCTTATGGAACGAAAAGGAATGATCTTGGAGACATATGATCAATCGTTTCAAGTCGTTATTCTCTACATATCTACTTGTGAATTACATCTAACAGTAGTTAAATTTTGCAATAAGTGAGAAACATTCCAAGAAGATTAGTTTTCGCTGTTACATCAGTTGATTTGGTCTTCTAGATTACACTTATATCATCTGAGACGAGAAAATTAACGTTTGCTGATATATTTAGCATTCATCTTTGTGGAAACTATTGTTCGGAGGACAAAAACAAGACGTAAGGCAAAAACAGTTTCATTGAGAAAGAAAAAAAGTAACAAGAAACGGAAAAGTTGAGTTGCGTAAAGAGGGAGAGAGTTTCAAAACTTGAATAGGATTAGGTCTCTGATCTCTCCAAGTAATAATTTCTTGTGAAAAAGGGAAAGTAGAAACGAGGAGGAATATACGTAATGTAATCCTCAAAGGAAAAGTATTACACTAATAACCTCTATATGAACGCTCTTAGTCTTCTCACCAAACAATCTAAAAACTTCATTAAATCTCTTCTTCTTTGCTCTGCTTAATTCTCTCCTTCCAGAAAAGAACCAAGGAACGATCTCTCATGGCTTTGATCAAGAGCAAATCTTTCTTCACTTCTCTGTTGATTCTTGTGGCTCTTTTTGGAGTTTCCATTGGAGGAACCGTCCACAAAGTCGGCGACTCTAACGGTTGGACGATGATGATAGGCGTCGATTACAAGGATTGGGCTTCTTCAAGAACTTTTCAAGTCGGAGACTCTTTGGTATTTGCATACAACAAAGATTTCCATGACGTCACTGAAGTCAGTCACAATGATTTCGAGCTGTGTAACTCGTCTAAACCGTTAACGAGATACCAAACCGGGTTCGACACCGTCAGTTTAACCAAACCCGGACTCTACAACTTCATATGCGGAGTTCCTGGTCACTGCGACCTAGGACAAAAGCTTCAAATCCATGTCTTACCGGCTTCGTTAGGTCCCATCGCTGCTCCGGTTCCTATTCAGGTCCGATCACCAAGATCATTTTCGTCTCCTTCGCCAGCCAACGCTCCAAAGTATCAACATCAGATGGGTCCATCACCTCTTCAAAGCGGTGCTTCGAAGTCGTCAGCTTCTTGGATCGGCTTCAGCTTGTTGGCTTTGATCTTAGCATTCTAGTTTGATGAGATTTTGTTCTTTATTATTTTGCTAGCTGAGTGACGAGATTCGTTGTTGAAGAGTGAACCACCAGATTTTTTTCTTTTCCGTTAGTCTAACTAATTAGGTTTTCTTGTTTATATCATTTTTTTCTTGTTGTTTAACCCATTCAGTAATGTAATTCATTTTTTTCAAGAATATAAGAGGTATCATAATATTACAATTTACAAGTGACCAAGATTTTTAGATATTTGTTGAGAATAGGAAACGTTAGAAAAACTATTATATGGAAAGTACTAGATATAGCTATAACAATATAACACAAAATAATGTCATATATATATATATATGTAGTACACAAGAACGGAAAATCTAATATTTGTATACTAATGGTTTAACACTCTAACTAGGGTTGCCTCTTTATGGTTAAGTCCGCATGATCCATGACTTTTAAATGAATTAAGTGTTGACAAGAATTGTTAAAAGTGATCTATTTTTCAATAAATGAAATGAAATTTGGCACCCATGACTGATGTAGAAAACTCACCAACGGCGACATCGCAAGAGGACCACGTGGTCAGCCTAAGAATGACCTATAACTAGGCAAATAACATGAATTTTGAAAAAGTATAAAATTATTTATGTGATTTTGACCCTTTCCTTGAACAACTTGTTTCTTTCTCTTTTTTCAATTTTTCATTTGATCTCCCATCTCTTATGTGCTCTCTCTTCTAAAATTTGTATTTATCTCATCGTCCAAAATGCGATGCATGAACTAAAGCTCTTATAGTGGAATGAGAAGAGGGTGCCATGTTTATGATAATAGGTGTTATTGAGGTGGTGGTTTATTATACTCTTGAGCTTTGTGTCTATCAAATATGCAATGTGCATTTCACAGCCTTTGGCTTTGTTTCTTCTTTCTCTCTTGTTTGATTCTTAACTAATTCATCCTCAATTCTTTGTAAATAAAATATTCACACGGATTGTGCAAATGTGCTTAGTGTGAATTATTCTCCTGAAGTTAAAAATCCTGATAGAATTCGGTTAGTGTGTTTGTTTCTTTTTCAACTCGATATGACTCCTTTGGATACAAAGCTGAAAATGTAATGTTTATATATTTCAAATAAGGTAGTTATTATTATTGTAGTTTACAAAGTGAGAAACAATTATGAAACTGGAAAGGGTTAAAAAGGCTGGCATTGAGTCTGAAAAAATCTGATATACAAATTAAGTAAAACCTTGCTTGTGATCCAGATTTGTTTTTAATAGTGTGTTTATTAAAACTGATTGCCAAGTTCTTCTTGCATGTTCTCCAGATCCCATATGGCTATTTTGCCATCCAATCCTATAGATAACAAAACCATTATGCGAGTAAACGAAACTGTCAGTTTTTTTTTTTGACAATTGAATCGGCTGATTCCATGGAAGAGTATATGATTTTTAATTTTGTGACTGACCTGAAGTGCTGAATCGCATTACTTTAGGACTCCCAGCTTTGCTCAGAGGTACAATGGAACTGCAAGTTTCAGGTAAATTCACACGTCAGGCTCTAACATTCAATGAACTAAAATAGCTAAGACACTTTTAAGACACATTTACTTTATGCAGTTATCATGAACGCCTCCACGTGATTCAGAGGCATCGTTGGCTGTTGCAGACTTTGATTGACTACCATAGAATTTCCCAAATGCTTCAGAAAACTGAAAACATAACATAATGAACAGATGAGTTAGACAAAACGGTACACATAATGCAAGCGGAAACCCAAGAAAAAAGGAGCAACTACACTATTCCCAAATATTACCATCTTAGAGGAACAATTGCAGGATATGCTAAAAGTTCACTCATAGTTATTCTAAAAGGCTAAAAACCAAACATATTGCAACAAATACAAGAAAGAAGATTTGGTATGTACCTGCGAACTGTAACTGGAACCAGAAGATGCCGCTTTCTTCTCTCCAATGTATCTAATAAAGCTCCTACATGCCATAAACAAAAACTTGTAAACGAACCAATTGTTGGTGTGTGTATCATTTCAGAACTAACTATACTGCCTACGATCTAAGAAGAATAAAAAAAAATTGAATGATATGATTATACGCAAACGGCCAAGAAAGAGAAAATTAATCAGGTATTTCAGAGAGCTGCATACCATATTCCAGTATCATCTGCTGCAAATACCATCGGGTTGCTGTCATATCCAACACCTATCACCATTTTCTCAGAAATAAACAGGACCTGCAATAGCAAGTCCCCGATAATATATCAATTCAGGACAACACATGGAGAAGACCAGTTTCTCAAAAGTAAAAGAAGAGTGGATGCTGACCCACATCACGAAGAGGCAAATCTCGGAATGCAACGCTTTGAGCTAAAGGAGAAGGACCAACATCGTCAACAAAGTAAATCATGGAACTATGACCTATACATGATTACAGAAACAAGGAAAGTGAGACGGAGGCTAGTAACCGAGTTGAAGTTTCATTGTATAATTTCAGTAGAGCGCAATGGACAAACATCTCAAGTCTTAAGGATATTCTGACCTACATAAGCTAAGGTGTTTCCACTTGGAGACCATTTCACACCAAATGCCCAAGAATATGAGAGATCAAGCTGAATAATTTGCTGTTTCAACAAAGACACAATAGAAAAAAGCTCCATAGAGGGTGTTAGGGGGAATAGATATATGGCATAAGCATTACAATATTTACTAAAAGAAGGAAAGCCAGCCAAACGAATCAAACCTCTCCAAATTTAGTTTCCGCTGGTGAGCCTGCTTTTGAATCCCTGTATACGCCCATTGCATGAAGACAAATAAGAAACTGCCCCATGTTTGCAAAAATATTTTAAAAGTAGATGTTCAAGTAACGAGCATACTTTGTGTCAACTCCTTTGATGAATGTCGAAAATACCCGACATTTTCCATCTGTGGATGTCGTCGCCAGAAGAATCTAAGGCAAAACAGACAATCAGAGAACACACACATTATTAGGATGCCAAGAAACAGAAACAATGATATAGAAGATTAACAAGTTTGTGGAGATTGATATTCTATTTTATAGAATGTACTCTATACTCTATCTGGTGGCCAACTTATAGAAAATTTTCCGTAGAGGAAGTATTACATAAATCCTGCTAACTATTTTGGCTACATGAAGTACAAGGGGTTGTGTTGATTGCACATACATTATTAGGATGCCAAGCAACACATGTCACTGAGGATTCATGCCTTCTCCGGATAAGTTTACTGACCCACCTGAGAACAGTAAAGCCAAGCAATGTCGGCCGACAAAAAATTCCAAAACTTTACATGAAACTAATAATATACATTGTGAGGATTGTACATATACAAGATCTTGCCAAAACCTCTACACAATACACAGTTATGCATGCCAAGATAATAAAAATAATTGGCACTAATAACATGCCAGTCTATAACACAAGATAATACCATTTCATAGAACAAAACCATATGTAATAAGGAAGTCAGGCAACAGCCAAAGAAAAGTCCATGACTTATAATGAGAATTCAAGAAATTACCAGTTATTCTCTTGCTCGTAATAGCATACACAAACAGTTTTAGCACCACTTCCAACAGCAAACTTGTTCTCTAATCGTATTGAACAAAAAGATGGGAACATAGATTAGAAGCTGTAGAAATTATGCGAAAAGTACATTACATCTTACGTAGACAATGAAACTAGATAACTCAATAGAGCTGATAACATTTACCTTTTGGACTCCATTGGACACAAAGTGCAGCACGATTTAGTCTAAGAATAACAAGAGTTGGTACCCATTCACCTCCTTCGAAGCTCCACACATACCTTCAAGAAGCGTTTTAAACTTAGTTTAACGAACTAGAACAGTGAAGAACTAAGAATATCAGGCTTGCCGATTATCATAGCATTAATCGAAGTACAAGGTTACCCAAATGGAAATTCCTCTAAGCATATCAAAGGTTGCAACTTACGAGTTCCTGTCATGGGAAACTGTGACGATTTTGTTGGATTTTGAGCGCCAGTCTATTCCAGAAACAATTTGGTCATGCTGCAACGATGGAACACTTTTCAGTCATAAGCAATGTATATAAAGTTTAGAATTCACAAGAAGAGAAAGGAAAAAAGGGTAGGTTCATTAGTTTCAGATAGAGACAGAAAGGTTCACCTTTTGGAGGACATGTAACCTCTGCCATTTGTCTTGCGATGATTTATAGATATGAACTTCATTGTTGTTAGGACAGAGAGCAACCACTAGAAGAAAAAATTGTCAGAGCAGATACATGGTTAAAGGCTTAAAGAAAGACGTTAAACCAAAAGTAACAAGACATTGGATTCATCTGTTTAGAAAAGCTCATAAACTAATGTACAATCCTAGATACAAACTGTTTCCTACCCTACATAGCATGTCTCTGGAACCTTCAAATGCTCTCTTGCTAAGTCGAACCTAAACTAGTAAGAATGTATATGAAGGAATCTAATCATTCTTTTCCTACAGTGAAGCGTAAACCAATTCAATTAAGCTCATGATTCCTTCTTCAAGCAAGAGACACCGACAAAACAAACACAAGGAGCATATAAATCACTTACTAAAAATCCTCAATTCCACAAGATATATAAGAATAATATAAATCAATTCAGTTCCCTCGTATAATCTTTCTTACCAGCCAAACTATAGATCCTCTCATCCTCATATAAATTCTAAAACTAAAACGAAGGAAGAGAAACAAGAGCATCTCAAAATCAAAGAGATGGAAACTAACTGGAGTGATCAGGACTCCAAGCATGGCAAGTGATTGATTCAGCGAATCGGTGAACATCCACCGCAGCCATGATTATCCTGACGGTGAGTGTGTTGTAAATCTAATCTTGGAGACAGTCTTGACTCTCAAATCGACATCTCCAGATTCCTAAGATCACCAAACGGCGTCGGACGGTGAACAGATCGACGGAGAATGATGGCGAGATTGGTGAGTAAGCCCGATGAGATCCGGAGCTCGACGACACACTCGCAGACGTGAAGTGAAAGAGAAATGTTGATTTATCTTTTGCTCTTCAGCCAAGTTTAATGACCAAATTCATTTCATTTTCCTTGGCCAAATTTTAAAAACATTTCTTGAAAATTAAAAAACTTCGACCAACCTTTTCTTTTGGAGAGACCGAGCAAAAACTCACACTTGGAAAAATATTACAACCTCGAAAAGGTTACATTTAATCATATTCTAATAAGAAAAAAATAGAAAAAAACAAACAACTTATAAAGTTCTGCATTAGTTAAATGTAGATGTGGATCCAATCCGATCTACCGATATGTTCGATTAGAAATGGAATCGAAAACTTAAATCATTTTAATTTATACAAAACTAAATTTAGTTTGAGTATGATTATCGAAAAACCAAAATAAAAAAAATACCAAACCAAAACCTGAATTTAAGCAATGTCAAATTTATAAATGACACAGTGTTACTATTAAAAAAATTCTATTTTATAAACCCAAATAACCAATACTCCAAACGTATATCATCATGATATTATGAATGAGTTTCGACTTAATTTCTAACCATAAAAAATCAAGAATGAAATAACTCAAGAGTACAAGAGCTGGTTCCAGCTATCAGGAACTCCAGCAAGACACCATGGCTACAATCAGGTACACGGTGACCACCAAACCCTTAGACTGAAGGATGTCCATCTTTCCTTAGCTGAGACATCAATGGCACATCCATTAACGGCGCCGGCTTCTTCATCGTCTTTATCACTTTAGCCACCACCAACTCTGCTCGGTGTGGCCCTGACAAATAATTCGATCCCATTACCGGCTTTGTTTCTCCGATGCAGCTGCCTTTGACACCTCTCTTTGAACAGTCACTTGAGCTGTAACTTTATGTACCATTGTTGTAAACGATCTTCAAATTATTTCATTCCATGCATGCCAAAATTTTAGTAATAGGTAGATTTATGTATTTTTGGTAACCCGGTGATTTTGTACCAAAACTCGGACTGATCCTAAAAATCTAATGGATATTGTCTTAATCTTTATCGTCCATTTAAAATATAGTAAAAAATAAGTTATGTAGAGAAAGAACTTACCGAGTATGGTCAGGAGAAACACCTTGGAAAAAGACTTTGGTTTTAGAAGAATCAGTGTTTTGATCAATCCACTTAGCCCATGTCATCATTGCTTTCTCATACGCCACCAATCGGTCCATGTCTCTTGCCGTTACATTTCCGGACACAATTGCCTCCCATCTGTATCCCCAAATGATTACATTTGTTATATACTAATTAAGTCCATACTAAGATTCTAGTATATGGACGAAATAAAGAAGATTTTACGGTTGTTTCGGTCGGTGTGAAGCCACCAATGCCAAGAATTAAAGACCAAACCGTCTGCGGTTTTCCACAATGAATCGCTCGAGCTTGAGTCAAGCTTCATCACTCGTTTAGGTGGGGCTCCGACTATATCCACCAGAAACGCGTTTCTTGAGAACATAATCATAGAATTGTAAGTCTTCGTTGCATACATTTATACACGAACGAAGCAAAATTAGTCTAAACCACATTAAACCGGACCAATACCGTGAAGAAGTTTAAAGAACTTTGAGGAAAAGATAATATCTCGTTTATTGAATCATTCACTCTCTTACCTCTGAAAGTTACATTACATTCACTTTATATAGACTTAGCTTAAAAAGTAAGAGAGTTGTAGAGATTAAGATAAGATCAACAGCTTGTAAAGCCAGTTGGATTGCTTTAACACACGGTTTCGACTGAGAGAGGATCAAATTTGTTATTGATCTTTGTCTTATACTCAGTACAGCTCATGATATTTTTTCCTTTCTGTTTTGTTGTTGCGGATAAACATTGCAGGTTTGAAACAGAGAGATACTCTGTTTCATTTGGTGGCTTAGCTTTTGTCTTCTCTGATTTTGGCAAACCTTCTGATTGTGGGAGAGGCTTTGCTTTTATCACAGACTCTGTTTGATGAAGAGTTTTTGCTGCAGTCTTGGTCTGGCAGGAAGCCTCTGATTCCAGAAGAGAGTTTGAATCGAGGGGCTCTGAAACACCAAGTTTGAATCGAAACCTGCAAAAGCTTTCAAAGGGAAGTGGTTTCGTGAGAATGTCAGCTATTTGGTGATGAGACGGAACATGCTTCACAACAAGAACCCCCATTGCAACTCTCTCTCGGACATAATGATGGTCTTATTCGAAATGTTTAGTTTGAGAGTGGAAAGTTGGATTGGCAGTAAGATATAATGCAGAAAGGTTATCACAATATAGAGTATCAAGTAGGGGAACTCCAAGTTCTTTTAGAGCTGAAGCTATCCAGGTTAGCTCCGAAGCAGTTTCTGAGAGAGAGCGATACTCTGCTTCCATTGAGCTCTTGGATACCGTTGGTTGTTTCTTAGATGACCAGGAGATGAGATTGTTACTGAGGTACGTACAATAGCCACCTGTAGACTATCTAGTTTCTTTGCAACCCGCAAAGTCACTGTCGCAATAGGCACTTACAGTAAAATTTGTATTTTTGTTGAAACTAATCCTCATTGTTATCGTGCCTTTAACATACCTGAGAATCCTTTTAAGCAGGTTGTAATCAGCCAATGTTGGAGCATCAATTTTTTGGCAGACATAGTTGACTGCAAACTGTATATCCGGTCGTGTTAGAGTCAAGTATTGAAGTTTTCCCGCAAGACTCCTATTGGATTCTCAAAAGCTTTGTTCCGATGAGGAATTTTATGCAGTTGAAGAGGAAGTGGTGTTGGCATCAGAGTGCAGTTAGCCATAGCGGCTACAGATAACAAATCTTCAGCGTATTTTTGCTGAGATAAGAACAGACCAGCAGGATGAAATTGAGCTTGTATTCCAAGGAAGTAGTGCATCTGTCCCATATCGAAACCACGTGTTAAAGCAATCCAGCTGGCTTTATAAGTTGTTGATCTTATCTTAATCTCTAGAACTTTCTTATTCTTTAAGCTAAGTTGTTGATCTTATCTTAATCTCTAGACCTCTCTTATTCTTTAAGCTAAGTCTATATAAAGTGAATGTAATGTAACTTTCAGAGGTAAGAGAGTGAATGATTCAATAAACGAGATATTCATCTTCTTCCTCAAAGTTCTTTAAACTTCTTCATACCGGAAAAAAAAAAGTTTAATGGAGTTTAGAAACGTTACGGGGAATGAGAAGACGGAGAGGCCATAAGGGCCGGGGGAACGTGTGATGGTGAAATTGGCTTTTGGTGCGGAGTTGTGGAGAAAACACGTGAGAGATTGCCATTGGTTTAGACTCAGTGAATCTCCTACGAACATCAGTTTCTTCCCTTTCATTATTCTTCCCAGAAAATCTAAGCCGTTGAATCTGCACCATACATCATTCACGTTTAAAAAGACGTATAAATTTACATCAGTATACCATTCCTTATAAATTCTTCACTATTTATTTTTGTCCCGACATGGATGAGTAAGTTTTTTTTAATTAATCTACCAGCTTCGGTTACTTAATTCCAAAAATTACTGTTCTATTCTTACCAGAAGCCATAATTAATTATTACTGATTCGTTTTATAACAGAGACTGTATTAATGCCAGCTATATATCGTTGGACATGCTTAACCTAGGTACATTGGCTTTTTCTAACTGCTAATATGAAATCAACAGACGCATGAAACTCTATTTCTAATGAAACTTTACAATTTATTTATTTTTAAAAAGGTTGATGAGGTGCATTCTATGTGGATCTTTTTGTAAACACATAATAGTTAAAAAAAATTTAGATATATAACTATTAAGTTTAGCTTTAATTAGTATTTCTCTAATTCATTTGGTACAAAATGTTTAAAAATTAAATATTAAAATAATTAATAACTTTTTACACTAAACATGATGAGGTGGTACTCTTGTTGGATAGTGTTTATTTTATTTCAATTGAAATATCATGTTTCAAATTAAAAGCAAACTATAACTTATTTTAATTTAGTTTCATCAGCGATATAACTTGGACTTGTACTAATTAATTTTGACACATATCAATAGAATGATCAACATTGGCAAGCAACAATCAAACCTAACAGTGGCACTCAAACCTCAGAGACAGCACAAACAGAGGAGGAATTCCTTGGAAATTTTAGAGCCATTTCTTGTAATTCTTGATACGAATGTAGTTAGACTTTTAATCACAGCAGGATTCACTTTAAAGAACATAAGAAATTAACAATAAAAAAAACTCGAAGTTAGTCAAATATTTCACCACAACTTATCAATTCAATTACCCTTTAAGCTCTTTTTTCCCTATAAAACAATCTATGTAGAGTCAAGACCAAACTACTATAGCTTCTTGGGGATTTTAGCATTTTTCTAACGCCGGTTTAGTCTCTTCGACCTCGTCTCCATGGCCAGTCTCTGTGGTTGAGATGCTATTGTTATGATCAACGGATTGGGTCCTGTTAAATGTAGTCTGGCTTTGGATATAAGACCACTTGGCTTGGAAAAGATAGAACAAGACAATAGAAGATAGTTGTGCCGTGAAGAGTATGGTCCAAATCTTAGCCCTTGTTGATGTCTTTTTGGTGTAAGCGTGCAGCCCTGTGTATATGTTTATTATCCCAAGAATAGCAATTGATGTTCCTAGTATCCAATGTCCTACAAACCAATTCCTTCTAGCTTTTCCTCCTCTGCAATGTATAGTAAATCAATTAGAGATGCAAAATAAACTAGACCCATTTGGTAGTTCTCGTCTTCATAACATTTAATTAAGTCTAGCTAATTTGCAGCATTTAGTATTTCTTTTAGAAATACCTACCAGTCTACCACACCAATAAATAAATAAACAAGTTTTAGTTCCAAAACTACCACAATTTTGAAAAAATAAAATCCAAAAACACCTCAAAAGTTTAGGAAAGGTTAGTAATCAGTAATCATTAAAGACTACTTCCTAACCTTATAAGAACTATTCAAAAACCTTAAATTTGTGGCATTTTGATATGTTAGAAATTTGGTAGTAATTTTAGAAAACAATGTGATGTCTTTTAGAATTATCCATATATTTTGTCACAAGGATAGGATCCAGAACCTTACTCTGACTAATCATCAGGTCTAAAATAAGTTATGAACTTGCATCCTTAAAATTAGCTGTGATCATTGAATATTTTGTACAAACTCGAAATGCAAAGGCAAAAACATAAAATAATGAATTATTGTCGTTAATTTTAAAATGTCTTAATTTCTTCGCGAAAAAAAAGAAAGAAGTGAATAGTTGGTGTGATATTTATTTTATTTATTTTGAAGAGAGAAAAAAAGAATTACCTTGAAGGTCGGAGGAAGCCAAGAACAGCTTGGAACCATACAATGGCGTAAATTCCAATTCCAAGCCGTTGGTGATAGTTATTGAAGGAATTGTTGAAGTTTTGTATTGACATTATTGCCCCTATTGTCACAAGTATCACTGCAACCATCTGTTTGACAAATTTAATTAATTTTTTGGTTTAATGTTAGATTTTATACCATTATAATTAATTAATTGATTTTTGACCGAATACAGAGGCATAATGTTAATTAATTGATCAATCTTCCAGGTAAACCATGAGCCGATTGTTGATTGATAACGTTAGTTACATGTGTTGATTGAGAAGTTCACTTTTGTAATTAACATGGAAATATTCTTAAGTAACAAAACTTTGACTAGTAGGTGTGGTTTCTTAGCTAAGTATCAGAAAAAGAGGTTAGAAAGTAAAGAAGATCGATACTTTTGCTTGGCCTTCAAGTTTCTATGATTATCACTGTGATTAACAATCTAGAATAACTCAAAAGGCCCTACTAATTACTATATATATATATATATAGTTGTTAATTGGATGCAATCTTTCTTTAGACGAAGAAAGACGCATCTTTGCTTTACTCTCTATCCCACCCATATTCGTTTGACAACTCACACCGACCATTATATTTTCATTTTCAACCCATATAATATTTTCAACATTCTTATGATTTTGTTTGTTGAATTTGGTATATATATAAGGAAGAAATTATAGAAAAAAAAAAGAAGAAGAAGTGAAACTTACCTGAGAAGTGACATGAATAAAGAAAAGTCGTCGAAGAGTGATTAAAGATTGGTCTTTGATAGACATTAATCTGATGGAGATTATACCAACTGGCACTAAAACACCCATCGATGCCCAAAGCATAAGGCCATGCACTTTGATTTCGTACACAAGCTTTGGACTTAGTTTCTGTTTCACAACAAATTAGAAGAAAAAAGAAGAAGGAGACGTTCATATCAATTAACAGTCACTGATAATACATGGAATTAAAAAAAAGAAAATAAAAAGAGAGAAGATTTAAACAGATTAATAGGGTGGTTTCTTCATGTTTTCATGTAAATTCATATATATATATAGTCATATAGATATATGTGCGTGTGTGTGCCAACCATTAGATGATAAATAAATATAAATCGTTAGATTATAAGTTTCAGCAACAAAGGACATGCGTGGAGCTTCAATGTAAATAATTATAATCTGAGTCAATAAGATTATGAGGAGTCTGAGATAATAAGCTCGTAATTATGATGGGAGAGAGAAGAACATAAATATCACCTCGGAGATTAGAGAAGTTTCGAGTGGATGATCGACATCAATGGCCAAGCTTCTGGTGTTTTCTTGGGAGGAGCATATGGGAAAAAGAAGAAGAAAAAGGAGAGAGACGAAGAGGTGGTGATGAATCTCCATGATTTCATGTGGTTTGAAGTGGAAACGACAAATATATAATTTAGAATTGAAGATAATCAATTCATGAGTTTATTTGGTAAATATAAGCTTGTGTGAATACAAGGATATATGACGATATGGAACTTGATCCACTACTTTCCTAGCTATGGAAGACGAGTAAGAAAAAGTGAAGTTTTACAAATTGCTTTTAGAGTGTAAAGAAATGCGATAAAAACTAAAGTGCGCAACTTTGTACTATAATATGGTTTTGCATGGAGGTTGATGGTTTATTTTTCGAATGTAAATGGAGAAAAGCAAGTGGATGAATTGGTAATAATCTTTAAGGTACTCACTTGTGGTTATGACTATTGATTTGATATAAGAGAGTAAATCCATGTTCGAATGTAGTGTTCTACTGGATATATTATACTCATTCTTAATTAAATATTCTATTTCGTAAATTTTAATTAGATATTAACAATGGCGTTTTATATCTGGGGAAAAAAACTATAAAACGGGGGAGCGAGAGTAACGAATGTTTTTTAAAAAAAATAAAAAATCAAGTGGATGTCACTATTTGTACAGCACTTTTTGGTTTTCTCTGAACAAAATTTAAAACTGAAAATTCCTTCGCTCAGATTCATCCAAAAGTATAATTATATTGGACTTTTATGTGTTGTGGAAGAATGTCAGAATTTTTTGAAAGGGAAAGTGAGTCATGGCAGGTTGCACTACGCAAAGACCACTACAATGTGTTACTGTCAACAAACATCATGATTTCACAATGGAAGGTATACATTATTGACCACATGGATATATATATATATATATATATATATCTTTTCAAACATGAATCCTAAGAGCATAACAGAATTTTAGATAATACATAGTTATAAATGTAAAAAGTTGTTCAGTTGTTTGAATCAATTTCTGTAGTATATAGTAGGAGTTTCTTCTTATTTTGGTTGATAGAATATAAAGCCAACAAAAAGAAACACGCTTTGATCAATCCTTGGCTCTTGTATCTAGGGTGTCAATTAGAGTTGAAAATATATGAATTACATTTAACCCGCATCGTTATAGAGCGGATTAGAATTCATGTTTTGGATGTCCAAAAAGGGTGGGTATTGCAAGTTTATGATTTTTGCGGGTTGAATCCAGTATAAGTTACGGATTAACCGCGAATCAAAATATTCTTTTACTTTATACGTTTATATAATTATAAACCATATCAAAATTGTTCTATTTATATATTACATTTCTGTTTAATGATCAAACACAATTATTGAAAAATTGTTTGCTTATTCATATGATTATTCATGCTTTAGCAAAACAAGTGTATCTTATAGTGTTATAATAATATATGCTCTTTGAAAAAGTATTGCTAGTCTAATATAGTTGGTATTTTATTTCTTATTAAGCACCAATAATTATAATAAAACTATTAAAAATTTTGCAATAATAATTTTTTTAGTTACTTTAATTTTCAAAATCTGCGGATTGATCCACTAAACCCGCGATTATGAGACGGGGTGGGTTAAAGTTTTTAGTTTGCAATTTGCGGATTTTGACATGCCAACCCATTAAAAACCGCAAATAAATTCAATCCGTTATGGAACGAATTAAACAGAACGGATTAACCCAATTTGACACTCCTACTTTGTATCCATAAGTTTTGAAATTTTGATTCGATATCTGATATTTATGTTCTGTTAGTATAAACAATATAGTATATGATTGATTCGATTTCCGATAATTTAAATTTAACACCACTGGTCATATGTTAAAGAACTGTCACTGAATGTCTGTCCAATTTATTTTTTAAAGAGTTTTTAGAAATCTTAAAATTTGAAGATACATATTAGTAAAAACAATTAAATGAGATTTGGTTTCTATAGTTCATAGCTGAAACAATCCAAAACCAAAAATGTAAAACAAAAGCCGGATATGGATCCCTTACCATATAGACATAAATAGTATGCATCTCTTTAGTCTAGCTAGCTCATTATTTCGAAGCATGCTCTGATAACTTAGTTTACGGACCAACCCAAGATATAGGCATGGTTGATGAAAATGCCATAGAAGTGACAAACAAATGAGAAAAGTTGATACAAAAGGAATATTTACGTATAATATAGAAAGAGGACCACTTCACGTTTTGCAGATTTCCCACTTCAATCAACCCCAAATTGCATCTTGTCTTGGCTTACATGTCTACTTCTCTTTTGCTTTGATGCTTTCAATCTTTTTCTCTGCCCCCAATAAGCTATGTCTTTTGCTTTGTTGAACATATACCATGTTTCATTACGACCATTAGGAAAGTTGTAGTGAATCAAAGTATCTGCGGACCGATCAGTTTTGATACCGCTCCTCCCCAACTTTTTCTTTTGTAAAACTTTATTCTTATTAGTGAAATTATTTGAGAGCAAAAGATTTTACTACACTTGATTTCATTACAAGTATTTTCTGTTATGTAACCCTCTTATCTGATATAGCAGCTTCAGCTAGATGGAATCTTTCGTAAAGCGAGCCTGAAAGGTCTCCTGCCAACAGTGGCGCTCTCTCCTAACTGCTGGGCTTGACACAACCAAGCCCATTAATGTTCGTGAGTCCATCCTCCATTAAAACTCTCAATTAGCATCTTCATTTCATATAGTTTCTCCGCCGCCTCCAGGCCTACCTCTACATTTCTTGCTCTAATTTATTTAATTATGCGTTGACCGTCCAAATCCTCATTCTCCTGCATTGAAATTGGTCAACGTGATCTTTTAAACCAAAAGAATCATGTGATGACACCTCCACCGTCAGATCAAACACCATAAAAATGACAAAAAAAAGAAAATTTCAAGAACCGGTTATTTAACATGGAAGATGGTCTATTTACAGTACCGGGCGGTTAAGTTGATTTGAACACGTTGAAGAGTGAAGAAGACAGATTCAACTGCAATTCCGCGAAACCAAACCTAACAGCAAATTCTAGAATTCCTTCTTCTTCTTCTTCTTTAACATCGTCTTCTTCAGCTCATACCTCATACCTAAAAGAAACCTCTAAAACCCTCCTCTCTCGATTCATAGATTAACATTTTCCACTTCTGATCGATCTCAGAGCTTCCGATCTTGCCGATCTTAATTAACATGGCTTCCAACGGCGCTTCTACGGTCTCTTTCTTCTCTCTATCGATCTGTGCTACAATTAAATCTCCTTCTTTTGGCTGCTTTCCTAAATTGACCCATTTTTTCCATTTTTGACTGTTGGAAATTTTTCCAAATGCGCAGAGAATTGTTGATGCTACAGAGAACAGCTTGGATAAGATCAAGCGGCAACTAGCATCTGGCTCTGGTCGTAACTTGCTACAAGGACCACTTTTCAAGCGATCTGAAACTGTAAGTTCATTTTTTTATCACAATTTTTTGACTGGGCTCTCTTCAATTTCAGTGAAATTTCCAAATCCGCTTGCTTTATTAATTGGGTTTTTCGTTAGCCGAACTAAAGTTCTTTGGTTTATCACTAGTAGAAATGGAGCATTCGGATGAGGATAAGAAATTAAGAATCTTTGTGGTTTATTTTGAAGACTGTTTAATTATAGAGTTCTATAGTGTATAGCTTAAGCATTTATTGCTTTGAGAAGTTTTGTGGCCTGAAATGTCTTGTATTATTAAAAGGGCTCACACTGATACCATCTTTTTTATTTGTGTTTATGTAAAAATAGCTGAGGAAATGGAACGAACGATGGGTGATACTTGATCCAACAACAGGCAAAATGGAATATAAGTGAGTTATATCAATTTGCTTATGTAGCTGCATTATGTGTACTGACCATTTCATCATGGGTCTATTCATTTCTGATGCATTTTCATGACTCAGGACAAGACGAAACGAACCAACTATCAAGGGAACGATTCTGTTTGACGAAAATAGCACAATCAGTATCTCTCCTGTCAACTTCCAGTATGGATGCTATTCTTTTCTTGCTATGAATAATCAGCCTTGTTAGGTGGCTACTTGTATTATTGATTATGTTTCTTCTGTGTTTCAGGGGGCTTCCAAAATATAATGGTTGCTGTATATGTATCCTTGTTTTTAGTAAAATGTTGGCAAATTTTATAATTCAGTCTTTTGTCTATAAGAAGATAGTTGATTGGAATCTAGAGTTGAGTTTTCTTCAACATGATGTAAGATATTGGTACCCCACAGAAGAAAGATTACTTTTTGTGTGCAGAGACTCCTGGTGCGGCTAAAGCTTGGGTCACAACCTTACAGTAAGTCATCTGGATCTTGATCATTTTGCTTGCTTCTCTTTCCGTCCTTTTTATTTCCTTACCAATCTCTAGGGAAGCCAACACACTTCTTTCATCTATTTTGAATTATTAATATTTTGTTGATCTGATGGTCTCATCATCGATCATGTTGAAAGAATCATCTCTCTGTCTCTTACATGAATGGCCCTTAAAAGCTAATATGTTTAACCTTATATTACTTTTCTCTGTCCAGTGCGACACAGCTAGTCCTAAAGGCCCATAAGGAAGCTGTTGATTCTCTAAGCGGAAGTGGTTCTGCAACACTTGGTACCGTTGCAACCGTTGTTGCTGCTGCCAATTCAACAGCATTGGAATGTTCCAAAGAAATTCAAGCAGCAATGCAGATCTCTATGAGGAATGCATTGAAAATTACTGCAAATAAGCCGATCGATGGACCACTAGATGATTTGACAATAATGAAGGTGTGGTATTTTTGTATCTCTCTTGCACCTCGAATTTAGGAAACATTTAGTTCAGATAGCTTAGTGGCATCTGTTCGCTGTTGAGATCCTGCAATCTCTTGATGAGCTGTCAAGCAAATATTGCAACATCTTACAGGAAACTCTGTGTGTCAAGGATGATGATTTATGGAATTAGCAGAAAATATATCATCCTTCTTCATTCTATTTTCTTCCCAGGGTAGCCTTATTGATCCACCTACATCTTACAGGAAACTCTACGTGTCAAAGATGAAGAATTGCAGAATTTAGCACGAGAACTTCGTTCTCGTGACTCAACGATAAAGGAGATAGCAGATAAGCTATCTGAGACGGCTGAAGCAGCTTTAGCTGCAGCATCTGCAGCTCATACAATGGATGAACAAAGGAAAATCGTTTGTGTGGAATTTGAGCGCTTGAGTAAAGACTCAGGGAGACAGCAAGAAGCCGCAAAATTGAAGGTAATGAGGCCGTGTCATATACAGATACTTTTTCACCGTTATGTATGTCTTGTTGTTTATTGATCTCCTGTGTAGCTTAAGGAATCGGAAGAGAAGACATCTACTCTGAGTAAGGAAAAAGATCAACTGCTTAAGGAAAGAGACTCTGCTCTCCAAGAGGCACATATGTGGCGGACTGAGCTTGGAAAAGCCAGAGAGCGTGCCGTCGTACTTGAAGGAGCTGTTCTGAGAGCCGAAGAGAAAGCGAGGGTTGCAGAAGCAAGTGGTGAAGCAAAAGCAAAAGAGGCTTCTCAGAGAGAGGCAGCTGCTTGGACAGAGAAGCAAGAGCTTTTAGCATATGTGAATATGTTACAAACTCAGCTTCAAAGGTCAGCTCATCTGAATCTATCTCCTAGGGCAACTCATTATTTGGAAGTGTCATAAATCTCTATCTTTGAAAAAACAGGCAGCAACTAGAGACGAAACAAGTGTGTGAGGAGAAGACTGAGTCTACTAACGGCGAAGCATCTCTTCCAATGACAAAGGAAACAGATAAGAATGTGGATAAAGCATGCCTTAGCATTTCAAGAACAGCCTCTATACCGGGAGAGAGCATAGTCCATATGAGTGAAGAACAGGTAGTAAACGCTCAGCCTCCGGTTGGTGAAAACGAATGGAATGATATTCAAGCAACAGAGGCAAGAGTTTCTGATGTAAGAGAAATATCTGCCGAGACTGAACGAGACAGAGGAAACAGCATGGATATCCCAGTAGTCACGCCCGAACCTAATGCTCCATGCAATGATCCGCCTTCAGAATCTTTTCATCATCAGTCTTGATGAATGACTGGTAGATCTTCGTACAGTTTTATATACTCTTGATGTTTTGGTAATGTTTGGCGAATTGTTTGTTCTAACAACAACAAAAATTTGCCCTTTGGATTTCTTGTACCTCAAGAGTTGTCTATGTATCAGCTACTCTTGAGTTTGGCTTACTAGGGAAGGATTCTCCCCCCCCCCCCCCCTTATTACAAACATGAAGAACAGAGAGATGTGTTTAAAACTTTGAATGTTTGATGATGTTTATCAGTTTTCATTATAAATGCGGTTCCTCAAAACACCGCCCTGTTCATCGGTTTTTACCAGTTTAACATTAATACCTGGATCGAGCTGGATTGGAATCAATCGTTTCTTCTCTGTATTCAAAGTCTTATTAAAAATCTGAGAGATTGCAAGAAACAACTCAACAAGAGATAACAAAAGAGGCATAGACTTTATTAAAACCGAAAGACATCAACCTGAAATAGTCATCACCCTCACAGTACACAGCTCACACAGAAACCAAACCACAGCTTCATCTTTTTAAACGGGCAATGCGAACTTCTCAGAAACCTCCTTCCACGCAGGACGGTTACTAATCTTATCCCACCACGCACTCACATGCTTCCTATCTTTGATCATATTAGCCTTACCAATAGGACCAACAAGATACTCAGTGAAGGGAAGGTGAGCTAAATCAGCTAGACTGACAAAATCTCCAGCCAAGTATTCGTTCTTTGAAAGCTGTGCTTCATACACATCAAGCACTTCTCCAATCTTCTCTTCACTCTCTTTTATAACTTTCTCATCAGCTGGTAAACCCATGAGTGGTGCAAAGACAATGTTGAGCGTTAGAGCTAATAGTGGTGGGTGGTAGCTTGTTGCTTCCACGTCAAGCCATTGCTCTACTTGTCCTCTTTCTTCTATTGTCTTCCCCAAAAGATCTGGTCCTTGTGATCTGTACTTCTCTGCTATGTACCTCATGATCGCACGCGACTCTGCAAATTATAAAGTGAAATCTCTTTCAACATTCATTACTTAACACGTTTTCACATCTGTGTTATTCTTTCCTGATTATCAGATTGAAATCTGAAACTGCAATTTTTAAGCTTTAATGGAGGATTCCACAAATCATCATTTCATTCAATCACAACAAATCAATGACTCAAACAAATTTTAGATTCATTGATCATGATTCGTGTGGTAGCTAAAGAAACTATTGATCGGCGAAGAAGTGTACCGAAGATTTTGTAGTCTCCATCGACGAGCACAGGGATTTTACCGAAAGGCTACATAGATCGGAAAAGAAGATGATCAAAATCGGAAAACAAATCGACGGGAATAGAATGAATCAGTTAGTGAAAAAAATCAAAATCGGAGATCAGGAGGAACCTGAATCGCGATATACTCAGGCTGCCTCTGTTCTCCTTTCAGGAGATCGACATTAACAGTCTCGAACTCTAATCCCTTCTCTATCAACGTCACCACAGCTCGCTTTGAAGAAGCGAAGAAAGGCGCATAGATCGTCAACACCATTTTTTTCTTCTTCTTCTCTTGAGTGTCAGATTTTCAATCTCACTCTTTCAGGACGCGATTTTATATAGAGAGAAAGAGGGAAACGGTTAGCTGCGTTTGCGGTCGTATGGTGAACGCAAACAAGTGTCGGTATTGGGTGGCGGCTATGCGTTACGTGGGTTTTGACTTTTCCGTAGGAAATTTCCAAAATGTCCCCATCCATATTTGATTTTTAATAATGTTATATTTACTTATTAAATGTCATATAATGCAACGAGGCCACTTGATGTAAAGAAATCAATTTGATAAAGACTGACCGGGAAGATATTCCCACTTTATTGTAAAGACGCGATAATCAATTTGGATGTGATTAAATTTTGTTTTGTTTTGGTTAATGGGACTTTGCACAAAAGAAATGGCGAACCAAAGTTGACCGGTTAAAATTAGGTTGGTGGATACAAGAAAATATGAAGAAAACGTGTTCGAATGAGCCCAATTATTTTGTTAATTATATTCTCGCAGATAACATTTCTTTATCAAAAGAAATGGCGTTTTTCGGCCACTCGAGGACGGTGGTTCCCCGGCTTTGACTCCTTCCTCTTCTCGTCCCGGCTCTAGGCGTCTCACCCTTTCTCTCTTTGTCTCCGGCGAGGTTTTCGGTGAGGCTGAGTAGATCTGTTTGTCTTAGGTCGAGCAGCGGCTTCTATGGGTTTCCGGCGTGTGAGGACGGCGCCAGATGTCTGTAAGTCTCCGTCTCTTTCTCCCTTCGTCCAGATCTGGTCGTTCGGCTTCGGCGGCGTCCTCTTCCAGCTATGGCGGCGTCCTCTTCCAGCTATGGCGGCGTGCTTGATGGAGTGGCTATCGTGTTCGCCTGAGAGTTAGTGGCAGCGAGGTCTCCGATGATCTGTCTAGGTGCGGTTGGACGGTGGCCTTCTCTGGCTTGGATCTGCGTTCTCCGGAGTCTTGGTGGCGGTGAGGTGCTCCGATGGGTTCCATGTATTTTGATTTCATGGAATAATTCTAATCCTAAAAGTCACAAATGAGTTTTTAAATATCAAAAAGTCTCTCAAATCTGTTGTAATCTTATTCTTTGTTGTAAATTTTCAGTTTTTCCGTCTTTTTAGTATTGTTTGTGACCGCTGTCACAATCTTAAAAGGTTTTTTTAATATTTTATTTATGTTTAGAAATTTGAAAAGGTTTTTCCGTCTTTTTAGTAAATGATCTCTTTTATCATCATCAGTCATCATCTCATTCATTGAGTCACTTTTACAATATCAAGGACTGAGGACCGAAACATCACTCGTGTATTTTACATCAGTTTATATGTACGTGGACTATTAAAATATAAATCTTTTGTAAGCAACATGGGGATGTAGCTCAGATGGTAGAGCGCTCGCTTAGCATGCGAGAGGCACGGGGATCGATACCCCGCATCTCCACAAAATTTTAAAAAGTTTTTTAAGTTTTTCCCCGGCGGTGATTTGGAAAAAAAAAGAAGAGCTGGCGTTTCAAACTTGTCTCTTTTGCGTAGAATTTTATTGTCTTTTGTTATCTATTGGCTTATTAGTCAAACTAATTCCATTGAGTTTTATCCACTTATTTCACTTTAAATACACAGAGGTATCACAATTCAACAAAGACGACAATAATAACCTCTTAAGAATCTCTTTGTTCTGTTTCTTGACTCACACAGCAAGAAGCAAGAAGCAGATGATGGAAGCGACATACGATCGTAATAGTGAGATAAAAACTTTCGACGAGACGAAGATCGGCGTTAAAGGTCTCGTCGACGCCGGAATCTCACAAATCCCTCGTATTTTCCATCACCCGCATACCACTGTAACAAACCCTAAACCTTCCTCAACGGTGATGACGAAAATTCCAACAATCGATCTCGGAGGTGGCGTGTTCGACTCCACGGTCACGCGAAAGAACGTAATCGAAATGATAAGAAACGCGGTGGAGAGATTCGGGTTTTTCCAGGTGATTAATCATGGGATTCCGATTGATGTTATGGAGAAGATGAAAGATGGGATTCAGAAGTTTCATGAGCAAGACTCAGAAGTGAGGAAAAAGTTTTATAGTCGTGACATCACCAAAAATTTAAGTATAACAGCAATTTCGATCTTTATAGCTCTCCATCAGCAAATTGGAGAGATACCTTGACTTGTTTTATGTCTCCTGATGTTCCAAAAACAGAGGACTTGCCAGAGATTTGTGGGTACGAAATTCAAATTCTCTTTCTAATTTAAGAAAAAAAAGACGACTAAAGATCCAAACTTTGCTTTTCATGTTTGAATGTTTTAGGGATATCATGTTGGAGTATTCTAAGCAAGTGATGAAATTAGGGGAATTAATCTTTGAGCTTTTATCAGAAGCTTTAGGGTTGAATCCTAACCATTTGAAAGAAATGGATTGTACAAAAGGTTTATTGATGCTTTCTCATTACTACCCACCTTGTCCTGAGCCTGATTTAACGTTCGGCACAAGTCAGCATTCAGACAGATCTTTTCTCACTATTCTTCTTCAAGATCACATTGGTGGGCTTCAAGTTCTTGAATATGGTTACTGGGTCGATGTTCCGCCTATTCCAGGAGCTTTGCTCGTTAACCTCGGAGATCTTTTGCAGGCAAGTCGTTAACTTGTTAGTTGTTATTGTGACCTCAATCAAATCGTTTGATGCAAATCTATACTTGTTTGTGTGATTTTGTTTTGCAGCTTATTACAAATGACAAGTTTGTGAGCGTGGAGCATAGAGTTTTGGCTAATAGAGGTGAAGAGCCGAGAATATCAGTTGCGTCTTTTTTTGTGCACCCATTACCAAGTTTGCGAGTTTATGGACCGATAAAAGAGATTTTGTCTGAACAAAATCCTCCCAAGTACAGAGACACTACCGTCACTGAGTATACAAGGCATTACATGGCGAGAGGACTCGATGGGAACTCTGTGTTGCTTGATTTCAAGATCTAATCAAAGAGTTTTGGACTTTGCCAACATATCCCTAGTCTTCTAGGATTTTTACTTGATTGTTCTGTAACGTATTGAAAGAAAGCTTATTGCACACTCAAACAAGTGTACCATGTTGTAGTCTTTGCTACTTAGTGCCCGCTTCGGCTGTAATCCAAACGATTTATTGCGTGTCCGAAATGTATCGACACCTAGATATCAATATCTTAAACTTTTTTTGCTAGGCAATGAGTTTCAGTTGTATGTTTTTCTATGTACTCGTTGTCTTATGTGGGGTTTGATATATTTTGTTTTGAGTTGTTGTCTTTAGTTGTTTGATGTAGGCTTACAAGTTCAAACGTAACAAAATAAAGAATGTCTATTATCCTTTTCAGTTGAGGACCTTTTTGAATAAAGGATATTTTTAGTTGTTCGATATTTGGATCTTTTTCTGTAAAGAATATAAGATATTATGATAACTTGGGTTTATTTGCTCAAGGACAAAGAATGAAACGGTTCCCACTTTGTTTCCTGTATTCATTCATTCAATTCAGTATAATGCAAAGGTTAAATCTTCGAGATTAGACATTGCTGCTGGTCTAAAATTTACAATTTTGCTTCAAGTAAAATGAATGGTAGCTTTTCATTCATGTACAAGGACATCCGAGCAGAATGCAGCTGATAAGAGGCAACATTAGGATAGATTCAATGTTGGTCGTGCATTGATGTTTCAATCTCATGTTCTTTTATTACATTGGTGAGATAGTGTCTCGACAACTATGTTAATCAATACTCCCTCTGTTTTTTAAAGACATTTTTCACACAAATTAAGAAAATATGCAATTATACAAATTTGTCTTTATTTAATATGCTACTAGTTAATCGATATTAACTAAAATTCAAATAGTTTTAGCTTTTTTTAAAATTAGAACTTTTGTTTTAAAATCACATTGGAAATGTAAAGTGACATTTTTTTTGAAACAAAAATTCAAATGTATAGTGACATTCTTTAAAAAATGGAGGAAGTAGAACTTCATCTCACTTTGTTTCTAACAAAATTCCCTATGAAATTTCCTAAATAAATTTACAATCGTCAAATCAAAACTTTTTAATGGTAAGACAATCATTCAACCTCATCCTGTTTATTCTTGAGATATCCTTGGCTATAAAAGATATAAGCTAATGGATTTGGAGAGTAATATTACTTTTATTTCTCGAAATGTTAAGTTCTATGAAGACATTTTTACTCTTATTAAGCATAAGAACTCATACGTAAATATGGAAATTTTCTGCTAAAATCAGTTGCAATAATTTTCCTTATTTCGAACTAGTGTCTAGCCGAACTTGAGAGGATTTGTAATGCTTTATTGTGGAGAGTTGCACCAAATTCAGTCCGTGGAGCCAGGGGCGCTTCTCAGGGAGAGTTGGGTGTGCAAATTGTTCAGGGCCCAAACTTTTTTAAAAGTTTTTAGGGCCTTATGAAATACAAAAAGATTACAGTGAATTGTTTATTATATACATTTAAGATTAGAACTAAAAAATATTACGTGACTTGTTAAAAAATGAGGGTCCATTTTCTGTAAAAACTAAACTAAGGGCTCATTTCCAATTACGGAACAGGGCCTCCATTTTGTTTAAGTTGCCCCTGCGTGGAACTAAAGTTTCATGGGATTCTAGCTATTTGTACTAACTTAGGTATGGGCAAAAAACTCGTACCCAATCATTTGATCCAAACCTGTTCTAAAAATTTATATTAGAATTCGAATCCGAATCTAACAAATTATTTTATTGGGTTGTAAATCCCTAAACTTGAAATCCAAAAACCCCATTCAAAAACCCAAAAATACATAACTACCCATGGAAAATACCCTAATTCGAGAATCGTATTTTCTAAATATAAGTTTTGTATGTGTAATATACACAAATCTGATCCGAATCCCAACTAAAAAATCCGAAAAAACCCGAAAACCTGAATCGGATCAAAACCCGATTTTTTTGAGTTTTGATTAGATTTTAACTCTAAAACCCAAACTCGACCCGACCCCGAAAAGTTTTACCCGAACCGAACCTTAACCTCGGAGATCTCTTACAGGCAAATATGTTAATTGCGTTCTTGATTTATTTAAAGAAGCTTCCATGTTTTTTTTATCAATGAATTGCATGCAGCTTATAACAAACGATAAGTTTGTAAGTGTAGAGCAGAGTGTTATGGCAAATGGAGGCGACGAACCGCACATTTCAAGGGCGTATTTCTTCATGCACAAAATGAGCAAGTATATAGACTTATGAGCTTCTATCTGAACAAAACCCTCCCGAGTACAGAGACACAACCACGACTGAGATGGCAAGACATTACTTGGCTACAGGACTCGATGGGACCTCACTGTTGCTCCATTTTAGGATCTGAAAATAATGGTGGATCCAAATCTCAGACTCAGAGGATTTCTGGAGTTTCTACGAAACGTCTTTAGTATAAAATAAATGAGATAGTGTCTATTTCACATATATTATCAAGTATGCAACAATCTATAGACTTGAACCATCAGTATCTTAAAGACTTTCATTTTGTAGTTCTGAACAAAATTGACGCAAGTAGAGATTAAAAGAGAATATTACCTCAATAGACACTACAGAGTGTTCAAAAGGAAACGATTGACATGGATTGCGATGAATGTTGCAGCTGTGATTTAGCTGTGTCCCTTTCAGACTCTTCCACTATTCCAAGTTTTCTGCAAAACAACAAGTTTATGCATCACTGGTCTACTAACAATATAAGCTCACACATTTCGAATTTGCATATATCCTACTTAATGCAAAAGGAGGAAGAGAAATATACCTTGGAGGTATGAAACTTTTACCACCTTCCTCTGAAAGTGCTTTCTCTAATCTCTCTTCGAAAGGTGTTGCGTGCCAACTCACTTTCTGATCCTGCATTAAAAAAAGTAATTTCTACGTTTATAGTATATGAGAGGAAGTGTGAAGAAGCCCAAAGAGTCTGCAAGAAACTGGAGAGTACCTCTTTGTACTTGTTTGTAGAGTTTGGTATCCCATTACCATCCCACCATTTGGGTGAGATTTGAGATTGCTCTTTCTCATTCCAATGAGCAGCAACCATTCCAATGATAGGCCTGTCCCCAGGAGTTATGCATAAAGCCTCCATATTTTTGTTACTATTCTCTTTACTACTAGTTTTGCCTATTCGGTATTTTTCATCTGATTTCTCTTCCAAGTTTCCCTCACAAATTGTTGATGTGGGAGATTCATTTTCTGTCTTCTCTTTGCAAGCCTGATCTTTAGCTTGTTCTAGGGTCTCGTTTGAATCTTTAGGGTGCTTATATAGGGAGGCATTTTCATTTAGATTGGAAGCTGAATGCACAAACTTTCGACCTGATTCCATATTTGCAGGAAAGATGGTTACAGGCGTTTGAATCTCATCAGATAGCTTCAATGAGGCTGGATTAGGTGAGGTTACTGAGATATTAGTTTTTCCAGCCATCTCAGGTTTCCTTGAAGTGCTGTTCTTGGAAGAACTAGATGAGTAAGATTCATCAAAATCAAATTCAGACCGCACTGACTTTGTCTTTCCAGTAATGTTTCCAGCTTTTAGTGGCACCTTGCTGGTTTTATCTAACTCATCCCTGAAGGCAGTACCAATGCTTTCTTCAATAGCATCACTAGATGCAGAAGAGATCCTTGCACTGTTCCGAGCATTCGTCAAGCAACTGATATTGACAAAAGAGAAAAAAAAAGAGTGAACTCCCAGATCCATGAAACCTCTATAACTTCTTGCGTGATGAAAGAATTTATCTTAGGATATGCAAATCATGCAAGTTGTAGAAAGTAAAATTGAAAGGTGAACTAAGATTCTTTTACTTTTCAAAAGCTCATCTAAAAGAGATATTTATTAAGCAAAGTAACATCTAGGCACTCCACTCCACCTTCTAGGACTAGGAGTTTGCTCTGAAGTAACTAATGATTTTCCAATTTCTTCACGGGGCTGATTTGTTTCCTCATCCAAGTGAAACACTGCATCAGAGTTACTGGAAATCCAGGAATGACATTGTGATGATCCAAAATTTTTAGCACCTTGAGGAGTTTCCAGTTTTTTGGATGCTCTCCTAAGTTCAATCGGTGTCGCTGGTATTGTGTAGCTGGCTTTAAGAAACAGTGCCTGTAAACTCCACAAGTAGAAATCAAATTACGTTGTTATATCCAAGATAATATACCAAGGTGTATCAAGATTATTTAACTTGAGAAGAGTAACTCACACAAATTACATATAGTTTCCGTAAGTAAATGTGCAGACACTAATGCAAGTTAATCATATTTTCTAATGAAATTTAACTTACCTCATCCATGAGATCTTTGTCAATATCCATAGAATTCAAACTAGATCCTTCTCTAGAAGCTGCTTTCTCTACGAACAACAAACAAATAAGACCTTTGTTTAAAACCATAAGAATACATTGTCGAAGAGATTTATCACCTTCAGATAGAAACAAAGCTGACAAACGATTCTTCGACTCATGACCTCTCTGAAATCATCCAAAAATAAATGTTAACAACGAAGATCCAGCTCAAGAGACAAAGCAAGAGATGATGATTTAACACGAGAAAGAGATTGTATGATTCCAGTTCTGAGAATTGTAACAGCTAATCTGATACCGAATTGCAAAGGAAAAAGATCTGGAAAACGATGAGAATTACTTTGGATTTAACTTGAGAAGGTTGAGAGACGGAATCAATGGTAGATTGGTCATCTCTACCACGAAAGCAATCGAAGAAACAACCCATAGCTCTACTCTACAAGCCGATCTGTATTTCAAAATCCTACAATGCGAATTTACGTTTTCAACTCAATTATGAAGCGTTTGAATTTTATTGGTGATGAAAAAGGAACAGCGATGGAGGAACCTACAATACATGTGGGGATTTTCTCGAGAAAGTGAGAGAGAAAGAGATGATGAAGGTGGATGGTGGTGGGTCTGAGTCTTTTGTTTTCAAATTTGAATATCCCAAGGGACTTTGAAATTGCGACGGTGTGTGAGCTTCGATTTTGAAATGCCATCAAATATTTTTATTAAAAGGCTCATTTATTTCGTACGTTTTTACACTCGCGGCCGCGTGTGATGATGAGTAATTTGCTTTCTGTTTATAAATTTCTTTGCTAAATATTTCTGATTTGCCGGGGAAAACAAATTTCGATTTATAGATTTTGAGTAATTAATTCAACA
Organism: Cardamine chenopodiifolia; assembly: GCA_963922655.1. Classification (NCBI taxonomy): domain Eukaryota; kingdom Viridiplantae; phylum Streptophyta; class Magnoliopsida; order Brassicales; family Brassicaceae; genus Cardamine; species Cardamine chenopodiifolia. The sequence goes on along the minus strand of OZ000486.1, from coordinate 12,805,059 downwards.
ATAATGAAAGACTTATTTTAGCCAACTGATATTAAAAGTTTGAAAATTCAAGAATTTAGAATGACTATTTTATTATTCACTTACACATAGTAAACCCTTTAGGCTTTAGATACCTCTACAAATCATTATTTTTCTTTTATTTTCATGCTCGGTTTTTTAATTTTATTATTTTTTCTGTTTGAATTTATTGTAGTAAAAAATCACCAATGAGCGTCTTTTTCCACCATTGCCGCAAACTACACATGAACGTGTTCTATTTGGTTTAGCAGCTAATTTACCATATTATAAGAAATTTACATTAAAATATGTCTTTTATGTTCCGTTTTAATCATTAAGCAGAATCATTTGTAACATCACCGCTCGAACTCAAAACAACATATTACATATTATTGACAAAAAATGGCATGTTATTTATATTCTCTTATTTTTAATTAACTCGGTACTATCTAAACTGCATAGATTCAAAATGAATGTACATAATCGAAACATTTAAAAATATCAAAACTAAAAAAGAAACGAGTATGTGATGAAAATGTTAGCACGGAGTAATAGATATATATCAAATAATAAATATTTTAAATATCAAAAATCAAGTTTTTGGGACAGATTAACAAAATATTATTGCAATGACCGAGAGACCGGGAGAGTAGCCAAATTTCTCTAAGACGCTTAAGGAAATAGTTCATTTTCGAAGATGTTTTACCTCCATTTTCATTTTTATTCCTCATATATCTAATGAAAAGGTTAACCACTTGACTAGCCTTGCTAGATTGTCTCATATAATAGTTTATTTTGAATGTTGTTATATTCTGGTATGGTTTGCCATATCACCTCAATTTTGAGTAATAAAATGACTATTTCTTGAAAAAAATTACATCATGCGTTCGTCATTTTTCATTTTGTTGGCTAAAATGTTTAAAATAGAGACTATGCTATTAGATATATAATTTGGTGGTTTGTATTAGTTTCATTACTACATTAACATATTTTTATTTTTTAAGCAAACTAACATATTTTTATTTCATAAATTATTTTAGGAAAGAAAACATATCTTTGACTATAAATATATAATCGATGCTTTTTTTGTCAACACATAATCAATGCTTTGAAGTCTATGTATTTAGCAATTTCATTGATATTTAAAATACCTTCTATAATATGTCAATGTTATTGGTTATAAATAGATTTAACATTGACCCTGAAAATACATACAAAAATATCAAAGGTGAAACGAAAGAGTTAAAAAATAATGGCGAAGCTCATCATCGTCTTTATTGTATCTAATTTGTTGTTTGCTACTCAATTTTCTAATGTAAGAGTTCAAATACTTGTTTTTATTCTTTTCATTTATGATTTCTTGGAAATTTAGTTTTCTTATATTCATATACATATTTTTCTACAGGCTGAGGAATTAGAATATTTATCTGAAGCACCTGCAATCCATAAGGTATATTTTAAAAAATCTATGGAAAACAAATATATCACAAACAAGAATGTCACACACATGCACACCCATAATATATATATAGAAAGAGAGAGTTTCAAAATGTTTTAATTTAAAATATTTTTTTGACATAAAAATGTGTATAATTTTACCGTATTCATTTTCTTTTATGACAAACTTATGTGTGTCATCCAAAAAATTTCAGATGGGAGGAGAAGGTTCACTTACTCTACAAGGTAAATTGTTTAAGAAATCAGTCATTTATATAGTCAATCATTGGATCAAGCCATAACTTATGTTTGACTTTGTAATCTAATCAATGTTGTTCTATATTTGTGTGAAGAATGTCCGAAAGCATGTGCGGTCCGATGTTCGGCAACATCTCACAAGAAACCATGTTTGTTCTACTGCAACTATTGTTGTAGAAAATGTTTTTGTGTACCGTCGGGAACATACGGACACAAAGAAGAATGCCCTTGTTACAACAACTTGAAGACCAAAGAAGGCAAACCAAATGTCCATGATCACAAAAAGATACAGATTTCTCTTAATAAAATATATGTTCTTTTTTTTGTTAAAAATAAAAATGTATGTTGGACATGCTTATTTTTAATATATAAAATATAATATGGAGTTTTCTTCTATTGCGAAACTAAAGTTAATGCACATATAAATCAAAGAAAAGTTAGTACTTGGTTCCAACAATCCCATAAATGCAACTAATTAGTCAAATAACTTAAGATAAAAAGAAAATTAGAATAATCTAGTTTTCAAGCTGATTGATTTGTGAATAATAAAATGATTTATTTTTCCTCTCATTAAAAAAAAATCTCAAGCAACTTAGATTTCAATTCACTCTTACCAACAAAAACAATGTTTAACAAAAAAAAGTAGATAGAAAAGAGTGAGACTCGTTCATTCTCATTTAGAAAAAATTGCAAGTCTCTCTCCTCCTCTTCCAAACCTTTCACAACAAGGGCATTTTGATCTTGTTCTAATTGTTACTAAGGAAAAAATAAACTCAACTTGTTTAAGCCATGTTTCTTAAATCAGGATTGGTCTGATTAAATAAATAATAAAATATCTCCAAGTAAAACATAATCAAGACATAATCGTGTATTGGAAACGCTAATTAAACACCATATTGCCATTAAAAAACACCATATGATTTGTTAATTAAAGTTAGAACATTTTTGTGGCCGGAGGATATTCCTCAAATGTTACAGCATCCCAATCTCTGCCCATTGCCAAAGGAATTATTTTTATTTCTTCTTTTAATTTTGTAAAAGAAGAAATAAAACATTTTATGTAAATAAATACCGAAAAAGAAAATAAAAATTAAAAAAAAACAAAGAGGAGAAGGCGGTTTATAATGCAAGCAAGCAAACTCTGAAAGGGCAAAAAGAAACTCAATCGGACAAATTACAAAGGCTGCTCCTTGAATCTCAGAAGCCGGACAGTTTCTCCCTGAACCTCTAGTGTTTTCTCAGGTAGAGAGAGATAGAGCAAACCCTAATAAGTGATGGGGAACAAGAGGTTCAGGTTTGAAAATGCAGGGAAGCCTACTTCCGTCGAAGCTACTAGGATTTGGGCTTCTAAGGTCATCGATGACTTTCGAGCCTCCGGTAACGAAGGTGAGTTAGCTCCGGGAAACAAAGTCTTCTTCTTTGGATTCTAATTGTTTCATTTCTGACTGATTCTTCCGGAAATGATTTCTGAGCCTGAGATTTTGATTTGATAAAGCTCTAATTTTGCGAATTTTTTACCCCTGTTTGATTGAAAATGATTGAATTTTATTGCATTGTGTTTTGTAGTTTACACGTTTGAGCATAATCTTTCAAATAGCGAACGTGGCGTCATTCATCAGATGTGCCGGAAAATGGGTATTCAATCCAAAAGTTCTGGGTGAGTCACTACCTTAAATTCTACTTTATAGTGTTTTGTGTTTAAAAAAGTAGTCATTTTTCTATGCTGAAAGCTCTGAGTCTTGTGTTTTTTTTAGGCGTGGGGATCAAAGGCGTCTTTCAATATTCACAAACAGGCACAAAAATGGGAAGAACAAAGAAGCCAAAGAGAAGCTCAAATGTGTGTCATTTCCGCCTGAGGCAGAAGCTATTCTACAAGAGTTATTTACTCACTATCCACCTTGTGATGGAGATACTGCTGCAACATCATTCAATAAGTACTCAGGGCACTCGAGTAAGCAAGGGTTATGGAAAGATGATTTTTTCCAGAAACCACAGATTAGTAGTGAAGAAATCCGAGAAAAGGTGGCATCTTTGAGTTCTAGACTTAAGAAGGATAAAGCTCTTCAGGAGGTTAGAAACACCTAGTTGTTGAGATGTTTTTCTTTTCTTTGAAAGAACTGTAATTTTGATTATTTATCCAGAATACAGATTGAGAAGTTATAAATCATGCCAAGTAGCAGCAAGTGAAAGGAATTTTTTTTTATTGATTTATGTTACAGATCTCTAAGCTGCGGTCAAAGCTTCCCATCACATCTTTTAGAGACGCAATTACATCTGCAGTGGAATCCAATCAGGTTCTGTGAGCTTTTTTGATATGTTATTTGTTCTTCTGTTTCAGAATTTGAGATATTAATTGTATGGCTATGCGTTTTGTGGTGATTTCCACTGCTTGATTAAGCATTCATTATATATTCTTATCCTAAATGCAGGTTATCCTCATTTCTGGTGAAACTGGTTGCGGGAAAACTACTCAGGTGTGTGTTACCCCTTGATTTTTGTAGTTCAGTAGAATGATCTCTTAAGCAATTAGTTATTCACCCCTTGGATTTGAGGGTCAGGGTGTCAGCTTTCTTGTCCAGCGCTACATATTTACGGAACTTTTAAATTTTATAGAGTATGTTGTGCTATAGGATTTTGCTTAATGTGAGTCTGGGATCGTGATATTAGCCATATAAAGAGTTTTCCGTTTGAAATTTCCCTCAATTTATTATCGAGATTTCTCGTGTGTTCCTCAATTGTTAATGTTTTAGGTGCCTCAATATCTTTTAGACCATATGTGGTCAAGCAAAAGGGAAACTTGCAAAATTCTTTGCACCCAACCTCGTCGTATCTCCGCCATGTCAGGTTGCATTTTTTCTTATTCAGCTATGTATTCTTGTTGATCTTTTGTAATTTAAGGTTTAATCCACATGTATGTTGTATACTGCTAACCCCTTGTTTGATGTTTTTTGTTCCTGTTTTGAAGTTTCTGAAAGAATTTCTTGTGAAAGAGGTGAAACCATTGGAGACAACATTGGTTACAAGGTAAAGAATCTTTGTAGGTAGACACTTGCGTTTGCACATGAAATATGCTTGTGTTTCAATATTGCAGACAAGTGCACCATTGACTTTTATGCAAATTCCAGGTTCGTCTCCAAAGCAAAGGTGGAAGACACTCATCAGTTGTTTTCTGCACAAATGGCATTCTCCTGAGGGTGCTTGTAGGCAAAGGCTCTGGTAGCTGTGTTTCCGACATAACTCACATCATTGTGGTACTTGACGTCATCTTACTTGATCCGCTATCATATGTTAGCATTAAGTATGTGTTTCATATATGGAGTATCACGGGACAATTAATTTACTTGAAAAAATAATTATGAAATTGTCAGCTGTCACTATGGCATGCCTTCTTGTTATTGCTTGTCATCCCAAATTCTCTACTTTGTCCCTTGGCTGTAAATTTGATTCTGTGGCTGTCTACATTGATCAGTGACCTTAATGTTACTTTGTAGGATGAAATCCATGAAAGGGATTGCTACTCGGATTTCATGTTAGCAATTATAAGGTAGACTTCCTAGCCCTCTCGAATGTTGAGTTTCTCAACCTGTCAATGTGTTTATTAAAAAAATCAAGTCAATGTGACCTGAAAAACTGATGTTTAGGTTGTTGTCCAATTGTTGCCACACCATATTTATATGCCAAATAATATACTGGTACACATGTATATATCTTTTTTGAAGCTGCAAGTCATGAAAGAAGATAATGATTTTATTTTCTTTGGGTGTATGACAGAACTCAAATGAATTTGTGATGCTTTTGTTGATTTGCAGGGACTTGCTTCCACCTAATCCTCATCTCCGTCTGGTAAGTTAGCTCTATGTTCTTCTTTGCTTTTCCCTTACACTTGTAACAAGAGAACAAAAAGGAGGATTTGCTATAGTACCATTTTTTGTTGTTTAGTCTAAATAGAAGAGCGAAGGGGATATATCAGAGGGGATGATTCTATACACCTTTGTTATCACCATTTGTAAGAGAAAGAAAAGAGAGAGAGTATGCTTTGTATTTTTAAATATGTCTCCTTCCCTCCAGCTTTTAGAAATAGAAAGAAGATGCAGAACAAGTTATGAAATAAAGTCTTTCCTGTCAATTTTTTTTGTGTTTGTGAAGTAACTTTCTTAGAATTTTCAAGAAAAGATACTTTGTCGTAAGTTCACTGAGGCAAGTGAACTCCGAAAAAATGATGTATATGGTCTAGGAACCTGAGATAGATGGACTTGATGACTTGTCAAACGTCTTTGTGTATGGCTTGAATACAGTACTACTGTATTTAGCTGATCTTTTGAAAATTTCTGGACCAACAGATTCTAATGAGTGCTACGCTTGATGCTGAGAGATTTTCGGGATATTTTGGAGGTTGCCCGGTTGTCCGTGTCCCAGGATTCACTTATCCAGTTAATTTCTCATTTCTTTCTCTTTCTCGAATATGGTAAGTCTTTTGTGCCCGCATATAATCTCCTTGCTTTGTGTCTACAGGTGAGAACCTTATATTTGGAGGATGTGCTCTCTATTCTGAAATCAGGTGGAGACAATCATCTAAGCTCGGCAAACTTGAGTATACCAGACCACAAGCTTGATTTGACGGATGAAGATAAACTTGCTTTAGATGAAGCAATCATCTTGGCTTGGACAAATGATGAATTTGATACCCTCTTAGATCTAGTTTCTTCTAGAGGAAGTCATGAGATCTACAATTATCAGCACCAATCAACCTGGCTAACACCACTAATGGTCTTTGCTGGAAAAGGCAGGATCAGCGATGTCTGCATGCTCCTCTCATTTGGTGCGGACTGGAATTTAAAGTCTAAAGATGGTATGACAGCATTAGAATTGGCTGAAACAGAGAATCAACTAGAAGCTGCTCAAATAATCAGGGAACATGCAGAAAATTACCAGTCTAATTCTCAGAAAGGACAACAGTTACTTGATAAGTACATGGCGACAATCAACCCAGAGCAAGTCGATGTGAGTCTTATACAGCAGTTAATGAGGAAAATATGTGGCGATTCAGAAGGTGGTGCCATTCTTGTTTTTCTACCTGGATGGGATGATATAAATAAAACAAGACAGAGATTACTTGATAACCCTTTCTTCGCAGACAGTGCTAGATTCGATATTATATGTCTTCACTCAATGGTTCCAGCAGGGGAACAGAAGAAAGTTTTTGATCGCCCCCCTCGAGGATGTCGCAAAATTGTTCTTGCGACAAATATTGCTGAATCAGCAGTTACCATTGATGATGTGGTTTATGTGATAGATAGTGGCCGGATGAAGGAAAAGAGCTATGATCCTTATAATAATGTTTCAACCCTCCAATCTTCTTGGGTATCAAAAGCAAATGCAAAACAGCGTGAGGGTCGAGCAGGTCGCTGCCAACCTGGCATTTGTTACCATCTCTATTCTAGTCTTCGGGCAGCCTCTATGCCAGAATTTAAAGTTCCTGAAGTTAAGAGGATGCCGGTTGAAGAACTCTGCTTACAGGTACTGCTCCTCTCATTCTATTCCTAGTTAATAGCTATTGGCTCTGTGCTGTGAGCCGTTCGTGCATATAAAATCTTTTACTGATCATTTCCCTTTGATACATTTTCAGGTTAAGTTACTTGATCCAAATTGTAAAACAAAAGATTTCCTTCAGAAACTATTGGACCCGCCTGTTGATCAAAGTATTGCAAACGCCTTAAGCATACTACAGGATATCGGGGCCCTGACACCTCAGGAAGAGCTCACAGAACTTGGAGAGAAATTTGGTCATCTCCCAGTTCATCCTCTGATTAGCAAAATGCTCTTCTTCGCTGTCTTAGTAAACTGTCTGGATCCAGCACTTACTCTGGCATGTGCAGCCGACTACAAGGAACCATTTACCATGCCTATGTCCCCAACTGAAAAACAGAAAGCTGCTGCTGCAAAACTTGAACTTGCGTCACTTTGTGGAGGTGACAGCGATCACCTAGCAGTTGTTGCTGCCTTTGAGTGCTGGAAAAACGCTAAGGAAAGAGGTCTTTCGGCCGAGTTTTGCTCTCAGTACTTTGTTTCTCCGAGTGCTATGAAGATGTTGGATCAAATGCGTAGTCAACTTGAGTCGGAACTTAAAAGACATGGGATTATTCCTAATGACATTTCAAGTTGTAGCCAGCATTCGCGAGATCCTGGTATACTCCGTGCTGGCTTGCAGTAGGATTGTATCCTATGGTGGGAAGATTGTGCCCATCTTTTGGTAATAATCGAAGAACTTTAGTAGAGACTGCTAGTGGTGCCAAAGTTCGTGTGCATTCACTGTCAAACAACTTCAACTTGTCGTCTAGAAAGTATGATGAATCTTTAGTTGTTTTTGATGAAATCACTCGTGGAGATGGAGGCATGCACATAAGAAACTGTACTGTTGCTCGTGATCTTCCTTTGTTACTTGTCTCAACAGAGATAGCTGTGGCTCCTACAGGAAGCAGTGATTCTGATGATAGTGATGACGAGGAAGGCGAAGAAGAAGAGGATGAAGAAGTAGGAGACAATAGTAATGAAGACGGAATGGACGTACATAAAGAAGAGAGTAAGCGTGGAGCAAAAATGATGTCTTCACCTGAAAATTCAGTCAAGTTGGTTGTTGATCGGTGGCTGCCTTTCAAAACCACAGCCCTTGAAGTTGCTCAAATGTACATTTTGCGGGAACGACTAATGGCGTCTATTTTGTTCAAGGTGAGTTTATCCACATTACATCTAAATCTACTCCATACTTAAAGGGTTCTTTGAATTAATTAGATTTGATTTGAATTTCCAACCGTTTATTGGCATTTTATAGGTAACACATCCGCGGGAACATTTGCCGCCTCACCTCGGAGCATCTATGCATGCAATAGCGTGTATTCTCTCATATGATGGTCATGCTGGACTTGCATCTTCACCAGAGTCTATGGGACCAAAACATTCGAGGACTGAGATGTATGATACCGGAGGATGGGAAGAGAAACCAAACTCTTTCCTCAACTCTCTCTTCTGGTCTCTGAGTCTGAAAGAGAACAAGCATCCTAGTCACGCGAATAGGAATCGGCAGCATGACTACAACATGGCTCAAGCAGAAGCTGCATCGATGCCTAGGCAGCAAAACAATAAGCAAAGAAAGCCCAAATCAGCCAACAATGGTGATTCGGGTAAGAAAAAAGAGAAAACGTTTGTTAATCACACCAATGGGGTTAACCAACTTGAAGCTGCATCTACGGCTAAACAATCAAAGCACAAATTAGTCAACAGTCAAGGTTCAGGTAACAAGAAAGAGAACACGCCTTCTGATCTGGTCTATGTGAATAAGCAACCAAACACAGCTCCAAGAGAAGCTACTGCATCAACGCCTAAGAATCAGAGCAGTAAGAAAAGCAAGACCAGATCAGGTAACAACTTGGATTCGGGTAAGATGAAAGACCGGTATGTTCCAAAGACAGATATCCATAAAAGGCAACGCGAAGACAAAGCAGAGCAGAAGGGAAATGCATGAAGTGCAAAGGGGTTTGGTTTTGGGTTCCATAAAGGCAAATAAATAGATGTATAAACAATTATGTTGGATTGTTCCTCCATTTTACTTTGGTTAGAGCTGTCAAAATGGGTGTTGCACATGTTCTGTCCACGTCCAAGACATTATGGATCGGTCATAGACAACCCCACATACAAAGCGAGTTTAAATGGTTTAGATCCAACTTCGTCCATAGACAAAATGAGTTGGACAATACTGATATTGGTTGGCCCATAATATCCGAAAAGGTAGGTTAAAAATCGATTTGGGAGAAAATCAACTTGATCTCAATTTTTTAAAATCGAAATCTAAGAGTTTTTTTCTGGTGATTTCTTCTGCTTTTCTTCAATCTTCTTCTTTGTTTTCATGATTTCATCGCTAACACATTTTTCCGTTAAAAATGTAGAAACACAATTTTTTTCTAAAATCCCAAAACCATATTTTCTGCCAAAACCGCAAAAAAAAAAACACATTTTCCCATCAATACAAAAACATATTTTTCGTTAAAATGCGGAACCATATTTTTTTGCCAAAAACTTGAAAACATGTTTTCTACCAAAACTCTAATCACGAAAACACATTTTTCCGCTAAAAAAGCGAAAACATGTTTTTCGCCTAAAACGTGTAAACACGTTTTCCGCCAAAAACCTTTAAAACATAGAAGCACGTTTTCCCGCCAAAACGTGAAAAGATATTTTTCCGCAAAAAATTCAAAAAACACGAAAACATGTTTTCATGCCCAAAACGCAAACACATTTTCCAGTAAAAAAAACACATTTATCTTTGGATATTTGTTTTATACATTTGTATTCAAATTTGTGTTTGGAATTTTGTGTAGACATTATGTTCAATTATTTTTATATTTTACACAATATGTTATATTCTAACCAATAAACAATCGATTTGGATTTGCTTGTTAATGGATATGGTCGCTAATGGACATGATTCGTATTTATCTACACCAAAATGGTTAATACTAAAAGAATGTGGAGAACCCATTTTGACATTTCTAACTTTGGTAGTTCTTTGGCCTATGGTTTTATAATCAATTGATCATGAACCGGGCTTTTAACCGGTTTCATGTAACGCTAATTTTTTGTTCTTTGACTATTAATTAGTTTGTGACACTTTTCAGTTTCTAGAGTATTGTTGTTACCCATGACTCTTCTAGTACCTTCATTGACCTCGAGTGAGATCATAACTATTGGAAAAATATAGAATACCATTAAGACCAAAAGGATCACTACCACGTGGCACAATTGAGCACCTATACAACCTTATCCCTACATCCAAACAGAAGATACCCAAAATCCAAAACCAGCCACTGAACAACTCTCTACTTCAACTCTGTACTTAAAACCACTTTCATTACTTTGGCCTTCAGGTTGAAAACAAGAAAGAGAGAAACAGACGATAGAGAAAGAAAGAAAATGCCGTATAGCGCGTTCTATATGCACCAGAGTGCACTTGCCTTCTCCGCTGCACGATCATCATCGTGGCACCACGTGTCCCTCTCGAGACCCGTCCATTTAGTATGCAGAGCTCAACAGTCTCAAGAAAACGATAACTCAGCTATCTCCCGCCGTCTTGCACTCACCTTCCTCTTTGCTGCTGCTGCCATTGGATTCAAAGTCTCTCCTGCTGATGCTGCCTATGGTGAAGCTGGTATGATCCCTCTGTCTCTCTTTACATGTTGATCATATCAATTGAGAATAATGAAGCAAATCTTGATTGTGTTTTGCAGCAAATGTGTTTGGTAAGCCAAAGAAGAACACAGATTTCCTTCCGTACAATGGAGAAGGATTCAAAATCGAGATCCCATCAAAATGGAACCCAAGCAAAGAAGTTGAGTATCCTGGACAAGTCTTAAGGTTTGAGGACAACTTTGATGCCACTAGTAATGTCTCTGTCATGATCACTCCTACAGACAAGAAATCCATTACTGATTACGGTTCTCCTGAACAGTTCCTCTCTCAGGTTTCGCTCTGTTCTTACAGCAAAGAAGTTCAATCAGATGAGAATCGCCACTAGTGATGATATGTTTCTGGTTTCTGCAGGTGAATTATCTCCTTGGAAAGCAAGCTTTCTTTGGCGAAAACCGCCTCTGAGGTATGAGCACTCGGATTATCAACTTAGTGAAGGCAATTGTTAGGCTTTAAACAAGAACAATCACCTCAAAGAGTGTTAACTGATCCTTTTGCAGGGAGGGTTTGATGCAAATGCAGTAGCAACTGCAAATATTCTGGAAACATCTGCACAGGAGATCGGTGGGAAAAAGTACTATTACTTGTCGGTTTTGACAAGAACAGCTGATGGAGATGAAGGTGGGAAGCACCAGCTGATCACAGCCACTGTGAATGGTGGAAAGCTTTACATCTGCAAAGCACAAGCAGGAGACAAGAGGTGGTTTAAAGGAGCTAAGAAATTCGTCGAGAATGCTGCTACTTCCTTTAGTGTTGCTTAGAACTGAATCACAAAAACATTAATGGAATGCTCTGTTTTCTGTTGTCTTCTTCCTCAGTTGTCCCTTGTATAAAAAAAATGGATCAAGAAAACAAAACAAGGATTTGATTGTTTAACCTTCTCTTGGTGATAGTCTACTGGGATGACACCTTACAGTTTTTTAACTTTCATAAAGCTATTGCTTGTAAATGTTGTGCATATATGTATGATGACATCTTTAGAGTGATGAGACGAATTGAATGACAAAGAAACAAAGCACTTTAATAAGGGTAAAAGCTCCATGACTTATTCGTGAGAATAACTTCCAAAAATGTTGTAAATTGGCAAATGAGGTCCCACGGTACTGAAACATCGTGTAGCTAAGCTATCTGTTTTCCTTAGAATTACAAACAGTGCTCAAGCCTAAACAACAGAGCAGTATGTGAATGTAAGAGTGTTGATCGCCTAACGACAAATTTTTTTAACTTACGACAATCTGGAAATTGAACCCACGGCTGGCAGGAAGAGAAACCCGCTGAACATCAGTCAGGTTTCTCGTAAGGAAATAACTTCACTTACCAGAGTCTTCAATTCTTCATTATCTCAAGAAAGAAGAAAAGCATAGCTCTTCTAATCTCATCAGCTGTTACACAGGCAAGAAAATCCAGATAATGCAGGCACTGTTCTTCATGGCTCAGTTTTACTGACGTTTCTCATTCACCAACAGGATCAAAATCTGCCAAGAAAATTTCAAACTCTGCCAGTAACATGTACAACTATGGCAGGATACTGATGATAGATTCACTCATGACGGGTTAAGAAATGTGCTCTAGTCTCGTCTCAAAACCCCAATGAAGAATTATCGAAGCCTAGTCAGTATCTTTTATCCAAGCTCGAGGGGCACAGTTCTACAACCTGAGAGAAAAAAAAAGAAACCAAACGCGAAGCATAACACTGGTAAGTCACTATAAACAGAAGACTTATGCAAAGGCAGAAACAGCACTAACCATCTGATAACTGTTTGGTCAGAGCTCACAATTGATAAAGACACTGAACATATCAAAACAACAGAAAATTATTACGCAGATTGAGGTGCATCTAAAGCCCACGTTTCAGCATCTTTCCCTTCACTTTCTCAGCATTGGACTCCATTCCATGTTTTTTGTAAGCCTTATACATAATGGAGAGTGTTTTAGTTACAATCCCATAATTAGTCTCTGCCATCTCATTTACAACACCTTCCATTTCTTCAAAGCGTTTTTGGGATCCATACATTACGATCTTACAGTGGTAGAGAGATCTGCATAGTTTCCAGCCTGCAGACTCAGCACGCTTGACGAAATAAGCAAGATTGTCAACTTCATTACACCTGAAGTAAGCTGCAATAATTGCCTGCATAATACTTGATTTATTAACACATGTCTTATGCTCAAATGCCTCGTTGATTTTACTCTCCATTGCTTCCACAAAATCTTCTTGAGCATATAGTCGAATCAAAAGCACATTCAACCAAGGAAGATATTCCTCCCTAGAAAGAAGACTCAATAAATTTTCAATCTTTTGGACTCTATCCTCAACAGCTTTCTTACAATATGCACAAATCATGGTTCTGACCAGAGAACCACAATTTACACCAACCTGATCTTTAACCGCTTCATACATTTCTTCCATCTTAATCAAATTCCCAGAATTTGCATACCCACGAAGCATTAGCTGATACGTATCAATGTCAGGCTTAACTGGACCTCTCTTCATTTCTCGAAAAGTAGCTTCCATTTTATCCCAATTCCAGACAGTCACATAACCAGCAATCAGATAGTTATAAGTGCCAGAATCTGGAAAAAGCTTTAGTTTGCGCATTTCTTCGAAAACTGCGTCCATATTCTTTACCATCAGAAGCCGACCATAAACCGATATCAATATATTATAGGTCACAACGGTAGGAGCACAATGCGTTTGCCTCTTGAAATCTCTAAAAAGTGACTGACATTCCTCGGCAAGCCCGTTGTACATGTAAACACTCATCAAAGCATTGTAAACTGAAGTAGTCTGAAGTCGTTTCTTAGCCGTCTCATTGAAAAGAAAGACTGCAAGGTTTATGTCCCGAGCTCGACCCGCAATTTTGATTCCTTTAGCATACTCCTCCGATGTCAAAGGGATAAAACAATCCACTTGTCTTCTCCTTCTCCAATCTAAAACCTGAACTCAGTAACATTAACATAACATCAAAATCTAACAAAAAAACTTAAACTCGTGAATCAACTCAATCAAAATCGATCTAATAAATGATATACCAAAAGACAGGGCAGAGGCAAAGATTCAAACTTTATAACAAAAAGAGAAGAACTGAAACCTGAAGAGCTAAGTAATGACGAGGAGAGAGTTGATCCATGAGCTCGATGATCCCAGCTCCATCACGATAACTTCTAAACAACCACTGTCCTTTCTGATTCAAAACGTTTTCGAACTTTTCCTTACTGTTACCTATCGTTAAAAGCTCGTTTTTCAAAATCGAAACTTTGTTAACCAAATCAGTATGATGAGCAGGTAAACTGGTTACACGGGTAAGTTTGCCTATAAATTGACCACTGAGTTTCATAAAATTTGATGTCATGGATTATGACCTCGCCTTGGAGCAGGAGTTCCGGCGTAATTAATAGGTAGGATCGGATCTGAGACTCTGCAGCAGAGCCCCCAAAATTAGGGTTTATTGTGTGGGAAAAGAAGAAGATGATGAATTAAAAGGAAAAATGATCCGATGTTTTGGGCCTTAGGCCATAGACAATGCTGTGAAATGGCGCCGCCGGTAACTTCGGTTAAGTCCACGGTTCAAACCATTGCACCTTTTATTTTATTTTTAACTTGGTTTAGCATTCACAATTTTAATTTCTATTTTTTTTCTTGCCAAATATATTTTGTGTAAAATAATGTAATAAAAAGAAGGGTAAAAATCGAAAAATTCATGGTGATCATAGTCGACTACGGCAAGATAATGAACAATTTCTCCGCACAATGTTTCCACGATATAAATTCTCCTCGACGGAGTTGGACAGGGACACTCGACTTTTTTATTCTTTCTCTCTCCTCCCAAATTTTTCTTTCAAAAACCCTAGTTGTTACCATCGGCGTTGCTTAGCCTCATCTTTTGACCGGGGCTGGTGGCTTCTAGCACCGGCGTCGGTCCATTCCTTAAGCTTTTCTCTTCGTTTCCCTTTTTTTTTTAGCAGCGTGGGGAGGCAGAGCTTCGTTGGATCTGGCCTGATCTGATGTGGGACTCGGCGGAGATGTCGTCGGCGTGGCCAATGCTCGAGGACGACGTGAATTACTCGACTGTCACCTTCCGCCTCTGCTCCATGTCCCGACTGTTCCTTTTTTGGCTTCGGTGTCTCCTCCTCTCTCAATGATGGTGGCAAATCTCCTCTCCTTGAAGGTGGTGGCGAGTTCACCGATGTGAGTGTTGTATTGTGGAGGCTCTTGGTGTTAGCGTTGTCTTTGCAGTGTAGCTTGCGTTGTAGAGGCTCTCGGTGAAAACGTTGTTTCTACGACATTGGTGGAGGCTCTCAGTGGGAGCTTAGCCTCTCGATGTTCTAAGCCCTTTGGTTGTGGATTTTCCTGCTCCTCGGTTTTAAATAAATGGTTAAACTATTCACAGATCTAGTGATTCAGGCATCGTTTTTGGTGGAGGTGGGTGCTAGCGGGAGGAATCAAGGCGTTAGAAGCACTTTGTCCAATTTCTGTTTTTTCGCCGGGAAAGTTGTTGTGGAAGCTTTTTGCAGTTTGTTTTCATGCTCGATGGTTGGAGGCGGCTTTTCTGACTTAAATGGTCTGGGCAAGGCATTAGCTTTCCAGTTCACCTCTCTAAGCCGTCGGTGGAGGCTTTGGTTTGATGAAGTTAGTTTCTGGTTTGATTTCTCTTTTTGCAGGTTTTCAGTTGTGTATCTTTTCAACGAAATTGTAGGTGATATCGTTCGTTCTAGGGTTTTGGGCTGGCCCTTCTCGTGGTAACTACGATGAGAGCTGCAGTTCAAGAACTGCGTAAGAGAGATCGAGATTGCTAGATCTTCTTTGTTTAGTGTCTCCTTCCGTCATATTGTGCTTTAGTTGTTAGTTTTTGTTCTTCAGTTTGTGCTTTCTGTTGTTGTTTTGTAGATTTTGGTCTGATATTTTTGTATCACTTTGTACTGTTGTCAAAAATCTAAAATAGTATAAAACTTTGCATATACGAATATACATAAGACAGAAGATTATACATATACAATATCTATATAATATACATGTTTTTACCATATACAAAATCACAACGAACGATTCTACGTGCAGCATTCTAAATTTTTTGAAAAGTTTTTCAGTAACTAATTTACAAAAAATTGTGTTTTACAAATCAAACTACAAATATAGTATAAAAGCTTTTAAACTCTTAATCAAATAGGTCAAGAGTCCTTCCACATAATTGTTTACATTGGCAAATTAACAATAGGTTTTTTTCGATCCGTACATTTAGATATCAACGACAAACTAATAAAAACAAATAGAAGTCCACATTCAATATAACATTTTTCAAAAGTATATAATGAATAAATAGTCACTATCCATATTCAAATCAATAAAATGAAAGTAGTTTCGTTTAGTACGAGATGGCTTCACACCTCGCGGTGCTTACACCTCTCGCCTATAAATAGTAGTTTATAAATTTTATAAATTAATCAACTTCATAAATTGTATTTCGTACGTACATGAGATTTTCTCAGTTTCTGAAAGATGCTCAAGACAAAATTCTACCCAAAATCTGTATTCTTACCAAATTATTTGCTGCCCAAGGACTTAAGAAAAATATCCGCAAAGGTATCACTCACAACCACTATTGTTAAACGCATGTGTTTAGATTATTAAGTGGCTGCTTATACGTTCTGCAGTTATTTTCGGTGGTCTTTTACTTCAATTTGGTTGAATTAATCAGTAAGCAATTTAGAGTTGAGTTACCGAGTTAAACCAAAGTTAAATCTGAGTTAAACCCATTTAATTATTTTTTTGTACATATATAAAAAATACACAATAACTTTAATATAGTGTATATACAACATAATATAATTAATTTTAATATTAAATAAAATAAAATAATACATAAAGTAATATATATATATATGTATTTAATAATTATATTTAGTTTTTACATTATATTAAATAGGTTAATAGAAAAACAAATCTCGATTAATTTCTAATTAATTTTTAATTTATTGATTATGCGTTAGGTCCGAAGGACGGAAGAAACTAGGTCAATCGAAAAATAATTATCAGTTCAAAGACTCAAAATGTCCCACCACCTTTAACGCTTTGCGTATTTTCAAACCTTGCTCACAACTGATTGAATCATGGAAGAAGACACATCAATGTATGAAAAATAATTGGTTGCATCAGCACCTCCTTAATTCCGTGCCTAAGGAGAAAGCTTACTTGGGACCATGAATAGTTATGAATTGTAGGCTTAGGCATTTCGAAAAAGATAACATGTCCCGTTCTGTTCCCGTCTCGATTTTCCCAAAATTTTTAGGAAAGAAAAATTATAATTTCCCATTTGGATCCAAAAATAATATTCAAATGGGTAAGAGAAGAGATCAGAAAGGGATCAGGATTACCCGAACTTCCCATTGGATAATTACAAAAAGTGGAATTTTAAGAGTTTTGAATTCATTTAAGTATGCTTATTATTTGACTTAACTATTTTTCGTACTTAATTCATTTTGTTTCGGATAATGACACATTTTTCATAATTGTATCATTATTATAATTTTGAACAATCTACATATTAACCATGTAATTTGTATATTATCAAGCTGTATATAGTGATGTTCTTTTTTGTTATATGGAGAATAGTGATTCTCCTAATTTTTAACAAAATTTTTGAGTGATTACAAACAAACAATAATAATACCCGAACTGTATCCTTTCTTTACCCGTCTCCTATCCGTCTTTTACTCGATTTGATTTTATTTTGGGAATACATTGGGAAATATATTTTGTGTCTTGAATTTTTCGTTTCCGTCTCTTACCCGTAATTTCTAGTCCTATTATTTAAAAAAATATTTTGGATAGTACATCTAAATTCTCAAATGACCCTTTTCTGTCTTTTTTCCGTATTTTCTTGTCCCGATTCCTGGAATGCCATTGTGTTGAATCAGGCGGTTATCACCATATCATGCCTAGTTTTTTTTTGGGTGGAACTAAGAATCATATGTTGGCCTTCCTGATCTACATGAGGACAACACATATACACATCTAATTTATGAAAAATGAAAAATATAGATCTTTTTCTCCAGTATAGTTGACAAAGAAAAGAAGATCTTTCTCCTGTAAAATGTTCTCAGATTAGTAAGAATTAAGAAACAATATTTTTATTTTGAGTTCTTCGCTTCTAATATTTTATGAAATAATATAACAAATACTGCTGGGAGAAAATTTGAAATACAGATACATATAGCTTATGTTGATTAATTAATTGCATCGGCGTTATAGTAACATGATTTAATTGTTTTTTAAAATTTAAAATGATTATAATGATATGACAAAAAGTTAATTTTCTAATGATAATTAAAAATTGTAAATAATTTTTTTTTTATATTTTTTGTCGTTCATTACAGATAATTTATATAGTTATTATCATGACTAGTGCAATATATCCGATTACTATGAACAATCTTCTCCAAATATTCACATTTAGAAAACTAGCTAATTAATTCTCAAACTAACTTCAGTATATTATTATTTTCCTATGTAAACAAAAGTATGATCCAATTAATGGTTACTTTATGAGCAATCAAAATTCAAGAAACGGAAACGATAATGGTGAGCTTCCTCTTTTTAACAAAAAAGAAAGATAATGGTGATCTTCCTCTCTCTCTGCTTAAACATTTCCTCAAACGAACCGTCTCCATGGATACTTCCGGTGATCGGAAACCTCAATCAGCTCAGCCTCCACCCTCACCGTTTCCTCCGGTACGGACCACTCATGCTCATGACATTACTTTCTCGTTGTATATACTTGTATTTATACTTGACTGTATGTTACTAGGTTTTTCAACTAGCTAAGCATTAGATTCAGATAGAAAATAAAAAAGCAATATTTATAGTTTCGTATGTGTACCATGTGTACGTACATACATATATAAATACATACATAATTAAAATGTACTTACAAATTGGGACAAACATAGTGGTCTTGTGGTTCTGAACATCTGGTGCTCGACTGGCAAGTTCATCAAGTAACTCGCCTAGATGAATGAGCCAAGTCGGGGGGGGGGGGGAACTAGCTTCTTCGATCAACAAAGTCCTCATCATCGGTCATTGTTCGCTAACAGATGTTCTCAAGAAATTATAAACGATGTTCTACATTTGTAGATTCATATGAATTATATGTGTTTCTCAAATTCTTCGTATATAAGTCCAAGTTGGTGTTAACAACCCATTTCTTGATATACAGCTCATAGTTCAGTCATATATGGTAATTTACTCAAATTTGCAGTAAGTGGTCCTAAGAGGTAGAGAGACCACAAAAGGGCTCAAAGGAAGATGAGAACAAATAATGCATATGCACATATATTGAAAATTCAGCTAATATTGAGCGAAAACCAAAGCCAAAAAAAGGGAAGAAGAGAATTATAAATATATATGTGTTGATTATACTATAAGTCTATAACCACAAATCTTGTGTTTATAATGTAATATTGTCATTAATAATTGACGCACGATACATTATATCATTACTTAAAGCTATAAGTCTCTCAACACTCCAAAGTCAAAAATGTTGTTTATCTAGTAAATAATAAAAGCCTGTACTTGCAACATGGATAAATACAGGCTCGATCTAGCTAGTACTTCAGTTATCTATAAATGTGTGTGTGTGGTTCTATAACAAGATTCACATGATTAAGCCGCCGGAGCCACGTCACAGTCGTCGTCATCGTCTCCTCCGTTCTCTTGGCCACCAGTTTGTGAGTAAGGAATCGGCAGAGTCCGAGTTGACTCGTATAGCCTTCCTTCTGCGTTGTTGTGACTCACGACTGCCATTTTTTATTTAGGGTTTTCTGTGTTTCTGATTTACTAGTGGATTTGAGTGTTGGTTGCTGATATGAGCTGATATATGAACTGACTCTCAATTTATAGCATTTCCAGGTTTACATAGATTCTAAAGAATAAAAATCAAATACAGCACACTTATTTTTCGTGAGGTTATTATTAAACGTTTTTAATAAAGATATTTATTCATACATGATTATGAAGTTCTTAGTAATGTCCAATCTAATTATTAGTATTATTAGGAATCTCTATATTAGAGAAGTATGAAACTAATCAGAAATTATATTAAAAAAAATAGCTTATGAAACTAATCAGAAATTATATTAAAAAAAATAGCTTGTAGAGACTATAGTTTTTTTTATCTATAGTTAACTGTCTCGAGATATGGAATGAAAACGTCTAACTTCTCACGGTTTAAGGAAATATGATCAGACGGGTATAGAGAAAATGAATATTATACTTCCCTAAAAAAATGTAAAGAGGTCAAAATCATTGTGTCATAGAGTTGAACATACGTTGACTCAACTCGCTTATCTATAGATTTTTGTTAATTACACTGACTTCATTCTTGATTGGACATCAATGTGAATCAATAGTCATACATAGATATACATGTTCCGCTGACAACAAATAACTTATGACAATGAAGCCACCACATTGAATTGATTATAAAGATGCTTAGATACATAAAACGACAAGTGACATACCAAAAGAAAAATTTTAACATTATACTGGCAACTTTTTGTTTTCTCCATCTACGACATCTTTTGGTTAATTTGCGCTTTGTGAAAAGCTAAGAGAGTGCAAGTGTGACATGGCCACCGTTATGACCACAAGTTTTTACAACGTGTCACGTGATGGGCCGCACGTGAGCTAACCTCATGGAAGTTGGTCGCAGCTCACGTTTCACACGTGGTTGGAACAGTTCATGCACACTCTCACGTCGCTTCGCCATGCGCCTTCTTGCTCTGTCCTTATGTACAATATCTACATACATATGTTCTAATATATGTGCGTGAGTGTGAATAATAATATGACCTCATATATACTCTCTACATTTATCTTTTGAAGCTACTTTCAAAGAATTGTGTTGACCTCATATATGAATTGTGTATTGTGTTGACTGGATAAAGGGAAAAAAGTAACAACTTAAAGAATTTAGATGGTAGAATCACAATTGGCAATGTAGTCGGACAAAATATTCAAATGAATCTTTATGTAGAAGGATCATCAAATGCAATACATCTTTGTTCTCTACGCCAAGCAAAGCAAAATGCCTGTTTCCATTACAGACAGATATAACAAATGCAAAATATTAAGTATCCTTCATTTCACACCAAAATGTCAACTAATAAATTCCATCCCCTCAAAAACAACAACACAGATATGATCTTATACTTTTTGTTTTTTGTTCTCCCCCTCAAATCAGAGTACTATTCTGACTTTGCATGAACAAAGAATCCAACTCTGTTCCACGAAGAAGATGCCTGGCGGTATTTAAAAGGCACACAAACTCAGGATTCCGGTACTGGGACTGGTGCTGGAGGTTTGAGAAGTGGCTGCAAAGCTTTCACAACTATACTCATATTTGGTCTAAACTCAGATTCGTATTGCACACACAATGCCGCCACCGCTGCTAGCTGCGTTTCCACATTACATATTCATAAATTTCAGATGATTTTTGCGATTGAAAAGGCCAGAGACATGTAACTTTTATCCCAATTTTCAGATAGTATTTAGATACTCTGTGGAATGAACGTAGTGTACCTTAGCTACTGATTTAGGAGGATATTCTCCTTTTAGCTTTGGATCAACACACTGCTTCACTTTATCTTCACTGAGTCTTGGTGTAGCCTGAATAATAAACGGAAAACTCTAATTCTCAAGACATGAGATTAAAACCGAGCAGGCTACAGATTTGGACAGGGAGCAGATAGTAAACATACCCAGGTTACAAGACTTTGTTGGCCACGTGGCATTGTATGATCCACTGGTTTCCTCCCTGTCAAAAGCTCAAGAAGTACAACCCCAAAACTATACACGTCACTCTTCTGCGTCAACTGTCCAGTCATAGCATATCTGCAAATGGGAAGACACACATTTTAGCTGCCTTGTTCATACTTTCATCTGGATGCAACAAAAAATTAATTTTTCATACTTTCATCTGGATGGAACAAAAAATTAAGGTTTATAGAAGATTACTCTGGAGCATGATAACCAAAGGTCCCCAAGACTCTTGTAGAGTGAAGACGAGCAGCATTATCAGGAGCTTGATTTGAGAGATTGAAATCAGCAACTTTTGCTTGATAGTCTTCAAAAAGAAGCACATTGCTAGATCTTATGTCTCTATGTATTACAGGAGGCTGAACCTTCTCATGAAGGTATTCTAAACCCCTAGCTGCCTCGACGGCTATCTTCACTCTTGTTATCCAGTCAAGTGTTGGACCTGGCTGCGCACCTTGAACTCCCTTCCTACCTATGATATCATAATAGCACATTACAACCATGGAGATTTGATTCAATTTCATAAAAAAACTTCCCAACCAATGAAGTTTATAACAAGAATTGGCGGGGAAGCTCATCATACCATGTAGAATGTCATGCAGTGATCCCATCGTTGCAAACTCATAAGCAAGAACACGGAGGTTTTCATCAACACAATAACCGACCAGTTGAATGAGATTCTCATGCTTCAGTCTTGAAACCATGGAAACCTAAGGAGCAGGAGGCAAGAAGACGTAAATAGAAGTTTCTTGAAGACAAAGGTAGGAAGTGGGATTAAAGCAAATTTTATAACCTGACTCAAGAACTCAGCATTTGTTTCAGCTTCAGGCGCAACATCGAGTTTCTTCAAAGCAACTGCTTTCCCATCATTTAGAGTTGCATAATATACCCTTCCATAAGATCCCTCACCAATCAGTGACTTTGATCCAAAATTATCAGTTTTTTCTTTAACCTCATCCACAGACAAGGGAGGAACTTCAATGGGAAGAGCTTCCTTTTGCGCCTCAGGCTTTGCAACAGCTTGTGGTTTTGGATTCTTAAGATTTGCTACATATGCGATGACAAGGAAAAAACGTAACTTCTTAGAAACATACAAAGATATTAATCATTTGTTTCAAGTTCCCTCCTTCAAAACAGTCAACTTCTAATCCGTAAGTGGACAAATATGATACAAATTATACAAAGCCTGAAAGCTGAAGCCTCTGTTTAGTAAGCAAACAATACCAATAGAATTCATTCCCAATAGATCATCAAATCAAACCTATACATAGACAGAAAATTTCAGTAAGTGAAGTGATTCTCATGTCTGCAACATACCGTCAGATTGCTGCCATGGACTTTGCAGATGTACCTCCTCATTTGATAAATCTGAATCTCCTTTTTTATCGCCACAACAAATCCACCTGCGCATCCTCGTTCTCTTCTTCAAATATAGATCCTCCGCAGCTTTAAGTTCCTGAAACCATTCAAAGCAAATGAATATGGCTGTATAAAAGAAACTATCTTCCATAAGCTCACTTCAAATCTAATGTGAAATAACGCTAAAATTTCACAGGAGACTACTTCATCCTCAAGTCAATGCTTCAGCTCACTACCTCCAAAACGCAAACAAGTAAAGTAGCTGTCCCCTAGAAATGATTCAAATATTGTAACTAGAAATGATACAAATATTGTAACTAGAAATTATACAAATTTGTTTAAGAAAATATCATTCGTTCCTATCTAATGAAATGATTAGGCATATTGGAGCCATCTAACAAATAACAGTAACATTTTTTCACATAACTGTCTTAATAACTCTCTAAAAATTTCAACTTAAAGCGAAAACAAGGCGTACCAAAAAACTGGAATCAGATTACATCAAACTTGCAATTTCTCCTGAGTTGGTAACTCTCGATCCAAAAAAAAAAAAGCAATTCTCAATCAACAAATCCACATTCCATTAGTCGAACATTACTTAATAATATCCAACTGCAACATTACAATCAGAAAGGGACAAAATTTGCCGCCAGATAAGGTCGGTAATAGTCAACTACTGGCGAAATTGAAAGCAAAAACAAAACCCATATGAGGGAATCAAAGATCCCAAATTTCAAATCAGATACCATACTCAGATGATAAATCTACTCAAATTCACGCTAAAAAAAAAAACACATACACTGAGAATCGCGTCTGAAACGAAGATCCTAAAATGGGCATAAAAACGAAATCGAATAAGAAATTTCAAAATCAAAGTAAAGAAAGCAAAAATAGGTCAAAGGGAAACTATTCAATAAGCTCTAAAAAGTAGAAAATTGATCCAAATCCAAACAAAAGTACCGTCAAATCTCGCTTTTTTTCTCCAAAAAAAGTGCTTGAGCTGCGACTTCTCTGATCAATCTTTACAGGGTTCGTTGCGTATATGATTATTTACTCTGACGATGAGAGAAAGAGAGAGAGAGAAAGTGAGTGGAGAAGGAGGAGCTTTGCTTGATGAGGACGGAGAGACAGATGGGCAAACCGCGGGGAAGGGATTATAAAAACAAAAAAAATACAGCAAAAAGGAGTGTATATATATATATATATATATAAAGCTTTCTTTTCTCCTTTGGTTTTTTCTTCTTAATTTTTTATATTGTTCCTTTTATCCCCTCATAATTGAATTCAATCAATCATGTTTTTTGCTTTGTTGTGTCTTTAATTATTTTAGTTTAAAGGACAAAACTTATCCAATTTTTAATTATCTCCATAAGTATATTTTTGTAATCCAGATATGTAACCTAATCTTGTACAAAATAAGTAAAAAATGAATCTGTAAATAATTATACATAATGTACAAGGGTTTATTCCATTATATTAATAGATATGATCTTTAATATACCTATTGTTTTTTTTTAAATACCAAACCAGATTAAAACTCACTTTAATCGTATATTATAGTCGATTAAAAAAATTATGAACATAAATAATGTATGTTTAATAATATTTAGATTTTGTGATTTAAAATAAACAAATAGAAAATATGAGTAATTTGTTTTTCAACTTCAAAACTATAAATTCTTAATTTTCAAACTTTATTAGTATAAGTTTTTGATGCCAGAAGTCAATATAATTTCCATCAATAATTCAAACACATACAGTGTGGACTTATTTCTCTACTCTTTTAGCGATTTTGAAAATTTGAATTATTCACATTTTTTTCATATCAATATTAGCTTCTCAATTCGTTTATGATTATTTTTCTCATTTGATCAAACACAGTGTGAGAAAAAAGCCGAGAAAAAACTAATGCTCTCTGGGAAGCCAGACGCAGTATGTTCGAAAACCCTACCGGAGATGATGATTCTCAGTCAGAATTGACGGCCAAGCCTCCGTCGCGAAGCCGGACCTCCATCCTCTACACATTTTCTTCTGATTATGTGCTTCGTGAACAGTATAGGAATCCTTGGAATGACATTCGTACGGGTAAATTGATTGAAGATCTTAATGCTCTTGCTGGAACTATCTCCTTCAAGGTTATTCTTACTCTGATTGTATCATTCGCTAAAATTGATATTGGCTTTGATAGTTTCTGGCTTAATGTAATGAGCTTATAAATTTATGGACTGAAAAGCTTTTACCTTGATAAGTTAGTACTGAGGCATCTTATTTCGGCACTTGCCTTCTTAATTGTGTTCTTATCTTGTATCATCATCTTTACATGTGTTTGAAGATAATTGGATTTGTATGCTTTTTGCTGAACAGCATTGCAAGATCAATGATTTTGGTGACTGCTTCGGTGGATAGGATTATCATGAAAAGACCAATTCGTGTGGATGCTGCCCTCAGTATAGTTAGCGCTGTTACATGGGTCGGAAGATCATCCATGGCGATGCAATTACAAGTACTCCAAAGTCAAGGTATCAGTTTCTCTGTTCTTGCCTTGATACCATGAGAAGACTGGTTCCTCAAAACTTCTCTTTTCTCTGACAGCCTTTACCTATAAATTTCATATGAACCAATAAACATGGTAAACTACATAGGCGTAGACACTCAAGTAGTTGGCGCTTCATCTTGCCTGGAAAAAAGAGTGAAACCTTAGAATCTGAATGTTAGCTTGGGAGGCTTGCTTCACTGTCTCAGAAAACTAGAAAGGCCATGCTTCAACTGGTAAATGAGGTGGTAAAAAGTAGTTGTGAAGCAAAAGCTAGTTGTGGGATTTATTTGAATTGAACTAGATCTATTTTTCTGGTAGATAGCTTAGTAAACAGCTTACTGGCGTTCTTCATCATTTGAACAAAAATATCCATGTTAACTCTGTATTCATTCAATGAAATTGACATCTCTTGTTGACTTATAGTGTTTTTTTACCTATCAAACCTTGATTATACCCACCAACAATCATTGCCATCACATCAACGACCTGTTGCTCTACCGGATCTTCCTTCTAACAAATGTTTTTGCAGATGCCAACGACTCCTCTGAGTCGGTTGCCCTTGAAGCAAACTTTACTTTCGTAGCTCGAGATGCGAAGACAGGCAAATCAACTCCAATTAACCCTGTCTCGCCAGAAACTGAACATGAAAAATTGCTGTGGAAAGAAGCAGAAGAGAGAAACAAACTACGAAAACAAAAAAGAGCAGAATGTAAAGAAGAGCATGAGAAGTTGAAGGACTTAGAGAGGCTAAATGAGTTGTTAGCAGAAGAAGCTAGAAGGGTGATCGAGCGCATGGATGCAGAGAGACCCATCATCTCATTACCTTGATCGCCTCATTTAAGCCATTGATTTCAGTAAACAAGAGAAACGCGGTGTGATCAAAATATGAATAAGAAGCCATTTTCCTTTTTGCAATGGAGATTCATGTGATCATTATTTCCCTTTGCACGTCGAAGATATGATAGAAATGTCTATGTATAACTTATGAGATTTTGAGGATTCTTAACTTTTGATTAAACAGATTTTGATTGTTAATTCCTTTTGGGTAGAAATAAATTGAAAGAGAAACATATAGTATTTTTGTCAACCAAATGATAAATGTGTCGACCAACATTCATGTGCAATACTTCTGCTCCTAACTAACCCGCACTTCTGTTGTTTTCTAATAAAAAAAAAAAAAAAGAAATTATACGGTATTGTGTTTAATGTTAAAATTAAAATGTAATCATCGTTTTCAATGCCCAAACCATGGCAAATAAAGTCGCCGTGAAAGTACTAAAAATGATTGGGGGTACAAAAATACCATATACATAATTA
The DNA here is from genome assembly GCA_963922655.1 of Cardamine chenopodiifolia. Taxonomy (NCBI): domain Eukaryota; kingdom Viridiplantae; phylum Streptophyta; class Magnoliopsida; order Brassicales; family Brassicaceae; genus Cardamine; species Cardamine chenopodiifolia. The sequence continues at coordinate 12,778,105 of OZ000486.1, read as the reverse complement.
ATAATATTATTGTCGGTATTATTAATAACTATAATTAGATCGATAATGATAGTAATTTTATCTTACAAATGGCACTATGTAACATATTTTTCATTTTGTGGCGTTTGAGCCTCTTACTCTCGTTATTACCGAAGAGCCCAATAAAACTCATGCAGTGATTTACACCTTAATCCATCATTTGCGATTACAAATCAAATTTTTGCTGGAAATGGTTTTTAATCATTTTTTTTTCTTCCAATCCCTTTCCCTTTAGACCTTTGAAATCGAAACCTTGAACAATCTCCAATATCTCAATCAAAACTATCTGCGTTCACTTCTGCGGTAAAGTTGCTGTGTTGTTGAACATGGAGCGTGGAGAAGACGAGCAACAAAAGCGCGACGATTCCAGATTCAATCAAACTCTCAAAAACGTCCAGGGGTAATCTCAATCAATCAAATCCACTTTGATGTTTTCTTCTCATGGATCTTGCATTTCTTTTTCTTTTTTTTTTAATTTCAATTGTTGCAATCCAGGTCTTAGATCTGTAACTTTGTTATGCTACTGTGAATCACAAAATTCATGAGGAGTAATTTCGAATTGTCTAGAGTTTCAGAAATGTGTTGATTTGATAGTCTCGATTTTGTTTTGCTTTAGGTTTCTTAAAGGTAGAAGTATTCCTGGTAAGGTATTGTTAACTAGGAGACCTGATCCTCCTCAATACCCTTTCTCCCCTACATATCAAAGGAGCTTGTCGGAAAATGACGCCGGAAGAAATGAACGATTCGAGAATCCCGTCGAGGTATAGTTGTGGAAATGACTTGAGATATTCTTCTTGTTCTTTATGTTATGAAGGGACAGTAAAAATGTAAGAGTGATGATGCAGGTGGAAGAGCACCATTCAAGTAAGAAACATGATAATACATATGCTGGTAAGCTACGATCGAACTCTAGTGCTGAAAGGAGTGTGGAAGAAGTCCCAAACTTGAAGATAGGTGTTAGATCAACTGACTCTGCTAGAGTTATGAAGTTCAACAAAGTGCTTTCAGAAACAACTGTCATTTTAGGTACTCTACTTTGCATTTGCTGTGTAGTGTTGTATTTACTATTCTTGGTGACCTGGAATCTGGTTTTATTATGAGAATCTTATGTGGATGGTATTCTTGTATGTGTAAGTTATATAACTTGTCAGACATGTCCTTGTGTTCAACCTTTTCAACATAGCTCAATGAAAGACTTCATTTTTGTTCTTCTTATGTCTTTTGTTAATTGGTTAATATGGTATTGCTTTTCAATTTCTTTTTTTTTACCTGCAGAAAAACTGCGCGAACTAGCGTGGAATGGTGTGCCACACTATATGCGGCCTGATGTCTGGCGGCTTCTCTTGGTATGCTCTAAGACTTCATATCTAAGCATAGTCAATGTTAAATTTCTGATCATTTTGACTTGTAATCCGTATATCCTTATCATGTACATTCTCCTCTAATTTAAGGTGCAAATATGTCATTCCCATTTTTAACACTTTCGTTTACAATACCAATCATTAAAAATATGTTTCGCTTATTTAAAGTCAGAATGAGGGCATACTTGCACTAGTCAGGTGATTTATGTTATTAGCTTTTCCTACTATCCTTCTTTGTTTCAACAATTATGGTTTTTGGTTTGTTTTGTCTATTTGAATTTAAATATAAACTGACAACAGGGATATGCACCACCTAATTCAGATAGAAGGGAGGCTGTTCTGAGAAGAAAACGTCTTGAATATCTTGAATCTGTTGGCCAGTTTTATGACCTTCCAGATTCTGAACGTTCTGATGATGAGATCAATATGCTTCGCCAGGTTTTTCCTCGTAGTCTCAGTGCTTTTCAGACATAATTTACAGAAGTTGGTAAACTTTCTTAGCAACTGTGTTCTTTCTCAGATTGCTGTTGACTGTCCAAGGACAGTACCAGATGTCAGTTTCTTTCAGCAAGAACAGGTGCAGAAATCACTGGAGCGTATTCTTTACACGTGGTGAGTTACAGAATGCAGGCTGTTATTGTAGTTGCTCTTTGGTAAACTAAGAACCAGTTGGAAAATTAATTTGAAAGCTAAATCTAAAAATTTAATCTGTTGAGTTTGCAGGGCCATTAGGCATCCAGCGAGTGGATACGTTCAAGGAATAAATGACCTTGTCACGCCCTTTCTAGTTATTTTTTTGTCAGAATATCTAGATGGCGGTGTAGAGAGTTGGTCAATGTCTGATCTATCTGCTGAAAAAGTCTCAGATGTAGAAGCGGATTGCTACTGGTGCTTAACAAAGCTACTTGATGGTATGCAAGATCATTACACGTTTGCTCAACCTGGAATCCAGAGACTTGTGTTTAAGCTGAAGGAACTGGTCAGGCGTATTGATGGTAGGTTCCTCATTAGCTTGCTCTTGTAATTGGATGTGTCTTTGGTGATTGTTTGAGCAGAACAACTTATGACACATGACTCCTCGTTACAATATCATGTCGATTGTCCATCTAGTTTTCCATGAAGTCCTTCATTACATTTCTCGGAATGTGTCTTTAACAATGGTTTTCGCTTATTTGCAATCTCTTGATGAGTTGATGTCATAGAGTGATAAGATCTAAGGATGCTAATTAGCTTGTCGCGGTGCTTAATGCTATTGTACTGCATTTCCTAGTGCATTAATTTATGATTAACCAACCACCTATCTTTCTTAGGCCTAATTGTTGTTTTATGATATACAGAGTTAACATTGTCTTATTTTCCCTGCCTTGTTATATACTAGAACCTGTTTCAAGACACATGGAAGAACATGGGCTGGAGTTTCTTCAATTTGCTTTCCGGTGGTATAACTGTCTTCTCATACGCGAGGTTAAATACCATTTGAACTCTTACTAATATATGCCACGACTTGGCTTAGTCTCGTTACAAATTTTTTCGGTAATCTGACAACTTTTGAACTGTCTAGATCCCTTTCAATCTCATCAACCGCCTATGGGACACTTATCTTGCTGAAGGAGACGCGTTGCCAGATTTCCTAGTGTATATATATGCTAGCTTTCTCTTGACGGTAAGAAACATCCAAAGAGCTCTTCAAGTTCAATTTTGGAATTGTTTCTTCCTTTTTCACCACGAGAATCAAATACAAGTTTCGTTTGAACAATCCAGTGGTCAGATGAGCTGAAGAAGCTAGATTTTCAAGAAATGGTAATGTTCCTGCAACACCTTCCGACACATAACTGGACAGACCAAGAGCTCGAAATGGTTTTGTCAAGAGCTTTCATGTGGCACAGTATGTTCAACAATTCCCCAAACCATTTGGCTAGCTGAATGACTTTTCCTCGAGGATGATGTTGTTTTTTTCCTTGGTTATATTACCTTCTTCTTCTTGTCAAAATCAGCTTTCGTTTCTTTATGTTGGCTATGGTAAATGCTAACATTCTTGTCTTGTTAATTGTTATTAGTCTTTATGTATGGTTTTGTTGAATCTGTCGCCAGTTTGTGTGTTTGTAATATTTGTAGCTTTCACCAATTTGGCTGTCTCAATAATTTTTATTTGGAATTCATGTAACTTCCGGAGTGATAAAGAGCTCTAAAATGGAGAAGGAGAACTCTCACTGTGCCAATGCCAATCCGGTTCAACCCGCCCGACCCGAACTTTTTTGGGCGAGTAATAGTTGCTTTTGTAGATGTGTAGTGTAGTGTAGTGTAGATAACACAGATGAAATTATTATTGATTAAATTAACGTCAATATTCAACAGAGAATGTGGACATGAGCAACGTTGTCAACAAATCTACTTAAAAGATGATGTCTTTTGTCTTGGATTCCTAAGCATAATAATAAAATTTTAAAGTCAACATCAATCATATTTTGGTCGATTGTTTGCATTTTTATTATTAACCGTCTCTGTGGTATGATTTTCTATATTGATAAATCATAAATGGTAGGAAACAGTATTTCTAGTAAACTTGAGCAGTATGTAACTATTTATAGTAAAAAAAATTCATCAACAGAAACAAATTCTGTAAAGTAAAAAAAAAGAACATTGGCATTAACTAGATTATGATTATTTGATGATGATGAGTCATCACTCTTAGGATCATGCCTAATTACGGTAAAATGAAAAGGAAATAGAAAAAAAAACACAGTGAAGAAGGGTTAAGAAGAAAGAGAGAGAGAAAGGTAAAGTAAGAAGTCTCAAATTTTCTTTTGTTTGCTTTCCCTTTTGTGTGGTTCATCTGTCAGTCTTCTTCTGTTATAACGCTCTTCACCACCGTTATCGATTTCTTCTCTCCGAAGAGAAACTGACGGATTTCAATTTCTACGGGGAAGAAGCTGCCTTAGCTCAAAGAATGAAAATGGTTTGATTTTTCGAGGATGTTGAATTTTTCAGGTATCCCTTTCTCGTAATAGAGCTTGAAAATTGTAGAAATCATTACCAATTCTAGAAATTTTAGTCTCTGCGTTTTCATTTGGAGCTTATTAATTTTTATGTTGGATTCTTTATGTCTTTTACTAGTTGGAGGAATACTTCAAACTTTCGTTGGTATCATGATTAGAGAGGTTATGGAATGATGTGGTTGGCAAGAAAAATAGAGCTCATAAATGACTTTGGACATTCATAAAACTTTCTTTTTTCTGCATCTACCATTCTTGTAGATGTCCATTAGTATCTTGTCGCGAATGGATTTAGTGAAAGTTACTAACTTTTTATGGGTTTATTCTTCCTTTTTTCTTAAGGTTGTTGTAGGAGTGTTTTTGCCAGAGTTGGTACTGGTCATGGCTTTTTATCTGACTACTGTATTGTGCCTTTGATGAAAAACTAAATAATGCCGCCGGGCAAGTTAGCTATTGGCTCTTTAGAGACTGTTTCTTGGCTTAAGGATAAGTTTAGTTTCTGATTTTGTTTCAGGTTTAACTCATAAGAACAGTTCTTTGTTACTTGGGAGACTGTTTGTCTAACTAGATTCTAACTCTCTTATCGCAACAATGTGGTTTCGTAGTTGATTTCGTGGAGTACATACATATATAAAGTTGTTTGATTAATGTCTTACTTGCTTCTCTTATCAGGCCGTTTGGTTCATCGCTTCTTGTTATTTATTATCTGGTTATCGAGCTTCCAAGATGTAACTGCTCATTATAAGCTTAATGAGCATAGTAGCAGATTGACAACCTCTGAGTTGGCAAATCCACCAGGTATTGGAATATCTGGTCCCATTCAAATATCGCCGTCCGTTATCCCCAAATATGCATCGCCTGCTCTACCTTGGACACCACCAATGTACCCTACTTTTCCTGATACATATGAACCCAAGTTAACCGGCAAATGTCCTACAGACTTTCAAGCAATTTCAAGTGTTATTGATACAGCGGCTTCTGATTGTTCCCAGCCATTCGCTGTACTTGTTGGGAATGTGATATGTTGTCCACAGTTTGGTAGCTTACTTCATATTTTCCAAGGACAGCATAATGTGAAGTCAGATAAGTTGGTTCTGCCTGATGCAGTTGCTACAGATTGTTTTTCAGATATTGTTAGTATTCTGGTCAGCAGAAGAGCCAACATGACAATACCTGCACTTTGCTCTGTTACGTCGTCAAACCTAACTGGAGGTTCTTGTCCAGTAACAGATGTCACAACGTTCGAGAAAGTTGTTAACAGTAGCAAACTACTGGATGCCTGTCGTACTGTTGATCCTCTTAAGGAGTGTTGCAGGCCAATTTGCCAACCTGCAATCATGGAAGCTGTGCTTATTATCTCAGGACACCAAACGACAATTGGTGATAAGATCCCTTTGGGAGGATCAAATAACATGAACGCAATTAACGACTGCAAAAATGTGGTGTATTCATATCTTTCCAGGAAGCTTCCCGTAGAGAAAGCAAACACTACATTTCGAATTTTATCGTCCTGCAAAGTTAACAAAGGTACTATTATCTTCCTATCATTCTCCCTTGGATAGTCTTGGAAATTTATTCTGACTGTACATTTTGGTTACAGCTTGTCCCTTGGAATTTAAGCAGCCAACTGAAGTGATCATGGCTTGCCGTAATGTGGCTGCTCCAAGCCCTTCTTGCTGTAGTGCGTTGAATGCATACATTTCTGGGATACAGAACCAAATGCTAATAACAAACAAGCAGGCCATTGTCTGTGCAACAGTCATCGGTTCTATGTTACGGAAAGGTGGTGTTATGACAAATATCTATGAGCTTTGTGATGTCGATCTCAAAGATTTCAGTGTCCAAGGTAATTATTTTTGTTTTAGACTCCCAAAAAGTGTATGTCTTTTCCTCTGCCTTTTATTTGAACTCCTCCCTGACATTATCTCTCTTTTTCTGTTTCTGGGTATGCCTTTGGGAAATAAGCAGCATATGGAATGCAACAAGGTTTGCATCAATTCATCTCATATTCCCAATGTGTTTGATATGTGTTGTTGTTTGGCCAGATTAAGTTAAAACTTAAAAGTCTTAACGAAGTTTTTGGGTAACATTGTGAATATAGGTTGTCTTCTCAGAAGCTATCCTGCAGACTTGATATTTGACAACACAACAGGCTACAGCTTTACATGTGATTTGACAGACAACATTGCTGCTCCATGGCCATCTTCATCGTCAATGTCTTCTTTGTCTCTCTGTGCTCCGGGTAATCATTTCTCTTGACATGTTTCTCTTCTTGTTCATTGTTGCAGCTTCCAGAAAATGAAAAAGTTTTAGATTGCAAAAAGAGTTTTGTTGTTTCTTATTCAATTTACTTAAATGTGCAGAGATGTCATTACCTGCCTTGCCAACATCTCAGACTCTTAAAAATCATGGTAAGTGTAGTTTTCTTGCAATGTAATCTTTAGTTCTTAGAACATAAGTGAAATCAAAATTATATGGAAAAATTTAAGAAGAGAACTTAAAGACCTGCATTTTCGACATGTATTTGCAGGGTTTCACAATAGTGCCGTAGGAGCGTTGCCTCTCATTATTTCGGTATTTCTTCTGTATGTTGTTGTGAGACATTAGAATGAGATTTAGGAGGGTTTTTCTTTTTGGTAGGCAGTGAGGACTTTGGATAAAACAATGACAAGCTCAATTTTCTTGTGTATATGTATCTTCTCAATCTCATGTATAGCATTTTTCTTCTCTGCTTCTGTTTCTTCTTCAGGTTGTTATTGAGTTTGCTAAATTTTGATTTATTTTTGCGTTTGGTTGTTCATTTAAGCTTTTGGAATTAAAAAAGATCAGATTCTGAATCTATTGGGATCGATCTTTAGTTACATCATTACCTGAAGATTAGTGTCCGAAGCCTAGAAAGTAGGAGCTTTGTCTTCTGAGAAACCCTTGGTAAAAACTAAAAACAAAACCAATGAATCTTCCTTAAGCGGTTAAGTCTATTGGTCTATTTCTCCCAAACGGTCTATTTCAAACTGTTTTCTCTCTCAAATTTTTTTCTCAAAAGAAATTTTCCTAATCAATTTTTTTTTCGTTTTTTGTAAATTCCCTTGTGTCAGCGTTAATAATACTCTTTCTAATTATATTATGTATAATTTAGGATTTATTTATATAAAAAACTTCAATATATTTTTTGTCGTGTTTGTTTATGTGTTTTGCCGACGATTTCACCATATTTTTGTCAACGATGACTGTTGATTTTGGTAAACTTTACCCCACCGGTTGAGTTTTGTAATGTGGGTTATTGTATTATAGACTATTTACAGCCATCAAAACAGTTTTCTCATAAGAGTAACAAAATTGTTGGGGCATAATGAAATCGTCTCTTCTCTCTTCTGTTGAGTTTTTGTCCAACATCCATCACGATGATGTTGTTGTTGGTTGTTATGATCTCCACCGGTGGGGTAAAGTTTACCAAAATCAACTACCTTCGGATTTGGAAGCGGTTTCTAACTTGTGATTTTGGATTAAAGAGTATGACGTTTACCATATATAATAGTTTGGTAGATTAAATTGGAGGAGAAAATGAGTCATATTTTCTTCTGATTTTTCTTTGTGTTAGTTTTATGTTTCTTTTCGTAAAATTTGAGTCCGGCGAAGTTATCAGTTGTGGTGTTTCGGCTGGTTTTTCTGTTGGTTTGTCAAAGTATAGGCGAAAGACAAATTCATACAGAGACAACCATTGGTAGTGGAGTTTGAAGTCCTCATGCAATATTGTTTTGAGATTTACGAAATTCTTATAGTGCGTGATAGTTGGGTGATAGTTGGGTGAGAGTTAAGAATCGCAATGTTGGAATTCGGATACGGATAAAAAACATAACAGATTTGTTAATCTGTTAGCGAGTAAGTATAAAAAAATAATATCGTCAATTTCGTTTCTTACGTATATTGTTTTTTAATCTTTTTATTTAAAATATATGGATATGAATGATATTTTTGTAATTTTGTAAAAATTTTTATCGAAGTGATAATAATATATAGGAGTTAAAAAAACATATCCATTTTATAAAAAATCTACTAAATTAATATATCTTGAACGGTATGTGTTAAATTTTATCCTTGTATTTTGCTGGTATTCTTTTATCATAGCAATTTCTCATTGTCATTTAGTTCATTAAAATTAGCAGTTTTGTCATTTACGACATGATTTGTGTTAGGGCAGTGATTAGCTAAATTGCTAAGAATGAGTATACTGGTCTATTATTATACAATTTTATAGTTTTATAATTTTTGAATAATTAACAATATTGTTTCATTGTTGTGATCTTATGTGTAATTAATAAATAATTATTAAATTTAGTTTTATATTGATATTATTTATTTAATTAACATTATGTTTATATGTACATTCAATAATTAAAGATAACAAACATTTTCATTGTCAATATATTTATTTTATCTGTAAACTATATTTTATAATTAATTGTAAATGACATACAACTTTTAATGTCTATTTATTTATGTGTAAAAGATATAATATAAACTAATTTCAAATTGACATTTGAATACTTGAATTAATCATTTTCATTTTTAGAAACAAAAATTTGTTCTTTTTAAATTTATAATAATCGATGTAGCTATTAGTTATTCATTGTAGTTAATAACTGAATAAGAAAAGTAATTCAAAACTAACAAAAGTGTAATAACTCATTTTTTGTCATCAATTGAAAGGAAACCTTCAAATGATATATGAAACAGAGCATAAGTTAAAGACATGGCTAAAAACGATAATCACTGCGGACTTTCTTCTGCAATACGCGATTGTAACCAAGCCGGACCTCCAATAGATAAGTAGGATCTCAAGCGACCATCTACAAGCAATATCCCGTGACAATGAGTTTGCTTTATAATGTGATACTCCGAACCTGAGACTACGAAAACATCTTATAAGACGGTTGATACGATCAATGATGGAACGAAACCTGGGCCACTTCCTGCCATCGTGTAGAGCCTCAACAACAGCAGAAAAATCGCACCATACCTCCACTTCCTGAATATGTAAGTCCTGCAAACCTAAAAATTTGCTTCTATACGAGAGGGAGAAGACACAAAGGCTTCTCGGGCATGGAAAGCTGCATCCCTGGACGAGTCACGCACCAACCAAGCACCACCAATCATCGACGAAGCATTCAGCTAGTGAGCATGCAAGTTACACTTTAATATCCGAGCATCGGGTCTTACCCATTGCGTCTCCAACTGATGAAAAACAGAGGACCTGTTTTTATTCTCTGACTTCTCTTGTTCCTTCGCTCTCCGCCATAGGTCAGACTTCTCAAACGCGTGATCCACAAGCAAATTCAAATCACCTTACTTATTCTCAAATCGTAATTCATTCCTATGTTTCCAGATTCCCCAAAGAAGCCAAGGAATCGCCATTTGAATCTTAGATGAAACCTTTGCCAACTTCTGACAAACCAAACAGGTACTCAAAATTTTCATAGATTGACGTCGAGAAACCATGTTGTGGCCGAGGAACATTAGACAGATCCCATACCTTTGATGCAGGGAGACAACGAAACAACAGATGTGCAATACATTCATTCGAAGAAAAGCAAGTGTGACACACCAAATCCGTTTGGAGACCATGAGATGCTAGGCACATGTGTTGTTTTTTTAATCTTATCTTAGAGACTGTTTGAATATCCCAGACCCTTGATTTCAGATCATTAGAAACCTTAGCAGCATCCGACAGTTGCTCCAAACCCAATCTTTGTTTGGACAGAAATGCATTACCACTCCATTCTTTGTATGCGCCCAAAAATAACTATGTTATTCTTCGGACGGAAATGCATTACCACTCCATCTAACAATAAATTAGATGGAGATGCTATAATTCTTCGGATATCATCCTGTAAGAATATATTATTCAGAAACTCAATATCCCATCGACCTTGAGGAGTAAGAAGATCCGAGACCATCAAATTCAAATTCATGCTAGTCTGTTTGTTATACGGCCTTCTAGGAAAATCATCAAAAATCCATTTGTCCAACTAGACACTAGTAGAGACTCCATTCCCTATAGACTTCATTAATCCCTTTTCACGTAATTCTCTTCCAAAGAGGATACTACGCCAAACATAAGATGGTCGAGCTCCCACACAAGCATCAATAAAGTCCTTAAAATATTGTGCTTTATAAATGCGGGAAACCAAAGATTGAGGGTCCGAGATAAGCCTCCACGCTTGCTTTTCTAGAAGAGCTTGATTGAAATCACCAGATACTTAAATCCAAAACCACCTTCAGTTTTTGGTTTACACAACTTCTCCCAAGAAACCCAATATATTTTTTCTTCTCTTCACAAGCATTCCACCAAAACCTTGACATTGCACTTGCGATTTCTTGGCATTGATGCTTTGTTAACCAAAAACACGACATAGCGTATACTGGTAATGCCATAACAGCAGACTTCAAGAGAACTTCTTTACCTCCTAAGGATAGGGTTTCACATACTATCCATTGAGCCGAGATTTGATTTTGTTCGTAATGAATGATAACAGTTCTCTTTTAGATCCACTAAAGCACTCCGGTAATCCTAAGTACATACCAGCACCTCCTTCCTTCATGATTCCCATCCATAAACTAATCAAATGTCGCATATTTGGTTCAATCTTTGCGCCAAATATGATTGAGGATTTTTGAAAATTTATCTCTTGAGCATAAGCATCTCCATATGCTTTTAGACAACGCATTATCTCCAGATCCTCTTTAAAGGTAGCTCGATATAAGGAAAGACTATCATTCGCAAACAACAAGTGTTGAGCAGACGGAAAGCTTATGTTAAGTCTCAGTCATGTTATCTTCCCATCCCTTTTTGCGCAGCTCATAGTGTGTATAAGAGCTTCAGCACATAAGATGAAAAGAAATGGTAAAAGCGGATCATCTTGTCTTAAACCTTTCTTTGGTTTAATAAATCCATATGAATTCCCATTGGGCAGAACTGAGTAGCACACTGATCGTACACATACCATGATCCACATTACCCACTTTATGTCAAACCCTAGCTTAGTAAGTAAAACTTCCAAAAAATTCCACTCAACTCGATCATATGCTTTTGACATGTTCGTCTTGATAGGATAGGCATGGGCGTTCGGATATCGATTCAGGGTTTTTGAATTTTTGGGTTTAGAAGGTTAAGACCCATTCGGATATTTATAGTTTTTGGTTTGGGTTTAGTTTGCTTCCATCCAGGATTGGGTATCCGAAATATTGGGAAAACAAAAAAATTGTTAAATTTGAATAAAGTTTGAATAAATTTCCACAAATATAACTAAATTTTTTTGGACATTTCAATTAATTTGGGTATTTTGGTTATCTTGATCTTAAAATCATTGATATTTTGGTTTAATAATTATAATTTTTGGTAAGTAGATCTAAATATAATTAATATTTTTTGTATATAATTGTATTTCGGATATTTGGAATATCCTTCGTTTTCCGTTCGGTTTGGGTTCGGGCTCGGATTCGGTTATTCGGATATAAAAATTTAAAACCAGTTCAGGTTCAGTTCTTCTTTTTTGGGTCCTTTCGGTTTGGTTCTCCGAGTTTGAATTTTTTTTGCCCAGACCTATTGATAGCCATAAAATCTTCATTACAATGCAGATTGGTTCTTAAAGCATAAACCAACTCATGTGCTATCAAAGTGTTGTTCGAAATCAATCTCCCAGAGACATAGGTATATTGCATGTCAAATATGATATCCAGAAGAAACTGCTTCAAACGAGAGCACAAAACCTTCGATATAAAACTATACGACACATAACAAACACATATCAATTATCAAGTGTAATAACTCTAGTATAAAAATATGATTTAGTAAACAAAAAACTGAGAAAAACATGAACTTGACACATCAGCACCAATGATTATCTTTAATGTATAGAATATCACAAATATCACAACTTAAAACCATTTTTGCATTTTTGTGTGCAGTTAACCGTGTTTACTAACTATAGTATATATATATTTCTCTATAGCCTTTAGGTCGCCTTCGTTTCTCAATCGGCCGTGCATATTAGTTTATTGATGATTTTACCTATGATAATAGTAACAAAACTTTGAGAAGGATTGCATAATGTGTTATTTCGATATTGGATTGCATAATGTGTTATTTCGAATGGGTTCTTCTTCGTAAAAGAGTTGGCAATCTTGGTGAGCAAAAAAACAAGATAATATCATGAAATTTTGCTTTCATTTAGGAGTTCCATCACATTTGCAATGTGTAGATTATGTGCATTTAATCACCTCTTTGGATGCATCTTTTTTATTCTTCTGGTGCTTCTAAAAAATGGTTCACTTTTCTAATTTATGATGATGACAACATTTTTTCAATCCTCTATAGAAATGTGATAATAAAATAATTCTAAAATGATAAATTGTGGCTTTTATTTTCAATGTAATTATCACATGTTTTGGGTAAACAAGCCCATGCGAGACGTGTCCCTTTAAAACCATCAAGTTCATTGTGTTCCTCACAATTTTGGTAAGTTTCATTATAATTTTCATTAAAATGTGTCTTTAACAATAAATTTTGAAATATATATGAATTTGATTAGTTACAATTTACATATGTGTGTGATTTATAGCTGTTAAAAGTTAGGAAAACCGTGGTTAATGGTAGCTTTAAAAAAGTTGACAGAACAAAAAAACAGTTAAAATAATACAAAACATAAGGAAAACATACAAATTTAGGAGATCGTATCAAATCTAAGACATGAAAATAAAATAGATGAATTACTTGTTACCAATTAAACACAAAAAAAAAAAGATTTGGTGACGAAAATGTAGGATATAAATGTTGTGGGGCAATCAAACAAGATCTCATAATATTTATAATTCGATAAGAATACCTAGCATCGAAGCCTTGTGCTACATTTTTATCAACAAATTAAAGCATCATGCTAGTATCAGTTTGATCCTTTATTTGAGTACATAAATATTTCTGATCCTTTATTTGAGTAAATAAATATTTTTAAAATTGTATTTCTCAAAAAGAATTTTGAAAAAGTGTCGTTTTAAAAAATTATAGAGTGAAAAGTCGTAAATTCAAAGGGCAAAGAAAAAAAACCAAAGATAGAATCGATCCCTTGAGTTATCTCCTTAACACACTCCTCTGCTTCTTCCTTCATCTCCGACTCTCTGACATCGGCGATTCTATTTCTAACTCCAGGTGATCTCTCTCTTCTCTCCCGCTATCTCCTATCCATAATCTTATTAGAGTACAAGGCGCCAAATAAGCAACAAGCTATCGACTTTTCATAGGCTCTTCATTCTGATGATAATGCAGACAATCATCATCAACAATCTCGCGTTTTGTAGCTTTAACCCTTCTCCCGTAAGCTCTTCTTCTTTAGTTATTATCTCTTTCCTTTGCTTTATCCAAAATTATGTATTTTATTCCAACATTTTCTGCAGATTATTGATCCCAAACCAAGATTTCAATTTTCTTCTCCAGCTTATTCAGTACAACACAAATTGTCTACAAGGTAAATTAGCATGAGATTGAGTTCATTCATGTGTTTACTGGAGTGTTTGGACTATAATGCTTTGATTGTTTTATCATTGATGTTTCTTCTTTACTCTTTACAGAGCAACGAATAAACAGTTTGTTGCAGTTTGTGCAGCACCTTCAGGTTCAAACTCTTGAATTATATTCTCTCCTCTTTGTTGTTTTAGCTTCTGTTTTTTTGTGAAAAATGTGTTTCTCTTTGCAGATGTCGAGACTTCTTCTAAGGATGAATCAGTTCTGATTACAAAAGTGGGGACTGTAAACAACAACGAAGTTAAGGTATGCCATTGTTTCTGCGGAAAGAAGCATGAGACTGGTGACAAAAGGATGAATAATGAAATATGAATTGCACATAACAAATGAGAGTTTGTTGCTTTCCACCTTATGTTCCCTATTTGGCTGAGCAGGTGCATGTTGAAGTATCAGGAGATAAGACTCTAACAGAATTTAACCATGTATTTGAGAAAATGGTAGCTGCAGCTCAGCCAATTCCGGGGTTCCGAAGGGTTAAAGGAGGTACGACATCACAAATACTGTATAAGCTATGGGAAGATATTATTAGTAAAGGGAGATCATAAAAACTTACTTTGATTCTCTGGATTTTTCAAGTCAGGCTCTTGATCCATGCTTTAGTATTTTGGATAGATTATAGGTTCAGGAACGTTAATGGGTGTTTTTAGCTTACTTTGAGGGAGAAAATTGTATAACTCTTTTCAGTGTAAGAGTACTTGGTTTATTCAACTCTCTGCAAGTTTGTAATTTCCTCATTGGGTTTAGAACGTTTTTGACTTAATAAAGTGGACATATAAGTTACTCGTGTTAAGAATGCTCCTAGGAATTGGTTGTCCAAGATTCTGGAAATTTCTCATAATTTTGTAATTGTATGTTTGTTGCTGATGACACTAGTAGCTACTTCCTTTGAATGCTTCTCTAATGTTTTCCCCTTGCTTTTTTCCTTATATCTGCTTACCAATCTTGGAACTCCAGGGAAGACCCCAAATGTAAGCTCTTGCTTCAGTGTGATTTCGAGATTTTAGCAGCGACTGTTTTTGACCATGTACTATATCAAATAACACTGAGAAACATCAAATCTTAAATAACTTAACCATGCGTTGGTGTTGGAATGGCGATGGAACCTTGTTCTTTTTACCCTACAAGATCATGCCATGCACTGCAGAGTTGCTCTTAGTTTTGGACTTCTGCCAGTGACATTTTATATTCACTTTTTAATACATTTATAGTGTCTTTTGTTGAGTTGTACTTAAAAGCCCTTTTCCTTATATTTGCAGATACCCAGAGATGTATTGTTAGAGATACTTGGATATTCTAAAGTCTATAGGCAGGTGATAAAGAAACTAATCAATTCTACTATTGCAGACTATGCTAAACAGGTATGTAATAAGCTGAAGCTGCTTGGTAGATTCTCTTTCAGCTGGTGATGTTTTAAATTAAATAAATAGAGTCCTCGTTTGAGAGCTATCCAATAGGTGATCCCAAAGAATTTTTTCACAGTAGACTTAAATGATTTATGAGGAAGTAACTGATACTGCACTGTCAAATTCTTAGTGTTTGAGGTCCTTCTTCCTTGAAATGTAAATATAGAAACAGAAGACCCTCTAAGCCAGACTTAGCTGCTAGAATGGGAATTAGTTCAACAGACTTAGTTTAGGGTTTGTAAGCCAGTCTGAACCAATAAGTAAATTATCTTTCGATTAATTACTGAGGACCTGCGCCTGGTTCTAGTGGCTGGAGTTTAAAATGGTTTGATTTTAGTTGTTGATGCTTTCGTAGGAATACCTAAAGGTTGGCAAAGATTTAACAGTTGAG
The DNA here is from genome assembly GCA_963922655.1 of Cardamine chenopodiifolia. Lineage (NCBI taxonomy): Eukaryota > Viridiplantae > Streptophyta > Magnoliopsida > Brassicales > Brassicaceae > Cardamine > Cardamine chenopodiifolia. The sequence goes on along the minus strand of OZ000486.1, from coordinate 12,762,365 downwards.
CAAAGCTATGAAGATCTTGAAGAAACATTTGAACCAGGTGAAAAATTCAGCTTTGATGCTATTATAAAGCTTCAAGAAGTGAGTTGAAGAAAGCGTTGATCCTAAGGTACTTATCAATGTGATTTTTCTTTTCACCTTGTCTTGTAACAGTTAAATTTTCTTGTTGAGTAGGAAAGGATAATCTCATTTGGTAATAAAGTTTGAAACCTCAGTTATATGTTGTTTCTGCAATCTTGTAGTTTTGATGAGATGATTGGTGTGTTATCCAAAAAAATAAGGTAACCACACAGAAATTATAACTAAAAAAATAAAAATAAAGTGAATGATTCAGGGCTCGCTTCCTAACATGGATCATGTTTAGTTTTCTTCTAGCATAGACGATAGGCTTTTCCAAAACCGCACCTGCACTCTATGGTAACAGGTCGATGAATCATCTTCTCACCTGCACTCCAAGCTATCTCTTCAACTAACTCTACCCCTTTTCATTTCCCTATTATTACAAACAAAAGCTCTCCCTTTTGTGTCTCTAAATGTTTCTCTACCTATGAAATCTCATTCTCTAAGGTAATCCACTCGTTCTTGCACTTCCTGTGAGTACTATGCTCGAAAGAATCACTTTCCATGTTGGGAATAGCTTTCTTCACCATATCGTTCTGCAATGAATGATTGTACAGTATCTTTATGCCTCGGCAGATTATTCTGTTGGGTCTCCTCTGACCATCACTACTCAAGTGTTCTCAGGCCTAGGCGCTTTCATTTTCAGAACTCTTGGGTATTCTTCCTCCAGAAAGTTGATGCAGCTTCGGAAATGTGTATTCTTTCTCAGTTTCCTGCCGATGGAGAATCGGTAAGTTTGGTGTCTGTTGAAGCTTTATTGCTGGTCTCATCAGTTGTTGGGGTGCCACTTGTTTCTTCTATATTACTGAGAATTCCCATGCTAGCGAGAATTTCTTCTCTTGGCTCATCTGGATACTTTCCTCTATAATACTCCAACTCCATCTCAAGATCTTGTATTTCCTTTTCCCTATCAGCCAAGACATCGTTTGCCCTCTCAAGAGCATCAACATCATGCTCCGCTTGCTCATCCATCATTCTCAGGTACTGTAAAGCTTCCATATGGAGAGCTGCTTTCTCCTCCTGCAACCGTGTGATCATCGCCATTGCCTGATTTGTAGCTATAGCTGAGGCATTTCTCTCCTCCTCTAATTCTTTAGTCAGATCTCTTAGGCTTTTCCTGTCATGTTCTAGTTGTTGCTTTAACAGATCAACAAGATTTTCGCCTTCGATGTCACTGCTAATGCTTAAAATAGATTCCACAGAAGCAGAGTTCTTTAGTTCCGATGATCGATGTGAAGTGTTATGAGTCTCTGTTACCTTCGAGGAATCTTTATCAGTGTGATCTAATGAAGATTCTTCAGTGGGGATCTTTTGTGACGTCAAAGGCTCAGTCTCTTCATGATCCCCATGCTCTTCTTTAGCAGAGTGTTCTTCAGTGGCAGAACCAGTCACATTGTTTGATGTCAAAGGCTCAGATTCTTCATCACTGGAATGATCTTTCGCAACCGAATAGCCATTACTTCCATCTTCTTCCTCACTGGATTGTGCTTCAGCAAATGAACCAGCTACATGTTTTGATGTCAAAGGTTCAGATTCTTCATTATCCACATCCTCTTCATTACCGTAATGATCTTTCGCAACTGAATAGCCATTACTTCCATCTTCTTCCTCACTGGATTGTTCTTCAGCAAATGAACCAGATTCATGTTTTGATGTCAAAGGCTCAGATTCTTCATTATCCACAGCCTCTTCATTACTGTAATGATCTTTCGCAACCGAATAGCCATTACTTCCATCTTCTTCCTCACTGGATTGTTCTTCAGCAAATGAACCAGATTCATGTTTTGATGTCAAAGGCTCAGATTCTTCATTATCCGCATCCTCTTCATTACTGGAATGGTCTTTTGCAACCGAATAGCCATTACTTCCATCTTCCTCACTGGATTGTTCTTCAGCTAATGAATCAGACACATTTTTTGACGTCAACGGATTGGAATGTCCACTGACCTCGTCTTCTTCTTCCTTACTGAAATATTCTTCTGCAACTTTGTTTTCATTAACCTCATTTTCTTTCTCACTGGAATGTTCTTGTTCCAGAGAATCTGACATATTATTCGACATCAAAGGCTTGAAATCTGCTTCAACTTCATTTTCCTCATCAATAGAAGTAGAAGGTTCATTTGCAACAGAACCAGGCACATTTATGTGATCAGACACCTTTTGCTCCATAGTTGCCTCATATGCTTCTATGTTAACTGCTGAACCGGAGTTGTTTTGAGCAAAGCCTACAGAATCATCATCTGCTTGAATCTGAATTCCCTGAGAGGCACCATTTTCTCCAGAAGGGCTCAAGAATTCCCCGCCCGAAGGAGATGAGTTGCCACTTACCACAACTTCATTTTCTACAAGAAACAACTTCAAAAATTAAGGAACAATATGACATTAATGCATAGGTTCTGACATAAGCGTTCATGCGGAGTTTATTAAAAGGTATTACAAACATACCATTTTGTGCTGCTGCTCCTGCATTGTCTTGTTGAGGTACACCCAGTGGGAACGGACGAGCTTCACTCATAGTTATAAGCTCAGAGAGTACAGCAGCATGCTCCTCTGCTTTGACAGATCGTTGCTGCTGAGTCTTGTTTACAAGACTACGCTCAGGCATGGAAGATGCTGCGTTTTTATAATCTTCTACATGAATGTTCTTATCCTGATTGTCTTGCAAATCACGCTGTTTATGATTTGACATCTTGTATTCAATCGACGATTTCCGAGACCGAGGCTTGTGAACACGTTTCTCAGATGTCTCAACAATGAAGTCATTGCGAGACCGAGACTTGTGAACACGTTTCTCAGATGGCTCAACAATGAAGTCAGTTATTTGGAGGAATGCATCATCATCTAAAAACAGGCACTCAGACTCAGAATCCGAGTGAATCTTCAGCTCTGTGTAACCCACATGAGCCATACCATCGCTGCGGCTTCCAATGTCTGCATACTCAGCACCACTTGTTGCCATATGATCTCTCATCTTCTTCAAACTTCCAGCGCTTCCTCGTCGAGTAAGATGCCTTGGAGCAGGAATGTTAGGTTTACCGGGGGAGTTTCTTCCCTGAGAGCCTAACCTAATCAGTCTCTGTGTATGGTGCCTCGTCCTCCATGGTTTATAGCAACAAGAACATGATCTAGGGTGAGCAAAATGGATTTTAGAGAGCAGATCATAACCTAATTTGCCTAAAAGCAATCTATTCATGTCTGGATTTGGACCGGTCATTTTGGTGAAGGACAAGAGACAATCATCGCACATTCCTCGACAGTCAGCTAAGTTGTTGCCATGATTCTGACATGACATGAAAGATGAAACCTCTGATTTGTGGTTTCTGCAGAGCAAGAATCTCCAATGTAGAGGATGAAGAAGCTTGGAACAGAGGAAACATGGCATCTGCAATCTGCAGTAACGTGCAAACCAGACAAGAAGATAGGAGAGAAGAGCATCGATGAACATGAGGAATATAAGGAACCATTCGCAGGCTGCGTATGTTAGCACCGGCGTGAACCCGTTGATGACCTTCTGATCAAATATAACATTTGAATCCATCTTTCAAACTGGTGATGGTGAATCCTGAAAAACATTGAAACTCATCTCACAAACTATCACAACCAAAAAAGAAGAAGCAAATGTGAGCACAACTCAGAATCTTAGGTCTGAGATTTGCATTATTTTGAGCATGGAAGCAAAAACTTGAGAAAGTGAGAGTAGTTTTACCTGGGAAATAGAGAGAGTAAACCGGTCAAAAGAAAGAAGAGAGGAATCTGGGGAAATGAGGACACTTCCTTGTTCTGCGGTAAAATCAAACATACTTGTTCTACGATTTGCTTTGGGTTTGCCTAAATTAGTGCAACTCTTCTCCACGTTTTTTTACGTACAACGAAAAGGTCAGACATGGTTTTATGGAATTTCTATAAACTTTTTAATCTTTTGAAATTCTCCCTAAAAAAACTGAGATGTTTTGGGAAATTGCATAGGATAACATGAGGAATGAAAAATTAAGTTTTTGGTAATGGTTATTTTTTTATTAGTCTCATAACATCAACTTTTGGACCAAAATACTCATATCGCAATGTTAACAGACTAAATATTTGTCGAACGGATCAAAATATTTGGACATTCATCAGCTCTATTTTTTTTGACGTCATCAACAACTCTAATTTTAATAGTTAATTATTTTGTTTATATAATAAAAAGGATCATATCATGTGTCATAAATGAATTTACATCATATTCTGATCATAGTAATATATTTATCATGTGGATGGTGGATAAATTTTTTATTGATAATTTATTAGTTAATATTGTAATTATGTTTATCAGTATATTACAATATATATCATGTTAACAAAGAAATCATCTATAAAACTGTATCTATCATTCGTCGGATAAATACATTATTATGTTTACAACATAATTTATATCATGTTAAATAATAACTTAGATGTTAATCTATTTATGTCACATGATGCATGTTTTTTATCATCTTAACAGGATAATTAACTGTTAAAATTAAAACTGATGACCGTCTAAATATTTTGATTGGTAAACAAATATTTACCAGTTAACATTACTATAAAGACAATTTGGTCCGAAAATTGATGTTACGAGAACAAATAAAAAATTAACCATTACCACACAACTAGTTTAGCGAAAGGTACATAGACTCACTTGATACTAGACGCAATAGTATTGTGAAAATATATATGTTTAATCATATAAATACGAACTTCATATATTTGATTAGGAGAATTTTCAATTACGAGTGTAATATTCAAATGGTGTTTGGTAAAAAATCCCACATATATGATTAAGGTTGAATTACGTTAATTAGTGGTATTAGTTTGGTATGTCAAAATCCATAGTTGGAATTATAATTATATTGAAACCTATATTTGATATATTATTGTAGATCTCATCTTAAAACAGATATGGGATTTCTAAGATAGTAAACGCAAATACTTTTTTTTGGAAAATATATGATCCTAGTGTCAAAATATATGGCTTTTATTCATATTCAGTATTACATATACAAAGAGAGGTATTTATTTTTATAGACACACAAACAAGACTACTTTAAAGCTATTTAATTATTTTGATGGATCATTATTCTTTCTCCAGAAGCTACTTCCAACTGGTACTTGATTCCCATAGGGCACTCATTTATATAAAAGCTTTGTTTTCTACATTTCCTTTGGGATTCCTAGTAGGTGTCTCGTAGTTTATCTTTTCTTTGTGTGTGTGTGTATGTTCCAGGAACTTTGCATTAACTCGCAAAAAGCTTGGCGTGTGAATGGGCAAAAAGCTTGGCGTGTGAACTTTGCAACGTTGTTGCTCCTAATTTTACCAACGCTACTGCTATGGCTCAACCTGTAATCAGTGACACCCTCCGGCAATTTTTTTCTTTTAGTTACCTATTAATTAACATCATGCACTGTTCATTCTTGTGTCTTAAAATATTGTGAATATTCAGTTTTTCGAAGACGCGGGATACAAGAAGAGTTTGTTGAGTAGAACTCCACTTGATCGCGCTGGAGAGCCAAAAGAGGTTGCATCACTTGTGGCTTTTCTGTGTCTACCTGCGGCTTCATATATTTCTGGTCAGACATCTCTATGAAATATATATGCTCATATAGTTCCGATATCTTTTGAGTTTCTCCAAGGTTTAAAATACAAAAAAAAAAATTTAACCTTCTTGTATTTATCTTTTTGTTTCTCTCTTTTAATTCTCCAAGTTTTTTGCAATGCCTGAGACAGCTCTGGGGCTCTTTCCAGATGTAGGGGCCTCCTATTTCTTGTCAAGGCTCCCTGGATTTTTTGGTATAACAAAAGTCACTTGCTTTTGGCTTATACATATGATAATGGGATATAAACTTATTATTACAATTTAATAAAGAAGACATTATAAAATACTACTAGTATAATCTATTGGCATCATGACTCAGCTTTGAATGTGACATACAATTACAATTGTATCCTAGTTTATTTACATACCATTTGCTTACTAATTTATTTAATAAACATACCCTTATTGTCGAGAAAAGGACATCCTAACATCAATATGCTAATTTAGTAGATGCCGTTCGAAAACTTCTATAATTATTTGTTCCAACATATTGTAGATCTTTTTAATATGGTTTCCTTAATTTAAGTGATACTTGTAAAAGTGCATCTGGCAAAGTGCACAAAAGTTTGAGCCTACATTCCACACTCATCCTTCGTGTCTTCTTGGTCAGGAGAGTATGTTGGCCTTACAGGAGCTAGGTTAGATGGCGCCGAAATGCTTGCTTGTGGTCTTGCACTCACTTTGTGCCTTCAACGGTATCAACTTCTTTGCTTACGTCTTTAGTATTCCCCATTGCCGGTATGATAGCAAAACTTGAGTACATGCTAAAAACGATAATGCTATTGTTTTTTGTTCTTTTGGAACTAATAAACTATGACAGCTGGTGATGCAAAAACAAAACTTTTTGTGGGTTTTTAGTTGAACTGGCACAATGGACATAGGATTACTCTGTAAGAAATTTATCCTCTGATTGTCACTTTTCTTACCAAGGACTGTTTTCGTGTCTTGTACTATCGTTATATGTCTTTGGAACAGTTTGTGTTGAATGTTATAACATACAAGTGTTGACAACCAAATTTGCTGTCTGTAAATTTTCTTACTGTTTCTATTTCCTCTGACACTCTGATTGTTAAGCACTATTTGATTCGCCAAGGAACGTTTCTTAGTAAGGTAATCCTTTTCACAGAGGTTGGCTGCATTAGAAGAAGATCTTTGCAGAGTTGGTTCAAGTGATCCAAACATTGCCTCAACAATTCTCGATGCATACTCTCAGCATCCGCACCTGAAACAGCAGAGTGCTTACCATAGGCAAATGTTTATGATTTTATCTTTTCTACTTGTACCTGAGTTTTCTCAATATCTTTTTTCATGCCAACATTGCAAGCATATTTCTGTTATTAATCATGATTATTATGCTTACATGTTTTATAAATTTCACTCTTGTATTGGTGTCAGCTTTCAGTCTCCCTTACATGATCCATGTCTCAATAGATCTTCCATGGAAAATTTGTGTAAGCTGTTTCTTATCTTTCTTTGTGTTTATTTACGCAGGTTAGATGATGTTCTTGATAAGTGCTTCTCAAGAAGAACAGTCGTAGAAATTATATCTGCACTTGTAAGTTTTTCATTAATATGTTGACTTAGGATCCTATGTTGACGAAGTTACCTTTGACAATGCACTATACCAATACCATCATATGTATTGGTTAGGAGAGAGAGGCCACTGAGGAACCAAATGATTGGATCTCATCTACCATCCGAGCATTGAAGAAGGCTTCACCATCAAGCCTTAAAATCTCTCTTAGATCGGTTAGTACCTAAAATGCTTCACATGCAACGATTGAAAAGATCTCTGACTGTTTGTATATAATTGAGATAAGAGAAGGACGATTGCAAGGGGTGGGGCAGTGTCTTATCCGTGAGTATAGAATGGTGTGTCATGTAATGAAAGGAGAGATAAGCAAAGACTTTGTGGAGGTTTTGTTAGCTTTACCGATTGCATCTTCCTCATGAAACTGTTCTTGTTTGTAGACCATTATTACAACAAAGTGGCTTACTTATGCAGGGGTGCAGAGCCATATTTATAGACAAAGATAGGAGCCCTAAGGTTTCTAAAACATCTCTCCATTTAGTACTATTTGCTGTTATGTCATATTGTTGATATAATGACGTGCTGGTGAAACTATAGTGGGAGCCAAGGCGACAAGAGGACATGAAGGATAGCATGGTAGATCAGTATTTTGAGAAAATGGAGGAAGAAGAGGATCTAAAGTTTCCGCCACGGAACAACTTGCATGCTTCAGCAAAGCTGTAAAATGGAGAAGGTGATTGATAAGCAATTGGTAAGACATTAAATGTCTACAATTCTTCTTTTTCATTTCTTTTGTTGTAGCAAAATAAGAAATGATCGAGGTGCTCTGTCTCTTTCCTCCTTTCTAGGAGCAAACCAAATTCACCCTATAACTACATGTGCTTTGGTTTTTCTCAAGTTTCCCTTATTTTTTTCCTTAGGTTTTCCTAATGTTTTTCTCAAGTTTTCCTCACTTTTCACTTTCTTAAATGATGAGACCAATTTAAAGAGTACACAATCGTAGAGCAAACCCTAGCACAGAATCCATTTCAAACAAATAATCAAGTGTTCATGATATCACAAAACATTAGAGAGTTGAGACACGAGAAAGAAATTGCATGTTCTTGCAATTTATCATAACTCTTTTTTATAGATCTATAAACTGATTTTGACTACAAAAAATACGTATGGTTTAACCAAAATTTTTGAATCCGAACCAAACCGTTTAATTGATATTCACTAAAAAAAAATTTTCACATATTTAATTAAATATAAAGAAAATGCATGTAAATATTAGTTATTTTATGTTTAATTTTATTATAAATTTTGGTTCAAATCCGAAACGAATAATAACTTTTACGAAATAAAAGTTAGTTCAAAAATCCAAAAATTCTAAAACACAAACTATTCAAATCGAATGGAACTGTGTAACGAAATGTCCACCCTTAATAAATACTGTAATCACTCCATTATACGACTTGTGTAATAAGTGGATACTATACAATATAATCCACATGTCAAAGATGATTAGATTTGTAACCGACTATAAAAAAATAAAACCAAAATGACTAAAATACCCCACAAAACCTAATAGTCTGAGGTATCAAGGAGGTGCCCCTTCATCAATAATTTATTTATCAAAATCTCGTCGCCCTTCTTTGCCCTTCTTCTTCTCCAGATTTTCTTCTTCAGCCCTCTTCTTCCTTACCCGCCAAATTCCTCCTCTTTGAAACTGCCATATCCCTTTTCGCTTCGATTCGCTTTTGTAATTTTGCAGATTCCGCTTCGTACCCTTTTGATCTGTGAGTTTCGATTTCGTTGTTGTTTTGCTTCGTTTTGTTTTCTGTGGAATTTGGGTCCAAATTCTTCCAATTCGCGCACAGGATCTCTTTTATATCCGTGTCGATGTGATCAATTTGTGAAATTCTGAATTGGGTTTGGTGGCTCGAGGGTGTTTTATCTTTTCGCAGTTAGCTAAATCCCCAACTGAGAACGGAAACGAGAACTCTGAGTTTAAGAGATGGTGGTAGTAATAAGACTCAGGCTAAAACATTAATCCCTGCTCTTAAGTGAAAATTGTTTCTTTGATTGTTGTGTGCTCGTATCCTTAACTCTTATATGTCCCCTGTTTTGGATTTTCCATCAGCTTGATTTTGTTTTGTTAGAAACAATGAATGGAATATAAGTTTTGTGTAGATGTAGTTATGGTACATCGAACAATGAGATCATAGGAAGCTTGGGGTTTTTCTTACCCCCCTTTCTAGTATTGGATAGTGTGGCAAAATCTAGAAGATTGTTTTATCAGTGTCTTCCTGCGATATATGTTTCCAAGTTTGTTACTTTTGTGCTATCTCTTAGGGTCTTAGGCTTACTGGTTATAGCTCCCTTTTTTGTTTTAGTTTTATATGGAACCTGCTGATGTGTGAACTTCTTGTTATTTTAAGTTTTGAATCTGAGAAACTATTTGTTATTCTCACTTCTGGCAAATTCTTATGTTCATACGTTATTTTCTTGTTTGCAGATCTATAAAAGACAGTACGAGTGGAGTTAGAATCTTGGGAACAGATAGTGTTTGCATTTTACTTGGCCAGTATTTTGTTACTGTGATGAAATGGCAAATCACGAGCTGATGATGGCGGGGAACCATGATATCTCCTTTAGACAGGAGCATTTTATGGAAGCTCGACAAAACAGTGAACTGTTTCCTGCTCATGAGTACAGTTTTGCTTTGGAACCATTTCGCGAGACCAACCTGCAGATAGGTGTTTCCCGTGAGCAAAATGAGATTTGGAACCACAACCAGGAACATACACTGACTCTTCAAAACTCTAGAACGCACAGTGAAGAAGAAATACGTGAAGAACAATGTCTGCAAGGAAAAGATGAGGTTGATTCTCAGGACAACCATAATGATAGCTATGACCATACTTTTGACATCTCCTTTCCTGATAATGATGACTCAGAGACTTCAGAGAATGATAAACTAGCTTTAGTAGTTTCTCAGGATCTTAATGATAACTTACAGTTGGCGGTGGGTCATTGCATGAACAGGGATCCCATACCTTGCCTGGACATAAGCCTTTCTCAGCAGCTAGAGTTGGCTCCTCCTATCCTTCAGTGCCGGTCTCTGCAAACAGCTCCTGAGCACAATTTGGTCATTGGTATGGAATTTTCAGATGTTCTTGCTTGTAGGAGAGCACTGAGAGATGCAGCAATTGCCTTACGCTTTGAGATGCAGACGGTTAAATCTGACAAAACTCGCTTCACTGCAAAGTGCAGTAGCGAGGGTTGCCCTTGGAGGATTCATTGTGCCAAGCTTCCTGGTGTACCAACCTTTACAATTAGAACTATTCACAGTAGTCACACATGTGGTGGTATTTTACACCTTGGCCACCATCAAGCTTCAGTTCAATGGGTTGCTGAGGCTGTGCATGAAAGGATAAAAGAAAACCCGCATTGCAAACCTAAGGAGATACTGGAGGAAATTCATCAAATTCATGGAATTACGCTATCATACAAGCAAGCATGGAGGGGGAAAGAGCGTATAATGGCTGCTGTCCGCGGGTCGTTTGAAGAAGATTACTGCCTTCTTCCTCGATATTGTGATGAAGTCAGAAGAACAAATCCCGGGAGCATCGCTGTGGTTCATGGAAGCCCGGCTGATGGAAGCTTTCAACAATTATTTATTTCTTTTCAAGCATCAATATATGGTTTTCTTAACACTTGTCGACCTCTCATTGCATTGGACAAGACTGTTTTGAAGAGCAAGTATCTAGGTACACTTCTACTTGCCACTGGCTTCGATGGAGATGGTACGGTGTTTCCTTTGGCTTTTGCTATTATTGCTGAAGATAATGATAGTAACTGGCAGTGGTTCCTCTCAGAGTTGCGTCAGCTGCTTGAAGTTAATACCGAAAACATACCAAAGCTGACAATTTTATCTAGTAGAGAAAAATCCATTGTTGATGGAGTAGAAGCTAATTTCCCAACAGCATTTCACGGCTTCTGTGTCCATCATCTCAGAGAAAGCTTCTGTGGGAAGTTCAACAACTCTATTCTTGTGAACCTTTTTTGGGCAGCAGCAAGATGTCTCACCGACTTTGAATTTGAGGCAAAAATCCATGAGATCGTCCAGATTTCCCCGGAAGCTGCTTTTTGGATCCAGGACATCCCTCGCCATCGGTGGACCACATACTGCTTTGAAGGAACAAGGTTTGGACAGCTGACTGCAAATGTTACCGATTCACTTAACAGTTGGATTCAAGATGCCTCAGGTCTTCCTATAATCCAAATAATGGAGAGCATTCGTCGCCAATTGATGACTTTGTTCAATGAACGCCGTGAAACAAGCATGCAATGGTCTGGTATGCTAGTTCCATCTGCTGAGAGACAAGTCCTTGAGGCTATAGAAGAATCTCGTGCATACCAAGTTCACAAAGCAAACGAATCACAATTCGAGGTCATGACCAGTGAAGGAAAATGGATAGTGGATATTAGATGCCGTTCCTGTTTGTGCCGTGGATGGGACTTATACGGTTTGCCTTGTAGCCACGCAGTTGCAGCACTCCTCTCTTGCAGACAGAACGTTTACCGGTACACAGAGAGTTACTTCACTGTGGCAAATTACCGGCAAACTTACGCAGAAACCATACATCCAGTTCCAGACAAAACCTTGTGGAAAACAACAGAACCTGACAGAGAAATCGGTGAGGGTGGTGATGAGTTTGTGATCAGACCACCGAGTGTGTTAAGACAACTGCCACGTCCAAGGAAGAGGAGAAGTCAAGGAGAGGACCGTGGACGTCAAAAGCGTGTAGTTCGATGTAGCCGGTGTAATCAGACTGGCCATTTCAGAACAACTTGCACAGCTCCCATATAAAAAAACCTATGATATCTCTCTTTAGACTCTTTGCTTCTTCTCTAATCTGATGAGTTAGTTTTTTCTTATTTAGGTTTAGAACATTCTTTGCAAAGCCTTTCTCTTTAACTCATTTTTTTCCAATATGTTAGATTTTCAGATATCCATCTTATGTTATAGCCTTAACCAAAAGATTTGCTAAGACCTTGCAAAAAGAATATTGTAACATACACAGAGATTGAGATTCTTGCTAAAGAACAAGTTGGTCAAATCACAAAAAAGGCAAACTAAAGAAACATCCGGAGTGATAGAGCTCAAATCTATTTTAGTACAGTACACAGTACACGTGGAGAAAGCAGATACATGGTCTCGTAACAGAAAACAAACTCAACAATGGATCTAATCTTTAGAAACTTTTACCTATCAATCTTAGTCTCAAATGTCTCTAGATGATCCCCAAATCAAAGCAGTTCATATGCTAAACAGATCAATGTGTGTTCCAGAGTTTAACAGCAGCAGCAACAACACGATGACCTTCACACAGATTTTGGTAATCTCATCCATTGGCTTTCTCTTAGCTATTGCACTACATTACCGTATCCGAAAGCTACGAAACTCCAAGATCATCCCTCGTATCAGATTGTCTCACAAACACAAAGGCCATGAGAAGCTCGACAGATTCTCTCACTAAGTCCGTAAAATCAATCTACATATCCTCTTTGAAATCTCCATGATCATAGATTGTGATGCATTCATTAGAAGGTAATGTTGTTTGTGTGTTTTTCTTTTCTCCATACTATTTTTGCAGTGCGGCAGATGGGATTCAAGGACAGGAGAGAATGTCCTCATCTCTGCAAATTAGCCAATGAATACATAAGAAAATCAGGTAGCTGCGAGGAAGACATTTACGGCTTTTTCTCTGAAGAGCCTGATGCTGATACCCTCTTCATTAAGCTCGTCGAGGAGTTCGAGAGATGTATTCTCAGTTACTTTGCTTACCACTGGTGCCATGCGGATCTCATGATCAGCCAGGTTTCTGCAGGAAAACAAAAACAAAAAGCTTTCATTATCCTTTCTTTGTTAACATCATAATTAAATGACCAAAAACATTTCATGGATTCATTTCAGATACTCATCGCTGGTGTTGAGCCTAAGAAGAAGCTCAAGCACATTGTCATGGCGGCTACAAGGTGAGTCTAATAAACAAAAAGCTATTAGGATAGTGTTCTCTTTCAGTGATTTTTCTCAATGATTGCTCCTGGGTTGGTATATAAAGAACAGAGGTTTGAGATGGTGACGAAAAATCTAAAAATGGCAAGAGTCTTTAATACATTGGTAGAGGAAATGAAAGCAATGGGGAACGCTTCCGTTGATGACTCGGAGTGTACAGAAGTTATGGCTCCAGTTGCACACAAGGACCGAAGCCCAGTTCTACGCCTTATGGGTGGTGGTATGGGTGCAGGGAAGATCACTGTGCTTAAAGACATTCTCAAAGAGTAAGTAAAGTATCAACATACTTGTCATTGTTCGGTTTTTCTTACGCATTTTCCTGTAAATGCTTGTGTGCAGACCATTTTGGGCAAGAGCAGATGCTGTGGTGATTGAAGCCGATGGTTTCAAAGAATCTGATATGATATACAGAGCTCTAAGCTCCAGAGGCCATGCTGATATGCTAAAGACTGCTGAATTCGTAAGGTTCTTTATTTCCTTACAGGTGCAATAAGAATCATTTATGTAAGAAATCAATCAAGTTTAAGTAACTCTTCCAGATATGGAAATATATATAAGAAAAGTAGCAAATACTATAGACAGGACACCCATATATAGAAAGACAATCATGTACTATTAACATTATTATCTTTGTTTTATATTTAATATCCAACAAGATGATGTGAAAGTCTGACGGTGAAAATGAATATAAAACAGGTTCACCAATCATCAACAGATGCAGCATCATCACTGCTCGTTACAGCTCTGAACGAAGGGCGGGACGTGATAATGGATGGAACACTCTCTTGGGTACCATTTGTGGTTCAGACCATAACCATGGCAAGGAATGTGCATCGCCATCGTTACAGAATGAGAGCTGGCTACAAGGTTGGTGAAAATGGAGATGTCATAGAGAACTATTGGGAACGCATAGGCGAAAGACAACAGCTGCAAGAGGATGGAAAGGAGAGAAAGCCATACGGGATAGAGTTAGTTGGAGTTGTGTGCGATGCGTATTTAGCAGTGATTTGAGGCATTAGGTTAGAATGTTCCAAGTGTTCTTCTGGAAATATTGTCTCTTAAACAATTGTGTTTTCTTAACACAAGGTTTTGGTTTACCATATATGCAGGAGAGCAATAATGTGTAGAAGAGCAGTTAGAGTGAGATCTCAGCTGAGATATCACAAGAGGTGTGAGGTTTGTGGATGCATTTCTTACCTATTGCAATTGAGTTGACAATGCTCTTGAAGGTTCTCCAAAGGTTAGACCTTAGTTTCTACTCTTAAGTAATGAAAGTGAGAATACATGGTGAATAATGTGGTTTGTACAGCTGATTGGGTGGAAAGAAAAGGAAAAGACTTTGCTAGTGGATCCAGAGGGGATAGACTGTTTGAAGAATGTAGGGAGGTTAAACGAGAATGCGGATTCCATTTACGAGCTATACAAAAGACCAAATCCTGCATGTGAAGCTGGATCAATATGGAAAGACATTGTTCTTTCTCCTTCCAGGTTCAACATTCAACAGGAACTCAAATACTCAATTCAGAAAGTGGAAAGATTCAAACAGTATCTCCAAGAAACACCAAGGTCAGAGAGGAAGATAGACTACACAGAAAATCTCTTAGCTTTTTTACCCGGTATGTCATTCATTTATGTAACTCCTTAATGTCCTAGAACATCAACAGAAGCTACAACCACCCATGTATTCAATCTTCACCCAACCCCAAACTATCCTAAACCCAATCTTCTTCACTTCTTTGCCTTCCTAGTCGAAGCCCTTTTCACCGGAGACTTCACAGTCTTAGCCTTCACACTCTTAGCCGGAGCCTTCTTTGTAACAGCCGCTGCTTTCTTAACAGGAGCAGCTTTTTTCCCAGGAGATGTTCTAGTCGAAGTCCTAGAAGCTTTAGCTGGTCTTTCCTTAGCCTTAGGCTTAGAAGAAACAGCTTTAGTCTTGGATACAGCCGCAACAGTCTTTGATTTAGGTTTAGCAGTAACCTTAGGCTTCGGCTTAGGAGCAACAGTTTTTGCCTTAGGCTTAGCTGGAGCAACCCTAGCCGCAGGTCTTCCTTTGGTGGCTTTAGCTTTAGCAGGAGCTGCAGTGTCCTTACCCTTGGGTTTAGCTGCTGCTGTTGCTGGTTTCTTCTTAACCGGAGCAGTCACCGCCGGTTTAGTTGCGGCTGATTTAGCAGAAGGAAGCTTGAAAGAGGCTTTGACCTTAACCAATTTCCCAGAAGCAACAAGTCTCTTGAGATTAACAAGCAAAAGCTTTTTGAAAGTTGGAGGAAGAGATTTATGTTTCTCTTCAATGAATTTCTGAATCGCGTATTGACTAGATCCAGTTCTCTCCTTCAACGTTACGATTGCATCTTTAATCATCTGAAAACAACCGATTAAACACAAAAAATTCAAAATCTGAATCTGAAATTGAAATTGAAAATTTCAAAAAAGTTAGATCGAATCTTAAGACCTCTTCATAGGTAGGGTGAGATGAAGAACTTTTCTTCTTCGTTGGAGCAGCAGCTTTCTTCACAGGCTTCTTCGGTGTGGTCGTCTTCTTCGCTTTACCTCCCTTCGCCGCTGGTTTCTTCCCCGGAACCGTCACCGTTTCATCAGCAGCTCCTGATTCAACGGTGGTTGGAACGTTTTCTTCTTCTCTAGACATCTCTCTCTTTCTCAAAGGCTCTTATGGAAAATTGAAAATCGAATGATGCGTCAGAGAAAATTCTGATGAGGACAACGAGAACTATGGAAACGATGTTTATATAGTCAGATGTGTATGAGACAGTTTTCTATCTCTCTTCTTATTGGTTTATTCTACGAGTACTCGGATCGAAGTAGCTTCTCAGGTTTGAATTTCCATCGTTAGATCTAAATCTATCGACGGTGTGGAAATAAGGGTTATGAATATAAGGATGAGGAGGTTAATAGATGTGGATAGGTGCTTTGGGTATGTTTGGTGTGCTTTTAGCCTTGATTAAAGTTATCAGAACTTTTTATATAGTTTATGAAATTTTATTTTGTTTAATTCATTGTGTAGATAATTCTGTAAGCTTTCTTTTGAATATTTAAGCAATTGAAATGGTTTAGTGTGTGATGAGAAAATCGGGAATGAAGCAAGGTTGGTCAAAACTATAGTTTGTTTTGATAGTATTACGGTATATTTGGTTTTGTAGAGAATGCTTGTGGGAAGTTTATGAATGTTTATATTCATTAGAAACTAGACTAATCAAGGAGTGTAACGAATTAATATTTGTTAAAATCGGATTATTTTAAAGTAGAAAATCGTGTTGTTGAACCCAACCAAAGATGACCATCTTCTAGTGTATGGTGCCACATAACTTGTTGTTTGTGTGATGTGTTTATTTTTTAACGACTCCTAACTAAATAACCAAAGAATTATGCATTTGAATCATTTTACATATTTGAACTTCGTTATATCTTGCCGTGATTAGCAAATTTTAAATTTGTTATAAAAGAACACTTAGCAAGGCATATGCGTGGTTTCGTTATTATGATGATGTATGCAACTATGCATCTATCTTCTAAAAGCATAGATGTAACTTTATTATATCAATAGTATATGATATTCATTAGCAGACATAAGTCTTTGTTATGAATTTCGTAATTTAGGTAACATATTGCTATGCCTATATATATATATATATATATATTTGAAATATTGATATTGGTTTCATCAACATAAAAATGATTGATATCGCTTTGAAAATTTCTTGCAGGTTTTACCATAATTACCGTAAAAGATTATGTATCATCCACAACAAAAATATATGTGTAGATTATATATGCATATACGATTCGATGTATATAAAAGTTAAAAATACTTTTATTCAAAATACAATTGTTAATTAGGAAAAATATCTTATTACATTAATACACATACAGTCAAAACTCATTCATATCTTTATAAAATGAGTTAACTTCTCTTATCAATAACTGAAAATTAAACCATACCAAAATCAATAAATAGGATTCAACCCATATATACATAAAAAAATTTCCATTTTAAAATCTAACCCAATTCAAATCATAAAACGAACAGATTGACCTTGAATGTCACTCCCGATGTGAAACCATGTTATAAACTTATAGTCGACCTGACCATAGTCGAATTATTGTCGATACAAATATTGTCTAAACGAGGATACTATTAAAATTTAAATTCAATAAAGATATTACACAAAGCTAATGAAGAAAAGAACCTTTAACTCGAACATAATATCTTGAGAGTAAACGTGTAGACATTATTCCACCAATTTTTCATTCAAATATTAATTGCGTTTTAATGGTTTACTTATAGTCTTGTAGATAGTTACATTTTTATGGTAAGTTAGGTCAGTTACATTTTACATTCACCAATGGAGACAAATGTTGGTTTCAAGAAACTCTTAACCATATATCTAGACTCTAGATTTATATGACACTTAACAAGCATGCAGTCTATCAGTGAGCTTTTTCGTTACGGTTTCGTAATGAGCTTGTAAAGTATCAACAAAAACGTTACTAATATATAGTGCACGACCCACTGAGTCAATCAACATTTAATAATCGCCGTTACTAAAAATTATTGAAGCATTATTTACGAAATTATACGACCCTAAGAGACAAATTTTCTAATTTATCACCAAACTATTTATTTTATTAGGGGTAATTTTACATTTCTTAGGACGTTACGAACCACCAGATAACGGTGACACATGGAGGCAAAGTCAGGCAAGAGGTTGGGGCTCTCTTCGGGAACCTCCTGACACATCAACACTTCTCAAGTGTATTTAGTTTAAGATAAAAGTTTAAACATGTTTACCATAGTATTTAGCTAAATTAGTTCTAAGATTAATTCTTGAACTATTTCACAGTTTTATTGTGAAAATAACCAATGTGAAATTAGAACATATGGGTCCCTATTTGACAACAAAATTGTGAAATGCTCCAATTTTTTAATTTTTACTTAGTTTTAAACATTTATCTTATTTTTCTTGTAACCTATTTAATCAAGTTTAAAGTAACTTTTTAAATTATTTGATTTTTTGTCACAAAGTTGATTTTATTTTATTAAATAGATTTTAAATAACATATGCTTTGATACTATTGGTTAAATATTTTGGAGGAAAAATTTTTATCCAATTTTTTCTTTTAGTTTGTGTGTTTCAATATATATATATATATATATATTTGGTAAGAGCAAAACATAAATGTATGTTTAGTATAGTTGTTTAACCAACTTAATTATATGAGATGCACATAAAATATCATGCTATGTAATGCATTTAAGCTCATATAGTTCTTGAAGAGAGCTTTATAATATTGGAGCAAACATTCAAAGAAGTGGAACGGAAGCATCATCTCTTTACTTCAAACATGGAAAAAAGTTATAGAAAAGAAAAGAAAAGAAAAACAACTTGAATCTACTAGAAAATTACAATTTAGAGGCTAAGGTCACATTCGTTGGTAGGTGGAAATCATAAATCTATTGTTAGATTATAACTTACACAAATCTCATCTTGTGTAAAATCTAATGCAACAACCATGATGAGGATGCACATAACGTTATGGAGCTGAAAGATGGCGCGCAATCCTTTGGATTTGTTCCAAGAAATTATGATCATTTTCTATACAAAATCCATAAAATCCACCAAATTACATATAACCAGTTAACAAAATATACAACGTTTTGGAGTAAATAAATTTAACTTTAGTGGTTTGTAGTACATGCAAACACATGATATAAAAAGCCCACATTCTGTCAAAGCTTATATACATATGCAAGTAGAAGTGTTTATCAACGAATTGATAAGAAAATAAGAAGAGTCTAATTGGAATCAACTTTAACATTTATTGAGAAACACTTTCAGATTCAAAGTTCACTGTGGAACAAGAACAAAAGGTAAAAAGATAAAAAGTTAAACAGGTAAAAAGTAAAACAAAACACACACGTTTCGTAGAGACAGTCAAAAGACCATTCGTTGCAGAGCGCTTCAACGGAAGTAACCGTAGAGTTCCAAGTAGCAAATGCAAAAAAAGTTCCAAGTAGTTGATGTGTCTGCGGTTGGACCGGTCAGAACCAGCCTGAAAAACCTAAAGGGAAGTAATGCATTTGCTGCTGTGATTGGCCACGATGCAAACTGACCGGCCTTGCACATTGTTTGGTCATTCTCATGAACTCTCAAGTCGGTCCATGTTTTCCCATCCATCGATCCCTTCAAACCCATTAAGACAACAATAACACAAAATCTTCTTAAGCAGCTTGTCTTAAGAGGACATGAAATACTTGCAGCAAAGATAAGAAACCTGAAACTTCCAGGAACTTGTGTATGCTCTTGAACCGTCTTGTCTGAAGGTGTAGTAGTTGCACATAAGCTGCATAAACAATCCTCACCGGGTTAGTTTCTCATACGTAAACTTAATTTTCTCTTACTCAAATACATTCACACTTATTTCTGCGAGCTTTTAGACCGTTTCTATCTTTATGAAAACAGAGTATGTGATAGAAAGAGAAGACCTGATGATCTTCGCCTAAGTCCACCATCCACCAAGATGATATATGGCCATACTCCATCCTAGGCCCTACAAAGGAAGTACCCTGGTGCAAAAAAAGCCGAAATCATATGGTTAATTCTGTATCCAAGAGGAAAGAAGTTTCACTGCAGTTAATTTTATGCTTCGCCTTAAGATGTCTCATTAAGATCATCAGTAAGTCGATATCATATGGTTGAATTTTGCATCCAAAAGGGAAAGAGACTAGCTTCAGTTAATTTTATACGCTCTAAAAGAATTATGTAAGTTACTTTAAGAGACAAATTGGATCATTTCCTATACTTGTAGAGCACATGCAAATTTTTACTTCAGCTACAAGTGGATTACTAGAACGACATGGAAATCGAAAAGAATGAGGTCAACTTTTGTAGTTCAAGCCAAATTTCAAACATATAATTTTAAGAGAAGCGAACTTTGGTTACCACGTAGGTTTTTGAAGCCAAAGCCTTTGGATCAGTGAACCTGGAGGTGGGGCTGCTCGACGTTATGATGATTTTCTGGAAACATAAAGAACTGAAAGAATAAGGAATTATTTTGCTCCATTGGAATTCCTTGTCATGGTTCTTATAAGACGATTTTCCAACAATATGAATAAAGAAAGTGAGGTTAACCTTTGCCAGAACAGGGTTGACCCATTGATGACTACCATAAGATGTACCCACAAAGTTCAGCACCCCATTGCTATCCCCATCACGTATGTACTGAAGCTCCTTGAAACTCGATGTATGGTGTTGGAATCTTGAACTAGAGGTAAGTGTTGGGTCTAAATTATTATAAGTTTTGGGCTTATAAAATATTTGAGAATGTGAATAAGAAATAACTTATGGAATGGATTGGATTTTGGGCTAAAAGTCAAAATAGATCCATTTGAGTGTAAGTGAGTAAGTGGGATAATGTCCCACATAGTTTAGCCGAACTTTTTCACTCTAGTATAAATGACTAGAAGGTGATACAATGGTTCAAATTGGCTAAGACTTATGGTGCATATGAGAGAGGATGGATCGGACCACACGCGCGCACCACCACCGCCGCTAGATCAGGCTTGGGTTTGGGCTTGGGTTCGAGTGGTCCATTTCTTTTTAGGACTATTTTATTTTATTTTATGAAAATAAATTGCCTAAAAAATCCTCTTAATATATTTTTGATCTGATTACACCATAATATCACAAAATCGTAACTCTCTACGTGTTAATGTCATGCAATCATAACGTAGAATTTGACCTTTAATTGCATGCGTTGGAACTCACTCCGAGCTCACCTATATAAGGGACTCGTCTCATTTGAAGAATTCACTCATTCGAAACACAAACATCTCTCTCTTAGACTCTTCACTCTCTCGCTAAACGTTTCTCCATTCCTTCAGAAAACGGTACGTCTAGAGTATATCGTAGTTCTCTACGTTCGTAAATTCCACACCGAATGTAGCGTTGTTGTCTCATATCGGTTGTATCCTGGGACTCCAAAAGTTCTATGGATCCGTCTCACTAACGGAAGCTTTATTGAGTTAAGGACAAAGATCATATCTCGCCTCCGATTCTAATCGGTTTTATACGGGTTTTTTTCAAATCGTTTTATTGTTTAAATCGTTCTTCTTTATTTTCTTTATACGATTTACCTTCGCATTTCTAAACTCCAATTTCTGGGTCCTAAAGGCTGACTAATTTGGAAATATAAACACAGAGATGTTTACAATCATAAGATACATGACTCTGTAATTCGTACATCGGTTCATTTCCTGGGCATATCAATCCAGAAGCCAAGAAACTAGCAGCCTCCTTCACCTGTACACAAGAAAATAAGTGAGAGCTTGGAAAGAAAATCACTCTTAAAATGGCAAATTAGATTGTGAAACAAGATGGAAACAGACGTTAAAAAACTTACAAGACAATTGAATACTCGGATTTGTTTGCTTAGGTTGCTGTTTTGTAACTGCACGATCATTAAGCATAGATGGCATCAGCATAATCAATTTAACAGAAAATAATATGTTCATCCAGTATAAGCAGGGTCAGTATCTGCCTTACCCTTTTAAACAACTCGTATGGCAACAAAGAGAAGCGTACATGAGGCAACAGGTCATCAAGTGACTGAAGCCTTTCTTTGAATAAAATTTCGGGGTTAGAATAGTTCATTAGCTCGTCTATTACTTCCCACCCGTGCGACTGCTCAGCTTTCATGCACCACATGAGCACAGCATCAAGAATCCTTTCCTCAGATGTCACTGTCACAGACTGCAAATCAAGGATTTAATACTGGACACAAGGCTTTTAACATGAAATACAGGAGGGAAACTTTTTGTCCTCGTAAATACAGCAGTTATTTTCTGTCATGGCCCCAAGCGAGTTGAGAGCTCTTGTGATAAAAATATAAGGGAATGTCGTTTGAGAAAACACACCTCAAGAATATTACTGAAAGTGGTCTGATCTAACAAGACAAAGTCCAAACTTGCAGTGGTACAATAGTCGAAGTGCATGGAGAACTTCCTCTTGCACATCTCTTCAATGAGTTTACATGATGAGATAGACGACACCACTTGGAGAACTGAGCATACAGAATCCTGCAACAAAGTTCAGAGGTTAGCTTGAGAAAACCGCCTACTATTTTTCCAAATTTGTCTGCTTCCGCGCCCAATAAACTCGCATTCTTGTTGTATGACCTTCTTCCATAAAGAGAAGGCCATATTAATATAGTTTTACTTGGTATGCGGTATAAGCATTCGCTTTGTTTCTTTTTCTCTTTTATTTTTCAGAAGGCTGACATCCCAACTCACTTCACTGCTCGTTAAGCTCTCTAAGAGTCTCTATCATACAGAAACCATATTGTAACAGATGCGCTGGAAAAGAAGAGAAACATGATAATAACAGAAAGAAATATCATGTACACTAGAGGGTTGTGAACAAAAAAAATTACCTCCGAGAGGCACTCCAAGAGCATTTTGCAGCATTCTTGATGAAGTGGATCAAGTCGGTACCAAAATTCATCGCGTCTTCCATGTGCAACTCTCCACTATACATGAAATTAATCATAGACTTGAATGCGTCTGGTGATACATCGGTTAAGTAAATCGTTGACGAGTGGCTTTCATTATTAATATCAGTATAAGGCCCCATTATTTTCGAAAATTCAAATTAAGCGATTTCTTTATTAAATATTGGTAAATGTTTTTGAGTATTAGAAAATTTTCACATTTATCGATCTAACATTTAAACATCGAAACACCTAATTTTCTCTCAATAGAAAAGTTATTTAAAATTTGTCTTATACATCAAACTAACTAACGCACATCCTGATTAATAAACAAAAACAAAAAAATTGTGCATCTCTTAATCCTATAAAAAAGTAACTCATATAAACATAAAAAAATATATATTCTATTTATTAGGTGCAAAGGAAATCATCAAAAAAAAAAATTCTAAAAACGCACATCATTATTAATAAACAAAAAAAAAGTTTGTGTACCTCATGATCCTACGAAAAAACAACTTTATAAACATCCAAAAAAAATTATACTATTTATTAAATATTAAAAAAATTACAATATGACATAAATTTCTTACCAATAGAAAATTTATCAAAATTTTGTCTTCTAGATCAAACTAACGAACATCCTTATTAACAAACAAAAAAGAGTTTGTGTATTTCTTGATCTTATGAAAAAAACAACAATTTGTATAAACATTCATAGAAAATTATTCTATTTATTAGGTGTAAAAGAAATCACATTGTGACACGTAAATTTTTTATCAATAGAAAAATTATCGAAATTTTGTCTTCTAAATCAAACTAACGCATATCCTCATTGATAAACAAAATAGGAGTTTTGTGTATATTGTGATCCTACAAAAAAACATAACGTGATCCTACGAAATGACAATAATTCGTATAAACATCCAAAGAAAAATTATTCTATTTATTAGATGTAAAAGAAATCATAATATGACATGTGACTTTCTTACCAATACAAAATTTATCAGAATTTCGTCTTCTAGATCAAAGTAACATACATCCTTATTAATAAACAAAAAAAAAAGGTTTGTATATCTCGAAATCATACACAAATAACTCGTATAAACATCCAAATAAAAGTTATTCTATTTAATAAGTTTAAAGGAAATCATAATGTTACACGTAAATTTTTTACTAATAAAAAAGTTATCGAAATTTTGTTTTGTAGATGAAACTAACGCATATCCTCGTTAACAAACAAAATCATACGAAAAAACAACTCATATAAATATTTTTTAAAAATTATTTTTTATTTATTAGGTTTAAAGAAAATCACGACGTGACACTTAAATTTTTTTACTAATAAAAAAGTTATCAAAATTTTGTCATCCATATCATTATTTATAAATAAGAAAAAAAAAAGAGTATATGTATCTCGTGATAATAGGCAGAGACAACTAGTAATGCGTTATTCTCGAAGTAGTACGAAAGACCATCACTCTGTCAGTTAGTCAGACATGCAAGTTCTAGTAACGTATGCTAAAAGAATCATCCAACATAACCCACACATGGTTCATGCGAAAGATTGATAAATGGATAACTTATTCGTCTTAGCCGCCACTTGGGCCAAGCAAATGAAGCCCATCTTTATGGTCGATTGTTATTATTACTTATTTTCTACCCTTTTTAAAGGAAAATTTGTTTTAGTCTAGTGGCATAATTCCAAAGGTTACTCATTTGTGTGTGTTTGGTTCCTGGTTGTGTCAAATGACTTTTTAAGGCCCATTTTTTGGGTTGTGGCCCACTGTACTTCAGAGCCGGCCCTGGTCCTTCTAAACAATGACTTAATATCCAAACTCGGTTAATAAAACTAACGAAAGAAGCATAGGTTTTTGCATACTTAGCTTCGTGCCTAGGACATTTACATGTCTCTTTTATCTAAAAATTGTTGCATATGTTGTATTGTTTTTTTTTTCATCGTGTAGTTAAATAGATTCTCTTCATTGACCATTGTTATCCAAGAAGTTAAATATAGGATTAAAAGAAAATAGCTTATTTCCAAGTTTTTGAATTTACTTTTTTTTTTCATCTGAACTTTATTAAGAACTTGGGAGAATTACACAAACCGAGGGTATGGCAACAACCCAAAGACAAAGCCTAAGGAAGACAAGAAATAAAGTAAACTTATTAGGCTGAACTACAATTTGATACTTTTTTGCTTAATCTAGTGTTTGTACTTTGTATTCTATTCCTCAAATGGAAGCTCGAACTCAGTTTTGTCTTGAAATGAGTTTCAATCATTATGCTTAATTTTGTCTTGAAGTGAGTTTTATTCATTATTCTTAATTCATGGATTCAATTTGATTCTCAGCTGATAAGTCATAACTCAGAGCAGATTCCAAGATAGTTTAATTATTAGACTTAAGTTCCTTTCCAAGGCTTCCAAAACTTGAGTTACTTTGCACCATAAAGAAAAGTCCCCATACATTGCTCCATATTCTGTAACACCAACCATATACTAAAATGCAAACTTGATAACAAGAAGAAAAAATACATAGCTAGAAGGAAACTTTTAACCATTAAGAGCAATAAACTTGAGTCTTGCCACATCCTACATTTACCCCCTTAACTCAAAATCCAACAATTGCAGCAAACTCTCACAACATTTGAGCAATGGCAAAGCCGAGGCACAAAAGAGAATACATGAGAGGGTTTTTGCTGGACCACCAAAGATAAAAGAGACTTAAGTTGTTATAGCTTGAGATGGTATGTTTGGGTGGTTATGCTCTGCTTCATAAGTAACAATAAGCATTGCTGGATCTTCCAAACATCTCTCAACGTGCTTCCTTGCTGGACAACCTCTCATGCTACTGCATTTGTAATATCCCCTGCACACAAAAGTCCAACACAACACTTCTTAAAAAAAGACTCATACTTGTCTCATCTCTTTAGCCATTTTTAGACTGTTTTGTCTCTATATATCTCATCACGACTCAAAAGCCTTAAACACCTATAAAAGGATGGTCCGTTGCATTTGATATCAATCTTTGTTTGTTTGTTTTTTTCTCAATTATGACTAGAGAGTGATCAAGAAGTGTATACCTGGGATAAGGAGAGCCCTTGATAGGTTTCTGACCATATTTTCGCCATGAATAATCATCAGGAGGAATATCTGCAACCTTGTTACTTATAGCAGGCACTCTAATCGATCTCCTAACCCGATGTTTCCTGTCAATTTAACAATTCTAGTTAATTGCAACATCTTTCATTAACAAAGCTGTGAAATGAAAAACAAAATATGTACTATGTAACTGACCTCTTCTTAGCGCAATGGCATCGGCTAGAGCTGCCACATTTGGCGTTTCCATGTTCATCTCCTTTCATGATGCATTTTCTCTTTTGTGAATTCTGATCCGTTGAACTCGGAACCCCAACCAAACGGAAAGAGTTCTTTCCTTCTATAGTAGCAACACTACCATCGGTGCTAAGTGAAGAAGCAAAGGACCTAGTGGATGACATAGTTTGAGTAACACTCGAGTTATCGAAACTTACACTTATCCCACCGTTGCACCTTCTAAGCATAATCTCAGCTTGACTTTTCTGTATTTGCTGCTGTTGATGAAGATGGTGAGCTTTCAACCGTTCATGAAACTGATGTTGCTGCTGCTGTTGTTGTTTTTGTTGTTCTGTAAACAAATTGGGATAATTCGGAGAAGGCATTGGCTTCTGGGTAAGCTGACGAAGAGGAGGAGCTTTTGCATTTGAGTTTATACTGAAAGACTTGGTCCCTAAAGTGAGTGAATCTGAAGGTGCTCTCAAGCTCAATTCTTGGAAACCAGACCGGAGTACAGGTGGTTTCTGAGATGAAGCAAGTTCTGTTCTTTGGTGAACAGGATCAAGGAGGATACTTTGAGACAAATTTTTGGTCTGAACGTTCTTAGCTCTTCTAAACCTAGCATGACCCACGCTACTACTTAACATAGTCGACACTCTCTTAAACTTAAACACAACTTCTCTAGTTTCAGACACCAAAGTCCTGCCATACCCAACATGATCTTGTTGTTGTTGTGGTGGTTTAGATAAAAGATTAAGAACTCTATGACAACTCTCTACAGCTGCTTTGTTGGTTCCTTCAATCTCCTCCATGTCTTTAAAATAAGAACCCTAATTTCCCCCTAAAAGAAAAAACAAAAATTTCACTCACGAAACTCAATAACAAACCACTAATCTACCCAAGAAGCAAAAATGAGAAAGACCCAAATAGTCAAATTTCCAGTTTTACAAAATCTCATCCCCACAAATAGAAGTTTGTTTTTTTCTTAAGCTTGAGAAACGAAAACGAAAGCTCTTAATTTTTCATAAGAAAGATCAAGGTTAAATAGGAGGAGGAATTGAGAGAGAAAGGGATGATGAAGAAGCAAAAGTAGAGCTTCCTTGGATGCTTGTAAGCTTAAAAGAAGGATTGTTAATGAGTTGTCAAACCCAAGATTCCTCCACCATCTCTTTAAAGAGGTTCGAGAAAACGAAAGGTGTGAAAGAGAAGACTTTCTTGCTCTCTCTCTCTCTCTGGAGTTCGCTTCAGCAATCACTCAACCAAAAGAAAACAAATTTTCTGATTTTTTGTATATTATATGGTTTTTTACCCCAAGCACACAGTGAACATTGAACAAATTATTATTTTTTATAGAGGAAAAAAGTATCTTTATTTTGGGGAAAAAAAAAAGGAGAAGGAACGAAACCAGTGACTGTCACAGTTTCAGAGGTGGGTCCGATTTGAAGACCTTACTTAGGTAAGACTCGGGTCGTAATTAATATCTTGCGTATTAATAACTAAAGACAAGAAGCAATTAGGTTTCATAACTTATGACATTTACATGCCTCTTTACGTTGTTGCATATGCCGTATTGTTCTTTTTTCTTTATATCTTTTTTTGATAATTAAATAGATCTACGACACGTTTACATCGTTATACACGAATTTAAACAAACGATTTAAGGGTAAGAGAGTTTATTTCCAAGTTTTTTTAGTTTACTTTTTTGTAAGTAAAAGAAAAAAAGTGGAACCAAGCTTTTTTCAACGGTTATTTTCCTACATTTGATGTGTTTTTCTTTTCCACGAATTTATTTTTAGTAGGAAATCAATTTGTTTGTATTTATAAGAAGTGTTGCTGCTAATGTAGAAAAATATCTCATAATAAACAGTCCAACGATTTCTTTATTAAATGTTGGTAAATTGGTAATGTTTTTGAGTATGAAAAATTCTTCACATATATCAGTCTAACATTTAAAAATCCTGACGGGATAAATATTTTATTTATTAGGCGTAAAGAAAATCACACGTGATACGATTTTTACCAATAAAAAAGTTATCGAAGATTCGTTTTCTAGATAAAAATAACGTACATCATCACACTACTAAGCCAAAAAATAAGAGTTTATGTATCTCATGATTATAAATAAAGATAACTAGTTAAAAAATTATACATTATTTTCGAGTCAGTACGAAAAACATCATTACATCAGATACTCAAAACACATTTTTCAAATAACGTATACTAAGAGGATCATCCAACTTAACCCACACATGGTTCATGCAAAAGATTGACGAGTGGATAACTTATTCGTCGCTCAAAACAATGATTCAATTTTGGAACTCATTTAACGTAAACCATATATATCAATGTTTTACTAAATGTTTCCTAAAGTTGGTAAACTGGTAAAAGTGTGTTTTGAGTATTAGTGTTTTTCAAATATATCAATTAACATTTAGACATTGAAAAGGAAAAATATTATGTTTATTAGGCTTAAAGAAAATTACGACGTAACACGTAGATTTCTTACCGAGAAGAAAGTCATCAAAAATTTGTCTACTAGATCAATGCAACGCACATCATAATTATTAAGCAAAAATAAGAGATTGTGTATCTCGTGATCATACATACAAACAACTAGTGACGATTCATGCGTTATTCTTGAGGTAGTACGAAAAACATCATTACGTCAGCTAGTTAAAAACACATTTTCTAATAACGTAAGTTAAAAAAATCATCGAACATAACCCACACGTAGTTTATGCAAAATTGACAAGTGGATAACTTAATCGTTCCACAAAACAATGACTCAATATCCGAACTCGGTTAATAAAACTAACGAAAGAAGCAATTAAGTTTTCTATATTAAGCTTCATACATAAAAGAAAACTAATTAGAACTTAGCTTCATACTTTGGACATTTACATGCTCTTACTATCTAAAGATTGTTGCACATGCCTTATTTTTTAATCCCTGTAATTAAACAGATCTACGACTCGTTTCATTGTTATCTAGGAACTTCAATAAAGGATTAAAGAAGATGTCTTATTTTCAAGTTTTTTAGTAAAAAAAGTGGATCCAAACTTTTTCGTAGTTTCTAACGGGTACTTTAGCACATTTTACGTGTCTTTCTCTTCGACGGATTAAAGAAAATTGAGATGTGACATGTGGACTTTTTTACTATAAGAATATTTATCGAGGAATCATTTTTTCAAATCGAAGTACCGCACATCATTATTAATTAAAAAAAAAAGTTTGTATCTCGTGATCATAAATAATAAATAAAGACAATTAGTGACGATTCATACGTTATTTTTGAAGCATTACGAAAAACATCATTACATCACTCAAACACACAAGTTCTAATAACGTATGCTAAGAGAATCATCGAATTTAATCCACACATGGTTCTTGCGAAAGATTGACAAATAGACAACTTTTTCGTCCCACAAAACAATGATTCAGTATCCAAACTCGGTTAAGGTAATAAATATAAATATTTTACTAGACGTCTCATAAAAAAGAACCAAACATTTCTAAGAGATATAAACACCTAAATCTTCTTTTATAATCGCAAACTACTTACTGCGATCTCTTTTTTACCCAATGACGTTTCCGATTTACAAAACCCTCGTGGATAAGACATTTAGTCCGATCAAGGAAACACATGTTTATAGAAATGACAACATTATCCTATCATACATTCAAATGCCCTAAAAGGACACAATCTCCTAAAAAAGCAAATTTTGAATCTTCTTGGATAACAAAAAAAAACTGTCTGTCTCACCAATCTTTCATTTTAAGATTATAATAAAAATAAAAATATTACTAAGTTTTCTACACGACACATTCCACTGCTCCTGCACTTCAATTCTTCTTCTCGGTTTAGAAAAAGATTCAATGAAGAAGAAGATTAATTTTGTTTCTTCCGCAGAAGAGTCTTAAACAGTTCTTCAGTTGTTGCATTCAGGGAGCTTCCGAGAATAAACTAGTACCATTACAAAGTCCTTTGCAGAGGAACCTACAGACGCAGAGACTCTTTGATGCTTAGAAGTTGTTTCCAACCATAGCTCTACTAAGCTGTGAAGCTGCAACGTTGGGATCACTGGTTCTCCCATACATTTTATCTCTACCTGTTGGGAGAAAAAAAAACATAAACGAGTGAACTTTGAATCCACTAGATCCTCAATTTCTTATGGTTCAATACATGCATTTCCATGGTTTAAAGAATCAAGCCGATGGTCAGAAAAGTGAGATATCGCTAACGAGTCACAAAAGTTGACAAAAGGGAGAGTTGATTTTAGTACCAACATTTCTGGATCTTAGTTGACCAACATTTAAGGTCACTGTCGAAGCTTTAGGAACAGGTGAGATCCATTGCCATATCTCAAAGGATTTTCCCCTTATTACACTATAGTTGTGTCGTGAGTCAAAAGTTTCAAGGTAGAAATACTAACAGTTATGTACCATATAGTTATGGACCACATAGTAAGCACATACAGGAATTGACTTGATCTATAGAACTACCATCTATCTGATTCCAAGTTATAGACCGAGTGGATACAAGCTAGAAACAGAAAAAGTTGCAACTGCCTGAAAAAGTTGCTTACCTCAGTTTCACTCTTGAGATCAAGCTTCCTCACGAGGTACTTTTGGATAAAAGAAACTGGAATATTTCCATCCCTACCATATAATGAAACAGGGGATCAACTCTAGTACAATATAATTCTTCCAAACAGATAAGTATTAGGTGTGACGTGTGGCCACAAAAAGGAGTCTTTATTAAGAAACGTAGACCACAAACAAAAATAACACGGAAACCCTGAATAAAAAAACTGCGAAATCGAATTCGAAGCTATGAATGCAAAAAGTAATATTTAAGAGTTGACAAATAAAAACTTAGTGACAAGAAAACAGAGCCGAGAAAAAAGAAAACTTACCTTATTCTCAAGTAGTTTGCTGGAATTTGAGGCAAGGATGTTTCTCCTTCCCTGAAACCAGTAAGTCCTTGTCAAGATACTAAGAGGTAGAAATGAAAAGACAGAAAAATCTTGAACATCAGTAAAACTCAGATACAGAGCAAGAATCTCACTGATTATTTGACGCCACAAGTGAGAACCAAACAGGACCATTTCTCCTCTCCCGTTTCAGGCTTGCTGCACCTGGTAATGGTGGAATTCTGGAATCACCAAAAGTGGATGACCTTTTGCGGCGAGTCCTACGCGTTCTTTTAAGCGGAGCAGCTTCTGATGTTGTAGGATCACTGTTATTGCTGATTTCTTCCTCCAGTTTACATTTTCTTTTATGATCCTTTGTTTTGATTTTACTCCCCTGAACATCATTCTGAGATGCATTTCCATGCTCAGATTTTGGATCCTTTGTTCCGTTTGCCACATCCACAAGAAAATTTAGAGGTTTCCAAAGATGTAATTTGGAATCCCAAGGTTCATCAACATCCTTGTTTCTTCGATTGGAGAGCGACTGGTTAGGCTCTGCATATGAAGACTGCAAAAAAAGATTAAACAATAAATGTATGGGGAACTATTTGAAGATCATAATCAGTCATAAGGTTGTGTTTGGACTTGGGAGTCCAAAATCGACCATGGTATCTATATTTGTGATACAAAACTCTCTTTCTCTCAAGCTAGACTTTATAATTCCAAAAATACAACATAAACATGATGGTAACTGCTCCTAGAAAAGATGGTGACCCTTTTACGACATTTTCTAAGGAGTAATGACTCTGAAGCTGAAAATGCACAAAATACTTTCCATAATGTGTACCAAAATTAAAGACACATAAAGCTAAAGAGAGAACAGCATTGATCACCTTCTTTACCTGCCTTTTATTCTGCGTAAATTTTTTAAGTGTTTCAGGCGAGCTTACGCTCTCTGTATGATCATCATCTCCAAATTCTTCTTCCTTCTTCACAGTTCTTTTAGGGAATGAACCACTACCTCGTCCATCTTTTCTTGTGGCAGATTTTGTTCTTTTTCCTGTTGTACCAGCTTGTGCTGAAACCCTTGGTGTGCTGACTACCAAAGACGAGATAGACCTCTCTTTCCTCCTTGCAGGTAATGCGATGGAGGACACCACTTCAGGCGTTCTCTCTTTTTTTCGTTTTAGAGGAAATAATTTGGCTCTCAAGTCTTGCAAAATGTGGTCAGGCCTAAAATACATGCATAAGAGTGGTTCATTAGCAAATGCATAAGTTCACCACCAACAAAGTATTATGCTAAACAACATATTCAGGTTATAAGTGCTTCTTAATTAAATGACTTTTCTCGATTAATTCCACATTATGCCACAAAAATTATAGAAAAACCTTCCACATGCGGCACATTCCAGAATAATTGTATACAATTTTTCAGCATTATGTTAGATTTTTTTTTATTTCATCAACAGTAAAGCCAAAAGATTTCTACCAGTCTATGGTACAACATAATATAGAAAGAAGGAATCAATGCTAAACCAAGACCAATGAGAAAATTGTGTCACTGAAATAGAGGAGAAGAACTTACCTTAGTTTCTCCAGTGGAGCACCCCCGAGATCAATATCGCATACTGGACAGCACTCTATCTCATCCTCTGTGATTTTCTCATATATGCATTTTCTACAAACTGCATAAAAATGATCTAAGAACTTGTCTCATCTCAAAAGATAGTAACTATCAAGCACCAACAAAATGTTTTATATCAAATGCGACCAAAATACATAAAAAAAAAAACTTTTAGAAGATAAAACAAACAATTTCTCAGATCAAAATTTCAACTAAAAAATGAATAGCATAGTGTTTTAGGTTCAACGCAAGCTGGCTCGCTGCCAAGATAGAAATTTATTAGATGTAAGTTTAGATTCTCTGACTCCTTCCACCACATCCGTTATAGCAAGGCTGATAATTGGTATGGTCTCGACTGCATCAAGTAATACTAGTTGTCATGGCAGAAACTTGTAGACAAGTTGTTAATAGGCATCATCCAATTTGGTTTCGAATCATGATCTTAGATAGTTAACAAACTTAAGCAAAAGAAATGGCATCAGACCAAAATGGAACTGCAAAATTAATGGTGATACTACACGTCTCCCCCAGAAACCAAAGCGTAAAGCAAATGAGAAAACCTAATTTTGGTACTGCAGTAACTCAAAAACAGGTTCTGCAGGGCGATTTGAAAATCCTACTATTGAAAAAAGGCTGCTACGTTCACAGAAACTTCAAATGTTAAAAAGTAAATTGCTCAGTTTTGCAATGGAATCGCGCTGCTAACATTTTTTTGGATCAGATGGAATGAGCATATCAATCAGTTTTACCATACAAGTGTAATTTCGTTAATCTCCACAATTACAGAATGATGTCTGCATATATTTATTTGACCAGTTTAGCCATTGGAGTAAACAAGGTCAATTTCTCTGTAAACGGTAATAGATAGGCTGGACTATATGTTTAACGAAATTAAGCCAGTCTAAACAGAAAATGATTTAAACTGTCTCAATTGTATGTAAAAATCCAGTAGAAGAAAGATAAACGCTACTTGACACAAATACTAAGAGATATATTACAAGTACAGGTCCCTTGTGACTTGAACTTCCTAACACACAAAACTTACATGTTGTATATAACAAAGCAGCAGAATCTAACTAACAACATGCAGCTACATGACATGATTAGCCAAAAGAAGCCTCATTTCAACGGCATGAGTTGACCACATACCATCTTTGACGGAGAAAACACTCACAAATTTACCTAAACATACAAACAAAGAAGGATTCTTACAGGCTAAATGTAAACAAAATTTACAGATTTTGGTCAACAACAACAACTATTGGTTGGCCTGAAATACGAGTTTCATCAAAATCGATTATAATTATTGGAGAAAAACAAAGTATAATCGGGATACGATATTAACAACAACAATCATACAAAATTTTAATCTAAATCAGTACAAAAAATGGGAATATAAGTCATAAACACACAGATAATCGAATCAAACGACGATAAAG
This sequence comes from Cardamine chenopodiifolia, assembly GCA_963922655.1. Classification (NCBI taxonomy): domain Eukaryota; kingdom Viridiplantae; phylum Streptophyta; class Magnoliopsida; order Brassicales; family Brassicaceae; genus Cardamine; species Cardamine chenopodiifolia. The sequence continues at coordinate 12,728,245 of OZ000486.1, read as the reverse complement.
ACAAGAAATTGCGAATTTGCAGAGGAAATGATCACCGAGGAAAAGCGAATTGAAACGTAAATCGAAAAGGGTAAGGAAGAACTAACACGTGTGAAGGCATTCAGAAATGGTTGTGGCGTCACGAAGGAGCTTGTCACAGAGAGGACAAGTCATGCATGCCAACACTGTTTCTTTCTTCACCTTAGTCACCATGTCTCCTTCCATTACTCTCTTAACGATTCTTTTAAAGTCTTGGTTTTAAATGAGAAGAAGATTCGTAGCTTAATCGCACGTACTATCCCCAAAACTGCATGTAGAAGAAAAAAACGACGACCCACAAGAAAAAAGAACCCAGATTTACGTTCACCTCAACTCTCTTTAGCGATAACTAAATTCAAATCCAAATCTGATAGAGTCTCCAAACTGAATTTAGCGGAAACGGGTCGAAGTGAATCGGAGGAAATAGAGTGATGAAGAAGACGGAGAAAAGAGTTTGAGGAAAGGAGAATTGGGGATGGGGGAAGGATAGAATGGGAGATAGATTCGGAGGAAATTAGGGTGAGTATTTGAATTAAGGTGACGATCTGAATCGAGGAAGAAGAAGAAGAAGGCTCTATCTTGGGTCTCTGTATTGTTGAGAAGAAGAGAAGCGATACCGAAAGAGTTAAAGACGTTTTCTCTTTTTCTCTATTTTTATTTATTTCCAAATTTGTTTGTTTGTCATATGTGAAATGGGCTTTCCGGAGGTGAAAAACTGTTCATGTGTTTAGGGTTGCATAGTCCACCAGCCATTTTATTTTACTCTTTTTTTTTTCTTAAGTTTGTGCGATTTTACTTTTATTTGTTTGGATAAATATTTTACTTTTTTGGTTATTTGACAGTATAACTTAGTTAGAACTTAGAACTTAGAACTTAGAACTTAGAACTTAGAACTTAGTATAATGACATTCCAAATTTGCTAGTAAACATATCCGTCTAGTCTTGAACACATTTGACAGTTTTTTCAACCTTTACACCAACAAAAACTAAACAGCGACAACAATCTGAACATATCTAAAACAAATCTGAAATCCACAATTTCCCATTCGACCTCAAACATTCAAGTTGTTCCTCCAAAGTACAAGCTGTTAAATTCCCACTCTCAAATATCGTAGACCTTCTACTCTGCCCACGTGTCGCAACGTCAGTGGTGGACTGAGATAATTTTCCCTTGAGCCAATCAAAAGAAGACAAATAGTAGTAACTATGCACCTTCATCAACGGCATTATTATCACATGCACCGCGCCGCACTAGATCCCCATCGCCTAAATCGAAACATTTGATATCTCAATTGATTAATTTTTTTTATTTTTTATTCTTAATTAAGTGAAAAAGAAAAGGAGCAGAAGTCCCCAAACATGCACGAGCAAGCTCTGAATCGCCAGAGATGAAAGCGTAGAAAATAGATTCTCGCATTAGAAGAAGAATCCAATTCCAGAAGGATCTTGAAACCCTAAGCTTGTTCATCATTTCATCGTTTCTTCAATTGCTTGTTAATCAAGCAGAGAATCTCCCAAATCTGTGTGTTTTTCCTCTGGGATGTGCTTCTTCTTCTTCGTGGAGAACGATTAAAGGAGTCAGATATAATATATGAAGAGTTCTCTTACAAGTTTCGCACATTGATGAATCAAGTTCGTCGTTGGCAGAGGATTTCGATCCTCTCGCTGCTATTGTTATCCGTATTAGCTCCGATTGTTTTCGTTTTCAATCGATTCAAGAGCATCACTTCCGTTGGTGAGCTTCTTCTTCTTCGGTTTCTTCCATTCGCTTTCTAATTTTCATTTCGCGGAATTTAGATTGATGGATATGGCGATGGTATAGTGGAGCATCATGTGTGTAGAGTTACTCGATTCCGTTGATTGGATTGAAATTCTGTTGAATCGCTATTGGATTACCTTTGTTTGATGTAGTCTTAGGTTTTGGATTTATGCATCTAAAATTTGTTTTGATTTTGTTTACTGATTGGTTTCTGGCAGATAGAGGAGAATTCATTGAAGAATTATCTGACATTGTACGTACTTCCTGAGCTTAGATCTCTGTTTTCTTCTGTTCTAATCCTCACAATGAACTCTTCAGTATTGATGTTGATTGTGCCATGATTCTTTATTTCCATTTTTGTTTCTTTTTTTTCATTTTCTCGAGCAATGAACAACTGAGATGCTACCTCTTTTTCTGCAGAGATATAAGACGAATGACCTTAGACTTACCGCTATTGAACAGGTTCTGTTCACTGCCACTCATCTCCTTAAACCTTTTTTGAGCATTCATTTTGTTGAAGTTGGGTTGCGTTGTAATTTAGGACGTAGAAGGCTTGAAGGAGCCTAAACGCATTCTGCAGGATCGGGAGTTTAATTCTTTGGTTTCGTCTAATTCCTCTGATAAAAGTAATGATACTATGCAGTCTAATAAGGGTGACAAAACAACTTTGATCTCGGAAATTGCTGGGGGTAATATATATGTCCAATCTTGTGTTAATTTTGTTTTGTCTTCATTATCGTGGAAACTTTCTTATCTGTTGATACTATGAATTTCAGGAAGTAATCACAAAACAAAGGAGGAACAAGCAGTAGTTTCACAGCAAACCACAGTAAGCTCTGATGCAAAGGTGCGTTTTCTAATCCAGTCAATTTGAAGATCAAATGAACTTGATTAGGGATTAGGTTTTGAAGCAATTTACAATGATAACCCTAGTATCTTAACATCAAATCCCAGGACACTTTCTTCCATGAGCATTGCCAACACTTGTGAATAGGAAAAACCCAAATTAGAGTTTAAATCGAGATAGTGAGACCTGCTTTAATTTTGCATTTTTTGTTCTTTTTTTCTCCCGCAGGAGAAACTTACAGCAAGAGGTATTCAACTTAGTCATGAAATGGAATTCAAACGGCCTTTAGCTAAGAGTGAAAAGAATACAGAGGTTCAGCTTGAAAGAGCAACTGATGAGAGGGTAAAGGAGATCAGAGACAAAATCATCCAAGCTAGAGCCTATCTGAATTTGGCCCTACGTGGGAATAATTCCCAAATTATTAAGGAGTTGAGAGTTCGAACGAAAGAGCTGGAACGAGCTGTCGGTGATTCCACCAAGGATAAATATTTGCCAAAGAGGTAAGCACAGCTAATTGATTCAAAGGGATTCCTATTCCATTCAGTAAAACGCTTTGGCATTTAAACGCAAAGCCAAATATTAATGAAAAATTTGTGGACAATTTAGCAGAGTAATACAGAAATGTTTTGTTTTTTTTCAGCTCTGTTAACAGATTAAAGGCCATGGAAGTTACGTTATACAAGGTCAGTCGCGTCTTTCACAACTGCCCTGCCCTTGCTACCAAACTGCATGCCATGACTTATAAAACCGAAGAACAAGCTCGGGCGCAGAAGAAGCAAGCAGCATATTTAATGCAGCTTGCAGCAAGGACTACCCCAAAAGGGCTTCATTGTCTCTCCATGCGGTTGACAACAGAATACTGTGCCCTGGATCACAAAAAACGGCAGCTCTTTCGACAAGATTATAATAATACTGATCTCTACCATTATGTCGTCTTTTCCGACAATGTTTTGGCTTGTGCGGTTGTTGTTAACTCTACAATCTCCTCATCAAAGGTAGATGCTTCACTTTTCTTTCAGCATGTTGAGGTTCAGTTCCTCTGATATCTAGACAAATGCTTTAGGCTTCTACCGTGGTTAGTACCATAGGCTTTTGTCTGGTTATGAAACTACGAAAAGGAAGTTACATTTTGTGTGCCCTTTGTTTGGTGAACAACTTCGTCTTTTCTGATTAATGATGTGAAACCTTGTATTTTGATCTTTGTTTACATGATTCAAAATTTATGACTCATATTGGTACTCAGTTATCATTGTATATCATGTTTCGAGCATCTTACACTATTTTGAATTGTCTTTTTGAGCCACTTGTTAACGCAAGATCCGTTTTCTGATCCAAACTTTGGTTTGGTTTATGCACGGAAGAAAATATTTCCAAATTTCTGCTGAAACGACATGTACTTTAACTAATGATATTGCTGTTTACAGGAGCAGGGAAAAATAGTATTCCATGTGGTGACGGATTCACTCAGTTATCCAGCAATCTCAATGTGGTTTGTGTTAAACCCAAGTGGCAGAGCTTCAATCCAAATCATAAACATAGATGAAATGAATGTCCTGCCTTTGGACCATGCTCAATTGCTGATGAAGCAAAATTCAAGTGACTCAAGAATTATTTCATCACTCAACCATGCACGCTTCTATCTCCCAGATATCTTCCCAGGTCTGAACAAGATCATACTCTTTGACCATGATGTAGTAGTTCAAAGAGATATCAGTAGTCTTTGGAGCCTTGATATGAAGGGGAAAGTCGTTGGAGCTGTAGAGACTTGTCTCGAAGGTGAACCTTCATTTTGTTCGATGGACACATTCATAAACTTCTCAGATCCATGGGTTTCTCAGAAATTTGATCCTAAGGCTTGCACTTGGGCATTCGGGATGAATCTATTCGATCTCAAAGAATGGAGAAGACAGGATCTGACATCTGTATACCTAAAATACTTGGACCTGGTACAACATTTCATTCCCTTTTAGCTATCTGCATCAAGTTTCACACTGTTGCCTTGATGAGTTCTGTTTATGTACATCAATAGAACATCTTACATATGTGTGTTGTGAAATTGGTTTGGTGCAGGGAGTAATAAATAGACATCTGTGGAAAGCAGGGAGCTTGCCAATAGGTTGGTTGACTTTCTTCGGGCAAATGTTTCCATTGGAAAAGAGATGGAATGTGGTTGGGTTAGGTCACGAATCAGGAGTCAGGGGAAACGACATTGAACAAGCGGCAGTTATACACTACGACGGGATCATGAAGCCGTGGCTGGACATCGGTATAGACAAGTACAAGCGCTACTGGAACATACATGTACCTTACCATCACCCTTTCTTACAACGGTGCAATATTCACGATTGATTTTTAAAACAAGTTCCACACAAAACTTAGATTCAATTCGATTCTTTTCTTCTTTCCCAAATGTTTTAATTAGCTTCATTCTTTAACAATCTCTTGTGTAAATCTTTGTTCTTTTTCATAGAACACAGAAAATTTTCAGTTTATAGTCAGATTTAGTTTTACAGCAACAGAGTCTTATGTGCAATCTTGATGAGGTTTATAATATTATAATTCACGAGTAGAGAAGAGAGAAAAAGATTGTATTGGAGGGAAAGAGATGAAATATGACACGTGGTTGGAGCCTATTGGTGGAGTATGGATAGAAGCATATCCAAATTAGATGGCCTGTGTAATTGTGTTGGTTTGGACAGATTTTTTATCCACCGCGTATTTAGTCGCTATGTTCGATCCAAAAGCCAACACAAGCTAAGAAATTAAAAGTGTTCTTGTTGCTATAGAACACAAACAGAACTAGAAAAAAAAAAACTCAATTGAAGAGTCTCTCTGTCGTTAAGAGGAAGCAAATAGAGAAATGGCTAGCTTCACTGCCTCCGCTTCCACTGTCTCCGCCGCTCGTCCGGCTCTCCTTCTCAAATCCACCGTCGCCGTCTCTGCTCCTGTTCTTGGTAAAGGCTCTCCCTTTATTCATCTTCTTACATTCTTTCTCAGATCTCATCTTATAGTGTAGAATATGATCTTTGGTTGCTTATATTCATTGAGTGATTTGGGAACATGTATAGACAGAAGCTAAGTTTGGTGGTGAATCAACATGAAATCAAGAAACAATTTTGATCTATAGGTTCAATTGTGGTCAGAACCAATCAGAAGAGTACAACATGATTTAAAGTTTTGCTGATTTAGTGTTGTGTGAATGAGAGTATGATTTTAAACTGTTTATAAACCGAAACTTAGTTTAGTTGAGAGTCGGCAATAAACCAATTTTGCTTGTAACTTTTTAAAACTAGATTAAATATTGTTGCTCAGGTTTGCCTCCTATGGGTAAGAGAAAGGGAGGAGTGAGATGCTCAATGGAGACAAAGCAAGGAAACAGCACAGCCATGGGGGCTGGAGTTTCAGGGGCGGCAACAGCAGCTTTGACGGCGGTGATGAGCAACCCAGCGATGGCGTTGGTGGATGATAGGATGTCAACGGAAGGAACTGGATTGCCCTTTGGGCTAAGCAACAACCTCTTGGGTTGGATTCTGTTTGGAGTGTTTGGTTTGATCTGGGCTTTCTTCTTCATCTACACTTCTTCTCTCGAGGAGGATGAAGAATCTGGTCTTTCACTCTGAACAATGAATCTTATTCTTCTTCTTCTCATTTCATGTGAGAACATGAATCAAAAAGTGTCCCCTCCTTCTAGTTTCTTGTAATTTTTAAGTAAAGACTATAACTATTTTCAGTAGTGTTTCCCCATTCTCTTTACCTTATCACAACGACGATGATGAAGAGATTATGTGATTATTAAATAGTAAATACCATGACATAGCCAAAGAAGGTATGGATGGAGTAAGACGAATAAAGCAAAAAAACCTCATTTATTTATTCATTAGATAATATATTTGGTAATAATAACCATCTTCACTTCATAGATATTCGATACAAACCAAATTACTTGTTACCATGGAGATTATAGAAGCGACCTATAGGATCACTCTCAGAGTTTTTTTTTGGTTGTTAATATGTAAGATCACTCTCAAAGTTATCTTTTGAATTGTAAGCAGATCCATTGACCCTAGCGCTACCATGCAAACGTAGCTTCCTTCTCCACCACTACCGTCTTTTCCTCCCATTTCTTGAAATCGTAGTTTTCACTTAGACTGTTTCAGAATTTTAAGATTTGTGTGAATGTATTACGAGAGTGAAAAGGATAGTGTATTTATAATAGAATTTGTTCAAAAGGATGTTCAAAACCAGCATTCCCCAATAATACGCTCAAAAGGATAGTGTATTTACATTAATGTATAATCCGAGATCAAATTTTGGACAGACTAAATTATTTTGGTCTAACATATCGCTCGCAATCAATGACCATTGCTATTTATATTGCCAATTGTAATTTTGTGTTTCGAATTTAATAAACTATACCGACGATATGTTGTTTGAGATTTTTGTTATCCTGGAGCATGGCAGCAACACCAAAACATTATGAATACGAACATATACACATGCAGTTAGAACCGAATTGTTAATTAGTCTTAGAGCATCTTGAATTGTTCACTTAGAGTCCCTCGATCGAACTTATTGCATAAATATGGTATTACAATATAATATAGTAGAGTAGTAAAATTCAAAAGCAAATATGGATGGAATAAGAAGAATAAATAAAAAACCTCATTTATTAATTCATAAGATAATTTATTTGGTAATAATAACCATCTTCACTTCATAGATATTCGATACAAACCAAAGTTGCTTGTTACCATGGAGATTATCAAAATAACCTTTAGGATCATTTTCAAAGTTATCTCTTGAAATGTAAGCAGATCCATTGCTCCCTGGCGCTACCATGTATACGGAGCCTCCTTCTCCCCCACCGCCACCACCACCACCTTACCCTCCTCCACTTCCACCGCCACCACTACCGCCATTTCCTCCCATTCTTTGAAATTGGAGTTCTTACTTAGACTCTTTAAGAGATATTAAGATTTTTGTGAATGAGGAATAATAGTGTAAAGGTTGGCGTATTTATAGTAGAGTGAATTTTCAAATGGATGGTCAAAACCTGTCTTTCCCAATAATACAATTTATTTTAGTTTTTTCATTTTGAATTTTGTATGACTAAACCCACTCCTCCTCGTAAATGGAAAAAACTCAGTCTTTGCTTAGTAAATTGATGTATAATTTGTAGTCTTTGCTTAGTAAATTGATCTCATAATTCGTCTCGTAAAACTAACTATTATTATATACTCGTAAAAGAGGAAGGTCAATACCTTCTGAGGAAAGTTAAGTTTATATTGCTTGTCAAGACTCGTACAAAAGCACGTTCATACATGTATTACGGTATACAATGATATAATTATGATACCTTACTAAATTTTGTAATCTGATATACAGACCAGCATGAGTGGATTCATACTAGACTTTTATGATATAGAAACAAGTTTCAAGTCAGAAAATAATACAAGATATTTGAATGTTATATATAGCATCGAATATACGCTTTTGTGGAGATTTTGTATAGTGACATTCAAACTCACACATATTTTATATTCTTTTCAAATTCGAAGATGTTTTCTATATCATAAATTAAAAGTTCCAATATCGACCCATTCGTTTTGTTCATTATTATTAATTTCTAAGATCTATTCAACAATGATTCTATAGTACGTCACTAGCTAATTAGAGGTTACACGCGTTCATTTTGCTTCTCAGATTGGTCATAGTCAAGACACATTTTTGAAAACTGCCTAAATCCTTTAAACGTCCGAACACGGACATATACACCTTCACACAGTTAAAATATTACATAAACATATCAATTTATAGAAAGCTTAAAAAAACCTTATGAAATGATCAAGAAATCTAATGTATTGATTAGTATTAGTATCTTATAATCCGAATTCAAATTTAAAAATATATGTGTGTTACTTGTAGACGGCAAAAGAAAATCAATATAAATATATATATATATATATATATATATATTAATATTAAAAATGTAACAAAAAAGTAATTGAAAATTTGACCCAAAAAAATAATAACTGAAAATATGGTATGGGTAAGCAGTAAGAACAAATAATTAAGGCTCTTTTTGTCTCTTTTATAAGTGGGTTTGTCTCCTTTGTTTAAATTTGTGTATCCGGAGATATCTATATAGGTTTCAGCCGACTTCAGTTTCGTTGGATGGTTGTATAACGTTTAGTTTAATAACATCTAATAATACTCCAGATGACAAAAAAAAGCACTAAGAAATAAGAAATGTCAAATGATGAATAGACATATATAGTCAAAGATGTTTACCATAGGATCGACTGTCCACACCATCATCATCTTCTTCAAGGTTTCATTTACATGTATGTACATGACTTAACCTACTCGCCTTTTTTTATCATTAGTAATATAGAAAATAAGAAAAGCTTTCTACCAAACCCAAAAATTCTCCAAATGGTAAGTCTCCGATCGTACTGTCAATGCTTAGTGGTAGATGGAAGATAGAAGTGTGAATAATGAATATTACCATTCTTTTCTAACCCTTATTTTAATCCAATATATCATATTTTACAACATGACCCATCTCCACATGTTGTTTTTAACGATCTTTTGTTTATTATTACTATAACTTACATTACATCGCCGTCATAACTAAGAAGGTTAGAAGTTGCAATCTCCATCACCTTTTACCGGTAAGAAAAAATAGCAAGAATAAGATCTTGCTAGGTCTGAGCAAAAACCTGAAATCGAAGAACTGAGCCGATTCCGATCCAGAAAAAAAAAATCAAATTTGAATTCGAATCGACAAAATATCCGAACATATTTTAAACTTATATATCCGAATAATCGAATCCGAATTCTAATCAAAAACCGAATGAATACCTGAAATACCCAAAATACAATTATATACTAAAAAATATTAATTATATTTACATCCAATTACCCAAAATTATAATTTTAAAACCAAAATGTCAATGATTTTAAGAACAAAATAACCAAAATATCTAAAATAAATAGAAATGTCTCAAAAATTTTAGTTATATTTGTGAATATTTATTAAACTTGATTTTTTTAATCAAGTTTTTAGTTTTCCCATTATTTCGGGTATCTAAATCTAGATGGAATTAAACCGAAACCGAACCAAAAATTATAAATATCTGAATATATCTTAAACCTCTAAATCTAAAAATCTAAAAATCTAAAAATTCAAAAAATCCTAACCGAGCTAGAACCAATAACCGAATTTGCTTTAGTCTCGACAAACCCCGCCTTTTATGGCTCAGATAATGATGTCCAAATACTTGAAAACGCCCAAAATAAGCTGAAAGGAAAAAGAAAAACTGCAACAAAATACTAATTTGGCCCAACAAAATGTTAAAAGACCTTAAAAGCCCAAACATTTGTAGCCTGGAAAAAAAAAAACTCTAGCTTTTTTAGCTCATAATCATGTAGCGTGGGTTATTTATTAGCTTCCTTAACAATGAGTCCGGAGAATGTGCAGGATGGAGTTAGATTATGTTAAAAGATCATATACTATTGGGAATTTATACGTTCATCGATATAAATAAACATCATGGTTACTAATGATGACAACATTCAATATAATGACAGTGTTACTTAAGATGTTCAAATGGTCAGTCATATAAGAATCATGAAAAGAATATGTCTTGATAATGACAGGGTTAATTGAAATTCAAATGGTCATCCTAGAAAAAAAAATGTTGAGTATCATGCCCTTATAACTCAAAACCAATTGAATCGTGGATTGGTTCATGTCTTTAATACATTATGCTAGATTCATAACATATCTCCTCGAGATAGCAGTTTAGATCATAGCTCTCCTGATGTTTTTATGAGAGGCAAAAAAAAAAGATTTCCTCTCATTTCTTATGTGGGATTACGACACGCTCTATCGAGATTATTATTTTTCTAGTCCATCTCGAATTTAATCCCTCTTTTTAGAAGTCACATAAGTGACTTGGATAAAGTTTTATGTGATTTCAAGATGAAGAAGATCTTTCTGGCTCATCTCAAACTGTTTCCACCCTAAAAATGAAAACAAATCTTACTTGAACCAAATTTCATGGGTTTCCAACTACAAATCAATTTGCAATGAGATTGATGTACTTGTTCCATATATATTTAATATAAGGTCTCATTTCACTTCCAACATCGAACTCTTAAGAAATTTATTGATCCATTTAAATCAAATGAGTGGTTAGAGGGAAAGAATCTTGGCAAAGGGAAATGGCACACAAGATAAATCCATAAGAGTTATTATTCCTTCATGGTCACTACTGAAGTGAGATCGAGAGAATCTCACAAAGACAATCATATCTTGTTGTATAGTGACAGGTTTCAAGAACATGATTTTTTTTGTTCTTTGACACGCACACGATCGATCCGATCCGTCAAAACCAGCCTGATCGATGTCTTTTCGTGGCTGCGAAAAATATCGTCAATCTAGAGAAGAATAAGCATTTCTCTTTGATTATGCTCCAGCACTTTGGGCTATCGCACACCCTTCATCTGAGCATGAAAATAATATTCTTAGAGAGAAAAAGTTAAAGCTTGGTCCACATAAAATATAAAATTCTAATCCTCAGACATGATAAGACTTGCAATATATATATATATATATATATATATATATATATATATATAAACATGTGCGGATGTGCCATATTCTTTAGCATCTAAAACAAAGAAACATATGATCCTGTTCAATAAAAATGCTCATCTTCGTATCTAGGAGGAAAAAAGGGTAGATGAACTATGATTTATACAACTTATTGTTAATCACTCTTATTAATATCAATCAAAGAAGAAAACTAAATATTAATTTGGTTCAAGATAAAAATCACTTTAGTGAACTTGGGGTAACCTTTCGGACGATCTTCTGTGATCTCTTTTTTTCTCTTCTTTGGTCTCCACATTCTTTTCTTCTTTCTTTCTTTGGTTATAAATAGCCTATGATTCAAGAAACTCAAGTCTCAGGCAACACCAAGCTCAGTACTGTAGCGTATACAAAAACCTGAAACAAGACCAAAAGCGAGGTTTAATCTCATGAGTATTCAGTTTTAAATCTCTTTTACACTACCAAGGAAAAAAACAAGGAAGATTTTGTTTCTTCATCTTCAAGAAACAAGCCCTAGATTGATTGAGACTTCCTCCAAGAAACCATGGACAAAGTTGTGAGAATGTCTTCAGAGAAAGGAGTGGTTATTTTCAGTAAGAGCTCGTGTTGCCTGTCCTATGCGGTCCAAGTCCTCTTCCAGGATATTGGGATTCACCCAACTATTCATGAGATCGATAAGGACCCAGAATGTCGTGACATCGAGAAAGCCCTAATGAGGCTCGGGTGTTCCACGCCGGTTCCAGCCATCTTTGTGGGCGGGAAGCTCATTGGTTCGACCAATGAAGTCATGTCACTGCACCTAAGTGGCTCGCTCGTTCCGATGGTTAAGCCATTTCAGGCCAATCTATGTTAAAAACGTTTTCTAACTTTCTAAACTACAAAAATGTATTACAATAAAAAAGCAACAAAAAGACATAATCTTATAGCCTATGCAACCTCTATAATGTAGCTTTATAAATATTGTTTGTTTTGTAATTTCAGTATCCAATAAAAGTTGACTAATCTCTATTCTCTACAACTAATTAACTTGTTAAGCCTTCATGGGGATTATAGAACATTATTTTTTATTTAAAATAATTAAGGGTAATAAATAACATCCATTGCCAATTCTTAAGACCCCCACCCCAAAATAAAGAGTACAATATATATTTCAACAGATACAGAGAGATTACAGACTACGATTTGTCTTGTTGTCTGATTCTTCCCAACAGCAGAAGAAATTGTGAGCAGTTGTTGTCATTCATTTGAGCTCCAAGACTTTTGAGTTTGGAAGGTGAGAGTTATCTGATGACGAAGACATTGAAGTGCCATTAATGGGATCATATACCTCAGTAACTTCTTCAGTCTTCTCATCAAAGTAGACCACATCCTGCATTGTGAGCTGGTGATATTCCACTACTCCTCTCAGATAGAGGTTTTCGCGAGTGTATATCGAGTTCTCATGAGCTAATCGAGCTTTCTCAGACAATAATGTTTCGAGTTGAAGTCGCACCTATAGATAGGGGAAAATACAACCCAAAGATCAGAACTGTACATGAAAATTGTTAACATTAAGGCTTTGTAAATGGTAATAGGAACTGATACCAGATCATCATCATCTGTTTGGCCGTTACTGCCATTACGGTTCTCCCTCAGAACCTTATTTTCTTCTTCCAGCTGTGTGCATCGTTGCTTTGCAAAGGCCAGATCAGATTTTACCATCTTCAGCTCACGAAGAAGTAGTTTTGCCTTTGCAGCCATGGCCATTGCAACCTGTTGAGATAAGTTTCTAAGAGGTTCAGTATATCCATCATTGAAGTGTATAATTTGAAAAACTACTATTCTATAATCTTCTCTAATTTCAAACTCAAGAATCATTCATTGACGAGGTAACAGCAGCGGAAACCAGCACATATATTTTCGCTGCTGTAAACCAATAAATGATACAGAGCAGCCACCTTACGTCGCGAGATGCCTTCAGTTGAATTTCTAAATCCGCTTGTAGCTCAGGATTCTGCTGGTTCCTTGTAAACATTGGCTTCTTTTTAATCTTTTTACGGGTTTCTTGGATGATCCCTGCAGTACGATTCTCCACAGCTGTAATACCCTCCTAAGGAAATTCAACGAACAAATGACAATCTCAGTCCCAACAAGCTCTCATTTAGTACGGTGCAGAAGATGCATCAAAACTAACAACAAGGCATATGCCTCTTCTATACACAAAATAGATGTGACTTGTGAGAATGTGAGAGCTCGCATAACCTAAGGCACGAAATAGATGTATGTCTCTTATCTTATAGTGCTATAAACATGTGCAAAAGAGTAAGAAACTAACTTCAACTACAGTGCCAATGGTGCCACCAATGTAATTTAGCGATGAAGTGATCGCATCTAACTTTCTCTGTAATGAAGGATTCTCACTTTTCCTACCTGTATGACCAGCTTCCTGAAACAATGGAAATGAATTTCAACTCCATAAAGAACGCAACTCTACACGAGAATTCGAGAACCAAATGCATCTTTATAAACCTAATAATCCTTAACCTTAGTTCCTGAAGTGGTCGAAGAAGGCATGTTCTGTTCTGTTCTCTTGGGACTTTGAGGCAATTGTTGAGGATCATCCTCATCCAAAAAGGCCTTAGCTTTACTAGCTAGATTTCCCCAAAAGCCTCGTTTTGGTTCATTCAGACTTTTCATAGATACATACTCATGAGGGTTCACCACCTCCTATTCAAACGTATCATCCAAAATTCAACAGCAACACATTTCAATTGAAGCAAAAAACAGAGTAACTTGAATCATTTCAAACTTATTAAACAGAATAAACAAGCAATTAAGCGATCCAGGAAAACAGAGAAAAGAACAAAAGATGAAACCTTTGGAGGAGTAGGAACAGGAGCAGAGGAAGGAGAAGAGTAAGCAGAGGAAAGAGAAGAGTCTCTATGCGCAGAAGATGCTCGAATTGCCTTAGCAGCGAGAGATGAAGCAGCAGATGATGAAGCCGAAGACGGAGATGACGAAGATGAATAAGACATCCTCGTTGTCATCTTCATCTTTTCCTTACCTTTGTCCGTCTCCATTTTCAGATCTTCCAAGTTCCTCAACATCTAAAAATTCTTAACCTTTATCAACTTCTCAGGCTCATCGCTATGTATATAATCTCTCAGTCTCCAATTTTGTGGTTTGAGGGGTCGATTTAGGGTTTTCAAAAAGAGCAATCTTTGGAATTGGATCTCTCTTTTGCAAATGAAGTCAAGTTTTCAATTTTGTTGTCGTCAACGCTAGACAGGTGCGTCTCTCAATTTTCAATTTTGATGCCGGTTATTGAATCTTTGGTTTGCTACATATTAAACCGGTTTATCATTAATAGACTTGATTGTATCATCCAAATGCGCTCGGACTCATGACCTCATTAGTCATGACTCATGACTCATGACATGAACAAAATTTCTCAGTAGCAAGTAAGAGATGTAGGGCATATGGTGATGGAATAATCCGGTTCGATCAATAGATGGTCCCTTTTGATTCTGATTTTTTATAGTCCAAATTTATTTCAGTTTCGTTCGGATCTGTTTAACTATGTGGTCTTGTATATCAAAACTGCCAAATATAGCAGAATAACAGAAGGTTAAAAATTTTGGTGCATTTTTTTTTGCGTCAACTAGTTATATTAATGAAGAGAATTAAATCCAACTCAATTATAGAATATCTCATGTAGAAGAAGTAAACAAACCTGCAAAAGATTTAACATACACTTTCATAAAACCGAGTAGCATAAATCATAGAAAACGCGATAACTACCTTTTAACGAATTTTACTTAGACCGATTCAATTTGGCGGATTTTTTTTCTGTTACCAATTAGTTATATTAATCAAATAATTAAATCCAACTAAGATATAGAAGATCCCAATATAAATGAAGAAATCAACCCACAGAAGAATTTAACACACTCTCATATGTATAAAGTAACATTAATCTTAGAAAACAAAATAACCATTTTTGACGAGTTTAATTTATGATGATTAATTTGGCGGTTTTTTTTTTTGTTATCGTCGACTAGTTATATTAATCAAGAGAATTAAACCATGCTAAAATATAGAGGATCCCACGTTAAAAAACTAACCCACAAAATATTTAATAAACAACTATATATATGATGTGAAAATTCGGAAAGAAAACTGTGAATAAATAAATAAATTATAAAAATAAATTCGAGATGAAAAACGATTTGAAAATACCAAAAAACGTGGAATCTAGAATTTTTTTATTTTTTAATTTTTAAAATTGTTTATAATGTGACAGTTTTTCATAATTTAGAATTTCAGGATATAATCACGGAAATATTGTATACGCTATATTCGAAAGATGGAATATACAAACTAAATTTTACGCTATGCTCTCGAAATTTATGCAAATAGGGAAAGGGAGTTGCTGAATTTTTTGAGAGAAAAATGATCTAATGATCATGTAAAGGAGAAGACCAAAGACCATGACTACATATAGCCAAGGTTTCCAACGTCTATATGGAGGCGAATAATATGACTTTAATGAGATTTGATTCTCTTGTTAATGTCGTCAATTGATGAGCATTGATTTTGTTGTTACACAAATCAAAAAATTGAAAAGGATATTTATTGAATTAATCAACATTACAATATAACTTAAACAAATTTAGGAAAATATGAATAATTATTTGGGTTATAGGCCCATTACTCAAATCCCAAAACTCAACTTCCAAACCCAGTCCGATTTGGTACGACACGACACTAAATCTAGTGTTTTTGGCGAATTTAAATAGCAATTCAATTCAATTCATGCGAATTTTTTTAGCATGGAAGATGCTTATCATCAATATGATGCTCTTGGTGATAAATGGCTTGTTGTCAAAAGGATACAAATCTAATTTGTAACATCAAAGTCAAACAAACAAACAAAAAGTGTCTAAGATGGAATTATCGCATCATTCTGTTAGAAACTTCATACTAATCCTCTTACTGTATTGGTCTTTTAATTGAACCAACTCTCCCGTCTTTATACCTATAAATAAATTTGCAAGCTTTCACATGGAAGAATCAAACTGAAGCACATGTAAAAACTATAAAATCATTTAGTAAAAATCGTTAACCAAAATGTTAGACGTTTGTGCATCTAAAGTTCTAAACTATCTAGAACGAATCATCTGACACTTAAATAATCAAACTACCTTTATCGCCTACTTAGAACATTTACCACACAATCGTTGTTTGATGTTGCTACATGCGACTACACTTGCGAATTTGACTTGATGTTTTGTGTGCATGTATTGTTGGGCTTCTTGGCGTTGAATCAAATGGGCTTTGCAATAAACTATTTTTGTTTTCTCGGTCAAGTAAGCACCTTAGCTCGTGTGTTGATTATTTCTTTCTTGGTCAAATTCTTTCGAGCGAGTTTCGTACCGTTGACTCTATCCTAATCCATGCAACCCCAACCATATATAACAGATAAGAGATTTGCTTAAAATGAAAGCGAAATGCGCTAAACTCGTCTGGCGTTTCCTAAGAGATTTGCCTAAACTCGTCTTGCTTAATGTGTATTGGATGACGCGTGATTAGGGAAGTTGACGTAGACATTGGGCTTTTGACAAAAATACCAACTTTGGCCCAAATTGTTCATTTCTGGTTCATTTTGTTTTCTAGTTACAGTCTTTTCTTAGCCTTTGACTCGGTTTAGCCGGCTTGAGGTCGGGGACCGCTTGTTAATTCATAGTTAATACATAGCCCCACCAGCAATTACAAATTTTAGAGTTCCGAATCACGAGTCCATCTAGATGTTGCGCCAATCCGTTTCCAAATTTTCGAAAATTTGGAATTTGCATATCCATAACCAGATTATATATTTAAAAAATTGTTCAAGAATTCAGTTCATTTCTTTTCTAATTAAACCAAAATAAACCGTCCGAAATATCAACCATTTATAGTCGAAATTGTTGATTGAAACTAGACGGCGTTACAGCTCAGGGAGTTTGTAGTTTTGTTAATAAGATGATAGCACCATCCTTTTATGGTCCAACCTATTTCCAAACATGAATGCTTCATTTCATCTGAATAATTTAGACTTTGTACTAAGACCTGCCTTTTACCTTTTAAAAAGGGAATTAAATCATTACTCTCTCTGAATTTATGAGTTTATCGCCTACATACACATGATCTTGTGGACAATAATAGATGAAGCATTCGAGTTTGCAAAACTAATCGCATGAAAATATCTAAATTAAACAAAAAGTTAAAAACACCCTCACAAAATTTAATTATTGAGTCACATGGCATATTCTTAAGTAGATTCACAAAATATACATTGAACTAGAAAAATCACGTTAATGGTAATGGTTTCTTTAATGAAGTAGATCCATGATGAATCTACTTCATATTCAAACTACAAATAGTCTTCACCGGCAGAAACTTATTAGGGCATCTAGGCAACGTAGAGACGTGAGATATCTTAAAGACGATAGAGACACGTGTATGGAAATGATTGGAGAACAAAAGTGATTCTGGATTCTGAGGGATGATTTGGTGACGTAGCGAAGCTAAACACCACGAGGTTTAGGAAGAAGGACGACCACATATTGGGGTGGGCCTAACCAAGACATGTTCCTACTTCCCTAGTTTTCTTGGTCCCACATATCTATCTATAATCGTACATTCACTTTTAATTTCATTTCTTATCTGTCAATTATTCACATGCCTGACTCTTTTTTTCTTTTTCTCCATTCCGCATTTTCTTCCTTCAATTCAGAATTTTTAGGCTTTTAAGTTTTAACATGTGAACTTTTTTTTTGCTGCTATCACTTTCTCATTAACCCAACCAAAAGTAAGATTTTATTTTTTCATCTCCAAATGAATGTTATCAGATTTTTTATTTTGGTGATGATTGGTTCTTACTATACATATCAAATTGGCTGATACTAAATATATATGGAAGTCAGACGTTATGAAATAAGTAATTTAGCACCCTCTGTCACACTTTGTCCTGGTTTTTATGTCCCTATACGATGAGATTGCTTATTCATAGCTGCTTTCCATTGAGCTAGATTTTCATGCTCGTCACAATACCATAATCTGTTGTTACTCTATACATGTTTTTGAAGTCTTCATTTTTTTGACCATTCACATCACTATAACATTTACTGAAAACGTAGTACATATACGAATGTAGTTAGCCAAGTAATAGATAGTATGCTAGTGTTCGCTTTTCTTTTAATTCTGAAGACGACATCAAGTTTGAAGATTAATGAATGATTTAAAATTTACAACAAAAATTAGTGTACAACACTAATTGTTAGTCTATTAGTGTACAACAAACATGCATGTAAATTTACAAATAGTTAAAAAGAAATTGTGACATATCACTTCTTATTATAACCTATATAAGGTGTGTATAGTATTTGTTTTATATAAATAGTTCTTTGCGAATAATAGTAGCTAGTGAGCATGTTGCAGATATGTTTAAATTTTAAAGAAAATTTTCATAAACAAACCACATAAAGATTTGATTTCCGTAAATATATATAGATTTATACATGTCTACCTACCAATTGTGATCTGTATTTGTTAGTCTATTATCAGTTGGTTGGGAAACGTACATACCGAACTAATCGAAGGTATAAATTTCCCATTTACATTTAACAGTCTTCAATGCAAATATATCCAAAGAGGGAAAAGTTAAAAGAAAATGGTGAAAAGGAACGACCAAGACCAACACAAAGATAAGAGTTAACTAAAAGAAATAATGAACAACATAACAAAACGACAAATAAAAACTTAGAAAAATAAGTACAAGAAGCCAAGCATAAATATTACATTGCAGTTAAATAATTTCTATATAGACACTCTCCAATTATGCCTCCATCTCCTTCACTACAAAGAAAAAAATGGCCACAGAAGCAAAAAAACCCATCAATATGAACACTATGTCTTCGAGTCTTGCGAGAACCGGTCAATGGTATGAACCGGTCTAGTTTCACCAATAAATTCGCCGTAGAAATTTCCCAGTGGGTTATTCCGAATCACCTGAAATTCTAACATGTGTATATATATATATATATATATATATATATATATATTTTGCAGGGTTTTCTCACAAGATATTCCTACAGATGTTGTTGTTATCGTCGGAGAAGCCAACTTCTCTCTTCATAAGGTAAACAACAACTCTTGGTACTTGATTCACATCATGATATATACGATGATGTACAAGTATAAATTATTAGGCTTCTTACATGAAATTATAAAAATTTAATTTCATGATATTGTATACATGCAGTTCATGCTAGTGGCAAAGAGCAACTACATAAGGAAGGTAATAATGGAATCAAAAGACAGCGACGTGACTAGCGTCAATCTCTCGGATATCCCCGGAGGTCCTGAAATGTTCGAGAAAGCTGCCAAGTTCTGTTATGGTGTTAACTTCGAGATCACCATCCAGAACGTGGCGGCTCTTCACTGCGCCGCCGAGTTTCTCCAGATGACTGACAAGTATTGCGACAACAACCTCGCTGGTCGGACACAAGACTTTCTATCGCAAGTCGCTCTCTCTAGCCTCTCTGGAGCCATCGTCGTCCTCAAGTCTTGCGAGATTCTCCTTCCTATTTCTCGTGATCTCGGTATTGTTCGCCGTTGCGTTGACGTCGTCAGTGCTAAGGTTCTTAAACTCATAAATCTTTGTTACTTCTTTCTAAGTGTTAAATCTCCATTTTGGTTAGTGTTTAGGTTTTTCTTTGACCATTTTCTACGTAGTAGTAAACAAAATAAAACTCAACCTAGTATATTTAGTATAGTTTAATCTACAGATCTCCAATATTAGTTTGGGTTTCGTTTTAAGATTTCCAACTATTATTTTAAAAAATAAAAATAAGTTTCAGATCAGCCTGTTATAATAGGCCTTAGTGTATCTTTTATAAAAAAATTGAATCTATTTTTATCACATTACTTAGATAAAAAGATGTAGTTACGCTGGTTTTCAGATCAATTAGGGTTTGTTTATCTAAAGTGGAACATAATTTATTCTAGTTCCGTAAGTCTCAAGTATCTGTTATGCAAAATAAAGTAGAGTTTAATTGTTTGGCATCCAAGATTTTTTGTAATGATTGGTTACATCAACTAATACGTTTATTTATTTATTTTGCAAAAGGCTTGCAACGAGGCAATGTTTCCATGTCGATCACCACCAAATTGGTGGACGGAGGAGCTCTGTATCTTAGACGTTGACTTCTTCGCCGACGTCGTAGCTTCAATGAAGCAGAGAGGAGTCAAACCTTCCTCCTTAGCTTCTGCAATCACCACCTACACTGAGAAATCCTTAAGAGATCTTGTCAGAGACCATTCCGGTAGAGGAGTCAAGTTTTCCAATACCGGAGATAACGAATCCGACGAGAGATCCCAACAGAGAGAGCTCGTTGAATCCATCGTCTCTCTTTTACCTTCAGACAAAGGACTTTTCCCAGTCAATTTCCTCTGTTCTCTCCTCCGTTGTGCTGTCTTCTTGGACACTTCACTCACCTGCAAGAACGAGCTCGAGAAACGAATCTCCGTTGTCCTCGAGCACGTCTCCGTCGACGATCTCTTGATTCCGTCTTTCACCTACGACGGCGAAAGATTGTTAGATCTCGACAGTATAAGAAGAATCATCTCTGCTTTCGTCGAGAAAGAGAAAAACGTCGGAGTTTTCAACGGTGGAGATTTCAGCAGAGGAGTATGTTCTGTTTCACTTCAAAGAGTTGCTAAAACCGTAGATTCTTACTTAGCAGAGATCGCTACTTATGGAGAGCTAACGATTTCCAAATTCAATGCCATCGCGAATCTTGTTCCCAAATCCGCTAGAAAATCAGATGATGATCTTTACAGAGCCATAGACATCTTCTTGAAAGCTCATCCGAGTCTTGACGAGATTGAAAGAGAGAAAGTGTGTAGCTCAATGGATCCACTAAAGCTTTCTTACGACGCACGTCTCCACGCTTCACAGAACAAGAGATTACCAGTAAACATTGTTCTTCACGCTCTTTACTACGATCAGTTAAAGCTAAGAAGTGGAGTCGAAGAACAAGAAGAAAGAGCACTAGTCGTTCTCCCTGAAGCTTTAAAGACACGTAGCCAGCTTCAAGCTGATTCTTCATTGGCTAAAGAGAACGAAGCGTTGAGGAGTGAGCTTATGAAGATGAAGATGTATGTTTCAGATCTAAAGAATAAGAGTGGCGGTGGAGCTTCTTCTTCGAATTCGTCGTCGGCGGTGGGGAATAAGAAGAATAAACCGAATTTTTTCTCATCTGTTTCGAAGAAACTTGGGAAGTTTAATCCGTTTAAACATGGTTCTAAGGATACTTCGCACATAGATGAGGAGGGGGGTGTTGATATTACTAAGCCAAGGAGACGAAGATTCTCAATTTCTTGAAGAAGACGTTTGATCAAGTACTATTGCGTTTTGCGTTTTGGTCTGTGTGTGTTTGTGTTTTTCAGTTTTGTGTATAATAACTTTAGTCTAGTGTGCTTTTTTTTACCCTTTTGATGCGTGATTTTTTGTTTATCTTCTATTGGCTTGTGTAATTTATTGTTCAATGAGTTTGGGATATTCAAAGTAATAAATAGAAAATTGAGACCACTAGGCCCGACAATCCTCTGCTTTGAGCCCATTACGGCCCATCATTGACCTTCTGCAATTTTTTGTTTCTCTTGCAGTGTCAGTTCGGTGTAGCGGTTGAAATCCCTAGAAATAATAACGATCAAATCGGAACAAGTGATAGACAACTGTTCGCCGTAATTTCCACCGGAGGCTTCCGGAGACCTGATTAGCTACCGCTGCAACGGAGAAAATGTAGACATAGCTCACGGTTAGTTCAGATTTTAACTTCTATTTTGGGGATTTTCATAGGTAAAGATAGATTCATCTCCGATTAGTCTTTTGAGGTCTAATAAAATTGCTTTAATTGTTACAAGAAAAATCGGAAATTGCTATATTTAGACCATTGAATTTGAGTTTTTGATTAATACGCTAACAATAGATTAACGAATCATAATTGTTGGGAAGATCCAGCCTTGATCTACAGGTAAGAGATTAATGACCCTTGAAGTTATCTTCCAACCAGCTTCTTGGGTTTTGAGAGAGAAAACAAATCTGTTTTTGATGAAAAAATCCAAAACAAAGCTCCAATGTCGGAGCTGTTTCCTCCTCCTCATGGGAGGACTTCCGGATTTGGTGATCCCGCATTAGTATTCCCTGAGTTTTCTTCTAAACAATGCGTGCTCGAGAAAGTTCCAGAAGAAGAAGGAGATGGAGAAGATAGCAGCTATGGCAAAGATTCCTTTGATCTGAGTTCAAGATTCTCAAGCCCTGCAATTTCTCGAAACGAATTTGAGATTGTCCAAACTGCCAAAAAGGCTTCATCTTTAAAGCGGCCTCCTTCTGGATTGAGACTCTCTGGTTTCCAAGAGGAGGAAGAGACCGACCGAAGGCGAAACTCGGGTTCTTTTGTGGATCATATTGGTTTAGAGGAGAAGAGAAGGTGCTCTGGATGTTTCAGAAAATGCTGCGCGTGGACTTGCATGCTTCTCTCCATTGTTCTTATAATCCTTTTGTTGACAGGATTGTCTGTGAACTCTTCAATCAAATCTAAACTACCTCAGGTGTTTGTAGCAAACCTCAAGTTCTCGAGATTGGATTTCGTTAAATCATCGACAGATCTTCTGATGAATGCGAACATTAACACGGTTCTTCAGCTCTCTAACAAAAATGATAAGACGGTATTATATTATAGCCCCATGAAAGCTGATGTCTCCTCTGAGATCATTAACCTTGGACAGAAGAAGTTTGATGGATTCAAGCAGAACCCGGGAGACGTTACCCCTTTAAAGATCGCCACTCGACTCAGAAAATCAAAGGTCTATGATGTTGATGCTACATTGTTGAGAAACAAAGAGAAGTATGTACAAGCTGTGGTTGATGTGTTGTTGAGTGGGAAACTAAGTTTGGATTGGTCGGGGTTTAGAGTTCGTTTACCAATTGTTATTGCGTGTGAAGGTGTGAAGCAGAGTGATGTGTTAAATGGACTCAAGCCAACGTGCGATGTTCGAATCTTTTCCCAATGAAAAACAATGAGAGCTATTAATACACACACACAAGACCCTCTGATCTTTTTTTTTGTCTAATTTTCTTGTTGTAGATTTGAATACATAGAAAAAGAGAAGTGAATTAACTTTTGTTTTTCTAAAATTAACATCAAGAATCCACAAATTATTTTACATTTTTTAATTCACGTTTGCATCATCATAGTTTATGGTTTCATTACTATTGACTTAGCTTGTAAATTGATAATTATGTCCATAAGTATGTTGAAGTTTGGTTTGATGTCAGAAATGTTTTTCATCTCTCTATGCCTAGAGAGATGTATTAAAACTCGAATCACGATGAAGCCACATGCAAATTCTTGGGCGTTGAAGATCCGCCATTAATGCTCTCTACCATATCATAACACAATTATTGAGATGAAATTAAAATAAGCAGGTGAGTCGTGACTCATGAGTAGCTGTGGAGTTAAAGACGTGTACATAAAGCGTGTTCACTTTCACAGCCTCGTTTCTAATTTTCAAGATTCATGTGAGAACCTAACTTCTTGATTATCTTTGAACTCTTTTCAGAAGATGATTAGATTATGATTTGATTTGATTAGATTATATCTTCAAAACAGAGGAGATATAAGGGTTTTAAGGAGGCCATTCTTTTCAGTCACAAGCTCTTTGTCTTTCTGTATCATCTGGGTAAAGTAAGCTTTTTATTCCTGCAATTTTTTTTTCTCTTCTTCGGTCTGCAATTTACCATTATTTTATCGTATACGATAGTTCCTTAGTTCCCCTGTGGAAATAGATCGTCGGCCCAGATTTTCTAGATATAAGTGAATGGGTTGTTGAGTCTTCACGTGTCCTCTTTGCCACATGTGAATTTCTCTTTTCTCCTCTGATCTCAACTAATTTAGTTTTGTCCCAATTGTTTTGTTCAACTCAAGCACATCTTCAAACCGAGAAAAATCATAGTCTTTGAACATTATATTGCCTTCGTTTTTCAAATGTATGCAAACTGCTTAAATTATTGAGCTATCTTGTAGGGTTTCTGAGTTTCTCTGCACCTCAAGGTTATGGCTTCGTCTGCGGTAAGAAACATTCGTAATCTTAACTCATCTACGACTTAAAAAGCTCCATTAGATCCTTGTGTTTATTATCTTTGTCCTAACATTTACTCATTTTGTCTGATGTTCTCAGGCTCTTAGCAAGAAGCAGTGTAAGAGGTCTATTACTAAGAAATCACATTCATGGTGGTGGGATAGTCACAATTCTCCCAAGAACTCTAAACGGCTTGCAGAGAATCTAGAGAGTATGTTGTCTTACTTAGCATTGAGATCTTCACTTAATGTTAGATTATTACCCAAATCTGATGTTTTCTTTCTTGTTCTTGTTTTGGCTTGTCAGAGATGGATGACCGCGCCAACCACATGTTAAAACTGATTGAAGAAGATGCAGACTCTTTTGCCAAAAAGGCTCAGATTAAATACCAGAAGCATCCCGAGTTAATCCACCTTGTTGAGGAATTCAACCGCATATATCGTGCATTGGCTGAGCGTTATGATCATGCTAGCGGTGAACTTCAGAAGAACCTTCCCTCTGAGATCCAGTCTCAGGGCTCTCTTGAGCTATCATCTCCTAACCAAGAGAAGTTGAGTCGCAGTCAATCTGGCCATAAAGAAGAGGAAGATTCATCATCTTTGACAAATTCCGGTTCTGATTCTGATCATTCCGCTGCCAATGATGAAGATGGTGACGAGGCACTGATCCTCAGGATGGCTGATCTTGAGCTTGAGCTTGAGCTTCAAGAGACGAAACAGAAGCTTCTTATCCAGCAGGAAAGTGTTAACAATGACAACAATGTTGATCTCCTTCACAAAATTAGTGTGTATGAGGGAGAGCTTAGAGAAGCTAATGAAAAGATTCGAATGCACGAAGAATAGATCGCTAATTTGAAGATTTAGCTTCAGAGCTGCATGTCTTCGGGAACAGAAGCTCATCTTGGTGCTGAACAAAAGAGTCTAGATTTGGATAAAGAGGACACTGAAGAAGATTCAGCAGCTACAAAAGTGCAGGCCTTGGAGGAAGAGCTGAGTATCACGAAGGAGAAGCTTCAGGACTTTGAGAAAGAGACTAATTTTCTGAAAAATGAGCTCGAAATCAGTAAATCTGCTGAGGAGAAGCTGCGGAGCTTACAGCATGAACTCGAGTTGGCTCAGTAAGACACTGATACTCGCAGAAGCAAGCTCAATGCGGAGAAGAAAGAAGTCTTGAAGTTGCAGGAGAGATTGGAAATGGTGAAAACTAGTTTACAGGACAGAGATAACGAGATAAGAGCGCTAAAAACTGCGGTCTCTGATCCTGAACAGAAGATATTCCCAGAGAAAGCACAGATCAAGGGAGAAATGTCAAAGCTACTTGAAGAACGAAGTCAACTCGGAGAGCAATTGAGAGAGCTGGAATCACATATAAGGCTGATCACAGAAGAGAAAGCTGAAATGGAAGAGAAGCTTGGAGGAAAATCTAAGAAGATAAGCGTAATGAGAGATGAGCGCAATATGCTAAGAGATGAGATTAGAAAGAGAGAAGAGAAGATAAAGGAAATGGAAAAGCATATGGAGGAGCTTCACATGGAGAAAGTGAGGCTGAGAAGACGGTCGAGTAAGCTAGTGGAAGAAATGGAGAAGACGAGAGTGGCTGCATTGGAAGTGGCTGAGGAGAAAAGAGAAGCGGTAAGGCAGCTTTGTATGTCTCCTGACCATTACAGAGATGGGTATAACAGGCTTTGGAGGGTTGTTCCAGGAAATAAGAGAGGAGTGGTCTTAGCATCATGAAGTTTGGCTGAGTAGTATAAGGACAATTACAGTGTGTTTGGTCTTTGATACCATGACTGTGTTCTTTTGGATTTTAAGGGCCGTTAGTTGGCGTTGAAAATAGGTTGATGAATAATGTATGTTGATAAGTGTTTTTTTTTTCTTTTGGTTTTAACGTATGTTGATAAGTTGATATTATCGTGTAGTAAAAAATCAATGGTAATATTTTCTCATATCTCAAATGACAAGTGTGTGTGATCTGGATTTTCTTTAAAAGCACATATCAACATATCATGAATGAGTTATAAAAGATGGTCTAACGATCATGTAGCTTACTGGATTGTATTAGTGATGTTGTTGAATCACCAGTCGGATTTAAATCGGCATAAAACAATGTGTACTGATAGCTCGGATTATTTATCGTGGACTCAATAACTTCAAAAATATGAGATTGTTTTTTCATAATTTTAGTATTTGTCAGATTTAAAGATGTAACAACACCCGTGTGGATCCATTCGCTACGAGTACAAGAGCACGGATTATATCCTTTCCTATGTAAGTTCGACGGATTCAATGCGGTTCTCTCTAGAGAATTATTCACCGTTTATTTATTTAATATATATGAACCTTTTTGATGTAAAAAAAAATAGCTGATAGTTCTTGGTAATGGGCCCAAGCTGCAATGTACTTATGGGCCCAAGTAAGAAAGCCCATGTAAGATCGTGGTTGAAAACGAGGGTGATGTGAAGTAGGATGACAAATTTGAGTCGATGGTGGATATGGTTGGAGGTAGGTAAAACCATTTCTTTCTTCATGTCGCTGTCTTTCGTGGTAGGTGTATCGCTTCATATTATTATTACTTATTTTAAATTTATCATTTTTTTTGTTCCCCATCCTAAATACGTCACTAATAAATTTTAAATGATTATAGTCTTGCACACGACTCCAAGAGATATATGAGTCGTTGTTATTGACATTAAAGAAGAGTTCATGGATATGTATGCGCCAAATTCTAAGCTTCTACTGTGCCGTGCGTATATTTTAACCACCACTAGTTTTTTCTTTTAAAAAAAAAAAAGAAAAAATTAGTTTTTCTTAACAGCGTCAAATCTGACGGCGGCTCAGTACGTTCAAACTCCGACCTACGCTCATTCACTGTTTCACACATTTTCTTTCTTTTTTTTCTCGCCGTGACGTTCTTGACTTGGTTTTTCGTTGCTTTGCATTGACCCCATAAGACCAACCGGCCAAGGGCTAATTGTTTTTTTCATGTTCGATATCTCTATTACTATAATGTATAAAAATAGAAAGTAATGTTATTTAGATTTTAGATCTATTCTCTTTCATTTAAAAAGTCAGAGAAATTATTCATACTGATTTTATATTGATTGCTAAATGTCAACCCAGAGACACAAATGTACTGCACCGTGTCTCCATTCATGACCATAATACACTAGAATAAAACTAAAAAATCGACGCAATATCCAAAAGGAGCTTTTTTCGACTAAATAGAGTCTTTAAATTCACTTAACAGTGAACCTTTTTCACACAAATATTTTTTCCAAAATAATTAGCTATCTTTGACCAATGTTAAAATATTTGCTAGAAAATTAATTAGACGTAGGGACTAACTCTAGCGAGCTATTCTGAATAATTCTGATAAATCGGAGTTACTTTTACCGGATAGTATATTTTTACCATTCAACATGGACGAGTATATATATTTTTTGGCTGTTCTACCACTCAACCGCAAGAGTTATTTTTTACCAGATAACTATATGATAACTACAAGTCTACAAAGGTTTGCTGCCTAAAACAAAACAAAAAAAAGTTATATCACAAAGGCATATAAAGTTTCCAAATATTCATGTGTACTAAGAATATGATAGAATTTATCCTCTCACTAATTCATATATGATTCATTTCAATAGAATAAGGGTATGTTTGACTTTTTAAGCAAAAAATATACTTTGGTTTCATACATGACAATTGCAATCAAAATTATTATTAAAAATCATTTATCATCAGTTACAAGATTCTTTTTGTTAATGAATATGCAAATAGAACTTTAGTTTATAAAGATGAATTAAGCAGTCTTCCTCCTACCTTCACCAAACCCATTTCACTTTCTCGCCTTTCACCTACCCCCATCAAAACCGAGCCGTTAATTTTAACGCCGTTTATAATTTTCAGCGTTCACCGACTTCCCCGTACCTAACGCCGTTTTTTTTTCGCCGTTGTTCTCAATTCTCAAACCCTCTTATAAAAATCCTCTTTCACCACCATTAAATCCTCAGCAGCTTCTTCTGCTTTTCATTCGCCGACGATATATTCTCACCGGAAGTAAAATTCACTGTGACAATACAAAATCGAAAACTGAGAGCTAACTATAATGGACCTTCTCTTCTTGGAGAAGTCTCTAATCGCCGTCTTCGCCGCGGTGGTTCTCGCCACGGTGATCTCCAAACTCCGCGGCAAAAAAATGAAGCTACCTCCAGGTCCTATACCGGTTCCGATCTTCGGAAACTGGCTTCAAGTCGGAGATGATCTCAATCACCGTAAATTCGTTGATTACGCTAAGAAATTCGGCGACCTCTTCCTCCTCCGTATGGGTCAACGAAACCTAGTAGTCGTCTCTTCACCGGAACTAACCAAGGAAGTGCTCCACACACAAGGTGTAGAGTTTGGATCTAGAACGAGAAACGTCGTGTTCGACATTTTCACCGGTAAAGGACAAGATATGGTGTTCACTGTTTACGGAGAGCACTGGAGGAAGATGCGAAGGATCATGACTGTTCCATTCTTCACCAACAAGGTTGTGCAACAGAATCGTGAAGGATGGGAATTCGAAGCAGCGAGTGTTGTTGAAGATGTGAAGAAGAATCCAGATTCAGCTACTAAAGGAATCGTGTTGAGGAAGCGTTTGCAATTGATGATGTACAACAATATGTTCCGTATCATGTTCGATAGAAGGTTTGATAGTGAAGATGATCCTCTTTTCCTTAGACTTAGGGCTTTGAACGGAGAGAGAAGTCGATTAGCTCAGAGCTTTGAGTACAACTATGGCGATTTCATCCCTATCCTTAGACCATTCCTTAGAGGCTATTTGAAGATCTGTCAAGATGTCAAGGATCGAAGACTTACTCTCTTCAAGAAGTACTTTGTTGATGAGAGGAAGTGAGTCGTCGTTTTGTTTCGATTTCTGTTTTATCTTTTGACTTTGATTTTAGGGATTTTGAAAATTGACATTGATGGAATTTATTCAGGCAAATTGCAAGTTCTAAGCCTACAGGTGGCGAAGGATTGAAATGCGCCATTGATCATATCATTGATGCTCAACAGAAGGGAGAAATCACCGAAGACAACGTTCTTTACATTGTTGAGAACATCAACGTCGCTGGTAACTTCTATTTCTTCCTTGTAGGATACGTAATCACTTCTGTAGACGTCTCTTGCTTGCATACGAAATTGAAGACTACTCTTTTTGGTGAATCCTGTAAATTCGGAATTGTAACCAAAACAGCAAATTAGGCTCATCTAGATTGTTATTTGTCTCCCCTGAAGAGGCTAGATTGTATTTGTAATGGAGATTTGTACAGTTTTGTGATGTTGATTTCTTCAATTCTGTTGAAACAGCGATTGAGACAACATTGTGGTCTATCGAGTGGGGAGTTGCTGAGCTAGTGAACCATCCTGAAATCCAGAGCAAGCTAAGGAACGAAATCGACACGGTTCTAGGACCAGGAGTGCAAGTTACAGAGCCTGAGCTTCACAAGCTTCCATACCTCCAAGCCGTGATCAAGGAGACACTTCGTCTAAGAATGGCTATTCCTCTTCTCGTGCCACACATGAACCTTAATGATGCTAAGCTCGCTGGCTATGATATCCCAGCAGAAAGCAAGATCCTTGTCAATGCCTGGTGGCTAGCAAACAACCCTGACAGCTGGAAGAAACCTGAAGAGTTTAGACCAGAGAGGTTCTTTGAAGAAGAAGCCCATGTGGAAGCAAACGGTAATGACTTCAGGTATGTGCCGTTTGGTGTTGGACGTAGAAGCTGTCCTGGGATTATATTGGCGTTGCCCATTCTGGGAATCACCATTGGTAGGCTGGTTCAAAACTTCGAGCTTCTTCCTCCTCCAGGACAGTCCAAAGTTGATACCACTGAGAAAGGTGGACAATTCAGCTTGCACATCCTTAACCACTCCACAATCGTTATGAAACCAAGGGACTTTTAAATTTTCTGCTACGAAAAAAAGAAAAGAAAAAGTAATTTCTGCTAAATGACTTTTGTTATGGATGTCATATAATGATGTTTGTGAAATCTGTTGAATATTCCATGTTTTGCTTTTGTGAGATGTAAAATGTTTACATTAAAAAAGAGTTCCTTCTACGATTACAATAATTAGTTTGTTCCCATTGTTTTGAATAGACACTGATGTTATATAATTCCAAATTTCATGATTGTTGAAGTCTTGAACCACAGTAATCAATTACCACAGGAGGTTTATAGGTCCTAACGTTCATATGAATCAAAAACTAAAAGATCACTAAAATCTAAAATTTCGACCATTTCTCTATACTTTGTTATTGGAAGCTCACAGATGTAGGCTCCAATTTTGAATTAATAGTGGGCTTTATAAGGCCCATTGATTTCATAGTTAATAATAGTTGTCTCGCAGAGATTGCGCAGCGGGAAACAAAAACACCAAAATTCTCGTAAGCAATTTTCGAAATTTGAGAAGACCGTTCGCTCGCTGCATTGTCTTTGATTTGTCCTGCTGCAAATTTGATTGAAGATCATCATCTTCATCGTTGGTGTAGCAGCAATTATCAGTTTTCCTTAATCGTTTCTATGCTCCGAGCTCCGATTTCAGGACGCGATTCAGATACTGTCGAAGCCTCTCGAATTTTGTAAGTATCTCCCTTTCTTCTCTCTCGACTATCTATACACTTTTAGGAATTTCGTAGAAATTTTACCTAGATTCGTCTGGATCTGATCGGGAATTTTGGATTAGGAATCAAAATTTTTCTGTCTCAGTAACTAATGCTAATGAAACGCAACCTAGTTATGGAAAGTTGCGTCGAATTGCTCTTGGTAACTTTGAAATTCAAATTTGGAGATCTCTGTGTAGTCGTACAGTTTTCTAATCCTAAGATTCGGCCTCTAAGAATGCTACAATGGATGGGAGGATCGAGGCAGAAAGTGGCCGCTGTGAGTGACTCTTGCTTCTTCAACTTAGTGATGCAAATTTTATTTGAGTTAACTCAGATTACGAGATCCATTATAAATTGGGTGAAGATAAAACCTCTGTGGTGTTGAGATGATAGCTTACTTCTTCTTCTAAACATAACTCTAGTTTTTTTTTTCCAAATCAACTCCATTTAGATGCTAATTTGTTCTAATCTGACTTGTTATCGTTTTTTGGCATCTTTTGGGGAATTCAGTCACACACGTCAGTGAAGAAGAGGTGTGTAAGCTCTTTATTATTCTGTTTATGAGATCTTTGTCAGCATATGCTTCCCACTGATGTTGTCTTAGAGATTTATTGCTCACATTTTTTTTTTGTTTTCTTCGTCTTTGTTGAACCTGAAGGCAAAAGCAATACTTCGAGCAGAGGAGACAGCAGAAGCATCAGCTCACAGTTGGGACTGAGAGCTGTACAAATGATATAAACAATAGTAATCAACACCCAAGAGAACACCACTCTCTGGATATTCTCAACTTGCTGAACTTGTCAACCGCTACTCTAGAATGCAAACCTTCTTGTCCAGAAGGTGGTAAATATATGCTTGTTAGGACTTCCAGCTGTTGTTCTGAGTCTGGTTTATGGTTAATGGACCCTTTATTTGCATTATCGCTTTGAACCATGACATGTAATTCCATTTTGCTTTCTTCCTGTTTGTTTCTCATGTTAACGAATTTAGGAATGGAAGATCTGGATGCTGATTTCTACAGCCTGAAGGACAACATTTCCAGAGTAGGTAAGGTCTCCAAACTCATGATCTATGAATCTGGTCGTCTTCTGCTCATGTTGTCTGTGTGATGATCCAGGAAGTTCATTAAAGAATAAAGCAGAACCTACTTCCTCGAAGAGGCAAGTCAGTTTTTATTTGTTTTGCTTTCATGTAATGTCACTGCCCAAGTTTTCTTTCTCAGCATGTATATCCTACCCAGGCTTTTGCAAGTGGAACTGTATATCTTGTAGAAATTTTGATGCTTCACTGTCTTATAGGACTTCGTTTAGTCTCCCTGACAACCAGAGAAATGATTTCAAGAAAGCAAACACCACAGTGGATATGATGGATGGCACAGAGCGGAGTAAGTAATCACTATAACTGAGTATGGAGTTAATATGTAGGAACTAGAAATCTGTATTCCGTTTTCCAATTCTTGTACATAGAGTTACCATCTATAGTATATAGATAGGTCTGTTTCACTCTATGATTATCTGAATTTAAGCCATCTGCAAATATTTTTAGTTGATGTGGACATTATTATTTTTGCAGAGTTGTCTGTCTTTGATTTGGTTGGTGATGATCATACAACAACTGACCTCGAAGAGTTTTCTCCATCTGAGGCTCACATGGCATTTTCAGTTGAAGGTATATTGTCTTAGAGATCATAGAGTGGTGGAAAAAGTTTTAACTTTCTATGTGTACCTCGATCATGATCAGTCTTCAAGACGAGACTTCCTACTGTCCCTTTCTTTTGTGACTCTTACTTTCTCTATTCAGGTTTAGGTAAAATAAACACGAAAACTCCAGTTAATTCTCCACAATCATCTGAGAGGTGAATAGCATTCACAATTTTTGTTTTGTTTTGGCAGTTGTTTGCATTATGTTTGTTTTCTCTTTTATTTATTTATACTTTTTCCTCTTACGTTAGCAGTACTGTGTACCATTTACGATATAAATGAGTGATTGTATTTAATTTGTGATATGAAAGAACCTTTGCGTACCGGTGCTCCTCTCCATGGAAGGATACTGGTCAACCAGATACATCAAATGTCAGGGAAAGGCTCAACGACTTTGAGAAGGAAGTGGTAACAGAGTCTCGTCATCTTATCTTTTACCTGTCTTCCTTTCATTTCTAATTGTTTTTCGAGACCCAATATTTTCATATCCCTCTTACAGGATACAATAATTAAAAGTAGCAAAATGTTCCAAGATGACAGCTGTTATAGGTCTCCTGTTGGCCTACATGCTAAAGATGGGGGCAGAAAGCAAAGACTGCGTACTTTCAGTGATCACTTGCACAAACATTATAGCGACTCAAGAAGTTACTTCTGCGATAACACAGATTTCAATAACTTCTCTGACAACGAGTGGAATGGTAACTTCTTATGCAAAGGGATTCTTTTTCTCTTCATTCACAACGCATCATCTACTCAACCCTTATTTTCTCATGCATTTTCCATATCTTCTCGTAGTCTGTCATGAATCATGACCCTCTACGTTCTGCAATTTACATAAAACATGACTTGATCAAAGTAGCATATCAGTTCTTAGTGAATAATCCTAGTATCAAATGTAGTGGATACAATTTCATATGGTGTTACATTGAACTATAGGGTATCTTTTTTATCTAAGATCAAATGTGTGCCTGTTTCTTTCTTTCCTCATGACATCAAACAACAAAATGTATGAATTTGGTTTCTTTTTCTTATTTCACCAGCTAAGTCTGCCTCTCTTGATGACGGGGAAGACAGTTTTTACTGGAAAGACGAACAGCCATTCCTAAAGGAAAGCTTGAACCCTAATTTCCTGAAATATGAAAAAGATTACAGTGAGAGTCGCTCTTCTGTAGAGCATCATAGGAAACATAAGAGGTGCTTTTCAGAATCTCTCATTTGTCACTTTATGACAGTGATACTGTGCCTCTTGACATTTATAGTCTTTTTTTTGTTTTAGAGATTACCTGGAAAAGACCTGGAGGTCCAACATCAGAGGTGGGTTTAGTTCAATTAAACTAGGAATAACAGCTACCTGCCTATATGCTATCAAGGAACTTTCATTTTACTCTATAAGTTTTAATTCGAAAAAAAACTATCTAAGCGTCTGTCTTTTGGAAGTTCATTGACTTATTGTTTCACATAATTCTTTGGAAGGTTAAATCCTATCTTTTTAATTTACTTCACTCTCTTTCAGTATCTCTTAGCTTCCTTTACTGTTGGTGTTTGAAGTTGTTGTTGGATTTACCAGGTTTCCTTGGTATTTCTGTATCTCAGATTCACCAACTCGAAGATCAGCTCACCCAAGTTTCACTAAGGCAGTGTAAGTTCCTTTAAATGCATTATCATTTTTGAAATCATACTGACTGAACTTTTCAAAACTAACATCCAGTCATTTTAGAACCCCGGACTTTGAATTTGACAATGTATTTGACCAACCGGTTTGGTCATCCATTGTACCTGAGGAATATAAAGACAGCCATAGTTTGCGTAGGTAAGCATCTGCGGTATTTCTCTTTCTGATTGTGTTTCATATGCTTTATCTAGAATGAACTGCAATCCTCACACTACTCACTATTTCTACCAGCGAAGAATCTTGCTCGTCTAGTGCAGGTATTGTTTTTCTCTGAAGAATTCTTGTGAATCACATATTAGGATTTTGCAAACATTTGTTTCTTCCTAGGTATTGAACCGTCACTTCCCCTGAATCTTGTCAGTTTGGACCAATGAAACCCACAATTCACAGTTTGAGACCAACACAAGACAAAGGAAAAGGGAAATTGATTCGTTTCGCAACCTTGAAGACAAGAAGTATCTGAGTAATGGCTTTTTCCAAGAAGCGTTGGAAGATTGGGATGTGGTTGATCAACATTTGAACAGAAAATTTGGGTCTGGAAAGCAGGTCCGACTATCAAACCCAGGAAAATTGAAATCTCCCAGTCAGAGAGATGATGGTCTAGACGTGCCTTACAATTGGTTTGCAGAAGGATTTACATCTGCAGGAATAAGCTCAGGTTTGTCTCTCTCTTTTTTTTTTGGTATGAAACATCTACAATGGCTTGTCATCCTGTCCCAATCCACGGTGCAGAGATCTTATATCTAGAACCATAAAATAATTATTTGGATATGGTTTCAGGCCTAATACATAGTCATTATCTTGGTGATCTCTCACATGAAAAATTCTTGTTTGAACCTCTGTCTCAGATATTACAACCGAGAGAGACAAGCCACATCCTTTCCTAAACCCTGAGCATGGTAGCTCGCACTGGCCTCCATCTCGTGCCCCTGATTCTATTCCGGAAACATGAGTTCCCAAGTTTTCAGTAGGAGGGAGGGACTGGCAATGATGATGATCACGACTTTGTAAATTGTTTATCAGCAAACCATAAATCTAAACTAGCAGGAGACACATGCGGTTTTGAGAATGACACGTTATCAGAGAACGATAATGTGCAAAGCAGAGAAGTATATCACCCAAAAAATCAAGGAGATGAGACCTGCGAAGAGCCTCTCTGACGAAAATGAATATGTACGGTTAGGCCTGTCAAAATATGAGCTGCAAGGCGGGTGCGGATTGACGGAAGAAAATTTGTGCGGGTCAATTGCGGGTGCAGGCTGAAGATTTCGATTGCGGGGCGGATGCGAGTTGTCGGTTCAAAATCCGCGGATTAGCAGGTAACCCGCAAATGTAGGTTTTTTTTGTTTTTTATTTTAATAAATATTTGATGGGTTTGCGGGTTGAAAAACGGGTTGACGGATCGTCAACCCGAAAAATCGTAAATTAGTTTGAACTTCTTTAAAAAAAAAAGAGCGGATTAACGGATTATCCGTAGGTTTTGAGCGGAACGGATGTGAATTGATCTATTTTAATCTGCAAGTCAAACGGTTTGAATATTTGCGAGTAAAATTTTTTAACCTAATCTGTGGGTTAGACATTTGGCAGGCCTATACAGTACGGTGCACATTGTCACTCACTTCTCTGTGTTCTTCACTAATATCCCTTACAGTCTCTTCTCAAGTAGCCAGATTCCATTAGTGCCCCTGACACATGAATATTTTTAAAATTGTTGTTAGATGTAACCCCAACAAAGAGGTCATGGAAGCTCAGCATCAAGGAAACAGAGGTAAACTGAATTTTGTTTCCTAGGATAACAAAGACTTTTGATTTGTTTATTATTAGTATTTGTACAATAAACTAACATATGAATCTTGAGATAGAATCAGGAGAAAAGACAAGTAGAGACTCGTTCCAACAAATGATAATGCTGGAAAGACGCACGCTTCAACTCGTTTGTTCTAACAAGACCTTGCTCCTTGACTCTTTGAAAACTTAGGTAAGAATTCATATCAATATCTTGTGTCTTTAGTTCAAGTTCTAACCAAATCTGAAATCCAAAAGTTATATATTTCTTGGGAAAAGGGAATGTGCAAGTTTTCTAGTATGTTTTCATTAGCATGTATTAGGTTACACATATAAAAATCGACCATATCCTGTTGTCCATATAGCGTTTGCACCTACCTTCACATGCAAATCGTGTTTGTCACCACCAACGTTTTGTCTTTACTATTTTGAGATGGCTATAGTACATGAAGGCAAATACATTCACATAAAACATGTTTTTAACCAAATTTAGATAGACATGGTTGTGCACAGTGTGCGTTACGAAACTTTAGTCTTTTGTCTTTTTAAAGGTTCCAAATATAAAACTTGCCGTTGCTTTAAATACTCTCACAAGAGCCTATATGGCTTATTTATATGATATAGTTTTATCCTCATAATGGATATTGAAGTTAATAATGCGTACTTTTTCTTTAAAAGTTTTGCATACTTCATTGTTTTTTTCGTCAATGTTGCATACTTTAATTATACAGGGGATAATGAGATTCCTTCATATTAATACTATAATCATCAATTTATCAATACGAAAAAAATATATATTGCAAGCTGAGAACGTGAGCCCCAATTACAGCTATCACGCATTATTGCAGTTTCTATCAGTTGAATGTATTTCTTACATGTCGTCCTAAAAAAGTCCTTGGATGTTAATTACTTTAAAAAATATCCTAATTAAATTGTTAGTTTCTCAGTATATATAAATAAATATTAGAAGAAGAAACACACAAATTTAGGGTGAAACAAGAATATTGCGGCTGTGTGTACCTCATGTGCAAACATGTCAGGTACGAGATTGATACTTGCTACGTTAGCCCACATCGCGTGATGACAACTATGTTAAGAAGAGGTTTCACATGGCCTAAAACATTAAAGATCGCCTAATCATACAAAATTGAGAATTTAGTACTTGGATCATAAAATCATATCTGAAATTCAAACTAATTACTGGATTAGATGTAGGTCTAGGTCCAAAAGTAAAATATTCTTTTCATAAATGCACACAAAAATGGAAAAAAAAAATACTTTTCATAAATGCACACAAAAATGAAAAAAGATTCATAAATGTTATGATTTTTATAGTCGACTTTCGATTTTAATTTTATAATCCAATCGTAATTGTACGGTAACAATATAATCAAGTGGTTCGGACTATCCCAGGTCAGCTTCATAAATTAATTGCGAGAAAAACTATTTAATAGAAGGATAAGGGGGAACTGGAGAGTGTCCCTGAATTGATTCTCTCTTCTGCATGGTAAATAGGAGAAAGGGAAATTTTTTATTTAAGAATAGATATAGATATTTTGCTATAACTTTTTTGAAATATATCTCATTTGACTCGTCAATGCCCGTTTATCTTGCCGTCTCAATCCGTTCTAAATTTTATAATATTCGATTTCCAAATTTTGTTATAATACGTACGAATACATGTAGGATATATATGCGTATAAATGAATTTGATCAAAGAAATATATTTTAATTTAATCAGATAAATATTATATTTATACGAATACATATAGCTTATGTACATGTATTTGATTAAAAAGGTAAAATACTGTATTACAATTTTTACCAGATAAGTATTATATTTCTATAAATATATTTGTAAAATAGTTCTCTTCTAAATGTACTTGAAATTTTGCATGGAGAAGTAAAAAAAGTTTCAAATGAATCGCACTCCTAATGGATCATGGAATATCAAACACATAATCGTTCGGACACAAATTTTGATTTCTTAGAGTATCTGACAAATACCAATCAAGAAGGTCAAAAGGGAAAAGAAGAAGAACTTCATCAAGTCTTCCTTGTGCATGTGTGTGTATATTATGTGTCATGCATGCATTCCATATTTTTCAAAAAATATGATCAATTACATATTTATAGAAAATTAAATATCTTCATTTACAGACTATAAATACCTAAAATATGAGAGATGAATACATGAATCAACTATTAAAATTTCGTCATTCATGCCCCTTTTTCAAAATATATGATTCCTACCAACCCTAATTCATGTCTATAAATGTAGACAAACAAATCTGAACCCCAACCCATAAAAAAAAGTAAAAAAAAAAAACCAAACTCTTTCACTTTGTGTCCTCTTCTTCTAATCTCTGCGAATTTTTACTTTTGTTTGTGTTGTGTGTTCAAAGTCTCAAGTGTCGTGCATGCATTTTAAGCGTTTCTTTTATCCTCCTTCTCTTGCATGCTCTTTCATTTTCTCTCTCTATCTGACCCATAATTTTAATTTCACATCGAAATTTTTTATAAAAAAACTAAAAAAAATCACCAAAAAAACCTCGTTGCCTTCTTCTTCGCCGTTACAGTCCTCTTTTTTTCTTTCAATCCGCCGTCAAAATCTTCTCTTTTCTCACCCCCGCCGTTTCATTTCTCCTCCGTCTTCTGATCTCTGCACGACTTTGATTTTGACCAACGTCGATGCATGTTTATATGACTATAGTCTCTTCCTCAATTCATCAATTCAAGTCGATTTCATCTCCGATTCGTGTTCTCTAGCTCTTCGAGTGGTGTTAGGGTTTTAAGATTTTGAAATTGGGATTTGAAAATCAGGTGTTTCTTGATTTGGTTTTAGATGTTTGAAGTCAAAATGGGGTCAAAGATGTGCATGAACACATCTTGTGGTTCGACTTCGACTGTTGAATGGAAGAAAGGTTGGCCTCTTCGATCTGGGCTCCTTGCTGATCTCTGTTATCGTTGCGGGTATCTCTCAATCTCTCTAATTTCGAATTTAAAACACGAAATTTTGACTAAAGTCTCGATCTTTTCATGACCTGTTCTTATCTTCTTGATTCTATCTTAGTTTTGCTTCATTGTAGTGTTGTGTTCTGATTTGACTCTGTTTAATCTATAAATAGTAAATAAATTATACAGAAATAAGTGATTTTTGATTCCTCTGTTGAAATAGATCCGCTTATGAGGGTTCTATTTTCTGCGAAACATTTCATTCAGACCAACCTGGTTGGAGGGAATGCTATTTGTGTACCAAGGTTCGTTTTTTTTTTGAAACTTCTCCATCTTTTGTTATGATTTCATTCTATTTGAATATGCTTTTTCTATTGGTTCTGATTGAAAATTCTGCAATGGCAGCGACTTCATTGTGGATGCATTGCTGCTAAGGTAATGGTTGAGCTTATGGACTATGGTGGTGTTGGTTGTACTACTTGTGCTAATTCCCATATACTCAGTTTGGTGAGTTTTTGACTCTGATTCGGTTCGGTTACCCCGTTTTGAGTATATTCAAGTTGTTGTGCTAATCATTTTTGTCTTTGTTCAGAATAAGAGAACTGAGAATCCAGATGTGTTTAGCAGATTGCCAATGAAAACTTTAGCTGATAGGCAGCATGTAAATGGCGAAAGCGGAATGAATATTGACGGAGCAAGAACCGAAGCGGATCTCTTTCCTCAATCCCAGAGATGTGAGATTCAACCACTAGTGATGGGTGGAGATATACCTCACCGTGGGTTTGGTAAGCTTATAAAATCAGAAAATGCCACCACAGGGTATAGGCTGGACGGTGGGGAAATGCATGAATCATCACCTTTGCAGCCATCTTTAAATATTGCTTTGGCACTTCCTTATAGTCCGTCTTTTTCAACTGAGGGTGTCGAGGGAAAGAGACACCTTGGTGCTTCTCAGTCCAACTTGGTCCATTTCTCTGCGTCTAATATACTGCAAAAGCCATCAAAACCTGCTATTTCAACTCCTCCTGGGACTAGTAAATCTGCTCAGGCGCGGATTGGGAGGCCGCCTGTCGAAGGGAGAGGGAAAGGCCATTTGCTTCCGCGGTATTGGCCAAAATATACAGATAAAGAGGTTCAACAGATCTCTGGAAAGTATCCTTTTTCTGCTTCCTCTTTGCTTCAAATTTTTTTCTGGTGATTTTTGTCTGGACACACTTCTGGTGAATCCATGTTTATCTTAACAATCTTAGTTTGAATTTGAACATTGTACCTCTTTTTGAGAAAACTCTTAGTGCCAGTGATGCTGGTCGCATTGGTCGTCTAGTTCTTCCAAAAGCCTGTGCAGAGGTAATTTTCCCATTCTTATGGTGCTATCTTCTCATTTTCTTGTGTTTCTTCACCCTTTCCTTGAAATATCTCGGAGAGTTAAGACTGAAGTCTGCACCGGTCTATAGGCATATTTTCCTCCGATTAGTCAATCAGAAGGCATTCCTTTGAAAATCCAAGATGTGAGGGGTAAAGAGTGGACGTTCCAGTTCAGATATTGGCCCAATAACAACAGTAGAATGTATGTCTTAGAAGGTGTCACTCCTTGCATACAGTCTATGATGCTACAAGCTGGTGATACAGGTAATGCTCGGTAGCCTTATAATATTGTTCATGTTTTAGCTAAAGCTTCAGGAGTTTTCGAAAACTATTGTTGGTTTTCTGCATTCTCTCATAGTGTGGTGTTCTTTTTTCACCTTTTGCTATCCTGTACAGTAACTTTCAGTCGCGTTGATCCTGGCGGAAAACTAATCATGGGTTCTAGGAAGGCAGCTAATGCTGGAGATATGCAGGTTAGGGTCTCGATGAACTGTTTTTTGTAGGAATGTGCTGTTTTTTTTCAGCTCAGCTTGATTCTTATTTGGATCCAATCTTGATAAACAGGGTTGTGGTCTAACTAATGGTACTTCGAACGAGGACACATCATCATCTGGTGTTACAGAGACCCCGCAGTTCATAAATGCTTCCTCTTGTCCCTCACAGATACCAAAAGAATCGATAGGCATGGCGGAGCATTTAAGCTTGAAGAAGAGTGAGAATAACAGAGGCAGGATATGTGATGATCCGCCACGGGTTAAAGAAAAGAAGAGGACTCGAACCATTGGGACGAAAAATAAGAGACTGCTTTTGCATAGTGAAGAATCTATGGCGCTAAGAGTCACCTGGGAAGAAACTCAGGAGCTGCTTCGTCCATCTCCTACTGCAAAGTCTACCATTGTCGTTATTGAGGAGCATGAATTTGAAGAATTTGACGTAAGTGGTAGATCTTGTTGTTTCTTTTTGACAAACAATGGGTTTCTATGAGATTAATCTTGAACTGGACTGCCCTCAATTAATTCATAGTTCTTGTTTATGTTATGCACAGGAACCTCCTGTCTTTGGAAAGAGGACACTAATCACTTCAAGACCTTCAGGGTAAAGTTCATTCTTTCACTTCTCAATTAAAAAAAAATGAATGGCAACATTTCTTCTACGATGGTTTACTTCCATATTTTCATTTGGTGCTTATCTCCAGCTTGAAAGTGATTTACTAACTAATGTCTTTGTGGTCCAGTGAACAGGAACGATGGGCATGTTGCGACGACTGCTCTAAATGGAGAAGGTTACCTGTAGATACTCTTCTTTTCTTCAAATGGACATGTGTAGACAATGTTTGGGATGGGAACAGGTAAGAGCGTTCACAAGTTTTTTCCTCGTGATCTCTTCACTCTAAGATCATATTAGAATTTGTTTTTTCTGAGGCCCTTCTGTTGTAATTTAATATACATTGATAGGTCTTCATGTTCTGCACCGGAGGAGAGTCTGAAGGAACTTGAGAATACTCTTAAAGGGAAAGGTATGAAATCAAACATAGTTTGGCCTCTCATGTTCCTTTTCATTAGCTTTGTACTGGGAGCATTTGGATGGGGATTCATATAAAAATTCAGGATATTTGTGCCTTCCTTATGTTGGAGTTTTATTAAATTATGGATTGTTGCTCGGTATCCTGCAAATTAGTTTCTGAACGCGGCTTACCATATATATTCTCAGTTTATTGAGAATCTCAAGTCTCAAGACACTAACTGTGTTGTGTAATATTTATTTAGAGTACAAGAAGAGAAGAACAGGGGAAAGCAAGGCAGCAAAAACTGTGCAAGAACCGTGTGGTTTGGATGCACTAGCGAGTGCAGCAGTCTTAGGAGACACTTTAGGCGAGCCAGAGGTTGCGACAACGACCAGACATCCAAGGCACAGGTCTGGATGCACTTGCATTGTGTGCATTCAGCCACCAAGTGGGAAAAATAGACACAAGTCGTCCTGTGGCTGTAATGTGTGTAGCACCGTGAAGAGAAGGTTCAAAACACTGATGTTGAGGAGGAAGAAGAAGCAGATGGAGCGTGATGGACCAGCTGCAGCAGAAGAAGCTATGGGGAAGAAAGAAACAAAAAGGGCCGAGTCAGATAAGAATAAGGCAGAGAAAGTAGTGAACACAGGGAGGATAGATCT
The DNA here is from genome assembly GCA_963922655.1 of Cardamine chenopodiifolia. Lineage (NCBI taxonomy): Eukaryota > Viridiplantae > Streptophyta > Magnoliopsida > Brassicales > Brassicaceae > Cardamine > Cardamine chenopodiifolia. The sequence goes on along the minus strand of OZ000486.1, from coordinate 12,685,547 downwards.
GAACAGTGATCCTTACAACAGAGAAGACACTGAAGCTGTGACAGTGGAGAAAGACGAGAGTAAGAGAAGAGAAATAGGGGAGTGTTCAGGCGTGGCTCAAGGCGGTGATGGTTTAGGAGTTACAGAGATGGAAGGAGAGGCTGAGAAAATTACTGAAGATCCGAGAGGTTCAAGCTGACATTGAATGCAAAAAGGAAACGACCAAAAGCTAAACTCATAGCTACTAAGGAGACAAAGAGTAGAAGAAGCAGACGAGAGAGAGAGAGAGAGGTACAGTTTTGTGTTTGATTCTGTCATAGTTTAAGGAAAAAATAAGCTTCCGAGTTAAAACAACAACAATGGCTATCTTTTGTTTAGTTAAAAAATGGTTTTGAGTGAGTTTGGGGTTTAGTATGCCTCCATTGATCTGGCTTTTGTAGAAGGCAAATGGAGCTTTGTGCTTGTTGATGAAACAATCGAGTTTTTTGTGTTATTCTTTTCAACCTCATATGGAATGGTATTAGGATTAAATTAAGACCATTCTTCTTAAATTATTGTCTAATCTTGGATTTTCCGGGTTATGAAAGAAAATGAGTGAGGGTTTAGATATATAAAGATGTGGTAGACGTGAGGAGATATCATGCATACTAAATGTTGTTAAGTGTAAACTTGTAATTGGATAAGGAGATTAATTAAGAAGTTAATTACATATAAATCAGATTGAACTAACTTTTAGATTGAAAAGCCTTAAATAGTCACAATGCAAAAATTTATTTTTATTTCTCAACCGTTCATTTCTTTAAAATAGCATGTTCTATGTTTTCAAATCTCACTTTAAAATTTGTCGAGTTTTTGGCTACCGACATAAAGAAAATTAATGGATGAATTGTAGGGGTGTAAATATGTTATTTATACTATAGTTTTACTAGGTTTCGATAAAATTTCAAAGTTATGAAACTTTTACACCTTTGATTATGAAAACAAGTAAAAGAATTTATGACAAAACTTGCAATCATCCCTTGTACTGTTGTCTTGGAGACTATCTACTTTAGAAAGAAATTCAGGTTAGCACTGATATTGTAGTACATTAGTCTTTTCCATTTCGACATGTATGATATGGGTAGTGTTGGAGAGTAGTGTGGTATTATGATTTGGTTTAAAAATTGCTCATCGCCTCATGTCTAAGTTATTTTGCTTTACTGTGGAATGGTTGAGCAACTTAAAAACTTTCTTATCTATCTTGTATCCCTTTTCCCTTTCACTCAGTAATTCTTCTCCACTAAGTTTCATATAGTTGGTGAAAAGGCTTAATGATCCACTTTTTTTCATTTGCAGTCAGAAAAATCCAGTTTTCATTAGTCATCCTTCTTCTTGTTGTTGGAATTTGCAACCGTAACAGATCTTCAGCTTAATATGCTGGGTTCTGTCTTGTCGCTGCTGGCTGTTATCACAACTTGTGTTGCCCAAACTGTATCCTATGCTTATCTTCTCTTTCCCCTTTCCATATGTATTAGCCAGTGGTTCGGCTAAACAGGTGTCCTTGTTCAATTCGTTACTGTTATCTTAACCAATTATAATACAGATGACCAATACGACCCAGAAGAAGTTCAGGGTTTCATCCACCCAACTTCTGTATCAGTCTTGCCCATATCAAGCAATCACTCTTTTCGTAACTGGGCCATTTTTAGATGGTCTCTTAACCAACAAGAACGTGTTTGCTTTCAAGTACACCCCTCAAGTCCTGGTGAGAACCAAGCAATATTTTTGGAATGGTCTTCCTTATTGCTTCTACATATTCACAAACATACCTTGTGTGAATGCAGTTCTTCATCGTCCTCTCCTGCCTCATATCTGTTTCAGTAAACTTCAGCACGTTTCTCGTCAGTGGAAAGACATCTCCAGTCACTTATCAGGTTTTGGGACATGCCTAGTGTTAGCATTTTGGTACCTTTTGCTAAAAGACGCATTCAGCTAGCGCAACATTCTTGGTATCCTGATCGCTTCATTCCTATTACTGCACACTTGAAACCCAACAAAAGGCTACCGAAACATCAACCCAATTGCCCCCAGGTAAAAGTTTCACCTTCTCTTCTGGTAACGTAATGAGAAAACAAGAGTTGAGAATTGAATCAATTGATGTTGTGGATGTGTCTTTGTCGCGCTATTTAGCTGGATGCTGTATGGAACTCAAACAAAGATTTTAAAGCGTAGAGCTGGGAGCTGGATCTCTGAAATCTTGGTTTTGTTTCCACTTGTCAACTTTTTATCTCTCTTAGGTGAGTTTGAAAAACAAAAATTTACAGCTTCCGAGGGAACAGCTTTTTGTTGATCCATTTTATATACATATTACCAATTTTGACTTTTATAGATTTGTATTCAAAGGCCTTTTTTTGTGGCAAAAATTAAGAAAATACGAAAATCAAGTGATGTTCATTGGATTCCATTTGTATTGCATGGCTTTCTACCTAAGAAATATGAGCAATTTAATCACTTATGCAAGGTTTTCTTCTTCTTCTACTTGTTGGTCTGTAAAAACAATACCAACACAGTCTAAACAATCATATTTAATGTACATTTATAAAATCATGTTGCATAATACTGCATATAATGTTCAAATATAATAATTGGTTTTCAAAAATTTAAACATTAACATAACAATTTTTCCTAACTTTGTTCTTTACAACACATGTTTACATAATTCTTTTAAAATAAACTCAAAACAAACAAAACTGCCCTTATGTCACTTAACAGTGTCTAAATTTCAGGGTTTAACACACAACAAAGCATTTTTTGTTTCTTTGCAGCTTCCATTCCTTTTTATACACATAATTTCTCCGGCTTCCCGACCATCAGCAAGAACCAGATGTCGATCCATAACGAAGTATGTATCCTCAGATATCATAAACGTTTTTGAGTTTTCAGTTCCAAGGCTGCCCAATTCTAACCAGACTGGTTTTCACAATCTTGTGCTTTAATCCTAAGAAGCATCCAACTTTAACTTTGTCATGAAACAGCAACAGATCCCTCCTTTGGGATAGCTTGATCGTGGTATATGGTGTCTGATACTTTGCTCGGTGGCCAATATCGGAACACAGATCTTCCAACAATGTTCCCTATGGGAAGCGGACCCCTACATTTTATATTCACCACAACCATCAATGAGGGCGCACATTACCATTAATCAAATGAGTACAAGAATGATCATAATGGATTTAGAGAGTTACCAGTTATGAGAGTCACAACTTTTGTTGCGGTTATCTCTAAGGACAAAAACATAACCATTGGGGACAAACTGCAAATAAACATGAAAAGATCAACAATCTGATACTTAAACAATGATGAACAAGTGGTAAGTATAAGTTGCTCACCATTGGTTCCATTTATAGGGCATTGGCTGTAAGACAAAATCTTCTTCTTGCACAATGTCATTCATAAGAAGCTTCCCATCACGAACCTGCATGGTACAACATCCACAGATTAAATACAAATTTGATAAAAGAAAAAAAAAAACAGAAAAAGGGCTGGGTTCATTTTCTGAGAAAACTTGTTGTCCGAGAAAGCCTCTACAAAAGTAATACTAATACCGACTGATGTGAACAAAGACTTCAATGGGTGAACAGGATCAGATCAATCAACAAGTGAGGATTGGATATGAGGGCTTACTTCAACCCATTCACCTTCACTTGCCACTATCCTCTTTATGAATACATCATTGCTACTGTAACCATAATCCTGCAATTTTCATTGGCAAAACATCAAATACTTCATTTACAATACAAGCCACCAAACACAGGTTGAAACATCTGAAATAACAAGTAATTTGAACTGTCACCTACCAGAAAAATTGGAGGAACCTTGAAGATTACTATATCTGAAATATCTGGCTTCCTGAAAAAGTATGAGACCTGACACAACACAAAGAGTCACAAACACGGATATAGCTAAAACGGTCGGTTTAATCATAAGAAACTAAAAGAGTCTCATTCAAAACTCCACATCAAACAACTAAAAGCTAAGGTGTAGTAGTCTAGCAATTGCCTATAGAACAAATTTCACCTATAGTTTTTATGATGAACAAATTTTTTCACAATAATCGAATTTACAATGGATAATATAATTAAATAATAAGATATATTTTATTGCTTTTTGTATATATTTGTATAGCACTACAAAATGCTTGTGTGGTGGACTTTTTATTTTCTAAAAACGTTTGGTGAATTGGATAGTGATCCTCTTTCATTCTCTTTTGCTTTCACTTGAATCTTCACTCTTTGAAGTTGTCCACGATGGACAGAGTGGCCTTGTATACTTTTTTCACTGGTAACTCACAGTAAAATTTTACGGTTTTGTTTTCCCGATTTTTTTATTTGAAAGTTTTTGGGCGTTCATATATAATTTTTCAGTGGGGGAGGCTCACATAAATCATATGTCGTTCATTATTTGGATGCAGTTAAGTGAATTAGGCGTTCGTACATGACATTTATAATCATCGGACCAACTCAGATGATTTACCGACCAGGTTCCTAACTCAATAAAAGAACTACGATTAAACAAACCATGGATTTTTTCGAGCTATATTTCATTTCGGCTTTAATTGGTCAAGTTACTTACAAAAAAAAAAAAAAATCAAGTTGATATTTGTGATCTGGTTTTAGAAATTCGGTATGACTCATCGCTCATACGTATACATACAGATATCAGATATGATACGTTACTGATTACAAGTTATGTTTTAGTTTGGGTTGATTTACAAAATAACTTTATTGAAAAAGGTATTTACTTATTATTTATTTAGAAGTACAATCAAATCTTTATAAATTAATAAATCGGGAATGAAATATTTTATTAATTTATATGAACTAAAATTTTTTTGATAAATTAATTACTAATTATTAATTTATAAATAGAGTTACCTATATTTATAAATATCTTTTAACATCAAAAAATATATATTTAAAATAAATAGTAAAAGAAAATATTATGATACATTTAGACGCAGTTATATGTTAAGAAACAATCATCACATCTAAAATGGTTCACAATTTTATATGCAATTTAAAAAATAATATTATCAATTTTTGATATATATTATTTTGTGGTTTTATTATTATATTAATCTAATTCGTAAATATATATGTTCTGTTTGTGACACATGTCCACAGCTGAAACTTTATCCTATTCTTTTTGGTCGGCGATTAGATTTTATTCATTTAAGCCCAATGGGCAACGTGGAGAAGAGGAAATGCAAGTATACAACCCTAAAATTTATAACACGTCTTAAAGCCCAAATATGGCCCACTTAAATGGCCAGCACATTAAGAGTAGTGACACGTTTGTAACACGTGTTAAAATTAGGGTTGCACGAAGGAATCGCCACCGCTGAACCACACGAACATCTCATGAACAGCTTGGACCACCGCCAATCGGCCGATGTCTGGAAGAACAGTAAGAGACCATGGAATACTGAGGTTGTGCCTTCCTTTTTGTGCAGTTCCACTAGAAATTCTTCAGCGACTATCAACCGGTGCTCCTCCTCTAACTTCATTGCCTCTTCCGATGGATTTTCTGCCGTCTCCTCTGTAAAGAAGCTCCATTCCACCGTCTACTTCTCTGAGATTTGACGGACTAAGTTATCTATTAGAAAAACGAAGATATTACTCTTTAAACAATGGTTTAATTGAACATATCCTTGAACATAGAAGAGGTTAGAAAATCAGATTTGAACTGCCGATTATTTTAAAATTTAGCAAACCGCAGAAGAAGAAAATCATGCTTTTGCTACAAAACCCAACTTTTATTTCGATCCAAATCAATACTGGGCAAAAAAACAAGGCATGATCACCTAAACTAAGGATGTTGGTTTATAATTGAGATTGGTATATTTAATATAATTATATAATTAAGTATGTATGTTGAGTCTTTATGTGTATTAAATTAAAGTAGTATTCGGTAAGAATCATGAGATGAAGAAATATAACTCTTAGTTCGGTGAGGTTTGAAACTATATAAATATTAGTTTTGTTTAATGTATGTGTGTCTTGTTAATAAAACAAATTTTAGTTTTTCACATCTATTTTTAAAGAAGAGGAGACAATATATATTTAGTTTATTATATTTTTTATTATGAAATTAATATTCTAACATAACATCACAACTTATGTTGGTTTTGGAAAAGCATGATGCAAGAAGAGAAAAATAAAAACAACAAAAGTGTTTTCAAGAAAAAGGTTCTAAAAGCAATGAAGAAGATAGGAAATTTTTTCAAAAAAGCAATAGAAAAAATGGATGTGTAGTTGAATTGTGGAAATAGAATTCTGAAACTTTATTTGATACGATACAAGACGGGATCCGGTTACAGAGATAACTGAAGAAGACATGGAGACGATTCAAGTATAAAACGTCATAGAGATGTGATGGTGATTAAAAAAGACACCAAGCAAAGAAGGGGACTGTTTACCTAAGAGAAAAAATAGAGCAAAAACCGGTTGTAAAGATAACCAAAGAAGATGGGGCTAACGATTTATTTTTCTCCTCAACTATGTTATTATACGATCAGATCCATACAAAATTTAAGGTTAGTTCTAAATCCACATAAATTAAAGTTAAATCGCTTAATACCCATATAATAGAAGTTCGAATTCTATTTCTCCACGGATTCAAATTTCGAATCGTAATTACACATAATTTATGGTTTTGATTAACCAGAAACCAATTAGCCGAGATACTTAAATTGTAAACCAATTTTCTAACCGATTCAACCCGAATTGGTACCGATTTTGACCTGATTTTCACTTAACCAAATCAAAATAAAAAATTCTCAAATTCATAAAATCCTCAAATCTATCTGATTTAAGAGTTCTTCGTCGTACACCATGTCTGACGACGACAATGACTTACGACCCAAAGTTGATTAATGGATCGAGCTCAAAACATCATAATCACCTCCTGTCAAACACGTCTCCGTTGCTTGATCCGATCGTCGTAGTCTTCATCGTCGTTGGACAGTCACGCCTTCATCTTCCTCGTCTTGATTTCCAGAGAGAGAAAGAAAGAATTATTTTTTGTGATTTGTATACATAGATCTTGATTGGTGGGTTTTGTAGTCATAGCTCTCCTATATGCATATAAAGTGTTTGTGAAAATGTTTCAGAGATAATTAATTTCAACTTCACTGTGTTTAATTTCATAGATCTCCAACACTATTACTAACAACTAAATTTTTTTGTTACAAATCGGTAAAATCTATGGCTGAAACATATATTTGAATCAACAATTATATAATGTGAAGCAAAACAATCATGTCAAATGATAATACTGGTGAGAATGTTGATGCATCTAGAGAAGTATAAAAGATTGAATTTATAAAGCTGGAAGCTGGAAGCTGGAATTTCTTTTGATTTCTTTTCGGGGTTGAGCTACATCGTCGATTTTAGGCTGAATTAGTATCGACGAAGATGAAGAAGATGAAGATTCTATTGTTGAAGAAGATGAAGATTCTATTGTCGAAGAAGATGAAGATATTCATTGTTGAAGAAGATGAAGATTTCAATAACGAGGAAGAAGATGAAGAAGATATTTCATTAACCGGATTTTAGATTTGGGTTAGGGTTACTCGGGTTAGTATCGATTTCGTATCGGTTTAGTTCGTAAACCAAGAAAATTCGAATTTGTGTGGATCTTGAATTCGAACTTTAGTATTGTGTGTATTAAGCGATTTAACTTTTATTTTATGTGGATTTAGAATTAACCATAAACTTTGGAGGGGAATAGATCATTAGCCTAAAAAAACGTGAAGAATTTTACACAAAAATTTGGTGATCAAGAGAACACCAAAAAAGAATGAAAAGAAATTTCACTTAAGAAAAAGAGAGTGAAAGAAGGTTGTAAGAACAACTGAAGAAGATGTGACGAAAGATCAGGGAAATTTTTTTATAAAGTGACAAGGAGAAGATTCGAGGGAAAGAAAAATTCCAAGAGTCCCCATGTTAAAATGAGAGAAACGAAAAAATGAGCAACTTTATCAAAGTGATGAAGAGACACGTTAAGTGTTGGTTTATATTTGAGTTCGATATATTTAATATAATTATATAATTAAGTATGTATGTTAAGACTTTATGTGTATTAAGTATGTATCTTTTACTATGTTTCTTCATTCTAATTATGAAATCAAGATTTTAACAAAAGATACAAAATCCAAATGTTGTCGGATACTTGCAACCGGAAAAGACCGGAGTTTATTGACCAATACAAGATCGGAAAAGCAAATCGAACTACGTCGGTAACTTTACAGACAAAAGATGAGCTTCCTCTCTCTAAAAATAAAAAAGAGAGAAGAAAGAGAATAACTTTGGTTAACCAGAAATCACCTCTCTAAAAAGGTTCCGGTTAACCCTCTTTTCTAAATTATCCTTCGCTAGTTTTCCTTTCGTATTTCATTATCTGTGTTGTGTTTTGTATGTTTATCTTACAAATAAAATGTGATAAAACATAAAATGTGTAAACTAATAATAAGTGAAAATCTTATTTAGACACAATTTGACGAAAATACCCGTTTGACCTTGCACGTTTGTCTTTATTTTATTAAATTAGGTGTACTCATTAGCGAGAGTTATACACATCATATAAAATACCACGCAACAATTAGTGAATATATTTTATCAAAAAAAAAATTACTAATTTTATATGTGACAAAGTACTATAAGATAAAACGACATATATTATTATGTGAAATAACGTGTCATCAAATGTAGTAGCCGATAGTTTTTTTAACAAACCGTCTTTTATATGATAACTTGGTATTTCTTTTCAATATTATTCGCAAACTATTAATTTTGGTGAGATAAACACCATTAATTTTGGCTCAAAAGGAGATTGGAATTTGAGCTTGACTAGTGTGTGGAAAAGATCGTTGATTGTACCGAGCATGCATTCTGCACACCGCACATCAACTCTCACAGTGGCCAAATGATTGAGGAATCGACAACTAGTGTACTATCCCCTATTATCATACTTGCGATTTGATGTGCGATTTATCAACTAAGTTTGTACGTACGGAGAGAAATGAAGGAACCTCACTTTTTCTATGATGGATAAACCCTTACAAAATGGGAGAAATAGTTTCTAAAGAAGAGATATATCTGATGCTATTGTTGTTAAAAGTTGAAGAAGTCCAAATATTGGAATGAATTATATGAAAATAATATTCAGTGACAAAAAAAGAAAAAAAGAAGGGTAACGAATGAGTTTACCCAATTTGACACATGACATAAATCATTAATTCAATAGGTCTTATTATATGAAAGAACCCAAATTTTTGATAGAACACTTAAAGGTTCCGATTGGCACAAGGCGGTCTTTTTGGAGCTTTGTAAGTCTATGGTGTTAGACAGTTGCGGATCCATAAATACTTTTAATTAGAATCAGACATAACAGCGTCCGGAAACATTAAAATGCTCATATTGAAATTTAAATGGGTCATACAACACAACTAAATATATCTAAAAATATTTATTCAATGAAAAATATAATTTTTATATTTTAAAGGTGTCACTTGCATGCATGTAGGTCTCTGCCCATAGTGTTAGAGGAGTACACGACATAGGTGACTGAACGGGTCCTCCATACATGTACAATTATGGCCAATGAGAAGGACCATAGCTCTACTGTTTATACACTTGATTTGTGTCTCCTTAATTGTTGTGATGCCCTGGCCCCTCGACTCTTGTACTATGATCGCTTGTTTGCGATTTTTTTTACCTCTTATGTTGTTATATATATATGTGTGTGTGTGTGTTGTTACGTTTGGCGGTTTTGTTAATCAGAGAGTGTAATGAGGGATTTCTAGCTAGTGTGAGTTGATTGGTCTGACCTGTTTGGAGAGGCGATTCTCCTCCATTTATAAATCTTGCAAAATATAATGTGTTACATTTTTTTGGTCTAAATTTCATTAAAATACCAAAATACAAAGAAATTTATTATATATGTGCCATACACTAAAAACAAAATATTAGAAGAAACAAAGTTAATCGATGCCTTTCGAGGTAAGCTTTACAAGGTAGCAAACATTGTATGTTGCTATTTTCCTTCTTCTCTATTCGTTGCAATATGTATGAAATTACTTATTTGTGGTACATCTATATATTTGTATGATGAGAAGGCGTGCGCATAAGTAAGAGTATAAAGTAAAAGTGACACAAAAATTTGTTAACGAGGTTCGGTTAATAATCTACATCTCCGGGACGTAGTTCATAAACCATTCATTAGAAAAGACCGTAACCTACAATTGCTACATGGCATCCACCACTCTTTTCTATAATTACAATAAAATAACACTACCACTCATTGTCTTGTCTGACGAGTGTAGGTTCACAGCAAAACCACCAACAGATCTACCAATCTTATCTGGTAGGACAACACCACACATCCATGTGCATATCTCAATAGAACCCTAGGCGCGTAACGTTTTTTGTCACCACCTCGACCTATTTTGTATTTTCTCCAAGAACAAACCCTAAAGCCCACTTAATCTTCAAGTCTTCATATGAAGTTGAGCTTATCTTTTCATGGAATCGAAGCCCACATGATCTTGTTCTTTCTTCTCAGATCTTCTCAATAAAACTTCAATGCCACGTCATTAAGTCTTAGACGTGATTTCTTTATTTTGACTTGATGTACTGCTTTTCTGATAGAGACAACATGCTTCTTGTTTTCACAAGTCATGAGCTGATGGGGACAACATGCTTCTCTTCTAGAAACATAACTTGTTTTAATTCTGAAACATATGATTCCTCCGTCTTGTCAACAAAAATCAACAACCAGATGCAACTCTTGAGTTTTTTGATGATTGTGACGAGCTTAGCAAGCACTATAACACGTCGTCTGACACCTCCTCTGGCAAACTCAACCACCAATCTCTTGACCCTTTTCTCATCTCGTATGCTAGAGACAACAAACCGAAATAGCGTAGAAAAAACCCATTAATTTGCAATCCTACTCCAACTTAAAAACTCTTTCTGTCAACTTCGTAGATGGCAACAAAAACACTCGCTTCTTCCTCCGATTTGTGAACTCTTCTTCCTTCACACCTGCTTTCATTTTCTCTGCTAGCCACAAATCCATGATCATATCCGAACCAACTCAGATACTAATTGGAATAACCTATTTTTGCTAGATCTATATATTTGTATGATGAGAAGGCATGATCATAAAGTAAAAGTGACACAAATATTTTTTAACGAGGTTCAATTGGTAACCTACATCCTCGGGACCTATTCCATAAACTATTCACTAGAGAAGGCCGCAACCTAAAATTGCTATATGTCATCCACCACTTTTTCTAGAATTACAATAAAAGAACACTACTCATTTTCTTGTCCGACAAGTGTAGTTTTACAAAAAAAAACCAACAAATCTACCAATCTTGTCTGGTCGGACAATGCCACACATCCATGTGCATCTCTCAATAGAACCCTAAGTGCGTAACGTTTTCTGTCACCACCTCGACCTATTTATTCGCTCTACGAGCAAACCCTAAAGCTCACTTAATCTTCAGTCTTCATATGAAGTTTGGTTTATCCTTTCATGGACTCGAAGCCCACATGATCTTGTTCTTTCTTCTCAAGTCTTCTTAATAAGACTTTAATGCTACATCATCAATTCTTAGACGCGACTTCCTTATTTTGACTTGATGTACTACTTTTCTGATTGAGGCAACATATTTCTTGTTCTCACAAGTCGTGAGCTGATGAAGCTTATACTTTCAATGTATGCCAGATTGACATTGCTTTTTTTTTTTAACTTTCCAAATCGTACAAGGAAATGCCATTGCATCCGTTATATGTTTTGGAATGTCGACACGATAGCAATTATTATGTATTGGCTTCTTTGTTAATGATGTAGACTTCATATTTCTCGTGCTGTAATTTTGTATATTCTTGTGTTTGTCCAAGATTTCTTTCGATGACACTACCGAAATCCTCCATTTATTTAGATAATTTTACGGGGTTTTCTAGATTTACAACGAGAAGTCGACACAAATTTAATTATTCCATAAGAAAATATTGACAACGGAAAGACACTGATGATAATTACCACCAGAACAACCTTTTCCAATTGAGAAACTAAACGATTGATTTTTTTTTATTTCAAATTTTCCACCACTAATATCTAAAATGAATTAAACTCCGATTAAAATTCACCATCCTTGTGGTTAGCATCACAACTTCCACCATCATGATGAAAATAGAATAAATCGATGTAGAAATTACCCTACAATCATCAAATTCATCACCAAACAATCACTAAAATATGATTACAGAGAAGAAAAATCATAGAACAAATTCATCACCAAACAATCACTAAATTATGATTGCAGAAGAAAAGTCATAGAACAGTAACTTTTGGTGTTTTTTACATAACCGTTTTAAATAGCAGTTTAATATAATGTGTTAGATATGATCCCAACATATATACATGAATATATTTATCAAAAAAAAGAGAAAACATATATACATGTATATAGTAGTAGCATACACAGAAATGTAAATATTCCTTATCCAAGCGCATAAAAGGAAATAAAGTCAAAATAGAAATATGCTAAATACAAGAATAATATCTGAGACCTAGAGCATATTATCTTGTTCACACACATGTGATTTTAAATTTAGATGAAGAACTCTTCAGTAAAAGTAAAGGGTGAATTGACTAATGGGACACTTTTTTAACTTAATTAGAAATATAGACAGTTTATTATTTAATATTTTATTTGGACAGTTTTTATTGTTTAAGTAACTGTGCACATTTTTTGTGTTCCAAAAGACCCTCTTCTTCACAAGTTATTTATAGACACTGCCACTACCACTAAAATCTTTATAAGAATGTGAAATAATAAGAGAGACTGATAATAAGCAGTAAGAAGGAAGATAATTTATCTCATTTATATCAGTTTTTTTTTCTTTCTTTTTTTTCCATTTTCTCTCTCATCCTTCATATCCATATTATTCCTCTAGAATTTCGAATGATGAAAATATTAGTAGCATGTAATTTCTTTTTTCATTTCCAAAACGTTCTCTATTTTTTCTCCATAAATTAATATGTGTTTTGTTATATAATTTCAAATATATTTTTCTTATGGATCATAAATTTTTGTTTTTATAGAATATTAGATATACATACTACGGGGTCACGGGCAGATCCAGAATAATTTTTAACCCGAAACACCAATATTATAAAATAAAATATAATAAAATTTATAAAAATATATTTTAAATATCAGTTTTAGGTCAATGATGTTTTATGATTTATTGCCTATCGTCTTTTTCTTTTTATTCTTTTGTTTGTTAAAATTATATTTTTAACAAGTAATATTTTTGGATCTGAATCTTATTATATTTGCAAGTCTTTTGGAATTTTGGAGAAAAATATGATTTGGGCTGGAACTTTTTTATTCTTTTGCTTAAACAGAGTGGGTCACTTTTTTTATTTTCTTCATTACATTAAAAGAATTTTCAGATTTTAAAAATTTACTAAAAAAAAGTTATGTAGAGCACGTGCCTCACCTTACATTTATCTACATCCGCCCCTGTTATAGTATGGAGTGATTGGTTAGGGCTCTCAAATAATTTAAAAGGTTTTACAGTTTATTTTCTTCCTTTCTTTCACTACAGTTTTGAAAGTCCTTTTTTAACGCTTGTTTTCTTTAGTTTTTTAACAGTCACATATTTGAGACGTTAACTGGTAAACAAAATATCACGTCTTTTATTTTCCTAATATAGTGGCTAATTAAAATTATGTTTTATTTTATCTTGAACCAAATAAAAATCTAGGTAATCCGTTTAAATTGGATTGTGTAAAAAAATATCCAAGAATTTTTTGAGTGTTATAAAAAAAAAAACTTTTGTCTATTTATAATCACATTCTTTTTTTTAGAAGATAAAAGATTATAAATATGCAAATTAAATAGTAGATCCTATAGAAATATAATATCTATATACTTTTTAATTTTTTCCTATGTCTTCTTTTTTGTTTGTTAACAAGATTTTGTATTGACTAGTTATTCTAAAATAAGTAATTTAATATTTAAAATGTAATTTATGTTATCAATTATAGTTATCACATTACTTAAGTTTTATAAATTAATAAAATTTATAGACAAAAAAATAATTAAAGTTTAAAATAATAGTCAATATTTTATCAATATTTAAATTAACAGTAGTATCAATTACAGTTCTAACAGTCAAAGTTTTTACAAGTAAAAACCTACAGCGAAAGCTATAATAAAAATCGTTACCACTCGGTCCCTATGTTTCGTACACCTTAATATAGTATATTTTGGTGTACACACTCAATATATATTGTACACCTTGGTGTACATACACTGTCTCGTACACTATATATTCTCTTGTACAACCCGATGTAAATATTGTTTTCTACACTTGAGTGTACATACTCCATATCGTACATTTTCATATACACTATGTCTCGTTATACTTAGGTGTACAATATAGGTTATATATGTGTGATGCAATAGAACGGTGTAAGATGGAATGTACAATGTAGTGCGCAAGACTTTGGTACTATTTAGTACTAGTTGCAGTTCAAACGTGAGTGTACAGACATTGACTACCAATAGACAGTGTACATCTTGGTGTACATAGACATAAAAGTGTACACCGAAACGTATTAAACAAAACTATATATGATACAAGGTACAACATAGTTAGAATAATGTAAGATTAGAATGATGTACACCCATAAATGTATGATGTATAATATAGAATATACATACCAAAGTATATAATATAATGTATACACCGAGATATAGTAGAAATCACATGAATGTATACATTAAAGTGTCCATAAGTGTACTACACTAAAGCGTACGAAAAAGTGTGTAGATTTAAAAACATTGGAAAAATCATAAGCTCATGATTCATAGTGAAAATATACTTAAAATCATATAACAAAAATGCATCTTAATTAATAAAGAAAAACTAGAAATTTTTTTAAGATGAATTTTTTTTTAAACTACACACCAAATAATATTCTCATCAATCGAATCTCAAGAAAAATAATATTAGGGTGGAGGATGAGAAAGAATGAAACAAATGATGTAAATGAGAGAGAAATTGATTTGTTCGACACAAGTGTCTCTATCTCATTCTCTCACATTTTTATCTCAGTGTCCATTACATAACCAGAAAAATAATTTTTTACAACTTCACATTTACACCAAAGTGCCAATATATATAATTTATCTATTAAATAATATTAGTTTATTCATAAAATAACTATAAATTTGAATTTCAAACCTAAAATTTATAAATTATGTTAAATGTCGAGTCGTCGTTAACAGTGGTTAAACACATAAGCAGTGACATGTTTAAAATAACGTCGTTCTACATAAAAAATTTTATTTTATTTTTATCAAAACCAAATTTCAAATTCGAATCGTCAAACATAATAATAGCAAAATATAATCGGTTTATCCAAAACCATTATCAGAATTTATGTCAACATAAAAATTAATATACTCAACTTCTATAAATCCAACCCCAAAATTAAAATCAACACATTTATAAACAGAGACAATTACTTTTACAAAAACCTAAAATCGGATTGGTTAACTTTAATATTAATTGGATTGGATTGGTTTAACATATATTAGATTGGTTTAGCTTAACATAGATTGGTTTAACGTATATTGGATTAGTTTAACATATACCCAGAAAGATAGTCTTTGTCTTCTCTATCTTCTCATTTCCTCATCGCCGCCGGTGAAGAAACTAGAACAAATCTCGTTGAAGGAGCTATACCGGCGGCGTTGGCTAAACCTCGATCCTGGTGAATCTCGTTTCTGTCAATTTCTCGTCTAACAAGCTCGCCGGGAAATTGAAATCTTCTCCGTTGATGGGTAAGAAGAGAATAAGCACTGTCAATCTCTCGTCCAATCGCTTATCATAATCGGCACGGAGAATTTCATCTCAAATTTTTTGGCGTCTCTGAAACACCTCGATCTATTCAACAACAATTTCTCCGGTGACTTCTCCCGTCTTAGTTTTGGACTCTGCGAGAACCTCACCGTATTTCTTCAAGCTCCACACTTTCAGTCTTCACAGCCACCGTCGGATCTAGTAAATACTCTCGGCGGACTCTTTCTTCTTCATCTTCTTCTTCTTCTTCGTCTTGGTTCCATTGATACGCTGTGTTTCTAAGCGGAGAGAGAGATCTAGCTTTGCGGTGAACAGATCTGCTCCTTAATTTCAGATCTCTTCCGATGAGGTCATGGAAACGCCGCCTAAAGGACCACTGCTCGAAGAAAACTGAGACGAGAAATCAAACTCAAAGTCACCCCAGGACGAAGACGAAGACGAAGATGACTTGAGCTTGAATCAAAGGCAGACTTAAAGCTGATTGAATCAAAGGATCAAAGGATATCTTCAGAGATGCTGAACTTAAATCTGATTGAATCAAAGGATCTTTTTCTTCTCTGAACTATGCTCGCACAGAACGAATGACGGATGTCGGACTCCGACAGTGATTTTTGGGTGAAGAAGAACAAACTATTAAACCGATTTGCTCAACTAATTCTGAAACCAACTCCGGGTCAATTAGTATTTAGTTAACTCCAACAACCAGTGCTTAACCAATTAGTATTTCAGTTATTAAATTGATTCGAACACGGTTAAACTGGTATGTTTTCGTGAATCGGTTTACTTCAGAGATGATAATTTTATAATTTAAAATGATGAAGTAGTAACTTGTGGATCAATCGGTTAAATGCACTATTAAATGTGTTAAAGGTCACGGTTTTTTTAATCTCTGATGTAATATTTTTTTAAAATAACTTTAAATCCAAAACGAGGTCGTTTTACATATGTCAATGCTTATATGTCTGCTGACTAACCACCGTTAACGATGATTTGAAATTTGACTACAATTTTGAGTTTAAAATTTAACTTTATGGATATTTTATGAATAAATTAGCATTGTGTAAAAGATGAGATATCTGTTAGTACTTTGTTGTAAAAGACACTTTCGGCTTAAACAAACTCACTAACTTTTAACAAGTGTATTAGAGACATAGTAAAAAGTGTCCAAAAATCAAATTTGCTATAGTGAACTGTCCCACTGGACAAATATCTTCAAAATTTTTTTGTCTATTTCTCCAATTATCTCTAAAAATAATTTCTAAATCTCTCACTGATGGCGAAGGATGATCAGAATTGTAGTAAGAGATCTCAAATTCTGCCAAAAGTAGGGCACTCAAAATTTGTATCATATATTTCTTTTGTGTTATATGAATGTGAATTTTCAGCAGAAAAGGTTTGTTTTTACAAAGTTGCTTCAGTGGCAAATACATGTTTCCCTTGGTCCAGAAAACGTTGAAAATCAGGGGAGAACATTAGTACCATATTTTCCATTTAAGAATTAGGGGACGACTGTTTTGAAGGAGGTAACTTGAACATTTGATGAATATCTTTTGTACGTTTCCAAAAATGAATACGTGTTCTTGCTTGTTATCACATATGTATGTAGCAAATCTTAAAAGTCAAACCCCACAAGATGTGAGTAGTGGCCACCACGCTTCCGCTGAGCTATACGTGATTTAAATCATCATTATTTCTTTTATGTTCCGCCTTAGAGATTTTTCCATATTTTCATTACTTATCAAGATTGTGCTTTTTCTTGTGGAAAAGGAACTAAGTAAGAAAAAATGATCAAAAAAATAAAAGGTTTAGCTCGCTTTCTAAACAAAAAATATTCAACTAAACTGAATAAAATCAACAAAAAAATAAAGGGAAAAGAAAGTTTAGAGATGAAAATTGACGATTTGACAAAAAAAATAGAAGAAATAATTGATGAAAAAAACGGAAAAAAAGAGAAAATTGATGAAAAGTTGGAAGAAGAAGGAGAAATCATGTAACACTTATCTCTATCTTGAACAATAATCAGATGAAAACACATTTTGCCAATTTTGATGCAATATTGTCATTAGCAGTGGAAAAATTAGGAGAGATGGATAATTTGTGACGATGGAGAAAATGATAAAAGATGGAGAAGATAAAAAGAAATAAACACAAAAATTTCTCTCATTTTTTATTGGATAATGATACTATTTGTAATATGAAGTAGTGGGTTCGCTTACCTATTACCATAATATATTCTATTAGTGAAACAGTACAAAAATGTCTATATTACAAATTTTAAATAATGAACTGTCCAATTAGCCAAATAAATTTAAATAAACTATCTAATTCTCCAATGATCTCTACACTAAAACCAAATAAAGGTTGCCTTTATTTGCAAATTAATTGTTATTTTTATCTGCTCAGGAGGAAGTACCACTTATTCATTTTGGCTCAACTAGCATCATCCGCTGCAGATGTGACTTTTACAGATTCTGGAAGAAAGTGACAACGATGGTAGTTGGAAAATTTGCTAACAAAACTAAAAACAAAAATCAGCGAATTAGCGGAAAACTTTTTTTTTGTTTTCATTTTCCCCACGTGTTAGTGTTTATTTTTTTCCTTTTTTGTGGGCAAAAGCCCACATGTTAGTGTTAGTTTTTATTCTTTGAGATATATACTTTTTTAAGTACCAATAATTTTCTTTAAACAAAACTAATAGGAACTTAAATGTTGAAACTTAATGGGGGAGGCTAATTAAAATCTAAACCTTTGATATGTTTAATGGGGAGGCTAAGATATCGAATCTATTATGTTCAGTCATATAATGGGTGCGGGGTGAAGCGAATCTTCTCAACGTCCTAGTTTCTTACAAGGCATTAATAATTATTAGACCACTTCAGAAATATTGTTGACCGAGTTCTTAAATGCATCAAATCTACCATTCAACAAACCATGCGTTTATTTAAATAGTCTTTTTATTTGTTTTTCTTCCTAGTTGATACTTATTGATCTGATTTTTCAATTTGGCATCACTCATATATATATATATATATATATATATTATTCATAGATACGTTACACATAAGAATGTCTCGGAAAGTTCTAAGAATGTTAGGCGAAGTGATCTACCGCAACCCTATTTAATGTTTCAATTCTTTTTCTAAGCTCCTTGTAAAATTTACGAAGCTAATATATGCTGTTTCTTGTTAACCTAAACAGTAGAAAACATAGATGGGAGGCAAGTCCTTGGACTAAATGTTTTAAAGTAATGTATTGGATAGGATCTGTAACTTCACGCTAAGATATGAAATTATATGATACAGTTCCTGGTCCGTCCATAAACTACCGATTTCTCTGAAATTGTTACGTGTCAGATTCATACAGCAACTGAATTTAATATCACTGACACAATTACTGACTAGAGTCATAAATAGGGTTTATCTGTAGTTCTTGTATATAGCGTATAAAAAGGGAATATGTTAGTCCTGCAGGGACAAGAGAATAAATAGAAGAACTATTTGGAGGGTCTTTTCATCTATTTGGCTGTCGTATCGTTTGTTTGTTGAAATCTACTAAGTGTAGGTTGGATTTGGGTCTAGGAAAACATACATGTGATCCTCGTCCGAAAAATTTCTCGTCTCTTTATTCGGAAATGACAATTTTACAATCGGATATAAAAATTAATATTTTTTTAAAAATTGACTGTCAAATTTTTAAACAAATTATACAGAAATAGTTTATGTAGTGCAGTTTCTAAAAAATTGGTGTGCTTTCTTTAATCTTCTCGATGAATTTGGTTTGTTTCAAATTAACTTTTCTCCATTCTCACTTTCTAAAATTTCCCGTTCATGTAATTTTTCAACAAACTGTTTAATCCAGACTTTTACAGTTTTAATTTTCGACATTTCTTTTGCAAATTTTTTCTTTCTTGATTATGCTACCAATCAAAGTGACTTTATAATTAATGTCTAACTGGAAAAAGAGCAATGTGTTTGTTTACCAAATTAAAAAAAAAAAACAAATTAATGGTATAGGAATAGAGGATGCAGGTTGCACGAACAAAAAAAGGTTTAGGATGCGAAAAAGAACATATGTTTCATTGGTGTGGCACAGAGACTAGCCTACTGGCTAGGTTCTACGAGTACGATTAACGACCAATAGATCTATATCACAACACAAAATTAAAGGGTTTTTGAACTTTGTCCACTTATCACGATTCATTTTCACGAAGTAGAAAATTAGGAAAAAATAATAACCTAAAATTATGTTGAAAAACTCTAGTCGTTAATATATACGTACCCACATGACCACATCAATCTCCGTCCGTAGAAACTCCAAAATTATAAAAAGAAAAACTGTAATAATCATTGATATTGGATGCTATCATATTAGTTAGAATTTGCAGTATACCATGTCATTCACTCGATCTTAACTAACATCACATCATCCAATATGACAAAATCAAAACTGACAAAATAAAATACTACATATATATTGCAAAATTATATTTAGAAATCCACTGGTTCAAAATTTTGTTTCTAAATTATTGCAAAATCTATACTACTTTTAACCTTGAAAGTATTACACTACCAGTTTAAACTTTTAAACTATTTTTATTAATATTTTAAATTTTGAAACTACAAAATAGTTACCAAAACTCATTACAAATATTACACGAAAACATTTATTTGGCGACAACAAAATGCGACAACAAAACGCTGTAACAAATAAAGGAGACAAAACTGCAACGTATTTATAACTCATATACGACTTTACAATGTTGTCGCACATTGGTCGCTAAAAAGAGGATTACATACGCTGTCGCAAATTCGTTGGAAAAATATGCTACGAAAATGCAACAAATGTGCAAGATCTAAAGATTTTGTTAAAAAATTTAAGGTAGTCGCAATTCAGTAGTAAATTGTAACCATAGATGCGACAGCAGTAGGAGACTGATAATGGTTGTCACAGAAATAAGCGACAATGTAGCGACAGTTGGTAAAAATATGAAAGTGTCGCATTTCAGTCGCATATATTTGCACGTGTTTTTTTCTTTGAAAGTAGGTGTACCTACTTTTAGTTGCAATTGTTGAAGGTAAATATGTTATATAATGACTCAATGGTTTGATTGTTTCATAGTAAAACCAAATAATTAAAATGTCAAACACGTTTAATGAATCTGATTCCTCACTTTTTAATTTCTCAGAAATAACATATTCCCAATTGCCTGATAAGTTGGCGGAGTGGGAGGAGGAGCACAAATCGGTTGAGATGTCTTGGGAATCAGAGACTCCTCTCACACAAGTTGAACCAAGTTTCACCCCCGGGTCAACCGTATCATCGTTTGACAGTTATAATGCCGGTGGTTATGCTCAACCACTTGAAGATCCTCCGAGTGACGTAGATGTTGATGCCATTACAAAGCTAGTAGGTGAAAACGTTGAAAGTGTACCTAACCCTCCGCGTAGTCCTGAATATGAGGAGTCTGGAGATGTTTACGAATGTCCTGGTGATGACTACGGATGTTGTCAGTACCATATTGAAGAGTTCGAGATGGACCATTGATAATTATTAGTAGCTTAATAATGGTTTACTTTTGCTATGTATGCTCAAATAAGAATGACATTTGGTATTAATACCATGTCATTATGTTAATGTATGTTTTTGTATGAATAAAAAGATGGTTTAATTATATATTGAAATATTACATAAATGACATAACTAACATGTTAATTAAAATTTATATTTAATAAATATAATTAATTTAAATTATATTAACCACAAACTTCAATATTGCTTTATATAAATATTATGCGCACTATATAACTGTTGTTGCATTTGTGTAGCCAAATTTGTTATAAAAATGCAACTACATTTATCTTATAAAAGTATTTCAAATTGCGACAACCTTTATCTAATTTGTAGCCAAATTTGCTACGTTTATGTTACTACAGTCGAATAAAAATAATAATTATTTTATGTGGTCGCTCTTGTGTCCCTTTTTGTAATTTATGTCCTCATGTTACAATTTCTGAGGTAGGTGTATCAAACAACTACTATTGTCTCTATATATAGCCATACATATAGTTGATATGAACATCAAAACCTTTTTACTACATTTATCTTTCAATTTTTTTCACAAAATGTCTAATTCCTCTAAAAATGATGATTGCGAAGATGACACATCTCTTTGGATGTGGTACAAAAATGGAAGATCATACCGCCGACCAATATCTTCTCCCTTGCCTACAATTAATGTTGTCAATATACCTCCCACAAGTCAGATCCCTTCTGAGGACCATTCCGATTTTCTGAAAGATGAACATATAATTCCTAGCACAGAATATTTCCATAATCTTCAAGTAGCACGAAGACGCAAGCAAAATCATGAAGGAAGTTCCAGTTATGATCCCCATCATCCTATTCCAACTCAAATATTTTATAATGAGTTACTTGCAGAGGGAGACTCGGATTTCAACAAAATTCGCTGGACATCGGCTGTTCAATACCTAACTGAGAAAAGGCAAGAGTTGACAACCTTGAAGTCAATAGAATGTACGAACAATAACTGGTCCAAAATTTCAAATGCAAGTTTTAATGGTATCGACTTTGGAAATTTAAAATTGATTTATATTATATATGGTTAAATAACATGATAATGAAATTTGTAGATGGTGGTTATGGTTAAGGATTTGAGTAAAAACGAATTCGGTGATGCTTTGGTTACTTTAAAAGATCCAACTGGCACAATCATGGCCTTAATTCACAGTAAAGTAATTGACAAAGATGAATTTAAAATACTTATCGAAGTTGGTGCAGTGCTAATTCTTAAAAAGGTAAAAAAAATAGTTGAACATGTATAATAAATTTATACCAATCAACATTATTATTTTATTTAATTCATGGTATTATAATTGCTTTTTCGTATATACAGGTATCAATTTGTAAGTTTAACCGAAGTACTATGAACCTAAACATAGTTGTTAAGAACATTGAAAAGGTAACCACCATGTTTTACCTTAATAAAACTTATGTATTTGGGTACCAATTTAATACATTAATCACATTTTTGTAGGTTATTGGGGTTAATCAAATGATTAACAACATAAACAAGGAAAAAGCCGAAGCTGATATTGGTGATAATGAAAACCTAGATGATTATGAAATTATGTCTATGATTGTACCAGATTCAGAGGACGAGTTATAGATATGCTATGTTATTGTACTATGTTGTATTTCTAGTGTGATATTATTATGTATGTTTAAATTCATCTTATTTGTGTTACTATATTTAAAACTATAATAAATTTGGATTTTATGTTAACCATAATAATTGTTCAAGTAACATTTCGTCTCGTAAGAAATTTTATTAACTAATTATAAAATCTACTTAATAACAAAATTATAAATATAACTTAGAAATTAATTTATAGTCGTATTAAGAAATTATTTCCAATCGATATCTAAATAAATTTAATGTATTATTAATTATTTCCCCAAATTCAATGTATTATTAATTATTACAAATTCCTTAGGTCGAGGAAAATTTGGAATCATTTATTGAGTCGAGGGTTTATGCCGAACTATTATATCTGGCATAGACATGGGGAAGAAATAAACGTTTCTTTAGGTGCAAGCCATGATACTGGTCGTCATAGTACATCTCGTCAAAGTGATTACCAACTTCCTCCTGATAATTGTATTGATATGGTCCATGATGCATTTCCCACTATGACTGAGTTCAACAACGATGGAGAAACTACTTTCTACGAAGAACAACCTAATACTAAAGCACAACAAATTTTTCAACATGCTAGAAGCTGCAAACACTCCGTTGTATGAGGGATGTAAGGAAGGACACACACAGCTTTCTTTAGCCTCGAGGTTCATGAACAACAAGTGCGAACAAAATATGTCTAAGAGGGGTCTTGATTCTTGGGCGGAATTATTCACAGAAAATATTTGCCAGAAGGAAATCATGCAACGAGCTCTTTCTACGAGACGAAAAAGTTGATGAGGAATTTGGGGTTGCCGTATTACACCATTGATGTTTGTGTAAACAACTGCATGATTTTTTGGAGAGAAGATGAAAAATGGGAAACATGTAGGTTCTGTCAACAACCAAGATTTAAGACAAGCGAAGGGCGTATAAAAATTCCATTTAGTAAAATGTGGTACCTCCCAATTGCTGATAGATTGAAGAGAATGTATCAAAGCGAGCTGACTTCAACTTCAATGAGATGGCATTTTGATCACCAAAGTATCGATGGTGAAATGTGTCACCCATCAGATGGAGCGGAGTAGAATAATTTTCAACAACAACATCCACGATTTGCCGCAGAACCTAGGAATGTATACCTTGGTTTATGCACAGATGGCTTTAATCCATTCGGTATGTCTAGAAACCATTCGTTATGGCCGGTGATTTTGACACCCTATAACTTATCCCCATGTATGTGTATGAAGAAAGAGTATATTTTCCTTACAATTTTGAACTCAGGCCCCAATCATCCACGTTCCAGTATAGATGTATTCCTGAAACCTCTAATCAAAGAGTTAAAGGAACTATGGTTAAATGGAGTTGAGGCATATGATGTGTCAACAAACCAAAATTTTATCATGAAGCCTGTTCTCCTATGGACGATCAGTGATTTTCCTGTGTATGGTATGCTTTCAGGTTGGACAACTCATGGTAGATTATCATGTCCAATATGTATAGATCAGACAAAGGCGTTTTGGCTCCCAAATGGTAGAAAGTCATCATGGTTTGATTGTCATTGAAGATTTCTTTCTCCTGATCATCCGTTAAGGAAGAGTAAAACTAAATTTCTGAAAGGGAAACACGCAGTAAATGATTACGCACCAAGCTATGCAACAGGTGCAGACATATATGATCAAATCAGATAAATTAATCCTGCAAAAACGTCAACTTGTGGAGGTAATGGTCATGATACTAAAAAGGCCGGATATGGAAGATTGCATAATTGACACAAAGAAAGCATTCTGTGGGAGTTGCCATATTGGAAGGATCTTAACTTGAGGCATAATCTTGACGTAATGCATATAGAGAAGAATTTTTTTGACAACATCATCTTCACTTTGATGAATCAGAAAGAAAAGTCCAAAGACAATGTTAAGTCGCGATTGGATATAGAGTTATTTTGTTCTCGCAAAGAATTACATCTGGATAGCAATGGAAGTGCTCATTTCCCAATATTTAGACTCACTCGGGAAGCGAAAGAGGAGTTGTTAAATTGTGTTAAACATAACGTCAAATTCCATGATGGATACTCCGCAAGCTTAGCAACATGTGTGGATATTGATGGAGGCAAGTTTTCAGGCATGAAAAGCCACGACTGTCATGTATTCATGGAGAGACTGCTTCCTTTCATAATGGGGGAACTACTCCCACGAAATGTCCACCAAGGAATTACATGTATCAAATCATATGTATAATTTTTTTAGATAAATCATTTAGAAATAGAGCATATTTCTAACATTACCAACTATTGCAGGGATAAGCTTGTTTTTCCGAGACTTATGTTCAAGATCTTTGGGCGTACAACAAGTTCAATTAATGAAAGAAAACATTGCTTTAATATTATGCAACTTAGAGAAGATATTTCCACCATCTTTCTTTGACGTTATGGAACACCTTCCTATACACCTTCCTATACACCTCCCCCATGAAGCTGAACTAGGAGGACCCGTGCAGTACAGGTGGATGTATCCTTTCGAGAGGTTTTTTAAAGACTTAAAAAGCAAGGCAAAGAATAAACGCTATGCAGCCGGATCAATAGTGCAATGTTACTTAAATGACGAGATATCGTATTTTTCGGAGCATTACTTTACCGCAAGTATAAGAACAAATAAAAAGTATAATATATCTAAATCATGGTAGATTAATAGTAATTAATATCATATTAATGTGTATTTATTGGTCTATGCGA
Source organism: Cardamine chenopodiifolia (assembly GCA_963922655.1). NCBI lineage: Eukaryota > Viridiplantae > Streptophyta > Magnoliopsida > Brassicales > Brassicaceae > Cardamine > Cardamine chenopodiifolia. The sequence goes on along the minus strand of OZ000486.1, from coordinate 12,659,710 downwards.
AGGAATACACGCCTTGAGAAAGGTGACGTGCCTATATATCCAGCCGTTGGGGTACCTGATATGTTCACTCATTGTGGACGTTCAAAAGGTAAGTCGAAGGAGATTTGGTTGTCTGATCAAGACTATCAGTGTGCATATGCATATATACTGCGCAATTGTGATTTTTTTTGCCCTTTTGAAAGGTAAATTATAATAATGCATGACATGTTTATGGATAAAATTTATTAGCAGGAATAATCAGTGATCCAATTTTTTAGCTTGTTCGAGAATGAGATACGTTGTACTTATCCACATCTATCAGAAACCGATGTCTATAGTAAAAAGGATAGAGAGTTTCCTACCTGGATTAAAGAATATGTAAGCTAAAATTATTTGTAGTCAAGTGCCAAAGATTAAAATATTTAAGCTATATTATGTTCAAAATACTAACCTGTTTAGATATTGATTGCAGGTGAAATCAGGTTTGTTATACCAAAATAAACCTTTTCCTATTTGGGTGGAAGAGTTAGTTGAGGGTCCTAACTACAAGGCTACGTCGTGGCCCATATTTTTTACAAGAGTGTTTTTATTTCATACACTTAGGCACGGACAATGAAGGTCAACTAGTAACTATGGTGTTTGTGTTCGAGGCGAAAATTACTCGGATTCATGAGACGAAGCCGATTTCTATGGAATTTTGACTGATATCATACAACTTGATTATGTAGGATTAGTTTCCTTACAAATAACATTGTTTAAATGTGAATGGTTGGATCCTACCGTTGGAAAGGGCACGAGGAAGAGCAATCACGGCGTAGTTGATGTGCTTGCAACAGGCAAATATAGCAAATACGAGCCTTTTATCCTTGGTAAGTAGTAAATTAGTTTCATGTGTATTGCTCGTTAAGCTATTCAAATTAACATAACAGAGGGAGTAAAAATAGTATCATCCCATGCATACTACAACATCTCAGGTGGATCAAGTATGTTATATACCGTATCCGTCTATAAGACACCGACGAGAAGTATGGCTTACAGTTGTGAAAGTAAACCCAAGGGCAAACTTAATTGGCAAGTTAAAAGAAAAAGAGGTAGTATTAATGCAAGAAGAGAATGATGTGAATGTGGAGTTTACAACAATTGAAGATATTGTTGTCGAGAGCTTAACAGATGCCTCTAACTCAACTACTTTGCTTGACATAGAGGTCGATGATGAAGAAATAGACGATGAATTTTTTACACAAGTTTCGACATCTTAAGATGAGGAAGGTGATAGTGGAGACTAAATAATTATATACTTGTCTTTAAAGAACAATTTGGTTATCCTTAAAACTCTGTAAAATAAACAAAATATTTGGTGTTGTCTTACTTACGTAATGTATTAGCTTTGTTAACTAAGTTTGAAATTTATAAAATGCAAAATTTTAGGCCTAAATTCATCTTAAATTGGTACTATACTTGGTTAAAACTATCAAATGAGTGTAGTATAATTGTTGCAAAACATGCTACACTTTAGTGACTGCTACAATTAAATGTGACACTTTTGCGACTATAGGGTTTACGAGATATATAAATGTGAAGTTATTTACATTTAATATAAAAATGATCTTTTGAAACATTATAATTTATAATGTTTATATTTATAATTTCAAATGGTTATACAGTTGTAGCAAATTAGTAGCAAAAAGTGCTACTATTTTGCGACTACATACTAAAAATACTTAGCTATTTTCGACCAAACCCTTAGACTTTATACTGTCTCCTTTCTTTCAATTCAAAATAACCCTCTTTCAATAAAAAAAAAACACCCTTTCGCCTTCGAATTCATCGCCGTCGAGTTCCGGTGACTTCGTCGGAATCTTCGCCGTCACTTCCCGTCGAAATCTTTGCCGTCACTTCCCGTCGAAATCTTCGTCGTCACTTCACCAATCTAAGTCCTCACCGTGACTTCATCGCCCTTCTTCGCCGTGAATTCATCGGGGTCGACTTATTTTCCCAACTTTTAACTTTTCACTTTGCCCCGTCGTCGCCCTTCATCGCCGTGCCTTCATCACCGTCGAGTTCCCAAATCCTACTCCTCTCCGTGACTTCGTCGCCGTCGATTTCGTCTTCGCCGTCGAGTTCGTCTTCTCACCGTGACTTCAACCGCTTTCTACTTCGCTAATCTTCTCCTTCCGTCTTTTCACCGTGAACGCAACCATCAAGTTTGTCTTCTCACCGTTACTTCAACAACGAAATCACTCCATTGATGACCTCCTTCTCTGCTAAGGTAACTGATTTTGAACCTTCTTCGCTTATCTACTTCTTCGTTTATCTTATTCTTCGGTTATTTTCTTCTTTGCTTATCTTCTTCTTCGGACACATAATAGTTTGCTTGATAAAAGACTTGTGTTATAATGATGATGATTAGGCTATCTTAGGATGAGAGCAAATTCAAAATGTAAAAGTTGATGTTATATGTTTCAAAATCCTCCAAATTGTTTAGTATTTGCTTGGTTGGTTTTGGATTTGGAGGATGTTGCAGAGCTTCCAATTGCTTTGAATGTTTGTATGTGTTTTTTTCTATAGGTATGGCATCACGTGCTAAAAGCGCCCGAGGACGTGGTGGAGGAGGAAGAACAGGGTCTTCTCATTCGACAAACCAGCAAGGCTCAACTTCTAGACCATCAGTTTCATTTATCCCTCCCCAACAAGCACCCACTGTCATTTTGAGTAAGTCTTCGCGGGTCAATGAACAAGTGAGGCAAGGACCAACTATTGCTGAAACTCTTACTGCACCAGCTCCTCCACAAGACCGTCCTACTGAAGAGACAATCGCTGAAGATACAGATGAGGAGGCGGAGGCTGGACCTATGGGAGAGGCAGAGCAAATGACTCTAGATGAGCTTTTGCGAACTCCGGGAAGAGATGTGTATTTGACAACTTTAAGTCTAGAAGAGGAAGGTAATAGTACATGGTAAGTATAATAGTTATTATTCATAGTTTAAGTTAACTAATTGGTAGGCAATGTTAGACATGTAATGCTACCATTTCCGTAGGTTTGGGCGAGACAAAGGGACTATTACAAGGAAAGTGTCTAAGTTGTTGAAGCATGAATTTGATGGACCTTATTACAGTTGGTCCAAATTTCCTCCTAGACGTCAAGATCGATATTTTATAGATTTTGCGATAAGGAAACAAAATTTAAATTTTTACATTATATTTTATATAGGAACTTCGAAACAACTAATTGATCTTTTCACCGGAGCAAGAATTTACTTGGAGTCCTTTGATCACTCCACATGTTAGGCGTAAATTTAATTCCATATGTATTAGCCGTATGAGGGATATGGTTTGTAAAGTTAAGAAAAAACCGAGACCAAGGTGGATAGGTGAGGCATTGTGGCTCGAAATGCAAGCATATTGGACAACCGAAAAAGCACAGTCGAGGAGTAGTGTGGCGTCCAACTCGCGGAACTCTGACCGGGGTGGTCTTGGTATTCACAAGCATGTTGGTGGACCTAAGAGCTTCGAACAAATTCAACATAAAATGGTAATTAAACTTGATTCCTTTGTTTTCATTTAACTTAAGGCAATCTATGATAATATTTGGTACTTTAGAACCTGTTTTTATTCGACCTATAAAGCTTGGTTTATGATAATTGTGCTTCTGATTTTATTAGTTAGTGAACATAGAATGAATAACTAGTAGTTAACTCCTTGTTATATGATTAGTTAGTTATATGCTTTGTGTTTTAGTTATCAACTTTTAGGTTAGAATTTGAACTTATAATATTGAATAAGAATTCAATATTTTAGGAGTTGTTTTATGTAGATCTTTTTTTTAACATTGATGAATAAGTGAATTAAAATATCACATATTAATAGTCATTTTCAATGATAATCAGTGATTATTAATCTGTACAAGATCACCATCTTTCGCCTCAAATTCCCCATTTTTATTACATAGAGCATTGTGTTAGATACTTTATATGTGAATGCCTATGCTATCTGATGTCCAGAGTTAATAAATTGTATTTGGATATTTTGTTTTTCAAAGGCACAAAATGTTTACGAATGCTAAATGTTTACAGCTCTGGTGCTTTTGATTTTAATTTGCTTTATTTTTTTTAACGTCACATGTGTTTTGTGTTGATGCATATGATCCATCCCTGTTTAGCGTCTCATGCAAATGGAAAAATATTGACATATTCCTTAGCTCGAAATGCATGTACTGGACATCTTCTAGCTTTTCACATATTATGGTTTTGGTTTTGATGGCGTAGTTAATGTCAATGTTATTTTTGTTTTTTGCATGTTCTTATGTTTTGGTTTTTGTAGGCAAAAGAACTTGGGAGACCGGTCTCGGTTGGAGAGGTGTTTGTGAGGACACATACTAAAACCGATGGGAGTTTTGTCGATCAAAAAGCAGCACAAATTTGCGAGAAGTATAATAAAAACATAGAGAATAAGTTAGCGCAATTTGAAGATGATGCCGACTTGTCCAATCCTAACTCATCACGTCCTTAACTCACAACCGAGGAACTAGACGCGATCTTCTTAGAGGTAAAAGAGACATTAAATTATCTTTAGTGTTTTAGTAACGCAAATTGATTACCCGAATGAACTTTGCTTGTTGTAGTCAACTATTCCTGACTCTAGAGGCACACTATATGGACTCGGTAGCATGGAGAGCCGATTTGTAAAGCATCAGGGGAGTGGTGCGTCAACTAGCTATTTTTCTATGGCTCAACTACGAGAACAACTTGAAGCTGCGCAGTGGAAGATTGAAGAGCAAGCTGCTGAGAACGAGGAATACCATGCTAGAGCCGATGAAGCCATCAAAGTAGTCGTTGAGGCTAAGGAAGTAGCTCAACAATCACAGGCCACTATAGCTACCTTGGAGATGGTTGTGGCGTATATGCGAGAAGATCCCGGATATGCACGGTTTGTGGAAACACGTTCTCAGAACCAGAACTCGGCAACCCCTCCGGAACAAACACCGACCGATAAACCCAAAAGTACCTAGTTTGCATTTTTAATTACAATTAAATATTTAATTTTATTTTGTTTTGAATTTATACATTTTGAATTTAAAGATATTTATTTATTGCAATTTGAATTTTTTTTTGGGTTTATTCCAGGTTTTTATTTAATTTTCGTAATGATTTTTATTAGTTTTGGTGTAATTAATTTATATAGACATTTTTAGCCGCAGTCGCTTTTCTGTAACTTTTTCAATATCCATGAATGTCGCTTTTTTGTTGCTTATGTATTAAATAATTATACGATTCATTACTGTTGATGCGCGTATTAGTTAAAACATTTGCGACTAATGTTTCTGTTGTAGCCAATTAGACGAAAATGATTTGCTATAAATTTGCTACTACAGAGTGTGGTCGATTATGAAATTTCCTACTCGCAAAACTGTTGTTGCATTTTCGTCGCAAATTTGAAGTTGCCAAAGTGTAGCAAGTTGATGTCGCAATATTGACGACGTTTTATTTCAGTCGCAAAATTGTAGTATTTTTAGCTATGAAAAGGTGACTATCTGATTTAGCGACGCGCGATTTTCGACACATTTTGTCAGTCGCATTTACGTCTCGTATTTAATATTAGCGACTTTGTTGCGACTAAAGCTGCAGTAGCAAAAAAAAAAAATTCGTGTCGTGAAAATAGTTATCCAAAAACTGACAGAATTTCCACGGTAATCCGATGAAAACTGTTGACGATAATACGACAGATTTCTGATAAAATTATTTTATTGGAATTTTTTAAATTCAAACAGATATATCAACGTACATATTTCCAACATATTTTCGACGGTTACTCGAAAATCCGTCAAAAATTGTCCGACAAAACTATTTTGTCGAAAATCCGTCGGATTAAGATCCTGTCAGAAATTCCGTCAGTTTTCTAGTAACTTTCTTGTAGTGAATTTTACGTCGAAATTTTCAAAATTCAAATAGGTATGAAACGGTTATATCAATGTACATATTTTCTAACGGACTTCCAACATAACTATTTTATCAGAAATTCGTTGAAAAGTTCTGACAGAATAAGTTCCTGTAGGAAATTTTTTTAGTTTTTTGATAATTTTTGTTGTGAATTTTACTTCGGAGAAAACGCGTGAGTAGTTTCAAAATTTAAAGTATTAGCAAAAATAGTTTGAAGGTTTAAAGTATTAGTGTAATTCCTTTGAAATTTAAAGTGGTAATGTAATATCTTCGAAGTTTAAAGTGTTAGCGTAATGTCTTCGAGATTTAAAGTGGTAGCATCTGATATTTTCAAAGTTAAAATTGCGATTTTTCTTTATGTATATCAGCATTTAATTTTTGATTATGGTAAATATCAGCTTTTAGTTATTGATTTGTAGTGTGAATTAATTTGCAGTTATCTATATTTTTCAAATCATAATGAAGCAGATAAATATATATTTATATATAATATTATGAATTCGTATACAAGTTGTATCAAGAACAAGTCCCTGCACAAAGGCTAACTGGTCCAGTAGTGGTCCACACCCCCAATAGTTTCGGGACCTCTATTTATGTCTGTCTCTTTCCCCTTCTTCCCTAGTTGTTCTCTATATACTTTTGTCTGTCTCACATCATTTTTTCTCCTTGCATTCTCCAAAACTAAATTTTCAGTTTCTCTCTATAATAATTATCTTCTTCAATTTTCCAGTACTAATGGATAACACCAACCGTCTTCGTCGTCTTTGCCGTCGTAAGCAAACCAAGTTCACTCTACGTGACTCCGAAGGTCGTCTCTCTAGCTCTAACCGTTGTTCCTTTTGGTTTATCTATACTCATCCATTTAACCTGTCTACGTTAAATTCTTTTCTCATGTTTTTTTTTTCATTGATTTTTGGTTGAATATAACTAACTAAAATGCAGAAGTGAGTAGTAAGGAATGGGACTTTATTAATATGACCGAACAAGAAGAAGATCTCATATTTCGAATGTACAGACTTGTCGGTGATAGGTAACATTATTTTCTTCTGTTTATACATTTAACTCCTTCCATATATTGTTTTTGAAATTTTTGATCATATACTATCCATATATTATGTGTGTCTCTGTGTGTGAGTTTAGGCATGTATAAGTATGTATTACGTGTGAAGCAATAGCGGCCACAATAAATATTTAAGATATTTATGATGTTCCACGATATAAAATTCTTTTAAAAGATTATATTTATAAACGTTTATATCAAGATTTCTTGTTCTTTTCTTTTTTTTTGATAAAGAACGTTTATCAAATCATGAACTGGATTTGTCAAATGTTTCCCCGCATTTAAAGCAGAAGTAAAAAGTTTTTCTTTTAATTTTATTTTAGGTGAGTGTACGTAGATGGACTTTTTTCATACTACACTTATACATATTTAAAACCAAATTCCAATTTTATCCATATTTATTCAGTTTACTAAATAAATTAAAGAGATATATTTATATAGTGTAGTAACAAAATGTAAGTCAATTATTAAACATATGCGTACAAATCATAAAACGAAATTTATAATGAAACAAAATTAATAAGATGTTAACCATGAATTGGAGTATCAGGTGGGATTTAATAGCAGGAAGAGTGTTGGGACGAGAGGCCAAGGACATAGAGAGATATTGGATAATGAGAAATTGTGATTATTTCTCTCACAAACGACGCCAACTCCACAAATCTTCCCGTTTTTCTACTTGTCCTCCTTAATTTATGCTATAATTTGTGGACAAGAAAAGCTTTAAGTTTGTTGTGTAGAACAAATCTTCGATGTATGCATGTGATTATTCTTCCCATCAATGGTTGTGAACTTGTGATTCAAATTATGTCAGTTCTCAACTTTGTGCCACTCGTTGTGTTCCAACTATACCCAATTCGTAACTCGTTCAAAAATATTGAAAGAAAGTACGATAGAACAAATCATACTGTAGAGTTAAACGAAGACATTTTACAATAGATTCTCATGAAACTTAGCATTTATCATTTCTGACAATACAGGGCCAAGCTGATGTTAAATAATTCATCTTCTGTACGTGAAACTGCATCTTTGTCCGTTTGCAAAATATTTATAATGTCCAACTATAATTAAAATCATGTTGAAAAAAAGATATGAATCCTCACTTTTCATCATAAAATTTTACCACTCGACCACCATAAATTGCTTAACAAACTATGAATTTATTTCTCGATATTATTAAATTGGTTTTCTAGTTTTGTCTAGTTGATATTTATTGATCTGGTTTTACAAATTTTGGCATGTCTATATAACTCATAGGATGTATTAGGTATGTTGTCGTTTTCCCGCAAGCTCTAAAAATTTAAGTTGAAGTGGCTTGACAACATGCAACTGCAACTATGTATCAATTAAGTCCATTGTTCTCAAAAGACTTTATCAAGACTTATTAAATTTTAGTAGCCAGTATAATGATTTATTAAAGAATTCCATCTTTCTTGGATTGGTCTAATCTAAATTTTCTAAACGGTAAAATATGATCACTTATTAATAGATTTCTGTGAAGTTTATATATATATTCTTAAAACTAACTGATAATGAGTATATTGACTTAGATCTTTTATATTATTGTAAGTTTCATATCATTTTAGATGTAGGTTTAAATGTCAAAATGGATCAAAAGTTATGAATTGACTTGAGTCAGTCTGATCCATGAACCCACATGGGTTGAATACACTTTACATAATAAGTGTGTTTTAATGTTTTACATTTCCTATTTGTTTATATCGTACTAATTAAAGAGTTAATTAAATAGATAGTAAAATTCTGGCTAAAAGTTGACAAAAAGGTGGTGACTTTTTGCACCAGTTTTAAGAAATAACAGAGATATTGTAAAGATAGCATTTCATCTAAAAATAATAGTGTCATCTGAAAATAACATATTATCGAGAACATAGTGTGATATCAGAAAAAAATAACATAAAACTGAAGAGGAAAAAAACACTCACACACAATCTTCAGCCAATAAATAAAATAAGCCAGTAATTTTTGTCTATTTTGACACAATTTGTTTTGCTCACCTACCGCATATACTCCTTTTAATATGTGTGACATATTTTAAAGAATATTATAGTGAAACGAAATGAATTTATATTGGTTTGGATATTGTTAGGTGGGATTTAATAGCATGGAGTGTGTTTGGACTGAGGCAAATGTGATAGAGATATATATTGGATCATGAGAAACTATATTGACTATTCTCCCTGTTTTTCAACTTGTCCTTAGTGTCTTTTATTAAATTAATTTATGGACAAGATAAGAGCTTTAAATAAAATTTGTATGTTTTTATTCTTCTCATCGTCAAATAAATGACTCAGAAATTGTAGAATTTCTTCGCAAACAAGTAATCGAATACATATCCTATCAACCCAATTAAAATAACTTCACCTTTTCTAAAACCGTGCAATTAATCTTCAGTTTTAGTTTATGATTCATCAATATCGTTGCTTTAACCAAAATGCATGATGGAGCACCAAACAAAACAAATCAAATATTAAACAGTTGAAACAGAATCGAACTAGATTGGTAGTTCAAGTTAAGTCAATTTTCAATTTTCAATGAAAGAACAATCACCAAAATGTATTAAGAGTAAACAAAAGCAGTTTCAGTGTATACAGTCGACAGCAAATGACAATAGAAGAAGATTCTTACAATTAATAAACCAGAACATTCTCAAAATACAGACCAAGCACGCACTCACCGATGGCTAAATCAGGCATCTTCTGTGTGAACCTGCTTCTCCACGTCCGCGACTATCTTCTTTGCATCTTCAACCTCTGGACCTTCCTTCTCATCCGTCTCTTCCAATTCCGCCTGCAATTTCAGTTTTTGTCAAGAGACAAAACACAGAGTAGGGACTAAGATGATGCAGGGGATCAACCCGATCACTATAGCTACATAAAAGTTCTACTTTGACAATGAAGTGCTCCTAAACTTCGGATCACGATCTACGTTTATTATAGACTATAATAGATAAAGCTATAAAGATGGAATACCAAAGTGGACTTCAGGTCAGCTAACGCAGCTTCAAGACGTTTGTGGCAATCTGGAATCATCATCCTTGACTCACCCAACACATTTTCCTGCATCACCACATATACAATTAAGCGTTTTTTTTATCATAACCTGTAACCATTTAGCTTTACATGATACAAAATGGCTAATGAGAAATGACAAGAAACTCAATGCCACCAGCAAGAAACTAAGAACACAAGACAATCACAATCCTTATCATCACAGAATATGAGCATTTCTCGATAAAACTATCTAATGAACAAAGACGGCTCTGAATCTTTGTACCTGTTGTTTAAGGTCGTAAGGATCAGCACCTTTGTCCTTCATATCAGTAGTCTTAGCAGCTTCTCTCTCAACTTCTTTCTCATAAGAGTGAAGCTCTTTCATAATCCTTTTACATGTTGATGTCTTTATCTTCAAGTTTCTTATCGTTGCCATTGATTAATTCACCCAAAAACCTAGTTCTGAGTGAATGCAATGACAAGAGCACTCCAAATTAGGGTTTATACGTCACCAGCGAACAACTCAGAAGCAACGATTCCATAAACTAAAATTTCGATTTCGAATTTCAAATTGGATGATGATGATTAGATCCCAGAGTAATGTAGGTGAAACTTCTACAAGCAACGCATTATAACAAGATCGAGAAGAATTAGATTTTATCGATCTCTTTGCTTGTTTCCGATCCGCTTTGAGATGGACGATACAAAGCTTCCGATTGAAATCAAAAGCATATAGTTGTGTAAATAGAAGCAAAGTAGAGTTTAAGAAATTAACCAGACGAAGATCGGAGAAGAAGATACCTTCGGATGAATTTGAGAGAGAGGAAGCGGCGCAGAGCGAAGAATCAATGAACAACGAACACTTACGAATCGTAGCACTTTCCCATTTCTTTTTCCTTAGCTTCCAATTTTATTTTATTTTTTATTTTTTTGTAAAACAACTTATTATTGGATATGCACTCAGGGAAAAAAAAGCCACGTATGTAATTTGATTTTTTTATTTTATTAATGTTATTTGATGTTTTTTGTGTTAAAGAATATTATGTGATGTTTCGCGATCATTTGTAAAATTTTGGTAATATGTGAATTTAATTTTAAATTAAACCACAGAAAATTTTGCTTTTTCTTCTAGCTAGGTACATTCACAAAAACTTAAAAGTTTTAAACTACACAAACTTTTGAAATGGAGTCTAAGTTCTAAGGGAGTTTTGAATTTTAAAATTTTGTGTGGTTTTAGTTTTTTAGGCAACAAATTAGTTTGTGTAGCTAAGTTATCAAGGGAGACAAAATTGTATGATTCTGGTTTTTTGTTCTTGATATATAATCTATGGTCATTATCCCATATGTAGGCCTTGATTGGTAGTACATTTAGAAGAGCATTGGTTTTTATTAGCCAATAAACTTTTGTTGATATAGCATAAAGAAGAGCATTTAGAAGCTTTAAATGCTTTGCTAATGCCTCCTTCTATGCTTTGAGATGAAGATTTTCCCAAGCATTAAAGTTTAAAGTATTTAATTATAGTTTTGTATAATTATTTTATTTGGTTAAGATAATATAAAGATATATATATTATACTAAAATTTAAATCTTATATATTTTAAGTAATACTTATCAGCAGTTTATTTGTCATATTATTTTAAAATAATATGACAATTAATATAATTTAAATATGAAAATTATAAAATTAGAATAAAATTAAAATTATTATGTAAATTATGCATATATATATGTATAAATACATATATCTGTAATGTATAAATACACACACATATATATATAATATAATAAATATAAATTATAAAAAATTATAATAATGATCATAATAAATATATAATAATTATACATATAAACGTTAATATTTTAGTGTAATTTTATATCTAACAATTTATAGCTCTACCAATCAGTTAAATATATACGCATAGAGTTTTTCTCCATACTACTTCTCATACTGTTCTATTAAAAATCGTACCAATCAAGCCTGTAATATACTGGATAAATTTTCTCTGACATCATCAATTTTAAACTTTGTAATCCAAAATTGCAAAAACCATTGGACCCATTTGAATATTTGTTGCTCACTGATCGAAAAAATTCATTGAGAACCATACCACATCACATGTCATTTGCTGGAACTTCTTCATAAGCCAACAGTGGTCCTCTTCTTCTACACTTCTTCATTCTTCCTTCTTCTTGACAGAAAAAGTAAACAACCTTAGGATTAAACTCATCTCTGTTTCTTTCTTCTTTAATCAAATCTCAGTTTATGTGTCAGTGGTCCTCTCCATCTCCAGCGATAATGGTCTTCATATATATACTCCGTACTTGTTAGGTTTTCAAATTATTCATGTCTTTTCACTCTTGGCTTTTTCTGGTTTTTGTTGTTTCTCTTTTACCGCCATTTTCAACTTTATCATTTCAAAATGTTCAAAAGATAATGGCGCAATCCATCCCCATGAATTGATCGGTTGAAACACTAATAAACATTGAAGCATTTTTTTGTGAGTAGTTTAAATCTGTCTATATGTTCATAATCACAGACAAGACAAGACTATGCTTAGTGATCAGTTCTGCCTTAATTAGTAGTGCTTACACGCCCTTCGTGATCATGTTTTGATTAAAACGACAATATGATAACACCTTTTATTATTTGCTTCCATTGATAAAAGATAAATAAAGAAAAAGAAACATAAAAATGGACTTCGAAGAGAATCTCCAAAGTTCCATCTAACTTCTTATGAACATCAACAAGAAGTCAACAACTTCAATTTCCCAAGAGAGAATCATAGTAATTTGACCAGTAGGTTAACTAACATAACATCAAGAGGTTTTTTTTTTACTTGTTTTTTGTAAGTTGAAGCCAGATTTGTTCGAAAACTTGGATGATAAGATCATGATACTCCTTTGCATTCAGAGAAAGGTAACAAGCAAGAAGATCTTCCAAGTCTTTTGAAGCTCTGATGTTGTTCTCTTCTATCATCTCAACCATTGATTCTCTGAAATCTTTCCTTGGATCAACTGATGTCTTCATCACTGCGAAACTGCTCTCTGATCTTCTCGACGTGCTTCTACGAGTACTTGAGAGTTGAATTCTAGGTGAATTTACTCTTTTGAGGTTTATCCCTGCAGATGATTTTCTTCCACTAGAAACTTGCTTTTGGTATTTCTTCTCTGTTCTGTATTCACCGTCTTCTTCTTCATCTTTCACTTTATTAATCTTCACAGAAAGGTGAATTTTCTGCAATTTCTTGATCGGGTTACTTGTTGGACAAGCTTTCTCTGTGGAATCAGACTCTTTGACCTTTTGCTTGGTGAAAGCTTTGTTCTTTGTGTGGATCTTGAAGTTGGAAAGGCCAACGAACTCATCAACCTCCTCCTCTTCGTAGAAACTGTACACAAAAGACTTAGGGGAGCTTTCAAGAGCTGGAAACATGCAGTGAGATGAATCTTGACCGTTGATCTTTCTCTTGTTGAAACCTGCAGATACAAGAGGAGGAGTCAAAGGTTTAAGAAATGGCTTGTAAAGTGTCTTTCTTTTACTCATCCTTTTGGTGTGATGAGAGTTTCTTGGTGAGTTATGGTGAGGATTATTAGCTACTAAGCTGTTGGTTGAAGAGTGATGATGAGGAAGAGAATCTGAAGAGGGTTTTTTCTTGTTACAAGTGTTTGAGGAAGAAAAAGTAGAAGGTTTGTTTTTGGGTTTAGAGTGTTTAGTCATGTCTTTGAGCTTGTGAAACCATGCATTTGGGATCATATCTGAAATTCTGAACTTGTAATTCCCCATCTCATCTCCCCCCTCTCTCTCTCTTCTCAAGATTTTGTGATGATCTCTCTTAAGAAAGCTCTGTTTTTGTTTCCTTAGATAAAGAAGAAGCTGAAGAAGCAAAGTCACTATGTGTGACAGATAAAGAAACTGAAGATTGGAATGTATGTAGTAAGGGAAAGCTAGTGGGGCCTACTATTACAGAAAGTTTAAAGAATGACTTTGGTTTTCCATCATCATCATTCATCAACCAGCATCAGCATGAACTACTTGAGACATCACATTTACACGCTTGAGTTTCACTTAGGAATTAAATAGTAACGCCTACAATGTTATTTACTCATGGAGGATTTAAATAGGGTGAACAAAGGAATATTTGGTGAAAAACTGAAAATTGTAAGAACTAAATTTTATCTACAATATTAATTAATTAGTTGAATAGTAAAAAAAATCATGAAAATATGAATCAGTTGATTCTGACAGATTTCTAACATCATTTTTTACTTCATTGAAATGACAAGATAACTGAAAAAAAAGAATTACTAAATTATAAAGAAGAGCAAATGTAAACAGTTTTAGGGAATCAATTAAAAAGTTCAAAAGAAAAATGCAGCTTTTTTTCTTCTAAATAAGCTTTTTGAATGAAAACATTAAAACGTTATGCACCATTTGGCAGCCTTAGTCCTAAACGGACAATCAAATTAAATAAATAAAACGAAAGATAATTCACAATTTCAACTAAAACTTTTTACATATGTGAATCTATCTTGGTTTTAAGTACACATAATATTGAAATTATATGCGTTCATTTCGATGCTTCTTTGAAGTTTGGTAAAGTCTGAACCTTATCTTATCATTGTAGGTAGAAATTATTGTTTGTCCCACTACATATAAGTTATACTAAGGTGATACAGATATACAAATGATGAGATTAGGATAATCAAATATGTTCCATTTTTTTTCGTTTTGAAGACCTTTGAATAAAGGAAGCAACTTTTGAGTCATAATGATGGCCTTGAGAAAATTTTGAGGACACCTTTTTTCTGTAGACTTCCTTTCCAGATCAATATTTTTGTCAACTTTATTTTTTCTTTAACAAAGAATAAATAGACAATTATCCAAAATAAATAAAAATTCCATCCCTCAAATAGGCATAAGTGGTCAGCGAGAGCTATGAATCCAAAATATTTTTTTAAGTACATTCACCGGGAAAAAATTTGCACAAGACAATATTGTTGGCTAAGTGAAACACACAAAACCAATATCTTGAGAGCATCATTGTACTAAATTAGAGAGGCACTTTGGCAGTCAGAAAAAACAGACAGATGAAGCATATAAACAAAGTTGATTTCCCTTTCGGATCCTTAAAATGATATAAGAGAAGTTGTAAAGAAGTTGAAGTGAGTTCGGAGATGGAGGCAGAAACAACTTAAGATTCTCAGTCTTCTAAAAGGGCGAAGAGATCCGGTTCAAGGTACATAAGATAGATGTCACAAAGTTGTTCCTCTTCTGTTGCTGCTTCATGGTCACCCTGAAAGACATACAGAAAAACAAAATATTGAAATGGAAAAAATAACAAACAAAAGAGGAAATGATTAATTAATATCCTAAAAATGATTTATATAAATCAAATATTCACCAGAGGCATTAAGCATCC
Organism: Cardamine chenopodiifolia; assembly: GCA_963922655.1. Classification (NCBI taxonomy): domain Eukaryota; kingdom Viridiplantae; phylum Streptophyta; class Magnoliopsida; order Brassicales; family Brassicaceae; genus Cardamine; species Cardamine chenopodiifolia. The sequence goes on along the minus strand of OZ000486.1, from coordinate 12,644,306 downwards.
GATATGAAACACGTCACCACAATGATTCCAGGAGTAAATGTGACCACTGCAGCTGATTCACAGTGAGGACAGCATTTGTTGTCAGTGTAACTACTAAGGATTTCCACGACAGAATGTTGATGTCGCTGCCTCTTCACACTGGTTGCAACCCCGACACACTTTACATGGGAGTTAAAGTTACAATCAACACAGCCGTAGAAGGAAGCACCACATGGTCTAGCACAAACACCGCATGCTTGATTCAACCGTAAGTCATCCATCCAAAAGTCGTAGAAATAGTGAGTGTGAAGCTTCATCTTTCTTGATGTATCCATAGATTTTATGCATTCAATGTGGAAACTGATTCTGCATTTATAACAGTTATACCCAAGCTTTGCAATATTTATCTTGCAGGCAAGCACTCGGCTCCACTTGTAAGTTTGATTACAAGCGGGTGATTCAAATGGAATGGATGCTCGTATATTGGCTCTTTCCAAAATTTGAAACACTGAAAATGATACATCTGTCCACACGTCATACATGAGAGACCTTTTCCATAGAGCTTCTTTAAACAAATAGCACAAGCAGTAAAAAAATGACCTCGAGATGATAACTTGAACCATATCATGCATGCCATTAAAGCAGTAATTATCTTTCCATTCCCAGTTACTTTTTTCCCTAACATCCCAAGAGAATGTTTGCCTTTCAAGGCGCAACTGATGTCGATGATAAAATGGCAGATTCGGCAAAAGAGATTGAATTTATCAAATATAATCTCTTTGCAGTTGTCAAAATTCTTTGCGTCTCTTGTAAGGTGCTTAGGCAGCAGAAGAAGCCGAGTATTTGATGGCTGCCCCAGCTCTGCACAAAAATGATGTGTTTGGAAGCATGATGTGCATTTACAAGGGCTACCAAATATTTTTCCTCTACATATGTTGTATTTTGCCCACTTGCCAACCTCGCTCAAGTGGATCGACATGAATATGCACCACATCATCAACCTACAACATATAATTGGAAAACATTTGGGATGGGTGGCCCAAAAGAAGGAAACATTTATACTTTCTTTGACACTATACAGACGACGCAGCATAAGTTCGGTTTCCATTTTGTTTATTCGATTTGTTATTTTAGTGACGTCTTCACCACAGAAATACAGATCTTTCAAGTACAATGGTGAGGGATTTTCCTGTATTTTTTTAAGAATAACTCATCATGGTCGTCATTACCATCATCATTATTAAAAAAAAAAAAAGAATTGCGTTTACATATTAATATACCTCGCGTAGAATGCATTCAGTGTGACCAAGAAAATCACATTTTTCACAAGAATAAGCATGATCTCCTGCACGCACCATCGTCTCACACACGCCACAATACTCCAAAGCCTCGTCTTCGCCTAAGAATATTTTGCACACGAGTGGATGAATGTGATAAGATTCTTAAACAAGGACTCGGGTATCTCAAGACACTCGAAATGGAACTTCAAATCACATTCCACACAGTGATAATAGAATTCAAGAGAGGCCCCCTTAGTTCCCATGCAAATCTGACAAGGTTTTGCTTCTCGAATGACATATCGAGCACCTTTAGGTACATAAAACAGTCTATCCCCATCAGACTTGTGCTTCAGACCTCGCAACAAAGAGTCTGCGCACTTCATGTGAAGGTCAAGATCACATTTCTACAGCTATACGGGACACCAACGATCCAAAATTTGCACGCAGTACATGATATTTTATAACCACAATTTCGTAAGTAACTAAGACGTTTCAAAGGGTATGCTGGATGAACGGGATGCTGAATCTCTTTCGGTAGATCAAAGCACTTGTGGTGAACAAAAGAGTAACAGTAAACGCAGCCGTAACATATGGAGGAGGGAGATACAGGAAGCTCACATAGCAGACAAGAGCCTTCGGCGTCTGGTCCTGGTCTACACCTCCTAAGCAAGTGGACATGGCTGTCATGGAGCATTTCTTTGATGTTGCAAGCCTCAGAAATGTTCTTCAGCAGCGCACAATCGAGATCCAGGTAGATCTCACATGTCTTACACTCGTAAAAGGAGCCAGAAGACATGTTCCCACACCCAGAGCAGATGATGTATTAAGGTTTCCGATCATGTTTGAATAGACAAAGCTCTAGAGTTATCTCAGGATAGAAACTATGTGAAACCTTCCCCGGAAGTTTTGAGCAAGCTTTACACTGATCGAAATTACAAGACTTACAGGCGAACTCGACAGCTTCATCTTTGTTGCAAATGTTGCTGATGCGGTCTGTGGTGATCTCTGGAGAGGTCAGCTCGCATTCATGGAAGAAATGGTTGAAAAATTTTCCATAGCCACGAGAATATGGATTCAACAAGAAAAACGGAAGACTTAGTCAAAGAGGCAGATTAGGTTGAGAGATCTAGAGATACCTCTGGTGTTTCTTAATTTTGTTTTATTTTTTCTTCTACGAACCAAGCTGGCTAGTGGCAAAGCATTATTATGGCTTTTAAAGAGCACTTCCATCAGAGTTTTTCTCATTTTTCTCATGCACTTTTTTCATTTTTTTATTAAAAAATAAAATAAAAAGGAAAGAAGCAGGAATCAATAGATTTCTCATGGACACATGGCATTATCTCATTAATTTAGATATTTTTCTTGAATTAAATACATAATAATTTAAAAGGTCAAGTAAATTGTTTGTATAATTATTTTTTCATAAATCATAAAACAAAATTATCTTTATATTAAGTTCTAATATGCATAAGTCTAAATTAGTTAATAATTTTATATTATTAATTAAGATTAATACAGTAATATTAAATTAGTAGTGTTTAGTTAATACAATAATATTAAATAAAAAATATCAGTTTTGGAAAATTAAAAATAATACTTTGATTTTTTAAAATCATATATAATTGTTATTTTCTCCTTTATAAATATAATAATATTAAATAATAAAATATGAGAATTGGAAAATTAAAAGATAATATTTTGACATTTAAAAAAAAATTAATGTATAACTGTTATTTTTCTCCTTTATAAATAACTTCATATCTTCATATGATCGTAGATTGATAGTCCATAACATTTCTTATTTCTTTCCTTTCATCACTTAAATAGTTAAATTATGGATTCAAACAATCCCTTTTACTTCTCATCAAATTTCTTGATCTTCTTAATAATCAACAAAAACCAAACACTTCAAATCTTTTTCCTACAATTGCAATCTCAATCCAAATGAGTCAATCAGAAATTCCACAATATAGTAATATTGGTGGGCAGAGTGATGGTCCAAACCAAGTTCAAAACACAATTGATCACAGATAAAGAAGACACAATTGGAATCCAGTTGAAGATGCCGTTCTTATTAGTGCATGGTTAAATACTAGTAAGAATTCAATTGTGGGTAATGAACAAAAAAATCTGATTTTTGGAGAAAGATTGCTTCATACTGCCAAAAAAGTTATCCAGTTGAAAATCTACCAGGCGAGAGTGGAATAATTGCAAATAAAGATGGCAAAAACGAAATGACAGAGTTTGCAAGTTTGTTTAATGCTATGATCATGCTATGAGTCAAAGAACTAGTGGCTAATCCGAAGATGATGTTGTCCAAATTGCTTACCAATTCTAGTACAACGATAGCAAAACTGACTTCACATTTAAGCATGCATGGAGGGAGCTCCGACATAATAAAAAATGGTGTAGTTCTTACATCCCTCAAAATTCAAAGGGTAGTGGAAACTCAATGAGAACAAAGTTGAATGATGGTGGCATATATTCTTCAAGCTCAAATCCAGAGAGTCCTACAGCTCTAGATGTAGAGAAGCAAACTATGGTTCGTCCTCTCGGCATCTCGATGTGAAGCCATCAAAGCGCAAAAGGAAAAAAGTTCCTACTAAAACAACGAATGAAGAAAGGGAGGCCAATTCTTGATCACGGCTCGAGAACTTATGGGCGCTAAAGGAGAAAGACATAACAGAGTGAAAAAAACTATCAAGGATGTAAGTGCTTAGAAGTTTTCTTGAAAAGAATCTCTATAAAAGTTAAAAAAATAAATTCAAAAGTTAAAAAAATTCTTATGCAAATATGGAAAAATAATTCAAAATAAGTAAAGGAATCTTTGCACAAGAAACACCTCATCCTCCGCAAAAGTGGGAAAATAATTCACAAACGAATCTATGCTAAAGCAAATATAAATCACCTACCAAAGTTATAAATTTCAACTGAATGTCGACAAAAGAATCTCTAAAATGAAAAGCAAAGAACAAATTGATATCAATGAGTTGTTAACTATAAAAGGTGAGATTCACCATCTAATAATTCACTCCTCTTCATAATCCACGCACACTACAAATCTAAAACTTACACACAAACCTTATATTAAATGTCATCTCCTCTTCACAATCCATTCAATTCTTCTTTAGATGAAGAATTTGATAAAACATTTAATGAGAAATTTGAGAACGTACTGAATGAATGGTTTGGTAATTATGAACAACTTCTATAGGCAAAAAATTCAAGGCAAAGAATTCGTCGAGCGTATATTGAAAGAGATCGCGAGGAAGGACACACGCTTGTGAAATGATTATTTTAGTGAAGAGGCGATATATTCAAATGCTCAATTTCGATGTCGATTTAGAATGAATAAGTCATTGTTCTTGCGTATTGTTGATCAAATTTTAAACAAAATATAATACTTTTAATAAAGACAAAATGCTACAGAAGGTTAAGTTTCTTCGCACTTCAAAATGCACTACATCAATACGTATAATGTCGTATGGTTGTGCAAGTGATGAGGTGGATGTACTTTTGTATTTTTGAAAGCACTGAGAGCTAATGCTTGGAAAATTTTGCAAATAGAATTATATTTTTGTTTGAAGATGTTTATCTAAAAAGGCCTACATCATAAGATCTCCAACGATTACTCAATATTGGAGAGATGCGTGGATTTTTGGGCATGATGGGAAGCATTGATTGTATGTATTGGGAGTGGAATAATTGTCCCACCGCATGGAAAGAATAATACTTACGTGGAGGTGGAAAACCGACAATCGTTTTGGAGATTGTTGCTTCATATGATATTTGGATATGACATGTATTTTTTGAACTTCCATGTATATTAAGTGATACTAATGTTTTTGACTGCTCACTTATTTTTGATGATATTTTACATGGTCAAGCTCTGGACATAAGTCAATGGACACCAATATAATATGGGTTATTATCTCACCGCTGGTATATATCCAAAATGAACCACATTTATCAAATCAATTCGGTTTCCTAAAAATCATAAAGCGTCATTATTTTCTCAACATCAAGAATCCGTTCTAAAGGATATTGAGTGTGTCTTTGGAGTTTTGCAAGGTCGATTTGCCATTATTAACATTCATCTCTTATTTGGGATAAGAAGAAAATAGGTAAGATAATAAGGGCATGTGTAATAATGCACAATATGATAGTGGAAGATGAATGAGATAAACACACTCAACATGATGTATCCCAATTCCAACGAGTATAAGGAAACGAGTCTACACAAGTGGATTCTACCGACTTTACCAATATACCTACTAATTTGAACAACATTTTGGACAATCGAATTCGACTTCATGATAGAGGTGTGCACCAGCAATTAAAAACTGATTTGATTGAACATATATGACAAAATTTTGGCATATCATCAAGTGAAGATTAGACCGAAGTTAATTTTATCTTTGATCATGCTTTGTATGTTTTCTATATATTCTAGCATTTAAAATTTTATTTCTTACAGGTTTATGTTGTATAATTTTATGATTAATTGTGTTATTTAAGAGAATATAACTCTTTTGTTATATTATTTAATGTATTACATATTAATATTATTATTAAAGTTATTAATACTAATTAATTATTTATAGTTACATTTATAGATAAATAAATAAATAAATAGAATTCATTAATATAATTGAGTATATTTAAAATGTTATTTGATATGTTTAAAATATATTAGTGAAAGATTTTAAAATTTTCACTAATGGACCTAGAAAATAAAGGTAAGTATCTTATATTAAAAATATTAAAATATTAATTTTATACTGTAGAGAAATTTAACGAGAAATCCACTAATAAAGTCATCTCCATTGGTAAGAACCCCATGAAGAGTTTTTATTAATATTTTTATTATAAAGTGTATCAGTAAACGTGTTTTACGAAACTTTTTTTAAGAACCAGTTCTTAAATCTCTTAATTAAGAATCAGTTTTTAAGAAGAATTTCTTAAAACGCGTTTACCGATGCAGTTTATATTTTTTTAATCTTAAAAATTTTTATTAAGAAACTCTTAAAACCTCTAATGGAGGTGTTCTAAGATTGCTCTCAGAGAAGACTGAGCAGTGGTTTTCAAGTGAGAATCTCACTATCAAATAAAATAAAATAAAAATAAAAGATGAAAGAAGAGAAGGAAAATTGTCTCTAACTTGAAAGATTCTTAAAAAACATGAGAGACTGTCTTTATAATAACTAGTTCAAATTTCATTATTGTTTAAAATTTAATTATATAATAAGTATTTTAATACAAGTATTAATATAATATTTTTGAGATACTCTTTAGAGTATCTAACTAATAGAGATTATCTAACTGAAACCCATATACTGTTGAAAAAAAAAAACTAAAACCCATATGCAACGACGTCAACGAGGCTATTGCTTGGAGCTATAATATCTATCAAAATAGCACAGCTTTTATTTTTTAAGTTGATTATTTTGAAGCTGAGAGTTCGTGTCTGAAGAGAGTTGACCAGTGTCACCGAAGAAAAAAATAAAGAAGAAGAGGAGTTTGATATCTATATGTAATAGCAATAATATTTGCTTTTAGACCAATGTAAGTTGATTATTTCATTTTTTAACGAACTTATCATGACATTTTATCATTTAGAATTTTGGAGGCCGTGTAGTATTAGAAGTGTAGTATTAAAGCATTTGCATTGGTGAAATATTTAATGAGTCTCTCAAACAAACAAAAAATTAATATTTTAATATAAATTGATTATATAATTAAATTTTAATTTTTTTTAGAATTGAACCAATCAATGATAGACAAATGTTAGAGAAGGTTCTCATGAGTCTGTGAGAACATTTTTTCATTCTCTCTCCATCTTTTTTTAATTAATTTTATTAATTTTAGTTATGAGTGACTCACTTTAAAAACTTCCACTAATCATGCTTTTACAAATCTTAACAAATTTGGATACATAAGATTTGCTTACATCCAAAATTTGATATCTGACCTAACAAAACAAACATGGCAAAAAAAACATGGCAAAAAAACATGGCAAAACAAACATGGCAAAAAAATTTTGATATCTTGATCCCTTTATTCTCCATTGCAGTTAGTGTGAACGATGATGATGATGATGATTCTTTGAAGCTTATGCAATCACCTCTTACGCCAGCAACAGCCAAGAAGCTATTCACTTGACCAATCACGACGCCTGTTTATACAGCAAGGACCAGGAAATCGCTGAACTCAAGAGATGCATTGGAAGACAAATCTGTGGAAGATGCTTGCAGAAGCTTTGAAAACTATCTGATTCATATGATTGTTGAAGAGGGGAAAATGGATGACTTAATGGACATAGAGGAGCTTCTCTTCTGTTGGAAGAATCTTAAGAGTCCTGTCTTCATTGAACTTGTCTCCAGATTCTATGGAGAGCTCTGCAGAGACTTGTTTTCTGGTGAATGAACAGACCAAAAATGATCAAAACAGAAAGTTTTTAATCTCTCTTTCTCAACCCCAAAAAAAAGAAAATCAATTTAAGGTTTCTTCTATGTTTAAAGTGGAAACTGAAATGTGTGGAAGACTATAAAGATTTTATGTGTTTCACGTTTCAGATAATGAAGAAACTTAGATATTATTAACTATAGACCAAAAATTGAATGTGGACGTACGAAGATACAAACCAAATGATCCTTGGAGAAATATTAATTTTCTTAATTAATTAGTGTGAGTTCGAGCCCAAAACAAAGGCCCAATTCGACTTACAAACAAATTCGACTCTGAGATTGGTGGTGGCGTGAACGAGTTGACGAGACCAAATTTGTGGTCAATTCAAATGGAAGACATTATAAAAGATGGAAGAGCAGCGGAGCTCTCTCATGAAGAGACGAAATTTTTACCTGCAAAAAAATAAATAAATAAGTGGTTAGTGGTTTATCGGACACGTGTGGTTCTCCGTCCTCACTCCTCAAGCCCCTTCATTTGATCACAACTGTGTCTGTGTGATTTGAGAGCTTTGGTGTCTTCAAATCCATTAAACATTTCATCTTCCTCAGTAATCTGTGATGCCAATGCTCAAATTGGAGTCTTGTTATTGAACCTTGGAGGCCCTGAGACTTTAGATGATGTTCAACCTTTTTTGTTTAACCTCTTTGCCGACCCGGTATATACTGTATGTCTCTGCAATCCTTGAAATGCTCAATTAAAATGTTTTTGATTTTCCAAAAGGGTCTGGGAAAATGCCTAACTTTACATGTTTGAGCAGCTTATTTCATCTTTACTTGTTTTTTGTTTTGTTAAAGATTTCATCTTTACATGTTTTCATACAACTTATGCCAAATATATGATCCTTGGTTAGAACATTATGCGGTTGCCGCCGTTCTTCCAATTTCTTCAGAAGCCATTAGCGCAGTTTATATCAGTGGCAAGAGCACCTAAGAGCAAGGAAGGATATGCAGCAATTGTTGGTGGTTCTCCACTTCGCCTCATTACTTGTATGTTCAGTTTCATTTCTGAAGATTTTTCTCTGTTTTGTCCAAGTTTTTATCTTGGAATGAGGACCTGCAAATACTGAATCCTAACGGATTGAAAGAAGCTTAGTGAATCAGCTTTATTATCTGCACTGAATTGATGCTTGCATCCAACTAAAATGGCTTGTTAGTCTCAAGAAGTATTTCAGTTTCCCATTTCATTTGTAAATCTCTTGTTGCATGTGTGAGACACCTCAACTTAAGACTAGTAGGTTATTGAGATTATGCAAAATATATGGAATCGAGATCAGGGTAAGACTTAAGTATCTTTATAACTCCAAGACTTTGAGACTTCGTTCTATCTTTGTTTTTGTCTTTTAGTTATTTAGCTTGCTTCTCATGCTATATATTCCTGTCATTGTTACATTCTTATGTTGTACCTGTCATACCTTCACAGGCTGGAGAATTAAGAAAGTGCCTTTGGGAAAAAAACGTCCCAGCAAAGGTGTATGTTGGTATGCGGTATTGGCATCCATTCACTGAGGAAGCCATTGAACAGGTATGTAAGTATGTTGATATGCACCTACGTATCTTGTTTTAGGCCTCAGTCCTCTCAATTATTGATGCTTGAACTATACTGGGTTTATTTGTCTACTCTTTAACAGTGTGTAAACATTTTTCTTTGAATCTGAACTATTATGTAGAACAATAATGACCTGAATTATGTGTGAACACCTTGAATTTGCACCTTGTGATTCTTACTCGTTTTCTTTCCATATCTTCTTGCAGATAAAGAGAGATGGAATTACAAAACTAGTTGTTCTACCACTTTATCCTCAATTTTCGATATCGACTAGTGGATCAAGCCTAAGACTCTTGGAGAGAATATTTCGGTGAGACGCAGATCTTTCATTTTTAAGTATACCAAGACCATATGTTATTTAATGATTTACTTTTCTGTACTTGACTCACTATATACATAGAGAGGACGCGTATCTTGTGAACATGCAGCATACTGTTATACCATCGTGGTATCAGCGGGAGGGATATATAGAGGCAATGGCAAATCTAATCCAAAGCCAATTGGAAAAATTTGATTCCCCTAGTAAGGTAGACAATCTTTTCCATTTCTATTCAACTCAAGTTAGTTTTTTTTTAAATCAATTTGATATCTTGTTAAACAACTTTTTGAATTCTTCTTGCGACATTTCTCTCTAACGTTTCTCTGAGATCTGTTTCTGCTCACTCTATTATATATCTTTATTCTCTAGTGGAAAGAGAGAATTTAAAGTCTAATTGTAGTTTTTTGGTTTTGCCAATTCAACTATGCATATGTTGAAGAACCCGGTGATCCTTACAAGGCCGAGATGGAAGAATGCTTTGATCTGATCATGGAGGAATTAGACAAGAGAAATATAACTAATGCTTACACTCTTGCTTATCAGGTCTTATCCATTAATTTTTGTTTCTTTGGTAATGTGATCTGCAAATAATAATATTATTTTTTGCAACACTCCAACAGAGCAGAGTTGGACCAGTGGAATGGTTAAAACCATAGACTGAAGAAGCCATTACTGAACTTGCTAAAAAAGGTGTTGAAAATCTTCTGGCTGTACCCATAAGGTAAATTAGTATTTTGGGAAAATTTTCTGTCTCTTCTGGTTTATTTGAAACTCAAGTTTGTTCGTATTTTAACATTGAAACTCTAGAGGAGATAGATGTTGAGTATAAAGAGTTGGCTTTGAAGTCTGGTATCAAAAACTGGGGGCGAGTGCCTGCGCTAGGAACAGAACCCATGTTTATATCTGATTTAGCAGATGCTGTTATAGAAACTCTTCCATATGTTGGAGCTATGGCAGCCTCAAACATTGAAGCTCGACAGGTAACACTCTTTGTCTTTTATGTACTTAGAGCTCCACAAAAGAAGTTCTCTTCACTTCGATTAGTGTACCGAACTGCTGACTAGGGAGGTGGTTTATTCGTTTTTTTGGTTGGGCAGTCCTTAGTTCCGCTCGGGAGTGTAGAAGAACTATTAGCAACGTATGATTCACAGAGGAGGGAGTTACCAGCGCCAGTGACGATGTGGGAATGGAGATGGAAAAAAAGTGCAGAAACATGGAATAGAAGAGCAGCAATGTTGGCGGTGCTAGCGCTCTTGGTGCTCGAAGTCACCACCGGAAAAAGGTTTCTGCATCAGTGGGGCATCCTACCTTTATCTAAATAATGAACATATAGTCTTTTTTTCTCTATCATAAACCTATCCAAGAATCCAAATGTGAGCTTTTCACATGTGGAATAAGGCAAGCTATGTTATTATATTTACTCTCTTATTCTTTGTGGTAGAATGTTGACATTAAATACTTCATACTGTATCTTCATAAAACAGTTGCCTTGAGGTAAACTAGGAGCTAAGAACAATTTGTTACCAAATCAAGGCTCTACCCTTCGAGAACATAGAAATGACATTGTCCATTAAAGTTTCCAACTCCGAACGGAAGGGAGAAATGCTTATTCTTATCAAAACATAATGTTTGATCTTTCTTTGTCAACACAAAAGAAAACCCCATCTTAACGGTTGCTAAGTTCAAAGTTGGAAACTGAAATGTGTGGAAGACTAAAGATTGCAAGTTTTCGTGTTTCACATAACAAAGAAACTTGGATTTGTTAACTATAGGCCAAAACTTGAATGTGAACAAAGACACAAAACAAATGATCCTTCGAGAAATAGTATTCTACTGACCTACAAAACTTTTTAAAAAAAGCAAAGGTTTTTTACATGAAACTTTCGAATCTGCAAAGCAGTATTTTCTACCCTTTTGTTTTAGAAAGATAAACCTGAGATTTAAACACTGAATCTCCAACTTTGAACCCCGGCATTGTGATGAACTCAACGCTTAAATCGCCTTGCCCTTCTTCTTTTTCATCACCAACTACAGATTCCATGTAGACACCTGAGAACCTGGTTCCTCTTCTGACCACAAAGATCTTTGCTTTTAGATCCAAAGAAGCTGCAAACGATCCAAGAATCCATACCCACTTTGCACTTTTCGCAAAGATTCGATAAAACATCGTTCTTGGATGCTTACCGAGCAAAACTAGTCCCCTCATATCCAAGTTCCCAAAGAACGAAGACTCCATCGACGGATCAACAACTAAAAGATACTTCTGACTGCAAAATCTTGAAAATGCGGAATCTGGAAACGATGTTAAAGCGTCCAATGGATCTTCGAAACTCATTAGTTCCGTCACATCACAAGGATTAAGCTTTATGCCATGAAACATTCTCCGAACAATGTATGACTCAAAAACATACTTCTTATGTGAAGTTTTAGCAAATGTTACATTTCCAACAATAGATTCTACTGCTTTATCCAAATTCCAATCTGTAGCTTTCATCAGAGTGATCAATGGCTTAGCAAAGTCGTGAATCGACTTAGAAGCAGCTCGAAGTGCGAATTCAAACGAAGAAACACTCATAATCCTGTCTTCAATTTTCCTATTCTCTACAACCAAACAGTCTAGTTTCTCCTTCAGAGAATAAATCTCACTCTCCTTTGCTTTCACTTGTGCCTTGAGCTTCTCCAAATGCTTCTCATTCACTTCAATTTCATCTCTCAATCTATCCAAACAAGAAGAGGCAGCAGCATCAAGCTCGGTCTTCTTCGCGTGGAGTTGTTTCGTTTTGAGGTAGAGACGCTTCATTCTACGTAAAGCCTCGAGCTGAGATACAACGAGGTTGTCTGCTTCTATAATCTTGTCTGGATTATAAGGCAAATGAGCTTGTTGAAACTCAACATATGCGAGCTTAAAAGCTGAAATAGTGTCGAACAGCTTTGGAATCTCATCATCACCCAAACAAAAAGTTCGGATCTTTCTTGAGGGTTTATGATTGAAAGTACGAATTTCAGTTTCGTTGGCTTTACTATCCCCCAAAGTTTCTATTTCACAAGGGTCGTTTGAATTTGGTCCCTGGTCAGGAAATACACCAATGGATCTAAATTTGCAGACTTTAGCGAATTTGGAGATGATTTCTGATAGATTTGAAGATGGATTCGATGTTTTAACAACGGCATTCTCCATTGATTGAAGAAGAAACCCTTATCAAAAACCAACAAATAGGAACAATCTTGTTAAACCCTCCAAAAAAATTCAAATTTTTCAAACGAAATCAAATAAAATCTTAAATTTTTAGCAATTACAATTCGTAAGCACGAAACCAAACACAGAGACTGTTGAAAGTCCAAGTAAACATAAGCATTCATTGGTTTAGTATGATCAAACTGGTCAAAACGTGAAAAGCTAAGAAGAACAGAACATTAAAAAAAATCAAAAAGGAGTACTTAAAGATTGAAATGATGAACATGAAGAAACATATAAACGAATACAGAAGGCAGAACAAAATGATGAAAAAACAAAATCACCTGTTTGTTGTTTTTGTACACTAGTAGCAACCAAATCAAAAGCTAAGCACGAGGAAGTGCCAAAGTTCGAGCCTTTGTGCTTCTTTCTCTCTTTGTTACAGGAAATGCATGTTGCTTAACATTGGAATGAGGTTCATTATATTCTTCTTTTTTAGATTTTGCTCCTAATTAAGAAGACCAAGTAAACAAGACTTTTAAAAGAAAAATGTATAGCCTCGTTAATGGTTATGGATTCTGGGATTCCTAAACCATAAATCGACTATAATTGGCGTTTTTGTTCTCTTTTTTCTTTGTTTTCTTCTTTTCTTTTTATTTCCGAAAACCGAAAACTTTGATTTTCTCACCAGTTTCCAAAAAAAAAAAAATTTAGTTTAATGTACTTTGAAATATTTTTTAGTTTAATGTATTTTGAAATATTTTAGTTTAATGTAATATGAATAAATCCTGGGTATCCAAGAAAAACCCTCAGGAATCTCCACAGGCACAGTTGCGGAAAAACAAAAACCTTTGTCTCCCGTTTCTTTGTTTCTTTCTTGGAGTCTGTCTAAATATTAAAGAAAATCATTATTTCTTGTGTTCACAACCGTAATTAAATTAATTATTTTAGTTCAAATGTAAATCCTATATATAAATGATGAAGGGTTGGATAATAGTTTGCGTCAAATCAATTTCATTGCTCATCAACGGCAACTCGTTTAGTTCAAATATACCAACGAAAAGACTAGGTCAAAGTGATCCAATCTTATCTTTTCTTTGGCCGAAATGCTAACTAAAAAACTAAGACAAGAAAAACGACTTTAAGAAGATTAAGGGATTAGCTATTAGTAATTTCGGACCAAGAATCAGTTACTTCCTATTTGCAGATGACTCACAGTTCTTCTGTCAAGCAAATGATCGTGATAGTCAGACTTTGACACCGACGTTACTAAGTTATGGTCGTATTTCGAGTCAGCATGTAAATATTACCAAGTCTCAATTACTTTTGGTTCGCGAGTTTCTAATGCTAACAAAAATGTTGTTAAGAAAAAAACTTAATATAGATGGAGTTGGCGAATGTGATAAATATTTTGGACTTCGAAAAGAGTTCACAGCCAAAAAAATGTAAGTTATTCGAATATATCGTAAAGAGAGTCAAAGACGTAATGAAGAACTGGAATAACAAGTTTTATCTAGTACCAAAGTTCTAAAATCAAAAACTCAAAACTCAAAAATTAAAAGCTAAAATTACAATTTGAATGAATGGTAATATATTTACTTTTTATTTTTATATCTAAAATGTCTTTTTAAATCTTTTTCTGTTCTTTTTAAAAATTTTGAATTTTTGTTTGATGTGTTTAAAAATTGCTAAAACAAATATACTATTTTAATCAAATAATGACTTGAAAAAATTCATAAATAATACCAAAAGATTGTCGATGAAAAGCATAGGTTTATTTCATTATTACATTTTTAGAAAACTTTAGAACATTATTAAAATAGCTTTTTTCTTTTGGTATCATCAATGTATGATATAAACTGTGAAACAATATTAAAAATCATAACTATCCTCTCATAAACATGCATAAAACAATGAAGCATCTGATTGTAAAAACATGTTCCAAAATGAAGATCCAGATCAAAGAATTCGGTTACCCACAATCAGAAATCTGTCTCGGTAAAACAATCATTACAATCTATGATCATCATCATTACAAGACATTTCATTGTGTGGTAAGAAAATACTAAAAGTCAAACCCAAACCAACGTTACATGAGAGAAAAAAGTAAATGAGCCAAGTTAAATAGGTAGTATATTTTGTTATAAATAAATGAGCCAAGTCATAAACTGAAAATTCAGAAACCAACAAAATTGAACCGACAGAAATTCGAATTAAATACGTATATTTGTCCTAAGCAAAACGTTAAGCAGTATAAATACTTAATGGGCCTCAGTTAAGGCCTCGTTAGTCTTCTAACATGTTGGCCCATATCGGGTTCTTAACGATGATATATGCTAGTTTTCTTTGATCCTAGTGATTTTGGTCATTTTGAGAAATAAAAAATATGAAAAGAAAAATGAGGCACGTGACGTGAAAGTCTCTCAGGAAGAAACATATATCCTTGTCAAGGAAAGTAGAGGGTACTTTGTTATGATCTCACTTGCAAATTCAAAGTTGTCGTGTAATTACTACATTTGTTTCCAAAATTATTGAGCCGAGAAAGAACTCACATCGACTCACACACATATATCATATATTTTATACAATTTACACTATATATGTAACATATTAATATCTCTTTAATCTTATTTGACACTTATACACACACACGTATATATTTTATCCAATTGTTATCGATTTAGATATTTAACAACAAAAATCTTGCACTACAGTATATGTATTAGATTCTTTATATGTATCTTGATAGTATTTACTTTGAATTATATCTTGATAATAAAATGAAGGAGAGGAAAAAAAAAACACTACTGAAGTCTGAAAGTGGTCCAAATGCTGAAAACACACAAGGCATGAATTCAAAACGCTCGTGCATCTCTCGTCTCTTTCTCTTTTATCTCTCTTTTCAGCTTTTGGCTTCCCTCCACTCCATTTGCTTACTCCATCTTCTCTTTTTCTCTTTCCCTCTATCACTTTTTTCCTCCTCGGACTTGTTTTGTCAGTGTGACAACAGAGCCTATCTACTCTAGAATCTAGATATCATATCAGATATGAAGAAGGCTATCTACTATCAAGATATATAAGCTTTGATTGGTAATACTGCATAATCACTTAATAACATAACTGTAAAATCAAAAATTGCATAACGAAAAGCTGTAAAATGAAAAATTATAGAATGAAAATTTTGTGCAATTAGATAATTTTTTGCAGAATGATGGAATGTAATATTAAATTACAAATATGTATATATATTTATGAAATTAGTAATTTATTACATAAAATATTAATATATTTTAGCTATTTTCATATTATAAAATAATATTTTATTGTAAACATATTATTTTCAGTTGTTAATTTTTAGGATGGGTAAAAAAATTCACTATTATTATAAAAATAATATAACATATTTGTTGTAAATATATTAAGTTATAACATATATTAAAAGTTATTTGAAAGATCAAAGAAATAACATACTTTTATTGTAAATAATTGTAGTTTTAAAATATTTTCAATAGTTAATTTTCAACATATGAAATACATATATATATATATATATACTAGACATATATATTGAAATAAACTACTAAAACATGTATATTTTCATAATGGAGTTTTACTTGTATTTTTAGGTAAAAAGCAAATTTTACGTTTTACCTAATTGTGTATCGTTAGCAATTTTTATGATTGGTAAAATATTTGCATAATTGCATTAGAAAAATTAATTCTATGCAAGTTATCATTCGAAGCCATAGTTAATATTACAATTGTGATGATGATGACTACAAATAGTAATGGTAACTATAATCTAGCAAAATGGTGGATAAAAGATCGTAATATATGGAGGATTTTAATATTGGTTGAATCATGAATTATTAAAATTCAATAATTTATATGGTAGGACAAATAAAATCATAATTATCTTGCGACTTACTAATTAGCGAAAACTTACCACTATAAAGTTTCAACAAGCAAGTTGATCGATTAAACAAAATCATACACTATTATGGGATTCTAACAAAATTATATACTTCATAGTTCATATACCAAAATTAAGAAAGTGGCATATATTTTCTATAATTAACAATATACTCTAAACTTAAATACTAATCTAACAATAAAATCAATCTTAAACTCTATGCCAAAATAATAAAAAATAATATTAAAAACTAAATTCTATACCGGAAATATTGTATATACTAAATTTTGAATGAGTTAGTCTATTTTTATTTACATTAGTTTGTTCTATTTTTACAATAAATTATCTTTAATATTTAAATAATGACAAAAAATAAGTTGTAATTTTTCTGATAACTTTAAAGTTTGGAACCAAATCCTGTATATCTCCATGGGCCTAGAACGATGCATCTGATAATATAAAGACACGGCCGAAATCATCTTTTCAGAAAAGGATCGAACTAGAGATACAACAGAGTTGTAAAGTTATGCCTCTTGCAATGCCAGCCATTAGAGCACACAGCCTGCGGAATGTGCTATTTTTTCTTCTATGAAGATCACATCAAATTTTTTACATTATGCTTTTTGAAATACTTTTTAAAAGGCGTGCATGCATGATCCTAAGATTGATATAAAAAATTAATAATGTTTTCTTTCTGCATGATCCTTGACATCTTTGAATCAGTACATAATAGATAGGAAACAATGGAAGTCCCATCTGTCTCAATTAATAAACAAAATGAAATTTCAAATAACTATAACATGATAAAATGAAAAAGGATACAGTGTGTCAGATCTGTGTATTAAACCTTATTATAAAATTATTGAGAAGTGGTGTGTCAGGGATAGAGATACTTACCTTGGCATGTGACCCTCTCAATATAATTCCTATGCATGAATATTTCTGTATTCTCCCTTCATCGACTAATATGGCTGTGCTTCAGAGTAACTACAAGAAACACTCTGGATAGCGTCAATTCATGAAAATCACTTAGTAAACTGTGACACTAATCTTGCGTCACTTCATACCAACGTTAAATAAAATATTAAACGGCGTATAACCAACCGTCTTTTTTTGTAGTGGCTAGTTAAGGAAACTCACGATAATAGACATAATAAAAAGAATTTATATGACCATTCTACGAATAATATCAGCTCATGTGTTGTTTAATGGTGTCCGGAGGACGGGTGCCAAAATTTTCGTCAATTCTGTTTTCATGTGAAAGTTTCGAATCAGATAGAAATGTATTTGTTTATCAAAAAAATAGAAATGTATTTTAAATTGGGACATGTTAGCAATCCTAATTCATGGTTAAACATTTATATTGCAATTTGTTTGCCATGATTGTATAATTTCAACTGCTTATTTTTCTTTTGTTAAAGCTGCTTATTGTTTTGCCGTTTCTACTATTAATTAAGAAGTTTTAGTATATAACCTTTGTGTGAATTGATATGAGTAGACAGTTATTGATTAAACTATAGATATAAATGTGTAATTTGGAAATATACATGGAACCCTTCTTACACATTTTTGGGATGTTTTGTCCATACCTCCTTGCCTTTGGAATCTTATTCATCGATCTTTCATCCTACTGCCCTCCCTAATCTCTCTCCTCTTCTCAAATCAATCACCTCTCATCTCTCAGCCTCTCTGCCTCTATTTTTGGTTCAAAAAGAGGAATCTCTCTGCCTTGTGATCAACAATTACTAAACTTATCATTTTTCCAACGATAATAACAAACTATAAAACCCTAATCTTGAGTACATATATATATGTTAAACCCTAAGAAACAAAATCAAGATTATCATGATTAATCACAAGAGATCATACCCTATTAAGTACTAAGTGATGTGACACACCACAAATGTGTATATAGTATACTATACACATGCATATGAAAGAACATATTAAAAAGCATAAAAACATATATGAATATAAAATAGCGCTAAGCATATATGTGTATATATATGTATAGCTTGGAAGATTGCTAAAATCAATTTCTGGGGAAAGGAAGGGTACAATGACAGAGAGAATAGGGTGCAGGAGAATCTAACTCCCAAACTTAGCAATGCTTAGGTACCTTTCTTAATTACTTCTCTCTTCCTACACTCTTTCTCTCCTTTCCTTCTCATATACAATTTTATTTCACATCCTATTATATAAAAAATTTCAAATTTAATTGCACACTTTGCAGTAAACCCCTCCTTGTTCTCTCATAATCGACTCATTTTGTTCTTTCTCCCTCTCAACCACTCCCACTACTTTCTCTCGTTTTTGAGAAAACCCAAATCATAAGAAACAAAAAGAAAAGCCGTTTGAATAATCTTTTGTTGATATCTATTTTCATCTCTGGTCTAAATTTTATAAACCCACCAAAGTGTTTTTTTTTTTGCATGAGACTATCCTGAGTTCATAACTAATCTCTGCTAGCTAGCTTATTCTTAGGTGGGATTTTCAGAATTTTTCGTAATCATGGGTTTTGAGAAAAGCAACATAGGACCAACATCATCATTACCATCATTAAAAAACTCGAGAGCCAAGTTCAGTCTCTTGTTGTATATATTCGTACTCTTCTTCGCCCTCTGTGGCATTACCACTTTCATTACTCCGTCGTCTTCACTTTCTTCTCCATGTAAGCACTTCTTTCTTTTTTCGTTATCATTAATTATTATATCAAGTCAAAATCTTTATTTAGCATAATATCTTTTAATATTTGGTTCGTACGTAACATAAAATGATTACAGTACCATTTATAGATATTATATTGTTATAAAAACTGCAGATATTAGGAACTCTAACTTTGAGAAACCAAGAAACTTCTATGCACAGGTTCGTAACTTTTACTCTCTTGCGTGATCCAATATAAAAAATTAGACTCGTTTTTGTTTTGTTTTTTGTTGTTGCTGTTGAATCAATAATTAATTAGTAAACATGGATCAAAAGCCGTGTTATCTAATATCTATAAGTCTATAACCACATAAAATCTAAAAAACTAGCTTAGTTTCTATTTTCTCCTGATCAATCAAGTATCTTTGGAGAACAAGATTGATGTTGATTCATCATTAAAAACATTTAAAAGAGGCTTATAATGTGGGGGTCTCTAAAAGGACTACGCCAAACAAAAGGGGTGTGGCTAAAATGCGCTTGAACAGTCAGCGACTGTGACGGCATGTCGTGACTGACTGAGCAGCACATATGCCATGTACTCCTTAACAGAATCTCAGCCGTCCGATTGATTTCAGCACACACGAGGACAAGGACAGTACTCGACTCTGGCCCCTTCACCTCTTGTGGGACCCTGCCTTGCTTCTGTCTGTGTTTCGATCTCGATCGATTGATGATATTAGTAGTCACTCTACCCCACGGCGCACGTTAACATATGACACCTTCTTGGAACTTCTCAACCTCTCAACCTCTCAACCCTTTTTTGGTAATGTGCATAGCGCTTTTCCCGGAGCGGTTTTACCGTGTCCTGTCTCACATCCCCAACCCTGTCTAAAATATGTTTTACCTAACATGCGTATATTAGCAACAATATGCGTATTTGAGCAAAATATGCTGTCTATTAGCAGCTGAAGCTGAGTTCAAATCTATTATACACATATAAAACTAAAATGTAGTATAACATTTTTCATTATTAACTGTATGCGTATCTATTGGTTTTATGTTACTATATTACATGTGTTCGCTCCGAAGGAAAGAAATCAGTAGTTTAGGATATGCATACGTATGATATATTTATTTATGAAAAATGTGACTGTATATATGGTTTTGAGTATGTTTTCAGAAGGAGGGAAAGAATACTGTAGTGATAAAGAAGATGAGGGAGATCGGTGAACGGAGCAAGGATACGGAGATACGGAGGATTCTAAGGGGGTTAGGGTCGTTTCCGCCACGGTGCTCCTCCAAGTGTGGAAGATGCACGCCGTGCAAGCCCGTGCACGTGCCGGTGCCTCCGGGTACGCCAGTCACTGCCGAATACTACCCCGAAGCTTGGAGATGCAAGTGCGGCAACAAGTTGTACATGCCATGATCTTTTACATATTTATACTCACATATATACATTATATATATGATTTAAATGCAGGTTTCATCATGGCTATATGTCTTAAATCACTACTCCAATATTTATTATATATTAAACATGTTTCTAGGACAAACAACTACGTGAAACCTTTGATGATAGATTGATGCTGCTCGTACATGAATCGTATATATACGATCTCCTTTTTGTAGTAGCATATGATATAACGCATGTTATTAGTTTAAACGTACGGGCTTCCTAATATCACATAGGTTTGGTTCATAATATATGGACTAATATCAATAAGTAAAAAGCCCAACAACATTATTCATTGCCCTTGGCATATAATCGATCATGCATCCAAGTAAAATTAAACTATAAACATCTATTTCCGGGGCTCGTTGATCACTTAAATTTAGTAAGCATGTCAAAGTACTCGCTTAAATAATATATTCATATATACTGATCACAATATTTAAGAAAGCGTATGCTAACGTATCCACATACAGTACGTAATACAGCATATTTTACATGGATACAGCTTATATCACTCACACGGCGTTTTAAAGGATGTAAAAGTCGTAGTTATTGGACTGACTGATTCTTTTTCTTTTATTTTCAAGAAAAGGCTTTTTATGTTAAATTTTGATAACGATGTGAATATCATACGGCCAATTTTCTATCTTATTCTATTTAAAAAGAAATAGATTACCGACGGGGACCGAATATATATATATATATATATATATATTTATTTTTATTTTTATTTTTCTTCTTTTTTCTTTTTTTGTTCCGGTCCTCCCGAAGAAAAGAATAAGTAATAGTTCAATCCTATACGTTTTTCATAGCAATAAATTTCCTTGCTGACGATAGAGTCGATAGACAGAGAAATAATTCGACTCTAATCAGATTAAATTATAGTAGAGAAAAATAATTAGTCAGCAATCAGATTAAATAATAGAATCATAATCTCATCACCGATTTTCAAAATCAACGGAATGGGTGGAATTATAAGCCGGGCCACATCCTGAACCGTCCAGCTAGAAGCCGGCGTCGACTTATTCCACCGTTCGGATGTTGACACGTGTCGTCATTTAGTTTGTAAACGACACCTGCCACCGTCCTGTGGAACATGTTTTGTGTTTAATTAAGTCATACACTAACCAAGTCGCTATCTTTAGTTCTTCACTACCTAAAATAAAATAAAAACCACATGGCATGAGACACGCCTCTACGAAGTACCTACATATTGTGCGTACGTTTTTTTAACTATATATTTATACAAGCTTCTGAATAGTTCTAGATGTAACTAAAAAGTATACGAGAAGAGTTATGATGTGTTAGGTGAAAAAATAACGCGTATGCATATCATCGACAACATGATAGTTATTGAGTGACGACACTTAATAAATTGTGAAATTGGTCAAACCCGTTTTACATAATTTAAGCAATTGGGTGTAGTGCATATTAATTGAACAAAAAAATCGAATAAATTAAACTTGTACAACCATCTTATTTTGTAATCATTCAATATATAAATTAAATGCATCCGTCATTTTTTATTGATGGATATTAAATCAATTTGTACCGAACTGGGAGTATTTGAGAATGAGATCATGTATAGTAATAGATGTGGTGTTGTGGAATTGGTCGAATTCGTTTTACATAATTTAACTGGACTGACCTTTGATAGTGATGCAAATTACGAGGACGAGTTGGGCTAGAATCATACATATACAACACTCGACACCAACAGCTACATATATCCATAAATTAAAATTTATTTTTACTATATAATTAAAATGAGACAAATGCTATGAATAATTTCAGTTTAAATTAGTGAATCGTTTACATACTAATGTTTAATTAGGTCTATTATTGTCATTGAGATTCTCACTTTGCATCAACATAAAATCTTTTTAGTTATAAGAAGGATAATAAAAAATTAAACAAAGGTGGAATAATGTTAAATTTTGTACCCTAACCAAAGGAGTTCAAAAACCTTTAATATTTATTTTCTTGATTGACAACAAATAAATTGTTTAGCGGTTACATTTATATAGCTTTTAAAAAAAAACTTATCCATTTAGGAAACAAAAAAGATAAAAGAGCTTCTGTTAAACTCCTGTTTTAGGCATCTTCATTTTCCCTTTATTAAATTGAACTTATCTTTTAAAAATCCTTTAAGACCGTAAACGAATATTCTCCGCGTTTCACCACAAAATCTCCTCTCATTTAAATACCTAACCACTTCCTTTTAAAAACCTTATTCCATAAAAAGTAAACAAAAACAAAAAAAACATCCAAACCCCAAAAAAAAAAACATTCGTGTTCACACCAGAATTACGCGCAATCAAAGTAGATTCAAAAATTCTCCGGCGGAATCTTCATTTCTTCCTCTATTGATCAATCATCTCGAAATCGATCTCTGGCTTCTATAATTATGCCAGAGATCGAGATTGTCGCCGGTGGCGACAACAACAACAGCGACGCCTTATTCGGCAAATACGAGCTCGGGAAGCTTCTCGGATGCGGTGCTTTCGCCAAGGTCTTCCACGCTCGTGATCGTCGTACCGGCCAAAGCGTCGCCGTTAAGATCCTCAACAAGAAGAAACTCCTCCTAAACCCATCTCTCGCTAACAACATCAAGCGTGAGATCTCAATCATGAGACGTTTAGCTCATCCAAACATCGTCAGGCTCAATGAAGTAATGGCTACGAAGGCGAAGATCTTCTTCGCTATGGAGTTTGTGAAAGGAGGTGAGCTATTCAACAAAATCTCCAAACACGGTCGTCTCAGTGAAGATCTCAGCCGTAGATATTTTCAACAATTGATCTCCGCCGTTGGTTATTGTCACGCACGCGGCGTTTATCACCGCGATCTCAAACCGGAGAATCTCTTAATCGACGAGAAGGGGAATTTGAAAGTCTCCGATTTCGGTCTCAGTGCTTTAACGGATCAGATCCGACCCGACGGACTCTTACACACGTTATGTGGAACTCCTGCTTACGTGGCGCCGGAGATTCTATCTAAGAAGGGATACGAAGGTGCTAAGGTTGATGTGTGGTCTTGTGGAATCGTCTTGTTCGTTCTCGCCGCCGGTTATTTACCGTTTAATGATTCGAATCTGATGAATATGTATAAGAAGATTTACAAAGGTGAGTATCGTTGCCCTAGATGGATCTCTCCAGATCTGAAACGATTCATCTCTCGTCTTCTCGATATCAATCCTGAAACTAGGATCACCATTGATGAGATTCTGAAAGATCCGTGGTTCGTTAAAGGAGGTTTTAAACCGATCAAGTTTCACGACGAGATCGACCAGGATGATTGTGAGAATCAGAAAGTGGAATTGGAAGAGGTGAAGAGTTTAAACGCGTTTGATTTGATTTCTTACTCATCGGGATTAGATCTCTCCGGTTTGTTCGCCGGTTGTAGCAATTCGGTTGGAGAATCAGAGAGGTTTATATCGGAGAAGTCGCTGGAGAAACTGGCGGAGGAAGTTGAGAGATTCGCTAAGGAAGAGCAGCTGAGGATGAAGAAGAAGAAAGAGGAAGAGTATGGATTTGAAATGGAAGGGCAGAACGGGAAATTCACAATTGGGATTTATATTTCGCGGCTGAACGATTTGCTTGTGGTGGTGGAGGCAAGGCGGAGAGGTGGCGACGGCGATTGTTACACGGAGATGTGGCATAACAAACTCAGACTTCAACTTATTCGCGTTTGCGATCAGACGCGAATCGCAACTAATTAAAAAAAGGCTACGAAGTTTTCTACCGTGCTTTTCAAATTAGAAACGCCAATCGTGGTTGGTTGGATTGGTTGGTTGGATTGGCTGGGTTGATTTGGGTCTCTACCACGTTTTTTAGAATTATCATCGTACAAACAAGATTTTTTTTTCATTTACATATGTATTTAAATATTATACCAAATGGTATGTATCTATTTTGTGCTTTTTGATAAATGTATTACTCACTATGTACAACAAGCCTAAAATTGCATTTGTAGATACTTACTCTTTTGTATAATGTAGAAAATGTTATTCTCTTTATAGTTTGGATTTCCAATTTTACTCACATAACTTTTTTTAGTATGACAAGTGTGTCGGAGAATAGAAGTAGAATCTAAACAAAATAAAGAAATCACTGCAAAACCAATCATTCTTCAAGGTTCAATAGACAGAAAATAAAGCAGAGAAAAAATTAAAAATACTAATCTCTAGCTTGTGGAGAAAGCTAGCTAATCTGGAGATTGTGATACCACCACCATCTTTACTATTTTTTACTAATTCTGAAATGTCGGTTTGAAAATCAACTAAGACAATTTCCATGTGAAAATCTTTTTTATTCCCGATTTTTCAAATTAATTTAAGGATCATGGAAGAAAAAACCTTCATCAAATCAGAACTACTATTTACCGGTTATCTATAAAAAAGAATTCAAATTCAAATAAATTAAGAGAAATTTATCTAAGATAACCCACTATTTTTTAAAATAGCTACAATAACGTCTTTTAATTTTTATGATAAAATGAAATAGTTTGGAAATATATTTTATCATAATACTAACATTGTTCTTTTTAACTAATACATAATTTTAAAAAATAAAGAAATCATAATTTTATTTGATTAATTATTTTTAATTCATATTTATAATTAAAACTACATTTTAAATATTTTTGATACCTAAAACATTTGATTATAGTCAAAGATTTTTTTTTTTGAAAAACTTAAAATTATTATAAAAGTTATCTAAATATTAGCAGATTCTGCCAAATATTCGCAAAGTTTGGTAGATACTTGCAAAATCTGCCAAAAACTAGTAAAGTTTGCAAAATGTTTACAGAGTCTGTCAAAATCTCGCAAAATTTGCAAAATATTCACAGAGTCTGCAAAATGCTCGTTAAATCTGTCAAATGTTTATAGGGTTTTTCAAATGCTCGTAGAGTTTGCCAAATGCTCGTAGAGTTTGCCTAATGTTCGCAGAATCTGTCAAATGTTCACTGCCAAATGTTCGCACAGTCTGTCAAATGTTTGTAGAATCTGCCAAATGTTTGCAAAGTCTTCAAACTATTCTGCCGAGTGTGCCAGTTAGAGTCTACCAGTTATTCTGCAGAATCTACTCAATATGCATAAAATCTGGTAGATTTTCAAAAAGTCAATTATTTAGCAAAGTTTGCAAAATGTCTGCAAAAATTACTAAATGTGTGTAAATTCTCGCATATGTTCGTATACTCTGCGAAATATATAAAAAAATTGATCAAATGTTTACAGCAAAAATTAATTTTAGAAAAAGTTGCTTCTAAAATTTTAAATTTTTTAATAAGTTATTTTGGCTATTTCAAAAATAAAGTGGGTTACTGTTAAAAATCACGCATAAACTAATAACACCAAGGAACTTTTAAAGGACCCAAATTTGTAAAGGTTGAGGGGATAATTTAATAGGTTTACTCCATTTTTCCTTCGTCAATTTCGGATTTCAGCTTAATTGATATGGCTTCTTCAATTTAATATTATATTTATGAAATGATTGAATGGGAGTTCCACATCCTATGATGAACTGGACAAAAAGGTATGTATAGTACTTTAGAAACATCAAATTTAAAACAATGCACTTTGTGAGAAAAAGCTATTATTGTTCACATGATTAGATATTTACAACTCAAAACGAGTGAAGGTTAATGATTAATTTTCATTATTAAAGCACATCATAAGCACCAACCTTTCTCATTCATCTCATCATTTGTTTGGCCGATTTTGATTTTCTTTAAATAACACTAATTTTGAATTAATCTCATATGATCATTTTATAGCTCAAAGTACAATTTCTGCCTATCTTTTGGTTTTCTATGGAAGGGGAAAATGTGGGAGATTAGGTTGTTTGATGTGAATTAGGAAAGTAGATAATGGGAAAATATGGTTTTAATTTAACGTTATGCTAATTTTGAGTGAGAAATAAAATACATATTACATTCCCTCTTTTTTTTTTGGGCAAACATACTTGTATACCATACTAAAGAGGATGCAATATTTAGAATGTAATATATGTAATATGTAATAATATCTAAATATTACATTCTCTTTAGTGGTGTTTCTTTGTCTATTTGGGTTGGTCCATTATGTGATTGTTGACGGTTAACGTTTGATGATTTAAGTATAACTTTTGTTAACAATGATGCTTATGCTGGTTTAATATGTACGCATAAATCTTTTTTTTTTAGTTTGGATGATATTTCAATTTTTACCCTTAATGAGGAAGATTTGAACCTTGATCCCCAGCCAAGAAAACTGGATAATGTAAAAGGGTGTAATGCTAGCAGACTATTGTTTTTTCGATTGAAGAGAATGACTTAACGCAAAGTTGTGAATTTATGATCTAATAATATATTTTTAGTAAAGATGGAACATACATTTCAAACCACTAAAATATTTACGTGGCCCAGAGTTTTATTTACAAATAATGGATTTATATCTCTTCAATTCTGAAACAACAACCTAGATAATTGAAGGGAAAACGCATGTAGGGTTTTAATTCATATTTTTTCTTGTGGCATTTTTCTATATGTTACCGGTTAAAAATGTAGAGATAAAATTTAAAATGAATATATTCCAAATTTGTTCTTTCGAGATTACATTCAACTATATTATAAGTACTCAATATACAAGCTTTTCTAAAAAAAAATTAGAACTTTAAAACTTATCTGGCTTTGAATCAAGTTACCAAATGCATTTCTAGACTTATGAGAGAAATGATTTATCAAATTAGTAAGCAATTGTAGTTTTGTTGATCTAATAGATCATATCACTCAAAATCTAGGTAATGCATTCAGTAATTACTAACCTAAAACTTGTAACTTAATGCGTTGTACTAATAATTATCCAACGAACCAAGTTAAAACTCAGAAAATATGGGCTTTATAAAAAAAAACCTCGGAATACAGTATATCAACATAAGCACAGATTATAGTTTTGAAACTGGGCCATTACGTAATAATAATGGGCCTCAAGTATAATTGGCCCATAATTATCATTAATTGGATAACGGATTTTAAAGTAACAAACCACAAGTGTCGGCTCGTTCTATCCAACGGTCGAATTGACGCGAATAGAGAAAAAAAGATGAGAGAGAAAAGAGGGAGAAGACCAAATCTGAAAACCCTAGATCCCGTCGGTGAAGATGGAGTCACCGGAAAAGAGAGCAAAGGCTTCTTCGCATGCTATCTCTTGACCTCCCTTAGCCCTCGTCACAAGGGTCACACTTATATCGGGTATTACTTGCTCATCTCTGATCTGATCTTCACTTTTTTTCTGGGTTTCGTTTTTTTCCCCAAATTCAATTCGCATTTGATGATCTGTACCCTTTGAATCTGAGGATCCTGTTATGTTATGCAAGTAATTTATTTCTTGTTTAATCAAACTTGTGTAATCTGAAAAGTTAGATTGATGAAGGATTCGAAAGAATTTACATTTTTAGGGTTTTAGATATTTGATTGTTGATAGAACCAGATTTGGTCTATCATGGAAGAATGAGAAAAGCAACTTAAATAGCAAGATGATAAAGTAATTGGGCTTAAACAATCATCCGCTAATGATGCTCACTTAAGCCCAATAATTCTATTTTGGGTCTTACCAATTGTCTTCTTTGTAGGTAAAGTCTGAAACTTTGTATTTGATTTAAATCATCACTGACGACAATCTCTTAAATTAGATGGGATAGCAAATTCGAAGTTTAATTAGACTTGTAGATGTTCATTTGCTGCTCTAATCTCATAGGCATAAACTGTGAACTCTGTTTTGCAGGTTTACGGTAAACCCGAGGCGTAGAATAAGGCAACACAATGGAGAGATCACTAGTGGTGCATTGAGAACTAAGAGAAAACGTCCATGGGAAATGGTTCTCTGTATCTATGGTTTCCCCACCAACGTCTCTGCCCTTCAGGTCCCTTACTTTCCCTTACCGAACTTAAAGATCTTATCTTTGGTACCTCCAAGCTTCAAGCTTTACATATAATTTTACAAATCCTGGCAAAAGATTCTGCTTTTACTTCAGTTGTTCTCTAGCTGTGGCCTCTCGTTTTGTCCTTGCATTATCAATTTGGTCGAAACCTTGTTGCAGTTTGAATGGGCTTGGCAACATCCAAGAGAATCACTTGCAGTGAGAGAAGCAGCTGCTGCTTTCAAATCCTTTTCTGGGATTGCAAGCAAGATTAAGCTTGTATACACAATGCTAAATCTTCCAGCTTGGAATTGGTAAAGACAGCTTTATTGTTGTTGTTCTACTATGCTATGCTTCGGTATCCATTTCCTTATTGACATAACTTTTGTATCTCTTTGTGTGTCTTGGTGACAGTTTTAACCTGACAGTCAATTATTTCTCATCAAAGTATGCACATCATGGTGGTCTTTCTCCCAGTTTGCCTATACACATGAAAGTGCAAGTTTGTGCTATGGATGATCTTCCGAGTTTCTCAGAGGTAGACAACAGTTCTCAACCCGGAGATGAAGACAGTCCTGAGGTTAATGAAGAGGAGGAGAAAGATGATAGTAGCAACCAAAGCCAGTCGGATGACTTGTGTCAGGGTGAAAAAGAACTTCACGACCGACATTTTGAAAAAGCGAAAGAACCCGAAACTGTATATGATGATGACAGATTAGCAAATTTCTCTGGTTTTGGGTTATTAGATGAGAGTCTTGAAGAGGAAGTATCACATAACACCGTAAGATCCATTGAAGCTGTGGAGAAAGAACCTGAGATTGTATTAGATGACAGATTAGCAAATTTCACTGGTTTTGGTTTAGTAGAGATTGATGAAGATGATGAAGTATCACATGTCACAGTAGGATCCACTGAAGCTATGGAGAAAGATTCTTGGAGAAGAAGGAACCCTAAGACCTCAACGATGACCGAGGTTGACGTTGAGGTGATAGATCTGATGACTCCATCACCAAGCTGCAGAGTTCGATCGTCTATGAAGAGAAGAAGAGTTTCTGAGTTTATAGATTTAACTATGTCTCCTAATTTCGTAGAGTTGTAGAAATAATACACAAGAGTTGTGTGCAAATCAAAAATCAGCATTGTTGTAATTTTCTTTTATATATAATAAAAGATTTCAAACCTTTTGAATCTGAATCTCTCACTTTCTTCTTGAAAACATATATAAAAGCTTAAGTACTTGGTTGATGCAATATCGTGATTTGAAGATAAAACGATTACACAAATACTAAAAAATAATAATAATTGTGATTTCGCAATTCGAACATCAAAATGTATAATACATTTTTGGTGTATTTCTTCAGATAAAATAATTCCACAAATACTATAAAAAATTTGTCATCTCGCAGTTCAAGATTTACACAGTAGTTTTTTTTTTTTTTAATTATTAATTTGAAGAAATATACCCACATGACATCAACATGTTTAATACATTTTAGACTTGAGAAAGGAAAATTCGTATTCCATTTCCAAAGAGTGTGAAACTGATGTGATCGAAATGAGCCAGTACTCTCCACATGTTCACGATCTTGACTTTATATTTGTGTGCAGTCATGCATGTTATTATGTTAAGACGTGAGGGTACTTTAGACTAGAGACAAAGAAAAATGACGAACAATAATTTTGTAATTACGGTCAATGATTTAAACTATAAACTATAAAATGGTTAAGCATTTAATTTGAGTTCACGTGCAGCCACATGTCCAATATTACGCATTTCTTTCTTCTTTTGTAATCCTTTTCTTTTGAATATATCGTATTAGATTTTTACAGTTTGACATATTGCACATCCAGTAGCAACACGTGACCAAAGATAAAACAATGAAAAGGTTTTATTTCTCCCATTTTTCTACGTAATTCTCGAACATATAAAATAAGTTTAATTTAATCTTTACACTATTATCACAAAAATTCGTATTTTTAATGATTATAGAAAATTCGTATTATAATGATTAAAGTTTGTTTATAAGAAAATTGTTTAATCCGGGTTGTAGAAACCTCGTGCCCGCTCAATATTGAGTATTGACTATTGAGTTGCGCCCACGTACTAGGCAACAAGGATCGATACAGGCGCCATATATTTTCTTTTTGAGTTTTACTTTCTTCAACAACCTTTCTTTAAACACCTACTCTAAATCAAATTTTATATATTTTATGAATTGTTTTGATCGGTGGGTCTCAATCTTATTTGATTTGAATCGGATTAGATATCTTATGGTCTGAATAGAAAAAAAAATCATGTTATTGAACATAGTAAAATTTAAACCACCAAACATCAAGTTATTTTATTATGGTCGTAGGCCCTTATATCTTTCAGTATTTGATTACCTATGATAATACGTGTATTAAAATAAATAACCTCTTCCAAATCTCGAGCTTACTCAGAATTCGATTATTGATAATTAATATCTTAACGTACAAGAGTAGGACATTATATTTTCTTTTAAATAGAATTCTAATAGTTTTATTTTATTTTATATTCAACACATGACCCTAATGACTCCTTTTTAAAGAAAACTCTATTTCTTTCATTTCTGCTCTTCTTCTTCCTTTCTTCTCTTCCTCCATTGATGCTCTCAAAAACAAACTTATACGTGAATGTCCAGAGACAGGTAAATTAAATCAACACGCATATCTTTTTCATGTTGGTCAAGTTTCGATGATCGATTAAATCGGTGGTGGTGAAATGATTGGAAACAACAGGGAAGGATTTGGCGAGTACTACGAGATCTTGAAGAAGATAAAGAAAGATCCAACCTTCGAAACCACAACAGATCATGCCGTGATGGGAATAAGGAGACACGTGGCGGTGCCTCCGGGGACAACGTTGAATACCGTAACTCCATGCGCCGCTTGTAAGCTCCTCCGTCGACGTTGCGCGGAGGAGTGTCCATTCTCGCCTTACTTCTCGCCGCACGAACCTCACAAGTTCGCCGCCGTTCATAAAGTCTTCGGAGCTAGCAACGTCTCCAAGATGCTTCTGGTACTTACAAATATATATTTCCACACTAATGATTTCTTATATTTTCTTAATCGAGGTTTCTTGTTCCTTAATTACTCTTTGGATGCATATATCATATTTGATTAATTTGGGATTTATATACTTGCACGGATCTACCACTTTTTTTGTTTGACTCTTTCCAAATCTATTCAAAACACTATCTTCAGTTATAATATTGATTGAGCTATATGCATATCTATACGTATATTAATCATATTAAAATGAACATATCCTACAATATCAGTTTTCAATTCGTACGTAATTTATCAACATAGTTTATTTCCGCCTGTAGATTTTGAAGTTTTCAATATCTTTGGCAGCAAATTTGAAGTTTCAATATCCACCTATAATGGGAACTATATCAAGAAATAACACGTTATACCATATAACGTAAATAATGATATCAGAATATTTAACCATATAAGACACTTACGAAAAATATGATCACACGGCCCTTATTTTACGTTTTAGTCACCATTTTAGTATTTCCCTAAATACTTTTCTGTTAAAGTTATTTTTATTATTATTTTTAAACATGACAGACTAAACCTGCTTTTTCCGTTAAAGTTATTATTATTATTATTTTAAAATACGAGAGACTTTGAGATTTTTAATAAAAAAGCTCTTAGAGTACTTTTTTTATTGGAAGTTTTTTTTAGATTTTTAATATTAAAAAAATATAAATTACATCGGTAAATGTGTGTTAAGAATTTTTTTTTAAAAATTAATTTTTAATTAAATTTTTTTAAAAAACACATTTATCGATATAGTTTATAATAAAAATATTGATAAAACCTCTTAGTTAGTTTTTACCAATGGAAATGACCTTATAAAATTTATGGATTATTTTGATACAATATTTGTCCCTAAATACTTTCAAACACTTTGGTAATTGTTTCTTTGTTGGTTAAAGAACTTTGATAGCAGTTTGTATAATTATTCAATCTATCTTAACTTCATGTGGTTATATGCGTATATTAATTAGGTTTAAAAATGTTGCAGGAAGTGGGTGAGAGCCAAAGAGGAGACGCAGCGAACAGTTTAGTATACGAAGCAAACCTCCGACTCAGAGATCCAATCTATGGCTGCATGGGCGCAATCGCCGCTCTTCAACACCACATTCAGTCTCTCCAATCCGAACTCGCCACCGTCCGTACAGACATCCTCCGCCACAAATACCGAGAAGCAACCACCATCACTTCCCTTCAAAACAACAACTTCAACAACACTACAACAACATCAGTGAGTTGTGATAATGCTCTCGCGGCCACGATTCTCCTCCCACCACCACCGCCACCGCCTCCTCCGCCATGTCCACCAAGGTTATTGTCGTCTCAGCCGGCTCCACCGCCTACGCCACCGGCTTCTTTGCCGTCTCCGTCAATGGTGATGTCGTCCACTTCGTCTTCTAATTCATCTGCTTATGTATAATCCGCCTCCGTCTTCGGCGGCTGGATACATCAATTCTCTGTCCAGTGATAATAATGTTCATTACTTCGATTAAATCTGAATTAAATTCTGTGTTTTGATACTGTTATAGCTAAGAGTTTGAAAGTTGATCCATGTTAAGGATAGGGCGTGATATGTTTTGGTTTTGGATTTTTATTTATTTTCCATACATATTAATTCCATTAATTACCTTTACCTAGATTTTTTCTTCATAATCGACAATTATAAAATTTGATGTAACTTAATTAATATGTGTTACTGTTTGATTCTATACAGTCCAAGGGTGACGTGCGGAGCTCAACTTTTAGATTTTACTATTAACATTATTATAATAAACATTTCGTCCCCATGAGAAAATTTCAATCCTCACACGCTATACAATTTTATATGTCGTATGATATGTTAATTATCCAACATGAACTTGAACAAACATTAACAGGAATATGTGAATCACAAACGCCATGTTGATATATGGCGATAGGTTTTATACTTTTACTAAAACAAATAAGATTTTCTGGCTATACTGTCGTTCCTAAATGATGTATCACAAAATTATACTAATAGTCTAATACAGATATATAGTATCGGTTTTTAGTTACTAACAATATTATATGTTTTGGAAAGACGTATAACAACATTTAACTTGTTTTTATTCGTGTGAAAATTGTGACAGCAACATTTATATTAAAAACTGAGAAAATAAAAAACATATCAGCCTTGAAAATAATGAAATTCCACGTAAAATCTGAAGTAAACGCAGTCGGGGAAAGTTGAAACAAAAAAAAAAACACAAAGTTGAAACTATTTAAGATTCGATTAATTAAGTTATGAGCTTAATAAACTAGTACTATTAAAGTAAGTCAGGTTTAACATTAAATGGAGGCGTTGACTAACATATAAATTTGGCAACGAGCATCCCCATGTACTACTTATTATAATTTGATAGTATGGTTTAGTTAAATAAAGGGATTAATTGATTAATTAATAAATCATATCCGAAGCAGAATCTATTTATATCCCTAACAGAGTTCCAGACTCATCACATGACGCAATTACATACATAGTAATATAGTATTAGCATTATCTTCTGATATCTTGATTACATAATGTCCCACAAGCTCTTAATTATTACATTAATTTTTCTTAATTCCAGGCATTACCTACAGGCTACAGGTTACACTTACAGCTCATATGTTGCTTGTTAACATGCATAATGTATTCTATGTTGTTTCAGTATATGGTTTTATATATCGATATTATGTAGAAAATTTGTTTCATCAAGAATTAAAAAATATGTCTTTATTGTAATTTTCCCCTTTTACGATTATCTAGATCCATATCAATGTCTACCTTCTCTTTGTTTTCATTTAAACAAAGTTTTATAATGGTTCATATAATGTTAAGGAGATACTATTATATTTGTTTTGCTTGTTACAATGTAGTTGTTTAAATAAAACTCTACATCTTCTTTTGCTATTTGAATACCGGACTCAAGTTGTAACTCTTATATTTTGTAATTCTAAAGACTAAACTGAAGATACATCAATGTTTTATACAACAAAAAAACCTTTGAAAAGACGGAAAAACAAAAAAAAATCATTAGAATACACTTATTACATAATTAATAATTTGTTTATGGTCTTATAAGTTATAACACCATACTCATGCGAACAAATACATTTTAATACTAAGAAATTTATGAAGTCTAGCTCATATTTTAAGTAGTATTGGTAATACAGTCGTATGTCCACTTCTCAAGGACCTAAGCCATTTATTCATGCATGCACCCACACAGAGATCAATGTCTTGTCTTACAAACCAAATTAAATTTGTTGGGGAGAGTCATTCAATTAAATTTCTTTCTTAATTATAAGATAATTTCATCACGACAATTCAAATATTCAAGAGATGTGGGTCAATCCGGTCCGATCCTTTTGGTTTGATTTAGTATGTTCCTAATTTTGTTATGTCAAATGTTCAGAAATAAACGTGTTATTAACTTATTATAGACCGCAAATGCGTGACGTTTCCTTGAGTTCTAAACGGCGCGCAGTGCAACACATATCTGTTGAAAGAGAGTTTTTGTAAGGAATCAACGAAAGAGTCGGGAATAATTAATTGTTACTGAAACAGTTCGTCAAAGAGAGAATGAATACGCCGATGTCACTTTCGGCGGCGCGTGGGCGCGTGATTACAGCTCCGGGAAAAACCGGTACGTACCTCTGCTTATTCCGATTAAAATCGAAAAGTAGAAGTGAGATTCACATAGATACGAAATGAAAACATAGAGATCGAGGAAGGAAGCGATCAGACACGCATCGAGAACGGCGGATCTGCTAGTGAAGGCGGTGAAAGGAGGAGTAGAGGATTGTTTTATAAACGAGAAACGGATTGAGACGGAGATAAAGGAATTTTGCAGTTTTGGCGCGATTCGGTAAACAGACGGATCAACGGCTTGCCGCTACTCACGCCGTTAATAGCGCCGTTAAGGTTTCTTAACGGCTCTACGATCTTATTATTAGAGATGTTTTTTTGTTTGTTTGTTGTATGAAACAAAGAATTAAAATTTTGAGAAGTGTTGATTTTAGTAATGTTAAAGATTGACGATTACAAAAAATGTTAGAGTTTTTTATAATAAAAAAGTTTTACAGAGTAATGAATTTGAGTTTTTAGGTATTATGCAGAGATTTATAAGAAGAGAATAATTATTTATTTATAATAGTTTGATGAGGTTTGTAGTTTCATTTTCCGAGTTATTATTATTTTTTTATATATTTTCATTTTCTGAATAGAATTTAATTTTTTTGTGGAGTTTTGCATATAAGTTAGCATCAATTTTTATGGGTAGAGATAATTGGGTTTTAACATTTTGCTTTTTGATTTGGATCATATTTATTCTAATTTCAGCCTAAACTCTAAATCCCAAATCCTAATTCTTCTACTATTTCCTACAATTTTGAATCTCGTGATTCTTTTCTTTTAGACATCTCTGTAAAGATTATGTTTTTATGTTCACTATTTTGATAAATTGAGCTCAAATACTTTGAAATTTGTAGCTATTGAGGGTGAATTGGAGGTTGCTATATACAAGGCAGGTGAGATTAGAGATAGTAATTTTGGTGAGGCTAGAAGTAGTCTTACTGATAAAGGAGGAAGCTTTTTTCTCTGTTCCACCACAAACGATCGTTTTATAATGCAGTTTATTCACTATGTATCTTTATGTTAACTTGTTTTAGGTTCATTCTCTGGCATCTACAATATCGTTGAAAATGGAGATCCCTAGACGGCATGGAAGGATGATCCTCATGGTACTGTTCTTGCTTAATGCATTAGCAAACATCTTCCTGATTATATCAGAGTTTTCAGCGTTTTACCGTCGCATAGGTGAGTGAGAATTTTATCATCTTCTGAGCTTGGTGCAATATATGTTTGAAAAGTTTGAAATCAAAGGTTGGAATCTCATTCTTGGTATTCTCTTTACCATTTTCATTTATAATTAGAAGCTTTGTATCTTAACAGGAGATTTTGATCCTCGAAGAGAGTGTACACTTCGGAAGTATTCACCTTCTTCCTGTTGATGTTATCGGGATCAAGAGTAGCTTTACTTCAGATGAGATTGACTATCACATTTCGGATTTCAACGAAATTTTAAGAGAATTTGAGGTAAGGGCTTTGTATTGTTTTCTGTGGTTTCAGAGTTTGCTACGTTTTGCTTCATTGGAAGAAGAAGAAGAAGAATTTTCCATAAAAAAAACACTAAAGATTGTTCCGGTTTTCAACTTAACATTTCAATGTCTTTTATTCAATAAACCGTTTAACATACGAAATAATCGGAAAAGACATCTAACATGTATTTGTTACATCTATAATTTTTATTCTAATAATAAATAAAGAAAATATTGGAGATTTACATTGAAAGTCAAAGCAATTATCATGGTTGAGAAAAAAAAGAAAGCAATTTTCATGGTTTTTACTTTTTATGATCTAATAAAGAAGTTGAACACACAAACACATGCAATCATACGATGTATACATGCCTAATTTGGACTTTTTTTGGTTGTCCTAAAAATGGAGATAGAGACCTGAGTTCCCTATGGCATCATATCTAACGTCACTCATGCGTCAGATGTGTTTTGTTTGTATCACAAGATATCAAAATCACAATCAATTAAGTAGGGAAGGTGAGCAATGAGTAAAAGTTGGGGTTACATTACATGACATGAAGACGTGTAATCATTGTTCTTTTCATTTTTGCTTCGTAACGTTTCTCTCGGTCACACACTACACTCTTCGTTTTGATTAATCCTTTGACAATGGCAGTAAATCTTCGTTGTCAAGATCATTAAATTCGATTTTTATTGGAATTTACTCATTTAGCGTCTCTAGAGTCTTGGCTTCATACGGTAAGTTGTAGAACATTCTTTTAAACTTCCTTTCCACTTTTAGAAAAAAAGAAGAAGATTTTTTAAGTTTTACTTTGTCCTTAGAAACAATCTTTATCAGTTTTAAAATACAATTTTTATCAACTGTTT
The DNA here is from genome assembly GCA_963922655.1 of Cardamine chenopodiifolia. Taxonomy (NCBI): domain Eukaryota; kingdom Viridiplantae; phylum Streptophyta; class Magnoliopsida; order Brassicales; family Brassicaceae; genus Cardamine; species Cardamine chenopodiifolia. The sequence continues at coordinate 12,606,591 of OZ000486.1, read as the reverse complement.
TTTTTAATTAAGTAAATCTATAATTTATGTAATGATAAAAATAAAGGAATATTTGGCAAAGCGGTCCAACCAATTTGATCAAGATAATCCTGTAATTTTGAATGTAAACCTTGGCTCACTTGACCGCCAAATCCGTTACACAATTTTGGCAATAAGGAAAAGAAAGAAGACTTTCGGTTTGCGTTAGATTCTATTACCTTGTGTGTGTTTTTTTCTTTCTAGCAAAGGTAGATTATTAAATGGCTAAGAAATTTTTTTAAATCATTTACAAAGCCTTTTATTCCTTAATTTTCTAATGAAATAACATTCATATTAAAAAAAAAAATTTGTTCACTTCATCATTAATTATTTAAAAGGATAGTTGTAATATGGGAAGAATTTGTATGTTAGATTAATATGAAAGCTACTAGTCAAATATAAAGAAAATTCAATCGTAGTCCAATATAAAGCACCCATTTAGATACACAGATCTCTATAGGGCCATTAATTTATGCCGTACTGTCAATTCCAAGGAAAAATGCATTGTATAGTAATTGATTTATTTCGTAAATTGTAGTAACCTAAGCCTTATGCCACCCTCGGATCTGAGCATCCATAAAGTTCCCTATGTAACTGTAAGCAGCTTCCGAGGGATGAATAGAGTCCCAAAACATGTGATCGGAGTGATTCGGACAGGTCTTTGAAAAGATATTGCACATGAAGGTCGTTTCCAAGTATCCTGTTCCGCAACATCCTTTCTTTGTCTCCTTGAATCCTGTTTTCAATTGCACGACGATGAGTATATATTGCATAACTTAATCAGACTGAGATTTAGATGACTTGCAAAACAAGGAAGATATAGTATATACCATATTTGCTAGGGTTTTGAATCATGTCCATCATAAGGTCGTAGACGTTGGCGTAAAGGAACTTGCTTCCCGGTAGAGACGCTTCGATCTCAAGTAGTTTATTCTCAAGTTTCTGATTGTACAAAACGGAGTCTTTGTTCTCTTGTTCCACACAAAATCTGAAAATGTTTCTGAATTTAGCCGTCATTTGGATCGGTAAACATCCCATCGGCGGCAACCCTCCGACCACAATGTTCCGGCAACCTAAACTATAAAGCTCCTGCACGCACAAGAGGAAACAGTTCTAGAGTCAACACGAAAAATATAAAAACAAATAGCTCAAAGAAGTATCAACTAGTACTCTCAGACCTAGAGAAACAATAAATATGAGATTTTTACCCGGAGAAAACCGTCAAGCCTCTTGAGGACAAACTCTTGGTAACCATATATAGTAGGATACTCGAGACTCCTCGTGGGGATATCGTAAAAATTCAAGATGAAATCGTTAGGCCCTGCGCTTATGACCACTAAAGCGTTGTTAATGATCTCCATCGCTTTCTTGTCTCCTACAATACCTTTGAGACGAGCAATATAATTCTTGAACATGCTTGGTTGTATTGAGACCGGGATCGCTTGACTTGAAAGCGACGTTCGGTCATCATAGCCCGCACCAGCGGATGCGAAACAGACGCCAGTGACAATGTCTTGGTCGGAGATGTTTGGTTGTAGAAACGGAGGAACAAACTCTTTAATGTTGAGTTTGGAGGCAATAATGTCAGAGATTAGTTTTCCGTTTGAGAATCTTCCGTTAGCTTCGTGGCCGGGAAGATCAACGCCGTAAGGGAGATGGTTAGCCTTGAAGACGGCTTGTAAATGGTAGTTGTTGTTGCCTGTGTCTACGGTTGAGTCACCGAAGATAAGAATCGCTGGGAAAAGTGGCTGCGTTGTGGCGTTTGCTGCCGCATTGCAAGACACGAGGAGTGTTGCGATAAAGAGACTAAACACTATGGTTTTGGATGTAGACATTGTGAAAGTTAATTTTATTTGGTGTTTTTACTCTGTTGAATTCGAAATGTGTTTGATTGGTAATTTGTAAATGAATGAGCTTTGATTAATCTGTTTGACTGAGTTGGTTTTTTTAACCAGGCTGGTAAGTCCTTGAAACTGAAAAAGAAATAGAGAAAAGAATGAGTCTAATTAAAGATATAACTAGTATGGTCAAAAACAGAAGAAATTGAAACTAAAGAGTAAATTGGTGAAAAGTAATAAGATAATTTGTTGGTCAGTGAAAATAAAAATTGGTTTAATGTCTCGGCAAATTGAAAAGACAGAATACTTTGTAAGAAATGACTTGTTATTAAATACAACGGATTATATAAACTAATTGTTATGAAAACTATTGTATAATTAATCTAACGAATGTAAAACAAGAATATATAAAGAAAGATAGATAGATGTAATTATATATATATATAAAAGATAGATAGATGTACTATTGTATATATCTTTGCGTATTATTGTTGTTCTCTATTTACAAGAGATATTTATCTGTTTTTATAAGGAGAATACATAGACTAGTAACTTATATGAATTTATACTTCAAAAAAAAACTTATATGAATTTACTACAAGATGATGTTATTGATATGTAACTTTTGGATAGATGTTACTTAATCGACATTTATCATTGGATTTATTTTTTATTAACTGAAACTATTACTTTTGTATAAGTTTTTTGAGGCTACGAAAAACAATGCTAATTAATATAGGCCATGAACTACACATTTCGGCGAGATCATTATACGTCCTTGAAACGGATTATACAGACAAGATCCAAACTACTATTTATCTTGAAAGTTTGCCAAAAAAAATTACATAGCTCTTTGAGTGTTTTTTTCTTTTTTTTTTCTTTTCATTTTTTCATTTATTTTATTCTTAGATTAAGTTATTTTCAATTTAATTTGCTAGTCGCATCAGCTCATCATCGCGAATTATGTTTTCCATATATTAGCTCTTGTACTCCAAATTGGTTTGTTAATTGATGGTTAATTTATAAGATAACTGATTGGTATAGAAAATAATTAAATACTTTTTTTTTTGAATAATAGGAGATTCTGAGTCAAAATCTGTAATCCCCTCTTTTCCGAAACCATGTAATATTCATTATAATTATCATTAAATATTTTTCTTAGAGCGTCTCACGCCAAAAATATAAAAAAACCAAAATTGCTTAACGCATTTTTATATAATAAAACACATTTTCATGTTAAAGTTCCAAAATCGACAAGATATTTGGACAAGCCGTCACAGTTCAGATAGATTCAAAACCCACAAATACACGAGTGATATATTTTTTAATGAAAGTCCTCTAGTGATATGGCTGTGGCGGGTTTACGAGAAAAACAACATCGGAAATATGCTTATCGATAAAAAATAGTTGAGTCCATGATTATGATTTATGATATACCCATTAGCTATTTATTGCATTAAAAGATGTTCATAAAATGTTGACAATTTTTTTTCTCTAATATCTACTACAACGGGTCAAGATAATCCATGCTAGTAGTCACGTACTCATGTTTTTTTTGTTAAATGATGTACTCATGTTAAAGAATAAAGACCGTATGCAAAAAGTTTCATTTAGATCTAATTTTTTCCAGTTCGATTTGGCTTTAAATTCGATTATCGGATATAGAGAAAATGTGATTCAGTTTTTGGATCGGATATGCTTTACCGCGATTGTTAAGCACTTCATTCTAAATTATTAAGACAAAGATGTATGTATCCACAGAAAAAAATAGAAATTTGCGTCAAAATAATCTTTCACCCGTTTCTTGACGTTGCCTTTCTCGTCCCCTTAAAAATTTGAACATTTGACGAAGCAAGAACAAGAAGTTTTATATAGACTAGTTCCAATCCATCAGATGACCACGTTGGAAGCAAGGTCTTCTTAAGAAGAAATTCGACTTGTTCTAGAACACTTTCACCAATAAAAAATCATCTCAAACATGTTTTGCTGCACAATCCTGCGATTCAGTTTATACTAGACACTGATCCGATTTTACTGTAATGATCTTGTGTTAATGGTTTTATGTGGTCAGTCAATTTGTTGTTGGTTTGAAGAGTGTTTTCTTTTGTTTCTCTTCTTCAGTTTTATTTACTTGGCTCAATTATTTTCCTCTCATGGGACGTTGGTTTGGGTTTGACTTTTGGTATTTTCTTACCGCACAATGAGATGTCTTGTAATGATGATGATCATAGATTGTAATGATTGTTTTACCGAAACAGATTTGTGATTGTGGCCGGGTAACCAAATTCTTTGATTTGGATCTTCCATTGTTTTGACTATTTAGGAACATGTCTATTACAATCAGATGCTTTATTGTTTTATGCATGTTTATGAGAGATTGGTTATGATTGTTTAATATTGTTTTACAGTTTATATCATACATTGATGATACCAGAAGAAAAAAAAGAAGCTATTTTCATAATGTTCTAATGCTTTTTAAAAATAAATTAATGAAATAAACCTATGCTTTTATCGATAATATTTTGGTATTACTTATGAGTTTTTTTCAAGTCATTATTAAACAAATTAAATATATTTATTTTAGTAATTTTTAAACACATCAAACAAAAAAAATTATTATAAAAAAGAACATAGAACGATTTACAAAAGAAATTTTTAGATTAAAAACCAAAAAGTAAATATATTACCATTCATTGAAATTATAAATTTTAGTTTTTGATCTTTAATTTTTGATACCAAAAATCTAAAATCTAAACTCAAAAATAAAAAAAACTCAAAATCCAAAACCAAAAGCCAAAAGCTATTTTTAAAACTACAAAGATTCACGGTCTTAGCTATGGTGGTTGTAAACATAATTTCTAACCACTATGAACAACCAAAATAAAAGTTGAGCCACTTATGTACAAGGAAACATTGGTTTTTAGTTTGTTCCTTTACTTTCCAAAGTTTATAATGTTACATCATTTAAGAAACTATAGTTTTCAACATCGACTGGAGCAGGAAAGCAGTGTTACTTTACTTTCAACAGAATCGCATCCTAAATGAAGTCAAAGACCATGTCGAGCAGATTATGAAATTGGTTTTTGAGAACTATAAATCTCTTTACGATTCATCATTTTCTGGAATGGTTGATGTAATCAGTTCTGCAACAGGAGTTCCAGCGCCAGTACTCAATCATGCGGTTAAATTGTACATGCTCCTGCACGATGTCTTGTCTCCTGAAGATCAGACTAAATTTTGTCATCATTTCCAGGTATAGCATACAACTTCTCGATTGCTTTACCTTAATCTTGATCAGTCATTGTTCTCATCTATTTTGCATCAATGCTTTTATAGGCAGCAGCAAGGAAGAAATATAGGAGGCACATGGATGAGGCAGATGAGTTTGTTACAAATAACAACGAGCCCAATTTTTGGGATTCTTTTGCAATGTCGGCTGCTTACCAAAAGATGACTGCTTACCCCAAAAGATGACTATGGTCTACAAGAACGTGAAGAGTCAACTTTCACAAAAAAATATTCAAAAAATCAATTTTGTAAATATATGAATTTTCATATAAGTAAATCAATTTTATAAGAATCAACTTATAAAATTTTCAAAAAAATATATGAATTTTCATATGTGTTCCGAAATCAATTTTGATCGAAATAATGTTAGTCAAACCGTTAGTTACTGCTGAGTCATATGTCACATGTCTAGTTTTTGTTGAGTTAGATGCCGCATGTACTTTTCAAAAAAAAAGTTTACGGAACTTTTGAAGTTTTATGCAATGTTCTCGATCTAATTTTTTTTACACTTAAAATGGAAAGACGGAAACATCATTATCAGTTCAACTACCTTATCATTTTTTTATTTGTAGCCGCAACAACAGTAGAGCTCCAACATTAAATTGTACATTTTTGAACAATTACAAATCTGACCACTAAGAAAATATAAGTCAAATTTTCAGATATGCATTGCTAAAATTGTATGTTTATACTAGTTTAAAGTTAAAAGTACAAAAAAATCAAATTTTATTTTCTTTTTCGAGTTTGACAAAAAATCCAAAGTTTTAGTGGCTGATTAAAAACCATGAAAATTAGGTGGTCTACAGGCGGGAAAATACTATTTTTATTTAAATATGAGCTCACATGACAAGTAAACACATATATTCTTTAAATATTATTGAGAAAAGTCTGACTATATATGTGTTCGTCTCATACTAAAGACAAGATTCATAGAAAAATGGTAGTGTCTCGTATGCAGACCTCCAAACTTTTATTTTTATGGTCAGATTTGTAATTGTTCCAGAATGTAGCGACTAATAGTCAAAACTTTACGGTTGTTGCGCTTACATAAATGATAAAAACCTGATAAGGTAGTTGAACTAATAATGATGTTTTCCGGTTCTCCATTATAAGTGTCATAAAATTTTAGATCCAAAACTTTGCATAAAATTTCAAAAGTCTTGTGAATTTTTGTTTTTGAAAAGTATATGTGCCATCTGACTTAGCAAAACCAAACATGTGGTATCTGATTTAACAGAAACATGTCACATGCCATCTAATTCAATAGTAATTAACAGTTTAAATAACATTATTTTGGTCAAAGTTGATTTCAGTACATATACGAAAGTTGATTTCAGTACATATACGAAAGTTCATGTCATTTGTTTTTGAATATTTTGTAAGTTGAATTTTAAAAACATATTAAATTTTAATTAGTGTATGAAAAAATATAATGCATATAGTTGACATTGAAATTGACATTTTTCCTTGTATTGCAATTATACTTTAGTAAAATTATCTACAGAAATTTTTTTGAGTTTTAAATAATTTAGTAAAAAATATATATATATAGGTTTTTTTGATAAAAGATTTTCTATTGAATGCAGAAAATGATACAAAACCCTTAATTTTTAGGCCCAGTAGGTAAATACCCAACACAATTATCAAAACCCATAATTGAATCTGAAAATAGTTTTTTGAGGCCCATTAGGGCAGTTTGGAGAATCCATTACGGGAGCCCACCTTTAGAACTTGAAAGTGAGCGTAGCGAATAATGCAGAGATTAATTAGTGGAGATGGAGATCGTTAGAGGCGGTTTTGATTTCCTGAAGCTTCCCTAATTAGTGAATATGTTGGCCTGGAGAAGTTTTGAGTGAAGTCACCGATTTGTTCTGTATATTGCACCGAGGATTTGACCAGTGTCACAAGACTCACAACAAACGGAAATTTCAGAGTCGCCATCTCCGACGCAATCCTCACAACAAAGGTAAATTTATTTTCCTTTTCTCTTCCGTAATCCTCATAACAAACTGATTTCTCAGCTATAGATTCTAGTAGTTGTGTCTAGGGTTCTTAGAAGCAGTGGTTTCGCCATGGATGCTGTGGGTGAAAGCTCTTCGAATCAAAAAAGGTAGAAGATAAGCCTGTGATAGTTAGAGTTAAGCGAAAAGTTGGACAGTCTCTGCTCGATGCTTTCTGTAAGCTTCTTCTTTCTCTCTTTGCTCTATTGTTCTGTCGCAATCGTGTGGAAAGGACAAAAAAAATGGTATTTTTTTGGCATTTTAGGGTTGGAGATAAGTGAAAGACCTTTGAAACGGCCGACTCTGGATTTATCAAAGCTATCTATTTCCAATTCAAGAGAGAAAGGTAATAATTCTATTTTATCTTAAAACTTTTTTTGCTTATATGATGATGATTTGGACTACGTGAAACTTCAGCTTCTGTGGCAGAGGATGTGAAGCCGAAGAAGGTGCTAGTGCGGCATTTGGAGACAGTCACAGACTCTGAAACCACTGCTCACATTATCCACTCTTTCTTTGTGAGTGAAACTTTTCCTGCATTTTTGTTGTTGTTGTTGTTGTTGTTGTTGTGTATGTTCTTATAGTTGTTGTTTTGTGCTGTGCAGGAGTCTGATCTTAATGAGAAAAGTAGCAGTGATGGAAAGCTTGAGAAGCGGAAAATTGCTTTCAAGAAAGATAATGTATTTTGTTTCATGTTGTTTTTTAGTTCGGGATCCAGAGATTTTTCTATCTTGCGATAGCTGCTCGAATGATAGTTTAAATTTATTTTCTTTTTCAATTGCAGAGAAAGGAACAGCTTCTGATCAAAGCTGTACAACAGCAACAGGTATTTGGCTATTGTTTAAGAACATTTTACATAGGTAACTTGAGAGCTGTGTAGTCAATTAATCAAAAGTTTCACTAGTTGTTAGACTGCTGCGGAGAATGCTCGGTTTGAGCAAATATGGAAGAGTAGGAAGGGGAACAAAGAAGGTATCCATGATAAAGAACTGCATGAGAGGTGTCATTTTTATGACGTTATTCGTGTTGATGGTGAAAAAAGAAGAGACAATGCACCAGAGTAAGTTCTCTAGTAATGTGCATTTGTAATTAAGATCTCAGTCTCAGAAATAGTTTTTAGCTGTGGATGAGAAAGCACAGTAATATCAATGTGCACCTCTCTTCCTGTAGGTTTACATCCTTTGAGGACCAGAAACTGCTTGCAAGTTTCTTGCCTCTCCTTAGAGAGTGTATTCCAACAGCAGCTGAAAGAGATTGAAGCTGATATAGATTCTAGACATACTGAAGAGTACGTTTATGATTTTTATGCTGTGAACGAAGAGATGGATATCAGCGAAGATAGTTCCAAGAACCAGTTTCCTCTGTGTGTACTCTTTTCCCCGATAAGTCCTCCACCTTTTTCGTCTTTTGTATCATCTGTTAATTTGGGTTGTTGGTTTTTTTTTCCAGTGTCATAGTTGAGGATGAAGAAGAGTTCTGCGATGGACCTGAGGAATCAGACTACGACTCTGATGATTCAAATGGTACACTGTTACCATCCATATGCTTATCTAATTTCTAGACCCTCATTGTTCTGATTTTGTATGGCGTTTGCTTTTTCAACACTTGTCATTCCCTGTTCGTGAAAAAGAATTGAACAGGGGTACTGTTTTCATTTAGTACAATCTCTTTTCTCTTGATATCTTTTTATTGTGGTTAACATTAAAAAGTGGTATCATTGGCATTGTTGATCCATGGTTATTCTCTGTGCCGTAGAAACCGAACGTCAAAAAAGAAGTAATACTTACTATTTATTTATACATTTGTGAGTCAGCTGAAGAGCATCCAAGAAACGATTACCCAGAAGAGATCTCTGAAGAGGAGGAGGAGGAAGAAGAAGAAGATGATGAAGAAGATGAAAATAGTGGAGCCTCCGATGAATCAGACGAGGAGGAGACTTCAGAAAGACACGTGAGAAGGGTCGTTGGAGATGACGACTATGATGGTTTGCTGAGACTGAGAATGGTAATGGAGAGAGCGATGAGGCGTTTGAGAACACTAAATGGTCTTACCGGTGAGGTTTGTGTACCAAATGAAGATTAGGCTTTTTTTGTAATCTGATTGAGAGAGTATAGACTATTATTAGTGTAAGGCTGTGAATCAAAATTTATCAGTAGTGTTATATGAAATAAGAACACTATTAACATCGCAGAGAAGAGATAATGCATTATGAAATTAAATGTTGAAATATGTGTTTATCAGTAATTTCAGATAAATAAAAGGGAAAACAATAGCTCAAGGATTTTGACATTTCTTTAACAACATATAAAAGAAGACAAAAGTTTATTTGAGTAATGTATAGTTCGTTGACTTTTTTTCAACGACAATTTCGCGTTGAAACTAAGCAGCTTCTCTTGCTTTTGGTCTTCTTCTTGTTCTTCTTCTGCTTCTTGTACCTTTGGCTTGTGACTTTTATTAGACTATGTGTAAATGGCGGATTCCGATACTCCCAAATTTCACCCTAACCCCGATGATCTCAAACGAATACCAGTCGATCTCTTTGCCTCCAAGAAGCTTCCCGGTCTTTCCTCCGGCGATCTCGGCTTTGCTGATTCCTCCGACCATCTCATTTTCATCCTCCGCAAATCTTCTTCTTCTCTCAAATCTCTCCTTGATTCCTCCGGAGTTCCTCTTTTCTCCGTCTCACGTCTCCACGTACGCACTATAATCCCCCCAATTTCATTGATTTTGTTCATTTTATCGTTACTGCAATAGCATCTATACTTTTTTATGATTTAAAATCTCATTTGGGGATTTTTATACAGTGAAACTCATTACATAGTCCACACGAATTTTCATGTTTCATTTCTAAGAATCGTGCATATATGTTTCCTAGATAATGAAGATTGATATACATGTGAAAATCTAAAGAACTGATATTTTCATATCCTTACAAGTCATTGGATGTTCACAGAGAAAATTAGTTATTGCCTTGAAATATCATATGAACTTAAAGAACTCTCTGTGTATGTGTTGGAATCTAGAATGGAATATGGGAATTACATCGAGGAGATGTCGAAAAGCGTAAAGATTTGGTTCTAACGGTGAAGCGGACATGGAACAAATTCAACAAGACAGAGTTAGAGGTCTCTTTTGCAGGCAATGTTACTGAAGAATCGTCGCAACATCTTGTTATCAAAGGTTGTCCCTTTCAGAAATCATGTACTATATACAGTCAAGATTCCATTGTTGCGCAGGTAAAAAAGACTCCATCTTCTTCCAATTACATCAAATGTTATCTCTATTCAAAATACTAGAGCTTTTGAGTAACTGTTCCGTGCGGGTTCAAAAGTATCGTTTGGATCATGCTTGATGATGGAATCAGTGATATGTAGTTATGCTAAAGCATCGAGCCTCACGATTATAGAAACATATCCAACAGTTTTTGTTCATTTGAAGTCGGATTCATTCAGTGTGATAAAATTTTGTTGGATTCTGAAAATTGTCATAAAGATTTTTGGTATTTTGTAGTTAAAAGTTTTCCTCAATCTGATCTATGGTCCTTTCAATTTGGTGGCAGACGAGTTTGATGTATAAGCTGAGGCAGATTTACGTAAGGAGAAGCAAGTTCCGGCTAACGATATTTCCGGGATCCATTGATCATTCTCTGGTAGTGGCAATGGTTGCTGTGTTTCTTCAAGGATGAATATGAATAATCCTCTATTTATTTCATAACTGTAAAGCAAAATGTGACAAATAAAAAGGCATTTTAGTACGTTGCATCCTAAATGCCTTTTGATTTAATCGGCTCTGATGTGAAAATGTAGATACGAGGAGTTTGCACTTTCTCAATTCTATAACTTGTAATGATTTTTAGTTTCTTTTTTTTTTCTTTGTTTCTCACATGAATATTTAGATGCTAAGGTTAATAATATCAGAAAATCTGCATGCTGAACTGAGTAAGTTTTTGGATCGCTGTTCAAGTCAGAATCGGGTTCAAAGAATTTGCAAGCTGAATAGAGTATTTTAGATTTTGCTAAAATTAAGTGTAACTTTTCGAAATAAAATTGTAATTTGGCAATAACACTTCATAACTTATAAAAATCATATTAAACTAATTTTGTAAACTAATTTTATTAATTCACTATTTTCAAAGATACAAATGTCTAAATAGTCTAAATAATCAAACCACTATAAATATCCGGCTACTCATTCGTCGGTAAATTCAATCCGGTCCGGTCGGATCAGATTTAAAAAAAGCAGAAAACTATCGGCTCAATCTCTTTTGGTACACTAAAATTTTAGAAATCGAACAGACGAGAACGGCGTCGTTTTTGTTCTAAAATTGAAACGCCGCTAATTCTTTACTCTTCTTCGTCTCTCCCAAATCCCATTAGGGCTCTTCGCTAAATCTCTCATACTCGTAATTTGGCATCATATTCGCAGAGCTCTGTCCAAAATGTTAACCGCAGATATACCACCGAATCAATCAATCTACATCAAAAACCTCAACGAAAAGACCAAGAAAGAGGGTAAATTTCTCTTCTCTCTATCGAATTCGTCCAAGTAAATTTCAAAATCTCGTAGATGTTGAAACCTCCACGAGCTAACCTGTACCAATGATCTAATCTCGTAACCTGTACCAATGGTGTTCCAATAGCTTCCTTCTTCCAGCTTAATCCAGCTGCTACAGTGCTTCAAAGCTAGATTTTTGTTTGTTTTTAGCTGTTATAGACTTCTAGGGTTTCAGAATCGTATTGAAGTGGTTACGAGGAAGATTATTGTTGATGTTCTCTGCTTTCACCATTGAATTACAATTCTCTAATTAAGTAATTGTTTTAGGGTGTGAAGTTAGTATTGGCTCAGGGCAGTATCAATCTCATGCTTTATCTAACTTGGTTTTTGTTTTCCAGAATTGAAGAGATCTCTTTACTGTTTGTTCTCTCAGTTTGGAAGGATTCTTGATGTGGTTGCTTTGAAGACTCCAAAGCTCCGGGGACAAGCTTGGGTTACGTTTAGTGAAGTCACAGCTGCTAGTAATGCCGTTCGTCAGATGCAAAATTTCCCCTTCTATGATAAGCCAATGGTCAGTCTTCACTATTTTCTCTCTTGAGTATATCAATCTCTGTATAATTTCCCGGAAATTTGTCTTCTGTGTGTTGAAGTAGATCGACTGAAGCAGTGAAGCATAAATATTTTGCGTGTCTATGTTGTTGCTAATAATTTAAAGTTGAACATTTGAATGTTTTTATGCCCAATCAATCATTAGCTATATATGTGTTTAGATTTTGTTGCTTTTGATGGTAAATACACCTCTCAATCACATTCTCTTGTGATGTCTTCTGTCAAAATGTTTGATCTCAGTGATCTGTTTGTTTTATACTTTGGTTTCACGAAATCTTACCTCTTATAAATGTATGTAAACTATTCAACTACTGCCAAAATGGTTGAGATGTATTTTTCATACTTTTTATTTCATCTTTTGAGTGCAGCGCATACAATACGCAAAAGCAAAGGCAGATTGTGTAGCTAAAGCTGAGGGAACTTTCGTTCCAAAAGATAAGAAGAGGAAGCAAGAAGAAAAAGGTTTTAAACTTTGTTTTTCGTTTTTGCATTTTGTCTTTGATGTGTTGTTTCAGTTATAAACTTCAAAACTGTCACACAATGTTTACAAACAACGTTTGTTACTTTTCAGTTGAAAGAAAGCGTGAAGAAACCCAATGGCCAAACATGGCTAATGGTCCAACTTCCAATAATGGAGTCCCTCCGGTAAGTGTTCTTGTCCTCACCTTCTTCAGAACAACATTCTAGATGATGTTGATGATTTGTTTTGTTTTTATCTCTGCGTCCTAATGCAGCCTCCGTTCCGGCCGAGCGGGCAAGAAGCGATGCCACCAAACAACATACTCTTCATTCAGAATCTTCCACACGAGACAACAAGCGTAATGCTTCAGCTTCTCTTCGATCAATACCCAGGATTCAAAGAGATAAGAATGATCGGAGCAAAACCAGGGATTGCGTTTGTGGAGTATGAAGATGATGTTCAATCTTCCATGGCTATGCAAGCTCTTCAAGGTTTCAAGATCACTCCTCAGAATCCAATGGTCATATCTTTTGCCAAGAAATGATTTGTGTTTTGTATTTTGTTCGTCTCTAAGATGTTATTGTACGTACCTGGTATGTATAACCAACGGTTAACGGATTTGGTTCAGTTTGATCCGGTTTTGGTTACTCATTGAAAGAGACCTTTAAAACGCGGTTTCACACCTGACGATTTATTACAATTTAGGAGACGACCCATCAAAAATGAATAAATCATTGGTCAACCATTTATATAATTATTAAATAAATAAAAATTTGATATTTAATTCAAGAAGAAAAAGACAAAGAGAAAGAAAGAGAGAATTAGAAAAAACCTTGCTCAATACGCCACCGTCGGCGTCTTTAACCCAATCTAAAATCCTCTGTTCAACATCTTTTTAGTTTTTATCTTTTTCTATTTATTTTCATTGATCATTTCAGAAAAAAAGTTTCTGTTTTTAGCAAATCCTTTGTTTCTGTTAGCTCAAAGTTGTCTCCTTTAATCACGACCATGTCGTCTTCGACTTCTTTCACCGACCTTCTTGCTTCCTCCGGCGTTGACTACTACGAAGAAGACGAAGACTTGCGAGTTGATGGGTTTTACCCGGAGAGAACCGGGTCGGATTTACCCAAGTTCAAGACAGCACAACCACCTCCTCTTCCGATTTCTCAATCTTCTCAGAACTTCACCTTCTCCGATTTCATTGATTCTCCTCTCCTCCTCAGCTCCTCACACGTAAAGCTTCCATTTTTCGTAATCACTTTTCATTTATTTATTAAAAAAAATGGAAAAACAAAAACAAATTTTGGGTTTTATCCCTTTGAAATGAAATCAAAACTTAATATCTGATGTTCTGTATTGTTCGTTCTGTTTTCAAACGAACTTATCCGAAATTTTCTCTGGCTTGTGTGTGTCTTTGTTTACTTGCAGAGTTTGATATCTCCAACGACAGGAGCGTTTCCATTTAATGGCTTTAATGGAATAACAAACAATCACTCAGATTTTCCCTGGCAGCTTCAGCCGCAAACGCATCCTTCAAACGCTTCTTCTGTATGTGTTTCCTTTGAGCCATCTTTCACAACTCAAGCATCTTACACTTGTACTGAATCAAACTTTTATCTTTTTTTTTCTAGGCTTTGCAAGAAACATATGTTGTACAAGATCTCCAGAAGAAGCAGGAGCTGATTCCTCGTGAGATTGCAACACAAAACAACAATGGATCAGATCGTCAGAATAAGGTACCATCATACATGGTGAGTAGGAACTCTAATGATGGTTATGGTTGGAGAAAATACGGTCAGAAACAAGTGAAGAAGAGCGAAAACCCGAGGAGTTACTTCAAGTGTACGTATCCTAATTGTGTTTCCAAGAAGATAGTTGAGACTGCTTCTGATGGACAGATCACTGAGATCATCTATAAAGGAGGGCATGACCATCCTAAGCCTGAGTTCACCAAGAGACCATCACAATCTTCATCGGTTAATGCGAGACGCTTGTTTTATCCTTCTTCTGTTGTTAGTGAACCGCATGATCAGTCAGAGAATTCTTCGATTTCGTTTGACTATAGTAATCTTGAGCAGAAAAGCTTTAAATCAGAATATGGTGAGATTGATGAAGAGGAGGATCTACCTGAGATTAAGAGAATGTAAGTAGTTTCTTTTTTTTTTTGAATTAATGGAAGCAAAAGGTTTAATCTTTGGTTTAAATGACATTTTTGAGTTTTGTGTTAACAGGAAAAGAGAAGGTGAAGATGAAGGCATGTCTGTAGAAGTAAGCAGAGGAGTGAAAGAACCAAGAGTTGTGGTTCAAACAATAAGTGACATTGATGTTCTTATTGACGGCTTTAGATGGAGAAAATATGGTCAAAAAGTTGTTAAGGGAAATACTAATCCAAGGTTGGTTATTCCCAAAAACTTAATTGCTCAAATGTTTAAAATTGTTTTCATGTTTCTAATCCTCTGTTTCTTGTTACAGGAGCTACTACAAGTGCACATACCAAGGTTGTGGAGTGAGGAAGCAAGTGGAAAGATCTGCAGCAGACGAGAGAGCAGTTCTCACTACCTATGAAGGAAGACACAATCACGATATCCCAACAGCGTTACGTCGCTCATGAAAAACAACATTCTTGGGACTTAGTCACTAGTAATATCACTTAGTATATGGACAAAAACCTTTTACTATGATCTATCTATTGTGCTCATCACTGTTTGTTTATTTGTTTATAACACAGTCAGTACTTTGTTCTGTACAGAGTGGTGGTTAGTAGTTTTTATCATCTTGGCCTTATAACTTCTCTTCATTTCTGTGTGACTTTAAACAGTTGAGAGTCCATTTATAGTTCTTGCGTTTGGTCTTTTGCTTTGATTTGTGTACATTTCAACATAACAGCATGTTTTGTATAAGAAGTGGTGATATCAGTTATCATAATTCAGATTGACATGTTATTTTTTTAATTATAAAAAAAAAACATAAAAGATACATCCAAAATAATTTTTATTACAAACAAAATTAGTTAAATAGATATGTTAAAAAAAAACACAAGAAGACTCACTACACTACATAGTAAAAATGAATTTAGTATCTTTCCAATATTAATTTGATGACATTACCGGCTCTAAGACCTCTTGCATCTCTGAGATTTTTCCAACCATTTCCGATGTGATAAGAACCACTGGATAATGAAAGGTTTACCCAATAAGATTCAGAATCATCTTCAATTTCTAATTGAATACCGTTTCGGGGTACTGTAATCCCATGATCTTTAGTTATGCTATCAATCTTTATTTTTTTTGTTAAATACAAATAACCTTGATGGGCAACATCAAGTTCTTTTAGCGTTCTTTCCATCTTCATATTCGGATCCATGTTACTAAACTTTTACCTTAGGAATATAACTTGATTTCAAAAAAAAAAAAAATTAGAGATCTGAGGAGTACGAAGACTTGGAGCTCATCACATATGTTTATATATTGTTCTCGGTCAAAACACATTATATTGGCTGCATCCTTCAGTTTTGTCCCGATGCCACCACTTTGTGGTTAGCTTGGTTCACTTGCTTCATATACTCCATAACAAATAATGGGACATGAGCTCTGCTACACAATTCCTTGAGCCGTCAGGGATTTCAAAGAGCGAACTAAACATATAGCGTAGAAAGTTACCAGCATATTTTTTACTTACTACCTTCCATACAACAGAGTTCAGGTATAATATAACTAAAATCTGAAAACTGTTACTCAAAATCTTGAATCCCAAGGTTTGGTTTCAAGATTGATAAGCGCAACAAGAATTTTCGGTAAAATTCTTTCTTCGAGATCAATAATCGTATACAGATATGAGAAGTGGACTGGAAGTGCACTGGAAGGGTAGAATTGTTGTCCTGCTCAGCTTGATTTTCATGATTCACATGACAAAACCACTACCCTTCCCCCGGTATCTAATAATCATAGCTTCTACAATTTATGTTCCTAGTCAATATTTTATTAGTATTAAAAAAACAGTTACAATTTCTATAGTCAAATGTCTACAACCATAGTCTTTGCTAATCGAATATGAATTAACTGAAAACTAACTCAAACGATTAACTTCGTGAACTGGCATTTTAGCGGAAACTAAATAAACTAATAGAAAACTCGAAAATCCCTTTTAACACATCATCACGGACATGTCCAACTCCGCACATTGTCTTCACATCCATCTATATAGAAAAAAGCATGAGCAAAATGTTATCTTGCCCACATTTTTTTTTCATAGCAACCGCAAGGTAACACACGAATATCACATGGACAAAATAATCAAACAACATGCTTTTAATCAAACTATCATGCATCGTACATCAAACATTCAGATTTATTATAAACAACTACCTCATGTGCATGCATGTCTCCTCTCCTTTTGGCTTGTGAGCCTTTTCCGAGGTGAAACACGGCTTTTCTGTCCATACATGCTCAAAGAACAACAAGCAATTCTTTCTTCTGCACATCATCATCTCATCTAACAACATATCATCATCACATCTCATGCATATCATCACCACATCACATCAACATATCAACACATTATCACATCAAAAGAACGACACATGCATATCATCTAACTAGCATAGATCTATACGACGCAAGAATGAAACCTTGTTGTTACATCTAATAATGGTTACATCTAACATATTATCTCCACATTTTGATAGGTAACTTAACTTTTTAGACCTCGTTTTTTTTATAATTTGTATATTCTTAATCCGATATATATTTTTAGAACTTAGAAGTGAAACCAAAACCACAAATTTGGAATAGTGGAGATTATCTCAAAGAAGATCAACCAAACAGAAACAAATAGAAATAAACAATTAATAGAAACAACAAATATAGGCTCATCTTTCTTCTTCCATCTCTCACATACCTCTCGCTGTCTCTTTCCCTCTCTCTATATCTTCTTTCTTTGACCTCACCAAAGTCTTTGAACCAATCTGCCCTCTACTGATAAGAAGAACTTAGCCTTTATTACCCTAAGTAAAAAACAGAGTCCTCTGTTTTCTTCTCCATCTCATTAACATTCACATCTCTCATTCTTTACATTTTCACCTCAGAAATGAAAACAAAACTTTGATAGTTTAGCCCCAAAGCTACTCTCCCTCTTCTCTCTCTGCTCTCTTTCTTCTTTTAAAGATAAAGAAAATACCATGGAGCTGTCGACCCTTGGTAGAGCGGAGGCCAACTCGTCGCAATGGGGCAGAGTGCACGGTCCATACATGATGGAGGAGATTGTGTGCAATAAACAAAACATGTTGACCTCAAGAGGCATTTTCATGAACAGTAACCCTCTCAAATACTCAATGCCTCTTCTCTTGCTTCAAATGTCAGTCATTATCATCGCCTCTAGGCTTATCTTCCGTGTCCTTCAACCTTTAAAACAAGGAATGATCTCTGCTCAAGATTGGTAATATAACTTTCAAATATTACCTTCACGGTCTTGTTGCGAAAAATGTTTTGAAACATATTCTTGTTTATATGTCTAAGCTGGTGTTCTCCTAGGGACGTCTTTTTTAGGACATAGCATGACATACACGGCTATGTTCCTTCCCGCTGGAGGCAAGATCATAATACAAACGCTTTCAAATACTGGTTTTATTATCCATCTCTTCCTTCTAGGACTCAAAATCGATGCGAGTATCATAAAAAAAGCCGGTTCTAAAGCCATCCTCATCGGCACAGCCTCTTACGCCTTCCCGTTCTCCCTTGGACACCTCACGGTTATGTTTATTAACCAAACCATGGGACTTCCTAGAGACGTGCTTCGCTGCACAACAACCGTGATCTCCTTGAGCTCTATGACCTCTTTCCCGGTTACAACCACTGTTTTGGCCGAGCTAAACATCCTCAACTCTGAGCTAGGACGGTTAGCCAACAACTGCTCAATGGTCTGTGAAGCTTGTAGCTGGTTCGTGGCTCTAGCGTTTAATCTCTACACACGTGAGCGGACGATGAGTAGCGTTTGGGCGATTCTCATGATCGTAGGTCTTCTTCTGGCGATTAGCTGCATATTTAGACCTTTGATCATATGGCTCACCGAGAGGAAAAACGAATCGACGAACAACAAAGACGTTGTCCCGTTCTTTCCAGTCCTCTTGATTCTGTCTGTGGCTAGCTTTAGCGCAGAGGCTATGGGCGTCCACGCTGCGTTTGGAGCATTTTGGTTAGGCGTTTCACTCCCTGATGGTCCGCCTTTGGGCACGGAACTTACTACGAAACTCGAGATGTTTGCTTCGAATATGCTCCTCCCCTGTTTCATCGCCATTAGTGGATTCCAAACTAATTTCTTTGATATCACAGAGAGCCATGAGAACCATGTGATATTGATTGAGGTAATTCTCTTGATCACTTACGGTTGTAAGCTTCTTGGAACAGCGGCTGCGGCTGCTTACTGCAAAACGCAGATCGGAGACGCGCTTTGTTTGGCCTTCTTGATGTGTTGCCAAGGTATCATTGAAGTTTACACTACTATCGTGTGGAAAGATGCTCAGGTGAAAAATAAATAGACGTTGCCTGATTTGTTTTTCAGTTCGGTTTTTGTTCCGATTTTCTTGTTTATAAAATGAAAGAAAACTGAATACCGCAAGATTCGTTTTGGTCCGGTTTTGATTTGGTTTAGGATTTAACGGGATTTAAGCGTGTTTGTGAATCATGGTTGGTCATGAGGCAGGCGAATCCCATACTTGGGGCCTTTAATATAATAAGTAAATGTTAGGCCAATTATTTAGTAATCAGCTTTAGGTTTTTCCGGTTTTGACACTAGATGTGTGAATTGATTTGATATTATTAGGTTGAACGTAGATTCTTCTATAATGTTTGTTATAACTCATTTTGATACTAGCAGGTTGACTTGGGTTGAGCAAATAAGCTTTCTTCTATACACGTAATATTCTTTTAACTTAAGGTAAGAAACTTGAACTTTGTTTACAGGTTGTTGACACAGAATGCTTTAATCTGGTGATAATCACAATTTTGATGGTAACTGGGATATCGCGGTTCCTCGTTGTGTACCTCTACGACCCTTCGAAACGTTACAAAAGCCAAAGCAAACGAACAATCCTCAACACGAGACAACACAATCTTCAGCTCCGTCTTCTCCTTGGTCTCTACAATGTTGAAAACGTTCCTTCCATGGTCAACCTTCTAGAAGCTACTTACTCGACACGTTACAATCCCATCTCATTCTTCACACTGCACCTAGTCGAGCTTAAAGGGCGGGCTCACGCACTCCTCACGCCGCACCACCAGATGAACAAACTTGACCCTAACACGGCCCAATCCACGCATATTGTCAATGCCTTCCAACGTTTCGAGCAAAAGTTTCAGGTAAAAACAGTCAAACGTTTTTATACGCTTGAAATTGTTTCAAATACAACCTTTGCGTTTTTGCTTACATGAAAAAATATATTTGAAATATAGAAAATATTTTCAGTTTTTCCTTACAATATGAATTTTTTTCAAAGTTTGGGTATGTTTAAAACTTGCAATAAAAGAAAAAATTGCTTAACATACTTAAAGTTGTGGTTTTATTTGGACAAAAAATATACACTATACTTCCACTTGAAAACATATATGTAAAGCCTAAAGAAACAATTGTAGCAGAAATGTAAACCTAAATGCAAACAACCAATTGGAACCTAAAATTATTACTTCCACTATATTGTAGAATACAAATAGATTGTAAAAATTATCAATACTTAATACTTATCTTATGCAGGGAACTCTCATGGCGCAACACTTTACCGCAGCCGCGCCTTTCTCGAGTATGAAGAATGACGTATGCACGCTTGCGCTCGACAAGAAGGCAACGTTAATCGTGATTCCGTTCCACAAGCAGTACGCGATCGACGGGACAGTCGGAAATGTCAACGGAGCCATCCGGCAGATAAACCTTAACGTCCTAGAAGCAGCACCCTGTTCGGTCGCAATATTTATAGACCGAGGTGAGACCGAAGGACGTCGCTCCATCTTGATGACCACCATGTGGCATAATGTGGCGGTGCTCTTCATCGGAGGCCGGGACGACGCGGAGGCTCTCGCGTTATGCATGAGAATGGCTGAGAAACCGGAGCTTAACGTGACAATGATACATTTCCGTCACAAGAACTCTCTTCAAGACGAGGATTACAGTGAAATGTCCGAGTACAATCTGATCAATGATTTCAAGAGTCTTGCAGCGAACAAAGGGAAAGTTCATTACGTAGAGGAAATAGTTAGAGATGGCGTGGAGACGACGCAAGTGATTAGCTCACTTGGAGATGCTTATGACATGGTGTTAGTAGGTCGAGACCACCACCTAGAATCTTCGGTCTTGTATGGACTCACGGACTGGAGTGAGTGCCCTGAGTTAGGTGTGATCGGAGATATGTTGACGTCACCGGATTTTCATTTCTCGGTACTTGTTATTCATCAGCAGCAAGGGGAGTTACTGGTCATGGACGATATTTATAAATTGCCTATGGTAGAGAAACAGAAGATTGGAGATGCGCGAGTGCAACCTCGTTTCTCTGCTGAAAAAGGTTTCACTACCATTGATCTCAGCAAAATCTAGAGCAACCAAGTGGCTTAAATCTTGATTTAGTAACATTCTTTTTTTATCTTAAGTTCATAACTAGAGATATTCGTGTATATGTAAGAAGTAGATGCAGTTGGGTATCTTGATATTGAGTCTCGATCAGGATAGAAACAGAAGACATCTCATGTGATAGTCGTAGTTCGCTTTTTTTTTTTAATTGATAAGAGATAAAAAAGAAGTACAAACTTACTTTTTTGTAAAATACTTGCATAAATAAATTTTCAAAAGATAGCTAATCTGAAATCAAGAAGTAAAAATGTATCTTTCTGGTATATATGCATCAAACAAGAAAAAGTACTTTGCATACATAAAAGTATACAAAACACGAATTAAAACATGTATAATAGCTAGCCATTGTAAAACAAGTTTGACCACAGCGAAGACGATACCTTGAAATGTGTCTCCTCAAGGCTCAAGCTACTAGTTGTACAGTGAGAGGAGGGGACTCGAGGCTAGAGCCAAAGAGAGAAAAAGAAATATAAATGGGGAAAGAGTCACTTTCTCACCAAAATGCACTTACAAGTTCATGGAAACAATGACGTATTTCCATTGATTGGTTTTGATATTAAAATTCGAGTTATTATATATCAGTGATAATTTATCATCGTTTTGTTTCAGTTCTGCTTGAATTTATTGTATAATTTTGAAGATTTAGAGATGACGATGTGATTTTGGAGAGATGGTATGATTTTAAAAGTTTACAATTTATCTTACAAAATTTAATAAACCCTACATTATTTTATCAGATCTCAATGATTAAATAATATGTGGAGCGTAGAAATTAGCAAACATTAAAATTTCATAACTGATGGTGAAAAAGAGATATATGTATGATTTGGTCGCTGTCATTTTAGAAGACTTTTGGATTGATGGTGGTGTTAATAGTGTAAAGCTTCAATCTTATTTTCCCCTATAATAGAACTCCCTCTCATGTTTGTAAGGAATGATAGGAAAATGGAATAATTTATGAATAAATTTAATAGAATGAAGGAGCTATTCAGTCCACTCCCTTCTTTTTCACAAAAAGAAACTGGTCAGTTATCAATTAACATAATGATACTTTAAAAAGTGGGATGTAGTAGTTTTTAAAAAGTGTACTATAAAAATGATATCTCTAAAAATTAAATTACAAGCAAAAATTATAGTGAAAAATATGACAACGAACATTGACAAGATAATCCCCCATCCTACTAATACATAATAACAAGATGTAGCAAAATATTTTTGAATAGGGTGCTTAGACAGCAACAATAAGAACAATAGTGTCAATAATATGAAATTGTATTGTTTTTTTTTCCTATAAAACAACAAAAAGATGAGTGTTTAGGAGAGATGGGACAGAAAGGATGGGAATCCATGTGAAGGTAGCCGAATCAGATGCCCTCGCCAGCTTTCATTTTTTTTTCTTCTATTATTTCTTCTTTGTTCTTTTTAGTTTTTGTTTTTTAATTGTTTTCTAATTCTTAACTTGTAGATGTCTCCATCTCCTACCTTTCGAGTGTTCTTGTATATAAATTCTCTGATTATTGACTCTAAAAACTCTGATTATGGAAAAAATTATCTAGTTTTCAGCTAGAGAAATCGGTGGGTAGACATTATACATCATTTCAAATAATTGTTACGATATAAATGTATGTACGTATTTGTTTGCTTCTCTATAACTGATTTCTGAATAGTCCCTTGTTTGTTTCTCTATAACATATTGAAATAAAGCCAAAAATGATAACTCAATTTCAAACCACTACAAAAAAAGTTATGATCTTTTTTATTGGTCAAAGCATGTTATTATCTTTGGCTTGTTTTATCAATTTAAATTAGTACTTCATAAAAAACTCAAGAACATGATTTTTTTGAAACCATATACATTTTCGCAATTAACCCTGCCAAGTTTTTTGAGAAATATTTCATGGGAAAAATACACTATATCTAGAAAAAAATATTTTAAAATTTTGAACAATATACATTCTATCAAATTTGAATTTAGATAGTGTGAGACAGCAATAACATTGGCACAAATTATCAGAGTACTGGAAAGAAAAACAATTTTTTTTGATCATTTTTATCGGTTCCTGGAGGCCTTTAATTTAATTTGTCCATCTATATAGTAAATAGCATTAACTTTGTTTGCCCTTCATATGATTGAAAAAATTATATTATTTGAAACATACGGTTTGTTTTTCAGCTTCAAAGGCTTTTCGATTGGTCCACCTACATGGCTACATCTGCATGTGACAACCTGCATGATTGCCTGACCTCTACACTCTTTCTTTGGACCCTCAATTAGCCGTTTTGATGAGTTCGCATTATTGAACAACCAAAACTTTAAAGTTAAGCCAACTGGTCTACATACATTGCATAACAGTTGACATGCAGTTCTTTTAATGCTTTTGCACATTCTTTTGACCACTACTTAATGAAAGTCATTAAATTTATAATTGTACTAATTGGTTCAGTACTCTTTATCAGTTTCAATAAAACTTTCTTCCACATTACTTGACATCTAACTATTATTTACTTAATCTCGATCCAAATGTTTCTTTAACAATATTGAATTATTAATTTTTACCCACACACGATTTTACCATTTTCGTATTACTATTTGGTTCAGTTAAATAAAATTTTATTTTGCATTTTGGAATTTATTCATAATGGTACTACAACTCGATCGATTCCTGTCCTAAGATCCAAGTTACATATGCGTACATATTTTTAATTATATAATATGCTCGTAACTTAGGATCTTGTCCTCATTGCCACAGTGATAATTTAATATAGATCTTATCCACATCGGTACAATACATAGTTTTTGTTTTTAACTTCATACCAAATAAAATGAAAATAATTTAAACTTTTTCTTTCCGGGGTTGTTAAATAAAAATCCGATTTCCGGATCCAAAAAAATAAATAAAAATAATTTAAGAAAATAGAGACAGAATTAACGAAGACTGAAACAAAAACTACTAGTTTAGATCCTCATAGATGCTATCAAGGTGAGGCCGCCACATGGATACAGACACCGACCTACTATGTCTCCGACGGTGACGATTTTCTTTACCGGCCGAACAATTCTTCTCCGACAGCATAACATCTTCCAGATAATTCTCACACAACGTCGAACAATGACGATTAAGATCCTTATTAGTAATCATATGATCACTATTAATGTCGTTGCTGTTTTCAAGAGTCTTTTTCCGGCGCCCAAGATCATTACTCTTCTTCGTTTTCTTCTTCTCCGGCAAGGAAGTATCCGGGATAAGAAAATAGATGCTTCCACGCTTAAGCTCAGATTCAGGAGACAAGATCAAGATCTTACGGACAACTCCTTGAGAACAGGGTTTGCTTAAGACATGGTTAGGATTCGCCTGAAGGATCTCGCCGGCGGTCATCGGACGAGTGATCTCATCGACGTGACCGTTGAGATGTACGATTCGGATCAAGTCTAAAGCTCCACATGGAAGTACACAAGCCAAACAACACCGTAAACTATTTCCCATATCTTCTTCTTTGCAAACAGATTTCTAAGTTTTTCGTTTAACAATAAAAAAAGGATTTCTAAGTTTTGAAATTTGTTCTTTGTTGTTGTTGTGTGTGTTGTTTTTGTTGGGAAGATGAGGTTATATATATAGAGAGAGAGAGAGAGTGAACAAAAGAGATTAAGAGAGCTTGACCAAATGTATATGTATATTTTAATTACTGACATGCCCTTACGTCTTGTTGTGATTAACTTAAGCAGCCCTCCTTAATCCTTATTTTTTTGCAGCATTTTACAAAAGTATTTTATGTCTTTTATTCCACTCAATAATCTAACTTTTAACGACAAAATATATTCTTTTTTGGTCAATACCTATCATTTTTCTTTGTTAAAAAAACCTATCATTTTTCTGGTCGTAAAATCTATCTGTCTAATAATTTAATTTCTAACAACTATAAGAAATAATTATTTGATAGATGAATTGAAAATATTAAGTCAGAAAGAAAATAGCAATTTAGAATTATGCCTTTTACGCCAAATTACTAATATAACACAATGATATATAATAGACGATTATTCAGTAAGCAAATTCATTATATATAAGTGACTGTGACCGTTTGTATCTGATTGTATTTTTTTTTTTTTGATAAAGGGGTTGCAAGTATCTGATTGTATTTTCAAACAACTTTTTGAAGTTATAAGCTTATAAATATTCCAAAAATATGTTTTTTTTTCTTTCTGTTTCAAAGATATTTTGATTTTTAATACGTGAAACACTATATAAATAAATATTAAATGAACAGAAAAGCCAAAAATGTATAAACTGTTCATTAACTCTCGTAAAATTTTATAACTTGCACAACCAAAAGTTTGAGAATATTGTATATACAAATCTATGTAACATACATACTGAAATAAATAAATAAAATCATATTTTCTCTTTATAGTATTTCCACGTATTAAAAATCAAAACCTATGTATTTTTCTTATCTCTTTTATTTTTAACACGTGTAAACCTATGTATAACATCAGTGAGATTTATCTCTTTATTTTTGTTATTTACTTTCGAATGGTTCTACAAATTATTTACATATGGGAATTAAGGAAATCACCAGAACTGTATAAACCTACATAAGATGGCGTGCAAATTATCATGTTATTGCAAAAAATATTACGCTATAGATTCAATATTAGCAAAGGAAAACTCTCTCTGCTTCAATCCAAGTCTTCGCGTGCAATCCAAGTCTCAAAATATCAGAACAGAGATTCTGAAGAAATAAAAAGAAAAAGCAAAGCCTCTGCATAAATAAGAGATTTTGCATGGTTTAAAAGCAGAACAGAAGTAATGGACACTTCCGATAGCAAACAAGAGATCGACTCGTACGAAGTATAGGACAAAGACCGAAAACCGATATGATGCTTTCTTAGAAACCGCGTCTTAAAGCACTATATCTAGCACGATTACCTGTCGAGCTTATCTGGATACGTTCCTCTTATTTTTCCTTTATTTTATCAATGTCTATATAAAGAAACTGAATGTAATCCAAAGTATTAAGCTGAAATGAATCAATAAAGTACTATTCATCATCTTCTCCAAACATTTCAAAATCTTTTCATGGTATCAGAACCATGGCTCTCGAAATCTATTCTCAACCAGCTTTAAATATCACTAATTGTGTTACTATAAGGTTGACTGAAAGAAATTACATTCTGTGGAAATCACAGTTTGAAACGTTCTTATCCGGTCAAGGGCTTATGGGATTTATCAACGGAGAAACTCCAAAACTAGATCAAAGGTTACAAGTTCCAACTATTGATGGCAAGATAAACGATACAACCAACCCAGATTACTCCTTGTGGGTTTGTATTGACCAAATCGTGAAGTCCTGGCTCCTAGGCTCATTCTCTGAAGACATCTTAAGTGTGATAGTTAATGCTTCAACATCCAGAGATGTCTGGCTAGCTCTAGCTAATCACTTCAATTGGGTCACATCCTCAAGGTTGTTTGAACTACAGAGAAATCTGTAAACTATCACAAAGAACGACAAAACCATGTCTGTTTATCTGAAAGAGATAAAAAGATGTATGTGCTCAGCTATCCTCTATTGGCAGCCCTGTGAGTGAGCAGCTGAAAATCTTTGCAACATTACATGATCTTGGACGTGAATAGGAACCAATAAAAACTAGCATTGGTAAGTTAGTGCCACAACTTACCAACTTTGATAACAAAATTCAAGGCTATAAAGCAGGGCTCACTGTCTCACCTCACCTCACCTTTAATGTGATGAGATCAAACAACAACAACTACTATGAGGAAGGCAACAGAGGTAGAGGAAATAACCGGTTTAGCAGAAATAGAGGAAGAGGAAGAAGATCTTTCTCAACACGAGGACGTGGCTTTCACCAACCGATTTCTTCTTCTGTAGGCTCTCAAAGCTCCTACAGCAATGATGAAAGATCTATGTGTCAGATTTGTGGGAAAATGGTACATAATGCTTTAAAATGCTGGCATAGATTTGATAACAGTTATCAAAGTGAAGATTTTCCTAATGTTATGGCTGCTCTACACATTACAGAAGTAATAGATGCTGGCAATGAATGGTATCCAAATTCTGGAGCCACATCACAGATCACAAACTCGACACAAAGGCTCCAACAGTCTCATCCCTATCATGGCTCAGACACAATGTTAGTTGGTGATGGCAGCTTCTTACCGATTACTCACGTGGGCTCTGCAAGTCTCCAATCTACATCAAGTAACTTACCTTTAAAAGATGTTTTAGTCTATTCTGACGTTGCAAAATCTTTGTTATCAGTGTCCAAGTTTACAAAAGATTATCCATGTTCTTTTAAATTTAATTCTGATGAAGTTCGTGTAAAAGACAAGGTATCAAAGAAGCTCCTGACCTTGGGAAGAAATCATAAAGGAATGTATGTTCTGGGGGATCAAACCTTTGAAGCTTTCTATTATGCAAGACAGTTAGCAGCTAGCTCTGAAGTGTGGCATAGACGGCTGGGGCATCCAAACGATTAGATTCTCTAGATGTTGAGTCAGAATAAAGCTATCTCTGTGAATAAGGCTCCTTCTCAGTCCTGTGAAGCATGCTACCTAGGAAAGAGTAGTCGGTTGCCCGTTTCTTCTTCCAGTTTTTCTGCATCAAAACCATTAGAAAGGGTTCACTGTGATCTTTGGGGCCCTGCACCAGTTTTGTCATCTCAGGGATTCTGGTTTTATGTAATTTTCATAGATAATTACTCAAGAGCCAGTAGGTTGTATCCCTTAAAGATGAAATCATAATTCTTTTCCATATTTCAAATGTTCAAGAAACTGGTAGAAACTCAATACAATACAAACATTGAAATTTTCCAATCAGATAGAGGTGGAGAATTCATGAGCAATAAGTTTGCTATGCACTTACGAAAATGCGGAATTAGGCATTACAGTTCATTTCCCCATACTCCGCAACAAAATGGTTTGGCAGAAAGAAAACACACACATGTCACTGAGTTCGGTTTGTTTATGCTTTTTCAAAGTCATTTGCCACAAAAATTTTGGGTGGAAGTGTTTGTAGCAGCAAACTTCTTGATAAACCTTCTACCTTCACATGTAACAGAAGATCACAAAAGTCCATATGAAATATTGAATGGCAAAGCTCCTGAGTATTGTTTCCTAAGAATCTTTGGTTGTGTCTGCTTTCCCACACTGAGAGACTACTTAGAAAACAAATTTGATCCCAAATCTCTCAAGTGTGTCTTCTTAGGATACAGTGATAAGTACATGGGATACAAATCCTTCTACCCTCCAACAGGCCGTGTGTACATCAGTCGCCATATCATGTTTGATGAAAATCAATTTCCTTACTCTGATATATATCAAGCTTATCAGTCCACAGCTTTTACAACTTTATTTAAAGCATGGCAAAAACAGTTCCCATCAGAGGTTTTGAAGAAGACTGACTGTCAAAACACGGCTCCTATGTTTCCGCTATTCCTTGTCTTCAGAATAAGGATGAGCAACATAAAACTCCAATAAGGTTTCCTTCAAACCCTGTAGCAGACGTTAACTCTCAAAACTTGCCGGTTCAGACAGACTTAACAGAAAATTCTACAGAATATGAGACAACAGAGTCCTCTGAAACCAATCAGTCTACAAACAAAGTCTCAAATACTAATGGGGAGGGGAGTCATGTGTGTACGACAAGCTTAGATCTTGATCCTATTGGCAATAGCTCCTTACCCTCACTTGATATAACTAACACTTCTACTTCAATATCGGTTGTAACTCATGTTTCACATAAAATGGTGACTAGGCTTAAAGCTGGTATTAGCAAACCAAATCCAAGGTATGCCTTACTGGCTCAAAAGGTAGCATACCCTGAACCAAAAACTGTGACTCAAGCCTTAAAAGATCATGGTTGGACCAATGCTATGATAGAGGAAATGGAAACTTGTTCAGAAACTAAAACTTGGTCTCTAGTGCCCTACTCTCCTGAGATGAATCTTCTGGGTAGTAAGTGGGTATTTCGAACAAAACTTCACGCTGATGGAACATTCGACAAGCTCAAAGCAAGAGTAGTAGTTCAAGGATTCGATCAAGCGGAGGGAATAGATTATTTGGAAACTTATAGTCATGTTGTGCGATCAGCTACTGTCAGGATAATTCTGCATATTACAACTATCATGAAATGGAATGTGAAGCAAATGGACGTAAAAAACGCATTTATGCACGGTGACTTAACTGAGACAGTCTACATGAGACAACCAGCAGAATTCATTAACAAAACTCATCCAAATTTTGTATGTCATCTGCACAAATCACTGTATGGTCTTAAGCAGTCTCCCAGAGCCTGGTTACAAATATATCAAATTTTTGCTAGAATTTGGCTTTACTTGTAGCATCCCAGATCCATCTCTGTTCATATACATCAAAGGAAAAGACGTTATCTTGCTTCTTTTATACGTTAATGACATGTCAATCACTGGGAATAACTCATAATTAATGAAACGACTTCTCCAAGAGTTACATACTCAGTTCAGAATGAAAGATATGAGACTGATGCATTACTTTCTGGGAATACAAGCACATTTTCACTTTGCAGATCTGTTTTTTTCTCAACAAAGGTATGTAGAAGATTTATTATCAGTTGCAGCTATGACAAATTGCAGCTCAATGCCTACACCCCTGCCTCTTCAGCTGCATAAAATTCCTCATCAAGATAAGCCGTTTAAGAACCCAACCTATTTTAGAAGCCTTGCAGGAAAGCTTCAGTATCTGACCTTGACAAGACCTTACATTCAATTCGCTGTGAATTTCATTTGGCAAAAGATGCACACTCTAACACTAGCTGATTATAACCTATTGAAAAGAATTCTCATGTATGTCAAAGGCACCATCACAATGGGAATTAACTACAACAACAATACAGACTCTACGGTCAGTGCTTACAGCAATAGTGACTTTGCAGGTTGCACAGACACGAGACAATCTACAAGTGGCTACTGCACTTATCTTGGTAAAAATCTGATATCGTGGTCATCAAAGAAACAACCTACTGTATCCAAAAGTTCTACAGAGGCTGAGTATAGATCACTTTCTGAGACTGCCTCAGAGCTGACTTGGATTGCCTCAGCTCTAAAGGAAATTGGAGTTCCATTACGTGACACTCTAGTTATATTTTGTGACAATCTCTCTGCTATTTATCTTACAGCCAATCCTGCTTTTCATTCTCGGACCAAACATTCTGAGTGAGATCATCACTATGTCCGAGAGAGAGTTGCAATGGGAGTTTTGGTTGTAAAACATGTTCCGTCTCGCCATCAAATAGCTGACATTCTCACCAAGTCCCTACCATTTGAAAGCTTCAGTATGCTTCGATTTAAACTTGGTGTTGCAGAACCTCCCACACCAAGTTTGAGATGGCCTATCAAAGGAAAACTCTCTCTGCTTCACGTGCAACCCAAGTCTCAAGATATCAG
The DNA here is from genome assembly GCA_963922655.1 of Cardamine chenopodiifolia. NCBI lineage: Eukaryota > Viridiplantae > Streptophyta > Magnoliopsida > Brassicales > Brassicaceae > Cardamine > Cardamine chenopodiifolia. The sequence continues at coordinate 12,575,835 of OZ000486.1, read as the reverse complement.
AGCAGAGACTCTCTCACAATCAGAGGCTTTGAAGAAATCAGAAGAAAAAGCAAAGCCTCTGCATCAATCAGAGACTTCACCTGGTTGAAAAACAGAACAGAAACAACAGACACTTCCGATAGCAAACAAGAGGTCGACTCGTACGGAGTATAGGACAAAGACAGAAAACCGATTTGATGTTCTCTCAGAAACCGCGTCTTAAAGCACTATAGCTGGCACGATGACCTGTCGAGCTTATCTGGATACGCTCTTCTTATCTTTCTTTTATTTTCATCAATGTCTATATAAAAAAACTCAGTATAATCCAAAGTATTAAGCTGAAATGAACCAATAAAGTACTATTCATCATCTTCTTCAAACATTTCAAATCTTTTCAAATATATGTTAAATTTTATGATATAGATATAAGTGGCATTTTTTTGTTTCCTAAAATTTGTATAAGTGGCATTTCTTCATTAATCGATCAGAACAATTCATTTGTAAGTGATGTTTTACAATTAAAATATCGGGTTGTAACTGAAGAGATTCATATTTGAGCTATTGTGACCACTTAAAATCAATTTCAGAGATATGTCCGTCCAAAATCGCACATATTTGCTACTTTTGCTATAAAAAAATTGATTTCTCTTTTCTACTTTTACAATTTAAAACTATATAAATCCAATTCTGCCAAAAAAGAGAGAAAAAATGTCTAATACGACAAAACAGTAATGCGGAGCTATAAGTCTATAACAATGATAATCTATTGATATAATATCTAAACAGATTAAACTAGTAAAACAATACACATTCGGAGCTCATATTCCTTTTCGTATCTTCAGTCGTACACAACCTAAATGCTCCTAGGAAGATGTAGATACTAAACACAATTATACACGTTGCTGTCTTGTTAAATACAGTACACTTTTAACCCAAAAAAAATACTATATAGTTTGTGGGTCCAGTCCAAGGGGGTAAAAATTCTAAGAGCTTTGGAAATGAAGCATTAATTAAATATTTGGGTAAAGTTAAATTTGGGTGCTTGATTATAGTGGTGCTTATGGTACTTTTCTTCTAATTGCCATATATTTATATGCTTCTTAGTTCTTAGTCAGAATTTAAAACCGTACGCTCGGAATCTGTACTTAATTACCACTAACACTTATGCAACGTGAGATTAAATACTAAAGAAAATAGTTAGAGGACCCGATGTTGATAAAAAAAAGAGAAGTTTAGTTAGAGGTACCGTTACGTTCGAGTTACGATACCCAAATGAGATCTATGTATAACTTTGTTTTTTTTACGTCGAAAAGAGATCTATATATATGTATAGTATTAACTAACGTCATTAGAAAAACAGAATATTACATAAACATAATAATTAAAGTCGAACTAGTTGAAAAAATCTAAGGAAAACAGTGTTTTGTCTTCATTTTCCTAATAAATCCACCTTTTATCACATGTCTCATCTCGAGGAGACAAAGCTTTAAGTTTGGAACCACACCATTTATAATAGTACTCGTGTACTACGTTGTATTCGATGTTCATTATGACGCTGTTAAAACGAGTCGGAAAAGTAATGCATGTACCAAAATGTACGAGTAAGAATCTAGCTAGATCATGGTTCTCCCATTTTCAGGATTAAACTAATTAATTATGACTTTCGAGGCGTTAACTTCCTCTTGAACAATAAAATGTATGAATTTAATGGTGGTTAAGGTTTTCTCAAACCCATTCATCAAATGATTAATGCCTCAATAAAGAATGCATATGAGGAAGCTTCGTAGCACGGAGATTTCGAGCACCGACTACGTACGAGCGGCGCTGAAATTGATTAATTAGGAAACTAAGTTTAGTGAAAAAGCCTCGTGCGCGCCACAAGATTCTTTTTTTGGGTGTTTAGTTATGATTGAAATTTAATTAATTAGGCCGGGCAAAAAAATTGAACATGAACATTTGATTCGAACTCGATATAAAAAGTTCTATCCGAATTTAAACTCGAATACAAAAAGTTATTTTATAGAAGAGTGTGTAATCTTACTCGCGAGTATTAGAAAAAAAAAACCCAAACCGAATCCGATATCCGTTAGAATATCTGAACCGAATTCGATAGACGTTAGAGTACCTGAAAACATATACCATAGACAAAATATTCTAATTCCAAGATCTTACCTGGAATTTATCCGAAAAATTCAATATGAATCCAAACCCAAAATTTTAAATGTAAGTTTTGTATGTGTAACATACACAAATCCGATCTGAATCCGAATGTGAAATCCGAAAACACTGTTTGTTTATGTAAAATTGTATGTAACACCCGAATTCAAACCTGATCGAAACCCGATTTTTTTGGATTTTAAAAGTTTTTTAATCTGAAACCCGAACCCGACAAGACTCGAACTGAATCTGGAATAAAATTTTAAATTATTCCATTGAAAAGTAAATACATAAACCTAGTAAAGCTGAATTCGATCGGATTATATTCGAACTCGAAATCGAAATTAGAATGTGCAGTTCTATAATTAACTATGAAACCTAAAAATGAGTCAATTAGTGTCGAACGTGAGCGAAGTCTGTGTTCTACCGGACAAGACTTCCATCCAATGGTGGATTATAAAACCCATAATTAATTATGCAGTTAAATGAGGTTAGTTAAAACTTAAAAGGGGATAGATAATGTTAAAATCATCCTAGGCAGGACTGGGGAGTGGGGGCAGTTTTTTTGTGTTTCAAAAATTCAGTTTATTTAACAAGTAACAAATTTTCTATATTAGAATCTAAATAGTAATATTTTAACGTAGGAATCAGTCGATTGTAAATAAATAATATACTATATATAAAAAAACGACTGACAGTATAATGATATTCTACAGGAAAATTTAGAAAATATAGTTCAACCCCAAAAATTCAGTTGGACAAAGTTTCTTTAATCCGGTTAAACTTTCGTGCTCAAGGGCAATCATCGAGATCTTAATTGTTAATATACCACACATAGCTATATATATATATATACATATATATTGGTTTAAAATAGTATTTATATATAAGAAAAATATTTTATAAAATTTTAATTTTAAATATGTTGGTAAAACTATGATGGTACTTAGATAAAATCCTAACAAGAATTAAAAAACGATTAATTTAATATGGTTGCTCTCTATAATTTTATAATAATAAAGCAGCAACAGAAAATAAAGAAAAGATATATAGCTGTCATTTTTGGTCAACCGGTTCAATGAATCAGTTTAGTTTCTAGCTCAAGTCACAAACTTCAGTTTCACATTTTGCTCTGAAAGATTTCATTATTGTATTGGTGAACCATCTGAAGTAATGCACTTAGAATTTATAAAGATTGAAATTAATTCTTGGAAATATTTTTCTAAGAAAATATACTGCAAACTGTTTTTATTCCAAGTTTCAAACGAGTTGTTGCTGATTATATACTGCATAGTTACGAAAAATTGTGTCGCTAGGTTCGACAAGACTTTTTGTTGTCTGATGATTATTGATTATTGTATAGCCAGGCCCAGTTCCAGCCTCCAAGACTAGTCATAATCTCATAGAGGTCAAGGTGAAACGCTCATGCCCAGTTTCTCAAAAAACAATTCAGGAACCAAATTTCTTACTAAAAAACCATTAAAAATAAATCACAGACCCTACATTATATTGAGTCGGCCCTGGGTATAGGGTTAAACTAAAATTCATACCAATTTGGTTTAAATGGTGTAAATGTAATCAATCATTTTAACTTTGGACTAACAAATAAAATTTTAATACCATGTACTGTATATGAGAAATTATGATACCACCAATATATACATAAACAATATAGTAACCGAAAACATTTGGATCCTAAATTTAAATCAATTGATGATGAGGATAGGTGTTCGAACTACAAATTAGTTATGGTAATTTAATTTATTGTTCAAAAAACAAATAACATCTATACAGATCTGAACTGGCATCACGTTGAAGTTTACCATTATAAAAACGAATTTCGTACTTATAAACAAAATATTAGACGAGACAGTGTTTAAGGGGGAAGAACCCGATAGTATAAGGACAAGATAAGGGGATAACATAAAGACTTTAGCTTAGATATTGGAGATCTCCAGTCGATAATACGCGTTGATTTGGATTTAATCTCGTGTGGAAGATTTTTTTTTTAGTGGTGCACGTCGTTTTATCTTAAAATAGCAAAGTTTCCATGTCATGGAGAATCCAAATAACATTAAAAGAGATTTTGTGAAGATGTAGACATCTAACAGAAATCATCTACGTTAACATAAATGATCTCAATTACTTTATTTGATTGAAGAAATATTACTAGATTGTCCCTAACATACTTGACAATAATATATATGCTACAGATGAGGATTTTTAGTTAAAATGGAGGAGTTATTCTTATCATTAGATAGGTTATTTAAAAAAAATTTGACTGCAGTAGGTAGTCCAACAATCTCATCTTACCAGTTAAAAAAAGGTTATCTTAAACTAGTACGTTCCTTGGGAAAAAGAAAAGTGTAAAAATATAAGAAATTGAATAAATACTGTAAATTCGTAAAGTTTTATGTTTACTAATACAGATTTAACTTTTTGTTGAGATCAGTTTACTCTTAAAAAAGTAGTCCAAGCCATAGCGAAACAAAGCTGTAACTATATCTAGTTTACGTCGAAAATATGTTATGATTGTAATAATAGATGTTATGATTGTAATAGATGGTATGATTGTAATCCATAATTAGTGATTAATACCTAAATACCTACGGAGTATTTGTAGATATTTCTAAACAAGAAATGTTCAAGCTTTATTAAAATAGATAGTAATATAGAAAATGAGATTGAAATGAAAAATTTATAAAAAAATTATTTTGTGCAAGTAGAAATAAAGAAAATGATCTTTGGATATTTACCAAAAATACAATAATTTTAGATTTAATTTCATGAAAAGGAAAGAAGGAGAGTTGCATAATCGGCAATCCTAAAAATTAAAGACATTGATGTTCATTACATAACTATATATATAAACTAATTTGTAGAAACTTAGCTACATGGAGTGCACACATGGGCTTGCGGTTTTGTTATTGGGCTTGATTTGGTGTGCTTCTAATACTCCCTCGCAAAATTGGCGTGGGGTGAAAGCAACACGACAAATTTAAATCGCAAATGGAGATGACCTGGCAAGAACATGAGTTAGACAAAACAAGTTCAAAGCTTCACTTCACCATACAATCAATCATTAGTGTGAGATCTATTCAGGACTATCTTTGTAACCTATTTATTTCACTAAGAGTTCGGGCTTTCTTTACCTAATTTAACTTCCCTAAGGTGTCTCATAATGAAGGTGAATCATCTTCCACATCTAATGAAATTCTTTTCAATCTCAACTTCTTATCCTATAGCCACCAAAAATATGTAATTTAACACTCTGTTTTTTTTCTTTGGCATTTCAGCAAACACTTTGTGTGCGCTCGAAAAATCTTTGTTTTTCCATGGAAGTCAACATGCATCCCTTATCAAACCCAATCTATCCGAATCTTCTTGTGATTCCAAACCTATTGCATTCTAGCTTCACAAGTTCCAAACCTAAAGATCTAAACCAACAACTATCCTTCTCAAGCAATGATAACAAAGCGTTGCTCCATGTTCGTTCTCAAAAGAACAGAAATGATACCTTGAATATAGTGATAGTCAAGCAGATGCAGAACTTTTAGTGTTGTCTTTATATTCATCTCTTGATATTGCTTATTCATCAATTCCTTTTGGACTCACGCCGTTGATAACTCGTCGTAGAGCTGTTTTGCCTTGTATGGTAGAAGCTAGTGAGATTAAAGAATCTATGAGTCCCAAATCGTCTTTATTAAGATAGATAGTAACGTAGAAAATGAGATTGAAATGAAATAATTTATTAACCTTTATTTTGTGCAAGTAAAAATACAGAAGATGATCTTTAAATTGTCACCAAGCTACATAGAATACATACATGGGCTTGCAGCTTTGTTATTGGGCTTGATTTGGTGTGTTTCTAATAGTATTCTTTCTGTTTTTAAAATATTAATGTTTTAGTTTTTTTATTTTATTTTACGAAGAAGATTGATTTTCTAGTTTTTTTCTTTATTTTTATTAATAAATTATAAACTTTAAGATAGAATAATTAAAAATAATTACATTTACTAGATTATTATTGGTTTATAATAATTAGAATAACATTTTGGTGAAAAACAATAATGTATTTATAAATAGTAATCATTATTTTTTATTTACGTAAAAACTATTAAACATCAATCTTTTATAAATATAGGAAGTTTATAGCAAAGACAATAGAAATATTGTAGCTCATTAATACTATAATAACTCGAGTTCAATAGATTACTCGAGTATGTCACACTTTTCGTTTTCCCATATCCGTGGAAAAAATAGAAAAAGGAACTATTGTCGTTTGGGCCTTAATTTGTTGAATCAGGCCATAACATAGTAAGAGATCACTCTTTTTTTGGCCAAACATTGACTGTTGCTTATTACCTTTAATCGTCCTCTCTACAATTACTATTATTGCTTCAGTTTTACCACCTTGCTTAAACGTGGTAACTAATTGGACATATAGGTCCAAGAAATGTAGATCCTTGGTGTAGATTAATTATTAGAAATCATCAATTAACCATAACATTTTAAGAAGTGAAGGAAAAAAACACATAAAATCTTTCAATAACCAAAATTTCTTAATTATTAGCATCTCACAAGAAACCATAAGGAATATTTGGTTATAAACGAGGAAGAACTAAAATAAGATAAAAACAATACACATGATTCTCGTATTATTAGTTTATTCCCAAATATGTCAATTTACAGGCAACCTAATTTAATGCGAGGTCTTCTTATTTGGTTGTGAGTTAAGTAAGCTAATGATATTTCAAGTTGGAGGATAACAGATCTGTTGAAGTTAAAATATTTAAACCTGCTTCCTCCCAATTCCCAAATTTACTTATATATTGAAAATGATAATTATATTGTTAATTAACTAATTTTGCCATTCATTTAACTATAACTTCAAGCATAATTATTTTTTGAAACATGTTATTTATTCCGTAACATGTAGATGCTTATTTTATCATATGGCGCCCTAACAAAGCTAAAATCTAAATTTGAAATATTAAACCCTAACATCTATTTAATAAATTAGACACCACATAAAAATAATGTTACAAGAAACAATCACTGTTCCGTAACAATTGTTAAATAAAAGGCAGAAATATTTTATTTACATTATTATCATCTTCTTAATTTGTCTTCAAGTTTCTTTCATCTTACATATTTAGGAACTATATTGAACTAAATATTTGGAAGGAGTTTTAATGAGTTTTAGATTTTTATATTTTTAACTAAGAAATTCTACTAAATTATTTTACTTCAAATCAATTAAAATCCACTAGTTAAACATGTTTCCTATAACCAAATCTATATTTACGAATCACTAATTCAATAACATTTGATTTCATAATACTTTTTAAATTGTATGTTTGAATAACATGTGATTTGTTAATTTAATACAAATCACTTCAAACCATTGATTGAATACATCCCCTAATTTTTATGATGTTTGATTATGTTTATTGTCAAGAATGATGTTTGATATATGTGTTATTGATTTTGAGATCTAGATGTAAATTAATATCGACAAGTGTCTTTTCATTATATGAGTTGATACTAGATAAATTAAATTCAAGAATATCATGTTACTATCTATTATTTGAATTGTTTCTATTACAAAATTCAATAAACCAATAAGCATGAATTTTATATACTTACATATTCATTATATAGTTACATACTCAATGAAATCAAAAACATCTAATATATAACTCTCCAGTCTTAATGATTTTAGGTAACTAGTTATAAATACCAAAACCAGTAACACATAATTTTGCATATTGTTGATAAAGAAAAACAATAACACATACCTTTAAAAGAGTTGAAAATTCTAAATTAGATAACAAAATCTCTTTAATAATTTTAAACATGCATCATTCATAAAACCAATAACAAAGATTAGATGTTTCCCCTCATTTTCTATTTCTTTTATTCCACGTGTACTTAATTAGAAAGCCATCCTCTTAGCTTGTTTTGTTACATCTTCTTATATAATAGATTCATCCTATGTTGTTCTAGCCCGAAGGCACTCATCCTAGCAGCTTAACCTTGAGCAATACTTTGAGTAATAGAATGACGATTTGTTTTAATAAAAAATCCAATAATCCTCTTCATTATTTTAGTAGAAGGTCGTCTACACGAAGGTGAGATCATATGAAATACCTCATATATTTTAATAGAAGGTGTACGTGGAGCGATTGAAAAGGTCAACTAACATTTTATTTAAAACTATAAAATCGGGTAAGGTATATTTTTATTCGATGGGGAAAGGTTAGTTATAGTTTTCTATACCAAATCCATATCACAAATTTCAACTCCCTTCGAACCACTTCTTTCTTATTGATTTGATCTTCTCATTATTATTTTTGACTACATTACTTATTTTCAACTTTAAGCGCTATTAGGTAAAATACTATAATCTTTTAGACATTTTGTCTCCATATATTCCACCTGCGACTCATTATTTATGTTCCTACTATATCCGCTGTAAAATTCCAAAATAATAATATGGTAATTTCATAAGGCAGTAAAAAAGCTTTTGGATATCATCTTTATAAGAATATTACATGAAATTAATCAACAAAAACTCATCCCTAGAAGTAGCCGGACTCGTTTATATTATCAGCTAGTTGTGCTGGTTTGGTTCTTGCAATGTATAACATCACATGCCCGAATCACCCAAAATTATCAAAGAGAATTAAAAAAAACTAATGATTAACCGTTAACTAGACTAATATTAACTTCCGTCTTTATAAAGTTATTAAAGTCAACAATAACCCTAAAGATTCCTTGGGTATATAGGTGAGAACATATACCGTATTTATGTTTAAGTCTAAATTAGTTTTATGTTTGCATAACTTTAAAGAACAATAATTTAAACTAAGTGCCAAAGAAGTTACTATTCAAAACTATAATTTAGAATATAATATTGAATTATCAATTATGTGAATGTATACTAATTAAGAACGTGAAACACATGAATTTTGTAAGAGAAAAAGAATATGAACATCTTCTAAATGCTTTAACTTATAGAAGAACATAAATTCAAATTTCAGTTAAAGTAATTCTGTATTGTAATTTTCGTAATTTAAACAAACAAAGTAATAAGAATCTTTGATAGTTTAGTTTACATGATTTAAATCTTAGAGGATCATAGTAACAAATTAGTCCAGTGGGTGCACCGAATCAACTAAACCAATTGTGAACTTTTCTTTTATTTTTTCTCTCCTGCTGACTATCAACCTAATATTAGTTTCCCCTTTAGTAAATATAATAAAAAAATTTGTCCATTTTCTAACGAATTCACAAAAAGCTCTATTGTTTCCCGCTTATTGTGTATAAATACAACTCCTCTCTTTTCTCCAAACTCAAACCACAAATCTCCAACACAGAGCTTCTCACAGTGCAGCAACAATGGAGTCTCTTGGGCGATTCTGTTTTCTATCCTTCATTGCTCTTCTTGCCTACTTCGCATTTCTCGCTTCCGCTGAGCTTCACGTCCGCGAATTTGTGGTAAGCAAGCTGCTCACATTACTTCATAATCTTGTTTATGTGTTCTTGTAAATGCACTTAATTGAAGTTTATTCAACAATGACTTTAGATCGAGCCGAAACCAGTGAAGAGGCTGTGCAGAACTCACCAAAGCATCACAGTGAATGGTCAGTTCCCTGGTCCAACGCTTGAGGTCAGGAACGGTGACTCTGTCGCAATCACCGTCATCAACAGAGCCCGTTACAACATTAGTATCCACTGGTAATTAAAATAGATTTTATCATCATTATCAAAAAACATATGTTACGTTGTGCTCTCTTTTTATACTCTATTTTTTTTTGCTCTGTTCTTGGGATAGGCATGGATTAAGACAGCTACGGAATCCATGGGCTGATGGTCCTGAGTACATAACACAATGTCCGATCCGTCCAGGACAAAGCTACATTTACAGATTCACAATCGAAGACCAAGAGGGTACGCTTTGGTGGCACGCTCATAGCCGCTGGCTCAGAGCCACTGTCTATGGTGCTCTCATCATTTACCCTCGTCTTGGTTCTCCTTATCCCTTCTCTATGCCTAAACGTGACATCCCAATTCTTCTTGGTAAGAAACTATAACTTCTAATCAATACAAATTACATTAGTTTCTTTTTTCTAATCTCAAATAACTTTTTAATAATACTTCAGGAGAATGGTGGGATCGAAATCCAATGGATGTTTTGAGGCAAGCACAGTTCACAGGAGCAGCAGCTAATGTCTCAGACGCTTACACAATCAATGGTCAACCAGGTGATCTTTACCGGTGCTCGCGGTCTGAGACTATGCGTTTTCCAATTTTCCCTGGCGAGACGGTTCAACTACGTGTCATCAACGCTGCTATGAACCAAGAGCTCTTCTTCTCAGTCGCCAATCACCAGCTTACAGTAGTGGAAACCGACTCCGCCTACACAAAGCCATTTACCACTAGTGTCATAATGATCGGTCCGGGCCAAACCACTAACGTCCTCCTCACGGCAAACCAGCGACCTGGCCGCTACTACATGGCAGCTCGAGCTTACAACAGCGCAAACGCCCCTTTCGACAACACAACCACAACTGCTATATTCGAGTACGTCAATGCTCCAACTCGACGTGGTCGCGGCCGTGGTCAGATTGCTCCGGTTTTCCCAGTTCTTCCCGGGTTTAACGACACCGCAACTGCAACAGCTTTCACCAACCGTCTACGGTACTGGAAACGAGCTCCAGTACCGCTCCAAATCGATGAGGACCTCTTTTTCACTGTCGGGTTGGGACTAATAAACTGCACCAACCCGAACAGTCCGCGTTGCCAGGGTCCTAACGGAACCAGATTCGCGGCCAGCATGAACAACATGTCTTTCGTGCTACCACGAAGGAACTCCGTCATGCAGGCTTATTACCAAGGCATGCCTGGAATCTTCACGACGGATTTCCCACCAGTTCCACCGGTGCAGTTTGATTATACCGGTAACGTTAGCCGCGGGCTATGGCAGCCCGTAAAAGGAACCAAAGCTTACAAGCTTAAGTACAAAGCTAATGTTCAAATCATTTTACAAGACACGAGCATCGTAACGCCTGAGAATCATCCCATGCATCTACACGGGTACCAATTCTACGTTGTCGGGTCCGGTTTTGGGAATTTCAACCCGAGAACAGACCCGGCTAGGTTTAACCTTTTTGACCCACCAGAGAGGAACACCATTGGGACACCTCCAGGTGGTTGGGTGGCAATTCGGTTCGTTGCTGATAATCCAGGTGAATAATAAACTAAACTGATGCTTTTTAATCTTAGATTAAATGACATTAACCCAAAGTTTAAAACACATTTTGACATAATTTGGTTATAATGTAGGAGCATGGTTTATGCACTGTCACATTGATTCACATTTGGGATGGGGTCTAGCGATGGTTTTCTTGGTCGAGAACGGACGAGGACAGTTGCAATCGGTTCAGGCTCCACCGTTGGATCTTCCAAGATGCTAAGAAATCTTCCACCGTTGGATATAAAGCATTTATGGGGTTTTGTTTTAAAATCAAAAAGACTTCGTGGGGTCTTTTATATGTTAAAGATGGACAACTACTCTATTGAAAGTGGTTCAACCTTTGTTATCTATGTACTCTTCTTGTTATTTTCCTCGTAATAGAGTGTTTTGATGTTTCGGATTAAAGATTTACCAATAAAAGCTGTGTTAGTTCCAACTTTTTTTTGTGTGTGTGTTAATATGTTAGTTCTAACCTGAAAATCATCTTCTTCTAGCTGACTTTCCCAAACATTACTTAGCCCATAATAATTTATTTTTTTTAACACACTAACACACCTAAATTTGTATTGCTAAAATAGCATCATATCAATCCTGACATGTTATTGGCTTGTTAATTCTTTTTTGTCAAATTTACTCTATATATTAGAATCGGAAAACGAGAATGTTGATTTACTAATTTACATATCAGAATAAATAAAGAATGACTTATGTACTTTTAGAATGCGTTTAGTTTTACTTAGTTAACATATCCTCAAGATGAAACATCTTCTGGCATATTCATCTTAATATAAAACTCATTTTTTTAATTGATATTCACTGACACATCTATTCAAATTAACTCGACTTTTAAAATACTCAGACTACTCCCCAAAACTTGTTGCTAGTCGAATATTCTTGCCATTTAAATCGTTTATATTGGTTAAGAAGAAACTACAACAACTTTTATAGATGCTGAAACTTAGTTTTTGACCTTAACCCATACATGACTAGTCCTCTATCCAGTTGAATTAAACATTACGCGGAACGCTCTTGGGTTAAACTAAGCAGACTTTGATACTGTATAAATATTCATTTATTTTAGAAGAAAACAATTGACAATGTGTGTATTAGCCAATATTCTTTAGTACTCTACACTGTTTACATCTTTTCTTATTTTCAATGCGACATTCACACGAATAAATTTCCAACTAAAGCCACAAACAACTGGAGAAATCAATCTTCAAAAAGATAAGAGTAGTTGGTCCTTGAGATGTGGAAACGAACTAATTGACTTTTTTTATAAGGAGACTTGTAGGAAATTATGTAGGAAAGTGATTCACAAATCATATTTGTATTAAAGACATAAGCTTCGGTTTTCAAGACCGACTCTTTCAACCGGTCAGACATCCATCCCTTGCTTTTGTTCAATTATAAGTCTAACCTTGCTGCTTACTTGCTATATTCATGCGTTCTTGCACGGCTCGCTTGGAACCCGCCCTTTGTTCACAATAATTACCTGTAAGATGTTTCTCTCTACGATGGATGATCGGAGATCCATGGATGCCCGGGAATTGAGAAGGAAGGACGCTTTCAGAGGAAGATGTCGAGATAGCAGGAGAAGAATTAGCAGTATGTGAGTGAGGAAGCAAAGTGGAGGATCGAGGGACCTGTGCACACAATCCAGCCAAAATTCTCTAACCGGAAAGTAGAAATATATCTTAGCATGTAAAAGAAGCGTGACTCAAATTAACTGATATGGAGTTGATTTCTTGCAATTGCAGCAGTTAAACAAAAAAGAAAACTTCTTTTAAAAAATTTAAATATGCATATAAATTGGACTCCCTGCTTTAGTTTTGATGCTCAAGCAAGTCTCATGCTCACTTCGAATAATCCAGTTCGCACCTCTAGAATTCAGACCTTGTTTAAAACTGCCATAATGATCACATTTAACAAAGCCATCAGGAGGTAAATTCCGTTGTGTTCTTCAGAGGTTATTACTTAGAATAGAGCATGATTAAACTACTTAACATTAAAACACGATCTACCAAAATACTAAACATTAATGCCATATTAAAATACTTGATCTGCCACAAGCAACGTTTTGTACTTGTATTTATTGAGGAAAATCAGGGCCACACAGATAATAAAAATCGTATATCATCACTCAATACGAAAATTTTCATCACCAAATATTACAAAAGTATTCGTGCGAAAGAAAACAATAACAATTATAATGAAGTCTGCTTCTTCTATCTTAGCCATCTTGGTTCTCTTCTTAGTGGTCTTTGGTAAGACAAAGAATATCAATCTTTAATCACTATTACATTTTGACACATTTTTGTTGATAATAATAAAGATTTACCTATATTATCATAATCTTGATTATTGTTATTAATCTTTATATCTTAACTTGTATATGTTTGATTTGATAATTTCTTGTGCAGAAACGCCAACGATAAAAGCCAACATTAAAGAAGCCTGCCTCACGGAATACAATCCCACCCAATTTGAAATGCCTGATATTGCTCTTTGTATGATTCGAGTTTTTCCTTCAATATGCACTCAAAAATGCCGGGAAGATAGGGATGGAGCCAAAGGCGGAAAATGTGAAAATGACGGAGAAACTATAGAAGATGTTAAATGCTTTTGCAATTATTGCTTCGGAGATACTACCCCACTGCTCATAGCCAAACCAACCGATGCTTAAGTGTGTCTGAATTCTAAGTAGTCACCAACTATCAAACAAATATTATGAATAAAAATGGGACTTAGAATTTCGTATGTTATTCGTGTGACACTATGAATGAAAAGATTATGTGGTTTTGTTATCGGAGAAATGTTATCAAATTGCAAAATAAATTGTAATACTCTATACAGTTTATTTTAAACTCAATATTAACTAGAAAACCAAAAAAAAAAAAACACCAAGCATAAATTTTTCTTCTTTTTTTTCTTAAAAGTATTTTAGGACCAAAACATGTAAATTAGTGTCGCCACACAAATAATAAAAATCCTTATTATTAATCTGATAAATTTGCTTCACATTTACAGATTAATCTGATTGTAATAGTAATGTAGGGTCCCGACTAATCCCAAGAATTCGTTTAATTTAAAAAAAAGGCTGACAAAATTCAGAATTGTAAGACACTGTAATGTCTGTCTTTGTTTTGATGAATTTGGAATATCTCAGGGAGTTCAAGCAATAGGGATGGGCAAAGAGGCTCAGAGTGTTGCAGCAGCAGGAGAGTTGTATAAGAAAGCTTATGATATTTTGGGGTATGTTTCCTTTGTTGAAAGTTGAAACCATTTTGTTTGTTTTTCTTCACTTAGTGAATTAATAAACCATATGGTGGGATTTCAGGTATGATCTTCTGGATATTTGTGTTAATGGACCAAAAGAAAAGCTTGATTCGACTGTCATAAGCCAGGTGTCTTTCTGTTCCCTGTTTGCTTTCGATCTCATCTTTGCAATTTTTGGTTTATGGACATGTATAACTAGCAGAACTAAATCTTTTATGTGATGTTTTCTTTTAGTACTTTATGAATTTCATGTATGTTCAATTTGGTATGGTCTCTAAGTTCTTGGCTTTCTTATTTTCTCAGCCTGCTATTTATGTCACATGTTTAGCAGCAGTTGAATTGCTCCGTGTTCGTGAAGGCGGCGAACAAATAATTAACTCGGTTCATGTGACTTGCGGTCTCAGTTTGGGAGAGTACACTGCTCTTGCATTTGCTGGAGTCTTCAGGTTAGTTAATCATACAACACTGACTCATGTCTATAAGAAACTGAAATAAGGACAATATATGCACAAAACATCGGGCTTTGTGTGATCAAACATTTTACTTTGTTCCATTTGTACCTATGTGCACCGTCACCTTAATTGTTTTTCTTCTTTTCTCTGTTACAGTTTCTTCTCTCAAGCTTCGAGGACGGACTGAAGCTTGTAAAACTTAGAGGAGAAGCCATTCAGGTAAGATTTTATGAGCTCTATACTGTATAGTCTTCATCGATTATGTGAATTTTAGGTTGATGTTGTGATGACTGAACTTCATAATGACCTTATTTTACCATTTCAACTTCGAACAGCTGTTTGTTGACTTAGTTTTTAATGAAATGCCTTTCAGGCTGCTGCAGATGCTGCTAAGAGTGCCATGGTTAGTATCATAGGGTTGGATTCAGAAAAGGTTCAGCAGTTGTGTGATGCAGCAAATCAGGAAGTTGATGAAGCTGACAAAGTTCAGATCGCAAATACCTTATGCCCGGTATGTATGTCCTCCACGAATCTTTTTCATTCTAGACTTGTATAAAATCATTTTTCACCGTCTGCCATTACTATTACAGGGTAATTACGCAGTATCTGCAGGTCTTAAGGGAATCGAAGTTGTTGAAGCCAAAGCTAAGTCATTCAAGGCCCGAATGACGGTATTTTCTCTCTCTAATTACATTATCTTATGTTATACGACCTCTTCCTCGAAGCTATAAGAAACATAATTGTTGATGGTTGGCTCTGTAGGTACTGTCTAGCTGTTGAAGGCGATTTCCACACTAGTTTCATGGAACCAGCAGTGTCAAGATTAGAAGCTGCATTGGCTGCAATAGAGATCAGAAGTCCGAGGATCCCAGTGATCTCCAATGTCGATGCACAACTAAAACAAGAGTTTTAAACCGAAAAAATTCTGCAAGTGTACAGATAAGTGCAGTAGATCGATCTTTTGCATAATTCTGCATCTTTTGTTCCAAATCTTGTTATGGACAACAAGTGGTTGATCGATCTGGGAAGGTATGGATCGGTCTATAGACTGGATCGACCGATCTGGCTGGTTACGCATATTAGTGGATGCATTGGATCGATTGATCGTTGACTGGATCGATCGATGTAAAATGTTATGGCGGTCGTTGGCTTCAGGGGATCGATCGATCAGGTAGGGGATCGATTGGTCTGGCTTCTGTATCGATCAATCCGGTGAATCGATCAACTTGGCTAGAGATGAGATCGATCGATCCAGTGAGTAGATCGATTGATCTGAGGCTGTTGCACAAATTGAATACTCAAGCTTCCATTCAAGATCAACCACTCTATCATGTAACTCTTGTGTATTCTTTTTCTGACCGTCCAAGATCTTTTTCAGCATGATTTCAAGTTTAATTTCCTGAGAATATGATGCTTGTTTCTTAACCATATGCACATTTTCTTTTGAACCATTAGAACCGTCTGCATTCCTCGGATTTTGTTCTCCCTTCTCTGGAAGGACTCCTTGCTGTCATTTCATTGCTTTTGCAGTCTGAGCAACTTGAGTATCAACCAACTTTAGATGAGTGTGGAAAACTTCAAATTTACCATTGAACTCGGTATACATATTGTCCAATTTGGCATTGATCTCAAAAATATCTGTTGAGAAATAAGGAGTTGCTGCATAAGAGCCTTGAGTTCTCCTTGAGATTCATTAGCAGAGGTTGAAGGTTGTTGGAATTGTTGTCCTTGTTGTGGATATACCTGATGTTGAGAATTCTCGACATTTGTGATGTTGTAAGATAGATTGAGGTGACTTCTATAGCTCTGACTGAAACCTCTGTTCTGCACATACCTATGTCCTTGCACATAGTTAACATCCTTAGATTCATCAATTTGTCCTTTAGCAATGCCCTGGAAGAAAACCGCATTTGATCCATCTTCACATTGATGCACACTTTTTTTACTTTTCTTGAGCAAAAAATTTACCTTAGCAGTCAATTCATCGATCTTCTGAGAATCACCGCTGTTAACCTTTCTAGAACGATCAAACTTATGACAACGATTGTTGGAACTTACTGCCAAGTTCTCTATGAGCTTGTAAGCACATGTCATACTCTGAGTCATGAAATCCCCATTACTCGCAACGTTAAGAGCATTCTTGTAATCCGAGCCAACGCCACCATAGAAGATGCTAAGAATATGTTCCTCTGAAAACCCATGATGGGGACACTTTCTGCGATACTCTTTGAATATTTCCCAAGCCTCACAGAATAAATCTCCGGAAAGTTGTCCAAAGGTTGCTATCTTATTCTGCAAAGCGGCTGTCTTAGACTTGGTGTAAAAGTGATCGAGAAAAGTAGCTCTGCATTCAGCCCAAACCTCAAAGAACTATCTGGTAATGACTTAAGCCACCTCAAAGCCTTGTCCACCAAAGAAAAAAAGAACAACTTACATCTAAGGTAATCAGTGGGTACCCCATTAGTCTTCGTTGTGATGCAGATTTTCTCTAGATTCTCGATATGATCCATTGGGTTTTCAGCCGGTAACCCATGGAAGAGATGTTGTTTCACCAATGTAATTAGCTGAGACTTGATCTTATAATCCTGCCGTGCAATATCTGGTGGACAGATAGCAGTCCTGTTCTGATAGAACGTATGAGGGGTGTCAACATCCCCAATGGTACGCTTCTGAGCTTGTTGTTGTTGTTGTTATTCTTGACGCAACTACTGTTGTAAATCTTGGATTTTAGCAGCTGGAGCGGCTTGAGCATCAGCGAGTGCCTTGTTGTCGATGTTATCGCCCATGTTGGCTAGTTTCGACTTTTCCTTCCTTGATCTGTTGTTAGTACGCTATGTTCTTTCTACCTCTTGATTAATGAGATGCTGAGACCTTCAGAGCCTTCACTTCTCCTTAGCACACACCTGAGAATCAAAAACAAACAAAACTAAAATGTAGTTAGTAAATCTTAGACTAAGCATCAGTCTTAGATTCGAAGGCAACAATCGGTCTCTGGCAACGGCGCCAAAAACTTGATACACGAGTTTTAAACCCAAAGATAAGACTGCAAGTGTACAGATAAGTACAGTAATATAAAAGGATTGAATGTTAAGAGACCAAGTTGCACTACGATTCTTGAAAAC
Source organism: Cardamine chenopodiifolia (assembly GCA_963922655.1). Taxonomy (NCBI): domain Eukaryota; kingdom Viridiplantae; phylum Streptophyta; class Magnoliopsida; order Brassicales; family Brassicaceae; genus Cardamine; species Cardamine chenopodiifolia. The sequence continues at coordinate 12,557,584 of OZ000486.1, read as the reverse complement.
TGAAACTAAGTTAAGATGAAAGGAGGAATTGTTTGTTGATATGAAACTAAAGAAGGCAATGAAAAGTAAATAACAATGTAAATCAATGGACTAAAAGCGCTAGGCTTTAGAGAATTCTCTAGTAATCAGAGATCACGAACCAGATAACTATTCATAGTATTCATTAAAAACTATCTCGAACTCGAACATAAACGTTTAATCAATCCACTGTTATGGCATCAATTACTATGTCTAACCACCTAAGTGTCTAAATTGTCGTTTGAATTGAAAATCCTAAACAAAAATTAACTAATGGGTTTGATATGTTCACGTATCGCAATAGCATCAACTTTCATTGGCTAAAGACAATACACTCATATATATTCTATCCGATAACGTATAAACTTTTAGAGAGTATATTCAATCTAAAATCATAGAGTAAGTGGCTAATCTAGTCTAAACATTAACAACAACAATAGATGAAGATAACATAAGATAAAAACCTTATTTGTGTCTGATTCAATGGTTTTTTATTCTTTTGAAACCCGAAACCCTAAACCCTAACTAAAGGATTACTCAGCCATGAAAGTGGATGAACAACCAAGGATTGAAGAACTCATAAAAATCCAATAAAAATACCAAAAGATATCTCTTTAAAATAGGTCTCTAAAAATAAAACATAACCTAAACAATGACTTAAAACAAGTATTTATAGGTACAAACTCTTCTAGGTCGAAATCCTAAACCAATTAGGAAAAGAAACAAAATTTCCATTTTTTCAGCAGCAGGTCGATATGGACTGCACAGGTCGATCTGGTTTCTCATGGTATGGGATCGATCGATCTGATTCCAGATCAATCGTTCTGGTTCTTCATGCCATCTTGGCTATGCGCATGCTTCATCTGCTCGCCAGACTAAACCATCTTCATGAAAATCGTCATGACTTTTGATCGCACCGTTGGATCGACTTCAAACCATTTCCAAATGAAAGCTAACTCTAAGATATATCTTGTATCCAAAGTTTAGCTCAATCCATTAGTGGGAAGTGCCTCAACAAACGAAGAATTTCAGACGTTTCTACATAATTCTACACAATTCTGCATCTTTTGCTCCAAATCTTGCTCTCAGATACATTCAAACTCTTCCTTTCCTGATTTGGCTTAGTAAGACTCTAAAACACCTAAAACGACACTAAAATACATAATAAAATGCGTAAGATACGCAACCCATCAACAACCTCATGCAGATCCAGACACTATCAAGAAGATACTTGTATGCTAGGTGAAAATCAATACTCAGTACACTATGCATATACCTTTTTTGTCGCGCAAAGATAAAACAAAGACTCAAAGGGTATTGAAACTGCAGGTGACATCTCCAGTATATTGGGAGACAACAGTGAAGACTATCTTATCCTAAGGACTTAAAAGCATGTATGAATTGGGACCTGGAAAGGTATTTATTTCGCACCTTGCATGAGGTTTCTTCTTCTACTAAGCTGTGTGTTTTATGGCATTTGAAACACCAGGTAATTGCAGAGATATTCAAGAGAGTAGATAAAAGCGCCACTGTCGAAAACATCAGTGCTTCAGACATTCTGGCTAGCTTTTTATTCATGTATTTGAGTTTAGAATCACAAATAGTAAGTGGAATCCCTATCTGGTGCTTCTTCAATGTAGTTTGGAATTCAAAGTTTTGTATCGATTCATATTATGGATGTGATATGTTTGCTTAACTTATGTTCTGAGTGACATCTATAATAAAAATTTATTTAATAATTTTTGAAGTAATTAAAATTGTTGAGAAAAAAAATAAGAAACTGGAGCAGGGTATTGTTCTACCACTAGACCAGGGTATTGCTTATTAAAATATTTCATTTCCATCAATATATTTATATGAAATTGTTATATCTCACATGCGAGTTGCGAGTTGGAGTTGCTAATAAGAGTGGGTAAAATATTCGTTAGATTCTCTTCGATCCGCTACCCGTTTCGATTTAATCCGAAAAAATTAAATATCCATAATTTACAAAACAAATCAAATATTAAATAATAATATTAGTTAAAACTAGAGCAAATAACAAATATTAAAATTTTAAGGTGAGGATATCCGTTCCGCTTCAATATATTTACATATATGTATATGTCTATATATATATTGCATACTAATTATATCTATATGTAAATTTAGAAAATTTTATTCATCAACTTAATTATGTAAATATTAAAATTTAATAAAATAAGAAGAAAATATATATTTTAAATAAAATATTGCTATTTCTGTGATAAATTTTGATTTTTTATATATATATTTATAATTAGTTTAAAACTCTTACGGCGGAAATCGAATATCCGCGAATAATTTAGATTTTAACGGATATCCGAATATCCAGAAATCTGGTTAGGTTCAAAGCGAATACATATCGAAAAGTTATTGATTCAGACGGAACGAAACAAAGCAAGTCACAAATACCATCAAAATTCAGGATATTCTCTTTGTGTCCATCCCTAGTGAATGATTGTTATATGTAATTGTTATCTTTCTACTATGCTAAATTAGGGGTGAACCAAATAACCATAAGCAAAAAAAACAAACCGAACCGAACCGTAAATTTGTAACTCGGTTCAGTTTCAATTACTTTTTATATATGTAATTGAAAAAAATTAACAAAAATACTTGAAAACGGTTGCACAAAAGAGATTAATATAAGAAAGATACAAAAACTGTATAAGCATATAATATATAATTTAAGGTTTTTTATCATTTATTTATTTTGATCAAATTGTTTTCGCAAGCCGCATCACTAAGTTTGACTTTCATTCTCTTTAAATTTTTCAATAGAATCGATTTTGAGTTTTTTTTTATTCAATTGTTCGATTTTGAGTTTTGACTTTTTACAAATATAAATACAATTACAAATTAATGTTTTGATTTTAATTTTTAAATTATTATTTTTTATAAAATCATGAAATCATCTATAAAAACCAAAACCGAACCAAATCAAATTAATTACGGTTAAAATAAAATAAAAACGTAAAACCAAATAAACCGAACGGTACAAAACCGTAAATTGGAATACCGACCTCTAAATCGCTAATTGTGTGATCTTGTTTGTAATCATGGATTATGGTTTTGGTCTTGAGGGGTAATTATTGGATGGTGATTTTACCTAGTTCCAAATGATACGGATGAAATCAGTTTCTACATGTCAAAATTCTTGCTTTCATTGATGTTCAACTTATGTCTGGTATATTCTCCTGTAAATTAAGTATTTGATCTTGTCTTAAGAATTTCAGAAATATGGTTACAGTTCCAATCAAGTTTTCATAAAAAAAAGGATTGTGTGACAAACGAAGGTGATTGGATTGAAGTAAGCCATTTTATCCAATCCACGTATTGACTATTCATCCAATGAAGTCTTTGTGAATGAGACTCTGTGCAAGAAGAATACTTTTTTTTCTTATCTTAGAGCCATTAGAAGATTGAAGCTACATGAATTTGATTACAATTTTCATAAAAAAATCGTAGAACAAAAAATGTTTTCTTTTATTTTTTTTATAGAAAATTTAGACAAGGCACCGCCGCTATTTAAATAGTGTAAAACAGAGGACTAAAATAAATTTGAGAGATTACACTACAGGTGTTGATAGAGTTGAATATAAAAATTTAATAAATTTGGTTACGTTTTGAAATCATAATACATTTGATCAAACTTTTAAAAGCCTCAGGAAAAAAAAAGAGCTCAGACTGACGGCAATCTCACCTATTGCGAAAAACCCAACCGTCGCTAATGCCAATTTCTTCATAACTCTTATTAATGCACCAACCGTCGCTATTATTTTATATCTTTAATGCGAGTTAGAGTTGAGTTATCTTCTTGGAATGTATTCATTCTTAGTTTTCTTCTATGCTAATCATGTGATCATGTATTATGATTTTGATTTTTTATTGACGAGTAATTTTTGGATGGTGATTTAACCCAGCTCCTAATGATAAACAAGTTTCAACATGTCAAAATTCTTGCGTTTTCAAATGTTTCAACCTTTGTATGGTACCTTCTCACATAAATTTCAGAAATATGATTGCAGTTCCAATGAGGATTTCATCAAAAGGATAGTGACAAACCTTTTGTTGATTTTTTCATTCAATGAAGTCTTTGTGAATGACATTGTACAAGAAGAATATAATATTCGTAGAGCACTTGAAGATTCTAACGGGAAAAATCCTATAAAAGATGCAAACTACATGAATCTGATTAGTGATTACAAATCTCATAAAACTAACAGAAAAATGCTTTCTATTGAATTTAAAAGAAAAAAAAACTTTTAAATAAGTCATTACAGGTTATTAGAGTAGAATAAAAAGAAATCTCTTACATCGGTTAAATTATTGTCCAAACTTTCTAATGCATTTTCTAATTCACAACATCGACAATGATTATTACTAAAGAGTGTGGGAAAAGAAAAAGAAAAAAAAAGTAGAATATAAAGAAATGGAAGAATTTAAATATGATTATTACAAACAATTTTAGTTACGTTTTGAAATCATAATTTGATTTAAACTTAAACGAAACATGAGGGAAAAAAAAAAAGAGAACTCAGACTCGCGGCTATCACATCATTTCGATCAGAGAATTGCGATGAACCCAACCATCGCTAAAGCCTATTTCCTCACAGCTCATGCACCAGCCGGGAATCGAACCCGGGTCTGTACCGTGGCAGGGTACTATTCTACCACTAGACCACTGGTGCTTGTTGTTCCTAACTCTTACGTAAATTTAATTAACTCTTAAAACTGTCCAAGCTCACAAAGTCAGCCACAGGATTGTAAAAGAGAGACGGAAAAAACAGCACGCTACGGAAGTGGCGATTCCAATGACAAGAATGATGGTTAATCATCCACGACCATCACTTCTTCTCTCACATCCGAATCTTCCAAACTCCGGTCGTGTTGATTTCCTCTGTCGCTGTGTTCCATCAGAACTCCAGCCACTTCGGTCTCTCCTCTTCTTTCCCTAAAGTATTTTCTCAAGTTTAAACAAGTTTTACTTTGCCGATACTGAGAACTCAGTTTTCAATATGTTACATTTCCTTTAGGCCTGAACTCTCTTTATTTGTCGGAATTCATACTATCCCACATCCAGATAAGGTACAGTAAGTCTCTGTGTCATTCTTTAAATGTAATGGATTGGATTGCTTAAGAGAATTTATGCAATTAAAAATCGACCTTTATTGTTGAATAGGTAGAGAAAGGTGGAGAAGATGCTTTCTTTTTCAGTAGTTATAAAGGAGGAGTCATGGCTGTTGCAGATGGTGTCTCTGGGTAATATCAAAACGTTACTTTGAGCTGAGTTTCTTCTTGGTTTATCTCAATTTTGCTAAAGTTTGTATCTTTTTGTCTTTAGTTGGGTTGACAAGATGTTGATCCTTCCGTTTTTTTCCAAAGAACTCATGGCTAATGCTTCTCGTTTAGTTGATGATGAAGAGGTAAGTTTTGAAATCTCACTGCAAGTGTTATTTTATCTTTTTGAGTAAATTGTTGTTTCTTATTGTTGTAAGATTAGAACAGGTCAGATATGATCCTGGTTTTCTCATTGACAAAGCTCATACCGCTACTACTTCCAGAGGTTCTACCACAATGTGAGATTTAAATGATTTTGTTACTCTTCAAAGATTGGTTTTTAGCTTGATGTCGCAGTTATTGGTGAAAACAGTATTCTAGCCATGCTTGAGGAAATCGGTATTCTCAAAATAGGCAATGTTGGAGACTGTGGACTTAAGCTCCTCCGCGAAGGTTTCTTTTTCTTATCCTTTTGTAACCTGAGATGCTTTGCTAGACTGGTTCATGTTCACCCTTTATCCTCTTTCATTTACAGGTCAGATCATTTTTGCCACTACCCCACAAGAGCACTATTTTGACTGTCCCTTCCAACTAAGCTCTGAAGGCTCTTCTCAAACTTATCTAGATGCATCGGTAAAAAATCTTTTACTAGTCTTCATGATTTATACTGTACCTCTGTAGTCTGTAACATGCTTCACAATTCTAAGCAGTTTAGCATAGTGGAAGTAAAGAAGGGAGACGTGGCTGTGATGGGTTCAGATGGGCTTTTCGATAATGTGTTTGATCATGAGATCGTTTCGATAGTGACCAAGCATACAGATGTTGCAGAATCATGGATGCGTACATAAATCTCGTGATATCGAATCTGAAGTTCAGAAAAGTGACATGGTTTTTCATTTTCTCACAACTATTACAGCGAGGTTATTAGCTGAAGTAGCGAGTAGCCATTCAAGAGATCCAGAGTTTGAGTCTCCATATGCATTGGAAGCTAGATCCAAGGTAACATTTTAACTAAACCAAGAATGAATTTCGCCAGTTCACCCAAAGTATATCTGAATCAGATCCACTTATATGCGTTTCGACTTAACAGGGGTTTGATGTTCGTCTCTGGAAGAAAGTACTAGGAAAGAAGCTAACAGGTAACTGATGCAAGAACTCAACATTTCGACATATGGTAAAATTGAGCAGCTTCTTAGTTGATCTATGGTTCTGAAAAATGCAGGAGGCAAGCTTGATGATGTCACTGTGATCCTTGCCAAAGTTGTTAGCTCCTGAGTTTATGTGATCTTCTCATTATTCTTTTTGTACCAAGTCCTTGTAGAAACTTGTCTATTTTATTCTTTCAATCCATATTACAAATTCAATGCTATAAAAGAACAAAAAATATTGAATTCATCTGAAAAATTAAATCTGTATTCTTTATTCTTGTGAATCTTTAAGCTCATCCATCTCTTTTAGTATTTCTCATAAAAACAAATAAGAATACAAAATTTCCCTCATCAATGCAAATCAGAAAAAGATGCCTTGGGTTGTAATTCTAATCTGACAACATTATTACGTGAAAAAAATAACTCATACAAACAGAGATCTCTCTAAGAGCTAGTGTTAACACTAACAACCAGCAGCTCTATGAAGAATCAATCACCTGAATCAGGTAAGTAAATAAGCCGATCACATGCTTGTATCTTTTCAAGCTGTGTTTTAGTCGCCATTGAGATCTTGAAACAAGGATTTAACTGTTTCATAAGTGGACCAGCAGATCGCAGCTGCTGGAGCATGGAATAGCATTCTTGGTAGCCATCCTCTGGAAAGTCCTCTATAACCGTCTTTCTTCACAATTGTACGGAACACATCACTTATCGAACCACTCTTGAAGCGGTCACAACCGCACACACCCTGAAAACATCACCAGAGAGATTCTCAGAACAGCTAGAACAACCCAAATTATATGAAATGTCTATTAGCCAAAGGTTTGAATGAAGCAAAACGAGTATTGAATTGCTAAAGATTCTACTCCTAGAGCCAACATTTGTTTGATCTTTTCTTTCATCTTTCAAATCGTTACAGAAACCACACACATTGAAACATCGTCCCTAAATTAAGTTACTTCTATGCCACAAAAGATCAAAGCCTGCCACTTTAACACAGAGGACACTTGATTGCCTTGAAATCATACCAAATTCCATACCGATACTATAGTTGCCGATAATATTATCTTTCTTCTACTTCATAAACTCGAAACAATTTTAAACTAAAATTGGTTAAAGCTACAGAGATACATACTAACCATTGAAAGAACAGCTAATTAGAATAACTTAACACTATTCTACGGGAGCTTTCAGTTTAGGATGCCTTAACTATATATCATGTAATTTGCTCACTAGATCAAGCTTTAAAGAGACAAAAACATAACCGGCCAAATCGAAACAAATTCATCTAAAGATCTTACTTCTAACGGTACTTGATGCAATCTACATTTACCTATAAGATCATTCTTGAAATCACAAAAATATACTAAGAGAAGAAAAGAAGATATCGTTCTTCATTCAAGTGACAAATCGAATCAAGAAACAACCGCTCATAGTTGCTTTTCCCAATCTAATAATCACATTTTCTCTCAAATACTCAAAGACTCTGGCTTTAGAGATTATAATCACCTGACATTGCAATTGCGTCTTCACAACATCAAGCGGAGTAGTCACAGCAGCCGCCAAGCCACCAGCAGCAGCTCCAGCAGTAGCATAAACCAACAAACCTTCCTCCTCCTCATCACAACCACCATGCTCAGGCAACATCTCCCTCAATCCTCTCTTAACCGCCTCATACGTCGCAAAATGAACAGCAGTAAACGGAGCATTCATCAACACCGTAGTTCTATAAGAAGCATAAAAAGCACCAAACCCTTCTTCTCTCATTACCCTCTTAATACAATCCCAAACACCCTTATAAGTCCCACTCCCAATCTGTAACCTCTGCTTAACCATATCCATTGGAGTAAACACAGCATCACTCGATACCGTAGCGAATACTCCGGAAATCGCATGAGCAGCGGAGTTATTAGGGTTATCACCAGATAAAAACTTCTTAGAAACTTCATAGAATGAGAAATAAACAGCGTGAGCTGGTCCAGCACCAAGTCCCATAGCCCAAATACCTCTATATAAAGCTGATGGTCCATCAGTTTTGATAATTGATCGGAAAGCTTGACGGATTCCGACTGGTTTAATCGGACATGAACGTAGAGCTTGCATATGAGTTTTGACTGTATCGACTGGAAACATTGTCATGTGTTCAACTGAGCCAGCGATTGAACCGGCGACCATTAGTTGCCAGAATCGAAGAGTTATGTTTTGAGCTGGAACGACGATTGCTGGATGAAAATCCGGTGGTTGTGGGATTGGAAGGAGATCTGAATTTGGGAATTTTGTTGTAGTTGTGGCTTCTGTTGCCATGTTTCGGATTGAGAGAAGACTTTGTTGGGATTTAGGGAGAGAAAAGATGAGATGAATCGGAGGGGGAGGTTGTTAAATTAGGGTTCCGAGATGTTTGGAGAAATACCAAATCTGGAGGTTTCTCCGACAAGAGAGAGGAGGCGACGGTTAAACTAAAACACAGAGAAGAGAGAAACCTCTGTCTTGTCTGGTGGGCTTCTTAGATCTTTTCCCCAAGTAATAACTTTTGTCTTATGAACCGAACCAAAATAATATCATTTTCCCCAAGTAATAATTTGTCATAAATTCTTTATAAACATCTCATTAATTTGAATTTCACCCAACAAGAAAAAAAACTAAAGTTTTGGAAATTTAAAGATATACTTTTGACTAAAACTCAATTTCGAACAGAAACCAAAACCATATCAAACCATTCATATTAGATTATTTTGAAATTATTATTCATAGGTAAAAATGGAAACTAAACAAAAATCCTGATTACTATTAGCAATTTTCAATCTACAAGATGAAAAAAATTCTTTCTTTTTTTTGACGCAATGAAATTTTTTTAATTTGTTTGATATTTAAAAGAAGAAAAACAATTGACGTATGGCATTGGATAACATCTAGTAAAATATTAAATTTATTGACACACGCAATTGAGTTAAAACTCATATCAATTACCCCGCAACATATGTGGGTCTCGTTACTAGATCTTATGTGTAAGTAAGTAGATTAGATCTTCAAATTGACATCAGTAAGATTAGATCTTATGTGTAAGTAAGCAAGTACAAAGACTATTTAGAAGTAGAATTTTGGCTACTCAGTAAGTATTTTTTTTTTTTTCATCTGAAGCAATACCATTAATAGGAGTAAAATCAGAGTACCGTGAGTTTAAAAACAGAGCATACCCGCTCGAAACAAACTGATGCTTAATCATAACACTTAAGACAAACTCTCTCTGTTAATGACTTCCATCAGCCACGCAGGACGTCCAGATGCTAAGTAGGGCTGTAGACGGCCTTCCTTCGCTATACTCCGAGCTATTCGTGTTGCCACGCTATTGGCTTTAGATGAAGAGAGATTAAAGCTGCATCGTCTAAGGCTTCCTTGTAGTCGCCTGATTCTATTGAGAAAAGATCGAAACCTCGGCCATTTAGTTGAGTTCTCCATCGCCTCTATAGCCTGCATATTATCTACCCAAAATTTTATATCCTTTATCTTTAAATCCACACAGCTTCGCATCGCCCAGATAATGCCTCTCAAACATGCCGCAATACGAGTTGATGTTGGTAAGAAAGCATCTCGCGCATGGAAAATGACCTCTCCATTCCAGTTCCGCACGATCCAAGCTCCACCAACCATGCCACCCTCATTAACCCAAGCCGAATGAATATTCCATTTTAACAGCCCTGGCGGTGGTTTTGACCATTTTTTCTCGCCTCTGTAGCTTCCAGATACGCAGTCAGGACCCATAAGCTTTCTGTCATTGTTGCACCGTAGCCATTCCTCAGCATCTTCTAGCGCCTTTGCGATCAAAATGTCCACATTCCCCTGTTTTCTAGCGTAAAGGCTACCATTTCGTAATTTCCACACCTCCCAGATTATCCATGGCAACGCCAATTGTACTTGTTCCCCAATTTGTTTGCTACGTAGGCACTGTAACCACCACTCCATTCGATCCGCAAGCATTAAACTGTGATCTTTGGATATGAATATGCCTACTTTATCCCATACTGCTCTAGCAACTCTGCATTCAAACAAGACATGGCTCACCGTTTCTGTTCCTTCCTTACATACCGTGCATATGGGTTCTATATTCATCCCATGATGCAAGATACATTCTGCTACGGCCAAAGCTCCTGACATAGCTCTCCAAAGGAACATTTTAATTTTAAGACCTGTTTTTATTTTCCAGATACATGATTTAATGTTCCTCACCCTCCTTTTGATATCGGATACTGGTTCTCCACATGGGATTGGTTGTGTACTAACCCAACATCCACTCTTTACAGAATAGGCACCATCCTTTGTGTAAGCCCAGATCCATTCATCCGAAGACTCTGCGGCTGGTGGGAAGGATAGAATGTGATTAATGTCTTCTTGAAAGAATAAATTCCTCATCATTTCCGTATTCCACACGCCTGCTGTTGTGATTAGGTCCGCTACTTTGAGGTTTAAGTCCATGTTCTCCTCCTTATTTCCAGGTCTTTTTGGGGCTCCGTCGAAAACCCACTTCTCTGTCCAAACCTTAGTTGTTTTACCGTTACCAATCGATTTCACCAACCCTTGGTTGAGGAGCTCTCGGCCATGGAGAATGCTTCTCCATGCATAAGATGGGTTTGAACCCAATGATGCATCCATAAACTCCAACGCGATTTGTACACTTTAGCTAGAAGAGACGATTGATGATGTAACAGCCTCCATGCTTGCTTTGCAAGGAGAGCTTGATTGAATATTGTTATATCGTGAAAGCATAGTCCCTCCTTCTTCGGTTTTCACATCTTGTCCCAAGCCACCCAATGTATTTTCTTCTTACCCTCAAAGGTATTCCACCAAAAACTAAACATAGCACTTGTCAGTTTTTTACATTGGTATTTGGTGAGTCGGAAACACGACATCGCGTAGACTGAAATAGCCATGGCCACCAATTTTAACAACACCTCCTTACCCCCCATCGAGAAAGTCTTCTCATACCATCCAGTTAAGCGATTACTCAATCTGTCCGTTATGTAAGCCAACATCTGACTTTTCGCTCTACTAAAACATTCCGGCAATCCAAGGTATTTGCCGCAACCTCCTTCTTGCTTAATACCCATAAACGATCCCAGGATATTCCGCATGATTTTATCTACTTCCCTCCAAATATTATAGAAGATTTTTGGAAGTTAATCTCCTGTCCTAATGCTTCGCCATACAACTTAAGTCTGTGCAGTATCTCTGTGTTTTCCTTGAAGTTAGCTCTACATACAAATAGGTTGTCATCCGCAAACAATAGATGTTGTATATGTGGACATGACCGTGTGAGCTTAATACCAGAGATGTTACCTTCAGCTTCAACCTTGTTCATGGTATGGACTAAGGCTTTAGCACATAAGATGAAAAGAAAGAGTGATAGGGGATCTCCATGCCTCAGGCCTCTCGCTGGTTTGATGAATCCATGCGACTATCCGTTTAGTAAGACAGAATATGTGACTGAGCAAACACACTTCATTACCCATTGCACCCACTTCTCATCAAATCCTAAGCGTAATAGTAATTCCTTGAGAAAACACCATTCCACTCGGTCATAAGCTTTTGACATATCCGTTTTTAGCACCATAAAATCGTCTTTACACCTTGCGTTTGTTTTCAGAGCATGTGTTAACTCATGAGCCAAGAAGATGTTGTCCGAGATTAATCTTCCTGACACGAACGCCCCTTGTGTATCTGAAACGATTTCAGGAAGAAAACTCTTCAGTCTGGCCTCCAAAACCCTTGATACAATCTTATACATAACCGAACAGAGGCTTATAGGTCTAAGGTCTGACATCTTTTTTGGGTTTGGGATTTTTGATAGCAGGCATAGCTGTGTAAAATTCCAATCTCTCGGCAGAGTTCTTGTCACAAATAAGCTCTGCACCTCTGCTATGACCTTTGCTCCCACTATGTTCCAATAGCTTTGAAAAAATTGTCCCGTCATCCCATCTGCTCCCGGTGTTTTGTTACTCTTAATTCCAAAGACAGTTATCCTAACTTCCTTTGCAGTTACCGGTTTGACGAGTTCTATGTTCATCATCGTAGTAACTCGAGGGGCTAGTCCTTCTAATAATTCAGTTGCCGCCTCTGGATTCATTGTAGCGAAAAGTCTCCGAAAATATTCAACAGCTACCTCTCCTTTTGATCCTTCACTAAACTGTTCAATATCATTTTCGTTTAACAAAACTGAAATTAGATTTTGTACCCTCCTCCGTGTCACACTTCCGTGAAAAAAGCCTATATTTTTGTCACCCTCTTTTAGCCATACTTCTCGACTTTTTTGCTTCCAATATAACTCCTCATCTCTAAATGCATTCGACAGCTCCCATTTCAGCGACCTGATAAGTGCTCTATCATACTCTATCTTTGTGTTTTCACTTTCTATCTGTAGTTTGAGCTGCTTGATGCGAGTAAGTGAGTTTGTTCCAGATTTTCTCTTCCACTTTGATATGGCTTTCCGGCACTGAGCTATACGATCCAAAATTGAGACCGATATATCCTGATTTGCCCCACCCCATGCTTCCAGTATTAACTCTGCTACCACTGGTTGTTATACCCATCGTTTATCGAACATAAATCTGCCCTGCTTTGTGATATTCTCATTGGTAAACTGGGTAAAAATAGGCCTATGATCTGATCCTATACGCTCCAGATACTCAGCCTGTACTCTTAGGAATAACTGGAACCAAGCTGAATTTCCAAGTGCCCTATCTAGACGGCATTGAACTTGTTCGTTGTTTCGTTCTCCAGCCCAAGAAAATATGTTCCCTAGGCTCAGAATATCTCGAAGACGACATCCTTGGATCATGTTTCTAAAAGGGTAGAAAGAGGCTTCCGATCGGCGTGCTCCACTTAGTTTTTCAGAGTTATTTGTTATCTCGTTCAAATCCCCAACAACACACCAAGCTTCGTCTCTATTACTACCGATCTGTGTTATTAGATCCCATACCACTTGTCTTCTATGTCTTACCGGTCGCCATAAACAAAGGATATGAAAAAACTAATGGCCCCCAAGGTAACTTGAATATCAATGATCCTTTTATTTGATTGTAAAACTACAACATGATAAGATTTTTTCCAAAATAAAGCTAATCCTCCGCTCAGACCTTCAAGATCCACTATATGACTTTCATTGTTTCCTAGCCAGCCTTTCAAATTCATAACGTAATTTCTGGAATTTTTAGTTTCCAGGAGGAACAAGAAGTCCGGAAAATGCTCACGTCGCATCTCCTTCAAAATATGAATTGTCAAGTCGCTCCCCACCCCTTGACAATTCCAACTCATTATGCTCATACTTGTTTTGGTGGTTCCTCATCCGGAACCACCTCACTTTCGCCGCTCTTCGCGACCTTGGATGATTTGTCAGCCTCATCATCATCGGCTTTTCGTTTGGGTGTTATTTCTCCCACCCTGTTGTCCTGCTGTTTTGCCTTGTAGACCATAACTGTTTTAGCGTTACGCTGAGCTTGTCATTTCCACTTATTTGGCCGATTGCGTATTTTAATTAAAGAGTGAAGCCCAGACAAATCAGCTCCCATTGAGACAGTTTTAAAAACCATCGGATTCTCTCTGTGGCTTGCTTGATCATGATGTGCGAACTTTCTGGTGTCTGTATATTTGCTCATGTGAGCCCTCGCTACACTTCCGCTATTAGCCTTCATCGAATCAGCCATAAGTTTTTCATTACTTTGTAAAGCTCTGTTCTGTTTTTCAAAATCATAAACATGTCCCTTCCCTTTGTCAATATCTGCAATAAAAGTGGTAGCCGGTTCCAACCTTAGAAAGGTTTTATGTCCCTGTGAATCACCTTCCAGCTCCCACACCGATCTCCTAACTCTCGCAATACGAGCCGTCTTCTCTGATGGCTCCTGAACTGACAAATAGTTCCGCATCTCATCGAGGACCTCTTTGGCAATTTTTGGTCTTCCTGTTACTACATTTATTCCGACGCCATCATCCGTTAACACACCAAACAGAGGATCGTCCTCACTGATCTTTGGTATCCTAATCCCTGGGATCATTTGAATCCTTCCCGTCGCGACTAGGTGCTTGTTTGCTGGGTTAAGCGGACATCTTGATTTATCGTGGGTAAGTCGCTGGCATTGGTAACATCGTTTCCGAATTCTCTCGTATTCAAAACCAACATTCGCTATCTCTCCCGAATGGAGTTCGAATTCTTTGGAGTTTCTCAGTGGTTTTGATACATCTAAAAGGATTCGAGCTCTTATGAATCCTCTACTTTGTGGTTTCGTAGCGTCAAACGCCACTGTTAAGACATGGCCCACATATTCCGCTATTTCTGTGATTGAGTCCATATCATAGCATTCCAATGGTAAGTTCCGTATCCTCACCCAAATAGGTAATAGTTGGAGATAATCCTCTGGAGGCTTCTCCACCCATTTCTCTAACACCAGGCTCCAGTCATTATAGGTCCACACCCCTGCATCGAGCACTGTGTTCAGCTCGGTTTCCGATTCAAAGACAAACTGAAACTGTTTGTTGGATAACGCAATCCCACGGGATCGGTCATACATACGCCAGAGCCGTGGCATATCGTGTATAAGACTTGACATCTTCTGATTCTCGGGATTCATAAGTCTTCCCATGATGCTACACATGTTCCTTTCTGAAACACTTACTTTAGGTATTGTTTTGAGTTTCACCGGTTTTTCCCCTTCAATAGACATTTCTTTAGAATGCTCTGTCCAGTTCGTAAACCATCTTCACGCCAAAACAGAGTCCTTGCTATGAACAAGCTTAGTCGAGCACAGCTTGGATCCTCCAATCTTTGTGGCTGCTCCTTTTAATCTCAAGAACCCTAAGGTGAAACTTGTAGGAAAAGGAAAGTCGAGCCAAAATATGGAAAAAAAAAATCAAATCTTCAGCAAATCTGAGAAAAATGGTAAAATTCTCAGTAAAATAGAGCTCCACAAGTCAAAGAGCAAAGTCGGGAGAGTCCTAAGCCCACAAGAGGGATGATGATTTGAAATTGATGTTTCCGCTACTTAGTAAGTATAAAGGCTATTTATTAACACTGAATGCAAAACAATGTCTGGCTCTTACATCTTCATTTAGGTTTACTATGATATATGACTACTATAAAAAGAACAAAAATTTGATATGTGACGATGTCAAAAAGAAAGAAAAAAAATGATGATATGACTTCTTTGTTGTTTTTTTCAGTCTTGATATGTTCAGCCTCAAACCAGAAAATCACAATCTCTATCTTGAGTGGAATCTAATTTCCTCATACAAATCTGCCTCTTGAGCCTTTTCTAGCTGACCCTCTAAAAATTCATATATCCACAAACGCACTTCATCACCTGTAGCAAAAAAACAAAACATTTTCATTTACTACAGTTTCAATTACGAGAGTTTCAACTACCACAAACCTGAATCGATGATTAAATAAAATTAAAAAAGTTAATGGTTCAATATGCTACTAACTTTAATTTTTTTAAATTTTATATATTAATAGATTAAATAAAATTTAAAAAAGTGATCTATGGTATAATATTAATAGATTCAATAAAATAACTTGGTCCATAGGGTGCGAAGTGTGTGATCTCTGGTCACTGTGACTGAGGAGGTGAAGAAGTGATCAAATGTTTGGTCATTGGTTTGTGGCTTTAAAGTCAAAAGTGATTACAAATTTCGATCTGTCTTCCTTCGATACCGTAGGCAACTTTTATTGTTTTTTTTGTGGGTGTGAGATTTGGCTACGTGGCAACATTGATCCAAGAATATTTGAAGGCCAAATACTTGAGTAATGGGCTTCTTTATAAATCTTCGTGAGATGGGTTTGCTGCATTTTCAAAATTGGATTTGGAAATTGGACCATAGTCGACTTTCAGATATATTGTCTTCTATGGTATCTCCTCTTTGAGTTACTACTCACTTGTCCCGATCATTTTATATTTGCATTTATGTTCAGATGAATTAGCTAAAGTTTACTAAGTAAGATTTCACGGTCTGTCATTATGGAAAAAGACTCGGGCAGATAGAACTATAGCTGATCATAAATTTTTGTTGATATGGGGATTTGAAATTTTAAGTTCTTATATGGGCTAGGTGCAGTGCAGGTGCTTTGACCTCATTCCATGGACTATGCATAAGGTTTTTCACATTAAGATCTAGCTTTTCTTATATAACTTCAAAATTTTATATACGGATTTAGGTTGAATTTTAGTTTTTGTAGAACACTGCACATTGTTACATATATGTTTCTGATACGTAGTTGTTTCCGAAAATATATATATAAAAAAAACAAATTTGTTTCCGCACTTTCAAACAATTTGTTTCCGCATATCTATTTCTAATTTTGTACATTTACAAAATGGATAATGGTCTAATGGTTTTGAGATTTTAGAGTGAGTACTCAAAATTACTAGTGTAACTCCACTAGAGAAGTGATTTACTTATTAAACATAGTATTATTAATGGCGGACCCTAAGCATCGAAAAAGATTATGGATCAAATACCTAAAATTCTTATAATTGATAATAAAAAATTGTACCAATACCTAAAATTCTTACAATTGATAAAAAAAATTGTACCAATTAGTAACTAGTTATAACTTTCTTTCTTTTTTAACTTCACAGCCTAAATTCGTTAATCCACCAACGGAAAGTTCGTTGAGATGTGCATAAATTAAATAAGAGGCAGGCAACAATTTTGGATTTATTTGTACATCTTAACCTTCTTCTGCCATTGTAATCATATTATTATTTCTCTAAAGAGACTTTCTGCTTTATAATTAAGTTAGGTTTGGCTTGGCAAATATGAAATTTAGTTCACATATGAACAAAAAACAAATTTACGCACGTGCATGGAGCACATGCACGTCTACGTGTAATTACTCAGATGTATACGTGCGTCTACCTTACTAATTTATATACTATAAAAATTTGAGAGAGAGAGAGAGTTTCAGCAAACAAACAAAAAAGTTTTTAGAGTTCATTATATCCTAACTAAAAAATTGTTACGCGTAAAGTTAAAGAGTATTAATTGTTATATGACAGTTGTACTTCTCTGGCTTGGTACGATCGTCGAAAACGAGTTAAGGCATTTGAAATTTTAAATAATGAAATTTGAAAGGAGATGATCGATTATTTTTGGTTATTAGATTCTTCCCATGTCGACAGGCAATATTTTGAATTTTTTTCGTCTACTTATCACATGAACACTAGCAATAGATAACATAATCAAATTCAATGATCCTTTTTTCAAATTTAATTTGATAAATTAAAATTTATATGCTTTTTAGATGGATTAGTACAAAAGCAACAGTAGATGCGACTTTGTGTTCTAACGTGTAGTTTATGATTAATCAAATCAGGTCGGTCGAATAAATCTATAGGAAGTCAAATTGTAAAGGTTGAATCATGTTGATTTCTTTTTGAATAAAATGTAGATTGCAACTTAAGCTTTTTTCTTCGATTTCAACTTCAGGTTATGGCAAGTATAAACAAAATCTACATTTTTAGTATATAGTAAAATAATTTATTCCACAAAAAGCAAAGTTGCTTTTGCATGTTTTCTAAGACTAATTAAGATAAGTTTAAAAAAATAAACATCTGAAATTTTGAGTCAACTAATCCATAAAACCCTGTTTATATTTCTTAATTTGAACGGACCAACTTCTGAGTCGGTTTGTTTGAGAAAAAAGTGTAGTGGGTAGAGCAATTTCTTGGAGATTTAAAAATAAAATAAAAGTGGGATTGCAATTAGATCTAATTTTCACTGTTCAAACGATTGGAAAAGAAAAATGGAAGAGAGAATACAAATTAATTAAGAGAAACGAAAAAAAAAACAGATCTCTAATTCTAAAGCTTCTAACTACATCTCATCACCATCACATGCATGCATTTAAGCTTTTGACTTGCACTACTTTCCTTACACGAAACCTGTTGTTCCCATATTTTCTTTTTCAACATAGCCAAGAAATAAACTTGTCGAAACTTCACTGAGTTCTATAAGCAACAAAGATTAGTTTTATTACATTACGTCCAAAGAGATTCTTGCTTAAGAGGGTCTTGCATTTGCATTTGCATTTGCATTATACTGCTTGGAGAGGCAAAGTTAGAGTTGAACTGCCCAGATGACATGGCATAACCCAAGTTGTTATTGTTGTTGTTGCTGCAGTTATTGATATTGTTGTTGTGTAGCAAGAGAGCTTTGTTGTCTTGGTCAAGTTCAAGTACTTGATGATGAGACTGTAAGGTTGGCTCGTGTTGCATCTGAATACAAAGAATCTCTGCTTGAGCCACTGCTAGTTGCATCTGAAGCTGCGAGACTTGATTTTGTAAGTAGGAGATTGCTCCTACACATCCATAGACCGGATCTCTAACTCGTGCGTTTGCTTCAAAAACCAAACTATTCACCGTATCAGCTCTTTGACGAACCGGTAGCTCCTGTGACAATTTATACCAACCATGTAACCATTTTCTAAGTATAACATAGGTAACACATATGAAGACTATCAAAGTGAATAAAAGTGGTTGGAGTGAAATATGCTTATTTAATGTGTGCATAAATATAACAAGTTTGATATTTTTGACCAAACACAAACTGAATGTTTTGGACGAGAGAATGAAAAATTAAAGAAGCATATATATATGCAAGGAATGTTGAAAAGCTTTCAACGGAACAAAATATAGAAAATATAGTTGTAAGGAAATGGGAAAGAGATGAAACCTGCAACATTTTGCTGACGTTGCTAGCGCCGAAGACCTTATGAACAATGGCAAATTTGTGAGGATCGTCAGGAGGAAAATAAGGTGCAAAAATGCAATCTTTTGCACAGCGTCGTCGAAGAAGCTTACACGAAGCACATGGCGATGATCCCGGACCGCCCATCTCTATACTATGATCACGATGAAACCGTGTTTAATTATCAAAGAAGTTAGAATCGTTACAAGTTAATGAGGATGAGTTCTCTTGAACTTTGAGAATAGAGAAGGAAGAAAGAAATGCTTAGAGTTGAAGGGAGAGAGTTTGTGTATTTATAATAGGTTTGTGGAGGCTTTAGAGAGAGCGACGTTGGTGTTCACATGTGTACATTTAATTCTAACTTTAAATGTTTTTTTCTTATTTAGTTTAACTTTAAATGTTACATTTATTAAATTAAAATATGAAAACATCTATCCTTAGTTTTTCACTTTTTCTTGTTCTTCTCACTTCTCACGACAAAGATACATACATTTCCTTTCGTTTAGAATTTATTTTATTTCAACATAAGTGTCGGTTCTATTTAAGTGTCATTTTAATCTTATACAATGTAGTTTAAGAATATATAATCCTGATTTCATGTAATTCTATAATATTATTTGTTTGTTATCTTACCCAGTTTGGTGTCTAAAAGACTAAGGTCGGTACTTAACTACTTATATTACTGAGGGAAAATCTTTTGAGACCAAGGATGTCGTATAAAATATTATATTAATTTGTCTTCAAACTCTAATTTGTAACTTTAAAGAAAAAATGAATATTATGATATAGCTATATAGGACTTCAATTAGAGATGTATATATACGACTGGTTACAAATTATTCAACTGAAAGAGAAAATTCTTCGTTTTTATCTATATATATAGTACAATATATATCCATGAACCACGGTTGATTTATGATGAGTTTGAATATCCCAACCCATTTATCAAAAAAAATAAGAGCTTGAATATCACTATATTTTCCTCGATTTTGATACTATCTAGAAAATATTGGGTTTTGGTATTCGTTAAATGAACCGTCGAGAAATTTATACTGCGTCATAACAGTGTGTATATATCCTTAATTTGGACAATATGATGGATGCTGTACACATTAACGGCTCAAAAATATGTCGGCAATGACGTTTTTGACCCTCGAAACGGTGAGGATAATCTGGTAAATTATGAAAAGAGAAGAATGAAAGTGAGCACCACAAAGGCGCGTGATAGGTTGGCGTCCGATGCAGTTTGAGAAGTTTCCCCACGTTATCCTTTGACTCTTCTCTTCTTTATTTAATTTTTAACACACGACACTCGTACGTCACTAATCTAGGTAGTATGGAAATTTCATTTTCCGTTTCAAAAACTAAAACTTTTTAAAATGATAAAAACTTTTAAAGATGTATTTTTTTTATAAATCGCAATTTAGAAACACTATAGAAATTTATGTTTCTGTTTTGAAAACGCAAAGTAAATCTACCTTTTTTTATTTAGAAACTTAATTAATATATATGATATTTATTATTTTATTTTAACTTAAAAATCTTAATTTATTGGAAGGATATATAATATCACATAATTATTATAATAATAAATTCGCAGATGTTGATTTAAATATTTAATTTTTATATTTTATCTCTATTTAAACTATTTAATACTTATATGTTGAATTGGTATTGTTTCAAATAAAATTTTAAATATGGCTTTGTGCTTTATTATATATTTTTAATTATATATATAATTATATATGTGTGTGAGAGTTTACGTTTTAAACACGTATTTATTTCTTAATTTTTTAAAAAATTGTTTCTACGTTGTCTTTCTACATATCCGTTTTCGTTTTCATGGTAGTTAATGACAGCAATTAACCTCTCTTACATTTCATTATTGGAACATTCATTTTTTGTCAAAATATTTATTGTTATTAACTAGCTAGTTTCTCGATGTCTTAATCTTCTCTCATTTTTGAATTACAAACGTCGAGGAGAGTGAGATAGGTGGTTACAAGGAAAGATATTTATTAGGTCGTGTAATTAGGGACTTTTGAGCTGATAACATTTAAAGAATCTCGATCTTAATAAAAAGAAAAGAAAAAAACTCCAACTCGAACAATGACTGATCAAGTTTCGAAACTTTGAATTATATTCTCGCATCAAGAACACTGTCTTATTTTAATAAATAAAAAATAATGGACTCTGTTTTGACGGAGGATAGAACAGATTTGAACTAGAAGAAGAAAAAAGAGGATATTAAAACTTCAAGATCTTGACTTGAGTTCTTACGTTTTGGCAAGTTTACTATTTCCGTGTATGTTTCGAGGTTACACAAAAAAATCTCACGAACTCGAGAATCACCTACGTTAACTTTTTTTTTTGTTTATAAATCACTACGTACACTATTGATGATATTATCCAATAAGTTTTTTTTTTTGATAAAGTATCTAATAAGTTTTATGCGTTAAGTGTTAACATAACTTTTTTTTTTCAAGAATAGTAACTTCCAAAAGAATACTCCAATTGATCCACTATAATATAATGCAATATATATTAGAAGATCCTTTATGTTACTTCTGTAATTGATCGTATTTAAAAGCTCTTCAAAACTCATAGAACTTCTTCTCCTCCCCAATTCTTAATTTAAGTGGACAATCATGCACATTTTTTCCTCGTTGAAAATTCTTGTTACTTATCAATTAAAAAGGTTTCACAGAGAAATCGCACATAAAGTTAAATCCTCAGTTCTTGTAATGTGGTAACCAAAAGCACAAATCTCACCAAATGTTAGATTGAACTAGTGGTTGTACTCATGTAAATTGATCTCGTTGGAAAGAATATTGTATTAATTAAATATTGATTCTTGGCCTGAAATTCCAGCTGGTAGCAAAAAAAATCATTCATCTCATGGACATGGATATATAGTATCAAATTCCAAATGATACAACCGAACAAAGGTAAAAATAGCTTTCGGTTCAAGAAAAAATCATTTTAAGGAGAAATATTAAGTGACAAAATAATCTAACATTATATAAAATACGTGAGTTAATTTCTAACATAATGTTTACTAGATGTTCATATATATATATATATATGAGATTACTAACCATTTATTTGTTTAATATAAGACAATAATATTTGTCACATTCTATATACCCAAAGCTATTAAAATATATATTTCCATATGCATGTAGTAATACGTCGTTTGAAAAAATCATATGACGGCCTATATTTGACTTTTTCTAACACAAAAAACAAAAACAAAAAACTGAGTAGGCAATTAATTAAAAAATAATTAAAAGAAAAAGAAAAAAATAAGAGAATGAGAGAGGGAGAAGAAGTGGGTAATGTTAGGATAATATACTATGGAAGTGAGAATGACGTGAAACCCTAATTAGGACCGAGACTCCCTTAGAATTGCCTCCAACGTGAATGTTTGTTGCCTTGAAAGACATTCACATAAAAACTTCAACCAATCTCTTCTTCACACACACTTCCTTTTCGTACTATTAATTAATTATTTAATTTTTTTCTGAAGAGATTATGAGAACAATAATGCTGGGGAGGCCCAAGTTTTTATGGGAAGACACTAATAAAACAATGGACTGAATTAAGAACTTGGGATAATTATCATTATTTTCTCCCCCGATTTAAAGAAAATATATAGAATCGGGACAGAATCTCTGCGAAGCATCTTAGGCCAGCGAATTCGATGTGTAAAAAGCAACATTTGTTTTTATCGGATTACGGAGAGCCAAATTTAAAAATCCCTTAACTCCATCTTTGGTAATAAATTTGGTCTTATTTTAACTAAAACCAAAGTAAGAGAAAAAAACATGGTAAAGCCTCAATTTTTTTATTTAAAAATATTAGACTAATGGTTTTTTCTTGGCACCACAAAATGAAACTAATGTTTATTTAGCTTTAACGAATGAGTGTGGCTTCACACATTTTTAGTTAAACATAGGTTTTGTTGTACAATAGCAGTCCAAAAAGTGGTCTTGCTTTTACCATTGGCTTGAAATTTATGCACATAAAATATACTGAAGTCTTTATATATTTATTAATAAATATTGATGTAGATGCGAAAGATAAGTGTTTTGGGAAACATAGAAATACAAAGTTCATAATATATAAGTGATGCATCATAAATATTGTAAAACTGTATGAGTGAGCTAAGATTTAAATTTCGTTAAACATAAACATATAGTTCTTATTATAGGGTAAAAACGCATATAAGAAATACACAAGAAAATTAGTATTTTCTATAATATTATGGAGTTTTTGAGTATCACTCTAAATATTCATCAAAATTAACATTTATTCGTTATTCGATTTACACTTCTGAAACTAATTAGAAAACATGGATGGGTCACGTTACTTTTTAAGAAATAAACAAGCGCTTGATTTAGCTGACCCTATTTCCACAACGGATGACATTTATGGATGTGAAGTTTAGAGATGTGATTAATATAATGGAGATGGGGACTAATATTTAATCCATAAAAATTCCGCAACAAGACAGACGTTGAACATCGTTTTGAACAACCTAATAACCTAATTAACGTCCAACAGTTGTAGATATAGTTTCTTTACACAGTATTCAAAGACCTAACCTTTTTGAATCCAAGAAGAACAAGTATGTGTGCACTTTTTCTTCGATTTTCTAGCCAAGCCCCATACGACTTCTGTCTATCTACGTACCAAAAACATTAAGATCTTTGCTAAGAGAAATAAGAAATGAGACTGTGTTGATCAATATTTTACAATTTTAATCTTTGTGTTAAATGTTCTTTAAGATCATTTTGAATATATCAGTTCACTTATCTTATTATTTTCTGAAGTATAAAAAAACGCTACATGATAACAGTAGACATCAAGAAATAGTATTCAACGCTGTTCTAAATTGATAAGCTGAATTTATTTATTTAATAAGTAAAAACGCAATTTATAGTAAAAGATAATATATTTTTTGTTATATATAGTAGAATATTTTTAAGTCATTATATGATAAGAATTCTTTGTATACTTTTTAGAATTGAGTTTTTCTTTCTTCAGAATAACTTTTTGTTAAAAAAAATTGTTTACGTTTGATATTATTAATCATACATAGCACAACTTACATATCTTGTAATTAATTTGGTCCCGTAACGAAAGCAGTCAAAGCAAATATTAATCATGAACATACATATAGAAAATTGGATGCTTTTATCACTGAACACGTCTACAATATTAGCCAGTACAAAAATATTGTAAGATGAGATGATATGTGGTCTTCACCACCCTGATGAATTTCGACCACGTCCACATATATATATTGTAATTTTCACATATATATACAGGTCTACTATAGTTCTTTATAGTTTTGTATTATACGTATATCTCAAAAAGACGAGTTTCTATCATCAACAATATTACTCATATTTATTGAGGGGATTGAAGATACATGCATCAGTTTCGAACTATTGATTGATGAAAGGGATTAACTAAGTAATGCATTGTGTAAATATAATTAAAATAACAACATAAATTCAGAGGAAAATTAATGCAAGACCCACAAAACGAGATCCGACACAAAGCTAATTAGAGTTTTCTTTAAGAAAACCCTAGTTAATGTCTGAAGAGATTCATAAAATAAATGGTGTTTTGATAAAATCCTCAAGAGAAGTTTCAACCATTACATTAAATGAATTCCACATGAGTCCAAGCTTTCTAATCCACTGTTTCCCAAATGAAACTCCTCATTTACTCTCATAGCTTTCCTTGGCTCTTCTTCACCCTCATTTAATTTCACTTTTACTATAACTAATTTATCTCACTAATTAACTTACAACTTATTTATTTTTTCTTTAGAAAAAATACACGTACTAATTATAAATATGTTGCAGTTGTCACATAAAGAAAATCTGCAATGGCTAAAATATATAGGTCCAACAAAAGTTGATCTCTGACCTATAACTTGAAATTTTCATTGGTTAAAAAATAAAAGTATCATCTACCAAGAAAAACATACTCCATATCCCTAGAAACTATAGTGTGAGAAAGTGGTTATGATTCTTAATAATATATCAAATTCATATGATATACATCTAAGGAATGTTTTTAACCCCCAAAATAGCCGGGGTATGCATGAAAAAAAAACATTTGACTAGTTTGTGGCCATCGCCCACAATAATCTTTACAAATTTATTCGTTTGATAGCATGATTTTCATATATTTTATATATAAGTTAATTAATGACTAGTTTTATTCATAAAAACCTATCAACTTGGATCTGTTAGGCACCCACAATTAATGTATGATGCATCGGATTTATCCAGAATTGTCTTTTTGTTTGGCCCTCCAAATTGAAATAAACTTCTATTAAAAAATAGCATGCTTATAAAGATTTTCAAACATATTTTAATTAATCTAGAAGTAATCAAGAGATCATATCACAGTCAACCCCTAACTAAGGGTACAAAACCCAGAGTCATTTTTAGTTACCCCTTGTTGATCAACAGATATTTTCTAATTAATTTTAATTACGTCAATAATACAATTTCAATCTCATTGCCAAAATTTACAATGGATGATTCCCCCCCCCCCCCCTGAATTTCCAGTGTTTGGTCTTTAACATTTAGTCTTGGTAGTTTTTTACAGCAAGCAAATATGTAATAAAGCCATCGGTTTTCCAGTTTTAAAGAAAACTAAAGTCTAAGAAACTAACTAAATAAATAATTTCATTCCATTTTTGCATTTCTAACAGAAAAGAACCCACAATAACTGTTACTATTCAAAGTCCACGTGGAAATATATTTGAACTTATGAAACATAAAATCCTTATTTACTTTAGAAGAGTTTTTTTCCTGCATTATTATTGAATACTAAAAGAAGTAGATATCTATTAATAGGACCACTCTAGAGGAGGAATAAATAGTTTAGGTGCTAATGGAGGGATATATTTTAGAATTAGAACTGATACATTGGGAAGTGATTCTTGCTAATGTATTTTAGATTTATTCATAAGAAAGAACAAACAATTCTCGTAATTAGAATTTAAAAGAGAAAAAAAAGAAGAAGAGAGAACAGACATCTTTGGGCACCTCGGAGAAAAATAAGCATATGTGAGACTCGATGCACATCATTAAATGCTTTAAGAGATGACATGGAAGATTCGGTTCTCGGTATTCGCTCTTTTTATT
This sequence comes from Cardamine chenopodiifolia, assembly GCA_963922655.1. Lineage (NCBI taxonomy): Eukaryota > Viridiplantae > Streptophyta > Magnoliopsida > Brassicales > Brassicaceae > Cardamine > Cardamine chenopodiifolia. The sequence goes on along the minus strand of OZ000486.1, from coordinate 12,531,210 downwards.
TTTATTTTCTTACCGAAGAAAAATTAAAAATCTTTGGAAACGGTGGGGAGACAAGAAGCAATGTTTGACTGAGTTCCATAAACTTATTAAAGTCTCTTCTGTATTGAAGAGGTTAGGGAAAAGATTAAAAAGACCTCAAGGGGTTTTGCTTAACAGTTAGTTAAATGAGTGAGATGAGTTTTTGTTTTTTATGTCGGAATTTAATAAGTCTGTAACTGTAAGATTCTGTAGGAAACAAAAAGAAGCAATCTGAAACATCAGAGCTTGGTGCTAATCCGTAGACTTGGACTCTACCAGTGGCCTTCTTCTTATTTGTGTTTTAACTCTAGCTCAAATTTGTTCCATTTTAAGTTTTTTAACAGTTTTTCAGTAAAAGCTATACCATAAAAACAAACTACTCATAAAAGTATATCGGTAAAAATCGGCAATACAAAACAATAAAATTTTATCGGTTCTTTAAAATTGAATGTATATATAATAAGTCTTCAAGTTTTTTTTCTCTTTCTTTTTAAGTTTGTAGCTGTACCAAACTACAATGGAGGTAGTTAATATACATGATTCATTTTTGTATATTTAAATCTTCAAATCTGTATTTAAAACGTGATTCATTTTTATTCTTTGATATTTTATTATGATATTGTAATAACTATATGAATAATTTTTTGGTAACAATTAACTTAGAGATTCATAGGCCTACCATTTCATGCATGACATAAAGAAGTTTGGATCTATGACTTATCCCTTGACATATATAGTTTTCTAACATGGTTATTCGTGTTTCACCCCTGTCTAAGTACTAAAGATCGCATCCTCAAGCCAGCTTTGCAATTTGATGGTTGAATCTCGAACTCATATATTCTTTGGCTTATAATTCATCTAGACCATTTATGAAATATATTAAACCAACTTTTTTCAATTTAATGTTAAATTATATTTTTTTAAAATGTTTTTTACAATAAATACATTTTTGTTTGATGAAATTTAAAACTGAACTTTTAAAACATTTGAGAATTAATTTTTAGACTCAAACCCTATAGAAAAATTGATAAGTTTTCAAATCATTTATTTTTATTTGATTTGGATCGGATCAGTTTATCCTGTGAAATTTTTTTAAAAGGCATATAAATTCACAGTTTTAGTGCTAACGATTCCTTCACTCTCAAGCTATTCATGGGGCATGAAAGGGTTCAGGTTTGGGCTTAATATGGGCCCTCCATAGAGCATATTTAACATGACTATATAAACAACACGTGTTCTTTTTAAGGTGCGCATTTTAGCTTTTTGACAACACAGCTTATTTTAGAATAAGAGGTTTAGACAAAACAACGATAAGCACTTCCGCAAACTGGAGAAGAAGAAGATAATCGGAGAAATCAGAGATCGCCGACTTAACGTTACGATGGCCGGACGAGATCGTTATCTACCGTCATCTTCAGTTTCAAATTCATCTTCAAGAACATTAGAATCTCAATTGATCGAATCCGATAGAAATCGAACTCGATCTGTAATCCTCGAGGATCGAATCACAATTCAGCAACGTGAGATCCAATCTCTTCTAACAGAAAACCAGAGACTCGCTGTGGCACACCTTGGACTCAAGGACCAGCTCAATTTAGCCAAGCGTGAGCTCGAACGGCTACTTGAAACCGCTACGAAAGTTAAAGCCGAGAGAGAAGCTAAGGTGCGAGAGGTTTACCAAACCGCGTTGAGAATGGAAGCAGAGGCTCGTGTGATCGATGGACTTGGAGCTGAGCTTAGTCAGGTTAGGTCAGATGTTCATAGATTAGCTTCTGATAGGCAGGATTTAGCTGCGGAGCTTGCTATGCTTGATGGTGAGATGGTTAAAGCTAAACCGAATTCGGATCGAGCTATTGAGATTAAGGCTGAAATTGAGACTTGGCGAGAAGAAGTTCGTAAAGGAAGGTGAGAATTTGAAGTTTTCTTTGTTGTGAATTTTGAATGTTTATGTAGTTAATGTAATGTGGATTTGAAACAGGGCTGCTCTTGAGCTTGAGAAGAAGACAAAAGCTAGTAATCTTCACCATGAACGTGGTATGGAGAAGACTATTGATCACTTGAATCGTGAAATTGTGAAACTTCAAGAAGAATTGGTTAGTGTAGAGACCAAAGCTAGTGCAGCTACTGTGGCTGCTGAAGCAGCTCCAAACCCAAGTAATCTCTTTGCCTATTTTTGAAATTTTCATCATCTTGCAATGAATTTGAAGCTTTTGCTTTACATGTTTTATAGCTTTGAGAATTTGTTGATGTAAGGTTCTGGATTGGCTGCAAGTTATGGAAACACAGATGATATTTATGGAGGACAAGGCCGGAAATACCCTGAGGCTAACTGTTCTCACGAGGTGTATATATAAGATCTTGCTAGATATATAGTAGCTTTACGCTATTATCTGTTAGATTTCTCACACAACAAGCTATTTCTTAGGGGAAAGTTATGGCCATTGGTGTAGTAAGTGTGGAACTTGGTGTCTAAATTGTAGAAGCACAAATAGACATGTCTTTTGCTTCTTTACTAGTTAGATTTTAGGGATAAGTTTATATCCGTTGGTTAGTGAGAGTTTTTGTAGACTCAAAATGGATTGAAATCGCTTATTGATCTTATACTATGGCAGCGTTTATACTTTTCTCTTCAGTTCTGCTCGCAGTTTAACATCACCCAAAATATACATTTCAGGTATATGGAGCATTGTTGCAGCATCCTCCGAGCAATACTCAACAATCTAGTGTGCCGTGATACAGCCGTGCTTACATTTGTATAGGGCAAAGAAAGAAACAAACGTTTGACATATTCTTTTAAATTTTCAATATGTTGCATTCAACCAATTGAATTACTTGTGCTGTAATAAGTTTTTAGGTGATTTTGATTCTTTTGGGTGTATTTAAGGATTTTGTTACAATTTATCATCAAAATCTTTTGAAATTCCAATTAAAAATCATGAGATTTGAATATTTATATTTTATCTATTAAATTTCATTTAAAATACCATAAAACATTCAAAAACCATTGCTAAAAATATTTTCGCCTTTGCATATTCAATGAATAATTGGGTATCCTTTGGATTCCTCGTCCTGATTCCAATTATAAGATAAGGTCTCGCATTTGCCGTTTAAGAACTTGAAACCAGCAAAATCTCTTGACCATGGTTAGTCTGTAATTTTAAGAATTCCTTGCAAACAAGAACCATGTATCTTATGATTTATGCAGAAACAACTCATTATTCTTCTTATTTAATTTTATCCTTAAACCAAGCAAGGTAGAACAAGAATGCTAGCATATTTTAAGATGATCATAATGTAGTTTATCCTTCAAGCTTCTTTGCAAGCAAGTCCAAGAAACCATTGTTTAACGAAGCTTTCAATAAATCGATAGTTTATATTTACAAAGAGACAAAGAGTTATCCATTTGTTTTAGTAATTAATAGAACAAGGAAAACAGAAAATAATAAAAGTGAGTGGTGCTGCATACCTCACAAGGGCTCATTTACACATGTTAATCAAAACCCATTTTCCAAAATATTTTAATGGGAAATTTAGCTAAATAGGATATTCTTTTACTATTTTTTGAATCCCAAACCTTTTCTTTAGAAGTTTGGTAAAATAAAATTTTAATTAGTGTAAATCTAATTATACCCGTAGTTATTAAATATAGTGAAAATTTTAAATTTTAAAAAAGAAAGAGAAGTCCATTTGCTACCAAGAGTCAATATTTTGATTATGAACACTCACGGGCAAAAGAAAGTGTGTGACCCTTTGAGTAAAAGCATGACTATTTTCGTGGAGTGAGAAGAAGCAAATCAACTGTAGCTGTGGTTGTGGTTTGCAGTTTGCAACCAAATACTGTAATTTTTGTTCGTTTAATAGTAGTGTGTGTGATCACAGCAGCAATCACAGCCTTTTGTACTACACAAATAAACAACAATAAAGTTTAGCAATTTACGTCTGTTGCAATATTAAACGAACATTATTTAATCAAATGCCATAACGGTTGACAAACGAACAGACCTTTATTGAACTTATAATCCAAAACATGTTTTTATATCAAAGCCTAAAAAGGAGAGATTAAGAAGATGCTAATTTTGTTACAAAACAATTTCTTCGAAGAAGAAAATCAACGGTAGGGCCGAAGTTTTCGTGGAGTGCGGTTTAGGATGCTTCTTGGCTTCACTAATTGGATCTAACCACTTGAGAGAATAGCGTAAGACATATGATGAACTTTAAACTACGTAGAACTTAGATTTTGGTTTGCTTTAGGTAGAAAACGAATTCTAATCTAGATATAACATATATTCTAAATTGCGTTAGGTAGAATTGTATATATTTTCCATAAATTATGTACCATAGAAATATAGAATACATAATCTTATTCATAGAAAAAATAAAACATCAATTTCCAAAACCCAAAGAGATTCAGGAATCAGGATGAATAAATATGGAAAGTGAAAACACGCTATGTTGATCATTGTTGGCGAGAAAAAAAAAAAGAAAAGAATGTGAACTATATCTAAATATTGTCTTCTAGTATTACCGTAATTTGTTTTAAGTCTGCACTTTATCTTTGATTTGGTAACTACATTTGGAAAAAAAATTAAAAAGAGTTTACATAAAATTAAAGTTATTCATTTTAAGTGTTTACAATATAAATTGCCTCATACTACTTTCGGATTTCGAATTTGTAACTTGCAATTGATAAATCTTGGTGATACCTTTGGATTAAGGATATAATCATTCAGATTATTGTTCGGATGTAACTACGTAGTCTCTGAGTTTGGAAATAGTTTTTGTTCTTCTGAACATGAAATCATGGCTTGTAATCTGGTTACTATGGGAACGCTTATGTGATTGTCGATGGATTTTTTGGTTTATACAACCACAAAAAGAACTTGCGATGTGTTTTATGGTTGATGAAGAGCGTTGATGATGGTGTTTCTCTTGGCATTTCACTGATTGAAGACACAAAAAATTTCAAACTTGGTATGTGGGAATGAGACTTCATTGATTTCAATTTCTTGGATGAAGAACACAAAAGCAAACTCAGTCCTAAGCTGTTTTAAAACTCAGTCCTAAGTGATTAATGGGGCTTTAGTCCGATAGACTAGCAAGAACAAAAATGAGGTTTTAAAGATATGTTGGAGTGCAAAAAAACCTCAAATTTAAAGTTTTGAGAGTGTTGGAGATGCTTTTAGTGACTTAGTTCGTACCATTCATGATCTAATCATATATATATATATATATATATGAAAGGAGATGAACTCTCTACATATGAGTGACACATCAATTTTATCTTCTTTCAAAGTTTCACATATACTTCTTAAAATTAATTAATTGTAAGATAATTCAATAGACTTTTTAAGCTGTTCCATTTATTGTTGGTGTTTTATAATCTTCTTTTTTTCATAACTTATATCTTAATGTCTAGGATTTCACTAGACTTTGCAATCATTTATTTACGAAATTGTCTTCATTATGATTTCTCCTTCTACTTTTCTTTTATATATTCTATTTGATGATCATGGTCATACAAAAAATGAAATTTACTTTTTTTGAATCTATGAAATTAACAATGTAAGAATAACATGTATACATCTCGTCTACTTAATACTTGCACACAAAATCCACTTGATGATACTTATCAGGCTTGGTGGCCATGTGCCATTTTGTGGGTTCACCACCGGATTTTTTTCCCTTCCTTTTAAACTCATTTATTTTAACAATGTAAAAAACAATATCATTATTTCTAGTATATATAATATATAATATTTTAAATAAGAAGAAAGCCAAGGAAATTTATTGTTAGGGAATTAGAATGTTATAGTGTTATGTTTTTTTCTTATTCCGGTTTATAGTAATGTAAAACCAAAAACAACTACAAAGTCGCACCACACCAAAAACATAATTTGAGAAATTTCCAGAAAACAATTATTCGGGCTAAAATCTAAAAAAATATACATTGAGAAAGGGGAAAATTATATTATAAACAGTAGTTACAATCCAATGAAACAAGTAGAACCACATTGCAAATAATTCCGAATTGAATATAACAGAACCAAGCCCACCACTTTGAGAAGAATCAACCATCGAGATGAATATAACAAAATCGAATTGCAAAATCTAACAATGAATTTAAAGAAAGAAAAAGCGCGTGCTTGCTCAACTCTTTCAGTCCAAAATCACTAGAAATCCTGCTAACCGTGAGAAGGGTAATAGGAAACCAACCACCACATAACCAGTTCCAGCATATCACAAATTCGGAGAAACATCAGTCAAATGACTAAATATAATTTTTTTATTAAACATCTAAAAATAAAAACAACAATGAAAACATTTTTTTTAAAAAAAGGCTCATCTTCAGCTCTACATCAATACACATATTTAATCATCATTAGTTTTGTTTCTTATTCTTAACTCATCTCAATATATATTCAATTTATTTCTTCTTAAAGCTCATCATACTTTCACACTAATATATATGCATTCATAAATAATGCAGTTCAATCTCATTATCATCACATAACAACACATGCAACTCGTCAAACAAGTGTTCGTCTAATTATACTCAACTTTGAGTGTGTGGTTTTGGCGTTTTGATCTGATCCATGAGGATTTCCGAGACCTTTCTCATTCTAAACGGTTTCACTCTCAAGTTAGCACTAGGAGTCTAGCACTAACACTAACAATCTTTAACATGACCATCTAATTCACCCAAACTTCTACAACAACTGCGAATACTTACTCTTTCACATGAATGAAAATCAAAGAAGGATCTTGACTTGATTGAAATAAAAGAGTGAAGTCCATAGGATTGATAGTCTATATTGAATCTCGATTTCGGATGAAACGTAAAAATCCTAACAACAACCATTTCAAAGACTTAGAAGGAAGTAAAGAAAGACAGTATTACCAAACTCCTTTTGTTTTGAGAGGATGGGTTTTATCAGAACCTTTATAAGCTTTAAATAGCTTCTTACAGACCTCAAAAAGAAGACTCTCTATATCATCCTAAGACGTTATGTTGCATTAGTTAGTCTCGGACTCGGTCTTCATTTATTTTTTTCTATTTTTCAACCATAAACGTTGATGCCAAAATTCAAATCACAACAACACACCAACGATACGATATTGTCAATATACTATTCAAACCGTTTATCATAGCTTGATTCTAAAGTTGACAAGAACTGACGATATTCTTTCGGGATGTTTTATATATATTCACGGAACAAATTAGTTAATATATTTAACAGATATTTCTTGTAAATAAAAATAAAAGAACTTCACAAAGCATCGATTGTAAAACTTAAAACTTGTGTTTTAAGGGTTTGAATGGATACATTGGACAAAGTGGATTAATTCGCTGGCGGATAATAATCTATCGCAGACCAATTTTTTTTTCTTCATAAAAATGGTCTATAATTGGACGGTGGATTTCTTTTAGTTTTTCTTTCTACACCATTACGAACTAATTAATAATATTTACAAATGGTGAATGAATAACAGTTTTGTCCACAAATAAATTAGTCGTTTGCTACAACCATTTAACCCTTAAATCATAACTAAAACTGTTGTTAGTTTAGTAGTTTATAAAGAAAAAGCTGTGTTAGATTAATAAAAAAAGCATCGATCGTCTTTTGTATTTCTTTAGTACTTACTCTGTTTTCATCTCCAGTTTAATGTCTTGTTTCTATTCATTTTTCACATGTAAATGACTCTGTTTATTCTTAATCAATATCACATTTCAACAACAACAAAAAAGGGTATTTTTTGTTCTTGTTTTGGTTGTTTAAAAAAAACTCAGTTTGAAATCCGATGATAACTTTTATGAAAAGAAAAGAGAGACCGATGTAATATTTTGGATTCAAAAAGTTTTGAATTTACAGGTCACGAACTACAACCAAACAATCTGAAGATACACTATTCCAAACAGTCAATGACGTGAAGAACAAGCCGGTTCAATTATGTGGAATTGTCCTTTCCCTATAAATATTTCAAGAAACGAAAACACTTATTTCTTGAGACAGACCACTTAGTTCTGACGCAAGCAAACACCTGACAGGTTATAAAACTTAAAACGTACATGTTGAAAACACACGTGTGGGACCTTTTGCACGTACTAAGATCACAGGAGGCCTCATGTCCGTCGAGAAATAGTAGCCAACCTCTGACATTTTTTTTTTGTCCAAGCTTTTTTTATGTACACGTGTGTCTGTATGTATTTGCATTCCCGTACGTACGTTTTCAAGCAATGTGGAATTCAAAACACTTCAAAAACTTGATGTATTTTATTATTATTATTGTTTGAAAGTTACCTACAATGAAAAAGTGGTTTGATCATGATACGACCGACAATTATAATAATCACTTGTTGATATTTATAGCTATGTAACTGTGTAAGAATCATGCGAATGTACATTCATCTATAGAAAATCTATCATCGTTCATCTATAGAAAATCATATGTTTTAAACCTATGACCCTCTTGAATATATGCAGAACAAGTCCATCGTTCATCTATAAAAATCTAAGCATAGCGCTAGTCTTTTTCTTGAGAAACATAGAAGATATCCTAAAACACGAAATCTTATATAATAGCCTAAAATAACACATCGTTACACGAAAATTCAGAAGTTTAGTGGACATTCATCACAATGACAAAAGAAAAGATAAGGCGACAAGTGACATTCTTGTTCAATGCTACATGAACTTGCAAAGTATCAAAAGAGTTTGCCATTTGTTGTAGTAATTACTGGAACAAGGAAAAAAAAGAAAATAATAAGAGTGAGTGATGCTGCATATACCTCAGAAGGTTTCATTTACACATGTCTAGTTTTTTTCATCTTAATCAAAATCCATTTTCCAAAATATTTCAATGGAAAATTTAGCTAAATAGGATATTCTTTTACTATTTTGTGAACCCAAATCTTTTTTTTTTTAAGTCTGGTAAACTAAAATTTTAATTAGTGTAAATCTAATTATACCCTTATTTATAAATATAGTGAAATTTTAAAATATACATAATATACGTACGACAAATTAAAAGAGAGAAATTTGATGATCTTACTTTAAACAAGTATAGTTGTGCAGATTTATACGCTTGTGAGTTCACAAACGTGGCCTTACTTCATTTGGTATGGTTGGTTCTAAGTGTAGTCTCTCAGTCTTACATGACTGATTTCACTAGTGAGCCATGTGGTGGAGATATACTACGTATTGAAACACTTTAAAGTGAGGGAAAAAAAGACTGAAATCTCAGATAATTTGGAAATCAATCCCCACATAATCAATTACAACATTAATTGTTAATAACACTCTTATAATTAGGTTTTTACTAACAAAAGATTTTAAGGATATTTTTTTGATAAAAAATTAAAATTAACTCAACTAATCCTTATTTTTCTTAAGTTAATTTTGCAATTTAATTATTTTTAAAGATTATTCTAGTTTTTTCATATATATATTCATCCAATTTTTGAAAGATTACACACCGAAGTTATCAGAGAAGAAGAGCAATAGGAAACCAAACCCCACATAATCAGTTACAGCATATCACAAATTAATTCGGAGAAACTTCAGTCAAACGACTAAATATAAAAAATTTATCAAACATCTAAAATAAAAACAACAATAATTAAAACTTTTAAAACAAAAGGATAAACAAGGATCAAGGTTAGTCATTCTTTTCTTATATATATATATATATATATATATATATATATATATATAAAAATATTTAAGGTTCATGGAATTGACTCCATAACAAGGCTAAGAAAACAAGGATCAAGGTTAGTCATTCTTTTCTTCTTATGAAAATTAAAGTGGTTGGATCAGAAGAAAAAGAAAAGAGAGACCGATGATATATAATATTTTGGATTCAAAATTTTCAAATTTACCGATCACGAACTAAAACCAATCAATCTTAAAATACACTATTCCAAAGAATTCAATGACGTGAAGAACAAGCCGGTTCAGTTATTTGGAATTGTCCTTGCCCTATATATTTTGTAAGAAACGAAAACAGTTATTTCTTGAGACAGACCACTACTGACGCAAGCAAACACCTGACAGGTTATAAAAACTTAAAACGTACATGGTGAAAACACACGTGTGGGACCTTTTGCACGTACGAATATCACAGGAGGCCTCATGGCTGATTTTTTTGGCCAAGCTTTGTTTATGTACACGTGTGTCTGTGTGTATTTGCATTCCCGGACGTACGTTCAACGGTTCAAGCAAGTGGAATTCAAAACACATCAAAAACTTTATTATTTTTATTATTATTATTGTTTGAAAGTTATCTACAATGAAAAAGTGGTTTGACCAAGATGCGACCGACAAATATAATCACTTATTGATATTTATAATTACGTAACTGTGTAAGAGTCATGCGAATGGACATTCATCTATAGAAAAGCTAACATCGTTCGTCTATAGAAAAGCATACCGCTTGTATTTTCCTTGAGAAAACATAGAAGATATCCTAAAACACGATTTTTTTTTTCTTTTCCGAAACACGAAATCTTACATAATTAATAGCCTAAATAACACATCTTTACATGAAAATTCAAAATTTTTAGTGGACATTCATCACAGATAAAAAAAAGATAAGATGACAAGTGACATTCTTGTCCAATGCTACATGGAACTTGCAAAGTATCCAGACAATTTACCATTCCCTGCGCTAGAAAAAAAAGTAGGCAGTGAAAATATACGGCATAACCCTTTATACTAACAAAAATTAAATAAAAATCCATGAAGATGGTTCAATCAAATTTAAATCATATCAAAACAGTTGAAAATAATGTTTTTTTAAAAAAGCACTTGGAGATATGTTAAAAAAATGCACTTCCAGGTCAGTTTTTTTTTTGTTCTTCGAGGTAAGTTACTATTATGCTGCTCATAACTTTGACCAATTCACTCGAAATGTATAGTTTAGAAAAATAAAATTATACACATATAATGGGAATATAAAGATGATATCTCCCATATCATAATTTGAATAATTGGATGGGTATTTGTCATGAACTCGATTTAAGAATATATGAAAGGATATAATTTCGGATAGAGACAAAACATGTGAGACGAAAATAAAAAACTTATGCGAAGAATATTGAAAGCTGCTCTTCAACCAATTAATTAATAATCAAATAGATACAAAATATGAAAATAGACATCAATATGACAACATACATATATATATATATATATATATTGATTTTTACACTCACGAAACCTAATGATATATAATCAAATAGATACAAATCGACATCAGATCGTATATGGATTTGTATACTTAGCAAAAATGATATACGCATATACGCTAGACAAAAACGTCTTACCTCCTTTGTTCCATGGCCAGGTATCTCTCAGTAATTTCGAAACAACTTGAATCTAAAATAACCTTCATTATTTCTCAGAATTATATCCTCAGATCAGAAATTGATTATATATATGCGTATGCAGTTCATGTTTTTAAAAACATAAACAGTGAGCCACTAACTTATATATATATATATATAACTAGAATGAGTCCATTTACTGAATTAAATAGTAGAAACTCTGAATAAAAGGTCTTTCCAGGATCAACTTAAAATATAACCGAGCTAAGCTACTACAGTGAAAATGTGATTTTATATATAACATATATGTTATAAATGAATTACGTATAATATTCATAATTAACTTATGGGAAGTACGGCCCCGGAGGCAGCCGGAGAATCACCGTTACCCCCGTCTCCGGCGATACCACTCGTTAAATCGACATCAAATCTAACGGTGGTAACGGTAGGTTGACGTTTCCGTTTCTTTTTCTCATAAGGAATCCCACGAGCCTTAGCTTGACTCTCTTTGACTTCCCTCAAGTAAATCCTAACGGCGCGTGCAGCAAACGGATTAGAATCCTGCCGTCCACCGTTTTCCTCGTAAGCAGCTCTAAGCCGTCCGATCAAAGCGTCGAGAGATCCCCAAGCTTGCTTGTGCGGACAAGCGCATGAAGAAAGTGGGTCCGGGTGGCCGAAGAAAGGACAGGTTTCCACGTGGACTTTGGTTTTCCCGAACTGGTCAAGGTACTTGAGGAACTCGAGCACGTGCGCGCCGCTGCATCGCGTTAGCGTTAAGGGTGGTTTGTGGTTCCTTAGGTACTGTAGAAACGTGTTCCAGTCGCGACGTTTCTGTGACTCGTAACGGCTTGGTGGTGCTGACATGGATGGGGAAGAGGGAGCTAGGTCGGGTCGGGTTGACCCGGAAGCGGCGGGTTCCATGGAAAGATCCCGGCGGTGGAGTCTTTTAGAGTGTTTTTAGAGTTATGAAAAGTAGGAGAAAGAGAAAAGAGTGTGGAGTTTAATTTTTGGTTTGGAATTTGGATGGTGTGAAAGTGAATTATGAAGAGAAGAGACAAAACAGTAGAGAAATTTAGAAATGTAGAAATCACGTGGCTGATGTCCCTACCAAAAGTCCACCTGACAAATTTTGCTGAACGGTAGATTTCTTGAATATTTTTTTAATTAATTAATTATGTTACCTATAAATACCGATTGGTTTGATTCGGTTTATATAGTGCAGCGGTTAACCTTTATTGTGAGGCCGGTTACTCTGTATGGATTTTGTATATGTCACTCATCGAATGATGACCAACATCAATTCATTTGAATCTATTTGTTTAAATTTATATGACAATTACTGTTTTATGTTTTGGTTTGTACAGTTCAAAACGTCGGCGTAGTGGATGACGTCATATATAATTGGAAAAGACCGGTTATTGGAATCTCACCTAAAGTTGACATTAAATCATTGATAAGTCTCCAGTCCATCGCCTTCATATGGAAAATGAAAGAAACTACTAAACGTCTAAATTAAGTTGATTAACCTATGTATTTCGTGTATTTACATTTGTTTTCATGGATCATATATGTTATTCTTTTTTTTATTTATTTCTAACACTTGTTATTTTCGTCTATGGAGGCAAAAACTTTTACATTATCTCGAGTGATCTCCTTTGGATTAATTCCAAGATAGCTTCACACGACTCGATTTATCTAATGAGTGGATTTTATTTTTACTTGTACACGTACACGTACACATACACTAAAGCTAAAGTGGAAGGTACTAGCTAAGGAATGGAGTTTAATTTCAAGCTTCTAGGTTTTGAGTTATGAAATTGAGAAAGTCTGATGTACAGTATCAGTAAGCATAAGAATATGTAACTGATTTCTTAACAAAGCTAAGCTTAAATAACTCAATCTAATTGTAGTAATTTTTTTTATTTTTCATGATAACTAGCTAGTTCAATTTGAATTCAGTAATATAGGTTTGGATTTGATGAGAGGAAAGCAAATGAAGCCATCGGTATCCGATCACAAGATTATATGGACTGTCTAATTATCATAATTAAGAGACAAATATAAGTCAATATCGTAGCCCCCACAATGTTATCAGGAACGACAAATGATAAAAAAAATGATTAATTAATTCAAATTATTGGTTGAGAAAAGAAAACAAAATAATTGGAAACAATTGGTTGGTGCTTATTTTTATTTTACCTTGTTCCTTTGATAGGTGCTAATGACCAACTACGCTCCCCGCACATATAAAGTTCGAAATACAAACTAAAAAGATATCTATATACTAAAATAGACGCCTTAACCGTTTATAGATTGGTGTTTAAGCGTTCGAAAACATGCTAGTTTGGATTTTTAATATAATTTTGTCACAAGTTGGTGTTAAACGTTTTCTGAACATTCAGTTAACACCTAACCATATTTTAAACATTTTAAAAGATCATTTAAAATATTCTTGTGTTTGAAAAATGTATCACGGATCTGTCTCTCTCACCATTAGCCTAAGCACCAATCGTATCATATATAATCTGTTTGTTTTTCGCCTTTACTATTCACTAAGTGCTAAAAGCGCGTTTAATTCGTAATAATTCTAAATTAAAGATACTGTACAGACGATGCCAAAACAAAAAAAAAAATTATGGTATTAGGCAATAGTATAATTCAACAATTCTTTTTTGTTTTTTTTTTCTATAAAGAAGTCAACAAGTCTTTCAACCTTCATATTGATTGTTAACGGGTGTTTCAATATAAGTCAACACGTTGGACAAATATGTGTATTTACCATACATATCATTAGAGAATGTATTTACCACATTTCAAGAATTTTAGTCTGTTTGAAATCAGATTTGGTTCGTTTACCATAACAAATATGTTGCCAGTGGTCAACTATTGCACTCGGATAAATAATAAAATTTGAGTTAAAGTTTTTCATGTTGCTTCGATGACGACTTTGGTGGTGAATGTGATAGAATCACAAAGAGTCTACTATCGACTATTAAGTTTTTTTTTTTATCGGTTTATGTTTGTTTCGATAACAATTTTGGTGGTGAGTATGAATTATGATACATCATAGCGTCCACTCAGAAGAATATAAGCTATTATGGAGTTATGATGTAATCTAGGTATTTGATTCGAGGAGAGTACACAAGAGACGATTTAGCGAACAAAATAAAGAAGTAAAAATGAGAATTTGAAATGATGTAGTTTCTACGAAATTACCAATTTAAAGATAATTTACGAGGAAGAACAATAATATAATGAATGTCAAGCTAGTAAATAAGTAAAAATAGTATAATTTCAATTATTTTAGTATTATTGCCAAGTTAATAAAAAGATGTCAAAACTTTTCAAGAAAAAACCCACATTAGTCTGTTTAGTGTTTCTTTTGAATATTGGTGGTGAATATTTTTGGAAATTAGGACGCGAGAAAATATAAAAACTCAGAACTGGGCCAACGCCTACAAAATACTATTTTATAAATTGGGCTCATACAGAATATATCTGATAGATCTTACAAAGATTGGGCTCAATATTTGATTAGAGACAATGGTGTGGTGTTTTCCAAGTTTAATGTTTTAGATGGTAAACAATAGAAATCTATGCAAAATGGTTATAAAAAAAAAAACAACGTTTTGATAGTGTTTTCTCTGTTCTACAAAATCTCGGCATATTCTTGCGGTCTTAAGAAAACTTTGTAGTTGTGAAATGATAGAGGAAATTCTTTAAAGCTACCTTTACCAAACTTAATATAAGATAATCAACGAGATTGTTTTGAGTTTTTTTATCTAAAAAATTCAATATAAAAAAGTAAATTTTGTTTTCTCAACAAATCTTTCATTTTAAAGTATCTTATTTTTTAATGACACAAGATTGGTTTTAAATAAATCACCTGAAACTGTTTAGTCTTTTTTTTTTCTATATGCTGCCTTTTTTTGGTAATGTAAGATTATTGCATTAACTACATATATTTCCTATTTGTGTTATTTTTGGTTCTTTTCTCTTTTTGGTATTTATGTTCTTTAGCCTAATAACTAGATGAGATCTAGTTGATATAACTGTATACGGTTTTTTTTACTTCTTCTAAATATAGTATGGTATTTTTTATTTTTTCCAATTGTTTTATGGTAACAAAAAACATATTGAGATTTTAATTTATAAAAAGTGAAATATCCAGTTATTTTAAAAATCTATAACATATTGTTCAATTTGTGTAGTTTTATAAAGATGAAATATTCCAAATAATACCACGAATCGGGTTTACGTAATGGTGCACATTAGAGTTGACCTAAACCGGATCTGGTCTTGAAATCGTGACGGCCGCGTGTCCCCGGTCAGAGAGTTGCCGGCAGCCCGTCACAATTACGCAGAACAAGTACGACAAATCAAAACTTAACCGTAAAACGACGTCGCTTAGTCATTCCAATATTCCCAACCAAACCACCTCCTTCGTTTCCACAAGGCATCTCTCTAAATAAATCTTGAGATTTTGCAATCCGTTCATTTCAATTTCATTTTCAGATCTCACTTTTTCTCATTTCGTTTCGAATCTTCTCTCGTCTGCTTTCCTCAAAGGTACGTTTCATCTTCCTTCTCATGCTTTCCGAATAAACGTTTCAAGATTAGGGTTAGGTATTTCAGTTTCCATCGCTCCGATTCTGATCAGAGTCTGTATTTCTAAGGCTGTTTCAGTCTCTTATCTTATTTTGGATTTTCCATGGGGATTTCTCATGTTTTCTCCAGGTTTTTTCATCACTTTATGCTTCACAAGCGAGCTAGTGAAGCTAAGGAGAATAGCGATAAAAGCATCAATTCCGATTTAGTCGCATCTTCGCCGCTTAAGAAACGCCGTATCGATACCACTGATTCTACGTCCGCCTCCGCGTCCGATAGGTCTTCGATTGTAGCTTCTGGTAGCAGTAGCGGATTTAACGGCGATAGCGTCGTTCAGCAATTCGACATGGCTTTTGGTAACTCGAACCGTCAGGAGATCGATGAAGATCTGCACAGTCGGCAGCTCGCCGTCTATGGTCGTGAGACGATGAGACGTCTCTTTGCTTCGAACGTTCTCATCTCGGGGATGCACGGCCTTGGTGCCGAGATTGGTATGCGTCCTTCGTCTCTTTGCTTTGAAACTTGTTGCAATATTGTTTACGTATGCCTCTGAATTGGAAACTGTGAAGAATTATCTCATCACCAAACGAGGATAGTCGATTTTACTCTCTAGTTGTTAAGTTTTTGTTCTCCTGATCTGTGATTGTGTTGATATTCTTCAACATTCACATCGTAGTAGTTTCCGATGTTCCTTGATTTGTTTGATGCCTTCCTTTTTGGTGTTTTCTGAGTTTTCCAGTATTCACATATGCATGTTAAAATTTAGACTGTTGCTTACTTTCCTGACACTTTTAAATCGATCCTCTTAAAATGTATTTTCCTTTTCTTTCTCATTTTGTTTTTTTTTTTGTGTTTTTTTTTCAGCCAAGAATCTTATTCTTCTCGGTGTGAAGTCTGTGACCCTGCATGATGAAAGAGTTGTAGAGCTATGGGACTTGTCAAGCAACTTTGTTTTCTCGGAGGATGATATTGGCAAGAATAGAGCTGATGCTTCTGTTCAGAAGTTACAGGATCTTAACAATTCTGTGGTTGTCTCTAGCTTGACCACAGGCTTAACCAAAGAGCATCTTTCTGGTTTCCAGGTCGGTAGCATACTCATTTGTCTTGTCATTGGTTATATCTGGTCTGAATTCTGTATACTGGATGAATCGTTATACAGATAAATTGTGAGTTATGATAACTCTGCGATGGAATGATCCCATATGAGTTGGAAGTTGTTACTTCCATGAAATGGTTGCTGTCTCCTTAGGTGTTTGGCTGGTTCGATTGTTTATTAGTATTAATATAGAAAATTGGTGTACAACTTTCTCGTGGGTGTTGCTTGTTGGTTGGTTTAACGCTGATACATCTACTTTTTGTGAATCAGGTTGTTGTTTTCTCTGACATAACCTTGGAAAGAGCAATCGAATTTAATGACTATTGTCACAGCCATCAACCTCCTATCGCTTTTGTCAAGGCTGATGTCAGGGGTCTTTTTGGCTCCGTCTTTTGTGATTTTGGGCCTGCATTTGCAGTTCTCGATGTTGATGGAGAGGAACCCCATACAGGCATCATTGCATCCATTTCTAATGAGAACCAGGCATTTATTTCTTGTGTCGACGATGAGAGGCTTGAATTTCAAGATGGTGACCTAGTTGTTTTCTCAGAAGTTGAGGGTATGACGGAATTGAATGATGGCAAACCAAGGAAGATAAAAAGTGCGCGGCCATATTCATTCACCCTTGATGAGGACACTTCAAACTACGGAACATATGTGAAGGGTGGTATTGTCACTCAAGTGAAACAGCCAAAGTTGCTGAATTTCAAGCCGTTGAGGGAAGCGCTTAAAGATCCAGGAGATTTTCTATTTAGTGATTTCTCTAAGTTTGATCGGCCTCCACTCCTTCACTTAGCATTCCAGGCTCTTGATCGGTTTATATCTGAAGTTGGCAGATTTCCAGTTGCTGGGTCAGAAGAGGATGCACAAAAGCTTATATCGATTGCCACAGCCATCAATACTGGGCAGGGCGATTTAAAGGTGGAAAATGTTGACCATAAGCTTCTACGACACTTTTCCTTTGGAGCCAAAGCGGTCCTGAATCCCATGGCTGCAATGTTTGGCGGTATTGTGGGGCAGGAAGTTGTTAAAGCTTGCTCTGGAAAATTCCATCCCCTCTTTCAGGTAAAATTTCTTTTCAATATACTTATATTTAGTTTTTCGCATGTCTAGTTCCCTGTTAGAAATAGAAATCCTAATGGAAAAAAGGAACATTAATTAATACGTATCACTCTTTTTTGTAGTGTTTCTTTTGCAGGAAGATACAGCTGCTTACTCTTTTTGAAATGTATATTGTATGTAGTTTCGTAATGGAACCTAATGTTGAACTTCTCGTTCTTTTGGCCAGTTTTTCTACTTTGATTCAGTGGAGTCACTTTCCACTGAACCTCTGGACTCAAGTGACTTTGCACCAAGAAACAGCCGATATGATGCCCAAATATCTGTATTTGGGGCCAATTTCCAGAAGAAACTCGAAGATGCTAAAGTTTTCACTGTAGGGTCTGGTGCTCTTGGCTGCGAGTTCCTGAAAAATATGGCTCTGATGGGGGTTTCCTGTGGAAGCGAAGGGAAACTAACAGTGACAGATGATGATATAATCGAGAAGAGTAATCTCAGTCGTCAATTTCTGTTCCGTGACTGGAACATTGGACAGGCTAAATCCACAGTTGCTGCTTCTGTTGCTGCAGCTATAAATCCTCGCTTCAACATTGAGGCCTTGCAAAACCGCGTTGGCGCTGAGACTGAGAATGTATTTGACGATGCATTCTGGGAGAATTTAACTGTAGTCGTCAATGCACTGGATAATGTCAATGCGAGGCTCTATGTTGATTCGAGGTGCTTGTATTTCCAGAAGCCTCTCCTTGAGTCTGGAACTCTTGGTGCAAAATGCAACACACAGATGGTTATTCCACATCTAACTGAAAATTATGGTGCCTCAAGGGACCCACCAGAGAAACAGGCTCCCATGTGTACTGTGCATTCTTTTCCGCATAACATTGATCACTGTTTAACTTGGGCTCGCTCTGAGTTTGAGGGTCTGCTTGAGAAGACTCCCGCTGAAGTGAATGCATATCTGTCTAGTCCGGCTGAGTACACTAATTCAATGCTGAGTGCTGGTGATGCTCAGGCGAGAGACACATTGGAGAGGATTGTTGAGTGCCTTGACAAGGAGAAGTGTGAGACCTTCCAAGACTGCTTAACCTGGGCTCGACTGAGGTACTGTCACTTTCTTAATAGTTAGGTTTATGGTAGCCTAGTCGTAATGATGGAACAAAAGAGAGTACCGTATCTTACTCATCTGCTGCTAGCCTGCTACAGTTTATTTTTTATACTTTTAACATGTGCATCATCCCAGGAGTCATAGTTATTTTATTGAAAAAATCATTAGTAATTAGTAAATTAAAAATCAATTTTGAAGAACACTGTTAGGAGGAGACTTAATTTCTCAACAGGTATTTGGATATCCCATAACATGTGTTTCTTTGTTATGTGACTAGGTTTGAGGATTACTTTGTGAACCGTGTCAAGCAATTGATATACACATTTCCTGAAGATGCTGCGACTAGTACCGGAGCTCCATTCTGGTCTGCTCCAAAGAGATTCCCTCGTCCGCTCCAGTACTCCTCTTCCGACCCGAGCCTCCTAAACTTTATCACAGCGACTGCTATTTTACGAGCAGAGACATTTGGAATCCCTGTGCCTGAGTGGACTAAAAACCCAAAGGAAGCAGCTGAAGCTGTTGACAGAGTGATAGTCCCAGACTTTGAGCCAAGGAAAGATGCAAAGATTGTTACTGATGAGAAAGCCACCTCTTTAACCACAGCTTCAGTAGACGATGCTGCAGTCATCAACGACCTCATTGCTAAGCTCGAGCAGTGTAGGCGTAACTTGGCTCCAGATTATAGGATGAAACCAATTCAGTTCGGAAAGGTAAATATTCTCCAATATTATTGTCTCACTGATTTGGCTTGTCTTGTTTAAAATTATTGTTAACCTGAGTGTTGTGTCATGTTGTCATTTTGAATCTTAATGTTTGTAGGATGATGATACAAACTATCACATGGATGTGATAGCGGGTCTAGCCAACATGAGGGCGAGGAACTACAGCATACCAGAAGTCGACAAGCTGAAAGCAAAGTTCATTGCAGGGAGAATCATCCCAGCCATTGCGACTTCAACAGCCATGGCTACTGGACTGGTCTGCCTCGAGCTTTATAAGGTCCTTGACAGAGGACACATAGTGGAAGATTACAGAAACACATTTGCCAACCTGGCGCTTCCACTCTTCTCCATGGCTGAACCAGTTCCGCCAAAGGTGGTGAAGCACCGGGACATGTCTTGGACCGTTTGGGACAGGTGGGTGCTCAAAGGAAACCCGACTCTGCGTGAGGTGTTGCAGTGGCTGGAGGACAAAGGGCTTGCCGCGTACAGCATCTCCTGTGGAAGCTGTCTTCTGTTCAACAGTATGTTCCCGAGGCACAAGGAAAGGATGGACAAGAAGGTAGTGGATCTTGCTCGGGATATTGCGAAAATGGAGCTGCCGCCTTACCGTCACCATCTTGATGTAGTTGTCGCTTGTGAAGATGAAGATGACAATGATGTCGATATTCCACTCGTCTCTATCTACTTCAGGTGAGAATTTCCAAAAAACAGACAGAAGAAGATGAGCTCTTGAAGCAAACTTGTTGGGATGCTTGTGGGTGAGATGACTGATTTTTTACGTGGTTGGGCATTTTATTATCATCTATCGTTCTACTTTCTTTAAAGTGTTTTTATGTACAATTCCTCTGGCATGCATATCACCATCTCAACATGTTTCTATCAAATCCGAGTTTTCCTTTATTCCCATATCTTCTTGCAGATAAATTGGAAACGATAAGAATCGAAATCGAATTCTCCCTTTAATATTACAGAGAACTAAATAAAGCAAAGAACTAAAGATATAACTTATATGGTGAACTCTACTGCACCTTACGCTTTCCTAAGCACAATCCAAGATTCTAGACCGTCACTGAATGCTCAATTTCCTTTTAACCGGTTTCTAATTCAGCTACAGTTGATGAGCTTTTTAACATTAGGCATGAACATTCAGTTTTTCAAATTATTTCGTTTGGTTTATTTCGCATTTCAAGCCTTTCCGTACGTATATTGAAATGCACTTTTTTTGTATATTAAACTTAGTTTTGGTTTATTCAATTCGATTACACAAATTTTGGTTTCAATTCGAGATGAGATTGGTTCAACGTAATTAACATGCTCCTACACCAACACATTTTTTTTTCATTGCGAATATAATCGAATTGGAGTAAATAAAAATATTCAGGCATTACGGAAGAGGGATCCTTATTGAAAGTGCCACACATGTAAGAGTTGTGATGATTGAGACGCGACTTGACTCGATCACCAAGATTTATCAGCACCTTCATCGAATTTGCCAGACCCCACAACCCGAAAATCGAGCTGCTTTTGATGCTTGGTACGTCGTCTTTCATCAAAATCTTCCCATCCCTCAAACTGACACAACCCAAATACTCTTGTTTCAGTTCATAAACGAAGGAAGACGCTAAAGACTCAAACATGAGATTGTGACTAAACAAACCTGCCGGAGAAATTCAACTGTTATCTCTGTGTTGTGGAGTCCCAAAGTTGAGAGCTGCAAACACATCTTGAATAAAACCGATGGTAGCGTCTTCAATCCTGTGTTGTTCAGCTCCAGCGTCTGAACACCAAAACACTAATGTTTTGTAAAGCCATGGAACAAGAGTAGTGAAAGGTTTGATTTGATTTACCTTTAGATTACGCAGTTTGGTGAATGTCTCGGGAAGTTCTGATAGAATATTTGCTGAAAGATCAACCTCTATGAGGAAGGAACAGTTTCCGATACTCTCAGGTAGGCTAGATAATCTGCAGCACAGAGAGAGATAGAGAGACAATGAGAAAAGTAATCTATAAAATAAAAAATTCAAAGACAGTAACTTTTGTCTTTTGGATCACTTAAAAGATACGAGTAGAGCTTATTTACCTGTTATTGTTGGCTTTCAAGATCTCGAGCTGTGTAAGAAGTCCTAACTGATTTGGTAGACTTGTCAACTTGTTGTTGGCGACATCAAGCTGTCTAAGAGATGTCAGCGAACCCACCGCTGTTGGTAGAACAGTTAGACTGCAAAACAAACAAAAGCCCAATCACAAAAAGAATTTCCCGAGTAAAGATCATTCAATGTTCACAACTATAAATATTGTGTTCTAGAGTCTTAGTGATTACGGTTTACTCATATCTTCAGCTTCAAAGTAATTATGAGTTTAGCTTAGCAAGTCGAACAAAAACACTATTTGGCAAAATGGTAGCACTAAGAAAGTTGAGTTCCAAGAGTGAAAGTGAAAAAACTCACTTGTTATGGCTAACGGACAAAAGCATCAGACGCTTCAGGGATGCTATCCCTTCCCATTCAATAGATTCATCAGACAGACCATTTCCTTGAAGGAACAATTTCTACAAACACACTCATATTACTATCCATATTATTTCAATTAAAACAGAAAGATGTTATATAAACATGAAGATATGCATTTCTCACCTGCATAGAACCAAAAGAGCTGATTCTGGCCGGTACTTCTTTAATGAAGTTTTCACTAATGTCAAGTACTCTCGCTTCGGATCCGCAGTCCCACACTTCTTTGGGTATTTCCTTTTCCGCAAACAAAGAAAACTCAACTAATAAACAATTTAACCACTAACGATAAGCAGTTAAGAGAAGGTAGTAATGGCCTGTCCAAACCACACATAAGACTATACCTTCAAATTGGCTTGAGCTAAAGCAATAACTCCTGTGGCCTTCCATCGATCAGTACGGTTCTTTTCTACAAGGAGACCAGGTCTTGTAAGCTCCACTTTATCCGGTACAACCGTTCTAGAAATTGGCCTTGTACTAGCTTCCTTAAGTACTGGACCTTCCTGTTCATTTTGAATACTATCACTACATTAACCAACCATAACATGTTGTTTTGTTTCCTCAATTACATTGATCAAGAATCCAAATTTCTACACATACTACGATATTGAACAAAAGTAGATTTCAAAATCATAAAATAAGAACACTGACCCCTTGATGCAGACCTTGAGAAGCCATTAACATGATTTTAGCTCCATTTCCTACATCAGATTGCTTCAAAGTCGATGTTTCAACCAAAACTTTACCTTCAAGAAACAAACAAAAAAAATCAAATTTTGAAAAAAAACCAATACAAGGCCACGAGGAAGATGAGCTTGATTAATGAGAAAATTATTCAATTTTAAAATTCAGAAACCTTTGAAGATGAGCTTCTGGCCACGAGGAAGAACGTTTGTGATTGGTTGTAAAAGAGACTTAAGGTCTTTGATTGTACAATCTGGTGATACCGAAAGTGGTATTGATTTTCCTCCGAATTTGACTGTAAGCTTAATCGTGGATCCTTCCATTGTTGGATCTTCGAGCTCCATCACAATTTTAGACTTGCGATTCTTAATTTCTTCCGGCTTTGCTTCACCAACAGATTCCATTTTTGTTCCAGAGACGCGAAGAAACAGAAGCTCTGTAGCGTGTTTTGGGCCCATAACTAATATCTAATGTACAGGCCCATTTTAAATATTGGGCTTTAGGAACTTTATAGAACTAATTAACTAAACCACTCCACAATTTAACTGGACTGGGTTATGTTTGAGCATATTCAAGCAGACTGCTTTTCTGAATTAGTAAAACTAGCATGTCCATTTTACTTTCCCCAAAATGATAAATGTCTTTTGATAATATTTCACTTTATTATCAAAACAAAATTTTGCTTTTAATAAATAAGTAGAGATAACAAAATTTTAGATGATGTAACAGAAACCGAAAATATAAACTATATTTTAGACGTATACCTATTACATAATTTTTTTTACATTTGATTTAAAATAATGTACTATTTGTTTGATTACTAATGAATAATGAAACAACAAAAATTAAGCGGATTTGTTATTGAAAATTATCGAGTATGCATGTGATGTTTACATATAAAGTTTGAAACTCTAACGGAATTAATTTTTTTAACAAAAAAAAAAATTGAAACTCATCATTCTCATCGTAAGTTTTATTTCTCCAAAATATGATTATTTGTAACAACAATTTATAAATTTGTGGTTTTGATGAGAAAACAATAAAAAAAAAATTTTAAGCCAATATATATTGTGGAATCCAGTTCATTCATTTTTTCTAATCTTTCTGATCAAAACTATGTTTCTAGAAATTTACTTACGGAAAATTGATTATTTATATTTTGATACTTACATTTGTCGACACATACAATCATTAAAACCAATTTATGATCTAATTCCAATTTTCTTGTCTTTTTCACATAATTTTTTTTAAAAAGTTCCATTGTTTTTGAAAGAGATTTTTTAAATTTTGATTTGCAAGATGTAAACGGTTATATTTCTCCATTTTGGGTGATTTGAGTCAACATTTTCGTCACTTCTCAATTGATTGGTGATTTGTAATAAATGATGGCGTCCATGTTGAGAAAACATTGGAGAACAAATAAAAAAATAAAAAAATAAAAAATGAAAGAAGACACCACATTTAAACCAAAACTTTTACGGTTAATATTCTAAATCTTCAAAAATTAACACATATATCTTTGGGTCATCTCAATATTCGTAAATAGTAAATCATTAAATCTGACCATTTATAACTAAAATTATTCGCCATAAATCCATTAATATCTACGAAACAAATATACAAATATAAGTTTTGTACAACCTATCTATTCATTTTTTAATTAGTCCAACAAGTTACGCTATACTATATAACTTTCTCAGTAATTTTAATTTAAGTGATCGATCGGATTAGTCTATCTACACAATTTATATACTAATCCGATCGATCACTTGCAATTAAAATTATCACCAAATTGAATGGAATATAGTTAAAGAGTTAGATCTTTGTAAATAAAAATTTATAATGTTTACCGATTCTTTAAGTTTTAATTTCCAACTAAGCATAACTATGTCTAGATGGTTATTTAAGATAGATAAACCTTCTCTACGTAATTGTTGAAAATTCAAAAAAATTTGAATACTTTGAACTTCGTCATTGGTTGGATGACAATATCCATAATCGTTTAATTCATCCAGACGAGTTTTTGAAAGAGGGATTAAGATGACTCCTGTCGGGGGAGTCCATCTTCCCGGATTGACCACTGAAAAAAAATAAAAATAAAACAAAGACATGAAACATGAGAAGACAAAAAACTCACCATGTTGAATCCATTGCTTGTACCTCCGGATCTGGCAATCGGTTCCCATGATAAAGAGAATTTTATTTGAGTAGTTTCGATATTAAAATTACATGCATCATCATCAAATTAAATTATTTCATTAACGTAAAAGTTTATTTTTACTGGTCTTGAGCTGAATTTTAACCAAACTAAAACCTAATTATAATCAAATTAAACCAAAATTACTTTAGTAAGAACTAAACCGGACCTCCCAAAATTGGCAGAACAAACGATTGTATTTGTGTCTCGTTATTTAGACTGAACTTTACAAAATAAACCCGATTCAATTGTGTAAATTATAAACATTGCACTCCACGAATTTATGAAAAATTGTGTTTACCATAAAAATAGATTTATAACTTATTTAATAGGTAAATGTTAAAATAGAAACACAACATACAATAAATTAATAATCTATAACTACATAAAACGCCAAAATTTGAACATAATTAACAATATAAACATGAAGCATGGAATATTTATAAAATTTTCAAAACAGAAAATAGAAGATGCCGTGAGTTCAACCAAAAAGAAAATAGAAATAAAAAGAGATGCTGTGAGTGAAACGAATAATAAAACAAACTAGTTGTACAGTTTTTAATTTTTTTCCTTGAGTACATAAACAGACGACTTAAAAAGACAATTTCATAAGTACAGTACATGATTATTCTATGTAATATATACCCAAGTTTTCTCCTTTTCATAAACAGTATATACGTATTATTAGTTTATTACATACATAAGAGATTTTTTTCTTTTGGTGCAACACATACATGCAGATTTATATACTCAAAAATAGAAGATCATGATCCCTCCAGCTTAGCTAGAGTCTTTTAAGCTTCTGTCTCAGCTATATCCTTCACATCATCTTCACTATCCACAACTTATATTTATTCATGTACATATACACAAGACAAGGTCCTACCAAACCAGCATCAAACAGCCTCTTGCACAGACTCATATATGCTTCAACATCTCTCAGCCGTTGGATCTTCCTTGTCATTCCTTGCATCACAACCACTCGATCAATATACTCCGGATGCAAACCAGAGTCGATCATCGTTATCAATGTCTCTGCAGCCTCTTCAAAGTGCCCTCCTTTCACATACCCTCTGATCAACCATGACAGAGTCTTCTTCTTTCTCTTAGATTCCATGAACTCAACCCGTGTCAGAAGCCGTGAAACCGCATTAACCTCATTCTGTGAAGCGCAGATGGCCATAACAATGTCGTGGAGCTCAGCTTCAGGTTCTCTCCCTGAAACTTTCATCTTCCAAAGCTGTTTCTCTGCTTCTGGTCCACGTCCCGCACAAATGTACATAGCGAGGAGCTTCTCGTGAACCACCCCAATAACGGAATCGTTTTGCTCGTCTTCCTCGACCGCCCAAGCAGCTAACTGCAGTCCGCGGGATATGATTTCTGATTGGTACTTCTCAATGAGTAACCTATCGTGATCATCAATCTCAGCAACAAAACCAGCCCGTGTAAAGCGTTTTAACTCGCGTAAAGTTTTCCCAAGACTGTTTAGCTCTTTCACAATGGCTGTCATCGCAATTAGATAGCTGTAAGCTTCTGGCATTAGCCCTGAAAGTCTTAACTCAATAATTAAATCAAATGCCTTCTTATAGTCTCCATCAACCTAATAAAAAACAAAAGACACATCCACAATAACATTACTAGTAACAACTATAGTCATCTAAACCACTACATATCACATCTCTTCAATCGATTAATCAAAACAAAGACGTAAAAAGTTATGAAATTTACCATTAGTTTCCAAGCAAGATATCCAGTAGGTCCTCCTTTTCTACTACCTTCAGAACCAACAACACTATAACCAAAACTATCATCTTTCCTCTTTAAAACCTCTTTCACAAACAAAACAGCATTTTCTTTCTTCCCCATCTCACAATACAAAGCAATAACTTTCCATCATACTAAAACCAGGTTTTAACCCAGCACAATCCATCTCAATCAATAAGTCGAACACTTGGTGTGCATCACATTCCTCTTGTATCAATTTCTTCACCCAACCACACATTATCGAAACCATCAACTCCATCATCTCTTCATCAACTCTATTCTCCTTTTTCAACCATTCAAACACTTCTAGAGTACACCAAGAATCTCTACCTTCTTGTGCGAAGTAGACAAGCATCAATTGCAATTCTCGAGAAGACAATCGATGATTCATCTCCGCGAGAATATCTGATGGTTCTCTTGTCATCCTCTCTAATTCCTCAATCGCTTCGAAAAACCCTTCTCCTATTTCATCTGTTTTATCTTCTTCCTCGCTTGTGATGAATTGGTCTAATTCCACGGAACGAGACAATTTGAGCTCTCGAAATTTCCCAGCAGGGTAATTGAATTTCAGATGGCAGCTGATTCGGAAATCGGATTTCACGCCGTGATTTTGACGGAATCGTCGGAGAGTAATCGGCGGCGAGAAGATTAGGTTTAGTTGGGTCAACGAAGCGAAGCCACGAGCATAAGCCATAATCTAATTCCGGAAAGAAAAAAAAAAGCTTAAAATTTTCTCGAGAAAGCTTGAAATTTAAACACTTTGAAACTCAAAGCTTCGAAGATTTTAGTCTGGGTGATTTTTCGAAAGACGCCATGAGAGTAGAAGCTATGATGATTCATCGAATTTTCAAAAACCTTAAAGACAATGAAAGGATAACAGATAAATATATTTCTTTTTGTCGTAGGACTTATTTAATAAAATAAAGGGTTGAGATTTGAGTAGCGTTTTCTAATCGAACGGTAGATAAATGACGGTATCAAGTAGCGTCAACTTGTTCATGGTGCCGCTTCAGAGCTCCAGCAGCACAATAAGATAATAACCTAAACTACGTTTATACCCTGGGATATTTAATTACTTTTTTTTTTTTAATAAATATAATTAGTGGGGTTGATCGCTTAAATTTCCTAATTAATTAATTTGAGTGGAAATAAAATAAGAGATCTGATTTATGATTGGTGAAAAACTTAACAATTATACAATTAAAAAGAAACATGCTTTTTAAAGTCACCCAAATGAGTCCCTACGATTTAAAAAGAACAATGACATTTATCGAAAGAAAACCTGTAAAGGTTATAATTACAAAGTAAGAAATATATCTTTGCT
The DNA here is from genome assembly GCA_963922655.1 of Cardamine chenopodiifolia. NCBI lineage: Eukaryota > Viridiplantae > Streptophyta > Magnoliopsida > Brassicales > Brassicaceae > Cardamine > Cardamine chenopodiifolia. Next base: position 12,502,803 of record OZ000486.1, on the reverse strand, counting down.
TTTGACCCCCAAAAAAAGGAAATTTATCTTTGGTTATGGTACAGATTCATTATCCACATTGGGCTTTAAGGTCCATAGGCCGATGGTCAACGATCAAACACAGAAAGTAAAAAGAACACGCCGTACTCTAACTTCTGAAGCACAAAAGAATTTAGGCTCAGACATAATGGGCTTTTAAAAAGGCCCAAAATAAGTTAGAACTAACAAAAAACAAGTAATCTCAAATGTCGTCTTCTTCAAAGAAAAAGCAAAAGAGAAGAAGAAAAGCACGATGGAAAATTCAAAAGACAAAACAATAAAAATGGAAAGAAAATTATTTTCCTTTATATTATGCAATACCGAGAAATTGGAAATCTTACTCGACAACGCACTTCTTTATTAACTGCTTGACGTGTGAGTGGGTCCTAACAAAAGGACTTCGTATTGAATAAACCGCACGCTACTAGCGTGCTCCGCGCAGGATCAAAGTCTCAAATCCTAATCTCTCTCTCTCTCTCGCCGTCTCTTCATCGTCTTCTTCCACAACCATGGCTTCTTGCGCCACCGGAACAGAAGCGGCGATTAGAGCTGCGGCATGTAGAGACGGAGACGAAGCATCTCATCTAAAGCTTATCTCAGTCTTTGTCATCTTCCTCACAAGTGTTTTTGGAATCTCCGGGCCGGTTTTTCTCGCTAGATACTTTCACGGCAAGCCTCTCTATGATAAAGCGATTCTAATCATAAAGTGTTTCGCCGCCGGAGTTATTCTCTCGACGTCGCTAGTCCACGTTTTGCCGGAGGCGTTCGCGTCGCTTGCTGATTGCCACGTGTCGTCACGTCATCCGTGGAGAGATTTTCCGTTCGCTGGTCTTGTGACTATGATCGGAGCCATAACGGCTTTGTTAGTTGACTTAACGGCGAGTGAACATATGGGACACGGTGGTGGTGGTGGAGGAATGGAGTACATGCCGGTTGATAAAGCGGTTGGAGGTTTAGAGATGAAAGAAGGAAAGTTTGGGGATGATTTGGAAATACAAGAAAATTGTGAGGATGAAATTGTGAAGATGAAACAAAGATTAGTGTCACAAGTGCTTGAAATTGGGATTATATTTCATTCAGTGATAATTGGAGTAACTATGGGAATGTCACAAAATCAGTGCACCATTAGACCTTTGATCGCTGCTCTTTCTTTTCATCAGATTTTCGAAGGCTTGGGTCTTGGTGGTTGCATAGCTCAGGTCAGTTTCTTTCTTCATTTAAAAAATAATAATAATAATCATAATTAATGCAATTTTATTTTAGAGTTGAAATAGTTCCTAGTTAGGGTGGGGGAGACAATAAATATACTGAAAAAAACAGATGTATGTGTTAGTTCTGACTTCTAAAATAATAATTATAAAAATACATTGAAGAAGTGTACTAGTTTGATAGATGTTGACATTGTTTGCATATCATAGAATGTTAACATTCTTCTAATTTAGAGATGCTCATTCCGGTTTGACTGATTCAAATTGAAACTCTACCAAAAATAAACCGAACCGAAGAGAAAATAAACCGGACTAGGCACCCCTCAATATAACATTAGTGTGTTTCTGTAGCAATAGTTATAAGGATTATAACTTAGGATTGATGTTGTGGAATTGTTATGTTGGCCAGGCGGGGTTTAAGGCAGGGACAGTGATCTATATGTGCTTGATGTTCGCGGTAACTACCCCTCTCGGGATTGTACTAGGGATGGTGATTTTCTCATTGACCGGGTACGATGATCAGAATCCGAACGCATTGTTAATGGAGGGTTTATTAGGATCATTATCTTCAGGGATTCTAATATACATGGCTTTAGTTGACCTTATTGCATTGGACTTCTTCCATAACAAGATGCTCACAATGGCCGGTGAATCGGGTTCTCGGCTCAAGAAGCTCTGTTTTGTGGCTTTGGTTATAGGTTCTGCCTCTATGTCACTGCTTGCTCTCTGGGCTTAAACTAAATCCAGGTTATATATCAATTACTTGGCCATAGGAAAAAGTATTATGATATATATATATATCTGTTTGAACATATTTGAATATGGTTTACTTTATAAAATATAATATATATATTTACATATTTTTCTTTCCTCTATTCTTTAGTATCACAACTACAAACTTTTAACTTGAAATTTTTTTTACAGATTTATCATTTATTGAGTTTTCATTCATTAACTGTAAAAGTATATTTACATATTTTCACTCTTCTATATCCTATAGTACTTCTACTACTACTAAACTGTATTGATCTTTATGTTAAAGCTAATATCTTCCTGCTTAGACGTAATAAACCATTCCAACTTCAAGCAGAGAAGTATGAGGAACATTAAGCACAACATCAGTTCCTCTGCAATTTGTGCTCATAAACGCAAACACAACATTCACTGCTAATTTCTTCAACATCGATGACGATTGCTTCGCCTTTGCGTACGATTGTCCTAGTATATACGCTACTCCTGCTTCTTTTGCTTCCATTATCTCCATACATTCCTCCTTTCTCCTCACATTCGACCCTTCTCCTTCTGCTTCAGTTCCCTGTTCGGTTTCAATGAATTCGACAAGTGCAGAGACTAACCGGTTTTCGAAATCATACATTTCTCTTGGAACATCTCTGTATCCATACCTAACAACACTTCTAAACATTCCATACTCTTTTGGCCCTACTCTGCTTATCACAAACCTTTCTTCTTCTCCAATGTATGGAACTTGAACTGATTTCACACATACAAACACTAGAATCCGGTGAAACGCTGGCAAATTCGTCACAAAATGTCCGAAAACCGCTGGAACTCCCGTCACAAGATTCGTGTAAACCAGTCCGATTCCTGGAACTCTCACCATACCGATACTCGGTCCCAAAGAGATTATCCGGTCTACTGAGACCTTGTTCCCGACATCGAATTCATGTTTCTTTGTAGTTCCATAGTTCCAGGTGTACATTACCGCCATGAATGTTAAGGAGAGGAGAATCGGGATCCAACCGCCTTCGGGTATTTTGTAGACGCATGCTGAGAAATATAGAAGCTCGATGGAACCGAAACAAACCAAGAAAGCTAAAACCGTAATGGCTCTCTGCTTCCATACAATAGTCATCACTAAAGCCATCAAACATGTAGTCACAAGCATCACAGATGTCACAGCAAGTCCTACACAAACAAAACAAAACATAAAGCTTTCAACTTTTTACAAACATTTCAAAGTTCATGTTTTGTGATGATCATGGTCTTTACCGTATGCATGACCGATCATGTTAGTATCTCTTAACCCGATAGTAACCGCCAAGCAAAGACACATTAACATCCAGTTAACTTCAGGGATATAAATCTGTCCATGGATCTTGCTTGAAGTATGAATGATCTTGACCCGAGGAAAGCAATCGAGCGCACAACATTGACTTATGATTGAAAACGTTGCGGATATAACAGCTTGGCTTCCTATCACAGCTGCAAATGTAGCTACAATGAACACTGGCCAGAACACAGGCTCTGCAAACAAAACTTAATTATCAAGTTAATCCCATTCAAAAATTTGATTTGCTTCTTGTTATTGAACACTATAAGGTTTTAAGAACTTACCGGGGATCGCCTTGTAGAAGCTTCTTTGAATGTCTTCATGGTGTTTAGAGAGGAACGCAGCTTCACCCATGTATGCAAGAATCAAACATGGGTATACAAAGAACGAGAAAGCCACCTATATTTCAATTTTACACAAGCATTTGTGTTACACAAAAGGATGATTCTTTTCATTTGGATCATATCTTATAAAGTTAAAGGCGTTTACCTTTATGGACAGAGAAGAGAAGTGACCTAAGTCAGCAAACATTGTCTCAACACCTAAAGAGAATAAACACAATAGAAGAATGAAAAACATAAACTTTGACAATGATATAAAATATATGTATTCTTAGTTTCATCAAACTAAATTGTTACCAGTGATTGAAAGAACAACTCCTCCAAGTGAAACCCACCCTTCAACGCCAGTGCTTCTGAGGAACTTATACATATAAACCGGTGAAAGCGCAGAGACTATACGCGGATTCCATTTTATAGTGTTGTAGACTCCAATGCTGCTGATTGAGAGAAGCCAAGCAGTGGAGATTGGAGCGAAAATGAAAGCGACTCTATGCGTACCATAACGCTGGACCGAGAATATCGCCACCAAGATGACACAAGAGATGATAACAACATAATCTGGAATTCAGGACAAGAGAAACAAAACTATACATTAGACGTTAATCAGTATATATGGCCAAAGTAAGCAAGCAGATTCAGACATACTCTCGTGAAGTTCGGGAATCTTGAGCTTGACTCCAGAAACAGCTGAAAGAACTGCAAGAAACAAAATGATTAGAAAAGATATTAATCTAAAGAAGAAGACTTTGTCTAAGGTTCATTGCAGAGAAATTATGTAGAATATTCACCTGAGATTGTTGGAGTAAGGACACTATCACCAATGGCCATACATGTCCCTAAAAGCACAAAGATCAATAAAAACTTTTGAGATTTCGGATGTTTCTCGAAGAATGATTTAACCGCTGCGCTTTGCCGAGTCTCTCCCGGGCTTCCCGTAGCATATGTTGATAGTTTCTCATCCATTTCTTGATGATTTGGTAATATGCTTAGCTTGGCATATCTGCATAGAAGCGAATACAACGCAAATGTTCCACCTTCACAACAATCAAACCACAAGATTGATCAATATCGAAAAACATAAGTAAGACATTTCATATTTCTGAAAAAAAATTTAAACTTTTACCTTCTCCATTGTCATCTGCTGAGAGAACAATGAAAACGTATTTGAAGAGAGCAATGAGTGTAAATGTCCAGAAAATGAAAGAGAACACTCCAAAGATCTCTTCATCGTCTTCTTGGAGGCTTAGTTTACCAGAGAAAGTGGTTTTGTAAACATAGAGAGGTGATGTGCTAAGATCTCCATAGATCACTCCAAGGCTTTGGTAAGCCAAAGTTAGAACATTGGCACAAGACACAGTCTTCAAGTGCTGAAACAATTAACAGAAGATTGATTAAGCAAATTATACCCAAAATAAGAATGATTCTTCATCCCATTATCCCATCAAATATGGACCACGATTTTAACCAGATAAGCATAAACTTAGAATCATTTATATTCAGATTAATAATTCTGTTTTATTCCAAAGTTTTGAGTTTGCTTATCCATCTCATCTATTTCCTTAAAAATACTGATTTTTTAATTTCAAAATCAAATCTCCTGCCAAATTACATATACATTAATAGTTAGAATCTAGAAGTATTAATTTCACAAGTTAACAACTTATCTAATTTCACCAAACATGAAATGCGTTCACGTCTTATATTGTTTTTGGTAAATACCAAAGTCGATATGGTTTAAGCAGGACCTACCAGTCCTACTTGGGAAACAATCCAAAATTCATTTAAATGATGAAAAAACAGAGAAAACAAAACAGACATTTAAAACCTTTTAAAATTTCACTTGTTCTTCTTCTTCAAATATCAAAACCCAATCTTGAGCACATAAATTCTCAGTGAAACTTACATTGTTCCCAAAATCAAAAACCCAGAAGGAAAAATGTTTACTTTTTTAAAATCCCATTACAAGAAACATAACGAATTGTCTTAATGAACAAAGAAATCAAAACAGAGGATAGAGCAGAACATGAAAAACAGAGGAAATTTTTGAGAAACCCAATAGAAAAAACTGACCTGTTGAGAAGTTCCTTGTTCAATAAAACTTGGTGATTGGTTCATGGTTCTGTAAGCAAACTGCTATTTTCAGTTTAGTTTATGGAGAGGGATTTGGAGAAACAGAGAGAATATAATAATGTGAAGAAAGAGAGAGAGAGAAGTTAGGAAGTAGAGAAAGAGAAGCAGACGAGTGAGGAAAGAGAGGAGTGTTGTGTTTTTGGTACAAAGAAGAAACTTTGCTGGTTTTCATTTATTGCTTTGTTCTTTCTTCCTTTAAAAAAAATAAATTTCGATATATATAAACTAAGTTTACTTTAGTATTTATTATTTTTCCCTTTTTTAGTTAAGAATTATTTTAGTTGACAAAAACAATCAATATTTTGTTATTTCTTTAAGTAATATTTCTTGAAATGGTTTTATACAAATATTTTTTAACTAAATGCCCGGCAGAAACAAATAACTATATTTAGTTATTTACAGTTATAAATTTTAGCATTTTCGCTTGGATTTTTTTTTCTTTGTTTAATTTATCAGTTAGTTTTTACAAAATAGGAGTATTTTTACGTACTATATTATTCTATTTCGGATAAGAATTACTAACCATTTGTTTGTGAATATTTTATTTGACCATGTCGTGCATAAAAAAAACAAACAATGAGAATAGACATATATAAATATATTTACAAATAAAAATAGTAAAATCATATATAACTGGAATTTTTGTGATATTCTGTTTCATAACTCGTGTTTCACCATTTGTATATAGATAACAAGATGTAGCATATAGTTGGCAAAATATAAAGGGGTACGTGTTGAATAGTAATTCTTTTCAATAGGTCCTATTACTACGTAACCTATCTCTGTAACAAGACAAATACTAATGGGCTGTAATATTTGTTATTTAGCACTATTTAATCATTTTTGTTTTTTGTTTAAATTTAGTGCTATTTAAGCATGATTAGCACTATCTAATCATGATAGTTATCCACAAATAATACAGAATTACATAGCATAGAGGTATACTATTTTAATACGTGTGTTGCATTGGTTCAGTTGTTCTGATTAGAGGACAAGGACATAGTAAAATATGGTAATGGTGAAAATAAAATTGTGCAGAATATATTGTTGGACAAAATTGTGGACCGAATTAAATTTGGAAAGTGAGCTTAAAATTTTTCTCTTTTTTTGTTAGGTTTCATTTTGGTGACGATTTGTTTGAATATGAAAAAATGAAAACAAAATGGTTTATGCTTAATTTGGTTTAGTTTTTGGATAGGTTGGCTCATTATGTTTTCGTTTAGAATAAAATTATTTAAATTGAATTGGACACTCATATTATCTCTATATAAAGATGATAGTTCTTAGGGTTATGACAAGAAACAAAATTTGTATCACTATAAATCTTACTAAACTAACTATGACTGATTTTGTCAACAAAGACTTATGAGAGTATATGAGAAAAGATTATTAGTTTAGCAGTTCTGAAAATTACAACTTTTTCGTCACAAAAAAAATGACAGTCTTTATAATTAAATAGATAAACTCTGAAATATGTAAACAATATCAGACACTCAATCGATTTTATGATTTTATCTATTAAAGAATACTACTGTTTATGCTCCCTTATTTAAACAGTTTTTATAACTTATGATATCGATACGAAAATATAATATCGATTTGAATCGTCAAATAGATGAGAAGAAAGAAAACGATATGTTGAGAGAACTTATCTATCACTCCTCTGTCATTCTTTAATCAAATTAACAGTTCATCATCAAAGTATTGATATGAATTATAATTATGATATGCAAAATTTATTTTAAAATTTTGTTGATAGCTGTCTATTGATTCTTATAAACCTTTAAAACTATTGAGTATATGAAATATTCAAATATGTGTTTTTATCCATATAAGTTTATAATTTAGAATATCTGAATATGGTAAATGGTATTGATGTTGTGCACCCTTTCTTAGCTACTTTACCCTTTGCTTTTACAGTAATGGCATCGATGCCTCGAGATACAACCATTTGGTGCATGCAGCAAATCTTGGGACCATTATGATAAGAACCAAACGAATAAATATTACATTATATTTATTTATTTTATATGAAAATTTCACTGAAGTTAAAATTAATTAAAGATATCTTTATCAATACTTTAATGGTTACGCCAATAATTCTTTTATTTTGGGTTCCTCATCCAGCTGACAGTAATGTCTGATCAAAATACATGATTTTTATTTAAATTTCTATAGACACGTGATATTATCGGCACCATGCCATTATTTGCATAACCCGTCGTCAACAAAATATTTCCACATAAACATATATAGATAAGCAACTATTGGCTTCTTTATTTTAATAATGATAATTTGATAATCATCAGAAGATGGTTAAATGAAATAATTATCTTGATTTTCTTCTAACAATTTCTCACCAAAATTCAACACGCGCGAATAAAAGTGTGTGTAATGTTTAGTAAAATAATCTCACGAGAAGTTCGTGTGAAATCGGAAAGCAAACCTAACCCTGTCTTAACTTCGCAAATGCAGCTTAATTTTAAAGCTTAAAGCCTTAAACATGTGGTTAAACTTGTATTAACAACTCATTTGAATGATGAACCTAATTAAACCACGTCACTTTCAAAATTAGGTCAATATTAAGTACGTACTTCAGTTTGGTTCACTTACCTTTTTAATTTTCGCTTGCCCTTATAACAAGAAACTGAGATAGCGAGTTGTTCCAAGAAGAACAATTAAAGTTGATATTTTCCTCGCTTGAAGAATATTCTAAGTCTTAGTTTTGACTGATAATTAACATGTTTTTTTATTATGCGGTGTATTTTATCATAGAAAAGCCATATACATTACGCTATATATTCGGTCATATATATGCGTGGAAACATGCTCAGAAAGAAGATTTTTCTTCGACAATTGACTTTAAAAATGTGACGTAGTGTCATACTAGTAGAAAAATCTTACGATTTTTTTTGTTTGTGTGATAAATCGGTGTTTCTTTTGTTGAAGCATGAATATTCATACGACTCTTGTCAGCTAAAAGTTTCTACTAGAATTTTCTAGTTACGGAAATGAAAAATTATGCAAGGTATTTAATAATCCGAAGAAATGGTATTATTATGATCTATCATATGATCAGGTTGTTACATAACGAAACGCGCATAGAAGAACGAAGGATAGCTTGCGAAAACATGTTGTCACGCTACATGCAGGAATCATAAATGTGTTGATGTTAAAGAAAATCATGGATGTGTCATGTAAGGTAATTTTTTAGTTTGGGGTATTCCTTATAAAGTCCAATTGCTGATTAAACGCTTCAACTTGATTTCTGAATATGAAGCAATTTTGGACTGTTCCTTATAAGTTAAAATTGCTAGTTAGATGTGATGATTGTCAGGATTCAAATGCACCATGAATTTCTTGGTATGGATGGAGTACTTGCAATTTAAATCAAAGAATACTATTAGTTTTTAAGTTAAGAGCAAATGAGATATTGAATATAAGAATATATATATATATATATATATAAGACGAAGGTCTAGAATTATATGACATAGTGATTTGTATTAGTATTATTATTGTGTGATTATAGTGTAGATTTCGAATTGGTAGTTAAATAGTGCGGAAAAAATGTAAGATGAATAAGCAGAGGAGTGGGAGGCCCATTTGGGGATCCACCAACTCGTCGACTAGTTCTCAAATTGAAACGGTCTCTTCCTCATTTAATGAATTTGCCGTTTTCTCACTAATCAAATATCAATTATCCCTCATTTAAATTATTTTCCCATATTAATTTGAATATGTCTATTTCAGTTGTCTTATTAGTAATTAATAACCTATATAATAGATGGTTTGGTCCATCTCTGATATTGAAAGGTACTGGACCGAGATGGCGATGTTTTAAAATAAAAGTATTATCAACTTAAGAAAAATAAATGATATAAGTTATAAAGAAAAAGAAGCTATTTAACAACAACAACAAAAAAGTTATAAAGAAAAAGATACTCGAGGCCTAGTGCATGCTCTAAGCCAATTGATAGAGCGTGGCCAGTACTGATGTAATTATAGCCCGAGAGTGTTAGTTTAATGCTCGAAGTAACAATTAAATTTCACATAACCCTAAACTTGAACAGAACTAGGTATACTGAATCTAATCCACAAAATTTTAATGAAACTGATCAATATCGTGTAAATAAAGGCAGACCGGTTACAAAATAATAAATTAGGTATTTTTGGTAGTAATATAGTAATAATATCTATGAAAAAGCCCTTTATCAAAAAAAAATATCTATGAAAAATTGTATAAAACTAATCCAACAAAGTACATTTTTGGTAAAATAGATATGATATTTAAAAAACGAAAACTTTTTCTTTAATATTAAGGTGTGGTTGTCAAAAAAAAGAGTAAGAGATATGATTGACCTAACGGCTTGACTCTAGAGCACAATAACTCGAAAACGAAAATCCATAAACAATAAGCTGAGAGAAAATGGTCAACATGAATGTAAAAATCATGCTAATCATAATGCTGCAATAAGAGTATAAGACTATTAGTGTGGAGAGAATGAATAGTGATGTAGTCGAGTCGTACCAAGTTAAATAAGTGTTTGATCGGTCCCTTATTGAGCTTACACTTTACACTAAGCTACGGTAGTATTCAGATCGTGAGAGAAAGCAAATGAATAGTAGTTCAATGGTTTTCATCACGTCGGTAAAAGTTTGTGACTGATTTAAGTTGACTGTTGTATTTAGGATTTGATCAAACAAAAAATTAAGGTTTTAAGAATTGTTAGTTCAGTTATGTTACAGATCGACGATTATAAAAAAAAAATTATAATTTTTTAACAAAAGATTTTAGAGAATAATAAATTTGATATTTTAGATTTTTTACGGAGATTTTTGCATGATTTGTGAAGAGCGGGTAGTTTTTTCTATTTATAGTGGTTTGAAGAGGTTTGTAGTTTTTTTCCTTTCCGAATTGAGATTACCTTTTCGTCTAATATTTTCTGTTCCGAGTTGATTTTATTTTTTGGATTAATTTCCTTTTTTGCACTTAAATCGACATTTCGATATTCATGGGTCGAGCTAGTTGGTTTTTAACATGTCGATTCTTGATTTGGATCAGATTTATTGTGAAGGTGTTAAACCTGATACCAACAATTAGTTCTCTCCAGTTCGTCGAATGATTGTTTACTTGAGTTCAGCGAAATTAAAAGAGCTGACTTGATGTAAATCGAGAATGACATGTTTAATGCGAGATTGAGTTTGGCCTTGTGATACAAAAGCGGATTCGGCTTAAACTGCGCGACTAAGATCAGCTTACGATGCAAAACTAATTTCGGCCTACTCTATGGAGAGTATATCGACTTACGATAGGAAACTGAGTTAGACTTAATCTGCGGAGCTTAAATCAGTATATGATGCAAAATTGGGTTCGGCTTAGTCAGCAGAGCTTTGATCGGCTTATGATGAAAAATTGAGTTCGGCTTAAACTGCACGACTGAGATTGGTTTACAATGTGAAACTAAGTTCGGCTTACTCTATGGAGATTAGATCGGCTATGATGCAAAACTGAGTTTGGTTTACTCTATGGAGTTTAGATCGGCTTACGATGCAAAACTGGGTTTGACTTACTATGCAGAGCTTAGATAGTATGATGATGCAAAATTTAGTTCAACTTAAATTGCACGATTGAGATTGACGTATGATGTGAAACTTAGTTCAGCTTACTCTAGAGAGGTTAGATTGGCTTATGATGCGAAACTAAGTTTGGCTTACTCTTTGGAGCTTAGATCAATTACACTAGACTATGTGCGATTTATAGCTCGGCTTACCATGTCTAAGTATGCGATTAAGCAATGATGTCCAAGAGATAAGTTTTTTACGACAAAAATATGAGTACGATGAGCTCCATTTTGATGACTTTTGAGTTAAGTAATCTTGTTAATCCTCGATTTTGATATTTGATGTGAGTCTGAGCTTGGCTTAACGACTTGATGATGCAAAAGTGGGGTCGGCTTCGCTATTTCACAGTTTGAGATTGGGCTTGGTTTATCCGTTCTTCATATAAGACTAGACTTGGCTTTGGTGTTTTACGGTGCAAGAGTGGGCTCGACTTATCCATTCTTTATGCGAGAATAGTCTTGGCTTACTAGAATTTTAGAATACGAACTAAAGCTTGATTTACACATTTCTTTGTTAAAGTCAAACTCTTATTATGTGAGATATCGACTTATTTGCTCTGACAACTTGTCCAGATGAGAGACTAGGCTCGAATTTGTTGTTTTATTGTGTGATATTAGGTTTGGCTTATCTGTTCTTCATGCGAAACTAGGCTCCACTTTGTTGTTTTACAGTACAAGACTAGACTCGGCTTATATGTTCTTTATGCGAGACTAGGCTCAGCTTTGCCGTTTCATGGAGCGAAAATGGGCTTGGTTTATCCGTTCTTCATGCGAGGCTAGACTCGGCTTTGATGTTTCACGGTGCGAGACTGGGTTCGGCTTATCCGTTCTTCATGAGAGACTAAATTTGACTTACTAGGATTATAGAATATGAACTAAAATCTCGATTTACACATTTTCTTGCCAAATTCATGCTCCAATTATGCGAGATGTCAACTTATTTATCTCGGAAAACTTATCCGAATGCAAGACTAACTTGGCTTTCTCGTTTTTGGTGCAAAACTAGTCTCCACTTATCTGTTATTCGTGCAAAACTTGGCTCAACTTTATTATTTCACGGTGCAAGACTGGTATCGGTTTATCGGTTTTTCATGCGAGACTAAGCATGAATTTGGTGAAATAGATTTTATTGAGTGATATAGTTGTGCCTCGTAAAAAGCTACTTATGTACCCGTTTGAAGGGATCAAATCATTCGTAGTTTGTATAAAATGGAATGTTGCTCGGTTGATGAACTCTTTTTTTGCGGTTGTCGACCTAGTAGTAAAGCCTTTGTCGATTAAGCTAAGAGATTTCTCTTTGTTGATACTTTTTTAGGAGGTATTCTGTAGAGGTTGGCATTCTGCGGTAGAGTGACTGACTATTTGATAAAAATTGCAGTATGACTCGGATATCAGGTCGAACATACTCCTCAGGTCAGATGTATTTGTTCCATGATAGAGGTGGGCGTTGTTCGTCCTAACATAATATGTAGTTGTTGTCTTTTTACTTTTGTCATGTTTGTAGCTATTATAATGTTGTCAAGGCTCGTGGTATGATTCATTTGACTTATCTTTGGAGGCGGTCAATACTTTTATAGGAGCATGTAGTTTTTGTAATGCCTTACGTTCTTCTTTGATGTTAATGTATATTGTTGCACGATGCAAGACATCCTCCAATGTTGTGGACGTATTTTCTAATGATGTATCATGCTAGCGACACTCAAACCACAATCTTGTCTGCAAAGCCTCAGTAGATGCAGTGTCGTCTATCATTACGCGACATGTTAATGATTCAAAACAATGTATATAGTTTCGCAGACTTTCATCCTTCTTCTGAGTCAATTTCCACAATTCGGCACTCGAATATAAAGTATTGCTTCATAAAAGCTTGCGATAGATCGACAAAATAGTCATTGGTACATGATTTCATTTTGGCGAACCATTGAGGAGTTGCTCCGCTCAGATTTTCCACGAATAACTGACACAATACCTAATCATTTTATTCATTGGATAGTCGTCCTCTCCCACTAGAAATCATAAAAGTGGTTATATGGTTGCGTAGATCTATCTTTTCATCGTAGATTGGTAATTTGATTATGCCAATGTGCTACAAGTCGACTCCAGATATTCTGGTCGTAAAAGGAGTTTGTTGACCTTCTTCAAGGATTTTATCGGTCTCTAGTGCCGAACTGGTCGCACGATGCATCTGTGATTTCATATTGCAAATGGTTTTGATTAGTTCTGCTTACCAATCTTTAGTGTTAGCAAGTTTTTCGTACAGAGCTTGTGGAGTCAGCGGCGTGGGTGTTGCGACGTTGTTTAGGGCACCCAACATATTTTTTTGTAAAAATTCTTGCATAACAGGCGTTCAAAGGTCGCCAGTTGTGCCTTCCAAGGCTCGTCTTTTAGTAACCATGGCTTGTCTTTGTTCTTTGGTGGTTATTGCTGAATTTTCTCTGGCAAATCTTTCTATTAGGTATCTTAAATGAATAGAAATTTTGGCTTGTTGTGCTGGCGTGATGGGTAAGATCGTGGTAGGCCTTGTGCAGGATTTTCCATGGTATCGTTGTTAGTACTGGTGTTGTCACCTTGATATGTGTGGCCAGTGTCATTGTCGTCCCGAGCTCTGTCAATGGGAGGTTGATTTCGCGGATCTCAAGCTCCATTTTCTGTCATCTTTGTCGATCATAAAGTTTTTTGCAGAGAAAAGTTTTGTTTTTTCCCACAGACGACGCTAGTTGTTGTATTTAGGGTTAGATCAAACAAAGAACTAAGGTTTTAAAAACTGTTAGTTTAATTGATGTTAAAGATCGGCGATTATAAGATGAAAATTAAGATTTTTCTTAACAAAATATTTTACAGAATAATGAATTTGATCTTTTGCAGAGATTTATGGATGATTTTAGAATAGAAAATAACTTTTATTTATAATGGTTTAACGAAATGTGCAGTTTTCTTTTTCTTTTCGAATAAAAATTGTCTTTTCGTCTTATCTTTTCTTTTCTTCTCATTTTTTTTTCTGAATTAATTTTCTTTTTTAATTAATTTTTTTTACAATATGTGTCGATTCTTCATGAACCGAACTAATTAATTTCAACATATCAATTTTTGATTTGAATCAAATTTATCATAAATGTGTTAAATCCGGTACTTTGCTGATGTCGTTTTCAGTATTCACATCTGTGCTTTAAAAACTTCAATAATTTAGATTTCACATCAAAGAAACGTAAGGACATATGCATGCACACGGTTGGGAATAATTGAAGACGATGTTAAATATTATAATATCGGACACTCGTCCCTAAAAGCCTCAACAACAAAATCTTTAAGGGTCTTGTCATCTTGTGGGGTCCATCCGTACCATCTTTTAAAACATATCTCAAAGTACATTGCATGTAAGTGGATCGGAATAATACAACCTAAAACACAAACAAAACGGTGTACCAAAAAAATAAATATATTGGCAAGAAAATAGAAAGGGGAAAAAAACACAAGAAAAAGTAAGATTGCGTGAGTGAAAAGGAATATTATGTTATTAAATTATATAAAAAATAAGTAAAGTAGACTGAAAAGAAAAAGAAGCAACGCGTCCCTTTTGATCTGATAGTGTTGAAAGTTGTGTGATGATGTTTCGATGAAGTTTTCTAGATTTTATACCTTAATTAATGCGTATGGATCTTGTAAACTTCATAGATTGAACTCTTTAACAACTAGATTTGAGCTCAATACATAAGATTTTAGACAAATAAGGTGACTCAATTGGTTTCTTTAGAGCTAAGTATCCTAATATATATAGCTTACACTCAATAGTAAAATACTAATGAGGTGATTATTAACATTTTACACATGTCGTCTATAAGGAATCCCTAAATATTAATATTTATGTTGTACTTATCCATATATATAATTTTATCTTCTTACTTGTAACCAAAGCGAGCTTCTTCCTAATAAAAATGGTTTTCACTTTTAATGTGATTATTGGATCTAAGAGATGTCCTATTTATTTAGAGAGAGAGACAAAAAAAAATTTTGTAAATTTTTTTTTTCATAAACACAATTAAGATCTTTTAAAAAAAAAATTATATAAGTTCTGGTCATGAAAAATCAACTGGTCCAAAGAATTATTATCTAGGAAAAAAACAGTCGTAACAGAAAAGACAGAACAAACCTGAATAATATGCCTGAGTATTTCTGAACTTTAAACTGGTCTAATATAGACCCTACAACAACTTAACAAGAAAAACTCAACTACTCCAACTAGCCACATAAGTTTCCTATATTCTACGAAGACTCATTCAATCAATGACTTATTCAAACTAAATGAAACAAAGACAAATAATGCGTTTTATTCTTCAATTCCTCCCCTAAATTGGAAACACATTTACTTCTAGTTTAATTTTCCTTCAGACAGACTTCCATTCTTCTCCTCAGCTTTTCAAACACTTCAAGTTTCACCGCTTTAGTCATAATATCCAATAATTGCACTTGAGTAGAATAATACTCCATCCTGCTTACTTCGCCATTTACCAAGTCACGTAAGAAGTGGTACCTTCCATGGATGTGTTTGCTTCTCCCATGAAAAACTGGGTTCTTTGACAACTTAATAGTGGAACTGTTGTCACAAAACAGAATTATCCCTTTCTCTTGAACACAGCTTATCTCTTCAAGAATGTTTCTCAACCAGATTGCTTGACAAGCTCCGTTTGCTGCAGCTACAAACTCAGCCTCCATTGTTGACAATGTCACAATGGATTACTTCTTTGATGCCCACGTTGCTCCTCCCCCAGACCCGGCCTTGACTTAAAGCAGATGAAACTGGTGCTTTAGGCATAACATGAATATATAAAATTTAGGGGCTTCATTTTTTGTAAAATCTTATGTAGTGTAGTGGTTGAATGTAAAATTAACTATCCTTGACGATTTTGTGGTGGAGGTGTTACAAGATGAAGAATACGTGGAGAATCAGGAAAGTGAAATGTCTGCTCAATGTATAACTTTGTCATTTAGCTCATTCATGGGCATATCCACACCTACAACAACGAAAATGAAGGGTTTCATTCACAAAACAGAGGTTTTGATAATGCTAGACAGTGGTGCCACTCACAATTTCATCACCCCGGTTATGGCCAAGAAATTAAAACTGGTGGAAACTATTAATGCCGAGTTGAATATTGTGTTAGGCACGAGAGTGATGGTAAAAAGCACAGGTGTATGTCGGAAGATTAGCTTCACATTGCAAGGATGGGAGTTTACCACTGACTTTATCACTTTGGACCTGGGTCAGGTAGATATCATTTTGGGAGTGCAATGGCTGAGAACTTTAGGAGATTGTCGAGTGAACTGGGAAGCGCAAGCATATTCTTTCAATTATCAAGGTCAGGAGGTTACATTGTGGGGAGATCCATATTTACATTTTACTCGGCTTCCAAGGTCAGACATGGCACCTATGCTTGATGATGCAATAGAATTACAATCTGGAATGCATACATTAAACACTGAAGATGTGATATCAATACCGAGTGAGGTGGAGAATATACTCACACGTTATTCTCATGTGTTTAATGAACCAACAGACCTTCCTCCCATAAGAAGACGAGAACACTCTATTAATCTGTTACCAGGAGTGGGAGCAGTGTCGGTTCGACCTTACCGTTATCCTCACGCTCAGAAGGAAGTCATGGAGAAAATGGTTAAGGAGATGTTGGTAGCAAGAACTATTAGACAGAGCCACAGTCCATACTCTAGCCTTGTGTTATTGGTGAAGAAGAAAGACCAATCATGGCATTTTTGTGTGGACTACAAAGCTTTAAATAAAAAGCTACCATACCAGATAAATTTCCAATTCCAGTGATCGATCAAATTTTGGATGAGCTGGAGGGAGCCAAAGTTTTTTCGAAATTGGATTTAAGGTCTGGTTATCATCAAATAAGAATGAAGGAGTCAGATATTCAAAAAACAGCTTTTCGCACTCATGACGGTCATTATGAGTTTGTTGTGATGCCATTTAGATTGACCAATGCTCCAGCAACATTTCAATCCCTTATGAATGAAATTTTCAGGCCTTTCTTCCGCTATTTTATACTGGTATTCTTTGATGACATCTTAGTTTACAGTGCTAATTTGGAGGACCATTTACAGCATTTATTGGTGGTGTTGAAGCTTTTTGAAAAACATCAATTATACACTAATCGAAAGAAATGTTTATTTGCTAAGGAGCAGATTGACTATCTTGGCCATATTATTTCAGCAGATGGAGTCTCAACAGATCCGGAAAAATGGCGGTGATGAAGAAATGACCTGTACCGAGAAATGTTAAAGAATTGAGGGATTTTCTAGGGTTAACAGGATACTACAGAAAGTTTATTCGTGGTTATGGAGTAATGGCTCGGGCCTTAACAAAGCTGTTGAAGAAAGACAGTTTTTTTTGGAGTAATCAAGCCACTAAAGCTTTTGAAGCTCTGAAACAGGCTATGACTACAGCTCCGGTGTTGGCCTTACCAAATTTTACAAAAGCATTTGTGGTGGAAACAGACGCATCAGGTTTTGGTCTTGGGGCGGTGTTGATGCAAGACAAGAAACCAATCGCTTTTTTCAACCATGCCTTAACTGCGAAAGAACAGCTAAAAACGGTGTACGAAAGAGAATTAATGGCCATAGTTTTGGCTGTATAGAAATGGAAACATTACTTATTGGGTCATCGATTTGTGGTACATTCAGACCAGAAGAGTCTCAATTTCTTGTTAGAGCAACAAGAGGTTTCAATGGATTATCAAAGATGGTTACATAAATTGCTGCCTTATGAATTTGAGATTTTGTATAAACCAGGAGTGGAGAATAAAGTTGCGGATGGGCTATCTCGGATACAATATTCTACGCTGGCAGTTGCAAATGACAACTTGTTGGCCCTGACTATTCCCTCAGTACTTCAAGTGCAGGACTTATACAAGGAGATCAATGCTAATACACAAATACAAGAGCTGAAGGAACGTGTGCTATTAACTCCAGACACACTGATTGGTTACACCATCAAATCAGGTTTTTTGTGGTATAAGAACAGGTTAGTCTTACCTAAGGATTCACAATTTAAACCTCTTATATTACACGAATACCACTCGGGGTTGCTAGGAGGTCATTCAGGGGATTTAAAGACAGTTAAAAGAATTCAACAATCTTTTTTCTAGACTGGCATGTTAAAAGACATACAGGAATTTGTGGCAGCTTGTGCAGTGTGCCAAACTCACAAATATTCTACACTGTCACCGGCGGGGTTATTGCAGCCCATACCTATTCCTCAGTGGATTTGGGAGGACATTAGTTTGGATTTCGTGGAGGGGTTACCAACTTCACAGGGGATGAATGTGATCATGGTGGTTGTTGATCGACTGAGTAAGTATGGACATTTTATTGGCCTTAAACATCCTTTTCATGCAGTGGATGTGGCTAACATTTTCACCAAAGAGATAGTTAAACTCCATGGATTTCTAACATCAATCATTTCGGATAGAGCAAAAATATTCCAGAGTTCATTTTGGGTGGCGTGTTTTAAACAAGCTGGGACACAACTTCGCTATAGCACTGCCTACTATCCACAAACAGACGGTCAGACAGAGGTATTAAATCGGTCTTTAGAGACATATCTTCGATGTTATGCCTCAGCTCATCCTCGTACTTGGGCAAGGTTTCTATCATAGGCTGAATTGTGGTATAATACTTCTTATCACACTGCACTGAAGACTACTCCATTTAAGGTGGTTTACGGTAGAGATCCTTCAGCAATAGTAAGGTTTGAAGAACATTCAACTAAGAACTTTAAATTGGAACAGTCATTGAAGGAGAGAGATGTAATGCTAGGACAAATTAAAGCTCACTTGATCCATGCTCAGCAACTAATGAAAAATAACGCGGATAAACACATGAGAGATTTGAATTTCACAATGGGGGATATGGTATATTTGAAGTTAAGACCATATCGACAGAATTCGGTCGCAAAACGATTTTGTCAAAAGTTAGCTGCAAAGTACTATGGCCTTTTTGAAGTATTGGAAAAGATTGGGAAGGTGGCGTATCGATTGGCTTTACCGGAGGATTCAAAAATACATAATGTGTTCCATGTGTCATAGCTGAAACCAGTTTTAGGATCACAACATACAGTGAGTACTTTACCAGTTTTAGATTCCGACTCTGATGGGTTTATGTTGCTGCCAGAATCGATCTTAGACACTAAGTACAATGATAAAGGAGTGTTGGAGGCATTGGTACATTGGAAGGGCTTGCCAGCGTATGAAGATTCTTGGGAAAGTGTTCAGGTTCTCAAGAATCAATATCCAGATTTCAAGCTTGAGGACAAGCTTAGTTTCAATGGCGGGGGTATTGATAAGCTAATGAATGTGTATGTGAGAAGGACACGTGGAATAATTAATGAAACAGAAAAAAACACACGTGCGAAAGAAAAGGAGCAAGAGCCACTGAGGAGTTAAGTCACACAGAAAGAAAAGAAGAGTAAAGTGGGATCTTTACATAGAAGAGTTCGAGAGTGAAGAGAAGAAGAGAGTTGAGCTAAATCGAGATGAGAAGAGGTGAGTAGTTACAACCTTGTAACTAACTATTGTTAGAAAAGTATAAATAGAGCCTCCATTTGTTTGAGAAGGGGGTGGATTGTAGTGTTAAATCGTGATGTACGATTCTGGGTTTGAGCTTGCATGATGTGTGCTTAGCCATTCTCTTATTCACTGTAATCATTTGTTCATCAATATAACAGATCAGAGATTGAAACTTACCATTCAGACCTCCCTCCCCAAACATGAAAAATATCATGATGTACTCTTTCTATCGTCCACATCACAAGCATAATCATTGTCTGCATATCCCACCAGCTTATGTTCTCCATCACGCACATATTGTATTCCAAAACCACTAGTTTCTTGCACATATCTTAAAATTCTCTTCACCCCTAACAGATGATGCTTTGTTGAACTTTCCATATAGAGACTAACCATATTAGCAGAGAATATCAAATCAGATCTAGTGTATGTGAGATACCTTAAGCTTCCAACGACCTGCTTGAACAATGTTGAATCAACTTCAAGTCCGACTCCTTCTTTAATCAGTTTTTGGCCAGGAACTATAGGGTTCTTCACCATGTTACACTCTTCCATCCCAAAATTCTTCACTGTCTCTTCAACATACTTATTTTGACTGATAAAAATACCATGTTCATCTTGTGACTTCCACTCCCAAGAAGTTTTTCATATTCCCTAGATCAGTCATGGAGAACTCTCCTTCATTGACTCCTTGAATTCTTCAAGCATTTGGTCTGAGTTTACAGTATAGAGGCTTACAATCACCATGTTTTCACCTTCAATTTTTACGAACAAAGTATGCTCACAATAACATTGTCTAAAACCTTCCTTCACGAAATAGCCTTCAATTCGACTGTACCAGGCTCTGGGTGCCTGCTTCAGTCCATATAAAGCTTTTCACAATTTTTATTCCTTCTCATTCTCTTTGTTTTGCTCAAATCCTTGGGGATATTCTACTTACACATCTTCATTAAGATCTTAGTGCAAGAAAGCACTTTTTACATCTAACTGAAAGATCTTCCAACCCATTTGTGCAATCAATGCTATGATAATTCTGATTGTATCATATCCAACTACTGGAGCAAATACATCATGAAAGTATACTCCATGTATTTGATAATAACCTTTTGCGACTAGTATTGCCTTGAATTTATTGATTTCTCTTTTTCATTGATTTATGTTTTGAAGATCCACTTTACTTATATCACCGTAGCTCCCTTTGGTAATTCTACTAACTCCTATGTGTTATTTTCTTCAATGGATTTGATCTCAGTTTACATCGTTTTTCTCCACTTTTCATGTCATATCGCATCATCGAATTTGTTTGGATCTTCTTCTGCGATAAACATGGCTATCGCATCTTCACCATCCTTTGTGACAACAGAATTCATCCTATCACACATGTAGTCTTTCATCCAGACCGGTTGATGAACTGTCATTTCATGCGTCGAGATACTCCTTGTGTTACTCACGCTTGCTCTGTTGGATGTTGCTATTACTTTGTTTGTAACAAAATTCTCTTTTCCCACATCATTTTCTTGGTATTCTTCTTCTGAATCGCTTACCATTCCTTCTTATGTCAAGCAATTTTATTTAATGTTTTCTTCCCAGTTTCATCTAGATTTTTCATCGAACTTCACATCTTTGCTAGTTATGATCCTTTTTGTTGCTGGATCATAGAGTCTATAGGCTTTTGATTATTTGCATACTCCAAACATTACACACTTTATGCTCTTCTTATCAAGCTTGATTCTTCTTTCATACGGCACCATAGCAAACGCCACACATCTAAATACTCTAAGATGCTCCACAGATGGTTTGTGCTTGCTTTATTTTTCTGATAGAGTTTTATCTTAAGACTGCAGTGGGGCTTCTGTTCAGAATGTGGACAGCATACTGCATTACTTCAGGCCAGAATCTGTGAGGCACCAACATTCCAAACAACATGCACCTCATCATGTTCATGATGCTCCGATTCTTCCTCTTTGCTACATAGTTTTTTGCAGAGTGTAAACTGTTTTAAGTTAGTTGCCTCTTAATTCCATTTTTTGCACAATATTCTTGAAATGCCTTTAAGTTATATTCTCCTCTTTTATATGTTCTTTTAAACAGAAAAATAACTCTCCAAGTTCTCTTTCTGTTGTAGCTTTGAATTCTTTGAATGTTTTCAATGCTTACGATTTTTCTGTCAAGAAAAATGTCTAACATTTCCACTTGTTGATGTTGTTGATGTTGATGTGATCGATCTGCAAATGTCATTGTGGAATATTTGTTCGATTTTGTTTTCCCTTCATGCATATTTCCTACACAGTTTCAATTGCAGCAATTTTTGGCAAGCCTATCACCATCTTCTTCTCGGTTAATTTTTGCAATCCTTTGTGGTTGAGATGTCCATATCTCTGGTGCCACATCTCCTTTGCATTTTCTTGTGTGATTTGTAAGTATTTTTCTCCAAGATTTTCATTGGGTCCCTTCACGGCTGTAAATATCACAAACATCTTGTTGCTTGACATCGGTGGAGTGCGTAACCAATTTCTTATGTTGCTTGTGTCAAATCTCACATTCATCTTCTTTTGTGATGATCCGTATATCCTTTTGTTGCATTTGCCCCACACGTAGCAGGTTATTCTTCAATCCTGGGACAAAATAAACAATGGTGAATCATCCCATTGATCTACACACGCATATTTTCTTTCCGCTCAACTGCCATTCTTTTAATATCTCCAACCTTGACGTTCGAAAAGAGTTTTCAAGCCCAATGAACCACTCTTTTGTGCACATCTGGTTGTTATATCTTTGTCAAGTTTGGCCTACGATTTTTCTCAGCTTGGACATTCATTTTTTAAGTGTCCAAGCTTGTGACATTTATAACACTCCACCAGATTCTTGTTAAAACTTTCACCTCCACGGCCTGTACCACCACGTCCTTGGTATTCACTTCTTCCTCTGCCTTGATACCCTCCACAGCCTCTTCGTCCAAACATGTTTCGTTGATCTTCGATCTTCAAGGCATGCTCTTCTCTTACATGTTTGCTCAGATTATGTTCATGTACTAATAGAGAGCTTTGTAACTCATCCACCGACAAGCTCTTGATGTCTTTTGATTCTTCTATAGCACACACTATTTATGTGAACTTTTCCACCAAAATTCTTATAATATTTTCCACAACCTTTGCATATGACATATCTTCTCCTAGAGTCCGCATGTCATTAGCTACCACCATGACTCTAGAGAAATAGTCAGTAATTGTATCCCTTTTTTCATCTCCAAAACTTCAAAGTTTCTTCTCAACCTTTGCAGTTGCGCGCTATTCACCCATAATTTTCCTTGGTATTTTGTCTTCATCGAATCCCAAATGACCTTCGATGACTCTTTCTAGGCGATCGTCTTTTCAATCGACACAAACATGTAATTTTTTACTAGGAGATCCTTGAGAGTCATCTCTGTAAGTTCTGACCTTTGAGCTCTAGTCAGAATCACATTCCTTTCTGGCCTTGTGATTCCAGTTTCTATTAGATCCTAGCACTCCTTGGATCACAACAAATTTTCCATGAACATTACCCAATGCTCTTAATCTCCGTCAAACTTAGGTATGCTTAACAAGGGTTCTTTGTCACTCAATTTGTTTCTCACTCGCATCAGATTTCATACAAACTTTAATACCACTTATTATCTATGAAAGAAGCAGTTATAATAGAGAAGACAGAACAGAGCTAAATGATACCGTTTATTATTTCTAACTTCAAATTGGTCTAATATACACGTTACAACAACTTAACAAGAAAAACCCAACTACTCCAACTAGGCACATAAGTTTCCTATATTCTAGGAAGACTCGGTGACTTATTCAAAATAAATAAAACAAAGACAAAGAACGCGTTTTATTCTTCCGAAATCTATTCTGTACTCCTACTCATTTATAACTGACTCTCTAAAATTACATTGACAGCCTTGTACTTCTATTCCCTTTTCAAAACATCTCCATTTTTTTAAGTTTCTCAGACTTGTCCGAAATCATGTGGAACATCGAATCCCCGTTAGGACTAGAGAGGCGAGAATTTTCATCCCAATTTAGCCACAAAATGATGGATGTTATAATCAATCAAATATTATAAATTAAACAATAATCAAAGGAGTGAATTGTTTGAAAACGCGATGGTATATAGTAGGATAGGCATGTTAGCATCTCTGAATTGATTTAAGCAGGGTCGTTGTCGTTATGGTCATGGTCATCATGAAAAGAACACCTAGTTATTTACGATTTTAGAGAACAAAAGGTAATTTCTCATCACCGGATACACGATGATGGCTATAGTCATACCATAGAATTATGCATCAATTCCTTTGCGCTTCTGGCTCTTTGCGGGCAGACCATCTCTATATTCAATATCCCTCCAATGATCTTAGGCATATAAAATACTTGGTGAATTAATATCAACCAGAAATTTTCTATACATAAATTACGTTTTTACTAATGTTATTATATCCATCTTGGGAACACTCGTACTTATTTTACTATATCTTATATCTTACTTCTCTGTTTTCACAGTTCACTCGACCTAGCTAGAAGTAAAATACTGTATTTTGCTAAAGATAGATACAATTATTTACCACATGACATTACGAAACGCAAACATTGGTTGAAAAATGAAAACCTTAAACTAGAGAAGTCAAAGAAAAACAGCTGTTTGAGAATTATCCACGATTTTAAAAAAGCTACAGATGACAGATCAACATCATGTATTAATGGGCTCTTAATTTCGGGATCCAGTTTTCTGAAAGTCCAAAACTCACAATCTTCCAAGAAAACAAGGGTGGGTCCAGTCAACTACTGTGACCCATGACCCAACTCTGAATCCTAATTTGTCCATTTGTGTAAATGAATAAGCGACAGGCCACCAGCGACTGATAGGGATCAGTGGATCACTTGATTAACAAGTACTATAGAGGATTATACAATAGGAGTCTTATCCTAATCTAAATGCAGTATAACATCATTCCAAATTTACCATATTATTTTAACTAACCAATTCGAAAATCTAAAACTCTGAGGAACCGCTTCAATAAAACTGCATTCAAGTAAGGTTTATGTGATGTAACGCGAATTCTTTAATAAGAAAACACACAAATTCATCGACTGCACACAAATTTTGTAAAATAAAAATGGTACCTCCTCTTGACTCCACACTGTTTCCAAAAAATCATTTTCCAGATTATGAAAACCCTAAATCGTGACTTTTTTTTGACACTTAACATATACTCTAAACACGACTCAGCAATTGAACAAAACATGTATCAATTTTTAAAAATAAAGCCAAGTCTTTGATGGATTTAAACACACATCAGGCTATAGGTTACCTTGCGTCTGTGTGTGTTTCCATTCCAATGTATGTATCTTAAGCTGAGGGAACAGATTCCTCGGTTTTCTTCTCTTCAACAGTTTCAGTCTTTTTGTTCTCCTCCTTTTCATCTGCTGCTGCTACCTTCTCCACTGGTTTCTCT
Organism: Cardamine chenopodiifolia; assembly: GCA_963922655.1. Classification (NCBI taxonomy): domain Eukaryota; kingdom Viridiplantae; phylum Streptophyta; class Magnoliopsida; order Brassicales; family Brassicaceae; genus Cardamine; species Cardamine chenopodiifolia. The sequence continues at coordinate 12,477,350 of OZ000486.1, read as the reverse complement.
TCAGTTTCCTTCTCTTCTACTGTCAACTTCTCGAGAAGACCAGCGGTATCAGATGCGTCTTTGCTCTCTTCCTCTTCAGATTCAGCAACTTCCTTGAACTTTTGCATAAATGCTTTACAGTCTGATCAGATAAACAAGACTTGATTAATTATGCTACTCTTCTATGACTTCAACAGGATCAACAGAGAAGCGTAGCCAAAAAAAAAACAAAACAAAACGTCACATGAAACAAGACTAAGAGAAACAGTTTCCAATTCTACACGCAGCTCAATTCCAAGCTACATTGAGGCAACCAGTATTACACTATAGCGATGGACTGCTTTTGTTTAAGAGATCATACACTTGAAGCTATATATGTAACTTTTGATAACTCTAGTTTGATTATAACCTTTATAAGGCTATAATCAAGCAACACCCATGATACTCTTTAACATTTTCTGATTAGTGAAGGGTGCAAATTAAATCTACCAAAATAAATCAATTCAAACAAATAACATCTCTAAATTGGCCAACGATATTATATCAAAAACTTCCAAATCATGCAGCCATATGGCAATATCCCTAAAAGTTCAAGATCCTCCAGTGATCTAAGCTATAAATCTAGACTCCTGACAAGGATTAATCATAAGGTTTAAGCTACTATAAAATATGGCAAAATGACCATAATCACACAAATACGAGACAGATCAGTGACACTATAAGCAATAATCACATAATGAGATCCAATCAGCTGAGTAAAAAAAAATACACAATACATAATTCACACTCACTCTCAACTGAAGCAAATCGGATACAGAAAAGCTCATCCTTCAATTCCCCATCAGAGAAATCACGAGCGTGCCATACACAAGACTTATCATTCCCAGCGTGTTCCTGAACTGTCATGCCCGATGCAACTACAGAAAATCCCAAAGGCGAAGCTCAAATTGATCAAAATAAGGATACAAAAGCAGATCCAGAAACACTTTACATCAACGTAGACGAATCTTACCGAGATGATTAGCACAGATCTTCAAAGTTTTCGATTGCCTCATAACGAGACGAATCTTTCCAGAAACTCTATGTTTTAAGAACTTCACAGTACCAGCTCCTCTCTCCTTCCACTGACTACCATCTTTATCGAACCGATACAACTTCGATTTCCTACATATTCGCCAAAACATAAATCCCAATCAACAAATCAAGCTCAGCATCGAAACCTAAAACCCTAGAACTTGAGGATTTACTACAGAAATGATCAGATCCAGTCCAAATTAGATCAATGATATAAAGCAACTAAGGAATATAACACACAGATCGAGGAGGGTATCTTCGTCTTCTTCACCGGTAGTGACGGCGACCGCTTCGAGCCTGACGATCGGAGCAACTTGAGCACCGGTGTCTTCATCTTCGTTAGCTGCAGACTCTTCCTCGTCTCTGTGCTCGCGCTCTGGCTCGTTGCTAATGCTCGTCATCGTATCAAATCAAATCAAGCTTTGCTGGCTGGTTGGGTCAGTTGTTGGATTACAGTACGGACGAGATTAATGGAGAAAATTTTGGCGAGATTTGTAGAAAGGAAATGAGATTTTTTATACAGTCGACGCTTGGAAATGGTTCTAAGGCCTAGGCCACGTTTACTTTAGAAGCTTAATATGGGCCCTATTGGGCCTATTTATATCTCATTCGATATGTGTCCCTTTTAAAAAATCTGACGACAAAAGAAAACACGTTACAATAACATGCATGTCAAAATTCAGAAATCTCATGTATCAATTACAGATAAAACGTACTCTCAAGTTCTGAAGAACTTTCAAATTTCTTACAATAACATCAGTGAAAGATGTTATCTAATTCTTTACAGCAAGATCAATGAAAGACTCGCGTTCGATCGAAGCTCTTTCAAATTACCATACAGAAAGAGGTAAGATTCTTAAAAATCAAATAGAAAGAAATTATGGGATACTATATTTCATGAAGGTCTCGGTTTTTCAAATGTTTAAAAAGATCTGTAGGAAAGATATAAAAAAAATTGTCCAAATGTTTCGAATCAATTTTACGAAAACCACATCCCCATATCCTCAAAAAGACCACAAAACCGGACTGAGAAAAGATTAAAGAAAAAAAAAGCATTTTTATTCAGCAAGGAAGAGCAGAAATAGCGTAAACATCGAAATCCTATGGCTCCACAACAGTAACTTGTTGCCACTCTCCATCAACCGCCTCTTTCCACACCGTCACGTTGTTGTTTCCATCGGAGACAGCCAACAAGTTACCGGTCAACGACCAAGAGACCCGCCACACCGGAGTCATAAAGTCCTTCAGAACCTTACCTTCCCATTGATCACCTTCTTTTCCCACTGTCCATATGATCACTTTCCCATCTTGGGAACCACTAGCTATGGTAGACTTAGGGAGACCCAAGTTTGGTGCCCAAGCCACATCCCGGACCCAATCACTGTGCTTTTGAAGAGCCGGAAAGCAATCCATCTTCCACAACCCGTTCGAAAGCTTCCACACTTTCACGGTATTATCACACCCACCAGAAGCTAGCTTGTAGACTGGATCAAGCAAGCCAGAGCTAACAAGAGCACCAGGAGCAGTGGCTGGTGCCCAGGAGACTGAAGTGACTCCAACTGGATGCGCTTGGTCAATCCTTGTTGTGTCCCAGCCACCATCAGCCCGGCCTGTGAAAACCGAAATGTTTCCATCAGATGATCCGCAAGCCAAGGATAGTCCAAGGTCATAAGGAGCCCAAGCGATGGAATTGACTGAAGATTTGTGATCTGTGAAAACATGAGCTTGGGTCCATTGGTTTTGGTTGCCTTCTTTCCAGAGTATGACTTGACCATCATAGGAGCATGAAGCTAGGATTGATCCAAACTTTGGGTGAGCCCATGCGACCTCCCAGACAGGACCACGGTGGCCAGTTAATGTAGCAAGCTGTTGCGATCCACCATTGTTGCTGACACCAGTTATCTTGATGGTGCAGTCAGATGAGGCAGTTGCAACTCGCTTTCCATAGTAATCCATTTGCACATCATGGACAATGTCCTCATGACCCGTTTCAATCTTCTGACCTGGCATGTTTCTGAAATTATTCTCCCTGCAAATAAAAGTAACAAAATGCAAAATTGTTTAATGAAAACATCTGTGAGGAACAACACACAGCACAATAGCTTGTAAAAACAAAGCGCATGGAAGAAAATCAGACATCATTGACTATAAGCTTCAAAAACATCTCACTTCAGAGAGTTGTGAAACAATGTAAAAGCTCATTTCCTATATGTAACAACATCTTCGATGCTCATGTAACAAGTATCTATAGGATACAATAGGACCAGAAGCAAGATAAATTATAACACTTACAAAACAACGCATCTGCCACAGGAAAACTCTATAAACTAAGCAATTATCCGCATGTTCCATCAGAAAATTATATAAACGACAAGACATATGCTACACAACTCGCGTAGCTAAGAACACAGAAACCGAATAATCCGAAGGGTTAATTCACAGGTTTTCCAATGGTTTTCAATCTCAGTGAACAATTATAGCATTTCCCATATTTTCATTTTGCTTGTTCAGATGATGTAAAGCATATCTCACCAGACGCATGTAAGCACATTATATACAAAATCAAGAAAACATCAAATATGAATAGAAAAAAGAAGTTTCCATTCTCAGAGATCAATTTTAACCTCAACCAACAATCACCACAGATAATCAAACATTGCAGTGGCGAATTACACATAAATACGAGTAGCAGAGACTCTTAAGATCAAAACTCGAGCCGCAGATCCAAAGGTCAGGAACATTTCTAATCGAACCGATTCAATTAAACACGTAAACGAAACTAAGATTTCAAATCCGATACAGATTGAATCGAAGGAGACCATTTCCACTGATCCAAATTAGCAACGCGATTCAATTAGGCGGATCAAGAGGTCGGATACAAAAATTACAAAACATATCAAATGAGGGAAGCTCCGATTGATCACGCCTGATACTAACCACAATTTCGAATGAGAACCCTAGCTTAGATTTGTTCATAAAACAGAGAGAAAGAAGATAGAAATCTGCAGAAAAATCTCAGGGAAGAGATGATGTACCTCGGCGGATCGAGTGACAGACGCTGGAATGTGAGTTGAAGAAGAAGAAGATTGAAGGAGAAGGAAACGCTAGAGGAAACCAATTGAGAATTTGAGATTTGGGAGTTTTTTTTTTCTTTTTCTAGAGTTTTGTATAAGCTGATGAAGGAGAAAAAAAAATAGATCTGGGTCAAAGTTATCTAAACCGGGTGTATCAGATAGAAAACCGGAGGGGAATCACGAGAGATCATTATAAAGCGGTTCACAGTTTAGCTCAACTATGGGCCATGGCAACTGCCGTATGGGCTTTATGGGCCTATTATTTTTGCTACTTTTCTATATTTTTTCCTTATATTTTACACAAGCTCACTTTCGTATTTTTTTCTTTTTTCAAAATTTACACCAAATATAACATTTTGATAGAATTTTCGTAAGAAAATTAGTTATCATTAAATTCAGGAAAAAATATTTTTTATATTTGAAAAATCTTTAATATAATTATATTTATTTTATAGAATAAATATCATTAGATTTTTTTGCCCAAAAAAAAAACAAGATAACCAAATGCAAATTCCTTGATTTAACCGTCTAGCAAATCTTGAAATTCACCCAAACGACAAACATGTACATGCGCATTATTGGTTCTCTAAATTAAATGAGCTTCTTCGACTACGAAGCTTTCTCAAATTTACATGTTTATTTTTGGTATATGGGTATACCTACAAAAATTGTAAAAGGATCACACTAGCTATGTCGTAGGTATTGGCTAAGTTGGCTAACTATAAATTAAATATGTAGACGTATTGAACTTTTAGAAAAAGTACGTCATTATGTGACAATAAAGATGATTGTTCGTAAGAAATTATTCAGTGTGCGTACGAGATAACCAAGTGAAAAACAAAACCGTCTAGTAGTTTTATAAAAAAAATATTATAAGTGAAGAAAGTGTTGTAAGAAAAAGTTTAGAAGAAGAGGATAAGAGATGAAGAGAGTGGAATGTTCTTTAATTTAGCGTATTATTTATGTTGATACCCTTTTCAATTTCGAAAACTTGTGGAGTTGTGGTAAGCCAACGTTGCCCACTACTTCATCGTCATCTTCCATTTTATCCTCCTTATTACCATATTTATTATCTGCCTTTTCAACATTGATCAAAGTTTATAGTTCACATCGACTTTTTGACCTAACAATTTTATCTAACGCCGACAAAAAAAATTAAGGAGTGGCTGACAATTCACGTTGACCTTAACCATTTACTTTATCAGCCTAATTATACTAATTACATGGTTACAGTTCCTCTCTAACGACCTTCAATATTTTACTCTATATATTACAGAAAAAAAATATTTGGTCAAGAAGTATACCAAACTAAAATTGGGTGTAAATGAGAGTTATCATATCAACAAAAAGAGGTCAACAGTTGAGAGTTTAAGGACACTCATCACACCACGTAAAGAGTTTTTAAGAGAGACCGATCCGAATCACATGCAATACCAAATAAAAAGTTAAGGCTGGGAATAAAAGATAAGAGATTTCGCAAAAATTTATTCCTTTCTTATTATTATTATTTTGATGATGATAACAACAACAATATAGAATCCGAATAATAATAATAATACTGGTGTAAAACGTCGCATATATATAAATATTCTCTACCACCAATATCAACAACAATATTAACTCACACGTCATTACCGACGCCAACACCGACGCCGACTCTTCCTTTCCCGGCGATGATGTGTTTAATTCTAATTCTTCACTTGTTGTAACCTGATATTCCGTTTTTACCCCTGACTCTTCGGAAGTAGCATTGTCTCTGACTTCAATCCAACCATTCGATTCCCAAATTGCCCCTTCGGAAGTTGCTAATTTACTTATCCTTCCCATCGCCGAAACTATAGATTCAAGACTCGACTCGACGCTCTCTTCTTCTTCTTCGTCGAAGTCCGAGTTAACCCAGTCAAGTACGCAACGCGGAGAAGACTCAGTGAAGAATGATTCATGATGATCTTGACATAGAAATGGATGCTCCAAAAGCTTATCACAACTCCACCGCTGACTCCGATCACGTTTCAAGCATTTTTCTATGAAATCACGGCCGAGTGCCGATAATCCCGCCGGAATCAAAGGTAACTCGTTTGAAAACCCGATCCGACTCAGCGTATCGAACCCTTGGTCTTCCCAAGCGGGTTTCCCGGTGAGCATCTCGATGACCGTACATCCTAAAGACCACACGTCACTTTCCGGTCCTTGGTACTCTCGTCTAATCACTTCCGGAGCCATCCAAAGGGGACTTCCACGTGGCGAAAACTGAACCGTCGATTTCTCCAATTCAATTGCCGATCCGAAATCCGCTAGCTTAACGGAGCTTCCACCGTTAAATACGAGAACGTTCTTTGATTTAACGTCGCAGTGAGCGATTCCGTTAGCGTGAACGTGACGGAGAGCAGAGAGTAGACACCACAAGTAACGACGGAGTAAAACCTTGTCGACGATTCCACCGTTAGCCACGTCACCTTCGGGTAAATACTCCAAGTGAAGATTCCTAAACGAAGTCGTTCCTTCTTTAGACACGTCATCACCCAAAAACCTCACTATATGTTGGTGAGACTTGAGAGACCGGAGAATAACGATTTCATTCTCAAGAGACTCGGCTTGAGGAGGAAGACACGTGGCGAGATCTACTGACTTCACGGCGAAAACTCCACCGTCGACTTTACTCACGGCTTTACTTACTGTACCAAAACAACCTCTTCCAACACAAGTACCACGAATCCAAAAAGATTGAGATAAAGAAGAAGAAGTGTTTGTGATGTTCTGTTTCTCCATGTGTGCTTAAGTTTTTTTTTTTACAACTTTCGTGTGCAAATTTGTAAAGACACACGACAATATTTATACGTGTGCTGAACTGTCAAATGTGAACGAGAAATAAAGTTGGAATTAAAAAAAAATCCGACGTGGACATTTCTTTTTAACTTGTCTTTCTGAATTTTGAAATCGTGAAGCCATAAAGACTTTCCCACTTGAGGAAATTCAAAACAGTATTAATTAATTTTTAATTAGACAAATGGATGATTAGAGGAATGAACGGTTAGATGACGTCAGTAACGACACTTGGAGAAGTTCTTGGGAATTAGGATATTTTGTAGAAACTGAGCATTTTCCATATTTTAATCCTTATCAATAAAGAATTCAAGTTGCGGTTTGATCAAGTCCGTTGATCGTTACACCCCCCCCCCCCAAAAGGATATATAATGGATAAGTCAACGGTTTAATAAATTGGTTCATTTAACTTCAACGAAGAAACGATTTGTTTAATTTAGTTATGAGTTAGGGCATTAAGAGTTAGGGCCGACAAGTGATGAGAACTCTTATGACGAATCGTGGGAACGTCAAACTAATAAAACGTGTCGATTGATTTTCGGATGTTTGTTTGTTCTGTTGACGTTTGTTGTTGTTGATTGTTGCGCGTTATAGTTTTTTGTTGTTGTTGTTGACTCGAGTTATATCCAAGATCAGACATGGAATATTCTACGAAATGAACTGTTATTCTTGTAATCGTGATACCAAAATACGTAATAGCCAATCATATGCATTATGCAGAGATTGTATTTTTTTTAATCTAGCTAAACACTACGAAAGGACGAGTCAAATATTATTTGATATACTAAACTATTTAGACGATGTCTCAAGTGCTAGATGTTATCTCTATGTGGCGATTTCTTTTTGACGTTGTTTCTCTAAACGGTGAAACCCATCTGTCAATACAAACACTAATTATAATCGTTTTTCATATACTAGTCTTCGAAGACTTATTGGTTTAGAAGCATTGAACGTCAATCAGCTATTTACGATCCATTTATTCAGAGTGGTATATACATACATATATATATATATATACACTTGATTTTTCCGGATTTGGTTATTGGATCATCATGTGTCGAAGTGGTTAGATCGACAACTTGTATGTTTAGAGTCATCAGTCATATGTGAGCGTTAGAGTCATGTAATTTATAGTTTTGGCGTAGTTCACATTTCTAAAAAAACCATTACCAAAGCAAATGTTTCTACTAAGTCAATATATGTACCGTTTCATAAATTTACATGTGATATCTCATCACAGAATAATATTTTACTAGACGATGTTGAATGCCAATTTCTCCATACATGTTAGTTTGAAGGCTTTGGATTTGATATTTATAAACCTAATCAATGAAATTTACCCAAGAAACAAAATATTGCAAACATCACATGCATGTTTTGCTCTATCATAATTATGCTATATTGTATATTTATCTATCATAAAATCGTCTATATCCCGGTTTGATGCTCTAAAAGATACGTGTTGGTTCGTCTTCCAACTAACTTTAAGCGTTTGAACATTTTCAATAATCGATATCGATGAGGGTGCACTGTATGTACACGAGACATGGGATTCTTAAAATAGGTAATTGTGTAGATTGACTCAAATTTTAGAGTTAATTGCTAGTTTGATTTGTCTCAATTTTGGTAAGTTTGAAAATGGTTAAAAGACAATAAAATCAAACCTTTATTTTTGTAATTACGAAAATTGCCATTAATATTTTTATGTTTTGTAATTTTTTTTTTCGTATGTAAAAATTTTTTTTGTCAAAAAACAAAACTACCACCACCGACGTCACCACCATCGCTGCCGCTGTCACCACTGCCACCGCTACCAGCGCCGGCCACCACCGCCACCACCACGGGCGCCGGCCGCCACCGCCACTACAGCCGCCACCACCACTGGCCCCCACTTGTCGCCCCCACTGGCCCCCACCGGTGGCGTCATCGTCATCACCACCACCTTCATCTAAAAATAAAAAATTCAATAAGTCTGCCGTAACTACTCAATAAGTATGTCGTAACTACTCAATAAGTCTGTCGTAACTACTCAATAAGTCTGTCGTAACTACTCAATAAGTCTATCGTAACTACTTAATAAGTTTGTCGTAACTACATAACTCAATAAGTCTGATGTAACTACTTAATAAGTCTGCGGTAACTACTTAATAAGTCTGCGGTAACTATTTAATAAGTCTGTCGTAACTATATGACTCAATAAATCTGCCGTAACTACTCAATAAGTCTGCGATAACTACTCAATAAGTTTGCGATAACTACTCAATAAGTCTACGATAACTACTCAATAAGTCTGCCGTAACTACATACCTCAATAAGTCTGCCGTAACTACAATAAGTCTGGGGTAACTACCCAATAAGTCTGCCGTAACTACAATAAGTCTGCCGTAACTACAATAAGTCTGCCGTAACTACAATAAGTCTGCCGTAACTACAATAAGTATGCGGTAACTACCCAATAAGTCTGTTGTAACTACATAACTCAATAAGTCTGCGATAACTCCAATAAGTTTGCGGTAACTACCCAATAAGTATGCCGTAACTATATAACGCAATAAGTCTGCAGTAACTACTCAATAAGTCTGCGATAACTTCTCAATATGTCTGCGGTAACTACATAACTCAATAAGTCTGTCATAACTACTCAATAAGTCTGTCATAACTACTCAATAAGTCTGCGATAACTACCCAATAAATCTGCAATAACTACCCAATAAATCTGCCGTAACTACATAACTCAATAAATCTGCGATAACGTTTCAATAAGTCTGCGATAACTCCAATAAGTCTGCGGTAACTATCCAATAAGTCTGTCGTAACTATATAACGCAATAAGTCTGTAGTAACTACTCAATAAGTCTGCGGTAACTTCTCAATAAGTCTGCGGTAACTTCTCAATAAGTCTGCGGTAACTACATAACTCAATAAGTCTGCCATAACTTCTCAATAAGTCTGCGATTACTACCCAATAAGTCTGCCGTAACTACATAACTCAATAAGTCTGCGATAACAACAATAAGTCTGCGATAACAACAATAAGTCTGCGATAACAACAATAAGTCTGCGGTAACTACCAAATAAGTCTACCGTAACTACATAACTCAATAAGTCTGCGATAACAACAATAAGTCTGCGGTAACTACCCAATAAGTCTGCCGTAACTACATAACTCAACAAGTTTGCGACAACGTTTCAATAAGTCTGCGATAACAACAATTAGTCTGCGGTAACTATTCAATAAGTTTGCGATAACACCACCACCACCACCACCACCGGCGCCGCCGACGCCACCACCACCACCGCCGCCGCCGCCACCACCATCGCCGCCGCCGCCACCACCACCGCCGCTGCCACCGTCGCCACCACTTTCGTCCAAAAAAAAATTTCAATAAGTCTGCGGTAACTATTCAATAAATCTGCGGTAACTACTCAATAAGTCTGCAGTAACTAAATAACCCAATAAGTCTGCGGTAACTACTCAATAAGTCTGCCGTAACTACTCAATATGTCTGCCGTAACTACTCAATATGTCTGCCGTAACTACTCAATAAGTCTGCCGTAACTACATAACTCTATAAGTCTGCGACAACGTTTCAATAAGTCTGTGATAACTACAATAAGTCTGCGGTAACTAAATAAGTCTGCGACAATGTTCAATAAGTCTGCGGCAACGAAATAAGTCTGCGGTAACTAAGATAAGTCTGCTGTAACTAAATAACTCTGCGGTAACTAAAATAACTCTGCGGTAACTAAATAACTTTGCGGTAAGTAGAATAAATCTGTGGTAACTAAGATAACTGAATGACATTTTTGTAATTTTTTTCCGCGCTGGAATTAATCATTAATGGCACTATCGTAATTATTTTATTTTTTACACAGCATTGTAAAAATATACTTGGGATTTATATCCTAATTTTAACTCGAAATATACACAAATTATTCTACCAATTAAACTACAATTTTGGGTTAAACTGGTCATCTTCCCTTCTTAAAATAGCGAACCGAACAAATACTTGAAACGAGTAAGTAACGTGTAGCGACAACTTGTTGTCCAAAGGGGTTGAGAGATAGGTTTCATCACTTCATTCACTTGGACACCTAAAGAACTAAATCTGTGGTAGGGTAACTATGGAAGCTTACGTGTCACGAAATTGTTGGTCCACGTTCTCCAACAGAAAACCAAAGACTCCAGTTGTCTGAACTTTTAACATTTTGCTAGAAGATTACACTATTGACGTGCCTTCACCACCTCCACCTCTACTTTCAATAATAGTATATTTTTATTTTCTTTTGTTGGGTAATAAAACAGATAATTTACTCAACGTGATCCTTGAGGGAATGAAAATGAAAATGAAAATGTTTTGTTTAAATTTGAATGTTTTTTCCCAAATAATGTTGACAAAAAAGTCCATCAATATTATTCAAAAACTGGCAAGTTATACTAATTCATGAGTTGACAAAAGACAAATGACTAATTAACTAATATAAATATTTTCAAATACTTTTGCTGCTTCGACACACTTGCCTTCTACTAGACAACCTATGGTAATTACTTAATAAGAAAAAGTCATTTTTTTTGAAAAAAAAAACCGCCGCGACTATATCGTATATAAAGATAAATATATATATATATATATATGTTTGTTACATATATAAATTTATTTATTTGTTTGCTTATGGGAGATCTCTGCCCTTTCCGTGAACGTGAAGTACTATATCAACGGTCCACCACTTGAAGGTAGGGTTGGGCACAAGCCGAATAATTGCTATTTTTGTTGGGTTTAATGCTTGGTTTAGATTGACGGTTAATCCAGAAGTTCGGCTTAATAATTAGTTTGTTTAGAACGACTATTTGGTCGAACGAGTACCCGCCTAAAATTCTCCGGCTTGCAAGTATTTGTTTTGTTATTTGGCCCTTTGATCCGTTACTTGCAAGTATTTGCAAGTATCCGTTTGTTTTTGAGCCATTACTTACGGGTAATTGCAGGTATTTGCGGGTAATTATGACGGGTAACGAGTAACAAGCAGCGGATAACAAACATTGGGTAACGGATAGCGGATAAAAGCGGAGCAGATATTTTGAAAAAGAAATTCCGACTTGTACTTGTCCCGTTATTTGCAAGTAGTTGCCAAATCCGACTTATTACCCGGTTTATTTAAAACGTGTATTTGCTTTTGCAAGACGGGTACAGAACAAGTCAAACGGATCAAATAGATAAAAAGTATTTGTGCCTAGCCCTGCTTGAAAGATATCTTTTTAATTAGAGTCTAAAAAATAAGATATTATTTTGAGATTTATTGTACCCATACCATATTACCAAGTTACAGATTGGGCAATCCACTTGGAAAACATATTAGACAATGCAAGTGCAACATGTAATTCATCGGTACTAAAACTTTAATGTTCTTTTTGATCGAAATTGACTCTACATATAATTAAGATAACACTTGCTCGGAAAAGAGAAAACTACAAAAAAGAAAAGTTTATATAATCAGGGACTGTGTTTAAGGGCCGTGGTTTTAGAGACTTTGAAAAAAAAAAATTAATTAATGGAAAGTGATATTTCAATTTTAAAACTTTGTAAGAATAAGATAAACAAATTTTAATATATATATATATATATATATATGGTGTTCTATATAGTCAGTTTTATTTCTGAAATTGTAGAGTATTATTATTTATATATCACTTATAACCACTATAGATTAAAATCTAAAATCTAAAATTCTTTTTTAATTTATACCATATTATAAATATATATTTAACAGATAATAATCTAAGCATTTAAAAATATTTTATAAATATGTGTTGCGTTTATAAATTAAACACTATTTTCTATTAACATGAGATATTTTGAAAATATATATTTTTGAAAATTAAATGTATAGTATGTGTTTCTTTGAAATATGAATTATGTGGTGAGCCGAATGAAAATCTGAAACCACTTCTATTTTGTGTGTCCATACTCATTGATTGTCTAGATGTTAATAAGTGAACCTTTGCTCAAGATCCGGTGACTCCATCACAACTATAGCACATTCTACTACATCCTAGTACAACTATGTTTCCAAGCCACAATATATTTAGAGGGAGTGGAATGAGAGAGGTCACCATCAAAGTCATCTCACCATCTCACTTTTCTCGTATTGCGATAAATCAATTTGCTCTAGAATGAGCTCGTTTAGCACAAACTACACTCACGCCTAATATGCAGCTCTAGTACGCCTATCTTATCATTTCTACCTCTTTTCATAAAGATTATCCTGTTTCTTCCTATTTTCATGTGTTTCAGTCTAATATTTTCTTCTAGTTTTTTTAAACTATCACACATTACAAAATCTGAAATGTGTGTATTTTTCGTGAATTTTTTTTTTCTATAAAACTTTACAAAATATTACATTAATGGTTAGAACAGCAAATTATTTAATTGCTTTGTATATATTAAATCACATTTGAATAATTTTTTTAAATTTTCAAATAGTTATATACTTTTAAGTTGTGTTATGTGTATGTTATATGTTTTCATTATTATTCAGTTAAGTTTTATTTTAAATAGTTTATTAATTTAAAATAAATGTTTAGATGAATTTAATCAAAAATTAATTCTTTTGGAATGATTATTTTTAGGATGCACAATATTCTTTTTGGTGATGACCTGGATAACATAAGAGGGTAGAAAACTCATATAATTACTTTTATAAAATTAACACTATAATTTTTATTTCATTCTTATTAAATTAATTCTATCATGTTAATTTTTTAGTTGTTACCCATATTACTTAATTTTATGTTCTAAAAATGTTGTAAGATTTATTCAATAAATATATATATAAATATGAATTTAATGAATATTTTAAATTATTTTAAATTAAACAATAGTTTGTTTAGGTAGAGACTCTAGATGGAGAGAGAACTCTCTTTACTTTAATAATTAATTTAAATAATAAATTGTATTGTTGGTACTAAGATGCATGTCGAAGAGCAAAACACAATAGAGACAGTAGTTGCTGTTTATGTTGATAAGTGTCGTGGGAGAAGAAGACAACGATGAAGGGAAAAAAAACTCGAAATTAAGATGGCCGACAATACAACATGCTTGTGTTATTGCAACTCCGAGAAACCTCTAACAACATCATCTCAACTTTTTTTATAGGATTGATTCAAGATCATGTACACTGATCTTTCGTATCACTAAGATACTTGTAAAAGCTGCGGCAATACAAATTGAGCAATATCTGGAAGGTCGAAGAAGCATTATAAGCATAGTTGCGGCGGTATGGAATGTCGAAAAATATATTTTATCGAAACTTTTTATCATGTCACATAATACTATAATATTTGAAAATTATATATTTGATCTATAGCTAGCTACTTCCCGTGTTATACCGAAGTATAATTCGATTAAAAATTATGATATCTATTACAAACAGGTTCTTTCAAAACACATATTAACGGATTACACTTGTAGTTGTAGGAGATTTCAAAAAGTCTCAAAGACTCTAAGACAGACAGAGGGGTTGGAAGAGACCAAATGATATTCGACTTAATTAAAACTTGGTTTGGTATTCAAGCAGTATACCCGGTTTAAATCGAGTATTGTGACTAGTTTGTTGTAGAAGTCACGGTTTTGCTCTTGTACTCTTTCTCTAAAAGCCAAATAAGATTCAACGATCTTTTTTGCCGAGATTAGCTCAAGTCTGTCATCGAGATTAAGTGAACTCATTACGTGTGTTCTTTCGATTTTGCTTAATTTTTTTTCTTCTAATTCTAATTAATTTAACTGGGTGACAAATTGAAAAGAGTGATATCTGCGATCCAAATTTTCTGCAGATGTTTAATCGCAGAGACAACTTCAACTTAAAATTTTATTTAAAAGAATATATATATATATATATATACGCTTTTAAAACATCATGTGTTATGTGTAATTTTTAAAATCAGAAATCTAGTTAGTGGTAACTATCACGTAAATTTCAAAATCATTAAAACATCCGACTAATATTCTAAAGGTGAATACAAATTTTATAATAGTATTTTTTCAAATATGCACATTCGATTACGTCATAGACAATTGCTTAGAGTAAAAAATAAAAATAATAGAATGAATTGTTTGCTTGTCTCTACGAGTCGCTTGTAACTCATTAACTCCTGAATTACATTGCGAGTTACTAAAATAGTAAATGATTTGGCTATAGTTTTATTCAATTAAAAACGAGGGACCACACGCAAAGATACCCTTTCTAACTTCTAAAGAATTGTAAATGCCAACCAATAGCCAGTTGTAGCCATCTTGAATATTTAATTGCATGCAAGTGTGATTTATATTACTGATATTTTCTTTGACTATTTGGTTAAAACATATATAGATTTGTTAAGAAGTCAAAATCCAGCTAATTCTTCTTTTCGAGCGTTGTTCCTCTTGGAAAAACAATATATTTTCACCACTAGAAAATCAGCCATCCTAAGAAAAGTAAAACAAAATGAAACAGACTTGAAATGAGACGAGACTAGATGTGAAAACCATGATTTTCCGAATTAAAATTACAGCTATAGTTAGGTTTTAGAGGATTAACTCAATGTCGAACTTGTAGGTCATGGTGTTATTTGTTAGTCTTTCATCTTCATAAATTTTTTTTTGAAAAATAATAATAATAATAATAAAATAGAAAAAATCATCATCTTCATAATGTGTGTGGGACTGAAATGCGAAATTGCCGGAGATTTGGTTTGGTAAAGCTAAATAGAATTTTTTAAAGAGTTAAAAAGAAACAACAAAGCGCAAAAAACCGAATAACTTACCGTTTTGGTTCTAGAAAAAGACAAAAACAATGACGTGTTCTCCGTCGACAACAAAAACATGTGTTTGTAATTCAAAAATAAATGGTTTATTAATCCATGTCAACATTTTCACAATTAATAACATTGTTAGCATACATGTCTACTATAGACGAGATTTCTTAGGTGATTTACTTGATTTCAATGTATACAAGATTGAATATTAAATTTTTTTTTACTTTTACATGAAAACAAATTGGAATACAATTGATGACAAAAGTAAAACTGATAAAAACATATATCATATTAAGCAGTAAGCCCCTTAACCAAATAGAATACATGTATAAAATTAAAACCCATTAATATAAGTATACATAACCCACTTAAAAGTTAGATTATTAGTGTAAATGTCTATGTGAGATTATAAGGCAATATTAGTTACTCTTACTTGTAACTATATGGAACATATAACAATACCGCCCTTTTAAAACAGCTACATCCACAATGATGACAACTGTATTTTAGAATTTTTCGGATCGAACAGCTTAATATCAACTGATAAGAGCATATCATATAGTGTGCCATTAACTAAGCTCAATAAATTCATGAGTGAAGGTGTCTGTGTGATGTTATAACTTATAAGGCATTAGGCATTAGGCATTAGTTTGTTTCATCTCTAACCTATATGATGGACCTTTAACATAAACCACATGTGAAGAAATTCATATATTTTGGGCTATTCGGTTTTGTGTTCGGCCCAATGGTTAATGTCAAGATAAAACTTTGCGATAAATTCTTTACCGAAAGACTTTTCACTATGAAATTACTCCAAACCTACAGCCAACCCAACTTTTTTTGTTTTTTTTGTTAAATTTTTCTTTTCGTGACACAAACTTATATTAAGGACAAAAAAAATACCAAGTAAAGAAAATAATTGTTCGCACAAAAAAGCTATTTAATTAAAAAAAGTTTTAAATAAAAAAAACTTACAAACTCATTTCCAAGGTAAAACATATGCAACAATATTTTGGAAAGCATTCAAAAAATAATGTTTATTTGTTGCCACATTGATTCTAAGAGCATTTTCATCGGGAATATCTAAGGTAGATATCTTATTAAAATAATAATAAAGAATGAAAAAGTAAGAGAGAAAAAGTGAGCCGAGTTCTTGTTTAAGAAGACTTATATGTGTCACTTAGTTATTGGTTCAATTATTTTAATAAATTAAAATTTAACTAAAAAAATAAATTATATTAAAAATATTATTATTTTATTGCTAAGATACGCTGATATTATCCTAAGATCTCAATCTTATTTTTGTCTTCTTAAGAGTTCCAGCAAGCCGAGCGGTTACCAAGGCTTTGATTATTCTTAATTTGCAATAATTCATATTTGTACTTCTCTTCCTACCTCTCATTTTTAATGGAGTAAAGTTTGATTCCATGTGAGTTACGTTTTAATTCGTTAATTTGTTTACCTATCAAGTTTGATGGGAAGTAGGCGTCAATCGAGTGCAAATCATAATTAACTTTATCAAGGGCAGTCTCAATGTTGTCACCATAATCTAGATTGATCAACATTTCCCTTTGAATCAAATGGCATAATAAAGCAAAAGGTCACATACGATATCACCATCAGTTGATAACGTGTCAAGATAACATACCACAAATATGAATCAGGAGAACCCAATTATGAATAAAATTTACTCTCATTGCATCCGACTTTTTGAAGTCTTTTGAATGCACAAATTTTGTCTTTGGGCTATAATACCATATAAGTTTTGGGGAAATTTGATAATGTAACGATTCGATGACAGCTCCTAGTACAATTCTACTAAATCTTTGTGAAAATCAGTAACAATCATAAAATGCTTTAGTCGCCAACATTATCTTTTACTTGAACGAGTTTTTCACATCAAATAATTTCATCAATAAATTCTTTACACCAAACAATTATATATAATTAAATAAGGAAAACCAAAAAATAAATTAAAAAACAAAAAACAAGAAACCAAAAAAGATTTAGAATTTGTTTAGTTGAAGAACTCCGAATCAATATGTAATGTTTTCGCTCTCTATTAGGTAATTAAGTTAGTTGCTTCGATTTACAATTTGTGGTTTCGTTTTATAAATTCTCAGGACATGGATACTCTGTTGTTTGTCATATTGTTTTTTTAAGATGAGCTATGTTTTCTTTGGAGTTCTGCTAGAATTTCTCTGGCCGGTTGGACCTATTGTTATGTGGATCATCACGCTGAAAATGGTTGAACGATTACCTGCTAGGCTTCACGACATCATCAACTTGTTTAAACCTCATTTTGTACAAACATGGGCGGATCCATAATAATTTTTAACTCGGAAAACAATATTATAAAATAAAAAATTAAAATAAAATATCTAACATAATAATAAAGTTTATATAAAAACATATATATCCTACGTTCTTCTATATTTTAAAACATTTTTATCACTATTTCATTCGTCGCTTTATTAAATAATTCTTTTTAATAAAGCAAATTAAACAATCATTTACAAATTGATCACCTATTCGGTTACGTAAAGTAATATTCACAATATTCATCGCAGAAAATCATCTATTAAATTAACATATATGTATATTGGTACCTAATAAAAATAAAAGTTATATTAACATATTAAAATCAATTTTAGATTAATATATAATCAGAATTTCAAATAACCAAATAAAACACAACAAAATTAAGCGCATGAATCACAACTATTGATCTAAACGATTAATTCCATACAATTTGTCAGAACTGATTTCGAGAGAACTTCTTTAGCAATAATAAAACTTGATAATAATTTAAATTAATTTTAAATAGGTAACTTACAGTGTTCATCTCGTACATAGTTAAAAATCCTGCAACTTCGGAATTATTGAATGATAGAGAATTAAAGAAGACAAAATTTTATTTTATAGGTTAAAGATGTAGTCCCTCTACACACGAGGAATTTTATTTTATTTTCGTTTCTTTTTATTTGTTTTGTTAATTATACATCTTATTGGATCTGAACTTTTATTTACTTTTTAACATGCCTTATTGAAAATAATCAAATTTTATACGGGCTATTGGATCAAATGTTAAATGGGCTGAAACATATCTTTAGTGAAAAAAGTTAAAGGGAGAAATTTATGTTTTTCTCAATTGAACTAAAATAAAAGAAGAAAAAATTACATAAGGAAAAAAAATTTAAGGTGAGGTACGTGTCTCTCCTACCATGGTGGTAGATCTCAAATGTTTCATATTAATCTCTATCCTAGAGAAGATTTCTCCTTGTAAACTACTACGAAAGAGCTTTGTTTACTCTTGAGTACCGAAAACAATGTCGTCATGATGATCCGATGGAGAAACATCACTACATGGATGATGGTATGAATTTCTCCCTCAAGAGTTTGAGACGCTTGAGAGTTGAGACACATTGAATTTACTGGAGAACCATTCGTTGCTCACCTCTTGAAAGAGACTAAGTAGTCTAATTCAACTTTTTTTTTATTTTCTAATTTAGTTTACAATTACAAACTTTTTTCTTGGATCAATCATTGTTCGATTTATCAACGTGGGGTTGTGATAGTAGTAATTATCTGTGGGTAAAAACTAAGAAGATCACGAGTTCGATTCACGTTGGAAGAAATCTTAATTTAACATTGGTCTGAGTCCTGTCCTAGGGAAATTAGAAGCCCACAAACTCTGAACCTCTTGGTTATTAAAAAAAAAAACTCATTGTTTGATTTTTCTGATCTAATCATTGTGTGGGTGTTAACCACAATCTGGAGTTTGAATTCAATTTAATGTATCTTGTGAATTGCTTCCCAACCGAGAGCCTCCGATTTCACATTTTTTCTTTTCCTCCCTAAAATTGAGACACCAAATTTTTGTATACTTCCGATACCTCTTCTCTTTTCTTTTCGAAGACGCAACAAGCTCTACCAATATATATGTTTGTATTGTGACATAGGCAAATTCGGAGGATCTTGAAATATGTTAAAAGATGTAACAATGAACTGATAATTAGATTAATTTCGAACAATGCTCGAATCATACAAGTGCATAGAGGGCTACATTTGAGTTTAGCTAATTCACTAAGTTTAAAAGAATAAATAAATGAATGAATGAATCAAGTTAAAAATAACTAAAATCATAAAAAAGCCTCCAAATTTTCTAACGTCATAAATCTAAAACCTCTAAAAATTCTTCTCTTTTTTCTATATGAACTGGCGCAAAGGGATCAACATCACACTAATATCATCCGATGAGCCTCGTGAAGCCGAGAGATCGACAAGCTTCTTACATGCTTCTAACAACAATGGCTTCTCAGTTCCTATACATAAGGGACGAGTAATGTCTACTGCTTCTTGGTTACTCACTTTGTCCCATAAACCATCCGATGCCAAAATCAAGAACTCATGGTCCGGTTCAATTGTCAAGATCTTTGTCTCTGGTTCGGCTATAACCCATTTCTTGAGATGAGCATCTCCGATTCCTCTTGACACAGCTAATGATCCTTGGATTCTCCAAACACCATGAAACGTATCAACATAACCACCCTGCAAAAAAGATTAATCTATTATTAGAAACCATACATTATAATTAAAACGTTGATGATACAAAAAAAAACACTAGGATTGCCCAATCCGGTTTAACCAAATCCAAAAAACCGATGGAACGATATAGTAAACCAATCAAAACCGAAATTTCTTTGAAAATCTTTCAATTAAAGATATATTTTTCTACCAAAACCAAAAATCTGGAATAATATGGGTTTTATCCGGTTTCTGTATTTTACAAACCGAACCAACCGGTTGAACCAATCCAAACCGAACCCAAAAAAAACTATCCGAAAACAGATCAAAAGATAAAATAAACCAATTAAAACCGGAATTTCTTTGAAAATCTTTCAAACAAAGATATATTTCCTACCAAAACCAAATCTGGTATAATATTGGTTTTATAAACCTATTTTATAAACCGAACCGTAAACCAGATTGGGCATCTCTAACAAAAACATCATAAAACTGAATTCGTTGATTATTTAGGATGTGATTCTCACCGTGGTTTCAATTCTTTTCCGTTCATCATCTCTAGACGGACGGTGATCGGAAGAAAGAGCCTGAGCAACACCTCCAATACTCATAACAGCACGACAATCACCGGCGTTAGCCACGACAAGGTTACCATCGCAGACCAAAGCCGTGACACAGCAAGAACCACCTTTAACGTCTTTCTCCTTAAGAAACGCTGCGTCTGTGGTCAAGTAACCGCGTTTTAGCGCGCTTGCTATCTCAGATTCGTCTCTTTTACCAATTACTTCTTCTAAAACGTTTTTATCTAAATTCTTAGCCGCAAACTCAGCCGCTTTGACTCCTCCATGACCATCATAAACTCCAAATATCGCCTAAAATTTTTACACAAATCAAACCCGCGTTTAGAATC
Source organism: Cardamine chenopodiifolia (assembly GCA_963922655.1). Lineage (NCBI taxonomy): Eukaryota > Viridiplantae > Streptophyta > Magnoliopsida > Brassicales > Brassicaceae > Cardamine > Cardamine chenopodiifolia. Next base: position 12,456,175 of record OZ000486.1, on the reverse strand, counting down.
GCGTTTCATCGAGATATTAATAAATAAGAACAAATTGTTTCAAACGATTCAATTGACTCAAACGCTAATCAGATGTTGCTGCTTAATAATAAAATCAAAATCACCAATTCGGTTAAATTCTTAACCGAAATTGAAATTTGAAATTTGAAATTTACCTGTTTGCGATCTCCATGAAGATTGGTGATAGCAGAGAAACGATCTTCCATAGCAGCTCTTCTTCCTCTCTTACAATAAACTGAATAATCATCATCTTTCTTCTCCACCTCTCTACGTTCCTCTCTCGGCGTCGAAGCCATCACAGCCGTCGTCGACGTCGTCGGAGCTACGAAACCTGTAGTACCAATCGGTATATCAAGCCTCGTCGGTCGTTTTCTCTTCAAAACCCCTAACGGAGGAGAATTCGCGGTACACGATGCAGAAACTAACTCCGATCCGAACGATAACGGTGCAGGAGCGAATCCAGTCGGAGGTTTCTGAAATCGGAGACGAAACGGAGATTTAGGAGAAGCCGCGGCGGTTGAAGGAGAGGAAGGAGATGAGGTTTGAGGTTTGAGATGAGAAAGAGACAGAGAAAGAGAATCTTGTGGTGAAGAGAGTATTGAAGCTTTGTTGCAGAATAGAGATGACGACGGTGAAAACACCGGAGAATTACAAACGGCGACGGAGCAAGACATCGTTGTTGTTGTATCAACACTAAGAGAATTTGATTTTTGAATTTTTGAAGATTGAGATTGTTGAAGAAGATTGATCTGTCTCTTCTCTGGTTTTTGTGAAAATGGAGAGAGAAGAAGAAGAGGTTTAAATATAAGAGAGAGGTAAATGAATTAACGGAGGAGTTGAGTCCGTGTTTATCGATTTTTAATTAAAAATTGACTGTGAAAAAGACTTATATACCCTTGCAACTTCCATTTCCTATATTTACGGCTTTTGGTCCTTCACCTTCCACAAGTAAACAAATAATAGCTAAAATCTTACTCGGCCTATGCACTCTTGTTGACCAGAAAAATAAAAGAATTTGTCTAACGAAAAATAATTGATCCCTTTTTAACAGGTCGAAAGGGCAATATATATTTATTTTTATAATTAAGGGCATTATATATATTTTTCTGATAAAATGTTTTCAAATTAAAATGCAAAACTTTTACAAAACTATAATTTTTAGATTATGAAGATTAGACTATAGTTTAAAGAATAAGGAGACTAGTGTTACACTAAATCGGGATTCAAACAACAACAAAAGGTGAGTAGTCAACATATATATATATATATATTATTTTTTTGTCGTTAAATTCTATATATTAAGTCATCGGTTTAATGATTATTTTTAGAAAAAGTTAGGTGAGAATCGATTTGTTTACATGAAAAAAGAAATACACAAATTAATGTAAACCTAAAGATCTACATTATCCGAACAACAATAAAATCCTATAAGAACCAAATACAAAACATAAGTTTAGAACGATACTTTAAAAGACAAAAACTAATAACTTTTGAAAATGCAAAACACGTCGTAGGTATATGCCACTCGAAGTGGTGTAAGGCTAACCGACGTGTGATGATCGGTTTTCCTAAGATGCAATACCACACGAAATACGAAAGTATTCGTTGAATTTTAAGAATCAAAACTTGCGTCTGAAATATCAAGACACTCGATCCCTGAAAAAGATGGTGATAAGTAGGACGAGAGAAGACTCTCGCAAAATCCAAGGTGAACAGGAGCTTGATTGCCAACGGGTAGAAAGCAAAACTTTGAGCTCTTGATGCCGTTAAAGTAATTGAATTAGCATCATTCTCCGTAAAAACGGAAGATACCGTACTTCTCTTCATAACGAAGGATTTTGAAGAAAACAATTTCTTCTTATCAAATATATTTAGTGAAAATAATTGATTCCAAAAAAAAAATTTAACACTATAATACTCTCTATTTTTTTACCTTAACACTTAGCGACACTAAAAACTTTATCCGATCTATAAAATTATTATGGGATCCGAGAATTGTCAATATATATATATATATATATATATATATATATATTCAAGTTGGATTTCTTTCTCTTTTTCTTTTTCTCTAAGCATGGAAAATATGGTGTTGATTACATCATATTTATTTATGGCTTGTGCCTATTTAGTTTTCTTATTTTTAATATTAATGTTTAAATATATTTTTTGTTGAAAAGTGTCTTGATATTTTTTATACCCACTTGGCCACCTTAAGTGGGACTTGTTCTACTCTCTCATAATGCATAAAATGTGTAAAAGAAGAATGATTCAGTTAAAAACAATTTTTTCTATTTTATATGACTTTCATAAAAAACAAATTATGCCTAGTGGAATAGAACTATTCAGCTAAAATTCTACTCTACGCACTCTTGTTGACCAAAATAACAAAAAAAAAACTATTCTAAAAAAATAAAAGAGAGTCTTCGAGGATAAGACGCACTAGCGCCCAAAAAAAAAACTAGAATGGTGAAGTAAAGCAAATTTATTTGTTTTGCTTTGTGAGGGTAAAACGGACATTGTATAGTAAGTCAAAAACACGTATAAAAGGAAAAGAAATAGAATTTGAGGAATAATAATAATAATTGGGCATGTGGTATATTATTTGGTAACGTATCTGTGTTAAAGAAGTGTTAATGGATTAAATTATTTGACCAAAATAATATAGTAAAAGTGATTAATTGGGACTAAATATCAATTTGGGATTAATTTTTTTTATTGATTTATCGAAATATTAGTTTTATAGAGATTTAACTATAATTGTATTTGAGCCTCGATTGTTTCGAACGGAATTTATGCATGTGCCTTTACATATGGTTTCTTCTTCAATTAGACATATATCACAGTTTAACAATTTCACAAATATTTTTGTAAAGTGTAGACGCAAAAAAAGAAACTCTTCGTTTGGTATATTTAAGTGCACAATTAAGAAATAAGAATATGTACGTACATCTAGTGTATCTTAATGTTTGATCATACTATATATTTTGTTTTAAACTATCATATAAATAATATTAATCTAATTCACATGATACAAAATAATTTTAAATATCACTATATAGTGGTTTATACTATTATATAGTAAGATGCCTAAACTCGAAAAAAATATTAAGAATATTCGTATTTCATATTTATGGATATTCATTTAAATATCAAACATATCCCAATACTAAAATGATAATCGAGTAGGAGAACTATAGTAGAGCAATGTATTTTAGCTTCATGAATCATAGATGTATGTGGTTTGATCTTTATAGCAAATAAATCTATTCTTTGATTCTTTTTTTTTATAGCAAATATATATATTCTTTGATTCTTACTAACGAATACCGGTTCTAAAAAAAAAAGAAAAAAAAAAAAACTATCCGTTATTTGATGTCACAACTAATAAAAAGTTACAGACTCTCTTAAAAGGAGACTTGTATATTTTATTAGAAGACCTAGTGTGAATTGAGATAATTAAAATTTTGTTTGTTTATCATAATTCAATGTTTACAATTTGATAATACATTCACAACGGTCATCAAATGGAAACAAACAAACAAAACGAAGGTTCCACCCTCAACGGTCAATTGCTAAGAAGCTTCGATTACGACCAGCAAATATCCATCCAATAACATGGCAACGTGTGGTTCTCTTGCGGGACCCACAGCGATCCGTTTTTGTAATAAGATTATGTTTTCGTTAAATTACAGAAGGAGAAACAAAAGAATAAAACATTAATAAACGTCGAGAGAGGTAGCTCATTTATTTACTATTGTAACATGTAAGCAAATCTCATATTTAGTAGAAAGTAGAGCATTCATCAGCTCCAAGAGATATAGAATTCATGGTGCACATGTAGAGTCGGTAACATATTAACATCATTTTCACATTAAAACCAGAAAACAAAACATATAAAGATCTAGTGTTACGTTTTTATAAGCTAGTGATGATTATGCTTTGGGGTTATGATGGATACACACACATAATGGACTCCAAGTACTAAATTATGCCTTAATGAATTTGAATGATATTCATGTTTGTGTCATGTGAAAATTTTGATGAAACGTCATGGTCTCTGATTTTCTATACTAAAAGAGTCACCACGTTTAAAATGCTAGAAAATTGATAAAATGTTCAAGACTCAATCTCGTGCAATGCGCCCAACGTTATCTTCAAGTATTAAATAACGAGACCGGATTCGGTTTAGGTGGAAGACGTAGTTTCAAAACTTGCTACTTAATAAATCTGCAGGAGAAGCTTCTTTGTCATCATTCAGCTACTTGGTCTTCATCAATGGCTCTCTCTGCGTCTTTATCTAAACCAGACGAGACAGAGATCGTTTCCAGGTTCCAACACCGTACAGCCGAATCCTGATTACATCGCCGCCGCAGAATTCATTATCTCCCAGGCTAAATCCATATCTCTCGAATCTCAATCGATCGAATTCGTTGAGGGAAAACCAATCGTTGTCCTGAAATGGACAGGAACAAATCCTTCATTACCTGCAGTTCTCTTGAACTCCCACACCGATGTTGTTCCCTTTGAGGAAGAGAAGTGGGATCAACCTCCGCATAACAATCCTAATTAACAGCCAAATGGAATGATTAATCAAGTAAAGTAGGTTTCCACTCCATAATTAGGATTGTTATGCGGTCGTCCGTTGTTTCTAGTTGAAATTTTGTCCAATCTGTTTTTTTTTTGAGTTTAAAATTTGCAATCTAATGTAATTTGTGTCTAGCAACTTATTGTGATAACTATGTTATTACATCAAAAATACTGGATCTGGACGTCTTTTAACTAGATCAATAATAGTATTGGATCGGACATCGTCTTTATCTATCGGATTTAGATTCGTATTAATAGAAACTATTTGACCAACACAAATGTTTTCTCTTCTCTACATTACAAAGATATCATTTTTTTTGTCTTTTGGCATTTGGAAGGATGTCTATTACCAGTCTTCTGTATGCTAAATGGAAAGTTATAAAACATCAACATTAAATTATTTATATGAACAAAAATAAAAACATGCTGACGTGCAATTTTAAAAAGTGATTTTATGCATTCTTTTAAAATTGACTACTAGATGATCAAGCGGTCGAGAATGAAATTTAATCGACCTTTAAAATAAGTAGGTGAGTACCCATTTTACGCGCGAGTTTTGATTCGCAAGACAAAAGCATCAAAGAAGTATATGGTTCCTTTGACGTTTTGGTCTTCGTTGAAGATAGTCACGTTGTTCTCAACCGGGTCTCGCACTACGGTTGGCAAACGGAACAAACCAGTCCCAACAATTTCCACCTCCTCAAGGCTCAGTGATTGGCGCAGACTGGGATCTCTTGTGATCATCTTGAGATAGACCGATAACGTAGAGGGAGAAGATAGGTGGTGGGAAGTGAACGATTGGTTGAAAATAGGGTCACCACCGACCTTGTTCCACATCCACCTCGTCTCCACCAACTCCGTATTTAGATTATCCGGTCAGATCCGAACACGATATATGCGTGTGAGTCCCTCGTTGCTGATATACGGACCAAATGTACGGGACAAGATGGCTCCGGCTCTTCACTCATTTCCATTTTAGGAACCTTCGTCGTAACTTCATTGTTCATAACGCTCATACTATTCATTTTTTCTCTCGACGTTTATTAATGTTTTGTGACTTTGTGTATATAGGAAATAAATGAGCTACCTCTGTAACTCTTATATATATAGTAACATAGAGGTCAGATTATAAATTAATTTTCATATTTTCTTTTTGCTTTGGTTAGTTCTCTCATTTTCTTAACCTATCGATCAGTGAAAACTGTACACATATACATTTCAAAATGTAAGTTTGATTCCATGCATCTCAGTAATGACGTGATTGTTTCAACTTTCAACCAACTTTGTTACTATTTCCACACGAATACTCTACCATTATTATAGGAGTATGGGCTTCTTGACAAAGAAAGATCAAGGCAGCATATCAGTTTTTCCTTTATACTTTACTTGGATCTCTTTTGATGCTATTAGCTATTCTGTTGATTCTTTTCCAAACAGGAACCGTCTTTCCGCGCATAATCCTCTTTATCTAAAGTAAAGAGCATAGTTGCGATAGACAACCTATTTGCTTTCTTCGACTCCCTTGCCCCTGTCCTTGTAATTAACAATAAATTCATTTTTCCTTTTTACATTTCGTTTGATGGTCATCCAAGTCGTTATCTTTTTTCGGTTGTTAATTTTAATGATAAGGTAGAGAATTGTTTGTATTTATGTTATTGATTAATGGGAGACATATAATTGTATATATACATAATAGTTAAATCTATCTTAACTAGGTTATGATTTGTCTAAATCTTATAATATATATATATATATATATATATATATATATATCTAAATAACTTAATTCTTATCATAATAAGATTTTAGAATATTTTTTGGTTTGGATTTTACTGACTTTACGAGCCTTATTTCATAAACTGAATCTACCGATCCACAATTTTTGATCTGGAATATACACATCTTCCTTTTCTGATATTCTTCTGTATGACAAACGTAAATTTTGCAATCTCAAAACATAACACATATGTCGTGGACAATATGTTGAAGACGGACAAACAAATCAACTGATTTCTTGGAATCGAAAATCACTCTTTGACAATCTTAAATAAATTTCAACTTGAAAATTGGGATGGAATTTCAGCTTGTCTTCGGTCTTGGTAAAAAGAATAACAACATCTCATAGTTGCAAACTTTGCAGCTACACAAATAATTGTCCTTAACTTAGACGGTCCACAAATCAGACTAAAGTAACATAAAAACTTGAGCTTTCCAAACAAGCCCCCGTAATGGTTAAACTATAAACCATACTATAATCAATCTCTCCAGTAATAAGAGAAGCCAAAACATAAATTAAAAAAAAACTTTGAGAAATTATTAATTTAAAAATAAATCTCAAAAAATTGTGATGACCCAAACCTTTAACCACGATCACCTCATAAAAATCTTCCATTACTAACTTTTGCATTAACAAAAAATAAGACCTTATTAAAACACCAACGTAAACATAAGAAAGTCATGGCATGATTAAATTAAGATGAAAACCAAAACCAACTTTTAATTAAAACCCCAACGTGGAGGCACACGCAACTCCACATATCATCTTCATAACCTTCGTCACTTTCTTTGACTTCACCTACACCCGACGAATTGGCTGATTTAGATTCTTGAATTATGTTTCCCATGATCCTTTAAAGAATTAGATCACAAGAATGTAATAAGCGGAAGTAAAAAACTATTTATCCTATAGTGATTATTGGTTCTTATATTATGATAACTTATCTTAATTTTATGACATATATATAAATCAATTAAATATTTATTATAATAGGATTTTACAATATTCTTTGGTTTGGGTTTATAGACTTCATAAGCTTCATTTTATAAACAGATTTTACCGGTCCACATTATTCTGTGTATAACAAACAATCATAAAATAAAACATGTATGGCGTGGATAATATGTCGAAGACAAAAATAAATCAATTGAATTCTCTGAATATGGTTAGATGACAACCACACAAGCTTAAAACGAAATCGGAAATCACTCTTTGACAATCTCATATACGCTTTAACTTGAAAATAGATGTGGAACTTAAGCTTTTATTGGTCTTGGTAAAAGGATAACATCTCATGGGCACAAACTCTGCAATTTCATAAATAATTGTTTTTGATTCATACGGTCTACAAATCGAACAAAAAGATTGACCTATAAAATATGAGCTTTCCAAACATCTCCGTGTAATGGTTAAACTTTAACCAAAGAAAAAGTCAAAATGAAGAGACGGCATCTTCATTATCACAATTGCTTCCTTCCGCCTCGTCTTCACCACAGGTGTTCGAGCACATAAAATTTTGTTTTCCATGATTTTTTAGAGAAGTAGATCACAGAAATAAAATAAGCGAAATTAGAAAGCCGTTTATCCCATAGAGATCATTAGCTCTTATACCATGTTAAATTAGAGAATGGTTTGTTTCTGTTATTGATTAATGGGAGACATACAATTATTTATATACATAAGAGTTAAACTTCTTTCAACTAAAAGCATAACTTATCTAAATCTTATGATATATATTTAAATAATTTAATCCTAATCACAATAGAATTGTAGAATATTCTTCGGTTTGGATTTCACAAATTTCACGAGTTTCACTTTATTAACGGATTCTACCAATTCATATTATTTAATCTGCAAGATACATATATTGTTCTTCTAATATTAACACACCAGCGATCAATGACAAAAATAAATATATTATTATAAATTGTAGAATTATTAACAGGTAGTTAGCAGGTGCGAGAAAATATAATAACACAACAGTCAATCATATATATTTTTTTTTTTCATTCGCAAAATATTGTCTTCACTAAAAAAAAAATATTTGTTTGAAGTATTTTAATTCCATACGGAACCGATGCATTTCAGGATTTGAGGGAGCATAATATTCCATTTACGTATTTGATACAAATAATCGAAGTAAAACATAATAGTGAATAAAATATAGCTACAAATGCAATACAAATAAAAGCAAAAAAAATGTAGTCATAAGTAAAAGATAAGCAATAAAAAACAAAATATAAGCAAAATATAGACAAAATAATAACGAATGAATATTCTTCAAAATCAATTTTTTATTTTCTATTTGTTGCTTGTCGAGATCTCATCTTGATATATATTAACGAATTAGTTGGAATAATAGTGATTAGTGTGCATGAATATTCTATATAATTTAAATTTTAAAAAATATATACATTAATTAGTTGTATTATTAAATTTAGTTTGATGATGTGAATACTCCAAATGAAAAAATAACTATGCTATTATATATATAGATATGATTCCTAATTATATCAATATAAAGAAATCAAGTGGTTCATGATTAGTAGCTTTGGGCTTATGGTTCAGATCAGGAAAAACCGATCTGACCAAACCGAGTTTTTTGGGTTCAAATCTCAATTGAAATAGGGGGAATGAACCGATCAACACAATTTAAATGAGATTTCGGTTATCGGCTCGGACTGGATCGAAAAGAGATAACCAATTAAATTACCCTAAACCAGCTACCTAAACCAAAAACATCAAAACACATTACACGACTTTTGTTTTTTCGATTCATTTGACTCATTCTCATTTCTCAGACACGAGAGAGACAAAAGCTTTTTTTTTTTTTTAATAACTAGGAGGTTCAGAATCCGTGGGCCCCTAATCTATTTGGGGCAGGACCCAGATTAATGTTAAATTAACTCTCATTCGGAGAGCAGACCCCTCCCAACGGAAATCGAACACGTGACCTCCTTGGCCTTGACCCACAAGGAGTTACCACTATCCCAACTCCACATTGGTGAGAGACGAGAGCTTCGTTCTTCACTTCTCCTTTCTTTCTCCTAATCTTCTTGATCTGAAACAGCAAGAGGAATCAAATCATCATCAGTTCATCATCTCGTCACTTAATCTTCTCCACTTCTTTCTCAGTTTCTTTGAAGCGATTCTCTGGTAAGTTTCAAACGCTAATTGCGATTATAAATTTTTCAAATTTGGTGCTCGTTTCAACTTTCAGTGGTTTGATTCTCTTGAATTTCAAAGATAAAACCTGAAATCCTAACCGTGATTTTCAGATTTTCAAATTAGGAGTTTTCAGATCGAATTATGTTTTAGGATTGTAGATGTCTTATTTAATGACGTTTTGATATTTGTTTCACATATCAATGGTTTGATCCTCTAAATCTCTTAAAACCCTAATCGATTTTGCTTTTTTGTAGATGTTTTTTTAAGACGGTTCAAACTGTGTATTTGTTTGTCATTTTCGGGTTCTAATATCCGAACTATTCAATTTTCAAATTGTAATTAGAACAATTTTAATTTGCAATATCCGATCCGAATAAACTGAGTTCCAAACCAAATAAATCAAAATTTTTAATTCAGTTTTAATTCAACAACATTTTCAAATTGCATAATATCCGAAATTCCGAATAAACCAATCCAAATAACCTAAAAATCCATATCTCCAGAGCTACTTTAAAGTAAAATCACGCGCAATACAATTTTCTTGCATCAATACACGTATGGCACAATTCATACAATGCAAATACACATGTCATTTTCTTTTGACAATGTACCATACGTATTTCAATAATATAATGATTCATTTTAATTAAAATCCTTAAACGAAGATTTTTATAATCAAATCTGGTATATTTGTAAGCATAAACAAGAAACATGTTGATTAATGGAAAATAATGTTGATATCATAACTTTTGCTCCACTTATCACCGTCTATTCAGGTTATACTAATTTGTGCTTGACTGAATTTAGTTAAAATCTGAATACTGTTTTTTTTTTCCCGATCTATTAGCTCATTAATTATACTAATTCAAAAGATCTTTTTAAAAAAATAATAATTCAAACATTGGTTCAACTGTATATATTTTGTATATAGCCATCAATGCTTTTAATTGGTAACTAACCCTCTCAATCTACTATACCCTCTCACAGGATCATTTTGTTAGATGACCACATGAGAGCCATAATTTGCCCAATTTTTTTATTTATTTTTAATTACGCTATGGCAAATTCATTAAAAGTTGTAGGTAGAAACTCAACATCTCTAAACTTTTACCTATAGAATTTGGAATTGTGTGTATATATATATATATATATATATATGTAATCATATTCGGTTGAAAGATTAAGATGGAATGGAATCAACGCAGTTGGTTTGCTGTGCATTTGAAACATATGTTACTTAGTTTTTCCTTGCCGTCATTACTATATCAAGTGAGATTCTTGGTTTGAACCATATATAAAACAATTCAATTCGCACATTTGGCCATAAGGATACACCAAAGGAATATGGCTGGGAGCATAATTATGATGCTAAAACAGGAAAGGGCATGCCTGATCTTTAAAGCTCTTTATATTTCATGTTGATTTGGGTCATGAGGTGTGAGGTTTGTCGAAGATTCTTTTGATCCCGTTTTTTTTCCATTGTTCTTGTGTCTTTCCAAAGTACCAAATAAAAAGTTAGCATTGCCTACGTAGAATAGCAAATGTATAATTGAGAATTAAGAAGATAATAGAGATGGGTTTAAATTCAAGCCCAATGTATGGGCCTTTTTGTTTTAAGTGTTCGAATATCTTTTGCATCGAAAAATGTTATTTTCGAATGTTTTTCCTTGAGTTAATTTCGATTTATCTTTAACAACAATCAAAGGACAAGTGGGAAAGATGAGAGTACTTCACTTATCACAATTATATGTTTCGATCAAACGTTACAACTTGGTGAACTTACAAATTAATAAAAAGGAAACTATAATTCAATAGATACACTTGATACTGAGCTTAGTTAATCAAATCTCAATACAACAAAGAAGCGTAGAACAATTGGTTCCAAGTATCAGGGAGACCAGGAAGACACCAATGGCTACAATCAGATGAACGGTCAGGATTTCTTTTCAGAGAAGGATTAAGATCTCCACTGTAGATTGAAGGATGACCATCGATACGAAGAGCAGAGAGCATAGTTATATCCATCAATGAGACATTAAACTTTATCTCTTTCACCATCTCGTCAATCACTTTCTTCTGGTTTACGTATGAGCTTGTTGGGTACGTTGTTCCACTAAACGGTGTCGTTTGACCGTAGCAGCTTTTTCCTCCTTGAGTTATCGTTGAAGCTTTTGATTTTGAAGTCCACTCATTTGGACTGCATCACATATCCAAAAGTATACTTTTCAATTTTTCATGCAAACTAAATAAATGAAAGCTAAGTTTTTTTTTACAAAGAATATTATTAGGGAACAGTTTTATTAAAGATTATAGAAGCGGTAGGATACAACATTAATTGTTATAGTGCCATGTTGGTGGCTACATTATATATACTTTTGCAAGTTGCAATGAGGAAAAGCTTTCTCATTGGCAAAACTAAAACAATTGGACAATTATTTGGGGACATATTCAAACTCACAGCTCATATGTGGACCTTTATAAAATAAACTATTCTCATATTTATCTTTCTTTTTGTTCTTTCTTTCCTTGTGTACACCAACGCAATATTTAAAATCTCTTTTTTACGTCAAATAATAAACCATGCCAATTTGCCTTTGGCCATCTTCATTATTTGTGACAAGGAAAAATAAATTCTCGTTTTGAAATGACATATCATAACTCATAAGAAACTACTTTATGTTGGAATGTTATTTATATTCAAAGAAAAACCACTATAATTATATACATACGTATTTACTACGTCTGCACTTTCTGGCTATAGCTAGCAAAAATTGAGGCCATGCACAATGGTAAGTACTAGAGAATAGTTTGGTAGCAACTATCAACTCATTTTATGTAATACTAAGTTTGGCAACATCTAGCAAAACAACCCTCAATCCAATGCATGTGTTTAAATGTGTTTCCTATCTATTAATTACGTCGTTAATATCAAAATGATTTATTTATCAGTCATCAACACTACACGTGCTTATCTATGAGTCAACCAATCACACAGCTACCAAAGTTTAGTAATATATCTGCTTATTAGTTTGTAGACAAAATATATATATATATATATATATATTCATTTATGATGGTTTAGTGGTTGAATGATTGACTTGTAACTAGAGATCAAAGTTTGAATCCACGATTTAGTCGTTATTAATCACTATAATCGTTTTAAATATAACATTAAGCCTACTTTTATAGGTTTAGAGAATTAGTTAGGACTTGGTCCATAAATGTGTATAAAAAGAAAAGAGAAAAGGGTTACGTACTTGTAGTGTGTGGGTGAGACGGAGAGGAAGAAAACTCTAATGAGAGGAGTATTAATATAACGAAGGACCCAATTAGACCATGTTCTTAGTCCTTTTCTCAAAGCCACGAGTCTATCCATGTCTCTGTAATATTTCCCTCCTGTCTCCATCTGCTCCCACCTGTCTCACCCCCAAAATTTTAACTTTTCACTCAATTAACCCCCGTGATTTACAATAATGATCTATTTTACCCTCCTAGCTATAGGTATGTGAAAATTCACTTGTAGAGGTTGTAATTTTAGATTACCCTCGTAAAGACCCTGTGTGGCTCCACCAGTGACCAGTGTTGAACAGTAAAACGTCGGCTGTGCGCCAAATGTTCGATGCATCGGCAGAGATTTCGTCGAGTTTAAGAGTTGTCTTTCCGTGAATGTTGTCTATGTCTACAAGATAAGGAGCTCTATAGAACGACACCTTCACGTTGTAGTCCTGGCATTGCATATACATCAGCATAGAATTGAATGGTAAACAACTAGAGAATACAAGAGATCTTTTCAACTAATTGAGAGGGCAGAAAAATTACAATGAAAGGAATGAAGAAAAAATAAATTGTGATCTAAAATGTTTAAAACAATGGGTGCAAATGGTTGATTCATCTAATAAATTACCATTTGAGATGAATAAGTCGAAAAAATGATATAACCCGTTCAACACATTCATCTACAATTTCAACTTAATATTTTCCAATCATTCATCTTAGGACAATCATTTGTATCCAATGTTATTCTCTTTGTTCCATTTTATAAGATATTTTAACTTTTTTGTTATTTTATTAGATGTTTTGTAAGTTTTTATACAAAACTTAAATGCATTTAATATTTTGTTATAGTTATATTATAGAGTATTTTCTTTGATTAGTTGAATGAATTTAAAGTAAAACATTTAATAATACTTTTGTATAGATTTTTTAATATGCACGCTTTTACCAAAAACATCTTATAAAATGAAATAAAATAAATACTTTTAAACTAATTTTAAAGAATAGAGCCGAAACTTTTGCAGCAAATTGTTTTCATCTTTTAGGTAATAAATAAGCGGGATCGGTAATAGTATCACTAGTCAAAACTTTAGTATTCCAAACTTTAAAAAATATATAATTGAACTGATTTTGGAATTTTGAAGTAAAGAACTTCAAATTTTAGCAAATTAAAAGATTAAATTTTCTGACATAATAACCTGAAACAAATATTAACTAAGAGAACTTATTTTGTGACTAGCGGGTCTAATCCGAAGATCTTACATCTAAGAGTCTGAACTGGTGTTTCATAGAAGTGTAAGAAAATAGAAACTGGTGTTGCTTTCGAGAATTTTGTTTTTTCCCACTTTATATCGGACCAGTGAAGCTGTCACGGACGACGTCAAGTTGGGGGCAAATAATAACAGTTGAAAACGACGTTCGAAGTTACAATTTTTGACTCAAATTTCACGAGGATATCCGAAAAAATTAAACCCCCAAAAAAAAAACACATTAACCGACACTATAAAATTGTGTTGGAACTTACAAGGATTTTGAAGGTAGAGAGAGGATCTTCGTGAATCATATGTGTATCAATCAACGGTGCTGATGAAGAGATCATACAGATCAACGACTCCCATTGGTTTCTACCTAATGAATCACCAACGAACATTATAGTTTTGTCCCTCATTTCCTGTAGAAACTTCACCCCATTGAATCTGCTTTCCAAATAAATCAGCATTAAATAAATAAAAAATACTCCGTCTATTTCTCAAAAAAAATTATTCTAGAGTTATATTGTTGTATAAAAATGAATGTCATGTTATATTTTTCATGTGATTTTTAAAATAAAAATCTTAATTTATCGACTATTCAAAAATAAAATTCTTTGAATTCAAGTCAATATAACATATTTAGTAGCATATTAAATATAGGTAGATTTGTATAATCAAATGTTTATTAATTTGTGTGAAGAAACGGAGAGAGTAAGTAATTATTGTATTGATCGCATCAAACTCCCTATAATCAACAACAAAATCAATTCTGTTTTTGTTAAAAACGAATCCGTTAAACTTCTACCTTTTACACTACTGGAAAAGATTAAACAGTCATTACATTTTTTTTAATTTAATACCCCCTAATTATATGTTTAATTATGAAAGCATGTCCATATCCATAAGATTTTAAACTATAGTGATAATTTTTGGAATAATTGTATGATCCATTCCCAGCTTGAATTTGTTTTTGTTTTTACATAAAATACTAAAAAAAATCTCTGTTGGTTCATGGCCCAACTCAGAATTCATTTCCCTAGTTAAAATCTCAAAAACATAAATTAAATACTCGATGTCAGATGATAACCTCGATATCAAGAAAATAAGCATTTCTTCCTAGAAAGCAAACATTAATCAAATCAATTTAACTAAAATCGATGTATCAGTCTATTGAAGTAGCTATGTGATAAGTGACTGAGTTAATAACCTAGGGACATTGCAGTTAAATGGTTTCCACCGGAACTTGAGATAGTCGGAGTCCGGTCTACCGTACGTCTGACAGTCAAATCCCGGATCTATCATTCCTCCGCCGCATTCTTCCGCCTTGTAAAGCGGATACGTCTCATCCCTTACCCACTGGCCGGAAAACAGATCGCAGCTACTATGGTTCACCGGAAACACCAGTCGTCGTGGATGCTTGGCGAAGTTGCTGTGATTGCTGTTGTTAAAGATCGGCCGCCGAGGGAGAAGTGAAGCTGACGTGGCGTTTTGGAGAAGAAACAAAAAGAGGAAAGCGAGACATTGAACACTAGCCGCCATTAAAGAAGCTTGGAAAAAAAGAGAGAAAAGAGAAATGTTGTTATTATAATGTTGTCCTTTTGCATGGAACTTGTCTTTACGTAATGTTTTTGAGAAAAGCCTTCAACGAACTCTATCTTTTAAAAGGAGAGAGTTACATGGGGTCGGGTTTTAATTTATTTTGTGATTATTAGGTATTTTTGTTTAACCCATAAATAACCACATTTATTCATACAAGAACTAGTGGATTGTGATTTTAACATTTTCGAGAAACACTTAAAAAACAAGCCGTAATAATTAAAACAAACGTAAGGTTTTGTATTTTTTGTTCCACATTTATTTATGCTATCACAATGGTGTCAAAAGATACATATTTTGTTTTTTGTTAAAGCAGATACAAAATATAGATTCTTTGCTTTACTTCACCTCCATGTCTAGAAGAATATGATCATAACTCGTTTTTCTTTAAATAGTGAAAATGCCACGTCTCTGCATGTGTGACCCTTGTCCAAGCAATAAAGCCACGTCACGCTGGTAAAAAAAAACTAGTCAAACCTGACGGTCAATGAAATAAAGTTGATTTGTTTAACTACTTTGGTAGTGACACTGATAAAGGTCCAGTGGCTGTTGCTTATGACCTGGTCTAAATATGGTAATTGGGTACAAGTATAAATGAATTGGGATCTAGTCCGGTTTGATTTGATTATAAAATTCCTTAGCCCAAATGAAAAAGCCCATTATGATTGGACCGACTTAACAAATCTGGATACTTCGTCAATTGGTATATAACTTTATAACCCGACCCGAGTCGGTTTATTCTTGCTGCTTCGTCACCTTCGTTCATCTTTCTGCTCTGGAAATTTCTTGTCACAACAATCTTCACAGTTAGATCTCCCTTTGCTTGTGAGTTCATCTATCTCACCTTTTCTAGGTTTTCGTTTTTTGGTTTCTTGATTTTAATTTCTCTGAATTGTTAGAGTTTGTAATGTATATGCTCTTTGATGGATCTGTTTTGTTTTCTCTTCGAGTTGTTAGCTTTAGGAAGTTCGATAAAATTTCAATTTTGGTTATTGAGTTTCTCTTCGGCAATATCGTGTTTGTGTTAACTAGTCTGTGCTCACTTTTTGAGTTTTTGTGTGCTGCGAATCGCTGCATGTAAGGTGCTCGACGAAATTCCTCTGAGAAATTATCAAGTAGAGAAGCTTCCTTTTTAAGTTTTACTTTCTTTTTATTTCTGAAACATATGATTCTTGTTTAGTTTTGCAGTATTTATCAATTCTTGAGCTCCAATGTTGTTGGAAGAAGCTTGTAACTTCTCGTTATGCCATTCTTATGTTGGAAATTTAGCTTGGTTTTGGATTTGGTTGTTAAGACACAAGTTACAAAAAGAAGAATTTGTATTGAACAAAAATGTTCTATGATACATACCTTGAAATAGAATGAACAAGCAGCTCTACCTCTAACTAAACTCTGAAATCTTCAGTTTTGTTAAGCTATTGCTTATATAGACAAGTGACCTCTCTTACTTATTTGGGGGTAAACCTATATTTGCAGGTTAAACTCTGTTCCATTAGCTATGGCGAAGCATCACCCTGATTTGATCATGTGCCGGAAACAACCTGGTATTGCTATTGGACGACTGTGTGAGAAATGCGATGGAAAATGCGTGATTTGTGATTCTTATGTGCGTCCGTGTACTCTGGTACGTACGTATTTGTGATGAATGCAACTACGGATCATTCCAAGGCCGGTGTGTTATATGCGGAGGAGTTGGAATCTCAGATGCTTATTACTGCAAAGAGTGTACGCAACAGGAGAAAGACAGAGATGGTTGTCCCAAGATTGTTAACCTTGGAAGCGCGAAAACTGATCTGTTCTATGAACGTAAGAAATATGGATTCAAAAAACGATGATGATATATATGGATTTTTCGCTATTGTACGATCCTTTGATTACTTGAACTATTTGGATCTCTTATGCTTTGTGTAAACTTGTCTGTTGACCTCCCAAATAACTGATATGTTCCAGAGAATTTAAAGATATTGAATACAAACCAGAAGTTATTCTTGATAATCTGGACGATGTGGTTGACTTGTTTTAGTGTCCGAATAGTATTTTGCATTGTGCATTGTGTTTGGTTGCATCAGATTACAATTTGCAACAATAGAAGAGGCTCTGCTTTTGGACATGTTTCAGGCATGTTTTGACTTTTATATAATGGAGCATTATTGTAATAACTGAGCTTTCCCAGATCTGATAAGAACAACGAAGAATTACAAGAAGACAAGAGCATCATTATCATAGATTGGGCGTGAGCCAAACCGTCCAACACTAAACTTTTGAATTCGTAAATGACATTTGTGCCACCACCTAAATTCTCTAGAGGCTACACATAATCATCATTCCTTTATTTCGTATTTTTAGTACTTTTTTTTTAAGTTTCCATTTAGTTCTTTTTAGGTTTAATTCTTCAAGCTACCAATCATCTTAATTCTCACACACAACAATATGCAAGAAACGAAACCAAGGTTCTCTCGGAACCCACATTTGAGGACCTAATGAAACTTTCTGTGACTTCTTCACTTTCTATAGGGGATTCACGCTTTGAGTTAAAGCATAATTCTCGCTCCATTAAGCTAATATACCACTTAACTGAGCATCAACCAATTATAACTCACTTAGGTCTTTAATTCCGAAAGAACAATTACTTCGTATTCGCGGTTTAAAGTCGAGGAATAAAGAACAAAGGTGAAAAGGTGAATGGAAAAATCAAAACTCATCTTCAAGATAATATGGTCTCACCCAGAGCTTTACATGCATGAAGAAGAATGGAAAATTTTTCTTGGTATGAAAAGGTGAATGAAACTAAGAGACTTGATCGATGGTCCTGCTCAAATCTCCACCTTACATGTAATATAATCATCTTTTGATCAAACACTTTCCAGAACTTAATTAAAAGGATGAGCACTATAAAATGTTAAAAGAATTATCACCCAATAATGAAGGAGTGGATATTGATCAGAACCTTTGAAGTCTAGAAAACCTATTTATAGGTCTCAAAATAAAGAAATAATGTTAGAATCAAGAAGAAGAGCCTCAAATGGACCAAGTAGATGAAATCTGCTAAGTTTTATAACTACAGTAAAACTATTTCACTAAATATTTGCATGGGATGTATGTCGGCAACGAATATGTTTGGTGCTATTTGAACACGTTCATGGAAAGTTAATTTTTGTTAATTTTGATAAGTAAATTCTAAGTTATTTGGTGTTCCCACGCCTCAATCTTGTCATACCTACCAAATGTAAATGCAATCATGTTTTAAACGATAATATTTTCTATAAAGTGTAAAGAAATATGCGGCTTGAAGCCGTATAATAAATCCAAGTATATATAAATATATAATGTAAGGACGAATTTAAATCTAAGGGCCGGTGTGAGACATTTTGTGGCGTCTACAAATATAAAAAAGAAAGAGAGAGATCAGGAGGGAAAGAGAAAAAAAAAAGGGGTTAAATCATCATCAAGAATTGGGTTATGTTTGGTCCTCTTCCTCACATTTGGTTTCATCTCTTCTGCTCGCCTCAGTCTTCCATTTTCAGGTAACTTATCTTCTTCCCTTGATTTCTCCATTCATCAGTTCCAAGTATCTATCTTTTCTTTTAATGATTATATGTGTTTGGTTATCCAATCTCCAAACACTATATATTACACCTAATTATCATAATCCATGTCGGTTTAACATCTCATAAGAGATACATAGGTTTTACTCATAACAATTTCTTCATTCCATGGTTCATCTCACCCATCTTAATTTGTTTCCGGTTATGATTAATTTCATTTCATTTTTTGGTAATTTTTAATTTCCTCTTATACTATAAGTTAATGGTCGAAATCTCATAATCAAAAGTGTATATACATATATGTGTGTGTGTCACAGTCACTTTTATTGGCCGGTGATGCGGTGGTATTCACATGATCCATATGAAAAAAACAGTGTATATCTTTAAAGTTATTCAAGAAAATCACCAAAAGAAGGAATGCAAACTTAGATGAGAAAAAAAAATAAACACAAAAGTTAATTACCCGAACAAAAGAGATAAATAGTATATTTATGATTTGTATTTATAGATACTAATAAGACCAAAATGAATACATAGATTATAATTTATGCATATGTGCATTGAATAACACATGAACCCAATAAAATACCCTGCAGGCGAACTTTATTAAAATTAAATGTCAACTTTTTTCTTGGCCAAAATATCGTTTTCAAAGTTAGTTTTCGGAAATTTCAGTCTACAAGGTAATATTCCCCTTAAAGTATAAACGTTACCCTCTTTCTTTCTTTTCTTTCTTTCTTTTTTGTTAAAGGATGTTAGCCATTTCACATTGAGATTATTGCCGTCGTCTTTATTCCATGCAAATAAAATTGCGAGATTTACTTCTGGATATAGATTATAATCAATTGGGAAATTATAAAACTATAGTAAACTGAAAATAAAATGAATGAATTTACTGAAACAAGTTGTATATATCTTAGTATTATGTTCTCTGTTTCCAGCTTGTTTGTATCTAATTTCTCTCTATATTCAAATCAAGCGAACAAGAAACACGACGTTCGAGCTTGTCTTCTCTTTTGCCGATGACTTGTTTACAGGCCAAAATCTTATAATATTTCCTTTTAAAAGATAAACATTTGTTATACCCACGAATCCAGTAAGAAAGTACGTCATATAAAGTTATTAACTATAGGACTTTTAATGTAAAGTAACATATAATATGTCTTAATATTTAAAATATGCCCACCCTTCAAAAACCTTGACTTTGCAACAAAATAACAAAAATAAATTAAGACCGGAAAAAACTCTAAACCATGAATCATAAACTATAAATACTAAACTCTAAATTTTAAACCGTAAACCGTAAATTTTAAATTCTAAATCTTAAATCAAATTTGAGTATTTGACCCGAAAAATTCTACACAAATCTGATAAATTATTTCATTAAATTGTTTAGTCGTATTCATAAGTATCGCGTAAAATTCGAACCGCATCCAATACTCGTTAGGATATGCGAGAATCCAAAAATACATAACTATTTATAGAGAAAATATCTTAATTTGAGGACTTTATACGAAAAATCGTATAAATATAAGTTTTGTATATGTAACATACACAAATCCGATTCGAATCCGAACTTAATCAAAACCTAATTTTTTTAAGTTTATAGTTTTAAATATGAAAGTTGAACCGATCCGAATCCGTAATATCTGAACCGAACTTGTACCAAAATTTCATAATTATTTTATTAAAATGTAAATACATAAACACACTAAATTCAAATCCGATCGGATTTTACTCGATGCCAAAACATATCATATCACGACTATTTAATCAAATTTGACAGATACTGCATATATAAGTAGGTTGAATTTAGTGGATCTTAGCCCATCGTATCTCCGAGAAAATCCGAGAAAAGATTTCGAGTTTTGAAAACATATATCCAAACCTAACAAAAAGGCAGAAATTGTTTTAAACGAATTTGTGTGTTTAATTCTATGTTTTTAGCAGATATGTAAGTATTTGTACAAGAAGACGACCATAACGACCATTACAAAATTGCCAATTTGTTACTTTGACATATTTATGTGCAGTTAAAGTTAAAAGTATACAACCGACTAAAGTACCACGTAAATTTTCTTATATTGTGTTGCCCAAAAAAGATAATATATATATATATATATATTTTTTTTTTGACGTCATCAAACACTTCATTATATCTCTAAGAAAACAAGTTGGCTTTTGGTAATTATGTTCTATTTTACAATTTTGTTAATTTTGAGTAGGGAAAATTAAATATTCTATCATAAAAAATATTGAAATTCTTAAACTTTAAACAACAAAATAGCTTTTAAATAGTAGAAAAAAAAATGCTACCACTAGCTAGATAACTTTGAATGATAAAACATAGATATGAATAAATGTCGACATAGTTCAACGTTCAAACAAGTTGAAAACGAGGGTATTGTGGTTTGTCTAGATACCTTTTTTTTGGTCTAGATACTTTATTTGTTAATAAGAAGTTTTCATATAACTTAACATGTTTACCAAAAAGAAAGAAAGATGTTTTCATATACAAAATTTGTTACTATCACTATTTTCTAACTTGTAATGCATCAAAACAATATCATATGCATATGGCAGAAAATGAAATGACGGTGGTGAGAGAACGGTCATCGATGGTGAGCACCAACGACTACAGTGACCCGACAGCGAAAGGTAGACACGATCCACCACGTGGCGGCAGAGGCCGGAGACGTTGAGAAGATAACGATCTTTTTGTTCTTAATTCGCTCTTTCCCTTGCAAGCTTGTGCAAATAATCTATATTAATATATATGAATAACAGTATTAAAAAAGATTCTCCTCTATAAATACTTTTATTAAGAATAAAAAGGTGTTAGTAAATAAGAAAAAGAAAAACATTCTCAAATATTTTTTTTAGTTTTTACCTTCAAAAATATCAGAGCTCTTAAAATTTACGAAAATACCAAAAAGTAAAAAATGTTTGGAAGAAATACAAAAAAGTCAGTTCGGTTCACATGAATTAATTTGATAATGGGCCATCTCAATCCTCTAAAACTAATTTGATAGTAGGCCATCTCAATCCTCTAAACCCAAAATCATTTAAAATATATAATAGATAGGCCCAACTCTCAAGGCCTATTAAGATTCGTATATTTTGATTTTAAAAAGTTTCTCATTTCAAATGCTCCCAAAAGCTCAGGAGAGCAATTGCAAAACGAAATCCACACTTTGACTTATAAACGATGTTTTTAATCAAAAACCTCCGACGAATCTCACCGGTAACATCAGCGGCCGTCACCAGATTCAAAAACTCCCTATCATTCACTCTCCCTTCCCGTTTCTACACCACTCAAGAGACTCAGATTCAACCAACGTCAACAATTTCAAATGGTTTGGATCGGAGTCGGTACGAAGGTTTAGCACCGACGAGAGAAGGAGAGAAACCGAGAGTGGTGGTTCTCGGGTCGGGTTGGGCCGGTTGTCGATTGATGAAAGGGATCGATACGAGTCTCTACGACGTCGTTTGTGTTTCTCCTAGAAACCATATGGTCTTCACTCCTCTCCTTGCTTCTACTTGCGTCGGTACTCTCGAATTTAGATCCGTCGCTGAACCAATTTCCAGAATCCAACCTGCGATTTCTAGAGAACCTGGTTCTTACTTCTTCCTCGCTAATTGCTCTCGTCTTGATTCCGATTCTCATGAGGTACTGAATAGATTCAGGTGTTTCTGAATTTGTGAGATTATGTATTCAATTCGAGAAGATTTAAAAATCAAATTGGTCATTGATGATGATGCATGAAGCTTTGAAATCATTTTGGAACATTAGAATTAGGAATCTGATTAAGCTTCTCTTAGAAGAAGTAATGGAGTTTGTGAAGCTTATGGAGGTTTTAATCTATTATTGTATGTCAATTAGGTTCATTGTGAGACTTTAACGGATGGATTAGATACAATAAAGCCATGGAAGTTTAAGATTGCTTATGACAAGCTTGTGGTAGCTTGCGGTGCTGAGGCGTCTACGTTTGGAATCCAAGGTGTTCTGGAAAACGCGATCTTTCTTCGTGAGGTTCATCATGCTCAGGAGATTCGTAGGAAGCTTCTTCTAAATCTGATGCTCTCTGATACTCCTGGTAAACAGAATTTGTCCTGTGGAGAATTAGAATTAGGATTAGGATTAGGATTAGGATTAGAACATAATAGTGATTGTGCATTTTTTTAATTAGGAATATCGAAAAAGGAGAAGAAGAGGTTGTTACATTGCGTTGTGGTTGGAGGTGGACCAACTGGAGTTGAGTTTAGTGGTGAATTGAGTGACTTTATTATGAAAGATGTTCGTCAACGATATGCTCATGTTAAGGATGACATTCATGTTACTCTGATAGAGGTTTGTTTTAAGAAGCTGCTCTTTGATTATCTTCTTTGCAAAACACACTCGAAACTTACAAATGTTTCTGTGCCATGGTTATTTTTATAGGCCAAGGATATACTTTCATCGTTTGATGATCGCCTTAGACGTTATGCTATCAAGCAGTTGAACAAGGTTAGATCATTTACAACATATGAGAATTTTGTATGCTCACTTTTATGGGGGGTTTCTTTAAAGATTACTGGTTTTTCATTTACATTAGTCTGGTGTGCGGTTTATGCGTGGGATTGTGAAAGATGTGAAGCCTCAGAAGCTAATACTTGATGATGGCACAGAAGTTCCGTATGGACTCTTAGTGTGGTCCACTGGTGTTGGTCCTTCTCCTTTTGTTAGGTCTCTTGATCTTCCAAAAGCTCCTGGTGGAAGGTAAGTTCATCAAGATAACTCCATTAGACCCTTTTTTGCTGAAAATGTTCCACAACGGCTCAACTTTTTGGATGTTTATCTCTAATAGGATTGGGATTGATGAATGGATGCGTGTACCATCTGTACAAGATGTGTTTGCCATTGGTGACTGCAGCGGATATCTGGAGACCACGGGAAAACCGACCCTTCCTGCTCTTGCTCAGGTAGCTGAGAGAGAAGGTAAATACTTGTCAAATCTACTAAATGAGATCGGAAAAGCCAATGGAGGACGAGCCAACAGCGTAAAGGAGATAGAACTTGGAGTACCCTTTGTGTATAAGCACCTTGGAAGCATGGCTACGATCGGTAGATACAAAGCCCTAGTCGATCTACGCGAGAGCAAGGTAACAAAATTTGACTTTATTATCTCTTTGGAAACTTCACTCATAAACTTGTGTTTGAAGGAGATTACTTGTACAGGACGCAAAAGGGATATCAATGACTGGTTTCGTGAGCTGGTTCATATGGAGATCGGCGTATCTGACTCGAGTCATCAGTTGGAGAAACCGCTTCTATGTCGCCATCAATTGGTTCACCACTTTCGTCTTTGGTCGTGACATTAGCCGAATCTGATGCGTCCGTCCCCTAATGTTTCATCTCCGTGTACTGTAAACGACGTAGCTTTGTACAGAAGTACATCAACAACGTGACCTTCCCGGCAAAACAGAAGGTTTAAACGTACTTGTTTTTTGTGTGGTTGATGTGTGATGTGAGGACGAAGTTTTGTTTCTTTTTAAAATATACGGTAAACTAATACTATTTCGCAAGGAGAATTTAATAGTTATAATAATCAGTTGAATACTTAGATTTTGTGAACCGACTCTTAAAGGAGTTATTAAAGTTTCTATTTTGATTGAATTTTAGAACATTGAAGTTATAGATCTTATAAATTCACATGTTCATGTCAGTTGTTAAGCAGGCTGTTATACACTCTCCAACTCCAAGTGTATCTGTCTCCATATCATACTTATAATGCAATTCAATAAATAATGTCTTCTTATTAGTTTTAAAAATGTAGTTATTAGTTGTTGTTTTTATATCGATCGTTGTCTTCCTACTTTAATATTTTTGATTTGTTTTTTATCGGTTTATAGAGAACATAATCGAAAATTATAATATTTTAAAAAAAGGTAATGTCATGTACAGTTAGTGAAAATACAAGAGTGGAAACAAAGTGAAGTGAGAAAAATAAAATAATGGACAAGTGACACTGTCGTGGTTGTCTCTCTTCGTTTGGCTTTCTGTCCGATTCCGATTTCTTCTCTACAGATTTGCAACTAACTCAAAAACCAAAAAGTAAACGAATCACATACATAACCAATAATTATCTTCTCGTTACCTCATTATTAAATACTTAAATATATAAAGTCCAATTTTATGGGAGGATATCTCGTTTAGATCCGATACAAAAGTTTTTTTAATCAATTATTGTTGATATAAGTGTGTGTGATTCAGTGTTTCAGGTTGCTAAACCGGAACTGATTGGATCTCGTTTTGAAGTTGATTGGTAAACCGGTATGAAAGAAATAAATGAAACTTTTACTCGCAATAGAAGGTTTCCTTTTTCTCGTTTTGACACTTAGAATTAAGTGTCATTAACTTCTTCTTCGGTGAGAGTTCATTATCGATCTTGAGAGAATTAGAAAGATAGCTTCAGTTTGTTGTATGCTCTGTTCTTGAGCAAGACTCATCCTTATTGTGATTAGTGAATTTTGCCAGATTGATCTGGCCCAGACGTAGATCTTGTCATCTCAACTTGATCGAACTGGATTAACAAATCCAGTGTCTTCCTTTTCTCTGATCTTTGCATATTCTTGAGTTTTGAATCAAATAGAAGATCTGAAGTGCAATTGAGTGATTAGGAGTTGAGATTAAAGCGATTTTGAGGTTATTTTTTCGTAACAAGATTTGGTATCAGAGCCACGGTGTCTAACGGCGATGTCGAAGCAATGAGTTGAAATCGAAAAGTTTGATGGAGCATCAGACTTCTCACTCTGGAAAATCAGGATGATGGCTCATTTGGAAATCTTAAGATTGAAGAAAATCATCACCAATTTTGATCTAACAATGGAGGTTCCATTGACTAAAAGTGGAGAAAAGAAAGTGAAGTCAGATGACAGAAGCTCAAGATTTGTCACCTAGAGCCTAGAAAAAGACGATTACAGATCCTGTCAAGGTAGATCAATCTGAGCAAACCATGAATCTTATCATCTTGAATGTTGGTGATACGGTTCTTCGAAAAATCAATCACTGTGTGACTGCAGCTCACATGTGGAATGTGTTGAATAAAGAGTATATGGAGACTTCTCTACCAAATCGGGTTTATCTGCAGATGAATTTTTATTCATTCAAAATGATTGGATCGAAGAACATAAACGACAATGTTGATGACTTCTTGAAGATAGTGGCTGAATTAGGCAGTCTCGCGATCACGGTTGCTGAGGAAGTTCAAGCTATATTGATCTTGAATTCCCTTCCTTACAGTTATGATCAACTGAAGCATACGTTCAAATATAGGAACAAGACTCTGTCAGTACAAGACGTGGTTTCATCAGCAAAATCTCTAGAAAGAGAACTTGCAGAGTCAAAGGAAATTACAAAATCAACATCAACTGCTCTGTTTACTACTGAGAGAGGTAGGCCTCCTGCAAAGAATCAAAGATTCTCCAATAATCAAAGTATGAGCATGTCTAACTCCAAATCAAGATTGACATGTTGGTTCTGCAAGAAAGAGGGTTACATCAAGAAAGACTGTTATGCAAGGAAAAAGAAATTCAAAAATGAAGGCCAAAGTGAAGCAGGAGTGATTACAGAGAAACTCGTATTCTCAGAAGCTTTGAGTATTAATGATATTTATGGATTTTAGACTCTGGATGTACATCACATATGACCCCCAGAAGGGATTGGTTTTGTAGCTTTTAGGAAAATGAATCTACAACAATTCTTCTTGGCGATGATCATTCAGTAAAGTCACAAGGTTCATGAACCATCAGGCTGAACACTTATGGCGGATCGATCAAGTTACTAAATGAGGTAAAGTATGTTCCCAGTCTAAGAAGAAATCTAATCTCTACAGGCACATTAGATAAATTGGGATACCAACATGAAGGTGGAGCTGGCAGAGTTAGGTACTTCAAGAACAAGAAAACTGCATTATGTGGTATTTTAAAGAATGGTCTGTACATTCTTGATGGAGAAACAACTCCAACTAAAAGCTGCAATATAGTAAGTATGAAGAACACTACTGAGCTATGGCACATCCGACTTGGGCATATGAGCCTAAACAACATGAGAGTGTTGTCTGGAAAATGCCTGCTTGAAAACAAGGATATCAAAGACTTGAATTTCTGTGAGCACTGTGTTATGGGGAAGGCTAAGAAGTTGTCCTTTAATGTGTGAAGATACAACACAGAAGATGCATTAGGATACATACATGCAGACTTGTGGGGTTCCCCAAATGTGACTCCTTCCATTTCAGGTAATCAATATTTCCTATCTATCATTGACGATAAAACTAAGAAAGTTTAGCTGATGTTTCTGAAAACTAAAGATGAGACTTTTGATAAGTTTTGTGAATGGAAAGACTTAGTTGAAAATCAGAGTGATAATAAAGTTTTAAAATTCTTAAGACTGACAACAGATTAGAGTTCTGTAACTCTCAGTTTAATGAGTTTTGTAGTAAGAATGGTATTGAGAGACACATAACGTGTACATGTACCCTCCAACAGAATGGAGTCGCTGAAAGAATGAATAGAACAATGATGGAAAAGGTTAGGTGTATACTTGATGAGTCAGGACTGGAAGATAGGTCTTGGGCTGAGGCTGCATCAACAGCAGCTTACTTAATAAATTGTTCTCCTTCCTCTGACATTGACCATAATGTGCTAGAGCAATTATGGTTAAATCAAAAACCAGGATATAAACATCTTAGAAGGTTTGGCTCTATTTGACATATGTACATCAAGAACAGGGAAAGCTGAAGCCTAGAGCTTTAAAACGGGTCTTCTTAGGCTACCCTAGAGGAACAAAAGGCTATAAGATTTGGTTGATGGATGAAGAAAATATGTTATAAGCAGAAACGTGATCTTCAATGAGGATGTTATCTATAAGCAATTGAAGACTGTAAGTGAATAGTCTGTCCCTACAGAGGTAAAACAACCTGAGGAGACAGCTGCTGAGATTCTGCATGATATAAAAAAAATAAAAGAAAGCTCACAAGAAGGTGGAGATTCTTCAGATAGTTCCAGTTAGTCAGAAAAAGAAGATGCTATACTAGTTAAAACAGATGCATCAGAAGTGAATTTAATGGATTATCGACTAGTTAAAGATAGAGTTAGGAGACCTATTAAACCTCTTGCCAAACTGTCAGACTACACTCAGTTTTCATTTGCATTGATGACATCAGAAGAAGTAGATATTGATGAAGAACCAAGCTGTTTTCATGAAGCTAAGAAGAATGAAAACTGGAAAAAATAGAACAATGGAATGTCTGAAGAAATGAACTCTCTTTAGAAGAATAAAACTTGGAAGATAGTTGATAGACCTGTGGATCAAAAGGTAATAAGTTGCAGGTGGCTATATAAAAAGAAGAATGGCATCCTAGGTGTAGAACTTGAGAGATACAAGGTCATACTTGTGCCCAGAGGGTTTTCACAAAGAGAAAGAATTGACTATCAAGAAGTATTTTCTCCAGTGGTCAAACACATCTCGATTAGGATCTTAATGTCACTAGTTGTGAATGAAGACATCGAACTGGAGCAGATGGATGTTAAAATAGTCTTTCTACATGGTAACATTGACCGAGTTCTTTACATGGAGCAACAAGAAGGGTATGAGGTAAATCCAGGTAAGAATCAAGTCTGTTTACTTAAAAAGTCTTTATATGGTTTGAAACAGGCTCCCAGACAATGGAACGAGAAATTCAACTTCTTTATGTTGGAGCAGAAGTTCAATAGCAGTGAGCATGATCCTTGTGTATACGTCAAGGAGGTAAATCATTAAGATTTTGTGTACTTACTGATATATGTTGATGATATGTTGTTAGCATCTAGAGTGAAATTAATAAGCTTAAAAGAATTCTAAGTCTAGAGTTTTAAATGAAAGACATGGGAGCTGCTAGTAGAATCTTAGGTATTGATATTACTAGAGATAGAAGTAAAGGCACTTTATGTCTATCGCAAGCTAAATATGTTGAAAAAATTATTCACAGATTTAAAATGAATGAGTCTAAGGTAGTAAATACTCTTATTGGAGCTCATTTTAAGTTGTCAATGGTTAAAAATGACAGTGAGTGTATAGATACATAACTAATTCCTTACTTAAGTGTTGTAGGTAGTGTCATGTATGCTATGATTGGTACTCTATGTAGCCTATGCTATTGGTCTAGTGAGTCGATTTATGAATTGTCCATGTGAACTTCATTGGAAAGCTGTAAAATGGCTGTTAAGATATTTAAAAGGGTCTGTTAACCTCAATCTTTTTTACACTATAAGCAAAGTTTTTAGTGTGCAGGGGTATAGTGACTCTGATTTTGCAGCAGACCTTGACAAAAGGTGGTCGATTAGTGGCTATGTCTTTACTGTTGGTGGTAATATTGTGAGTTGGAAGTCAAATCTCCAAAACATTGTTACCATATCAACAACAGAAGCTGAGTTTATAGCATTAACGGAAGCAGTGAAAGAAACCTTGTGGATTAGAAGATTGCTAAACGACATGGGTTTCAAACAGGAAGAAGCATCAAAGATTTGGTGTGACTCACAGTCAACAATATACTTATCAAAGAACAATTCATTTCATGATAGGACTAAGCATGTGGCAGTTAAGTTTTATTTCATAAGGGACATTATTGAATCAAGTGAAGTAGAAGTTTTGAAGATTCACACTTCAACTAATCCTGCGGATATGCTTAATAAAGGCATACCAATTCACAAGTTTGATGCAACTTTAGATTTTCTAAAGTTGCTCAAGTAAATGATATTGTTCATTGATGCCGGAGGTTAAATCCAAGATTAGTGCAAATTCACAATGATAAGGTATGAAACTTGAATCAAGGTGGAGTGTTGATATAACTGTGTGTGATTCATTGTTTCAGGTTGCTAAACTGGAGCTGATTGGATCTCGGTTTGAAGCCGATTGGTAAGCCGGTATAGAGGAAATAAATGAAACCTCTACTCGCGATAGAAGGTTTCTTTTTTCTCGTTTTGACACTTAAATTTAAGTGTAATTAACTTATTTTTCTTCGGTGAGAGTTCATTATTGATCTTGAGAGAATTCGAAAAATAGTTTCAATTTGTTGTATGCTCTGTTCTTGAGCAAAACTCATCCTTATTGTGATTAGTGAATTTTGTCGGATTGATCTGGTCCTAGACGTAGATCTTGTCATCTCGATTTGACCGAACTGGGTTAACAAATTCCGTGTCTTCAAATTCCGTATCTTCTTTTTCTCTGATCTTTGCATGTTCTTGAGTTTTGAATCAATAAAAAATCTGAAGTGTAATTAGTGATTGATAGTTAAGATAAAGCGATTTTGAGGTTGTTTTATCGTAACAATTATTAATGAAACAAAACACTATTTTTTTATATTTAACACAAAGTCCTATATGAACTATAAAGACATGAGTATACATGTATGAGTTGTCCTCTATAAAGTACATTTTCCATGTCGTCCATAAGTCATATAATATACATGCATACTATTAAATTTGAATTGAAATATAATACGGTGATGGTACTAGTTTAAACAATTATGCTAGAAGTACCTGTCTATTCCAATAATTATAAATGCGTATTTTTGCTCTGATAACGTAAAACAGACCTGTAAACATTTTATTTTTTCAGCCAAAAAAGTTGATTTCAAGACTCCAACTCATGATATTATTTGAGGAAACAGATACATCTTGTTGAACTAGTTGATGTGAATATTCATAAAAGTAACCATATGTAAGAAATAAGTATGCCAACAAAAAACAGAACTATATATGACTTTACCTTTGCTTATGTTTTCACCCAAACCAACTAAGAAACATTTGTCTACTTTCTTTGACATTACTCATGAGCGAGTATTTCTAACTCCGGGAAACAAAATCATTACTAAAGAATGTTATTTTAGACTTTAGTGATAGGGACCCACTACTCCAGTAACATTCATCTTTGCAATCTCGTTAAAACTCGATATCAAACTCTCAATTTTATAAAATCGTCATCAAAGATCAAACTATCCTCTGTAAAGTTAAAACGTTTAGCAATAGATTTCCCCATTAACAAAATATTTCACTTATCTAAGTTTACAGCCTAATGTTCGATAATGTATCTTTAGAAGTTGGAAAAGAAACTTTAAAGCTTAATAACCGGAAGTTCCAAACCAAAAAATGCTCCCTCGAATTCGTAATACTCGCATCCGTCAGTAAATTTCATAGTAATCAATGGGAATATGCATCGATCTCTGGTTGTAACCAACACTCGACTTTATCATTTACAAAAACTATTTTATTTCTAAGAAAAGTTTGGTGAATCGAACATAAAAAGAGAGAAACCAAGGGTTTCTTGGTGTCAAACGAAATGTCATGGTTTAGATTTTAGAGGTCCAATAGTAAGATATTTTTAGAGAGTCGAGAACGATTAATTACTACTCTATAAACAGAAAAACGACGGCGTTTCATCGGTTCACACGTGCATGGGCGGCTATCTTTTATTGTCCAAAGCATCTAATTAAATACTCTCATTGGTAGACAAACCTAACCTTTAATTAATTATTTGGTTTGTGAAGTGAAAAGAGACGTGTATGTTCATGATAGATCGTAATCGTTAACCGTTCTTCTTCCTTATGGTTGCATGCTTGATGCTTCTATATAAATAATTTGCTGTTTATGTGTACACCTAGTGGCTACGTGTTTTATTTTACCCACACAGATTCTATCGACTGTAAGGACTTTTGACTTTTCTATAAGTCTCTCTAATGGAAATAAAACTCCATGTGGTGTACCTTTTCTTGGCATCTCGTGTGGTGCTCTTTTTTAAGCAATAGTATATATATATATATATATATATATATTGAACAAGAATAGTATTTTTTTTTTGCGATATGTATAATGTATCTCTTCCTATATTTTCTCTTTATTATATTTTTAAAAACTATATTATATAGTTAATTACATAATATATTATTTAAAATAATGAAATATAATTAAATTAAGAAAGAATACAATTGTCTTTTAAATTAACTAAACATATTTCCATTTATTTCTCTCTCTTTAGAATTATATTAGCCAAAGATTTATTTCTCAATCTTTACAACCAATTTTTTATATTGAAAACGTCTATGGATGGTCAAGTTGTGAGGTGCAAGATTTTAAGAAACAACGTGAAAATTTGTACTGTGTGGGGTTGGATAAAAAAAATGCGAGGTGCATGTTTGATACACGAAAAACATCATTTCTTTAAGACGTGTTCTACACCACTCCATTCCCTCAAGGCCTCAACACTTGTATTATTATTATTTTTTTACTTCCTTTTTGTTTTTTTTTTTTTGTCTCGACCAACATTTTGTGTTTATATGATTGTTACATTAATTAAAAATCCAAAATAATAAATTAAGGTTATAAGTGTTTCGTTAGACATATCTCAGTCTGATAAGCTATTAGTGTACAAAACTTACGGGAAGCATATTGCCCCTGGCCCACCCTAGATATTATTTTCGGTAGTAGTGAACGTACTATAAATCATAAATTTCTTAAGAAATTAATTTCTCTAATTTGGGTAACTAACATCGTGGGTATCTCTACCGAAATGATTCCTTCCTACGTACACTACTTCATGAAATACGGATGGTTAATACTTATACGATACAAGATATATAAACACGTAGAGACGTGTATGATTAGCCCATTAATTTAGTCTTAGATAGAGAAATATATATGAACGGTATTTAGAGTCGGTTCAGAAAATATTTTAGGTCGTATATAAAAGTTAAGTTAAATATTTTTATATATTCACATGTAAATATGTACGTAGATATACATGATGAAAACAAATTACATATAACTAAAATAAAATATACTGATTTATTCATTAATAGTTTATAGCTGTATCATTAACATAGATATGGCCCTTAGGAAATCACGAGGAAATCGAAGGATGTCCTCCACCATGTGCGTCTACTAAATAACAAACGCATACTTCTCTTTGCCTTTTGGGATTTATTCTCATATATCAACACATAATATATACAAGTAGGAATGGTACTTAGCACGTAGCCCACAGTAGTAACCATTTGTCGAATAGCTAGAAGTTTCACGTGCAAGCTTATGTATATATACACACACATGACACTTCATTTAGTAACTTAACCCTTTTTTGTGAATGACATTAAACGAAGCTCTTTAGAAAAATGATAGAACGACTTTTCAGCTATACAAAATTTAGCATGACTAAACTTATATGGTTGACAACCAAATGAAAAGAAGATTAGCACAAAAAGGACAATTTGAATGAGCTGAGACGATGTTTCTGATCAATCTGTCGTTGAAGAATCATAAAAGAGAGGATACGTTTTCTTTATTGATGATATATAACAAAACAGCGATGGGTCGGGTGGTTATATTGGGTTGAATTAAAGTTTTGTGGGTTCCTCAAAGGAGCGTTGGCTGTTAGCCGAATCAGTTGCAACATCAGTTAAGGTACCTCAGAGAGGCGAAAGTCAATAAAAATATATCAATCGGTTAGCAGCTGCAAACCAAATAAACGACGAAAGAATATTTAGGAAAATGTGGGATTTTGTCTGAAAGATCTTCTGATGCTTAGCCATAAACAGACCAGTGGACAGAAAATATGTAGTCGAGAAAAAAGCGAAATGATTTAGTTCTAAACTGAGTTCGTGAGATGATCCACGATTTAATATGTTTTTTTTTGGGAGTATACTAGAGATAACTTGGAAGATTTCTAGAATACTTTTTAGGTTGGATTTCAAAGATTTCACTTTATAACTTTAACAGTTTACAATAAATAGTTGGTCTCCAAATTATCTCTAATAGATTAAGTTTTGTGAGACTCATATCATTGTTCGGTTACCATGAGAAACGAGTCCTTAAAAAGATACCAAGTCAAAGCACCGATCTATGTACCCGTCCTAGTGTTTACGAATAGGACCGATCTTTTTTCCTTGACACGGAGGAATTTAAGAAAGAGTTTCTTCCGATATTATACTATTATTAGTTCACCATTAAAACCAATTTAGTTGATATTAGCTGATATTAAACAATTTAGCTGATATTATACTATTTTTAGTTCACCATTAAAACCATTTGACTACACAATTTGTTCTATTTGGGTTGTTACTCCCGCATCAAGTGCATTTGTTCAATCCAACTAATTCTCCTACAATTAATAGTGTTCAAACTGGTTTAATGTTATAAACGAAAAACAGAACATTATTTATCCACCAACTACTTCTTTTTGACAAAAACTAATATCAACCAATTACGATAAATAAATCGGTGATCGTGGAATTTTTTAGACAGAAAACAAAACAAAAAAACCGCCAATTAAATATCATGTTAGCATTGTTTTATAATGCATTGATTCAATAATTTTCTACTTAGATTTTTAGGAAAACTAAACTAAAAAAATAGCAAAAAATCATCATGGATTAAAACGTTTTACTTGCAAAATATCCTACTTTTTGAATAACATAATGGAATGAATCCAGATTTTTGTTTGAAATTTTAAGTTATATATATAAAGAAATAAATCTGGAAAGTTATCATTAACTTACACGAATTGTAAAATTGTAATGGTAAACTGTATTTCTTCTTAAAATTTAATAACTTACTTAGCGTGTCACATGTCTCCAATTTGGTTTCACCGACCGATGTAACAAAGTAATAAACACCCTTTTTCTTTAAATAAATATATAAATATATATTTTTTATAAATTAAAGAAACAATTTTTTTTTTTTTTTTGAGTATTTCTCAATGTCTACACATCTTCCTACTCCCTATATATAAAGGTCTCTCACAAACCCCAAAAAAACATCAAACCCTTTCTTCATCACATTCTCACTGAGCCCAAAACATTCTGAGATCAGAGAGAGAGACTTTTTCCTCTATTTGCTCTCTCTTCTCTCTCCGGCAATGGTTGTTGCTATGGACCAGCGCAGCAATGCCAAGGTAGATTCCGACGCCGGCCACCGGAAGGAGGAAGCGGGGTTTGATCCGAGTGCGCAGCCACCGTTTAAGATCGGAGATATAAGGGCTGCGATTCCTAAGCACTGTTGGGTTAAAAGCCCTTTAAGGTCAATGAGTTACGTCATCAGAGATATTTGCGCCGTCGTGGCTATGGCCGTCGCCGCCGTGTATGTTGACAGCTGGATCTTTTGGCCATTCTATTGGGCCGCCCAAGGAACCCTTTTCTGGGCCATCTTCGTCCTCGGCCACGATTGGTAAATTTTTAATTATTTTTTTTAGTTGATAATTTTTAATTAATTTTATCAAATTATTTATTTTCCGATTAATTTTGTTTACATTTTTGTTTTTTCATTGCTTCGATTTCGTTTTTTTTTAATGCACATTCGATTAGTTGATAATTTTAATCAATTTTCAAATTATTGTTTTTTCCTATTAATTTTGTGTTTTTTGATAATGTTTCTTATTAATTTGGTTACTTTTTGCTTTTTTTTCATTGCTTCGATTTCGTGAATTTCTGTGAATGCACGTCCGATTAGTATTGTAGCTGACTGCATTATTTGTTCTTTTGAGGTTACTTTAAAATATTAAAAACAGAAAAAGAGGATCCAAGATTTCTGTTTTTATTTTTTTTTCTTCCATTAACAAATATCTTCTCTATTTTTATTAATTCCGCATTTCATGGATCTACGTTCGAAGTTCCCATTTATTATTATTTATTTCCTCTAGATCTCCGGAACTTTTAATTATAAACTCATTAAATATTAAGAAAATGTATTCTTTCCTTTTTTGTAGTATCAACTTTCAAGATTTAGACACGTCATATATCGATTTTCTTTACCTTCGTGAAGCGTTTGAATTAAAACAATCAATAAATAGTAAATACAAATAAATGAGTATATATTTATGAATAATGATATGAAACTGAATGTAAATAACGACAGTGGACATGGGAGTTTCTCAGACATTCCTCTGCTGAACAGTGTGGTTGGTCACCTTCTCCATTCCTTCATCCTCGTTCCTTACCATGGTTGGTAAGTTATTTTTTTATATTTTTAATATTATTAGTTTACTAGTTTTCGTATTTATTACTGTTCATTTTGTTTATTTATGCGCATGTTAGTAAGTTCATTTTTATCTATTCATTTTTTTTTGCTATATGCAATTTCGTGATTAAATAATGCATGTGACTAGGTGAGGTAGCTTTTCTTATTGCACTCCAAAAGCATCAAATCTCTAGTAACCAGAGACAGAGAATCTAATACTTTTATTAAATACTGTGGGCCTATTTGTGGCCCATTTGCTACCTGAACTTGAAGAAACTGGTGTATAGTGTACCTTTGTATAGTTAGAATTTAATTTTCTTGGTTTGAGATTATGGTTATTTTTAAATGTATTCACCAGCTGAAGTAGATCATAGGCTTCAATAGTGGGATGTATCATTTTAATGAAATTGTTAGAAACTGTCCCGAAAACGACATTATATAAATAGTTTTATTTTTGAACTGAAATAAATAAGGATTAATTGTGTGAGTAATAATGGGGCGGCTGCAGGAGAATAAGCCACCGGACACACCACCAGAACCATGGCCATGTTGAAAACGACGAGTCTTGGGTTCCGGTAATCTTTCACTCTCTCATTTTTTTTTCCTTCTAACTTAATTTGTTTTTCGAAATTCTAATATTTATGTCCTTAGGATTCTATTTTTTTTTATTGTTTTAGTTTTAGTTTTAGTGTGTTTCTTCCAATTTGAGGTCAGCTGATTTTTTTAACAATGACCCACTTGTCAGATTTGTTTTTTAGCTGTTGTAAAAAAGATTTGAAAGTGTCATAGTTCTCTGGTAATTGATTTTTTTAGTGGTTGTTTTTGGGCAGCAATTTTTTAAGGACTAACTTTATCGGAAAATATAATATAACTTTAATAATGGACCACTTATATTCGAGTCCTTCGTATAAAACGATTCTCCTCGAAATTCGTTTACTTTTCTTTGTTACTCTTTTCCATTTTTGTTGGCGTTTTCGTGCAATCTTGATAAAACACATCACATGCAATAATAACAATCACAAAAACAACAAATAAACACATCACATGCAATAATAAGTTGATATGAATATTAACCATAATGTTAATTTTCTAAACTAATAGTCATTTAATATTTTCAGTTACCAGAAAAGTTGTACAAGAAATTGCCCCACAGTACTCGGATGCTCAGATACACCATCCCTCTCCCTATGCTCGCTTATCCTCTTTATCTGGTAAATTTAGTTCTTGATTCTTAATTTTACAATTTTATTGTAATTGATTTTAGATTTTTTAAACTAGGGGATTTTATTTTATTTTACAGTGGTACAGAAGTCCTGGAAAAGAAGGCTCACATTTTAACCCAAACAGTAGTTTATTTGCTCCAAGTGAAAGAAAGCTTATTGCAACTTCAACTACTTGTTGGTCGATAATGTTGGCTACTCTTGTTTTTCTGTCATTCCTCATCGGTCCAATCGCAGTTCTTAAAGTCTATGGTGTTCCTTACATCGTAAGTAATATATGTGAGAAATTTTAGGAGATTTAATTAATCATATAGTTTTTTTTTTTTGACATAAAATTTGGAATTATGCAGATCTTTGTAATGTGGTTGGACGCTGTCACGTATTTGCATCATCATGGTCACGATGAGAAGTTGCCTTGGTACAGAGGCAAGGTAATTACATCAAAATATTATTTACTTTTTATTTGTATAAAAAACAGCAAACATCTGATTACTTGATGATAATTAGGAATGGAGTTATTTACGTGGAGGATTAACAACTGTTGATAGAGATTACGGAATCTTCAACAATATTCATCACGACATTGGAACTCACGTGATCCATCATCTCTTTCCACAAATTCCTCATTATCACTTAGTTGATGCCGTGAGTGATTATTTGATCATATTGAGATTAGTTAATACATAATCCTTGATTAAAGTGGTGATTAATTAGTGATTGTTTAATTGATAATTGGCAGACGAAATCTGCTAAACATGTGTTGGGAAGTTACTACAGAGAACCAAAGAGGTCAGGAGCAATACCAATCCACTTGGTGGAAAATTTAGTCGCAAGTATTAAGAAAGATCATTACGTCAGCGACACTGGTGATATTGTCTTCTACGAAACAGATCCAGATCTCTACGTTTACGCTTCTGACAAATCAAAAATCAATTAATTATCTATTTCTTTTATTTTAGCTCTACTAGGAATAATCCAGTCCTTTTTTAAATTTATTTATTGTTGTTTCTAAGTTAAAGTGTACTCGTGAAACTCTTTTTTTTTTTAATTTTCTTTAATGTATTTACATTACAAGACATAAAGTTTTGTTTTGTATTTTTTTCTTTTTTTAGGTACCATCACAAAGATATGAATACTTTGTTGTGTAGACAAAAGAAAAAGACAGTTCCACTAAAAGCTCGACAAACTGCACGCCGTTTTGTGGTCCCCATTGCAACTACAATGTGTGACAGAGTTGTCGTTTTTTAAAATTAATGGGATTACTTTACGGCCCAAATTTATCTAAAGCCTCTTAGGAGATATCTGCTTGATTGTTCTCTCCAAGTTTATCTTTCATTAAAAATAATCAATAACAAGAAGAAACCAAAAAAAAGCAAGAGAAAAGCTCCATAAATTTTATGAGTGAACCCGAAACTATTCCAACACTTTTTTACTTCTTGTGCCAACTACAGAAACTAAAAATTCGGCTAACAATCACAAACTTGGTTTTAAATATTTGCGAGCCGTCAAAACCAAATGGTAGTAATTAGTGTATTCGTTTGTTCTTGTTTAATTTATATTTTCTAAGAAATTGTTCACTTTATTGTACGGTATAGTAATTGTATGTGTTCGATCTGAAGAGCGGCTAATATTTATCTGTGATTGTCATATGTGAGAGTGAATTACATTATGCTGATTTCCTCCAAAAGTTGAGTTATACGTGTGAATAATATATCTTAGGATAAAACCACATACGGCCTAACGATTTGTCTACCATCCGAATCCAAGCACTTCTATATTAACTCTGCATTTACACAAATTAGATGGGATCTATTACCGAGCAAATAAGATCGCATATAGAGCTATATATATATATATATATATATATATATATCTACGAGTTTCCAATCTCATAATCATAAACATTCTCTTTTAACAGTTCGAGCCTAGCATAACCGTTGAATACTAAGTTCGTCCAAACTTCATCCCAAAAGAATCTAAAACCATCATGAAAGACAGGTCTTAATTCACTGTAGAGAAAGCTAAATTTCAGACGATACTCAAAAGAGTTTAATAGTTTGGACAGTTATATTGTTAGTTTGCATATTTTATAGTTCGTAAAAAAGGTTACAAATTAAAATAATTTCATATCCATCAATGGAAGTTGGTGAAGCTTATAGCTACGTACGATTCTAAAGAGCAAATATTCTTTTACAAATCGTTGTCTATTTAGCAAAACGGAAAAAATATAAATAAAAAATTCATCAAAACTCGAATGGAGATGATGCAAATCCATAATGTCAATTTCATAGACATAGACATAACCGTGAAAATTTCAAACCATTGAGATCATGAACCACCGAAAATAGAATTCCAAACTCAGAAACTAATAATGCTGTCAACAACATCCATGGAAAATTAAGTGCACCACCTTAACAAACAACTCGAATCATGATCTCATAATCTACCTTGCACACTAGAATACATAATAGGGTTAAAACTCAAAACTCATGGATAGAAAATTATAGATGTTAATGAAAATTTTTAGCAGACGATTTCGGAATTAGCAGTTATTTCCTGAGTATTTTATCCTCAATTTCTTCTTATTACAGAAGTTGTAAAAGAGTAGCTCGATGGGTTCTTCTTCATATGAAAAATGCAGAAGTCTAATATATAAAAAAAACTGAGTAATATTTAAACAAAATATACAGAAGCTCGTTAAATAATAGAACATTTGAGATAAACGAAAAAGATGAAAAACTAGGAGAAATGCCTAAAATCACAAGCTGAGACTTTTGGGCCTCCTTTAAAAAGCTATGTACCACACTTAAATAGCTCAGCTTTAAGCCTATATAATATACATTTTTAGTGACAAAGCACAAACTCAAACCAAGCCGATTACAAAACTCTCACAAAATCTATATAACTATCATCACGTTTATATATGAAACAACCACCACAATAATCATAGCACTTCGACTCTCGCCGGAAACTGTATTCCGGCAGTTTCCTCTTTAACTGGAGAATCTCTCGAGGCAATAAGTTTCACAGTGAAAGGAGTAGCGGAAACATACTTTTGTCTCGCTTCAACGAAGCTTGAAGCAAGAACATTTTGCAGCCATTGATCAAATGTTCTCTCTTCATCTGATGACCATCTTAAGGCAGCTAGAATCTGAAGGATCAAATCATTTTCGATCTCTAGATGTGTTTCATGTCCAAATGACCGATGAAATTGCGAAAGGATGTTCCTTTTTATGTTCTTCGCTAACCCATCAAAGTCAATCAGCTTGAATGTTACTTTCCCGTCTACATGTTCCACAAAATCCTCAAGCCAAGCTTCTGTGTTCTCGGACATTGCATACGCTTCATCTGCGTGTGCTTCTTTCTCATCCACCGGAAGATTCAGGTCAAGAAACGAACGTTGAGACTTAAGGGCTCGAAGCTCTGTAGACTCCTCCTGTCTTCTCTTATTCAGACCATTTTTGTTAACATTTGAAGCATTGTCGGCTAGCTTAATCTGAAGTTTCCAGTTTTTGGCGCTGAGAACTCTTTCCTCGGGATATTTGAGCGGTTCTTCAAGAATATGACAACCAGTGTCTTTATCAATCCTGGAAGTAGTAGCAACAACTATCACATTTTTCATAGTGATCTCCCTCCCGTACGAATCACGGAGTTTTCCAGTTCTCATAGCATCAGACAATCTGATTTGATCAGGGAATTCGGCTTTTTCAACGTTTTCAATGAAAACAACAGAATTCACCCGCCTTGCCACTTCGCACGCAATGTAATCGACTACGGTTTTCCCTCTGAATCTATCGTCGAGACTATCCTGTGACTGGAAATCCACACAGATACAGTTGTTTTGGCCACCGCACAAAACTTCAGCAAGAGCTGATGCTACTTTCTTCTTCCCGGCTTTATCAGGTCCAAGAAGGGCGAGCCAAATATTACTTGTGGTTGTTGCATTTGAAGCTATGTCGCTCCCTCTCATGGATTCAACATCTCTGTATCCGCAAACAATTTTGCTAATGGCGGTCATAGCTTCGTTCTGAAAGCCGACTTTCCCAGACAGTAATTCTCTGAGAGACTTGAAATCTTTGCAATACCTTGAAGCCGGAAACAAGAATGGTTTCTCTTTGATCACCTCAAAGTCTCTTCGGTCAAGCGATACCGGTGTGCTTGATTCCTGGTTTTTGGATGCATAGATTGTACCCAAACCGAGATCTGTAGTAACACAACTCAAAGGAGAGTTTGTTGTGCGACTTGTGAGATCCTCTGTATGTTTTGGCTTTGAGATTTTCACTGATAAACCGGGTTGCTGTGGCGGATTCTGCGTTTGAGCTATAATCCCCTGAGAGCATTCAGACGTTCTAACGCGAACACTTTGCTCAGTTGGGTTTCCGGTACTCATCTTGCTCTGGCTAGAAGAAACCAGCTGAAGAGGGAACTGCGGTCTAACAGGTTGAAAGCTGAGTTTAGGAAACGCCGGAGTTTGATGGATTCTTTGGCAAATGTCATCCCATTTCTTCTGTAAAGCAGGAATCCGAGAAGCTAATGCGTTTGGATCATCTTTAGCCTGCACTGAATGAGAAGCAAATACTCTCAAGATATTGCAGAAGCAAAAACATTATGAAAACAAGTTTGTTCATAAAAGCCGCACCTTTCTGATAATTCCTTTGTCTTGTTCAGGCTCCACATTTCGTAACCAAGAAGGTAACTTCTCTGAACATTGATCATCAAGACTTGACCCAGACTTGCCAAAGGCTGTGACTTCTTGCTCATACTTCTCGTTACAGAGATGACATCGAGGCAAAGTCTGATTCATTGAGTTACTAAACGGTACTCTAAAATCTGATGTTGATGAGAAAAAACCTCCAAATGGAACAAAAGATCCCATCAAACTGAACATAACCACAAAACATCATTATTCCAACCTAAAGATTAAAACTTTTTCAAACATTCAAGACGAACAAACAAAAACATACCTCGATTTTGGATAAACCCCTTGACTCGAAGATGTAATAGGAAGAAGATGAAGATTCCAGTCTTTATCAATTGTCGGAAACTTCTCAATCAGCTTCAAATACGTCTCGTTACTCGAAACACTTCCGATAAACCAAAGTTTCTCATGAAGTTTCAACAGATCAGAGAGCTTCAACACAAACTTCTCAGTAACATTAACAGAGAAAACATCACTAGTTAAAACTTTCAACTCTCCAAGATTTAAAACCATCCCTGACTTCGATCTTCCTAAATCATCAAGTTTCATATTGATTCTCGATTCTTCAACTAAAACTTCACTAACCTCTAAACTAACTACACTTAACCCACTAATCTCCAGAGGTAAAAACCCAAACTTTCCTCTGTTTATCGAATCAGTAAACGTTTTAAGAGCTTCACCACCACAAATTCCAACAAGCAATGGATTCTTCTTATCTTTCCGACCTAAAATTTCCCCAATTCTCCTACAATTCTCATCGAAATCAGCATACGGAAACCCGAATCTAGCCCGACCCGGATCCGATTCCGGTAAATTACATAGAAAAAGAGGCGGAATCCGAGATCGTGGAAAACGTGACGAAAATTGAGACGTCACCGGAGGATGAAGCACGTCGAGTTTAATGTCAGTGCTCCTAAACCCGGCTTCACCGAAGACCCGACTCACAATCGGGTCATCTAAAATGGATAATATAAAATACTTAAGTTCAACTTTCAAAACGGACGTCGTTTGAGTTCCGTGGATTTGATGCAGATGATAAGTCTCTGGATGACGTCTCTGAGTCGCCTGAGATCTTTTGATCGCCGCCATGAGTGAGTTCGATACCGGCGGATCCTCGTTCTCCGTCGCCGGAGACTTCGATGAAGGTAATC
This sequence comes from Cardamine chenopodiifolia, assembly GCA_963922655.1. Taxonomy (NCBI): domain Eukaryota; kingdom Viridiplantae; phylum Streptophyta; class Magnoliopsida; order Brassicales; family Brassicaceae; genus Cardamine; species Cardamine chenopodiifolia. The sequence goes on along the minus strand of OZ000486.1, from coordinate 12,412,884 downwards.
TATCGAGAGATACTCCGACGCAGAGCTCAAGCGCGCGAATTTGGAGGCGGGAAGAGTACGGTGTGTTATGAGCGGCGCGTGAGATACACACTTCTCGGAGAATCGATGACGGCATGGTTAAAAGACCGGAGACGACGTGAAGTGACGTCGTCTGAGCGTGGCTTCTCCTACGCGCGACGGTTACAGCGTCGTCTAATGCACGTGCTGTTTCTTCCGTTAAGCATTGTCTCGCCGTGCTTACCGGTGTCGGCATCGCCACCGGTTTAGCAAAAATTCAAAATCAAAATTATACTAAACCAAACCACACCAACCAATGAAATTCAAAAAAAACAAGAATGAAGAAGTAGATAATCAGAAACTATATTAAACAAATGAAGCGTGAAATTTTTTTTTCTTTCTGGAAATGGATTTTACGACAAAGAAGAAATCAAAACCGAGTGTAGTCGCTCTTATGAAAAAGAAATATTAATAAATTTTTAGATATGAAATAAAATGTGTTATGTTTTATGTTTTTTTTTTTTTTTTTGGTTTTCAATTTCCTCAGGCTGTGGTGAATCCTACGCTTGGAGGATATGTAGAAAGGAAGAGTCGCTGATTTGGGTGATGGGTCCCATTAAATATAAATTATTATTATTATGAAATTTTGTTTTTGTAAATTTGTTGTTGTTATGTGTTGCCCCCAATCCTCGTGTATATTGAAGGAGCAAAGGCACATGTGGTGAGCATAGATTCTCTATGGCCCAATTTAAAGATCTTCGTTTAAGCTCTTCAAATTTCAATTAATTCCAGATTTGACAATCTACATTTTTCACATTTTATTCTTCTTTTTCTATAAAAGGATTTTTATATTCTCCTCTCTTATTCTTATCTGACAGTGTCTATTCAGTTCACGGAAAAAATATCTCAGTATGAGTATCTTTGCATATCTTCTTCTTTTCGTTTTTTTCAACTCGTATTGTGAATATTAACTAACTAATTTCCAAAAGCCAATAGTTCGATTCAGACCAAATCCTTTGGTTTATATACGTTGGATCCGATTTGATGATACAAAGTTATAAAAATTTTATAGCAAAATAAATTTTTTTATCAGAATAGTTAAAGAAAAAGGGTAAAAAGGGTATAGAAGGAATAAATATATCTGACGACAAAAAAAAGGAATAAGTATATCAATTTTATTACCACTAAGTCACTAACTATAACCGATTTTATGATTAGTAGCTACTAAACCGGTTTGAATATTTTTTTCAAACCACATAGGATGTGTTTAGTCTTTTATACATGATTCATCGATTGACAATATAAATGGAAGATTATCACAAATTCACAATACAGTTAAAAGATTGAGAAACAACACTCATCTAGAAGGCCACTCTACGAAAAATAAACCTAAAATAGCTCGCAAAACAATATTGGTCATTGCATTGTGTTCATTCAGTAAATATGATCTACAATTTACTTTAAATTCTTAGTTTTTCATAAGTTTATTGAGTTCCGTAGGACCCTATAGTATATAACCCATTGATAGATTATATTAGATTTCACAAGAAGGTTTGGGATAAAAAAATAAAACTCAACAAAAATCATTCAAAATTTTTTTTAACAAAGACTCGCAGTTTGTAAAGAGAATCAGTTATCTAACCTAATTGTACTGTCTTATCAGTGATCTAAATTAATATTTTGGATAAAATTAAACACGATGATCATGATAGAAATTGTTTTCTAGAAAAAATTAAAATGATTTAATTTGCATAATAATTTCAATTTTATACCACCAGTATTAAAAAATTAAATTATTTAAAATTTGAGACGTATAACTTAAAAGATAATATGAATGATTAGCAAAGACAAGTCAACTTAATTGTAACTAAGCATATATTCAGTGGTAGACAGTGATATAATTTTACTTTTAAGAGATTAGATGGATGTGATATGGTAAAGAATAAAAGCATGAGCAAGTGATTAGGCCCCAACCACTTTATAAATTCCACCACCACCATTTATATGCTTTTTTGTGTCATTGTCATTCAAAAAGTCTTTTATTAATAATAATGAAGAAGAAAAAAAAAACTTCCTTTTTTGTTTTAACTTTTATCTTCCACATTTTATATTCTCCGTCACAAAGGTCTCCTTTTGTCTTTCCCCTTTAGGAAAAGGGAAATTTACTCAATGACCAATCATTATTACCATAAAAATAGTTTATTATTTTCAGACCAGTTAAGGACAAACAGACATTGATCATTGGAATATTGGCTGCTTTTAATTCAATTATAATTTTTTTAATTAAATAATAATACGACCGCTCATACTATTCAAACTTAGAACAGCAATGGGCATCCTACTCTCAACAATTCGAACTGTACATAAATAAAAGAGTATTCATTATAATTTTTTTCTCAACTAATCAAATATAAATTAGTAAATATCGTTTCACAAACTAATTTGACCGTTCATGTTATTCAAGTTTATAAAAAAATGAAATATTCTGATATCATATATTCTCAAGTCTCAACATCACAAACTGTACGTGAATAAAGTTTCTCCCTTATATTATGTTTATTGTTAGATTGTAGTAGGTAGAAGGATGGGTACAAGACGGCTACCATTAAATTTTGAGATATCCATTGTTATCTAATTAGACTCTTCTGAATAATAAATTTTTAGTACATACTCTAATTATAAAAGAAATACCTAAATATTTGGATAATTGTGGAAGCCTTTTGGTCCAGGGATTTTCAAGGGTTCACTAATGCTTATATATTTGGAGTATGAGGTTTGAACCCTAAGTAGCGTGATTTATTATTATTTAGGCACATCAACGGATAGAAACTTATATAAGATTTTTAGCGTGGTGCAGGTTTGACGTATATGTTATTAGAAGGTATAATTTTCCGTTGTAATTTCGTCATTGTAACAATTCTCATTTTTTGTAATAGATTAATAATAAATCAGTGTTTTAAAAAAACATGTATCCTTAAAAATATGAATATCTACGAGTTAACAGAATCTAAATTGAAAAAGTTACATTTTAGTCAATATCCATATCTTAAAACATTTCAAATACACACATTGTCATAATTTTCAAGATATTAAACCAAATTTTTTTTTCTTAAATCATATTAATTTTTTTCTAATTCAATAAATTAAGTAAGTTTTAATAGTATTATATTTTATTTTATTTTTTGAAAAGTAACATTTTAAATAGGATTATATGTAATTATGTAAAGATTAATAATATAATATACAAATAATTTAAAGCATGGATCTACAAGTCAGGTAATAAAGTGAGTATAGGGCATGTAGTCGAAAATAAGCGATACCCGATCTTTTTCGACAGACAATAGAATTGTGATATTTTTTGTCCGTCTTGCAAGCTGTGAGTACCTTTTTTCAAGACGGATACAAATCAGATAGCAGATTGAGGATGAATATCGAGCATCAATTCCCACCTCTATTTCATATTTTATATTAGGTCTCTTGTAAATATTATGTTTCCTTCTTGTTTCATATGTTCATCATCATGTACTCAAACTCCATTGCAACTTTAATAGAAAATCTTTTATATATATATATATATATAAAGAGTATACATAAGAGGGAAAGTGAATCATAACAGTTATTTGGAGTCTTTCTGGAGGAGATTCGTGTTCACGACAGACGACTTAATACAAGAGAATTATAAAACAAAGAAAAACCAAGATTGAAAAATCATTATTTTCAAAAATATGTTTTCTCTTAATAATTTTTCTTTGGGCTTCTGTCTCTGTTATGAAATCTCTCGGTTCATTTAATTTATGTAACATATCTTATTTGGTTAAGCTATGAATTTATGGGAAGGAATTCACATGAATGATATTTCAAAGGAGAATGAAATTTTGGTGGTTGCATTGGAGTTCCGGGCCTTTAACCCATAATTTCCTTCGGTATCTGGAGTTAGTGTTTAATCCATTCCGATTTAAAGAATGTTTCTCCATTCCAAAAAAATTAATCTGAGACACAATGGAACCAGCCCCTTGCACTACCACTAGAGTTTCGGTTCAAGACGTGTAGGAATTGTGGACAAGGAAACACATGTAAAAAGGCGTTGGGTCTATCTGGTTTGGAAAAAGCCTTAAAAAGGTGCGGTCACTCGAAATAAAAGCTTTTTTATATAGTTCATGTAAGTGTAAACTATAGGATATCAATAACAACAATGAGAAAAAATTATATTTCATAGAATAAATTTGATTAAAACATCAATAAAACATATTAGTTCGTCATATTTCACCTAGTAAACTTGATTATTTAAATTTTAAATAATGTTTATATCCATGGATCAAAAATCTGATAATATTTTATTTTGTTTTAAAATTTCGATAGAGTTTTAGAACTATGAGAATGTTTTAGATTAGTAAATTACAAAATGTCTTTTACGTGAAAGCTCATAACTTTGATTGAGAACATTGTACCGATGCGGTACACCATATCATCTTTTACTGTCATCTTTGTATTATACTAATAAACTTGTATTGCCTAATACCGCCAATGAGACTGCGTGTGTCATATTTAACAAAATAACAATTACCGAGATTTTTGACAATAGTGATACGTTATCGCGATTAGGATTAAATTTTTCTTCTGACATGTTAAACTATTTACGATGGATTATCCATTCAACATTTTAATTTTTTATTTATTTTTTAGTTTTTATCTATATAACTAACAACCACTCAAATTATTACATATGTTCTTTCTCTTTATTTTTTAAAGAAAATAACCGATTTTTCTTTTTTAATATGTTGAAAACTTTGAACACCAAATAATCTATATCATCTTAATACCTATATTTAACATTCTCATTACATTATTCAAAAATTCAACACCTCCATTGTATATGGTCTTACGTAAAAGAGGAGAAGTAGCATCGAGGATTGTAACATGATCGATGGAAGATAAACGTGGAGAGAAAGAAATGTGGACTGAAACTCAAAACGCTCAACACCACCAGATTACTTCCCAGGAGTCGATTCCAATTAAAAGGTATTCGATTTGACCCTTACTTTTCTCTATTATTCTTTATTTGAAGCATCTTATTGTACTTTTATGCAATTCTTTATAATTTATATACTTTTCCTCTATCCACTGATTAATTACACGACATAAATTACAAAAATAAAACATATGAGATTAAGAACTCTCATTAATTTAATCTTTTTGGATACGCAGATAAGGTCTTTTATAAAAAGTAGAATCTATTCATGATATTATGAGGTATTACCGGTTATTTAAATTATACTGTAATTTCTAGTCGTATACTTCTAAAAAAGTTTCTTATCTTTATAAACATCAATATGCGGTTTAATTTACATTGTTATTTTGTAAAACTCTAAGATATTGTAGTTTATTAATATTTTCAAAACCGACTGTCATTTAAATTATGATGATCCGTTGTATTCAAACTTAGGTGAATCCATGAGAGTGTATATATCCCTCTTAGGTGAAAAATATCATGTGAATATTGAACTTTTACAACAACAAGAAGTTTGGAAAATTAGTTGTCTTTATAAGGTTTACAAACACTTTTTTCAAATGTCAAAAGATAACGCAGATGTTTTATCTTTTAAAAGTAGCATATTTGATATTTAAATCTAGTGACTTCTTTATTGACGGGTACTTGAGTGGGAAGGCTCCAGCGATTACGGATGAAAAGCGAATGTTTCAAAAGTATGTGGATCAAAAAGTAATTATGTAAGATTTTTGAAATAGTTCTAGAACAAGTTGTCTTGACATGCATCAAATAATTAGTGATTTAAATTAAAAAAAATGGAAAAACAAATGACGCAACGATGATTATGTTTATAGTAGAGAGAGGTGGAACTTTTGGGTGGTGTCTTTGTCGTCTTAGTGACACTACCACGACAATCTTGTGTTAATTGGTCAATTGTGATGACCTACTTTTATTTTGTGTATGTCTTTCATAATTACATTCCTTTTTTTTTACAATAAATCAAGCTTACGAATGCATGATGCTTTATTTGTCGAATAACAATTATTCTATTACTAATGCATCATGGTTTATGCGTGGAATAATAAAGACAGCTACCATAACTCAATAGTAATTGAACAAATGTTGAAAATATCAATTGTATATTACGAAAAATAGAGTTCAAGGCCTAGTGAACATTTATTGCATAAAGACATCTACCAGAACTCTTCTTGTAGCTACTAAAAATAGATTTCAATGCCTTTAAAGCCTTTGACACCACAAACACAGATACACTCAGTTCCATGATCATTAATTAAACAAAAAGTATTTTGATTTGATTGTTTTCTCACCCAAAAAAAAAACAAAACTGTAAAAATGACAACAGCTTGTTCTGGATAAAAGGCTCGTATTAGATTCAAAAGCCCATACTAAACCCACTAAGAAGTCCAATAGCAACTCCGGCGTACGTTAGTTTCTTTCAATTTGGATCATCTTCTTCCTTTCCTTGTGCTACTACTCCTTTTCACTCTTTGTTTCGATTGAGAAAAAAACGATCACGAAGATGGCGAGAGCAAGCTCTGATGGAGATCACTCACGAGGTTCACTTCGATGTAGAGATTGATGGCAAATCTGCTGGTATGATTCGATTTCGATGATCTTTACTGAAATGTTGTTTCATCAGCTTACAAAATTGATGTCTTTCTCTCATTTGTTCTGATTCTTTGATTACTATTTATGTCGCAGGTCGAGTTGTTATGGGTATTAACGGAGTGAAACTTCCACTCCAAGAAGAGTCTTCCAAGTCAGCAAAATCTCTGCTGCAAGCAGAGTCTTCGACCAAACTTTCCTCTACAACAGCAGAACCTGCAACTGCCAAAAACAAAACAAGTATGGGCTGTCTCGAGAACAAGCCCCCTTCTCACATAATCAAGCGTGCCTCCCAATGTTCCTCTGCAAATGTACCTGCAAGTGTGGACAATAAAAACAAAAGCAAAACAGAGTTACAGGCTGGATGTTGTACGAATAAAGTTACATTGAAAAAGAGCTTTGCATCTCTTTCACTCATAGCCACAAACTGAGAAGTGACGACTTGTATTGTAGGTTTAGAAGGTGCTCAAAACAAAAAGACATATAAATATGAAAAACCTGCAATGTAAAGAGAACAACGTTTTGAAAATAAAAATGATCTTCAGTTCCTTTCTTCTGTACTTACCATTACCTATTCCCATTAACCAGCATCCTATGGTTACTAGAGGAAAAGAAGGCATCAGGAAGCCCAACCCTAAGTATGCACTTATGATAAATAAGATCACTCACCCAGAACCTAAAACGGTAAAAGAAGCATTAAAAAATGCAGGTTGGGCACATGCAATGCAAGAAGAAATAAACAACTGCCCAGAAACAAAGACATGGTCCCTAGTTCCCTTTTCACCAAATCTTCATATACTGGGTTGTAAATGGGTTTTCCGCACCAAGCTTCACGCAGACGGCACCCTAAACAAGCTCCGAGCTAGATTAGTAGCAAAAGGCTTTGATCAAGAAGAAGGTATAGATTATCTTGAGACATACAGTCATGTCGTACAGACAGTTACAGTGCGTCTAGTGTTGCACATTGCAACAGTTCTGAAATGGGACTTGAATCAACTAGATGTTACAAATGCATTCCTACATGGTGACTTATAAGAGACCGTCTACATGACTCAACCAGCAGGATTCATAGACAAAACTAAGCCTACTCACGTCTACAAACTACACAAAGCCATCTACGACTTAAAACAGTCACCAAGAGCCTGGTTTGACAAGTTTAGCAACTTCCTCCTTGAGTTTGGCTTCCTCTGCAGCAAGTCTGATCCCTCTCTGTTCATTTACATCAACAGCAATGACGTTATCCTTCTCCTACTGTATGTTGACGATATGATAATTACTGGCAACAATCCTATGCAGGTGAACTCTCTGCAGACTGAATTAAGCAAGCAATTTCGGATGAAGAATCTTGGCAAACTTCATTACTTTCTAGGCATCCAAGCAAACTTCCACTCAGAGGGTCTCTTCTTGTCACAACAAAAATATGCAGAAGATCTACTTCTTGCTGCACAAATGGAACATTGTTCCCCAATGCCAACTCCTCTTCCCTTACAACTAAGTAAATCCAGCGATCAGACAGAGCCATTCCCGAATCCTACCTATTTTAGAAGCCTAGCAGGAAAACTACAATATTTAACTCTAACGAGACCCGACATCCAATATGCAGTGAATTTCGTCTGTCAAAGAATGCATGCACCAACTCTCTCTGATTTTAGCCTCCTCAAGCGAGTGCTCCGCTATGTAAAAGGGACTGTCTCCATGGGGATCTTCTTCAACAAACATACAGATTCTATTCTTTGAGCCTACTGTGATAGTGACTATGCAGGATGTAAAACCACTAGACGCTCTACTGGAGGTTACTGCACATTCTTAGGCACTAATCTCATCTCCTGGTCCTCTAAGAAACAGGCTACAATAGCTAAAAGCTCTACGGAAGCAGAATATTGAAGTCTCTCAGAAACTGCCTCTGAACTCACCTGGTTAAGCTCAATGCTACGTGATCTCAACATACCCCAACCAGTAACACCAGAGCTCTTATGTGATAACCTGTCTGCAGTGCACCTCACCGCCAACCCCGTGTTTCACGCTCGCTCAAAACACTTTGAAACACATTACCATTACATCAGAGAACGTGTAGCGCTGGGAATTCAAACTCGGCGTTGTCTTCCCTCCCACACCGAGTTTGCGAGGGGCTATTAACAGAGTGAAACTTCCACTCCAAGAAGAGTCTTCCAAGTCAGCAAAATCTCTGCTGCAAGCAGAGTCTTCGACCAAACTTCCTTCTGCAACAACAAAACCTGCAACTGCCAAAAACAAAACAAGTATGGGCTGTCTCAAGAACAAGCCCCCTTCTCACATAATCAAGCGTGCCTCCCAATGTTCCTCTGCAAATGTACCTGCAAGTGTGGACAATAAAAACAAAAGCAAAACAGAGTTACAGGCTGGATGTTGTACGAATAAAGTTACATTGAAAAACAACTTTGCATCTCTTTCACTCATAGCCACAAACTGAGAAGTGACGACGTGTATTGTAGGTTTAGAAGGTGCTCAAAACAAAAAGACATATAAATATGAAAAACCTGTAATGTAAAGAGAACAACTTTTTGAAAATAAAAATGATCTTCAGTTCCTCTCTTCTCTCTTAATCCTTCTGTACTGTTACCTTCTTTCAATGGGCTTATTTGGCAAAACAATGTTTCTAAAACTGCAGATAAAGTAATATAGTTTTGATCAATGACTTATTTTAATGTGTGTATGAATTTTTAATCCAAGTGAGTAATCTGTGATCGTGTTTACTTATTGCAGAAAACTTCAGAGCTCTCTGTACAGGTAATCTACTGATTATGTTTACGCACAATCTCGAAACAACATTACAAGACGGATAACAACTGTGTCAGTGTCTCCCTGAACACTTGTTTGTAGGTTTAATGTAGAGTTATTGATGACGATCATATGATTTGAGATCATGTTTTCACAATGTTAAGCTGAGCTGTTTGTTGGGAACCGGGTTGTGATTTTGACAGGGGAGAGAGGTGTTGGGAAGAGTACAAGGGAAGCAAATTCCATAGAATCATATTCCTAGCTTTATGATTCAGGGAGGTGACTTCACTCATGGAAACGGTATGGGTGGAGAATCAATCTATGGTCAGAAGTTTGCAGATGAAAACTTCAAGATGAAGCACACCGGACCAGGTGAGTGATTTTCATTTTCGTTGAGCCAAGTGTTGGCAAGTGTCATAATATGTTGTGAAGGCTGACGGTTGACATGTGAATGGACGCATAGGTTTTCTTTGGATGGCAAACTCGGGAGAAGACACAAACGGTTCGCAGTTTTTCATCACAACCGTGAACAACAAGCTGGTTAGATGGAAGACATGTGGTGTTTGGTAAAGTGGTTGCAAGGAATGGATGTGGTCTATAAGATCGAAGCTGAGGGAAAGCAAAGCGGAACTCCTAAGAGCAAAGTCGTTATCGCAGACAGTGGAGAGCTTCCTCTCTAAAACGCTATAACCCTTGTTCTTCTTCTTGAGGAGAAATAGATTTTTAAAGTTACTTTTACAAGTTAGTTACACTCTTATGTTATCACCAGGAAGAGAATCACTTTTAAGTTTCAAAAGTTATTTTTATTGATAATGCAGTGAGCTTCTTCTCCACTTATGGTGGAATATTGCAAAATTCAACAAAAGATCATTGTTCCAAAGATAAGACGCAGATTCGATTCGTCGATGCTTCCACTACTTATATGGTGATGTCACGTAGCACCTTATATGGCGATGCTCTTACTTTTCAATCCACAAATGAAAAATGTAAAAGTGGAAATAGTAAGAGCATAAATATGTTGTATTGGTTAAGACTCCAAAGTAACACAAAAAGGGCAATACCAGGGGGAGGGGAGATATTTGAGAGACATGTTGAATGAGTAAAAGAACCCAAGTTATTTTCTATACAAATATTATCTACCTAGCTTTTTTAAACCCCACAAAATTGTTATTTGGATGTATCAATATATATATGCCATAATGTATTCACAATTGTGGCTCTACCATTTCCATTGATAGACATTCTGTGAGCTGATGGATCATCATGACTGATCTCTATATTCAAGCCTTAGCTATAGAACAAACCAGAGCCATTTTCTTGGTGCAACTCATATCTACCTATCCTCCAAGAAATATTTCAATCCATAATACAAAACAACCGACCATTGAAATGTAATGTATTATCAAGCGATGCTTATACGAATGAGCCATGCAAAATCAAGTACAGAGCAGAGAATATAGCTGAATACATAATCATAAATACCTTAGTATACATGCTTACAACTCCAACATCAAAATCCACTCCTAACTCTGGTAATCAATATACATATTTCATGACACAAAATGCAGACTCGTCATTACAGAACTGTAGCTAAATTGCGTTTAGGAACCACAAGAGCTCCTTCCGCCGCCGTAGGAACTGGTAGTGGTAGTTGTTGTAGTGTCGCTATTCTTGTCCGTCCTCCGCCGCTCATCGAAATTTTTGGTGAAATTTACGGATAAATCGGAGTAAATCTCCATAACTCTCGAAATATTACCGTTAACTTCGTTAATCAGGTCAACGTTTCTAGCGATGTTGTCTGGGATTCGAGACCGGTGGTTATCGTTGACTCGTTGGATCAAAACACGATTCTTGTCAAGAACAAGCTGTGCACGCTTGAATCCATTACTCAGCATATCCCATACCTCCACGTTGTTAAACTCCTCATCCGCCACCGCCGCAACGTCGTCGCCATCTTCGTTCATCTCTAGAGCTCGGTTGTTTCCTATGATCGACCAACGTCTCGATGCTTCTTCCATTATTTTGAAAAATCAATCCTCACGGCTGATCAAATTTACAAAATTACATCTGAAATTCATTCAATAGTTGACGCCATGGAAATGGTTTGTTTTTTTTATATTTGGCTTCTGGAGGAAGAGCGAATTAAGGTGCCCGAGGAGGAACCGACTTGAAAAGCGGTTATTTTGGGTTGAGAAGATGACCGTGACCGGATTTTGTGAAGGGCCAATGAATATTGAAATGAAGGGGTCGTTGGAAGCATATGATTGGATGAGTGACGTAGCAAAGTGACGGTAGCTGAAGAATGGTAAAGAATCGTCAAATTAATATATTTTCGGAAATAAAATAAAATATCTAAGTTAAGAGAAGAAAAAGAAAGCGAAAACCTCGGACTAAAATATCTGGGCTTTTCCACATCTTTCGAATTTATGATAACTTTATCATAATCATCGCAATTAACTAAACATGTACATTTTATCTGAACCGACATAATTAACCGAACTCAATCCGAATCAAACTGAACCAAAGTATACATCCGAATCATTCGGTTGTATATACTTTATACCCAAATGATTTGCTTCGATTTGGTTTAAAATGAATCGAAAGGAACCGATAAATTAATGTTTTTGTTTAATTAATTAATTAAAATATTAATAATATATATATTAATATTTTTTTGTAATTATATTTTGTTTTAATATTTTTAGTTGGTAACCAAAAACGCACAGCAAACAACAATAAATAAAAATATTCACGGAGCTAGAAGCAGTTCAAAAAATATCATGTACCGAAGTTGGATGATGCAAACTGTACATCCAATGCCGTTCCGCAATCAAGAAGACCTCTTAATCCTGATGGGTCTAACAATATGGATGATGATTTCAATATGTCTTGCTAATTATTATTTTTTTCTATTTTGTATAATTATTGTAAGACTTTTTTAATATTTATATTTTAATGAAATTTTAATTAATATTTAAATTTAAATTAATGATTTTCTAACCAATTTCTGACTAATACATTTTATTTTTGGTCGCAAATTAAACGAAAATTTCTGACCAAATTTTGACCAATGAGATTTTCTTTCGTCGGTATTCTGCGACCAAATTCCAACTATTGCGAATTTTCTTTTATCTGATTTTGGTCACAAATTAGTCAAAAATTTTACGAACATTTTCCGACGATATTTTATGACGAAATTCCGACCACCTTTTCTGATCAATTTCCAACGAAAATACGTTTTCAAATTTCTTTTTCTAAATAATTTGTTTTCGTCAGAAATTCGTCGGAATCTCGAAATTCTGACCAAATTCCGACTATAAGAGTTGTCAGAATTTTGATAATTTTTTGTAGTGCAAGTCTCTTAAATAGTATTAAAAATATAAATAAAATATTGGAAGTCTCTCAAATAGAACTCATGCAATCATCTCTCACTCTTTTTATATTATTTGAGAGATTTGGTGAAAGATTACCACTTATATTGTGTTCTTAGTATCATTTTTCTGGTCTGAATATGACTACTGTAGTTTGTTTTATGTATTGTGTTTCACGAGATGTATTCAACAAGTGAGGAATTAGCTTTCTTTTTAAACCTTGTTAAGGTTTATTTTGAGAGTGATACAAAAGAAGGTTGGCAAGTAATGCTCCCACGTCTGCTCAACCAAACTCCAAAGCTAGAAACTTTGGTCCTCAAGGTGTCTCTCATTTTTTAACTTTATATATATAATTAAGCAGGGAATTAATATACTGATCCTAACTAATTAACTCTGTATATAGGGTGGTGATCTATTTGTGATGCTTGCGCCAGAGCTTGCACGGTGTAGATAATCAGGGAATCTGCATTGATCAAAATGAAGTGAAGGTGTTGGAGATTTATGGGTTTAGCGGAAGTTGTGGAGAATTGAAACTAGTCAAAATGCTTTTTGTGGCAAATGAAGTTTCTTCAAGTGAGAACTGATGCTCATGATGCTAACATGAAAGTAAAACTCATCAATCACCTTCTTGCTTTGCGTAACCGACATTCATTTAAATGCCAAATCGAGTTCTTGAAAGATTTACGTCCCCTCCTAGCTAGTTTTTTTTTTCTTTTTTTTGTTTGCTCTTTAACTTTTGGGTTACTTGTTTTAACAACTTTGTCGAAATACGTCCAAATTAGCTGTACGTGTTGGCATCTTATATTTATTTCGATCAATTAATATTGATTCATATCTATGTTTTTCTAACAATCCATATTTTGTTTGGGTTATAAACTAGGACTAAATTTGATGGTACCAGATGGGAATTGATTCACATTATTAGAAATACATGCATTTCGTAGGATCACTATCGTGACTTTCTAATTTAAATAAATTTCCCCACATAACATCATTGACATGTAACATGATGAGTATGGGATCCCATCTCATATACAGTTTTCTTGTAATTCACATACTAATGTAGTAAATAAATTATTTATGGAATATTTGGATATTGATAATATTTTTCCGAAATCACATTGCATAGTTTCAAATCAACAATTATATTGTGAAGAATTTGCTACTATAAAAAATGTTTTCCTCTTAGTTTTGTATCTAAGTAGTCAAAAAAAAAAAACTTAGTGGCAACATTTTTAGTCGCTAATCAATGGATGTCAAGGATGCAACTAGATGATCACAAATCCCCAAGTTAATTTGAGCTAGAGATAACTCTGAGAATTAGTAAACGGTAGTTCATAATCGTAAACATAAATGATGTTGAGATATAATCGTCATAAATCACTTATGCAATGGTCACAATAATATCAGTCAACTCTTTCTTCATCTCCATATCTATATGCATCACATTTCGATCTGTTTCTTCTTATTTATTTAATTTTTCCACTCCTCCAAACATAAGTTAATGTGCAATTCATAATCGATTTCACCATGGCCTAGAAATAAGTTAACACAAAAAAAAGAACAAAATAGGAGTAGCAAGTAATAAAGATTAACTACTGTTTGTTGTAATTACTCACTATAGAGTTTTAAAAAATAAAGCAATATTGTAGTATCCCATACGCTGTTTGTTACTTGATACTTATTTAAAAATCAAGCAATATTCTATGAAACGCATGAAGTAATTACTAATTACGAACAAAAATCCAACAAATTGAAAGACAAGTAACTGAACTACCATATTAAACAGAGCAAAACCGATTCTTCTTTTTTGGGGTTTTTCTTTTTCGTCAGTGTCAACAAAGCTAACTTTAAATCTCGGAGGTAATACAAAAAAAAAAAAAAAAAAATCCTAACTACTCGTAAAACGTAAAACCAGTGACAAAAGGCCAAAAATATCAAAGTGAGTCACGTGAGAGTGATAACACATGACTTCTATCTTCTTTGGAAATTGAGGCACTTGACCGAAAGTGCAAATGCAGAGAAGAAGAGAGCACAGAAGCCGACAAGAACAGCAGCAGATACATTGATCATGTCTGGCTCGTAGCCGAAGAAGTATTCAATGAATTCCTTGACCGTGCCATGGAATGTTGGATCGTTGATGATGGTCTCCACGTCACCAAGCTGTGACAGGATTACTCCTTGAAGTGTCCACGCCACTGGACATATGTAATAGAACCATATCCACCACATTGGAATCAACTGAACAAGCCAAAACAAAACAAAGTAGGTTTAAAGATTGTGGACAAAACTAAGTCATCGATTCTTCATATGCCTTTACAGTTACACTTTGTGTATAGAGTAGAATACTTACAGGTTTTTGGACGAGGAAACCGGAGAGAAGATTCCAGAGAGAGTAAAACGCAGAGGAGATAACCGCGGCTAAGTGTTGATTTGGGGTGAGACCAACCGCCATCATTCCATAGAAGGTGAAGTAGGTGAAGGTGAGGAACATGAACACCAGATATAGGATAAACTTGCCTGCGTTTCAGTGTCATTATTGTTATTATATAGTTGATGCAAATAGAGAAAGACTAAGATTCAAGGAAAGGATCAATCAAACTTACTTAATGTTCTTTCGAAACCGATGGTGAAGTATGTGATGACACCATAGAGAATGGTTTGAGTGAGAATGTAAGGTATCTCCACAAGACCCTGAGCTGCTGCATAAGGAATTGGAGCATACATTCCTGCGGCTTTCTCTCTGTAGAAAACTGTTCTTTCGATTGAAACGATTGGTTGTACCGATGAAGCGTTATTAACTCCAAGAAATAGACAAGCCGAGTAAAGAGCTCCCATTACAGTGACCAAATCTTGTGTAGAAGTCCTCTTAGAACCAATGTCCCAGAAAACTGTGCCAAGTATAAACGCAGCTACCGTTGTGAAGACCAATCTCACAAGATTGTATTCTGGACTTCTCCAGTAGACAAGGTTCTGTTTCCAGAGGCAGAGTAGAAATTGAGATAGTTGGTTTCGTGAGTATCTTGAAGTAAAGCTTATTGGCTCTGAGCCTTCTGGTGGAACACTGAGCTGCTTGATGTTTGTCTCCACTTCTCTGTACAGATAACACAATATGATTACATTAATTTTTTTTAATAATTCTGTTAAAAGAAGTTGAAAAATGTAGCTAAATGAGTTGTGATAGTTACCTAAACTGTTCAGATTTCTTGTATAAATCTGCAAAGTCCATGTTAAATTTCTCCTCCAAAGCAGGTGTAGTTACTTCAAGCATCCAAGTTGCTGGATTGTAACCACTTGAAATTGCAGGTACTCCGTTCATCCCCTGTAGAAGGTTTTAGGTTTTGTCTTAGTTTACTTGGGATGAAAGCATCTAAGTGCCGAGATCAAAACATAGGAAGAGAAGGCTAAGGCAAGTAAGTACCTGGAAGTAGTCTACTAAAACCTGTGAGTGTTTACCCAATTTCCCACCATATATAACCTGTCCTCCTCGTTTCATAAGAAGCAGCTGTATTGTTTAGGTTGAGCAAAAAAGAAGACACGTTAAGATCATCTATTGATAACAATAGATGTAATACAAGCAATCTTAAGGCAAACCTCGTCAAAGGCCTCGAAAATGTCAATGCTGGGTTGATGAATGGAGCAAACCACTGTTCTTCCTGTATCAACAGTGTTCCTTACAGTTCTCATCACAATTGCAGCTGCCCTGGCATCAAGTCCAGATGTTGGTTCATCCATGAAAATTATGGACGGATTTGCTACTAACTCGACTGCAATTGTTAGACGTTTCCTCTGTTCTGTAGAAAGTCCGGTTGTACTGGGTAAACCTACTAATGCATATCTCAAAGAATCAAGCTCTACAAGTCTCATTACTTCTTCCACAAATTCCTAACAAAATATGAAAATATAATATCAGTCAAACCATCCAAATCGGAACCAAATGCAGTAAAACATTCGTATTGAGTTACTAACCTTTTTCTGTTCTTTGCTGATCTCTTTAGGAAGACGAAGACTAGCGGAAAACCAAAGGGACTCTGCAACAGTGACTTGAGGAGAATGTATATCGTTCTGCTCAACATATCCTGAGATTCTAGCAAACGTTCGTTGTTCTTTTGGGTGACCAGAGATTCTAATATCTCCTTCAGTATATCCCCCTGTCTTTCGACCCGCAAGAACATCCATCAATGTAGTTTTGCCCACACCGCTTGATCCAACTAAAGCTGTAAGAACGCCTGGTGAGAAGACTCCACTCACGTTTGATAACAGTTGTAGTCTTGTTTCTGGGACACCTTGAGAACGCATTTCCTGAGATTTCAAAAAATATATATATTCTTTAAGTAACCACAGATAAGGACTGATCCCATAGAAACAAAAAAGAGAAGTGTGAATTTTAAACCTTTGGCATATCAACATAATAGTTGACATTGTGGAAAGTCATTGTTGATGGTTTGAATGGAAGAATCATTCCCTTTTTCTCACTTTTTCTTGTTTTGGATGTGTTATTAAAGCAGTTTTGGTTTCTTCATTGGGATCATCTAAAACAACTGCTCGAGCTTTTCTTAGAGCTGCAAGAGAAAAAAACAAAGGAACTAAGCTTTTACAATATAACTACAAAGATCTATAAGAAATGACCATTAGCAATAGAGACTCTCACGGTTAAGATAAGCCAAAGCAATAGTGACTAAGTTGTTGAAGAGAATTGCATAACCAATGAGAACCGCAATTCCAATCCAATACCAATTGTCATTTGTGGGAAAACTCCGTAGCTTTAGAAGGTTTAGTCCAATTGTAGTATTCGATACAGAGGACTCCTGCTTGATGTTCAAAAGTCTATAGTTAATTTTCTAACAAAGTGTTATAAACTCGAAAAAAGAGATTATTGAACACACCTTCATCCACCGTGTGGCTGTGAATTCATTGACCGCAATCGCACGTTGTCCTGTAGGATAACGGTGAGACCCAAAAACCCCAAACCCACCAAGGTTTAATATCAGCTGTAAAATAATGATAGGGTTTTATTATAACAACTCAAAAAATTTTCAAGAAGTTGTAAAGTAGTTATTGTACCTTTTGGAATAACGAATCCACCAAGCAAGAACAGTACTAAGATTGATGCAGCTCCAAATGTATTGGCAATGACCATATCCCTCGCTAAAGAAGCCATCATACGAAATAAACCGAGAGCCATTTGATGCACCGAGAAGAGGAGTAACATGTATCGGAAAAATCTAAAGAGAACAGAAAAAGATTAATTGAAAACAGCAAAACCAAAAGAATGTTAACATCCGTAGAAATGACCAACCTGCCTGGTGAGGGAGCAAGTCCCACAGTGTAGTATACAACAAGAGTCCAGACAACAGCTTCAAGGACAGAGTAAGGCACACGTAATAGCCAGCTTGCAACAGACCAGGACCAAGCAGGATGAAACGAATTATCCCTTTGTTTGTAAAAAACCGGGAGACGCGATATCATGAGAGGCAATTCAGAGAAACCATTGAACGTCATGTGTACTAGCCCAAAGAAAAGGCAAGATAGATACTCGTTTCCGTATGCTTCGATTGTTGGGTGTAATCTAGTTCTCAGGAACACCGTGGCTGTGACAAATCCCACAAATGCAACCTTAATGGAATATATAGAAGGTATTCAAGTCATAAAGTGATGCAAATTGGATCACATAACATTTCATATAAGAATTAGACTAAATTTACAAAAGCAGAACGAAGCAAGCACTACAAACTACAAAGCTCAAAGGAATATCTAAGCTAAGACAAAAAATTATTGGCTACTTGATTCAAGATCCACACAAGAACATGCCACAGAAACTTAAGAAACAAACAGAGCATGTCCAAACTATAGAAATTTACCAATGCAGCAAAAAGAGGTAATGAAACTAGGTAGATATTTCACCTGGCATGTTCTAAAAGTGTAAAGAAGTCTGTGCCGGTTAATAAATAGTATTTCTCGTTCAAAGCAAATTTTAAGGTTTTCCCATCTTGATATGGCAAACTTTGTTCTGCATAAAGCTGAACGATCCGCGGATGACTTATCAAATGGTGTGGCCAGCTTGGAATCTGCAGCATGCCCATATTTCGAGTTTCGTAATGCAGCCGCTATGTCTGAGACAGGAATGAACTGATATGGCTTCGAAGGATCTGCCCAGTATTGAGCTTGATCCTTTTTGGAGGTCACCTAGAGGCCAACATTATAATAGATATAAAAACAACCGATAACAAAGAGCTTATAAAGGCTTATAGGATGGGTTAGGATTGTATACCTCTTGGAGAAAATCTGCAACACCTTTACGTGGTGGGAGTTTGAATCCTAGAGACTCAAAAAAGCCTACCACTTCTTGTCGAGGACCTTGATAAACCATGTAACCTCTGATAAAAGAATTAAGTCATCAAACAGATCAAATGTTTCTGGTGCAGGTTGAAGAAGTGCCATAAGAACAGTTGCATCCATTAGATGGACAAAGTTTCTGATACATTTCACAATCTGGAAAGTTGTAGAGCTATCAAGTCCAGTAGATATTTCATCCATGAACAATGTTTTTCTTGGCCCTACAGTCATTTCTCTCTTTTTCTTTGACCTCCTGAAACACCTCTCATCATATCATTACCAACCATTGTATCAGAACATACATCAAGACCAAGCACTCTAAGCACATAATTTGTGGAAACACTATGCTTATCACCACTAACAGAAGCAGCCTATAACAAAAGGAAAAAAATGTCCATTGTCGTAACTAATAATTCATACAAAATACATTTAAACAGAAGTTAATTAAAAGTTTTATGATGCTGACCTTCATAAAAGCGTCAATCTCAGAAGGACGTATACCCCTCTCTTTCTCTAACCGAGTTAGATCTTTCATGTAACCTATAATTATATAACATTAAAATATGCAATATTTGAGGACATTAATGACTTGAACAGGTTTATATAGTAAGTAGTAACACCAAATTAAAAAAAAAACCTGTAAATCCTTCAGTTGCACCCTGACATCTGGCAGCAAAATCAAGTGTTTCACGAACAGTGAGCTCCGCAATGTGAGTATCTGTTTGACTTATATATGCTGAAGTCCTTTTAACATGGAACTCATTAAGATTCTCTCCATTGTATGTAATGTTACCCATTTTCTGTAAAATCGAAAAGTTAAAGGATATCATAAATACACATGCGTGTTACTATTAAACTAAAAAAGATATCTAACATAATATGATGCATGTGATATATATGAGCATCGTAAATAGCTTCACGGATAATACCTTTAAACTTTTATCAAGCTTTCCTGCAAGAGCAAGAAGTAATATAGATTTTCCAGAACCTGGTGGTCCTAATAACAAAGTCATCCTTCAAAAATAGCAACTTGTTAGTGCTTTTGACTATA
Organism: Cardamine chenopodiifolia; assembly: GCA_963922655.1. Taxonomy (NCBI): domain Eukaryota; kingdom Viridiplantae; phylum Streptophyta; class Magnoliopsida; order Brassicales; family Brassicaceae; genus Cardamine; species Cardamine chenopodiifolia. The sequence continues at coordinate 12,392,759 of OZ000486.1, read as the reverse complement.
CAATTTAACATATAATCTAAATATTCTTTAATTATACCTTCCTGGTTTGATAATCCCACTAATATCTTTCAAAATCGTTAGCTTATCTTTTCTAGGCTTGATTATTCTCAAACTGCATAAAAGACGCTGCAACAGAGAAAAATGTAAAATTATAAACAGTCACAAAAAAGGATTATGAAATAATAATCACAAAAAATAAAACAAACCTCAGCAAAATCACGAGACACATTAATCAAAGTTGGCAAAGCTCTTGTACCAGCTTGAACATCAGCTTCAATATTCAAATTCTCAAACCGGACTTCAATTTTTGGAACCTCTATACCAACTCTACAATATAATCATCCAACATTATAATTCAGATATTAAAATAAATAAATAAAAACTTAAAATAGGAATCAGAGATTTCTCAGAAAAGCTTTAACCTATCGAGCCGTTCCTTAATAGCAAAGAGAAGGTTGTAATTATCTTGATCACTAGTCGCAAGAGCTTGACGAACCAACATCTCACGATCCGCACGATCAAGCGTCTTAACATCAATCGTTTGAACAACGTTTCCATCGGTGTAACCAGAAGTCTGCATTTGCGTTTGCCACCGACGCAAAACCGCTGTGTGACTCCCTTGTCTCTGCGATGGTAACCGTCCGATCGCTGCCCACCGTAGATCTTCTTCATCATTCTCAACTGTCTCAGCGTTCGACGCCCGCGCGAACGATTCTCTACCGGCTTCCATATCAAACTCGAAATACTCGCTTCCATTCGAAGCGGCCGCCATTGTTGTCTCTGACTCCGAGAATCCGAGATTGATCGGAGATTTTTGTTCTTATCTCCGATCTAAAGAGAATAATTTTGATTCTCTTCTCCGAAATATCAGAAAATAGAAACATCTCGGAAATTTTCTTTTGGCCCTTTTTTCTGATTCAGTTAGGTGTTTCAGCTGTGTGCGTATTATAAAGCGTTCCATATTACACCTGATATTAGAATCTATTTTGTTGATTGACTATTTTACCCTTGCATTTACGGTTGTTTTGAGTTGTTGATTGAGGGTATAAATGGAGTTTTGAGACCGTTTTGCTTCTGGACGTTTATCCTTGTCTCACTCTCTATTAAAGCTGTTTGTTTTTCTTCTAGAAGGTTTTTTGGGTACTTCACTATTTTGGGTTTAGATCGAGTGAGATTTTTATTTATTTGATTACTTGTACTCAAACAAGAAGTTTTTAATTTTGCTTGTGCGTCTATTGAATGTTGAATGAAAAAACAACGCTTATTGGGAAATTAACACCCAACAAGACGTAATTCGTGACTAAACAAATTTAACTTAACTAAAACGGTGGTATCTTGTAGAACTCGAAACCTTCTGGAAGCAAATTCATCTGTACCTTGTAACTTCCAAAAATAGGAAAGTTTTTGTATTCACGTATTGCCGATGAAGGAATAAATCGGTAGATAGTTTGTTTTTTTTTGTTAAAATTTTTGAAAAAAATAATACTAGTTCGTGTGAATTAGCTTCTGTAATTTGTTTTTCCCCATGAATTTTCGAAAATATAACAAAAAGTAAGTAAATGTCCACTCCCACCGATTTTTTTTATTAGCTCACTAATTAATAAGATAGACACGAAATTGTAGAGGATCACATCTTTCGTACGTAACTGTAATATTACTTTTTTTGGTTGAATGTAATATTATTGTTTACTGATAATCTCGAAACAAAATATTTTTAAATAATCTCGTTCATTATTTTGTCTCAAATATATTAATCTAATACAAATCCTATATCGATTTGTAAGTTGTCTTCACTCTTCATAACGTGAATGTAAGAAAAGTAATTGCAAAGATTAGTAAATATTTTTCATCCAAAAAAAAGAAGTAAATATTAGTAAATAGTTTAGTAATTTCTTAACATATCCAATAGCAAATCCCAAAAATATGTTAAGAAATGACTGAACATCTATTACAATTTGCCCGAGTACCGTGAGGAGGCTCACCATGGTGTTTGGTTTGAGACACCTAGTCTTGTGTACCTTGACTATTCTAGTTATGTTGTGGAACAGTATGAGGTTGATTTTGGTTCCCTTGTAGAAGCGAGACTCAATCTTCGATCATGGGAGCGACTTAGTGAGGATGAGGTTAAGGATGAGAGTGATGAGGATGAGGATGAGAGTGATGAGGATGAGGATGAGAGTGATGATGATAGTGATAAAGAGAATGTTTTTGGTGATGTTACGGATCTGGTTGAAGGGATAAGCAATGTTAAAACCCTTTTCTTATCTTCTGATTCTCTTGAGGTCAGTTTTACTACTTTTTTTTATTGATTGTTTCACTTTGAAGTGCATGTTAGCTCTCATTTTGTATATATGTTTGTTTGTTTTTTCTTCAAGGTGTTACACTTGTGCTGTGATACAATGCCGATGTTTCACAACCTCCTTACTTTATCTTTTTGAGAGTGACAAAGAAAGAGGCTGGCAAGTGGTGCCACTTCTCCTCAGTAACTCTCCAAACCTAGAAACTTTAGCCATCAAGGTATTATATTAATTTCGTTCGATCAACACACACAATTTTGTTTCTTTACTAGATTATTATTTTACATGAATACTCCTTTTGCTTTCAGGGTCTTGTGCACCAAGTTACAAGTAGATGTGGGGACGTCGGTGCTTGCATCCCTAAGAGGAAGAAGAAGATGGATGAGGGAGTATGTTGTTTATGGACATGCCAAGTGAAGGTGATAAATATTTCAGCGTATCGAGGTACTTGTAGAGAGCTGAGGCATTTCTTGGGAAATTTGAAATGTATTGAAACTGTCAATGTGATCACCAAGAAGACAACGATGTTAGCAATAAGTACATGAGAATCACCAATGCGCTTATGAAGCGTTCCAGAGTTTCATCAAACTGTCGAATTCATTTCTTCTGATTTCTCTTTTCCTCCTTTATTTAAGTTGACTTTGTTTATCCACATGATTTACCGAGTATTGATATGTTGATTTAACTAATTTAGAAATTCAATTTGGCTTGGTATTTTTTACATTTTCCTTGGCTTCCAAATGTCTAATGCTCGTTCGCCTTAATAAGAGCATCATTGTGGAAAGTCTATGCAAAATGTATGGAAGTTGGGTCAAGCCAAACATGATTTTACAGTATTTCCTTACAAAAATGTCCTTTTCATGTTTATGTTATCCATGTTTTTAAACACATTCAAAAAGGCAATCACATCATATCCAGAGCAATTCTGTAAAACCAAATTATTCTTTTGTTTAATGATCAGTTTGGTTTATGTAACAACAACCAACACATTGGCTTTACCCTCCAGCTATCCTGAGGGAACCATCTACTAGATGGTTTGATTAGTCTTTCTATTCTGTTTTGGAAATTATATTAGACCACGTTAGGTTCAGACTTAAAAGAACTTAACTTCAACTGATGTCGAGGACGAACACATTATCATGGTTCAAAGATAAATGAATCAAAACCAACACAATTATTTTGACGAAACAAATGAAAACTGTACTCAAAAGTTTGCATCAAAAGCACCTTTTCATTTTCAATACTCTTAGAACATCACAAGGTTTGAAGAACATTGCACAACAAAAACTTCAAGTAATAACCGCGCCAAAAAGTAAAACACAACGCCTAACATGATCGATACAGGCAGAGCTGGTAAAGCCTTCTGATACACAGACAAGAGCATCAATGTGATCCCTAAACCGGCTATGATCGCCAAGTAGCAAGCGTAAACCGTCATTAGATCATACATTGCAGCTCTCCCAACCAAAACACTATAGAAGATGAAATCTCCGAGCCCTAATTTGATAGCACCTGATGATCCCAACCCAATTCCTTCAAGAAAAGTCTCTGAATTCTCAGCCTGATTAATTCTATGCTCAATCAACGGCACAGATATCTCTGATCCTCCACTAGAACCCACATCTTCTTGTTCTACAACTTCTACTGATCTAACCACACTTACTTCATTTCGATTAGCATTGTTCTCAACGTCATTGGAATCATTCTGGCTAGATCTTCTTTCTCTCCAAACTCTCCTCTGAACAAAACTCAAATCATTTCGAATCACGGGGCGTGCTTCGTAAACCAAAGCTGGGATATCTTCATCTCTAGATATAGCCATTTCCACAAGAAGACGTAATGGACCAACAGGTAAAAGAACAGCAGCAATATCATAAAGTGCCAAAGCTACAAGAAGTACCCAAGTTGTCCATTCAGGTAATAACGTGAAGAAGTAAGCAACTAAAACACCAATCCAAACCAAGTAACCTTGAGTGATCAAAATCGAGAATTTCGACATGAACACAGCGAATACACCAACGACGGAGAAATTGAAGAGAAGGATCAGAAACGTGATGCAATCAATTGGGAATCCGAATCTATCAATCAATAAAACTAAGATTTCTCCACCTAAGTTCCCTAAAACGATGAAAGCTGAGAAACCCATGTAGAATTTGAGGAATTTAATACATCTGAGATAAAAGAGAAGCACGAGGATGAATGTTGCAACTGTGATTGAAGCGACGAAAACGAGAGAATTCAAAAAGGCACCTACGAATTTGTCCCATGAGGAGTCGGAATCGGTTTCAGCGTAAGCTGCGGTGGCTATGGAGGAGAAAGAGGAAGAGGAGGAGGAAGGGTTGGAGTTTAGGATACAGACTAGAAGCACGACGGTGAACATACAGATTGAGACAGGTGTGAGGATTGCGATGAGCTCTTCGCCTAATGTGTCTAGAATACTTCTGGGCCTTTGGTTTTGATCCATTTGGTATTCAAAGATTTCAGTTTTCGCTGGTCAAATTGACAAATTCGATGAGGATGCTTAAAGATCAGATCATCAGAAGAAGCAAAAGGGCGTCCCTTTTTGTTTAATAATAATGTTTTTTTCTGTACTGCTCGAACTCATGTCTTGATACGACATCGTTTGTCTCCTACATTTTTTTTCTTTGATAAAAATTCTGAATAATCATTTTTTCATGTGCGAAATGTTTTTCGTTACGTTTGAGAATTGGTGGATTTATTGGATATGATCAAGTTTACTGATATATAAAAGAAACAAGAAAATACTCAACAATTGGAAATCTATTATAAATTAGCATTTCAGAAAAAGAAAATAAATTTAGCTAAAACGATCAAGAGCTACATGAATTAGTTTGCGTTTACTCAATATTTTTTAGGTGTCTCTTTGTTTGGTGTTGTGATCTTGTAACAAATAAGCATCAAGTTATATCCGGAGGTTATTGCAATAAACAAGAACATTACTAAATGTGAGGCTTTTAGAAAAGAAAAAGAGACATTTTGAGTTTGTTCTGTTTCCATTTTGGAAGTGCATAGAACTGAGATTTCTCCACTCCAAATCTCTCTTCGAACTCTTCATCTGTTAAGTACGTCTGTGAGAAAATTGTATTGGAGTGTTCATGTGTTATACATAATTAGAACTAAATTTCTATATGGAATTGCTGCAGGATTACCTCTCTTCTTGTTGCATCAATATCTGACACTGGCTCCTGAGAATCAACTCTAAGCTGTTTATATGAATATGTAAGTAACTCTACACTAGGGTCACGACTGATTTCACTGTTTGGATTCTGTTTCGAAATGTCTGAGTTGGAGCTCGACTCTTGTCTCACCTATCCTGCATCGGAAATCAGTGCTTTCATATAAGATTTCGAGAAGCAAAAGATTAACTGCAATTATAACGATTTGAGGAATCCAATACTAAAGAAAATTGACATTGTTTGTTGTTCCTGTGCTGCCTTCATCAAAGAGTTTAAACTGTGACTCTTATATTTTTGTGATATACGTTATATCCAAGAAGTTCCATGAAAAGGTTGATATATGAAACCTTACCATCACTAGCATCCACTGAAATAGATTCTGAGAAAAGCCTTTTGATGATTGGACTTGAGTTGCTGCTTCTTCTTATGCTTTCTGCAGTGCTCAAACACGAAAGCTTTTCACTGGAGCAAGGTGATACACCTCGCTCTGATCCATTTGAGCTCACAGATCGACTTCGTAAATCCCGTGATGTGTTCTCTTTCGATCTTCAATTCGCTTAATTTGTGGATCAAAATCGGTCAATCCGTACCCCGCTCAAAATCCGTAAAATCCACGGGTAACCTGCTCTTTTTTTTTGTTAAAAAATTTCAAATTAATTTACTATTTTTCGGGTTAAAGATCTGTCAACCATCTTTTCAACCCGCTTTTCAATCCGCCAACCCGCCAAACATCTATTAAAAAAAACACATTTGCGGGTTACCAGCCAACCCACGGATTTTGATCCGACGACCTAAACCCATCTTGCAATCCAAATCTTCAACCTACATCTGCAACTGACGCGCACAAATTCTTCCTCCGTAGACCCGCACCTGTCCGCGGCGAGTCAAAACCCGCAGGTCGAGTCATATTTTGAGGCCTACTTATATAACCTGATCAAGACCTCACATACATTCTGCAATCTTCTTTAGGATGAGTTGTGTTGTTGAAAAATGTATATGTAAATAGTTATCAAAGATAGATGATGAACACCGTATTAAATATCCGACAACATTTGGTGTACTGAAAAATATTCTCTTAGGGTCCGTTAAAACTCATCTTATGAATATGAGTGAAAAGAAAAAGTATCTCACATATGAGAGGAAAATCAAGAGCAACAACAAACACACATTTAACTACAGTCGATTAATTATACCAATTTACCATAAATATTGTAAATTATTTCTTTTCCTACACGTATAGATTTTTAGAAGATTATGATTCACTTTGATGATGTATATATGGACTGATAGACATGATCGTTCCATAACTTTCATTTAGCTTCCCTTGATTGCTTTTGGAAAATTATTTTTAAGAAAGAAACAACAGCAATACTTACTACTTGGTAACTTGGATATGAACGCAACTACAAGCTAGAAACAGTGGAGAAAAACACATGTCATCAACCACACAACTAAAACCATATATGGACACCTTTTATTAAAAATCATTATTCAAATTCCCACCAAAACTATAGAATTCCATTTTCTTTTTCTTTTTTTTTGTTCTTCCGATATCTGTACTATTTCAGAAAATCATCATCTAAACGATTATTGTTTTTTTTAAAAAACATGTAAAAATTTATACAAGAATTTAAATAAAATTTATAAAAATGAGAATTAGTTTTTTTTGCGCATAATCATCCATTTCTAGTAATAATGTATTAGAACAAGACTTATAAAGAAGAAGACAAATGGTTTAAACTAAATTATCCTTTTTATTAAAGCGAAGTTTCTGAATGAAATATACTCAGTGAAATGAAATTATCGCTTCCTTATAAATACACAACAGCTTTTTCTCAAAAATCGAATTAGGCTCGCTTTCAGTTAATTCGTTACAGCTGACGTCACACGACAATGGTGAAAATCTCTGAAAAAACTTCCGACGACGGCTCTAATGGCGGCGATCCAAACAAGAACCCGCAAGAAGAAGAGAATCAAAACGAGAACACGATACAACAAGTACAGAATCTTCCGAACCTTCCAGAAGACCTCACCGAAATGATCCTCGCAGGCATTCCAAGAGATCGTTACCCAAATCTATCTCTCGCCTCCAAAGCCTTTCGTCACATCTTCACTTCGCCAAAACTCTTCGAAACGCGCTCGAGCCTCGGCAGAACCGAATGCGTTCTTTATGCCTTTATCGGATTTCCTCCTTCTGAATTGTGCGCAAGCTGGTACATTCTTCATCGGATAAACAACTCGTTCCGATTGAGCAGGATCGATTCACTTCCTTCAATGATTCTTGGATCTGCCGTTGTCACAATCGGACACGAGATCTATATAATCGGTGGAAACGTCAGGTTTAAACACGTATTTACTGGGTTTGCCATTGATTGTAGATTTCATACGTGGCGTTGTCTCCCGGATATGAGAAAAGCTCGTGATCACGCAGCCGCCGGAGTAATTGACGGAAAGATTTATGTAATCGGAGGTTGCACGAAGCAAGATGAAGATTGGATCGAAGTGTTCGATGTTAAGAATCAGATTTGGGAAAGTGTGCCTAGTCCAAAACCTAACACTGCTCCAAATGTGGTGATGGAAGAGAAGATTCACATTTTGGATGGATTCTTTGGTCCAATTGTGGTGATGAGAGAGAAGATTTACATTTGGGATGGTTTGTACTGTTTTGCTTACGAACCGAGACGACGTAGATGGGATTCTTGGGGAATTGGAAGTCCACAGAGGAGTATTTGGCCAGTGTCGTGTTGTGTGGTTGATGATATGTTGTATAGCATTAATCCTACGTGTTCTCTTGGTTATCCGATTGTCGTGTATGATCCAAGAGATGTGGTTTGGAGACCTGTGAAGGGTGTACATAGGTCTGATTTGCTTAATCTTGTTTATTATGAGTCTAAAATGGCGAATTTTGGTGGGAAGTTGGTGATTTTGGGCAGGGGTCAGAGCCTGAATAGTTGTGATTATTACGAGGAAACAGATATTGGGTGCATAGTGATCGCGTTTGACAGACGTGAGAATGATGAGATTTGGGGGAAGGTGGAATCAAACTCGCGTGTACTTACATGTTCGAAGTTGACTTTGATTGAGCATTCTCGAACTGTTACAGTTTGATGAGTCGTTTGCAGTTTCAGGTATGTTATTCTTTGATGAGTTTGGACTAGTGATGACGTTTTCTTGAGCCTCAAGTCTTCGTTAGACTTTCATGAATTTTGTACGTAGGTGATTAGGTCAAGGATCTTTCATTACATCTACTGTTTTGAAAAGCTTGTTAGTAAGAGAGCCAATATGAAGCAAAAAAGTGGTTCAGAAGCTGTGTTATATCTGACACCTTCAAGAGTAAACTCGTCCTTCTTAACCTTTATTAAACAATGCAAATACTCTTACAGAGTTAGCCTTGAGCAGATTTCTTAAACTCGGCCATTCTTTTAGTCTTTAGACAAAATTATTACGAAACTTGTTGAAAATGAAATGCATCTTCAGTTAGCTATCTTTTGGGTTTCTTGCTATCTATCTTTTGGGTTTCTTTTGTGTAGATGCGCTAGCATGGTTTCAAATTCTTTCGACCATATGAGCAAATATGAAATATTGGTTTAGAGATGAAGCAAAACAAAGTATTTATATTTATAATATGTATAAGATGCTTTTATAAAAGGTAATATATGTATGATGTATAAATATTGTATATACGACTAGTTTTCATTATAAATATATTTTATAGCATATATGAATACGATTTTTCATTTCTCATTTCTCATTGTATAGCATGTATACATATAAAACACTGTTATACACAGCAGTAAGGAAAAATACCAAATAAAATAAGGTCGAAGAGGAGGAGATAAAGGGAGTTAAATAAATGAGGTTGTCCACATGATTAATGGGGAAAATAAACAAAGAGACTTGGGAGTTACGTTAAAAAAAACAGTTTTAAAAGAATCATATACAAATTTTAAGGAAAATTTCCAGATATTCATTCTTCCCCTTCTACCTCCTCCTCAACTGCTCCTCAAGATTGTCCACCTACAACGACTACTTCCCTTTATGAATCTAATTACTATATACTTTTCTTATATATAAATATTAAAATTTTCAAAAGTTTGTATCTTATTTGGCTAAAATCAACTATTTTATTAATGTGTTGCCTAAATTTTTTTTTTTTAAAGTAAAACGTTATATTCTAATTGCAGTGAAAGGCATTCATAATTAATTTAGAAAAAAATCAACCAAAACGTACCAAATAACAAAGATGCAAAGTCTACTTAATTAGTCAAAAAGAAATACAATCTTTTTCAATCAAAAACAAAGAAACTAAGGATAAAATAGAGAAAAAAAAGTCTTTACAAAGATGATAAACAGACTATAAATCTTCCTCTCAAACGTTAGAGGCGAAAGAAAACTTTGGATGAGCTGCAAAAAAAATGATGTGATGTGTTATATACTATGTATTATTGATGTATATATCTATTATGTGTGTACGCATATATGTATCTATATTTTTCATGAATGAATGAATGATTGATTGTCATTATTGAGTAATGTGTTACACGGCAAAGCGAAAATGGCGTGTGAATATCTTTGGGACAATGGTAAATATAACACATTTTCCGTTAAATTCAGGTAACTGCATTTAAAAGAAGTCAATCTAGAATTGTCCAAACAGCTTTGTTCTTCATGCATGTGTATTTAATTCAGTTTATTTGCTAAATTGATTCTATGTCTTTTTTGCTTAACGAACCGATTAGATAAAATAAGTACTGACATAGTAATGTTATAAAGTAAAACAAATAATTTGCATCGAAATAACCGGAATCTTTAACGTCGTCAAATGGGGAAAATGCTCTCTCAAGATCATTTTCATCAAAAGCATTTGAATTTGACAATTGTGGACGTTATATATAGATTCAATGTTTATAGATTCTTCGATTGGTGAATTTTTAAAAGTAAAAAGCTTAAAACAAAAAAACAAAAAAACAAGTTATTAATTGCTGATATATTTTTCAAAGAAAAAGAGTCATATACAAATTTTAGAGTGAATTTTCTTTTAAACGTTTTGTTTGAGAGAAATTTTAGAGATAATGTTTTCCTGAATATTGTTTTTTTTTTCTTTTTGTAAGAATAGTAAAGAAAAACACAAAACGATAATGTGGTTACACAAGAAGATTGAGGAAGAAAGCCGTGTTTAATTTCATTTGGTTTTCTTTAGCTTGATCGTATGTGTTGCTCTGTGTTTATGTTTTTGTTTGTGCTCTGTTTTGAGCTTTGCCTCTGTTAAGAGCATATACGTTACTTTTCACAATTTATGCAGAGGATAAAAAACGATAATGTCCTTGTGTTAAAAAAATTGATAATGTACTAATTAATTTTATAACGAGACTTAAGAAGAAGAAAAAAAAATGATTTAATACAAATGATCTTTCTGGGGTTTTTTTTTTAATCAAACGAAAGTTTCTGAATGCGTGAAATTGAATTACTCATCATTGTTTCATTGTAAATATACAACAGTTTTTTTATAAAAAAAATAGAAGTAGGCTCGCTGTCCGTTAATTCTCTGCTAACTAACTGACTCTACACGGCGATGGTGAAAATCTCTGAAATATCTTCCGAGGATGGCTCTAATGGCAGCGATCCAAACAAGAAACCGCAAGAAGAAGAGAATCAAAACGAGAACGCGAAACAACAAGTACAGAATCTTCCGAACCTACCAGAAGAACTCACCGAATGCGTTCTTTATGCCTTAATCGGATTCCCTCCTTTTGAAATCCCAAGATGGTACATTCTTCACCGGACAAACAACTCTTTACGGTTGAGCATGATCGATTCACTTCCTCCATTGATTCCTGGATCTGCCGTCGTCACAATCGGACACGATATGTATATATTCGGTGGAGGCCTCGCCCCAGATCCACCTGTATCGATTGTGAGTGTCATCGATTGTAGATTTCATACGCAGCGTCGTCTCCCGAATATGAGAAGGGGTCGTTACCAGGCAGCCGCCGGAGTAGTCGACGGAAAGATTTATGTAATCGGAGGTTGCATTAAGCAAGGTGGAGATTGGATCGAAGTGTTCGATGTAAATAATCAGAGTTGGGCAACTGTACCTGGTCCAAATTACCCTAACATTGCTAGTTTGGATGGAGTCTTTGCTGAATCTGTGGTGATGGAAGAGAAGATTTACATTTTGGATCGTATGTGTTGTTTGGCTTACGAACCGAGACGACATAGATGGGAGTCTTTGGGAAATGAAAGTCTACTGACGTGGTTAAGGCATGGTTCGTGTTGTGTGATTGATGATATGTTGTATACCATTGATCCTATGAGTACTCTTGGATATCCGATTGTTGTATTTGATCCAAAGGGTAAGTATTGGAGAACTGTAAAGGGTGTACAAAACTATGATTTGTTTAACTTTGTTTATTATCAGTATAAAGTGGCGAATCTTGGTGGGAAGCTGGTGATTTTGGCCAGTTATCAGAGCTTGTATATTTGGGAAAAAGATATTTGGTGCATAGTGATCGCGTTGGAAACACGTGAAGATGGTCAGATTAGGGGAAATATCGAATCAATCACATGTGTGCTTTCATCTTTCAACTCGACTTTCATTGAGCATTCTCCAACTGTTACGGTTTGATGATTCCTTTGCAGTTTCAGGTATGTTATTCTTTGATGAGTTATGACGTTTGTTGGTGAATTATGACGTTTTCTTGAGCCTCAAGTCTTAGTTAGACTTTCATGAACTTTTCAGGTCAATGATCTTTTGTTACATCTACTGTTTTGAGAAGCTTGTTGATATGAAGAAAAAGTGGATCAGAAGCTGCTATATCTGACACCTTAAAGAGTAAACTCGTTCTTCTTTACCTTTGTGAAACAATGTGAATCGTATTACAGAGTTAGCCTTGAGTAGATTTCTTAAACTCGCCCATTCTTTTAGCCTTTAGACAAAAATTGTTACGAAGCTTGTTGAAATGCATCTTCAGTTTGCTATCTTTTGGGTCTTTTTTGTGTAGCTGCACTAGCATGGTCTCAAAAAAATTATAACATATGAGCAATATGAAATATTGGTTTAGAGATGAAGCAAAACAAAGTGATTTAGTTAACCGGTGGGTTTTGACTTTATAGGTAACTACAATATCAAAAATGAGAAAATACAAAGTCCTGATGAAGCTATATCTGCGGTATATTGAATATACATAGAGAAGATAATATTATTTGTATCTACTGAAAATTTAAGAAACTTTATTTGTATGTAACATTTGCTCTGTTTCAAGTATTTGACCAATATGAAATATTGGTTTAAAGGTGTGTAGATGGTCTGGGAGCTAAACAAACTGGTTTATTTTAACCGGTGGTTATGACCTTATTTGCTAGTGATTACAAAAACTGAAGATTATTTTTCATAACATTTTGATCTTCTGAAAACCTTTAGTTTCGGCCATGCCCTTTTCTTCTAAACCATATCGGCATAGAGCACATCATTTCATGAGTGCATTGATGTGGCACTTAACGGTAGAGATGTCCTTATCACTAAACTGAATGATCTTTGATATGATTGTAAACACTAGGAGGAACAAATACAAATTTTGACTGAGTTTCTTCTAGTAAATCTGAAATTTCACCAGAAATCGTTACAAGAACATTTCCCATTTCTAAAATGGTGAAACCTATACCGGTCCCTTACTATTATCTCTCTATCATAGAGCTCAGATATTAGCTTAGCAACTGAATGACAATCTCCACATACCCTTAGATTCTTAATAACCCGAATCGCCTTTGGAGCCTCTGTTGATATCAGTCCATAACAAATCGCCAGCTTCTCGCTATGAAGATTCAGAGATTGCTCCTTCATTTCTTCTTCATCGGTCCTGAACGGATCACTAAAGAAATACCGCATCTAGAAGGCCGTTTACTCCGAAATTTAGACAAAAATGGAATTGTGATGCTAGTAATCTGCAAAACCTGTGACATCTCTGGCTCATAACCATTTGATTTCAATCTCTCCATAACCTCGTGTAACTTCCCGTACACCTTCTCAGACATCAGGTGAGGGTTATCTCCAGAGAGAAACTCGTGAATCATGCCATCGATTTCAATTGAGCATCCTGGTTCTTTCTTCAGTCCAGTGACTCTCATGTGCTTCCTCAGCTCAGATACGCTTTCCCATTTCCCGGATTTAGCGTATATGTTTGATAGGAGCACGTGTGCACCATCGTTCCTAGGTTCCAGTTCAAGCAAACGGGTACAAGCCATTTCAGCAAGATTCAAATTGGCATGGATCTTACAGGCTCCTAGGAGCGCTCCCCACACAGAAGCACTTGGAGGAATCGGCATCGCCTCTATAACCTTCACAGCTTTTTTAGATAACCTGAGCGGCCAAGAACATCAACTATGCAAGCGTAATGCTTTTCCTCAGGGACAATACCATAACTCGATTCCATTTTGTAGAATAGCGACTCAGCCTCATCCACCAAACCGGTATGGCTACAAGCACAGAAGACATTAGTGAAGCTCACACCATTACGCTTTACATTAGCCTTTTGCATTTTATAGAACATATCAACGGCTTCATTTCCACACGCGTGCATTGCCAAGCCACCAATCATCGCACTCCACACAAACACATCTCTTTTCTCTACAGAATTAAACACTTCACGGGCCTTGTCAAGATCTCCGCATTTCGAATACATATGAATCAGTGAGCTTGTAACATTAAAATTCAACCTAATACCATGCTTTTTAATGTAGTTATGAATCCATCTACCTAATTCCAGTGCACAGTGACTACTTACCAGTGTGATCTGGTTCGGCTTTAAGTTCTTCTGAAGCTGCAGCTCATGAAAAACGCTAACAGTGCCTCGTTAGGTTTACCATTCTGCTCATAAGCAGATATAAGAGCATTCCACGCAACAATGTCCTTCTTAGGCATAGAGTTAAGAACATCTCTAGCAGCTTCATAGTCTTCTGAAATAGCATACCCCCAAGCATTGTTGTCCATGTAACACTATCTTTCTCCTCCATTTTATCGAATAGCCTTTTCGCGTCCTCTATGCTTCCACATTTCGTGTACATATCAAGCATTGCATTAGCCAATGTCAAGTTCATGTCTACTCTGTTTTCTTCTATATAAGAACAAACCTGCCTCCCAAACTCCAAATTCCGTATCTTAGCACACGCAGACAAGACCCCAACCATTGTCACATGACTTGCCTTAACGTCTTCTGACTCTATCTTCTTAAATAACTCCAAAGCCTTATCTGGAGAACCCTTCTGCATAAACCCTGTAATCATCGAATTCCACGAAACAACGTCCTTTTCTTGGATCGTAGTAAACACTTTACAAGCCGAATCTAAATCTCCGCAAGAGAAATAACAATGTATCAAAGAATTCGCAACGAAAACATCACATCCAACTGCTGACTTAACTGCCAGCCCATGAAGAGATTGACCAAGAGACAAAGAGGAAACTTCAGCAGCTGCCTTGATGAGGAAAGGGAAAGTGTACTTATTTGGGTAACATTGGCTCTCAGAACCCATATCCAAGAAAACCCAGATGCTTCGAACAGGGTCTGGTCCAGAAGAACAAGCACGGATGAGAGTATTCCAAGTGAAAGAATTTGGTTGAGGAATTTCATCAAACACCTTGCGTGCATACTCGAGACTCGCGAAGGAAGAGATCGCAGCGATTGCGAATAGCTTGCTAGCCGAGTAAGGATCAGAAAACGAACCAGTACGGATCATTTGAGCATGGGTTTGCTTCAGTTGCCGGAGATTTGAACATCGGTCGATCAGAGAAATAGTGTGGCGGGTGGTTGGTTGATTCGGATTGGAGAAGTTTGGATGACGTGGCAGCGAGAGAGGTTGTGCTGTGGAGAAGATAGCCATGAGTTTTTGTGATTCCGTTTCTTCGTACTAAATTGTTTTAACATTATAAACCAGAATATGACACTATATTTCTTGTCCGCAAAGTAATCAATTCCATTAAGTATCTAGGATAAGGTTTTCCTCCGAAGAAAATCAATCTGGTGAATTAGAGCTTACATGGAAGAACAATAAACTTTGTGCTCGAGCTTTTTTTATAGAAAGTCGGCACGGACATTCAAAATACGGAAAACTAAAACAAAATAAAAAATGCAGAAAATAATGTTTAAGGAAACGAAAATCATCCATTTCCGATGCAAACGTGGGTTATTCCTCTGGCGCTTTTAGCAAAGTAATAAGATCTTTGCAATCAGTCTGGAAATTAGCCTCAAACGTGTGCAAATCTCTCGAACATCTCATAGTTCAAAGTAGCGAGTCAAGTTCGGCATGAAGAGGTGTGGTAGATCTACGGTGAATCTTCAAACCCATGTGTGATATCTTACCATCTGATAGCAGTATCCATCCATGTCCACTTTGGCTGTCCAACTCTGACCAAGATCCGTCTGTTTGGCAAATGAGTCTATGATGAACTGGTGGGGGATCCTCTGGAGGCTGAAGTAATCGCTTCATTCTGAGCATTAGCTGTCTTTGCGTTAAGATGGGTTTGTGATCCGCACCCATTTTTTAAGATGCTCCACATTAGTGTGGAAAAATAGAGAGTTTCAATCTTTGTTACCCAGAGCTTGATCTAACTGGCATTTAACCAGACCATTTTTCATGCGTCCTATCCAAGAAAGGGGATTCGTTTTATATAGGGGAAATCAATTAAGCCACAATCATGGATCATCGTATTAAATGGTAGAAAGGAGCTATATGATCTCTTCTTGCCACCTTCTTTCTCGTGATGTCCTCTGATTTCATTGAAATCCCCGATCAAATACCAAGGACCATCACGGATAATGCCTGACAAGTTAAGTCTTTCCCAAAAAATCTCTCGGTATTGTGATATCGGATCCCCATAAACAAACGTCATGAATACTTTATTATCATCAATCAAGGTTTCAATATCTATCATGCATTCATTGTAAAATAAAACATCAACATGGTACTTATCAGCTTATAATAGGGCCAGTTCTCCACTTAATCCATCTGGCTCCACTGTGAAGAGATTGTCATATCCTAGCACCTCTTTAAAGTCTTCTAGTACCCACTTTTGATTCTTCGTCTCTGATAGAAACATAAAACCCGGGAAGAATTTTCTTGTCATCTCCCTTAACTTTTGAATTGCCAAGTATGGGTGGTTTCTAGGACCCACCGAATCTAAAATAGTAGAAGGTTTCTTGCTTAACGCAGAAGGTAACACTTTGTGACGAGGGAAGAGAGACCGAAACGCAGTAGAAGGTTTACCTTTGCTCTTGGTATTCGAAGGTCCTCCGCGTCTCTCCGGAGAGCCTTTCACTTTTGGAGAACCTGTGACCGGTAGGGCATTACGCTTCTTTGAGGCCATAACTTGGAGATTGCGAGTAGACTTAACCAACTTGTTCTTATGGTCGGTTCTTATCTTCCAGTGCACTCCTTTTGGGACTGGGATTTTTGGATACTCCAGCAGAATGGCTTCGGAACTTCCTGGAAGATATTCCACTGTGGGAGAAACCAGTTCCGGCATTACGTGTACACTGTGATAGCCAATCGGCCATAGTCCGGGCACTGAGTAATCTCTATAATGGTAAATCTCGTCACATCAGAAGACGACACAAAACCATTAGACACTTGATCTCAAGTGGTGTAATAATGATCGATTACATCAAATCAGTCGATAACCTAGCGGATCCATTTACTAAAGGTTTTGCTCGAGATCAAGTTTTAAAATCATCAAAGGGAATGGGTTTATTGCCTACAAACTAAAGAGGATGTTTGATGGAAACTCCACCTACGTGACTGGAGATCCCAAGATGTAGGTTCAAAGAGATAACTAAATCAAACAAAATCTAAAAGCACTGATAGACTTTTATGTCATTACTCAATTCCCAAGATGATAAACAGTGCTTCCTGTATATAAATAAGGATAAGCGTTAGCTTTTAATGATTCGAGTCCATAGCTTTGTATGTAGAGTATTACATGATACTTCCTAAAACAAAGACTTATGGAGAACACCTAGTGAGTGTGAAATGAGGCCGTTTCTAGGAGAATGAAGTCCAGACTATATTCTCTAAGTTCACTCACGAATAACCAGGCAAGTTCACAATAAAAAATGAACACAATAGAGAACAAAGTTCTACGAGAAAATGAGCTGCGTTATAACTGTTGTCTCGGTTTACATAAATATCCGGGTGGTTCAAGACATCAGGTTCACCTCCTGGCCAGTAAACCCGACAGATATTAACAATGAGTGGTTCAAGGGTGAAATATGCTACCATCTCAGACATAGTAAATTTTCGTTTATACTCTCGAAAAGTCCTTTTTCGAGTCTATCGAGTCTGTCTAGTCTGTCCAGTCTGTCCAGTCTGTTCAGTCAGGAGAGTCAGTCGAGTTGTCATATGTTTAGAGTAATTCCTATTCATGTGGGGGATTGTTGGACCCATAATTTATATGCAAATGGACATCACATGGTTGAACCCATATCACATGCAAATGGGTCTTAAATGTGAATAAGAATGGAGAGGCCCAATGTGGTTTAAATGACAAAACTTGAAATTGTCCCACATTAGAACTTGAGAAAAAATTTCTCAAGTATAAATATAGGTGTGTGATCAACATAGTTTAACATGCTATGGAGACACAAAAGGGGTTATGCAAAATACCACATACGCGTGCGCGTGCGCGCCGTGCCGTGCCGAGCCGAGCTTGGGCTTGGGCTTGGGTCTTGGGTCTTGGTGGGTCTTTGGCCCACATCAAAGATATTCTTTTTGGGCCAAGTTTTGGATCCAATTAGTTCACATTTTCGTTGACTAAAAGTCAACACTTAACCAAGATATTTTGCGTCCAATTTCGAATTAAACCGAGTCGTCAATATTCGAATCTAACCAAGTCAATATTTGGCCGGATTTTTCGGCGGAAATCTCGCACCACTCGCTCGTGTGAAACCACTTCCCCTCTCCTTTATTTTTTCGCTGCCATTCTTCTTTGAGTTTCATCGTTTTTCCAAACGAAAAAACTCTCTGTAATTTTCACAGAAAACATTAACTCCCTCTCGTCTTTCTCCTCATCAAAACGTAAGTGTCTCGAGAGTATACCGTAGATTCGTTGTTCGCATACTCCGTTTATCGAGTGTTGCGATTACGGTTTTTTCGTGGTTGTATCCTGGGATTCTTGATCGTTGAAAACCGTCACACTACGAGCGATTATAAGAATTAAGAAAAAAGATCAAATCTCGCCTCCACGTTTTTTTTTTCGATTTCTGAAAAACGTTTTTCACCTTGTTTCTTTCCGTAATTCAAAGTTTTATTTCGCAGTTTTCACATCCGTATTTTCGCGTCCTACACACTTTACACCAAAACATTAACGTGCTCGGGAAATCCTTGGTCGAATCCGGCACCCACCTTTCCAGAGCAATGTGCCATTGATTGAAGTGACATGGACGCTTGTTTAGGACCCGAATCAAGTCTTCCTCGTGATCAAAGTCGAAGTGGAACCTCCCGCCGTTGCGTCATCCATATTCGTTAATGAGTCTTGCGCCGCCATGTTCGATCGAGATCCGGATGACATGATGTCTCGAAACCACAGCGTAAGACCACAACTCCGTAGTTTCAGAAGATATGACGAAAACAGAGCCAAAACCAGAACAAACAGATCAAATAAAACACTAACAAGTCGTAGAAATCTTGCAATCGTGGAATATTGTATATGTTAACAGAAAAAAACTCTCGCTTAACGAGGATGATCTTCTAACGAGCCTTTCTAGTTGTCTTTGTTGAGGTGGAAAGCGCCGTCTTCGGGATCGCCTCTATTGTCGCCCTCCATAGCGGCTTGACACTATATCATTTAAATTCGATTATGGTCTTTAAATTTCAAAAATAAATGGTTAGTGTATAAGTACTAATTTGAAAGACTGATTAGACGCAATATTTGTCTAATTCGTAGAGTAAATTTAACTGTAGCCTAATTTTTATACATGGCCTTTTGTTTTCAGTCACGTTTTTTTTAAGATGAGGGTAACATTATAATCTCTTTGCGTCACATATCTTCTTTGTCGACGAGTTGATATTGTGTCGCATAAATTTTATATTTCAATTCCTTGATTTTTCAAGCTCATGGAACACTAAACATGACTTCTAGTTTTATTTTTTACAGAGTTTATCAATTATTAGTATAGAAATACATAGGAAAAACGATTGTTTTGTTTTAATTTCATTAACGTGGTCGATCCAACGGCCTTTTTGACCACAAAGATCAAAGACTCGATTTTACATTTTTAGGTGAACGACGGCGTTTCGATAAACTTATAAACCATCACCAACCAACTCATCGATGAATCTTCTAACCGCAACAAACGAAGATCCATCGACCATCACAGACTCTTTTGCCGACTCCGCAATCTCCTTCAGTTTCCTCCTCGGCACATCCTCACCGTCTATCAAAGATCGCACAGCTCTTGCAATTTCATCAGCTTTCACTATCTCTCCATGGGCCCGCACGTAATCCAACCGCATCTCCAAAGCCAAACCAAGCTCCTTGACCATCGTGAACGCATTTAGTTGCTGTTCCGCGTACATTGGCCACGTGGCAATTGGAACACCGAAACGCACACTCTCCAATATCGAATTCCAACCACAATGAGAAACGAACCCTCCTATTGCTTTATGGGCCAAAATTTCCACCTGAGGAGCCCAACTACACACGAGGCCTTGGCCCATAGTCCGGTTCATAAACCCGTCCGGTAAAATCTCGAACGGGCTAGCGTACTCCTTCGGGTCCGTTCGAATCGACCAGACGAATCTGCAACCGACTAGCTCTAAGGCTTGAGCGATCTCTTTAATCTGAGACACATCGAGACTCTTCAAGCTCCCGAAGCAGAAGAACACTACCGATGACTCGGGTTGATCATCGAGCCATCTCAAGATCCGATTTCGATCGGATAAATCCAAATTCGGACGATCGTTTGAACAAAGAATCGGCCCGATTGGGTAAACGGGTGGGTAATTATCCGTACGACGATCAAAGTAATCAAAAGCGTCAGGCTCGAGAGATGTAAACGAATTTACCAAAATACCCTTGGCTCCAAGAAACATCTCTGCCATCTCCACCCAAGCTTCGTAAGCCTCTCTTGTGAACAGACCCGGCGGCAACACTTTAGCGGGAACGGAGCTGAGGAAACCAGGTACCTGAATTATCTCCTCTCCGCCGGAGCTCCGGTCGAATTCCGATTTGATTCTTTTGTATCTTCCTGGGAGATATTTCATCATACCCAAGAATCCGGCGCTACAAGTCAAGAAAATGTAAGAAGGGAGATGAAACTTGTTTCCGACATCGATCAAAGGGACACAGAAGAAATCAAGAACCAATCCGGCGACACGAACTGAATCTGATTCATCAGGAGAAGATAAGAGAGTGGAGATAGCGTCTTCAACAAAGGGAATCATTTTCTTGACGAATTCAAGAATGTAAGCTTCTGAAGCTTTCACGAAGAGCTCCATGGGTGGAGGGTTTTGGACGTCGGGCAAGGTAACGAGACGGATGCGAGACTCTGATTCGACTAGGGATTGGATGAAGGCAATAGTGTCAGATTGAGGAACAAAGGGTAAAGCCCAATGGAAGATGGTGATGGTGTGGATCCGAGGAGGTTTGTGACTGATGAGACGTTTGGCGAGTTCGATTGTCGAGAGAATGTGTCCGGGGATTGGAAAAGGGATGAAGATAAGCTCTGCTTCTTGTTTCTCCATTCTTGTGACTATTTCTGAGAAACTCAAAAGTCAACAAAAGAGCCTTATTAAAGAGTGTAATCAGAAGAAATGGTTGAGATATTTTTTTGTTTAAGTTTTTGAAATAAATGAATGTGTGGTAATGATAGTGACAGACAGCCAAATAGTTAAATTTGAATATAAATAATTAAATATTCTAAAAGAATGATAATTTATCTAATACAAAAATTTATATCGGTAAAAAAAATCATGATATTCGAGAAAAAGAAAAGATAATTAATTTTTCTTTTAGAATTGAGTTTGTTTGTTGTTATATTTCGAATGTGTTTACAACGATCAAAACGATTATTTATATAAACTTGAAAAGCGTCATGCATAATGACGATGAGATTCACACAAACATTTTAAACTGATTATTTTTAAGAGGAATGTGATTCATAACATTTTTTATTGGAGATCAGTGTTACTATTATGTTTTGCGTTATATATTTTGTTGTTTTATTAAAAACCTTTTTAAAAAAAGTTTAGTGAAAAAAACTATATTACGTTAAAAAAAGATAATTACGCAAACTTCCGCTCAAATGATCATATCTTATAAGTTTTGTTGGCGACACATTCCTATATTATATACATGTTTTTTGAATATAGTGGTGGATAGTGATGTTGTTAAGAGATATGGAACATTTTCATACGATCGAACATATTTTACTTCAATATCTTTATTTTTCTCAAGTTTTTGGGTTTATAAAAAGAACACAAGCAACATTGTCTTCATATAAGATAATATGTTCCATTTTTACACAGATCCACTACTTGATTAGATGTGTTGACTTATTGATTTTAGTCATACACATTCTCTACTTGTTTCATGAAGTACGATGATTTTAGCATGATTAGAAAAAGTGGCCACAAACGTTGGCTTCTGAGAACATCATGATATAGCATTGCCTTTGATTGTGAATACATATCTTATTTGTGATTAAATCTTGTGTGGATCTGACAAATATCATATAACTGCAAAGCCAATCATTTGACCATTAAATTTTTTTGAATAAAATAATTTTAAATCACTAGTCCCTTAAAGTATCGAAAAACATGTTTAATTTTATTCCAATGTATTCGTGTAGGGGATGAACTGACTTTTGCCCAAATATTAATGGTAAATGATATGTCAGGTCAAATACAATTTGCAGGATACATAAGCGTACAATACTTTTGTGTTTACGAGGCAAAATTTTAACACAACAAAGACGAAGTATATACAGTCCAATTTCACTTAGATACAGTACTTCATGACCAAATATATCTTCATTCTCCTCAACTGGTCGAAATGGATCATTTTTAATTTTAAGTGATCTAACAATGACATTGTAGTATTGAGAGGAGTTTTTTTATTCATGTTAAAATGTTTTAAAAACTCTTTTGGTATATGTGGATTGATGTAAAAATATGCCTTTTTGGAAATGCTCAATTTGTAAATCAAGATAATACTTTATCTGTTTGAGATCTTTTATCTCGAATTCTCCTTTCAAGTAATCTAAGCCTTTTTGTATTTCCCCTTGAATTTCTTGATGAAAAAACACATGGGCTGATTCACATATCCTTCTTTTATTAAATGCTCACTAAGACGATTTTACCACATACATCCAGATTGTTGTAACCCATATAATGATATTTGCAATTTAATTGTGCATAATTTGGCATATACTCTCCATCGTCTTCCTCAAAATCTCATAGACGAATTCCTCTCCATCTCTGATTTCTTTCAACTGACCTTATCGCATGATTCCTTTATTGCTCTCTATTATTGGGATCATGGTAAATCCCACCCAAATTGTTATGAAAACGCTGTGTTTTGGTCGCTTTTTCAGTGAAGTCGGTCGCTAACGTTAGTTAAATCCATCAAGAATTCTCATATAGATATCGTTATCTAATGATCCATATAAATATGATGTAAGAACATCCATGAGACACATCTCTAGATTTTCATCAGCTGCTACACTCATCAATAATCTAAACGTGATTACATCCATAACTGCAAAATATGTTTGCTCGTAATCAATCCCTAACTTTTGAGAAAAACCTTGAGCTATGAGACGAACTTTGTATCTTACAATATCGTTTTTCTCAGTTTGTTTTCTAACAAAAACCCATTTGTTTACTATCGGCCTCACACTTTCTGGTGTGAGTACAATATGTCCGAATACATTTCGTTATGGCGGTTTAATCTTAGAAAAAAACAAAACATAACTGGGGCCTTTGGTCGACCCATGGCAGTCCATTTAGAGCGGACGTTAATGGGTTTAGTCGTTAATGGATACGGATGTTAATGGACACGGTCAATATTTTATCTACAATCAAAATGGACAACATTGGACGGATAAAAATAGACGTGGACAGCCATTATGACACCTCTACTTTTGACTGGGCATAATCATGCGTCAGATTCTACATGTTTCTGAAAAAAATTATTGATTTTGTCTTCTCATAAGAAGATAAAGTATTTTTCTCTTTTATTGTCTCGGATATTTTTCCGATTCTAGGTAGAACTCTGTATTACTTGTCCATGTTATATAATTTGCTCCACTTATTTGTAAAACCGAAAACTTGAGTTTCTCGATGTTTGTCATATGATTTTTCTAAAACGAAGCCATAAAAATATTATTAATAAGATGATATTGCATGTTTAAATAAACCATGTATATTAATAATATAAGCGAATACAAAAATATGACTGCATAACAAAGTAAACCGATTTTTATGGTAAAATTTTCGTGATTAAATTCTCCAGTGAAAGATTGTAAACACATGCAAGAATTACAAATAAAATAAAAATCAAAAGCGAGCGAATCATTCTTAAAATAATAAAATAAATAATTTTTCGGAGAAAGATTTGAAAAGACATGATATATTTTGATGTAATGAATGAGTGAAAATGAATGTATTTATATATTGAAAATCACTGTTCATAGCCGTTTGAAAAGTGAAGATTTTTGAAAAAGTTCTTTGTGACCGCTGGTGAAAAAAAAATTAATCATAAGATCAATCTAAAATTTTTAATAATCAATCAGTTAAATTTACTAATTTCAGATAAAATATTTATATATTGGTGGTCAAACCTCCATTATATAATAAGCATAATATAAATAAATATTAATAATTATATATTATAGTAATTATTTATATCATAACAGTAAATAAATTATAGTGATGTAATTATCCACATTATGACAAATCATGGTAATATAGTCATCCACATTTCTGGCTGTAGAGCTGTCCCTAATTATTGTGCATAAATCAGACATAATAATAAATCATGATAATATAAATATACACATTTCTAGCTGCAGAGTCGTACATAATCATGGTGCATAAATAAGATATAATAAATACCATAAAAATAAATTATGGTGTATTAGACAATCACTTATAAAATAAATGAATTATTATCAAGAAGGACATACTATCCGATATAATATCGTGATTGTGTTAATATTTTTTGTGTTATATAAAAAATGATAATTTACCATAAAAATAAATATAAATAAAAATTTAAAATTTATTCCCATAAAAAATCGGAATACTCAATAAAGATGATAATTGATTTTCTTTACAGAAATAAATTTGTTATTTATATTTCAAATATATTTACAACAATCAAAATAATCGTTTATATAAAAATGAAAAACATTGTACATAATAATAATGGGGTCCATATAAACATTTTACGCCCATCATTTCTAAGAAAAATATGATTCATTTTATTTCATTACAAATCTGTATTATTCTATAAGAATGACATGTGACTTTTAGGTAAACAGATTATTACAACACGTGTATGAGAATGCGGTCATATGTGATGCAAGTTTAGAAAAGTAGCTAAGTACAACCAAGGAACAGAACCGAAGTTGGAAAAAAAGAAAAGAAAAAGAACAGAACCGAAGCCTCAGATTTTTCATCAAGCTATAGAATCAATTCAGCACGATGGACAAAGGATGGGGCTCCAACCACAAGCGTAGGACCAGGCCAATTGTATAGACAGGTTCCCTTCACAGTTCCTATCTCAAGATCAGTTGACTAATGTACTATGATATCCTTATCTTTCCCAAGCCACGTGATGAGGATTGATGTAACCATCAAAACATTCGTGTCGAAACAATGACATAAGATTTGGAGGAACATGGTTTACAAAGCCTAGAATCAATATTCCACCATCAGAATGTCAACACTTTGTAGGTTTACTAATATCATTGAATATCTTTTGAGGGTAGAAATGTTTTTTATAGGTTGCCCCATTAAGAAGAGGTATATTTGTTAACCACCAATATTTCTTTGTGCTATTTTCTAATTATGAAGATTTTTTTCTTTCTTTTTTTTGGTAAAAATAAATAAATCTTTGAATATGTGATTAAACTCTATTATAATTATAGTTTATTCAACTCGATTAGAATTTTCTTCTATAACCTCTTCATTTTATTAAGAATTTACTAAGACTAATATTGTTCTTTGTAACAAAATAAATACAACAATATCCAAATTCAACTCTTTAAATATAATGAAATTTCATTTTCAAGAAATGGCAAAAATGTCGCCAGGCTTGACGCTCCTCTTCATCCTCATATCTTCCATCATGATCCACCACCTTCCCATGGTAAGCTCCAAACAATGGTGTGTAGCATCTCTAGCAGCCACGAATGTGCAGTTACAAGCAAATATCAATTTTGGGTGCAGTCAAGTTGATTGTAAACGAACACGACCAGGTGGATCATGCTTTAACCCCAATACTCTCATAAACCACGTGCCATATGTGATGAACGCTTACTGACAGAGACATGGGCGCGCCGATGAGGCATGCAATTTCATTTTCGGCAGTACCGGGATAGTCACTGCTAAAGATCCTAGTTATAGTGGTTGTGTCTGGATCTTAAAAATATGTAATTGGATTTGATAGGTGTAACACAAATATGTATTACGATGAATAATTTCACAGTGCCAATGTTTCTTTATCCAATTATATAATTATGAAACCGCAATATATTTTCAAATATTTTTAAAGTTTAATGAAAAGGAAAATTGATTGCACCCTTCGGTATCTTTTAGTTAGACACAGTGCCTAACTCAATATCAGTTGACGTATTTTAGAATGATACTTTTAACCCTCTGCAAGCCACTTCACCAGCTTGATGTAAGCATCAAAACCTTTCCTCAAAAAATCAAGAACCAGTCCATTGACCTGAAGTCCAACCATATAGAGATATTTTTCAATTTTTGTAAATATGTTAAAACATTGAGTGGTCGATCTATAGTCTCATGTGAAGTTTCGATTTTTTGCGCTAACCACAGAGTTTTCAACGTAAAACTACACAAAATTTTATTTTCAGTTCAAAAATATATCGCGTTCAAATTTTGACGGGTTGTATTCAGTTAAATTAAAAAATGTTTTAAAATCAAATTTAAAGTAAACCAACTTGGTAACAAAAAATCGATCCGATTTTATATAGCTCTGAGTTGAAAAGTTTTGTTTTGAGAGAAATTATAAAAGATCAAAATTAGGAATATATAGCATAAACAAGGTTATATATAGCTAACGAATAAGAATAAGGCCAAGGCTTAATTCGTATCACGCCATGCATAAATTTATCAATAGCCGAATACGAAGATCCACCATCTGAGAGATGTCCATCACTCTCTTCCTCACAAGTCACAACCCAAAAAAACATTAGTATCCTCTTTAACCCAAAAAAAAAACCATTAGTATCCAAAAAAAGTTTTCCAAATTAAAATATAAAGGAAAAAAATTGTTAATTCGACAGGAAAAGGAAAACGAAAAGGTTTTTGCTTTTTCTCCACACAAAAAAAACAAAGGAAAAAAAGGAGAAAAAGGAAAAGGTTAAAAAAAAGAAAGAGGCGTTCTCGTTTATATCTCTGGAATTCCCTCATTGTCACCAAATTAAGCTTCTTCGTCGATCTTCTGTTAAACCGTGCTTTGGCATCCTCTTTTGGATTGGTTAAGTTAGAATCCTAATCTGTGCCTGCCCAAAGAGTATAGCTAATGAGTTCTAATGATTTAATCTTCCACAGCCTGTCTAGCAAGTGTAGGTTTCTCCTCTTAACTCAGGGACATCAACATATCTAACAAACGGCTGAGAGGAGGCAATTGACTTAACATAAGTTTCCAAATGAGACTGACCTTGTAGCTTCATCACAAGGATGGTGATACGGATCCTATCATCCTGGTCAATGAGACGCCTAGCAAATTCAACAAAACGGAACAAGATGACCAACAGTTGGTGTTGGATTGAAGATGAGCTCTGCATTCCTCATCTCTAACAACAGATAGCTTTTGTTCTTTCTTCCTCAATCTACATATTAAAGAAGAGAGTTAGTTACCTCAACCTTGACTATTGTCTCATCTGATGATTACTGACGCAGCTCCTCATACCTAACGTTGAGGTGGCCCTTGGCAATCTCGAGGCAAAGATCACTTTAAAAAAGTTAAAACTAGTGGCCGGCAGATAAAGATGACAGAGTTGGACCCACAACCAAAGAAAGCTACTTTCTTGTATCTCTTTCTTTCCCCATTTCAATAAATCAATCTCCAAAACCAGTGAAATGGAATGAGAGAATCCTAAAAGCTCCTGTTCTGGTAATGTTATCTTACTGATCTAACACGTTGCAGAGACCATAAACAAAACCAAAAAAACATCAATCACTTGTTGAATTGATAAAAAAAAGTAAAGCAATTAGATGAAGCTGAACAACGAAATTGTTTCCAAAGAAGAGAAAATGATAACAAAGAGAAGAATCGAGGCATACATACATCACGGATCGAAGGTAGAATAATAGCAGAATTAAGCAACAACTGATTGTTACATTCCAAACGAGAGACTGAGAGACAAAATCAAACATTGAAAAAAACAATAGAGGATTGAATTGAGCTTAAAATCACCGCCTGTGATCATAATCAAGGACTTCAGAATCAGTCACAGACCTCGAGTGCTGCACAATCGACCTTCCTATCGAATTAATCCAATCTTCTTTCTCCTTCTCATTATCAGCGATGAAGAACATCGTGTAGCTACCACTAGATAGCTCAAACGCAAAAGGCTTATTCACAACATCTTCAGCTCCTTTCACGGTGAGACAATCACCAACGGAGATCACACCACGCGGCGTAGATCCACGAATTCCACCAGCGGCTTGATCCTTGAACCAAAGAAGCTTCCCTCGTTTGAGAACGAACCAACGGCGGCGCCAGGTTTTAATGTACTCGCCTTGCTTCGTGAGCCAACCAGAACGCTCAGGGTTGGACCAGAACTCGATCCCTTCGTAATCTTCTCGGTTTGGATCTTGACCCGTCGCGATTCGCCATATACTCTCCATCGTCTTCCTCAAAATCTCACAGACGACTTCTTCTCCGTCTCTGAGTTCTCTCAACTGACCTTATCGCGTCATTCCTTTATTGCTCTCTATTATTGGGATCATTTGGTAAATCCCACCCAAATTGTTATGAAAACGCTGCGTTTTGTTCGCTTTTTTCAGTGAAGTCGGTCGCTGACGCTAGTTATCTGCGTCTTCTCGGACACGCAACACGCTACAAGTGTTAGGAAATTTGGGATTTCGTAACTAATGTGTTTCTTAATTTACTAAAAGTGGTTTAGTTTTATTTATTTATACCATTTTCTGTTTTTTTTAACCCAGTACAAATGGAGACTAGAACCAAAAAAACTCCGTGGAAAGCTACGACAAACAAAAATAATTGTGAAAGCAAACAAATACAACCGAATGACAATAAAACGGATTTGGTTGCGGATACTAGAGTTTACTGAAGTAGGTGATTGCAGTTATAAATGATAATAAATAATTTGTACGATTATTTTAACAATTAGAAACGAGTGTGTTTGTGGGAAATTTTTGACTACTTAACAGCGGTTGAGGTTTCGGTATATTTACAATATATAATTTCTATAAAAGTACAAAAATTGTAATAATAAAATTTTTTAAAATAGTTCCGGTATATTTACAATATATAATTTTTTATAAAAATACAAAAATTGTAATAATAAAAAATTTTAAAATGAAGTTTTAAATAAATTATAGAATAACTATATATAAAAATATTATTATACTGATAAATATATTTTGGTTTAGTTAATACATATATAAAGCATTTAAGAATTTAATATAGTAATATTTGATAACATAAAATAAAATTTTGTTTAAATTTTTTCAATTTTTTGAATATTTTTATTAGTATTATAGATTAAAAATAAATAATTTATATATAGATATAGACGAATTATATATTAATATATGAATTTAATTATTAATATTTTATTATTAAGGGTATATGCATGATACACAATCTATTAATTAAATTTATTTCAATACTGTTTTTTTAATCCTATACTAACTATCGATACTTAGGTCTTATAATACCTTTTTTAATCAACCACTTGATGCAGTTAAACGTTAGCTGGAAAGAGCTTTTGAATCTAGCGATTTTAAGCGGTTCGAAACGATTTGTAATGATCTGTATGATTGTTATTAAACGCTTGTAACCGCAAACGTTACATTTGCGGGTGATTGCAGGTGAGCCAGTCAAACCCTAAAAAAAGGATAGAAGGCGAGGTTGAGTGACTTGAATCCGATGAAGGTAAGGAAACTCTTATAATATATTGTAATTTCTTTTGCTAGGTTAGAAATTCAAATTTTGTTGACAAAATGTAATTAAATTAGACTTTGCATTGAAATCTATTAAAAAAATTTGAAAACTTTAAAATAGTGGTCATCAAAAATTTTACACCGCTTTGAAATTTATACCATATAATTTAGAGAATTTTATCATACCAGCTCATGAAACAACCTATTCTTGTCGGATTCAGATCACCAAGTAACTAAGACATATATTTTATCAAAGAAAATATTTCCCAAGTAAATCATGTATCTCATCTTGGATATTAAAATCTGTTTTTGGGAAACATTTTGTTAGAGAAGACGAGATAGATGTTTGTTACAGTGAATTCTGAATGACTGCTCACTCTACTTAAAGATTTAGAAAGAATTTCAAGCCTGAGTTTGATGATATATGAACCAAACTTGATGTTAGTTCACAAAAAATTTGCATTGGACGAATGATGCATCAATATGCTACATTGATGGAGAAGATGAATAAATTAGTATCTTCTAGTTACTTCAAGTATGAGAGTATGAAGTATTCACTTATTTCTTACTCCTTACAATTTTGAAATCTTTACGTCATAATTTATCACTAGTTATATAATGAAATGGTTATTCTGAGCAAAGAAACGACTTATCATTTAATAAATCTATGAGTTAAAAAACAGTTTTCAAAAAATTGATAGAACCGCTAAAAGTCTTTCAAAGTTATATTTGACTAATGGTTGATTAGATAAAGATTAGATAAAATATAAACATTGTGTTGACGATTCAATCAAAACGTTTTGAAAGTTTGTCCTACTATTCTAATATGGGATAGAAGAATGACTTAGAAATACATTTTCTTTATCAAAGAAATACATATGAAGCAAGGTTTCTTATGTGTTTCGCAAGGTTTCCTCGTAACTTGGATGCACAAAAACCCCCCAAAAAAAATTGTCAACTTTATCTTTAATTTGCCAAATACAACTTTCATCACGATTTAGTCTAAACATTTAGGGTTTTTCACTCAAAGTTTTTTAAAATATTTTGCTTTGGTCTCAATTAAGTAAGTTCCGAACAACTTTTGTGTAAGCACCTAAGATGGTGCACATTTAAATTACTATTGTCGTAAGGACCTAAGATGGTGCACATTCAAATTACTCAATAGATACTTTCTTTAAGCAAATGATTGATTTAGATAAAATGAAAGGAAGACAGTTTAAACTTTGGTCTTTTTTTGTCAATAGATAACTTAAATTTTCTAAATTCGTTTCGTGGGTTAAAAAGATCCCTTGGTCGACGTTCTAATTTTGCTAACTAATTAAGATTTGAAATACAATTAAATGAGAATGGGGTATTCATACTAACTCATTTTAAATTTTCATTTATTTTGGAAAGTAATCAAGTGATGAAACCAAAGGTAGTACTTAACATGTTTTGACTTTGACCAAAAATAATGAATTGACAAGAATACTTTTTACATTCCCTAAAAACTATGCTATTTATTAAATAATGCATTATCGAAATTCTATGCAAAATAGCATGTGATTTGCATGATCATATGAAATAATTGTAAATATCTATTACACATTGTAATATTAAGAGTCATTAAATCTAGCAACTTTTGGTCCGACAAAACTCAAACCTCGGACACTATTCCTAAATAGTACATTCTACTAGTAAATAAAAAATCTCGCAAATCAAACAGCTATCGGAGTAAGTAATAGTGACATCAAAAGCAAAAAACAAGAACGCTTATGCTCAGACATTGTTGATGCGAGGTGTGATAGTGGTAACCTCAGGTGTATCAAGAAAGGAAGACTCGGCAAGATCAATGGCTCGGGCTAAAGCCGCTGCTTTGTTCTCACACTCTCTCTGTTCATCATCAGGGTTACTGTCTGCAACAACCCCAGCTCCAGCCTGAATATGAGCAATCCACTCTCGACGTCTCTGAGGATGCTTGTAAGAGTATAATGTGTCATAACGAGATATTGTTGGGAAGACCATTGTTCTGAGGGCCAAGGCAATGTCCATGTCTCCATTAAACGAAATGCCTCCAAAGCCTCCACTATAAGGACCACGCCTTGTTACTTCCAGTTCATCTATCAGCTCCATGGCTTTTACCTGTGGTACCAAATGATTTTTGAGTAGTGGTGAAAAATGTGTAATTAGTTTGTGGTTTTGTGAGAAAGAACCTTGGGGGCTCCGCTGACGGTTCCAACGGGAAGTGCAGCTCTTAGAGCGTCCCAGCTTGTTAGATGATCAAGCAATTCGCCTTTTACCTGCAAAGAAAAAGATGTGTTGTGAGACAAACAGAAATGGGCAGCGTATTGTTGAGCTTATGTGCATGACATGTGAAGCTACGTATTCATGGTTTCTCTAGTCGAAGACAGAACCAGGCTTCAACACCACATCAATTCGAAAATTTTCATTATTCAATTTTGATCTCTTATAACCTAACTAGAGTGAAAGAAAAACTTATCCAAAAATCCATTGAGGCAAAGGACTTTAGAATCTATAGTTTATTTGCTTGTTAAAGTGCATAAGGGCATACCGTGGAGCTGATGTGCATGACATGTGAATACCGTTCTATATTCATGACCTTCTCAACCTCCACAAAACCGGGCTTTGAAACCTGAGTTCACAAGAAAATCCAACAAGTTATATCAAGGGTTAAAAAGTGCATCTTAGCTTCCAAAAGAAGAGGGTGACAGACTGAAAATGAAAGAAGGGTTTAGCAGTGGTAAAGTGGTCATACCTTGCCAACATCGTTCCTTCCCAAATCAACAAGCATAATATGCTCTGCACACTGTTTTTCATCGCTTAAGAGTTCTTTTTCCAGCATTAGATCTTCTTTGGGTGTCTTTCCTCTTCTGACAGTTCCAGCAAGGGGGCGATTGGTAATTTTCCTCTGTAGCGGAAGAAAAACACACATTGAGCCAAGTAAATGAAGAAGATGGGGTTCAAGGATTAGTGGAACCAAAGAGTAGAGAAGAGAGTAGGCAACAATTACATTTTTTGAACGCAACAATATTTCTGGACTTGATGCAACTAATATGCATCCTCTAGCCTGTAAATCAAACACACACAGAAAAAAAGAGAGGAATCCAGAGATTAGTAATATTAATTTTCAGAAAATATGTAAGGAAACAAGGACCAAAACAGTATACCTGTAAATAGGCCATGTACGGACTTGGATTTACAATCCTAAGAGCTCTATATATCTCAAATGGGTCTGCAAATGTCCGCCTTTCAAATCTCTGACTAAGAACTATCTGAAAGATGTCCCCAGCCAAGATATGTTCTTTGGCTTCCAACACTGCCTCCTTGTATGCCTCACTCGTCATAGTCGATTTCTCCAATTTAGGACCGAATAGCTGAGTGCGTAGTTTTATGAAACCAGTAGGCATCTTGGGGCTGCAAGCAAAAGAAACATGTAAGCTCAAAACAGAAGACAAAACTATAATCCAAAGACTGGTAGAACGATCTACTCACGGTTTTTGGTCTTGAATTCTAGAGGTTAGAGATTCCAAACGATTCATTCCATCAGTAAAATTATCTTCAACAGAACGATCCTTATCTATCCGCACCCAATGGATCACATATGCTTTCTGTGCCCAACAAGAATTCAGCAGGAATAATCACTCTACTAAGGATGGTATAACAATTAACACAAACTATTTCAAAACTGTATCTACATAAACTCTTCTATCCATAATCCATAGAAAGAAGCAAATACTAATAACAACAGTATACCTTCTCCACATGATCAAACACGATCACATCATCATAAAGACCCAAATGAACATCAGGAAGACTCCTATCATCCTCTGGAGCATTTGAAAATGGTAACTTCTTCTTCTCAACATAACGCACAGTGTCATATGAGAAGTATCCAACCCAACCACCTGGTTAACAAAGGATAAAACCTTCAGATTATCATCAATCAACCATCCAAGGAATCATCACTGCTGCATAATAACTAAAGAAGCAAACATCATCTTCTCTTACCGCAGAAAGCTTCTGGCAATTCATCAATGCGTTGTGGTTTCCATTCCTCCATGATTCTTTGAGGAACCATCATTGGATCATCCACTTCTTCCTCTGTTCTACGACCAGCTCCATGATCCATCACAGTAACTACATTTCCCTTTGACACAATTTCAATTGTAGGCTGAGCTCCAACTACACTATACCTCCCCTAAGAGAATTGATAGTTCAAAATTCAATTCATGGAGCCGAACAAAATGCAGGAAATGGAAACACATCAAAGACTTACGATATTGGAGGAT
Source organism: Cardamine chenopodiifolia (assembly GCA_963922655.1). NCBI lineage: Eukaryota > Viridiplantae > Streptophyta > Magnoliopsida > Brassicales > Brassicaceae > Cardamine > Cardamine chenopodiifolia. The sequence continues at coordinate 12,358,604 of OZ000486.1, read as the reverse complement.
TGAAGACCAGGCTCCACTGATTCAAACAAGAAGCTAGGAGCATCTCTATCATCTTCTTTTACTAAACATCGATACGCAAGTATCGGAGTCAAATGATCTGAGAATACGCATTTGTATAGAGGAACTAAGTTTCCTTTCTCCGCTGCTTCCTTAAATTTTCTAAACTGGTCCTCCGATAAATCTGTGGAAGAAGAACTGAAACTTCGATCGGAATTTCTAATGTCAATTGAGCGGTGCTAATGAGGAAGAAGAGTTTTAGTATACCTAAAGATGGAGAAGAAAAGCATTTGATAGAAGGAAGACGCGAGACTGGGAGGAGTTTTGATCGGGAGATAGATGATCCACCGCCAAAGTGAAGAGAAGTAGCAGCCGGGGAAGTTAGCGACGACGGTAACCGGAGTGAAGGAGGTGCTGGACGCGGCGGCCGATGGTGTGTTAAGGTTACGGCCTCGACGGGGGAGAAATCAGATTTAACAGAGGAGAATGAAACGGCCGACATCTCCGTTAACTCGTTGATTTTCTTCTATTCTTTGGCTAAACAGTTTAACTTTAAAGAAGACTGGGGGAGAACACACGCATTCAAAGCCGGGAACTCTGTTTTATTTATTTTATTTTCCACCCAATCTACTTTTTAAAGCAAACTAAATGGCAACATATGCCCAAAAATAAAGTAGGGAGTTTGCTCGATTTATGATTTGTTTTTAATTTTAAAACTTCAAAAAAATCTTGGAAATATTAAAATTCGTAAATGAAATAATGTGTTATTTAATCAGTGTTTTTGAAATTTAAGCTGTACATTTTATCAATTTCCTAAAGATATCAATACAGTAAAAAAATGAGATTCAAAATTTTTTGAGAAAATTTATTGAAGAATATAACAAAATTTAAAAATCAGTTACAAAATTTTAAAGTGATATGATAATATTTTATTAAAAGACATATATATTATTTTATTTTTTCCATCTAAAATTTTTATTAATTGACTTTGTTAATATCACAAATTACAGCAGAAATCATAAAATCAGAACAACTACAATATAAATACAATGACCATACATAATCAGAAGTTATAGAATTCTTCGCTAGAAGATCTGCGCATAAATTTTGTTATCTTGGTTTGTAGGTAAATGTGATTACTTCAAACATTGGTCTCCATGATTTGATCGTATTAGTATACTTTCTTATACTTCACTATATCTTCGTTAATTAAACGGATAATATTGAAGTTATCCCCTTCAAAATCCACCTTTCTATAGTTGTAAGACCATGCCGCTTGTATAACCCATAATAATGCCAATAATTATGCTTTTTCAACTGAATGTCGCCTTTGAAAACTTTCCATTCCGCAATTTAGCACTGTACCATCCGAGTTCCTAAACCAGAGTCGTGCTCTTTTTCATGGTGTGAAGAATCGTAGTTACATTTAACCCTTTGTTCGTTGGATTCATGTTGTGTCCTATTCCATTTCATCTAGCCACTCCTTTTGTATCATCTGATGCTCTTTGAATAGTTCATGTCACACCAATACTTTTATGATTAAAAACCATATCATTTCGACCTTACCATAGTCTCCATTATAACCAAAAGGGTAGGAGTCATACATGCTTTCTAAAGTAGATTTTTCAGTCACCACAAATAGATATCTCATTTTATCTTCTTTGTTTATATCTCATTTTATCACCACAACATCTTGTGCAGTAACGATTGACTTGAATTTTACGGTAGATCAGATTTTCTGCAACTCCAATTGCTCTTGATCCCATTCTCCATAAAAATGCTTCAACTTAGGGGATATTTGTACTTTCCAGATTTTTGATGCAATATATGGATTGCTTCCCAACGGATGTTGAGGTTTTGTAGATGCTACAATGTATCCAGTTTTGACCGTATAGATACCATTTCTGGTTGGACTCCAAATAACTTTGTCTTCCACATGATGATTTGGTAAAAATATTTTTGATATAACTCTATGATCTTCATGGTGTATCAACTCTACCATTTTCTATTCATCCCATTGTTTCGTCTCCGGTTAATAATACATTTAACATCAAGATGGGGATATGCATCGATAGTAATCTAGGTGATCTAGGCGGTTTCGTTGGGAGCCGAGGGTCCGAGCCTAATTTTGTACTCTCTCCATTACCAATGCATATTTGTATTCCTTTTCTAATCAACTCACATCTGAATCGAAGAGAGTTCCAGCCATACGATGGTTGTGAACCTCTTACCGCTGATAGGATGTCTCCTTCCCGAAAATATCAACCCTTAAGAATTTTAAATAAAATACTATTGGGTTGATGTTTAATTTTCCATGTCTAAAAGTGCTTGATTGAAGTTATGTAGATCTTGGAATCCTAATCCTCCACTCCTTTTTGATGTTGTCAATTTCTTCCATGCTACTCATGATATTTTTCTATTTTTTGGTGTAGTTCCCCATCAAAACCTTGCAATCATGCTATTTATTTCCGAACATAGTTCTATGGGAAGTTAAAAACAATTCATTGAATACACCGACATAGCGTATACAACAGCGTTGATGAGAATTTCCTTACCAATAGTACTTAGGAATCACGTTTGCCATCCGTTAATCTTGTTTTGGACTTTCTCTTTAATATATTGAAACATCTCCTTTTTTTTCCTTCCAAATTTTTAGGGCAACCCAATATATTTACCACCTCCACCAACATTTGGTATATTGAGCATCTCATGATTCCATCTCTTGTGTGTTGGTAAACATGATTTTCAAACGTACTTGATGAATTTTCAAGATTAATTAATTTTCCGAAGCTGCCTCGTAGTCTTGAAATATTTTTAATAAATGTTGACTATTTTCTTGGTCAGTTTTGAGGAAAAATAAAGAATCATCTACCAAGAGAAGATGAGATATCGATGGGCCATTGTTACTAAGTTTGATGCCCTTGATTCGTCCATTAAGATGTGATTCCTTCATTAACGAGCTAAGGACATTTAGAACATAGTATAAATAGATAAGGTGAAAGTGGATCAAGTTTTCGTAATCCACGTTCTGCTCCAAAATGACCATATGAATTTCCATTATTTAAAACGGAAAAGGATACTGTTTTTACACATCTCATAATCCAAGATACCCATGTGGAATCAAATCCTTTCTTCTTTAGAACTGCTTCTAAAAAATTCCATTCGATTCTATCTTGCTTATATCGGTTTTAACGACCATAAATGAATTAGCACACATTCTTCTAACTCGCATAGAATAGAAACCTCATGGGCTATTAGGATAATATATGTTACCTGATATGAACGCTCTTTGATTCTCGGAGACTGCAGAAGGTAGAACCGACTTCAATCTTTCAAGCAGAACTTTCGATATGATCTTGTAGGTAACAGTGCACAAACTTATGGGTCAAAAATCTTTTATAGTGGACTGTCTCTCTATCTATGGTATAAGACAAAGATTGGTATGGTTCCATTCCAATGGAAAGATACTTGTCAGAAAGAAATTTTGTACCCAATTTGTTCCCAATATTTTTGGTAAAAAAGTGTTGTAAATCCATCAGGGTCTAGAGCTCTAGTTGGTCCAATGGAAAACAAAGCTTCTTTAATCTCGTTCTCCATTACATTCTTCAACAACTCATTATGCATACCCTCTATCACTGATGGTTGTACAGATCTCAATATATTTTCAAAGTTTGTATGGTTTGAACTCCAAAAAAAATCTGTAATATAGCGTTCAACCGCACTTGCAATGCGTTTGTTTCCATATATGATATCTTCATGATTATCATGTATTGACGATAATATGTTCCTTGCTATCCGGTTTTTAGTAGAAGCATGAAAGAATCACGTGTTGTGATCTCCATCATTCAGCCACTTAAACCTTACGGTTTTAACTAAATTGATAATCCAAACCAAATATAAAATCAACCTCTCGAAACTATAATATGAACAAAACTTACTTGTGATTGTTGATGAAAAACACTAACAAAAGGAACTAATGGTGATTAGAGTTTGGAAAAATGACTATGAAAGAAATGTGAGATGAAGGAGAAAGGGTTAGTTACCCTAGTTTTTTAATCTTAATTTCTAAATTTAGTTCACAGTATATATTAATATATATTTTTGTAAACACAATAGTAACTCACATTAACTCTCTATTACATAGACTGATTTTATATTTGAGCTTACCGCTTATATTATAATTAGATTCTAACTCGCGCCATACGCATAGTTAATTTAGGTTTCATTTAAAAATTAAATCGTAGTAGTGAAATTATAAATTATTATAATTATAATTTTGAACTTAAATTAGGAATATATGATTTAGAGTATTGTTTGTGGTATAATATTTGTATATATAAACTTTCAGTTGTAACAGTAAAATGTTAAATTTATCAATCTATGGCGCGAAATAAATATACCCATATGTAGTTTCTTAGTGATTCTATGAATGTTGACTAGTTTTGGATAAAAATATATTCATCTTGTTTGGTTAGTAACATGATATAAAGATAGTAATTTTAATTGTTACACATTTCACTTTTTATGAAATTGTTTTTTGTTTGTTTGTAATGCCAATAGAAAATGATTTAATATTTTGCATTTAAGTTATCATTTTTTAAATTTACTTCCATAATAATATTAGTAGGATGCTATATGAAAAAATTAATATAAAAATGTGCTTTTAAAAAAAACTATAAATCTATAGATATATATCTATATATGTATATATATAATCAGATGAATACTTTCAATAACTTATTATATAGATTTTTTTGTTTAAAATTTTAGTTAATTCATATATTTTTAAATAGCACAAAAAGTATTTTTAGCATCTATATATTGAGCTATTTTAAATTTAATTAGATAACTTAGTTAATATCAATTACTATACACATTCTCGTGATTAAAATAATATTTTGTTTTTAATATTTATTTATTTAATTTAAATTTTTCATAGATTTTGAAAGATTTTATTTCTACATAAAATGAAATAAAGCTATTTTAAATAAAAGCTAGATAGTAATTCGTGATGTGTAACATAAAAAAATGTATGTTTTATACTTTTGATCGTTTATATAATTATAGATCATTATTAATGTTTTGTATTATATTTATTTTATGTTTTAGCATTTTATTTACTATTTTTATATACAGTTTGTGTTGTGATAATTAATATTGGCATGTTACATTGTTCTGGATCAATTTTTTTGCAGAATCCGAATCCCCAGATTCGCGCGTTTTGACATGTTCCTATATTTAAAAAGTCAATAGTTATATTCTTCATTTTTTATCAGATGGTGGTTAATCACCTAATTAACTAAAAACTTTAATGATTAATATATAAATAGACATGATTTTTAAATTTCAAAATATTTTGTTCTCACCATATCATCGGCCAAATAGAAAAATTGAGTAAAAATAAGCGTTAATCACTAAATCAGCAATCTAATTTTGTAAATATTGATAACGAAAATATTTATCCGCATCTATGACTATTTCCTATACGCATCTCCAACACTCATGTGACAGATGCATTTAAATTGGTGGGTCCACTAAATAAAATACCTCATTCACGTCTCCTGTGTTGTGCAGCTGTCAGAAGACCTATCTATTTATAGAGTAATTATAATTGAGTTTTATGATTGTACATAAATATATAAGGAATATGTTGTTTTTGATTCTAAATTTATTGATAACATTAAAATAATAATTAAAAATCCGGTTGAAAAATGAAAGATATTGAAACGTGGTAAAATATTGACCAGATTTAAAAGATCCGCGTGCATGCTTTCAACCGAGTTAAAAAATTCACTCGATTGTATCTTTTTTAGATTAGGTGTTTTTTTGTTTGATTTATATTTTCTGCATTGTTTTACCTTTTAATCGTTTTTTTATTTTATCTTGAAATGAATTTATTCTAATGATATTTTATGTAATACAATACATGAAAGTTGGTTATTTTCTTTTTAACATTGCTAAAATAATAGTATATACATTATAATTTATATTAATAGTAATAGGATACAAATTATAAAATATTTAAAAATTATGTCATTACCAACTAAATCATTTATGTATTTTTGATCATTTTCTAACAAACTCAGACCATAACATGCATCTTTATTATATTTTCAAAAACCTTATTTTATATAGTAAGGGGATCCTTGAGTTCTTATTATATTTTACATGTTATCATTATTAGAAATATAATAGTAATGTATAAGCATGTAATATAAATATGAGATATTTTTTCAATATGCCACAAAAAAAGAGTTTTAAAATTACCATTTATCTGATGGATTTCATTAAAGCTGTGGATCACAAAAATCACATTTTATACATGAAATTTAAAGGACTTTCCATAAAAAATAGATATACATAACATTTTCCATTTAAAAAATACACTTTTTTATCTCGATTCAGTATTTTCTCACTCTCCGTGTTTTTACCATTATCAAATATATTTTTATCTCGATCAACTTCATCAAACTCTTCTTTTCCTAATGATATAAATTTTTATTTAATGTGGTTATGTTATTTCGTCGGTAAAATTTGCTCAAACCCTTGTTTCTAAAAATCTCTTTGATGTCTGTTTCTGGTGGAGAGGAAAAAAATGAAGTGTCGACGAAACAAATACTGGAGATGTATCAGATATGATATTACGCCTTGCATGGGGGAATTTTATTAATTTTCTTATATTAAACATGTCATTATATACATGTTATTACTTTTTTTATCATTTAACATGTTATTAAAGATTATAATAACATATATAGAAAATATGGTATTAGTACTAATGTATAGTAATTGTGGATTTAAATTAATTTAGTTGGAGATTAAATGTACATAAAAATAAATTTATATTCAGATCATAGTATGTATTACAATTTTATGTAGTTGATGTGTATAAAATATAAATGTGACATTTGGTTAATGATATTTTAAATTGTCAAATTATAAATATGAATTAATCATAGTAATTTCATTTATATAATATTTTGTTTTTTTCTTATATTTTTTGTTTCATCATTTTTAAGATGAAACATATAACTTTATAATACATTAGGTGAATGTGATATCAAATTGGGAAATTTAAATAAAAAATTATTAAAAATATATAAACAAAAATTATTGGTAATGAATTATTAAATTTTAATTTGTATATAATTAAATATAAACAAATATTTTATATATAATTAATCACTTATTTCTTGTATTTAAAAATTATGTTTGATTTTACTATGTTAAATAATTAACCACACAAATATATTAAATATGTTTTAATAATATTACTTGCATATTACTTGCATATTACTGGTTTTAATGTAAAATTTTATATGCACATATCCATAAAATCTTAAATATAGAAAAATGTTTTATTTTTCATATTTGATAAATAGTATTATATTAATGTAGAGAATATATAAATATTAATCTTTAAATTAAAAAAAAAAATTTGTTAGTTGTGTGAATATATTATTAATTGAATTTTATTGTGAATTATGGTAATTTCTAATTTGATGAAAAATATAAATTGACTGAGAACCACATGCTTTTTTCAACCACTCACATGCTATTTTCTAGTATAATCTTATAATATGTCACACACAATTAGTTAATTTACTATTAACATTGGTCAAATAATAGTATATTTTTTTGTTAAAAATATATATTTAAGAATATTGTACAAGACACTTTTATCCTTGATGAAATTTTTTTCTTTTGTTTTTTAGTAATCGCATTGAATGTAATATTTAACATTTTTAAAGTTATTTTTATAAATATACTTCTTAGTAGGAAAAATGGGTAAAAAATCCTCATTTTTTCCAAAAACATAAAAAAAACCCTTCATCTTTATTTATGGGTTTTTAAATCCTCACCTTTAATAAATGGTAAATTAAACCCTTATCTTTTAATAAATGGTGAATTAACATCTGCTTATTATCAAAAATCTAAGTAAATAATTATATTAAAATAAAAATAAAAATAAAATTTTAGTTTATGATTAATTTTTCTAAATTTGAATTTTTGATTTTTCCAAAATTTAGTTTTTTTAACCATAAAATTTATAAATTAACACATTTCGTGTTCCGTAAAATGGGTAAAAAACCCTGACCTTACCTAAAAATATTTTAAAAACCCTTAATTTTTTTGGGTTTTTAAACCTTCACTTTTTAGTAAAACGTAATAACCCCCAATATCAGTAAACCCGGTTTAAAATTAAAAAACAAATTATATTAAAATCTAACTAAATAAAAACAATTTAGTTTATGATGTTTTCCATAAATTCTAATTTACCATTTTTCTTTCCGAGTAAAAGCTTTTTAGGTATAATATAAAAAAACTTTTATGAAACCGTGATTTAACATTTGGTTGAGATATAGTAAATCAATTTCTTTATTTTTAGTAAATTTTCTATGTAAATTATTTCAATTTATTAGCTTCAACAAACAATTTCATATTTAGGTAAACATGTCAAAAGTATATCCAAAAGTTATTTCATTCGAGTTTAGGTTTGATTCGATTTTGGATAAAAGTGATTATTTTGTGTTATATATAATATTATTTGAATATATTTTAAGTTATATATATTTTAATTAATGAAAATTTATTCGGTTGGGATACAAAAATTCATAATCATGAAACTAAACCAATTTTTAATAACACAAGCGATATATAAAACTTTATACCTGAACCGAATATGACTTTATGTTAATAAATATTTATTTGGTTTGATCACACAAATTTATTTACATAAAAATAAACAAACAAAATTGTATTATTACGAAAGTACATAAATTTCTACACCGAAATATTTTTAGTTCAAATACATAAAATATAAATTAAAGTATTTCAAAAATAAAATACTATTAATTACTTTTAGTCAGTCATTCAAAAAGAAAAACTTGAATAAATTCGAACCAAAACACAAAATGTGTTAATCAATAAATTTTCATAGTTAAAAAACTAAATTTTGAAAAAAATCAAAAACTCAAATTTAGAAAAATATTTCGTAAAATATTTTTTTAATTTCTATTTTAATAGAATAATTTACTTAGATTTTTGATAATAAGCAGATGTTATTTCACCATTTATTAAAAAATGAGAGTTTAATTCACCATTTATTAAAAGGTGAGGGTTTAATTCACAATGTATTAAAAAGTGAGGGTTTAAAAACCCATAAATAAAGGTGAAAGTTTTTTTATGTTTTTGGAAAAGACGAGGATTTTTTTACCCATTTTTCCCTTCATAGTAATAGTATAAAGATTTTTAAAGTAATTTTTATAAATGTATTTTCCTAATAATATTTAATTAAACCCTAATTGTTTCCAAAGAAATAGCCCTAAAGAAAAACTTATTTATTAGCAGGCACGAGCCAGGTCAGAGTGCGCAACAATGGTTAAAAGAGAACAAAGAGAAAGTTAGAAATAAAGAAACGAGAAACAAAACAACAACGATCGGTGGCTTGTAGCAAACGCCGTCAAACTCTCTTTTCAAAAGCGGCTGATCTCTGCCTTTTCTCCGGAGCCAACATCGCCGTTTTCGTAACCTCACCGGCTGAGAACACCGGCTGAGAACTCCGACGTTGTTTACTCCTCCGGTTACTCTCCAGCTTCAGAAATTGCCAATTGGTACTTTAACGGCAAGGCTCCTCACAAGAGTAACCCTCAATCCAAAGTTGGGTTTTGGTGGGAAGAATCTACAGATCTCTACCATTCTTGTAACGATCTCTCTGAACTAAACATCATAGAGGATCGTATACAGAGAATGAAGAAGCATATAATGGCTTGTCTCGAGAATGAATTGCTCCGATTTTAGTCAAAACTGCAGCTTGATTGAGCATAGTTAATTTGGATTTTCATTTTTTTAACTCTAACTTGCTCGGTTAATTAGTTTAATTACCAGTTATTATTGTGTACGTAAAGATCTAGATGCATGTTGTTAATTGTTTTTCATCTCGGAATTATAAATTTTTGTTTTTCAAAATGATGTAGTGTTTAACTTCTGCTCTTATTAGTGATCGAATACAAGAGTACATTTTGTTTACATATACATAACAGAAGAAAATAATTTATGTGTACTGAGTTTTTAATCTTGTATTCTGTAAAGAATGAAGAAACACATCACCATAACTCAGTAACTTCATCAAAGAAGACAATTGCGGAAGAATCGAATTTCCTGTTGTGCAACAAAAGAAAGGAAAGTTTTTAAATTAAGAAACTGCATTTTGGGAAATAGTTTGTAATTAGTTTGGGAATAATAAACATACCTTAAGAGCAAATGTAATGTCTGCTTCATCTACTCTAAGGCTCACTCTTTTTAGCTTATCGTCCCGAGCTTGACTGAGTTTTAAAATCCCCTGTACCAATCCAAAATGATTTTTTCAATCAACCAAACACCACATGAGTCATTCTAAGGTATACTCAATATTCCAGAAGATGAATATTCTTATAGAATTAGTACCTGGTCGTTTAGTACGGTACACATGTTAGTGAACTCTGTAATTCCAGCTGGAGTTATCATAGAAGATTTACAAATTTCAATGTATAGCTTATTTAACTGCATCAAAGTGTGAAAACAGAGATGAATATTATGTGCAATGTCTACTTTATGAAGCTGTGTTTGCGTTTTGTTCATTCAATGAAGATTTACCTCTGCAACGCTTCTATCCTTTTTGCTTCCTCTAAAGGCCTTTGCAGCAGAACAGACTATGATCTGTAATTTTTCAATAGAAGCATGTTATTTCAGTCCATTACATACTTTCAGATTCGGTCTTGCTAGCTACTAAGTCATAGAACCAAATAAACATGAACAAGGATCTTGAGTTTCTTTGTGACTTCAAGATTGTTCTCTTAAGAACTAAAAATTTGCATAATTCTCTATGTAAAACATGTTGTAAGCAATAAGCATATTCCAACCGTTACTTAATACTTAAGAACGAGAAAAACCAGATATCAATAAGTCTGTGTGTTGATGTGTAACTTACTTGCTGGTGTTGAGGAAGAGACTGAATGGTGTCAACTACTGGAGATTTAAACGTCTTGGCCAATGCAGCTATCATATGATTCATCTTAACCTATAGAATTATTAATGATAACAATTATGGAATAAGACCATGGTAAAGTCAGTAAGTGAACTGAGTAAAGTAGAGAGTAAAATACTAACCAATTGATCCTCTGGAACTGGACCTTGTGGTTCTTGATCTATTGATCCTCTAACTTCTACTTCTAAGATTTCTAGGGCGCTCCTGGAAATCAAATCAATGTGAGTAAACTGGGATTGCCGCCTTTAGTGCAGTGGTTTCAAGAGTAAATTACAATATATAAAGCCATAACTATCTCATTCATCTTGTTGAGATACAAAGAACAAACTACAAAAACAGGTCTTTCAGAAGAGAATTCACCTGCAGACACATAAAGCCTTTCTCATGTCTCCTGATGCAGCTGATACTTTCTGGGACAATACAAAAATTATTAATGTCAATAAATAATGTCAAAATGAAAACAAGGTTTGCCTGGTCTTGGAGAGAAAAAATGGCATATATATATTCTTACTCTGGCACAAATCTCCAAGGCATTTGACTGGAATGCAACAAATGGAAGTGCCTGTTACAACAGTGAAAATAATAACTTAAGATCAACGTAGAAGGTACTGTGAGTTTGGATCACGTCATCACCATACAGTTCCAAGGTTCTGAAGTTGGTCAAAGTTTGTTATAGACATGTTTCTGAATCTACTATGCATATTTTCTCCATAATTCTCTGAATATCAACTGCTCTAAAACAGAAAAATATAGCAGTGGCGATAGATTTATCCTCATATGTTTAGTGTCATCCTAATATACTTAATAAGCATTCCTCTCTCATCAAAGGTATCTTATACCAAAAGGTTGAGGTAGACTTACCAAAAGCCTTTCCTGCAGTATCCTTAGGATCTGCTCCTTTGAATAGGCACGGAAAGTGACAACCAAAGGTTTGCCTGAATTAATTGAAATAATGAGTTAAAGGAGTAAGTAAACTCAACATTTATTCTTCATCAAATCTCTAGGAAATATGGTGAGAAATAAGAATAATCAAACCGTACACAATGATGGAGAAATTCTTACAATTAAGAGACCTCAATTTTGGAAGGAAACGATCTGCAAGGTCTATTGCATTTGCTACACCTGCAGGACAAATACGAAATTTTAGACTTACAAATTTGTATGACCAGAGGAAAAGGATAAAAAAAAATATGAACATTCATAACGCAAAAGACGGTACCTATCAGTATACACCTTGAAAATGGCAAAGTTGAGAGCATAAAAAGCTCATGAAGGACACCTCGATCTCTAGTGATCAAGTAATCCATCTCATCCGCAATTATTAGCCTGCAGAAATAAAGTGTGAATGAGAAAAGTGAAACTAATTTAAATCTAGCAGTCACCAAATCACAGACAAAAAAAGATGAACCTACATCATCTTTGAGCTGGATGGTTGTTGCTTTTGAGAAAACTAAATTTGAAGTTGTTGTAGAGGTGAAGATGAGCCATTAGCTTTCTTCCCAGAGTCGTTTTTACCAAGTATCTAAGAACAAAATAAGTCAATAAACAACTGTATTGACACCAAGAACTTAGAGGGAATTTGGATTGCATAAGGCCTTACCTTTGAGAAAATATCTGTTGTTTTTGTCAATGATGTGCAATTAACAGACACTGTTTCAGGACAGGGCAAACCTGCCTGCAAGAATTCAAGAAGGATCAGTCTCTCTATTGATAGATTTACACTAATCACAAGTTCCTTAAGCTGACACAAGATTGATTACCTGATTTGCCCAGTCTTCAGCTTGTTGTCTAACTTTCTCCATCGATAGTGACTTCCCAGTTCCAGGGCAGCCACATATATACAAACTACCAGCCTTCTTCTGTTCCATACAACTTTTCACAAACTCAAACACTCGTCTTTGTTCATCCTCACGGCAAACAACAGTTGATGGTGCCTTAGACACATGCAATGCCTCCTTCACAGCTTTCATTTGTTCATCATCTAAACATTCAAATACATCAATTGTACATCAACTAACTGAGATGCTTAAAATCAAATCAGCACACAAACAGAAGGATCAAATTCAATTATACCTCTAGGATTCCAATTTGATTTAACATCTAAACAATCAGATAAGTTTTTCAGGGCTAATGTCACTGGACTTGCCAAATCTTCCTTAATCTCCTGCAATCAGAAAACAATAAGGAATCATTATAAATTCCTGGGGAAAAAAACTCGGATCTATCAGTTGACGAGATTCGGACTAAGTGATACATAGGAGATATCGATCAATGACTACAATCGGATTGATTCTCTCACAAATAAACTAAGTCAAATCTCAGCTCAAGGAGTTCATAAATTACATCCTTGTGCGTCCTGGGGCTTGACACAGCACATCGTCGAGGCGATTTCCATTTCATCGGCGTAGAAATTGAATTCTCAGGTAAGGCTGCCGTCGATGCAACCTCCGCGGCGGAATCAGATCTCAACTTCCGTTTCCGAGGAGTGTTGACTTCGGCGTATCTAAGACCTCTAATATTCTCCGATCTGGCTGCCATGGATGAACTGAGTTCAGCGATGGTAGGCATTGTAGGTTAATAGAAGGAGGCGAATAAAAGGCGGGAGATCGAGATCCAACCGAGTCGAAGTGAAGAATCAATCTCATGGTTGATACTGGTTTTTAAGAGATATCGAAAGAGGAAATGAGATAAGAAAAAATAATAATAATAATAATAAACAAAAGAGGGAAAATGGAAGAAGCGGGAAAAACGAAAATTACACTGACATTTTTTGGCCGCCCGGTTTTGTGAAGCTGCCAATTTGAACCATCGGCTGCGCGGCAATTTTATTGGGCCATATTACGTTTGAACAATTTAGGTCCTAATAAAGGCCCATTCATCGATTCTATTTGGCAATCGTGTAAGAAGTAGAACCGAAAAAAATTGAGAAAGAAAAGTGATTAAAAATTAAAAAGTTATAATCTATACTATTAAAGGGAAATTACACTTTGTAAAGAATTTTTAATTTTATTTAAATTATATATATTGTTACTGGAATAAAAAAAACAAATGAAAATGTCTTTGTATCTTAATTTAATCTAATTATTACGAAATCTTCATCAAATCTTTTTTAAAAATAATATTCATTTCTATTCCTAAAAATCCTTATTTATTATAAATAATAGAATATTTGGATATTCTAATTATTAATTGCTGATTTTATTGTTTTCAAAATTTATTTTGTTTCAAATATATTCAAGATATGAAATCATAATTTACTCCCTCCAGCTTTTAGTTTCAAATTCAAAATTCATCATCACTAATTATTGTTACATATATAATTATTTACAATTAATTTGTTTCCAAAAAAAAATCCTAACATATATACGAAATATCTTTCATATTTAATTATTTAGTGTTTTGAAAATAATTCAAATTTAAAATTTTACTGTAACCCTGAAACATTATATCGCTGAACCAGAACAACTCAATTGATTTTGGTTTTTGGTTTGTATTTTAGAGGGAGTAATATTTGTTTGGACTTTGGATGCAGTTGCAGATAAATGAAAGAGACAGCTAGCTATATTGCAACATCTATATTATTTGTACAGTATTTCTAAATTTATTATTTACGCAAATTAATTTGTATAAGATAACAAAATAAAAAACAAACAATAACTTACAAAAAATATCATTTTAAAGTCTAAAGTAAAAAATCGGTTAGTTGTTGTTACAATGTTTCCTCTTAGCATTTTTCTATTTTTGTCAATTAAAAAGCTAACTAAATTTAATGATTTTAAACCAAAAACCTTTTTAATTAAAATTTCATACTATAATAACCGTATCCCATTAATTATTTACCTAAGCTACTTTCTAAATCTTCTGGGATTATTACCGAGATTTTAGGAAAATAAAATACTGCGATAAATACAAAATATTAAAAATAATATTTAATGCTGAAATTTTTGTTATTTTGTATATATAGTATCGTAGATTGCCATAATTTACTAACTAGAAGGTTTTGTTTTATTTAAAGTTTAAACCTTTGATTTCATCTGTTAAGCTACATTAGCTCATTTTAAAAAAAAAATTAGCATTAAAAAAATATTTATGAAAAATATTTAAAGTAACAATTTTTTTAACGGCATTTATTATTAAGTAGTTTTTGTTTTTTTTTTGTTTTTTCCAATCAACACACATAATCAAACTTATCCAACAAAAAAAATTATGCACCAGATTATTTGTAAATTCCAACATATAATTTTATGATTATTCTGCTAACTTAATAATATATATACTATTATATAGTTCACTAACACAACAAAATAATATATTATTTTAAAATTTATGTAATCAAATTTCTAAAAAAAATTATCGACAGAAACAGGTGGCTCATAATTTAGGATCGGATCCACATATACCCCGCACGTACAAAGAAAAAATTGGAAAAGTTTGGAAATAGAAACTGAAGGAAGTTTTCAATAATAAGTATGTGTCCAAGAAGTTTTTGCTCATGTTTGTTTTGAAAATAATTTATATTTACGTTTATGGTTGTAAAACTTAATGTTTAACTAAAATTAGATTTTGACCATTGCCATTTAAATAGCCATGAGAAGAAATTTACTATATTTTTCTTATCACTCACTATGTCTATTTTAATAATCTTTATAAATTTTTGGTGCTAAATTACTTTGAAATTAAATTGTTCGGTCCAATATTAAAATTTTCAATTGATCGAGTAATCTAATATTAAAATCTCATTCCTAATTAAAACTAAACTCATACAAATTCTATATTTTTACATATCATACTCTACTCTTTTCATAAATCAAAACTACAAAAACAAAAAAAAAACCAATAAACTATTGATATTTAACATTATAAACAAATAAATATCTACATATACAATTAATACTTTTACAAACTTTAACCAACTAACATGTCGGCAACAGAAGTCATAAGGTCTTCTATGATATTTTTGATATGCAAGCAAAAACAGATATCTAAACAAATCATTCATATCAATTAATGAATTTCAGCTTTGCAAAAAAAAATACAAACTTAATATATATTTTCTTCCAATCTAAATGACCACAACAATGATGATGTTTTTGGGAAAACATACCTTCTAACTGGTTATATATTGAGAATTATACTATGCTATTTTGTTTTCCACCTAATTTATACTTTTTTGCAGAATAAAAAATATCCATATGTATATATATGAAATTGTTACATATCTTTGAATATGAAAACTAAAAAAAAATCACATATCTTGCATACATTGAAAGTAGAGCTTCAGAATCAGCAAAGACAGCAAGTGTACGTATACATAAATTATAAAAGTATAATTGTAATCATCTGTATGTATTAAACTAGATTATTGTTCCTATTTTTTCAAATATATGATGTTAACAATCTTTATTAAAATAGCATTATAATTTGCCATGTATATGAAAAAGAAAACAAGACATGTGGCAGTAAAATTTTGTAACAGATGTATCTTGAAAATTGTTTTATGTTATCGTTATTTTAGAAAAATTTATAATAAAACAAGATTATTTTCCATAAAATACAAGACGGGATTAGAAAATTTAAATAGCTAACTTCGGGTATTTTGAGTAAGAATTTATTTTGGAACTGATATTTTTGAGAATTCAGGTATTTTTGAAAGAAAAATATATAACTTTTGACAAATATAAAGAAAGTTTGTATAATTTTTATTAATTTTGTAAAAATTAAATAACCAAACGTGAAGTACGTAAAATATAGATAGTTTCATTTTTTTATCCATTGTACTAAAATAAACATTCTTAAACATTAATTATTTTATAAAAAACAGTTTAAGAATGAGAAATTATCTTCAATTGATTCAGAACGTATCCGAAATGGACATTCCTACTTTATTTTATTTTGTTTGTAATTGTCTTTATTGATAAAAAAAATCTGGTCACTCCTTGTGTCTAAACCGAAATGAAACCAAGATGAACACTAAATTGATGAGGTCGAGTTACGAATGTTATAGCAAAATAAAATGTCTACAAAAAATAATTTGCACGAATACGCGGGTATGATCCTATAAACTGTAATATTATTTAAAATATATTCAAAAGTTTAGTAAATTTATTTATTGAACTGAATTCAATCGGTTAGTTTAAGTTATGCAGTTTACATATTTTAATCGTTTTTGCGGTTTTATATCTTGTTTGATCATTCACGAGTTTAATAAAAATCTAACAAGCCACTAATTCGGTTCTTGGTCAATTCCACTCCGACCACGGATCGGTACAAGTTTCAAAAACCTGTGAAACCATTGTTATTTCAAACATTTATAAACCACACTGATATCGAACCAAATACCAAATAATATGAACTTGAGTTTTGAATCTATATTAAATAAATAAATTTGTCTCTACAAATATAACTTTGTATATATATACAAATAAAGTGTCCGATTCTAGTATTATTTACATGCAAAACAAACTCATTTCGGAAAATATAATCTATTTTTTTTACTTTGACCTACTAGTTTTTGCCACATTTTACGTAGTACATATATACACAAAAACTAAAGCAACTTTATATAGCTATGTTTCCCTTAATTCGTTGATAATAAATCAGAAACCACATAATGCTGACAAAAAGAATCAGAAACAGAAGATAGAAAAGCTAGGTGATCGATGTGTCAAATGTTAATGCACTTATATTTATTTATTTCCTCATATATGATCATTCAAGTATGAGATATTGATATAGAAACGACGTGGAGATATTTTTCATCTATATCTGGTTCATAAAATATTTTGTTAGAAGAAGGATATCCACATAAATCGATGACATATTATATGTTATGTAGCCAAAAAATCAATGCATAGATTTTTTTTTTGTTTTTGATATCAATCAATGCATAGATATATCATATATAAGAAGGAAAATGAAGAAAATTTTGATAAATACTAGGTAGGAAAGAAGATAAGAGATAATAAGAGGGGTGACATTTATAATGTCTCTTTCCTTTCGTTTTTCAAATTGGCTATAGCATCCTATGAAGAGCCACCATGTCAGCATATTTTCCTATATGTTTAGGCTATATTGTTTGTGTAAGAGTAAATAAGACTTAATTACACGAGATTAAGAAGAATAAAAAACTTGTATATATTAATAAACTTTGTTATTCTGTTTTTTTTTTGTTTGTTAATTATTCAAAAATGAGTTTTACGATTTTTTATCAATCAAAAGAACAAAATAGTTCAATAATAAAAAAGTAATTTCTTCTTTTCTAATTAAATTCGAGATTTTGTACCATTTGAAACAAAATAGCTGATTTTATGAGACTGACGTCGAATTGTGTATAACATTGGCAAAATGATGCTACTCCAAATATGGACGTATATCCATTTAAAACCCAACTAGAGATCACCAACAATATACCAATCATGATTATTTTTTAGGAGGCCGATACATGCCCATATTTCTCGGATAACTAGTATGCGATATGTCTTCTCGATCGCTCTTATTCTTATGATTTTATTTGGAAGTCAAAACTACGATAGAGAAGCATATCTTTATTTCTTTTTTTATAAAGGGTTTACTATTGAATTGTAGGTGAAAGTGTTACAATATGGAAATATGTTTGGTGACTAACATTATAAACCAAACTTAGCTTTAGCAAAAGATATTCAAAGGATAATGGAGATTCGGACGGACGATCAACCCGTGAGAAGCCACCACAGAAAATAGTAAGGAGAATCAAGAACTCGAATGGCGAGCGCCGGCTATTGAAATTGTCAAGGCATATACTTGAAAGCTAGAGATGAACCGCCGAACTTCTAGCCGTGAAGAACAACAATTCTAAAACAGATCCCAAATTCTGTCACTCCCTACAATTCTCGCTACCACCAGAACTTCCCGAGACCGCAAACACGGAACCAAGGCAGATAACTCAAACCACAGGAATATCGAATTCAAAACAACCCAATAGAGAAGCATATCTTACGTAACCCAATCACCTCCAGACACTTTAAAACACTCTCAAGAATCTAAATATCTCCAAACATAGTTAGTACAACTATTTAAAACGTTTTAAAATTTTGTAACTATTGAAATCATTAATGACCATCATATCTTCTTTATTTTTCTCATCGCCATCATATCAATCGTCATAAACTAAACCCCTTATCCCATGGTGTATTCTATCATTTTCTCCTTGTTTTTCATACCCTCCATACATTTTCGGACATTTAGCGTTTGATTTTACGATTTGTCTTAATACTCTGGTCTTCCTTGTCGTTGCCCATTAGCAAATACTTTCATCACTTACATATTGTAACCAACTAATTTTCACCTTTTAGAATTGTACATTTCTCCAAAAAAACAACTTTTGAAAACCCCACCTATATTATCCAAAAGAATATATATCATTACATTACATATTATTTAAATTGACGGGCCATACTGAAAATACAAGAATATTTAAACAGACCTATGTGGATCCCGCATATGTAGCCTACCGTCCAACGATGGTCCACAGCAGAATTGATGATAATGCTTTATAATTTAGAAACTCACTTCCTAATTAATCAAATTTCTGAAAGATACAAAAGATATGAATGAGGGGAAAACGCTTGATAACGATAAGTTAGCCAATATGGGTCTGAGTAGTTTTAATCGGTTTATCATTGGATGTTTCTTTTAGTTACTGTTTGTTGATTGGTATTAATAGTTGATGAAAACGTGTATCTCTTGCTTTTCCATGTTTAATTCCACATTAATTAATTAGAGCATATCTCTAAGCCAATCATTTCTATACTATAAGGGGAAAATATCCAAATTAATGGTATGACAGTGATAATGTCGAACTATGTAATTAACTCCTTTTCAACAAGATACTGTATGTATGTTTTAAATGTGAACTCAGTAACTTTTATTAAATTTGATATATCTTGATTCTTGTGTCAAACATTTTAGTATGATTTTTCGATATGGTTTCCTGAGATGCCTGCAGATTCCATACCAATTGTCAATAATTTATTCGCCTGAATCAGATAATTAATAGCGCTACAAAGAGTATGATTTGCTATATCTCTATTCAAAAATAATTACCAACTGCTCTCAGTGTTTTGTTCTCATTTTACAAATACTAATCATACATTTTAAGTAAAAAGCTCTATAAAATTCATCTTTATAAGTAATAACGCGGCCTTAACTAACTTCAATTTGAAATTTAGTTCGCATTCCATGTCTATTTTGACTATGCTTAGTAATCTCGACAACACATTTCACATCCGATGTTTCTAAAACCAGTCACGAGACGAGCTAACTATATCATACAGACTCCATGTGTTCCAAAAGTTTGTGTAGTTTACGAATTATTTTCAACGGTCCAAATATAGACCAAAATAAATAAAGAAAAATACTAAAATTAGGACGAGGCCAGATTCCACCGTACGTGTTTTAAACGAAATTGAATAAACGAAGGGAATGAATAAATATCACTGAGGTGAGAAGAGTCCAACGAAAGAACAATAAATATCAACCGTTAAGACTATATGAGGAAATAGTAATACCAACGAGAGCCGTCAATTCTTCACCTTCTTCTAACGTCGCTCTCCCAACGACGTTAAATTATGGCAAGTTGGTGCATATCGTTCTTTCTTTCTCCACCGTCAATCTTTTACCCCCCTCCATTTGGCACGTTCCAACGAGATATAATATAACCACTTGTGTATTACACCTTGATATTGGTTTTTTTAGTTCAGTTTGGTTCGGTCGGTCAAAAGTATGCCCTAACTATAACCAAAATAAATTCGGTCCAATTTGGATTAGATTGTTGAAATTTAAGTTTAGCCTGGACTTAGTCAAGTGTTATCAAGTTATCGTATTGGGATCGAAGTTATAGTTTGGTTTGATTTTTCACTTTTTTATTTTGTAATTTCGATCTTTATAATTTTGGTTAACTTTGAGGAATTTTAGTTTTGGTGTTTTAAATAGTGTTTGGTTTTGCAATTATTAAATATATTTTGGTACATATTTAGTTAAATGATTTATTTAAAAACAAAAATGGATTATTTGGTTCAGTTGTACTTAATTCATTTTTAAAATAGTGTCTCTATATATAAGTCACGAATTCGAGTTTTCACTGTTGGAAAATGACAAAAATTTATCTGCTGTGATCTTTGAACCAAAAAATATTATGAACTAAAGATATGGAATATTTTATAGCGTAACGGTGTAAATCATAATCTCTCCCTTTTGTCCTATAAACCATATCTCCCTAAAATGCAGTTATTAGAGAGCCTTGTATCATAAGCGGCTATATCATTCCTTGTAGGTACAATCTAAGATTGTTATTTTATACAAGATACGATCTTTGAAATCCATCAATTTTGAATCAGATGTATTTTCATTTTCTATATTAGAAACCATCCGTTAATTTTTTATTTCATGAGTCAGGCCAAAAAAAAGTAAATATTTTGATAACAAGAGTGAAAATCAAAATACAAAATAGAGAATGAACAAAAAAAAAGTAAATATTTTTGAAAACAAGAGTGAAGATCAAAATACAAAATAGAGAATGAACATAGACGCAAATCCTAACACTTACGACATTATAAAGTTAAACGCCAGATTACATGGACACCATGGACCCCACTCTTTTCGCCTACCTTCATGCCTGGCTGTTTATTTTCACACTACTAAATCTAATATTTTATTTTTAAAAGCATGTAAAATACTTACGTGGCTTTTCCCAGACCGTTGATAAATTTAATTTTGGGAAATACAAATTTGCAATACACTAGTCAGAAAATGACGAAAAACAAACACCCAATAGGCTGGGAGAATAAATCGATTATCGCCACGTGGCTTATCTTAAACTGTCAGATGAAAAAAATCCTAAAGACTCTCCGGTTTATCATGTGAGTCGGTTATTAAAACCGGCTAACTTGTTTGTTACGTTCTAAGCGTCGCTGTTTCACCGGCTTTAACCCCGTGATATTTTTGATCATTTCCATTTTTTTTAAAGATATTTTTGATAAACTCGTGCAACAAATACAAACCCTTCCATTGCATCTGTATATAAATATCGTCGTCTCACTCTCTTTCTCTGCCTTCTACTAATAAAGTGAAGCTTCTGCCTCGTGCACAGTTTCAATATTTTCCCGAGAAAGTTTGTTTCGCTTGCGAGAAATTTCGAGAAAGTTTCCGTTCTTTGACTCTGAGGGTGAGTTTATCGCCTGTTCGACTCTCTAATTCGTTGAATCGAAGCTTTCTCTAGAAAATTATTTCGAAATTTTCATCGATTCTTGTGACATTTATTCAGCTTTATACGATCTGTAATGATTCAATCGCGTGATGATGAGTGGATTTAAGAACTCTCTTCTCTAATTTTGATTGTGTTTGACGTATTCCATGTTCTCTTTTGATTTACAGGAAATTGTGAATCTATAAGTAAAGCGCCATTGTTACAGAGACTAGCATCTGTGTTTGTAATTTCAATCCTGATTTGATCTAAATCAGGAATTGAGCATGGGGGTGAAAGTCGCTTCGTCATCTCCCTTTCTTCAATGGACGACTAAGCCTATAGTTCATCATTCTTCTCCTCCTTCTCAAACTCTAGCTTCCGGAGCCATTACATCTCCTTCAAAACGACGGAGCACCGTACACGACGGACGGTTTCTATCTTGTCGATTCGGGCCGCAGAGACTGAACCGTTCAGCTTTATTCGGAACTCCGTCGACGAAGCTTCATCGTTCTAAGTCCTGTGAGCTATGGGAATCATCATCTAGACGGACCAAACCTCAGTCGATTCGAAGAGTTTGTAGCGCAAGGTTAGATCCATTCTCCGATGAGGAGTTTTCGAAAAAGATCCAAGAGCTAACTCTCAGATTCAATTTACCAAGCCAAAACGACGACAAAACCGATTCAGAGCCGATGATAATTCACGATTACAGTGTAATGGAGAAACCTAATTCAATCGAGCCACCATGGAACGAGATGGTACACTTATCAAGTATCGAAATGAAAGCAAACAGCGTCGATCTTCCTCTATCGATTCGAATCATAAAGAAGAAACGACAATGGGAAGAAGGACTCAAACAAGCCGGCGAATCAGCGTGTTGCTCAATGAATAAAGCTTTTTCGTCAATGGTGTTCATGATTCGTGAACTTCAAAGCTTTACTTTACATATGAGAGAGATTCTCTTCTACGAAGACTTACAAGGGATATTGCTAAGAGTAAGAGAAGAGATGCACGCATCGTTCGTTTGGTTGTTTCAACAAGTTTTCTCAGCAACGCCTACGTTAATGGTTTACGTAATGATACTCTTAGCCAATTTCACTGTTTATTCGATTGGGAACAACTCTGCTTTAGCCGCTCCTCCTCATACTCCGGCCACCGTAACAGAGCTAACAACGGCCAATGAAACAGATGAAACAAATTTCGATTCTTCAATTGTTAAAACGTTCTTTATATCGTCTCCCAACGGAAATACAACTTCGGTTGGTGGCAACAACAATGGTGGTGGTGGTAACATTCGTCCGGTGTTAAGTGGAACTGATGATGATGGATTTGATGGATCAGAACAATTCAGAACAATCATACCAGAAGGAGCTTCTAAATTGTCATCGTCAACATTCGGGTCAACGACTAATACAGAGTCAGAGACGTCAATATCAGGACAAGATGAACATAGGCTATGGAATTCAATGGTGGAAGAAGCAGAAAGTATGCAGTTTTCAAAGATTGACGCTTCGTTGGATCATGAGACGAGGAAGCGTTTCGTGTCTCATGTAGAGGCTCGAGTAGAGGCAGAGGAAGATACTGATTACTCCAAAACAGAGCTTTTGTACCAAACTGGATTGTCTCAGGAGCCTGAAAATCCTCTACTTCTTGCCAACTATGCTCAGTTCCTTTACCTCGTCTCCAATGACCATGACAGGTAATTAAACATTTTTAACCCCATACCTTAAACATGTTTTTCGGTTAAATTATATATTTTTTTAAAGCTCAAGTAAATATGGTAATTGAAGTAGGATCGAATCTTCCTTTTAGATTCTTTGGGTTGTGAATTGTGAGGCTGCAAGTTGATGGTAAGAGTCAAAAGTAGGCGCTGTCCTCGATGATTTTCCTATTCACTAGTGGGGCATATTGTGGAAAATCATAATTTAGTTTTTAAGTTTAAGTTGCATAATCGCATCTGCACCAACCAATAGAGTTAAGGGAAACCAATTCTTTTCCTCTTCGAGTAAGAAGACATTACATAAATATCTAACAGAGAATATAATTAGCCAATGAGTTTTGAGTCTTTTGAGGTTTTAGCGATAGGGGAGTATGTGGTGGAGTTTTGAAGACTCCCCACCAAAACCCAACAAGTAAAAAGTGGCTTTGTCAAAAGTCTTTGCCTCACAATTTGTCTTCTAGATTTGTTCCCCACCCAATCGTATTAAACCCATGTGTTTATCATTGGCTCTATTTTAAGCTAACATAGTATAAAGGTGGTAGTCGTTAGTAACTATTTTTAAAATGTAGCATTCTCTTGCAGTTGGATTAAACACAATTATTGGTACGGTATCGTAACCAACTTTTTTGCTAATATGATTAATATTGTCTTAAAAGGATCACTATCTAGACAATTCTATCACATTCTGTAACCATTGCCTCACTTCACATCATCATATGAAAGTTTTAAGTTTTACACGCAACACTTTTGGCGTTATTTGTTTCATCTTTAATACTTTCCACATGTCTTTACTTATTATCTCAATTGAATAAGTTCTCACGTGATTCCATATGATAATTGTGTAACAGAGCGGAAGAGTACTTCAAGAGAGCTGTAGAAGTTGAACCAAAAGACGCGGAGGCGTTGAGCAAATATGCGACGTTCTTATGGAGAGCTCGAGACGATCTTTGGGCGGCTGAGGAAACTTTCTTGGAAGCAATCGATGCAGATCCGACCAACTCTTACTACGCCGCTAATTACGCCAATTTCTTGTGGAACACTGGCGGTGACGACACGTGTTTCCCTCTCGACGAGTCTCAGGAAGACACCATTTAGATAAGAGGGTCCAACAAACAATAACTCTTTATAGACATTAGAAACGAACTAATAAATATAAACATATGTGCATACTATGTATGTATTATTATGTATGCGTGTTTGTCATGGGCTGTGTCACAAAAGAACGGTGGGTTATTTACTAATCCTTTTGGTCGCGATCAGTTTAGAGGAAAGGAAGAAAAAATCTTCAGAGTTGGGTTTGGTCTGGTGATAGTTGAGCATGTGACTGGATGAGATAGAGCACGTGAGATTGGAGCTGATCCTACCGCCTTGGTTTGCGAGTCTTCGGTTGGGCCTGTGTCCTCCTTCTCTTTTCATTTTTGTATATTCAATGCATTTCTTTTATTGGTTTACGCATAGGGCTGCCCAAAAAATAAAAACAAGGTAACAGAAGAAAGCCATTGTACCGGTGTGGCTTTTGGGCCTGTGGCCTTATTCAATTACAAATTGTTCAATTTCATGAGTACATTGAAAAAGCATCAAATGAAGTCGACTGTTTTCACTCTCTCAATTCTTGATGAAGTTTCTCATTTCATTTAAAAAAAAAATAATTAGTAGAGTTATGTCTTTCAACACTAACTTCGTAATTAAAGCACTAAACACCATCTTAAAGCGTTTACTTTAGCTTGACCTAAAAAAGAAAAAAAAACAAAGAGTGTTTACTTTAGTTGAACTTTTTATATTCATAGTGGTCTAGCATTTTCTTGTTCCTTTAATTAATTATTGAACACAGGAAAAAAAGGATCATCTAGTGGTTAACCCTCTATGATTTGGTCTTGTGTTAATGTTTTTTAATCAACATCAATTGGATTCAGCGAAATCGACTATAACACAAAACTATTAGACTAAATGTTTTAGTTGAACTAAAATTAAAATATATCAGAATTTTTAGTCACGTAACTACCTCTCAAAAGATGCCAAGATCACATTGGATGAAAGTTACCACACAGATTTTACCATTTCCAAACAACCTAAGCTTTCACACTTCACAATTACTTCTAAACCACTTGACTTAATCAAACCCAAAATTCTCGCGAGCTATAAAAAACAGTAACAAATATAAACACACACGATCACAACCGCTTACACAGTATATACTATTACAAAACAAGGAAGCACAGCCCTTGGATTAAACACCAAAAGCTCATCATTGTCGATCCTCAACAAGGCCCCACTTTTGCTCCCAGTTTGTCCAACTAGAGAATCGTATCCACCATCACTCTTGTCCACGTCCCCAAACAAATCACACCCGACCCGACCCGCCACGACCCGGCAAACCAACATCGCCCGTTTCACGTTCATAAACCCAAACTCTTCCTCCACCTCCTCAGGAACCGCCACGTGTCCTCTCCATCCCGTCGCTAACGTTGCGATTCCGTCGAGCTTCGGCGAGAACCCAGATCCAATGATCCCACATATGCTACAGTACTGATGACCACAGATATTGGAATTACCATTTTGCCCTAGATTACACATGAACGTCGAGCAATAGAATCTCAAAAGCTCGTTCCCGTCGGCGACACAACGTTCATCATCCCAGCGTGATCCTCCGTTGCTACGAGCGGCTTTAGCTTTAACGAACTCACGATACTCCTCGAATCTCGTGAGAATCTTTGAACTGTTGTGGATTTTCAGGATCCGATGAATCTTTGGGATTTTGTTACTTTGTTCCGGCCAACCTGATTTGAATATGATCTTGACGATGTTCGTGCTCGAATCTCCGTCGATGAGCTCCGATACGGCGTGCTTAACCGTGATATGCTGATCCAGAAGTCGGATTTTGTGGAAAATCTCGCCACACGAGTTACAAGGGAAAATCTCATTTCGTAGTGGGAGGAACAGAGGATTATCAGATGAGATCTCAAACTCAGAGCACGATAATCCGGTTTGTTGAATACGGGTATCCGGGTCGGGTTGATTTATAGTCTCTGGCTGGACGAGAGTGACGAGCGAGTTCTGAGATGATCTGGCGGAAGTTAAAGTACCGTTAGGGTATGTTTGGTTACGGGATTTAGATATCCTCGTCGTGGATAAGAAAACTCGTTTTAAATACGTCCAAGAAGAGGATAGAGCAGAACCAGAAGAAACTGTTCTAAGCTTCTTCTTCCTCCTCTTCTGTCTACAGTCTCCTCCTCTAGGAAAGAAGAAACAGCCGAGGACGAGAAAGAAGAAAGATAGAAAATGCTGACGCAGCAACGACCCGAGTTTTCGCGCCGCCATTCACAAGAATTGTTATAGAGCTTTAGACTTTGAAGTTGATATGTTGAGACAGAGAGAGAGAAGCAGAGGAAGTTAGTAAATGGCAGTTTCCACCATTGGAGAGCTCAGAGCTGTAAAGAAGAAGAAATGATGAAGACAAGAGAGATACTAAAGGTTGAAGAGTAGATGCGACGCTATTTCATGTCTTTTTATTTTAGTTTTCTCCTTTTGATTTTTTTCTGTTAGAATATTTGTCTCCTCTTAATTATAATAAAAAAATTAATTTCTTTTTTATGTTTTTGCGAGTCTTACCGATGCATTGGGTCGTGTGTGCATCCGAGTGAGTGTACATTGTTTTTTTCCTTCACTGAATTTTACAGATAAATCTTAATTTTGCAGTAATGTGGCTGCCCATTGATTTCTCTGGCATTTGAATGACACGTTAACAAAATTCGAATTGTGTTTATTTTATTTTCGTATCTAATGATGGTTAGAAATTTTCATTACGCATTTCACCTTCACAAATATTGCCCATAGAAAATAGTTTAGTAGTGTTATACGTATATGTATTAAAACTCTATATACTTTATACTTATAGTCATTTTCTTCTTGTTCTTTCTATTCAGAGTTCTATTTTCCATTTTTTCTCAATTATTTGTACGATGTTATCTAATTTTCCATTTATATTATGTTATACAATGTATTTAGTAGAAGCCAAACTCGAAACTGTGCTGAGGAATCCAAGGCTACAGAATTATTTTATTTGGTTTCGTAAATTTTGTTGCTTAAGATATGGACGTAGACAGAGGAACACGTGCATATGTCTTCTCAAATCTAATCTGAGCTCCTCAATGCATATGTTCACAGTTCACTAAGATCAATGCACATATCCATGCATATGATCATAACGAATTAGAAAAGAAAATAAATACAGTATCTTATTTTGTAAATGTTTATTCAGGTTAATGCTTTGTGTAGGGGTGGCCAAAAATCTAGAATTCGAGCATCCGACTCGAATATGATCTAAATTTTTTTATCTGAATCCAAATTCAAATATGACAAATTATTTTATTGAAATGTAAATTTTTAAATCCGAAAACATGTATCCGAACTCGATCTAAAAATCCGAAAATACATAATCACCTATATAAAATATCATAATTCGAGGACCATATCCTATAAATGTGAGTTTTGTATGTTTAATATACATAAAACCGATCCGAATCCGAATCAAAAATAAAAAAAATCCAAAAATCTCCGAAATCCCCGAAAAAAAAAAAAACCTGAATCCGAATTCGAACCCTATCAAAACCCAATTTTTTTAGTTTTTATAAGGTTTTAACTCTGAAATCCAAACCCGGTCCGAATCCGAAATGTTCTACCCGACTCTGAATCCGAACCCGACAAATTATTTTATTATAGTGTAAATTTCTAAATTCAAAAACCTGAATTCCATCGGATTTTATCCAAACTCTAATCCAAAAACCCGAATGTCCACCTCTCCTTATAGAAGAGGACAAAAATATAGGCTAAGGTTTCGCTTTCAGGAAAAAAAGAGTGAGAAATAATAAGTGGCAGTTAGAGGTGTTAATTAAGTTATCTCAATTTGTTTGATTCTTTTAGCTTAATATGTAAATGTAATACAGAATTAGCCGAAATAATGTAGAGTCTAAATGCCACCACTTTCTTGTTTTATCTCAATCAATCGTTATTTTTGCCGCACCATGTTTCTTTTCAAATCTTTTTTTGTAGTTACTCTGAATAATAAACTACATTTTGATGAAAGTCGTCAAATGTGACTCTATGATCAGAATTAGAGGCTATCAGTATGCAATACAATTTTTTTGGATCGATAGAAAAATAGATTAGCCTATCAAAAATAAATATTCGTAGACTCAGCTAGCAGGATTACGTGATTACTACAACTTGGCTGGATCAGTTTAGATTGATATCAATTATTTATTTCATCAAACTGTCGGTAGAGAATCCCACATTATACAATACAACACAGTATTTTTTTCATACGCAACAAAATTAAGAAAGTGTAATTTGACTTATATGTCGTTTAGCTAATAAACGTAGGAAATAAAATAAGAAGGAAAGAAGAGTTAGTGATGAATGATTGAAATGGTGAATGATAATTGAAGAAGTGGGCCACGTGAGGAAGTATGTAGTTTCGGAAGTAGGCCATTACGAAGCTCTTCCTGTCTCCATCCACATGAGGTGGGCAATGGGCATTGTTGTTTTTTACGACGGTCTAAGTTTACGTTTTTAGCTTCTTCAACTCAATCTCGCCTTCTTGTTTACTGGTACGGCCTTAATAGTAACATGCATGGAACTATAATAATAACTATTATGTATCTATTGATATGATGAGACGTATTTGAATCAAATATTATAACTTATGTTTTAGTTTACACCTAGACTGTTACGTATTGCCAAAACGAGAAGATACGACTACTTGATCCGTATGGTGTAGTTAGATTGTAAATAGTTTAGTGATATATAAAGAGATGAATTACTGATATCAGTAATTTTTACGTTTGGTTTTATATTTTAGAAGACCTTGTCACTACAAAAAGTTAGATGTTGGTAAATGGATAACGCATGCAAAAAAGGAAATACTTAGCGATACACAATAATAATGAAGACTTAAAGAACTTGTGGTAGACAAGAAGGGACACCTTCGATGAGTAAATCTGCCGCACCACAATCTTACATCATTTCTCATCCTCTAATCTTGGACCTCCATTAATAAACAATTTGTTTTTCTAATTTTGATTTGTTACTAGTGTAGATTCTTTCTTCTATCTACATACATACGGTTCAATTGTTGTCCATTTAAACATTTCATTAAATTATAAAAAAGTAGACTGAAAAGAACGAGAAAAAATAATAATGAACAAAATCAAGAACTGTCGACTAAGATACATCAAACGGTACCAATTTGATTGGCATTTTCCTCTGTTTAGTTTTCTTCAACATTAACTCCCAATCAGTTTCATAAAAATTGATATCTACACTTAATTTTGTAGAAATTAATGTTTACTATTCTATCGGATTAGGGTACAATTATTTCTGCCAATTCCCATTCTACAAACTTATTTATCGGATTAAATATTATTTCACATCTTTATGAACGCAATTAGTGGGGATAGGGTTCCACCTTTGGATCCTGCCTTTATTCCACATAAAGCCGATCATTGTTCATACCCTTAAAATAGTGTATTACGGATAATATATTATTGTTAATGGTTTCTTTTGTTTTAATAGGCCGACTTCAACATCCATGAGATCTTCCTTTATGGGCCTCATATGGGCTTTATATTAAGCTCATTCTTAGGTATCAAACCGCCACGTGTCGTTACATCAGCCACGACCGTTTAAAAAAATCAGCTCCTCTCTCTTAAAGAAAAGAGTAAGCAGAAGAAGAAATAAACAGTGGAGAAAACAAAATATCTGTCTCCGCCATGAACGCGAGAGCTCTTCTTTACTCTTCAAATCTCCACTCACGCACACTTGAAATCGTCCACCTGAGAAAACCAACCTTCGTAATCTCAAACCAGCGTTACGTGTATGGATCTACCCGCGAAATAGGTCCGGCGTTTTCCGGGTGTTGGTTCGGAGCTCCGACAAGAGAGGAAGCGTAGTTTACGGAGATGGAGAAAGAGTTAATAGAAACGGCGTCGTTTCCGATTCGTCTAGCTTGGTCGTCGTCCCATGGTGGAAGGAGTTTCCGAAGGGGTGGGTGATAGTGTTTCTCTGTTTCTCAGCTTTTCTTCTCTGCAATATGGACAGAGTAAGCTTTCCCGCAGATTGAATTTGTTATGGTGTCGAGATTGGTCAATTACGAATTGGAGTTATCAATTTAGGGAAGATGATGTTTTACAGGTGAATATGAGCATAGCTATACTTCCGACGTCAGCTGAGTATGGTTGGAATCCGGCAACTGTTGGTTTGATTCAGTCTTCTTTCTTTTGGGGTTACCTTCTCACTCAGGTAAGCTTTTCATTGGTTCCTTAATCAGAGGTTCTTTGTATCCATTTGCATAGATTATGAGCAAATCTTGATCTTATGTGGATGTCATATATTTTCTGTTCTTGGTATAGAATCCATTGCCTTGTCCAGTTTCTCAAATGATTCTCACTTACTATAACATGTGAATCAGTAAGTATATATTTGAATCAGTGGCTTGTTGATATGATAGATAGCTGGTGGGATATGGGCAGACACTGTAGGAGGCAAAATGGTTCTTGGTTTCGGCGTTATTTGGTGGTCAATCGCCACGATTCTTACTCCTATAGCAGCTAAACTTGGTCTTCCGTTCTTGCTTGTTGTTCGTGCTTTCATGGGAATTGGCGAGGTTTGTGATTGATTGCTTTTCAAGATGTTAGATTTTAATCTAATCCTTAATCTAGGATTGTGTATGTCGATAAGGAGAAGTAAGTATTATATGCTTTCTCCAGGGTGTTACAGTGCCTGCTATGAATAATATACTGTCGAAATGGGTGCCTGTGCAAGAAAGAAGTAGATCTCTTGCGCTTGTTTACAGTGGAATGTACCTTGGATCGGTCACTGGTTTAGCCTTTTCGCCTTTCTTGATTCATCAATTTGGATGGCCTTCTGTGTTTTACTCTTTTGGGTCTCTTGGAACTGTGTGGCTGACTCTGTGGCTAACTAAGGTCAGACTTCTCTACTG
Source organism: Cardamine chenopodiifolia (assembly GCA_963922655.1). Lineage (NCBI taxonomy): Eukaryota > Viridiplantae > Streptophyta > Magnoliopsida > Brassicales > Brassicaceae > Cardamine > Cardamine chenopodiifolia. The sequence goes on along the minus strand of OZ000486.1, from coordinate 12,326,647 downwards.
CTATTACTAACTATTTCAAGATCCCAAATCTCGTATCATTAATGTGTGTTGTTACTAAACTATAGGCAGAGAGTTCACCGGTAGAAGATCTAACATTGCTCCCTGAAGAAAGAAAGCTAATTGCAGACAACTGTGCCAGCAAAGAGCCAGTGAAGTCGATTCCGTGGAGGCTGATTTTGTCGAAACCGCCAGTTTGAGCTCTCATCGGTTGCCATTTTTGTCACAATTAGGGAACATTCATTCTCTTAACCTGGATGCCAACTTATTATCAAGTCAGTTCTATTACTCTCTTTTAATAATCAAGGTGCGTGATGTTTTGTGTTTTCTGATTATTAAATCTCTTGGACATTGTGAGGCAGGTGTTGAAGTTCAACCTAATGGAATCAGGGCTTCTCTCAGTATTTCCATGGATGACAATGGCGATTTCCGCAAATGCTGGAGGATGGATCGCCGATACACTCGTCAGCCAAGGTTTCTCTGTCACAAATGTCCGCAAGGTACTTGCATAACACTTCTTCTGTCCATTTCAGTGCAACCTTGTAAAAAGATTATTCACTTGATAAACCTTTTCTTCTGTTTCTATGATGAATTCAGATAATGCAAACAATTGGGTTTCTTGGACCAGCGTTCTTCCTAACACAGCTGAAACACATAGATTCTCCTGCAATGGCCGTTTTGTGCATGGCTTGTAGCCAGGGGACTGATACTTTTTTACAGTCTGGTCTATACTTCAACCATCAAGACATTGCTCCTAGATACTCTGTAAGTGTAATCAATTACTCTCAAGTCTTAACCAATCTATGTTACTCAAAAGCAAATGGATTAGCACGTTGATGTTGTTGTTGATGTGGTCAGGGAGTGTTACTTGGTTTGTCTAATACTGCTGGAGTACTAGCCGGAGTTCTTGGCACAGCTGCGACTGGTCTCTACAACACGGTCAGGACTCTCAACACCTCTTGATTCTGACAATGCTTTGCTTAATTCCTTTTAAACTTTCAGGACTCTCAACAGCTAAGTTTTTTGTGTTTCCAAAGAAATTAACAATGACATGAAATGCCTCAGGTTCTTGGGATGACGTTTTCACGATTTCGGTAGGTCTTTACCTTGTCGGGACCGTCGTTTGGAACCTATTTTCAACCGGAGAGAAGATAATCGATTAATCAATTCCAAGACCTCATCATGTTTCACCTCACGCCAGTCTCTGATTGCAGTCTTTGAGAGTTTGCCGGAATATTTCTTTTTTGCTAGAAAAATTTTCAGGAAATTTTCTGCTCGTTGATTTAGGCCAAACGCATATGATCGATTACTATGTAGATGAAAGATATGCAGATGATTTTTTTTACAGAAACAGAGCTCACACTATCCACGTTTCTCACGATCACTTAAATCTCTTTTCTGCTCTCTATATATATAATTTTATATAGATATTACATGCAATATCTAATATGCTATTGCATAGGCAACAAAGTGATCAATAGTCTTGCATAACTGTAAAACTTAAGATGTACGGCCACTGGCAGAAGTTGATCTTGTGAACGAGGTCGATGAGTTGATGAACTGTATGCAGTCCTCTATCGCCTCTGATCTATGAGTATCATAACCGATAGAGATGGCCAAAGGCTGAGATATACCGGAAGAAGAGGCCTTCAATGGTGGAGATCTCTTCCTCTTCTTCCTCAGCACCACCAGACGTAAGCCCTTAACGAATGTGTAGCTGAGATGCTTGATCAGTCTTGCCGCTGTGACTTCTGTTTTCCTCGGTAGCCTCAAGCCACAGCTCGTTGTGTATCCCGGATTCTTACCATATGGCCCCTTGACTGAGGATTGCTTACCAGAAGTAACTGGTCTAGTGTTTGCATTGAACTGTTTTGTTCCTGTAGTTGACATATTAAGAGAGAATGAGAGTAGTTTATGAGAACAAACTAGAATTTTATATATAAAGGGATTGATGCTATAACAGTTGCCTGATAGAGTTCATGTAGAGAGATCAGAGAAGCCATGATTATTAATAATGCATCAATAATGACTTGATTACTATTAAAGCCATGATTACTGTAGATATTAAAAGCATATACAAAAAAGTAGGTGGGTTCTATTTCAAACTTATTTTAGATACTTTTCTGTCAAAAGAATTGTAATAACTAACAGATTTAACGATATCAAAAACTATAGCGCCGAAATTTGTAAAACTAAGCTGGCCCAAGAGCAAAAGAAGAACACTTTGTTTAGTTTTTCTGCATTTCCATTGTGGAAAGTAAGTATAAGATTGGTCCACAGAGGTAATATAAACCATTTGTTTAAGCAAATTAAAAGGTTCTTTCTATGAATCAACCTTTCGGTATGGTTCCACTTTGATGATCACTAATAAAAGAAATGTGAACAAATTCTTTTGATTCCTGGAGAGGCCAAGATAAACTGACCTTTATAGATTGCAGATACCTTACTTGAGACTTGAGGCTACACAAAAAAAAAAGGAGAAAAAAAAGAGGGAGAATGAGAACAATGTCAATGGTGGACACAAGAATATCAGCAAACAGATGATAACACTCCATTGAGATCAGAAAAATTATCAATGAATGATTGATTAGTCAGTAGTTAGATAGTAAGATACTGCTAATGGAAAGGTGACTGACATATATAGCACAGGTTTCAAAATTGCAAAAGAGCTATAAGGAATACAAAACTAGTCCATCAAGTCTTAGAGTAGAAAGTGAAAAGATTTAGCGTACTTTGAAACATGAAGATCATTAGTTCTAATAACTCACAAGTGGAGCAAATTCAATGAAAATATCACATTTGATGTGTATTCAATAACATACAGAGAGAAGTCAGAAAATTGAAACTCACGTTGTTGATTTTTAAGCATTGTTCACAAACAAAACCTCTCCACCTGAACTCAGATTCTGATCCAAGAACCCTCTAACTTCATCATCGTCTATAAATGGTAATGGCACAACGAGATCACTATCCAAATTGTACCAAACTCCATTAATTTTTCTAATCACAACCCAATGTCTACTTCTCCAAAGTCCACCATATCGCTTAACAGGAACATTCAACACAATACCCATTAAAGTATCCGCAACAAGATCAATTGAAGAAGCTCCACTACGCTTATCATGCCAAACAACACTCTTGCCTTTTCCTTCAAGAGCTGTGATCATCACGTTTACGTCGTAGTTACCAGTGAGTGTATTGTGGTGAGGCTTGAGGAGAAAAGAGAGAGGTGTCCATGTTTCTTTGTTTGGATCATCGTCAGCGAGCTTCTCTGCGATTGAGTTCAAGCTTTCCCGCGTGAATGCGTCTTTGTCCTAATTCAATATCAGAACTCTCAACGAACGTAGTTCGCAGGGTAGAATTTTTTGAAATAGAAATTGAATAGATCACCTGAAATAGATTGTTGAGGGAGTGCAAGAGGCAAAATTGTAATCGTTGTCGCTCGTGATAAATCTGAGATTTGCAATTCTCCATCTTTGAGAGACTTCCGGCGAAGAAATTAGGGTTTCTATTGAGAGAAACTAAGCAAAGGATTTGATTATTGAGCAACCGACACGTCAAGGCTCATATTTCAATTTCGGATGAGATGAAAGACGACGGGCAGGCTTAGCACCAGACTGTGCGCCGTTTCATATTTTGAATATAACATACATGCCGTTTATCTGACCAGTCACACAAAACCACGAAAGAACATCACAAAGTCCAGTATTCCTTAAAGTAAACAGTGTGCCGTCTCTCTCTCAGTCATTCTGCTGTGGTTACCGGTTACTATCAAAATACCCCTGGATTGATGTATGCTCAAACATGAGGTTATTAGCTGTTCGTACTGATCTGATCAGTATCAAGTCAAACTACAATGGTGTAATATTACAGGACAACGAATATAAAAAGATGCAACCCTTTCTTCCTCATGGCTCCAAAAGCTTTTATTCGCATTTGGTATGTTCGTTTACTTATGTCCTAATGCAATATAACATAATCTTTTACGTATTGATATGGAAACATTTTCACATTTGTGTGTTTTACCAAGGAGCAGAGAAAGCTGAAAAAATGTGAACCACAATAGATCATTTTCGTGAGTATGGCTGCTTGTTCTGCTCGACGCTGTTCCTCTTCTCTGCGGTATATAATAAAATGATGAAGGTGCATTTATTTTATTTTCCCTGCATCAGCCTAGCTCCATTAATGTCTCTCTACACGACATTTCTTTGCCTAGAAAGTTTCGCTCCAAGTGATTAACTGATCATCCCAAAATTCTTTTTCATGGCGATTTATGTGGACAACCCTCAAGCTCAAAGGAAATAGTAAACAAAGGACTATAATTGGAAAACATAAATAGTAAGTTCTAAATCCGATGGGTGTTTGGGGAGCTGTAACAATAAAATTAACAGAGCAGATTGATTCTAGCTTATGCCTCAAAGGTGCAAAAGCTTTCTTATCAATCTGAATAAAAATTTGATTGAATCATTGTTTACTGTTAGTGACTTAGTGCATAAGTAAAGATTTTCTTATGGCGTAAATCAATTAAGCTGATTCTTTTAGCTCATGAGAATCAGACTGTGGGAAACCGTGGACCGAGTCTCGAGTGAGCAGCCGGCGACAGTAGCTTCTTCTCCATTAGAAAGCTACAGAAAAGGAAAAAAAATGCACACTCCCTGCGCAGGCATTACCCTGTTCAGGTTCAAAGGGACTTTCTCAGCCTGGTCCCGGATAGCCCGCTCTTTCGCGGGCTAGCCTGGTTCAAGCACCCCTGGTGCTTTTGTATGTCAATTCACCAGCCAAATCACACATAAATTATTGAAAACATCAACTTATCTTGTCTTTATTACAGACTCTGACTCAAAGGAACAGACAGAAACATAGATAATTCTAAAGTTAACAAGACATAGGCACTACTAAGCTTACCGACAGTTTGTGCCTTTTTCCAGTTATAGTCCAACAGGCACCAAGACTTGGTAAGCGAGGTCTTGTTTCAACCCTTTCCCTGAGGAAGCAGAAGAAATAGACTTAAGAAAAGATTATAACCTTATTATTTGTAAACTAGCTATAGGTAACTAAAATGTTTGTTGAGCAAGCACGTCTAAGCATATTGACCTTTTATTTCTGAGCAGCCTTGACATAGCTCTCTGGCAAATAGATTTCTCCGCCTACTTCACCGTGCTGTTCTCCGCTAATAGTTTTCTTTGCAATGTTGAACTCTTCACTCATAGCTTCCATTCCTTGTCTGATAGCTTCTTCAGCACTGCCATAACCATTTTCCTCTGCATACTTTCGGATGTCTTCTGTTATCTTCATAGAGCAAAACTTTGGTCCACACATGGAGCAAAAGTGAGCAACCTTGGCTCCATCAGCTGGAAGAGTTTCATCATGGAAAGACATAGCAGTCATGGGGTCCAAGGACAGAGCAAACTGGTCCATCCATCTAAACTCAAACCGCGCTTTGCTCAGCGCATCATCCCATGCCTGGGCATGTGGATGCTGTTTGGCTAGATCAGCTGCATGGGCGGCGATCTTGTATGCTATAACCCCGGCTTTCACATCGTCCCTGTTTGGTAACCCGAGGTGCTCTTTCGGTGTTACATAGCAAAGAAGAGCTGTGCCCAAGGCTCCAATATTAGCAGCACCAATGGCAGAAGTAATGTGATCATATCCAGGAGCAATATCAGTAGTCAAAGGACCAAGAGTGTAGAATGGTGCCTCGTTACACCATTCCAACTGCTTCTGCATATTCTCTGGAATCTTGTGCATTGGGACATGCCCTGGCCCTTCATTCATCACCTGAAATAAATCAACCAGTGTCGAGATTATGTATGCAATTACCAACTGGATGAAGATAAGTGAACTAGATAAGTAGTTTTAGTACCTGCACGTCTTTTTCCCATGCTCGGCGAGTTAGTTCACCTTGGGTAAGGAGCTCTGCAAATTGAGCAGTGTCGTTAGCATCATAGATCGAGCCAGGTCTCAGACCATCTCCAATTGAAAGAGCCACATCATACTGGTTACAGATGTCTAGAATATCATCCCAGTGCTCGTAAGCAAAGTTCTCCTTGTGGTAAGCTAAGCACCATTTAGCATGAATGGATCCTCCGCGCGAAACGATCCCGGTCATACGCTTAGCTGTTAAGGGAATGTAACGCAGCAAAACTCCAGCATGGATTGTGAAATAGTCAACACCTTGCTCAGCTTGTTCAATCAGAGTCTCTCTGAACACTTCCCAGCTAAGATTCTCAGCAATTCCATCCACTTTCTCAAGTGCTTGATAAATAGGCACGGTACCAACAGGCACAGCTGAGTTCCTTAGGATCCATTCTCGTGTCTCGTGGATGTGACGACCAGTTGAAAGATCCATGATTGTATCAGCTCCCCACATTGTTGCCCATTGAACCTTGTAAACTTCCTCTTCAATAGAGCTTGCAACAGCTGAGTTTCCGATATTTGCATTAACCTTAACCAAGAACTTTCTACCAACAATCATCGGTTCCAGCTCCAAATGCTTCTTGTTGGAAGGGATAATCGCTCGCCCTCGTGCAACTTCTGATCTCACAAACTCAGGGTCTAGGTTCTCCCTCGCAGCACAGTAGAGCATTTCCTCAGTTATGATTCCTTGCTTAGCGTAATACATTTGAGTGTATCTTGGTGTTCCTAGCTTCTCTCGGCGATCGATCCACTCCTTCCTTAGCTTAGCAAGACCTATTTGGAAAAGTTTCATTTTATTGATAGTCACATAGAAAGTGAATAGGTAAAACACAAGATCAAATCACATACCAATGTGTGGGTTAACATTCTGAGGACCACTAGTGTCATAATTATCAAAAGCTGGTTCATCACCAGACAAATGAACACGTCGAAAGGGAACTTTAAGCACATGACCAGATTCTTCATGAACAACTTCCCTGAAAACAATCAAAACCAGTGATTTCTCAACTCTTACAGTACAAAACTATGAATTGAGTAAAGTAATTACTTGTGTTCTTTAGTGCTCTTAGGAAAACATTCTTCAAAAGAAGGGATTGGTTGAAAATCAGGAGAAGAAGGATCAATGGTGTGTTTTCTCTGCTTAGCTCTCTCTGAATTAGTCGTTGGTGGATCAAACGTCAAAGTAGCTCGTGTACTCGTTGTTTCCTTCTTGAATCGAGTAGTAGTAGCTTGAACAACCACATCGAATCCAGGTAACAAAGACGAGTTTGGAAGTTTAGGCCAAGCAGAGTGGGTTTTGTTGTTGCATACGACTGACATCAAAGTACTGTGTACTGAAGCCATAGCTGAAGAAGATAACACAAAATTTCTCGTATCATCCGTGTTACTAAGCCACAATACGAGCCATGGATTTAAACAGAAACATCAAAATTCACGAGCTTGAGAACAACATAGATCCGATTATGGCAAATAAATGATTCGTGGAGAAGAAGGAATCGAACCTGGAAGAAGAGGGTGGGTCGTTCGAAATCAATGAGTCACTTAAGAGTGATAGAAAAATAAAAATGGTTAGGGTCCTTAAAAAAGGAACCAACCTCCTGAGTGCTTTGATTATTGTCACGGACGATGTAACCAAAAACCCAAGGTTTGCTGACGTGTCCCATTCTCAGATATTTTGTTGATAATTTGAGTGCACTGTCCTTCGATCAGGGTTCTAAGATAAGATACGTGAGGAGGAGAGTGTGTTAAACTATTTAATACCTTATTTGCATTTTAAAATAGAGACTTAGTAAATATCTTCATTCATTTACATCCCTTGGTTTATTTCTACTATTTAACTATTGCATTTTTTTTGTTTTGGTATAGGAATAAATAAATAAAATAAATATTGTAATTATTTGGTCTTTTTACACATTCCCTTCTACAACTAATCGCTTCAGTTGCACTAATTTATAGATACATTTTGTTCTTTTAATTCCCCAAAATGAAATTCATGTAACTTAACTTCGAAATTGACAAATGTACAACACAATTTCTTTTTAATGAATTTGAGACCTCTCTACATGACTAGAAATATGAAGCTTCTGATTTATTATCATAAACTTATTAGAACCCTATGTTTTTAAAAAAAATTATTAGAAAAATGTGAGCTATAAATATGAAATTTATTAGCTTCAAGCCTTCAATTATTGAAAAAGAAAGGGTGATAACAACTACATTTTTCATTTGGTAAGTGGTAACAAACACCTAGTTATCATAGCCTTATAGGAAGTTCCATGTATAGTTTCCATTTCTAGGATGCCCACTAAAACAAATAGGAAACAAATATAAGACACCGATAATTAAAAATCTTTTGGACTCTTAGTTTGCTATTATTGTTGGCAAAACTATGATTGACAAACCATACAAATTGATTTCTCAATATCTGTTGTTCACTCACTTTGAAAGCGACATTGATATTATGTTTTGTCTATATCTTGATAAATGCATAAAAATATGTAAGTCCATATAATTCAGATTTGATATTTTAATTTTTCTTTGGACGTTAATGATTAATTATTACCAGTTTACTGAAATAAATACAGTCGATAATGTTTCAATTTCAAAGAACCCACGAATTAATTGTTTAATCCTATCATATCTAGAAAAAAATTAGAAAATCCCCAAAATGAATTATAAAATATTATTTTCGAAGAGAAGAATTCTTCTCGAATAGAAATATAATCTTACAAGTTAACAATCATACTATAAACCATCTGTGTTCACAAAGAGATGATGCATATCAAACTATTCACCGACAAAATAAAGAAATGCAAAACCTGAGAAATAACGGGGTTGACCTGCAATTTTAAGTAAATATAAAAGTGATCAAAATTCAAAAGTGTGAGAAGAAAAGAATATCTTTGAAACATGTAAGCAACTAAGTCCCTCGTATTGTCTTCCCCGCACGATCCGTACATGAAATCATGGCCCTCCCTACCACACCGACAAAGTATTTAAGAAAAAGAAAGGAAATTTCTAAATCTGCAAAAAAACCCTCCAAAACTTTTTGACTGGTTCTCGTTTCAAAGGTAAGCTTGACCTCTCTTCTTCTTCGCCATTTTGGCTTATTCTTCATTTCTCAATTTCAACAGTTTGTATTATTTGTGTTTCCAAGTCTTATAATGAATCTACGCTTCAGGGTTGTTTGATCACTAGAAGAAGAAGAAGAAGACAATGGGAATTGATGCTAAAGATGTCTGTTTTATCGTTTGGAAAGTTCTTAGATTTTCAACGAATACAATTTTCAGATACGTTTGGAGATACCCAATTGCTTCTGGTGTTTCTACGTTTATGATCCTCTTGTACACTTTTCTTCCTTGGGTTTTCTATTTGATGCTCTGTTCTTCTCCGTTGATAGCTTGTGCTTCGTTTTATCTCTTGAATCATGATCTGAGTTCAAAGAACGGTGATTTATCGAAGGAGTTTAAGAGAACGGATCGTGGGTTATCAGAGGAATCTGTTTCGGGAAGAACAGAGAAGGCTGAGTTAAAACACCAACGAAGTGTTCGACGAAATGCCAGAAGAAAAGTTGAAGAGGTTGGGAAAGATTGGGACTCGTCTCAGGCTAGTGAGGATGAGAGAGGTAAAGTTATTTTGACAACTCTCTATGGGGAAATACCAGAGATGATCACTTCAGATCTGGAGAAATTCAAGAGAGATAGGACATTGCTTGTAACAGAGGAAAGCTTATTTGACTCTGACCTAGACAAAAATGAAGATGTTGTCTTAGATCCATTGGAGAGGCTAATAAGTGTTGGTGTTGATGATGGTGGTGAAACTGAAGTAGAATGTTCATCATCGTCATCATCAGAAGAAGAAGAAGAGGAAGAGGACGAAGTAAAAGAAAGCCAGGTCGCAGTAGCGTGGACAGAGGATGATCAGAAGAATTTAGTGGATCTTGGGACATCTGAGATCGAACGAAACAAGAGGCTAGAGAATTTGATTCTTAGAAGAAGATCAAGGAGATTGTATCTACTTGCAGCTGAGAGAAGTCTTATGGATATGGAAGTTCCTAGGATTTGTATTGGTCGAAACTATTATGGTTTGGATTGTAAAGAAAACTATGAAATCGATGGACTTCTCATGCCAGGCTCTGCACCTTCTGTTTTATTACCAAGAAGAAACCCTTTTGATCTTCCTTATGATCCACTGGAAGAGAAGCCAAACCTGACAGGAGATAGTTTTCAGCAAGAGTTTGCTGAGGCTAACCCGAAAGATATCTTCTTTTGCCGCCATGAGAGCTTCCACCACAGGATTTTTCCATCAGAGTTTCAAAAAGATTCTAAATTGGCGTCTTCTTGGAGAAATGAAGGTGATGGTAGGCCTAGGCCACTGCAAGGTATTTGTTCTTTCTTTCCCTAAGTTGTTGTATATTAATAGAAAAAGATCAACAAATAATGTCTAACTAAACATTTTCGCGAACTTGGTGTATCATTAAGCTAATCTATTGCCATTAACCTTCGTCCATCTTTGGTTAGATTAGCTTTTGTTTTATTTTGCTGATAGGCCTCTGTGAAGAACCTCCTATGCCCTTTTACTAGTTTTGTTATTGCATTGATCAAGATTATGATTTGGAATTATGTATTTCTTAGTGAGTTTTCTTGTTGATTTAGGTAGCAATGATCAACCCCCTCTAATGAAAGAAAGAGATACTACAAGAGGAAAAGGAAATGATATGGAAGCAGGGGAGGTACGGATAGAGACGGATTCCATCAGAAACGATGATAGTGACTCGAATGCAACGCTCTCTCCGCGAGAAAGAGAGAAAGATTTCAATATATCGGACCAATCAGATGCTTCAGGAACTTTCTGCAAACAAAAGGATCGTGTTGGAAACTCTCTTGCGGGTTTAGTACCTCGAGGCCATGGTTCGAGTTCACTAGCAACTGCAAGGCAAAGATACATGGAGCATTTCGGTTACAGCACAAGAAAATGTCATATGGTGTCACATTCAGTTGACTCTGATCTTCAGGTTGAGGTTTCTGAACTTGGATCACCTCCTACTTCAGTTGATGGGAATGACTCTGATGATGAAGAGAGATCGTTGTTCGATTATGAATTGGAAATCGGAAAGGAAATGAGTTTTAACGGTGGAAAATCTGAAATGTTACCTGTGGAGAAAGATGATCAAGATCTAAATGAAACAGCTTCTTTAGCTTCTCCAAAAATTGAAGAAGCAATAAAATTGGAGCCTATGGTTCCTCAACCTGATGAAGTTTTCTCCAAAAGAACAGAGGTCAGTTTCATGGAAATGGTTTTTTTTTTTGCCTCTAAAACGTTAAGACATTGAACATAATATTTGTAACTTTTTGCCAGGAGTTAAAGGAACTTCCCGAGAACTCAGCTGATGAGATAAAGATAAGTTATGACTCTGACGAACCTGAGCCATCTGAGAGGACTGATCAAGAATCTGAAGAACCTTTTGAGAGAAATGATGGAGAAGAAATGCAACAACTCGTGGAAGCTGAAGCTTCTGATGTAAATCATCATGAAAACTCTGAAGAATCTGCTACTTCTCCAAGATCTGTGTTACCAGACATGTTACATCTAGACGAAAATCATTCTGAGGATCTGGATCATACATCAAATGGTCAGCTGCAAAATGTGGATCCACCTGCAGAATCATCTCATAGTCAATTAGATGTAAGTTCCAATTTCTGTATACAAAAGCACACACATCTACTTTGTTTGACCCGTGGATTTGTATTCTCTATTGCAGGAACATTCTGAGCCAACTGAGGAAACTACAGTAGAAACCGTTTGTTCGGATGCCACGGTGAGAATTCACGAGGTGTGCAATTTTCCCTGTCTAAAGTTATAATGCTCTGTGTTTACTTAACTAGAAGTATCCAAATCCTTCTGTTGCTGAACAATGAACATGAAATATCAGGGATCTGAAGTAACATTCATTGATGAGTCTAAATCTGTAGAAGAACATGAATTTTCTATTGATCCACCTGTTGAAGAACTCAAAAAGGATTAAACAGATGAAATGGTAAGCTCAGACTAAGCTTGAGATGATTTCCTCAGATGAATTCAAATTGTTTTCTTTTGATATTCAATAAGACTGTTATTAGCTTTTGGTTCTGCTTCTTTTCCTTTGTTCTCCAGTTCTGACGCAGAGAATTTATCGAATAGACGGAAATTCAAGAAAGAGAACCAAGTCATCTTGGTTTATAGGATCAAGCACCAATATAGCTGCAGAGACTCACTTTTACAGGTGCTAATATGAGTACAAAAAATGGAGAAATGAAATGATAAGATTTTGGTGTAGGTAGGAACTTTATGTTTGTGTTGTATTATCAAATGTATGTTTTATAGTGAGAGAGTTGTATAGGTTTCTTGTGTGTGTTTTGATTTCCTTAGAACGCACGGCAACTGAGGAGGATCCTCTTAAACATGTTTGTTTTCTTCGGCTTTATACTTTCATTTGCCTTGTAGAAATTTAAATATTACAAAGGTGATTTTGTCTTTACTATAAGCTCAACATTAATAAGAAATATTTTTATGCATAAATGAATAAAAATTTGTAATTTATAACTTAAGGCATTAGTAAATGATTTTTTTTATAATTTTATCCTGAATAATTTCATTTGGTTAAGAAATTTTAGAATTGTAAAATGTACATTATAGTAGAACATAGAAGCCTCTACCTCAACCAGAAGGTTTATGGATAAATAATTTGTCTATTTATCAAAAAAATTAAAAAATTTGCAATTGGGAGGAAGTCGAAGAATGAAGACGATGATGGAGAAAATTCGCGATTATTTGCAACTGAGAGATAAGGTTGACGACGCAGAGGAACTGCGAGTGGAAGGATTAATGAATGGTAGAAGCTTCTACGAGGATTTTAGCCTCAGAGGAATCCGAGTAAACCGAGTCGACCCGGGTTTCATTTCATGTTCTTTCAAGGTTCCTCTTCGTTTGACGGTTCGTCTTCTTCAATCCTTGACTTGCAATGACTATAGATTCAACCTGGTGATTAATTTTTGGGGAAATTTTAATTTTAGAAGAGTAGAGTCCATGAGAAACTCAGATTAGTATCTAGAAGTAGCGTAATAAGGATTTGGAAATAGATAATTTGAGGTTTAATGGGATGGTGAAAGATCTTGTTATAGTTTTGAGATGTTTGAAGATGAGAACCGGTGATTGTATGATCCGAATTGGTTTATTTCTCCACTGAGCCATTGGTGTGATTTTGTTTTTAAAGTGGTTCTTGGAAACTTGAGCAGAATCAAGAAGATATCTCTTTGAGGATAAAATATAGTAGCTTGGGCTTGATTTTCTTAATTTTTCTTTTGAGACGATGTTGATCTCTTAAGATTTGGTAATGGCAGGACAGAGAAGGGAATCTAGCAAATGGAGCAATTGCAAATCTTGTGGATGAGGTTGGTGGAGCTGTTGTACATGTTGAAGGTTTACCTATGAATGTTTCTGTGGACATCTCCATTGCATTCCTTTCAAAAGCTAAGCTTGGTGTAAGTCTACTCAAGTTTCTCCATCTTTAGTTTCATATGATTTTCTGAAAAGTCATCAAAAGAGATGATTTTGAATTGGAAATACCTTTCCAGGAGGAGTTGGAGATAACGTCGAGAGTATTGGGAGTGAAAGGAGGTTATAAAGGAACAATCATTGTAGTGAGAAACAATATGACTGGAGAGATTATAGCAGAAGGTCGACATTCTTTGTTTGGTAGACAAGCTAGTAAGCTCTGAGTCGAATCTTACTTTTGGTATTATAACACTCATCTTAAAGTGTTTCAGTGTTATGGTTAGGTAAATTTGGTTTTGGATCTGTTCGGTCGTTTTCTCCTTTCTAGTTGTGAATCTAAAAAACCTTTGTAGATAAGTTTATAAAGATATGAAACCAAACCACCATTCAGTGATAACAGTGAGTTCTGATGATGACGATGGTAAGCTGTGATTTTGGGAGGAATTAGAAGAAGTTTTAAGTGAAATGGTTGTCTATGGTTTTAGCTTGGCTTTTTAATGTAGATGTTGAGTTATCAAAATTATATAATCAGCAAGAACTGTAACTATTCTCTTCTCGTACTTTCATCATAAAATTTAACACAAACAAATTGCTGAGCAACAATTGTCGATACATTGGAAACTAATTCAATAGCAGAAGCAAAAATTCTGAACACAGATATAGTAAGAAATTTGCAGTACATTTTAGGTGACAACAGCAGCATCAGCAGATTGCTGAGAGGATCCTGAAGGTGCTGCAAAGACAGAATTAGGTGGTGGAGCAGAGACTGAGCTTGGAGGAGGATTATGCCTTGAACCTGGAACTGGTTGTTGCGGGTAAGGATGAGCAGCTTGTGGTGGGCCATGGTGGCAAGGAGGATACTGCTGATAAGATGGTTGCATATATCCTCCATATGGTGGTGGTGGGTATGGCTGGTGCTGATAATGGCCATGTGGTGGCATCGGGTAAGAAGAAGAAGAAGCTCCTCTGTTGTCACTGGTGCTTGAACCGCTGTCTTGAGATGAAATGACTGCACCCATTCTCTGAGGGTACATCGATAGGTAAAAGGGTCTGTTTTGATGAGGAGGTTGTGGTGGTGGTGGGTGCATATAGTACTGCTGCATTGGTGGAGGTTGGTTATACTGCTGAGATATAACTTCTCGAGGTAGTAAACCACTATGAGAAACACTGCCCTGTTGGTTGGAACCATCTTGATCAGGTCTTCCCCATGTGAGTTTTAGCCTCTGACCGTTGACAACTAGCCTGTTACTGAGCTCTTCTGCAGCCTTCTCTGCTCCTTCTCGGGTTGTGTGTGACAAACGCACATGCTTTCTCAGCCAAGATTCTGATGGATTCAATTTCTCCATAGGCGTAGAATTGATCTCGTATGTCTTGCTCAAGGACTCTCGAGTTAAGCCCACCAACATAAAGCGTTTTGATGCTTTCATCATCTGGAGATTCCAGAGTGCCCATCTCACCAGCCTTGCCGAGTAACTTTAAGGCTACTGGATCGTTCACACTGCAAAATGTGTAAAGTAAGATGAGAAAACAGTTCAAATGGAATGTAGTTTCTGAAATCACCAATATAACTAGCTATTATGCGATACAAATGATCAAATTTCAGCACACAAACTAATTTGCATGGCTTCAAAATATCGAATGCTAGCAGATAAAGAAGCTGAACCATGCAGACACATAAATTTTCTTAAATCTCTTTTATGAAACTTGAGGGGGAACTCAACCTTATCAAACTTAAATATCATAGAAGAAAACGAAAGTCAGTAGTTTGCTTACCCATAGTAACGGTCTTTAATGTTTTACTGGGATAACTCTCCTGTTTCAGGCATCTCATGCGGTATGGACACTCAGCACCTCTAGTACACTCTCCCTTAATATAGAAACTACAAATATGTGTTCTGTTCCTTTTGTAGTATGGCGTTGTTCTTTGAAGCTTAAGAATGGTATCATTAGGTCGCATTTTCCAAAAAGAAGATTCATAATCTAGTCCAGCTCTTGTCTGCATAAGAAAGCAACATCATTTCAATTACAATAATCAAGTCTGTCAACATAACTGTTAGATTGAAGCTCGGATATAGAGTCACCATACCTTGCGATTATGCCCTTCAGCAAAGAACTCTTGGTTCACAGCGCTTTTTGGGATAGAATCATGAGTACTAATGTTGAGCGCCGTGTCTCTAACCTGAACTGGAAGACCATACTCAAGATCCAAAAGACAGGCTTGGCACACATTCTTTAGCTTGCAACATGTTTGACAAACTTCCGTTTTCTTGTATCTAGCATCTCGGCCAGGTCGCCACCTGAAAACCGTGAATGGTCGGGTACAGATCTTACACTCCTTATCATAATCCGCCTTAGTCTGCATACCAAACAACCACAATACCTCAATCAAATAGTAATTAATGAATTACATTCTGTAAAAGCAAATTTGGGATCTTTATCATAATTTACAGACGCAAGCGATGAGAACCAACCAACGATATCAATTTGAACTAAAAGTCTATGAATTTGGAGATGAACCAAAGGTTCAGACTTGTACTCAAAATCACCTAAACCCTAAAAGGCTAAAACCACTAAATTTACAGCTCCAAACACTCAGAACCATTAATTCAAATGGCTAAATGAGCACGAAAATGGATAAAGAAAGGACATCTTAATGAACATTCATGAATTGCTAATCACAAAACAAACTAAAAGAAAAAATTCAAACTTGTTCGAGGAGATAAGAAGCTAAGAAGTTTACCATTCGAACGTAAGGATTGTCACCGAGACAAGACTCGCAAATGATTGGGAAATCAGAACGTTCCGTATTGAGATGGTTTACTTGATTTAGTTTTCTGTTATTAGTCGGTTAACTTAAACCAATTGTATAGTGATGTATATATGTTGAATATACAAATTGTATAATGTTAAGTTCAATAGTACAGATAAATATCTTGACAAATTTTCTCTTGTTCTCTTCTGTATCGCTCTATGTAATATGCTATCAGAGCTTTGTTCTGATCGATTTTAACCATTATTGAGCTTCAATCTTTGTTTATTCTCTTGATTCATCTTTTCTGATGGTTTCAATCAAGAAAATTCTACAAAAATCAACTCGATTTAACTATTCTTCAAGTCCACTGCAGGGTCCACCTCGAAAATCAAATCGGACTGATTCTGTGACTGATTCAACTCAAAATCATCCTCTAATGGCATTTGATCATGTTTCTGGAGCTTCACGAGCTGGTTCTGTTCCGGAATTGATAGATCCGACTTAATCACCTTTCTTTATGCATAATGCAGATTCTCAAGGTTTGATTATCATATATCTTCGTCTTGATGGTAAGAACAATGATGATTGAAAAGCTGCCATGCTTATAGCTTTAGATGCTAAGAATAAGATAGATTTTATCGATGGAACTTTGCCTCGTTCTCTGGAATCGGATTTGAATTTTTGGATTTGGTATAGGTGTAATAGTATGGTCAAATCCTGGATATTAAACTCTGTCACGCTTCAGATTTATCGTAGTGTATTGAAAATGCATGATGCTACTGATATATGGCGTGAACTTCATAGTCATTTTCACTTAACTAATCTTCCACGAACCTTTAATCTCACTCAAGAGATTCAAGATCTTCGACAAGGCTCCATGACTCTATCTGATTATTATACGCAATTGAAGACGTTGTGGGATCAGTTAGAGAGCTCAGAAGAATTGGATGATCCTTGCACTTGTGGAAAAGCTTCTCGTTTGCAATTGAAGGCATAAAGAGCTAAGATTTTTAAGTTTCTTGCAGGATTGAATTATTCATATGCAATTATCGGAAGACAAATTATTGCCAAGAAGGCTCTTTCAACTTTTGCTGAAGTTTATCATTTACTTGATCAAGATGATAGCCAGAAGGGATTTTTCACTACTGCAACTCCTTCTGCTTTCCAAGTTTCTGGAACTTCTTCATAATTGATATCACTTACAGTCTGCTATGTTCAACATAGACCAAATAAAAGGCGTCTTATATGTTCACAATGCAATCGTGTTGGTCATATAACCGAGAGATGTTACAGAAAACATGGTTTTACACCAGGTTTCACTCCAAAAGGGAAGCAATAATCTGATAAGCAGAAGACTACTCCAGTTGTTGCTCAAATGAATTTTTCTAGTTCTAAAGATAAACAAGTTGGTATAGAGAATCTTGCTGGAAATCTCACTAAAGACCAAATACAAAGCTTTATTTCATTGCTTAGTTCTACATTACATCATCAAAATATTTCTGCGGCTAATCCTAATTCTACATTACAACATCACAATATTTATGCGGCTACTCCTAATTCTGCTGCGGCTTCTAGTATTGAATTCTCTTCCTCCACCTACTGTTTTATTGCATTTTGAATATCTCACAATATATTCTCTTAAGTCAAGCATGGATTATCGATTCAGGAGCCACTCATCATGTGTCTCATGATCGATATTTGTTTCTTTCCCTTGACTCATCTGTTGTGAACTCAGTAAATTTTCCTAATAGACCAATAATTCAGATTAGTGGAGTGGGTGTTATTCAGATAAACAAAGACATTACTCTAAAAATTGTCTTGTTTATACCTGAATTTCGACTGAACCTTATTAGTTCTAAAGTGATTTTTGATACTTATACTTGTGAAATTCATGACCTATCAAGGAGCTGATGATTGGTCAGGGTAGGAGGATTGCAACTCTGTATGTGATGGATGTACAACATGATTCAGTTGTTGTGAATGTTGTGGTGGATATTGGTGTTTGGGATAAAAGACTGGGGCACCCTTCTCTTTCTCGGATAAATGTGATATCAGATAAACAAAGACATTACTCTAAAAATTGTCTTGTTTATACCTGAATTTCGACTGAACCTTATTAGTTCTAAAGTGATTTTTGATACTTATACTTGTGAAATTCATGACTTATCAAGGAGCTGATAATTGGTCAGGGTAGGAGGATTGCAACTCTGTATGTGATGGATGTACAACATGATTCAGTTGTTGTGAATGTTGTGGTGGATATTGGTGTTTGGGATAAAAGACTGGGGCACCCTTCTCTTTCTCGGATAAATGTGATATCTGATACTTTGGGCATTTTGAAGCACAAGAATAAAAGCTCTGCATATTGTCATGTATGTCATTTGGCAAAGCAGTGAAAGTTATCCTTTCCCTCTCAAAATAACATTTGTAATGCAATATTTGACTTGTTACATATCGATATTCGGGGGCCGTTTTCTGTTAAAACATTGGAAGGATATAGATATTTTTAACAATCGTTGATGATCATTCTCGTGCTACATGGGTTTACTTGTTTCATACAAAGCATGAAGTACTCACTGTGTTTCCATGTTTTATCACTATGATTGAAAATCAATATCAAACAAAGGTTAAAGCAGTGAGATCAGATAATGCTTCAGAATTGAGTTTTATAAAGTTATATCAAGAAAAGGGTATTGTTTCCTATCACTCATGTCCAGAGACTCCGAAACAGAACTCTGGGGTTGAACGAAAGTATCAGCATATATTAAACATGGCTCGGGCTCTCATGTTTCAATCATAGGTTCATATGCATTTCTGGGGAGATTGTATCTTAACTGTAGTGTTTCTCATCAATAGAACACCATCACAATTACTCTATAATAAAACTCTTTTTGAGATACTTAATCACAAAGCTCCAGATTATAGTCAACTTAAAACATTTGGTTGCCTCTATTACGACTCATCATCACCAAAGCAGAGACAAAAATTTGCACCAAGATCTCGAGCTTGTATCTTCTTGGGTTATCCGATGGGTTATAAGGGATATCGGCTGTAAGATTTAGAAACCAACCGTATCTCCATCTCTCGCAATGTGGAGTTTCATGAAGATATTTTTCCTCTTGTTCGTGATAAGAACTATGAGGTAATCACTGACATCTTCAACTCCTTGTAATTCATCATCTCCTATTACTCTATCTTCTTTTTCTATTCCTACACCACCTGAGTCTTCTCTTAGACAAAGAAAACAACCATCACATTTACAAAATTATCATTGTTATTCTCTCCAATCTTCTGTTCAATATCCTATTGCTTCTTATCTTACATACTTCAAACTATCACCATCTCGTCTTTCATATATAAATACTATCACCAAAATTCCTATTCCACAAACTTATTATGAGGCTAAGGAATCCATAGAGTTTTGTCATGTGATAGATGCTGAGTTTGGTGAGATGGAATTGAATGATTCATGGAATATTGTCTCCTTACCACACGGAAAAAAGAAAGTCGGTTGTAAATGGGTCTATAAAGTCAAGTATCATGATGATGGTAGTCTTGAGAGATATATGGCACGCTTGGTGGCAAAGGGATATACTAAAAAAGAAGGCTTGGATTATAACAAAACTTTTTCCCTGGTTGCTAAAATGGCTACAGTCAAACTTCTTCTAAAAGTTTCTGCATCAAAGAAGTGAATTTTTACTCAACTGGATGGTTCTAATGCTTTTTTAATTGGTGATTTAGATGAAAAAATCATATGGCTTTACCATTGGGTTATGCAGAACGTAAGGGGGAATCTTTGTCACAAAATGCAGTATGTAAACTTAAGAAGTCGATTTATGGCCTTAAACAGGCTTCACGACAGTGGTTTATAAAATTTAGAGATGTTTTGATAGCTTTGGGTTTTACAAAGGCGTCTGGGGATTATACATTGTTTGTGAAGACATGTGATACTGATTACTTGGCGGTATTGTTTTATGTGGATGATATTGTTATTGCCAGTACCAGTGATCATGGAACAATTCAGCTGACAAAGGAGCTTAAGAACAAATTTAAACTCAGGGAGCTTGGACCACTGAAGTATTTCTTAGGATTGGAGATTTCTCGAACTTCATGTGGTATCTCTATTTGCCAAAGGAAGTATGCTCTTAATCTTCTTAACTATGAAGGTTTATTGGCATGTAAGCCTTCTTCGGTACCAATGGAACCTAATCTAAAGTTATCTAAAACTGATGGTGAGTTACTTCTTGATCCTGAAATGTACCAAAGTCTGGTTGGCCGCCTAATGTACTTAACAATCACAAGACCAGACATTACATTTGCGGTAAACAAACTCTGTTAATTTTCCTCTACTCCACGGACTAGTCACCTCACTGCAGTTTACAAGGTTCTCCAATTCATTAAGGGAACTGTCGGGGAAGGATTTTCTTATTCTGTAGAAGCTGATTTGACTATTTCAGGATTTGATGACTCTGATTGGGCAGCTTGCTTTGATAGTAGACGTTGTACAGCTGGTTTTTGCATGTTTCTTGGCGATTCTTTAATATCTTGGAGGTCTAAGAAACAACCTACGATTTCTAGGTCTTCGGCTGAAGTTGAATATTGAGCTCTTGCTTTAGCTTCCTGTGAGTTGGTCTGGTTGCAACAATTGCTATGAGATATGAAGGTACATTCATCAGTTGCGGTTCCTGTTCTTTATTCTGACAGTACTGCATCCATATACATAGCCACCAATCCAGTGTTTCATGAGAGAAAGAAACACATTGAAATTGATTGTCATACAGTCCGAGAGAAGTTGGATCAAGGTTTACTCAAAATACTTCAGCAAAGAATCAGTTGGCTGATCTTCTTAAAAAACCTCTATTTCCGAATCAATTTTATTTTTTAAAGTCCAAAATGAATCTTTTGAACATATTCTCATCTCGAGGGAAGTATTGAAATGGTTTACTTGGTTTAGTTTTCGGTTAATAGTCGGTTAACTTAAACCAATTGTATAGTGATGTATATATGTTGAATGTACCGAATGTATAACGTTAAGTTCGATAATACAGAGAAATATCTTAACAAACTTTCTCTTCTTTTTTTCCGCACGTAATATTCTCATCCATCAACTTCGTGATCTCTCAGTATTTTAGGCGCCATCCCCTAATTCTCTTATCTTTCTCTTGATTTCTGGATTTTTTTCAGTCTCGAACACGAAAGTGACATGGGAATATCTTCAAGGCAAAGCGTAGATTTGCTTTCGTTTTGTTTTCTCAGAGATATTAATATCGTCAAAAATATCTTATTTTTCTAATCAATTCTATTTATATTGGACTAAACTGATTTAATCATGCAAAATAAACTGATTTATGAACCAATTCCAAGTTTGAGATATGCAAATTCTAAACTCAAGTTTTGAGAAGAAAATCCATTTTTCAACAGATCTTTCAAAATAATAAAGATGTCTTATACCAAGAAAGGAATATACTGAATCTAGACCAGATAAAAACTGCGCTAAACCGGTATCAACCGATCCTTATACCAGATTTTTTTTATTTGTTCAATTCCTTGAAATTGTTATAAAACATTTAACAGGCTAGGTTTGGACCGACTGTTGGTGTGGCCAATTTTAAACCAATTAAATGCAGGATTAAGTGGTGGTGTACCGAAATAACGATACGGAGTCACACAGGTGATAATTCGTCGTCAGACACTAAATCATAGGCGGGAACAAAATACCCAAAAATGACAAAATACTGCCACAAATTCTCGCCTTCTAATATCGATTCCCGCGACATTTGCAATCGCCTCTCAGAAATTTCAAGAATGCTAAAACCTAACCGATCAATTCGAGCTCCGAGCTTCAATTTCCAGACGGGAAAAGGTGTTGGAGCTTCGATTAGTTCACGGCTCTCTGCTGAAGAAGGTTCTAGAAGCGGTCAAGGATCTGGTTAACGATGCGAACTTCGACTGTTCAAGCACAGGGTTCTCACTTCAGGCTATGGATTCGAGCCACGTGGCGCTGGTGTCTCTTCTGCTGAGATCCGAAGGCTTTGAGCACTACAGGTGCGATAGGAACCTCTCCATGGGGATGAATCTTGGTAATGTGCTGGAAATGATGACATCATCACTATCAAAGCCGATGACGGCAGCGACACCGTCACTTTCATGTTCGAGAACCCCAGTAAGTTTACCCCTTTTCTTCAATTCGATATGTTTGTTAGGGCTTTGTTTTGTGGTGTTGATGAAGCTATTAGTAAACTGATTCTTTAACGTATAGGTTTCGTTTGCTAGAAACAAACTAGAATTAGATTGAAGAGAATGATTCAGTGCATTTCTTGAAAACTATTGGTTGGAACTGAAAATAGTTTCTTGATTTAGAGAAAGAAAACAGAACTTTGTTCATGTTGACTATGTTAAATGTATGTAGAATCTCATGATTCTAATGTATTGACGACGCAGCGCAAGACAAGATTACAGACTTTGAGATGAAGCTGATGGATATAGACAGTGAGCATTTAGGAATACCTGATGCTGAGTACCATTCTATTGTGAGAATGCCGTCTGGTGAATTTTCCAGGATTTGCAAAGATCTCAGTAGCATTGGTGACACAGGTAAATGCACTATTGTTTCTTGGTGTGATGATTTAGAAATGGTGTTTTGAGTTTTATCCAAACGTAATTTTGGTTTTGATTTTTATGATTGCAGTTGTGATCTCTGTGACAAAAGAAGGTGTGAAGTTTTCAACAGCTGGTGATATCGGGACAGCTAACATTGTACTCAGGCAGAATACAACTGTCGACAAAGTAAGAACAGCCACAAGTCATCTAAAGTTGTTTTATACTGTCCAATACAACGTTGAAGTGACCTTATGTTTGTATGTGTTTGCAGCCCGAAGATTCAGTTGCAATAGAGATGAACGAGCCTGTTTCGCTTTCATTTGCACTGAGGTACATGAATTCATTCACAAAGGCAACTCCATTGTCAGAAACTGTGACAATCAGTTTGTCCTCGGAGTTGCCTGTCGTGGTGGAGTATAAGGTGGCTGAGATGGGTTACATTCGATACTATTTGGCACCTAAGATCGAAGAAGAAGAAGAGATGAAGCCCTAACACTTTTGTTTGGTGGCTACAGAACCATATGGACTAGTAATACTGAATGTTCGTTTTCTCTTGCTGAAATCGTCTATTTTGTGGAATTATTATGTTATGATGACTATGGAATCATGACAAATTTTGGCTAGTTTTGCAATTTGGGAAAACTTGTTCAACACTTTTTTTTTTCTTTTTGGTCTTCAAACTTGCAAAAAAACAACAAAATTTAACTTTCAGACACAGAAATTTGTCTGTGTGAGAAATAAATACTCAAAGATTTTGGAGTAAGACTGAGAAATGTTACAGTTATATCACATGTGCAATTGTCTACAGAGATAGCCTCCAGTCTTCTCCAGCATAAACTGCTTGATCTCCAAGCTCTTCCTCGATTCGAAGCAACTACAGGAAGATTTCAATTGTGATTTTCAGTTTTATATAGACAACTTAAACCAATGAACACGCTAAAGAAAAATGAGAACACTATCTATCAACTAAATCTACATGGCTGCACCAAACTGAATCATTAACCACATAGGTTGCTAAGGATCCGCCCAACCTGACAAAACTCAGCTAACTTAAAATAGGGTTAAGCAGTTGATAAGCTCATCAAAGGTTTTGAACGCTCCATAAGACCAATGCAGTTTAATTCCAGAGTCTAATCACATACATTAAATTATTTGATCTGGGGTAATTAGTTTGGAAAAAGATTCAGACCTGGTTATACTTCATAGTACGTTCTCCTCTGCTAGGAGCACCAGCTTTGATCACACCGGTTGCAAGACCCACAGATAAGTCAGAAATGAAAGAGTCCTCTGTTTCTCCACATCTATGAGATGTCACCACAGCCCACTGGGCATCCCTTGCCAGTCTCACTACTTCAATTGCTTCTGTTACTGTACCAATCTGATTCACCTGTATCATCGTATGCACATTATGTCTTTGACTATTTGTCATTCTTAGGCAGTAACATATCTATCATACAATACTAGCACATACTAGCACATTCAATAACACAAACCAGCACACATGATATACCTTAAGAAGAAGGGCATTACAAGCAGATTCCTGTATTGCCCGCTCAACACGTTTTGGATTTGACATCAACAAATCATCCCCTACAACCTGCAAGAGTATAATCCTGAGGATTTAGACAAGAAAAGTGATTTTATAAACAGATATATTTTGGCATGGTAAGTCTAGTTTAATTTATGTAAAGATCTGATTGTGTGGAGACAGGTTGATCTGAAACAGCACACAATCTAAGAACCATTTTTAGCAGGAGAAACTGAGTTGTACCTGACATATTCCAAGACTGGAAAAAATCTTGGTGTGTTCCCAATCCTCCTTGTCAAAAGGGTCTTCTATAAAAACAATTGGATACTCTAACCCACAAGGAGACCAAACAGAAAATAAGGTCATCAGAAAACAGCAAGAGTGCTAAAACAGACGCACAAAATATATATTGCAGACGGGAACAGGCATACCATCACAAAGTTCTTTGTACATGTCTATCATATCATCCGCTGACTTGAAATTTTGTCCAGATTTATTTGGAGCATTGACATCTAGATCATACTTGGTACCTGTTCAGGAAAGAACTGTTCAACAAGGTAAGAAAAAGATACAAGAAAAGTGAAATATAGTTGAAATTTGCAAAGAATGATATTGATGGGTTACACATTTGATGATCTAACATCTTTTCGTGTCACAAGCTAATTGTGAATGACAATGCCTAGAACCTAACAAAGACTATCCATGACTAAAAGTAGCCGGATAAAAACCAGTTTCCCAGGAAGCAGAAAATTACCTATACAAAAATTAGTGGCGGCAACATCAATTGCTATCTTTATCTTATCATTGTACCCTGTTCGGTTGATAGCTTCTTTTACAAGCTCCAAACCTTCCTTGAGACTGCATACAGTTGCAATAATGCATATTAGGCACTACGCCAGGAAACTATAACACAGTTTTCTCAACTTTGACTAATGACGTCACTACAATCAACAGATGCAATAAGCTTAGACATCCCATAGGAACAATATATGTACCTTGAGATATCTGGAGCAAGGCCACCATCTTCACCAGCATTACACCCCATACCATCATTCTTTTCTGCAATTACAGCCTGTCATAAACAGCAATAGATCATTCTCACATTTATATACGAATTTACAGATGAAAATAGAAAAGTAACTTCCATAAAGCCATATATCTTTGAAACCTGACCTTTAAATGATGATAAGTCTCAGATCCCCACTGCAGGGCTTCCTCAAATCTACTTGCTCCAATTGGGAGAATCATAATTTCCTACCAATATATGAAGAGACAACAATAATTGCAAATGTAAATGAAATTACTTGAAAACCTAAAGCATTCTTGAAGAACTTTGAGAAGTAAGACTAAAAGATGACAGGAAATATGAGAAAGAGGCAGAACAGAAATGTTAATAGCGAACTTAATGTTGAATACCTGAATGGCAAAAGTATTTGAAGCATGCTTCCCGCCACTCATAACAGTGAAGGCGGGTACAGGTAACACCATGTTTGTTCTGCCACTTAGATCAGAAAGGTGCTTGCACAGAGGGACCTGATATATAGCTACAATCAGGAACTACTAACTAGAATAGGCATTGAATACACAGGATATGAGAAAATGTTGGGAAAAATTCATACTTCTTTCTCAGCAGCTCCAGCCTTGCATGCAGCAATTGACACAGCAAGTATAGCATTAGCCCCTAGTTCAGCCTGCAAGATATTAAAATAAAAAAATCACGAGGAAAATAACAAAAAAATAAAAAAAATCACGAGGAAAATAACAAAAAAATAAAAAAAATTGATAGATTCTATGAACTCGTTACAATCCTAACATGTCCTAATAAATAGGAAAACGAGTCCCCACCTACCTTATTTTCAGTTTTGTCCAAATCTGTCATTGCCTGGTCGATTTGACCCTGAAGTTTTGGATCCATACCGATTAACGCCTCTGAAATCTTTTCATTAATGTTCTTAACAGCTTTAGCCACACTGTTCCCAAGATACATTCCTTTATCCCCATCACGTAGTTCAATAGCTTCATACCTTAAACTATGTCAGGCTTATCATATTAGAATCGTACATCAACCATTCTAAAGGTTGAAAGTAAAATCAGAATCATGCATTAACAAAATTCAAATAAATTTATCCACCATCACAAATAGAGGAATGAACAACATATGAAATGTTAGCTAACAACAGTAGATGCAGATGCAAATAAAACAACTAAATGAGAGTATAAGAATATATAAATGAATTCTCACGTTCCAGAAGAATCACCACTGGGAACAGAAGCACGAAAAACGCCTTTGTTAGTGTGTAGATCCACTTCAACTGTTGGAATTCCTCTACTATCAAGGATCTGCCGTGCTTTGACCTTCGTTATCACAGAAGATACAGCTTTCTTCATATGATTAGCCTGCACTTTTCCAATGAAATATTCAATGAGTAAACCAAAAGCTAGCAGAATCATTCGTAGCATTTTCACTTTTGAGAATCAAGGCAAAAACACAATTGCACTTCCATGTAAGCAAAATCGATACTAGATAATTCCAAGGAAACGCACGATGAAGAGAACGGGATCTGAGGTTTTAGCCCTAACGGCAGCATTGACGGCGTCTTCGATTTTCCGAGAGAGCATGTGCTTGTCTAAGTACTCCTGCACAGACATCTTCTTCTTCCTCTTCCACGAACTTTCACTTCTCGATTCGAATCTCCAAGAAATTTTCGATGAACAATTTAACCGTCAAGCAAGTTTGAATCCGTTCCTTTTCCGATTGCCTGTATTTTGGTTCGGCTCCGGTTCAGGATCCAGTCAGCATCTTCAACCAAGAACTTGTACGTCAAGACGACGACGTTCGTTTTAACAAGTTATGCGTGCCGTTTGAAGCTTTTGCTAGAGCACATCATTCCGTTCTTAAGTCAATGGTCAATACGACAATACGGTATAGAATGATGGAAATTTTTGGGAAGAGTAAAGCCCATTCTGAAAATGGGCCCATCAGAAGTCTCACGTGCGGTAGCCAGATTGGAACGGCTTTCGTCTCTCTCAAAGCACGTGCGGAGCCGTTTTAGTAACTGCTCCGGTGCTCCCTTCATCGAATCCAGCTGTCATTAAAAAAAAGGGGTCCCACACAAACAGATTTACGAAATTTAAAAAAAAATAAGAACTTTTTCACGAGCCATTAATTTTTGAATTTTGCCACCCGTTGCCACCTCGATATACGTGGCAGCTTCATCACCGTCGATTAACAATATCCGATTTTGAATTACCAAATATTAGCCGTTAAAACCTCATTTTCTTTATAAAAGGGTCCCTCTCTTCCTCTCTTTCCCTTAAAAAGGTCCTCACAGCTTCTTCTCTCAACCTTTTTAAAAATCTCTCTCTCCCTCGCTTTATAGATCCAGTTTCTAGGGTTTTCTCGTGAGCGAAGATGCGTGAGATTCTTCATATCCAAGGAGGTCAGTGTGGAAACCAGATCGGTTCGAAGTTCTGGGAAGTGGTTTGCGTCGAGCATGGCGTCGACCAGACGGGACGTTACCAGGGAGATTCCGATCTACAGCTTGAGAGGATTAATGTCTACTACAACGAAGCGAGTTGTGGACGGTACGTACCTCGAGCTGTTCTCATGGATTTGGAGCCTGGAACCATGGACAGTGTTAGATCTGGACCCTACGGTCAGATCTTTCGACCGGACAATTTCGTTTTTGGGCAGTCTGGTGCCGGAAATAATTGGGCGAAAGGTCACTATACTGAAGGTGCTGAGCTTATTGACTCGGTCCTTGACGTTGTTCGCAAAGAAGCTGAGAACTGTGACTGCCTTCAAGGTAT
The DNA here is from genome assembly GCA_963922655.1 of Cardamine chenopodiifolia. Lineage (NCBI taxonomy): Eukaryota > Viridiplantae > Streptophyta > Magnoliopsida > Brassicales > Brassicaceae > Cardamine > Cardamine chenopodiifolia. The sequence continues at coordinate 12,298,511 of OZ000486.1, read as the reverse complement.
TCTAATTCGTATCATTATTTAGGGTTCTGGATCTGTAAACTAGGTTGCTCATCGTTTGATTGTTTTAGGTTAGATTTCTGATTTGGATTCTGGTAATTAGGGATTTGATTCCTTTGTTCATGGTTGTGTTTGTTCGGATTACAGGATTTCAGGTGTGTCATTCTTTAGGAGGGGGAACTGGTTCTGGAATGGGAACTTTGTTGATATCGAAGATCAGAGAAGAGTACCCTGACCGTATGATGATGACGTTCTCTGTGTTCCCATCTCCTAAGGTGTCTGACACTGTTGTGGAGCCTTACAACGCAACACTCTCTGTGCATCAGCTTGTTGAAAACGCTGATGAATGTATGGTTCTTGATAATGAAGCCTTGTATGACATTTGCTTCCGTACTCTCAAGCTTAGCACTCCAAGTTGTAAGTATCACACTCTTCTTCAATCAGGATTCAATATTGTTATTTTGTCTCTGTTGTTTTACTGTGTTTTTTGTTTGATGTTTAGTTATTCATTAGTATGATGTTTAAATGCCTTAATTTGAACATGGGTTAGCTGATGTGATCTGAGTGAGACTAGTGTTCCTTGATATTTCAAATTGCTTTCAACAGCTAATGCCCTTTTGTGTATTGAGTATATCTACTCTGAAACGTCACTCACATATACTTTGTCTGCTGAATGGTTTAGTTGGTGATCTGAACCACTTGATCTCTGCCACCATGTCTGGAGTAACCTGCTGTCTTAGGTTCCCTGGTCAATTGAACTCTGATCTTCGTAAGCTAGCTGTAAACCTGATCCCATTCCCTCGTCTTCACTTCTTCATGGTGGGTTTTGCTCCTCTCACGTCTCGTGGATCTCAGCAATACCGTAATCTCACTGTGCCAGAACTCACCCAGCAAATGTGGGATTCTAAGAACATGATGTGTGCTGCTGACCCAAGACACGGTCGCTACTTAACTGCTTCAGCTATGTTCCGTGGCAAAATGAGCACCAAAGAAGTAGATGAACAGATGCTGAACGTACAGAACAAGAACTCCTCCTACTTTGTGGAATGGATCCCCAACAATGTCAAATCAACTGTCTGTGACATTCCTCCAACTGGTTTGAAGATGGCTTCAACTTTCATTGGTAACTCAACATCGATTCAAGAGATGTTCAGGCGTGTCAGCGAGCAATTCACTGCTATGTTTAGGAGGAAAGCTTTCTTGCATTGGTACACAGGTGAAGGTATGGATGAAATGGAGTTCACTGAAGCTGAAAGCAACATGAATGATCTTGTCTCTGAGTATCAGCAGTATCAAGATGCCACAGCTGATGAAGAAGGAGAATATGAAGACGAAGAAGGTGAGTTTGAGCAAGAAGAAGGTTATTGAAGAAACACAACACAAAAACCTTAACTTCAACACAAAAAACATCTATTTTGCTCAAACAAGAAGTATATTATATTGAATTTTGTTTTAATTTTTGGTTTGTGGATTGTGAATTCGACAATATTCTTTTGGTCAATTACGTGAAAAAGACTGCATATTTAAACAACTAATTTGCGAAAACAATAGGTTTTTTTTGTTAGATTTTGCTGCGTAGTTTTATGGACAAATCTGGATTTAGGATCAAAACAGTAAAAAAGCACCATCGAAAATACGAATGTGTATAAACTCCACAGTAATTAAATTGTCCATGAACTCAAATTTAAATCCTTGCTTCTTAAGCTAAGCTCTTCTTCAGCCTTCAAACACGATTATTCAGCTTTCAAGCATACTACTGGTTCAGCCTTGCATAACAACCTTATTAATAAGCATAATAATAGTTTATCGTTTATGGATATGCGAATTTGACAATATTTAACAAATCTAGATTTAATAAGATCAAGACAGGATTAACTCCATAGAGAATACAAATGTTTGTTTTTTTATAAAATCAGTTGCTTTCAATGTACGTGGACTCAAGAAGATCCCTCTGCTTCTTAAGCTCTTCTTTAGCCTTCTCACGCGCCTCCTCCTCAACCTTAAACTTTGCAACAGCCTTATCAAAAACACTCCTCACATGTCTGTTCATGAGCATGAGCTCTTGACATCCATCTTTAAAAACCTCTCTCGCTGGATCGCCTAAAAATCACACAGCCAACAAAGTTGTTCGTTATTAGACACAGACAGAGTTATATCGAATGACCCATTAGCTTAAATCTGATAAACAGAGTTCTGAAAAACAGTACCTGTTGTCTGAACTTGGATACTAACCCGTTCAAGTGAAGGATGTTGTATGTAGCCATGGTTACTCTTGGACTACAGAAACTAAAAACACTAAGGTTAGTGACATAATCATTGACTACACATATCAACTCCATCAATATAGCAAGTAAAGATCTTTTTCTAAATCCTTAGACACAATGAGAATCTCTTAAACATTAAATCGAACTCAAGTTCACAATCACAATACAATGTCCACAAAGATTGGTTCAATCATTATTTGAAATATCCTTGCCTATACTAAGAATCTCAAACTAATAGTTCACAAGACACTTTGACAACTATGGTAAAATACAGGTAACAGATTCATTCTTAAACTATGAGCTCAATAGTAAGAATTTGGGGAGAGTCAAGAACTAAGTGTGAGATATGTAACTTCTTCTATATTTATATAAAAGATTTGAGAGACGATACTAACTCTTGGCATAACACGAATCTAAGAGCATTGCCGAGTGTGTGATCTTCTTCAGATAGAGTAAACGAAGCATGTGTATCATTCCTGAACGAACCGTGCTCCATATCAGCTTGTGCTACTAAATTTCTCTGAAATTCAAAATCAAAATCTAGCACCAACTAAAAACAAAAGAAAGAGAACGGATTTAATTAATATCTCTGTAGAATTGAAAAACCCACAAGAAAATTTTCAAAATTGAAGAAGTTTCTCTCAAAAAAGTTGTGCGAATACCTGCAATAGAAATTGATTTAAAACCCTAAACGCTCCATTAGATGGATAAAATGGCTCAAACGCCACTTTTTTTTAAATTCTGCACTCAAATTTCATCGTTATAATTTTTATTTTCTTTTAACATATTTTTTAAATCAAAACTAAAATAAAAGTTCAAAAAAACTAAATTTAAACTTAATATTACTAACTTAACCACAATATTTGATCTAAACCAATTTATCAAATCCGATCCAAAATTAATTTTGGATCTTATCAATTTTTTTAGCAGTTTTAAATTAAATTATAAAGAAAATTTGAAAAAAACTTCTTTGTCCTCTTTTTCACTCCTAAACAAAACCGCAAGTATAAATGAATATTAATTGATTGATCCGACAAACCCTCGCGTCAGAATCCAAAATTTCCGATTCCGACCAAGTCGAGTCTATCCATTTCCGCTGCCGCGAATCTGGGCTTCAAACCCTTTAGTGTCTTACAAACAAACAAAAGATACACAACAGTTGGCAAACCATAAATTAAATCATATCTCTAGTAGCAAGTTCCTCCCTTAGCCTACCAATCTCGCCGTCTTTCTGGAGTAAGTGCTCCTTAAGTTGAGATACTTCAACACGTAATTGACACATTGACTCACGAATTGACTCCAAAGCAGGGTTATCACCACTTCTATATCGGAAAGTGTGCTGAACTGATTCTTTTTGCTCCCTTAGTCTGAACCATAGCTTTTTAAGTTCCTCGTTAACTGTGACATCCCACCACTTAGATATGTGTTCTCCACCATCCTGACTCAATGGGCATTTGTAGTATTTTCTACCTTGATTTTCGACAATTGTAGCCAATTCAAGTCGGAGAAATTGACCACAGAAACAACGTGTCGAAACACCATAATCACCATCCGCTTTTCCGCCGCCACTATCGAAGCTTGGTGCCGAATCTGAACTATCATTGCAACTATTTGGACACCTGAGCGACATTATCAGGGTCAATGGCTCAAACGATATCACTATAGAAACAAAAGTTGAAATTAGATCTTAAACACTAGATCCTAGATCTAGAGATATATATGATATTATATGTATCTTTCGCGATTGTCGATCTAAATCCAATCAATCGTAAGCTAAATCGGTATAAAACGTCGATCTCTTAGCTCTGTTTCAACTTTTGCCCCTCTCTTTCTAAATCCAGAAAACTCTCTCTCTTCTTTCTCTTTCTAACTCTCTCGGCTCGGATCGAATACAAAGTGAGAGAAAAAATAAGTTTGGGCCCACAATTTATTAATTGTGAAAGTGAAAAAGTCTCTCATTGTTTACTAAACATTTGGGCCCACAATTTCCAAATAGTCGGCGGGATATTATTAATAATTGGAATGATATAAATATAATTGTCCATAGGTGTACAGTTGGACTTTCATCTTCATCGTTGTACAAATGCTTATTTGGAGTTTTTTTGTTGGACTTTGACGTAAAATGATTTTTTGTAGTTGACACATTATTTTCGGTTTGTAGTTATAAGTTTGGAGGTTTTCATCATAAAAGTAACATGAAATATTTATTTCACCTATTTTCAGCATAAAAGAGTGACAAACATACAAAAACCTCCTTATAATATAAGAAGTTATTATGTCAAAACAACATTATTTATTACGAAAATAATAAATTATGTTGTCCTAATTTTAAATTATTTTTTCATAATTCAAGATGTTTTTAATCCTTATAAAACGTACTTTAATGTTTTCAAAGTTGTCGAACATAATTAAGAGAATCATACATGTTCTTAGTTGTTCCTAGTTGAACTTGGTTGTACAAATCCGAGAAATCCAAATACAAACACACTAATTAAGTTTCCTCATTAGGCTGCAACCACCTCTCCAAGTTTATGCCATGATTATCCTTGTTATTGTTCATCCTTAACCTCTTTCAGTGACGTTCTCCGGTGGATGGAAACCGCTTTTCTTGATTTCTTCCCAATTTTTTGGTGTACTCCAGTGGTAAGGCGAACAATAGTACCCTCCAAAGTCAAAATGTACGTTTGTGTGACTGTTCTTCTTCATCATGTAAATATAATAAAATAAAACACAATTACAAATTACACAAATCACATCTCTCAGTTATACCATTTGTACCATTTTTACCAATTGTCCCATTTGTACCAATTGTTCTTTTACTTTGAGTTATACTAGTTATACCATTTGTACTATGTATGCAGATTTCTTGAACTACGATTCTAATTTACCAAAGATTCAACTCGATTCAACACAACTAAACATCTACATTCGACAAATTACCAATACAAATACCTAATTGTCCCATTACTAACCAAATGTGCTTATCCAAACAAGCAATTTAAATATCAAATCCCTAAATTTATAAAATCCCTAAATCCTCTAACAATGTATGATGAGAGAGGAGAAGATACTGAATTACAAAGGGACGGAGGCGGCAATGACAGACAAAAAATGACCGGCTCCGGCGGCGGACGACGGATACGCGAAGAAAAGGCTCGGCCGGGGGAGGGGCAGCGCACGAAACGAGGAAAAAAAGAGACTTCGAAGGGATGAAGAAGTTTGATCTCAAATGCTAATAAACCATTTCATTAAAGATAATTATGGAATATCATAGTTTGGATGACATCCAGATTAATTTGTGGCATGCCAGATCATGATTTGTGGCACATTAGATGTCCTTTTTTGATATTTTAGCGTAATTACAGTAATGCCCTTGTTTTGATGACGTGGCATTTTACGTCTCTTAAACGGTTAAACCCTAATTCGGCTGTCTAGCAAAAATAGAGAAGCGTGTGTTTTTTTTTTGCCCGTAGACTTCTCTTCACAAAATCCCATTTGATAAAGTAAGGATTTTTGTTCTTCAAATCAAGTTTTGAATTATAAAGTTTTGATTTTTTACGAACCTTTTGTTTGTTTTCAGGTAGTGTAGAAAAATGGCTGCTCCCAATCCTATTCCCGTCGGCATTAGTAAGGAACAGGTTCGGTTTTTGTTTCCAGAGATTCCTCGTTCTCGTTGTTGATACTTCGTAAAGCTCCGATCTTTGATCTGACTAGACAATGGAAGCTTAAGGTTTTAGCCGTCTCTGTGTCGGCATATTGGTTTCATTTTCTGTAATGTTTAGAGCTAAATATGTATCTTCATTCAGATCTTTAAACGTAGAACATTGAAAGTTTCTTATGCCATTTATAGTTTATATAGATTTAGATCAGTGCTCCTAAGTTTCTCATATGCTTTTGTCTTGGATTGAATCAGGCATTTAGTATGGCACAAACGGAGATGGAATATCGTGTGGAACTCTTTAACAAGTAATGAATCATGATCCATTCGGTTTATTTTTCATTCTTAAATTGGCTTGTCTGGTATAACTGTATAAGATTAGAGATTGATGCACTCGATTGGTAATATGGTATTGGGTTGAGTTTGTTTTGTACACATTGTGTGGGATTTCTCTTTTATGTTCAGATAGTGATATATCTTGAGGAGCATCAGCTTGTGACTGCTGATACGCCTACAAATGTTTACACTGCCTGAATTGGTTATCTAGAGGATGAAATCTAAAATCTTTCTATGTGAAATTCTTGATTTAGATGCAAGTGTATTCCATTGTTATATAGAGGTAAAACTTTGATAACCTATGACTTGGTGGTGTGCTCTCTTAGTCTTCAGTGTTCCATGACATATGCTGACATACTAAGTTCATGGTTACTGATCTCTTGTGATTCCCCGGGTTAGAGATTATGCAGAAATGTCGCATCTTCTTATGTGTTTCCTTCTGATAGGCCTTCTTCTCTAATGCAGGCTTGCTCAAACATGCTTTAATAAATGTGTGGATAAAAGGTAAGCTCTTTCTCTTTTTAATGTTCTCTAACGATCTCATGGTACTTGTCTGTAATTGCTGAGACTTTATTGGCTCACAGTTGCACCAGTTTAAGATTGTTTTGTCTTAAATCAATTTGATTTTCAGGTACAAGGAAGCTGAATTAAACATGGGTGAGAATAGTTGCATTGACCGTTGTGTTTCCAAGTACTGGCAGGTAATGCTCTTGTGTTAGTTAAACAAAGCAGTAAACAATCTTAGCTGATCACTATTATTCAAAATTAATACTGAGGTTGTCTTCATATAATCGTTTTCAGGTAAATGGAATGATCGGGCAGCTTCTAAGTGCTGGCAAGCCTCCAATGTAATCCAGTTTAAAGGCAGTTATTATAGATCAAAAGCTCATGGAGGGACTAAACTCTGTTCTTTGTTTTTCTAATGCGCAAGGCAATATTGTTTCTTCTATGTTATAGAAAGTTGCATCACATTTTTGGCGCTGATTTGGACAAATTATGTCTCTCTGAACCCATTATTTCTAAAGGGATGAAATGAAATAACAAAATTAAGAATCATGAAACACATCGATTAGTAAGTTATATAATCTGTAACTTTACATTGATAAATGAAGAACAAAGAGAAGTGTTTATCCTAAAGCACTAAAGCGAAGAGACTTGGGAACTTTCTCTTCAGTTTATGCTAACATGTTCACAACCAACATAGTTTCTAACTAAGATTCTGCTCAGATTCGGGGTTTTGTGATTGAAGACAAAGATCAATGCTCTTCTGCGACATTGTTCTCGTTTAAAAGTCTCTGATGATCTTCTTTGCTCTTGTTCCTACTGTCCTTTGTACTCAGTGGAAGTAAAGGCGTCTGAGATGGTCCACTAGAACGCTCTGCCATTTCTGCAATAAGAGATATATTAAGCACAAGATTGATCATAAGCTATGAGGGATTTAGAATAGTCTTTCAGGTGAATAGCAGAGAATAAACTAAGAAATGGTGCAATCTGAGAACAGTTACCATTTTTAAGCATTTTAATGATCTCATCTTTTGAATGAGTAAGTAATAAGGCAAATATTTCAGTTTACATTAAACTAAGAATGGTCTGGCAAAATATGAAAACAGTTACTACATTTTTAGCATTGTAATGATCAAGGTAACCATTTCAGATTGATGCAGAAAGTGTGGAAAACAAATAGCAATCTCGAGTTTTCGCCAACATAGATGACTATAGGAATAAAATTGGGAGCAGAAACTGCAGACTAATCTATTGGGAGAATGATGAGTTCTTGATGAAACTTACCTGGCAGCTTACTGTCAACATAGAACACCACAAGGTTCACAGTATACCTGCAGAAGAAAATGTTCAAATGTTGAGAATTTAAAAGGTTTATTTTTCAAAAAAGATATTTGATTTCTTATTATTCTGACCATGCAACAACAATGTCTACTGTGTAATGTTTCCTTGACGCTATAATCAATAGGCTCTGTATAATAGCCATGAGCCAAGCCAGATGCTTGATCCACCTGAAAATTTTAAAAACATGAGATGCAAGAATTTGTGAAAGGGTTCAACTTTAGTAGAATGACATAACATACCTTCGTGTGCCATATCTTTGATATGTGCGTACAAAGACTAAGGTGAATATCGTATGTGATGAAAATATTAGATCTCCACAACCATATATTACTCCATCCGGAACTGCATTTTTAACATAAACCTTAATCAAATGCCGCTTTTATGATTTAATCTGTACCCACTGAAAATTTGCAAGATAGAGGCAATTGAAACTAACAGTTAATCAAGAGTACTTCAAGAACATTCTTTGGGGGAGGTATCTTGGCGAGCTTGGAGCCCTAATAGAAAAAAATGTTATGGCAGAGAGAATGCAGTACATAGCACAAAAAAGCTACAACTAAGAAACCAAAGCCTAAACACTCTGAGAATATTACCTCTCGACAATGATAATTCGGCCCAGGAAGTTGTGTTGCAAAGAATGTGATTATCCTCAGACTTTGAGAAGCCTTAAACAACATATTAAAGGTAAATTACCTCAACTAAATTACACTAGAAAGGAGATTATATCTTCTTTGTATGTATATGTAGTGGAAGTGTTCCTTACAGCTAAATATACAAAAACTCTGCACCATATCAAAACTGTACAAATCTTCTTACTGTGGGAAACAAAGGGATGAAAGGTCCACTACAATCAAGGTAAACCACATATTAGAGCTACTAAACCACGCTACAGCGATTTGAGGCAAAAAAAAAAACAGATACTTTAGAGAAAAACTTACTAAGACAAATGATCCAAAGATAGTGACAAACACAGTTTCACTAACAAAGGCTTTGTCTTGCCCAAGCGCCTGAAGAACCACATATCAGTTACCAAAACTATGATACAGAACAAAGTTGATGGAAAAAAAAATCAAAGTATGCCTACTGACTGGAAGAATGAAGAAACCAGCATCTTGAAGGGTTGGACCAGGTCTGTGTAAGTAGTGAACTCCATGAGCAGCAAGTCCATGAAGATACTAAAAACAATGTCAATAGAAATAGGAATTAAGAAATTAAACTATCTATAAAGCTTCCACATTTAAGCAAACTAACTAAACAAAAAATCAGTATAACTGGTAGATCTATCAAAAACACAGATTTTGATCCAAATTTTATCAAAACTGTAATCTAAACACAAAGGGAGCTAGTAGAACCTGAAATACAAGTCCAGCGAGAACAAGCTTCCATTTTTGGGCAAGAAGAGAAGCTTCTAATGTTGCTTCTGAGTAAATTCGTCTCCATAGCTTCACATACACACACACAGAAACCATGGACGCATAATTATTAAACTAAACAAAGTTTCACCCTTTAAAAGAAACAGAGAACTTGGATTAACGCAACCTTAGGAGCCTCGCGGTCAACGTAAACTGGCATGATTAAAATGAAATGAACATTAATCTTCACCATAGAATGTAACTGCTTTTATAGAAACAGAATTTGATCGAAGACGTCACAGAAACAACTCCGAGGACGAGGTAATCTGGAATCGGACCGACAAGTTTGATTCACCTGAATCGATAAGAATATATTCCTAAAATCAATAATTTTGAGGAATCGATTCAAATGGGTCTTTGTATTTTCGGTGTAAAGGAGACAGCTTTTTGAGCAATCTACGCCAAGGAGGTAAGAAGGGAAAGCAATTGTTTTGTGAGAGCCAACTCTACAAGACTAAAACCGTTCAATTGTATTTCTTAATATAGTTAAAAATAATTAAATGACAATAATTAGCATCAGGTGCTGTGGTGTAGTGGTTATCACGTTTGCCTTACACGCAAAAGGTCTCCAGTTCGATCCTGGGCAGCACCATTATTTTAATGCTTCATTTTTGTATTGAACCTTTTAAGATATGGGCCGAGCTTGTAAAACAATAAAGAGATCAAAATACATCACCGAAAGTAGAAGAACAAAGATATACATACGCAAAACAAATAGAAGTATTTATTAGCTTAAATATTTATGGGGTGGGATATTCGACTAAAACAAGTTTCACAAATTTCTAATTTACGTAATCCACGCCGTAATTACATAGAAAATACGAACCCATCATAAGACTAAAGAAGAGAAGTATATATAAATATATAGCCAGATTATTTGAAGCAACTAAACCCTCCCCACAGGAGACAATGGTGGTGGTTGTGAGAGATACCTCGCCGGAGCCTCAGCTTCAATAGGGCCTGAAAATGACTTCTTCCTCTCGTTTTGAATCGATGAGAGATTGTTCTCTACATGAGAACTTTTCGGTTCCATGGTCTTTGACAGATTCCGTCCCTCGTTAACCACTATACAAATGGAGAATGCTTGCAAGAGTGAGAGTGATGTATTGTACTCAACAGCGTAAACACCTTCTCTGTATGGAGTGAAACTCAAGAATGGTTGGTTGTTATTATCCTGTAATCCTCCCTGCAAAAAATTCACATTAATGAGTTTCATAATTGAGCCAAAGGTTGATGTAGTATTCACACTTTTGTGGTGTTATTATATAAACCTGAAAGAAGAGCTTGAAGGCATCTGAAGTTGAGGGGGAGGGGGTTTTGGGTTTATTATGTTGATCGGTGAGGATTCTAAGGTTGCAGCCCATGTCCCAGCCTCCACAGTCGCATGATCCACCTGATTTCCATCGTTGGATCAGCGATGAAGGTCCTCCTTTGTGTGGGAGACTGTGAATTCCACTTGGAAGTACAACTGTTGCGTTGATGTCTGCAAAGTAATCTCCAAGTGTGGTGTCTTTGGTTGAACTTGTGTCAGCAATTTTTGGGACCTTGATCACCATGGCAGCTAGCTCGTTACTTCGCTGTGATTCAGATGCAAAGAGTACAAATTCTCTGGTTAAAATGTTATCAACAGAACTTTCTGCCGCGGAATTTAGAGACTTAGAACCCGAGACTCTCATCTGAGCAACAATGTTGGATGTGTACTCTTGGTTTTGCACCTTCCTGCTGTGGTTCATCCATTTTCCATTTTTCTTCTGTACTTCCTGAACAGTGAAAAACGTATACTTGTGTCCATAGTCTTCCTTTTCTGGTGGAGTCTGTTTTCTTATTGTAGCTGCTGTAATACTTTGTTCCTTTTCAACCGCAAAAGTGAAAAGTGGTTGATCATTCTTAGATGTCACACGGAAAAACGCCTGAACGGTTGAAGATTTTCCATTTCTTGATAGAAGGGTTGAAGAAGATGGTTGACCGTCCGAGGGAATATGCTTTTGGAGACTTGAAGGTGCATCCTTTTGTGGTGGCTCAGGAGATCTACACAAGTGGCTTGCTTTTGGTTTTATTAAAGGTTCGAGCAACCTTCTCAACGGACTAGATCTACCTCTGTTTGCTGCATTGGTTTTATCAAAAGATGAGCCATCACTGAAAGCTGAGGCAGATGGATTATCTAAACCAGATCGTGATGAAATAAGTGCTGAGTTTAAGCGGTGAGGAGTCTGCGCATCTTCGGTGTTGGAGTTTTTGCTGGACTTACCCATGCTGAAGCTGAGTCGACGAAATGGTGAAATGCTCCTTGCTCTTTCTGATACAGCTTTAGCTGGTTTCTGATCTGACTGTTTGAGCAATGTTTCTGTCGATCTTCTATCTAGAGTCCTGCTCCTACAGGGACTAGATTCAGCCTTTCTTGCTCGTGGAGCTGAACATGATCTTTCGGGTAAAAATTTATTTTTCTCTGAACTCAAGAAGTTCATACGCTTTAAGAATGGCTTACTTCCATCACCTTCACGTCGACCTACATCAGAGTCCATGACTGGACCTTTCCCAAAGGTTAACCTCTCTGGGAAACCCTTTCTATTAGTTTCTGCCACTCGCTCAGCTAGCAGCACTTTTGAATCATAGAACTTGGACAAACCAATAAACTGTTTCTGAGAAACAATTCCTGGAACAAACACAGCAGCAGGTTTTACTTTTCCAAACAGATCATGAACACGAGGATTTCGGATTCTCTCATCCAACTTCTCTCCTTTTTTCTTGAAATCCTCAGCTAGATTTTTTGATATAATCCTTGTGCAAGAAAGACTATCAGGCTTTGATGGACTCAAGAAAGTTCTGGTTTTCGGAACAATTTTAAATTCAGAATCTTTCTTCTCATTCTGCTGGAACGCAGTTGCACAAGGAGGGATTTGATGAAACTGCCCATCTCTTCTAGTCAAATCCCTTTGTCTGTCCGTGATATTTCCTGGCAAAAAGCTATGACTTTGAGAAGTATCACCATTATCTCGAGGTAGCTCAAAATCTTGAGAACAATCTCCTGGCTTAGATGACATCAAATAATACTGCAATGGAGGGTGATTAACCCTTTTGAGAAACGGAGAAGCACACAAACCTCTGCTGGAATCAGTCGACGATTCGTCAGTCCAGAGTGATGAAGATGTACTTGTGTTAGACAACGAAGATCTCGTATGCTTATCCATATGTTTATCACCAGACTGCCTATTTCTTAACTCCAGTGAACCAATGCCACCAGCTTTAACATCTTTCTCTTCAAATTGATCACATTTATTTACATAACTCGGCACATAAGACTTGTACTTGACAAGATCTCTTTCTCCTGAAGCAGTTGTACCAATCCGTGACTTCAAACGATTCTCCAACCGTTTGGGACATACATCTTCAAATTTTTTCGTGATCTCGCGTTGAAAATAAGAATAAGATAATCCTCGTTTATCATCTCTAAACTTATCCGGTGGAGGAATCGACCTTTGGCTTTCCTTAGGTAATACCTTCTTCTCAGCAGCCACAAAAGGTGGTCTATCACCTGAACCCTTCTTCAGCTCCAAACGACACTCCATTCTACTGTTTGATAAGTTTCACTCAGATGATTCCTTAGCCTCCCATTCTACTGCAAAAGCTTCAAAATGTAGATACAAAAATAACACAAGATTATTATCCAGTAACAAATCTTCAAACTTTTGAGATAGAATAAACAAAAAAAAAGCCAAATTTTTAAGATAGAAACAGCTTCATGACCTTTAGATCCTTTACAATCAATGAGATCTGACAAGAATCTCTACAGAATAAAGCTGAAGAAAAAAGCAAAAAAAGACCAAAATAAAATCACATTCTTGCAGATATTACTCTTTTAAGTTTCCAATTTTACAAAACAACCACTAAACAAAAATTAGTGACTTTAAAAGCCAAAAGACCGAAGAATTACACAACTAATCAGAAATTAACTCGACAACACAAACAAAATTTCCCAGACGAAACATTTCCTGCCAGTGACGGATAACGAAAAAAGCTTCGAAATCGATCCGTACCTCGATAAAATCAGTGTTCCGACGAAGCAACAGAGTGAAAAATCAGATCAGAATAACGACGAAGAACAGATCTCTAAGCCTCCGTGAAATCCGGCGGGAATCACGCCGACGAAGCTGACCCTATCAGCTCTACGAAGCTAAAGTGTAAGTGAGAGAGAGAAAGAGAGGATTTTTTGAGCTTCTTTAATTGTTGTAGATAGAGAGAAAGAGTTGTTGGAGAGCTCTCCGAGTCTTTCGTGGAAGTTGTTTCATTCTTTTTTTTTATGGAGCAAAAAAAAACATATCTTTTTGCGGCCGACGGATTTAGTAAAAACACAGTAGAATTACAGATATCGTAGAAATGTAGAATCGTACGATCAAGATTCCGTAATGGACGCGGGAATTACGTCACCTTTGACCCCACTTAATATGGGCCTACTCCGTTATAAACTTAAATGAAAAAGCCCATTAAAGGCTCCTAAAATTTTCTGGATTCACCTGATAGGTCCTCTAGAGGTTTCTGTATTCCCGTAAAAATCGAGAAACTTCGATTTATCCCTTTAAATAGATTTCACCATTCTCTATTCTTTCACCAAAATTCGAAAATAAAAACTTCAGCAAAAGTTTCTAAAGCAACGAAGTCGAAAAAAATGTCGATGATTCCAAGCTTCTTCGGTAACAACAGGCGAAGCAACATCTTCGATCCATTCTCTCTAGACGTTTGGGATCCGTTTAAGGAACTGACGTCGTCTTCTTTCTCCCGAGAAAATTCGGCGATCGTGAACGCGCGTGTGGATTGGAGGGAGACGCCGGAAGCGCACGTGTTCAAGACGGATCTTCCTGGACTGAAGAAGGAGGAAGTGAAGGTTGAGGTTGAAGATGATAGTATGTTGAAGATAAGTGGAGAGAGACATGTTGAGAAGGAGGATAAGAATGACACGTGGCACCGAGTGGAGAGATCGAGTGGGCAGTTCACGAGGAGGTTTAGGTTGCCGGAGAATGTGAAGATGGATCAGGTGAAAGCTGCGATGGAGAATGGTGTTTTGACTGTGACTGTGCCTAAGGCGGAGACTAAGAAGGCTGATGTTAAATCTATTCAGATCACCGGCTAAGCTAATGGGTTCGAGTTTTATTAACGGAGTTTCATGTTTGTGGTTCTATTTTCACCCGAGTGTCCCAGTCTATCTAAATTACAATAATCACTCATCAGTTTGACCTATCATGTACCTTAATAACATATGGAAATGGAATAAATAATTATTATTGTTATGAAGCTTTGCGTAATTTAAACTAAAGTTATTAATCTTCCAAGTGTCAAGTGTTATTTCTACGCAACTAATTAATCTTCAAAAAAGCTATACGAAGCGCCATAGCACAAAAGTCATGTAAACCTTAAAAAGAAAAACGAAAGTGAAATGTTTTGACATTGAAATATTCGTGTTATTTATAACTCTTTTTCAATAATTACTCTTCGGTTTTACAATATGATATTAGTTCTAAATATTTGATTTAGTTCTAATATCTGAGCTGTGTATTTCGTTCTGACATATTTAACAGATGTAGAATCTGAGATAGAGCAAACTAAATAATAAATAACCACATTGCACATCACTTTGAAAATGTAACGTGAGCAGAGGCCTTTTATTTTAGAGCAAAAAGTAGGGCTTCCATTAATAAAAAAATTTAGTGGTTATGTTGGTTCATATCTCAATATTTAGAGTTTTATGGCTAAAAATTACTTTTTCATTTATGAATTCACTTTTTATTAAGTTCCACATAGTATTATTGGTATCATTTTGCTTTTACATTAAATAAATACATAAATATTTAAAATATATTAAATATAGAGCTACATAATATAAATATAAATAATAAAATTCTGAAAATTAAAAAATAATTTAGTTTTAAATATGTTTATCTTATAAAATTAAAAATTTTCAAAACAATTATCTATAATTATTTTATGTAAAATTATATAATTTTGCAAAACTTTTTGTTTTAAATGCATCTATTTTATAAAATTAAAATCTTTCAAAACAATTATATATTATTGTTGTATTTTAAATTGTATAATTTTACAAATATACATATATATATATATATATTTAAAATACGCGGACCTGTTAGAAGTTAGCCACGGCTTTGGACGGCAACCATGACGCGTTTAAAGGTGATCCATTTCTGGATTTATTTTCAAAATACCAGTGGATAACGCATAGCAAAAGAAAACAAAATGGTCCCTTTTTATTTTGCCACGACGTCGTTTTGGTGCAGTGACCAACCATTATAAAAGAATTAGTCAAAGACTGAAAGAGAAAGAGTGGAGTTCGACATCCAATGGCGGAGAAAGCAGAGGGGCAAGTGAAGCTTCTAGGGTTTTGGGCAAGCTCTTTCACCTGTCGGGTCAAGATCTCTCTCAAACTCAAAGGCGTACCATACGAATACTTGCCCAACAAGAGCCATTTGCTTCTTGAGCCAAACCCGGTTCACAAGAAGGTTCCAGTTCTTGTTCACTATGGTAAAATATTACCTGAGTCACATTTAATTCTCGAATACATCGATCAGACATGGAAGAAGAATCCAATTCTTCCTCAAGATTCTTAGGAGATAGCCATGGCTCGATTCTGGGCTAAGTTCGTCGATGAGCAGGTATATCCAACAAATTACATTAATTTATATTTGTAGGTTAAAATAATAAACATGTAAATTTTATGTAAAGATTTTATATATATTGATCTTAACTTGCAGATCCTAAAACTAGGGTTCAGGTCCTTAGTAAAAGCAGAGAAGGGAAGAGAAGTTGCTATCGATGAGGCTAGAGAAGTGATTAAGTTTCTTGAGAAGGAAGTCGCTGGAAAAGATTTCTTTGGCAGCAAGAATATCGGATTCTTGGACATGATCGTAGGAAGTATGATCCCTTTTTTGTCTGGTTCGGCTTTGGGAAAGTATGTGAATTGATATGATTCCAGAGGAGAAGTTTCCAGAATTAAACAGATGGATCAAGAATTTGGAAGAAGTTGAGGCCGTGAGGGAGTGCATTCCTCCAAGAGATAAACAAATTGAGCGCATGACCAAAATTGCAGAGACAATTAAGTCTTCCTAAACCAAAGACAACATTTTTATTTATTTATTGATCTAAAATTTGGTATATCATTATTAAAGTTGAACTTTGTGTCGTTTTATCTAATTATATGCATCTCAGCTTTCGGATTTAAAGAACTTCACTAACTGGTTACAGATACAAGTGTAACAGAAAGCAATTCTTTTAACAATTCGAAAACCATAAAGGCTGAGTCGAGAATTGTCATATAACCTCAGGTGAACAAAAGTAGATTCTACTATATATCCCTCAATGTAGCTGGATTCTAAACCTAAATCCACAATATGAACAGAGCAAATTCTCAAGCAAACTTCATCACCTTTCACCATTGCCTTATCTCCGCGAAAACTAAGATGAAATAAAAGGAAGAATCAAACAAATCCCAATTCAACTAATTCTCAAGAACAACATTACTCAAGAGCTTGCAACTTTGAATCTTGAACTGATAAAAGATTCACTCTTCATATTAAGAAACCAAAGATACTGTCACCAGGTTCGCCAATTGAAAGAGGAAAGAGCAATAGAAGACTAATCTAGACTCGAATTCTCAGATCTCAACAAGTTCTTTCCCCATCAAATCCACCCACCGTATCTTTCTTCTTCCTCATCTATAAAATAGATGGAATTGTTCACAGTACTCCACAAGCCTTTTGCATTGCAATCATCAATTTCGTAGGCTTCTTCATCTAAAATTCTTGTCTAGACATGATTACAACTTTCTCCACTATTGCAACACCAGATTTTCTTGTTGAATCGACCGCAAACACCAGATTGTCCACGAGAACTTCAAAAGATCTAGGGTTTAGTCGGAAGAGTTTATGAAGAGACTACAGTTGATTGATATGCCACGAAGTCAGGAAAAAAATCAGAAATGCCACGGTTATGTTTATTATTTTTATTTTATTTATTTTTTAAATTAAAAATCAATAGAAATATCACATGACTCAGTCCCCATAAAGTATCCTAATTTTCAAATTCTATGATTTTCTCTCCCACAAAATCTCCCAACATAAACTTCCACAGAAACACTAGATACTGTTGAAAAAGTGAATTGTGAGGAAAAAATGAATAATTCAAATAAAGATCACGGAGAGAAAGAAAACGTTAATGAAGAGAAAAAAGCAAGAAATTCAATAGAGAAGCTTGCTGGCAAGTGATGGACAAAGGTTTGAGCAAATCATAGAGAAGCTTGTTGGCATTGATAACAAAATCTCACATATAGATGTGAGAGTGAGAGATTTTGAAAATTATGTGTAAGCACATCTAGAGAAAGAAGCTTACAAAGAAATGCATGCTGGGACAACAAAGGATTTTTAACCTAAGGATTTTCAACCAACAAATTTGCAACCAACGGATTTGGTTCTTTATAGTGGAGTCGATGACCCAATTCCTCCAAATATCAAGAAAATAAGTGAGTATTTTGGTTAACTTTGATGGAGTTATTGATTTTTTGTTGAGATTAAATATTGTTTGTTTTATTTTTATCAAGATGGTGGTGAGGATCAGAAAAAGAAGGAGAAAGAGAAGAAGGATAAAGAAAAAAAAGGACACTGGAACTCCATTAAAAACTGGGAAGAAGGGAAGAAGGGAAGAAGGCAACCATCCAGATTGATAAGGACACCGTATGAAGCACAACATAATCGACAAAGAAAGTAGGAGTAAGGTTGGTGTGTTTATATATTTTGGTGATATTTTGGTAGTATTTTGGTTAGGTGCGACTGAATTTTAATCAAAAGAAACAAGTTTGTTTTTACTAATTTCAGTATTTGATACAACTGACAAAAATGAAGAACACAAAGAGTCACCACTTAGAAAGTGAAATTTTACTTAGAAAGTGTCTGGAAATTTTACCCGAGCTACATAATTATAAGATCCTCCTGAAAAACAACAATCGGATCTTTAGCCGCAGATTATTTCTAAACATAAACCACATACTAAACCACATTCTTAGCAACTAACTCCTTCAACCTACCAATCTCGCCTTCCTTATGGATTAAGCGCTCTTTAAGTTCATCAATTTCAACACACATTAGACGCATTGACTCACGAATTAACTTCAAAACATGATTAACACCACCTTTATATCGGAAAGCGTTTAGAACTGGGTTTTTTCTGCTCTTCAAGTCGAATCCTTATGATTGTAAGTTCCTCATCAACTGCGTCATCCCACAACTTAGATATGTGTTCTCCACCATGCTACACATAATTCCTCACACAATTATATCACAAACACTATACACACATTCAAATTCGTGATAACCTTACCTCACTCATTGGGTATTTGTAGTATTTTCTTCCTTGATTCTCGACAATTGTAGACACTTGAAATCGGAGAAATTTACCACATAAACAACGTGACGGAACACCATAATCATTGTCCATTCTAGCGCAACCACTATCAAAATTTGGTGCGGGTCTGAACTTTAAGTGTAACTAGTTGACATTATGAATGTATCAAGAAAAATGAAATTAGAAACTGATTTAACACTAGACACCGATTAAACCCTAGGTTTAGAGACCTATTCTAGTCACTAATTCCTAAACCGATTAACCTTAGAAATTGCGGGATTATAAACCCATAAATCATGAAATGACAAACCCTAGATTTACTTTTGTCGATTGTCGAGCTAAACCAACGAATCACCTCTCCAAATCGGGAAATTACCTCTCTAAATCGTGAAATCGCCTCTCCAAATCGCAAAATCGCCTTTCTCTCCCTTCTCTCTTAAACTCTATGAACCTCTCTAAAAACTGAATTTCAAATTTTAAAATGTTTTGAAATTGGGAGAAATCTCAAATGTTTTAAAATTTTAAAAGTATTAAAATCATCACACGTGTGATATAATGGGGCCTATAAAGTATAAACATAATTGTCTCTAAATGTATTGTTGGATGTCCATCCTCATAGTTGTACTTTTGCGATTTTTGTGTATTTGTAGTTGGACTTTGATGTAAATTATTATGTTGTAGTTGGCATCATGATTTTTCACTATTAATTATCATTTAGAAGATTTTCATGATAAAATTTAGCTTTCACTGCTTTTGCATCATAAGAGGACGACCACTTACAAAGTTTTCCTTATACTATAAAGAGTGTTTTATGTTAAAACAAGAATATATGTTAGAAAACGATAAATTTTTGTTTTGATTTAAAAATGTTTCTTTATAGTTCAAATTTTTTTGGAATCCTTATAAAGCGTAATTTATTGTTGTCATATTTGTCGAATATAATTTAAGTTGTACAAATATAAAGAATAAGACATGTTATTAGGTATACCTAGTTGAACTTGGTATTACAAATGCAAATACATACATACATGTTCTTAGTTGTACCTAGTTGAACTTGGTAGTACAAATCCGACAATTACAAATACAAACACACAAATTAAGTTTCCTCATCAGGACTTCTGGGTTGCAACCACCTCTCCAATTTTATACAGGAACATGCTCGCTCTTCCTCCGCCTCTTTCGGAGACGTTCTTCGGTGGATAGAAGGCGCGTTTCTTGATTTTTCTCACTTTTTATGTACTATGGCGGTAAGGCGAACAATTTTTGAATTTCAGCAAGAATATTCCACTTAGACTCATGCGTCACTTCATATATCATTCTGTAATATGTCAATACCCACATCTCAATCAAGTAATATTTCGAGCAGAGATCATAGATTTGGATATTCGTTGTTCTTTTTTCGTTCCTCATGACGTTACTGGTCGGGCCTTTTGCATGGACACACATATACTTGTCTATATCAAAACATCTGCAAGAACAACTTTTCATTTTCAATCCACCAAATTAGTCTTTCCATCGAGCCCAATAACGTTGTATTCAAGCTGGAAGTTGTTTAGCTCAATCACTGATAAATGTGATGCAATTGTACATCGTGTGTGCAATTAGTTCTCCAAAAAAGGCACCACTTTTGTTGTGTCCGATGCAGCAGTAGATTCTTTTCTATGTTTGTTGAACCACTCGGAAAATTTCTCAAGAATCGTATCAATCGTAGGTTATAGGGAGTACTTCCCTGCTTTCTTAAACATACTGTTCAATGATTAAGTGGAATTGCTAGGTCTATGTTGTATTTGTCTCCTTGAAAATAGCACATTTCCCATTTCTCCAGCCTTATACTCTTATCCAGATACTCACGTTTTTTAGGAAACATACTACTAATATCATCATACTCTCTGTTGAACCTACTCTTAGTATAAACTTGAGCGCAATTCCTGAATTTCATTGCACCTTGATCCTTGTCATTCTTCACCTTTACTCTCAGGTTTGAGAAAAATGCCAGATACAATGTCCATGCAGTGCGCTCGGATACACCTTAGAGACTGCCTTGATGATGCTTGCATGTCCATCGCTTATAAAAACCAATCTAAGAACATTTGGTATAAAGGTTTTCAACATTTTGAAAAACCAGGTCCAACTAACATCTTTCTCACTATCAATTACACCAAACACAATGGGGTAATGGTAATGATTTGGATCCTGAGCTGTTGCAAAAACTAACATACCACTATATACAATCTTAAGAAAAATTGCATCCACAACTATCATTTTCCTCATTGCCCTAAACCTTTCAATGGTAGCGCCCAAAGCGATGAATATATATTTGAATATTTTTTCGGTATCCAATTGCACACTTGTTACTGTCCCAGAATTGATATTCTCTAACATGTATAAATAAGAATACAACATCTTATAGTTTTTTCAGGACTCTCTCGCACATCACTAACATGTTGTTTATTTCCTCTCAAGGCGGTAGAGTAGGAACAATGCAAACCAAATTTTCATTGAACAATACTCATGATGTTTTTAGGAGTTGGGGTCTCCAATTGACCTGGATAGTTTTCATGCAAAACAGATGCTACTAATCGTGGTGTTCTTTTCTATTTAATATTGCTTGAAGTCTCAACAGATTGAGAGTATGTATGCATCTTTCTGTGTACTTTGACACAGAAAAAATCTGTTTCTTAATTTTTACAACTCAGTAAATACCATTTACAACTTTGTGAAACTTGACAGCATCGTAGCATAAGTCGCTTCGTGTCTGACTCAACAATTTGGAATCCAAAACAATTCTTATTTGCAGTTCTACGAACCAAATCTTGCTTTGCCTACTTAGAACTAAATTCTTGATCTATTTCAAGACTCGTACCATCTTGCACATACTAACATTCTTCTACACAATATGAAAATTCAACATATTTATATCTACCATCCAAATTGTCATCTACATAGTTATCCATCAGAATATTCACTAACCACAATTTTTGTTACTTGATATATTCTCACAATCTTCATCAACAGCATTTTCATTAACAACATTCTGCATCTGCTCTTCAATAATTGACGCTTTTGTTATTTTGTTGTTTCACCCTCTCTCAAAAATAGTAAGGATTCATGCACCGTAATTTATACGTACACATTAAATATGAGCACTACACAAGATTCGAAGTTACCATTCGTAATCTTTTAAAAAAAACTCTGAGAATTAGAAGAAAGTCATACTAATGATACTATCATCATCAAGCTTGAACACCTTCACGTCTTCTACCTTCTTTCCTCTCATACATTTACCTTCATCATTCTCAGTCTCAGTGAAGTAGATAGAATTCGCCAAACATCCATAGTACTCGGAGGGTACGATCGTTAAACAACTGTCCACAGCCCCAACGAGTGCCTTGTCTCCCAAGGAACTAACCTTAACCCATTTTTCCAAATTATCCATCTTATAAACTTTACAACCAACTGTCCTCTCGATATTTTCTCCTTTTACACGAAAATTCTTACCGTAACGATGAACAATGCATAGATCTCCACAATACTCCACAAGTCTCTTTTCCTTGCAACTCTCAATCTCGTAGTCTTCCAATGGAGTTGAAGGTGCATATTGAACGCTGCTGAGTTGTGATAAAATAATCCACCAAATTACTCCGTTTAAGTCTAAGGTATAGACATGTCCTCTGTGAATTATAATGTCCGAGAACTTGACAACTTGATCTGTGCCCCATAAATCTTCAACTTGCCTTTTAATCCTTGTCCAACCTTTCTTTTCGTCTCCCTTCTTCCAGCACCAGATTTTCTTTCTTTCGTCGACTGCAAAAAACATATTGTGTAGGAAGACAACTCTAGACGACATGTGTGATCGCTTATTTTGTGAGTGCAAGTATTCAATCTCGTGAGATTGGCTAATCTCTGAAACCGCAAACTTCAAAAGGTCTAGGGTTTGATTGGAAGGGGTGATGAGCTGACGAGAGAGAGGAGACAAGAAATTATTCTTTCTGGATTTGGAGACTTGTCTGGTTCTTATCAGCCTTCCTTTGAAAGAGAGCAGACGAAAGAGAGGAGACACAAGATTATTCTTTTTGGATTTAGAAACTTGTCTTGTTCTGATCAGCCATCTTTTGAAAGAACATGAAGAAGGGAGAGTTACACGGAAGAAAGTGGTGGGAAAAGACGAGTCCTTCTCCAAAAGCTGAAGGAAGCAAGATTGTGTCCAAAGCGGTTCGGGAAACGTTTTTTTGTCGCAACCGCGGAACGCCATGGTTGACAGATGCTACGGATGCGGCAGAACGATGTTATTGGATAAACCGTTGGCGATTAAACCATCGAGTTCTTCTGGTAAATCAGACCACTCAATTTCACCCATCTTTGAATTAATGGACGAGTTCTCTCAGTGTTGTTATTGTTGAAGTTATTTCTTCTTGTTCAAAGCAAGAAGATGAGATTTCTTTTAACTAAAGAAAACTGAAACGAAAAGAAGTAAAGATAAACCAAAATGAATTGGTTTAATGAACAACTTGAAAAAACAGAGAGACTCGTACGAGAGAGACAAGAGTAAAATCTGGAAACTATTTAGACAAAACACAAACTTATATAGATGTGTTACATAACCGAAAACAACCGCTTGTAACCTTTGGAAACTGTAAACGATAACTACCCAAAATAAGTCAGACCTGTTAGACTGAACTATATAAACACAGATATATAATTAATTATATTTAACATATAACCAAACTCACGAACAGTTATTACTTTTAGTCAAGCAATATTTTCATGCACCAGAACCAGATACGTATGTATATATTAAAATATTCTGAATCTAATACAGAAGAGGTGTTTCTTTGTTTATCTACAAGATCACAACAAAACCGAACCGTTATTTTAGTAAAAATGTTCTTTTTTTAAGTATTATGTTAAATTATATTTTAAAAAACTCTATTTTTTAAACATTTTTAAAAAGAATAACTTTTAACTTTAATGATCGATAAAAAGTGAATTCATTAACCTAAAACTAAAAAATTCATTTGGGATAAAACCAATTTTTAGATAAAAGAAAATATATCATTTTCGATAGAATGAAAATACCGAAAAAAAAGAATGACGAAAACAAAATTTAAGACCCCTGTTTCGATTTTCTTTGTATGGATTTCATCAACACAAATCAGTGGAAACAAATAGAGGCGGAGAAAAAAGTGGTGGTTCACCCTCGTCGAACTAGTTCTATCAAAGTTCGACAGTTAGTAGCACAGAAGAAACTGGTTATCGGCGGTTTGACGAATTAAGGACGAAAATTGCATTGTCCCATACGTGATAGCTTTCTATTTATATAGATTGTGATCGAAGTTACCGGCTTCAGATCAACGGCCCTTTACTGCTTCTGATTGCTTCAAAACGTGCAGCCATGATATCATAGTCAGGCAGTTTTGGATGAACATGGTCATCGCTTGAGTCCTGTCTGGACTGAGGAGCCTGAGGCGGTGGGAGGGAAGAAAATAACACGACCCTTTGATGGTCCTTCTTCTGGCTCTGTATCTTCCTCATCAAACTTGATCTCAAAAGTTGTTGGAGGAGGATGAGGAAGTGATGCAGAGTTGTAGCTGTGTCTCCTCTTCATTGTTTCCGTTGCTTTTGCTTCGGTCTTGGATTGTAGTGCAAAGTGGTGTATTCTAGTCCCATTGACGGGATACTTGTAAGAAAAAAAATTGTGTAGGCGAACTCACCAAATTCTTCATGTTAAAATTTATTGTTCACGAGAGAGTAGAATAGTTTTAACTAACTCATTTGCAAACATTGATAATAGCAAGTGATATGATACTAAGTGGCTACTAAGAGTTATATGAACTTCCAATCAAATAGCCGTTAGATTTTATTTTTGATCAAAACGAAAATTTGTTGAAATTTTATAGTAGCAATAGATTACGTCATTATCATTTATTTAATTTTAATATTCTCCATTAGCATCTATCTAATTAACTAAAATGTATAGGAAACAAAGAAACAAAATATCTTCGGAAATGTTAACAAGAAAATAAAATTAAGGTTTGAAATTCGTGACGGAACAACGTGGTAAGTGTCTGGAGATTATATATGGCAAATACTAAACGAGTAGAGACAAAAAAATAAATTTATCAAAAAAATAAATAATAAATAAATAAGTAAAATTATCAAAAAGAAATAAAATAAGCGGAGTGACGTAAGCAATGACTTGATTACCTTAAAGATGTTATTTTTCGTTTGACCTTCAAGATATGCTTGAGAATAAAGGAAAACCATAATGGTCTTTTTTAAATTTGTTACCATGTCCCACAGCTTCATATATATACAATATATTAGTAATCAATCAAGCGAACGAACTAGAAAAGCTAGAAAGAGAGAAGAACAGAGGAGATACATAATAAAAACTAAAAAGTGATAGAGAAAGAGATCTAATGGCGAAGAAATAAGAGTGTGAAGCTACTAGGGTTTTGGAAAAGCCCTTTTAGTCGTAGGGTCGAGATGGCTCTCAAACTCAAAGGCATTCCTTACGAGTACTTGGAGGAAGACTTGCCTAAAAAGAGCCATTTGCTTCTTGAGCTAAACCCGGTTCACAAGAAGGTCCCAGTTCTTGTCCATAATGATAAAATTTTATCCGTGTCACATGTGATCCTTGAATACATCAACCGAACATGGAGTAACAATCCAATTCTACCTCAAGATCCCTATGAAAAATCCATGGCTCGATTCTGGGCCAAGTTCGTCGATGAACAGGTAATCCAAAAATTTAATTTATAATATTGCTTGCAGATTAATTAATAAGCACTTAAGAGTTATTAGAAGTTCAATACCTTTCAAACATTCAATCATGATTATATGCAGAACATAGTATTTTTTCCGAGTAGTTTTCTTATGGATTGATTAACTTGCAGATCCTACCAGTAGGGTTCATGTCTCTAGTAAAACCAAAAAAGGGGATAGAAGTTGCTATCGAAGAGATTCGAGAACTGATTACGTTTGAGAAAGAAGTCACTGGAAAATATTTCTTTGGCGGCAAGACTATTGGATTCTTGGACATGGTTGTAGGAAGTATGATCTCGTTTTGTCTGGCTCGCGCTTGGGAATGTATGGGAATTGATATGTTTCCAGAATTAAACAGAAGTTGAATGAGGTTGAGATCGTGAAGGAATGCATACCTCCGAAAGAGATACATATTGAGCGCATGAGCAAAATTGTAGAGAAAACTAAGTCTCCCTAAATAAAAAGACAATTGTGACTCTTGGTTCTAAAATATTTACTATATGCTCTAGAATGTGATGAGAGACATGATGGAAAGAATTGTATAACTATCATATTTTATTCAATGTTCATAGGACACATATATATACAAGATAAAGGGAATCACTAGAGTAATTACACAATATTGAAATAGTAATGACAAATCTAATTACAGGATTGAATCAAGGACATGATTAGAGGGATTGAATATCAAAGTAATTGATATAATTATTCTTTCCTTAATATATGCTTGCATCATTTTTTTATTGAAATTATTTTCAAAATAAAGATTTAATGTAGCTGCATTGGTAGTAGAAATCTTTTGAGTGACAAGTGAAATCTTACAAGCTTTATAGATATTTGACTATCTGTTTTAACTATAACAGGATAGTTTGATTTATAATTTAGAAAACATGGCAAAGATGGTAAATTGATAAGTTCTATACGATGAGATAATTTGCTTCATGATGAGTAGTACTGATTACACGAAGTTTGGTAAGAACAACATTTTTAGGCTAATATTAACGTCCGATTGGTTAGTAATAGTATTGGTTCATTGTGTATATATATGTATTTCAGTTTTGTTCACAATGGCACAGTAGCAACAATAACCACATTTCTTGACTAATCATAGAGGTAAGGACCTCTATTGAATTATTTTTCATTCACATGTAAATATCATTCCTTTTCAAGTTCGTTCGTAAAAAATAAAACATCTGAAGTGAAAGATGAAAGACATGCTCAAGATTTGTTGACTTTAAAAATTTACAATTTAATTAACGTTGTTGGAGCTTTACTGAAGAGTAAAATCTTCATAATGGCTAGATTTTAATGTAAAGTTTTACTGAATAACCATGTAACGTTTATTCATATGTGAACAAATTCTGTTTTTGTAAAAAGGTTTTTGAAAATAGTGACAAAACTTATCAAAATAGATTCTGAATTTTTGAATGAGAAAAAATTATAGAAAATATGAAAGAAATACTGAGGCGTGAGGATTAATTAAATACACAACAACTATGATGAAAATATTTTGAAAGTGAGCCCAGCCATGATGTAGATACCTTCTAGATCTCCTTCGATTATACACATGAATAATGTGAACGTACATTGTACTTGTAGATGTTCTTCACAACACCAAGAAAAGTATACTAAACTACTGTAGTAAAGGCCTAAAAATGACTTTTCTTTTCCCTTTTCCTTTTTGGTTTCAAATAAAGCATAATTGACATGACACTATAAATAGTCAAACAAAAATGATAGAAGAGTTGGATAGAAAAAAAAAAAGAAGCGAGAGAGAGAGATAGATTCAATGTCGGAGAACGAAGAGCGTGTGAAGCTTATAGGGTCTTGGGCAAGCCCTTTCAGTCGTAGAGTCGAGATGGCTCTCAAACTCAAAGGCGTGTCTTACGATTACTCGGACGAAGATTATTTGGTCCACAAGAGCCCTTTGCTTCTCCAACTAAACCCGGTTTACAAGAAGGTTCCGGTTTTTGTCCATAATGATAAGATATTACTCGAGTCACATCTAATACTCGAATACATCGACCAAACATGGACAAACAATTCAATTCTACCTCAAGATCCGTATGGAAAAGCCATGGCTCGATTCTGGGCCAAATTCGTCGACGAACAAGTAAATCTATAAACCAATTCCTTTATTGATATTTGCATATGTTATTTATAATAAACACTTAGCACCACCGGTTACTAGAAGTTCAATAACTTTTCAATAGTAAAATCAAGATTCTTGCTCCGATCGATAAGCCATGCCTTGCCGCAAATAATAACTTTTTATAAGAATCGGGATTTATATTTATAATTTATCCAACAGACCTTGTGTATCAAGATCGATGACCATTCTTGCCGTGAATTTTCAATTAAATTATAGTCATAACATGTATATGAGTATATCAGTTGAATAGTAGATTAATGGAACGATGAAAACGTTTTAGTAGAATAAACTTTTTCCGTAGTAGTAAAAAAATGCTAGAAAGTTGTATTGACGTATGTTTAGCTTGTTTATTTATTATTATTTTTATTTTTGATAAAAGTTTAGCTTGTTTATACTAAAAAAATGTGTAATCAACTTTCAAAAGGTGAAGAGTGATATACGGATCATCAGCCAGCACTAAGTTTTTATTGCTTCTCCTACTGTTTCACATTCCATTCCGCATATATATATATATATATATATATTAGTGATTCCTCAGCTAGCGTTACCAACTTGAATATCTATTCACAATAAAACTCTAATTGTAAAATGATTTTACAACCGTGTAGGTCGCATCAATAGGGTTCAGGTCTCTAGTGAAAACAGAGAAGAGAATTGAGGTTGCAATCGAGGAGGCTCAAGAACCTATTATGTTCATTGAAAAGGAAATCACGGGAAAAAAATTCTTCGGTGGAGAGACGATAGGATTCTTGGACATAGTCGTAGGAAGTATGATCCCATTTTGTTTGGCTCGAGGTTGGGAAGGTATGGGAATTGATATGCTTCCAGAGGAGAAGTTTCCAGAATTAAACAGATGGATCAAGAATTTGGAAGAAGATGAGATCGTGAGGGAGTGTATTCCTCATAGAGAGAAACAAATTGAGCACATGATGAAAATTGTAGGGCGAATAAAATCGGCCTAAGAGACAATGATAATACTCTTTGATTCGGAGATGTTAACCATATTGTGTGTTAAGCCTTGTTATTTGAAAATTGTATGAATAATCTCCTAAATAAATGAGTGATTCTTTTTTTTATTAAAAGAACAACAGAAAAATATCTTTCTCTTTTAACTTAAATCAAATGGGCTGGATCTTTGCATCGTTTTCGAAGCTTTGTTTCTCTAGATATGTGTTATGTGTTGGTTGTAAACCAAATTTTGATTTTTCATAGTGAAATTCGTTGAAACACATGACCGACGTTCTCTTAATGGTGCTTGTTTAGGTGTCGATGAAACTGATGCGGATCATCGCAAACTTTATATCTTTCATTAAAGTTAAGATGGAAAATAAACCAAAAATAACACTAACTCGGTTTGAACCCATCACTTTAACCATGCTTTAACCTCTTACACAACTACACCAAACGACATTTTTCACCATTGGATAACAAAAAATGTATAACCTAAAATGATATAAAATAGTTTAAAATAAATTTCCGTTTAATCTCCGATTAATCTTTGATTATTTGATTAGTCGACTAGGTTTACCTTGACCACCCGACTAGCGGTTAACAATATTTTGAACAAAGGTTTTATCACCTGAAATATTACTGTTTTGTTTCAAACTAATTAAGAATAACTGGAAAAAACAATTTCGTTTTATTGTAATAATAATTTAAAAAAAATTGGGAAAAAATTATTTCGTTTTATTGTATAAGAAAAGAATCAAGATTTTGGTTACAAAGATGGAAGCAAATATTTGGCTAATATAATTCTAAAAAAGAAAAGAGAAATCGTATATATAAAAGATTATCAATTGGTTTGAAAGACAACTGTATCATTTCCTAATTTAATATATTTAACTATTTTTAGTGACATGTCATATATTTAACTATATATGAAAGATTTTACTCAAAAGAAGTTACCCAGTTATAGTAGAAGTATCCACTGAATGAAAAAATACTGAGGTGTGTGGATTAATACATATACCAAAAATGATGAACAAATGTGAAAGTAACGTCAACCATGATTTAGATACCTTCTAGATGTCCTTCGATGATATCCATGAAATGATGTACATGCATTTACAGGTGTTCTTCACAACACCAAAAAAGTATACTAAACTAATTAAAGAAGAAAGGCGTTACGTGCATGAAACCATCAATTAATTAAGAGACCAAAACCATATAAAGTAGTCAAAGAAGAACAAAGGAGTCAGATTCAAAAAAAGAGAGAGAGAGATCCAATGGCGAAGAAAGAAGAGGAAGTGAAGCTTCTTGGTTTTTGGGGAAGCCCTTTCAGTCGTAGAGTTGAGATGGCTCTCAAACTTAAAGGCGTGCCTTATGAGTACTTGGAGCAAGATATAGTGGACAAGAGCCCTTTGCTTCTCCAGCTGAATCCGGTATGCAAGAAGGTTCCGGTTCTTGTCCACAATGGTAAGGTATTACCTGAGTCACATCTTATCCTCGAGTATATCGACCAAACATGGAAGAACAATCCAATTCTTCCTCAAGATCCTTACGAGAAAGCCATGGCTTTCTTCTGGGCCAAATTTGTTGATGAACAGGTAACTCTATACCAGTTCCTTTATTATTAAAACATTAACTAGTTGCATAGGTGATTTCTAGAAATGATTTAACTCCTATAACCAACTACTAGAAGTTCATTACATTTTAATTCGTCAAATCATTTTCATTTCAATTAGTAAGGTACGGATTTCGGAAAATGTGAAATGAATATTCCGGGATTCCACACAAAAATGTTACTAGTCGTAGATTAGTGAAGAATTTCAATTTATATTCGATTATTTCCTCAAGAAAATTCTGATTACAAATAAAATAAATATATATATTGTATGCCATTTCTCAAATTTTCAATAATTATTTTTGCTTATTCTATTTTGAAATACCATTTAGTGTAATATATTTAACGATTCCACAAAAAAATATCTATACATATATAATATTATTTCGATTATGTTTTGATAAAATGGTTACTATCCTATCCTATAGGTCGGACCAGGGTTCTTTTCTGTGGTGAAAGCAGAGAAGGGAATAGAGGTTGCAATCGAGGAGGCTCGAGAACTCATAATGTTTCTTGAGAAGGAAGTCACCGGAAAAGATTTCTTTGGCGGCGAGACAATTGGATTTTTGGACATGGTCGCAGGAAGTATGATCCCGTTTTGTGTAGCTCGAGGCTGGGAAGGTATAGGAATTGATATGATTCCAGAGGAGATATTTCCAGAACTTAACAGATGGATCAAGAAGTTAAAAGAAATTGAGATTGTGGTGGAATGTATTCCACCTAGGGAAAAACATATTGAGCATGTGATGAAAATTGTGGAACGAATCAAATCGGCCTAATAGGCCAAGATCGAGAGAGGTTAAACCATAAGTTTGTATGGCCTCGTTATTTAAAAGTTGTATGAACAATCTACTAAATAAAATTAAATTTTATGATTATCTATATATCTATTAATTAGAGCTTTATTAAATACTCCATCTGTTTAAAAAAATTGATTTTCTAAGTATTTCACACAGATTAAAAACCAACAAATATTTAGTAATAAATAAATTCTTTTTATATTTAACAATTTCCATATCTATAAACCAATACTAATTCAACAATTCAAAGACTCTCAACTATTTTTTTAAGTTTACAATTTACTAACATTAACTGATAAAAGTGTATTTAAAATCTAAAGAATAATCATTTAGAAACAAAAATAAAAATAAAAATTAATCTGAAACAGAAAAAATATATGATAAAATCTATCATAACATATTTTATAATAATTTAGATGGTAACCGATGTAATATATATTAAAACCATGGTAACCTATTTGTTTTTTACATCATTTTGTTCAAAAAGATTTGATCTATAATTTAATCTCTATTTCGCGGAAAAACGTGATTCAAGAAATAAATTCTAGTAAAAAAATAGTAGAGTTATATTGTTAACCACTTGATTAAAAATACTTAACTAAAAACACTTCTATGCTGTAATCAATTTAAATCCTTAAAAAGAAATTTGATTAAATGGTCACCATTAAAACAGTTGGTGAACGTTAAATAACAAAATCCAAAACTTTATTTCACTATTTTTCCAAAACTTTATGTTTCAAGCTTATGAATAATTGGGAAACAACAATTATGTTTTATTGTATTAAAAACTAAAAATTTGAGAAAATAATAGTTTCCTTTTATTGTATTAATAAAAATAAAAGAATGAATATTTTGGTTACAAAGATGGAAGAAATTATCTACTACTATATTATTTAAGCAATTCTAAAAACAGTTTAACCAGATTCCATGTGTTATATTACATAAAATGCCACTTTATTATTATAAAATTAAGACTAAACCAAACAAGCTATAGAAAGTTAAAATAGTCAAAAATTTATGCAACCAAAATCCAATAAAAAAATCTAAATAAAATCTTTTAAATAATTATTAGTTTCTAAAAATAAAACTTATTTTTTTTCTCCTAATAAATATAAACAAAATTTTTAAATTAATTTTAAAAAATTCATTAAAAATCCAAACAGAATCTTTTAAATAATTATTAGTTTCAAAAAAATAAGACTTATTTTCTCTCTCCTAATAAATATAAACAAAAAATATAAAATATTTCCATATAAAATCCAATAATTATTTTTGCAAATTGAATTATTTGTAAAATGATTTTTGAATAAAATATCCAATAATTATTTTAAATAATAAAAACTTATTTAAATTAATAAAAACAAAATCTTTTAAATAATTATTAAAAAAGAAAACTTATTTTCTCTCTCCTAATAAATATAAAAGAAACTAATTAATTTTTAAAAATTCATTAAAAAATCCAAACAGAATCTTTTAAATAATTATTAGTAACTAATTTATAAAAATCCAAATAGAATCTACTATAAATTTATATAATAATTATGAATAATAATTATTGTTAATTTAGTAATTAATAAATTAAATTTTTATCCGATTTTTTAAACTACTTAATATATTTATACTCATATTAACAAATTAAAATATTTGATATGATTTGATTTTAAATTAAAATTAAAAAATCAAATCTATTCAAAATAAATAAATCTATTTTATTGTTTCCAAAATCTATTTGTTTGAAATATATCAAGATATATTCAATATATGAAATTATATATTATTTATTAATTTTGAAAAAATAAAACTTATTTTCTCTCTCTCCTAATAAATATAAATGAAAAATATAAAATATTTCTATATAAAATCCAATAATTATTTTTGCTAATTAAATTATTTGTAAAAAAATTTTTGAATAAAATATCCAATAATTATTTTGAACTAATTTTTAAAAATTCATTAAAAATCCAAAGAGAATATTTTAAATAATTATTAGTAACTAATTTATAAAAATCCTAACAGAATCTACTATAAATTTATATAATAATTATGAATAATAATTATTGGTAATTTTGTAATTAATAAATTAATTTTTATCCGATTTTGTAAACTATTTAATATATCTATACTCATATTAACAAATTAAAATATTTGATTTGATTTTTTCCAAAATCTATTTGTTTGAAATATATCAAGATATATTCGATATATGAAATCATAATTTAATCGCTTCAGCTTTTAGTTTCAAATTCAAAATTCATTATCACTAACTACAGTTACATATATAATTATTTACAATTAATTTGTTTCCAAAACAAAATCCTAACATATATACCAAATATTTTTCATATTTAATTCTTTAGTGTTTTGAAAACAATTCAAATTTAAAATTTAACTGCAACCCTAAAACATTATCTCTCTATAAATAGATTGCTAATTTCATCTTCAAGTTCATAACTTTCCGAGCACACATATACTATACTATTTTTTAAAAAAGATTTTAGCATATGATATTGAATTATTAGCAAATTGTTTTGAGGTATTGATTCAATTGAATCCCACTTCTATGTTTTCTATGTTAATATTGATGTTGTCATTTTCGGTCTTTTATTGTATATTAGAGTATATAAACACTTCTATGTTTAGCTTCCTCCATTGCTTTACAAACAACAATGGCTAGAAACAAGGTTGTGACGATGCTTCCGATTTCAGTTCCTGATGGTTTCACGGATGAACAATGATAAATTTAATCAGACATTTCTCCACGCTGTAGAGCACGGGCCATTATCTAGTTTAGCTAATATAACTCTAAAAGAAAGAGAAATAAATATAACGATTATCGATTAATTTGAAAATTGTATCATTTCCTAATTTAGGTATATTTAACTATGATATCATATATAATTAACTATATATTAAAGATTTTTTCAAAAAAAAAAATACCCTATAATATAGAGTAGATTTTGAAATATACATGCTCCCAAAAGTATCAATTGAATGAAAGAAATACAGTGAGGCGTAATGATGAACAAATGTGAAAGTAACGTCAACCATAATGTAGATAGATACCTAGTGACGTCAGGCGTCGGCCATGATGTAGATACCTTCTAGATGTCCTTCGATGATATCTATGAATGATATACAAACATTGTCCTTACAAATGCTCTTCACAACACTAAGAAAATTTTATTAAACTAGTCAAAGAAAAAAGGCGTTACATGTACCGGTGGATATATATCGAGACCAGAACCACATAAAGTAGTCAAAGAAGAACAGAGGAGTTACATTAAAAAAAAAAGCTAGAGAAAGAGAGAGATCCTATGGCGAAGAAAGAAGAGGATGTGAAGCTTCTAGGGTTTTGGGCAAGCGCTTTCAGTCGTCGAGTGGAGATGGCTCTCAAACTTAAAGGCGTGCCTTACGAGTACTTGGAACAAGATATAGTGGACAAAAGCCCTTTGCTCCTCCAGCTAAATCCGGTTTACAAGAAGGTTCCGGTTCTTGTCCACAATGGTAAGGTGTTATGCGAGTCACATCTGATACTCGAATACATCGACCAAACATGAAAGAACAATCCGATTCTTGCTCAAGATCCTTACGAGAAAGCCATGGCTTTCTTCTGGGCCAAAGTCGTTGATGAACAGGTAACTCTAAACTCTATACCATTTCATTTTCAAAATATATATATATATATATATATATAATCTATACCATTTCCTCTATTATCA
Source organism: Cardamine chenopodiifolia (assembly GCA_963922655.1). NCBI lineage: Eukaryota > Viridiplantae > Streptophyta > Magnoliopsida > Brassicales > Brassicaceae > Cardamine > Cardamine chenopodiifolia. Next base: position 12,263,598 of record OZ000486.1, on the reverse strand, counting down.
AAATATCTACTAGTTGCATAGATGATATCGGAAAATCATTTTAATTTCAATTGGTAAGCTACGAATTTCGGAATGTGAAATGAATATTCCGGGATTACGCAGTTTTTTTTACCAATCGTAGAGTAGTGAAGAATTTCAATTTACATTCCATGATTTCCTCAAGAAAATTCTGATTAAAAAAAATTAATATTGTATGCCATCCCTCAAAATTTTGAAATTTCTTTTTCCTTTTACTTATACTAATTTTATGTACCATGTCGTGTATATATTCAACGATTCCACAAAATATCTATGCATAATATTATTCCATTTAATTTTGTAATGAAATGGTTACTATCTTGTAGGTCGGACCTTTAGGGTTAATTTCTGTGGTTAAAGCAGAGAAGGGAATAGAGGTTGCAATCAAGGAGGCTCGAGAACTCATTATGTTTCTTGAGAAGGAAGTCACCGGAAAAGATTTCTTTGGCGGTGAGAAAATTGGATTTTTGGACATGGTCGCAGGAAGTATGATCCCGTTTTGTATAGCTCGAGGTTGGGAAGGTATAGGAGTTGATATGATTCCAGAGGAGATATTTCCAGAACTTAACAGGTGGATCAAGAACTTAAACGAAATTGAGATCGTAGTGGAATGTATTCCAAATAGAGAGAAACAAATTGAGCACATGATGAAAATCGTGGAACAAATCAAATCGGCCTAATTAGAGGCCAAAAATTCTTCGATCGAGAAGAGGTTAACTACATGTTTACATGACCTTGTTATTTAAAAGTTGTATGAAAAATCTACTAAATAATAATAATTTTTATGAATATCTAGATATCTAGTAATTAGAGCTTGATTGATATAGGATAATATCTAGCATAACAATTTTTTTAATAATTTAGATGGTAACCGATGTAATCAATACAATAACATCTAAATGAGTCTCTCTAGAACTGACTGACATATCAGTATTTTTTGTGTTGTTAGGAGCTGACACAGTCTCATCGATTCTTAGCCATGAATTTAATTCTCAAATTCTATCTTGGCCGATATATCAAGCCTCAGCCTTCTTTTATTCTGATTATAAAACATACCCAAGCTTCAAAATTGTTCTTTAGAGACATGTATTGTAGTTCTGACTCTAAAAATCCATGCTGGATTGGTAAGGAAAAGCTTGGAGAGAATGAATTAACAGAGAAGAAGCTAGCAAAGTACATCATTGTCGAAAACGTTATTCCATGCGAGACAACCACTAAAAGGTGATTCATTTGTTATGGGTTTTTCCCTCCTCTACGTATCAAACTTTAATATTGAGATGTTGCAATATATCACTGCAACAAAATACAGTTGATTAGCTATGGCAAAATCGGCTACCAGAAACTTGTATTTCCTTGTTCAATATATTTTGCGACAGATTCCAAACATATAATTTTTGTTGTTATTTTACTGTCATTAATGATATATGTTGCCGATTTTTTTTAGAATTTACAACATACCATAATGAAAAATATTCGTAGCCAAAATATGTTGGTCGTAATTTATTCATACTATAAATGTAACGTCAATCATAACGTAGATACCTAGTGACGTCAGCCATGATGTAGATACCTTCTAGATGTCCTTCGATGATATCTATGAGTGATATACAAGTGTTCTTCACAACACTAAATTTTTTTATTAAACTAGTCAAAGAAGAAAGGCATTACATGAACCGGTGATAAATATCGAGACCAGAACCACATAAAGTAGTCAAAGAAGAACAGAGGAGTTAGACCTAAAAAAAGCTAGAGAGAGAGATCCAATGGCGAAGAAAGAAGAGGATGTGAAGCTTCTTGGTTTTTGGGGAAGCCCTTTCAGTCGTAGGGTCGAGATGGCTCTCAAACTTAAAGGCGTTCCTTATGAGTACTTGGAGCAAGATATAGTGGACAAGAGCCCTTTGCTTCTCCAGCTAAATCCGGTATGCAAGAAGGTTCCGGTTCTTGTCCACAATGGTAAGGTATTACCCGAGTCACATCTTATCCTCGAGTATATCGACCAAACATGGAAGAACAATCCAATTCTTCCTCAAGATCCTTACGAGAAAGCCATGGCTTTCTTCTGGGCCAAATTTGTTGATGAACAGGTAACTCTATACCAATTCCTTTTAACTAGATGCATACATAGGTGATTTCTATATATTATTTAACTCCTAGAACCACCATTTTTTTTGTTAAAAAATATAATAGAACCACCAATTACTAAAAGTTCATTACACTTTAATTCCAACTGGTAAGCTACGATTTCGGAATTTGTGAAATGAATATTCCAGGATTCCGCACAATATATATTTCGCACAAAAAAAGTCAATATATATTTGATGATTTCCTCAAGAAATTTCTGAAAATAAAATAAAAATATATATTGTATGCCATTCCTCAAATTTTCAATAATTTATTTTCGCTTATTCTATATTTTTATGTACCATGTCGTGTCTATATTCAACGATTCCACAAAATATTATTCAAATTAATTTTATAATGCAATGGTTAATATTTTCTAGGTCGGACCAGCATCGTTCAGGTCTGTAGTGAAAGCAGAGAAGGGAATAGAGAGTGCAATCGAGGAGGCTCGAGAACTCATAATGTTTCTGGAGAAGGAAGTCACCGGAAAAGATTTCTTTGGCGGCGAGACAATTGGATTTTTGGACATGGTCGCAGGAAGTATGATCCCGTTTTGTGTAGCTCGAGGCTGGGAAGGTATAGGAGTTGATATGATTCCAGAGGAGATATTTCCAGAACTAAACAGATGGATCAAGAACTTAAAAGAAATTGAGATAGTGGTGGAATGTATTCCAGATAGAGAGAAACAAATTGAGCACATGAAGAAAGTTGCACAACGAATCAAATCGGCGTAAGAACCAACGATCATAGTTTTCGATCAAGGATGTTAAATAAATGTTTCTATAGCCTCGTTATTTAAAAGTTGTATGAACAATCTACTAAATAAATATGAGTGAAATATATATACGCAGTGGTGATAGAAATATTTTGTATGAATATCTAGAGATATCTCTTAATTAGAGCTTTATTGACATATAATATAGTATCTTTCATTTTGTTATGATAGATGGTAACCAATGCAAGATATATTTTAAAAAAATCTGGTAACGAATTTGAATTCGTCAAATAAATTTTTGAGTCACCATTAAAAAAAAGTTTAATAATAAAATTCTAAAGTTGTATTTCACTTTTTGATACGCAGTAACAAATACGCAATATCTAATTTTTGTTTTTGAAGAAAAAGTAATACTAATATATGAACTAGTTAATGGGGTCAAGTAGTTGATATATTCAATCTTTATACTAAAAATATAAGTGTTTTAAACGTATTACATGACTATCAGTCTTCGTAACACCAGAAAATTTGTGTTGATGTGAACATTATCTACATTTCGGCAAAAGACACATGTTGGGTCTATCTGTTGCGGCATAATTTTTATTTAATATCTTTATAGTGCTGGTGTGGCGTTCTTGTGACCATAGAATTTACCGACACTTTATATCGTGGACGGCTACACTGGCGACGAGAAAAGTCAGCAACATATTTACGTCTAGAAGACTGATTACTATTGTTACTTTGAAGTTTACACTGTTTATATTGAAGTCCAAGACTTGAACTATAACAACATTTTAATAGATTCTTTTCTATTAAAGTTAAATATCATTTAACATACTAGTGCTAATTATTTTCTTTACATCTAGAATTGTTTGTTTTCTTTTCACCAATAAGACAATAACATAGAAAGCAATTCTACCCAAAAAAAAAACATAGAAAGCCCTTAAGAAAAAAAATTATAAGACAATAACAAACGACAATGACAAATGGTTTTGAGCTGTTGAATTTTTTGACAGATCAAGAACAAGATAATTTCGACGACAAAATCATTACAAATAAAAAGCACAAAAGCATGCAAAGGCATATACAATCAAAATATGGTATAATATCCTAAAGTTGTTTTTACAAAAAAGTATATACCAAATGTACAGTAAGAAAAATTCGGGAAGTTGTTAAATAGTAAAATTTCGAATAAAGTCAACATCAGCGTATTTCTACTTTTCTAGATGTGTCGCATTTACACTCATTGCCGGCAAAGAAACGGCAAATGTTTTCGTCGTTTGGACAAGATGAACGAAACCCTTAAGGCTATATAAATCAAAGATAAAGCACTGAGGGAGTCCAAAACACGAGAAAAACCATTTCTAAAAAGTAAAGAGAAGAGATCTAATGGCGGAGAAAGAAGAAGTGAAGCTGCTAGGAATATGGGCGAGCCCTTTTAACCGTCGGATCGAGATGGCTCTCAAACTCAAAGGCATACCGTACGATTACGTGGAAGAAAAATTGGAGAACAAAAGCCCTTTGCTTCTTGAACTCAACCCTATTCACAAGAAGATCCCTGTTCTTGTTCATAATGGTCAAACCATTCTTGAGTCTCTCGTAATTCTTGAATATATCGACGAGACTTGGCCACACAATCCCATTCTCCCTCAAGATCCTTACGAAAGATCCAAAGCTCGATTCTTTGCTAAACTCGTCGATGAACAGGTACACTATTTTCTTCCTTTTATAAGTCATATTCTTAAATTAATCATCCTTTTTGGTTTTTTATGCAAAAAAAAAAAAGTTGGTGATTTTGGTTTTTGGAGTTGAAATAATATACAATTAGATTTGATCATTAATTTATCCAACATGTTCTAGAAGATCAATACTTTTAATCAGTCGGAGCAAAGAAAAAAAAAATTATAAATATTTGTTAGAAAGAATTAGCAAATTAATATACTAATCTATTGTTATCTCTGAAATTGTAGATTATGAGTGCGGGTTTTGTATCAATGGCAAGAGCAGATGAGAAAGGAAGAGAGGCTTTGGTTGAGCAGACGAGAGAACTGATTATGCATCTCGAGAAGGAACTTGTCGGAAAAGATTTCTTCGGAGGTAATAGTGTTGGATTCTTGGACTTTGTCGCCGGAAGTTTGATTCCATTTTGTTTGGAGAGAGGTTGGGAAGGAATGGGATTGAAAGTGATTACAGAGGAGAAGTTTCCCGAATTCAGGAGATGGGTGAAGAATATGGAGAAGGTTGCGATTGTGAAGGATTGTATTCCTCCAAGAGAGAAACATGTTGAACACATGAACTATATGGTACAGAGAGTTCGATCGGCTTAATTAAGAAGATAAATCTTGTTTGGTCTTTCATCTAATGTTTTAATGTATTCTTTGATCGTCACATGTTTCAATGTTTCTAAGCTTGTCTTCTTTTCAATAAGTAAAGATTTCTTTTCTAAAAGACTGTTATTATTGTTCTGTGGTTGAGAGGGTAAGATTTATCATCCTTTCTCAACGCATCTGGAATTGGAATCTCGAGAATATAAGCTTTTAGTTAGAAATTTATGACATTGATATGACAATCATGAAAAGGATTTGGTCCCATCTCCCATTATTTCACGAAATATGACAGATAGAGGCAATTCTATCCATGGTCGGTCCTCTATAGATTTAAAAGACTAGGGAATTTTAGCCCAAAAAAAAAGAAATTTAATCAGTAAGAACTAAAAAAAATTATATCCAGGGTCGGTCCTAATATGGCTACCAAAATTTTGTTGTGTTAATGGTTAGCAGTTTAAAGATTTTTCTTTAAAAATAATAAGAACTAAAAAAGAATCCAGATGAACAAACGAAGGGAAAAAGATATATTATAACAAAAAAAGAGAGAAGAAAAATGGGGAAAGAAAGCAATATTTTAATCTAAAAGCTTTTTGTCAGGCGACGTAATCGAGGTAACAAATAATTTTTTATTTTTCGACGCTGGCGGAGCTTTTGCTTGCCGGTGTCGAGCAGCTTCTTCTTCTACTGTTTTGCTTATGCCTCTCTCCTCAAGTTCTTAGCTCTGTTTCGTTGGCTTTGATCACAAAGTGTGGTTTGAGCTGCCGGATATCGTGACTAGAGGCGCGTGTCTTGAGGATGCCGTTGCTGATACAAAATGGCTTTTTCTATTGTTTCTACTTATTTCAGAATCATTTTCCGAAGAAACTGTTTTCTTCCGGTGTTACGATTTATCGTCGCCAAGATTTCTCTTGGACTTTCCTATTGAACTGTTGTTCTTTCTGTATTTTTCGGGAACTCCCCCCCCCCCCCCCCCCCCCCGAAGACCCTTCTTCCACCATTGATGTCGACTTGTTTTAGCCGCCACCGTCTGTCGTAGTCTTTGTCGCTTTTGAATCTGGCCGAAGTGCTCCAGATCTGACCTGCTCAATCCCGATATCTTCTAAATCTCGGTTTCTCACTAACGATCCTGAAGATTACTTACCTAGTAGGGTAAGTTCATGTGCTCTCAGAGCTCCGACGGATCTGTTCGTGAAGTCTGACTTATCCATCCGATTAGGCAGCTCACCGTTGTCGAGTTTTCTCTCTGGCTTAGCCACTAGATTATTCTTTCCTCCATCTATCACGAGTGTTCTTCACAAAGAAATTATCTTCGTTTGGCGCAGGGGGTGGGCGAAGATCTTTGGAATTTTGCATTGGGTGGTCGGAGATCCTGCTTCATCGCTGCACCGGCCTCCAAGTCCGAGGATCCCCTTCTTCTCCTTCTGCTGGGTGACCCTGTCACCGGCGAGATTTTTCCTCGATAACCTCAAGTTCGTCGGCGAGATCTCTCAATCACCGATGATCTTCCTGGCAACGACGAGTCCCATTTCTCACCGGCGAGAGCATTAAGCATAAATTTCCGGTGGCTGGCAAACTATTTAGCTTTGACCAATGAGCCTTCATTCTTCTTTCCATCGTTGATCCCAACGGCGGGAAGGATGGTGTTTCGGGTTTTAATCCTGAAGAAACCCCCTATTTCAATAGATCCGCTTCTCCGATGAAAGCGAAGGTCATCCGGCTAAGGTTCGCCGGAGACGACACCTTCTTATTTGCTCCCAAGATTTCGTTTTGGCTTTCCGAGTGAGGAAGCTGGGTCGTGTAGTCTCAAAAGGCTCTGGTCATCTCTTCTTTTCTTATTCGGTTGGGCACTCTCCGTCATCTAGTTTGGAGGCTGCCATCCCAAGGCGCTGGCTAAGAATCACCGAACTTGAACCATTCTCGGGAAAATCCCGAAGTACCTCCATAAGCTTCTTCAACCCCACTTCGCAGAAGCAGGTTCAGAGATAGAAAGTCCTTACTTCCGCAAAAAAACCTCCCTTAACTCCGGTATACTGAGGGTTATCCTCGGAGTTATGCTGACAGGGATGTGGTGGTTGGCCTAGTGTACTTGGAAACATCGTAAGGACACACCGGCTCCACCGTCCTCACCATCCGCCGTCTCAATTCCACTTCCATGCTTAAGGTTTTCAGTTGGAGACATTTCTTGCAATCATTCCCGACAAGAGATTCTCAAATGGGCCAGATCCATATTTTTGACAGATGAGGACTTCACCAGTAGACATCCAAGTGGGTTAGAAATTTTTAAAATGAGCCAGAAGATTTCCAAATAGGCCAAAAGATCTTCATTGGGGCTAGTCCCAAACTTTGACCAATTTTTAAAATGAATCCCGTCTAAATTGCTACTTTTGCCTTTTGAAATATTTACTAATTTTGAAAGTCTCTGCCAATTTAAATTTAAACCATCGTGTGAAGATTTGGTTCCAAATGTTTATCATGTACGACATGAGAGAATTTTTTACTTGTCCTCCTCTCAATGAGAGATGTACTACTCACAACTTCCTAGTTAAAGAAGAAATATTATGCTCTCACTGAGGTTTTGATTCCCATTGGTTCTCCTGCCTTCAATATAGAGAGTTATATAGCAACATTTTTCTTCTATCGGAATCGATTACTTATTCCAAGTATACCTTTTAGGAAGATGTTTTGTTCTTCGAACTCCTCCAACATGAATAGATTTACGGTGTCTCCCTTCTTTATGAAGATAGATGCTAAGTGGATTGTGTTTACAAAATCAGGAGATCAAAGTTTTGCTCCCCTGCATTTGGCATCCAAACCCTTTTCATCTCGAGTTTCGCGAGAGTCTTCTCTCGCGATACTTGTGACTACCCTTTTTAAGGATCAAGTGTCTCGACATTTCAAACACAAGTTTGGATCATCAAAATACAATGGATACTTGTGTATTCCGTGTGGTATTGTATTTTCCGAAAATTGACCATCAAGTTTTGGTTAGCCTTGCACCATTTCGAGTAGCATATTGCCGCGATGTATTCTACTGCTTTAGCTATTTTTAGCTTTTGTCGTTTAGATTTTCGTTTTAGACCTATGTATTGTTTTTACGAGTTATGATTCTTAATTTTTGTCCGAATTATGCGAATCTTTATAATAACATTAATTAGTGTTTTTTTCTATGTAAACATATTGGTTATATGCTAAAAGAAAGTTATAAAACCGTTAATTTAATATACGAAGTTTGATAGAAAAAAAAACATACACATAGAAAAGAAAAAAGAGAAAGGAAATTTTTTGGGATAAAATGAAAAAAGGAAAGATAAAATCAAAAACAAAACATAGAATTGGTAGGGGTTCGGACCTAACATAGTATACCGCATTAAGTTCAAGGCTAGTGGGTATAACTGCCTTTCAAAGTTATCGTCCCAATGTTAACAAAGAAAAACAAAACAAAAGTTATGCCATATGGCATGCAATAGTCGAATCCTACAATTATTCCGATTACATAAATAACTAAAAACTGATAAAGTAATTAAGTTGATAATGATTTTTCGTTTCTTTTGTTGTACGTATATAAAAAATTAAATTTAGAATGTTGCATAAATTTAAAAATTCTTGTAAATTTTTATATATAATTACACGTACTATCTAATTTACCAAAAACTAGATATTTAGTATATGATTCAGCAAAAACATATTATGTGCCATCGGACAAAGTTGATTTCGATATACGTCTGAAAGTTCATATAATTTATTGATTTTTTTTTTGAATTAGAGTTAAAAAATACGCTAAATCTTTATTGAAATATTAAAATACACCACGCAAAGTATTGAATTTTGAAATTGGCCATTTCTCCTATAGTGTAGTCCTGATGTTTTTTTTATTGATTCACACTGGTTGAGATGAAAAAGTTTTATCAGCCTCTCTTAATCATCTAGAGTTGAAAACTTCAAGACAATATGAAAGACTTTGGGTCCCTTCGCCACGAAAAAAGACAAAATATAATGGAACTAAAACTTGTTTTGATTGTAAATCAATTACAAATTTATCGCAGATTTAAATAAATTATGTGAAAAATCTTTTTTTCTTCTTTTATCTCATATATATATCTGAATGAAAGAAAGTAGTTACATATATCATAGAAATATTAAGATCAGTTTATGTAAATCCTTAAAGCTGGAAAAAGGTGGTTACAAGTCAATAAACTTTAATTTCACGCTCTAAAAAGTTTAGAATCAACATATTACTTTGATCCAACAATGATATTTGAACAAAGCATTATAAAATCAAAATTTTATTTTATAAAACATCAGGTTTCCGTTTGGTTTTCAGTTTAAAATCGACACTACATATATTTTGTGTGGTGTTTCATTACTCATGTTTATTGTGTTTTCCGATTCCTTCTTGTCTTCGACAAACTCTCATGGTCTGTTAGCTTGATTAGTCTTTGAAAAACATCGCCAAGCGTTTTTCTTAAATGTCATTTGTTTGTTTGTTACTGCAAGCGATTTTTCTTTAATGATTGGACCATATATGACGAAAATTTAATGAAACAATATCATTCCTAAAATTCAATAACTTTCTTTTTTTGCTTGTTCTATTTTGACGTACCATTCCGTCTATATATATATATTGAACGATTCCACAAGAATGTCTATGCAAAATATTAACTCAAATTAATTTTCTGATGAAATGATTACTATCGTGTAGGTTGCAAGTCCGTGACCAAAGCAGAGAAGGCAATAGAGGTTGCATTTGAGGAAGCTCGAGAACTCATTACGTTTTTCGAGTTGAATTACTATTGGTTTTATAGATATGGTAAAGTGTTCAATGTAAAAAGTAATGTATTTATTAGTCAAAATCAATCTTTGTGAAGGAGTACAAAACTTTAGAGACTCTACCTTGTTTTTATGCTTGTATATATATTTTACAAAGAAGATTAGACGATATATAAAAGTCTCGTATGTCCATAGTATCAAGATTCGTATAAGAATGACGTCAAACTGTTTATATACTGGCGCCAAGATTCGTATTATAATAACAGTACATAGTAGACGGTGTTAATTTTGTTTTTTTCATACATTTCAAAATTGGACAATTAGTGACTCACACCTGACGCAAAAGATGAAAAGCATGCACCCCGTGACCAGCAGATATGGGTATCAATTTCCTAAAGTTATATTATTATAATCAAATGTCTACATAAAATGAACGTGATACATGTTCCTATGATGTCAATGTCATGGCCATCTATTTAATTTTTCATATTTTACATTTTATTGCCCAGCAAAAAGCTGATAAATTCGTCGTCGTTTTACAGCGACATGAAGACCCATCAAAACCCTAACGCTATAAATAGAATGTGAGCCCATTTAGGATTCTTAAAACCACCTGAGAAGAAGAAAGAAAAATCAAATGGGAAAGAAAGAGGAAGTGAAGCTGTTGGGGGTATGGGCGAGCCCTTTCAGCCGTCGGATCGAGATGGCTCTCAAACTAAAAGGCGTACCATACGAATACTTGGAGCAAGATCTGGAGAAAAAGAGCTCTTTGCTTCTTTCTCTTAGTCCTATTCACAAGAAGATCCCTGTTCTTGTTCACAATGGTAAAACCATTATCGAGTCCCATGTGATTCTTGAATACATCGATGAGACTTGGAAACACAATCCCATTCTCCCTCAGGATCCTTATGACAGATCCGTGGCTCGGATCTTTGCTAAACTTGTCGATGAACAGGTACATTCTCTTAAACTAGTTGCGATATCTAATCATTTAATATTGAAAGTTGCTTAAAAACTAGTCATTTTTCGTAAGTAAAAAAAACACTGAAAATAGTTACTAATTTGAATTTGATTATTAATATATCTAACATGTGTTCCCCATATTTCTAAAAGCTTAATACTCTAAACCGTTGAAGTATATAAGAAACTATATCTCAATTAGATTAGCAGATTAAATTAATTAAATGCCACTTATCGTATGTAACCCTTGCTAAACCATTGATAATTATCTCTCGTATTGTAGATTGTAAATGTGGGATTTACCTCACTGGCAAAAACGGAGAAGGGAAGAGAGAGTCTGATCGAGCAGACAAGAGAGCTGATTAAAAATCTCGAGAAGGAACTCGCCGGAAAAGATTATTTCGGTGGCAAGACTGTAGGATTCTTGGACTTTGTTGCCGGAAGTATGATCCCATTTTGTCTAGAGAGGGCTTGGGAAGGAATGGGAGTGGAGATGATTACAGAGAAGGAGTTTCCAGAATACAACAAATGGGTGAAGAAGCTCAAGGAGGTTGAGATCGTGGTGGATTGTATTCCTCCAAGAGAGAAACATATTGAACACATGAATAATATGGGAGAGAAAATCAGATCGGCTTAATTAAGAAGACAAACCAATTTTACTTCCTTTGATCCAATGTTTTAGTTTACTATAATGTTTCAATGTTTATTAGCTGGCCTAATTATAATAATTTCTATATGTTGCTTCATTTTTGTTTCAATGTTTTAATTAAGCCAACAAAAAATATGGTGAAGATGAAGAAAAATAATGGAACACAAAGTTGTTTCCCTTCGGAATATTTTGCAAGTTGTATTGAAGCTACAATTCTTCCACACTACTCTCATGTCGATTATCTTTCTATCTTTTTTTTTTAATCTAATTTTGTTCCAAGACATATACAAAAGAAACTATTTCTTGGTACTCGATCTATTCTTGGTCAAGATATGTATGAAAGTAAAATTCTCCCAACTGTTTTTTTCCTATATATGGAGACCATAGCCGTCTCACCCGTTCGTAGCGTTTTGATGGCTATCAATGACTAATAAATAGTTTTAATTCAAAATAAAGTTTAACAGTTTAATATCCATTGTAATTCAAATAGAAATATAATACTCACTTTTGATACACGTAGCCTATAAATCCAGAACCCAAACTTTGGACACTCGTGTGAAGAAACTGAGAAGTTACTGGAGAAAGACCTTGTGGGGAAATATATTCTCTGTGGGATAAGCTCATAATTTGTGGACATTGGTGGCGTTTTGGGTGACAAGAACGGAGGAAATCATCGGAGTCAAAATTGTTCGGGTGGAAAAGTTCCGGAAGATTGACAGATGAGTGAAAAATTATTCATACATAAATAATTATGTAAAAATTAATAAATAAACACTGAAAAATTTACAGATATAATAATATATATTTAAAATATTTTATTAATAGAAATTATTATAATATTAAGTTAATAACGATTTAGTCTCAAAAATAATTAATGTAACGATAACATTTTAGTTTTAGGCCTTGTAAGAATAAAGACCAAGCCCACGCACAAGACTATATTTTGCTCCTTTTAAACATGCATGATTGACGTTTTCGGCAGACATGATAACCAACTAGTATAACGAATGACAAAGAAGAAAATAAACGTATTCTATGTCAATAAAATTTTCCAAAATAATGTTTTCTAAAGACATTAAATCAACCTAATATAACAAACCAAAAAAGGAAGATTAGCATACTATATGTAAAACAAACTTTTCCAAGATATCAAAAACTTTATAACCGGCATAATACCTTAAAAGTTATATTGGAAAAGTTAGTTAGCATTGATTTGATCTTCTCAACTTGGATTTAGTGTACTCAATCTTGATTTGGTAACAGAATTATCTTCTATTGACATTCTATTTTTTTTCTAATAGCCTTGTTTTCAAACCCGATAATCTGACCTCTCGAATACATGTACCAACAAAATAAAGTCAAGATTAAAGTCAAGATTAAAGTCGTAGACACAATATATAAAATACTGATAAAAATTGCAAAATGGTTTCAAGTATTAGAGCAAATGATTAGTTTATCTTAGTACGATCAGTTTCAGAACAAAAACCTCGAGATTCTAGAAGATTTATTATTGTTTTCACAAGTAAATTCATAAAATTTTGCGATGTTACATCACATGTTCAACTTTTGTACATATATAAATTACTTGCTATTGGATTTTGTTGTTAGTTTATTGGTGGATATCATATATGTCTAATGAAAATTATATTGTGATTAGTTTATGAATTTAGCAGTTTCAAAATTGTTTTGTGGAAATTATTCTTTTTTTGATGAAGACATATATTTTCTGGCTAATTATGTTTTGAAAACATTTTGATTGGGTGAATGTGAATATTTTTAAAGTTGATAATTTTTATGTTTAAATATTCAGGAAATTATACATTATATATAACATATAAATAAATTATACATCATATATTACATATAAACAAACAGAAATTGCATTCCACTTCAAAATCTACAAATTTTCAAGAATTCGAATCTAATTCAAAGATAGCAAACCACTTGGATTTGAGAGTAAATCAAAGATCTCCGACTCTCTATATCTAGCGTCCAAATTTCAGACACTCTTGTTTGAAGAAACAAAGGATTTTTAGTTTTTTTTTTGACAAATCAATTGACAATACAAATGCATATTTTTCAACCAAGTCAGATGGGACATTAGACTTGCTGGAAGCCTTTTGTGTATATGTGATGGTTCCACACAATTAGATATATTGTTTGTGTGAAAATGATTCATTTGTGAATATTCAATATAAATAATATTTAAATTTGATAGATATATTACTTTATATACACAACTAAAACAATTTCTAAAATAAATCTTTAAAAACATAGCTTATTCGACTAGAAAACAGTTTTTATTAAATTAGAAGAATTTGGAGAAGAAAAAAGTGAATAAATGTGTATATTAAAATATAGGTTTGTAATATAGTTTAATTAAAAACAAAAAACAAATATGTATCTATAGCTTTTATTAGTTCTAAATATGTATTTATAGTTATTATATACATAATAATAATTCGTTGTTTTAGAATTAAAATAATTGTATACAACTTTTAATATATTCTTATATAACGTTATATTAGTTTTTTTACAGTATTTTAAAATTAAAATCTGCACAATACGTGTGTAGCTTACCTAGTTTGTTAACTTATTATTCACAAAAAAAATTAATTAATTCTTCCAAAAATATTTAGTGGTACAATACGCGAATATCTTACCTAGTTTGTTAATATAGTATTCACAGAAAAAGAACTAATTCTTCCAAACATGTTTAGTGGTGTAATCAAAATTTAACCAATTCTTCCAAAAATTAGTGGCGTTTTGGTTGATGAAAACGGAAGATACCGTCGGAGTTAAAGTGGTTCCGGTGGAGATTTTCCCGGAGATTCACAGATGGGTGAAGAATCTGTTGCAAAATGATGTTATCAAGAAATGTATCCCTCCAGAAGATGAGCATCTCAGGTACATCAAAGCTCGCATGGATAAGCTCAATATCAAATCAGCTTAATTACACGATTATATAAGCTTAATAATCAAACATTAAGCTCACAGTTCCCAAATTTAAGAGAAAAAGTTGGGAATTGTGATCTTCTTGTTTTGTCTACTAGAGATGTCATCATCAATTCTTGTGTCGGGTCTTATGTCTGAAATCTGAAAGTTTCTTATGTAACTTCATGTTTTCTATATTCAAACAACAAAATTTTAAAATTTCTTGTTATATCTAAAGATGTTGTGACTCACATTGTAAAAGAAACATTCTCTTTTTGTGCTATTCTGATTCAACCTGAACAGTTACATGATAAATCCCACAAGAGTTTCTACAGAAATTTCTAACACCAGAAACAATCTCTCTAGGACTAGCTCCAGGCTCAGGTAAGATATGACATGACAATACAATTCTCCCAACTGTTATCTCCCATACATGAAGATCATAAACAATCTTAACTCCATTAATACGGTTAAGTTCTTTCTCGAGCTTCTCTATATCTATATCACGCGGTACGCGCTGCATTAGTATTCCAAATATGTTCTTGAGCATTGGTAGTGTAGCAGCAAGAGCAAAGCCAGAGAAAACAAGAGTACATATCAAATCAACCAAAATCCATTTCGGTTTAACCCAAATGATACCTCCACCAAACATAACACCAAGTGACTGAATCATATCGGCCATTGCATGTAGATACGCTCCTTGTATGTTAATATTCATCTCCTTAGACGACGGTTTCTCGCCTTTTAAAGGATTCATTTCTTCATCTACCTCTTCCTCCACCACCTCCTTGTGACAATTTTGATGCTGCTGCTGCTGATGATGGTGGTGATTATGGTGATGGTTATGGTTATGTCCTAACCAAATGACCATAACCAAGTTCATGGAAAACCCGAAAGCTGAAATCCCAAACATGATTTCACCATTAACCTCTCTGCTTCTGCTAAGAAGTCTTTGAATAGCTTCATAGATTATAACTCCAGAGACGAGCCAAATGAGCTGAACAGACAAGAACGCTGCTAAAACTTCAAGCCGTTTAAACCCAAACGAGTTTCTCGAATTCGATTCCCAGCTCGAGACCTTGATCGCCAACAAAGAGACGCATAAACCCGCTACATCAGACAACAAATGTGCAGCGTCTGTCATGACCGCAAGACTATTTGCTTTAAAACCTCCCACAATCTGAACGGACATAACGACCAGGTAAATAAAAATGATGCTGCTTAGTCTTTTAATCGATTCTTGGCGTTCTCTCGACTCGGATACGTAATGTTCTTGTCTCGTAAACGTGCAAGACAGAGGAATAACGTCTCTGTCTTCCTCTGTTTGTGATGGTGACTCGATGTCTTCGTCATCTTCCGGTTTCAAAATATGGGGTTGCTCCAATTCCATAAGCTGTTTGTACGTTTGAAAGGTTTGTATTAGAGAGTTAAAACAACATTTTGATATTTCTTTGGGATTTTTTATGATTAAGGATTTGAGTAAACCCATTTCGTTTTTGTTTTTAAATCATAAGACAAGAAACGAACCTGGGAATCAGATGGAGAGGCGAAACGAATGTGAATTCCGATGTTGTCTTCTTCAGAAATCTTGAGTTTCATAAATTTATTTTATTGTTAGAGATAAAGACATAATTCTAGGAAAAACAACGAATGATCCAATAAATATGGGAGGAGAATTGTTTATAGAAGTATCCAAATCTTTGAGACGACGGTCGTTAAAGTTTACAGAATGTGGAATCTAAATAAGTCGCTGTGGCTTGTGACCGGGTAAAGAAGAATAATCTTTTTCTTTATTACGGGAATGACGGAATAATATTTAATTTCGGTAAATTTTTGTGCTTCTTTTGCTGCGTTTGTTATATGTATGAGATTTATATTATTGGATTATACCATCCAAAGGTGGCGTTCAGGCGAACAAAATGGACTGACTCTTCTTGTTCAAAATATGGACTCAACTAATTTTCTTGGAATCTATAGTGTTGTATTTTTCGCCTCTTTGTTTTCTTCTTTCATTTAATAAATCAATTAAAAAAAGAGTTTACATCAATATTATTTGATTAGATAATATTGGGTGATGTTTATGAAAAAGCTTAGGTGATTTAATTCTCCAAGTTGATATAGTTAGCATCGAAAACTGATAATAGCTGAATTATAATTTATTTTTAAAATGTTCTTGCATACAAGCACATGCATATTAACAATGGTTTTATCCATTTCATAGTCGATGGTAACAAACTAACGATTAAATTATGTTTGTTTTATTGTTATCAAGTTTCAGTGAAAATTTACCAACACCAAATAGCGATTAAATCGTTTCAATTTTGCAATTGTGTTGGCAATAGCAAAAGATTTAAACAATTCATCACTAATCCAAATTTTGACTGGTAAAAGTTATAGCCATCGTTGATCACAGTCGCCAAATAAATGACTCTTCTACAAGAAGGCCCAATAAAAAGGCCCATTAGCTCGATTAAAAATACTTTCTCGTAATAATAAAGAGAATAGTTAAATAAAAAACCAACCAATCAATCAAACTGACTCATCTCAGACTCAGAGCACACCACCAGTCGTCGGGTCTCGGTCTCCTCCTCGCGGCTCAAACGCCAAAGCCAGAGCTTCACGTTTGAACAATCTCCGTTCATTTCTACCTTTTTTGATCGGAGATGGCGGAGAAGCCGGCGCAGGAGCAAGAGCAGAAGCGAGCGATGGAACCGGCGGATCTAGACGATATTATTCGCCGTTTGGTTGAGTTTCGGAACACGAGGCCTGGATCGGGGAAACAAGTTCATCTCAGTGAAGGTGAAATCCGTGAGCTTTGTGCTGTTTCCAAAGAAATCTTTCTTCAACAACCCAATCTGCTTGAACTCGAAGCTCCCATCAAGATCTGTGGTTAGATTTTTGTTCCCTTTTACTCTCAAAATGAGTATTTTTAGGAATGGGGATTTTTTGGGTTTGAATTTTTATTCTGTTTTTTGTTTTAATTGGTTTCTAATAGCGATATGTTTCATGAATTGAATCCTTAAAACTATGTTCATGTTGAAAGATATAATCTTTGAGCTCACATTTGGTGGGTTTTAGGTTGTAAGTTCGAGCGTAATTGTTGTTTTGGACCTTCAAGTGACTTAAGAAATGTGAAATTGATGATCTTTAAGTTCAGAACAGGAAAATCATGGGAATGGGTGGTTAAAACTATGTTCATGCTGAAAGATATAATATTTGAGCTCTTTGCAAGATGTAAGTAGCTTACACTTGGTGGGTTTTGGGTTATAAGTTCGAGCGTAAACGTTCTTTTAGACCGGCAAGTGACTTAAGAAATGTGAGATTGATGATCTTTAGGTTAAAAAATGTGTACTTTTTAAGCTTTAATACTGCAACTATTGGATAGGATTAAGTGTTTGGACAGGTTCTTATGACTATGAGGTTATATTCTCTTTTAATAATTCTTACTAGTTAAGTTGTGGGATTTTGTTGGAATTTTCTATCATGCAAGTCTAAATAGGTTTAAGAGCTTGGACAGATTCTTATGAGGTTTAATTCTTTTATATTCACCTTGACTAGTTAAGTTATGGGTTTTGATTGGGTCAAAACATGAAAGTTTTAGTTTAAAGATTTATTTGGCCTGCATAGTTTGGTCTTCTGAGCCGCATGGGTTTTTAGTTTCTCCATCATATGCCATGTTTTTCTTCTAGTTGTTTTCACTTTCCCTTACTTCTCTGGCCTCTTACTTTTACAGGTGATATTCATGGACAGTACTCGGATCTATTGAGGCTATTTGAATATGGAGGCTTTCCTCCCGAAGCCAATTATTTGTTCTTAGGTGATTATGTTGACCGTGGCAAGCAAAGCTTGGAAACAATATGCCTTCTCTTAGCTTACAAGATCAAGTACCCTGAGAACTTCTTTTTGCTGAGAGGGAATCATGAATCTGCCTCCATTAATCGTATTTACGGTTTCTATGATGAGTGCAAACGCAGGTTCAATGTCAGACTCTGGAAAATATTCACCGATTGCTTTAACTGTCTTCCTGTGGCCGCCTTAATTGACGACAGAATACTATGTATGCATGGTGGGATTTCACCAGAGCTGACAAGTTTGGACCAGATCAGTAATATTGCACGTCCAATGGATATTCCAGACTCTGGTTTGGTTTGTGATTTACTATGGGCGGATCCTAGTGGAGACACCAAAGGCTGGGGAATGAATGATCGCGGTGTTTCATACACTTTTGGAGCTGACATAGTCGCAGAGTTCTTGCAAAAGAACGACATGGACCTCATCTGTCGTGCCCATCAGGTTTATACTCTGACATTGAGTTTATTCTAGAAACTATGCAAGCTTGATCTGAGTGTTTTTAACTCTATTCTCTTAGGTTGTTGAAGATGGGTATGAGTTCTTTGCAGAAAGACAGCTTGTTACAGTATTTTCAGCTCCCAACTATTGCGGGGAATTTGACAACGCGGGCGCAATGATGAGCATTGATGAAAGCTTAATGTGCTCATTCCAAATCCTAAAGCCGTCAGAAAAGAAATCGTTTTTTCAGTGAGGGAGATTACGTAGTTACCACCATGTTCTTAAATCAACAATTCTCGAAAAAGGTAAAAGCTTTTTTCATATTACAGTAGCACCACAAGTGTGTAATTCTTGTTCTACATTTCCTGCTTCAGGATTAGCTTCTTCTATAGCTCAGCTTTTGATTATTTTTTGGTATTTGATTATTTTTTGGTATTTGATAATTTGGTGCAGATGTATACACTGGCAAGAGGATCTAGAGACCTAAGTGGTTGTGATTATAAGAGCAATAGACATTTTAGCTTAACAGAGACTGTCTCGAACAAAGGAAGAGCTCAGGTCTCTGCTGTTATTTTAGCATCATCTCTCACATTTATCTCCATCTTTGTCTAAAAAATGTTTGTTTGTGTCTTCAATAACATTTAGATTCTCATTTGTACTCTCTATTTATCAAGGAGAACCCAAAAGTCAAAAACTTTTTCGATCCCCTAGTTTCAATCTTAAGACACACAGATTTTAATGATTAAAAAAACATAAATCCGTATGATTAATCTCAGATGATGGTGCCAATTGTCACATGTAAAAATATACAAGTAATTAAGGAATAATGTGTGATGCAGAGAATATAATAAAAATGGTATCAGAAACAACCAAAATCATCACAGCATCCTGACTCCTTGTCACACAGTTTTGTTCTCAGAGACACACACACACACTCTTTACCTCTAGCCTTTGTTCATCTCCGCCTCAGAATCAACACAGGTTTATCTCATCTTCTTCTCCATGATTCAAGGGTCTTCTATATATAGTTGTAGCTTTGTGTGACCGTTGTTCAAATATGAAAATGATTGAAAAGAGATCATCAAGTAATAACCTTTAGTGATAATTGTCTTAGCTTCCATTCTATATTAAACAATTACTCTTGTTTGGTCTTCTGCAGGCAAAAAACAATACTCCTGAAGCTCAAGGAAAATGCATTACTCGGCTATTGCTTTACCATATCTGCGTAAACTTACCCCTTATGATGGCCTCTTATCCTGTCTTCAAATTCATGGGCATGAAGAGCAGTTTTCCTTTGCCGTCCTGGTATTATCAGGTTCTTTAGTGCTCAAGCTTTTTTTTTCTTTGGGTTCTGATGTAACACTCTTCCAATTGGCAGTATATATATATATATGTCAGTGTTGAGCTGCATGAGAAGAACCTGAGTCATATTTCATTTGGTTTATATAACCATATTCGGTGATTCTCCTACAGGAAAGTGGTCTCTGCCCAGATCTTATTCTACTTCATCATTGAGGATTTTGTATTCTGTTGGGGTCATAGGATCTTGCATACGAAATGGCTGTACAAGAACGTGCACAGTGTACATCATAAGTAAACTTCAATACTCGCTATCTTTTTTGTGTCAAGTCCTAATGGCAATAAATGATCTTATGGTTATTTACAGATACGCAACACCGTTTGGTTTGATATCAGAATACGCTCATCCCGCTGAGATTCTATTCCTGGGTTTTGCTATTATCGTTGGTCCGGCTCTCACGGGACCTCACCTGATCACCCTCTGGTTATGGATAATGCTTAGGGTAATTGAGACAGTTGAGGCACATTGTGGTTACCATTTCCCATGGAGTCCCTCTAATTTTTTTCTTCTGTACGACGGGTAAGATCAAACATAAATCTTGTAGTTGCCTTGAAGAAGCAATACTTTAAATCTATCGGATCATTAACATGATTTTTCTTACAGTGCTGACTTCCATGATTACCATCATCGATTACTCTACACAAAATCTGGGAACTACTCACCAACTTTTGTCTACATGGACTGGTAAAAATATCTGAACTCTGTTTCTTACTAACTTATTCCAACACTATAGACATGTTAAAATTGTTTCTGAGTTACTTCAGGATCTTTGGTACTGACAAGGGTTACAGAAAACTGAAGGCCCTAAAAGAAACCTAGCGTGAAAGTTGGTTTCCAAAGAGAGAGTTCATGTTCTTAAAAACCCTCTTCTCTTTTGTTTTTGCTTCTTAGATTTTCTTGAATTAAAAACATTAGTCATAAGAGCAAACATTATTTGCAACACTTTGGGACTTTGGGTTGTCTGAAGCGTCTGATGTAAAAGTTTATTTGATGTTGAACCTACTGTTTTGTCTTAATCTTTAGATACTGCTAGTGGTCGTATGATCCAATCTCATTTCTTGACCACGGCACAGACAAAGCACTTGCAAATATCTAAAAGCTAGTCGAACTTTATTCCTTGCGTATCATTCGTTGTGTTTTGCTTTTAGGAGTAGTCTGAAAAAACCTTTTCTAAAGCAAGCAAAATGTTTTTACATGTCAAACTAGAAATTTTGAAAACAAAAGGAAAAGTAAAAAACATAATAAGAAGATTTTATGGGAGACGCATCACAAAATCGCTTTCCTCAGTTATAAGCTGGTGGGGCGGGGTCCAAGCAAGCGTAATAAGGGGAGGGGGATAGTCGGTGAAACTCGTTTGAAACATTTTACTTATTTCGATTTGTATTTTAAAAATAGTTGATGAGGTTGCAGATTCATTTTGGTAAATATTTGATTACAAGAAAGAGGATTAGTTGAAGAGAAAAGCTAATGATTCGATTCATTCCTATAGAAATTATTTTCGGTTCGATTAAGAGTAACTTTACTCTTTTAACTACAAAATTTTAATGAAGACACCAACTGTTTTTTTTCCCTCAAAAATCCATAAATAATAACGATTCAACCAATATTTATGGGAATTACATCTCTTTATTATAACTTTTATTATAACGTTTCCTAAAAGTGAATTTTCGTTTTGATAGTTTTTCATTTAGAATTGCGTTTCTTCTCCAAAAACTTTTCTCTATCTTCTAATAATGACAATTTTAATAAACATTTCGGAGGATTACATCTTTTTATCTCAACTCTTCGTAAAAAATATTTTATATTTACAATTGTTTAAAACTATAGAAATATGCGTTCACTCGTTATCACTCCTCGTTTGATAGTTTTATATTAATTATCCAACAATTTGGTAGTGGAGCCACTACTAACATAAATCTAAACTTGCATGCATATATGTCTTCAGTCTTCACGGCAAAGAGAAGCCGAAATTGTGAAACCTCCATCAACACAGATGGTTTGACCTGTTATATATGAAGCTGCAGGTAAACAGAGAAATGCCACAAGCGATGACACTTCGTTTGCCTCACCAACACGTCTCATTGGTGTCACACTCGAGAGATGTCCGAGCTGTGAGAGATGGAAACTAGCCTCCAGATTGGTAGCCATTATAAACGAGAACTCTTCTGCTGTACACTCTGTGGTCGGCTTTAATACACCCGTTCCCACATTGCTTACCTATATATATACAACCAAATAAACCAAAAATATGATTTAGAAAAGAATATATATATATATGATTTAGTTACTGTGGATTCAAGCTCGAGGTATATAAACACTTTGAGTTTTCCTTGGAAGAGAGAGGAAACGGTTTCCATGAGTTTCAGTCGCTAGTCACAAGAAGAAACGTCGCAAACAAAAATAGAGACTTGAAACCATTTGCTTGCCATTCACGTAAGCGTTCTTGAAGCTGAGTTTCGTCTCTGGCACATGCGTGAATTCTTGCTCCCAACATGGTTAGTTCCTCCACCACAGCTTCTCTATTCATACAACACTTGAAACATGAGTTTATACATCATTAAGCTTTGCTCTTTTCAGGGGTTGTGTTGATTAAACGTCGAAATACCATCAAAAGATCCATATAAATCTATAATTGAAAGTGATCATATTTAGTAAGAAAGCAGGTAAGGTAGGAGAATTGGGACTGACCCGATGCCTCTGGAGCCACCAGTGACAAGAGCGGTCATGCCTCCAAGACTCCATCTAGGTTTGTTTCCCAAGATTTCCCCAGTCCTAGCCATTTCTGAACAGAGCCAGATATGAGATATTTTTCCATGGAGATTTTAATATATCTGGCTAGGAAAAGATCGTGATGATGAACGAATGATAAAGACCGTTCGTAAATACTAGGCCACACGGAACGATTATTTTCCACATTATATGAGATGATATAACAATTATTTGTTATTGATTTTTTCCGGCTAGTATCTACACTTCGACATGGTCTGTTTTTAACCCCATGATGTAGGAAAAGCTTATTCATGTGTTTATTAGGTTAATAAAATAATGGGCCTTTGTGACAAAAAAAAAGTAAAGTAAAAACTAACGGGTCTTGGTTAAGGGTTAGGCCCAACTACATGTCATGTTTTACTGTTTAAAACATGCAGGTTTCCTAAACACGTGAGAGAGACCATTTCACTAGTGACAGCCGAGGAACTGGACCAGGACCGTTTTCTATCTTGCCACAACATCGTGGCAGTTTACCTTACGTAAGTGTCAACTTAGCCATCCACTTATGCATGGAGTATGTGGCGGTGGACTCCTAGTTTATACGAGATCTTTTGCAAACCGACTTTTTTTGGCGCTCACATGTTACAACATCGGCCAGCTTTGCAGATTTCGATGGTCCATCTTGAGAAGACGTGTCAAGGGATGATAATGGTTTTACAAGAATGTCCACAATCTTCTCCGACACTATAGTCTATAGACATGCTAAATTGTTTTTGTGTTACTTTAGGTTCTTTGGTACTGACAAGGGTTACAGAAAACTGAAGGCTCTAAAAGAAACCTGACAAAAAGCAAAAGTGAAAATTGGATTTTCCCAGAGAGAGGTCTTGTTCTCAAACCCATCCTTTCTTCTGTTTTGTATCAGATTTTCTTAACTTTAGTCATAAGAACAATATTGTTTGCAACATTTTGGGTTGTATAAGTCTTTTATAAAAAAAACATTTTGGGCTGTACAATCAAAGCTGCTGGTCTAAAGTTGATTCGATGTTGAATCTTTCCTGGCCTTATTCTACTGGACTGAAGCATTTACTCGCTATGATCCAATCTCATGTATTTGCCTTGTGTGCGGCACAGACAAAGCACCTCCTAGAATATGTTTTTTGTCAACGCACCTCCTAGTATCTAAAGCCTAAAAGTGGAACTTCATTCCTTCGTATTTGATGTATTGACTTTTTATAGGTTTTTAGTCTATGTTTTCTTTCGTGTCTTTTATCGAAGTAAAGTGTGTGTTTTAGAGTTTTTTTAGTCTTTTATCGAATCTTTGCAAACAAGCATATGAAAGACAAAATTTTCAAGTTAAAACTCGAGCTATCAGTATTCTCCTTGGTTCTCTTACAAGTCGAACTTGAAACTTTAGAGAACAAAATTTAAACATTATAATTAGAAGAATCCATGGGACTTGGAGACACAAATCTATCTCCTCTTGAAAACACACTTAATTACACGAAAGACGATCAGGGTGGAGAAGAAAAAACTAATCACACTCCCTATCATGTATTAACCTTTTTCACAGAATCGATTAATTTGTACGCATTCCAAGAACAAACCAAAAATAAAACTCCTCAAGAAAAAACAGAAAAAAACAAAAAGAAAAGTTAAAAGTGTTGTCTTCGACTAGTGTCCCTTCCTTCTGAGATCAATCACGATGACACTCACGTTGTCACTACTGTGCCTTGCCAACGTTAGTCTCGTCAGTAATACAGACGCTTCCGCACGTGCCTTCTCCTTGTTCGCCGGATCCTCACTTTCTCGCCGTCTCCGACCACCACGTAGACACATACGCGCCACCAAGCATGCGGTCTCGTTTGACACCACATCCCATAAACCGTCACTGGCTAGTATGACGCAATCGTCGTCCGTCCTGTCCATTACGACCACCTCCGACTCGCAACTCACGTAAGGTTTCAAATAGTTGTCTCCTATGGCTCGTGACATTGCTAAAACCCCGAGAACTCTCGGGCAGTCCAAATATATGACTCGTCCACCAGCTCCTTCGATTCGCTCCAATTCGTCTGGAAGATCAGGCTACACAAAGAACACAATCTCTGAGTTAATCCACCATTCGATCATTACGTAATTAACTGAAATTCCAAAAAAAACTAGCTAGTGATCAAGAATCAAGATTATGTTTTGTAAAAATCCTACGCCGAAAAAGTTATAATTTTTTCTTTCTTTCTAAAGTTATACTATATATATATTTTTAAAGTTATACTATATACTATATAACAAGATAAAAACATGAGGCAGCTAAAAAGTCCGAAGTTTAAGAGCAATTCTAGTAGGAATATCTCAACTAATATCTCAACAATAAAACAAAAAAAAATAATAGAAATAGGAGAGAAGAATTGAGTATGGGTTCTCTGCAAAAAAACTATGAAAAACTATGCTTATGTGTTTTCTTTTAATTGGTTTAATTTTGTTTTATAATTTTAGTTTTAATTATTTAATAAAATTATATTAAAATATTATTATTTTATTTTTGAGAGACTCAGGAAAAAACTATCTGATGAAGTTACTCTAACATGTTTTTGAGAGAGCCTGACTTTGTGATCGGTGGATAGAGGGAATGGTTTTCCATTCCTGCAAAGAGCGGCTCTAGAATCACCACAACAACGACCTTATCCGGCGTGATGAATGAGACAACGGCCGTTGATCTGACGGAATCGCAAGCCGGAGTTTGAAGCTCACACTTACAATTAGCACTCACGACAGATTCTTCATTCCACAACACAACTTCCTTATCCATGCGCGTGAAGCTACGCTCCATTGTCTTTTTCCATTCTTCCTTCTTCTTTTCCTCATCTAACTTCAGTTCCTCTTGCACCAGCTTGTGAAGCCTCTCCCTACATCTCACAGCAACCTGAGCTAACGATGTCGTAGGAGTTAAAACTCAAAATCTTGAATTTCGAAAAATAGGAAAAAAAACAGAAAACGACTTCGTACGTGGGAACAACCATGACCATCGTACACACCAAAGTAGTGTTGTGAAGTATTCTGAGAAGAAAACGAAGAATGAATAGCCATTGTATCTTCCATTTCTCTTCTTCTACCGCACACCGACGTAAATCCGTATCATGGACTGATCTCCGTCACCGGAGACTCGCCGTAGATGTTGAAAATATCGTCATCTTTCACAGTTTCCGTTTCAAGTGACGAACGGCTCGTAGCTTGAGCCTTATGCTTACAATTATTATCCCACTCTTCCTTCATTACAGTCTGAAACGTTGCCTTCGAGGTGAATGTGACGGCCTCGATTCATATGCCGGCGAAGACGATGCATTGGTCACCACTTCGTAACATATATCGGTCATTAATAGCAATTGAGAGAAACGAAATGAGGAAGATGAAGTTTCTAAGTGATTCTTTTATTTTTCTCAAAAGTACAATTATATAAGAAGTCTCTTTATATACGAGAGAGCTGTGGTTCAGTCTCAGTAAATTACATTGATTTATTTGAACCATACTTAACCAAGTCCTATGTAGACTAATAGTCCCTCTCAAGATGAGACATATATGGAAATGAGGCTCATCTTGTTGATAAGAGAATTGAACAAGGTTGGTAATATGAGTTTTGTAAGCACATCTGCAAGTTGATTAGTCGTCTTGACATGCATAATTTTGATCAGACCCTTCTCAATCGGATCCCTTGTGATATGATAGTTCCTTTCAATGTGTTTTGTCCTTTTGTGGAATACATAATTATTTGCAATATGAATAACATCCATAGAATCACAGAATAATGGTAGTCTTCTGAGGTACCTACAATTCAGTGAGAAGTTTCACCAACCAATCAATCTCACGTCTAGGTAATGACATTATTCTGTATTCGGATTCTGCTGAGGAACATGATACTTTCTTCGATTTCCAAGAGACCAATACAAGACCAAGGAACATACAATAGGCAGAAGTAGATCGTCTACTATCAATACATGATCCCCAATCAGCATCAGTAAAACTTTTAAGTTGAAAATCGGATTTTGATGGGTGAAAATAAACCCAAACCAATTGTTCCTTTTATATAATGAAGCACCTTATGAGCTACTTTGAAAATGTGATCCTTTGGGAGCAGAGGACAACTGGCAAAGCTTGTGAACTGGAAATGTAATATCAAGCTTTGTTATGATCAAATACATGAGTTTTTCAACCAATCTCCTATAACACTGGATTATCAATCTCCAATTCATCACTATGTTGAGTCAACTTTTCTTCCAACAGTTCTAATGCATATTTTCTATGACAAACATATATGTCTTCTTTAGATCTAGCAATTTTCAGGCCTAAAAAATATTTCAATGGACCTAAGTCCCTAAACTTGAAAGCCTTTGCTAAATCAACCTTCAACTATGCTATTGTCGCATCATAATTAACAACAATGACAATATCATCTACATAAACCAATAAGGCGATGAAGACACTACCAATGTGACGGATGAACAAAACATTATCAAAACGAGATTTTTTAAAGCCAAAATTAATCAGTGTAGAACTAAATTTTAAGAACCATTGTTTTGAGGCTTACTTAAGTCCATATAAAGATTTTTGTAATTTCAATACTGCATTCTCATATAGATTTCCCCCTTTTTTCATTGAATATCCTAGAGGCAATGTCGTAAATATTTCGTCATCCAAATGGCCATTGAAAAAGGCATTGGATATATCTAAACATACAGAACACAACAAGGTATGCTAAATCCTAACACATTTTATGGGATTGTCCAATAGTGAACTCGTCATTCGTTTATTTTCTTGCAATAACTCAATGGGTGAGAGTATTCTTATTACAGGCGGAACTTCGAGAGTTATAGACAAACATACAGAACACAACAAGGTATGCTAAATCCTAACACATTGCAATACCTTTTTTTCTTTATTGTAAGCACTATTAAAATTTAGTTTAAGAAAGCTTTTGGTTGCTCATACTTCGTAAAGGATACAGTAGTATCTGTTATTAATGTGACTGTCCAGTGGTGTCCACCAAACACACAAAGCTCGGCTCAAGCCTGTGGCTGATAGGAGAAGCCATTAATAGTGAGGCCACCATCAACACAAATGATTTGACCAGTTATATAAGAAGCTGCAGGTAGACACAAGAAGACCACTAATGATGCAACTTCATTAGGCTCTCCAGCGCGACCAAGTGGAATTCTATTGAAAAAACCCTCCATGAAACTAGCGTCATTGAGAAACTGCAAAATTCATATGAATATTAATAAGAAAACAAAAGTGATAGTTGATTTAGATTAATGAATAGTTTTGATGTTATATTTTGTTACAGTTAGAGCCAGAGGAGTGGCTATAAGATTAGGAGCAACAGCGTTGGCCCTTATGCCATCTCTCGCCCACTCGCATGCCAAATTTTTTGCTAGTTGATTCAAAGCTCCTAAGGAGACACATAATGAAACACAAAAACACAATTAAAAAAAAAACTCATTGTTGTTTACTTGAAAATGCATTGTCCCTAGTTGTATGTACCTTTCGCTGCACTATATACAGCATTACCAGCAACTGAGACAACCCCTCCAATAGAGGAAATGAAAACAATGCTTCCATAGCCTGAAGCCTTCACCAAAGGATGTGAAAGCTGGCAAAAATGGTAAGCAGCTTCTAAATTTATCGAGATATGAAAAGAGAAATCATCTGCCACATATTCTGTTGTTGGCTTTGTACGAATTGCACCAACGTTGTTCACCTATATTAAACATAAAAAGATTTCTCTTCAATGTTCTCTTTAAACAATTAAGCTTTAGGCGCTTCTATATGTCATTTACTTACAAGAATGTTGAGTTTTCCATTGAATAGTGAAGAGACAGTTTGTATTAGTTTTTCTCTTTCTAGACGATCGGTTACATCACAGACTGAGCCGCTCACTTGATACCCTTTCTTTTGCCATTCGGTTAAACTTTGACTGAGCAAAGTTTGGGAGATGTCACATACATGGATTCTAGCTCCAAAACCAGCTAACTCCTCTACTATGGCATACCTAAACATTCCACAAACATATAATTTCCTTGAATTTGTTTACCATTCACAATGGCTAAAAGATATGATATAAAGAGAAGTAATACGAACCCGATTCCTCTAGCTCCACCGGTCACAAATGCAGTCATACCTTGAAGACTCCATCTTTTATCCATTTTTGGTTAGCAATAATCTGAGATGCTGCAGATTATATAGACAATGAATATAGTCTACGTAGATCAGATAAGTGCAAATTAATGAGTATGTTTGTTTTTTTGTGGTGGAAACATTACGCAGCCGAGAGAGAGAGAGAGAGAGAGAGAGAGCATGACTAAAATATCTACTTATGTAGTTATGTGAATGGTCCCAACTCCAAAGCAATTATGACAATATGTGAGCCTCCTTTGCAAATAGATATTTATGTAAGATAGTCAACTCGTAGAAAAAAAAAATTAATTACATATAAATTTGAATCTAATAGCACTAAATATTTCAAGTCTATTCCTTCCTAGTTTCCGTGTGTTTTTTTTTTCTTTCTTTGCAATATTTTTAAGAGACTTGTAAATTTATAATCAACCATCTTCGTGATTAGAGCCTATATTTTTAAAAACCTCCTGTTTTGGCTTCTTTTGAAGGACTCCTAAAGATCAAATCTTAAAGTTGTATTTTTCATGAAGTTTATAAATTTTTATTCTTTTATAGTCGATATCTCCGACCAAACCTTTCTCATTAGCTAGCATTTTTCAACTATTATTGGTAAATTCATTTTAACTTCATTCACAAGAAACAACTGAAACTGGAAGTTTGAATGGTCAACAAAAGTAGGTAAGCTTGTTTTTAGGAGTTTAAAGATGTATTCATATCATGCATATAAAATAATATTTTTTGTTAAAATAACAAAATTTCTGTAATTTAATCATGATTTTTAAAATTTAAGCTCTAAAATTGTGTTTTACTGGTTATGATATTTATCAATGTCTTTTAAAATCCAAAATTATTAAACTGGTAATTTGGAAAAATACATTCAAATACACAGTTTATCTTACATTTGTCATTTTCTCTCCTCATTATAAAGATCAAATATTATAGTTGGATTTCATGAAGTAAAAGATAAAAGACTTTATAATAGTAAAGATAAAATCTTGTAGTCTCCCCCAAAATTTCTCAAGAAGACAACATTCACCTAACAATCGGCGTAAAATTTTTGCTTCTTAGCCTCTTCATGTAAAAGTTTAGTATCTCATTTACTTAATTCATAAAGCTTTTTTTTTTTTTTTTTTTTTCTGTTTGACTCTCTAAGAGGATCATAAAACATGAGTAGACGCATATCTGATACGTTGTAAGTTGTAACCAACCTTCTATGAGAACAAAACGCTAAAACTATAGGATGTGAATTATTGGTTAAGCACTAAGTGGCATAGTTAACTTTTTTTGGAATGAGGTAAACTCCACACAAATGCTTGAAAATTCAGTAAAGAAGCTGCTCTATACAAAGGAAAAATGTGGAGTATGCCTCTCTGTTTCGAAGCAAAGAAACTGAAAGAACCATAATTACGTTCCGCAGACACGGTGTGAGCTAAAGGTTTAAGCTTAAACGGTGAGCCTGTACGTTTGTTTCCCATGAGAAGATGCTCAGTAGAAAGCAGAGTATGGAATATAACATTTGATGTATGAGAGAGACATTGCTACAAGTTGTTGGCGGTTGCGAACGTAATAGAATCTTCTATCCAAGAAAGATTAGCATCCCCACAATGAAATTGTGAACACGTTTATGTTTCCGTGCATAAACTAAACTCATAGCGTTAGAGTTTTTATTAGAGAGACAACACTTAAACAGAACAAAACGCGACAAGGCCATTCTCAAGCTTGTGGCTGATAGGAGAAGCCATTAACAGTAAGGCCTCCATCAACACAAATGGTCTGACCAGTAATATAAGACGCTGCAGGTAGACACAAGAAGACCACTAGTGATGCAACTTCATTCGGTTCTCCAACACGACCAAGTGGAGTTTTACTCAACAATGCCTCCTTGAAACTGACGTCCTCAAGATACTTTAAGAAACACAATTAAGAAATTATTAGAGGAATTGAGGTTGTTACATTCACAAAATGTAAATGTAAACGTTGTCTTTTTTTATCACAGGTTGAGACAATGGGAGTGTTGATGACATTAGGCGCAACAGCGGTGGCTCTTATGCCATCTCTTGCCCATTCACATGCCAAATTTCTAGCTAGCTGATTCAGGGCTCCTGTAAAAGAAATCAACAAAACATTAAAAAAAAAACTCATTGTTGATTAATCACTCTTAAAAATGAACTACATCTAGTAGTAGTAACACTGGTTACCTTTCGCTAGACCATAAATGGATCCAGCGCCTGCGACAAATGATACAATCCCTACAATAGAGGAAACAAAAACGATGCTTCCATAGCTTGAAGCCTTAAGGAGAGGATATGAAAGTTGGCAAAAATGGTAAGCAGCTTCCAAGTTTGTTGAGATGTAGAAAGCAAAATCGTCTTCTACATATTCTGTTACTGGCTTTAAGCGGGCTCCGCCCACATTGTTTACCTATGTGGAAACAAATGAGTTTTTAAAAGCTTTCCCTTACGACTATCAATTTTTTTGCATCCCTCTAAAAAACTCATAACAGTTGCATTTATATTGTAAATTAGTTTTTTTTTTGTTGAATAAATCTTATATTAAAAAAATCAATTTCTTTAATACCAATTTACTTACAAGAATGTTGAGCTTGCCATCAAACAGCGAGGAGATGGTTTGCATCAGTTTTTCTCTTTCAGGACGAGAAGTTACATCACAAACGGAGCCACTCACTTGAAACCCTTTCTTTTCCCATTCGCTTAAACTTTGATTAAGCAAAGTTTCAGAGATGTCACATACATGGACTCTAGCTCCAAAACTAGCTAACTCCTCTACTATGGTATAACTAAAAATTCCACAAACTTAAATTTCTTGGAATCTTGACCATTCAGGATGCTAAAACAATGAGTAAAAAGGTTGTTATAGAGAGAACAAAGAAAAGAGAAAGAAGAACCCGATTCCGCTGGCTCCACCGGTCACAAGAGCAGTCATACCGTGGAGACTCCATCTTTTATCCATTTTTTGCATGTAATTAGAATGTGACTAGCAATGACCAGAAATGCCACAGATGATATATATTATACAATGAATTCGTTTATGGTTTCATGCATAAACTCATAGCGTGAGATTTTTTATTAGAGAGATAACATTTAAACAGAAAAAATGCGAAAAGTCATTCTCAAGCTTGATACTGATAGGAGAAGCCATTAACAGTGAGACCTCCATCAACACAAATGGTTTGACCAGTAATATATGAAGCTGCAGGTAGACATAAGAAGACCACTAGTGATGCAACTTCATTCCTCTCTCCAGCGCGACCAAGTGGAGTTCTATTTAACAATGCCTCCTTGAAACTGACGACCTCAAGATACTTTAAGAGAAAAAATTGGGAAATGATTAGAGGAAATAAGGTTATTACATTCACAGAATTTTCTTTTGTAAAAGTTGTTTATTTTTATTTTATTACAGGTTGAGAATGAGCTGTCTTGATAGCATTAGGTGCAACAGCATTGGCTCTTATGCCGTCTTTTGCCCATTCACATGCCAAATTTTTAGCTAGCTGATTCAAAGCTCCTGTAAAACAGAAATCAACAAAACATAATAAAAAATCTCCTTGTTGATTAGTCAGTCTTGTCTCTAGTAGTAACTCTGGTTATTACCTTTCGTTAGAGAATAAAGGGATGCGCATGCCATTGATACAACTCCTCCGACAGAGGAAATGAAGATGATACTTCCAAATCCTAAAGCCTTTAGGAGAGGATGTGAAATCTGGCTAAGATGATAAGCAGATTCCAAGTTTGTTGAGATATGAAAGGAGAAATCTTCTGCCACGTACTCTATTGTTGGCTTCGTGCGGATTCCACCAACATTGTTTACCTATGTTGAACAAGTTGAAACTTCAAAACTCTTTAAAAGTTTTTCCTTTACTCGGTATACGTTTCTTTAAGATCAATTTGTTGAACTATCGATTTAATTGATCTCACACTCAATGAATCGGACAACAAGAGTTTGTTAAACTCTGTTTTCGTAATGCTCTGTTTTATGTTTTTGATTTTCTTGTTGTACACTCAAACTCTTTTGTGTTTGAGTTTCTTACGATTTATTAGATAGAAAACTCACACACTTTTATTGATCTGTAGTACACATATATATAGGTTTCATGACTCTAATTGGAAGAGACACATGTGTACAAACTTTTCTAAAGACACGTATATTCATATAATTGTTTTATGGTTATAATGATCTTTTGTACTCTTTCATCAATACAAAAGACAAACATTGACTATATAAATATTTAGACTTACATATAATCCTAAGTTTTTAACGTTTAATGTAGATGAAGACTTGATCACTTCCAACACTCCTCTTTGATCATGACTTCATCTTCACTCCAAGTTCTTCACGTGCGATCTTCAAATCTTGAACCGTTTAATGCTTTTGTGAAACTTGTATCACCATTCTCCTGCTCTTCCGAAGTAAAGATGATTAATTTTGGCACCACCGGTTTTGGCACCAATTCAGCCTTATTTTGATCACCATCTCCCTGTTTCAAAGCTGAATAAGACTCATCCTTATTATCTTCTTTAGCAGCAATATTCCCAGTCTCTATAATCTTCACATCCAGTCTAGTTCGCATAGTAATGGGATCCACAACCTGGTGGAAATCTCGAACCGCAAATATCTTACGACATTTAAACTTTATCCTAGTTGTAAGATTATTCTTACAATCACCATTCATCAGAACTGTATCTCCTTCTCTTGCAAGCAAAACATTCACCTCCGAGTTTCTCCACTTAATTGGAAAACTCTTATGCTCCATCTTGATGCTCAATATCTTTCTTCCTTGAGGATCTTTGATAATGCATCGGTTATCTTTAAATAAGACTTCGTATCCGTTTGATACTAGCTGAGAAACACTTAGAAAGTTTTCCGCTAATCCCGGCACTAGAAATACTTCTTTGATGATCTGCTCTCCTTGACTTGTCATCACTTGAATATTTTCTTTTCCCGCCGTCATTACGCTTTGACCATTCCCCACCTTGATCGAAACCATTATACTTCGATCGAGCGTGATAAAGTATTTAACTTCGTCATGTCATTAGTACACCCGCTGTTGACTAACCATGTTTCATCATTCACGTTTGATGATGATTCTTCTTCAACTGCATTGAACAGCTCATGACCTTCATTGTCACTATCCTTGTATGTTTCTTCTAGGTTTAGGTGCACTCTCTCAACCTTCCTTACCTTGCAGTCTCGCGCTATATGTCCTGATTTGTTACACACAAAACATTTTGCATCTCTCCTTACACCCGTAGGCAAGCTAACATCTGTGTGTTGCTCTCTCCAACAATCACTCTCATTGTGATTGTTTCTCCTACAAATGCCACACCACTTCTTGGTCTTCTCATGACGTTTTCCTTGCTTGTTCCATCCTTTAGAACCAAACTTTTCACCGTAAAACGCACCCTCATTGACACATTTTCACGGATTCTTAGACACTTCTCATGTGCCTTCAATGTCCCAACCAATTCAGTCATTGACAAGACTGAAAGGTCCTTAGTTTGTTCTAGAACAGCGACTATGCTGTCGAAACCTCTCCGGTAGAGATATCAAGACTTTTTGAACCAAAAGGTAATCGGCCTTCTCCTCTCTGTGAACTCATAGTTGATTACTTAAGTTAATCAACTTAGTTGTGAAATTATTTATGGTTTCACTCTCTTCTATCTTCAAGTTCTCGTACTCTCTCCTTAGAGTCTGAAGATTAATCAATTTGACTTGTAAACTTCCTTGAAACTCAAGCTCCAATGCACGCCATGCTTCTCTCACACTTAAAGCGGGTGCAATTCTCGGAAAAATTGAATCTGAAACAGCCGTTTGAAGGATTGGAAGGGCCATCATATCCTTTCATCACTCTATCATCTCTTTGTTTGATAAATGCTGGTGAGTTTTCAGGCAATGAACTGGTTGTATCCTCATCTTCAATCACTTCCCATAATCGTCTTGTCTTCCAGATCGTTTTCATCATGATCTTCCAAAGACCATACGATTCTCCATTGAAGATGGGAATCACTTGGTACATTGTTGTCTCCATAAGCTCTGATACCATGTTGAACTATCAATTTAATCGATCTCACACTCAATGGATCGGACAACAAGAGTTTGTTATACTCTGTTTTCGTAATGCTCTATTTTATGTTTTTGATTTTCTTGTTGTATACTCAAACTCTTTTGTGTTTGAGTTTTTTACGATTTATTAGATAGAAAACTCACACACTTTTATTGATCAATAGTACACATATATATATAGGTTTCATGACTCTAATTAAAAGAGACACATGTGTACAAACTTTTCTAAAGACACGTACATCCATTTAACCGTTTTATGGTTATAATGATCTTTTGTACTCTTTCATCAATACAAAAGACAAACATTGCCTTTATAAATATTTAGACTTACATATATAATCCTAAGTTTTTAATGTTTAATGTAGATGAAGACTACGAGAATGTTGAGCTTGCCACCAAACAGCAAGGAAACATTTTGCATTAATATTTCTCTCGTCGGACGAGAGGTTACATCACAGATTGAGCCACTCACTTGAAACCCTTTCTTTTCCCATTCACTTAAGCTTTTATTGAGCAATGTTTCAGATATGTCACATACATGGATTTTGGCTCCAAAACTGGCTAGCTCCTCTACTATGGCATGTCTAAAACATTACAAAAACATAAAATTTTTAAAAACTTGACCATTCAGGATGTTAAATAAAAGCAGCACAATGAGTTAAAGAGAAAAGAAAGAAATACAAACCCAATTCCTCTGGCTCCACCGGTCACAAGAGCAGTCATACCTTGAAGACTCCCATCTGTGTTATTCGTCGTTATATGTGACTTATCACTAACCATATTCCACAGCTTATATATATAGGATGAAGATAGATCACTTAAACCATCGTATAATAGGTGGAGTTATTAATTAAGCACCCATAGTAGATATATAACGTGATAAAACATTGGCCAACTTCTGATAGTGAAAATGAAAATTAATGACTATGTTTGTAGGTGTGGTGGAAATGTTATACTAAAGTAAAAACATGACTAAAATGTCTAAGTTAGTGGTCCCACGAAAATTTTACTTAAATAGTCAGAATCTTCGACAAAAACTTCAATAATTTAACTGACAACAGACAACTGAAAGTAGAAGTCAGATTGGTGGACAAAATTTGGTAAAACGTTTCACGTGTTTCGGTAGCAAGTTGTTACTACCAACCTTTTAGTGTCTTCCAAAAGTACACAGTAACACATCGATAGTCTTCGTTCTTACTTCCTTCAGTAAAACTTCTCTTTCCACTTGATTTGTTCTCCAGAATTTCGAAATAGTGTTTGGTGTTGAATTGATCGTCTAGCTGAGGCTGCTGATATGATGCAATATCCACCAAAATTTAGATACAGATGAGATTACTTACTAGGATTGGAAAATAAGTAAAGAAGCTGCTCTATACAAAGGTAAAACGGAAAGACAACGAATCGAAACCAAAAGGTTCGAAAGACTCGGCGTGAGTCCAAAGGTTCGAGCTTAAAATCTGTGATAAGTACGTTTGTTTCCATTGAGATGCTCAATTAAGAAATATATATATTTTTGTAATTTTTTTGTTTCTTAGTAGAAAACAGAGGAGAAATAAAACATTTTGATGTATAAGAGAGACATTTCTGAAAGTTGTTGGCATTGCAAGCGTAACAGAATCTTTTATTCAAGCGAGATTAGCATCTCCACAATGGAATTGTGGTATCGTTTATGTTTTCGTGCATACACTCATATCCTCAGACATTTTATTACAGAAATATAATCGAGACTTCGAGACAGACAATAGAATGCAACGAGGCCATTCTCAAGCTTGTGGCTGATAGGAGAAGCCATTAACAGTGAGACCTCCATCAACACAAATGGTCTGGCCAGTAATATATGAAGCTGCAGGTAGACACAAGAACACCACTAATGATGCAACTTCATTCGGCTCTCCAGCGCGACCAAGTGGAGTTCTCCTCAACAAACTCTCCATGAAAGTGACGTCCTCAAGATACTTTCAACACACACAATTGCGAAATCATTAGAGGAATTGAGGTTGTTACATCCACACAAATATAAAAGTAAAATTTTTCTTTTTTTATTACTGGAAGAGACAGAGGAGTCTTGATGATACTAGGCGCAACAGCGTTGGCTCTTATACCATCTTTTGCCCATTCACATGCCAAATTTCTAGCTAGCTGATTTAGAGCTCCTATAAAAAGACATATTTGGAATCAGAAAGAACAAAGACTCCTTGTTGGTTAGGTAGTACTAAAGCTACCTTTCGTTAAACTATAAATGGATCCACCATCCATTGATACAACTCCTGCAATAGAGGAAATGAAGACAATGCTACCATAGCCTGAAGCCTTTAGAAGAGGATGTAAAAGTTGGCAAAAATGGTAAGCAGCTTCCAAGTTTGCTGAGATATGGAAAGCAAAATCGTCTGCCACATAGTCTATCGTTGGCTTTCCGCGGACTACGCCCACGTTATTTACCTATGTTGAACCAAAGAAGATTTCTATTCAGACGTTATCTTAAACGAAAATGCTTAGTCGTTTCTATATTTAAGATAATTACTCACGAAAATGTTGAGTTTTCCATTGAATAGCGAGGAGATAGTTTGCACCAGTTTTTCTCTCTCGGGACGAGAGGTTACATCACAGACTGAACCACTCACTTGAAACCCTTTCTTTTCCCATCCGCTTAAACTTTGATTAAGAAGATCTTCAGATATATCACATACATGGATTCTTGCTCCAAAACCAGCTAACTCCTCTACTATAGCAAACCTAAACATTCCACAAACATAAATTCCTTAAAAATCTTGACCATTCAAGAAGCTATATACAAAACAGAACAATGGATAAAAGAGCCAAGTGGTTATATAGAGGGAACAAGAAGAAAGAAGAACCCTATTCCGCTGGCTCCACCGGTCACAAGAGCAGTCATACCATGAAGACTCCATCTTTTATCCATTTTTCTTGTATCTTAGTTGCAGTGACCAGAAACGCCACATATAAGTGTGAATTATTGAGTTAGTGGTTAAGAGAAGATGACTAAAATATCTTAGTTAGTGGCCCTGTGCTAAAATGACATTTTACTTGCTAAGTTTTGTGAGTTAATGAGTATGTTTTGTATATGTGCTGGAAATTTTATGCGAGTACTAAAACTCACCCATTTCTCATTTTTAATTTATTTACTCAGAAAAAAACAACTTCAACTAAGAGTCAGAATGGTGAAGAAAATCTGGTAAACACGTGCCTAAAAGTCTGAATGGTGTCCACGTGTTTAACAAACGAATAGGCAAATGTTTCTTTAATACTTTTAGTGTGACAAATGATGATGTAAGTGACGATGGATCATGAGTTATAAAGTTTTTTAAGATTCGATTTTCGTAAATTTTAAACAAAGTTTATAAAAAATAAAATTTTTATTAAATTTAGAAATTTTTTCGAAATTAAAATTTTTTCTTATTTTTTTATTATGTTTTGATGACTAATGAATGTCAATTCAACATTGATATTTATATGAGTTAACACATTTTTGCATAAATTTATTCTTAGTAGATTTAGATAACTCTTAATTCAATTTATCTTACTTAATAATTATCTTATTTTAACATATATAGAATTTTTTATATTGCAAACTAACATATTCCTATTAATAATAGATATTTTCTATTTCTATTAGGAAAACTTTAACTCTATCTTATCCTAACCAAACCTTGTTAGAGATCTCTTGGGCCACAAGTTAATGTTGAAATTTATCCAACATTCAATCCTTTAAGTTTCAACATAGTTTTGGACAAGTTTTGAACTTTTATCAAACTTCTCATTTCACTAAACTTGATCCGTGCCAATGCTTTAGTTAAGATGTTCGCCTTTTGTTCAGCTCTTTGGTGTTGTGCATCATGCACATTGGTGTTTGTTGTTGAATGAGAATAAGCTGAATTATTATGGGATTCTCCATCCGTGTTGTCGTCTTCATGTTCATGTTCGTTATGCTCGGAATCATCTAACTCATTGCTTCCATTTTCGTAATGATCATTGTCTTGATCATTGCTTATTACAACATGTACTTCTCCTGCATCAACAACTTCACCCATCACATATGAAATATTCTCATATCCCTTCTTGGTCCTTCTCTCATTTCATTCCAGCTCCAAATTGTCTTCTCGTCAAATACCACGTCACGGCTCACAACAATCTTCCTTGTCATTGGGTTGTAAAGGCTATAAGCCTTGGATCCCGGCTCAAATCCAAGGTGCACTAGTGATTGTGATCTGTCGTCCAGCTTCTTGAGGTTTGTAGCTTCTACCTTTGAATGTGTTAAGCAACCGAAAACCTTTAAATTTTCTAGGCTTGGTTTCTTCTCTCGGAAGCATTCGTAAGAGGTCATATTTTTAAGGGTTCTCGTATGTACCCTATTTATTACATAGGTAGAATGACATATTGGTTCTCCCCATAAATAGTTTGGTACCTTCATTGCCTTGATATTACTTCTAGTCATTTCCATCAAGGTTTGATTCCTCCTTTCCACTACACCATTTTATTGCGGTGTATAAGGTGCCGTGAGATGTCTTGATCCCGCTTATATCACAAAACTCATGGAATTCCCTTGAAGTGAACTCACCTCCTATATTGAGATACCAAATTCCTTCTTCCCCTTCCTTGCTTTCGTAGTTCTTTGGTATGATATTTTTTTCGTTTAAGAGCACGACTTCATGCATATAAAATGTTGGATCAGCTTCTTCTGTCTCTACTTTATTTGCTTCTTGTATCTTTCGTGTTCTTTTAGGACATGTCAAGCAAAATGGCTGGGCTTATCACATCGGTAACATATCACTTTCAATCCATCTTTCTTTTATTTTGCTTGGTTTTGATCAACTTGATTTGTTCGGTCTTGTGAATTGAACCTTCCTCTGTCTCGTCCTCTGTTTTCTTTGCCTCCTCTGCCACGTCCTTTCCATCATGATGCCACAAAACTTTGTTGATCTGAGTTTGCAAATAACAACTTACCTTGTGTATCACGTTGATTCTCCTTATCGAGAATTTGTTCTTCATAAGCCTTAAGTCTTCCAATAATATCCTCAAATCATGTTGTGTTCAATTCTAGAACTTGCTCGAGAGAGGATATTATTTGGATGTATTTGTTTCTTGGCAAACTATTGAGAAACTTCTTTACGAGTTTAGATTCATCAATCGTTTGTCCAAGAGAAACAGACTTTGACGCTATCTCCGATAACTTTCCCGCAAAGCTATTAATTGTATTCGAGTCCTTCATCTTAATTCTTTCAAACTCGGACATTAGGGTTTGAAGTCTTGCTTCTTTGACACGATCAATAGCTAGATAACATGCCTTGATCACTTCCTATATCCCTGTTGGAGAATCTTGTTTGCCTACTTCCAAGAGAAAAACCTCTGGGATGGATTGAAATAACAATCCTATTGCGACATCATTCTTGTCGGAGTCAATTGTTTCGGGTTCAATTGTTTCCCATACTTTATGAATTCACAATAACACCTTCATCCTCATGGTCCATACTGTATAATTAGTAGAGTTTAGCATGGGACATTGGATTGAAGAAGGAATGAATTCCTTTGAACGAGATGTAGTGGTGACGTCTCCCATAACTCGGTTATGTCTTCCTCTATGTTTCGTCAAAGCTTTGTGATCGAGTCTCCGAGTGGATTGCTTCGCCTTAAGCTCTGCTACCAAATAAAGTTTCTTAAAACTCGATCTTTGTTGTATATGAAATCTTAAATAAAGTTTATAAAGAATAAATCTCTTTATTAAGTTTAGAAACTCTCTCAAAACTAAACTTTTCTCTTGTTTCTCATGTCTTGATGTTTAATCAATGTCACAATTTCAACATTGATATTTATAGGGGTTAGTACACTTTTGCATAAACCTATTACTAATAGAATTAGATAACTCCTAATTCACCTTATCTTACCTAACAATTATTTTATCATCACACATAACATTCTTTATATTGCAAGCTAACCTAGTTCTATTAGTAATAGATATGTCCATTGAGTCATCACTGCTAGTGATTGTAAAGCATAGTGTGATGTTATATTACTGTCTTTGGGCATGATCGATAAATGTTTGTAAGTTGATCAGTGTCGCCTCATTTGAATTCAACTTGTGCTCTGTTTCTGCAAGGCTTACTCTTTGTTTTAAAAATGCTCAAAGCTTAATCCACTGTATAACTTTACAAAAGTGTACGCAATTAAGATTAACTAAAATGAATGTTGAGTTTGATATCGAACATCTTTGAGATGATTTTCACAAGTGTTACAAGAGGATGCATCACATACCGAACAACTCTTCTTCCAAAAGTTGATTTGATTTGATTGGTTACAAGAGGATGCATCAAAACAAACTATCTTGAGTCGTTTTCTTGTTACGTGAAACATCTTCCGTGCTTATATTCTTGTTAGGTTTCCTGTTCACGCCGTTTTATAAATATTCCAAGCTTAAACCATAGTATTTGTATGACTTTAAAATCTCATTTGTTCATTTATGGTGCAAGTCCAAAGGGCTTAAACCGTGAGCACATGTTTGTTAATTTATTTTGTCTTCGATTTCCATAGTAGATAACATAGGAGGAAATAAACGTTTCGATGTTAAGAAAGAAAACATCGCTGCAAGTTGTTGGAACTGTGTTTATGGTTTCATGCATTAACTCATAGCGTGGGAGTTTTAATTAGAGAGAGAACATTTATACAGAATTTTTTTTTACTTAAATAGTCAGAATCT
Source organism: Cardamine chenopodiifolia (assembly GCA_963922655.1). NCBI lineage: Eukaryota > Viridiplantae > Streptophyta > Magnoliopsida > Brassicales > Brassicaceae > Cardamine > Cardamine chenopodiifolia. The sequence goes on along the minus strand of OZ000486.1, from coordinate 12,221,796 downwards.
TCGACAAAAACTTCAATAATTTAACTGACAACAGACAACTGAAAGTAGAAGTCAGATTGGTGGACAAAATTTGGTAAAACATTTCACGTGTTTCGGTAGCAAGTTGTTACTAACAACCTTTTAGTGTCTTCCAAAAGTACACAGTAACACATCGATAGTCTTCGTTCTTACTTCCTTCAGTAAAACTTCTCTTTCCACTTGATTTGTTCTCCAGAATTTCGAAATAGTGTTTGGTGTTGAATTGATCGTCTAGCTGAGGCTGCTGATATGATGCAATATCCACCAAAATTTAGATACAGATGAGATTACTTACTAGGATTGGAAAATAAGTAAAGAAGCTGCTCTATACAAAGGTAAAACGGAAAGACAACGAATCGAAACCAAAAGGTTCGAAAGACTCGGCGTGAGTCCAAAGGTTCGAGCTTAAAATCTGTGATAAGTACGTTTGTTTCCATTGAGATGCTCAATTAAGAAATATATATATTTTTGTAATTTTTTTGTTTCTTAGTAGAAAACAGAGGAGAAATATAACATTTTGATGTATAAGAGAGACATTTCTGAATGTTGTTGGCATTGCAAGCGTAACAGAATATTTTATTCAAGCGAGATTAGCATCTTCACAATGGAATTGAGGTATCGTTTATGTTTTCTTGCATACACTCATATCCTCAGATTTTTTTATTACAGAAAGATAATCGAGACAGGCAATAGAATGCGACAAGGCCATTCTCAAGCTTGTGGCTGATAGGAGAAGCCATTAACAGTGAGACCTCCGTCAACACAATTGGTTTGACCAGTAATATATGAAGCTGCAGGTAGGCACAAGAACACCACTAATGATGCAACTTCATTCGGCTCTCCTACGCGACCAAGTGGAGTTCTCCTCAACAAACTCTCCATGAAAGTAACGTTATCAAGATACTTTAAGAAACAAAATCGAGAGATGATTAGAGGAATTGAGATTGTTACATTCACACAAAAATAAATGTGAAAGTTGTATTTTTATTTTATTTTATTAAAGGTTGAGTCGAAGGAGTCTTGACACCACTAGGTGCAACAGCGTTAGCTCTTATACAGTCTTTTGCCTATTCACATGCCAAATTTCTAGCTAGCTGATTCAGAGCTCCTGTTGAAAGACTTATATTAGGAATCAGAGAAATAAAAAAAAGGGTTCCTTGTTGATTAGGTAATCTTGCATTTAGTAGTACTAAAGTTACCTTTCGTTAGACTATAAATGGATCCACCTTCAATTGATACAACTCCTGCAACAGAGGAAATGAAGACAATGCTTCAATAGCTTGAAGCCTTTAAGAGAGGATGTGAAAGTTGGCAAAAATGGTCTGCCACATATTCTGTTGTTGGCTTTAAGCGGAGTACGCCCACGTTATTAACCTATGTTGAACAAAAAGAAAATTTGTCATTCATAAAAATTCTTTAACCGAATATGCTTATTCGTTGCTATATTTAAGATTATCACTCACAAGAATGTTGAGTTTGCCATTGAACATCGAAGAGACGGTTTGCATCAGTTTTTTTCTCTGGGGACGAGAGCTTACATCACAAACTGAGCCACTTACTTGAAACCCTTTCTTTTCCCACTCGCTTAAACTTTGATTGAGCAGGACTTCAGATATATCGCATACATGGATTATTGCTCCAAAACCAGCTAACTCTGCTACTATGGAATACCTAAACATAAATTCCTTGAAATCTTGATCATTCAAGAAGCTAAATAAAAAAACAGAACAATCGGTAAAAGAGGTGATATAGAGAGAACAGAGAAGAAAGGCGAACCCGATTCCGCTGGCTCTACCGGTCACAAGAGCAGTCATACCTTGAAGACTCCATCTTTTATCCATCTTTTCTTGTATCTTACTTGTAGTAACCAGAAATGCCACAGATTATATGTACAAGAAAATGTGGAAAGAGATAAGTGTGACTTAACGAGTATATTTGTATGTGTGGTTAAGTGAACATGACTAAAATATCTGAGTTAGCGGTGCTGTGCTAAAATGACATTTTACAGTCAAAAGCTTCGACCAATACTTACTGTAATTTGTTTATGTGTGAGTTAATGAGTATGTTTTGTATATGTGATGGAAATTTTATGCGAGAACTAAAACTTACCCATTTGTCATTTGTAATAACTTTACTCTGCCGAGAAAAAAAAACAAAAAACCTTTTCTGGCAACTCACACTAAAAGTCAAAATGGTGGAGACCATTTGGTAAACACGTGCCGAAAAGTCTGAATGGTGTCCACGTGTTTACCAAACGAATAGACAAATGTTTCTATAGATGTGCCATATGTCCATTGAGTCATCACTGCATAGGGATTGTAAAGCATGCTGTCATGTCATATGACTCTTTCTTTGGGCATGATCGATAAAGGTTTCTAAGTTGATGAGTTGTCGAAGCTCATCTTCTCATTTGAGTTCAAGTTGTGCTCTGCTTTCGCTTGCTCTGTTTCTGCTAGGCTTACTTTGTTATGGGAAACATCTTATTGTTAGGTTTCTTGTTCATCCCATTTTACAAATACTCAGAGATTAACTTAAAATAATGTTGAGCTTGCCATCGAGCATCGTTGAGATGATTTTCATAAGTGTTACAAGGAGATGCATCACATACTGAACATCTCTTCTTCCATTAGCATAAAATTTGATTGAGCAGAGTTTTGGATAGGTTACAAGGCCAATAGAGATTTTAACACATTTAGACAAAACGCGACAAGGCCATCCTTAAGCTTGTGGCTTATAAGAGAAGCCATTCACAGTGAAAGCTCCATCAATACAAATTGTTTGATCAGTAATATCGGAAGCTGCAGGTAGACACAAAAAGACCACTAGCGATGCAACCTCTCCTGGTTCTCCAGCGCGACCAAGTGGAGTTCTACTGAACAGTACCTCCTTGAAACTGACGTCCTCAAGATACTTTAATAAAGAAACGATTAGAGGAATTGAAGTTGTTACATTCACACAAAAATAAATGTAAAAACGTTGTCTTTTATTACAGATTGAGACAGAGAGAGTCTTGATGATATTAGGCGCAACAGCGTTGGCTCTTACGCCGTCTTTTGACCATTCACATGCCAAATTTTTAGCTATCTGAATCAGAGTTCCTATAAAAGAAATCAACAACAATACAAACTCCTTCTTGATTAGTCAGTCTTGCAATGAACTGCCTCTAGTAGTAACCGTATAGTTACCTTTCGTTAGACTATAAATGGATATTCCACATTCAACTGCTACAATCCCTGTAACAGAGGAAATAAAGACGACGCTTCCATAGCCTGAAGCCTTTATGAGAGGATGTGAAAGCTGGAAAAATGAAAGGCAGCTTCAACATTTGTTGAGATGTGAAAAGAGAAATCTTCTTCCACATATTCTGTCGTTGGCTTTCCGCGAAGTACACCCACATTGTTTACCTATAAATCTTGAACAAATTTGCTTAGATTTATGTTAAGGAGTTCTCTTTAAATAACTATGCTTAAGCGTTTCTTTAAGATCATTAACTTGCAAGAATGTTGAGTTTTCCATCAAAGAGGGAGGAGACAGTCTGCATAAGATTTTCTCTCTCGGGACGAGAAGTTACATCACAGACTGAGCCACTCACTTGAAACCCTTTCTTTTCCCATTCGCTTAAACTTTGATTGAGGAGAGATTCAGAGATGTCACATATGTGAATTCTAGCTCCAAAACCAGCTAACTCCTCTACAATGGCATAGCTAAACATTCAAGAAACAAAAATTACTTGAAATCTTGACCATTCAGGATGTTAAATAGAAGCATATTTTGAGGAAACGAGAGAAGAAAGAAACACAAACCCGATTCCGCTGGCTGCACCGGTGACAAGAGCAGTCATACCTTGAAGACTCCATCTTTTATCCATTTTTCTTGCATGTGACTAAAAATGACAAGAAATGCCACCGATTATATATTCAATTAATCATGAATGTGGATAGTGTGAATTATTGAGTACATGTGGTGAGAATTCTATGTAGTAGTAAGAGAGAACATCATTATAAAAAAAAGAAGAAGAGAAAACATAATTAAAGTATCTAAGTTAGTGGTTCTGTGCTAAAATGACATTTAAGTCAAAATCTTCGACCAATACTACGATACTCAATTTTCTTTTTTCAATAACTTCACTCACAAAAGACAAAGTATAAGTCAGAATGGTGAACAAATTTGGCAAACACTTCTCCTCCTTTGATAACATAGATGCAAATCTTTCTTTCAAACTTTAATTTAATGTAACAAATTTTGATGTAAATGATGATGGACCTTGAGTTCTATTCTTTAATTATTATGGGAAACATCTACCGTACTTATTTCTTGTTAGGTTTCTTGTTCATCACGGTTTAAAAATATTCAAAGCTTAAAACCATTGTATGCCTTTAAAATCTCATATGTTCATTTATGGTGTGGTGTAAGTCCAAAGGGCATAAAAGGTGAGCACTTATGTCTGTTTCCTGTTAGATGGTCAATTAAGAATCTATTTTACCTTCTTGTTTTTTTTAAATAGACAACAGAGGATAAAATAAAACATTTTTTGTGTATGAGAGAAACATTACTTCAAGTTTTTAGAATTGTGAACTAGTATATATTTTCGTGCATAAACGCATAGCGTGAGAGTTTTTATTAGAAACAAAAAGCGACAAGGCCATTCTCAAGCTTGTGGCTGATATGAAAAGCCATTAGCAGTGATGCCTCCATCAATACAAATGGGTTGACCAGTAATATAAGAAGCTGCAGGTAGACACAAGAAGACCACTAGTGATGCAACCTCTCTTGGTTCTCCAGCCCGGCCAAGTGGAGTTCTACTGAATAGTCCCTCCTTGAAACCAATGTCATCAAGATACTTCAAGAAACAAAATTGGAATATGATCAGAGTACTTGAGGTTGTTATATTCAAAAAAAAGTTATGTATAGGTTGTCTTTTTATTACAGGTTGGGATGAAGGAGTTTTGACAATATTAGGCGCAACTTTTGCCCATTCACATGCCAAATTTCTTGCTAGCTGATTTAAAGCTTCTGTAAAAAAATAAAAATAAATAAATCTTATTGATTAGTCAATCTTGCAAGGAACTGCATCTAGTAGTTACTATGTTTACCTTTTGTTAGACCATAAATGGATCCACAATCAAACGATACAACCCCTGCAACAGAGGACATGAAGATGATGCTTCCATTGCTTGAAGCCTTTAAAATAGGATGTGAAAGTTGGCAAAAATGGTAAGCAGCTTCCACATTGGTGAGATATGAAAACCAAAATCCTCTGCCACATATTCTGTTGTTGGCTTTCCGCGAAGTACTCCCATGTTGAACCAAAAGAAGGTGTCTCTTAAAAAAAGATGCTTAGTTGTTTCTATATTACGATCATTTACTTACAAGAATGTTGAGTTTGCCATTGAATATCAAGGAGCGATTTGCATCAGTTTTTCTCTCTGGGGACGAGAGCTTACATCACAAACTGAGCCACTTACTTGAAACCCTTTCTTTTCCCATTCGCTTAAACTTTGATTGAGTATAGCTTCAGATTTTTCACATACATGGATTCTTTCTCCAAAACCAGCTAACTCGTTTACTATGGCATACCTAAACTTTCCATTAACATAACATCCTTGAAATCTTGATCATTCAAGAAGCTAAAAAAACAGAACAATGGGTAAAAGAGGTGATATAGAGAGAAATGAGAAGAAAGGCGAACCCGATTCCGCTGGCTCCACCGGTCACAAGAGAAGTCATACCTTGAAGACTCCATCTTTTATCCATTTTTCTTGTATACTACTTGCAATGACCAAAAAAAAATGCCACAGATTATAAATACAATGAAAATGTGGATCAGATAAGTGTGAATTATTGAATATGTTTGTATGTGTGGTTAAGAGAAGATGACTAAAATATCTAAGTTAGTGATCCTGTGCTAAAATGACATTTTGTAGTCAAAGTTTTCGACCAATACTTTACTCATTTTTCTTTTTCATTAACTTCACTTACAAAAGACAACTGAAAGTATAAACTATAAAGTCAGAATAGTGAACAAAATTCAGTAAACATTCCACGTGTTTAGATAACAATAATTCAAATGTTTCTTTCATATCAAAACGGAAAGTTTTACACGGATCAGACAAAGATACGCAGAGGTTTTGGCGGAAGGTTCTCTTATCAAGCGGGCTTGTTTAGACCCATAAGCACGCTAAAAGCCTTCCCGGGAAACTAAACATGTAAGGGCATAGACAATTTAGTTTAGGCTTAAGTTACGTGGACTTTCTATAATTATGTCGGCCAGAAAAATTAACCGTAATGAATCCCACATCGGAAACATTGAAGGATATAATCGTGTATATAAGAAGCATAAGTTATTCTATTAGTTGCCAATTGGCTTTGGAGTAGGAGCTCATGGATCTCCTTGTGGAATCATAACCCTTGACCCATTAGGGTACATTGAATTATCGAAATGGGTATATCTATGATAATCTCTAACGGAAAGAACACCATTAGCCAAGCCAATTTGTTTTGAAACTTCAGTGCAATATTTCATTGAGATAGAAGAGAATAAATTGGCATGCCTCAAAAACAGTTTCACAAACATAAAGTCATTTTTTTGTTGGATTTCCTTTTGGATTAAGGACACAAATAACAAAATATTTTTCCTTTTTGGTTGGTTTTTACGAGTTCTACATCCCCTATTAATAAATACACTACATGATCTATTCTCTTTTCAGATCTCATAGACGCTGAAACATCCACGAAATCAACTCCAATCCTAAACCCGAAGAGTCTTGCACAATAAAAATCTATGCAAGTATTGTTAGCATCTTTGATCGTATAAGAACATGCCCTACGTACCCAGTTTTATCTCGTATCGATAAATTCGTTAGAGTCTTCTCATGATGGCATCCAAGTACTGAATACCTTCTTGATTGATGCTGGGATTGATATTGAGGTATTGTTAGAGCTCTATATACTTGTCCATGACATTTTAATTCTCACGCGTGAGTATCCTCTACGTTGTGCTTTAACAGTGAGGATGACCATTGATCCCATCCTGGAGGCGGTTCCAGTCTTTTCATGTGTAGACCCGCAAGCAAGCTCGCTGTGCATGTCCCTGAACAAGAATATCTACGACGACAATAAGTTTAACTATTGTATCATAATTTAATATATTTTATTTAAATTTAATTTTTGTACTCTATTTAACTAACATTTGCTACGATTCTATCTGATCATATCCACTAATTCGAAACTAAAATTTGACAATAAAGTAAAACCCAAACTCGAATTTAAACTATTACATATATAAAACACTTAAATTGAAGAAATTAAAATTAATTATATATACATTAAAGAGATTTTCATCTCTAATTTGTTCAAAATAACTACGGCTTCAAAGGAGAGTATAACAACTTTGTTGGAGAGTAACAATTTCGCCGGAGGGTGCAACAGGTTTGTCGGAAATTGTAGTGCTTCAATGTCGGCAACCGGAAACAGAACAGCATCGAAGAAATTGTCAGCGTCAATAAAAAAAGAAGATCAAGGAAAGATAGAAAAATTTTAAAAATAATTTTTTTAATAATTTTTTTGTATTAGAAAAGTTAAATTTGGAATATCATACTTGTTGGTTATGTAAATTGTATAAAATTCATCTACCTCTTTTTTGTTCAATAAGTCTGACACTTCACCCATATGACTCACTGACTTTCTTTTTTCATTGTTACCCTCAAATTTTTGTTTACGTTGTAAAAAATCATGAGGGGAAAAATTACATTTTTTTATCTCAACTTTGATAATTTTTAATCATACGGTTCTAAATTTTCTTTTTCTTTTGAGAAAAGAACTTTGTAGGAAATTTGATTATAAGAATGGGATTGATTTATACATCATATATGATTTTTTAATATGGAATTGCTGCTTAATTTTTTTATTTTTGTTAGAATAAATTACTTTATTATTTTAGATTACGTCCGTAACTTTTTATCAATTATATGATTTAAATTAAGATATTTTTTTCATTATCAATATTCAGTTGCTACAATTGTATGGCCTATAATTATTAATTATAATAACAAATCTATTGGTATTTCTATGGGCATAGCCATACATGTTAGCTCAAAGCAACCCAAGCTGAGAATCGAAGAAGAAAAAAAAAACAATATATTGAAATTCAGGTAGGATTGGTTTTGTATCCAAAATGTCATAAACTATTTTTCCCACATATTACATATCGCTTTTTTTTATTTTTTTTATGTGAAGAGATATCGAATGATAGATAATAAACATGAGACCGGCCTTCACCGAATAACTACAACTGGAGTATGTTGTGATGAGGCTCGGCCCAAATAATTTTAATGCCTTAAGCAAAAAAAGTTTCGTTGGTTAAGTTATAAATTTTTTACAAAACTCAACATTGCTTAGAGTTAACACAATAAAATAGACTTAAATTGTTTAGGATTCAGTTTATATTTTATCATAGTTTTTAATAGTTGAGACACAGAACTTTAAAAGCCAAAAATAAAAATATTACATTTTATATTGTTTATTTTAAAATTAGCACAATTTTTAATTAAAAAAGGTTTATAAAAAGTTTAGGGATGAGTCATATTTTATTCAAGAATATTTCCAAAAGTCTTAGAAGCTTTTCCTAAACCTAAAACTTATGGTATTTTTAGAAATTTCCAAAACTGTGGTACTTCTTGAAAATATTTGGAATGACATAAGTTTTAAGGTATTTTACTGTTTTTAAATTAAAATTCCTGAAGATCATCTTGTCTTTCTTAAAGTGTACTTTGTAAAGCTGTGCTTTTAAACCAAACTGAAACATAAGAACAAAATATCTCGAAACAGTTGTTCCAAAGAGGAAAATAAGGTTTGTAATTATCTTATTAGTTTTATTTATTTATTTAAGTTAATATATTTTTTCATTCCCTTATGCAATCGCTAGGTCAAACCAACCCTAAAATCAATTCGCAGTAATTTTATTTCTTTTAATTTTCTTAGTTAAATCATAAAAGTCACAAAAACCCTAAGTTCTTGCATCGCCGTCGAATTTTTCCGTCAACACTATAAAACCCATTTTCCCCGTTGAGCTCAGTTTTTTCCATCTCTCAATCAATCTTAAGTCTTTCGTTAGGGTTCTTTATTCAAAACAAGCAGTAACATGAAAAATTCAAATCATCCATAGAATCTCGAGAAATTAATTTGAGTACCACTTAAAGTTTTGATCTCTGGTTAGTTCTCATAGAGAATTTTGGGGATTGTATATATTGAGGTGAAAAGGGTTTGATCTTTACGACTTTTTCAAGAGTTTAGCGTATGATATGAACATAATCTGATGAATTGATTTTGGTTTTTTTTGTTGTTGTTAGGTGATAATGATACCGGAACTGAGGAGAAGACCGATGCATAGAGGTAACGAGGAATCGTCTTTTGGGGATGATTATGAGAAAGAGATTGGAGTATTGCTTGGTGAGCAGCAGCGACGGCAAGAAGAGGCTGATGAGCTCGAACGACAGCTTAACATATATAGAAGTGGCTCTGCTCCGCCGACTGTGGATGGTTCTGTTAGTGCTGTCGGAGGGCTTTTTAGCGGTGGTGGTGGGACCCCTTTTTTGGAGTTTGGTGGAGGCAATAATGGGAGTGAGGAGTTTAGGAATGATCCAGATTACTTGTCTTATTACTATGCTAATATGAAGTTGAATCCGAGGTTGCCTCCACCTTTGAAGTCTAGGGAGGATTTGAGAGTTGCTCAGAGGCTTAAAGGGAGTAGTACTGTGTTAGGTGGTACTGGGGATAGGAGAAAAGTGAACGAGAGTCGATCTTTGTTCTATATGCCACCTGGTTTTGATCAGTTGAAGCAGCAAGAGTTTGAGGCTGAGAAAAGTAATGCTTCTTCTTCTGAGTGGGATGCTAATGGATTGTTTGGTTTACCGGGTTTGGGACTCGGAGGCAAACAGAAGAGTTTTGCTGATATCTTTCAGGTAGGTGAAACTTGTTCTTTCATTACGCTTCATTGATGTTTAGATACTGTGTACACAGAATTTGCATATCAGCCTACACAGAATTTGCATCAAATTGTTGTTGTATGTGTAATGTGTTGTGTATATTAGTCCTGAATATTCTTGCTTAATGTAAATTTGGTGGATTGCTTCTGTGTAGGCTGATATGGGGCAAGTGCAGCAGCCCTCACGTCCTGTGAGTCGTAATGCCTGTGATGAAAATATGGACTCTACGAATAATCAATCTCCATCCGCCTCACAAGCCATTGGTGCGCCAACTCCATACAGCTATGCAGCTGTTCTGGGAGTTTCTTTGTCTAGAAATGGAACTCCAGATCCTCAGGCCATTGCTAGGGTGCCTAGTCCCTGCGTTACTCCCATCGGGAGTGGAAGAGTGAGTTCAAACGATAAGAGGAACACAAGTAATCAAAGCCCGTTCAATGGTGTTACATCTGGTCTCAGCGAGTCTTCTGATCTCGCAGCTGCTTTATCTGGAATGAACCTGTCAGGCAGTGGCGGGTTAGATGAAAGGGGTCAGGCTGAGCAGGATGTTGAAAAGGTCAGGAACTATATGTTTGGACTGCAAGGGGGGCATAACGAAGTCAATCAACACGGGTTCCCAAACAAATCTGATCAAGGCCATAAGGCAACTGGTTCTTGGAGTAATTCACAAATGAAAGGGTCACAAGGATCTGCTTATAATGGTGGAGGTGGACTAGCTAGTCCTTACCAGCATCTTGATAGCCTGAACTATGGTCTGAACAATTACGCATTAAATCCAGCTGTAGCTTCTATGATGGCTAGCCAACTTGGGACTAGTAACTTTTCTCCAATGTATGATAATGTTTCCGCGCCATCTGCTTTGGGTTTTTCTGGAATGGACTCCAGACTTCGTGGGGGAGGTTTTGGTCAAAACTTCTCTGAATCACGTAATCTTGGCAGGATCAGTAATCGAATGATGGGAGGTAGTGCCGGTCTTCAGTCACATATTGCAGACCCAATGTATCATCAGTACGAAAGGTTCTATGAAAATGCTGATTCACTTGATCTTCTTAATGATCCTTCAGTGGACAGGAACTTTATGGGTAGTTCATACACGAATATGCTTGAACTCCAAAGGGCCTATCTCGGAGCTCAGAAATCGCAGTATGGTGTCCCTTACAAATCCTTGAGCCCTAACAGCCAAAGCTATTATGGAAGTCCAACATTTGGATCTGATATGCCATATCCTGTCAGCCCATTGGCTCATCATGTTATGCCAAATTCTCTTGTGTCACCTTGTAGCCCTATGAGACGAGGTGAAGTTAATATGCGATATCCCTCTGCAACAAGAAACTATTGGGGAGGGGCAATGGGTTCTTGGAACATGGATGCTAGTTTGGATCTAGGCTTTGGATCTTCATTGCTTGAAGAATTCAAAAGTAACAAAACAAGAGGTTTCGAATTTTCTGAAATAGCTGGCCATGTTGTAGAGTTCAGGTTGTGATCAATTTCCTTGAAACTCTTTACCTTCTTTCTTGTGTACCATTTGTCTGAAGCTAATGTGTATTTTTTGCTTTTTATGGAATGGCTGACCAGTGCGGATCAATATGGGAGCCGGTTTATTCAGCAGAAACTCGAAACAGCAACAACTGATGAGAAAAACATGGTTTATGAGGAGATCATGCCAGAAGCTCTTGCCTTGATGACTGATGTTTTCGGAAACTATGTGATTCAGAAGGTTGATTTATTTAATCATCTTCTTTGTTTTTTTGGATTTCTCACAGTTTTAGCAAGAGAGATTCCTGAATTTGCTATTCTTCCTACAGTTCTTTGAGCATGGACTCCCATCACAGAGGAGAGAATTAGCAGAGAAGCTCTTTAGCAATGTGTTGCCTCTTAGCTTACAGATGTATGGTTGTCGTGTCATCCAGAAGGTTAAAGTCTAATTCTCACCTGTTTTGCGGTTCTCTTTAAGTCTATTTTTCATTCTCAAGAACCGTTACAGTTTTGTTATCCTTCTTTGTTTACCTTTTTAGGCGATTGAGGTGGTTGATCTAGACCAGAAAATTAAGATGGTGAAAGAACTTGATGGACATGTGATGCGATGCGTACGCGATCAGAATGGGAACCATGTAGTTCAGAAGTGCATCGAATGTGTGCCTGAAGAAAACATTGAATTTATTATTTCGACTTTCTTTGGTCAAGTTGTGATTCTCTCCACTCACCCATACGGGTGTCGTGTTATTCAGGTCCTTGCTCTTTGTGATTAAGAAAGATGCCACCTTTCTTGACCTTATGCTTCTATGTTAAACTCTACTCCTCTTATGTTGCAGAGGGTATTGGAGCACTGCCATGATCCGGATACACTGAGTAAGGTGATGGAAGAAATTCTGTCTACGGTTAGTATGCTGGCCCAAGATCAGTATGGAAACTATGTTGTTCAGGTTTGTAAAAAATATGATTTTCTCTGCAACTGGTTATCTTATATTGTTTGCGCAAAACTAATACATGTTTTGAGGACAGCATGTACTGGAGCACGGTAAGCCTGATGAGCGCACTGTGATAATCAAAGAATTAGCAGGGAAGATTGTTCAGATGAGCCAGCAGAAGTTTGCATCAAACGTTGTTGAGAAATGTTTGACTTTTGGAGGTCCAGAGGAACGAGAATTACTTGTGAATGAGATGCTGGGCACAACTGATGAAAACGAGCCTCTTCAGGTTTGTCAAACACATAGTTTCAGATGCTTGTTTGGGAAAATAAAGAGACTAATAAGCTCATAATCTTCTTCTTGTGTATATAGGCGATGATGAAGGATCAGTTTGCAAACTATGTAGTGCAGAAAGTTCTGGAGACATGCGATGACCAACAGCGCGAGCTGATACTTACTCGTATTAAAGTGCATCTTAATGCTTTAAAGAAATACACTTATGGAAAGCATATCGTTGCCCGTGTGGAAAAACTCGTTGCTGCTGGTGGTACGTAGATGTTTCTTCCCTTTTATGGATACAGAGTTTCAACCTTTCCCTGCCACAAAGCATTGTCTTTACTGCTTTTGAGTTGTACGAATAATTGGGCTTAAGAGAGAAAATATAAGCATCTCAATGGCATTTCAAAGTCTCTAAGTTGTTTTTTCTTATTTGCAGAGAGGAGAATGGCTTTGCATTCCTTAAACCAGCCTCAGATGGCGTAAGGCCACAAGTGTTGTACAGCTTAACTAGGGTGGATGACTCAGCCTTAGCGTTTTGAGAATTAGGTAAGATCTAAACCGGAAATAAATCTGCGGGAAATTTGTGATAGAGAGCTTTGTTTTCTCTGCAAAAATCTGTAAAACTGTGTAGTTTCTTACGGTTTTTCTATAAATAGAACCAAACATCCCTCTTTAGGGTGATAAGTGAGAGCAGAGAATGGTGTAAAGATGGGTTGAGAAATGGTGAGGATTTTAGGGTTTCCTTCACACATAAGTGAATGGTTGTTTCATTGCCAATGTGTAGAAGAGAGAAATGTTTATGCTTTTAGGACAATCCCAGTTTTTAGAGTTTTTCCCAATCTATGTAATTTGTTTCATCAAACTCTTGTTTCCGGATTTCGTAAGGCACTCTTTCGTTTCTGGCAAAAATTTAATGTCTTGTTGTTTAAATCGGTCTAGCTGCTTGTTATGCAAGAAACATATGATAGATGTGACAAAATCAGAGCGTTACATATATCGTCACTCTATATCAATGGAGCGCCAAAATCATTCAAGATCAATATCAATGTCGTCATCTTCAATCTTCTGACCAAAACCTCTTGGTCCAGCTCTGGCTCTTTGTGCTTTCTTCTTCCCACCTTTCTTAGACTTCTTTGCTGCTTCGTTTTTCTCAAACTTCTCTTTCTCCCTTTTCCCCAAAAAATCAGTCACTCCAATGTACACAACCTGTAAAAAATCACTGGCCGGATCTTAAAAACCGGTTTAGAAACTCACTAACCGGGTTTCAGGTTTGGTTCTGACAAATAGATATGGATAGATTGGTTAGTGGATAAAACTTACTCCAATGGTAAGAACAGTGAGAGCAGCAAAAGCGACAAAGAGAAGCACTTGTATAATCAAAGCAACACTATCTTGATCACCACCAGACACAATAGCTTCTGAGGAAGAAGAAGAATTAGAAGAAACTATCTCTTGGGAAATGTCTTCTGGCGTTGCAGAGAATCTCCATAGTTTAGTTTTCTCTTGGTGAAGAAGAAGAACTCTAGGAGCTTGTATGTTGGAAGATAAGATCTTTCTTGAAACAGACCAAGAGAGTGGAGATAAATGGTGGATTTTAGAGGGATTTTGGAATCTTGGTCTGAAATTGGAGAAAGATAGAGATGGTGTTATTGTCGATGACATCGTTCGCTCACTCCCACAGCTCTTATCTTTTCAGATTCTGGACATAACCCACAGTTTTTTTACATTAAACGGTTCATGTCTTATTGAGATTGAGAACAGATTAAAGAGATTACAGATGGGCCGATAAAAGCCCAATACCAATATATATTAGGCTTTAGTAACAGAGTTCATAATCATTTTGATCAAATTTATGACAAACAAGAATCATATTTCTAAAAGAAAAAGGGTCATATCAAAAGTTAAGACTTCAAATGTCTCTAAACAAAACAAAATAATTCAACTTTCAAACTGTTCTCTTAAATAAATTTCAAAGTAAATTGTTGAGAAATATAAAACCGCTTAAAATGTACACTGGACTATTTGAAATGAGTATTGTTAAGTAAACACTTGCAATGCTCAAAATTGTCACAAATAAAGATGATTTAGTTGTATGGGTTTACATAAGTCAACATACAGTACCATTTAAGTCAGCTTGCTCATCCTCTACTCAAATCCTCTGGATCTGGAAGCATCGTCTTCATCTCATCTGCTGCTGGAGTTGAATCATGTAGCGTTGGATCCATCTATGATTCAACCAAAGGAGCTATTTGCCAGCCAGCGAGGAACTTGGCGTGCGAATGGGATTGTGACAACATAAGATAGCTAATTCAGTTGCTCCTCGAGTCAGTGCAATTCCTACAGCTAAAGCTTTAAACTCTGAAACCACTCTTTTTAACAAATTTAATATTCATGTAAATCAATTGGTTATTTTTATTTAGTTTAACTGAATGTGATTATATTGTTTATACTTGGAGAGAAATTTGCAAAGAATATTGCGCCAAATATGCCAATGCGGTGCGCTGGAGAGCCAGAAGAAGTAGCTGCAAACTGCAATTACATTTCTGCATCTTCTTATTATTAGTTTGGTAACTCCCCTTCCCCTTACATAATTACATTTCTTTAGGAGAACATATATATATATATATATAAAGTACAATAGAATGTACATATTTAGAAAATATATCTAGAAAATGTATCTAGGAAATACAATCAGAATGTATCTAAAGAAGTACAATGTAGCTAGAAAATATTAATTGATATAGTCTAACACTTATGTTAGAGGTCAAACCATATGTGTTGAAGCATATCTTTCCATTCATGCCTTTTGAGGTTTCTACGAAGTCGATATCTTACTAGATAAGTATATGGTCATGTTCACATTTGATGCTTGTTTTTTCCATTCTATATAAATCTACGGAATACGGTCATGTTGTTTTCCATTCTAATATACACATATATAAGTATAGTAAAACCTGTCTAAAAACCTCTATAAATTAATAATATTGGATTTTAATACTTTATTAATTTATTGTGATATTAATTTATCCATTAATTTATATTTATTAATTTAAACAAAACAATTTCAGATACCATTTATGATAAGATATTTTATCATGAATTTTTTAAAAAGCACTAGTTTTAAACAATGTAAATCACATAATCGTAACCATTTTTAAACTATCAATCTTGATATTTGGTTTTGAAAAAATAGTTGCAAATTAAATTCGCCATTATAAAATTTGTTCTAGTGATGCAATGTTAGTTATCTATAATGTTAGATTGTAAAGTTAAAGACGATTGTATAATTGATTTACGATCGTTAATATTTTTTTAAAATAGTTATAGCGTTTAGAATTATTTAGGATTTTTTCAGTTCAAAGACATAACACAAATACATAATACATAAGAACTTTTTTTAATAAAGTAAGAAAATTTCAACTAAAAACGACAACATATATATAATTACTAATTTATGATATTATTGGGACTATATATTCATATATAGATTTTTAAAAATTTATTATATTATTATCTTATCTAGTTTTGGTAATATTTACATTGCCCCGATTTAAGACAATGTAAATTATTTAAGAAAATATTTATTTTTATAGTATTTATTAATTTTATCGAGTATTAATTTTTAAAAGTTAATGTATATGCAATACGGTCATGTATGTTGTCACATTTGATGCTTGTTTTTCCATTCTTTTATATATATATATATAAACTTCTATAAAATAATAAAATAATAACTTGAAAACTATGATATTTGATTAATTTATCAAAATATTAATTAATAGAGACATTATTAGATCAAATTAATTGATTTAGACCTAAAATTTATTAATTTATCAAATGGTAAGAAATATATCATATTTTCTTTTAATTTTATCCATTATAAGTGAATTTACCCCAGTAATATATTATTTTTATTGGGACACTTTATTTAATAAATAAACTTTTATACAGATTATTCATTATTTAAATGTCTCAAAACGTGTGATGTTTTTAATACCATACTACACGAATATATTAATATTTTTGTCATACAATATCTGTCATCTGTTATCTTTACATTTTGTACAATGTTTTGACGTTAAATATTAATATATTTGGGTATGTCAATATCAAATAATTATATATTTATAGATTGATATAAAAAAAACAACTCAATATTTATTTACTAGTGCCGGTCCTTACATATCTAACAAGCTAGAGCTTTGGACAACATAATTTATCAACTATTTAAGGGTAAACGACTTTTTGAACATGTTTGTGGCTTAATGGTTGTGTGACTTACTCTAGTTCTTACAAGTTAAGTGTGCAAAATTTCTTACAATTGTGTTTGACATGGTCCAAATTTTTTTTTTTTCTTTAGTCATCAAAATATATACTCACTTCAAAATTTTCCATTTACCTAAATAATCTTTCATTTTTTACCATTTACCAAATTAACTCTATTTTTAACCCACTGCCCAAAGTTTTCCATTGAGCACATAAAGTCATTATGTGGAATTTTGTATAAGATTTTCTATTGACAAAAAGGTCATCATCATAATGTGGAATTTTGATTCTTCATTGACCAAAAAATCACATCATCATAATGTGAAATTTCGCGTAAGATTATCCTTTGAACAAAAAGACATCATGATCATAATGTTGAAATTTTGAATTATGAACCGAGAGGTTATAAAGATCAAAACAATCACGTAAAATTCTCGTGGTCCCATCCTCACAACTAGCTAGTCTTGGTCAATGGTATTCTCTATAAGATATGTGATCTTAGTTTAAGAGATTGGTATCCAGAAATGTCTAAGAGAGGAGAAAACTTGAGAGACAAATCTAGATGGAGCCTTGGAGGCATGACCGCACTAGTAACCGGTGGCTCCAAAGGCCTCGGGTCAGTCCTAATTCCTCATACTTCACATATATACTATCCTAATAATCAATTATTGAATCTGAGTTTCATAGATTTACATGCATACGGTCTTTCATTGTATTCAAATGTTTTAATCAACACAACCCCTGAAAAGAGCAGCTGTGGTGGAGGAACTAGCCAACATGGAGAAGCTAATATTGTGTTCTATGAATGGAGAAGCTGTGGTGGAGGAACTAGCCATGTTGGGAGCAAGAGTTCACGCATGTGCCAGAGATGAAACTCAGCTTCAAGAACGCTTACGTGAATGGCAAGCAAGAGGGCTTCAAGTCTCCATTTCTGTTTGCGACGTTTCTTCTCGTGACCAGCGAGAGAAACTCATGGAAACCGTTGCCTCTGTCTTTGAAGGAAAACTCAACATCCTCGTAAGTTTATATATAAGAGCAGGATCCATATGGGTCTGATCAAGATCAAGTGATTTGTTATGTTTTTTATTGTGTTTTTGGTTTGGATCTATGTAAGGTAAACAATGCGGGAACGTGTATAACAAAGCCAACCACAGAATATACAGCACAAGATTTCTCGTTTCTAATGGCTACAAATTTCGAGTCAGCTTTTCATCTCTCACAGCTCGCGCATCCTTTGTTGAAAGCTTCTGGTTTTGGGAGCATCGTGTTCATGTCCTCCGTTGCTGGGGTTGGGCATATCAATGTTGGGTCCATCTATGGAACAACTAAAGGTATATATACTCAAAAAATTAATGATCCTTCGCATTATGAGACTAACATAAATGCAATATTTTATATATATATATATATATATATATATATATATATATATATTGTAGGAGCTGTGAATCAGCTAGCAAAAAACTTAGCATGCGAGTGGGCAAGTGACAACATAAGGGTCAACTCTGTGTGTCCATGGTTCATATCAACTCCTTTAGCCAACAATGTAAGGCAATAAAAAAAATTAGAAATAAATACAAAGATCTTCTTAATACTATGAAAACTTTTACTTTGAGAATATCAACTTATGCCAAAATCTCTTGATTAGTATCTCAATGATGAAGAGATAAAGAAAGAAGTTGAGAGTAAGACACCAATGGGACGTATTGGAGAACCAAATGAAGTTTCATCGCTTGTGGCATTTCTATGTTTTCCGGCAGCTTCTTATATAACTGGTCAGACAATTTGCGTCGACGGAGGTGCCACGGTCAACGGCTTATCTTTCAAATAAAACGTTGAGTGTTTGTGTTTTAAAAAAAAAAATAGAGATTGCTATTCTACACAACGGCCGCATTAGAGCCATTCTTTTTGTACATGTGAAGCAAAAACTCTAAAATCATCAGCCATTTTCTTTACATCATTCTCTGCCACTCACTTTTATCATCAGCCTAAGGGGGGATGTTTAGTTCTATATATTGTAAAAACGGTAAGAAACTACACAATATACAGATTCTGCCGCGAACAAAACAAAGCTCTCTTTCATAAGTTCTGCAGATTTTTTGGTTTAGAACTTACCTAATTCATAAAACGTTATGGCAGAGCCATCCACCCTAGTTAAGCTGTACAACACTTGCGGCTTTACGCCACTTGAGGTTGAGTTAATGACTGCAAAGCCATTCTCCTCTCTGCATATAACAAAAGACCACTTATAGATATTCAAATGCTAATATTGTCTTGGGGGATTATCTATAGGCAGCATTTGTAGCAGATAGAGGTTGAAACTTTGGATCCATTAGAAGGGAAGGAACATGTACATACCTCCAGCAGCAACGAGTTTTTCAACACGAGCAACGATATGCTTTCCATAAGTGTATTTCTTTAAAGTATTAAGATGCACTTTAATACGAGTAAGTATCAACTCGCGCTGTTGGTCATCACATGTCTCCAGAACTTTCTGCACTACATAGTTTGCAAACTGATCCTTCATCATCGCCTATATACACAAGAAGAAGATTATGAGCTTATTAGCCTCTTTATTTTCCCAAGAAAACATCTGAAACTATGTGTTTGACAAACCTGAAGAGGCTCGTTTTCATCAGTTGTGCCCAGCATCTCATTCACAAGCAATTCTCGTTCCTCTGGACCTCCAAAAGACAAACATTTCTCAACAACGTTTGATGCAAACTTTTGCTGGCTCATCAGAACAATCTTCCCCGCTAATTCTTTGATTATCACAGCGCGCTCATCACGCTTTCCATGCTCCAGTACATGCTGTCCACAAAACGTGCATCAGTTTTGCGCAAACAATATAAGATAACAAGTTGCAGAGAAAATCATATATTTTACAAACCTGAATAACATAGTTTCCATACTGATCTTGGGCCAGCATGCTAACAGTGGACAAGATTTCTTCCATCACCTTACTCTGTGTATCCGGGTTATCGCAATGCTCCAATACCCTCTGCAACAGGTAACGAGAAAAGAGTTTTACATCGAAGCATAAGATCAAGAAAGGTATCATCTTTCTTTATAACTAAGAGCAAGAACCTGAATAACACGGCACCCATATGGATGAGTGGAGAGGGTCACAACTTGACCAAAGAAAGTCGAAATAATAAATTCAATGTTTTCTTCAGGCACACATTCGATGCACTTCTGAACTACATGGTTCCCATTCTGATCGCGTACGCATCGCATCACATGTCCATCAAGTTCTTTCACCATCTTAATTTTCTGGTCTAGATCAACCACCTCAATTGCCTAAAAAGGTAAACAAAGAAGGATAACAAAACTGTAACGGTTCTTGAGAATAAAAAATAGATTTATAGAGAACCGTAAAACAGGTGAGAATTACACTTTACCTTCTGGATGACACGACAACCATACATCTGTAAGCTAAGAGGCAACACATTGCTAAAGAGCTTCTCTGCTAATTCTCTCTTCTGTGATGGAAGTCCATGCTCAAAGAACTGTAGAAAATAGCAAATTCTGAAATCTCTCTTTTTAAAAATGTCAGAACTCCCCAAAAAAAACAAAGAAGAAGATTAAATAAATCTACCTTCTGAATCACATAGTTTCCAAAAACATCAGTCATCAGGGCAAGAGCATCTGGCATGATCTCTTCATAAACCATGTTTTTCTCATCAGTTGTTGCTGTCTCGAGTTTCTGCTGAATAAACCGGCTCCCATATTGATCCGCACTGGTCAAACCATTCCATAAAAGGCCCAAAATACGTGTTAGCTTCAGAAAAATGGTACACAAAAAAAGGTAAAGAGTTTCAAGGAAATAGATGACAACCTGAACTCTACAACATGGCCAGCTATTTCAGAAAGTTCGAGACCTCTTGTTTTGTTACTTTTGAACTCTTCAAGCAATGAAGATCCAATGCCTCCATCCAAACTAGCATCCATGTTCCAAGAACCCAATGCCCCTCCCGAGTAGTTTCTTGTTGCAGAGGGATAACGCATATTAACTTCACCTTGTCTCATAGGGCTATAAGGTGACACAAGAGAATTTGGCATAACATGATGAGCCAATGGGCTGACAGGATATGGCATATCAGATCCAAATGTTGGACTTCCATAATAGCTTTGGCTGTTAGGGCTCAAGGATTTGTAAGGGAGACCATACTGCGATTTCTGAGCTCCGAGATAGGCCCTTTGGAGTTCAAGCATATTCATGTATGAACTACCCATAAAGTTCCTGTCCACTGAAGGATCATTAAGAAGATCAAACGAATCAGCATTTTCAGAGAACCTTTCGTACTGATGGTACATTGGGTCTGCAATATGTGACTGAAGACCGGCACCTCCTCCCATCATCCGATTACTGATCCTGCCAAGATTACGTGATTCAGAGAAGTTTTGACCAAAACCTCCCCCATGAAGTCTGGAGTCCATTCCAGAAAAACCCAAAGCAGATGCTGCGGAAACATTGTCATACATTGGAGATAAGTTACTAGTCCCAAGTTGGCTAGCCATCATAGAAGCTACAGCTGGATTTAATGCGT
Organism: Cardamine chenopodiifolia; assembly: GCA_963922655.1. NCBI lineage: Eukaryota > Viridiplantae > Streptophyta > Magnoliopsida > Brassicales > Brassicaceae > Cardamine > Cardamine chenopodiifolia. The sequence goes on along the minus strand of OZ000486.1, from coordinate 12,200,295 downwards.
AACTGTTCAGGCCATAGTTCGGGCTATCAAGATGCTGGTAAGGACTAGGTAGTCCACCTCCACCATTATACGCAGATCCTTGTGACCCTCTCATTTGTGAATTTCTCGAAGAAGCAGTTGGCTTATGGGCTTGCTCAGAGTTTTTTGGGAACCCGTGTTGATTGATTTCATTATGTCCACCTTGCAGTCCAAACATATAGTTCCTGACCTTTTCGACATCCTGCTCAGCCTGAACCCTTTCATCTAACCCACCACTGCCTGACAGGTTCATGCCAGATAAAGCAGCGGCAAGATCAGAAGACTCATTGAGACCAGATGTAACACCGTTGAATGGGCTTTGATTACTTGTGTTCCTCTTATCGTTTGAGCTCACTCTTCCACTCCCAATGGGAGTAAGGCAGGGACTAGGCACCCTAGCAATGGCCTGAGGATCTGGAGTTCCATTTCTAGACAAAGAAGCTCCCAGAACAGCTGCATAGCTGTATGGAGTTGGCGCACCAATGGCTTGTGAGGCGGATGGAGACTGATTATTCGTAGAGTCGTTATTTTCATCAAAGGCATTACGACTTGCAGGACGTGAGGGCTGCCGCCCATGCCCCATGTCAGCCTACATAGAAGCAATCCACCAAGTTCACATTAAGAAAGAATATTCAGGACTAATATACACAATACATTACACATACAACTGCAATTTGAAGCAAGCATCAAATAAAAACTAACATATCTAAACATCGATGAAGCGTAATGATCAGATCAGGTTTCACCAACCTGAAAGATATCAGCAAAACTCTTTTGTTTGCCTCCAAGACCCAAACCCGGTAAACCAATCAATCCATTAGCATCCCACTCAGAAGAAGAAGCATTAGTTTTCTCAGCCTCAAATTCTTGCTGCTTCATCTGATCAAAACCAGGTGGCATAGAAAACAAAGATCGACTCTCGTTCACTTTCCTCCTATCCCCAATACCACCTAACAGAGTACTACTCCCTTTAAGCCTCTGAGCAACTCTCAAATCTTCCCTAGACTTCAAAGGTGGAGGCAACCTCGGATTCAACTTCATATTAGCATAGTAATAAGACAAGTAATCTGGATCATTCCTAAACTCCTCACTCCCATTATTGCCTCCACCAAACTCCATAAAAGGGGTCCCACCACCACCGGTAAAAAGCCCTCCGGCAGCACTTATAGAACCATCCACAGTCGGAGGAGCAGAGCCACTTCTATATAAGTTAAGCTCACGCTCAAGCTCATCAGCCTCTTCATGCCGTCTCTGCTGCTCACCAAGCAATACTTTAATCTCTTTCTCATAATCATCCCCAAAAGATGATTCCTCGTTACCTCTAGGCATCGCTCTTCTTCCCAGTTCCGGTATCATCACTACCTAATAGCAACAACAAAAATCCCAAAATCAATTTATAAAAAACCCTAAAGATCAAACCTTTCAACCCCAAAATTCTCTATTAGAACTAACCCAAAGATCAAAACTTTAAGCTCTACTCAAATCCATTCAATGACTGATTTTCACCCATCAATCTTACGCCTCCATGTGTTACTCTTGTTTTCAATTAACAAGAACCAAAAAACCCTAACAATTATCAGATGAGAAATAGAAAGAATTGAAGCTTTATGGAAAAAAATGAGTGTTATAATCCGACGGCGATTGCAAACCCTTTAGGGTTTTGTGAAAATTAAAAGAAATATAAAGGAAAATGATTGGTGGTGACATGGAGCTATGGAGCTTTACACATCTGAACTAAGTCAATGTAATTTTATTCACACCAACAAATATTTTATGACCATTGAAGGAGGGGGGGGGGGCTAAATTCTCAAAATTAAAACCTAGTTGTATCAAATAAAATAAGATAATGAACCTTTCACTTCTGTATGAGATCAGCTATTATGTTTTTTTTATTATTATTTACAATTACAATTATATATACTTAGATAATACAAATAAACATATAAAGTTGTACCAATTTATACTAGTTATATCAGTATGTTATAGTTGTACCAATTTGTACTAGTTGTACTCGTTATGTTTGGGTGCACAGCGCGCACGAAGAATATTTAAATCATCTGAATTACTGTGTTTTTCTTGGTAACACTTACAATTACAATTATATAACCCGATTTGACCGAAAATCAAATTTCTTTAAAAACAAAATCGTAATTTTGATGAAAAAATTAATTGAGATTGAAATTTCATTGATAGGGTCAATTGCTCAATTCTATTGAAAGTTTACCCCAAAAATGGTTTTTTGTTTTGTTTTTTAGAACATGTTCTTCATCCATTAAACTAGATGGATATATGATAAGAGAGCTACATCGGACACATTCGAAAAAGTAGGTTATACAAGAGGATTCTCTCATTTGAAAAGGAGGATGTATAAGAAGTTCTCTCCTGGCCTTGGCTTGAATGAACCATAGAAAACAGATATTAGGTTTATTATTAAAATCAAACAAAATTTTGTAATTTGGATCCGTCTATAACTCAATAGTTCAGGACACAAACCACAAAAACAGTTCGACATACATTTTAGTTCGGTAATGATTTGATTTTTTTCTCGTCAATTTTAATAGTTATTTTAAATACAAAAAAAGTGCAATCCTTCAATAAAAGTAATTTACAGTTCATGGAAAATATAAAATCCCTGAAATATACATACGTTATTGACTTTTAAGTTTTATAGTCTAATAATGATTTCACTGTCTCAATCCTAGTTACCTATCCCGGTTCGGCGGTTCGTGAGTCTCTAAACCGGTATCAAGATTCAGAGATTAGTTTGTGACACTGATACATATTACGGTTAAGAGTAGAGTAGAGTAGAGAAGAGATCATTTTACTTGTTAGGCTCTGCGATTGTTACATATACGATATAACAACAAAACTAAGAAACAAAAGACTTGTCGTGAAATAGATAATAAGAGTTTGAGGAAAACCTAAAACTGGGATTTGGTCCTAAAAGCATTCGTCTACACATTGGCATGAGAGCCATTCTTTTTGTACAAGTGAAGTAAAAACTCTAAAATCCTCAGCCATTTTTCTTTACACCATTCTCTGCCACTCACTCTTATCAGCCTAAGGGGGATGTTTAGTTCTATATATCGTAAAAAGGGTAAGAAACTACACAATGTACAGTTCTGCCGAGAACAAAACAAAGCTCTCTTTCTTAATTTCCCGCAGATTTTTTGGTTTAGATCTTACCTAATTCTTAAAACGTTATGGCAGAGTCATCCACCCTAGTTAAGCTGTACAACACTTGCGGCTTTATGCCACTTGAGGTTGAGTTAATGACGTTCTCCTCTCTGCATATAACAAAAGACCACTTATAGACATTCAAATGCTCTCTAGCCCAAATTTGGGGGACTATAGGCGGCTTTTGTAGCAGATAAAGGTTGAAACTTTGGATCCATTAGAAGGGAAGGAACATGTACATACCTCCAGCAGCAACGAGTTTTTCAACACGGGCAACGATATGCTTTCCATAAGTGTATTTCTTTAAAGCATTAAGATGCACTTTAATACGACTAAGTATCAGTTCACGCTGTTGGTCATCGCATGTCTCCAGAACCTTTTGAACTACATAGTTTGCAAACTGATCCTTCATCATCGCCTATATACACAAGAAGAAGCATATGAGCGTACTGGTTTCTTTATTTCTCCCAAAAAATCATCTGAAAGTATGTGATTGACAAACCTGAAGAGGCTCGTTTTCATCAGTTGTGCCCAACATCTCATTCACTAGCAATTCTCTTTCCTCTGGACCTCCAAAAGCCAAACACTTCTCAACAACGTTTGATGCAAACTTTTGCTGGCTCATCAGAACAATCTTCCACGCTAATTCTTTGATTATCACAGCGCGCTCATCAGGCTTTCCGTGCTCCAATACATGCTGTCCACAAAATGTGTATTAGTTTTGCACAAACCATATAAGATAACCAGTTGCAGAGAAATCATACATTTTACAAACCTGAATAACATAGTTTCCATACTGATCTTGGGCCAGCATGCTAACAGTGGACAAGATTTCTTCCATCACCTTACTCTGTGTATCCGGGTTATCGCAATGCTCCAATACCCTCTGCAACAGGTAACGAGAAAAGAGTTTTACATCGAAGCATAAGATCAAGAAAGGTATCATCTTTCTTTATAACTAAGAGCAAGAACCTGAATAACACGGCACCCATATGGATGAGTGGAGAGGGTCACAACTTGACCAAAGAAAGTCGAAATAATAAATTCAATGTTTTCTTCAGGCACACATTCGATGCACTTCTGAACTACATGGTTCCCATTCTGATCGCGTACGCATCGCATCACATGTCCATCAAGTTCTTTCACCATCTTAATTTTCTGGTCTAGATCAACCACCTCAATTGCCTAAAAAGGTAAACAAAGAAGGATAACAAAACTGTAACGGTTCTTGAGAATAAAAAATAGATTTATAGAGAACCGTAAAACAGGTGAGAATTACACTTTACCTTCTGGATGACACGACAACCATACATCTGTAAGCTAAGAGGCAACACATTGCTAAAGAGCTTCTCTGCTAATTCTCTCTTCTGTGATGGAAGTCCATGCTCAAAGAACTGTAGAAAATAGCAAGTTCTGAAATCTCTCTTTTTAAAAATGTCAGAACTCCCCAAAAAAAACAAAGAAGAAGATTAAATAAATCTACCTTCTGAATCACATAGTTTCCAAAAACATCAGTCATCAAGGCCAGAGCTTCTGGCATTATCTCCTCATAAACCATGTTTTTCTCATCAGTTGTTGCTGTCTCAAGTTTCTGCTGAATAAACCGGCTCCCATATTGATCCGCACTGGTCAAACAATTCCATAAAAGGCCCAAAATACGTGTTAGCTTCAGAAAACTGGTACACACAAAAAAAAGGTAGAGTTTCAAGGAAATAGATGACAACCTGAACTCTACAACATGGCCAGCTATTTCAGAAAGTTCGAAACCTCTTGTTTTGTTACTTTTGAACTCTTCCAGTAATGAAGATCCAAAGCCTACATCCAAACTAGCATCGATGTTCCAAGAACCCATCGCCCCTCCCGATGCAGAGGGATATCGCATATTAACTTCACCTCGTCTCATAGGGCTACAAGGTGACACAAGAAAATTTGGCATAACATGATGAGCCAATGGGCTGCCAGGATATGACATATTAGACCTGAATGTTTGACTTCCATAATAGCTTTGGCTGTTAGGGCTCCCGGATTTGTAAGGAACACCATACTGCGATTTCTGAGCTCCGAGATAGGCCCTTTGGAGTTCAAGCATATTCATGTATGAATTACCCATAAAGTTCCTGTCCATTGAAGGATCATTAAGAAGATCAAACGAATCAGCATTTTCAGAGAACCTTCCATACTGATGGTAAATTGGGTCTGCAATATGTGACTGAAGACCAGCACCTCCTCCCATCATCCGATTACTGATCCTGCCAAGATTACAGGATTCAGAGAAGTTTTGACCAAAGCCTCCCCCATGAAGTCTGGAGTTCATTCCAGCAAAACCCATAGCAGATGCCGCAGAAACATTTTCATACATTGGAGAAAAGTTACTAGTCCCAAGTTGGCTAGCCATCATAGAAACTACAGCTGGATTTAAGGTGGACTTGTTCAGACAATAGTTTGGGCTATCAAGATGCTCGTAAGGACTAGCTAGTCCACCTCCACCATTGTAAGAAGATCCTTGTGATCCTTTCAGTTGTGAGTTCCTCCAAGAAGCAGTTGCCTTATGGGCTAGAACAGACTTGTTTGGGAACCCGTGTTGATTGATTTTGTTATGTCCACCTTGCAGTCCAAACATATAGTTCCTAACCTTTTCAACGTCCTGCTCAGCCTGGCCCCTTTCATCTAACCGGCCACTGCCTAACAGGTTCATGCCAGATAAAGCAGCTGTGAGATCAGAAGACTCGCTGAGACCAGATGTAACACCGTTGTACGGGCTTTGATTACTTGTGTTCCTCTTATCGTTTAAACTCACTCTTCCACTCCCTATGGGAGTAAGGCATGGACTAGGCACCCTAGCAATGGCCTGAGGATCTGGAGTTCCATGTCTAGACAGAGAAGCTCCCAGAACAGCTGCATAGCTGTATGGAGTTGGCACACCAATGGCTTGTGATGTGGACGGAGAATGATTATTCGTAGAGTCAACAGTTTCATCAAAGGCATTACGACTTGCAGGACGTGAGGGCTGCCGTCCATGCCCCATCTCAGCCTACAGAGAAGCAATCCATCAAGTACATTAAGCAAGAATATTCAAGACTAACATAAACAACAATATGAAGCAAATATCAATGACAAGGAAAAAGGACAATCATCAGACAGAATAAAACATAACGCACCATCGAAACATCAATGAAGCGTAATGAAAGAACAAGTTTCACCAACCTGAAAGATATCAGCAAAACTCTTCTGTTTGCCTCCAAGACCCAAACCCGGCAAACCAATCAATCCATTAGCATCCCACTCAGAAGAAGAAGCATTAGTTTTCTCAGCCTCAAACTCTTGCTGCGTCATCTGATCAAAACCAGGTGGCATAGAGAACAAAGATCGACTCTCGTTCACTTTCCTCCTGTCCCCAATACCACCTAACACAGTACTACTCCCTTTAAGCCTCTGAGCAACTCTCAAATCCTCCCTAGACTTCAAAGGTGGAGGCAACCTCGGATTCAACTTCATATTAGCATAGTAATAAGATATGTAAGCTGGATCATTCCTAAACTCCTCACTCCCATTATTGCCTCCACCAAACTCCATAAAATGGGTCCCACCTCCACTGCTAAAAAGCCCTCCGGCAGCACTTATAGAACCATCCACAGTCGGAGGAGCAGAGCCACTTCTATATATGTTAAGTGCACGCTCAAGCTCATCAGCCTCCTCTTGCCGTCGCTGCTGCTCACCAAGCAATACTCCAATCTCTCTATCATAAGCATCCCCAAAAGATGATTCCTCGTTACCTCTAGGCATCGGTCTTCTTCCCAGTTCCGGTATCATCATCACCTAACAACAACAACAAAAACCCCAAAATCAAAATCCTAAAGATCACACCTTTCAACCCCAAATTTCTCTTTTACAATTAACCCAAAAGATCAAAACTTTAAGCTCTACTCAAATTCATTCAATGATTGATTTTCATCAATCTTATGCCTCCATGTGTTACTCTTGTTTTCAATTCCAAAAACCCTAACAATGATCAGATGAGAAATAGATAAAAATTGAAGCTTTATGGAGAAAATGGGTTTTATAATCCGACGGCGATTGCAAGAACCCTTTAGGGTTTTTGTGAAATTAAAAGAAAAAAATTAAAATTACTGTGAATCATTATTTAGGGTTGTTGATCCGACCTAGCGAATTGCATAAGGAATGCAAAAAGAAAATGCATTAATTAAAATATATTATATATATATATATATTAAACAGACGGAACTTATTGTCTTTGTGTTCCAGAGCTTGAGGAATCTCAGACTCGCACGTTTGAGCTGTGTTTGAGATCTTTTTGTTCTGTTTGTTTCAGTTTGGGTTTAAGGACACAGCTTTTTAACAAAATAGAACACTTCAAGATGATGATACGATCTTCATGTTTATTTATATTTATACAGATCCTACCTTAGTTCTTCACAATTTTGAAATTAGGAAATTTACTTATTTAGCGATACAATATATGTACATAAATGTTAATTTACTATATATTCGAATTGTAATTTTTGACATCTCCTGATCAAAAATTTATTTAAATATATTTTTCAAATTCCAGTCTAATTTTTTACATTTGAATAAATAAATATGACAATTTTTTCTACTTTTATATATGAAATATAACAAACTGTTTTCACACTTTAGAAATTAAGCTATTTGGCCAGCTATTATTTTTTTCTGACTAGATATTAATAGTATCATACTATTCCTGTTTTTTTTTTGTTCTTTGATCATGATTCTGACTGATTCACCAAAAACAGAAATATTTTTAAAAAAAAAAACAGAAATAAATTAAAAGGTGCAACTCTGAAACTCAAATGACAAATCCACTAGATTTGCATGTTCTCTCTGTAATAGTAGTTCGTTTATAAATGCTTTGTTTGAAATAAAACCCAATCTCAAAAGGTAAGATTGTGAGTTTTCAGAAAATGGAAATAATCTAGTCTTTCTTTCTTTTTTCCGGTCCGTTTTTTTTTACTTTGTTACTTTTCGTCTTTTTTGTATTTATTTCCTAAATGAGAAATTAAATTTTGGTAGCTAAGGCCTAAGAGGAGGAGTAGTCAAACCTCTCTCTTTAAAGGTATCATTAAATGGTATTTATTTATACCTAAGAGGAGGAGTAGTAATTATTCCGGTTTAAATGTCTAATAACGGTTAGTATGAGAGTAATAATGCGATTAAATCAAGAATGGTTTTTTTTGCTCTGTGATCGTGCTCGGTCATGATTGCTATCCGAAGTCCACGAGTCGGCGCATGAATCCTTTCGTATCTGGAAAGTTGGATTTAGACGAGCAAAATGGAAAGTTGTTAGGTTAACTCAATTTCGTATATGGGCTTTGATTTGTGTTTCGTTTTTACCCTACTTTGTGTTTTTGTGTAGATAAGGCCCATTGAACTCGGCCTTACAATTCCAAGTATAATTTGCATCAATATTGATGATATTCATGGTTTTGGAAGCACCAATATTTGGGTTAGAATTCTTTTTATTTTGTGTCTTCTTATTTATTTTGTTCATAATTAGTTAGAATTCTAATTATATCGAAATGAATAAAACTTATCGCTTTACATGCTGTATTCCATTAATCTCCAAGTTTACAAAGACCTACCCTCTCCTTATTTCTCATTATTCCATCATCTCGCATCAAATACCAGTAAAAGAATTGGTTTCTTTTGATAATGGGAGAATCCCATATCAAAATCCTAATCTCTTAGATATTTGGAAAATTGGATATATTTGTTATTTTAGATGTCCATTGTGATAACATGATTGAAGTCAACAGTAGAAAAACTTGAACTTTAGTCTCTCAATTTCATGATAAATATTTCACCTACTTAACCACCATGAATTGCTTGTAAATTATGCAGGGTCAATTTTCCATAAAACCATTTACAATTAAAGTAATAATATTTTGTTCTCCCAAAAAAAATATAACTCGAGATGGTTTACAAAAGCTTATTAAAGCAATTCATTCAGTCAAAAACAAAAAACTTATGTAGTTATTACCGGATAATATTACGGGATACAAACAGAAATTCCAAAGAATGTAACAGTAAATGAGAATGGTTGAACCAAAGGGTTGGTGGTCTAGTTGTAGTATAAGAAAAAAAATTCTATGCCCCAGGTTCAAATTGTCTTTGGAATGAAGGGTATTTTTTGTACTGGGAGATTATATATGGGGTAAAGATCTGAAATTCCAACTGTTAAAAAAATACAGAGAAGGACTGAAGTTGCTAAACCTACGAGGCCACAACGTAGGCTTAGCAACTAACGACGTGCATTAGTATGTTCTTTCTTACTCTCTTTTTTTTTCTTTTGTCCGAGTTATTTCTGACTTTCTTACTTTCCTCACCATTCACCATTCACCATTCACCATTCACCATTCACCATTCACCATTCACCATTCACCATTCACCATTCACCATTCACCATTCACCATTCACCATTCACCATTCACCATTCACCATTCACCATTCACCATTCACCATTCACCATTCACTATTCACCATTCACCATTCACCATTCACCATTCACCATTCACCATTCACCAATATTACTTTAGTCTCATACAAGATTATCTCTCGTCTATTAGTTACATTGTGCTAAAAAAATTGAAATTTTTTGGATGGGTTAGCACATTTAGCAAACATTCATGAGACGTGATAAAAGCTCGAAAACAAATAGAGTTTTTATTATAATTTAAATTATAAGTCGTTTAATTGTGTTTAGTATTAATTTGTTACTATATATTTTAACTTTTAATCTTAATTTAATCATTTGACTATTATATTTTTATTTTTTATAATATGACTTTCAAATCTTAGGAGGAAGTGTATAATATAACCATAATGGAAATATTTTTTTCACATCTTTTTTGGAAATATAGATTGCCTTTATGTTTAAAAGAAAGTACGTTAGCAAGTGGATTTTATAGTGGAAGTCATATATGGAGCGTTCTATCGAGTTATATATTAGGGGTGGACAAAATAGAATTTAGGACGGGATTTTACGGGATCGAAAACATGATGAGAATTTGGAAACAATAAAATTATCTTATTTGTTTTATATAAAATTTGGGACGGGAATAGAATGAGACGAAATATGAATTAGAATTTTCAAAAATAATCATGACAAACAATTGAACTATCACAAATGTGTTTCTTTAATAATCAAAACTTCAAACTCAAAAAAAAACTCAACATAATCTTTAACATTAATTTTATAGTCATAAATCATCAAAATCAAAATAAATTATACCAATCTCAAATCTTAATAAATCAAGTAACTACCGTAAAATAAAAATAAATAAATCAAGTAACTAATCTTCTTCGTGTGTTTGCTTACCGAATCCTATGCATAGAATTAGAAAGATAACAAAAATAATATCTAGTTAGAAAAAACACTTTTAACCATACAAAATATCAAAATGTTTATATCAAAATAATAAAATGTATGGTAATGGGATATGTAAAATATATTACTCATTATATCTAATTTATTTCAAATGGGATTTTAGGATCCATGTTCCCGTTATGTCCTATTTTCAAATAGGAAATAAGAAACTTATTTTATATTAAAAATATATTTTTATATGAGACGAAAATTTGAGAATATGGATGAAACAGGATGGTATATAACTCGTATTATGTCCATCCCTAAGTTGAGAATTATGTCCAACCTTAAGTTATATAACTCGTATACGAATTGTAATAAAGACATTAAGTCTATATCGAATATTTGTGTGCATGTTTCAAAATAAATATAAGAATCGTCTTTTTCCTGGATAGACACAATAAAACATATACCCGCATTTACATTTTTAATTTATATATTAACTTTATCCCGAAGATATAATTTGGAAGAATCTAGCCAAATTATTTTTTATCACGAACTATAATATGCAAGTAATTAATTCATTTGAACTAATTGAATATCAGTCAAACAATTTACTCAAACCTTAGTTCGCATCAAACTTCATGCCACCTATTAATTCGATATTTTAATTTGCGATTATTTTTTGTTCAACATTAGCGATTCAAACACTCTTTTTTTCTTTACAAGCTTAACTTACTGTTAAAACATTCCAAATTAAGATCGACAATTTCACATAGTCAAATGAGGTAAAAGGAAATGTAGTAATTAATTTCAGCAAATTTAAACATCGGATGCACCATATCTCAATTCTATAGTAACCAAATATCTAAGAAAAGTAGATGAGACAGATAAAAAGTAGATTTGCAAAGTGAAGCTGAACCCAACAATCGTTGTCTTATGTTGCTTGAAAGGAATGGATGACTTGGGTGAGGTGTCAAAAAGATCCTTTAATTTAAGCTTAGTTAGAACATCCTCAACCAAGATATTAGTTAGAGTATTATTAGCTTAATTTAATTATATATTTAATAATAATTAATTAGTTAAGATTCAATTAAAGATTGTTAATATTTTTGTGTCTAATGGTGAGATTCATACGGAGTTCTAAAGAAAAAAAATTATTTTGAAAAAAAGTAGAACAAAAAAACTTGTAAAAACATGATGCAAAATGAATTAAAATCGGCTTTATTCTTTAGTTGTTCGAAATTTTTGCCAAATATGTTCAACCAAATCAGTTTTTAATTGTTGATGCATTCTTTTCTCACGAACACGAGCTCGATTGACCATCATGCTGTTCACATTTGTAGTTGTCTCTGTAGAATACGTGTAGTCCACTTGTGAAGTCCTGCTTCCTTCTCCTTATACGAATTCTGAGAAATCATATTGATTGCATTGGTCTCGTTCGTCTTCGACTATCATATTGTGCAATATAATACATGCTCTCATTATCTTGCCTATTTTTACCTTATCCCAACACAGAGCTGGGTTTCGAACTATAGCAAACTGAGCTTGCAAGAATCCAAAAGCACGATCGACATCTTTTATGACACCTTCTTGGTAATTTTCAAATAATGATGCTTTCAGACCTTGTAGACAAGAAATTGATTGGGTAAAAGTGGCCCATTTCGGATATATACCACTTGTGAGATAGTAAACCATATTATATTGACGTCCATTGACAAAGTAACTGACCTTTGGAGTTCGACCTTCTAATATATCATCAAATACTGGTGAACGGTCAAACACATTTAGATCGTTACATGTCCCTGGAGCTCCAAAAAATGTGTGCCAAATCCATAGATCTTGTGAAGCCACTGCCTCTAAAACGATTATGGGTTTTCCATGTCCACGTGAATATTATCTTTTCCAAGCGGTGGGACAATTCTTCCACACCCAATGCATTCAATCAATGCTTCCTATCATCCCGAGAAATCCCCGAAACTCTCTGATATTGAGTAATCGTTGGAGATCTCTGGTATAGGCCTTATGAGGTACTCATCTCGGAACAGATGTATAATTCCAACCACAAAATTTTCTAAGCAACTGCTCGCAGTGGATTCACCCATTCGGAGGTAAAGATGAATGACTTACCAATCACAACATCTCATAAATTAGCTTGTTCTTAAGGGTGATTTTAATGTCAGATAATGGTTCGGATTTGGCAATGAGACTATCAAGTATTTTCTGTTTGGATAGTCTTTCTTTGGTAGCATTATCTCTCTCCTTAATAGCCCACATCTCTTCAAGTTCCTTCAAAGAACTGCCCTCCGATTCTACAGTCTTTAAAACTTTCCTTTCCCTTTTGCCTTGGCAGCCTTTACATCCATAGGCCTCTCTACTTTATCCTCCTCCAAGTCACAGTCTCTATTAGAGCTGAAGACACAATCACTTTCCTTATTTACCCTGCTTCTTTTGGAGGATGGATTAGTTTTTGAAGCATTCAAAGTACACCATTTTTTATCAGCCTTTAGTAGCCTTCAAGCATGCTCAAGATTAAACTTTGTCTTCTGATCTTGGAAGTACACCTTATAGGCCTGTTGCAGCACATCATCCTCTGTCTCTCCACTCCGATGCTGCCTTGAGGCAAAGTCATAACATCATGCAAACTTGCTTACTGATTCGTTTATCTTTGCCCATTTCTGTTTACAAGTGTTATTCCCCCGATGATGCCTTGAGGCAAAGTCATAACATCCTGCAAACTTGCTTACTGATTTGTTTATCTTTGCCCAGTTCTGTTTACAAGTATTACTCCCTCGTAATGGAAGGTTGGTAACAGCAGGACTTGCAGCATAGTATGCTACAACCCTTTGCCAGAATGCACCTCAATCCCTACTATTTGGGATTTTTGATCATGTTTAGCCAAGTAAAAACAAGCACTTTCTCCTCAGGCAATGTCCATCTCTGCCTAGACTCTCTATTTTTTTCAGGTGAGTTACTTTCGGATGTAGGTGCTTGAATTTGTGGATAAGTTTGTGGAGTATTGATCTTTTGTTGGCTGTTCAAGAGATCAATAAAGGTTTGAGATCCACTAAATAAATCAGTGGCATCCATTTACTTGGTAGTGCAAAAGTTTTTAGATTTTAGATATTCAAGGTTCTGATTTGGTTTGGTTATAAAGGCAAAGTCACAATAATGACTCACTGCCTTAACCAAAACCATTAACTCATTGTCTAATCAATTCGGGTTATCTTATCAAACTTAACTCATAGCCACAACCAAAACCATTAACTCACTGTCTCAATCACCATTAATGGTTTGAAGTTTTAGTTGAGGTTTGTAGTTCATTTTTCACATTTAGAAGCAAAGACTAACCAGGTCTTCCCCAGCAATTATTGGCAGTTCGAACACTTGAATATCACATTCTTTTTGGAGAAAAGATTTAAAAAAATCAAAGGCTGTTTAGAGAAACTCTTACAATTTTAGGTTGGACCAGTCCTTCCTTAGAAAAGGCTTTTGTCTTGGTCTCTTTCTCACATATTTTAAACCGCTCCATCTCTCGCTCAATAAGCTTCCGAGCGTCAATCAGGGATTGCTCATAGGATGCACTAACCTAAGTCAAATGACAGACAAACTCAGTTGAGTGTAAAACAAAAGGCTAATAAGATTCCTTCAAAACAGAACAACCTATAAAGAATATAAAAGTGGTAGTATATATGAAGCTACTCCTTTCAACTATATGAAACTAAATTAAACTAGCCAAAATTATGACATGCAAAATCACTGCCACAAAGCACCTTACTCAAACGTATAAAAATCAAGAGTTTTTTTTTAAGATGTTAGGAAAGCCGTATAATATAAAATGATGATGACCTGATTGAAATCATCACCATCTAACAATAGAACAAAGAGATAATTAAACAAAGCCATAGATTATGGTTGAAAATTGCAATCTAAGAGAATGCAAGGGATCTTCACTAGTCAAACAAAAAAGGCGTAGAAGATAAAGAACAGTGACTTTCTTATCTTTGATCTCATTGGGCTGAATCCATGTCTTAATCTGGTCTCTATAGCACTGCAACTTCTTGATTTCCTTCTTCAAATCCGCCTCAAACTTTTCCTTTTGGTTAACATTATCTGTATCATATACCTGAAAAAAACAAACAAACAAAAACCTTATAATAAACCAAAACATTTATAATATTGAATTTGATTAAGATCGCATCAAAATTCTTCATTATCTCACACACTGCTTCAGTAAACTCAATTTTATATTAATGATGAGATGGTCCTGCTTCTGCATTTCTCCATATCAACGATGAACAATTGAGAATACACAAAACAATAAATTAATTGAAAATTGTGGCGAGGAAACGTTACCTTGTTCCAGATGCTGTCGAAAACATCAACACCTTCTTGAACCTTCTTCAACACCCGATCTATCTCGCCTTGTAATTTCTGGCTCACGCCCATCACAGCTAAATCAGAGAAAAGACTCCGATGATTTTTATCCAAAAAAGAGAAAGAAGAATCGTTTCAGAAAAAGAAAAAAGAGAGAAGAAAAACAAAAATTTGGCATAAGATAAAGGAGAAACAAAAATTTTGCAAATGAAATGAAAAAATTTCTCTACATATGGTCCAATAAAAAAACCGCCACATGTTAATATGATATGTATCAAAAAAACTCTTTCCACCGATACGTATCAAATAAATTTGCCAAATTTTTTTAATTTTCTATTTAAAATTATAGGTTAATTATTTGTGCATTGGAGATTGGAGATGGTCTTAGAATCACTCAAAGACTCTTTTTGTTGGAACATATGTTTTAAGACAACCAACGTACACGTCCCCATCCACTATAATTATCCTTGTTTACAAAATAAACTATTGTACTTGCTAATTACTTTTTATTTATTTATTCCATTTAATACCGAAACTTCCTACTTTTTTGGGGGTAACCATGCCTTTTGATAATTGATACTATTTCTATTCTAAGCAAAATTTTAATTTTTCTTAATAATCTATATATATAGCGTTATAATAATTTAAGAAATGATTTATTACGGACGGATGACTAAATGGAATATGAATACTTTGGTCAACTTTTTAAGTTTGTTAATAAATATGCATTCTACTAAAACATCACTTCTTTAGAAACAGAAGTATTTATTTTTTAGTTGTTGTCTGGATTATGTGTTCGTATTTTGTATAAATTATCATTTTGTTGGTACTAAAGATTGTGTGTAGAGCTTTAATCATCATTAGTTAAAGCACCAATTAGTTAACTTCGAATGCACTCGGTTCGTCAACAATAACATCAACACGAAATCATCTTATTCATAAATATACTATAATTAGATAATATCCTCGTTATAGGCGGGACAATATTATGATTAATAATTTAAATAATTTTTATTTATGTAATATGTTTTAAATATTATTAAATGTAATGGTTCAATATTTAATTTATTTTATTTGAATAAATGATTAGTTTGTTTATGAATGTAATTGATGCAAATAAACCGACATATGATAAATTGAACAATTTATATTAATTTTTAAAAATTTGAATTATATCATATGCGGAAAACAATCAAAATTTATAATTAATATGGATGATGTGATGATTTAGTTTTTTCATAAAATATAATAAAAATAAGATGTGAAGTATAATGATTAAAATTTAATTAATATAATATAATTGGATATAAAATCTTTTTTATTTAATTTGATTGCCTATTAAATATTGTTCAAAATTTTAAATAATTTTATTTTTTGAAAAAATTAAACTGTAGAGATTTGAAATTTGTATCTTTAATGATTTTATTTTAATTGTTTTTTAAATAATATTTTAACAATAACATTTCATGTAATTTTTTCAAATTCTTAGCTATTTTTATAAATGTATTTCCGTAATATTAGTAGGGAGATATATTTTTCTTCCTTAAACTTGTTATCAACCATTAACCCTACCATTTACCTCTCTCCCTTGTATATATGCAGAACACTCTCCCTCTGTGTTCAATACACCACTTGCGAGCTTCACCAGAAAACGATATAAAAAATAAGAAAAAATCGTTCTTTTCAAACAACTATTATACATGGCTACGTGGGTTTTGCATTATCTTCTTGTGGCATTTCTGATTGCCATATTAGTTACAACTTCGATCAGCATCTGCAGGAATCACGTGGCCCTACCAGTTCAATGTAATTTATATATGTCTCAATTTGAGATTATATATATTAGGTTTTACAGTTGCATATATATATATTAGCTTTTAATATTTTTCTGTCTAAATACAATACTTTAAATCACTTATTCTAATTTTTCTTCGTCAGATTCAACTTAAAAACATAACAAGACTCTGTAAGACAAAAACAATCGTGACGGTCAACGGAATATTTCCTGGACCTAAGGTTACAGCAAGAGAAGGAGATAATCTACAAATCAAAGTTGTTAATCATGTCTCTAATAACATTTCCATACATTGGTAAATTACTGATTCTTAGTCTTATAGTGATAATAATGTTTCAAGTTTCAACTCTTATTTAATTTCTTTGAGCCTCAATGAATAGATTAATGTTTAAATGTAGGCACGGTATCCGACAGCTACAGAGCGGATGGGCGGATGGACCCTCCTATGTGACACTATGTCCAATTCGGACCGGACAAAGTTATGTTTACAACTTTACGGTGACCAGACAAAGATGAACCTTGTGGTGGCATGCTCACATTCAATGGATGAGAGAGCCACCGTGTACGGACCCTTAATCATTCTCCCTAAACTCCATCAGCCTTATCCTTTTTCCAAAGCCTACAAACAAGTCCCTATAATCTTTGGTAACTATATTTCTTACCCATAACTTTGCTTTACCTAATATACGAGTCCCATTGATTGATGAATGTTCTAAGAAATCAGTCGTCGAAACGTATGTTTAAGTTGGATGCTTCAAAATCGGTTAATAGAAAATTAGAAACAATCAACGATTTTTTATTTTTGGTTAAACGAAATGTATATATATTTTTTAAATATGGAACATCGGTTTTGATTTAAGGATCTGAAAATTAATGTATTTAATTTGTGTATAGGTGAATGGTATAATGCTGATCCTCAAGCAGTGGTGCAACAAGCTCTACAGACGGGTGCTGGTCCAAATGCCTCTGATGCTAATACTTTTAATGGGCTTCCAGGCCCATTATATAATTCTCTACAAAAGGTAATGATCATATTTTTAAGTCATGTCCAAAGCAAAACGTCGATTTAAGTTTTGTAACACCTAGTGCAACACATACAAACTAATGGTGAAACCGGGAAAGACGTATCTACTACGACTGATCAATGCTGCACTCGATGATGAACTCTTCTTTACCATAGCCAATCATACTTTGATGGTTATCGAAGCTGACGCTTGCTACGTTAAACCATTCCAAACTAAAATTGTGCTTCAAGGACCGGGCCAAACCACAAACGTACTACTTAAAACCAAACCTATTTACCCAAATGCAACCTTCTACATGTTGGCAAGACCTTACTTCACCGGCCAAGGAATAACTGATAATACAACCGTAGCTGGAATTCTCAAATACCAACATAAACCAACGTCAAATCATTTGAATTCTTCTAAAAACATTCCGTTTATTGAACCCTCTCTTCCTCCCATCAACAGTAACCGCAAATTTTACAAAAATGTTTAGAAAGTTAGCTAGTTCTACATTTCCGGCAACCGTGCCAGAAACTGTGGATAATAAATATTTCTTTACCGTCGGTTTAGGAACCAACCCTTGTCCTAAATACCAAATATGCCAAGGACCACTAATACCACGAATTTCGCAGCATCTTGCATCTATAAACAATGTGTCATTCATCTTACCAAACAAGACTTTTCTATTGCAATCATACTTCGTTGGCAAGTCCAAGAGTGTTTTCATGACTGATTTCCCAAGTGTTCCTGTTTTTCCATTTAATTACTCTGGTATGCCACCAAACAACACAATGGTCTCAAGAGGGACCAAACTCATGGTCTTGAAGTACAAGTTTCTTTGTAATCGTTGATTTTAAATATCAATAAAACCAACAGTTCTCAATGCTCACAATATAGAGTGGTTGAAAACTTTTCATTGTAATCTCAATATAATATTTCAAACTTGTTTTCCCCTAATAAAGTGAAATGATAGATTTCATCTCATGTCGATAATGCCGACTAGATTCCAAGTACATAACTTTTTTTAACATAATAGAGCAATTTCATCCTAAGTTTTTATAAAGTAAAATGTGGAGATATATTGATGCTAACGAAATTTCATTTGCCAAGAGGGAATCTTTCTTCCATCAAAGAGACAAAAACCCAGAAAGCAAACAGAAAAAATACTGCCACCAAATACTGCCATAAAATGCAAAAAAGAAATAAAATAATATTAATTTATAAAGCTAATAAAAAGCAAAATATGAGTAGAGTCCCAGACATTATTGGTGTTTGCAAGATCTAGAGCATCATGCCATTATTTTGATATATTCTTATCATCATCATATTGACATTAACTAGACTCCATTATCGTTTCGTATAATCAATAGTAACTTAAAAGAAAAGCTGCAGATCTCTGACCAGATGATATGAATCATGAAACCATTTTAGAATAATTAAGATATCATCAAATAGTAGTCATATTATTTATAAACATTAAATGGACGATTGAGTTTGTTAAATTGAATCAATTCTTTTTCCATGACCTCGAATATGACTATTCAGTGTAAATCGTAACAAAAAACACTGTACTTCATGATATATACACCAATCCTCCAGATACTGTATTCTAATATTTTAAATCTAGAGGACATCAATAATTTCTATATAAATGTAAAATACTTGCATCAATAATACACATAACACACATGACTATGATTGTGTGTGTAGCATATAGTAAATAATTGAAAAATGAGCATAGAAACCCTAACTTTTTAAACAAAGTCTCTTCTTACAATGCACTTGTATGGAAACCCTCAATAATCAAACTAATTACAAGGAAAAGAAAAAAAAAAAGAAGAAGAAGGAGATCAAATTAAGAATCTCCATGTTTATGCCAACAAACAAGCATAGCCACACACCTTCTCATGATGTAAAACCTTGCCTTCTGTTCTTTAGCCAAGCTGCTATATTTCTGGGTGATAGAAGAAGAAAAAGAAGAAGAGGAAGAAGAATTTCTTCTCTCTTTTCTTGAGAAGCTTCTGGAGATTGAAGATGAAGAAGAAGAGGAAGAGGAGGAGGAAGGAACAGAGCATTTAGTAGAGGAACTCCTTATGAATATTGGAGACTTTGTAGAGGAAGCACTTGTTGAGTAACTTCTAGAGAACTTTGACTTAGAAGAAGAAGAAGCTGTTGTCTCTTTCTTCGACAGCTTCCACTTCTCCTCCATATATATAATGTGTGCTTCTGCTGAGACTTCGGATTCAGATTAAGATTCAGATGAATGGGTCTACGTGTGTTTCTTGTGTATATTTGGGTGTGAGTTTGTGGTGATTGAAGTCGAGAAGAGATAGTCATTCAGAGAGAGAGAGAAGCAGAGAGAGTGAGAGTGTCTCTTTGCTTATATATGGTACTTCTTAATTTAATAATACTTGTAATAGAAAAAAAATTAATGGAAACAATGAAAATTCTGTTATTATAATTTAATATTTAATTAGCTCGTTATGAGGTATGAACTTTTTCCGTCGAGTTAGGAACTTATTTTTTTGGCGTCGAGTTAAAATCTGTTTTTTTTTTAATTAGTTTAATTTTAGTGTCCGCTTGTTTTTAATTATCTTATTTTATTACGAACTTAATGTATATCTTTGTTCAACTATAATAAAAGATTACTAGAGAGTTTCACTAGCTACACCAGGGCTATCTTTTTCTTTTCCAAAATAGCACGTCTATATTAAAATGCTGAACAAAATTTGTGGTTTCCAAAAAGTTCTTTTATCCTACAAAAATCTATTATATAAAAATGAGTGTCTTTTATAAGGAGATGATATATCATCACCCACCTTTTTAACACACTAACTCTAAAAGATAACAAAATAAATTTCATCAAAAAATTAAATACAATCTCAACTTTTATTTAACCAAATATCTTACTTTTATTTTCACAGAAACATTAAACTTGGCATGCTTTTGCCGTTTCAAATTTAGCATCTTCATAGTCCATCATTATCATATAGTTTCATCAATTTTTAAATCAAAATAGGAAACTAAAGCAAAAAAATGTTATAGTGTCTATTTTTAGATTCTGCATTTTTCTATATTTTGTTTATAGGAAATCTTAAAAAAAAAAAAATATAGTGTGTATGGATGAAAATGTTACATAACTTATGTAACGCTTAAAAATCAAGAATTTCATCACAGTCATTTTCGCTTAGTGAATTCAAAATCATATTCTTCATTTTCGAAAAAATAATGAAATTTTGAAAAAGAAAAAACATTGTAGTACTGTTTTGTTTTTGTAGTAATCACCTATAAATTCTGTTTTAACTATAGTAAGAAAAACTTCAAATGAAAAATAAAAGGAAAAGTTGCTTAAATACAAATGTTAATCTTTTAAAAACAAAAGAAAAAGTTCGTTTGGTTGGTTCAAATAATTATAAGATTATAATCTATAGCTAAATATTTGTTTTTTAAAATTTTTTGATATATTACATGTTTAAATTTACATTAAAAACAAAAAGGATTTTTTTGTCTTATGGATGGTTTTTATTAACATTATCTAGTGAACAAAAAACAAAAACTACAAAAAAAATATTCAAAAAGAGATGTGTGGCAAGTAAAAATGAAAATTTTGATAATAATAAATTGTATAAGTTGTGATAGTCAGTGGTAGCAGTAGCAACAGTAAAAATAATTGAAATAAAAAATTCGAAAATTAAATAAAATATAGAATAAGATTTGTTAAATATAATTAATCAAGATTAAACAAAATATCTTAAATAGAACATAATTAACAACATAAACATGAAACTTGAAAGATTTTTTAAAAATTTTGGTAAAATCTATTAAAAAAAATTTTGGAAAAAAATATTTTAAACTATTTTTGGAAAAAACTATTTTAAACAACTTTTGGAAAAAACTATTTAAATTTTTTTGGAAAAACTATTTTAAACAATTTTTGGAAAAAACTATTTTAAAATTTTGTTGGAAAAAAACTATTTTAAACAATTTTTGGAAACAAAATATTTTAAAATTTTTTTGGAAAAAGACTATTTAAAACAATTTTTGGAAAAAAAATATTTTAAATTTTTTTTGGAAAAAAACTATTTTAAACAATTTTTGGAAAAAACTATTTTAAACAACTTTTGGAAAAAACTATTTTAAACAATTTTTGGAAAAAAATAATTAAACAATTTTTCGAAAAAACTATTTTAAACAATTTTTGGGAAAAACCCGCGCGTAGTACGGTCACCTAGTAATCTCAAAAGGTGGTGTGCTTAACATCTTGTTACACAAACTACGGTAATTACTATTCGTCACCTTCTTTTTTGGTCAGCATCTTCGCTACTCTATAGTTTAAACAATATTTCCTTTTTCATAAAATGTATCGTTTTAGAATTATATTTTTATTTTATATAAAGTATTATTTTATATTTTTAATGTGACTTTTCAATCTAATTTCTAATTTATTTGGTTACCCAAATCTATATTTTTTAATTTCAAGCATTAAATCACTTATTAAATGTCGGTATATATATAATTTTTTTTAATGTAAAATGTGTCAAAAAGATATTTTTTATGAAATAGAGAGAATATAAATAATATACTTCTATGTGTTTATGGAAAATTATGAATATCTTCCATTTCTTTTTAAAATATCGCATGGTGCAATGAGTTTTTTTGGGGTATACAGAATCCACAAGGTTTGGGGATGAGTGCTTTTACTTAGCGTTGACGATATAGTTAATGCTTTGATTAATGGAATTGTATTAGTTAGATAACGTATGCATTTAAAGTGAATTATTCCATAGCTGACACGGCAAATTATGATTGGGTGGATCTTATAGAACTCGAGGTCTTACTCTTACCACCACAAGATCTACACATTATGTGTCGAAATCCTCTTCTTGAGATTTGCCATTAATGTTGGAGGAACCAATGTCGTACGTGTATAACTTTATATACATAATATACGTATATATTAATAATACACATATCTCTATATATAGTATACATATGCACAATCATAATCTTCATTTAGAACTCGTCACATGAAAAAGATCCCAACATGGAGCACGAGACAATTTATCGGTATTGTTTTCATATCAGTGTGTATATGTAGGCATATGTTTAATAATATAATTTATATGATTGAAATAATATATATTAATAGAGATCCCTATATATTATTGCCATAGTGGGGCAGGAATCACAAGAAAAAATGTGGAGGAGGAATATAATAATTTTTAAAAATAAATGGTCTAGTAGCAGAGTTAAATTTCCGGGAAATGAACAAGAATCATACAAACGAGTCAAATTACACTACATATCGAGTAATAGAGAGAATATTCCGGAGAGAGCTTGGCTATTTCCGCCTGGCATAACCGTGTCTTTTAGTAAAACTAATACTCTCTACATTTTTTAAATAAATATTTATGTTTTGAGACTTTAACACACGTTAATCATTAGTTGTTTATTAATTAAATTTATTAAACTAATACAAGAAATATATAAATTAGAAAATTTAACATTAAATTTACATAGAAAATTGGAAACACTCATCTTTATAAACTAAGAAAAACCTTAAAACATGCATTTTCAAGAAATGGAGAAAATACATTTTGAAGAATTGTAGTCTTTACAGTTAAATAACTAATATATAAAATACTGGGTATTGAGATGAAAAACGAAAACATTTGCAAGGCTATTATTTTCAAATATTGGAAACTAATTTTTGTAAGATAAAAATATTATTGTGTGGGGGCTGGAGAGAAGGGGCACACGATGGATGGAGAGATAAGTGTTGTGTACGGTAATGATAGTCAAATAATCGAAACATTTTTTAACAAAAAGATAATCGAAACATTTGAGATACTTCTGCTGGTTGCTGGATAATCACGCAAGGCTAAGAAGTTAGATTTTGTACGTTGAAAACTTTCATTTTCTTATATTTAACACAGGCATCGTAGACAACTAACTAATTTTAAAAAATAGAAAACTTAAGAAGATGTTGTGAATGGTAGAAAAAAGTAGAATCACATTTCTAAAATTTGAAAACTTGAAAAAATGGTATAACCATTTATCACCA
The DNA here is from genome assembly GCA_963922655.1 of Cardamine chenopodiifolia. Lineage (NCBI taxonomy): Eukaryota > Viridiplantae > Streptophyta > Magnoliopsida > Brassicales > Brassicaceae > Cardamine > Cardamine chenopodiifolia. The sequence goes on along the minus strand of OZ000486.1, from coordinate 12,176,515 downwards.
ATGTTGTCTACAATAATTGTAAGGCCATTATTTTCAAATATCGGAAACTAATTTTTGTATTCAAATAAAAATAAAGTATTATCGTCTGGGGGTTGCAGAGGAGGGGCAAAGAGGGATGGAGAAATAAGTGTTGGGAGTATGATCATGGTTTTAAAAGACAGGTTTGGTCTAATAATATTCTACATGTTTTTCCACTTATGTCTTACAACCAGCCTGGATTTACGCAAAAAAGAACCCACATTACATTGTCCCCATTTCTTGTTTTGTATTTCTATAATCTACATAGTTTAAATCTGCTTTCTTTAAACCCTAAACACCCCGAAAACAATATTCATTTGATCTATATATCACTCAACTACTTCTTTAATCATGTTTTGACGGATAATTAAACTCGTGTTAACGAACAAATCGATTGTTAGACTTAAAACTAACACACCCCACATACATAGTTTAGTTTTGTGAAATAATTTTCAAAATCATGAGTAGGTACGGATTCGGAAAACTAAACAAACGTCTGACTAGTTAAAATGTGATTTTAAAGAAAACATGTACATTTTTTATATAATGGAATTATATAAGATTTTCTGCAAATAAATCATCATTTTTTTTTGCAATATAAACCTTATTTCGAAAGTTGTACATGTCAATTCTATAAATTCGAAAATCATCTGTTATATAGTTTTTTCGCATATCGTCGACGTGACACATTTGTGTCTGTTAAAAAACTAACATAAACTTCTAAACTGCGTCGTTTTGACACTTTAAAACTACATAATGTTTTGATTATTTCTTGTCATTTTTCTATGACCAAAACAATATGATTTTCAAAGCATCACAAATTAGATTTAGAAATAGAAAATTTATCTGGAGAAAATTGAATTAGGATTTATATTTTCTGGGTTACTTATTACTATAGATTCGAACAACAATCATCAATTTTTTTAACCAAATAAAAACAATCATCAATCCAAAAGCAAATCAACGATGAACCGCACAAATGAACCAGCACACCAGAGACACTACCACCACCGACGGAGTGAAGTAGGAATCCCTACCACCAAACCTTCCATCAACGAAGGCTACATCAACCGGTGAATCCCCCATCGCCGGAATCGAACAACCTAACCTAAACGTGAAGACATCAAAGCCACCTCACCTGCTTGAACAGAGACCCATAAAGTCCATGGAGCAACCAATGTCGTCCTCGAACACTGGTAGAGCTCTAGAACCACGACAAGCCAAAATCCCAGCAGATTTGAAACAAGCCTCAACGCAAGCCTCGCCGGATAAGGAGAAAGAAGGTGACATGCAATCTCATGGGAGAACCATGTTGAGCAATCACGACAATCAACCTCGATGAACACCAACGATCCGAGACCACCAGAATACCACTCCGGTGAAGAAGACAAAACTTAAGCGGGAACCAAGAAGCAAATACCAGATCCGGACGGTGGGGCCAGCGCCGGAGCCAAGAGACCACAGGACACCGGCCTAGATGGGAGATTTGTTGAGTTGTTTTGGTTGGCGGCGCTTTTGTGTGTTAGAGAGAAAAGAGCACACTCGTCAAAATCAACCGGTGGTTGGGTAATAGATCTTGGTTGTTGGGTAAAACATGAGTATGTTGGACCAGATCAAGTCGTCGGAGAGTGATTCAGATTTACTGCTTTGCCGAAGAATGTGTGGACTCCGGTGGCGATGACGATTACTTCGATTTTGTCTTGTTTGCAAATTGAACCGAAGAAGACTTCATCCCCGAGATTTTTGTTTACGGGGATTGATTCGCCAGTTAGAGATGATTGATCGATTTTGATTGGATTGCCATCAAGTAAACGTGCATCGGCGGGGATGATATCATCGGGATTGATACTGATTATATCTCCGGGAACAAGAATTGATGCTTCTTGCTCGCTCCATCGATGATCACTGAGAACCTTCACTCATATACCAAAACATCATCATCTATCAAATTAGTGTGTAATTAGTAGCCACTTAAGATTAGTTACTTTAAGTCTTTAACAAACTAATTAATATTTAATTAAAATTGATTAATGAAACAAGTTTTTGTAGTTTTTGGTTCGTTTTTTTTTTAAATAGATTAAATGAAAATTACTAATCAAAAGCAAAAATGATATTGTTGGATTAAAAAACGACGAGATAAAAGCAAAACAACATTTAGTTTTTTTCTGATCTAAAACAATATTGTTTTGATCATTTTATTAATTTTCTAACAGATACAAACATGATCAATCCGACGATATGCGGAGCGGATATATAGCAGATGACTTTTGAATTGATAGAATTGACCTACATAATTTTTATGTAAAGATTTATCTTAAAAAAAAAGTTTGATGGTTTGTAGAAAACCCAATTATATACTTTTTATTATTTAAAAAAAACGAAAAAAGCCTAGTAATAATCTATATACTCAAATTGAAGTTCTTTTACTATGAATTTTACGACGTCCTCTTTTCACGATAACAGTGGAAAAACTACCTTTATCATAAGTAGCTTAGTTAAAATCGTATGAAGTATAAGAAATTTGACCAATTCTCGAAATTATTAGTCCGGTTTAAGAAATCAATTGATTAAAATGAAAACAAGTGTCTAGTGGTTTACATAGGCAAAAACAGCATCTCACTGATTCACTACGCTGACTTGATCACCATGTGATTTCCAAATATATAAATATATTGTTGGAAGCCTAGATATAAATAAATTAGTTAGTTGTCAAAACAAAAAACAAGATTATGAATGCATAAGTATGTACGTTAGTAACGCACACTCTGGCCATTTATGTCTCCATTATCTATAATTTGTGGCTTAATGGTTCATTTGACTGGTCAAACATTACAAATTTCTCAATTTATTTATTTAATATGTATTGTCAGGAGCTTACCTTTGATTTGACCATTATCATTACAGATAGTCATGACTATGATCATACGAATATTAACATTAACAAATAGTTTTTCCCCAAATTAATAGTTAGATTAAACTATAACAGTTACTATTTTCCAAAAAATAATGACAGATCATCTAAAAATATTAAAGACACGAGAAAACTAGGCATATTAGATCATATGCTAAAATTTTGCATTAAATTATTTAAGATTTAAAATTTGGTGCATCACACATAAATTATTGAATTAATTCAGTTTTAAAACGTAAAATTTTAGTATATATTTTAATTACTGAGCAAAGCTCAAATTCTTTTCTTAATCAATTTATTTTAGTCTTTAAACGTAAATTTTGTCGTATATTTCTTCCTTCGTGAGATAATGCTCAATATCCATCTTGAATCTTAGATTCCCTCTTGGATCCACATAATGATCACTAAACTTAAATTTTTAAGAATTAAACAAAGATGATGTTAAAAAAAATGCATTTAAATTGTTTTTGCTTGCCGGAGTTAACAGGAAAGCGTAATAAGAACCATGGAACGTTGTAACTTTAATAATCCGTCTGAGTTCTTTTTAGGTTTGTATTAGTAGTATAATAGTCTATAATTGGTTTAATTAGACATATCGCAAAAGTAAACAGATTTAAATAATTAAATAAGCGTATTTATATGGAAAAAGGTCATGTGAGATTGTCCTTAAATTACTAAAAAAGAAAGGGACACTGAAAATAATTTACTTCCGAATTATTTAGTTAAAATTTACTGGTTGAGACTTGAGAGTTGAACAATAAGAGATTCTTTGACCAGTTGGGAAAATTTTTGATGGGTCAAACGTTTAGCACAGTTAAGTCAAAATCAACTCACATGGTATGTTCAGAATCGTTGCACGACACCTTCTAATCCATCTTATATATATAAATTCTTATATAATTGATAGAATTATGTTACCTCTTATAATGTAATTGTGTTTGCTATTAAGCTTATAATGTCGATTTTAAACCTCGGGGGTTCTTCTAATCGGGCTAAAGAGAGTAACGGTGTTTCCAGTAAGTCCTTAATAAAAGGAAAATCTTATCAAAAAGAAAAAAAGTCGATTTTCTGTTCGTAAATAATAATGTCGAAACTTTTGAGAAGAAGAAAACAATTCTCAACGTTTTCTTAATCGCATTTAATAAAAACAAATCCTTGGGTAGATGACCAAGTTTCAAGTGCTTGATTTTTTCCTACACCAAACTTTCTACATGAAAAAAAAACTCTTTATTAAAAAGTTTATTTTGTCAAATTTTAAAGTTGATATAGTTGAAATGGACTTGACGTAGTAAAAGTAGTTTAGCCGATGGATCTTTTTTCTTTTATTACTACGTGTCAATTAGTAAACAATGTAACACGAGAATCGAAGACAGAGAGATTGTGTGCATAAGAAGATGCGTTCAGATGTTGGAGTTAGATGGTGAAAGCAGAGTACTATCTTTGGTATAAGAAATTACAACTTAGGTGTAAAAAGAGAAAAAAAAAAGTTATTTTTGTACGAGAAATAGAGAAATGTAAATTGGAATTAGAAAAAGTGGGGAGATCACATGGAAACATGTGTAAGCTGAGTAGGACATGGTCAGGTCGGCTGGTGGGTCTTTAACTCTTAACGCTAAGCCCCACCATTTTCACTTCATTTATGTAATATTGAATCTCAAGTTTATATATACACGTAATATTTTAGAGTTTTGTTATCGAGAAAATCCAAACTAGTTTTCCGAATAATTGAAATTTTTTTTCTGTAACCAACGATTTGAAAATTTCTAAAAGAATCAAGTTCAACGAAACATGTAAGAGTGTTTTTGTTTTCTGTTTTTTTTTGTGTGTGGAATTTTCTTTCTTATACTTGTTTACACCATCCTTGTTCTGAAATTTCAGTAACTATTAGATAATGACCAAATGTAGTATGTATATGAGTTTATTTTTGTTAATCCAAATGTAGTATATAATGTAAATTTTGATTGCTAATTTTTTTTATTCGGTTTGTTTAAATGATCTCGCTTAGAAAACTAACAATTATCGTTTCTATAATAAAATGAACAAGAATATAAAGAAAAATTATGCATTAAACAGTCGACAAAGAAATACGTAATAAATTTATGTTTTGCACTTAGCAAGTTCATAAATTAATGTTTTTGACAAAACAAGGAGAAATTCCAACAACGAATTATGTGATAAAATCTAACCGAAACCGTATTTGGACATAGTTTGCTGCTTTCTCTCAAAACTTCTTTTGGTGGTTCGTTTTCACATAGTTACAATCATAACGAAAGTTTCTTGATAAATATAAAGTATTTGGTTATTTTGGTAACTCATTTCAAAAGAGAACCTTGTCCTCAAGGTTGGTCTTCACGGAATATTTCATATGATGGATCTTTGTCCAATTATCTTTAAATGATAGAAACTCATCCCATAATCGTGATGCTTGTATACCCAACTCGATTTCTTTTATTTTTTAAAACAACGGATAACTATGAACGAGAAAATATAAGGATATTGATACCATGATTCGTGGTCCCAATAAACAAACCCCATATAAGATGATAGAGGGATGAAAGAAAATAAAATATAAAATTTTAAAAGGGTTTTGATCTCACAATTTTGTGTCCAGTTTAAAACCGAAATAGATGATAGAAGACGGAAGTTTTTGCTACCCCAAAACGGTTTGGATTAAAATCCAAATAAAAAAAAAATCTATGATGGATGTTTTTGATATTAGAAAGTGGTCTATATCAAAAGCGAAATAGAAATTCTGATACTTTTAGTAAGCAAAGCTCTATAGTTTAGAACACAAGATTCTTTTCAGTAGATAAATTCTGCTTTATTTCGTTGTGTTTTCCTATCAATATAGCCATAACAGATCAAACCCTCCCGTCGAAGTAGTATCTCTCTCCTTTAGCAAATCCTCCGTCCTTCAGCTTCTAACCCGAGCTAAGCCACCCGACACTCTCCGGATCTCGCGAATGCATTTCAATCGAATCAAATTCTTTGAGACAATCGAAATCTAAATTATCACAATATATTATATTAATCCTATCAAACTGTGGAAGCTGCCACCTACATATATGTAGATTCGTCAGTTCTATCAAAAATCATATGTACAGTAATCTTGTGGGATTAATGTCTTTTTCTTTGCTTCGAAAAAAAAAAACGTTTGCAAAGTAAATTGCTTTTGGAGTTGCCCACATTATACTTCCTCATATCTTAACTCTTATTCTCAAAGACGCGTAAGAAAATGTGGTTCACCAATAGCCAATACATTTTCTTTTATTAGATATCGTGTGATTCTCTTTATCGTATCTATTATAATTCCTTAACTTGAACATGTAATTTTGATCGAAAGCTAGAGATCGTTTTCCAAGAAGTTTCTTCTATTATTTGTTGAATTTTCCAAGATAATTAATCAAATACAGTATTTGGAAATTTCTTTCTGTGTCTTGGTAGGGTATACACAGAGGACACCACTTAATTAATGATCAGCTTCCTTGTATGTAACGGATCTTGCTAGCTAGAAGACAAAACAAAGTTTTCTTTTGAACACCAAAGAAGTCTTCACCACAACTTAAAGAAGAGGTCAACTTGGAGAGTTTACAAGTCCTAGATGCTGAAGTCATCTACTTTTTCTCTGATTTTAAAACCACACATTTTTTATTCTGTCACTTTCAAACCGTTGTCGTTAATAGAAAAAAAAAGAGGAAGTTAAGGAATCACACAAAGTTCCTTAATCTTTGGATGAAGATGACACACCCTAGAAAAACTAATAATACCTTTATGGATTACTTTGTCCTGTTTGTATGGAGTTTTGTTTTGATGGAGGTTGGTTTAGCGCAAAACCAAACAAGTGAGATCAAAGTAGGAGTAGTGCTTGATCTCCGAACTTTATTTTCCAAGATCTGCCTCACTTCCATTAATATGTCGTTGTCAGATTTCTACAAAGATCATGCTGATTACACAACAAGAATTGTGATTCACGTCAGAGATTCCATGGAAGATGTTGTTCAAGCTTCATCTGCAGTAAGATGTACGTCTCTTCTCTTTCGCTTGCTTCCCCGCTGCATGTAACACATCATTTGGATTTATTCAATTAGTTTTCGAATGAAATCTGAACAATCTTTTACATGACTTCAAATTGTAGGCTATTTTCTATAATAATCATATACATATGCTCGGCTCTTTTCAATCTTTTTTGGTTCACACTCAAGCAACTACAAGAATATTCAACAATTAAATAACAACTTTTCATCAGTAGCAAATTTACTTTAGCTACGAATTTACGATGGTAATCAATTCGTAACTATATAATCATCGTTATTGAAATATTCAAAAATAATATATATATGACGAATTTTCAGTTTTTGACTAATTTGCTACAGATTTTTGAAAGCATCACTTAATTTCGAGGAATTTTTTTCCTATAAGTTTGAAACAATTCTATCAATATTTTTTTTTGGGTGGGCTGTCTTAGTAGCCATCTATCTAGTATGGTCTTCGATGGATACGGTTTTTGTTAGCAGCGGACGGTGGTTAAGTCCAGCAATGGGCTTGGTCCGTTTAATCGCTTGAAACAAGATCAGATTTATATGAACTTCGCCAGAATAGGATGACACATTTTGTTGACTATTACGAATCGAAGTGTCCTCTTCTGTGGTCTGTATTTAGTCCAATTTTAGGTTTTTTTTTTGTTTGATGAAGAAAGAGAAATCTTCATTCTCTTCCTTAGTTTGCAAGTGTTGCTGACCAGTTTTACATAATAGGACACATATAATATTTAACTATGCGTAAACAATTATTTTCCAGATAATAGATTTTTAAATCTTAAAATAAACATTATTTTCTTACCAAAGAATCGGTGGTCTAGTGATATTATAAGATGGTTAGTTCCTTTCTGGTCTGAGTCTAATTTTTGCTAGTACGGATGATTATTTTTTTCATTGGAATATCTAGAGAGTAACTCCGGATAATATGAGATTAATAGCCGAAGGTTTGGAATTCCTACAGTTTAACCAAAAAAAAACATTATTTTCTTATTTTTGTATTTGCTTGTGGTGCAAGCAGCCTTGGACCTAATCAAGAACGAGAAAATGAGCGTCATCATCGGACCAAGAAGCTCCATGCAAACGGAGTTTATGATCAGGCTGGCCAACAAATTTCAAATACCCATCGTCACATTTCCAGCAACAAGCCCTTTGCTGACATCCATCCACAGCCCTTATTTCGTCCGAGCAACCCTCAACGACTTATCTCAGGCAAAGCCATTGAGGCCATTGTCAAATCCTTCGGCTGGAGAAGCACCGTTGCCATTTATGTGGACAACGAATCCGGAGAAGGAATATTGTCCTACTTGACTGATGCTTTACAAGACATGCAAGCTTTTGTAGTCAATAGAAGTTTGATCCCTCAAGAGGCTAATGATGATCAGATTCTCAAACAACTTTATAAGCTTATGACGATGCAAACGAGGGTATTCATTGTCCACATGCCACCAACTCTCTCGGTTTTCGTTTTTTTCAAAAAGCTAGAGAGATCAGGATGATGGTTATTAACAGATGGAGTAATGAATTTGATGAAGTCTAACGAACGTGGTAGTAGCTTGGAGAATATGCAAGGGGTGTTGGGTGTGAGGAGCCATGTTCCCAAATTGAAAGACCACGAAGATTTCAGATTGAGATGGAAGAAAAATATTGATGCAGAGCTGAACATTTTTGCGTTAAGGGCATATGATTCGATCACTGGATTGGCCATGGCCGTGGAGAAAACCACCAAAAAGAGCTTGCAGTATGACAATCAGATCGCTTCAGAAAATAACAAGACAGATCTTGGGACCCTAAGGGTCTCTCGATATGGTCCAAGTCTTCTAAAGGCTCTTTTGAGTGTAAGATTTAAGGGTTTAGCAGGAGATTTTAAACTCATTAAAGGGCAGCTCCAGTTATTAGGGTTTGAGATCATTACTATTATTGGAAATAAAGAGAAAACTATCGGATTTTGTCAAGGTAAACATAGATCCTATCACTAACGCAATGACCCCCACCGGTTACTCCATCGACGTCTTCGAAGCTGCTCTTAAAAAAATTGCCTTACTTAGTCATTCCTAAATACTATGCTTTCGAGCCTGCAGAAGAGAACTACGACAATTTGGTATACGAAGTCTTTAATGGGGTTAGTTTCTCTCTTCCTTCTTAATATTAATTAACAATGAGTAGATTATGTTTTTTTTTGATAAAGAACAATGAGTAGATTATGTTAATGTGTGATTCTTAACGTATCATTGATAAATGTGTCAGACGTGGGATGCAGTTGTGGGAGATGTAACAATCATAGCAAACAGATTATTGTATGTTGATTTCACGTTACTGTACACAGAGTCTAGGGTGTTTATGATGGTGCCGCTCAAGGACAACAAGAACAAGATCACATGGGTGTTCCTCAAACCTTGGAGCTTCGACCTGTGGGTTCCCACCGGTAGCTTATTCGTATTCATTGGGTTTATTGTGTGGATTTTAGAACATAGAGTCAACACCGACTTCCGTGGATCGCCTCACCACCAGATCGGCACTAGTTTCTGGTTCTCTTTCTCCACTATGAACTTTGTCCACCGTAAGTTATATAGTTACACAAATCGAGAATCAACTAATGATATATATAATTTTGGGAAAATTTCAAAAACAAAAAGTCATCTTTTAAATTTATTATCAAACATAAATCTTTAGTTTTAATTTTACACCCTATCGACCGATGTTCGACAAATCTTTTTTTTTGTCAAAATGAAATGGTCCATTTCAAAAATTGATACTATAAATTTTAGGATTTATATCAAAAATATTTGGCAACAAGAACGAAAGTGGCATGTCATAATGGTATTATTCATAGTGGTAGAGAAACTTGTGGGTCAAGAAAAATGAAATGACAATGATTTAGATGAGATAGTGAATTTTTGATGATGCTAAGAACATATTATGAACAATATCTATAATTATAGATCACTAATCAAGACTAATTCATTTCTATAATACTAATTTTTCATTAATTATATAATCATCAACAACTTTCGTTCACAACAATATGATTATTGAGCATTAATAATCATCTCTAATCCAAGCACTAATCATCCTAATCAACTACTTCTATAAGCTAGGATAGAAAAACTCATTTAGGTTATTTCAATCATTTCATTGAACATTTTCCGGACATGAAATCCTATTGATCTAGATTAAAAGTTACAAGTTTAAATCTAACATTACTATCAACTTAAATGAAGGATAACCTAAGATCTAGTCCTAAACATCATCATCAGCCCATCAAATCATCATAATCAACCAACCCTTAACTAATCTAAATGACTACTCACTATAAATTATGAAAACACAAAGCAATATACTTGATCCTTGCATAACCATGATTTAAAAGATAAGTAGTGAAAGATTTAAGAGGGAAACAAAAATTTATAACTTGAATTCAAGATATTCATACAAAGTATTTCTTAAAAGCTCTAAAAGAGGCTAAAGAGAATCTCTAAAAACAAATACTTTTTCAATAAATTAGGTTTTCTTGGTATTTATAAGAGGAAGCAAAATTGGCGTCAACCCAACTTAAACCAAGTCAAAATCCACTTTAGGAACTTGATAAGAATCTCGGATTTGGTTTAGCGATGTCGCGTGGCCGCTGGGTGATGGTCGCTACCACTTAGCGGTGTGCCAAGACCGTTGCATGTGGTCCTTGAGGCTCAGCGGTTGCATCTAACCACTATACTTCCTCGCTAGTTCTCCAGCCAAGTTTCTTCAAGCTTTCAACAGTGTCTTCTTCCCAGTGCAACTCCCCGCCGAGGCAAAGCGGCCACATAAAGCCGTTGTACTTGCCTGTTGTCATCCCTCAAGCCAAGTTTCATCGAGCTTCAAACGGTGTATCTAAGCCGCTGGGCCTCTCCGTTAGTGACCACCGATGCCTCTAAACCGCTACACTTCACTAAAGCTCCCATTTGATTTATTTTCTTGCTCATTCTACTTCAAAACCTATAAAACAAGATGCATATGCAAAAAATACAAACTATGCATCTAAGAATGCAATGTTAATGCAAGAAAATAAAGTTAAATCAATCTTTAAAAATACTAAAAGCATAAGATATCAACTCTTCCAAACTTATCTCTTGCTTGTCCACAAGCAAACAATAAGAAATAAAACGAGAAATAAGTATGAAAATGGAAATTCAAATGACAAAGTTTTAAACGAAGGATTGAACGCATTATCCTCAAAGATAGTTAGATGTTGAAAGAACAAACATCTTACTCTTTCGTATTTCTCTATGCGCATCTCAATGAAAATTCTAATGAAACACCTAAACTTAAGCAAAAACCCATACTCAAAACAAAGACATCTCTTTAACATTCATTAATGTATTTTAGTGCGGTCTCTGTTAGGGAAATCAAATCGGTTTTGGATAAAAGTTTTATTTTTAGGTGGTTTCAAAAGAGTTATTCTTTGAATAGTTGTTCTCAAAACAGAGGAATAGTAGTCAAATGCAAAATCCATCTAAAAAGGGGAACAATTTATGCATACAAAATTTTATCTCTCGTTGTCTACCCCATCTCATGAATTGCATCCTAGCTCTACCATTTTTCATAATCTTTTTAATCTCTTTTCAACCCCAAAACATTAGTTTATTTAGTCTTTTTAACAGTCAACCTCATGATCAATATATTTTCTGAGTCTCCTAGAAAAAACTTTTTTCATTCAACACTTACCTTGTTTCTATCTCTTTTCTTTGGTTTCTTTTGCTCCCATCACTTATTTTCTTATTATTCATACTTGAGACTTAGACCTTTTTAGCTTATCACCTAGTTTCCTTAGGGACTTTTTCCATACCATTGATCAAATTTTTCATTTTTACACTTTTCTTTTCCAACACCCTTAACCAACTAACCAATCTAACCAGCCAAACCTTTCATTCCAATCTTAATCGCTATTCTTACCATTGCTAGCTAAAACGAGAGTTAATCCTTTGTCGTTTCCAATACTCTCAAGTTTTTGCAAAATTATAGCATTATCAACAAAAAGTCTCACTCATCAAATCAATCAAAGATTTTGATAGAAATGGTTAGGATTAAAGGTAGGAGAATGACCATTTGGTTTAGCACAATGGTGGTAAAGTAGATAAGAAAACTCGAACGTGACTTATAGTCGACCATAAGAATGCTTCAAATCACCCTAAGCAAGAAAATTATATTCAAATTAAGTCCAAATTCATAAAGATACTTCAAAGATCATGCAAGTCTCACAAAAGTACAAGTATTTCTAAAGATGCAAAGGTCCAAACATGAATTTTTTATTTTTTCAAAGATGTTCAAACAACAAATAACCATGACTAAGAGAAAAGATCTTAGACCTAAGCATGAACTTCTATAAGGCAAATATTCCATATGAATAGGCAAACCTACATGCTTTTAGATTCAATCTTAATATGTAAAAGATATTAAATGCTTATTTAGTGTGTTTTCAAAATTTTCAATTTTTTTGCTTTTTTCAGTGAATAGGTTTATTAATAATGCAAGACTCAATAGAAATTGAAAACAAAAAACGAACACAAGATTAATAGACGGGTCTCTCTCTCAAACTTACTTTATACCGTCTCGGTGTCAAACAAATTTCAAGAAAGAGACAAAAACATAAAATGCAGAAGAGGAAAATATAAAGAATTAAAGAGAATGATATATACAAAGGAGTGAAAAAGCCAAACCGTGGCCCTAGTTGGGAACCTTAGGGAGATGAGAGATTGGAGGAGTTGCTGAAATCCATGGATGGTCCTTGAATGCGAGTGTGAGGACCATATTCATCAACTCTTCAACATCTTTTGAACCTTTTTCTCTGAACTCCGATGAGAGGATCACTTTAACTGATGCAAAAGGGTTGGACCAACCTTGAACTTGACTTTATACTCTACCATCCCATCAATATGCCTCCAAGGTGTTACGATCATTGAAGCGATGGCCAATGGTAAATGGACAAGGGTGGGAGGGTGGGTTTCTTTCATGTCCCTCTTGTTCTTTTCAAGGACCTTTTTAGCCTTTCTCGTCCTCTTATCTTTACCACTTCCTTCATACCCATCGAATAAAGAGTGTAGACATTCACCATCCAAGATTTTCTCATCAAGTTTTAGAGTCTCTTGGTTCTTCACTTTCAAAACTTTGACCTCTTCTTTACTTTCTAATTCTTCATTGGTGAGTTCCACAAAACTTTATAGAGAAAAACTTTATTGGATCAACAAATTTGGGATTCACATGGAGGAGAGTCACTCTCTTGTTTGGGAAGTCGATGATCGCTTCCGCGATGTTGAGGAATGGAGTTCCAAGAATAAGAAGAAGCTCATCAGGTTGCCTTCTCTCTACAACCTGAAGTTTGTTGGACTAAACAATCTCCAATCTTAAGAGGATAGTCCTCAATCAATCCAAGTGGAGGTTCTGAAGAGACATCCACATATGTGATTTAAGAATAGTATTTCTTCATTAATCCCAATATCTTCATCATTTCAAGCGTCATCATATTCACACTAGCTCTAGAGTCACACAAGACATCATCAAGCTCCAAATCACTTGTAAAAAAGTTATAATGAATGTACATGGATCTTTAAGCTTTGGAATCGTCTTGGGTTCAAGCGATGTTGCGCTTGATGGTTTAAATACTTCCATAACCTCTTCCACTTTCTCTTGGTTCGCTAAAATATCTTCAATAAACTCTACATGGAGAGGAAATTGGTGCAAACTATTCATAGAAAGAAAAGGTACTCCAATCTTGCTCATGATAGATTTGAAGCTTGATAATACTTTATTTTTAGCCTTGGTGAGAACTCTCTCGGGAAATTGAATTGAAGGCTCATAAGGAGGAATCTCAACTCTTGGTGCTTATTTCTTTTCAACCATCAGTGATACCGCATTGTTCTCTCTAGTGCTCTCTCGAGCTTCTCATCACCTCTATTCAACATATCCTCATAATTCCCATCATAGAGAAGTCTAGAGAGTTCCTATACATCTCTTTCGTGCTCACTAATCATATTACCCCCTCTTGATAGCGTGTAATTCTCAATCTAAAAATTCCTTGGGATTAGCTACGGATTTACCCGGTAATTTTTCCTTTAGATTCTTTGAACTTAATGAGGCTTGAACGACTTTAAAATTAATGTTTTTCATATGCAAAGCCAAGCTATTGATCTTACCATCAAGATCATTATACATCTCATCCATTTGGTTGTGCATCTCAACGAACCTCTTACCAAAATCCTCATGACCCTTAGTTTATCCCTCTACGATTCGCTTTAACATTGCATTCATTTCATTTTCTTAAGGAGGGGGTTGAATATATGAGTTTCCTTGGTTGGAGAATTGAGGGTTTGGTTGAAACCCTTGTTGGAAGTAAACAGAAATGAAGGCTTTACTTGGAATCCTCCTTGGTTACCTTGAAGTTGCACTTGTTGAGAATTGAAAAATGGTTTATATTGGTATCCTTGACCTTGAGCCTGTTGTGGAGGATAGATTTGGTCTTGATGATTCCCCACATTAGTGTTCCGGTACGAGAGATTTGGGTGGTTCCTGTAGTTTTGGTTGAAAGTATTCCCTCGCAATCCTCTTTGGTTACCCAAATAGTGGACCTCTTCTTGAACCGCTTCAATAATATCATTACCAACTAGTATCTATTGATATCCTTTTTGATATCTTTGTTGACACCCTTCAAATTCTCCAACATAGTTGACCGGCTTTTGACTTATGAGAAACACTTTGCTCATCTTGTCTAGCTTCTCATTAAGCTTCTTAAACCTTTTGTCTTGAGTGCTAGTGTCTCTCAAGTCCCTATCATAGTCACCACCATAACAAGCATCACTTTGAGCTACGTTCTCAATCAATTGATCCCCTTGCTTTACATTTAAATTAGCAAAGCTTCCATACCTTGCCGTGTCTAAAGCTCTCTTGTAGTTCTTAAGCACTCCCCAATGAAAAATACCCAAAATTTTCTCTTTGGAGACTCCATGATGAGGACAACTCCTTGTGTAACCCTTAATCCTTTCCCATGCATAATAGAGTCTTGACTTCCTTGCTTAAAACTATTGATGTCATTCTAATCTTGGCGGTCTTTTTTCTAGGAAAAAACTTAGCGAGAAACTCCTTGCATTGTTCTCGCATTGATCCCAAATAGATACAAGTTCCGAAGCAATTTTTTTCTCCCATTGAGAAGCCTTGTTCCTTAGAGAGAAATGAAACAAAATCATATTAATAGATTCTTCAAGCACACCATTCATCTTTACGGTTTCTACAAAGCCACTCGAATTGATCAAGATGATCTAGAGGGCCTTCCATTGTCATCCTATTGTACCTTTGATTTTGGACCATATTGATCAAGCTTGAATTAATCTCAAAGTTTTTGGCGATAATAGCGGGCGTTGGAATTTCCGTAGCTATCTCTGGTATTAGGAGGATCATCAAAAGCACTAATTGGCCTAAGATCCGGTTGTCCATTAACCGGTGCTTGTTGTTGAAAACCAACACCCGGTGGAGGTGCTCTTCGGTCTTCAATCCCCAAACGTCTCAAATGATCTGCATGCTTTCTAACTCTTTGCTCTCTAGCTTCCCTTCTATTCACTCTTTCAAGTTGACTCAAATCTTTAACATAATCAAGAAGTTCACCTTATTTATTTCTCCGTTGCATACACCTTGAAAAAACAAGAGGGAAATCTAAGAGAAATGGTTGTAGCAAAATAAAGAAATAAAAACTTAGTCTCGAAATGAAATCAAATCCTAATTGCTAATTGTTTGTATCCCCGGTAATGGTGCCAAATTGATAAGTGGTTTTTTAACCACTCTTTCAAAATCCACGAAAAACAAGATCAACTCACTAAAAATACAAACTTTAATTTTAAATTAAAATAAAATTTGTATTCTTAATGAGTTGATTTTATTTTTCCGTGGATTCGACCCTTAAATACTACACAATATAAATTTATTTGATATACTGATTGAAAAAACCACTTATCACCCATCACGATCATCATTAAAAATCACCCTTGATCACTGTAAAAAAAGGTTTTAATGGTAAAAATACTTGGATTTGTACATATCTTAGGGTGCAAGTATATAATTTTCTTAGGAGGTATTCCTGGTTACCACAAAAAAAAACAAAAAAAATTCGGCAGAGTAAAGGTAGTTTACTTTGCTTATATAGTAGATTGTATCCCAATCCATTATAAAAAATGACTGAGATTCCAAAATAAGAAAAAAAATATAATGATATATTACATACTATATTCCAAAATAAAAAAAATCAAGATCATAATGATGTATTACAATTTGTTCGTGTGTTTAGGTGAGAAGGTGGTGAGAAATTTAGCAAGATTTGTGGGGGTGGTGTGGTGCTACGTGGTGCTTGTGCTGATTCAGAGCTATACATCGAATCTCACATCTTATCTCATATATATATATATATATAACAAAATCATTGGATTACCTGGTTTATAAGCTTACGAAGAACATCATTTCGATGTTCTCCAGCAGATAGTCTCTGAGGTTACCTTTAATATTTAATGAATACGTGAAGAAGAGGACTAAAAACGGCGATTTGCTGACCCAAAGTCGCTGATGGTCAACAGCGACGGTAAAGATGATGATAACGGCAGCGATTTGCTGACCTAAAATCGCCGATGGTCAGCAGCGACGGTGAAGAGGATGATAACGGCGACAATTTGCTGACCCAAAGTCGCCGATCGGCACCAGCGATGCTTTCGCCTTCGGTGACAGAGACGAGAAAGAGAAAGATAACAAAGAGACAATTTCTTTTTCCTTCATATGTTACACATATGCACAGCCAATCACATAATGCCACGTCATCCTAAAGAACCGTTTCTAAAAGTTCCTTAATAAGAAGCAGTTCTAACTAATTATATATTTTAAATTTAATTTTAGATTTTTTTTATAGAAACTCTAAGAGCTTCCAATGGAGCTGCTCTTAAAAGTTCAAAACATTCGATTAGCATGATTCTTTACGTCTCGACCAAAAGATCCAAACTATATCATGTTTTACAAATAATCGTAGCTCTATAGATCACAAGCTCGAGAAAGAAGAAGCGTAACAGATATTGGTATGTAACTGCAAACATTCCCTCTCTTTAGGGCCGACCCTGGACTAAAGCCCATGAAATCTTTACTTTAGGCGCCACAAAAAATATCAATAATTAAAAAACATCATTTTAAAAAAAGGTAATATGGTGTAGTGGTTTGGCATTAGTTTCTAATACTTTTGAACCCGAATTCAAATCTATATCCTACATATATGATAATTTTTAATATAATTTAGTTAATTAGATAGGCTAAAAAATTGTATTGATTTAGACAGCAAAAAACATTGGGCCGACCCAAGCTCTTTGGAATCATTTTCAGCCTCTAAGGCTCTAACTCAAGCTAAATCACTCGACGTCCTCCGGTTGTCCTATACTAACGTATACCGGACCAATTGCATTTTCATGTTGAATCAAATTTTCTACACAACCGAAATCTAAATTGTCAAAATATTTTATATCAATCCTATAAAATTGTGAAAGTCAACACGTCATGTAGACTTGTCAGTTCAATTCAAATCATATTTGTAGTAAAGTCTTCTTCTTTGTTTCGAAAAAAATGTTGAAAAAATATTATTTGTTCTGGATTTACCCACATTATACGTCTCTCGGAGACGTGTAAGAAAATTTGGTCCTATAACAGCCAATACATTGTCTGATGAGATATGGCATACATGGTTCATTACTTCTTGCGTAAGAACCATGTACCTCATTTGAGGTAATTATTTTCCGTTTAGATCTTTTATCTAGAAGTTATTGAAACTTTGTAGCTTTACTTTGCAATGAAATTTCGTTTGCCATGTCTCATCTGACTCTTTCAAACCATTTTTTCTCTATTTTTAATCAACATTATTTTTTATGACCTCTTTTATGTGTGGACCAATTTATGATCTAGCATTTCAAATTCTTTTCATAGATTCTTAAACTCTTAGATTCTCATAGATTTTTTCATAGATTCTTAGAAACATGTCTATTGATGGTTTCTAAGAGAAAAAAAAACATAAATAAGAGAGAAACATAATCGATTTTCTTTTGAGAGACTCTAAAGAATTCATTAGAAACTCTGAAGACACATGTGATTATATTATTAGTTTAGGGATTTATTATTAAAATTTAATTATATAATAAAAATTTAAAAATTATTTATATTTTATTTGTGAGATACTATACTCTTAGACTCTCTCAAATCGATTTATTTCCTCTGGTTCCGGACAGAACAAATTAGGAGGAGTTCTTGATCTCCAAACTAAAATTTCCAAGATCTGTCTCATTTCTATTAACATGTCGTTGTCCGATTTCTATAAGGATCGACCTAATTACCGCATAAGACTTGCACTCCAAGTAAGAGACTCCATAGTAGATATTGTTCATAGTGCAGGTTCGCTACTTTTTATATCTTGGCTCTCCGCTACATGTAAGGTGTAATTTGGATTTTGTAACTATTAGTTGCAGTTCAATGAAACGTAATATACGTAGGAGAATTACTACTTTTGGTTTTCGATTACGAGAAACATATTCAAGAAGAAGAAAAAAAGGGACTTGCGGACTTACAAATTCATTGTTTTTTTATTGTTTGATAAAAACAAATTCATGGTTAATATTGGGAATTCTCTCTATGTTATCAACATCAATCGAGTACAGCTTATATACAAGACTAGAGATATATTCAATCCCTCAAATATAGGAGCTAAACTCTATCAAGTATCTACTCAAGAATATCTCCATCGAATGTACTATCGTAGTCATAATTTGCATGATTCTTATAGTTCTGCAAGATCCACCATTTCGAGGAAAAAGAAGCGTAACAGAGGAAAAAAAAGATTGTGTGTTTCAAACACCCCTAGTAAGATGTGTAAGTAATGTTCTCGCCCTAAAACTCTTCGAATATTTAGCCTAAACAAAAGAAACCCTTCTTGTCTTTTTCAACCTAGGCGCTCTAACCCAAGCTAAACCATTTGACGTCATCCAGTTATCCTTTAATTAAACCGGGCTAGATGAATTTAAATTTAATCAATTCTTCAACAGAATCTAAATCTAAATTGTCACAATATTTTATATCAACCTACGTACGATTCGTCGGTTCTATCCAAAAATGATATGTGCAGTAATGTTTTGGCATTAATGTCTTTTCTTTGTTTTGGAAAACTAATGTGGACAAAATTAATATTTTTTTAATTTGCCCACATTTATACGTCATTAATTATGTCTTGTTCCCGATTTCTTGGACACGTTGTAAAAAATGTGGTACTCCAACGGCCAAATACAGGGTGTTTAATGAGATAAGGCATACCCAAAAACGCGTTGAACAAACTAATTAAATTTGGTTTTAATACAATGCCTTTTACTAATATGGCGACAAATTTAATTTTATTAGAAAAAGAAATTACCCTTGCACTTGAAAGAAAAAAAACATTATGTGAAACTTCGAGATAGAGTTTTCCCGTTGATTAACCTCCATAACGGAAATGTTAAAGATTTCAAATTTTCAAGTATTATAATTGGTCAATCTTTTGAAAGAGTCTTCTCAAAGCATCCAAAAAATAAGTCGATCATATTTTTCATGAATATATTTTTTGAAATCTACTTTGAATAAATTATTAAGATGAATTCGAACCAAAAATTCTGTTAAAGTTCCGAGTGCAAGTAAAGGGAAATAAATCTTGGAAGACACCGACTCTATTTACCCTATATGTTTTTGTTGTTATCTAATCCAACCAACTAAAATACAATTTTGTTTCTTTTTGCCAAATGCAAATTTTAACTATTCCAATGGAAATTCTAAAAAAAAATCAAAGCTTATATTATAGAATCATGTACCTCATTTGAGGTAATTTATTTTCCTTTTAGATTTTTAATATATAATAAAAAAGAATAGAAATTTTGTAGCGTTGCTTTGCAAAGAACTTTCAATGGCAATGAATATCTCCGCTGACTCTTTCAAATCATTTTTTTATTTTTTCAGTCAACACTATTCGTTTATTGTTTTAGAACTCTTTCTTTGAGAACCAATTTTTATAGCACTTCAAAGTCTTTAAGATATTTTCAAACCGATTTCTTTCCTATGTGTATATATAACAGAAAAAGGGAAGTCAGAGAATCACGTAAAGTGTCTGTCTCACTATCTTTGGATGATGACGATGATGATGAACCCTACAAAAACTAATAACACCTTTCTTAGTTACTTTGTCTTGTTCGTTTGGGTTTTTTTGTTGATGGAGGTTGGTTTAGGACAAAACCAAATAAGTGAAATCAAAGTAGGAGTAGTTCTTGATCTTGAAACTAATTTTTCCAAGATCTGTCTCACTTCTATTAACATGGCGGTGTCCGATTTCTATGAGAACCATCCTACTTACCGCACAAGACTTGCGCTTCACGTCAGAGATTCCGTGGAAGATACTGTTCAGGCTTCAGCTGCAGGTTTGTTACTTTTCTGTCTTTTGCTTTTCCGCTACATGCCTACACGTAAGGAATCATTTGGATTTAATAATTATTAGTTGCAGTCGAGTGAAACATATTACGTAGGAACTTAGAGTTGCAACCAGCCATGATTTAGCTGGTTACTATCTTCCATTGAATCTCAAATAGATCGCTATTAAAAATAAAAGTGTCTTCTTATGTGGTCTATGCTAAGAGTCATGGTGACGATTTATATTTTAGATTACTACTCAAAAGTAAAGTGTCCTTAAATGGTTTCTTGATAGACAAGTCTTCATTTTCTTTATTTTCTAGAAAGTCTTCGTGACGATTGTATGGTCGCAGAAATCCCAATATCTCATTAAAATATTTAATTCATGAGTTCTAGTATTTTAGATGAATAGTCAAAGATTATAAGTAAAATGTCATGGGATACCTTTACAATTAATATTTTCAACTCTTATATTAATTAATATCATATCATTAATTATCATCAAGTCTTAAAGTGTGCTGTTACAGTTAGTGAAATTTTAACTTTATTAATTTATTTGTGGTGCAACAGCCTTGGACCTAATCAAGAACGAGCAAGTGAGCGCCATCATCGAACCAAGAAACTCTATGCAAGCAGAGTTTATGATCAGATTCACCAACAAAACTCAAGTACCAACAATCACATTCTCAGCATCAAGCCCCCTTTTGACATCCATCAAAAGCCCTTACTTCGTCCGAGCCACTCTTGATGACTCATCATATGTCGAAGCCATTGCGGACATTGTCAAATCCTTCGGGTGGAGAAGGGTAGTCGCTATTTATGTGGACAACGAGTTAGGTGAAGGAATCATGTCTTACTTATCTGACTCTTTACAAGACGTGCAAGTCAATAGAAGTGTGATCTCTCCGGAGGCTACTGATGATCAGATTCTAAAGGAACTGTATAAGGTCATGACGAGGCAGACGAGGGTATTCATTGTCCACATGGAATCAAGTCTTGCTTTCCGGGTTTTTCAAAAAGCTAGAGAGATTGGGATGATGGAGGAAGGATATGTATGGTTAATTACCAATGGAATGACGCATATGATGAGCTATATCGACCACGTTGATAGCTTAAATACTATCCATGGCGTGTTAGGTGTGAGGAGCCATATCCCCAAATCCAAAGAGCTCGAAGATTTTAAAAGAATGTTCAAGAAGGAGAATCCATTAGATCCGAACGTTTTTGCATTATGGGCGTATGATTCGATCACTGCATTGGCCATGGCCGTGGAGACTACCAGCTTAAAAAGCTTGGGGCATGATAATGGGAGTGCCTCGTCAAACAAGAGGACAGACTTGGGAACCGTAAGAGTCTCTCGCTACGGTCCAAGTCTTATAAAGGCTCTCTCGAATGTAAATTTCACGGGCTTAGCAGGAGAGTTTAAACTCGTTGATAGGCAGCTCGAGTCATCAAAGTTTGAAATCATCAATTTTATTGGAAAGGAAGAGAGGATTATCGGATATTGGACGCCAAACAATGGACTTATGAATGCAAATTCAAACAAAACGACGTCGTTTACAGGAGAGAGGTTTGGGCCAGTGATATGGCCAGGGAAATCAACAGTTATTCCTAAAGGATGGGAGATTCCAACTAGCGGGAAGAAGATTAAAGTGGGCGTTCCAGTAAAGAAAGGCTTCTTGAATTTTGTGGAGGTAAACACAGATCCGATTACCAACATAACGACCTCAAAGGGTTTCGCCATAGACATCTTTGAAGCTTCTCTTAAGAAGTTACCATATCCAGTCATTCCTCAATACTTCCGTGTCGAATCCCAAGATGATGACTACAATGACTTGGTCTACAAACTTTCTAACGGGGTTAGTTTTTTTTTTTTTTTCTTACCATATTTTTACTTCAAAACAAAAATCTAAAATTCGATGCCATTCCATAGTAAAAGAAGTTAGTAATGAGTAGACTAACCATGTGTATGGTATAATTAGATTCTGTCGTCTTTTTAGTTGCACAAAAAAAAGAGATTGTCTTCTTTTTTTATATGAGATTTCTAACATATTATTAAGAAATGGGTGAGCAGACTTATGATGCAGTTGTTGGAGATATAACCATCACAGCACAGAGGTCTTTGTTTGCTGACTTCACGTTACCGTTCATAGAGTCAGGAGTGTCTATGATGGTGCCGATGAGAGACAATGAGAGTAACAACGCATGGGTGTTCCTCAAACCTTGGAGCTTAGAACTATGGGTCACCACTGGTTGTTTCTTCGTCCTCATTGGTTTTGTTATGTGGCTGTTCGAACATAGAGTCAACACCGACTTCCGTGGACCACCTCAACACCAGATCGGCACTAGTTTTTGGTTCTCCTTCTCCACCATGGTTTTCGCCCACCGTAAATCCTTACATCAATAATGATAAATGTTAAATTTTATTGGCTTTCATTTCAAAACCAGTTTTACAATACCGGTTTATGTTGTATATATATTATATTAACTATTATATCTCATTCAACTTATTTTCATTGTGATATTTTTTTAATATAAGAAACAAGATTCTAATGATAAAGTAACTTGCGTGTGTGTATATAGGTGAGAAGGTAGTTAGCAATTTATCAAGGTTTGTCGTGGTTGTGTGGTGCTTTGTGATGCTTGTTCTCACTCAGAGCTACACAACAAATCTCACCTCTTTCTTGACCGTACAACGTTTCCAACTAGTGCCCACAAATGTGACAGATCTCATAAACAATGGGGACGCTGTAGGGTACCAACGTGGGGCTTTCGTTAGAGATATTCTAATAAAAGAGGGATTTAATGCATCCCATCTCAAGCGTTTTGATTCTGCCGAACAGTGTGATGACCTTTTGTCCAAGGGGACATCAAAAAACGGTGTTGCAGCAGTTTTTGATGAAGTGGCCTACCTTAAGGATATTCTTTCTAAATATTGCTCCAAATATGTCATGGTTGAACCTACACTTAAGACTGCTGGTTTTGGGTTTGTAAGATTTTTTTCCCCTTTCAATTTACTCTAAAAATAGGAAAACAAATATACTTATTGCTTGTTTCCATGATCATTGTGTAGGCATTCCCCAAGAATTCGCCTCTGACAGGAGATGTATCAAGAGTTATCTTAAATCTGACTCAAGGAGATGAAATGCGACACATCGAGAACAAATGGTTCACGAAACAAAATGACTGTCCTGATCCAAGGACTGCTCTTTCGTCTAACCGTCTCAGCATCACTAGCTTCTGGGGCCTGTTTCTAATAGTAGGCATTGCTTCATTCTTGTCACTGCTTGTCTTCGTTGCTAATTTTTTATACGAACATGGGCACACTCTGTGATGATTCCGAAGATTCGATGTGGAGAAGGCTAGCTTTATTGTTCAGAGTCTTCGATGAGAAAGACATAAGTTCTCATACTTTCAAGAACAGTGCCGTTCATAATGTCAGTTCACCTATGACTCACTTCACTCCGAGCCCTTCAACTGTGCAAATAACAACGTGGCCACAAAGCGCATCACAAAACAGGGAGTTTGAGCTAAGAAGAGTATTGTTTACCCCGAACGAAGAAAGCTTCACTAGGCAATCGATACATAATGAAGATGGAGCACATGATATCGAATGTGGAGTTGGACAATAGAGAGAAATTTAGAAAACTCTTTATCAAGTTTATAGATAATTGTTAGAGAAAATGAAATATAACATATGTATTTGTTAGCTAGAAATATAAATATGTGCTGTAATCTTTTGGGATTAATATTTTTTCATTGTTTTCGAAAAAGATAATGTTGACAGAATTAAAATTTGTTTTGGATATGCCCAAATGATAAAGGAGTTTTGCAACCGGGTTTATCAAATATTCAATGTACGTTGTAGTATTTATGGGATCGATACACAGAGACAATTTATTAACTCATTATAAATACAAGAATTTAAATTTAATTTAAGACAAACAAGTAGTTATGAGTTCAAAATCTAAGTCCAAATATGTAAAATGAAAGCAAGAAAAGCAATAAAATTGGTTTTAAAGATCAAATAGAAAGACAAACTCTCAGGATAAGGACGTGATACTAAAACACTAGATTGTCCACTAATGAAGTTTCATTCTATTTCAATGAACTAATCCTTCTGTTTAAATCCACTAAAAACAACAAATCCACTCTCATGGTATTAGTATCCTTTTCTAATCACCTAATCAACAATAGATCTTACTAGCAATTAGGAGATCAAAAAGCATTAGTTAAAGCTTAACTAACCACAATTCATCCTAATCTACTCTCATAGGCTAGGATCAAAAAGCTCTTAATGATTTTCATTCCGACATTTCATCAAACACCTTTAGGACATGAAACTACATATGTTCTAAATCATCAATCTCTTGACTAATCTATCATTAAATATAATAATTAAGAAAGGATAAATCATAATCTAAACCTAAACTCCACTAATCAACAACCTAGCATCCTAAATCTACCTAATTCGAAGATTTCAAAGATGACTACTCACTAATCAACATGAAAACACAAAACCAAATACTTGATCTATGATTAATCATGTTGAAATAGAGAATAGACAAAATATTTAAAATAAAAACAAACTTTGATAATCAAAAGATCATCAATCCATACAAGTTTTCTTAAGAAACTTTCAAAGAGGCAAATAGTTTTCTAAAATAAAGATAAGATCCCTTCTAATTAGGTCTTAAGTTATTTATAGCCAATCATAAAAAGAAAGCTGGTTTTCTAAAGAACTAATCAGACATATCCGGTTTAGAGGCAAATCAAAAATTTTGGTCTGGTTCAGCGACCTCACCAAGCCTCTGGATCTGCTCGCTAGAGTTCACCGAGGTCTTCATCCCGTTAGGAGTTGCCTGCTGGAGGTCACCAGGGTCTTCATCCCGTTGGAGCTAAACCGCTGAACTTGCCGGACTGATTTCTTCACTTCCCTGCGGGTACTCTATCCCGGTGAGTTTTGCCACTTCTCCAGCAGTCTCATCATCC
Organism: Cardamine chenopodiifolia; assembly: GCA_963922655.1. Classification (NCBI taxonomy): domain Eukaryota; kingdom Viridiplantae; phylum Streptophyta; class Magnoliopsida; order Brassicales; family Brassicaceae; genus Cardamine; species Cardamine chenopodiifolia. The sequence goes on along the minus strand of OZ000486.1, from coordinate 12,151,102 downwards.
CGCTGGGTCATACCGCTACTCACTAAATTGGTTATATTTTCTTAACCACTTACCCATATTACTAGAAACTACCTTCACTGAAAATGTAACTCAATTTCCTATAACATTCATGAAAGAGTCTGGAGCTAAATTACAAGGATAAACCTTCATCTGAATCGATCTTTGAGACACTTTGGATTGGTTCTAGATCACAATTTCTCTTATTTGCTTTCACATGACCTTCTTGATGCATAGCTCACTCCAATACCTATAAACCAAGAACTATATGCATAAATGCACCTAAAAACCTAATTATGCAATAAAAATTTAAGAACTCCATGATGAATGTAATCAAAAATATGCTAGAAATGCAACATATCAAGAAGCTTCTTCATCATTATACATTACATCTATCTTGTTATGCATCTCAACGAACCTCTTACCAAAATCCTCATAACTTTTAGTTTGTCCCTCAAGAAGCTTCTTCATCATTGCATTCATTTCATTTTCTTGAGGAGGAGGTTGAGTAGGAAAGTTGCCTTGGTTGGTGAATTGATGTTTTGATTGAAACCCTTTTAGGTTGTTGGCTTGAAAGCTTCCTTTTAGGTAGTTGATAAATGGCCTAGGTTAGTGTCCTTGAACTTGAGCTTGTAGTGGAGGATATACTTGGTCTTGTGGATTTGCCACACTAGTGTTCCGATAAGAGAGATTTGGGTGGTTCCTATAGTTTTGGTTGAAAGAATTCCCTTGGAAACATCCTTGGTTACCCAAATAATGAACCTCTTCTTGAACCATTTCAATCCCATCAGCACCAACACCCATCTCTTGATGCTTTTGTGGATACCCTTGTTGACACCCTTCAATTTCTCCAACATAGTTCACCGGTTGTTAGCTTATGAGAAAAGTTTTACTCATCTTATCTATCTTTTCACTAATCTCTTTAAATTGTCGATCATTAGCACTAGAGTCCCTATCATAATCTCCTCCATAGCATGCATCACTTTGGGAAAGGTTCTCTATCAATTACTCTCCTTGGGTGACATTCAAGTTGTCAAAACTCCCATAGCTAGCCGTGTCTAGAACACATCGATACTTCTCAAGTGTACCGCGATAGAAGGTATCCACCTTTGAAATACCGTGGTGAGGAAAACTCCTTGCGTAGCCCTTTAGACGTTCTAACGCTTCATACAAACTCTCATGACATCCTTGCTTGAAGCTTATAATGTCGTTTCGAATCTTGGAGGTCTTTTGCTTAGGAAAGAATTTGGTAAGGAACTTCTTTTTGCATTGATCCCATGTAGACATAAGTCGTAAGTGATATTTTTCTCCCACTGAAAGGCCTTGTTCCCGAGAGAGAAAGGAAATAATATCATCTTGATGGATTCTTCGGGGACACCATTCATCTTTACGGTCCTACAAAGTTGCTCAAATTGATCAAGATGATCGAGAGGATCCTCTAAAGCCAGCTCATTGTACCTTTGGTTTTGCACCATGTTGATCAAACTCAACTTGATCTCAAAGTTGTTGGCGGCAACTACGCATTGGGATCCCCATCGTTATCTCTCGAGTATTAGGCGCATCAAAAGCTCATATTGGCCTAAGGTCAGCTTCTCCATCAACTGCCTCTTGAGGGAAACACGATGGTTGAGTGTTTGCCATTCCTAAACACTCCAAGTGATTATCACGTTCCCATTTTTGGTGCTCTTGTACTTCCCGTCGATTCTCACGCTTAACTTGTCCCAAATTCACAACACACTCAAGAACTTCTCCATTTTGACTTCTTCATAGCATACACCTATAGAGTCAAAAAGCAATACAGTTCATCCAACGATAAACCTAATTCAATTATAGAACTATGACACAATCAAATCCGAACGATAAACAAAGATGGTTAAGGTTAAGAACAAATAAAAGTAAATCTTTATGCTCAAATCGAATCCAAATCGTAATGACTAATTGCTTTTGTCTCCGGCAACGTCGCCAATTTGATAATGTGGGTTTTAAAACCGGGTTTACCAAATACCCAATGTACGCTGTAGTACTTATTGGATCAATCCACGGAGACAATCTATCAGCTCATTATAACTACAAGGATTCAAATTTAATTTAAGGCAAACAAGTAGTTATGAGTTCAAAATCTAAGTCCAAATATGTAAATGAAAGCAAGAAAAGCAATAAAATCGGTTTTAAAGATCAAATAGAAAGACAAACCCTCAGGATAAAGACGTGATACTAAAACACTAGATTGTCCACTAATGAAGTTTCATTCTATTTCAATGAGCTAATTCTTCTGTGTAAAGCCACTAAAATCAACAAATCCACTCTCATGGTATTAGTATCTTTTTCTAATCACCTAATCAACACTAGCTCTCACTAGAAATGAGGAGATCAAAAAGCATTATTTAAAGCTTAACTAATCCCAATTCATCCTAATTATCTACTCTCATAGGGTAGGATCAAAAAGCTCTTAATGATTTTCATTCGCCAGCATTTCATCAAACACCTTCAGAACATGAAACTACATATGTTCTAAATCATCAATCTCTTGACTAATCTAGCATTAAATATAATCATTAAGAACGGATAAATCATAATCTAAACCTAAAATCCACTAATCAAAAACCTAGCATCCTAGATCTACCTAATCCGAAGATTTCAAAGATGACTACTCACTAATCAACATGAAAACACAAAACCAAATACTTGATCTATGATTAATCATGTTGAAATAGAGAATAGACAAAAGATTTATAATAAAAATAAATTTTTATAATCAAAAGATCATCAATCCATATAAGTTTTCTTAAAAAACTTTCAAAGAGGCAAAGAGTTATCTAAAAACAAGATAAGATCCCTTTTAATTAGGTTTTAAGCTATTTATAGCCAAGCATAAAAAGGAAGATAGTTTTCTAAAGAACCAATTAGACAAATCCAGTTTATAGGCAAATCAGAAATTTTAGTCTGGTTCCGCGACCTCAACAAGCCTTTGGATCTGTCTGTTGGAGTTCACCGAGGTCTTCATCCCATTAGGAGTTGCCCGCTGGAGGTCACAAGGGTCTTCATCTTGCTGGAGCTAAACCGGTGAACTTTCTGGACTGATTTCTTCACTTCCCCGCGAGTACTCTATCCCACTGATCTTTGGCTGCTGGAGGTCACATGGGTCTTCATCCCATTAGGAGCTTCCCGCTGGAGGTCACTTGGATCTTCATCCTGCTGGTTCTCCCGGTGAGTTTTGCCACCTCTCCAGCGATTTCATCATCCCGCTGGGTCATACCGCTATTCATTAAATTATTTGTATCTCTTTAACCACAGACCCATATCACTCGAAACCACCTCCATTGGAAAGCTAACTCAATTTCCTATAACTTGCATAAATGGATCTGGAGCTAAATTGCAAGGATAGACTTTCATCTGAATCAATCTTTGGGACATTTTGGATTGGTTCTATATCACAATTTCTCTTATTTTCTTTCACATGACCTTCTTGATGCATAGCTCACTCCAATACCTATAAACCAAGAAATATATGCATAAATGCACCTAAAACCTAATTATTCAATAAAAATGTAAGAAATCCATGATGAATGTAATCAAAAATATGCTAGAAATGCAACATATCAAGAAGCTTCTTCATCATTATACATCACATCCATCTTGTTATGCATCTCAACGAACCTTTTACCAAAATCCTCATAACTTTTAGTTTGTCCCTCAAGAAGCTTCTTCATCATTGCATTCATTTCATTTTCTTGAGGAGGAGGTTGAGTAGTTGCCTTGGTTGGTGAATTGATGTTTTGATTGAAACCCTTTTAGGTTGTTGGCTTGAAAGCTTCCTTTTAGGTAGTTGATAAATGGCCTAGGTTAGTGTCCTTGAACTTGAGCTTGTAGTGGAGGATATACTTGGTTTTGTGGATTTGCCACACTAGTGTTCCGATAAGAGAGATTTGGGTGGTTCCTATAGTTTTGGTTGAAAGAATTCCCTTGGAAACATCCTTGGTTACCCAAATAATGAACCTCTTCTTGAACCATTTCAATCTCATCAGCACCAACACCCATCTCTTGAAGCTTTTGTGGATACCCTTGTTGACACCTTTCAATTTCTCCAACATAGTTCACCGGTTGTTGGCTTATGAGAAAAACTTTACTCATCTTATCTATCTTTTCACTAATCTCTTTAAATTGTTGATCATTAGCACTAGAGTCCCTCCTTGATGCATAACTCATTCCAATACCTATAAACCAAGAAATACATACAAACATGCACCTAAAGACCTAATTATGCAATGAAAATGTAAGAATCCATGATGAATGCAATCAAAAACATGCTAAAAATGCAACATATCACCACACATTATAGTCTTCATATCTTATGCCCACAAGCTCAAAAGCATCATTATCAATGGTTTCTCCCTATAATATTTAGAGCCTTGTGCAGTGGAAGGTTCTCAAAAAGGTTTTCAACAATAAAAGAAAGTGTTATTTGCCTAAAATAATACTACAATTAGAGTTAATTATTAGAATAATACTCTAAAAAATTTACTAGATTAAAATTATTTTTTGTTAAAAACAAAAACCAAAAAAAAATAATTTACGAATATGACATTATATATTAAAATTATTAAAAAATTAAATTAATTCAAATAAAATCTAAATACCCACGATTTCAGGTATTTGTTTTTATCCTAATTTTAGTTTCTAATTTCATTCTCTTCGACAACCACATTAACATCACTTTGATATCCGAAACATCAAACACTAGAATCTTCGTGGTACTTCTCCGCTTCCTTCGCCGTTCAGTTTTTCGGTCAGTTCGCCGTTCTCCTTGGCCGTTCTCTTTCGTTGTTCTCCTTTACCTTTGTCCTTCGCCGTTCTGTTCGCCATTCCATTCGCCATTCCGTTCGCCATTCTTCTTCGTCGTTCTGTTCGCTGTCGCCATCGATTCCGAACCCTAAACACGCTTATCTCTTTAAGTTCAAAAAACCTTCTAACCACCGTTCTCTAAGTTAAAAAAAACTTACAACCACCATTCTAACCCGCCTCATTGTCGAATCGTTTTACCGTCGCCGTCACAGTTCTCGTCTGTCCATGTGACTTGTGGGTCCCTCTAATAGACGGTTCGATCTTGAAATTTTGTTGTTGTTTATGTCTTTAATAGTACCTTTTGCTATTAAATCTTGAAATATGTGGGTTAAATTTGTTTTTTGTTTTTTTTTAGCTAGAATATGGTTATTTCCGGGAAGTCTCAGCCACAGTCATCGCCGCCTCCGCCTAAATTTTGATTCACTGCAGATTTTTTATTATCATAATCCCTTTTACCGCATATTGTTTTGTATTAGTAGTCGTGTTATCGCAAATTTTTGGTTTTCATAATGCATGTTACCACAGATTGTGTTTTATATTTCTATTTTTTTGTATTCATAATCCTTTTTACCACATATTTGTTTGTATTACTAGGCATGTTATCACATATATTTGGTTTTCAAATTAGATGGTACCGTAGATTTGTTTCTTACATTGCAGATTTTTTATCTTCATAATCCCTTTTACCGTAGATTTGTTTGTATAAATATTCGTGCTATTGCAGATATTTGGTTTTCATATTAGATGTTACCGCATATTTGTTTCTTACATTGCATATTTTTTATATTCAAAATTCCTTTTACCACAAAAAATTTTTATTCATAAACATGTAACCGCATATTTTTTGAATTCATAGGACTAGTTTTTATTGTGTATATTTGGTATTTTTTCATCAAGATAATTTTATCTTTTATTTGGATTGTAAAGGTTTTTTTCTTCGAGTGTAGTCCGTCTCAGTATCCTCCTCGACTACATAAAGAAAAAAAATCTCCGATACAAAATATAGCATGAATCACTATTCAGCTATGACCAATTTTTCGAAAGTGAGAGAAGAATTAAGACATGATGTGTGGTCTCATTTGAAGGAATCTTGCATAGGTGTGTTTGTCATGTTTGCTGATTTTGATTACACATGGGCAGGTAAAAGAGTTCATTACTTATTGGTTAACCAGTTGCTAGTGGATGATTCGCATGAGATATGGTTGTTGATTGATGATCGTCCAATTTGATTCTCTCTCCATAAGTTTGAATCTTTAACCGGTCTTAATTGTGATACAATTGATCCATCTGACGTATGTGCTCTTAGTCACAAAGAGTTTTGAAATGACATGGAAATATCTACAGCAATAGGACCAACATTTGAAGAATTGGAGTGTGTGATGGCTAAAAGCCATCTTTGGAGTTTTGATAAGAGGCTTATGGTGGCACAGTTATGTGTACTTTCAGTTGTGGTACTTGGAATTTATAGAGGATCTAGGATATCGCTGGAAACTGTTAAAAGAATGCTTAATCAAGAGGGTTTTGAGAAGCATCCAGAGGGTTGAGTATCTTTTCAAAAGTTGAGTAGTTCGATCAAGATTGTGTCTCTGAATAAAAAATCTTATACGCTTCGAGGACATGTTCAATTTTTATTGATTTGGGTGTATGAGCATGTTCCCGGCATAGGAGAAACATATAGGAATAAGAAGGTGAAAGTAAATAAAATAGATCATGGTGAGGTTCCGCATCTAAATTGGTATTCTGGTCGAAATCGTTTGTGTTTTGAAAGTTTCATAACCACATAAAAGGCTGTTCATGGAGTTGTAAGTATTTATAAAAAAAAATTCTACAATTATTTAAATCTGCGAGAGTTTAATAATTTCTTATGTAACGATGTAGGTGCGCGTGACGCATATGGTAAATAACCTTGTTTGGGATATTTAAGCAAAATGGAGTGATGATGACAAGATAAATTCCAACAACATGGTTGAAGATATCATCAGCGGTAAATTTCGTGCTAATGCTTGGTTTTGAAGATCCATAGAAGAAAAAATGGAAATAGGTTATTGGAGACAAAGAAACAGACTTAGTGCATGATGTTGAAATGTCGCAAAAGAAGAAGATGAAGAAAGCGAAAGAACATGTAGAGGTATTTGTTGTTATATATGTTTTATTTGCTTCTTCTTGATTGTCTATCTTATTTGGGTTTTTTTTATCTTGTAGGATCATAAAGACAGTGACGTTGTCATGTTAGCAATGTATAAGATGGTGGAGAAAGTGACTACCGACGTTGACAATATGAAGTTCTTGATGGGCGGTTTGGCGAAGAAAGTAGAAGCAAATGAGAGAAATCTTGATCAAGAAAAGGAGTTTGTTGACATTTTTTCAAATATGAAAAAGTATCTCGAAGTTGTTAAAACAAAAAATGATAATGCTTGTCCTGCTGAAAAGGAGATACAGTCAACCAAAAAATCTGATGATGAAGGGTCTAATGCAACTCTTGTAAGTTATGTATCATATAATATTTTTTATTTTACGTTAAAATTCATTTATTTTATGTTTAATGTTTAATGTTTACTCTTAATACTTGTTAACTAACATATAAATGCTATGTTTATTGATAGTCATGGATGACAGAAATAAGAGATCCCAAGTGCAAGAATAGGGAATAAAGGAAAAAAACAAGAAACAGAGAAGAACGAGAAGAAAGAATCGTAGATTATGTTACAAATTCTATTTGCCAGTAGTGGCAAAATTATAATTATTTGATTTTTTCTTTAAAACAGAAATAATGTTTGTGAAATTAATTAGTAATGATAGTTTTGTAATTTTCTTACCATATGGCATTAAAAGTCTTTTTGTGATTAAAAATTTTATTTAATATTATTTTTTGTATGTATAATAATTAAATCTAATTGTACTATTATTTTAGTAAATTTTCCAAAAAAATATAATAAAAAGTAGGAAAGAGAGATATGAGAATCGTTCTCATTTAAAAACCCTTAAAACCCTCTGGTAGAGACTACTTTCACATATGTCAATTTTAAGTTTTTTTATTATTATTTAAATTTTAAATAAGCAATTAAATTATATTAAAAGTATTTAAAAACCTCTGGTAGAGACTAAATAACATGCGTACAATAGTGAAATGTAGAAACAACAATAAAATAATATATGTGAGAAACTCACTCAAAAGTTTTTACATCACACTATTCGAAAAACTCACACATTATTTTATTGTTGTTTTCACATTTCACTATTTGAAATACTACGAGAATAAACCGTTGATGGTGATGCTCTAATAAATGTGTCGTCAACGGCCAAACAGCTTGGTTTTGATACGATATGGCATACCAAAAACGTGGTGACAAATTACCGTTTATTAAAATAAAATTAAAGCCCTACCCTTGCACTAAAACAAACACTTTATGAGGAAGAGTTCTCCTGTTGATTAACCTCCATAATAGAAATGGACCAAATGGTAAATATTTCACGTATTATAATTGGTCAACCTTTGAAACTCTTCTCAAACCATATAGAGTAAGTCGACCATATTTGTTTATAGAAATATTTTTTGAACCTCTACTTGAAATTTTGAATAGACCGAAAAAATTCAGTTTAATTTCCGACAGGTAAAGGGAATAAAGTCTTGGTAGAACAAATCTAATTATAAATAACGGAAGGACACTGAATTCATTTACCTTAAATTATTTTGACACTTATCAAATTATAAACCAGGAATAACAAATCAAAGTGACATTTTCATTTTATAGTATTTTGAGACTTTTCGATATATGTTTTTTCAAATAACACTTTTGAAACTGTTCACTACATTTGTTTCCTTTAATTGTACTTGTACGTACATATCTAGATATCGTATTGCACTATGCACCACATCCACATATTACCAGTTTTTAATAATGCACGTGTACAAACCACCATCTATTGACTATTGTACATCAATATAAGCGGACCGCACAAACAGAAATAGTTCTCGGAACGTTTTAAAATTTTTATAAATAAAAGTCCTAAAAATGTTATTTTATTTTGAAATAACTCTTAACCATTACAGTAATAACTATGACAATTAAAAGGCTTAGAAAACAGTTACTCAACGCTTTTATATTAGAACCATGTACTCATTTTCCTTTAAAAAAATTTAAGGTATAATAGTATGTTATGGAAATTTTGTAGATATGCTTTGCAAAGAGAATTCATTTGCAAACTTTCATCTGACTCCTTCAAACCATTTTCTATTCTTTCACGTCAACACTACTTGTTGGCCAAACAACACTACTTTTTTAATTATTTTATGTCGCTTTCTTTATATAATATATATATATATATATATATATAATTAAAAGGAGAAAAACGGAAGTTAAGGAATCACATAAAGTGTCAGCCTCCTCAATTTTGGATGGTTATGAAGATGAACCCTACAAAAACTAATATCATCTTTCTGGAGTTACTTTGTCCAGTTTTTTTTGGGGCTTTTGGTTATGGAGGTTGCTCTAGGAAAAAGCCAAACAAGTGAAATCAAAGTAGGAGTAGTTCTTGATCTCAATACAACATTTTCCAAGATCTGTTTCACTTCTATTAATATGTCGTTGTCTCATTTCCACGAGCATCATCCTAGTTACCGCACAAGACTTACGCTTCACATTAGAGATTCCATGGAAGATTAAATGAATAGTCAAAGACTATTGGTGACATGTCTTATGATACCTCTACAATTAATTTCTGTTTTAACTCTTTATGTAAATTAATATTGCTTCATTATTTATCAGAAAGATTGGATATTTTACTAGTTTCAATTTTCATCTAGCATTAATAGCACTATTAATTGTTACATTTAATGAAACTTTTAACCTTTCTTATTTTCCGTATGTTTGCTTGTGGTGAAAGCAGCCTTGGACCTAATCAAAAACGAACAAGTGAGCGCCATCATCGGACCAAGAAAGTCTATGCAAGCAGAGTTTATGATCAGACTGGCCAACAAAACTCAAGTTCCGACCATCACATTCTGTGCAACAAGACCTCTTTTAACCACTACAAAAAAACATGGTAAAAGTGACAATTATATTTGTCAGAATATTGTTGGAAATAACTCGTTCCAACGGATTTCCGATGGAAATTTACAGTCAGTTCTAGAGCGTCAGAAATCCAAATTCGTCAGAAATTTTGACAGATTTTTGACAGATAATGTTCCGACGGTCTCCATCGTCGGTAAAACCATCAAAAATTACCTGTCACAAACCGGCACAAACTAATTTCCGACTGATTTCCAACGGGTAATAATCCAACGGATTGATATTTATTTATTTTAATTAATATTAATTGTTTTTATATTTATTATTAAATTTATTAAAAATATATATAATGAACTTTTTAATTTTCAAATAAAATTCAATTCAAATTTAAAATTAAGTATTTAAATACCAAAAGAAAATATTTTAAAAAAATTCATAAAAGAAAAAAATAAAACATAAAACCTAAAACATAAAAATTATCTACGATAACCTTGCATCTAGTCCATGAAAGCTTTCATCAAAGTTTTCGTCCCTTCCATCTCGGTCTTTAAATCCGTAATCGTTTTTAAAAAAATCAGATATAATTAATCAAAATTAAAAAAATATATATAATAATTTCATATTAACAAATATAATTTGATACTAAAAAAAATATAAAACATTCAAAATTCCAAATATCAAATTTTAAAATTCCTAATCCCAAAATTTTGATCACAAACTTTTCTCATAAAATTCAAAAAATCTAAATAAAATCAAAATTAATCATATTCATAAAATTAAAAAATTCAAATAAAATTTAAAGTTAATCTAATTCATAAAACCTTCATAAGATTATTCATAAATTCAAATTAAATTTTAAAAATCCAAATTAAATTCAACATTAATCTTATAAAATTCAAAATTAATCTTATTCATAAATTTCAAATTAAATTCAAATAAAACCTGAATCAAATTCAAATAAAATAAAAAAAAACAAATAAAATTCAGTTGATCAAAAACCCAAATAAAATCATAATTTCCTAAACCTAAATCAAAAATTCCATAACCCCAAATCTAACCATAGAAAACCTAAATCTAACTTCCATAATCCTATCTAACTACCAAAATCCTACTTCCAACAACCTAAATCTAACCCTAAATCCATTATCACAAAATAAATATGAAAACTTACAAATTGGTTGGGTTTGATTGATTGTTATTCATTTGTGAGAGATTTGAGATAGATATCGACAAGATTTAGACCGATTTTGGTGAAAAATCGCAAAGGTTTAAAGGTTTATTTCGTTAATGGAGGTTTCGAGTTATTTTGATTTTTGTTGCGAGGAAGAAGTAGTTACATATAAAACATTTTCCGATGGATATAGCCATCAGAATCCATCGGAAGTTCATTAAAAATGATTTGGCGCGATGCTCAAACATTTGGCAAAACATAACCGTGCCTAAATTTGCGTTGGCCGTCGGAATTCCGTCACAAATTTGTGATGGATTTGTGACGGACCATATAAATATATATATATATATATATATATATATATATATATTATCGTACTCTACATTAAACACATGTTGAACATGGGGCACGTATAATCCCTAAACCCGTCAAAAATTTCCGACGGATTTAGGGGTTTGGGCACCGATCAACTTTGTATCACTTTGAATCAGTTTTTACTATCATTTTAAGTCTTATAAAGTATACTGAAGTTAGATTGATGTACATTAATATCATAAAATTTTCAGATTTACATTTTCAAAGCATCTATGTTATAAGTGTGTTGTTAAAGTATATGTATTCTTGTTAATCGATGAACTCGTAATCTAGTCAAATACGTCAAACATAAAAAAACAATGGTTTATAGTGTTACTTTGGGAAAGTCTTTTAAATAAGTTATAACATCGTGTATAGCAACGATGAGTATCGATAATTATAAAATTTAACTCAGAAACCCCAAACCAGTCGAAAATCCGTCAAAAATTTCTGACGGATTTTTGATGGGTTTAGAGATTATAGGTGTCTCATGTTCAACACATAGTATGCACGATATTAAAAAATATATGATCTGTCGGAAATTTCTGACGGACCATATAAATATATATATTAACATAGTATGCACATATCAAAATCCGTCACAAAATCCATCACAAATCCATCACAAATTCTTCATAAAGTTTGGTTACATTAACGTATATATTTTTCGACGGATTTCCGACGGATTTTTCACTTCCCGTCAGAAATCCGTCACAAAATTTCCAACGGATTTTTTACGGATGATGTCTAGTCGGAATCCCGTCGGTTTGCCATCAAAAATTTCTGACGGCCACTAACCTATCGGAAATTCCGTCGGTTTTTTATTGGTTTTATTGTAGTGAACATCCATCAAAAGCCCTTACTTCGTCCGAGCCACTCTCGACGACTCATCCCAGGTCAGAGCCATTGCGGCCATTTTCAAATCATTTAAGGTGGAGAAGGGTCGTCGCCATTTATGTGGACAACGAGTTAGGTGAAGGATTCATGCCTTCCTTGTCTGACGCTTTACAAGACGTGGAAGTAAACAAAAGTGCGGAGGCTAACGATGATCAGATTCTAAAGGAACTTCATAAGCTCATGATGAGGCAAAGGAAGGTTGTCGTTGTCCACATGGAATCAAGTCTCGCTTTACGGGTTTTTCAGAAAGCTAGAGAGATCGGGATGATGGAGGAAGGGTATGTATGGTTAATGACCAATGGAATAAATATGATGAGACATATCAACCACAGTCGTAGCCTAAACACCATAGAGGGTGTGTTAGGTTTGCGGAGCCATGTCTCCAGTTCGAAAGAGCTCGAAGATTTTCCATTTGAGATGGAAAAGATCATTCGAGAAGGATAATCCATTTATGAGGAATGATGTAGATCCGAACGTTTTTACATTATTGGCATATGATTCGATCACTGCATTGGCCATGGCCGTGGAGAATACCAGCTTAAAAAGCTTAGGGCATAATAGTGGGAGCGCCCCGTCAAATAACATAGATTTGGGGACTCTAGGGGTCTCTCAAAAGTAAGATTCAAGGGTTTAGCAGGAGATTTTAATTTTATTGACGGCCAGCTTGAGTCATCAAAGTTTGAGATTATTAATTTTATCAGAAATGAAGAGAGAATTATCGGATTTTGGACACGGAGAGATGGACTCGTGAATGCAAACTCAAACAAAACAATGTTGGGGCCAGTGATATGGCCGGGAAGTCAAAGGTTGATCCAAAAGGATGGGAGATTCCAGGGAAGAAAATTAAAGTGGTCGTTCCATTAAAGAGAGGTAAACGTTTCTTTGGTTTTGTAGAGGTAAATAATACAACTCTAACGGGTTACGCCATAGACATCTTTGAGGCTGCTCTTAAGGAATTGCCATATTTAGTTAGTCCTGAATATGTCATTTGAGACTCTTCAATTGTTGACTACAACGAAATGGTCTACCAAGTATATAACATGGTTAGTTCTTTATTTATTCTTGAAAACATAAATCTAAACGTCCATGCAAAATTCCATTGTACAAAAGTTTTTTTTTTTTTATGTAATGAAGCAGACTTGGGATGCAGTTGCTGGAGATTTAACCATCACAGCACACAGGTCTTTGTATGTTGACTTCACGAAACCGTTCACAGAGTCAAGAATATATATGATGGTGCCGTTGAGAGACGATGAGAATAAGAACACATGGGTGTTCCTCAAACCTTGGAGCTTATACCTATGGATCACCACTGGTTGTTTCTTCGTCCCTATTTGTTTTGTTGTGTGGCTGTTCGAACATAGAGTCAACACTGACTTTCGTGGACCGCCTCACCACCAGATCGGCACTAGTTTTTGATTCTCCTTCTCCACCATGGTGTTTGCCCATGGTAAGTCCTTACGCCAATCAAGAATCCAACAATGATAAAATGTTTATTTTCTTTCATCTCAAAACCAAATTGCTTTGTTTATATATTACAATATTCTCAACTTATTTTCAGTGTGATATCTTTTTAAACAAAAAGCAAGATTCTAATGATAGTGAACTTGTGTGTATGTATATAGGTGAGAAGGTAGTGAGCAATTTAGCAAGGTTTGTGATAGTTGTGTGGTGCTTTATGGTGCTTGTTCTCACCCAGAGCTACACAGCGGTCTCACCTCTTACCTTACTGTACAACGTTTCCAATCAACAATCACAAATGTAAAAAATCTCATAAAAAATAGGAATTATGTAGGGTACCAAGACGGTTCTTTCGTTAAAGATATTCTATTAGTTTTGGGATTTCAAGAATTTCAGCTAAAAGTTTTTGCTTGTGCTGAAGAATGCTACGAGCTTTTTTCCAATGGGACAATCGCAGCAGCTTTCGACGAAGTGGCTTACCTTAAAGTTATCCTTTCTAAGTATTGCTCCAAAAATGCAATGGTTGAACCTACATTTAAGACGGCTGGTTTTGGCTTTGTAAGTTCCTTCTTTTCATTTCAAGTTACTTTTACAAAATAAAAACAAAACACATTTCTGAGTATTTTCGTTGCTCAGTCTTTTGTTTCCAATTATCAATGTGTAGGCATTTCCCAAAAACTCGCCTTTGACAGGAGATGTCTCAAGGGCGATCTTGAATGTGACTCAAAGCAAAGAAATGAAAGACATCGAGAACAAATGGTTCCTGGAAAAGAATGGTTGTCCTGATCCAAATACCGCTCTTTCTTCCAACCGTGTCAGCCTAAGTAGCTTTTGGGGTCTATTTCTAATAGCAGGTATTGCTTCATTCTTGGCAATACTCGTCTTCGTGGCTCTTTTCTTGTACCAAAAAAGGCACATTCTATGTGATGGTTCCGAATATTCATTGTGGAGAAAGCTAAAGCTTTTGTTCATAATATTTGATGAGAAAAACATATTTTCAAGAAAAGTGCCGATCATAATGTGAGTTCACCTATGGCTCACTGTATTCCGAGCTATTCAACTGTTCAAATCACACCATGGTGGCAAAGCCTGTCACAAAACTGGGAGTTTGAGCTAAGAAGAGTGTCCTTTACCCCGAACGAAAAACGTTTTACTAGGCAATCGATACATCATGAAGATAGTGAATCTGATATTGAATGTGAAGTTGAACAACAGAGAGAAGTTTAGAAAACTCCTTAACAAGTTCTATATTTAATTAGAGATGTAGATATATTCCAATTCTTAAGGATCTCGACAAGAAGATCCAACAATCCACTATATCATGGTTTACAAATACTGTACTCGTAGCTCTACAAGATAACAAGCTCGAGCAAGAAGAAACGTAACAGAGGAAAAAAGACAAATGTAACAGCAAACATTCCCTTCGAAGCAAACCCTCTCTTCTCATTGGAGACTTCTTCAGCCTCTAGAGCTTTAACCCAAACTAAACCACTCGACGTCCTCTAGTTATCCTATAATGAATTAAAGTGAACCAAATGCATTTCTTTTTTCTTTTCCCTTTTATCGTCAGTGGACCAACTGCATTTCAATTGAATCAATTCTTCAACAACAGTCGAATTTTCTTATAAGACAAACACACTCGAATTTTAAATTATCGTTACTTTTATATCAACCCTAAAAATTGTTAAAGTCGTGTCCTACGTACATGTAGATCCGTGGCTCTATCCAAAATCATATGTGCAGAAATATTTTGGGATTAGTGTCTTTTTCATTGTTTTGAAAAAAAGTCAAAAATAATGTTGACAAAGTTAAGATTTGTGTTGGATTTGCCCACTTTAGACGCCTTCATTTCTTATTCTCGGATACGCGTAAGAAAATGTGGTCGTCCAACGGCCAAACACCTTCGGTCTGATGCGATATGGCATACTAAAAACGCGTTGAACAATCTGAATTTGCTTTTTAAACAATTTTTTTGCCCTAATATGGTGACAAATTACCGTTCTTATCGTTTATTACATCATTGTTTTTGGAACTGATATTTCCTGAATATTTTGATCGTTAACAAAATACTTATTCTGTTAAAAACTCTGTTAAAAATGCGATAGATACATTTTTATCTATATTTTAATGTGCATAAGTTATTTAGACAAATAGTTAACAGTTCACATCTGTAGCCTTTCCACCGGAGTTCAACTCAAATAGATCGTATTTCTATGCAAAATAAGGATCGGAGCTTGTCGATCTAATTAATGTCAAAAAATAAATTACAGTAGTATGAAAGATAAAAAAAAGAGAGAAATAATTAATTAAAGGGTTATCAGTTACCATATTATAATACAGTCCTTACATTAATAACTATGACAACTGAAAGGCTTTGTGTATATATATAGTAAAACCTTTATATATTAATAATGTTTGGACCAAAATATTTTATTAATTTTGGAAAATATTAATTATAGAAAGATTTGCATAATTTCAAAACATATATATATTTAAATTAATAAGTTGAAGATAATATTTTGATATTCTTAGGAGTATTTACATGTTAAGAAAAAATAATCGCATATAAAATTCTTAATAGTTCTTTATGTAATATGAGAAGATAATACCATATTTTCATATGTTTTGATGTAGGAAGATAAAATTATAGATGAAATTCACAAAAATAAAAAATTTACGAATAAACAAACAATATTTAAGTCATATTTTACTAAATTGTTTTAGTTATATTTTATAAATTTTATATGAGTATTAATTTATGATATTAATAAGACCAGATATATATATATATATACATATATAAGATTTTCTAAAAATATATATTATTTTATTGTTTTATCGAACTATGTTAATTATTATCCTGTTCTATTAGAAACACTTATTAATTTTTAGAGTATTAATTTATAAAAGTTTTACTATATATATATATGAAAAGAGAAAGACCTAGAAAAACAATTACGCTTTTATTTTAGATTCATGTATTATTTTCCTTTATATTTTCTTAATATAGAACAGAAATTTTGGAGATTTAATAGATTTGCTTTGCAAAGAGCACTCATTTGCAAAGTCTTTATCAGACTCTTTCAAATCATCTTTTATTATTTTCTAGTCAACACTACCTTTTTAATTATTTTCTCTCTCTTTCTTTGAGAGACCATACCATTTCAAAGTCATTCTTAGATTTTACGACTGTTTCAAACCGATCTGTTCTTTATATATACATAAAATGAAAAATGGAAGTTAAAGAATCACATAAACTTTTTGTCTCCTCAATTTTTGGATGATTACGATGATGAACACTACAAAAACTAATAACACCTTTCTGAGTTACTTTGTCCTGTTTTTTTGGGTTTCTTTGTCGATGGACGTTGGTCTAGGACAAAACCAAACAAGTGAAATCAAAGTAGGAGTGGTTCTTGATCTCAGTAAAACCTTTTCGAAGATCTGTCTCACTTCTATCAACTTGTCGCTGTCTGATTTCTACGAGGATCATCCTAGTTACCGCACAAGACTTACGCTTCACATTAGAGATTCCATGGAAGATACTGTTCAGGCTTCAGCTGCAGGTTCGTTATTTTTCGATGTCTTGCTTCTCCGATACATGTAAGGGATCATTTGATTAATTAATTATTAATTAATTATCTTGCTTCTCCGATACATGTTACGTCGGAACTTAGGGCTACGGGCAGACATGATTTAGCTGGTTACTATTTTCACTGAATCTAAACGATATTTTAGATACTATTAAAAATAAAAGTGTCATATGTATGCTAAGACTAAAAGTCTTGGTGGTGTTTTATTTTTAGACTTCGACAAAGTCCATTTTGTTTATTATCTATAAAGTCTTGGTGACGGCTGTATGGTCGAAGAAATCCCTATTACTATTAGTCTCGCTAATTATATTTAACTCATGGGTCATGGATATATTAGATGATTAGTCAAAGACTATTGGTGACATGTGATACCTCTACAATTACTGTTTTAAACTCTTTATGTAAATTATTATTGTCTCATTAGTTATCAGAAAGATAGTGAAAATTTTAAACCTTTCTTCTTTTCCTTATGTTTGCTTGTCGTGCAAGCAGCCGTGGACCTAATCAAGAACGAACAAGTAAGCGCCATCATCGGACCAAGAACCTCTATGCAAGCAGAGTTTATGATCATAGTGGCCAACAAAACTCAAGTACCGACCATCACATTCTCTGCAACAAGCCCTCTATTGACATCCATCAAAAGCCCTTACTTCATCCGAGCTGCTCTTGACGACTCATCCCAGGTCAGAGCCATCGCTGCCATTTTCAAATCCTTCAGGTGGAGAGGGGTCGTTGTCATTTATGTGGACAACGAGTTAGGTGCAGGATTCATGCCTTTCTTGTCTGACGCTTTACAAGACGTGGAAGTCAAGAGAAGTGTGATCTCTCCGGAGGCTACCAATGATCAGATTCTAGAGGAACTTCGTAAGCTCATGAGGAGGCAAACGAGGGTTTTCGTTGTCTACATGGACTCAAGTCTAGCTTTACGGGTTTTTCAAAAAGCTAGAGAGATTGGGATGATGGAGGAAGGGTATGTATGGTTATTGACCAGTGGAATAACGCATATGATGAGACATATCAATCGTAGCTTAAATACTATCGAGGGTGTGTTAGGTGTGAGGAGCCATGTCCCCAAATCAAAAGAGCTGGAAGATTTCCATTTGAGATGGAAAAGAACGTTCAAGAAGGAGAATCCATTAATGAGGAATGATGTAGATCCGAACGTTTTTGCATTATGGGCGTATGATTCGATCAGTGCATTGGCCATGGCCGTGGAGAATACCAGCTTAAAAAGATTAGGGTATGATAATGGGAGCGCTTCGTCAAATAACATAGATTTGGGGACCGGAGGGGTCTCTCGCTACGGTCCAAGTCTTCTAAAGGCTCTCTCGGAAGTAAGATTCAACGGTTTAGCAGGAGAGTTTAAACTCGTTGACAAGCAGCTCGAGTCATCAAAGTTTGAGATCATCAATTTTATTAGAAATGAAGAGAGGATTATCGGATTTTGGACACCAAACAAAACAACGTTGGGGCCAGTGATATGGCCAGGGAAGTCAAACGTTGATCCAAAAGGATGGGAGATTCCAGGGAAGAAAATTAAAGTGTGCGTTCCATTAAAGAGAGGTTTCTATGGTTTTGTAGAGGTAAACAAAATGACCCCAACGGGTTACGCCATAGAGATCTTTCAAGCTGCTCTAAATGAATTGCCATATTTAGTCTATCCTGAATACGAATTTTTCAATTCTTCAGTTATTGACTACAACGAAATGGTCTACCAAGTATATAACGGGGTTAGTTCTTTTTTACTTCTTGAAAACAAAAATCTGAACGTTCATGTAAAATTCCATTGTAAAACAATCTTTTATGGATGTAATGAAACAGACATGGGATGCAGTTGTTGGAGATATAACCATCACAGCGAACAGGTCTTTGTACGCTGACTTCACGTTACCGTACACAGAGTCTGGAGTGTCTATGATGGTTCCCGTGAAAGACAATGAGAACACATGGGTGTTCCTTAGACCATGGAGCGTAGACCTATGGGTTACCACCGGTTGCTTCTTTGTCTTCATTGGTTTTGTTGTGTGGCTGTTCGAACATAGAGTCAACATCGACTTCCGTGGACCACCTCACTACCAGATCGGCACTAGTTTTTGGTTCTCCTTCTCCACCATGGTGTTTGCCCACCGTAAGTCGTTACACCAACCAAGAATCCAATAATAATGATAAAATATTAAAGTTTAATGGCTTTCATCTAGACCATGTTACATTGTTTATATATTAGATTAAATCTCAACTTATTTTGAATGTGAAACTTTTTAACAAAAATCAAGATTCTAATGGTAAAGTGAACTTGTGCGTGTGTATATATAGGTGAGAAGGTAGTGAGCAATTTAGCAAGGTTTGTGGTGGTTGTGTGGTGCTTTGTGGTGCTTGTTCTCACTCAAAGTTACACAGCGAGTCTCACCTCTTTCCTCACGGTACAACGTTTCCATCCAACGGCTACAAATGTGAACGATCTCATAAAAAATGGGAATAATGTAGGGTACCAAGAAGGTGCTTTCGTTAAAGATATTTTGTTACGTCTAGGATTTCAAGAATTTCAACTAAAGTCTTTTGGTTCTGCTGAAGAATGTGACGATCTTTTTTCCAATGGGACAATCGCAGCAGCTTTTGACGAAGTAGCTTACCTTAAAGTTATCCTTTCTAAGTATTGCTCCAAATATGCCATGGTAGAACCTACATTTAAGACTGGTGGGTTTGGCTTTGTAAGTTCCTTCTTTTCTTTTCAAGTTAATTACTTTCAAAAAATAGCAGAGGAAAACAAAACACATTTCTGAGTATTTTCAATGCTCATGTCTTTTGTTTCAATGATCAATGTATAGGCATTCCCAAAGAATTCGCCTTTAACAGCAGATGTCTCAAGGGCGATCTTGAATGTGACTCAAAGCGAAGAAATGAAAGGCATCAAGAACAAATGGTTCCCGGAAAAAAATGATTGTCCTGATCCAAATACCGCTCTTTTGTCCAACCGTCTCAGCCTAAGTAGCTTCTGGGGTCTATTTCTAATAACAGGCATTGCTTCATTCCTGGCAATACTTGTCTTCGTGGCTGTTTTCTTGTACGAACAAAGGCACATTCTATGTGATGATTCTGAAGATTCCTTGTGGAGAAAGCTAAAGTTTTTGTTCAGAATCTTCGATGAGAAAGACCAAAAGTCGCATACTTTCAAGAATAGTGCCGTTCATAATGTGAATTCACCTATTACTCACTGCATTCCGAGCCCTTCAACTGTGCAAATCAGACCATGGCCGCAAAGCCCGTTACAAAACAGGGAGTTTGAGCTAAGAACAGTGTCATTTACCCTGAGCGATGAACGTTTCACTACGCAACCGATGCATTATGAAGATGGAGAATCTGATATTGAACGTGGAATTGAACAGTAAAGACAAGTCTAGGAAACTCATTAACAAGTTAAATAATCTAGGTTCGATCTATATTCTTCCATGAAAAGTATTATTCTTTTATGTATCAAATTTTTTTGTGTAGATTTATGGTAAGTATTATATAGAATAAAATCTTTCCGTGCTAGCCAACTCAATATTTGAAAGAAAACGCTTGTCTTTTCACATGAAAGTACTTCGTGCAGCAAGTCACACCGGTACGGAGATGTCTATAAATTAAAGAAAAAAAACGGGGTTTAAAAAGACGAGCAAAAATATCGGCTTTCGTTTTTAACCCAAAAAAAGAGAGACCGGGTTTCGAATTTTTGAACCCCCTCGATAAAGTAAATAAAACACTTAAAGGATTAAACTCCAAAATCGGGACGAGAAGATAATCCAACTAGTCATCCATTACAAAATAAAAATCACTTCAAATTATAATCCATCGTATACACAAGAGTTTACTGAAAGAGTCGGAACCGAAAGGATCACGTAGTTAGCATAAGAGTTGCTCGATCGCCGACCAACAATAATTATAAGAATTATAGTATATTGAAGAATTAACCCCAAAAAAAAAAGCATGAAGGAAAGTTTCTTAAGGAGGAAAAGTTGAAGTGTGAGTAGCTGAGGAGTTTCAGGCAAAGCGGATACTGCATTTTGCAGTGATCTCTGGTTCATATCTGTTGACGTGGATTTCTCAGCATGTCACGGGCTACGTTTTTTATTTTTCAAATCTCCAAATGTTATTGGTTTATATTTTATAGATTTTCTCCAACTTATCCACAACGCACTTAGTACATCAATTTTTATTTTTTTTGAAGATTCATATACATCAATTTTTAAGTGTTATTAATTTATTTACTGAGATCACTTTTAGTTTTTTTTCTCATCAAAATCAGATAACTTTTGTTTTTTTTTCATCAAAATCAGATAAACTCTTGTGTATACGATGGATTATAATTTGATTATAATTATGATTAAGTTTTCAAGAATAGTTTTTCATAATACGGTGGTTGAATGTGGAAGAAAAAACTTTTCTGTGTTGAATGTGGAAGAAAAAACTTTACAAGTATTTTAAGGTTTACAAAGCCCCAGATTTTTGAGTCTTTGGAAATTATTTTTGAAAGTTCAAAACATTTTGTGCAGATTGGGCATTATTCTCAATTTATTTATTTAGTTGAGGATTAATTTAGTAAATGACGATAGAAAATATTTTATTTAAGAAAATGACAATTTTTTTTTTACATCAAGAAAGTGACAAGTTGTGATGTTGTTATTTAGAAATAACGAAAGGAACCGACAAGAAATTAATGTGCTAATTTGTTGAATATATTTTCGGTATTTCCAAAATAATATACCACATATTTATATGACAGAGTTATAAATGTGATAATTTATATGTTCACATAAACAAATTATAAAATCATGTATTTTGTAATAGTTAAATAACAAAATAAGCGCGTGGGCACGACGAGCGTTTCTTTTTCTCTCTCCCAAAGCAAAAAAGTCTAGCCGATTCCCGATCAGCTCTAGCCTCTCTTACATCAAGTGTTTCCTGCCGGTGTCGGGGTCATCGCCGGTTAGGATAATTTGTGGCGGTGAAGGAGTGTCGACGGTCATCTCGGTTCGTGTCTGTTGTTCCTGCTTCCTTCATGGCGGAGATTGTGCGGCGTGTTGGAGTAGTCGAAGGCGGTTCACAGCGGCTTCATTTGAGCTGTCGGCTAAGTTTCCTCCGGTAGCTTAGATTGGCCTTTGGCCGGATCGAGAAGAACTCCGGTGAATTAGTTGGGGCCTCTAAGGTAAAGACGGAATTCGCCCGCCGAGGCTATGGCCTGAAATGCTTCGTGCTGATCATCCTTTCTCCGGGAGTCCTGGTGGCGGTGCGATTGACTGGGTTTGGTCAACACGTGGGAATCGATTCCCCTGTCATGTATGATTGGCTCCGGGTTTGATCATCGTCGGCAGCTGTGCTTGAAATCGCCGGCAGAGGGGATGGTTTGTAGAGGGGGCGATTAGGGTTAGAGCTTTGGTTTGGTTGGTTTAGAATCTCATAGGTTTCTCAATTGGTTCTTCGTTTGTTTGTAACTTGGTTTCAACCAAATTGTACCTAACCATGCCCAATTTGGGTTGTAATTTTAAATTTCTACATCATAAATGAAAAAAAATATACCCTTTATCATAAAAAAAAATATAACAAACAAAAAAGCCCTCCCATTTTATCAGTTGGATGTCCATCTTAAAAAATAACATCATGTTGAAAACAATTGCACCACAATTATAAAATAACATCAGTAAAATCGTCTATATTTTGATCCATTTTATTCCATGTACAAAGAAACTAAATTATCATTTTCTTAATTATCAATGTTATCAATTGTTTTCTAGTGCAAAGATGCTTTGTTTTTATCTTGATCGACAGTCATAGTGTATACAAAAATACGTCCGTCTATCACATCATAAAAAAAAAGTCATCCTCGTAAAACAAAAATGGAAAAAATCAAATATACTATAAATTTAATCAATGGAAGTTTTAATATTTTCTAAAAAGGAGTTTAATTTTGCTATATTTTTTTCTGCTGACAAGAGAACTCAACCATACAACATTTTCAGTGGATCCCATTTATTTCAGAGAAAAACTATGAACCAAGGTCTTTGTTTTTTTGTGGTCACTAAAGTGTAGTGTTGGGTTAGCCAAAGGGCAAGTAAAATAAAAAAAGCGAATACAGTCCAAACATATACACAGATACTATTTTCTCCTTTTCTTGTTCCGTTACAAGTTTTCTTATCAACCAAAAAAATATAATATCATCCTGAAGATAATTGTAAAAAATTAAGGATACAAGAAATCAAGCAAATAATAACCACACGCAGAAAAAAAAGAGAGAAAGAAAATTACATGTAGAATACTGCGCCGAAATTATTGTGTCAATTAGAAAACGGAAAATCAATAGTTGACTAAAAAGACAATTAAAATCAATTTTGTTTAGAGAAACTTAAAATATCCTGTGATATTTCTTCTATTTGCAGTTTCAAAGTCGAGTTTATTGGACCAAAAGAACAGTCGGCTGATTTTTGAATTGCAACTAAAATAAGATGCAAAAAAATTAGATACGGTCGTATGTATATATTAGCTTTATTTGGCGGCAAAATTGTAATTATTATGTATGTAATTGTCAAACTTAATAAAAATTCATAAAGATAAAAATTTGTGAAAAAGAAAAAGAAAGGCCAGGAATGAAGTATCTTTCGACCTCAACTATGGCTATATAAACCCCTATGATACTCTACAAGCAATAAGTCACTAACAAGAACCACCACAACTCACAACTATAACTATATATTAGATATAATAATTTATTCACTCGAATCACTTCCGAATGATGCACATTCCATCATCATTATCTTCAATTTTCTTCTCCTCTTTTTATGCTGATGAATCGACACTAATCACAATAACGAGTGTAGTACTAGTATTAGGTTTGCTAGTGGTGCCGTTTCACTGGCGGTTGCACCGGAAAAAGCAAAGACGGCGGCTACCGCCTGGTTCCATGGGTTGGCCTTACATCGGAGAGACACTCCGTCTCTACACGGAGAATCCCAATTCCTTCTTCGCCAGTCGCCAAAACAAGTACCCTCTATTCTCCTCTTCTTCTTCTTTTTTAATAGTTACGTACACAAATAATCATGAATTATTGATATTTTAACTTTAGGTGTATCGTTCATTGAAACTTTTACCCCAAAATTTTGTTTGTAAAAATTGATTAATTTTTGGGACGGTGTAGAGGGACAAGAATATCAACCTGTTCTAGTCCTTAATCCGAGAAAACTATGGACCGCAAAGCCATGATTTTGTTGTTACTAACGAAAACCATATTTTTTATATATTATACTTTTTATCTAAAAATTTAACCAATTTATAGTAGTCTAGTAGTTTATCATCTACTAGTTAAAAGGTTTCACATTATTAGCCCGACAGTTTAACTACAGTCGGTAAATATGAATATTTTAAATGGTAAAATATTTGAGCTTTCAGAAAATATTGTAAATTTCTTTTCAAAATCTCTCAAGTTATAAAAGAGTTATCATAACAAAATAGATACAATACTTAATAATATGCGTGAAATATCCGATCCGCAGGTACGGGGAGATATTCAAGACGCACATATTGGGATGTCCATGTGTGATGATAAGCAGTCCAGAGGCGGCTCGAATGGTATTAGTGAGCAAAGCACACATGTTCAAGCCAACTTATCCTCCTAGCAAAGAGCGTATGATTGGACCACAGGCTCTTTTCTTCCACCAAGGTCCGTACCATTCCACACTCAAGCGGCTCGTGCAGTCTTCCTTTATGCCTTCTGCTCTCAGACCAACCGTCTCTCGCATCGAGCATCTTGTCCTCAAAAACCTTTCCTCTTGGACGTCCCAAAAGTCCATCAATACCCTTCAACACATGAAACGAGTACGACTCTTTGTTGTATTTTGGGTTACATGCATGGATGGTCCTATAGGCATGCAAAAAGAAATATTGATAAAAAGATTTCCAAAGTTTGCGGGCCTCACTTTTTAAAAACTGTTAAAAAAAGTTAATCTTGAAACTTTTTTTTAATGAGTACACTTCGATTATTTTAGTATTTTTCTTTATTTTTTGGCTAGTAGAATCCTGTTTTTTTCAGGGATTAACCGCTTTGGTTTTTTTTTTGTTTTTTTTTTCTTAAACCGCTATGGTTTATTGTATCGGAGTTTTATGAAAGAATTGATTTGAGACGGAATTGGATTTGTGGGTGTAGTATGCATTCGACGTGGCGATCATGTCAGCGTTTGGGAACAAAGAGGAGCCCACTGAAATTGAAGCAATTAAGCTTCTGTATCAACGTCTCGAAAAGGGTTACAACTCCATGCCTCTCGACCTACCTGGCACACTTTTTCATAAATCCATGAAGGTATATATTACGAACTATGTAATATGTGTAACTTACATGAATCTCATGATCGTTATATTTAGAAATATATGGAATTTGTACGTAGAACGTGACATGTCTATGTAGAATTGTAGTACCACAGAGAATTTGAAAAACAAAATTGTACAGTTTGTTTTTTTAGGGACCATATGTCTGAGATATTATTTGACATAGGTTAGATTCTTTCCATAAAACTTAAAGACAAAGTCATCTTCAAGCGTAGATGCTTGATGTGATGAAAATACTTCTATTCATGACATTATCCTATTTTATTGAGCTTTAAAAAATAAAAATTTAGTTGTGTATAATAGGGTTATTAAATAAATATATGTCTTTTTCGTAATTGGGAAATTAAGGCAAGAAGGGAATTAAGCGAGGAATTAAGGAGAGTAATAGAGAAGAGAAGAGAAAGTGGTAGAGAAGGAGGACTATTGGGAGTACTTCTCGGAACAGAGGATCAGAAACGTAAAGGCTTAAGCGATTCACAAATCGCTGACAAC
Organism: Cardamine chenopodiifolia; assembly: GCA_963922655.1. NCBI lineage: Eukaryota > Viridiplantae > Streptophyta > Magnoliopsida > Brassicales > Brassicaceae > Cardamine > Cardamine chenopodiifolia. Next base: position 12,124,937 of record OZ000486.1, on the reverse strand, counting down.
ATCATCGGCGTTATCTTCGCCGCTATCGATACCACCGCTTCTGTCTTAACTTGGCTTCTCAAGTACTTACACGACCACCCCAATCTCCTCCAAGAAGTCTATGTAAGCAACTTTCTCTGTCTTTTTCTTTTGCATGTGCTTATTGTGAGAGATAATGTAGAAATTAATGCCTTAGATCTCAATAAGGATATAGCAAAATGTTATCGCATCAAAGGATTTTTAAAACTTTTCATTAATATCGTTTTAAATGATTTAAAATTTTTTTAATGTACATTTTAATAATAAAATAAATTTGTTTCTTATTTAAGTATAACATAATTCTTAGTAAAAATTATTTTAGTTCACATAAAAGATGTCAAAACAAAACCTATAATTATAATATACAGAACGAAAGAGTAATTATCTTTGTCTGCTCAGAATACTGGAGCACATTACAATTGTAATTATAATACAGTTAATTTTCTATTTATTTTTCATGGTATTAATTTTTTTTAATAGAGGGAGCAATTCGACATTCGACAGAAAATAAGAGAAGATAAGCGAGGAATCTCATGGGAAGATACAAGAAAAATGCCACTGACAACAAGGGTATATACCATTTTAATATATTGATGACTAATGATGTCATAATAGTCGATAGTATAATCAATTAATCTCATGTATACGTTTTTTGGTAGGTGATACAAGAGACACTAAGAGCAGCAAGTATATTGTCCTTTACATTTAGAGAAGCAGTAGAAGACGTCGAATTCAAAGGCTACTTGATCCCAAAGGGTTGGAAGGTTCTTCCTCTTTTCCGCCGAATCCATCACTCTTCGGAAAATTTTCCCGATCCTGAAAAATTCGATCCCTCTAGATTCGAGGTATCTATAGATTCCTATAAATTAAATCCCAAAAGGATAATATCATTGACTGTACGTACATATATAGTAGATAAGGGGGATAAGAAATGGAACGATGACATTAAATCAATCTTAAATTATTTGTATGTTATGTATATTGGCTGCGTTTGACCTAAAAAATACTATTCTGAGGTAGATTTGCATGAGGAGTAAAAGCATCGATCGAGCTCAAAGTCAAATATAGGGTTTAGTCAACTATGTGGGGACTGTGATGGACTTAATACATTGCATGTAGATGACACCTTGTGATGTCGACAGGTGGCACCAAAAGCTTACACGTACATGCCATTTGGAAATGGAGTGCACTCATGTCCAGGAAGTGAGCTGGCTAAACTTGAGATGCTTATCCTCCTCCACCACCTCACTACTTCCTTCAGGTATTTTAATTGTTTTTATAACATTTTCGGATATTTATGAAGAAAATCTAAATTTGTTTTGTTCCAAAATCCTTCACCAATTCGGATTTTATTTAAGTTTTGAATTTTCAGTTACGTGTTTAAAATCCTCACTTCTAAAAGTCGGACGTCATCTAAGACGTTTAAGCGGCTAAAATCATCAGAACGTTCTAGTTTTGGCCGAATCGATTAGATTGGTTTTAAAAATAAACTTTTTTAACTAGTGGTTGATTAATATATTTATAACTATTTTTATTAAAAAGAAACCCTAGAAAATGTAAACAACTACAATACATATATATATATACATATTAATTAAATATCGAGTAGTATAATACAAAAAATTCTGACTAATATCCAATTAATAATTAGACAATAAGCTTTTTCCAAATAATTGATTAACGCCTCATTTTTTAATATTTGTAAACTAACGCAATTTAGCTGATAGAAATAATTAACCATAACCATTTTTTTTAACTTATCTCTACTCTATATATAGATACTACATACTCTAAAACAATTATAAGACGTCATCACTTTATGATGTCATATTTGGATTAATTTTTGTATACAAAGATTATGTTTTTGATTGCAAATATTTAATTGAACCTGTGATGATAAAGGGTCATTGTGTTTTGTGACCTATGACGAAAAAAATAACTTCTGATAATAACGAGTTGGAAAGAGACCGCCAGCTGTAATATAATTAAGAATCAATCGTGAACTTTTTTTAAAAAAATGTTAAGAAAGTCAATCGTGAACTTTGTTTCTATTCCTTGAGAACTTATGAGTAGATATTTGTTGATAACAATTATTAGTTGTAAACCAAATAATTCTCAAAACATGTGAATCGGCGACCTGTCAAATTAGTACTTACTCTATATATGGTCCAACACAAAAGATGTGATTCTCGTTTAATCTCAGCTTGTATGTATATATTAAGAATCATATGATTTATTCATCAAAACTACTGATGATTGAATTACAATTAATGAAGTTTGGGTTTTAATTTGCAGATGGGAACTGGAAGGAGGCGAGGAAGGAATACAATATGGTCCTTTCCCTGTGCCCAAGAATGGTTTACCAATAAGAGTTACTCCAATATGAGCCTAAGGCTTATTTGGAATTTTATTTTTTAATTTGTCCAATAACCATTGCTCTACCAGCAGCAGTTTTTTTAATATATTTTTTACTTATCTCATTTAAAAACTAGCCTCCAATTTGGCATTTTTTTCTTTTGTAAATGAATTATTCTCCAAATCTTATGTAAAGTTACAATGTAATGAAATTTCTTTTAATTGCTTGTACCTGTTGAAATATCTTTGAACTCTTAAGTATATATCTCTAACTAGCTTTTTGCTATCATGTTGTGACATTTGCGTTAACATATTTATGTTTGAGTTTGGATCCGAATTAAACGCGAATTTCATTTTTAATTAAATATATTATATGTATATTGAGATTATTGTATAGAGAATGCTGATCCAAGTAAAGCTAGAAACTTTAAAATTTATATATTTGAATTTAGCTTTGGTTTCAATGTATCTAAAGACTTCGCTGTCTTATTTTTTTGGATCTGCCCTAGATTATATCTCTAGGATCCTAAATATTGTAGGACAATTCTCTTTAATACTATTAAACTATGTTTTATTTTCACAAAAATCACAAGGTTTAAAAACTTACATCTATACCAAAAATTTTATAATAAAATGACCACAAATTCCTTAATCTCACATTTTGTATTTAGAGTTTAGGGTTTAGAAACTCTAGACCTTAAACCCTAAACTTTATAATTCCTAAAAACTATATCCTAAATCTAAAATAGTTAACGCAAACCCAAAAATTTAAATTATAAACTTTATAAAATCAAATTTTGTATTTGTGGTATTTTTGAAAACCAAAACATTTTGGTGGTATTTTTGAATTATTAAATTAATGGTGGTATTTTTGGTTTTTTGAGGAATTTCTCAATATTATATCTATCCTTGCTGGAACTGGTATGTTTTCTTGTTATTCTGTATCATTTTCTACAATGCAATAATATCGGATCTTTGTTAGAGATTCAGTTCAGACATAAAGAGTGAGGTAGACGTAACTGTTTTGTACGGAAGCAAAACGTAAAATTTTAATTGGTAGTATTAACTATTATTGACTTAGGCAAAGTCAAAAATAACTAATCGTATTTATAGATTAAATATCATGTCACAAACACGGAAGTATAGGATGCTCTGAGCCATGGAAGGGAGACAACACATATTTTATAGTTAGTCTCGTGATAATTCGAATAGCCACGTGTCTATAGTACGTGCATGCGTACCTAACACATCTTGTAACTAAGCTTACGTGGGACTTTAGATTTCCATAAACGAAAAAGATTGAAATGAATCTAATTCATTGTCCCCGATTTGTCTCTGTCTAAGTCAGAGAGAATCGGAGATTTGCTCAGAGTAATATTATTTTGCAATGGTCCACTTGAGAGAGTCTCTAAGTTTAACATGCTCCAACCCTTTCTTATCCCTTTTGTCTCCCTCTGTCCGTTTAATTAAACCCTACCTCAAAGTTTTCATCACATGATTTGTTCTTGCAAGTGTCTTTCTCAATCTTTCTGTTTCTTAATTCTTTTTTAAAGAGAGAGGATTTGATGTATGAGACAACTAAAACGTGTACAAAGAAAAGAGGGGAGACTGAGAGTGGTAATTACACGATATATTCCTTTGGATTAATACGTGAAGGAGCCGAAACTTTTAAGTTTAACCTCTGTTTTCAGTCTAATCGATTCAAATGAGATGCGTTTTTTAGAAATACATATACACTGTATCTTCTTGTTACGTACGTAAATGTGTCAATAAATAAATAAATATATATATATTCCTCGCCAAAAAATACAATGCGACGAGATATATATATGTCTCCGATGCCATGATTTCCATATTGAGTTTATGCTTGATCCTAATTATAAAATTCCCTTACGATCAACAATTTCTGCAACACTATGGAATCAATTGAAATGCAAGAAGATAAATGTTAAAAGAAAATTAACGAGGCGAAATAATAATCTATTTTCTTAACTTTTTGAATTATCCGCGGTGCGACATTCAAGAGTTCCAGGTTACAACTACAAACATTAAATTTCGCAAGCATTCAAAATCCGGTTCTACAAGAACTTTAATTATACGATACTCTCGAATAAACTTACTTAGACTAAAAGAGATTGGTTGAGTTTTGCTGTTTGATATGTGTGTAATCGTACTTCTATAAGAGGAAGAACTCTCGTATATATAGAGGTTTTTTGGATTGCTTTGATTTGAATCCGTTTAACAACAGATTAAACCAAGTCAAAGGCGAATCCAGGAAAGCGGGTGACAAGATGAGGCAACGATCTCTTCATGAAACTGATTCTCAAAGAACCGTGAAACAGAAGATTGTACAGGCTGGCCTGGCGATGGAACAGGCTGTGGCTCTTCGAGTGAGCACTGAGGATTGTAGCCATTCACCGATGTTGGATTGGTGTCTATCAAGACACGCTATATGCTTACTCGGATAAACAGTTTTACCGCGACTGTTATATGACCGGCATGATGAATTTTATATGTGGAGAAGCAGCGGCTGTGTTCTAGTACTACCAAATTGTGGCAAGAAAGCCGATTACAATGTGATAACAGCTCAATCATGCAACAACCAGAGCAAGAACTTGGGGTTCTCGATTTAGAAATGCAAAATAACGACGAATGTGGATCTTATCCATATACGTATATGATCATCACTAATCTTTTTTTTTTCTTCCTTTGATTAGTTTTAAAAAGTATAAATTATGTCAAAGTGATTCCTTGTCCAACTAACTAACTATTTAAGCTAATTTAATTTTCATCATCATTTTGCTTCATTTCTTCTGAAATTGCCGGTCAACAAGTCGATTAATAATAACATTCATTTTACTCATTTGGTCTTTTAAGCCATATAGTTCCTCAATAAGCCAATTTAACTTTCATCATAAGTTGTGTTGTGACTCTGGACCAACACACCGCAGTGCCGCACGATGCTCAGATTTTCCAAAATCTTGAGCAAAAAATACTTATAAGAATAAAAATAGAAAAGCATATATCAGACTAAAATAAATCCAAATATGCTAAGGTAATTGATGTTAATCACATTGGAGAATATGACACAAACATAAAGAAGACTCCTAATTATATCAAATAGTATTTAAAAAGCAACTGGCAGAATTTGATATCATCAATTGCTAACAGAAACTGAAACCTAATCCAAAGAAACATGCTATCAAAGTTTGATTTCGAGGCACACAATTTAAGTGATTTGGAGGAAAAGTTCTGTCCAAGTTTCTATTCTTCACTTTCGCTTTCAATATTTCCTCCTCGTGACAAAAGCTAGCCCATATATTCACAAAGGTCCAATAAGGGTAAACTTAGGCCATTTAAACAAAGCTCTAAGAGCAGCTCCGTCGGGAACTCTTAAAGTAAGTTTCTAAGAAAAAAACTAATATAAAATTAAACTTAAAATATATAATTACTTAGAAATGGTTCTTGATGATGACGTAGTATTATTTGATTGGTTGTGCATAAGAAATTTTTTTTTTGTCTCTTCACTGTCTCTCTCTTTTCTTCGTCTCTCTCGCCGAAGGCAATAACATCAGATTTTCGTCATCGGAGTGTTCGCCGGCGTCATCGAAAGCAAAGTATTTTCGTCATCGGAGTGTTCGCCGCCGTCATCGAAAGCAAATAATTATCGTCATCGGAGTGTTCGCCGGAGAAATGAGTCGCAAATTGTGACCTCCGATTGTTCGCCGCCGCCGTTATCATCATCTTCACCGTCGCTGGTTCCAATCCTCGAAATACTCAGTATGTTGCCTTTAATTTGACAGACCCAACTTTGGAATTTGATTGTTGGATTCTTCAATTGGTAGCTTTCTCTGTAACCCAATAGTCTTTGTTCGTAGGGATGTTTATGAAGAGGTTGCTATGATGAAGCTTATAGGGTCTGATGATTGGGTATTATTAGTAATCTCTTTAGACTCCTTTTATTAGTCTATGAGATTGATCATTTTAGATGGGTCTGATTGTGAGATTTTAGGTTGTGGTGCTTGACGAGAGAGGCCGTGACATTGATTCAGAGCAAATGGCTGAGTTACTAGGGGATACAGGAAATAGTGTAAGCTGACTTTTTGTTCTAACATCACACATAGTATTCTTGGAAAGTAATAAAATTGATTGTATACAATGATGACTTGGGTTTTAAGCTTAAGAGGGTCGTTCAGCAAGAGAGTATGTTCCAATAACTGATGTTGTTTTTTCCTTTGGTGTGGTTATCTCTATTTTCAGGGAGCTTCGAGGATATGATTTTGTATAGGTGGGGCTTATGGACATGGATGACAAGTGAGGAAACGAGCTAATGTGACAATTAGACTTTCCTCCACGGTCCTGAATCATCAGATAGCTCTTGTGGTACTGATAGAACAGCTTACAGGTTAAGCCATTGTTGCTTCTGTCTGTGCTTTCCAGTTACACTTTCATATCACGTTCATATATTAAGAATAGGTTTTTCTGTTTTCAGGTCATGGACTATTCTCAAGGGACAAAATTACCACCATTGATGATGCATACTTCTTTTGTTTTCTCCGATGTAATTGTATTAGAGATTGTTTGTTGTAAGCTGAAAGTTTGCAATCCAAATTTGCTTGCTTCTGATCCACTATTGTTTTAGTCATAAAAGGATTGATTAAATGTAGAAAGCAACTATGATCATTTAACAAATGATGTATTATTGTCCTGTTTTAAATGTTGTATTATTGTATTATTTGTAAGATTGTGAGAAGGCATCATTTTTTGTGAGATTGCATCATTTTTTGTTCTGTTTTTGAGATTGAACCACTTTTTTATTTTTAAGAATCCCATAAAAAGTTTTACTATTAGAAGAGAAAAAAAAAAATCTTTTCATGAAATTCTTAATAATAAGTTTTATAAAATTTATTATTAAAAAATTGGTAAAATTCCCATAAAAGATTGAAGATTCTACCATTGGAGATGCTCTAAACCTATAAAATCTCCCATGAACCAAACATCGAACTTCTTTTCGGAAATCGGATTAAGACACGAAAACCAAAAACTGGTTTGATTAAACCAGTAAAGACGTGGATTCTGGAGGATAAAACCGGTTCAAGATGATAATCCACAGAAACAAGTACAACAGAGTCGCGTGTGTTATGTCTACCAAACAAAGTTCCTTCACCTCTCTCTCTCTCTGATAAACTTCAGATAAAAAAACCCAAATTTTTCTTCAGGGCTCTGTCAAAACCCCTAAATTTCTTATCTTGTTTCATTTTCATTTCTTCCATTTGATTTAATCCCACAAACAACATAAAAAAGTTTGCATTTTTATTCTTCTAGCTCGTTTCAGATCTTCGATTTGTATTTCTCTAATTATTATGCGATTTCTATGAGAATGATCTTCTCCAAGCTTGGTCGCTCCATCTCTCGTTCAAGGGTCAGTTTCATTTTATTGATTTCATTCTCAGATTCCTTCTGTTAAATTTGTGTTTATTTTTATTCCTCTCCTGATTTTTTAATATTTGTTGAAATTAGAAATTTTTATACGGAAATGGTGTGAGATCGGCGATTTTAAACGAAGTAAGACTATTAGCTTCGCCGGCTCTTGAAGCAGCGTCGGTTAATCAAGTGGAAGGTGGATTAGGGTTTCTGAGACGTCACTTTGCTTCTTTAGCTTCTCGGAAAGGTTTAGTCAAAAATGATCTGACTGGTGTTTTTGCTAATCCAAGACTTCGTAGATTCTTCTCTGATGAAGCTCCTAAGAAGAAGAGTATGTTTGCAAAAACCTCTAAATTTTGGAATAAGGTTGAGAATTGGTTCTAATTTTATGTTTTTTTGTGTGTAGATTATGAGAACTATTATCCTAAAGATACAAAACAAGAACCCAAAAGTGATCAGAAATCAGAGTCTAAAGGTGAATTAGTTCTAATTTATGTTTTACTTTTTACGTTTTATTATACAAGGATGAAGTCTAATTTGTGAGAGAACTTTGAAGGTTTAGGAAAAAGCTATGAGCTTTGTAGAGATTAGTTCTCTTTGGTATTTGGTGTTGTTATGTTCTTTCTACTAATTAGAAGAAGAGCTTTTGGGTTTAACTTGGTTTGTGATGTTTAATTCTTAACATAATTCCCTTTTTTTCATTATGTGAAATTTGCGAAAAGTGTTTGTGGAGGAAATGTGAATAGACCACGGAATTTTGGTAGTAGAATTGTTGTATTTTTCATTGTTAGAAAGCTTTACACAGAAAGATGGTTGATCAAAAAGAGTGTGTAGTAACTTATATGTTGCATTGAAAATGACCTGAGACGTGAGATATAGCCATTTACTGATGTTTTGGGAATTTCTTTTCATTGTTTCGAGATTATATGGAAGCTCGAATCATCTTTATGCCATTTTTCTCCTTTTGACCAAAGTCTAGATTCTCACCATGAAGATAACCTGCTTGTTAGAAGTTATCGTCGATCTTTTGTGTAGCTATATAGAATGAAACATGAGTCATTTCTATACCTAGCTTTTAAAGACATGTTGGTGCCACTAAAGGATTCTAATAATTAAATATGTTTTTGCTGCAATACAGAGGGTTCTTCAGAGAAGAATGAAAATGAGAACATAGGAGATATGTTCACGAATCGATTCCAAAATTTGCTAATTCCTCTGCTTGCTCTTGGTCTGTTCTTTTCTTCTTTCTCATTTGGCTCTGGAGATCAGAAACAGGCAAGCATTTCTAAACAAAAACTTTGTGATATTCTATGAATTGCAGATTTGGCCCCACTTGTATGTTATCCATTAATATCCTGTACTACCTGTTTGTTTTCAGATAAGTTTCCAGGAGTTTAAAAACAAGCTTCTCGAGCCTGGTTTAGTTGACCACATAGATGTTTCAAACAAATCAGTAGCGAAAGTCTATGTGAGAAGCTTGCCGAGAAACCAACAAACAACTGAAGATGTTGTTGTCCAAGGCAGTGGTAACGAAATTCCTGCTAAAAGAAGTGGTGGTCAGTATAAGTACTACTTCAATATCGGTAGTGTCGACACTTTTGAGGAGAAACTAGAAGAAGCCCAAGAAGCGTTAGGCGTTGATCCTCATAATTTTGTTCCTGTCACCTATGTCTCTGAAATGGTTTGGTATCAAGAGATCATGAGGTTTGCACCGACTTTACTACTCTTGGGTACTCTTATTTATGGGGCGAGACGGATGCAAGGCGGATTGGGTGTAGGAGGGACCAGTGGAAAGAATGGTCGTGGCATTTTCAATATAGGCAAAGCAACAATAACGAGAGCGGATAAAAATTCCAAGAATAAGGTTAGGATTTCACCTTTTTTATGATCCTATTGGGAATTTACAAAGTGAGTTTCTTATTTCTTGTTTTTGTTGTTTCTTTCTTTGCCAGATTTATTTTAAGGATGTTGCTGGATGTGAGGAGGCTAAACAAGAAATTATGGAGTTTGTTCATTTCCTTAAGAACCCAAAGAAGTATGAAGATTTGGGTGCTAAGATCCCGAAAGGTGCACTTTTAGTTGGTCCACCTGGAACCGGAAAGACCCTTTTAGCAAAAGCTACTGCAGGGGAATCGGGTGTGCCGTTTCTGTCTATATCCGGTTCAGATTTCATGGAAATGTTTGTTGGTGTTGGACCATCGAGGGTGAGACATTTGTTCCAAGAAGCAAGACAATCTGCACCGAGCATTATATTTATAGATGAGATTGATGCGATTGGTCGGGCAAGAGGACGTGGAGGTTTCGGAGGGAATGATGAGCGTGAAAGCACTCTAAATCAGTTGCTAGTTGAAATGGACGGTTTTGGTACAACCGCTGGAGTTGTGGTTCTTGCTGGGACTAACAGGCCGGATATTTTGGATAAAGCTTTGTTAAGGCCTGGTCGATTTGATCGCCAGATAACTATTGATAAACCCGATATTAAAGGTCGTGATCAGATTTTCAAGATATACTTGAAGAAGATCAAACTCGATCACGAGCCATCGTATTACTCTCAAAGGCTTGCAGCTCTTACTCCCGGGTTTGCTGGAGCTGACATTGCGAATGTCTGTAACGAAGCAGCTCTTATTGCTGCTAGACATGAAGGAGCAACAGTTACAATGGCGCACTTTGAATCTGCGATTGATCGTGTTATTGGTGGTCTTGAGAAGAAAAATCGGGTAAAGTGCCTTCTCCTATTTGACAATACTTTTGTTATTTGCTCTGCTTTTGGAAATGGGAAACTGAATGTTTCAATTATGAATAGGTGATAAGCAAATTGGAGCGTCGTACAGTTGCGTATCATGAATCTGGGCATGCGGTTACTGGGTGGTTCCTGGAACACGCAGAGCCATTGCTGAAGGTGACTATTGTGCCACGAGGCACAGCGGCACTCGGGTTTGCCCAATATGTTCCAAACGAAAACCTTCTCATGACCAAAGAACAACTCTTCGACATGACTTGTATGACCCTCGGTGGCCGTGCAGCTGAACAGGTAACATCCCTATTGCTACTTAGGGAAATTTGAGACACGGTTTTAGTCCCGCATCTCCGAAATTTAAATGAAAACAGAATGAGACAACACTTGCATTACCGAAATTTCTGATTTCCCACCCTCAACTTAAAGTATAAGAATGTCGCAGGTATTGATAGGAAAAATCTCGACGGGTGCCCAAAACGATCTGGAGAAAGTGACAAAGATGACATACGCGCAAGTAGCTGTGTATGGTTTCAGTGACAAGGTTGGGCTACTCTCATTTCCGCCAAGGGACGATGGCTACGACTTCTCTAAACCATACAGCAACAAAACCGGTGCAATCATAGACGAGGAAGTTAGGGAATGGGTGAGCAAAGCTTATGAGCGGACCGTGGAGCTGATCGAGGAACACAAAGAGAAAGTGGCTGAGATCGCCGAGCTTTTACTGGAGAAAGAAGTGCTACATCAAGATGATCTCTTAAAAGTTTTGGGTGAACGTCCGTTTAAGTCGGCTGAGGTGACTAATTATGACCGGTTCAAGTCCGGGTTTGAGGAGTCTGAGAAGGACATAACCACCACCACCACGGTGGAGCCTGTGGTGGATGAAGGAGCTCCTCCACCGCTTGAACCCCAGGTCGTTCCAACTTAAGAGATGGTATGAAGAGAGACTTCACTGTTACAATTGTAAATTTTAATTAAGAATACAATAACACAAATTTTTTTTTAAAAGCGCTCTATCTTGTTGGGATTTGTTAGCAATGAACGTTTTTTTTCCTTAATTGCTTCTAACAAGATTTTGTTTACTTCAAATAAAATTTCATTCTGCTGATAATGTGCTCTTGCCGTTTTGTAATAAGTTACTATACCTTTCTACATTTGATCAAACTTCACATATTCACTATTAAAAACTTGATCACATGAACGTAAAAACTCCAGAGAAGAGACATACTTTCACAGTTTCTTTTGGCAGGAGACGGTTTGGTGTTTGAACCAAAGGCAAGCTTTCCTGATCGTTTCCGTGGTGTGGTGATTGACGGAAACTTCTCATCATCTTTACCATTCTCAGTTGGCTTTTCCTGTTGTTTTGTGTCTTCTGGTTCAGTTGAGTTTGTTTGTGTTTTCCCATCTAAACGTTTTCCCGATCCAGTGAATGGCATGAATTTGGGAAGTTTGTTTGCTGGTTGCTCTTCCTCAACTACAAGGAACAGAAAACAAAACATAAGAACAACTTGAGGCTAAGATTTTGCGAAAGAATTCAATAAAGAATGTCCAAATGAACTCAAAGAAAACCTTCAAGAGGTCGCTTTTTTGAAGAAGTCAACTTTTGTGGCTTCTCAGGTTCTTTCTAATCAAGAGGAGCAAAATCGACTTCACAATCCGTTTCGATAATACTCACAGCTGAAGAAGGTTTTGTCTCAATCACATTGATATAATATTGCTTGTTGTTATAAGGAACCATAATTGTATCTCCCATGGTTAAGCAAGAGTAGCTCCTAAGCGTAGTTTCCAAGCTGCAAAAAGCAATGTAAGAAAGACATTCTTTAAAACCAGATTCAATAAGCGTCAAAACACTCAAAAAATGATTTAGTTTTCAAAACTACATACATGGCTTTTGGATTTGAAATGTCCAAGAAATCTTGAGTATGAGGCTGCAGCTTAATGTAAGTTCCTTAAACCAAGCTGATACTCTTAACTTGTGCAATATCTCCTTCTCGAAGTGACATGTTTTGCATCATCTGTCAACAAAAATAAAGTAGATCAGATTAAGAATTAATGAAAGAAACAAAAGACAAAGAAGATAAAAATAAGTATTACCCAAAAGGGCAAGTAAACAAGGCCTTCGTCTGCAGTGAATTCCAGTACACCGCAATGTGTAGTCTTCTCAATAGATACATTACTCAGTTGAAACAGCATTGGGAATTCAATATGCAAAGAAGCTGAAAGATGGATTTTAGCAACCAAAGAGTATTGTAAAGCAGAAAGTAAAGTATAAGAAGATGCAGTATCAATGGCTCACCAAGACGATCGAGAGCTGAAGGAGGCATGATAACTACAAAAGATAACAGATATATAAGTATACTGTCACTATCTAGAGACTAAGGGAAGAGTAGTAGTAATTTTACTTTTGTCACCCTTCTCAAGGTGTGCCTGCATTTAAAGTGTATAAATTAGAATCTTTCTCTTTCACTATCTTTGATAGACACATCAAAGAGGTGAGATACAAAATTAAACAGACCTTGTCAATGAATGTGACTGGATAACAACGGTATCATTGCTCGAAGCTAGAAGCATCTCCATTCATATCTCCACTGCCACAAAATCAAAAAGTCAGTAAAAAGTAAAACACTTCAAATCTGATCTCCATTAAGTAGTTTAAAACAAAAGCCACTGAGGCAAATCGTCGAAACCCTTGTGGGCATAAATAAACAGAGCCAAAAAAAAAGATATTAAAAAATCTTCAGAATCCCAACTTCAATTCAAAGTTTCAAACCCAAAAAGATAAGATCGCCGCAGAAAACACCAAATCAAAGACGATCATCGATAAAAACTAAAAAAAACTAAAATCCAAACTTATGAACACTTAGTCTATGAATCGAGATTGAGTAAAATAACTTCACAGGAACGAGAAAGATGATCGTGACAATCTTGAACACTTTTTTGAGTATAAACCCAAGGTAAGACGTAAGAAGGACGATAAAGTTTAGTAGAAGTTGATCAAGCGTACCGATCGATCCGATGAGTAGGGTTTTGAAGCTTGAAGATGGCCTTTGTGAAGGAGTAGTCAATGGCAGATCGGAACTTTGTTTTGATTCACAGTGGAGATTTTATAGGTTTTGATGGCCCATGGAAATATCAAGATTAAAGGTATTTTACACGCGGCGTACACTAATTGGTTATTTACCCTCTACCCAGTTTATCTTACGTGTAATTTTATATATAGATTATTTTTTTTTTCTGATAATGTATTTACTATTTAGACAGGGGCTCTTATTTGGATTTTTGATTCGGTTTTAGGAGTTAGTGTAATTTGAGCCAAAATCTGAAAAGGTCTAAATCTAAATTTAAAATCTTAAAACTTATAAAATGACTATTTTACTATTAATGAAATTTGATTATTTTTAAAATTAGGTTATATAATACTAATTGTAAGAAATACCAACAAAAATACAGTAATTCAGATGGTTTTTACATGCAGCACACATCCATGATTCAAATCTATTATTTTTGTGGTATAAATAAGTATTATTCAATACAATTGGGTATTACTAGATATTACTCGATTTGAGAAATCTAATCATATATAGCAGTGCTTGTGAATGATGTCAAAAAATGTGTTTGCTCAGATGACAATGGTCTCACACTAGAAGTTCAGGTTTCGAATCCCATATTTGCATAAATACAATTGAGTATTACTGGATGTATATTAAAATGAAGGGTAAAATCGTCACTACAATGTTTAAGTGCGTATAAGAGATTAAGAGGGATTATAGCAAATATCTGAATTCGGTTCGATTTGGTTTCGGATAATTTACGTATATCTAGCCCAGATCATTGCTGGAGATCCAAATCATACCAGTCTAGACCAGCCCGAGATTCAGCACCAAAACCAGACGTCTTAAAACCTTACCGATATTGAACTTTCCGTATTTAGCACTTCATGTTCATAGAATCAAAACTATGCAAATCCCAGAAAAAATGAGCTAGGAATTGTTGAAAACCTATCAGATATATATATTCCTAAAGATTACATAATAGTGTAATAAAACTACAAAAACACTAATCATCACTACTACACTGAAACCCAACAAGAAGAAGCATAAAGAGTTTCGACCTTTCCAACCTTGTAATAACCATTTACTATTTTCATCAACCACAAAGTCTTTATGATAACGCCATCTCTTCAGCTTTTCTCTAAACGACTCAACCAGGTCAGCCTGAACCGGTTTCTGCCTAAAACCGGCTCTAACCATCCTCACTTGCCATTGCCTATACGTCTCAGGCCTCTCTACTTGACAGCTTCCTCGCAGGCTATCACATTCATTGCCTCTCTCTCTCGAGGTAACGTGGAATCAAACATGTCGAAGAGAGCCGAGTAATGGTAAACCGCTTCTTTGAACCGTGAGGTGAAGAACGATGTGTTGGATGAACCGTTTACGATCGAGAGGATGAAAACGTCCGGGTTCATGTTCCTTATTAGCTTTAAGACAGCGTCTCTCGGGAAATTCTCTTTGCTTCCTGTCTCGTCTTGAAGGTTCTTGAGCCTGAGTCCAGCGTTAACCGCTAAGGCTTCGTTTGGTCGTATATCGAGATCTTCCATTTGGATTGTTTCCCAGTTCTGTGATGCAATGGCTTTGTATTCGAACTGGGACGTTGAACCGTTTACAATACTCTGCTAATCTCCGTCCTGTTTCCTCTATTCGTTCCGCAGGGCGAAACCCGCGCTGAGGCAGCTCGATTCCGGTAATCCGCAGTTTCCGCGGTACATCTTTTCGACCCGATATGCGTTGAATAAACATTGGCCATTGAAACCCGTAGAGAATCCCGAAATCAATTATATGAAGAACTGGGGCATCTTTAGCCGCATCAAGAATCATATCAATGGAGAAGAAATACATTAAGGTAACAAACGGAGACGAAGAAAGATAAACTCGATACGCTTTAAGTGTATCTGCAGCAGTATCTTTCAACGAGGTTATAGCATTGTAATAACAAACCCGTGCTTCCCTGTAAACGCGCCTCAAGCGCATTGGCGAAACAATGAGCTAAATCTCTGCCCCTAATCACCGAGAGGCGAAGATTGTTGCTTTATCCGCATTAACAAATCACAAGCCGTGGTTTTATCACCTGTCGAAATGGCTTGTGCACAATGAGTGAGGAATGTACGAAAATCAACCACCTAATTTTTTGGGTGCCCTATTTTGAAATTGAAATAGATTTTAGGATTTTACCATTTGAAGTGAAACAATTTGTTGTTGTGAATTTGGGTAAATTACCAAAACTTTAAAACGAGATTGGTTTTTCCAAACTACAAGCTTTCTTTATCAATCTAATGAATAACATTATAATAGGATCGCCGTTTGGCAAAAAAAGAAGAAGAAAAACAACATTTTAGTCTAAACGCAAACATTTTTCTCTTATCTATGCTTTTGCTACTTACTTTATATATACCATAAAGTATTTACCTAAACAACCATTATCCAACATTTTCAATATAAATAAATATGTTACAAGTAAAATAACCTTTTACATCATGGCATCATGCGTGGAGAACTATGTATCTATCTTGTGCCTAGTAAGTGATCCGGATACTGCTACATAAAGCCTAGAAACCCCTAAGAAGACAAGAGGCCTAAACCTCTACCAATATATACAAATTTGGATGTAATGTGTATGAACACAAAGAGACTATCAACATTCAACACAAAACCCTATATCCACAATCAGTAGCTTGGGATACAAGACAAAAACCATCTACAAAGGAACCAAAACAGATGAAGCATACACAATTCTTCCTTTCCAACCTTGAAGCAACCAATTACCATCTTGATCAACATCAAACTCTTTGCTTTTGTATCCACTTTCCACCAACAACTTCAGTTTCTGAACCAGTTCCTTATCCAGCGAAATTTGTCTAAATCCGGCTCTAATCGCTCTCGCTTGCCACTGCTTATAACTCTCCGGTCTCTCCACTCTTTCTGTACCCTCACAAGCCACTACATTCATGATCTCCCTCCCATAGAACTCTTTCTCAAAGATAACCCTCATTGGATCTTCCCGAGTCAGATTCGTATCACACATGTCAAACAGAGAAGAGTAATGAAACAGAACTTCTCTAAACCTCGTGACAAAGAATGGCGCATTGTAAGATCCGCTGAGGATCGCAGGGATGAACACGTCTGGTTTAATCTTCCTTATCAGCTTCAGAACCATATCTCTAGGGCTGTGCACTTCTACCGTCTCATCTAGGAGGTTTCTAAACCGAAATAACGAGTTTACTGCGACAAACTCGCCTTTCTTTAGCTTCAAGTCTTCCAATTTGATTGTTTCCCATTTCTTCGCAATCGCATTGTACTCAAATGGAACATTGAACTTCTGACAATACTTAGCCAAGCGACGACCTGTCTCAATAACTCCCTCGGCTGGTCTAAATCCACGTTGAGGAAGGTCTATACCGGTTATACGAAGCTTACACATTCCTCCACGTCTCCAAGCAAGACGATGAATCATAGGAGGCCACTGGAAACCATAAGATATCCCAAAATCTATGATGTGGATGGTTTTGGCATTGACTTTGGCAGCAAAGTTCATAATGCTGTGATTAGCAAATATGATTGCGATTTTCTTGAACGGGCAGACAGATATGTATGTCTGGTAAGCTTTTAACATGTCGAAAGCCGATGTTTTCTTTGAAGATAAAGCGGTATAAACCTGTGTACCTATACCCCCCAACCGCGCTTCAAGACAATTTGCGAAATAATGAGCTAATCTCTCTGTTCCATCGCCATAAGACGAAGAATGTTGCCTAATCTGTCTCAACAGTTCTTCAGCGGTTATACGATCATTAACAGACACAGCTTGAGCACAAGAAACCAAAAGTGTCCTCAAATCAGGTGTCTCTTTAGTATAACTATTACCACTAGCAGCCGCTTTCTCGCCTTTATGATTCTTACTAAAGGATGAAGCTTTCGCCGGTTCCTTCGGGAAATTCTCATTAAGAATGCATACAGGTCGTTCCTTAGGCCTACCAAATAGCAGAATCCTATCAAACATCTCAGAAAGCTCAGTTTCATCGACATTAAGAGCTGATTGCTTCTTACTTCTTTCTTCGTCAAAATGTTCGTCTTCGCACCAATTGCTTTTCTTCCCAGTCAATCTGTAAGGAACAGAGCTATCTTTCTCTTTTGATCCGAAAGCTGGAATGTAATTTTCGACATCTATAACCAAATGAGGACTCTTAGGAAGAAACTTACTAGCTTCCTCCATTCCTTTCTTGAATTGAACCGCTAAATCGCCATCATTAAACATATTAGAAACCAAATCATCATTAAAACTTGACCCTAAATCCGAATTACCGCCACTTGATCTAGTAGAAGTAGACTTGAAAACGAAGTTATTGGGGATCGGTGATTGTAACCAAGAATAAGGTCTATTATTCTCCAAACAATCAAAACTCCAATGTGAATCAGAGGATATGGTTGTGTTGCTTGTGGTATAAGAAGAACCATCAGGACTTTTAACCAATTGAGCAGGGCTAGTAGTGACCAAAGGGTGAGAATCCGGATCCGGGTAGGTTTCACCGAGAGCTTCATAGAGAGATTTCTCAGCTGCTTGAAGAGACAAAGCATCATGAAACATACAAGGCTTCTCTTCCATGTCTTCTTTCATAAGAACTTGGCTTATGTATTTCAGAACTGAATCAGATAAATCAGCATCCGCAGAAGCAAAAGCAAGGTTCTGTTGAGAATATGGATCTGGAGGAGGAACAGATCCAATATCTAACAAAGGTTGATCATTTAGATAGAATCCATTTCCTAAACCGGGAAAATTGAAATCGAAGCTGTCCAAGGAATCAGAGAATCCAGCTGAGTAAGAACCCATTGATGAAATCAAGAACCCTAATAAACCCTAGAAATTGTTCCACAAGTAAACGAAAGCCTTGTTATATTCCTAGTCTCGGACAGCAAAAGCAGTTTTAAAGGTTGAATATTTCTTTCTTCCTGATCAAGAACAGAGAATCTAATAACAAAAAGGGTGAAAACTTTTAAATCTCAAAAGAAAAAATGAACTTTGGTTTTGGTAAGATTCAAATTAGAGGCAAACCTGTTGGGATTAAGATGATGCAAACGATTCAGATAGCTATGGAAGAAACCTTTGTGTGGAGGAAATGGTCTGTGTACTAAGTGGTGGAGACATGTAATTTTTTATGTATAATAAACTATAGAGAAGAATAAATTGATGATGGATACAATTTTCGAATTATTTAATAAGAACATTCTGTCTGTACTTGTCTTTCACACTTTTATATGAATCAGAAATCCACTTTGGTTAGGACTTAAAGAAACTTCTTGGGACATTCGAGCTTGTTAGAGGATTATTTCATACGTTTTAAAAACTAAAATTGGAGTAATGAGTACAAAATTATAGAAAATTCTTCAACTTGGCGCCATCCGGTTTTTGTCAAATTTTGGTTCTTTAATTTTAACATCAACTGATAATAACGCTACAAAACCCACGATTATGCAATCTTGATTCAAATAATACTTTTGAGATTTGTGAAATTTTGTAAAGTAATAACCTATGGATAAACAACAATAGAATCCACCGACGGACCTAACATTAAAATGGGTGGAGACCTAAAAAAAATAAAGACGATAGATGTGATAAAGTTGGTGTTAAAGTTAAACCTACATAAGAGTTTAATGCTCTACAAAAAAAAATTCGAGGATCCATGAATTATATTATAAGGCCACAAAACTCATAAAGATGATAAACTCAAATCTTGTTATCCACTGCTTGAAATGTCATGGTGGTGGCCCTAGTGGGATTATCAAATTTGCATTAACCATGTTAGACCCTAAAGATATGATTAGATACATTTAAGTAATCAATTTCGACTTTTGAATTCCCACTAAGATATGATTAGTTAAAACTTAAAACAAACAAACATACTAAAGAGAGAATTGCAACTAGATTATCAAACTGCCCAATGAAAAAGAACACAATTATCAACCTTAGCTTTAGAAGGTTTTATTCAAATTCTATCTATTACCAAACAAAAAAGAGGTTTTATCCAAATTTATTTTAATTCAATTATATAAATGATATGATATACAACTAATTAATATTATCATTATTATTTAATTTATTTGAAGCTAAATAGGTTTAGATATATATACATATATATATATAGACATCTTAACTTATATTTAACAACAAAACTTTAATTCAACTTCCTCTCCAGTATATGAATAATTGTTATACATATGCAGTAAAACAAGAAGTAAAAAAAAAAGAAACAAAGGGAAAGTTCTTATTCGAAGCGACTCGTGATCGTCAACCAATTCTGTGCTTCAATATAATTACCAGGAGTAAGCGTTATAGCCTGTTTCCAATACTCAGCGGCTTGAGCGAACCAAGCCTCCGCCATTTCAGAATCTCCTTGTTGAATGGCCTGTTCTCCACGGTCGGAATAGGCGGGTCAATTCCCTCCCAGAGAACCGTACTTGAGAGTTTCCTACCTCATACGGCTCGAGAACCAACTCTTTTGTTTTGGTGTACCAGTTTTTTAACTTTAACCCACTTTAACTTTCTATCTAATTGAATGTCTAATTCAATGAGGCAAGACAATGATCAAGAAAGAAGAATCAGAAGAGGATGATCAAATCAATGAACAATCTTTCTCCTCCCCAAGACATTCCTACTTTATACAAGAGTATAAAAATTAGAGGTTTAGTGGTATTAGAGGCATAATTGGGAACACAATTGCTGAATCTTAGACGGGCTATCGTTAGAGAGCTTATCCATCTCTGTTCTCCCATTAGCTATACATGTCAAGTTCATTTGCTTCCCAATTTGGCTTGACTGCATCAAATTCACCAATTCCACAGTTACTCTCAGCTTTATAAACTCCAATACGAAAAAAGATCCGATATATGAAATGTATTATATCTATTCTATCTTCTTCTATTGACATGGTTTCTAACTAGTCCAATACCCGGTTTCGCTTGTCACACATAAAACATCGGTGTGTTCTTCTAAATATTATCACTAAACTATGCAGCTTAAAAAGATAACTAGATATGCTAAATAAAGAGCATAAGAAGTTTTTACCTCACAGTAAACATTTTGAGATTTACAGCTCCATAGCGATGTAGGAACACAGCTGAGATAATGGCACCATGAACAATGCTTGTTCAAATCCGTTCCTCGAATAAGCACTACAAGTCCAGCGGTGTACCTGACAACATATTTCATAAAATTTTCATCAAAGTTATGACTGGAATTTGTATTTAGTTGTGTAATCGATAGATGGTGAAAAGACAGGAAGCATACCCAGCTATCAAAAGAATTAAAGAGGTGACCCATAGAACGTATTGGTATGGCTTGTGTTTGGATTTAGCAGAAGGTGCAGCATAACCTCGAGGATTGTTCCTCTGGTTGAAGTATCCATACTGAGGACGGATCAAGAAAACAAAGCCTAGAAGAACCCCAGATGTGAATCCTCCAAGATGGGCAAAGTTGTCTACATGTGGAAGAATACCTAGTGCTAAATTAATGGCTATGATGAAGATGAGAGTCAAAAGAGCTGCAAACTGCAAATAGAGAAAACTGATGAAAGCTTTTAGATGCATTATTCATGGAAATGGAAGAATGAAGATAAAAAATTTGGGTACCTTATTTGCGTAAATAGTCCAGTTAGTTAGGAGCTCTGAAATCATAGCACCAAGCAAACCAAATAACGCTCCAGAGGCACCAATGGATATACCAGCTCAGTAAAAGAGAGAAGATAACAAACTTCCTCCAAATCCAGAAATCATATAGAGCAATCCAATGCGAACTGTCAAAGAAAAGAAAATCAAAACAAGATGGTAATTTTTATAAACGTGAACGCAAAAATCAATAAAAGCTGAGTCTTCCAACATCAACCATACACATCTTGGCACAGAAAGCAACTCATGAGTCAGCAATCTCGTATTAAGTTCTAAACTTCCATCATGAGCAAGAAAGAGCCAAAACTGAGAGTAATAATTACATCCTTAACAAAGATAAAGGCTGAGAAGATTTAAGATGCATACCAAATCCAAATTCTTGCTCGAGTCGAATTCCAATAAAGATAAGACTCAACATGTTAGCAAGAACATGAAAAACCCCAGCATGTAGCCATATACAAGTGAACAAACGCCACACCTGGTGCTTATGAACCACCGTTGATACATCTAACGCCCCCATCTTCTCAAATCTGGTATCAAAGAAACACATAATTGTAAACACTTTAACTCAAACCCAAAACATTTACACTACTAAGTAAACAAACACATGAAATTGCCACCTCAAGTCTACCATAAACTCAAAAACTCTTAGAACTAATTACCAGAAACTATACTAAAATGCAATGCCACAACTTACCTCACAATTTACTCACCAAATTGGCATACTCATCCACACAGTCTAAAGATCTAAAAATATGGTACAAGTAATTATTTAAACAAGAACTCAAATCACCTTTTAACAAGTCCTATCAACAGAAACATTTTAAACACAGAGAACACAAATCTCAATCAAAATGTGGAATCTTTTCGAATCAAAGCTAAGAGCTTTACGTCAAAGAAGAAGGACCCAGAAGAGGATTCTCTTTCATAGGTTGAAAACCAAATCTCCCAAGAAATCTAGCTGAGCAATTAGCCGAATTCTGAGGACAATTGTTAATAAACATCGAAACGGCGAAAAGAACAATGTTAGACACCACAATAGCTGGAACAAGCCATGGAAACCAAAGCTTAAAGGGTCTAAGCTCCGCGAACGAAGCTATCTCTCTCCGCCGGCGATTCGCCGGAGAAGTTTGTACGGTTTTGTTTCCGGTGGATTCACCACTTTGATCTCTAGACCTTCTCGCCGATCTCGAGCCATTTTGAAAGCTACCAAATCTCTCTCTTCTCCTTCTAATCGAAGAACAGAGCTAAAAGAAAGGATCAAGCTTCACGACATTGTTCTTCTACAGCGAGACGAAGAAGGAAGGGTAAGATGAATCAATCGTCTTTCCTCTTTTGAGGGCATTTCCTTGTGAACAAGTTAATTAAAATTTAATTTGAGACTAAATATGTTAGGAAATAAATTTTTAATTTTATATAATATAGTTTAAAAATTTTTTTTGGTTAAATCACATGTTAAGAGTTTAAGAGATTCGAATATTAACTGCGGAAACAGTAGCTTCATTAATCACATGATGATTCAACATTATATTAATTTAGTTGTGTAGATTCAACAATAGCTTTGATCCAGTTGTGTAGTATATAGTAAGAGTTGAAATATAGACAATATTTCTTTCTGTTTCTTGTAAATCTTAGAAAATATGTTTTTACCTTCGAATCCAAATCCAAATTCAAATGATTAATTAATTTGACTGTTAGCTTCTAAAACCGTCAAACACGTTAATATTATGCATATAATTATTAGAGACAAGATCTTTGAACGGTAGAGATCTTATCAATAACTTCATTTTACTCAAGGTTAGGTATTAATAATTGGATCCAAAAGAGTTTTAAAATAGAAATGAACTAAACTGCATGGAAACAGAAACGGATATTTCAAAGCACAACGTTTGAAAACACGAAATCAATTTTCCAAAATTTTATTGGAAAAAAATACATGTTGAAAACATATTAGAACACCAAAGGTCCAAACATCCAACTATATTATAAAACTATTATCTTAACAAAATAAGTTCAATACATAAAATTGAATATTTATATATATATATAGTAACTCAATAAACCACAAAAATCATAATGCTCAAAATTAAGTATTTTAGACTATTATTATCTTCCTTATAATAGCGTTCTAGTGATTTTTGAACAAATTATGGATTTTTGATCAAGTTAAGAAAGTACCAAAAATATTTATATGCTTCCAAATTAAAAATGTTAACACGCTTCGAAAACTGGAATCACAAAATCTATGTTGCTTTCTAAATAGAATTGCTGTTTTTAAATCATTTGTAGTTTAACATTTTTATGAATCGCGCTTTCTCGCCATTTTAAAAATTTCCGATTTTAAAATAGGAAGCAAACCTCAGATGAAAATTTTGTACTACCTAAAATTTAACTTCCATGCTACCTAGGATTTGAGCTCTCCAAAAATTCTAATGTCTTTCGTGTCTCTACTTGATTTGGCTTCAATCTCAATAACAATAACAAAAAGGTAAAGCTGCATTTGACTAAAATATATATACATTGATTCAAAAGGAGTAAGTATAATAACATCTCTTAGGAGATAAGCGTAAAGTATTGCGGAAATAAAAATATGTAATTGTAACAAATAGAAATGTTTTTTAACATGTTTTATCCTTATATAAAACAGGAGAAAAATTATACATCTCTTTTCTTTTTCTTTCTCTCTTTTGCAACAGAAATAAATTGGTATAGATATATTTTTTCTCTTAGTGTTGGTCTAGGGTTTCAACCACGTATTGGGTAATGACAGATAGCAAAGAGATTTTGGAGAATTTTGTTATTGTTGAAGTTTTACCTCGAAGATTATAATGAATAGTTAGATCGTCTGAGTTGACGCTCTAACTAAAACAGAAAAGGTTTAAATAATATAGTCTTGTCTTATAAAAGATTGTCTATGTATTCTTAAAAATATCAAATCTTTCTTAATTCTTGTTAATTTATTCGTTTGTAAAGTTGTTTTGTGTGGTTGTATTTAAGTGCATGCACGAGAGATTAATTTATACTCTCTGTGATGGTTTTGTTTTTCTGCTGAAAAATATTGTCTTTACTAGAAAACTAAAAGCATATTTATTATGAAACGAATTTAATACATAGAAAAATAAAATAAAACTACAAAATTAACACGAAGAAAGAAACTCACCACAGTGATACGAGACTATGGTTAGGTTGATTGTGGTATCGTTAGGAAGTTTTAATTAATTAGTTTTTTGGTGTTTTACTTTATGTATTTGGTTTTCATAATTTTTTTTATGTTAAAGTGTTTTTTTTTTTGCATGAGAGTTATGATTAAGTTGTATGAAGGCCATATAAGGGTCTCTATTGATTAATAAAAAAAATAACTTCCAAGAATTAACCTTAATCGAGAGACTATGGTTAAGAGGAAACTTAACTTAAATCTTTCTTGTCTCTTACCTTTAACAAAGGTTCCGATTACGAGTTCGAAGACACAATCTTTGGCTCGTATCACACGGATTGTACAGATTCTCATATTTTTACTTTTCACCTTGATTGGGTAATGCACTCTAATGAAATTCCCATGAGCAAATGTCTCTCTTTATTTGGTGATTATCTGAAAGATTTATTAAATATGATCAAAATTGATAAGTGATTTTTCAACTGATCTATCAAAAATACCTATCGTGCATAACACTTTAAGATCAAATATACAAAAAATAAAGATCACACATTAGAGATTCGAGATACAAACTAATTTATAGCAAATTATTTTGGATTTTTAAAAAATTATAAACAAATGAATGAAAAAAAAATGCAAAGAGAAAAACAAAGAAATGCATTGGACCATGGGTTCTACTATCATAAGAGTGAACTAACAGTCAAACAATGATGTAATAGATTGAATTAAGCACCATCGTAAAATATGAAATTCACAACTATGACTAATCCACTTCTGTGGCACTAATCACTTCACTAATTAAGTATTAACATAACTTCTGTTAACAATCTCATAATCAATGAGCATTAATAAACAGTTCTAATAAGTTCACTAAACATTTTAATCATCAATTTCCATTGACTAGGTATGTAAAGCTCATAAAAGGTTCATTCAAACATTTCATCGAACACCTTTCGGATGTGAATTGCATAATCTCTAAATATTGAGAGATCAAGTCTAGCATTATGCTCAACCTAAATGAATTATCTAACAATAATTAACGGTCATCATCTAACCACCAAATCATCATAATCTAACATAACCCATGTTCCAATTAAAAGACTAACAACCTAAATGAAGAAAATGAAAAAAGAAAAGAGATAAATATGGATTTACAAAGATAGAAGTAAAGAATCTTTCATTAGAGTTGCACAATATGACAAATATCAATCCAAAATATCTAAAGAGAGTGAATATCAAAACCAACTCTAGAGAGAATAAAACTTAGGGTTTCTGTGTGTTTTACAAATATTTATAGAGAGGAAACAAAAATAATTTGGGTAGATTTAGCAGTTTTCTGAAATTGATTTGAAATCGATTTATTGTAAATTTAGCGGTTAATTGTTTTCTGGTTACCATTAAACAATGTCAACCACGGTTTATGAATAATTAAGATTCGAATTTTGAATATGTGTGGATATAATATTTGAACTTTTAGTTTGTATATATTAAAAGATTTAATTTTTACTTTATGGAGATTTAGAATGACATATAAAATTTGTGTGTATCTAATCGTATATACCATATTTTGTGTGAAAATAGATCGTTTTCCTCAAATTATGTTGGTGAGTCATATATCTATTTCTCAACTCATCAAAACTAATTTTGATCTCATGATTTTGCTAGGTTTACACAGGTATAGAATTAGAGATATTTTACAAGTGGCTGGATTCTATAACAGCACACCTCAATTTCGATTCGTACGTAGAAAGGAAATGGTTCTAAGCATTCATATGGAGGTTATAACTGAAGAACATATTTGAAATTCATTGCATCATGTCGCCCTGGTTCTTGAATCTTCAAATTTGATGTTGGTGGGTAACACATGCATGTTATGGTGATGTCTCTACTATACCAGGTCACGATGTCTTTTACTGGGAACTCAAACACAAACGCATCAACCATGTTGAACTTGATAAAAAAAGTATAGGTGAAATGTTTCTGTGTAATGGAGGAATTATTTGATGATCTTTATAACGTATTTAGGAGTAAAGATGATTCAATCGGACCGCTAGAGATAGAGTAGTGCAACAAGGAACGTTCGATTCTCTCATGGAATTTTTCGTCACTCGGGGAACTTCGATGTCTCAATACAAGACACCTATATACTTAAAAACTTCTGAGGCTTTAGCAGTTCTTGAAGTCAAGGTTCTTGCTCGGTTCTTTAGTGATAAATGTCCCCCCTTTGAAAATATATGATTAAAGAAGAGTGGAAAGAAACTTGTGGTTTCGATTGTGCATTAAGTTTGTGCGTCTAAGTAGCGTGATTGATGCATTTATCTGAGTTTGTGGTTTTTTGTGTACGTTTAAATGCGTGTTTGATGTATTTTCTTAATTAAGAAATGGTATGGCATTATGACTGTTCGTGTGTATACGCTATATACATAATACATCATTGGAAATTTAAGGTAAACCATTACAACCAGTCAAGCTTCAAAATCATTCCTCATCCTCGGTCCCAATATCACCACAAAACCTGTAAAAACCAGAGACAATTCGATTAGAATTTTTAACATCTTAAAAACCCTAACCAAATCCAAACCTTCACAACTAGGAAACAAAATATTGAAAACTAAGCGACGCAAAAGTAAATCTGATTGAGCCCGGACAAAAGCCGAAAATGAACCCGGAAACCGAAATCGTCCACACAATGAAAACAAAAGTCCAAAAAAATGGGAAAGAGAAGTGATCGAGTCAAATATCTTTTTGTCACCAACGCAGTCTTGTTTAAATCTAGTTCCAGGGGCTGCATCAATCATTTATATATATATGAGATTAGTCTTTAATTTGAGTTGACTGGCCAGTTAACCAGATATTTACACCAAAATCAAGTACTACACATTAAGTTTTTTTTTTTACTAATATGAAAACTTTGATTTAGGTGCATGAACAAATAGTAAGGACACACGTACGAGAGAATCTTAATTAGTTACATCGCTCCAAGTGTGATTAATTAACGCTTTGTTGAAAAATACACATCTTTTCATTAATCACTAACAAAAACCTATATACCTTTGAACGCTTCAACACCCTCACAAATCTCACCATCTCTCTCACAGCGTCTATTCATTTTCTGAATCTGATAAAGATCCATCCATTTTTTCCTAAATCTATCATCCAGACCCAAGAATTCAACACAATCTTTCACGTTTCCTTGTGTCACAAGCAATAAATCAGGTATTGGAGGTGAGGTTTGGTTAAATTAATGCATGAGAAACGCACAAAGAAGAGGTGGAACAATGGCAATGGAGAAGTCAAGCTCAAAGTACAGAACCCAGTTCTGGTACGTGGCAATGGCCTCTTTCCTCTTATGGCTTTGCTTGCTTTACCTTTTCAATTCCTCCGCAACAACGGTTCATAACCACGCGAGATTGTTCCGACAAGAAAATGTCATAGATCTCCCGGTCCAAAACGTCCCACAACACGAAGAATCTGATCAAGTTCCTGTCGTTGTCTCCGAGGACATTTCTGTTGATAACAGCTCTCTTCCTGTTTCCGATGATTCATCTCCGGATGATCAGATGTCAGAAGACAAGAAGGTTGTGACGGATCTCGTCGAGGAACTTGAGAAAGAAAAGGTTGAGAATGAGAAGAAGAGAGGTGATACGGTTTTGAGTGGTCTGTCTTCGAGAGCGAGAAGAGGACATCGAGAGTCACGAAAGACGAGATTTTCAGGTAGATTGGAACCAGATAAGAAAAGGGTTCGTCGTAATGATGATGATGAGAGCAATGTGGACAATAGTGTTAAAGAACCAAACTATTTCGAGTCTAAGAAGGATGTGGAGCCACAGAAAGAGCAAGTTGATGATAATGACGATGACAAGGATTTGCCGAATGATTTGTCCAATGATGACCTTGAAGGTGAAGCAAAAACCCAGAAAAGTTATACATCGAGAAGCAACATTTCTGAGGCCAAAAACAAAGTAAATTCCAAGATTACTCGACCTAAGAGAGTCCATAAAATTATAATACGGCCGAGAGAAGCGCGGCATAACGATCCATGTAGAGGAAAATACGTTTATATGCATGAAGTTCCATCTTTGTTTAACGAAGAGCTTCTCAAGAATTGTTGGACACTGAGTAGGTGGACTGATATGTGTGAGTTAACATCGAATTTTGGGTTAGGCCCTCGATTACCAAACATTGAAGGAGTTTCTGGTTGGTTTGCTACAAACCAATTCACATTGAAAGTGATATTTCACAATAGGATGAAGCAATACAAATGCTTGACTAAAGACTCGTCTTTGGCTTCTGCAGTGTATGTTCCTTACTATCCTGGTTTAGACTTGATGAGGTTTTTGTGGGGACCGTTTCCTTATATGAGAGATGCTGCGGCGCTTGATTTGATGAAGTGGTTAAGGGAGAGTCCTGAGTGGAAGAGAATGGATGGTCGAGATCATTTTATGGTGGCTGGTCGTACTACTTGGGACTTTATGCGTACACCTGAGAATGAATCTGATTGGGGAAATAGGTACGTCACCAATTCTATTTGATGATTTAATTAATGTTAAATGAATAGTAGAATAGTGTAGTTTATGAAACATGAGAGGAGAATAAGCTAATCATGAATAGCTAGAAAACTAGTTTTAATAGATCGACAACGTTTTGCTTTTACTAGTTACTATATTGCATTTCAATTAAGTGGAAACATGAATACTTGATGAATTATGTGAATGGTAATATATTTGCATATTATCATATTTTTCAAAACGTCAAAATATGAATAAGTGTTACACTATTTATCATCGTGAAGATTCCAATTGGTAACATTGTGGGATGAAAATAATTCTTTTATTGTTTGGTCATGAATCTTGCAGAATTACATAATAGAGAGTCCACATGAATGTTTTTGTTTTTTATTATTGGATAAGTTTTCTCATTGTTGTCTCTATCTCTACCTAGCCAGGCTAATGATCTTACCGGAAATTAGAAATATGACGATGCTACTAATTGAATCAAGTCCATGGAACTACCACGGATTCGCGGTTCCTTATCCGACCTATTTCCACCCTTCAAACAGTGCAGAGATCATCCAATGGCAGATGCGAATGAGAAGAATCAAACGTAGTTACCTATTCTCTTTTGTTGGTGCCCCACGTCCAAACCTTGGTGATAGCATAAGATCCGAGATAATGGACCAATGCAAAGCTTCAAGAAGAAAATGCAAGCTTCTAGAATGTGTTTCGGGTTCTCAAAAGTGTTATAAACCTGACCAGATCATGAAATTCTTCTTGAGCTCAACGTTCTGTCTCCAACCTCCTGGTGATTCCTACACGCGCCGCTCCACTTTCGACTCGATCTTAGCAGGTTGCATACCAGTTTTCTTCCATCCAGGATCAGCTTACGCGCAGTACATTTGGCATTTACCGAAAGATATCGCGAAATACTCTGTTTTTATACCGGGGAAGGATGTGAAAGAAGGTAAAGCGAGTATAGAGAAGGCTTTGAGTAGGATCACGAGGGCGAAAGTTGTTGCGATGAGAGAAGAAGTGATAAAACTAATACCAAGGTTGATGTATTTTAACCCGTCGGGTAAACGAGATGACGCAGGAAGGTTTGAAGATGCGTTTGATGTCGCGATGCAAGGAGTGTTGCAGAGAGTGGAAGGATTAAGGAAGAGGATTGAGGAAGGGAACGAGGAGATTTTTGATTTTCCGGAGCAGTTTTCTTGGAAATATAATGTGTTTGGAAACGTTGAGAGGCATGAGTGGGATTCTTACTTCGATAGGCCTTGATTGATTTTGAGTATAAGATTGTCTTTGAAGTGTGTGTTTTTAATTATTGGGAGAGAAGTGAATGTCGTTGTGATTTTGATGGTAGAAAAAAGTTACGAGGCCTATTTTCTTAGTTGGTTTGTTTGATTCATACAGTTTCAGGGGAGATTAAAGGCTTTCTTACTTTTTTGGATAGATAACCAAAATTTCTGTCAAAATTGGCAAAAACAAATGTGGTGAATCTGGTGATAAAGCTATCGGGTGTATTTTTGCCTTATTTAAATAATAACGTGATATCATATGAAATAAGATGTTTATTTAAAACGACTAATATTATACATAGAAGAAAAAACTCAAGTGATTACCATTTTGCAATTTATTTTTTCTTCAAATAAGAAGTAGAATTTGGCTATCTAATTACATATAGTCAAATTTAAATATGTGTTACAAGTTTCATGAAGAAAGCAAGAAGTTGGTTTTCTAGATTAGTCGACATGGAACCTCCATATCTAACAGTTGAGTTCTTTCGAATGTTTCATGTAGAAAGCCATCACATTCTTTCTTCACCAACAACAGACTAATATGGTGAAGGACATTTCAGAATGATAGCTTCAAATGTAGCTTCTTACAGCAAGATGGTTTCATACATACTTGTTAACACCATTCCTAAGGCCGTTGTTTATTGTCAGGTCAGACATGCGAAACTCTCTTTGCTCAGTTACTTCTACGCACAGATCAGTCAGAGCCAGGTGTATCTCTACTTCAGTCAATCAGTTTGGTTAAGTTGCTAAATTTTTTTGGATTGGTTTGATTAGTTTCTTGGGTTTTGAGGATTGGGTTTGGTTCTTTTCGCAGGGAAACGATTGGGGCAATTACTAAACAAAAACCCGACTTTGATGGAAAGGAAATCGTAGTGTGCAAAGAAGCTCAAGCTATACAAGAAGGTTAGATATGTATCGATGCAGGGGTTTGGGTTTGATACCGATCACATTTTCGAGTGAATAATGATTTTTATTAAGTTCATATATAAACAGACATGATTCATTACCTTCAAAGTTATTTATTAATTGTGGCTATAAATTATAATTGTAATGACCTCTTCTATGAGTTTCTCTCTTGCTAATCTTGGTGTAAGCTAAGCCACATCGTAGTCCATGTCAATGTAAAAGTAGTAGTTCCAGGCCGTGTCCTGAGAAGAAGAAAGTCTTTTATTCTATGATCTCATGATTCTCATCTATGCTTAAAATTTTCTCAAAATCTCAGATGTTGTAGCGTTTAACATGATTCCTAGAAGGTCATCTCCAAAATTCTTGGATTTTAGCCTATCATTCTCTTAATCATGTTTTTAACATTCCTATCCGAGGTTCCATATTTGAAGGTTCAAAGGTGTAGGTAGTCACCTTGTAGTGAAAAAAAAAACTTAAATGTAGGAACCTTATACTTTCCTATCTATATTTTGTTTCCTCCATTCTTCGAACATCCTTAAAGTGCAATCCACCATCAAACTAACATTAAGTTAAGGCGAAGAACTTAATTGAGAATATTAGCAAGACGACATCCATTGCAAGTTGTTAGGGAGATTAGGTATTCCAAGCCGTCCCAAATCTAGATTAGTAAGCATGATCAATTATAATTTGGAGAGGTTTGGGTGAAAAATGAAAAAAAAAACAACTTTTGTAACAGGTTGTTGTAGGTGCTCATCTCGCCAGAACATTAACCGTTTGCGCATCACCTTTTTTGTTTGCAGTCCCATAACACATACAACGTCTGGGAATATAGATAAAGAAATATCTTGGTCAACCATGTTTAAATTCTTGTGATAGTTTTATGTAATTAATGATTTTATTGCTTTTAGTTAATATACTAGATAGTTTTTAGCATACTTCTTGATTCAAAGTATCATCGATTCTCTTGCATTTGCATCTCATATTAGGATTTAGATGCATGATTTTCATGTGCATTCTTAATTTGTAGGTTTGGAGTGAAGTGGATAATAAAAAGGGATCAAATAGAGTAAAAGGATCAAAAGAGGAGATTTGATGAAAAATATGCAGCGGCGAGATGACATCGAGGAGAGCCAGCGGTTACGTCTGGCGGCATGGTGACAACGGTACGTATCAGTGGCAAGATCAGAGGTTTGATGTCAACCAATGGAGATTTGATGTTTTTTGGCTGGAGATGTGGCGGACAGATGTCAGCAGTATGTTGTCGACCGGTAGCATTCAGCGGGATCACGCATCGGCATCACACCACCGATGGCGCCTGGTGAGGGGGTGGAGCGGCTTAAAGTACACATTTGGAAGCCAGCGGCCATTCCCAGCAGTTTGGCGATGTCAAAAAGACCATTTTCTTGTGCTATCCATCGGGTTGACATGGTTTGCTGCGGGTTGACCCGATTTTCATTTATTTTGAGTATAAATACGTTTTACCCTGAAAAGAGTAATCTTATGTTTTTGAGAATTTCTTAGACTTTAAACTTTCTTCAAGAATATTGTATGCTTTTGAATCTTTTAGGTTATCAATTTTCCTTTTCTTTTTAAATCTTTCATCGGTTTTTCTTATAATCATGATTAGCCAAAAATCAAATTTGTTGCTTTGTGTTATCATGATTGTTAGTGAATAATCATTTTAGATTTCTTGGATTGGTAGATCTAGGGTGATTAGGAGTTGATTAGTAGAGTATAGGTATGAAACATCTTAGATCTTTTTTTAGTAGGTGTTAATATTGCTAGATTAGTATTGATCATGTTAGTTTAGGACTTAAGCATTTTCACGTACAAAAGGTGCTTGATAAAACGTTTGAGCCAAATTACTAAGTTTTTTTTTCATACATAGCCAATGGAAATTGATGATTAAGGTAATTAGTGGCTAGTTAGATTTTTTATTAATACTCATTGATCATTTGATTGCTAACAAAAGTTATTGATGATTATATGATTAGTGAAGAGATTAGTACCATAGATGTGGATTAGTTGAGATTAGTGATTTAAGGCCTATAGATTATATTTGTTAAATTGTATTAAGCTCCACTAGTTAGAAAGTAGTCATGCTAGTCTACTACTTTCATCTCAAGAATTCAATTTTCATTATTTCCCGCTTTATTTTTATATTCAAATTTCGTTACAAACCCAAAACATTTATATTGCTTAGATTGAATCATGGCATGCATTTCTAGTGTGCCACATGTTGTTTCCTTGATGATCGATACCTAAAGTGTTCAATAGCACGATAGAATAATTGTAGCATTTTAAAACATGATTATCATTTTGGCGCCGTTGTCGGAGAAATATACCAATTATTCATTAGGATTTTGTCGTTATTCGAGACTAATGTTTAATTTTTCACTTGTTATCTAACCTTTTGTCTTGGATTTTGGTTTCTCTTCCTTTAGGTGCATGAACTTTAGAAGCCACGATACACAATACTTGGTGATCGAGTTGAGGATATTCCACGGTTAGAGAGAGAGACTATGAGAGCAACAAGAGAGCATTTAGAGCATTTGGCACGTCTAGCCATGGGCGAAATCTTGCTTTAACCGGTTTTGAGGGTAATGTTGATTGATTCGATAATGGAGGGGGTAAAGCACCGAATCATCCTCAAACAAACCCACATGTGATTATAATGTTTAATGAGCCCAACATTTATGGGAATCGAGTCGGTATTCGCCCACTATAGGTGGAGAGCAACAATTTTGAGATCAAGGCTAACCTCATTAACATGGTCCAATGTAGCAAGTTTCATTGGTTGCCAATGAAGGATTCTCTAAACAACTTGGATCAATTTAATCGCTTTTGTGGAACCGTGAAGATAAATGGTATCTCTGATGATGTTTTAAAACTAAGACTCTTTCCATTCTCTCTTGGTGATAAGGCACACCAATAAGAAAAACACTTGCCTCACAAGTCCATCACATCTTGGGATGAATGCAAGATAGTCTTCTTGGAAAAGTTCTTCTCTACTTTGAGAACGACTCGTCTTAGGAATGAGATTTTTGGTTTTTCTCAAAAGGGTAATGATAGCTTTAGTGAAGCGTTGGAAAGGTTCAAGGGCTACACATCACAATGTCCTCACCATCATCAGCTGTTTGATTGGGATACTATCACCTAGGTTCCTAAACTTTGAATGGATGGCGGAGCATAGGTGGCAAGCAATTATATAGATACGGTGCTTTACCCGTAGACACTTTTCCAGTTCTTGCAAAAATTGTATGGGAGTCGTCCTCGAAGGGACTTCCCGAATGACCAGACCAAGAAATTTTACCATACTCCGTGCAGCTATTGTTGTTGATCCTGCGGAGCCTACCCAAAGGTTCATGCCAGATTGTAGGAAATGGGCAGTACATTTTCATATTTCTATGAGAAGTTCTACGGCACCCACGATTCTTAGTAGTAAGTCTTCAAAAATTATACGCTCCATGGACAGAGCAAAAAGTGGAGTCTTGGTCAGAGCAAGTCGCCTTATTCTATTACCAGACAACATTAAGGCTGCAAAAACCAATGCACCAATTACGGTACAATAAAATTGTAATTCGTTAGTTACTCCAGAACTCACCAAATCTGAAAAAGATAGAAGTTATTTGTATTCCTTGGAAGCCTCCGCCCACATCTCCATTCAAGATTTCTTGGCCCACTATTGGCGCCAATGATGGTACGAACTAGACGGATGTGCTCTAGTACCAGTTGGGACATCAATTAACCAAGCTATGAACCACACATTTCATACGCACGCCTATCTCATCAATGAATCAAGAAGTCACTTCCCAATGAGCTGCAACCGTTAGAAAGAAAAGTATTGTTGCATCTTAACTACTGGAGTCTCATAGTCCTTCACATTTTCGATTCCCAAAGGCAACCAATCTCGTAACTCAGTGAGTGCTTTCTAAGAAAGAAGGGCTTGAAAGAGAAGATGAAATAGGAACAATAATGGTGCTGGTCGTAATAGGTCAACTTTCATATTGAATCAAGAATTAGCATGAAAGTTCCATTTCAGGGAAGGACGACGGTACCATGATACTTTTTGTTTTTGTCGAGCCCTGATTTGGTCTCTGCTTTGATGGTTACACGTGCTAAAGATTTGGTACATTTTGTTTTGTTTTCCATTCCAGTCTTTTGTGACACTTTTCATATTTACTTCTTTTATTAGGTCTCGATTTCTTAGCTATGATCTTCCCAGTAGTGCATATAAGAGCTATAGCCGTTTCATTCCTTTTCGTTGTTATGATGTTCCATATTCAAATAGCAAAGATTCACGAAGAAGTATTGCGTCTTATGACAAGGAGCTATATATTACCTCTTATTTTCCAAGAACAACGACATACTATACATCTAGAAGGCTAGAAGAGAGAGCGTCAACTTGGGTTTGCGGATGCCAGCTTGGCTCTATATCGTTATGGAGTGACAGGACGGCAGCCCTTTTAGGGGGTTTTTAGGGACCAATTCACTCTGCATAGATTGACTGAATGCAAAAGGCCTTCCACTAACAGACGATCGTGTAGATTTATTGTTACTCATGTCAGCATTCTCACTTATGATATTTCTAGGTCTAGTCACCAAAAGAGACTTTAAATATCCCCTGAGCACAACTGAACATGGCCAAAATTATTTTTTCCTTATTAGTTAAGACCCTAAAGTTTTAGATGTTATTTAAATGAAAAATATTTACAGGACGATTACTTGGGAAACTAAGAAATTTCAGTTTTGCAAACGAAGAAAAAAGTAAACATGTGAATTTTTAAAAAGTAACCTTAGTTAAAAATAATAATTTTATGGATCTAAAGCATTGTTTCTTGAAACCATTACACTGGGTGAACAAACTTTTAGTCGCATAGTTAATATTTTAAATAAGTGAATATAATAAACGATTTTTTTATGTAGCACAGGGCTCATGATGACTTTGACCCATCCCTGGATGTGTTATAGTTTTACACTATGAATTGATGATGTGGTATTATGAGAGAGATAATTTTACTCTATAAATCTATATACATGTAGCTGGTTGTGAAAGTTTTGCTTCTATTTACATGAATTAAAATTTAACTGAGATTCATATTACCACAAAAGCGTCTGTAGTCCAACGGTTAGGATAATTGCCTTCCAAGCAATAGACCCGGGTTCGACTCCCGGCAGACGCAATCTTTTTACTTTTTACTTCTTCATCAGAACTTTATATTGAAAATCAGCTAGAGTGAGATCGATATCAATGAAATGTTTTTGTTCCAAATTTTGATAAACCGGAAAACTTTACCATAGTTGAGAATTAACGCATACTTTAGTTTATTACAAAAAAACAAAAAGATAATAATAGTTGACAAAACTAAATGAAAATTTGAAAATCTACCAAATGCTAGTTCCCATCTTTAGAAAACAAAAGCATACTGTAATCAGAGAAACCATTAAAGGTGGGTTTTGCTAAACTTCTTCGGAGCAGCTAAAGCAACATAAGCACAACATAGAATGTCTCTATCAGAAGCTAGACAAGCTATACACCAGAATCCACGCAAGCTGAAATGTAATGCCATCACAACAAAATCAACTCTCAAGATTGAAGAAAATCTAGAGAATATCTTAACCTTAGACAACTGTAGAGAGAGGGAGAGAGGGAGAGAGGAAGAAAATGTACATACCAGGAATAAACTTAGAGAAGCAAATAAACCGTCCTGGAGCAGAGCTGTGTGACCACCAAAGTCTTCTTCATCGATCTTTAGAATCAATGCATAATAACCGTATACTATGCCGGAGGAGATTACCAGAAATCTGCCAAATTTTAGTCAACGATGTTACTTGTTAAGACAAACCAACTCAATAGGAAAGACCTGCTATGTAGCGTGATCAAATTTAGCTCAAAATAAAGATTCTTAACTAATCAATGGAACAAAAACTAATATTGAACATTGGAGGTTTAATGTCTCTATTGTAAGAACTACGTGTTGCTTGATCCCTTTAAAGGGTACGTAGGAAGATCTTAGAAGCATAGCTATAACAATTAATAAAAGCCATTTTCCTATATGATAAAGCGGAGCTTAGCCTTGCAAATCATAAAACATAAATTTGTCTCACGAAGTATAAAACTAAGCTTAGACTCACAAATAAGAAAATTGAGCTCTGTCTCGCAAACTGTTAATCTGAGATCTGTCTCGCAAAGTTTAAAGTTGAGCTCTCCCTCGCAAAATATAAAATTGAGCTCTACCTAGCAAAATAAAAAATTGAGCTCCAACTCGACAAAATATATCGACACATTTTCCATGTGTTAGATCTTATCTATGTGTTTTTATTTAAGAAAGAAAGTCAAATATTTACACTTAATAACATTAAAGCCAAGGTCTATGTCGCATCATTGCTCCAAACCGTCTGAGACAAATAAATCGAGATTCTGCGCCACTGGAGACATGTTTAAACATTGTTCAGAAAAGCGTAAGTCGGGGCACAACCCGCAACAATAACCTAAAAACCGGGTTAACTAATCAACGATAACACAGGAGATGTCCTGCACTTGATTAGATTCAATCCTTAACAATCAAAAGAAAAGCAATCAAGACTAATCAAGATGCAGCTCGCCAAAAATATCAAAACAGAAAAAGTAAAAATTGCTAAATAAAAAATAAGAGTGAAAAGCGTCTGAGCATTGTTATTACATTCAAATCTACCAGGACAACACATGGTTTCAAAAAAAAGAAGAAAAAAAAAGTTTTCAAGGGAGGTTGACATCTTTGTTCGGCTCAATGGAAATATGCGATGAAGGCGTTTTCATGTCTTGTGCATCATCCTTGGTAATTAGCCCCTCATTTGATACGTATGGATCCACGTCGTCTTGAGCCTCCAAGGGAACTCCATCAACAACTAGAGCCACGACTAGGTCCTCCGTAGTGAGCTCGGTAACATTAAGAACAACAACTTTAGATTCATATCCCATTTCATGATTTTTCTAGTCGACAAATATTTTGTCAGGGATATCGATCTTCTTGGTATCACACAGCAACTCGAGAGTTTCATGAGTTCCTCGAGCTTGGCCATAAAAAGACATGATTGACTCAACCTTATGTTGGTCAGCCAGGAACGCCTTTACTTTGTCGAAAACGTATTGACTGCTAGTACGGATACCATCATTGATTATGCATTCCTAGGAAATACATTGTTCCTGAGAAGCCCAAATACGACCACATTCCTTGTCAAACTTCTCCTTTAAAGTTTCATGATTGGCTTTAAGGCGATTTGTTTGATGTTCATTGCACTCAGTTTGGTCAGGTTATCAAATCAGTCTTTTTTCCCTCGGTAAGCTCGAATTTGAGTGCCTTTTCTCTCGAATATTCTCTATCATAAGCTCGTCGAGCTTCAGTGACAGCTACGTTCAGCTAGTCGATATCTATAACTTCATCGTTGGATATGTGAACCTTCCAGTTAAGCCTCTTATATATATGGTTCATAGTGTTTCCAACCTGGAAAGTATAAACAAAAGTGAATTGAAGGAAACAAGCTTGGAAATATTGACATCAAATGATAATATGATGAAAATTCCCACCTAGATCATGTGTTGAGTCCACTTTTTATAAAGATCATCCTCCTACATTCTCTCTAAAGGAGGTAACGGGTGACCAGGTCCACCGATAACTGAGAAAAGAGCGACGAATGCCTTAGGATCATTAGAAATAATACTTTTACCTTTGAACTCCAAAATAACGTGTTGTCCTTTTTGGATGTCCTAGGCTTCTTAGCAACAACCTCCAGTTCAGCTTGATCAACCTATTCAACAGATCGTTTCCGTGGCTCGCTCTCTACGACCAAAAGATCTTCGGTCGGTGTTAAAGTTTTATCCAAAACCCCAGCCTTTTTCTTCCTTCTACGATTTCCACAGCATAAGGTTTCGATTTTAGTGCCTTGGTGCCTTTTGGTCAGCTTAACTGTGTTGTTATTAGGCTTAGATGCCCCACCTTTATTTTTGCTGATATGCGGGTTAGGTTTATCAATATCATCATATGCATTTGCATCCGCCTTAGAAGTGGTGACATCATCTTGAGGTCAGGAAAGGTCAATCTACTGTCTCATCTCATCGGACAAAACTAGAAACATCGAGCGATATAGGATCCATGTCGTCTTCTAGAGAATCAGGGACCAGTCTGAACGGTGATGAATCCGACTTACCTATAGAAGGCACGAAGAACAAGTTTATAACATTTAAAAAAAAGGAAAATCAAATCAGAAAGCAAAATAAATTACGATTACTAGAAGCAAGTCTTGCGATACACGCGTTAATCTTTGCCTGATGAACCTTGGGCCACTTTAGGATTCCCAACTCCTTTAGAATATCGACACAATTTAAAACTCTGGACGAGGCTTGTAGAACTCGTGAATCATCGCAAAATAAAGAAGGCAACGTCAAGATCATGACTCCATAATAAGAATAACTACCGAACTGGTATATACCATGTTTCTCAGCCCATCGCCTGTAAAAAGCAAACAAATGAAGAGGGGAAGTCAGCTCGTCAATCTTTGCAAAAAAAGAAAACGTCTCCCAAGATTTTATGTTCTCTCCTTTGCCATGTGTAATCAGTCTGAGTTTAGTCTTGGTACTGATGAAAAAATCTTCTCGCTGCCACGAGATTTCTTATCGTGCAAAATTCTTCAAGAAAGCGGCAATTTACATTGATGTTTTTCTCACCACCTAGTACCAGTAGTCCGAGTATATGGATAATCAACCTACAAGATAATTGGGAGATAAAGATTTCACGTTTACGGTAGTAAGAGACAAGAAGACGATGCAGAGGAAACCAAAGTAGGCACGTGATGAATAAGACTCATATAAACAAACATAGTCACGAGGACAATGCCGGGGGCAACCGTCTAGTTCATGGATAATGATATCAATCTGATCAGAAATACCATATTTCGATCTCATCAGCCTGATCGATTCATTATGGCACCAACTCAGATAAATATCACTTATATTATCGCATTGATAGTACCTATGCCCCCATTTCACCGATTTCCATCTCAAACCTGAACGTTTTGGATTGGTAGGGGAAGCTGGCTTCAGACCTCTCTAAGGTCGTCCTCAGTGATCGAATGGTGACTAGACGTGGAAGCCTCGACCTTTTCCACCTTGGGGGTTTGGTGATTAGGAGAATCTTCAGATGACGATCATCCACCAGATGAGGAACGCCATAAAGACCAAATCACTCCCTCAGAGAACGGCTGGATTTTCTTCCAGTTGATTACAATATGTAATAGTTTGAGTCGGTTGAGCTGAATTAGTGGAAGACTCAAATGATGAAGATACATTTACGGCTTTCCGTTGATACTTCCTAACTAACCGAAAAGTCATTAAGGCGATCTAGATGATGATTTGATGCAACTTTGAAGGTAGATCAGAAACTTGAAGATTTACGAAGATCTCACTGGAAAATTTACTAATTCACAGAAGACATTTTTACAGAAATGTAAATCAATAAGACAGTAAAATAAATTACTCAAGATCAAAGCGAAAGAAATTCCCTTTTGATATCGGATGAAGAAGTGAGGATCGGGCGATGAGAGTTCTTTATTTATAAAGAATGAGCGACCTTTCAGCTTCCAACCTACGTGACTCCTCAATTTTAAACCTAAAAAGATTCGTTATCTCACTTTCTGATAAAATAGGTAATAAAATATTACCTAAATATTCATCGATGCTTCCAGAAGATTCATTCAAAAGCCAAGCCAAGCCTCACATTGCGTAAACCCAACAATCCCCCACATGAATAGAAATGACTCTAAACAGGGATGACTTAAAAGACTCTTAGGATAGAAATAGGTAAACAAGAAGTCTCCAGAGTATATACGAAAACTAATTGTGTCTGATGTGGTAGCGTTTTTCAGCTTTGAACCAATCATTGTTAATATATGTCGAGTTTACTCGGCAAGGAAGTGAACATGATGCTTGAACCACCTAGAGTTTTATGTAAACTTAGATAACATGCATAAACCAGTTAGGTTTCTCGTAAAACTACGTTCTTTTGTTGTGTTCATTGTCACCTTGAACATGCCTGGATTCATGAGTGAACTTGGAGAATATAGCCTTTATCGTTCATTCTCCTAGAAACGGTCCTATTTCACACTCACATAGGTGATTTCCCATAAGCTTTTCCGTCTTGTTGAAAGCATTATTTTGTACTTCATAAGAATGAAAGTATGAAATCATTAAAAACTCAACGCTTAACCTTATAAAACTAGCACTATCT
This sequence comes from Cardamine chenopodiifolia, assembly GCA_963922655.1. NCBI lineage: Eukaryota > Viridiplantae > Streptophyta > Magnoliopsida > Brassicales > Brassicaceae > Cardamine > Cardamine chenopodiifolia. The sequence continues at coordinate 12,083,581 of OZ000486.1, read as the reverse complement.
AAGCATCGTAGGAATCGGGTAAAGACATTCGTCTCATAGTGCTTTCAGCATAATCAGTTTAATATAGTTGTCCCTTTGAACCTCATTCTTGGGATCTCCAGTCATTAAGGTTGGGTGTCCATCAAACGTCATCTTTAATTCATAGGCTATAAACCCATTCCTCTTGATGATTTTAATACTTGATCTCGAGTCAGACCTTTTGTAAAAGGATCTGCTAAATTATCAGCTGATTTGATATAGTCCAACGTGACTACACCACTTGAGATCAAATGTCTAATGGTCTTATGTCGTCTTTGTATATGATGAGACTTACCATTATACTGCCCGTAAGATAGCGGATTGACTATCACAATGCAAACGTATTACTGACACTGGTTTCTCCCACATAAGGATATCTTCCAAAAAATTCCAAAGCCACTCAGCCTCCTCTGCGGCTTTGTTTAAAGCACTGAACTCAGATTCTATGGTCGATCTGGCCAGCAGAGTTTGTTTGGAAGATTTCCATGACACAGCGACACCACCTATTGTAAAAACATATCCACTTGTGGATTTTGAGTTCTTGGAGTCAGATATCCAGTTTGCATCACTATATCCTTCCAAAACTGCTGGTTCTTTACCATAGTGCAACCCATATTTTTTCGTAAACTACTAGTAATTCAATACTCTAGTAGCTTTCCAGTGTGTGTGTCCTGGATTACTTGTATAAAGAATTAATACATTGATGGCGTGCACTATATTGAGTCGAGTACAATTTGTTAAGTACATCAGACTTCCGATAACTCGTGCATATTCTGCTTGTGATACCGCTTCACCTTGATTTTTAGTCAAATGAAGTTGAGGGTCAACATGTGTTTTTTTTGCAGTCCCACTTGAGTAGAGTTTGAATCTATCAAGTATCTTGTCAGCATAATGGTCTTGGGATAAAATGATTCCGTCAGTGTCTAGTGAATTTAACTTTTAGAATCACATCTGCTAATCCCATATCTTTCATATCAAACTGTCCAGATAACATGGTTTTTGTTTGATTGATGATATTTTTATTACTCCCAATAATAAGCATGTCATCTACGTATAAACATAGAATGATATACCCAGTTGTAGTAATTTTAACATATATGCATTTATCACATTCATTTATGTGAAAACTGTTGAACATCATTACATTGTCAGACTTTTCATGTCATTGTTTCGGAGCTTGTTTAAGTCCATACAATGACTTCACAAGTCTACAGACTTTGTGTTGTTGTCCAGATACAACAAACACTTTAGGTTGTTTCATGTAAATTTCTTCCTCTAAATCTCCATTTAGAAAAGCGGTTTTTACATCCATCTGATGGATTTCCAGATCTCGTAAAGCAGCAATGCTAACTACCATTCTAATTGAAGTTACTCTCATTACCGGAGAATATGTGTCAAAGAAATTCAGACCTTCCTTTTTCGAAATCCTTGCACCATGAGTCTAGTCTTGTACTTGTCTATCGTAACCATCAATTTTCAATTTTGTTTTGAAAATCCAATTACACCCGAGAGCTTTAAACCCTTCTGGTAAACTAGCTGTCTCCCATGTATGGTGTTTCATAATGGAGTCAATTTCACTATTTATGGCTTCCTTCCACGAAGGTGCGTTTGGCGTAGACATAGCCTCGATGTAAGTTCTTGGTTTATTTTCTAATAGAAAAACCATTAGAAAATCATCACCAAAACTTTTTTCCTTTCGAGCTATTTTGCTCCGTCTAGGTTCATCTTCAACTTCTTCCGACTCATTAAATGAAGTACCAAAAGTGCTTAGCTCATTCCTAGAGGAACTTACATCTCTTTGATCCCATGTCCGCTTTAGATATTCTCTATCTTTTAACGGGAAAATATTTTCAAAGAATTCTACAATTCGGGATTCCATCACCGTATTAATGTGAATATCCGAAATATTTGATTTATGAACCAAAAATCGATAAGCACTACTATTGTGTGCATAACCAATAAAAATACAATCAACTGTTTTTGGTCCAACTGTGACTTTTTTTGGAGGTGGTACAACTACCTTTGCTAAGTACCCCTACACTTTCATGTATTTGTATGAATGAATAGTGCCTTTCCATAATTCATATGGAGTTTTTCCCGTCACTTTGTGCGGAATTTTGTTGAGGATATAATTCGAGGTAAGCAAAGCTTCCCTCCACCCCCCTCCCCACATGTTCTGAGCTATCCCAGATTCCTGCAACATAGCATTCATCATTTCTTTAAGAGTGCGATTTTTCCTTTCAGCTACTCTATTAGATTCAGGTGAATAAAGAGCGATTGTTTGATGTATAATTCCATTTTCTTTACAATATGTATCAAATGGTCCTTCATATTTTCTACCTCGATCACTTCAAACTATTTTAATAGTTTTCTCAAGTTGATTTTCAGCTTCAAGCTTATATTCTTTAAATTTATCCAAAACTTCGTTTTTGCTTTGTAATAAGTAAATACAACAATATTTTGTGCAATCATCTATAAATGTCACAAAAATTTTCTTTCCTCCTCGAGTTGGTAGATACTTTAAATCACATAAATCCGTGTGTATCAAACCAAGATGTTCCGCCGTTCTTTCTCGTTTAGGCGATGGTCGTTTTGTAAGTTTTGCTTGTATACAAACTTGACATTTTTGTTTAATCGATTTGCATTTAGGAATTAGACTTAAATTTATCAATTTTTCAAAGATTTATAATTCACATGTCCTAATCGTTCATGCCAAATAGTAAAAGACTCGACCAAATAAGCAAGTTGAGCATTTTCATTAACAAAAACAACATTGATTACATTTTTCTTTTGTATGATTGTCATTACATTCATCTTGACCAGTCCACCCTTAACATAACCCTTCCCCAGGTATACCCCATTCTTCCTAATCACTAGCTGATCGGATTCAAAGTTAACACCAAACCCGTCCTTGCTCATGAGTGTGCCAGAAATCAGATTCTTGCTTATGTCGGGTTCACATTGTTGAGAGTGATCTCATGTCCCGAAGTCATCTTTAGCACAACCTTGCCACATCCTAAAATCTTGGATACTTTGGTGTTAGCCATCTTCACCCTTTCGTCTTCCTTAATCTTTTGATAAATGCTAAACAACTCTTTATCACAACAAATGTGAGTGGTAGCACCGGTGTAGTAGAACTACTCCCTTGGATTGGTCTCAACCGCATTGACTTCCAGAATATCTTTGGTGATTACCGCACATAGATCTTCCAAGTTCAAGAGAGCTTGATGAGTAGACTTTTTATCCTTTGTCTTGCTATGAAAAGCTTGAGCCTTGTGGCCTATCTTACCACAATAGTTACACGTCCCGGTGAACTTCTTTTCAGCCCCATTGTGCTTCTTGAAGTTTGTGGATTCCGAAGGTTTCAGATATTTTGGAACATTCTTATGTCCGACCTTACCTTTGCCTTTAACCTTAGCCATTTGAGCAAGATAGGCTTGGTAAGAAATCTTGCCCCTCACGATTGGTGAGCCCGGTTGTATAGCGATTTCTAGCTTCAATTTGAAGCCTAGTGACCAAGTCTTGAAGAGACATTGCCTTTCGCTTGTGCTTGAGATAATTTTTGTATTCCACCCAACTTGGAGAAAGCTTCTCAATAAAGCAATTAACCGTAAATGGCTCACAAATTTTCATACCTTTGGATGCTATCTCATTGCATAGCAATTGAAGCTGATCAACTTGTGCCATGATAGGCTTCGAGTCCACCATCTTGAAATCTAGAAATTTTGCCACCGAAAATTTCTGAGTTCCCGCATCATCAGACTTGTACTTCTTCTCCAAAATATTCCACAACTCTTTGGCTGTAGGGAATTGCTTCTCATTGTTGTATACAGCATACAACAAGTCAACGAGGCGGCTTAAGATCCAACTCAAGCACAAGAAGTCAGAATGCGTCCAGGCATCAATGCTCACCATGGTGTGGACATCTTCATCTCCAGGAAGAGCAACCAGCTTGTCCTCCTTGAGGAACTTATCAAAATTAAGAGTGGTCAAATAGAACAACATCTTTTGCTGCCAAGTTTTGAACCCATTCCCATCAAATTTTTCCGGCAATAGGCCAACACTCACAGGGGTTATTTGAACAACTTCATTTTCCTTGTTGATTCCAACATGCTTAGTCTCAGTCGACATATGTTGACAATCCATGAAAAAAATTGAGTGAGATGCTTGAATCGTTGAATAAATAAAATTTCTTTACTAATTAGCTAATTTTTTTAACGTTTTAAAATTATAAACTCTATTAGTTAGTGCAATAATTTAGAACGACTTTATAAAACATTTCAGAAATATTGCAAATTTATTTGCACCCGAACCCATTTCTTAACACAAAAGTTTCTCAAAATCGCTAACAAGCGTTCACCGAAACCACTTTAGATGTGTTATATCGTTTTGTAAAGTCGCTTATGAAAGCGTTTACTCAAATGTTTGAAACCTTGTTTCAAAAGAAACCACATTTCTAGATAAGAACTAATACCGAGTAAAATCATTTTATAATTTCGCAAATCTCAAACCGACTATAGCTATATGCTAGAAGCAGATATATTGAGTTAAGCTTGTAGGACCGAAAAACCGGATTTAAGAAATGCAAAGATAAATCGTATAAAGAATATAAAGAAGAACGATTTGAACAATAAAACGATTTGGAAAAAACCCGTATAAAACTGATAAGAATCGAAGGAAAGGTATGATCTCTCTCCTTAACTCAATAAATCTCCTATTAGTGAGATGGATCCACAGAGCTTTTCGAGTTCCAGGATATAACCGATGCGAGACCACAACGCTACACTCGGTGTGGAATCTACGAACGTAGAGAACTATGATATACTCTAGACGTACCGTTTTCCAAACGAATGGTGAAACATTTAACGAGAGAGTAGAGGATCTATGAGAGAGATGTTTGTATTTGAATGAGTGAATTCTCCAAATGATACGAGTTCCTTATATAGGTGAGCTCGGAGTGATTTTATATTAAGAGGATATTTTGACAATTTATCTTCATAAAAAATTGTCCCAAAAAGAAATGGGCCACTCGACCACGAGACATCCCTAGAGCCCCCAAGCCCGAGCCCGAGCCCAAGCCCCTGCCCATGCCTGAGCCTGGTCTGGCGACGGTGGTGGTGCGCACATGTGGTTCGATCTATCCTTTCTCATATGCACCATAAGTCTTAGCCAATTTGAACCCCTGTATCACCTTCTAGTTATTTATAGTAGAGTGAAAAAGTTTGGCCACACAATATGAGACATTTTACAATACTCTCATTTACTCACTTACACTTAAATGGATATATTTTGACACTTACCCAAAATCCAATCCATTACACAAGTTATTTCTTATTCACATTGTCAAATATTATAAGCCCAAAGACATTACAATTTTAGACCCAACAGTATCTACTCCTTAACCACTAAAGAAAGAAAAAAAAAGTTTCAGAACAAGTGTTTGGGTGTGTGTATATGAAAACCAGCAATCACCGTTGAATCGTGAGATTCGCCTCCACCTTTGAAAGATCTTGAGAGCCCAAATTCAGCGAGTTTGGCCTTGAAATTCTCGTCCAGCAATATGTTGGCAGTTTTGACATCTCTATGACCATCGGTGGTTTGCATCCAATATGTAAGTACTCCAGTCCTATGCAATGGAGTCAAATTATTTGCTATTCTTTTTGTTAATTATGTCAGCTTATTTGTTATAAACCCAATTAGAATATTTTGTCCTACGACTTTAACTTATAACGAACCTTGTGCTGCCTCCAAAGCTATTCGAGTTCTCCAGTTGATAATTGATCTACCTCCTTTTCCTGTATATTAGATCGTTAGATCCATTCAAGTTTTCCGAGTTTCATGAGCTAGTGCTACCACTACAAGAAAGTAGGATAGAAGTGACGGTCATATACGTCAGATATTACAGTCAGTTCTAAGGCATCGGAAATTCGAAATCCGTCGTAAAACCATCGAAATAGTACCCGTCGGAAATATGTTTCAACAGATTTCCGACCGTCCATACTTCCGATGGATTTCCAACTAGTGTATTTCTGACGGACTTCCAACAGTTTTATTCTGACGGCTTTTCGACGAGTTTTTGTGATGGACTTCCCATGGAATTTATATTTATTTGTTTTAAATAATATTAATTGTTTTGTATTAGAATTATTAAAAAAATATTTAAAATTTTTTTAAAATTCAAATAAAATTCAATTCCAATTTAAAATTAAAAATAGAAAATCTAAAACAAAATATTAAAAAAAAATTCATAAACTAAAACATAAAAATCAATCACGAGGACCTCGCATCTTGGCAATGAAAGCTTCCACAAAAGCTTTCGTTACTTCCATCTCCATCTTCGTCGCTGCGTTTTTGGCAGCCAATTCTTTATATCGTTGATCATTCTGCATAGATGCTTCTTTGATGTGAATCTCATCTTTCAAATCTGCGATCTCAGAAGTCCTCTCTGCAAGTAAGGTTCAAAGCTCGGCTTATTTTGAAAACCGCAAAGTGGCTTGAGAATAATTGTAGTACGCCACTTGGAACTCCGAAAACACGATTTTTTCTCTTTGGAGTTGTTTAGAAATAAATCAAACAAAATATAAGTGTTAAACTTATAAAACAAACTTCAAAATTTGATAAAAATAATATTACTTACTTCGATGACGAATTCATTCTATTTCTTGATATGAATGTCATTGGAAGAGACTCCTTCTCCTGTCGGATAAGATTGAAAAAACTCCTCTCCGAGCGATTTCACAGTCTCAACGAGCGACTTGATCTTGAATTTATTTTGTTTTCTTGTTGGTGTGAATATTTCGACCAACCTAAGATGCGATGGACGGACAACGTCTATCTGAAACTGTAAAAATAAAAAAAAATTATAAGTTAGAAATAAATTAAGATAAATAATCAAATATTTTTAAAACATACTAATTGCTCTTCCTGGGACAACAAACACGTCGCTCCAACATTGTGCCTTGCAATTCCTTTGCCTCCACTCCTGCTCAACCGGTTGCCGGAGTTCGTCTTCGAGATTTTATCGGTCTCGTCTTGCTTCCAATAGTCGACAAACTCATTCCAAAGTTTGGGTATGTGGATGAACTCCCTGGGCACCTCATTGTGTCTCCACTTTTCCTTCCACTCATAAAGCTTCTTCGAGTACATGCTAGCCACTTTGGACTCGAACTCCCTTCTAATCCGACTATGATGCTCCATATCTATGTTAAACTTTTTCGGCAAAATATCTTTCACAAAATCTGCTATCGTATCAACACATTCTTCCGCCAAATTGTACTCCGTCTTAATAGTCATCATTCTACTTCGCTGATGACATATTTTCTCTAAACGCATCGTTCACCATCTAAAATTATGATGATGTTAGAGATAATACATAAATTGTCTTAAATAATCTATATATTGTGCTTAATGAAGTTTTGTTGAAACATACTGAAAACATACCATCATTTTCATCAGTATCAGACGGTGGGAACAGGATAACTGTGAAGACTTCCCAAGTGTTAAAACCCCACCCGAAGACCCCTTAGAACTACAACTCTCTTTACCAAATGTTGTAGCTATCTTTGTCTTCTTTTTCCTCTCTTTTTTGGATGATCTTCTTGTGTTGATCCGTGTCTTCTATTTATACTATGTGGAGCTCACCTGTTTGTATTAGGAATCCAACTTCCTTCTTCGTTTCCTAACCGGACTTGTATTCCGTATACTCCAAGTAACACACCAAAAAATAATCATCATTAGCCATTGGGTCTTAATATCCAAACCGAACAAAATTCCCATGGCCCAACAATGGCCCATCTTCATGTTTTGATCCGTTGAAGCCTTGGTCAGAGACTCGACATTTCCTCACAGATACTAATAATACGTTCTTACATTGTACTTTAACAAGGAAGTCTGTTTATCAACCACTTGGCTTTGTTGACAAATCATGTTTCCTGATTACACAAAGCGCTCTATGGAGTATGGTGCCAAGAACTACAAAATCACCTCTGGCTTCACGAATTCTCTGGTTGATGCATCGTTGCAACCCTACATGATCCCACGAAGTATCATGCAATGATTGGAAGTTTACAAAACCTTGCTTTCACACGACTGGATATCTCTTATGCGATCAACCATCTATCCCGATTTAAGAATGCCCTGACCACAGACCATTGGAATGCGAAGAAGAGACACCATGACATTCTCACTTCAGCAAGAACAATCCATTCTCACTTCACGCATTTTTCGATGGTGATTGGGTCGGTGATCTCGATGACTACATGAGTACGAATGCCAATATTATCTATCTTGGCAAGTATCTGATATCATGGGCATCCAAGAAAAAAACGTCATGGCACAATCCTCAAGAGAAGCCGAATAAAGGTTCGTAGATAATACTTCCTCCAAGGTACGTTAGATTTGTTCGCTTCTTGCTAAACTTGTTATCCAATCTAGCAGCTTTGTTGATCTATTGTGATAATGTGGGCGCGACCTATTTAAGAGAAAATTCGTTTTCCACTCAAGAATGAAGTATCTTGATCTTGATTATCATATGATCTGCAATCAGATCACATATCGTGAAAGAACCAACTAGTCGATGCATTGACGAAACCACTAACTCGCACACCGTTTATCGATCTCACTACCAAAATTGGAGTTTCTATGACTTAGGATTTTGTTATTCAAATATTTTAATTTTTACAATGGGTCAAGATGGATCAGGACAGCTAAAAACGCATCATGACGGATCATGACGGATCATGACGGATCGAATTTCTACTAATCATTAATAATAATTGATATAAGACTAAATCAACCTCTTATAGATATTTTGAATAATATAAAAATATATATAATATTAATGATTAGGATCAGGCTATAGATCTAATATTTTATCATTTAGATTTGAATCAAGATCCGGATCTTCAAATATTCTAATGTTTACAATAGGTCAAGACGGATCAGAGCAGATAAAGACAGATCTCATATCTTAATCATTGATAATAGTTGATACAAGAGTATATCAAATTGTTATAGTCTTTTTGAATAATATAAAAATATATACATAACATCACTTAACGTTTACAACCAAATTACGTCATAATCTAAATTATCAAATAAATTTGTCTACAAACATATCTTGAATTAAATTTTCTCTTTTTCTTAATTTCAAACTCAAATTTTTATTATAAATTTATAACTATAAGACACCAAACTTATCCAAAAAACAAATTATGCACCAAAATATTTATAAAATCTAAAACATCACTTTATGATTATTATGTTAATTTTATAATATCTATCTCTTATATAGTTCACTAAGACAACAAAATAATATATTATTTTAAATTTATGCAAATAAATTCTATAAACGTTCTCCGCATGTAAGTGTGGGTCATAATCTAGTTTTATGATAGGTGATAATTGTTGAATATATTTTGAATGTTATTGTTGCATTTCTGTGGGCAGCAAAGATCTCACCACTCGGTAAAGCTTGATCTCCTCACTCAACCTTTTTCCTTTTTTTCCAGGATAATAAGTTCCAAAAGTTACGATTTGAAGTTGTTCGTTGGTCAAAGTTTTTAAAGAAGAAGTGTTTTGGCGAAACTAGATGATAATACGATATTTGGCCTGTGTGGCCGGACGGATATTATAATTTGTAAAAAGTGTTTTGGGAAAATTATATGATAATACACTGTCATGGTATGTATGACGGGACGAGTATTATAATATTAAAATCTTGAAAAATTAAAAAATAGATAGTATAATAAAATCATTAATTTAGATAATCAATTTATCCCGATAAATGGTAAGATATAGTTTTTTTGTTACATAAATTAAGATGAGAAGCTTAGCTAATATAATTAAGAAAATTAAAATTTATTATTCTATTGATTTCATCAAATTTTAAATAAGAAATAATAATTTTTTGAATATAAAATATAAAATAGTAAAAACATTGCAAAATATAAAACAGATTTTGTAATATAGAAAAAATATATTTTTCAATATTTAAATCTCTTATAAGATTTTTATGAAGTGCTTTTAAAAGATACTTTCACACAAAATAGTAATTTTTATCATATTTAATATATGCTTAAAGAACAAAAAAATAAAAATGAAGAATTTGAAATATGAATATATATATATATATATATATTTCTTAATGATACTCGCTTTATTTCAAAATATGTGCTGTTTTAGAGTTATCAAATATTATAGTGTGTTATTCTTTAACTTTTTGGAATCTTTGTGCTTGAGTAAGATCATTTAGCATTTTAGATGAGATATATACATTTATTTACTTTGTCAGTTTGGATTCTGAATTCTATTTATTTCCTCTATATAGATTTGTTTGAATTCTTCTTTTGTTTATGATTTAGATTTTATATTTTAATGTCCATGACGGAAAATAAATTTTGTTTATTTCCTCTTTAAATATTTGTTACTTATAAAAAATTTTTTTTTTAAATGATTTATAAAAAGGAAGTCTTAGAAATTTTAGATATTAAGAAGATTTGAGTATATTTTGTTCATACAAAATAGATTTAAATCAATTAATAGTATAGATGTACTTCATGATGACTTTGTTAACTTGGCGATAATTAATAAGGTCTAATTGTTTTTTTTTTTTTAAGAAAAGAACAAAATAACAATTTATTTTAAAATTAAAACCCTTAAAAATAAAAAGAAAAGAGCAAAAATACAAAGTATATCAAAATTTGACAAATTTATCTTAATTAATCTTTTAATATTTTCTTAATTTAATCATACTTGTGCTTCTTTTTTAAATCCCCAACTCCCAAGTAATAATCATATAAACAAACTTTCATAGTGAATCAACCAAGCGGTCGGGGGAAAAAAAACAAGGAAGAAATTTTTTTTTCCAGAGCAGTGACAAACATCGATTCAAGAATTGAGAATCGCCGCCGATTTTTCGTAGAAGATTATCTAATTCCATTTACTTAATCTCCGTCTTAATCCCATCGCTTTGGTACTTCCAATTCCATTTTCCTCATAAAAAAATTCGGAATCTGTATCGTCACTACAAAAAAGTTCCTTCCTTTACCGACCGTTCGATTTTCCGATATCATCTCCTTACTTCTGTATATTTTTTCTCAAAACTTGTTGTGTAATCTCCGATCGTTGGTTAGTTAAATACCCACTCGGAGTTCAGTGAATTTGAAAATTTTGTTTTGAGTGATATGTATTGACTTGACTCATGATTAAAAGCAATGTTTTTGCGGATACATTTAGGGTTTATGATGTTTTTGGAGAACTTAATTGCTCATTTCCTGTCGAATTTTCATGATTTTCATACGAGTTTTACATTTGTGGAATTTGAAAATTAGGGTTACTTTTTTTTTTCAATGGATTGTACAATGCAGTATGTTTATTGATGGAAGTAATGTGTACTTACTCAGTCTAACTTGAAAAGTGTTACTTATTTTCAATCTTAAGTATGTGTTAATTCTATACCTTTTGGCAATCTTTGTGCTTGAGTAGGATCATTTTGTATTTTAGATTAGTTATATAAATTAATTGGTTACTTGTGACTTTCCTTTGGATTGCTTCTGCGTTCATTTCTCTCATTGTAGTTACTTTGGTTTATAGATTTCCCTTACTCTTATTAATTAACTTACGAACGTATTTGCAGTATACAAATAACCGTCTGAAGTTTTTCTAAGCAATATCAGTCTTATTATCGAGAGATAATGAAGTACGATAATGCAATGGAATATAATAAAAACGAGGCTACAAGGGCTAGAGAGATTGCAAAGAGGTATTTTTTAGCTAATGATATTGCGGGGGCAAAAAAATTTGCAATGAAGGCTCAATTCCTGTATCCTGAACTCGATGGAATTGCTCAAATGGTGTGCACATTTGATGTACATTTATCTGCCCAGAATATAATAGTTGGAGCGATAGATTATTATGGTGTTCTTGGTCTGAATCCCGAGGCTGATGACGAAACTGTGAGGAAGCGTTACAGAAAGCTGGCTGTAATGCTTCATCCTGATAGGAACAAGTCGGTTGGAGCAGAGGAGGCCTTTAAGTTTCTTTCTCAGGCATGGGGTGTGTTTTCCGACAAGGCAAAGAGAACTGACTATGACCTAAAGAGGAATGTGGGATTTCATGACGGAGGAGGGGCTTCGTCATCAAGGCCTGCAAACAATGGATTTCAGAAAGTCACTAAAGCTAGTGATAACACAACAAAGGTAAAGAGTTCAAAGAGAGGTATAAAACGGGCAAGTGAAGCCTCCGCTGCTGCTGCTGCTACTAGTTCCACTTCTGCCCATAAAACAACTGCTGATGGGACGTTTTGGACTGTATGCCGCACTTGCAGAACACAGTATGAGTATCATCGTGTTTATCTAAATCAGAATCTCCTGTGTCCTAACTGTCATAAACCGTTTATTGCTGTGGAAACAGATCCTCCAGGTTCAGGTTCGATTCGCAAGACCTTTCATGAGCACCAATTTGACTCTCTCTGTCACACAACAGAAGGAAGAAAGAAAAGTGTTCCTGGAAGAGACAATAATGGTGTGTATGGTGATTATGATTCCTTTGAGTGGAGTGGTGTGGTCACTGGAACAAAAAATTCTGTTCATGCTGTACAGACCGGGTCACGAAAAGATGAGGTTGTGCGTAGAGAGTATAATAAAAGAGTGGCTGGTGTTTCGTCGACAATTCCTCCAAAAAGAAGAAAGGTTATTGAAAATTCAGTTGCTGGTGCCAACAATGCTTGTTGTTCTGCTGCCAAGACCATTGGTCTGAAAGAATTTTCTGAGGATGAACTGAAGAATCTATTGAAGAAAAAAGCTAAAGCAGCAATCATGAGAAAGCCGCAAGAATTACGGACCATCATTGCTGAAACTGAAACTGGTGCAAACGGTAGGAAAATGGAAACTGGAGATCTTAATGGAGCCAATGCAAATTCTTCTGAAAAGAAAATTACCATTGAATCATGCTGCGTGGACTCCATTGACGATACTTCTGGTACTGACAAGGATGTGAATTCCTTGGAAGCATTGACAATAGATGTTCCTGGTCCAGATTTTTGCGACTTTGACAAGGATCGAAGTGAAAAGTCATTTAGCGAGAGCCAGATATGGGCTTATTATGATTCTATTGAAGGGATGCCTCGATCTTATGTCATGATAGATAATGTAATCTCCGTAGAACCGTTCAAGGTGTGTATCAGTCGACTTACTTCAGTAACAAACGTTGAGCTTAACTCAGCGAAGTGGCTTGGTTCTGGTATTCCAAAAAGTTGTGGAGATTTTAGAGTTGGGAAAACTCAAATCTGCAGGTCACCTTACATGTTCTCACACACTGTGAATCTGGTCAAAGGCAATCATGGAGAATTTCTTATATATCCTAGAAAAGGCGATGTATGGGCTCTATATCGGAACTGGTCCCCTGACTGGAACTATCTCACAGGAGTCGAAACAACTGAATTCGAAATAGTTGAAGTAGTTGAAGGATACACAGAGGAATATGGTATGTCAGTGGTTCCTCTGATTAAAGTCGCTGGCTTCAAAGCTGTGTTTCACCATCATTTGGATCCCAATGAAATAAGAAGGATTGTAAAGGATGAAATTTCAAGATTCTCTCATAAGATACCGTCTTACTTGCTCACAGGTCAAGAAGCACCCGGTGCACCCAGAGGTTGCAGACAGCTTGACCCGGCAGCAACACCATCACAGCTTCTTCAGGTTATTGATCAGTAATGTGTAAAGATTCAAACTTTTGTATCTTGGTAATGTAATTTGCTTATACATGAACCAGATGTTTTATTCTAATTTATGGGTAACACAGAATCAAGTAGATCCTACAATGCTAGCCTTCATTGTGTTTTATAACTAAAAAAAAGAGGAGCTTTAACGAATCTGAATATTTTCATTAAATGCCTAGCAAAAAAAAAAAAAAGTTTTCTTTTGTATTGTGACTATTCAAAAATCTGTTGCATAACTCCTATGGCAAATCGATGCAAAAAATGTGGCAGTGTTCGGATCATTTGATATTGTTGTTGTCATTCCACAAATTCTCCAAACAGATTGCACATGTCGGAATCACGGGACCATCTCTTGGATCAAAACAGTTTTAATGGACATGAAAAACGTTTTGGAAACCCAACGTTTTGAACCGTTTGAGCTCTGTAAATTCCAGTACAAGTAACACTTCTGTCGATTTCGTTTATCAAGAATCTCTGGAATTTGTATAGGAGGATGATGTAAACAGTGTTGAGAATCACCATTGTAGATGAGGTTCGACATCGAAGTTCACTTTACCAACTGTGTTTTTAGTAATTTATTATCTTCATTTTGACAAATAGTGGTACCTTAAAATCCGTTTTTACATACCCTACAATTTCACTATGTTAAATATATACCTTCATTTTTCAATTGTCTATTACATACCTCAACTAAGCATTAACTTGAATTTCAAATCTCAACTTTACCTTTCGCGCTAAATCAGACATGTAACACTGTTACTGTACTGTTAAATGTTGGTGATATGGATTCCATGTAGCGTCTTCAAACTTATAATGACGTAGATGACATAGTATACAATTTTTTTAAAAGAATTTTATCTATTTTTCTTAATTTTAAATTTTTACTAAGTTTTGTAGATTTGAACATATATACATATATACGAATAATATATTTTTCGATAAATTTTTTGAAACTCCCATAATCTCGTACTCTCTCTCATTTTTTACTATGTTGTAAAATCTTATAAAAAAAATCATTTCTCATTGTATCCTTAAAAAAAATTTACTGCATACAAAACAAATGCTAAATCATACATTTGTTATCACAAGTGTTAAAAAAGTGTAAACCCATGATGACGTGGATATCATATATAAAACTATGTCGTTTTGTTTGAAATACACAATTAAAAATCATTGATAATACGATATTTATTTAGAATTTAAATATATATATATATTAGTATATTTATCTCTACGATATTTTTTTGGATGTATGATCCTTTGATCAACAAATATATGATATATTTTTTTATGTATCATATTTTTCTTTTTTTTGTATTCTCGTCAAGACGCTATACCAATATATATATATATTGGTATAGCCTCTCGATGAGAGTACAAAAATATAAAAGTAAATACAAACATACTAACGCCACCAAATCGAGAACCATCGAAATTGAAGAGAAGACAAGATGAAAGAGATATAAGAAAAATAAATAAAATAAAATATATATTTAAATCCTAAACAATATCGTTTTAATAATAATTTTTAATTGTGTATTTCAAACAACACGATATAATTTATATGTGATATACACATCATCATGATTTTACATTTTTAACACTGTGATAACAAATGCATCACTTATCAGTAGTTTTGAAAACAATAAAATTTTTTATTAAGATACAATTAAGAGAAGAAATTTTGTTTTCTGAAAAGAGAGAGAGAGTAGGATATAGAGACAGAGTAGGGGTTTCAGAAAATTCATAAAAAATTTATATTATTTATATATATGTATATGGGTTAAAATCTACAAAATTTGGTAAATTTTTTGAAATTGAGAGAAATAGACAAAAATTTTAATAAAAAAACTCAAAAGTTTGACATGACATTGACGTGACATCAATGTTGTATTACACGTGGAATCCACGTCGTATTACATTTAGAATCCACGTCGGCAATAATTAACGACATAGTAACAGTGTTAGTGTATACGCCTGATTTAGGACGAAAGTTGAAGTTAAGATTTGAAATTTAGATTAATGGTTAATTACGGTATGTTTTAGACAATTTGAAAGAGAATGTATGTATTCAACATACTATAATTGTTGGGGTACGTAAAAACCGAGTTCCCGACACCGTACTATCTACTTTTAAGTTAAGTAAAATATGTTTGTTTTTACTTTTTAGAACTTGTTACCTAATAATTTTGATTAGTGTCAGTACCTTATTATTTAAATTTAAGTAATTATGTGTGTTTTAGTAATTTATTATCTTCATTTTGACTAGTGGCGGCCCCATACTATCTAAATTTAAATTAAGTAAAATCTTTGTGTTTTTTATTTTATTTTTATTTTTATAAGAATGTGAATATATATATATTTCCAAAATGGAACAGTTTTAATTACAAAGCTTTAGGGGCAAGGAGCTTCTTAGGCCAAAAAACAATTAAAAAGCCTGGACGAAACTAGAGATACAAATATGAATTGAAAGCAGTAAGCAATGAGTGAACCATTGTGAGAGAAGGCTTCCACATCTTTTGCGATATTTGTGTGCGTGTAGCGTATCCCGAGTAGTTCTATCAATAGCCCGGAAAATAGAGATCAGAGAGGAGGTAGTAGATGTGTGAAGGCACTGATTTCTTTCACGCCATAAGTGGTAAATGGGGTAACAATCTTCTTAAGAGTAGAGGAGATCGTACCAGTTTTTGAAAGAAGCCAGGAAATCAACGCCTGCCAATTGTGAAAAGTGAAGCTGATAAGACCAAATCAAGGTAAGGCCAGGGACCAAACCGCCTCAGAGAACTGGCAATGAAGGAGTAGGTGTTCACGTGTTTCCGTGGCTGAATCACATAGACAACAAAGAGGAGAAGAGTTCAGACCACAGCTAAGCAGTCTAACTTTTGTTGGAAGTCTGTCCAAGTTTGCAATCCAGAATGTGAAGGAGTGTTTCAGGACCCCATTCTTGTACCAAAAAGCTTTAGCCCAAGGTTTCTTATCTGCTGAAGGTCTGAAGTGATCCAGGTAGTTTTTTGGAGAAGAAGCTCTTTCTCTGATCCTCCTTACCCCATGAGTAAGAGTCATTACCTCTTGAGTCTTCAGGAGACAAAGCAGACAAGATGTAAGATCTTAGAGAGATGATATTTGTGTTTCTCGATCTATAAGATGGGAGAATCCAACCTGAATCATTACATGCTTCAATCACAGAAGCATCTAGTGGAATACCAAGCGATCTTGGGCCCCAATAAAATCCAACAACACACCAAAAGGAGTCCACCTATCAACCCAGAAAACTGGCCGACTAACCATCCAGTATTTTACAACCCAACATAACCTTTGCCAAAGGGCGCAGGGAGAGAATGAGGCGCCATATCTAACTTGAAGTATTCTGAGCCTCCAGGAGCCATAAACAAGAAATTCTAAGACAGTGCTCATTTTTCTAAGCCACCCACAAAGAGCCACTAGAAGAGAACAATAGCCAAATCAACTTCAGATTGGGAACCTTATTCCATGATAAAATATCCCTTATGCCTAAGCCTCCTTCAGATTTCGGCAGACAAATATTTCCCCATGAAACCTTAGTTGTAGTAGATTTATCCATATCCCCAGAGCAAAGGAAATGATTGCATAGTCTTTCAATATCCTTGAGACAACACTTTGGTCAGGCAATATCAGAGAACCAATAGTTCAACATGTTGTAGATAACTGAAGAAATGAGTTGTAGTCTTCCAGAGAAAGAGAGACATTTTGTGGCCCAAGAATTAAACCTTGCCTTCAATTTATCAAGAATCTGAAGGATAGATTCCCAACTCACATAATCAAACCTTAAGACGAACTCTAGGTGAGATAGAACCACTATTAAAACACTGCACCGTGGAAAGAAGAAAATTTTTCTACCCAAAATTTTGCACTATTAAAACACGCCTGATTATTAGAAATGATCCTAGAGAGGAGATCTTCCGGTCTCCTAGCCAAAATCTTAGAAGCAATCTTGTATATCACATTGGAACAAGTAATAGGTCAAAAGTCCCGTAATTTGTCGGCCCCTACTGTCTTAGGAACTAATCTAACAACAGTAGCAGTCGACTCTTCAAAAAGTTGTCATGAGTTGAAAAAATCCTTGATTGCTAGAACAGTATAAGAAAATATTGGGAAACCGACGGCAATATACGTTGAAATGCCATTGGAAATGGCCTTTTTCAACAGCATTCCAATAAATATGGTCGTCGGTTATAGGTTGTCGAAAATCCATCGGAAATCTCTAATGAAAAGTCTTTTGTTGGAACCTATTCTGACGGATTTTCGATGAATTTCATCGAGAGGTACCGACTGTCTATTATCGACGACCTTATTTATGACAGATCATGTTTCCGACGGATTTTCGACTGATTATGTATTTTTATATATTTTAAATATAATTGAAATTTAATTAATTTTTTATTAAATATTAATTAAAGAAAATAAATTAAATTATAGAAATTAAAATTAAAATTAAAAAATAAAAAATATAGAAAAATTCCTAAAAAAACATTCAAAAATAAAAACAAATTAAAAATGTTTGAAAATGAAATAGAAAAAAGTTACAAAGCTGGGAGAGAGTATTGCGCGAGGAAACCATTCATCCGTTCTTCCATAGCACGAATTTTCGCTTGATCCAATGCTCTCTCCTGATCTCTTGTCGCTTGATATTGTGCTCTCTTGTTGTGTATTTTGATGATGTCACTCTTCAAACGCTCGATCTCGACGGTCTTCTCCGCTAATTTTGCTCTAACTTTGCGACTTCTCCAGAAATGTGGGAAGAACTACTAGATTGTGATGGATGGTAGTCTTGGGAAATCCCGGAAATTCTTTTTTTGGTCTGGGAGTTGTCTGAGAAAAAAAAATATGATAAAAACATAACATTATAAGTTACTTATCAAAAATACATAAATAAAATATTAAAATGTTACTTACCTGTATGACCAAGTCGTTCAACATCTCAGTAAGGACTTCCGATGGAGATGTCTCTACCGAGTCGGTCCACATAAAATGGTTGTGTTCTGAATAAAGTCCTTTGGGATCTGCTCGGTCCTCCATTTCGCTTTCCATTTGTTAAGCTTTCTCGAATAGATAATTCCAACTTTTTTTTGAACTCTTGCCTAAATAAGACTGAATATTCAGGGTCTCAAGAAAATTGTTGGTGTGAAATTTTAAAAAAGTTATAAAAAGTGAAATCAAATTAACAAATACAAAATATTTAATTTCAAAGTAAATTAAAGAAAGTTAAAACCTACCACAAACATCCTAAAGCACAAGTCGCGATTTTTTGAAGGCATGTTCGTAAACTTCTCATACGGTTGCTTTAACATCTTGATCATCATTATTGCTGATTGCTTTCGAAATCCCATTATGAGAAAAATTAAACTTGCAAGGAATAAATTTAAAAATATATACTCAAACCTATAAATTATTAAAAAACTTATAAAATGTAAATTATTAAATAAAAAATTAAACTTACCAAGTATCTTTGTTAGCACGATTCGTCGGATGAAGTCTGGCGGTGTGATCTCGGCCCGGTTGAGAAGCAAAGTCTTTCACGAAAATTTTGGTTGGCTCTGCAATCGGGTTCCTCGTCTCGCACGATGAGCTCCCGGTGAAACAACGTAATTACTGTAATTTTTGAAAAAATTAAAAACAATAAAAATGAGCAAATAAATACAATTTGTTAATAAAATTTCTAAATTTACAAAAAATTATAAATCCATAAATTTGTAAATAAAATTTCAAAATGCACAATAAACTTCAAAAATTCACAATTAATTCGTAAATAAAATTTCTAAATTTCTAAATCCATATAAAAATTTCTTAAATCACACAAATTTTTAAATCCAAAAATCAGTTCAAAAAATCAATTACAAAAAATAAATTGACAATGCATCTCTAAATTGAGAAAAAATTATAAAAAATCCATAAATCAATTTCAAAAAATCCATAAGTTTCATAATTCACAATCAAATATCTAAAATAACAATATTCAATAATAATTTTTATAAATTCACAAAAAATCTAAAAATTGTAAAACATCCAAAAGCAATTCTTAATCTAAACCCATTTCTAAATTCCAAATAAATTCATCAAAATCCTTAACTCATAAACATCAACCCTAAATCTAAATCAAAAAACTAAATTTAACTATATAAAACCTTAATCTAACTATTAAAAACTTAAATCTAACAATCTAATCCTTATATCTAACAATCAAATCAAAAATCTAACTTCCTGAATCCTAATATCAATTCCAAATCCTAAATATCTAACCTTTTCATAAATAAACTTTAAAATCATATGAATTACATATTAGAAGGGAGAGATTGTCCATTGATTAGGAAGTTTTAGAGAAATCCAAAGTTATACAGAGATTTCAGAGAAAGTTTGTGATTTTTAAGGTTTTTCGCTATTTCATTGCGAAGAAGACGAGTTGTGATATTTATAACAGCTTTTCGATGGACAAATCCGTTGGTTTCTAAAAAAATTAAATCTTGTGTGGCCTTCGGCATTTCTCAGTAATGTTCGTGCCTTAAATTTCATGATCTGTTGAAAATCCATCAGAAATTCTTCGGAAAGCCATCAGACATTTCCGACGGATTTGGTTTTGGTCTCGGTATCGATCCATTTAACTATCAATGGATTTATATATAATATATCATGCAATATAAGATTCGTTATGTAACACTTGACTCCTAAGCATATGAAAATTTCTAATCTTAATTTATAACTTGTTTAAATAGTTATTTTGTCTTTAATGTTTGTGAATAAGACTTAGAATTAAGTTTCAATGAACCTCGTGAAATTTTTTTGAAATTCAACTTCTAAATCCTAAATTCGTCGGAAAAACATGTGTTAAATATGTTGCACATGTACTTGTATATAGATACTTTTATTATTCCGTCTGAAATTCGACGAAAATTTCTAACAGACGTTATGCCGATGGAAAATTCCAACGGATTTCCAACAAATCTGTATATATATATATATAACGGCTATATTAACGTTAATATATTTTGATGGATTTCTAACGTGCGTGCCGATAGTCCATCAGAAATTCGTCGAAAATTTCTGACGAAAAGCTGTCCGTTGGAAATTTTTGACGAATATGTTATATCAGTATTTCATCGGTTTTCCGTCGGAATTTTCCAACACCATATAAATCCGTCAGAATTGCGATGGTTTTCTTGTAGTGGAATAAGATCATTCCCAAGAGACTAAAGAACTCACCAGTACTCGAATATGTGGTCCATGCATTTCTCCCAATCAAGATACGCCTCAGGGTCAATCCTGCCAGCAAAAGTAGGAGCACTCAGTTTGATATCATGATAAATTTGTTGAGGCCTAACTTCTTGTTGACGTCTAGCTGGAGGTGGGTCTTCATATTCTTCCTCTCCATAGTCATGTTGTTGGCCTCATTTTCTTGGGTTCTTTCAACTTGAGGCTGTACATGTGGTTCTTCCTCCAGCATGGGATCATCAAGTTCAGGTTCCCTTGGGCTTTTCTACTAACAGATGGCGCGCCTACGTTGAACCTGAAGTTCCATATGGGTTGCTCTGGTAGTCTTGGCGCACGTTCCACTCGCTCCGACCTCTCACCAAAGTAGTGAACTGGTTTTGTAGGTTTGTAAGGAGTGTCATCATAGCATTCAGGTCGGGTTGTGGATTTGCATCGCCCATAGTTACCAAAAAATATGGAATAAAACACAAAGGGTATGGAATAAAAAATAAGTTTTTTCTGACACAAACGATTTAATAAACGAGAGAAAATAATTAAATTTTTTTTTGACTTACATCCGACTAAGAAAAGTTAATATTCTAACGAATTTTTTTTTTTGTTGACTGGTGCGAATAAAAACGAACGAAAGAAAAGCAAACTATCAAAGATAACAAAGAACTAAGAAATTCTCTAGGGCCCGACAGATTCTACAAAGGTTTCAGAGAAAAACCGCAACTGAGATTTGAGATAGCGGAAGGAGTATAGATAGAGAGATACAACCTGGGAGTAGAGGAACTTAAACTCTGATATCAAAAATGATACAAGCACGAGCTGTCTCGGGTTATAGGATTCCGGTCAAGTGCCTAGGGTTCTCGAGCCTAGGAAGAGAGGTGAAGCGATGAGCTAATAAGTCACTGAACCTTAACACGAACAGGTAACAGAGGGAAAAGAGGTGCACCACACGAGCTGGGGAATTCTCTGTTGGACCCATAATTAACATAAATGGGTATCACTTTTGTTGGACCCATATTCATATGGTTATGGGTCTAAAATATGAATAAAAATTTGAGACCCAATGTGGTTTCATGACAAAACATAAAATTGTCCCACATTGGAACTTGAGAAAGTTTTCGTCAAAGTATAAATATAGGTGAGTCTCCAACATAGTTTAACATGTTATGGAGACACTAAAAGGGTTATGCTAAATACCACACGCGTGCACGCCGTGCCAAGCCGAGTTTGAGCTAGGGTCTTGGGTCTTGGTGAATGTGGGCCAAAGATATTCTTTTTTTGCATACGAATTTGATTTATTTTGATTTCAAATTCGGGTTAACCGAGTCAATAACTGACCCGGATATTTCGCCTCAAATCTCGTCCCTTGAGATCGTGCGAAACCACCCTTCTCTCCTTTATTTTTTCGCCACCATTCTTCTTCGAGTGTCATCGTTTTCCAACGAAAAAACTCTCTCGAAAAATTCACAGAAACTTCCAGCAAAAATCCTCTCGTCTTTCTCATCTTACGTAAGTGTCTCGAGAGTATAGCGTTCGTATACTCCGTATTTTGAGTGTAATGAATACGGTTTCCTAGTGGTTGTATCCTGCGATTCTTAATCGTTGAAAACCGTCACACTACGGACGATTATAAGAATTAAGGAAAGAGATCAAATCTCGCCTCCACGTTTTTTTAGTTTCTAAAAAACGTTTTTCGTCTCGTTATCTTTCTGTAATTCTAAGCTTTATTCACAATTTTCACAATCCGGATTTTCGCGTCCTACATTCTCGTGATAAACACACAAGGTCTAGAGCAATGGAGGTATGGGTCTCGACGAAGCTAGAGATAACAACGGCTGCGTGATTAGGGCAAAAGCTTAAAAGAAGGTCCTTATTTTAATTCATCGTGAAAAATAAAGATACATGTGGGGCCTTTTATAGGCAATTACACGAAAGAAAAAGAAAAACTCTAGAATTTAATCGCGAAATTCAAATTCAAATTTAAATAAATATATGAAAACTAAAAGCTAGAAATCTTGCAGCATTCAAAGCAAACAACAGGTTAGAAAGAAAAAAAGAAAAAATTCAAAAACTCACTACAAGAAAACAAGTTGTTTGTGACAGTCATACCCATTGGTAATCCGTCGGAAAGAAGCATAACCGACAGATTTTACGATGGGAAGGTGTGTCGTATCTAGGGTGTCGAAAAGTTAAATCCCGTCGGTTTTCCGTAGGAAAAAATCAACGGCATACCGATAATTAACTAATGACAGAATAACGACAGGAAATCCGTCGGTAAGTTTACGATGGGAAACCGACAGGTTTGATAACCAACGGGTTTGATAACCGACAGAAAACCAACTATTTTGTAACTAACGGGTTAATTTACGATGGGAAACCGACGGTTTGATAACCGACGGATAATATAATTTTAAATTTTCTTAAAAATGCAATTTAAACCCATAAAATTTGTTTCGAATAATAAATAAATAAAATTTAAATTTTTAAAAAGTGTACTAAATTTAATAAACATAAATAAATTTAAGAAACATAAAATTTAAAATGTAAGAAACTAAAATTTAAATCCGTTGAAACACGAAAAAAAGAAAAAAATCACTCCTCCTGTGGCAGTGCAGTACCGTGAAACTCGGCTCGCATTTGCTCCCTCATTACGTCCAATTCCTCTTTCATTTGTTGCTTCATCTGAAGCTTGAAATCCTCCATTTCAGTCTTGCAATCAGCTTTGACGTTCATGACATCTTCCTGTATTTGAGCGGATGCTGCATTATGCGAAAACTGAGATGTCGTACTACGGTGCTCGTTGGGACGGCCAAAAACACGTCCTTTGCTCCTAGGAGTTACCTGTAAAACAAAAAAATCAATTTTATGAGTTAAGGTATATCAAATTAAAACTTCTATATAGAAAAAGAAAAGCATTTATTTTACTTCATCATAAAACTCATTCAGCTTATCTACTGAAACTTCATTTGACTCGGCGCCTACAATCTGAGAATCTAAAAATTTCTGATACTGCCAATACTCATCTGCAAGCTTGTTTACGGAATCGGCGAGGTTCCGAGCTATCGAATCTTGGATCTCACCCGTCTTCTTGCTGGTGTGAAGTTCGGTGACTAACTCCACATGAGATGGACGTTTTTCCATTTTTTTTTGTCTGCAATCAAAAAGCACAAGTACGAAAACGGTTATAAATAATAATTAATTAAGTTAAAAATTTTGAGATACATACCAATTTCTCCTCGACAGTGGGGATGCTCTGAGGTCCGGAAAGGGATGCACGTGACTAAGGCTATACGCTGCCCCGATTGCTTCTTCGCTCGTTCAAGAATTCTATCTTTTCACATCGCCAAGCTTCTACGGATGTGTCGAGTGTCTGACTCCGTCTCGATCGCTCATCCTGTTTTTTGATTTCCGAATTGATGTCGACTTCGTCTCCTCGGCCTCCCATTGTCGTACAAACCCGTCCCACAAATACGGTTTAAACTCCAAATCCTTGCAAACCTTCTCCACCAACCAAAAGTGCTTCCACTCGTAAACCTTACGGTGATATTGATCGCGACATTTTCTCTCAAACTCTCGCCTTACCATACCAGTATCCGCAACATCCCATGTGAACTCTTGCTATAAAAAAAAACATATATTAAATATTATTAAATTATATAATATAAGTTAATTAATTATTAAAACAATAGTTACCGCAAAGTGTCAAAACCATTGGTCTCGTTCTTCCATAGGCATCTTCGAAAATATTGGGTATGGCTCCTTAATTATTCCATTAAGCATATTGTTAATACACTTAGATATTCCATTGTGGGAAATATCAAACCTATAAACAATAGAAAATAAACAGGTTAGTAACATAAACGAAATTATCTGATTAGGAAATTTTATTTTTAACTTTTCTTACCAAGTTGTGTTAGGTAGCCTCTGTGGATGCAGCCTTGTGATCTCCTGCGATCAGAGCTGCTGGATGAACTCCTCAACGGTCATTCTTGTGAATTGGTCGGTTTGCGGATCCGAAACTTGGCTAGACTCAGATGGACAGGTTTCCAGAATCTCTTGCTCTCGACCTCGTTGTAAAGTACCACCAACAACGGGAACACGTGACTTGCGGCCTAAACGTGGAGGAGGTGCAGTAGAAGGTCGGGAAGATGATCCCGGATAAGGAACAGACCCACGTCTAGTCGATGAGGAACGGCAATGTCCGGCCGAAAACCTAGCAAAGTCACTTTGTAATAAATCTTATATTTTTATCAAACTGCATGTACGTATTTTATAAGTTTTTATTAATACTTTTTTAGCTACATATATTTCCCTTTAAGTCTACAACTCAATGCATTTCTGAAGTATGACGAATACAGCAACATAAATTGAGAATACATTTAATAGTTTGTATCTAATAGTTTTTACTGTCTACCATAAAAGGTATAAAATTTATATAAATTTTTAAATAAATATGCACATTGAAAAATCCTTTTTAATTG
Source organism: Cardamine chenopodiifolia (assembly GCA_963922655.1). Taxonomy (NCBI): domain Eukaryota; kingdom Viridiplantae; phylum Streptophyta; class Magnoliopsida; order Brassicales; family Brassicaceae; genus Cardamine; species Cardamine chenopodiifolia. The sequence goes on along the minus strand of OZ000486.1, from coordinate 12,058,132 downwards.
TTTTCAACATATACTTTTATTAAATCACACTTAACATTTATTAAAACACACATAATTAGTAAAACTCTTACACTTACAAACCATAAAAGTCTTACATTACAATACATCTTATTTAATACAGGAACAAGAAGATTTATTATCGCACTTAGTGTATTTTGACGAAACACCATCGTGCTGACTAACACAAGAACCATTCGATGCAAATGTTGACCTTAATGATCAATCTCGAACTTCAGTATGTGTTTCTCACAACAATCGTAATGGTCATTGGGACATTTGTATTTATAGGTATCCGGTTCCTCAAACGTTTCAAACTCATCTACGGTCTATGACGATGGAGTTTTTTTCAGGTCTACATGTTTGTCCCTATCTCCAGAGCGTGAATTCTGAGTCTTCTTTGGGGCAGACACTGAAGTTGAACTAGTTTGTTTAGAAAAGTGGATTGAGGTACCAGGAGGAGGAGAAGATGATGGTGGGTTATTTGATTCTTCTAAGGATTTAATGAAAGAGGTTATAATTTTTTCTTCTTTAGAAGGAGTAGGAATTTTTTTTGGCATGGTTGCAGATGTTGAAAATTACAACTTGTACTTTACTGGTTTTATAGAAATAAAATATGCAGAATTCAGATAGATTCGAAATCTGTCAAACTCGATCTGAGCCGTAGAAACATAATCATATGTTCTCAACCGTATGATTTACTTTCCACCTACAAAGTGGTTGTACCAACAAAAAGGGTTTGGTACCACGTTGTATATTTAATACACTTAATTTGCAAAAACTTTTAAAATTTTTAAATATTAAAATGCAATTCATCATATTCTGCAAAGAATATGAAAACAATGTATATTATTTATATGTCTAACCATTTACAAACACTTAAGTTGCAAAAAATTTTAAATTTTTGGTTTCTTCTAGGCTCGAACTTGGGTTATGAAATATGTCAAGGGTGATATGTTGCCAGTAGACTACTACCATCGTCAATTGTTTAAGGAACAAGATTAATATATACACTCTGTCTGTACTTATCTTTAAAATTTTTATGAAATTTTTTATCAAACACTGGAAAACCAAATTTTTAAAATTTTTACTTATTTCGTCAGTTTTCCGTCGGTAATTTACGATGGCAGACCTACAGGTACCAAAATCCTGTCGGTTTTTCGTAGGTAATTACCGATGGGAAACCGACATAATAGGTAAAAATTTTAAAAACTTTGGTTTCTTTCAGGCTCGAACCCGGGTTATGAAATATGACAAAGGGTGCTATGTTTAATCAATGTATGTTGTTAATATATATGATATAAATAAACATTAATATCAAGTCAAATTCCTCAAACAAAATGCAAATAAACTTTATTAATTGTCATAAATAACTTTACAACACTTATTTATACTAAAAACTAAATTGAAAGCATAGTTTTATAAGTAAGTCAAATTATATACCACTTAATTGTCCTTCTCAAGTTCTTCCATGTGGAACTGACAACAATTTGGATATTCGTCTGTAGGACAAGCGTAGTCGACATCAGGTTCTTCCATTATGCCACTATAAGACGCGTTAGCATACCCAGTGTCAAGAATGTGTTTGGTTAATTTCTCGATTACATCAAAATCAAATTCTTCTGGTGGAGATTCAACCGGTTGGGCATACCCACTTAGATGGTATTGATCATTGGTTTCAGACTCCACTAATGTTTTCTCTAAATCATCAAAGGTATGGGGGTTAGATAAAAGTTGATCATACCTATGAGAGTCGGGATGTTTGTTTGTTCCAAAACTTGCTTCTGGTTCTGAGTCCTGAGACTCCCATCCCCATTTTGCCTTAAAATCTGTGCGCTCCCTGTCCCATTCCACCACCTTCCCTATAAGTTGCGAGTCTGTAATATCCGAAATAGATTCAATTTCTCAATCAGAATCAGAATCATTAGACATTTTTATAACTTTGTAAGAATGGTTCTTAATATATTTCTAATATCATATATATAGACGAATTAGAATATAAACTACAAGTACACATATTAGGTTCCAACTAAATCATTTATTTAAAACGTGTTCACAACGTGTTCAAGTAGGTACACGTAACAGTACATTATCTCCTAATTAAAAGCAACATAAGGTTCAAACATTATAATGAAAACTAATCTGACTCGGAAGATGTTCCATTTGAATCGATTGAATCATTATCATCATCAAACTCTCCAGGCGCATCTTCATAATCAGAATATACAGCAGCATCTTCAGTTGATGTAAAATCACCTATTAGCTCAATAGCTTCCGATGTTTCCACTTTACCCATAACTGCATTTCCAGCAGGTTGCAAAGAATCGTGTTCTCCAACCCCATATATTTTTCCTCTTGGTGTTATTGATGTCACAGTAAGCCAAGGGTCATTTCGATTAGTTACTCGAGGGTATAAAATGTAACACACCTACAATCGTAACTAGTTAGGAAAAATAAAAGTTATAAATATAGTTTAAATATTAACAAGACAAAATTTTCTTACTTGGTCTGCTTGGGAAGCAAGAATAAATGGATCATATTTCAACGTTATTAGCTTTCGTCCTGAATGAACCGAAGTCACACCAAATTGGTTAACTTTATAACCGTAACCGAGAGTCAGATTATACCAATCACACTTGAAGATAATACACCTCAGGTTCAAAAATCCAGGATATCGGACTTCCAAAATTTTGTTCAGTAGTTCATAGTAAACAATCTGCAGACTTAGCGGATACCCCATAATTAGAAGTTACCGTACGACGGCCATGATTTAGCATACGAAACGCATATCCTCTCGTACAATATCTTGGGTATGAAGTTGTGATGTAGTTTGGACCGTTAATCAAATCCACCAACCATGCGTCGAACGTTTGGCCCATTTCCGATTCCTTCATTTACCTATATATAATGTGAATTGGTTATGAAGTCAACACCATGTACGAATTTTACATGTATTTGAATAACCATATTATAAATAAAAGACTTACATAAAATTTCAACCAGTCGGCAAATTCGTTATGCTTTATATTCTCAAGTTTTTCCTCAGTGCAATCAAGATAGTATGTCCATGCATATGACACGTACATACTGTATCCAAATATTTATTAGATATACTATATATAACAAAATATACTATAATTTGACACAAAATAAATACCTTTCATATTGTTGAATATCATCACAATTTTCGAGGATGTACATATGCAAGTGCTTGAGCTCCTGTTCAGTTAGTTGTCTACTCTTTCCCTTCCCACTTAAACGACCAACTTGAGAAAACAATTCAGGGACATACATTTGATATAATGCTCTCTCACCTCTATCGTCATGACGAGGAGGGCGTCAACTCTTAGTACGAAATTGGGATGGAAAGTAATACTCAGCAAAAGTGTGAGGCTTCTTCATTCAGACTCTGTGCAACAATGGATCCTTCCACTTTGCTTAAATTTTTAACTTTTTCTTCAAATGAAATATGTACCGCTCAAAAGGATACATCCAACAATATTGAACTGGACCTCCTAGCAATGCTTCATGTGGTAGGTGGATAGGTAGATGTTCCATAACATCAAAAAAGATGGTGGAAATATCTTCTCAAAATTACAAATTACCTTCGGTATGTTGTCTTTTAAATTGTGAATACCTTCGGCTGTAAGGGTTCGAGAACACAAATCACGGAAAAATGCCCCTGTTCCTCTTAGTTAACAAAGAAAATATCAAGTTGTTTATCTAATAGAAAACGTTATATGTATAATAAGTAATATTTACCAGCAATTGCTTCATGGAAATTCTTGTCAAGAAGTTGGGAAAACGCAAATGGTAGTAGTCGTTGCATCACAACATGACAATCATGGTTCTTCATTCCAGTAAACTTTCTCTCCACATAATTGACACAATTTCGTAGATTTGCTGCATATCCATCTGGGAATTTGACTTCATCATGAATCCAATCAAAAAATGATGTTATCTTGTTTGCACTTAACCGGTAGGCTGGCATTGGACATCTCCCATTTGCCATTACTCGAAGATCATCACGAGAACAAATCATTGTCAAGTCTAATATAGACTTCATGTTGTCTTTCGTCTTACCTTGGACATTTAATACTGTGTTCATGATATTGTCGAAAAAGTTCTTCTCAATGTGCATAACATCTAGATTATGCCTTAGTAAATGGTCTTTCCAGTAAAGTAAATCCCACAAAATACTCTTCTTGTGCCAATTATGGTTAACCCCAACACCATCAAGTGGAACATGTCCGTTACCCCCACACTCGGTCGTCCTTTGAGCTCCAAAATCTCATAGTTGATCTAAATAGAACGACCATCTAAATCTGGGGGAGATCCATCTACAACTCTTTTATTTGCAGTAAACAAAGTCCGCAATCGACGATAGGGATGTTGTTCAGGTAGGAATCGTCTATGACAATCAAACCAACAACACTTTCGACCGTGACCCAAGTGGAATGCATCTGTGTAGTCCATCCTGATAACATACCATATGCTGAAAAATCGCTTATAGTCCACATACGAACAACACGCATGGTTAAATTTTGCAGTAATGAAACATCATACGCTTTTGTTCCATGATCCCATAACATTTGTAACTCATGGATCAACGGCTGAAGGAAGACATCTAGTGATCTCTTAGGATGCTCGAGTCCCGACACAAGTATAGAGAGAAACAAAAACTCTCGACGCATGCACATAGAAGGAGGCAAATTGTACGGTGTTACTATAATGAGCCAGAGTGAATACTGTCTACCATGCCTTCCGAAAGGGTTAAAACCATCAGTACATAATCCAAGGTACATGTTCCTATGCTCGAAGGCAAAATCAAGATATATCGACTGAAAATGTTTTCATGCTTCTGCATCTGAAGGATGTGTAATCTCTCCATCTTGCCTATGCTCTGCATGCCATCTCATTGCTGCTACCGTGCGTTTTGACTGATATAACCTCTTCAACCTCTCTGTAAGCGGCAAATACCACATCCTATTATAAGGAATTGGAACCCGTCCACTGCCCTCCTGAAACCGTGGTTTTCGACACCATTTACAGCTACGTAGATCTTCATCTTCTCTCCAAAAGATCATAAAATTATCGATGCATATATCTATCATACGATACGGTAAACCAATACCCGCAACAAGATTTTGAATTTCATAGTATGAAGCATGTGACATATTATCTTCAGGCAATAGATCTTTCACAAATTCTGCGAACGCATCAACACACTCTTTTGATAAATTGAAATCTGTCTTAATGCTCATCATTCTACTAGCAGATGATAATGGAGAATGCCCATCTCGACAACCCTTATAGAGAGGCTGCTTAGCTCCATCTAACATGTCAAAAAACCGACGTGCCTCTGCATTTGGTTATTCAACCATATCTCTGTCAAACTCAGCCAATGATGTAGTCTCCTTAAATGCATCATTGACCATTGTAACAGTGCCTATTTTGAAATCAACATTTGGTATCTCTTCCCTAATGTTTCCCCCAACAGTACGTTCGCTACTACTACCTAACTCTGTTTGGGTTTCTCCATGGAGATACCAAATCTTGTAACCCCGCATAAACCCATTTTTGTACAAGTGATTCCATATCAACTCGATCTTTACATTACGCAAATTCAAACAATTTGAACAAGGACATTTCATCTTACCACGTCTTTGAGCTGGCGGTTAATTTCCTGCAAATGCCATGAACTCCATTATACCTCAGGCGTAATCATCTTTCAACAATCCAAACTCTGAATCTTACATCGGTTCATCCATCGACCAAATTAAAGAGAGATTTGATATTGATTTCAGGTTATTATGCGTGACATGAAATTTTAGTTTTATATGAACTCACCCGTTGGTATGCCGTCGGATATCCTTTGTAATATTATTGCCGACACTCCCAACAATTTACCACGTGGTGATATGGGTGTACTAAACTATGAAAATATGAACTTTTGTCGGAATACCGTCAAAAATTACCAACGGCATTACCGACAGACAGATTTACGACGAATTTTCGATATCCTATTTTCGACAGATACCAGGTTTCCGACGGATTTAAAATTAATTTTTTAAAAAGTATATATAATTAAATAATTATATTCAATAAAATTATAATTATAATTATAATTAAATAAAAACATATTTAATCAAATTTAAATTTAAATTATTAAAACCAAAATAAAAAATATTCAAAACGACGAGTACTCTTCTGGAAGTTCGCCTTTGAACTTTGTAGTGACCTACGAAACAAAATATATTAAATCATTAGAAAAGAATTAATTAAAGAAAAACTAAGGAAATTTTTTTTTACTTACTACGTAGACAAATTCGTTGAGCTTCTCAACGAAAATTTGGTTGCAAGGAGTCCTTCAACAATCAGCTATGACTATGATCGGAGAAAATCATCTTCTAGCCTTGTCACTTTCTACACGATCTCCCGACCGACCGGATCTTGGATTTGTCCCGTTTTACGGTTTGTGTGCGCATTTTGTAGCAAAGCAAGATGCGATGGTCGGACACCTTCTTGACAAAACTAAAATATTTTATTAAATACACCTTCTCTAACCCAAGTGAAATGGTTAAATATAAAAACTTCTCAGAAAATCAATTATCATAAATATAAAAACTTGAAATTTTAATGTTAAAATGAAAAGTAAAACATACCGCAAATTGGCGAAACTATAGATCACACTCAGACAACGACATAAGGAAGTATGTCTTATACGGATGTTGAAGCATTTCGTAGAGCATACGGTTGATAGACTTCGATATCCCATTATGATATATGGAACCTATAAAATAAAATTAGTTTTAAATTGTTTAAGAATAAAAAATTAAATTAAAAATTTGAAAAATAAAGTTACCAAGTATTGTTGCAGTCATAATCGGAATGAAGATGAGGCAATCTTTCCCGTCCGGATTGAGAAACAAAATCTTCTATGCTCATATGATCATAGCAGAACCCGCTTGATGAGTAGCTGAAGGAGAATGTGTCTCCGGAATAGGATTGGAGTGGTTCAGACTTGTTGCTCGGCCACGTCTCGACACATCCGACTCGGATGCCGATCGAAATCGACCATAATTCCTGAAAATGAAAACAGAAAATGAAATTATAAACATATACAAATATGAAATTATAAACATATACAAATAATCATCTAAAATTTGATAAATCATTTTAAAATATTTAAAATTTTTTAAAACAAATTGTAAAAATTTTACTAAAATTGATAAAAATCATACAATATTTAAAATTTATTAAAATATAATTTTTTTTGAAATTTATATAAATAATTATTAAATTTACAAAAATTTTAACATTTATAAAATAAAAAAATATGGAAACTATAAAAATAAATATAAATAGTTTAAAACATTTATAAAATTATTAAGATATAAAAACAATTTAAAAAAATTTTGACGCGAGAAGCCAAAAGGCATTTCCTGGTAAAATTTTATCGAATCCATCGAAAATCTGTTGGAACTTCCAACGGATTCGCAAAATTTGCATGTCACATCATTGGTTAGTCAACCTTAAACAGCCACACGTGTATCCCTAAATCCGTTGGAATTTGATGGTTCTTCCCAAGCATCGGGACTGGAATACGTTTGTACGAAGCCATAGAAACCATTGCATTAACTAAATTACAACATCAAATTTATACAAGTCATTAATTTACAAAAAAAAAATATTATATTAGTTTACTATATATGTTATATGATTAATATGTATCAATCACTATCATTTAATCAAAATCGTCTTGAAATATTATAATTTATTAAATACATTGTTTTATATGATATTAAATGCATATAATATCTCACCAAGTGTTAAAACTTGCAGTAACTGTGATCCAAGAGTCTGACCGATAAGATACCCAAGGGTAACAAATGTAGCAAATCTATATGAAATGAGGATAATTTGTTAAAAATAAAATATATTAGTAATTTCATAACAATGAAATATGTTAATTTAATCATACATGGTCTACTTGTGATGTTAGAATAAATGGATAGTTTTTAAGAAGTCTCAGTCTTGAATGTATCGATGTCACGCCTGGATATGAAGTTGCAATGTTCTTTGGACCATTAAAAACTCCATTACCATGTTGGAAATTCTTGACTATTTTCTATGCTTTCAAATACCTACAAAAATATAAATAAAAAATATAAATTATTGTCAGATAAATATTATAATACAATTATAAATTAGTCAAAATTTTCAAAAACTTACATAAAATCTCAACCAAGATGCAAATTATTGTTCCTTTAGGATATCAAGTTCGGATTCTGTCTTATTAGAATAATAGTCTTGTACTAGCGTCATGTAAATCCTATAACATAACAAAAAAAGTTATCACATATTAATTAATTTCAAATTATTGGTAATTGACAAAAAAAAATTAATCATTATCTCTCATTCTCCACAATATCCTCACAATTTGTGAGAATATACGTATGCATGTGTGCAAACTCGTGCTTTGATAGTTTTCGTTTCTTTGCTTTTCCACTTACTCGACTAACTTGAGCAAACAACTCAGGGACATACACCGGATAAATCGCTCTCTCACCTCTATCATTATGTCGCGCCAAATGTCTACTCTTAGTACGCACTTCCTCTAGAAAGTAATATTCAGCAAAGTGTGAGGCTTCTTCGTTGAGGCTCTGTGTGACAATAAATCCCTCAATTTGCTTAAATTTTAAACCTTTTCTTGAGGTTAACCGGTATATTGTCCTGTAAATTGCTGAAACCCTCTACTGTAAGTGTCCTCGTACATAAATCTCGAAAGAAAGCACCAACTCGTACAAAAAACAATAAACAATAAACAATTTAATATATATATATATATATGGTTACTTAACATTATGAAAGTAACAATATATACCTGTAATTGCTTTGTGGACATTTTTTTGAAGAAGATGTACAAAGAAAAATGGAAAAAGACGTTGTATCAAAACATGACAATCATGACTCTTCATTCCAATAAACTTCTCTTAAGAGAAATCCACACAATTTCGCAGATAAAATGCGTATCCATCCGGAATTTTACATCGTCTCAAATCAAATTGAAAAATGCTTCTTTCTTAGCTGCATCTAACCGGTAGGTAGGAATAGAACATCTACCATTAAGCATAAAATGAAGAAAATCCTGAGAACAAATCAGTGGCAAGTCTAATGTAGACTTCATTTTCTCTTTTGTCTTCCCTTACACGTTTAAAAAAGTTTTTATTCAACGTACATAAAATTTAGATTGTGCCTTAACAAATGATCTTTCCAATAAGATAAATCCCACAAAATAAATTTTTATGCCAGTTATGAAGTTCACCGATACCATCAACAGGATCATGCCAATTACCCCCATATTAAGAAGTTATCTTAGCGCCAAAATCTCTTATCGGCTCCAATATACAACGTCCATCAATCACCGGAGGTGCACAGTCAAACACTTGTTTGTTCTTCGTAAAAAATTTTCTAGACCGACGATAAGGATGATCACTAGGTAAAACCTTCTGTGGCAATCAAACTAACACGTCTTTCTTCCGTGCTGTAATTGGAATGCATCAGTGTTGTCTTGGCAATACGGGCATGATAATCTTCCATGCGTTGTCCATCCAGATAACATATCATATGATGAAAAATCGCTTATGGTCCACATAAGAACCGCACGTATCTTGAAATTCTGCTGCAATGAAACATCAAGTGCTTTAACCTCATGCTTCCATAGTATTTGTAACTCATAGATCAATGGATGGAGGAATACATCAAGTGACCTCCTTGGATGCTCTGGGCCGGGAACTAGCACGGAAAGGAACAAAAACTCTCTAGACATGCACAAAGATGGTGGCAAATTGTAAAGTGTTACAATTACCGGCCAAAACCAATATTATCTTCCACGTTTTTCAAATGGGTTGAAACCATCTGTACATAACCTAAGATATATATTTCGTCGCTCATATGCAAAATATGGATATGTTGATTGGAAATGTTTCCCCGCTTCTGCGTTCGACGGATGCATAATCTCTCCATCTTAACGATGCTCTGCATGCCATCTCATTGCGTCTGTTGTGCGTTGAGATTGATATAATCTCTTTAACCTCTCCGTTAATGGTAAATACCACATCCGTTTATAAAGAACTGAAACTCTCTCACTAATTTCTTGAAACCTCGATTTTGACAAAATTTACATTTTTACGGTTTTCGTCTTCTCTCTAATATATCTCACAGTTGTCGATGCACACATTTATCATATGATACGGTAAACCAAGACCAACTACTAGTTTCTGTACCTCATAGTATGATACTGGTGAAAGATTATCTTCAGGCAAATTATCTTTCACAAAATCTGCTATCGCATCAACACATTCTTCCGCCAAATTGTAGTCTGTCTTAATAGTCATCATTCTACTTGCAGATGATAACGATGAATGACCTTCTCTACAACCACTATATAGTGGCTGTTTCGCTGCATCTAACTTATCAAAAAAAATTTGTGCTTTTGCATTTGGTTATTCAACCCTATCTCCATCATAATCGGTCGACGATATGTTCTCCCTAAACACATCATTCACCATCTCAACCGTACATGTACCTACATCTACTTCCGTTTTATCTCCTATGCTATCCACAATATTTGGTTCACTAGTACTACCATAATCATAATTTGTTTCTTCATGTAAATACCAAATCTTATAACCGATTATAAACCCATTACTATACAAGTGATGCCAAACTAAATGAAACTTAAGATTATGAGAATTTCACCATATATTACAGGGATATTTAATCTTACCATTTTTTTTGCTCTCCGTTGATTTCTGGCCAATCCCATGAACTCACAGATTCCTCGTGCATAATCATCTTTTAATAATTTCGACTCCGGATTCATCATAGATTCGTCCATTCATAACCGAAAATAATTATCAGAAGACATATTTTAACTTTTACGATTTTTATAAAGAGATTAAATAAGTAAGTGGTGTGAATGAATAAAAAAATGTGGAAACATATATATAGAAGTCGTATCCATTAGAAATCCGTCGGAATACAAAAATTCAAACAGCTATAACGACGGTGATATTAACTTTCTTATTAATAGACAACTTTCCGAAAAAATTTCCGACGGATTTCCGATGGAATTGTGCTTCTCCGTCGGAAATCGTCGGTTAGTTTTTGAAAAATTCTCTGTTCATCGAAAATCCATCAATTATATCATCGAAAATCCTTCGATTTTGCGGCTGTTTTCTTGTAGTGATTGTGCTTTAGAGTACGAGGAGGAGTTGTCAAATGTGTGATGCCGTGGTTCGCAAGAAACGATGAAATTGTGACATACTCACCCCCATTGTCCATGTAGAGGATACGAATGCGATGTTGATAAGCATTTTCAACAAGCGCCTTGAACTTCACAAAAGTGTCAAGCGTGTCGGACTTTCGCCTCAATGAAAAGTACCACATAGATCTGGTAAAATGATCCACAATGACAAGATAATACTTGACGCCATCGAATGAGTGAAGTGGAGATGTCCACAGATCAAAAAAAATGTCAAAAGGATGAGAAGATGAAATTATTGTGGAAGAAAAAGGAAGCATTGCAATCAAAGTCTGAGTTGGAAAACGAAACTGAAAGCTTAGATAAAATTGATTTATGAATAGAAGGTGCCGGATGTCCAAGTCACGAGTGCCATTCTTGGAGATGAGATTTGGAAGACGAAAAAGGTGAAATATGAGATGTCGTGGTTGGCCACTCGTACAGTCCATTAATGACCGGTCCTTCAAGAAGCGTCAGGTCTTTTACCCCAAAATTCCAAGGAAACAGTTCCACAGATACGTTATTGTCTTTACACGATGTGCAGAGATTAAATTTTTGTGTATTTCTGGTACACATAAAACATCATTAAACTTATGAGATGTAAGAGGAAGTTTTGTGGAACCAGAGTGTGTTATCCGTAAGCCTGCGCCATTGCCAACGACCACTGAATCAGTCCCATTGTAGGGGTTATGAAGTGAAAGGTTGTTGAGATCTGATGTGACATGATGGTAGGCGCCACTATCAATAAACCATGCATCATGCTCCGTTGGAGAGGTCATCACAGTGTGAGCTTGAGGTCTCCATGATTGATTTATTGGTGAAGAAGAGGATCGTGTAGCTTGATTGAACTGTTGATGGTACTGAGAACACCAGCGCTCACTATGTCCCCTGACACCACAAATTTGGCACTTTGCCGAGATACGGTCGTGGTGAGCCCCGAGACTGGAACGAGTTTTCTCTTTGTCTTCAGTGTTGTGACTGTGAGTGTGGAGGCCCATTCCCTCTTCCTCTGATGTAAGCTGTGTTTTCTGAGACATGAAACAATTTTTCTGTTGGCTGGAGTTGAATCAGGTCTGATTCACGATCTAGAAGCTTTTCATGAAGGTCCACGAAAGTCATGGGAGTTTCACGACCGTTGGTAGCATCTGCTATGGGCTTGTAGTCTTTGCCGAGACCATCAAGAATGTAGTCAGTCAAGTCTTCGTGGTCAATTGGTTTTCCCAACAGTGCAAGTTGATCTGCTTTGGCTCGTATGCCACGCATATATTGATCTGTTTGGTATAACCCCGTGTGGGAGTGCCGTATGTTCTCTCAAGTGTGGTCCAGACATCACGAGAGGAGGTTGCGCATGAGACAAGCGGTTGTGTGGTGTTGGCTAAAGCTCCAAAGAGAACTGAGTGGATCAGGTGATCTTGTCGTTTCCAGTGTTGAAACGCTGGGTTCGGTTTGGTGAGACTGTTTTATGTGATAACAGAAGCCGGTGTGTTGTTGTTGTTGGTAATGAAGTCTTGAAGATTGTGACCTTCAAGGAGAAATTGAATTTGTTGGCTCCAAGCTATGTAGTTTGCGGACGTAAGTTTCGTTATGTTGGACATGTTGATGGTGAGTACAGGGCTGTGTGGATCCTTTGGATCAAACACAGAGGCAGAGCTGTGTGAGCCGGGAGTATGTTTGCCGGCCATGGTTGTCGTGCAAGTGAAGCGTTTTGCTTAAGAGTTTAGGGGTTTTTTAGAGATCGTGCTCTGATATCATATAAGATTAGGTTTAACTGTTTGTGTTATTATTCTCAAAAGGTTTATACACATACTTATACACACAAGACTATACAGAGAAAAGTAATATTGACATTTTAGAAAAGTAAGTTTTCCATTTCATGAAATACTCCAATACGGTCATCTCTCAATCCAGCTTGAATATGGGGATAGGTGGCTCGATCAAAGTGATTTTTAGGGCCACTTTGACATTGAATCTCGCTTCATGTGGCATGAGTCTCGTCTGATTGATTGTTGGTCCATGTGGGTATTGACTCCGGTACATGGTGCGAGAGTCCCGCTGCCCGGTACGATGCTTCCGGTACGCGGTACGAGCCAAGTTGTTATATTTGAATAACCTTCTCCACGTACTTTTTGAATTTGTGCTGAAGTACCTTGGCCCGTTGCCTTGTCATTTCTCCCTCAAAGACTTGTGGTGCGTCCTCCGGATCGGAGTTGGTTTGCTCGGTTGGATCCGGTTCAGGTTGGATGACCTCATTACGGGTGCTCTTTACTCCAATTGTTTCAATCAGTTCTGCGGAAACAACATGAAGAACATGCGCTAAAACCCAGCCGAGACCTTAAACTACCCTCTCTGCAGAGGAGAAGTCATTGGGATCACCAAGGTGACGATCATTGGAAGAAGATTCAGGAATACTAAACCGAGGTCTTGTCTTTTCAAAGATTGTGAATTCTCTAGGACGTATTCTCAGCTTGATAAGCACTTGAAATCTGAGCATCGCGGTGTCAACCTAAGATAGGTCGATCCTCGGAGAAAATAGAGGTGGGAAGTGGTGCAACGACATGCTGAATAGCTAAAGTCATGAGTGCAGCAGGGATTTCGCATATCCCCGTGTTTGAGCAATTTCAGCTTCCCAATATCTTACGAATTCGAGCAACCTCAGCTTCCCAACAGTCAGCATCTAGAGGTGTTTCAGGTGAACGTCGCTGTCGATGGAACCCTGGCGATTGCTCCAAGTCAGGTAAGGAACGGATTTAGCCGCGCCAACTACACCGCAGCTCGCATGCCCATACTGCAGTTTCGAGTGAGGCACATGCATCACAATACGCTTGCCCAAAGAATTCTACCTTGCTTATGAGAACCCAAAATTATGAATTTGTCTCAACACCTTTTTATTTTCATCTGTTTGGATAGGCAATGTTTTAAATTCAACATTTTTGTTGTTAGAGCGACATCATAATTGCTAAGCTCATATCGTATCTATCTTCCAAAGCTTTGCTTAATAATAAATATATATTTTTAAATTCAAGTAAAAGTTTAAGTATCTTCAGTCATTTGTTATTTTAATTTCGATAAGTGGCAACACCAGTTTATGTATGTTTTTTAGTTGTTTATTATCTTTATTTCGGCAAGTGGCGGCACCATATTATCTAAATTTAAATAAAATAAAATCTAAGTGTTTTATTAACTTTTTTATCTAAGAGACTTTACTAATATCGGCGCGAAAATATATAAACAAAAATATGTGCCTAAAGTTATCTATTATCTAATGAAACTGATTGATGTTGGCGGCATAATAATATATGTGTGATTAGTAAAAAAATTTCAAATTTATGATAAAACACTATTTATGGATTTATTTGATTAGTATTGAAAATTTATGTATGGTGATTTATTACCTTTAGTAATTTATGTATCATTAGTAATTTATTTTCTTCATTTCGACAAATGGCGAAACCGCTTTATGTGTGTTTAGCCATTTTTATTACCATCGTTTCGACAAGTGGCGATGCCGTTTTACGTGTCTTATTTCGACAAATGGCAGCACCGTATTATCTGAATTTGAATTAAATAAAATATATTTGATATTTGTAATTTGTTATCTAATAAACTTTACTAGTATCGACGTTGTAATATCTAAATTTAAATTTAAACAAAACGATGTGTCTTCAGTAATTTATTACCTAAAGAGACTGATTGGTGTTCGATGGTGTATTAATCAATAAAAATAAATCAAATTTAAGATAAAACACTATTTATGGATTTATTTGTTTAATTCATAAAAATAGTGAAAAGTGATATTTAATCTATCTTTAAATGAAGAAATCATTGAGTAGTTTGACAGTTAAACTCTAATGTTTGAGGATAATATGTTCTCCTACAATCCATAAGAAAACAATTCATCAATATGGTGAAGGTTTACTTTTGATAATTTTTTATTTGAAGATTAAAATTTATTGTTGACACTTCAAATTCAATCAATATGTAATTTTGTAATTTTTAAAAATTAATTGAGATCGTCCATATGAAGAGAGGTAGTGCTAACAGTTTTTAACCATAGCCTTATGTAACATAATTAAATGTAAATGTCATTCCTAATTTTGACATAAATTAACCACGGTCAAAGCCATTATTTTTTGTTGTTTTGTAATGTAAAATTATATTCAACAAAATATTTTTTTACAAAAAAAATGTTTTTAGAGAGCTAATGACTGAAACAAGATGGTAATAGAACACAATAGATAGTTCCAAACCACTTAATGAGAGTGGTGTTAAACTCGTGATCTCCCATCCTCCGAATAGAGCTGATCTTGTTTCGAATTGGTTTGTCGAACATTTTTGATATTCTAAATGCAAAAGGAAACGGGCACAAATGGCAAATTTTAACATTAATAATTTTATAGTGTCTTTTCATACACAAATTAAGATTCAATGTATTTTTTAATTTTAACTTAGTAAAATTTTTAAAAATCTACGTGAACTTTCATATGTGTGCAGAAATTAATTTTAACCGAATCAGTGTTAGTCAAACCGCTGAGTCAGATGTCACGTGACATATTTCTGCTGAGTTATTTGCCACATGACATCTTTTTTGCTGAATCAAATGCCATGACATTTTGAAGTTTTATGCAATATTTTGGGTTTAAAATATTTTTGACACTTATAAAACTTCAAAATGATTTTTTTAACTATGTGGCATCTGATTCAGGAAAAATTTATACCACATGGCATATGATTCAGCGGTTTGACTAATACTGATTCGGTCAAAATTGATATCGGCACACATATGAACGTTCATGTAAATTTTTTCAAAATTTACTAAGTTGAAGTTAAAAGACGCGCAGAATCTTAATTCGTGTATGAAAAAACACGGTGAAAATAGTTGACCTTAAAATTGACCCCTTTCCTCGTGTCGTCTATTGTTACTCTCTCCAAATATGGTAGAGAGTGATTTAAAAGGCAGAGTATAAGAGGAAAATTAATTCCCAATCAAGAGTATTTGAGGACATGATGTCAATAAGAACATTCCAACTCGTTGTGTAATGAACACCAAGTATTCCTCTTACAATGCCACGTGGTATATTTTTGCTGAATCATATGACATGTGGCATATTTTTTGCTGAATCAGATGGCATATAAACTTTATAAAAAAATAAATTTTATTTTGAAGTTTTATGCATTGTTCTGGGCCAAAACTTTATAATGGAGAAACGGAAACACCATTATCAGTTGAGGCACTTTATCGGGTTTATTTTAATCATTTTTGTATCCGTAACAACCGTAGGGCTCCGACCATTAAGCAATACATTTTTGAAAAAGCACAAATCTAACCTCTACGTCGGCCCATAAAACAAGTGCTGATGGAACCAAAAATGCAATTCATGCTGCACAGACTATTTGATCAAAAGACGAGGTTGTACGTAGAGAGTATAACAAAATATTGGCTGGTGTTTCATCAATAATTCCTCCAAAAAGAAGAAAAGTTAATGAAAATGCAGTTGCTGATGCCACCAACAATGCAAGTTGTTCTGTGGCAAGACCACCGGTGTGAAAGAATTTTCCGAGGATGAGCTGCAAGAATTACGCACCATCGTTGCTGAAACTGAAACTGAAACTGATGCAAACAGATCTATAATGGAAACTGGAGATCTCAACGGAACCAATGCCATTGAATGATGCTGTGTGGAATCCATTGACGATCCTTTTGGTACTGACAAGGATTTGAAATCCTTCGAAGCCTTGACAATAGATGGTCCTGGTCCAAACTTTTGTGACTTAATTTGACAAGGACCAAAGTAAAAATTCATTTAGGGATAACTAGATATAATCTGGTCCGGAATTAAATTCAAAGAAGGCCAAAGTTTCTTGGAAAGATATACGCCAGCCAAAAAACAAACAGAAGGTTTGGGTCTACAATTGATAACAGAAGCAAACACGGTGAGTTGTTTGAAACTGATATGGCAAATTCAATCAGCTCATTCATTGCTTTGGGTTAATTGGGTTAGAAGGTATCTCATCCGCAAAAAATCACTATGGTCAGTTAAGGAAACCACATCTCTTGGCTCATGGATGGAGGAAAATATTAAAATAGAGACATATGGCGGCTTCTTTTAAGAAAGATTGAAGTTTATAATGCAGTCTCGACCTCCTTTTGGTTTGATAAACGGTATCTGCTAGGAAGAATTTTTGATATCATAGAAGTCCGGGGTAGTATAGAATTGGAGATTCCTATTCATGTTACAGTGGAGAATATGTTGACAACACATAGAATTCGGCATCATGGAGCATATTTCTTGAAGGAGAATGAAGATGTCATCATTTTACAACCTCAACAAGGTCCAATGGAGGATGCAGATGTAGTTTTGAGACAACATAAAGCAAATAAGTTCAAACCAAAATTTAGCTCTCAGGCAACATGGAGATTAATCAGAGAAAAGTAACCAATAATGGAGTACTCTAAAAGCATATGGTTTACCCACAACACGCCCAAATACTCCTTCATGTCTTGGCTGGCGGTTAAAAACAGATTGTCAACAGGGGATATAATGCTTAAGTGGAATAATGGTGCTTTAACAGTTTGTTTATTCTGTTCGGAGTCAATGGAGTCACGAGATTACATCTTCTTCACATGTCCATTCTCAACAGCTATTTGGGACTGTCATACATGCAATCTTCTGGATTCAAAGTACACGACTCAGTGAAATATAATGCTTACTCTTCTTATAGACACAATTCAAGATAAGATGAAGTTGTGCATATTGAAAAATGTTTTCCAAACATCAATACGCACGATCTGGAGGAAGATAAATGGTAGAAGACATAGAAAACGGGCTATTCATCACAACCATCTATCCAAATTCATAGATAAGCAAGTGCGCAATAGAATTTCGACAATTCGAGCTAAGGAAGATGCATGATACCATAAAAAAATGGAGACGTGATTCCCAACTAAATAGCAATGTCTAGTTTTCGAATTAGACATTGCTATCACCTTAATTACCTTAGCCAACATATTTAGATATTTTTACACAACTTATATTTAGTTTTGTGATATATTTAGATTTCAGTGAAGTTGATTTATGATATATTTAGATTTCCGTGAAACCTATAAAATATAGGTTTGATCAAGTATAGGTTTCATGGAAATCGAAGTATATCATAAATTGACTTCACTGAAATCTAAATATATCATCAATCTAAATATAAGTTGTGTAAAAGTATCAATGACCGTATTTTTGGAATCTTATCAAATCTGTCATTAAAAGTTTTTACACAACTAATGTATTTTTCATTGGAAAAAGATTTAGAATCTAGAAAAATCTTAATAGATAAAGAAATAGTCATTTGTAACTTCACAATATACACTAAAGTTGGTCGGATCAAAATTATTTTGCATTTTAGTTTTTAGACAAATGCAGTTTACTTTTACAGTATTTTGAATATTTGCAGAGAATCTAAAATTTTACTTTTACTATACAGAGGAAAATCTTAAATGATATGTTTATTATCTTCATTGAATATATGTAATTTAATTTACAGTGATTCTTTCAATTTTTTTGCTTATATATTAAACCCTAACAGGAACATAATATATCATCTTCTCTTTTCTTTCTTCCTCGATCTATGTTTTTCGAGAAAACCTTTAAGGTCCAAAAACATGTTTCGTATGATCAAAGATTTGCATTCATAGAATCCTAAAACCCATATGTTGGCTAAGGTGATAAGGAAATGGAGAAAAAGTGATCCTACCTATTTGTGACACAGTCCAAATCATTTTCTCCGTTCTTTATCTAAATAACTTACTACAGTTAATTCGTTATATTCAGATATATTATTATTTGAAATAACCTTTTCTCCTAACTTAATTAAGTTGGTTTACATTTGTTTCAGGGTGAGAAAATTCAAGGAACTATTCCTAATACTTTGATTGACAAATTTTAGGAAAATTTCAAAGGAGACTGGACAATCATCTTCGATTTACTCTCATTAGAGACTAGAAGATAGAAAATACTAATAATGAATATCGTATCATATTTAATGATGATACACAAGTTCGTCATACTGATCCCATCGAGAACAATATGTTTTATGATTTTCAGCATTTCCAGAATCTTCTAAATGAACCAAGAATTCTTTCCAACCACTCAATAGGTACTATATTTATAATGTTCAATTCTTTAATTTTGATTATTTTCTGGTCATAAGGAACATTAATGAATTTGTTTATATTTCAGATTTTGTTGGAAGAGTTTGTAACGTGGAACCTCTCATAACATACTATGAAGATCCTACTGATCCATTTTTTTTAGCTTTCAGGGAAATCTAAATATATAATAAACCAGCTGCACTTGAATCTAAATATATCATAAATCTAAATATGAGTTGTGTAAAAATATCGGTGACTGTATTTTTGGAATCTTATCAAACATGTCATTAAAATGTTTTTACACAACTAATGTATTATTCATTTGAAAAAGATTTAGTATCTAGAAAAATCATAGTAGATAATAGAGATAGTCCTTTCTCTGTAACTATAGAATAGACACTAAAGCTGATCGGATCAAAAATATTTACAATGAGATCAGTTTTGTAAAACTTTGAATTTGTCTACTTTATCATAATGAAACGCTTGAAATAAGGCTAGGTCATTTTTTGGCATGATATGTGATTGTTTTTTATGTTTTATTGTAGATTAATTCGTAGAGTCAGCTGGAAAAATTCAATAAGTAAACATGACTAATCAAATAAAAGGTTAGTGTCTTTTATAACCTTGAGATCACTAAATAGAAAATGAGATTACTTAAATAATGAAACTTCATAGTAATAAAACTATTGAACGTATTCATTATAAAATAGAGAACAAAGTTGGCTCTATTAGATCTTTCTAGTTCAAAATTATTAAAAACCAACAAATACTTTAAAAACAGAATTATGAAACACTTGTGGTTTTCTTTTACTCAATCGTTCTGGTGCTTGACATTCTTTTCTGCTGAACTTGACACGTTCTTTTTCTCATCCTCAAATTTATCCAACTTGATGGTCTTCACACAAACATTTTGGGTAGTAGAATTGGCCTCCACAATGATATGTCTTCCTTACGCTTGGAAGATGGAGTTGATAGATCACCTCCACACATTTCAGAAGAATCAGTGCTATTAGTTAGCATACATGTTTCCTGTATACAAAGCTCATTATTGATTAGATGAATAAATGTTATCATTTTAATCCAATTAAAACTTAAATTAGTAAAAAAGACAAACCTGATCACCATAGATGTTTTCAGAGTGTTGTACTATACCATCTGATTCCTTAATCGAATCAACAACAACAACATCTTGACCTTATACCAAACCTTAGCCACTTTATAAGTGTCAATGCCTATGTTTAGATTTTTCCTTTCGACACAAATCAGAATTGGAAACTCTTCCCAACAAAATTCTTTATTGCTAGAGGAATTGATTCCGGATACTGAATCTACAATATCTATATAAATTAGATATATAAATTAGACATGCCATTTAGATTAACGAATTTCCTAGATATGCTATTTTAGTAGATAGGTTACCTCATCAAAATTACCATCACAAAGTTCTGATGCTGAGACACCTACAATCTACATTGCATTGCTATCAAATAGCATGCATTTTGTTTCAGCAGAATGATCCATTACTTTAAGATGTAGCTTGTACCTGAATATATGAAATAAAGTTTTTAAAATATAATGCCAAGTGAGCTCACTAGCTGCTTGTTGTCTTGTAGAGTAGAAGACTTATAGATTCAGACGATTAAAAATCCAAAATTTTAAGACATTATAAATACATAAATACTAAAATACTAAATAAGACCTTGACACAACCATAGAAACACTGAGACTACATTTCTCACACCAGCAAGTAGTTTTTTTTTGTTTCCCAAAAACTTGTGAATTCATTTTTGACTTATAATCCACTTTTTAATGTATTTTTGACAACTGACAATAGTTCTTCACAAATAACTTAATTATTAAAGTCAAGCCAAAAAACTCATCTCTTTGATTTGTTTATCAATGTTACACAGCACCACTCGGTGATATATAACTAAATAAAATTCAACTTAGGAAAATTTATTGAACCGATCCTCCGACATGAAGATTGTTCAAACAGAGTTACACAACATCAGAATACGATTTGCACCTGAATAGACTTCCTAAAACTACCCACTCTTGATATTGATGAATCAAATGTTCTTGCACGATTTCGCTGACCACCCACACAACATCACCAAGTTTTTTCTCGTTCTTTCTAAGAACATTTCAGTGTATCTTTTTCGCTACACTTTCTTCGAGTATATCACCTTTTTCAACCACAACCTTTTTCACTCTATTAACCAACGGTTAAAGAGATGCTTAACCTTTTTTACTTGTATTTGGTGAAGTTTGTAGAGTGTCATATCCTTTCTCTACTTGTAACATGGTAAGTGCACCATCTTTATATGCTCCACGAAGATTCCATACTTTTTGTCTTATGTTTAATTCTTCCTTCTTCTTGACTGTTTTCTCTTGTGTAACTCAGTCGAAGTGATTACTACTTGGCAAGTTCAGTTACTTACACTATCACGAACAAGAAAATGAGAAACTGGAAATAAGCATACCTCACAAACCTGGGACGAAGGAAAACTCCATGAACTCCAATGAAATAAATCTGCAACTTGCAGCAACTAGACGAAAAAGCCAGCCAGAAAGAGGTTAACAATGAATTAAGTGTAAGTCTATGATGGGTCCAAGACTTTAAACTATTCTTGTGGTACTTCGTTCCATAGTTTCTACAGGAAAGCATCCTCCTTGCTCTCTCACTTCCTTCACCTTTTCCTGGGAAGCACATTATATTCATGGTCGGAGTGAGCTACTTCTTCACCAACATGATATTTTGTTAGAGGAATATGGAAGCAGGGGAAGACACTGGGAGAAGTAGAGGGTTTGAGGGAAGAAGAATCAAGGCTTGAGAAGGAGACACGTGGACGTACAAGATCAAATATGGAAATTAGTTGTTTTGATCAATAAATTCAAGGGACGAGAGCTGTAATATTCATTGATTGATTTTTGTAAAAAATGTTCTGTTGAATTCTGTTAAGGATACTTCCACCATTGTTGAAGCTTGATTTGAGCATGGGCAAGGTGAAGATGAATTGTTGTTTTTTATGAACATCAATTCTTTATCGGTTAATAAATGTGAGTTGCGATTTCATTATCAAATTGAGTTTGAGATTTTCGTTATCGAAAATTGATGCGCTGATGGTTCAAACTCAAGCATTAGAAAGAAAGTTGGCTATTCAAAACGCCAAGATTGACAAGAAGATGGTAGTTATGAGAGAAGCAATTCGATTACTCTCTGTCAATAGGGAGTATGATGTATCAGCCTAGATTTCAAAGATTAAAGCGATTGATTTGATTTCAGAGACTGAATTTGGTGGAAGCAGAATCAGTTCATGAGGAAGAGAACAATACAACAGACTCGATGCCACAACATGCTGTGAATCAGATTGAAGCATTCAAAAACGAGGTATCAATCTTTCTTTTGGAACAATGCCATAGGGTAGAGGATTTGCAATCTATGTTGCTTAGGAACAATAGCTCACAATCATATGTAGGTTTTTTGTTGGATGATTTACATCATGATTTAAGAGTTGATGTTGGGATTGCTCCAAATATGGAACAAGTATATGTTTTGGATGTCGAAGTGGTGGAGAAGCTGAATCAAAAATCAGTAGATATTAATGTAGATCTAGTTGCACACCACTTGATCGATCAATTGTCTCTAAGGGTTTGTAGTAAGATGAATCAAATGAAGTATCAAAAGAACTGGAAATTCAAGTACAAACAGGAGTTAGAGAGCATGCCCCAGAAGGAGTTCATGGAGCTGTTTAGAAAATTCAGGGATTATAAGGAAGGGAACCCATTAGCATTTGAGGAATTGGACAAGTTATCGTTTGGCAAGACAAGGAGGAAGAATCAATCCATCATTGATACAAAGACTGAGTTACAAACTAAGTTGGATTTGAGTTTCAGTGGGCGCAATTTCTTAGAAAACTTTCTAAAGAAGGTGTATGAGCATGATTCTATGGGTCACATGAGGCTGGACCAGATCATAAACATTGGTCATAGATTTAAGATGATGACTAGAAGGCATGGGTTGCTCAGGAAAGAGGCCATTCAAGTTGTCCATTACAGTGCAGTTCACATAAAGGATAGGGACACTCATACTTTGTTAAAGGTTGATGGTGAGCTCTTCTCTGGAAAATTAAAGACTAAAACAAGAGAAAATGACAAAGGATTCATATGGATACATATTCGAGAACTTGGACAATTCGATCATTCACTTTATGGTTATGACAAGCAGCTACATTGGTCTTTACCAAGTAAAAGAACAAGAAGTATTGTTCTTGTAACCCTTGTGGATATGGATTTGTTTTTTATGAATTGTCGTATATCTTGCTCCTTGCTACAGATTTATGCTTCTAGAGTCCATACATGGAAGTTTCAGTCATTCCTTGCTACTGGTTGGTGCATCAAGCTGGAATTTGAAGTTGTATTTGGAGACAACAAGACATCATGAACATGTTTTGAGTTCTTATCGCAGCATTGGATGCAACAGTCCAACCTTTTCAGCTTTCTTTTCTCTACAGCTAAAGCTACAGTGGGTTTACTTATAAACCTTGTGGTTAAAGTTTTTCGAAAATGGGAGATTTGTTATTGGAATATGGAAGCAGGGGAAGACACGTGGAGAAGTAGAGGGTTTGAGGGAAGAAGAATCAAGGCTTGAGAAGGAGACACGTGGACGTACAAGATCAAATATGGAAATTAGTTGTTTTGATCAATAAATTCAAGGGATGAGAGCTGTAATATTCATTGATTGATTTTTGTAAAAAATGTTCTGTTGAATTCTGTTAAGGATACTTTCACCATTGTTGAAGCTTGATTTGAGCTTGGGAAAGGTGAAGATGAATTGTTGTTTTCTATGAATATCAATTTTTTATCGGTTAATAAAAGTGATTTGCGATTTCGTTATCAAATTGACTTTGGGATTTTTGTTATCATATTTTGAGGAAAGTTGTATAACAAACAAACAAATAAAAAGTTTCAATTAAAGGTAATTCAATACAGAAAAAGCTTTAGAAGTAGAAGATGACAATTTTGGGGAACAAACAAAAAAAACTCACCTCATTGACCACGGATTCAAACCTCCGAGCATAATCCTCAACAGCCTCCGCTGTAAGAGTAACTTATCTTTGAAGAGCCATACAATTCTTCTGTGCTGAAGCTTCCTCGGCCATTTCAACAACTCCAGAACCAAAACCAGCATCACCAACACCCAAAATCGAAGCCGTGGAAACAGTCTAAGGAACAAGAGCGACCTTAGGAACCCTCACTACAAGAAATATACAGCAAAACAGACGAACATTTTGAATGTCCAAACATCACATGGCAGCAGATGTGGTCACCGTCATAGGTACTCAAGATATCAGATTTTCTGATAAACTGAATCCATCAGAAATTCATTGGTAATATAAATGTTGATATAGTCGTTGTATAGTCGTCTCAATTTTTTGGAATTGAAGATAGATTTCTGACGGATTATGTAAACCATCAGAAAATATGAACGTTAATATAACCATTTTATATTTGTTCATACTCCGATGAAATTTTGACAACAACATGCCTATATATATGTTTCAACACTCCCACCATACATTCACAATACAATACATTACTACAGCTAAAATTAATGAATAAGGGATGTTTTCTTCTAGAAATTTTCGATCATGGATGAACGAACAAATGATGGATCTGGAGTCGAATGTACTGACAAATGAGTATGCTTGAGTTATATGCGTTCATGGACTTTGCAGTAAATCACCCGAGAGCAAAAAAAATTCGTAAGTTGAAATGTCCATGTTCTATTTTCGTTAATTCACATTAATTAAGGTTGAGATAGTTTGGAGGTATTTGTATTGCAACGGGTTTATGCCGGTTACAAAATTTTGTATCTACATTGGGAAAAAGATTATGATTATGGTAGTACTAGTGATCCATATGTTTTAGATAGCTTAGGAGAACATATAACGGAAGTAGATTTTGGTGTAGGTACTGTTGAGATGGTGAATGATGCGTTTAGAGAGAAAATGCAATCGGTTGTTGTTGATGGAGATAGGGTTAAAGAACCAAATGTATAAGCACAAAGGTTTTTGACATTTTAGAACATTGAAACAGCCGCTATATAACGGTTATAGAGAAAGTCATTCGCTTTTATCATATACTCATAGATTGATAACCATTAAGACGGTATACAATTTGGCAAAAGAATGTGTTGATGCGATAACAGATTTTGGGAAAGATATTTTTGCCCGAAGATAATCTTTCACCAACATCATGCTATGAGATACATAAATTTGTATTTGGTATTGGTTTGTCGTATTAGATAACATATGTGTGCATTGAAAACTATATGATATACTGGAGAGAAGATGAAAATAGAAAAAGATATCGATTCTGTCGTAAATCGCGGTTTTAGGAAACTAGTGGGAGAATTTCAACTCCGTATAAACGAATGTGGTATTTACTGTTAACAAAGAGTTTGAAGAGGTTAATCAATCTCAGTGCACGATAAAGCCAGTGAGATTGCATGCAGAACATAGTTAAGAATAAGAGATTACACATCGTTCAAACGCATAAACATAAAAATATTTTCAATTAATATATCCGGATTTTGCGTTTGAGAAAAAAAATTTATACCTTAAATTATGAACAAATGATTTCAAGAAGAAGAAGAAGAAATGCCACTATTTATATACTAAATTTGGTATAAATTTTTTGAGGGTTCTACTCCTATGTTTCATTATGCTAGGCACAGGGCCGGCTCTGTGTCTCATAGTGGCATTTCAGAGAGAAAAAATTGTTTCTACCTTTATCACGAGAGGACAAGTTAGAAAATCATGCCGTGAAAATGGGAGACATTGACCATGATCCCAAAAAGAAAAAGCACACACAAAGGAGTTTTGATTTGATGAGGTAGTGTTGACAAGAATTGTAAAACTCTTATTTGTCTCCTACCACTGAATCTATCTGTACTTTCTTTCGAGAAAAGTAAAATAAAAACGTATTGTTTCTTTATGTAAAAACATATTACAACATGTTCCAGATGTAAATCTTTCATCTGGTTTTTGGTGATAAAAGTTAAATATTCTTATACATTGATGATAAGTTTCAAATGCGATCAAGTTGTTGTGCTCGCATAGCCCGAGTATAATATGTAAGTGCCCAGAGGGTGAACATGTTCCTATACGTTGCGTAATGTAGCATCACATTCATCTTAAACACTCCTCTTATTTCCTGCATATTTTGGCATATATACACAATGTTAATCATGTATCTAATTATACTTAAAATGAGAAAAAAACAACCCCAAAATATCAAAATAACCACCTCTTGTGGGAAATCACCGTTCTCTAGCTGAGAATTGATCAACACTTTAGCAGCGCGATGAACCGGTCTTGGGTCCCTCTCCATCTGAAAACAAAATTCTTAAACTAAGAAGAAGTGTAACAAATAGATGTTGTGGCATTTTGATCATCTTATTTGAGTTTCACTAACCTGACCACCCATAACTAGACCCATCAGTGCTTGGGCTGTGTTTACAATATTCGTTTTATTTCCTTCCAAAGGAGTATATTTCTGCATTCAACCATATTTTTTTATCATGATAATATCACTTTGGAAAATACAAATGGAGCATAATCAAAACAGATATATAGGTTAAGTAAATCTTATACTATGTTTATTACTAATTAGTTTTGAGATATAAACTTGTTGTTTTAAGAAGAACAAAAGCTTTATTTTTACCTTATTGGGGCAAGAGAGATAACTCTCACCCCATCCACCTTTTGCATTTTGTGTTTTAAGAAGGAATTGAGTCGCTCTACGGATAGCCTCACAGTTATCATAAGTCTTTCCTGCAGCAACTAGACCTCGGACGGCAAAGAAGGTACCGTAGATAAAGCACACACCCCAGTTTCCGTACCATGAACCATCGGCCACCTGAAAGTCCTCTATGTATTTGACACCATTCGTGATAAACTTCTCGACCTCTTTCTTTCTGTGTCCAGGAAACATTTCCATGAACCGTGCCAGCGCCACAATCGCGGACCCCGTACATTCAAGATACCTAAAGATCGAATGCTCAATGAGTCATTAAGTAAGCCCGCTATCTATTATGTTAGTACGATAAAGATGAGTGTCTCGTAAGAGTGTACTCATGCTCGACGATTGTGTCTTCCGCAAACTCCACTGGACTAAGCCACTGCAATTGATAAAGAAGAATTGTTTTTTTTTGGTTAATGGATAAGAGGAATTATTACACTATCTCTTTTAAGAAAATTAAATTATCATGATATAAAACTTGAAACAAAAAAAATAAACGATAAACGATAACTTAAGTACCTCTAGCCAGGTTTTGCCACGAGCAGGCTCCCACACAGCTATACCTCCATTCTCGCTCTGTATTTAACATTTTTATGGAGTAACTAGGTTTAAATAAGACTAATTAATCACTTTATATTGATCACTAAGTAACACTTCGTGTAAAGTCTTTTGGTTGCAAAAGAAGAAGAAGTAATACCTGCCAATAAAGAAGCAGATTAACAGCATCATAGAGCCTCTCTACATCCATTTTCTCTCCCAATGTTGGCCAGCTCTCGAAGATTAGGCAACACTAATTAATAAGGTCAATATTTAGTATTTCGATCATGGCCATAATTAATCAAACCTAGTCGTTGAACATTTTTATTATTAAGAATTTAGAAGCCACACCTCTAAACTCTCAGCAGTACAATCAGAAACAGGCCATCCTTGATCTTGGTCTGAAAAAGTCCACCCACCTTTTGTTAGGTCCCTAAACATTTTTCGGTGATCACCAGGAGGATCCACTGTAAGTTGAGATTTTTTCAAGAAGTCGTATCCTTTGATCAATGTTGATTGAATCTCATCATCCATATCAGCAGCTAATAAGACTTTGAGCGAGCAGGCTGTATCCCACAACTGGCTACCAAAAGACTGCACCAAGCAAAAATGAATCCATGTGAAGAAGAGTTTAAATTTAAATTTAAATTTGGTTTTAATGCACCAAGTAAAAAAATACAAATTTAAATTTGCAAGTTTGACAGACGGTCTAGCACATGTTCTAGATCATGCTCTGGTATTTTTTTTTAATTAGGTTTCTCATAAACTGTTAGTTTTTTTTTTAATATATTAATGCAGTTTTGACCAAACAAAATGATTATATTGGTTCAACTAGTTCAAGCATTAACATTTCGCTTTTTTGTATTCTCCAAAAAAATAAATTCAAAACTTTATTACCTTCGATCTTATTCTAAAAGTTAATTCGTTGAGAGTCAAAATATATTTAATCTAAATTGTCTCAACTAAAGCTAAAAAACAAACTAGTTTTTACCTGGATTTTTAGACCATCCTCGCCGATCCAAATAAAATCGGAGACTCGTGCAAGATGTTTTTTAAAATAATCACCGTCTGGATCTTCTACCCAACAAGCAAGCAAATGAAATGGCTACAAAAATATATATATTTAATCTAAATTGAATAATATGAGAAGTATATAAAGAATTTATACTTTTGAAAACAAACAAAAAATACCTTTTGTACACATCCACCTGTAATGTATCGGGTGGCTTCATCGTGATAGTGAATGATTTCCATTGTCTTTTGAATAGCTCTTTGTCTTAAGAGTTTGTTGAAAGGCCATCGATTCAGAATGTTCTCTGAGAACATATGAACACTTTTCCAAAACAACTCTTGCACAAATGATTGTGGATAGTATAGATCTTCCTGCATCATCATCACCACCACATAGTATTTAGGCTTCTACTTTTTTTTGGTTTAGGTATACATGTTAAAATAGTGTGTTTGCCTTCAAATAAAATAATAATCTTTTGTTTTTTAAACTAAAAAAAATTTCGATCTACATTTAAAGTTTTCTATCACAATTTGCATAGTATTATTATGGAAGTATATTATGGAAGTACATTTTTAAAAATGACATTAAAAATATAGAATATATAAAAATGTCACTATAAAAATGACAGTTATAATCAATTCATTATGGGAAAAAGATTCAGTCAACTTTAACTAACTAACACACAAAATACAATATCTTAATATCTGTTTTATTTTTAATAGAAATGTATATTTCTATTTTTCTTGAAAATAATTTTCTCTAAATCTTTTTTAGCCTCTTTTCTTGTTTTATTAAAAAAACATAAACATGAATGAATCAAATATGGTATATATTTTGATATATATATATATATATTTTTTTTTTTTTTGGTATACATACAATGCAATATGATTATATTAATAATTTGATATTATGTAACTATATTTATTATTATTAATCTAATAATATTATTATTGATATAAAAGTATTACTTCCAAAAAAATTATCTAAAAGTCTCTAATAAAGTTATTTTTTAACCATAAAAATAAGAATATAATTTAGCATATAGACACAAACGTTAAAAGTTTTCATTAGATTCGAGGACTAGCTATGAGGATGAATTACCTTTGCACACTGATGGCGAGCTTGGCTCCAATTGATTTTGTTGTAAGGTTGAGGATAAAGCTCTTCTCTGAGCTGTGCAATTAAAGGTGTTGGCGTAGCGACAAATTTTTTGCCATACAAGTATGACACGCCCATGAAAATATCTCTGATATAAATCCAGACAGTACCTGCACATCAAACAATTCATATCATAAACTGATAAAAAAAATACAATTCATATTATAACAATAAGTTGGAACCTCCGTTAAAAGGAGAAAAAGTAGGGAGCATCCAGAACTCAGGTGGTATGGGTTTGCAACCAGACCAGTCATACACTCCAAGAACCTGTGTATGTGATTAATTGATTAGGTTTTAGTTTTGCTCATAAGAAATCTAAAAGGGGTATATTGAATTAAGGATTTGAAGTGATCTCTATTAAAAATGATAAATTCTTTATTGTTTAAACATGAATTTTAAAAAGTTATTAAATTCAAACATTTTTTGATTAATTATTTGAAAATATACAATCAAATCTATCGGTTATTAAAAAAATTTTAAGTGGTGGATATAAATGATTTAACTATTTTTATTGGAGATTTTTAGTTAAAAGTACAAAAAATCCAAATCTCATAATTTTATATGTTAGATAATTTTAATAATAAAATTTATAAATTTTCAAAATCATCTCAAAACTCATAAAAACTCGGATAACTACAAATTCATCATTAAATGTACCCGCTAAAATTTATCAATATGGTAAACATATATATACAAATACATACCGAAAGCCAAATCTTTCCGATCAAGGGTATATAGGTGGCACCACCATGATCGAGGATCCA
Source organism: Cardamine chenopodiifolia (assembly GCA_963922655.1). Classification (NCBI taxonomy): domain Eukaryota; kingdom Viridiplantae; phylum Streptophyta; class Magnoliopsida; order Brassicales; family Brassicaceae; genus Cardamine; species Cardamine chenopodiifolia. Next base: position 12,027,407 of record OZ000486.1, on the reverse strand, counting down.
CTTACGAGCCCTTGCACAAACACTTTCGTGACCATCGGGTTCTATCCCAAAAATTCTTAGACAGATGTAGTTGATGACCGTACAAAACATAGCACTGTGGCTCTCCACATGTATTCCCCATCCACCATCATCGTTCTACAGTTGAACAAAACACCTTTGTTTATAAAGAACAACAAAAGATATTTCTCTCTATATATTTGGGTTACACGTACCTGATGGTTGTACATGTAACGTAAAATTTCTTTGCGATGTTCAAGAGTGAAGATTTTCTCCAGATGACCAGTGATGTACAAGGATATGAACTGTGATTGTTGATTATATATTTTTTTATTCACTGATTACATAACGTAAATAAATGATAAATAGAATGCAGAGTAGCTCACAAAGGGCGCGTTGAAGAACATAGAACCAGAATTTTCAGCAGGCCAGTGTCCATCATCAGCTTGCAAGGCCGCAAAATAGAGCACCCCTCTTCTTAGTGCCGTCCTCGCATCTTCATATGTTATTTTCTCTGCATCTTCTATTCTTACTTGCGCAATCTTTTGCTCGAATTTTTTCTCCCTCAGAAACTGTTATAAAGAAAAAGATATATATATAATTTTAAACAATTAGGGTAACGCCTATAAAAGGTATACCTGCATGCGCCAAAGGAGATCAGCACTTGGCTTGAAACGAGACCGGTTTCCGGCGAAATTACGACGAGCTTTTTCAACCTCAGCAAGTTCTTCTGGAGAGCCTGCGTTTGCATCAAACTCCCAAATCTGCCTCCCCACGTAGTTGTTGGTGCTGAACAAGTGAGTGTCATCTCCAGTCTCAGCTGCAATCTTTAGCCTCCACATTATGCTAACTGTGACCTAAGAAAGAATAACCTTTACTCCCTTATATAGCTTGACACATGCCTAAGCCAGTGGCGTGAACCCATAAATCTATTTTACGGGAGTCATAATTTAATCTAAATATCATTTAATTATTTAAATGGGATAATCAATCAACCTTTTAGAGGAAGAGACGAATAATTCTTACATTTCTGTTGACATATATTGTTGGTCCAATTGTGCATTGCTAGATCGTGTGATCAATTGATACGTCTCGCACGTTATGATGATATTTTGATTATATTATTCAAGAAAATCTGGCATTAAATTTTTGATTGGTTAGGTAAGTTATTTTTGTAATATTGCTGATTTTAGACTAAACTCAATGCATAAGTTTGAAGGAAATATATTAAATAACGATGCTAAACTTGATATTTTGAATTTTAATTAATCTAAATAAAAAACTGTAAGTGCATATAAAACACAATAGTAAATAAAAAATCAAATTCACGAGAGCCGATGTATCATGCTACGAAGTTTTGAAAGTCGAATAGAGATACAACAAAGATATGAGATCTTTTTAACTACAATGAATTAAACAAAACGAAAATCAAAGAAACAATGTAAATCTGATTAAACAGATCTCTATTCCTTTCAATTATAATCTTTTCATAACTATCCATCAATATTACATGGTCCTACCCAGAGATAAAAAATATTTATATGATTCAAATAAATTTCATAAGAAAATATTGCATTAAATTTATCAGAGAAAAATAAAAATATCATTAAAATATATAAAATTATATTATATGTTCATTCATATCTTGTAAATGTTTAGTCATTGCTTCGTTTGCCACAATATTAAGTGCATGTTTTTCAAATCATTTGGAAAGACATCAATACGATTACTTAAGACCATAATTTTCACAATATTTTTTGCAGAGAAATTTTTTTGATGGTTGCGGTTGCAGTGAAAAAAAAAGTAAAAAAAAATTTCATACTAAAAGATGAGATATATGTTTCTTTCTATCTACTATTACACAAACAAAATCATCAAAAATATACTTAAAATTAGAAAGTATTTTAATTCTTACCTAAATTTTTATTTTAACATGATTTTAATTGCTAATGGTGATTAAGAAAATAGAATATCATAAACTAACAAGAAAATAGAGATAATTAGGTTTAATTTATTTTAATAGACATATTTGTACTCTATACTTATTTGTACTAAGTTATTGCAAGGAAATGTGAGGTAGGTGGCACTTGGAGATATACAAAATCATTATTATCGTTCCTTTAATTATTCACAAATTGATCTGTCATGCATTAATTTTACAATTATTTTATTAGTTGGAGATATACAAAATCATTGTATTAAAGTATGATTTATTTCCCTGAAAGAGGGGATCTAATCCATGTTCCTTACAGCAAGTGCCACCTACCTCACATTTCCATAGGCTTTAGAAAAAAATTTGCAATAAAATCTATATTTTTAGTAACTATGTGTATTATATGATTTTTAAGCCATCAGTTGTATGATTTTCTTGTACAGAGATCTTTTTAATGATATGTAGATCAGCTTTGAAATTTTTCTGGTATAACTGAAACGTCTTCTCTTCTGAAACCCTTACTCGCAACTAAAAACTGTTTCTAAACACTTGGAAAATTTCTGGGTTTTCTGAATCATACATGAATGATTTTGCATTAACTTTCGATTTAATCTATGATTGGAATATACTGTAGAATTTCAAGTCCTCAGTTGCAATGGATTTCTTGTAGAGAGATCTTTACAATAACATGAATAATCAGACAAGAAAATATTGATATTGCAACATAGTAAATTTGTTGCAATAGGCTAATATATCATTGCAAATATTGAACTGCAGTGAAATCACCACAAATTTTATTTTCTTGCTTATGGAGCGTTGCAAGTTTATGTTCGTTGCATAGACATTGAAAAATTTGCAATAAATTAATTTATTGATATACATGTCGTATTAGTGCGACTATTTTTATTGCAAATTTGTAGTATAATTATGACATATGTATGCTATTCTACGTTGCTGTAAATAATTACTACATAAAATATATTGTAAATCTGTTCCAAAGTTTTTTGCGACAAATAAAATTGTGAACTGCTTGGTCGTGAGTACATTTTATAAAAATATTTTTGCTACATTTGTTATTGTGTAATGATTATTAATTAATATAAAATTAATATCTAATAATATACTATAATAATAAAATACAAACCAATATACTAAACAAAGAAAGATTCAACATCCAACAAAACATAAATACTAATTACTTTATAGCATCCAACAAAAAAATACAAATAAAATGAGTTAATAGAACTTAAAAATACAATGAAATGATTTAAGTACAGATTAATAACGTCTAAAATACATCTTCTGTATTGGTTGTTAGATTTTGAATTGATTCTCGAATATTCATTTGACACCTAATTCAGTTTCACAAGGAGCTCAGATTGAATGATCTGAATATTAAAAAGAAGAAAAAGAGTAAGTATAATATAAGCAAGACTTAAATTTGGAACAAATCCGATAAGCAAAACAAACTACCTACTGATAAACTGAATCAAAAACAAAATATAAACTAAATACTAATTCGCGCTGTACAGCACGGAAAAATATCTAATTCATACTGTGTTAGTTTATATAATTATAGATTGTTATTAGTTTTTAGATTATATTTATTTTATGTTTATAGCATCTTATTTATGTTATTTATTATTATTATATATGATTTGTGTTGTGTTAATTAAAATAACTAATATATAAAAAATATGTACAATATGATTTACTATTATAAATATAATAATGATATTGTAGTTTGTATTAACAGTATAGAATACAAATTATAAGAGCTTTAAAAATTATGCATCATGTAAATTAAGATAATAAAAATTATTTATGTTTTTGTCTGCCAATACCCGTATTCATCAAATAAATTATTGTTATCTGCTTAGTATAAGGCTATATATAATTATTTAAGTATAGAATACAAATTATAAAAACTTTAAAAATTATGCACTATGTAAATTAAGATAATACAAATTATTTATGTTTTTGTCTGCCAATATCCGTATTCATCAAATAAAATTTTGTTATCTGCTTAGTATAAGGCTATATCTAATTATTTATCAGTCTAGACTCACTTTTTTTATGTATCTCAAACAAAAGAAATTTATTTTTTTTCTCTAAGAAACCGAAACTGTTAATCTTCTTCGTTTGCGTGGGGAATATTTTTTATATATATTCTATATGTTATTACATATTAAAATCATAATGATTTAATATAGGTTAGTTGATAGTTGATAGTAATTTATAAGCATGTAATTATGGATTGGAATTAATTTTTACTGTGGATAAAGTGTATAAATAAATAAAAATTAATATTTAGATCATAGGTATCATGATTTTATGTAGTTGATGTGTATAAAATATAAAATTTAAATTTGATTGATGAATTTTTAAGTTGCTAAAGTATGAATATAATTAATCATAATAATTTTATTTATATAATTAAGATGAAACATCTAAATTTGGAACACCTTACTAATATATGAATACATAATTTATTAAAGCAATAACAAATTTTATTAGAAGTAATGGTCGCATCTCTATTGAAATTAATCTTTTAATAAAATTAATTAAATAGTTTTGGAAATATCAAATAAAGTTATATGTTTTTAGTAAAACAGAAAATACTAATTATAAATTAGTAATGAATGTAAAAATGAATAAAATGATGGACTCTTACAATAATTTTAAGAACCCGCAATATACATTACAATAAAATATTTGCATAGATTTTACTTCGTTTGTTTACATCATAGTAGACTAATAATAGTATTTTTTATTTTATGAAGACTAATCTTATATTATATTAATTACAGATTTTTTGGGTTTTATGGTAGTCATGAACTACTAATATATATAAAATGTTAATAAATATTGTAATCTTATAAATATTCGAATGTTTTAATAGTGATAGTAAGTAAAATATCAACTACTTTAGAAAATCATAAATCATATAAATCAATATACGGGTTCTAATAACCTTTCCAACAATTTTAGGTTTATATCGGCAAGATCCATTATCTAATTTCAAAAATATTATCGATTTAGTAAAAACATTTTTTACTATACAATTAGATATGTTTCGGCGTAAGCCAATATTTTTTTTGTTTTATAAGAAATTTTTTGTTTTTTCTTTATGGGTTAATAGTTATCGTTCTTTTTTGAAACGAAAAAAATCCTAAAAAGACAAAATCAATAAATCTATTTAGTGAATTTATACGAACTGGGATAACAAAACAACTGATATATTCTCTGTTTTCAAGTTCTTGAATTTATAGTAAATGATTTGTTTTCATATAATATGGATGTTTTAATTTGATTTAAATAATCAGTGTTCTTCCTTTTATTTCCTTCGAACACACATTTTTTCTTCATCGATTGAGTAATATCTCTCCATTTAAAAAAATTGTATTACAACATATACAAAAAATCTTTAATATTAGTAACAATATGTATAATATAATAATTCAAAATAATTTAAAAATAAAATTAAACAAAGATGTTAGAAGAATTTTAAATCTTAACAAAACTACAAATATAATAACTAATAATAAGTAATTTGGCATAATTAAATATTAAATCTTACCTTTTCAATTTTGATTGGTTAATAAAAGTTTCTCAAATTAATTTTAAATTTTAGTTTATATTTATTAAGATAGAGAAAGTAAATTTTATTTTCTGGAAACTAATAATTATTTAAGAGAATATTTTTGCAAACTATGTCATATATTTTGTTTGGATTGTTTTATTGTTTTTAAATGTTTTAAAATGCAATGGCATTTTTTGTAATATGCCACATGAATATTTTATCTTTAAATTATTTTGAATTATAATACTATCTCTAAACTATAATATAATATATTATACTATTATTTTAAAATGTCATTAGATTGATTGAATAATATATCTCTGTTTTTTAAAATTAGATCACACTCAGACAACGACATAAGGAAGTATGTCTTATACGTACTTTGAAATATTTCGTTAAGCATATGGTTGATAAACTTCGATATCCCATTATGGGATATATGGAACCTAAATAAAATTAGTTTTAAATTGTTTAAGAATAAACAAATTAAATAAAAAACTGAAAAATAAAGTTACCAAGTATTGTTGCCGTCATAATCGGAATGAAGATGAGGCAATCTTTCCCGTCCGGATTGAGAAACAAAATCTTCTATGCTCCTATGGTCAGAGCGGAACCCGCTTGATGAGTAGCTGAAGCAGAATGTGTCTCCGGAATAGGATTGGAGTGGTTCAGACTCGTTGCTCGGCCACGTCTCGACACATCCGACTCAGATGCGGATCGAAATCGACCATAATTTCTGAAAATGAAAACAGAAAATGAAATTATAAACATATACAAATATGAAATTATAAACATATACAAATAATCATCTAAAATTTGATAAATCATTTTAAAATATTTAATTTTTTTAAAAACAAATTATAAATTTTTTATTAAAATTGATAAAAATCATACAATATTAAAAACTACAAAAATTTAAATTTTTTTGGAAACTATATAAATAATTATTAAATTTACAAACATTTTTAACATTTAAAAAATAAAAAAATATATGGAAACTATATAAATAAATATAAATAGCTAAAAACATTTATAAAAATATAAAGATATAAAAACAATTAAATTTTTTTTTAATAATTATAAATTAAAAAAAATTCATTTAAAATATCTAAAAACGATTTTAAAACAATTAATAATACAAAAAACATAAATCACTAAATATATCATTCATAAAAACCTAAAACCCTAATATCATTTATAAAAAGCTAAATCTACATTCTAATTAACTAAAACCCTAAATCTTCAACCTAGAACACTAAATCCTCATTCATAAACCCTAAATTTAAATTCCAATTCACTAAATATACATTCCAAATCCTAAATTAACAAAAAACATAGAAACCTACAAATTTGATCGGCGATCCATTGGAATAGAGTTTGTTGAATTATGAGACATAAACCGGATATTTGACGGAGTTTTGGAGAATTTCAAAAATCTTGGGAAATTTTTAGGATTTTTGCGAATGGTTTCGCGAAGAAGAAGACTGTGTTTATAACACAAAATTTCCGACGGATATATCCACTCAAAATCCGTCGAAAACACTTAGATAATTAATTCATCACATCAACGACGGTTTCCAACGGATTCGTGAAATTTATGACATAATGGCAATCCAAAAGTTATTTTCGGTGAAATTTCCACGAATCCGTCGGAATTTCCGACGGGCTCGCAAAAATTTAGGTTACGCGAGAAGCCAAAAGGTATTTCCTGGTAAAAGTTTCGCGAATCCGTCGAAAATCTGTTGGAATTTCCAACAGATTCGCGAAATTTGCGTGTCACATCATTGGTCAGTCAACCTTAAACAACCACACGTGTATCCCTAAATCCGTTGGAATTTGATAGTTTTTCTCAAGCATCGAGGCTGGGATACGTTTGTACGAAGTCGTAGTAACCATTGCATTAATTAAATTACAACATCAAATTTATACAAGTCATTAATTTACAAAAACAAAAAATTATATTAGTTTACTATATATGTTATATGATTAATATGTATCAATCGCTATCATTTAATCAAAATCTTCTTGAAATGTTATAATTTATTAAATACATTGTTTTATATGATATTAAATGCATATAATGTCTTAACAAGTGTTAAAACTTGCGGTAACTACGATCCAAGAGTTTGACCGATAAGATATCCAAAGGTAACAAATGTAGCAAACATATATGAAATGAGGATAATTTGTTAAAAATAAATATATTAGTAATTTCGTAACAATAAAATATGTTAATTTATTCATACCTGGTCTACTTGTGATGCTAGAATAAATGGATCGTTTTTAAGAACTCTCCGTCTTGAATGTATCGATGTCACGCCTAGGATATGAAGTTGCAATGTTCTTTGGACCATTAACAAACTCCATTACCATGTCAGAAATTCTTGATTATTTTCTATGCTTTCAAATACCTATAAAGAATATAAATTTATATTCTTTATATTCTTTAGGATATCAAGATCCAAATCCTGTAACATAAAAAAAAAACTTAATATCACAAATTAATTAATTTCAATTAATTGGTAATTGACAAAAACAAATTAATCATTACCTCTCATTCTCCATAATATCCTCACAATTTGTGAGAATATACGTATGCATGTGTGCAAACTCGTGTTTTGATAGTTTTCGTTTCTTTCCTTTTCCACTTACTCGACCAACTTGAGCAAACAACTCAGAGACATACACCGGATAAATTGCTCTCTCACCTCTATCATCATGCCGCGCCAGACGTCTACTCTTAGTACGCACTTCTGCTGGAAAGTAATATTCAGCAAAGTGTGAGGCTTCTTCGTTGAGGCTCTGTGTGTTAATAAATCCCTCAACTTTGCTTAAATTTTTAACCTTTTTCTTGAGGTTAACCGGTATATTGTCCTGTAAATTGCTAAAACCCTCTACTGTAAGTGTTCTCGTACATAAATCTTGAAAAAAGCACCAACTCCTACAAAACAAAATAAACAATAAAAAATTTAATATATATATATAAATGGTTACTTAACATTATGAAAGTAACAATATATACCTGCAATTTCTTCGTGGATGTTTTTTGAAGAAGATGTACAAAAAAAATGGAAGAAGACGCCGCATCACAACATGACAATCATGATTCTTCATTCCAATAAACTTCCCTTCAGAGAAATCCACACAATTTCGCAGATTAGATGCGTATCCATCCGGAATTTTACATCGTCTCGAATCCAATCGAAAAATGCTTCTTTCTTACTTGCGTATAACCGGTAGGCAGGTATAGGACATCTACCATTAGGCATAAAATGAAGAAAATCCTGAGAACAAATCAGTGGCATGTCTAATCTAGACTTCATATTCTCTTTCGTCTTCCCTTGCAAGTTTAAAAAAGTATTCATGATGTTGTCAAAAAAGTTTTTCTCAACGTGCATAATATCTAGATTGTGTCTCAACAAATGATCGTTCAAATAAGGTAAATCCCAGAAAATATTTTTTTATGCCAGTTATGAAGTTAACCGACACCGTCAACAGGATCATGCCAATTACCCCCACATGAAGGAGTTATCTCAGCGCCAAAATCTCTTATCTGCTCCAATATACAACGTCCATCAATCACTGGAGGTGCACAGTCAAGCACTTGTTTGTTCTTCGTAAAAAATGTTCTAGACCGACGATAAGGATGATCACTAGGTAAAAATCTTTTGTGGCAATCAAACCAACACGTCTTTCTTCCGTGCTGTGATTGGAATGCATCAGTGTTGTCTTGGCAATACGGACATGATAATCTTCCATGCGTTGTCCATCAAGATAACATATCATATGCTGGAAAATCGCTTTTGGTCCATATAAGAACCGCACGTATCTTGAAATTCTACTGCAATGAAACATCAAGTGTTTTAACCCCATGCTTCCATAGCATTTGTAACTCATAGATCAATGGCTGGAGGAATACATCAAGTGATCTCCTTGGATGCTCTTGGCCGGGAACTAGCACGGAAAGGAACAAAAGCTCTCTACGCATGCACAAAGATGGTGACAAATTGTAAGGTGTTACAATTACTGGCCACAACGAATATTGTCCTCCATGTTTTCCAAATGGGTTGAAATCATTTGTACATAACCTAAGGTATATATTTCGTCGCTCATATGCAAAATATAAATACATTGATTGGAAATGTTTCCACCCTTCTGCGTTCGACGGATGCATAATCTCTCCATCTTGACAATGCTCTGCATGCCATCTCATTGCCTCTGTTGTGTGTTGAGATTGATATAATCTCTTTAACCTCTCCATTAATGGTAAATACCACATCCGTTTATAAGGAACTGAAACTCTCCCACTAATTTTTTGAAACCTTGATTTTGAAAAAATCTACATCTTTTACGGTTTTTGTCTTGTCTCTAATATATCTCACAGTTGTCGATGCACACATCTATCATATGATACGACAAATTAAGACCAACTACTAGTTTCTGTACCTCATAGTATGATGCTGGTGAAAGATTATCTTCAGGCAAAATATCTTTCACAAAATCTGCTATCGCATCAACACATTCTTCTGCCAAATTGTAGTTCGTCTTAATAGTCATCATTCTACTTGCAGATGATAATGGTGAATGACCTTCTCTACAACCACTATATAGTGGCTGTTTCGCTGCATCTAACATATCAAAAACAATTTGTGCTTCTGCATTTGCTTCTTCAACCCTATCTCCCTAAACACATCATTCACCATCTCAACCGTACATGTACCTACATCTACTTCTATTTTATCTCTTATGCTATCCGCAATATTTGGTTCACTACTACTACTATAATCATAATTTTTTCTTCATGTAAATACTAAATTTTATAACCGGTTTTAAACCCATTACTATACAAGTGATGCCAAACTAAATGAAACTTAACATTATGAGAATTTCGGCATATACTACAGGAACATTTAATCTTACCATTTTTTTTGCTCCCCATTAATTTCTGGCTAATTCCATGAACTCACAGATTCCTCGTGCATAATCAACTTTTAATAATTTCGACTCCGAATCCATCATAGGTTCGTCCATCCATGACCGAAAATAAATATCAGAAGACATATTTTAACTTTTACGATTTCTATAAAGAGATTAAATGAGTAAGTGATATGAATGAATAAAAAAATGTGGAAACATATATATAGAAGTTGTATCCATTAGAAATCCATCGGAAATACGTCGGTATACAAAAATTCAAACAGCTATAACAACAGTGATATTAACTTTCTTATTAATAGACAACTTCCCAAAAAAAATTCCGACGGATTTCCGATGGAATTGTGCTTCTCCTTCGGGAATCATCGGTTAGTTTTTGATAGATTCTCTGTCCATCGAAAATCCATCGATTATATCATCGGAAATCCTTCGATTTTGCGGCTATTTTCTTGTAGTGATTGTGCTCTGAAGTATGAGGAGAAGTTGTCAAATGTGTGATGCCGTGGTTCGCAAGAAACGATGAAATTGTGACATACTCACCCCCATTGTCCGTATAGAGGATACAAATGCGGTTGATAAGCATTTTCAACAAGTGCCTTGAACTTCACAAAAGTGTTAAGCGTGTCGGACTTTCGCCTCAATGGAAAGTACCACATATATCTGGTAAAATGATCCACAATGACAAGATAATACTTGACGCCATCAAATGAGTGAAGTGGAGATGTCCACAGATAAAAAAAATGTCAAAAGGATGAGAAGATGAAATTATTGTGGAAGAAAAAGGAAGCATTGCAATCAAAGTCTGAGTTGGAAAACGAAACTGAAAGCTTAGATAAAATTGATTTATGAATAGAAGGTGCCGGATGTCCAAGTCACGAGTGCCATTCTTGGAGATGAGATTTGAAAGACGAAAAAGGTGAAATATGAGATGTCGTGATTGGCCACTCGTACAGTCCATTAATGACCGGTCCTTCAAGAAGCGGTGCCCCCGTTGTCAGGTCTTTTACCTGAAAATTCCAAGGAAACAGTTCCATTGATACGTTATTTTCTTTACAAAAACGATGTGCAGAGATCAAATTTTTGTGTATTTCTGGTACACATAAAACATCATTAAGCTTATGAGATGTAAGAGGAAGTTTTTTGGAACCAGAGTGTGTTATCCGTAAGCCTGGGCCATTGCCAACGACCACTGAATCAGTCCCATTGTGAGGGTTATGAAGTGAAAGGTTGTTGAGATCTAATGTGACATGATGGTAGGCGCCACTATTAATAAACCATGCATCATGCTCCTTTGTAGAGGTCATCACAGTGTGAGCTTAAGGTCTCCATGATTGATTTGTTGGTGAAGAAGAGAATCGTGTAGCTTGATTGAACTGTTGATGGTAGTGAGAACACCAGCGCGCACTATGTCCCCTGACACCACAAATTTGGCACTTTGCCGAGATACGGTCGTGGTGAGCCCCAAGACTGGAACGAGTTTTCTCTTTGTCTTTGGGTGTTGTGACTGTGAGTGTGGAGGCCCATTCCCTCTTCCTCTGATGTAAGCTGTGTTTTCTGAGACAGGAAACAAATTTTCTGTTGGCTGGAGTTGAATCAGGTCTGATTCACGATCTAGAAGCTTTTCATGAAGGTCCACGAAAGTCATGGGAGTTTCACAACCGTTGGTAGCATCTGCTATGGGCTTGTAGTCTTTGCCGAGACCATCAAGAATGTAGTCAATCAAGTCTTCGTGGTCAATTGGTTTTCCCAATAGTGCAAGTTGATCTGCTTTGGCTCGTATGCCACGCATATATTCATCAATTGTTTTCGTGCTTTTTGAAGATGTTTCAATTGGTTTATGATCTGTTTGATATAACCCCGTGTGGGAGTGTCGTATGTTCTCTCAAGTGTGGTCCAGACATCATGAGAGGAGGTTGCGCATGAGACAAGTGGTTGTGTGGTGTTGGCTAAAGCTTCAAAGAGAGCTGAGTGGATCAGGTGATCTTGTCGTTTCCAGTGTTGAAACGCTGGGTTCGGTTTGGTGAGATTGTTTTATGTGATAACAGAAGCCGGTGTGTTGTTGTTGTTGGTAATGAAGTCTTGAAGATTGTGACCTTCAAGGAGAAATTGAATTTGTTGGCTCCAAGCTATGTAGTTTGCGGACGTAAGTTTCGTTACGTTGGACATGTTGATGGTGAGTACAGGGCTGTGTGGATCCTTTGGATCAAACACAGAGGCAGAGCTGTGTGAGCCGGGAGTATGTTTGCCGGCCATGGTTGTCGTGCAAGTGAAGCGTTTTGCTTAAGAGTTTAGGGGTTTTTTAGAGATCATGCTCTGATATTATATAAGATTAGGTTTAACTGTTTGTGTTATTATTCTCAAAAGTTTTATACACATACTTATACACACAAGACTATACAGAGAAAAGTAATATTGACATTTTAGAAAAGTAAGTTTTCCATTTCATGAAATACTCCAATACGGTCATCTCTCAATCCAGCTTGAATATGGGGATAGGTGGCTCGATCAAAGTGATTTTTAGGGCCACTTTGACATTGAATCTCGCTTCATGTGGCATGAGTCTCGTCGGATTGATTGTTGGTCCATGTGGGTATTGACTCCGGTACATGGTGCGAGAGTCCCGCTGCGCGGTACGATGCTTCTGGTACGCAGTACGAGCCAAGTTGTTATATTTGAATAACCTTCTCCACATACTTTTTGAACTTGTGCTGAAGTACCTTGGCCCGTTGCCTTGTCATTTCTCCCTCAAAGACTTGTGGTGCATCCTCCGGATCGGAGTTGGTTTGCTCAGTTGGATCCGGTTCAGGTTGGATGACCTCATTACGGGTGTTCTTTACTCCAATTGTTTCAATCAGTTCTGCGGAAACAACATAAAGAACATGCACTGAAACCCAGCCGAGACCTTAAACTACCCTCTCTGCAAAGGAGAAGTCATTGGGATCACCAAGGTGACGATCATTGGAAGAAGATTCAGGAATACTAAACCGAGGTCTTGTCTTGTCAAAGATTGTGAATTCTCTAGGACGTATTCTCAGCTTGATAAGCACTTGAAATCTGAGCATCGCGGTGTCAACCTAAGATAGGTCGATCCTCGGAGAAAATGGAGGTGGGAAGTGGTGCAGCGACATGCTGAATAGCTAAAGTCATGAGTGCAGCAGGGATTTCGCATATCCCCGTGTTTGAGCAATTTCAGCTTCCCAATATCTTACGAATTCGAGCAACCTCAGCTTCCCAACAGTCAGCATCTAGAGGTGTTTCAGGTGAACGTCACTGTTGATGGAACCTTGGCAATTGCTCCAAGTAAGGTAAGGAACGGATTTAGCCGCGCCAACTACACCGCAGCTCGCATGCCCATAATGCAGTTTCGAGCGAGGCACATGCATCACAATACGCTTGCCCAAAGATTTCTCCCTTGCTTATGAGAACCCAAAATTATGAATTTGTCTCAACACCTTTTTATTTGCATCTGTTTGGATAGGCAATGTTTTAAATTCAAGCAACAAATAAGGAGATTCTATGCTCTTAATGGTCTTAATAATTCAAGCTTGAAGAACGTTTATCTATCCTCTATAGACGAATATCTAAGCCAACAAAACAAACTCTACATCAGAGATCAACGTCAAATGGTTGAAGAGATCTCAATTGGTCAAATTCAACAGTACATCAATTGGACCCTTGATAAGTTGTGCAAGCAGAAAGAGTTTTTGGATGGAATTTATGGATAAGTAAAAATAATTATCCAAGATTTGTGCACGACCGGATTTGTCAATCAAATGTTCAAAATCAAAGAAGGCATGTTCATGCAATAACCGGCACAAATACAGAAAACCAAAGAGGACAACACGCAAGGATAATTTCATATAATTCCGACGCAAACGGTTCTTTAAGAAGAAATAGAGATTTAGAAAGTCAACTAAATGCTTTCTTTGTCATAAAGAAGGACATTACACCAAGAACTGCCTGAACAAATTAACGAAGAAAAGACAGTATCTCATAAGCTCAATTTCACGCATAACGCCGGATATTGACCTCGAGAACCATGATCTTGAATCAGTCCTCGAGAATAATGAAGCAATCTGTGGATTTTCAGACTATGATACTTCCTCAGAAACATCAACTGAAGAAGAGTTTGATGATTGTTGTTTCAAAATATGTCAAATACCGCAAGAAGAAGAAATCATGACAATTCCACACTTGCCGATTACGATATTTGATCAAACAGAAACTAAAGACCCAATCTATGTCATTGCATTCATCGACACTGGAGCTCATACTTTGATATTAAATCCAAAAATCCTACCACCATCAATGTGGACGTCATACGAGCAAGAATTCAGAGTGGCAAATTCAGGAGCGCTAAAAAGATCAAACTTAAGTCAAAACCTATTACGATAGAGGTTTTCCCAAAATGCTAATTCACTACAGAAGACCTTGGTTCTTCAGCACCAGGCAAAGATTGAATTCTAGGATGAGATTCCTATAATATACTGAAGAAAATGTTTGATATCTCAATTGAACTAGGAGAAATCAAACGGAAAGGACTCTTCAAAGCATTCACAACATTGCATAGATTATTTGCAATAGAAGATCCGATAGCTCCGACATTCGAAGAAATCAAAAAAGAGATTGCAATAGTTTCTTGTGCAGACTGTCACATTGAGTTCCTAGCGAAATGCAAAAATTCTCTGTGGCTCAACCAAGATTTCTTTGTCTCACTACCTTTCAAAGAGAAGATGGAAACAACTCCAACAAAAGCGAGTCACGCAGGAATGCCTCCAGCATTACTACAACAAGCCAACAAAAAATGCGACCAGCTAGTCCGACAAGGAATAGTCTCGTCAACCAACTCACCATGGGTGTGCAAAGAATTCTATGTCAACAACCAAGCTGAACAAGAACGAGGAAAGCTAAGATTGGTAATTGATTACAAACTATTGAATCAATACCTACAAGACATCAAGTTTCCATTGCCAAACAAAAGATTGCTGCTCCAACATCTCTCAGGAGCAACAATATTCTCCAAATTCGACCTCAAATCAGGATTTTGGCAACTCGGTGTTCAGCCAGAAGATGAATACAAGACATCATTTTGTCTACCAAATCATCATTTACAGTGGAAAGTCCTACCTTTCGGTTTAAAGACATCACCATCACTATTCCAACAAGCGATGTTAAGAATTTTCAAACCACTGATCCATACAGTATTAATCTACATTGAAGATATCCTACTATTTTTAACTTTAGAAGAAGATCACATCAGAGACCTTCAACAATTCCACGAAATTATGAAGACATATGAGATCATACTTTTGGCCCGATAGATGATAATAGCCCAATCCAGTATCAAATATCTTGGAATGGAAATTACTCAAGGTCAGTTCGCAGCTCAAGCCCATCTGGCTACAAAACTTCTAAACTTCCCAGAAGAAAATCTGAGAAAGCGACAAATTCAACAATTCCTTGGAGTAATCAACTATATATGCGACTTTATACTGTAACTTTCGCAGCTGACTCATCCACTACGAAAGATGTGGATAAAGAATCCTCAACAGTTGACAAAGAGACAAACTGAAGCTGTTAGACACCTAAAGAAAGAAATTCAAAAACTACCATCTTTAAAGATTTCCTCTTGGGGAATACGGGTTCTACAGACCGATGCAAGAGACAAATACTTCATGAAAAATGAAGAAAAACGTCGTTTCCAATCCACAAAGCCAGAATCATCCTCACTAAGTTGTCCAGAAGAATATTTTCAAGACGCTCAATCTCCAGACGACGAACTTGTTATGGATCTCGATGAAATCGAAAGAGAGTTCAATAATAATGTTAATATGAACTCACCCGAAGACTTCTATGAGCCAGAACCAAGGTACAAATGTCCAGGAACAGAGTACGATGTTGCTCAAGGCATAACAAAGATTTCGAGATGAATCATTAAGCACGCTTGATGATATATATTGTAACACTTTCAGAAAAAAAGACATATCCATTTCAAAGCAGAATTTATATCCTATCAGATGAAATTCAAACTTCTCGATTACTCTTTTGACGACTAGGATTTCTTTGAACGTTGAGTGATAGTGCATCTCCGAATCTTTAAAGCATCCACTTTTGTATCCACAATTTTTTCCATTTATATTTTCTTCTTCAAATAATACTACGCACCAGTATTTGTTGCTTTCGTCGGTCTGTAGAACCTGTGTTCCCGAAGAGGGAATCTTTAAAGGTGGTGGATTTGAAATTTCTTTCTTTAGGTATTTGACAGCTTCAATTTGTCTCTTTGTCCACTGTTGAGGATTCTTTATCAACATCTTTCGTAGTGGATGAGTTAGCTGCGAAAGTTGTGGTATAAAGTCGCCTAGATAGTTGATTACTCCAAGGAATTGCTGAATTTGTCACTTTGTCAGATTTTCTTCTGGGAAGTTTAGAAGTTCTGTAGCCAGATGGGCTTGAGCTGCGAACTGACCTTGAGTAATTTCCATTCCAAGAAATTTGATACTGGATTGGGCTATTATCATCTTTCGGGCCGAAAGCATGATCCCATATGACTTCACAATTTCGTGGAATTGTTGAAGGTCTCTGATGTGATCTTCTTCTAAAATTAAAAATAGTATGATCTCTTCAATGTAGATTAATACTGTATGGATCAGTGGTTTGAAAATTCTTAACATCGCTTGTTGGAATAGTGATGGTGATCTCTTTAAATCGAAAGGTAGGACTTTCCACTGTAAATGATGATTTGGTAGACAAAATGTTGTCTTGTATTCATCTTCTGGCTGAACACCGAGTTGCCAAAATCCTGATTTGAGGTTGAATTTGGAGAATATTGTTGCTCTTGAGAGATGTTGGAGCAGCAATCTTTTGTTTGGCAATGGAAAATTGATGTCTTATAGGTATTGATTCAATGGTTTGTAATCGATTACCAATCTTAGCTTTCCTCGTGCTTGTTCAACTCGGTTGTTGAGATAGAATGCTTTGCATGCTCATGGTGAGTTGGTTGACGAGACTATTCCTTGTCGGACTAGCTGGTCGCATTCTTTATTAGCTTGTTGTAGTAATGTTGGAGGTATTCCTACGTAACTCGCTTTTGTTGGAGTTGTTGCCATTTTCTCTTTGAAGGGTAGTGAGACAAAGAAATCTTGGTTGACCCATAGAGGATTTTTGCATTTCGCTATGAACTCAACGTGAGAGTCTTCACAAGAGACTGTTGCAATCTTCTTTTTGATTTCTTCGAATGTCGGAGCTATCGGATCTTTTATTGCAAATAATCTATGCAGCGTTGTGAATGCCTTGAAGAGTCCTTTCCATTTGATTCCTCCTGGTTCGATTGAGATATCAAAATTTTTCTTCACTATATTGTAGGAATCCCATCCTAGAATTAAAATATAGTGAGGTGAAATGGCAATATAGTGAAGAATCGAGGACTTCTGTAGTGAAATGTCATCCTGGGAAAACCTCTATCGTAATAGGTTTTGACTTGAGTTTGATCTTTAGCGCTCCTGAATTTGCCAATCTGAATTCTTGCTCGTATGGCGTCCACCTCGATGGTGGCAGGATTTTTGGATTTAATATCAAAGTATGAGCTCCAGTGCCGATGAACGCAATGATATGGATTGGGTCTTCAGTTTTTGTTGGATCAAATATCATAACCGACAAGTGTGGAATTGTCATGATTTCTTCTTCTTGCGGTATTTGACATATCTTGAAACAACAATCATCAAACTCTTCTTCAGTTGATGTTTCTTAGGAAGTATCATAGTCTGGAAATCCACAGATTGTTTCATTATCATCACTATCATAAGAGAGGACTGATTCGAATCATGGTTCTCAAGGTCAATATACGGTGCCATGCGTGAAATTAAGCTTATGAGATACTGCCTTTTCTTCGTTGATTTGTTTGGGCAGTTCTTAGCGTAGTGTCCTTCTTTATGACAAAGAAAGCATTTAGTTGACTTTCTAAAGCTCTATTTTTTCTTAAAGAATCGTCTACATCGGAATCTTTTGAAATTTTCTTTGCGCGTTGTCCTCTTTGATTTTTTGTATTTATGTCGACTATTGCATGAACACGCCTTCTTGGATTTTTATACATTTGATTGAAAAATCCGGCCTTGCACAAATCTTGGATAATTGTTTTCACTTATCAAGGGTCCGATTGATGTACTGTTGAATTTGACCAATTGAGATCTCTTCAACCGTTTGACCTTGATCTCTGATGTAGAGTTTGGTTTGCTGGCTTAGATATTTGTTTATAGAGGATAGATAGACGCGCTTCAAGCTTGGATTATTGAGACCATTAAGAGCATAGAATCTCCTTGCTTTTTGCTTGAAATGTTTTGCCAAATCTTTCTTCTTCGAGGAACAACACTTTGCCGTAAAGTATTCTTCTTGTATTTGTTCCACCATTCTTTGAGGGCTCCTGAAAGCCTTGCTATAAATTGTTGGATGACTGCATACGTTGTGGAAGTTAATGCTTCAGAATTCATCCATGCGTGAAACTCATCGAGACGTTCTTTCCATTTCTTGAACGGTATATCATCGAACGTGAACGTCATGAATTTTAAGGCGAACTGATTTTCTGGCCTTTTGTGTTCTTGAAAAGGTTAATAGTTTATCTCTTCATCGCTTGAGAACACTTCGTTTACGCTTGGCTCTCGTTTTGGTGTATAAGAACCTTCGCATATGGAAAATTGATTCAGTAATGAATCTTTTTCTTCTGATTTGGGTTTTGAATCAATTGAATTCATGTCCAAGTAGTGCTCTATCATTAGGGTTGATGATTTTATCGTCTCCGCTGGTTGCGAAGAATATGCCTCTTGAGTTTCAGGCTTTTGCACTGTCTCTTTAGCCGATTGGGTATTTTCTGCTCTTTGAGCTTGATTTGTCATATTGTTGGGTAGATTGGTCATCGAGAATTCGATGAATCCAATATCTTTATCTTTGCCTTTTTTCTTCCAATCTTCAAGAGAATCTTGGCTAGAATGAGAGGAGTAAGTGCAAGTGTTTTTGCCTGCTTAGCTTGAACTTCAGATTCTCTTTATCTTCTTGTTCTTTCTTGATTTGGCCTTGGTTTATACTGATAAGGCATTGCCATGGCATATCGGGATATGAGCGCTTCATCGGATAACAAGAATCCTGGAGAGGATGTCTTTGGCCTTTGGCTTTAACCTCCAAAAAGGAATCCTGGAGAATAGGATGCTTGAGGCATTGGAGTGCTCAAGAACATATTTCCATATGAAGGGTAATACGTTTCTCATGGCCTTTGTCGCTGCATGCTCTCGAAGTATTTTTAGCAGATCTTTTAGTTGGAATTTGAGATTATTCATCTCGGCTTCTCTGCTTTGAAACTGAGAAGTATTTACCATCATATGTTTTGACATCGTCATCATCTCATGATGGAGTGATTCGAGTCGAGCATTGATTTCTGCTATAGACTTTGTGAGAGAGGTCAGTGTTCTTTCATAGTCTCTATTCATCTGGTCAAACTTTTGGTTCATGTTACTCAAAATATGATTTTGAGCTATAGCGTTTTCTGTTTGCCAGTTGAGGACCTTTTCACCTTGGCTTAGTTGCTCTGGTCCGGATGAATTGATAGCTTTTGATACTATTTTTGGACTATGCACAATGTTGTTTCTTGTAAAATCTTCAGGCGGGGGAAAAGGAGGGAAGTCGTCTGGACTCATCATCATAATTTCTTGCTCCTTCTTCCTGTCTGAATATTGGACTAAGAATTTGTATCTTCCGGGTCCATCGCCTAAGGTGCCGACTGTAGGATTTCCATCAAGATATTTTTGATAAAGAGGATCTTTCTTCTTTCTCCGTCTTCGGCAAATTTCTTCATTAGATTTATAGTCGGTTTCTATATAGGCTGAACATGAACAAACATCAAAGTATTGATGACCGTTTTCATCTTTGAACGGGAATAGGACAGAGCCGTCTTGACCAAAAGATATTGGTTTTGGCATCTGCTCTTTGTATGGACCATAGAACTCATGTTCATTAATTCTTATGGAGAACTGAGTGAATAGCTGTTTGCGAAACAAGGATGATCTTGGTTTCTCGAACTTGATTTCGGTTGTACCATTGTGTGTGAAAGCTAGCTTTAGATAGTTGAATCGGAGCTTGGGCCGATTGATGTAGCTTTTCGTAGCTTGTTATCTATTTATCTGGTAGCTTTTAGATGAGTCTTCTCGAGATATCTGTCGAGGAATCTGAATAGCGTTTGGAGCTTGTGATGCTGACGTGACTTCAAGGTAGAGTGTTTCATTAGATGATGGCCATATGAGATCAAGAGCATGGTCTTGAACTCGATAGAATATTTGATGATGAATAGTCGCCATTATACTATCTGCTTTAATTTTTGCTCCAGTGAGTTGTAGTTGCACCTTTAAAGTCTTTAAAATATTTGGATCTTGTAAAGAAACATTAAAGTTTAGAAACAATGTTATGAACACTGTTCTGGCATTTAATGTTGTATGTACTATTATGATACATGTTTGCTGGTAAGACTTTAATCTTGAATCGAGCAGAGTAATCATTGCGTAGACTAGTAGACCCTTTCGTGCGTGTAAGGTCAAACCGATACGGACTACTCCGAAGTGTAGATGCGTATAGCCTTGATGTTGCCAAAGTTGAGGTAGGTTATCTGGAAGATTGAGCGATATGAATTGCTCCTCTTCTGTTGCTGGAACTTGGCAAGATGAGAATTTATTGGACTGCACGTATTCTCGAATCTTCCTGTATGAGGATGGTCGTATGAGCTGACGAACTCCGTTTACCGAAAAAGCACTAGGCTTCTTGGAAAAGATTTCATAAGGATTTACAAGAGGAAGAGTAGTTTTGGAGAGTCTCTGATCTCCTGGAACATACTCAATTTCGTACAAAGAGTTTATATTAGGAAAAGAAGAACGATTTTTATTTTGGTTTTGTTTTTGGGTAAAGTAAAAATAGCAAACTGAGAATCAAGAACGGAATTTTCTGAAATAGACATGACTAGAAAATAGTTTTCCAGAACATTCAAATATATCATTCATAAACAATGATTCACTCTATCAAAACATAAGTTTAGTCTCTGATACCATAACAAGATAGACGTAGGAGACAGACGATAATCTGAGCAAGAATCCGACGATAGATCGTATTGATTAAGTCGAATCTTCCGATAATCATATTGAAAAATCATTTTGGTTATGGATTCCAGGTACAGCGATCATCGTAGGCGCTACATTCAGCCATGGTTCAAACCGTTTCTTTAGGAT
Source organism: Cardamine chenopodiifolia (assembly GCA_963922655.1). Lineage (NCBI taxonomy): Eukaryota > Viridiplantae > Streptophyta > Magnoliopsida > Brassicales > Brassicaceae > Cardamine > Cardamine chenopodiifolia. The sequence continues at coordinate 12,005,704 of OZ000486.1, read as the reverse complement.
CCATCTTCACACTAATATTATCGTTTGTTAAATATTAATGTTAATACAAAAAGGAGAAATATCTCTGTGAAATGAGACAGAATACATAATTAGCGTATGACGAAACTCCATTCTTTTTTTTTTTCCTGATTTCTTTATCCATCGGTATCGTCACTAAAAAAAAGTCCTTCCCTTATCGACTGTCCCATATCCTCTATGTAAGATTTCATTTCCCTACTTCTGAATATTTTTCTCAAAACTTGTTTTTGTAATCTCCGATCGTTAGTTGCTACTGTGTGTTAATTGCCCACTCTGAGTTTACTGAATTTCTTGAATTTGAAAATTTTGTTTTCGGTTATATGTATTTACTTGTTTCATAAAATTTTTTATGAAGATTACTCATTTCATAATTACAAGCAATGTTTTTGGGGATACATTTGGAGGACATAATTGCTCATTTCTTGTCAAATTTCATGATATCCATACGAGTTTTTACATTTCTGTCAATTTTTAAATTAGGGTTACCTTTTATTTCAGTGGATTCTACAACGCAGTATGTTTATTGATGGAACAAATTTGTACTTACTCAATCTAACTTGAAAATATATAATTATTCTGAGTCTTAAAGTATGTGTTATTCTATCACGTGTGGGAATCTTTATGATTGAGAAGGATCATTTTGTATTTTAGATTTGTGACATAAATTAATTGGTTACTTGTGAGTTGTGACTTTACTTTGGATTGCTTCTGCATTCATTTCTCTCATTGTAATTACTTTCGTTTTATAGATTTCCCTGACTCTTACTAATTAAGTTAGGAATGTATTTACAGTATACAAATAACCGTATGAAGTTTCTCTGCGCAATATCGGTCTTATTATCGAGATAAATGAAGTACGATTCTGCTATGGAATATATAAAGACGAGGAAACAAGTGCAAGAGAGATTGCAAAGAGGAAGATTTTAGAAAATGATATTGCGGAGGCCAAGAAATATGCCATGAAAGCTCAGTTCTTGTATCCTGAACTCGATGGCCACATAGTTGTACATTTATCTACTCAGAATATAATATTAGGGTTGATCGATTATGTTGAGTTTAAGTTCTGATTATAACTTAGGATTGATTTGAGTTTATGCGATTGTTAGAGTAATCAAGAACACGATTAAACAAGTTCCTCTCAATTGAGAGTACGTCTCGAGTAAGCAAATCTTAGTAACATCCACTAAAACGCTTTATAAGTTGTCGTTGATTACACTTTGATCTTTGGTCTCTCTTTCTCACTAACTCTCTTGTTTTCCTATGATAGGTACCTCACCAAGAAGAGATCTAATGTGATGCTATGCCTAGGAAGTATGGAACCTACTCCTAATCCCGACCCCTAGACAAAGAACAACAAGAAACTAAAGAAGAGACACTCACCGAAGACCCCTAAGAATTAAACTCTCTTAACCGAATAACTTATCTCTTTCTCTTGTCTTCTCTTTTTCTCTCTTGTTTTCGGATGGATGTATTGTAATGACCCTTGCTCTTATTTATACTGTGTGTGATAACTCTCCTGTTTGTATTTAGAGTCCATCATTCTCCTTTTCCTATTCGGTTTAGAGTTTCTTATACTCATAGTAACACACATAAGACACTCATGATTAAGTGTTAATGGGTCCTCTTATTCAAACCGAAACCACACTAAAAGCCAGCCCTTTATTTACTTAAGCTTAATGGCCCAGCAGTGGCCCACTCGAGATGAGAAATATTGGAGGTCACTTGACGCAACACTCCTCATAATCTCCATCTTGTCGAGATGCGTGCCAGTCAGTCTCTCTGTCTTCACACCAAGAAACTCTTTCTTTTCCCAATGTTCTCTTTTCTCTCCTTCCCGACGCTCCCTCTCTCTCTTTACGATGGACGATGGCGGTTCTTCCAAGAAGTATTTGATCTCTGAGTACGTCATGCTCGAGATGATCTGCCAGAATGCCGCCGTGACAAGGAATAGGTAACGTCATCTCTAACCTCGTCTTTGTAGTCGAGACGATTAAGATTCTCTAGTTCTTGAGCTCCTCCTTCTTTCGAACTTTGACATGTTCATCTTTTTCTTTTTCAGGTGAAGAAGAACGCAAAGAGTTCAACGCCTTGCCTCTCTACAAAAAGTAAACCACTTTCCTTAACCGATTCTTTCCGATTTAAGGTTTACCGCCTTCAAAATCTTGAATCTAACTTTTATCAATTCAAAATACCGAGATATTTCTGGCTGCTAACCACTATCTCTTCTTTTTCTGAAACATGCAACCGACAAAGCTATTTCAGAATATGCTCTCGCCAAGTCAAGCGACAACCTTCAACTTTACGATGAAACCCTCGAATGTATTTCCAGGTAAGCTCTTCGTCATCATGTCTATTGGGTTCTATGTTGTATGAATTTTGATAATGTCAACTGAACCATCTTCAACTAAGTCCCGAATGAAATGATACTTAGTGGCTATGTGCTTAGTTCTATCATAATGAACCGGATTTTTAGATAAATGTATAGCACTCTGTGAATCGCACCTTAGCTTAAAAGACTTTGAACCAATGTTTAATTCACCACAAATCTTTTATAACCAAATGCCTTATTTGGCTGCTTATGTGAGGGCAATGTACTCAGCCTCTGTGGTCGATAACGCCACAACATGTTATAGGCTTACTCTCCTGCTTACCGTGTTTCCACCAACCTGGAACACATCCTGTGACTGATCTTCTCTTGTCAAGATCGTTTGCATAGTCCGAATCACAAAACCCTTCAATATCTAAATGTCCTGTCTTGGTAAATGTTAGACTTAAGTCTATAGAACCCTTTAGATACCTAAGAATCCACTTCACTGCATTCCAGTGAATCCTTCCTGGACTAGCCATGTATCTACTTACCAAACATATAGCATAATCAAGGTCTGGTCTTGAACCGATCATTGCATACATTAAGCTGCCTACTGCACTTGCATACGACATTTCTTCCATTATTGCTCTCTCCTTGACCAACTCTTCTTGTGTTAAGCTCTTGAGCTTAAGCTGTGCGTTTACTGGTGACACTAAAGCCCTACAATCCATCATATTGAATGATCGTAGTACTTTCCTTGTGATAGTTTTAGGATTCCACTTTTCTGATCCCTTATGATCTCCATGCCTAATATCATTTTTCCCAAGCTTAAATCCTTTCAAACTCTGTGTTTAGGCTCTTCTTTAGGGCATTTATCTTCTTTAAATCCTTAGCTATCACTACCATGTCATCTACATAAAGTAGTAAGAACACTTGGTCATCAATGGTTGTTCCCTTGAAGTAGACGCAAGGGTCATTGATGCTTCGTTGGAATCCTTATGACTTCATAAAGTCATTAAACTTGTGGTTCCATTGTCTAGGAGATTGTTTCAAGCCATAGAGAGATTTCTTTAACAAACATACCATGTTTTCTCTTCCATTTTCAATGAACCCTTCGGGTTGGTCCATATAGATTACTTCATCCAGCGTGCCATGTAAGAAAGCAGTTTTACGTCTAGTTTCTCTAGCTTTAAGTCGAAATTCACCACAACTGATAACATGATTCTTATGGATATATGTTTCACAACCGGTGAGAAAATCTCATTGCAGTTAACTCCTTCTACTTGTGTGAATCCCTTTGTAACTAGCTAGCCTTATATCTTGATTTTTTAACCCCGGTAATTCTTTCTTTTTAACTTGAAAATCCATTTGCAACCAACTATTTTCTGTTTTTCCTGCTTTAAAACAATTTCCCATGTTTCATTCTTGTATAGGGAGTTCATCTCTTTTTCCATAGCCAATCTCCATTTCTTCCACTCTCTACTTCTCTTAGCTTCTCCTAGAGTTTTAGGCTCATCTAACCCTACGTCTTCTGTACATGATAGTGCATATGCAACATAGTGTGATGAGTCACCATATCTCTGTGGTGGCTGGATATTTCTTCTAATCCTATCTCTTGCCAGCAACTATTCATCCAGTGACTCTGCTTCTTCATCTTCTTTTTCTTCTGACACATCTTCCTCCTCTGATTCTTCTTCCTCTTCACTTTGAGTTTTTATTTCCAACTCTGAGGATACTCCACCTTACCGCTGTTGTCCTTAGTGTCTTCTTCTTCTTGATTCGTATCACTTTGGACTGAAGAGCTTTGGACCATTACATTGTTGTCTGGTCCTTGAATCAGTTCTGTTCTGAAAGTGACCCTTATAGTTTTAGCTTTAGGTTGACTTTCAGCTTTGGCATCTTTGTATATTTTATCTTCATCGAATACCACATTCTGGCTAATGGTGCACTTTCTTTCTTTGGGTAGCCATATCATGTATCCCTTTGTTCCTTGAGGATATCCCATGAAGAAACCTTTTATAGCCCTATGACTTAGCTTATCTTGTTGAATGTGTACATATGCGACACATCCAAATCTTTTTAAGTGGTTGTAGTTAGCCTTAGCTCATGTCAATATCTCTTTAGGTATTCTAAAGTTTAGTGAAGCATTAGGTGTCCTATTTATTAGGTACACAGCAGTGGCAGCTGCTTCTGCCCAAAATTTCTTTTCCAAGCCTATCTTTGCTAGCATGCACCTTATCTTGTCTGCTATGGTCTGATTCATTCTTTCAGATACTCCAGTCTCCTTGCAAAGTTTGTCCATTTGTTCATTGCAAAACTCTAGACCATTATCCGTTCTTAAACACTTTAGGGTTTTCTTGGTTTGATTTTCTACTACAGTCTTCCACTCGGAGAAGTTTTCAAATACCTCATCTTTACTTTTTAAGAACCTGATCCATACTTTCTTCGAATAGTCATCGATGAATGTCAGAAAGTATTTGCATCCTGAGAGACTTGATTCATTTGAGACTAAACCCTGCTGTGAACATAGTCTAGGAGGCTTGTTGATGTATGCTTAGCATCTGGAAAGCTTTGCTTGTGTGATTTTCCTAGCACACACTCTTCACAGAAATCAAGAGTGTGTATTTCCTTAGAGTTAAGTTATCCCTCTTTTACTAGAACATTCATGTTCTTCAAGCTCATGTGTCCGAGTCTTGAGTGCCACCTATTTGCTTGGTTTGTTTCAGCCCTTGCTATAGACACTTCTCCTTGCATCACTGATCCTTGTAGGTAGTATAGTCCTTCTTGGTACTTTCCCGTGAGCACTTGTTTGTGTCTTTGTAGAATTTCACTGTGAAATCTCCACCTGCATACTTGCATCCACTCTTTTCCAGTTGGCCGTATGATATGAGGTTTCTGCCCATGTCTGGCATGTACCTTACCTCTGTAAATGTCCCGATGGTTTCATCAAGATTTTGTATTTTTAAACTACCTATCCCTTTGACCTCACTCTGTGTGTTGTTGCCCATTAGTACTTTTCCTCCATTGATTTCTTTAAAATCAAATAATACTTCTTTGTTTGGTGTGATGTGGAATGTACATCCTGAATCCATCATCCACTCGTCTTTAGTGTCTTGTAGGCTGACTGTTAGCACCATAGGTAGCTCAGCATCCTTAGTTATATTAGTTGCATTGCTGGTTTTTCTTTTAGGGCATTCTGCTTTGAAATGTCCCTCTTTTCCGTAGATCCAACACTCCCTTTTCTTCACTTGTTTTCTCTGCCTTGACTTTAACCTTTTATCTCTACTCTTGAAACTATTTCCTTTGTGGTTATAGTTTCTGTTTTCGTTTCTTCCTCTGCTCACAAAGAGACCTTCAGAATGGTTCCTTTTCTTTTAGTTCAATCTCTTTGGAGTAAGCTGCACTTATGACATCATCCATACTTAAGTTTTGATTCTTGCCGGCTCCGTACTTAAGAGTGTCCCTTAGTGTCTCGTAGGGGTCTCGAAGTGCAAATAAGATTTGTATGGCTTGATCTTCATCTGAAATTTTGATGTTCAAGCTGGCTAAGTCATTTATTAATTTCAAGAACATTTTCATATTGTAATCAATAATTTTATGTTCTTCAAACTTGAAACTTGAGAATTTCTTTTTCAAGTATATGCGATTAGCTTGAGACTTTGATTGGTAGTCTCTCTCGAGGGCCTGCCAGATAGCTAATGCTGCTTTTCTTTCATAACCTTTCGGAGAACCATATCTCCAAGGCTCATGCAGGTTGATTCTTGGCCCTCTTCTCCTTTTCTTGTTATGTCGGGTCTATTGATTTCTTTACTTCAGGTAAGGTCTCCGTGACTTCCTTCCTTGTTTTTGTGGGATCACCCTCTCCTGATGCAGATGGATTCGATTCTTTAAGACATGAATCCAAACCGAGTAGTTCTAGCTGACACAACATCTTGTACTTCCATAACCCGAAGTCTCTTTTTCCATCGAATTTTTCCACATCATATCTTCTTGAAGTTGACTCCATTATTTCCTTGTTTCAAGCCTGAAACTTTAATCACTGACAACTCCTTAATCCGTATGACTTTAGGAATTTGCAGAACTTGGAATTAATTACACTTCTGCTTTGTCCTATGCTCTGATACCACTTGTTGAGTTTAAGTTCCGATTATAACTTAGGATTGATTTATGCGATTGTTAGAGTGATCAAGAACATGATTTAATGAGTTCTTCTCAATTGAGAGTACGTCTCGAGTAAGAAAAGCTTACTAACGTCCACTAAAACGCTTTATAAGTTTCTGTTGATTACACTTTGATCTTTGGTCTCTCTCCCTCACTAAGTCTCTTGTTTTCTTGTGGTAAGTACCTCACCAAGAAGAGCTCTAATGTGATGCTATGTCTAGGAAGTATGGAACCTACTCCTAATCCCGACCCCAAAACAAACAACAACAAGAAACTCAAGAAGAGACACTCACCAAAGACCCCTAAGAACTAAACCCTCTTAACCGAATGCCTTAGCTCTTTCTCTTGTCTTCTCTTCTTCTCCCTTGTTTTCGGATGGATATATTGTAATGACCCTTGCTCTTATTTATACTGTGTGTGATGACTCTCCTGTTTGTATTTGGAGTCCATCATTCTCCTTTTCCTATTCGGTTTAGAGTTTTTTATACTCTAAGTAACACACATAAGACACTCATGATTAAGTGTTAATGGGTCCTCTTGTTCAAACCAAAACCACACCAAAAGCCAGCCCTTTAATGATTTAAGCTTAATGGCCTAGCAGTGGCCCACTCGAGATGAGAACCGTTGGAGGTCACTCGACTCGACACTCCTCACAGATTACTATGGAATACTTGGTCTGAATCCCAAGGCTGATGACGAAACAGTGAGGAAGCGTCACAAATAGTTAGCCATAATGCTTCATCCTGATAAGAACAAATCAGTTGGAGGAGAGGAAGCCTTTAAGTTTCTTTCGCAGGCACTGGGTGTATTATCTGACAAGGCAGAGAGAGTTGACTATGATCTAAAGAGGAATGTGGGATTGTATGAGGGAGGATGGGCTTCATCGTCAAGGCCTAAAGCTAGTGGTAAGACAACAAAAGTAAAAAAGATCAATAAGAGGTAGAAAACGGGCAAGTGAAGCCTCCACTGCTACTTCTACTTCAGCCCATAAAAAAGTGCTGGTAGTGTGGTCATTGGAAATAAAAATGTTGTTCATGCTGCACAGACCGGGTCACAAAAAGATCATAGATACTGAAATTTATTAGTTTTGTAATTTTGATATAAAAGAAAGACATTTGTTAATATATCTTTAAAATCATTAAGATATCATACTAGAAACTTATCTCAAATGAAACGGATCGTAAATAAACTTGAAACCCCAAAACTGTTGGAAATATGTCAGAAATTTCCGATGGATTCCGACTGATTTGGGAAACCACATGTCAGATTTTAATGTTTTCCTGGCTATGAAGAACATGTAAATTTCCGACGGATTTCTGACGCTTTGTAAAATTTTACCCAATAAATTTTTGTTTGACTCTATTTTCTGACAAAATTTAGGTCACAAAATTTTTGTTTGACTCTGACCGCACCTTATTAATTATTTTATATCCGTTGGAATTTTTGTTTTATATACCACTTAATTTTCTTCGCGAATTCATTCACAATAACGGAAAAAAACTCTAAAACTCTCAAATCCTCTAAAATCTTTCCAATTTCTTTGAATTTCATCAAATCCACATCATTATGTCAAAAAATCCATCACACTTGTGAGTTATTTACCTTTCAAAGTATATTTATAGGGTTTGGTAGTTAGATTTTAAGATTTAGAGATTTGTAATTTATATATTAGGATTTGGATTGATTGAATTAGTATTTGGATCTAGAAACATATGAGCTGGTTTGTTAGATTTTGGATTTTTATTTAGGGAATTGTAATTTATATATTAGTATTTGGTTTGTTAGATTTTGTACTTTGATTTGGAATTGTTTAATGGAAATTTTGAATTTGATTTTGTGCTGATTTTGTGTTAATTTTATTTGATATTGTTTAATAGTATTTGAATTGTTTAATGGAAATTTTCGAAATTTATAATTAACTTGTTAGTTTTTGAATTTTTTTTTCATCTGTTTAAATTGAGTTTTTCAAATTGAATTATTTGGGGAATTTTGAATTTTTTTTCATATGTTTATATTTATTTTTTCATATTGAATTTATTTTTTCTTATTTCTATTTGTGTTGTGTTGAATGTCTGCATGTTGTTATAAATATATTACAAATTTTTATTTTATTTTTATTGTTTTCCAAGGATTATGGTGTGTATCATAATTCTGCTTCTAGGCCGAATAGGTCGCGTTAGAGGCGACGACCAAGTGGTACTCAAACCCACTCGACTCATATTCTGGAGACTTAATCAGCAGGTGCAGCTGTTTCAACGCCTACGCAAATTAGCATCGAGGACTTTGTTTCTCAACTAGGACGAGAACACTTAAATCACTTCATCCGGATTGTGTCAGAAGAGTTATGTGGTAAGTTTTATATATCATTTTATATTAGTAATATCTTATAACTGATTATTTTTTATACAAATAAAATCTTATAAATCATTTTGTTTTGTAGGTTTCAGTTTTCCCATAATAGGATAACGAAATTCATCAACCGGATGCTGAACGAATTGATACAGCATCCATATGTGAATTATACGACTATGTCTATGGAAGATCAAAACATGTGGTTTCGGTAATTTGCGGTAAGATTTTGTATTGTTTATTTTACTTTGAATTTATATAATTTATTTTAATTACATTTTAAATTTCATTTAATTTTAAATTTAATTGTCAAAAAAATCATTTTACATCCGAAATCCATCTGAAATACTTCTATTGGAAATCCATCCGAAATACATCTGTCGGAAATCTGTCACTTTTCTGACGCTCTAGAATAGACGGTGCTGTCTGTCGGAAATCTATATGAAATAGCTATTTCTGACGAATTTATGTAGGATATTTCCGGCTGTTTTCTTGTAGTGTATGGTGTAATTCCTCTTCTAATGGAGTTTGAGACTTTTAATGTAATGAATAAGTTTGACAAAAAAATGAATCTGAATATTTTCTTTGCAACAAAAACAGTTTTAACTGCATTGTATCTATTGAAAATCTATTTCATGACTCCTCGAATGCAATTCGACAGTCGAATGTGCAAGAGTTTTGCCTCTGTAACCACTTGAAAATACATTTTCGATTAAATCGATGCAAACAATGTGGTAGTTCTCGGATTATTTTATATTTTTTTGTTTTTGATTAGATGTGAATTATATTACCAAATGGAAAGATGAATTTAATTACAATAGCTTTAGGGCATAATGCTTGAAAGACCAAAAAAATTTAAAAGCCTAATGAAACCAATAAAACAACTTGATGCAAAGCTAGACAATCAAGATCAAACAAACCAATGAGAGAGAATCCGGCTGCAACCTTTTCGATAGCGGTGAGAAAATAAACTGTCCCTGATGGTCCACAATATTTTATCCGCAAGATACATGTTTTGCTCTCCAAGTTATCTCTAATACTCCCCCTCATGACAAACGTGTGATGCAAAATGAATACTATGTTGTTACAAAGCATACCACATATGTCGTGGACACCATGTCGAAGATGGACAAAACATGTCAACTAACTCCTTCGAATATGGGTAGATGATAACTAAACAAATATGGGGCGAGATCAGCGATAATTTTTTGACAATCCCATATAAACTTGATTCTTGAAAATAGGAGTGCAACTTCAACTCGTCTTTGGTCTTGGTAAAGAGAATAACAATATCATGTGGGTGCACAACAAATGTCCATATTTCTGACAATCCACAAATCTGACTTTAAAATGACCTAAAAACTTGAGAGTTCCAATACAACTCCCTCCTATGGTTAAACTATAACCAAACTCTTCTATAATAAAAGAAGCCAAAAATATATATTTTTTTCTGTCACTTTTCCACAGAGAACTCCATAGTAAGTGTGCTTGTACTGGAATCGTACTAAGATGGGTGACCTATCGGAAAGTCATTTTTGGTACCGTGTGAGTGAAGCCAAAACACGCAAAAATATCATGTAGTGATTTATAGGGACAGTAACAACTCTTTCAAAACTCCCAGAATAACGCACCGGCCGTTAGACAAGGGTGGAGTCCACAGACCAAGAGAGGGTATGAGTGCCCATAAACGGTGACGGTCGGGACATTATAATTGAACCCTTAAAATTAAGTTATCATAAACATCTCCCAAAATGTAAAATAATAAATAATACTTATTAAAACAAAAAAAGATAGAGAGAAAAGAAAACCAATAACTATGAACTAAAACAACCATGTGGACGTGATATCACTTTGCTTCACGTCATCATCCGGATTGTCTCCTCTATCTCTTCGTTGGTCTCTTCTCCGATGGTTACAATCATCATGATGAGCTAGTTTGAATGCAAGCGCACAAAACGTTTTTGAGGCAGAAAATTTTATTCCACTAGTTTTAGGATCGAATGATATGATACCATGTTAAAGTTTATGAAATAAAATGAATGATATGATACCATGTTAAAGTTTATGAAATAAAGAATATATTATTGAGTTATGTTGAATATGAAATCTTAACATATATATATATATATATAGTGTTAACATTAACATAATGATAACACCAAATAATGTAAAATTTTTTAATCCAAGTCTAACACATAAGGTATACTTGGTCTGAATCTTGAGGCTGATGACAAAACAGTGAAGAAGCGTAACAAAAATTTGGCTGTAATGCTTCATCCTGATAAGAACAAGTCGGTTGGAGGAGAGGAAGCCTTTAAGTTTATTTTGCAGGCGTGGGGTGTGTTATTTGACAAGGCAGAGAGAGTTGACTATGATCTGAAGAGGAATGTGGGATTGTATGAGGGAGGATGGGCTTCATCATCAAGGCCTAAAGCTAGTGGTAAGACAACAAAAGTAAAAAGATTAATAAGAGGTAGAAAACGGGCAAGTCAAGCCTCCGCTGCTACTTCTACGTCGGCCCATAAAACAAGTGCTGATGGAACCAAAAATGCTGTTCATGCTGCACAGAACGTTTCATCAAAAGACGAGGTTGTACGTAGAGAGTATAACAAAAGAGTGGCTGGTGTTTCATCAATAATTCCTCCAAAAAGAAGAAAGGTTATGGAAAATGCAGTTGCTGATGCCACCAACAATGCAAGTTGTTCTGCGGCCAAGACCACCGGTGTGAAAGAATTTTCCGAGGATAAGCTGCAAGAATTACGCACAATAGTTGCTGAAACTGAAACGGAAACTGATGCATACAGATGTATAATGGAAACTGGAGATCTCAACGGAAACCAGTGCCATTGAATCATGCTGTGTGGACTCCATTGACGATCCTTTTGGTACTGACAAGGATTTGAAATCCTTCGAAGCCTTGACAATAGATGTTCCTGGTCCAAAATTTTGTGACTTAATTTGACAAGGACCGAAGTCAAAATTCATTTAGGGATAACTAGATATGATCTGGTCCGGAATTAAATTCAAAGAAGACCAAAGTTTATTGAAAAGATATACGCCAGCCAAAAGAAATAGAAGGTTTGGGTCTACAATCGATAACAAAAGCAAACATGGTGAGTTGTTTGAAACTGATATGGTGAATTCAATCAGTTCATTCATCGCTTTGGGTTTATTGGGTTAGAAGGTATCTCATCCGCAAAAAAAATCTCTATGGTCAGTTAAAGAAACCACATCTATCTCTTTGCTCATGGACATGGAGGAAAATATTAAAATATAGACATATGGTGGCTTCTTTTAAGCAAGGTTGAAGTTTATAATGGAGTCTCGACCTCCTTTTGGTTTGATAAATGGTATCTGCTGGGGACAATTTTTGATATCACAGAAGTCCGGAGTTGTATAGAATTGGGGATTCCTATTCATGTTACAGTGGAGAATGTGTTGACAACACATAGAACTCGGCATTATAGAGCATATTTCTTGAAGGAGAATGAAGATGTCATCATTTTACAGCCTCAACAAGGTCCAATAGAGGATGCAGATGTAGTTTTGTGACAACATAGAGCAAATAAGTTCAAACCAAATTTTAGCTCTCCTGCAACATGGAGATTAATCAGAGAAAAGTAGACAATAATGGAGTGGTCTAAAAGCATATGGTTTAGCCACAACACACCCAAATACTCCTTCATATCTTGGTTGGCGGTTAGAAATAGATTGTCAACAGGAGATATAATGCTTAAATGGAATAATGGTGCTTTAACGGCTTTTTTATTTTGTTCGGAGTCAAGGGAGTCACGAGATTACATCTTCTTCACATGTCCATTCTCAACAGCTATTTGGGACTTTCTTACACGCAATCTTCTTGATTCAAAGTACACAACTCAATGAAATACAATGCTTACTCTTCTTGTGGACACAATTCAAGATAAGATGAAGTTGTGTATATTGAAAAATGTTTTCCAAACATCAATACACACGATCTGGAGGGAGAGAAATGGTAGAAGACATAGAAAACGAGCTACTCATCACAACCATCTATCCAAATTCATAGATTTATAGAGAAACAAGTGCACAACAGAATTTTGACAATTCGAGCTAAAGAAGATGCATGATACCATAAAAGAATAGAGATGTGCTTCGCAAGGAAAAATCATTGAAGAAAGTAAATTAGTGAAGAAGTTTCTAAACGGAGTTCAAAGAAACAAGTTTATCAAACTTGTTGCCGCTTTAGAACAAACTTTGGATCTAAATAATACCATGTTGGAAGATATCGTAGGGAGATTAAAAGCTTATGAAGAACGTATAGGAGAAAGTGATCCTAAAGATGATCAAAGTAAGCTCTTATTCTTTTCATCATTTGCATCAAAGGGTAACTTTTAAGGAAAATGACGAAGTAACCGTGGAATAGGCAGAAGAAGAGGGTGTTTCAACAATCAACAAACAAACAACAATAAAGATCATATCAAGGAGAAACCTAAGAAGGATAGGTCTAATGTTGTTTGCTGGCGATGTGATAAATCCGGACATTATTCCACAACATGTCCTGAGAAATCAAAGACAAGGCATGGAGCGAATCTTGGAGACTGAAGAAGCGGGCGCAGCTCTCTACAAGCATGAGATCGTTTTCTTGAATGAAAAAAATGTACTACCGACTAAGTACGATAAAGAAAACGAAGACCAAAGCATGTGGTACTTGGACAATGGCACAAGTAATCACATGACAGGGCAAAAGTCTTATTTTTCCGAGCTCAACAAAAGCATTAGAGGAAAAGTGAGGTTTGGCGATGAGTCATGCATCAAAATTAAAGGAAATGGCTCGATAATCTCTCAAACAAAAACCGGTGAACAAAGAATTATAAGTGATATCTACTGGATACCAGATCTCAAGAGTAATATCATAAGTCTTGGACAAACGACGGAGAAGGATGTGACGTGAGATTACAACAAAATTTCCTCACCATTCACTATCAAGAAGGTAGGTTTCTGATGAAAGTATTTCGCACAACAAACAGAATGTACAAAATCTGGTTGAAGATAGGATCACCCGTTAACTTACTCACCAAGTTAGATGATGAGACATGGAGATGGCATGCAAGATTAGGACATGTCAACTTTGATTCGATGAGGATAATGTCAAATAAGAAGATAGTGCATGGATTACCTAGTTTTGGAGAAGAGAAGAATTTGTGAGTGTTGTCTTGTAGGAAAACAAAAGCGCCTACCATTCCCACAAGCAACAAAGTTCAAATCAAGTAGTAAACTAGAATTAATCCATGGAGAGTTATGTGGACCAATCTCACCATCAACCTTAGCAAGAAACAAGTATATTTTCGTTTTGATTAATGACTTCTTAAGATACATGTGGTCTATCTTGTTGAAGGAGACAGGAGAAGCTTCCGAAAAATTTAAAACGTTTAAGAATGTGATCGAAGCTGAGTCTGGAACAAAGATCAAAATGTTTCGAACCGATAGGGGGGAGAGTTTACTTCTATCGAATTCCAAACATTTTGTGAAGACAATAGAATCTTAAGACAACTCACAGCCCCATATACGCCTCAACAAAATGGTGTTGTTGAGAGATGTAACTGAATCTTAAGTAGGTACATGCAAAGTCCAAGAACCTCTCACGGTGTAGCAATGAAGCAAGTTCTTAGATATTTGCAAGGTACTAAAGGCTATGGTCTCAACTTCAAGCGGGAAGGAGACAAGAAGCTAGTAGGATACAGTGACAGCAGCCATGACATAAATCTTGATGACGGCAAGAGCACCGCGGGTCATATCTTTTACTTCGGAACATCACCTATCACATGGTGTTCGTAGAAAAAACCTACGGTAGCACTGTCATCATGTGAAGCGGAGTTTATGGCAGCCACTGAAGCCGCTAAGCAAGCTATATGGCTCCAAGATCTTCTACATGAAGTAATAGGATTAAGAAGAGAGAGTGTGACTTTATATGTTGACAATAAATCGATGATAGCACTAACAAAGAATCATGTTTTTCATGGACGAAGTAAACATATCCACAAGAAGTATCACTTCATTTGTGAATGTGTTGAGAATGAACAAATGACAGTGGAATATGTTGCGGGAGAAGAACAAAAGGCGGACATTCTAACAAAGCCTCTAGCTCGGATCAAGTTTACGGAAATAAGGAGTTTGATAGGAGTAGAAGACTTTCTTAATTCGTGTTTAGGAATTAAGGGGGAGAATGTTAGACAATTCCTATTTGGTTAAGGAATTAGTTAAGTCCTAAACAAGATAGCATTTAGGAGAGAAAAAGGAAATACAAATAAGGTTTAACTTAGATTAGATAAGGTTTTGTATTTGTATTCTTATTAGGAATTAGATGATGCTAGTTCCTATAAATAAGAGGTCTTTATGAAGAATTGTTTCATGAGATTTGAAAGAGATTTAGTTTTTGAGAAGTTTTCTAAATCAATAAGAAAAGTAATTCTTATTATCCTTGTTTCATAGATTACAAGGGTCTTCCGAGTTCTAGTCTTTCCCAGAATCCAACATGTTCGAGGTATATTTCTCGAGTTGGTTTTCCGCTCTGATACAGATAACAGAAGTCTCGGTTACAAAACAATAGTTATTCACAAATAACTTAATTTATTAAAGTCAAGCCAAAAAACTCATCTCTTTGATTTGTTTATCAATGTTACACAGCACCACTCGGTGATATATAACTAAATAAAATTTAACTTAGGAAAATTTATTGAACCGATCCTCCGACATGAAGATTGTTCAAACAGAGTTACACAACATCAGAATGCGATTTGCACCTGAATAGACTTTCTAAAACTACCCACTCTTGATATTGATGAATCAGACGTTCTTGCACGATTTCACTGACCACCCACACAACATCACTAAGTTTTTTCTCGTTCTTTCTAAGAACATTTCAGTGTATCTTTTTCGCTACTCTTTCGTCGACTATATCACCTTTTTCAACCACAACCTTTTTCACTCTATTAACCAATGGTTAAAGAGATGCTTAACCTTTTTTACTTGTATTTGGTGAAGTTAGCAGTGTCATATCCTTTCTCTACTTGTAACATGGTAAGTGCACCATCTTTTTATGCTCCACCATAATTCCATACTTTTTGCCTTATGTTTAATTCTTCCTTCTTCTTGACTATTTTCTCTTGTGTAACTCAGTCGAAGTGATTACTACTTGGCAAGTTCAGTTACATACACTATCACGAACAAGAAAATGAGAAACTGGAAATAAGCATACCTCACAAACCTGGGACGAAGGAAAACTCCATGAACTCCAATGAAATAAATCTGCAACTTGCAGCAACTAGACGAAAAAGCCTTCGCCAGCCAGAAAGAGGACAACAATGAAGTAAGTGTACGTCTATGATGGGTCCAAGACTTTAAACTATTCTTGTGGTACTTCGTTCCATAGTTTCTACAAGGAAGCATCCTCCTTACTCTCTCACTTCCTTCACCTTTTCCTCGGAAGCACATTATATTCATGGTCGGAGTGAGGTACTTCTTCACCAACATGATATTTTGAGGAAAGTTTTACAACAAACAAAGAAATAAAAATTTCAATCAAAGGTAGTTCAATCAAAGAAAAAGCTTTAGAAGTAGAAGATGACAATTTTGGGGAACAACCAAAAAAAAAAACTCACCTCATTGACCACGGATTCAAACCTCCGAGCATAATCCTCAACAACCTCCACTGTAAGAGTAACTTATCTTTGAAGAGCCATGTAATTCTTCTGTGACGAAGCTTCCTCAGGCATTTCAACAACTCCAGAACCAAAACCGCCATCACCAACACCCAAAATCAAAATCGTGGAAACAGTCTAAGGAGCGAGAGCAACCTTAGGAACCCTCACTACAAGAAATATACCGCAAAAAAACGGACATTTTGACGGATTTCCGACAGTATTCTGATAAACTGAATCCATCAGAAATTCATCGTTGATATAGCCGTTGTATACTCATCTGAATTTTTGGAATTGAAGATAGATTTTTGATGGATTACGTAAACCGTCAGAAAATATGAACGTTAATATAACCATTTTATATTTTTTCGTATTCTGACGAAATTTTGACAACAACATGCCTATATATATGTTTCAACACTGCACCAAACATTCACAACACAATACATTACTACAACTAAAATTAATGAATAAGGGATGTCTTCTTCTAGAATTTTTTGATCATAGATGAACGAACAAATGATGGATTTGGAGTCGAATGTCCTGACAGATGAGTATGCTTGAGTTATATGCGCGTTCATGGACTTTGCAGTAAATCAACCGGAAGCGAAAAAAACTTGTAAGTTGAAATGTCCATGTTCTATTTGCGTTAATTCACATAATATTAAGGTTGAGATAGTTTGGAGGTATTTGTATTGCAATGGGTTTATGACAGTTACAAAATTGTGTATCTACATTGGGAAAAAGATTATGATTATGGTAGTACTAGATCCATATGTTTTAGATAGCTTAGGAGAACATATAACGGAAGTAGATTTTGTTGTATGTACTGTTGAGATGGTGAATGATGCGTTTAGAGAGAATATGCAGTCGGTTGTTGTTGATGGAGATAGGGTTAAAGAACCAAATGTAGAAGCACAAAAGTTTTTGACATTTTAGACACATCGAAACAACCGCTATATAGCGGTTGTAGAGAAAGTCATTCGCTTTTATCATCTACTCGTAGATTGATAACCATTAAGACGGAATACAATTTGGCGAAAGAATGTGTTGATGCGATAGAAGATTTTGTGAAAAAATATTTTGCCCGAAGATAATCTTTCACCAGCATCATACTATGAGATACATAAATTTGTAGTTGGTCTTGATTTGCCATATCAGATAATATATGTGTGAATCAACAACCATTTGATATACTGGAGAGAAGATGAAAACAACAGAAGATGTCGATTCTATCGTACATTGCGGTTTCAGGAAACTAGTGGGTGAATTCCAATTCCGTAAATACGGATGTGGTATTTACCGTTAACAAAGAGTTTGAAGAGGTTATATCAATCTCAGCGCACGATAAAGCCAGTGATACGACATGCAGAGCATAATTAAGAATGATAGTTACACATCCGTCAGACGCAAAAGCATGAAAATATTTTCAATCAGTATATCCGGATTTTGCGTTTGAGAAAAAAAATGTATACCTTAAATTATGTACAAATGATTTCAAGAAAAGAAAGAAATGCCACTATTTATATACTAAATTTGGTCTAAATTTTTTGAGGGTTCTACTCCTATGTTTCATTATGCTAGGCACATGGACGGCTCTGTGTCTCGTAGTGGCATTTCAGAGAGAAAAAATTGTTTCTACCTTTATCACGAGAGGACAAGATAGGGGAACGTGATTTTTGGAGCTTCTCAACAAAGCAATCACAAGGCGATTAGGGCGATTCTAGGTCAAGCCATCATGGCGGCGCCGCCAGGCACGGTAGGACCACTGCCGTGCACTCCGGAGGGCCCGTCGAGTCATCAGCGTTCAGATGAGGCAAAAGGTACAAGAGTTATATCGACAGAAAAGCAGAGTATGGAAGTGGTCAGAGTAGAGGAGGTTCAGAGCAGAGCAGAAACAGAGAGCTAGTGTGGGGCTACCAGTGAGAGGGACCGATGGGAGGGGGAAGCTAGGCAGACAAAGGAAGCTGGGACTCAGGGGTTAATGAAGAGAGCAGAGGGGGGGAACAGTTGTTTCAGAGTCTGTTCAACGGAGTAGTTCGGAGCAGCCTGATTGTGATGGTGTCAGTCAAGCGAAGATAGTTGTTACGAGTGAACCAGAGGAGACTGAGGCTGAAGTTGGGGAAAAAATCGAAGGAAACTCATTCTGTTGGTGATCAAAACGCACCTCGGAAGTCACCATGAACGAAATCCTAGGCTAATGTGGTTCGCCGGCAAGCACTCACACGCTTTGAGTACTCTGTGTCAGAAGTAGAAGGAAGACAGGTAGTTCAGGTGCCGGAAGAAGTACTTGTAGACGCTCCTCCTCTGTAGGAAGAGTTTGTGATTGGGAATTTTGCTTCGACGGCTCCGCATGTGGCCAAAGTTCATGTGATAGTCAATAAAATATGGAACTTGGGAGACAAAAGTACTAAAATAGATGCGTATGTGGTGAATGAAACATCTATAAAATTCCGAATCAGAAATCAAAATGCTCGAATGCGAGTATTAAGGAGAGGCATGTGGAATATCTGTGAAATTCCCATGTTAGTGTCAAAGTGGACACCGATAAAGGAAGAGGAACAGCTTGCTCTAACATCGATACCTATGTGGGTAACTCTGCATAATATACCACCAGCCTTTTTCTCCTGGAAGGGTCTAAGTTTCACTGCGAGTCTGGTCGGTATTCCGTTAAGAATGCACCAGGAAACAGAGCTGGTTACCAACTTTGATGAAGAAAAAATAATTATTGATGTGAATCTCAAAACAGACCTACCAACAAGCTATGCGTTTAACGTTAACGGAGAGGAATATAAGGTAAAGTACACTTACCCATGGCTACCTATACATTGTGGTAGTTGTAGAAAATGGAGCATATGGAAGCAGGGTGTCTGGGAAAATTTCAGAAGGATGTTGAGACGGAAATAACAGTGCAGGAAAATTTCTCAAGTCTGGCGACCACACAAGTTGATGGCCTTCTAGAGAGAGAATCAAGTGGTGTGATGCAAGCTAATGAGTTGAAAGGGGGGAATGACGTTCAGAAAACAGGCACTAGCTTGGGAAGCGAATGGAAATCTGTTGCTCCAGGAAATAACAGGAGGTCCGAAAAGCAAAGCCTTGTATACGGTGAGGTAAGAATAGCGTCACCATCACGATTTGAAATTGAGAACAACTGATATGGAAAATGAGGGGTAGGAAGAACCGGCAAGTGGAAGAACAGTGGGGGTTGTTAGTCGGAAAACAATAAGCCCAAGGAATATAGGAAAAGCGATAGCTATATCTAGAACTGATGCAGAACTCATTAAGTCTGCGTTATCTCCTGGGAAAAAGAACACCACGGTGAAATCCTTGGATACTGTGGGGAAAATGAAGGCTGTAGGGACAGGTCTATCTCCGTCGATGGCTGCAACAAAGGGGGGAAAAACAGATCATTAGTACAGAGGAAAATAGATGCGATCTCAGGTGGGGGGGGGGGGGTGGGGGGAAACAGAGAGCTCTGACGCAGTAGGCCAGTTAGTGACGGAAAATGAGTTAAAGAAGTCAGATGCAGAAAGACTAGCATTGGCACCAACGAGTATTGAGAAAACGCAGAACTCTGTCGCAAAAACAAAAAACAGAGCTGAAATGGAAAAATCTAACGCAGAGGAACCTGAAGCAGGAGAGGAGGAAGGGATGAGTCACGGGAAGAGTTTAAAAACATGAGCTCAAAATCCTATAAAAAGTCTGGAGAAAGTGATGAAGGAAATCTCAGGTCCAGCATCAGAGACAGTAGAAAGGAGAAGACAATGGCAGAGGTTGAGACAAAGAAGGTTGTAGGATCAGATATTTTGGAGAACCAGACTAATATGCCACATGCAAATATCCCGAGCAAGATAGAGAGCAATCTAAGAATCCCTCTTCATCGATCAACGAAAGTTCAACAAAAAAATCAGAATTCTGAAAGTTCAAACCCGACTACCTCAGGACGTCGGAACCAAAGGAAAAAACATTAATGTCGTATTTTTTTGGTACATTCGCGGAGTTAACAAGCCTAGAAAACAATCAGTCATAAGGGATATGATCCATAAGAAATCATTGGACTTTGGAGCTTTGCTGGAGACAAGAGTAGCTGAAAGTAAAGCGGATCTGATCGCTAAGTCGATATTCAAAGGTTGGTCCACAACATCAAACTATGAGTCATCTCCGTCAGAATCTGGGTAGTCTGGAGGAATTCAGTAACCCTGAATGTGATTCCCAAAACGAGCCAGATAATATCATGTAAAATGAAAACCCAGGAAAGCACGGAGGAGCTAATATGCACGTTTATTTATGCATCAAACTCAATTGATGAGAGGCGTGAGCTTTGGAGGGATTTAAAGAGCCACCAAGCAGATCGACAGTTTCGAGACCTTCCATGGCTATGTGCTGGAGATTTCAACGAGATTCTAGACATATCGGAACACTCGTTAGCGACCTCAAGCCAAGTAAATTGCCCGGGAATGCATGATTTTAGAGAGATGGTTCGTCAATGTGAGTTGG
This sequence comes from Cardamine chenopodiifolia, assembly GCA_963922655.1. NCBI lineage: Eukaryota > Viridiplantae > Streptophyta > Magnoliopsida > Brassicales > Brassicaceae > Cardamine > Cardamine chenopodiifolia. The sequence goes on along the minus strand of OZ000486.1, from coordinate 11,984,692 downwards.
AAGATCTGTCATATCACGGTCCAACTTTCAGTTGGTGTAACAAAAGGGAAGAGGGTCTACTAAGCAAAAAGCTCGATTGTGTGCTAGTAAACTTGAACTGGCGACAGCTGCAACCAAACTCACACTGTGTATTTCAGGCTAAAGAATGTTCAGACCACCTTTGTGGACTCATAGCCATCAATGGTCCTCCACACAAACCAAGAGTGCCTTTCAAGATAGTAAACGCAATAATTACTATGACAGAGTTTAAGAGCCTCGTGGAAGAGTATTGGATTAGCTCAGCTCCTTTCTTTGCCTCGACCTCTACATTATTCCGGTTATCCAAAAAAACTGAAGCTCCTAAAACCAGCCATCCGAGCCTTTAGCAAGCAGAAACTGCATCAGTTAACAAAAAGAAAAGAGGAGGCGTATGCGACTTTGTGCGACAAACAGGCATTAAATCTTACAAGCCCAAGTACTCAGAATGTGCTGGAAGAAGCTAGAGCATATGAGGCATGGGAGAATGTGGCGGGAATAGAAGAAAGCTACTTAAGACAGAAAGCAAAATTGCATTGGATAAAAGAGGATGATCAAAATAATAGATTTTTCTATAATGCAATCAAGGATAGAGAAGCGAGAAACTCTGTTTATGCGATCAGGTCGCCGGGAGGAGACTCCATAACATCAAGAGAGGGAATTAAAGTAGAAGCAGTCTGCCACTTCACTGAATTTTTCAAAGACCCGCAGGCGAATGAGACTGACTTGAATGTCGCGACAGATCTATCCCATCTACTGAGCTTTCGCTGCTCTAAAGACGAAAGCCAAGAGTTAATTAAAACAGTTTCGGATGATGAGGTAAAACAAGTGATCTTCTCTATGCCATCAAATAAATCCCCAGGACCAGACGGGTACACAGTAGAATTCTACAAAAAAATGTGGCCTAGTATTGGAAAGGATGTCACTGTTGCGATAAAATCCTTCTTCATTTACGGTTTCTTGCCAAAGGGGGTTAACTCAACCATCCTAACTCTAATTCCAAAAAAGGCTGGGACCATTGGAATGAAGGACTATAGACCAATATCATGCTGCAACGTGATATACAAGGTACTCTCAAAGATCTTAGCAAACCGTCTAAAGGCTTTACTCCCGGACCTCATAACAAAAAATCAAACGGCATTCAAAGGGCAGATACTTAATGGATAACATCTTTTTAGCATCGGAGCTGGTAAAGGATTATCACAAGCCGGATATCTCCTCAAGATGTGCTATGAAGATAGACATCACAAAAGCTTTTGATTCTGTGAGCTGGAAATTTCTCGGGAATCTTCTAAGAATAATGCAGCTGCCAGAAAGGTTTATTAAGTGGATTGAGCTATGTATCACCACATCATCCTTCTCGGTACAGGTAAATGGGGAGTTGGTGGGATATTTTAAGAGCAAGAGGGGGTTGCATCAGGGCTGCTCTCTCTCACCATACTTATTTGTGATCTGCATGAATACCTTATCCTTAATGTTAGACAAGGCAGCACGAAATGGAGAAATCGCATACCATCCAAATTGTCGAACCTTGAATGTCACTCACCTATGTTTTGCAGATGATATCATGGTCTTTCAGACGGAAACATTCGCTCTATCACCAGAATACTCGAGGTCTTTGAGAGATTTGCACAAGTCTCGGGATTATGAATAAGTCTGGAGAAGACAACACTGTTTATAACGGGAATTTCACCCCAAACAAGGGAGTTGCTGAATGGGTTCCCATTCGAGATTGGAAATTTGCCGGTTAGGTACCTTGGTATGCCACTCTTAACAAAGAGAATGTCTAGATCGGACTACAGCCCTCTAATAGAAAAAATATGAACTCGCATCAGTTTGTGGAAAAACTGTTTTCTGTCCTTCGCAGGTAGATTACAACTGCTCTCATCGGTAATAACATGTGTGACAATTTTTTGGATGACAGCTTTTAGGCTACCAAAAGCATGTATAAAGGAAATAGAGAGAGTTAGCTCGGCCTTCTTATGGTCTGGACCAGCCTTGACCACTAACAAACCAAAGGTGGCTTTGCGGGATATTTGTCGACCAAAGCCAGAGGGGGGACTTGGATTAAAATCTCTAACCGAAGCAAATAAGGTGAGCTGTTACAAGTTTATTTCGAGGCTAGTTTCAAAAAGAGATTCTCTATAGGTAAATTTGGTGAAGAAGAATCTGATCCGCAAAAGATCCTTCTGGTCCAAAAAAATTACAAGGTCTGGAGGCTCCTGGATGTGGAGAAAACTCCTCAAGTATCAAAGACCGCAAAGGATTTTCATAAGATAGAGGTACGTAATGGAATGAATACATCTTTTTGGTTTGATGTGTGGTGTCCTCTTGGCAGATTAATAGACATACTAGGTGAGAGAGGATTCATTGACATGGGGATAAAGGCTGATGACTCCCTAGCAGAGGTTATAACGAGCACTAGACCACGACGAAGAAGACCCAAGACTCTATCGCAAATTGAAGGCGAGATAAGTAAGATCAGAGACGCTGCATATCAAGAAGAAGATGTAGCCTTATGGAGATTTAAGAGTGACAAGTTTAAGGAGAAATTCTCAACAAAAGCTACATGGAACCAGGTAAGAGAGGCACGCCAAAAAAATACTTGGCACAAATCGGTATGGTTCCCGAACGCTACTCCGAAGCACTCTTTCATAATGTGGCTAGCTGTCCAAAACCGTCTGTCAACAGGAGATAGAATGATCACATGGTCAGCAAACGCATTGACAAAATGCTCCTTCTGTCCAGAACCCGTTGAGACACGAGATCACATCTTTTTCGAATGCCCCTACACCTCACATGTCGGGTACAAACTAACACATGGTCTCCTATGCAACGATTTCACTACACAGTTCAGCGAGCTTGTTTCACTTCTCCACGCCAAAGGGACAAAGACGACAGCAGACTTCATGATCAAGTACACCTTTCTAGCCGCAACGTACTGCCTATGGAAAGAAAGAAACCAAAGAAGACACGGGAGTGTACGGCTACAAATAAACAGAATGGTAAGAGAGATTGAGCGGATGACACGGAATCGACTGGCAGTTCTACAAAAGGAAAGGAAGATGATGGATGGACTACAACTATGGTTTGCTTCAAGAATTTAATCTGCTGATTTAAAACCTTCTGCTCTTTAGTAAACGGTGTGTACTCTTTTTTCCGTAAAGTGGTTTTGTCCCAAATGGGTTTTCTACTCTCGGGTTTTAATGAGACTACCGTATACTAACTTTCATCAAAGAGTTTATTTTCGAATGAAGGTTGTATAGTCTCAAATTCTGTAAAAAGATTTTCTTTTTGAATATAATTTCACATACTATTAAAAAAAAAATGGGAGACATTGGCCATGATCCCAAAAAGACAAAGCACACACAAAGGAGTTTTCATTTGATGAGGTAGTTTTGACAAGAATTGTAAAACTCTTATTTGTCTCCTACCACTAAATCTATCTGTACTTTCTTTCGAGAAAAGTAAAAAAAAAAAAAACGTATTGTTTCTTTATGCAAAAACATATTACAACATGTTCCAGATGTAAATCTTTCATCTGGTTTTTGGTGATAAAAGTTAAATATTCTTATACATTGATGATAGTTTCAAATGCGATCAAGTTGTTCTCGCATAGCCCGAGTATAATATGTAAGTGCCCAGAGGGTGAACATGTTCCTATACGTTGCGTAATGTAGCATCACATTCATCTTAAACACTCCTCTTATTTCCTGCATATTTTGGCATATATACACAATGTTAATCATGTATCTAATTATACTTAAAATGAGAAAAAATAACAACCCCAAAATATCAAAATAACCACCTCTTGTGGGAAATCACCGTTCTCTAGCTGAGAATTGATCAACACTTTAGCAGCGCGATGAACCGGTCTTGGGTCCCTCTCCATCTGAAAACAAAATTCTTAAACTAAGAAGAAGTGTAACAAATAGATGTTGTGGCATTTTGATCATCTTATTTGAGTTTCACTAACCTGACCACCCATAACTAGACCCATCAGTGCTTGGGCTGTGTTTACAATATTCGTTTTATTTCCTTCCAAAGGAGTATATTTCTGCATTCAACCATATTTTTTTATCATGATAATATCACTTTGGAAAATACAAATGGAGCATAATCAAAACAGATATATAGGTTAAGTAAATCTTATACTATGTTTATTACTAATTAGTTTCGAGATATAAACTTGTTGTTTTAAGAAGAACAAAAGCTTTATTTTTACCTTATTGGGGCAAGAGAGATAACTCTCACCCCATCCACCTTTTGCATTTTGTGTTTTGAGAAGGAATTGAGTCGCTCTACGGATAGCCTCAGAGTTATCATAAGTCTTTCCTGCAGCAACTAGACCTCGGACGGCAAAGAAGGTACCGTAGATAAAGCACACACCCCAGTTTCCGTACCATGAACCATCGGCCACCTGAAAGTCCTCTATGTATTTGACACCATTCGTGATAAACTTCTCGACCTCTTTCTTTCTGTGTCCAGGAAACATTTCCATGAACCGTGCCAGCGCCACAATCGCGGACCCCGTACATTCAAGATACCTAAAGATCGAATGCTCAATGAGTCATTAAGTAAGCCCGCTATCTATTATGTTAGTACGATAAAGATGAGTGTCTCGTAAGAGTGTACTCATGCTCGACGATTGTGTCTTCCGCAAACTCCACTGGACTAAGCCACTGCAATTGATAAAGAAGAATTGTTTTTTTTTGGTTAATGGATAAGAGGAATTATTACACTATCTCTTTTAAGAAAATTAAATTATCATGATATAAAACTTGAAACAAAAAAAATAAACGATAAACGATAACTTAAGTACCTCTAGCCAGGTTTTGCCACGAGCAGGCTCCCACACAGCTATACCTCCATTCTCGCTCTGTATTTAACATTTTTATGGAGTAACTAGGTTTAAATAAGACTAATTAATCACTTTATATTGATCACTAAGTAACACTTCGTGTAAAGTCTTTTGGTTGCAAAAGAAGAAGAAGTAATACCTGCCAATAAAGAAGCAGATTAACAGCATCATAGAGCCTCTCTACATCCATTTTCTCTCCCAATGTTGGCCAGCTCTCGAAGATTAGGCAACACTAATTAATAAGGTCAATATTTAGTATTTCGATCATGGCCATAATTAATCAAACCTAGTCGTTGAACATTTTTATTATTAAGAATTTAGAAGCCACACCTCTAAACTCTCAGCAGTACAATCAGAAACAGGCCATCCTTGATCTTGGTCTGAAAAAGTCCACCCACCTTTTGTTAGGTCCCTAAACATTTTTCGGTGATCACCAGGAGGATCCACTGTAAGTTGAGATTTTTTCAAGAAGTCGTATCCTTTGATCAATGTTGATTGAATCTCATCATCCATATCAGCAGCTAATAAGACTTTGAGCGAGCAGGCTGTATCCCACAACTGGCTACCAAAAGACTGCACCAAGCAAAAATGAATCCATGTGAAGAAGAGTTTAAATTTAAATTTAAATTTGGTTTTAATGCACCAAGTAAAAAAATACAAATTTAAATTTGCAAGTTTGACAGACGGTCTAGCACATGTTCTAGATCATGCTCTGGTATTTTTTTTTAATTAGGTTTCTCATAAACTGTTAGTTTTTTTTTTAATATATTAATGCAGTTTTGACCAAACAAAATGATTATATTGGTTCAACTAGTTCAAGCATTAACATTTCGCTTTTTTGTATTCTCCAAAAAAATAAATTCAAAACTTTATTACCTTCGATCTTATTCTAAAAGTTAATTCGTTGAGAGTCAAAATATATTTAATCTAAATTGTCTCAACTAAAGCTAAAAAACAAACTAGTTTTTACCTGGATTTTTAGACCATCCTCGCCGATCCAAATAAAATCGGAGACTCGTGCAAGATGTTTTTTAAAATAATCACCGTCTGGATCTTCTACCCAACAAGCAAGCAAATGAAATGGCTACAAAAATATATATATTTAATCTAAATTGAATAATATGAGAAGTATATAAAGAATTTATACTTTTGAAAACAAACAAAAAATACCTTTTGTACACATCCACCTGTAATGTATCGGGTGGCTTCATCGTGATAGTGAATGATTTCCATTGTCTTTTGAATAGCTCTTTGTCTTAAGAGTTTGTTGAAAGGCCATCGATTCAGAATGTTCTCTGAGAACATATGAACACTTTTCCAAAACAACTCTTGCACAAATGATTGTGGATAGTATAGATCTTCCTGCATCATCATCACCACCACATAGTATTTAGGCTTCTACTTTTTTTTGGTTTAGGTATACATGTTAAAATAGTGTGTTTGCCTTCAAATAAAATAATAATCTTTTGTTTTTTAAACTAAAAAAATTTTTGATCTACATTTAAAGTTTTCTAAATTGCATACTATGTGATGAAATTTATCCTAATACTATTATTATGGAAGTACATTTTTAAAAAATGACATTAAAAATATAGAATAAATAAAAATGTCACTATAAAAATGAAAATTATAATCAATTCATTATAGGAAAAAGATTCAGTCAACTGTAACTAACTAACACACAAAATACAATATCTGTTTTATTTTTAATAAAAATGTATATTTCTATTTTTTCTTGAAAATAATTTTCTCTAAATCTTTTTTAGCCTCTTTTATTGTTTTATTAAAAAAAATAAACATGAATGAATCAAATATGCTATATATTTTGATATATATATATATATTTGGTATACATACAATGCAATATGATTATATGAATAATTTGATATTATGTAACTATATTTATTATTATTAAACTAATAATATTATTTTTGATATAAAAGTATTACTTTCAAAAAATTATTTAAAAGTCTCTAATAAAGTTATTTTTTAATTATGAAAATAAGAATATAATTTAGCATATAGACACAAACGTTATAAGTTTTCATCGCTATGAGGATGAATTACCTTTGCACACTGATGGCGAGCTTGGCTCCAATTGATTTTGTTGTAGGGTTGAGGATAAAGCTCTTCTCTGAGCTGTGCAATTAAAGGTGTTGGCGTAGCGACAAATTTTTTGCCATACAAGTATGACACGCCCATGAAAATGTCTCTGATATAAATCCAGACAGTACCTGCACGTACAGATGGGATTTAATTTTACCCATAACTAACATCAAACGATTCATATCATAGAGTGACAAAAAATACAATTCATATTATAACAATAAGTTGGAACCTCCGGTAAAAGGAGAAAAAGTAGGGAGCATCCAGAACTCAGGCGGTATGGGTTTGCAACCAGACCAGTCATACACTCCAAGAACCTGTGTATGTGATTAATTGATTAGGTTATAGTTTTGTTCATAAGAAATCTAAAAGGGGCATATTAAATAAAGGATTTGAAGTGATTTGTATTAAAAACGATAAATTCTATATTGTTTAAACATGGATTTTAAAAATTTATTAAAATCAAATGTTTTTGGATTAATTATTTGAAAATATACAATCAAATATACGGTTAGTGAAAAAAAATTTAAGTAATGGATATGAAAGAGTTAAGTATATTTTATTGAATTTTTTTAGTTAAAAGTACAAAAATCCAAATCTCATAATTTTATATGAGATGTCGGATAATTTTAATAACAAAATTTATAATTTTTCAAAATTCATCAAAATCATCTCAAAACTTGTATATTCTTGTGGATAATTTTATTTTGATTGAGTTATTAATATATTTTTTATATAAGAAAAAAATAAAAAAAGATAGTCTAAAAAGACTTTGTTAAACTTACTCAATCAAAAATCCTTTCATTCTCTTATGAGAATTAAAGAAATAATATTTTCATACAATATCTTAATTGAATTCTATGTAATGATCAATAAAGTAAGTTTGATTTGCTATCTACACGTGTCAAAACTCTAGCACCAATGTAATCTATATTTAATTTGGGCTTAAATTGAATTGACGAACAACCAATAGCAATATTACTCTTTTAGTAGTCTTGAATAAAAATCGAAATGGGGCATAGCCAAGCGGTAAGGCAATATGGTAAACATTGGTGCTACAAATTCATCATGTACCCGCTAAATTTTATCAATATGGTAAACATATATACAAATACATACCGAAAGCCAAATCTTTCCGATCAAGGGTATATAGGTGGCACCACCATGATCGAGGATCCACTTACGAGCCCTTGCACAAACACTTTCGTGACCATCGGGTTCTATCCCAAAAATTCTTAGACAGATGTAGTTGATGACCGTACAAAACATAGCACTGTGGCTCTCCACATGTATTCCCCATCCACCATCATCGTTCTACAGTTGAACAAAACACCTTTGTTTATAAAGAACAACAAAAGATATTTCTCTCTATATATTTGGGTTACACGTACCTGATGGTTGTACATGTAACGTAAAATTTCTTTGCGATGTTCAAGAGTGAAGATTTTCTCCAGATGACCAGTGATATACAAGGATATGAACTGTGATTGTTGATTATATATTTTTTTATTCACTGATTATATAACATAAATAAATGATAAATAGAATGCAGAGTAGCTCACAAACGGCGCGTTGAAGAACATAGAACCAGAATTTTCAGCAGGCCAGTGTCCATCATCAGCTTGCAAAGCCGCAAAATAGAGCACCCCTCTTCTTAGTGCCGTCATCGCATCTTCATATGTTATTTTCTCTGCATCTTCTATTCTTACTTGTGCAATCTTTTGCTCGAACTTTTTCTCCCTCAGAAACTGTTATAAAGAAAAAGATATATATATAATTTTAAACATTTAGGGTAACGCATATAAAAGGTATACCTGCATGCGCCAAAGGAGATCAGCACTTGGCTTGAAACGAGACCGGTTTCCGGCGAAATTACGACGAGCTTTTTCAACCTCAGCAAGTTCTTCTGGAGAGCCTGCGTTTGCATCAAACTCCCAAATCTGCCTCCCCACGTAGTTGTTGGTGCTGAACAAGTGAATGTCATCTCCAGTCTCAGCTGCAATCTTTAGCCTCCACATTATGCTAACTGTGACCTAAGAAAGAATAACCTTTACTCCCTTATATAGCTTGACAGATGCCTAAGCCAGTGGCGTGAACCCATAAATCTAATTTACGGGAGTCATAATTTAATCTAAATATCATTTAATTATTTAAATGGGATAATCAATCAACCTTTTAGAGGAAGAGACGAATAATTCTTGCATTTCTGTTGACATATATTGTTGGTCCAATTGTGCATTGCTAGATCGTGTGATCAATTGATACGTCTCGCAAGTTATGATGATATTTTGATTATATTATTCAAGAAAATCTGGCATTAAATTTTTGATTGGTTAGGTAAGTTATTTTTGTAATATTGCTGATTCTAGACTAAACTCAATGCATAAGTTTGAAGGCAATATATTTAAATAACGATGCTAAACTTGATATTTTGAATTTTAATTAATCTAAATAAAAAAACTGTAAGTGCATATAAAACAAAATAGTAAATAAAAAATCAAATTCACGAGAACCAATGTATCATGCTACGAAGTTTTGAAAGTCGAATAGAGATACAACAATGATATGAGATCTTTTTAGCTACAATGAATTAAACAAAACTTTAATCAAAGAAACAATGTAAATCAGATTAAACAGATGTCTAGTCCTTTCAATTATAATATTTTCATAACTATCTATCAATATTACATGGTCCTAACTCAGAGATAAAAATTATTTATAGGATTCAAAATAAATTTTATAAGAAATACTGCATTAAATTTATCAGAGAAAAAGAAAAATATCATTAAATATATCTTAAAATTATATTATATGTTCATTCATATCTTGCAAATGTTTAGTCATTGCTTCGTTTGCCACAATATTAAGTGCATGTTTTCAAATCATTTGGAAAGACATCAATACGATTAAGACCATAATTTTCACAATATTTTTCGCAGAGAACATTTTTCGATGGTTGCGATTGCAATGAAATTTCTTTTAAAAACAATTCATACTAAAAGATGAGATATATGTTACTTTTTATCTACTATTACACAAACAAAATCATCAAAAATATACTTAAATTAGAAAGTATTTTAATTCTTACCTAAATTTTTATTTTAACATGATTTCAATTGTTAATGGTGATTAAGAAAATAGAATATCATAAACTAACAAGAAAGAAGAGATAATATTTGTGCTCTATATTTATTTCTGTTGGTAGCATTTGGTGTGAGGAACATGGATTAGATCTCCTCTTTCATAGAAATAAATTATTCTTATCATTCCGTTAATTAATCACAAATTGATCTGTCATATATTAATTTTACAATTATTTTTATTAGTTGGAGATATAAAAAATCATTGTACTAAAGTATGACTTAATTGTATATCTCCAACTAATAAAAACAATTGTAAAATTAATGCATGACAGATCAATTTGTGAATAATTAAAGCAACGATAAGAATGATTTATTTATCTCAAAGAGGATCTAATCCATGTTCCTCACAGCAATTGCCACCTACCTTAGGCTTAAATAGCAGAATAAACTTGCAATCACTGTTCTAAAACTTGGTCAAATCGGCGGTCGAAAAACCGCCATTCAACTTCTAAGCGCCACGATTCGTCTTAGTTTGGTGAGGCAAATCGATGACTCGGAAGAATCGCGGCAAATCATAAGAAATCGGTAAAAATTGGATGAATCGGGTAAGTCTGATCAATCGGGTTATTCGCTTGTTCATCAATCTGACGGAGATGGCAGCTCCTCGTCGGCAATTTCTTCCACCGGCGGCGGACACTCTTTCACAGATCTCTCAATTTCTTCCATCTCTGTAACAATTTGTATGCCTTCTCTCTCTCTATTCAGTTTGATGATCTAATTACGGTTCTGTTTCTGTGATTCTCAGCTCTATTTTGGAGCGCTGCTTCGTATCTGTGTTTGTTGGCTCCTTGAGTGTTTCTCTGTATGAAAAGATACTGCAACTGAACAGAACATAAACAAAAAAATCTGGATATTTCCAGGTCTGTTAGATGAAAAATTGATCTAATAATGGGAGACATTAATAGATTCACAGAGGCTAATAAATTCTTATTTGTTTGTGCTTTCGTCTAAATTTTGTTGTGATTTCGAGTAAACTTGTATGAATGTTAAATAATATATCCAAGAACAAAGAGATATGGAGGTGCGGTCTTACGGGAAATTTATGGTGGCTAGTGTGGGAAGAGTGTAGAATACCTCTATGCACTTAAAAATAGCCAGACATATAGACATTATACTATATACAACCATCACATGCTGGGGCCAAAAATATTCAACGAGTGATATGTGACAACTATATGATAAATAATCGTACCAATATTTCATAAGATTATTTTTCATTATTGTGGAACTTAATTTACCTAAAAATTGAGGAACATGCCGCAGAGGTTTAAAAAGTACTGCAGCTTTCTCTTTTGATTTTCATTTTACACCTCGCCTGAATATTTGGTTGATTTCTTTGGTTCCATGTGATTTTGTGTTTCCATTTGATAGTATACAAATTTAACATACAAGTATAAAAAATATTTTAAAATTATGTTAATAATTTTAGATCCCGATTAATCTGTCTATTCGGAAGATTCTTGCGAGTTTTAGATTATTATTTACAATAAAAATTATATTTTTATTAAATATATATATATATATATATATATTATGATTTTCAACCTGTCAGTTGTTATGACTTCTTTGTAGAGAGATTTTTTAATAATATATATATATTGAGCGTTGTAAATTTCTGTTTGTTGCAAAGACATTGAAAAATTTGCAATAAATTAATTTATTGCTATACATTTCGTATTAGTGCGACAATATTTTTATTGTAAATTTGAAGTATAATTACGACATATGTTTGCTATTCTAAATTGCTGTAAATAATTACTACATAAAATATATTGTAAATCTGTTACAAAGTTTTTTGCGACAAATAAAATTGTGAACTGCTTGGTCGTGAGTACATTTTATAAAAATATTTTTACTACATTTGTTATTGTGTAAGGATTATTAATTAATATAAAATTTATATCTAAAAATATACTATAATAAAAAATTAATAATAAAAGACAAACCAATATACTAAACAAAGTTCAACATCCAACAAAACATAAATACTAATTATTTTATAGCATCCAAAAAAAAAACAAAAAAAATGAGTTAATATAACTTTAAAAATACAATGAAATGATTTAAGTACAGATTAATAACGTCTAAAATACATCTTCTGTATTGGTTATTAGACTTTGATTTGATTCTTGAATATTCATTGACACCTAATTCAGTTCCACAAGGAGCTCAGATTGAATGATCTGAATATTAGAAAGAAAAAAAGGAGTAAGTATAATATAAGCAAGAATTAAATTTGGAACAAATCCGATAAGCAAAACAAACTACCTAGTGATAAACTGAATCAAAAAAAATATAAACTAAATAGTTTTCACTTGTTTTCACAAAGTCGCCTGTAAACGTATTTCCAAGGAATGTTAGATAGGTGAAAACAATTACAAGAGAGCAAACAAACTAAAGGACATTTATTAATTTGATATATTTTCAAAATCGTACCAGTGTTCTCGAGGAGATACATCCTGCTTTTGTTGTTGGGCCAAAATCTGCAACCCGTTTAAAGAAGAAAATTAAATAGCCGAATAGAGATTGGTGGAGTTCCAATTCTTGAAAAATGCACAAAGATAGAGATTAAAAAAAATGCAATGTACAAGTTTTAATAATAATTAACCATAGTAATTACCTGTAGCGCATGTTCCAAACACGAGAGGTTCCGATGTCTTCCATGGCCAGAGAGATGCCGTCTCTTGCCTCTAACTCCGGCAAGTGTGTCTCAGCTTCTTTCTGATTTTTTTTTTTTTTTTCATTTTAACAAATTCAGTAAATTATAAAAATAACCAAAAGAGTGAAAATAACAAAAAATGTAATTTCAAAAAAAATAAGGAAAGCAAAGTGTACAAGAAATTAGAACCAAGTAAATTTACTTTTGGCAAGACGATCCTTCCGAGGTTACCCACGTCGCTTTGCTTCAAAAATGTCTAATTCATACTGTGTTAGTTTATATAATCATAGATTGTTATTAGTGTTTTAAGATTATATTTATTTTATGTTTATAGCATTTTATTTATTATTATTATATATGATTTGTGTTGTGCTAATTAAAATTACTAATATATATAATATATATAATAATGATATTGTAGTTTGTATTAACAGTAATAGAATACAAATTATAAAAAATTTTAAAAATTTTAAAACTATGCACCATGTAAATTAAGATAATACAAATTATTTATGTTTTTGTCGGCCAGTACCCGTATTCATCAAATAATTTTTTTTATTTGTTTAGTGTAAGCCTATATCTAATTATTTATCGATCCAAACCCACTTATTTTATGTATCTCAAACAAAGAAATTTTTTTTTCCTCTGAGAAACCGAAACTGTTCTTCTCCTTCGATTGCGTGGGGAATATTTTTTATATATATTTTATATGTGATTACATATTAAAATCATAATTATTTAATAGAGGTTAGTTACTAGTTGATACTAATGTATAAGTATGTAATTATGGATTGGAATTAATTTTTATTGGGGATAAAGTGTATAGATAAAAATTAATATTTAGATCATAGGTATCATGATTTTATGTAGTTAATGTGTATAAAATATAAAGTTTAAATTTAGTTAATGACATTTTTAAGTTGCTAAAGCATGAATATAATTAATCTAATAATTTTATTTATATAATTACGATGAAAAAATCTAACTTTGGAATACCTTACTAATGTATGAATACATAATTTATTAAAGCAATAAAAAAAAATATTAGAAGTGATGGTCGCATCTCTATTGAAAATTAATCTCTTAATAAAATTAATTAAATAGTTTTGGAAATATCAAATACAGTTAAATGTTTTTTAAGTAAAACAGAAAAATATGAAAATATCGCATTTAAATAGCAAATTTTACTGAATTATTTGTTTCGTAAATATTAAATGCAAATTTTTAAATAGAACTGAGAGTTATTATTTTTGGTCATCCAAATATAAAAATGCAATATTATTTGTTAATTTGCTATTTAAAATAATTTGCAATAATAGTATATAAATATTTAAAATATAAGGTCTATCCTCCATTACCTTTGTTCTCCGAGTTTGAAAATTAGATACGCTTTGGGACATAAGTCTCTGAGATATAACGCTAAAGTGATTTTAGTTTTATCAGAGATCATTATAGATTACACAATTTGTTTTCTTCGTTTTTTTTGAATATTTAAACATTAATAAACCAGATTGAAATTAAACTGAAATTCAAACTAAATACCCAACAGATATGAATTCAGGTTATAAATACTATATCAAATAAATTCGTCGTACACATATAACCCCGCACATAAGTACGGGTCCGAATCTTGTATGAAGATACATACCATACCTTTGGACGGTGTGGTGGATGAAAGGCATGATCCGTTGACAGACATCGGCACCAAGATTGAGAGGCTTGGAGTGAGCATCTCGGTCCATTTTGCTGCTATCCCTCAAGTCTCCGACCAAAAGTCGGTATGAGTTGCCGGAGAAGTCTTGCTCTCTCGAACATTTCTCCAGCTTCTTTGGCCTTTGCCAAACCCATTCAAATCCTATCCACATCCATTTCAATAGCACAGCACAAAGTCCATTTATGAACACTACCGTACGGATCGATATAATCTCACCCATCATCATCTCCTTTTTTTTTTTTGAATAATATGTGAAAATATATTCAAAGAAAATCCTTCTACAGAATTTGGTGCTATACAACTTTTACGCTAAAAGAAAGCTCGATTAAGATTGGTAAATGGTACCCTCGTTAAAACCCGAGAATGGAAAACCCATTTGGGACAAAACCACTTCCCGGGAAAAAAGAGTACTTGCCATTTACCTTAGAGCTGAAAGTGTTACAAAATGAAATCAAGTCCTCGATGCAAACCATATTTGAAGTCCCTCCGTCATTTTCCCCTCAGTTTGAAGCACTCGAGCCTGTTCCTTACCATTCGATCCACCTCTCTTGTTAGATTGCTTATGTTTTGTGGAGCTCCTCCATGTATTCTTAAGTTTCTTTCTCGCCATATCGCGTATACCACAGCTTGGAAGGTGTATTTGATCCCAAAATCTTCTGTCTTCTTATTTCCTTTGGCCTGGAGAAGTGAGATCAAGCCGCTGAAATGGTCTGTGTGCTCGTGACACATCAATCGCCAGACATGAGAAGCATACGGACATAAAAAAAAAATGGTTTCGTGTCTCTAAAGGCTCTGGGAAAAAAGCACACTTTGTTAGTGCGTTAGCTGTCCATGTGATCATTCTATCTCCAGTTGATAAGCGGTTTTGAACTGTCAGCCACATTATGAATGCATATTTCGGAGTTGAGTGTGGAAACATACCGCTTTGTGCCAAGTGGTTTCTTGGCATATCCCTCTTACCTGGTTCCATGTTGCTTTTGTTGAGAATTGGTTTTTGAACTTATCATTCTTGAATCTCCATAAGGGCTACATCCTCCTCTTGATAAGCTGCCAGCCTAACCCTATTTATTTCATCCTCAATCTGAGCTAGAAGGTGTTGTCTTCGTCTACGCGGCCTGCTACTCTCCAAGACCTCCGCAAGGGTTTTTTCAGCCTTTATCCCCATTTCAATGAAGCCTCTCTCTCCCAGTAAGTCTATCAGCCTGCCAAGAGGGCACCACACATCAAACCAAAAGTAAGTATTCATTCCATTGCGAACCTCTGTTTTGTGGAAATTCTTTGCAATACTCCGATGCTTAAGGATCTTCTTCCACATCCATGATCCTCCTGATTTTGTTGCTTTTTCGGACCAGAACGAACCCTTGCGGATTAGATTCTTCTTCACCCAGTTGATCCATAGTGAATCTTTTGAGGAAACCAGCCTCCAAATTAGCTTGTAGCAGCTCACTTTGTTTGCTTCCACCAATGATTTCAACCCCAACCCCTTCTCTGGCTTTGGCCGACATACCACATCCCAAGCCACCTTAGCTTTCTTCGAGCTTAGTGTTGGTCCAGACCAAAGGAAGGCGGAGCTTATTTTTTCTAACTCATGTATGCAGGCTCTTGGTAACCTAAAAGCTGCAAGCCAAAAATTCGTCACACTTGTTATTACCGATGAAAGAAGCTGTAATCTAATGAACTAATGCGGGTTCGAATCTGGTCAAGGAGGGGTTTATAGTCTGAGGCCGACATTTTTCTATGTTAAAAGTGGCAGCCCAAGGTATTTTACCGGCAAGCTTCCAATCTCAAACGGGTATCCATTCAAAAGTTCTCTTTGTTGATGCGAAATGCCGGTTATGAACAGTGATGTTTTCTCAAGGCTTATTCCTAGTCCCAAGATTCGAGCAAATCTCTAAAAAACCTCAAGGATTCCAGCAATGGAGCGAGTATTACCATCTGAGAAGACCATGATATCGTCTGCAAAACATAAGTGGGTGACACTCAACGATCTACATCTCGGGTGATATCCAAAAATTCCATTCTGAGCCCCTTTGTCGAGCATTAAAGAGAGAACGTTCATACAGATCACAAATAGGTATGGTGATAGAGCACAGCCTTGACGGAGCCCCTTTTCACTTTGAAAGTAACCTGCTAACTCCCCATTTACTTGTACCGAGAAAGATGGAGTGGTGACACATAATTCTATCCATCTAACAAACCTTTCCGGGAGCCGCAGTGTTCTTAGAAGTTTACCGAGAAAACCCCAGCTAACCGAATCAAAAGCTTTCGTTATATCAATCTTTATGGCGCATCTGGAGGAGGCTCCAGGCTTGTGGTAATCCCTCACCAGTTCAGACGCTAGAAGGACGTTCTCCATTAGATATCTATCCTTTATGAACGCCGTTTGGTTTTTTGTTATGAGGTCTGGGAGGATAGTCTTTAGACGATTTGCGAGGATCTTCGAGATTATCTTATATATCACATTGCAGCATGAAATTGGCCTGTAATCCTTCATTCCAATAGTCCCAGGCTTTTTAGGAATCAGAACAAGGATGGTCGAATTGACACCCTTTGGCAAGAATCCAAATATGAAGAATGATTTTACCGCTATTGTGACGTCTTTCCCGAGAGTAGGCCACATTTCTTTGTAGAATTCAATGGTGTATCCATCTGGTCCTGGGGATTTGTTCGACGGCATGGAGAATAGCACTTTTTTAACCTCATCATCCGATATTTCTTTTATGAGACCATTGCATACCTCTTCGGGACATTGGTAGTCTATGACTTGGGAGAGTTCTATTGTGGCATCAGCTTCAGCCAGTTGGGGAGCCTTAAAGAATTCCGAGAAGTGTCTTACTGCTTCCATTTTGATACCCTCTTTCGTTGTGATCGTTTCTCCGTTCAAGGTTTTGATTTCGTACACTGAGTTTCGCACCTCTTGGTCTTTTACTGCGGCATAGAAGAATTTGTTGTTTTGATCTCCCTCTCTTATCCAGTGTAGTTTTGCCTTCTGCCTGAGATAGTTTTCCTCAAGACCCGCCACTAGCTCCCAAGTGTCGTATGCTCTCGCTTCGTCCTGCACATTTAGAGCAGTTGGATTAGTAAGACTTTCAGACTGTTTTTCGCATAGAGTTTTATAGGCCTCATCTTTCCGCTTTGTCAGGTGATGAAGTTTCTGTTTGCTGAAGCTTCGTATCGCGGGTTTTAGATGTTTTAATTTCTTTGACAATATGAATAAGGCTGAGGTTGAAGTAAAAAGGGGCGCTGTGCTCGTCCAATAGTCCTCTATTAAATGTTTGAAATCTGCCATGGTTATTACCGCATTCACTATTTTGAAGGGGGCTTTTGGCTTATGTGGAGGGCCATTGATAGATATGAATCCACATACATGGTCTGAGCATCCTTTGGGTTCGAAAACACAGTGAGATGTCGCTTGTCTCTGCATCCAAGTCGGGTTTACTAAAGCATGGTCTAGTTTCTTACTTATTAGACCCTCCTCCCTCTTGTTACTCCAAGTAAAAGTTGGTCCATGATATGACAGATCTTCGAGTTCGCAGTGACAAATCATATCTCCAAAGTCGCACATTCCTGAGCTAGGGATTTGGCTAGAGGCCGATGAAGAGTGCTCCGAAACATCCAAGATCTCATTAAAGTCCCCCGCACATAGCCAAGGTAAATCTCGAACTTGTGGGTCCATTCGATGGTTTTTTAGATCCCTCCAGAGATCCCTTCTCTCTTCCAATGAGTTTGACACATAAATTTACGTACATAATAAGTCTTCCATTGTGCTTCGTATTGTCACTTTACAAGAGATCAGTTGACTTGTTGTGTAAACTACTGTCAAGGACACTGCTTTGCTCCAAATTACCCAGATTCTTCCTGATGGCGCAGAGTTATAATTAGACGTCATGGACCAACCTCTGAACGTCAAATTGACTATGCATGTTGCTTTGTTTTCGGCTACCCTTGTTTCCAACAGTGCTCCGAAATCTAGAGATTTTTGATTGATCATATTTCGTATGACTGATTGCTTCCTATTCTTGTTAACTCCACGAATGTTCCAGAAGAAACCTGACATTAATGTTTTTTCCGTTGGTGCCGTCGTCCAGAGACGTTTGGGTTTGAAGTTTCGATGGTCTGAATCTTTTCTGATGCTTTAGCTGAGCGATGAAGGGGGATTCTAAGCGCTGTCTCTGCTTTATTCAGGGTTTTTTCGATTTTTGTCAACGGTTCAGACTGCTCAGGTTGCTTTTCCAATGTGTCTTCCACTGTTTCTGCCCTCTGTTCTGATTCCATTCTTATGTTTACCTCCACTTCCCTTAATTCTGAACTTAACTCTGTGTCAACTTTCTGTGCTTCCTCTGCATCAGCAACATAAGCCTCTCCTACCTTTAATCCCTGACTCTTATTTTCCTTCTGCAACTTTCTGTGCTTTCTTTACTTTGTAATAGTACTTTCTTGATTGATTAAGGAGAAGAAACATAGAAGTGTCTCACTTTATACATGTACGTTGTCTTAATTACAATCTGACATGTTCGCATCTATTTTTTGTTACTCTAGAATTTACTAGAAAACCTTGTGATTGCAAAAGGGGCGGAGAAATAAAGACGGATACAAAAAATAAAAGAATATTTAGACATTATTAAATAAAACTACGATTATAAACCGCAGATAGTTTATCACTAAATTATTGTCACATGTGTCTTTTTTGAATTAGATATCGGTTCTTCTCGGAGGACGGAAATTTTTTAATGTCAATGGTGACCGCCAACTTCATCGGAATCTTTTGATATGTATGTCCTTTCTTGATGTTTGGTAGATTTTTAAAAACTGAAACATTTGCTTACTTACTCCAGCTTTATAGGCTCATATTCTTGAAGTTTTGAAATCATTATTTACATGTCGGCATTGATAACGTCGAAATAAACTCAACCAAGGTCTGGCTGAAGGAAATGAACAATTGTTAGATCTCGACCTAGATTTATTCTTGAATTCGAGTGGAAGAAACTGGAAAATCTTCTAACCGCCTTACCAACCACCGCGAAAATGAAAAGATGTAGATCAACCGGTTGTAGGCTTAGAGAAGAAAACAACAATGGATGGAAGAAGAGACTCTGAAAGCAAAAGAAAACTATATCAACTAGCTGGCTTCGAAGTAGCAGTGATTGATTAAAACAAAACCATAAAAGCTGCCCGGAGCCAAAAAGACCTTCGATTGAGCTCTCTACCATCCCTGATTTAGGCCGAAGGTCCAAGGAAAGCTCAACCGGTGGTTTCAAAAGGAGATTGGCTTTACCATCGGATAAAAGAAAAATATCCAATCGAAAACAAACATTGGATAACGAGAAGATATCAACTCCGATGCAAAAGAAGCTGCCGGAGCTGGTCAACCAATCTCAAATCTAAAAATGTTTTGGCAAGGGTTTTGCAGCGACCATTCCAAAATTGGTTCAATATTATAAAAAAGATAATTACTTCTTTTGCATTTCTAATTATAAATATTGAAAATTACTAGAATAATACTATAATTTGAATTAATTACTAGATTAACCTACAAAAAAGTAAGATTAAATAAGTTTTTTTTTAATCACAAAATTGTCTTTCAAACCATGTGATTAAAAAAATAATTACAAGACTGCCACTACTAATTAATTCCACATTAGTATTATTTCTGTTTTTTTTAAGTAGCAAATATTTACAAGTTTGACACCACTGACAAATAAATCTGCGACATAAATCTGCGAGTCTATGTTATGCCAGATTTATTGGAATGACAGAATTTTTTTTTGCCGCAGAGTTATGTATGATAGTGGTTACAGATTTTGTAATTCATCGCAGGTTTTTTTTTTCTGTCATAGATTTATTTTTCAAATACATGATAGAGGCATTAGATTTTTTAATTTTCCGATACTGATAGAAAATCTCTAGCAGATTTGTTTTAAACCGCTGATTTTTGTCGCAGTTTTTTTTCACTGGAGATTTTGTTTACATTGTAGTAGAGTTTTTTCAACTACTAGTTATCGTAGATTTTATCTTTAAAAAATAAATGCTACACTAACATTATCGTTACCGCAGATTTTGTTTTAGTTATCGCATATTTGTTTTTCAAAACTTAGTTATCATAGAATGTGCAATTTCTTTTACAGCAAAGATTTAAATCTTTTTTAGTGGCCGCAGAATTTTTGTCGCAGATTTCTTGCCATGTTACCATATTTTTTTTTGTTCTAATGTTAACGCAGACTTTCTGATTATTGGCGGAAAAATAGGAAAAAATATACGAAATCGTAACTACAATAATATGGAATATTTTGAAAATATCATAGGATCCTTCAACGTAAAAAATAGGGTTTTATGAATCTTCTTCTTCTTCCTTAATCATTCATTCTTTTATACACCATCATATCCAATTTTTTCATGACTCTCTTCTTGAAGTAAATTGATTAAAATAATATTATGGAGCAAATAATCCTTGTATCTGGAAAATAGATTTTTCAAACCATAGATGGTTGTTTGTTGTGGATAACAAGAGTAGATCTTGAAAACTGTTTGAAGAAAATTGTTTCTATGTTTTCACATGTTTTATTTCCGTGTACCCGTTTCCATTTTGATGCTATCTAGTTTATAGCCAACCTCCATGTTTAGTAGACATGTAGTTGATTTCAGTTAATTTTTTTCTATAAAAATTTCTATTTCATTTTAATGTCATATATCTTAAAGTTTCAAAACCTTTAAATTATAATCTTCAAAATTTAAAAATTTTAATATATTAAGCCACTTGTTAGTCCATGTCTGAGTTGCCTGAATGGATTGAGATGATTGTGCAAACTAGTTAATTTTAGAAATCATTTTTTGCATTACCACTATTTTTTACCAATTTTAAATGGTTTTTCTTAAATAACTGTTTTTTACTCTAACCAACAAAAAAATTCATAACCATTTTGAGAATCTTGAGTATCCTTTGCTAGAGTTAAGTTTGTTTTTATTTTAGTCACCAAACGTAAGAGTTCTTCTTATGTTCATATTTTTCAATGCTGTAACACCTTCATCTTATAATTCAATGGTAACCCTTTATCAAAAAAATAAAAAAAACTTCTTAAAGTGGGATAACAAAATGGGAGATTTCACCGCGGACAAACTTTCTCAAACTTAATTGAATTTGAAGTTTGTCTCCTTCCTACCGTTCGCTACTCTTACAGTCGGTCCCAAATTTTTCAAAAATATTTATTTCAGATCACATATTGAAAACTTATCTCTCGACAATAAGAGGAAACTAATAATCTCCAAAATTGAAAAACGTGAAATTTTGCATAAAACAAAAATTGTAAAGAAAACTTTAATTCGTTTTTAACCCGTTTTGTGGATTGTATATTTGAATTCAAAAGAGTTGAAAACAGTGAAAAAGATCAAAACAGCAACGCACACACACACTTGAGAGAAACAAACAATGGCAAATCGATTTATAACAAATAGAATCCGTAAAAAAATGGACATCAGATTGAACAACAAATGTTTTAAGGATCACTGGCCACGCGGTGTGCGGCTGCTTTCTGCATTTATAATCGGGTAGAAATATGGGTGCGCCTGCAAAAAAATCATTATTTCTCAATTCACTTTTAAGTAAAACTCTAATGAGATCATTAAAGATATATAAATAGATTTGTTTCTTACCATTTCTTCTTTGGCAGTTGGCCTTTCTTAGTGATCATATCTCAGCAATTTTTCCATGAAATCAACAGCCTTTTCAAGAACAATGAAAATAACCGAGTCAATTCATTCGAAAAATCGTTTTTTTTTCATGTGAAGGCTTCATACATACATAATATATAGAGAAAATCTAGTTGTGTACCTCAGGAACTGCTAAGTGCTGGTTTTCAGAATTGATGAACTTTGACCATGGCTTCCGACTATATCTATACAAAATAAAAGCAAGAGGGTATAATTTAAATTCGGAAATGCTACGGAGAAAATTGGAGTTTGAAAATTTTTCAAGAAATTTTAAAATCGGAATTACCTTCCCACGAGGGATGCAAGATTAGGGTTCAACTCTATGCGGTATTTGTTTGAGTAGGCATTGAGTTCGTCTTGTGCCAAGCACCTACACATTATCATACATTACACATAATTGTGTAGGCAGGCCACAAAATCTACATTTGCAACCAAAATAGAAGAGTTTTATTATAATTTTTATGGTTAATGCTCTAACTCCAATAGTGGGAATTACCACGAGGAAGAAAGGTTCTTCAGAATGATCCCAGCGATGCATGGAGCAGTCATGAGATCCTGTTACGAGAAAATCACCACAATTACTGACAGCAAGGCACCAAATCTTTGCATGATGTCCTTCAAACGTTAACAACAACTCAAATTTGTCGGCATCCCAATACTTCACAAGGCGGTCTTTCCCAATGCTGAATAGATAATGGATATTCCGAACAAACTTTACACCCATGACACTGTAAAACAAAGTTATGTGTCACTAAAGCACCACAAATTTTTTACTAATTCCAAGGAGTCTTAAACACAGAAAATAACTTTGAAGGTACCTGTCACCATGAGCAAAGATATACTTGTGAAAATCACCAAAATCCAAACCCCAAATTTTCAAATTTTTGTCCTAAGAATCAGTTACAATCAACCCTCCATCCGATGAGATGTCAGTGCACATCACAAGCAACTTGTGGCCATATAATGAGAGGTAGAAATTTAGAGAATCCATGTAGAAAACCTTGAAACAAATATAAAGTAAGCAAGTTGGTGTTATATAAGTCAAGAAAAATGCTATAAGATAGATAGGAATGTGGCTAAAGTAAATGACATGATTTAAATTATTGGTTTCTCGTTTAAGTAGGACATAAACAGAATACAAACAAATAAACCTACCTTCATTCTGGAATCAAAATAAACCTACCGTAAAGCAGTCACAGCCCCTTTATGGCTATCAAAACACTCTCACATGCTCCTTTCTCACAATCCCATATTCTTATACTGCCATCTGCATATCCAACTGCCACCTAGTTCATTACAATAGAATCAAACAACAACAAACTCTAAGCACCGTGAATATTTACTAATATCATGAGACGACTATGAAGAAACATACATAAGTTCATTGCTTTTCAGAAATTTAATCAAAGACACATCCTTTAAGAGGATGAAGTAAGCAAATTGCTTTCTTTATGTCATTGCTAAATCAAACAGCTTTTGCTTAAACATTTACTTATTTGCCATAAGTCAGTAATTTTAGCTTAAATTCAAAATTTACAACATTTATAGCTCTATTCATCTAACAAATAAACCATAAAGTTAACAAATTTCAAGCAACCAAATAAATCAAAAAGTACCAAATTAGAAGCAGAGGAGGCAATAGAGGTAACACTTAGAGATGGTCTGCCGCTAGAGGAGGAAGGGTTTAGGGTTTTAGTGTAGACACCTTGTCGGACATGCCAGATTCCGACCTTCTCCAACGCTGGAGCTAGCACATCCTTATCCATCGAGTCGTAAGCAATGTTCGAATCTAATGATGAAATCACGTCGAAAGAGGACGCTTCCTCGTACCTTAGGTATGCCTTCACCATTCTCAAAAAGCTTTGATTGTCACGGAGGGAGGAGAAAAGATGGTTCCTCTTCGCCGGAGAAGACGAAGAAGAAGAGAAGGAAATGAGAGAGAAGAGATTGTCGTTGGCGGCGGAAGCGTAGTGAAGAGAGAAGATTGTAAAGAACGTAATTAGAAACTGAAATTGGGATAAAACCAAATTTATGAAATCGTGGGATTTCTGTTTCTTTTACAATTAATTTATTTTTTAATAGTTTTAATCTACAATAGCATATATATAAATATTTTTTTATGTTTTAGATTTTTTGTTTTTTTAACAAAAGAGTAATATTAATCTAATAAGTTTTTTTCTAGAGTATTAGTCTAGTAATTAACTTAAATTGTAGTATTATTCTAGGCAAATAACACTTATAAATATACGATATCTTCAGGCAAATGTTTATTAAACCGGAAATAATTAGCACTATTACATCCAACTTATATTGTTTGGGAAGTACATTTAAACGAATGACATTAACAGTATAAAGTATTACAAAGAATGCCACTGCAAAAATAAATTAATCAGTTCACTAAAGGTCAAATACTCTCTGTTTTATCACCAGGTTAGGGAAGAGCTATGCTCTGTTTTGTATTATTGTCGTGTGGGGCAGTTATGCTCTGTTTTTGCTTGATGTTTTGGACCTTGTGATTTTGTCCATCGTTCATGATGGTTTTAATGAATTATTCAGATGACAAAAAAGGGTCAAATACTCAGTAGATTTTTAACTAAGTAACTCACACGATACAATATTTTTAATATTTTAATTTATTGTAAGTAGAAATGTATTTAATTTTATTAAAATGCTTGGGAATGAGGATTACAATAGTTCAGAATCCTCATCATCATCACTCATGAGGTTCCTTTCTTGACCCGATTTCTCAACTACCTCAACCTGAATCAAGGGGTGGATCCAGAAAAAGATTTTATATGGGGCACAAATTATATATAATTATTAATAGTATTAAATTTTCACAATAAGTTGCAAACAAAATTATATAATAAAAAATATTAAGTAAATATAAGTTTTTAAATTAGAAATCCAAAAAGATACCAAATTTTTTGGATTACTATTTCTGTTGGTTTCTAAATATAGTTATTTATTAAAATCTAGGATATTTTTTTGGTAAAATAAAATGTAGTATACATTACAATAGAAAAAGATGATTTTTTAAAAAGTTAAAATGGAATTAGAAGAATAAAATAACATAGTTTTATTTTTATTTTTTGAATTGAATGTTAAATTTATTCAATCCAATTTTTTTTTACAACAAGTGCTACTCTATTTTCATGTTTTGAAGTGATCATAAAAATAGAAATGAAAGATGATAATGAGATGGCTTTATCGAGTGGCAAACCAAGCTTTCATTCCTTTTTCAAACTGTCGATCCCCTATTTCCCGGATAGATGACAACCTATTTTGAACTTGCTTATCAATAGTTTGAGAAATTTGCAGAGAAGATTGTGTGGGGGGGGGGGGGGGGTTCTCGATGCCTCATGTTATTCCTTTCTCTCCAAAGTATATGTAATGTGGCCTGAAATATATAATGTAGAAAGAAAAGAGTAACCTTCTCCATTGATGAGTCACCAACAACAACATGATTTGGTCCCATTCCTTTGTGTATCTAGCATGAAGCAGATTTTTAACTATCCGAGACCAAATTTCATCCGCAAACCTACATGAGAAATACACATAAATTGTTTTGGCACAATACACATAAATTGTTTTGGCACAATACACATAAATTGTTTGCTCTAGTGTTCCTTTGCATCATTCGATCTCCCATGGATAAACGATGATTTGTTGCTAACCACGCATGGAATACGAATTTAAGTGTAGCGTAAATAAACCATGCTCCCTTCCACCAGCTCTTGATAGGCTTTATTTCTCGTATTAGATTCCAGGTTTTCTTGGAGACAAATTTTGATACAAATTTATCTCCTTTAATTCTCCATAGAACCTTATCTTCCTTCGCCAGATTCTTTCTCCTTTGAGTTTTGATAAGTTCTTCTATCCTATTGAAATTTTCGGACATGTGCCTCTTTTTCCGATGAGTTTGAAAAACATGTTCCATCGTTGTGAACCGTTGAATGCCAAAGTCTATGAAGCCTCTTTATCTTGTTACATCAATCAAACTACGCATAGGAGACCAATTATCATACCAAAATAAAGTTGTTGCTTCATTACCGACCTCCGTTTTGGTAAAGGATTTTGCAAGTTTTTTGTATTTGAGCAGCTTCTTCCACATCCATGATCTCAAAGATGTGGATTCTGTCACACTCCAGAAAGAGCCTTTTCGTATTAAATAAATCCTTATCCAATTCACCCCAAGCGAGGTGTTCGCATATAGTATTCTCCAAATTAGTTTCAAACAACTTACTTTATTCACTTTCGTTAGTGGTCGTAAACCTAAACCTCCTTCCTCCTTAGGTCTACAAACCTCTTTCTATGCAATTTTTTGCTTTCTTTGAATTTAAATCTGGACCATACCAACAAAAGGCTGAGCATAACTTATCGATTTCTGTAAGGCAATTCTTTGGTAATCTGAATCCTGAAGTCCAAAAATTTGTGAGGCTATGAATCACCAAGGCAATGAGTTGTAACCTTTTTGCAAAAGACAAATATCTTGTTGTCCAACAATGTATTTTCCCTTGAATTTTCTCTAAAAGAGGGTTGTAATCCTCCACTCTCATTCTCCTTGTCAACATGGGTAAACCGAGAAACCTTACTGGTAGAACACCATAATTGAAAGGAAATTGTTCAAGTATTGCCTCTTTAACTGTATCTACAACTCCTGCCATGAAAAAGTGGATTTCTCCAGACTTATGTTCAGCCTCGAAACCTTTGTAAAATCAGAAAAAACCTTAAGAATGTCCTCTATTGATCCCTTCTTCCAATCCGAAAAAAACAAAGAGATCATCTGCAAAACATAGGTGTGTAAGCATAATATTTTGACAATACGGATGAAACCCAACAAACCTATCCATAGCAGCCTTATCAAGCATCTTTGAAAGGACATTCATGCTTATCACACATAGATATGGCGAGAGTGAGCATCCTTGCTGCAACTCCTCTAACTTTGAAAGTAACCAGCTAGTTCTCCATTCACTTGGAATGAAAATGAAGTTGTTGTGATGCAGAGTTTTATCCAATGGATAAGTTTCTATGGAATATTCAGAGCTGTTAGCATTGTAAGTAGAAACGGCCATTGAACTGAATCAAATGTCTTGGAGATATCAATTTTCACTGCGCAACGGGGCGATACTATGTCCTTATAATAATTCTTTACCAGCTCTGATGCAAGGAGAACATTTTCCATCAGCAGTCTATATTTGACAAAAATATACTGGTTTGGCACAATAAAGTTTGGAAGAATCACCTTTAAAAAATTAGCTAGAATCTTTGATATCACTTTATAAATCACATTACAGCAAGAAATGAGTATGTATTCCTTTATTTCCTTCACCACCGTTTTCTTTGGGATTAAAGTCAAGATAGTTGAATTAACACCCTTAGGTAGAAATACTTTTTCAAAGAAGGATTGAATCGCCATCACAAAATCCTTTCTCAATACCATCTAGACCTGAAGCTTTATTTTCCGGCATCGCAAAGAGCACATTTTTTATTTCCTCCTCTGTTACTACTCTTGTTAATCGTTCAGCATCGCCTTCACTACATTCAAACCTCAACAGACTCCTCATGTCCTCCTCCGATATTCCAACATAATCAACCACTATATGGCCTAAGAAATCATTAAGAACTGCACCGCCTTGGATTTAATATCTTCTTGTGAACTCACTATCTCTCCATCTGATCTTTAAGAAACTAATAAAATGGAATAAGAATAATGCATGTACAAATAAAAGAATAAAAGCCAAAAATGTCAACAAGGGCATGGAACTCCACCACCCATGATATAAACATGGGGCACTCTGCTGCCAAATGAGCTAAGAGATATAATTAAACATGTATACATTAGATAATATTTTAGAATTAACTTGGGGCACTGTAAATCCGCTCATGTCATCATCTCTCAATTCGACAGAACTGTTGGTAGCTAGTCCGATTCAACATATGCCACTTGTTTCCAAATTTTGTTTTGAATCGAAGACAAGAATCAGTAGGCTCAAATAACACTCTTTATTTTGAACCTAAAATCTCATCTCAGGCTCCGGCTTAATTTGAGATTGGAGAGTGTTAAACATAAAGAAGCAACTGATCCTGAGACTGATTCTTCACGAAATCTAAGATCAAGAAAAAATGCCAGAAAGAGGGTTCTTCATCAAACCCCAAAAATGATATAATGAAGGTAAGTAAGATCAAGAACGGAGAGATTCCTGAAAGGTCATCGTAAGGATTTTCTTATATTAATAGTCAAAAGAAGTTAGATATATAAAAAAAACATGATTCACTTTTGGAATATGTTTGAAGTGGGACAATGAGATGAATTTGCAGTTTCTGCAAGCCTTTCATGTATGGACATATATTTAGTTCTAATTACTTTCTTAGATGGGTATGTTTAACCAAAGGAGTGTGTTTTTTTGGTTGATCTTTAAGGCCATTGAGTATCATAATGTCTTGAAGATCCTTCTCTAAGTTGCAAGATATTGTACCCTATGATGCTGAAACTGATGTAAATTATGTTCATATATAATAATAGCTCGCTCTGATGAGAATATTTTTGTTTGGAAAATATGATTTTGATTGTGAGTTTCGTGTTTTCATGACTTTCCGTTTTAAAAAGGGTCATAACTTCGCCAATATTAAAAACATGACAAATAATATCTATAGAAATGTGAAAATTTTGTAAGGATATAAAATGATCACGTACGATCTATTATAAGACATTAAGTAATGATCTACAATTAATGTTATGAAAATAATTTGACTTACTACCAACCAAAAAAATTCAATGCCAAATATCATCATAACTTGCAAAACATCAACCATCAACCTATTAATTGATCAGGTAATCTAGCACATGGCTCACTGAATGGTGTCGGACAACTTGTAGCCCAAATGAAATGGGATGAATCCAATCAGTAAGCTTATTAATTGGTTCAGAGTGCAGGTAGCCAAATCTAATCAAGGCAAAGAAGGTTGACTTATCCTGACAATAAATGTAACAAGAATTAGACCAAATAACGACTGAATCAACAATAAATGCAAGAATTATTTGTCTCCGCCTTTAAGGGATTGATCGGTTATCCGGTAACCATCCATATATGCTGCGTTTTCGGGCGATTGAGATTGCTAATATTAAAAAATTGTTAACAAATCGCTAAATCTCAAAATACAAATCGCCAGCGTTTGCAGTGACAAATGGGTAGAGATGGTTAAATTTGTTTGAACATTGTAAGAAAATTTACAAAAAAAATATTAAAAATTAAAACCAATTGTAAATTCTCTCTTATCAAATATTACAATATCAAATTCTTCAATACTTTGTATATATTAACTAAACTAAAATAAATTTATAATTATAAAATATTTCATAGTTAATCTATGATTTATTTAAAATTATAATTTTAAATATTTATAATAATAGCATAGTTTTTAAAAATATAACCGATATATTGTATGTATTTTTAGTAGGTTTTGTGTTAGACTACCATTGCACCCGCTTTCACCAGAGGCGGAGGTACTGTTCTATCATGAGGGTCAATCAATATTTTTCAACTAATTTAATTTTTATTGAATAATTTATGTTTATCCTCTTCCAAAATAAAAATTAACCCTGATCAAATTTTAGTTTAAGTAAAATCCACTAAATATTTATTTACTAGGAAATGTTAGTAGAATAAAACGTATTGCAAATAAATATAGAATAAAAGTATGTCTACTAAAATGAGTTAAACCTAATTATCTCTAGTTTTCTTGTTAATTTATGATTTTCTGTTTTCTTAATCACCATTTCCCACTGAAATCATGTTAAAATAAAATAATAGGTAAGAATTTATATACTTTATAATTTTAAGTAAATTGTTTTGATGATTTTTTTCTGTAATGGTGGATACAAAGACACAAATGGTGGACAGTCGTAACAAACTATAACAAGCTTTAACAATGGTGGACAATCGTAACAAACTATAATAGAATGTTTCTTTACAACTGAATGAATGAATGTTTACAACAATGACCATTTGAATTTATATTGACCTAAATCTCAGAATGAATCTCAATCGTTCACGTAGCTTTATCTTCTATTTCATCCAAACCTTCTACTTGTCTCAGAGTTTTCTTCTGTTTCTTTTCCTATAACAAATCTCCCGCCTTTGAAAAATCTTGCCCACAAGATTCAAACGCCACAAGACTCGAACGTTGGAAACCTCTGCTGCAAATCGAAAAGCCATTCCCAGGTTGCCTCTTCCACTGGTTCATGTAACCACTTAATCAGAACCATGGTTGCTGCTCGATTTTGTCTTCTCAACATTTTTCTAGCCATAATTTGTTCTGGTTCTTTCACCAATACATTAGACAACGAATTAGGTAATTGCATAGACGTATCAACTTTACCCACTAGAATCTTCAACTGAGATACATGGAAAACCGGATGAATTAATGATCCTTGAGGCAATTCCAGTTTGTAAGGTACCTCATCCCATCTATTCACTATCTTGTAAGGGCCATAATATTTTGGAGATAGATTTTGATTAGAATGCAACACCACTGATTGTTGACTGTAAAGTTGCAACTTCACAAAAATGTAATCCCTTATATCAAATCTTTTTTCTGTGCGATGTTGATATGGTAGTTGTTTCATACGGTGTTGAGCTCGCAGAAGATGAAACTTCAGTATCATAATCATTTTTTCTCTTTCTTGTAAGCTTTTGGTGACCACTGCTACTTTTGATTTGTCAGGTAAATAAGGAAGGTGTATAGGAGGCGCTTGACCGTAGACAACTTCAAAAGGTATCAATCGAGTCGATGTATAGTATGCCGTATTGTACTAGTATTCAGCCAACAGTAACCATCTACTCCATTGATGAGGTCTGTCACTACACATACATCGTAAATAATTTTCTAAGCCTCTGTTTACCACTTCCGTTTGACCATCACTTTGAGGATGATATGCGCTTGAAAATTGCAGAGAAACTCCTTGTAGTGAGAACAACTCTTTCCAAAATTCACTTAAGAAAACTGAGTCTCAGTCGCTGACAATAGATTTTGGACATCCGTGGAGTTTGAAAACGTTATCCTTAAACATTTGAGCTACTGAGATGGCGGTATATGGATGTTGTAATGCCATGAAGTGATCAGCTTTAGTTAAGCGATCTACTACAACAAAAATCACACTTTTTCCCACAGATATAGGTAAACCTTCAATGAAGTCCATAGATAGGTCTGTCCATATTGTTTCAGGTATAGGAAGGGGTTGTAATAAACATGAGTATGCTGCTGAATCATACTTGCAACGTTGACAGATTGCACAACTTCGGATGAATGTTTGAATGTCTTTAGATATTCCCTTCCAGTAAAATAAGCCATTTACCTTTTAATGTGTTGCATCTCTTCTAGATTGTCATTACTGCCTGCACAATGTAGCCATTGCAAAATTTTATTCTTCACATCTTCAATATTTGGAACCACGATCTTACTTTTCCTCCTTAATATGTTCTCGTTCCATAAATAAAATCTTTTTGAAGTAGAATTTTGTTTCAATTCTGCGATGATATCTTTGATCGTTGTATCCAACTTATAACCCTCTTGAATCTCCTTAATAAGATCACATTCCAGTACGGACATTGCCATGTGTAATATCTCTGAATCTTCTACACGAGACAAAGCATCAACTGCCACATTATCTTTCCCTTGACGGTACTGTATTTCATAGTCAAACTCTAGGAGCTTTGGGAGCCATTGTTGTTGAATAGGCGTATTTAACCTTTGCTCTAACAGATATTTAAGACTTCTTTGATCTGTCTTGATAATGAAATGCCCTGGGAGAAGATAATATCTCCACTTTTGTACTGAAAAAAACAACTGCTAACAATTCCTTCTCAAAATGGAAAGATGGAGTTGTATGCCCTTGAGATGTCTGCTGATGTATGCTAAAGGATGTCCATCCTACATTAATACTACTCCAATCTCATTTCCAGAAGCATCAGTTTCTACGACAAAATGTTTATCGAATAGGGGTAATGCCAACACATGAGCATTTTAGAGAGCATACTTGAACTTTCAAATGTTGTATCTGCTTCACTAGACCATTCAAATGCATCTTTTTTTGTCAAGAGTGTTAATGGTCTCGCTATTGTACCAAAGTCTTTAACAAACCCAAAAATCCTCGCAACTGTTTCAAATTTGCTGGTTTTGGCCATTCTGTTACAGCTTTTATTTTGTTTGGGTATGTAGAAACTCCTTGTGCTTCAATAAAATGTCCTAAGTACTCCACTCTTCTCGTTGAAAAGGCACATTTACTTTGTTTAGAATACAAGCTATTCTTCCTCATAACTTCGAACACCATTTGTAAATGCATCGAGTGTGCTTCTATGGTTTCACTGTAAACCAAGATATCATAAAAAAAAATAAAAAAAAACTGTCTTAAGAATTTCTTGAACACTAAATTCATAAGCATTTGGAATGTTGTTGGGGCATTAGGGCATTAGTAAGGCAAAATGGCTCACTATGTACTCATAGTGTCCACTGCCTCTTAAAAGTGGTTTTATGCACATCAAGCGGATCCATTCTGACCTGATGATAACAAGCCCGAAGGTCAATCTTTGAATATACTTTAGATCCTCCCAACTTGTCAAGAAAATCTTCAATTAAAGGAATAGGAAATCTATCCTTTACTGTCATAACGTTCAAACTTCTGTAATCCACACAAAGCCTCCATATTCCATCTTTTTTTACTAACACAACAGGTGAAGCATAAGAAATGTAACTATTTTGAATAGTTCCACTAAATAACATCTCTTCCACTATTTTGTCAATCTCATTCTTCTGATATAAAGCATACCTATAAGGCTTTTGATTGACTGGATTTGATCCTACCATTAATGGTGTTTTGTGGTTGTGGTTTTCTCTGAATGAGGGTAATGCAGTTGGCTCCTCAAAAATATCAACAAACTACATCAATAGTTCCTCCACTACAGGTTCTGTTTTGAGCTCCTCTTTGTTCATATCTAGTTGAAAAATCTGTGCATCTTCTTCCATTATCTTTTCTTGCACATAGATCATTGAAACATGAACATGATCTTCCAGTTTTCTCATCATTTTGGAAAGTCTAACCTCTTTAACTGACCCTTGTTTGATGCCGTTAAGGACCACTGTCTGTTTGTCCGATGAAAACCTCATCTCTAACGTCTTAAAGTTCCATGTTATTGGCCCCAATGTCTCTAACCATTGTATACCCAATACCATATCACAGTTACCCAATGGAAGGATCATAAAATCAGCCTGAAATGTGTGAGACTGCAAGTTCCATTGAAATTTTTTTATGTAGCCATTTACTTCTAGCTTCCTCCAATCTGCAACTGCCACTTTTTTGAGCCCACAGAATCCATTTTACAACCAAACTTCTTTGCTACTTGAGGATCCATGAAATTATGAGTGGATCCTGAAACAACCAGGATAAACATGAATTTCTTACCATGAACTCCTTTTACCTTCATGGTACAATAATCTGACAATCCAACTACCGCACTGACTGATATTTGTGGCATTATTTCTACTTGGTTATCTATTTGACTTTCTACATCACACCACACTTCTTCCTCCTCATTCGCTTCCAGCATAAAAAAATTGATTATTTTTGTGTTTGAGATAATGTTTTGGTGTGAATTTCTCATCACAGTAATAACATAATCCTTTTGATCTACGATCACTCATCTCTTCATTTGTTAGAAACTTCTGAGGCATTACTACATTTCCCTTATCTGCAGTTTTCATGATTTGATTACCATTCTTTTGATCCTTGTCTTTTCTGTAAGGTGTGAACCCCTTACTTGGATTAGCAACATTTCCATTCTTCATACCTGATCCACTTGAATTACTGTTTATCTTGGGATGAGCCTTCTCATACAACATTCCTAACAACAGACATTGCCTTATCGATCGAGGTTGAAACATACGGATGTGCATATGCGTATCCATCTTTAACCCTGCGAGATAGGCACTCACCAAATATTCTTCTAATAAGTTTACTCGAGTCTTAATCAGTTCAAACTTTTTGTGATAATCCAAGATTCAATTGGATTCTTGCAATTGTTTGAGCTCTACAATTGGATCATCTAAAACATCCTCGAACCTCTCTTTCAGCAATATTTTATATGATTCCCAATCCATTGAAATCACTCCACTATATGCAGACTGAACTATCGATTGATGAAAAGTGGATGCATGACTATCAAAGTGTAATGCTGCAATCTTTACTCTCATATCTATGGAGTTCTATCTATCACGAAGAATTCTTCAGCCTTAAACAACCAATCCTTATAACTTTCACCATTAAATCTTGGAAAATCAATCTTACCGAGACGAGTTAGTCCTAAGTAAGTAGATTGATTGTTCGATTTTCCATTCCTCATTTGATCCGTACTGTTGAAAGCTAATTCTGGAGTTGTTGATCCCCAATTTTGATTTTGATTTCCTTTAGCAGAAACGTTATTCGGGCAATCGATTTAATCGGCTCCATCAAATCCAACATATTCTTAAATTCTTTCTTCCAATTCCTGTGTTTTTACCCCGGAGTAAGTCTTCAAACTCGGAACTCATGGATTCCTCTATTTCTCGATACACCGCTTCTTTCATTGTCGACTGAGCTCTGATTTCTGCCATTGCTGTAAATTCCGAGGCTCGATTGAGCTATGATACCTTTGTTAACGCAAAAACGTAACTCAATTTGATATAACCAAATCGTCTTTATTAAGAACGAATTTGAATAGATGTTCATCAAGGAACAACTAATCAACTCACCTTAGCCAAGCTCAGCTCAAGTTTTAACAATGGTGGACAATCGTAACAAAGTATAACATAACATTTCTTTACAGCTGAATGAATGAATGTTTACAACGATGATCATTTGAATTTATATTGATCTAAATCCCAGAATGAATCTCAATCGTACACATGGCTTTATCT
Organism: Cardamine chenopodiifolia; assembly: GCA_963922655.1. Lineage (NCBI taxonomy): Eukaryota > Viridiplantae > Streptophyta > Magnoliopsida > Brassicales > Brassicaceae > Cardamine > Cardamine chenopodiifolia. Next base: position 11,949,539 of record OZ000486.1, on the reverse strand, counting down.
TCTGTTTCGTCCAAACCTTCTACTTGTCTCAGAGTTTTCCTCTGTTTCTTTTCCTATAACAACATAGAATATAACTTTAAGATGTATTTTTATGATTTTTGATGTTTTCATAAAATTAATTCAATTTTTTCTTATAAAGTTATATTGTTCCCTATAAATAATCTATTTCTCTCCATCTTAAGACAATGTAATATTGATGGATAGTTACGAAGGGATTGTAATTGAAAGTACAAGATCTGTTAAGCCTTTATAATTACAGAGTTGCCATGTCGTTTTAGTTTTGAAAGACTTGTAAGACTGATGGATTTTATTGAAATGTCAAACAAATATAGTGAAACATTTGCAATGTAAAAGCATTTCTATTGGATGAAAATTTTTTTTAAGTATCTTACCACTATTATATGGGTAACTTTGCAAATCAGCTACTTTTATGTTTTTATTTGCTAAATGAGTAATTTTTGCTTGGAGATGTTTTTCTTTTGGGAAATGGATAGTTTATAGGATAGTTTATAGGATAGTTTTTGAGAAAAATGGTTTAGAAAATTACAAAAATTGTCTCCGTCTTTTGGATAGACAAAGAAAGAAAAAAGGGAAAAGGAGAGAAAAGAGCAAGTTTTGGCCCAGAGGAGAGAGGAGAGAGATAAGAAGATATTTTTTAGAAAAATAAGTGGGCCATGGTTTAAAAAAAAGCAATGACAGAATTATAATTATTCGATTTTAGCTAGGACAAAGATATTATCGAAACAGTAAAAACATCTCTCAGACAAAAACTATCCATTTGACAAATTAAAACATAAAAATTACATTTTCCCAAATTTTTTTTATTATATTAATATTTGTAATTAAATCTAGTTATCAAAAAATTAACATAATCACACTTCAACAAGTGTAAGATGATTTTTTCTAAAATTTTGAAAGAGGTTCTCCTTCTATTTCCTACTTTTTTATATTATATTACACAATTTTATTGTTTTATGGTAAGTAATTTATATAATTTTAAAGACTAAACACTTATTTTGAGAAAACCAACTTCACAAGATGAAAAGAATAAGGTCAATGTAAAATATTAGCGATTAATTGGGTAGATTTGTGTGTTGTAGTAAAATAGTTCATCTCTAAAATTTTAATTTTAATTAAATTTGTTTGTTATAAAGTAATTTGATCTTTTGATATTATATCGATAAATCTACTTCTTGTTGGTCAACTTCTAGGGCTCATGTTTATTGTATTTTTAAAAGCTTAACCTTAACGGCACTATAAGTCTATAAGTTTAAAATTTCGTTCGCTTGTCTTTAATGGCAGAAAACAATCATTTTTGGAATTAAATCAGATCCGAGATATGAAGATTGACTTTACAGCGATCATTTTCGAAGCTTTTTCGATGGAGCTTCCAGTTATCTTTTTGGAAACCATTCTATCTTACAATTATGTTGTATTATCTTCCAGTCATGTAGAAACATACTCTCTGGCAAAGAGTTTTGTGCTTATTTGTTATGTTGTCACACAGGTTTAATCTAATAAAATTAGGCCGTGCCTAGAGTTTTAGAGGCATAAGGCAAAAATAAATAAATATATATATATAACAATAAAGTATGTACCAAAATCATAATTTCTATAGGTCCGGTCAGCTTTTAGATTTTTTTAGGGAATATCCCTCCTCCCAGGTGGACACGTACTTGTAACTTTTTGGTCAGTGATCTAATCTTCTTCAACGAAGCCACCAGACCAAAAGCCACTTGGTCAGTAACTAAAATTTAACATGTTAAGTTGTACTAAAATAGAGATAATCAAACTATTTACACAATTTATGAAAATAATTATATACTACTTTAAGCTATAAAATTGTAATTCATGCTGTTTTTATAATCTATTTTCTTAATTAATAACATTATTTTTAATATATAAAAATACTAAAATTTAAAATATTTTGTGTAATATTAGAAATATTTCTAATGTTTTAATATGTGAAATACAATTTTAAACTTAAGAAAATAGCACTAAAACATATATTTTACATATATTAAAAATATATTTTAGGGTCCGTAAAATAGCTTAATATTTAGGGGCATAAGGCGAATGCCTTTTTTATATACCTTAGGCACGCCTCTGAATATAATTTGATTGACATAAAAAAAAGAAATATATGTAATACGGTAGAAGGAAATAAAAATTAAAACAATGTAATATAAAAGTAAAACTTTGTCTCAGTTAATTTTTTTAACTCATGCAAGAAAATAAAAACATATAGTAAATTTTAAATTTGAGATATGATAGAGTAGGATAAGAGAATGATTATTTATAGGATGAAAACTAATGGAAGTTACATTTTAAAAATAAATAAATTAAGAGCGATAATTTATAACAATTGTTGATATATGTAACCGAAAGTAACTAAGTAAGGGTGTTACAAATTTTGCTCACCAAGTCAAAATAATAGTAGTATATCATACTCCATCTGTCCCATTTTATTAGATGTTTTAGATTTATTTTCTTGTTCCATTTTAATAGATGTTTTGCAAGTTTTTATGAAAATAATTAATTATATTTAATTTTGTAACTATGAATAATGTGGAGTATTATTTATTATTGGTGTGATTTAAATTAATTACCAGGCTAAAGAGCGACTTACAAAATATATTGGCTGACCCATCCATACGAAGCTTTGTGATTCAATACTTTGATGGTATTGATATTAATGTAACTTTACAGTTTATAAAATAAATAGTTGTGACCATCCAAATCATATTCTATAGTTGAAAAGAAACTGTTATAAGCGACTATGTTAAAGTAAATAAATTATAGACCTTCTAAAATACTTTAGAGAATTGTTTTATATTTATTATATTAAGTTATTTTCTGTATATTTTAATCAATTGTAAGCATGTATATTAAGAGATTAATCATGTATATTTTGATTTAAAAAGTTATTGTGCCATAGATGTTTTACTAATATGTAAAATGCATCCCTTAATACAATCAAATATCTATACTTTGGAACAAATAATTACTAAACATTACACACTAATTTACTTGTAATAATAATTAATAAATATTACATAATAATTTACTTCCTTGCATCAAGGTCATTTTTGTTATCTCTAACCAAGCCTCAAAATATACTTTGTTTGAAATTTGAATTACTGGCATTTGTGATTTTTTAATTAAATGTATAACCATAGACATACGAAACATTAATTTAAAATTTGTGGAATACTTTAATAGGAAAAGAAGGTACTTTGTTAATGATAAAGCTAATCAACACTTCTGACAAGTCAATACAAGTGACCAAAACAATTAGGAAAATATACTTTTAAGAGTAGCAAATCGATAGGAATTATCCACAGACATTTCCAACATATCTCTAGATTTTTTATAGAGTGCAAAGACATTTATGTTGCAAATGTCTTGAATATGAAAGCAAAAGCTTCGTCTGTGTGAAATATCCTATGGAGAATTTGAACAAATGTCTTGGAAGAGCAGAAATATCCTTAGTTTTCAACAAAGAAGTATCAATGTGAATACTACTCTTCGTTTAGCCAAGAATGATGCAACGGAATGGATGGAAACTTTCAGATCAAACTCAGCTTGGTGGAATAAATAATTCTAATCAGAATTATAGATGGAGGAAACCACCAGCTACCAGGTTTAAACGCAATTATGATGGCTCTTATATTGATAATGAAGTTCCATCGAAAGCAGGTTGGCTTATGCGAGATGAGAAAGGAGATTTTATGGGTGCGAGTCAAGCTATTGGAATTATGACTTCAAATGCATTGGAAAGTGAATTACACGTGCTTATTATAGCAATGCAGCATTGCTGGAGTAAGGATTACAGAAAAGTTGTGTTTGAAGGAGACAATATTGGCATTGCTGGATTGATTAAAGAAGAGAAATTTAACTTTGGATCATTGAATTGGATATGAGAAGTTCGAATGTGGAAAGAACGATTTGAAGAAGTCATGTTCGAATGGGTTAGCGAATCTACAGCAAGCCTGCTGATACTCTGGCAAAACAGAGGATTCCACGTAATGATTCTCTTTTATTATCATAATTTTGTTCCTGTTTTATTACCCATGATTTTGAAATCGGGTCCTTATTGGGATGATGGGGATATAGATTTTCCTAGCATAGTTTGTGTCCTCATCTATAAGATATTTCTGAAGCTTTGACTAGTCTCATTGTTTACATTGGAGTTAACATAGATGTTGTAAGCAGGGGCGGAGGTAGTATGGGCAAGGTGGGGTCAAATGACCCCAACTACTTATATATTTTATTTTCAGAGAAAATTTTTGTGACCCCACATAAAATATAACTTTGACCCAATTAATAAATTAATTTAGAAACATAAAACTAAATTTTATTTCTTAACTTATATGAAGTTAGATATAGATGTTATTCTTTATTTATTTGAATTTGAGTTGGACTCATGTTTAGATTGTGAGTTTATGACCCACTAAGAAACATCTTTCACATCCTTTGGTTTATAGGATTTTGAAATTAGTTTTCGTTTTGCATGTTTGCTACTACAACTATCGAGAGATGTTTTTTTTGGATTCGATAAATGTTTTTCCGGGATGAAAATTGTAAACCAGTCTATAAAGTCACATTAGTGATAAGTTTTTAAGTGACTGTATTGTTTGTTTTATCAAAATATAATTATTTGAAGATGTAACAAATGAAACAGTTAAAAATAAGTTATGAGTAAACGTAGCTTACAATTGTAGTTTTTTAGTTTTTCATAAACTAAATTTTTAGTATATTTTTCTGACCTCAGTAAAATAAATTTTTTTGCTCCACCACTGTTTCTAAGCATAAAGAATCATCTGTTAAGGATACATCAAGGCTTGGAAATGAGGTAGGACGTGGAGGATACGATGAATCCATGATTCTTTAAATGATTTAATTGATTTTCCATCTCCAATCTGATGATGAAGACCTTGGATCAATAAGTTACGACCATTAATGATCGATCTCTAACCATGAGAATATTTCCGAGGTAAAATTGCGTATTGGATTGTAGAGTCGGGAAAATATTTGCAATTGTGATAGAAACTGCATATTTCCGAGACAAAAAAATTGTGGGCCATCAAAGAGAATCGATGTGTTTGCCATGTCACGATTACGTGGAGGATGAGCAAAGAGTGGAGGATGAGAAGCAAAACCAATAGGTGGAACATTAGTAAGGGGACCGATGTTGATAGGCAGGATTGAATGGCCACGATTAGTGTTAGTGAAGTTAATCTCACCATGGATTTCATCATCTGGTTCTAGGTATTCTTTAGGGATTAAGCATTATGAGACATCGTGTTGGAGATATTTGCAAGGAAAATGTGGTTTCGCAACCTTTCATAATGAAACATCATAGTCAAGACCGAAATGAATGCATCGTTCAAACACTAGAACTTGGTCCAGCGACAAACGTATATAGACATGAACAAATTCATTATTCACCCCCAATGATGCTTCAGTTGCAGGTTCAATTATGTCTCCTAACTTTTCAGCAACATAGTTCACCACTTGGACATATAAGTATTGCAGAGGAATATCGCGGATCTGAACCCAGAAGTTTATTATAACCGGATTTTCTTTGGCAATATTGGGGTATCATGGATCCATTTCCACCATCCATGGGTTGAAACTCCAAGGGCCACGTCTTAAGCCTAATTGCATAGGCTCATTTGATGGAAATAGGAACTAGGCTCGACCATGATCCACCACTTGAAATGTGATAATGTCATCTATACCCCAAAGCCTTGGGAAAAGTGAGCAAGGAACCCTAGATTTTGACGTCTAGGATTGGCCGGTCTAATTATTCTGGTTGCCTGAGCGAATAGACTAATCGGAATAGATGTCTTATTCATTATGATGCATCGTTAATGATATTTGGAGTTTGTTTTGTGTTTGAACAGAGCCATTTCATTTGGATATTGAGAGATAATATGAGTGAAAAGTTAAGTCGATGTTTCTCTGCTTTAAAAACCACTCAAAAATTGAATGGAAGTTGTGTAGAGACAATTTCGTTGCACTTACAGCCGATATCAAAGGAGGACATGAATCTTCACAAACTGCCCATGGCGGTTTCCAATTTTGAATCAAAACAGGATTTTGATCCACTAAACGGCAGGCCAACCATTGGGTAGGGAACCAGACCAATACTCTGTTAGGAAATAACGTCAATTTATGATAAATCAGATTTATGAAAACGATTAAACACACACAATTTGATAACGGAGTTTGGCCCATTTTTTCTACGTCTCTAGACATGTTACAAATATTTTATTATTAATAGAGGAAAAAATTACAACACTCTCAACTCACAACTTTCACCCAAACCCGATCGCACCAAAGAAAATTACTCTTAATTTTCTCACAAAGAAGAATTTATGCTTTTCTCTCTTTCTCAAGTTTTTTTCGTCTTCTTTTTCTTGTTTTCAGATGATTTGCTTCTCACATTGGATTAGTATTTATAAAACTTGTAGAGGTTGGTGTGAGCTAACAAATGCTGAAAACTTTGCCTCTTTTTGTTGAAATATATGCAACCATTTCTTTTCCCATTTGAATATTGTTCCACTGTCCAATAATACAAATGTGAACACTTGACTAACAATCTCTCACTTGAAGAGTGATTTCAATCTGTCTTCACACCTTGATCAGTGTAGCAAGTTTTTTTCTTATTATTTTAATAAGCTAACTGAGGTTGTGTACAATCTCATTTTATCATATAGAACGGCCTTCGTTAGTATGTCTGTCGGATTCTTATTTTTTCTGCAATCTTTTGAAGTACCAACACTCCATCTTCCGAAGCCGATATGATGAAATGATACCAAAATTGTATATGCTTTGTCCAGGCATGGTAAACCGGGTTCTTTGCCAAATCAATGGCACTTTCATTATCTAGTACAATACACTATTCTCTTGTAGAAATGATTGTAACCACATCATCTTCTTTGTAGCTTTTGTCATGAAAACATACTTAACTTCACAATTTGATATAGCTACGATTTTGTGCAACTTTGAAACCCAACAAATTGTAGTACCACCAAATTCTAGACATACTCGGATGTGCTATTCCTACTGTCAGCGTGACCTCCATTGTCAGCATTAACATATCCCTGCAATCCAATCTCAGACTTCATGAAACATAGTGATGAAATTGAAATTGGATTAGCTAAAGATCCACTTAACAACCTCCCAATGTTCTTTTCTTGATTGCTCATAAACCTTTTGACAACTCCCACTACATGTGCAATGTCTGGCTTGCACATGCCACAGTGTACATCAGGCTCCTAATAGCATAAGCATATAAAACTCTATCCATATATGCCATCTCGTCTCCAGTCACTGGGGACTAATCACTAGATAACCGAAAATGACTTACCAGGGGAGCACTAAATGGCTTCTCATCATCCATGTTAAACCCCTTGAGTACCTTTTTCCCATACTCCCCTTGTGATAGCTTAAGACCCTCCTTTTTTCTAGTGATTCTCATCCAAGAATTTGTATTGCTTCTCAAAGGTCTTTCATGTATGTCCCTCCTACTATCAACATGTCATAAACATATAGGAGCAATATCAAGTAGGATTCTTCAAGCTTCTTGAAGAAACAAGAATGGTCAGCCTCACACCTCAAAAACCGACATCTTTTATGAAGGTTGTCGAACCTTTAAACCACTTTCTTGGAGCTTGCTTCAACCCATACAAACTCCTATGAAGCTTAGAAACTAGTTTTTCATTTCCTTTGACCTCAAATCACCATGAAGAAACGCTGTTTTCACATCTATCTGTTGTAGATGTAAATCTTCCTTTGCTACCAGCCCAAGAACACTTATGATTGTCACCAACTTAACCTTTGGAGAAAATATTTATGTGTACTCTATGCTTTTTTTGTTGGAATCCCTTCAAAATAAGCTTTGCTTTATAATGTTTGCTTCCATCATGTTCTTCTTTTATTCAATAGACCCACTTGTTATGCAACACCTTTTTCTCCTTAGGCAACTCAGCTAACTCCCACGTGTGGTTGGATATCAGCGAGTCCATATAATATTTCATTGTAAGATTTCACTTAATCGATTCATCAACTTGCATTGCTTGTTCATAACACTCAAGCTTTCCTCCATATGTGAGCAGAATTTAGTTAAGTGATTGAGAAAACGTTACACGTTTCTTGATGATTATGTGTGATTGTCGTAACTCTATAACTGGTGTATATGGGGATCACTTCCAAATCATCATTCTCATATGACTCATTGTTCCCTTCTTGAGAAACTTATCTTATGCCGCTAAGATATCTCCCAAGTCAACAACCCAAGAATCCATTCTTTATGAGCTTTCTTTTAGCTTATCCTTGTATAACGCTCTTCTGTTGGTTCACAACCTTGTTGAACTCATTCACATGTGCTGCAACAGAGCCACCATCTTCCATCTTCAAGTGGAAGAGTTTCTTCATGAGAAACACCTTGTTATTAGCTGAAGGTTTCTCATACATATGTGAGAGTACTTTCCTGAGTCCCTATGTGTTCTTCTCCTTCGCAACGTTGTGAGCAACGATTTTTTACAATGTTAACCTTATAACACCCAAAACCTGCCTGTCAAGGAGATCCCACTTTTCATGATCCATCTTCTCAGATTTCTTGCTTAGTGGTTGATGGAGCTTCCTTCTTTATAGATAATCTTCTATTTGCACTCCAAAATGCATAATATGTGTTGTCAAATTTTCCGATATATGTGTCGACCCATTTTTTCTTCCCATTGTTTCTGATTATTCTTGCGGACCACCGTGTATTAAACACATTCGCAACAAACCAATACCACCGACAAAATTTTACTATTCACGAATTTTACTATTCCGTCCAGAAAATTTGACCAAAATCACCACAACAATCAAGGCTCATATACCAATTGTTAGGCGATAAATCAGATTTTATGAAAACGATTAAACACACACACTTTGATAATGGAGTTCGGCCAGTATTACCTACGTCTCCGGACATATTACAAATCTTTTATTATTAATAACAGAAATAATTACGACACTCACAATTTACAACTATCACTCAAACCCGATTGCACTCAAGAAAATTACTCTTACTTTTTTCACAAAGTAATTTATGTATTTTTCTATTTTTTAAATTTTCTTCTTCTTCTTTTTCTTCTTTTTGTTTTGGGATGATTTGCTTCTTATTTTGGATTTGTATTTATAGAATTTGTAAAAATTATGAGAGCCAACAAATGCTGAAAACCTTCTCTCCTTTTGTTAAAATATATTGACATCATTTCTTTTTCCATTTGAAAATTGTTCTAGTGTTCAATAATATAAATGTGAACACTTGACTAACATAGTCTATACTGGGGAACCTAGAGAGAAGAACCACCACCACCGAAAATCGATAGAGAAGGAGGAAGAGGGAAGAGAGAGAACAGGGCGTTCTCGTCATTTTTGGAAAATATATTTCTAATTTGAAAGGAAACCAACGTAAGAGAGATTTATTCAAGAAAAAAGACCGGATTTCTTTATTCTTTATGTTATCTTCCTATGCATGTCTTTTTCTTTTCTTTTTTCTCTGGAAAAGAACGTTTGTTTTTAAAGGAAAATAAAATATTCGATGCAAATAAAGTAATATTGTTAGCATATACTGTCAAACTGATACTGACTTGCGCAAAAAATCGTTATTACGATATAATATAAATTAACTGTTTCAGATATCATTTCATTTCACAACAAAATTCAACAAAGTATGTGCTTTATTTACGATACAATGCTAACTATTTTTATTTAGATCCGATAATATAATCAAGAACTCATCTCCAAAAGAAAAAGATACGATTATGTTTTGTATTCAACATATCGTTTTCTAAAACATAACCTAAATTTGCACCATAGCTGCTTCATGATTCGTTCCACAAGAGACGTAAATATTACTCATGCAGTGCACATTCGTTTTCTTTTTCGCTCATAACAAGTTTCTCTTCCTGTTCCACCCGTTGCAGCCATTTCAGCCCTAGTTCACACCCTGCTCTTGCAGCTACTTGGAACTGCTCTTTTGCCATCTCTAATGGATTCATCTCCATGTTTTCTGGCTTCTTTCTTGATCTCTTGGGCGGCGAAACTCTTTTTGATCTCTAATGCCATCTCTAATGGATTCATCTCCATATGTATACATTCATACCTGATCAACAGCATTCTCTATATAGTGAAACGCTTGTTGATCCGACTGGACATGATCATTATGAAAGAAGACTACAATTAGTAATGCTGGGGCAGGTGGGGGATAAGTGGTAGAAAAATACTAACTGAGCAAAATTTCTCATTGAGAAAACAATGCTGCTGAAGTAATAGACGTTTCTCAGCTAAGAGGAACCCACTAAAACAACAATGGAACTGACTAAGATAAAGATGAACCTCTAACGTATGAGGAATGAATCCACTAAAGAAGCAATGCAGCTGACGAAGATAAAGATGAAGCTCTAAACTATCTCCATCTTAGTTTCTCAATAAATAACATTTTATTCTCTTAGAGATTGGGTAAAAACTGCAACAATATATAAAATTATTAATAGCTGATTACAAGCAACGAATTTGTAAGGAAGCCTGACCTCGACTCTTAAACGACACCCTAGCTCATATTGAGCATCTGCATTACCCATGTCTGCGGCTTCGACAAGCAAAGCAGCTCCACTGTAATGATCAAAGGTCAATAACATATGGATACAACGACAACAACAACAAAAAAAGTCTTGCATACATGACAAAATTCTTCCAATAAGCACAAGCGAGCTTCCAGATTATGAAAAGCCACGGAAAATTCAGTAATAATAAACCTCATCTGTTCTTACTTTAGTTGAAAATTTTGGTAGAGGCACAAAACAACAGTCAAATTACCTGCCTTTTCAGAAAACATATGAGTTTATTCGATATATAAACCTAACAAGAGAAGTTTGAATCACTCTATTCCGAAGAGAAAAAGGAAAGAAGTTAGTCCATTAGTTATTTAAGCCCATTCAGGCCCATTACCATAAGCCCAATCTTATTACAACTTTACCCTCGAGTTTTGGTTTCAATTTATCTGTCGGAAATTATCATACGTGTTTGTCGCCGTCAAACCAACGCCAACACAAGTCCCATCGGAGCCGGGATTTTATATCAGCCGTGGTCTGAAAATATGTTTTGATTCTCGGTTCGGATTAAAGTAATATTTGAGAACCAAACAAGTACTCAAATATACCCAAATCCTAAAGAAACTTATAATACCTATTACATACTTATTCTAATCGACCCAAATCATACCCTAAAATATTCTTGGTATTTTTGGGTAGTTTGAATACATCTGAGTAGATTTAGTTAAAAGAATTACCAATTTGTTTCGGATATTTTCTTATTTGGATACATTTGGATAGTAATATAGGTTTTAGATAAAAACAAAAGTAACTTTGCCCAAAAAAAACTAAAGATAAAAAATGTAACAAATCAAAAATGTATCCTATGTTTTCTTTTGTTCTTTAATCTAATATACGAATCGATTCGAACCAACACAATACCAAACAAAACTAGTAGATTTCTAAAATAGTTGAATCTTACTATACAAACCTTAAACCCTCTTATAATTTCTAAAATCGTAGACATAATCTTTGTGGGTAGCCTAGGTTCGTAGGTACCTCATTCGTTCACACTTTTTTTTGGATATGAATAAAAGTGCAGGATCTTGAATTTGGAGACGTCTATTAAAGCTGGGAGATTTGGCGGTTGGTTTCTTAAAACATAATATTCGGGATAGTGTTTCAACATTGTTTTGGTTAGATAATTGGCAACCTACTAGTATTCCTCTGAATAGTTTTGCCACAAGTCCTCATGTATTGGGAATAAATAATATGATGTAGTCACTAAAGTTGCCTCTTCCTCAATATGGCTGCATAGACAACGACGGAACACTTGCCTAGAGGGTCTGATTAGCATCATCAGGAATATACCAGCCCTCTCTCCTTCTGTAGGTGCAGACATCCCCTTTTGGCGTTATAAAGATGATGATTATATAGGCAGATTTACAGCAAACAACACCTGGGAACATATTCGAAAATAGAGCAACCGTGTTAGTTGGTCAACTACAGTTTGGTTCACTCAGGGGGTTCTCCGCTATGCATTCATCACATGGCTTGCCGTCAAAGATAGACTTGCAACTAGGATGCGTACTCGGCTTTAGGGTGCATCACATGGCTATCTATTATGTTGTGAGTTTGAAAAATCTCGAGATCACCTCTTTTTAGCATGTTCCTATACTTTTACAGTTTGGATGGACATTACTGGCAGCCTCCTTAGACAAGCCATTACCCTAGACTAGACCACGACCATCTCTCGGCTTTCGACACACATGAGTAACAAAATGGGCTCTATTACCATCTGCCTCTGCTTTCAAACCACAATATACCACATTTGGCGTGAACATTACGAATGCAATCACCAGCAGCCGCACCACACAATTTTCCAACTCGTTGGAACCATAGAGAAAGCCATCCATACTCAAATTTCATCCTTACAATACCACCTTGGCTCTCGATACGGGGATTTGTTGCATCGTTGGAGTTCAAGACGTTGTCATCACACATCTATCCAACGTCGTTAAAGTTTTCTTGCGTTTTGATTCTTTTGCACTGTTATTTCTCGGTCTAGTTTTTGGCTTAAATTATTTATTCCTTCATGTAAATACACATTTTGATAATAAATAAATTTAACATTTCATCAAGATAAAATTATAATTAACGGAATTAAAACACATGTCAGTTATAACTTCAAATATTGCTATGTATTACGTTTATATCTATATAATAAAATAATAAATAATAATATTTAATATATATTATAAAATAAAAAATAAAAAAGTATCCATTTTATTATTATTTTTTTTGATTGATTTTTTTTCTGATAAAAAAAATAACGTAAATTTTTTACACGTGTCATTTCATCCTTCAATGTTTCTATTTATATGTACAAAATTGACAAGTACGATAACTCGATAAGTAAAGACAAAATATCATATATAAGTAGGGGAAAAACAGTGTTGGAAAAAGTGTGGTTTTGTTGTAACTTCTCTAATTTATTTAATAAAAATTTTAAGTGCAGAGTCGAATCTAGGGCAAGGCAAAAAATCCGAACCCGCATACCCGAACCGAATCCAAACCGATAAGATATATCCGAACCCGTTTCGTACCCGACCAAATTATTTCATTGGGTACAAGATCTCTAAACCCGAAAACTCGAACCCGAACCCGTTCCGAACCCAAAAACCCGAAACCCGAAAGCGTACCCGAAATACATAATTACCCATAAGAAAATACATAACTACCCATAAGAAAATATCCTAACTCAAAGACTCGATCCTATAAATGTGGAATTTTTTATGTATAATATACACAAATCGAGCCGAATGCGAACCAAAAAATCTAAAAACCCAAAAATCCGAAGAAACTCCGAAAAACCCCAGAATCCGACCCGAAAACTAAAAAAATCCGAAAAACATGAAAACCCGACCCGTACCCGAACCAAAAACCCAAAAAAAAACCCAAAAACCCCAAAAAAACCCGAAAAACCCGAAAACCCGAACCGAATCCGACCCGAAAACACGAAAAAAACCCGAAAACCCCAAAAAATCCGAACCCGAACCCGAACCGAATCAATATCCGAAATTTTCGGGTTTTTTCCGGGTATCAAGTCTTGTACCCGAACCCGACCCGAACCCGGAACTTTTTACCCGAACCGAACCCGAAAAATTATTGTATTGGGTATAAATTTCTTATACCCGAATACCCGAACCCGATAGGGTTTTACCCGAATCCGAACCCGAACCCGAACCCGAACCCGATACCCGATTGCCCACCTCTAGTCGAATCCTACTTGTCGCTAGATATTGTTAGAAGAAATATAGAGATATAACACATTTCATAGTTTCAAATGTGATTATACCACTTTACCTAACAGCTATGTGTTGATAAAACTTATTTGTGGTAAAAAAAAATGTTTTACCTGCGCGTATGTAAACAGGGGGAAAACAGTGTTGGAAAAAGTGTGGTTTCGTCGTTAACTTCTCTAATTTGTTAAAATAAAAAATATTAAGTGCGGAGTCGAATCCTACTTGCGCTAGATATTGTTAGAAGAAATTTAGAGATATAACACATTTTTATAGTTTCAAATGTTATTATACCACTTTACATAACTGATATGTGTTTGTAAAACTTATTCGTGGTAAAAATATCATTTTACATTCGTGTATGTACACCAAATGTCAACTTTCAAGAGTAGTAGGTGTACGAAAGTAGGGTAGAGTAGGGTTTCTGAATCAGATTTTAAATTTTTTTATTAAAAATAGTTTTCTATTTTTCCTTTTCTTCTTCAATTTGTAACTTTCTTACCAAAAAGTTATTAAATTATCTATTCATGGTAATGTTTAGTTTTTTCTATATACACATATAAATATATTTTCATATACATCTAATAATAATTATACATGAATTAAATTGTTATTTTATATATAATTGTATGTACATACATCATATATTCAATAATATGTGATAATAGGCAGAGGTAGTATTGTACTATGGGGGTCAATTGACACCCATATATTTTTTGGATGTAGTTTACTTTTCATTAAAATTTCTTAATTAACCCCAGTCGAAAATAAAAATTGACCCCCTATCAAATTGTAATTAAATGCATCCCACTAAATATTTATATACTAGAAAAGCTTAGTAAGATAAAACTCATTAGAAGTAAATATAGAATTAAAATGTCTGTTAAAATGAATTAAACCTAATTATATGTAGCTTTTTGCTAGTCTATGGTTTCTGTTTTCTTACTATTATCCACTGAAATCATGTTAAAGTAAAATTTTAGGTGAGAATTTATATACTTTCTAATTTCAAGTTAAGGGTTTTAATGATTCTGTTCGTGTATTAGTTGAAAAAAATCACATATCTCATTTTGGTTAAAAAAAAAATTTTCATTACGACTGCAACCATCGAAAGATATTTTCTTTGCAACAAATATTGTGAAAATATGTTTTGCATAGTCTTATTGATGTTTTTGGAGTGATTTTCTAGTTTTTGTTTATTGATTGTTGGTTAAGTAGTTTTCTAGTTAGTTTTAGGGTTTTTAAAAGGATTATAAATCATTGAACTAGACATAAATAGAGAATCATCTTAGCACATTTTTATATATTGTTGTTATAATTGCTTAAACTATATTGTTCACCTAGTTATGATCTTAGGTTGAACATATTCTTCAAAAGCTTATAGGTTGCTGGATAAAACATAGATGAGTGTATTGTCCTTAGCCAACGAAAGCTTATGTTATTGCGATACGTGAACATATTGAACCTAATCGTTAATGCTTGTTTAGAATTCGAAGTTCAAACGACAGTTTAGATACTTAGGTTGCTAGATAAAGTAATTGATACCACGATAGTGGATTGATTCGACATTTATGTTTGAGTTCGAGATATGTGCTTAATTCATTCTCTTAATAGTTTTTTGGTTTATGATCTCTGATTTCTGAGAAAATCCCTTGATCTAAAACTTTTAATCCATCGATTTACATAGTTTATTTACTTTTATTGCTTTCTTTAGTTTCATAATCAATCAACAAAATCGTTTTTCGTCTTAGCTTCGGATTCTTTCTATAAAAATCATAGTGAAACCTTGGTCTTTGTGGATTTGATCCCACCTAGTTATTGTGTGTGACTATACACTTGCAGTCTTATAATTGGATTTAAAACCTTTGTATCAAGTTTTTGGCACCGTGCCGGGGACTAGTTGCATTTCCTTCGAATCAAAATTGGAATTTAGTCTAAGATTTCTTTTCTAATATTTCTTCTAACTTATTTTCTTTCTTTTTTTCTTCTGATTATAGCCATGGATTACAATGATTGGTCACAAGAAGCAGATTTCATGTTTGATGAATTCATTCCGGATGAGCCATATGTGGAGTCACTATTTGATAAGGGTGTGCTTACACCAGAACAAAAAGTTAAGTTGGATACACTTTGCATGGAAAATCAAACATTGCTAAGGAGTGATCTAGCGACTATGATCCGATTGAACCTCATCTCTTATCGAGCAGCACTTGAAGGAAGGGAGCTCACATTCTATGAGATAATGGAAGCTTAGGCACTTAATGATACACGATTTTTAAATCCAAAGATAAGATTGCAAGTGTACAGACATAAGCAGTAGTATAGAAGGGGTCGAATCCTCATAGACCAAATTGCACAATGATACTTATAGATTAAAAAATAAGCTAAGAAGAAACGAGATTTGTTGGTTGATTATGAAACTGAGAAAAAAAATAAGAAGTAACTAAACAAAGTAAATTAATGGATTAAAGGCGTTGTGCTTTAGGAAATTCTCTAAAAATCAGAGATCACGAACCAGAAAACTATTCAGTGCATTCATTAAGAACTATCTCAAACTCGAACAAAAACTTCTAACCAATCCACTGTTGTGGCATCATTACTATGTCTAACCACCTAAGTGTCTAAAATGTCGTTTAAACTTAAAATCCTAGAAAATTATTAACTAATGGGTTTGATATATTCACGTATCACAATAGCATCAACTTTCGTTGGCTAAGGACAATACGCTCATCTATGTTCTATGCGATAACCTATAATATTTTGGAGAATAAATTCAATCTAACATCATAGACTAAGTGTTAATCTAGTCTAAGAATTAACAACAACAATAGATGAAGATGACATAAGAGAAAAGCCCTATTTGTTTCTGATTCAATGGTTTTTCATTTTTTTGAAATCCTAAACCTTAACTAGAAAACTACTCAGCCATAGAAGTGGATGAACAACCAAAGATTAAAGAAGAACTCATAAAAATCCAATAAAAATACCAAAAGATATCTCTTAACAAGGTCTCAAGTAAAGCAATAGGAAAATAAAGCATAACCTAAATAATGGCTCAAAAACAATTATTTATAAGATAAAAGTCGTCTAGGTTGAATTCTAATCAAATTAGGAAAAGAAGCATAATTCCCTTTTTTAGCACATTTGTTCTGGTTCTTCACGGCAATTGAGATCGATCGGTTTTTTATGTTGGATCAATTGGTCCATAACTGGATCGATCGATCTGAAGTCCTCTGATCGATTTGAAAATTTACGGTAAATCCTTAAAATGATGGATCGATCGATCCATTGGTCAAATCGATCGATCTTGAAACTCAATGAAAACTTCTTGATATTGGATCAATTGGTCTCGTTGTGTGGACCATTCGATCTTGTTATACTCGTCATTTTCTTCAAATCGACAGATCGATCTAAACTTCCCTATCGATGCCTTTTTGCTCATTTGCTCCAACTTCATTCCAAATGGCTAGAATTTCGTCCAAGGGACTTTGTACCTAATAAGACTCTAAAACACATACTATTCCTAAGTAAAAATCCGTTAAAACCCCAACATATCAATTTTTCCAAACTTGATCCTTTCTTGTCCTCAAGTAAGAACACACAAATAAAGACAAGTTAGAAGAAGGTTTGAAAACGGAAACTTACGCACTCCTTTAGATTTCACCACAATGAACTTCCAATCCTTAGAACTTAGCATAGATCAAAGAACTAGTTATTACTACATGTACTTTACCATAAGCATAGCAAAAATACCTTACTCTAGTCCGCAGAATCCTATGGAATATTTGAAATCTCCATTGTTGACCCTTCAACATTCACTGAATTTTCTGTATGGTGCAGTCTCACAAAGGGATTATCAATCACAACTAGGGCTTGGAATGGATGGCTAGTTTGATGGTGGTTGAAGTGTTTAGGTTCACTGATGATGAAGATGGATGCAAATCATGGCACAAATCACAGTGAGACGAAGACCAAATGTTAATACACAACCCCCTAAACCTTTGAATCTCTATAAAGCTATGTAACTGTCCTAAACGAGTTACAATGATGCTTAAAATAAAACACTAAACTCAATAAAGACTTTATTTTCGTTCTTTCTTTGTCTTCTTTCCATTCTCGTATGTTCTTTTTTTTTCTTTTTTTTCTTTCTTGTTTTTCTTTTTTCTCTTTTTTTAATATTTTATTTTTTTCAAGAAAGGGAAGTCGGAACCAGTCCTAATCATACATTACATGTACCAAAAACAACTCAACCAATATCATTCTAAGTAAAAATAGCATTAGAATTACTAGAGATCCTTGGAACGAAGAGGTGTGTCGATCCGCATACTCCGTATTTTTTTGCATTTGATTGCACATGATAGTGATGAAATAGAAGGTATGTGGTTTGAATGAAAGGATAAGGTTAAGATGTGGTAAAAAATTAATGATGAGCTTGACCATTCGAATTTCTGAAAAGTGTGGTAGAAAGGGTGGAATAGAACTCAAATTTTATGATCTTTGTGTGATATCAAGCCCCTAAGTGAGAAGATTATGTCAATTTAAAGGTTCTGTAAGATAGAGCCAACGTTAGATCAATCAGATTTCCAGAGGATAGGGAATTTCAGGTAAGTTGATCCACTGATTGTGTTTCCAATCTTCCTATGTTGAGAACAATCACTGCTAGAAGTCTGCGGAAAGTTAGTCAACACTAGATGAAATCCAAGAACAGCATAATAATATTCCCCAAATTTGACTCGATAAAACAACACAAAGACTCAAAATAAAACCAAAACAAATAAATGATGTTAGTCCCAGCAAGTATCCTTCTCCAGACTTACTTCACACCGTCTCGGTGTGAAAATAGATCGTAAGAAGGGCACGACAAACACAAAAATAAAATAAGATAAAAAAACCAAAAAAATATAAATACTTACAAGTGGGTTGCCTCCCACCAAGAGCTTGTTTAATGTTATTAGCTCAACTACAGCAACGCCTAGGCGTTAGGAGAATCTTTAAAAGGATATGGGTGTGGTGATGGTGTGACATGAAGATCCGGTGTCAAAACCTTGTTCAACATGTTGTCCACAACTGTTTGTCCTTTGGCTTTGAGTTATGGAGTGATGATGCTTTGACATTGGAAAAAGGTTTGGGCGTACCTTTGCACTTCATTCGATACTCAATGGTATTATCAACACTCCCCCAGACTTAGACTTATCTCTTATCGATATTTTTCTCAATGCCAACATAGAAAGCATAATCCTTGGTAGGTTGTGTGGAGACTGCATTGTAGAAGACCGTTTTGTCTATGTTTGAGAGAAAAATCATCTTGTTAGGTAAGTAAACTACAACTCCAATGGTAGTAAGGAAATGCCTTCCTAGAATCGAGGGCATGTATTCATCCTTGCTCATTTTGATAACCTGAAACTCAGTATGTATCAAGCAGTTCCAATTTGTACTTGAAGATATGTGATGTACCCTTGAGGAGTTGATTATGTGGCATCCGCGAATAGAAAGTCATGTGCGAAGGTTGTATAGAGTCAATCCTTAAACACTCAGCTAGTTCTGCTGACATGATGTTCATAACGGACCCAAAAACGTAGAGAGAATCATCAAACTTAATGCCGAAGATGGAGCATGGCACAACGAACTCTCCTGGATCCGTTAGTTTGGGAAAGACCTTAAGTGTTCAGGTTGGAGCGGGTTGTGGACGTTTCGGATAAGGAACTTTAGGAACATAAGTGGGTGTTTGTGGAAGAATGGATCACTTGAGTGGTGGAAGAGAGTGATGTCAGGTGATCGGATTGATCGATCCCGGAGTGGTTGGATCAATCTGGATTATTACGGAGATCCTCAGCCTTAGTGGATCGATCGATCTGAGAAGGTGTGGATCAATCTAGAGACTAGATTGATCGATCTGGGGGTTGGATCGATCGATCTGAAATGTTACGCTGCTGGCGGCCTTGATCGGATTGGTGGATTGTTGAGTAGATCGACAGATCTTGAGGTGGCATCGATTGATATGTTGAGTGGAATGATCTATCCGAGACAGTTGCAGAGATTGAATACACAAGCTTCCATTCTAGATCATCCATTCTATCATTCAGCCCTTGTGCACTCTTTTTCTGACCATCCAAGATCTTCTTCAGCATATGTTCAAGTTTAATCTCTTGAGAAGGTTATGCTTGTTCTTTAACCATATGCATATTTTCCCTTAAACCACTAGAACCTTCTCCATTCCTTGGGTTTTACTCACCCTTTGCTGAAAGGAAACCTTGCTGGTGTTGTACTGCCTCTGCAGTTTGAGCAATCTGAGTATCAAGCAGCTTAAGATGAATGTGGACAACTTCAAATTTACCATTGAGGTCGGCATACATGTTGTCCATTTTAGCATTATTTTCATTCGAAGATTTCTGTTGAGAAACAAGGAGTTATTGCATGAGAGCCTAGAGTTATCCTTGAGAATCATTAGCAGAGTTTGAAGGTTGTTGGAATTGTTGTCCCTACTACGGATAGACCTGATGTTGAGGATTATCGATATTGGTATTGCGGCAGGATAGATTAGGATAACTTCTATAGTTATGACTGAATCCTCTGTTCTGCACATACCCCTGTCCTTGCACATAGTTAACCTCTGTACGCTCATCATTATGTCATTTAGCAATTCCTTGGAAACAAACCGCGTTTGATCCTTCTTCACATTGACTAACACCTCTCTGATTAGTTTTGAGCAACATGTTTACCTTAGCAGTCAGTTCATCAATCTTCTGAGAATCCACATTGTTTACTTTTCTAGATCGATCATACTCAGGACAATGGTTGTTGGAACTGTCAACCAAGTTCTCTATAAGCTTGTAAGCACCTATGATACTCTGAGACATGAAAGCCCTGTTACTCGAAGCATTAAGAGCGTTCTTGTAATCCCAGTCAACACCATCATAATATATGTTAAGCATTTGCTTCTCTGAAAACCCATGATGAAGAAACTCTCTGCGATACTCTTTGAATCTTTCCCAATCCTCACAGAAAGACTCTCCAAAAAGTTATCCGAAGGTGGCGATCTTATTCCGCAAGGTGGCGGTCTTAGACTTGGTGTAAAATGGTCAAGGAAAGAAAGTAGATCTGCTTTCAGCCCAAGACCTCAAAGAACCTGTTGGTAATGACTTAAGCCACCTCAAAGCCTTTTCCGCCTAAGAGAAATAAAACAATATATATCTAAGGTAATCAGCGGGTACCCCATTAGACTTTGTTTTGCTGCAGATTTTCTCTAGGTTCTCAATATGATCCATTGGGTTCTCAGCCGGTAACCCATGGAAGATATGACGTTCTACCAATGCAATTAGCTGAGACTTGATCTTGTAATCTTGTCTTGCAATTTTTGGTGGACAGATAGCAGGTATGTTCTGATAGAACGTATGAGGAGTGTCAACGTCCCCAATAGTACGTTGTTAAGCTTTCTGTTGTTGTTGTTGTTGTTGACACAACTGCTGTTGTAAGTCTTGGAGTTTGGCAGCTGTAGTGGCTTGAGCATCAGCGAGTGCGTTGTTGTCGATGTTATCACCCATATTGGCTAGTTTCGATTTTTCTTTCCATGCACCTGAAAGTCAAAAACAAGCAAAGCTAGAACGTAATTAGTAAATCTTAGAATAAGCTTCAGTCTTAGATTCGAAGGCAACAATTGGTCCCCGACAATGGCGCCAAAAACTTGATACACGAGTTTTAAACCAAAAGATAAGAGGGTAAGTGTATAGAAAAAAACAGTAGTATAGAAGGGATCGAATCCTTAGAGATCAAGTTGAACTAAAGTTCTTATAGACTAAAAACTAAGCTAAGATGAAACGAGATTTGTTGGTCGATTATCAAACTGAGAAAAGCAATAAGAAGTAAATAAACGAAGTAAGTTAATGGATTAAAGGCATTAGGTTTTATGGAATTCTCTGGAAATCACGGATCATAAAGCAGACAACTATTCAGGGTATTCATTAAGAACTATCTCGAACTCAAACAAACCAGACAACAGTTCTTATAAACTTAAAACTAAGTTAAGACGAAACGAGATTTGTTGGTTGATTATGAAATTGAGAAAAGCAATAAGAAGTAAATAAACGAAGTAATTTAATGGATTAAAGGCATTAGGTTTTATGGAATTCTCTGGATATCAAGGATTATAAACCAGAAAACTATTCAGAGTATTCATTAAAAACTATCTCGAACTCAAACAAAAACGTCTAATCAATCCACTATCATGGCATCATTATTATGTCTAACCACCTAAGTGTATAAACTGTCGTTTGAACTTAAAATCCTAGACAAGCATTAACTAATGGGTCCGATATCTTCACTTATTGCAATAGCATCAACTTTCGTTAGCTAAGGACAATACGCTCATCTATGTTCTATACGATAACCTATAAGCTATTGGAGAATATATTCAACCTAACATCATAGACTAAGTGGTTAATCTAGTCTAAACATTAACAACAACAATAGATGAAGATGACATAAGATGAAAGCCTTATTTGTGTCTGATTCAATGGTTCTTCATTCTTTTGCAACCCTAAACTCTAACTAGAGAATTACTCAGCAATGGAAGTGGATAAACAACCAAGGATTGAAGAAGAACTCATAAAAAAACCATTAAAATACCAAAAGATATCTCTTAACAAGATCTCAAGTAAAGCAATAGAAAAATAAATCATAACATAAACAATGTCTCAAAAACAAGTATTTATAGGGTAAAAGTCGTCTAGGTCGAATCCTAATCAAACTAGGAAAAGAAGCATAATTTTCTTTCTTCTCGGATAGCATATTTGATTAGGATTCGATCTTTCTTAATGTTGGATCGATCGGTCCATACCTGGATTGATCGATCTGAATTCCTATGGTCGATCTGAAATTTTACAGCAAATCCTTAAGATGATGGATGGATCGATCCATTGGTCAGATTGATTGATCTTGAAACTCACTGCCAACTTCTTGATATTGGACCGGTCGGTCCATTTATGTGGATCGATCGATCTTGTTATGCTCGGTATTTTCTTCGATCGACAGGATCGATCCGAATGAGGATTAATCGACGGGATCGATCGGAATAAGGATCGATTGATCTAAGCTTTCCAATCGATGCCTTTTTGCTCCTTTCCTCCAATTTCATTCTAAATGGTTAGAACTTTTAACAAGAGAATTTGTACTTGATAAGACTCTAAAGACACATAAAGAGACTATAAAACACATACTACTTAAGTAAAAATCCGTTAAAAACCCAACATATCACTTAAATAGGTAATATATTGGGTTCTACCAAACCAACTAGAAGGTACATGCGATTCAACCTTTGAAATTCATGATTTTGAGGATATTTACATGTCTTGCATTGAAGAAGTAACTTCTAGTTTGCATATTCTAATGCTCATTGATGAATGTTATGATTTCATATGTGAGTCTCAAAGACTAGATACTCTAAGGGTAGAAAAATTGCTAGGGATTACCATGAGATATGTTTTGATGTAGAATATCTATGTGCTTTGAATGAACATGATCTCGAGGTTAAGTTTTCAACACCTAAGAAATCTAGAACTCTTCTTGAAAAATCTTACTTGGGAGATGTGCTTGAGGTAGACAAGATCTTGAATGGGATAGAGGATCCTAATGTTGAGATGAATTCTAGAAGTGAGGATATTGTGTTTAATTGGGTTGATTGGGATGAAGTGGACTATTTTGGATGAACTCATTTACTCCTGAATTTGACTTTATCTCTCCATTAAATGTATTTGATCATCGAGAGATTTTAATCATCAAAGAATATTTCAAGATATATGCTACATTTGTAGTAAATTTTATTGATGAATATTTTCTCTATTTACCAAGGGAAATTGTGTGTGATTTTGCACATATTGTTTATTGTGTTAATAGGATAAAGACCAAAGGACCATTGGTCTAATCTTTTGATTCTCATGATTAACATTTTTTGTGCAGTGGTCAAACTATAGACCTTAAACAAACGCTTGTGGAAGGTAGTCCACCTTTTGTTTTTTACATTATTTTGGTTTTCTTTTCTTGATTTTCTTCTTTACAGGTCTACAATGAGCCGATGTCATTTCCGTGCATTTTTCGTACAAAAGAAAAAACCATAAGTTTTTAGATCGATTGATCCAATAGTGAGAAAAATGCGGGAAGTTTTTGGATCGATCGATCCGTGCTTTTTAGTTCAAAAACGTAATTTTTTAGATCGACCGATCCAATAGTGAGAAAATACCAGAAGTAAGTGTGAAGTAAGTGAGAAAATGCCAATTTGTCGTATCCTTCTTAAGATCTATTTTCACACCGAGATGGTGTTAAGTAAGTCTGGGGGAAGGTACTTGTTGGGACTAACGTTGTATCTTTGTTTTGGTTTTATTTTGAGTCTTTTTGGTTTTTTTATTGAGTCAAACATTGATAATATTATTATGTTGTTCTTGGATTTCATATGGTGTTGACTAACGTTCCAACATGCTTCTAACAGTGATTATTCTCAGCATAGGAAGAATGGAAACACCATCGGTGGATCAACTTACTTGAAGTTCCATATCCTTTGGAAGTCTGAATGATCTAACGTTAGCTCTATCTTATAGGATCTTTAACTTGACATAATCTTCTCAATTAGGGGGTTGATATCGCACAAGGATCACAACATACAAATTCTATTCCACCCTTTATACCCCTCTTTTCAGAACTTCGAATGACCAAACTTATCTTTAGTTTGGTACCAGACCTTAACCTTATCTTTTTGTTCTAACCACATGTCTTCTATTTCATCACTATCATGTGCAATCAAGTGAAAAAATTACGGAGTATGCGGACCAACACACATCTTCGTTCCAATGATCTCTAGTAAGTCTTATGCTATTTACTTAGAATGATACTTGTTGAGTTATATTTGGTGCATGTATTGTACGACTAAGACTAGTTCCGGCTTCTTCTTCTCGAGAAAAACGAAAAAAAAAAAGATGAGAAGGGAAAGAAGATAGAGAAAAACTAGGTTAAAGTGTTTATTGAGTTTAATTTTTTTATCTTAAGCACTATTGCAACTCGTTTAGGACAGTTGCAGAGCTTTATAGAGATTCCAAAGTTCACAGGGTTAAGTATCAACATTTGGTCTTCATCTCATTGTGATTTTGTGCCATGATTTGCATCTGTCTTCATCATCAGAACTTGAACACTTCAGCCACCATCAAACTAACCCTCTTTTCCAAACCCTTGTTGTGATTGATAATCCCTTTGTGAGACTGCATGTTACAGAGAAATCAATGAATATTAAAGGATCGACAATGGAGATTTTAGAGATTCCATAGGATTCCGGAGACTAGAGTTAATATTGTTTGCTATGTTTATGGTAAAGTACAAGTCGTACTAACTGGTTCTTTGACCTGTCGTAAGTTCTATTGAAAGTTCAGCGTGGTGGAATCTAAAGAAATGCGTAAGTTCCTATTTTCAAACCTTTCTTCTAAATTATCTTTATTTGTTTTTCTTACTTGAGGACAAACAAAGATTCAAGTCTAGGAGAATTGATATGTTGGGGTTTTAACGAATTTTTACTTAGATTTGATATGTGTTTTAGAGTCCTTTTGTGTTTTTAGATTCTAAATCTGATGCATTTGGAAGCTAGTTTTGGAGATGCATAAGTATGCAGATACATCTGAAGTTTGTCGTTCGTTGAGGCACGTCCCACATATAGATTAAGCTAAAATTTGGATACCAAATAGTTCTTTGAGTTAGATTTCATTTGGAAGTGGTTTGAAGGCAATCCAACCATGCGATCAGAAGTTGTGCCAGTTTTCGTGAAGACAGTCTGGTCTGGTGAGCAGATGAAATAGACGCAGAGCCAAATGGCCGTGAGAAATCAGATCGATCGATCCAGCTTTGGATCCAAGCCTTAAAATCCTGCCTGAGAAAAAAGGAAATATTGCTTTCTTTTCCTAATTGGATTAGGGACATAGACGACTTCTACGCTATAAATACTAGTTTTTATGCTATTGTTTAGGCATCTCTTATCTCTTATCTCTTTACAAGCATTATCTTATATTGAGATTCCTTGAATCTTTTGGTTATTTTTATATTGGATTATTATGAGTTCTTCATCAAGATTTGGTTTTTCATCCACTTCAATGTTGAGTAGTTCTCTAGTTAGGTTTAGGGTTTTCAAAGGGATTATGAATCATTAAACTACACATAGATAGGGAATCATCTTATCATATCTTCATCTATTGTTTTTCTAATTTCTTAGACTAAATTGATCACGTAGTTTATGATCTTAGGTTGAACCTATTCTCCAAATGTTTATAGGTTGCTGGATAAAACATAGATGAGTGTATTGTCCTTAGCCAACAAAAGATGATGCTATTTCGATACGTGAATATATTGAACATAATCATTAATGATTGTTTAGAATCAAAGTTTAAATGACAGTTTAGATACTTAGGTTGGTAGATAAAGTAATTGATACCAGGACTGTGGATTGCTTATACATTTATGTTCGAGTTCGAGATATGTACTAATCCATTCCCTAAATAGTTGTCTGGTTTATGATCTCTGATTCCTGAGAAATTTTCTTGACCTAATGCTTTTAATCCATCGATTTGCATCCTTTATTTATTGTTATTGCTTTCTTTAGTTTCATAATCGATCAAACAACTCTTTTTCATCTTAACTTAACATCCTTTCTATAAGAATCGTAGTGCAACATTGGTTTATGTGGATTCAATCCCACGTATAATATTGTGTGTGTATGTACACTTGAAGTCTTGTAATTGGATTTAAAACATGTGTATCAGCTGCTTCTCTATCTACACGTATGTATATATGTGAGTTCTCTGCTCTACATTCCCAACTTCTTGAAAGAGATGCGAGAATTGACATACGTCTATTTACCGTTGGAAATAAATGATAAAGTAAAGATAGAATTGGGTATTCTAGTCAACCTGAAGACTTTGCACAATTTCTCAATAAAACATAGTAGTGTGACGGATCTTCGCCTAATGACATGGCTCATGACTCTCTCAATCAAATTCAATGGCGGGTGTACAACGAAAACTCTATCTGCATCTCCAAGTGAATTGAGACGCTTGGAAAATCTTACTATACGTTATTCATAATTCCAATGTGTATGCTCCAAGAATGATGAAGAACGATTTGTTTTGGATTGCGTTCATCTCAAACAATTCACATTTGAGTATATATGATGCCTTAGTTGTAATATGCTTTGGATTCCATTACATCTAATTTTTTTTGTAATATGATGCCTTATTTGAAATCTATTATTAACTCTCAAATTCCTCTTCCATGCAGAGCCTGAGGCTCCATGGTTCAAGGGGTTTATTTTTTGGAGCTCTACTGTTAGTTTGAGGATAAATTTTATTATTCTAGTGACTGATTTTTATATCTATGTTTCCATAAGAATCTGAAGTTTGTGGTAGTGAATTGTTATTGTAACTAGGACACATCGCCGAAGAAAATATCGTATATTAAATTTTAGTATATAATATATTAATATTATATATATCTAATAATTATATATTATATTATATATTAACCTCAACTAGTTTTGAACAAACAAAAAGTGACACGATCTTTTTGATGATTTTTGGGAGATTTAAATAAACTTTTAGTTGACAAAACAATTATATGAGTTCGTTAAAACTTAATATGATGTATGTTATGAAATAGTTTTGAAATTATAGGATAATGTTGGTTACTAAAAATTGAATTATTATTTAGATTCATTTTAAAACTAAAATTCATAAAAGAAATAAAAGATGGTATTTATATCTAATTTTAGAAAATTTTAAATATAACTAAAAACATGAAGACACATATGCTATTAAAATGCACAATTATTTCAACGAAAAATCACGCAATTAGAAAAAAATATGACTAAGAGACGTGACCTAAGTAGAAAAGTATCAAGCAAAAAATTATAATCTTTCAAAAAGAAATTTAAGGATTATAAATATAAAACATATTTTACGAATAGTTATTATAAAGCGATGCAACTTTAAAAGGCAATTATTGAGATTTTTATTATTAGTAGAATAAAAATTATGGAAGAGAGAATCGAATCTAAGTGAAAACATATCAAACGAATAATCATAAGTGAATAACCTTCCATATTTTCAAACAATTATAAATATAAAAGTAAAATTTGTCTAAAATAATCTTATTTTTTAATTTAATTACTAGACTAATGTTCCAAAAAAAAAATCTTACACTAACCTTACTTTTTTGTTAAAATACATTTAAACCAATACTAATTATACTATTAACAAAATTCCATTTTGATTTAAATTTAGAGAAATTAAAAAAATTTGAAAAATTAAAAAGAAATCAGATTTTATTGAAAACAAAATCAGCACACCCAACTCTAACATTGCCGTCATTGTTACCCGGAGCTTCAAAACGTCTTCGTGGCACAACCGTTGATTCACATGGCCGTCTCGTCTTACTCGAATTTCGTCTAAATGAATCCGGGTAATTCTTCTTCTTCTTTTCATAGATTCTACTTTGATTTCAGTTTTTCAAACTCTAATTTGATGGTTTCGTATTAAAGGATTAGAGTTTTGGTGTTCCAAGGAAATAAACAAATTGCTACAGACTCTTGGGCTCCATCCAGATCAGACTCGAATTCTCTAATCTAAAATTTGCAACAATGGCGGAAACGGCGAACACAGATCCAGAAGGAATCGATGGAGTTTGTATGACTTGGAACGTTTGACCTCGCACTAAAGTAGAAGCTAACAAATGCGTGATCCCACTCGCCGCTTGCATTTCTCCGATCCGGCGACTTTCTGATATCCCTACATTTCCTTACGCTCGGCTCTGATGTCGAACTTGTTCTGCAGAGTTAAACGCTTATGCGCACGTCGATTTTGCCGTAAAGCTTTGGATCTGTCCCTTTTGTTATCACCGTAATCATTTCCCGCCTCATTATCATGTGATCTCTGAGATTAATCTTCCTGGTGAGCTTTATCCTCAGTACACTATTGTTGAATACACGCTTCCTCTGCCAGTTGTGGCCAATGCTGGTCAATTTGATCATAGGAACTGTGAAGTTTTGTCGCCGGTGTTTGTGTTTGTTTTAGATACTTGTATGATTGAAAAAGAATTAGATTTTGCTAAATTGACGCTTAAACAAGCGATTGGATTGCTTCCGGAGATTGATTTGGTTGGAATTGTGTCTTTTGGTACCCACGCTCATGTGCATGAATTGGGATTCTCTGACATGTCTAAGGTTTTTGTTTTTAAGGGAAATAAAGAAATCTCTAAAGATCAGATTTTGGATTGGTCGGGACTTGGAGCTTCTTCGAGAGGTCACAAAGGAGCTCAAAATGGCTTTCCGAGTTCTGGTTTGAATAGACTCTTGTTGCATGCTTCAGATTGTGAATTCACACTCCACTCGGTGAGTAAATTTGTGAATTCTCTCACTTATGCTCATTTTTGTGTAACTAACCTGTGATATCAATTTTTTTTTTTTTAAATCTAATTAATTTTGGAGATGTTGTCTTGCGCACTGTATTTTACTTCAATTTGCTCTGTATTATCACATATTTACCGATTGTTGTTTTTTTATTCATTATTGTTGTTCTATGTTTCTTCATTGGGTGATTCAACGCTTAGTATTTGATAGTCTCATGTACAAATTATGGGTATATATGTGGCTGCATGAGTGTAATTCGCAAATATCTCATTAGAGTTCTTGTTCTCTTTTTGAAGTTTGTGATAGGTAGCTACAAGCACAGTAGGCTGACTAGAGCAGAGTGTCGCAGCAGGCAAAAGCATTGCACCGTTCGTTTAGTGGTCTGTCGTTTCATCCTAGACACAGTGATAATGCAGGGGACATAAAGGATCAAGTCATAAAAGTTGATACGGTGCAACAAGATGATTCTCGTAAGTTGTATAAGACAAAGTTTCTAACAAAGTCTGAAGAAGGAGGAGATTTTGAAGAATGGTTCTTTAAAAAGCTTGATGAGAATCTTAACAAAGTTAATAAATTTTACCAGGATAAAGTTGAAATTCGTTAGTTTTGGTCATTTGTTGTGTAATTGGTTTAATTTGCAGGCTACAGCTACAAGTTTGGAGGAGAAACTTGGAAAGTTAGCACCAACTTATGCTACTGCTGGTTTAATTTCTCAGTATTTTGTTCAGAGGTTAGTATCGATTCTGTCTTCGAAACTGGATTTATAAACTGGTTAAAAGAAGATGGAATTGCTAGTGATAAGATGATAGATGCTTTTTTTTATGCATTTAAAACTTAACTTCAAGATTATTGGAGTATCACATGTCAGATTCAGCACTACGTTTGGATTTGTTTTATGTTCGGTTTTGAAAAGAACTGTGTGTTGTGCAGTGGTCAGGAGATAATCCTAATAGCTTGGCAGGTACATATACAACAACACAAGCTTGGGGTGAAGTTCATATACATTTTCACATTTCTATTTATTTAGTTTTTGAGTGTGGGAGTGTATTTATCGACTGGAGATTTGGCGATCAGTCTTGGGACCAGTGACACAGTAAGGCACTTGATTCTTGTCGGTTTTTCTAGTTAGTTATGCTAGAAACAGACTAGTATTCTTACCATTTCACTTGTCAAATATTGTAAACTCTGACAGGTTTTTGGGATTACCAAAGAATATCAACCAAGTCTTGAAGGCCATGTGTTACCTAATCCGGTGCACCCTGAGAGTTATATGGTAATATTGGTTTACAAGGATGCTTCTCTGACCCGTGAAGGTAGTCATAACTGCAAACTCTGACTCTTACTCTTACCTATTGTTAAGCGCTTTGTTTGATCCTTTGAAACAATTCGAAATATGTGAATCTGTTTCAGAAATTCGTCAAAAATGAAAAATAGAAAAAAGCAATGTATCTTAGATTATTAGGCCATCTTGGGATATCAAATTTCCAAAGGCCGGAGAAAAAATTGGTATCTCTCAAAATGTATTTTAATGTGAACCAACATGAATCATCTTCAAGACAGCAACAATATGCATGCCAAGGAACCCTAGCATGATGCTAACAAACCATTGTCCCCAATTTAGTGGTGTTGTCCACAAATGTACCCAATATCTCGATTATGATTACTTGGAACACCAATGTACACATTAGAACCATCACACATACATAGTTCTTTAGTATCCCTTTGAACACATCAATCTTTTCCATTTCCCTCGAGTTTATATGTTTATATCATTGAATACCTAAAGAAAAGAAAAAAGATATATATGATGCCAACATCGTTATGGTCATTGCTACTTGTTTCTTTCTAAGATTGTGGCGCAAGACAAAGGTGTTGAAGATAAGAGTATTGGTAAATTATTTCCCTTTTTGTCATTTTTCTTTATGTTACCTAATATTTAAGTCGAAGAAGACATGGGTTTATTAAAAAAAAATTAATTTTTCGTCATTAATTTGGTAAATCGTTTCCTATATTTTCGTCATTTTTCATTATTTTCGCAACTGATGAGAAAGTCTGCGATATCACTAAATCAAATCAGCGGCATAAAATCTATTGTCACTGAGCGGCTAAAAATCTGCCATAAAAAGGTTGCGGCCACTAAAAAAATTTATAATGTTTGCGGTAAAGGGAATTGCACATTCTGTGATAAATCTGCGATAACTAATTATTGAAAAAAACTCTCCGATAACGTAGAATAAATCTATGGTAACGTAAAATAGATCTAGCAATTATTTTTTTAGTCATCAAATCTACGGTGAAAAAACTCTGATACAACTAAAACAAAAAAATCTTCGATAAAAAATAAATCTGCGATAAAAAAATAACTTTGTCGTATAAATTCTATCATTTTGGAGAAATAAAAAAATCTGCTGCCATTGAGAAAATTAAACTACGAATCAAAAAAAATTTGTGATGAATTAGAAAATGTACGACCATTAATATAAGTAAATATGCGGAATAAATTAAATTTGCAAAAAAAATCTGCGGTTAAAAATAAAATCTGTCATTTCAAAAAAACTACCATAACATCGTAGATTTTTGTCGCAGATTTATATGTCAGCTGTGGAAAAGTCGTAAATAATTACTATTTGTCCGAAAAATTAATAAAAAAACGTAAAACATGCTAATGTGGAATTAATCGGTAATGCCAATATTGTAATTACTTTTTTCCTAACACATGATTTCAAGGGCACTTTAGTTATTAAAAAAAAACTCATTTAACCTTACTTTTTTTTTTAAATTACTTTAGTAATAAAATAAAATTGTAAGATTATTCTAGTTATTCATCCAATATAAAAACTAATTTAAGAAAAATTTAAGATAGTGAGATGTAACCTTAGTAGACAGAAAAAAAATATGGAAAAGAAACGTGATTGTAATTGAAAACTTATCGAACAAAGACGAAGAGTCATAATACATAGACACAACTTTTTACATTTTTAATAATTATAAATATATAATCTATGTTTACTAAAAGTTATAATAAAGAGATGTAATTCTCGGAAATATTGATTGAAATCATTATTACTAGGTGGTATTAGTAGATTTTTGGAGAAAATACAGTTGACATCTTCGTTAGAATTTTGTATATAAAAGAGTAAAACTATTTCATCAAACGAAAAATAACATCTCTATTAAGAGAAAATTCGGATTCGTAAAACAAATTGTGCCATAACTTATAGTAAAACCCTTTAAAAGACACGCGATAAGATTGTCTGAAAAATACATCTTGCATGAGAAAAACTCTAATGCAAGAGAGATAAGACAATTATGATTAACCGACGCTAGACAAATGAGAAGAGACAAAGAAGACAATCTTCTGGAATATTTAAATTTATTGTGAAACTAAAATTTTAACAAATAACAAAGTTGGTAGTTAATTTAAAAAGAGTAAGACATAAATAAAGTCAAAAGTATAAATGTTACATAGTAAAAACACATAACTTTAGATGAAAAATATCAAAAAGAACATATGAAACTTTATAATGAAAAGACACAACAAATGACATTTATTGAGATCATTTATTATATAGATTGATGATCACATATATCATTGCTGTAAAATAAAACTAAATCGTCACTACAAGCTACAAGTCCTTTCTTCCATTGTCATCGTCAAATTTTGTTGTCTTTCTCTATCTAATGAGCTCTCTTTTCCCTATCACCACCATAGATTTCACCGATGAGAACATCCGAGAACTTGGTACCTCATCCCCTCCTCGATCCACTTCGCCTTAGACATTCTTCGATCTGTTTTGCTGAGTCCACGGTATCAGCCAACTCGCCAACATAGATCGCGACTGCAATTCCACTCTTACCACGCCGGATTGCCTTATCTCTCACCCCTATCTACACATCCATGCTATTATTTCGTAAAACGGAATTTTTCAAATAACACGCTATTTAAACAAATAGCATAATTTATGTATGAATCACCCTTCGTTAGAAAGATAAAACATTTCATCTATACAAATTGTGTTCGTAAAGCATGTCATTCAAATAAAAAACTTGAAATTTTGTAAAATAAACCACGGATAATGTTCATCAGCTGAAATAATTTAATATCTGATGTTAAAGAGATAACATCTCCTTTTTGTCGATACCGTGCTATTATTTTGTATAACATGCGGATTGAAGATAACACGCTAACTTTTTCTATATAACATTGGAACTTTTGTTTGCGCAAAAAAAAAACATTAGACTTGTGCCATCTCCTCATACCTATCATCTAAACGATTTTAATAAGGACTTGAAGTGTGGGCATTTTTGACTTTTTATATATCTGAAAATGTTAGGTAGCAAAAAAATCTACACCATGGTCATATATTCAATTGACTTCTAGACTTAGGTTACTGCGTTAAGGAGCTCTTATTTTAACTTCTTTTGGAAGTCGGAAACAAAGGAGAAATAATCACGAAGGAACACTTAACCTAGTAATACATAAACCCTTACATCTGAAATGGAGAAAGCCACAACCGAACTGAGAGCTCTAAGGAAGTTTCGAATTCATGGCAGCAGAATCCTAATATGTCTAATTCATGTTGGAATCCATATTTTCAAATGTGGGTTGAACCATTTATTTACAAATGGGTTTTAAAAATGTGAATAAGAAATAAGACTCAATGTGAGTGGGTTGAAAAGCCTCTAATGATAAAATTTGCATTTTATCTCACATTAGTATTTGAGAATTTTTTTTCTAAAATATATAGAGAAGTGTCTACAACATGATTCAACATGTTATAGAGACACAATTGGGATTATGCAAAATACCACACACACGCGCGCCGTGCCGAACTCGAGCTCGGGCTTGGTTTTGGTGAATGTGGGCCAAAGATATTTTTTTTGGACAAATTTTGAACCCAATTAGTCAACATCTTTCGTTGACATTTAATCAATATTTTCCAAGATTTTTTGCATACGAAATTAATTAAATTCGAATTTAAATTCGAATATAACCGAGTCAAAAACTGACTGACTAGATTTTTCGCCTAAAATCTCGCCCCGCGAGTGAGTACGAAACCGCCCCTCTTCTTTCTATATTTTTGTCCGCCTCTTTTCTTTGAGATTATCGTTTTCATTTGATGTTTTCTCTCACAAAAAAATCACAGAAAAAATTTCAGCAATTCGTCACCACTTTTTCTTCGTCTAAAACGTAAGTCTAGAGAGTATAGTGTAGTTTTGCGTTCGTATACTTCGAATTTAGAGTGTCGCGAATACAGTTTCTCAAGTGGTTGTATCCTATGATTCTTAATCGTACCAAACCATCACACTATGGGCGATTATAAAAATTAATGAAAGATATCAAATTTCGCCTCCACTCCTATCGGTTTTCTCAAATCGTTTTCAACTCTTTTTTCTTTCTGTAATTCTATATTTTATTCGCAGTTTTTCACATCCGGATTTTAGCGTCCTACAATTCACATGTCCAAACTCTTTGGTACGAGACAAATTCTGATTATAAGAATGGCGGATCATCTTGGCATTCAGATATAACTTCTGATTGTGACTTTTATGAGAAGATTGAAGAATTTCATGCATTTTGCAGATTAGAGAATCTAAAAATGGCTCTAACTGCAATGGAAGCATTAAAAAATATGGGTTATTATTAGCTTAAAAATGTCCTACATCTGTTGGGACAAAGATTTTTGGACAATGTATATAGGATGTGGCAATCCTCCTCTCTTGAGTTAGTTTTTGGGTTGAGTTAGGCCACATTTTTAATTCAGAGTCCATGGTTGGCCCAACAATCAAATTTCCCACAAAAATGGTTTTCCAACTATGTAACGCATATAAGTGGCATGTCTTGTTGTGGTATTTCCGAGATGTTGGACTTGGACTGTTTCCTTTGGACCGTTTCCTACCCACATCTCGAGAGGGTCTATTAGAGCCCAAAATATCCCACATCGGTTAGGATAAAGATTTTTGGGCAATATATGTAGGATGTGGCAATCCTTCTCCTTTGAACTAAGGGTCTATTAGAGCCTAAAAATGTTCCACATTGGTTGGGATATAAAGTTTTTTGGACAATATATATAGGATGTGGTAATCTTCCTCTCGTGAACTATCTTTTTGGTTGAGTTAGACCACATTCCTAATAAGCTAGACTTTTAGTATTAGCACAGTTATGTGGAGAAGAAGATACGTTTCGAGAAGTCAGTGTTTTACAAGAAGCTAAAGCTTATGTTTAGATGCGAATTATTTAAAGTATTATACTGATGTTATGATTGGGGAATTTGATGCGTTTTGCAAACAAGGTAAGGTGAAAAAGGCACTGTATAGTATAGATACATTGGCGAGTATGGGTTATGTTGTGGATTTGAGTAGGCTTTTATGGTTAGCAAAGTTATGTGGAGAAGCAGAGGCTTTACAAGAAGCTAAAGCTGTTCATGGGAAGATTAGTGCTTTGGTTTGCAATTTATATTTGAGTTCGTACCATGTTCTGATAGAAATGTATTCTAATTGTGGGCTGGTGAATGAAGCAGCGAGTGTTTTTGAGAAAATGCCTGAGAAGAATTTGGAGACTTGGTGTAGTATAATAAGATGTTTCGCAAAGAATGGTTCAGGAGAAGACGCTATTGATATGTTTACTCGCTTTAAAAAGGAAGGAAACAAACCTGATGGTCAACTATTCAGAGGAGTTTTCTATACATGTGGTGTGTTAGGTGATGTTGATGAGGGATTACTGCATTTTGAATCAATGTCTCGAGACTATGGCATCATTCCCTCCATGGAAGACTACGTAAGCATTGTTGAGATGTATGCGTTACCTGGTTTTTTAGACGAGACTTTAGAATTTGTTGAGAAAATGCCAATGGAGCCAAATGTTGATGTGTGGGAAACATTGATGAATCTTTCTCGAGTACATGGGAATTTAGAGCTTGGAGATTAGTGTGCTGAGTTTGTTGGATTGGTAGATCCTACACGGTTGAACAAACAATCTAGGGAGGGGTTTTTACTGGTCAAGGCATCAGATGTTGAGAAAGAGAGTGTAAAGAAAAGGTCGGGTATTCATGCTCTTAACGAAATCACAAATGGGACGCGAGAATATAGGCAGGGGATACGAATCTTCCTGAGAATGATGAACTGTACACACTATGGAGGAATTTAAAGATGCATATGATAGAAATGGGTTATGTTGCTGATACAAGACCTGCTTTACATGATGTAGACGAAGAGAGTAAAGAGACAGCACTTCTTGTTCATAGCGAACGAATAGCTTTTGCTCGTGGTGTTCTCAACTCCGCACCCTGTACAGCTTTCATGGTGATAAAAAATCTCCGTGTGTGTGTTGATTGTCATAACGCGTATAAGATTATGGCAAAATATAGTTGGTAGAAGAGTGATCATGCGAGATCTAAAGAGATTCCACCATCTTGAAAAGGGGCGGTTGCAGCTGAAATGAATATTGGTGATTAACCACAAACCATTGAGGTGTGTTCTATAGTATCTGCCTTGAAAAGCTTTCAGCTTTTATTTTTTCTCGAAAACGTCATTTTAGTTTTACGAAAACAGATCTATTTCTTAGAAACACATTCTCATTATGTTTGTTGGAAACTTTGGCAGGATTGAAGGCAGATTCTGCAACAGAGTCACAGAGACAAACTTAAATCATAAGCAGCAACGTTTCGCCAGGCATTAATATTGTGGAGCTGTTATATTATTGTCATAGAACATATTTTTGCTATGTATTGTTTTCTGGGTAATATTATCAAACGTTACTGGGTTTCCGTGTTATCACTTTGGCAATTGAAAATGTAGGAGAAGGTGATTGTCTTATTTGAGCTCGTTGTTATGAATCCTATGATAATGTTCACCTAAGGGACATATGAAAAATTCATAAATTTTTCACAAAAATCTCAAAATTCCACTTTAAAAACAGAATTTAATTTTGAATGAATTTTATTTGAAAAAATAGTATATTTTGATTTGCCTTCTGAAAATTTTGATAATTACATTAAGAACTTGGATTTTATCCATCCACCCAAAAGAACTCGGATAAAAACCGGAAACCTAACTTTCATTCTTCAAATTTTCTCTCGATTTCTCCAATCCCTCTCACAATCGCGACCATAAACTCTCTTTCTCTCCTTTTTTGTAATATTAAGGATAACTAGCACTCTAACTAGAATCGATTAGCTTCAATTGTTGAGATTTCAACTTGATTTTCAATGAAAATGGTTAGGACAAGATGGGAAAACAAGAGCTCAGGAAACAAGAAGAAACATATTAAAGAAGAAGAAGAGATTGCTGCTCGTGTTGAGAACCCGCGACCTCCGGTTCTAGAAGACAAAAGGATTGAAGAAGGAGAACTCCCTCCGGTTCAAGAAGACGAAACTATTAAAGGAAGAGAACCTCTGGTTCAAGAAGATGAATGGATTAAAGAAGGAGAAGAAATTGCTTCTAATGAGGATGATTGAAGTGAAGAGAGTGAAGAACATCTCAAAGAAGAAGAAGGAGATACGAATGGGAATGGTGATGAAGATGAGGATGTCGGTGAGAATGAAGACAAAGTAGATACAAGTCGAACTGTGAACGATCCCATTGACTCAACAGTAAGTAATTGCTCTTGATGTCATTCGTTTTACTTAGGGAATAAGTAGAACTAGTGTTTTTTGTAATACTAGTAATACTTGGTAAAACTAGTCGGATTTATGTGGTAATACTTGGTAAAACTAGTTGGATTTGTTTGTAATACTGGTAATATTTGGTAAAACTAGTCAGTTTTTTTGTAATACTGATAATACTTGGTAAAACTAGTCGGATTTGTTTGTAATACTGGTAATACTTGGTAAAACTAGTCGGATTTGTTTGTAATACTGGTAATACTTGGTAAAACTAGTCGGATTTGTTTGTAATACTGGTAATACTTGGTAAAACTAGTTGAATTTATTTGTAATACTGGTAATACTTGGTAAAACTAGCCGGATTTATTTGTAATACTAGTAATACTTGGTAAAACTATATTTTTTTTGTACCTTAATTCGTACTACTGGTATAACTTGGTAATACTTGGTAAAACTGGTTGTTGTAGGATTCCGAGGAGGAAACGTCAGAGGTGGCACTACAACCTTTTGAGAATGTACTTCCCGCCAACAGAGTATACGAAGAAAATCAAGTTGGCAACAAGGTGTTTCATCCATGAAGCTTTGACAACCCTAGACGGTTTGAATCATCTGCTCACTACGTTTGAGAGGAAATGGTTTGAGGAACATATATAATTCAAACACATTTTCCACATGCCAAGGGACAAAAACCACAAGGTTATGGGCATGTGGATGCTCCTTCTTCGAACGACATGCATTGAGAAAAAGAAGGAAGATTGGTTTGTTGTCAATGGCATTCCAATCCGTTATGGTATAAAGGAACACGCCTTGATATCAGGATCAAGCGGGGAGTGAGGCCTTTGTGAAGAGGCATTTTAGGGGGCAAAAAAGTATTCGATATCAAAACGTGAAGAAGAAGCTAGAGGAAATGGTACCAATGGTACGTTTTTGAGATAGGTTAAAGATGGCAGTCCTCTACTTCTTATCCAACATCATCATAGCGCAAACAAAGATGGGAGAAGATGCTAAGCCCGTGGAGCCATTTTTTCTTAGAGTTGTGGATGATCTCACGTTTTGTAGGAATTTTCCTTGGGGAAGATTTTCATTTGATCATATGCTACGAGAGATCGAGCATACAATGACTCATTTTGGAGGAATCGTCAAGGAGGGTTCATTATGGCCAATTTCCGGTTTCTGTATTCCTATGGAGGTTAGTAAAAATAATTTGAGGTATTGGTCATTGTTACTAGTACTTATGCTTAGCTAACTCTCGAAGTATATGTGTGTTGTGTAGCTTTTAGCATTTAAGGCAATTCCAAAATATAGGGAATAAATTCTGAGAAGATTATCCAGGCGCAGATGAAAATTGTCCTCGGATGTGCACAAAAAGGTTCAAGAAAGGCGAATTAAAAGGGATTCCTCTTTCGAAAATAAATGAAGAACTTGGTAGAACTATGGTGAGTTATCTTAGTAATATTTTTCATATGAATTATTTTGGTTTATTATGTTATAATCTTTCATCATTGTTTACGTTCACAGGATATTGATAGTATCCTAGTAGTTAGAGGTGAAGAAAACTCGCTTCTAACTAAAATCACGGAAGAAGAAGACGACGATGATAACCACGATATTGTCATTGTTAGTTGTTTGCAATGTCTTTGTAAAGTCTATACCATTTTTTTGACGAAATGTTTAACCAAAATGTGGCTTTCCGATTAGGAGAGGAACATGTGGATGCGGTGAACGAGGAAATAGGCGTCACCAATGAAAGACCAGGAGACTTGCTTTTCGCTGAATTGGTGGATCTCGTAAAAGGGATGGGAGAACAGATGAAGGAAGTTGTGGACAAAGTTGATGGGTTCGACAAAAGGCTCGGATCCTTGGAAGCTTCTGTGAAGGAGTTAGAAGAGAAGTCAAAGGTAAGACTTTGTAATACTTGGTAATACTAGGTAAACTATGCTGTTGAACTAGGTAGAACTATACTAGGTAATATACTATGTAGAACTATACTAGGTAATACTTGGTAATTGCTTGGTAATACTTGTTAATACTAGATATAACTGTATTCTATTGCTTGGTAATACTTGGTTTTACTAGATATAATTATATTTGATTGCTTGGTAATACTTGGTTTTACTAGATATAATTGTATTCGATTGCTTGGTAATACTTGATATAATTGTATTCGATTGCTTGGTAATACTGAGTATCTGTATTCGCTTGGTAATTTCTTAGTTACTTGGTAATACTTGCAGGCGCCTGCAAGTCCATCAGGAGAGGAACCCATCACTGCTCGTTCCACAGACCCATCAGACGAGGATAATGCTGGTCCTTCCCCACAACCACTTACCAAGGGTGTTAAATGGACTAGAGTAGCCGAGAACCCGAACACACGAGTGACAAAGTCGAAGACCAATGTAGTATGAAGAAAACTATAGGCGCTTGTTTTTTTTTGTATTTGAACTCGAAAACTATGTTGATTTGTTTAAATATGCTATTTTTGTATCTTAACTATGCTATTTTTTTGAATTTGAATTCTATGTTTTTTTTGTATTTGAATTCATAATACTGGTAATAGTGGGTGTTACTATGCTATTTTTTTATTTGAATTCGTAATACTGATAATACTGGATAGAACTATGCTATTTTTTATTTGAATTCGTAATATTAGAAATACTGGGTAGAATTATGATATTTTTTTATTTGAATTCGTAATGCTGGGTAGAACTATGTAATTTTTTTTTTTGAATTTGTAATACTAGTAATATTGGGTAGAACTATGCTATTATTTTTTGAATTACTGGTAATACTTGGTAGAACTATAACGACACAATTCAAGATCAAACATCTTATAAAACAAGAGTGTTTCAAAACAAAGGAGAAACGAAGATAAATCCAAAAGAAAGTTAAGTCTTACAAAGCAAACAAAGATAAATCACCAAGGAATTCTTTTTATATCAATGCATAGGACCAAAAAGCTTTTCGATTCGACCCACAAGCCTAACCACTAACTCCTTCAGGTTTGTAATCTCTTCGGCATTTTTTTCCACCTCTCTACGCAATTTTTTTATCATCAATTCATGGAGTCTGATGCTTCCCTCTTTGGACTGCTCATCAAACTCTTTCCTTAACTTAGTCACCTCTTCTTCGATAGCGTGAACCCAAAATTTCCGAATGTGTAAGCCATCATTCTTCACATAAAGACAAATATAACATCACATATTCAACATTAAAGCCATTAATCTAAAATCGATGTCTTCTTCTTACCTTAAACACATTGCATGTAAAGTATCTCCTTCCTATGGGTGCTTCGGTTGAGGTCTCCTCGATGATGCTTCCACCACATGGAAAGCTTGAAGGAAGGCCATAGTCTCCATCGACTATTAAAAATTGCATGTCGTATAACTCCTTGTTCCTCTTCATTTCAGTGTAGTTGGGGTAATTCTCTGAGATTAAATCCATGATTACCTTA
The DNA here is from genome assembly GCA_963922655.1 of Cardamine chenopodiifolia. Taxonomy (NCBI): domain Eukaryota; kingdom Viridiplantae; phylum Streptophyta; class Magnoliopsida; order Brassicales; family Brassicaceae; genus Cardamine; species Cardamine chenopodiifolia. Next base: position 11,908,167 of record OZ000486.1, on the reverse strand, counting down.
ATCCAAATCAAAGACCTAACCTTAATCGAAATCAAATAATCAAATCAAGACCTAACCTTAATTGAAAATCTTACCCAAAAGTGATTGAGAAGGAAAAAGAATTCAAGAGAAAAAAAAAACATTTGAGCTTTGGGAAGAAGAGAATGGAGAAGGAAGAGAATATATTATAGAAAGAGATGGGGATGGGCGTAAAAAAATTTGGTGTTGGCACCAAATATTTCTGTCCCCACGTATGTATTATGCTCAATGTGCGCCGCTGCCAAAGTTCCAAGTAGTATTGCTGAAGATAGTAGTTATACCAAAGTTCCAAGAAGTATTACTTTGGTTGTTTTCCATTTTAATTAGTATTACATGCCCTTAAAAAAATTGTGTTTTTAGTTTTACAGCTGATTTAAGTCGATTAACATATAATTCTTAGTGTTTTATGAATTAATATGTTAAAACCTATATTTTTGTAACTTCGATATCATAAATTGGTTATTATTTACAAAGTCACGTTAAAAATATAAGGAATATATTGTGTAGATGATTTCATAACAATTTAATACATAGTATTTTTGTAATTCCCATCTTAATAAATATTGTAACCATTTATTTCTGATTTTTACAACACAAATAATTCCTTATTAATACATAATATAATATTGTAACATAATAATAATTATTTTCCAGTTATATTAGTTGATTTAAGTCGATTAACATATAATTCTTATTAGTGTTTTATGTAAGAATTTAATATATAGTATTATTGTAATTTGTTTCTTAATACAAAATGTAACGTAATTATTATTTTCTATTATCAACTTTCTTCAGTTATACCAGTTATACCAGTAATACTGGGTAGAACAAGTAATATAAGTTAGTTATCCAAGTAATACCAGTTATACAAGCTAGTTATACAAGTACTATCAGTTATATAAGTAATACAAGTTAAACCAGTTAGTTATACAAGTAATACTAGTTATACTAGTTATTCCAGTTTTTCATTAGTTATATCATTTATTCCATTTTTCATTAGTTATATCAGTTATTCCAGTTTTTCATTAGTTGTTATACCAATTTTTCAGTTTTTCATTAGTTATACATGTATTACCCAGTAGTCACAGAATCAATATATAGTAGTACATAACGGAAAACCAGCTTAATGTAGTTGTACACGCCAATAAATAGTATTACAAATGATGAAAATAAAATCAAACACTAGTACGATTTTAAAATAACAACCGTTAGAGTCCTTATCTCGGCCGCCTTTTATTTTTCGTCCTTGGACGCCGTTCCCAACCCGATGGAAACCTTTTTACTTTCTTCCTTCCCATTTTTACTTTTCGATCCGGAGGTATGATATGTTTGCTTTTGATGTCATCTGGGACATCCCATTGAGACATATCTGACACTAACTAAATTGTCCTGTGATACGCCATTGCCCACAACTCCGTCCAATAATATTTTGAGCACAACTCATGTAATTGGATATCACGAGCTCTATCATCATGCCTTAGGAATTCAATGTAAGAAGCTAATGCGTGCACACAAGGATACCTTTCGATATCGAACACCCTATAACTGCAACTTTTCAAGAGCAAGTTCACCAAATAAGGTTTTCCATCACTACCGATGACATTTTATTCAAGCTCGAAAGTTTTTAGCTCCGTCACAATCAATTTCTCAGCAATAGCCCATAAATCATGCATGCAGTTCTCCACTAAAGGTACCAGTTTATTTGAAATTGATCTAGACACAGCCTCCTTCCGATGTTCATTAAACCAATTAGCAAATTTTTTAATGATTGCGTCAAACATGGGTATTAAGGAGTACCGCCTTGCGTCCTTAAAAACACTTTTCAAAGATTCCACAGTTGCTTGTTTATAAGTTGTATCTTTCTCCTGAAAAATAACACCTTGCCCATTTTTCTTTCTTGGTACTCTCCTCCAGATACTCGGCCGCAGAAGGATATCTTGTCTTGAAAGAAGTATAAGCACCGTTGAAATCAGCCACTGTGTAATGCCTACTGCACTCGATGAATCTCCATGCGACTACGTCTTTGTTAACGTTAGAAGCATGGCCTTTCATATTTTGGTACAAATGCCATATACAATACCCATGATGAGCCTGAGAATACACATACCTATGGTGCTAATGAGCCTTGCATTTCTGTCACTCATAAATACCAATTCGGAAGAGTCTGATATAACGGTTTTTAACATCTCCATAAAGCATGTCCAACTTGCATCATTCTAACCATCAAGTACACCAAACGCTATACGATAATGGTGACAATTAGGATCTTGAGCTGTAGTAAAAATTAGTACACCACCATATCTGCTCTTGAGAAAATTTGCATCCACAATTATCACTTTCCTCATGACTTAAAACCCTTCAATGCTAGCTCCCAAAGCTATGAATAAGTACTTGAATTTTTCCTTCTCATCCAATTTCACACGTGTTATTGTTCCATCATTGTGCTTCTCTAACATGTGCAAATAGCAATAAACATCTTGTAGCTTTCTTCCGGGGTACCATGCAAATGACTAATAGCTAGATTTCTCCCTTTCAATGCTGTGTAGTATGATATGGTCACACCTAATTTTTTCTTAACAAGATCCATGATAACTCTAGGAGTTGGGAGTTTTTATTTGTCTTGGATAAATGCAAAATAGCTGCAACTAATTATGGTGTGCCTTGCCTCTTCATGTTGTTGTCGCTCTAACTAGCCCGAGAGCATGCATGCATCTTGGTGTTCTTTCCAATCGAGAAAATATCTGTATTTGAATCTTTGTAGCTTGTAAGCCCCATTTACAACTTTCTTTACTACATTTTAGCACTAAACGTCCCAGATCATACCTTTTTATAGCAAAACCAAAACTGTTAACAAATGAGGCTCTATCCACCACATCTTGCAATGCCTTCCTATTTGGAAATTCTTGAAGCAGACTCACATCCAAACCGTCTTCCCATGCATCTACAAACTCACTACTTTCTACAACAAGTGGAATCTCAACATAATCATCACCCATATCTGATTTATCCATACCGTTATCCACACTTTCATCACGTGATACAATTCCCTCCTCTTTAGTATTATCATTAACATCCACTATCACCTCATGTTGTTGCTTTGCTTGTTCTTTTTCTATGTACAGAGTAATGACATTATCTCCAATTTCATCATCATTTGAATGCAACTCATCATCATAGTTCATAGCAAAAGAACTTTTGCCCGCTCTCGATAGTTGCTCGAGCAGTTCCAATATAATGATGACCTCCACAAACAAAATACATCGAAAATTCTCTTTATCAATGGAATAGTAAATTGTTCTTCACATCCCACCAGCAATGGATAGTAACTCAATTGCATTTAACCTTACTTTCATCTAATGCAAGCTTCTTGTATATCTTAGCTTCGATCGTCGACAAAGTTATCTCTTCCACTGATGTCTTCAACATTATACTATACATGCGACCTTGGCATTTAAAATGTATGCTGACGTTGTTGCTCATTGCATCCTACCAAAAAACAACCTCAATCAGTCACTAATACTAGTTTTACTAGTTAAACTACATTTATCAGTAATACTAGTTTTACTAGTTATACTACATTTCTCAGTATTACCAATACTAGTTTTACCCAGTTCTCCTATCGCAAGAACTCAAATTGGATCGTTTTGGGTTCTAATCTATAATACACTACGATTCAACCACTCAAATTGGGTCTTGTTGGGTTTTAATCTACAATATACTATGATTTATCAATAATACTAGTTATACTCTATTTATCAGTAATACTAATTTTATTAGTTATACTACATTTATCAGTAATACCAATACTAGTTTTACCCAGTTCTCCTATCCGCAAGAACTCAAATTGGATCGTTTTGGGTTCTAATCTAAAATACACTACGATTCAACCACTCAAATTGGGTCTTTTTGGGTTCTAATCTACAATACACTACGATTCATCAGTAATACTATTTATATTATATTTATCAGTAATACTAGTTTTACTAGTTATACTATATTTATCAATAATACCAATAATAGTTTTACTCAGTTCTCCTATCCGCAAGAACTCAAATTGGGTCGTTTTGGGTTCTAATCTACAATACACTACGATTCAACCACTGAAATCTATATGTTACCAATTTAAAGTCCTAATCGACCCAGAACCATGGTAAAACACCAAATGTGCATAGAATCAAATCCTCAAAATCAAAAACAAAATTTGGAGAACGTATTTTGAAGCTTAAGGATGGTGAAGTAACGGTGATGCAAAGCTCCACTAGTGAGCTCGACGGTGCCAGAGAAATCTCGACTGTGCAACGTCGTCCTCGGAGGAGAAATCGTAGTCGAGGATGCTTTTTTCTCTGTTTTTTGTTTAATTATTTTCTTTTTAATTCAATAAATTAAGGGCATTTTCGTCTTCAAACCATCAATTCACTTAAATTGGATATAGGAGATTGAGGAGGAATATAGCAGATTTTTTTTTTGAATGAACTTCTCGGCTATTTGCTCCAACGAAGGTCTTACCTTGTTCTTAAGATGCACCTGTATAATATATGTATGGGTATATAAACATTTAAAATGTTATGGGTTAACATCAAAAAGTCTTTCAGTTATAAATCATGTACCTTTTATTCTTGGTCAAATACGTTGTATAAGAATGAGTCTTAACTATCATTTGAGGATCAAACTTAAGGTAATGAGTCCAATGGTGTTAAGAATTATTTAAAAGAGGAATTTGAGCTTATGTTTTGCAATTTGAAAAATACCCAATCTGTTTTTCTTTCTTTTAAAAGTTAATATTAATTTTCTAAAATAATCTCAATAAAACTTAATAATAATATACAGAGAACAACTATATTCTAAAAATAATTCTATTGTTTTTGTTTAGATAAAATAAATCTCTATTTTATGAAAAAATTAGTGTCGATTATTATTATAGATAAAATTTTAAAACTAGATCTAATATTATTTGATGAAAATTAATAATATTTGTGAATTCTAAAAATTTCAAAGATGTCATATCTTTTTGATAATTGAAATAATCAAAATTAAATATGGTTAAGAACGAACTAATTGGTTTGTATAACCGTTAAAATATTTTGAGATTGAATAAGGAACAAGCCGATGAAAATTAAAGACCATTAGTTGGAGACATTTTATTTTAATGTAAGAATTTTTAGAGATAAGCTTTATAATATTTATAAAAGAAATTTCTATTGGTGGATTTTAATATATAAAATTAATAAACTATCTTCATCTCAAATTTATTATTATGATTATTTCAAATTTTTATTTATTTATTAAAAATATAAATTTTAATTCAAATCGGGAAAATAATACTATGTCACATATAAAAGAAATTCGTTTTTTCCAAAAAGTATTTTTCAAATTATAAAACATAAACATGGTATCAAAAATTCAAAATTTTAAAACCCAAAATGTTAAAAAAAAAAACTTGTTTTCATAAGTGGAAACCTAAAATGTTAAAAAATGGATTATAGGAATAATTTTTTGATTACTTGAGGAGAATGCTAGTATATTTTTGTTTATATTTTATTTTGTTGATTTGAACGTGTTTAAAACTAGCTTGTTATGTGGAAAATAATTACTTATGAGATGATGACACATGAAAAAAATATATTTAAAACAATTTTAGTTTGCAATTCTATTGTCAAATTTTCATTTCTTTTTCTTGACTAATTATGTTTTGTTAATTTTTGTTTTGTTGTTTAATACTAACTAAGATATACATAGTTGATGTGATGCATATACTATTTTTGTTATGAATATTTTAGCTCTTGCCCATTGAGATGGAGTATGTAGAATTAAACTCCAGTTTTATTATGTTGGAATGGATAGTTAAATTGTATTGCAAGATTGAGTCATCGGGTTCAAATCCAGTTTTCAAAAAAGTTGCCAAATAACATCTAAAATGTTATGTGGACTACCACTTAGAATTCAGATATTATCAGATATTTTTTTTATAATTTCTTATACCCCTGCATGAATCTTAATTATGTTAAGCTAGTATATATATATAAAGGTAATGGCATAGATTGACCCAAATTTTTGACGTAATTACTAGTTTGACTAGTTTTTTTGGAGTATATTTTGAAAAGGTTAAAAGACAATAAAACCTAATCTTTATTTTATAATTATGAAAATTGTCATTTATGTTTAAATTTTGCAAACAGTTACAAATTTGCAAACAGTTACAAAAAAATATTAATGGCAAGTTAAATATTTAATGTTTTACAAACTTTCGTCGGAAAAAAAACTTCCGCGAGCCACCACCGTCGCCACCGTCACAGAGTTAGGGTTCATCGTCGTCGCCAGAAAAATGTCCGCTTTCATCGAAAACCCTAACTTACTTTAGATTTCATCTTTCTTTTCGCCGATTTTTTTAGTTTCTCACTGATTTTTTTCATCTTTGTTTTGTGTAGTTTCAGTTTCATCTTCGTCGCCGAGTTCACTTTTAACCAAGCCAAAGAAAGGTCCGCTTTCATAAAAAACCCTAACTTTCTTTCAGATTTCATGGTTCTTTGTCGCCGATTTTGTTAGGTTTTTTAGATTTCTTTCACATTTTTTTTCTGTAGTTTTTCGTTGTAAGATTCTTTTAGATTTTATGTTGTCACAGAGTTATTCTAGTTATCGCAAACTTATGTTTGTGTTACCGCATACTTATTTAGTAGTTGCTTAGAGTTATTTAGTAGTTGGCGCAGAGTTATTTCGTAGTTGGCGCAGAGTTATTTCGTAGTTGGCGCAGAGTTATTTAGTAGTTGCCGCAGACTTATATAGTAGTTACCGCATACTTATTTAGTAGTTGTCGCAAAGTTATTTAGTAGTTGTCGCAGCGTTATTTAGTAGTTGCCGCAGACTTATTTATTAGTTACTGCAGACTTATTTAGTTGTTGCCGCAAACTTATTAAGTAGTTGCCGCAGACTTATTTAGTAGTTGCCGCAGACTTATTTAGTAGTTGCCGCAGACTTATTTAGTAGTTGCCGCAAACTTATTTAGTAGTTGCCGCATACTTGTTAAGTAATTGCCGCATAGTTATTTAGTAGTTGCCGCATAGTTATTTAGTAGTTGCCGCAGACTTATTAAGTAGTTGTCGCAGACTTATTTAGTAGCTGCCGCATACTTGTTTAGTAGTTATCGCATATTTGTTTAGTAGTTGCCACATAGTTATTTAGTAGTTACCGCAGACTTATTAAGTAGTTACCGTAGACTTATTTAGTAGTTACCGTAGACTTATTTTGTATTGCCGCTGACTTATTTTGTATTGCCACTGAATTTTTTGTGTAGACTGATATGTTGTCGATTTGATTGCAGAGATATAGCATCTTATCCTGATAGGCTTTCCAAAGATGGAAAATGTTATGTTTAAGTGGGTAACATAAACCACTATTATTCCTATTCCAAATTTGGGGCCATTAAAAAGAGTATTGGTAATGGTGTTTGGGATGCGTTGAAGGAATCATCTGTTGGTATTTTTTTTAAGCTATATGATATAGACTTCATGGGGGAGAAGTTCATATGGTCATCCTCTTATATTCATTACTTCATCACACATCAGGTGGCGGTGAAGAATATACACGAGGTTTGGTCATTGATTGATGATCAACCATTAAGACTTTTGCTGCACAAATTTAAGGATCTCACATGTCTTAATTGTGACCTATATCCATCTGATGTGCGATCAGAAGCTGTTGATTATGAAGACTTTTGGAGAGAGATGAACATTCCTTTAGGGGATGGACCTAATTGAGAGGGGGGGGGGAGATCTGCGTGTTTTGAGATGTTGTCAGAATTGGAGTTACGAGAAGAGGATGATGGCTGGAAGATTATGTATAATACATGTTGGAATACATGGCATCAATCATGCATCAAGGATCCCGCTGAGTGATGCAAAAATAGTGCTTGATAAGGAGAGCTTTGAAAACTATCGGTGGGGTAGAGTGGGATATACGAGTTTGGTAAATTTAATCAAAGCTCTGGAGTAAAAAACGGACAATTACACATTACACGGATGTGTTCATGTTCTGTCCGTATGGTTATTTGAGTCGGTTCATTCTTTAGGGGAGATCTATGGATTTAAGAGAAATATGGATGATGTTCCTCCACTACTAACTGGCGAGGAAGTCAGAAGAGATTTAGATTTGAAGATTTAATAAGAGAGGACAAAGCTCAACACTGAAAGGTATGAATTGATTATGTCACAGTTGTTTATGATGAGAGATACTTAATTTGTTATAATGATGATATTCATATGGTACTTGTTTGCTATGTAGGTTCGTGTTAGGTATATGTATCCCTTTTGGAGTGACAATGAAGAAAATAAAGATCTCAAACTTGACAAGCTGATTCAGGACATCATTAGGATCGTATGGATCCAAATTTTTGGCCTATAAAGGAACCGAAGAGTGCTAAGTCGGTTCGAGGTGGAAGTTCAAAGAAAATGTTGATGATCAAAGCAAAAAAACATTCAAATGTTAGGATTGTTGTTGCTTATTTTAACAAAACATTTTTGTATGTGATTACTCTTGTTATTAACTATTGTTTTAAATGTGTAGGATGTTGAAGAAAAGAAGACCTTAGCTGGAATGTTTAAGGTAATAGAAACATTAGTTCGCACCCTTGACGACTTGGGCACAAGATTGGGAGGTTGAAACAAACGTTGATTCGAAGCTAGCTACACTTAAGCAGATATCAATGATCTGCGAGAGCGAGAAGGGAAGGGAAAGTCTAATTCTCACAAAGAACCAGAGAAAGAAGATGATGAAGGGAGTAGTAAAACACCGGTTAGTTCAAGTAAATTTATTTATTTAGCTGCAGATTTACTTACATATTGCTATAGATTAATTATTGTATTGCCGCAAACTAATTTTGATTTGCGAAAGCAAGGAGCTAAGGTCAAATAAAAAAATGTTGCTTTTACCAAGTCTTACAAAGAACCTGAGCAACCCAATCATGAATCTAGTATTAAAACACCAGTTAGTAATATCTATTACCGCATACTTGTTTAGTAGTTGCCGCAGAGTTATTTAGTAGTTACCGCAGACTTATTTAGTAGTTGTCGCAGACTTATGTAGTAGTTACCGCAGACTTATTTAGTAGTTACCGCAGACTTATTTAGTAGTTGTCGATAACTTGTTTAGTAGTTACCGCATATTTATTATGTAGTTGCCGCAGAGTTATTTAGTAGTTACCGCAGAGTTATTTAGTAATTACCGCAAACTTATTTATTTTTGTTTTACATGTTTAATGGGTTGGTTTAATACTTATATGCAGTTGTGGTTGGTAATGGACATGAAGAAACCGTCAGATAAGCTTCCACTTAAAAAATTTGTTAAGAGTGCGATAAATGTTGAAAAGAGTGAGGCTCTGATGAAGAAAAAGCAAAAGATATCTCATGCTGAAGATGATGTCGTAGACATAACTCAACAATTTCAAACCCAATCCACAAACTTGGAAATGGTATCAACTTCAGAGGAAGGGTCAAATCCGCTAGAGGTCATTGCTAATATAGCAGAAAAGCTGAAGCATTTGGATGAAAAGACACCAATGCCGAAAAGAGTTCCACATTTGGTGCATTCTCAACAATTACATACGTTGGTAACTCTACTGTGAAACACATCATTCCAAGTATCAAACGCAGACTTCCACATGTTATAACTTCTGAATACGACTATGATCCTATGGACGTTGTCGATGAAACCAAATTGTGTAAGCTAATTGATTTAATAAAGACTGATGAGTAAGTATATAATACCTTTATAGTCATAACCATCATCGTCATTATTTAGAAATTTGAATATGAAATTTTTTTTTATTCTTAAAGGGACCAACCACTTGGAAGCAGTAATCCAAATGTGGAACATTTCAAAATGCTTATTACACCAAGGAAGGAGTGGTCGGATCCATATTATGGATGGTTGGAAGATACGGTAATTACTTATAACTTTTACCCTATTGTCGTACACTTATTTACTAGTTACCGTAAACTTATTTACTAGTTATCGCAGACTTATTTAGTATTTGCCGCAGACTTGTTTAGTAGTTGTCGTAGACTTGTTTAGTAGTTGCCGTAGACTTGTTTAGTAGTTGCCGCAAACTTATTTAGTAGTTGCCGCAAACTTGTTTAGTAGTTACCGCAAACTTATTTAATAGTTGCCGCAAACTTATTTAATAGTTGCCGCAAACTTATTTAATAGTTGCCGCAAACTTATTTAATAATTGTCGCGGAATTATTTTGTAGCTATCGCAGACTTATTAGTAGTTGCCGCAGAGTTGTTTAGTATTTGCCGCAGAATTATTTAGTAGTTGTCGCATACTTATTTTGTAGTTACTACAGACTTATTTAGTAGTTACTACATATTTATTTTGTAGTTACTTACTTGTATTCATTTTTTTACTGCACGTGGTTGACGCATTGACAATGTTCCGCAATAGGTCTACTCATGCTCCTTCATCTTACCGGGAAAGAATAGGCTTTCTGACCCATATTTCACCTGTATCATGGGAAATGATATCAAACGTGTCCCGCCAAATGCCAGGAAATTCTTGTTTGACAAAACTTATCTTGACCATTTCTACGGTGTAATTCTTCCCGAGCTGTCAAACAAGAGTTGGTTCCTTGATATTGATAACTTATACGGTGTCCTTAATGTGAAAAACAATCATTGGGTTGCTTTAGTCATTGACTTCCCGAAAAAGAAGATATAAGTCTACGACTATATCCCAACTCATACCACCAACAAGGAGATCCTTGAAGCGTGTCATTTTCTCCGGAAAATGATCCCAGCAATTCTAAGCATTATGGTTCCGGAGAGAGACCACAAGCCTAGCTATGCCATGTATGAAGTGTATAGAGTCACAACAGGCGTTCCGATCAATGAGAATCTAGGGGATTGCGGTGTCTATGCCTTAAAATACATCGAGTGTCTTGCTTTAGGATGAACATTCGAAGGGCTTAACTATATGACCATTCAGGACATGTGGGTGAGATTAGCGGTTGAGTTGTTTGATGAATTTCCAGAGTATTCAGGACCAGCAATGACTAACCCATTTCTTCGTGGTATAGATATGAAAATTCTTCAATTTAATGATAACTCAATATGAATTAACAATAGTGTAGTGTAGATTTTACAATATAAAGTTTACAATGGTTAAGTGTCTAGTTTACAATGCTTTAGTTTACAGTTTAATAAGGTATTTATGTGTAATATATATATATATATATATATATATATATGTCTGTGTGGGAAATAATAACTGAGAAAAAAATTGTTGTTTCACCATTCGTCAAACAATTAACGACAAACTCATTTATAATAAATAAAATGACCATATAATTTGATAAATAAGACTAAAAATTATGAGGTGAAACAAGATGACAATTTTATCCTTACAAAGAGAAAACATGTATGATTTTCAAAAGTCTTTTTTATTACAAATCTCACATATTGCAACATCAAACAAACACCAAAAACATTTCTTACTTGAAAGTTGAAACAATATAATTTTCTAAAGATAGATTCAAACCAAATTTCATTAATTAAAAGCATTTGATACTAAGCTCCTTGTTACTTTTTGGAAGTTTATTTACCTTGGAAACTGCCTCTTCCACCTCTATCTTCTTCTTTTCAGAAAACGATGATGTCTTAATCATCATCTTCTTCACTACTGTCATTTGCATCACAAAACCCGACGCTAGCATAAATTCTTCTTTATTTGAACCGCTGAAGTTGTGCATCCATAGAGTATCCACACAAAAATCAACACTGGGAAATGGTGCCTTCTCCCACAACTTATATTGTGCTCCATTGTTAGAAGATTCTCCTTTCCCCTGAGAGGATTGTTATTCTACATATACAAAAAAAATAAATGTATAGAATCTTAATATTATTTTTAACAAAAACGATTAAAGAAAAAATGATCAAAGTAACCAATTAAAAGTGAAGCATGAAATGAATATACCTTAAAAAGAATTTCAAGCTCTATCATTTTTTGTCCACATAAATAGGATTTTCCATAGAACCTCAACCTCCTGTGGATTCGTTAGATCTACACTGACGGACAAAGATGCAAGTAGTCTTACATAGTTAAGAGGCCTTTGTCACCATCCTATGGATTCCGTTCTCATTAGATTTAAATATACAATTAACAAACATGTCAAACTAAATATTAATATGATTATTTTCTTTATATATATAAATATAATTGCTTGTACTTGAGTGATATATGAGATATTGAAGCTGGTATGAGAAAAGAGTTTTCCTGCAACCCAATAGTTTCTACCAAATGGGAGTCTAGGAATTGCGAGAACGACATTATCACTCTCATATAATATAGATTGTATGGAGAGTATATCAAGACGAGTTGCACACACTTCAATGCCATCAATTTGGTTGCATGACATGGACAGAAACCCTAATCTTTTGTGATCAATCTTCAAATAACCATTTGGGTTGTAGAAAATGATTTGTAGGATTAGAACCCTGAGGGAGGGGCAAGACGAGATGACTTTGTTAAAGACAACAACCTCAAAAAGATGTAATAGAGTTCAAGGTTCTTGAGATTCCGACAATTTTTAAAGGCATGTGCATCATATAATATGTATTGATACACGAAAGTGTTGTGAGGCCTGGATGGAGGATCTCTTTGGGGACAACTTGCACATTGGCTTCAATTGTTGGCTCGAGGCGACCATTAAACTTTGCAAGTATTGAGACTTTTGGTGTGTTTCACACTAGTTAATGACTGGATCCAAGAATCAAGCGTCTCATCTTCACATTTATATGAGTAATGAAATATTATAGAAGTCTCTAAATAGCCATTGTGATTGTTTATAACCTGAAAATGCAAAATAAAAAAAAAAAAAAAAGACAACGAAACAGATTTAAAACATATGGACAAACAATTAAAAAAAGTTTGTTCGGTTTTAATCCGATTATTGCTTAGTTTAACTTCAAATTTATGTGTTTAATAATACTAATCAACACCTAGAATAAACGAGTTTCTTTCAAATGAAAATACGTCACGAGTGAGATAAGCTCACAAACATCCACTAAGAGTTTATAAGTTTCTTTGTCTACAATCTTGTATCTAGTCTCTCATTCACTCTCGTACTTTTTTGTGATAGGTATATCACTAAAAAGAGTGCTAACGTGATGCAATGCCTAGGAAGTGTATCACCCACTCCCAACCCCGAGACTACAAAGAAGAACAAGAAGAAGAAACCTATAAGCAACACCCAAAGAACCCTTAGCACTATCATTACAAAAAAAAACCATCGGAAACGGACGATATTTCGATTGGGTGTGGCTGCCATCGGAAATTTCTAACGGAAAACCGACGGATTTCCAATTTTTGGATAACCGCCGGAAATCCATCGGAAATTTTGACGGATTTATGTCCGTTGGAGATTTTCGACGGATTTGCGATGGATTTTTGACAGATTTTTGATGGATTTTCGATAAATTTCCGATGGATTCCTGACGAATTCCAACAGCTTATATAAATATATATAATTTATAATATTTATGCCCCATTAAACATGTGGTGAACAGTTGACACGTCTACTCCCCAAATTTCCGATAGATTTCTGACGGATTTAGGTTTCGTGGTGAAATTCGATATTTAATACTAACCATTGTTATACTATATTTTATAACTTATTCAAAAGAAATAGATCCCAAATCAAGTCAATAAACCAATATTTTTTATGATTGACGTATTTGAACATATTACGAGTACATCGAGCTATGACATTACATATACATTAACTACAACCTTATAACTTCGATCATTCAAAAATATAAACTTGATATTTTATGATATAAGGTTATATCAATTTAACTAATGCATATTTTAAAACCCTTAAAATGATATTAAGAAAAAATTCAAAATGAAACAAAGTCAATTGGTACTCGAAACCCCAAACCCGTTGGAAATCCATCGAAAATTTCTGACGGCTATAGGGTTTACACGTGTCACGCATAAAAAATTGCGTGGCCTCCGACGGTTACGCAAAATTTTTGGCGCGGTTACATTTTACCAATTGGTTTAATTTAACCGCCTAAAGATTTTAATGAATTTCCGACGAATTTCCGATGGGAATATCCGTAGGAAATCATTAATATAAAAACTTCTCGTTCTTCCTCGCGACTAAACACAAAAAAGTAAAACTTATAAAATCTAAATAGTCAAAACCTCAAATCTCTTCGATTCTCGCCTTTTCACTCTCCATAACCTCTAAATGCATTCCCAAATCACTCCAATGGATAAAAATCCATCAAATATGTAAGTTTTCCTTTTGATTATCTGATTAAAAAGTTTTGATATATGTAGGTTTAGATTTAGGTTTTGGAAGTTAGATTAGGGTCTTGGATGACAGATGTAGGATTATGAAACATAGATTTAGGTTTTCTATGGTTAGATTTAGGGTTTTTGAAATTACTATGAATTTTTTTGTGATTTTTTAATTTTATTACAATTTATTTTGGTTTTATTTGATTTTTACTTGAATTTGATGAAAATCTGTAATTTGGAATTTATAAGATTTTTTTTTATTTTTTTTCGTTTTAAAATATTTATATAAATTTTTATTGAAAATTATGAAAACATTAGAAACATTTTGTAATTTTTGTTATGATTTTAAAAGAATTTTTGCAAATATTATAAAGGATTTTAATTGAATTGTATTATGATTTTAATAGATTATTTGTATTTTAATATGAATTTATTATTAATCTTATCAAAGTTTTCTTAATTTTAAGGTATTTTATCTTTTTGATTATTTTAAAATTTTTACAAATTTTATATATTTTGTGGTTTTTTTTAATTTTGTGATTTTATGATTTATTTTATGAATTTTACAAATTTTGTGGCTATGAATTTTGTTAATTTTTTTATTTATAAAAATTTTGGATTTTTTTGAATTTTGAATAATTTATGAATTATTCATGAATTATGTGGTTTTTAGAATTTTTGTGATTTAAATAAATTGTAATTTTGATTATTTATATTTTAAAATATTAAATTTCTTTTTGCAGGAATTACGGACTATATCATGCATCCGATTCTCATGCAGAAGAAGGTGATGGAGGATGTCATGGCTGAGATGCGAGGTTCTCGTCAAGTTGAAGATTTGGTTTTTGGTTTTAGATTTTCAATTTTATGTTTTCTTTTTTCTGTTTTCTATTTTATGAATATTGAATATTTTTACTTTAGCTTTTATTTTAAATTTTAATTTAATATGAAATTTGAAATTTAATTATAATATTTTTAATATAAAAACAATTATAAAACCCATTAATATTAAACCTAAAAAAATATTAAATCCGTCAAAAATTTGTCACTATTTTGATGGATTCTCGACGGTTTTACCGACAATAATATCCGTCGAAATCCGTCTGAATTGTGACCGTCACTTCTAGCGTTATTTCTTGTAGTGTGTAAATCTCTCTACCAAATGTTGTAGCTCTTGTTGCCTTCTCTTTACTAGATGATTTTTTATGCTGACCTTATGTCTCTATTTATAGTTGTCGAGGATTCTCTTTTCTACTTGGAAAATGTTTTGCTTCTTGTTTCCTACTAGAAATGGGATTTCTTTCAAGCCAAGAAATACCTATAAGTAATATTAATCTTAATGGGTCTTTATGTCCAAATCAGAATTGGTTTGGCCACCGCCCAGCAATGTCCCAACTCAATTTGATCCATTGGGGGTTTGGTCAGTGACTTGACACATCTTCAAAAATCTCCACCTTGTCAAGGCTTGTACCAGTATATCTAGTTCCTCGCACCAAAAAACCATTTGACGCTTCCAACGCTCTCTTTAATGGATGCCAGAAGCTCCTCCAGGAAATCTCCAATCTCTGAACACAACATGTTGGAGACGATATCCCGGAACGCCGCCGTGACTCAAGGAATCGGTAACGATAGTCTTCATCCTTGTCTTTGTATATTGACAATTCAGATTCTCTGGTTCTTGAGGTTTATCTTACGAACCTTAACTTCTTCTTCATCTCTTTTCAGGTGAAGAAGAACGCAAAGAGTTCGATGCCTTGCCGCTATGTGGAAAGTAAGTCCCCTCTTTTCACCAGATTCTTTCCGATTTAAGCTTCACCGCTTCTAACTACTATCTTCTTCTTCCTTTTCCTTTTCTCTGGAACATGCAATCGACATGGCCATTTCAGAGTATGCTCTCACAAAGTCATGCGACAACCTTCAGTTTTACGGTGAAACCCTAGAACGCATTTCTCGGTAAGCTTTTCGTCATCATATCTGCTGGGTTTTGTGATGTGTGAATTTTAATGATAATAACAGAACCGTCTTCAACTAAATCACAGATAAAATGATATTTATTAGCTATGTGTTTAATTTTGTCATGATGAACCAGATTTTTAGCTAAATGAATAACACTTTGTGAATCACACCGAAGCTTAAAATAGTTATAACCAATGTTTAATTCATCACAAATTTTCTGTAACCAAATTCCTTCTTTGGCTGCTTCTGTGAGAGCAATGTACTCAGCCTCTGTGGTTGATAATGCCAGCACATGTTGTAGGCTTGCTCTCCAGCTTACCGTGTTTCCACCAACTTGGAACACATATCCTGTAACCGATCTTCTTTTGTCAAGATTAGTTGCATAGTCAGAATTACAAAACCCTTCTATGTCTAAGTGTCCTGTTTTGTAAATGTTAGACTGAGGTTGGTAGTGCATTTAAGATACCTTAGTATCCACTTCACTGCATTCCAATGTATTCTTCCTGGATTAGCCATATATCTGCTTACCAAGCAAATAGCATATGCAAGGTCCGCTCTTGAACCAATCTTTGCATATATTAGGCTGCCTATTGCATTTGCATATGGCATTTCCTCCATGATTTTTTTCTCTTTGACCAATTCTTCTTGTGTTAATCTTTTAAGGTTCAGCTGTGTGTTAACCGGTGACACAACGGCCCTACATTCCATCATATTAAATGATCATAGCACTTGCCTTAGATATCTTCTTTGTGATAATTTTAGGATTCCATTCTTTCGATCTCTAATTATCTCCATCCTAAAATCCTTGTCGCTGAGCCTAGATCTTTCATCTTAAATTTTGTGCTTAAGCTTCTTTTTATGACTATTATCTTTTTCAAATCCTTAGCTACCACAAGCATGTCATCAACATAAAGTAGCAGAAAACTTGATCATCAATAATTGATCCTTTGAAATAGACACAAAGATCAATGATGCTTATGTGGAATCCTTTTGAGTCCATTATCTAGGAGATTTTTAGGCCATAGAGATATATATTCAATAGACATACCATTTCTTCTTTTCCTTTCTCAATAAAACATTATGGTTGATCCATATAGATTACTTCATCTAATGTGTCATGTAAAAAAGCAGTCTTGATGTCTAGTTGTTCTAATTCTAGGTCAAAATTCACCATAACTGATAGCATGATCCTTATGAAGACATGTTTCACAACTGGTGAGAAAATCTCATTATAGCCTTCACCTTCTACTTGTGTGAATCCTTTTGCTACAAGCCTAGCTTTGTATCTAGATTCTTCAACTCTGGGAATTCCTTTCTTTAATTTAAAAATCTATTTATAACCAACTGTTTTCTGTTTAACTGGCTTTGGAACAACCTCCCATGTTTCATTCTTGTGTAAGGAATTCATCTCTTCTTCCATATCTAGTTTCCATTTCTTCCACTCTTTACTTCTCTTAGCTTCTCCTAAGGTCTTTGGCTCATCTAGCTCCAAGTCCTCTTCACATGCTAGTGCATAGGCCACATATTGAGATGAGTATCCATATCTTTGTGGAGGCTGAATATTTCCTCTTCTGGCTCTATCTCTTGCAAGTAAATATTCATCAAGTGATTCATCTTCTTCTGATTCTTTTTCTTCCAAATCCTCATATATTTCAGATTCTTCCTTTGTTTCACCTTGTGTTTCAGCTTTTGTTTCTGAGGATGCTCCACCTTTACTGGTGTTGTCCTCATCCTCATATTCTCCTGAAATAGGTTCACCTTGAACCGAGGAACTTTGAACCGTGAAAATATTGTCTGGTCCTTGAATCAACTATGTTCTGAAAGTAACCATTTTATTCTTAGCTTTAGGTTGACTTTCAGCTCTAACTTCTTGGTATAGTTTATCTTCATCAAATACCACATCCTGCTAATGGTACATTTTCTTTCTTCTGGTAACCATATCATGTATCCCTTTGTTCCTTGAGGATATCCCATGAAAAAACTTTTTATAGCTCTACGACTTAGTTTGTCTTGTTGAATGTGTACATATGCAACACACCCAAACCTTTTTAGATGACTATAATTTACCTTAGCTCTTGTCCAAACTTATTATGGAATCTTATAGTTTAGTGAAGCATTATGAGTCATGTTGGTTAGATAAACAGCAGTGGCAGCTGCTTCTCCCCAAAAATTCTTCTCTAATCTGGTCTCTGCTAGCATACATCTTATTTTGTCAGCTATTATCCGGTTCATTCTTTATGATACTCCATTTTGCTGTGGAGTGTAGGTGCAAGTTCTGTGTCTTTTTACTCATATTTCTTTGCATATTTTATCCATTTGTTGATTGCATAATTCTAAACCAGTATCCGTTCTTAAACATTTGAGAGTTTTCTTTGTTTGATTTTCCACTAAGGTTTTCCACTCGGAGAAATTATCAAACACCTATTCTTTACTTTTTAAGAATCTGATCCACACCTACTTCGAGTAATCATCAATAAATGTCAGGAAGTACTTGTATCCCGATAAAATTGCCTCATTAGAAACTGAACCCCACAAATCGTTGTGTACATAGTCTAAGATACTTGTAGATTTATGCTTAGCTTTTGGAAAATTCTGTTTGTGTGATTTTTCTAGTACAAACTCTTCACAAAAATCTAGTGTGTGCACTTCTTTTGAGTTTAAGTATCCTCCTTTGACCAGAACATTCATGTTCTTTAGGCTCATGTGTCTGACCCTCGAGTGCCACCTATTTGCTTGATTTTTCTCAGCTCTTGCCACAAATGCTTCTCCTTTCAACACTGACCTTTGCAAATAGTACAATCCATCTTGATATTTTCCTGTGAGTACTTGCTTGTCATCCTTGTAGAATTTTACTGTAAAGTCTCCACCTGCATATTTACAGCCAGTCTTTTCTAATTGACCGTATGATATGAGGTTTTTGCCCATTGTTGGCGTATACCTCACATCTGTTAGTGTCATAATTTTTCCATCAAGATTTTATATTTTTAATTTGCCTATTCCCTTGACCTCACTATGAGTGTTGTTTCCCATCAGCACTTTTCCTCCATTGAATTATTTGAGGTCAAATAGCACTTCTTTGTTTGGTGTGATATGGAAAGTGCATTCTGAGTCTATCACCCATTCGTCCTTAGTGTCTTCTAAGCTGGCTGCTAGCACCATAGGTAGCTCAACATCTTTAACTACATTAGCCGCGTTGTTGGATTTTCTTTCAGGCTATTCTCATTTGAAGTGTCCTTCTATTCCGCAAATCCAACATTCTCTTTTCTTCAACTGTGTCATCTGCCTCGACTTTGATCTCTTGTCCCTGCTCTTGAAACGATTTCCTCTTTGTCCATTGCTTTTGTTTTCTTTTCTTCCTCTTCTTACAAAGAGACCTTCAGAGTTGTTTCTTATTTTCAACAGCCCTTTCTCCTTTCAATCTCTTTTGAGTAAGCAGCACTAGTGGCATCATTCATACTTAAGGTCTGAATCTTGCCGACTTCATACTTAAGTGTGTCCCTTAGAGCCTCATAGGGATCTGGTAATGCAGATAAGATTTAAATAGCTTGATCTTCATATGAGATGTTGATATTCAAGCTTGCCAAGTCGTTGATCAGTTTTAAGAACATGTGAAGGTTGTAGTCAATACTTTTATGTTCTTCGAACTTGAAACTTGAAAATTTATGTTCCAAGTATATGCGATTTGTTTGGGATTTAGATTGATAGTCCTTTTCAAAAGCCTGTGGATGACTAGTAAAATATTTGAATATTCATATATTTTTAAAATTACTAGGATTACATTCAATATTAGTGGACTCTATGACTGATGGATCCTTCTATGACTGATGGATCATTCCATTTCTTTCTTTCCAAATATGGTGTATTGTTGTTTGGAAGACCAGCAGAAGAGGAAGCTGGCTTTATCAAAAGTGTTTGTGGTCATTCGATGCAGATTCTCCTAAAGAGGAAGCTGGCTTTACCGGGAGCAGGTATGCATTTGCTCCAATCAAATCACCCACCACTTTATGTCATGCCAAACTATGAAATTGTAGGGGGAGCCAAAGATAAGTGTTATTTTGTTTGGTTCGGCTCTCCACAGAAGAAAAAATGTCGAATATGCCCCCATTTTTGCATGACTACCCTTGTATGCAACTTTATTTTTATGCCAACCAAGTTATAAATGTGAACCATGAGACCTCTTTTGTGAGCCAAACAAAATGACTAAGGTTTGTTTTTCTTTGCGAATTCTCACTTTTTTTTTTTGGAATTGAATGTTTAATTTATTTAACACAGAAATATATTTTTACAACTAAATGCTACTCATTTTTTTGTTTTGAAATGTTTTGAATAAAAATTAAAAACAACATTAAACATATTTGATTTTTCCCAATTATCT
Organism: Cardamine chenopodiifolia; assembly: GCA_963922655.1. Taxonomy (NCBI): domain Eukaryota; kingdom Viridiplantae; phylum Streptophyta; class Magnoliopsida; order Brassicales; family Brassicaceae; genus Cardamine; species Cardamine chenopodiifolia. The sequence goes on along the minus strand of OZ000486.1, from coordinate 11,887,522 downwards.
TGTAGCAAATCATATTTGCATTTCCTTTTTGTATTGTCGATCTCTCATTTGTTGGATAGAATATAACTTGTTTCAAACTATAATTAGTTTATCCCGATAAATTAATTTTTATATGTTAGCCTTATAAATCAATATATTTTGTCAACCCCATAAACCATGTTTTACATGCTAACCTTATAAATAATTATCCTGTAAGTTTACTCAAGAGTTATGGTTGTTAAAGACGAAACAAATATAATTTGTGTAAATCGCTAATTAATTCCTTACCCGCTAACCTTAAAAGTCGTGCTATCATATAATATGTTTACCTCGATAATTTTTTTTCTTTTTTGATAATCTGGTCCATTGGTCGTTCTGGGAGGCTTACAGCTCATCCATGGTAAATATTTGTTTAGCTCGTTAATTCAGCGAAAGATCTAGGAGAGTATATTCCCATGTGTCTCTCTTTCAAGTACAAGCACAAAATGTTTGCAATCTTCAATCTACAGTTAACGAGTATGTAATATCTTCAGTAATAAGATCTTAGTAGGGACTCACTTGCCATTTAGAAATTGTCTTAGTGAGAGCACTAATTAATAAATTTGCAATGTTATAAAACTGATTTTCTTATTATCTCTTTAACCCAAAAAAATCATAAAATACAAAACAGAATTAAATAGACATTTTAATGCTTTTCAAATTTAACTAATCTTTTTTGGTAAACATGTTAAATATTTATATCGATTTTTTAATTTGGGTTACAGAAGAAATTAAGCAAAAAAAAAGACCAAAACTAATTTATTTAATGTTGGTTAATATATGCTTCCATATTTCAGAATGTTAGAATATTTACGGAATAGAAAATATGGAAAAGAAATAGAGATGATAATGTTTCTTCTTATTTCATACTTTGAATGGTTCAATACTACACATATATATAGGAAGATAATTTAGATACAAAGGCTTTGCATGTAAACCATAAAAACTTGTAATCCTTTGCATGAAGGAGAGAGAGGAGTAATCACAAAGGACTTGATGCATGTTGATGCATGATGAAGCATTTCAAGGCAATGACTTCACTTTCTTGGAATAATACTCCTTGGAATAATGCTCCTTGGAATTATATTTTAAATTAATACTCCCCCTCAAACTTAGTCGAAGAGACAACGAAGACTAAGTTTGGAACTCCGTGAAACATCACCTCATTAAAAACCTTACCAAGGAAAACCCATTGAGACAAAACCTTGATAAGGGAAAAAGAATATGAAGTTCACGGAAAGGGGACATTAAATTACGGTCGTGAAAGGTCAACAAACCCAAGCTTTTGATGGATGTGAGAACAAACTTTGAGACTTGCAGCTTTGGTAAATATATCTGCTAGTTGATCTTCACTTTGAGTATAGCATGGTAGGATCATACCTTCCTCAATCTTTTCTCGGACCTTGTGACAATCCACTTCAATATGCTTGGTTCTTTCATGAAATACAGAGTTGGTTACAATGTGAATGACCGCTTGATTGTCGCAGTGAAAGGTAATAGGGCTCAAAGACTTAATGCCAAAGTCTTTAAGAAGAGCTTTGAGCCAAGTAAGCTCGTTTGTTAATTTCTTCATTGTCCGGTACTCTGCTTCCGCACTTGAACATGACACCACTTTTTGCTTCTTTGATTTCCAAGTAACCAAGTTTCCTCCAATGAAGGTGCAATAGCCGGTTGTTGATTTCCTATCCAATGTATCCCCGGCATAATCCGCATCACAATATCCCACAATTTATGTACTACCATTTCGTCCCATCCAAAGACCTTGACCCGGGCTTCCTTTGAGATATCGAAGGATTCGCTCCACCATGCTTCAATGATATTTTGTGGGAGATTTCATGTATTGACTGACCTGATTCATAGCAAAACAAAGGTTAGGTCTAGTGATTGTTAGATATATTAACTTACCAACAAGTCGACGGTATTGTGCTGGATCTTGATATTGTGTAGCTTCTTCTTCCTCTTTGGCATTCTCCGCCTTTCGCTTGACCTTGTAGCCATCAATAAGTGGAGTCTTGGCCGGTTTTGCTCCAAGTTTACCTGTCTCATCCAAAAGATCAAGTGTGTACTTCTTTTGCGAAATAAATAAGCCTTTCGGAGAACGACAAACTTCAATGCCTAGGAAGTACTTTAGTTCTCCAAGGTCTTTAATGTCAAAGATAGATTTAAGATAGGTTTTAGTGGATTGAATACCTTCTATATTATCTCCAGAAATGATAAGATCATCCACATAGATGAGAACCACAATGATACCTTGAGAGCTTTGGAGAATGGAAAATGTGTGATCAGCTTCGGATTTCTTGAAACCTCGGTCTTTGAGAGTGGAGCTCAACTTGTGGTACCAAGCTCTTGGTGATTGTTTCAGCCCATAGATAGCCTTCTTTAGTCATAAAACCTTCCCATGAGTAATGGAATTTTCAAGACCGGGTGAAGGTGTCATATAGACTTCTTCCTCAAGCTCACCTTGGAGGAAAGCATTCTTGACATCCATCTGCCACAACTCCCAAGATAAATTATTAGCTAAAGAAAGGACAACTCTTACCGTGTGGAGTTTAGCTATGGGAGCAAAGGTATCCGTGTAGTCTTCTCCATAGGTTTGTGTAAAACCTCTTGCCACCAAGCGAGCCTTGTACCGTTAGATGTCTCCATTGCTCAAGTATTTGATGGTGAAGACTCATTTGGAACTCATTGCTCTCTTGTCTGGAGGAAGATCCGCTTCATCCCATGTGTGATTGCGGTTCATAGCTCCAACTTCATCATCTACTACATCCAACCATTCTTTTCTTTCTTTGGCCTCCTCATAACTTTGAGGTATCTTGTCTAATTCAATTTTTCCAAGAAAAGCTTGATGATTAGTTGGCAAAAGGTCAAGTGAACATACTGATTGAATTGGATAAGCCATAGCTTGATTGTTGTAATACACCCTCGTATTCACCCAATGGGAAAGATGACAGATCCTTGTGCTCCGTCGAAGTGGCTGAGGTGAGTCCTCATCATCCTCTTCTACCTCTTCTAGCTGAGGTGTAGGATCATCATGTTGAGTCAACTCTTCATTTTGAGTCTCTTGATCCTCCAAATAAGCCCGGTCTTGACCATTGGCTTCATCACTTTGGTCAAGGTCTTATTGATTCATATCGGTAATGCTTTCTCTTTCTTTTTCCACATCTTTTTGTTTTGGTGCTTGGTTTCCGAGATGATCTAGTAGAAATTTCAAACATGTAGCTTGATCGTTAGTAGAGTAAGATATGTCTTTTACGGCTTCCCAATCCTTTTTGTCATGATACCCTTGATCTTCAATAAATTTCACATCCCGAGACACATAGATGCGGTTTTTAATGAGATCATAGCATTTGTACCCTTTTTGACTTTTCGAATAGCCTAGGAACATACACTTCTTACTCTTGGCATCTAGTTTGTTCTTTTGGTCACCTAGTACAAACACAAAACAAACGCACCCAAATACCGTAAGTGATCAATTGACGGTTTAGTTTTGTTAAGTACCTCAAATAGTGACACGTCTTTTAGGACTTTGGTTGGAATCCGATTAATGAGGTAGCATACAACCATAACTGCATCTCCCCAAAATCTTCTTGGTACATTAGCGTGGAACATTATTGATCTTGCAACCTCCATAAGCTGTCGATTCTTTATTTCCGCCACTCCATTTTGTTGTGGTGTATAACGACAACTTGTTTGGTGAATAATGTCGTGTTTTGCCAAATGTTCTTTGAATCGATGAATTATGTATTCTCCCTCATTGTCTGACCTAAGTAACTTAAGTTTAGCATTAAAATGATTAGTCACATAGTTTTGGAAGTTAAGGAATGCATCAAACAGGCGATTTTTAGATGTAAGCAATGTGATCCAAGTATATTTTGATTTTTCATCTATGAAAGTCACAAAATACTTGTTATTATCTCTAGAAACGCACGGAGATGTACAAACATCCGAGTGAACTAAATCAAAACAATTTTCATAAATAGTAGATGACTTAGGAAAAAATGTCTTGCAATGTTTGCCAAGAATACATGCCTCACAACTAGAATGATTAAAAGATATATTAGGCAATAATAACTCAAGAGCACGAGAATGAGGATGACCTAATCTAGCATGCCACATAGCATTATTATTAAAATAGGAATTAAAAGAAAACAAAGTAGAAGTGCTTGGTGAGGTCTCCTCAAGAACATAAAGATCCCCTTTGGTATTCCCTTCTCCAAGAAATTTATCGGTATCAATATCCTGAAAATAAACGCTGTTAGATCCAAATATGGTATAGCAATTAAGATCACAAGTTGCCTTTTTAACCGACAAAAGATTAGAGGTAAAACTAGGCATAAAGAATGCCTTGGAATTTTTATCAAATAATTTCAAATTTCCTATTCTTTTTATAGGAATCATATCACCATTAGCAATAGTAACATTACCACTTGCCGGTTTTATATTGTTTATATGGTGAGTAGCACCTGAATCTATGACAAGAGATTTACTAGCTTTACTAGCAAAGGAAGTGGTACCGGATTCCTTTAAGGAGGCAGTAGATTTGATGAGAGCCTCTAGGTCCGACTTCCTCACAACGTCGTTAGCTACTTCTTCTCCTTGTTTTGATGAACCACCATGTCCTTGATTTTCCATGACACTAAGATTGGCCTTTGGATCCCTGTTGAACTTGCTTGGCTTGAGATGAGGATGAAGGACCCTTCCTTTTGCAATAGTGACAAAAACTTTGCTCCTGCTTATACACTCATTTGTTTGCCATAAGGAGTTCACTTCTTCCACTAAAAAGACCAAGAGAGCCTTGCTCCCTTTGGATTTGAGAACACACATCTTCAAGACTTGGGAGCTTGTCGGCCCTTAGGAGATGTTTGATGAGATCATTGAAGATTGGGTGTTCAAAGTGAGCAAAAGACCAAAAACTTTTTCTTGCTCTCGTCTTTCATTGAGAATAACCGGATCCAAAGTATTTGGCTGTAGCATCTCGAGTTCGGCCCATAGGGACCTAAACTTTCCAAAATGCTTAGTGAACTCCATATCTTCTTGGCATAGATTATTGATAGCCTTCTTCACCTCGAACACACGGGTGAGATTTGAAATATTTCCATACACATTCTCGAGAGTATCCCATAATTCCTTTGAAGTTTCACAATGAGAGTAAGCTTCAAGGATGGAGGCTTCAAGAGAGTTTTCGAGAAGTCCGAGAACGGTTTGATCTTCTTGAAACCACTTGGCTTCTTGTATAGCTGCCTCCTCTTCTCCATTAATGATGTCTTTTCATCTCTTTTGGTGGCTTCCTTTGGGGCAAAACCAGTTTCCACATGGCTCCAAAGTCCGCGGCCATAAAGCGCGGTCCTTATGGTCCTAGACCATAACAAATAATTTCCTCCTTTGAGGACAACCGGAATCACCATAGCCTTTAAGTTTTCCATGATGAGAATATATTTGAGAAAAAGATGGAGATTGCAGAAATAGAACCACGATTCCAACCTTTTTCATAACTCAAAATCAATGATATCAAGGACAAAGTCTCAAAATGAAAACGGCTAGTAAAATGATTTAGAAAAGATGGAGAGAATCTAAAATCATTTAGGATCTTGCTCCTATACCATGTTAGAATATTTGCGGAATAGAGAATAGAGAAAATATGGAGAAGAAATAGAGATGAGAATGTTTCTTCTTATTTCATACTTTGAATGGTTCAATACTACACATATATATAGGAAGATAATTTAGATACAACGGCTTTGCATGTAAAACATAAAAACTTGTAATCCTTTGCATGAAGGAGAGAGAGGAGTAATCACAAAGGACTTGATGCATGTTGATGCATGATGAAGCATTTCAAGGCAATGACTTCACTTTCTTGGAATAATACTCCTTGGAATAATGCTCCTTGGAATTATATTTTAATTTAATACAGAAAAGCTTCGCGCATGGGTTGCACGATACCTTTTCTCTCTCGACAGCAAGCGGAAGAAGAAAACTCACTCGGATCTGGTTGTTGCCTCCAGTTCCAGCAGTTCTGGTTGGTATCGAGGAGGGCTACTTTGTTCTGCTGTTCGGCTTTCCTCTGCATTTTTTTCTGTCAAACAATGGTCTTCTGTGGTGGTCGAAGTTCCGCGACGCTAGCAAAGGCTGTCAGCATAGTGGTCCAGACAACGCTCCTACAGTCTGTGGCGTTAGCAAACAATCAATGATTCTCCTCCTGTTAGCTCGCTCGAGGATAGCACAATTGCAGCTAAGGTCTCATTCGTGATTCTCATCACGATGGTTATAGGTTGGGGCTGTGGCGGGTTAGCTTCAACGATGACTTTCTATCGCAAGGTTTCCTCAGATCTGCTTTTGGCGTTTGTAGTGGTTCCAGATCGAGTTGGGGCTTGAGCTCCGGGAACTGTAGCCTCATCGTGGTTGCCACGAGCTATCCCTAGGAGTTATGGCACCTACAACTTCTCCAAAGAGTAACGCAAAAGAGGAACCACTATAGCAAACATCTTCATGATCGAGCGTCACGGGAGCTTCTATGGGCAGTCAGACCTCCGACCACCAATCCCGAGCTTACAAAAGCTAGAGAAAATTTCTCCCACAAACTTGAAAAACTACAAATATCGAACCGTCGCATAGTTTACACTTTTGTTTTTTGCATAGTTTACACTTTTGTTTTCATCACTTTAATCTCATCTTGTATCATTTAAGAGTTGCATATATGCATTTTAGTCTCATTTTGCATTATCTTGCATTTTACAATCAGAGATTGTAAATATTGTATTTTGCTTACTTTTTTAGTCTTTTTAGGTGAACGGGAGGAACCTTGGAAGATCTTGAAGCCTTATAATTTAAGATAGGATCAAGAAGAAATGACAAACAAAGTGAAGAAGAGCTTGTAGTGGTCACCCTATCGTTCAGATAATCTGAAGCAGGTGAAAGATTGCATTAGATGAACGACTTTCTGTGCCCAATTTAATCTTAAATTTCGGTGTCAAGATAGGAAATTGAGTTATCTTTCCAATGGAAGTGTATTTCAAGAGTTATGGTCAAATTACTAGAAAAATATCATATTCTCCGCGAATAATGAAGCATAATTTTGTGTTGACCAAGATGTTTAGAGTTGACCAAGATATTTAGAGTTGACCCAACTATTTTTGTTGTCTTCATATAAATACTTGTAAAACATCTCCAAACCTTTTTTCTCTATAGAGTTCGTTTTTAGATTTAAAGTCTCTTTATATGTTTTTGATTGATCTTCATAATATTATGCCACTCTATTGAAAGATTTCTCCACCTCTATCTTTGTAAATTCATCTTTATATATTTTTCTTTCTATTTTCTTCATTTTAGTTGTTAGTATTTTAGTTGGATCATGAGTTATGCTAGAATAGGATAATTTGATGGTTAGATAAGGATTATTTAGATTGATTATTGTCAGATCTTTCATTTAGATTGATCTTAATGTTAGATTTGATGTGAACACTTGAATCTAGATCATAAGATTTTTATGTCCGGAAGGTGTTCGATGAAATGGTTTAACAAAACTCTTTATAAACTTTACATACCTAGCCAATGGGAATTGATGATTATAGTGTTTAGTGAACTTATTGGAATTATTTCTTAATATTCAATGATTATTTGAATGCTAACTGAAGTTATAGATGATTAGATAATTAGTACATTGATTAGTTTCACATTAGTGGATTAGTAATAATTTTGAATTCTATCTCTTGAATAATTTAGTAATAATTAATTATTTGGTGCCTAATTCAATCTCTTGCATCATTGTTTGGTTGTCGATCCATTTTTATGATAATAGAACTTATGGTCCATTGCTTTTTCTTTTCTTTTTTTCCATTTGGAACGTTCGGGACGGGCTTGATAAGTACCAACAACAAATCCTCGCCGTTGAAGAGAAAAGAAGGCACAAGTCGCCTCGTCGAACGAGAAGAGGAAAAGAGGACGTTGTCGAACTCAGCTACTGTCCTCGAATGACGAGAATATGCTGTCACCACTATAAACTTAAACTCGTCCGAGCCAGCAACCAACACCACACCGAAACAGAAGGAAGCAAATGACACAGAGGGAAGGAGGCCGAAGTTCGGCCTCGGGAAAAAAATGGCCACCGCGACTCTAGATCTAGAATGAGAGAAACCCCTTATCCGCGTGTGAGGGTCCCTCACAAAGAAATTTGTTTATGATATAAATACTTAGCCCTTGATTGGTAAAGGTATTAGATGTAACGAACATAAGCAGTAAAGATCAAAAATAGTAATCTAATATATATTAAACTGATAATATGTGATTGGTATAGCAGTGAGTAGTTACACATAAAATTACAATTATAGACATTATTATGCAAAACATACACATATTTTAAAATTTGGTAATATAATAATAATTCTAATATATAGATAGGTAACTGAATTTTTGTATAATTTTCAAATAAATTAAAACAACATGTAACTATGTTTTTCAAAATTTTATAAGCATAAAAACATGCAGAAAAAGAAATAGTATCATGTTATAAAGTATTAATTCTATAAAGTGAGATATATGATCTTGATATTATATATATATATGTGTGATTGTATATTATATAATATTTTATTTTTTATTTTGGAAGTAAGAGACGTGAGAAGATTTGATCTTTCTTTTCACTTGACTTCTTCTTATTATGTTCTCTACTTCTTTTACAAAATGGTAAGTAATCATATATATATAGTGAAGATAAGTCGGTTAACCCAAAGTCTGTAAAAGAGATACGACGGTGAAAAGATAAAATATTAATGGATAATTATTTTATATTATAATACTATCTCTTAATTATCTATCAATATTAGTATATTATATATTGTTCGTTAAAAATTTTATTATTGAAAAATTTTATTACATAAAAACTATGACAAAAAAAAGTATTATCAATTTTAGTATATTATATACTGTTTGCTAAAAATTTTATCATTGAAAAGTTTTACGAGATAAAAACTATGATAAAGAAAAAAAAAAGTACAGTAACGCAATCTCTTCATGAAATGATGAATATAATATTTTCTTCATAAATTTTGTAGATGATGCAACTCGATGCTATAAACGTGTTTTATGAATGTTGTAGTAGAAAACGCTTTTGTGAACAGATTAACTGGTTTGTCAGTTGAGCGGATATATTGGATATCTACATTTTGATTTTTTCGAGTTTTCGTATGTAGGAGAAAAATTTTGGGGGAATATGATTCGTTCTGTCGCTCTTAATATAACTTTCTTTTACTTAGACGACACATGCAACATTGTCTTCAAACATTTTTGTTGGATTTTTATTAATGCTTATCCCGCTTGCTTCTTGTATGTGTTGAGTCATAGATCTAAGTCACACACATTCTCTACATGTTTCGTAAAATGCAATGGTCTCTGCATGATTTGAGAAAGTAGCAACTAAAGTCTGCTTTTGGGAACACCAAGAGATTGCGTGAAAACATATCCGGATTGTGATGGGATTTTATGTGGATATGATAAATAACTTGCATCTTCAAAACCAGGTAAATCAAAATTGGAGATTCTAGGGTAAAACAATCCCAAGTCAATTGTTCTTTGAAGATAACGAAAATATGTTTTATTCCATTCCAGTGTCTGCGCGTAGGAAACAAATTGTATCTTGCAAGTAGATTTGTATCAAACACTATATCCGGTCGTGTATAATTTTCAAGATACATAAGTCCACCAGTAATACTCATATAAGGTACTTCAGGACCTAATCCTTCTTTGTTATATTCACAAGGTCGAAATTGATCTTTGTCAACATCAAGCGATCTATTGACTATTGGGGGTACTCAAAAAGTTGTTTTATCCATATAAAGGTGTTTTAAGATCTTTTTCATATAATTTGATTGATGTATAAAAATTACATCTCGAATGTGCTCGATCTGGAGTCCAAGACAAAATTTTGTTTGTCGAAGATCTTTCATTTTGAACTCTTATTTCATATGAGTTCTTGCATCATTAATCTCTTTTTGAGTTCCAATTATGTTCAGGTCATCAACATATACAACAATGAATACGCAAAGGCATATCGCATTGTTGGTATATCATTTTTTCAACAAATATTCACTTAAGAGATTATACCACATGCGTCCGGATTGTTTTAATCCGTAAAGTGATCACTGTAATTTGACCGCACATATTTTTTTAGATTTTGAACTTAATGTTTCAAGCATTTTCACTCCTTTTGCGATTTTCATGAATATATCACTATCAAATGATCAATATAGATATGCGGTCACGACATTCATTAGATACATTTCTAGATTTTTATATGCCGCTAAGCTCATTAAAAATCTAAAGGTAATTGCATCTATAACCGGAGAATATGTTTCGTCATAATAAATTCCCAGTCTTGGAGAAAATTCTTGGGCAACAAGTTGGGATTTGTATCTTGTTACCTCATTTTTCTCATTTTTTTTGCACAGAAACCTATTTGTACCCAACGGGTTTTATATGTTCTGGTGTTACGACAATAGGTTGAAAGACATTTCTTTTATTGAGGGAGTTCAACTCAGTTTTCATGGTCATTTTCCATTTCTCCCAATCAGATATTTTCTGGCATTCCGATATGGACCTTGGACCTGAATCATCACTTGAATAATCAATTTCCTTGGATACAAAGAATGAGAAAATTCTATCATAATCTTTTATCTCCCTTCTAACCCATAATTTTCTGTTTTGGGCATAGTTAATAGAATCTCACATTTTATGTGTCATTTTTGTTTACAAGACTTTTCTTAGTATGTGGTTCTTCTGTACCCTTCTCATTCTGTTCTTCCAATTTCTTTTTCTTCTGGAGATTTTTATCTTTTGATTCCATTGACCTCCCCCTTTTTAACTGAACTTTGAGTTCATTTGCTATTTTTCCATCAGTTTGTTATACCGGAACATTAATTCTTGATGGAACATTCACAACGAGTATATATGATTTTGTCACCCTTTTTGTATCAATGAACATATCTGGTAGCTGATTTGTCATATTTTGTAAATGTACAATTTTCTGAATTTCTAGTTCACATTGTTTTGTAGGGGATCAAGATACAATAAAGATGATGTGTACCATGTAATATCATTTGGAACTTCTTTAATTTATTCCCCTAACGCTGGAAATTCATTTCATTAAATTGCCAATCACCAGTTTATGGTTCAAGATACCGAGTTATACTTGGTGATGTATACCGATATATATTCCCAATCTTCTTTATGGTCTCATTTTGTTCTTTGTGGTGGAGCTAAAGGGACATAAAATGCACACCCAAAAACACAGAGATGAGATACATTTGGCTCTTGGCCAGATGTTAATTATAAAGGAGAATATTTATGATATGTACTTGGTTGTATTTGAATTAGTGTCACACCATGCAAAATTGCATGATCCCATATCAAAATTGGGAGCTTTTTTGTCAATGTTAATAGTCTAGCAATGAGTTGTAGCCGTTTAATCAAAAATTCAACCATGTCATTCTGTGTATGAATATGAGGAACCAGATATTCAACATCAATTCTTAATGACATACAATAGTCATTGAAAGTTTGTGAAGTGAATTCACCAACATTATCAAGTCTTACTTTCTTTGTTGTATAATCAGGAAACTGTGCTCTCAACCTGATTATCTGAGCAATGAATCTTGCGAAAGTCATATTGCGTGTATTCAATAGACACACATGTGACCATCTACTGGATGCGTCAATTAATACCAGAAATATCAAAACGTCCCGCATGATGGATGGATAGGACCACATATGTCACCATGTATTATCTCTAAGAATATTGAAGATTCATTACCGATTTTGGCTGGTGATGGCCGAGTTATTAGTTTTCCTTAAGAACAAACATTACATGAAAATTCTCTTCATTGTAAAATCTTATGGTTTTTCAACGAATGACCATTTGAATTTTTCACAATTTTCCGCATCATGACTAAACATTGGTGGCCCTAAACATTCATGCTAGACTTTGAATGGACTTGTAAACTTTGGGTTTACTGTAACATATGATTTCATCATATTTATTTTTGTGGAATATATTCTGGAGGATAACGCTGGTAGCTTTTCTAATATGTATTTTCTCTTCGAAATAACTAATATGATGCAAAGACATTCTATGCCATTTTTGTTCATAGTTTCTATGTGATATCCATTTCTACGGATATCTCTCAAACTTAACAACTTTCTGTAAGATTTTGGAGTGTATAATGTATCATCTATTTCAAATTTCGTTTCCCTTGGCATCGAAAAACTTATTTTTCCGGAGTATAATAATTTTTGCATTACTAGATATAGTATTCACGCTTCCAGCATAATCTTTTATTTTAAGGGAAGAAAAAAAATTTTTATCCTTAAGTATTGTGTGTGTTATAACACTGTCTGCTAGACATATATGTCCATCCTCTATCTCAAATTTTGACATTTTCTGAATTTAGAAATATTCATAAAAGATGCGTTAATATAACAAAAAGTTTATATTACAATAAAAACTATGTTACAACAAAAATAAATAAAAATACAACAAAATCACTATTAATAATTAGGTTCTCCATTTTATTTTTTTTCAAAGTATTAACAAATACAATTATTTATACATCATGTCATATTTCTTCTTCCGGAAGATCTTAGTTATTTTGTTTTTTGTTGATAGCTTCAAGATCAACTATGAAATCTACAATATCGAGATGTGTATTATTTATGCCATCGAAAGAAGGTTTGAATTCGCCATAGATGAAGTTGGTTTCACCTTCTTTTTCTTTCACCTTTTGTGATTCTTGTACATATCGGATAAATGTTTTGGCGTACAGTGTCTTTTCATGCCGCATCTACATCAAGCATTTTCATGTTTCTTAATCATGCGACTAACTTCGTTTCTTTTGAACTTTTTATCATTTCTTCCACTGTTGGAGTTATTAGGACAAAACTTTCTTACTTGCCCACGTCCATATCCTCCTCATCCACGGCCACGATCATTACTTCGACCGCGTCCACGTCCATAATTATTATAATTGGATAATGCAACGTTCGCTTCTGGGAATGAAGCTGATCGAGTAGGATGAGATTGACGGTTTAACATCACAAGTTCAATATTTTGTTCTGCCACTAATAGAACTTGCATTGATTCTGAATACTTTGTGTATCCATTCACCCGATATTGTTGCTGCAGGATTACGTTTCCAAGACAAAATATTTGAAGATTTTTTTCGATCATATCATAATCGTTTATCTTATCTCCACATAAAATTATCCTAGAAGTAATTTCGAACAAATCAGAATTATACTCACTAACACTTTTGTAATCATGCAACCAGAGATTCAACCACTCATGTTTAGCTTTCGGTAAGATCACATATTTCTAATGATCATACTGATCTTTGAGTGATTGCCAAAGATCTGAATGATCTTCTTTTGTGACATATTTATCTTTTAATCATCATGGATGTGGTGGAATAAAAATATCATAACATTTGTCTTTTTCTCATCCGAAGTCTGTTTTGACTTATCGATGGTATCAAAGAGTTGTTTTCTTTTTAAATGCATCTTTGATGTGACTGTCCATCTCATATAATTGCTTCTAGATATATCAAAGATAGCGATCTTGAGTTTTGCCAAATTTGACATAATAACTGTATAATATAACAATTTATTAATTATAATTTTAGTAATAATTCAATTTAAATGTCTAAATTAAAAAATATGATAAAATTTTAAAATTCGTAAACATAATAAAAATATAATTTAAAATAACATATAAGACATATTGTCTAGAAGATATGATTAATAAATTATTGTTCTTTTAATTTTTTTATTAATGTTTTATGAACATTTAATTATAGAGAATGTAATGATTTGAGGTGATAAACTCTACCCTATAATCATAAACCGTTTGAGGAGGCTGAACCAACCATATAATCGAAAGAGATAATTTATTATATGATCAAAATCGTAAAAATACATCTTACCATATCAATTGGTTCGGAGAAAACAGCACTTATCATCCCGAAATAATATAGAAACACAAAATATATTAGATATAAATTTAACCTCATATTTTTGGTACCACAGCGGATCATATTCTATAAAGTGAGATATATGATCTTTATATAATATATATAGTGAACATTAGTCGGTTAATCTTAAGTCGGTAAAAGAGCTAAGACGGTCAAAGATAAAATATTAATGGATAATTATTTTATATTATAACATATCACATTTATTTGAAATAACAAACTAATGCCGAGAATTCCAAATAGTTTTTGCAATCGTGTTTTGGATCCCAGACATATATGCATCTCATGTAGGTTCATAATGTCTCTTATCACAATTATTAGATAAATCTGGTTTTTTGTTTGTTTTGTTAAAGATTGATGATATAAATTTGATCAATACAGACTCAAATCCCTAGAAATCCAGAGGGAAGAATTTTCAAAATCTTACGGTGATCGACCCTTCTTCAAGCTTGTTCAAGGTATGTTCTTATCCAAATTCTTCTTCTTTTGGTTGGTATCAATGCTTTTGTTGGTTTATTGATTTTACGTTTTTATTTTATTTTTTGTAATCGCTTGAAAGTTGTATTTTTGTGCTATATCGAACTGATTCTTTCAAATCGAATTTAGACTAATCTTGCTAAAGTTCTATTTCCTGTGATGTTGTAGATTTATTGCTGTTTTCTTCGATTTGTGTATTTTTATGTGAAGAAATCATGTTAATTCGAGGTTATTATATAGATAAATAGCTATTGAGATAATGACGACAAAAAAAAAATAGCTATTGAGATTGTTTCTTTGATTTCAGATTCTAAATAATATATCATCAATTTGCTTTGGTTATTGTCACTTTATGTTTTTTCACATAATTTTAATGGCTGTATCACTCAATGGGAGATTTTTTTTTTTGCAGGTATTAAGCTATAATGAGATTCAGAAAAGGAAGTAGAGTTGAGGTGTTTAGTCTCAAAGAAGCACCGTATGGAGCGTGGCGATCAGCCGAGATTATATCGGGTAATGGTCATACTTACAGTGTTAGATATTACTCTTTCGAACTTGCAAACAATGAGGCAGTTGAGGAGAGAGTTCCTAGGAAGATAATTAGGCCGTGTCCTCCGCAAATAGATGTTGATAGATGGGAAGCTGGTGAACTTGTGGAGGTTCTTGATAATGTTTCTTGGAAAACTGCTACGGTTCTGGAGGAGTTATCTGGAAGATATTATGTGGTTCGGTTACTTGGAGCTGCAGCAGAGTTTACATTTCATAAAGTTAACCTTAGAGCTCGACAGTCTTGGCAAGATGAAAAATGGGTAATGATTGGAAAGGTTAGTTTTTTACTTATGTTTATTTAATGGTATTGTGTTTTGAAGTAATGTTTATACAAATATCAAATATGCTAATGGAGTTGCATGTTATCATCTTTCAGGTATCTTGTTCTGTGAAGTCATCTACGCTGACTGGATCAGATGAACACCAGAATCTAAAGCCACTTTTGAACACTGTGGTTCCACAGGAGCCTAGTGATGCTTCTTTAAGAATGTTGAAGAGACCTTCACCTTGTGATTGGTATGAGTCTACTGAATCATGTACGAATAGCCCTAAGAAGATACGATCGATGGAGGAAGAAGGACATCAGCACCGGTTTGCTTCATCTTCAATGCAGAAGGTAGATACTGCCGCTTCCTGTTCTGGACGTATGGGTGGTAAATTGTGCTTGCAAGATTCTGTTAACAATAATAAAAGTGGTTTTCGTCAAATGGTAAGGGTAAGATCAAAAAGGATTAGTGAATGTAGTGGTACAGGAAACTCAGTCTGTAATGGTTGTTATGATGATACTGATGCTTGCTCGGTTGGTAGTTGTAGCCCTATTAGTTATGATGAGAGTGACATGCCAAATTCTTTTCTAGATGGTGCCGGCTCTTGTAATAGTGATGCTGAATCTTCAAAAGAAGCATTTGGCTGCAGAGAGGATGAAGCTAGGCAGAAACATTCATTACCAGAAGGTGGAGCAGTGAGATCCTGTAGGCCTGAACTATACACTTACCGGAGTACACTGAGGAAGCTATTTGCTTCAGGCCCTCTAAATTGGGATCTGGAAACATCACTAACCGATCTCCGACTTTCTCTTAAAATATCAACCGATGAACATTTGATGGAGTTAAGAAATCTAAAGTCTGCTGGTACCCTCAGTTAATTATGTTAGTATTAATCAGGATTCATTTTTTTTCTTTTTGATCGTTAACAGTTATCTTCAGGTGTTGGCCAATAATTCCCTGCAATGTGGAATCAACTGTTATAGGATTCTTATAATGATTGTACAGACAGCAGAAGGGAAAGTATGTATGGGAACTCTGATTTGTATGAAAATATAGCTTAATTTCCTTTGTCGTAATTTCTGGACAAAAAGTTTCAGTAACTATGCTCTAAGATGAGTCATGTTTTGTTGTATTGTGTTGTTATGACTCATATATATATTTTAATTGCTTGAGCTTAAGCTTCTGGATAAAATGAGCCATTTCTGTTTTCCTCATCAATGGTGATTATTGAACTTCCCCTACATTTTTTCAGGGAGAGTGTAAGCCATGTCTGGTGCCTGCAAGATCTTGGTTGCTTCTAGAGATTATACTCTGATTCTTGGGGTTTAGTGAATGGTGCAAAACACAATGCCCCTTCTTCCTTAAATCCGTAATTAAAAATTGGTGCTGTGTTTTCTTTTTCGTTTTGGTTATACATAACTGATCTGTTTTAGGTCATCAGGTGTTCTTGGATTAGCTATGTGCACAGGGTTTGAACTGTTCATAGCCTAAGGACAAACACTTACAGTCTAGCGGGTAAGTTTGCCGATGATTGGAAAGTATTAAGTGCACTATATGGAAAGTTCGTCTTCATGATAACATGTGTCTATAACTGAGAATCTGAGGTTGTGTCAAATTCTTTGCTTTTTCCATAAATGTTTTACGGATAGATTGTGAGATCTGATTCTCATGATTTCTCTTCTAACTATTTTTGAGTGCGAAACTGTCCATGGTTGTTAGTTTGTGGTATATGTACTGTGGGACTGGCCATCAAAATCCACAGAGAAAGACCACAATTAGTTGTTAAAACTCAAGGTAACTGACATTTCAAGCCGATCATATGTTAGCATAAATATTATGCTTGGTGTGTATAAACTTATCCAGCAGCTCGCTTGTCAACTTCAGCTTTTGCCTTGTGTTAATCTAAAGAAATTGAAAAGACTGAGAGGAGGATGAAGAAGCCTTGTGAAAATGTACATTTTGCCATGACTACTGCTCCTGTTTTATACTTGCTTTTGCTTGTACTTTTACTAAGAAGCCATCTTTAATACGTTGTTACGAAACTAATGACAAAAATGTCTTAGTAAAATACAAGAAAAGCATTAACATTGGGTTTTTCTTGTAAAGTGTGTTTCATAGTAGCTTTAAACTGAAGAAAACATGTAACTAAAGCGTCACAAATAGGCTTCTGCTTTTGAAGTACCAGAGTAGATTGGTTTCAGGTCTGTTGAGGAAATGATTACCAAAATACCAATGTGGAGATTTGTGCTTAAAAGCAACCTCCATTCGCAAGAAATACGAAAAGAATGATTAAGGGATGGTGCGCTGGTAGAGAGGCAGCTCTCCCAAGGCCTCTCGTTCCAATCTTTCCCTCTCAACCTGCAATGCTCAAAATAGTACGATGATGAAAAAAATGATGAGGATGACATATCATTTCCGTTGAAGATAGCCCCGATATGGCGTCTGCATGACCAAAACACCAAATTCATGATTCTTTTCCAGCAAAACACCAAATTCATTCCAAATCCAAATTCAATTTCATCGGCAACTGAAACAAAAGTACCTGAAGGTCCTTGGGGAGGTACTGATGCTTCATAGAGAGATCCATGGCGCGCTTAAGACGCTGGTTACGAGCATCAACGACCTCTCTAGGAAGTCTATTCATCGCCTCTTTAATGTCCATATTGTAATACTGATCGTACCTGAGACCTAATTTAAGAACAAGCAAATCGATTAACGAACTAATTAACATCGAATCGGATTCAGGTTCCGATACAGAAGTAGCTAGGGTTTTCGAGATCTGACCGTATCTTCTAAGACGAGTCGATATGGTCTCATGTGCATCCGAGCGAGGAAGTTCTTGTTTTGATCGATGAACGATTTCAGAAACGAGGACATTTTTTTCTCAATCCCAAAATCGGAAACTGTTCTTTCTTCTCGATTTTTAATTTTAACTACCTATTTTCGAATCAATTGCTGCAATGACGTTAATATTGGAAAATCCAATTCTGAAATAACATCCCTATCCCTCTAATTTTGATTTAATTTAAATGATTAAATAAGTAAAAAGACAAATAAAATAGGAAAGTTGGACTTATTTACAAAAATACCATAGAACTGCTAGTTGGATCCGATTTGGGCCCATAATTTGCGATTTGGGTCTGATTTGTCCACCCAATTTGCGAATTCCCCACCCGATTAGGATCCACCTTCCACAAAAATCGGATCCCACATTCCCTCTTTCTTTGTCGCGAAGAACACCTACGAAAAACACAGAGAAAATCCCAGAAATCTTAGAGATTCAAATCAACTACCCAGAACCCGAAAATCCTCGCAAATTTCTTCTCTTATCCTTTTCTTCGAGTTCCGCTATCCCATCTGGTCCCAAAATCGAGAAAATCGCAGCTAGGGTTTGCTCCTCCAAATCGCTAGAAATCACACCGTTCGTCCGCCGCCGATTTAGTCTCGACCGGAATCCTGAAACCCTGAAACTTGTAAGCTTTGAGTTTCGAAAATTGTGATTAAATATTGAGTTTTGTGAATTGTTGAATTAGTTTTGTCTATATAGGATGAGAATGGCACCGAAGACTAGAGGAGGAGGAAAGAGTCGGACTCGAAAAAGGGTTCCTATGCCAGAAAGCCCTGCCTCTGGCGTGAAACACCGACGCCGCGGTGGTGAACCTTCCTCACCACCGGAACTTTCTTCGCCACCGCATCCTTCTCCGCCGTTGCAGCCGTCCCCACCACCGGAGCAGCCGTCCCCACCACCGGAACAGCCGTCCTCACCACCGAAACAGTCGTCCTCACCACCGGAACAACCCTCACATCGATCACAAACCCATGAACGTCATCAGGCGGTAAGAAAATTTAAATTTAAATTTTAGTAATATTGGGTATTATTAGGTACACTAGGAATTGTAAGTAGATATTTGAGGAAGTGGTTTGAAAATCTTTTTTTTTTATCTGAATGCAGCATGTTGTAGATGGCGCAATGAACCCTAATAGATTTTACATTGAGCATAAAGAATATGCAAAACAATTTTATTTGCAAACAAGATGCGACACTTACAAGATTTTGAATATACTTGAGGATAAGCTTGAACCGGTGGAGTTGGAGTGGTTCAGGGAACACCCTCAATTCAAGCATCTGTTTTACATGGAGAGGCAAAGAAATCGGAAGGTAAAGGGGATGTGGATGTTGCTTCTAAGGATGGTCCAAACGGATAAGAAGAAGCAAGTTTGGTTTGTTGTGAATGGTTTTCCTATTAGATATTCTATTAGGGAACACGGCGCAATCTCAGGATTGAGTTGCATTCATTACCCAAAAGGGTATGAGTCGATGGGAAGCATGAAATTTGTGCAAAGGCAATTTGGAACCGATAAGGTGGAGGTTAAGGAAGTTTTGGAGAAGTTGATGGGAATGGAGTCTAGAAATGATAGGCTCAAGATGGCGGTGTTGTACTTCCTCTCGACGGTGATATGGAGAAGGTCAAAGATGGTTGGAGGCAACATTGAGCGCTTTATTCTTCGAGTGGTCGATGACCTCGAAGTATGTAAAACGTTCCCTTGGGGACGTTTTACATTTGATGATTGTATTAAGGAGGTGGACCACATGTTTAATCTTTTCAAAGGGTCATTACAAGTAAGCTGGACATTCCCCGGATTCATATTACCGTTGGAGGTATTGACCACTCAATCTTTTTAAATAATCATTTTTAGTAGGTTGTGTTAAAACGGTTTAAGTATGTTTAACTAGGTTCACCTAGGTATAAGTAGGTTTAATTAGGTTCATCTAGGTATAAGTAGGTTTAACTAGGTTCACCTAGGTTTAAGTAGGTTTAACTAGGTTCACCTAGGTTTAACTAGGTTCAACTGGTTTTGTTTAATTAGGATTTACTGATATTTGATTTAATTTATGTGCAGATTTTGGCCTTTGAGTGCATACCAGCATTGAAGATGGCCTTTAGAGAACCCGTGGGAAATGCAGACAGAGCTTGTCCAAGGATGTGCAAGGGGAAGTTTAAAGAGACGATGTATAAAGGGATACGCTTGGAAGAAATTCACTATAAGCTTGGAGACACCAAGGTATTTCTCTAATTTTTTGTTAGCTGAGTGTAAAGATATTTTTTACACACACTCTCATACCAATTGGTTTACTTGTAGGATATTTTTAGTCTAATGATCCCTGAGGATGGTGAATAAGATCTTATGATGAGTATCATGGGTGCGGAATGGGCTGATGCTGAGCTGAGGGATGACGATGATCGAGAGGACGCAGGAGTTGATGAGTGGAACAGGAAACTAGTTGTCGAGGAGAAGAAAATCTTCTAGGAGGACTTGTACATGGTAGATGTCCAATCTAGAGAGCTAGAGAACATGCAATCGCCAACTCGGAGGAAGAACCCTGAGAACGTCCAAACGTCAACCCGAACCAGGAACCATGAGAACGTCCAGACGCCAACCCAGAGCAGGAACCCTGAGAACGTCCATAACGAATTGAAGCAGCTTGAGGAGACGATGAAGAAGGCAATTGCTGATGGGTTTGCACGTCTGACAATAGAGATTGAAGGCTTGAACAGTAGGCTGAAAGTTGTTGAAGACTTTATGGAGGAGAAAAGGAGTGCTAGAGAGCATCAACATTTTGCTGATTTTGACCATTTCTCAGCGGGAAGATGCTATGAGAGTCCACGTCGACAAGGTTAGATTTTTGAATATGGATTTTTATGATACTTCTTGGTATTTTGATACTTCTTGGTAATTGGTAATTGCAGTATTTTGAGACGTCTTGGTATTTGGTAATTGTAGTATTTTGTGACTTCTTGGTAATTGGTAATTGCAGTATTTTGTCACTTCTTGGTAATTGCATTATGGATTTTTATGTAGGTGTTTTTGAGACAGGCAGATCAAGTGCGGCTGAAGGCCGAGAAGGAGAAAGGGAAGAAGACCGAGGAGGAGAAAGGGAAGAAGAACGAGGAGGAGAAAGGGAAGAAGAAGGAGATGGAGAAAGGCAAGAAGAAGGAGATGGGGAAAAGCAAGAAGAACGAGAAGGAGAAAGGGAAGAAGAAGGAGATGGGGAAAGGCAAGAAGAACGAGAAGAAGAAAGGGAAGAAGAAGGAGATGGGGAAAGGCAAGAAGAACGAGAAGGAGAAAGGGAAGAAGAAGGAGATGGGGAAAGGCAAGAAGAAGGAGATGGAGAAAGGGAAGAAGAACGAGAAGCAAAAAGGCAAGAAGAACAGAGTATTCCACATGATACAGCAAGAGCTGCACCTACACAGAAACGCACAAGAAGAGAGTATTTGGATTCCGGTGAGTCAGACGAGGAAGGATACATTCATGTTGGTGGTTATGGAGTAAATATACCACCAATACCCAAAACTCCAGGAAGTGGACGTAAGTTTAAGATGTGCGCTAGGAAAAGGGTGCGAAAGCCTTCAAAGTTTGTGGTCTCTCCTTACGCTCAGCCTAACAAAGGCAAAGGGAAAGAAGACAAAGGCAAGGGGAAAGAAGACAAAGGCAAGGGGAAAGAAGTTTGAAAAATATTTTTTTGCAAGTTTGAAAAATATTTTGGATGTTTGAAAAATTTCATGCAGGTAGTGATGTTGAAAAAATATGTCTGATGTTGGATCAATATTTTGGAAGTTGAAAAAATATTTCTGATGTTGAAAGAATATTATTTTAAGGGTCAAAATATTCTTTAGTCAAAAGTAGTAGTAAGCTGTCAAACTTTAATCAAAGGAATAATATATAGTATATATTCTTTAATCAAAAGAATAAATTAATATTTTAATATCCACTTGAGCTGTCATATTCATATAGCGCCGCTATTCTTGTTAAAATATTATTTTATTAGATTAGTTAAACCAAAATGACGGCTCTAAGTGACCAATTGACCCAAAAATGGTTTTTTCGAAATTGATAAAATTAGTTAAACCGATAACTAAATTAAAAGTATTTAG
This sequence comes from Cardamine chenopodiifolia, assembly GCA_963922655.1. Taxonomy (NCBI): domain Eukaryota; kingdom Viridiplantae; phylum Streptophyta; class Magnoliopsida; order Brassicales; family Brassicaceae; genus Cardamine; species Cardamine chenopodiifolia. The sequence goes on along the minus strand of OZ000486.1, from coordinate 11,865,262 downwards.
GTGAACTTAAAAAAATTTGAAAACTGTATATAGAGCCCTCATATTCATATAAAAATTTGTCAGAATAGATACAGTTTACTTGTTTTACTTACAAAGTAAACAAGAATCCACAAAGTGACCATAAGAGTCTATGGTAGATGATGGACATGTTTCATATGAGAACAAATTAAAATAAAACAAGTCATACCAAGTTGTACATGAATTAAAACAAGTCATACCAAGTTGTACATGAATGAAAACAAGTCATATCAAGTTGTACATGAATGAAAACAAGTCATACCAAGTTGTACATGAATGAAAACAAGTCATACCAAGTTGTACATGAATGAAAACAAGTCATACCAAGTTGTACATAAATTAAAACTAATTGCACCAAATCAAATTACATAGTATTCATTGAAGTTTGACCCTGACGAAATTCGCCACTTGAAGGGAACTTCGTCACTTTTTTCCTTCCTATCTTTTTCTTATGCGGGGGAGGGAACACAAGTTGAGCTGCTATTTCTTCAGGGATAATCCAATCAGACTTATGCGGCACAGTATAAATCGTGTTACTGTATGCCAAAGACCACATCTCAACTAAAAAATATTTTGAAGCCAATAGATGCACCGGTGAATCAATTCCTGTTTGTCTCTCATACAAACTGTTAGTGGCAATAGCATGCACACATGGGTATGTATCTATATCAAAGTACCTGCATGAGCAAGTGCCATTCCTCAAATTAACCAAATAGGTCTTACCATCATGGCCAAACACGTTATACTCAAGGTGGAAGCTGTTTAGCTCGATAATCGTTAACATCTTGGCTTTTGCAACTCTCTTGTGAAGTTCTCTTTCAACACTCAGAACAAGTTTCTGCCACATTGGGACATTCGCAGCACTGCCTATGTTTGTTAAACCATTCAACAATTTTTGAAATTATCACATCAACCATGGGCAATAAAGAATAACTCCTTGTTTTTTTAAAAACATTGTTTAAAGATTCCACGCAATTAGTTGTGTCGATGTTGTACCTTTCACCAGAAAAAGACATCTTGCCCATCTGGTCTCATCGACACTTTCATCTAGATACACAGCTGCAACAGGCCACCGAGATCTAAAATCTGTATACATAGACATAAACTCACTTTCTGTGTACACCTTCGCGATTTCTCTAAATTTCTTGGCAGCATCAGATTTCTGAGAACAGTTGACACGTCCTTTCACATTGCACGACAAATAATAAATACAATATCCATGCTTCGCCTTCGGGTAGACCTCGCCCACTATCTTGATAATACTTTGATGTTTATCAGATACAATCACAAGTTCTTCATCATCCGGGATTGTTGTTTTCAATGTTTCTAGAAACCATCTCCAACTATCATCTTTCTCCCCATCAACGACACCAAAAGCAATGGGATAATGGTGACGTTCAGGGTCTTGAGCTGAAGCAACAATAAGCACTCCTCCATGGGTTGTTTTTAGGTGTGCCCCGTCTATAATGATCACTTTCCTCATGGCCGCAAAACCCTCAATGCAAGCTCCTAGGGCAAAAAATAGGTACTTAAACCGATTATGATCATCTACTTCTAGCCATGTCACTGTGCCCGGATTAACCCTCTCGAGCATGTGTAAGTACGATGGCAACATCAAAAAACTTTCTTCCGGACTACCACGTACATCACTAGCCGCCTTTTGTTTCCCTCTCCAAGTTGTGGCATATGAGACCGCAACCCCAACTCTTCCTTGAACAAGGCCCATGATATTTTTTGGAGTTGGCGTCTCAAACACTCCAGGGTAATCATCACGCATTGACCATTTACAATTTTCTTCACGACATTTTAAGACGTACAATGTAGTTGTTGACTTCACTATACTAGTCTCAAAACAATTCCGATGCATTGCGTTCTCAACTAACTCTTGGAAATCTAGTTTACTTCGAAATTCTTGACCTATCGTCAACCCAATCCCATCTTCCCATTCAATGTTTTCAACAATATCTTCTGGTTGTATATCTTCTATAAGGTTAAGATCATCATATGCTACCCTCGCATTTACACCATCTTCAATGTCGATAACATCGCCAATCCCCTCATTTAGACCATCATCGTCAATCCCCTCATTTACACCATCTTTTATCGGTCCACATTTTCCCCTACCATCACTTGCAAGCTCTTCACGTGATGTATAATCATTACTTTCACAATACATTCTTGATACTTTCCCCACACTCTGGTTTTCTTCAACACTGTCAATGACCTCCACATGCAACACGCATCTACACTGATCTTTTTTAACACTTAGAAGATATCCTAACGCATCATCATCATCTACGATATATGATGGCCGTTGAGGACCTGCTACCGACGGACTATAACTTAACCTTAGTTTCATTGTTGATTTATCTACCATAATCTTCTTGTAGATTCTATCAACCAACACCGTATAAGTCACCTCCTCCATAGATCCCTTTATAACTAAAGTATACAATTGAGCTTCTTTCCAATTCCATTGTATCTCATCTCCATCATCCACATAACATCCTCCATAATCAAAATAAACAACCGTGCTTCCCATTTCACAGTCACTTTCGTCTGCAAAAAAAAAAAGTTAGGCTTAGTTATACCTACTTATACCCAGTTATACCTAATTATACCAAGTTATACTTAATTGTACCCAGTTATACTTACTTATACCCAGTTATACCTAATTATACCCAGTTATACCTACTTATACCCAGTTGTACCTCTGTACTTCCTAACTTTTCTTTTCCGATTTCACTTTTATTTTACTATTATAATCCTTGAATTTTAACTATAAACCATATTGGTGAAAAAAACAAATTAAAAGCTATAAACCATATTAGCCTTCACACTCAACTTAACTATCTACATATACTTTTCGTTTATCCAAATCTTGAGTCAAAAACCTCTACCCACGATTTCACTCCGAATTAACAATTATAATCTTTACAATTTAATGATAAACTCTGTTATAGTACACATTCAAGTTTAATATATACATACGCTCTTTGTTTATCAAAATCTTTAGTCAAAATCATCAACCCACTTCTAAGACGTACTCAATCCCAAATAATAAAAATCAAGATTAATACCTCGTAAAGAAAGAAGATGGAGCCTAGGAACGTCCAGATCCGCGCAAAAAGATGGTAAAAATCGCAGGTACAAAAGTCACAAAAATGGTGAATGTTTGCAAAGAAGAAACAGAGAAAAAAAAAAAAGTCAACTACCACCTCATAGGAAGGATGAGAATAATAAAAAAATATGGGTCCCAGTATTAAAAAAGCTCCAACGTCCAACCACTTTCTCTTTCCTATTTTTTATAATATTTAAAAAAATATATCTTTTGTTGATTTATTAATATTTTAATAGATGTTTGAGTTTAATAATATTATATTTGAGGGTATATTGAGTTTAGAAATAAGAAAGGTTATGTAGAATAAGTGAGGTTATTTGAGAATTGAATTTTCCAATTAAGGTCATTCCAGCATTACGTCTGAGATTTTCAGGGTTAAACAACGCTGTTAGTTCTACTTTCTATATAACTAAATCTAAAATGGTAGCAACAAAAGCTGATAATATAAAGCTAATTTTACAAAATATAATGGTACATTTTGGCAGAACTTAAAATTAGTTTAATAACTAAAAAACTATATATATCTTGCATAATAATTAGAAAAGATTTGAATGAATAAATTGATATTCAAAAAAAATGAGATGTGGTATTTAGGGGTGGACATAATTCTCCTTCCCCTCCCATTTTTCTTAACCAAATTCCCGTTCTATATGGAAACTTTCAATTTCTGTTTGGTAATAAGATGTGACAGAGTTCTATATGGAAACTTTCAATTTCTGTTTGGTAATAAGATGTGACAGAACAGGAATGAGAATTCTCGAAATCCCATTTGAGAAATAATTATATCTCAATAGTATATATATATATATATATATATATAAATTAAACATATAGAATATTATATATATATTTACTCTAAAATTTATAATTTTTATAAGATATTACTGACTTATTATTATCTTTCATATCATTTAGAATTCTAGTGTTTTTCTATATGAATCAAAGCTTATAATTTACTTTAATTTTATTATGACATGATTTATGCTTAAGGGCTTATATACGTTGGTTTGTCGAGTTTTAAAATTTTAATTATTAAATAATATAAATAGAGGTCGTTTTCATTTTCTTTTGGGGTAATTTATAGATGATGTATGATGGACAAATAAGTTTTTATTTTTTGTGATTGTCATGCTTTTACATTTGGAAATTTCTGTTCTCGTACCATGTTGTTCCGTCTCATTTTTGTCCCGTCTTGAATTTGGAATGGGACACATATGGGAATCAAAATTTTGTCCCAAATTCTCGTCCTGTTCCCATTCACGCAAAGTCTCGCCCCAATTTCTCTTTTGCCCACTTAAAATTCAATTAATAAAACATAATTGAATATCAAATCATTTATTCACTTTGATTGGCTATTAAATATTTTTCAAATATTTTAAAATATTTTTATTTTAGAAACTAGTTAAATTGTAAAGATTTTTATTGCACGTTTGTATCATTAATGATTTTATTTTAATTGTTCTTTAAATGATATTTTGACAGTGAGATTTCATGTAATTTTTACAAATCTCTATACTATATTTGAGCAATATTGATAGCAAGTTAACCAATTGTGATGTGACATATTACAGAAAATGCCATTAGAAAATAACATATGATTGGTTAAAAAAATTAGGTGGGTCCCACTCAATTGTTTTTATTTATCAAATTAGAAAATTATCATAATTCATATTAAAATTCAATTAATAATATAAGATTCACACAACTAAGAAAATTTGTTTTCTTAATTTAAGAATTATCTATTTATATATTCTCTACATTAATTATAATAATATTTTTGAAATATGCAAAGTAAAATTATTTATCCATATTTGTATGGATATATGCATATAAAGTTTAAGATTAAAAACAGTGCTATGCAAGTAAAATTATAAAAATATGTCTATTAAATTTGTGTGCTTAATTATTTAACATAGTAAAATCAAATATAAAATTTTAAATACAAGAAATAAGTGATTAATTATATATATATAATATGTTATATTTAACTATATATAGTTATATATAAATGAAATTTTTTGTAATTCATTACCAATAATTTATGTTTATATATAAATTTAATAATTTTTATTTAAATTCTCAATTTTAGATCACATTCACCTAATGTATTATAAAGTTATATGTTTCATCTTAAAATGATTAAACAAAAAAATATAAGAAGGAAATAAAATATTATATAAATGAAATTATTATGATTAGTTCATATTTATAATTTGACAACTTAAAATGTCATTAACCAAATATAACCTTTATATTTTATACACATCAACTACATAAAATTGTGATATATATTATGATCTGAATATAAATCTATTTCTATATACACTTAATTTTCAATTAAATTAATTTTGATTCATAATTATTGTACATTAGTATACATAAGTACTAAGTATCATATATTATATAGAGGTTATTATAATCTTTAATAACATATTAAATGATAAAAATAATAATAACATGTATATAATAACATGTCTAATATAAGAAAATTAATAAAAATTCTTCCACGTAAGACGTAGTATCCTAATTGATTCATCTTCAACATTTGTTCTCTTGACACTTCTTAGTCATTCTCTCTCCACCATGAGAAGATATCAAAGAGATTTTTAGAAACAAGAGTCTGAACAATTTCTTACTAGTAGACCAAATAACATAACCACACTAAAGAAAAATTTATATCACTGAGAAAAGAAGAGTTTGGTGATATTGATCGAGATAGAAAAAGAATTGATAATGGTGAAACCGTAGGGAGAGAGAAAAATCCTGAATCGAGATAAAGAAATGTAATTTTTAAATGAAAAATATTTTATATATCTATTTTTAATGGAAAACCCTCTAAATTTCATGTATAAAATGTGATTTTTGTGATTCACTTTTTAATGAAAATCTCTCATATAAATGACACTTTTGAAACTTATTTTTTTATGGTATTTTGAACAAATATCTCATATTTATATTACATGCTATACATTATTATTATTTTTCTAATATGTGATAACATGTACAATCTAACAAATATTCATGTTATTCTCTGGGTTTGTTATAAGATCATCAAGAATACATAGATTATTTAGTTGGTAGTATCATAATTTTTAAAGATTTTATAATTTGTATCCGATTACTATTAATACATACTATAATCTATATACTATTATGTAAGCAATGTTGAAAAAAATTAATCAATTTTTATGTGTTATATTACATAAAATGTCATTACAATAAATTAATTTTAAGATAAAATAAAAAAAATGATTAAAAGGTAAAACAGTCCAAACATTATGAAACTACCAGAAAACACGCTAATCTAAAAAAAATCGATTGGATGAAAATTTTTAACCCCCTTGAAAGCACATGCATGGGTCTTTTGAATCTAATCAATATTTTACCATGTCTCAATATCTTTCATTTTTCAACCAGATTTTTAATTATTATTTTAATATCATCAATAAATTTAGAATCAAAAACAACATTTTCTTATATATTTATTTACATTCATAAAAACTAATTACAATTGCTCTATAAATAGAAAATAAGTTATATGACAGGTAGACAATGAGGAAACGTGAATGAGGTATTTAATTACTCATTTTATTTAGTGGATCCACCAGTTTCAGCAAAACCAAATTGCTGATTTAGTGATTAACGATGACTCTTTATACAATTTCTTCATTTGATCGATGATATAATGAGAACAAAAATGTTTTCAACTTTAACAAGCATGTCTATCTACATATTAATCATTAAAATATTTGGAGTTAATAATTAGGTGACAAAGTATCATCTCACAAAAAAATAAAAAATATAACTATATGACTTTTTAAATATAGAAAACATGTCAAAACGCGCAAATCCTGGGAACCCGGATTCCATAAAAATATTGATTTATAGCAATGTAACATGTCATTATTAATTAATACAACACAAACTGTTTATAATAATAATAAATAAGATAAATAAAATGCTAAAATATAAAATAAATTTAATATAAAACACTAATAATAATATATGATTATATAAACACTAATAATAACAAATATTTTTCCGCTCTGCATATCGCAGTGGGTTACTATCTAGTTCTTGGTTATTTTATAAATATACTTTTGTAATATTAGTAGAAAAATGTGTAAATATACTAATGAAGATTTTAATAGTTTCCTTTTCTAATGTATTTACTCGGCCGAAAATTGATAAAACTAAACTGATTAGACCAATTTAAATTTCTCGACTATTTAAGATCATGATATACATCTGAAATTTAGGAAGCTTTCTAACGATAAAAAAAACTAATACGTGGATAACACGCATAATCAAAAAATGGTCCAAATTTTTTTAATCAAAAATAAAAATAAAAATAAAATACAAAATCTAGTATTATATTGCTTATATATATATATTATATAATAATATAAATATTATATATATTAAACTATTCTACAAAAAATTGTGGTTATTTCATTGCTCAAAAATATTTTTGTGAATATAATAATTGACGTATTTATATTAATAAACTAAATTATAAAAAAATTATACTCATGCTGAAATGATCTGATATAACTAGTGTTAATTGTTTTATGTGATAGCAAAGAACTAGTATCAAATTGTTTTTTGTCAAGGTGGTGGTCACATTTTAACAAAAAAAAGGGTGGTGGTTACATGCTTAAGATACCGAATCCAACAGTTTCTGTATCAATCAATCCTAAAAACCCAAAACCAACGGATATATTGGGTGTGTTTCAAATAGAACAGTACGATCAATTAGTCAATGTCAGAAAAGAAATATGCTTTTAAAAAAAGAAATATGCTAATTTGTTAAAATTGAAAATTTCTAGTAATCACTAGACCAAATAACCTAAATTGTACTTGCTATTTTTGTGGCTACATAAGAAAAAAAAAGGAGGGAAAAAACAGTTTCGACTTAAAACCCAACCAAAAAAGAAATCAAGAAAGAGAGAGAGAAACGAATCTAACAAGAAAGATATAAAAAGAAACTAGAAACCTTGCGTGGTGCGTCTCCGACGAGATCCATCGATAATCTGAAATAATGGAGAAGAAGAAGGTTTGGTTTTGGGGTTTTAAAGGCGGCGAAGGAGTCGGAGGAGGAAGATCAAGAGAGCCGGAGGATGATGTAGCTGACCATATGTCTCGTGACGGAACAATGAGTCAGTACAGCCTTAGCAAAGGTCTTCTTCCTCTCTCGGAGCCACCTCTCGTTAGTCTCGTGACGTTAATCTCCGTCGCATCATTGTCTCACCCTTTGATCCTCGTTACAGGTCCGTTTTTTCCATTTTTGTTTTTCTTTCGTTTTAATCGTGAAATTGGGAAAATTTGTGTTCAATTTCAAATTTTGATGGATCAGCTACAATGTTTGATGAATGGATGTGTGTTCTAGATTCGTCTTCCTTAATATCTTCTTTGAAACCTGATTAGTTAACTTAGATATATTTTTTTTGTTAAACCCAGACCATAATCTCTCCTAGTATCGGAAGTTAGATTTTAAATATTCTGAGTTAAAGAATAACCCTCGGTACTAAAAGGGATTAAACCCGAAGCATAAGGGAACCAACCCTATGTACAACCACTAGTTGTATTGTATTGTATACATGTAAATAATTTGGTACAAACTTTTATTCACATTCTATATATTTGCCTGGATTATATATATATTTGCAGCTATATAATGATGTTGGGAAATTGTAAATATACCTGAAAAATCTGTTTCGGCTGGCTCAAAGCAGATTACAGACCTGAAGCTGCAGAAACCGGATGAAAAAACAAAGACCAAAGTAACAACTTTTGTGACTAGAAGCTTAACTACTAAGACTCGGCTTCAGTTACAGAAGTAGCTGCAGTCGGAAGAAAAAAACCCATTTGCCGGGGAAAATGCGGGGATGAGGGAGTTAGAAGAGCAGGAGGGAACCAAACAGAGATCGGGAACCACTCAGAATAAGGAGGAAAATACGAGAGTACCCCTTCTCCGAGCAGCAAAGTCAGCGAAAAGCTACTATCGAAACCGTTGCAAACAACGGACTCAAACCCAAGTGGTATAGGACGTCGGAACCAACGAAGAAAACAATAATGTCGACGTTTTTCTGGAATATACGTGGATTTAACAAACCAAGAAAGCAAGCTATGGTTAGAGAGTTGATAAATAGGAAATCTTTGATCTTTGGAGCATTATTGGAAACGAGAGTGGCAGAGTCGAAAGCAGAACATATAGTAAAAAAGACTTTTCAGGCTTGGTCGATGGTAGCAAACTACGAATTCAATGACAATGGAAGAATCTGGGTGGTTTGGGATAACTCAGTAATGGTGAATGTGGTGCACAAGACGAGCCAGTTAATATCTTGCAAAGTAAAAATCTAGGGTCTTTTAGAGGAATTCTTGTGCTCATTCATTTATGAGTCAAATTCTCTAGAAGAAAGAAGGGTACTCTGGAGCAACCTAATGGATCAACATAACGAAGCTCAAAACGGGGGTTTACCATGGATGTGTGCTGGGGACTTCAACGAGATCCTTGATATCTCGGAGCACTCTCTTGACGGCTCTACACCAATTACCATCTCGGGAATGCTAGAGTTTCAAAATATGGTAAATCATTGCGCTCTGGAGGACATGGCGTATCATGGCCCAAAGTTTACGTGGTGTAACAAACGCGAGGAGGGTTTGATAAGCAAGAAGTTAGACCCGGTTCTAGTAAATCCTCAATGGCTGCAACGAGCCCCAAATTCATACTGTGTGTTCGAAGGTCAGGGATGCTCGGATCATGTTTGCGGGACTATCTCTCTATCCAGCTCTGTCCATAAGCCGAAAGTCCCATTTAAGATTGTTAATGCAGTTGTCTCTTCTCCAGTTTTTAAACAGCTTGTCGAGAACTAGTGGAAGAGCACAGAAGCATTATATCCTTCGACCTCCGCTCTTTTTAGACTCTCGAAGAAGCTAAAGCAGCTAAAACCAAGTATTCGAGCTTTTGGTAGACAGAAGTTTCATCATTTGACGCAGAGAAAAGAAGAGGCTTACAAGAAGTTGTGCGAGAAGCAGACATAAAATTTCTTGACCCCGGATATTGCAAATATGATGGGGGAAGCTCAGGCTTACGAAGTCTGGGAGAGGATAGCTGGCTTGGAGGAGAAGTACTTAAGCCAAAAGGCAAAGCTCCATTGGATAAGGGTTGAGGACCAAAACAACTGCATCTTCTACAATGCGATAAAAGAAAGAGAGGTGCGAAACAAGATTCATGAGATTAGAGCTCCGGAGGGAGGGGTGTTCAGATCACAAGAGGATATAAAGGCTGAAGTGGTGCGGTTTTATACAGAGCTATTCAAAGACCGGCAAGGTTCAGATGGAGATACAAATCTAAACTCGGAACTGATCCGGGTTTTGGTCCGCCAATGCTCAGAAAGGGAGATAAGGGGCCTTACAGAAAAAGTGTCGGCAACGGAGATAAAGAATGTCCTCTTTTCGATGCCTTCGAACAAGTTGCCAGGACCATATGGTTACACTGTGGTATAAAGAGATGTGGACAATTATAGGTAATGATTTCATAGTGGCAGTAAAGTCGTTCTTTATCTATGGTTTTTTGCCGAAAGGGATAAACTCCACCATCTTAGCTTTAATTCCCAAGAAGACGGGGACTATAGGAATGAGAGACTACCGTCCGATATCATGCTGTAACGTGCTGTACAAGGTCATATCAAAGATCCTAGCAAACTGCCTAAAGAACTTTCTCCCGGGATTTATAACAAACAACCAGAAAACTTTCATTAAAGACCGGTACCTAATGGAAAACCTCCTCTTAGCATCCGAGTTGGTTAAGGACTACCACAAGCCAGAGACAACTTCAAGATGCACCATGAAGATTGAGATCACAAAGGCTTTTGACTCAGTAAATTGGAGATTTCTCGTCAGCTTGTTAAGATTAATGCATCTTCCGGAAAGGTTTATTAAGTGGGTGGAACTATGTGTAACCACTCCTTCTTTCTCAGTCCAGGTTAATGGAGAGCTTGCAGGCTATTTTCGGAGTGAGAGAGGACTGCGACAAGGTTGCTCCCTATCCCCATATCTGTTTGTAATTTGTATGAACTTCTTATCACTAATGTTGGACAAGGCGGCAAGAAACGGGGAGTTTGGGTACCATCTGAGATGCAGAAGTATGGGGGTTACTCATTTATGCTTTGCAGATGATATCATGGTGTTTATAGATGGAAAAATACGGTCAAGAAAAGGTATCCTTGCTGTATTCGAAAGGTTTACGCAGATCTCGGGCTGAATATAATTTTGGAAAAAACAACCTTGTTCATCACGGGAATAGCGCAGGGGGTGAGAGCATCATTGACGTAACTTCAACTTGAGATAGGTAACTTACCGGTTAAGTATCTTGGCCTTCCCCTATTAACAAAAAGAATGAAAAAATCAGACTATCAACCGCTTATTGACAAGATTCAAAACCGCATTAGTACTTGGAAGAATCACTATTTATCATATGCAGGAAGACTACAACTCCTCTCCTCTGTGATAACAAGCTTGAAAAACTTGTGGATGGGGGGATTTAGATTGCCAAGTGCATGTATAAAAGAGATTGAGAAAATCAGTGCAGCGTTCCTTTGGTCTGGCCCGGAATTGAACAAAAAAAAAAGCCAAGGTGGCTTGGAATGATGTATGCAAACCGAAATCAGAAGGAGGATTGAGGCTGAAATCTTTGGTGGAAGCAAAAAGGGTGTGTTGTTACAAACTGATCTGGCGCATAGTATCCGCAAAAGACTCTCTATGGGTGAATTGGATAAAAAATAATTTGATCCGCAAGGGATCATTCTGGTCGAAGAAGGACACAAAGACGAGTGAAACTTGGATGTGGCAAAAAATCTTAAAGTACCAGGAGTCTGCAAAAAATTTCCATAAGGTCGAGGTACGTAGTGGTTCAAATACCTTCTTTTGGTATGATGTCTGGTGTTCACTTAGCAGATTGATAGACATCTTGGGGAAGGGGGAAGAGAATTTATAGACATGAGAATCAAAGCAGCTGACACTCTAGCAGAGGTCTTTGTTTACCATAGATCAAGAAGGCAGAGACCACAAGTCCTAGCGTAGATAGAGGCTGAAATTGGGAAATACCGGGACTGTGCTGACTCTCAAGAGGATGTCCAAGTCAGGAAGTACAAGGAGGATAGATTTAAACCACAATTTTCGTCAAGAGAAACATGGAACCTAATAAGAGCTCCAGGTCACCGTAACACATGGCACAAGGTTGTTTGGTTTCCCCACCAGACGAGAAAGTACTCCTTTCTAATGTGGCTAGCCATCCTTAACCGATTGGCAACAGGGGATAAAATGAGAGCTTGGTCTAATACGGTTACAACAAAGTGTGTTTTTTGTCCGCAGGTTATTGAGACTCGGGATCACATATTTTTCACTTGCCCCTATACATCACAGATTTGGCGCAAGCTGGCTCGCGGCCTGATGCATCAAGAACTTACACTCCATTTCGACGACTTGATAGCTATCTTTCAAAAAACAGACAGGAGATCAACAAAGGCCTATATAGCCAAGTACGCATTCCACGCCACCACTTATGCAATTTGGAGAGAGCGAAACCAACGAATACATGGCGGTGTCCCGACCAACATGGATGGACTGGTTCGTGAGATAGGAAGTAGAGTGCGCAACAAGTTACCGACGTTACAAGCGCAAGGAATTATGATAGACGGGTTGCAGGTTTTGGTTTGCTTCAAGGTTATGATGAAATCACTTAAAAGTTTTACTTTCAACAAAGTCATAAGTGAGTGTGTACTCTTTTTCTCGGGAAGTGGTTTTGTCCTAATTGGGTTTTCCATTCTCGGGTTTTAACGAGGCGGCCGCTTAATAACATCTCTAGCTTAAGTAAAATTCCTCTTTCTAAAGATTGATACACTTGATGTAAAAAACGGTTTTTCTTTGAATATATTTTTATATACTATTCAAAAAAAAAAAGTACCTCTTAGTATACTCGATAACATCGTCAATGGATTTTTTGGCCATTGATATAATTTTGACATTCTTTGTTGCCTTTCTCGACAAGGTAACTTATCTCCTTGTCGATGATCCAAAGAGAATAGCTTGGAGATATGCGTTGACTTGGCTAGTTTTTGATGTGGTTTCCACATTTCCTTACAAAAGTTTTGGGAGTTTGCTTCATGAGAGTATTCAAGGATATGGGATTTTCAGTATACTTCGTCTTTGGCGACTTCGAAGAGTTAGTAATTGTTTTGCCAGGTGAGTTTGGAACAGTTTATGTAGTTCAGTTTCTTGAATCCATTATTCTCTATAATGAGTAAGACATTAAGATATTCTGTTCAGGTTAGAGAAGGATAGAAAATACAGCTACTTCTGGGTTTGCTGCACGAAGCTTCTCCTTGTTAGTATCTATTCCTACTAGGGCTGTCAAAATGAGTCACCCTTGGGTTGGCTAAAAAATTTTACCTGCAAATTTTCAACCCGCCCAACCCGCGGATCAAAATTGAGCAACCCGCACCCGTCCTGCTCAAAACCTGCAAAATCTACGGGTAACCCGCTATCCGCTCTTTTTTTATAAAGAATTTCAAAACAATTTCCGATTTTTTTTGGGTCAACCCGCTTTTCAATCTGCAACTCGCTGAATATCTATTTAAAAAAGAAACCAACATTTGCGGGTTACCCACTAACCCGCAAGTTTTGAACCAACGACCCACACCCGCCCCGCAAATAAAATATTCAACCTGCACCCACATTTGACCCGCAAAAGTTTTCCCTCCGTCAACCTGCACCCACCCCGCGGCGGGTCAAAACCCGCAGGACCCGTGGGTTAAATTATTTTTTGACAGCCCTAATTCCTACTTGATCTTACATTTCTTTTCTTCTAATGAGCGGTTTAATGTTGTCGATTTACGGTACTTGATTTGGTGATGTAGGTTACACTTTTTGTGATTCATTGTGGTGCCTGCTTTCTCTACTCCATTGCTTCACATTATCCAGACCCTTCCAAGACATTTATGGCTAACGGATTAACAATAAACTTGTCTCAGTCCAGTTTCGTAAGTCTTATGCATTTGTGTTATTTCAGAGAGATACTATCTAAGCGGCCTCAGGGTTTGGTCAAAGGAACAATTTACCCGTGCGGTTGCAAGATCAGATGGTTGCTCATTTGCGTTTAAGATACAGAACTGATTCAGAAGGGTTACAACAACAAGAAATCATCGACTCCCTTCCTAAAGCTATTTGCTCAAGCATATCAAATTATCTCTTCTATGAAGTTGTTGACAAAATTTACTTGTTCCATGGAGTATCTAATGATCTTCTTTTCCAGTTGGTATGTTTTTGCGTATTGTTTACCCAAGACATCTTTCTATGATGTAACGCAAACGTGGCCATTTTATTCACTTGTAGATTACCGAAATGAAAGCAGAGTATTTTCCTCCCAAAGAAGATGTGATTTTGCAAAATGAAGCACCAACTGACTTCTACATAAGTTGTAAGTGTTCTAACTTCACAAAATATATATATGCATTGAAATCTTGTATTATGCTTGACACATTCCTTTATCTTTCAAAACATAATTGCGCTTGTAAATGGAGTGGAGCAGGCAAGTCTAGTAGTCATTTAAGATCTGATTGCGTTCTTCTTTAACAACGTAGCAATTCGAAAACCGAGACATATTTTGGTAATGTTTATGTGTGTGTTCTTTACAGGTAGTTAAAGAAGCACAAAGTGGAAATGTTTTTGGTGAAGTTGGGATACTATGTTACAGACCGCAACTGTTTACTGTTCGTACCAAGCGATTGAGTCAGTTGCTTTGCCTGAATCGTACATAACTCTTGAATCTTGTTCAAGAAAATGTAGGAGATGGAGAAATCATCAAGAATAATCTTCTTTAGGTATCTATGAATATTCTATTTCTTTTTCTTTATTTACTCGATTATTCTCATCTTGTTCTTGATAACCAAATCAAACTGGTTATGAGGTTGATGTTGTGGTTGATGCAGCATTTAAAAGACTCAAAAGATCCAGTGATGAAAGGCATATTGGCTGATACATAACACATGTTGGCTCAAGGGAAAATGGATTTACCTCTCAGCATATGTTTTGCTGCAGCTAGAGGAGATGATTATTGCTTCCTCCGTTACTAAGACGAGGCTCAAACCCTAATGAAATGGATAAGAACGGGAGAACCGCGATGGTAAGCCTAAACCTTCCTCTGTATATACAATCATCCTCCTTTTAATGCCAAGAACTAAAATTGCTTACATAGTCTCTATGTTTCTCTTTATATCTCAGCATATAGCAGCTTCAAGAGGAAGCCATTATTGTGTTGTTTTACTTCCCGAACATGGAGCAGATCCTAACATTAGAGGTAAATAATAAAAGATGTCTCACTACTAGGTTAGCTATGATCATGTAGTTAGATTGAAGTAAAATTGAATTTATCGGTGGCTCGTATATTTCTACAGATTCAGAAGGTAATGTGCCTTTGTAGGAAGCAATCATAGGGAGACATAGTGGAATTGCGAAACTACTAGCAAAAAATGGAGCAAAGTTAAACTTAGACAAAGTGAGCTATTTCTCACGCTTAGCCGTGGAAAGAAACAGCTTAGACGCACTCAAATACATCATCTAATACGGCGGTGACATCACACCTCCTGATGGAAACTGAACCACAACTTTACACAGAGCAATCTCAGAAGGAAACTTTGAGATTGTAAAGTTCTTACTAGACAGAGGTGCTGATTTAGACAGGCCACATTCTTACGGTTGGACTCCTCGTGGTCTTGCTGAGCATCAAGGACATGAAGATATCAAAAACTTGTTTCATAATCATAGCCCTGTGGAGAAGAAACCAGAAACTAGCCCTGGAATGAGATTCCTGTTGGGAAGCCATTGATGAAGTATAGTAGTGAACCTACAATCCATTCAGGAGAAATTCCTCATGTCTTAGAAGGAGGCCAGCTTGTGGTTTTGTAGAGTCGGGAAGTCAATAACTTCAGAAACTCGATTTTTGAAATCATTTCAGTTGCAAATACCAGTAAATCACCCCGCCTCGCCTCTCCATTTGATCTCTAATTCTGGTTGCTTTCTTATCACGTAACCATATTTTCACAACTCTTTTTTTGTAATATTATGTAAAATTATATTCAAAGAAAATAAACCTTTGTTACATCAAGTGCAGCTATAAGCTAAAAAAGATTGAAATAAAACTAGCTTTGAAGGTTCGATAATTGGCAATCCTCATTAAAACCCGAAGATGGAAAACCCAGTGGGACAAAATAACCTCCGGGAAAAAAAGTACTTACCATTATCAAAAGCTAAAGTCTGAATCTGAAAAAACCAAATTGAAAGCTAAGAGCATTCACCATCTTGAGCCGAACCATATTTGCAATCCATTTGCCATAATTCCTTGTTTTTGAGGAGTTGCTAATCTGTTTTTTACCACCCGACCTACCTCGCTAATCATCCTTGCCATCGTGAGGGGAGTGCTGCCATGTCTTCGTATATTTATTTTTCTCCATACCAAGTAGGTTAGAGCATGGAACGTATATTTTGTTATAAACTCCTCTATTCCGCTTCTTCTCGATTGGAGGATTGTTAAAAGCTCATTGAAGTTTTGGATAAACCTGTGACCCATTAGACCATAGACAAGTTTATACCAAAGCTGAACCGTGTAAGGACAAGAGAAGAAGAGGTGATCTCGCGTCTCTAGTGGCTCCGGGCAGAATACACACTTTGTCATAACATTAGGGGACCATGAAAGCATTCTATCTCTTGTCGCCAAACTATTAAGAGCAGCTAACCACATAATAAAAGAGTATTTTGGAGTTGCATGTGGATACCAAACTACCTTATACCATGTGTTTTGAATGTCTGGTTCTCTCAACTGGTTCCAAGTCTCCTTCGTTCAAAACCGTGGCTTGAAACTATTCTTCATGTACTTCCAAACATCCACATGATCTTCATCATTTACATTATTCCTCGCTAACTCAATCTCAGCTTCAATCTGAGCCAATACATGCGGCCTCCGCCTTCTAGGCCTACGGAGAATGAAGACTTCTGCCAATGTACTTTCAGCTTTGATACCCATGTCGATAAAACCCCTCTCCCCAAACACTTCTATTAATCTACCATGAGAACACCAATCATCATACCAAAAAGAAGTGTGAGATCCACTACGTACCTCAATCTTGTGGCAACTTTTTGCCAAGTCTCGATACTTTAGGATTTTCCTCCACATCCAAGATCCTCCCATCTTGGTGTCCTTTGTCGACCAAAAAGTACATTTTCTTATCAAGTTCTTATTTACCCATCTTACCCATAGGGACTCCCTTGATGACAGTATTCGCCAAATAAACTTGTAGCAATTAACCTTGTTTGCCTCCATCAACGATTTCAATCCCAAACCACCCTCAAATTTTGGTTTGCATACATCACTCCAAGATACCTTTGATTTTTTTGTTTTTAGACTAGGGCCAGCCCATAGAAAAGCAGCACTGATCTTGTCAATCTCACTTATGCACGCTTTTGGTAATCTAAAAGCTGCAATCCAAAAGTTCGTTAGGCCTACAATTACCGAGGATAGAAGTTGAAGCCTACCCGCAAAAGAAAGGAACTGGTTCTTCCATCCACTTATGCGGCTCCGAATCTTGTTGATTAGAGGTTGATAGTCAGCTCTTTGCATCCGCTTTGCCATAAGAGGGAGGCCTAGGTATTTGACCGGTAAATTCCCCTTCTCCACCGAAAATTCATTCAGCCTCTCGGATTACCGGTGTAATTCCCGTGGTGAACAATGTAGTCTTCTCCAAACTTATATTAAGGCCCGAGATTAATGCAAACTTTTTAAAGACAGAGAGTATTCCATGAATTGACTGGATTTTTCCATCAGCAAAAACCATGATATCATCCGAAAACAAAGATGAGTAACTCCCAAAGACCTACAGCTTGGGTGATAAACAACCACTCCACTTCGTGCTGCTTTATCTAGCAATTTTGATAACAGATTCATGTATATTACAAAGAGATACGGAGATAGAGAACAACCTTGTCGCAAACCTCTCTCGCTGCAGAAAAAATCCCGCCAGCTCCCCGTTGATTTGGACTGAAAACGATGGTGTGGTAACACAAAGCTCGATCCAACTGATAAAAATTTCCGAAAACTCCATTGCTCTCAATAGATTCAAAAGAAACCCCCAATTAACCGAATCAAAAGCTTTCGTTATATCTATCTTCATTGCACATGTTGAAGATACACCCACTTTGTGATAGTCCTTGACTAACTCAGACGCAATGAGAAGGTTCTCCATCAAGTAACGGTCTTTTATGAAAGCCATCTGATTTTTCGTAATGAAACTTGGAAGAATCACTTTCCGCCTGTTTGCTAGGAGTTTAGAGATTACCTTGTATATAACATTACAGCATGAGAATGGACGATAGTCCTTCATCTCTATAGTTCCCATCTTCTTGGGAATTAAGGCTAGAATAGTCGAGTTTAATCCCTTCGACAAAAACCCATAGGTAAAAAAAGACTTAACTACCACTATGACGTCGTTCCCTATGACAACCCACATCTCTTTGTAGAATTCTACTATGTAACCATCCGGACCCGGTGCCTTGTTCGACGGCATTGAGAAAAAAACATTCTTGATCTCTGGACCAGTGACTTCCTTTGTTAAACCCCTACGCTCATCCTCGCTACACTGAAACTCCAAGAGTTGGCTTATCTTCGAGGTGGAGAAAGCGTCTTTCTCTAAGACCTGTGGCGCCTTGAACAATTCCGAGAAATATCCAATTCCTTCAGCTTTTATATCCTATGGTCTTATTAGATCCCTTCTCTCTGGATCTTTTATCACATTAATTATGTTTCATTGTTCTCTTTCTTTTATTGCATTGTAGAAGAACCGATTGTTCTTATCTCCCACTTGTATCTAGTGGAGTCCTTGGCGGGTTCACAAGGACTCGATCCAGCTTCTTACAAATCAGCCCCTCCTCTCGTTTGTTGCACCAAGTAAATAAGGGACCATGAAACGCCATGTCCACAAAAGAGCAGTGACTCACCAATTCCTTAAACTCCAACATTCCAGAGCTGGCTGCTAATATAGACATTCCCGCGGAGTGTTCTGAACAGTCAAGAATCTCATTAAAGTCCCCAGCACAAAGCCAAGACATATCGCGGGCAAGCGGATCATTCTGGTGATCTTTCAAATCCCTCCATAGTTCCCGTCTCTCATCTTGAGAATTTGATGCGTAAATAAAAGAACATATAAACTCCTCCGTGTGTCCTTGATATCTTACCTGGCATGAGATCATCTGACTTGTCTTCTTTAATACCGTCAAAGTTACTAAGCTGCTCCACACTAACCAGATTCTCCCTAACGGGTGAAACTCGTAGTTTGAAATTCCTGACCATCCCGGAAACATTGACTTAATAATCTGTTCCGACTTACTCTCCACAACTCTCGTTTCTAACAAAGCACCAAACCCCAACGACTTTTCTCTTATTAAATCTCTCACTGCTGATTGCTTTCTTTTCGTGTTGAAACCACGGATATTTTAGAAGAAAAACAACATTATTGCTTTTTCCTTTGGTTTTTACGTCTGATTGTGCTCGGGTTTTTGTCCCCTGCATACTGAGATGAGTTTAAAGAGAGCTTCAACCCCTTTTTTGCTGATCGTAGAAGTGGTATCCTCATCGCAACCCCATCCTTACTTGATGTTCCAGTTATATCACTTTCAACCGGGTCAGACCTTTTTTTCCCCCTGGTTGTCTGATTCGTCGACCAAATTTTTGTTTGTTATAGTCTGAACCTCTAGGTCATCACCTAGAATACCTTTCTTCAACCTCTTCTCTTTCTCCAGGACTGATTCAGAGCGCCCCTGATCATTGTCCTCCACTGGGTCTTTATCCTGTATTTCCTCCAACCTCACCAACTCCGATTTCAAACAGTTGTTCCGTTCCGACAGTCTTTCCTCCTCACCCCGTGAACCTTTTTGAAAATATGTGATAGATTCATCCTTGTTCATATTTTCCCCCAATACAGTTGACATCTCAGGCCCCTGTATCCTCGTCTTCGTCATCTCTGTTCCCAAAATAGAGCCAATTGCTCCCACTGCCACAACTAACGAACCATCCCGAGCAGCTTCTAAACCCATAAATGAACTCTCTTTTTTCTTTAGGTTCATCGACTGCATTAGTTTTAAGCCTTCCGGCCTTACCTTTGATTTTGTCTGATCCCGACCTGAAACAGGGGATGGAGAACTTGAGATACCAGGCTTCCTCCTCATCTGTTCCTAAGGATTGTATCACCTCAAATCTCGATGGTGTAGCTATCTTGACCTCGCCATAGACAAAACTTCGCTTGCTTGTTCGTTTGTTCTACAAATTAGATATAATCTTCCATTCTTTATCCGAAACAGGCAGGGCCCCCCTATCCTCTCGCTCTAACCCTCCCACAACTGGTTCTACCTCCACAAAAGGTACCCTGTTCGGAGTCGTGACCCCCTCTAACTCAGCTACTTTCTCATTTGATCGTTGCGTTTGGAACTTCGTTATACAACCTGCCTCTAAATGCCCCCATTTCGTACAATAGCCACAACACATAGGTAGCTAAGGATATTTAAATTTGACCTCCACTTCCTCTCCCTGAAAATTAAAACAATGGCTCGATGGAATGTTCGTTTTCAGGTTGACATCAATGAAAATTTTTGCTTCATCAAAACTAGCAACTAGCTCAGTATCTTGGTGCAGCCGAAGCGGAATACCCACTAGACTAGCTACAAAACTAAGTCCCTTCCATGTGAACAAAGCTAGCGGAACATTCATTATCATAACCTATATCGGCATTGATGTTAACGTGGGTTGCGCCTCCTCTTTGAATGGTGTCCATTTAGAAACTAGCATGGGAACTTCACAGATATTCCACATGCCTCGATGTAAAACTCTATTTCTTGCACTTGAGTTCTGGATACGGAATTTTATGGACACTTCATTGATAACATATAGATCAATTTTAATGCTTTTGTCCACCAAGTTCCAGATCTTATTAACACGTCCTCTGGACAGCAACTACCTTTCTTCCATCAACCTCCGAGATGGTATAATCATATTGTGTTAGCACAGGCCGGCGAACCACTGCAGCCCATGACTTCTTTGATGGTGCCGCATGAACTGAAGTTTTTTCTTAAGTCACCCGGGCTCCCATATCCACAGCGTCGTCCGAAACCCTCTCAGCAGTGGCATTCTCATGATCCTTCTCCCCACAGCCTTTCGCTCCCTCTACTGATACTTTTCTCTGATCCGACCTCACCCCTTCCTTGAACAAAAGAAACGACACTGATCCCATTCCCCCCGGATAACTCTTGAACCCTAACTTTCTCCACACCCTTACTTAGCTCCTCTATCCTATCCCCCAAACCCGCATCACGACTCTGTCCCTGTTTTGCTTCTCTTCTACTCTGCCCCCCCCCCACTCTACCCGTCAGAGCACTACTCTGTCTCTGCTCCACTTCTCCTTTGTTCTGCTTTCCCTCACTATACGACGGATCACCTGGAGAGCAAGGCGGAGGAGCTGCCAAACCCAGCGGCGCATCCATTCTTCGAGCCCTGGAAAACCCTCCTCACGATCGCCTTGGATTTTTGCTCAGAGATTCTCGCGCTTGATTTTTTATAATTACTTCCTTTTTCACAACTTTTTACATTAAAAAAGCCATCCATATATACAATTCACAAAGATCATTACATGTTCTATTTCATTTCTGTTTTTTACTGGTGATGAAGGAGGAGAACCTTCAAAAAGCCCAACAATATGAGGAGGAGGTAAGTTTAATCCGGCGAGAATCACAATTAATTCGCCGGAAAACGGTAAAACTGGTGGGAAAGTGGTATTGTTGCCAACTAAAGAAGGAGCTGAGATTAACGACATCACTCTTATTAGAGATGGCGATTTTCTCATTCTTGCAAGAGATCCTTGATTCACACGGATATGTCCTTTGCAACTAATTCAAGACATATTATTTTAAAGATTTTTTTTATTTCTTTTGTTTATATTCACTCCTGACTATTTTTGACATGTATATAAAAAAACCCTATGATTATTTTTGATTAAAAAGATTTATCTAATAAGCACACAATATTAATATAGGTGATCTACAAGGAGTTTACTAAGTATATTTGAAAATTTGCATTTATGAGAACGTTTTTTTTGTCATAAAAACGAATTCAATCAAAATTTATATAGGATCCATGGATTGCTCCCAACTATTATGACATGGTCAAAATTACTTAATACACTATATAGTAATCCGTAATGTGCAACGCAGAAAAATGTCTGCTTAGTTCATATAATAATTGATTATTATTAGTGTTTTATATTATATTTATTTTATGCTTTTAGAATCTTATTTATCTTATTTATTCTTGTTATCTATATTTTGTGTTGTGTTAATTAATATTGGCATGTTACATTATTTTGGATCCACATTTTTTGCGGAATCCGGGTCCCGAGGATCCGCGTATTTTGACATGTTTCCTATATTTAAAAGTCATGTACCTATATTCTTCATTTTTTGTCAAATGGTGGTTAGTCACCTCGTGACTAATGACCGAAACTCGAGCTCAGACCATGATCGAGGTTAACAAACAACTCGATGAACTGAGAACAAACCAGGTGAAGCAAGGAGAAGCCACCGATGCTCTTAAAATCGCTTTAGATGCTCTCAGAACTGATCTCAACAATCAGTTTACAGATCTGAGGAATATGATATCTGAGCTGCGACCACGAAGCTTCGATCCGCAGAAACAACCCATGGATCAAAAGCCCATCAGCATTGACGAATTTCATGGCGGATCAACAGTCACCGTTGCCGCCAGATCCACCAGATTCTCAACGATTTGGCCAAAACTCAGCAAGCTTTGCGACATTTGAACCTGACTGGGTTACTTAGAAGGTTATCCAAGGTTGGTTTTCCTCCTTTTGATGGAATGAATTTGCGCGATTGGGTTTTCAAGTGTGAGCAGTTCTTCAATTTAGATGGTTCACCTGATGGTTGGAAGTGTTGATGTTAACTAATGATGATTCAAATTTCAGGTGTTTAAACTAGAGAGTTTGAAGGTTGTTTAATCTTGGTTATGAACATTGAGTTAAACCGGAAGAAGAAGAAGAAGAAGAAGAAGAAGGCAGAGACTCTAATTACAATGGAGGCTTTGACGAGATTAGTCTGATGCTTAGCCTAAGTATCGTCATTATATATCATCTTCTTATCATAAGTTAGTTAGTTAATCTCATCTTATCTTCTTGTGGTTTTAGCGAGAGAGCAAGAGAGAGAGGTGCGAAAGAGAGAGAGAGAGATAAGCTCTGTTCTTCACCATTGTTGTAAAGCTTGTTCTTGAGCTGACTTGATCTTCATCTTTAGTGAATTTGCCAGAATGATTCTGGACCCAGACTAGACCAATCACATCGATTGGTTGAACTGGGTAAACAAATCTTGTGTCTTCTTCTTTCTCCTTAATCTTTGCATGTTTGATAATTCAGTTCTTGATTGCTTGAATTAAGTTTGTGAGCTGAATCCTTAGAAAATATTGAGTTGATTTCGTAATAAAAGTGGTATCAGAGCTTCGGTGGTTGATTAGTGAGAGAGCAAGAGAGAGGTGTTCTCTCTTGATGGAGCTTCGAATTTCTCGCTATGGAAGATTAGGATGATGGAACATCTCGGTATACTTGGATTGAAGAAAGTAATATTGGATTTCAATTTGACAATGGAGGTTCCTCTGATGAAAAGTGAAAAGAAAAAACCAAAACCCGATGATGATGAAGAACAAGATTCATCATCTAAGCCGTTGACGAAGATAGTTCATGACCCGGTAAAGGTAGATCAGTCATAACAAGCGATGAATCTCATCCTCTTGAATGTAGGTGATACTGTGCTTAGAAAGATAAATCATTGTCTAACTGCTACTAATATGTGGAATACTCTGAACAAAGATACATGGAAACATCTCTTCTGAATCGTGTTTATCTACAGCTGAAGTTCTACTCATTCAAGATGAATGAATTAAAGAATATTAATGATAACATTGATGACTTCTTGAAGATAGTTGCAGAAGAGGTTCAGGCTATATTGATACTTAATTCTTTTCCGTTGAGTTATGATCAGTTGAAACATACTCTCAAGTATGGCAACAAGACGCTATTAGTCCAGGATGTGGTGTCATCAGCAAAGTCTTTGGAAAGGGAAATAGCAGACTCAAAAGAGATTACAAAGGGTGCCCCTACAGCATTGTACACGACTGATAGAGGAAGATCTGTTACAAAGCATCAAAAGTTTTCAGGCAGTTACAAAACCAGAAGCAGATCGAATTCCAAGACTCGAGTAACCTGCTGGTTCTGCAAGAAGGAATTTCATGGGAAAAGGACTGTTTTGCAAGGAAAAGAAAAATGGAAAATGAGAATCAAGGTGAAGCTGAAGTTATTACCGAGAAACTTTTTTTCTCTGAAGCTTTGAGTGTCAATGATCAATTGATTGAGGATTTATGGATTCTTGATTCTGGCTGTACTTCACACATGACTTCCAAAAGAGACTGGTTTTGTAGTTTTAAAGAAAGTGGATCCACCATCATACTATTAGGTGATGATTATTCGGTAAAGTCACAGGGACAAGGCTCTGTTAGAGTAAACTGTCGTGGTGGCTCAATCAAGGTCCTAAATGATGTTAAGTATGTACCAAACCTGAGAAGAAATCTGATCTCCACTGGCACTTTAGATAAACTTGGATATCAGCATGAAGGTGGAGCAGGAAAGGTCAGGTATTTTAAGAATGCCAAGACTGCATTGAGTAGAACATTGAAAAATGGATTATACATTTTTGATGGGTGAAACAAACTTAGCCGAAAGCTGCAATACAGTGAGCATCAAGGCTAATACAGGACTATGGCACAGTCGCCTCGATCACATGGGCCTTAATAACATGAAGTTGTTGACTTCTAAAGGCTTGATAGATAAAAAGGAAATCAAGGATCTCAGCTTCTGTGAACACTGTGTTATGGGGAAGTCAAAGAAACTGAGCTTTAGCATATGAAGACACAATACAGAGGATGTTTTGGGATATATCCATGCAGACTTGTAGGCATCTCCTAATGTCACCTTCTCTATATCTGGTATGCAATACTTCTTATCAATAATTGATGACAAGACCCAAAAGGTATGGCTCATGTTTCTTAAAACTAAAGATGAGACATTTGACAAGTTCTGTGAATGGAAAGAACTTGTAGAAAATCAGATTAATAAAAAACTAAAGGTTTTACGAACTGACAATGGTTTGGAGTTTTGTAATAACCGATTTAATGAGTTTTGCAGCAAGAATGGTATTGAAAGACATAGAACATGTGCTTATACTCCTCAGCAAAACGGAGTAGCTGAGAGAATGAACAGGACTATAATGGAAAAGGTTCATTGCCTGCTTGATGAATCCGGCCTTGAAGAGAAGTTTTGGGCTAAAGCTACATCCACTACAGCTTACCTGGTAAATCGTTCTCCCTCCTCTGCTGTTTATCACAATGTGCCTGAGCAATTGTGGTTAGATAGAAAACCATGATATCAACATCTTAGGAGATTGGTTGTGTAGCTTATGTTCATCAAGAACAGGGAAAACTTAGGCCTAGAGCTTTAAAAGGCATCTTATTAGGTTACACTAGAGGCACAAAAGGATACATAGTTTGGCTGCTTGATGAAGAAAAATGTGCGATAAGTAGAAATGTAGTTTTTAATGAGAATATTGTTTACAAACAGTTGAAGACTGTTGCAGACCAAACTGATCAAACTGATGTTAAACAATCAGGAAATGTTACAACTGAGATCTCTAAAGG
Organism: Cardamine chenopodiifolia; assembly: GCA_963922655.1. Classification (NCBI taxonomy): domain Eukaryota; kingdom Viridiplantae; phylum Streptophyta; class Magnoliopsida; order Brassicales; family Brassicaceae; genus Cardamine; species Cardamine chenopodiifolia. The sequence continues at coordinate 11,839,274 of OZ000486.1, read as the reverse complement.
ACTAAAACTTGTCACAGAAGATTCTGATGTAGATGGAGCTGGTTTAGAAAGCTCAAGTGACTCAGATAAGGATGATGTCAAACCAGAAACAACATAGGAGGTTGAAGTCCATTTGAAAGACTATAATTTGGCTAAGGATAGGACTAGAAGGCTTGTAAAACCACCTGCAAAATTTTCAGATTATACCCAGTTTGCTTTTGCATTATTAGCATATGAGGAGATTGATGTGGATAAGGAACCCATCTGATATTATGAAGCAAAAGAGAATAAAGACTGGCAAAAATGGAAAAATGGAATGACATATGAAATGAATTCATTGTTGAAGAACCAGACATGGGATATTGTTGATAGACCTGAAAATCAGAAAGTAATAAGTTCAGATGGCTTTATAAGAAGAAGAATGGTATTCCTGGAGTTGAACCAGAGAGATATAAAGAAAGACTTGTAGCAAGAGGCTTTTCTCAGAAGGAGGGCATAGACTATCAGGAAGTTTTTGCACCTATTGTTAAGCACATATCCATTAGAATAATAATGTCTTTAGTGGTTAATGCAGATATGAAGCTTGAGCAAATGGATGTTAAAACAGTATTTTTACATGGTGATCTTGATAGAACTTTATATATGGAGCAGCCTGAAGGATATGAAGAAAATCCAGGTAAAAATCAGGTTTGTTTATCAAAGAAATCATTATATGGTTTGAAACAGGCCCCGAGACAATGGAACAAGAAGTTTAACTCCTTCATGTTGGATCAAGAATTTAGGAGCGGTGATCACGATCCTTGTGTCTATGTGAAACATGTAAGTGATAATGATTTTGTTTATTTGTTGATATATGTCGATGATATGTTGTTGGCGGCTAAGAACTTAGTAGAAATAAATAAGCTAAAAGATATTTTAAGTCTGGAATTTGAAATGAAGGATATGTGAGCTGCTAGTCGCATCCTAGGCATTGATATTGTTAGGAATAGGAAGGATGGAATTTTGTGGTTATCTCAGGAAAAGTATGTTGATAAGGTGATTCATAAGTTTAGAATGAATGAATCTAAGACTGTTAGTATTCCTATTGGCGCTCATTTTAAACTAGCAATGGTTAAAGATGAAAGTGAATGTGTAAATGTAGAAGAGATACCATATTCTAGTGTTGTAGGTAGTGTCATGTATGCAATGATTGGAAGTAGGCCTGATGTTGCATATGCTATTGGATTAGTAAGTCGCTTTATGAGTCATCCTGGTGAGTTACATTGGGAAGCAGTTAAGTGGCTGCTAAGATACTTGAAAGGTTTTGTGAAGTTAAAATTGGTTTATACAAAAGGTACAGATTTCAAAGTACATGGTAATAGTGACTCAGATTTTGCTGCAGATCTTGATAAGAGAAGGTCTATTAGTGGTTACTATTTTACTGTTGGTGGCAATACTGTCAGTTGAAAGTCAAACTTACAACACATTGTTACATTGTCAACGACGGAAGCAGAGTGTATTGCTCTTACAGAAGCCGTAAAGGAAGCACTATGGATCAAAGGTTTATTGAAAGATATGGGATTGAAGCAGACTGAAGCTTCATCCATTTGGTGTGATTCTCAGTCGGCAATATACTTGTCAAAGAATAGTGCATTTAATGAAAGAAATAAGCATGTTGTTGTTAAGTTTTACTTCATTAGAGATGTGATTGAGTCAGAAGATGTTGAGGTATTGAAGATTCACACATCAAGAAATCCTGCAGATATGCTTACTAAAAGCATTCCAGTTCATAAGTTTGATGCAGCTTTAGAGTTTCTAAAGTTACTCAAGTAAGAAGGAAATACATAAGTATTTATGCCAGAGGTTAAGTCTAAGATAGTGCATATTCGTTTTAAAGATGGAGAGTGAAATTTGAATCAAGGTGGAGTGTTGATGTTAACTAATGATAATTTGAATTTCAGGTGTTTAAACCGGAGAGTTTGAAGGTGGTTTAATCTTGGTTATGAACATTGAGTTAAACCGGAAGAAGAAGAAGAAGGCACAAACTCTAATTACAATGGAGGCTTTGAAGAGATTAGTCTGATGCTTAGCTTAAGTGTCATCATTATATATCATCTTCTTATCATAAGTTAGTTAGTTAATCTCATCTTATCTTCTTGTGGTTTTAGCGAGAGAGAAAGAGAGAGAGGTGCGAAAAAGAGAGAGAGATAAGCTTTGTTCTTCACCATTGTTGTAAAGTTTGTTCTTGAGCTGACTTGATCTTCATCTTTAGTGAATTTGCCAAACTGATTATGGCCCAGACGTAGGCCAATCACATAGATTGGTTGAACTGGGTAAACAAATCTTGTGTATTCTTCTTTATCTTTAATCTTTGCATGTTTGATAATTCAGTTCTTGATTGCTTAAATGAAGTTTGTGAGCTAAATCCTTAAAGCATCTTGAGTTGATTTCGTAACAGGAAGGTCCATTTAGCTACTATACACATGTTTGGGAAAACATTACAGTGGCATCATAATGATACTGCTGAGAGATTTGGTGGGTATCCTTTATGGACAGAGTATGATGTGGCCATTTCTCGCAGATTTGGCGGTCTATACAACGATCCTTTGGAGTTGGTGAGCTTTAAACAATCTGGTGATACAATGGAGGTGTTTCTAGATAAGTTTGAATGTGTTTTGACAATATTGTCTTTACCTCATTTATCTATGCACACTCGCCAATTTGTTGTCACAATTATGGCTGAGTAGCACAAATTCCGCAGATGCATGAGAGCTACCTACTACATACACCTACAAAACCAAGCCGAGCTCCCTTCAGTCCCTTACAAAAAACAACAACTATAACCACTACAAAAAACAAAACACCAGTTACCCTCTACTTACTTTATCCGACACCACTAAACAAAACCACCACCTCAAACCAAATTTCATTCCCAAAACAGCCACATAAAACTACCCCGAACATTTTCTTTCCAAGAGATGCAAGAGCATAAAGCAAAGGGGATGTGTATGTATTGTCATGAAGTTTTCACTCCTGGCCACCAAGCAAAACATAGAAGATCACAAATCTACTTCTTGGAAGGAGAAGATGAGGATGATCTTTCTGATTGTGATGAATTGGTAAAAAAATTAAATGTTATTGATGTGGTGCAGGAACAAGAGGAGAAGACGCCAGCCCTCTCATTTAATGAAATAAATGATAGCACAACATTTAATTGTATGTGTGTGGTGCAACAATATGGGAAAAAAGTTGTATATATTGATTGATCCGGGCAGTACTTACAACTTCCTAGACTTGAACAAGGCTCAGGAACTAGGTTGCTTGCTGGAACCAATCAAACCAATGGCTATCAAGGCTGCAACTGGAGAAGCATTGGTAACAAAATACAAGTGCATGCATTGACATGGAAGGTGCTTAGTTATACACTTATAACAGAGGTCATAATTATTCCTCTTGGTTGTTGGATTTTGTGTTGGGAGTGCAATGGTTAACTACTCTGGCCCTATTCTCTGGGATTTCTCAAACCCTAAGAATGAAATTTAGCCTTAATGGTTAACTACTCTGCCCCTATTCTCTAGGATTTCTCAAACCCTTAGAATGAAATTTAGCCTTAATGGAGTGAAACATGTGCTGCGTGGTGGAACCAAGTCTAGTAGCAAGATTGTCACAGGGAGCAGCCTGAATAAACTAATGTTGCAGGGCTGCAAATTATATTGTTTAATATACGAGAAATACTTGTGTCTCCCACAAAAGGAGATGAATGGGAACCACATGTACTCTCACATATCTCGGCAAGTGGGGCTGAACTATCACATGATCCCATCTTGACATTATTGATGGAAGCATTCAGTGATATGTTTGAGGAACCAATTGATTTATCACCTTTTTCGGGATGGATTTGATCACAAGATTCCACTTAAATCTGGCTTTAACCCTGTGAATCTCAGGCCTTGTCAGTATTCATCCTAGGAGAAAGATTTCATTGACAAGAATATTCAATAAATGGTACAACAAGGGTTAGTAAAACATATCTCTAGCCCATATGCATCCTTTGTGGTGCTGGTGAAGAAGAAGGATGGGCCATGGAGACTAGGTGTGGACTATAGAGGGCTCAATAAATAAAAGTATCAAGGAAAAATATCCAATACCGCTCTTGGAGGATCTCTTGGATGAATTAGAATGACTTAAATATTTTTCTAAATTGGATTTAAGGGCTGGTTTTCATAAATTGAGAATGTCACCCGAGGATGTCTGTAAACAACATTCAAGACACAGTTTGAAAACTATGAGTACCTTGTTATGTGTTTTGGCTTGACAAATGCTCCTTTCACCTTCCAAAGCTTGATGAATCATGTATTCCAAAGGGTTCTAAGAAGGTTTGTCCTTGTGTTTTTGATGATATTTTGGTCTACAGTGATGATTGGGAAGATTATTTGCATTATTTGGTAGAAGTTTTCAAAATTCTGCAGCAAAAACAGCTTTTTCTCAAGCCTTCAAAGTGTACTTTTGGGGCAACCATTATCGAGTACTTGGGAAATTTCATACCAGCTGAAGGAGTGCGAACTGATCCGAGAAAGGTTCAAGCCATTAAGCAGTGGCCGCTACCAACCTTACAGAAACACCTCCATAGTTACCTTGGCTTCATTAGAGGGTGCAACATTATAGCGTTACCTCTCACCAATTTATTGAATAATGATGGATTTTCTTGGTGTCCTGCAGCCACATATGCGTTTGAGAAACTTAAAGATGCTTTGCCATCTACACCTATTATGACCTTACCAAATTTTGAGAAACAATTTATTGTTGACACTGATGCCTCTAACATTGGTATTGGTGCAATGTTAATGCAGGAAAATCACCCAATCTGCTTCATTATTCAGGCTTTGGGTCCAAGACACCAAGCCTTGTCAGCGTATGTAAAGGAGCTGCTCATTGTGGTGCATGCGGTGCAAACATGGAATGTCTACTTCGCGCATAGACCCTTTGTGATAAAGGCAGACCAAAAGAACATCAAGTTTCTCAAAGAACAAAAGCTCACAACCCCGTTTCAACATATGTGGCTCTCTAAACTCATGAGCTATAAATATGAGATCCAATACAAACAAGGAAAGGAGAATATTGCTACATAAGCTCTTTCGAGAGTCACGAGATCACAACTCTTACATTTGGCTTTATCCCAAGTTCATCATGAGTTCTATCACTCTTTAAAATTGTTATAGGATACTGATCCTCATCTTCGGAAGGTAATCTCATACTTGATTATTGATGTATCTTCTCATCCTCTCTTTTCTTATGCAAATGGTGAGTTGCGCAGAAAAGGAAAATTGCTTGTAGGTGATGATGAAACAGTTAAGCTGCAAATACTTAAATGGCTTCATGAATCTGCTGTTGGTGATCATTCGGGGAGAGACACAACACTTCACAGGATCAAATCCCTCTTTTATTGGCCAAAAATGGGAACTGCTCGATTTGTTAGATAAGTAAGTATGATACAGCTGCAAAACTAGATTTTCTTCAACCTTTACTAATATCGGCTAGAGTTTGGGAGTCTATAAGCATGGATTTTTTTGAGAGTTTATCACCTTCCAGTGGAAAAATATTATATCCTCGTGGTTATTGGTAGGCTTAGCAAAAGTACTAATTTCATCGGTTTATCACACCCATATACCACTATCGATGTAGCTCAAGTCTATCTTAACAATGTATTTAAGCTACATGGTCTGCCCAAGGAGATTATTAGTGACATAGATCCTACCTTTTTGAGTGAGGTCTGGAAGGAACTGTTTCGAGTACAAGGGGTTGATTTGACAGCTTACCATCCTCAAACTGACGGGCTGACAAAAGTTACTAACAAGACTTTGGAAGCCTACCTTAGATGTATGACTGCTGCCTTTAGCTGAATGGTGGTACAATACTACTTATCACTCAGCCATACGCACCACTCCATTTGAGATTCTCTATGGTCAGTCTCCACCAACTCACATGCCTTATCTTCGGGGAGAGAGTTCTTTCATCTGTTATTGATCGAAGTATGCAGACAAGGGAAACCATCATCAATATGCAGAAGTTTCATCTTACACGAGCTCAACACAAAATGAAACAAATTGCAGACTCTAAGTGATCTAACATGGAGTTTCTCATTGGTACTTATGTGAATCTAAAGCCCTAACCTTATCGCCAATATTCACTTAAGAACCGTAAGATCCCTCACAAACTATTCCCGCAGTTCTATGGTCCTTTTTGTGTTGTTGACAAAGTTGGTCCTGTCGCCTACAAATTAGAGCTACCTCCAGATGTTGTTTTTACAATGTATTCCATGTGAGTTAGTTGAAGTTCTATCCCAATCCATCAATGGTACAAGCCGCTCTACCTCAATATTTGTTTGATCTGCGAACTGCCAAAGAACCAGAGGCTATTTTGGATAAGAAGGTTGTCAAGCGTCGCAACACAGCTACAACTAAAGTCTTGGTGCAATGTAAAGACTACCCTCCAGACCAAACAACTTGGGAGTTTTATCAAGCCTTCTCAGCTCAATTTCCAAACTTCGATCCTTGAGGACAAGGATGTTTCTGAAGGAGGGAGTATTGTCACATGGATTTATGATCCCTTACCTATCATGTTTATTTCAATTTTCGGTTTAACTAAACATTGGTTAAATTGGTGGTTTGCTTTGGTTTGTTTTATCCGGTCAAATGTTTAGACGGTTGAGCATGTCACGATTTATGTACGTTGTGGTTTCAGGAGAAAAGTAATCAGAATCAGATTTTATTCTTCTTCTCTCAACTTTCCCTCTCTATTCTGTTCGATCATTTAATCATCATCATCATCAATCGTTCTTAGAGGTAACATCTCTTTCTTCGAAGGTCATCTCCTAGACCTTTGATCACCATTCTTCTATCTTATGTGGAAGATTTTAGTTTGTATTTTACCTTTCAATTAACATCGGTATCAGTTTATTTCCCTTCGGATGCCCAACCGTCGAGATGTTTCTTTATATCAAGATCATACATTGTATGTCAACAATTTAATTGATTTTGATAGAGAGGAATGGATGATGGAGATGTTGTACTTGGTGATAGAAATGACCACGGTTACAGTTACTGCGGTTACGATTAATTAACCACCGGTTATGTTTATAATTTTTACCATTTAATACACGGTTAAAACAGTTACGGTTGATAAAATTACGGTTATATACGGTTACAATTGTTACGGTTAAAAACGATTCAATTATTTGATGATCATAAAGACTAATATCAGTGACATTTTATCAAAAAAATATTTAACCTCTATTGAAATTAAATATTTAACCTCTATTTAACCTTAAATTAAATATATTAGTTAAGGTTAATTCACACAGTTAACCAATGGTTTTTAAACGGTTATAATTAATAATTTTTTTTAACCATAACTAATATGTTTTTACGGTTATTAACTATTTAATACGGTTATAATCCGATTATGATTAAAAATTGAACAGTTACAGTACGAAATACAGTTACAATTAGATTTTGGCCATGTCTACTTGGTGATGTAAGACTCATGTCTTAAATCTATTCAAACCTTCCCATTAGATGGGTACTCTTAGGGCTTTTCAAAATATATTTAAGATTTGCTTTGATCCGAAAAATTCGGATATCCATAACTTTTTTAAGCAAAATAAATTTTAACAAAAAATATCTGTTAAAAATGAAACAAATCACAAATCTAACATTTAAAGAGGCAAATATATGTTCCGCTTCGATATATATATATGTATATAGATAATTACACACATATATATATATATTATAATGATTATATCTATATTATGAACTTTTATTATATACAATTAATTATTTAAATATTAAAGTTTAACAAATTAAGAAGAAAAATATATCGTTATGAAATATTGTCATTTTGGGATTAAATTTTGAATTTCTTCATATTTAATTTTTATAATTTTTTAAACTTTTATGGAGCATATCGGATATCCAACAAATAATGTGGATTTTAGCGGATTAAAAAAAAGTTAAAGACGACGGCCGGCGAGAGCAACACTAAGATAATCAGAAATCTAAAGAGCACTCACTGAGACAAACGATGTCGTTTTTGTCTCTCGTGCTTCCATCTCCTCCTTCCTCCTTGTCTGCTAATCTCAAGCCTTTCAATGGCTACGGAAAGCTCGATCGTTATCTCGTCCGAGCTTCTTCCGATGTTCCCGATTTCCTCTCTGCCAATTGGTACACCTTGTTTCAACAACTCCGTTCCATTCTTCGATCTCTTTTAATTTAAAATTTCATTGATCAATTTAGTTTGGGAGAATTCTGGTTCCAAGTACCAAAATTCGATTTTGCAAAGCCATTGTTTATGTTTCTCCAGCATTTTTAACCTTTTTATTCATAATTTATGTTGTTGGATGGTTATTTAATTTTTCTTAGTTTTACAGGTTGGAGAGTCGAAGGAAACGTCCTTTTGGCCCTAGACTTGATGTAATGACTCACTCTTTATTACTGTATAAGCCAATAACATATGTATTGCTTTGTCTATGTTATAGTGTATTGATCCGAGTTTTTAGACTTTGTTTTTGTCATAGTTTAGTGCAGAAGATGCTGTTAAACATCAGCTTGATGCATTGAAGTATAATAACCATCCTCGTGATGATTATGGCATTGAAGTCATGTATAGGGTAAAAACTTTCATTACAAACCTCCTTGTTGATTCTTTTTTATTGTTATAGTTTTTTGTGATGATGAATTTGACATGTTTTGTTGAACGAAACAAACAGTTTGCTGGATTTGATCCATTTGAGAGATCTACCTATTTTGGTCCTTTTTTTGATCTAGGACAGGTTAGTTTTGAATCCTTTCTTTTTCAACACTTTGATGATCATATTGTTCATCCGTTGGCTCTCATTGGTATGGTGCAGTTTGAAAGGTTTAGGCGTATTTTTCACCACTCGTCTTACCGTGTGTTGCTTGGTCATAAGGACAGAAAGATTTTAAGCAGTTTGTTCGTGGAGGAGGTATCGTCTCTTTTTTTGAAGATGTTACAATCATTATAGAGCTTCCTTGTTGTCTCATGATATCCTCTTTTTTTGGTATGTATACAGAATCGTTTCAAGCAGAGGATTTGGATTCAAGGAGCTCGACCTGAAGAAGAAGAGACATTTGAATTCACAATGTTCCAGGTTGGTTCCTATGTCACTATAGAGACCTTGACGAGTTTTGAATGGGATTTGTGATCTGCAACAATGATATGATGATTTATAAAATTAATTGTGTGTAATGGCAGCGGATAGGCGGTTCTTGGGATGGTTATTGGTTGACAGAGAGCTTGCTTCATGATGGAGATGTGTTTTCAGGAGGGATGGCTTACTGATTCAAGGGTTGAGCTTCATCTCTTTTTCGGGTTATCGATAATTTGGGACCTGGCTTGTAAGTTTATGTTGTATTAAATGAGATTAGAATAGATGTTGCTGTATAGGAAACAAAACTAACATAGCAGCTTCTTATGAATATAAATTGTATATTGATGGAATCCAGGTTTGTTGGATACTTGCATATAATGGTAATGATTTTGCTTTAAAAAGCTCCTTTTAGTGTATTACACAAAACTATTTTGGTAATTGTAAAGGCAAACGCCATTTTGTAGTTTTGAGCACTTGAAAGTATGAAAAGTATGTATTTTGAAGAGGTTCTCTTATGAGCTGCTATAACAGATTTGGTAAAAGCTCTTCAATCACCCAAAGATTGGCCTGCATCGTTTGGACACATCGATGTGCTCGATGCCTCTAGAGGGTTGTAGCAATGAAATTTGTTTCGAAGCTCCTGACACAACAGAGGAACATTTGAGATTGAAGTGGAATTACTGACCTTCAAGTAAATTCATATGCTGCACACTGTCCCCGCGATGGTTGAAAGACCTTTTCCATCGGGAGAAGGCAGTTATCGGTTTGTAATTTGCCTGTGTTTTGTGAAACTGAGTTTTTTTCTTTGGTTTCTGAATTAAGTTTACTCAGACAGGAGGTAAAACAGCCATTTCCTTTCGTATTTTCCTTAACATATACACTCAACACACATAAATTCGACATTGAAAACAAATAAACACCTTTAAGAATTTTCGTTCAATGCTCAACAACAAAACATATACAAACTCTTATCATTGATAATAAGAGAAACAAACGAATAATACAAACATGAAATGCTTTCTCCCAGTGACTTATTCCCAACTTTGAACATTACCAAAAAATAAGGATTTAAAGAGAAACATGGGTTTTCTCCTAACAAGAGATATAACAACAAAGAAGATAAACAAAGATATGTAACTCTTCTCGGATTTTGAAAAAAAAAACAGATCATAAAACGTATAGAGTACAAGTCCATAAGTTACCCGTTTATACATCTATTTAGTAGGCCATGTGGCTTGAGCTGACATAATAATCCCAACGATAACTCCAAATAACCCGAGACCTCTCCCAAAGATCTCAATCACAAGAATCTTAACAAATAGCGTCGAGTTTTGAGCATCACACAACGTACAACTGCTTCCAATGATTCCTACACATAACCTGCAAAACCAAAATCCCCATAAACCGCTTACTTTCCGATACAGAGGTTTCAAACCTAAATATAAGACTGCAAGTGTACAAACACATACAGTAGTACATATGAGATCGAATCAATAGAGACCAAAGTTGTACTACAATTTTTATAAAAAAAATGCTAAGCTAAGACGAAAAAGAGGTTTGTTTGTGGTTGTAAATTCAAGAAAATAAATAACAAGTAAATAAACGATGTAAACTATTAGATTAAATGGGTTAGGTCAAAGGAATTTTTCGGGAATCAGATATCATGAATCAGACAACTATTCAAGAAATGGATTAAACACCTATCTTGAACTCAAACATAAATGTATAAACTGTTGTGCTATCAATTACTTTATCTAACAATCTAAGTATCTAAGCTCTTGTTTGAACCTCAAACTCTAAACACGCATTAACGATTAGGTTCAATATGTTCACGTATTGCAATAGCATCAACTTTTGTTGGCTAAGGACACTACACTCACATATGTTCAATCCAGCAACCTATAAGCTTTTGGAGACATGTTCAACCTAAAATCATAAACTAGGTGATCAATTTAGTATACGCAATTAAAAAAACAATAATATATGAAGATATGATAAGATGATTTCCTATCTATTTCTAGTTCAATGATTCATAATCCCTTTGAAAACCTTAAACCTAACTAAAGGACTACTCAGCCATGGAACTAGTGGAACAACCGAAGGTAGAAGAAGAACTCATTATAAATACAATAAAACACCAAAACATATCTCTTAACAAAAGTTCTCATAAATAATAAAACATAGCCTAAAATGGATTAAAAACAAGTATTTATAAGTTTAAACTCGTCTAGGTCGAATCCTAAACCAATTTGAAAAATAAGCTAATTTCTTTTTTCCCCAGATAGCTTGATTGTGTTTAGATCGATCGATCCAAGCCTATATCAATCGATCTGGTTCTTCACAGCATATAGGATCAATCATTATTGATGATGGATCGATCGATCCAAGGCTAGATCGATCGATTTGAAGTCCTCTAGTCAATATTGTTTTCCACGACAATATGCTAGAGAGGATGGATCGATCGATCCAAGTAGGATCAATCGATTTGGAAACTCACGGTAACTCCACAAATATGGGATCGATCGATTTAGTGGTTAGATTGATCGATCTGATTAGGCATGGCAAATTTCTCAGATGAAAGGATCGATCCGAATGAGGATCGATCGTTCTAAGTTCTCCAATTGACTCCTTTTTGCTCCTTTACTCCAACTTCATTCCAAATGGATCAAACTTCTCCCAAGCGATTTCATACCTGATAAGACTTAAAGAATAAGGACAAAGACTATAAAACACATACTAATCCTCGGTTGAAATACAATAAAAAGCAAACATATCAATTCCCCCAAACTTGAATCCTTGCTTGTCCCCAAGTAAGAACAATCAATAAAGATAAGTTATAAGAAAAGTTTGAAAACGGGAACTTACTCACTCCTTTAGACTCCACCGCGCTGACTTCCAATCTTTTAGAACTTAGAACAAATCAAAGAACTAGTTAGTACTACGTTTAATTTACCATAAGCATAGCAACAATACCTTACTATGTAATCTCCATTGTCGACCCTTTAACATTCATTGAATTCTCTGTAAAGTGCAGTCTTACAAAGGGATTATCAATCACAAAAGTGTGGAATAGATGGCTAGTTTGATGGTGAGTGAAGTGTTTTGGGTTTGGTGATGAAGGCGGATGCAAATCATGGCACAAAATCACAGTGAGACGAAGACCAAATGTTGATACACATTCCCTTGAACTTTGGAATCTCTGTAAAAACTTTGTAAATGTCCTAAATAAGGTACAATGGTGCTTAAGATAAAAAAATTAAGTTTATAAAGATTTTATCCTGGTTCCTTTCTTATCTTTTTTCCATTCTCGTCTTTTTTTTTCTTTTTGAGAAGGGGAAGTTGGAACCAGTCCTAGTCATACAATACATACACCAAAGACAACTCAACCAATATCATTCTAAGTAAAAAAGAGCGTTAGAATTACTATAGATCTTTGAAACAAAGAGGTGTGTTGGTTCGCATACTCCGTAGTTTTTACCCTTGATAGCACATGATAGTGATGAAATAGAAGGCTTATGGTTTAAATGAAAGGATAAGGATAAGGTGTGGTACCAAACTAAAGATGAGTTTGGCCATTAAGAGTCCTTAAAAATGTGGTAGAAAAGGTGGAATAGAAATCTGAATGTTGTGATCCATGTGCGATATCAAGCCCCTAAGTGAGAAGTTAAGTCATGTTAAAGGTCTTATAATATAGAGCCAACGTTATATCAATCAGATTTCCAGAGGATAAGGAACTTCAGGTAAATTGATCCACCTATGGTGTTTCCAATCTTCCTATGCTGAGAAAAATCACAGCTAGAAGTATGCGAAAAGTTAGTCAACACTAGATGAAATCCAAGAAAAGCATAAAAATGTTCCCCAAATTTGACTCAATAAAACGACACAGAGATTCAAATTAAAACCAAAACAAATAAACGACGTGAGTCCCAACAAGTACCCTTCCCCAGACTTACTTCACACCGTCTCAGTGTGAAAATATATCTTAAGAAAGGCACGACAAAACGCAAAAGTAAAATCAGATAAAAGAAAACCAAAACTATAAATATTTACCATTGGGTTACCTCCCACTAAGTGCTTGTTTAACGTCATTAGCTCGACTGCAGCAATGCCTAAGCATTATGAGGATCCTTGGAAGGATCTGGGTGTGGTGGTGGTGGGTTGAGACGTGCTCAGCTTGTGTGATTGTCATGTTGATCAGGCTGCAAACTCTACTCAACATGTCATCCACAACTGCTTATCCTTTTTCTTTAAGCTTTGGAGTGATGATCGCTTTGACTTTGGAAAAATGCCTAGACATACTGTTGCATTTCAACCGATACTCAATGGTATCACTAACACATCTCTGTGGTGTCAAAGTGATTCGAGAAATTATCTGCACTCCCCCAAACTTTGACTTGTCACACTCAATGACCTTCTAGGATTTCCTTACAGAATTATGAATATCTCCATGTAGGACTTCATTAATCTCATTTTAGGTGCTACAGTGGATATGACATCCAACTTCTTCTTCTCAATGTCAACATATAAGCCATAATGGTCGTCATCACTTTCTTAGACTGCATTGTAGAAGACAGCTTTGTCGACATTTGATAGACAAACCCTCTCATTAGGTAGGTCAACGACTACACCAACTGTAGCAAGGAAAGTTCATCACATAATCAAGGGCATATAGGCATTATTGCTCATCTCGATGACCTAAAAATCAGTAGGAATCAAGCAATTCCCAATTTCTACATGAAGGTCTTTGATGCAACCATGCTGAGTTGATAGTAAAGCATCCGCAAAATTGAGGGTCATGGATGAAGGTTGTATGGACTCAATCCCTAACTTCTCTACAGGTCTTGCAGATATGATGTTTACCTTAGATCCGGAATCATAATGGAATCCTCAAATTCAACGCCAAAGATGGAACATGGAATAAGAAACTTCCCTCGATCTTGCAGCTTAGGTATTTGTTTCAGTGTTGAGCTACTTGTGGACGTCGTAGGTACGGAACCTTAGGAACATAAGTAGCATGTTCAGAAATCCTTAGGAACATAAGCATCTAGATCGATCAATCCTCAAAGAGATTGATCGATCTGGATTATTACGGAGTTCCTCGGCATGAGTGGATCGATCGATCTGGAATGTTGTGCTGAAGGTGGTCATGTTTAGATCAATCAACCGTTGAATGGATCAATAGAATCTGATGGTTACAGTGGTCTTTGGCTTTAGGGGACCGATCGATCGGGTAAGGGATCAATCGATCAGGTAAGGGATCAATCGATCTGGCTGAGGATGGGATCGATTGGTCCGGTGATTGGATCGATCGATTTGAAGCAGTTGCGGAGATTGAATACTCAAGCTTCCATTCAAGATCAGCTATTATATCATTCATCTCTTGTGCACTCATTTTCTGACCTTCCAAGATCTTTTTCAGCATGAGTTCAAGTCTAATCTCTTGGGAAGGTTGTGTTTGTTCTTTAACCATATGCACATCTGATCTTGAGCCACTAGAACCTTCCCCATTCCTCGGGTTTTGCTCACCCTTCACTGGAAGGAACCATTTTTGATGTTTCATTGCTTATGCAGTTTGAGCAACTTGAGTATCAAGTAACTTCAGATGAGTGTAGACAGCTTCAAATTTACCATTCATCTTGGTATACATGTTGTCCACTTTGGCGTTGATCTCATTCGTAGATTTCTGTTGAGAAAATATGAGTTGTTGCATTAGAGCTTTATTTTCTCTTTGAGATTTATTTACAGAAATGTTTTACTTGCTGCTGATAGACCTGATGTTTAGGGTTCTCGATATTTGTGTTGCGGTAGGATAGATTGGGATGACTTATATAGTTCTCATCCAGTAACCCATGGAAAAGATATTGTTTCACCAATGCAATTAGCTGAGACTTGATCTCGTAATCATGCCTCGTAATCTCTAGTGGACATATAGCACCTCGGTTTTGGTAGAATGTGTGAGGAGTGTCTACATCCCCAATAGTACGCTTCTGAGCTTGTTATTATTGATGTTATTGACGCAACTGATGTTGTAAGTATTGGAGTTGAGCAGCTGCAGCGGTTTGAGCAACAACGAGTGTGTTGTTGTTGATGTTGTTGACCATGTTGGCTAGTTTCAACTTTTGTTTTCCGTACTCTGTTGTTAGTATGCTCTGTTCTTGCTAGCTCTTGATTACTGAAATGCAGGAGATCTTCAGAACCGTCACTTCTCCTTTGTATACATCTGATAATAAAAAACAAGCAAAAGTAAAACGTAAGTAGTAAATCTTAGACTAAGCTTCAGTTTTAGATTCGAAGGCAAAAATTGGTCCCCAGCAACGGCGCAAAAAACCTTGATATAAAGGTTTTAAACTTATATATAAGACTGTAAGTGTAAAGACACATGCAGAAGTACATGTGGGATCAAATCCACAGAGACTAAGGTTACACTACGATTCTTATAGATATAATGCTAAGCTAAGACGAAAAGGGTTTGTTTGTGGTTGTAAATTCAAGAAAATAAATAACAAGTAAATAAACGAAGTAAATTGTTAGATTAAATGCGTTAGGTCAAGGGAATTTCTCGGAAATCAGAGATCATGAACCAGACAACTGTTCAAAAAATAGATTAAACACCTATCTCGAACTCAAACATAAATGTATAACCAATCCACTGTCGTGGTATCAATTACTTTATCTAGCAATCTAAGTATCTAAGCTATCGTTTGAACCTCAAATTCTAAACAAGCATTAACGATTAAGTTCAATATGTTTATGTATTGCAATAACATCAACTTTTGTTGGCTAAGGACAATAAGCTCACGTATGTTCAATCCAACAACCTATAAGCTTTTGGAGAGCATGTTCAACCTAAAATCATAAACTAGGTGATTAATCTAGTCCAATCAATAATATATGAAGATATGATAAGATGATTCCCTATCTCTATCTAGTTCAATGATTCATAATTCCTTTGAAAATTTTAAACCTGAATAGAGAACTACTCAGCTATGGAACTAGTGGAACAACCAAAGGTAGAAGAACTCATTATAAATACAATAAAACACCAAAACATATCTCTTAACAAAATTTCTCAAAAGTAATAAAACATAACCTAAACAATGGTTTAATAACAAGTATTTATAGGTACAAACTCGTCTAGGTGGAATCCTAAACCAATTTGGAAAATAAGCTAATTTCCTTTATTTCTCGAGTAGTTTGATTGTGTTGTGATCGATCGATCCAACCCTATATCAATCGATCTGGTTCTTCACAACATATGGGATCGATCATGCTTGATGATGGATGGATCGATCTAAAGTCCTCTAGTCGATCTTGTTTTCCACGATAATGTGGTAGAGAGGATGGATCGATTGATTTGGAAACTCACTGTAACTCCACAGATATGGGATAGATCGATCCAGTGGTTAGATGGATCGATCTGCTGAGGCACGACAAATTCTTCAGATCGACGGATCAATCGATCCGAATGGAGATTGATCGATCTAAGCTCTCCAATCGATTTCTTTTTGCTCCTTTGCTTCAACTTCATTCCAAATGGATCAAATTTCTCCTAAGCGACTTCATATATGATAAGACTCTAAGAAAAAGGACAAAGACTCAAAAACACACTAATTCTAGATTGAAATACAATAAAAACCCAACATATCACATTCCAGGTTTACAGATGTCCAAAAGACAGGAAGAGAGGACGATTCCAATAGATACCCACATACAAGGTTTTCAAATCCAACTATGATTCTAGAAACAAAAATTGCATATCCATCTCTTAAAGACTCAACATCATACATCTATGATGATGGTACACTCTCTAGCTTTGTTTATAATATGATTGCAACAATAACTCCATATATAGCTACGACTTTGCAGAAGATTACTCTAAACAAAAACAGTTTTAAAAACAATGAAAACACTTGTTCACTACACAGTTTCTTGTATAATAACAAACTCATATTGATGTATCGTTCTCACCATATGGAGCGTATATCTGCTTAATTTGTTTTTCGAAAGTTCTGACTTTGTAATCTCGATTTGATATCAATGAAATTATTTTTTGTAGCAAAAATAAATCACAAAATCATATTGTAAACGCAACTAAATGAGAGCCAATGTAAATTATCATCATAAAACCAATTTTGACGAATCCTAAGACAAACCTTTAATTCTACAATTCGCTATACTACAATATAATCTTGATATTCGCAGTGGTTCTTCACACAAATTAACAAATTTTCTAGAAATTGAAGTTGAAGTATTTGAATCTTATACATACATACCTGATGAGATTTTTGGAAGTGATAAGGAGGCTTCAATGTTGGCACCGATTAAACTACTTTTGGTAATGTAAATTCCCCTAAACCAGATATCTCTAAACACAATGCTTTCACAAATCAATTGGGAGAAGAAGAAGAAAGGATTTACCAGGCAGCACCAAGAATGGAGATGCCGATTGAGATAGCGATTCTGATGGCGGAGAAAGTGTACGGTGAGATTCTCACCAGAGCAGCCCCCCATGAACTCGCATGAATAGCCACATTAGACATTTTCACGCTCTATCTTTTCAAGTGGTCTGATTGTTTCTTTTTCTCTTTCGGAGGAGAAAATAACAGAGCCTGCGATCTGAGATGGACCATTTTCTGCAATACCCTTTTACTCATAATACTCGGCTAATATATCCATGTTATGTTTTTTAATTTAATTTATAAATAATTTTAAATCATTAAATGGTTAAATGGATGAAAAACCAATGGAAGTTACATTAATTACAAAAAAACCGACATCCTTCTTAAAACAAATCAAAAGTAAAATGGGGTTTAGCCAAATAAGAACAAAACATTAAAACAATAAAACTAAAGAAGATATGTTCCTCCTTATTTTCCTCTTTCTTCGTGTTCTTCATCTCTGGGAATTGTTGTTCATCCTTTCCCTTTGTAATCACCGGAAACCACCGCAAAAACCCTAATTTTTTTTCCTCTTTCAACGTGTTCTTCTTCTTCTCTGTTACTCCACCGCTGTTGAGTCTATTTCTCGGATTTAGCTTTGAAAATTTACTCTTACTCGATCTCGATCAATAATTCCGGCATTGTAAAACTTGGATCGTGCTCACTGATTCCGGTAATTTCAAGAAATATAAGCTCAGTGAAGGTACAATCTTCATCCAGCTATCTCTATGTTGCATCGTCTATGTATCTCTGAATTTGGGTCATTCTTTTTTGTCTGGTAATAACAGTAGCAATGCCACACCTCTAGATCTTCATTTCATCTCCGTCTCCAGAGGTTTCAGACCTCTTCACAGAAAAATTCACTTTCTCCGATTGGTATATTTCTTATCTTCTTCCGTTTTTGGTTGAAACATGGTATTTGTTTTCATCTCTGCAATTTCTCAATTTATTGAATCCACTGGTTTCACGATCAAATTTTGATTGTTTGTAGAATTTATAGCCTCCTCAGATCAAAAATTTGAGTTTTAAGAACATAATATATTTTTTTCCTTGGTAGATAAGGAATTATTCTACTTATTTTTGTTATTGTTTGATCGATGAAGATGGAGAGAGTTGCAGAAACTTACAAGCCAACATTTGTGACGAATGGATTGATCTTTTTGTAGGCTACTCTAGTGTCTTCTTTAGTGAAACTTCCATGGTAACTTGAACTGACTTTTGGTGGATCCTTTGATGTTGTTTTCGTAGATTCTGGCTCATTACAGCAGGTAGAATCAGTTTGTTTATGTGAATTTGAAAAAACTATTGTATAGGCTTTTCTTCTGATTTCATCAATTGTTTTCTTTCTCTGATTAATTCCACCCTCATGAAGTGGTCAGTGGAGCACGAGTGGCTCGATGATTAGTCAATTGAGAGGGTTGACAAGGAACCAAAGGAAGCCAAGGGCGTTGCAAGCCTAATCTATCAAATCATGAAAAATATGGAGTGGTAAGACATTGAATATCCCATAAGCTTTCCCGAGAAATTTTATCTAGTCAGATGAGATGGAAATAATCAAGTATATGATTGATCTAAGAGGCAAAGAAGCGATATGAAGATTCCATTTTTTGTTTTACAGTTTTACTACATTGTTGTAAACTACTTACTTTGTTTAGTTTTTCTTGATAGTGGAATTCAAGTATTAATATTATTTGGTACAGTTGTGCTCATTTTGTACAATTGGTACAACTGTGCCCATTCTGTTAAGTTTATTTTTATTGTTAATTTGCCATAAAAATTAATTAAAATAAAATAATTAAAATAATTTAATAATATTATATCAATCATTGCAATTGCATATACTAAGATGATATCTAGGATCTGACAAAAAGTACATAAAGTATTAGAAAATGATTTAACATACTTGTACCATAGTTGTACCAAATTTCGCAGTTGTACTCTGAAATGTACATAGTTGTACTTTCACGGAATATGGTTTAGTTAGTTGTATCTTATTGGAAATTGATGTTTTATAGTTGTACCAAACACATTACATTTAAAGGGTTTATTTGCTATAGTTTCATAAAAACAAATGTGATAAAAGACTATTTTCACCATTTTGGTTATTTATAGTGTTACGCATCTAAACAAACCTTAAGAGTGTAAGACATTTGTTGATAAAATATAATGTAATGTGACCAATAAAAATAATTTCAATTTTTACATAAGTTCTGAAGATGATATCGATCTAAAGTGAACACAAGTTGACACATGTATGGTCTTTATATGAAAAATAAGCAAAATGGACATAATATAAATTCAACATAGTTGCACCACGGTTTTACCTACTTGTACCAAATTTTTACCTATTTGTACCGTGAAAAAAATAGACAATACAAACATTGAAATATTACAAACTATTACCACACACGAACCAGCTAAACACGCCTCCTCCACGGTGAGTCGATCCTCTCTCATGTTGACTCGAAGTTGGGACACTTTGACTCGAAGTTGGGACACTTTGACTCGAAGTTGGGACACTTTGACTCGAAGTTGGAAAACTTTGACTCAAGCCTTGTCCACTGTTACTCGAGTTTTATCCCCTACGACTGTGTTCTCCAATTGATGGGTACTTAAGTTTTTGTGTTCTCCTTTTTTTCTTGACATATTCTAGAGGTAATGCATACATCTCTCGTATTAATGATGGTTTTTGCTTAGGATCCGCATTGAGAATATAAATCAGTTTTAGCTTCATAGCAGCTTCATCTCTCTTCATATTCTTGCATATGTTATGCACCAACTCAGAATAAGTTACCTCTTCTATAGATTTCTTCATCACGAAAGTGTAAATTCGATCTTCGCTTTGAATCCATTCCATATAACTTCCTCCTTTATTTGAATAATATCATCCATAATAAAAATGTATGATTATGTATCGCTTATTCATTTTCTCCTAAAATAGAATAAAAATAAAAATTGAATTTTTTGAGACCAGTACTCTCAATATTACTATTTATACCAGTTATACAAAATATACACAGTTGTACCATTTGTACGACATATACACAGTTGTACGAAATATACATAGTTGTACCACTTTTACTATTTTCTAGGTAATTTCGACATATACACAACGATTTTGATTTCTTTCTAATTATGATTCGCTATGATTCAACTCCAGAATCTCAAAAAGAAAAACTTTTTACAATATCCGACCTTAATCGAACAAAAAACGAGTTAATAACCCAATGTGCACACAAAAATCAAGAAATTTGAAACCAAATTAATTTTGAAATATACAAAAAAATTACCCATAAAATTGCATTTAAACCTCCCTAATTGGTTAAAACCCACTCAAAACAACAACAAATCATTTATGTAACATTAATAGAAAAGGAAAGGAAAAGAAATTAGCTCAAATAAAGTTTCCAAATTTGAGTTATGGAGGATGACAATAATTTTTGCGGCAAGAGGAGAAAGAAAAGAAAAGATAATCTCACTTTCCTAAATTTTGATTGGTTATAATTAAATCTTCATATTAAATTATCACCAATCACATTAATCCACTTCATAAAATCCTCACCAATCATATTCCATATTTCTTTTTTGTTTTATTAATATTTTTAATTAAAATAAAGGAACGAGGGTTAATGGTTTTCCATTTAAAGAAGGGTAGAAAGATTAATGAAGAGTTGAAATAATATAAGAGATGTCTTATAGAGTATTTTAGCATTTAATCTGATATGAGATTGAATAATTGTAAATCACGCGCTTATGAATGAGCATGGGTTTATTTACCATAGTGGTCCATTTTAATAGCCCGTTCAAATTATACTTCTGGGCCTTTCTTTCTCTTTGCATTTCCGGGACTATCTCATTGATTTTTTTGTCATCTGAGATTATATTGAATAAAAAGGTGTTACAAGAGAGGGTCTTGACAGAGCAAAGACAACTCGAATTGGTGTTTACAAATAAAAAATAAACAACCGATCAAAAAATGAGGCTAACTACAACTAAAATAGAGAAAACAACCTACGTCAATTAGACAGAGACCAAGGATATATCAGAGTCAAACAACTCCTCAAGCCATGATAGAGCACTGAATGCTAAATAAGACTGTAAGTGGGAATATTTTGAAGCACTCTGACTATGAGAGAGGTTCATATGTTTGCGAAGGTGGTTTCAAAAACTAATTTCTAAGCGTAAAAGCTGCAACTCATGAGACGATTCAGATCTTTGGTAAGCAAAATATAGCCACACCTTAGAACTTAAAAGTATCAAAAATTCTCACAAAAGTCGAGTCTATGGTTTTTTAAACTTTAAGGGACGACTTGTCTCAGGCACGGAGTGAACCAGATTGAAATTAAACCTTAAATATGCGTCTGGGGAAGGGATCGATCGATCCGTTGCTCTCACCTCCAAATTCTACAACTGCTTCAATTGCTCGACATATTGACATATGTTATAACTTTTGACCATCAGTGTAAATGTCCTTAAACAACCACTAAATAAAAGTTAACTCTCGTGGCTATCTTGTGTCCAAAAATGAAAATCCATGCATGTAAAGCCTTCAAACGAATGTCAAATTTTTTATGCTTTTACACGATCTTTTAGCTCCAAATGCTCATTTTTACCCCAAATACTTTATTTTCCTCAAAATGCTATGAAAACCTGAATTTACTCCATAGAGGACGAAAACCCCTATAAAAATGCTTGAATCAATAAAAGATACATACCTTGAAACAAATTGAACCAAAATGAACCATATGTTATATTTTCCTTATGTTTTTCTTATATTTTACAATAAAATACACACCTTAAAACAAATTGAACCATCTTTTATATTTTGCTTATGTTTTGCTAATATTTTACTTATATTTTACTTTTTTTTTGTCAATTCACTTTTTCATTTGAAAAAAACTTAGTCATATATTACGTTAACGTAAAATCATGTGTGATTAAATTAGTTGAAATTTTTTCAATTAGATGTAACCATTTTCTTAGCTTTATTTCATGTATCGTTCATGTTTTAAAACTAACTACAAATTTTCATGTTTATATATTTATGATTCTTAAGTTAATTAAGTGCAAGTTAATAATTAGGTTTCAAACAATAGAGAATATTTTTACTATATATTTTTAAAATAATTAATTAAGAGATTATGATGTCATATATTGAGAGACTTCCTTCATCTATTATATATAGTATTTCTATCCATTCATGTTGTTGCCTTGGAGAAACATAGCTAAGTGGTGTAATGTCATTCACTGAATTCAGTTATTATGCAAAATAATTCTTTGCAAAGGGGAATAGAATGTTAGTGATGTTATGGAAACATGGGATACAAGAATGCCATGTCAATAGGAGCTTCATCGTTTTCTTTTTCATCTTCATTATTTGCTTCCTATGTGCTCTTCTTAGCCTCACAACTTCTCTTGGTTGGTGTTCCATGGAGAATATGATTGCCTAAGTATATGTTCTCTTCGAAAGTGTTATATTTCTTTCCTTCGGGAATGAGTCCTGATAAATTGTTGTAAGACACCGAACACAGCAAGCAAACGAAGGCTGGTAAGTTGGTACGGAATACTTCCATGTAACATGTCATTAGAAAGAGAGGCTCTCAATATCCTTCAGATTGGAGAAGTTGGATGGTATAGAACTCTACAAGAAATTATGAGATAGATTCAAGACTTTTAGTTTCGAGAGATATCCAAGTTCTGCTGGGATAACACCACTTATTTCATTGTTTGATAGATCCGTCCCATACATATAACGAAGTATACCTTCTCTAAACAAACTATAAGAATCGTTGGACACATGAAATCCAAAATAAGATCATACCTTTGTTTAGCTGCAAATTTTATTTCAGTTTCTTGATAAAGTAGTCTATCTCGAGCTTCTCTATCAAAAATGTGGATTTGTAAAATTTCGACTGAAAGATCTATTGTCCGTAAAATTTTGATATGTAGGCATCCATATTCTCCTTTCCTCCTAGTTCAAATGATAAATTATAGAGATATGAAGGTATGGATTCATTGAGATTTTTATGTGAAAGATCTAAAAGACTTAGGTCTCTCAAATCACACAACTGCCTTGGAATAGATCCTGTCAAATTGTTCCCACTCATCAAAAGAATATTGATTTCTTGGGTATGGAAAAACCGTGGGATTCTCCCAAAAATTTTATTTTTCCGCATATCAAATATCTTAACACTTCCCAACAATGTGCCCGGATTTGGCCCTGTGAAGTTGTTATTGTTTAGAAACAAATGTCTTTGTCTCACTCTTAAGTCTTAACATGTGACGGTAAGGTTCCAGAAAATAGGTTTTCAGAGAAATCTATAAACGAAAGACTGGGCAAGAGCAACAAAGATGGTGGTATCATACCTTCTAAGAAAATTTTTATTAACAATAAGAACTCCAAATTAGATAACTTAGATACCCAACTTGGAATATCACCTGTAAGCAGGGGGCAGAGGCACTTGTGGTGAAGGGGAGTCAGCTGGCCCAACTAATTTTAAAAAAATTATAGGGTTGTTATGTCTTTAAACAAAAATTTATGACCCCATTTAAAAATTAAGTTCGAAATTAAACTAGAATCATGAAATTAAAAAGTTAGTTTGACCCCACTTTATTTAGTTTGGGTTATGAGATTTAGATAAAATTAAAATGTTATGAATTATCTTTGTTTAAAATAAGATTAATTTTTAGTAAAAAAATTCAAAAAGGTATATTTTTTTAAAACACAAAATTAACAATTAGAAATTGTAACCTCTTCCTCTCTCTTCGAAGGAAAAAGACAACTCTTAATCTGACAAGTCATCGACCCTGTGTTTTTTTACAAGCAACACAACAACGTAAATTATAAAGTATCATCAATTTAGGTAGATTTTAGGTTATAATTTTATTTATAGTTTATATTTTATTTTAATCTGTTAAAATTAAACTTTAGATTTTTGTTAAATTAGAAAAGCTTCATCAGATGTCAATTTCTTGCTTTGGAAGCGGAGTTGGAATCAGAAGCTCTTGGAAGCTTTCAGAATCATGCTTATGTGGTGCTTCAAAAAAATTCACTTTTGAAAACTTGTTGGAAGCTTACAATTCTGTTTGAAAACTTACACTTCTATTTTAAAATTTTAATGTCACAAATAAATAAATAAAAACATGAAATTAATTTTGATAGTCTTTTTATATAAAACTCAAACTAATTTTGCAATTTAGAATTTTTGCATACTAAACTTTGTATTTATTTTTTAAAATATCATACTTAGAAAAATGGCAACGAGAAAAGTGATTAATTGAATTACATTTACTTTTAGACATTTGAGATTGATAATATTTTATCGACAACATGAAATTTAAAACGATTTTGTTTGATGAAATTGAAGAAAATGAGAATGAAGAGAGTTATCTAAATTTTTTACTTTGAATTATTTATTTTTATTTTTAGTTGAGTTTTTAAATATATACACATTACAAGAAAGCATGCTGTAACAGACGGCCGAAAGGGCATTTTCCGACGGAATTCCAATGGATTCCACCGTCAGTTATAGAGCGTCAGAAATCCAAAATTCGTCGAAAATCTATCAGAATTTCTGACAGATTATATTCCGATGGATGACCTCGTCAGGAAAATCTATCGGAAATCCGTCAGAATATTGTCCGTCAGAAATCCGTCGGAATCTCTCCGTTGGAATAATGTCGGAAATTTGATATCATCGGCAATTTCCGACGGAGTCCAACGGATTAAAGTGAAAGATTTCCGACGGAAATATAATTTAAATTTTAAATAAAATTAATTATATTAATATAATTTATATTTTATATTTTATAAATTTTTAATAGAAGATAAATTTAAAATGTAATTTAAATATTATAAATGAAAAAATAATTAAAATCTAAATGTTAAACAATATTCATAAAATATCTAGAAAACATAAAATAAAAAAACATAAATATATCAGTTTCGACGACCTCGCATCTCGGCAATCTATGAAGTCCTTTCTGCAAGTAAGGCCCGAAGCTCGGCTTCTTCTAAAAACCGGGAAGTGGCTTGAGAAGAGTCGTGGTACATCTTTGGAATCCCGAAAACACGACCTTTGCTCTTCGGAGTTGCCTACAATTGAATGAAATAAAATATTATAAGATTTAATGATATAAACATTAAAATTTGAAATAAAATAGATAACTAACCTCAATGACGAATTCATTCTACTTCTCGATTGTAATGTCATTGGAAGAATCTCCTTCTCCTTGAGGCTGAGACTGAAGATACTCATCTCCGAGCGACTTCACGATCTCGATGAGCTCCTGAGCGATTTGATCTTGAATCTTCTTTGTCTTCTTGTTGGTGTGAATATCCTCCACCAACCGTAGATGCGATGGACGCACACCATCGATCTGAAACTAGAAATAAAAACAAAACAAAAAAAGTTAGAAGTTAATAATAATAAAAAATAAAGAAAGAATTGATTTAAAAATGTATCAACTACTCTTCTCAGGACAACAAAGTCGTCGCTCCAGCATTGTGCGTTGCAATACCTTTGCCTCCACGAGTGCTAAGCCGGTTGGCGGAGTTCATCTTAGACGTTTTATCCGTCTCATCTTGCTTCCAGTACTCGACAAACCCATTCCACAGCTTGGGTTTGTGGATGAACTCTCTGGACACGTCATTGCGTCTCCACTTGTCCTTCCACTCGTACATACATGCAGCTTTTGAGTCAAACTCCGTTCTTATCCGCGTATGATGCTCCAAATCCCAGTTAAACTCTTGCTGCAACAAATAGAACATTAGAGTAAAAATTTGAATGATATAATATAAAATAAAGTATTGAAATTGAAAAGACTTACCGCGAATTGTTGAAACCATAATTCACGTTCTTGCCGAGGCATTCCCGAGAAAGTCGAGTACGGATGTTTGATCATCCCGTTCAGCATTCTGTTGATGGATTTGGTTATTCCGTTATTGGAATAACCAAACCTACCAAAAAAAAAGAATTTTCTGGTTAACTAACGATAATCAATAAAAATATAAACATAAACGTATAAATAAAAAAAATTACCAAATAGCACCCCCAACACGATGTGGATGAATTCTTTGGAGACATTCTCTCCCGGATTGAGCTATAAAATCTTCAACACTCATTTGCGTTGATGCTGGTTGGTGCGTCTTTGGAATGTGGCATGGCGGATTCAGAGAACTCGATGGCCTAGTTGCATTCCTCCTACCCGTAGCTTTCCTCGATCCACCTCGTAAAGGATGCGAGGAGGTGGAATGGTAGTGACCGTAATCAATGTAAAAAGGAAAAAAAATTTAAAATAAAATAAATTTAGAATTTATATACATTACAAAATTAAAAAAAAATGTAAATGTATAAACAAGTTTCAAGTTTATAAAAAGTAAACTTGTTTATGAATTTCAATTTTTTTAATTTTAATAAACAATTTTTATAATAATAAACCAAAATTCATAAACAAGTTTTATAATTATAAACAAAATTCATAAACAAGTATTATAATTATAAAAAAATTCATAAATTTTTTTAATAATTATAAATAAAATTTATAAACAAGTTTTAGAATTGTAATTAAATTAATAAACAAGTTTTATAGTTTTAAATAAATAACTAAAAAAATTTTATAATTTTAATAAAAACTATAAATAAGTTTTAATAAAAATCAATAAAAAATTGTATTGAAATTTTACAAAATTTCTTATAAAAACCATACAAGTTTTTGAGAATCCTAAAAAATCATATATATTGATAAAAATTCAAATATAATCTATAAATATTCAAATAAAATATATAAATATTCTTATAAACTTAGAAATTCTTATCAAATCAAAAACCATCAAAATAATTCAATAGATTCAAAAACCATCAAAATAAATAAATAAAATTCAATAACTTATGAGAAACCTAAATCTAACCATAGAAACTCTAAATCTAAATGCCATAATACTAATTCTAACTTCCAAGACCTAAATCTAACTTCCAAGACCAAATCTAACCCTAAATCTAAGGTTTTAAATTAACAAAAATCACAAAAAAACAAAGAAAACTTACAAATTCGATGGATTGTTATCCATAGGAATGATTTTAGGTTGGATTGATGATACTTTTCGGTTGGATTGGGGGTTTGCGAAGAGTTTTTAGAGTTTTGTGATTTGATTTTTTTTTATTTTTTTAATTCGCGAGTAAGAAGAAGAACTGCTTATGTTTAAGGATTTTCGACAGATTTTAACCGTCAGAATCAGTCGAAAACTCATTAAAATTCTTTAAATCTTTTCGCAAAACGTAACCGTGCCATAAATTTTGCTTGGCCGTCGGAAATCCGTCAGAAATTTCCGACAGATTTTTGACGACCAAGCAAAATTTGAGGCTTGGATACGTTCAAAAACGCATGACAGACACATGTAACCCTAAATCCATCGGAATCCATTGGAAATTTTTGACGGAAATCCGATGGTTTTAGGGTTTAAAACACCTAATGCCTTTGCTAACCCCTTGAATAAGTTCTTAATGTACTTTATATGTACTATATACATTAAAAATCAAAGTTTCATGTAGAATATATATATATATAAACTCAAAATGACATTTTGAATTTTGTGGTTATAGAAAGTCTTTTCTAAATGTATATGCATTGTTAGTAGTATACGTTTCCGTATATTAGTCTAATCGGTCAAACATCGTTAAATACAGTTTAGAAGATGAATTTGGAAACTATGACTTTTACTTTAGGTAAAAAATCATCTATATTGATCATTTATATCGATAACATATGAATTTAACCACGAAACCACAAACCCGTCTGTTTTCCATCGAAAATTTCCGATGTGTTTACCTGAAACCGTCAGAATCCATCGGAAATAGAAGAAGACATGCGTCACTTTTGTTCGATGTACGGGGTATATATATTTAATAAAACCATCAGAAATCCGTTGGAAATTTCCGACAGATTGATTAATAAATTATATTTTTTAGATTAGACTTGGGTTTATGTGTTTTCTGTGTGGAATATATAAAGTATCGTATAAATTTAGAAACTATATTATATATCAATTCTTCCAAAATTAAGATATACACAATTGCTATACACAGTTCGATATACACAAAAAGCGGTGGCCTCGTTAAAACCCAAAAACTAGAAAACCTATTTGGGACAAAACCAGTTATTGGAAAAAAGAGTACACACCAAAGTCTATGATACACAAAGTTAACTACTCAAATTTTGAAGATGATCCAGCCGAAGCAATGTTGTCTGGATCATCATCAAACTCTCCAAGTGATTCCTCTAAATCATAATGCACAACAGCATCATCTCCAAATTGTGTAAAATCAACCACAAGGTCAACATCAAAGGAAGGCTCAACTTGATCCATCAGAACATTTCAGTTGGATGTAAAGGATCGTGTTCAGAAACTCCATAAATTCTTCCTCTTGGATTAATTGATGTCACTGTAATCCATGGATCATTCCGAGCTGTGATGCGGGGATAACGAATATAGCAAACCTAAAATAATAAATCGTTAGAACTTCAAAAATATTAGAAATAGTCTCAAAGTTATCTCTCAAACTATGTTAACTTACTTGGTCAGCTTGTGATGCAAGAATGAACGGATCGTATTTTAAAAGTCGTCATCTTAAATGTACCAATGTAACGCCGAATTGGTCAACATGAACACTACGACCAATGAAGGGATCGTACCAATCACACATAAACATAATACACCGCAAGTTGAACAATCCTAGATAACGCACTTCTAATATTTCGTTAAGGATCCCGTAGTAAACTACATCACCAGATTTAGCCGAGATGCCATATCTGAAGTAGGCTTACTACGCCCAGCATCACAAATCCGAAAAGCATATCCTCTTGTGCAATACCTTGGGTATGAAGTTACAATGTAATTCAGACCGTTAACTAACTCCACTAACCAAGTATCAAATGTTTGACCATTAGCGATATCTTCTGTAACCTGCAAAAAATCATTTAGTATTAGTAAAACTCTGTACAATAAATTTAGAATGGAAATTTATATCGAAAATCATTTATGGGTACACATACATAAAATTTCAACCACAGAGCGAAATCTTTCTCTTTTAAATTACCAAGATCTTCTTCGGAGTAATCCAAATAGTAAGTTTGTACAAGAGCCATGTAAATCATATCAATAAATAAAGTTAAAATTATAATATCGAAAATTAACAAATTATAGAAAATTGATATTATCATAAAATGGTTTACCTTTCATATTGCATAATATCTTCACAATTTGTGAGAATATACATATGCAAGTGTGTGGGCTCCTGCTCAAATAGAATTCGGTTCTTTCCCTTTCCACTTACACGACCAACTTGGGTAAACAACGCATGAGCATACATAGGATAAATCGGTTTCTCACCTCTATCATCATGACGAGCAGGACGTCGACTCTTCGTACGCACTTCATTTGGAAAGTAATATTCAACAAAGTCTTATGCTTCTTCGTTGAGGCTCTGTGCGACAATTGATCCCTCAACTTTGCTTAAATTTTTAACCTTCTTCTTTAGATGAATCATGTACTGCTCAAATGGATACATCCACTAGTATTGTACAGGACCTCCTAGTGATGCTTCTCGTGGGAGGTGGAAGTAGTCGTTGCATGACAACATGACAGTCATGACTCTTCATTCCACTAAATTTTCCTTCTCCATAATCATCGCAATTACGTAGATTAGATGCATATCCATCTGTGAATTTCACATCTTCTTGAATCCAATCAAAAAATGCTTGTTTTTTTTTGCATCTAATTGGTATGTAGGCATACGACATCTACCGTTCTTCATAACTTTAAGAAACATCTCGAGCACAAATAATTGGCAAGTCTAATCTAGACTTCATATTGTGTTTGGTCTTCCCTTGGACGTTTAAAATAGTGTTCATAATGTTATCAAAGAAGTTGTTCTCAATGTGCATGACATCTAGATTGTGCCTCAATAAATGGTTTTTCCAATAAGGCAAATCCCAAAAAATAATCTTCTTGTGCCAGTTATGATTTACACCAATACTGTCAACGGGATCATGCCCATTACCCCCACAGTAAAGAGTCCTCTTAGCACCAAAATCTCTTAATTGATCAAACATAGTACTACCATCTATCTCAGGAGGTGGACCGTCAAACATTTGTTTATCTTTCGTAAACAATGTCTTCAATCGATGATAAGGATTATCACTCGATAGGAATCTTCTATGAAAATCAAACCAACAACTCTTTCTTCTGTTAACCAATTGGAATGCATCAGTGTTATCTTGGCATTACGGACACAATAATCTACCATGGGTAGTCCATCCAGATAACATACCATATGTTGGAAAATCGCTTATGGTCCATATAAGAACAACACGCATCTGAAAAATTCTGTTGGCATTAAACATCATAAGCTTTGACACCATCATTCCATAACATTTGTAACTCATAGATCAATGGTTGTAGAAATACATCTAGTGATCTCTTAGGATGATCGGGCCCAGGAACAAGCACGAAGAGAAACAAAAACTCATTACACATGCACATAGATGGAGGAAAATTGTAAGGAGTTACGATTACAGGCCACAACGAATATTGCCTTCCATGCTTTCCAAATAGGTTAAAACCATCAGTGCATAATCCGAGGTATACATTTCTTTGCTCATACGCAAAATCCGGATACTTTGACTGAAAATATTTCCACACTTCTACATCTGAAGGATGTGTAATATCTCCTTCTTGACTATGCTCTGCATGTCATCTCATTGGCTCTGCCGTGCGATGTGATTGATACAACCTCTTCAATCTCTCCGTTAACGGTAAATACCACATCCGTTTATATGGAATTGGAACTCTCCCACTTGTTTCCTGAAATCGCGATTTATGACAAAATTTACATTTTCTGCGGTTTTTGTCTTCTCTCCAATATATCATACAATTATCGATGCATACATCTATCATCTGATATGGCAATCCAAGACCAGCTACAAGCTTCTGAATCTCGTAGTATGATGCTGGTGAAAGATTATCTTCCGGCAAAATATCTTCCGCCAAATTGTAATCCGTCTTAATTGTCATAATTCTACTTGCATATGATAAAGGCGAATAACATTCTGTACAACCTATATATAGTGGCTGCTTCGCTGCATCTAACATATCAAAAAAAAATTGTGCTTCTAAATTAGGTTCTTCTACCCTATATCCATCTACAGCGGCCGACGACATATTCTCTCTAAACACCTCGTTCACCATCTCAACGGTACCTACACCAAAATATACTTTTGTTCTATGTTCTCCTAATGTTTATGGAATATATGGTTCACTAGTATTACCATAATCATAATTTGTTTCCCCATGTAAATACTAAATTTTGTAACCCGGCATAAACCCATTCATATACAAGTGGTTCCAAAAAATTTCTATCTTAATATTATGTGAATTCCGACAATTAAAACATGGACATTTCAACTTACGACTTTTTTGCGCGACTTGTTGATTTGTTGCTAATTCCATGAACTCACATATACCTCGTGCATATTCTTCTTTCATTAAGTTCGACTCCGGATTCATCATCGGTTTGTCCATCCATGATCAAAAATATCTAGAAGAAGACATCTATTTCTGATTTCAAATTTTTTTTAGTAATGTGGGAATTGTGAATGAATGTGAGAGTGTGAAAACATATTTATAAATACGCAGTCCGTTGGAAATCCATCACAAAATTTGAAAATTAAACGGATACATAACCGTATATAATTTCCGACGGATTTCAGATGGATATTACAAAAAACTGTCGAAAATTTCCAATGGACCTAGGTCCGTTGTAACATTTCCGACGGACATAAAAAAATCAGAATTCCGTCGGTTAGCCGTAGAAATTTTCCGACGGCTACTTTACCCGTCGGAAATTTGGTCCGTTTCTGGTTTGCTTTCTTGTAGTGATATTAGATTTGTATGGTTAAATATAATTTTAATATGATATAATGTTAAAAAATTTATTATATTGTACATATATATATATATATATTAAAGAAGCTTTTTTAGTCAAACAGACAGCCTAAAACTATAACCAAGAAAAATAGAAAAGACAACCAACGTCATTAAAAGATAAAAGAAGACAGCCTACCGATCCCGATCGTATATTACGGGACCTCAATAATTACAAGGTGATTAATTAAATAAATGAGCAGATGCACGCGAATATGCAAATAGAGAAATGACTATATATAGCCAAGTCTTCTTTCATAATTGTTCGTATATTTTCCACATTAGCAAAACACAAGGCGACGACTTTAATGGCTTCCTATCTTCTCCTCATCGTCCTCCTCGTACTCGTCTCTTTCTCTCTAACTTCTGGATATTCTCTTTCCATAAGAGATCATGCTGTCTCAAAGTAAGAACACCTCAGAATCCTACTTTTTCACTAGTTTCATATGGCTGCAACTAAAAACAAACATATTGTTCTGCTTTCTCTCTGGTTAGACAAGACGATGAATCATATGTTATGCCTACGAGTGATCAAGAATCGTCGATGGTCGTTGTCGAAGATCTAGTAAAAGCTCGTCTTCTAGCTAGAGTCGCTAGCTCAGAAGTGGTTGTGAATAAAGCAGTTTCTAAGATCAATTCAAGCATAAGTAAAAAAAAAAAACTTTTTTTAAACTACAGAAAATTGCTTCATTTTACTTAAGATATTCTTAAGCCTTTAAGTAAATTAATTTTGATATGATATATACAAACTTAATAAAATTGCAGGTTCGAAGAAACATAAGAGCAATAATGTAGGATCATTGGATGTTTCAGCCCTTGTCGGAATCATCATTGCAGCCGTTGTGGTTACCATTGTGATGATATGTGTTATATACTTTTTTTATCTGAAGCACAAAACAAAAAAGGCTGAAAGTATTGAACAAGGTAACTTATTACATTTTATATAGATTAGTTATTTATTAATGAGTTGCTGATACATTTTTTGTATACAGGTGCTGCTACATAAAATATCAATGGATCATCGGAAACTCACACTTCCAAAACAGAGGATCGTGTCTAAACAACATCACCGCTAAATAAAGACGAAGGAATCACACTATTATTTATTCTTGTCTTGTGTTAATAAACAAAGTCGAAGGAGTCACTATAATTTATTCTTGTATTGCGTTACTAAACAAAGACGCAGAATTCACTATTATTTTACGTCGGTTTTCTAATGTATGACCGTCTGCTGAATGCGTCAATTAATATCATAAAGTAGTGGAATGGTCCACATAGTAGATTTTATTGGTCCACAAAGTGGATTTTATTGGTCCACAAATATCTCCTTGAATTCTTTCAAGGAACTTTGGTGATTCTTTATCAATTTTGGTTAGCGATGGTCTTATGATCAATTTTGCAAGAGAACATACAGTACATGTCATTTCGTTCACCTGATATATATATATATATATATATATTGCATCATCATAGTGTCTGGGTGATCGAGACGATAATGCCATAATGTAAAATCTTCTTGATTTCTTTTAATCACTAGATGCGATTCGATTGCACTTATATGAATGTGGTGCAATCCTGAAGGAAATTTTGGAAAAAATTTCAATATAAGTTTTTTTCCCGATCCGTCAGAAGTTAAGTATAGATACTTCTTTCCATTATTAGTTGCGGATTGAGTGTCATACCCTTGAAGGTATATGTCTTTGCAACTCAACAAATTCCTTTTAGAATTTGAAGAATATAAGGCATCATTTATGGAAACTTTTTTCCATTAGGCAACGTAAAGTTGGCTTTGCCAATTCCTTTAATCACGTCTATAAAACCTAATATTGTATTGATAATAATGTTTGCTAGTTTTAAATTACAGAAATAACTCTTTTGTCTCAAAATATTGTGCGGGGTTCCACTATTTGGTTTGCAAATTTCTCTAAAATTTCCTTTGGATACCGTTCTGTTTCTATCGTTGTCCATTTCTGTAATCAAGATAAACATCAAAAAAAAAATTCATATGAGGAAACACACAATAATTATACATTAGTTTCTTATTAAAAATATATTATTCTTTAATCAATGAAAACATAATATTATACATGACATAACTGGAGACTATTCAGCAGTCTTGCTATATATATTTCAGTTATTTGCAAAGGCGGTCTCGTTGAAATCATTTGCAAAGTCGGGAGAATCAAGGTAAGATGTACCCTCAAAGTATTCTGAAGGTTCACTTGTTTCGTTTTTCCTTTGGTAGATTTTATGTATAACTTAAAAAGGTGTGGAGAGGTTCGATATGTACGGGCCCAATTTCCTTTAGACCCCATCTGTAACACACATTATCACGCTTATGGGTGAAATTTTCTTGGTGTTCTTTCCCTTTGAAATTTTGTTCGGAACGAAATCATT
The DNA here is from genome assembly GCA_963922655.1 of Cardamine chenopodiifolia. Lineage (NCBI taxonomy): Eukaryota > Viridiplantae > Streptophyta > Magnoliopsida > Brassicales > Brassicaceae > Cardamine > Cardamine chenopodiifolia. The sequence goes on along the minus strand of OZ000486.1, from coordinate 11,804,332 downwards.
TGAACGACCTTCTCCCTCGTAGGTTGTAAGTTCTACCACGTCCACGATTAAATTGACGGGCATAGCCATAACCCTTATAGGTTTGATTCCTATTTTTATGATATTTCACTTCTTCTGCATTCACTTTTTGGAATGCTTTCATTCCCGTGAGACGAGAATTATGATTTTGAATGAGAAGCTCACAACTTTTCTCCACCAATATGAGTGTCACCATCAACTCAGATAATCTTTTGTATTTGCGGCTTCTGTAAAGTTCTTGCAGGAGGTGATGTTCTCTATGAAAAGTCTTGTACATCTTTTCGAGCATTTCTGCTTTAGTGACTGGCTTGCCACAATATTTTAGTTGTGACACTATTGTCAAAATACCGGACTTATACTCATTCACCTTTTTAAAATCCTGAACCTTAGGTTTTTCCACTCTTATAAAACATGAAGGAGCGTTATTTCCCTCTAGTTGTCTAACTTTTCTTTTAAATCTACCCACAACTCTACTAGGTCTTTTATGTGTACTTAGTCATGCGTCACATTTTCATCGAGATGTTTCTTCAGAAAAATTATCGCCTTTACTTTATCCTTGGCAGGCGATTTATTTCTGACTTTTATGGTGTCAGAAATATCTTGCATCTTTAGATGGAACTCAATGTCGGTGGTCCATGGAATATAGTTTGCTCCGGTTATTTTGAGAGCTGGGAACTTAAGCTTCTCAATATTTTCCATTTAATTTTTTTAAAACAAAAACATAACTTTTTTTATTAATAGGAGGATATTATATATTTAAATAGAACCATATTAATAATACAATCGATTACAAAGAACATGATTGCATAAAAGAGTAAACCGATGTTTACGGTGAATTCTTCATGAGTAAATTCCCAACGAAAAAACCGTAAAAATATGCAAGAATTCCAAACAAAATAAGAATTAAAAGAAATGAATCATTCTTCAAAACAGTTTTTTTCTTCTTCTTTTATTTCGGAGAAGAGATAAAAATTTTGGATGAAATGAATGAGTGAAAATGAGTGTATTTATAGATTGAAAATTACTGGTCATAACCGTTTGAAAAGTGAAGATTTTCTGAAAATTTTCTTTGTGACCGTTGGTGAGAAAGATTTGATCATAAAATCAATCTGAAAATTTAATAATATATCAGTTAAATTTACCAGTTTCAGATAAAATATTTATATAATGATGACCGAGCCTCTATAATATAAAAATATTAACAGTAATATTGTGGTGACGGAGTTATCCATATCATAACAATAAAATATGTGGCGGCTCACCAGTCCAATAAATATATATCTATGATGCATTAAGCAACCATGTCATAGAACAACAAAATAATAGGAAGGTAAAAACCGCATACAGTAAAATTAAATGAATAGTGGTGATTAAAAAACGACTGAAAATAATACCAAGATGAAAAACCGCCTACAGTAAAATTAAATGAATAGTGGTGATTAAAAACTAATAAAAATATTATACTATTATAAAGGCGACATACCGTCCACTGTAATAAATTATACAGTATAATATATATTTATAAATATTTAGCATAATCATAGAGTGAACATACTGATAATGTATTATAAAAAGAATTATAATTTATCATGAACATAAATATAATTAAAAAAGAATATTTTATACCGGTAAAATAGTGGAGAGAGATATCTTGATACTATTCAAGTTATCAAAAAATTGATGATTTTACACATGAACAAAACGTTCGTTTATATAGAAGTAAAAAAATAAGTTACTAATATGCATTAGTGATAGTAGGCTCTACACAAATTATATAAAACAGAAATGACGGCTACTTTCCGCTATTCTTGATTTATGTATTAGTAATATACATATATATATATTTAATATGCAAATAGTAACATTTTTTTATATAATGTAAATATGGAAATAGTAGCATGTTCACCATGTTCACCACTCTGTCCATCTTTACATCACACTTGCTTCTTGAAATTTATTTCTTTTTGCTAAAATTCTTGCAATCTATTTTGTAATATCCCTACCGCGCAAATGCTGGTTAAGTCGTGCCACATGTTTTTTTTTTTTAAGTCTCATCGAAAACTAGTATCATGTTCTGTAATTTGTGGGATTAAAATAATTTTTATTCATGAAAGGAGATATGAGTAAACAAGTTTACTTAATGAGGATGATTATTTTTGCCCACACGATTCTATATACATATAGAAGAAAGCAGAGATATAGATGCATCGTAATAATTGTGTTTTTATTTTTCTCATCTGTTTATAATTATTATAAATTTAGCATTGAACCGATTTTAATTAAACTCGCGGGTACATGCCTAATTTAGATAAAAAATCATACAATATTAACTAACCAAAATAGAACATAATATAATGGGTTTAGAAAAACAAATTAAAGACCACGAAAGCCTACTCGGGTTGCAATTAAAAATTTTGTCAGAGAAAGACAACAATAAACAGAAGATGGAAAACCATTCTTCTTTTTATCCGATCTGTGGAGAAAATAATAACAGTTTAACGACGAAATGGAAAAACAAACACTTTTTCCTAAATCTACAATCCTAAAATCCTCTCTTTTACAAAGTTTTGGGTTATAGTTTGACAACTTTTCAGCTACAGATTCATCATTTTCATTTTCTTCCTTAATCGATGGAGGATTAAAATCGATAATGCAATTGAAACCAAATTCATAATTACAGAGCCAACAACAGTCAATTTAATTTCTTCTTCAATGAAAACGAATTAGCCAGATTCAATCATTATCAGGTATTGTAATATTTAATTTGTTCCCAAATTGGTTAGACTTACTCTCATTTATGTGTTTTCAGTTGGATATATCAATGATATATATATATATATATATATGTATATATATATTTTGTCTGAAAGGGTGACTGTACTTTACAATCGGATCCGTGAACAATTTATTTTCATATGACTCGAGGTTTAATCCTATATACTGAATAAACAATAGAAAATCTGATGACAACGATAAAATAGTAGTTCTTTGTACACAAGAGAAGTACGACTTTGAGAAAGGTATTAATAATTTTTTTTGTCAGTCAAAAGCATACTATAAATAGATAATGGCTTACATCGAGAAGGCCGAAGGCCTGTTTTACAGAATGATCTGGCACATCATTTCCATCTCTAATAATACACTGAAACGATAGAAAATCAAAGTAGGTCGAATAGCGTTTAATATATGGGAAAGTGAAGATTTTTTTAACACCCCTCATTAACCTTAATACCTCCATTAATGTGTAATACCAAAACTAGCCTTCTTTCCTATCATTAAAAAAATATTATTAATTTTTTGTCATCTATTACATTATTATTATCAGATATATTTGATATAAACAATTTCTTCGAACAGTAATTTCAAAATGCATATTTTCCCAGAAATGCGTTTCTGCATGTATGATATTCCCATGATAAATATGTTTTCTTCCTAAAATTTGGATGTACGACGGATGATTATGCATGTACGACATTTTTATAATGGACAAACTCTCTCTATAACACACGAGAATACGACGGACGGATCTATTTGCAATACTCTGGAATATGTGAAAAGCTTAATATTCATTAGTCTGAAAATTGAAACTCAAACCTTTCGTATAAGCTTTTAAACCTTTGATCAATAGGAGAATGGTGCCTTTAAAAAATATATTTAAAACAAAATTTAACTAAAAAAAGAACATCCAAAGATGAAAAGAGAAGAAAAATGGTAGATTATAATTGGTTGAAATTAATTGGTCATAATACATTGTGACCAACTAGATCTGCCCATGTGCAAATTCCTTAATATATGCTAAAATACCATAAATTTCAGAGATCGATGACCTCGAGGAAACAGCTTGAATCAGCTGTGATAAATCGAATACGATTCCAGAATCCAACGCTGCCTCTAGAGCTGATCGAAGTGCCAAACTTTCCACCATCAAAGGGGAAATCACCTAAGGGCTTGCATCAGAGTGAGTTGGGATCAATCTTCCTTGATCCGTTGAGAAGTTCCAGCCTAGTCCAGCTGTCATGCTGCATCATGCTTATAGATCCGCTCGTCATGCTGCATCACACCCGCAGGTAATCGCTCTGATCTATGTCCTATGAATCGACTGATTCGTTCTTTTTGTTGAACTGCTTATAGACGATTGTGCTTCTGTCCACTCTTTGGCATAAGTGATTGCCCGTATAATGGTTTTCGTGGGTGAATAGCTTATTGCATTAAAGAGAACCTTGTTTCTTGCTGCCCACAGGGACCCAAGGATCCATGGTGCAAGCGAGTTCGAGGTTATACCTATAGGGGACAAAATCACAATGGAACAACAGGTGGGGAATTGAGAAAGGTATTAATAATAAGAAAAAACAAAAAAGATGTTCACTGTAAAAAAAAACTGATGGAAATCTTTGCAAAATGGTTATATAGCAAAACTGATCGATTATAAAGCTGAGAAAAGCAAACTCTGATGGCAATGATTAAGTAGTAGTTCTTGGTAGAGAATTTACACCGATCTTTATAAGAAACTTAGTATGACCATTAATCGTGATCATATTTTTATAATTTCAGATAATATAAATATAAAACTAATTGTAGAACTGTAATGGAGATATATATGAAGAGATTTACAGAAAGATAAGAATCAAAACTGTGCATTCACGCACTTAATTATAACTATATGAATTATTTGAATCATGTATAATTACACTGAAGTTCTTCAGTGGATGCACTATAACAAATTAATATTGTTTGTTAAACAAATTTCATCAAAAGAAGAATATGTTGTTGCTAAAATGAATGCTAACAGAACAGTAAATGGAGGAAGTTTATAAACAAAGAGGTCAGATCACTGATTATTTCTAAGTTTAAAATTTTACTTTCTTGGTTATAGTTCTAAGCAAAATTTAGATTAGGTTGTAATTCTCATCAATTTACAAACTAAAAACTTGAATTATTTCTCTTTGGTTACTTTTATCTATTGTGTGATGGAATTCCTTTTGAATGTGTGATAGAATAACAGATTTGCAAACTTGTAAACAATAGCTTCGAACAAATAACAATAGATAGTATTATGATTTGTTACAACGTTTCTGAATATAATCATAGGTTCTTTGTATCCAACATGATAACAATTCCTTCCCTGCGAAAATAAACTGAAATTCAGTATGATTTAAATATCTAAAAACTGGTTTAATTAGATAGAAGATTGAAAATTAAGATGGTAAAATATTTTGACCAAAAGAAGAAAAAAGATGGTAAGATCAATTTACCTTAAAACTGATGCAAATTTCGATAATAACTGTTAATTCTCCACGATCTTGAATACCTCTTTAAAAGCTACATTCATTGTTTGTTTTTGAACATTTCCTTCCTTGTCTACATAAACATTTTTAATACTTTATTCAAAGTAACCCTAGGTAGAGCCACATAGAGCTGTCCATAGGAGAACACTGGTCTTGGCAAAAAAAAATCTCAACATTCTTTAGTAATTTCTCTTGACTTTTGTTGATAGTCATTGCAAATCACGGGGATTTTTTGACATGTATGGAGATACGAGTATTATAAATAAGAAAATATAAGATCAAAGTCTCATTCCAATCAAATAACCATGTTTAAAGATACAGTCATAGACAAGATAGCATCCAACAATTTTTTTTTTGAAAATGAGTCATTGAATCAGTATCATATTAATACTGACTCATCTTCAATGCACTTTTTGAATCAAATCGAGACAGAAAAAGGGTTTCTTGAGAATATTGATCTCCACATATGCATCTTTGACACTTTCTTCATACTCTTAGACTTATCAAACAAATCATTTCGAACCATATTTGGAGAAAGCATGAGTTTATTATATCTAATCCATACGTCTTTTCTTATCCTTTTAAACGTAGTAACATGAAATAGATTTTTGGAGGATGTCTCTTTTGTTTTCTTTCTCCTATGCTAATTCCACTTAAGTGGTTTACATGAGCAGAATTTCTCAATGAACGTTTTTTAACCTTAACATCAACTTTTGGTTCATTGTTAACTTCAAATGTTGGTTTAACTTTAACTTCAACTTTTGTTTCAACTGTAACTTTAGCTATTGGTTCAATCTTATCTTCAACTTTTAACATTGCTAACAAAAACACCCACCTTGAAACCTGACTGTCCCTCTCTTTCTTGAGCTGTTTTTCCACTTCGTAAGTCCATGGTGGAGAAACATGAGACACTGATGGATTCAGATACATCAGTATTTCTCAAGGGCTTGTAACAATGAGAACAAATAACCATCTTATATTTGCAGAAATTTGGATATTTATATTGCAAGTTACAAGGATGACATACCATCTAGAAGCTGCTACCATATGATGAGTTGTTAGTTGCTACATTTTGTAGTCCTACATGTACTTGGCGTCTCTTATCATAAAGTTCTTTCTCTTTTGCATTCTAAAATATTTTCAGAAATCAGCCAATATCTTGTTTGCTTCCTCGATGGTACTAGTAGAGTCGTCATTGTTAAAAACAAGAAAGAAGATAAACGAAGTTTTGATGGTAAAACTTTGTATGAATAGTGGGTAGTAAGTTTGTTTGATCGATGGTGTTTTGGGTTTATGCTTTCGATGGAGTTTTCTTGGTTTCAAACCCTTTATTTGATTATATCAATCAAACAAATTTACTACCCATTATTTATAAAAAATTTTACCATCAATCAAGAAAACAAATTTAATACCCACTATTTATAAAAAGGTTTACCATCAATCAAAGCTTGGCTTATCTCTTCTCTTCTTCTTGACAATGACGACTTTGTTGGTAGCTTCGAGGAAGCAAACAAGATATTGGCTGATTTCTGGAAATATTGATCCACTAAAAAAAGGAAGAAACTTTTTGACAAGAGACGCCAAGTTCAGCTACGACTACAAAATGTGGCAACTAACAATTCATTAGATTGTAGCAGTTTTTGGATAGTATATCAATCTCGTAACTTGTAGTATGAATATTCAAATTTCTGCAAAGATCATATGGTTCTTTGTTCTTATTTTTGCAAGCCCTTGAGAGCTACTGATTATTTGTGGGCTCCCTCAACATGTCATGTTACTATGTCATGGACGTACGAAGTGGGAAGCGGCTAAAGAGAAAGAGAGAGACATTCAGGTTCAAAATTGTGTGTTTTTGTCAGTAGTGCCAAAAGTTGAAGATAAGATTGAACCAAAAGCTAAAGTTAAAGTTGAACCAAAAGCTAAAGTTAAACCCAAATTTTGAAATTAACAATGAACCAAAAGTTGAAGTTAAAGTTGAACATATCCATTGAGAGATTCTGCTCATGTAAACCAGTTACGTGGAGCTAGTCAAGGACACAATAAAAAGCAAACAAAAGAGACCTCCATCAACAAATCTGTTTCATGTTACTCAATTAAGAAGAATAAAAAAAGTTGCATGGATCAGACGTGATAAACTCGTGCTTCTTCTAAATATATATGCTTCAAAATGCTTTGCTTTAGAAGTCTAAGTGTATGATCTATGAACTATGGAAAGAGAAGAGTTTGAAGATGTTGTGGAAACTATGAACTGTAAAGATGACAAAGAATCATATAAGGAGATCAAAATTCTCAATAAACCATTGTTTTTTTTGCTATGTTTTGATGTTTGATCTTCATTCAAAAACGTGCATATCCTTTACCACATATGAAACACCAACCATAAACAATGTAAATTTTTCAAAACTTATGTTCAGACCCGAGAACTTGGCATAGTCTAAAAAAACTAAAGTATTCCTTCTATAGATCTCTTCTTTACATCCATAAATACCAATAAATCGTCAGCAAAATACAAATGTGTAAGATTAATATTTTGGCAATATGGATGATACCAAACCTATTTCTCCTTGGCCGCCTTATCAAGAATTTTTTATAAAACATGCATGTTTATCACAAACAAGTATGGGCCAGCGGACAACCTTGATGTAAGTCTTTTTCACTTTGAAAATAATCCGTAAGTTCTCCATTGATCTGAACCGAGAAGGATGATGTAGCAATGCAGAGCATAATCCAATGAATAAACTTCTGTGGAAAATTCAGAGATGTTAACGTGCATAAAATACCATTGGAATTAATCAAACGCCTTTGAAATATCAATCTTAATAGCACTTATCGGCGAGACTGCATCCTTGTGATAGTTTTTAACTAATTCAGAGCAACCAACACATTTTCCATAAGCAAACTATCTTTGACAAAAGCTGATTGGTTAGGCGCAATAAACTTCAGCAACAACACCTTAAGTCTATTTGCCAAAATCTTTGATACTACCTTGTAGATAACATTACAACAAGAAATTGGCTTGTAATGTTTAATTTCCTCCACCTCTGTTTTTTCCAGGATTAATGCTAAAATTGTGTAGAGTTGATACCTTTAAAAAGAAATTCTTTCTCGAAAAACAATTGAACAACTACAAGTTTGAGATTTAGGCTTGCAATTACTGTTATGGTTTTTTAAGTGTGTTTTTCAATAGATCAAAAACAATTTTGTGAGAGTGTTGCTAACTGAAGTCCAGACTTTGTTCTCTCGCTGGAGGAGGAAGAACTGAATCGAGACTAAGGATTAGTCACCAAAAATTAGATTGTCACAATTGCCCCTTTGAGAATCATGTAGATGTTGTGGTGGTGGAGGAGGATTATTGAACCAACTTTCCCCGAGGTTTTCACCTAGGATGCAAGGAAGAAGAGTGTGAGGAGAGAGGGGTGTTTTGGTCTTATTTAGAGGCTAATTATCTTACCGTAATTTATAGTTTTGCCATTACTCTTCCTACTTAATTGTTTTCAAAAGTTTTGGTATGTAGTGTAAATATTCTTCATTTGTTCAACATGATGACAAAAAAAAGATTGATCTCTAGTACAATTACAACTAACAAAAAAATAACAAAATAACAATAAAAAATAGGTAAAAAAAAATTTATTTAACAAAGGTGAATTATATGCGTTATTTTTAGTGTTTTTTATAGTAGTATTTCTGCAAAGATGAATTATATTGTTCTTTGATAAGAATGTAAGATGTACTGTTGATACAATGCAATACGTTTTTCTCAAAGAAAATGATGTAACTGGTCGATTACAGGAGAAAATATTTTATTGTTACTAATATACATAAGAGTTTTGTGTGTTTGTTAATTAATATAGAGGAGAATAAGTGGAGAGAACAATGACGTGAGTAGAGACACATTTGACTGAATAGCAAAGAGGCAAACTGATTTCCCACCAAAATTAACACCTACACCACAAGTGCTGCTACAAGATCTTTCTAACATCTATTGAGCCAACAACAAACCTTCGCGATACTCCATCAACAAGATCCATTTTTGATAGCTATTTAAAGAATGGATAGATTTAATCTAATATGTTTGATCTATTCTAATCTATTTTCTTATGATTAACGTGCTTATATTTATTTTATAAGATGTATGTTTACGATGGTAAAAAAAAGTCATTTTTTCAAATAGGATAACATTGTCCATATGATGAAACATTTATTATTCATACAAAATCTTCACTCTAATTATATTAATATTTTCACACATTCTGAAACAAATCAATGATCTAAAAGAGAGCATAAATACAAAAAAAGTTTTTACAAATTGATCTTTAAACTAAATGTAAAGTTCCATATTGTATAGATCTAAAGCAAAACCGCAAAATAATTATCAAAATGGACGTATAGGCGTGGGATGGATAATCAGAGACGAGAAGGGTGGCTACTGTCTTGCTGGAAGCTCACAAATGAACTTCCTTTCCTCTCGAAGCTGAAGTAATCGCTCTTCTCCATGCAATTCAAGCATCATGGTGTCGAGGAAGATATAGTCGTGTCATCATGGAAGGAGATTGAAAAATCTTATTCGATATCCTCCACAACAGAACCACATTGATTTCAATGGAGCATCTCATTACCAATTGTTATCTGGCCAATCATAATAGCAACAAAAATAAGTTAAACATTAAAGGACAAGGGATGATTAGGACCCCAAAGTTTATCACGGTGATAAATAACAAAGTAAACTAAATAACCACTAATGGGATTTGTTGACAAAAAAAACACCTAATGGGATTTAAATAAATATAGATATATCAATCTCAAGCTAGCCTGATGTAACTCAAATAAAAGGTTACACATTAATGTAATAACGGGCAGACTACCAAAAGAGAGAAAACAAATGTCTGAGTTGTTAAGAATAAATCCTAGTACTTGGATTCAAAAACAACAACAACCCTTAGGGTCATACCTCAAACAGATTAAATCAACACAGAAATGAGTTATATTGGCTGAAATTCAGATTAAAACACACACACACACAAATGTTAGATATATATAGGCTGAATTAGATAATATGATTATTCTACAACAACAAGTCTAATAAACTACTCATGTGAATTGAAGAGGAGATCGTCCGTGATTCAAAATAAGAAAAAAAAAACAGATGAGGGTGAGAATTTTGATTTCCTCAACTGTCTAGATGACGAAATCTACACAAAAATTCCAATATAATTCACCATCTTTCATTTTTAACGTTAAAATCAATTGAATACGCCAATTCCCCTACCCTCTCAACCTCATGATGAGAAAAGAAGGTAAAAGATTTACCGACTCGAGCTGAGACAAATCATTTAGGGGATGTATTGGATTGAAGATTTTGGGTGATTTGATTTTTTTCTTTAATTCCTATGTTATTGAATTAATAATTTGTGTATAATCAATTTTATCATTTGCAATCTCATGTTATTCAATCAATCATTTGTAAAATTCATATCAAAGATAGTATTATTTAAAACACAATAGGTTTTTTTGAAAAAAATATTGGATGATATTTGATGAGACTTTTGATACATTTCTACTTGAAAAATAAGGATGAAAAAGTCACGCCTCCAGAAGGAGTTATTTGGTGAAACTTCAAAACATAATAGATGAAAGAGTTCATGATGAGTTCTTCAAAAATATGCACCAATATTCCTATTTCTCCTTGATAAAACTAGAGATGGGAAGAATGACATAATGGAATTGAACATTTGGCTGCAATTGATTCTCAAATCTTCAATCTCATATCATTTCATAGGTCTCTCTCGTTTCTTCCTGTTCGAGTTTGTGATGTGAAGTTTTGAAGATTCATCAAACTCAGATCAGTCACAGACACAAGTAAGAACACCGCTTCTTCTCTCTTGTTTCTTTTTGTTTGTGTGTGCGTCTTTGATAGTGACCCAAATAATCATGAATTTTGTTGTTGTTTGATATGAGAATGCCCAAATTTTAGTTTTATTGGTACTTCCCTTGTTGATTCATTGATTGAAGGATTATACCCTTTTGGAGATATACTATTAAATGATCATATCTTTAATAGAATATCTTTGCGATTCTTCTTTGAAAAATATAGCATTCAGCGGAGAAATCTGCTCTCACCAACATATAGAAATTAATAATATTCCTTTGGTTTTTGTGTGGTTTGTAGCGTAAGCGGATAAAATTTTGAGAAGTCTGGTTCTAGTTTTTTCCCCAATTTCTGGGTTACAAAACAGTGAAAGTTTCTATATTTGTAGCACAGATTGTAAAACCCATTTGTTTTTAATGATTAGCTCTGTGGATCAAAGCTGTTTCCTTTTTATGAAAAGAACCCTTTGCTTCTTCGGGTTGATGTTATATTGATGATTAAGAAGCTCAGTGGTTAAATTGTATGTCATGAACTTGAAGGTTTAGCTGATCTAATGAGGAAAGAAATTGCTTTGGGTCGGCAAAAAATTGATTCTGTCAACAAAAAAATAAAGCCATTGGGGCATACAGTTCAGAAAAAGATAACGCAAAAACATAATCAAATACATTGACATGTATTCCAAATATGTTTGCTTGTGGATTAAGGGCTTTTCGGACCATTTCCCCACGAACTTTGTTATTTTATATCTCAATTATTCACAATTTTGCGTTGTGTTTGTAACACTATAAACTTGTTTGAAATTTGAATTTCATACATAAACTAATACAATCCGTTAAAAACCAACAAATTAGGTTATAGTGTTAAAGTTCTGTTAACGATCGTTGATTATGATGACACGTAAACAACAAAACAACGTCGTTTTGATGTTTTATGGGTACAATGAAATTTAATCTATATTTACATATAACTGAAATCAATTATAAGAAACATGCAATAGTCTGAGTGGCAAACTAAATCTTCTTTAATAAATAGGGTGTGGGTTTGAACCCATTGTTGTGCAATTTTTTTTTTACTTTCATTTTTTTTTTATAAAAACTAACCGGGAATTCCAATTGAGCACGGTTATGGATACAAAATAGAACTTTAACACCGCCGCCGCTCTAGCTCAAACTCCACTGCCTCACCGTCTCTCTACCCCTTGCTCGTCACCCTAAATCCACAAACATGTCTGCAAAAATCTTGAAAGTAAACGTCATCGGCGGTGAGGGAGGATAGATACCGCTTTTGGTATTTACCGGCAACGTCCGAGATTTGGAAGTGACGGCGGATTTAATCAAAGACTAAATTGATAACCGGGTTAAGAACTCTTCATCAACTGCTTTTTCTGTTGACTTTACTCCTCCTCCACCAGATTTCGAATCAATGTCGTCTCCTCCTTCTACGCTGACCAGAGTCAAAATCCTCCTCCACCTCCTTCTCCTACTTCTGCCAACGTCAATGGCGGATTACCTATTCCGACCGCTATTACTCAATCAGCAAAACCTGGGAAAAAAGTAAAGCACGTGAGCGATACTCAGAAGCTTGTTAGTGGAGGCCGCGATGGCGGCGGTTCTCGTAGATTTCAGGAAGATCCGGGACCAGCTACAACAGCGTCATCTACATTTCTTTGCCGATTAATTTGTCTCCATACCGGAAATTAAATTCGGTTAAGAGATCAGAGTGGTATCGACCGTGTCCTGAGCTTTAACCGCTTCCCCCATCAGCTAAACCGCCGCAACCATCTGATAACTCTCAGTCAGCTTTATCTCCTTCTTCATCATCTTCCGACGAGGAATGCCGTGATGGCTTTTTACACGTCGCATGGAACTACGATCATCAGTGATGAAAGCGGTTACTACACGGCATTTACTCAGTCCGACAATGAAAATAGAGATTAAGTTGATAAACTCACGGATGATCTTCTTCTGGGATTTATACCACGTGGTGATCTTAAAAAAAACGGAAAGTTAAAAAAAAAAATTTGCACACCTAAGGGTTCGAATCCATTACCTGTTTATTAAAGAAGACTCAATTATCTACTAGCATATTGCATCTTTTTTGTAAATAATTTCAGTTATATATAAATATATCTTAAATTTCATTGTACCCATAAAACACCAAAACAACGTCGTTTTGTCGCCTATGTGTCGTCCTAATCAGCGATCGGTAACGGAACCTTAACACCGTAACCTGATTTGTTGATTTTTAAAGAATTGCATTAGTTTATGTATGAAATTCAAATTTCACACAAGTTTATGGTGTTATAAGCATGAGGCAAATTTTTTGATAGGTAGGAGATAAAGTAACAAATTTTGTGGAGGAATAGGCGGAAAACCCGTGGAGACGTTAAGCTAGCTGGTGTATTTACACAACATGTAGGAACATTTTTGACGAACTACAAAAAATCAACTGCAAAACCGACATAATGTTTTACGGACTTTCAATTCATCAGAAATTTTTGGCGCTTATGCGATGGTTTTGCAACAGGTTAAATCCATTGGAAATCTGTCCGAAAAACCGACAGTTTTCTAACAGGCAACTAATCCGTTGGAAAACTATCGACGGATTTCCGACAGACACACATAAATCCATCAAAAGTTATGGACGTTAAATTCCAATGGATTTCATATAGATATCCGTCGGTAAATACAAACGTTAATATAGCCATTTGAATTTTGTACATACCAAACGAATTTTGATGGATTTTCGATAGCTACGACTTCTATATATATTTTTCACATTTTTTCATTCATTCACACCACTTATTTATTCAATCACATTTTAAAAACCGCAAAATTTGAAAGAGATATGTCTTATAGTAAATATTTTTGGTTATGGAGGGACGAACCTATGATGGATCTAGAGTCGAACTTACTGAAAGATGACTATGTACGAGGAATATGCGTGTTCATGGGATTCGCCGGAAATCAACGGGGAGCAAAAAAAAGTGGTAAGATGAAATGTCCCTATAGTATTTCCCAAAATTCTTATAATGTTAAGGGTGAGTTAGTTTAGCATTCCTTATACAACAATGAATTTATGTCGGGTTATAAGATTTGATATTTACACAGAAAAACAAATTATGATTATGCTCGTACTAGTAAACCACATGTTGCAGATAGCCTAGGAGATAGATGAAAGTAAATAGGTGTAGGTACGGTTGAGATGGTGAATGATGTATTTAGAGAGAACATGCAATTGGCCTGCATCCACTATAGAGCGGATATAGAGAAGGTTATGTACCATTATCATCTGCAATTAGAATGATGACTATTAAGACGGACTACAATTTGGCAGAACTGTGTTGATGCAATAGCAGATTTTTTAAAAGATATTTTGTCTAAAGATAATCTTTTACTAGCATCATAATATGGGGTACAAAAACTTGTATCTGGTCTTGTTTGCCATATCAGATAATAGATATGTGCATCGACAACTATATGATATATTACAGAGAAGACGAAAACCGGAAAAAATGTCGATTCTGTCGTAGGAAACTAGTGGCAGAATTTTAGTTCCTTATAAACGGATGTGGTATTTACCATCAACGGGGAAGTTGAAGTGGTTATATCAATCTCAATGCACAACAGAGGCAATGAGATGACATGCAGAGCATCATAAAGATGGAGAGATTACACATCATTCGGACGCAAAAGCGTAGAAATATTTCCAATCACTGTGTCTAGATTTTGCGTATGAGCGACAAAATGTATACCTCAAATTATGTGTAGATGGTTTCAACCCATTTGGAAAGCATAGAAGACAATATTCATTGTGGTCAGTTGATATGTTGGGTTTTTAACGGATTTTTACTTAGAATTATTATGTGTTTTAGAGTTTTTTACGTGCACTTAGCGTTTTATCAAGTACAAAGTCCCTAGGAAGAAGTTCTAACCATTTGGAATGATGTTGGAGTAAGGAGCAAAATGCATCGATTGGGAAGCTTAGGTCGATTGATCCTCATTTGGATCGATCGATCTATCGATCTGAGAAACTTGCCATGTCTAACAAGATCGATCGATCAAACCACTTGATCAATCGATCCAATATCTGTGGAGTTTCCGTAAGTTTCCAAATCAATCAATCTCATCTAGATCGATCGATACATCATCCTAAGACATTATCGTGAAGTTTGAGATCGACCAGACAAAGCCATATCGATCGTTCAACATCAGATCGATCGAACCCACACATGAAGATGCAGAATTATGCACAGTTTTCTGAAGTTTTTCATTTGTTAAGGAACTTTCCACAAATGGATTGATCTAAATTTTGTACACAAGATATATATTTGAGTTAGATTTCATTTGGAAATGGTTTGAAGTTAATCCAAATTTATGGCACTTTTCGTGAAGGTGATCCAGTCTGTCGAGTAGATAAAATAGACGCAGAGCTAAATGGCCATGAGAAATCAGATCGATCGATCCAAGCCCTAAAATCCTGCCTGAGAAATAAGGAAATATTGCTTTCTTTTCCTAATTGGATTAGGATTCGACCTAGACAACTTCTACCCTATAAATATTTGTTTTTGAGCCATTGTTTAAGCTATTCTTTATCTCTTATCTCTTTACATATATTTACAAGAATTATCTTACATTGAGATTCCTTGAATTTTTTGGTTATTTTATATTGGATTATTATGAGTTCTTCATCAAGTTTTAGTTGTTCATTCACTTCCATGGTTGAGTAGTCCTCTAGTTATGTTAAGGTTTTCAAAGGGATTATGAATCATTGAACTAGACATAAATAGAGAATCATCTTATCATATCTTCATCTATTGTTATTATAATTGCTTAGACTAGATTGATCACCTAGTTTATGATCTTAGGTTGAACTTATTCTCCAAAAGCTTATAGGTTTTTGGATAGAACATAGGTGAACGTATTGTCCTTAGCCAACGAAAGTTGATGCTATTGCGATACATGAACAAATTGAACCTAATCGTTAATGCTTGTTTAGAATTCGAAGTTCAAACGACAATTTAGATACTTAGATTACTAGATAAAGTGATTGATACCACAACAGTGGTTTGGTTATACCATTATGTTTGAATTCGAGATAGGTGCTTAATCCATTCTCTGAATAGTTGTCTGGTTCATGATCTATGATTCCCAAGAATTTTTCTTGACCTAATGCTTAAAATTCTTTGATTCACATCGTTTATTTACTTTTACTACTTTCATTAGTTTCACAATTACAAACAACCATATCTTTTCATATTATCTTAGCATTCATTCAATAAGAATCGTAGTGCAACCTTGGTCTCTGTGGATTCGATCCCACCTATACTACTGCGTGTGTCTGTACACTTGCAGTTTTATTTTTGGGTCTAAAACCTTTGTATCAAGTTTTTGGTGTTGTTTCCGGGGACAAATTGTTGCACTTGAATCTAAGAATGAAGCTTAGTCTAAGATTTACTAATTACGTTCTAGCTCAGTTTCATGCAAAGGAGAAGTGACGGTTCTGAGGATATCATGTATCTCACTAATCAAGAGCTAACAAGAATAGAGCGTACTAACTAGGGGTGGGCAAAATAACTGAAACCAAAAAACCAAACCGAACCGAACTGTAATTAGGTAATTCGGTTTGGTTTTTGTTTCAAAAAAAACCATTTGGTTACTATTAACTAGGGGTGGGAAAAATAACCAAAACCAAAAATCCAAACCGAACCAAACCGTAATTAGGTGATTCGGTTCGGTCTTTGTTTCACAAAAAAACCATTTGGTTACTATTATTAAAAATATTTGGTTTCGGTTCGATTCGGTTTAAAACCGTAAAACCATTCTGTTTTTTTGGTTTCTAAATTTTTTTAATTATAATACTTTTTAATTGAAGTTTAATCAATCTATATCGTGATTTAAAATATATTTTATGCGGATATATGAATTAATTTTCTAATTCTAATATTATTTCTTTAAAATTCTTACTCCAATAAGTAGTAGAGACAGATAAATAAAATCGTATAGAAAATGATATAGTTTATAACAGTATTATGTACTAAAATAATATTTAATTGATTATTATGCTCCTGTTGGAATATATTTATGGTATAATAGGCTTCAAATCAAATAGAAGATGATATAATTCAAAACAGAAGATCTATTGTTTTTTAAGAAAAATATTTGAAAAAACTTTATTGTCTAATGGTAGATGTGTTCATGTTATGTAAAATTTTTATGAAAAATCATGGAATAAACCAAAAATACCCGAAACCAAACAGAACCAAAATGCAATTGCTATTTAAATGTTTTTAATTTTTGTAAAACCAATAAACCATAAACCGAGAAAAACCGAACCAAAACCAAATCGAATTCAATTCAGTTTTAAATGGTTTCATTTTTTATAAAACCGATAAACCATAAAACAGAAAAAAACCAAACCGTAACCAAACCGTAAACTGGAATGCCCATATGCTGCTGCAGCTGCTCAACTAGCAAACATGGACGATAACATCGACAACAACGCATTCGTTGATGCTCAAGCAGCTGCAGTTGCTCAACTCCAAGACTTACAATAGCAGTTGCAGCAGTTGTGTCAACAGCAACAACAGCAGCAAGCTCAACAGCGTACTATTGGGGACGTTGACACTCCTACGTTCTATCAATACAAAGTTGTTATTTTTCCACCTGTGATTGCAAGACAGGATTACGAGATCAAGTCTAAGCTAATTGCATTGGTGTAGTAGCATCTCTTCCATGGGTCACCAGCTGAGAACCCAATGGATCATATTGAGAACTTAGAGGAAATCTGCAGCACAACTAAATCTAATGGGCTATCCGCTGATTACCTTAGATGTAAGTTGTTCTCTTTCCCTTTACCGGGCACCGCTTTGAGGTGGTTTAAGTCTTTACCAGTTGGTTCTTTGAGGTCTTGGGTTGAATACAGAGCCGCTTTTTTAGACCACTTCTACACCAAGTCTAAGACAGCCGCTTTGTGAAATAAGATCGCTACCTTCGGACAACTTTCCGGAGAGTCCTTCTGTGAGGCTTGGGAAATATACAAAGAGTCACTGAGATTTTCCTCATCATGGGTATTCATATGAGCTAATTCTTAGCATCTTCTGTGATAGTATTGACTGGGATTACAAGAATGCTCTTAACACTGCGACTAACAAGGATTTCATGACTCAAAATATCACAAGGGCTTACAAGCTTATAGAGAACTTGGCTACAGGTTCTAGGAACCATTGTCATGAGCATGATCCTTCTCGAAAGGCCAACCACAGTGATTCTCACAAGATTGATGAGTTGACTGCTAAGGCGAATCTGTTGATTAAGGCTAATCAAATAGGTGTGCATCAATGTGAAGATGTGTCAGATGCGGTTTGTTTCCAGGATATTGTTGAGGGATAGAATGATGAATCTACATATGTTAACTATGTGCAAAGAAAAGTGTATGTGCACAACAGAGGCTTCAATTAGAATTATAGAATTCATCCCAATCTATCATACCGCAACACAAATAGCAAGAATCCTCAACATCAGGTTTATCCGCAACAAGTACAATAATTCCAGCAACGTTCGAACTTCAAATGATTCTCACAGCGAAATCAAGTCTCTCATGCAAGAACTCCTTCTTTCTCAGCAGAATATTTTAATAAGATCAACGCCAAAGTGGACAACATGTATATCGAGCTTAATGGTAAATTTGAGGGCATCTACACCACTCAATTTGCTTGATACTCAAGCTGTTTAGAGTGCAGAAGCAGTAAAACGACATCAAAAAGTTCTTCTCAAAAAAGGGGAACTAAATCCGAGAAATGGAAAAGATTTTAATGGCTCAAGAGAGAATGTGCATATGGTTAAAAATCAAGCACAACCTTCCCGGGAGATTTTCCTTAAGTTGCAAGAGATTTTGGAAGGTCAGAAGAGGAGTACACAAGAGATGAATGATAGAATAGCTAATCTTGAATGGAAGCTTGAGTATTCAATCTCTACGACTGCCTCAGATCGATTGATCGACTCACCGGATCGATCGATCGAGCACCTGGATGTATCGATCCCTTACTCGATCGATTAGTCCCCTGAAGCCCATAACTTGTGTAACCAGCCAGATCGATCATTCCACTCAACGATTGATAGATACGAACATGACCACCTCCACCGTAACATTTCAGATCGATCGATCTAACCTATTGATCGATCAATCCAGTTTCTAGATCGATCTACACCTCCCAATATCGATCGATCTTCTTTAGCCAAGTTCACCCATAAAATTCAAGATCAATTGATCCAACCACCATATCAATTAATCTAATTTCAAGATTGATCAACGCCATCCAAGATTGATTGATCTACTCAAACCGAGGATCTCCGTATCAGTCCAGGATCGATCAATCCGATCATCAGACAAAAATCTCTTCCATAACTCAAGCAATCTATTCTTCCACAACACATGCTTATATTCCTAAGGTTTCATACCCGAAACATCTACAACTCACTCCAACCCTAGCACTTAAGGTATTGCCCAAGCAATACCATGTTCCATCTTCGGTATTGATTTTGAAGACTCTCTTTGTGATTTTGGGTCCTATGTGAACATCATGTCAGCCGAACTCGCAAAGTCTTTGGGGATTGATTCTATATAGCCTTAAGACATGAATACCTGCTTTGCGGATGCCACAACATCAAATCCACAAGGCTGCATCACAGACCTTCAGGTACGAATTAGGAACTACTTGATACCTGCTGACTTTCAGGTTGTTGAGATGAGCGAGAATGCCTCTATGCCCTTAGTTATAGGAAGACCTTTCCTTGCCACCACATGAGTTGTAGTTGATTTAGCTAACAAGATTATTGTCTCTCCAACATAGATAAATTGGTTTTCTACAATGTAGTCTCCATGAAACATAACAAGGATTATGCTTCCTATGTTGGCATTGAGAATATGGTCGATTAAAGAGATTAGTCTAAGTCAGGAGGAGTGCTGATAGGATCTCAAATCACTTTGACACCACATATATGTGATGGGGATACCATAGAGTACAAGCTACGGTGCAAAGGTATGTCTAAGCCTTTCTCCAAAGTCAAGGCAATTATCACTTCAGATCTGAAAGAAAAAGGGCAGAAAGATGTAGATGACATATTGAGTAGAGTTATGAAACTGGATCTTCATGCCACAGAATCACTCAGACCATGTCTCAACCCACCGCCACCACACCCAAATCCTTCTAAAGATTCTCATAATGCTTAGACATTACGACAGGCAAGCTCGTGACGTTAAACAAGCACTTAATAGGAGGTAACATACTAGTAAGTATTTAAGTTATGGCTATTTTACTTTAGTTTTATCATTATGCTATTTTTGCGTTTTTATGTCCTTTTTAAGATTTATTTTCACACCGAGACGATGTGAAGTAAGTCTGGGGGAGGGTACTTGCTGGATAACGCCGTTTATTTCTTTTGGTTTTGTTTTGAGTCTCTGTGTTGTTTTATTGAGTCGAACATGGGAATATTATTATGTTGTTCTTGGATTTTATCTGGTGTTAACTAACTCTCTGCATATTTCTAACAGTAATTTTTCTCAGCATAGGAAGATTGGAAACACCATCGGTGGATCAACTTATCTGAAGTTTCCTATCCTCTGAAAATCTGAATGATCTAACGTTGAATCTATCTTACAAGACCTTTAACTTGGCATAATCTTCTCACTTAGGGGCTTAATATCGTACAAGGATCACAACATTCGAGTTTTGTTCCACCTTTTCTACCACTCTCTTCATAACTTTGAATGGCAAAGCTCATCTTTAGTTTGGTACCACACCATATCCTTATCCTTTCATTCAAACCACATGCCTTTTATTTCATCACTATCATGTGCAATCAAGTGTAAAAACTACGGACTATGCAGACCGACACACATCTTTGTTCCAAGAATCTCTAATAAATCTAATGCTTTCTTTTACTTAGAATAATATTGGCTGAGTTTTCATTGGTGCATATAATGTATGACTGGTTCTGGCTTCCCCTTCTCGAGAAAAAGGAATAAAAAAAAAAAGAAGAAAAAAACCAAAAAAATAGAAAAAAATAAAAGAAAGAAAATACGATAAGGGAAAGAAGACAAAGAAGAAACTATGATAAAGTATTTGTTAAGTTTAATGCTTTATTTTTAGCACCATTGCAACTTGTTAGGACATGTCCAGAGCTTTACAGAGATTTCAAGGTTCAGGGGGTTGTGTACCAACATTTAGTCTTCGTCTCACTGTGATTTTGTGTTATGATTTGCATCCATCTTCAGCATCATAGAACCAAAACACTTCAGCTACCATCAAACTAGCCATCCATTCCAAGTCCTTTTTGATTGATAATCCTTTGTGAGGCTACACTTTACAAGAGAAATCAATGAATATTAAAGGGTCGACAATGGAGATTTCAGAGATTCCTTAGGATTTCAGGGACTAGAGTAAGGTATTGTTATTATGATTATTGTAAATTACATGTAGTACTAACTAGTTCTTTGATCTGTTATAAGTTCTTAAAGATTGGAAGTTCAGCGTGGTGGATTCTAAAGGAGTATGTAAGTTCCCGTTTTCAAACTTTTCTTCTAACTTGTCTTTATTGATTGTTCTTACTTGAGGACAAGCAATGATTAAAGTATGGGGGAATTGATATGTTGGGGGTTTTTCATGGATTTTTATTTAGGATTAGTATGTGTATTAGAGTCTTTTTACGTGTACTTAACGTTTTATTAGGTACAAAGTCCCTTAGAAGAAGTTTTAGCCATTTGGAATGAAGTTGGAGCAAAGGATCAAAAAAGCATCGATAGGGAAGCTTAGATCGATCGATATTCATTTGCATCGATCGATCAGTCGATCTGAGAAACTTGTCGTGCCTAACAAGATAAAACCGCTGGATCAATCAATTCCATATCTATGGAGTTGCCGTAAGTTTCTAAATTGATCGATCTCATCTAGATCGATCCATCCATCATCCTAAGACATTTCCGTGAAGTTTTAGATCAACCAGAAAAAGGTATATCGATCGTTCCAAGGTATATCGATCGATCCCACACATGAAGATGCAGAATTATGCGAAGATGTCTGAAATTTTTCATTTTTGAGGCACTTTCCACCAACGGATTTATCTCAATTTTGTATGAAAGATATATATTTGAGTTAACTTAATCCAATGGTGCGATCAAAGTTTATGCCAGTTTTCATGAAGGCAATCCAGTTTGTCGAGCAGCTGAAGCAAATGCATATCCAAATGGCCGTGAGAAACCAGTCGATACAAGCCCTAAAATCGTGCCCGAGAAAAAATAAAATACTGCTTTATTTTTCTAATTGGATTAGGATTCGACCTAGAAAACTTCTACCCTATAAATCTTGTTTTTGAGTCATTGTTTAAGCTATGCTTTATCTCTTATCTCTTTACATCTCTTTACAATAATTATATTATATTGATATTCCTTGAGTCTTTTGGTTATTTTATATTGGATTACTATGAGTTCTTCATCAAGCTTTGATTGTTCATCCACTACTATGACTAAGTAGTCCTCTAGTTAGGTTAGGGTTTTCAAAGGGATTATGAATCATTGAACTAATATAGATAGAGAATCATCTTATCATATCTTCATCTAGTTTTGTTCTAATTGCTGAGACTAGATTGATCACCAGTTTATGATCTTAGGTTGAACTTCTTCTCCAAAAACTTATAGGTTTTTGGATATAACATATGTGAGTGGATTGTCATTAGCCAACAAAAGCTTATGCTATTGTGATACATTAATATATTAAACTAATCGTTAATACTTGTTTAGAATTTGAAGTTCAAACAACAGTTTAGATACTTAAATTGCTAGATAAAGTAATTGATACCATGACAATGGATCGGTTATAAAATTATATTTGAGTTCGAGACATATGCTTAATCCATTCCCTGAATAGTTGTCAGGTTCATGATCTCTTATTCCCGAGAATTTCCCTTGACCTAAATCTTTTAATCCATTGATTCACATTGTTTATTTACTTTTAGTAGTTTTATTAGTTTCAAAATTACACACAACCATATCTTTTCATTTTAGCTTAGCATTCATTCGATAAGAATCGTAGTGCAACCTTGGTTTCTGTGAATTCGATCCCACCTATTCTACTCCGTGTGTATGTACACTTGCAGTATTATATTTGGGTTTAAAACCTCTATATCACTGGTAATTGCAACACCTTACAATTTGGCACCATCTTTGTGCATGCGTAGATAGTTTTTGTTCCTCTCCGTTTTAGTTCCTGGCCCAGAGCATCCAAGGAGGTCACATAATGTATTCTTCCAGCCATTAATCTATGAGTTACAAATGCTATGGAAGCTTGAGGTTGAAGCATTTCATGTTTCATTGTAGCAGAACTTCAAGATATGTGCGGTTCTTATGCGGACCATAAGCGATTTCCCATCATATGCTATGTTATTTGGATGGACAACTCACGAAAGATTATCATGCCTGTATTGCCAAGACAACACTGATGCATTCCAATTCCAGCATAGAAGAAGGACGTGTTGGTTTGATAGCCACAAAAAGTTTCTACCAAGTGATCATCCTTAACATCGGTCTAGAATATTTTTTACAAAGAACAAACAAGTTTTTGACTGTGTACCTCCAGAGATTGATGGACGTTTTATATTGGAACAGTTAAGAGATTTTAGTGCTGAGAGAACTCCTTACTGTGGGGGTAATGGGCACGATCATGTTGACGGTGTCGATGAAATTCATAATTGGAGTAAACATAGTATTTTCTGGGATTTAACTTATTAGAAAGATCATTTATTGAGGCACAATCTATATGTTATGCACGTTGAGAATAAATTTTTTGACAATATCTTAAACACTTTTTTAAACGTCCAAAGAATGACGGAAGACAATTTGAAGTCTAAATTAAACTTGACACTGATTTGTTCTTGGGATTTTCTTCTTGTTATGCTTAATAATAGATGTCCTATGCCTGGCTACCGGTTCTAACGAATTTCCAATGTAATTCGTAAATCTTACCCTAGGAAATGACTTTTGGGCTTTCCGCGTAACCTAAATTTTTGTGAATCAGTCGGAAATTCTGACCTAATTGCCAAAATTTAGGCGCGATTCTCTCTCGAGAACTAACAAAGACGCTGGAAATTAATTATTTTACTTATTTTGACAGATTTTCGACAAAATTTTTTGTCGAAAATTCCATTTTATATATCAAGTCGTCTTTTTCACAAAACTATTCGAAAAAACTTATAAAATCACTCAAATCTTCCAGTTTCCATCACAAACTTCATCGATCTACATTCCAATGGATCCAAACCGATCAAACATGTATGTTTCTTAAGTTTTTTAGTTGATTCATTGCTTCATCTCTCTTGACTTTTAGATTTAGGAATTGGATTTTAGTTTTAGTGAATTGAAATGTAGATTTAGGGTTTACGAATGAAAATTTAGGGTTTTGGATTATAGATTTAGGGATTTGCATTGAAGATTTAGGGAGTTTGATTGTTAATTTGATTATTTTATTTTCGTTTTGATATTGAAATGTTTTAATTGATAATTGAATTAGTTAAAATATTTTAAAGGTTTAAAATTATTTCATAATTTATAAAATATTATTATAATTAGTAAAATTTTTAAAATGTTTTTGTAAAATTATATAATGTTACTAATGTTACTAAATTTTATAAATATTTTTAAAATTTTATTATTATTTATAAAATTTTATTATTATTTATAAAATTTTATTATTATTTATAAAATTTCATAATTATTTATAAACTTTTATAATTTTTAAAAAATTTATAACTTTTTACCAAAATGTCAGCATTGTTTATAAATTTCAAATTTGTTATAAAATTTTAGATTTTTTTAAAAATTTTAGCACTTTTTTATTAACTCTTATAATTTTTTTAATAAATTTTAGATTTTTCAGATGCTTGTTTATATATGTTTTTAATTTAATTTTTAATTATGTTATTTTCAAGGATTATGGTTGGTTTCATAGATCCACTTCTGAGGCAGGTGGGTCGAGACGGAATCAAGGAGCGAGTCAATACCGTCCTGTTTCGGAGACCCAATATTTTTCATCTACTCCTCCAGCGACTTCCGCTCCAACCCAGATGAGCATCGAGGACTTTGTTTCCCAACATGGACGGGAAAGATTGCCTCCTCTTCCTCCGGATTGTGAGAGAATGCACACTTGGAAAGTTATGCCCTTGATTTTTATGAATTTTTTTTTTTATATATTTAATTTTTTTAATCTTTAACATTTTACAAATAATTTTGTTTTATAGGTTCCATATATCCCGTAATGGGATAACGAAGTCGATCAACCTATGCTCAATGGAATTTTACAACGTATGTATGCGACATATTCCACAATGTCGATGGCTGAACGTGTCTTTGGTTTCGCCAATTTGCGGTACACTTTAAGTAATTTTCATTTTTAAAATTACCATTTAAAGTTTTTAGATTTATTTTAATAGAATTATTGGCAAGTTCTGATGTTTTACAGTTTTGTTTTTGCAGCAAAATTTTACTTGGGATAGAGACCTCATACTTCAGATTAGACGTGAGGCATCAAAGGTGTACTCTAGGAAGCTTAACAAGTGGAAGGACAAGTGGACTTGGAATGACGTTCTTAGGGAGTTGATTGGAAACCTAGAGCTATGGAACGGATTGGTTGAATATTGGAGGATGGAGGAAACCAGGGCAACATCGACTACTCAATCAACCAACAGGAAGAGTGACTGGAAGAGCAACGGAATTGCCACTCACAATTTGGGAGCAACGAATAAGGTTTTTCGAGAACAAAAACTGGTAAGTTTCTTTAAACCTTAAATTTTATTTCACTTCATTAACTTTTTTTTAACTTTTAAATTTTTTTAGTTTTGTCAAGAAGGAGTCTGACCTTCACATCTTATTTTTCTACAAGATGCGCACACCAACTGGAAGACAGGAAAAATACAAGATCCAGTTGCTGGGAAGATTGTGAAGAATGTGACAAAGGTAGAAGAGGAGTTTCTCCAATCACAACCAATTGTTGAAGGAACTCTTCCATGCACCAAATTTCCGTTCGAGAAAATCAAAAAAATTTTCTATGAAGTAAGTAATATTTTTTTTAATTATCATCGATTTTTATTATTGTAATGATTTATTTCTTTTGTTTCGTAGGTAGGTAAATCCAAAGTCCAAAGTTCGTCTTTTTGGACTTCTAGAGGAGTACTCGTTGCCATTTTCGACATTTTGTATTACAGAGATCCTCAAGTTAGAGCGCAACTCAAGAAAAATTCAGCCAAGATCGAAGCTCAGAACAACAAGATTGAGACCATCAAAGTCAACACGGCTGCACAGCTCAAAGCAATACATGATCAGATGGATGCTTTCTTCAATTCTTTCCAATCACCCCCTTAAGAAAACTTTTAATTTCTATTTTTAATGTTTTTTTTGAATAATTTTTATTTTGTTTTGGATAATTTTAATTTAATTTTAATTTTAATTTAACTTTATTTAATTTTAATTACAAAATTGATTAATATTATAATTATAATTATAATTTTTTTTTTTAAAAATAAATTAAATCCGTCGAAAAGCTATCAGAAATCCATCGGGAATTTCTCAGAAATACCAACAGATTTCCAACGATTACTTCATTTCTAACCATTTAGAACAGACAGCTATATCCTGTCAAAAATTGTCATTTCCGACAAATATGGTCGTATGTTTCTTGGTGTTTTTTTTGTAGTGTATACATCTGATGTACGCATCAAAAATTCAAATCTACAAAATAAAATTAATAAAAATGCTGATGAAATTATTGTTGCAAAAATATGCACCAATATTCATATTTTAATATATTAAAATAGAAAATTAGTCAGGGGCAGACTTTGTATAATAAACAAAACCCTAATTTCTACTTACATAGCCCGTGTCGCTTTCTTGTTCATATCATTGAGAGATCATCAGATCAAAAAGAGAGGAACAATGATGTTATCAGATCTTCCATCGGATTTGCTAGAAGAAATACTCTCTAAGGTTCCAACCACATCTCTCAAACGAGTACGATCTACTTGTAGACGATTGAAAGCTTTACTCGAAGACCGAGCGAGGATTCACCAAGAAACGCTTCCGTAAAGCACCAAGGGAGTTTGTTTTTCTCATGTTGAAAGACTTTAGGGTTTGTTCAATAAACGTCAATCTCAACGTTGTTGCTCCATCTATAGAGTTTAAAGATACACTTGGCCTAAAAACTTATCATTCTAATTCAAAACAAGTCGATATAGCACAAGTTTCTCACTGTGATGGTTTATTGGTTATGCACCAACAAGGACCATAAACTCGTCGTTTGCAATCCGTGTTTGGGAGAAAACAGATGGATCCAATATAAAATTGATTACACCACTTACTCTACGTTTTCTCTAGGATACGAAAACAACAAATCTTGCAGAAGCTACAAAATCTTGTGGATTCGCTCCAGTTACTAACTACCCACCAAAGTTTTGGGTTTGACATATCTATGAGGATAGCTCTGATTCATGGAGGGTCCTCGATGACATCACTCTTGATCCGAACATTACACCAAAAGACATATCTTTGAAGGGAAATACTTACTGGCTTGGTCTTGATTATAAAGACAACTCTAGATTTTTACTCAGTTTTGATTTCACAA
This sequence comes from Cardamine chenopodiifolia, assembly GCA_963922655.1. Lineage (NCBI taxonomy): Eukaryota > Viridiplantae > Streptophyta > Magnoliopsida > Brassicales > Brassicaceae > Cardamine > Cardamine chenopodiifolia. Next base: position 11,776,500 of record OZ000486.1, on the reverse strand, counting down.
AAAAGAGATTTAAACGTTTCTCTTCCGCCATTTGAGATCTTGTCTAATATTTGCGCTATTTCAACAACAGAAGAACAACTCTCAGTGTTGAAACTAGACTTTAGTAGAGTAACGATAGAGATGTGGGTGACCAACAAAATTGATACTGAAATTGAAGCTATGTTGCAATGGAGCAAATCCTTTACAACGGATATACCCATTTTTCCTTCAAAATTGATACTTGATAATTATTGGTCGTTTCCTATGACTTTTTTGTCAACGAGGAGAAGAAAGTGGTTGTCATTTCCTTTTGGTCGGTAAATCATAACATAAATGCGGGTTCTTGGATGTGGAGAAGCCTTTTTAAATATAGGAATTCAGCAAAAATATTTCATAAAGTGAGAGTCTAAGGACGGGCTCAAACGTCGTTCTGGCATGATGAGTGGAGTCCTCTTGATAGACTGTTTGAGGTTTTAGGCAGTCGGGAGAGTATTGACATGGGTATCCCAGGATCAGCCATGTTGAAGGATGTCTTTAAAAATCATAGGCCGAGATGTAGACGTTTTCAGATATTATCCAAGATTGAAGAGGAAATTAAAAGCGGACGGGATGAGGGATCTTTGGATGATGACATTGCATTGTGGCATAACAGGGAGGATACATATATACCCCGGTTCTCTTCAAAGGATACATGGAATCAGATCAGAGAAAACACCGTGGAGAAGACATGGTCAAAAGCGGTCTGGTTTTCACTTGAAACCCCGAAGCACTCGTTCATTGTTTGGTTAGCGGCTCAGGATAGCTTATCAACGCAATAGAATGCTATTTTGGAATTGTAACACGGTTGTGGGATGCATCTTCTATTCAAATCAGTTGGAAACAAGGGATCACTTGTTTTTCTCTTATCCTATCACTCTACAGGACTGGGATAATTTAGCTTCCCGGCTGTTCCATTAGGACTTCACGGACAATTTTACTTCTATTCTAGCGCATATATCAATGTCAAGATGAGGAGACCGCAAGATGTTCTAAAGAGGTACGTATTCCAAACTTGTATTTACTTCTTATGGAGAGAAAGGAATCAGCGTAGACATGGGGAAGTTCCATCGAGCATAGCAAGCGTAATTAAAGGAGTGGAAAGGATAGTCCGACTTCGCCTTTCAACGCTACAGAATCAAGGAATATGGAAGGAGGGATTGCAACAATGGTTTGCGTCACGAGTTTAACTTTCTATTGTAATTTTTAGTTTTGTTGGTTATCTAGATTTCAGCTCGATCGAAGGTGGGGGTACTATTTTTTCCACGAGCTGGTTTTGTCCAAATGGGTTTTTCTGCCTTGGGTTTTAACGAGGCCACCGCTTTCGATCAACTATAAAAGCGTTAGGCATTCAAATCTTTTGAAACGTTAGCACACATGATTATTATTGAAGAGAACAAATATTAGAGAGAAATCCCTTTTGGAGAATCTAAATACAAATCATTGTCTTGTGCATTGATTTTAAGTTATGTTCCAAGTTTGGTTCAATCCAGCATGGTAGATTCAAAAGAAAAAAAAGAAATTAGTTCTATACACCCTCCTCTGGCTTTTTTTATCTTGGTTTTGTTTTCGTAGACACTGACAGCGCCGTTAGTGAAATGATCTATTATTTTAGTTTTCTTACATCACTTGTTACGTTATGAGTCCTGTCTTCTTTGCACTGATCCATTCAAGTTTTAACTGAAACAAAAAAAATGGTTTCATTGCATAGAGAATGTATTTTTGGAACGAAAATTACATTAGCATATTATAGCTGTTTTGGATTTTGGGTTTGTTCTTAATGGAGAAAAGGATCCTATAAGATAACAAAAACTTAATAATCACATATTCTATATGTAATTTCAAATAATTGAGAATTGACAAAAACAAATGAATCATTACCTCTCATACTCCACAATATCCTCACAATTTGTGAGGATACATATATGCAAGTGTGCAAACTCTTGTCCTGATAGTTTTCGTTTCTTTCATTTTCTACTTACTCGATCAACTTGGGTAAACAACTTAGAGATATACACCGGATAAATCGCTCTCTCACCTCTATCATCATGCTGCCCCATACGTCTACTCTTAATACACACTTCTGATGGAAAGTAATATTCATGAAAGTATGAGGCTTCTTCGTTGAGGCTCTGTGCGACAATAGATCTCTCAACTTTACTTAAATTTTAAAAAATTTCTTGAGGTGGAATATGTAACGCTCAAAATGATACATCCAACGGTATTGAACAGGACCTCCAAGTGCTGCTTCTCGTGGGAGGTGCATTGGAAGATGTTCCATAACATCAAAGAAAGATGGCGAAAATATCTTCTCAAAATTACAAAGGATAACCGGAATATTGTCCTGTAAATTGCGGATACCTTCTACTGTAAGTGTCCTCGTGCATAAATCTCGAAAGAAAGCACCAACTCCTACAAACACACAATAAACATTAAATAAATTAATATAGATATATATATATATATACTACAAAAATGGTTAATTAACATTATGGAAGTAACAATATATACCGGCAATTGCTTCGTAGAACTTTTTTTAAAAGAAGATGTGCAAAGACAAATGGAAGAAGATGCTGCATCACAATATGATAATCATTACTCTTCATTCCAATAAATTTCTCTTCAGTGATATCCAAAAAATTTTGTAGATTATATGTGAATCCATCAGAGAATTTTACATCGTTGCGAATCTAATCGAAAAATGCTTCTTTCTTAGCTGCGTCTAACCGTTAGGCAGGGATAGGACATCTACCATTATACATAACATGAAGAAAATCCCGAGAACAAATCAGTGGTAAGTCTAATCTAGACTTCATATTGTCTTTCGTATTTCCTTGCACGTTTAAAACAGTGTTCATGATGTTGTCAAAAACATTTTTCTCAACGTGCATAACATCTAGATTGTGTCTCAACAAATGATCTTTCCAATAAGGTAAATCCTAGAAAATACTCTTTTTAAGCTAGTTATGAAGTTCACCGACACCGTCAACAAGATCATGCCTATTACCCCCACAGTAAGGAGTTCTCTCAGCGCCAAAATATCTTAACTGCTCCAATATACAACGTCCATCAATCTCTGGAGGTGCACAATAAAACTCTTGTTTGTTCTTCGTAAAAAATGTTCTAGGCCGACGACGATAAGGATGACCACTTGGTAGAAACCTTTTGTGGCAATCAAACCAACACGTCTTTCTTTTGTGCTGTAATTGGAATGCATCAGTGTTGTCTTAACAATACGGGCATGATAATCTTCCAAGAGTTGTTCATCCAATTAACATACCATATGCTGGAAAATCGCTTATGGTCCACATAAAAACCGTACGCATCTTAAAATTCTACTGCAATGAAACATCAAATTCTTCAACCTCATGCTTCCATAGCATTTGTAACTCATAAATCAATGGCTCGAAGAATACATCAAGTGACCTCCTTGCATGCTCTGGGCCGGGAACTAGCACAGAGAAGAACAAAAACTCTCTACGTATGCACAAAGATGGTGGAAATTGTAAAATGTTACAATTACCGGCCACAACAAATATTGTCTTCCATGTTTTCCAATGGGTTAAAACTATCTGTACATAACCCAAGGTATACATTTCGTCGCTCATACTCAAAATCTAGATACATTGATTGGAAATGTTTCCACGCTTCTGCGACTGAAGGATGCATAATTTCTCCATCTTGACGATGCTCTGGATGCCATCTCATTGCCTCAGTTGTGTGTTGAGATTGATGTAACCTCTTCAACATCTCCGTTAATGATAAATACCACATCCGTTTATAAGGAAGTGTGACTCTTCCACTAGTTTCTTGAAACCTTGGCTTTTGACAAAACCGACATCTTTTACGGTTTTTGTCTTCTCTCTAGTATATTATACAGTTGCGATGCACACATCTATCATCTGATATGGCAACCCCAGACCAACAACAACTTTCTGTACCTCATAGTATGATGTTGGTGAAAGATTATCTTCAGGCAAAATATCTTTCACAAAATCTGCTATCGCATCAACACATTCTTCCACTAAATTGTAGTCTGTCTTAATAGTCATCATCTACTTGCAGATGATAACAATGAATGATCTTCTCTACAACCGCTATATAGTGGTTGTTTTGCTGCATCTAACATACTAAAAAAATTTTGTGTTTCTGTATTTGGTTCTTCAACCCTATCTCCATTATACTTCCGTTCTATCTTCTATGATATCCATAATATCTAATAGTGTTGTACCACGACTTGTATCTACAAATCACATATCTGATTTTCAGTAGCTACCAAAGTAATTCCTTTTCTTGATGTATGTTCATTCTTTCTCAGCTGCAACTCAGATGCCTGCATCATCCCCACAACCTGATCAAACTTCAATTCATTAGAGTTCAAACTTCAATGCTTTCTTATCCTTGTATGTTTTTCCACCACTACAACTTCCTGGCAAATGGAGCTCAGCTTGCTACTAAAATCATCAATGGATTCACCATCCCACATGGTCAGATTTTTTCAAATTCAGAAGCCAACATATCAATCCTTGTTTGCTTCACTTTGTTGGTTCCTTCAAATGAAATAGGGTTTTGAAGTTATGTTTAGACTGTATCTTCTAATCAGCAATTCATGACTTCTTTGTGTACATCATCTTGCTTTTTCACAACATAACTCTACCAATTTCACCCCTAGTATAGTTTATTCTAGAACCAGTACCTTGATACAAACAAGTTTCTTATAATAGTAACAACCAGTTAGTATTCTTTTCATTCTCTTGCTAGCATACATCTTGTGTCATTCTGATCGATTCATTTCTTGGTCATGATAATACTCCTTCATATCTTACAGAATAGTTAATAGAGATACCTTAACTATCCAGAGTCTTGAACACATTACATATCATTAGTCTGAGTTAATTAGTTAATTGGTTATCAGCAACCATCTGTGTGAAGCCTTTTCCAACTGCATGTTCAACTTTATTTCATGTTAAACCCAGACAACATCAATAGCAGGATTAGGTGATTGATATTTTTTTAGGTAGACTTCAAAAGAACTCCTTGGCCTGCTTCTTTTCTTTGTAGTTTTTCCCAAACAGTGTGATGTTATTATATTCATCCTGATCCATTTTTTACATTGTTGGTACCTTCAAAATAACATTTGCAATATGTTTCAAGCTTCTGGTTGTATTACAGATTTTACCACACTTGTCATTTGAGAGCAATGACATGATTTTCATTGGATTCAAGATTCTCATAATTAACTATCCCAACATCAAAAGATATCGTTGATGCCAATAGAATAGAACCTAAGCCTGACATATGCACAAAACAGTCTCTTTACGATGTGATAGCAATTCAAGGAACAAATCCACAGACAATTAAATTATCAAGATTTCCAACAGTCTCAGACTAGGGCATAATCTGCTTCATAGTTCTGAACAACCAAGTTTGACTAACAAAAACAGCAAGAAACCAACACAGTACCCATGCTAATGCCTTTCTAAAGAATTTAAACAACTAATTTTGTAGTCCAAGAACTCACGGAATTATCAGCAAAGAGTATGATAGAATTACCTTGTGATTTCAGCGGAAAACACCCTCTTGATTTTAGTATCAAAATCACATGTGATATTACACAAATTCCCAACAATTTCTACAACTCTTTGAGACCTTATGTTCTGCCCAAAATCTTTAATACCCAAACTCATCTTTTTCAAAAATTAAGCATTGTTGATCTGTCACCCAGTTGCGTTCTCCACGATTTCCACAGGATCGTCACACGTTTGTTGAGTCAGACTCCATACAAATGACAGCTCTGATACCACTTGTTAATGTGGAAACCCCTATAACAATCAAAATCCTTCTTTTCTATGTGTTATTTACAAGGTCTTGTATTGATTTATCTTTCAATCTATGTTTGAGTGATACGCAAGTACATGGATAATTGTGTGTTAAAATTAAGAAATAACACAGATTTTGTTAGCGGGATTCAGTTTTACCTACATCTTCGGGACCTTGTACAGAAACCAAATCCATTAGAACAAGAGTGCAAGTACATTTGAGTATGGTATATAGCACCCAACCGTGTCACTATTTTTTCTACTGGATCTTATAACAACCAGAGCTAATCTCTACCCCGATTATACTTAATCGGTACTACACAACCCTAAACTCCAGTTAGCTTATTCCCAACTAATCCCTAGCAGCATCTAGAGATCTGTTAAGCTAATCTCCACCCAGATTATGCTTAATTGGTGTTACATAACCCTAACTCATGTTTAGCTTGTTCCCGACTAATCTCTAGCCTAAGATCGGCCTTTACTCAACTCTGAGACACATCTCAAATTGATCTCACCCGCACGTGAATCTGTAGAACAAACACTCTCTTCACAGCTAACTACTTTCACAACTTTGAAGCTTTTCATCTCACCACAATAGTTTAGAGTGTTAACAACGGCTCATGGTCTCTCTAGACTTTTTATATACCACCACACCTCAAAGGATATTCGTGAATCTCCACAAAAGAATAAATTTGGTCCTCAAGTTTATTATTTCCTTAAATGGTTGTAGAGAATACTTAGTGAATTTCTACAACACCTCACGTCTTTAATCTATTTGCCAAGTCAGCTTCTACCTCCTTGACCTGCCACATCATTATCTCCAACTTTGCCATGTCAGCATCTGCATCTATGTCAGCTTACAGACTCTTGATGTGTTCTGATACACCTTCCTGATCGAAACAGCGATGTGTGTCCAGAATCTGCATCTTCAACACATAGAGTATATGACTTTCTCTTTACGTATGTTCAGTTTAGAAATTCCTCTGAAAACTCTGCTTACGCATCCCGTGAAGGTCTTTGCTTCATGGTACATAGTCGGGTACATCCTCTGATTCATTCAGATGTAAAGATCTTGTATGATATATATGATGATTTAATGCAGCTATATCATCATACTTTACACTGGTTGTTGTAGTCAGCTTTTGTCTCTGAGATATACATCTTCAATCCATCTGATGCATTAAGCTTATGTCATTCTTCTGATTAATTTCACCTAGCATCAAGATTAATATTTTTCTCAACTCAGCAAACAATATTCTAACAAATCGCTCTACTCTTAATACTTTTGTAATCTCAATTATTTTTTTAGACAATTTTAGAACATTGTGAAACATACTAGTATGAACATTACTGTGGAAGATTGAACAATTAAAAGAGAAACTGTGATTCTTGTATGAAAGATCAGGACTTGTAACGTTCTCCTTCAATGGCCTATAACATTTTTCAAGTTTTATTCAATTAAGTAAAAAAACAACACAAACCATTATGCTTTTATATTCCCTTTATCTCAACTTTTCTCATACTATCCTTTTCGGATCATAATAGAGAACATAAAATGGTGATATCCAAATATCAATCGGTGCATAAATAGACTCACCAGCATATAGTGGTACGTATATATCAATCGGCGCAAAATAAACTCACCAGCACATCAACGAGATGATGGCTTGCTCTGAAATATTTGGACCCACACAAAAAAATTTTTATATTATATATATATATATATATATATATATATAATATAAAATTTTTATACGAATTTTTTTCAAATCAAATTAATTAATGGAAAAGAGTATTTTATTTTTCTTTGATATATAAAATATATACTAGTTTATTTTATTTTATATATATATATAGTCTCATTTTTTATTATCTATTATAACATATTTAATCTTTTACTACAAAATTTTAAACATATTTAAAAGTGGGGCCCCTAATTTGGATTCACAAAATTGAGGGACCCATACATATGTTTCATAACAATCCCCTCCAATCCGGCTGTGATGCCATGTGATAGTGTGAATCTGAACGGAAATAAACTGATCCACGAATCAGAAAAATCAGAAACCTTCTTCAACCATTCATGCTTCCCTGCATCCTCTAGAACCCATAAAACTATATAAACAGCAGAAATTTCACTGGACATAATGATATAGTACAAGAAAACATCGACAAACCAACGATCAAATCCGTCAAAAATTTATCGAAAACAGTCTTTTTCAATGGATGTTGCCGTTGGTTTAAAAGCATTAGAAACCTTTATCGATGGATTTTCCGATGGATTTCCGGCGCTATATTATCGATGAATTTATGACGGTTTTTTTGTTCGGTAATTCCATCGAAAATCTATAAAAAAAAGTAATCCAAGGAACAGTTAACCAACGAATTTCCAACAAATATATATTTTAATAAATTATTAAATATATATATATATATATATTATTTATAATTAAAATTAAATTTAAATGATTCAAATCTAAAAAACATAAAAATTATTCAAAAAGACATAATAAATAATAAAAACTAATTCTAAGAAGGAGATTGGAACTCGGTCATGAAAATTGTACTATACTTAACAAAAAAACACTTAGAAAATTCTCAAACCCTGGATCTCGGTTTTCTTCTCCGCGAGTTCCGCCGTAAACTCGGGATCTCTAGATAACCGCAAAATAGTAGAAGATCGGGAATAATGGTACTCTTTTGGAAGCCCAAAAATGCAATTTATGCTCTTTGGAGTTATCAGCAAAAAATATATATAAAAATCATATAAATAAAAATAACAATCAGATAATAAGTAAATTAACCGTTTCGTTACTTACTTCTATAACCATATCGTTCAATCTCTAGAAAGGAACCTGGTTGGAAGAGATTTCTTAACTGTTCGGCTAAGATAAAAGATACTCATCTCTCATCTTCTTCACATTCTCGACGATATCCTGAGAAAGCAGATCTTGAATTCACCGATCTTCATGTAGGTGTGTGTATTCTTTAGCAACTTAAGATACATAGGACGCCCACCATCTTTTCGAAACTATAAAATAAACAATTATTAATAATTTTATTGAATTAAATTAAAAATAAGTTTAAGACAAGAAAAAAACATACAGGTTGGTCTTTCTAGGAACCCTTGCTCATTACTCTCAAATTATGCGTCGCAATTCTTTTACTCTACGCCAGCTCATCCGGTTGCTAGAGGCGGTTTGGGAGAACGCAGTGGTTGCCACTTGCTTCCATTAATAAACGAACCCTTTCCATTGGTCCGAGTCCCAAAGAAACTCCTTTGGTACCTTGTTCTTCTTCCACTTACTCTTCCACTCGTTCATCTTCGTCAAGTATATCGCCGCAGCCTTATTGTCGAACTCTTGTCAAACCATTGATGTGTGTTCATTGTTCCAAGTAAAATCTTGCTACAAAAGTAAAAAAGTATATATATATTTAAATTTCTTATTTAAATTTAAAGTAAAATAAACAATATAATTCTTACCGCAAATTACATAAACCACATATCGCGATTCTCTAGAGATATGATCAAATACGTCTCATAAGGATTGACATTTCGCAAAGCATCTAGTTGATGAACTTTGATATCCCATTATGGGAGTATTGGATCCTACAAAAAACTATAATTAAATATATTTTATTAGTATAAAAATTTTATACATATAATATATATATATATATAAAGAAAATTTATCACGTAGTTCTTTCTGCACAGAGCATATGAAGTCTTGTCATGAACTTTCATCTCGATTGAGAGACGAAGTTTTCGACGCTCATTTGCATAGACTCCATATCCGGTGTCATCTTGGGGGATATGAGTCGTAGAGGTATGAGAACTACTCCCCCCTTGCCTCGTACATTGCGTCCATGAATCATGATAATTACCATAATCTCTCAAAAAATATATTAATAATTTAATAAAAACATAATAACCCAAAAACATAAAATAATACACAAATTCACAATAATTCAATCAATTTCAAAAAAATCATAAAAATCATAAAAATTCAAACAATTTTAAAAATTCTTTACAAATTATTCTAAAATTCTTTAAATTTTTCAAAAAATCAAAAATTCACAAATCTTAATACAATTTTATAAAATTCTCTAAATTCACAAAATTTTAAAATTCACAAAAATTCAAAATTTTCAAAAATTCAAACAATTTTTATAAAATATCCAAATTTCATTATCAGTTCCAAATCATTATAAATTCCCCAAATCATTATAAACTGTAAAATATCCAAAATTGCATAAAAATCCCAAAATTTTATGATCAATTCCAAATCAAAATCTCATTCCTCAAACCTAACATTCCAAATTAAAATCCTAAATCTAAAAATTCAAAACCTAAATCTAACAATCCAAATCCTAAATCTAACAATCCAAATAACATACTATTTTAAAAATTATAAATATTAAATCAATTTTAAGAAGAGTTATGATAAAAAAAAAAACATAATCCTCAAAAAACGTTTTTGAGATTATTACTGTTAGTAAATTTCTAAGAAAAAATAGTTGAAATCTTCATTAGAATTCCCCAATTGTTTGATAACTTATTTGAAAAACTTTTGAAAGACGCACCATGTGATTACCGTACAAAGACATTTTTACCTGAGAAGAACTCTAAGGTGAAAGATAAAAAGATTATGATGAACCGACACCAAACTAATGAGAAGACAGAGAGAAGATAAATTGTCCGAATTATTTGGAGTCAATTTAAACTAAAGTTTTAACAAGTAATTAAAACTGGTAGTTATTTTAAAAGAGTGAGATATAATAGAAGTAAAAATACATGAATATTATATAGTGAAAGAGAACAATTTTATATGAAAATATGAAACACAAAATAATAATAAAATATACACATCTTTTTAAAGTATAAAACTATAAACAATCTTAAAATTAGAAATAGTTTTACGAAATGATAAGAAAATGCAACCTTCAAATATATTTATTAAGGTTGTTAGTATTATTGACTAATTTAATTTAGTCCAAATTTTTTGTTTATATTATTCTTTTCATTTTAAACTTTCTCTGTCCGCGTAGTCCGGGTTAATAATATGGGTGGGACATTCAACATCAATATGTGAAAAACAACACAGGTCATACACTTCTCCCATATCTTTATCAGTTTTTCACCCAATGATTCAAAAATAGAGGTAAACTTTTCATACAACTACAAGTTATCTCTCTGAAATTCTACAACACCTTGTGACTTTCCTTAAAATATTGATTCTCGTTTAAAGTCAAGATTGAATTGTTGAACTGAGATTAAAAAAAGTATCAAATTCAAAACTCGTAGAGAATTAATTGAATAAATATAGTTTTTATAACCACTGTTCCTCGTGTTTGACTAACGACTCGTATACGCGCAAAACATAGTACTCGGATACGGACGAAGTCATATCAATCCATCAAACGCTTCACCGTATTAGTTTTTATCCCTTATTATTATAACGGTGGAAAAATCAATGTCTCAAACAATACAAGTATACTACATACTATTTTTTTATTGTTAAAGGTACAACATACTATATAACTATTCGGGATAGATTTTTACGCTTAAATTTGTTCCTCGTGAGAGAATATCAGTTGTGCTGGAATACTGATGAGTGTAGAACAGATGATTCGACAGTTGAAGATGTACCACCACCTTTTTAACATCCAACCGTGATCTACCACGGATGAAATGTTTAGTGTTCTAACGGGTTATGTCATAAGTGTACCAAGTGCGTATATAAATATTAACTTATAAATATACTGAAAAATTCGACTTCAACAAGCAACCCCAAAAGGCAATAACACAGAAGAGATTAGCCTCAAAACATCTAAAAAACAAAACTGAATCCAAGAGGTTTTGTAAAAAATACAATCATCCCAAAAGTTCCTAAGCGGTCGAAACTCTGTCCTCGTGCGTTTTCATCCAATCATACTGTATAGACATTATCAGGTTCACCTGCAAGATCTAATAGTGTTTGAACCTTTTTTTTTTGTCAAACAGTAGTGTTTGAACTAAAAACATATATTTATAGGCAGGAAAATATTATTTTTTCAATTAAATTTTATTTTATGATTTAATTTCAGCCGTTATCCAGAAAAAAAGATTGAGGAATTAAATTTTTTATTACTAGTTTTATTTAGTTACCAAATATGGTAAAGAGTGTGAAAATATTTAGTAGGAAGTATCCAGATCTCCGGAAAGTTGATCGGAAAAATTTTAAAGATTGAAATGCTAAATTGTAACGGATAACAAAGTAACCACCAACCTATATGACTTTATGTGCCTCGAGAGAGTTGACATAAATTTAAATATTATATATGCAACTATGCAACAAATTGACACTTTTTCTTGTTCAAAATAAATAGAAAATTGATATAGTCAAAATCTGACCTCATGCAGCCTCCTATATATTACGTATTTGGGAACTCCTTGCTCTTCACTTCAAACGCATTAATTCAAGACAAAAGTTAGCCAAAACCATAAACAAGAAGAATAATGTCTATCTTACTTTATTTTCTCCTCCTGGTCCCTCTCTTTTTGATCTTTTTCAAAAAGCTTTTACCGTCGAAAGAGAAGCTTCCTCCGGGACCTAAGGGTCTTCCAATCATAGGAAACTTGCACCAGCTCGGAAGATTTCTTCACAGATCTCTTCACAAAATCTCTCAAGAATATGGACCGGTGATGCTTCTTCGTTTCGGGGTAGTTCCCGTGGCCATTGTCTCTTCCAAAGAAGCCGCTGAGGAAGTGCTCAAGACTCATGATCTTGCTACTTGTAGCCGACCTAAGACGGTCGGGGCCGAGTTGTTTACTTACAACTATAAAGACATTGGTTTTGCTCCTTTTGATGAGAACTGGAGAGAGATGAGGAAACTTGCGGTGCTCGAGCTCTTTAGCCCGAAAAAACTCAAGTCTTTCAGATATATTAGAGAAGAAGAAAGCGAATTGTTGGTGAAGAAGATATCAAATTCTGCTGATAAGACACAACCCTCATCAGTTGATTTGAGGAAATTCATTTTCTCTTTCACCGCTAGCATCATTTGTAGACTTGCTTTCGGACAAAACTTCCGCGAATGTGATTTTGTCGATATGGAAAGAGTAGAAGAGTTGGTTCTCGAGTCAGAGACCAACCTTGGCTCTTTGGCATTTGCCGACTTCTTCCCTGCGGGATGGCTCATAGACCGTATCTCTGGTCAGCATTTGAGGGTGAAGAAAGCCTTTTTCAAACTCACCAAATTCTTTGAACATGTGATTGATGATCATTTGAGGACAGGACAACCCCAAGATCACTCGGACATCGTCAGTGTTATGTTAGATATGTTCAATAATTCCACAAAAGCCGATTCTTTTAAAGTCACTGATGAACATCTCAAAGGAGTCATGTCGGTAAGTACAAATAATTATTAAGAAAAATCTTTAAACTTTTACTTACAACATAGGTTGGGAAGCAAGTTAACATAAGACATAGACAATTATTTCGTTTTGATTATATATATCAAGAAAACAAAGAATTCCCGACGAAATTCTGATGAAATTTTGATAGTTTCCTAATCTTTCTGATGGATATGTTGAAAATTCGTCATAAATTTCTGTCAAATTTTAATAGTATTATTATCCGTAGAAAATCCATCAAGTTTCTTTCTATATAGGTTCATTTTTGGATTTTTTCCTGACATCCAAAAAGCTCCGTTATTTAATTTTGGTATCCTCATATAAAAACCAAAATCATGAAATTTTCTGTCATTGGAGCAGGATGTATTTTTAGCTGGAATAAACGCGGGAGCCATTGTAATGATATGGACAATGACAGAGCTAAGTAGACATCCAAGAGTGATGAAGAAACTCCAAGAAGAGATTCGAGCAACACTTGGATCGAACAAAAAGAGAATCACAGAAGAAGATTTAGAGAAAGTTGATTACCTAAAAATGGTGATCGAGGAATCATTCAGATTACACCCACCAGTTCCTCTCTTGCTCCCAAGACTAACAATGTCCGACATCAAGATTCAAGGCTACAACATTCCCAAAAACACCATGATCCAAGTCAACACTTACGCGATAGGACGTGATCCCAAATATTGGACAAACCCCGAAGAGTTCATGCCAGAAAGGTTTGTTGATAATCCTATCGACTATAAGGGTCAGCATTTTGAGTTATTGCCGTTTGGATCTGGACGTAGGATCTGTCCTGGGATGGCTACGGGGATCACCATTGTCGAGCTCGGCCTTCTTAACTTTCTTTACTTCTTTGACTGGAGTTTGCCTAATGGAATGAAACCTGCAGACATTGACATGGAAGAAGACGGAGCTTTTGCAATCACCAAGAAAGTTCCTCTTGTTCTCGTACCAACTTCTCATCGCTGGTGAAGAATGTGATAACTTTAATTATATCAAGATTTTATATGTTTGTCTATTTTACAATCTGTTTGCTTTTTTTTTCTTTGTATTTTTTACGTTTATCCTGTTTTGAAATCGGTATGTTTGTAACATTGTTTTCTAATGTCTTGAGTAAAACATATGTTTTTATGTTGATAAAGTTTTTAGAAACGAGATATCTATAACATGTGCGTAAACAATAGTGTTGATGGGACTGACCTTGCAGGTTTTATGCTTGAGATTATTCGTCTTAGGCTGTATCGAATTTTTCTATTGCCGTAATCAATGAGGATTAGAACTTTAGAAGAGAAGAGAAGAGAGGGTACATAGAAAAAGATTGCCAGGAAAAGGGGTTGAAAAGAAATAAAAGAGGGAGAGGAGTCAGCGTAGGTTTTTGGGTTAAAAATAGGGCACTGAGTTTATCATCTCTCCCTCCTTAGCCAATGTGGGCGGTCTTTTCCGGATATACCTTTCCTCCAGCAGGAGATTTCTTTCCCGAATTACCCAGGCTTAAGAAGCAGTCAGGACAAGTCAAAAAGCAGACTGTGAACAAAGCCGACTCTCTTAACATAGAGATTGCCAAGGGAAACATATCTAGCCAGACTAGGTTTGCCAACACTCTATCCAATCTACAATGAACCAATATAAAAAGGTTTTGTAACTATGGGTTTCTAGATTTTTCAGCGGATCACTTACTACGACCAATCGTTACAACTAATCGCACGACTACAAAACGAACAACAGTAGCAAATAGCGACAATTTTTTTTTAATTATTAAAAAATAAAATAAAATTATATAAACTAAAATAAAATTATATAAGATAAAATAAAATAAAACACAACAAATGAAAATAAAATAAAATACAATAAATTAAAATAACATAAATTGTATAAAAATAAAATTATCAAAAATAAAATAAATTTATTTAAGAGAAAATAAAGTATGCAAACTAAAATAAAATAAAACTATATATAAAAAAATTAAATTAAATTAAATAAAAATTTTCTATTAATTAATTTTATGTTAAATGAATATATAAAATGAAACTAAAATAATCAAATTGAATTAAATTAAATCAAATCAAAGTACATTAAAAATTCGAAATACAAAAAATATATAGACTTTACATGTTTTATCTTAAAATATAAAATTTGTTTTTCGTAATGTTATAATGGAAGGAGATTGAAAAGTTTTGGTGGATTTTCTTCAATCACGTTCCCAAAATGGATACCTACAACCTCTTTTGAATGATATCCGTAGTTGGACGGATCCATTCATAGACATGTCGTTTACCACGGTGCCAAGACAATGCAACTAAGTAGCGGATAAACTAGCCAAGATAGCACATAATCAAAATGTTATTTATAATATTTATTTTTATCTTCTGATGTCTTTGTGAGGTTTTTTATTTAACAATCATGTGTAATCTTCCAAGTTTTCTAATAAAATCATACATTAAAAATCATTTTTGGTCTAAATTTCATAAATTAAAATTCAAAAATTTATAAAAATCAGTCGCATTAACTATGAAACGAACAACATAGTGACCAGTCATTGCACTTCGTTGACTATAAAACAAACAATACAGTGATCAGTCGTTGCAATTGTTGTTGATTGCTGCGACTGAAACAATCAATAGAGCGATCAATCACCGCGACTGGTCATTATGACTACGAAACGAACAACTTAAGAAATCGATAGTTTTGGTCGCTGTCACAATCACCAACTACTGCCACACGAACAGGTTTATCTAACATGTCATTCCACAAGAGCACACATACTCGGGAAACTGAAGAATGAGGACTCCAATAAAGTTACAAAACCAATGAGAATGAAGCAGAATTATTATTATGCAAAAGTGATCAAAAGAATATTCTACCAAACAATAAATTATTGTATGCCACCTCATGTTATATAACTTACTCAAATTGCAAGAATATAAAGAACAAAACCTCCAAAACCAAAACTATAAATTGTAACAAAATACAATAAAACAGAGAATCAATCATTCGTCACCGTCATCATGTTCTGCCAATTAGTTCCCCAAGCCATCCAAGTAGCTTTGTAAATCTTTTAAACCTTCCCTAGAGAAGTTACGATGAACTCTCAACCTCGGTGCAACCAAGCTCAGTGGTGGCTGTGGCTGAAGACAAACAACCACCGCCGTCACATTATCACCATTCTTCCTCTTTATAGCTTCTTCAACCAACTCTTTACTACACATGACCGGGTCATTGTGCTCCTGCAGTCGCCTTCTAGCAAAATCTACAGCGTTCTGGCTCATGAACACATCCCAAACCCCGTCACACCCGATTATGAGGAACTCGTCCTCTTCAGTTAGTTTAGTTGTCATGAGCTCAGGCTCTGCAATGAATGGTCCACCTTCAGAACCGTCTTTCTTCTTCTTCATGCGTTCCATATGAAAGTCCCTGAGCGTACGAGCCACATTGAGTTGCCCGTTTAGGTACCAGTCATATACATATCCACCTGATGCCTCAACGCGTCTTCTCTCCTTACTCCTCATGGGTTTGTGGTCTCTTGACATTTCCATCGCTTTTCCCTGAAGGGACAATACTGCCCTACAATCTCCAGCATTTGCTACCACCAACAACCTGTCACCACAAAACTAAATGCTACACCGTAGGGAAATACGGGCAAAGGGTAATATCTACAAGCGAATTACTGTTACAGAATTGTTCTCAAGGTCAAAATTATACACATTACGCAGTTGAAGATAGGATGTATCTATTCCTTTATACTTCCAGAATAACAGGTTTCCCCAAAAGATGACTACACAAGTGGTTGACACATTGCTAGCCTACCTATGCAGTCTTAGGTAGTAGTCATTTAAACATTTAGAGTTTAGGTTAGACGTGACTTGAAAGATAATAAGAGTTGAATCAGCAAACCTCCCAAAAAGAATAGCTGCCAAAGCAGTAGTTCCTGAAGCAAGGCTCCCATCCAATGCACAAGCCTCTGAGAAGGCAGTGTCTGTTTGAAGAAATGCTGAAGATATCACCTTATTGATTTCACTAGGAAACTCTTGATCGTCAACAATGTACCTCGGTATATGGTAACACGCAAAATCAGCAGCATGCTTCCCACCATGTCCATCAAATACCTAACATAAAAAAATTCGTTCAGAATCAATAGGGCATCATTGCGGCAACAACAAAATGTACAAGAGAGGATTCGGCGGTTTGCCGCCGTAACTCGAACTCCCATTCTCCGGATCAGAAATTCCTCTCGTTTCTTCCATATTGCACCATCATCGCATCTCACGATGAATTCTACAAGTAATTAAGCGAAAGAGCTGATGAGTCAACTCACGAGTCAGCGGTCAACTAAACGAGCCGAGCAAAATGATTTCTCGGGAGAATGTAGCTTTAGATAAGAGATTCGTAAGCAATGGGGTTCAGAATCAACAACAAAATTGAAGCAATTGTTATAGAGTCACACAAATTTTAGGGCTTAAGATAATTAGGGTTTTGTGGTAGAAATTAGACCACGCTTTTGGGAGAGATATAAAACTGTTCGCCGGCGGAGGCGAGAAATACTAGACCGACGGTTATTTAATGGAAAAAAAAAACACAATACGCCGACGTATTAACGTTGTTGAGATTTCCTCTTCTTTGCTTTTCTTTTGTATTCTTTTTTTTTTTGGGTTAAAGATCTTTTGAATTTTTATTTTGTCCTATTACATATTAGGATATCTTTTTTTCCTTACTTTTAACTTTCACGATTTAAAAAAAAAAAAAACCAAAATTTTCCCTTCTGATACAACATCATCAAAAATATTTTAACTTAATTTTACTACATATACACAACAGTAATCAAATTCATCCAATCTATTTATCTGCATGACCAATATAATTATGATAAATAATTTTATAAACAACTTCATAATCATGACATGCAGTTGTCTCAAACATTCGATTTTCGACTGACAATTCTATATAAGCTATATTCATAATAATTAGCTTTATTTTAATTTTTACAACATACGCTTCTATATGTAATATTCTGGAACTTTTAAATAACTTTGTATCCATTAATTAATTTATAAGAAAATATACTTTTGAAAATTAAACTCCAGATCTAATATAAAAGCTTTCTAAAGTTTTGACCATTAGATAAAGATAACTTACACTAACATTTTTATTTTAGTAATTAAAATTCATTATGATAGTTTTGAAAATTAAGGTCAAAAATAAAATTAAAAACTGTAACTTTTTTTACAGTTTTCCAATGAATTTTATTTAAAAAAAATTGAGACTCATTCTCGTGGCAAATGTTAGGAAATGTATTTTTACAAAAAGAAAATTGTAAGGAAATATTCAAACATGTTACAAATCTTATATATATTATTTAAGCAACTCTAAAACCAGTTTAACCAGGTATTACGTCTTATATTACACTTATTGCCATTGTATTTTTATATATTTATGACCAAACAAATTAATCTCTAGAAGGATAAAAAAGTAAAAAAATTATGCAACCAAAATCTAATAAAAATCCAAACAGAATCTTTTAAATAATTATTAGTTTCTAAAAAATAAAATTTATTTTCTCTCTCCTAATAAATATAAACGAAAATTTTAAATTAATTTTAAAAAATTTAATAAAATAATCCAAACAGAATCTTTTAAATAATTATTAGTTTCGAAAAAATAAAACTTATTTTCTCTCTATCTTCTAATAAATATAAACAAAAAATATAAAATTTAAATTTTAAAAATTGTTATCAAAAATAACAATCTTAAATATTTATTAGTTTTCAAAAAATAAAACTTATTTTCTCTCTGCTAATAAATATAAATGTAAAATTAATTTAAAAATTTTGTTAACCAATCAAAATAAAAAAAATAAAATTTGAGATTATATTATCCAAACATGTGATTCAGATACTAGCATATAGTTTAAACTTTTTCAATTAAATTATTATCTTGATCCAATTAAGTACTAATTTTCATTATTTTACAGATATAAAGTTGGTGGTTGACTATCTATACTAATACCACACCATCATCGGTCTCGGCGAACGTTTCACGAAACTTTTGAACAATGGCTATAAATATGTGAGTCTGGTGATTCGATTCGCCAAAATTTTCTATTTAACTAGATAAAATTTATCAAATAAATATTTTTCCGCGCGGACCACTATCTAGTATATATGTATAAGTATATATATATATATATGTATTATATAATATAATATTTTATTGTTTATATGAAACGTGAAAGATAGAAACGTGAAATGTGTATTAAGAGGAATCTGATCTCTTATTCACATCTTACTATATTATCTTTTACTAAACACATATAGGAAGTGTAAGTCGGTTGAAACGTAAGTGGTAATAGTAAAATCTAACAAAATATTAAAATTATAGATACTCATCTATTTTTAATATTTTCTTTTGACTATCTAGATGTATTATGTACGGAAAAAAATTGTACAATAAAAATTATGACAAAGGAAAAAAAATACAGTAACATAATTTTTTTCTAAAATGTTAGATATAATTTTCATAAATAATATACATGACGCATTCTGATGTTATGAACGTGTTTTCTAAATGTTATAATGATAAGTGATTTTATAAACAAATCAGTTGCATTGTCAGTTGAACGAATATATTGGATATCCATTTCTTGATTCTTCTCGAATTTTCGTGTGTAGGAGAAAAATCTTAGAAGAATATGTTTCGTTCTATCGCTCTTGATATAATCTTCCTTCAAACAATTTTGTTGGCTCCTTACCAATGATTATTCTACTTGCTTTTTGTATGTGTTGAGTCATAGATCTGAGGCACACACAATCTCTACATGCTTCATGAAATGCAATGGTTTATGCATGATTTGAGAAAGTAGCAACTAATGTTTGTTTTTGGGAACGACTAGAGATTGCAGTACCTCCAGTTGTGAAAACATATTTGGTTTGCGATCGGATTTTATTCAGATCTGATAAATAGTCCGCATCTGTATAACCAGCTAAATCGAAGTTGGAGTTTCTAAGATAAAACAATATCATGTCAATTGTTCCTTGAAGATAACGAAAATATGTTTTTATTCCATTCCAATGTCTGCGTGTAGGAGATGAACAATATCTTGCAAGTAGATTTGTATCGAATGCTATATTTGGTCGGGTAAAATTTTTAAGATATATAAATCCACGAATATTGCTCTTATAAGGACCTAACAATTTTTCGTTATCTTTCACAAGGTCGAAATGGATTTTTGTCAATATCAAGCGATCTATTAACTACTGGAATACTCAAAGGACTTGCTTTATCCATATAGAAGCGTTTTAAAATCATTTTCGTATAATTTGATTGATGTATGAAAATTCCATTTTGAAAGTGTTCGACCTAGAACCCAAGACAAAAAAATTTCTGTCCAATATCTTTCATTTCAAACTCTTTTTTCATATGATCTCTTGCATCATCAATCTCTTTTTTATTTCCAATTAAGTTCAGGTCATCAACATATACAACAATATCAAAAATTCAGATAAAGATTTCTTAATAAATACACAAGAACATAACACATCATTGGTATATCCTTTTCTCAACAAATATTCACTTAAGCAATTATACCACATGTGTTTGGATTGTTTTAATCTGTAAAGTGATCGCTGCAATTTACCTGCGCATATTTCTTTAGATTTGAGCTTAATGCTTTAGGCATTTTCAATCATTCTGGAATTTTTATATATATATCACTATCAAGTGATCCGTATAGATATGTTGTCACAACAGCTATTAGATACATTTCAAAAATTTTAGAAATTGTTAAGCACATTAAAAATCTAAATGTAATTGCATCCATAAACAGGAAATATGTCTTTTCATAATCAATTTCCGGTCTTTGAGAAAATTCTTGTGCAACAAGACGGGATTTATATCTTGTTACCTCATTTTCTCATTTTTTCATACAAAAACCCATTTGTACCCAACTAAATTTATATCTACATATATGGTGACAATAGGTCCAAAAATATTTCTTTTATTGAAGGAGTTTAACTCATTTTTATGGCCATTTCCATTTCTCCCAATCATATTTTCTGACATTCTGATATGGATCTTGGATCTGGATCATCACTTTAATAATCGATCTTTTTGGATATAGAGAATGAGAAAATTTCACCATTATCTTCTATCTCAGTTCTAACCCATAATTTTCCGTTCTGGGCATAATTAATGGAATCTCACATTTTTCTATATCATTTTCGTCTTCAGCACTTTTCTCTGTATGTGGTTCTTCTCGATCCTTCTCATTCAGTTCTCCTAATTTCTTTTTCTTATGGTGATTTTTATCTTTTGATCTCACCAGTCTCCCTCTTTTCAACTGAGTTTTGGATTCATTTGCTATTTTCCATTAGTTTGTTCTTCCGAAACATTAATTCTTGATTGAGCATTCACATTAGGTATATATGATTTTGTCATCTTTTTTTGTATCGGTGAACGCATCTGGTAGCTCATTTTCCATATTTTGTAAATGTATATTTTTTGAACTTCTAATTCACGTTGTTTAGTATAAGGATCAATGTATAATAAAGATGGTGTGCACCATGTAATATCTTTTGGAACTTCTTTAATTCCTCTCCCTAAAGCTGGAAGTTCATCTTTATTCAAAATGGCAATCGGCATAACGCGCCGTAAACATATCACCAGTTTGTGGTTCAAGATACCGAATTATACTTGATTATGTATACCCAATATTTATTCTCAATCTCCTTTGTGGTCCCAGTTTTTGTTCTTCTTGGTGGAGCTATAGGGACATAAACCATACACCCAAAAACCCAGAGATGGATATATCTTTTCCATATGCTAATTGTAATAGGGAGTATTTATGGTATGCACTTCGCCATAGTTGAATTAATGTCCCATCATGCAAAATTGCATGACCTTATACCAAAAATGGGAGATTTGTTCTTAATATTAACGGTTTAGCGATAAGCTGTAACCATTTAATCAAAGAATCAGTCATGCCATTTTGTGTATGAACATGCGGAAGCGGATGTTCAACATTAATTCCTAATGACATACAACAGTCTTTGAAATATTGTGAAGTTAATTCACCAGTGTAATTAAGTCCTACTTTCTTTATTGTATAATTAGGAAATTGTGCTCTAAACCTTATTATTTGGGCGATAAATCTTGTGAAAGTCATATTTTATGTAGTCAATAAACACACATGTGACCATTTAGTAGATGCATCAATCAAGACCATAAAATATTGAAATGGCCTACATTGTGGGTGGATAGGCATTAATTGTTATCCATGTATTTTTTCTAAAAATATTGGAGATTCATTCCTGATTTTGGTTGGTGATGGTCGAGATATTATTTTTCTTTGAGAACAAGCATTACGTGAAAATTCACTCAATTGAAAAATCTTCTGGTTTTTCAACGAATGACATTTTGAGTTTTTCACAGTTTTTTGTATCATGACTGTACCATATTTCCCTAAACGTTCATGCCAAACTTTGAATGTACTTGTAAGCTTCAAATTTACCATAACATATGATTCATGCATGTTTATTATTGTGGAATATAATCCAGAGGATAAACTGATAGGTCTTCTAATATGTGTTTTCTCTCCGAAATAACTGGCGTTATGCAAAGATATTCAATGTCATTCTTATTCATAGTTTCTATGTGGTATCTGTTTATGTGGATATCCCTAAAACTTAACAAATTTATGTAAGATTTGGGGAAATATAATGCGTTAGTTATTTGAAATTTTGTTTTCCTTGACATAAAAAAGTTGACCCTTCTAGAGCATATAATAATTTTTGCATTGCCAAAAATAATATTCACGCTTCCGGTGGAATTTTTTATTTTAAGGGAGAATAAATATTTTTTTATTTTAAGAGAGAATAAATATTTTTTATCCTTAACTATTGTGTGCGTTGTAACACTGTCTGCCAGAAATATATCTCCATCCTCGATCTCAAATTTTAATATTTTTTGAATTTTGGAAATATTCATTAAAGATGCGTTAATATATATATATATATATATATATTACAATAAAAATAAAAAGAAAAAAATTCAACAAAAGCACAAATAAGGATTAGGTTCTTCGTTTTTATTTTCTTCTTCGAGAAGATTAACAAACATGACTATTTATACGTAATGTCATACTTTCTTCTTTAGGAATATCTTAATCGTTTTGTTTTTTGTTGACGCCTTCAAGATCAACTATGAAATCTGCTACATCGAGATGTGTATCATTATTTATGCCATCGAAAGAAAGTTTGGATTCACTATAAATGAAGTTGGTTTCACCTTCTTTTTTTTGCCTTTTGTGATTTTTTATACAGATTGGCCAAATGTTTCGGTGTACGACAGGTATAGGACTAGTGTTCTTTCATGTCGCATTTGTAGCAAATATTCTCATGTTACTTATTCATCATGCGACCAACTTCTTTTCCTTTGGATGTTTTATTATTTATTCCAGTTGAAATCATTAGAACATAATTTTCTTACTTGTTCACGTTCACAACAACAATCATTACCTTGACCGCGTCCACGTCCACGTCCATGAAAATTATTATAATTGGATGATGTAACATTCACTTATAGATATAAAGTTGATCTAGTAGGACGAGATTGATTGAACATTACAAGTTCATTATTTTGTTCTGCCACCAAATGAACTTGCATTAAATCTGAATACTTCGTGTATCCATTCGCCCCGTATTGTTCTTGCAGGATTATGTTTCAGGATGAAATATTTGGAGAGTTTTTTTATTATATCTTAATCGTTTATCTTTTCTCCACATAGAATTATCCTAAAAGTATTTCTGAAGAGAGCAGAATTATATATATTAACACTTTTGTAATCTTGGAACCGGAGATTTAATCACTCATGTTTAGCTTTTGGTAAGATCACGTATTTCTGGTGATCAAAATTATCTTTGAGTGATTGCCATAGAACTGCTAGATCTTCTTTTGTAATATATTCATTTTTAAAACCATCAAGGATATGGTGGAATAAAAATATCATGGTGTTTGCCATTTTCTCATCGGAAGTCGTTGTCGACATATTGATAGTATCATATGAGCTCTTTTCTTTTTAAATGCGTCATTGTTGTGACTGCCCACCTCATATATTGTTTTCAGATATATCAAAAGCAACGATCTCGAATTTTACCAGATTTGAATGATGATTGTTTTCATAATATCAATTCGTTAATCATAAAATACAGTGATAATTTAATTTAAATTTCTGGTTTTAAAGAAATATGATTAAATTTAAAATTTTCAAACATAATAAAAACATAAATTGAAATAGCATATCATTTATAATAATAATCCAAAAATAAAAAACAATAATTTAAGCGTATGACTTATTTTTTGGACAAAATTTATCATACAATTTTTCTGAAATATTTTCCTATATATTTTCTAGACATTTTTGTTTCATATAATTTTCCTAAAAAAAATTTCATAAATGTTTTTTAGACATTTAATTATAGAGAAGACAATGATCCAAGACATACTCTACCATATAATTATAAATGTTTTTAAGACATTTAATTATAGAGAAGACAGTGATCCGAGACATAGTCTACCATATGACCATAAAGTATTTGAAGAGACAAAACCTACCATATGATTGGAGAAGACATAATCTACCATATGATTATAATCGTGAAGATATAGTTTATTATAATGATCGGTTTGTGAAACATCGTATATCATACTAAAAATAGTATATAAACATAAAATAAATTAAATATAAATTAAATCTTGTTTTTGGTATAACAACAGATCGTGATGATAACGTGTTATAATATAATATAATATTTTATATGAAAAGTGAGAGATAAAAACGTCAAATGTGTACACATATATAGGGCTGTCAAACGAGTCAATCCGTGGGTTGACGCGTCTAATCCATGGGTCATGGTTAAAAAAATTTCAGTAAATTTTTAATCTGTTTGACCTGCGGATCAAAAAAAGTCAATTTATATTTACTCCGCTCAAAATCCGCAAAATATACGGGTAATCCGTTAATCCGCTTTTTCTTTTTTTGTTCAGGGATTTCAAATTAATTTGCGATTTTCGAGTTGAAAACCCATCAACCCGCTTTTCAACCCGTCAAATATGTATTAAAAATCATATTTACAAATTATTGATCCAACAATTTACACCCACTCCATAATTCAAAATTTTAATCTATATCTATAACTGATCTAAAAAAATTATTTTTCATTTGATTCGCACCCATTCTGCAGGGAGTCAAAACCCATAGATCCCATAAATCAAGTCAAATTTTGATAGCGCTACACATATCCATAAAAAGTGTAAGTCGGCAAAACCCACATATCCCACCCACTCCATAATTCAAAATTTTAATCTATATCTATAACTGATCTACAAAAATTATTTTTCATTCGATTCGCACCCATTCTGCAGTAAGTCAAAACCTACAGATCCCATAAATTAAATCAAATTTTGATAGCGCTATACATATCCATAAAAAAGTAAGCCGGCAAAACCCACATATCCCATAAATCAGGTCAAATTTTGATAGCGTTACACAAATCCATAAAAAGTGTAAGTCGGTTAAACTTAACTAGGTAAAAACAAAAAAATAATAAACTATTAAATTATTGATAATCGTTTATTTTTAACAAAGACGTTATATATATTTCGCCATTATAACTTTTGTGTAGATTTTTTCCTGAAAACGATGGTTACTATCATTAATTAAACGGACCGACAAGAAGCTGGCTGACGTGGGAACATGTGATGACAAGATGCTAATTTGCCATCATTATCAAATATTATTCACGGCTTTCTTCTATTTGTCTTCACATGGACCTAACATTTCTAATGCTATTGGGTCAAGTCCATTCTTTTCTAGGTTTAGTTCCTTCTTCTATGGGCTTTAGTTAACTATTCAGATATGTGCATTGGTGGAAGCAAAATTTAGGCTCACTAATCAAAGAACGTTGTGAGAAGTGTTCTAAATACTTATTTTTGTTATGACTATACTAGGGAACGTTAAACCAAAAAGACAGTAACTTTGTGGGTAGATCATAGATGTAGCTAGGAATCAAAGAGAAATAATTCAGAGAAAGAGGAGTGAAATGTTTCTTGGTACAAGCAGATGGATAGATGTTTTTTTTGCTCACAAGCTCTATGTCCATCATCTAAAATAACATGGGAAAAATATCCAATCCAAAAAAGAAAAAACTAAACCGAATCGAAAATGACTAAATACGTAAACGAATTAGATTTTTAAATCTAAAATATCTAACTCGAACCCAAATTAAATCGAAAACTGAATGGATATCCAAAATATCCAAAATACAATTATATATCTAAAAATATTAATTATAGTTAGACTTCATATAACTTAATAACACAAAACTAAAATAATAAATCTGAAAATATCAATTATTTTATACCAATTAACCAGGATACCTAAAATAACTAAATATCATAAAAGTTTTAGTTATATTTGTGAAAATTTAATTATTTTTTATTTTTTTCTTAATATTTCACATACCCAAATTCGATTCGAATGAAACTGAACTGAATCAGAACCAAAATTCTAAATACTTGAATGAATTCTAGACCTATAAAACTGAAATACCCAAAATTCAAATAAACCGATTCGAACCCAATGTACAAACCTAATCCAAATCTTAGTACAATCAAAGGATTTTACCCAGATTGGCACTAGAGTACAACTTAGGTCATCATCTTCTTGTTGTTAAATACATTTCGTCTCTCCTACATTTATTCTCTCTTGCAAAAACTTAAAAGTCTAGTGCCGCCACCACCATTTCTCACGTTGACCAGCGCCGGTCTCCCTTTCCGTTTATGCTCTGTTTCTTCTTCCATGCGGTTTGGTGGAGAGGGTCGTCGGCGTTTTTCCATCGGATATGGGTCGTTGTGGGCATGTCGATCGCGGTGGTTGGTATTACCGCTGCTAGAGGATGGCGTCGTGTCTCGTCGTGCCTCCGTTTGGATTTTCTTCGATACTCCAGCCGTTCTGTGTCATCGCTCCTTTCTCCACGGTGGAGTGTCTCCTTCCACGTTGGTGGTGGTGTTGTCTTCGGCGGCCAGTGACTCTCGGATTCTCGGTGGTGGCGAGGTCTACGGATTTTGTGGCGGTTCAGTGGTGAAATTGTCGCCGGCGGATCTGTAAACCGGCTCTGCAACATAGCTCTCCGCCTCCGTTTTCTTGGCGTAGTTGGCGAAGCTGCTCCGTTCTGTTCTCTCAGTGGTGGTGGCTGAATCCTTAGCTCTCATGGGGTATCTCTTCTCGGTGGCTGTGGTGGTGGATCTCTGCGAGTTTTTCCGGCGAAGTTGTGGTGGTACTGTCGTGATTTCTACACTGTGGCGGGTCCGATGTGGCTTTGTTGTAAATCTGCTCCCTCACGACTTAGAAAATGGCTTTCCTTCGGTCGAGGTTTCTTCTATCCGTTGTTCGGGTTCCTTCATTTTATTCGTCGGCGTGGGTCTTAGCTCTAAGATATTGGTTGTAGCAGTGGCAGCTACATCCCATAGATATAGGCGTGCAGAGTTTCTTACTTCTGTCTTTGCTGCCCTGTGGTGGTTGCCATTGATTGTTGTAGGGAGTTACCCATTTGATCATTGTTTTGCAGGTTTTAATCGCTAGTGTCTCGGAGAAACTGAAGGCACTACTTGTTCTGAAATTTGAGGGCTGGCTTCGGGTCGCGTTTGCTCATGGAAATGTCGTTGGCATTTGAGTTTAGAAGTTCTTTTTTGGTGTTCTAGCTCTCAGTTGTTCTCTTTTTTTTTTCCTTATTGGTTTTGTAGCTTTCTTTTGTAACTGCGTAGATTTCGGTCTTTATGTTTTCTTTGTTTTCTGTCAAAAATCTAAAAATGGTATAAAAAAACTTAGGTCATCATTCAAATAAGAAATATATTCCCTCACTACTCTATCGGTCACTCCATTTTCATCTGTTTGATAGAACACTAGCTTGAAGTTTTTTTTTGTATGAACATAAAATTTATTCATCAAAAATTCATGGTTACATTATATGTATCTTTAACCAGAAGTTGTTTAAAATGGAGTAGAAATAAAAGCAGAGAAGATTAGAAATTGAGTAAATGGTATGCCTCACACCCTCGTTCTAAACCATTTGCGCAATCCCTCTATGAACTTTCTTTGTCAGCGTCGATAGACAATTCCGAACAGTTTTATCAATATCCTTGATGAGAGTATGCTGATCCTTAAATAATTCATTGTGTCTTCTACGGTTTTGTTCTTGCCATAGCATGTAAACAGTGGCTTGGAAGACGTATAGCGAAATGACGACTAATACTTGAGTATGAGAGTATGCTAATAATTTATCCTAACTGTGAAACGTATCTCTGTTGGAATATCCATGAGTGAACTTGTACCAAATTAGAGATGTGAAGTCACATGAGAAAAAATTATGATCACGCGATTCCAATAACTGATCGAAAAAAACACAAAAATACCCTCCTCTGTTCCAAACTAGCATCATATCTCATGTTGATAGTCGATTGTGTGTTGCAAGCCATACAATGAAAGAGTACGTAGGTGTTGCATGAGAGAACCACACACTTTTGTACCATTCTGTAGTTTGCACTATATCCCGTATTTGATTCCAAGTGTTCCGTGAGGAGAATGTTTTTCTTTTTAATTTCTCTTCATTGTTGCGCCATAAAGATATATCCAAGTCAACATAGCCAAATTCCCTCAAATTCTCTTAGCTTTCATATCTCCTCCTCAATTTTGTTCAGCAAACTTACCCGACATCGCCTTGTCCTATGGGAAGCAATAACATCAGCCACAGTAATAGATAATTGGATTCCCAAGTTTATGCATCCTCTATCTCCCAACACATCATGAAGTCGTCCAAGAGGGGACCAATCATCAAAACAGAAAGAAGTATCCACTCTACACCTCACCTCAGCCTTATGGAACTTCTTTTCTAGATCCATGTACTTTATTAACTTTCGCCACATTCATGAACCCGTGTTTGAATTCATATTCACAGACCAAAAGGACCGCCCGTATCAAATTCTTTTTCACCCAATTAAC
Organism: Cardamine chenopodiifolia; assembly: GCA_963922655.1. NCBI lineage: Eukaryota > Viridiplantae > Streptophyta > Magnoliopsida > Brassicales > Brassicaceae > Cardamine > Cardamine chenopodiifolia. The sequence goes on along the minus strand of OZ000486.1, from coordinate 11,747,225 downwards.
CCACAACAAAGATCTTTCTGAGAATAAGCACCATATCAACTTATAACAATTCACTTTATATGCCTTCTCAGTCGACTTTATACCTAGACCTCCCTCTTTCTTTGGTCTACATGCTTTCCGCCAAGCTATCTTTGCTTTTTTTTATTTAAATTCGGCTCCGACCAGAGAAAAGCAGAACTGGTTTTCTCAATTTCTTTGTGCAGGCACTAGGCAGTCGAAGGCTAGCAAACCAAAAATTTGTTGAACTTGCAATAACCAAAGTGAGAAGTTGAAACCTACCAGCAAAAGAGAGAAAACAATTTTTCCAAGACCCGATGCGACTCTGAATATTATTTAGTAAGGGCTGGAAAACAGATTTGGAAATTCTTCTTGTCAGCAATGGTAAGCCTAAGTATCTCAACCGGAAGAGTCCCCATATCAAAAGAAAACCGTCAAGTGAGGGTAGATCTTCTAATGGAAGATACCCCTGCTGCAAATAAAATAGTTTTCTCCAAACTAATTTGTAATCCTAAGAATCAACCAAATTCATTAATTACTTCAAGAGTACCATCAATGGATCTATTTTTGCTATCTTTGAAGACCATAATGTCGTCTGAAAAGCACAAGTGACTTATTTCCAACCTCTACAACCCGGATGATAACCAAACTTTCCCTCTCCCGCTGCTTTATTCAACTTCATTGATAACACATTCATACATATGACAAACAAATAGGGGGAGAGAAATATAAGACTCGATGACGAGACTTATAACTTGCGAAAGTGGTGAAGAGATAATGGAGATTATAGTGTGGCATGACTGAGGGGTTAGATGGAAATATCTGGTTGGCTATGTCTCTCTTTCCAAGGATTCATGGGATGGGGATGATAAGACAAGTCTTGAAGGGACAAGGCTTGAATCAGATGTGGAGACCTAATAACCTGGCGTTAAGCTCTCTCTTGTTGGATCGAAGGAATGATATGCAAAGGGGGATCGAAAGAACCACAAAGATGATGGAGAAATCTCTGATACATCAGATAAACTCAGCCTTAACGTGAATCACACACAAAAGAACAGAGCAGAACTTCTCAAGGTTGCTGCTTGACGAAAAAGAAAATTATAGGTTTTATTGATAGGGTAAAAGTTGTGTCTTACATCGTAGCAAGGAAACCATATTAATGATTCTTCAGCTAGCCCTAGGGACGACTCAATGACTTAAAATAACAGTGCAACAAGTTGGAAAGAAATTAAAACAAAACGCAACAAAGAAAAAGAAAACTACTAAAACACAAAAAGAAACTAAGTAAATACTTAACTACTGATACACGAGTTTTAAACCCAAGTATAGCACTGCAAGTGTACAGACAAGAGCAATAGTAAAGAAAGGATCGAATCCTCAGAGACCAAATTGCACTACGATTCTATTAAAAGAATGCTAAGCTAAGACGAAAAGAAGAATTGTTGTGTAATTGTGAAACCAAAGAAAGCAATTAAAAGTAAATAACAAAGTAAACTTAAGGATTAAAAGCGTTAGGCTTTAAGAAATTCTCCGAAAATCAGAAATCACGAACCAGACAACTATTCAGGGCATTAATTAAAAACTATCTCAAACTCGAACAGAAACGTCTAATCAATCCACTTTCGTGACATCAATTACTATGTCTAACCGCCTAAGTATCTAAACTTTTGCTTGAACTTAAAGTCCTAAACAAACATTAACTAATGGGTTTGATATGTTCATGTATCGCCTTAACATCAACTTTCGTTGGCTAAGGACGATCCGCTCATCTATGCTCTATCCGATAACCTATAAGATTTTGGAGAGTAGATTCAATCTAGCATCATAAACTAGGTAGCTAATCTAGTTTAAGCATTAACAATAACAATAGATGAAGATGACATAAGATAAAAGCCCTATTTGTGTCTGATTCAATGGTTCTTCATTCCTTCGAAATCCTAAACCCTAACTAGAGAACTACTCAGCCATGGAAATTGAGAAACAACCAAGGTTTGATGAAGAACTCATGAAGAAATCCAAAAAAAATCCAAACGATATCTCTTAACAATATGTCTCAAATAAAAGAAAGCTTAGAATAAAGTAAGTATAAATAAGCATAGCCTAAACAATGGCTTTAAAACAAGTATTTATAGGTTCAAAAAGTTCTACATCGAAATCCTAAACAAATTAGGAAAAAGAGCAAATTTTCTATTTATTTCGGGCAGGTTTTGAGGCTCGGATCGATCGATCCAAGAATGGATCAATCAATCTGGTCACAGACAGCTTGATCTGGTTGGCAGACAGATCGATCTTATCGGCAGACATGTCGATCTGGTCGGCAGACAGGTCGATCTGGTCGGCAGACAGGTCGATCTGGTCGGCAGACAGGTCGATCTGGTCGGCAGACAGGTCTGGATCGATCGATCTGGACTGGATCGATCGATTTGGAATCTTACGGCATTTTGGGATCAATCAATCTGGAGACAGATCGATCGATCTGGTTCTTCCCGCCGTCTTCCCTCTGCTCATGCTTCATCTGCTCGCCAGACTAAACCGTTTTCACGAAAATTGTCATAACGTTTGATCCCAGCGTTGGATCGACTTCAAACCACTTTCAAATGAAATCTAACTCAAATATCTATTTTTTATCCAAAATTGAGCTTAATCCATCGGTGGTAAGTTCCTCAAATAAAGGCAAACTTCAAATGTATCTGCATGATCCTGCATCTTTTGCTCAAAATCTTGCTCCCAAAGGCATTTTAACTCTTCCTAGCATGATTTGACTTGATAAAACTCTAAAAACACATAGAATAACTCTTAAACATATACTAAAATGAGTCAAAAACCAAACATATCAATTCTCCCAGACTTGAATCCTTGCTTGTCCTCAAGTAAGTCCAAACAAATAAATACAAGTTAGAAGAAAGGTTTGAAAACGTGAACTTACGCACTCCTTTAGAATCCACTGTGCTGAACTTCCAATCCACAAGAACTTAGAACAAATCAAAGAACTAGTTAGTACTACATGTACTTTACCATAAGCATAGCAAACAAATCTTACTATAGTCCCCAGAATCCTAAGGAATCTCTGAAATCTCCATTGTTGACCCTTTAACATTCATTGAATTCTTTGTTACATGCAGTCTCACAAAGGGATTATCAATCACAACAAGGGTTTGGGAAGGAATGCTAGTTTGATGGTGGTTGAAGTGTTTAGGTTATGAAGATGGATGCAAATCATGGCACAAAATCACAGTGAGACGAAAACCAAATGTTGATACACAACCCACTTGAACCTTGGAATCTCTGTAAAAGCTCAATAAATGTCCTAAACGAGTTGCAATGGTGTTTAAGATAAAACATTAAAATACATAAAGACTTTATTATGGTTCCTTCTTTATCTTCTTTCCCTTCTTGTCTTTTCTTTCTTTTTTTCTTTTTATTTTTCTATTCTTTTTTTTTTCTTTTTCGGGAAGAGGAAGCCGGAACCAGTCCTAGTCATACATTACATACACCAAAGATAACTCAACCAATATTATTCTAAGTAAAAGAGCATAAGACTTACAAGAGATCCTTGGAATGAAGAGGTGTGTCGGTCCGCATACTCTGTAGTTTTTGCACTTGATTGCACATGATAGTGATGAAATAGAAGAAATGTGGTTTGAATGAAAATGAAAAGATAAGGATAAGGTGTGGTACCAAACTAAATGTGAGATTGGTCATTCGAAGTTCTGAAGAGAGTGGTGGAAATGGTGGAATAGAACTCGAATGTGGTGATCCTTGTGCGATATCAAGCCCCTAAGTGAGAAGATTATTTCAAGTAAAAGGTCATGTAAGATAGAGTCAACGTTAGATCATTTAGACTTCCAAAGGATAGGGAACTTCAGGTAAGTTGATCCACCGATGGTGTTTCCAATCTTCCTATGCTGAGAACAATCACTGGTAGAAGTCTGCAGAAATTTAGTCAACACCAGATGAAAACCAAGAACAACATAATAATATTCCCATGTTTGACTCAATAAAACGACACAAAGACTCAAAGACTCAAAATAAAACCAAAACAAAAAAACAGCGTTAGTCGAGCAATCTCTCCCCCATACTTACTTGACACCGTTTCGGTGTGAAAATAGGCCTTAAGAAGGGCATGAGAAACAAAAAAATAGCATAATAATAAAACTAAGTAAAATAATTATAAAAATAAATACGTACCAGTGGGTTGCCTCCCACCAAGCGCTTGTTTAACGTCATTAGCTCGACTGTAGTAACGCCTAGGCGTTAGGAGAATCCTTAGAAGGATCTGGGTGTGGTGGCAGTGGGTCGAGACGTGGTCCGTGTGATGGTGCCAAAGTCATTCTAGAACTTACTCGTACTCCCCAGACTTAGGCTTGTCACACTTATCAATCCTCTGCTCAATGCCAAGATAGGAAACATAATCCTTGTTGGGTTTTGCGGAGATAGCTTTGTAGAAGAACGTTTTGTCTATGTTTGAGAGACAAATCCTCTTGTTAGGTAGGTCAACTACATCTCCTGTGGTGGCAAGGAAAAGCCTTCCTAGAACCAAGGATATAGAGGCATCCTTGCTCATCTTGACAACTTGAAAGTCAGTAGGTATCAAGCAGTCTGCAATTCGTACCTGAAGATCAGTGATGCAGCCTTGGGAACTTGAGGATGTGCCATCCACGAAATATAAAGTCTTGTCCGAAGGCTTTAAAGAAGCAATACCCAAAGATTCAACAAGCTCGAAATTAATGCTGGAGATGGAGCATGACACATTGAACTCTCCTGGATCCGGTAATTTGGTCAATACCTTAAGTGTGGGGGTTAGAGCGGGTTGTGGATGCTTCAGATATGGAATCTTGGGAACATAGACACGTGTTGTCGATGAATGGATCAATTTCTTGTTATCGGATTGATCGATCTCGGAGTGGATCGATCGATTTGGATTCTTATGGAGATCCTTGGTCTGACTGGATCGATCGATCTGGGGTTGGATCGATTGATCTGAAATGTTACAACTGGACTTAGGTGGCAGCGATCGATTGGTCTGGGTAGGTGGAGATCGATCCTGAGACTGGATCGATCGATTTGGATGTTGGATCGATCGATCAGACTTGTTACGACTGGAATGCTCATGGTTGGATCGATCGATCGTTGGTGGGATCGATCGATCTGGAAACTTACGGTTGGAATGTTCATGGTTGGATCGATCGATCATTGATGGGATTGATCGATATGGCTTCTTACGGTCTACAGTGGCATCAAGGGATTGATCGATAGATGAGTGGATCGATCGGTCTGGCTCATGGATCGAGCAATCCGGTGAGTCGATCGACCTAGTTGGAGATGGGATTGATCGATCCGGTGAGTCGATCGATCGATCTGAGGTTGCTGCACAGATTGAATACACAAGCTTCCACTCTAGATTATCCATTCTATCATTCACCTCTTGTGCACTCATTTTCTGACCATCCAAGATCTTATTCAGCATGTTTTCAAATATAAGCTCTTGAGAAGATTGTGCTTGTACTTTAACCGTATACACAGTTTCCTTTGAACCACTAGAACCTTCTCCATTTCTTGGGTTTTGTTCCCCCTTTGTTGGAAGGAATCCTTGTTGACACTTAACCGTTTCTGTAGCCTAAGAAACTTGAGTATCAATAAACCTTAGATGAGTGTAGACGGCCTCAAACTTACCATTCAACTCTCTATACATGGCATCCACTTTGACATTAATCTCATTGGAGGATTTTTGCTCAGAAACAAGGAGTTGCTGCATAATACCCTTGAGTTCACTATGAGAATCATTGGTAGTAATGGGGGGGGTTGCTGGATTTGTTGGCCTTGAGGTGGATATACTTGATATTGAGGAATCTCGACATTGTTGCTGCGGTAGGAGAGATTAGGGTGACTTCTATAGTTCTGATTAAACATTCTATTAGGCACGTACCCCTGACCTTGCATATAATTAACCTCTTCATTCTGCCCCTTTGAAATACCCTGAAAGCAAACCACATCTGAACCGTCTTCACACTGATTCACTCCTCTCTGATTAGCCTTGAGCAACAAATTTACCTTAGCGGTCAGCTCGTCAATATTTTGAAACTCTACACTACCTTACGAGAACGATCATACTCAAGACATCGGTTGTTGGAACTTGCAGCCAAGTTCTCTATTAGTGTGTACGCACCTATGATACTCTAAGTCATGAAGTCCCCATTGCTAGCTGCATTCAAAGTATTCTTGTAGTCCCAATCAACTCCATCATAAAAGATGCTAAGCATTTGTTCATCTGAAAACCCATGATGAGGACACTCTCGACGGTATTCCTTGAATCTATCCCAAGCCTCACAGAAGGACTCTTCGGAACGTTGTCCAAAGTTCGTGATCTTATTCCGCAAAGTGGTTGTCTTTGACTTGGTGTAGAAATGGTCAAGAAAGTTGCCCTGCATTTATCCCAAGACCTCAAAGAACCAGGCGGTAAAGATTTAAGCCACCTTAAAGCCTTGTCCGCTAAAGAGAATGAGAACAACTTACAGCGGAGGTAATCAGCGGGTAGCCCCTTAGACTTTGTTGTGCTGTAAATTTCCTCTAAGTTCTCGATGTGATCCATTGGGTTCTCAGCCGGTAACCCATGGAAGAGATGCTACTTCACCAATGCAATCAATTGAGACTTAATCTCATAGTTCTGTCATGCAATCTCTGGTGGAAAAATTACAGCCTTGTTCTGATAGAACGTGTGAGGGGTATCCATGTCCCCAATAGTACGCTGCTGAGCATGTTGTTGTTGTTGTTGACGCAACTGCTGCAGCTGCTGTTGCAAGTCCTGGAGATGAGCAGCTGTAGCAGCTTGAGCTTCAACTACTTTGTTTTTGTCGACGTTATCGCCCATGATGGCTAGGTTTGACTATTTTTTTCTTGCTCTGTTGTTAGTCCGCTCTATTCTAGCGAGTTTTTCATTGGTGAGGTGTAGGAGATCTTGACAACCGTCACTTCTCCTTTGCATAAACTTGAGAGACAAACACAAGAAAAACTATAACGTAATTAGTAAATCTTAGACTGAGCTTCAGTCGTAGATTCGAAGACAACGTTTGGTCCCCGACAACGGCGCCAAAAACTTGATACACAAGTTTTAAACCCAAATATAGCACTGCAAGTTTATAGACAAGAGCAGTAGTATAGAAGGGAATCCTTAGAGACCAAGTTGCACTACGATTCTATCGAAAAAATGCTAAGCTAAGACAAAAAGAATAATTGTTGTGTAATTTTGAAACCAAAGAAAGAAATTAAAAGTAAATAACGAAGTAAACTTAAAGATTAAAAGCGTTAAGCTTTAGGAAATTCTCCGGAAATCAGAAATCACGAACCATACAACTATTCAGGGCATTAATTAAGAAGTATCTCGAACTCGAACAGACACATCTAATCAATCCACTTTCGTGGTATCAATTATTATGTTTAACCACCTAAGTATCTAAACTTTCGCTTGAACTTAAAGTCCTAACCAAACATTATTAATTAATGGGTTCGATATGTTCATGTATGGCCTTAACATCAAATTTTGTTGGCTAAGGACGATCCACTCATCTATGCTCACGTATGGCCTTAACATCAAATTTTGTTGGCTAAGGACGATACACTCATCTATGCTCTATCCGATAACCTATAAGCTTTTGGAGAGTAGATTCAATCTAGCATCATAAACTAGGTAGCTAATCTAGTCTAAGCATTAACAATAACAATAGATGAAGATGACATAAGATAAAAGCCCTATTTGTGTCTAATTCAATGGTTCTTCATTCCTTCAAAATCCTAAACCCTAACTAGAGAACTATTCAGCCATGGAAGCTGAGGAACAACCATGGTTTGATGAAGAACTCATGAAGAAATCCAATAAAAATCTAAAAGATATCTCTTAACAATATGTCTCAAATAAAAGAAAGCTTAGAATAAAGTAAGTATAAAAAAGCATAGCCTAAACAATGGCAGGTTTTGAGGCTTGGATCGATCAATCCAAGACTGGATCAATCGATCTGGTCACAGACAGGTCGATATGGTTGGCAGACAGGTTCTGGATCGGTCGATCTGGTCGGCAGACAGGTTTAGATCGATCGATCTGGACTGCATCGATCGATTTGGAAACTTACGGTATTTTGGGATCGATCGATCTGGATTAAGACCGATCGATCTGGTTCTTCCCGCTGTCTTCCCTCTGTGCATGCTTCATCTGCTCGCCAGACTGAACCGTCTTCGCGAAAATCGTCATAGCTTTTGATCACTTTGTTGGATTGACTTCAAACCACTTTTAAATGAAAGCTAACTCAAATATCTATCTTGTGTCCAAAATTGAGCTTAATCCATCGGTGGTAAGTTTCTCAAATAAAGGCAAACTTCAGATGTATCTGCATGATCCTGCATCTTTTGCTCCAAATCTTGCTCCCAAAGGCATTGTAACTCTTCCTAGCATGATTTGACCTGATAAAACTCTAAAAACACATAGAATGACTTTAAAACATATATTAAAATGCGATAAAAACCAAACATATCAGCTATGTAGGCACATATTGGGGCTCAAACTAGGATCTCTGGAGGCGCTGGGAACCACTAAGATAGCTCATCTTTACCTGCACAAACCATAAATATTGAAAATACCTTGTTTTGGGGCGATATGGCTCAATTTGTAGAATAGCAAATTTAGAGTGTTTTCGGTGCTTGCATCTTGAAGCTTTGGTTGTAATCCTATTATTTGGGCTCTTTGAAGTCATTTTGATGAATATATTTTTGTATCTCCGCTATATCTGCCTTGAAATTTTCTTCTTGGTTCATTTTCTCCTTATCGGCGCCTTGGCTAGTTTCGAGTGTATCTTGCGGCTCTGATGTGATTTCTGTAAAGTTCTTGTTATTGTGAGCAACTAGACCTATCAAATTATTTAACTTAGATTGGCTCGTGGCTGGAGTTGCATCCTTAAGACTTAGACGTGAAAATTCCTCCATTAAATCCACATCGGGTGCACTCAAGCTCTCTTGGATGCTTTGGGCATCTTGGATTATTCTTGGCATTTCTCTCAGCTCCTTGGTGTTTAGAACAGTTTCCACGGCTTTGTTGAATCCTTCCCTTAGCCTTCTCACCTTTGAACGAGTCATTGGTGCATCTCTTAACTCGGGAATGCTTGTTTTGTCCACACTTGGTTTGATGACCTCATCATTCCCGGTTTTGTCCTCAAAACTGGATCATATGTATCAAAAGGAGATAGATCAGCCACATTAAAACTATGTGAATATTTGAACTCACTAGGCAGCTCCAAGCAGTAGGCATTGTCATTGATCTTCTATACACTTTGAACATGCCGTCTCCTCTTGGTCCAAGCATGGAACTCCTCTTGTTTGAGAACCTCTCCGGTCTCATGTTCAGCCACACCCATTCCTCTGGTTCAAAAACTAGTTTATTGTGGCCCTTGTCATCCCTCCTCTTGTGTTCTTTGGTTTTTTTTATAATATTATCTCGGGCTTTCTCATGTATCTTCTTCATGAATTCTCTTTTACTGAGGCCATCAAGATCAATTTGCTCGGCTTGTGGTATAAGTGACAGATCCAGAGGCTTCAAAGGATTAAATCCGTACATAACTTCAAAAGGAGACATCTTAGTGGCCAAGTGAGTAGCATGGTTATAAGCAAATTCGATAAAAGGTAAACAATCTAACCATGTTTTCAAATTTCTACCAAGAGTGAATCTAAGCAAAGTAGATAAAGTACGTTTACTACATCAGTTTATCCATTCGTTTGTGGATGGCAAGCAGTAGAGAATAATAGTTTCGTGTCAAGTTTTCTCCACAAGGTTCTCCAGAAATGTCCTAAAAACTTAGTCTATGTCAGAAATAATAGTTCTAGGGATACCATGTAAACGTACCACCTATTTGAAGAATAGGTCGGCGGTTTGTGTGACATCATTACTCTTTTCATAGGGTATGAAATGCGCCATTTTAGAGAACCGATCCACCATGACGAAGACTGAATCCTTATGCCTTATATTAGGTAATCCTAGCACGAAATCCATTGAAATATCCACCAAGGGTGCGTTAGGGATAGGTAAAGATAAATAAAGACCAGGAAGATGTAACATGGACACGGCTTTGTGGCAAATAATGTATCAGGAGGAATGCTTCTCGACGTCTTTCTTAAGATGCGGCCAAAATAAGTGATCAGCCACCACATCCAAAGTTTTGTCGACACCATAATGTCCCATGAAAGCTCCACTGTGTGCCTCCCTTAGCAACAACTCTCTTAATGATCCATGGGGTATGCATAACCTTTTCTCTCGAAATAAGAACCAATCATGAAGGTAGTATGATCCGTGAGCTCCTTTTCCACATTCTTGAAATACTCCATTAAAATTTGGGTCATCTTTGTAAAGATCCTTGATATGTTCAAATCCCATTACTCTTGCTTCCATAGTTGATATCAATGTGTGCCTCCTAGAAAATGCATCAGCCACCATGTTCTCCTTCCTTTTTTGTACTTGATAATATACGGGAAGGTCTCAATATACTCCAACCATTTAGCATGTCTTCTCTTGAGTGAAGTCTGGCTTCAGAGATGCTTTAGTGTTTCATGATCCATGTGAATGATGAATTCCTTAGGCAAAAGTTAGTGCTGCCACATTTCTAGCACTCGGACCAGAGCGTACAACTGTTTGTCAAACGTGGAATAGTTCAATGTAGCTCCATTAAGCTTCTCACTGAAGAACGCGACTGGTCTTTTCTTTTGGTGTAGTACAGCTCCTATGCCTAATCCTAATGCATCGCACTCTATCTCAAACATTTCTTCAAAGTCTGGAAGAGTTAAAACCAAGGATTATGTAAGCCGTTCCTTGAGAGTGTTGAAAGCGATATCTTGAGCTGCTCCCCAATAGAATGGTGTATTCTTCTTGATTACAGAGGTGACTGGGGCCGATACTGTACTAAAATTTCACACAAACCTCTTATAGAAGCTAACTAGGCCATGGAAACTCCTCATGTGTCCAATGGTTGTATGAGTCGGCCATTCTTAAATTGCTCTTATTTTCTCCTCGTCAACTTGTAGTCCATGTTTATTCACTATAAAGCCTAAGAAAACAAGCTTGTTAGTACAAAACATGCACTTCTTAAGGTTGGCATAGAGGCCTTCTTTATGAAGTGATTTAGCACTAGTTCGAGGTACTCAAGATGTTCACTTAGGTTCTTGTTATATATAAGTATATCACTGAAATAAAAAACTACAAATTTACTTATTAAAAAATGAAGAACCTAGTTTTTAAGTCGCATGAAGGTACTTAGTGCATTAGTCAAGCTGAAAGGCATCACTAACCACTAATACAGACCTTGCTTCGTCTTGAAGAAAATATTCCACTCATCTCCTTCCCGCATTCTGAATTGTTGATATCCACTTTTCAAATCAACTTTGGAGAAGATGGTCAAACCACTCAACTCATCTAGCATGTATTCTAGTCATGGAATCATATGTATATACTTGATGGTGATATTTTTGATAGTTCGGTAATCCACGCACATCCTCTATGTGCCATATTTCTTGGGAACTAGCAGCACGGGCACAACACAAGGGCTTAAGCTCTCTCGAATGTAACCTTTGCTCATTAAGTCTTGGACTTGGAATTCTAGCTCTTTGCTTTCTTCGGGGTTCATCCTATAAGCAGGTTTTTTGGGCAAGGTTGAACTTGAAACAAGATCTATTTGGTGCTCTATGCCTAAGATCAGAGGTAAGCCAGGTGGAATATCTTCAGGGAATATGTCCTTGAACCTATTGAGGAGGGATTGAACTTCGGAGGGAACCTCGAGTTCACCTAGACCTGAGCTTTAACACTCTTTAAACATCATAGTAGAATAGTGCCATGGGCACTAAGAGTTTTACAAATGGCTCCAGAAGATAAGTAAAGACTAGACTTACTTACCTCAACCTCCTTATTCATATGCACTTGCAGTTCATGTACTTCCGAGGGACTAAGGGGTACTAGATTATACTTGCGGTCCTTATGGGTGAATGAATAGTAGTTGGTGCGACCTTCATGTTGAGTAGCTCTATCGTATTGCCACAGTCTTCCTAGTAGGCGGTGTTTGGCTTGCATGGGTACCACGTCACAAAGGATTTGATCTTTATATCTTCCCACACTGAATGGCACGGTACCTTGATCGGAGATCTCCAGCTCGGTTTGATCGTTGAGCCACCTTAGTTTGTATGGTCTTGGATGCTTGGTTTTCTCAATACCTAATTTATTCACCATATACTTGCTAGCCATGTTATTACAAGACCAACCATCAATAATGAGATTACATACCTTGTCTCGGATGGTACATCTAGTATGGAAGATGTTTTCTCTTTGTAATTTCTACTCGGGATTGACAAGCACGCTAAGTATTCTCCTAACTACCAAGAGCTCTCTAGTGTCAGGGTATTCTATATCTTCTTCATGCTCAATTGACTCATTTTCTTGCTCATCTTGTGATTTATAGTCTCCACTAGTAGTGACGATCATGACTCGTTGGTTTGGGCATTCTCCAGCCATGTGCCCCCTACCTTGACCCTTAAAACATATTATTTAACGAGTTCTTTGAGAATTCTTAGGGAGCTTACCTTGCTCAGTGTGCATTGCTTAGGCGCCTTGGTGTTTTTTCCTTTAAACCTCGAGTCTACTTCCACAGCCTTTCCTCGGTCTCGTTGTCTTGAGCTGTTAGAAGCCCATGGTGGGGTTGCCCTTCCACGATTAGAAAAGGAGGTCTTGCGCTTGATTTGTTGTTCCATTTGGACATCTAAGTGTAACAACTCGTGAAGTCCATCATATTGAGCCCTCTCTACTTTTCTTCCAATCCTTTCTTGGAGCCCATCTATGAATTGACCATGATTGCTTCCTCGGACTCCTTCAGCTCTACTTGGTTCATTAGCTTTTCAAACTCCTCAAAGTATTCGTCTACACTTCGGGTGCCCTGAGATAACTTACGAAAGCATTTTTGTAAGTCTATGTGGTAGTGATCTGGTACATACCTGAATCTTACGAGGAACTTCATGTCTCCCCATGTAGCTACGGGTCCAAAACGTTGTCGTCTTCTTTCAGCCACGTTTCTGTCCCACCACACGAGCGCATTTTCTGTGAAAGGAGCTTCTGCTACAACCACTTTCTTACAATCCTCGTATCCATAGCACTCAAAATGTGCTCTAGACGCCTCTCCCAATCTAAATAGACCTCGGGTTTGATTTTCCTGCAAAAGTAAGCAAGGATAACTTAAGTTCATGATGAGTTTCTCTAGTTTCCTCGGGTGTAGTCGCCTCAAAGGGTCAGGAGGTAGTCCTTCCTCTTCCGAGTCCGGGAGCTCTTCTTCCTCTTCATAGACATTCCTTTGTGCATGAACGTTTCTTCCCACAACTTGGGGCTGAGGCTGCTCCAAGTGACCTATCCTTTCTCTGAATCCTCTCAATTCTTCCCTCATGCTTGCCAACATTTGTAACACGGCATCTTGGTAAACTGTATTGTCTTCCTCTGCCATTGTATCCTAAAACTAAGCAATGCTGAGACTTATACAAACTAAAACTAAGCCAACAAAGAATTAAAACGCAAACTAAAACTAATATCAAAACTAAACAATGCTGAGACTTATACAAACAAAAACTAAGCCAACAAAGAATTAAAACGCAAACTGACGTAAAAAAAAAATTTCCTTTTAATTGTATTTTTAACTGAGTTGTGATGCAACAAGGAAACAATGAAGCAATGCAGACATGAAGAACATAATTAATTCGCAAAAGAAAACAGAACCAAACAATGAGAACTTGAGGACTCGAATAAGCAGCAGCAGCAACAAGCAACCAACTAACAACTTAAAAAAATCAAAGTAGACACGAAATCATACTAAACAGAACTCATACTTTTTTCTAGTGTTTTACAAGAATCAAGCAATAATTGAAACAGAGCAGAACTCAACTTAACAAAATAAAAACAAGCAATGAACTATCAATCAAAGCAAGCAAAGGACAGACTCGACACAAGACATAAGCAAAGAAAATACAAGATATTTTAAAGGTTTTTAGGTTTTATGACTCGATAAATGAAACTGAAAAAAAACTGCAGCAAAACAAAATTCGACTCAACAATACTAGCAAACAGAAACAGACACTCAAATGAAAAAAGAAGAAATAAAGGATAGAGGATATGAAGAACAAAAGCACCAATTAAAGAACTTATACTTTGATACCAAAAATGATATAAGACAGGATGACGAGACTTATAACTTGCGGAAGTGGTGAAGAGATGAAGGTGATTATGGTGTGTCGTGACTGAGGGGTTAGATAGCTGGCTATGTCGCTCTATCCAGGGACTCAAGAGATGGGTATGATAAGACAAGCCTTGAAGGGATTAGGCTTGAATTCGATGCGGAGACCTAACAAGCTGGTGTTAAGCTCTCTCTTGGTGTATCAAAGGAATGATATGCAAAGGGGGATCGAAAGCACCACAGAGATAATGGAGAGATCTTTGATACAACAGATAAACCCAGCCTTAACGTGAATCACACACGAAAGAACAAAGTATAACTGCTCAAGGCGGCTGCTTGACGAAGAAGAAATTCTAGGTTTTATTGATAGGGTAAAAGTTGTGTCTTACACAGCTGCAGAGGAACCTTATTAATGATTCGTCAGCTAGCCCTAGGGCCGACTCAATGAATTAAAATGACAGTGCAACATACTTGGAAAGAAATTAAAACAAAACGCAACAAAAAAAAGGAAAACAACTAAAACACAAAAAGGAAAAACTAAGTAAAACTACTCAGCTTTGTAGGCATGGATTGGGGCTCGAACTAGGATCTCTGGAGGCGCTGGAAACCACTAGGATATCTCATCTTTATCTGCACAAACCATAAATATTGAAACTACCTTGTTTTGGAGCGATATGGCTCCATTTGTAGAATAGCGAATTTGGAGTGGTTATGGTGCTTGTAGCTTGAAGATTTGGTTGTAATCCTCTTCTTGTGGCTCTTTGAAGTCAGTTTGATTGCTATATTCTTTTATATCCACTAGCTCTGCCTTGAACTTGTCTTCTTGGCTCATTTGCTCCTTATCGGCATCTTGGCTAGTTTTTGAGTGTATCTTTCGGCTCCGATGTGATTTCTGTAGATTTCTTGTTGTTGTGAGCTCCTAGATCTGTCAAAAAATTTTAATTACATTGGATCATGGCTGGAGTCGCATCCTTAAGACTTAGACGTGCAAATTCCTCCATTAAGTCCACATTGGGTGCACTCGAGCTCTCTTGGATGCTTTGGACATCTTGGATTATTCTTGGAATTTCTCCCAGCTCCTTGGTGTTTAGAAGAGTTTCCACGGTTTTTTTGAATCCTTCCATTATCCTTCTCACCTTGGAACGAGTCATTGGTGCATCTCTTACCTCGGGAATGCTTGTTTTGTCTGGGCTTGGTTCGATGACTTAATCAGAGAGTGAACACCCTTGTCACAAACCTCTCTCGCTTCTAAAAACACCAGCAAGTTCCCCATTTACTTGAACAGAGAAAGACGGAGTTGTTATGCACAAACTGATCTAATGAATAAAAATGGGTGGGAGCTGCATAGCTGTAAGAACACTCACTAAAAAATCCATTGAACATAATCAAAAGCTTTAGAAATATCGATTGTCATAGCCCATCGAGGGGAAATCTCCTCTTTGTGGTAACCCTTGACTAATTCTGATGCAAGAAGGAGATTTTCCATGAGGTACCGATCCTTTATGAAAGAAGATTGATTTGGTGCTATAAACCCATCTAGAATTTTTTTGATACGATTAGCAAAAAATTTTGATACGACATTGTAGATCATATTGCATCAAGATGTAGGGCGATAATCTTTCATCATTGTTGCTTCTTTATTCTTTATTTTTTGGAATGAGTGCCAAGATTATGGTGTTGAGTCCCTTTGGAAGAAAACCATGATTAAAAAAGACGTAATGGCAACAATGAAATCTTTTTCTACTATGGACCACACTTCTTTAAAGAATTCCACTGTATAACCATCCGTCCCTGGGGATCTATTCGAAGGCATTGTGAACAAAACCTTCTTTATTTCTTCCTCTGTCACCACTGAAGTTAAGTTTTCTTCTCAAACTATAAACATCTGAAATTTAGCAAACTCCCAAAATTTGTCTCTGTCACTCATATATAATCCGGTGGTTTATGAATGAAAAGCTATGTGAAATACCTTATTGCCTCTGATTTGATGTCTTTTGTACTAGTTAGCCTCACTTCAGTCGGATTCACAAATTTTCTAATTGAATTTCGAGCTTGTTTTTCCTTCATTACATTATGGAAAATCTATTGTTTTTGAAGTCTTCATGATAAAAAAAACATGTTGAAGTCTTCATGATAAAAAAACATGTTGAAGTCTTCATGATAAAAAACATTTTATTTTATATCATTGCACAAGGGTTTAAGTAACAGCCAACTATCCTCACATGTTATTGCCTTTATCAGATCCTTAGAATTTGGTTCAAAGATAACCTTCCGATAACCAACATTAGATTTAGTAAGGAAAGCCTAACTTTTTTTTATAACGGTTTTCGATTGAATTAAAGAATGGATACATTGTTTAAAAACTTAAAAAATAATGTCTTACAAAAGAAGAACTAAGAAGAAACAAGTTGAACGTCACAAAAAGATTTATAGTAGTTGGAAGTGAAACATATTGTTTGGTAGCCTAGTAGTTTGCAGGAGTAATCACACCTGCTTGATTTCTTGATAAGAACCAGTTTTGGAGCAGTTGTGAAGTGAGTTTAGGGTGCGATGTACAAAGAGAAGAAGCCCTGTTTCAAATAGAGCGATCAATTGTCTTGAAAAGCGGAGATGGGGATTTCCATGAAGTAGTGTGGATCCTTTTATTTCTTTTTTGTTCCAAAACTCATAAATGGAAGATTGCCAAGTTAATAATATGAGATCCTTGTGAATATCGCCAGAGTTGGGAAGAGATAGGAAGTTAATGATGTCATCCCACTTAGTAGTCGCCAGGGGAATTAAAAGTCTTGAGAGGAAAATTGACCACACTTCAGAAGAGAATACACAGTCGAAAAAAAGATAATTAAGAGACTCTAATTCAGTCCCACAATGGATACATAACGAATCAACCTACATACCTAAATTTCTCATTATATCTCGAGTCGGATTCATGTCTAAAACAAAAAACCAAGTGATGAATTTATGACGGGGAATACCTCTACGGTGCCAGACCAGATTATGCCACGAAACCGCATGGACTAAGGGAGAAACTGAGTTCCAGACTTTGGCAATGTTACAGCAATCAGAAAGAGCTCCATCCACTGTCCAGATAACATTATCTTCTGTATCAGAGAGCAATATTTGAGTGAGGGCTGAATAGAGACAGACCACCGTGTTATTTTGTACATTTTAAGGGCACTAAAATTACATTTAATAATAATTGATATATCTTAATTAAAGGCTAAAATGTTAGTTTTTACCTAAATTATTATTGTTTTAGAAAATATTTAATACAATTTTAAAGCTAATATTGTTTGAAATTTTAAATAATAAAAACATCAAAGGCCACAAAAAAATTATTTTTGATTCGGACCAGCATTTTCGGTTGACCGGCCCTGAAGAAAGAGTGACTGGAAATTCTGAGTTAAATTGCAGTGGTTATCCCTGAAGACTGAGTCAACCTTTGCGTAGAGAGAAATACTAAATCTCGATGGGCTCAATTACCAGAGGCAAAAAATAGAGGACCTGAAGGAATCCATGAATCATGCCAAAATAACATAGATTTGCCATTCACCGTAACACAGCTAATAAATGACTACATCAGAGGTTTGAGCTTGAGTAAAATTCTAAGGTTCCATGAGTAGTACGGTTGCGACTTTAATTGCCAAAGGCTAGCCCATCTTAAGGCTTTAGTTTTTCTCTATCATTGTTCTCAACCTCGAGACAACTTTAGCTCCAAGCTTCCAATCTACAAAACCTTGCAAAATGTGTGGAGTTATAGCAAACAAATTATACATTCACATTTATAACATAAACATAGACAATTATTACATTATGCTTTAGTAGCACGTAGTTTTCATGCTAGTAAAATCTAGGTATAAATTAAACTTTTGCGATAAATCCATTTTATCGGTAATATTTTAAAGGGAAAATTACTACAATAATACTACAATTATAATTAATTACTAGACTAACATACAAAAAAAAAGGTTTAATGAGTTATTTTTAATCACAAAAGTGTCCTACAAAGCATGTGGTTAAAAAATAATTATTAGAAGACTGCCATTACTAATTATTTTTACATCAACATTATTTCCGCTTTTTACAATTTTGCCACCGCTGACAAATAAATTTGCGACATAAATCTGCGGCTTTATGTTATGGCAGATTTATTTTTTTACTGCAGATATTTCTCGCAGATTTAGTTTATGCCGCAGAGTTATGTATGATAGTGGTTGAAGATTTTGTAATTCATTGCAGATTTTTTTTCCTATCATAGATTTATTTTTCAAATTCATGATAGAGGCAGTAGATTTTTGAATTTTGCAACACTGGTAGAAAATCTCTCGCAGATTTTTGTCGCAAATTTTTTTTTCCATCGTAGATTTTGTTTTACGTTGTAGTAGAGTTTTTTTCAACAACTAGTTACCGTAGATTTTATTTACAAAAAATAATTGCTAGACTAATATTATTGTTACCACAGATTTTTTTAGTTATCGCATATTTGTTTTTCAAAACTTAATTATCACAGAATGTGCAATTTCTTTTACGGTAAAGATTTTGATTTTTTTTAGTGGTCGCAGATTTCTTGCCGATATGTTACTGTAGATTTTTTAGTTCTACTATTATCGCAGACTTTTTGTCGCAAATTTTTTGTCGATATGTTACCGTAGATTTTTTGGTTCTAATGTTATCGCAGACTTTTTAATCAGTGGCAGAAAAATAGAAAAAAATATAGCAGATCGTAACAACAAAAATATGGATTTAAAAAAAAAATTATAGGTTCCTTCGACAAAAATATAAGATTTTATTTTTTTAAATCATGGGATAATAAAAAAAAATCTAAAATCGTGGTAAAAATATTTTATTTGATTTTAATTAATTTTTAATAATGGCATATATATAGTTAAAATTGAAATTGAGATAAAACAAAATCTATGTAATCGTGGTTATTTTTGATTTTTTAATTAAATAATTTTTTAAAAATAATTTTAATCTATAATAGCATAAATATAAATATTATTTTTTTATTTTGTTTTTTTATCTTTTAACAAAAAGTTAATGTTAATCTAGTAAACTTTTTTGAAATATTAGTCTAGTAATTAATTTAAATTATTGTATTATTCTAGGCAAATAAAACTATTTAAAATTTAAATCCGACTTTCTTGATAGTCGGCTTCGTAATTTTGATACCTAATTAAAATTCGCCTTTGTTGATCTTGAATGCTGGTTTTATAATTTCCACATTTCAGTTATTTTTGAACAAAAAATATTTGAATGGAGTTATTTTTACATTTATAGAATGTTTAGAATTATTTTAGCAATTCCCACCAATTTTTTTTTTATTTTGTTAACTAGCCAACTTTTTTTGATAAATAAAAAATATAATATTTGAGTATATTTTAAATTTTAAATGTGCTATTCATGAAAATTTTATTGAATTAAAAGTATTTCAAAGCCGCCTATTATAGGTAGCCAACTTTTTTATAAACTAATTGTCTGCTTTGGACTATGGTCGTCTGCCTTATATTTCATTAATTTTACAAAATTATATATAATGCTGACCTAAATTTTTTTCCTTATTTATTAGGTAGCCAACTGTTTTTTGGATAAATAAAAATATAAACTAATAGAGTAATTTTTAAACTGTATATTTAAAATATAATATTCATGATAAGTTTATCGTGTTAAAAGAATTTGTTATTTTAGTAATTTATATCAAAGCCGCTTATTATAGGGATCTAATCTACTTATATATACGGGGAAGAAAGGATTAAAATAAAATTGCTTTAAGGTGGATTCTAAAGAACGAAAAAAAAACGAAAATAGAGGAATAACAATGGCAGGGAGAATAAGCTCCTGTTTGAATCTTCCTCTCTTAGATCCTAACTCTACACAATCATTATCTCTACTTCTCAAGACAACCTCAAAGATCTCTTGGTACCTCTTCTGTTAATAAAATCATTTATTTTTAATTATCTAGGAGGAGAACAGAGGATGCGACGGAGCCACGGACAAGAAAATGTTCTCTTTTCTTTCGCATGGCGGCGACTATCGTGACCGGCAGGATTGAAATCAGTGACGTGGCGTCAGTAGAAGCGGCGGTTTTGAAATCACCGATGAAAGATGTGGCGGCGGCTGTGGCGCCGCTGCGGAGGTGGAGCGACAAGAGGACGTGTCCGCCTTGGCTTGAGAGCTCGCTTGAGACTATCGTACCGGAGAATCTTCCCCGTCTGTCAGCTCATCGACGTTTTGGAGTTAGCTGGACTTGCTAAGGGTGACGCGCCGCTGGTCGGTGCGGTGGTGACACGCGCCAACAGAGCTGCTTGTTTCTCCGTTTAAATTGGAAGTTTATTACGTTACGTGTAAGGTAATTTAATCAGAAAGAAATTGTAATACACACAAAAACTATTGTACAAAATTTTACTTGCATATAATATTTTTTTGTATTCTGTAATTGCATTTTAAGATTTTAATCAAAAAGTAGTCAGAAATGATAAATTGAACAAATCCAACTTGAGTTAAATTTATGCAAAATGTTTTTAGAGGCCGACAGTTCTGATTATTTGGTTTGACTAAAATCTTTACAATGTAATTTTTTAAAAAGCACTTGAACAGAATAAACTAAACACGGATTTAATCAATATTTTTATTTACGGGATTGCTGAATTAGATTTCGTCCGTCCTTTTTTTTTTTTTCTTTTTTTTTGGTTTGTGTGTAGGAGTAGTACTCTGTTGGATGTGAGATGAGAGGAAGTAGTACAGGCGTGCAGTACAAGTACTTCCTACTGAAATGAGTTGGCCTATTATTAGTCCATAGTTTTAAGCCCATCTCTATGTTAATTCAACCATTAGTTACCTTCGGTCTAATATTCAGTTACACGAACAATAGAACACAATATAAATATTTGATAATAATAAGAACTATTGATTTTGCATAATAATATTTATGATTTACAAAGTATCATAAATCATGTGTAAAACATTCTAAACCATCATTTTTTACTGTTCAAGTATAAAGGTAAATAGTGTCCGGTGATATTCCGCATGATATTCCGATGACCCAGAAAATTCCAATCCGATTTACTTAATTATCCAATTTAATTAATCCAATATAATCAAACAATAAAAGAAAATCCGATCGATCGAAGTTTACGAGTATGATCCGTAACAGATATCATACTCGTAATTGATACCAAGCTGAAGCTATTTTGATTACTAATAAATCATCACAAAAATGTATTTTTATGTTGTATTGCTAAACACGTTTAATTCTGGATTAACAGACTTAGATCCAAAATTTATAGAAAAAAGTAAATAGTCAAATCTACATTGATATCTTTTGGGACATATTAATTTAAAATTTTGGAAGTGGTTTAAAGTCGATCCAACGGTGTGATAAAAAGTTATGACGATTTTGGTGAAGACGGTCCAGTCTGGCAAGCAGATGAAGCATGCGCGGAGCCAAACTGGCATGAAGAATCAGATCGACCGATCCAGACCTAATCGACCTGTCTAGACCTGATTAACCAACAATATCGACCTGTCCAGATCAGATCGACCGACCAGATCGATCTGTCCAGATTAGATCGATTGATTCAAGCCTTAAATCGTGCCCGAGAAAAACGGAAAAGTTGTTATTTTTCCTAATTTGTTTAGGATTTCGGCCTAGAAGTTTTTGTACCTATAAATACTTGTTTTAAAATCATTGTTTAGGTTTTGCTTATTTTATTCTAAGAATTTTTGAAGACTTTTTGTGAAGAGATACAGTTTGTTTTATCTATTGGATTTGTTTTATGAGTTCTTCATCTATCATGTTTTGTTTAACCACAAATATGAATGCGTAGTTCCCTAGTTATGTTTAGGGAATTTCAAAGGAATCATGAATCATTGAATTAGACATAAATAGAGAATTATCCTAGAATATCTTCATCTATTGTTGTACTGAATGTTTAAACGAGACTAACTACGTAGTTGATGATATTGGGTGCAATCTATTCTCCAAAAGCTTATAGGTTGCTAGATAGAACATAGATGAGCGTATCGTCCTTGGCCAACAAAAGTTGATGCTATTGCCATACGTTAACATATTGAACCTAATCAATAATGCTTGTTTAGAATGCGAAATTCATCAACATTTAGATACTTAGTTTGCTAAGCAAAATATTTGGTGCCACGAAAGTGGATTAGTTATACATTTATGTTTGGGTTTGAGATAGGTGCTTAATCATTTCTTGAATAGTTGTCTGGTTTATTATATTTGATTCTCGGGAAATTCTTGAGACCTAACGCCTTTATCCATTTATTTTACTTTGTTTTAAGTTTCAATTGCTTTCTAACTTTCATTTGGAAGTGGTTTGAAGTCGAACCAACGGTGCGATAAAAAGTTATGACAATTTTGGTGAAGGCGGTCCAGTCTGGCAAGTAGATGAAGCATGCGCGGAGCCAAACTGGCATGAAGAATTAGATTGGCCGATCCAGACCCAATTGACCTGTCTAAACCTGATTAACCAAAGAGATCGACCTATCCATATCACATCGACCGACCAGATCGATCTGTCCAGATTAGATCGATTGATTCAAGCCTTAAATTGTGCCCGAGAAAAATGGAAAAGTTGTTCTTTTTCCTAATTTGTTTAGGATTTTGGCCTAGAAGTTTTTGTACCTATAAATAATTTTTTTTAATTCATTGTTTAGGTTTCGCTTATTTTATTCTAAGAATTTTTGAAGACTTTTTGTGAAGAGATACAGTTAGTTTTATCTATTGGATTTGTTTTATGAGTTCTTCATCTATCATGTTTTGCTTAACCACAAATATGAATGCCTAGTTCCCTAGTTATGTTTAGGGTATTTCAAAGGAATCATGTATCATTGAATTAGACATAAATAGAGAATTATCCTAGAATATCCTCATCTATTATTGTACTGAATGTTTAAACGAGATTAACTACGTAGTTGATGATATTGGGTGCAACCTATTCTCCAAAATCTTATAGGTTGCTAGATAGAACATAGATGAGCGTATCGTCCTTGGCCAACAAAAGTTGATGCTATTGCCATACGTTAATTTGTTCTTTTTCCTAATTTGTTTAGGCTATGCTTATTTTATTCTAAGATTTTTTGAAGACTTCTTGTGAAGAGGTACAATTTATTTTATCTATTTGATTTGTTTTATGAGTTCTTCATCTATCATGTTTTCTTAAACGACAACCATGAGTGAGTGGTTCTCTAGTTAGGTTTAGAGTCTTTCAAGGGAATCATGAATCATTGTATTAGATATAAATAGAGAATTATCCTAGAATATCTTCATCTATTGTTGTACTGAATGTTTAGACGAGATTAACTACCTAGTTGATGATATTAGGTGCAACCTATTCTCCAAAAACTTATAGGTTGCTGGATAGAACATTGATGAGCATACCGTCCTTAGCCAAGGAAAGTTGATGCTATTGCCATACGTTAACATATTGAACCTAACTCCTTCATCCAATGGGTTTTCCAAAGGAAGGTTTTAATGAGGCAAATAGGCCACTCTAATCCATCAAGTCCACAAGAGTCCACAAGAGAAGCTTCAATCCAAGTCCAAGTTATGTTTGGGTCTCTTTTTCAGAAGTATCAAGCCCAAAAGAGGGATTGTTGGCCCAAATATCATTGTCTCTATGCATGAAAACGCCCAGCCTTATTTGGAGAAGAAGTAGGCGCTTGAGTAGTTCAAAAGTCCCTCGGAAAATAGTTAATATCGTTTTTAATTCTGCGTTTAATTATGACTTCTTCTTTACTCTTTCTTTTTCTTTATAACTTTAGTTTTCTTAAGAAATAGACAGACATCTTTTTTATATATAAAATTTGAGAGTGTTTTCTCTTTAGTTCTTTGAGAACAAAATCTCGATTGCTTGGTGAGCAATATCCAACGATCAAATCGATTCATTCGGTGTGTCATATCCGAAAGAATCAAACCTTGTCTTCTTCAAGTGTGTCATATCTTGACAGAGACATTGAGGTATATCAGAGGCTTTCCCGCAACCTCTGTACGACCACTCGTTCCACCCAAATAGATGATATCAGGTGCAACATAATATCCTAGAATAGATGATATCCTAGAATATCTTCATCTTTTGTTGTACTGAATGTTTAGACGAGATTAACTACCTAGTAGATGATATTAGGTGCAACATATTCTCCAAAAACTTATAGGTTATTGGATAGAACATAGATGAGCGTATCGTCCTTAGCGAACAAAAGTTGATGCTATTGCCATACGTTAACATATTGAACCTAATCAATAATGCTTGTTTAGAATGCGAAATTCAACGACAGTTAGATACTTAGATTGCTAAGCAAAATATTTAGTAATACGAAAGTTGATTAGTTATACATTTATGTTTGAGTTTGAGATAAGTGCTTAATCATTCTCTGAATAGTTGTCTGGTTTATGATCTTTGCTTCTCAGGATATCCCTGAGACCTAACGCCTTTATCCGATCTTGGATCAGATTGATCGATCCAAAAATGGCGTAAGAATCCAAATCGACCGATCTAGACCAGTTCGACCGATCCAGGCCAGTTCGACCGATCCAGACCAAATCGACCTGTCCAGACCTAAGTGACTGACCAGATCGACCTGTCCAGATCAGATCAATCGATTCAAGCCTTTAAGCCTGCCCAAAAGAATGGAAAATTTGTTCTTTTTCCTAATTTGTTTAAGATTTCGGCCTAAAAGATTTTTAACGTATAAATACTTGTTTTTAAGCCATTGTTTAGGCTATCTTTATTTTATTCTAAGAGTTTTTGAACACTTTTTGTGAAGAGGTACAATTTATTTTATCTATTAGATTTGTTTTATGAGTTCTTCATCTATCATGTTTTTTTTAACGATAACCATGAGTGAGTGGTTCTCTAGTTAGGTTTAGAGTCTTTCAAGGAAATCATGAATCATTGAATTAGATAACTAGAGAATTATCCTAGAATATCTTCATCTATTGTTGTACTAAATGTTTAGATGAGATTAACTACCTAGTTGATTATATTAAGTGCAACCTATTCTCCAAAAACTTATAGGTTACTGGATAGAACATAGATGAGCGTATAGTCCTTAGCCAACAAAAGTTGATGCTATTACCATACGTTAACAGATTGAACCTAATCAATAATGCTTGTTTAGAATACGATATTCAACGACAGTAAGATACTTAGATTGCTAAGCAAACTATTTAGTGACATGAAAGTGGATTAGTTATACATTTATGTTTGAGTTTGAGATAGGTGCTTAACCTTTCCCTGAATAGTTGTCTGGTTTATGATCTTTAAATCTCGGGAAATTCCTGAGACCTAATGCCTTTATCCATAGATTTTACTTTCTTGTTACTCTCAATTGTTTCTAGCTTTCATTTGGAAGTCGTTTGAAGTTGATCCAACTATGCGATTAAAAGTTATGACGATTTTAGTGAAAGAGTTCAAGTCTGGCGAGCAGATGAAACATGCTCCGAGCCAAACTGGCGTGAAGAATCAGATCGACCGATTTTGGATCAGATTGATCGATCCAAAAATGTCGTAAGTTTCAAAATCGACCGATCCAGACCTGATCGACCGATCCTGACCAAATCGACCTATCCAGACCTGATCGACCAACCAGATCGATCTGTCTAGATTAGATCGATCGATTCAACCCTTAAATCCTGCCCGAGAAAAATGAAAAAGTTTTTCTTTTTCCTAATTTGTTTAGGATTTCGGCCTAAACGTTTTTGTACCTATAAGTACTTGTTTTAAAGCCATTGTTTAGGTTCTGCTTATTTTATTCTAAGAATTTTTGAAGAATTTTTGTGAAGAGATACAGTTTGTTTTATCTATTGTATTTGTTTCATGAGTTCTTCATCTATCATGTTTTGTTTAACCCCAACTATGAATGAGTAGTTCTTTAGTTATGTTTAGGGTCTTTCAAGGGAATCATAAATCATTGAATTAGACACAAATAAAGAATTATCCTAGAATATCTTCATCTATTGTTGTACTGAATGTTTAGACGAGATTAACTGCGTAGTTGATGATATTAGGTGCAACCTATTCTCCAAAAACTAATAGGTGGCTGGATAAAACATTAATGGGTGTATCGTCCTTAGCCAACAAAAGTTGATGCTATTGCCATACATTAACATATTGAATGCAAAATTCAACGACAGTTAGATACTTAGATTGCTAAGCAAAATATTTAGTGACACGAAAGTGGATTAGTTATACATTTATGTATGACTTTGAGATAGGTGCTTAATCATTCCCTGAATAGTTGTCTGGTTTATTATCTTTGATTCTCGGGACATTCCTGTGACCTAACGTCTTTATCCATAGATTTTACTTTGTTTTTACTTTTAATTGCTTTCTACCTTTCATTAGGTAGTGGTTTGAAGTCGATCCAACGGTGCGATTAAAAGTTATGACGATTTTGGTGAAGGCGGTCCAGTCTAGCGAGCAGATGAAGCATGCGCAGAGCCAAACTGGCGTGAAGAATCAGATCAACCGATCGAGGATCAGATCGATCGATCCAAAAATGCCGTAAGAATCCAAATCAACCGATCCAGATTAGATCAACCGATCCAGATCCGATCGACCTGCTCAGACCAAATTGACCGACAAGATCAACCTGTCAAGATCAGATCAATCGATTCAAGCCTTTAAACCTGCCCGAAAAAAATGTAAAAGTTGTTCTTTTTCCTAATTTGTGATGTGATCATGGAAAGCTATCGAAAACAGCTTGAAGCCGAGGATGCTTTGACAGTGCCAAGTGGACCGATGACAAGATCGAGAGCCAAGGAGTTTCAGAACGCCATCACCGCACTACTCACTCAAGTTCAACCCTCTAAAGCTCAGTTCGAGAACAGGAGGATCAAATCATCTTGGTTGCTCGAGTGGACTAATAAACGGGTGATTCGTTTGTACTCTTTTTCCTAGCCTTTGGTTTTGTCCCAATGGGTTTTCCAAAGGAAGGTTTTAATGAGGCAAATGGGCCACTCTAATCCATCAAGTCCACAAGAGTCCACACGAGAAGCTTCAGTCCAAGTCCAAGTTATGTTTGGGTCTCTTTTTCAGAAGTATCAAGCCCAAAGGAGGGATTGTTGGCCCAAATATCATTGTCTCTATGCATGAAAACGCCCAGCCTTATTTGGAGAAGAAGTAGGCGCTTGAGTAGTTCAAAAGTCCCTCAGGAAATAGTTAATCTCGTTTTTAATTATGTGTTTAATTATGACTTCTTCTTTACTCTTTCTTTTTCTTTATAACTTTAGTTTTCTTAACAAATAGACAGACATCTTTTTTTTATATAAAATTTGAGAGTGTTTTCTCTTTAGTTCTTTGAGAACAAAATCTCGATTGCTTGGTGAGTAATATCCAACGATCAAATCGATTCATTCGGTGTGTCATATCCGAAAGAATCAAACCTTGTCTTCTTCAAGTGTGTCATATCTTGACAGAGACATTGAGGTATATCAGAGGCTTTCCCGCAACCTCTGTGCGACCACTCGTTCCACCCAAACCCTTTACCCCTCGAAAGTGCAAATCCCGGGAAGATTCATATCAATTTGTTTAGGATTTAAGCCTAGAAGTTTTTTAACGTATAAATACTTGTTTTTAAGCCATTGTGTAGGCTATGCTTATTTTATTCTAAGAGTTTTTGAAGACTTCTTGTGAAGAGGTACAATTTATTTTATCTATTAGATTTGTTGTATGAGTTTTTTATCTATCATGTTTTTTTAAACGAGAACCATGTGTGAGTGGTTCGCTAGTTAGGTTTAGAGTCTTTCAAGGGAATCATGAATCATTGTATTAGATATAAATAGAGAATTATCCTAGAATATCTTCATGTATTGTTGTACTGAATGTTTAGACGAGATTAACTACCTAGTTAATGATATTAGGTGCAACGTATTCTCAAAAAACTTATAGGTTGCTGGATAGAACATAG
Organism: Cardamine chenopodiifolia; assembly: GCA_963922655.1. Taxonomy (NCBI): domain Eukaryota; kingdom Viridiplantae; phylum Streptophyta; class Magnoliopsida; order Brassicales; family Brassicaceae; genus Cardamine; species Cardamine chenopodiifolia. Next base: position 11,719,068 of record OZ000486.1, on the reverse strand, counting down.
ATGAGTGTATCGTCCTTAGCCAACGAAAGTTGATGCTATTGCCATACGTTAACATATTGAACCTAATCAATAATTGTTGTTTGGAATGCAAAATTCAACGACAGTTAGATACTTAGATTGCTAAGCAAAATATTTAGTTACTCGTAAGTGGATTAGTTATATATTTATGTTTGTGTTTGAGATAGGTGCTTAATCATTCCCTGAATAGTTTTCTGGTTTATGATCTTTGATTCTCGGGATATCCCTGAGACCTAAAGCCTTTATCCATAGATGTTACTTTGTTGTTACTCTCAATTGCTTTCTAGCTTTCATTTGGAAGTTGTTTGAAGTCGATCCAGCGGTGCGATTCAATGTTATGACGATTTTGGTGAAGGCGGTCAGGACTGGAGAGCATATGAAGCATGCACGGAGCCAAACTAGCGTGAAGAATCATTCTCTGAATAGTTGTCTGGTTTATGATCTTTGCTTCTCAGGATATCCCTGAGACCTAACGCCTTTATCCGATCTTGGATCAGATTGATCGATCCAAAAATGGCGTAAGAATCCAAATCGACCGATCTAGACCAGTTCGACCGATCCAGGCCAGTTCGACCGATCCAGACCAAATCGACCTGTCCAGACCTAAGTGACCGACTAGATCGACCTGTCCAGATCATATCAATCGATTCAAGCCTTTAAACTTGTCCAAAAAAATGGAAAATTTGTTCTTTTTTCTAATTTTTTAAGAGTTCGGCCTAGAAGATTTTTAACGTATAAATACTTGTTTTTAAGCCATTGTTTAGGCTATCTTTATTATTCTAAGAGTTTTTGAACACTTCTTGTGAAGAGGTACAATTTATTTTATCTATTAGATTTGTTTTATGAGTTCTTCATCTATCATGTTTTTTTTAACGACAACCATGAGTGAGTGGTTCTCTAGTTAGGTTTAGAGTCTTTCAAGGAAATCATGAATCATTGAATTAGATAACTAGAGAATTAAACTAGAATATCTTTATCTATTGTTGTACTAAATGTTTAGACGAGATTAACTACCTAGTTGATTATATTAAGTGCAACCTATTCTCCAAAACTTATAGGTTGCTGGATAGAACATAGATGAGCGTATCGTCCTTAGCCAACAAAAGTTGATGCTATTGCCATACGTTAACAGATTGAACCTAATCAATAATGCTTGTTTAGAATACGACATTTAACGACAGTAAGATACTTAGATTGCTAAGCAAACTATTTAGTGACATGAAAGTGGATTAGTTATACATTTATGTTTGAGTTTGAGATAGGTGCTTAATTATTCCCTGAATAGTTGTATGGTTTATGATCTTTATCATTCCCTAACGCCTTTATCCATAGATTTTACTTTCTTGTTACTCTCAATTGCTTTCTATCTTTCATTTGGAAGTGGTTTGAAGTTGATCCAACTATGCAATTAAAAGTTATGACGATTTTAGTGAAAGAGTTCAAGTCTGGCGAGCAGATGAAGCATGCACCGAGCCAAACTGGCGTGAAGAATCAGATCGACCGATTTTAGATCAGATTGATTGATCCAAAAATGTCGTAAGTTTCAAAATCGACCGATCCAGACCTGATCGACCGATCTAGACCTGATCGACCGATCCTAACCAAATCGACCTATCCAGACCTGATCGACCGACCAGATCGATCTGTCTAGATTAGATCGATCGATTCAACCCTTAAATCCTGCCCGAGAAAAATGAAAAAGTTTTTCTTTTTCCTAATTTGTTTAGGATTTCGGCCTAAACGTTTTTGTACCTATAAGTACTTGTTTTTAAGCCATTGTTTAGGTTATGCTTATTTTATTCTAAGAATTTTTGAAGAATTTTTGTGAAGAGATACAGTTTGTTTTATCTATTGTATTTGTTTCATGAGTTCTTCATCTATCATGTTTTGTTTAACCCCAACTATGAATGAGTAGTTCTTTAGTTATGTTTAGGGTCTTTCAAGGGAATCATGAATCATTGAATTAGACACAAATAGAGAATTATCCTAGAATATCTTCATCTATTGTTGTACTGAATGTTTAGACGAGATTAACTGCGTAGTTGATGATATTAGGTGCAACCTATTCTCCAAAAACTAATAGGTGGCTGGATAAAACATTAATGAGTGTATCGTCCTTAGCCAACAAAAGTTGATGCTATTGCCATACATTAACATATTGAATGCAAAATTCAACGACAGTTAGATACTTAGATTGCTAAGCAAAATATTTAGTGACACGAAAGTGGATTAGTTATACATTTATGTATGACTTTGAGATATGTGCTTAATCATTCCCTGAATAGTTGTCTGGTTTATTATCTTTGATTCTCGGGACATTCCTGTGACCTAACGTCTTTATCCATAGATTTTACTTTGTTTTTACTTTTAATTGCTTTCTACCTTTCATTAGGTAGTGGTTTGAAGTCGATCCAACGGTGCGATTAAAAGTTATGACGATTTTGGTGAAGGCGGTCCAGTCTAGCGAGCAGATGAAGCATGCGCAGAGCCAAACTGGCGTGAAGAATCAGATCAACCGATCGAGGATCAGATCGATCGATCCAAAAATGCCGTAAGAATTCAAATCAACCGATCCAGATTAGATCAACCGATCCAGATCTGATATACCTGTTCAGACCAAATTGACCGACAAGATCGACCTGTCAAGATCAGATCAATCGATTCAAGCCTTTAAACCTGCCCGAAAAAAATGTAAAAGTTGTTCTTTTTCCTAATTTGTGATGTGATCATGAAAAGCTATCGAAAACAGCTTGAAGCCGAGGATGATTTGACAGTGCCAAGTGGACCGATGACAAGATCGAGAGCCAAGGAGTTTCAGAACGCCATCACCACACTACTCACTAAAGTTCAATCCTCTAAAGCTCAGTTCGAGAACAGGAGGATCAAATCATCTTGGTTGCTCGAGTGGACTAATAATAGGGTGATTCGTTTGTACTCTTTTTCCTAGCCTTTAGTTTTGTTCCAATGGGTTTTCCAAAGGAAGGTTTTAATGAGGCAAATGGGCCACTCTAATCCATCAAGTCCACAAGAGTCCACACGAGAAGCTTCAGTCCAAGTCCAAGTTATGTTTGGGTCTCTTTTTAAGAAGTATCAAGCCCAAAGGAGGGATTGTTGGCCCAAATATCATTGTCTCTATGCATGAAAACGCCCAGCCTTATTTGGAGAAGAAGTAGGCGCTTGAGTATTTCAAAAGTCCCTCGGGAAATAGTTAATATCGTTTTCAATTCTGCGTTTAATTATGACTTTTTTTTTACTCTTTCTTTTTCTTTATAACTTTAGTTTTCTTAACAAATAGACAGACATCTTTTTTTTATATAAAATTTGAGAGTGTTTTCTCTTTAGTTCTTTGAGAACAAAATCTCGATTGCTTGGTGAGTAATATCCAACGATCAAATCGATTCATTCGGTGTGTCATATCCGAAAGAATCAAACCTTGTCTTCTTCAAGTGTGTCATATCTTGACAGAGACATTGAGGTATATCAGAGGCTTTCCCGCAACCTCTGTGCGACCACTCGTTCCACCCAAACCCTTTACCCCTCGAAAGTGCAAATCCCGGGAAGATTCATATCAATTGGTTTAGGATTTAAGCCTAGAAGTTTTTTTAACGTATAAATACTTGTTTTTAAGCCATTGTGTAGGCTATGCTTATTTTATTCTAAGAGTTTTTGAAGACTTCTTGTGAAGAGGTACAATTTATTTTATCTATTAGATTTGTTGTATGAGTTTTTTATCTATCATGTTTTTTTAAACGAGAACCATGTGTGAGTGTTTCGCTAGTTAGGTTTAGAGTCTTTCAAGGGAATCATGAATCATTGTATTAGATATAAATAGAGAATTATCCTAGAATATCTTCATGTATTGTTGTACTGAATGTTTAGACGAGATTAACTACCTAGTTGATGATATTAGGTGCAACGTATTCTCAAAAAACTTATAGGTTGCTGGATAGAACATAGATGAGTATATCGTCCTTAGCCAACGAAAGTTGATGCTATTGCCATACGTTTACATATTGAACCTAATCAATAATTGTTGTTTGGAATGCAAAATTCAACGACAGTTAGATACTTAGATTGCTAAGCAAAATATTTAGTTACTCGTAAGTGGATTAGTTATATATTTATGTTTGTGTTTGAGATAGGTGCTTAATCATTCCCTGAATAGTTTTCTGGTTTATGATCTTTGATTCTCGGGATATCCCTGAGACCTAAAGCCTTTATCCATAGATGTTACTTTGTTGTTACTCTCAATTGCTTTCTAGCTTTCATTTGGAAGTTGTTTGAAGTCGATCCAACGGTGCGATTCAATGTTATGACGATTTTGGTGAAGGCGGTCAGGACTGGAGAGCAGATGAAGCATGCGCGGAGCCAAACTAGCGTGAAGAATCAGATCGACCAATCTAGGATCATATCGATCAATGCAAAAATACTGTAAGAATCCAAATCGACCGATCCAGACCAGATCGACCGATCCAGACCTGATCGAAATGTCCAGACCAGATCGACCGACCAAATCGATCTGTCCATATTACATTGATCGATTCAAGCCTTAAATCCTGCCCGAGAAAAATGGAAAAGTTGGTCTTTTTCCTAATTTGTTTAGGCTATGCTTATTTTATTCTAAGAGTTTTTGAAGACTTCTTGTTAAGAGGTACAATTTATTTTATCCATTAGATTTGTTTTATGAGTTCTTCATCTATTATGTTATTTTTAACGACAACCATGAGTGAGTGGTTCTCTAGTTAGGTTTAGTGTCTTTCAAGGGAATCATGAATCATTGAATTAGACATATATAGAGAATTATCCTAGAATATCTTCATCTTTTGTTGTATTGAATGTTTAGACGAGATTAACTATCTAGTTGAAGATATTAGGTGCAACCTATTCTCCAAAAACTAATAGATGGCTGGATAAAACATTAATGAGAGTATCGTCCTTAGCCAACAAAAGTTGATGTTATTGCCATACATTAACATATTGAATGCAAAATTCAACGACAGTTAGATACTTAGATTGCTAAGCAAAATATTTAGTGACACGAAAGTGGATTAGTTATACATTTATGTATGACTTTGAGATATGTGCTTAATCATTCCCTGAATTGTTGTCTGGTTTATTATCTTTGATTCTCGGGACATTCCTGTGACCTAACGTTTTTATCCGTAGATTTTACTTTGTTTTTACTTTTAATTGCTTTCTACCTTTCATTAGGTAGTGGTTTGAAGTCGATCCAACGGTACGATTAAAAGTTATGACGATTTTGGTGAAGGCGGTCCAGTCTAGCGAGCAGATGAAGCATGCGCAGAGCCAAACTGGCGTGAAGAATCAGATCAACCGATCGAGGATCAGATCGATCGATCCAAAAATGCCGTAAGAATTCAAAGCAACCGATCCAGATTAGATCAACCGATCTAGATCCGATCGACCTGTTCAGACCAAATTGACCGACAAGATCGACCTGTCAAGATCAGATCAATCGATTCAAGCCTTTAAACCTGCCCGAAAAAAATGTAAAAGTTGTTCTTTTTCCTAATTTGTGATGTGATCATGGAAAGCTATCGAAAACAGCTTGAAGCCGAGGATGCTTTGACAGTGCCAAGTGGACCGATGACAAGATCGAGAGCCAAGGAGTTTCAGAAAGCCATCACCGCACTACTCACTCAAGTTCAACCCTCTAAAGCTCAGTTCGAGAACAGGAGGATCAAATCATCTTGGTTGCTCGAGTGGACTAATAAACGGGTGATTCGTTTGTACTCTTTTTCCTAGCTTTTGGTTTTTTCCCAATGGGTTTTCCAAAGGAAGGTTTTAATGAGGCAAATAGGCCACTCTAATCCATCAAGTCCACAAGAGTCCACAAGAGAAGCTTCAGTCCAAGTCCAAGTTATGTTAGGTCTCTTTTTCAGAAGTATCAAGCCCAAAGGAGGGATTGTTGGCCCAAATATCATTGTCTCTATGCATGAAAACGGCCAGCCTTATTTGGAGAAGAAGTAGGCGCTTGAGTAGTTCAAAAGTCCCTCGGGAAATAGTTAATCTCGTTTTTAATTCTGTGTTTAATTATGACTTCTTCTTTACTCTTTTTTTTCTTTATAACTTTAGTTTTCTTAACAAATAGACAGACATCTTTTTTTTATATAAAATTTGAGAGTGTTTTCTCTTTAGTTCTTTGAGAACAAAATCTCGATTGCTTGGTGAGTAATATCCAACGATCAAATCGATTCATTCGGTGTGTCATATCCGAAAGAATCAAACCTTGTCTTCTTCAAGTGTGTCATATCTTGACAGAGACATTGAGGTATATCAGAGGCTTTCCCACAACCTCTGTGCGACCACTCGTTCCACCCAAACCTTTTACCCCTCGAAAGTGCAAAACCCGGGAAGATTCATATCAATTTGTTTAGGATTTAAGCCTAGAAGTTTTTTAACGTATAAATACTTGTTTTTAAGCCATTGTGTAGGTTGTGCTTATTTTATTCTAAGAGTTTTTGAAGACTTCTTGTGAAGAGGTACAATTTATTTTATCTATTAGATTTGTTGTATGAGTTTTTTATCTATCATGTTTTTTTAAACGACAACCATGTGTGAGTGATTCGCTAGTTAGGTTTAGAGTCTTTCAAGAGAATCATGAATCATTGTATTAGATATAAATAGAGAATTATCCTAGAATATCTTCATCTATTGTTGTACTGAATGTTTAGCCGAGATTAACTACCTAGTTGATGATATTAGGTGCAACGTATTCTCAAAAAACTTATAGGTTGCTGGATAGAACATAGATGAACGTATCGTCCTTAGCCAACAAAAGTTGATGCTATTGCCATACGTTAACATATTGAACCTAATCAATAATTGTTCTTTGGAATGCAAAATTCAACGACAGTTAGATACTTAGATTGCTAAGCAAAATATTTAGTTACCGTAAGTGGAATAGTTATACATTTATGTTTGTGTTTGAGATAGGTGCTTAATCATTCCCTGTATAGTTTTCTGGTTTATGATCTTTGATTCTCGGGATATCCCTGAGACCTAAAGCCTTTATCCATAGATGTTACTTTGTTGTTACTCTCAATTGCTTTCTAGCTTTCATTTGGAAGTTGTTTGAAGTCGATCCAACGGTGCGATTAAATGTTATGACGATTTTGGTGAAGGCGGTCAGGACTGGAGAGCAGATGAAGCATGCACGGAGCCAAACTAGCGTGAAGAATCAGATCGACCAATCTAGGATCATATCGATCAATGCAAAAATACTGTAAGAATCCAAATCGACCGATCCAGACCAGATCGACCGATCCAGACCTGATCGAAATGTCCAGACCAGATCGACCGACCAAATCGATCTGTCCATATTACATTGATCGATTCAAGCCTTAAATCCTGCCCGAGAAAAATGGAAAAGTTGGTCTTTTTCCTAATTTGTTTAGGCTATGCTTATTTTATTCTAAGAGTTTTTGAAGACTTCTTGTTAAGAGGTACAATTTATTTTATCCATTAGATTTGTTTTATGAGTTCTTCATCTATCATGTTATTTTTAACGACAACCATGAGTGAGTGGTTCTCTAGTTAGGTTTAGTGTCTTTCAAGGGAATCATGAATCATTGAATTAGACATATATAGTGAATTATCCTAGACTATCTTCATCTTTTGTTGTACTGAATGTTTAGACGAGATTAACTACCTAGTAGATGATATTAGGTGCAACCTATTCTCCAGAAACTTATGGGTTACTGGATAGAACATAGATGAGCGTATCGTCCTTAGCCAACAAAAGTTGATGCTATTGCCATACGTTAACATATTGAACCTAATCAATAATACTTTTTTAGAATGCGAAATTCAACGACAGTTAGATACTTAGATTGCTAAGCAAAATATTTAGTAATACGAAAGTTGATTAGTTATACATTTATGTTTGAGTTTGAGATAAGTGCTTAATCATTCTCTGAATAGTTGTCTGGTTTATGATCTTTGCTTCTCAGCATATCCCTGAGACGTAACGCCTTTATCCGATCTTGGATCAGATTGATCGATCCAAAAATGGCGTAAGAATCCAAATCGACCGATCTAGATCAGTTCGACCGATCCAGGCCAGTTCGACCGATCCAGACCAAATCGACCTGTCCAAACCTAAGTGACCGACCAGATCGACCTGTCCAGATCAGATCAATCGATTCAAGCCTTTAAACCTGCCCAAAAAATGGAAAATTTGTTCTTTTTCCTAATTTGTTTAAGATTTCGGCCTAGAAGATTTTTAACGTACAAATACTTGTTTTTAAGCTATTGTTTAGGCTATCTTTATTTTATTCTAAGAGTTTTTGAACACTTCTTGTGAAGAAGTACAATTTATTTTATCTATTAGATTTGTTTTATGAGTTCTTCATCTCTCATGCTTTTTTTAACGACAACCATGAGTGAGTGGTTCTCTAGTTAGGTTTAGAGTCTTTCAAGGAAATCATGAATCATTGAATTAGATAACTAGAGAATTATCCTAGAATATCTTCATCTATTGTTGTACTAAATGTTTAGATGAGATTAACTACTAGTTGATTATATTAAGTGCAACCTATTCTCCAAAAACTTATAGGTTGTTGGATAGAACATAGATGAGCGTATCGTCCTTAGCCAACAAAAGTTGATGCTATTACCATACGTTAACAGATTGAACCTAATCAATAATGCTTGTTTAGAATACGACATTCAACGACAGTAAGATACTTAGATTGCTAAGCAAACTATTTAGTGACATGAAAATGGATTAGTTATACATTTATGTTTGAGTTTGAGATGGGTGCTTAATCATTCCCTGAATAGTTGTCTGGTTTATGATCTTTAAATCTCGGGAAATTCCTGAGACCTAACGCCTTTATCCATAGATTTTACTTTCTTGTTACTCTCAATTGTTTCAAGCTTTCATTTGGAAGTGGTTTGAAGTTGATCCAACTATGCGATTAAAAGTTATGACGATTTTTGTGAAGGAGTTCAAGTCTGGCGAGCAGATGAAACATGCGCCGAGCCAAACTGGCGTGAAGAATCAGATCGACCGATTTTGGATCAGATTGATCGATCCAAAAATGTCGTAAGTTTCAAAATCGACCGATCCAGACCTGATTGACCGATCCAGACCTGATCGACCGATCCTGACCAAATCGACCTATCCAGACCTGATCGACCGACCAGATCGAACTGTCTAGATTAGATCGATCGATTCAACCCTTAAATCTTGCCCGAGAAAAATGATAATTTTTTTCTTTTTCATAATTTGTTTAGGATTTCGTCCTAAACGTTTTTGTACCTATAAGTACTTGTTTTTAAGCCATTGTTTAGGTTATGCTTATTTTATTCTAAGAATTTTTGAAGAATTTTTGTGAAGAGATACAGTTTGTTTTATCTATTGTATTTGTTTCATGAGTTCTTCATCTATCATGTTTTGTTTAACCCCAACTATGAATGAGTAGTTCTCTAGTTATGTTTAGGGTCTTTCAAGGGAATCATGAATCATTGAATTAGACACAAATAGAGAATTATCCTAGAATATCTTCATCTATTGTTGTACTGAATGTTTAGACGAGATTAACTGCGTAGTTGATGATATTAGGTGCAACCTATTCTCCAAAAACTAATAGGTGGCTGGATAAAACATTAATGAGTGTATCGTCCTTAGCCAACAAAAGTTGATGCTATTGCCATACATTAACATATTGAATGCAAAATTCAACGACAGTTAGATACTTAGATTGCTAAGCAAAATATTTAGTGACACGAAAGTGGATTAGTTATACATTTATGTATGACTTTGAGATAGGTGCTTAATCATTCCCTGAATAGTTGTCTGGTTTATTATCTTTGATTCTTGGGACATTCCTGTGACCTAACGTATTTATCCATAGATTTTACTTTGTTTTTACTTTTAATTGCTTTCTACCTTTCATTAGGTAGTGGTTTGAAGTCGATCCAACGGTGCGATTAAAAGTTATGACGATTTTGGTGAAGGCAGTCCAGTCTAGCAAGCAGATGAAGCATGCGCAGAGACAAACTGGCGTGAAGAATCAGATCAACCGATCGAGGATCAGATCGATCGATCCAAAAATGCCGTAAGAATCCAAATCAACCGATCCAGATTAGATCAACCAATCCAGATCCGATCGACCTGTTCAGACCAAATTGACCGACAAGATCGACCTGTCAAGATCAGATCAATCGATTCAAGCCTTTAAACCTGCCCGAAAAAAATGTAAAAGTTGTTCTTTTTCCTAATTTGTGATGTGATCATGGAAAGCTATCGAAAACAGCTTGAAGCCGAGGATGCTTTGACAGTGCCAAGTGGACAGATGACAAGATCGAGAGCCAAGGAGTTTCAGAACGCCATCACCGCACTACTCACTAAAGTTCAATCCTCTAAAGCTCAGTCCGAGAACATGAGGATCAAATCATCTTGGTTGCTCGAGTGGACTAATAATAGGGTGATTCGTTTGTACTCTTTTTCCTAGCCTTTAGTTTTGTTCCAATGGGTTTTCCAAAGGAAGGTTTTAATGAGGCAAATGGGCCACTCTTATCCATCAAGTCCACAAGAGTCCACACGAGAAGCTTCAGTCCAAGTCCAAGTTATGTTTGGGTCTCTTTTTCAGAAGTATCAACCCCAAAGGAGGGATTGTTGGCCCAAATATCATTGTCTCTATGCATGAAAACGCCCAGCCTTATTTGGAGAAGAAGTAGGTGCTTGAGTAGTTCAAAAGTCCCTCGGGAAATAGTTAATATCGTTTTCAATTCTGCGTTTAATTATGACTTTTTCTTTACTCTTTCTTTTTCTTTATAACTTTAGTTTTCTTAAGAAATAGACAGGCATCTTTTTTTTATATAAAATTTGAGAGTGTTTTCTCTTTAGTTCTTTGAGAACAAAATCTCAATTGCTTGGTGAGTAATATCCAACGATCAAATCGATTCATTCGGTGTGTCATATCCGAAAGAATCAAAACTTGTCTTCTTCAAGTGTGTCATATCTTGACAGAGACATTGAGGTATATCAGAGGCTTTCCCGCAACCTCTGTGCGACCACTCGTTCCACCCAAATCCTTTACCCCTCGAAAGTGCAAATCTCGGGAAGATTCATATCAATTTGTTTAGGATTTAAGCCTAGAAGTTTTTTCACGTACAAATACTTGTTTTTAAGCCATTGTCTAGGCTATGCTTATTTTATTCTAAGAGTTTTTGAAGACTTTTTGTGAAGAGGTACAATTTATTTTATCTATTAGATTTGTTGTATGAGTTTTTTATCTATCATGTTTTTTTAAACGACAACCATGTGTGAGTGGTTCGCTAGTTAGGTTTAGAGTCTTTCAAGGGAATCATGAATCATTGTATTAGATATAAATAGAGAATTATCCTAGAATATCTTCATCTATTGTTGTACTGAATGTTTTAGACGAGATTAACTACCTAGTTGATGATATTAGGTGCAATGTATTCTCAAAAAACTTATAGGTTGCTGGATAGAACATAGATGAACGTATCGTCCTTAGCCAACAAAAGTTGATGCTATTGCCATACGTTAACATATTGAACCTAATCAATAATTGTTCTTTGGAATGCAAAATTCAACGACAGTTAGATACTTAGATTGCTAAGCAAAATATTTAGTTACCGTAAGTGGAATAGTTATACATTTATGTTTGTGTTTGAGATAGGTGCTTAATCATTCCCTGAATAGTTTTCTGGTTTATGATCTTTGATTCTCGGGATATCCCTGAGACCTAAAGCCTTTATCCATAGATGTTACTTTGTTGTTACTCTCAATTGCTTTCTAGCTTTCATTTGGAAGTTGTTTGAAGTCGATCCAACGGTGCGATTAAATGTTATGACGATTTTGGTGAAGGCGGTCAGGACTGGAGAGCAGATGAAGCATGCACGGAGCCAAACTAGCGTGAAGAATCAGATCGACCAATCTAGGATCATATCGATCAATGCAAAAATACTGTAAGAATCCAAATCGACCGATCAAGACCTGATCGAAATGTCCAGACCAGATCGAAATGTCCAGACCAGATCGACCGACCAAATCGATCTGTCCATATAACATTGATCGATTCAAGCCTTAAATCCTGCCCGAGAAAAATGGAAAAGTTGGTCTTTTTCCTAATTTGTTTAGGCTATGCTTATTTTATTCTAAGAGTTTTTGAAGACTTCTTGTTAAGAGGTACAATTTATTTTATCCATTAGATTTGTTTTATGAGTTCTTCATCTATCATGTTATTTTTAACGACAACCATGAGTGAGTGGTTCTCTAGTTAGGTTTAGTGTCTTTCAAGGGAATCATGAATCATTGAATTAGACATATATAGTGAATTATCCTAGAATATCTGCATCTTTTGTTGTACTGAATGTTTAGACGAGATTAACTACCTAGTAGATGATTTTAGGTGCAACCTATTCTCCAAAAACTTATAGGTTACTGGATAGAACATAGATGAGCATATCGTCCTTAGCCAACAAAAGTTGATGCTATTGCCATACGTTAACATATTGAACCTAATCAATAATGCGTGTTTAGAATGTGAAATTCAACGACAGTTAGATACTTAGATTGCTAAGCAAAATATTTAGTAATACGAAAGTTGATTAGTTATACATTTATGTTTGAGTTTGAGATAAGTGCTTAATCATTCTCTGAATAGTTGTCTGGTTTATGATCTTTGCTTCTCAGCATATCCCTGAGACGTAACGCCTTTATCCGATCTTGGATCAGATTGATCGATCCAAAAATGGCGTAAGAATCCAAATCGACCGATCTAGATCAGTTCGACCGATCCAGGCCAGTTCGACCGATCCAGACCAAATCGACCTGTCCAAACCTAAGTGACCGACCAGATCGACCTGTCCAGATCAGATCAATCGATTCAAGCCTTTAAACCTGCCCAAAAATGGAAAATTTGTTCTTTTTCCTAATTTGTTTAAGATTTCGGCCTAGAAGATTTTTAACGTACAAATACTTGTTTTTAAGCCATTGTTTAGGCTATCTTTATTTTATTCTAAGAGTTTTTGAACACTTCTTGTGAAGAGGTACAATTTATTTTATCTATTAGATTTGTTTTATGAGTTCTTCATCTCTCATGCTTTTTTTAACGACAACCATGAGTGAGTGGTTCTCTAGTTAGGTTTAGAGTCTTTCAAGGAAATCATGAATCATTGAATTAGATAACTAGAGAATTATCCTAGAATATCTTCATCTATTGTTGTACTAAATGTTTAGACGAGATTAACTACCTAGTTGATTATATTAAGTGCAACCTATTCTCCAAAAACTTATAGGTTGCTGGATAGAACATAGATGAGCGTATCGTCCTTAGCCAACAAAAGTTGATGCTATTACCATACGTTAACAGATTGAACCTAATCAATAATGCTTGTTTAGAATACGACATTCAACGACAGTAAGATACTTAGATTGCTAAGCAAACTATTTAGTGACATGAAAGTGGATTAGTTATACATTTATGTTTGAGTTTGAGATAGGTGCTTAATCATTCCCTGAATAGTTGTCTGGTTTATGATCTTTAAATCTCGGGAAATTCTTGAGACCTAACGCCTTTATCCATAGATTTTACTTTCTTGTTACTCTCAATTGCTTTCTAGCTTTCATTTGGAAGTGGTTTGAAGTTGATCCAACTATGCGATTAAAAGTTATGACGATTTTAGTGAAGGAGGTCAAGTTTGGCGAGCAGATGAAGCATGTGCAGAGCCAAACTGGCGTGAAGAATCATATCGACCAATTTTGGATCAGATTGATCGATCCAAAAATGTCGTAAGTTTCAAAATCGACCGATCCAGACCTGATCGACCGATCCAGACCTGATCGACCGATCCTGACCAAATCGACCGACCAGATCGATCTGTCTAGATTAGATCGATCGATTCAACCCTTAAATCCTGCCCGAGAAAAATGAAAAAGTTTTTCTTTTTCCTAATTTGTTTAGGATTTCGGCCTAAACGTTTTTGTACCTATAAGTACTTGTTTTTAAGCCATTGTTTAGGTTATGCTTATTTTATTCTAAGAATTTTTGAAGAATTTTTGTGAAGAGATACAGTTTGTTTTATCTATTGTATTTGTTTCATGAGTTCTTCATCTATCATGTTTTGTTTAACCCCAACTATGAATGAGTAGTTCTCTAGTTATGTTTAGGGTCTTTCAAGGGAATCATGAATCATTGAATTAGACACAAATAGAGAATTATCCTAGAATATCTTCATCTATTGTTGTACTGAATGTTTAGACGAGATTAACTGCGTAGTTGATGATATTAGGTGCAACCTATTCTCCAAAAACTAATAGGTGGCTGGATAAAACATTAATGAGTGTATCGTCCTTAGCCAACAAAAGTTGATGCTATTGCCATACATTAACATATTGAATGCAAAATTCAACGACAGTTAGATACTTAGATTGCTAAGCAAAATATTTAGTGACACGAAAGTGGATTAGTTATACATTTATGTATGACTTTGAGATAGGTGCTTAATCATTCCCTGAATAGTTATCTGGTTTATTATCTTTGATTCTCGGGACATTCCTGTGACCTAACGTCTTTATCCATAGATTTTACTTTGTTTTTACTTTTAATTGCTTTCTACCTTTCATTAGGTAGTGGTTTGAAGTCGATCCAACGGTGCGATTAAAAGTTATGACGATTTTGGTGAAGGCGGTCGAATCTAGCGAGCAGATGAAGCATGCGCAGAGCCAAACTGGCGTGAAGAATCAGATCAACCGATCGAGGATCAGATCGATCGATCCAAAAATGCCGTAAGAATCCAAATCAACCGATCCAGATTAGATCAACCGATCCAGATCCGATCGACCTGTTCAGACCAAATTGACCGACAAGATCGACCTGTCAAGATCAGATCAATCGATTCAAGCCTTTAAACCTGCCCGAAAAAAATGTAAAAGTTGTTCTTTTTCCTAATTTGTGATGTGATCATGGAAAGCTATCGAAAACAGCTTGAAGCCGAGGATGCTTTGACAGTGCCAAGTGGACCGATGACAAGATCGAGAGCCAAGGAGTTTCAGAACGCCATCACCGCACTACTCACTCAAGTTCAACCCTCTAAAGCTCAGTTCGAGAACATGAGGATCAAATCATCTTGGTTGCTCGAGTGGACTAATAATAGGGTGATTCGTTTGTACTCTTTTTCCTAGCCTTTGGTTTTGTCCCAATGGGTTTTCCAAAGGAAGGTTTTAATGAGGCAAATGGGCCACTCTAATCCATCAAGTCCACAAGAGTCCACACGAGAAGCTTCAGTCCAAGTCCAAGTTATGTTTGGGTCTCTTTTTCAGAAGTATCAAGCCCAAAGGAGGGATTGTTGGCCCAAATATCATTGTCTCTATGCATGAAAACGCCCAGCCTTATTTGGAGAAGAAGTAGGCGCTTGAGTAGTTCAAAAGTCCCTCGGGAAATAGTTAATATCGTTTTCAATTCTGCGTTTAATTATGACTTTTTCTTTACTCTTTCTTTTTCTTTATAACTTTAATTTTCTTAAGAAATAGACATGCATCTTTTTTTTATATAAAATTTGAGAGTGTTTTCTCTTTAGTTCTTTGAGAACAAAATCTCGATTGCTTGGTGAGTAATATCCAACGATCAAATCGATTCATTCGGTGTGTCATATCCGAAAGAATTAAACCTTGTCTTCTTCAAGTGTGTCATATCTTGACAGAGACATTGAGGTATATCAGAGGCTTTCCCGCAACCTCTGTGCGACCACTCGTTCCACCCAAACCCTTTACCCCTCGAAAGTGCAAATCCCGGGAAGAATCATATCAATTTGTTTAGGATTTAAGCCTAGAAGTTTTTTCATGTATAAATACTTGTTTTTAAGCCATTGTGTAGGCTATGCTTATTTTATTCTAAGAGTTTTTGAAGACTTCTTGTGAAGAGGTACAATTTATTTTATCTATTAGATTTGTTGTATGAGTTTTTTATCTATCATGTTTTTTTAAACGACAACCATGTGTGAGTGGTTCGCTAGTTAGGTTTAGAGTCTTTCAAGGGAATCATGAATCATTATATTAGATATAAATAGAGAATTATCCTAGAATATCTTCATCTATTGCTGTACTGAATGTTTTAGACGAGATTAACTACCTAGTTGATGATATTAGGTGCAACGTATTCTACAAAAACTTATAGGTTGCTTGATAGAACATAGATGAGCGTATCGTCCTTAGCCAACGAAAGTTGATGCTATTGCCATATGTTAACATATTGAACCTAATCAATAATTGTTCTTTGGAATGCAAAATTCAACGACAGTTAGATACTTAGATTGCTAAGCAAAATATTTAGTTACCGTAAGTGGAATAGTTATACATTTATGTTCGTGTTTGAGATAGGTGCTTAATCATTCCCTGAATAGTTTTCTGGTTTATGATCTTTGATTCTCGGGATATCCCTGAGACCTAAAGCCTTTATCTATAGATGTTACTTTGTTGTTACTCTCAATTGCTTTCTAGCTTTCATTTGGAAGTTGTTTGAAGTCGATCCAACGGTGCGATTAAATGTTATGACGATTTTGGTGAAGGCGGTCAGGACTAGAGAGCAGATGAAGCATGCACGGAGCCAAACTAGCGTGAAGAATCAGATCGACCAATCTAGGATCATATCGATCAATGCAAAAATACTGTAAGAATCCAAATCGACCGATCCAGACCAGATCGACCGATCCAGACCTGATCGAAATGTCCAGACCAGATCGACCGACCAAATCGATCTGTCCATATTACATTGATCGATTCAAGCCTTAAATCCTGCCCGAGAAAAATGGAAAAGTTGGTCTTTTTCCTAATTTGTTTAGGCTATGCTTATTTTATTCTAAGAGTTTTTGAAGACTTCTTGTTAAGAGGTACAATTTATTTTATCCATTAGATTTGTTTTATGAGTTCTTCATCTATCATGTTATTTTTAACGACAACCATGAGTGAGTGGTTCTCTAGTTAAGTTTAGTGTCTTTCAAGGGAATCATGAATCATTGAATTAGACATATATAGTGAATTATCCTAGAATATCTTCATCTTTTGTTGTACTGAATGTTTAGATGAGATTAACTGCGTAGTTGATGATATTAGGTGCAACCTATTCTCCAAAAACTAATAGGTGGCTGGATAAAACATTAATGAGTGTATCGTCCTTAGCCAACAAAAGTTGATGCTATTGCCATACATTAACATATTGAATGCAAAATTCAACGACAGTTAGATACTTAGATTGCTAAGCAAAATATTTAGTGACACGAAAGTTGATTAGTTATACATTTATGTATGACTTTGAGATAGGTGCTTAATCATTCCCTGAATAGTTGTCTGGTTTATTATCTTTGATTCTCGGGACATTCCTGTGACCTAATGTCTTTATCCATAGATTTTACTTTGTTTTTACTTTTAATTGCTTTCTACCTTTCATTAGGTAGTGGTTTGAAGTCGATCCAACGGTGCGATTAAAAGTTATGACGATTTTGGTGAAGGTGGTCCAGTCTAGCGAGCAGATGAAGCATGCGCAGAGCCAAACTGGCGTGAAGAATCAGATCAACCGATCGAGGATCAGATCGATCGATCCAAAAATGCCGTAAGAATCCAAATCAACCGATCCAGATTAGATCAACCGATCCAGATCCGATCGACCTGTTCAGACCAAATTGACCGACAAGATCGACCTGTCAAGATCAGATCAATCGATTCAAGCCTTTAAACCTGCCCGAAAAAAATGTAAAAGTTGTTCTTTTTCCTAATTTGTGATGTGATCATGGAAAGCTATCGAAAACAGCTTGAAGCCGAGGATGCTTTGACAGTGCCAAGTGGACCGATGACAAGATCGAGAGCCAAGGAGTTTCAGAACGCCATCACCGCACTACTCACTCAAGTTCAACCCTCTAAAGCTCAGTTCGAGAACATGAGGATCAAATCATCTTGGTTGCTCGAGTGGACTAATAATAGGGTGATTCGTTTGTACTCTTTTTCCTAGCCTTTGGTTTTGTCCCAATGGGTTTTCCAAAGAAAGGTTTTAATGAGGCAAATGGGCCACTCTAATCCATCAAGTCCACAAGAGTCCACACGAGAAGTTTCAGTCCAAGTCCAAGTTATGTTTGGGTCTCTTTTTCAGAAGTATCAAGCCCAAAGGAGGGATTGTTGGCCCAAATATCATTGTCTCTATGCATGAAAACGCCCAGCCTTATTTGGAGAAGAAGTAGGCGCTTGAGTAGTTCAAAAGTCCCTCAGGAAATAGTTAATATCGTTTTCAATTCTGCGTTTAATTATGACTTTTTCTTTACTCTTTCTTTTTCTTTATAACTTTAGTTTTCTTAAGAAATAAACAGGCATCTTTTTTTATATAAAATTTGAGAGTGTTTTCTCTTTAGTTCTTTGAGAACAAAATCTCGATTGCTTGGTGAGTAATATCCAACGATCAAATCGATTCATTCGGTGTGTCATATCCGAAAGAATTAAACCTTGTCTTCTTCAAGTGTGTCATATCTTGACAGAGACATTGAGGTATATCAGAGGCTTTCCCGCAACCTCTGTGCGACCACTCATTCCACCCAAACCCTTTACCCCTCGAAAGTGCAAATCCCGGGAAGAATCATATCAATTTGTTTAGGATTTAAGCCTAGAAGTTTTTTCATGTATAAATACTTGTTTTTAAGCCATTGTGTAGGCTATGCTTATTTTATTCTAAGAGTTTTTGAAGACTTCTTGTGAAGAGGTACAATTTATTTTATCTATTAGATTTGTTGTATGAGTTTTTTATCTATCATGTTTTTTTAAACGACAACCATGTGTGAGTGGTTCGCTAGTTAGGTTTAGAGTCTTTCAAGGGAATCATGAATCATTGTATTAGATATAAATAGAGAATTATCCTAGAATATCTTCATCTATTGTTGTACTGAATGTTTTAGACGAGATTAACTACCTAGTTGATGATATTAGGTGCAACGTATTCTCAAAAAACTTATAGGTTGCTTGATAGAACATAGATGAGCGTATCGTCCTTGGCCAACGAAAGTTGATGCTATTGCCATACGTTAACATATTGAACCTAATCAATAATTGTTCTTTGGAATGCAAAATTCAACGACAGTTAGATACTTAGATTGCTAAGCAAAATATTTAGTTACCGTAAGTGGAATAGTTATACATTTATGTTTGTGTTTGAGATAGGTGCTTAATCATTCCCTGAATAGTTTTCTGATTTATGATCTTTGATTCTCGGGATATCTCTGAGACCTAAAGCCTTTATCCATAGATGTTACTTTGTTGTTACTCTCAATTGCTTTCTAGCTTTCATTTGGAAGTTGTTTGAAGTCGATCCAACGGTGCGATTAAATGTTATGACGATTTTGGTGAAGGCGGTCAGGACTGGAGAGCAGATGAAGCATGCACGGAGCCAAACTAGCGTGAAGAATCAGATCGACCAATCTAGGATCATATCGATCAATGCAAAAATACTGTAAGAATCCAAATCGACCGATCCAGACCTGATCGAAATGTCCAGACCAGATCGACCGACCAAATCGATCTGTCCATATTACATTGATCGATTCAAGCCTTAAATCCTGCCCGAGAAAAATGGAAAAGTTGGTCTTTTTCCTAATTTGTTTAGGCTATGCTTATTTTATTCTAAGAGTTTTTGAAGACTTCTTGTTAAGAGGTACAATTTATTTTATCCATTAGATTTGTTTTATGAGTTCTTCATCTATCATGTTATTTTTAACGACAACCATGAGTGAGTGGTTCTCTAGTTAAGTTTAGTGTCTTTCAAGGGAATCATGAATCATTGAATTAGACATATATAGTGAATTATCCTAGAATATCTTCATCTTTTGTTGTACTGAATGTTTAGACGAGATTAACTGCGTAGTTGATGATATTAGGTGCAACCTATTCTCCAAAAACTAATAGGTGGCTGGATAAAACATTAATGAGTGTATCGTCCTTAGCCAACAAAAGTTGATGCTATTGCCATACATTAACATATTGAATGCAAAATTCAACGACAGTTAGATACTTAGATTGCTAAGCAAAATATTTAGTGACACGAAAGTGGATTAGTTATACATTTATGTATGACTTTGAGATAGGTGCTTAATCATTCCCTGAATAGTTGTCTGGTTTATTATTTTTGATTCTCGGGACATTCCTGTGACCTAACGTCTTTATCCATAGATTTTACTTTGTTTTTACTTTTAATTGCTTTCTACCTTTCATTAGGTAGTGGTTTGAAGTCGATCCAACGGTGCGATT
This sequence comes from Cardamine chenopodiifolia, assembly GCA_963922655.1. Lineage (NCBI taxonomy): Eukaryota > Viridiplantae > Streptophyta > Magnoliopsida > Brassicales > Brassicaceae > Cardamine > Cardamine chenopodiifolia. The sequence goes on along the minus strand of OZ000486.1, from coordinate 11,698,775 downwards.
AAAAGTTATGACGATTTTGGTGAAGGCGGTCCAGTCTAGCGAGCAGATGAAGCATGCGTAGAGCCAAACTGGCGTGAAGAATCAGATCAACCGATCGAGGATCAGATCGATCGATCCAAAAATGCCGTAAGAATCCAAATCAACCGATCCAGATTAGATCAACCGATCCAGATTAGATCAACCGATCCAGATCCGATCGACCTGTTCAGACCAAATTGACCGACAAGATCGACCTGTCAAGATCAGATCAATCGATTCAAGCCTTTAAACCTGCCCGAAAAAAATGTAAAAGTTGTTCTTTTTCCTAATTTGTGATGTGATCATGGAAAGCTATCGAAAACAGCTTGAAGCCGAGGATGCTTTGACAGTGCCAAGTGGACCGATGACAAGATCGAGAGCCAAGGAGTTTCAGAACGCCATCACCGCACTACTCACTCAAGTTCAACCCTCTAAAGCTCAGTTCGAGAACATGAGGATCAAATCATCTTGGTTGCTCGAGTGGACTAATAATAGGGTGATTCGTTTGTACTCTTTTTCCTAGCCTTTGGTTTTGTCCCAATGGGTTTTCCAAAGGAAGGTTTTAATGAGGCAAATGGGCCACTCTAATCCATCAAGTCCACAAGAGTCCACACGAGAAGCTTCAGTCCAAGTCCAAGTTATGTTTGGGTCTCTTTTTCAGAAGTATCAAGCCCAAAGGAGGGATTGTTGGCCCAAATATCATTGTCTCTATGCATGAAAACGCCCAGCCTTATTTGGAGAAGAAGTAGGCGCTTGAGTAGTTCAAAAGTCCCTCGGGAAATAGTTAATATCGTTTTCAATTCTGCGTTTAATTATGACTTTTTCTTTACTCTTTCTTTTTCTTTATAACTTTAATTTTCTTAAGAAATAGACATGCATCTTTTTTTTATATAAAATTTGAGAGTGTTTTCTCTTTAGTTCTTTGAGAACAAAATCTCGATTGCTTGGTGAGTAATATCCAACGATCAAATCGATTCATTCGGTGTGTCATATCCGAAAGAATTAAACCTTGTCTTCTTCAAGTGTGTCATATCTTGACAGAGACATTGAGGTATATCAGAGGCTTTCCCGCAACCTCTGTGCGACCACTCGTTCCACCCAAACCCTTTACCCCTCGAAAGTGCAAATCCCGGGAAGAATCATATCAATTTGTTTAGGATTTAAGCCTAGAAGTTTTTTCATGTATAAATACTTGTTTTTAAGCCATTGTGTAGGCTATGCTTATTTTATTCTAAGAGTTTTTGAAGACTTCTTGTGAAGAGGTACAATTTATTTTATCTATTAGATTTGTTGTATAAGTTTTTTATCTATCATGTTTTTTTAAACGACAACCATGTGTGAGTGGTTCGCTAGTTAGGTTTAGAGTCTTTCAAGGGAATCATGAATCATTGTATTAGATATAAATAGAGAATTATCCTAGAATATCTTCATCTATTGTTGTACTGAATGTTTTAGACGAGATTAACTACCTAGTTGATGATATTAGGTGCAACGTATTCTCAAAAAACTTATAGGTTGCTTGATAGAACATAGATGAGCGTATCGTCCTTAGCCAACGAAAGTTGATGCTATTGCCATACGTTAACATATTGAACCTAATCAATAATTGTTCTTTGGAATGCAAAATTCAACGACAGTTAGATACTTAGATTGCTAAGCAAAATATTTAGTTACCGTAAGTGGAATAGTTATACATTTATGTTTGTGTTTGAGATAGGTGCTTAATCATTCCCTGAATAGTTTTCTGGTTTATGATCTTTGATTCTCGGGATATCCCTGAGACCTAAAGCCTTTATCCATAGATGTTACTTTGTTGTTACTCTCAATTGCTTTCTAGCTTTCATTTGGAAGTTGTTTGAAGTCGATCCAATGGTGCGATTAAATGTTATGACGATTTTGGTGAAGGCGGTCAGGACTGGAGAGCAGATGAAGCATGCACGGAGCCAAACTAGCGTGAAGAATCAGATCGACCAATCTAGGATCATATCGATCAATGCAAAAATACTGTAAGAATCCAAATCGACCGATCCAGACCAGATCGATCGATCCAGACCTGATCGAAATGTCCAGACCAGATCGACCGACCAAATCGATCTGTCCATATTACATTGATCGATTCAAGCCTTAAATCCTGCCCGAGAAAAATGGAAAAGTTGGTCTTTTTCCTAATTTGTTTAGGCTATGCTTATTTTATTCTAAGAGTTTTTGAAGACTTCTTGTTAAGAGGTACAATTTATTTTATCCATTAGATTTGTTTTATGAGTTCTTCATCTATCATGTTATTTTTAACGACAACCATGAGTGAGTGGTTCTCTAGTTAAGTTTAGTGTCTTTCAAGGGAATCATGAATCATTGAATTAGACATATATAGTGAATTATCCTAGAATATCTTCATCTTTTGTTGTACTGAATGTTTAGACGAGATTAACTGCGTAGTTGATGATATTAGGTGCAACCTATTCTCCAAAAACTAATAGGTGGCTGGATAAAACATTAATGAGTGTATCGTCCTTAGCCAACAAAAGTTGATGCTATTGCCATACGTTAACATATTGAACCTAATCAATAATTGTTCTTTGGAATGCAAAATTCAACGACAGTTAGATACTTAGATTGCTAAGCAAAATATTTAGTTACCGTAAGTGGAATAGTTATACATTTATGTTTGTCTTTGAGATAGGTGCTTAATCATTCTCTGAATAGTTTTCTGGATTATGATCTTTAATTCTCGGGATATCCCTGAGACCTAAAGCCTTTATCCATAGATGTTACTTTGTTGTTACGCTCAATTGCTTTCTAGCTTTCATTTGGAAGTTGTTTGAAGTCGATCAAACGGTGCGATTCTATGTTATGACGATTTTGGTGAAGGCGGTCAGGACTGGAGAGCAGATGAAGCATGCACGGAGCCAAACTAGCGTGAAGAATCAGATCGACCAATCTAGGATCATATCGATCAATGCAAAAATACTGTAAGAATCCAAATCAACCGATCCAGACCTGATCGAAATGTCCAGACCAGATCGACCGACCAAATCGATCTGTCCATATTACATTGATCGATTCAAGCCTTAAATCCTGCCCGAGAAAAATGGAAAAGTTGGTCTTTTTCCTAATTTGTTTAGGCTATGCTTATTTTATTCTAAGAGTTTTTGAAGACTTCTTGTTAAGAGGTACAATTTATTTTATCCATTAGATTTGTTTTATGAGTTCTTCATCTATCATGTTATTTTTAACGACAACCATGAGTGAGTGGTTCTCTAGTTAGGTTTAGTGTCTTTCAAGGGAATCATGAATCATTGAATTAGACATATATAGTGAATTATCCTAGAATATCTTCATCTTTTGTTGTACTGAATGTTTAGACGAGATTAACTACCTAGTAGATGATATTAGGTGCAACCTATTCTCCAAAAACTTATAGGTTACTGGATAGAACATAGATGAGCGTATCGTCCTTAGCCAACAAAAGTTGATGCTATTGCCATACGTTAACATATTGAACCTAATCAATAATGCTTGTTTAGAATGCGAAATTCAACGACAGTTAGATACTTAGATTGCTAAGCAAAATATTTAGTAATACGAAAGTTGATTAGTTATACATTTATGTTTGAGTTTGAGATAAGTGCTTAATCATTCTCTGAATAGTTGTCTGGTTTATGATCTTTGCTTCTCAGGATATCCCTGAGACCTAACGCCTTTATCCGATCTTGGATCAGATTGATCGATCCAAAAATGGCGTAAGAATCCAAATCGACCGATCTAGATCAGTTCGACCGATCCAGGCCAGTTCGACCGATCCAGACCAAATCGACCTGTCCAAACCTAAGTGACCGACCAGATCGACCTGTCCAGATCAGATCAATCGATTCAAGCCTTTAAACCTGCCCAAAAAATGGAAAATTTGTTCTTTTTCCTAATTTGTTTAAGATTTCGGCCTAGAAGATTTTTAACGTACAAATACTTGTTTTTAAGCCATTGTTTAGGCTATCTTTATTTTATTCTAAGAGTTTTTGAACACTTCTTGTGAAGAGGTACAATTTATTTTATCTATTAGATTTGTTTTATGAGTTCTTCATCTCTCATGTTTTTTTAACGACAACCATGAGTGAGTGGTTCTCTAGTTAGGTTTAGAGTCTTTCAAGGAAATCATGAATCATTGAATTAGATAACTAGAGAATTATCCTAGAATATCTTCATCTATTGTTGTACTAAATGTTTAGACGAGATTAACTACCTAGTTGATTATATTAAGTGCAACCTATTCTCCAAAAACTTATAGGTTGCTGGATAGAACATAGATGAGCGTATCGTCCTTAGCCAACAAAAGTTGATGCTATTACCATACATTAACAGATTGAATCTAATCAATAATGCTTGTTTAGAATACGACATTCAACGACAGTAAGATACTTAGATTGCTAAGCAAACTATTTAGTGACATGAAAGTGGATTAGTTATACATTTATGTTTGAGTTTGAGATAGGTGCTTAATCATTCCCTGAATAGTTGTTTGGTTTATGATCTTTAAATCTCGGGAAATTCTTGAGACCTAACGCCTTTATCCATAGATTTTACTTTCTTCTTACTCTCAATTGCTTTCTAGCTTTCATTTGGAAGTAGTTTGAAGTTGATCCAACTATACGATTAAAAGTTATGACGATTTTAGTGAAGGAGGTCAAGTTTGGCGAGCAGATGAAGCATGTGCAGAGCCAAACTGGCGTGAAGAATCAGATCGACCAATTTTGGATCAAATTGATCGATCCAATAATGTCGTAAGTTTCAAAATCGACCGATCCAGACCTGATCGACCAATCCAGACCTGATCGACCGATCCTGACCAAATCGACCTATCCAGACCTGATCGACCGACCAGATCGATCTGTCTAGATTAGATCGATCGATTCAACCCTTAAATCCTGCCCGAGAAAAATGAAAAAGTTTTTCTTTTTCCTAATTTGTTTAGGATTTCGGCCTAAACGTTTTTGTACCTATAAGTACTTGTTTTTAAGCCATTGTTTAGGTTATGCTTATTTTATTCTAAGAATTTTTGAAGAATTTTTGTGAAGAGATACAGTTTGTTTTATCTATTGTATTTGTTTCATGAGTTCTTCATCTATCATGTTTTGTTTAACCCCAACTATGAATGAGTAGTTCTCTAGTTATGTTTAGGGTCTTTCAAGGGAATCATGAATCATTGAATTAGACACAAATAGAGAATTATCCTAGAATATCTTCATCTATTGTTGTACTGAATGTTTAGACAAGATTAACTGCGTAGTTGATGATATTAGGTGCAACCTATTCTCCAAAAACTAATAGGTGGCTGGATAAAACATTAATGAGTGTATCGTCCTTAGCCAACAAAAGTTGATGCTATTGCCATACATTAACATATTGAATGCAAAATTCAATGACAGTTAGATACTAAGATTGCTAAGCAAACTATTTAGTGACACGAAAGTGGATTAGTTATACATTTATGTATGACTTTGAGATAGGTGCTTAATCATTCCCTGAATAGTTGTCTGGTTTATTATCTTTGATTCTCGGGACATTCCTGTGACCTAACTACTTTATCCATAGATTTTACTTTGTTTTTACTTTTAATTGCTTTCTACCTTTCATTAGGTAGTGGTTTGAAGTCGATACAACGGTGCGATTAAAATTTATGACGATTTTGGTGAAGGCGGTCGAATCTAGCGAGCAGATGAAGCATGCGCAGAGCCAAACTGGCGTGAATAATCAGATCAACCGATCGAGGATCAGATCGATCGATCCAAAAATGCCGTAAGAATCCAAATCAACCGATCCAGATTAGATCAACCGATCCAGATCCGATCGACCTGTTCAGACCAAATTGACCGACAAGATCGACCTGTCAAGATCAGATCAATCGATTCAAGCCTTTAAACCTGCCCGAAAAAAATGTAAAAGTTGTTCTTTTTCCTAATTTGTGATGTGATCATGGAAAGCTATCGAAAACAGCTTGAAGCCGAGGATGCTTTGACAGTGCCAAGTGGACCGATGACAAGATCGAGAGCCAAAGAGTTTCAGAACGCCATCACCGCACTACTCACTCAAGTTCAACCCTCTAAAGCTCAGTTCGAGAACATGAGGATCAAATCATCTTGGTTGCTCGAGTGGACTAATAATAGGGTGATTCGTTTGTACTCTTTTTCCTAGCCTTTGGTTTTGTCCCAATGGGTTTTCCAAAGGAAGGTTTTAATGAGGCAAATGGGCCACTCTAATCCATCAAGTCCACAAGATTCCACACGAGAAGCTTCAGTCCAAGTCCAAGTTATGTTTGGGTCTCTTTTTCAGAAGTATCAAGCCCAAAGGAGGGATTGTTGGCCCAAATATCATTGTCTCTATGCATGAAAACGCCCAGCCTTATTTGGAGAAGAAGTAGGCGCTTGAGTAGTTCAAAAGTCCCTCGGGAAATAGTTAATATCGTTTTCAATTCTGCGTTTAATTATGACTTTTTCTTTACTCTTTCTTTTTCTTTATAACTTTAGTTTTCTTAAGAAATAGACAGGCATCTTTTTTTTATATAAAATTTGAGAGTGTTTTCTCTTTAGTTCTTTGAGAACAAAATCTCGATTGCTTGGTGAGTAATATCCAACGATCAAATCGATTCATTCGGTGTGTCATATCCGAAAGAATTAAACCTTGTCTTCTTCAAGTGTGTCATATCTTGACAGAGACATTGAGGTATATCATAGGCTTTCCCGCAACCTCTGTGCGACCACTCGTTCCACCCAAACCCTTTACCCCTCGAAAGTGCAAATCCCGGGAAGAATCATATCAATTTGTTTAGGATTTAAGCCTAGAAGTTTTTTCATGTATAAATATTTGTTTTTAAGCCATTGTGTAGGCTATGCTTATTTTATTCTAAGAGTTTTTGAAGACTTCTTGTGAAGAGGTACAATTTATTTTATCTATTAGATTTGTTGTATGAGTTTTTTATCTATCATGTTTTTTTAAACGACAACCATGTGTGAGTGGTTCGCTAGTTAGGTTTAGAGTCTTTCAAGGGAATCATGAATCATTGTATTAGATATAAATAGAGAATTATCCTAGAATATCTTCATCTATTGTTGTACTGAATGTTTTAGACGAGATTAACTACCTAGTTGATGATATTAGGTGCAACGTATTCTCAAAAAACTTATAGGTTGCTTGATAGAACATAGATGAGCGTATCGTCCTTAGCCAACGAAAGTTGATGCTATTGCCATACGTTAACATATTGAACCTAATCAATAATTGTTCTTTGGAATGCAAAATTCAACGACAGTTAGATACTTAGATTGCTAAGCAAAATATTTAGTTACCGTAAGTGGAATAGTTATACATTTATGTTTGTGTTTGAGATAGGTGCTTAATCATTCCCTGAATAGTTTTCTGGTTTATGATCTTTGATTCTCGGGATATCCCTGAGACCTAAAGCCTTTATCCATAGATGTTACTTTGTTGTTACTCTCAATTGCTTTCTAGCTTTCATTTGGAAGTTGTTTGAAGTCGATCCAACGGTGCGATTAAATGTTATGACGATTTTGGTGAAGGCGGTCAGGACTGGAGAGCAGATGAAGCATGCACGGAGCCAAACTAGTGTGAAGAATCAGATCGACCAATCTAGGATCATATCGATCAATGCAAAAATACTGTAAGAATCCAAATCAACCGATCCAGACCTGATCGAAATGTCCAGACCAGATCGACCGACCAAATCGATCTGTCCATATTACATTGATCGATTCAAGCCTTAAATCCTGTCCGAGAAAAATGGAAAAGTTGGTCTTTTTCCTAATTTGTTTAGGCTATGCTTATTTTATTCTAAGAGTTTTTGAAGACTTCTTGTTAAGAGGTACAATTTATTTTATCCATTAGATTTTTTTTATGAGTTCTTCATCTATCATGTTATTTTTAACGACAACCATGAGTGAGTGGTTCTCTAGTTAAGTTTAGTGTCTTTCAAGGGAATCATGAATCATTGAATTAGACATATATAGTGAATTATCCTAGAATATCTTCATCTTTTGTTGTACTGAATGTTTAGACGAGATTAACTGCGTAGTTGATGATATTAGGTGCAACCTATTCTCCAAAAACTAATAGGTGGCTGGATAAAACATTAATGAGTGTATCGTCCTTAGCCAACAAAAGTTGATGCTATTGCCATACATTAACATATTGAATGCAAAATTCAACGACAGTTAGATACTTAGATTGCTAAGCAAAATATTTAGTGACACGAAAGTGGATTAGTTATACATTTATGTATGACTTTGAGATAGGTGCTTAATCATTCCCTGAATAGTTGTCTGGTTTATTATCTTTGATTCTCGGGACATTCCTGTGACCTAACGTCTTTATCCATAGATTTTACTTTGTTTTTACTTTTAATTGCTTTCTACCTTTCATTAGGTAGTGGTTTGAAGTCGATCCAACGGTGCGATTAAAAGTTATGACGATTTTGGTGAAGGCGGTCCAGTCTAGCGAGCAGATGAAGCATGCGCAGAGCCAAACTGGCGTGAAGAATCAGATCAACCGATCGAGGATCAGATCGATCGATCCAAAAATGCCGTAAGAATCCAAATCAACCGATCCAGATTAGATCAACCGATCCAGATTAGATCAACCGATCCAGATCCGATCGACCTGTTCAGACCAAATTGACCGACAAGATCGACCTGTCAAGATCAGATCAATCGATTCAAGCCTTTAAACCTGCCCGAAAAAAATGTAAAAGTTGTTCTTTTTCCTAATTTGTGATGTGATCATGGAAAGCTATCGAAAACAGCTTGAAGCCGAGGATGCTTTGACAGTGCCAAGTGGACCGATGACAAGATCGAGAGCCAAGGAGTTTCAGAACGCCATCACCGCACTACTCACTCAAGTTCAACCCTCTAAAGCTTAGTTCGAGAACATGAGGATCAAATCATCTTGGTTGCTCGAGTGGACTAATAATAGGGTGATTCGTTTGTACTCTTTTTCCTAGCCTTTGGTTTTGTCCCAATGGGTTTTCCAAAGGAAGGTTTTAATGAGGCAAATGGGCCACTCTAATCCATCAAGTCCACAAGAGTCCACACGAGAAGCTTCAGTCCAAGTCCAAGTTATGTTTGGGTCTCTTTTTCAGAAGTATCAAGCCCAAAGGAGGGATTGTTGGCCCAAATATCATTGTCTCTATGCATGAAAACGCCCAGCCTTATTTGGAGAAGAAGTAGGCGCTTGAGTAGTTCAAAAGTCCCTCGGGAAATAGTTAATATCGTTTTCAATTCTGCGTTTAATTATGACTTTTTCTTTACTCTTTCTTTTTCTTTATAACTTTAATTTTCTTAAGAAATAGACATGCATCTTTTTTTATATAAAATTTGAGAGTGTTTTCTCTTTAGTTCTTTGAGAACAAAATCTCGATTGCTTGGTGAGTAATATCCAACGATCAAATCGATTCATTCGGTGTGTCATATCCGAAAGAATTAAACCTTGTCTTCTTCAAGTGTGTCATATCTTGACAGAGACATTGAGGTATATCAGAGGCTTTCCCGCAACCTCTGTGCGACCACTCGTTCCACCCAAACCCTTTACCCCTCGAAAGTGCAAATCCCGGGAAGAATCATATCAATTTGTTTAGGATTTAAGCCTAGAAGTTTTTTCATGTATAAATACTTGTTTTTAAGCCATTGTGTAGGCTATGCTTATTTTATTCTAAGAGTTTTTGAAGACTTCTTGTGAAGAGGTACAATTTATTTTATCTATTAGATTTGTTGTATGAGTTTTTTATCTATCATGTTTTTTTAAACGACAACCATGTGTGAGTGGTTCGCTAGTTAGGTTTAGAGTCTTTCAAGGGAATCATGAATCATTGTATTAGATATAAATAGAGAATTATCCTAGAATATCTTCATCTATTGTTGTACTGAATGTTTTAGACGAGATTAACTACCTAGTTGATGATATTAGGTGCAACGTATTCTCAAAAAACTTATAGGTTGCTGGATAGAACATAGATGAGCGTATCGTCCTTAGCCAACAAAAGTTGATGCTATTGCCATACGTTAACATATTGAACCTAATCAATAATTGTTCTTTGGAATGCAAAATTCAACGACAGTTAGATACTTAGATTGCTAAGCAAAATATTTAGTTACCGTAAGTGGAATAGTTATACATTTATGTTTGTGTTTGAGATAGGTGCTTAATCATTCCCTCAATAGTTTTCTGGTTTATGATCTTTGATTCTCGGGATATCCCTGAGACCTAAAGCCTTTATCCATAGATGTTACTTTGTTGTTACTCTCAATTGCTTTCTAGCTTTCATTTGGAAGTTGTTTGAAGTCGATCCAACGGTGCGATTAAATGTTATGACGATTTTGGTGAAGGCGGTCAGGACTGGAGAGCAGATGAAGCATGCACGGAGCCAAACTAGCGTGAAGAATCAGATCGACCAATCTAGGATCATATCGATCAATGCAAAAATACTGTAAGAATCCAAATCAACCGATCCAGACCTGATCGAAATGTCCAGACCAGATCGACCGACCAAATCGATCTGTCCATATTACATTGATCGATTCAAGCCTTAAATCCTGCCCGAGAAAAATGGAAAAGTTGGTCTTTTTCCTAATTTGTTTAGGCTATGCTTATTTTATTCTAAGAGTTTTTGAAGACTTCTTGTTAAGAGGTACAATTTATTTTATCCATTAGATTTGTTTTATGAGTTCTTCATCTATCATGTTATTTTTAACGACAACCATGAGTGAGTGGTTCTCTAGTTAGGTCTAGTGTCTTTCAAGGGAATCATGAATCATTGAATTAGACATATATAGTGAATTATCCTAGAATATCTTCATCTTTTGTTGTACTGAATGTTTAGACGAGATTAACTACCTAGTAGATGATATTAGGTGCAACCTATTCTCCAAAAACTTATAGGTTACTGGATAGAACATAGATGAGCGTATCGTCCTTAGCCAACAAAAGTTGATGCTATTGCCATACGTTAACATATTGAACCTAATCAATAATGCTTGTTTAGAATTCGAAATTCAACGACAGTTAGATACTTAGATTGCTAAGCAAAATATTTAGTAATACGAAAGTTGATTAGTTATACATTTATGTTTGAGTTTGAGATAAGTGCTTAATCATTCTCTGAATAGTTGTCTGGTTTATGATCTTTGCTTCTCAGGATATCCCTGAGACCTAACGCCTTTATCCGATCTTGGATCAGATTGATCGATCCAAAAATGGCGTAAGAATCCAAATCGACCGATCTAGATCAGTTCGACCGATCCAGGCCAGTTCGACCGATCCAGACCAAATCGACCTGTCCAAACCTAAGTGACCGACCAGATCGACCTGTCCAGATCAGATCAATCGATTCAAGCCTTTAAACCTGCCCAAAAAATGGAAAATTTGTTCTTTTTCCTAATTTGTTTAAGATTTTGGCCTAGAAGATTTTTAACGTACAAATACTTGTTTTTAAGCCATTGTTTAGGCTATCTTTATTTTATTCTAAGAGTTTTTGAACACTTCTTGTGAAGAGGTACAATTTATTTTATCTATTAGATTTGTTTTATGAGTTCTTCATCTCTCATGTTTTTTTAACGACAACCATGAGTGAGTGGTTCTCTAGTTAGGTTTAGAGTCTTTCAAGGAAATCATGAATCATTGAATTAGATAACTAGAGAATTATCCTAGAATATCTTCATCTATTGTTGTACTAAATGTTTAGACGAGATTAACTACCTAGTTGATTATATTAAGTGCAACCTATTCTCCAAAAACTTATAGGTTGCTGGATAGAACATAGATGAGCGTATCGTCCTTATAACAAAAGTTGATGCTATTACCATACATTAACAGATTGAACCTAATCAATAATGCTTGTTTAGAATACGACATTCAACGACAGTAAGATACTTAGATTGCTAAGCAAACTATTTAGTGACATGAAAGTGGATTAGTTATACATTTATGTTTGAGTTTGAGATAGGTGCTTAATCATTCCCTGAATAGTTGTCTGGTTTATGATCTTTAAATCTCGGGAAATTCCTGAGACCTAACGCCTTTATCCATAGATTTTACTTTCTTGTTACTCTCAATTGCTTTCTAGCTTTCATTTGGAAGTAGTTTGAAGTTGATCCAACTATGCGATTAAAAGTTATGATGATTTTAGTGAAGGAGGTCAAGTTTGGCGAGCAGATGAAGCATGTGCAGAGCCAAACTGGCGTGAAGAATCAGATCGACCAATTTTGGATCAAATTGATCGATCCAATAATGTCGTAAGTTTCAAAATCGACCGATCCAGACCTGATCGACCAATCCAGACCTGATCGACCGATCCTGACCAAATCGACCTGTCCAGACCTGATCGACCGACCAGATCGATCTGTCTAGATTAGATCGATCGATTCAACCCTTAAATCCTGCCCGAGAAAAATGAAAAAGTTTTTCTTTTTCCTAATTTGTTTAGGATTTCGGCCTAAACGTTTTTGTACCTATAAGTACTTGTTTTTAAGCCATTGTTTAGGTTATGCTTATTTTATTCTAAGAATTTTTGAAGAATTTTTGTGAAGAGATACAGTTTGTTTTATCTATTGTATTTGTTTCATGAGTTCTTCATCTATCATGTTTTGTTTAACCCCAACTATGAATGAGTAGTTCTCTAGTTATGTTTAGGGTCTTTCAAGGGAATCATGAATCATTGAATTAGACACAAATAGAGAATTATCCTAGAATATCTTCATCTATTGTTGTACTGAATGTTTAGACGAGATTAACTGCGTAGTTGATGATATTAGGTGCAACCTATTCTTCAAAAACTAATAGGTGGCTGGATAAAACATTAATGAGTGTATCGTCCTTAGCCAACAAAAGTTGATGCTATTGCCATACATTAACATATTGAATGCAAAATTCAACGACAGTTAGATACTAAGATTGCTAAGCAAACTATTTAGTGACACGAAAGTGGATTAGTTATACATTTATGTATGACTTTGAGATAGGTGCTTAATCATTCCCTGAATAGTTGTCTGGTTTATTATCTTTGATTCTCGGGACATTCCTGTGACCTAACTACTTTATCCATAGATTTTACTTTGTTTTTACTTTTATATGCTTTCTACCTTTCATTAGGTAGTGGTTTGAAGTCGATCCAATGGTGCGATTAAAATTTATGACGATTTTGGTGAAGACGGTCGAATCTAGCGAGCAGATGAAGCATGCGCAGAGCCAAACTGGCGTGAATAATCAGATCAACCGATCGAGGATCAGATCGATCGATCCAAAAATGCCGTAAGAATCCAAATCAACTGATCCAGATTAGATCAACCGATCCAGATCCGATCGACCTGTTCAGACCAAATTGACCGACAAGATCGACCTGTCAAGATCAGATCAATCGATTCAAGCCTTTAAACCTGCACGAAAAAAATGTAAAAGTTGTTCTTTTTCCTAATTTGTGATGTGATCATGGAAAGCTATCGAAAACAGCTTGAAGCCGAGGATGCTTTGACAGTGCCAAGTGGACCGATGACAAGATCGAGAGCCAAGGAGTTTCAGAACGCCATCACCGCACTACTCACTCAAGTTCAACCCTCTAAAGCTCAGTTCGAGAACATGAGGATCAAATCATCTTGGTTGCTCGAGGGGACTAATAATAGGGTGATTCGTTTGTACTCTTTTTCCTAGCCTTTGGTTTTGTCCCAATGGGTTTTCCAAAAGAAGGTTTTAATGAGGCAAATGGGCCACTCTAATCCATCAAGTCCACAAGAGTCCACACGAGAAGGTTCAGTCCAAGTCCAAGTAATGTTTGGGTCTCTTTTTCAGAAGTATCAAGCCCAAAGGAGGGATTGTTGGCCCAAATATCATTGTCTCTATGCATGAAAACGCCCAGCCTTATTTGGAGAAGAAGTAGGCGCTTGAGTAGTTCAAAAATCCCTCGGGAAATAGTTAATATCGTTTTCAATTCTGCGTTTAATTATGACTTTTTCTTTACTCTTTCTTTTTCTTTATAACTTTAATTTTCTTAAGAAATAGACAGGCATCTTTTTTTATATAAAATTTGAGAGTGTTTTCTCTTTAGTTCTTTGAGAACAAAATCTCGATTGCTTGGTGAGTAATATCCAACGATCAAATCGATTCATTCGGTGTGTCATATCCGAAAGAATCAAACCTTGTCTTCTTCAAGTGTGTCATATCTTGACAGAGACATTGAGGTATATCAGAGGCTTTCCCGCAACCTCTGTGCGACCACTCGTTCCACCCAAACCCTTTACCCCTCGAAAGTGCAAATCCCGGGAAGAATCATATCAATTTGTTTAGGATTTAAGCCTAGAAGTTTTTTCATGTATAAATACTTGTTTTTAAGCCATTGTGTAGGCTATGCTTATTTTATTCTAAGAGTTTTTGAAGACTTCTTGTGAAGAGGTACAATTTATTTTATCTATTAGATTTGTTGTATGAGTTTTTTATATATCATGTTTTTTTAAACGACAACCATGTGTGAGTGGTTCGCTAGTTAGGTTTAGAGTCTTTCAAGAGAATCATGAATCATTGTATTAGATATAAATAGAGAATTATCCTAGAATATCTTCATCTATTGTTGTACTGAATGTTTTAGACGAGATTAACTACCTAGTTGATGATATTAGGTGCAACGTATTCTCAAAAACCTTATAGGTTGCTGGATAGAACATAGATGAGCGTATCGTCCTTACCAACGAAAGTTGATGCTATTGCCATACGTTAACATATTGAACCTAATCAATAATTTTTCTTTGGAATGCAAAATTCAACGACAGTTAGATACTTAGATTGCTAAGCAAAATATTTAGTTACCGTAAGTGGAATAGTTATACATTTATGTTTGTGTTTGAGATAGGTGCTTAATCATTCCCTGAATAGTTTTCTGGTTTATGATCTTTGATTCTCGGGATATCCCTGAGACCTAAAGCCTTTATCCATAGATGTTACTTTGTTGTTACTCTCAATTGCTTTCTAGCTTTCATTTGGAAGTTGTTTGAAGTCGATCCAACGGTGCGATTCAATGTTATGACGATTTTGGTGAAGGCGGTCAGGACTGGAGAGCAGATGAAGCATGCACGGAGCCAAACTAGCGTGAAGAATCAGATCGACCAATCTAGGATCATATCGATCAATGCAAAAATACTGTCAGAATCCAAATCAACCGATCCAGACCTGATCGAAATGTCCAGACCAGATCGACCGACCAAATCGATCTGTCCATATTACATTGATCGATTCAAGCCTTAAATCCTGCCCGAGAAAAATGGAAAAGTTGGTCTTTTTCCTAATTTGTTTAGGCTATGCTTATTTTATTCTAAGAGTTTTTGAAGACTTCTTGTTAAGAGGTACAATTTATTTTATCCATTAGATTTGTTTTATGAGTTCTTCATCTATCATGTTATTTTTAACGACAACCATGAGTGAGTGGTTCTCTAGTTAGGTTTAGTGTCTTTCAAGGGAATCATGAATCATTGAATTAGACATATATAGTGAATTATCCTAGAATATCTTCATCTTTTGTTGTACTGAATGTTTAGACGAGATTAACTACCTAGTAGATGATATTAGGTGCAACCTATTCTCCAAAAACTTATAGGTTACTGGATAGAACATAGATGAGCGTATCGTCCTTAGCCAACAAAAGTTGATGCTATTGCCATACGTTAACATATTGAACCTAATCAATAATGCTTGTTTAGAATGCGAAATTCAACGACAGTTAGATACTTAGATTGCTAAGCAAAATATTTAGTAATACGAAAGTTGATTAGTTATACATTTATGTTTGAGTTTGAGATAAGTGCTTAATCATTCTCTGAATAGTTGTCTGGTTTATGATCTTTGCTTCTCAGGATATCCCTGAGACCTAACGCCTTTATCCGATCTTGGATCAGATTGATCGATCCAAAAATGGCGTAAGAATCCAAATCGACCGATCTAGATCAGTTCGACCGATCCAGGCCAGTTCGACCGATCCAGACCAAATCGATCTGTCCAAACCTAAGTGACCGACCAGATCGACCTGTCCAGATCAGATCAATCGATTCAAGCCTTTAAACCTGCCCAAAAAATGGAAAATTTGTTCTTTTTCCTAATTTGTTTAAGATTTCGGCCTAGAAGATTTTTAACGTACAAATACTTGTTTTTAAGCCATTGTTTAGGCTATCTTTATTTTATTCTAAGAGTTTTTGAACACTTCTTGTGAAGAGGTACAATTTATTTTATCTATTAGATTTGTTTTATGAGTTCTTCATCTCTCATATTTTTTTTAACGACAACCATGAGTGAGTGGTTCTCTAGTTAGGTTTAGTGTCTTTCAAGGAAATCATGAATCATTGAATTAGATAACTAGAGAATTATCCTAGAATATCTTCATCTATTGTTGTACTAAATGTTTAGATGAGATTAACTACCTAGTTGATTATATTAAGTGCAACCTATTCTCCAAAAACTTATAGGTTGCTGGATAGAACATAGATGAGCGTATCGTCCTTAGCCAACAAAAGTTGATACTATTACCATACGTTAACAGATTGAACCTAATCAATAATGCTTGTTTAGAATACGACATTCAACGACAGTAAGATACTTAGATTGCTAAGCAAACTATTTAGTGACATGAAAGTGGATTAGTTATACATTTATGTTTGAATTTGAGATAGGTGCTGAATCATTCCCTGAATAATTGTTTGGTTTATGATCTTTAAATCTCGGGAAATTCCTGAGACCTAACGCCTTTATCCATAGATTTTACTTTCTTGTTACTCTCAATTGCTTTCTAGCTTTCATTTAGTGAAGGAGTTCAAGTCTGGCGAGCAGATGAAACATGCGCCGAGCCAAACTTGCGTGAAGAATCAGATCGACCGATTTTGGATCAGATTGATCGATCCAAAAATGTCGTAAGTTTCAAAATCGACCGATCCAGACCTGATCGACCGATCCTGACCAAATCGACCTATCCAGACCTGATCGACCGACCAGATCGATCTTTCTAGATTAGATCGATCGGTTCAACCCTTAAATCCTGCCCGAGAAAAATGAAATTTTTTTTCTTTTTCCTAATTTGTTTAGGATTTCGGCCTAAACGTTTTTGTACCTATAAGTACTTGTTTTTAAGCCATTGTTTAGGTTATGCTTATTTTATTCTAAGAATTTTTGAAGAATTTTTGTGAAGAGATACAGTTTGTTTTATCTATTGTATTTGTTTCATGAGTTCTTCATCTATCATGTTTTGTTTAACCCCAACTATGAATGAGTAGTTCTCTAGTTATGTTTAGGGTCTTTCAAGGGAATCATGAATCATTGAATTAGACACAAATAGAGAATTATCCTAGAATATCTTCATCTATTGTTGTACTGAATGTTTAGACGAGATTAACTGCGTAGTTGATGATATTAGGTGCAACCTATTCTCCAAAAACTAATAGGTGGCTGGATAAAACATTAATGAGTGTATCGTCCTTAGCCAACAAAAGTTGATGCTATTGCCATACATTAACATATTGAATGCAAAATTCAACGACAGTTAGATACTAAGATTGCTAAGCAAACTATTTAGTGACACGAAAGTGGATTAGTTATACATTTATGTATGACTTTGAGATAGGTGCTTAATCATTCCCTGAATAGTTGTCTGGTTTATTATCTTTGATTCTCGGGACATTCCTGTGACCTAACTACTTTATCCATAGATTTTACTTTTCTTTTACTTTTAATTGCTTTCTACCTTTCATTAGGTAGTGGTTTGAAGTCGATCCAACGGTGCGATTAAAAGTTATGACGATTTTGGTGAAGGCGGTCCAGTCTAGCGAGCAGATGAAGCATGCGTAGAGCCAAACTGGCGTGAAGAATCAGATCAACCGATCGAGGATTAGATCGATCGATCCAAAAATGCCGTAAGAATCAAAATCAACCAAACCAGATTAGATCAACCGATCCAGATCCGATCGACCTGTTCAGACCAAATTGACCGACAAGATCGACCTGTCAAGATCAGATCAATCGATTCAAGCCTTTAAACCTGCCCGAAAAAAATGTAAAAGTTGTTCTTTTTCCTAATTTGTGATATGATCATGGAAAGCTATCGAAAACAGCTTGAAGCCGAGGATGCTTTGACAGTGCCAAGTGGACCGATGACAAGATCGAGATCTAAGGAGTTTCAGAATGCCATCACCGCACTACTCACTCAAGTTCAACACTCTAAAGCTCAGTTCGAGAACAGGAGGATCAAATCATCTTGGTTGCTCGAGTGGACTAATAAACGGGTGATTTGTTTGTACTCTTTTTCCTAACCTTTGGTTTTGTCCCAATGGGTTTTCCAAAGGAAGGTTTTAATGAGGCAAATGGGCCACTCTAATCCATCAAGTCCACAAGAGTCCACAAGAGAAGCTTCAGTCCAAGTCCAAGTTATGTTTGGGTCTCTTTTTCAGAAGTATCAAGCCCAAAGGAGGGATTGTTGGCCCAAATATCATTGTCTCTATGCATGAAAACGCGCAGCCTTATTTGGAGAAGAAGTAGGCGCTTGAGTAGTTCAAAAGTCCCTCGGGAAATAGTTAATATCGTTTTTAATTCTGCGTTTAATTATGACTTCTTCTTTACTCTTTCTTTTTCTTTATAACTTTAGTTTTCTTAAGAAATAGACAGACATATTTTTTATATAAAATTTCAGAGTGTTTTCTTTTTAGTTCTTTGAGAACAAAATCTCGATTGCTTGGTGAATAATATCCAATGATCAAATCGATTCATTCGGTGTGTCATATCCGAAAGAATCAAACCTTGTCTTCTTTAAGTGTGTCATATCTTGACAGAGACATTGAGGTATATCAGAGGCTTTCCCGCAACCTCTGTGCGACCACTCATTCCACCCAAACCTTTTACCCCTCGAAAATCCAAATCCCGGGAAGATTCATATCAATTTGTTTAGGATTTAAGCCTAGAAGTTTTTTAACTTATAAATACTTGTTTTTAAGCCATTGTGTAGGCTATGCTTATTTTATTCTAAGAGTTTTT
Source organism: Cardamine chenopodiifolia (assembly GCA_963922655.1). NCBI lineage: Eukaryota > Viridiplantae > Streptophyta > Magnoliopsida > Brassicales > Brassicaceae > Cardamine > Cardamine chenopodiifolia. The sequence continues at coordinate 11,679,710 of OZ000486.1, read as the reverse complement.
GAAGACTTCTTGTGAAGAGGTACAATTTATTTTATCTATTAGATTTGTTGTATGAGTTTTTTATCTATCATGTTTTTTTAAACGACAACCATGTGTGAGTGGTTCGCTAGTTAGGTTTAGAGTCTTTCAAGGGAATCATGAATCATTGTATTAGATATAAATAGAGAATTATCCTAGAATATCTTCATCTATTGTTGTACTGAATGTTTAGACGAGATTAACTACCTAGTTGATGATATTAGGTGCAATGTATTCTCAAAAAACTTATAGGTTGCTGGATAGAACATAGATGAGCGTATCGTCCTTAGCCAACGAAAGTTGATGCTATTGCCATACGTTAACATATTGAACCTAATCAATAATTGTTGTCTGGAATGCAAAATTCAACGATAGTTAGATACTTAGATTACTAAGCAAAATATTTAGTTACTCGTAAGTGGATTAGTTATACATTTATGTTTGTGTTTGAGATAGGTGCTTAATCATTCCCTGAATAGTTGTCTGGTTTATGATCTTTGATTCTCGAGATATCCCTGAGACCTAAAGCCTTTATCCATAAATGTTACTTTGTTGTTACTCTCAATTGCTTTCTAGCTTTATTTTGGAAGTTGTTTGAAGTCGATCCAACGGTGCGATTCAATGTTATGACGATTTTGGTGAAGGCGGTCAGGACTGGAGAGCAGATGAAGCATGCGAGGAGCCAAACAAGCGTGAAGAATCAGATCGACCAATCTAGGATTATATCGATCAATGCAAAAATACTGTAAGAATCCAAATCGACCGATCCAGACCAGATCGACCGATCCAGACCTGATCGAAATGTCCAGACCAGATCGACCGACCAAATCGATCTGTCCATATTACATTGATCGATTGAAGCCTTAAATCCTGCCCGAGAAAAATGGAAAAGTTGGTCTTTTTCCTAATTTGTTTAGGCTATGCTTATTTTATTATAAGAGTTTTTGAAGACTGCTTGTTAAGAGGTACAATTTATTTTATCCATTAGATTTGTTTTATGAGTTCTTCATCTATCATGTTATTTTTAACGACAACCATGAGTGAGTGGTTCTCTAGTTAGGTTTAGTGTCTTTCAAGGGAATCATTGAATTAGACATATATAGTGAATTATCCTAGAATATCTTCATCTTTTGTTGTACTGAATGTTTAGACGAGATTAATTACCTAGTAGATGATATTAGGTGCAATCTATTCTCCAAAAACTTATAGGTTACTGGATAGAACATAGATTAGCGTATCATCCTTAGCCAACAAAAGTTGATGCTATTGCCATACGTTAACATATTGAACCTAATCAATAATGCTTGTTTAGAATGCGAAATTCAACGACAGTTAGATACTTAGATTGCTAAGCAAAATATTTAGTAATACGAAAGTTGATTAGTTATACATTTATGTTTGAGTTTGAGATAAGTGCTTAATCATTCTCTGAATAGTTGTCTGGTTTATGATCTTTGCTTCTCAGGATATCCCTGAGACCTAACGCCTTTATCCGATCTTGGATCAGATTGATCGATCCAAAAATGGCGTAAGAATCCAAATCGACCGATCTAGACCAGTTCGACCGATCCAGGCCAGTTCGACCGATCCAGACCAAATCGACCTGTCCAGACCTAAGTGACCGACCAGATCGACCTGTCCAGATCAGATCAGTCGATTCAAGCCTTTAAACCTGCTCAAAAAAATGGGAAATTTGTTCTTTTTCCTAATTTGTTTAAGATTTAGGCCTAAAAGATTTTTAACGTATAAATACTTGTTTTTAAGCCATTGTTTAGGCTATCTTTATTTTATTCTAAGAGTTTTTGAACACTTCTTGTGAAGAGGTACAATTTATTTTATCTATTAGATTTGTTTTATGAGTTCTTCATCTATCATGTTTTTTTTAACGACAACCATGAGTGAGTGGTTCTCTAGTTAGGTTTAGAGTCTTTCAAGGAAATCATGAATCATTGAATTAGATAACTAGAGAATTATCCTAGAATATCTTCATCTATTGTTGTACTAAATGTTTAGACGAGATTAAGTACCTAGTTGATTATATTAAGTGCAACCTATTCTCCAAAAACTTATAGGTTGCTGGATAGAACATAGATGAGCGTATCGTCCTTAGCCAACAAAAGTTGATGCTATTACCATACGTTAACAGATTGAACCTAATCAATAATGCTTGTTTAGAATACGACATTCAACGACAGTAAGATACTTAGATTGCTAAGCAAACTATTTACTGACATGAATTTTACTTTCTTGTTACTCTCAAATGCTTTCTAGCTTTCATTTGGAAGTGGTTTGAAGTTGATCCAACTATGCGATTAAAAGTTATGACGATTTTAGTGAAGGAGTTCAAGTCTGGCGAGCAGATGAAACATGATTCTTCATGCCAGTTTGGCTCGGCGCATGTTTCATCTGCTCGCCAGACTGGCATGAAGAATCAGATCGACCGATTTTGGATCAGATTGATCGATCCAAAAATGTCGTAAGTTTCAAAATCGACCGATCCAGACCTGATCGACCGATCCTGACCAAATCGACCTATCCAGACCTGATCGACCGACCAGATCGATCTGTCTAGATTAGATCGATCGATTCAACCCTTAAATCCTGCCCGAGAAAAATGAAATTTTTTTTCTTTTTCCTAATTTGTTTAGGATTTCGGCCTAAACGTTTTTGTACCTATAAGTACTTGTTTTTAAGCCATTGTTTAGGTTATGCTTATTTTATTCTAAGAATTTTTGAAGAATTTTTGTGAAGAGATACAGTTTGTTTTATCTATTGTATTTGTTTCATGAGTTCTTCATCTATCATATTTTGTTTAACCCCAACTATGAATGAGTAGTTCTCTAGTTATGTTTAGGGTCTTTCAAGGGAATCATGAATCATTGAATTAGACACAAATAGAGAATTATCCTAGAATATCTTCATCTATTGTTGTACTGAATGTTTAGACGAGATTAACTGCGTAGTTGATGATATTAGGTGCAACCTATTCTCCAAAAACTAATAGGTGGTTGGATAAAACATTAATGAGTGTATCGTCCTCAGCCAACAAAAGTTGATGCTATTGCCATACATTAACATATTGAATGCAAAATTCAACGACAGTTAGATACTTAGATTGCTAAGCAAAATATTTAGTGACACGAAAGTGGATTAGTTATACATTTATGTATGACTTTGATATAGGTGCTTAATCATTCCCTGAATAGTTTTCTAGTTTATTATCTTTGATTCTCTGGACATTCCTGTGACCTAACTACTTTATCCATAGATTTTACTTTGCTTTTACTTTTAATTGCTTTCTACCTTTCATTAGGTAGTGGTTTGAAGTCGATCCAACGGTGCGATTAAAAGTTATGACGATTTTGGTGAAGGCGGTCCAGTCTAGCGAGCAGATGAAGCATGCGTAGAGCCAAACTGGCGTGAAGAATTAGATCAACCGATCGAGGATTAGATCGATCGATCCAAAAATGCCGTAAGAATCAAAATCAACCGAACCAGATTAGATCAACCGATCCAGATTCGATCGACCTGTTCAGACCAAATTGACCGACAAGATCGACCTGTCAAGATCAGATCAATCGATTCAAGCCTTTAAACCTGCCCGAAAAAAATGTAAAAGTTGTTCTTTTTCCTAATTTGTGATATGATCATGGAAAGCTATCGAAAACAGCTTGAAGCCGAGGATGCTTTGACAGTGCCAAGTGGACCGATGACAAGATCGAGAGCCAAGGAGTTTAAAAACGCCATCACCGCACTACTCACTCAAGTTCAACCCTCTAAAGCTCAGTTCGAGAACAGGAGGATCAAATCATCTTGGTTGCTCGAGTGGACTAATAAACGGGTGATTCGTTTGTACTCTTTTTCCTAGCCTTTGGTTTTGTCCCAATGGGTTTTCCAAAGGAAGGTTTTAATGAGGCAAATGGGCCACTCTAATCCATCAAGTCCACAAGAGTCCACAAGAGAAGCTTCAGTCCAAGTCCAAGTTATGTTTGGGTCTCTTTTTCAGTAGTATCAAGCCCAAAGGAGGGATGTTGGCCCAAATATCATTGTTTCTATGCATGAAAACGCCCAGCCTTATTTGGAGAAGAAGTAGGCGCTTGAGTAGTTCAAAAGTCCCTCGGGAAATAGTTAATATCGTTTTTAATTCTGCGTTTAATTATGACTTCTTCTTTACTCTTTCTTTTTCTTTATAACTTTAGTTTTCTTAAGAAATAGACAGACATATTTTTTTTATATAAAATTTGAGAGTGTTTTCTCTTTAGTTCTTTGAGAACAAAATCTTGATTGCTTGGTGAAAAATATCCAACGATCAAATCGATTCATTCGTTGTGTCATATCCGAAAAAATCAAACCTTGTCTTCTTCAAGTGTGCCATATCTTGACAGAGACATTGAGGTATATCAGAGGCTTTCCCGCAACCTCTGTGCGACCACTCGTTCCACCCAAACCCTTTACCCCTTGAAAGTCTAAATCCCGGGAAGATTCATATCAATTTGTTTAGGATTTAAGCCTAGAAGTTTTTTAACGTATAAATACTTGTTTTTAAGCCATTGTGTAGGCTATGCTTATTTTATTCTACGAGTTTTTGAAGACTTCTTGTGAAGAGGTACAATTTATTTTATCTATTAGATTTGTTGTATGAGTTTTTTATCTATCATGTTTTTTTAAACGACAACCATGTGTGAGTGGTTCGCTAGTTAGGTTTAGAGTCTTTCAAGGGAATCATGAATCATTGTATTAGATATAAATAGAGAATTATCCTAGAATATCTTCATCTATTGTTGTACTGAATGTTTAGACGAGATTAACTACCTAGTTGATGATATTAGGTGCAACGTATTCTCAAAAAACTTATAGGTTGCTGGATAGAACATAGATGAGCGTATTGTCCTTAGCCAACGAAAGTTGATGCTATTGCCATACGTTAACATATTGAACCTAATCAATAATTGTTGTTTGGAATGCAAAATTCAACGACAGTTAGATACTTAGATTACTAAGCAAAATATTTAGTTACTCGTAAGTGGATTAGTTATACATTTATGTTTGTGTTTGAGATAGGTGCTTAATCATTCCCTGAATAGTTGTCTGGTTTATGATCTTTGATTCTCGGGATATCCCTGAGACCTAAAGCCTTTATCCATAGATGTTACTTTGTTGTTACTCTCAATTGCTTTCTAGCTTTCATTTGGAAGTTGTTTGAAGTCGATCCAACGGTGCGATTCAATGTTATAACGATTTTGGTGAAGGCGGTCAGGACTGGAGAGCAGATGAAGCATGCGCGGAGCCAAACTAGCGTGAAGAATCAGATCGACCAATCTAGGATTATATCGATCAATGCAAAAATACTGTAAGAATCCAAATCGACCGATCCAGACCAGATCGACCGATCCAGACCTGATCGAAATGTCCAGACCAGATCGACCGACCAAATCGATCTGTCCATATTACATTGATCGATTCAAGCCTTATATCCTGCCCGAGAAAAATGGAAAAGTTGGTCTTTTTCCTAATTTGTTTAGGCTATGCTTATTTTATTCTAAGAGTTTTTGAAGACTTCTTGTTAAGAGGTACAATTTATTTTATCCATTAGATTTGTTTTATGAGTTCTTCATCTATCATGTTATTTTTAACGACAACCATGAGTGAGTGGTTCTCTAGTTAGGTTTAGTGTCTTTCAAGGGAATCATTGAATTAGACATATATAGTGAATTATCCTAGAATATCTTCATCTTTTGTTGTACTGAATGTTTAGACGAGATTAATTACCTAGTAGATGATATTAGGTGCAACCTATTCTCCAAAAACTTATAGGTTACTGGATAGAACATAGATGAGCGTATCGTCCTTAGCCAACAAAAGTTGATGCTATTGCCGTACGTTAACATATTGAACCTAATCAATAATGCTTGTTTAGAATGCGAAATTCAACGACAGTTAGATACTTAGATTGCTAAGCAAAATATTTAGTAATACGAAAGTTGATTAGTTATACATTTATGTTTGAGTTTGAGATAAGTGCTTAATCATTCTCTGAATAGTTGTCTGGTTTATGATCTTTGCTTCTCAGGATATCCCTGAGACCTAACGCCTTTATCCGATCTTGGATCAGATTGATCGATCCAAAAATGGCGTAAGAATCCAAATCGACCGATCTAGACCAGTTCGACCGATCCAGGCCAGTTCGACCGATCCAGAACAAATTGATCTGTCCAGACCTAAGTGACCGACCAGATCGACCTGTCCAGATCAGATCAATCGATTCAAGCCTTTAAACATGCCCAAAAAAATGGAAAATTTGTTCTTTTTCCTAATTTGTTTAAGATTTCGGCCTAGAAGATTTTTAACGTACAAATACTTGTTTTTAAGCCATTGTTTAGGCTATCTTTATTTTATTCTAAGAGTTTTTGAACACTTCTTGTGAAGAGGTACAATTTATTTTATCTATTAGATTTGTTTTATGAGTTCTTCATCTATCATGTTTTTTTTAACGACAACCATGAGTGAGTGGTTCTCTAGTTAGGTTTAGAGTCTTTCAAGGAAATCATGAATCATTGAATTAGATAACTAGAGAATTATCCTAGAATATCTTCATCTATTGTTGTACTAAATGTTTAAACGAGATTAACTACCTAGTTGATTATATTAAGTGCAACCTATTCTCCAAAAATTTATAGGTTGCTGGATAGAACATAGATGAGCGTATAGTCCTTAGCCAACAAAAGTTAATGCTATTACCATACGTTAACAGATTGAACCTAATCAATAATGCTTGTTTAGAATACGATATTCAACGACAGTAAGATACTTAGATTGCTAAGCAAACTATTTAGTGACATGAAAGTGGATTAGTTATACATTTATGTTTGAGTTTGAGATAGGTGCTTAACCTTTCCCTGAATAGTTGTCTGGTTTATGATCTTTAAATCTCGGGAAATTCCTGAGACCTAACGCCTTTATCCATAGATTTTACTTTCTTGTTACTCTCAATTGCTTTCTAGCTTTCATTTGGAAGTGGTTTGAAGTTGATCCAACTATGCGATTAAAAGTTATGACTATTTTGGTGAAGGAGTTCAAGTCTGGCGAGCAGATGAAGCATGCGCCGAGCCAAACTGGCGTGAAGAATCAGATCGACCGATTTTGGATCAGATTGATCGATCCAAAAATGTCGTAAGTTTCAAAATCGACCGATCCAGACCTGATCGACCGATCCAAACATGATCAACCGATCCTGACCAAATCGACCTATCCAGACCTGATCGACCGACCAGATCGATCTGTCTAGATTAGATCGATCGATTCAACCCTTAAATCCTGCCCGAGAAAAATGAAAAAGTTTTTCTTTTTCCTAATTTGTTTAGGATTTCGGCCTAAACGTTTTTGTACCTATAAGTACTTGTTTTTAAGCCATTGTTTAGGTTATGCTTATTTTATTCTAAGAACTTTTGAAGACTTTTTGTGAAGAGATACAGTGTGTTTTATCTATTGTATTTGTTTTATGAGTTCTTCATCTATCATGTTTTCTTTAACCCCAACTATGAATGAGTAGTTCTCTAGTTATGTTTAGGGTCTTTCAAGGGAATCATGAATCATTGAATTAGACACAAATAGAGAATTATCCTTCTTCATCTTTTGTTGTACTGAATGTTTAGACGAGATTAACTACGTAGTTGATGATATTAGGTGCAACCTATTCTCTAAAAGCTTATAGGTGGCTGGATAAAACATTAATGAGTGTATCGTCCTTAGCCAACAAAAGTTGATGCTATCGCCATACGTTAACATATTGAACCTAATCAATAATGCTTGTTTAGTATGCGAAATTCAACGACAGTTAGATATTTAGATTCCTAAGCAAAATATTTGGTGCCACAAAAGTGGATTAGTTATACATTTATGTTTTAGTTTGAGTAGGTGCTTAATCATTCCCTGAATAGTTGTCTAGTTTATGATCTTTGATTCTAGTAAAATTCATGAGACCTAACGCTTTTATCCATAGATTTTACTTTTTTCGTACTTTCAATTGCTTGATACCTTTTATTAGGACGTGGTTTGAAGTCGATCCAACGGTGCGATTAAAAGTTATGACTTTTTTTGTGAAGGCGGTCCAGTCTGGCGAGCAGATGAAGTATGTGCAGAGCCAAACTGGCATGAAGAATCAGATCGACCGATCTAGGATCAGATCGATCGATCCAAAAATGCCGTAAGAATCCAAATCGACTGATCCAGACTAGATCAACCGATCCAGACCCGATCGACCTGTCCAGACCTGATTGACCGACCTGATTGACCAACCAGATCGATCTGTCTAGATCAGATCAATCGATTCAAGCCTTTAAACCTGCCCGAAAAAATGGAAAAGTTGTTCTTTTTCCTAATTTGCTTAAGATTTCGGCCTAGAAGTTTTTTAACCTATAAATACTTGTTTTTAAGCCATTGTTTAGGCTATGCTTGTTTTATTCTAAGAGTTTTTGAAGATTTCTTGTGAAGAGGTACAATTTATTTTATCTATTAGATTTGTTTTATGTGTTCTTCATCTATCATGTTTTTTTTAACGACAACCATGAGTGAGTGGTTCTCTAGTTAGGTATAGAGTCTTTCAAGAGAATCATGAATCATTGAATTAGACATAAATAGAGAATTATCCTCGAATATTTTCATCTATTGTTGTACTGAATGTTTAGACGAGATTAACTACCTAGTTGATGATATTAGGTGCAACCTATTCTACAAAAACCTATAGGTTGCTGGATAGAACATAGATGAGTGTATCGTCCTTAGCCAACGAAAGTTGATGTTATTGCCATACGTTAACATATTGAACCTAATCAATAATGCTTGTTTAGAATGTGAAATTCAACGATAGTTAGATACTTAGCTTGCTAAGAAAAATATTTGGTGCCACAAAAGTGGATTAGTTATCCATTTATGTTTGAGTTTGAGTAGGTGCTTATTCATTCCCTGAATAGTTGTCTAGTTTATGATCTTTGATTCTCGGGATATTTCTGAGACCTAACGCCTTTATCCATAGATTTTACTTTATTGTTACTCTCAATTTTTTTCTACTTTTCATTTGGAAGTGGTTTAAAATTGATCCAACAGTGCGATTAAAAGTTATGAACATTTTGGTGAAGACGGTATAGTCTGGCGAGCGATGAAGCATGCGCGGAGCCAAACTGGCATGAAGAAGGAGATCGATCGATTTGAGATTGGATCGATTGATCTAGAAATCCCGTAAGAATCCAAATAGACCGGTCAAGACCAGATCGACCAATCCCAACCTGATCGACCGATCCAGACCCGATCGACCTATCCAGACCCGATCGACCTGTCCAGATCAGATCGATCGATCCAACCCTTAAAACCTGCCCGATAAAAATTGAAAAATTGCTTGTTTTCCTAAGTTGTTTAGGATTTCGACCTAGAAGTGTTTTTACCTATAAATACTTGTTTTTAAACCATTGTTTAGGCTATGCTTATTTTATTTTTAGAGTTTTTGAAGACTTCTTGTGAAGAGATACAGTTTGTTTTATCTATTGGATTTATTTTGTGAGTTCTTCATCTATTATGTTTTTTTTAACCACAACTATGAATGAGTAGTTCTCTAGTTAGGTTTAGGATCTTTAAAGGGAATCATGAATCATTGAATTAGCCACAAATAGGGAATTATCCTAGAATATCTCCATGTATTGTTGTACTGAATGTTTAGACTATATCAGCTACCTAGTTTGTGATCTTAGGTGCAACCTATTCTCCAAAAGCTTATAGGTTTCTGGATAGAACATAGATGAGCGTATTGTCCTTCGACAACGAAAGCTGATGCGATTGCGATACATGAACATATTGAACCTAATCAATAATGCTTGTTTAGAATGCGAAGTTCAACGACAGTTAGATACTTAGATTGCTAGCAAAGTAATTGGTGCCACGAAAATGGATTAGTTATACATTTATGTTTGAATTCGAGATAGGTGATTAATCATCCCTTGAATAATTATCTTTTTATCTAAAAAAACACATATCTTTTAATAAATTATCACAAACTATATTTTATTAATTCTTGAGACACATACAATACACACGTCATTAGTTTAATAGATTTTTGCTATATAAAAAAGGTACTCGCAGTAAAAAAAAAGGTGCTCATTAGTTAAATAGAGTTTTGTGGTTGCATAAAAACAGAACTGAGTGTGCAAAAACGAAAACAATTTTTTAAAATTTTATAGAAAACGAATACATTTTAGATACGTGAATGTATAGCAAAATATTTTTTAAAATATTTTAAAAACAATATAAATCTAATATATAAATTATATAAGTAAACTGCTAGTGAAAGAAGAAATACACCCCCCAACTCCAAAGCCACATATTGCTTATATATATGAGACTTCAGTATAATAATTGATTTTAATCTTCTGGCCTTTTTTCTCAAGTTTTAGGCTTCTAATTTTAAAGTTACGTTTAGTTATTAAAAAAGAAAAGAAAAATGAGGGATTTTACATTACTCGAATTAATTAGTTACATAAACACCATATATATTTCTACGTTTCCAAATTATTTTCTGTTTTCTAATAAAAGAAATATTTTGTCTTGTTTCCAAAAGAGAATTGACCATTTCTGTCATGTTTCTAATTGAAATATTTAGGATTCGTGTTTCCGTTGTATTTTTCGCGGTTCCATGAAATTCTGATATCAAAATGTAAAACAAAAATTGAGTCTTGGACGGAATCTCTATGCAACGTAGGTTTTGGCTATAAAACAATAGGTTTGATGAGCATTGAAAGCAAAGTGTTTTTTTAGGTTTACCACATTATTATTATCAGAGATATTTGATATAATTTTATTAAGATGTTATTCGACTACCTATAATAAATATGCAATTACGATAAATATTTTCTTCAATTTTTTAAATAACAATTCCAAGTGCAAAAATTTATTGATAGACTATTATGCATGTAGGATATTTTTATGATAGAAATAATGTTTCTGCAACTCGAATCAGATTCTCCTTTCAATAAATGAGACCATGGACATCTGTATTTACACCACTCAGTAACCTCTGACAGACTTATATACGTTAATTTGTAAAGAATTGCGTTCTTCGGTGTAAAACCTTTAAATCTTTGACAATAGAAAAAGTGGTTCCACAAAGAAAATAAGTTTACATTCAATAATAATTACGAAGAGGAAAAATAAAATAAAATAAAAATAAGGGAAGTTACGATAGAAAGCACACCACTAATAGTAATAGTAATATGACATAAAAAAAAAAAAGCATAGACATGTCTTGTTGCACGCAGTATAGCTCCAGTGATCCACTTTTATAAGTGATTAAGATGTAGCCCTGGGAAACAAGAGCCTAGGCCATGGGCGGACCAATTTGAAAAGGAGGAATTTCATCCACACCCCTTAAATATTATAAAGCATATAACAAACATAACGCAAATTAGTCACTTGACTCCATATTTCTCCTTTATTACTCCTCTTTTGCATGTGCTTTTTTTATTGTTCAAAATTTTATCTTCTGTTTACGTTTTTTCTTCAATGCTTGCATATATTAATATATAAATATCTTTCTACAAATGTTTTCCTTTCTTCTTTATCAATTTTCTTTGTTGAAATATTAAAAAATGTTTGTTTCTTCAATTATTTTTAATATCACTATCTACAATTCTTTATAAAAAATCGAAAAGAAATTTTGTAACATATATTTTATGGGAATACTATATCATTTAAATAATTAAATGATATTTAGATTAAATTATGACTCCCGTAAAATAGATTTATGGGTTCACACCACTGGCTTAGGCATGTGTCAAGCTATATAAGGGAGTAAGGGTTATTCTTTCTTAGGTCACAGTTAGCATAATGTGGAGGCTAAAGATTGCAGCTGAGACTGGAGATGACACTCACTTGTTCAGCACCAACAACTACGTGGGGAGGCAGATTTGGGAGTTTGATGCAAACGCAGGCTCTCCGGAAGAACTTGCTGAGGTTGAAAAAGCTCGTCGAAATTTCGCCGGAAACCGGTCTCGTTTCAAGCCAAGTGCTGATCTCCTTTGGCGCATGCAGGTATACCTTTTATATGCGTTACCCTAATTGTTTAAAATTATATATATATATATATATATATATATATCTTTTTCTTTATAACAGTTTCTGAGGGAGAAAAAGTTCGAGCAAAAGATTGCGCAAGTAAGAATAGAAGATGCAGAGAAAATAACATATGAAGATGCGAGAACGGCACTAAGAAGAGGGGTGCTCTATTTTGCGGCCTTGCAAGCTGATGATGGACACTGGCCTGCTGAAAATTCTGGTTCTATGTTCTTCAACGCGCCCTTTGTGAGCTACTCTGCATTCTATATATCATTTATTTACGTTATATAATCAGTGAATAAAAATATATAATCAACAATCACAGTTCATATCCTTGTACATCACTGGTCATCTGGAGAAAATCTTCACTCTTGAACATCGCAAAGAAGTTTTACGTTACATGCACAACCATCAGGTACGTGTAACCCAAATATATAGAGAGAAATATCTTTTGTTGTTCTTTATAAACAAAGGTGTTTTGTTCAACTGTAGAACAATGATGGTGGATGGGGAATACATGTGGAGAGCCACAGTGCTATGTTTTGTACAGTCATCAACTACATCTGTCTAAGAATTTTTGGGATAGAACCCGATGGTCACGAAAGTGTTTGTGCAAGGGCTCGTAAGTGGATCCTCGATCATGGTGGTGCCACCTATACACCCTTGATCGGAAAGATTTGGCTTTCGGTATGTATTTGTATATATGCTTACCATCTTGATAGATGACAAAAAAAGTTTACCATATTGATAAATTTTAGCGGGTACATATGATGAATTTGTAGTTATCTGAATTTTTATGAGTTTTAAGATGATTTTGATGAATTTCGAGAAATTATAAATTTTATCATTAAATTCTCTAAAATCTCATCAAAAACTATGAGATTTGGATTTTTGTACTTTTAACTAAAATCTCCAATAAAACGTACTTAAATCATTCATATCCACTACTTAAATTATTTTCAATAACTGTAAATTTAATCCAAATTTTGATTTTAATAACTTTTTTAAATTTATGTTTAAACAATATAGAATTTGTCATTTTAATACAAATCACTTCAAATTTTATTCAATATGCCCCTTTTAGATTTCTTATGAGCAAAACTAAAATCTAATCAATTAATCACAAACACAGGTTCTTGGAGTGTATGACTGGTCTGGTTGCAAACCCATACCGCCTGAGTTCTGGATGCTCCCTACTTTTTCTCCTTTTAACGGAGGTTCCAACTTATTGTTATAATATGAATTGTATTTTTTGTCACTTATGATATGAACCGTTTGATGTTAGTTATGGGTAAAATTAAATCCCATCTGTACGTGCAGGTACTGTCTGGATTTATTTCAGAGACATTTTCATGGGCGTGTCATACTTGTATGGCAAAAAATTTGTCGCTACACCAACACCTTTAATTGCACAGCTCAGAGAAGAGCTTTATCTTCAACCTTACAACAAAATCAATTGGAGTCAAGCACGCCATCAATGTGCAAAGGTAATTCATCCTCATAACTAGTAGTCCTCGAATCTGATGAAAACTTTTAACGTTTGTGTCTATATGCTAAATTATATTCTTATTTTCATGGTTTAAAAAAAACTTTATGAGAGACTTTTAAATAATTTTTTTGGAAGTAATACTTTTATATCAATAATAATATTATTATATTAATAATAATAAATACAGTTACATGATATCAAATTAATCATATAATCATATTGCATTGTATGTATACCAAATATATATATATATATCAAAATATGTACCATATTTGATTCATTCATGTTTATTTTCTTTAAATAAAATAATAAAAGAGGCTAAAAAAGATTTAGAGAAAATTATTTTCAAGAAAAATAGAAATATACATTTCTATTAAAAATAAAACAGATATTAAAAGATATTGTATTTTGTGTGTTAGCTAGTTAAAAAAGTTGACTGAATCTTTTTCCCATAATGAATTGGTTATAATTTTAATTTTTTATAATGACATTTTTATATATTCTATATTTTTAATGTCATTTTTAAAAATGTACTTCCATAATAATAGTATTAGGATAAATTTTATCACATACTACGCAAATTGTGATAGAAAACTTTAAATGTAGATCGATTTTTTTTAGTTTAAAAAACAAAAGATTATTATATTTGAAGGCAAACACACTATTTTAACATCTATACCTAAACCAAAAAAAAGTCGAAGCCTAAATACATATGAGATTAATTAATAGATATCATAATGAATGTGGTGGTGATGATGATGCAGGAAGATCTATACTATCCACAATCATTTGTGCAAGACTTGTTTTGGAAAAGTGTTCATATGTTCTCAGAGAACATTCTGAATCGATGGCCTTTCAACAAACTCTTAAGACAAAAAGCTATTCAAAAGACAATGGACATCATTCACTATCACGATGAAGTGACCCGATATATTACAGGTGGATGTGTACAAAAGGTATTTTTTTCTTGTTTTCAAAAGTATAAATTCTTTATATACTTCTCATATTATTCAATTTAGATTAAATATTTTATTTATTTATTTTGTAGCCATTTCATTTACTTGCTTGTTGGGTAGAAGATCCAGACGGTGATTATTTTAAAAAACATCTTGCACGAGTGCCCGATTATATTTGGATCGGCGAGGATGGTCTAAAAATTCAGGTAAAAATTAGTTTTTTTTTAGCTTTAGTTGATATTACCTGAAAGTATTATATTTTTAAAAAAAATTTTGCCATAAATTAAATGAGGTAAAAGCGCTCACCAATGTTTACATTACCTGAAGGTATCTTGCGTTTATGTACGCATAAAGTTATATTTACTACATATAATTAAAACCATAACAATTTTTGGAAAAACTAAAGTTATTTTGACTCTCAACGAACTAACTTTTAGAATAAGATGAGAGTAATAAAGTTTTGAATTTTTTTTTTCGGAACATACAAAAAAAGCGAAACGTTAATGCTTGAACTAGTTGAACCAATATAATTATTGTCCAGCTTGCACTTCTTCAATTTATTTGGTCCAAACTGCATTAATATATTAAAAAAAAAAAACCTAACAGTTTATGAGAAACCTAATAAAAAAAACACCAGAGCACATGTGCTAGACCGTCTGTCAAACTTACAAATTTAAATTTGTATTTTTTTTTTACTTGGTGCATTAAAACCAAATTTAAATTTAAATTTAAACTCTTCTTCACATGGATTCATTTTTGGTTGGTGCAGTCTTTTGGTAGCCAGTTGTGGGATACAGCCTGCTCGCTCAAAGTCTTATTAGCTGCTGATATGGATGATGAGATTCAATCAACATTGATCAAAGGATACGACTTCTTGAAAAAATCTCAACTTACAGTGGATCCTCCTGGTGATCACCGAAAAATGTTTAGGGACCTAACAAAAGGTGGGTGGACTTTTTCAGACCAAGATCAAGGATGGCCTGCTTCTGATTGTACTGCTGAGAGTTTAGAGGTGCGGCTTCTAAATTCTTAATAATAAAAATATTCTAACGACTTGGTTTAATTAATTACGACCATGATCAAAATACTAAATATTGACCTTGTTAATTAGTGTTGCCTAATATTCGAGAGCTGGCCAACATTGGGAGAGAAAATGGATGTAGAGAGGCTCTATGATGCTGTTAATTTGCTTCTCTATTTGCAGGTATTACTTCTTCTTCTTTTGCAACCAAAAGACTTTACACCAAGTGTTACTTAGTGATCATGAATATAAAGTGATTAATTAGTCTTATTTAAACCTAGTTACTCCATATGGATATGACTCTCTTAATAAAAATGTTAAATACAGAGCGAGAATGGAGGTATAGCTGTCTGGGAGCCTGCTCGTGGCAAAACCTGGCTAGAGGTACTTAAGTTATCGTTTATCGTTTATTTTTGTTTGTTTCAAGTTTTATATCATGATAATTTAATTTTCTTAAAAGAGATAGTGTAACAATTCCTCTTATCCATTAACCAAAAAAAAAACAATTCTTCTTTATCAATTGCAGTGGCTTAGTCCAGTGGAGTTTGCGGAAGACACAATCGTCGAGCATGAGTACACTCTTACGATACACTCATCTTAATCGTACTAACATAATAGATAGCGGGCTTACTTAATGACTCATTGAGCATTCGATCTTTAGGTATCTTGAATGTACGGGGTCCGCGATTGTGGCGCTGGCACGGTTCATGGAAATGTTTCCTGGACACAGAAAGAAAGAGGTCGAGAAGTTTATCACGAATGGTGTCAAATACATAGAGGACTTTCAGGTGGCGGATGGTTCATGGTACGGAAACTGGGGTGTGTGCTTTATTTACGGTACCTTCTTTGCCGTCCGAGGTCTAGTTGCTGCAGGAAAGACTTATGATAACTGTGAGGCTATCCGTAGAGCGACTCAATTCCTTCTCAAAACACAAAACGCAGAAGGTGGATGGGGTGAGAGTTATCTCTCTTGCCCCAATAAGGTAAAAATAAAGCTTTTTGTTCTTCTTAAAACAATAAGCTTATATCTCAAAACTAATTAGTAATAAACATAGTATATGATTTATTTAACCTAAATATATATCTGTTTTGATTATGCTCCATTTTCTATTTTCCAAAGTGATATTATCATGATAAAATAATATGGTTGAATGCAGAGATATACTCCTTTGGAATGTAATAAGACGAATATTGTAAACACAGCCCAAGCACTGATGGGTCTAGTTATGGGTGGTCAGGTTAGTGAAACTCAAACAAGATGATCAAAATACCACAACATCTATTTGATACACTTCTTTTTAGTTTAAGAATTTTATTTTCAGATGGAGAGGGACCCAAGACCGGTTCATAGCGCTGCTAAAGTGTTGATTAATTCTCAGCTAGAGAACGGTGATTTCCCACAAGAGGTGGTTATTTTGATATTTTGGGGTTGTTTCTTTATCATTTTAAGTATAATTTGATACATGATTAACATTGTGTATATGCCAAAATATGCAGGAAATAAGGGGAGTGTTTAAGATGAATGTGATGCTACATTACCCAACGTTTAGGAACATGTTCACCCTCTGGGCACTTACATATTATACTCGGGCTATGCGAGCATAACAACTTGATCGCATATGAAACTTATCATCACCACTATTTTATAATGTATAAGAATATTTACTTTTATCACCAAAAATGTTTCATATGGAACATGTTGTAACATGTTTTTACATAAAGAAACAATACGTTTTTCTTTTTTACTTTTCTCGAAAGAAAGTACAGATAAATTTAGTAGTAGGAGACAAATAAGAGTTTTACAATTCTTGTCAACACTACCTCATCAAATCAAAACTCCTTTGTGTGTGCTTTATCTTTTCGGGATCATGGTCAATGTCTCCCATTTCCACATGATATTCTAACTTGTCCTCTCGTGATAAAGGTAGAAACAAATTTTTTCTCTCCTCTAACACATACCAAACAACATATGGACCTCAAATTGTCTTGACCAAGGCTCATAACTTAACCCCCACTTTTTGCAATTATAAATTATTTTGTCCAGTTACATTGACCCACTCTAACTTGAATGTCAAAGAGTCCCCAAAAGAATAGACCTATTTTGTTTCTTCTGGAACCATCCTAACCATGTTGATTTGACAGGAAAATGACATCCGTTATACAGTCAAAGGAGCAGATCCTTCTGTCGAAAGTTAAACTTGATCCGTTAAACTTGATTTTGGATCAAGTTTAATTTTTGAACCAATTATCCAAAAAGTATTTGGTGGACCAAATCAAAAACATGATCCAAATTTTAGAGTTTTGTCTAAAAATATCAACATATTCATTTTCTTAAAATATTCTAGAGAATTATAGAGAATTAATATCTTAGACATTTTCTTGATAATTTTAATAAATAATATATATATTAGAGAAGAAAATTCTAAATTTAGACTAAAATATTTTAGACATTTTACAGTTTGGAGGCTATAAATAATTAAATACTTCCTCTCCTTTTCATTTGTAACTATACTAGAAAGAACAGAGGTTTAAAGACTTCTACACCAGGTTTAAAGACTTCTACACCAGGTTTGAAGTTCTAATCCCAGATAATGCTCTTGCAGATTAATGAATGCGTAACTTATCAAAAGTTCAAGAGTGCTGCAGAGAGTGCCGACCATCGTGGTCTTGAGTGTTGCGGGGAGAGTCTGTCCATCATAGAGATATCGTACATACAGAATTGCCGTCAAGTAGTCGAATATCATCATACTAGGAGTAGAACAATTATATCTAACAATGATGTAATAGACCGAAAAAAGTTTTTTTCTTCTAACACCTTTACCAAGCATCTAGATGAGTCTAGCTTTATTCGCTCTCTAATGGCCGAATAACCTATCCTACCTTCGTCGGTTATTATAAAGCAAGCAATGTTCCCCACAACGAAAGAGTCAATTGTTTGGAGGATCTTATCCATTATGATAAAGGATTAGCGAACAATTGCAATCCAAAAAGAAAGGAGATTTGGAGTTATCTAAGATCTTAGATTTCAAGGTAAAGATATATTTTAATCCTACGAGAGTTATGTGTAGATATGCACTATAAATAAAGAGATCATAGAACGAAGAGCAGAAGGAAAACATAAGCCTATCAACACGATGAAAATAACCTAACAACTCAAGAATTTGTGCTATACCTATTTTCAGAGACCACAATGAAAGTTCTAACAACCTCGACAAAGGAACCTGAAGTTTTCAACTCTGGATTCCTATGTAGTTTTCACTTAACTAAATCTTTAACTACTCAATAATTAGACCATACAATGTATAACTAAAGATCTAATTAATTACTTTACATAATTTTTCTTGGAATCGATTCGGTAACCAATTTGGGAGGAGAATACCAATCCAAATTACTTTAACTTCCAAAATATATGAGTTCAAAATTTGAAATATTATAGGGTAATTGTGAGTCTTAAAAATCACATTATGAGATTTGTTGTTTAGTTGAAGCAAATTTGAGAGTTAGATTCTCGTGCGAAAGTAAAGATCTAAACGTATTTGAATTAAATGAATTGAGCTTTATTGATGATGGTGGATTGATACAAAGGGATCACGAGGACAAAAGAGAAAGAAAGAGAAGTGCGCTGCAAAACATAAAAGGCTAGAGTTTTCTAGTAGGTCAAAAATGATTATTCGGTGAGCTATGATCTTTCTTTAATAAACTCAATCTAACCTCTTTCCCGATGTCTCGATGCCATTATTCAGTATCGGTTCTTTCATCTTTGAGATCTCCTCTTTTTTGGATCGTTTTGTATTATTTGGGCTTTTGGTCCGAGTTGCCATCTACAAACATCGATCGATGCGAATGGGCATCTAGTCTCGTATTTCTGATGGACTTTAGGCTTTGGTCGGTGAAGCCTCACTTCACGTTGGGTTTTTCGAGAGACAAGATGCGAAACCCATATCCAACAGTAATTACGGATGCGAAACAATTATTAGATAATTTAATTAGATTAGAGAGTGGCACTGTCAGATGGACGAGACTGGGATCGCCAGGACCATGCCCCCGGGACCGCCATTTCCTCTGACCACGTGGGTCTACCCGCCTTGGACTGCTGTCTTCAAATCGGTGGTCCATACCCATCCTGCAAGCACTGGGCGTGTGGCAAAGCTTCATCGTCTGGCGCTGGCGAGTCGAGTGGCAAAACTCTTCATCGGTTATTTCATCAAATTGAATCATCAATTTCTCCTTCAACACTCAGTAAGCTTCGATCTTTAACCCTAGATCGATTTCATCAAATAGAATCATCAAATTTGTTTCTTGAAATTTTTTCTTGTAGTGGTGTTGAATGATGTGTACATTGTTGTTACTGGAGTTGTGGCAGCATTTTATGGTCCACTTCATGGTGGTGAAAATGAGGTGCGCTTGTATTCAAATGTTACACCTTCTGATGTACTTGCATGCTCCATGGTCTCATATTTTTTACATCTTAAGAAGAGGAAGATGTCTTGTTTTGGACACTGCTTTGGATGGCTATGGACCAAACTATAATATGGATTTTGGTTGTCAACATGAAGCTTTGGATGGCTGCATTGCCAGATAGAATCAGTGGATGCAATGGGGTTTATGTTGAAGAACAATGAAGAAAATAGAGGCATTTCCTTGAAAAACAAGAGGAAACAAGAGGTTTGTAAGATCAAAATTTGGGTGGAAGTTCTGTTTTGAAACATGAGTTTTGATTTTTGGTTATGTTTAATATTGTCTCAGGTTAAGAAAAATGAAGAGGAAAAACCAGAGAAGAAGATTAAAGTAGAGATTGAGACAGAATCAATCATGAAAGAAAAATCAAACATGAGTATCACATAAGCATCTTCACACTCATAGAAGCTGAAATATACATCTATTGTTGTTTTGGATTTTGATTCCAATTGCATCTTCACTCACATTTTTTTGTGTTTTTTTCTTCTTTGCAGCTTAAAGAATTGGAAGCTCCTTCGTGAGGTTGATTACGAGATAAGGAAAAGCGCACACATATCCATTTCAATCTGGTGTAATTTCATTGGACGCTCAAAATTGCTATTCTATAGAGTTGTTATGGGCTTATGAGCATTTAGTTGTGGCAATGAGAAATCTTGTGCGTGACACATGGATCTGGTTTAGTTACATCCTCATTCATGTGCATGATATTTTAAAATCTGACTAGTATAGATGGCAACAAACCACTAGGCACTAAACACATTTAGTAATTTCTGAAAGAGCTTTAGGTCTAAATTTGCAATCTTTACATGTTTTAGTAATGTCTCATAGAGTTAAATGGTCTAACTATGCAATGATTATAGGTTTTAGTAATGTCTGATAGAGTTAAAAGGTTCAATTTTGCAATGATTACATGTATTTAGTAATGGACAAAATGATTACCTGAGAATAGAGACATGTGTGATTATTGAAACATACGATGAATGATGCTTGACACATAAGATTCTTTGAAAAATCCTTAAAATTGTTTGCAATTCTAGTAATATGTTAGAGATTAGTGGATTACCATTGCAATTCTAGTAATATGTTTGTGTGAATCTCTAACTGATGACTGATGATTGATGATAATTGAATGATACGATGATATTCTGTTTTCTGTAGGTTACTCGACAGAAGTTTGTAGTTGTAGGTTACTCGACATAAATAGAAAAACTTTTATGTAGGGTTTGTAAGAGAAGATTCTCTGAGAAAGAGTCTTCAAAGACTTTAAAACAAACAGAAGCTTACTCTTCAAAGACTCTAAGACAGAAAGAAGCTTCAACCCAACCAGTGAACCAACTCGCAAGACCGCAACACCGTAGTGGACCAACCCGCATTGCCCGCCTTCCGCCTGGACGACGTGACAACCCCCCCCCCCTCCCGGCAGAGCTACTATACAGGCAATATCCGCGGGCTAAGGGACCGCTTGAAGCCCTATTAGAGAGGCTAATAATAGAGCTCATATATCTGAAACTCTCACATCTCCCAAGTACCTTTAGGGTTTTCTTCTTCACTATAACATCGCCCCTCCTTCTCTGATCTCTCTTCCTCGCTCATCGGATTAGGTAATAGACATTCGCTCTTTTTTAATTGCTCCGATGAATCAATGTAGTAGAAGAATCTTTGATTTATAACATTTCTGTAAATCCTTATTGATTGCGGTTAATCTTCTTTCATCTCGATGAATGTTTATATATCTGATTTGGAAACTTGAATTCATTGTTCGCTGCAATCTACCTTTGTAATGTTTCGACTGAATCCACTTGTCATTTTCCGTTTTGCAGCCATTTTTGTTATACCTAAATGTCAAACAATCTATTACCTCAGCGTTGGATGCAAATGGGTAAATTCATCAATGTCACTTCTTCATATTCTAAACGGGAATTGAGATTTTCACAATCAATCTTTGGTTATCAAGAATCACTCTCTGGGAGGCAAGATTTTCATGTAATGATGCCT
The DNA here is from genome assembly GCA_963922655.1 of Cardamine chenopodiifolia. Classification (NCBI taxonomy): domain Eukaryota; kingdom Viridiplantae; phylum Streptophyta; class Magnoliopsida; order Brassicales; family Brassicaceae; genus Cardamine; species Cardamine chenopodiifolia. Next base: position 11,657,677 of record OZ000486.1, on the reverse strand, counting down.
TATGATGCTGTTGTACGATCTGTTAATATGGATACAGCTCAATTACTCGGTAGGCGCAAATCTCCTCAACTGTTTTTGTGCAAAATAAACGAATGGTATCGCCTGAGTCCTATGCTGGTCCAGTCATCTTCTGTTTCCCCAAGAACACAGTATTTGCCTGCATCGTTTTTTAGTAAGAATGCTTCGGTTTCTTGTAATAAAATGGGGAAGCAAACTGCGGCGAGGAAACAAACTTTGCATAAACCGCTGCCTGTGAAATAATAGAATGAATCATCTCAATCTGTGAGGGTTACAATGAGAGAATCTTTAGTAGGTGCACTAGCTATGGTACAATGCCAAAGGGAAGCTCCCAAGTTACATAGTGAGACTGCAATTAATCCTCTCCTAGGTCATGTTGGTGAGTCTGTGTCAGCTGACTCTTAATGATCCTAGTCTTGTAGGAGGTATCTCTATTCAGACAAGTGATACCAAATAAATTATTGCCCAAGAACCTTTTGCGCAAGACAATGTTTTGTATAGTGCCAATGTGTTTTCAAAAGATGATCTTTTGCAAGGAAATGACCTTTCTTGGGTGCTGGAGTCGGATATAGAGTTTACAGAAATTTTTCAAAATGAAATTAGTGGAGAAATGGCTAATGATGGGATGCAGGAAATATCCGAGGAAATATTGTTACTGGATCCACAAGTTTTAGCTTTTAAAATAGAGGCAGGGCTCTTTAAGTTATTTGGTGGTGTGAATAAGAAATATAAAGAGAAGGGAAGGTTGCTCTTATTCAATTTGAAAGATAAAAGTAATCCTAAATTCAGGGAAAAGGTTATGTGAGGAGAAATTGCAGCTGAAAGATTGTGTTCAAATGGTTGTTCTGCAGAGTGGCGACAAGCAAAAGAAGAAGAGATGGCTCAAATGGTTGTTCTGCAAGACGCAGAGGTAGATATCAGAAGCCTGGTAAGGAAAACACAGAAAGGAGAGATCCAAGTTAAAGTTGAACTAGTGGACAATGGCTCAGTGGAGGACTCTATTGGAATGAGCTCACTTAACTGGTCTCGGCCAAAGATTATTAAGAAGAAAACCCCTTCCATCACTAAAAAAATTGCCTTCAAGAAGGAATTGAATGGCTCTGATGAGGCCCCAATTAACGAAGTCACAATAGATAATGAGATGTAGGCTGCTACTGGATCTCTGCCTCCAATTTCTCTTTTGATGGATTCATGTCATCCATAAATTCAGAATCTCCATCTGACACTTTATCTTCAGATACTGAGAAAAGATCTTGTGTTTCAGATGATAATGATGCAGAGGCGGGTTTAGTTTGTATATCACCCAAAGAAAGTACTAATATTAAACTTGGTACATCACTAGTTAAGGCTAAGGCATCACCAGCTAAAGCTGAGGGTTGTGACATAGTATTGTCAAAGCCTAATACTGATTTGAAATTACTTCTGCTCTCGTACCTGATGTTGAACCTGTATGGGAAGGTGCACTCCAGTTCAGTGCTTCTTTTGTGAGCTCTGTCATCGGCATTGTAATAAGGTTTGTAATAAATGGTTCCATGAGTGTTAGACCCTTAATATGTTCTCTCTCCCAGTTATTTGTACTATTTTAGTGTTTATCAGTTACATGGAAGATGTTTTGAATGGTTTGGCCAATTACAAGATTATCTGAATTTATAACCTTCTCATTTGTTTCATGCCATCCATAGAGATTTCTTTGCATTATAGGACAATATGTTTGTGTCAAAATTTGTACACTTACTGATACAACGTTTAGTCGTTTACTAACCTAATTTTACTCTTGAGAGTGACAAAAAGACTACTACTAAAGAGTGGCCTATGATGCTTGAGAGAAAGGGACAAGTCAGATTAGATGCATTTGATAATTTCGTTCGAGAGCTCCCAAATTCCAGGAGTCGTGCTGTAATGGTATTAATTTACATGTTTCCCTACTTCTCGTGCATGTTCACATGCATCAAAAACTGTCCTACTTAATTAAAAATCGAAGTGCCTGCTCTGTCTGATGATTGTTTAGAGTTTACACATTCTGTGTTTGAGTCCCTGATTAAGCTATTAACCAGTATCATGATTAACTAAACTTCCGCCTGGGTCTCCATTTGTTGCTTGAGGAAAGAAGAAGAGAAGTTTAACGGCTGATACTGATTTGTGAATGGTGAAGAAAAATACATTTTGTGAATCTTAATAAAGATTCACTATAGTAAATCGAAAAGACAATTAGACAAAACCTGAATAGCCACAAGATTGACATCCCCGTTCTCGAATATCAGGACACCCTTTGGTTTGATATATTTGGGATGAACCATGCCATCAAGTTCAAGCTCACCAAAATTAAAAATTAAAGGATACACTATCCTCAACTCTCGTCCTAAAACAAGTTTCATATCACTCAGACGGATATCCATATTTGGTTTCATTTTCACTTCTTCACTCTCCTTTTCAATAGAATTTGAGTCACTTGTTGCGGGCAAAACAAGCAGAGGTCATTACAAAGTTTTACCTACAAAGTCCAACTACTAAAAAAGAAAGAGCTCAAAAGATATTTTGCTAGTAAAGACATAAGTTACCAGCAGACTGAGAGCAAAATATCGTGAAGCAACTGCTTGATTAATAGCAGAACCTGGAATCCTATATTGATTTGGTAACACGATGAACTCAGTTAATGTAATAAGCTCAGTAACATGAGTCTAGACGAGAAGAATGGAGTCAACCTAGAAGATAAATCAAAATTATGTACTACAACCTCAATTGATTGACAGCAGCATTGATTGCAAATGTACCTTAGGAAATTATTTGCTCGTACTTCTAGGACTTCACATTTGAGCTCTATGCCATCGTCAGTAGATGCTTCATTTGATCTAAGGGGAAGATTTCCTTTAACAACCTGTTTGATTTAACATGTAAGGTCTCACCAAGTTTGTGAGAGGTTTATGGAGCACATGTGAAAGATATAGACAGCTCTGTGGAATGAAGTAGACCCATCAAGCACGGGATGCTCCACTGTACCTCTGACTTGCTCAGCAGTAAAGTATGTGTAAATGAATTTAGTCAGACCTTCTACAATGTTTAAGGACATGGATAGATAAATTTAACTATCTTAGATGTAAATATTAACTAAACAAGAGCACAAGGTAGTATTTTTTGGCTAACCTGAAGTCTGATATCAGCATTGCCTTGGAGCCAATTAGCATAAGGAGATATGGTTGCCAACAATATCATTCCCCCATCCTTGATGTCTGCCTTCAATCTAACTTCTCCAGCATCTAAAATATTCTAGTTTGAATCCTTTAGACTCTCAGCTAGTTGGTTGTCCCATCCCTCTTCGCTCTTATCCCTTGAGGTTCTTTTCTCATCATCTTCCTTTTCTTTTGCCCAGATAGGGGTTTTCACTGCATCACTTCTATCAGTTTCTCTGTCTTCTCCCTCAGATATATCTTTTTGCGAAAAGCTAACAGGAACACTTCCTTGTATATGCACATGACCATTTTGGAAAATGGTTCAAAGTTGGAGTTGAAAAGAAAACTGACTGCTAGCTGTAAGAAAAGCAAAAACTTCAGTATCCCACCAACCGTGCCATCCAATAATCTAACTTGTACATGTACATTCTGGTTTTTCAAGACTCCCTCTAAGATCCCCTTCTATGTGCAAAATGCCTTTGATTGGTGACAAGAGTTTCCTCAAAGAGTGAACAAGATCAGAAGCTGATGATTCAACAACCTCAACCAAGGTAGGTATCAAACTAACATGAAAATTTAGAACAACAAAATAAAGGTTTGTCTTTGGCCCCAGTAAGGTCCCATCTGCATGTAGTGTAGCGTTTCCTTTTTGAATACTAAGTTGAAAACCATAATCATTGCTATATGAGCCTGTAGCCAGAACTCGCTGTGTTTTGTAAGTCCCCCACTCCCAATCATCTCCATGAAAGTCAAATTCAGCCTGATATTAGATGTATGAGGAAAGGATTTAAACAAGAGCATCACTAGAAATTTGCACTTTATTATCCTAGCCATAAAAATATATCATTTTAAAAGACAATTGCACCCATCCCCTCAGACTAGAAAGCTTATGAAAAATAATTTGGAGTCTCCTTTAAATGATGACAATCTTTAAAACGAGATGAAAGGGTGATTTTATACCAAGGTGTCTCCATTGCCTCCACCACTAGCATCCAGCGACCCATGTCAATGACCTTTGAGTTCAGCTAAACCTGGAAGATTTAGATCTTCAGTAACGACTTCACTTGGTGGAGTATACTACTGGGCTTCGACATCGAAAGCAGATTCTATACTTTCGAATGGAAGAAAGGCATAATATTTGAACTTCCTAAGTTATAAGCTTACTGAAAAGCTAACTACCTAAGTTATAAGCTTCTATTAGACGCATTAATCCACATTTGAACTTCCAATTCCATTATTCTGCTACAACTAACACATAATAATACTTGCAGGATGTCATCTTGAACGTTCTATCAAGTGTGCCTAATCTTCATTGACACTGTTTTGAACATGAAAAGACTACCTTTAATAAACTGTTCTATTTTTGAACCTTCACTCAAAACTAGCACATAATGAATTGCTCGTATGAATGTACTTACCCTTTGAATCACTCAAAGCAACGAGGCCAACTCTAACTCAAGTGGAAAATTGTGTATCTGCAATCAGAGATATGGGGAAAAACTATAAACCATCTGCCATTGATTCCCATTTTCTCTCCCAGTGGTCAAATAAAAACATATATTCACACAAGAGAAAGCAATACCTCCAAAGTAGCTGATTGTTGTGGTTGAAAACAAGTGTTAGCTCTTAGTTGCCTCTTTTGAAGAGAAAAGGAGAACAACTTTCCACTTTGTAGTAGTGGATAGGGCTGGGAAGAAATATCCAGATTCGGATCCAGAAAAACGGATATTCGAGGAGGGCGGATTTGGATCTAAATCTGGATACTAAGAAAATTCGGACCGGATATCCGGATCCAGTCCAAACTAGAAATTTAAAAATAAATAAAAATGTGGTGTATAAAAGCGGATATCTGGTGGCTGATCCGGATCCGGATAATAAAATAGTGGATCCGTCTTATCCCAAATTCAGATCCGAATAGTAAAATTACGGATCTAGATATCTTAAAAACAGGATATTCGGATCTGTAACACCCCTTGTAATAAACCTATAAAGTCTAAAAACATATTAGTATATACATCATACATTTGTCTAACTAAAAATCTGCCAAGAACATTGTTCAAATCAGATATATGACACGTACTAAAACAATTTTGACAAGATAGCCTTCATGGCTTTAATAAACTGACAAACAATTTAAGAAAACAAGCTTCAACAATTTAGAAGTCTCATATCAATCACAAATCTTTTACTGCCAAACAAAAAGTTCAGTTGGAATCAAAATTAAGAACGACCATCACAAAGGTAGCTGCTACTAGTGCTCCATGTGTTACTGATACTGATGATATGATTCACTGAAGAAGCAAGTAATCAGGACATTCCCTTAACATGATCACATGAAACGCTCAAAAGTCCAGATAATTGAGGGGCCAAAATCAACTGATTCAGCTTGAGACCTAAGATGGAAATTTCACCAATTAGGCTTGAACTTGCAGCTGCATCTTCACATTTTTCTGACTCTCTTTTGTAGTGCTGTGTTGTTTTATCTTCCCCAGATAAATTTTATCCTTCTTATTGCTTTTAAATGTGTTGGTCTTGGGGAATCATATGGATACGAAGAGAACAAGCTGAAAAACTCAAAACCACTCATGCTTAAATCCAAATCAAGCCCCTCAACAACAAATGGCATGGCCTCCCCTTGAGTAAAGTCTTGGTGAGACAAAAACTGGTCTTGGTATGAGGTATCTAATTTTGTGTATAGATCAAAAGCAATGGACGATGAATTAATGATGATATTATCATGTAGTATCACAATATCTCCCCAAGCATCAGTTAAGAAGCCATCGACTTTTGGTGCATCCCATTTGATGTCAAACCTCCTGCACTCGAAATTTAGATAGGGATTTGCTATTTCAGTAAAATGTCTATCGTACTTCACCGCATCATCTTTAATTTGAGAAGAACTTTTACAAGGCACAACATAGCCCATCTCTGTAGCTTTTCTTGCATCATTATCTGATGTAGGAGATTAAGAGATAATTAAAAATTTTCTTTTTCTTATGTCTGAAGTTTTCCTATTTAGTTTTTTGGGTGTTTACCTCTATTTTCACAGGTTTTTACTTTTCTTAGTTTCTATTTTAAACTGTCTCATTTTCTCTAGTAGGGATTTATCTATATAAAGAGGTCCTAGATCTTTTGTAAGAAGGAACCTCATAATTAATTTCTAATTTGAATTCAGAGTTTTTTTTTTTTTTTTTCTAGTGGATTCTAGAGATCTGATGGATTCCAGAGTTTTATCTTCAAGTTCATCGCTTGTGAATTTGAATTTTTGATTAAGGCTTAGCATTTGCTATACCTAGGGTTTTACGACTGCGTCAGATGGTATCAGAGTAGGCTTTCTCCTGTCTCTTTTGAAAGTTTAATCACCCATAAGAGATCAATCATTAACCAGAGCAAATTTACAGCATTTTTCCGCGGATATTACCATGGTCCTAACTGCTTTGACTGAGCAGAAAGCAAATTTAGTAACTATTAATGCTAACAATAACGGAAATCAACAAAGGGCTAGGAGAGGCGAATCAAATAGGGTTTCAAGAGAAGGAAACAACCGTGTTGTTAATGTTCAAAATTCGAGTTCTGATGAAGAAAAACTTGTGGATGACGAGTTAGTTGATGTAGAGCATCAACATAATAATCATGACTATCGAGTGAAGGTTGATATTCCATTATTCAACGGAACTATGATAGTGGAGGAGATTCTGGATTCGCAAATCAACGTTGACAGTTTGCGATGTCATGGGTGTCCCTGAGAATAAGCAAGTGAAGATGGTAGCAATCAAGCTAAAGAAGACTGATGCAGTCTTCAAAGGCAGAGATAAAGGAAGGGGCCAATCCAAACTTGGCAGCGATTTAAGCAGTTGATGATAGAGCGATTTTTTCCTTAAGACTATGAGCAGATTTTCTACAAGAAGTGTATTGAATGTGTTCAAGGAAAGAAAACTGTGACAGAATACACGGCTGAGTTTTTGCATTTTTCTGAATGCAATGATCTAGGAGAAACAGAGAGTCGGAAAGTTGACATGTACATCAGTGGTTTGAAGAGTTCTATACAAGAGAATATGAGTTTAAAAACTGTATGGACAATACAAGAGGCTTCTAGTCTGGCCTTGAAGGCTGAGCTAATTGAAAAATCCCGTCGTGGATTTTCATCATTCAGGAGGTATGCACCTCAAAGTAATTTTGAATCAGCATGCGATAAGGATAAGGATTCCAATCCGGGAAACAAGGGAACTAGTAGTTCCAATAATACTCAGCAAGTTAAAACACAAGTCTCGCAGCTAAATAACCCTTACTCTAGACCATCAATTGACAAGTGTTTTTGTTGCGGAGGACAAGGTCACAAGTTGAATGTTTGTTTGAGTAGAATAACAGTCGCATTTATAGAGGAAGAAGAGAATGAGCTTGGTGAAGATGATGAGTATGCATGAGTTGAGTTTGCTGAGGAAGAATCACCTAAGAAAGTTAATATCATGCTTAATAGAATCTTGTTTCAAGTTGATATCATGCTTGATAAGATGTTCCAAGTTGAATGTGGTTCTAGTGGAATAGGGATATGTGCTGTTTTGTCTCAGGAGAAAATGCCAGTGGCAATCTTTAATGAGAAATTGAGCGAGGCTCACCAGAAATAGAGCACCTATGATCAAGAGTTCTATGCAGTATTTAAAGCGTTGAGGCAGTAGGAGCATTATCTAATTTAGAAGGACTTTGTCCTTTTCACCGACCACCGGACTTTGAATTTTCTTCATAGCCAAAAGGTTATCAACAAAATGCATGCTCAGTGGGTAAGCTTCATACAGAAATTCCCTTTTATTATTCAACATAAGTCAGAGGTTCTTAACAAGGTGGCAGATGCTTTGAGTAGAAGGGCTTCTTTGCTAACCACCTTAGCACATGAGATTGTGGGCTTTGAGTTCTTGAAAGATTTGTATAAGAACGATGTAGAATTCTAGGAGTTATGGGCTAAGTGCAGTGGAAAGCATCTTTGTGCAAATTTCCACATTTGAGATGGATACCTCTTTAAAGGGGATCGGTTGTGAATCCCTTGCTCATCATTAAGAGAAAATCTTATCCGAGATCTACATAGTGGAGGTCTTAGTGGTCATTTAGATAGAGACAAGACCATTGCTAGCTTGGAGGATAGGTATTACTAGCTGCATTTAAGAAGAGAAGTGGGTACTATCGTCAAAAGGTGTTATATTTTTTAGATTTCTAGAACAATCATCCACGATTGTAAAAAAATAACAAGAACCACAAAATGTTGGAGTACGATATGGTCTCCATAAATCACAATGTACTAAATCAAAAGTTTTTTTGCATTATTCAAAGAATCTGGAAAACATTGTCGATTTTGTTTTGCGCGGAAACAAATATTACAACTCTTGTGTAAAAACTCACTTCTATTATTCAAAAAATCTTTAACACCATGAATTTTTCCTAAGACTCGAGAAGAAGGATTGTAGTGACCCTCTCTTTAAACCGGAAACAGAACGAGAATTGTCCTAGAGCATAAGGAAGTTATGGACGGAAAAGTGGGAATTTGGAGTAAGTGGTGACCCAACGAAGTAAGGCAGCCTCGGAAAGAAGGAATCCATTGTAAGGGAATTGATTGTGATCGGTGGACTAGTTGAAATGAGAAAAACTAAGCGGGAGAAAGAGTTAGACCGGTTAAGAGGAATCGAGGTGCTTCTGTGAAGTAGTCTAGCAGGTAGGTGGTGGCGAGGTGCTTCTGTGAAGTAGCCTAGCAGATAGGTGGTGGCTAGGTGCTTATGGGAAGCAACCTAGGAGGGAGGTGGTGGCAAGCAGCTGGGCTTACCCTCCTATGAATTCTTCTTGATGACTCATGGAGGAGGTGTCACCAAGTTTGGAGCTGAGATTTCCTTCACCTTAAGTTTTCTAATCCTATAAATATTAGTCCACTTCCTTTCTCATTAAGTTTGCAAAAATCTCTAAGAAATTCTAAGTGTGGAGAAGAATCCGCGGAGAGGAAAAGAAGAGGATTTCGTGAGAAAAGACAAGGAAAAGACTGATTTTCGGAAGAATTTCTGTTCCGCAGACAAGTTTATTCGGTCGGCAGAACAGTATTGCCTAAACCTAGACTGTGAGTTCGGTTTTTCTTTGTTTATTTCGTGGTGAATGATGCATATACATGAATAAGATGTAAGATGCATGAATACTAAATGGTTAGTATGTTAAGTTCTCGGTGGAATTATTTGATGATTTCCCATAAATCCCGTGCTACCTCGCGAGTGGAGATTGATGATCGAAGCTTCGGTTCAATGGTGAACTTAATCCAGCCCACGAGAAGATGATTGTTAGCGGTCCATTCTTCGAGATTCAGAGAATCAGCCTTTGTTTTAGGTATGCTTCAATTGACAAAACCGAATTTCTTGCGAGAACTAAGAGCCATCCGCAAGTTAAGAGCCCATTCATCATAATTTAAACCATTGAATAGTGGCTGAGAAATAACGGCACCGGGATTATCACCGGAAGTTAAATCATAAGGAGATATTGTTTTGTATTTAGGATCTGCTGTAGTTGACATCGTGTCTGAAGAAGAAGATTGCTCTGTTATTTAATACGTAAACAGAGGAAAAACTTGGCACACAAACCGAGACACCAAGTAACACAAGAAAAGAAAAAAAAAACGGATATGTTTTCTTCTATAACGAACACAAATCGTAAACGAGTTCTTTATTCTCCACAATTGGCACACAAAGCGAGTGATGATTTGGAGAAAAGGACAGAAGAAGAAGAATAATAAAGAGCTAGAGCTTAATAAAAGATACGAAAAAAGCTATGTTTTGCTAATTAAAAAACAGAGAAGAAGAGAAAGTGGCCAAGAGAAAGTGGCCAAGATGCACAGAAGAGAGAAAAAGCAAATTAGGGTTTTATTTTAGATCTTGTTTGGCTCTGATACCATGCCAAGAGATAGAATGATATTTGATTGAATGAATGATATTGATTGAATGAATGACTTGTGTATTACTTTACCTTGAGGTCTATATTTATACAAGAGAGAATGCTACAGATAAAAGGAATTATCTAACAAAGGAAGATAGTAATGTAAAAAATTTCCATGGGAATCCACCATTATTCAAATAACTATGAAGAAATGGTCAAAACTTTGAGTAATGAACCAACTAATAATAACATGTAAACACAAGTGGCTAAAATAGGCTAAAAGGGAACCAAATGAGTTACAATGATGCAATAACTTTTTGTTAAGACTTTGCCTTATATACAAAACATTAGATTTAATTATGTTCAGATACATTGTCAATCTATACAATATTAACTCAAGAGAGATCATATCTTCCAGTACATTATACCTAAATCGATATTGGTCTCTCTATCTTTGAGATCTCCAAATACTCCGACAAATTCATATATTGTAACACGTATGAGATTATTGATGCTTTTAAAACAGTGGCTTTATATTAAACACTTAACAGATTAAACAAAGGAAAGATAGTAGTGATCATCAAAGAAGAAAAAAATAAACTATATTTAAAGACCAAAATTAGGGTCAAATCCACAAATTCCTTTCTTTATTATGCTACTATATTGTCTTACTTTCCTTATTTGCAAGTTAAACAGTTTAATTCATCTGGATCTCTATATTTCAATTCTCAATTTTAGGAAATGTATTTAGTTGTATTTTCTTTTATTTTCCTTAATTTACACTTAAATATAAATTTATTTTATAAATTTTACCCCATATTCACAATTATCATTAAATATAAACTCATCCTTCTACCTCAATTTTTTGTGTTTTTCTTGGTGAAAACCTCATATCTTGTTCTTCAAAACGACAACCTACTATCTAACATTCAAGTGCCGAAGCTGAATATAGCTGTGTCGTCAATGATGTAGCCGAAACAACATGGATCGGCAATATGCTACTCAAGCTCCATTGCCCTTTTGCAACAGCAACCGTTGTTTATTGCGACAAAATTAGCGTGTCTATTAAACCTAATTACATTTAGGTAAATTTTCAAACTATAAAAAAAAAAGTTAACTAATTACGAGAGAAACCATAACTTCCAATATATTATATCCAAAATTGAGTTTGGTCTCTTTAATTTAGAGATCTCTTAACACTCCGATAAGCTCAACATGTATGAGATTGGAGATGCCTTCAAAATAACAACTTTATATTCGGCTGTAGGGTCATTGGTTCATTAAAAATACGATTTAATCATATTTTTGTATCTCTATCGATTTAACATGGTTGTCATGTTTGGTTTTGTCACCCGCTGGATCAGTATCATATCCTTCGGAGTCATCATCCGAACGGTATCTTCGTAACAAATGATTTTCAACCAAACAATATCACGTAAGTATACCCTATTATTATTCTTCTTTAAGAAAACAAAACTTAATTATACAGTAAGAAGAAAAACAAAGACAATTGAAAGAAAGAGATAGACGAATCTAAGAAGGTCAAAGACAGAAAGAAGAAGGTCAGAAGAGATAAAAGAAGAAGAAAGAGAGACGAAGTAGGAGGTTAAAGGAGAATACAGTCTTAAGAAGACTTAAAGACTAAGGTGAAAGATCGAGAAGAGCCAAAAAAAAAACTTGTGATTTGGTTAATGCTCTGGTATCATGTCTGAGGAAGCCCTAAAAGTAGAAACGGTTTTTTTCATTGATAAAAATATCAAGACTTTGCCTTTATTACATAATATTGGACCTAATTTTCTTCTATTATATTATGTATCCTACTGAACCATTGATGTTACAGTTCATGATCCGAGAGGGACTATATAGCATGGCAGCATAAGCATTGTTTGAGATTGAGAATGGATATGACTATTTACCTCTGCTACAAAAACAAATAGGTACGAGTGCAACTGTATTCGGATCATGACCTTGAAAGCTTATGGAATTATTAACACCCAAAAGCAGGTAAAAAGGAACGAGAGGTGACATACCCAAGTATGGGTCAATCTGATACCAAATCCACAAATAAACTGTTATATTCGTAGGGTTATATTTATCGATCAGGAGGTTTGAGTGTTGGTTGCAAAGTTATTGCATGACTTGGTCCAAGGCATGATCAATCTAGAGGCGAACGTGGGTCGAGGTGTGGCAAAGTGTTCAAACTCCACTTTTAACCCTTTATTGGTTTCCCTTTAGGCGAAAACCATTTAAATGGGTATCTCTCTCTCTAGTTCAGATTATTCGTGATTGCAGATATGAAAATCCCTTTCCCCACAAATGGGCAATCACTTTGGAACATCTAACCAAAGAAACTAGAACAAAAACATTATGTACCATCCCTATACTAAATGGACGAGAGAACACAAGCAAATGATTTTGTGACAAGGCATGAACCAAACCACGGAAAATCCAATGAAAACAGAAGACAAATAACACCATCAAACCATACATAATAAGAAGATTAAAGAGACGCAACAAATAATCGCACCTAAAAAGGTCTGAGATTAAGAAACAAAAGTGTTCAAAAAGAAAGAGAAATTTTGTTTTTAGCCGGTTCATGGTGATACGACTAGAAAAAGGATTCAATGTCTTTAACTCTGAAAACCAGACCCTTCATAAGATTTATTAAGGCAGAGACTCTCATATGAGCAATATACGGCGAAATACATGTTCATATTCGCATTTCCATCAACATCAAAATGGTGGTGCTTCGGGATTTACCTCACAGGCTGTTGGTTGTAGTGGTTCTTCTCTTTCTTCTTTGCAGCGGCCAGCTTCTTACGTCTTGCAGCTGCCTCCTCAGCAGCAACTTTAGCTGCAGCATCCACCTCTTTGCTTGACTTCTTCTTCTTCATGGATGCAAGCTTTTTTAGCCTTTCTTTAACATCTATTGCAGATTCTCCCTCAGTTGGTTCAGACCCAGCAGCTTCATCTACAGCATCCACATTGCTGTTTGCTTGTTGCTCTTGAGATTCTTTGACCTCCTTCTGTTTCTCCTTCTTTTTCTTCTTTTTTGCTGCCTTTGACTCTCCACCTGCTGCGTTCTCCTTCTTCTCTCCCCCTCCATTGACATCTTCTTTCATCTCTTGTTTAGCCTCTGTAAAAGAACATGCAAGGTATCAATATTAGTAAAACCCTAGACAGATCAAAACAAAAACATTAGAAATGACAATATGGTATCAGTTGCATTGGCTGTGTGATTAAAGAGGTCAGAATTGAAAAACCCAAGTACCTTGAGAGTCCTCTTGGACATTATTCTCCTTAGGGGTAACACCAAAATCTGCCAACAAAGCCTCAAGCTCAGCAAGTTCCTTCTTTTTCCTCTCCTTCTTGGAAAGTTGCCTCTCTGCCTCTTTAGGAGGTGCAGGAACTTCAGGAGTCTTCTTCACCTCAGGCTCTGGATCTTGATGATCCTGTACCTCTGTTTCCTGTTCATGCTCTTCTTCCACATCATCATCACCTTCATCAAGAATATCTTCCTCACTTTCACTTTCCTAACAATCAAAACAAGAGAATCCCATCAGAAACCAAGTGAATCACACATCCAATTTGGACCAGAACAACAGAAGCCTTTTTACCAAGAAAAGGAAAAACCCAAGCAAATGCTACCACACCATAGGTAACACACAAGAGACAACATTCAGGAGGGATAAAGCAACAGGTGCAATGATAACAATTCCTCTTCTCCCAAACAATAATCCCCAAACACAAACAGAGCAGAACAGAGCAATAAACATATGAGAAATCAAACAGCAGAACAGAAACCAACTCTCAGAATTCACAAGTCACAAAGAGAATCGTTAAGCAATAGACAAAGAGCCTTAATTTAATATCATCATATCAAATCACAATAGGCATACAACCAATTCAACAACCAGAGAGACACAACAAAAACAGTATATTGTTTAAATTTCTGACCTCAACATGAATGTCTTTTGAATCAGCTTGAGAAGGCTCAGAAGTACTCCAACCAGACGTAGGAGGTGCAGTGGTGGCATAATAGTCATCATCTTCATCATCATCATCATCAATATCAGCCCAAGACTTAACTTTCAAAGGCGTAGGTGCCCAAAACACCTGTGGCTCAGGCTCCTTCTGTGTCTCTTCCCTTGACTTAGAAGAACCTTTGCTCTGACCTGCCTTATCAGACTTTTTCTTCTTCATACGAGTGTCCAAAGCTGCAAACAAATTAGTGCTCTGGATCGTGATCGATCCTTCACCTCTCCTGTTTCCACCTCCAGCCATCTTCTCAAGCAACAAGATTCAGATAATAAACCGAAATCGAGATAAAGCAACAAGCTTTGATTTCACCGGATAAACAAAAGACAAAAAAGACCTAAAAGATAAAGCAAGAACAGAGACAAAATATGAAATCTAAGTCGATTTCAAGGATAAATCAATTCTTTATATGAAAATCCAAAACTTGTGACTAACCACTGATTGCCCAGATAAAGAACAGTATAATCCGATGGACTGAAAATTTAGGGTTGGAGATGAGAAATCATAAATCAATCGGGTGGATATGAAACGGAAACGAGAGAGAGAAGAAGAGAAATAATTTTTTTTGAAGCGATTTATAGGGAGACAAGATTAGAATTAGGATTTTGCTTCTTCCCTATTAAGGATGAGGAAATCTGGATGTACTAGCCGTATAGGTTAGGGCTAATTCGACAAAGGAGATAACGCGAGAGAAGCCATTATAAAGCTCGTGTCTCTGAATTTATATGGTTATGTGTAAATTTACCTTTTGGTACCTAATAAAGTGTGGTTTATTTGTTTTTGCTCAATGTGTTTTAGAAGATAAAGTTTAGTCCAAAGTTTTTGAGGGGTAAATAACTATTTCCATGACAATTGGTTGAACTGTATCATGCTCATAAATTTGCGTTCTAACATAAAACAATTTAGCCAAAATTTATATAAATAATTTGAAAAGGTTGTCCAAATTCATATACAAACTAATATAATGACTCGAAATAAGATTCACAACAATATAATTTAAATTTTGCTAATCAAAACGGTGTGGTTAATTTTGGAAACTTTAAGTTAGTGTATTTTCCGCAAAATCTCGTTATACTATATTGTTAATTTATTTCCGCATAGTCTTATTATGTTATCTCGTGAACTTAGTTTCCGCAAAATCTTGTTATATTATCTAGTCAACTCATTTCCCACGATTCTTCTCTCCATTAAAAAGGTAAAATTTAAAGGGAATTGTTGAGTGTGATTTTTTGCCTACCAATTTGGTAACAACACGTGGACAAGATACATCGTAATCAAAAGGGTTCTCGCGAATTTTCTAATCCAAAAAAAAAATTCTTAGTTATTTTTGGAGACTTTAAATTAGTTTATTTTTCGCGGATTTTCGTAATCTTTAACTTATTTCTCCCAAATTTTCGTTATATTATACTGTTAACTTATTTCCCGTGAAGTTTCGTTATAGTATCTTGTTAACTTCTTTTTTTGTGGAATATCGTTATATTATCTTGTCAACTAATTTCCTACAAATTTTTAAATAATTTTATGACATCTCATTATGTACATAACTGACTTACTAAAATAAATTTATTAGTCAAACTGATTAAAATTACCTTTCTTGGTTAATTCTTTGTTACTATATTCTTTGATACTATAATTTAAATATATACCTCATTTCTAAAAAAGAGTATGCGTCTTTGTGGATATTTTTAAATATGAAGAAACAAGACCTATTAAACTTTCCATTGAAAAGGAAAAAAATTAAAGGGAAGTGTTGGGTGTAATGCTTTGCCTACCAATTTGGTAACAACACGTGGATAAAATACATCGGGATCAAAATGGTTCCCGCAAATCATTTAATCTAAACAGTTGAAACAATATTCTTAGTTATTTTGGGAGACTTTAAGTTAGTTTATTTTTTTGGGGATTCTCGTTATATGTTATCTTTAACTTATTTCCTCAAAAATCTTCTTATATTATCTCGTTAACTTATTTTCCGTTATTATCAAGTCAACTAAATTTCCATGAATTATTAAATAAATATATGACACCTTATTATGTACATAACTGACTTATCAAAATAAATATCATTAGTCAAACCGATTTAAATGACCTTTTTGTTAATTCTTTTTTACTATAACTCTGTTTTTTGAAAGAGTACAATATGCATATTTGCGGATATTTTCAAATATGAAAAACTCAAGACATATTATTTTTTCTATTGAAAAAATAATTGTTAAAAGGAATTTTTGGGTATGATTTTCTGCCTACCAATTTGGTAACAACACGTAGACAATATATGTTGGAATCAAAACGGTTTCTGTGAATTCTCTACTCAAATCGGTTGAAAAACTATCTTAGTTATTTTTGGAGATTTTAAGTTAGTTAGTTTTCCAGAGATTCTCGTTATATTATATCTTTAATTTATTCATGCGAATTTTGTTATATTATATCGTTAAATTATTTCCTGCGAAGTCTCCTTATCTTATATTGTTTCATTAATTTATTTTCCACAAATTTTGATATACTATATCTTTAACTTATTTTCCATGAATTCTCATTATATTATACCGTTAACTTATATTTGTGAAGTCTTTTTATATTATCTCGTTAACTTATTTTTCGTTATTATCTACTTCACTAAATTTTAAATAATTTTATGAAGCCTGATTATGTATACAACTGACTTACTAAAATAAATTTCATTAGTCCAACCGGTTAAAATGATCTTTTGGTTAATTATTTTTACAATATTTTTATATGCGATTGTTAAAATATATATCTTTTTCTTTAAAAATAGTACAATATACGTCTCTGCAGATGTTTTCAAATAGGAAAATCTTAAGATGTATTATTCTTTCCATTAAAATGATGAAGACGAAATTTAAAGAGAATTGTTGGTTTTGATTTTTGGTCTACCAATTTGGTAACAACACATGGACAAGATATGTCGGAATCAAAACCGTTCCCACAAATTCTCTAATCAAAACAGTTGAAACAATATTCTTAATTATTTTTGGAGACTTTAAATTACTGTATCTCCCGTTGATTCTCGTTATATTATGTCTTTAACTTATTTCTATGAATTCTTGTTATATAATTCATATCGTTAACATATGTTCCGCTAATTCTCGTTATTATTTTCCTTGAACTCTTCTTAGAATATCTCTTTAACTTATTTCATGCAAACTCTCCTTATATTATAACTTTAACTGATTTTCTGCGAATTCTCAATATATTATCTTTTTAACTTATATCTCGGAAAGTCTTCTTATATTATCTCGTTAACTTATTTTCCGATACTATCTAGTCAAATAATGTTTTGAAAATTTTAAATAATTTTATCACACCTCATTATGTACATAATTGACTTACTAAAATAAAATTTCTTAGTTAAACAGATTAAAATGACTTTTTGGTTAATTCTTTTTTACTATATTCTTTGATATGACAGTTAAAATATATACCTCTCTTTTAGAAAAGAGTATAATATACGTATTTTAGGATATTATTGTTTCCATTAAAAAGACGAAATTTAAAGAGAATTGTTGTGTATAAGTTTTTGCCTACCAATTTGGTAACAACATGCGGACAAAAGAGTTCCACAAATTCTCTAATCAAAAGAGTTGAAACAATATTCTTAGTTAGTTTTGGAGACTTTTAGTTAGTTTTGGAGCCTTCAAGTTAGTGTATTTTCCGCGGATTTTCGTTATATTATACTATTTTTAATTTATTTTCCGTGAAGTCTCATTATATTCTATTGTTAACTTATTTTTCTGTGAAATCTCGTTGATATTATATCTTTAACTTATTTTACGCGAATTCTCGTTACATTACCTTGTTAACTTATTTTCCGCTAGTATCTAATCAACTAATTTTCCACGAATTTTTAAATAATTTTATGAAAGCTCATTATGAACATATATAACTGACTTACCACAATAAATTCAAAGATGACTTCTAAGGTCTTCAAAGGCAGCTTGCATAGATTCTACAGTTCCCATGAGGTGAAACATTCAGAGGTGACTTTCTTGCAATTACCACATTCATCAGAATGTACACATGATAACATTAAAGCCCTTCTGAAAGAGCAGCCATTGCATCCATCTAAAGCGATTCTCTTTTGATTAAGGTACTGCCTTAATTTACGTATGCAACTTTTTAAAAGAATTTAGAAATCAAATATGAGAAAATTGTATCTATTGTTGGTCTGTTAAGAAAGTCTGGTGGAAATAAGATATTCACCTATTACTGAAAAGTAAATATAATGTAGTTAATTTAACTAGATATGAACTCAAAGCATGCTTTTATGTTTACATTCAAAAAAATTTCTTAGAACCTTTTTAGTATTGTATCATATTCCTCAAAATTCTATCTTCTTTTGACACCTATAGTTTCCAGTGTGAATGTACAAACACAAAGGGCTCTTGTAGTTGTTATTTTATAAAAAATGATTTCGAATGCCTAATAGCTTGGATGGAGTTCTCAGACTATGTTCCCATGCTGGAGTGTTTGTGCGGTGGTTGCAATTGCGAGACCACAAAACGAGCTAATGAGGCAACAGAGAAGGAGCAACGTTACACGTTTATGGTGGGTTTGAACAAAGACTTCGACGTTGTGACATCAATAATCATGTTCAAGAAACCTCCTCTGTCTCTTTATCAGGCTTACGCAGCTACGCTATGGTTGAGCAAGCAAAATCGAGGATGGTGGAACATGAGATGAAGAATTTAGGAAATCGGTTGTTGATCATAAATTTTCTCTATGCTTTTTAATGCTTTTAAATAGATTCCAATGTTTCTTATTGAGTTTTTTTTATACCCATATGGAATTAGATTTTTGGACCTAAAACTTTGCACAAGAGGTCTAAATTGGCTACTGTTTTATTGATGATCTCTAAAAAAATCTCTCAAATCATTATTGATGAAGCAACAAAGAAGTGACATTATTTTTTTTTACAAACAAAAGATATACATGTGATTTTTAGAGCATTAATATCAACGGCCAGCTTCAATGTCTAACCTTGCTACATTCATGATGTTGTCATAACCACGGCTATTGGTAACACTTTTTGTAGATAAGATGTGACTACCAAGCAAGTGCTCAATCTCTTCAAGATACTGATCTGACCACTAATGTTTGGTTTTTGTGACTCTCAAGGTCTCAAGCTCTGCAACTACTTCCTTCATCCTTGGCATTTTCTCTCCCATAAGTCTTGTATACTCAACAGAAATGCTTGCAGCATTCTGGATCTCCCTCTAATTATCCACTTTCATCATTTGGTCGTCAATCACCTCATTCAACCTATTCTTTTTTATGGAAGTAGCACAGTAACTCACTAGATGTTTTGATGTTTGTGGTCGTTCAAAACACAATGCCTTTGATACGGGTAGTAGATAACTTAGATAGAACTAAAAAATGGGATTAGTCCATTGATATTAATGAGAAAACAATTACAGACTTGAGAGAAATTCTTTACAGACTAATGGGATTAAACCCTTGATATTAATGAGAAATCTCATGTGCACTGTTAGGAACCACGTGACATGAGATAATGACCTTCACTCTATTGTGGTTATTATTTATTGACTCTAGGTAAAAACATCTCCTTGTAAGCCCACATACTACAAAGGAGTGAATGACCCAATACTAACCCCACTTAGGCTTATTTGGGCTTTTTCTTTCCTCTTGTATTGATAGAGGATAGGAGGATGCTGAGCTTCATATGTAACATTACCCCCGCCTTTGAAATTGACATTGTCCTCAAGGTTGAAGTGAGGAAATTTTCCTTAGATAATTCTCTTCCATTCCCATGAGCATTCATAATCTGACAAGTCTTTCCACTTAATCAAAACCTCTTCTTAGCCACTCTTTGCATTCACTCGATGGCCCAGAACTGCTTTCGGCTCTACTACCAGCATTTCTTCTGCATTCAACAGTGGAGGAATAGACACTGGCATACCTGATTCTCCTACCATTTTCTTGAGCTGTGAGACATGAAAAGTATGATGGATCTTTACCTCCGGTGGAAGTGTTAGGCGGTAAGCCACATTTCCCACTCAAGCTTTGACTGCATAAGGTCCATAAAATCTTGTTGCAAGCTTCTCATTGGATCTCCTGGCCAGCGAGCTCTGTCGGTAGGGTGTTATCTTTAAGAACACATGATCCCTTACCTCAAATTCCACTTCTCTTTGATGGCTATCAACCCTATCTTTCATTCTTTATTGTGCTTTATGGAGATGAACTTTCAACAACGATAGCATACCATCCCTCTCCTTCAACTGCTCTTCCATACTAGCACTTTTAGTAGACCCATTCTCATATTTCATTATTCTTGGTGGTTCCTGACCATAAACCACACGGAAGGAGCCATCTGAATCGCTGAGTGAAAGAAGAATTGTGATATAATTCAGCCCATGTCAGGAACTGAGCCCATCTCTTTGGTTGATCGCTAGAGAAACACCTCAAATAAGTCTCCAACCCTCTGTTTGTCACCTTAGTCTGGCCATCAGTCTACGGGTGGTAGGTGGTACTGAAGCAGAAATTTTTTCACGACAGTCAAACAAGTCTTTCCAAAACTGACTTAAGAAGATATTCTCTTGGTATTATAGTTTTAGGAAACCCGTGTAATCTCACCACCTCATGAATGGGTGTTTTCACTCTGATCGACACACTTGAAATAGAGGACAACACAAAAGCTATATAGGATTCAGAAAATGAGAGTTGTGTAACTGCTGTTGGTTATTCTGGTAACCGCCTCTGAAGAAACCACCGTCTGAACGGCCACAATCACACCCAAAATTGGGAGACGCCATTTTAGAAAGGATCGCCTAACTGATCACCTCTCTCTGTTTTATCCGTAACATTTCATGGAAAATTCACTATATTTCTTTAACAGTAATTTCCACCTAAAAACAATATATTATTCGAATATAGTAAGAATTGCCTCGTAGTGACAAGCTAGGAATAAGACTACTGATAACAACATGCTCTGTTTGTTTTCTTTTGATGCCTTCATTGGAAAACATTCTATTCCATTATTAAATATTTTAAAAATTATTTAATTATTTATAAATATTAATATAAATCACTAATTAAAAATATAATTATAAAGTCAACTCATTATTTTCCATAAAACTTAACATACTTGAAGATAAAATCATTCGATTCAAAAAGTATCATCAAACATATATTTTCCTTGGATCACAATATAAACAAAAATTCATTTCTATTCCTGATACGACAAAGATTATGTATTACCACTAGTTGGGTGCTTGTGCAACATTTGAGTTTGTATTTACCGATTTTTTATTTGTTGTTATAGTGTAAAATTTTGGAATCTTTTACTTAAATACGAAGATTTTAATTAGGGGTAAGAAAAAAATCCGTACCCAACCCAAAAACGTGTACATGAATCCAAACCTAAACCCGATAAATTATTTCATTGGATTGTAAATCCCTAAATCTGAAAACCGTACCCGAACCCGATCCAAACCTAAAACCCGTAAACCCAGAAACATATAACTATCCATGAGAAATACTCTAATTCGAGGATCCTATCTTCTAAAAATGAGTTTTATATGTGTAATATACACAAACCCGATCCGAATCCGAACCGAAAAATTTGAAAAAACCCAAAAACTCGAGTCCGAACCCGAATCCGATCAAAACCCAAAATTTTTGGATTTTGATCAGGTTTTAACTCTGAAACCCGAACCCGACCCGACATGAACCAAACCCGAAAAGTTTTATCCGAACTAAACCCGAACCCAACAATTCTATTGGATAGTAAATTCATATACCCAAATTTCCGAACCCGATCGGATTTTACCCGAACTCAAACCTGATACCTGAATGCCCACCCCTAATTTTAACACATTCAATTTATTAAAAAATACTTAGATGTTTTCAAAAAATTCAAATGTAACTTTTAATTCGTCATAAATTTTTTATTTTTTGTCCATTATATCTAGAATATATATTATAATCACATAGTTCATATATTCCAGAAAATATTGGTATACATATTTATAATATCTTTTGGAAAAATTAACTATATTTTCTCTCTTGTTTCTTAACGTTCAATTTGTTAACTCCTTTCAACACTTCGATTATTTATCTCTTTTTTATCCTCTTATTAGTTCATCTTCTTGTTAAATATATTATTTAAATAATTCATTTTATCAAATTAACACAATAATTGTATTTCAATCTTATTAAATTTATTTTATCAAGTTAAGTTTTTAATAAAGTTTTCATCATGTTTCCAAAGCAAAAACAGATGTTTCCGTCACATTTTTAAATTGCAAGTTTAAAAAGTCACTTTTCGAAAAATTCCCAATAATAAAACGTTTCGTAAACGGGAAATAAACCTCGGACGGAGTTTGCATAGGTAGTGAATGTGTGTGTATTAGTGATCTTATTCCAAAAGCATATATTAACTTCTTTACATTTATGTCTTCTTCTTGTTGGTCGAGTATATTTTGATAACTCTGCATCTTTGTAATAATTTCATTTTTCCACAAGTAGGTTTAGGCATGTTATGATGTGGAAAGGCAGAAAGGAATGGAATTTGGAATTTCCCCTATGCCAATGGTCTGTTTTCACAGAGATAGATACAATGAAGAGTGCCACAATAGGAATATCCGGGCTCCTTCTTATAGAAATCTTCCTATCCATGGCATCCGCATGATAGGAAAGGACAATAATGATGAAACAGAAACTGAATTTACTTGTTCCTCTTTTACGTATTTTCACCAGACTGAAACTGATGTTGAGATGGCTTTGGAGCCTTTTCGTGTCTTCTATGAAATAGAGAGCGATGATGAGCAGTGGCTCTCGAGAAATCGTGAGTGTTCGGATGCTGAAAATAGTGGTTCTTGTGAGGTCACTGAGGAGATGTTTGAGAAGGCAGTGTACATTTTTGAGAAGGCTTCATATGTAAAGCTGCTCGAGCATTTCACAGTAATTGAAATTGAAGAATTGATGGTTGGAGTTAGACCCTTGGAAGCAACAAATAGTATAGACAAATTTTGGAGGAAAAGGCAGAGGATAGTAAGCATCTTCAGGTACAGTTTCTGATGCCTTCCCATCATTTATATTATCGTTTGAGCTCTTTAGTATTTGTTTTTGAGATTTCCAAGTTTGGTTAGGCCTCTACCTAGACATGTTTGTATGCAGAGTGAATGATGTTATCTAAAATTGAACATCGTCTAAAACTTTGGTAACATTGATAAATCTCTCATATATAACAACAGAATCAACGGGCAGAGGAAAATAAATGATCTATGAAACGTAGACATTTCTGAATGGCCCATTTCTACTTTCAATTGATACAATAAACCGTTGCAGCTGGAAGAGTTACATTGTACAGAAATTGATGAGTATAAACTGCGAGATGCAGCAGCTGCTGAAAAGCGTGACTACCTTTGGCCAAGCTCAAGTGAGAAAGAGTTAACAGTTAAGAGTTACAGAGCAGATCTACCTATTCCCAAAAGCTGCAGCTGCAGAGGCAGTTAGGGCTAGTTATGGGACCAATGCAGCAACTGATTATAAAGCTCGAGTGAAAGATGAGACCATAGATGTAACTTTTACTCAGGTCACGTCTGTCTTTCCTAGATAGTCAAATAGCCATCTTTTAAGAAAAATGTTGCAGAGCAATTTGGTTCATCTCTCCACTTTCTTTAATTCGTGTCACAAACATTGTACATTGATTTCAAATACAGTTGCAATCAAACTAATTTAGTTATGCAGTTCAACGTAGTAATGAACTTTTTTATTGGAAAGCATAGAGGATGAAGAGAAATAAAGATGATCAAATACTAAACACAATAAAGACCTTCAAGGATGTTCAACGGATTGCGGGGGAAGGCTGCTCGGCTTGACCTGCCTGTAATTCCTCATCCACAATACTACATACAAAACAATCCCAGCCACAAATCCTATCGCAGCATTTGAGCCCAAAGAAACAGCAGTGCAAATAAGCATCACAAATGCATCTCCCTTTGTGTTCATATCCCTGGCAGCCATTGCAAGCTCTATCCCCGCAAATAGTAGCAAAGCCCCGAGCACACCAACTGGAAACTTGTCCATTATACCCACCAATGAACCTCCTAAAACCAAACCAAGCACCATTTTAGCTACTCCCAACAGAGCCACACATCCACCACTCCTCCCACCAAACTTATACTGCCCGGCTAACCCACCGGCTCCATGACAAGTAGGCATTGCCCCAAACCAACATCCAACCATATTCATCAACCCAACAGTCATCGAAACCGATGCAGCCGAGAATTCCTTCTCTGGGAACAGATCATACGACAGCTTACACACAGCCACAACAGAATTAAGGACAGACAGAGGTAACTGCGGTATCGTCCCTTTCAAAAACCCGTTCTTCCACGCTTTACCGCTCATTCTCACTACCTTAATCTTAGACGGTCCAAACCTAATGTCATGTACAATACTTGGCTTCCTTATAAATGCTAAAACAACACCTAACAAGAATATCAACAAAGCAGATGGCACATTAGCTATAGCATTCCTTATCGAAAACCGTCTTCTTCTTCCTCTCGTACCATCACTTTCTTCCTCTTCCTCTGCTTCTTTCTCTTCACCATCTCCATTCACAAGAACTATTAAAAGAACACAAACCAAAGCCAACACCAAACCATCTAACCCTAACCAGGGCCTATCACCAACACTCTTAGACTTAGAAAAATTCTGTTCCTTCTTAATATACTTAACCGCAGACATTGCAAAAGCTAAGCCTTGTGACAACTGAATCCCTCTAACAACTGATAAAGGAATAATATTAAACACAAGCTGCATCAAACCAGAGATCCCTAACACAAACAAGATCCCTCCGGTACAAATTCCGGCGGCCATAATCTCCGGTATACCGAAATCCTCCTGGGTTGATGAAATAGCCACGGCTGCGATTGATTTCATCGGTTGAACCGGCATGGGAACGCCGTAAACCGCTCCTGTTATGGCGTTGTATATGCCGGTGAATATCAGAGTTGTGCCTAAATCCAAATCCTTGGCTAGAGTTAAAGCGAGGACGATTGGTATGTAAGTGCCGAGATCACCCATTGCACCGTTTAACTCAGCCAGATTTGACCGGAAAACAAGATTCTTCTTCAGTTTATGGAACATTCCGGTGAATGGAGAACGTTTTGGGGTTTCGGGTTGACCACTCTGAGACTGAGACTCCATTGTTTGTGTTGTGTGTTTGAGTTCTGTATCGAAAACACAGGTATAGTCGTATCTCTTTATAATTGTATCAAAAATCAAAGCGTTGACTATATTAAAAAAAAATGAATAGCTTGATGGTGACAGCATCTGGTTCTTATTGTGTGTTAACTGTTAAACAAGACTTCCTTTAATTTATCAAAATTATCCTTGATATGTTTAGGATTTATTTCTCGTCAACTAATTTCTATATTACATTTAATACGGCACAAATTTTTATAACTTCGGGTAACACCCGTTGCGTTTTGCAGGTGTACTAGTATGATATAAGTCATAAACATATATATATATATATGTATATCAATAAGTCAACACGCAACATAGAAGACCTGGATATTTATTATGTGTACTAGTATAATATAAATCATATATTTATGCAGATATATATATATATATATCCAAAAGTCAACACCCGACATAGAAGACCTGGATATTTATTATTTAGTATTTGCAGTACACTTGAGATTTTGGATATTTCGGTTCAAACGGTTCAAATATTTTTGGTTAATCAGCTATTTATACTAAGTTTTTACCAAAGTTAACAAGGCATAATTATACGGTTCGGGCTAATCAGTTTTTGATGATCTGTTTTTTTGTAAATTTTTACCAAATTTAACCGAAAAATATTCAGTTCGGTTTGGTTTTTGGTCAGTTCAGTTATCAAATCTATGTTGATCTTATCTAAAATTTTCTTTTATTTTTCCTTTCCTTTGGTTTATTATACTTTATTCTAGACTTGACCCACTAAAATGTTCGGTTGATATTATATCCAACAATAAAGACATAAATAAACCATTATAAAACTTAGCTAAACAACCAAATATTAAATTGTCTCCCGAAAAAATCATTTAGTTCTACCTTAAAGATTAAAGAATGACGATTAATGTAATTGTTATATAATTGGATTGAGTGATGAGATAGTTGGAGGAATGCATGAAGTTCAAATTAATACAAGGAATAAAATTGGTAAGCCCAATACACCCACTATCTTGTGTGATGAGAGGTCAATAGATATCGAAAAATTTTGACCGATAGATGTCGAAAAATTTGGACCGTTGAGTATGGAGGCATTCACTTTTCTCTATTATATTCTCATTCCCTCGATTTATAATTGTCTTTTTTTTTGTGCTTTCCTCTTTGTTCTTTTTTCATTTCATTCGTTTTATACTTGTGTAAATACACGCGATATGTTATGTATGAAAATTTTACTTTATGATATTAATATTTGTAGTACATGAACATAAAAATGCATACGAAATTAGTGAATTTTAATGTAGCGCCAATTTTGAAAACAGCTGCAAAAGTTTGAATCTTAAAAAAAAACAATCTCCCAAGTTAAACAATTTTTGGGTGAACCCTTTTATTCACTTCCTTTTAAATTTATCCAATGAGAATATGCCAATTCATATTATATTTAAATAAAATAAGAAATTAAAATTAAAATAAAACAAATTAATAAATAAAATTATTTTTTGATTGCTTAGTTTCGGTTGGCAATGTAAAGTCCCAATTTATGTTCACCTGATGCAACTTTGCCTTCCATCCTCCAACAATGTCATCTTAACATTACAAGAAGATAACTAGAATCAAACGGGTATGAGTATTCGAAAGACGTGATTCCGATGAAATATCAAGACGGCTTAAACCGATGGATTTCTGATGGACGTAATTCTGACGGATTTCTGATGGACGTTTTTCGGACAGATTTATGATGGATTCGTATTTTATTTATTTTAAAAATTTTAAAAATTTAGTTAGAGAAATTAAATTAAAATTAAATGAAAATAAAATTAAAACTAAAATAAATTTACAATTATCCAAATTAAAATCAAAATTATTTTCCAAATATAAAAAACATAAAAGTATTAATAAAAACACAAAATCATAATTATGCGGTGGCGGTGGCGTAAACGAATGGGCGAAAGCATTCATTCGCTCTTGCATTGCTTGTAATGCTTTCTTATCTGCTCGTCTCTCTTCTTCAATTTGATGGAGCTCTTGACAAATTTCTTCGATGGTTTCAATCTTAATTTTCAAACCTTCGATTTCAACCGTTTTTTCATCAAGTTGCATCCTAAGCTCAAAATCGCCGTAAAACCTTGAAGTAGTCGAAGATAGCGACAAATGATAATCCTGTGGAAGTGCAAAAATGCGAGCTTTGGACTTTGGAGTTGCATGCAAAAAAATTAAATGAAACTTAAAATAGAATTCGATAATAAGTAAAAAACAATAAACCTTACTTACTTCATATATGAATTCGTTGATCTTCTCGAACGGAAATTCGGTGCACGGAAGAATTCTTTCAACAACCGGCTGGGATTGGAGAAATTCGTCACAAAGCCTTGTCATGCTCTCGACGATCTCCTGAGCAATTAGATCTTGTATTTGACCCGTTTTTCGGTTGGTGTGTGCATCTTATAGCAACACAAGATGTGAGGGACACATACCATATTTCAGAAACTGAAAAAATGAAAAACTCATAAAAATGTTAATGAATTTAAATAAAATTAAGAAATTTTTTTAAAAGTTGTTGTTCCCGGGAAGCCTTGCTCGTTGCTATTAAATAGTGTGTAGCAATTCCTTTGCCCTTCTGGTCGCTCTTTCGGTTGGTATATTGAGTTATCGAGGTTGTCCAGGTTTTCTCCATCCTCCAATTCTTAATGAACCCGTTCTATAGGTCCGGATTCACAAACAACTCCTTAGGAACCTCATTCCGAGTCCACTTGTCTTCCACTCGTTCAGCTTCCTAGAGTACACATTCAATGCCTTAGCATCGAACTCACATCTAACCGTAGACGTGATGTCTTTATCCCAAGTGAAATCTTGCTGCAAAAAAAAAATGTATATGAAAATAACTATATTCAAAATTAAATTAAAATAAATTAAAACTCAAAACTTAAATCTTATCCCAAATTGGCATAACCACATATCACGGTCTGCCATCGGCGTGTTTAAGTACGTCATATACGGACGTTGTAGCAATCCGTTAAATATACGGTTGATCGACTTCGTGATCCCATTATGTAATAAATGAAACCTACAAAAATAATTATTTATAAAATTTTAAACAAAAAATAAATAAATATAAAAATCATAAAAATCAACTTACCACATGTGTCTTCCCTCACAATCCGGATGAAGTGGAGGCAAGCATTCCTGTCCATGTTGAGAAACAAAGTCCTCGATACTCATTGGCGTAGAAGTTGAAGCCGTTGCAGGAGTTGAAGACGGAGATTGGGTCTCCGGAACATGAGTCGAGCGGTTTTGACTCGCTCCTTGACTCCATTGCGACCCACCCGCCCTAGAAGTAAACCGATGAAAGCCATCATAATCCCTGAAAAAAAATCATTATTAAAAATTGATAAAATCTCATTGCGTCTGTTGTACGCTAAGATTGATATAGCCTCGTCCACCTCTCCGTTAATGATAAATACCACATCCGTGTAAATGGAGCTGAAACTCGGCCACTCGTATTTTAAAACCACGGTTTACGGTAAAATCGACATCTTTTGTGGTTTTTTTCTTCTCTCCAATATCATAAAATTGTCGATGCACAAATTTATCATCTGATACGACAAACAAAGACCAATTACAAGTTTTTGTACCTCGTAGTATAATGTGAGTGAAAGATTATCTTCATGCAAAATATATTTCACAAAATCTGTTATCGCATCAACACATTCATCCGCCAAATTGTAGTCCATCTTAATAGTCATCATTCTACTAGTAGATGATAATGGTGAATAACCTTGTCTACAACCGCTATATAATGGCTGCAGCGCTGTATCTAACATATCAAAAAACCTTTGAGCTTCTGTAATTGGACGATTGGATATTCTCTCTGAACACATCATTCACCATTTCAACCGTCCCTACACCGACATCTACTTCTGATCTATCTCCTAAGCTATCCGCAATGTATGGTTCACTAGTACTACCATAATCATAATTTGTTTATCTATGTAAATGCCAAATCTTATAACCGGCATAAACCCATTGATATACAAGTGATGCCAAACTAACTCAACCTTAACATTATGAGAATTCCGACAAATACAACATAGATATTTCATCTTACCATTTTTTATCTTCCTGTTGATTTCAGTAAGTTCGACTCCGGATCTATCATAGGTTCGTCCATCCATGACCAAAAATATGACCAAAAATATCTACTAGAGGACATATTTTTTTCTAACATTGCGGTTTTAATAATGTAATTGAGTGAAGAAGTGTTGTGATTGAATGAAGAAGTGTGGAAACATATATATAGAAAATTTTCACCGTCAGAAATCCGTTGGAATATACAAAATTATAACGGCTATAACAATAGTTATATTAACGTTCTTATATATCGACGTGTTTCCGATGGATTTCTGACGCATACACGTCAAAAATCCGTCGGATAATATGAACAATAAATTCCGATGGTTTTTCGATGAATTTATGTATTTTCGTCGGTTAATTGATGGTCTACAACACCGTCTGAAATCCGTCATAATTTATGACGGATTTCTGACGGTTGGTAATAGTTGCAAATCTGTCGGTTAACCATTGAAAATTTCTGACGGAGTGAGAGTACATCGGAAATCCGTCGGATTTGCTGTAGTTTTTTCGTAGTGTAATCCTCCTGCGTCTATTTAAGTTTATTAGATATCTAGAAATTTTTAAAGAGACAGCTTCAAGTATTTTGTAACAACATAAATATTTCTTAAGATACTGACTTAGGAGAAGTCGGAGATGAATTCTTCCTTTTCTTTCTCCACCCTGTCTAGTCCACGTCTCAGGACTTGTATACACTGTAATCACAAAACACCAAAATAAAACAAATATCTGTTAAAAACTATGGTCTTAACTGTGGTCGTTGGTTTCAAAAATGCAATATATTTTGATTCATTTACCTGATCAGTACGGTCCTCCACGATCACATCGTTAAAGCCAACATCTTTTAGCATCTACATTGAAGATTAATGTTAAAGGGATGTGGCATTGGTGGTCCTGGTGGAGGTAATTTCTATATGGCTGAGAAGTTTGATGTTCATGTTGTGGTGCAATCAGTAACCTCAAACTCAACAGAGCAGTTGAGTCTAATTACAATTCCAATGCGAAAGAGATCATGTTGACAGAGATATCGATACCAATAACATGAACATCAAATTTCTCAGCCATACAGAAATCACCTCCACCAATGCCACATCCAACATCTAACACTTTCTATCCTGGTTTCAGATCTATTTTCTCAACAGATTCGTTGGTTGTCTCTGATTCAAGAAACACGACACAAAAACACATATGTATGGATAAATTAAAACATAGAACATAGCGTACACACAACACAAACGAATTGGGATTGTAACTAGTCCACTAGTGCTCACGAACCCTTTTCCAATGAGTTGAATTATATATTTGGAATGATTTCAGTTTTAATGAGTTTTGAGATGATTTTGATGAATTTTAGTCATTTATCAGAATTTGTTATGATTTGTCTTTAAAATTCTTTTAAATTTCACCTAAAATTCACTACTTAAATATTTCCAAAATAGTAGATTTGATTATAAATTTTCAAATATTTAATCCAATAGCACTTGCTTTAAGAAGACTTTTTATTAAATTCATGTTTAAATAACATTGAATTTGTCATTTTAATACAAATAATCCAAAATTATTGATTGAATACATCCTCCTCATACTCAAATCATTCAAAATATTTAGTTCAATATACCTCCAAGTGTAATTAGATAATATATTCTAAAATCTTTGTCAAAATATATGTTATATTTAGTAACTTTTAAATACTAGTCAAAATTTGGTGTTATTTGTCTACTGAATTCTCATCGGATTTTAACAAATGGTTTGATTTCCAGGGTGGTATTGGATTAGAGATGTGAGAATATTTTAGTTTTTTTTTTCTAAGACAAATCGTTTCTCTTTTACATTTTCTAAGATTAATAATTTCTAGAGTAAAGCAAATATTATTTGCATCTTATTTATATAGGGAAGTCAATGATGTCTCAAGCATGCGAATTAATCTTGAGTTAAGAACAGCTCATAGTTGTTTGAGATTTAACACTCTGCTTAAGATTGTTCAGTTGAGGTCATTGATGAATGATTTATAGATAAGTCATAGATATTTGAGACGTTGTTGTCGTTCAAATCAATTTCGAATGTGTATATAAATATGTACCATTTTATTTTCTTAATCTTTTTCATCTTTCTCCTACAAGAAAACATTAATTCTGAGACTGCAGGAAAAAAGTCACTATGTAGACACAAATCAGAAATTTAAGACTACTTTTTTAAATATCTAAAGTAGTCGCAAATTGATCGTTGCAAAACAATGTAGTCGCAAATTGCTTGCTAAATAACGACTACATTGCGACGACATAAAAAAGCGACGATAGTGCAATGAATAGTGTAGTCGCAAAATATTTGTGACTACGACGGATGCATCACTATTATGTAGTGGGGAAGTAGTCCCTATATTTGAATAAAGTCACAAATTGGTCTTAAAATATTACGACTACTTTGAAACTCTTTTTCTAGTGAAAAAATTGTAGTAGCAAATAACAAATAAGTCTTAAAGTTTCGTGACTAATATTGTTGTCACTTAAAACATTGCAAATTTAAGTGACTAATTAGTGACTCCTTTGACATTTGAAGTCACATTGTAGTTGCAGATTTTTGTGACTAATGTACGACTACTTTTTCTTTGTAATCACAAAAGAGTTGCAAATATTTATGACCTTTTACTGGCACCGTAGAATAAATGGACTCACAAATAAGTTGTAAAATTTAATGACTACTAAGTAACTACTTAGTGACTCTTTCCCTTTCTTTTGAGAGCAAGCGCCTAAAGGAAGGAAAACAAAAAAAAAGAGAGGATGTTGCCTGTATAGCTTTTTAGAACAAAGATCTAGCAACACATTCTAGGTGCAGCGATTCCTGTTGCTATTCTATGATCTTTTCTGTCTTTTTCCCTTTACCCGATCCTATCTCGATTACCTTTTATAAAAAAATTATTAATTCAATTTTAGTTTGGAAAATATAAATGTGAATTGATTAATTTGCATAAAATTAATAACTAAAATTTTAAATTTTAAATGTATATAACAACAAACAAAAATAGTTAGAGTTATACGTTTTAACAAACAAAAACCCAACAATGACGGGTGCGACGGTGATGTAGAAGTCATAAGTGGTGTTGTCGACGAGGAAGCAGTTGCTTCCATAAAAGCAGATAACCCTGCATCTCTGGTCTGAAGGTAGCCGACGAGCTTCTCCAAGTTGTTGATCATGTTTTGTTGATCTGCTGCAACTCGAGCAGATGAAGCTGCTTCTCGAGCGGATTCAGCTGCTTGGCGAGCGAGCTCCAAATTTTTTCATTAGCTAGAGCTGTAGCAGCTGCTTGGTCTTCAGTCTGGCGTTTAGCAGCTTCTAGTTGTTCATGTATGTCCATAAACATCGAAATACTTTAACTTCCCGGGCCACCTTTTCTTTTCTTAGAGGCGCCATATATCGATCGAAGACTACCAAGTCCATACTCACACGCTCTCTCTCATCCGGAATAGTTGCTGAAAATAAGACATGAAGACAAGCATCGAACTGAAATCTAAAAGACCAAACTAACATCAAACTGAAATCTAAATGACCAAACTAACATCAAGAGACCAATCACACATCAAGAGACTAATCTAAACAACAAGGAAACTCAAATCAATCAAGCAAACTGAAATAAAAGAGACCAATCAATCATCAAGAGACCAATATAAACATCAAGATACCAATAAGACATGAATACAATCTGAATGACAAAGCAAACTGAAATATTAAACATCAAATTAACATCAAACTAAAACTTAAGCGACCAGACTAACATCGAGAAACTAGTCATACATCAAGAGACTAATATAAACGACAAAGGAAACTCAAATCAACCAAGAAAACATCAATTACCATTTACCTTATGCAAAAGGTAATTTTACCTGAAGAAATATCTCATTCATTTCTTCTTAGTTGAGTTTTGAAACTAGAGAAGTACCATCAAAAATCTCTGAACGGTTAACCTCGAGCTGAGAAAACTTCTCGCCTAATTCTTCTCATACGCTTCAGCAATTTTCTTGGCCTTCAAATCAACAAATGTCCCGTCGGCCTTTTTATGCGTCTTGATAAATACTTCTCCAATGGTGACCTTCCTTACCAATTTTTTTCCTAAAATGTAAAAATATTGGTTCAGTACAAAAAAATTTTAGTCTTTAAATGATATATATAACATTGAATATAACTATATAGTACATGATAAGACAAGGTGAATGTTTCGCGGTAAGAGTTCTTTAGAGATAAATGGAATTGGCCGTTCCATTATTACATGACAATCATGACTCTTCATGCTTGAAAACTTTCCTCCATCTATATCCGCACAAGTAGCTAAGTCTGACGCATATCCATCTGAAAATTTAATCTCATATTTAACACATGCATGTCAATAAGCTTTGTTTTGCCGCTGGAGTCAATCTAAATATATGAAAATGAGCTCTACGATGATCATCAACATGCAACTCTTTATTGAAACAAAATCTTGCTAGATCCAGTCTTGACTTAATTAATTGTCTTTTGATATGTCTTTAACATTCATAATGGTATACATTATGTTATCGAAAAAATTATTCTCAGTATGTATCAGATCTAGATTATGTCGTATATTGAGGTCTACCCAATATGACAAATCCCAAAATATACTTTCTTTGTGCCTATTTTGCCAATTCCCATAGCCTTCCTCCTTTTCTTCATGACTGTTTCCACCACAAATAGATGTTTTGGTGGATTGATTTACTTTATCCACTCGTCAACACTTGCTCACCCCTCAGGGATTGAGGTGGATAGTCATTCAAAGCATGTTTTCCCTTCAAAAAGTTTTTTTTTTATTCTTCTTTAATGGATGACCATGAGGAAGAAACCTCCTGTGACAATCAAACAAACACGTCTTTCCTCCGTTTGGCAACTGAAATACCTTTGTATCATCCATGCAAATTGGAAAAGATAATCTACTATGTGTCGTCCATCTAAACAACATGCTATATGCTGGAAAGTCGTAAATCGTCCACATAAGCACTACTTTTAAATTAAAATTTCATTCACAGACACATCGTATGCCTCAAATCCAGTAGACCATAATTCCTTTAACTCATCAATTAGAGGTAGGAGGTAGACATCAATAATAGCTCGTGGATGAATTGGCCCAAAATTTAAAATTGTAAGAAACAAATATTCGTCATTCATACACATTCTCGAGGAGTAAGTTATATGGAGTTATAATCACATATCATAACAAATGATTATGAGGCATACCAAATGGATTGAATCCATTTGTACATAATCCAAAATAAACATTTCGGGTTTCATCAAATAGTCAAGGATGTAGTTGTTAAAATTTTTTCCACTCTGCTGCATCAGATAGATGACACATTTCTCCCCTCCTCTGAGTCTTGCTCAGCATGCCATATCATTGACACTGCAGTCTTCTCGCTTTGATACATTCTCTTCAGTCCGTCGGTAATAGGTAAATACCACATACGACTGAGTGGTATGTTGGTTCGCCCCTCTCTAGTCTTAAATCTTGATGCTTCGCAGAATTTACACTTATCCCATTTTTCATCTTCCTTCTAGAAGATCATACATTTTTGAATACAAACATCAATTGTATAAAATGGGAGGCCTAAATTTCGTATTAATTTTTCTGTCTTGTAATATGAACTAGTGGACTGATTATTGTCAGGCAAATTCTTCGTAAAGAGTTCAGACCACGAGTCCATGTATCTTTCAGCCAGATTGAAATTTGTCTTAATGCTCATGACCGAGCAGATAAAGATAACCGTGAGTGACCTTCATGACAACCATCATAGAGTGGACTTTTTGTAGTTTCTAATATGTCATAAAACTTTTTCGCCTCGTAATTAAGTTCTTCCTTATCTTGATCATGATAGTTATAATTATAATTAATTGTGGAATCACGAAATGCATCATTGACCATATCCACATATTTATCTTCTACATGAACAACTTCTTCTTCACTACAACTTGCATGATCATTTGTCTTAACATGACCCATTCCTAAATCCACATTTAATTCTTCCACATGTATATACCACACGTAATATTCTGGCATAAATCCTCTACTATATAGATGGTTCCAAATTTTATGCCCCGTAAAATTTTATCATTTTTGCAAGTAATACAAGGACCATAAAACATACCACCACTACTCTGCGCTATTGGCTGATTACTTGCAAAACTCATGAACTCTTCAACTCCTGCAGTAAGCTCGGTTGAGATATTTCTTGTATGCTCATCAATACTCTTGTATATCCACTTCCGAAAACTCTTATAATTGTAATTTCCCACCCTTATTCCTCTAAAAATATTTTTTTTACCAAATTTTTTTGTATTTACATTTGTGCAAATGAGGAGAAACCAATGGCTTATATATAGAGAAATCTGTGACTACTTTGCGACTCATATGTGACGGTTTTGAGTCACCTTAGTGTAGTCGCAAAATTTAGTTATACCACCCCCTCTTGTGTTTACGTCAGTTATACTAACCCTCCAAAACAGACTAGTCATCATGCCAAAACAAACAATAAGAACCAGAGTCCAAATGACAAACTAGGAATGAGTGAGCTATAGATCGAAGCTTAAGGATCCTCCTCCAAATCCAACTTCTTGGTAAAGAGAGGGAAGAATCCCAAAAGAACCTGCCCTTGATCAAATTTGTCTTGATCCAAGAAACCCATAATGAGCCAACTTTAATGAACAGTAACCAGATGAGCTTCAACCCAAAAATCGGATTCCAATCCTCCAAAGTTCTTAGTCTAAGCCCCTTTAAACCTTAAGTGTACAAATCGACTCCCACACAACTTTAGCTCCTCTAGATGAATTTGGAGCCCCAGTTCACAAGAAGGCACTAAGAATCCTTTCCAATGCGAGTAAGCAACTCTTCAAGAGAGGGGAAACTAAAGCCCAAAAAATGATGATATCACAAAAACAGATTATACCAGCTGAAGCCTTTTTGCGAAAGATAAATGCCAAACAACCCAAGAGAAAATATGAGTTATAATCTTGGACTATCATCTTACTAGTATTTTGATCAGTATAAATTGTAATTTTAATAATATTTTTTTAGAAAGAACAATAATATTTTTAACATAACATTAATAAATAATATTAAAATAAATGTAAAATTAAAATCAGCATTGTTTGCCTCATTTAGGATTAGAATAGAGGGCTCATGGAAACAGAAATAAAAATGTAAAAGTTAGATGCAGTTTTAAAACCCATTAAGTGTTGTAGATTTTTTCCTTTTTTTGTATAAAATTTCTTGTATTGAAATTGCCTAAAAAGAAAAAAAAAGTTACAGGGCCTTACAGAAAACAAAAATTAAGAGCCCAATAGAGTTTCAATTGGATCATAAGGAAATGAAATAAATCAGATGTTGGCCCATAACCATAGATGCCCAGTTTCACTAAAATCGAACCAGAGGTGGTTGTGATGAATATGGCATACCAACAACCAGATCTTGAATATGTTGTAGCAAGACCAATAATTGAATTGAGAGAAGATCCTACAAGATCGGAAGCTCTACTTTCCACGCTGAAGCATGATTGGCCATGATTGGCAATTTACGACGATAGAAGCAACTCGCCTTTGGAACCAGAGCTGGAGAAGGTTGGAGGCCAATTCAGGTCTTGAGGCAATTTAACTAATATCATTAATATAGTTAACAGAGTTTAATATTCTTGGCAATTGATTCGTACACCAATTTAACAGTATTCATGAACCCAATATGGAAAAAAATCCGAATTGTCACAGGAAACAGAGCTTACATACGAGAAAGATATAAACGTTGATAAATGGTGAGCTAATAGCTTGAGTTTGAGCGAAACATAACTTGTCTAGGAAAGAAGATAGAGAAGAAAATAATTTTTCCTGATTTCTCTAGCTTCTAGTATCTCGAATTACCGGACAATTCAAAATTTGATGAAGAAAACAGAGTAAGGAATAAAGTCAAACACGAGGAACCGAACAGTACATAAGAAAAAAGTGTGAAAGAGTGAGTTAAATGGAAGATGACGAAAAAACCGGATTTATCCTACATCTATATAATTGAACGATTAGATGATATAATGCATAAGAACGTGCAGAAAGTAAAAATGATACAGAGATTGGTTAACGCAGTTCAGTTAAAAATCTACATTTTTGGGACCTAATCCAGAATTTATTCATTAGAAAATACTGCAACCTATAATTGCTATATGGATACCACACCACTTTTTTCTAAAATTATAATGAACAAAAAACTACTACTCCATTGTCTTTCTCGACGAGTATAGTTTAACAACAAACCACTAATAGATATACCAATTTTGTCTTCGTGGGACGACGCCACACACAACCGTGTGCATCTCACAAAGGAACCCTAGGTGCGTGAGTATTCATGTCAGCACCTAGTTCCTTATATACTCCATGATCAAAACCCTAAGTCAGATCGACGTGCCTTCCAAGACCCACAATAAACTTCAAGCCCAAATTACTTTGCTTTGAAGTCCACGTCAGTTACTTTCATTTGCTGACAATTATTATGACTGGAACAACATCCAGCTTGTTCTAACAATTTCGTACATCCTTTCCACACCAAGTAATACATGCACTCTTAGAACCACATGCACTCTTAGAACCACATGCATTCTTCACTGATGTATATTTCTATCTCAATAGTTACTCAACTCAATCAACATTGCACTTTCAATCTCCTCCTTGTTGACTGAGTTTGAGAATCCAAGCATACCTTATAAATTATATTTTGATGATCTTCAAGTTTCAATGATGTCTCAGACTCTTTCTCTGAGCTGACACTGCATCTGTGATGATTTTGACCCAATGTCTATGTTTCTTCTATCTTAGCAACTACACAACTCATCAAGTCTTATATGTGACTTCCTTACTTTCATTTGATGTACTGCTTTTCTGATAGAGACAACATTCTTGTTCCCACAAGTCATGAGCTGATGGAGCTTACACTTTTAATCTCCCCTTTTTATGTGAGTGTGTCAACTCAAGTCCATCAATGATTGTAGCTTTTCAAACGTCTGTAGCTACATGTCGGATAACAATAACGCTACCCCTACATCATTTCATCACATTCAGTTCTTGTATCATTCAAATTCAGAATCTTCCCATGCTTGAGTGCATACTCATATAAAAAGCACAAATGCTTGTATTAATCTCCATGCTCTGATGTACTCAGTTGCTGTGATTTTTTGCAGCAAAGATATGACTTCTAGAAATTCTCATACACCATCACTTGATAGGATAACTCAAGAACTAACGTCTTCAAAGTGTCAAAACAGTCTTGTAGAAAACTTCCGCATGAGTTTAGCTTCCATTGTATCAGTACATTATGTATCTTTACCTTCAAAAAGTCTTGATGCATAACACAACTGAAACTCATGCTCCCTCTTATTGATTGTGTGTTCCAATTAAGCACTGATTCCACAAAAACCTTAATGTCAAAACATGTAGAATTTTTTCATAGTAAAATCAAACCTTGCTGACCAACTGATTAGCTTCATCAATAATGTTAGTCTTCATCACAGACCTGCATCTAAAAACATTAAAAGAAAATTTCTTGCTTAAATGACAACCAAAATCAACATAAAAGCTGCTCAAATCAACATACATGGTAATGCATTCACATCTTTATCTACTAGGAAAGTTATACGAAGCCTTATTACTCAACAAAATATTGCAGACTTGAAGCTGAGCAAAGATCCATAACTTTCAGCAATGTAGTCAGTGCGATGTCTAAGCACTCAACAATCTGAAACCTTTGATGGATTGGAGCTTGAGCTGAAAAACTCAAGTATGGCAGAACAACCTTTTAAGTCTTCAATGAAAAGACATTAGGATACTGCTTTGATTGTGTCTACACAATATTCATTGTAGTGCTCATTATAGGTTTTGCAGACTCGCTAGAACATGTCGCAATCTGTTCCAACATGATTTTGACATATAAATTTTGAACCACAAAAGTTCCAACACTCATCTGCTTTACTTGAAGATCTAGGAGATCTCTGATGTTTCTCCCCATACTCAGCTTGTCCATTTACTTTAGGTTTGAGATAACCTTAAGCACTTCATGATTGATGATTCTTGTTATATCGTTCCCACTCATTCTTTGTCACATGTTGATTCCACATTGTTTCTTCATCTATTATGCCCTCCTGGCATGTTTGAGATTCATCCCACATGTAGCAATCATTATCTGCTTTTATCCCTGAGAAAACCACCTTACCTTGTTTATTGATAGCTCAACATTTTACTTTGTTGAACATCACCGTTAATCCCATATCACAGAGATGACTCACACTAATCAAATTTTCTGAAAGTCTCTGAACATGGAACACATTCATCAGCTCTGGTACATTCAATCCTTTGAGGTTTCTTTTCCTTTGATTTTTTTCTATGAATTTTTTAGAATGTCCTTTGTGTTGTTCCCTTTGACGAATATGGTTCTATCTGTAAATGAGCCTCCTTAATATCCAAGACCTCAGAAACTGACGATGATCTCTAATATTGTAATCAACAAAGCAACATATCAAGAAAAAAACAAGAAGCCAACATCAAACTAGCTTCGGGAACCATGAGCACCAAAAACACCTTGATCTTTGATAAGACATACAAAGCTTTGTTCAATATTCAATGAGTCTTTGTAAAAACTACTTCTGATATGGATGTCATAGAGAAGCTTATCCCACTGTAATCAACATCAAGAGAGTGACCATTGAGGACGCAAACACAACTCACAACATGACATCAATTGCATATAAACTTTAAAACAGCTCCTGAGATCATCACATACTTAACTCCCCAAAAGTTCTATTCAAACTGCTGTATACACTTCGTTCTTAGAAATTAATGCCCAAAATTATGTAAGTTCAGCAGAAAACAAACCTGACTGATGATTAAGCCTGCTTGGACATAATGAATCAAGCGCAACAACCAACATATGACAAACCAAAACGGAACTTCATCCATTAAACCAGCTCCTCGTCGATTTAGAACTTCAACAATCATGAACACTATCAAGATCAATCCGTATCTCTGGATATTTCTTCTCTTCTGCTTGTTATTTTTGAACATTCGGCTTTCTAATCTAAGGATTTCACTTTCTGGTGATTGATTTGTTATAAGACTCTCTGTTAATCGCATGAGTTTGCGACTCCATCCTCTTGTCATCCTATCATGATTGAGCTTATACCTTAACCAAAAGTCTACGATGACTTTTTCAACTTCATGAAACCCAACAATGTGTGAGACCAAGCACACCATAAATCAACCGTAAACAGAAGACGGTCTCCAAGACTCAACTCTGACAAATAATGATCTGAGCTTCATTCATTGCTTTCTCACCCTGGTTTTGATGTCACATACAAATCCAAAAAGGCATATAAAATATAGAAACTTAGTCAAGAATACTTAAACAAATTATCTCTGAATACCTCCCCTTTTCTTACGGAGCTTAGACTTCTTGCTCTCACTCATATGAGCTTCAAGTTCCTCTTTAATCATGAATTTTTGAGTTTTCTCATCCTCATATCCTTCCTCTCAAAGTTTTCTTATGTGTTAGATCGTGTCTCAATACCAAACCACTCATCTTTTTCAGTGTCAGATTCTGTTCGAGCATTGGATACACACTTTATTGCAGCCTCTATTCAAGATTCCCATCTTCATCAACCACAAAAATCCCAGCATGGTGAACTTACCCTTGTAATCTTAAGACTCATATTATTTCTGCTCTCTTTGACATTGAGATGCTACACTAGAAAATGATCCTTCATCCAGACATGAGATCACAGAGCTTCATTCTTCTCTCTTTCTCTTCGGTGATTTTTGTCTTCTCCTTTCATCTTTGTAGTCGTAGTGGAACCTTAGACATACAGTCTCTCGAAAATTGATGATCTTGTTAGTTATACGGAACCTCATTGAATGACCTTAACTTATGCCTTTACGTTTGCATGCTTCTTTGCTCAAGTAGCCACAATCTTGAACAGATTTGATCCTTGCAAATGTAGGCTTTAAAGCTCACATTGATTCTTCCCACAACAACTTACCACATTGGTTCATTGTGTCCAGTAACACATGTTTTACCAAGAACAAACGAAAAGAACCAAGATCATTCACTCACAAATCAACAGTGTGAACTCCCTACTCAGCAAAGAGTTGAAGCTTCATGCAAATAAACATGTTTCCAGCAGAACATTTAGACTTTCTGTCTTGATGTAGAGGATCAATGCAGTAGCAAAACACCCCACAAAATTACGAAAATTGGTGGAAAATCAACACTAGCCATACGAAGCCACAGAAAAAATGGATCAAGATTTGGGTTTTACAGTTTGAAAGTTATGACCAATTTCCCATAATATATCGAAATGATACAACGTTGCGAATAATCAACTTTGTGAGGAATTTTCCATCAACCCACAAGAAAACATAAGGAGTTCTTAATATATTGAAAAGTTCTCACTCTCAAATTTTCATAACATCTTTCAGATTTCAAATCCGAAATCTGTAGCCAAAATAACAAGGAAGATATCATGTGACCCATGATTAATTATACATGTGTGATTAATCTGTAACTTCCTTTTCTTTTCTAATCCTGAGACATCATAGAAAGATTTAACATCTTTTCTAAATCAAACTTTATATCTAACACGTGGCTCATTAATTTCAACTTCATCTTGAACTCCCACGTAACTTAATCAACCAAAAGAATATATATATTTTTAATCACTGATCACTTTTTTAGAAAACCATAACTATCTTCCGTAAGATTCTAGAACTCATGTTTCTTCTTATAATGGGCTTCTTCTAGGATGAGTTTTAGAATTCAAGCTCTCTGCTAATCATCATCAGAAATATCTCCCAACTTGATGATCTCAAATTCTTCTTTCTCTCACTAGCTCACTTCTATATTTGTTCTGCTTGGATTGCCCTTTTTCTTCCTTATTAATCCTCTCATGTTCCCAAAATTCTCAACTTAATTTTAATCTTTCCATCTTCATAGGCTACGAAACTCCCATTGTAGAGAGATCTTGCCGGAATAAAATCTTGTCCATATCTAAGCGAGAACATATATGCCTGATACCATAGCCGTTTTTACATATCTCACACAGTAGTCAGAAAAATAAACGAGAAGATGAAACCAAAAGCAATTGGACGTGATTTAGATTTTTAATATGTTAATAATGAAATTGTTATATAGAAACTTAATTTCATTTATTCATGTAGAAAAACAAACTTATGTAAATAACTACTCTCTCACGGAATACGTTTTCTACAATTATTCCTAATTTTTTTAAATATATAATTAACAAAAATATTTTAATTTAATATTTGTTTAGATTTAATTTTAAAATTTAGAAAATCGCCCATCGGACGGATCCTAATCTAGTATAATATATGTTGGACCAAAAATTTGACACGTTTTTATTATTGGATTTGGAATTGGATGTCCGTACTAGATCTCAAATTGAAACTAATATATATACTAAAAAACAAACCAAGCCCCCCCCCTCCACTATTATTAGATCCGGAGTTGGGCCGGGGCAGTCGCACTATTCGCCCCACCCACTATACTAAGCTGGCACTGCACCTTGCCAAAACCATCACGATCCACATCTGCCGATACGATATATTATCTTTGATGATTATTTGGTGTAGATGATTAAATATATCATCTTGGAAGTCAGTTACTCTCATTGGTAGATATTACTCAGAGTGTAAAAGTTTTAAAAATGGATACAACATAAAGCAAAATATTTTGGGACGCTCACAGTTTCGTGGAAGGTTTTTTTGGATGCTCCGGTTCAATTGTCTGATAGTAGGCTTTGGAGGAGAATTCTTAAGCTCAGAGCTCTAGCCAGACCTTTTTATCTTGTCATCTTTCCTCAGGTTCATCGCCTTTTTCTTTAGGCATGACGATTGGACAGGCTTTAGTCCGCTTTTTCAAGTCACAAGAACAAATGACCCCTGGATTTCGAGTATTCCAAGATTAGCCTCGGTTTCTTAGGCAATCTCATCTGGCACTTGCCTACTTAAATCTCTCCAAATTAAGCACATTCAATTCCAGATTAGCGGTCGGTTGGCAAGTCTTGACCGGAGTTCCACGCAGCCCCTTAGTCAATCTCACTTAAGGAATTCACCTTCCTTTCTACTTTCTTTGGATTCATTCAGTTCGCTACCAATCCTACTACGACTAATCCTCAATGATGG
This sequence comes from Cardamine chenopodiifolia, assembly GCA_963922655.1. NCBI lineage: Eukaryota > Viridiplantae > Streptophyta > Magnoliopsida > Brassicales > Brassicaceae > Cardamine > Cardamine chenopodiifolia. The sequence goes on along the minus strand of OZ000486.1, from coordinate 11,614,007 downwards.
TTTTTATCTACTTCTTCTTCTCATGCGAGTTTTGTAACATCTTTGTCGTTTGATATGTATTTTCCTTCTCTTTCGAGTTTTATAAAATAAATTAAAAGTAAAATAAAATAAAGCACAATATTAATTCTTGGATGGTGACATGCTGGCATCCGCATTTCCTGTATGTAACTCAAAGAGAAAACGTTATAGCATATTGTTAGGCCTAGCAAATTTTATTTTAGTAATCACACTTGTAAATCTGTAAAATTTTGGTTGGGAGTACATTGAGAAAACACATGGGAGTATATTGTCCCGTCAAAAAAAGTTAATTGTTCTGTCAACGGAGCTAAATGTCTGTGATATGAAGTATCGGAAACCAAAATGCCATTATAAAGGTTGCAAATAGCAAAAGTGTCGTCTTGAAAATTTAAAGTGAGAGTGCAAAACTTTGAAGGTTTAAAATGGAAGTGCTTGCCACCTTATAAATGTTTTATGAGATTTTCGCTTTTCTATTTTGTAAATGTTCAAGTTTCTCAATGCAAGAGCGCTAAAAACATTTATTTATATTGTCTAAATTAACTAGTATACTGGCATTTTAGATATTAATACAAATATTTAACAACTAAATATATTTTCTAAATAGAATGATACTATCGTACTAAAATACGACAAAAACAATTATTTTGTTTATTTATGCATTTAGTAATTTTAAAGTCCTTTTAGATATGCAAATATTAATTCTTTTTCGATAATTTTTAAAGTATTTTTTTATTTTGTATCACTATTTCTTATGTTTTTGGGTAACCTAATCAAATTGGTATTAAAGACGTGTCGCGTCTATAAAACCAAATAAAAAAGAAGTCGCGTCTACTACTTAATTAAACTAATAAAATTTAAACATATATATCTGCAACATTATTTCTAGAAAGTGTTTATTTGACCCAAAGTATTAATTTCTTTCTCCATTTAATGTCATAGAGTTATTCCTGTATTTATTTTTGGTAATCAAAATTAAAAAACTTTGATGCAGTCGTTGATCAAGTTTTCATGAATTTCTATGTGTAGTGTTGAGATAGAAAATAGCCATGATAATCATTTTTGTTCGTGATCGTATGCTTACATGCAAGAAAATCTTCTGTTCACCAGAAAATCTTTGCAGCTAGGTCTTAGTGATTACACATGGTTTGATCTATATTAAAATTAATGTTTACTAAACTTGGCTTTCGTGGTTTAAAATGATCTATATTAAAATTAATTTCCCACGTATTGCTTCTCACGTGACCTGGGTTGACTTTTTGGTCAAAACCGAAACCACCTCTATCTTTTAGAGGCTTCACCACACTTAGATTATTCTTCACAGAGACTGAGGACACCGTTCTTTAATTCTCTACCTTGTCCTTAGTAACTTGATCTGGTCTTTTTTAGACTCCACTTTCGAATCATGAGCAAACCCGCTCATCTGTTTTACAACCTGAATAAACACATTTAACTTTTGTCTTCACCTGAGTAAATCCATTCAGCTTTATTTTGGAGTTAAAACTCCATCTCAATTCTCTGTAATTCTCAGCAACTCTAGAGCATCTTGAAGCTTGCTAATAGGTAGAACCTTTGTGAAAACATCGGCAGGATTATAGGCTGTAGGAATCTTAATAACTTGTAAAACTCCATCACTTATCAAGTCTCTAATAAAATGAAACTTTACAGCTATGTGTTTAGTCCTTTCATGACACACATCATTCTTAGCCAGCGATATTGCACTTTGTGAATCACAATTGATACTTACTTGATCTTGTTTGAAACCAAGTTCTCCCAACAAACCTTGAAGCCATACTGCTTCTTTTGCTACTTCTTTTGTTGCTTCTGTTAATGCTATATATTCAGCCTCTGTTGTTGACAATGCTGTAACCTTCTGTAATCCTGATCTCCAACTAACAGTATTTCCTCCTAAAGTGAAAACTATCCCTATGATAAATCTTCTTCTCTCAAAATCTGCTGCGTAGTCTGAATCACAGTACTCTCTTATGACAAATTCTCTTTCATTCCTATAACAGAGCTTCCTTTTTAAAGAACCATTGATATATCTCATTATCCACTTCACAGCCTGCCAATATTCTTTTAGTAGTTTGCTCATGAATCTGCACAGAAGACCAATAGGATATGTTAAATCAGGTCGTGTGCCAATCATCAAGTACATTAAACTTCCAACAGCATTCTGATAAGGTATTTGTTTCATCCCAGCAAACTGTCTTTTTAGTTCTTCCTCTGTAGCCGACTTGAGTCTAAAATGAACCCCAATGGTGTACTAACACTCTTTGCCCGATCCATCTTGAAGATACCTAGCAACTTAAGTAAATATCCTTTCTGAGAGATTGCTAAAGTTCCCTTAAATCTGTCTCTGATTATCTCCATATCTAGAATCTTTCGAGCATCACCTAAATCCTTCAGAATGTAAAAAAGATTTTAGATCACATACATGCTTCTTGTCCTTAGAAGCAATAATTATGTTATCTACATACAACAACAAATACACATAATCTTCATTCTTTAATTTCCTGAAGTACACACACATATCATATTGGCTTCTCTCATAACCATTCTTCTGCATAAACTCATCAAACCTATGTTCCATTGACAAGGAGACTGGTTCAAAATCCATACAAAGATCTCTTCAGCAAACAGACCTTATCTGGTTGTTCACTATCAATGTAACCCTCTGCATCTTCCATATATATATGTTCATCCAGATATCCATGTAGAAAATTTGTCTTTACATCTAACTGCTGAAGCTCCATGTCAAAATGAACAACCATAGAAAGAATAATTCTGATTGAAAAATGTTTTACTACTGGTGAAAAAATCTCTTGATAATCTATTCCTTCTTTCTGAGAATACCCTTTTGCTACCAACCTACCTTTAAACTCGGACCTTCTACCCCAACTATATCAACATTTCTCTTAAATACCCACTTGCACCCTATAGGTTTCTGATTTTTAACCGTATCTACCAGAATCCAAGTATCATTCTTCCTAAGAGATTTTATTTCATCATCAGAAGCAAGTATCCACTTATCTTTGTCAGTCCTCTTGAAAACTTCCATGCTCTGGTTTTCCACCCTCTTCAGTCACTAAATACGTATATCCTGCTATATCTTGCATCTCTTCTTCATTAAGCACATAGTCATCAAATCTGATAGGTAATTTGATCTGTCTCCGAGGCTTATCTCCTGTATACTGGTGGTCCAAAACATCATGTGCTTTGTGCCAATGAATGTGTCTTCCTGAGCCTCTGGTGTCTCAGTGTCTTGATCTTCAGCCTCAGTAGCTCCACCTTGAGCTGAATCTTCTATTATCTTGTCATTTACTGTACACTCAAAATTACCAAAACTTATCAGTAAAAAACATAAAAAAACAAAGGACTATCCTTAGCTGTATGTGGCTGATCCTTGATGTCTTTGTACATTACATCTTCTTTGAAAACCACATTACGACTTATTATGCATCTCTTGTCTTCAATAACCCATATTCTGAAACCTTTCACTCCTTTTGGATAGCCTGTGAAGATTCCTTTCTTGGCTCTGGGATTTAACTTCCCTTCCTCAGAATGAACATACACTAAACAACCAAAACATGTAAGTCCCATCAGGTTTGGCACTGCTGATGTCCATCATTCTTCAGGTATATCAAAATCAATGGCTGAAGAGGATAATCTATTGATTAGATATATTGAAGTTGAAGCTGCTCCTGCCCAGAATTTTTTGATCCAGACCGCTTTCACTAAGCATACTCCTTACTTTATTTAGGATTGACCTGTTAAGCCTCTCTGCCACTCCATTTTGCTGAGGAGTATAGGTACAGGTTTTGTGTCTTACCATGCCTTCCTATTTACATAACTGATCAAACCTATTATTGAAGCACTCCAATCCGTTATTAGTTCTCAACTTTTTAACCTTCATTTCACTCTGTATCTCTATCATTTTTTTCCGCACTACAAAAGCTTCAAATGCTTTATCCTTGGTCTTAAGAAAATATATCCATACTTTCCTTGACCAATCACCTGTAAAAGAAATAAAGTATTGACATTTGCTGAGACTTAACAGAACATTAGGTTAACCCCACAAGTCTGAATGTCTGTAATCTAACTTCTCTTTTTTGACATGTCGAGCTGAACTGAAACTAACTTTGTGTGTTTTCCCAACTACATAATCCTCACAAAAAGTAATTTCTGAAACCTTGTCGCTGGCAAAACAACCTTTCTTCTTAAGCATGCTCATACTTTTCTGCCCCATATGTCCTAATCTACTATGCCACAACTAGGTCTGATTTGGAGTTGAACTCACTATAGCTGCCGCTAAGGTATGTATCTGTCTCGCGAAGCCTTGCAGAACATATAAAGCTCCTCTTCTCTTACCTTTCATAACCACAATACTCTCTTTGATCACCTTGAGCACACCATCACTGCCTTTGACACACATCCTTTAGATTCCAAAACTCCCATTGACATGAGGTTTCTTGACATTTCAGGTATATACCTCACGTCATGTAAAACAAATGTTGTGTCATCTTGATTTTCGAATCTGATACTGCCAATTCCCTTACCTCAGAGTGAGAGTTGTTAGCCATCTTCACCTTTCCTGAATTTAGTTCCTTAAAGTCCAAGAATAAATCCCCCTTGGCGTCATGTGGAAAGAACAACCTGTATCCATGATCCATTCCTCCTGATCAATCTCATTCTCACTAATATTAACTTCTGAAGCAACAAAACCAACTAGATCTTGAGCATCATCTTTAACATGAGATGATTTGCCATTTTCCTGACTGTGATTCTTGTGCTTGTTTCGCTCCATCCACTTGTAGGACTGTTTCTTAAAGTGCCCCTCCTTACCACAAATCCAGCATATTTCTTTATTTCCTTAGACTTCAATCTAAATCTATTTCTACCTTTCTAGTCTGATTTCCTCGTCTCAGATCGACCTCTTTCAAACAAGCCCTCAACATTTGATCTGGAACTGGGATTTTCTCTCAATTCCATTTCCTTTGATCTTGCTGCCCTTGCCACTTCCTCAAACTTGATTACTTCTCTGCTATACTTTAGAGTCTCCTTGAGCATCTCATATTTAGCCGGTAGTGAACTAAGAAGCAACACCGCTTGTAATTCGTCATGGACTTCGATATCAAGATTACTCAAATCTGCAATCATCTCCATAAATTCATCCACATTCTGATCTATTGTCTTGTTTTCTTGCATCTTATATGTATATACCTTGAGCTGTAGATACACACAAATTTGGGAGAGTTTTGATCATATACAATCTCTCCAAAGTATCTCATGCTTCCACTGCAGTAGAGCTGTGATTAATCTGCCTAAGCACCGGATCTGAAACATTCAGATAGGTCATCATCTTTTCCTTCTTGCACCGATCTAATCTTGAAATATCTTCTTCGATCCTCTTCTTCTTTGAATCCGGATCAGATTTTTTTGCTTCAGTTGGCGATTGAGACTCTTTCTTCGCCTTTAAAACATCTTTGAGACCTTGTATGCTAAGATAAGCATACATCCTTTTCTTTCACCAAGAGAAATCTCCTGATCCATCAAACATAGCCACATCGTGTTTCGTGCCTGTTATCTTGTAGATCTAAGAATCGTTTCTCTTAGCTCTGATACCTATTTTTGCTGATTTAACCTTGAATCGGACTCTATCTCACACTCAATAACTTAATCTCTCGTTTGTGAAGTATGAACAAGAAATGAAAACAAGACGCAAGCAATTTTACGAGTTTGGAGTTTCCTCTTATGTCTCGCCGGAAGTATTCTGGAATCCACTAGATCTTAGCTCTAAGTCGAGCTCTCTCTTGTTTCTGTTATCAATCTACAATGGAAGCTCTCCCTCTCTCCAAAGAACACGAATACATAGATTAGAGAAGAAGAATAAACTTAAAGCGTTATCTTCTTACTTCCCACGTATTGCTTCTCACGTGACCTGGGTTGACCTTTTGGTTAAAGCCAAAACCCTCTCTTTCTCTTAGAGGCTTCACCACACTTAAGAGTATTCTTCACAAAGACTAAGGACAACATTCTTCAGGAACCCTGTCAATATGCTCGTCATCTGTGAAATATATATACACACGTACATTAAGAAAATAAAGGAAAGGATAGTTTTTACATTTTGGCTGAAACAAAGAAAAATTTAAAATAAACCAAGAACTTCTAAACAAAAAGAGTCTCTCATGCAGTTACTTGATCGTGTCGCATGGAGGTCCACAGATGTTGTTTTCGACAGCAAATAAAGAATTTGGAATCGATAAAGATTAATTTAATAAATTAAATATTTGGAATTTGGGAATTATATGACTGTGGTTATATCGGTTATTCTGAATTATGATTCTGATGAGGAGTAAATGTATTTTGTTAAGACTTGTATTAGTATGTCATTCTGATTTAGTTAGCTCTATTAAGTTTTATGTGGCGGTCAGCATCGTCAATTGATGTAATAAATATTATTTATTATATTAGTGGTATTGAGTCGGTTAACGCCTTGGAATATATTTCCTTATCACCTCGCTAGCGGCCAACATTCCTATCGAGTTTATTATGTAAATAATTTTGTGAGTATATGATTTACATCGACCAATGTTTGGGTTGTACCATTTTCATATTACATTGTTGGATACTTGTCAATTGTTCTCATGATATTATTCACCCTTATTCTATTTTGCTGATATGATTCTGCTATGATGATAATAAATGTTCTGATGAAATTTATGTTGAAATGTTATCATGTAAGAACTATGAATTTGCCAACTCAAAAGTAATTTACAAAAAAAGTATTAGCCATTGTTTTTTATATTAACTTATATCATTTTTTAGTTTTTTGTGAGATTTCTAACATGCTGCTATAGAAATATTATGTTTTAAAAACTTAACTGTTCATATATAGAGAGATTTGATTTCAACAAGTTACATTGATTGAGCAAGCACGATATGATGAGAGTCACACCCAGCAACTATGTCGTCGTCTGATTGGTTCTGGCGAGCTAGGCACAGAGTGATGGCTCACGATATTGCAGAGGTACAACGAAACCCTCTCCACCCTTACATCTTTGAACATGACTCAGATTTACCCAGGTGACGCTACCTTAAAACTCTCTTTTGAATGTTGTTTATTTTTTCATAGAGTATATTTAATTCTAAGCAACGAACATCTTATTAAAACTGAATTTTGGTGTTTTGGAAAGTATTTGGTACCAACTTGTGGACATTTCAACGAGATTCGAGATGATGAGGAGCATTCTAATTTTTCAGAATCACTAACAATTCCCATTGGTATGCGAGATTTTCTGGAAATAGTCAGATACTGCTTGTTATTTGATCTATTGTATCATGGTTCTCGTTTTACGTGGTGTAATAAGAGAAAAGATGGAGTAATATTCAAGAAGCTTGATAGAGGATTGGTGAATAATAGCTGCTTGTATAAACTTCCATTATCCTATGTCTATTTTGATTTAGGCGGGTGCTCTAATCATGCTCGTGTGAGAATTTCATTGGGAAGAGCAAATCTGTAGCGCAAAAAGCCTTTCAATTTTTCAAATGTCCACGCAAGTTTACCACAGTTTCAGGAATTGGTAGGCGACTATTGGGATAAAACAATACTTTTGTTTGTCTCCACATCTGCATTATTCCGCTTATCGAAAAGCTTAAAGATTTGAAGTCTTTGTTAAGAAAATTGGGAAAATAAAATCTTGCAGATATAGTTAATCGCACTCGTGAAGCTCATGAAAATATTTGTAACAAGCAAGCTAAAACTCTAGCATATCCATCGACCCAAAAAGTAGTTGAAGAAGGGTTGGCTTTTAAGAAATAGAATTTATTATCGGGTCTGGAAGAGGAATATCTTAAAAAGAAATCTAAACTACATTGGTTGAATGTGGGTGATCAAAATAATGCATATTTTCATAGGACAGCAGAGATTAAGAAAATGCAAAACTCGATCGAGGACATAATTGATCAAAACGGTGAGGCTTTGAAAACGGATGAGGAGATTAAAGGTGAGGCAGAAAGGTACTTTAAAGAATTTTTATCTCATCAGCTATCTGAATATAAAGGTGCATCGATGGATCATTTACAGAAGCTTCTGGAGTTTAGATGTTCTAATGAGGAAAATAATTTGATGGTAAAAGAGGTCTCCGATGAGGAAGTCAAGCAGGTTTCTACTTATGATGCCGAATAATAAGTCGACTGGTCTGGACGGTTACACAACAAAAAATTTCAAAACAGTATGGTCCATAGTTGGAAAAGATTTTACTAATGCTGGTAAGTTGTTTTTTGAAAAAGGGTTTCTCCCCACAGAACTCAATGCGATCATTCTAGAACTTATACCGCAGAAGGAAGAAACGAGGACAATGAGAGATTACCGTCTAATCTCTCGCTGCAATGTCATTTATAAGGTGATATACACTATTATAGCAAATAGAATCAAGGTTATTTACCTAAATTTATTGCTTCTAACCAATATGCGTTTGTAAAAGACCGATTATTGATGGAAAATGTTATGCTTGCTATAGAATAGTAAAAGATTATCACAAAGAGTCGATCTCTCTTTGCTGTGCCATGAAGATTGAGTTTTCGATTCAGTCCAATGGGGTTTTTTGTTGGATGTACTTGAGGTTTTGAATTTTTCAGAGAGATTTATTCATTGGATTAAAATCTGTATTTTGACAGCATCTTTTTCAGTTCAAGTGAATGGGGAATTGGCTGGGTTTTTCAAGAGTGAAAGGGGTCTTCGACTAGGTTGTTCTCTTTTGTCATATCTCTTTTTATATGCATGAATATTTTGTCAAAGCTTTTAAATAAAACTACGGCTGAAAGAAGAATTTTTTACCACCCAAAATGCAAGATTATTCAACTAACTCATCTATGTTTTACTGACAACTTGATGATTTTTGTGGATGGTCATAAGAATTTAGTCAAAGGAATTCTTAAATTTTTTGATGAATTTGCTGCAATGTCAGGGCAGAAGATTAATATAAAAAAATCAACAATATAAATGGCGGGGCTGTCAGCGAATAAAAGTTCTGAAATCTTACAGCATTTCTCCTTTGCTCAAGGTCAATTGCCGATAAGATATTTGAGGTTACCACTTCTTTCTAAGAAAATGACAAAGTCTGGTTACTCTTCTCTCGTGGTGAAGCTGAGAACTAGAGTAAGCTCTTAGAATGCTTGCCACCGTTCATATGCTCGAAGACTACAACTGTTAGGCTCAGTGGTCATAGGTATAATAATTTTTGGATTACAATGTACTGTCTTCCTAGCGGTTGTGTTAAGGAGATAGATCAATTATGTTCAGCTTTCCTTTGGTTAGGTCCTGAGTTGAATGCAAAGAAGGCTAAAATAAGGTGGATCGATGTATGTCATCCTAAAAAGAGAAGGAGGGATGGGGTTGCAGTATTTGAAAGATGCAAACAAGATAAGTTGCTTAAAGCTCCTATGGAGGATTTTTCGGGAACTGATTCCTTATGGATTAAATGGGTCACACGCTCATATCTTAGGCATTATTCGCTTTGGGAAGTAAAGGAAAACATAATTATGGGATCGTGGATGTGGAGAAAGTTTTTGAAATATAGAGGACTAGCTAAAACATTTTACAAGATAGAAGTTCAGAATGGGAGTAAGGCTTCTTTTTGGTTTGACCGCTGGAGTGATTTGGGTTGTCTATATGACATCACAGGTAGCAGTGGTTTTATTGACATGGGAATCCCAGCGCAAGCAACGATTGCTTCAGCCAAGCCTGCCAGTCGTCGATGACGACATAGGGTTGATGGTTATATTCTGATTGAGGCTGAAATTAATAAGGTCACCATTAAGGATAGAAAAGATACCCCTTTATGGAAAGGTTACAATGAAAAATACAAGGAAAATTTTAGCACAAAGGCGACAAAAATCCTGGTACGTGTTTTAAATCCATGTAATGAATGGTTTAAAGATGTTTGGATAAAGAATGCAATGCCCAAGTACTCATTTATTACATGATTAGCTATCATCAATATACTTTCAACATGAGATCGTATGTGGGACTGGAATTCAGGAAAAAGAACGCCATGCATGTTTTGTGGATTCTCAAATCAGTCTCATTATCATCTTTTCTTCATATATCGATTCTCAACAACAGTGTGGTATTCTCTAGTACGTAGCCTACTCGGTAATGACTTCTCGCTAGATTGGAGCCAGATGATAAATATTCTAAGTACTCAAAGCCTTGATCGAACATCTCTTTTCATATTCATGTACGCTTTTCAAGCCACCGTAATCATATTTGGAGAGAGCGTAATGGAAGACGTTTATTTTTGGAGACATCTCTTTTCAGCACCTACTTCAGCCATTTTTTGAATTTATTCTTGTTTTATTTTTTCATCTCTTTCGAAAATGGATTGTACTCTTTTTCTCAAAATCTGATTTTTTCCCAAATGGATTTTCAAGATTTGGGTTTTAACAAGGCAACCATGTATCGAACTTCAAAACTAGAGCTCTTGTTCTTTTTAAAAAGTTTCAAAAATAGTTGCACAGGTTGTAAAAAATCATCTTTGAATATAATTTAACATATTATTCAAAAAAGAAAGTAGTTGATACAAGTAACTAGATTTTTTTTTGTAGAAGAAGTATCATTTACAACTATTTTTAGAGACATTTTGGATCTCCACTATCTTTGGACCAACCTTGATTGTTATATATGTTTGTTTTTGATGTAGGACTGTTATCAAATGAAATAGTGGTTCTCAACTACAACTCACGTATCACTGATTCTTTGTTGATTAAGTGGGAGATAATTCAAGCATAAAACACAAAACTTATGATTCGAAGGAACATGAATAAGCCTGTTGAGCACATTAGGATTGTGTTGAGTGCATCCACTTCTGATTGGTTTCCAGTGAGGCAGCAAACACCTTTTGATTTCCTACACGACCAAAGTTTCAGACACTTGTGAGATGTCTTGACTCATAATACTTCCATGGAAAGAACCATCCACATTCAGAAAGCAAAACTCCATGGAGACTACATCTCTCTTCTTAGAGTCCTTGTGAGTTTTCTGATAATGAGATTTACCAATTTACCTATCATACTTTTAGCACTCTAGGGTCAATCCTCAAAGAAACAAGCGTCTAGCACACTACAAATCCAAGTCATGATTCAATTTATGTGAAATAGAAATTTTTTTTGTCTTGAAACAAAATTCGAAAGTAAATAAAAGTGGGAAATGACTAAATTCGGTTTTTGAAATCAAATAAATAAAAACGAACTCTCGGATGGAGGTAGTTGACTAAGGTGATTACTTGTCAACTATTGGAGCTTAATCTACTTAATAAAACAAATCCTTATGTCTAAGATCACTAATCTCAACTAATCAACTTCAATGACATTAATCTCTTCACTAATCATCTAATCACTAATAGCTTCCGTTAACAATTAAGTGATCAGTAACCATTAGTTACAAGCCTAATAACCACCAAATATCCTAATCATCTATTTCCATAGGCTAGCAATGTAAAACATTTGATATTTTGGTTCTGACATTTTATCGAACACCTTATGGATGCTAAAATGTCTAAATCCTAAATTAGCATGATTAGGGCTACTCTAGCATTAATAACACCTATCAATCATGGATATACATTTCTACATACCTAAACTCCACCAATATACTCCTAATCACCCTAGATCTACCATTCCCAAGAGTTCTAAAAAGACTATTCACTAGCAATCATATTAACACAAAGCAACAAGGTTGATTTTGGCTAATCATGATTATAAGTTAAGTAGATAAGAGTTTTAAGAAGAAAATGTAAATAGATAACTTAGAAGATTCAAAATCATACAATGTTCTTGCTAAATCCCAAAAAGGCAAATAAAACCTCAAAAACATAAAATAAATCATTCGAATTAGGGTAAGGGTATTTATAGGAATAAGTAAAAGGAACTGGGTCAACCCGTAACAAGTTGGGTTGGACCTGGGTACAACTAATGGATAGCATAAGAAAATTGTCTTCTCTATGGTCATGAACTCGCTGCGTCATCTTGGTGGCTCCCAACGGTGGTCTTCAGCTCTCTGCATCAACCCGCTAGACTTCCAAGAATTATGCGTCAAGTGTCAGCCGGGTCATGATCCCAATACGTTTGGCCATTGGCTTCTAGGGACGTCACCGCTGTACGAACCCGCTACACTCTCAGATCTTCATCAAATCTTTTCTTTTTGGATCCTTTTCACTTTAATTGCTCCCTCTCACCCACTTCACTTCAAAACCTATAATACAAGAAAGATATGCAAACAATGCACCTAAACTCTAAATATGAAATGCAAGTGCAATAATTCAATGAGAAATGCAAACAAAAAGAGGATTAAACTCAATGTATCATTTTCCAAACAGGATCAAACAAAAATTTTGGTTGAGTTGCAGTCTACGTTTTCCATTAATTTCTGTGAATTTTGCATACAGGAGAATGGTTTGCTAGTTCTGCAAGATATTTGGAATGATGCATCAGGTGCATTGGTGGTGTGCACACTAGTGGAAACTAATTCGATTGAGGAGCAGATAATGTACATATCTTCCTTGTGGGTTCTCATTATTTCTAGAAAAACAGACTAAGGGAAGATGTTTACTCACACTTGGGTTACTATTAACCAAGAATTGAAGTCCAAGTGTCAATAATCATCCTCCACTAGTCTCTTTGTCTGGAAATAACAAAAATCCACAAGGAAGAATATGAGAGGTGAAAATGCAGATAATGTACATATCTTCCTTGTGGGTTCTCATTATTTATAGAAAAACAGACTGAGGGAAGATGTTTACTCACACTTGGGTTACTATTAACCAAGAATTGAAGTCCAAGTGTCAATAATCATCCTCCACTAGTCTCTTTGTCTGGAAATAACAAAAATCCACAAGGAAGAATATGCACATTATCTGCATTTTCACCTCTCAGAATCTCCTCAATCAAATTGGTTTCCACTGGTGCGCACACCACCAATGCATTTGATGCATCATTCCAAATCTCTTGAAGAACTAGCAAACCATTCTCATATATGCAAAACTAACAAAAATTAATGGAAAACATAGACTACAACTCAACCAAAATGTTTGTATGATTCTTTTTGGAAAATTCACAAGGACTCTAAGAAGAGAGATGTAGTTCCATGGAATTTTGCTCTCTGAATGTGGATGGTTCTTTCCATGGAAGTATTGTTGACTCAGTGGAAACCAATCAGTGGATGCACTCAACACAATCCCAATGTACTCAATAGGCTTATTCATGTTCCTTCGGATCATTAGTTGAATGTTTTGTGTCTTAATTCTCTCCCACTTGATCACCAAAGAATCGGTGATACGTGAGTTGTAGCTGAGAACCATTCGCTATGCTAACCTCACTATTTCATTTGATGACAATCCTTTATCACCTCTCTTCTATCTTTTTGCATGTAGTTATCTCTTCTTCTTAAGATTTCATATTCTAGTATCCTATTAACATGTTGGTGATAGATATAGCATCCTACATCAATCTTTATCTCATAGAATCAACTAGAAGAAACCAAATCTCATCTCAACATCATGAAAATCATATCATCATTAACACATCATTTCTAAAATATAATTAGGAGATATGAGAGTGAGGAACCAAATTGTTATGAAGGATTCATAGATCACGCTCTAACCTTAGAGATATCGAACAGGATGGCTAGGGTTTCTGGGTTATCTCCAGTATTTCCTCTTCTTCTTCTTTTTTATCCTCTATGCACCAATTCTCCTCCTTGCCTCAGCTTGAGCTCGTGTGGGAAGACCTCGACGACGGTGGAGAGCAGCGGCGACAACAGTGGTGGTGGTTGAAGTCTGCTCGCACATCTCTCTCTTGCTCGGAAAGTGGCTGCAGCTCAATATCTTCTCTCCTTCTCTTTATCTTATATAGTGTGTTGTTAGTTAGGTTAGAGGGTGAAAAGATGTAACTGCCCCCAACCCTAGTAGCTACATGGGCCTCTAGATTGGGCATTGAGTTAGGAATATCACAGAATAACTAAGTTTTGAAAACATAGTCTTTTATAGATGCATGTTAGAAATCTCACACCAAAACTATAAAATGATATAAGTGAAGATTAAGAACATTGGCTAATACATTTTTTGTTAATTACTTTCGAATTGGCAAATTCTTAGTTTTAAATGATTGAATCTGAATATATGTTTTCTGGTAACAATTCGTGTATATTTATGCAAGATCGTACCGTATTGATACATATCTGTCGGGATTATAGTCTCACTAAGCAATTTTTCACTCATATAAGTTTTTATTCCGTCCAGACGGTTTTTGAGGAGGAGCAACGTGTATGTGATGTTTAGAGTGTTGAATTAGTTTGTAGGGCGAGACTTGGTAAGTTTTCTATGTTTTATTTTCTCTTATTTATTGGAAATGGATTTTATGAGATTTCAAACTTTTTGTATTCAAACGTTTTAATATTTTATTTAATTATTTAAGTAACGTTAGAAATATCCCTTTTGGAATTTTTAGGGCGTTATATTGTTTACCAAGCAAAATTTGTATGAGTAATCACACTTGTAAATCTGTACAAAAAATTATACTTTTATATTGTGTAAATGTTCAAGTTTATCAATGCAAGAATGCTACAAATTATTTCTATTGTCTAAATTAAGTAGTACTAGATAGTAACCCGTACTGCACAGCGCGAAAAATGTCTGCATTATATTTTATTAGTTTATATAGTCATAGATTATTATTAGTGTTTCGATTAGATTTATTTTATGTTTTACCATCTTATTTATTAGTATTATAAATATTTTGTGTTGTGTTAATTAAAATTTATATATATATATATATATAATATGTATAACATGATTAAAATTACTAATATACCAAATTGTATATCAAAACTAAAGATTAATCTGTATGGAAGATTTTTGCATTGTTAATTTCGTAAATCACATCCAGGTAATTGAATTTTACCGAATTTAAATGTTTATTGAATTTTCGTAAATCACATCAAAGTAATATAGTGAATCATATTTAAACAAAAAAACAACATTAAAATATTAAAACACACTAATAAAAACCTATAGAATCCCATCATTTCACAAAAATCAAAGTATTGCGTACTCATTTATGTTCCAAAATCGAGCTACATAACATAGTGCTTGCAACATCAAATTGATCTTAGTCTATTGTCTTTCGGTGTTTATTTTGCTGGTAAATATTAGAACTGTTGTTATATGTGTTAGGTATTGTGGTTAAGATCGCTCGTCTTAGAAATTTGGTTATGATGAATTAACCCATTGAAGCTATGATGCGAGTATAGATTTCCCTCAATGAAGAGGTCCAAATCTTTACTTACTGTGCATCAAACATATACTGTAGTTGTGTTACAGCTATCCAGTAAATCAAAACCGACTAGAAAATATGAAAAGCAAGTAAGCAAAACAGGATTTTGTTGTACATGTAGTAATAGATCGCTCATTCAACAAAAAAAAACTTGTACTCGACATGATCCAAAAAGATAGTAAATGAGACATAAAACGACAAATACAAAGCACAAAAAATAAACGAAAAGCCTCTGTTTTCATGATGTCGTGCTTCTGTGACCTCCTTGTTTGGGTCACACCTAACAACAGTTTAATGTGACATTAGATTTAATTATGGAATTTGGATACTTTAGAATGGATAGTAAGAGATATTGGTGAAAACCATAGAGAAGTGCGTGACAATATTCACCGAACATACTCATCTTGGTCTCAGAGGTTCTTTGATATGTATACATATATTTTGGGTTATTCACCTCCCTGATATTTTGGGTTATTCACTTCTCTGCTTTGCTTATTATCGTTCTCGGATAATGTGTTATTCTCGATGTAAGATCATCAACATTGCTGAGAGACTCTCATAGTCTCTCAAGCAAAGATTTTAGTTTCCAAATTGAAGTAGATTTTTGATCTAAACCTTTGTTTACCATATATGTTTTTCTCTGCAATTAACATTAAACAAATGTCAGAAAAATAAAGAATGAAACACAGAAAACGTGTTATTGCAAAAATCAAATAAAAACGTACAATTTAAACCACAAAGAACAAACAACACTATATGTTATTAATTAAAATAAAAGAAAGCCAGACACATTAAATGTTCTTTTTAACAATGCCATGCTCCAAAACGTTAACATTGACTAACATCTTCTTCTTCTTTTTCTTCATTCCAGCAATGTTAATTGCATCAAAATAATCAGCAAAGTCAATCGAAATCTCTCCTACAACACCGGATTTTATAGACCCTGGAGCAAAAAAAAGAAAAAGCTAAATCAAAGTAAAAATCTCTTCTAGTAAAAATCGCGTGATCACTTATTTTTTGTGTGCCCTGTCTCGTATGTCATATGGGAGAAGGTGGCTGGGAAGCTGCTGGAGAACAGAATCACACCTGATTGGGGGGGTCACACTAAGAAGCCTAAGGTCCAGCCGGTTTCCGCCATTGGACAAAGCCCTGCTCCATATGGCTTTCCAATCCACCATTTACCACATTTGGAGGGAACGCAATGGCCGTCGCCATGGCCAGCGAGGTAACGCATCCAACCACATAGCCTGGACAATCATCAAAGTCATTCAAGACAGACTTATATCGCTTCATTACGAGGAGGGAAGCAAGCTAAGTGGACTCCTCCATAGACGGACAGCCTTAAGCCTCTAAGCTCAGTTTCAAATGTATTTTGATTCTCTTATCGTCTGCTTGTAATTAAACATCTTTCTCTCATTTTAATATAAATTTCACATTTAACCCAAAAAAAATCTCTTCAAAGTATAACTTTCCTCACCGTAGTTGACACAATTAGTTGATAAATTTTTTGATTAACTTTCCATGTCTACACATTTTGAAGAAACTTTACCTGTCAAGTACCATAGGCTTCTCTGGCTTTCCTGTCGATTTCTCAACATCTCCGGGAACTATAGAGATCGTTAATCCCCCTGCCTTCAATTGAGTCATCTAACAAAGTAAGAAAAATAAATTAATTGCTAATATAAATTTCTGAAAATTCAAGATCTAAATTGATTTGGAAACAATTGAATTAGTAAGAAATAAATGCTTTCCAAAATTTTAAACAAATACCATATACGCATAAATCAATATTTAAAACATAGAAATCTTAGAATTAGATATTCTATTGGGAACTAATTGATTGAAAATATAAAATTTGTTTCCATTTGTGATGAAATCTACAATTAGCATTAGATTAATATGCATACAAAATTTAAAATCAATGCAAAATTAAGGGAATATTCAAAAGATACTAACATGAAATCCGTAGTCAATATAGACAAATCTTGAAAATCAAAAATCTGTTAATCTATATATATAGCAAATAATTAGTATGATTTAATTGGAAAGAAAATTCGAAGAGAGAGAGAGAGAGAGTAATTAGTTAAATTTAAATCAAAGTGAGTTAAATAATATGAGTAATAATTTAATCCAATGGCATTTGTTGTAATATACCACATAAATGTAAGGTTATTTTGCTTTTAACATTGCTCAAATAATATTATAGAGATACTGACTTTCTAGATATTAATAAATATATCTAACAAATAAATATATTCTCTAATATAAATCATACTATCATACTGAAGTACGACAAATCAAGTGAAATTATAATAGAATAACCATGAAAAATGATTTAATTGCAAGATTAACTCCCTAGAAAGGGCCTTACTAGAATGACTCTATTTTTTTGCCAAAATACAAATTAAAAAAAGTGAATCTTAATATTCATAGTAATATCATTATGACATTAGGAAAATTAAAAATAATAATAATATATATATATATATATTTAATTTTGAAAACTTAAAATTTTTTTTGAAGAGCTTGGGGATGGAGGTAAATATGAATGAATAATTGTGGAAGATGAAGAAAGAGGTTGAAAAAACCCTAAAAATAAATTCTGACGGCTGAGGTTATATATATATTTTTAGTGTCCATTAGTTTTTGTCATTAGTTAGATAAAATATTCAGAAAATCTGCAATGTCATTAAAATATGTATGCTGTTAAATTTTGTAGTAACATAGCCACAATAAATCGTTCCATAATAAGTCTGTGGACACTTAAAAAGTTATTGTAATAAGAAAAATATTTGTCGTAGCTATTGTTTATCTTTATGAAAATGACATGTATGTGATGATTTGAAATAAATTTGTTGTAACTAAGAGGTTAATCTATCAATCAAATTTTTGTAATCAAATTTTTGTAATCAAATCTATGACCACTATTAGGTGAAACAAACTCCGGCACTACGTAAAATTTAAACATGCAATAGAAAATTAAGTATGCAAAATAAATATGCAACCAAAAATTAAATCTGCCGTAAAAGTTTTAACATATTAGAGAAATGAAAAAATATGTTGCATATATCACGATCTTCAGGAAATAAATCTTCGAAGGTAAAAAGATCTGCGATGAATTAGAAAATTTGTCACAACTAAGACTTGTAAATCTACGGTATAAATTAAATATGTGAAACAAATATGCCGAATGAAACTAAATCTGCCATACAAAAAAATTTCCCAAACATACAGGTACATATTTATTTTGCATATTTTTCTTTCAACGGCGGAAACATCGTAAATATTTAGCATTTTTCCTCTACAAAAGAAAATTTTCTGATGTGGTATTAATATTGAATGGCACTCTCGTAATTATTTTTTCTAACAAAGTATTTAAGGGATAGTTTTTTGATTAGAATAACTCAACTAATCCATATTTTAACTAAGAAAATCTAGCAATTAAATCACTTTTGAAGGCTATTCTAGTTTTTTTCCTAAAAATAAAAATTTTATGTTTATTTATCAATGAAACTAATCATGCTTCAATATATATCATTTAGTAAGTATTTATACATTTGGTAATTTTATTGTTATTTACAAATAATATTTGTTGAAATGCTCTTCTGATGTGGGAATAGCTCAGAATAACCCACCTTTTATTTGAAATAACTAGAATAACTCCTTGTGAAGAGGTGTAACGAGAATGACCAATACCTTTTGGGAAAAGACTTTGTAAGTTATTATATTAACAAAATTTTCATTATAATTTAATTAAAAAAAACATTCACAAACAATTTGAACTATTCTGAAAATCATCTAAGAAAATAAAAAACTTTCCAACTTTAAACAAATTTTCCAAAAATCTCTGCACACAATCTTCTCCATCGAGACTTCGTCTCCTTTCTCCGGTTGAATGTCGAGTTTTTCCTTGGTCGCCTCTTATCCATCTCTCTCCATCGCTATCCATCGCTCTCCGTCGAGTGGCGAGTCTTCATCTCTGTGGATTCTCTTCATCCGCTTTTTTTGAGTGTTGAGTTTGTCCGCCATCGTTGTTTCGTCTTCCCCGCCGCTTCATCTTTCAAATTTTGCCACGAATTGCCCTTCTACTCCCATGTTGTAGGCTTAAAAGTCAAGTAAGGTTTTTGAGTGTTATGGAAACAACAAAACAAGTGAAACAATAGCCATATAATGATATGGTCACCTATTGTTAAAACATGTTATAGTTCCATCTATATTGATCACATTTATTAAGTGCATCGATCATGTATATTTGGAATGAGTTGGATGTTAAAGTTAACTTAATCTCAATTTTTTTTGGAATTGGAACTTATGGCAACAACTTCAACATATGTCGAAAGAGTCATGTGGCAGGCGGCAACTACATATTGCTTGGTCTAAAATTCGAAACGAGCTTTCAAGTGAGCATTTTTATCAATTATCATCGTCTACTTTAACAAAGAATTCAAGTATCTCTGCATCAATTAAGAAAGAGCGAGATTGAAAGACTTAAGATTTTGTAAATCTTAGATTCATAAAGGAAAGAAAACATGCCAAACTTTTTATTTTTCTTTATCTAAATATATTGAGGATATTTATTGTGTCAGTTTGTATTGTCATAATGTTAATTTTCCTATTTTGATAAGTACTGTAAATCTATAAAATAGCAATTTTTCTATATCTTTAGCCTAAAATTTAGGAAATAGTCCATATCTTTGAGGATAAGTCATTGTATAAATAATTTTTACATGCATATGAATAAAGCAAGAAAGTTTTGATAACGTAATTCTACATGGTATCAGCTTAGATCCATAGAAATTTGCAGAAAATCGTTTTGTCTTTTTCTTTGATTGAGAAGTCTTCATCTCTTTGATTGTGTTTTCTTTGTCTCTTTAGTTAAGAGAATCTGTTCGTGTTATAAGTATGGCTGGTAAAACCGATGAAATTATGCCTTTCAAGCCGGTCTCACCATATGCCTTGGCAAGCTCTGACAATCTAGGTATGTGGAGCTCCACCGTTGTGTTTACCGGCGACAACTACAACGAGTGGTATGTGGAGATGTTGAACACGCTTCAAGCTAAGCTTAAGACATGCTTCATTAATGGAAAGCTTTTGTAACCAACAAGCGACAGAAACAACCTCAAAAATTGGAAGATAGTGAACTCCACGATTGTCGGCTGGATCTGTGTGTCGATCGAGCCCAAGTTGAGGTCGACGGTGATATTTATCTCTGTGGCAAAAAAAAGTTAGGGTTTTTCATCTTAAGATGCAACTTGTGTCATGTCGACAAGAAGGGCAACCAGGGGTTGCGTACTATGGTCGGTGGTGGCTGGCAAATTATCGGTTTTCCTAAGTGGTGGACAGAGCGATCTGAGCGTAATAGAGGTGGTGGTCGCGGTTCTGTTGGTCGTGGTCATGGTGGCTGAGGTTTGAGTAATGCTGGACGAGGCAGAGGACATGTCGTGGCTCATGCTACAAGCTCGAATCCCTCACCCATTCTAGAACTTACAAAGGATCAGTGGAAAATTCTTACCTAGTTAATTCAAGAAAAGTCCAACAATGGAGGTGTAGAAAAGGTTTATGGTAAGATCCATTTTGGCGATGTTATTCTTGACACAAATGTTTCTCATCACATGATTGGAAAGCTCTGTCTTCTAGTCGATATGAAGCCAATTCCGCCGTGTTCAGTGGGTTTTGTGGATGGTAGCAAAACTTTTGCGTTAAGTATGGGAGTGTTCCCACTTACAGGCAGTGTCTTGTTGACAAATGGTATTTGTGTTCCCTCTTTGAATTTTACACTGATCTCTGTTTTAAAGATAGTAAAACAAATGAGTGTTTTGCAACAATCACTAATACAATTTGTGTTTTACATTATCGTTATACGAGGACTCTGATTGGAACCGATGAGGAGTGTGATGGGGTTTAGTTTCTAACGGATGTTGTGACTGCTAAAGCTCATCGTAAGGACATCTCTTCTGATCAAGTGTTGTGGCATCAACGTTTAGAACATCCTAGTTTTTCGGTTTTGTCGGGGAGAAAATGTGACGGTTGACCCTTACTTGAGTGGTTCGCGATCACCGGGTACTGCATGACGATGTAGTAATACCATACATATTAGTTTCTTAGGATATGGTCGAAAGTGTATATCTTTCTAACCTTTGTGGTTAAAGTGGGAATTTATTTTTTCATCAAAAAATCTACAAAATACATGTAGCAAAATCAAAACCTCAAAGAAAAGACCTTAAGGTTTTTTTCTTTTTCCAAAAATATTCAGTTCTTTATTTTTAATCACACAAGATTTATATGAAACTGGTCTTTGTCTCATCTTTCATCTGGATTTTTGTTTTGTGTTTAGAAATCATCTTCAGAAAAAATATCATTTTCTCAAAAAAAATTCACTAATGAATTGGGTTTTATACAGATTGATGAATATGTACAAAGAGAGATCATTAATCACATATACTTGAAACATCCTGATCGATATCATCAGATTCAAAGAGGTATGTATATATTTATGGTAATGATCAAAACCATCACCATAACCATAATCATAATCGAGTCTGAGTTTTGGTTTACAAATCCCTCTAGTAGAGAACACCCAAAAACCATAAAAACAATAACAGTTCGTATTGTGAAATAGTCTATACGCGATTTAGTGTCCAAAGCTAGAACGTGTTAAACAATATGTTGTTGGGTCTAAAATTATAATAAGTCTTTGAGCTTATAATATTTGAGAATATGAATAAGAAATAAATTGTGTAATGGATTGGATTTTGGACCAAATGTCAAAATAGATTCATTTAAGTGTAAGTGAGTAAGTGGGAGTATTGTAAAATGTCCCATATTGCTTGGCTAAACTTTTCACTCTAGTATAAATAACTAGAAGGGTTCAAATTGGTTAAAACTTATGGTGCATATGAGAGAGGATGGATCGAACCACACGCACGCACCACCACCGCCGCCAGACCAGGCACGGGCACGGGCTTAGGCTCGGGGCTTTCTCGTGGTCGAGTGGCCCATTTCTTTTTGGGAAAATTTTTTTTATGAAGATAAATTTTCTAAATATCCTCTTAACAGTACTGTGAGATTAAATCCGAGATCAAAACCGTTGATTGATTATTCAAAACGAAAAATCAAAACTGATTACACCATAATCTCACAAAATCGTAACTCTCTACGTGTTAATGTCATGCAATCGTAACGGTAGAATCTTACCTTTACCTGCATGTGTTTAAACTCACTCCGAGCTCGCCTATATAAGGAACTTGTCTCATTTGGATAATTCACTCATTCAAAACACAAACATCTCTCTTATAGATCATTCACTCTCTCGTTAAACGTTTCTCCATTCGTTCAAAAAAAGGTACGTCTAGAGTATATCGTAGTTATCTACGTTCATAGATTCCACACCGAATGTAGCGTTGTGTTCTCGCATCGGTTGTATCCTGTGCTCGAAAAGCTCTGTGGATCTGTCTCACTAACGAGAGCTTTATTGAGTTAAGGAGAGAGATCATATCTCGCCTCCGATTCTAATCGGTTTTATACACTTTTCTCAAATCGTTTTATGCTTTAAATCGTTCTTCTTTATATTCTTAATACGATCTATCTTCGCATTTCTTGAATCCGGTTTTTTGGTCCTACAAGCTTAACTCAATAAATCCGCTTCTAGCATATAGCTATAATCGGATTGAGATTTGCGAAATTATAAAACTATTTTTTTGAGTTCTTATCTAGAAACATGGTTTATTTGGAAACAAAGTTTCAAACGTTTGAGTAAACGCTTCCTGGAGCTGGTTGCTCTTCTTGGAGCCGAAGATGTCCACACCATGGTGAGCATTGATGACTGGACGCATTCAGACTTCTTGTGTCGGGGTTGGATCTTAAGCCACCTCGTTGACTCGTTGTATGCTGTATACAATAATGAGAAGAAATTCCCAACATCCAAAGAGTTGTGGAAAGCTTTGGAGAAGAAGTACAAGTCTGATGATGCGGGAACTCAGAAATTTGCGGTGGCAAAATTTGTAGATTTCAAGATGGTGGACTCGAAGCCTATCATGGAACAAGTGGATCAGCTTCAATTGCTATGCAATGAGATAGCATCCGAAGGTATGAAAATTTGTGAGCCATTTACAGTTAATTGCTTTATTGAGAAGCTTCCTCCAAGTTGGGTGGAATACAAAAATTATCTCAAGCACAAGCGAAAGGCGATCTTCAAGACTTGGTCACTAGGCTTCAAATTGAAGCTAGAAATCGCCATACAACCGGGCTCACCAATCGTGAGGAGCAAGATTCTTACCAAGCCTATCTTGCTCAAATGGCTAAGGTTAAAGGCAAAGGTAAGGTTGGGCATAAGAATGTTCCAAAATATCTAAAACCTTCAGGATCCACGAACTTCAAGAAGCACAATGGGGCAGAAAAACAGTTCACCAACACGTGTAACTATTGTGGTAAGATAGGCCACAAGGCTCAAGCTTGTCATAGCAAGGTAAAGGCTAAAAAGTCTACTGATCAAGCTCTCTTGACCTCGGAAGATCTATGTGCGGTAATCACCGAAGATATTCCGGAAGTCAATGCGGTTGAGACCAATCCAAGGGAGTGGTTCTACGACACCGGTGCTACCATTCATATTTGTTGTGATAAAGAGTTGTTTAGTACTTATCAAAAGAGTAAGGAAGATTAAAGGGTGAAGATGGCTAACACCAAAGTATCCAAGATTTTAGGACGTGGCAAGGTTGTGCTAAAGATGACTTCGGGACATAAGATCACTCTCAACAATGTGAAATATGTTCCCAACATAAGAAAGAATCTGATTTCCGGCACACTCATGAGCAAGGCCGGATTTGGTGTTAACTTTGAATCCGATCAGCTAGTGATTAGGAAGAATGAGGTATACTTGGGAAAAGGTTATGTTAAGGGTGGACTGTTCAAGATGAATGTAATGACAGTCATACCAAAGAAAAATGTAACTGATGTTGTTTCCGTTAATGAAAATGCTCAAGTTGCTTATTTGGTCGAGTCTTTTACTATTTGGCATGAACGATTAGGACACGTGAATTATAAATCTTTGGAAAGATTGATGAATTTAAGTCTAATTCCTAAATGCAAATCGATTAAAGATAAATGTCAAGTTTGTGTACAAGCAAAACTTACAAAACGACCATCCCCTAAACGAGAAAGAACGACGGAACCTCTTAGTTTGATACACACGGATTTATGTGCTTTAAAGTATTTACCAACTCGAGGAGGAAAGAAATATTTTGTGATATTTATAGATGATTGCACAAAATATTGTTGTATTTATTTATTACAAAGCAAAAACGAAGCTTTGGATAAATTTAAAGAATATAAGCTTGAAGCTGAAAATCAACTTGAGAAAACTATTAAAATAGTTTGAAGTGATCGAGGTGGAGAATATGAAGGACCATTTGATGCATTTTGTAAAGAAAATGGAATCAGACATCAAACAATCGCTCCTTATTCACCTGAATCTAACGGAATTGCTGACAGAAAAAATCGCACTCTTAAAGAAATGATGAATGTTATATTGCAGGAATCTAGGATAGCTCAGAACATGTGGGAGGAAGCTTTTCTTACCTCGAATTATATCCTCAAAAAAATTCCGCACAAAGTGACGGGAAAAACTCCACATGAATTATGGAAAGGCACTATTCCTTCATACAAATACATGAAAGTGTGGGTGTGCTTAGCAAAGGTAGTTGTACCACCTCCAAAACAAGTCACGGTTGGACCAAAAACCGTTGATTGTATTTTTATTGGTTATGCACACAATAGTAGTGCTTATCGATTTTTGGTTCATAAATCAAATATTCCGAATATTCACATTAATACGGTGATGGAATTCTGAAATGCGGAATTCTTTGAAAATGTCTACGCCAGACGCACCTTCGTGGAAGAAAACCATAAATAGTGAAATTGACTCCATTATGCAACACCATACATTGGAGATGGCTGATTTACCGGAAGGGTTTAAAGCTCTCGGGTGTAAATGGATTTTCAAAAAAAATTGAAAACTGATGGTACGATAGACAAGTACAAGGCTAGACTCATGGTGCAAAGATTCCGATGAAAGGGAGGTCTGGATTTCTTTGACACATATTCTCTGGTAACGAGAATAACTTCGATTGAATGCTAGTTAGCATTGCTACTTTACGAGATCTGGAAATCCATCAGATGGATGTAAAACTGCTTTTCTAAATGGAGATTTAGAGGAAGAAATTTACATGAAACAACCTGAAGGGTTTGTTGTACCTGGACAAGAACACAAAGTCTGTAGACTTGTGAAGTCGTTGTATGGACTTAAACAAGCTCCGAAAAAATGGCATGAAAAGTTTGACAATGTAATGATGTCCAACGGTTTTTGCATAAATGAATGTGATAAATGCATATATGTTATAATTACTACAACTGGGTATATCATTCTATGTTATACGTAGATGACATGCTTATTATTGGGAGTAATAAAAATATCATCAATCAAACAAAAACCATGTTATGTGGACAGTTTGATATAAAAGATATGGGATTAGCATATGTGATTCTAGGAGTTAAAATCACTAGATACTCTGACGGAATCATTTTATCCTAAGAACATTATGCTGACAAGATATTTGATAGATTCAAACTCTACTCAAGTGGGACTACAAAAATACATGTTGACGCTCACTTTCATTTGACTAAAAATCAAGGTAAAGCGGTATCACAAGTGGAATATGCACGAGTTATCGGAAGTCTGATGTACTTAAAAAATTGTAATCGACCCGATATAGCGCACACCGTCAATGTATTAAGTTGCTATACAAGTAATCCAGGACACACACACTGGAAAGTTATAACTAGAGTATTAAATTACTTGCGGTTTACGAAAAGCTATGGGTTGCACTATGGTAAAAAAAGTAGTTTTGGAAGAATATAGTGATGCAAACTGGATATCTAACTCCAAGAACTCAAAATCCACAAGTGGATATGTCTTTACAATAGGTGGTGTCGTTGTGTCGTGGAAATCTTCCAAACAAACTCTACTGGCCAGATCGACCATGGAATCTGAGTTCATTGCTTTAGACAAAGCCGCAGAGGAGGCTGAGTTGCTTCGGAATTTTTTGGAAAATATCCCTATGTGGGAGAAACCAGTGTCGGTAACACGTTTGCATTGTGATAGTCAATCCGCAATCTTACGGGCACTGAATACTCAATATAATGGTATTAGACATAAGACTATTAGACATTTGATCTTAAGTGGTGTAGTCACGTTGGATTATATCAAATCAGCTGATAATTTTGCAGATTCTTTTACAAAAGGTCTGACTCGAGATCAAGTATTAAAATCATCAAGAGGAATGGGTTTACAGCCTATGAATTAAAGATGACGTTTGATGGACACCTAACCTCAATGACTGGAGATCCTAAGAATAAGATTCAAAGGGACAACTATATTGAACGGATTCTGCTGAAAGCACTGTGAAATGAATGTCTCTACCCGATTCCTACAATGATTAGATAGTGCTAGTTTTCTAAGGTTAAGCGTTGAGCTTTTAATGATTTTATACTTTCATTCTTATGAAGTACAAAATAATGCTTTCAACAAGAGGGGAAAGCTTATGGGAAATCACCTATATGAGTGTGAAATGGGACCGTTTCTAGGAGAATGAATGATAAAAGCTATATTCTCCAAGTTTACTCATGAATCCAGGCATGTTCAAGGCCACAATGAACACAACAAGAGAACATAGTTCTACGAGAAGTCTAACTAGGTTATGCCTGTTGTCTAAGGTTACATAAAACTCTGGTGGTTCAAGACATCATGTTCACCTCCTGGCCGAGTAAACTCGACAGATATTAACAATGATTGGTTCAAAGCTGAAAAACACTAGCACATCAGACACAGTTAGTTTTCGCATAAACTCTGGAGACTTTTTTTTAGCTATTTCTATCCAAAGAGTCTTTTAAGTCATCCCTATTTAGAGTCATTTCTATTCATGTGGGGGATTGTTGGATCTAAAATTATAATAAGTCTTTGGGTTTATAATATTTGAGAATGTGAATAAGAAATAAATTGTGTAATGGATTGAATTTTGGGCCAAGTGTCAAAATAGATCTATTTAAGTGTAAGTAAGTGGGAGTATTGTAAAATGTCTCATATTGCTTGCCCAAAATTTTTCACTCTATTATAAATAAATAGAAGGTGATACAAGGGTTCAAATTGGGTAAGACTTATGGTGCATATGAGAGAGGATGGATCAAACCACACGCACGCACCACCACCGCCGCCAGGCCAGGTTCAGGCTCAGGCTCAGGCACGGGCACGACTTGGGCTTGGGCTTGGGGCTTTTTCGTGGTCGAGTGGCCCATTTCTTTTTGGGACAATTTTTTATGAAGATAAATTGTCTAAATATCCTCTTAACGGTTGCGTGAGATTAAATCCAAGATCAGAACCGTTGATTAATTATTTAAAACAAAAAATCAAAACTGATTACACCATATGTCACAAATCGTAACTCTCTACGTGTTATTGTCATGCAATCGTAACGGTAGAATCTTACCTTTAAATGCATGCGTTTAAACTCACTCCGAGCTCGCCTATATAAGGAACTCGTCTCATTTGGAGAATTCACTCATTTAAAACACAAACATCTCTCTCATAGATCCTTCACTCTCTCGCTAAACGTTTTTCCATTTGTTCGGAAAACAGTACGTCTAGAGTATATCGTAATTATCTACGTTCGTAGATTTCACACCGAGTGTAGCATTATGGTCTCGCATTGGTTGTATCCTGTGACTCAAAAATCTCTGTGGATTCGTCTCACTAACGGGAGCTTTATTGAGTTAAAGAGAAGGATCATATCTCGCCTCCGATTCTAATCGGTTTGATACACTTTTCTCAAATCGTTTTATGTTTTAAATCGTTCTTCTTTATATTCTTAATACGATCTATCTTCGCATTTTTTAAATCCAGTTTTTTGGTCCTATATATATATATGTATATAAACTATATACTGGGAAAAAAAACTATATACATAACCATATATATATAAACGATTTCATTTTCAGTTAGTCTAAATTCCCCCTGAGATAAATAAAAGTAAGAAATATCTAGCCATCATCATCTTCATAGAACTTAGCGACAAAGATGGTGGAAGATTTCATAATTTCTTATTGCAACTGTATTGCCCTAAGTTTGAGTTCGAAGCTAACGAGTTAAAACCAAAAAGAAAAACAGAAACTGAGAAAACCAAAAAAAATCTTAGATTCATCATAAACTAAAAAAATATTCCTCAAAAAGACAAAGTTACGATTACATCACCACCACCATGATAATCTCCATCAATCATCATACAAATATGAGTTAATACTAATAATCATTTATAATAAAATATCCAAAAAATATAATGATGATTATGCAGATAATCAACAACACAACATAAATATAGAAAAGAACACGAACTAAAGATTAAAACCAAAATATATATATATATATATATAAATATAAAAACTTGAAAAAATAGATATATCGTTGAGTGAAATAATATGATATATATATATAATGAAGAAAATGTGTCAATTTTTAAAGAAAAATATTCTTTTTAATTTACTGCAAAAGTTTCTATGTTATTTATTATATTTTTAATAATTGATAAATTAAAAATCATGAATAATATTTTCAAATTTGAATATTTAATATCCAATGCATATCTCGATTATTAATTGATTTTATATTTTGTTTGATTTAATATATTTGAAAATTTCTTGTTTAGATATTTTGAAAATTAAAAGAAATCAGATTATAATTAATACAACTCACCCTATCCAGTCGATCCGATGAAACAGTAAAAGAAACAAATCCTCTTTGGTTTTGAAATTGAGATTAAAATTGAAATTTATTTTGAAATTTCATTTTATAAAGATCAAAATTCAATCACAATTGCTGGAAATAATATTTCAATTTTAGATACTTTGTAAAAGTGACTGTGAAAATGAAAATATAAGATTTATTATTAACAAATAAAATTATTAAAGATGTTAAAATATTGGATGAACATAAAATATTTCTTTCGTTTTATAAAACTAAAAAGGATAGTATTAGGATCATAATAATTCTTTTACTAAATCTTTTTAACCTCCAGATAAATATTTTTAACTAAAAAATAAATTAAAATCATAAAATTGTTTAAATGACTAATCAAAATAAATTACCTTCTCAGGTACAAAAATCATCTTTATGCTATTCGGCATCTTCAGTATCTCTTCAGATGAATCTTTATTAACATCTTGAATAATGCATAATCATTCCTGCAAAATTTATAAAAAAAATATATAAATAACATGATTATAAAATTACAGAAATTATAAACAACACAGTATAAAAAGAAAACAAAATAAAACATATAAATTATTTAAAACCAAAATAAAAAATATAAATATAAGTATAATAGGTTGAAGAAAAAGTGAATGTTTTGTTGAATAAAATGACTTGATATTTATGATGAAGAAGATGTGTCAATTCAGAGATTTTTTGAAAAGATATTCTTTTTATCCGAAATTGTTATGTTATTTATTGTATTTTAATAATTAAATATATTAAAAACATGAATAGTATTGTTAAAATTGAATATTTAATACATATCTCCAGTATTAATTGAATTTAGATTGTGTTTCATTTAATCACTAATTTGAATTTAAGAAAATCATGATTATACTTAATCACCAATTCAAATTTAGGAAAATTCATATTAAAATATTTTCGTGTAAAATTTGACATGTAAAATTTATTTTTAGATATTTTGTATATTTTAAATAAATGCTAATGTTTAATTAAATTTAATGTTTAAGAAAAAATCTAATTAATGTTTGTTTTTAAAGAAAAATCTTTGATTCCCATAGTAGACAGAATTTAAGTTGTTAGATATTACAATTTGAATTTTTTAAAAATAAAAATTGTGTTTGTTTATTTCCTTAACTACAAAATATTCAAAAATCACATTAAAAACAAATTTATTTTTAAAGATAATTTCTAAAATTTAAGAATTCTGATTATGATGAGAAGATCCACGTCCTTTTATTTTGGATCCGAATATATTTTTATGATCCGGATAAAATAAAATTGATTTGACTTACATACCCTTTCAATGTGTATTTAATTAAACTAATGACAATATTCGTAAATAAATTCATTAAATTTGTTAGTAAAAATGTTCAGCAATTATTAGTATAGATTTAAAAATTATTAAACGAATAACGTATAATTTGGACAAAAAAAATTAATATTAATGACTCAATAGCAAATATGATATTCTTAAGTTTCCAAATTAATTTAAAATTTACTACTAAACCCCCTTAGTTTCTATGTAATCTTTTATTTTAAATATGGTTCCAAAGCGGCTTTTTTTCCCCTCTATGGTTCCAGAGTGGCCAAAAGATCCAAATTGTAACATATTCTTCTGACACTAAAAACGTAATATAGTATTCAAATCTTCAGAAAAGAAAAAAAGAAAGAAGAATATGCATTGGTTTGTCCGGCTAAAATGTGTAATACTATAATTTATTTGGTTCTTTTAAAAAGAAGTGCGTACGAAACCGACACATCTGACTCTCTGAGACAAAAATAAAAACAAAATATATTAAAAAAAAAAGAAAGAAAAAACAGAGTGGGAGCAGTGCAAAAAGTGCATAAATTTGGTATAGAGAAGAGTGAGAAGAGAGCCAAGTATTTCAAAAAGCCCCACTCTTTCTCTTTCTTCTGGACCTCTTCATCTCACGCGTTTTTGGATCCATCTTCTTGACCCGCCCAAGATCCAAATCCAATATCCAAATCCAAGATCCGAACGGGTCAGTCTTTTTTTTTTTCACCTCTCTATCTTCTCCCATTTCTCTCTTTCTTGTCTCTCTTCTTCTGCCGCTTCCCAGTCTTTCTTTTTTTTCCAAAAGATATCTATACATATTAAAAGATTACAAGATCCATGTAAGAAACCCATCTCTGAAATTGATATCAATTAACCAAAAAGCTCGTATTTGGAAAACCCCTAAAAACCCTGAAGCTAATTTTTCTCCTTCTTAATCAGAAAAATGGATCTTTATTTATTTATTTATTTATTTATTTATATAGCTTGTAAATCATAGTATTAAAATGCAGTTTCTTATGTATCTTGTCATATTTGGCTTTTCTTTAGAAAATTCTTGGTCTAATATATCAAAAGATATGATCTTTGCATGTTGTTTCATTGGAGTTCATATTTATTTCTTTAATAAAATTTTAAAGGTCCTTTATTTTATATGATAATTTTTTTTTCAAAATTACCATTTTGTTTTCTCCGTTGCAAATATTTCTCCGCTGATTTCAAGCTGCCTAAAGAATATTCTTGGAAAATCTCAATCCTTGGTTCATTCTAGATATTTCATCTATATAATTTTGTTTAAAATATAATATCAAGAGTAACTAGAATACTAAAAAGTACGGTACTTTTGATCTAAAACTTATCTGATACTAATTAATCGGTATTAATCTTGGTATGAACATGATCTGGTGTTTATTAGAATCTCTAATAAAGTTTTTTAATTTATGAACAGATTTGAAGAAGAAGAAACATAACTGTAAATGCTGAAAACAAGAGCAATGTTTCCTCAAAAAGATCAACCAATGTCTCAGTCTTTGGTTCCAGATCCGTTCGGACAAAACAACAACAAAAACATCATCAAACCGATCACTAACCCACTGGCTTTGAGTCTCTTGATTGGTCTGAACAACAACAAGTGCATCTCAGATTCTGATTTTGTCAGGAGCCCTAAATCTCCTCTTGAATTTAGGGTATTGTCTACAATGGCTGATCCATTATTTCTCAGATCTCCAAGATCATCACTCACTGCTTATCTGAACTGTTGTTGTGTCCCTTCTGCTAAAGTTGGGTTAAGCATTGTTGATTCTCTTGGTGATGATCGGAGTTTGTTACCAGATCTTATGTTTGGATCTTCCTTAAGGATCAAATCTTCTGAGATTAGGCACAAATGTACCAAGTTGTTCCCGAAAAAGATCGAAAAGGAAAGATCTGGTGTTGTTTTCGAAATTGGTTATAACTCGTTTGAGAGTGAGCCAATCGAGTTAAGAAACCGATCTTTTCTTGCGAATGATTGTTTGCGAAAAACCCGAGTTCTGTCTCGATCTAAGTTAGGTGCTGAAGCGGACTTCCGGGGGATTGATTCGAATGTTACATTCTCCTCTTGTTTGTCTGAGGATGATATGGAGGACTACACTTGCATCATTGCACATGGTCCTAACCCAAAAACAACTCATATATATGGTGACCGAGTTTTAGAGTGTCACGAGAATGAATTGAAGGAAGATGATGATAACAAAGAGAAGCTTATCGAAATGCCGTTAGATACGACGGCTTCCTTGGATAACTTCCTCAGCTTCTGTAACTTCTGCAACAAGAAACTTGAAGTTGGTGAAGACATATATATGTATCGGTGCGTGCTCCTTTTCCTATAATCTCTAACACACACAAATATGCACATATGCATGCGCTAGCATAGGACGTTTATTAGTATATTTGGAATTTCAGATGTATAATGTACATAATAGTATGAGGAAATGGTTCTTAACTAGAATGTTATGAACTGAGAAGCTTCTGAGATTTTGAAAAATCTAAACTTGTGTTGTTTATGTGGTTATGAATTACAGTGAGAAAGCATTTTGCAGCGCAGAGTGTCGTGAGGAGGAGATGATGATAGATGAGAAGGACCTGGAAGATTCGTTCGTAACTATGGACGAATCTTTAAAGAAGCTCTTCTGAACAAGAAGTAGCTAAGACGATGGGTATGGGACGAGCTTTTATAGATCCAACCATCGTCTTTTAACTACCTAAAGACTTATTATATATGTATTGACTAGTGTCATGCCAATGGTAGGTAACCTGTGGCACTAAACTGGTTCATCCGTGTACAAAGAGCTGTGTTTATGCGCATCTATTAGCAAGCTGCGGCAGCCACGGATGGATTGGCCGGCTTCTTTTTGTATATTCTGTAATGGGTGTCGTTTTTTTCTTTCTTTTTGGCTATCGAAGTTGAAGAATACTACTCTTATAGCCAAATAAGAGTCGTAAAGAGAGTGTTGGTTGCAAGTAAGGGATTGTGTGACCACTCCATTTTCCTTCTGAGTCATGTTTTTTTGGGTCAGTCTATGGCCTCATAACAGTCATAAGTTTGTATGCAGATTTAAATTAAATAAGTAATATATCTATAATGTTATATCTCATCGAGTTCACATAAGAATTAAGGAAATTTTTTCTTCTTCTCGGTTTAGTTCTTGTATGGCTCCCAAATTGCACCACATTTTCAAACCCGAAGGGATTGTTAGCTTTTGTTAGGCCTGGGTAATATGTTCAGTTTGGGTTTGGTTTTCAGGATTTCGAGTAGTTCGATAAGATCCGACTTAGAACTAAAATATCCCTGGATTTGGTTCGATTTAGTTAATTTTACCCAAACTTAAACAATAACAAATAAAAATTACAAAAGTTCAAATAATACCGAATAAAAAACTCCCAAGGTGAAATAGGACCAGCGTTACTGTTAATATTATACCGAGATTTGGTTATTTTAGTAGCTTCATAGGTCTTCTTCGGCTAAGACCCTAACCGATATAATTGATCCAATTGGATATTTTTGGTTTTGGCTATCTGAAACCAAACCAAATCTTTCAAATCGGTTTGATTCTTTTGGTTTCAGATAATATGCCAAGGTTTCTGCTTGTGTCATATAATTACTAATTTTGAACTCGGTTAAACCTTTCAAATTATGTTTTCATTAAGCCGTATTGTTAAGACGGATTTGGGCTAGATCTACATGTTTGTATGATAAGAAACCATAAGAGCATAAAGTAAACGAGATACATTGTTAACGAGATTTGGTTTTCCAATTTACATTCCCTAGGACCTAATCTATTAACAAATTTACTAAAAAAGGTTGAAAATACAATTACATGTGGTACATGCCTACCTCTTTTCAACATGAATTTTGGACACTGAATCAAACAAAACCTGTTTAACTACCACTGACATCCCTAATATTTTTTCCTACTGATGCAGTTTCCACAATGTTACCACCGCCAGCTCTGTTTTTTTCCAAATGGATGGTCTCCATAACGTTACAACCAACCCTAATTCTTTTCGGACGGCTGCAGCCTGCAATCTCCATAGAGTTACCACCAACATATTTTATTGTCTTGTCTGGTAGAATGACACCACGCACACCTGTATGCATTTCACAATACAACTTTAGGCGCGTGAGTTTTTCTATCACCACGTCGGTCTATTTATGCTCCACGAATAAAACCTTAATGCCCATAAGATATTCGAGTTTTTATATGAAGTTGGACTTTTCTTTTAAACAAGACATATTATTTCTCTTCGAATTTTAATTTATATTATTTAGTTTTTTTAATTGAGTTATACTTCGTTTAGATTCTATATTCGTTTTGATTTATTGGTAATAAATATTTTCTTTTAATATTAGTATCGTTCATTTTAATTATGAAATGACATTTTATCTTCTTTGTCAAAGTTCCATTTCCAAACTTAACACCATTGTCATTGTGGACTATCTTTTTTTTCCTTGATCTTTAAACATCTTGTCTTCTTAGTTTTCCAAGACCTTTTCCAAATGAAATGTAAACTAGGTTTTAACTAATTGATGATTTTTTTTTTCTGAATATATCATTTGTTTTATCATATATAATCACACTCATCCATCCAATTTAACTGGCTTTTATTTTTATTTTTTTTCCTTATACAAGTTTGTCCGACAATGAATTTTTTTTTTTGAAATTGCAATAAGATTTAGATACGAAGATATTGCATTTTTTGGTGAGAATGATTCAACTGACATAAGTACTGGTTGCACAACAACAGTTCAAATTTAAAGATTATAGTCTCCATCTAAAGATCCATCACAAGTACTGGGTATGATTATATAGATAATGTGTTATAAGAAGATCCTCAACATTTTTGACAACTATCTATAACACCCGTTCCGCCATACATACAAGAATAACGTGTTATTACATAGTCTCACTTAAAATATATTTTTTTAAATTCACCAACGATAAAAATTTCAAAATGTAACTCCTCATAAACATACTAACATGAGGAAAAAAAGAAAAAGAGGTAACACAAGTTTTATCCAGTGAGGAGATCCTTTCTTCCCATTTGACATTCAATAAACATGTTCCAAACACATTTAATAATCATTACTTAGCATATAATCAGAATGTCATACAACTCAAACAATCAATATGCTAGCATCATAATTGTCATATAAATATTAACTTTTTTCAACACATGTCCATCTATCTATCTGGTTTATTTTCTTCAAATGCACACATCTCAACTATCATAATCATGATTCGAAAACCTATCAATTTCCTGTGATCCCACTGTAACGCCCCCAAAACGTCCTAGGACTAAGGAGGAACCGGGATGCTACAGTGAGGTCACTCACACTCGAATCATCAAGGTTCACGGAAAACATCTGTTCACCCAGTCAATTCAAATGCAAGTAATATCTCCCACAACCAAGACCTAAGGCTTGCCAACCCGTTCCTAGGCCGTAGGTTGGGTCGATGCGGACAAGATCATCTCATATGGTTCTCCGTTCTTTTTTCAAAATATGAATTTACACTTATTATATTTACATGCATAACCATTTACTAAACCCCGTATACTTTTGGATTCAAGGCAAAACAATACTTACTAAAAACTACGGGGTTTTGCAATCTGCCGTAAAATTCTAGACTGACCGGCCTAAGATTCACATACTTGCTATGGTTCACCCTCTAAGGTTTCTTGCAAAAAAAATTAGTATCATGAGTAATCTAGGATTAGTCAATGAGTCCGGGGTCGCTAACAAAATAAGTTCCCAACCAAGACCCCAAAGAAGCATTTTAATGAAGCATAAGAATCACATAGAGCAAATACAAGCAAAGATACTATCCTTAGCGGACATCATGATACAGTCCACTACTAAGCATGCGTTTATCAATTTCCTTATGGGAGCTTATACGAATATACTTGAACCCAAGATGTATGTTCTGCAGAAGCTTGAATTAGGTTGAAGAAATTTCTTCGATTCAAATGGGAAAATTTTGTTTCATCACTTCAGCTTCTGAGGTAGAAGACTTTTCACTATTTTTTCATGTGTTTTGTGGTTTTAGTATTTCTTCTGGGAATTTTATATTGGATTAATTATGTTTGAGTAAAGATGATTTCATGAATATCATCAAATCTTTGCTTTGTTATGAATGAGATTTATAGTGCAAGAATTACATTTTGTTTTAGAGGCATGAGACTCTGGGACACGCTTTGAGTTTTATTTCTATTGTTTAGTAAAGTTACATGTGAGTGTTACTTTCTAAATTCTTTTGATCTTCCAGTTTAGGTTGACTATCTCGGTTAATCTAGGACGAGATCATATTTTCCGCTGTTGACTATTCAAGTATTAATGATCATGTTGAATTTTCTGGGTTGTTTTTAGAGTGGATTGGATGGTCTTAAAGTCCAACACTTTTATAGACTTATGAGACTTTGTGTTTCCGTTTCTAAAAGAAGTAACATGTGGTCTTATATTTCGGTTTTTCTAGGAATGTTCTGATTAACTTTACATATTGAAATAGGTGACTGGACTTGGAACTGAAGCGGGTTGCAGATGTAGGGATCGTGGGTGCTTCAAATGCAGGAAAAAAACGTTATTGATCATAAAAAATGTGATGCACAGCCAACTGTAGAAAATTATCCATTCACCACATTACTTCCCAATTGAGTGTAGTTTCGTTTGATTACGATTCAACAATGGTGGTTGCAGATCTTCCTGGTTTTCTTGAAGGAGCTCACAGAGGGTTTGGTGTAGGGCATGAGTTTCTACTGCACACTGAGAGATGTTCACAAGAAGAGCCTCTCTTTTGTGGTGTAAATATACATGTTGTAGATGGTCAGCTCCGTAACCTGAACTTTAGTTTAAAGCTGTTCGTCTTGAACTCAAATTATTCAGTCCTGAGATCATCCTGAAGCTTTATGTAGTGGCATACAACAAAATGGACCTCCCAAGATGCTTACGAGATGTGGCCAATGTTTAGGGAATGTCCTTCGTGCCCGCGGGATTTGAACCTTTTTGTATAAGCGGAGTACAAAGTTGATATTTATCGAATAACATTGTTTTTTCGCAATGTTACAGTTTTTTTTTAAATCAGTTTTTCTATTTAATATAAATTAAAATCAATTGTTGTTTTTGTACGAAGATCAAAAGAAAAACAAAATTTCCCTGCGGATAAGATCTAGAACCAATATGAATATGAGCTACAAACTCCATTTTAAAAAGTAAAGGATTGCATGAGAGAGACGAGCTCCTCTATTGGAAGAGTTGGATATTTATGCAAAAGTAAAGGATTACTCTACTTATATTAATTGAGAAAACAAAAATGTCATCTGGATATTTTAAAATGATATACAAGCTCAGTAAAAATATTAATAAAAAACCTTAATTATTTGTTAAACGTAATCCTATATAATTTTAGGTCCAGAAAATATGCAGGAAACTTCCTAAAAAATATATCATAATCTTTAATCAATTTAATTCGAAAAGATTCCCAAATATCACAAAAAACATCCTACACTAATATTGAATCTAAACAGAATATACAAATTCTCATCAATTAACCAATTAATATAAATTACTTTTAATACAACAACAAAATCCGATTTGCATATTTTCAAACCTTTAAAAATATTTTTATATTGATTTTAAAAAGTGTATTGTTCATCTTAAATGATTTGAAGTTGAATAGACGGTGATGACACGAGAAGGAAAGTGCATCACCCTAATTAATATTTGAAATACAATATATTAATTATATTTAAATTTGATATAACCCAATTATCTAAAATTATAATTATAAATCCAAGAATATCAATTATTTTAATACTAAAATATTGAGTATAACAAATTACAAATTATTGTAACAAATAATTTTTATTTTATTCATTTACCTAAGTGATAATAGTATTAATCTTTCTAATTCAGAAGCAATCTATATTAATCAAATATCAATACTTATCCAAATTTAAATACATACACTTCTAATAATTACACCAAAATTAAACGAAACAAAATCTAAATACAATAAAAACACCATTATATCTACTACTAAAGGTTAGTAAAATACATTAAAAAAATTTCTAACCTAACCTAATAATATTAAACAATCATTACAAATATACCAAAATTATAAACAAATCTCAGTTTCTTATATAATAATATTAATAAAAAAATATCCGCTTGCGGTGTAGTGCGGGTCTAATCTTAGCCTAAAAATAAATGAACATGCAACATAAAAACAATCTCTTAAATATCTTATAATTCAATTTTGTTTAAATCATTGTTTTAACAAGATTCCAATAATAAAAAGGAATTTTTATTCTAAAAATTTTTGTTATCAAGATAAACAATATAAAAATTTTCGTTGTTAGCTAAAACAATTATATTTTTATAAAAACCTTGAATTGCTACCCTTTTTTTTTATATAAAACCATATAATCTTATTAATCACAACATTCGTTTTTCCAATCTCTTTATTAGTTTTAACTAATATATTTTAATGTTAGATCATCTAGAAAATTGAGCAAATATATATGTGTATACAATTTTGATATCAGTTATAATAAAATCACGAGTTAATTTAATATTTACGGGTTAGTTAAAATGTATAATTTATCTTTTGATAATATATATAATTTATATATATTACTCAAGTAAAAATACTTACCCAAATTAAAATAAATTCAATACTAAAATATATTAAAATAATTTTTATACGTTAATTTTTACACCAAAATATTCTAATACGGATTTTCCTAAATTTAAATTGATGAATTAATGAAACACAATATAATTCTTATATAAATGTTATTTATATGGTGTATATGTTATTAACCACAAAAAATATAATAAAGTATATAATTGTTATTCGAAAACCTGCGGGTTAATCCGTCAAACACATGGTTATAATGCGGGATGGATTAGAGTTATTAGTTTTGAATCCGCAACTCTTGATTGGTCAACCCGCTCAAAACCGCATTTAAGTTCAACCCGCCGTGAGACGTCTATGTAATTAATCATAAGGTCAAAGTCATTAGTTAATCCCTAGTGTATCCTCTCTATAGTCTCCTATATATATTATGTACATCTACTTAATCAACGACAGTTTAGTTCTATATTCTACATACTATCAAGAGCCGTCGACTCCTACAAAACCTAAAAAAAAGAATTTCCCACACAAACTTTAGATCTTAATGTCTCTTCATTTCAATGGCCACCGCCGTACACACAAAACCATCATCCTCAACAATTAAACTCTTCTCAATGTCAACATGAGCAATGTTGCCAAATTCACCAATCTCAACTATCTAATGTGGAGTCGTCAAGTTCATGCCCAAATACATTTAAGTCATCAAATACATTTTTTAACTTGGGATTTAGAAAAATATAAAATTGGGTAAATAGTTAAATATCCAAATAATTGTTTTTATTTTCTCAAATACATTTAAGTCATATTGTTGAAAGAGTCAACAATTATCTCCATTAATTGTGAATTTGGTAAAAGCACAATCAATTCATAAAAAAGTGGAATAAAGACTTTAAATGTTGAGAATAATTCTCATAACTCCTCATAACTCCTCTTTGATAGCTCCAAGTGACGTTGGATGCTTTGGTTATATAACAAAGAATTCATCTTCATAATTTCAAGGTTCAACATATAAGATAAAACAATTTCATCCCTCTTCTTTTTCTTTTCCGTGTCTGAGAATGCAACACAAATATAGTGTTTGTTAGGCTTTTAATTTTAGGTGGTACAAACCAAAATAAGGTGCGGTTGTATCCTAGGATTTTGATTGCCTGACACCGTCACATTATTGGCAATAAAAATATTAAAGAAAGAGTTCCTCGCCTCCACATAAACCTTTTTTCGTTCATCAAGTTTTGGTATCGATTGTTGTATCTTGATTTTGTTTTCTTTTATAATCTATTGAAATTATTTAGTTTGTCGTATCATAGATTTCAAGGTTCTATAATCTTAATTATTTTA
Source organism: Cardamine chenopodiifolia (assembly GCA_963922655.1). Taxonomy (NCBI): domain Eukaryota; kingdom Viridiplantae; phylum Streptophyta; class Magnoliopsida; order Brassicales; family Brassicaceae; genus Cardamine; species Cardamine chenopodiifolia. Next base: position 11,573,545 of record OZ000486.1, on the reverse strand, counting down.
GAACTTATTTTTTTGACAAAGTGGTTTTGGTCATTATTGAGTTTCTCCGGTTGTTTGGCACGATAAAATCGTTGTAGTGAACAATACATGGTGGTGTATTGGAGTATTAAAATGGATTTTGTTTGAATGAGAAATGGAGTGATTAGATTGGTACGAGTCAAATGTAGCATTTTAGAATTTAGAAGAGAAACTCAAACCGCATGTGGGTCGTGTCGTGTTCGTGCCAAGCCGTGTTGCCACTTGACAACAAGTTCTAACAAGTTGGGGGTATTGGAACACGTGATTTTATTTCATGTTTCACCTACAATTTGCTTGAACATTTTGTGACAGTAAAAACATTGCTACCAACTTATTCGTCTTGCAAATCGTAGCAAAGGTTCATTTCTGTTTCAAACGTATTTACATAACAAACTATTAGTTGTGTCAAACGCAAATATATGATGTCGCTATTTTGTAATAATATCCATCTTTAAATTGTAACAAATATTGCTATCCCAAATTGATGTAATCACTTTAACAGTAATTAGATACAACTGAATACACCGACATAGTGTAACTAATATGTTATATTAAATTGTTACTAAATAGTATCAAATTTGCTACAATACATTCACGTCACTGCTATGCCAAAATATACCTACATTTTTTCATAAATGGTGAACATAACGATTAAGTGAAAATAATTACGACACAGATCTGTGGATAATTTACTACAATACTTGTTGTACCTAATAGGTCTCTATGTTATTAAAAATGTGAGAAAAAGTTATAAAATATAAATTAATAAATGTTGTCGATTTAACATAACAATTTGTCGCAAATGTTTTCCACAAAAAGAAGTGAAGTAGTTTTTATTTTTATTTTATCTCAAAGAATAGTCTTCTACTGTTTTTATTTTCTAATTTTACGCTAATTTGATTACAGACGAATCTTCATTAAGATATATGGAGAATCAATTTGCTAAGAATATCACTTGGGTAATTAATTTTTTTCATCTTCGCGATTGGAGAAAATTTATTCTGATCAACTCATTGTCGATGGATGAAAATTGTAAGGTTTTAAAGTGTTTCATCCATGTAAATTTATGTATATCCTCCATAACGTTGTTGATTGGTTTATTCATGTTTCTTGTATGCGTTTTCTTGTCTATCCCAAGGGAAATAATGTTGATTACTTGTTTCTGTTTTTGGAAGTTGTTGATTATGAATCATTTTCACCTGGATGTAGATGACACACCCGATATTATTTTACAATATAATAAATCAAAACATAATGGTGATTACTTCTTCCCACTGTTATAGTCTCTAAATATTTTTTAATGACAGTATCATAAACACAATATAATCGGGTAGACGTTTATTTTTTAGTATTAGGATATATAATGATTTCAAGTGTTAAGAATTTTTTAGCTATGGATCTTTGTTTGTTTTGCGACGTTTATAATTATGTCGTGTAAGATTTGTTTTGGATTGGAGTTCTATATTTCTCAATAGTGTTTTTGTTGGGTCATACGTTGTTTTATATTAGTTTAAAAGGTTTTTGCCAAGTTATGAGCATTGTTGTTCAATCCACTTAAGCATAGTTCATGTAGTATTTTATTCGATGTATATTAACTGATTATATAAATTATGTTTGTGATTTTACAGAAGCACAAAAGTGGTTTGATGTGGATTCTCTCCGCTGGGATTGTCTATCCATGTTTCTCTCTAATGAAATTTATGCCAAAATTGTTGTCGAGAGATGTATCAGAGGAAACTTCAACAATAATGGAAACCTTAAATTTTAATGGTTTTCAACTTCTCCTTTCACATGTAAAAAATCGAGAAATTTTTTGTAGAAATTTTAGCGAAGAGCGACAAGAAGATGTATTCTCTAATATTTATTATGCATTTGTGTTGTCTCCAAAAATTGCTTTCTGAATTTTGGTTATAATTTCTTACAAGTAGAATTTATGAGCTATGTGTTTGAAAGATACCCATAGATTGCATTTGAATTCCGTTTAAATAACACCAAATCTAAAGATATGTTACATAAATTACCTACTCAGTAGGATTGAGACTCTTCTCCAGATGCTTCATGAGCTTTCCAAATTTTATCTTGTTGAGGCATATGTTGTACTCAAATCCATGATTGATGCCGGATATAGAAGATAATAAAAAACTTTAGTAATTAAATATATAATTAATTAAAATAATTAAGTAAATAAATATTTTAAAATTTCTATATCAGAATGTTCGGAAGCCAATTAAGATCCAAACAATAAATTACACGTGTACATATGTGCATGTGTTGAATAAAACCAATGACGGTTTTATGATGCTGTTGTTAACTTATCATTAAGCATTACGACGAAGTTAAAACGACATGTTCTAAAGACGGTAAATTGTACGACGATATTACGAATATTCATTGTAATTTTGTAGCAAATTTAACGACAATGTTTATAAAATTAATTTTTTGTCATTAAACATAATTTTTAAAATAATTTTGTACACTAACATATTATTGTTTGTTTGAAAAGAAATTATACATATATGTATACACATGATTATAGTTGAACAAAGTAAAGTGTTATTAAAAAAACATATAAAAACTTTTTATATGATTCATTATCTGATGCATCATTAGAACGGTCAATTTGATCCGCACTTTCATCAAACTCGTCATTCTCGTTGTCATTGCCTGTATCATCTGGGAGATATTCAAATTCTTGATTCCAGGGATCAACTAGCAGAAAGTCATATATATTCTGCTCCGATGTTGGTATATCACTACAAGAATCTTGTTACACTGTTGGTTATTTATCTCCTACAATTTGACCTCTATGCATCACTTTAATAGTCGATAACCAAGTGATGTCAGTGTTTCTATCTCAGGGATATGGAATGAAGCTAACTTGTTCCGATAGAGATGCTAAGATGAAAGGCTTAAATTTGTTATACCATCGTCCAGCATTGACATCCACAACTCTACATGATATAGTCATTTTGCAACGAACCAATTTTCTATCGTGTGTAGAGCTCTAGGTATCAAACCGCAAGAAAAATAGAACCAACACACTATGACTATGAGGATTCTAACTTAATCTAAAGCAATCACTTTTTTTGTTGTAAATGTGTAAATAAAAGTAGGAAAAATACTAAAATCAGTTTTGAAAATTCAAATAAAGGAAAATACTAAAATCGGTTTTTAAAACAAAATTCAGTGACGTTCTTATCCTTGATCTCTAAATCAAATTCATGTAGAAGCAAGATCCATCTAAGGAGCCTTGACTTTGCATCTTTCTTAACCAAAAAATGCCTCAAAGCCGCATGATCTGTATGCACTCTCACTTTTGAAACCACCAAATAGGATCTAAACTTCTCAAATGCGAACACTATGGTAAATAGTTCATTCTCCGTGGTGGAATATTTTACTTGTTTATCATCTTTGGTCCTACTTTTATAGTATACAACATGATGCTCCTTATCCTTTTGTTGACCAAGTACCACACCAACTGCATAATCATTCACATCACACATGATCTCAAAAGGAGAATCCATTTCTGGTGCTTGCACAATATGGGCGCTAATCAACTCGCGCATGATCTTCTCAAAAGCTTCAAGGCATTCTTCATCAAACACAAAAGCTACTACTTTACATAAAAGCCTTGTGAGTGGTCTTGCTAGCTTTTAGAAGTCCTTGATGAACCTTCTATAAAAACCGACATGGCCCAAACATATACCTTTGACCGAGTTAGGAGGTGCCAAACTAATCATCACATCAATCTTTTCTCTATCTACCTCAATCCATTTCTCAGAGATCTTGTGTCCCAAAACTATGCCTTCCTTTAACCGAGTTAGAATTCATACATAAATACCACAACCACATTCTCAATTAAATCCGAGAATATCAACATCATTTACCGTTGAAAGGTTATGGGTGTGTTACATAACCCAAATGGCATCCTTCGATATGAAAAGATACCGTAAAGACATATACATGTCATATTCCCTTGGTCATTGGGGTTAATCGAGGTTTAAAGAATCCTGAATACTGATCAAGTAAACAATACTGAGTGTGGTTAACTAATCTTTCAAGCATTTGGTCATTGAATGGTAATTGATTTTTTCCTAGACGCATCATTCAATTTACGGTAGTATATACACATCATATATTCTGTTATGGTTCTAGTTGGGATCAATTCATCCTTATCGTTCTTTACTACCGAGACACCACCCTTCTTTGCTACCACGTGTGCCAGGAAATCTATGTTTTATCCGTAATTGGGTAGATTATTCCCGTATCCAAGAGTTTGAGGATCTCTTTCCAAACAATATCTCTAAGGTTAGGATTTAATGTTAAATATAGACTTATTCTGGAGGTGGATCATATGCACACACAGAGTTTTTTAGATTATTTTTATATCATCAAGTGAATAATATCCTATGGTTTTCCTAAAATTTCTCAATTCTCCTAATAGGGTGGAAGTCTCAAGATCACTAAGTTCATCATTAATGATAACCTGATAGGTAGAGCCTATTCCAAGGAATGCGTACCTTAGCCCTTTCAGGAGTGGTTTGAGATCGACCTTTGGAGTTTTGAGTTCACTCCAATATCCATCAATGCTAGACTTACCATTGTTAGCTTTATCTTCCTTAGTCGCCTCTTCTACCTCAAGGATGCTAGTCTCATGGTGTTCTTGTTTCAACTCAAAGAAGGTTCCATCAACACTAGCCAACTTGTGTGAGTCTAGAATCTTCTCATACCACATACTATCATCCTCAAACAAACCAAAATCTTCTTGCTTCACTGTCATAGTACTTTGGAGTGAGTCTTCTAAAAGGATCTTCTTCAATAGCTCATTTGCTAATGCGTCTATCTCTTCAATGTAAAAAAATTTCCATTCAATAGTGGGCTTTCTCATCACTTTTTTGATGTCAAAGGTTAAAACCTCATCACCCAAATGTAAGTTAATCCTACCTTTTTCACATCAATCATCGACTCTGTGGTGCACAAGACTATACGCCCCAAGATAAAGAGGATATTTTGGTTCTTCATCCATCTCAAGCACTACAAAGTCCGTGGGTATCTCAAAATGACCAATCATCACCAGAAGTTCTTTAAGCAAACCAATTGGTGTTCTAACGGACAGGTCTGCAAGGAAAAGTGAGCTCGTACAATATTTGTACCGCGAGAATCCTAATCTTTTGCTTCTCATTTACCGCGTCTTTTAGAAACTTGTTGTAAAGATGAGACAACACAAAGGAATCTAGTATCATCATAGAAACGGTTACCGCACTCATGTGTTTAAAATTAGTTCGGTACTTCTCCATGAGTTGTTTCTTAAAGCGGCCCAAAAAATTAAGTTTTGGTTCGTAAGTAGGTGGTACAAAGAGGGTCCCCTTCTTTGAAAAATTTGGACCCTTTCTTAAAGTCTCTTCTTTTGCATTATCTTGGGTAACCTGTTTTGGAAATACTAAAATCGGTTTTGTTAAATTCAAATAAAGGAAAATGAACTTCCAGGAATAAGATAGGTGAATAGAGTGATCAAATGCTAACTAGTGGAGCTTAATTCTATTTCTTAGAGCTAATCCATTGGTCTTAGAGCACTAATATAAACTAATCACTTTTGTGGTACTAATCTTTTTACTAATTATTCAATAATCAATAATCGTTGTTAGCTATCCAATGATCAGTGAGAATTATTATCAAGTCTAATTAATCATCTATTCTCATAGGTAAGGAATGCAAAGCTCCTGATATTTTGGTCTGGACGTTTCATCAAACACCTTGTGGGTGTGGAAATGACTATGTCCTAAACTAACATGATCAAGGTTAATCTAGCATTAATAACACCTATCAAGCATGGTTCTAAATTTTTACAAACCTAAACTCCACTAAAAAGGGTCGTCTCCTAAAAATGATAGATGGTGCAGGTTCTGGTGGTGCATACTTGCGGTCAGGGGTGTTAATATCGTCTCCATGAAGCTCATGGCAGTGATTCTTCTAGCAGTCAGAGAGCCGCTATGGATGGCACCTAGAACCAGGCATTTTCAGGACATCTTATGCTCATCATGGCAGGCTGTTCTTAGTAGCTTATACCATTACCAGTTGCACATGCAACTCTTGACAGGCTGTTTATAACGGCTTAATGACCACTACGTTTGACATCAGAAGCGTTAATCTCTAGGACTCTCTGTTATGATCTTGGCATTTGATGATTCTGATTCAACTCCTAGACAAACAAGAAAGCGACCAACTCTTGGCGGTTTTGACCGCTATAAACGTCATGTGCAATCCTAGCGGTCCATTGGGGTGGTAGGAGGTTCGCTAGCAGCTGCAATGCCTCTCGAGAATCTCGTTTTCCTCCCTTTGATCGCTTGAATCTCCTCTCCCAAGTTCCAAGTCTCACCATTACCTAAAAAGGACTCAAGACACATGCAAAATGCAACAAATGACACTATATGATCCTAAAACATGGAAATACGCAACGCAAGAATCAAATGCATATTTACAATGCTAAATGGTGTGAAATGCAAAAGGAAAATAATCGCCTTGAATCTCTTCTCCCAAGCTCCAAGTCTCACCTTCCTTAACTTTCGTTTCCAAGATTCAACCAAAATGAAAATCTCTGCTATTTACCAAGCTCTTTATGACATAATGCTTCGTTGATTTATTTAAACCCCTAAAATTTCAAAAGAAATCCAACATATTAAGGTTTTTGGTAAACTTCTTTCCCTCAACACTTGGAATAAACTCCTAGGCGTTAAGGCTATAAGTTTCAAATTTATTCTTGTTCAAACCTTTTGATTTTTGGGGCAGAGATTGACAAAGAGATAGTTTACTAAGGTTCACTTTCTCTCCTTTCTGCTCACGATAACAAATTTTGCCTTCTTCTTTTCCATCATCCCCCTCCATTGTTTTCACATCTTTCTAGTTTTCTTAACCTGAATCATAGGCTGTTCCATTTGTTCAATACTCTGATCCCCCAAATAATCACAATGCTAGATAATGCTGCCAAAGAACCTATCAAAGGTGCAGCGTATCCGCCACCCACATTTGTATCTTCATATACAGGATGTGACGTATCGTGTTGTAGGGGCTATCAATAATAGATTAAACAGCCGAAGAAACACTCTAAGGTGCAATCTATCCCCACTTACATCTGTAGCTTCACATACAGGATGTGACGGATCTTATTGTGGTGGATTAACCTTTATAAGTTATGCTGACTTCAAAACCATAGCATAAGCCTTAACAACTGAAACAGTAGCTGGTTTCTCTATCTCAGACCTAGACTTTGCTCGACAAGTCTCCCTTAGATGTCCCCACTTGAAGCATGCATTACACTTAGGAGGTAGCTATGGATACGAATAGAGAACTTCATACACTACACCCTGCTTTGTCTTAAAACAAAACGAGTCTGGAACGGTTTAGTCAAATCAACATCAACAAAAACCTTAGCCTCATCAAATTTGTTACAAATTGCTGTATCCAGATGAATATGCTTTGGCTTACCCACAACGTCCGATAGAAAGCTTAACCTCTTTCAAGAGAAAAACGAAGCTGGAATTTGTTTGAGAGTAACCCAAAGTAGCATTTTTCGAAGAGCTGATTGATCCTCTTCAACTAGTGGTCCATACTTTGTAACCATCATAAGTTTATCAGCGATATTCTACATAGCTCTGCGTAAAACTCTCTCTCTTATCACTCTATCTCGAATACAAAATTTAACTGTAGTTGCATTCACTACAAATGCATCAATTTTTATAGCCTTATTCCCATAACACCAAATCTTATTCACTATCACATGAATCTTTGCAATATGAAGAGCTTCTGAAAACTTTCCCACTATCAAATCTTCTCATAAAGGAATCTGATCATTGATGATTTCATCTAGGAACAATGATGAAAGGGTTACCCTCTTCCAATGAAACCTTCAAAACATGATTCGACAGTGTCGGCTATTTTTGATAGTGAAAAATACGAAAAATACGATTTACGAACTTCCCCCAACGGAGCCACTGGAGAAGCAGACAGAGAATTCACCGGAGACACCCTATCCTCACCCCTAGAAAGAGAACCACGAATGGTAACACCACAAACCTCTTCCTCTCTCCGGAACGAATTCCCGACAGCCACTGAAGCCCTCCATGGCGGCGGAGCAACCATCTTGCCATGCACTGAACTTCAAAATCCTTTCACCTTGCAAATCGCCTAATCACCCTCTTACTAAAACACAGTTTTTTTCCTTAACATATGCCGACTAACATGTATGATTTTAAATGCGCTAACATGTTTAGACTTATTTACTAAATGGGTTTGAACGACAATAAACAGATAGCTCTTTCAGTTTTTTTTTTGGTTGTAAAATTTTAAACTATGTCAATCAAGCAATATAGTCACTACTTTAATGTGGTAAAATAGAAATATTTTTAGATTATATATTAGATATATTTAAAATTTTAAAACCAAGGAATATTTTAAATTTATTTGACTTATTTAAAAAATTGAAATATATAGTTTACCATTTTTATTGATAAAGTGATAATTTAAAATTATGTAACTATATGTTTAACGAAGGAATTAATTATGGATTATTTAAAAGTATAAATTATACTAATATTATTTGAAATGCACATTTTAAAAATGACTTTTTAACTATATATACTATTTGTCATTGCAATTAACAACAAACTATAAAGGTTCATTAAGAATAAAGATCTCTGCTCTTAATTTTTATATGGGAAAAATGTCAAAAAACCACGAACTTACATATTTAGGCCATTTAAAACACAAATTTTGTTGTAAACCATTTAAATCATGAACTTGCGTTGACTAATGTTTTGAGACATAAATTTTTGTTGACCCGGCCAAACAAGACACGACGTTAAATCCGATAACAGATCAACTAACGGACGTTAATTTGTCGTTAACCACTCTCCGTTAGTAACAAAACGACATCGTTTTAAAAGAGGAAAAAATGTAAATAAAATCACAAACTTTCACATTTAGTCCATTTAAAACATGAAGTTGTTGTAAGCCATTTAAATCATCAATTTTCGTTGCCTACGTTTTATTTTCTTCGGTTTATGGTTTTAACAGTTTGAACCGTAGTTAATTGGATTCGATTTTTGTAAATTATTTCATGATTGTATAGATATAATGATTAAAGATACTCTTTATAAAAATATAAATAATACATATTGAGAAACAAAAACAATACATATTTAAAGGTTTTGGTTTTATAAAAAATTAAACAATTTAGAAACCGATTGAAATACGGTTTTTTAACCATAATTAATTGAATTTGATTTTTGTAAATTATTTCATGATTGTATAGATATAATGATTAAAGACACTCTTTTATTAAAAATACAAACAATACATATTGAAAAAGAAAACAATACATATTTAACGGTTTTTGGTTTTATAAAAAATTAAACAATTTTGGAAACCGATTGAAATACGGTTTGGTATGGTTTGATTTCTTTGGTTTATGGTTTTAACAGTTTTAACCGTAATTAATTGGATTCAATTTTTGTAAATCATTTCATAATTGTATGATTTAAATGGTTTACAACAAGTTCATGTTTTAAATGGCCTAAATTTGAAAGTTTGTGATTTTATTGAAATTTTTTCTCTTTCAAAACGACGTCGTTTTGTTACTAACAGAGAGTGGTTAACGTCCGTTAGTTAATCTGTTATTAGTCAACGCAAATTCATGATTTAAATAGCTTACAACAAAGTTCGTGTTTTAAATGGCCTAAATATGTAAGTTCGTGTTTTTTTTTGACATTTTTCCCATTTTTATATCCAACAAAATTTAACAATTGTATTCTACGATCAATGCAATTAAACACAATTAGAATAATTAATTTAACTATAATAAAATCAATTGAACTATTAAAAATGGATGGATATTTAATGAAAAAAACCCTCAACAGTGGCTATATTCAATTTTAAACCCTTAACTATATTTTTAATCATAATTTCCATCAACTAAAGTCTGTTAATAAATTTGACCCTCCATCTAAATCTATACTATTAATCGCCAAACAGAAATATCTAACAACCATCTGAATTGAACTTATTTACATCAATTGTCATTCAATTATTAACTTTCTAAAATGAATAAGGGTAAATGTGTCATAAAAGTTACCCATCTCAATTTTGACTAAACTTTGACCAAAAAAATAATAATATTAGGAATGAGCAAACACCAGTCAAGATCCACTTCCTTTACCGACTATGTATTCGGGTGTACTCGGTCAGGTGGATCGATTTCGGTAAATATATTAAATAAGATATACAAAATATCTAAACAAGAAATTTTTCTAAATTTTCTAATCCAGATTTTCCTAAATTCAAATTCGTGAGTAAATATAATCTATATTTTCATAAATTCAAATTAGTGATTAAATCAAACACAATTTAAATTCAATTAATACTCGAGATATAAATTAAATATTAAATATTGAAATTTAAAAATATTGTTCACATTTTTAATTTATTTAATTGTTAATATATAATACATATCATGCTATTCCATCAAGCTTTTATGTTTTTGTATTTTATTGTTTTGGTTTTAACCTTTAGTTCATGTTGGTTTTTTTATATTTATGTTGTGTCGTTGATTGTCATCATAATAATTATAATATTTTTGGATATTTGATTGTTAATGGTTAATATTGACTCATGTTTGTGTAAAAATATATGGATTAGAGTCAATGGACGATGTTGATGGTGGTGTAAGGATGCTCTTTCTATCCAAACATATATATAACATGTAAGCTTTTTTTGTTCTTTTATTTTTTAATAAATTTTATGATGATCGATGAAGGTTATTATGGTAGTGGTGATGTTAGGTTGCTTTCCTCAAGAGTCATGCCTAAGGTGTGTGTAACATGTAACCGTAATTTTATTTTTTGAGATAATTTTTAGTTTATGATGAATCTGAATTTTTTTTGGTCTTCTCTTTTCTTTTTTTTCATTTCTTATTGATAGATGCCGGATATATCAATAAACTATTATTTTCTTTTATTTTCTGTTCTTTCAAAGTTGCTTATTTATTTGTCTCTAACTTTGATTGTTTTATTATTTTGCCATAATACTTATGATTTTAATATTCCTTTATTGTTTTATTCATTTTCAAAATAATTTCTGTATACTTTTATTGTTGTAAAAGTTTATGCTTGCTTATATTTTATATGCTAACCAAAGAATTTTTATTACTTCAAATTAAATTGTGCAGTCAAATATCATAATTTACAATGGATCTAGTAATTTAATACTAAAAACATATTCCTAACAATCACTATATCTTTACAACACTCTACTCTTTTATAAATTGAAACACAATGAAATACCCAACAAACTGTTGCTACTAACATTATAAACAAAAAAATATACAAATATACAATATATATGTTCTTTGAAAATTTTAACCTGTTCGGTACCGAACGAATACGCTTCTAGTAAACATTTATACTCTAAACATTTTTCGCCGATAGTAACGGAGGTTTATTTTAAATGATAAAAACAACAAGACATTGTATGTACAAAAAACCACAAGAATTTTAATAAAGAAATAACAAGATGTTTTTTTGCCATTATCACAATAACGTTGACACAAATTATTGTTTCTTTTCCAATCAGAGGATTATATGTTTTTTTCATTTAAAATAATGGTAACTACTATGGGAATGACAAGCAAACTTCTTGTTTTATTTTTAATTAAAAATCTTGTTTTTTTTTTTGGTAAATACGAACACCTTGTCATTTTGTATCATTTAAAACAAAACCTTTGTTACTATATATGAAAATTGTTATAGGTATATAAATGTTTATGTAGATGGAGGGTCAAATTTATTAACAGACTTTGGTTGAGGAAATTTTTTACTAAAATAATAGTTCACGGTTTAAAAAAGGAACATACCAATTTTGAAAATTATTTTCATAAAATTCCCTAATAAATTTTATTTTTAAAGTGTAATAGTTCATATCTTAATTGTTTCCCTAGCTTTTTCACTTAGTAATTAAAACCTTTTCTTGATCAATAAATTTAAAATTTCAACAAAGAAATAAATAAAGATTATATTTTCAAATCCTACTAAATTTTGGTTAATAAAATCATTGATTATCAAAAGTTGAATTATAACCATTAAATATAAAAACCTCAAACCTTATATTATTACTAAAAACATAATTATACCACAAAATTTTAACTACACTATAACTTAAAAATTAAAAGAGTCATTGTTGTTTCATAATTTGTTTTAAAATATGTGGTAGAATCTAGTATAGTAAAACATCTATAAATTTAAATTCAATAAATTAATAAATACTATTAATGAATTTGTAGTATTGAATTCAACTTATTATTGTTTCTTTTAAATATCATTTGTCCAAAACGAGATTATAAGATTGATAATATCCAAAATATTACTATTATGTGATTTAAACTGTATAAACTCGTGTGTTTTCTTAAATTTCTAGTAAAATATTTTATTATAACAAGTATTTTCTTGCCATATGTATATGATGAAATTGTTAGAATGATAGTTGAATCTCTTGGTGAAGTTGTAACAATGAGTTTTCAAGCATCAACATCAACTCAAATAACTTTTTTTAGAGTAAGAATCAGGATTGGAATCAATAATCACATCATGTTCTTTAGGAGAGTTTGATTTTAGTTAGGAGAGACCACGACGATTGGTTTTTGTTATGAACATATAAAGAGATTATGTAGCAACTGCTTCCATCTCACTTACCAGTAGTCAATGTCCATTTCTCCCAATTTCAATCCCCATAGTCCATCATGATCATCATGTGGTGATGGTTAGAGAAGATATTTTTGGATGGTAACAATGAGAATAATCAGAATCATCAAATTCATAGGTCTAATAAATCTTTTCTAATTCCGATATCCCATCCTCGTAGACTTGAGACTCCTCCCCTTAATTATGAATAAAAAGCAGCGGCTAATCCATCCATCAATTTTTGAAACAATGTCTCATTTTGTTCTTCCAATACCTCATTTTGTTGTTCCAATCTTACACCATATTCTGAACTTGATATCAGAATTAATGCTTCTGCAAAATATGAGGTTAGAGGGTCTTCAAAGCGTAAAATATTAGTTAAACCAAAGGAAGAAGTGCCAAGAAATTTCATACAGATTTCAAGAGTTTGATTTGGAGGTTTTGTGAAAACCTCTTAGGAAGATTTGAAGAAAAATCAAAACTTACCAAGATTTGAAGAAAAATCAAAACTTGACGATATATCATTTTTGGGATTATTTTGAAATTCTCCTAGAGATGATGTTCAAGACTACAACAAAAATCAAATATCTTAGTTAATAAAGTTTCACCATTTGTTATACTTTTGAATCAATATATATATATATATACTTGAATATTTTAATGGTGAATCTCTTTTGATGTGTAAAATGGGTTTGCCTATCCAAATCTTCCAAGTCATTAATTATCTTTAAGTTCTTAGTCATGAATAAGTTTTTAGTGATATTTTGATTATTATGTTAAAAAAAATGAAAAGAGTGCTAATAAATCTGGAAAGAATTGTATTGCAGTTAGTGTAGGAGCAATAATTTTGCAACACTACGGAGAATTGAAATAAAAACCATAAAAGTTAAGGAAGAGTGATGAATGGAGGTGAGACACTAATCTATTTTCTTAACTCTTTGAATCACCCGCAATGTGCAAGAATCTGAGATTCAATAATCCCAAGATATAATCACAACAACTAGTTTCACAAACACTGGAAACACAGTTCTAAATGACCTTTAACTCTATGATACTCTGAAATAAACTTACTTTAGATTAAGAGATATTGATGGAGTTTTTTGCGTAATCATTTATGTGAAACAGAGGAAGAACTCTTTTTTTTATAGAGATTTTTTGAATTGCGTTTTTGAATCACTTCAACAACCGTTTGAACCAAGTTAAAACAAAAATCTAGGAGAGGTGGGTGACGAGATAATGCAATGATCTCCATGAAACTGATTCTCAGGGATTGTGGAACAGTTTTGACTCTCGTCCAACCCGACCAATCTTCCTTTGGAGCTCCGACATGTCATTATGGCCCATTTTATATTCACACAAATTGATTTTACTAAGCCAAATTGGCTTAAGTAAAAATTGATCCAACAATTAGTTCTACATATAAGAACTGGATACAATTTTCTACCAAAGACACCTTTGATTGTTAGAGTGATTGTTGAGGTTTGAATTATGATAATTTACTTTTTTGTACTAGTTGAAATGCTCCTTTGTATGTTGGAATATTATGTATGTTGTAACATATTAAGCGTATACTAGATACTAATCCACACATAGCACGAAAATAATAATTATGGGTTTCATTCTGAATAAGTAAAATAATGAATAATTTTTTATTACTATGTATTTTTATTGGTGTAATGGTGTAACTAAATTGTGTACTTAATATTTGTTCATATTATAGATGTTGTTTAACAAATTTAATTAATTTTTTTTGGTTATAATGTAATTATAATTTTCAGAATTTACAATGCCTTTCCATAATTTTTAAAGTTAGTTATTGTGTTTGGATTTGGTAAACAAAATCAGAAGCCCAATAACAATAGATCTAAAGTCTAAGCAACATAAAATTTGTTATGAATTTGGTAAAGATGATATACATTATTTTATCACCATATCAAACGTTCGCCTATGTTTGTTAACATAATATAATTTTTGGCCCTTATTATTTTTCATGTATAAAATTCGTATTAGTAATCGGGATTCACAAATAAAAAATAAAGCCCAACCACAATTCATACATGTTTTAAAATAGACCAAACAAATAGAGTAAATTGAAAAAAATATAATCACGGAATTTACCGTGATAATGATGCCTAATTTTTAAATTCAACATAAAAAGAGAGGATTCTAAACCATAGTAGCATAATAATTGTTTGAAAACCTGTGAAACATAATCATAGGTTTTAAAATATGACAACTAAATAAATAGCATCATTTTCTTAAACATAAAAAGAAATGGAAGAGTAAACATTAGGAATCAAGACATAGTAAAAAAAGTGATGGTAATTTGGCATTTGTAATTGGTTCAATCTTCGGAGTCTATTTCCTCATCAAATTCATAAGCATTTTCCAATATGTAAATAATAAGAATTAAGAAATGATCATTACTAAAATTGTTGTGGAAGATGTTAGTTAATAAAGATTGAACTTGTAGTGGAATAAAAAATACTCACGCTTGTCTTAGTTCAAACACATTATCGATTTCAGGGTCAAATAACAAGTCAGAGACCTTATTGCCAGAACAAGTAAGTGGAAATCCTGAAAGAAAAGAAATCTCACCAATTTATTTATAAATAAGTTGATGAGATATTTAGACATAAAACTCAGTAGTATACAAATTACAAACTTAAGGAAAAGCATGAGAGTATTACCCTTTAAGTTAATCTCCAGAACTTTAGCACATAAATTATAGGGTTAGGCATTTGAGCTTCCCACATATCATTGATATAAGAATAAAATTACATATGATCACGAAGCTCGACAATGAATTTTTTGGTGTCTTTCACATTTATAGGAACATTTTCAACATGAGTAACATTCATTAACTGGCCAATGACATCTAAGGAAAAAGATAAAATAATAAGCAAACCGTTTAAAGAATAAAACAATATTATGATGCAAACATATTAACAAAGATTATATACCAACCAAGTAATCTTCATTCAAGGTTATGTCAAAAATTTGACCAAACTTTACAAGTTCAAAGTCGTGTAGTAGGTAGAAACGCAATCCGGTAAGGATGACTTGTTGTTCAGTACATTCCGACAGAATGAAACAATGAAAAATTGATGAAGATTAGTTACTCACCCTCCTGAGCATAACTACGAAATTGATTCACCAAATACTGCTTACTCTTGTATTTTATCACCCTATAATTTATAGAAAATAATTTTTAGAATATGTAATGAATCAAAGATGCATGGTCGAAAATAAATCGACTTTAGCAAAATTTGTATATATTTAAAAACTTAGTGGTTAGTGTTAGTAACAAATACCTAGTGAGGATGATTAACGAAATATAAGTGTTAGTAATAAAGAAAAACATACAAAAATATGTAAATGATAAATTTAAAATTATTACGAAATAATAAGATGCAACTAACTATGCTAATCAAGATCATGATAGCAAAATGTACAATAAAAATGAGAATTGGATAGTAGAAGTTAAGATAAATAATAAGTAACTAACTTTATCACCAATCAAGATCATCTCAATCGTTTCACCATAGCCAACCGAGTATTGTTTCCACAATCAAATGATCTTAATTTTGCCACATATTTTTAAATGTTTCAAATCATAAACATTTGAGAAAAGAAGTAATGAATGAGATTCTAGTAAACAAAATTTGCCCTCGCTGCTAGTGATGATGATGG
The DNA here is from genome assembly GCA_963922655.1 of Cardamine chenopodiifolia. Lineage (NCBI taxonomy): Eukaryota > Viridiplantae > Streptophyta > Magnoliopsida > Brassicales > Brassicaceae > Cardamine > Cardamine chenopodiifolia. The sequence continues at coordinate 11,557,109 of OZ000486.1, read as the reverse complement.
CTAAAAATGTCAAATGTGAGCTCTATTTATAGAGTAGTATAGGGTTAGGTACGAGACAAAAAATTTGAGAATATTCGGCTTGTTAAAATATTCATGTTAAGATTTTAGATATAACAAATAAATAGTTTCCGAATTTTGAAATGTCGTTCGTATATGCTTAAACCCCCCGAAAATTTGGCATACAAGTTTCAAATCTTACTTATTTATTTAGAATAAATAGATAGATTCGAATTTATGTTTCTATATATACGATCTTATTTAATGGTATCCGTAATCTTTAATTATTTATGAGCGTTATATCTTACATAGCCACTAATAGCTTCAACGGTGGTCATTCCTCCGGCAAACCTTCCAGTTTTTCTCACTTCCACTTCCGTCTCTACTCTTACAGTCTTAAAATTTCTCACATCGTTCCTAGCAGACTCAACAGCCCCAGAAATCATAAACTCCGCTATCGATTCAGTAATGCATGCAAGGTGTTCGACGAAAGTAGCGCTTCCGCTGAGCAGTGAATGAAAGTTGTGGAGCCCGCATAGAGGAATTAATTCAATTTGGGTTTAGAGAAGAGAAAGAGGATTGATTTTAGTGGAAGAAGAAGTGGTTCAACAACCAAACTATATCTGAATATTTTAGTCATCGTCCCTTGTCTTCTCCGCTCGAAATCGACCTGGCGAACTTATTGCGTTTCACTTTTCCAAAGCCTTTGTTTCGTCTGTCTTACTCCGTAGCCGCCACAGGTTCGATCCCTGATTCGATACAAACTATCTTTATTCTGTACAATCATATTAAGAGATGTCTAATACAGTTTTGATGCTTTTTTTTTAAGAATTATAACAGAGATAATTTTTTGTTTTTTTTGTTTTGATTTTAGCAATGGAGAGTGATGCGTCGTGTAGCTTGTTTTTATGTGGGAAATCCTCTGTGGAATCTGAAAAAGCAAAGATTTTGAAGAACAATAACGTTCTTAAACTCCCAGATAATACTAAAGTTTCAGTCTTTTTACAATCTGAGATGAAAAATTTGGTTAAAGATGGTGATTCCTTCAATCTTTCACTCTTTATGAACTCGATTTCAACTGATCGGTTTGGTCGGTTTCTCATTTGGTCTCCACGTTTGTCTTCCACTCACGATGTTGTTTCTCAGTAAGCAATCCATCTGTTTGTTTTTTTCTTTTAAGATTGTGTCACATCTTTATGTGTTAAAGTCAGCTTTTTTAGTTTCTTTCAGTAACTTCTCTGAGCTTCCACTTGGTTCAGTTTGTGTCACAGATATCCAATTTAAGGGTCGAGGTAAGAGTTTTTCAACAATCTTGGACTAGAAATTAGAAATTGAAACCTGAAACCGTGTTTGTGTAATCGATGAACCTGCAGGTAGAACAAAGAATGTGTGGGAATCTCCAAAGGGTTGTCTTATGTATTCTTTTACTTTAGAAATGGAAGATGGTCGAGTCGTGCCTTTGATACAATATGTGGTATCTCTTGCTGTAACTGAGGCAGTGAAAGATGTTTGTGATAAGAAGGTATGTTCTTGAAATAGTCTTAGGTTGTGTTCTTGATCTGTTGCTTCAGACATTAGCTAATTTAAAGTTTGTCGATTTCAGGGTTTGCCGTTCATTGATGTTAAAATAAAATGGCCAAATGATCTCTACTTGAATGGTCTTAAGGTTGGAGGCATTTTGTGTACCTCTACATACAGATCGAAGAAGTTCCATGTCAGTGTTGGTAATAAGCATTTACTCATTTGAGGTTATGACTCTATAAGAAAGTCGAACCATCTGCTCATAGTCTTGTTGCTTTGACTTGTTTGTTTTTTTATTTTAAAAGAAAATGACAAAACTGATCCTTGTTGCAGGTGTGGGATTGAATATGGACAACGAGCAACCGACCACGTGTTTAAATGCAGTACTAAAAGACATGTCTCTTGAATCTAACCTACTTAAAAGAGAAGAAATCCTTGGTGCCTTTTTTCAGAAATTCGAAAAGTTCTTTCATCTATTCATCGACCAAGGTAATGCAAATCTCTGATTTCGGAAAATGCTTAAATATTCAGTCAGCTTGCTTCTTTGTGAGCATCTTTGTCACTTTTGAAGTACTCTCCAAACAATATTTGTTGAGTAACTATTTAGATGAGATGTGAGTAAGAGAAATGATAATTATATTATCTAGTTTTGAACCCGTATAATCACTCTCCTCCATCGCACTGCACTTTACAGGTTTCAAATCTCTGGAAGAGCTTTATTACAGGACATGGCTTCACAGGTGACGGTTATGTCTTCGATTACATTTTATGTTTGTTTGTCATTGAAGGGTTTATGTTATCTGAAAATCTGAACTGATTTTGATTTTATGCGTATCCCATTTATTGAATTTCTTAAATACATTTATATTAAGGTTGAGGGATCCAAGCTTTACCAATGTATTTACATATGTGCAGTGAGCAAAGAGTGATTGTTGAAGAAAAAATTGAAGACCAAGTTGCTCAAAATGTTGTCACTATCCAGGTAGGATTCTTATGTGTTGATATTGCATCCAAAACGCTAAAGTTAATATGTCGTAATATCCGCAAATTCATAATTGTTTATATAGAAACAGTAATATATATGTAAACTAAGAATAAAAGTTTTTAACGAATGGAATCAAGACAAGAAGGACAAGATCAACACAAGAAAAGGATGTCTAAAATTCCTTTTCTTGTGTCGAAGACTAGCAAGACAAAAAATACTCCCTATAGTCCCTAAAACTTGTTGTTTCGCCGATTTATGGTTTCCTTTTTTCTGCGCTTACGTTCCTTATTTTAGTATCTAGTCAAATTTTTCCATTCTAATAGAAAAAACTCTTGATGATTGATACATTCTATCAATTTCAATTGGTCAATAACGCAGAGTTACATCACACCCCTTCCCATTTTTCAAATTTGTATTGAAAAATAAAGAAAGGGGGTAAAGTGAATTCTTCTCAATATACATACTAGGATTAGGACTATGATACAAGTAATTCCTGGCATCTCCTTTAAATTTTCAGGGTTTGACTTCTTCGGGATATTTGCTGGCTATCGGAGATGACAATCAAATGTACGAGCTTCACCCTGATGGCAACAGGTAATTTTCTTTTTTGGAGCATGTGTTCTCCAAAAGTTAAATGGATAACATATACGTTACATGTTTAATGCTAATAATATGGAGTATATTTTTCTACTACAGTTTTGACTTTTTCAAAGGTCTGGTCCGGAGGAAAATATGATCCGAAGATTTCTGGTTGCAATCTTCTGGTGGAAGTAGATGTTGTTTTAGCAAACCATGGGACTAATGTTAGTTTCGATTTCCAAGTTGCACTTTTTTTGTTTTTTGTTTTACTGCTGGTGTCGTCTATGTTTTGATAGGCATAATGACTGTATCACTAAACATGAAACAAATATTGGACCAAGTTTCAATTTTTGAATTTGTGAAATTGGACATGAAAAGAGACTTACGAACTAAGAGATTCTCGAGGCAACAAGACCAAGAGATTGAGAGATGCAACATCTTAACTTTGAACCTTTATAACAAAAGTTACACTCTTTCTTTGTTTTGAGTTGTTGTATAATAATCTTCCTATATATATATATATATTTTTTTTCTTTGAATATTATGGAAAATTATATTCAAGAAAACTTTTATACAAAACTGTTTTTAGAACGTAAGGAATGAAGTAAAAGATAGAGATAGATTACAGGAAGCTCAAGGATTATGGAATGGCCGGAGTGTATGCATCGTTAAAACCCAAAATTTGAAAAACTATTTGGGACAAAACCAATAATTAGGAAAAAGAGTATATCCACAATTGACTTCAGAAGAGAGTTTTCATCGCTGATAGACGATTCCGAACTGTCTTGTCCATATCCCGAACCTGCAAAAAAATGTTTTAACACCAAAAGAATAGGATTAATTTTTAAACCCAACTGCAAAAAAAGCCGGACAAAAATCAACCGAGAACACCAACCTCACACATTTTATAGTAAAATGCCAAACCATTGATGAACCCAGAAAATTTTACAAGTAGACCGCTGCATTTTCTCCATTTTTGTCTCTGTAATCTCTCATCATTGATAATCATGAGACAATGATCTTCATATGATAGATTCAATCATTTCCCACCAGGTTCTTTTAAACAACTTGCTCTCAATGTTTTAAAGCAAAAGCCTCATTAGAAAATTGAGGAGCAAAAAAAAATATGAGACAAGACTAATCGTTAATCTGCCAAAAAGATGTTTACCTCAAAAATATTTTACGTTTGCTTTGACTGATGTCATCGAGACTACGCTGCTTTACATGTATCGGCTAGCCATTGCTTGCACATATGGAGTACAGTATGCGAATTGGCATGTAAGCCTTGATGAGCTACATAGTGAACATCAGCCACACTTCTGCTTCTAGATGCAATTTGGAACGCGCTTTTCAAGCGGCCACATACCACGCAAGCCAGCACCTTTTCTGCACTCGTTTACAATCAGACGTGTATCAGCCTAACGATCCAGCATAATTGTATAATACCATTCAATATATCATACACTATGAGCTTATTTTATGAAACAGAGTGAATTTGTGAATAAAACCCAAAATTAATGGTAATTTAGTGACTCCATGATATATGATTATTCTAAGAGTGAAACTGTTTTTTTTCATGGGGTGGAACACAGTGAAAAGATATAAACAATTATAACTGCGAAAGATCTTACCGGTGGCTGCTTGTTAACATGTCTATGAGACGGTCAGGGCGCTCTTTGTGCTTGTTGGTATATACATTGATGGCAGCACCCAAGACCTGTAACATATCACAGATTGTAAGCCTTAGCAACAAGCTTTCTCTGTATCTGAAAAATTGCCAAATTGGAATGACAGTATAGAAAGGTACATCCAGATACTCAACACCCATATATACCACATGATTAAACAGTTTGATGAGGACGAATGTTACTAGAAAAAAAGATTATTTTGGCTACTAATTAAATAAATGTTTTTGAATTCCTAAAAGAGAGTTTTTGAGAATGTAAGTTCATCAGGTCACGACTTGTGGGAACAAAAGGCATGTTGTCTCTAACAGAAGCAGTACATCAATTTAATTAGAAGATGATGTGGATAGAAGCTGACGTGGAATTGACAAACAAGGAGAAGTGATGTGGGTTATTTAACAATGGATAGAGACTCGATATGCTGAGGATCGAGGTGCTTTGGAAAGAGAAGATATGTGGAAGATATTGTAAAGATTTAGGAAAAATTTAGGTATGGGAAAATCTTGTGAGATTAATCTAGAATCCGACTTGATCCTTGATAAATAGGAGTCAAGGTCTGAGTTTTAGGGTTAGCCGTTTTCAGAATCGTAATAGCTGAGCTGAGCTTTACGAGTTTAAGAGAGTTAGAGAAACTCTTGTACGAGATTAGAAATCATAGGTCTAGCCTAAGAAGGGTAGTTCTTAGGACTTGTAAAACCATCAAGAGAGTGTTTATTTCTTGAGAGATTTCTAATAAGATTGAACCTCCGTGCGTCGGAGTTTGGAAAGTTCTTGTGTTGGGTGCATATGTTTTTTAATTTGGTAGCAGAGCGGGCATTAGAACCGAGTTGTTTATACTCAACAACAAGTGAAGATCATGTGACAGAAGATGGACTCAACGCGAGAGCTTGTGGCAGTTCAAAAGCATATCATGCTAGATGACATAAATTACGGCTACTGTGTTTTTCCAGCTGTAATACTCACTAATGATGATTCTTCTGAGAGTTACTCAAAAGTAGACATGAAGAAGTTGCAAGAAATATCTCAGAGAGAATGTCTGAAATTGAGTCAGAAGACGAGGAAACAACTGATCTACACGAAGAGTTCAAATCAATGTATGAACACTGGAAAAAGAAGATCCAAGAGAATGTGTTACTCCTCAAGGAAAAAATTATGTTAAAGGAGATGAATGAGAAGCTTAAGGAGGAACTGAGTACGGAAATCTCATAAAGAAAGACGTTAGAGTATGAAGCAGCTGACACCATTAAGAAGATACTTATGCTCAACAGTGGAACTAAGGATCTAAACAAAATATTGACGCTGAGAAGGACTGAGAAGACGAATCACATGAATTATAACTAAAAAGTCAAACTGTGGTCTTGGTTATCAAGGAGGTACGTCTAGTTCAAAAACTTTTTTTGTTAAATGAAAAATGTCGAAACCTGCTGGAACAGAGGAAAAGCTATTGGATACGACAACAAAGACTGTTATCACAACCTCGATGAATGACATTGTTGTTCAAGTCAAAAGAAACACTCCACGAATGGTTGAATGGAAGATTACAGGTTATGGTCTTGGATACAACAGAAGTTAACCAAATCTTAGTAGCCCCTCTGCAGTCAGAACCATATTTGTCAAAGGGAACAACACAGAGGATGTTCCAACAAATTCTTAGAAAATCAAAACTGAAAGAAGAAATTCACATGGGTGCTACTACTGCGGGAAAATTGGACACATCAAGAGGTTCTGCTATAGATTGAAAGCCAAAGTGAATAAATTGATGAGTCAACAAAGGTATTATCCATACTCTAATGATTCTTCACGTGTTTGGGTGAGAAATTAGATCTTTAAAAAGAATAATCTTATCCTTTGAGAATAATCAAAAATAAAAAGTGTTCAAAGTTCACCACCACAAAACTCAACAGTTACACCTACTTGTTTGACACTATTTTTGATTCTGCCCTTTTAAATGGGACGGATCAATCTATATTGATTGACTGCCTCCATTATGTTGTTGCTAGCAAATATCACTCTTTTTGGATCCTCAGGTAGACAGTTTCTATGGGTCGTAGGCCTCCCAAAAGGTAACGGAGGCTTGGTTAGGCTAATTTCTAGTTATTATAGTGTTTTCTTATTTATTTTGTTGTACAAAAAAACTTTTTGAATTACCTGTAGAAAGTGATTTCCCTAACGAAAAAGCTTTTAATGATGTCCAATGTCTCTTATTCTTTACTTTGTGTGAATTATTATTATTTGTGGGTCCTATTGCTAAATCCGCATAATTCCCTCTTCATGTATGGCTATTTGTGAGCTCAATTGAGAGTCAACCATGCTATTTTGATAGTGGTTGTTGCAGGCATATGACTGGTAATCAAAAATCCTTGGGAAAGTACACTAAAATGAAGGATGGCAAAGTGATTTTTGGTGGAGGTGAAGAAGGAAAAATCAGAGGGAAAGGAAACCTCAAAGGATTGAATGTACCAGAGCTGATGAATGTGTACTATGTTCAGGGACTTTCAGAAAATTTGATTAGTGTGAGCCAGCTTTGTGATGTGGGATTAAGGTGATGTTCAACAAAGCAAAGTATTGGGCTATCAATGAACAAGATCAAGTGGTTCTCTCGGAGATAAGAACAAATAATGATTGCTACATGTGGGATGGATCTCAACCATACTTGGAGGGTATAACATATGAAGAAACAATATGTGTGAAAGGCATAAGTGGCAATGATATGGCAAGAATCATCAATCACAAAGGGCTTAAGGTTATTTCAAAGCTAAAGCCAATGGACAAGATGAGTATGGGGAGAAACACCAGAGATCTCGTGGATCTTCAAGTGAAGCAGCTGAGTGATGGAACTTTTGGTGTTCAAAATTCGTATGTCAGGAACCTATTGGAACAGGTTGAGATGTGTTCCAGCGAGTCAGCAAGACCTGTAATAAGCACTTCAATGAAGTTGACAAATGATGAATCACGTTTATCTCTTGGGTGTGTGTGCAGGTACAACTAATGGGTTTTACCGATCAGTTTAAATGGATTTGGTTCTGACTTGTTAACCAATTGTTTTTGGTTTTTGAGTTTAAAATTCTATGTTATATATTAAGAATATACTATATAGTGTTAATTATTTAAAAATTTTATTTTTTTGTTTTTATAGATACAATTATATTTTTGTAATTGAAAATAACAGTATAAATTTTATTTTTATAGATTAAAAAATAAAATTATTTTGTATAATAAAGATGAGATAGAGTTCAAGAAGCATGACACATGTTATTCATGAAATTAAGAATATTAACAGATTTTTTAGGTTTGTACAAAATATAAAACATGTCACTTGTACATTTGTGTTGGTAGTTCTGCCAAAACATATATAACAACTCAAGTTATGGATATCTACATAAAAAGTGAGCAAACATTTTGATTCAAAGGATGCAGAAATTGATCAGGAAAAGGGATAATCATGTTATACAACTCACATAATTTCACATCATTTTCAGGAAACTGTTATCAGACTAATCTACGCACTAAACTGTTGAGCATATAGCGGATGGAAACCTTCATATATGAAAAATGAGTTTGGTTTTTATGTTTTTATTGTATAACATGAAGTGCAACTAAGACTTCGATTGGTAACATGTATAATGGCGGAATTACTTTTTCTATTGCAATTATGCAAGTGTTTTACCAATCACAAAATATTATCTAATTATACACATTTAGATAAAAACTCAAGATTTGTTTTTTGCCTAAAAATACAAGTAAAAATTCATTATGGAAATAAGCATACATTTAGTAGTTTTTTTTGAATACAAATGCCTGATATATATATTTATATACTGAAAATTAACTACTGAAAATAAAATAAAAGGACAGTTATTCATAATAAAATTTATTTCACTTTTTTGATCTTTCAAATATTTTTAATATATGTTACAACTTTATATTATTTTTGCAATAAATAGTTAAACAAATGTTTTTAACCATGCAAAAATTAACAACTGTTTACAATAAAATATTACTTTATAATATGAAATAGCTAAAATATATTAAATTTTTATATAATAAATAATCAACTTCTTAAGCATATGTGTATATTGGTAATATAATATTACATTCAACCATTATGCAAAATTTATCCAATCGCACCAAATTTTCATCCTGCAATTTTTTATTATGCAAATTTTCATTATGCAATTATGCAATTATGCAACGTTACCAATCGGAGCCATGGATTCTAAATGAAAAGATCACGTTTGCGTACATGAACAAACATGAGTTGTAACTACAAAAATGGATTGATTACTAACAGTGCCGAACCAAAGTAATTATATGGCTAAAGCAAAATAATGTAAATACATTTAAAAGCACATGTATTTGAATAAAAATTAAATGATTGTTATAAGTAGATTCAAACTATGCACCTCAAAGACAAAAGTATGACACTCCACCACTACACTACAACGAGATATTACAAAATGACGCCCCTAAAACTGTTAAATAAATCGTGATGCCTAAAGCACCAACTTATTGGGATTTAGGTTAGGTTCGGACCTACTTATTATAGTTCCAACATAAACTACATTTAGAGAGGAGTAGTTGGAAATGTTAAAACAAGTGATCAGCTCTTAGAAACATATCGTCAAATGAAAAAATGTTTTAAATAATGGTTGTTCAAGTTCAAAATTAGGTCAAAGCCGAGAGAGATACCATGCTTTGTTTTATGGAGTGTGCCTTGTGCACAAAATACTATTTTTCTTTGTCACATCATTTGCAAAACAAGGAATTGCATACAATTGGACTATTGACTTTAGTTTTTGCTACACAGGGGTTCAATAAAGATTTTATGATGGTTGCTACAGGTTAATAGCTTTGAGATTAATGCAGAAAATTATACAAAAGTGTAAGGCAAACTGTAGTTACAATTTCAATCAGAACTACAAAATGAAAATAGTAAAATATGAATTTTGAATTTTTTGTTTGATGGTTGCCTCCTTGAAATAAAAAGTTGTTTTTTTATAGTTGGATTACAATTTTCTCCACGAGAGAGAGATTGTATGATGTTACAAGTTTTAAATCATAGGAAAAATGGACATGACATTTTGCAAGACACAGTGATTTAAGACTTATATCTTGAACTTTACTATATACAATGGGTAAAATACTATGTTTGTTGGGTCTATTAATTTGGAGTACAAAAGAAAGATATTTATGTTGACAGGAAACAATCTTTGGATTAAACTTAACACCTATATGTTACAAGTTCAAAAACACCAAAAGTCAATTAGCCAAAAAGGAGAAGTTTTATCAGCAGTTTTCGGTGTTCATATACAAAGTGATAGGAAGAAGAATGAAATTGCTCAACTTAGCAACTTGTGAATTTAGTAAAAACTCATCTTATATATGGCACTAATGGAAAACCAAGCCTTGTAACAATTATGTTTTTGGAGGGTTGAAAGATTGGAGTTGTGCTATAGACTTGTAAATCCATCTTTGTCTTTCTGATGCTTTCATTTTGTGGAGATGTTGGTACATTTATATGAGCATAAGGGTTCGTGTTGTTGACATATCACATCATTTCTTTTTTTCAACCTTAAGGACAAGATGCATTTTGGAGAAGGGGGTACTGATATGATCAATTGAGTTCATACAAGAAAGACGTAAAATGACAAGTAAGGCTGATGACTTGGCATGATGGAAGGAATATGCTGGCTCAAAGGGAGGGCTTGGTGTTACGAGTATTGTAAGTATAGATATAAGAGACTAGTGGCTCCTAGTTCTTTATGATTGGAATTAAGTTGTAACTTAGGCAATGGAGAAGAACTTCTGTTGAGGAGGTTATGTTTTTAAAGGTTTAGGTTTACATCATAACATATGTCAACGACAAATATAATGGTAAAATATGTATTTAGCTTTGGTCGACATTGAGTTAACTTATATGGCGACAAAATCTCTCAAAATGTTTAATTTCTCAAATTTCATGGAGACTACACGAGGTTCTTCGATCTTATTGACATTTCATGTAAGAAGATATGCATCAACTATGTCAACACAACTGATTTTCTCTCATCTTTTTCCATCGTAACTCTGTTTAAGTCGCTATAAAATATTTTACATCCCAAAGAAGCTCACTCGAGACCAGTGGCTTGTGGCATTGATGTTGAAGAGGTATAGATGTTAGAACACAACATGGATTTGACTTGGAACGCGTCAAGTCCAACGCTTGTATACTTGTTTTATTAATAACGTAACATTTTTAGAAAGATCTACTTATCTCATATATTACACAACCTATTTTATCTAATAGGATTAAACCCAACTAAAAAAATTCTAAGCATAACTCTACTTTGTTCTACTCACCCACACATGAATCAGAAAAGAGAGTTATGAACATTCACCTTCTTAGCATTATCGTCGAAGTTAAAATCTCACCACAATAGCTTCAAAGTATTAACAGCCGCTTATGACCTCTCTAAACTATTTATACAACCCCAACCCTAAGCCAAGGATCTCGATGAATCTACACAAAGGAATAAACTTGCTCCTCAAATTTATTGTTTCCTTAAGTGATTGTAAAGAAGATTCATTAAATCTCTACAACCACTCTCATATCCAATAGCTTTGACAAGTCAGCTCCAGCTTCCTTGGACATGTCACATCATCTACTTTAGCACTGGCATACCAGCTCCCGTGTCTACGTCAGCTTTCAGAGTCCTAATGTGATCTTATGCAGCTTCTTGATCCACGTAACATGTTGTATCCAGAATTTGCATCTTCAATCTCTCCTTTTTTAACTTAGTTTGATACTCAAGTAATCCATTGAATAACCTGAAACTCAGCAAGAAAGAAACTCTAAACACATCAACAAGGAAATATCTAGTAACAATTCCAACATAGATATCAAACGAAAAAAACATTGTCAAAAATGTCATGTTCAAAATATTACAGACCCAAAGCCTAAAATGGCTGATAAATCAAGTTCACAAAAGAAAAACAAGAAGGGTCTAAAATAAAACCGAGTTTGAACTAAAATAGTCTAAGAGAAAAATTAAGATCAAATATAAGATCCCCTAAGTTCAGTCTCCTCCATTATCATCAGAATCAGACACATCTTCCTCTGCTTGAGTGAATAGCTAAGTCAAAAACATTCAACAGTTGCAAGTATTGATGTTTGAGATAAAACAAATTTGGAACACTTACATGAAGTTAATGCCTCCTGAAGCATCTTAATGGCGAGCTTCATTGCCTTGTGATCACTAGATGTTTCAGCCCTAACACCTAAAAGTGCAGCTTGCTTGGCAGTCTTGCGCTGCTTTTTCTCCTCGGTCATTGGTTAGTCCTCATCAAGTTGGACAGAATGTTGTACCATTATAAGCTACACACCAGACTTGGATATAAAAGATGGAACTTGGATTGTGGATCCAACGCAAATTGAAGAATGTGTTCAAAAACCAAATAGTCAAAGTTGAATGGTGTCTTATTAGCCAACATGTAGATAAGCTTGGCTCTGGCTGGTTGAGCATAGGCATCATGGAGGTAAGCAATCAGGTACTGCAACATATCTTGTACATAGTCTTGTTGTCAATAGTAAAGTTGGCATACTGAATTCCTTATCATTTTTGCATATTGCCTCTAGACATGAACTCAGCCAGTTCATCCTCCAATATACCAGCCATATGCATCCTATTAGTTCTTTCATCCACATCCCGAAGACAAAACAATCGATTGACGTGTGAAGGAGAGAAATCATATACCCAGTCCCGAAAAAGCACTTCCACTGATATCAGATTCAGTCTTGACACTTGAAATTTTTGCCTAGAATTCCCACACAATTGTACTCACAAAAAACTGCACATTTGCAACCTCCCAAGCATTCCAGGATCCTCAATCAGACTCTTGACGCAGTCATCTTCGCCAAACTCTACCTCATTTCCCTCTATGAACTTTTTTTTTTCCAAAACAACATACCTCTTCTTCGCAGCAAGCGAAGTAAACTGCTTGATGTCAAATCCTTCGACACCTTCCTAAGAGACAAAACATTTACCATTCTCGACTTTCAGTCTCTTAACCTTCTCTAAAACTCTAATCACAGACTACTTCCTCTTATTAAGGCGAGTGGACTCTGTCGAGCCCACTGATTGACTAACAAGAGCAATGGTTGAGGAAGAAAGGTCCACCAACATCGAAGTTCAAAGATTCATCGATTTGAGATCCTCGCCAGCCTAATCAATATAGGTGAAGAGTCGTGGTCATCCTTCAACTCAACGATCATTGGTGACTCTGACGAGGCTCTCGGTTGCTTGTTGGGTTGTTTGGTGATTCCGATCTAAATGATGGTTGAATGAACTGAAAGAACACGACCATTGTAGTGCGAGGGTTTTCCACGGCTAAAAAAGCGACATATTCAAATGTTTGAATATGTAGTGGTGTCACAGATTGACTCGGTGGTGGTGTCTTAGATCGTGGTGTCACCAGTCGCAAATTTTCACTGAAGATCATCTTTATTCTGTTTTTGAATTGTTGATATTGAAATGAACAGATTTGTGGAAGAGAATAATCGTTTGACTCCCTCGACTTTAATTTGATGTGTTGAGTTCTAGGTTTTCTCCTCTTAAGTATCTCATCCTTTTCCTTTCTTAATGGGCCAGGCACAGATTAGTTTAGGCCTGAAACCTTATCCATTCAATCCTGACAACACATAACAAACACATTAGTGCACATTTTCCATCACAACCATGTTCTCACATCACCCGTCTGATGAAAGACAATTAACTTATCCAAAACTTCTTTCATTATTTACAGAATGAACATTCACTGATACATGAACTGTTAAGTGACCCAGAAATATACCATACATGTAAGTTTAACATATTGTTTTATGTATCTTTGAGTTCTGTTATGTGATTTATGCCAGCCACTTTGTCAAATTCAACCAAAAACTACAACAACCTTGTGAATCTTCAAGAAATCAGCTCAGGGTTCAGTGGCTAGGAATAAGCCTATTTGGACTTCCCAGCCCCGGAGATACCTAGACAAGGGAAAGTCTATAAAATTTGAGTTTAAGTTCAAGAAGAGTATTCCGGAAGCCTCAAAACCGAATAGACCAGATCAAGGTAAGTCTTAAACTCATGACATTAATTATTTTAAATGTTAGGGAAATGAACATTATACAAGAGAGTGTCCAAATCAGAGCATCGTGGTGCTTAGAGACAATGGAGAGTATGAGTCTAAGGATGAAGTCGATGAAGAGAAAGTTGAGTCCGAAGAGGATGTGATTGACTATCCGGATATTTGGAAAACCTCTAGTGACAAGGAGAGCTTTCTAGACCGTGAAAAGAGAAAACATATTTCACTCTCGGTGTACCATAGACTCCAAGGTATGTAGTCTTATCATTGATGGAGGTTCTTGTACTAATGTTGCAAGCAAGTATTTGGTGCATACGCTAGGTCTCTAGAAGACAAAGCATCCCAGACCATACCATCTCAAGTGGCTTAATGATGAAACCGAGATCAATATAACCGAATAAGTCACTATAGCATTCAGCATTGGGAAGTATGTGGATCAAGTTATATGTGATGTAGTTTCAATGCAAGCTGCCATCAGCTCTTACGGAGGCCGTGGTAATTTTACAAGTATACCATCCATAGTGGACGCATTAACTTCTACAGTTTTAGCCACAACAATCGCAAGCATAGTTTAGCACCACTTACACCACAAGGAGTCCATGAAATGCAAAAAGAAATAGACAAAGGGGCTAAGGTAAGTAAGACTAACCTATTTGTATCACCTCATTCAGTTTTAAAATCTCTTGAATCAAAAGAGCAGGTGCTCCTAATGATCTTTAGGGAAGGGTTGTTTTCAGGTCAAAAAGATAAGGATACATTGGGTGAGATACTCAAGCTTTTGGAGAAGTTCCAAGAAGTCTTTCCGGAGGAAATATCACTAGGGTTACCACCACTTAGGGGCATAGAACATCAAATAGATTTAGTTCCTAGAGTGCCCTTACCCAATAGACCCGCCTATAGGGTAAACCTAGAAGAAACTAAGGAGTTATAGCTTCAAGATCAGGATCTTATGTCTAAGGGTTACATTAGAGAGAGTCTAAGCCCTTGTATAGTTCCAGTCTTATTATCCCTAAGAAAGACGGAACATGGAGGATGTGTGTAGACTGTCGAGCCATAAAAAACATTACTATAAGTATAGGCATCCCATCCCTAGGCTAGAAGACATGTTAGGTGATCTTAACGGTGCCACCATCTTTTCTAAAATATATTTGAAGAGTGGTTACCATTAGGTTAGAATGAAAGAGGGAGATGAGTGGAAAACCGCTTTCAAGACCAAGAGGGGGTTATATGAATGGCTTGCCATGCCATTTGGGCTTAAAAACGCTCCAAACACATTCATGAGGATAATGAACCATGTCTTAAGGGCATATCACATAGATCATCTGGAACTGGTTCTAGAGATGCTTCGGCTGGAAGGTTTGTATGCAAACCTTAAAAAATGTACTTTTTGCACTGATCAGTTGGTCTTTTTAGGCTTTTTTATTAGCTAACATTGTCTAAAGGTCGATGAGGAGAAGATAAAGGCGATACAAGAATGGCCAACACCCTCTACAATCAGCCAAGTTAGAAGCTTCCACAACCTAGCAAGTTTTTATAGAAGATTTGTCAAGGATTTCAGTACCATAGAAGCACCATTGACCGCGGTGATCAAGAAGAATAGTGCTTTCACATGTGCGCAAGCTCAAGAGGATGCTTTCAGTAAGCTCAAAAGGATGCTTTCAGTAAGCTCAAAGAGAGTCTTACAAATGCACCAGTTTTGATACTTCCTAATTTTGACAAAATGTTTGAGATTAAATGTGATGCCTCGAGTACATGCGTTGGAGCTGTATTGACTAAAGGAGGGAAACCAGTAACATTCTTTAGTGAGAAAATAAGTGGGGCTTTATTGAACTATCCAACATAAGAAAAAAACTATACGTGTTGGTAAGAGTTCTAGAAACTTGGCAACATTACCTTTTATCCAAAGAGTTTGTTATTCATACAGATCACGAGACGTTAAACCATCTAGGAGGACAGACAACGCTTAAGAAAAAGGCACACTAGGTGGGTAGAGTTCATCGAGACGTTTCCATGAGTGATCAAGTCCAAACAAGGTAAAGAGAAAATTGTGGCATATGCGTTATTAAGGAGATACACTCTCATTACAAAAATGGAAGCCGAGATCATGGGGTTTGAGCATATCAAGAAGATATATGAAGATGATCCAGAATTTCAAGGCATCTACAAGGAGACTACTAAGGCTGCTTTCAGAGTTTTCTACCAACAAGACGGGTTTTTGTTTACTGATAAGCGGATTTGCATTCCACAGGGGTCCATGTGTGAGTTACTAATCAGGGAGGCTCATGGGGGAACCCTAATGGGCATTTTGGACGATATAAGACTCTGAGAGTGCTGATGGATCACTTCTTCTTGCTGCATTTAAAGAAATATGTGGATAGATCCTGCTCCAAATGTATCACCTACTTGAGAGCAAAATGCATGTTACATCCACACGGATTGTCCTTACCTTTACCTATACCTAACATGCCTTGGGTAGATATATCTATGGAATCTTTCTTAGGACTACCAAAGATAAACCACAAGGATTCTATCTTTGTAGTTGTAGACATGTTTTCGAAGATGTCACACTTCATACTTTGCAACAAAACCAATAACGCGACTCAAACTGCTGACCTATTCTTCAAAGAAGTAGTTCGTTTACATGGAGTGCCTAGAACCATCGTCTTAGATCGTGACACCAATTTCCTAAGTCATTTCTGGAGAACCCTATAGAACCATCGTCTTAGATCGTGACACATTTCATCTACCAAGCACTCACTTTTTGAGATTGTTTATGGATTTAACCCTAGTACTCCACTAGATATTTCTCGTTTGCCCCAAGCTATTTACTTCAGTGTTGAAGGGGAAACAAAAGCTAAATTTGTGAAGAAGCTTCACCAAAAAGTCAAGGAAAACTTGGAAAAGAAGTACGAGAAGACTAAGGAGCATGCTAACAAGGGACATAAAATGGTCACATTTAAACCAAGAGATTGGGTTTGGATTCATATGCGACATGAGAGATTTCCCAACCAGAAGAAATCAAAGCTTTCACAAAGAGGAAACGATCCATTTTGCGTATTAGAGAAGATCAACAACAATGCATACAAACTGGAGTTGCCAGGTGAGTTTAACATCTCTTCTACTTTTAATGTTATTAATTTTAGCTCCTTTCCATGCAGATGAACGAGTTCTAAGGTCATAATCTTTTCAATAGAGGAAATGATGAGGCATCCAAGCTAGCATCCCTGGAACCGAGGAGTGTCATCTCAATCCCACAGCTAAGGAGAAGTCCAAAAACAAGAAGAGGATCCAAGAGTGTAAGAGAAGACTTCAACAAGTCAATGGAGAGCTTGATAACCCTAATGGACCATAAAGAGCTCAAAGGAACAGTTCTCTCTAAGGAGATTAATCAAGACACTCCAATGGATCCAACAAGCATCTCAAGCGTGGAAAACACTCAAGAAGACAAGGAATTACAACAAGCTTCAATCATACATCTCAAGTATTCTTCAATAGCATTATTGCCGATTTTGCAAGGACATCACGAATCCTCATTTTTCACCATCACTAAGAATGCAATGTGTGTATTTGAATTATTTTACACTCACCAGTGTTTATATTATTTGGCAAGGTTTTTCTTTTTATTTGAGTCTTAGAAGTCCCAACGTTTTGTAACTTAGGGTCTAACGTGTGTGTTGTTTTTTTATTTCTTTCCTTTTTTGTAGTTTTCGGCCGAAAGAAGCTACATGCTATTTATAAAGCTCCTTCTAAACTTGTATTTTTAACCTAATATCATTAAAGAACCCAAATTTTCTTACCAAAGAAAACCCTAGCTGCTTCCTTCTTCTTTGCGTGTGATTCACATAGAGTTGAAGCTCTCAGAATTATCAAAGCTTTGTCAGTAGCTTTGTGGCATCATTCTATCCACCCTTGTTCAATCCTAATATCATCTTGTCTCTAATTCAGGGAGCGTGTTACCACCAACTGAATTTGCTCCATCTTGTCCCACTTTGATCCATCACTTGTCAGGCAGAGAGCATGTTACCACCAGCTGCTTGACTCCATCAGTATCACTCACTCACCTACGGTTATGTGCCTGCACCAGCAATAGAAGAACTTTCTAAGATTCTCTATGGTGGGAATGGTAAAGATTTGGTTAATGAGAGTGAAGCTAAAGTAGAGATGATCACTAAAGAATAAGATAAGAGTTCCAAGAAGGTTGGAAAGAAAGATGCACCAAGAATTGCGCCTCCTACTTATGAGCCTTCACTCCCATTCCCGAGTGATTTCTCACTAAATCTCAAAAGAAAGTCCTCTCAAGATTCAAAGCTAGCATGAGTAAGGTTGGAGTACATTTCCCTCCTATTAATAGCTTGCACTTGGTGATTTACATCTTGATAATGCTTTATGTGATTTCGGTTCAAGTGTTAATGTTATCTCCTCTGAAATGGTGAAGAGATTAGGGATCAACCACATAAAGCCTCACCCTCCTCCATTATGTATGTGGATGCTTCTTCATAGTCCCCCCTTGGTTTCATTGAGGACTATCCTCTTATGGTTGGAAATTTCCTAGTCCCAACAGATTTCACGATAGTAGAAATGGTTCAAAACCGTCGAGTTTCTCATCTTTTAGGAAGACCCTTTCTATACCCCGCGGGAGCAAACATATATTCCCCAACAAGAAAGTGGTTCTCGAAAACGTTAACACCACGGTTTCCTACCCCATTGAGTTATCCACTACAAAATTTTGTGGTACCATCAAACATGAGGAACCAAAGATGTTGAAGTTTTGGATGGTGGTTGTCTAGAGCTTCTATTTGAAGAGCCAATTGAAAAAACATTCATGGCGAAGCCACCAAAACAAATCCACCCTCTCAACCTTATGAATGCTTTAAAGTAGTTATCTTATACTATGACCTTAACACCTTGGAGCCATATTGATGAAATGGTAGAGTATAAATTCAAATTCAAAGGTCGGTCCAACCCTTTTGCATCGGTTAAAGCGATACTCTTGCCTGAATTCAAAGAAAAAAAAGCTCAAAAGGTGTTGAAGAGTTGATGAAAAGGTCCTCACACTCGCATTCAAGGAACATTCTAGGAGTCCCAAAACTCCTCCTATCTCTCCACTCCCTAAGACTCCTTGACTAGGTATTGTCCTCTCCCTTTCATTGTAAATACCATTTACTTTTTGTTTCTTGTTTCCCCACTCTTTGACATTTTTACACCAAGACGGTGTAATTCAAGTTTGAGGGAGGGATTTGTTTTGATTTTGTGTTTTATGTTCTTATTTTTCCCTTTTTTGCATATTTGAGTCACATACATACACTTATTTGCATAGAAAACCACAAAAAATCCAAATAATTTGAAAACATAAAAAAGAAGTATGTAGTTTTATTCGCATATTAGGATTGAGTCTAGAAGCATATATGTTTGCATATACATATGGGATATTTTTCTTGTAAAAGTTCACGCTCAGAATTAAAATCATTTCCCTTAGTCATTGATTTTTATTGCTTGAACATCTTTGAAAAAATGAAAAATCCATGTTTTGACCTTTGCATCTTCCAAAATATAACTTATACTTTTGTGAGGATGTCATGACCTTTGAAGCATTTATATGAACTTGGACTTAATTTGAATCTAATCTTCTCGCTTAGGGTGATTTAAATGCATTTTCATGGTTTACTATTAGTCACATTTGGGTTTTCTTATCCACTTTTCTACCCTTGTACTGATACGAATGGTTATTCTTACCTTTAGAATGGTTCCCCTACATTTAATCTTTGACTATTTCTTTCAAACCCTTTGATTGAATTGAAGAGTGAGGCCTTTTGTTGATAATGTTATGATTTTGCAAAAACTTGAGACTATATGGAATGACAAATGATTAACTCTTGTTTTAGCTAGCAATGGTAAGACTAGCGATTAAGATGAGAATAAAAGACTTGGATGGTTAGATTGAGTAATTGGTTTGGGTTTCAGAAAGAAAAGGTTAAAAAGAAAGGTTTATGAATGTTATGAAAGGGAATCACTACGGAAACTAAGTGTTAAGCAAAAAACTCTAAGTCTCAAGCATGAATAAGAATAAGAATAATGTGGTTGATCATGAGGTTGAGTGTTAAAAGGACCAAAGAGTGTAATGATTTGGGGTTGAAATGAGAATAAGAATAATGTGAAAAGGGTAGAAACTACGATTCATTTCATAAGATGGGATAGGATAAGAAAGATAAATTTTGTATGCATCGATTGTTCCCCTTCTTAGATGGATTTTGCATTTAACTAGCATTCATATGTTTTGAGAGCAACTACCCAAAGAAAAGCACTTTTGAAACCACCTCAAAAATCTTCACCCAAAACCAATTGAGAAAAAATTGATTTTCCTTTGCGAGACCGCACTAAACATCTTAATGAATGTTAAAGAGGTTTTCAATTTGATTGTGTGTTTTGCCTAAGTATAGGGGTTTCATTAGAAACTTGTCCTTTTTTCTTGTACCATTTAACTATATTTGAGGACAATGAATTTAATCCATCGTTTGATACTTTGTGGCTTTGAGCCCCCACTTTTTAAACTTTCCCTTAAACCGCTATTTCTTTTTTGCTTGCAGACAAGCAAATGAAAAGTTTGGGGGAGTTGATATCTATGGTTTTTCATGTTTATAATCTTTGTCTTCAAAACTTTAGTGTTATCTTGCATCACTTACGAGTTTTATATGTTTAGTCTCACTTTTGCATTATCACACATTTTAGAGTCTCAAGTTTTATATCTTGCATTTGCATAGTTTTGTGTCCCTTTTTAGGTAGTTTGAAGATTTGGAGACTTGAAGTTTAGAAATGGAGGTTCTAAAAGATACATGAGAAGTTCCAAGAAAATCTCAATCATTTGAAAAACCACTATAATTATATTGAAGAGCATAAAAATGAAGAATATGGGTCGAAACAGAAGTGAATTTGGAAATTAGATCCATAGGATTTCATGCCCGGAATGTGCTCGATGAAATGGTTGAAAGAATCTAAATGGGATTTTCTTCCTTTGCCAATGGAAATTGATGTTAGAGTGATTAGTGGTTGAATTAGACTTTATTATTAATGCTCATTGATCATTTTTCACATACGCATTTGTTGGTAATGATAGTGAATAGTGAAGGCATTAATACCATAGAAGTGGATTAGTCTTGATAAGTGATCTAAAACGAAGGGTAGTGTCATAATAGGTTTTTAGCATCATTAAAGATTCATCATCTCGTCTAAATCATTGTCATCCCATTTACTTGTCGCTTTTATCATCTTAGTATCAATCTTATTTCTATTTTTACTTATTTAGTCGTTGTTAAGCTTAATTTGCATTCTTAATTACCAAAACCAATCATATTAGATTAGATTAATTGAATACATGCTATTCTAGTGTGTAGTTCTCTTGTTCTCCATGGATCAATCCTAAAAGTGCTACATCGATAATCGATGCACAATTAAGTTTTAATAGATGCATTTATCATATATATGCATTTTAGTCTTATTTTGCATTATCTCGCATTTTAGAGTCTTAAATTATATATAATGTATTTTGTATAGTTTTTGAGTCTTTTTAGGGGAACCTTGGACGATCTTTGAGCCTTAGAATTTAAGAGATGATCAAGAAGAGATGACAAACAAAGTGAAGAAGAGCTTGCAGTAGTCACCCAAACTGCTCGAATAATCCAAAATGCCTGAAAGATTACATTAGACGAACGTCTTACCGGGCCAGTTTAGTATTAAATTCGTGTCAAGATAAGAAATTGATTTAGCTTTTCCAATGGATGCGGTCTCGAGTTATTTAGAGTGGTATTCCAATAGTTATGGTTGAATTACTGGACACATATCATCTTCTCCGTGAATGAGAAAACATAATTTTGTGTTGACTAAGATGTTTAGACTTGACCCGACTATTTTTGTTGCCTTCATATAAATACTTGTAAAACCACTTCTAAACCTAAGTTTTATTCTCTCTAGAGTTGGTTTTTAGATCCAAACTCTCTTTAGATGTTTTTGATTGATCTTCATCATATTATCTTTGTAAATTCATGTTTATATCTTTTCCTTTTTTCTTCGTTTTAGTTGTTAGTCTTTTAGTTGGATCATGTGTTATGTTATATTATGATGATTTCATGGTAAAATGATGATTGTTTAGGTTGATTATAATTAGATCATTCATTTAGGGATATCATTATGCTAGATTTGATGTGAACACTTGAATCTATATAATAGGAATTTCACTCCCGAAAGATGTTCAATGAAATGTTTGAACCAACCTTTTATGAGCGTTACATATCTATCCAATTGAATTGACGATTAGGGTGTTTAGTGAACTTGTTGGAATTTTTTTTTTAATGCTCATCGATTATTTGATTTCTAACGGATGTTATGATGATTAGATAATTAGTAAAGTAATTAGCGTCACGAAAATGGATTAGCAATATTTGTGAATTCCATGTTCTATGATGGTTTTTTTATTCAATTGCTTGCATCATTGTTTGATTATCAATCTCTTGCATCATTGTTTGGTCTGATGCTTTTCTCTTGTTTTCTTTTTGCATTTCACTTCTTTTCATTTCTTGATTATAAAAACTAAAAATATTTTCTCTAGATTAGTTTGAATCTCGAATCTCTAGTGTGTGATCTTTATTTTTTGTGGTTTGATAGCTAAAGTTGTGCAATGAACGATAGGATAATTGTAGCATTCCAAAACACGATTATTAGTAGTCTTCTTATGGGTGTTGTACCTTGGTTCATACCTGCAAACTTCTCAGATGAGGTTGATCCCTTAACAAACTTAATTTTATCACTATACCTACATGATAGCCTAGCCCCAAGTTGACATTGCAGGTTCTGCCAATTGTTAGAATATTTTCCAGATCCTTCGTTCTTCTGCTCATCATCTTGATATTTCTTACTTGATCTTCAAGATGCATTCCAACATAATAGACTTCATTTTTTCCATCTTTAATTCTCATTCCAGAAGTGAAATGTGGCTTAGAAAAATTTTCTTCGTAGTGAAAAGTGACTGGTTTTCTTCATTCCTTAAGATCAATTCTTCTTTCAGGGATGTGATTACTATAAAGTCAGATACAACTTGAGCATCCAAAATCAGATTCAACTTGATCAATTCTCCTTGTGATTATGTATCTAGATTTTCATCAATTTGAGCATCCAAAATCTGACCCTCTTCATCTTCTTCAATGAGTCCCAATTAAGAACCAAGATTGTTGAGAATCTCTTCTTTACCAAGATCATCATCTTCAATATCATTTTCGCTCCACGTCACATAAGATTTTTCCTTCTTGCTAGTCATTCCTAGACAGTCAGCCTTTGTATGACCATAGCCATTGCATTCATAACACTTCAGTAAATTTCTCCCCTTGATTGATTATCAATGGATTCTCCAGCACTCATAGTTAGGTTTTCAAACTCATAATCACACATATCGATCATGGTTTGCTTCACGTTGCTAATTTTCTCAAACAAAAATTTCAAGATGTCCTAAGCCTCCTTTGATGTTGTGCATCCTTGCACCCTGGTGAACTGATTCATTGACAAGGAGTTAAAGATAGAATACAAAGCTTTGACGTGGTTTTGGCTTGTGTCTTCTCATTATCAGTCCATGAATTCTTGGGTTTTGGAAACACTTTCCCATCATCTTCAGTTGTTGTTGGATGTTTCCATTATATGTGGACATCAAGTACAACCTAACCCAAGGAGCAAACCACAATCACTGGAGACAACCCGAGGCGACCAAAACGGAGCTAAATACCAAACCAAGTTCAATAAATGAAGAACCTAGAACCAGGCATATGGATAAAATAATATAAAAGAGACAATTGTCCAGAAACTACCAATTTCGAGAGATGAACAAGATTCATCACAAACGTTTGGCCCAAGCATGCTCAGCCTACCTGAGAAGACCCCTGAGCCTTGTGTAGTTCAGAAGAAGCCCAAGATCAACTGGTACAACCCAAAGACCACTTTGAATATATTTTTAGCTCAACTAAAGAATTCCTCAAAGTGGAATCAGCGCATTAGGAGTTCAAACGAAGGAGTTATTCAATTTACAAACCGGGTAATCCCCAACTTACCCGATTTGGACATAGACGCATTCATTGGAGAATTCCGACCAGATCAGAAGGAAGTAATCTATGAAGCGAATTTTTCTACAATCTTAATCAACAGAGACTCACGGCGAGTTGGAATCAAGTCAATATCGGTTTTAGTTTGGGAGATATTAATTTTCTAAACACGAAGGATCCTTGACTTGCTTTATTTGGAACCTTTTGGTTTTGGGAGACTTCAATCACATTTTTGGCATCCAGGAGAGCTTCTACATCAACTAGAGTGTCCTAAGATAGTATTCACGTGTATTAATAACCCTTGAATCAGGTGGATCCAACCCCACTCACCCACAGACAAAGACTTTACCATATATGGACCCGAGAGCATTCAAAGCCCAACCCCAACTGCAATATTATGATTTGGTGCGTCTTAAGAGAATTATTAGAAGATTAATTTGCCATGGAATCATCCAGAAGCTATCAAGATACAAGCGCCCACGAGTTACCACTTTTGGCCTAAGCATAACGGCTATATTCTTCAAGGCACATCTCCACTTGTTTTATTTAATTTAATTCTTGTTATTTCTCTCCTATTTGAGAGTGTTGTTACAGTCCTAGATTCGAGCTTATATAAGCTCAAGTCATCTCATTGTACAAGACACCCTTTGAGTATTTGTTTCGATTGTGTTGTTGAGTTCCTAAATGTGTGATTAATTAGTGCTTTAAAAACCTGCGATTGAGTTTATTTTAGTGATTCAAACATTTTTTTTTCATCACCGATTAAGCGAGTCAATCACTCTTATCCTGTTCAATCTTGACATTCATCCCACCTTCCGCGAGTTAAGCTTGGAATCTCGTGATCATCTAGTGATTTAAACTTGGAGTGATTCCAATATTGTATACTTTTTTACTAATAACATAAACTTTTAAAAAAGATCTACTTATCTCGGATATTAAACAACCTATTCTACCCAATAGAATTGAACCCGACTAAAACAAGTCCTAAGACTAATGCTACGTTTATTCTACTCACCCAAACGTGAATCATAAAGATATTTATGAACTCTCACCTTCTTAGATTTATCGTCTAACTTCAAAGTTACAATCTCACGACAATAGTCTCAAAGTGTCACATGCAGCTCATGGCCTCACTAAACTTGAATCAACACAAAGGAATAAACTTGCTCCTAAAGCTTATTCTTTCTTTAATTGATTGTATAGAATATTCATTAAATATCTACAACCACTCACATCTCCAACAGCTTTGCCATGTTATCTCCAGTGTCTATGTTAGCCTTCAGAGTCTTCAGGTGATCTGATGCAGCTTCCTAATCCACGCAACAGGCTGTGTCAAGAATCAGTATCTTCAGATGTATCATGATTTTAATGGTTTTCACCCATTGGTTCCATAAGTTTCTATGGTCATTTATCAAGTCTAGGTTAGGTTTTATGTCTTTTTTTACTTTATTTATAGTTTTTATAGGATTTACAAGTCATTAGAGCTTAAATAATCATTTGGACTTACTGTAGACGCTGTTAAGACTTGAAACATTAAAACAAGATGCATCAAGATCAACCAAACCAAGAAAGTATCAACCATATTGATATTTTGATGAAGTGATGCGTTTTGGAGCAGGTGTCGATCAATCCTCAAGGAGATCGATCGATCCGTAGTTTGAGATTTTCAAATAAAACTCAAACCGACTATAGAAACTCTTTTCTCATATAAATACGGATGCACATGTTTTTGCAGTTCTAATTTTTAATTATTGCTTGTAGCTTTTTGTTTTCTTAGCTTTGGTAGAAGAAATCTCTTACTCTAAAAGTATTTTTTGAATCCCGATATCGTTACTTTGGATTTGTTTTATTCAATCATTCCATTTATTTATTATTATTTTATCTACTATGTATGAGTAATCCACCAGTTGGGTTTAGGGTTTTTTCAAGGGGATTTGATGACCAAATAGGGTTAAATTTCAATTAGGGATTTATCATTATAGTTTTTCATCTATTGTGTTCTCAATGTTTAAGTTAACTTGATCACTTAGTTTCCAATCTCTAGGTTTAATCTATGCGTCAAAAGTGAAGTTAGGTTGCTGGAACCAATATTATATAAGCTTAGCCAACGAGAGTTGATGCTTAGTCGTCTAAATGAACATATCAAACTTGTTTATATTGCTGGCATAAAATTCTAGGGCTCATTTGAGAGTCTATTGTCTGGATAGTTAGACAGTTAGCGCTGCTAGAGTAAGTTACCTTTTCAATAGTTATTCGAGTTCTTGAACGATTTGTTAATCAAACTCCTAGTTAGTTAGATAGCTTATTCGATCATTGATACATGCGACATTCCCTGTGTCCAGCATCTTTATCCATTAGATTTACATCTTTTTAATTAACAACTATATATTTTTTGCAATTGTGACATTCAACTCCACATATTATATTCTAGCTCTATTTGTTCAACATAATTCTTAGTGTGATCTTAGTATCTGTGGATTCGACCATGATCTATATTACTGTGCACTTGCACTGATAGTGAAGTTTAAAACCTGAGACATCAAGTTTTTGGCACTATTTCTGGGAACTAATATGTTGCCTACAAGTTCTTTTCTCGAGTCTAGTCTAGAACTTTTAATTTTTTTTGTATCGAAGATTGATCGATCCCTTAGGAGATCAGTCGATCCTCTTTAATTTATTTTTCGATTTTTCTTGGTTCAGGTGCATGTAATCTGATATGTTGGGTTTTTACCTTCATTTTAGTTGCATTCCTCATAAGTTTGGTCTCATATTACATTCATTCTAGCGTATAGGTTCATGTTTTGCATGATTATCTTGTGTTGAAGCTACATGAAGTGGAGTGGGCAAAAAGAGGTGAATTGGAGTGAGATATGCATCAAGAGGGATCATTTGGAAGCAAATAAGAGAAATGATAATCCAGAACCAATCTAAAATGTCTCAAAGATCGAGTCAAATGAAGGTATTTTCTTGAGATTTAGTACCAAACCCCTTGATAAAAGTTATAGGAGATTGAGTTAAATTTCTAATGGAGGTGTTCTTGAGTAATTTGGGTCAGTTTTTAAGGATATATGAGCCATTTTGTGAAGAGCGGTATTATCCAACGGGTTCATGTGACCACTGGGAAGTGACAAAACTCACATGAGGAACCAGCGGCCAATTTGAGCGGGATCATGACACTGCTGTGGCCACAGCGGTTTTTAGCGAGATCATAACACCGCTGGAATGCTTCTGAGATTCCTAATTTTGGTGCTAAACCAAGTCAACCCTTATTTAATTTTAGTTGACCAATCTTGTTTTCCTTCTCCTTTAAATACTTGTCTAAAAACATTTAAAACCCTAAGTTTTCTTCTATGGAGAGTTTTTTAAGATTCAAATTTTATTATGGATGGTTTGGATTGATTTATATGATATTATGAAACTCTTATGAAGGATTCTTCATATATACCTTTGTAAATCCATCTCTTTTTCCTTTGTCATTTTTTTCATTTACGATGTTAGTTTTTTAGATGGATTATGGGTCATACTAGAATAGGATGAATTGATGGTTAGATGATGATTGTTTAGGTTGATTATGGATAGATCCTTTGTTTAGGTTTTTTTAATGCAAGTTTAGCCAGGGAATTGGTAGTGTAAGAGCATAGGCATTTCACGTTTGGAAGGTGTTCGATGAAATGCCGGAATGAAAGTTTTTATGAGTTTTACATACCTAGCGAATGGAAGTTGATGATTAGGTTATTTAGTGAACTTATTGGACTTGTTAGTAATGCTCTTTGATCATTTAGATAGCTAACGGAAGTTAATGATTATCTGATGATAAAGGTAGGGATTAGTGTTACAGAAGTGGATCTAATTGGTGATTTCCATGTTCTCGGATGGTGTTCAATCAATCTTTGGCATCATTATTTAATTGTTAGTTCTTTCCTTTGATAGTAAAACCAATAGGCCATTGCATTTCTCTTGTTTTCCTCTTTGATTTTCATTTATTTTGCTTTTCTAAATTCAAATCTTTATTTTGCTCTAGATTAGGTAGAATCTCGCATCTCTAGTGTGTAGTCTTTAGTTTTTGTGGATCGATCCCAACGTACTCAACGTATATGGGTTTATTTGATAGATCCGGTTTTAAAAACTTCTTTATCAAATTAGATTTACATATTTTTAATTTACAACTATATATTTTTTGCAATCGTGACATTCAACTCCATATATTATATTATAGCTCTATTCGTTTCAACATAAGTCATAGTGTGAGCTTGGTCTCTATGGATTCGACCATAATCTATACTATTGCGTATGACTGTGCACCTATAGTGATAGTGAAGTTTAAAACCTAAGACATCAAGTTTTTGGCGCTGGTGCCGGGGACCAATATGTTGCCTACGATTTTTTGTTTCGAGTCTAGTCTAGAACTTTTAATGTTCTTGCATCGAAGATTGACTGATCCCTTAGGAGATCAATCGATCCTCTTTAATTTATTTTTTGTTTTTTCTTGGTTCTCATGTGCATGTAATTACGAAGCCAACACTCAGAATTTTTGCAACTTAAGTGTTGATGAGCTTTTGAGAACAATTTGAGCAAACATCCAAGCCACTAGAGAAGCTAGAATGGCTGGAAGATATGACCAACTGGGTCAAGGAGTCGGGTTATACAATCTCGAAGAAGATCTTGAAGCTGCTGCTGTAACATTTCAGAACGCTATTGCACTTCAGTAAGGCGCAAAAGCTTAAGCTACACCCCAAAGGGAGCTTGTTGCACGAAAACCTCATGTTTTACCACCTTGCATCCCCAAGCTGTGCATTACAACAAGCCCCAGCGATGGGTAACACTTGGTGAGCAGGATGCGCCACACACAAATTACAAGAACTGCTCAGCAATCACTCCACCTGCCATTCAGAGGCATGATTACGAGATCGTTGCGCTATTTTCAAGCAGTATAATTTCAGTGGGCATTCTAAGGATAACCCTATGGATTACATTGATATATTTGATGAAACATACATCACAGCTAGCTCACATGGCGTACCACATGAATACTTATGTTGTAAGCTATCTCGTTTTCTCCGCACGATAAAGCCTACCAATGGATAATGGCAATAAAGCCTGAATCTATCACTAGTTGGGAACAACACAAATCCGTGTTCTTGTCTCATTTCTTCACTAAGGCTAGATATGCTGCTCTTAAGAACTAGATTGCTACTTTCCATCAAGATGCCACTGAATCGTTCTACGAGGCATGAGATCGACTCAAAGGATACTTAGGAACTGTTCGCATCAAATGTACACTGATTCGGACATGATGAACTTCTTTTACAGTGGAATTGATTCGAAGTATTAAATGGCGTTGGATACAACAAGTAGAGGTGACTTTATGAGCAACACGCTTGAGGAAGCAAATGAGCTGATTGAGAACCTAAAAGTAAGCAACGCTAATCATTGTGCTAATTAATATGAGGCAACGAATTGCTAGAAGCAACAAGGCTATAAGGGATCTTATTGCTATGGTTGATATGCTGATTAAAGCACAACGGAGAAATGTGAATATGTATGAGGAGTAGGATTAGCAAGCTTGTGGTAATGCGGTTAACTATGTAGGAGGATAAGGAAACTACATGAATCATTCGAGTCTATCCTACAGAAGCACCAATGTGGAGAGTCCAACCAATCAATTTTATCCTTCAATCATAAACAACCAGGAGCAGCAATACCAAGCCAAACTTTTTGCCCCAGCTCAGCCACATCAGAACTTTACGTAAGAATTCCAGCAAGTTCTAGAAGGACAGAAAAAATTTGCCATTGAGATCAATGCTAATGGAATGCATAACGATCTTTAGAAAAAGTTTGAGAAAGTAAGTACTCACACGCGTGTGTTAGAAAAACAAGTTATTTAGACAGCTGCAATGGTTAAAGCCATCAGGGAAGCCAGAGACCAACCCAAAGGAGTAAATTCAAGCCATCACGCTCAGAAGTGGAAAACAAGTTACTCCAAAGTCACATGATATTGAGATCGATCGATCCTCCCTAGAGATTGATCGATCCCAATTACAAAAAAAATTTTTAAACAGTTTCATTAAGACAAGGATCGATCAATCCACACCACGATTGATTGATCACGTGGATCTTCAAGTGTAAAAAAAATCCATGAAACTACGGGTGCTAAAGGGTCTAGAACAATATTTCTGCTGAAAAGGAACCACCATATATGCCTAAGCTTCCTTACCCTTCAAGAAGAAGTATTAAGATTCATGAGAAAGAGTTGGAGAAGATGCAGTGCATGTGGGAGAATTACAAGTGAGATAACGCTTTGTTAATGCTATAAGGATGGTCGCGACTCACAAGAAGTACATGAAAGACATCCTTACAGATAAGATGAAAATTGAGAAGGGTTTCATGGTCTTTACACATGAGCTTAGCGCGTTGTTACAGAACATTTTTTTGGAAAAACGCGAGGATACAAGAAGTTTCCCTTTGCCATGGGACAAGGGTGATTTCAAATTAGATCGTTGATTATGCGATTTAGGAGAGCTCGTGTGAGCCTAATGCCATTTTTCATTTCGAAACGACTGGGGTTTTACACTTATAAACCATGCAAGATCTCCTTGGTCGTAACGAATCTATCTGTTTGGTATCTAGTTGGCCTTCTAGAGAAAGTGTCTGTAAAAATTGGTGGATGCTGGATCTTAGTGGACTTCAGAGTGCTGGAACTCAAAGAAGAACCACGAGATCCTATCATCCTTGGTATATCTTTCTTAGAAACCGCAAGGGAAATCATCACTGATCATCAAGAAAAAATTGATCTTCGTCTAAGTGATTTGGTGATGAAATTTGATGTTGAGAAGATGATGAGGAAGCCCACAAAGTATAACAACACTTTCTAGGTATATACCGTAGAAGAAATCACAAAAAAGATAATGCAGGAAGTGCATTAGGAAGGCCCATTAGAAGTCGCATTGGTGCAAGAGGAAGATGATTTGGTTATTCCATGATGAGAGCAATTGGGTTAGCATGTATTTTAGACTCTCCTGAAAGCATTAAGATTGTTTCATTCGCCAACATCAAAGGAAACAGCAAGAAGATCTAATCACATATGTTAAAATTGGATTAGAAAAATGTGCGCAGAGATCAATCGATCCCCTCCTTGTATTGATCGATCCTAGCAACCAAAACTCATCATCAAATTTCCAACCAATTCTACAAACCAACGATATGCAATGATGATTCTTTGAGTGTTATTAGGAATGAACAACAGACTCAAAAAAACAATGTGTTAGGACGCAAAAAGAGCATCGATCGTACAAATTCAAAATATGCAGCTCAAGATTTGAGTCTGTAATGTGTCTGTAAAGATTGGTGGATGCTGGATCTGGTTGGCCTTTAGAGAATGTGTCTGTAAAGATTGGTGGATGCTTGATCTTAATGGACTTCAAAGTGCTGGAACTCGAAGAAGAACCACAAGATCCTATCATCTTCGGTAGATCTTTCTTAGAAATCGCAGGGTAAATCATCAATGATCAACAAGGAAAAATTGATCTTCATCTAAGTGATTTGGTGATAAAATTTGATGTTGAGAAGATGATGAGGAAGCCCACAAAGTATGACAAGACTTTACGGTAGTTACCGTAGATGAAATCACAAAAGAGATAATGCAGGAAGTGCATTATAAGGGCCAATTAGAAGTCGCATTGGTGCACGAGGAAAATGATTTTGGTTATTCCATGATGGAAACAAATGGGTTAGCACGTATTTTAGACTTTTCTGAAAGCATTAACATCGTTTCATTTGCCAACATCAAAGAAAACAGCAGGAAGATCTAATCTCATATGTTAAAATTGGATTAGAAAAATGTGCGCCGAGATCAATCGATCCCCTCCCTGGATTGATCGATCTTAGCAACCAAAACTCATCATCAAATTTCCAACCAATTCTAGATGCCAACAAGCCAACGGTGTCAATGATGATTCTTTGAGTGTTACAAGGAGCGAACAAAAGACTCAAAAGTACATTGTGCCAGGACGCAAAAGAGCATTAATTGTAAGAATTCAAAAGTTGCAGCTCAATAGGATCCTTCACCGTGGAAACTTCCATGCTTGAAGTTTGCAGCAAACATATAGTATAACAAACCACACCCTGTACATCATGATCAAGACAAGGATATCTCCAATTTTGTTACAGAATCTCACAACGCTTAGACGTCATTATAGTCATGCTTGTCACATAAAAAAAGCGTTTCAAGGAGGCAACCCTTAAGTGTTTCTTCTATCTTTATGTATTTTTATTTAGATTTTTCACATTTTGTGTTTAGTATACATGAGCAGGTCCAAACGCAGAAGATGGAAATTTTTAGAACGTTTCTAGAGTCTAGGATTGATCGATCCCTAAAACAGAGAGATATAGGATAGTGATCAGATCGATCCTTGGGTTTTAGAAAATTTGGTTTGCTTTCTTATATCCTCTCTTTGCATTCCCTGTTGTTATTTGTAACATCCTTTTCTTTGATTTTATTTCACAGTGGGACGCATAGAAGTAGGTATGGGGAAGCGTGTGTGCTCGATACTAATACTTGTGTTTTCTTTTCCTATTTAGAGTCAGTTTCTTTTGTTTTATAGAGTCAAAAATTTGGGAATTATATATGTTGTTCTAGGATTTCATTTTTAACATTGACTAACTTTATAACATCGATGGTTCTCAGTATAAGAAGATTGGAAACACCATCAGTGGATCGACTTTACCCAAAGTGCCCTATCTTTTGGAAATTTAAATGATCTAACGTTGACTTTATCTTACATCACTTTTATAAGTGACGTGAACATCTCACTTAGGGGTTTGATATCGCACACTATATCGCAACATTCAGAGTTCATTTCTGATTTCTTTACCACCCTTTTTAGAAATCTTAATAGACAAGCTTATCGTTAGCTTGGTACCACACATTTAACTTATTCATTCATTCAAACCACATGCCTCTGTTACATCATTATAATGTGCAATCAAGTGAAAAAAACTACAGCGTATGCGGACTGACACAACTAACTGTTCTAAGGATATTTGGTAGGATTAATGCTCTCTTTTACTTGGATAATACACATTTGAGTTGTCCATGGTACATAAAATGTATGACTAGAACCGGTTCCAACTTTCCCTTCCCAGAAAAAGAAAAAATATAAAAAATATAGAAAAAATATATGTAGAGAGCGATCAATCCTTAGCAAGATCAATCGATCCTATGAATGAATAAAAAAGAAAATTAAACGAGAAGGTAAAGAAGAAAAAGAAGAAACCATAATAAAGTCTATTTAGAGGCTAATGTGTTATCTTAGGCACCAGCTCAACTTTGTCATGACATGTATCGAGCTTGACAGGGATTTCGAGGTTCGTGAAGTTGTGTATCAACATTTGTTCCTTGTCTCACTATGATTTTGCTCATTGGTTTGCATCGGTCTTCAACATCAGAGCCTAAATACTTCAACTTCCATCAAATAGCCTTCCATTCCATACCCATTATCGCAAATGATATCCCATTTGTGAGATAATCAATGAATGTTAAAAGGTTGATAATAAAGATTTTGGAAATTGTTTAAGATCTCGGAAGCCAGAGAATGTTAATGATTGCTATTCTTATGGTCAAGTACATGTTGTACTAACTTATTCTTGATTTTTTTTAAGTTCTTAAGGATTGGAAGTTCAATGCAGTGGAGTCTAAAGGAGTACGTAAGTTACCGTTTTCAAACATTTCTTCTTTATTTGATTTCTTTACTTTTTTCTTCTTGAGGAAAAGCTAAGGTTTAAGTCTGAGGGAATGGATGTATCATTATTTCAATGGTTTTCACCATTGGTTCCATAAGTTTCCATAGTCATTTATCGAGTCTTGGTTAGGTTTTATGTCTTTTTGGCTTTGTTTATACTTTTTACGGGATTTACAATTCATTGAAGCCTAAATGATCATTTGGAATTGATTTAGACGTTTCAAGACTTTAAATATCAAAAGAAGATGCATCACGATCGCCCGAACCAAAAAAGAATCGACCACATTGATTTTTAATGAAGTGATGCATTTTAGAGCAGGAATCGATCGATCTGCAGTTCGAGATTTTCCAAAATCAAAATCCAACCGACTTTAGGAACTTTTATCTCATATAAATAGGGATGTACATGTTTACTGTAGTTCCAACTTGTTATTATTGCTTTTAACTTCTTGTTTTCTTAGGTTTGGGAGAAGAAATCTACTCGAAAAGAAGTGTTTTCCGAACCCCGATATTGTTAATTTGGATTTATTTTATTCAATAAATATATTTATTTATTATGATTTTATCTACTATGTCTGACTAATCCACCAGTTGGGTTTAGGGTATGTTCAAGGGGGTTTTATGATTGAATAGGTTTAAGTTTCAGTTAGGGATTTATCATTATAGTTCTTCATCAATTATGTTCTCAATGCTTAAGTTAGCTTGATCACATATCTTATGATCTCTAGGTTTAATCTATGCTCCAAAAGCAAAGTTAGGTTGTAGAATCAACATTAGATGAGTTTCGTATCCTTAGTTAATGAGAGCTAATACTTACTCATCTAAGTGAACATATCAGACTTGTTTAGACTACTGACATGAAATTCTTGGGCTCATTTAGGAGTATATTGTTCTAGAAATTCATGGTTAGATAGTTAGCGTTGCGAGAGTAGATTAGCTTTACAATAGTTATTTGAGTTCTGGAACAGTTTGTTAAACAAATCTCTAATTAGTTAAAAAGTTTAATCGATCATTGATACTTTCGACATTCTCTGTGCCATCATCTTTCTCCATTAGATTTATATTGTTTTAATTTATTTTTACTTACTTTCTGCAATCGTGACATTCAACCCCATATAGTATGTTATAGCTATATTTGTTTCAACATAATTAATAGTGTGACCTTGGTCTCTATGGATTCAACCCTAATCTATACTAATGCATACGACTATGCATTTGCAGTGATAATAGTGAAAGTTAAAACCTGAGAAATCAAACATTTCTTGAGATTCTCAAAGTCATAGTTTTTGTGCCACCATGGTCTCTTTTCAATTATTGAAATTTCATTCGATGCTTAATCCTGCCGAAGATACAAAAAAATAAGGGGACGAGAAGAATGGGAAGAAGAAGATCTAGCTAGAAGATACTAAATATGATGACAAAAGGATAAGAAATATTTTAAGGAAAAAGAAGAATTTTGTGTGGGCAAAACATTTAGTTATTGAAAGTCAAGTCTCTAGTTATGAGGTTTCAGTGAATTATAGGTTTTCATTTGTTTTATGAGTACAATGTTGAATAGAACAGAAAAAATAAAACTAAGATGGAAAACTAAAACAAAAGCTCATTTAAGTTTCAAGAAAAAAGTAGAGAAATGTTTAGGTTGTCTACTTCAATACAAGTCTCAAGTTGTCCACTTCAATACAAAATTACGGACTGATTCCTTGTGAACAAATTCGTGTGACCTTAGAATTTTTCTGCCTCGTACGATTGCTAAGCCTCTTATTCGGTAATTTTCTTGGTACTTGGAGAGAGAAAATTGACGATTTAGAGAGAGAA
This sequence comes from Cardamine chenopodiifolia, assembly GCA_963922655.1. Taxonomy (NCBI): domain Eukaryota; kingdom Viridiplantae; phylum Streptophyta; class Magnoliopsida; order Brassicales; family Brassicaceae; genus Cardamine; species Cardamine chenopodiifolia. Next base: position 11,521,609 of record OZ000486.1, on the reverse strand, counting down.
ATCATATTTTATTACTAATTTTTTTTTGGCTGAGTATAAATAAGGGATCACATCCGTTTATATCTTAAATCATTTCCTCAGTCGACGGTCGGGATTAATCCCACCTAACGATGGAGATTGAACATCTAGATCTTTCCACATTATTATGCACTCTAAAAAGCTCATACCATATTATAAAAAAGCTCATACCATATTATAAGAGCTTCTAGAGAATTCTACATATCTGGAAATAACCTAAGTGAGAGGAGTCCAAATATTGACTACGTGTTACACTGACAACCTCCAAAATTCAACCCTTTGTGAAATTCAACTCGTTCAGAAAGTTCGGGCATTAAACAATATCCCACCCGTTTCGCGACGTCTTCGTCGTCATGGATAACTTGAACCTCTCCTTCATTCATCTTAGTCTTCTAGATTCTATTTGATACGCTATTTGGATTGTATGCTCTGTTGTCCTTGATTCGTATGCGCTTAACATGTTTTCTCTTAGAATTACTTTGGACGGTTGCACCTTTGTTCTGTTTGGTAAGATTCTCTTACTCTTTTTCTATGATCTGCATTACTTAAATATATTGTGAATTATCCAACTTCCTATTCATGACCCCACAGTAGGGATCATACATGCAATATCATTCTCAAAGATGGTCATGGCGTTAAGTGATGGAAAGCCAACCTAATCACAATCCCATAATCGTCCATGAGTTCACAAAAAACTACACTCGATCCTTTCATGTTTCCATAAAACTATCCACCCTTTTATTATATTAAGCGTTGAGCCTTCATCCATCTTTCACGTGTTTTCCAAGTCATGTTGAGCTTCTTTGCTTCTCCTCGTTAATAAAGTTGTATGATGTCCGTATCAACCAACGCCTTGGTAGTTTCCTAGTTAGCCTTAGCAGCCACGACCATCAACTCTTTTCCTGATGTCTTTGGCTCGGATTTGGTTGCTAGGGCGTTAAGGAGTTTCAATGATCCATCATTGCCGTTTCGACATTCGATTTCTTCCCAGATTTATTTTTCTTTTTGGTCGTATATAATGATCTGATGATCCAAGTTTTGGACATTTTATTGTTGTGTGGCATCACTTGTACACATAAGACATGGCCTGCGGACTACTGATTTCTTTCACTCCTCATACGTCTTCAGACTCGAGCTTTTCTGAATCCCTTTGAGTCCAACGATCCACCCTGTATAGAATTTTACCCACGTTTATTCCTTGGCAAACAGACTGGTCGTGAACTACGATCATCTCCCCATCTTTAGTAGAACAACCATCTTGCCTTTCATAGGATATAGGTTGGTCATTGGTGAAAAAACTGACAAGGACTCAGATGATGAGATTAATTCATTTACTGAATGAAGTTCTTGCATTTTCACTCTTTCTTGGCGCAATTTTGTAATTCCTCGATGAATTACAATACCCATTCATCATCGATCATGGTTGGAACTGGTAGTATTTAAGAGTGGTAAACTCATTGACATAGTCGCGAATCATACCTCATTGCTGAAGCTCTCTTAGCTTCTTTTGAGCTTGATACACAACATTTTACAAGCATAATTGTCTTTTTAAATCCTTTTGAATTTGTCCCAAGTATCTATTGGACAGCCCATATCTCAATATATGCATCTCGTCTTCTCTACCAAAGCATGGTCGTGTTTGCCAAATATGATGTTGCCATCTTGATCTTTGCCCACTCATTCGCAAGAGAGATTTTCAAAAGAGCATTTTATATTCCTCAAGAAATTATAACTTCTTGAGTGTCCCTAATCATTGATCACATTGACGGTCGTGGGTACTTTCCCTAGCCTGACTTGTGATCACAATCTCTTCATTGGCAGTCATTCGCTTTCACAATGTCAACTCTTCTTCCATCCTCTCGATGTGACGATGCTTTTCCTTATGCCCTGGAAAACTTCAATCATTGCTTCTTTTAACCGAACAAATCGAGTGTGTTCAATTTAATCCATTTAAACTCTTCGAATATGTACTTCTCCAACTTGTCTGAGATGTACTTGAATTGGTCAGGTCTCCCACTAAACTCTTCCACCACAAGACCTAACACCTCAAGAGAAATGTTTTTATTATGGTGGTGCCTATCTTGGGTAGACGAGGAATTCCTTCCACGCACATCAGTCACATCGGATTTATTGTTGTCTTCTTTTCTCTTGGCCATTTTCCTCACGTCACGTACTTCTCCTCAACCCGCTTAAAATTTGCTTTGATACTATTTTTCACTGACTAATTTCTCATGAACTAATATGTGTGGTCTTAGAACTTTTTTCTTCTTACTGTAACTAGTCGGCCTTCTACCTGGTAACCCTCCTGGTGCTTAAAGAGGGAAAATGGATGTTTTAAAGAGAAGGAATATTTTATTACTAAATTTTGCTTGTTGAGTACGAATACGGAATTTCAGCTTTTTGATACAAAAAAATCACCTCCATAATAGACGGTTGGGATTAATCTGATTTAATAGGGGAAATTGATCCTCTAGATCTCTCCACAATATTCTAGCACTCTTAAAACCTTCTTACCATGTTGTAAGAGCTTCTGGATAATTCTAGAAAAATCCAGAAAATCGCCTAACTGAGAGAATCAGGACGCGAGACTCTAGTCTCTAATATTTGTTGTTTGTAGGTGCACTTATACCATAAGAAAAATAATAGAAGCTCAGCTTCACCCTTGGTTTCATAGAATCATGGAAGGCACTCACTTGTCGTTACCACTGAAGAAATTTTAGTTAGTTTGGCATTCAAGATTCTCAACCGATTAAGTATGGTTCAAATATCTAATTCTTTCCCAAATACCTATGGATTATGGCTGTGAAACTATTTGGCTTCCAAAACTGAGTTATATATGGAGTTGTTAAAAATAATTTATTTCTCATGATTTAAAAATATCCATTAATAATAAATAATAAATAATTTTGAGAAAATATTGAGAATTACTTGCAATTTTTAATGTTTTCAGAAATAAATTCCAAATAATTTTATAGATATCAAAAGTGAAAGAATGATTTATTGATTGCAATTTGTTTTTTTCTCTCCATTGATGCATTTCCATATATCAACCGTTTATCAAAATCAGATGAGTCTGAGGAGGAAGACGGTATTTTAATAGAAGACGTGATGTTGTGATGTTTATTATTTACAAAGGTGTGATGTTGTGATGTTATGATGTTTGTCTAACATTTATCCTTATTTTTATAGATATAAAATCTACTATCTAAAATATATAATAAAACATTGAAAAATTAATCTACAACATTCATCAGATCTCAACGGTCGATGACCGTTGTATTAAAATTCTATTCAACATATTAAGAAAATCTTGAGAATTAAATATACGATATTCATTAGATTTCACAATCATTCACCGTTATATTAAAATCATTTTCAACATATCGACCATATAAGATAAGAAAATCTACAAAATTTAATCTACACCATTCATTTGATTTCATTTGTCACCAACCGTTATATATAAATCGTATGCAAGATTGTAAAGATCGGTATATTACATTCACATGGTATTAGAGCCATAAGCTACCTAAAATCCTTAAAAAACTTGTTCTCTTTTTCAATTTTTTTTGCCAACTCTCACCAAAACCATGACAGCCACCAAAGAAAACATCACCATCAATAACGAAACTCTCCTTAACGCCAAACTCAACTATACCAATTACTTCATGTGGAGTCGTCAAGTTCATTCCTTCTTTGATAGCTATGAATTGGTTGTCTACCTTGATGGTTCTCTTGTTATACCAGCCCCAATTATTATTTTTGATGGAGCCCCAATAATTAATCTCGATTACACACATTGGAAGAAACAACACAAAGTTATCTACAACTCTTTACTCGGAGCAATATCACCAACAATCCAATCACTCATGTCAAGGGCTACCACCGCCGCCCAGATCTGGGACACTCTTGTCACAACATACACCAAGCCGAGCCATGGATATATCAAAAACTCAGACATCAACTCAAGCAATCATTGAAAGGTAACAAGACTATAGATGAGTATCTACAAGGTCTTATTCAAGGGTTTGATCAACTTGCAACCCTTGGAAAAGTTATTGATCAAGAGGATCAAATGGAGTTTGTGTTTAAAGGCCTACCTGAGGAATATAAGTTGGTGCTGGACCAGAACTAAGAAGAGACATACCGCCAACACTCATGGAGGTTCATGAGCGATTGCGAAATCATGAGGATAAACTTCTTATCAATCAAACGGCTGACAAACTTTCAATCAATGACAATGTCGTTTCTCACTACAACAACAGTAACAACATGTGCGACAAAAATCAAAACAACAATCACACACCAAACTGGCAACAATAACAATATCAACCACAATATGAGAGTCATCCACCAAGAAAATACCTAGGGCGTTGTCAAATATGTGGCATATATGGTCTTAGTGCTCGCCACTGCACACAACTCCAAACAATTACACTGTTTCAACGCATCGGATGTCTCAACAAATTAGTCCATTCAAACTTTGGCAACTACGTACAAATCTCGCGGTTGGACCTTCCTACAATTGGCTCTTAGACAGCAGAGCAACTTATCATATCACAAGTGATCTCAACATCGTTTCGCTTCATCAACCATACATTTGTGGTGATGAAGTCATCATTGGAGATGGGTCGGGCCTTCTCATCTCTCAAACTGTTCCTACACTACTTTCCTCACCTACTCATTATTTATCCTTAATTAAAATCCATTATGTTTCTAATATACACAAAGCCTTATGTTTATTTATCACGTTATAACTCTAATCAAGTTTCCGTTAAATTCTTTCCGACAGTTTTCAAGTGAATGATATCAGCACGTAGGCCCTATTACTTCATTGAATCACTAAAATGAGGTGTATGAGTGGCATGTGACACCTGCACAAGCCACATCGTTCTTCTCTCCTCAACACAAAAAAACTTCTCATTTTGACATTTAAGATTGGGTCACCCCTCGACTTCTATCGTAAACATTGTTATCCCTCAATTTTTTTTAATTAGTTTTCATTCAAGTCAAAAAATAATTTCTTGTACCCATTTTCTCATCAATAAAAGTAACAAACTTTTTTTTTCACAATCTTATATTATTTCTACTCGCCCACTTAAATAAATATTTTCCAATGTATGGAGTTCACCATTAACATCAATTGACAATTTCAAGTATTACCTTATCTTAGTGGATCGTTACATGAGGTACATAGTTATATCCTCTAAAATAAAAGTCACAAGTCAAAAAGACATTTATTGTCTTCAAAACTCTTGTTCAGAATAAATTTCACTCCCACGTAATCACTCTCTATTCCGATAATGGTAGTGAATTAATTGAACGACCTTCGTACATACCACTCAAGGAATTGCTCATCCCACAACAACACCTCATACACCAGAGCACAGTTGAAAAGCGGAAAGAAAACATTGACATGCAGTTGAAACTGAGATGACGTTATTATCACAAGCAGTTGTACCGATAGAATATTGGTCGTATTTCTAATAAATCGTCTCTCCACACCGATGTTGTCGCTAGTCACATTTCGAGAAGCTGTTTAATATGCACCAAACTAGTTAAAATTGGGCATCATTTTTGTCAATGCTTTTCCTGGCTCCGACCTTACAATGCACATAAACATGAAGATAAATCAAAGACATGTATTTTTCTTGGCTACTTAATCACACAAATTGCATACCTATGTTTAGATCCACTCATTAGCTGCATTTACACATCAAGTCATGTCAAATTTGATGAGACAACCTTCTCATTTCAAAAATCCAACTTGCTATCACCTTCACTTCCCGACCTTGACGAACATCAATGGCTTCCACCGGTTATGGAAGACCCTTGTTCAGCTCTGCCTTCGTCGATTCTGTCAGCACTGGCGCCTTCCCACTTTGATTCTCACTGCTTCTGGACAACAAAGACGACACACTCGTTTACGCCGGAGAATTCATCAAGACTCACAAAGAAAATGACAGCAACATGTGATATCTTTCTAACTCTTAATCCTAATAATTCAGACCTCACAAATATATCCATAATAGAAACATGTTCAACTCTAACACCACCAAATACCACACATAAGCAGCCCAATCCTACTCCAGACCAAACATGCCTAAATGCCACTTAACCAAATCCTCCTCAACCACACAGTCTAGAACACAAAAATCTCAATCCAAATCCATATATAACCATTGTCGTAAACAACCAATAACTACCACCTCCTTTGCGTATGAGAACACGATAAAAAAATAACATTATCAAGTCTAACATAAAAAATTTCAACATCACTGAAACCAAATCCAACATAAAACCAATCCCTACAATGGTAACCCAAGCATTGAGAGATAAAGAATGACATGATGCCATATTTGAGGAATTTACTGTGCATATTGGAAAGGAGAGTTAGAATCTTGTTCTCCATCATGAAACACCAAATGTCATTAGGTGCAAATGGATTTTCATGATTGAAATGCTTCTCAATGGTCTCCTTGACATGTAAAAAATGCGACTAGTCGCTCAAGACTTTCATCAACAACTAGGAGTTGATTTTCGGACAATTTCAATCTCATAATAAAGTTGACAACAATCAAATTGATACTAGGTATTGCAGTACATAAATAATATACACTTTGTCAACTCAACGTCAACCATGATTTCCTACAAGGAACACTAACAGAAGAAGTCTATATGACACAATCCCATGAATTCATTGATCGTGATCCCCCACATAATGTATGTGAATAAAGAAAGTGATATATGGACTAAAGAAAGTGCTACGCTCGTGGTACATAAAACTCAAACAGTATTTGCTTCTCCATGGATTCACAAACAAAATCGTAAACTTATCACTCTTTATTCTTCAGAGAGGTCGAGACATTGCAAACTTACTCGTCTATGTCGACGACATTGTGGTTACAGGCAGTGACACGTCTCTAGTTAATCATATTATTTTTTCACTTGCAAACCGTTTTTTGATTAAAAACCTTGGAAACTCAGTTCTTTTTTGGGAATTGAGATACACGATCATCTCGAGGAATTCATTTTTTGTAGAGAAAATATATTGTTGATCTTCTACAAAAAAAAACATGACCAGTGGCAAGCCAGTGTCCACACCATTACTGTATTCACCCAAACTTACACTTTACTCGGGAATTTGCTACCATATCCCAATATCGCACCGTAGTAGGCAGTCTTTAATATCTTGCCTTTACAAGGCCAAAAATATCTTACGCAGTCAACAAATGATCACAATACATGAATCAACCTACCAAGGAGCATTGTAATGCAACATAGCGAGTACTATGATACCTTTTTGGCACGATTTTGCATGGGATATTTCTTTCCAGCACCATTCATTGACACTCCATACTTACTCCAATGTTGAAAGGGCGGGGAGTCACAAATAATTTTGTCTCCACTAATGCATACATTATATACTTTAGCAGTCAATCTATCTTGTGGTCCACTAGAAACAAAAGGGAGCCACTCGATGATGAGGACATCAAATCTATACTCGATATACCAACCATCAAGGAGGGCCTTATAACTTGTAACAAGCTCAAGAGACTCATAGAGAAGTTCAATGAAGCAGTTCAAGCTCTACTGATCGAAGGAACGTATCAAATTCGAAGCACCACCATATCACACACCCGTTATCGAGGAAATTCAAGCTCACTCGTACAGAAGTCAAATCATTCATGCAGAAGAACCAAGCTTTGATTTCCCTCGGCAAAACCCCTATTTATTTACTATCTATCGAAGAAAATTCCCAAATAAACGAGAAGATGACAAGGTAGACAAGGACACCCAGCTCAACATTGATACAACACGAGACAACACAGAGAAGAAGCCAAAAGATCTGCCGATAGCAGAATCTATACGATCAGGAGAGCTCAACTTCGAGTTTGAGCAAGTAATCAACCTCCACAAAGCGACTGATTGAGACATAATCACCAAGGAAAAGGCAGACTCATCTATAGAACACGATACTTTACCCGCTACACATATCGTTGAGTCCAATACTCGAGAATTCACTACAAAGAGTCTCATAGAGGAATCTGCTAGTGTGATGAATCTAAGATCCAAGATACCTTACAAAAAACGTCAAGAAAAGCTTAACTATTAAGGAGAAACATGCTTGGACTGAGCTCGATTCAAAGATACATGAGAAGGCTTCAACGTAGATTCAATGCGGATAATCAATGAACCAACATAACCCAAAACCAGGTAAGTAACGTGAGTTATTTATTTGTTATATTTGCAGGTTCAAACAAAAGACTCTCTTTATTGAGATTTTTTTAAACAGTTCGTTAATTTTTATTTAGTTTCTTTACTTTTGGCAAAACGGCATAGTTTCTTTTGTCTGGTTTCACGCGACTGTAATCTTTCCTTTTGCTGACTCTTTGTTGACCCCAGAAAGTCTAGCTGAAAAACCCTTTATAAGGTTCCCCTACGGCCTTGTATTCGACACATTTCCCCTATTAATAAAATAACATTGTTTTCTTGAAAGAAAACCTATTGCTCTTGGTCTTTGTAGCGGCTAGCCTCAAAGAGCTCGATTGTTTCAAGTTGATAAGAGAACTCTCACCTTCTCTGTGATGCTTATTGATCCATCATCATCCTCCATGTCACCGGATTCACAAGAGACTACAAAATCCAACTTGTTGATCTCCCACATCAACTTCCATTCACCCGGGTACAAGGAGAGTGTGAAGGGCAGCCTTGTTGTCACCATACCAATTTTATAGTTCTCCTCTAAGGCCTACATCACTCATTCTTTAACTGAGGCCAAATAAATCAGTTGCCAACATCCTCGAAATCCCACAAAACATATCATCTATTATTTCAACATAACGAATCCAGTGTTTCAATCACGTATAAAAACAACGCTTTGGATTATCATTTCATTGGAGGAAAGATTCAATCTGGGGTTCTAAGTATAGTGCATGTCTTCACTAAAGACCAATTAGCGGTTGCACTTATGAATCCATTTTCTCGTTCACCATTTTAAACAGCTTACACTTTCTTGTTCACCATTTCAAACAGCTTATAACAAGATTGGATTTCATGATCTCTACATGATAGGATTGATACTTTTATTTATGCTAATAGGAATTCCAAAAGCCAGATGATCCAAGTGGAGAATATGCATTCAAGTGGTGTGTCCTAATTTGACATTATAAGTATTATAATTTTGTCTACTTCATTGATATATTTTATTTTTTATGAACTTAACAAAGTTTTATGTTACAAGATCCAAAACTAAAAAAGATATCTCAAAGTTTAGACATAATATTAACATTGGATTTCTATTGAGTCTAAAATATCAAAGAAAAATTAGAAATTGTTTTCATTTTTTCTTGTACTGCATCCAAAATAAAATTAATTTATGGGTCGAACACTAAACATATACATGCACCTACTATCTAATTAACTTATGATTTCATAAACTGCAATGCTTAACAAGTATATTAGAGTTTTTCCTTATAATGTATGAGGTGAAATTGAGGTCTTATTTCAAGAAATATGTAAACCTTTCTTATTGATCTTTAACCTTTGTACATCATATATTAATGTATATTCTCTAATTTGGCGAACCCTAATAACTACGTGTCGTACACACAAATACCAAATAATATACATTCACCCCAATACTCCCCCTCAAATTGGAGCATGGAGATTCAAAATGCCTAACTTGGAGCCTAGATAATCAAAATGTGGATGCCCTAGAGTCTTGGTTAAATGTTGGCAAGTTGACTGTTGTTCGAACATGAGCTGTAGACATCAAACCATCTTGAATAGCATCAGAAAGCACGTGACAATCAACCTCAATATACTTAGTTTTCTCATTAAAGACCAAATTTGTGGCAGTATATATAGCTTCTTGACTCTCGCAAAACAAACGAGTCGGGGCCGTTTGTGGAACACCAAGATCTGATAAGACTTGTCACAGCCAAGTAATCTTGTCGGTATCTTGAGTCATTGCTCAAGATTCAGCTTCATCGGAAGATCTAGAAACAATATGTTGTTTCTTTATTTTCCAGTAAATTGGAGAACCACCAAGAAACGTAATACAGGAACGCAATCAGAGGAAAAGAAGTATAATTCGAATCACAATACGCATTAAGAGAAAATTTTGAGTATGATCTTAACATGATACTTTGCCCCGGAGATCCCTTGTTGAAAACAGACATCATGAAGAGCTCATTTCCAATAGTCTTCACGTGGAGTTTGCATGAATGGAGACAACACATTCATTGAGTAACAAAAACCTGGACGTGTTGTAAGCAGATAGATTAAGTGTCCTAATAACCTCCGATAGCATGCGGCATCACTAATAATTGGGTTATCATCAAGGCTAAGACGATGATGTTGCTCCATAGGCGTAACCGTAGGCTTTGATCCAAGCAGACCTATCTCGGCAGTAGTGTCTATAATACTTTCGTTGGGATAAAAATATACCTTTAATATTACGAGAAACCTCCAACCCAAGAAAATATTTTGCTTTGCCAAGATCTTTCTTATAAAAGCAACTTCCCAAGTAGTCTTTAAATTTAGTCAATGTCGGAATATCATTACCAGATACCAATAAATCATCAACATAGACCAAAACTTGAAGTTCAATATCACATGGTGTGAGAGTAAAAAGGAGTAATTCGCATATGATTAAGTGAAACCAAACCTTTTCAATGCATCATTGATAAGTGGTTTTTCAACCGGTCTATCAAATAAACTTATCGTGTATAGTACTTTAGGATCGAATCCACATAGAAAAATATCAACCCACTAAGAATACAAACCTTATTTCAATCTAAGAAAATCAAAAAAAATAATTCAAAACCAAATTCAAAGAAAATAAAAGCGGAAATACACTAAAATCGGTTTTGGAAATACAAATAAAGGAAAATGAACTTTCAGAAATAAGATAGGTGAATATGGCGATCAAATGCTAAGTAGTGGAGTTTAATTCTATTTCTTAGAACTAATCCATTGGTCTTAGAGCATTGATATCAGCTAATCCATTTTCGTGGCACTAATCTTTTTACTAATCATTCAATAAACAATAACCGTTGTTAGATACCAAATGATCAATAAGCATTATCATCAAACCTAATTAACAACTAAGAACACTAATCAATTATTCTCATAGGTAAGGAATTCAAAGCTCTTGATATTGTAGTTCGGGCGTTTCATCGAACACCTTGTGGGTGTAGAAAAGTCCAACTCCTAAACTAACATGATCAAAACTAATTTAGCATTAATAATACCTATCAAGCATGAATCTATGTTGTTACAAGTCTAACCTCCACTAATATACACGTTTATCACCCTAAATCTATCACTCCCAAAAGTTCTTAAAAGACTACTCATTATTCTTCATGTTAACACAAAGCAACAAGGTTGATCTTTGATTAATCATGATTCTTTGGTGAATAGATGAAAGTTTTAAGAAGGTAAGAAGATTTGATACCTTCAATTAAAGAGATTCATACGAATATCAGAAAGAGGCAAAACAAAATCTCTAAAACCAAGCTTAGAACATCAAAATAGGTTTAGAAGGTATAAATAGTAAGTAGATGCATCTTGGGTCGACCCAGGACAAACCGGATTGGATCCAAGCAAGGAACGTCAAGAGTCACACCTGGCGGTCAGGTTTGACGTCCATTTGGCCGCTAGGATTTACACCAGAGGCTGCTGAACTCAAATGCAGACTTGAACCTCATAGCTATCTGGTGTAGTGGTCTTCACTAAATTGGTTGTAACTCGGGAACAATAGCTCTAATTGGTTTGAAATCACCTCCGTTGGAAAGCCAACTCAATTTTCTATAACGTTCATCTAGGGTTATGGAGCTAAATCTCAAGGGAAGGCTTTCATACGAGTCGATTGTTCAGATTGAAATGGTTATGGATCATCATTTCTCTTCTTTGCATCCAAATGATCCTTGTTGTTGCATAGTTCACTCCAATACCTATAAAACAAAAAAGATATGCAAACATGTACCTAAATATCTAAATATTCACTGCAACCGCTGCAACCATAATAGCGATTGGACGATAGCAATTGGTGCTTATTTCAGGGATTCAACCGACCTGGATAAACCAGCCACAAGAAATTCAAACCAAATGATGGTGAAACTTAATATATCAAGCAAGTTTAGCAAACCAATAATGTGGGTCGTGCTTAAGACCATACAAGGACTTATGTAATCCACAAACCCTTTGTAGAATCAGGGTGATAAAAACCCAAAGGAAGCTTAATGTACATTTCTTCTTTGAGATCACCGTGAAATATAATCTTTCTTATTGATCTTTAACCTTTGTACATATATATTTATACATATTCTTTAATTCGGCAAATCCTAATAATTACGTGTCGTACACATAAAGCCCAAATAATAAACATTCAGCCCAATAAAATATTTTAGTATCTCTATACTAATATTAGGGAAGTACATATATATAAATAAAATTAAAATTATAGAATATTATATGAAATGTCATTCCTAAATAACAAAAAAAGTCGGTGTCTCCTCTGAGGTTTCACCTAAGGGTCCTCATCATTTCTCTTTACATATCAGTTGTAATTGCTTGCTTTCTTTGCTTTCAACTGTTTTCTTAATTTTTCTACCTTAAATGTTTAGAACAATGTAAATATTTGTTTTATTTGTTGATTCATAAATTTAACATTTCAACAAAAAAAATATAACAATAAAAATTAGAATATAAAATGTTAGATTTGTCTTTTGAAATAATTTTCAAATATTTAATTCTATTAATTCCTTTCTCATAAAATCTTTTAAGGAGATTACAATATTTTTTAAAAATTAATACAATATTTTTGTAAATTAATATATGAGAAATAGTAACACTTACTTTTATGAAAAAGTAATATAGATAAATAAAATTATATGCAAAACCAACGATTTAAAATTTTTAAAGGATCTATTTCAAAAATTAGCCCTAATCTTTAACAAAGTATGAATTCTCCTTTGTACAGAGATGAAGTAATAACTAAGATATTGGAAACCAAACTCTTAAACTTATTTGCCTTAGTAAACTATAACTTGTTCTGAGTCATTACTTTTTTCTGGTCACGAGGAGAAAAATAATAAAAATTAAGAAGTATGGCTTCTTTTATTGACCATTTCCCATAAATATTTCATAATTGACTAAGTGGCGTAGAGATTTGACTAAGTGGCGTAGAGATTTGACTAAGTACCAAGCTATAGCTCAAGAGTTGACTTTTGGAGACTTAACTGCCTCTTTCACATTATGCATTTGGATCTAGATTTGGACTAAAGCTTAATATCTAGCTGTATACAGAGATGCATTTGTTTATGGTTAGAAAAATGAATCTTTGGAGAAATAAGGGAAAACAAAGGCGGAAGCAATGGTTCTTGGACAATGGAAGGATTTTTCCCAAAGAGCTCATCGCTGGCTGCAACGGCCAAACCAATCCTATCCGTAGCTTTTCCTCTGACCAGATCCTCAAGGCGACGAATCATTTCGACCCAAGCCGTTATGTTACTGAGGACCTCTACTATACATGTTTCAAAGGAACTATTGAAGATAGATCTTATATTTTCAAAAGATTCCTTGAGAAAAAATTAAGAGGAGATGGAGAAGGATATGACAATGCCTCCTTGTCATATCTCGTCGTGTTACAAATCATAGTAACTTTCTGAAGATATTGGGTTGCTGTCTCGAGTTTCCTTTCCCGGTTCTTGTGTTTGAAAACGCGGTTAATGGAGTGTTAGGTCACCAAGGAGGCATTGGTTCTAAAGATAGCAAAGGAGATTGCTAACTGTTACATATCTTCACACGACATTTCCTAGAATCATTCTTTATAGAATCATAACTCCTATGAATTTTTTTCTTAGATGAGAACTGGACAGCTAAGTTGTTTGATTTCTCGCTTTCTTTTACGCTTCCAGAGGGAAAAACACAGATGGAAGATTTCGTAATGGGATGGCATGGCCTGGATATTTAGACGCTTGTTATTTCCATACGAGTATAGTGACATAGTATGCTGATGGGTATAGCTTTGGAATCTTTATGATGGTTCTTCTAATTGGTAGACCGTGTATGGCACCTCGATCTGATGTTCATTTAATCAATATCCATAGGTATGTGAGAGTTTTGCAAGAAACTGGTGAGTTTATTGAGACCACGTATTAGGTTGGGGTTAGAGATATTACAGTTTCAGAAAGATTGAAGGTGGATGCGTTTGTTGAGCTAGCGTTTAGATACTGCAAGAGAAATATTGAGAATAGACCAAAGATGATCGAGGTAGCTAAGGAGCTTAAGAGGATAGAGAGATCAATTGTTGCTATATCATCCATTGGTATGGTTGAAAAATTTCTGAGTTATACATGAATATATAAACATATATATGTTGTTGTGATTTCTACATTTATATATATTAGTGGTTTGTCCGTGCTACACTATAACGCCTGTGTTCCAGAAATTGGAACTGTGAAGGTTACTGAGTTGCGGAGCGGAATCGGTTAACTCCGGTTTTTGGGTTGGAGAATTTAAATAATTAAATTAAGAAGAATTTAATTATTTTGGGTTAATTTTTAATCCGGGATTGGATTAAATTAACCATAAAATAAATCGCAAGAAGATTGGACTAAATTGATCAATTAGAGAGTTTTGGGCCGATCTGGGAAGTTGATTTTGATCAATTTAAAAGTTTGGGTCCAATTGAGAATTCGAAAATTATGGGTTAAATTGATCAAATTGGAAGTTGTTTCGGAGGTTGATTTTGATCAATTTGGAAGTTTAAGGTTTGTTTGTGAATTTTGGAAAATTCAAGGACCAAGCTGCAAATAAGAAGGAATGTGAAAAAAAAAAACCTACGTTCCTCCTCTTTAAAAGCGAAGCCGCCATGATCGTGAGAGAGAAGCTCTTACAGAGGTGTGATTGTGAGAGAGGAACCTTGTGGCGTGAGAGAGACATAGGCTTGGAAGCGTGAGGATCAAGGAAGTAGAGTGGTGATCGTTGTTGTGTGCTGTCGTCGAGGTGCCGTGAGGAGGAAGTTGCAGCCGCCATCTCTCTTTACTAAGGTAACGAGCTCTTCCTTTTCCTTTTTGTTGCTCGTGTGAGCGTTAGAGCGATGTGGAGGTCGGTGATGGCGGGTTGTACATGTGAGCGGTGACGTGTGTCTCACGCAATGTCGAGATCGCCGGTGACGTCGATCGGTGTTGAGATCGTTGGTGTTGTGAGTCACGGTGTGTGTACTCCGGTGATGTGACGTGATGGTGAGTTGGATGACAAGTAATTGGTGGACTTAAGCAAATGTTTTTATGCTAAGTATGAGAAAAAGGTCAGCTCCGGGATGGTTCATTCAAGGCCGCGTTTGGAGGACGAAACGGAGTCTGATCAGGGTGAAATTTGGTGGGGAGCTTTCTGAAACTGCAGGTTCCAGATTCAATGGACAGATTGAATTTTTAACGGTTCGTTTATGATTTACGTGAGTCTTTTTGGACCTGATTGGTGCATGAAACTTCAGCCCGACTTGGTTGTTTTAAGGTATTGTTTGGAAGTCCAAACGTTGTTTGATCTTGCTGAAAATTAGTGGAGTTATTGAGGGTACTTCAGACTAAGGATTCAACGGTTGGATCGTAATTCTAACGTTCGAGTTTGTTGTTGAGCCGGTTTTCTGCGGTTGCGAGTTTATATCGAGGAGTCAACCGTTTGGCTAAGGTGAGTGCAAGACCATAGGTTTATCTGAGCAAATAATTTGTTGATGTGTTTTACATGATTATAGGCCGAGTATGATCTCGGATGGATCTAGATTGAGTGTTTCATGAGATGGTTGATTTATTTCGGTATTTTCGTATTTAATTACGTTTAATAAATTTATTTGTTTGTGTGTATAACCTGTTAGATGGGAGGATTGCCTCACTAAGTATTTGTTGAAATACTTATGCATCTCATTTATTTGATGCAGGAAAAGAAAAAGAATGATCGTGGGATCGAGGTGAAGAAGAGGGGATGATTTAGACTCGCTGGTTGGATCTAATTATTTTTTTGGAATTATTTGGGTTTAAGATTTATTGGTTAATTTTCTGGTGGAATAAATTAGATAATTTATTAGTTAATTCTGGATTAAAATTTAGAATTGTTTGGGACGGTTAATTATTATTCAAGATTAGTTGAATTTTAATTGATCAATTAGGATAATTATTATTTATGGAAATAGTAATTATTCGGTGCAAAAAAAAAATCGGGTGCAGTCTTTTCATACACCTACATGCGGGAGTATTATTCATATATGATTAAGTATGGAAAAGTTCCATAAAAAACTTTTAAGGTGGCAAGCACTTCCACTTTAAACAACCAAGGTTTTTGACTCCTACTTTAAACATCCAAGGTGAAACTTTTGCTAATTTAAACCTTCAAAGTGACATTGTGGTTTGCACCAACGCACGTATAGTAGATGAAGAAGGTGATTATGACTCAGACACCGATAGTGGTGACATACCACAAACACAAGTTAATGAGACACAAGAAGAAGAAAAAGTATATTGTGTTACATTTGATGACTTAACATAGCCTTCAAATGAAAACACCCATTAAACAGTCCAAAATTTTGCTCGAAGAGGCCAACAATGAGGTAGGCAAAATTTGCAGTCAAGCGCTAGACGTGGGACAGTATCACAAAGATTAGGAGATAACTCACAAATTTCTATTGGGAGTGGTTCTCGAGGAGGTCGAAGTAGAAAATCCTTTAAAACAACAATACAAGACACCTTTGCTGGTTATACAAAAGTTTCAATGACAAAGTTTGCAACAACTTCGTTCAGGTGACCAAGATGAGTATGACGAATGGAAAAAGGCAGAAGCGATATTTCTACCTCTAGAAGTTCGAAATGGCACTAAATTTTATTGGGCATGACTTAATACACTTCAACATATAGTATTTTGGCGTAATTATTTCATTGTTATAGCTAGAAGCCCCAATGAAGATAAACTATAATAGTTAGAACCTATGAATGGTGTTTCACGGAACAACCAAGGTGTTCCAAAACAGTTAGGTTTGGGCCCATATTATGGTTGTCCATCTTTCGTGGGTAACAATATATGAGGATACAATTCAGGAGGATTATTTGCCTCCGGTTTTCAACAGTGGGGCACACCACCAAATTCTCAACAATGGGATTCACCCCAATCTACTCAACAATGGGGTACACCACCAAATGATCAACAATCGGGCACACCACCAAATGTTTCACAGTGAGGCACACCACCAAATACTTCACAGTGGGGGATATCACCAAACTTTCAACCTTGGGTTGCACCATCAAACTTTCACCCTGGACATCAGCCACACAATTATCAACAAGGTGGCACATCAGGAACAACTCCAACTAATGTTCAATATGAATTTTCAGTTGAAACTCATGAATAAAGTGTAAGGAATACTTAACAAGAAATTTCATATAGTGCAGCAGTAGGAGCTTCACCAAACGCTCAACAAACTTCAACATGCGGTCTCGATTTCACAAACTATTTTGAAACTGGCCATATTTCACATATACCTAGACCCGGAGGTTTATTCATTATATGGAGAACTCCACAAGGAACATCTACAAATATAAATGAAGGTCATCAAAGTTACTTGGAAGACAAAAATTAGTCTTTAATAGTTGTGTTTCATTAGTCTAGTTCATGTAATAAAATCATTTACATTTTTATTAATTAATTTTAACATTTTCTTTAATTGGCTAATATAAGTTAATATTTGTTTATGATTTTTTTTTATCTCATTTTTAAAATTTCACACTTTTCGTATATGTCAGTTGCGATCAAAAAACATACATATGCTAAACTGTGAAGAAAGAATTAAATTGTGGAATTTAGAAAATGAGCAATTTCAGAGTTAATAATTCAACTAATGTTTATTTACTATCATCAATATTTTGAAAGAGAACCAATCCAACCGATGGAGTTTATGCATGGAGAAACATTTTGCATCGACTACAACAAGATGATGTTGCTTGTCTTTAGCTACTATGAATGTCACTGCCATGTTTCACAACATTGTGTGATATGCTACAAACAAATTATGAAATACAACCAACATTGAATATAAGTATTGAAGAAAGTGTGGCTATGTTTCTACGGATATGTGGACACAATGAAGTCCAAAGAGATGGTTTGAGATTTGGCCGAAATCAGGAAATTGTGCAAAGAAAATTTATGGAAGTTCTTACGGCGACTGAACTACTGGCATGTGATTATATTATAACTCCAATAAGAGAGGAATTACATCAAATTCCTAAAATACTTCAAGTAGATCAAAGATATTGGCCACATTTTAGTTGATTTATTGGAGTTATGGATGAGACTCATGTATGCGTCAAAGTGAAGCCTGAGTTACAAGGAATGTATTGGAACCGAGACGATAATGCATCCTTGAACATTATAACGATATGTGATTTAAAATTGTTGTTTTACATATATTTGGAATGGTGCACCGAGATCATGCCACGGTACAGTTGTTCCGGCAATGGCCCAACAAAGAGATTTTGAATTTCTTTTTCCTCCATCAGAGAAGTATTATCTCGTTGATTCTGGCTATCTAAATAAACAAGGATTTTTGGCTCCCTATCGAGATGATCATGGAATAAAGTTGTGAGATATCATATGTTCTAATTCAACTATGGTCTTGCTCCTAGGAATAAAGATGAACTAATCAATTGATATCATGCATCTTTCCATTCTACCATTGAGAGGACATTTGGAGTTTGAAAGAAAAAATATAGAATTCTTTTTGATTTTCCAAGATATAGTCTACACATACAAAAGAGAGTGGTAATAGTTACAATGCAATTACATAATTTTATCAGAATTTCAATATTTTCAAATGCAGAATTTTGCAAATGTAATGACAGAAACTGAAACAAACAAAAGTGATTATGAATATAACTTTAGTGACGTGGAAGCAGCCAAAGTATCGGATGGAGGATATATGGCACAAATAAAAGACAATATTGCAAATATAATATGAGAAAATCAAAGTATACGGTGTAGAACCGTCTACTTATAAAAAACAAAGTACTTGATAGTACTTTTCTATTGTATTGTACTTTAATTTTTTTGTTATTTAATGTTTATTTGTTTATATATATATATATATATATTTTAAGATACTTCAAATTAATTTTTGGTATTTAAGGTTTATAAATAATAGATAAAAATATTACTTCATAAACACTAACTAAACAATTTTACTTTATAATCACTCTAATATTATTAATATATTTTTTTGATAATTATTTTATTAAAATTTGTATTCCGCACCACTTAATACTGTTTTTACCAATTAAACATTTATTTTGTACCACAAAATATATTTTTTACCAATCAAACATTATTTCATACTGCTTATTTTACAAAAACCGTACTTATATCGCATAACATATTTTCTCGCACATAACGATATGGAACAGTACCACACTCGCAATCTACTTTTCCCGCATTACCAAATACGTTGTCACTATTCGGACCTTTAGACCTGACTTTTATTTGACCTGTACTTACTTGTACTGTAAGGATTTCTTTATAGTTCAACACTGAAAGTTTATGTGGGTACCCATTGATCAAAATAATTGGTTGTAACAAATTAAGGGTCCGAATGGTGAAAGCGTATTTGGTAATATAGGAAAAGTGGATTATGAGTGTGAACTGTTTTCTATTGTAATAATAGAATTATTTATTTGTGCAAATGAAATCCTTGTTATATTTATATTGAACGCTCGAATGGACTTTTCAATCATACACTCTCAACCAATGGCAATAGGATTATTAAGAGTAATTATTCATGGCAGCAGCTTTGTCGAATAACTGAATTACTATTTTTCCTGTATGTATGACAATTTGTATTTGTCTTTGTCTTTGTTCTACAAAAATTTAAATTATAATATTAATTACTATACCAAATTAATAATTAAATTATAAATAAAAGCTAACTAATATTTACTCTGAGAGTTGTTTCTGTGGGAGTTGAAACTTTTGTGGGAATATTTGAATTTATTGGCCTAGTAAAATTCGTGTTCCGTCGACGATTAGAAGACGTATCTACATTCAATGAAATATAAAAATTAGTCTTATATTTTTTAAAAATTAATATAATTAACTATTAACTTGCTTGTTTTCTATTTATATTAATAGAATTATTTATTTGATATTAAATGTATTTTATAATGATCATAAAATGTTTTTAAATATTGAAACATAATTTAAGTAAAAATGGTGATATAATAATATGTTCTATGTTTGAAAATAATATATCTATATATATTATAATTATATGTATAAATAAAATATTTCAAATAATTTATTAATAAACATAAATTTTGAACCTGTAAAATTATACAACAAATTTAGAATTTTTTATAAACAAATGAAAAATCCATAGAATCTGTAAAACATTTATTACAATAAAATACTATATGTCCAAAAATTCCAATCGGCATTTCGTATTCTTAAAAAAATAATAGTATATGACAGTCTAATTAAAATTTTAGTGTTAGCATTTGCGTGGGCAAACCGCTTGAAACAATTCTCCTCCAAATAAAAAAATACGCGTAAGCGAGTATACAAAAGTTAAATTAATGAAATATATAACCTATTACTATAAACAAATTTTGAATTAAGAAAACATAGATTAATAAATATTGAATCACATGATCCGCGTTGAATTAGTAAGAATAAAAGCACTCCAAAATAAAAACAAAAAACATATATCTAATGGATGGGATGAGATTTTACAAGGGTGTGACTATAATATAATAGCTATAAGCATATTTTAATTAAAATATTAATATATGGATGTTTTAATTAAACTATTACTTTGTCAACAAGAGATACAATAATGGTGGTGGCGTGTAGTTTATAGACATATGGTGTGTGGTGTGGTTAAAAGATTATAAATTTTTTTATACAGATTACCTTAAATGCCAAAAATATTTAGAGAAGTGATAGTTTAGGAAAATATTTCTTTTGATTTTTCATATGTGATTTTCCGATATAAATTATACATATATATAGCGAATATTATTATTATTTTTAATTAGTTATTACCCACCGCGAATTTCGAGTGGACCGCTGGGTAAAATACTGATACCATATAGAAATGCAGTCTTGTGAATTATTTGTCTTAAAATCCAAAAAAATTTTATGTTTAGGAAAACACAAATTGTTATCATTTTTGCTGATTGGTGTACCCAGAATCAACGACATAATACTTTTCGTATGGAGGCAAAGGGAACTCAGAATCAAAGATGCATTATCGTGTCAATTCTAATACATTCCTTGTAACTTAGGCTTCAATTTTACGTAAACATACATTTCATTTAGCTCCAAAGATTCCACTAAAATATGGCCAATATCTTCATTTACTTGAAGTCTTCTAGGAATTTGATGTAGTTCTTAGGTTGTTGGAGTTCTAGTATAGCACATGCAACTAATTCATTCACCATAAGAACTTCAGCAAAAAAATTCTTTCACAACCTCTTGATTTCGTCTAAATCCCAAACCAACATCTCTTTGAAATTCTTTTCGGCCACATATTTGTAGAAATATAGCCACACTTTCTTCAATTCTTATTTTTAATGTTAATTGTATACCGTAATTTTTTGTTGAATATCTCATAATGTTGTGAAAGCAATGAGCGACATTCATAATAACTGAGACAAGCAGCATCATATTGTTGTAACTGATGCCAAATATTCCTCCATCCCAAACCATTATCAGTTTAGACTGGTGCTCTTTGAAAATATCGATCATAGTAACTCAAAGTTGATGTAATTATTAACTCTTCAAACTACTCATTTTCCAAATTCCACATTTAATTTTCTCTTTGTAACTTATATTATGGATGCCTTATGATCGTAGCTGACATATATAAAAAGCCTGGTATTTTATAAACATGAATAAAAACGTCATCAACCATAAATTAACTTAAAATAAAATGATTCAAAATGCATAAATAAATTAAAAAAACATATAATATGTTGAATAAAAAATTACACAAATGCATAAATAGACTAATAAAAACATTAAATTTTCATAACAAAATATAATAATAATAAACCATCAGATACTAATTTTCATCTACTGATTCACTTTAATGATCTTCATTCATGTTTGAATTTGGTCCTTGAGAAGTTTCCCAAATATTGAATAGGCCTTCCGGTTTAGTTCTTTGTGAAATCGGTACATTTTCAGAATAATTTGTGAAACCGAGGCTGGGTTATGATGGTTGTTGAATGTTCGGTAAAGCCATCATAGTTGCATCATGTGATACTTCTTGTTGAGTATTCCTCGTACTTTTTTCTTGGCCTCCAACTGAAAACCCATACTGAACATGTTTTGGTGTATGACGCCATAGGTGAAAGTTTGATGGTGAATCCGAAGGTTGAAAATTTGGTGGAAGACTCTAATATGAAGCATTTGGTGATGCGGCCTATTGTGGAGAATTTGATGATGAAGTCCATTGTGGAGCATTTGGTGGTGAACTCCATTGTGGAACATTTGGTTGTATACTCCATTGTTGTGTATTTGGTGGTGTGCCCATTGTTTAGTACTTAGTGGTGAACCTCATTGTTGAGCATTTGGTGGTGTGCCCCCATTGTGAAGTCTCAATAGCTGCATCATGTGAAACTTCTTGTTAAATATTCCTCATACTTTTTTCTTGGCATCCCACTCAAAACTCATACTGAACATTTGTTGGAGTCGTTCCTGATGAGCTGCTTTGTTAAAAATTTAATGTATTACGTCATGGGTGAAAGTTTGATGGTAAACCCCAAGGTTGAAACTTTGGTGGAATGCCTCAGTGTGAAGCATTTTGTGATGAGGCTTATTGTGGAGCATTTGGTGGTGAACGCTATTAGAGAGCATTTTATGGTGTACCTCATTATTGTGTATCTGGTGATATGCTTCATTATTAAATAATTGATGGTGAACCCCATTTTAGATCATTTGGTGGTGTGCCCTATTGTGAAACATTTGATAGTGTGTCCCATTGTGAAGCGTTTGGTGGTGAAGCCCATTGTGGATCATTTGGTGGTGTGCTCTAGTGTTGAAAACCGTCGGCTTCTGAATGTTAATTTATATTCTAATATTCTTTATTAAAAGAATTATTATATAGTAACTAAATGTAGAGTAAATAGTTTTTTCATGAGTAAATAGTTATTCAAAATATTAGATAGTCATCAAATATAAGAAAATCAATAATTCTTGCAATTAAAGAAATTTAACTACATATACATTTAAACTAAGATTTTTGTTATACTCTCTCCTAGAAAAAAAACTTTACTTGATTATTAAAGATGTAATAGATTAATAAATAAAATATATTTGTTTAAAAATTAATAAAAAAATTATACATTATTAAATAAGATTTAACTTTTGAAATTGATTAATATTGAATGATGTAGCATAATAATGTGACAATGTTTAAAGAGAAGAAGAAAAGAGTTATGTGATAGGGTTTATAAGAAGAAGAGAGTTATGAACTTATGAAAGAAGTGTTTGTAGAAAGTGAATATATAAAGGAAGAGTATAAGACATTGAACAAAAACAAGAAGAGTACAATGTGTTGGAAACAAAAAAGAGTACAATGCATGCATTCCGAAATAATTATGATTGTCTAAATGAAAATTTTTAATGAAACCACAAATTTATACAATGGTGACCACACGTTTATACATATGATTTTCTATCAAGTGCGGAACTCCATAGAAACTAATATACATATGTACCACACTTCTCTCTTTCCAATCTCTATTTATTATTTTAAAATCAAAAATTGAAAAGCATAAGTGTGGTAAAGGGTGACAAACAAGGGTCTCGCATAGTGTAAGTAAAAGTTTTGTGCTACACATTCAAAACCTTAGGTTGTGAATATGAAGTGCGTTAAAGTTATTTTTAAGTATAATTCTAGATTTGGTTACCACTTAATTCCCTTTTAAACTTCAATTTTTAACAAATATATAGAAAAAGTAAGCACAAGACAAATATTATTGTACTGAGGTGTGGTTCATAGAGTGGTGTCACTGTTAATATTGTACTCATAATTTTGTATTAAATTTTTAAACAAAAAAATATTAATAATATAAATTATTTTGCCTATATAAACATAATTTATTGAACCATTTTCTTAAAAATAGAACTTCTTCGACAACCTTTTTTTAATAAACTTTTGCATCTAATTTAAACAAACAAACAAAAATTATATCAAAATTTATTGAATCAAAAATATCTCTTTTTATATAACATTCGCTTTCAACTTAAACAAAATATATATATATATATATATATGATATAATCAAAAATATCCCTCTAAAGTTTTTCTTATACACCCAAAAATTATAGAAGAAGAAATAAATTGAATTCAAATTGAAGAAATGTACGATTATCTGACAAACCTATATATATCTTCATGAAATCATTATCCACTAAGTTATTTTTTACCATCGAGTTAATATAAATATGTTATAAAATGATTATCCATATTTAATATTTTATAGGTTTTCTTTTACCAATTTATTTTTTTACTGCCATACCGAGTTACGTCCACTATATATATGTGTAACTTACTCTTGTATAGAATCAATAAAAATGAGAGAAGAAGTAGACACGGTAAATAATAAAGACTATATTCTCTCCAAAACACAACTCACGTCTTTCACCTTTCAAATAATAGAATATTATATTCTACAACACACATACCTATATATATCATACATATATATATATATATGTATATATTATATATATATATATATATTTATAATACGTTATCGAGCCTCTCTTATACCTAAAAGGTGAGATTTATTTTATGTATAATATATTTTATGTTTCTATATTATTTCGGGATTATAGGCGCTGCTTTTCCCGAATAGCTCGATATGGTAGGCTATGCTTTCACGATCATAAATCACATGGTAGATTATGTCTTCTATGATCATATGGTAGGGTCTGCCTCCTCAAACGGCTTATGATCACATGGTAGACTATGTTACCTCTGATCAAGGCCTTCTCTATATTTAAATATCTAGAAAATGTTTATGAAAAAGCTCCAGAAGAACTATATGTCCAGAAGACATACATGAAAACATTCCAGAAGAATTGTATAATAAATTTTGTCGAGAAGGTAAATTATACTCTTTAAATTATTATTCATTAAATTTTTTTTACTATCATAAATTATGTTTACAAATTTTAAAAAATATCATTTCTTTGATTTATACATTTAAATTGAATTAACACTAAAATTATGCTTGATAAATTGTTATATTATACAATTATCATGTCAAATTTGGTAACACTCGAGATTGCTGACCTTGAAATATATGGAAACAATTATATGAGGTGGGTAGTTACAGCGAAGATGCATTTAAAAGGAAAACAACTCCTTGATACCATCGATAAGTCAAAAACTACTTTGGATGCTCGGATGAGAAAAAGGAAAACACCATGATATTTTTGTTCCACCACAGCCATGATAATTTAAAGGATGAATATATCACAAAAGAAGATCCTGCAGATCTTTGGAAATCATTCAAAGATAGGTTTGATCACCAGAAATATGTGATCTTACCGAAAGCTAAACATGAGTGGTTGAATCTCAGGTTCCAAGATTACAAAAGTGTTTATGAGTATAATTCTGCTTTGTTCGGAATTCCAGGATAATTCAATGTGGAGAAAAGATAAGCTATTATGATATGATCGAATAAATCTCCAAACATTTCATCATGGAAACGTAATCCTATAGCAACAATACCGGGTGAATGGATACACAAAGTATTCAGAATTAATGCAAGTTCTATTAGTGGCAGAACAAAATAATGAACTAGTGATGTAAAACCATCAATCTTGTCCTACTATATCTGTTTCATTCCCATAAGCGAATATTGCATCATCTAATTATAATAATTACAGATGTGAATGAGGTCGAGGTAATGATCGTGGTCGCGGACAAAGAGGATATGGACGTGGACATGGACATGGACGTGGGCAAATAAGAAAGTTTTCATCCTAATGACTCTAACACTGGAAGAGATATTAAAATGTTCGAAGGAAATGAAGTTGGTCATGTGATGAATAAGCAACATGAGAATGCTTACTATAGATGCGGTATGGAAGGACATTGGTCCTGTAGCTGTCGTAAGTCAAAACATTTGGCCGATCTGCATTAAGAATCACAAAAGGCGAAAGAAAAAGAAGTGAAACCAACTTCATCTATAGTGAATCCAAACCATCTTTCGATGGCATAAAAATGATACACATCTCGATACTACAGATTTCATAGTTGATCCTGAAACTATCAACAAAAAACAAAATGACTAAGATCTTCCTAAAGAAG
Organism: Cardamine chenopodiifolia; assembly: GCA_963922655.1. Taxonomy (NCBI): domain Eukaryota; kingdom Viridiplantae; phylum Streptophyta; class Magnoliopsida; order Brassicales; family Brassicaceae; genus Cardamine; species Cardamine chenopodiifolia. Next base: position 11,495,220 of record OZ000486.1, on the reverse strand, counting down.
AAAGTATGACATGATGTATAAATAGTTGTGTTTGTTAATTTTTTGAAAAAGTAAAACGGAGAACCTAATGTTTAATAGTGCTTTTGTTGTACTTTTATTTTTCTTTTTGTTGTAATATAATTTTTATTCTAATATAAACTTTTTGTTATATTAACTCATTTTTATGAATATTTTTAAATTCATAAAATATCACAATTTGAGATCGTGGATGAGGATATATGTCTGGAGACAGTGCTACAACGTATACAATACTTAAGAATAAAAAATATTTCTCCTCTCTTAAATAAATGATTCCGCTGGAAGCATGAATATTATATCTTGTAATGCAAAAATTACTATGGGATCCAGAAGAGTCAATTTTTTATGCCAATGGAAATGGAATTTGAAATAGATAATACATTATATCCCCCAAACTCGTACAGAAATTTGTTAAGTTTCAGAGATATCCGCATAAATGGATATCAAATAGAAACTATTAATAAAAAATGGCATTGAATATCTTTGCATTACATTGGGTATTTCGGAGAGTAAACACATATTAGAAGAGCTACCAGTTTTATCCTCCAGAATATATTCCACAAAAATAAATACGATTCAATCATATATTACGGGTAAACCCGAAGTTTACAAGTACATTCAAAGTCTGGCATGAACACTTACGGTACCCTGGTTCAGTCATAATGCAGAAAATTGTAGAAAATTCAAATGGCCTTCCGTTGAGAAACCAGAAGATTTTCAATCGAGAAAATTTTCATGTAATGCATGTTCTCAACTAAAAATAATAACTTGGCCATCACCAGCCAAAATCGAAAATAAATCTCCAATATTCTTAGAGAGAATACATGGTGACATGTGTGGTCCTATCCACCCATCATGCGGGCTGTTTCAATACTTTATGGTATTGATTGACGCATCCAATAGATGGTTACATGTGTGTCTATTGACTACACGCAATACGGCTTTCACAAGATTCATTGCTCAGATAATCAGGTTAAAAGCACAATTCTCTGATTATACAATAAAGAAAGTAATAGTTGATAACGCTGGTGAATTCACTTCACAAACATTCAATGACTATTGTATGTCATTAGGAATTGATGTTGAGCATTAACTTCCTCATGTTCATACACATAATGGGATGGTCGAATCTTTGATTAAACGGCTGCAACTCAATTCTACACCGTTAATATTGAGAAAAAGCTCCTAATTTCTATATGGGGTCATGCAATCTTGCATGCTGCAGCATTGGTTCAGATACGATCAAGTGCGCAAAATACATATTCCCCTTTACAATTAACATTTGGCCAAGAGTCAAATGTATCACATCTCCGTGTTTTTGGGTGTACAGTTTATGTTTCTATAACCCCACCACCAAGAACAAAAATGAGACCACAAAAGAGATTGAGAATATATATCAGGTATACATCAACAAGTATAATTCAGTATCTTGAACCACAAACTGATGATATGTGTATGGTACATTTTGCCGATTGTCATTTTAATGAAGATGAATGTCCAGCGTTAGGGGGAGGAATGAAAGAAGTTCCTAAAGATATTACATGGTGCACACTGTCTTTATTGTACATTGATCCCTCTACGAAACAATGTGAACTAAAAGTTCAGAAACTTGTACATTTACAAAATATGCAAATTAGCTACCAGATGCACACTGATACAAAAGGTTTAATGTTCCATCAAGAATCATTGTTCCGGAAGAAAAAATTAATATACAAATGAGCTACCAAATGCGTTCACTGATACAAAAGGGTTAATGTTCCATCAAGAATCAATGTTCTCGAAGAACAAACTGGTGGAAAAACAGCAAATGAACCCAAAATTCAGTTGAAAAGGGGGAGGAAACCAATGGGATCAAAAGATAAAACTCGTTGGGTACAAATGGGTTTTTGTGCAAAAAAGAAATGAGAATAATGAGGTAACAAGATACAAAGCCTGAATTGTTGCCCAAGGATTTTCTCAAAGACTAGGAATTGATTACGAAGAAACATATTCTCCGATTATGGATGCAATTACCTTTAGATTTTTAATGAGGTTTACGGCATCTAAAATCTAGAAATGTATCTAAAGGATGTTGTGACAGCATATCTATATGTATGACTTGATAATGATATATACATGAAAATCTCAGAAGGATTGAAAGTGCCTGAAGCATTAAGTTCAAAATCTAAATAAATATGTGCGGTCAAATTACAGCGATCACTTTACAGGTTAAAACAATTTGGACGCATGTGGTATAATCGTTTAAGTGAATATTTCTTGAAAAAAAGATATACCAACAATGCGATATGCCCTTGCATATTTATTAAGAAATTATTATCTGGATTTATAATCATTGTTGTATATGTTGATGACATGAACATGATTGGAACTTAAAAAAGAGACTAATGATGCAAGAACTCATATGAAAGAAGAGTCTGAAATGAAAGATCTTGGAAAAATAAAAAAATTTCTTGGACTCCAGATCGAGCACATTCAAAAAAAAATTTTTATACATCAATCAAATTATATGAAAAGATCTTAACATGATTTTATATGGATAAAGAAACTCGTTTGAGTACTCCAATGGTCAATAGATCGCTTGATGTTGACGAAGATCCATTTCGACCTTGTGAAGATAACGAAGAAGGATTAGGTCCTGAAGTACCCTATATGAGCGCTATTGGTGGACTTATGTATCTGGCAAATTGTACCCGACCAGATTTAGCATTCACTATAAATCTACTTGCAAGATATAGTTCGTCTCCTACGTGCTAACACTGGAATGGAATAAAATATATTTTTTGTTATCTTCAGGGAACAATTGACTTGGGATTGTTTTACCCTAGAAACTCCGATTTCAGTTTAGCTGGTTTTATAGATGTAGGTTATTTATCATATCCACATAAAGCTCAATCACAAACCAGATATGTTTTAACAGTTGGAGGTACTACAATCGCTTGGTGTTCCCAAAAGCAGATTTTAGTTGCTACTTCCTCAAATCATGTAGAGACCATTGCACTTCACAAAGCATGTAGAGAATGTGTGTGACTTAGATCTATGACTCGACACATACAAGAAGCAAGCGGAATAGTCATTAATAAAAAACCAACATAATTGTTTGAAGACAATGCTGCATGTGTCGCCCCACTCAAAGAAGGTTATATCAGAGCGACAGAACAAAACATATTCCCCCAAGATTTTTCTTCTAGACATGAGAACTCGAGAAGAATCAAGAAGTAGATATCAAATATATCCATTCAACTGAAAATGTAGTTGATATGTTCACAAAGACGCTTCCCACCATAACATTTAGAAAACACGTTCATAGCATCGGAATGCGTCACCTACGGGACTTATGAAGATAACAACTATCATATTATTTGAGAGGAAGATTGTGTTACCGTATTCTTTTTTCCTTGTCATGGTTTTTATCCTGCAAGGTTTTCCCATGATTAGGTTGTTAACGAGACAGTACATAATATATCGTTAGTGATGGTTATCAAGGGGGAGTGTTATAAAATGATTATTCATATTTAATATTTTATCAGTTTTCTTTTACCGACTTATTTTTCTACTGCCTAACCGACTTACGTCCACTATATATATGTGTGACTTACGCTTGTTTAGAATCATAAAAAGAGAGAGAAGAACATACAAGGTATATAATAAAGACTAGATTCTCTCCAAAACACACCTCACGTCTCTCACCTTCCAAACAATAGAATATTATATTCTACAACACACATACTTATATATAGCATACACATATCATATATATATATATATTATAATACATTATCAGCACAAGCCGTTCTTATACCGAAAAGATGAGATGTAATTTATGTCTAATATATATATTTTAGTTTCCTTTTTGAACTTAAGATTATTTTTTTGTACATATTATCTACTGGATAAAGTGTTGCTAGTTAATTTTATCTATTATTATTTCATCAAATTTTTATTTATGCTTTTTGTCCATCTGTTTTCCGTAGACAAATGCAAATTACGTGTTTTATCTATGATAGTTGTTATTTTTTAAAAATTACATATAATATTTTGGAAAATTCTATTGAAACCGTATTTGACTAAACTATAGCATTATTTTATTTATATTATTTTCATCTTGTTTATAGTATTGTCATCTCGTAAGATAGATACGTCATTATGTTGGGGGTTCTCCATTTACTTATTAGGGTTTAGTTTCCTTTTCTTTGTTGAACTTTAGATTATTTCGTGTCCATATTATCTACTGAATAAAATGTTGCTAGTTAATTTTATTTATATTATTTCATCAAAATGTTATTTATGCTTTTTGTCCATCTTTTTCCGTAGACAATTGCATATTATGTGTTTTATGCATGATAGTTGTTATTTTTTAAGATTACATATAATATTTTTGGAAAACTCTGTTTAAACTAGTCTTTGACTAAACTTCTACATTCTTAAGTTTATATTATTGTCATCTTTTTTATAATATTATCATCTCGTAATGTAGTTACGTCATTTTGTTTGGATTCTCCATTTACTGATTAGGCTTTAGTTTCTTATTCTTTATGAACGTAAGATTATTTTCTTGTCCATATTATCTATTGAATAAAGTTTTGCTACTTAATTTTAATTGTTTCGTCAAAATGTTATTTATGCTTTCTATCCATCTCCTTTTCGAAAACAAATGCATGTTATGTGTTTTATCCATGATAGTTGTTATTTGATAATTATGTATAATATATTTGAAAAAATTCTATTTAAACCAGTCTTTGACTAAACTCCAGTATTCTTTTGTTTATAGTATTTTCATCTCGTAAAATATTTACGTCATTTTGCTTGGATTCTCCATTTACTGATTAGGGTTTAGTTTTTTTTTTTAACTTTTAAGAACTTAAGATTATTTTCTTTTCAATATTATCTACTGGAAAAATGTTGCTAGTTAATTTGATCTATTTTATTTCGTCAAATGTTATTTATTTAGACAAATGCATCTTATGTGTTTTATCCATGAGAGTCATTATTTTTTAAAATTACATATAATATTATTGGAAATTCTAGTTAAATTAGTCTTTTAATAAACTTCAGCATTCTTTTCTTTATATTAATTTCATGTTGTTTATAGTATTGTCATATCGTAACGTAGTTACGTCTGTTGGGGTTCTCAATTTACTTCTTAGGGTTTAGTTTCCACTTTTATGAATTTAAGATTATTTTCTTGTCCATATTATCTATTGGATAAAATGTTGCTACTTAATTATTTTCATCAAAATGTTATTTATTCTTTTTGTCTCTCTGTTTTCGTAGAAAAATACATGTTATGTGTTTTATCATAGTTGTTATCTTTTAATTACTTATAATATTTTTGAAAATTTCTATTTAAACCAATTTTAGACTAAACTTCAGCATTTATTTATTTTTATTATTTTCATTTTTTTTATAGTATTGTCTTCTCGTAAGGTAGTTACGTCATTCTGTTGGGATTCTCCATTTACTTTTTAGGGTTTATTTTCTTTTTTTTAACTTCAAATTATTTTATTTTCCATATTATCTACTGGATAAAATGTTGCTAGTTAATTTTATCTTTTAATATTTCATCAAAATGTTATTTATGCTTTTTTCCTTCTGTTTTCCGTAGACAAATGCATATTATATGTTTTATCTATGATAGTTGTTATTTATTTAACTTACGTATAATATTTTTGGAAAAATCTATTTAAACCAGTCTTTGACTAAACTTCTGCATTCTTTTGTTTATATTATTGTCATCTTGTTTATATAGTATTGTCATCTTGTTTATAGTATTGTCATCTCGTAAGGTAGTTACGTCATTTTGTTAGGGTTCTCCAACTACTTATTAGGGTTTAATTTCTTTTTTGTTGAACTTTTTTCTTATTTCATCAAAATTTATATATGTTTTTGTCCATCGGTTTTTCGTAGACAATTGCATATTATGTGTTTTATCCATGATAGTTGTTATTTTTTAAAATTGCGTATAATATTTTTAGAAAATTTTATTTAAACCAGTCTTTGACTAAACTCCTGCACTCTTTTGCTTATATTATTTTAATCTTATTTATAGTATTATTATCTTGTAAGGTAGTTACGCATTATGTTGGGGTACTCTATTTACTGATTAGGGTTTTGTTTTCTTTTTTCTTATGAACTTAAGAATATTTTCTTATCCATATTATCTATTTGATCAAATGTTGTTAGTTAATTTTATTCGTTCTGTCAAAATGTTATTTATGCTTTTGTCTATCTCCTTTTCAAAAAAATGCATGTTATGTGTTTTATCCATTATAGTTTTTATTTTCTAATTATCTATAATATTATGAGGTTCCCCATTTACTTATTAGGGTTTTGTTTCTTTTTTTAACTGAAGATTATTTTTCTCCATATTATATACTGGATAAAATGTTGCTAGTTAATTATATCTATTATTATTTCATCAAAATGTTATTTATTACTTTTTGCCAATCTATTTTCAGTTGACAAATGCATATAATGTGTTGTATCCATGATAGTTGTTATTTTCTTAAATTACGTATAATATTTTTGGAAAATTCTATTTAAACTAATCTTTGACTAAACTTCAGCATTCTTTTGTTTATATTATTTTCATCTTGTTTGTAGTATTGTCATCTTGTAAGGTAGTTACGTCATTCTGTTAGGGTTCTCCATTTACTTATTAGGGTTTAGTTTCTTTTAATATTTTAATTTAAGATTATTTTCTTGTCCATATTATTTACTGGATAAAATGTTGCTAGATAGTTTTATCTATTATTATTACATCAAAATTTTATTTATGCTTTTTGTCCATCTATTTTCAGTAGACAAATGCATATTATTTGTTTAATCCATGATAGTTGTTATTTTTTTTACATTATGTATAATATTTTTGGAAAATTCTATTTAAAGCAGTCTTTGACTAAATTTCAGCATTATTTTGTTTATATTACTGTCATCTTGTTTATAGTATTGTCATCTTATAAGGTAGCTGCATCATTTTGTTGGGGTTCTCAATTTACTGATACAAGTTAAGTTTCTTTTTTTCTTATAAACTTAAGATTATTTTCTTCTCCATATTATCTATTGGATAAAATGTTGTTAGTTAATTTTATTTGTTTCGTCAAAATGTTATTTATACTTTTTGTCCATCTCCTTTTCGAAGACAGATGCATGTTATATGTTTTATCCATGATAGTTGTTATTTTTTTTAGTTACATATAATATTTTTGGAAATTTCTATTTAAACTAGTCCTTGACTAAACTTCAGCATTCTTTTGTTTATATTATTGGCATCTTATTTTCGTATTTTTATCTCGTAAAGTAGTTACGTCATTTTGCTTGGGTTCTCCATTTACTCATTAGAGTTTAATTTTCTTTTCTTTTTTTTTTACTTTTAGGCACTTAATATTATCCGATGGAAAATATGTCGTCAAAATGTTATTTATGCTTTTTGTCAATCATTGTTTTGTAGAAAAATGCATGTTATGTGTTTTATCCATGAGATTTGTTAATTTTTTTAAACTACATATACTATTATTGGAAAATTCTATTAAATCAGTATTTGACTAAATTTCAGCATTCTTTTCTGTATATTATTTCCATCTTGTTTATAGTATTGTCATATCTTAACGTAGTTATGTTATTCTGCTGGATTTCTCCATTTACTTATTAGGGTTTAATTTCCTTTTTGATTAATATATGATTATTTTCTTCTCCATATTATCTACTGGATAAAATGTTGCTACTTAATTTTATTTTTTGGTCAAAAATTTTATTTATGCTTTTTGTCCATTTGTTTTTCGTAGTTTAAGTCATGTTTTGTGTTTTATCCACGAGAGTTATATTGTTTAAATTACATATAATATTTTTGGAAGTCTATATAAACCAATCTTTGACTAAACTTCAGTATTCTTTGGTTTATATTATTGTCATCTTGTTTATAGTATTGTCATATCGTAAGGTAGTTACGTCATTTTTTTGGATTCTCCATTTACTTATTAGGGTTTAGTTTCTTTTTTTTTTACTTTTAAGAACTTAATATTAATATTTTGTCCATATTATCTACTGGATAAAATGGTAGTAGTTAATTTTATATATTATTGTTTTGACAAAATGTTATTTATGCTTTTGTCCATATGTTTTCGTAGACAAATGTGTTATGTGTTTTATCCATGAGAGTTGTTATTTTAAAACTACTTATAATATTTTTGGAAAATTCTATTTAAACCAAAATTTGACTAAACTTCAGTATTCTTTTGTTTATATTATTGGCATCTTTTTATAGTAATGTCATATCGTAAGGTAGTTACATCTTTTTTTTGGGTTCTCCATTTATTTATTAGGTTTTACTTTCCTTTTTTTACTTGTAAGAAATTAAGATTATTTTCTTTTCCATATTATCTATTGGAAAAAATATTAGTAGTTAATTTTATCTATTATTATTTCAACAAATGTTTTTTACGCTTTTCAATCATTTTTTGTTGACAAAATGCATGTCATGTGTTTTATCCATGATAATTGTTATTTTTATAAATTACGTATAATATTTTAGAAAATTTCTATTTAAACCAGTCTTTGACTCAACTTCAACATTCTTTTCTTTATATTATTGTCATCTTGTTTATATTATTTTCATATCGTAACGTAGTTACGTCTTCTGTTTTCCTTATTATCAACAGGATAAAATGTTGGTAGTTAATTTTATATGTTATTGTTTCGTCAAAATTTTATTTATGCTTTTGTCCATCTGTTTTTCGTAAACAAATGCATATTATGTGTTTTATCCATTATAATTTTTATTTTTTAAATTACATATTATATTTTTAGAAAATTCTATTTAAATCAGTCTTCGACTAAACGTCATCATTTTTTGTTTATATTATTTTCATCATGTTTATAGTATTGTCATCTATTAAGGTAGTTACTTCATTTTGCTTAGGTTCTCCATTTACTGATTAGGGTTTAGTTTCCAATTTTTTACTTTTAAGCACTTAAGATTATTTTCTTGTCCATATTATTTACTGGATAAAATGTTGCTTGTTAATTTTATCTATTATTGTTTCGTCAAAATGTTATTTATGCTTTTCCATCAGTTTTTTAGTAGACAAATGAATATTATGTGTTTTATCCATGATACTTGTTATTTTTTAAATTACGTATAATATTTTTGAAAAATTCTATTTAAACCAGTTTTTTGTTTATATTATTGTCATCTTGTTTATAGTATTTTCATCTCGTAAGGTAGTTACGTCATTTTTTTTGGGTTCTCCATTTACTAATTAGGGTTTAGTTTCTCTTTTTACTTTTAAGAACTTAAGATTATTTTCTTGTCTATATTATCTACTGGATAAAATGTTGTTCGTTAATTTTATCTATTATTGTTTCGTCAAAATGTTGTTTACACTTTTTGTCCAGCTATTTTTCGTAGACAAATACATGTTATGTGTTTATCCATGAGAGTTGTTATTTTTTAAATTACGTATAATATTTTTGGAAAATTCTATTTAAACCAGTTTTTTACTAAACTTCAACATTCTTTTGTTTATATTATTGTAATATTGTTTACAGTAGTGTTATCTTGTAATCCATTTACTGATTAGGATTTAGTTTTTTTTTAGTTTTAAGAAATTAAAATTATTTACTTCCATAGTATCTACTAGATAAAGTGTTACTATTTAATTTTATATATTATTTCTTTTCTGATTATACACCATATTTCTGTACTTTTAAAGTAATGCACATCAATCTTTGCATTTGTGGACAATTTGCATCTAAATAAAATTGTTAATCAAAAATTTGGTTACAATCTTTATGTTAAGTGTATTTACAATTAATTCATGAAGATTTGTGAACAAAGTATATCATTTTCGTATAGATTTCTTCATCGTTAACTTAAATCTGAAAACCCAAAATAATTAAAATGATTCATTTTAGAAGTTTTGACAAAAATCCTAATTCATTATAGAAGGGTAGAATGGTCATAAATAGTCAATTTCTCATTCTTTATTCATGTTGTACGATTCAAAATGGCGTTTTTGAATATCCTTTAGCAAAAATGGCACTTTTCGTAAATCTCGCAAAAGAACCAGATATATATTAGAAAATAAAGACAAGATATGGTTCCTTGGTCGTCTACTTGACATCCTCGTCCAATAGAGCGCAAATCTCAAATGCCACTTTTCCCAAAACTTTAATCTCTCATGCCACATTTTAATCTCTATGTCACTCTATACTTGTAAATCCCATTATACCCTTAATGAATTATTCAAAAATGCCATCCTTCTTTTCTTCTCATCCCCCTCACACGAGCTCCCCTCTCTTCCCTCTCCTCACATGTCACCTCTTCGCTCAGAATCAATTGAATCTTCTCTTCTTCATACATCTTTGCCGCCTCATGATCCTCTCCTCACTCGTTGCAAGCCTGCATTTTAGGGATTCCATCGCCTCCTTCAGCTTCCAGAGAGTGAGTTGGATTAGGATTCATAGATTTAAAGATTTAGGGATTTAGAGTTTGAGGGATTTGGAATTTGGAGATTTTGTAAAATTAGGATTTGGATATTGACATATGTTTTAGTAATTGAAGTGTTTAAATTGGTTATTTATGGAATGTATGTGTTGAATCGTAACTAAAATCTCTAATTAGAATAAAATATGCATGAATAGGACAAATGGTACAAATGGTATAATTAAGTGATAATATGATATACAAAAAAAATGGTACAAGTAAGAGATAATATATAAATAGAACAAATGGTACAAATAGTACAACTAAGAGATAATATATAAATAAAACAAATGGTACAAATGGACAACTAAGAGATAATATATATAAAAAACAAATAGTACAAATGGTACAACTAAGAGATTATATATAAATAAAATAAATTGTACAAATGGTGCAACTAATAGATAATATATAAATAGAACAAATGGTACAAATGGTTCAACTGAGATATCGAAATCGAAATTGTGTTTAAATTTATTCTATTTTCAGGTGGCCATGAAGAATAATAGGCAAATAAATGTACATTTCGAATATGGAAGGTACTATTCAGAAGAGCATGAGTGGAATTCAAGAAATTCTATATATGGTATAGCATTTAAGACGTCATCTTTGGAGGATATAAGTTATTCAATGTTAGTAGATAAGATCTGCAGGAATTTTGATTGATCAAAAGTCGGAGAAGCTGAAATTAAGTTACAATATATCTAAATCTCGGAGAGAGTCATATATTGTAAATGACGAGGACTTATATGTTTATATAACATCATTGGTAATGAGGGATTTCCTCCTTTTTTGCATGTAGATTTCTTCAAAGATTTGGAAAATAATCAGTGTGTGGAGCAACTTTCAATCACGGGTGTAGCTAGTTCATTTGGTATGAATTATGAGAAGTTGGTTTCAAATGACAGAGTTGATGATGTAGAAAATGAAGGGATCCTTACTATTGTGAGAGAGTTTGAAATAGCAGAGCAACAAGAAGTGTTGATTATTGAAGAGAATCGTGAATCTGCTGGTATTGAAATTTCTGTTAATGAAGATGTATCACATAACAATTTTGAGACTGTGGATAGCCCGATCAATAACCATGTGGATGATGGTTTGGATGCTAGGCATGAGTATGTTGAGCTTCCACATTCTGTAGAAGAAAGTTAGTATGTTAACAAATGGGATGATGGTATGGGTCTTGAAATGCATCAAGAATTTTTTTCAAAGGAAGCAGTGAAAGATTTGGTTTTCAGAGCTGCAAAGAAAACTGTTTTGGGGTCAAAACTGTTAAGTCGGACCAGCAATGATTGTCGCTACAATGCAATAAAGCTTCAGAAGGTTGTAAATGGTATTTACGAGTTGCAAAAATTAAGCAATAAGATGTTTTTAGTGTCAGAGTCCATAGAAAGATGCATACATACTCTCGGACTATTGCGAGTACAAGCAGTAGCAAACTAAAAGGCACATCAATATTAATAGCAGTTGTTTTCCATGAAGACTATTCAGGAAGTTTGGAGACCCCAAAACCAAAAAACATAATGAGTATTGTTCAAGGAAGAATTGGTGTGGAATGTTCATACTCTACTGCTTGGAGTGGGAAAAATCGACATGTTAGTGATGTGTGAGGGAGTCCTGAAAGAAGCTACTATGTATTGTTTTCTTACCTATACATGTTAGAACAGGTCAATCCTGGGAAAGTAACAAGTGTGGAGTTGGATGCAGAAAGAAGGTTCAAATACCTATTCATCGATTTGGGCACTAGCATTGAAGGGTTTGAGGCAATGAGAAAAGTGATAGTTGTAGATGCAACTTTTCTAAAGACTGTATATAGTGGTATGTTAGTTTTTGCAACAGCTCAGGATCCTAATCATCATCATTACCCCATTGCATCTGGTGTAATTGATGGTGAGAAAGATGTTAGTTGGACCTGGTTTTTCAAACAGCTAAAGGCCGTTATACCGGATGTTCATGGATTGGTATTTATAAGTGATAGACACCAAAGTATCATCAAAGCAGTCTTTGAGGTATATCTGAGCACACTGCATGCACATTTGTCTCAAAACGTGAGAGAGCATGTGAAGAATGACAAGGATCAAGATGCGGCCAAATTCAGGGATTGCGCTCATGCTTATACTACATGTAAGTTCAATAGAGAGTATAGTGAATTTAGGAGTAGGTTTTCTAAAGCTAGTGCGTATCTAGATAGGAGTATAGGGCTGGAGAAATGGGCAAGATACCATTTTGAAGGAGACAAGTACAACCTAGACACTAGCAATTCTGCAGAATCAATGAACAACATGTTTAAGAAAGCAAGGAAGTACTCCTTATTACCTATGATTGATGCTATTCTTGAGAAGTTTTCTTAGTGGTTTAACAAACATAGGGAATTTGCTGGTGCACCAGACACAAGGAGAGTGGTGCCTTTTGTGGAGAATAAATTGCACACATGATGTTTTCTTGCATCACGATTAACGGTGACTGAGCTAAACAGCTACTAGTTTGAATACAATGTCATTGGGCTCGATGGGAAGACTTATTTGGTGGACTTGAAAATGAAAACTTGTTCTTGCAGATGTTTTGATGTAGACAAGTACTTATGTGTCCATACAATAGCCGCAACCAGGAACCTTATAAGAAGGGAAGATAGGACATGGACTATCCAAATCTATGAACTCTGCTCGAAATATTACTTGATTGAGACATGGGCATTTGCCTATTGCAAGACTATTTATTCAGTGCCACGTGAGTCTAAGTGGGATATTCCTACTGAAATTCAAGAGATGTTCTCCTTACCACCGGAGAAAACAAAAAAAAAATTGGGAAGAATTCAAGAAACACGTAATCCATCCATCGGAGAATATCACAAGAAGAAGAGGAACGTCCTTACTCCTGGCATAAACTTGGAGAGGTGGTTGGAGCGTGAGGAGAGAACTTAATTTGTGTGTTTGTATTTGTATTCTTAATTATCGGATTTGTGCTAGATGGTTGTTGTGCAGACTCAGTTGTACTAGATGGCTCAGTTGTGCCGACTTAGTGTACTAGATGGCTCAGTTGCTATTTACTATTTCCAGGGATTCCAATATTATTGTGTTCACGTTAACTCAAAAAATGCTACAAACATCTAAAACAACAAAGAAACAAAATTAAATCAATAGAGAACCAACTTATTATTTTCCTACCAAATTTTATTGTTTTCTAGGAAATCACTTTGTATATACTATGAAAGATTCAGTACGATGTCAACTATTATGAAGAAAATGTGGTGAAATATAATATTTTGTGATTTTAATTTATAAAAACATCATACGTAATAATTAGTTGTGAAACATTATCTGGCCAACTACAAAATAATAGTTTATACCAAGGTCCAACTAAAAATACGCAAAACTCGACAAAGTCCAACTATGTGGATGAAAGTATAATTAGAAAACTGGTGCGGACAACTTTGTGGATGAAAATACAACTAGAAAACTTGAGCGGACAAACTATGTTTTATCGCCAAAGTCCACTATGCCATGTTGACGCTTTGACTTTTTTATATTTTATTTTATTCAGCCGAATATTCCTCTTTTATCTCTCTTACTTTCTCTTTATTAGTTTTTTTTTTCTTTTTTTCTTCTATTTAATACTCTTCTTCTATCTTCTTCTTCCTCTTCTTCTTTGTTTGATTTGGCGAGATTCAAAGGTAAATCTATTACAATTTTTTAATCTATTATAATTTCATAATCTATTATAATTTCAACAATTACTTTCCCTTTAATTTCAACAATTTCTTTATCTATTATAATTTTTTATTTTTATGCGGTTAATTTTAGATTTAGTAATGCCGCCAAATTGTCCAGGTAGTTGTAATGCAAGTAGCGAGAATCCAAATAGAGTAGATGAAGATGCTATATTTTGATGGTGATTTTGGTGTTCCGTCTACTTGCTTTTGTGGTCGATTAGTTCGGTTTGAAGTCTCTACCACACTCGAAAATCAAGGCCAAAAATTCTACAAATGTCCATGAGTGATGTAAGGATATGTCACCAAATTTTCTAAATTATATTTGATGTTTGTGATATAATTTGTGGGGAAATGTGTAGGATGGTGGGCTTCACATATCTAAGTTTTGGGATATTGCAGTAGATGAGGAATTAACAAAAATAGGGATTCGACTTGATGAGCAGAAAGAATCAATACAACACGCATTCCGCTACAGAGGTGGTGCTAATCCTGTGTTGGAGTCCATTCGCGAGTGGATGCAACAAATGCGTGTTAAAATTGATAACCTTAAGGAGCAACTATCCAAGAAAGACGACGAGATGCATAGGATGCAGGAGTATCTTGGTATTCAGTAGTTTGGAATGTTGTTTTGTAAGAATTTAGAATGTTGTTTTGTTAGACATTGAAATGTTGCTTTGTAAGACACTAATTATGTTGTACTAGTTGGCTCAGTTGTGCCGATTTAGTTGTACTAGTTGGCTCAGTTGTGCCGATTTAGTTGTACTAGTTGGCTCAGTTGTGCCGATTTAGTTGTACTAATTGGCTCAGTTGTGCCGATTTAGTTGTACTAGTTGGCACAGTTTTGCCGACTCAGTTGTACTAGTTGGTTCAATTGCATAGACTCAGTTGTACTAGTTGGCTCATTGGAAAAAAAATACTTAAGTTAAAGCAACCTTGTTCGTGTGCATAAATACTAACACCAACATAAATCTAGTAGCAAAATATATCTGAGTACCTAATAAAGACAATACCAAAATAACATAATAACCAAAATAACACTAAAAATGGAGACTTATTCTCTTCAACCTTGCTACTCTCTAAGTTTTTATCATTCGCTTCGGTTCAACTACATATGGTGTTGTAATCAACCTTGATGACTGCCTTGTTCGCTTCTGCCCACTTTCTATTTCAACTCCACTGTCCTTCTTCTCTTTCTTCTCTTTCTTATCTTTCTTATCTTTCTTTCCTTTCTTTCCTCTTCCTTTTTTTTCTTTCCTTGCGTCTCTGTCTCAACACCAGCCTCTTTTGTCTGTCCTTGCTCAACACAAGTATCTTCTGTATGTCCTTGCTCAACACCAGCATCACGGACACCAGCATCACAGACTCCACTAGGCTCCTCACCTACATCAAATTCCAAAAAGATTTAAACACAACAAATACACCATTAACTCAATCAAATTTTATCAATCACTCTAGCAAAAGACTTACTTATCTGACCATCCATTGGATCAGAGACTCCACTTGGATGTTCTTTCTTTTCTGCCTCAACAAAAGCATCGGCATCTCTAGCTGTCCCCGATTGTTCACCCGCAACTAACTGAACTGCACCAAGAAATTCTTCAACTTCATTCAATCTATTATCCATGACATCAAGTTTCTGATAAATATCCCGAAAGCCTTTCTCCATTATTTTTTTAGTTTCCGTTCCAAGCTTGGTGTGGGAAATCCATCAACCTTCTCAGCAACTCCATCAACCTTCTCAGCTCCATCAACCTTCTCAGCAGCTCCATCAACCTTATGAGGAACTTCACAACTTCGAGCAGCCAAGTCCAACTCATAGAGATCTTTCCATCATATCTTCTTCCTCTGTACGGTGAGACGCTAAACCCAACTCTCAACAAGATTATCTATAAAACCTATCCCATCATCAACAAAATCAGGAATGATTTGCGCCAACATAACTTTCTCATAAGAGTCGGCTTCAAGGATGCTCGTGATATCTTGTGAATTTCAATTCATTCAACTTTATTCAATCTCATAATGGATAAAAATACAAATAATAATACACAAACTCTAACTTTTGTGCTTCCAAGCTCTTCATTAATGTTTTCCAATGGAAAATTTTTCATGCAACTATCAGAGAACTTGTGCTTGTATAACAGGGAACAATCCTTTTCAGCAGGTAGAACATCTCGAAACTTGCGTCCAAGATGTGGAATGCACTCGAATGCAAGAACCTACACATTGAGTTACAATATCTCAAAAATATTCAGTAAAAGAAAAATATAGTATCTTGATTGAATGAATTAATAATATTTAAGAGTTATCTCAAGAGAGAAAATAAAACCATTAAAGGAGGCTTGATGTTTTGGTTTTACTTCGCCTTTGAAACTCTTGACAAACCGCCTAATATCTCCCATAAGATTATCAAAGGTGAAACGCCCCCAAGGAAAAGTCTCACACGCATGCACATCATCTACAACACTAAGGAGGAAGGGATCAATGTTTCCATCACTCTTGGGCTTAGCTTTCACTACCTTGCATAAGAAACACAAGATAATAAGCTTCTTCCTATCAATATACCCCCTTCTTCTTCATCTCTTCGAGCTTCTCTTCCACATCTGAGATTTTGATCCCTTTTTTCTTCTTAAAAATCTTCTCAATAAACTTCATCTCACCCAGTTTCTTCTAGTTCACGGGGTAGTCATGGCAGTTCAAACTTGTCAACAACGCGTGCTCCTTGAGAGAATACCTAACCGGCACTCCATTCACCACAAACCAACACTCATTTTCCTTCTCCGTACATGCTGTTTGGAGAAGAAGCATTCATATTCCTTGGAGCATGTGGTTTGGCTGCCTATGCATGTGGAATACATACTTGAACTGATCATATTTCGTGAAATATCTTGCAAGACTTTTGGTACTCACTCTGACCAAAGAACAGCTTCTTTGGCTGCGGTGGTTGCATATCATCATCATCCTGCAAATTCAAACCAAAATTATTAACAAACTGATCCTAAGTAATCCCAATCTTTACTACTTGTACTAATTGTTCCAGTTAACCCTAAACCACAAAATATTCTAAGTTGTACTAGTTTTTCTATTTACCCGTAAACCACAAAATATACAAATTTGTACTAGTTGTTCCAGTTAACCGTAAACCACAAAATATCAAATTTCCTAACTAGTTCTCCAAACTTTCACCATTTTAAATCAATGTACATACCTCCGATGTTGCTGTAGGTTCCGAAGCATCAATGTTTCTTTCCTCTTCATCCCCATCACCTTCATTTCTCTCTTCTTCATTTTCCTCCTCCTCATCACTTTCATTCTCAAGTTTTTCCACTTCCTCTTCCTCATTTGACTTTGTCTCCTCATCATCTTCATTCTCGGGTCTTTCCTCTTTCTCTTCTTCATTTTCAGTATCTTTTCTCTCTTCCTCCACATCATTCTCTTCCTCATTAACCCTATCTTCATCTTCTTTGGAATGACTAACTTCATCTTCCTCTTCTTCACCCTTTTTCGGATCCTTCCCTTTTGTTGATTCATAGGTACCATCCTTGTCTCTTACCTTAGCTATTGCTGAAAAACAACAACACCAATTAGGTCGGATCACTTACACAAGAATAATGGCAGAACGCAACTGGTACAAATGGTACAAAAAGGTTCAAAATTTCTCAAATACGAAACCTACAACCAAAACGGAATCGAAATGAGAATGAGACAGTATTTTTGTCTCTGTGCACTTATCAATTTGAAAAAAGAGGACGGAAGTAGAATGGAGGAGTTAGGATTTGCAAACTTACCGAGACAAACTTACAGCAGTGACTTACGACGGATGAATGGAGGCGATGAAAGTAAAATGGAGAACATTGATTTGCAAATTAAAGAGAAGGAGTTGAGAGTTAAAGAAGATTTCAACGATTAAAGAGAAGGTTGAGTTTTGGTTTCGCGAACGAAGATGGAGGAGTTGGAGGTTTTTTTTCATTCAATTTTAAAATTAAATAAAATCCATTGAATTTTTGGATTTGATTCGTTTCAATTATATATATTTGGGTTGAAATTTATAATTTCGAGCTTTTGATAATTGTTCATATTTTACAATTAAAATTAAATGCTATAGAAATTAAAATAAAAAAGAATGGCATAAGAGAAAACTTGTATTTGTGTAACTGATCCGTCCAATAGGCTGGAATTAAAACACAATTTATAACTTTTTTTCTCACACATCTTTTATCGATTCTCGAGAAAATTGACTTCCATGCACTTGTCGTCTAAATTCTGATCTTGTTGTAGATCGTGGAAGCTTGCACATTTCTCCTCTGAATTTGTTTTCTTCTCCCTCCTCCTTTTGCTTTGGTTTCTCCATCCTCATTGAAGTTGCTCTAAATTTTTCGAATACACAAATGGCGGAACTCAGATCGAAGTTGTTACGTCTGAGATCTGTAATCATGCTCTTTATCAATTTCGCTTTAGCATTTGCTTTCGTTTCCGCTGAGAGAAGCTTCTTCAAAGAAAAAATCGATTCAGAAACGCGGGAAAATGAATCAAGTTTCTTCTTTAAAGCCATTAATTTTCTCTGGGAATCTGATCAAAAAGGTTATCATCATGTTTGGCCTGTAAGTATATTATTCTTTATATCTTATTTACTTCTTTAATTTCTAAGTCTCATGTTCATGTCAATTTTGTATTTGTAATATAATCAGGAATTTGAGTTTAATTGGCAAATCATTATGGGAACACTTATTGGATTCTTTGGAGCTGCGTTTGGAAGTGTTGGAGGTGTTGGTGGTGGTGGAATTTTTGTACCTATGTTAAGTTTGATTATTGGGTTTGATCCTAAATCAGCTACAGCTATTTCAAAATGTAAGACTTTTAATTTAACTTAACATTTTTTTTTTTTGCTTTTTGAATATATGAAAAATTTGATGTTTTTTTGTTTGTTTTTAGGTATGATTATGGGTGCTTCTGTATCAACTGTATATTACAATCTTAGATTGAGACATCCTACACTTGATATGCCTATCATTGACTATGATCTGGCTTTGCTTATTCAGCCTATGTTAATGCTTGGGATTAGTATTGGTGTTGCTTTTAATGTTATTTTTCCAGATTGGTTGGTTACAGTTCTACTCATCATCCTCTTTCTAGGTAATAAGTTTCGGATATGTCGCTTTTCGTTACCCGCCGTTAGACTTAGAATCACCATTTTTGTCAATGTTATTATGTATCTAGGTACATCGACAAAGGCGTTTTTAAAGGGTTCTGAGATTTGGAGTAAGGAAACAATAGAGAAAAAGGTATACATTTCTGCTAACTTCTTGCGAGGCACCGTTGTTTTTTTTGCGTCTTTTAGTCTCCTTGTAGTTGAAGGGGTTTATATCATTTAATGTTTTGTTAATAACCATCAAATTTTACTTTTGTTCTGTACTACAGGAAGCTGCTAAGCATTTAGAGTCAAATGGTGAGTTGAATTGATTGTTGTTTAAGGGACCACCATGTTACAATCTCTGTTTCGCTTTTATTGGAATAAACATTGTTCACATAATCAAAATTTTCATCAGGTGTATCTGGTACAGAAGTTGAATACGTGCCTCTTCCCCCAGCCCCGAGTACGAACCCTGGAAACAAAAAGAAAGAAGAAGTAAATGCCATTTCAATTTACAATAGTTCTAGTTATGTGTTTGTAAGTTATGTCACACTTAACCATGCTTATGTACTGCAGGTAAGTATTCTTGAAAATGTGTATTGGAAGGAACTGGGACTTCTTGTTTTCGTCTGGGTTATATTCTTGGCACTGCAGATAACCAAGGTTAATTGTTTTGCTTTATCAACCAATACACATACATATGAATCAATTCAGGATACCAAACCAAACTTTATTGACACTTGTTATGTTCTACTATGGAAACAGCAAAACTTGGCTACTTGTTCAACAGCATATTGGGTCATAAACTTGTTACAGGTATAGAGTCAATTACATTTTCTTTTTTGCAGAGTTATCTATGTATACTGCTTGTATAGACGTTTATGATTTCCTATCATCATGCAGATTCCGGTTTCAGTTGGTGTATCAGCCTATGAGGCAGTAGCTTTGTACCAAGGAAGAAGAATCATTGCATCTAAAGGACAAAGAGACTCGAATTTCACCGTTGGTCAGCTTCTTCTTTATTGTACATTTGGCATATTAGCAGGCATAGTCGGTGGTTTACTTGGTTTAGGCGGAGGTTTCATTATGGGTCCATTGTTCTTAGAGCTTGGTGTACCACCACAGGTGTGTATTTATTAAGTTTACAAACAACATTATAATCAAGAAAATTTGTTCTTGTATAACTGAATCTACTTTTTGTGGGGTTTTTTTGTAGGTTTCAAGTGCCACAGCTACTTTTGCAATGACTTTCTCTTCATCCATGTCTGTTGTAGAATACTATCTTCTCAAACGTTTCCCTGTTCCGTACGGTGAGTTCTCTGTCATTTATGTTCGACAAGGCCACGAAAGTAGATTAAACTTTGATGATCTCCTTGATATCTGTTTACTTTTTTGCAGCTCTGTATCTTGTGGCAGTGGCAACACTGGCAGCTTTAGTTGGACAACATGTAGTCAGAAGGCTAATTGCAGCCCTCGGCCGGGCATCTCTTATCATTTTCATCCTCGCCTCCATGATTTTCGTCAGTGCGATATTGCTTGGTACATAACTTCCCTTCCTAACTAGGACTAATTTTTCTTCCATTTCCTACAAATTTGTGTGTGAGAGAGAGAGTCAAACTACCTTTGCATCATCCACTTGATCATTATAACACCTCAGCTACAAACTCTTAAGAGTTTTTGATACAATATGTGATCCTTTGCGCAGTTACTAGCGGATTTGATCACCTTAATTTTGTTATGGTTGTTTCTTTGTTTGTAGGTGGAGTTGGAATAGTGAACATGATTGGAAAATTCCAACGGCATGTGTATATGGGTTTTGAGAACCTCTGTAAGTACAGTGGCTGACGTTTAAGAATTGTGGCTAAGTTAGGATTCTTAGATTATCTCAGGCTTGTTCTCTGCTTTTTAAGTTATGCTAAATCGGCTTTACTCACCAAGTAATTTGTTAAATTGTAAATCTTCATTCTGGATTGGCATTACTTGTAGTCTTTTGATTTTGTGTCATTTCTTAAATTTGAAAATCAAATTATGTTATTATTACCGATACTTTCACTTTAGCTATATCATGTTGTTACTTGCTACTCCAAACACTATGTTGAATGAATAGAAGTAGGGGTGTTCAATCTCGTAAAACCAATCCGATCGGAACGAACCAAACCGAAACACTCAAATTTAAAATCCGAACTATATATCAGTGGTTTAAATAGTTTTATTTTTTCTATACCGAATCTAAATTCGAACTGGAGAAGCAATAATTGATTTAAAATCGAAGTTTCTTTTAAAAAGATAATGATATATTTGACTAAAATCTGAACCGAATCAAAATCAAAACCGTACCAAACCATCTATTAAAGATTAATTTAATTTTAAAATTGAATATTCATTAACCGAATACCCATACATTCGAAAAATCTGAACCAAAACTGAACCGAAACCCAGATTGAAATCTCTTAATTGGTACTTTGGTAGTTATCAACCGGTTTGAAATGTCGTAATCGGTACTACGATAGTTATGAATGTTGAGTAAAAAAACAATTAAATATTAACCAGAGATAGTTGGCCCGGGTATTGGATCCATAAACCGGTCCAATCACTTACATGAGGAGAAGAAGACGAACGAAATGGTCATCTCTGTAAAACGCGGTGGAGGCGGAAGGTTCTCTACTGGCGGGTAAACACAACAGGATTAAAGTATGAAATACCACTTTCTTAAAAACGTGATCGATCTGATGCAAAGTTGATATTCAAAACTCGAACCCTAGACATACGCGGCGTAATTAAATCCGATTCATTTACAATTAGTGATATATATATCCGATTTAAAAAATAATCAGATAAATACTCATTTCACCAAGTGACATTTGGGATCACGTTTTCTCGTAAAGTGGCATTTTAGATTCGGACTCCAACAGATGGACGACGAGAGAATTCGAGAGAGAGAGAGGCTTCAGATCGAGCAGATTCGTGAGCTTGATTTCGAGGAGTTACAAGTGGAAGAAGTCGACGACCTTCAAGATTCCGATGACGATGAAGATAATAATGATGATCTCGATGCATTTCGTTTCGTGAGCAATCTCTCCTCTTTCCTCTTTATCATCTCATAATCACTTCGTTTTTTGTTTTCAGTTCTACTTTCGATTCGTCGTTCATTTGCTATTTCTAGTGACTCACTGTGTTGTTTCTACAGTATTAAATGAAGCTTTTTGTTTTATCTGACTTTACTTTTTCTGCTTGACAGTGGTTACATTGGTGATGATGAACTTATGTTCAACCCAGCTTTGGCTTCTTTACATACATATCTTGGCGGTATGAATGGACTTTCGTCTTGCGTCTCGCCGAGAGTTTTTGTGTTATGCGTTTGCAACATTTTCAGCTTAAATTTTTTTGTACTATTTTATCAGAGGTTGAAGACATTCAAAACAGAATTGCTTTTGTGGATGGTGGCATTGTTTTGAAGATCCCCCTTTTCTATCTTCAAGGTACTCATAATATGATGAAATAGTGTGTATGATGATAGCTTTCTTCTTTTAGTGGTTACATTTGCAGCTATTTAGTCTAAGAATCTAGTTACACGTTCACTGACAAAAGGTTGCTAACTTGAATTGAACGAGTACTCCATGTTTCTTCTTCAGAAGTACCATTTCTAAAAACAATTTGTGTTAGACATGTATGGTGTGCAGAGTTTTCTGTCCCCTCTTTAGTGTTTTCTACCCAGATATGTATCTAAGAAATTGAACACTGCTGCTTTGCAAATTGCAATACTTCATGAGTGGTTCTATTTCCAGAGGCAGCACTACCACTTAGAATTATTCAGTCTAGTTTCTTGGCTACTGTTGGAAGAGCTTTGAATCAAGCTAATGCTCCATCTACGATAGGTGTGGTAGGTGACTTAATCTTTTGCTTTGATTTTTTTGGGTTCTCAGACTATTATGTTCTTTTCTACAACAAATTGTATACATCTAAAACTTATCCTTTTATCTTCAGATTCGTGTTTACTGAGAAGGTTCTCAGTTCAAATATGCCAGTGTGGGGACAACCGTAGAGGTAATCCTTCGATATTTGTATTCCCATTTCTTTCAAATAATTGGTAGATGAAGTTATACCTTTCTGGCTTCTGTTTCGAAAGTATTTGTTACTTTGTCTCATCTCAAGAAAGCTTCACGTTTTGGGTGTACTTTCATGTGGTTTATATAGAGTGGATTGACTATTTTAAATTTTAGATTCATTTTGAAATAGTAGTTTTAAGGTTACAGCATTTTAGACCTCTTAGAACGTTTGCCAATTAAGAACATGTCTCCAGATTCTTTATATAGGGTATCAAACTTTTTCTACAGGAAATGGACATACTGGAGTATTTTATTTGGAATTATAGAATCTGATATGATTGGTGGTAGCACTAACAAACCTGAATAAAGATATACATTTGGAATTATAGAATCTGATATGATTGGTTGACTTGTTGATCGATTTCTTACCTAAGAACTGTGAACTTTTATTTTTTTTCGCAATGTTTCTGGAGCAATGCTTGAGACAGGGTTCTTGATGTAGGACACTGGGAAATGGCATGGCTGTTGTGTCGTGTATAATCTTTGGGAATAACTTTGATCTTCTTGTTATGTAACTTACTATTGTTGGTGAGAATCACAGATGTGACAATACCGCCGATTAGGGGATGGTTCATTCAATGTTATTACTCGTGGACAACAGCGGTTCCGTTTAAAGTGTCGTTGGACTGACGTTGAAGGATTCGTATGGACATTCTCTCATATATATACATAGACACATCGCCTCTTTATTAGTAAATTTGGGAAATACATCTTTGTTTATTGTGAAGAAAGCTTATTTCTCATTAAATCCTTCTTGCAGCCTTGCAGAGAGGTTCAAATTATTGAGGAAAATGTGCCCTTAAGGACTCCCAGGGATGTGGTTGGGAAACTGGAACCATTAAGCAAGTTGCGTGGTCGCTATCTCTCGAGTACAATGTCTTTATCTACACCTCTGAGAGATACAGATGCACTGTCAGTAGCAAATTCTGAAGAAAGTTTTGAAAGTAGTGACGATGATCAAGAAGTCAGCACATCTGATATCCAATCTAGTGGGTCTAATCGATACAGCTCTAGGTCTATTGGATGGTTAGCTTGTGGCTAAGACGCAAAAAGAAAGACGGGCAATCAGAATTTTGGCAAGACTCCAGTTTCACAAGGGAAATGTCAGAAGCAAAATAGGCTGGCAAGTTTCCGTAAAAATACTGATCTAACCCAATTCCGAAGGGGTCCAAGAGCATTTTGGCCATACTGGGTGTATGAGATGTACGACTCATATCATCTTTCACAAAGAGCATCTGGTAAATTCCTTGTTTGGTTTGATACTTTGCTACAAGTAGCACACATTAAGAGTCTGCTAATACTAAGATTTTATGCAGATCTGTGGAAGCAAATAGTTGGGGTTCCAAACATGGAGGCTTTTGTGAATAAACCAGATATTGTATCCTTTTTCATTGCAAGTAAAATTCCCGTGTCTGAGTCAATTAGACAAGAGCTCTTGGAGTTTGACGGAATCTCTTACAGATTGCAGCGAGAAGTTGAATTGCTTGAGAGTTTTGATTGTGTTCGCTGTAAACACTGTCAGGTAAGCTGTGGGAGCATAGTAAATATCATGTCTACTTCCTCTCCATTGTATATTTGGTTGACTGATTCATTTACATGTTAATGCAGACTGTCATAGCAAGAAGAAAAGACATGTTGGTTATGTCTAATGAAGGTCCTCTCGGTGCCTACGTAAATCCACATGGCTATGTGCACGAGATAATGACCTTTTACAAAGCAAATGACATAGCGCTTACAGGTAGACCTGTTAAATAGGACAGCTGGTTTCCTGGGTAAGAGTTTTTTCATGAATATTTGTCAATGAATTTTATTGTGTACTCCGTCACTATACCTATCACTCATTTGATACCTCAAGAGTTTATAATTAAAGCTCAATCACTATCATACGTCTTAGGGAGCTTAAGTTGTATGATCTAAAGACTAGCTTTGGTTCAAACAACCTAAATATTCAGAGCGTTAGCATATAAAGCATTTGGTAGATCAATTGTTCATAGGCATAGACTGACTTGTTTAAAAGCATCGGTTCTTCTACTTTATTAAGAAGACAAATCCGTGATATTTCGAGTCTACCATAATAATAACTCTGATTTATGTGTCTAAAATCGGCAGGTATGCATGGACAATTGCAAATTGTGCAACGTGTGAAACCCAGCTCGGTTGGCTTTTCACAGCGACAAATAAAAAGTTGAAGCCATTGTCTTTCTGGGCAGTTCGGGGCTCAGAGGTCGCAGATGACATGTGCTGAAAAGGCATTAAAACCAGGTCTCACTGACAAATCATTTCGCGCTTCATTACCAAATTACCAAAGAAAGTTTTCTACCTTAAACTTCCACAAAGTGGTACCATCCTAGTATCCTTTATGCTGAATTTTACAAATAGCTTGTAAAAGCACGAAGCAGACTAGAGTATAGAATTAAAGTAGTAACAAGACTGCTCTTGACTAGTTGATGTTTTCATCAATATGCATACTACATGATATATATTCATAATGTGATGGAGGAACCGTAGTTAGGCTAAGAATATAATATTGCAAGTTGTGGTCTTAAATAGGGGAATCTTGAATTTCTGATGTGTTTTGTGTAGACAGACTTAAATGAATTGAACTCACACTCATTTAATTTGTCGCTGAATTTGAATGTATCAAAGTATCATTTGGGATTTCCAATAAATCGTGTACAGTTCTGATTTCTAGTTCCGTGGATCCACTTTGACCAAAGACTTGTTATAACTTACAAGTCAGTCGCCACGTTGTTGTTAAGTTTAGCTATACTGAGAGTGTATTGTGGAGGTTTCACTCTCAATTTTAAAGATTGCTATTGAGCAAAGAAACTATAAATTTATAGATAAAATTAAGGGATAGTCGAACCGCAAAGTAGGTCAGATTATTTCTATCAATATTCCCGTAAAATCACTGATTAAAAGAGTGCTGCTGGTGCATAGTCTAACTTACTTAGAAGGCAAATCAAATGGTCGAGAAACTTCACAACTCTTCTTTTTCAGAGAAAACACGAGTAGCACTTTTGGAACAAAACAAGGGAATAGAATAGAAACTTGATATGTACTGCAGGCTTGACTTGTTAATGATAATGATTAGTGAATGTTGTATACTGCAACAAACACATTTGAAATACTTAGATCACCATTGTCAAAGATTTAGTATTACCATTCGGATTTCGGATTTCATCTTCATGCATCAAACAATACTTTTGGAATTTGGAGCACGCAAGAAACCATAATTACCATTCAACTTGGATACAAGCAGCATCAGCGGAACAGTAGTAAAGACCAAGATGCCCCATATTGTGCACTTAACTCAAGTTTCACTACGTCAGTTAACAATATTGAAGAATTGCTGCAACAATGCGAACAGCTTACAAATGCCAATGTATGTGCCTCTCAGGAAACAAAATCATTGGATTTCCACACCAACATTGGTAGAGCAACATTACCTCATCTTCACCATTACAGAATCTTTACTAAAAAGGTCAAAGAACACCATTGGTGGTTCAACTCACTGGTTCCTACAATCCTACACGATTAACTGAAGACAAAAAAATCACATTATCAAATGCTAAAATGCCCACACATTCAATGTTCTTTCTACCTTTCATAAATCTAAAATCCCCTTCATTAATGAAATGGCCACACTTATCACTCATTTCTTTTTCCTAATTAAAAGAAAAGTTAATAAAAACAAAGAAAATAAAAGAAGTGACACGGTAGAAGTGAGGTGGAAGTGAGAAAAATTGTTGAACGTGATTAGTGATGATTTAACGAAGTGAATTAATGTGATTATTGAGAATTTAATGTGAAGATTAAATTAGGACCAATCAAAATTTAGAAAAATTAGATTCATCTTTTCCTTTCTTATTCTTCTTGCCGCGAAAATTATTGTCATACTTCATTTTCAGTTTCATTTTAGCTAATTTCTTTTTCTTTCATTTTCAGATAATGTTATATAAACGATTTTTTGTTGTTTTGGGTGGGTTTTAACCAATTTTAGAGGTTTAAATGCAATGTTCATGGGTAATTTGTTGTAGATTTCAAAATTAATTTTGGTTTCAAATTTTTTTCATTTTTGTGTGCACATTGGGTTATTAACTCGTTTTTTTATCGATTAAGGTCAGATATTCTTAAAAGTTGTTATTTTTGGTATTATGGAGGTGAAATTATAGTGAATCGTCGCTATAACGAAATAAAAGTGTTGTGTATATGTCGAAATTACCCAAAAAATGAGTACAACTGTGTATATTTAGTACAACTGTTTATATTTCATACAACTAGTACAACTGTGTATATTTCTTACAACTAGTAATACTGAGAGTACTGTAATACTAATATTCAATTTTTTATTTGCGTATTTTATGTCATTTCCTCATGATAAATACGGGAGATGTATGCATTACCTCCAAAATATGTCAAGAAAAAAGAGAAAACAGAAAAACTTAGGTACCCATCAGTTGAAGAACACAGTCGTAGGGGACGAAACTCTTAGTGGACAAGGTTTGACTGAAAGTTTCCCAAGTTCGAGTCAAAGTGTCTCAAGTTCGAGTCAACATGGGAGAGGACCGACTCACCATGGGAGAGACATGTTTAGCTGGTTCGTGCATGATAATGGTTTGCAATATTTCAATGCTTGTATCGTCCATTTCTGTCAAGGTACAACTGTGGTGCAACTATGTTGAATTCAATATATGTCTATTTTGCTTATTTGTAATATAAAGACCATAAATGTGTCAACTGTGTTCACTTTGGATCAATATCATCTTTAGAGCTTATGTAAAAAATTGAAATGATTTTTTATTGGTTATATTACATCAAATTTTGTCAATAATTGTCTTACACACTTAAGGTTTGTTTAGGTGTGGAGCACTATAAATTACCAAAATGGTAAAAAATGGTAAAAAATGGTCTTTTATCACATTTATTTTTATGAAACTATAGTAAATGTACCATTTAAATGTAATGTCTTTGGTACAATTCTAAAACATCAATTTTCACTATGGTACAACTAAATAAATCATAATCCGTGAAAGTACAACTATGTCCATTTCGGAGTACAAATGCAAAATTTGGCACAACTATTGTACAATTATGTTAACTCACTTTCCAATACTTTATGTACATTTTTGTCGGATCGTAGGTATCATATTAGTAATTGCAATTATTGCAATCATTGATTTAATATTATTTAATTATGTATATTATTTAATTATATTAATTATGTATATTATTAAATTATATTAATTATGTATATTATTTAATTTTTATATTATTTTAATTTTTTCACTATTTTAATTATTTATTTATTTTATTTTTATTTATTTATTTATTTTATTTAATATGTGGGCACAGTTGCACGTGGACCTGTTGTACAGATGGCCATAATTTTACCAGTTGTATATAATAGACATAATTGTACCAAAGAATAAAAAAACATGAGTTCCATAATCCTGACTAACACTACACCAAGGCACATGCCTCGCCATCCTTGATTACAATGAAACGGCTTGGGGACATTAAAGAACAATGGATATTTCTGTCCCTCACTTGAACAATGGAAATTTAATTTCAAGCTTGAACACTTCAATATCCTACAAAGATTCAAATTTTATCTCACCTAACATCATTCAACATAAACCAAAGTCATCGAAACTTAATCTATGAATCTCACAGACTCGATCGTAAGAGTAATTAGTTGTTGGATAT
Organism: Cardamine chenopodiifolia; assembly: GCA_963922655.1. Lineage (NCBI taxonomy): Eukaryota > Viridiplantae > Streptophyta > Magnoliopsida > Brassicales > Brassicaceae > Cardamine > Cardamine chenopodiifolia. The sequence goes on along the minus strand of OZ000486.1, from coordinate 11,466,070 downwards.
TGTTGGACATAGAGATTATCCACTTGAAGGGAAAGGAATCACTGACTTTGTAGGATTGCTGTAAATACTGGATCCCTGAATACAAAGGATGAAAGTTGTGTAAAAGAGAAAAAACTGAGTAAACTATTACACCTGCATTCAAAAGAAATAAAACAACATTACCTTTCGACATAACCACGAACAAGCTCCCATTATTTGCTCCTGCTACTGCTGTAATATAGTAATTCTTTTTCCATTGTTCGATAATCCATTCTTAGAAGATATAGACCACATGGGAAAAATGCACAAGTTGGAGAATATCATAAATGGAAGTCACAGAAGAAGTGCAGACTACTGGAAAGATTACCCGAGAGTTCTGAATGAAGATACCTTGTGGAGAAAGATTAGTGATAGCTGGTAAACTTGAGCTGAAAAGCCAGTTCCTGCATCCATGATTAAAGCCCAGAGATTCGAGCAAGAAGCCACACTGCTGATAAATAACCCATCCTCATTTCCTTTTTCAATGTGTTGTGCAATCCTTGTATCAGAAACATTATAATGATATCTACACCACGATAAAAGATATGTCATCTGCATTTTCATCTACGTATATACCAAGAACTCTCAAGTATGATCCAATATGGCACTGTTGCTTCATTGGTCTGTGAGCACTGTAAATGCTGATCCATTGTGTTGCTGGCATTCCCAATCTGAGCTTCTTTGTTGGTTGGTTGTCCTCCTCATCCATTGTCAGCCTACCCCTCTTTTGACCTACTAAATGTATGATCTTCACACAAGGCAAACAAGAAAAGTATTTAGACACTCTAGACTGGATCTAAATACCAGAACCTCAATAAACATGTCATAAAGAAGATCACCAAATCACCTTTTGTGCACCTTCAGTATTTATTGGCCTAATGTCTGGGTTTGGGCCGACTATTCCGTCGAAAAGGGAGATATATTTAGCATAGTCAGGCTCCTCAACAAATTGATGAAAAGGTTGGGGGCAGAAGCATCAAAGAGTTTCTGGAGAAGTAGCCATCTTCTTCTTGCAAACAAGGAAACCTTTGTTCTCTCCCTAACAAAAAGAAATTAAAATGGTTTGCAAGGAAAAACGCCAAAAAAATAATATATATAACTTTAAGAGCCACCAACCTGGTAACCTTGCCATGGAAGTCGACCTCGATGAAGGAAAACAAGAGTGTAAGCAAGAGATTCCAGGTCATCCCTCCGACGCAAGTTCTACCAAGATGAGCATGTACACTAGCATAACATATTGTCACTCTGAGAATGAAAAAGCTAATACATTAATAAGTAACAAATAATTGAAGTCTGACTATACATTAATAAGAATCAATATCACACACTTTATGCCTAGCTGAATTAACTTACCTAAAAACATCAGGACGCTGGTCATATTCAACATGTAGTCCAGTTGCAGTATCACGCCATTTGGTTGCTGCAAGATCAACAGATTGGCTAAATAGCACAAAGACAGGAAAGTACACCCATTCTTATCACAAAAGTAAACTATACTCAAGACACAGTCTACAAAAATAAGTTTTTTCTCTTCAGGAGTTCCAGGAGACCCAAGCAGAAAATTCGTTGGTTTTACATCGCCATGCACATATCTGCCAGAATCAGGAACACGCTTAATAGCAAACAAAACTATCTAATGAAATAGTAGTACCATAGTCGGCCAAATTATAAGAAAATTACCCCCTAGAATGCATCTTTTCCAATATGGATATTGCCTCGATCGCAATGCATGCAACCATCTCTGTTGACATCCTAGAATGTACGGAAAAAACAAAGCATATGATGAGTATCAACATAAACGGGCTTATCTCAGGAAAATCTTCAGATGCTACAAAATAAAATAACAGTTTCTCAGGTGGAATACTAACGCTTGAGTGGTATTGTTCCAAACATCCCATAAGCTAGGCCCTAGGATATCCATAACCTGTATGAAAGATTGAAAACTGTAATTAGTCATACGACAAGTACCTATGAACAGAAAGTGCTATTATCCAACCACAGCAAAAATCTACTTACCATCACATAAAAGTCACCTTGACGACCTTTAAAATGAACTCGTGGCACACCATGACTGCCACCAAGTGCACTGAACAAACAGATGATAAAACATACATTAGTAGTCCCATCCTTTTATAAACCAAATTACTTGAACAAGCAGAAAAATCCATAGAACTCACTTCTAAACTTGCTACTCATAGGGTGGCCCATGGTAACATCCTTTGCTGCTTCTATGCTCAAATTTCAAACCCACCTGTAAAAGCAGACACATCAAAATCACAAACACACCATACAAAATCAAAAGAAAAGCTACTAAATTTCAAAACACAAACACCATACTTCCATAGCTCCAGACCCAAATCTAGCATTAGGAGTGTTCGTACCCATCTTTCGACCAACATATACTTGTCCAAAACCTCCTTTACCTAGTTTCCTATCTAATTTATACGTGGGAGAACCACCAACCTGAACCTGTAGAACCAAAGGAGAACAGTATTTTAGAATCAAACATGCCCCAATTTGAAAGCTTTCTCCTAATGAAAGACACAACACCCAATGCAAGACACAAATAACAAAACCAAATAATAAATTTGAAACCTTTTCAGGAACAGGAGGAGCATTTCCTTCATCATCAGGCACTGGAACAGCTTGACCACCACCACTATCACATTCATCCATTTTCTTATCTTCTCCCAAAACCCTAATCACTTCTTCCTCTTTTACTACATTATTCACCAAAGGCGTTGTCTTTACCTCTTTTTTCACTTTGATTCTTCACCACTACTCTCTTATGCCGCCTTGGGTTTCTCCTTAAAGCAATCGACTTTGGGTTCGGTTCTTATTAGTCCGATCTCTGCGTGCGTTACTACGCAGCCCAGGCATCGTACTTTGGTGGTCGACGACGTCCATGGAACAATCAAAGTTATTGACAAAGTAAGAAGCTTCCAGAACCATATGATGGATATAAGAATAAAAATTTTCTGTTACGAAGAATTGAAAGTGAAGAAGATGAAGAAAGTGATGAATCTGAAAGCTGCAAACGCAATGGGTAAAGGAGATTTGGGGATCTTTTTTAGACTTGGCAAATCAAATCTAAGGACTCTAATACGAGGAATCGTCTGAAAGGGTCATTTTCGTTTTAGAGTAATATGAGAAAGTAATGTTTAAAACATAATTTTTTTTGAATTAATTTTAATTGTAAAAGTGGTTTATTACGATTTGCCCAGATGAAATTTTGATAATCATATAAAAAACTTGGGTTTTATCTACCCATCCAAAATTTTTTGGATCAACACTGGAAATCAACCTAATTCTTCAAATTTTCTGTCAAGCATCGATAAACTCTTTTCCTCTGATTTCTCCGATTCTCTCTCACATTTGCTCCATAAACTCTCTTTCTCTCCATTTCGTAATACTAAGGATAACTAGTGTCAAATAGCTTCAATTGTTGAGATTTCAACGAGATTTCAACGAAAATGGTTAGGACAAGATGGGGAAACAAGATTTCGGAAAACAAGAAGAAACAAATTAAAGAAGGAGAAGATATTGTTGCTCGTGTTGAGAACACGCGACCAGTTCTAGAAGACGAGATGATTGAAAGAGAACTCCCTCTGGTTCAAGAAGACGAAACTATTAAAGGAGGAGAACCTCCGGTGCAAGAAGAAGAACCTCCGGTTGAAGAAGAAGAACCTTCGGTTCAAGAAGGAGAATGGATTAAAGAAGTAGAAGAGAGTGAAGAACATCTCGAAGAAGAAAAAGGAGAAACGAACGAGAACGGTGATAAAGATGAGGATGTCGGCGAGAATGAAGACGAAGTAGATACAAGCTGAACTATGAGCGATTCCTCAGACTCAACGGTAAGTAATTACTCTTGATGTCATTCGTAGTTAGGGGAATAAGTAGAATTAGATACTTTGTTATACTGGTAATACTTGGTAAGACTAGTTTGATTTATGTGGTAATACTTGGTAAAACTAATTTGATTTATTTGTTTGTAATACTGGTAATACTTGGTAAAACTAGTTGGATTTGTTTGTAATAGTGGTAATACGTAGTAAAGCTAGTCAGATTTGTTTGTAATACTTGGTAAAACTAGTTGGATTTGTTTGTAATACTTGGTAAAACTAGTCGGATTTGTTTGTAATACTTGATAAAACTAGTCGGATTTGTTTGTAATACTGGTAATACTAGGTAAAACTAGTCGGATTTGTTTGTAATACTGGTAAAACTATATATTTTTTTGTATTTTAATTCGTACTACTGGTATAACTTGGTAATACTTGGTAAAACTATTTTTTTTTTTGGTATCGTAATTCGTACTACTGGTATAACTTGGTAAAACTGATATTTGTAGGGTTCCGAAGAAGAAATGTCAGAGGTGGCTCTACAACCTTTGAGAATGTACTTCCCGCCAACGGAGTATACGAAGAAAATCAAGTTGGCAACAAGGTGTTTCATCCATGAAGCTTTGACAACCTTAGACGGTTTGACTCATCCGCTCACTACATTTGCGAGGAAATGGTTTGAGGAACATCCATATTTTCCAAATGCCAAGGGACAAAAACCACAAGGTTATGGGCATGTGGATGCTCCTTCTTCGAACGACATGCATCGAGAAAAAGAAGGAAGCTTGGTTTGTTGTCAATGGTGTTCCCATCCGCTATGGTATAAAGGAGCACACATTGATATCAGGGTTAAACTGCCGCAGCTATCCACTCGATTATGATCAAGCGGGGAGTGAGGCGGCATTTTAGGGGGCAGAAAAGTATTTGATATCAAGACGTGAAGAATAAGCTAGAGGAAATGGTAACAACGGTACGTAGTCGAGATAGGTTGAAGATGGCGGTCCTCTACTTCTTATTTAGCATCATTATAGCGCAAACAAAGATGGGAGAAGATGCTAAGTCGGTAGAGCCATTTTTTCTTAGAACTATGGATGATCTCACGTTTTTTAGGAATTTTCCTTGGGGAAGATTTTCATTTGACCATATGCTACGAGAGATCGAGCATACAATGACGCATTTTGGAGGGACTGTCAAGGAAGGTTCATTATGGCCAATTCCTGGATTCTGTATTCCTATGGAGGTTAGTAAAAACAATTTTGAGGTATTGTTCATTGTTACTACTTATTATGCTTAGCTAACTCTCTAAGTATATGTTTGTTATGTAGCTTTTAGCATTTGAGGCAATTCCAGAATTAGGGAATAAATTCCTCAAAGATTATCCATGGGCAGATGAAAATTTTCCTCGGACGTGCACAAAAAAGTTCAAGAAAGGCGAATTAAAAGAAATTCCTCTTTCGAAAATTAATGAAGAACTTGGTAGAACTAAGGTGAGTTATCCTAGTAATCTTTTTTTTTTATTTGAATTCGTAAGACTAGTAACACTGGGTAGAACAATGCTATTATTTTTTGTATTATTGGTAATACTTGGTAGAATTATGGTGAGTAATCCTAGTAATTTTTTTTTTTGAATTCGTAATACTAGTAACACTGGGTAGAACTATGCTATTATTTTTTGTATTACTGGTAATACTTGGTAGAACTATGGTGAGTAATCCTAGTAATCTATTTTTTTAATTTGAATTCGTAATGCTAGTAACACTTGGTAGAACTATGCTATTATTTTTTGTATTACTGGTAATACTTGGTAGAACTATAGTCAGTAATCCTAGTAATATTTTTTTAATTTGAATTCGTAATACTAGTAACACTAGATAGAACTATGCTATTATTTTTTATATTACTGGTAATACTTGGTAAAACTTTGTTATCATATGAATTATTTTGGTTTATTATGTTATAATATTTCGCCATTGTTTACTTCACAGGATATTGATAGTATCCTAGTAGTTAGAGGTGAAGAAAACTCGCTTCTAGCTACAATCACGGAAGAAGAAAACGACGATGAAAACCATGATATTGTCGTTGCTAGTTGGATGCAATGTCTTCGTAAAGGCTATACCGTTTTGTTTGACGAAATGTTTAACCAAGATGTTGCTTTCCGATTAGGAGAGGAATATCTGGATGCGGTGAACGAGGAAATAGCCGCCACCAATGAAAGACTGGAAGACTTGGCTTTTGCTGAATTGGTGGACCTCGTAAAAGGGATGGGTGAACAAATGAAGGAAGTTGTTGAAAAAGTTGATGGGTTCGACCAAAGACTCAGATCTTTGGAAGCTTCTGTGAAGGAGTTAGAAGAGAAGTCAAAGGTAAGATTTGGTAATACTTGGTAATACTAGATATAATTGTATTCGATTGCTTGGTAATACTTTGTAATACTAGATATATTTGTTTTCAATTGCTTGAATACTTGGTAATACTGAGTATAACTGTATTCACTTGCTAATTGCTTGGTAATACTTGTAGGCGCCTGCAGGTCCATCATGCAAGGAACCCATCACTGCTCGTTCCAAAGACCCATCAGACGAAGATAATGCTGGTCCTTCTCGAGTAGCCGAGAACACACGAGTGACAAGGTCGAAGACCAATGTGTTGTGAAGAAAACAATAGGGTGCTTGTTTTTTTTTGTATTTAAACTCGAGAACTATGTTGGTTGTTTAACTATGCTACTTCTTTTTGTATCTTAACTGTGCTATTTTTTTTATTTGAATTCGATATTAGTAATACTGGGTGTTATTATGCTATGTTTTTATTTGAAGTCGTAACACTAGTAATACTGGGTAGAACTATGGTATATTTTTATTTGAATTCGTAATACTAGTAATACTAGGTAGAACTATACTTGGTAGAACTATAACAACACAATTCAAGATCAAACATCTTACAAAACAAGTGTTTCAAATCAAAGGAGAAACAAAGATATATCCAAAAGAAAGTTAAGTCTTACGAAAAAAAAAAGATAAGTCGCCAAGGAAGTTAAGTCTTACAAAACAAACAAAGATAAGTCAAGGCATAGGACCAAAAAACTTTTCGATTCGACCCACAAGCCCAGCCACTATCTCCTTCAGGTTTCTAATCTTTTCGGCATTGTTTTCCACCTCCCTACGCAATTGTTTTATCATCAATTTGGAGTCGATGCTTCCCTCTTTGGACTGCTCATCAAACTTTTTCCTTAACTTAGTCACCTCTTCTTCGATAGCATGAACCCAAAATTTCCGAATGTGTAAGTCATCATTCTGCACATAAAGACAAATATAACATCACATATTCAACATTAATGCCATTAATCTAAAATCAATGTCCTCTTCTCACCTTTAACACATTGCATGTAAAGTATCTCATTCCTATGGGCGCTTCGGTTGAGGTCTCCTCGATGATGCTTCGACCACATAAACAGCTTAAAGGAAGGCCATACTCACCGTCGGCTGTTAAAAATTTCATGTCGAATTGCTCCTTGTTCTTCTTCATTTCAGTGTAGTGTGGGTCCTTCTCTGAGATTGAATCCATGATTAACTTAATCAAAATTTTGAGCTTTGGAAAGAAGGGAATGGAGAAGGAAGAGAATAAATTTTTGAGCTTTGAGTTTTGGGAAAGAGAGAATGGAAAAGGGAATGAAGAAGAAAGAGAAAACAAATTTTTGGGGATGTGCACCAAAAAATTTTGTTTTGGCGCCAAATATTTCTGACCCCACGTGTGTATTTGGGGATGTGCGCCGCCGCCAAAGTTCCAAGTAGTATTACTTAAGATAGTAGTTAAATCAAAGTTCCAAGTAGTATTACTTTGGCTGTTTTCTATTTTAATTAGTATAACGTGCCCTTAAAAAAAAAAATTAGTTTTACAGATGATTTAAGTCGATTAACATATAATTCTTAGTGTTTTATGCATTAATATGTTAAAAACTTATATTTCTGTAACTTTAATATCTTAAATTGGTTATTATTTACAAAGTCACATTAAAAGTATAAGGAATATGTGGTGTAGATTGTTTCATAACAATTTAATACATAGTATTTTTGTAATTATCATCTTAATACATGTTGTAACCATTTATATATGACTTTTACAACACATATAATTTCTTATTAATACACAATGTAATACTGTAACATAATAATAATTATTTTCTAGTAATACCAGTTATACCAGTTGATTTAAGTCGATTAACATATAATTTTCATTAGTGTTTTATGTAAGAATTTAATATATAGTATTATTATTATTTGTTTCTTAATACACAATGTAACATAAGTAATACCAGTTTTCCATTAGTAATACCATTTTTCCAATAGTTTTACCAGTTTTCCATTAGTAATACTAGTTTTCCATTCGTTTACCTGTTTTCCATTAGTAATACAATTTTTCCAATAGTTTTACCAGTTTTCCATTAGTAATACCAGTTTTCTATTAGTTATACATGTATTACCCAGTTTTCCACAGAAACAATATATACTATTACATCACGGAAAACTAGTTTAATGTAGTTGTACGAGCCAATTAATAGTATTACAAACGGTGAAGATAAAATCAAACACTGGTACAATTTCCAAATAACAACCATTGGAGTCCTTGTCTCGGCCTTCTTTTATTTTGCGTCCTTGGACGCCATTCCCCAACCTTTTTACTTTCTTCCTTCCCTTATTTACTTTTCGATCCGGAGGTAAGATTTGTTTGCTTTTGATGGATATCCCATTGAGACATATCCGGCACTAAATAAATTGTCCTATAATACGTCATTGTCCATAACTCCGTCCAATAATATTTTGAACACAACTCATATAATTGGATATCACGAGCTCTATCATCATGCCTTACGAATTCAATGTAAGCGGCTACTGCGTGCACAAGGATACCTTTCGATATCGAACACCCTACAACTGCAACCTTCCAAGAGAAAATTCACCATATAAGGCTTCCCATCACTACCGATGACATTGTATTCAAGCTCAAAAGTGTTTAGCTCCGTCACAATAAATTTCTCAGCAACAGCCCATAAATCATGCATATGGTTCTCCACTAAAGGTACCAGTTTATTCGAAGTTGATCCAGACACAGCCTCCTTCCGATGTTCATTAAACCAATTAGCAAATTTTTTAATGATTGTGTCAATCATGGGTATTAAGGAGTACCTTCTTGCGTCCTTGAAAACACTGTTCAAAGATTCCACACAGTTGCTTGTGTCTAAGTTGTATCTTTCTCCTGAAAAATAACACCTAGCACCTTTTTCTTTCACGATACTCTCCTCCAGATACTCGGGTGTAGAAGGATATTTCATCTTGAAAGAAGTATAAGCACAGTTGAAATCAGCCACTGTGTATTGCCTACTGCACTCGATGAATCTCCATGCGACTACGTCTTTGTTAACGTTAGAAGCATGACCTTTCACATTTTGGGACAAATGCCATATACAATACCTATGATGAGCCTGGGGATACACATTACCTATGACGATGATGAGCCTTGCATTTCTATCACTCATAAGTACCAATTCGGAAGAGTCCGGTATAACGGTTTTCAACATCTCCATAAACCATGTCTAACTTGCATCATTCTCACCATCGAGTACACCAAACGCTATAGGATAATGGTGACGATTAGGATCTTGAGCTGTAGCAAAAATTAGTGCACCACCGTATCCGTTCTTGAGAAAAGTTGCATCCACAATTATCACTTTCCTCATAACTCTAAACCCTTCAATGCTAGCTCCCAAAGCAATAAATAGGTACTTGAATTTTTCCTTCTCATCCAATTTTACACGTGTTATTGTACCATCATTGTGCTTCTCTAACATGTGCAAATAGCAATACAACATATTGTAGTTTTGTTTCGGGATACCATGCAAATGATTAATAGCTATATTTCTCCCTCTCAACGCTGTGGAGTATGAGATAGTCACACCTAATTTTGTCTTAATAAGATCCATGATAACTCTAGGAGCTGAAGTTTTCATTTGTCCTGGATAATTCTCATGCAAAATAGCTGCTACTAATTGTGGTGTGCCTTGCCTCTTCATGTTGATGTCGCTCTGACTAGCCCGAGAGCATGTATGCATCTTGGTGTACTTTCTAATCGAGAAAAAATCCGTATCTCGAATCTTTGTACCTCGTAAACCCCATTTACAGCTTTCTTTACTTCATTTTAGCACTAAACGTCCCGAATCACTCCTTTTAATAGCAAAACCAAAACTGTTAACAAATGAGGCTCTGTCCACCACATCTTGCAGTGCCTTCCTATTTGGAAATTCTTGAAGCAGACTCACATCCAAACCGTCTTCCCATGCGTCTACAAATTCACTACTTTCTACAACAAGTGGAACCTCAACATAATCATCACCCATATCTGATCTATCCATACCGTTATCCACACTTTCATCACGTGATACAATTCCATCCTCTGTAGTATTATCATCAGCATCCCCTATCACCTCATGTTGTTTTTTTGCTTGTTATTTTTCTACGTATAGAGTAATGGCATTAGCTCCAATTTCACCATCATTTGAATGCAACTCGACGTCATAGTTCATACCAAAAGAACTTATGCCCGCTCTCGATAGTTGCTCGGGCAGTGAGAGCTCGGGAGTTCTGATATAGTGATAACCTCCACAAACAAAATACATCGACGATTTTCTTTATCAATGGACGTTATATAAACACACACATCCTCATCATCAGAAATAGTAAATTGTTTTTCATATCCCACCAGCAGTGGATAGTAACTCAATTGCAATTTAACCCTAATTTCATCTAATGCAAGCTTCTTGTATATCTTAGCTTCTATCATCGATAAAGTTATCTCCTCCACTGATGTCTTCAACATTAAATTATACATGCGACCGTCGCATTTAAAATATATGCTAACTTTGTTGCTCATAGTATCCTGCCAAAAACCAACATCATCCAGTTAGTAATACTAGTTTTACTAGTTATACTACATTTATCAGTAATACCAATACTAGTTTTACCTAGTTCTTCTATCCGCAAAAACTCAAATTGGGTTCTAATATACAATAAACTACGATTTAAATACTCAAATTGGGTATTTTTGGGTTCTAATCTACAATACATTACGATTCATCAGCAATACTAGTTATACTATATTTATCAGTAATACTAGTTTTACTAGTTATACTACATTTATCAGTAATACCAATACTAGTTTTACCTAGTTTTTCTATCCGCAAGAATTCAAATTGGCTTGTTTTGGGTTCTAATATACAATATACTACGATTCAACTACTCAAATTGGATATTTTTGGGTTCTAATCTACAATACATTACGATTCATCAGTAATACTAGTTATACTATATTTATCAATAATACTAGTTTTACTACTTACACTACATTTATCAGTAATAGTAATACTAGTTTTACCTAGTTCTTTTATCCGCAAGAACTCAAATTGGTTTGTTTTGGGTTCTAATCTATAATATACTACGATTCAACTACTCAAATTGGGTATTTTTGGGTTCTAATCTACAATACATTACGATTCATCAGTAATACTAGTTATACTATATTTATCAGTAATACTAGTTTTACTAGTTATACTACATTTATCAGTAATACTAATACTAGTTTTACCTAGTTCTCTTATCCGCAAGAACTCAAATTGAGTCGTTTTGGGTTATAATCTACAATACACTACGATTCAACCATTCAAATCCATTTGTTACCAATTGAAAGTCCTAATCAACCCAGAAACCATGGTACAAACAACAAATGTGCATAGAATCAAAAACAAAATTTGGAGAACCTATTTTGAAGCTTAGATGGCGAAGTAATGGTGATGCAGAGCTTGAAAGTGATGTAGAACTCCACCAGTGAGCTTGACGGTGCAACGTCGTCGTTGGAGGTTCACCGGCGGAGGTTCACCGGCGGAGGTTTCGATCGGCGGAGGTTTCGATTCTTTGTTTCCTCTTTTTTGTTTAATTTTTTTTCTTTTTAATTTTAATTCAATCTCAATTCATTAAGGGTAATTTCGTCTTCACAATCTCAATTCATTAAAAGTGACTTTAGCAGATTTTAGAGGACCTTGGCAAAAAAAAAATTCAGAATGACCTTCTGAGACTTTTCCTTCTCCAATATTTTACCTTCTCGTTTTTTTTTTCTTTTTTTTTATTTAAGTTTTTTGGTCAACACTTTTTTTTATTTAAGAACTCTTATTTATATATTTTTTTTTTCTTTAGAACCTTGAATGTAGGTTTTAATGTTTTTTGGTTCATCTACAGATTCTACACTATGGACATGATAAACTTGGATAAATCAAATCTTCAATCCATAAATTTGTAATAATTAACCAAATCTGAGTGATTTGTATGAGTTTTTAAACAAGTTTTTTTTTTCCTTTTTGTAACTTGGAATGTTTCTCTTTCTAAGGTTTTAAAAAAGACAGATTTGTTTATTTTTAATTAATCTGGCAAAGAAAAAATTTTGGATTTGTAAGGGTTTCGGAGATTTGTGAGTAATGGCTAGTAAAGAGAAGACTTTTTTGTTTTTTTTTCTACTAATATTTGAAAGGAGGAAACTATTGTTTCTTTTCTTTTTCTTATTTCTTAATGTAAAGATTTTGGGTTTTCAAGAGTTTTGGAGATTTGTGATTAACGACTAGAAAAGAGAAAAGCATTTTGTTATTTTCTTTAATAGTTGAACGGAGAAAACAGAGATTCTCTTATGCTAAAGTTACGAGATCCTAAAAAGGTTAAGAAAATATATCATGCACATAAGAGACTATACATATGTGTTAGTGTTTATACTTCAGAGGTTTCAGCCAATTGTACTATTCTTGACACAATGAATCAATACTCTTCTCCTTACAGTGCCAAAATGTTCTTACATAAATTTCGGTTTAGCCATTATGTATGTGATTTCCAGAACCATAAGTGTTGTTTCTAGAGAACATATATACATGCGTCAAAGACATAAAAGAAGAAACTTTCAGGGTCCAAGAGAGCCCTCGGGAAAGGGATGTTTCTCAAAGATTCTCTGACGTGCAAGTTAGGAGATTCAAACAGAGATGAAAAGATTCAACCGGTTAAATCTGAAGAAAATAGGATCTACTTGTTACGTGGCAAATTGTGAGAGGAGAAGATTGTGACTGTGTTACACGCTCGAGGAGGAGTTGCAATGAAGATTTGCTTTATTCTGATTGGTTGATGAGAATTTTGTGATTTTTTATACACCATATCTTTTAAACTCAATTATTTGATGATAAGTTAAAAATTTATATTTTATTTTTATATCAAAATTCATCATTTTCAAAATCTATAAATAGAAACTTGTTTCATTTAATTTAGACACAAAAAAAATTTCACTTTAAAATTATATATTTTAATAAAAATGTGGGGTATGATGTCTATAAAACTGAAATATTTAGTTTTTCTTACACTTCTAACTATGTATTTCAAATACCACGTGGTATCAAACACATTCAGTTGGTACAACCACTTTGTAGGTGGTAAGTAAATCAAACGGTTGAAAACATAAGAACATGTTTCTACGGCTCTGATCGAGTTTGATAAATTTTGATTCTATCTGAAGCCTTCACTTTTTATTTCTATAAAACTAGGAAACTACAAGTTATAATTTCTCAGACTTAAATTTCTACCAATATCTACAACCATGTCAAAAAAATTGCTAATCCTTCTAAAGATGAAAAAATTATAACCTCTTTCATTAATTCTTTGCTAGAATCAGATAACCCACCATCGTCTTCTCCTGGTCCTGATAGCTCAATCCACTTTTCTAAACACACTAGTTCAACTTCATTGTGTGCCCCGAAGAAGACTCAGAAATCACGCTCTGGAGATAGCGGCAACCATGTAGACATGAAAAAAGCTCCATCGTCACAGGCCGTAGATGTGTTTGATACGTTTGAGGAACCGGATCCCTATAAATACAAATGTTCAAATGACCATTACGGTTGTTGTGACGAACACATGCTGGAGTTCGAGATTGATCAATAAGGTCGATATTTGCATCGAATGGTACTATTGTTATTTAGCACGATGGTGTTTTGTCAATACAATAAGTGCGATAATTAATCTTCTTGTTTCTGTATCAAATAAGTTGTATTGTAATGTAAGAGTTTTATGGTTTGTATGTGTAATATTGTACTAATTATGTGTGTTTTAATAAATGTTAAGTGTATTTTAATAAAAATTATGTGTGTTTTAATAAAATTAGATGTTTTAATAAAATGTGGATATGATATTGAATTTTATTAAACAAAACCATTATAGAGTGTAAAAATAAAATTAATGATGAATAATTAGATAGACGAGAGAAAATATGATATACATAAAAAAAAGGATGTTAAATGGATAAACCATTGTATATAATCTTAGAAGAGTTGGTTAATGTCGTCAAAAAAAGGTCGAGGGTTTGATTCATTTCTCCTTAGAATTACCAAAAAAATATTATCAATTAGTAGGTCCATAAAATATTTTCTTGAAGCAGGATATTAGTACCTTTCCAAATATTTTCTTAAAGCGTATGATTGCCATGTGTCAAATTGTGATTAGCCGATTCTTAATAGCTGAAATTTACTTCTAATTGCAGTTTTTCTTTTAATTTTTTACAATAATTACTTATATTACTTTTCTTTTTATATTTTAGAGTATTTTTGATAACATTAAAAATGTCTAGTGCACAAAAAAAAATGAAAAATGTCTACAAAATCCATAAATTGAATTGTTTTATGTTGTTATTTTAAATAGATGTAAAATTTCAGCTATAGTAATTCAATAATTTTAGAAGGAATTATTTTTTCAATTGATTTCGAATCTAAACTAATTGTTTTTAATCAGCTGTAATTTAGATATAAATCCTAAAATTCTCCATCTAATGCCTATTTTATTTTATTTATTAATACATTTTCATTTAGTCTTTCTAGAATAACTAAAATCTTACAAACTGCCAAAAACCATTACCATCTATCAATAAAGTTTTTTTTATAGAAAATTACTACGAATTTGCTGTTACCACTTACCAGTATGTACCACTTTATATTTTTTATATTCGGGACCCTTTTATTTCCCAAGAAGTAATAGGAATAACATTTGTCAAACGCACAAAACGCGTCCATATCTTCTCACTGAAGTGGCAATTTGGCATAAACCTTAACGTGATTAAATTTCATTCTCCAAATTGTTAATATATATACTTTCCATAAAAACAAAATTCATCTATGAGATTCTTACAAATCTCATAACAGTAACACTCCCTCTCTAAACCGGTTTCTTCAATCTCAACAATTGGCTCCCAACGCTCGCCACGTGTCATGGCGTCCATGGTATCAACGGTGAACCCGGTTGCATCAGATTCTGCTCCGGCTCTTCTATACGATCCAACGGTGTAGATTCCGCCGTGGGATGGGCGAAGGAGAAGCTGGTGGCCGTTGATCCATTGGAACATGTGATGAGATACGAGATAATGAAGAACAACATTGGATTCGAGTCGTACGTCTCGACCATGAACATATCACCACGTGGTGAAGGTTGTGTGATTGAGTGGGGTTTCACCGTTGATCCTGTGGGAGGATGTTCTCCAGATGATCTTGTGAAGAAGTATGAGAAAGCACTTGAGGTAATCGCTGAGAACATGGAAGAGGCTTTGACAAGAACATAGCCTTCTTTGATAAGTTTATAGCAAAATGTCAATGTTAATCGGACTCAAAACCAATTGGTAATGAGTGGATTGACCAATATCCCTTATATGTTATTTAAGGTCTCTTTCCATATTCGATGTGGGATATTCTTCACACACTTATCATGATCCTTTTAACCATTAATCTCGATAATATCCTACTAAAAGATTAGGTAGGGTAGTATGTGTTCAGATTCGGACATTATGTTAAGGTTAATGGTTTCAACTCAAAACCAATTGGTAATGAATAGATTGACTCATATCTTTATATGTTATTCAAAATTTTTTTCCATATTCGATTTGAGATATTTTTCATGATGGTTTTCTAATAGTGTATTCCATGTAAACAATATTAGAATGTTATGTTCAAAAAGAATCAGTAAAAAAAGCTTTAAATGATAAATTTCATCAAAACAATTTGTTAATTTTTTTTTGTGGGAATTATTTTCAAAGTACAATAATTATTTTGTAACTTCTAAAAAAGTATATATTTTTAGGCTCACAAAATAATATATGAGCTTATACATTGTTCCAAATTAATATACGTATTAGCAAAGTTACAATGGTTTACTCAACCCGCTTTAAAAGTTGTCTAAATGGAATGCACTTCTTAAAATTGTGATTATTTGAGTTTGAGAAAACCGAGTGTTTTCCTTTTGAGTTTTTTCATACATCTAGTCCTAAACGATCCAAAGAATCATAAGCATAACTCGTCTTCTCTCTTATAAGTATTATTGTCTATCGAAGTCCCAAAAACCAGAAAATAGAAATTGCTTAAGGTTTTCGTTATTGTTGGAACTCGTTATTATATGGAATTCGTTTGAATGAAAAATGGAAAAGTGAAGATTGTGAGTCAAGTTTAGGTTGAGACTCGTGTGCGAGTTTATAGACGTGCAAATCTAATAACTAACACTTGTTGAATCTATTTATTTTTAATTTATCTAATAGGCACTACACATATGACTAACCTTAGTCAACAAGTTGTCAATATTGTGATTAATTTTATGGTTAATACATCTTGAGTAACCTCCATTTTCTGGTGTAAAGACACAAATTAATGGTGATTAATTTTGTGCATTATTATCTATGACTTTTTTGTGCTATTAAAGAAAAAGTATTTATACACATAAAAAGATGATAGAGGATAGATGATAAATAATGAAAAAATACACAAAATATATGTGATCTCATTCTCTTCCACCCATATTAGAAATCTCTCTTAGTTTTTGTCTTGTTTTTTTTTTCTTTAAGAGTACAACACAAAACAAAGTTCGCCGGATTTCGAGTTTGGGTGAAGCAAATGAAAGATATTGCAATTGTATCCTGGGATTCTGAAATGTCATGTAAATCGTTTCACTATGGGGCATTTACAGAATTGAGGAAAGAGATTCATCTTCACTATGCAAATATTTTTCTAATTTTTTTTGTCGGTAGTATTTAATTTTATATTATTTTTTCATAATTATCAATTTGCCCATATCGTAGGAGTTATGGTCTTACAGTTATTGCATATGCTAACTTGAGGCGATATTTCATTCATTTGTAAACTAGACGATGTGCAATGCAAAATTATAATGTGTATTTTGTGGACATATAAAGAAGAGTCGGAACAAGAAATAAATTTTAAAAATCATCGCTCCAATTTGAAAAATGTACCTCTTCATAGAAGAAGAGCAATATGAAAAAGATCATGTGTATTAGCACAAAGGTAGGAATGGAAACGTACTTAAGTATCACATAAAGTTTGGACAGTTTAAAAAGTAAGATTTTCAGTTATATCAGTAGAATTACAACATCAGATTAATGGATGGTCCACAAAACGTATTTATCAAAGGAAAGAAATTTTTGTTGCAACAACTCTACTAAACCTACGTAGTATCATATTTTAAACTCAAGGTCTTAACATCTAAGTTATAAATGCAATAGCAACATTATGGCAGAACTTTAAAGGAACCACCTGAGACTTTATTGGATAGTCCGAAAAGAATTCTGTAGAGACAAACAAGTTGGTTGGGATTCTGATTCTTGAAAATTTTCATTCTTGTAAAAACAAATGTAGAAAATATTTTAAAATTTGGAGAACCCATCAAATACTAAACTACATAATCTAGAAAGGATTTCATTCAAATTTAATATTGTGTATTGTGACTAGTGTAACATCTGACCACCAGTATCAGTCCTATATTGCCAGAGGGCACTCTCCCTAAATGAGAGATCTCTTTGAATCTACAACACTTGATCGTACTTACAGTTCATGTGTGTTCCCCTAACCATCTCTTGCGATGAGTCATCACCGGGGAACCTTTATCTTGCTTGGCTGCTGGGTCTTTTGCTTCATTTCTTCTATTTTACCACCTACTGGTGGCTTATTTTGAGTTGTATAGATACCTTTGTAGTTCCCAATTTTTTCAATGAAATTTCTTACCCGTGGAAAAAAAAACTGTGTATTGATGACTTCATGTGACTTCAATATTCATATTTAAGTAGCTTTCTTGGAGATTCACTAATAATAGTGTAAAATATCTTACACATTTAGGAAAATATATCTAGTTATCTTTTTTTGACACAAAACATAGTTTACTTATCAGAATTTGTTGCTTTTAATTTTGTGTACTAAGTAACTATGATAAATCTTAGAAAAATTAGAAAACTTTAGATTTAATTTGTATATGTAAAATATTATATATTTCCAATTTTGTATTGTTGTGGGATATATTACTTAGTATATAATTTGTTTCAAATGGGACGTCGGAAATTCTCGGTTCCGTTCTGTCTTATTCTGTTCCCAAATGAGAATCAATATGAGAATTTATTTCCGTATGGAACCGGAATTCGAAACTGTGAATGGATGGAACTGGACATGACAGGACGTGAATATGTTCACTTCTAATTTAAATACTGATACACGTTTGATTGGCGGTCAAAACTATAACCACTACTCTAATTTTTTGTTAATTTTTTTCAACAAAATCCCCAAGAATTAACTTGCCAGTAAAATTATGGAGGTCCCATGGTTGCAACTCGGTGCAAAAAAATTGTATCTTGCTCTATTTTTCATAACTCTTCATTTTTTTTTCCATACTCTAAAATTTCGCTCAATAATAAATCAAAGTGATGAATAACAATGATTCAATCTTTCTATAATTTTTTTGGTGTTTGGTTGGTTGGTGGCAGAAGTGATCTAAGTGATGTCGATCTTTATGCGGACAAAGAAATCCATTGTGTAACACACATACTAAATCTTTGAGCTATTATTTACTAACAAATAATGCAGAAATTAGTATTATAATCCATATGCAAGAAAACTTTTGCGTAATATAAAATCTTGTATTACAACCTAATTATAGTTAACTTCACGTTTAAGTCGCATATTGCAAGAATGTTCATGGTTATATTTTCAAAGATGTTTTCTTTAATTTCGTTCATAAACCATGACAAGTACATATATAATATCGATTATACTGATAATTCCTTTAAAATATTGCCAATAACGTATATCAAATTGCTACTTTGGATGGATTTGTGTAAGAATAATCTAATTTGGTGTGAGCGTAATTTGGTCTTAAATAAATGTCTAAATTTATGTATTATAGTATGTTGAGTTATATTATGTCCACACATGTGTGGAAACATAGTCACACTCTATTTCACAATTTAATAAAGAACTCTAGTCATATCTATTATATATTATGACCATATTTGATAAGAGAGTGTGTCTATATTTCTACACATGTGAACATAATATAACAATAGGTACTACAATGTATAAATTTGGGCATTCATCTAAGATAATTTCCAAGAAAATTCATGAAGTAGTTGATGTAGTAGTATTGATGGTCATTGATATATTTGCAGCAGTTCTTACACAAGTTCATCTAGAGTTACAATTTGATAGGCGTTGTTGGCTAAATTTTATAGGATTTAACAGTGCAATTGATGGAATACATGTACTTTTTTGGTCAAAAGATAACTTCATTAAGAAAGTAGATAAAGTATTACACTCCAAAACTGGAGAAGGAAAATAACAACTATGCAGTAGCTTCCTTAGCCATAGTATATGTTGAGATGTTTCCTGACCGAGAGATAAAAACAAATTTGATAAACACAAACATAAGTTTTAGAGCCCTAATGTCTTCTAAAATTTTGTGGAATACTCTGCAGATTCCTGGAGTTTTACAAGCTCTTAGCAGTCCAAGAAGCATACCACATTCGAGATTTCTCTTGATATTGCTGGCTGCATTGCTTCTTCCTTGATTGCCAATGCTTCATCACATAATGCCTTAAAGATGAGCCTTGCGAGATCACTTCATTATCTGTGTTTCTAAAAATCCATCATATGCTTCCTATCATTGTATCTGCCTTCCATGTGCCATTTGTGTAACAAGAAGTGTAATGGTCATGCCATTTAGGAGAGGATTGCATCGTCTTCTTTTTTGCTCTATTTTCTTGAGGTTTGCTTCATGGCATTTCCTTGCTTTTGTCAAAGCTTTGTTGCAGGTTTCTTCCTCTGTTATGCTTCTGTCTTCAAAGAGTATAAGATTTTTAGCCTTCCATATAAACCACATGATCCACGGATAGTTGGGAGTGGTACCGAGTCTCACAGGTGGGAGCAGAACTAGTCGCTTAAGATCATGTAATAGACTTTTCATTGAAGTAATATTTCCTTTAATTGGTTTGCACATTGCAGGTACCAGTTCCCACACTTTGTGAGCGTAGAGAGTTGAGAAAATTATGCATCCCCGTTCTTCTTCACCACAAAATTTGTAGGTTGTGTCCACTTGAAGTCCTCTGTTTTCTAGCGTCGCTCTAACCAATAAAGCCTTGTGTGATACTTTCTACATAAAGCTCTTCAGTTTTGGGGAGTTCTTGACTTTCCCAGATACATGAGTTTTGGTATTCTAAATACCATTCTTTGTTGGAAGCCATCTCAATTCATCCCTAACATCACCAGAGCTTGGAATAATTCTTTGTATTTCTTCTTCATGCTGAGGCAAATGGGTTCTGATCGCCATCAAGTCCTATGTTTTTGTTTCTTGGTAGAAAAGATTTTCATTTCCCATGGGGCATTTTGAAACTGTTTTTGAGATCCATGGCTGGTCCTAGATCTTGATATTTTTTCCATCCCTTATTATCCATCCAAGTCCATGCCTAAGAATTTTTCTTCCCACCAAGATGCCTCGCCACCCATGTGAAGAGGTAGCCGGGATTGGTGCCTCTATCAAAGAGCAAGAGTTGCAATATTTTCCCAATAGAATTTGTGAGAGAAGTGAGTTCGGTTGGTATAGGATTCTCCATGTGAGCTTATCTAATAGTGCATCATTAAACTCTTCCATTTTCCTAAAACCTAAGCCCCCATTCTCCTTGGGATGTGTAAGTTTTTCCCACGAGATCCTGCTCATGTTATGCTTTTCCGGATTCTCATCCCACCAAAATCTTGTTAATGCAGATTGAATGAGTTTACAAAGTGAAAATGGGAGTCTGAAACATGACATTGCATATGTGGGCATAGACGATAAGACCGCCTTTAAAAGAACTTGTTTCCCGGCTCCCGAAAGAAACTTTGTAAACCAGCAACCATTTTTTCTTATCTTATCTACTATTCCCGTAAAAATATCCTTCTTTATACGCCCAAAATGTTCAAGCAAACCTAGGTATTTTCCCAAACCTCTTTCTTTCTCTATGCCTAACATAAGCTTTACCTGATTATTGACCTCTAAAGAAGTTTTATAAGAGAAGGTAATACCCGATTTCAAAGCGTTTATACATTGGCCGGATGCAAGCTCGTAGCAGTTTAAGATAGCAAGTAGCATCTCACAACTCTTTACGTCCGTTTACTAAAAAACATAGTATCATCCGTGAAGAGTATATGGTTAATAAACGGGATTTTTCTTGTTATCCTTACATCCGAAAGCATACCCTTTTCTTGAGACTTCTTGCACAAATCGGAGAGAACCTCCGAGCATAGGATAAATAGTTATGGAGACAAAGGGTCTCCTTGAAGAAGTCCCCTTGTTGGATGGACTCTTTCTTTTGGTGTCCCATTAATCAAAAAAGCATAGGAAACCATTTATACACACACCATTATCCATCATATCCATTTTCTATGAAATCTTAGTCTTGAGAGAACCAATAAGAGAGAAGTACCACTTGTTACGGTTGTAACCCCATGCTCATGTCGGTTTAACCGCCACTGAGCATCGAACCTTTGTTTCTGATGTCCTTTAATAATGTAGCACCTCCTAAATTATCAAAACATTATCCGATATAGCCTTTTCGGTACAAACACGGATTAATGAGGGGAAATGATGCTCGACAATACACTTTGGAGTCTATTAGTTAGGATTTTTGCTATGATCTTGTCCTGAACCGAACATAAGGCAGTAAGGTGAAACTCGAAGGTCTTCGTAGCTCCCGTGACTTTTGGAATAAGGCACACATTGGTCTCGTTATGTCGAGGGTGAAGCACTATATTCTCAAAAAAGAACCGAATGTCTTAGTAAACATCATCTCTAAACTCCTAATAGGAGTGGTAGAATCCCGCGGAGAAACCATCTGGCCCAGGCATTTTATCCGCATTAATCCCTATTAGATCCTCATGAACCTCTTTCTTCTCTAGGATGTTAATTAGATTCATATTCATATGATCTGTGATATATGGAGAGAGAGGTTATTCTACTGCTTCCAGTCTTCCGCTTGATTTTTTGGAGAAGAGCTCTTGGTAAAATCTTGCCTCTTCCGTAGCAATTTCATCATTTTCATATACTTCCTCCCCACTTTCATTTTCTAGAACTACAATGCGGTTTATGGCTCTTCTTGATCTTGTAGCTGCATGGCAGAACTTAGAGTTTTTCCCCTTGTTTTAGCCAAAGAATCCGACTCCTTTGTCTTCGAAAACTCTTTTCCTCCTTATAAACTAAATTAAGAGCTTTTGTGATCACTTTGATGAGGTTGTGATCTAGGTATTTAGCCGAGAGTTCCACCTCCAGCATTTCTTTTAAATCTTCGATTGCTCTTTGGTCCAACTGATAATATTGCGTCTACATCTACTAAGCTTTTGGAAGATATATTCTCGGGTTTGAGGGCTCCAAGCATTTTCTATTGTAGGTATGATTTCTTTACTCTCTCTGAGGCTTCTATCAAAACAGAAAATCCCTTTTGTCCTTTTTTGTAACATCAAAATATGTGATCAAGGACTGGTGATATGATCCTTCAAACCGAAGATAACGACTTCTACCCAATGGGAAAGCTTCAAACCATACATAGTTGGCTAAACTTATATCTAGATGGGAGAGTATGAAGTGTGTATGCTTGTTTCCTCGCCAAGATAGTGGATTCCCTGAGTGCTGCACATCCCACAAACCATTCGAGGACACGAAATTGCGGAAAGGTATGAAAGTTCCCTCTGCTCTTTGCGGCCCCCCTTTTCTCTGAGTTAGTAAGGATTTCATTAAAATTTCTAGTTGGGATCCATGCTTCTTCTCTTTGTTCTCCAACTTTGAAATAACGTTCTAGGTTTCAGGTCTTAAGCCCACTTGAGGTGCTCCATATGTAAAAGTTATGAAACTTGACATGTTTTTAAAGAGAATTTATGTATCAATAAAGTTAGGTGAGATAGATAAAAATTCAATAAGAATATTCTCATTCTAAAATAACGTAACCCCCCCACCCCCCCCCCCCCCACCCCCAACTGGGATAAAGGTACAAGGGTTACTATAACCCAATGAATTTACAACATGGAAAACAAACCCGTCTTCTTGTCTAGTTTCCAAAAGAAACAAAATATTAGGTGAGATGAGCTTGTGAATCTCCTTAAGTCTTTGAACCATCAAGTCGTTTCCAATCCCTTGACAGTTCCAACTAGCCACTACTAAGGAATCAAACTTAGCAGATTGTGAAAATTCGCCTTATCTTTTGTTATCTTTGGTATGATATTTGTAGTTGGTGGAACTGCACTCATTCCTGCCCTGTAACTCGATCTCCAGTACCCTTATCTACATTTAGTTTATTTTTTGCTAATTGGTGACCTTGGTAGCAATGTTAGCATTGGTAGCATTCATTTTCCTTGAGCTGGCCCTGTGTAGAGGGCTTCAGCCACCTCTTGGTTTTGTAGCCTTAAGACTCTCCTTTCTTCCTTTTGTCTTCTCTTGTGGAATTTGGGCTAGGATTGTGATAGTGATGTTTTCTGGGGCACATTCCAGCCTCAGAGATGTGTGTATTCGAGTTTCTTCATTTGCCAAAGATACAACATTCAGTTGATATCCTATAGAAAATCGATGTCCCAGAGTCGGGTGGTCTGGGGTTGCAAAAATTAGACACATCTGATTGGTATGGTTTCCGAAGATCATGTCTTGTTTTGTCTCCCCCACACAAAGAAAATTTACCTCTTGTAACCTGCCTGATAGGTTACTGACAGAGGCTGGCGTTCTCATCTCTTCTTGCTTGTCACTTGAAGAGGTTCGCTTTATGGTTGGTCTTCTAGCTCGTGAGTTACCACTTTCCTCTTTGCTTCTTATGTCTTCATGTCTGGTTGCATGAGAGTTTTCTAGCAGGGGTACTCTATTTCCTGATTTTGGCGTACATTCTATGTGGCTTCCCCTTTCTTCCCTTACAGAATTTTCTCTCCCATCCCGTGGAAAGTTTATGGAATAACTGGTCCCATTTTCGTGGTGAGTACTCAATCTAGGAGGTTTGGGTCAATATTGCCTTCCCAAAGTTTCTTTTTTGTAAGAACAAATATCGTTAGTCTTGGAGTGGTAGTCTCTAGCTGGGGTGGGGGGGGGGGGGGGGGGTCTCAAACCTTTCTCCTTGTGTCTCTTATGGGGACTCTATTCGAGTAGCGTGAGCTAGTGCCCCTTTTTCCTCTTCTATAATCCTCTCCCTCATGTACTCGTTGTACCAATTCTCATATCGCAGGTTTTATCTAGCGACTTCCTGAGATCAAATCTCAGTATCTTTACTTTCTCCTCCTTGGCTCTATACTCGGTCCACATGTATTCGTTTCTTGGCTTCTTTCAACTGTCACACCATTCGTCCTTACTTATTTTCTCCTCTTCAATTTGTTGTAATGTGTTCCTCTGGTTTACTCCCAGCTGTTTTATCGGTGTGATAACCTCAGTATCCCTTTGTGGACAATCCTGATCGTGAGAAAGAGAGAAACAAGTGAAACAATTTTTTCCAGTTTCTCATACTCGAGCTCAACCGAGGTGATTTTACAAGATGAGAGTTGTACAGGGAGTGACATATCCAGGGGAGCAGAGCATTTATCTACACTCGCATTCGTCCTTGGTCTACATCGCATTCATCAACTATTCCCAACTCAGCTCCAATTGCCTTAATGGTTTCCTCAGTCCAAAAAAACAAAGGGTTTCGTTGGAGGGAGATCGAGAATGGTATGAAGGAAGGGAAGGTGTCTGAAGCAATCAGTTCCCAATGTTGAAGGATAAACATCCATTTCTTGAATTGGAATGGGGCTCACCTCAGGACCGACATGAGGTCCTCCTCTGTTTGAAAGGTGAACTGGAAAATTTCATAGCTGAGTTCTCTTCCATTTGCTTTGCATTCCATGTTCCAGTGTTACAACATAAACTCAACTAGTGCTTTTGGTCTTTAAGCGGTAGGATTGGTGACTCTTCCGATCAAAGTCAGGTTGTGCTTCTATATCAAAGGTTGAAGATCACTTTTAGGGATTTTGATTGGCTATCTCCTACTAAGTTTTCTTGAGTCAGCTATCCATTTCTCTTTCTCTAATCTTGTATATTTCTGCGTCATTGTGAGGCCGAAAACGAACAGAGATGTTGAGATGTAGACGAATTTTGGTTAAGGACTGAGATAAACCGAGAGAGTTTTTGTTCTGACAGTGACAACTTCAGCTGTGTGGTATCAAACCTCCTCCTTGCTCTCTTGTTGTTGAGTTTTCACAGATTTTAGATGCTTGTCTCTTCAAACCTTAACAGCTAAACCACCCAAAAAACTCCAAAGCGGAGTAACCTCTATTCCAGAGTAAAGCAGAGCACATTCATGATGCGTGAAGTAGTGGCCTTCGGTGAGATCCTCAACTTTGACTGGCAAAGAAAGCTCTCTTGTAACCCATGATGTTTGTCGGAATTTCCATATATAGAAAAGAAAAGTGGGTGAGATCTGTTCTAATTTGAAAACTTCTTCTCAAAATAACACCTTGGTTACTGTGTCAGGGATTATGCTTCTCTCACCTCTCTCTATATTTTATTAATGCGACCAAATATATGGAACACATGTACTTTTCATGGTTTTTGGACGTGTTGATTATGGAACACATGTACCTTCACTAGATTTTTTATAATATCATTACAACATGGTTTTTAGATTTCATGTAGATGTTGTTAAAGAGGTGGAAATGCACTGAACATTGTTAAAAAAAATTGTTTTTGAATGATTTTTTCATCTAATAAAGCCATGTTTTCATAGTTTTTTTTAATCTATTGGAGTTTTTGAGTTTTGTAAAACAAAGTTTAATGAAATTCAAATGATTGCAAATTGGTGTTTTGATTTCTATAAAACTGTCAAAAACAAGATGAGTAATTTATAATCAGGGACACACATGTGCCATCACTAAAAAGGGAGGCACATCCAAATCAGGATAATGTATGTGTCAATATGGAGTTTATGATATTGCCGATGTGAATGATTGCAAAGAAGAAATTTCATGTCCACAGTGATCCAAAGAGGTTAATTGAGGTCCATTCTTTTTATGGTTAGTGCGTGGCATATTCATTTAGTGAAAGGTACATGATTTACAAAACTCAAAAACTCCAAAAGATAAATTAACTTTGACAAACATGACTTTACTAAATGACACAATCATTCAAAAATATAAACAAAATTTCACTAATGTTTAGTGTATTTTTTACATCTTAAACAACATTTACATAAGACCTAAAAATCTAGTTGTAATGATGTTATAATAAAACCAGTAAATGGTACATGTGTTCCAAATATCTACATGGTTAGTACATGTATTCAATTAATAACATCTACTCTAAGACCTAAAAACATAGTATAATGACACTGATTAGACAAAAAAACTACAACCATGAACATCCTTTCAATATGCGATACATACATGATGGTACATATATTTATGATGCTTGAGATCTGCACATGATATAAAATTTCTCTCTCTTGCTATGGACGATAATTTTAGTTTTTGCATCCATCTGATGATAAATATCATATTGAAGGTTCAGGAAAAGTGTTATCCTATAGATTTCTTTGTCTATATAGAGGAGATGAATATCACCTACATTGTTTCCGAAACAAACCAAACACCATAAAAATTATAGATAAATGCTTAAACTTCGTCATTCATCACTTCGATCTATTATTGAATAAACATTTGGAACGTGGAGAGGAAAATGACGAGTTGTTAAATATAAAGTGAGATACAAACTTTCTATATCATGCAAAAATTATGGATGCAACCATGACTTTTCATAATTTCATTCACAAGTCAAATATTGAGATCTCGAATTAAGGATTATAAATTAACAAAAAATGTAGGGAAAATGTAAATAAAAATGTAACACACTTTTTTTATAGCCAAAATCTCTATAACCAAAAACCTATAACAAAAATCATTACCAATCATGATCAACTCTACATTGTCTCTTGTTTTGTATGATTTTCTAATTATTTTTCACGAAATTTTTATCTCAGAAAAGAAGGTTGTTTCAACGTTGTAATGGAATCAGTGTGTGCCTCTTATTAATTATGGTTTTTAAATTCGTATTCTCGCTCTAAAAAAGAATGAACTAAGCAAACAGCATTGTGATCCTTATTGGTTACAATAGAAAATGACTCTATTTGTATACCAAAACTATATTTCTCTACTACAAGTTGATTCACATTTTAAATGAAATTTTGATACATATATGTTATGTTTTAACTTTGGTCATTTTCCCAGTTAAATATGATATCATGTGATGATTATCAGTTTATCATAGGTGAAAAAGGTTTCAAATTTGTATCGGAAATGACCTATCCAAAATCCATGATGGAGAGATTGAACGAATAGTATGCATCTTTTCACTTAAAATAGTCCATTGAAAGAATGAATTCTGTTACCCACATTTTCCATCAATATTATGTTACTGACATTCTAAAGGAAGTGACACCTTAAGAAAATGGATAGAAGGCTATAATAGTGCTTTTTAAGAGCACTTTAGTAGTAAGCGAGGATATGGTTGTCTTAAATTGCAGTGGGACCAAGTAGCATGCCATGGCAGTTGATGCTCGGGTTCTTTGCTTTCACCAAAACTCTCGACATAAACGTAACCTCTAGGTGTGAGATGCTGCCGGAAGATTCTATGAACTTTGTGCCACCTTTTTTGTTTTGTATTACGACAGAAAGCTCTGCAAAAGTCTCTGGGGCATGTATTTGACCTATGTGGTTATTGCTGTCACATAAAACAAAGAGAAAAAAAAAAAAGAATTGAGCTTATAATGAATAGGAAAATTGAGTGATAATGGGTCTATTGGTAAAGATATTTGTTGTAGGTTTTTATTATATGGTTTTGACTATAGAGATATGCTTTAGAAACTGTGAATGTAACTATAAATATTAATTAGAGTCTGATTGATAATAAAGTTGTGACTTTAAATATTCAACTATAAAAAATGTGACAAATAAAAATTATTATACTATATTTGAATTGAGGTAACGACATAACGAAAAAATAAATTGCATTAATTGTAAAAATTTAAGAAAAAATTAAAAAAACCTCATTAATAATTTGTTTAATAACCCAAAAAATCATTAGAAAATGAGATAAACTGGAAAAAATGGATGAAGGTGCCGAGCTTATGGATTATTGTGATAAATGTGGTACTGCTTTTACGAACAATCTAAACGATTTTTCTGTGTTTCCAATTCAAGTTTGCTCCAAACCATTCGTTAATATTTTGAACAATAGTTTCTCTTTGAATACCACTTAATTAAACGATCCCTTTTTTCGTGATTTTTCTCCATAATCATATTTTTAATAGTTATATAACTTTTAATTAATTAATAAATAAATAAAAAGTTAGTGACTGAAAAGGTTTGACAAATAAAAACTGATTTTAAAGACTTTTCACTCACTAATTTTCTTTTGTTAGTTAGTAAAAAATTATATAACTATTCAACAGAGGATAAACATTCAAAATATGTGATTATAGATGAACAATATCATAGTAACAGAGGGGATCGTTTTCAGAGAAAAAATATTATTAAGAATATTAACGATTGATTTATAGCGAATTTGACTTTTCACTCACTGATTTTCTTTTGTTAATTAGTCAAAAAAATTATATAACTATTCAACAAAAGAGAAATATTCAAAATATGTGATTATAGAGGAACATAATCATGGTAACAAAGGGGATCGTTTTCAGAGAAAATTTTTTATTAAGAATATTAACGATCGATTTAGAGCTAATTTAAGCTTAAAACACTAGAAAACACCATTTAAATTGTTTGCAAAAGCATTACCACATTTATCACAATAATCCAGAAAACTCGGGAAGATAAAATTTTCAATTTATCTCACCTCTTAATGAAAATTTTGATTATTTTACCAATTATTTATTAGTGTTTTTCCCTAAACTTCTTACTATTAATAAAAATTATATTTTTCGCTATGTCGATTCAAATAGGGTATAATAAAATTTATTTTCTCACAGTTTTTACAGCTTCTAAATATTTAAAATCACAACTTCCTATAATTTTTATTACCGATCAGACATATAAATAATTATAAATAATTTAAAGTTACATCCATAGTTTCTCTATATAGCCAAAAGCTTTAAAAACCTAGAACAAACTTTAGATCTAATTTTTGGATTTAAAATTTTAGATGTTTTTGAATATATAAATAAAATCTTACTTTCGGATTTCAAAATTTTAAAATGCTTTGTTTTACTTTTGTAAATATTCGAGAATAAGTTCATGTAAACAAATTTTAGTCGTTACATATTATTACTTCAGTTAAATTCCTTTGTCATCCATAATTATCGAAATTTATTTGTATAGATAAGTGAATTAATTAATAGTGGTCTTTTTATTCTACAATTTTTGGTAATTGTAACATTTTTTTGTTAAAGATTACTTTTAATATTGAATATTTGTTTGTTTCTTGGTTACACACCGTAAGTACAAATAGGCGGATAATATCAATGGATCAGAATAAAAATTTTATCCGTAAATCTTCAACCCGCTTGATTCGCAGGTCAAAACCAGTCAATTTGTATCCGTCCCATTCAAAACCCGCAGATAACCCGCGGATAACCCGCTAACCCACTCTCTTCTTTTTAAGATTTCAAATTAATTTACGATTTTTCGGGTTGGAGATCTGTCAACCCGCCAAACACGCCAAATCTGCCAAATATTATTAAAAAAAAACTATTTTTGCATGTTATCTGCTAACCTGCATATTTTGATCCAACATATCACAATTCAAATCTTCAATCCGTACCCGCAATTGACTCACAAAATTCTCTTTCCATCGATTCGTTCTGCTTTAGATCAAAACCCACGAGTCCCGCGGATCGAGTAGAATTTTGACAGCCGTAAGTACAAAGCACACAGAAAAATAAACAATAATCAAACCGAAAACCAAGAGGAAACCAGTTTGCCACTAAACCATAAAACAAAGGTTACGTACAAAAAAGAGGACCAAACCAATACTCCTAGGATACAAACACACGAAGACTTTGCCGCCGCAACCCAAAATCCAGGCCAAGCACTCCGGAGCTTAAACTAACCGGACAACTTCACCACCGACCTAATTTGCCACATGAGCAACCAAGGGACTCGATCAATGTGGGAGAAGACACCAACCACGCTGCTGAGAATTGCCTAAAATATCCCAGAAAACAGAGCATCGGGGAAGCGTAAAGAACAAAGAAAATGAGAAGAAACTCTGGATCAGGCCACCGCTCAGTCACCGTGAGTGGGAAATATCCTTACCGCACCACATGGTGGTGAGACAGTGACCTCCACCGGTAATCTCCCATCGGGTCCCCTGCCACAGCTCGTAGGGAAACCGCCGGTGGTTCAACAAGAAATTCACTTTTCCTCTCTGCCTCACACCTAATCTCCAGCGCCATCCACATCCGTAACACCAAATTCAAAGGAGGGAGTCAAACTGAGGGCTGAGACCGAGGGACCAACAAACACACCACGGGGAGGACATCAAACCGGACAACGTCCTCACCAGGTCAAAACGACGGTGCGATGCCGCCACAGATCCGCTGCCTCGCCGTTGTAAAATTGCCAGAAAAACGAGCCCCACTCCTAACCGTAACTGGAGTAGCCAACAAAAAGGAAAAGAAAAACTGCAAATTAAAAAAGAAAGAAAAACCGTCCCACGACGCCAAACGACGGAGAGGTAGATCGGCCAAGGCGAAGAGGGTTTTTTCACTAGGGAGAGAGAAAATTTAGGGAATAATTGACCCTCCCTATTTCCTTTTTGGTAATTTTAACACAATATAACTAAAAATAACATAAGTCATAATGTATTCTATGAATATTAATCAGTACACATAATCAATAGTTATATAAGGTATAGGAACCATCGAAACAATAAATGCAACCATAATTCCAAACTGATCTGTAAAATTTTGAAAGTTGAATTTTTATTTTAATTTAAGCCACGAAAAATATAAACTGAAATGATTAACATGATTAACGGTGATTGAGGGAAACAATAATACCTTGGAATTAGGCCTGTCAAAATAGACCTGTCAAGTGGACAAGGAGTCCGCGGGCTGCGCCGGTATAACACCTTGGCGGGGCGGGCATGGACAAGCATTAGGGTGTCCATGGTTTTGCAGGCCTATCCGGTCTTGACCAGGCGGGCATGCGGGTTTAGTGGTCTTGGCCAGGCGGGCATTGCGGGCTTGGTATAATATTCCACCCTTCATCTCTCATTTTGTTGGTAACAGTCTGTCAATGGAACCACTAATTCGTTTTCCATGAAATACAGTTGCTATCGTTTTCTGCATTCGTCGTACTTGTGGATATAACATTATCATTACTAAAAAGGTTTTCTTATGCATTTCACCTGAGAATATTACATGGATTCTACAGATGATACTGAACTCCGATGACGCAAAATTTGGGGGTCAAGGACTTCTAACAGTGGACCAGCATCTTCAACGGTCAATTAGCAAAAGGTTTGTAATTTTCGCATAGTTTATTGTTATAAGATCCTTAGTTCTCAAAGAAAGAAGGATGTTGTATATTCACCATTTTGAACCAAATCCACATTTGTGCAGAATTGATGGTCAAAGAAATTGCTTAGAGGTGTTTTTTCCAAGCAGGACTGCTCAAGTCAGCTCTCTCTCTCTCTAGTGCTCTCTATCTATATTGATTCACAAATGTAGATACTTACTAGGTCATATATTGATTCATATTCCACTTTTATCTTTTCAGGTTTACAAGTTGACCCGGATTCTCTGAATATGAGCTTCTCTCTATGTAAGCTGCATACGAACACCAAACATGTTTGCGTGAGAGGCTTGGTCTGAACCATAAGTCAGTATGCTAGGTGATGTTATAGATATTACTCGTCCAAGCAATGATGGAAGTTAAGGAGATATCAATCATAAGGAGACAAGCCCATGTCGATTAATTCATATCTTAGTGTAGAGCAAGCAAACAAATCTGTTGTATCAAACCAGCTGCATCATGTAATGAGAAGTTAGCATATGAACATCCTTATGGCTGACTGATGTTATGTAGTGAATTTCTAGGTATAAGCTCAAGTTTGTTCATTTATAGAATCTTGGTAATATGTATATAAATTAGTTAATGCATTTCTCGACAAAATCACTGCTTTCCACAAAAGAAGAAGCAGTCCACTTGCTTAGATATATTGTTTACCATAGTCAAAAAAATCTAAGGCAAACAGGTTTTAAAAAAGCTTAAATAGAAGAATGTTGTGCTTGTGAAGCATCCAAAGGTACGTCTCTGAAAAGGTCATCATATGAAACAGGTACTCTGATCCTCTCATGAACAGATTTCCTTTCTTCTTGCGGTTTGGATTCAGTCTGCTCAGCTACTAGCATAACACACATCTCGTTGAGAAGAGCTTCATCAGCAGATGTTGCATATGCAAGTCCATCGGAGGAGCTACCCTGATCTCTTTTTGACTTTAACGGCCTTGTGTCTGAGTGCCTAAATTGCTTCTGCAAGGTTTGAACAGTGTCAGACACATGGAGATAGATAGAGGCGTATGAAAGAAAACATGATATAACATACATAATCTCCATGACACAAAATATGCAAAAAAAAAGAAAACACTGCTTATGTTTGGCTGTCTACGGTCTGTTGTATAGGCAAACCCTCTGTCTGTTGTAGAGGCTTTCATTCTTTGAACCTTCTATATGTTAGAGAGTCTTATGTCTAACGTTGAAAACCCTACATAGAGAAAGATGTCGAATAAGTTGCAAGTTTTTGTCAAAACTCTGTTAAAACCTACAAAACACAGTTACACAGAGGCCAGAGCATAATCAAGTCATCGAATATCACAGAAGATCTAATGGTAAGTCAGGAACTCACTAAGTCACTAACATTACTATAATCGCAAAGAGTAACGTCTCCAATTCTCCAGCCATAATTCATTAATTCAATCATCTCTAACATTATACCATTCAATGATCATTCATTCAATCATCTCCGGCCATAATTCATTCATTAAATCATCTCTAATCATCTTTCATTCAATCATCTCTAACATCATATCATTCAATGATCATACATTCAATCATCTCCAGCCCTATTCATTCATTCAAGGATTAGACAATTTGTATTATTCTCAACATGAAACAGCAAACATGATTATATAATTCATATCATTCTCAATTAGTGTTAGTGTTAAGAGACAGGATTTTTAGTGTTAAGTTAGAGTTAAGAGACAAGCTAAAGGTTCATGGTTGCCTTAAGCTGTTAGTGTTAAAGCCGTAGGGTTCATGGTTGCTTTAAGCTGTTAGTGTTAAAGCCATAGAGTTCATGGTTGCTGTAAAAAAAAAGGACGTATCTTATTTAATCGTATGTATCTTATTTTAAAAAAGTCGTAGGGTTCATGGTTGCTGTAAAAAAAAAGGATGTATCTTAATTAATCGTGTTTATGTATCTTATTTAAAAAAAGCCGTAGGGTTCATGGTTGCTGTCAAAAAAAGTTGTTAGTGTTAAAGCCGTAGGGTTCACTAATCTAATCGTGTTTTTTTTTGGTTTTAGGACTCATCAAGTGATTTTTGGGAATTTAGATCACTAGACTTAGAATCTCAGAAAGTTGTAGATGCTGCAAATTATGAACACGAGCAGATAACTATTGATGGAAATGAAGCTTCTGAACATGGTAAAAGGCAAGCCATTGAGATTGACGATTCTGATGATATTTTAAACAAAGAGAAGACACCAACAGCTGAAGCATCTCAAGCTTGGAAAAGGTCATCCATTAATGAAGCTGAAAATGATGTTGATGATGGTGACAAAGGAAATTCATGACAGAAAAAGAGAAGACGATATTTAGATGTGTGGGAACACTTTACAATGATCACTAAGAAAGATAATAAGGGAAAAATTGAAGAAAGAGCACAGTGCAACCATTGTAAGAACGATTATGCTTATAATCCACACAAGAACGGTACTAATACTTTCAGACGTCACTTGAATGCGTGTAAGCTAAAGATTAGAAATGTTGATATTGGTACAATGATGATCAATTCAGAAGCCAAGTTGCAAACTAGAAAGATAGATTATATGGTTTTCCGTGATATGGTAGCTAAATGTATCATTCAACATGACCTCCCATTTTCTTATGTTGAATATGAGAGAGTAAGAGCAGTTTGGAAGTACTTGAATGCAGATGTGAAGTTTATAAGCCGGAACACAGCGGCAACTGATGTTTACAAGTTCTATGAGTGTGAGACATCAAATTTAAAGATGCAACTAGCTAATCTTCCTAGAAGAATCAGCCTAACTTCTGATTTGTGGACTGCAATCACTCATGAGGGGTACATGTGTTTAACAGCACACTACATTGACAGAAACTGGAAACTGAACAACAAAATCCTTGTATTTTGTGCTTTACCGCCCCCGCATACAGGTACGCACATAGCTATGAAAATTCTTGAAAAGTTGGAGGAATGGGGAATTCAAAAAAAAGTGTTCTCCCTCACCTTAGATAATGCTAGTAACAATGATACAATGCAAGAGATCGTGAAAAATCAGCTTATGCTCTGGAATGATTTGTTGTGTGGAGGACAGCATTTTCATGTGAGATGTGCAGCACATGTTCTTAATCTTATTGTACAAGATGGTCTTGCAGTGATTACTACGTCGTTGCATAAGATTAGGGAGAGTATTAAGTATGTTCAAGGATCAACACATCGTGAGACCTTATTTGCAAAATGTGTCGAATCTGTTGGAATAAAGCTTAAGGCTGGTTTGCAGTTGGATGTGAAAACTAGATGGAACTCAACGTACAAGATGCTAGATAGGGCTCTAAAGTATAAAGCTGCATTTGGTAATCTGAATGTTATTGATGGGAAAAATTACAGATTTTTTCCTACGGAAGATGAATGGAAACGACTCAAAAATCTTTGTGATTTGTTGGAGCCATTTGATGAGGTTACTAATCTTATTTCAGGTTCGACATATCCAACTTCAAACTTGTATTTCATGCAAGTTTGGAAGATCAATAACTGGTTGACACTAAATGAGTTTAGTGAAGATGAAGTTATGAGAGAAATTAATGAAAGAGAAGTTTGATAAGTATTAGGAAGAAGTCAGTGATTTATTTGCAACGACTATAGTGTTTGATCCAAGATTGAAGCTAACACTAGCACAATTTTGTTTTAGTAAACTTGATAGAAGGACTTTTTAAGGAAAGATTGAACACTTGGGTCTAAAAATAACTTCTCTGTTTGAATCATATGAGAACAAGTCTATTTTTGCATCACTCATACAGAGACCCGTCAAACATATCAAGAGAGAGATGAAAACGAAGGAGAAAGAGGAAGTTTCAGAAATTATGATGTAAGTACTAGGAAATTCTGTGTCTTCTTATGTTCTTAATGTATTTTATGTGTTTTCTTATTTCTTATTGTTTCATATGCAAGATTTCTTTGCCTTCCGCAAAGAGACTGTTGTTGGGAGTGGGAAGTCTTCTTTGGAATTGTATTTAAAAGAACCCCCATTAGACATGAAGACCTTTGCGAGTTTATATATTTTAAAGTATTGGAAAGATAACTCTGAACACTATGGGGAATTGGCTTCCATGGCTTGTGATCTCCTTAGTATTCCAATCACAATTGTAGCCTCTGAATCTTCCTTTAGCATTGGTTCTAGAGTTTTGAGCAAGTATCGAAGCTGCCTTCTCCCAAAAAATGTACAAGCATTAATTTGCAGCCGCAATTGGTTGAAAGGTTTTGAAGAATATGAAAATGGTAATTTATAGCCGCATATGAAATATTGAAATGTGTTTAAACTTTTTAATTTTATTAATTTGTGTACTAACTTAATTTCTTTGAATTTTATAGAGGAGGATGAAGACTTTGATGTTGAAGATGCAGGTCATGGGACACAAACAATTTGATTTCAGTGTCATTCAGTTTTAATTCAATTTGATGTTGAAGACTTAAGGTTTTCTTTTAATTCAGTTTGAAGTTTACTTTAAGACTTTGATGATTTGTTTTTTTAGTTTAAGGTTTTGAATGTTTCAGATTTTAGCATTGGTTTAGTTTGATTTCAGATTTTACTTTACCGGGTTTTTTTCAGTACTAAAGCTCTAAAATTTTGCCATTTAAGCTCAAATTCATATTTATTATTGATGAAACTTGAATAAATGATAAGAAGATAACTTGATGGAGGAGGAGCCAGTCGATGGCAGAAGCGGGAATACAAGAATATGCAGATTGTTTTGGTGGAAAGTCTCCCAATGCCGAACCATTCGATCTCAATGCACCATCGAATCGATTTGGGATTCTTTAACAGAAGCATTTAAATGTCTGCAAAAACAGAGAACCTTATATGTCGGTTCTTGAGGGAAAAAACGAGAAGATGAATCCTTAAGAGGCCAAAAAATGGAATCTGATTCTAAATACCTTCGATCGTCCCCATCGCTGTGCACATCAAAACTGAACAAACCATCATCTTCAATATCACAAGCCTGCACGAAATGATTGTACATATCTTTTAAGCCAAGGTTTGATTAGCAATGTGGCCAGAAATCGCCTCATGATTATGTTACTAGTGATAATTTACTAAAGGTTATACTCTATTTGAGTAATTCAATGAAGCTTACATACAAACTTTGGATATAAAGAGCGCTCGAGATTGTACAAATCTTCATACAACACAGTACCTGAACAACCACAGCACCAACAACATCCCCAAATAGAATGCAAGTTCCTCTATCCATCCAATCAACAAACCGAGATAAAGAATCAGCTCCAATCACTAAAACATTCTTAAAACCGCTACCTGAAAAAAGAAAGGGACAAGATTTATATATTTATCTTACTAATTACTCTTAATTTTTGCTTCTTATTGGACTTTTACCCCTTATATGACAAGCAGCTGAGACTAGACCCAAAAACAGATCAAGTTCAATGAATATGAATTATCAGAATCAGAGACCAGTTGTTACCATAAAAAAGCAAATGTTTTTACCCGAAGATAATAGAGTTCCAGAGCAAGATATTGTTGTCTTGAGGAGCACCACTGATTCCAGCCGGAGGATCTTGCTGCAACCTCTTGAAATCCCTCATTTGTCTCTTCCTTTCTGGAGTTGACATCCTTAACTTGATGTCTTCAAAGAACACAAAGATGCCACAAGCTCAGAACAACAATAAGAGATGTTTGAATTGCAACGCAGAGATTCATATCTTGACACTATGCTATATGAAATCAAGAACCACAATTAAGAACAAGGGTATCAAGGTAACAAACAGAACAAAACCCTCACAAATCGTAAGAAACCCTAAATCATTCATATCAGAATCTTAAAAATTTCGCGAAGAAAAGCTGTGGCGAAACACTATATAGCTAATAACGATCCATCAAGACTTGATCATCTTCATTTTCCCTAACTCTGAGCTTAGCATTCTAGTTAACATCGTTCTAAAGCTTCTCCACTAAAGCATAGACATGCAAATGCAAACTAAGATAAAAAATTTCAAGAATCAAAGTTATTCAATCAAAGAAAATCAAACACGAAAAAAATGAATTAAAATGGATGAATAGAAATATAGCATCTAAGATTCGATCTACAGTTCAGGGCCACAAAACCTCGAAGTCAAAGACAAGACAAATTGTAGCTTCGATCGGCGATGAAGACAAGACGGCGATGAAGACAAGACGGCGATGAAGACAAGACGCCCGCGGGCCGACCCGCGAATTTGCTACTTTTGCGGGGGCGGGTACGGACATGGATTATGACGACCGCGGTCCGTAGCGAGATGACCCACGCAGCCGAAGAAAACGGCGGTCCCGGCGGTCCTTGTCCAGGCGGTCGCAGGCAGACGCATTTGACAGATCTATGTCAAAATATGACTCGACCCACCGCGAGGCGGGTACGGATTGAAGGAAAGAGAATTTTTGCATATCAATTGCGGGTGCGGGTTGAAGATTTGGATTGCGGAGCGGGTGCAAGTCATCGGATCAAAATCCACAGGTTAGCAGGTAACCCACAAATGTGTTTTTTTTTGTTTTTAATAGATATTTGGCGGGTTGGCGGGTTAAAAAGCGGGTCGAAGGGTCTTTAACCCAAGAAATCATAAATTAATTTGAAATCATTTAACAAAAAAAAGCAGGTTAGCGGGTTACCTGCGGGTTTTGCGGGTTTTGAGCGGACTGTGCAGGTTGACCGATTTTGATCCACGGGTCAAGCGGTTTGAAGATTTGCGGGTAAATGTTTTAGCCTAACCCACAGATTGGATTTATTGATCCCGCGGGTTGGACCCGCAGATCCTACGGGTGACTCATTTGACTGGCCTACTTGGAATCGAGTAAATCCATTTCCTTGGTTTCACCTGAATTTCATCAATTGTTAAGTTATGTAAAAATTTGCTTCCATTTCGGAGCTGTTAGGGCGATTTTAGGCAATCAAAGGGAACTTCTAGGGTTATTCAGCGAGTCTCCACCACTAGGCATGGTGGCCAATGAGGCTTCAAAGTTTGTTGTCGAGGATGGTGTGGTTCAGTCTGTTTTTAGTGTAGAGGTTTCGTCAGTTTTAAGAGATGATTTGCAGAACAGAGTAAGTGGCGTTGTGGTTTTGGCTTCGATTTCAGAGGATGGTTTTTCGGTTGGACCATAGGGGATTTTAGGTCTGATGGGTTCTGAGTCTGAGACTGGTACAGTTGCTGCGATGGGTGCAGAGGTTGCGAAAATTGCAGAGTTGATTGTATTAGAGGTTGTGTCGGCTACAGTGGGTTTGAAGAATTCAGAGGAAAAATCATCTCTATAAAATTTTTGTTAGGATTTAAAATTATGATTCAAAATTATGATTCTTCTATCATCTATATTTGATCTTATTTTCAAATTATTTTAAATCATTACACAATACATATAGTTAATAAAAATGTAGATTTTTTTTGCATATATTGTGAATCAATTTTTAAGAAAATGAGATATATTATATTAGAAATGTTGTAATCACTTTAACCAATAGTCATGTGCCATATTACGAAAAATGTCATTGCATTTAAAACATTTATCAAACAATAAAAAATCCAAAAAATATATGACATACTTTCCAAAAATAACTCTTAAATAATTATTAGTTTACAAAAAACTTATTTTTTCTCTCCTAATAAATATAAAAAATTAAATTTAATTTAAAAAAATTAAGATTTGATATTATATTATACGATATTATGTTATCCAATAAAAATTACAACAAAAATTTTAATTAATTTTAAAAAATAACCAATCAAAATATATAAAATTAAGAACAAAAAGAAATCCAAAACAGAATATATTACATAGTTTCCAAAATAATCTCTGAAATAATTATTAGTTTCCAAAAATTAAACTTATTTTTTCTCTCTTAATAAATATAAAAGAAAATTAAAAATTAATTTTAAAATTTTTAACCAATTAAAATTGTAAAGTAAGATTTGATATATAATTATACCATATATAACTATACCATATTCATCTTCTTAAAAAATTAATTTTAAATTATTTTGAATTATTATATTACATATAATTACTAATAGTAAATATTTGTTTCCATATGTTGTAATTCTAATTGTAAAAACTGGAGATATATTATTCAATCAAAGTAATGACATTTTAAAATAATAGTATAATATTATAATATTATAATATGGAGATTTAATTCCAAAACTTTAAAAATAAAATAGTCAAGTGGTATATTAAAAATGTCATTGCATTTTAAAATATTTAAGAACAATAAAAAATCCAAACAGAATATATGACATATTTTCCAAAATATTGTCTTAAATAATTATTAGTTTCCAAAAATTAAAACTTACTTTTTTCCTTAATAAATATAAACGAAAATTTAAAATTAATTTTAAAAATTTTAACCAATCAAATTTGAAAATTAAGATTTGATATTTAATTATACCATATTACTTATTTTTAGTTCTTATATTTGTAAGATTTTGTTAAGATTTAAATTTATGATTCTTCTATCATCTTTGTTTAATTTTATTTTTAAATTCTTATATTATACATATAATTACTTATAGTAAAGATTTTTTTTTATATGTTATAATTCAAATCTTTAAAAATGGAGATAAATTACTCAATCGATGAAAAAAATTGTTTCAAGGAAAATAAAAAGAAAAGCACTGCTTATTTAATCTACAACTACCAAACATTCATATTTATATGAAAATAAATCACTTAATACAAAGTCAAAAACTTGATAACATAGAATATATCAGTTGTTTTGTTATCCCAATTCGTATAAATTAACTAAATAGATTTATTGATTTTGCCTTTTTAAAATATTTTTGCTTTAAAAAAGAACGATAACTATTTACCAAGAAAATAAAAAACAAAATCTCTCTTTTCTTATAAAACAAAAAAATATTGGCTTGCGCAGAAACATATCTAAATTGTATAGTAAAATTTGTTTTTACTAAACCGATAATATTTTTGGAATTAGATAATGGGTATAACCGATATAAACCTAAAATTATTTGATAGGTTATTGGAGCCGTACATTGATTTATATGGTTTATGATTTTCTAAAGTATTTGATATTTTACTTACATTGATTATAAATATAATTACTAATAGTAAAGATTTTTTTGTATATGTTGTATTTCAAATTTAAAAAAATAAAGATATATTACTCAATCGATAAAAAAACGTGTGTTCAAGAGAAACAAGTGGAAGAGCACTGCTTATTTAAATCAACAACTATCAAACATTCATTTTATATGAAAACAAATTACTTACTATAAAGTCAAGAACTTGAAAACAAAGAATATATCGGTTATTTTTTTGGGTTAAATGTGAAATTGATATTAAAATAAGAAATGAGATGTTTAATTACAAGTTGCTGGTAATTACATTCAAAATTGAGCTTAAGATCTTGTGGAAACCCATCGAGGAAGTAATCCGCTTAACGTGCTTCCCTCCTTGTAATGAAGTGATATAAGCCGGTCTTGAATAACTTTGAATATTATCCGGACTATGTGGTCTGGTGTGTTACCTCTTTGGCCGTGTCGGTGTCCGTTGCGTTCCTTCCAGATGTGGTAAATGGTGGATTGCAATGCCATACAGATAAGGGGCTTGACCGTTGCTCGGAAGCGAGTGGACCTTAGCTGTGTAATGTTTCCAGCCAGTCTGGTGTGAGCTTGTTTCCCAAGAGCGTTCCTGCCTCCTTTACCCAGATCACGAAAGAGACAGGGCATCCGAAGAACATATAATCACGAGTTTTTTCCTGTTCGCCGCATAGCACACAGCCCTGAGATGGATCCCATAGCCTGGTGCGTGCCCCTGTAGTAAGTCTATCGAGAACTGCAAGCCAAGTGATAAATGAGTACCTCGGTATAGCTTGGGGGAACCAGACCGTGTCGTGCCATACAACTTCACTTCGTACCCTTCTAACCTGGTTCCATGTGTTGCGGGTTGAGAACGAAGGGCGGTAGTCGTCAGGCGCATTGCGCCACAGAGTTACATCCGGCTCGGCACAGAGAGTGAGGACCGAAAGCTGCATGATTTCATCATTAATTACCTGAGCTGTTACCGATCGTCCCCTTCGAATCCACCATTGGTGATCCTTACTTGCATTTGCAACCATACTCATTTTCCCAACTCCCATAGTTTGCGGCCCAGCCTCACCAAGTTTCTCATAGAGTTGGCATGATGGTAGCCACACATCCCACCAAAAGAATGTGGTTTTCCCATTGCCTACCTCCCAACGGATGAAAGGATAGGCTAGGCTCCGGATCTTTAGTAACTTGCACCATATCCAGGACCCCATATTTGTCTCCTTTACATACCAAATGGGTTCTGCTTTAAAAGATAAGCCCGAGTCCATACAATCCACAGAGATCCCGAGCTTGTGAACAGTCTCCAAATCAGGTTTAGAGAGAAAAAAAAGAGATGAATCCCATAGCTGCCTTAGACCTAGACCTCCCTCATTCAAAGGACAACACAGGTAATTCCAAGCCACTTTGGCTCTGTTTTGTCCATTAGGTTATCCACTCCATAGAAACCTAGAACACAGACCATTAATCTCATCAAAGCATCTTTGTGGCAAGCGAGAAACCAAACTCCAGAAATTTAAAATACTTGAGATCACGGATTTTATAAGTTGAAGCCGCCCCGCGTAAGAAAAAATCTTGTTTTCCCATGATAACATTCTAGTTCTGGTTTGATCTATGAGTGGCTCATACTCATGAGAGGACATAGACTTTGTGGTCAGGAGGAGTCCCAAGTAACGAATTGGTAAGGCTCTGTGTTCCAACCCCATTCGGTGAACATCACTGATCAGGCAGTCTCTGCCCACACCCCCAGAAAACAAAGAGGATTTGGATGTGTTGATATAAAGACTAGACATGAGGGCATGGCTTTGAAAAACGCTGAGAATCCCTGCTATAGACTCTGATTTACCATCTGCAAAGACCAAAATGTCATCTGAAAAACTTAGATGAGTTACCACTACCTTTTAACACTTTGGATGATATCCAAATACACCATCATGCGCAGCCTTGTTTAGCATTTTCGATAGAACATTACTTGCAATAACATAGAGGTAGGGAGAGAGTGCACAACTTTGACGAAGCCCTTTAGAACTGTGAAAACAACCAGTTAGTTTCCCATTTATCGCAATAAAGAAAGAGGCAGTCGATAAGCATTGTTTGATCCAATAAATAAATTGATTCGGGAATGACATGGCTTGTAGAGTGGCTGTGATAAATTCCCACTGTACCGTATCAAAAGCTTTGGATATATCGAACTTGATCGCACACCGAGATGATATTGAGTCTTTGGATAAATCAGTTGTTTTGTAATCCTAATTCATATAAATTCACTAAATAGATTTATTGATTTTATCTTTTCAAAATTTTTTTATTTAAAAAAAAAATAACTATTTTCCCAGAGAAGAAATTTTTTTTTTTTATTTATATAAAAAATTGGCTTACGCCGAAACATATCTAATTGTATAGTAAATTTTCTTTTACTAAGCCGATAATATTTTTGGAATTAGATAATGGATCTGGCTGATATAAAACTAAAATTATTTTAGTTTATATGGTTTATGATTTTTTAAAGTATTTGATATTTTACTTACTATCACTATTAAAACATACTAAAATAGCATTCAAATATTTATAAGATTACAATATTTTATTAACATTTTATATATATTAATAGTTCATAACTACCATAAATCCAGAACATCTGTAATTAATATAATATAAGATTAGTTTTCATAAAATAAAAAATACTATTATTACTCTATTGTGATATAAACAAGTGAACTAAATTTATGGAAAATTTTATTGTAATGTACATCATGAATTCCTAAAATATTATAAAAATACATTATATTATTCATTTTTACATTCATTATTAATTTATAATTTACATAAAGTATCTATAATATTAATAAAAAAATTTAAAAACAAAAATACATATAATCTACAATATATTAATATTAATTTATAATTAAATCATATATTTTCTGCACTGCATAACACTGACTACTAACTAGTACTATTTTATTATGTAAATAACTTCAATCGGGTTAGGTACAAAGACGGAGACGTTGTAAATGGTGGAAAATTTACAAGCAAGATTCGATTTTTTTTTATTTGCAAGACTTTACATGTTATATTTTTTATATGACATATTCCCTCATTATTTATGTAGTTGTAGTAAATTACGACCATGATAAAGGATATTAGCATATAAGTTTGATCATATTATTCGAAAGAGCACTATTTAATAAAATGTCAAGATTATGCGAAATATGATGGGTGTTTTGTTCAAACTTTGAAATTTTTTAACTTCTTCGTAATTACGATTTTGTCTTTGTTCGGACTACATACGAAATCAGGAATCCAAAACTTATTTTCTTGGTAAAAG
Source organism: Cardamine chenopodiifolia (assembly GCA_963922655.1). Lineage (NCBI taxonomy): Eukaryota > Viridiplantae > Streptophyta > Magnoliopsida > Brassicales > Brassicaceae > Cardamine > Cardamine chenopodiifolia. The sequence continues at coordinate 11,421,916 of OZ000486.1, read as the reverse complement.
GTTAATCATGAATCCAAGGTTTCGTGATCTCATAATCTTGGATTCGATCGTGAATCTAAGGTTGTGCGATGAATCAGGTCAAACTAGAATTTGGTCACTCGTTTCATATATTGGTCAAATTTATATGATCACATATCCAATCTAAATGACCATGCTAATACATATATATATATATATATAATTAACATATATATTGATATATCACTTACAAGTTACAACTGATCTTATCCCTTTCAGATCTCAGTGAGAAAAGTCATATTTAAGAACAAAAAGCTGGAAATTTATATGATCATATATTGATCATATATTGTGGCTTTCAGAAAAAGTAGAACGCCTTCATCTAGCTGTAAATTAAACTTGTTGGCCATGATTCTCATTCCTACGAATCATCAATGCAACCGTGCGCATATCACGTATGCATGAAATCTTATAAATAGGTTAAAATATGCAGATCAAATAGTATATATCATTCATTGAAGAACAACGAGAACACATTCCTTGCCAGGCCAAGTGAACGAGGGAACAATGGTACGTATTTATATATAAGATCATATTAAATTATACATATTAAACATACGTACTTACGTACGTGGATTTTCTTTCCCACATACTAGTTTTAATTAAATACTTCCATTAACACTACAATATATGTCTGTAATCAAATTACATGAATTTATTTGTTCTAAGGTACTAGTATAATACTACAATTAGATTTAGTTATTAGACTAATCTACTAAAAATAATGTTAATGAGATTTTTTTAATCACAAAAGCCATGTGGTAAAAAATGTGGTAAAAAAAATTTACAAGACTGACATTACTAATTAATTCCACATCAGCATTATTTTACTTTTTTAAAAAAGATAACAAATAATTACAACTTTGCCACCACTGACAAATAAATCTGCGGTTCTATGTGATGCCATATTGTTTGAAATGACAGATTTATATTTTTGCCGCAAATTTTTCTCACATATTTAATTTATGCCGCAGAGTTATGTATGATAATGGTTGCAGATTTTGTAATTCATCGAAGATTTTATTTTCTGTCATAGATTTATTTTCGAATACATGATAGATACATTAGATTTTTGAATTTTTCTATACCGATAGAAAATCTCTCGTAGATTTGTTTTTTAATCACAGATTTTTTTCTATTGAAGATTTTTTTTACGTTGTAATAGAAATTTTTTCAACTAGTTACCGTAGATTTTATTTTTGAAAATAATTATTAAACTAACATTATCATTATCGCACATTTATTTTTAGTTATCATAGATTTGTTTTTCAAAACTTCTTTATCATAGAATGTACAATTTTCTTTACGGCAGAGATTTAAATTTTTTTAATGTCCGCAGACTTTTTGTTGCAGATTTTTTGCCGTAAAGAAAATTGTAGATACCGTAAAGAAAACGGCAGAGATTTACTTTTTCTATGGATTTTGTCAAATCATAGATGGCTGTTTGTTGTGAATAGCAAGAGCGGATCTCAAATTCTACAAGGAAATTAAAAAACAAGTTATGATGATTTCATTACAATGGTGTATGAGGATTATGGTTACATAAGAGAGTATGCAATGTTGAGTTGAGTTACACGTTGCTGAAGAAATTTCTTCGGAAATTACCACCAGATATACCTCCAACTTATATTGGTAATTGTAGACAATTTCAAATTTTCTTAGGTCAATTAAAAACGAAAACAGTTAGACTTTGTGTGGAAGTGAAGACAAAACATTCGCTGAATCGAAGAGGTTGATGAAAATGATTTTGTCCCTTTCAATACAGCTGGAAAACGTTCAAGGGCTGAAGAGAGCAATGATGATAATGAAGACAAGGTTGGAGACAATTCTGATTATGAAGAAGAGGATGATAAAAGCATATTTGATTATTGTGACGACTCGGACGGAACTGATTCAGAGGATGCGAACTTTATCAAGTATGGGATGCCACAAGAAATAAAAGAATATGTCACCAATGTACCTATGAAGAATGGCAATTCAATGATACCCGTAAATCAACCAAAGAATCTTGATTATGGTAACTTAGAATTGTCTTCTTTGAATTTAGCTGTTGGTCAATGTTATGCAAGCAAAGAGCATTTGGAGACAAGATTGAAGATTTTAACAGTGTTGCAGCAGTTTGATTTTCGTGTTGAGTACTCAACACCAGACCTATTAATTGTCAAGTGTTGGTGAAAGAATGTATGTAGAGGGTACAAGCAGCACCAGCAGAAGATGATATCAAATTTCATGTCCGTGTGTATGTAGCTGAACATACATGTTCAGTTACTAAGAGGTCTGCATCAGCATGACAAGCAACTCCAAAGATACTTTCCTTGTTATACAAGTATTTCGTCGGTGGAATCGGACTAACTGTTAAGCCGATGCAATGAGTAAACGATTTCATATCAAGGTAGTGACTATTTTTTCTGTTTTTTCGATTTAAGTTTGAAATTTTGATTTATATCAATTTTTTTTAACAGTTTTATAGATGGATTATTGAAAGGGATACCTAACACTACGATACGCATGAGATTTAGTTCGAGGTAGTCCAGAGAGTGGGTATGAATAGCTGCATACTTATTTATACATGATATGCAAAGCAAATCTCGGGACATTTATACGTCTTGAAGTTGATGAGAAACAAAGGTCCAAATATTTGTTTTTAGCAGTTGGTGCAAGTATTAACGGATTTCCATTCATGAGGAAAGTGGACACTTCTTACCGCAACGACTCAAGATGGTAATTTTCAGATAATTTCTTTAGCATTTGTTGTGGTTGATACTGAAAGTGATGAATCATGGGAATGGTTTTTCAAGCAACTTAGCTATGTCATCCCAGATGACAAAAAATTGCAATTGTCTCAAATAGACACCAATCAATTGGGAAAGCAATTCAGACTGTCTACCCAAAGTTTAGTCGGAGAATATGCATATATCATCTTTACAAAAATATTCTGATACGATGTAAAGGTCGAAAAGATTTTGGATTAGATAAGAAGGCGGACAACGCTTTTACATATGTTGATTTTCAAACAACATTTGATCAGATTAAAATGTTGAATCATGCACTTCATAATTATCTGGAAATGGCAGACGTAAGACAATGGACACGAGTGCATTTCCATGGTTATAGGTACAACATTATTACTAACAACATTGTCAAGTCGATTAATAATGTTCTATCGCATTCTAGGAGTTTACCTATTGTACATTTGTTAGTTGCAGTGAGCTCCATGATGACAAGATAGTTTTTGGATCGAAGAAATTATGCATTGCAAATAAAAACATCTTTTACTTGTGGTGTGGAGAAAATGCTAGAGGTAAGCAACCAAATAAATTATTATATTAACTAGTATATTAGTTTATTAATGCAATAGTAACCTTATTATTATTTTACAGAGCCGAGTAGAATATGCTAAACTTGTCAGTGTTCAAGATATAGATGCATATCAGGTGCAAGTGACAAGTGGATCATATATACATGTCGTCAATTTGAGAGAAAAAAGTGAACATGTTGTCAGTTTGACTTGGAAAAAATTCTGTGTGGGCATGCTATTGCAGCTTATGAAAAAAGGAATATCTCACAACTTTAATGTGTCATCGTTAGTACCAGATGATTTTTTTGTACAACTCCTATTCCAACGCAATCTTACTGAGGGATTTCACTATACCAATACTTGAATCTGTTGCTGCACAAGTTTGTTGACCCCTTTGATTCGACAACAACCAGATAAACCAAAAAACTCAAGGATTAAACATTTTTCTGAGGTTGTTATGGAGAAGAAAAGGCCAAGGAAACAATACACATGTGGAAATTGTAATGTAATTGGTCATAATCCCAGAACATTCATTGATTGGCACATCATTCAACACCATTTTCACATCCATCATTGCACATGTCTTCTTCCGATCAGTAGCAGGGATGTATTCACTTAGTATCGCTGGGATCATTTTCCGGATAGGGCGACAATCCTTACGAAAAATTGTCTCGTCAGCTGGTGGGATGCTATAGTAAATAAAAATCGTATTCTTCTTCAAGTCGATGTCTAGAGCAACCCAATGATTACCACCAACAAATAAGCACACATACAAATTATCAATATCAAAAAACCACCTCTTGTTAGTCTCCAAAGGTAGAACCCCGTTAAAGTTATCCCTGTGATATTTCTTGAATACGAAACTCTTACTATCAGCCATATAATCCTTGTAGTTTCTCACAATCTGACTGATAAAAAAACCATCCAGGAAGGTTATCCGATGACTGTAGAAAGGACTTGGCTGACGCATATGTCTGTTACAGAACATAGTCATCGCCACAACAACGTGCTGCAAGAAATAAACATAATTATTAGTGTTTATAGATACCATAATAATACAAGACCATATATATAATAGCTGCAAAACTTACCCTAATTGCTAACCCTCTGTAATCTTCTGTAACCCATTCATTCCTTGGAGTAATTAGTCTTAGTAAAAGGGATTATGAATATAAAAAAATCTACAATGTAAGAAACGAATATGTGGTAACATCTATTATGTAAAACCGAATATCTTTGATAGCACGACTATTAGTACAAACACATATGCGGTAAAAGAGATTATGAATACAAAAAAATCTGCAATAAAAGGGATTATGAATACAAATAAATATGCGGTAAAAAATATTACGAATACAAATAAATCTGCAATATAAAACAAACATTTGTCGTAACATGCATTATGAAAACCAAAAATCTCCGATAACACGAATATTAATACAAACCAATATGCGGTAAAAGGGATTATGATAACAGAAAATCTGTAGTGAATAAAAATTTAGGTGGCAAGTTTTTAAACAACTCATTACCGGAATCTGAAGGATGTGGCAGAGGCGGCGGTGGCTGTGGCTGAGACTTCCCGGAAATAACCATATTCTAGCAAAAAAAAAAAACTGAACCCTCAGATTTCAAGATCTAAAAGCAAAAGTTACTATTAAAGACATAAACAACAACAAAACTGAAGGAACGAACTGTCTATTAGGGTTTGAAATCGATGGCGACGATGAACGGAACGACGAAGGAGAATGATGAACAGAACAGAGAAGGACAATGACGAAAGAGAACGGTGAAGGAGAAAAGAGAACGGAGAAGAAGAACGGTGGTGGTTATCGGCGAAGGAAAACAGCAAACTGAACGGCAAACTGAACGGCGAAAGAGAACGACAAAGGAAGGCGAAGAAGTACCACAAAGAATCTAGGATTTGATGTTTCGGATGTGGAAGTTAGTACGGTTGTGGAAGTGATGTTAATGAAATTATAATTAAAATCGATTGATAAAAACAAATACTTGAAATCGTAGGTTATTAAATTTTATTTTAGTTTAGTTTATTTTTTAATAGTTTTAATCTAAAATAGTATATTCGTAAAAAATATTTTTTTACCTTTTTTTTATTTTTTAATAAAAAATTAATGTTATTTTTTATAGTATTAGTTAAGTAATTAAATCTAATTATATTATTATTCTAGACAAAGAACACTAAATTTAATTGAATCTATATATGTACTATGATATATCATTTGGTTGATCCAAAAGATATACTTCCTCACCAGGTAGGATATGGAACAATTACGGTAATTTAACTTGATAAACAACAAGAAGTATTCTATCAATTAATTAGTGTAATTGCTTATGAAATAAAACTTCATCTTCATATAGCCAGAGCGGATGGAATCTTCGAAAGGCCTTCTCTGATGTTTCGGAGAGAATTATTAGCGAAAAAGACGAGCAAGAACAAGAAGGCGAGCTAGAAGTGAAAGAAGTTAGATGATTGTTGTTTCATAGAAGAAGAATGTACACTGCAATACATAGATAAAGTTAATGACTTGTATTCGGGCAAGTGGGTTTTTGGGCTTTGTGCGGAAGTAGTCACTGAGAGATACCAGAAACATCCTCCTGCAGCTACTCGGATGCAAGAAGCCTTGGATTGGCACAGAGGGTTTATTGAGGCCTTGAATCCTACTGCAAGAGTAAATCCTAAACTCTATTTCGCACAATCGATGAGAGAGATCGGTAGACGAAGTAGTCAGACCAGAACGCAAAAATTTTCATTGGGTTCCAAAATCGCTAGAACAACAAGTTGTGATCCAAGGCTCGAGACTTGAGCATTGATGTAGAATGGGCCAGTCCAATACATTTTAAGGCCTAAACGAATTTATGAAATATTGTTTTATATTTTTAAACGTTTGGCAAAAAACAAATTAAAAATTATTTATGTTTGTATACTATTTTAAAATTATACGTTTTGTAAGAATTTTTTAGCTAGATCAGTACATGTATTATTAGTTTAAATATTTTTACTTGTTTTTACTATTGGTTTGCAAAAACAAATTCTTATCAACATTATTGGTTCATGTTCTTGTTACTATTTAGTTTCAAATGAAAAGATTAATTTGAAAAGTCATAGACAAAATATTTGACAATGTAAGAGTGAAAAGTAAAACTAGAAGAAAGATAAAAAAGAAAAACTTGGAAAAAAAAATCTTTAAACAGAATGGAATATGACAAAACTTAATAAGATGAATATAATGGAATCGGAACTGTGAGGGCTTGGGGGTCACTTGCCACTAGACTATTATCAACTTCGATAATATGGTATCATTTGTTTAGTTTATAATGTGTGGCCTAAAGCATAGACTTTACATGGTTTATGCAAGGGCTGGGTCTAGTTATTTTAAAACAACTAATAATAAACATATTTATCAAAAAAAAACTATTAATAAACATAACAAAAGGTAAATAAATCGATATTTAATTGGCAAACGAGCCAATATAGAAAATCCATTAAAATTTTAACTAAAGTTCAAATTTTCTGCAAATTATTTTTTCGCTGCCTAAAATTAGAACAAAACCCCCAAACGTAGCTTTTTCCTATTGTTATGTATTCCGTCTTTCAAATCCAAAGATTGATTGCTTAGTCTGCAATGTCAGACATTGTTCTCAAGATACTATCTATGTAAATCCTCTACTCCGGTTTAGATTTCCAATTTTTTTCTAAAATTTAATATATGATGTTGACAAAAAATATATATCAAAGTAGAAAAGAATGGAGTAATAAGTAAAAAATAGCAAAAAAGATTTTTTTTCAATTTGAGGTCTGATGAGATGAGAGTCAAGGCGAATGAAGCAGAAAACATTGATTCTACTATATTTAAAGATTGATCATTTTTATCTAATTACGAGCAAAATTGTTTTGGGATAATTTGAATGGTTTGAAAGTTTACTGTAAGGGTCACGCTATGTTTTAAAAGTGAGTAGATGATAACATGTGCTATTTTGCTTGATGGATATGAAGACAATTTTGTTTTGTTTATTTATATATGCCTCAAACTGTAAGGCGGAGAACAAGGAGATGTGGGAGAATTTGAAAAATTATCAAGATTCGTCAATGCTTAGAAATAAATCTTGGTTATTTTTTGGTGACTTCAATGATATATTAGATGCTGAAGAGCACTTGAATTTTTTTCCCTCGTCACCAAATAATGATATGCGAGATTTTCAAGATGTGATTCATTACAACTCTCTTACCGATATGGCGTCACTTGGTCCACTATTCACTTGGTGCAACAAAAGAGAAGAATGTTTAATTTGTAAGAAGGTGGAGCGGATTCTTACCAGTGATGTTTGTAGTAACTCTTTTCCACATGCATATTGTGTTTTTAAAGCAGGAGGATGATCAGATCACTTGCGTTGTGGTATTCAAACAAATAGAGATGTTTTGAAGCCAAGAGGGTCTTTAAAATTCACAAATACTTTAACAAAAAAAATTCAGGTTTTAGGCGTTTGAAGGAAGAGTTTTGGGAAGACGCTAAAGAGTTGTATATGTCGACATCTGCAATGTTTAGATTTTCAAATAAGTTGAAGACGCTAAAGCCAGAATGGTGGAGACTAATTAAGGAGAAGTTGGGTGATTTGTTGACGACGAAAGAAGCATATGAGGAGCTGTGTGTGGCACAGTTTGTTACACTAACATATCCTAATCAAGATGCTATGGGAATTGAAGCAAGAGCATTTGCTAGATGACAAAGACTATCAGAGTTAGAAGAAAAGTTTTTAAGAAAAAAATTAAAGCTACATTGGCTTAATGTAGGTGATAAAAATAACAGATATTTCCATCAAGCATTGAAGGTTTGGGATGTAAGAAATTCTATTCGAGAAGTTCCAAAACCTGATGGTGTGATAGTGAGCTTTCAAGAAAAAATTAAATTAGAGACGGCGATTTTTAAGGATTTCTTAGGGCATAAGGTTCTTGATTATGTTGGAAAATTGGTGGAGGATATTAAGAATTTGTTGAGGTTTGAATGTTGTGAGTTGGATGCTGATAGATTAATAAGAGTTGTAATAGAGGATGAGATTAAGGATGTGCTCTTTGCGATGTCAGGAAATAAAGTCCCAGGTCCAGATAGATACACTGTGGAAATTTTTAAAGAAGCATGAATGTGTTGTAAAAGTATTTTGTGATGGATATTTAATCATCTTTGAAAAAGGATTTCTACCTAAAGGTATTAAAAATCTACTATATTGGCTTTAATTCCAAAAAAACAGTGGTGCCAGAAATGAAGGATTACATGTCATCTCTTGTTGAAATATTATTTACAAAGTGATATCAAATTTTTTGACAAATCTGTTAAAATGGATTTTAATGAAATTTATAGCACCAAATCAGTTTGTTTTTGTTGAGGATCATTTACTCATGGAAAATGTCCTCCTAGCGTCAGAATTGGTGAAGAACTATCAGAAAGACACAATATCCTCTCGTTGCACGGTGAAGACTGATATCTCAAATACTTTCGATTCGTTCAATGGTCGTTTCTTCTTACCATATTGACCTCTCTTAACCAACCACAAATATTCATTCATTGGATAAAGCTCTGCATTACATCGATTTCTTTTCAGTTCAAGTAAATGGAGAATTGGCTTGTTATGGGGTCTAAGACAAGGATGCTCTCTTTCGACATATTTGTTTGTGATAAACATGATTTTTCTTTCAAACATGCTTGACAAGCCTGCGATGGATAGGTTGGTTGGATTTCATCTATATTTTCAAAATATTAAGCTTACACATTTCTGCTTTGTAAATGATCTCTTAGTGTTTAAGGATGGAAATAAGAGATCAATAGAATGCATTTTCAATGTCTTCTCAGATTTTTGCAAAATTCGTGGGGCTGAACATAAGTTTGAAAAAATCTACTCTTTTCATGGCGGGAGTTATATGTAAGCCTACGGAGGAAAGTGGTTTGGGATTAAGACCCTTGGTTGAAGTGAATAAAGTATGATGTTTGAAACTAATTTGAAATTTTTTATCAATAAATTTTTTGTTGTGGGTAAAATGGATTCAAATTTATTTAAAGGATCATTGTGAACTGTGAGAGAATCCATATCCTTGGGATCATAGATGTGGAGGAATCTGCTCAAATATAGAGACCTTGCAAAATCTTTTGTCAAAGTGGAGGTTGGTAATGGAGTAACAACTTTATATGGGAAGGATTATTGAAGTAACATGGGAAAGAGGCTTCACAGATTTTGGTGTACAAAGGTTTTCTACAGTGAAGAAGGTTATCCAAACACATTGAAGAAATTTTCAACATAATCAAAGAGATTATTGAAACTCAAAAAAAGAAAACACAATACAGTTAGTGAAGATATGGTTTTGGGGAGAAGTAAAGATGATAAATTTGTATCAAAATTTGCCTCCAAGAAAATATGGAACCTAGTGCTAGAAGTAAACCCTACAAAAGGATGATGGAAGGGACTATAGTTTACTTATGCAATACCCAAGTTTTTGTTTCATGCGTGGTTGACCAAAAAATAATCGATTATCAATTGGAGATCGAATGTTGCAATGGAATAAATTAGATAATGTCATTCCAAAATCTTCAATACAATCGAAAAGATTATTGAAACTCAAAGAAGAAAGCACAATACAATTAGTGAAGATAGGGTTTTGTGGAGAAGTAAAGGTGATAAATTTGCATCAAAAATTTTCACCAAGAAAACATGGAACCTAGTGCTAGAAGTAAGCCCTACAAAAGGATGGTGGAAGGGACTATGGTTTACCTATGCAACACCCAAGTTTTCGTTTCATGTGTGGTTGACCAACAAATAATCGATTATCAATTGGAGATCAAAATCACCTCTATTTTCCTTGTAGCTTCTCAGAGGAGATGTGGACTAGACTGGCCAAGAATTACTCCAAGCGATATATACAAAAAAATGAAACCAATCATGAGGTTGGTGGGTACATCAATTGAGGCATTCATCTCTATATTTTGCGCCATTTTTTATGCCACATTACATACACTATGTAAGGAAATAAACAATAAAAGGTATGGTGAAGCTCCACAATCCCCACTACAAATCACCCAAACCATCGACAAGCAAGTTCAAAAGAAGTTGTCTTCAATTAGTAAAATTGGTAATCAACACTATGACAAAGGATGGAAGTCTGGTTCGCCACAAGATAAAATCATCCTTCAAATTTTATAATCTTGCTAATTTAATTTCAAATCATTAGAAATAGTAACACTTTGTTGTAAAAATGGTTTTTGGGATTGAATAAATTTAACATTCAATTTTAAAAAAACAAACCAGTAAGGTTATTTACTAAGAGGAAATATCATTTGATATCATTTCGTAGGGTGTGAAAATATGTTAGAAATAATGGCTTGACTCAACAAATCTGACATATAAATTTTTATAGGTTGAAAATTTTGACCTATATAGTTTAAATTGGTTGATTTGTTTATATGTTTGAGTTGGTTAAATTATATTAGATTCAATTTTAAAGAAAATGATAGGTTAAATGATTCAATTTTTAACCATTTAACCCACCATTTTCTTTAAAATTGAATCTAATATAATTTAACCAGCTCAAACATATAAACAAATCAAATATTAAAATGTGCATTAAAGTGTCAAAGTTTTGATTATGTAATTCTCTATCAACATGTGGATTGATATGTTGGGTTTTTATCGTATTTCAACCTAGGACAAGTAGTGTTTTAGAGTTTTTGTCTTTGTTCTTAGAGTCTTATCAGGTATGAAATCGCTTAAGAGAAGTTCGATCCATTTGGAATAAAGTTGGAGAAAATGAGCAAAAAGGAGTCGATTGGAGCGCTTAGATCGATCGATCTCCATTCAGATCGATCGATCCATCGATCTGAAGAATTGGTCATATCTAACCAGATCGATCGGTTTAACTACTGGATCGATCAATCCAGTATCTGTGGAGTCACCGTGAGTTTCCAAATTGATTGATCCAGTTTGGATCGATCGATCCATCCTACCTAGCACATTATCGTGTAAAACATATCAACCAACAGACATCAGATCGATCAACCCAGCCTTGGACCGATCAATCCATCATCAAGCATGATCAATCTCAATTGCCGTGAAGAACCAGATCGATCGATCCACCCTTGGATCAATCGATTAAAACATAATCAAGCTACCCGAGAAAAAAAGGAAGTTATGATTCTTTTCCAAATTAGTTTAGGATTCAACCTAGATGAGTTTGTACCTATAGATACTTGTTTAAAGCCATTTTAGGCTATGCATGCTTTATTTTATTATGAGAACTTTTGTTAAGATATATCTTTTGGTGTTTTATTGGATTTATAACGAGTTCTTCTTCTACTTTGGTTGTTTTATTACTTCTATGGTTGAGTAGTCCTCTAGTTAGGTTTAGGGTTTTCAAAGGATTATGAATCATTGAACTAGACATAGATAGTGAATCATCGTATCATATCTTCATCTATTGTTGTTCCAATTGCTTAGACTACATTGATCAAATAGTTTATGATTTTAGGTTGAACCTACTCTCCAAAATCTTTTAGGTTGCTGGATAGAACATAGGTGAACATATTGTCCTTAGCCAACGAAAGTTGATGCTATTACGATACATGAACATATTGAACCTAATCATTAATGCTTGTTTAGAATTCGAAGCTCAAACGACAGTTTAGATACTTAGGTTGCTAGATAAAGTAATTGATACCACGACATCAAATTGGTTATACATTTATGTTTGAGTTCGAGATAGGTGCTTAATCTATTTCTTGAATAGTTTTCTGGTTCATGATCTCTGATTCCCAAAACATTCCCTTGACCTAACACTTTTCATCTATTGATTTACATCGTTATTTACTTTTTATTACTTTTTTTAGTTTCACAATAAAAAAATCAGTTTCTTTTCGTCTTAGCTTAACATTCTTTCTATAAGATCGTATTGCAACCTTGATCTCTGTGGATCAATTCCACATATACTACTGCGTGTGTCTGTACACTTGCAGTCCTATATTTGGGTTTAAAATCTATGTATCAAGTTTTTGGCGCCGCTAGTAGGGGCCAATTTTTGAATTTGAATCTAAGACTGAAGCTTAGTTTAAGATTTACTAATTACGTTCTAGTTTTGCTTATTTTTTATTCTCAGGTGCATGTAAAGGAGAAGTGACGGTTCTGAAGATCTCCTGCATCTAACTAATCAAGAGCTAGCAAGAACATAGTGCACTAACAAAAAATCAAGGAAGGAAAAGTAAAAAATAGACAACATGGGGGATAACATCGACAACAACACTCACTGCTGCTCAAGCCACTGCAACTTCTCAACTCCAAGACTTACAACAGCAATTGCATCAACACCAACAACAAGCTCAGCAGGGTACTATTAGGGACATAGACACTCTTCACACGTTTTACCAAAACCGAGCTACTATCTGTCCACCAGAGATTATGAGACAGGATTACAAGATCAAGTCTCAGCTAATTTCATTGAGGAAACATCATTCTTTTATGGGTTACCGGTAGAGAACCCAATGGATCATATTGAAAACCTAGAGAAAATATGCACTACAACAAAGTCAAATGGAGTACCCGCTGACTACCTCTGATGTAAGTTGTTCTTTTCTCTTTAGAATACAAGACTTTGAGGTGGTTTAAGTCTTTACCTGCTGGTTCTTTGAGGTCTTGTGCTGAATTCAGAGCCACTTTTCTTGACCACTTCTACACTAAGTGTAGACAGCCACTTTGTGGAATAAGATCACTACCTTCGTATAGCTTTCCGGAGAATCTTTTTGTGAGGCTTGGGAAAGATTCAAAGAGTATCGCAGAGAATGTCCTCATCAAGGGTATTCAGAGAAACAAATACTTACCATCTTTTAAGATGGTGTTGATAGGGATTACAAGAATTCTTTCAATCCTGCGAGTAACAGAGATTTTATGACTTAGAGTATCACAGGAGCGTACACGCTTATAGAGAACTTGGCTGCAAGTTCTAACAACCGTTGTCCTGAATATGATCGAACTAGAAAAGTAAACAGCGGTGATTCTCTGAAGATTGATGAGCTGACTGGTAAGGTAAATCTATTGCTCAAGGCTAATCAGAGAGGGTGAATCTTTGTGAAGATAGGTCAAATGAGGTTTGTTTCCAAGGAATTGCTGAAGGACATAATGATGAGTCTAGAGAGGTTAATTATGTACAAGGACAGAATGATGAGTCTAAAGAGGTTTAATTATGTGTAGAACAGAGGGTTCAATCAGAACTATAGAAGTCATCACAATCTATCCTACCGCAACATAAATGTTGCGAACCCTCAACATCAAGTTTATCCACAGCAAGGACAACACTTCCAACAATCATCAAACTCTGCTTATGAATCTCAAGGAGAACTCAAAATTCTCAAGCAACTCTTTGTTACTCATCAGAAATCTGTGAATGAGATCAACACAAAAGTATATGCCATGTATACCGAATCGATTGGTTCTATCTCCAACCATATTGAAGATATGATCAATCTAATATTCAATCTCTACGACAGCCATAGATCGACCAATCTAATCACCAGATCGATCGATCCTATCTCCAACCATATTGATCGACTCATGGATTGATCGATCCAACATATCCACCCATTGACCCCATAACCAATCGATCGATCCACTGCAGCAACATACCACCGTAACAAGCAAGATTGATAGATTCACTCACAAGATCGATTTATCCAGTATCCAGATCAAACAACCCTTCCCAAGATTGATAGATCTCCACCAGACAAGTCCACCTATAACATTCCAAATCAATCGATCCACTTCGGGATCGATCGATCCAATCAGGCTGAGGAACTCCGTAACAATCCATATCGATCGATCACCTCCAATATCGATCGATCTAGACCAGACCTATCAATCCCTCCTTTAGATAGATCGATTCTCTTTTCCAAAAATAGAGCAGATTTATGAATATACTGATTATGTTCCTAAGGTTCCGTACCAACGACATCCACAACTACTTCAATCTCCTGTACTGAAACAACTACCTAAGCAGCAAAATACGGGGATGTTTGTTGTTCCATGCTCCATCTATGGAGTTGAATTGGAGGATTCTATATGCGATTCAAGATCTAAGGTAAAAATTATATCCACAAGAGTTGTAGAGAAGTTGGGGATTAAGTCCATACAACCTTCATCCATGACCCTCAATTTTGCGAATGCTTCAGTATCAACTCAGCACAATTGCATCAAAGACCTTAGGGTACAAATCAAGAATTACTTTATGCATATTGATTTTTCATGTCATCGAGATAAGCAAGGATACCTATATGCCCTTGATTCGGGGACGATCTTTCCTTGATACAGCTGGTGCAGTCGTTGACCTACCTAATGAGAGGGTATGTCTCTCAAATGTCAACAAAGCTGTCTTCTATAATGCAGTCTCAGAAAGTGATGGCGAGCATTATGGCTCATATCTTGCCATTGAGGCGAAGAAGTTGGATGTCATACCCCCTATAGCACCTAAGAATGAGATTAATGAAGTCTTGGATGAAGATACTCATTATTTTGTAAGGAAATCCCAAAAGATCGTTGAGTGTGACAAGTCAAAGTCTTGGGGAGTGTTGATAGGTTCTCGAATCATTTTGACACCATAGAGATGTGTTGGTGATACTACTGAGTACAAGCTGAGATGCAAAGGTATGTCGAAACCCTTCTCTAAATTTAGGCACTCATCACTCTAGAACTTAAGGACAAAGGACAAATAGATGTAGAAAACATTTTGAACAAGGTTCTGAAACTGTATCTACTTGACAAGCACACTAGCAAAGCACGTCTCAACCCACCATCACCACACCTAAATATTTCGAGGGATTCTCACACTACTTAGGCGTTGCTGCAGTCGAGCTAATGACGTTAAACAAGCGCTTGGTAGGATGCAACCCATTGGTAAGTTTTTATTTTATGGTTATTTTACTTTATTTTTATCATTATGTTGTTTTTGCGTTTGTCGTGCCCTTCTTAATATCTATTTGCACACCGAAACATTGTGAAGTAAGTTTAGGGGAGGGTACATGCTGGGATTATTATGTGCTTTAGAGTCTTTTTCCTTGTTCTTAGAGTCTTACCAGTTATGAAGTCAGTTGGGAAAAGTTCGATCCATTTGGAATAAAGTTGGAGAAAATGAGCAAAAAGGAGTCGTGGAGCACTTAGATCGATCGTTGACCAATTGTTGCCTTCATATCTAAGAGTGAAGCTTAGTTTAAGATTTACTAATTACGTTCTAATTTAGCTTGTTTTAATTCTCAGGAGCATGCAAAGGAGAAGTGACGGTTCTTAAGATCTCATGAATCTAAATAATCAAGAGCTAGCAAGAACAGAGCACACTAACAACAGAGCAAGGAAGGAAAAGTCAAAACTAGCCAATATGGGCAATAACATCGACAACAACGCATTTGTTGATGCTCAAGCCGGTGCAACTGCTCAAATCCAAGACTTACAACAATAGTTGCATCAACACCAACAACAGTTGCAAGCTTAGAAGCGTACTATTGGGGGCGTAGATACTCCTCACACGTTATACCAAACCCGAGATGTTATCTGTCCACCAGAGATTGCGAGGAAGGATTACGAGATCAAGTCTCAGCTAGTTTCATTGGTGAAGCAGCATTTTTTCATGGGTTATCGATTGAGAACCCAATGGATCATAATGAGAACCTAGAAGAAATATGTAGTACAACAAAGTCGAATGGGGTACCCGCTGACTACCTCTAATGTAAATTGTTCTCTTTCTCTTTAGCAGACAAGGCTTTGAGGTGGCTTAATTCTTTACATGCTGATTCTTTGAGGTGTTGGGCTGAATGCAGAGCCACTTTTTTTTACCATTTCTACTCTAAGTCTAAGACAGCCGTTTTGTAGAATAAGATCGTTCCCTTCAGACAGCTTTCTGGAGAGTCCTTCTGTGAGGCTTTGGAAAGATTCAAAGAGTATCAGAGAAAGTTTCCTTATCATTGGTATTCAGAGGAACAAATATTTAGCATCTTTTACGATTACGTTAATTGGGATTAAAAGAAGCTCTCAATGCTGCGAATAACGGGGATTTCAGGACTTGCAGAGACGTTGGGGATTGAGTCCATACAACCTTCATCCATGACCCTCAATTTTTTGGATGCTTCAGTATCAACTCAGAACATTTGCATTAAAAACCTTCGGGTACAATTTTCCTTCCTACAGCTGGTGAAGTCGTTGACCTACCTAATTAGAGGGTATGTCTCTCAAATGTCGACAAAGCTGTCTTCTATAATGTAGTCTTTGAAAGTGATGATGACCATTATGCCTTATATCTTGCCATTGAGACAAAGAAGATGGATGTCATGTCCCTATAGGACCTAAGAATGAGATTAATGAAGTCCTGGATGAAGATACTCATTCTTTTGTAAGGAAATCCGAGAAGATCGTTGAATGTGACAAGTCGAAGTATGGGGGAGTGCTGATAGGTTCTCGAATCACTTTGACAAACTTGAATGGGGTATTCAGAGGAACAAATACTTAGCATCTTTTATGATTATGTTGATTGGGATTACAAGAATGCTCTCAATGCTATGAGTAACAGGGATTTCAAGACTTCCAGAGAAGTTGGGGATTGAGTCAATACGACCTTCATCCATGACCCTCAATTTTGCGGATGTTTCAATATCAACTCAGCACAATTGCATCAAAGACCTTCATGTACAAATTGGGAATACTTGCTACATATTGATTTTTAGATCATCGAGATTAGCAAAGATGCCAATATACCCTTAATTCTAGAACGCACAAGAGCTTACACGCTTATAGAAAACTTGACTGCAAGTTCTAAAAATCGTTGTCCTGAGTATTATCGAACTAGAAAAGTAAACAGTAGAGATTCTCAAAAGATGGATGAGCTGACTGTCTAAGGTAAATATGTTGCTCAAGCCTACTCAAATAGGGGTGAATCTTTGTGAACACAGATGCGGTTTGTTTCCAAGGAATTGTTGAAGGAATGTAATGATGAGTCTAGAGGAGTTAATTATGTGCAAGGACAAGGGTATGTGCATAACATAAGGTTTAATCAGATCTATAGAATTTATCCCAATATATCCTATCATAGCACGAATATCGAGAACTCTCAACATCAGGTCTATCCGCAGCAAGGACAATACTTCCAACAATCATAAAACTCTACTAATGAATCTCAAGGAGAACTCAAAACTCTTATGCAACAACTCCTTGTTTCCAACAGAAATCTGCAAATGATATCAACACAAAAGTATATGCCATGTATACAGAGCTAAATGGTAAGTTTGAGGGCGTCTACACAGATCTAAAGCATCTCGATACTCTTGTCGCTCAGACTGCAAAAGCAGTGAAACTTCAAAAAAGATTCCTTCCAGTGAAGGGTGAGCAAAATTTGATGAATGGAGAAGGTTCCAGTGGCTCAAGAGTGGATGTTAATATGGTTAAAGAACAAGCATAACCTTCCCAGGAGATTAGACTTGAAGTCATGTTGAAAACAATCTTGGAATGTCAGAAAAAGAGTGCACAAGAGATGAATGATAAAATAGCTAATCTTGAACAGAAGGTTGAGTATTCCATCTCTGTGAAAACCTCAGATCGATTGATCTACTCATATCGATAAACTCACCGAATCGATTCAATCAGGATCCAGCCAGATCGATAAACTCACCAGATCAATCGATCCCTATCCAATTGATCGATCCACTATAGCAACAGACCACCGTAACCAGCCAGATCGATCAATCCATTCAATGGATCGATTGATCCAGTCCATATCGATCAACCCTTCCAAAGATCGATCGATCTCCACTAGCCAAGTCCACCCGTAATATTCTAGATCGATCCAATCAGGCTGAGGAACTCCATAACAATCCAGATCGATCGATCCTTTCTTCCAAAATAGAGCAGATTTCTGAACATTTTGCTTATGTTCCTAAGATTCCGTACCCACGTCGTCTACAACTACTTCAACCTCATGTACTAAAACAACTACCTAAGCTGCAAGATCTAGGGAAGTTTGTGGTTCCATGCTCCATCTTTGGAGTTGAATTTGAGGATTCCATATGCGATTTCGGATCTAAGGTAAACACTATATCCGCAAGACTTGCAGAGAAGTTGGGGATTAAGTTCATACAACCTTCATCCATGACCCTCAATTTTGCGGATGCTTCAATATCAACTCAGTAAGGTTGCATCAAAGACCTTCACGTACAAATGTGTTGGTGATACGACTGAGGACAAGCTGAGGTGCAAAGGTATGTCGAAACCCTTCTTTAAAGTCAGGGCACTCATCACTCCAGAACTTAAGGACAAAGAACAAATAGTTGTAGAAAACATGTTGAACAAGGTTCTGAAACTATATCTACATGACAAGCACACTAGTATAGCACGTCTCAACCCACCACCACCACACCCAGATCTTTCGAGGATTCTCACACCGGCGTTAGTGCAGTCGAGCTAATGAAGTTAAACAAGCACTTGGTGGGATGAAACCCACTGGTAAGTTTTTATTTTATGACTATTTTAATTTACTTTTATCATTATGTTATTTTTGTGTTTGTCGTGCGCTTCTTAAAATCTATTTTTACACCGAGACATTGTGAAGTAATTTTGGGGAATGGTATTTGCTAGGACTAGTGCCGTTTATTTGTTTTGGTTTTATTTTTAGTATATGTCGTTTTATTGAATCAAACATGAGAATATTATTATGATGTTCTTGGTTTTCATCTGGTGTTGACTAACTTTCTGCAAACTTCTGACAGTGATTGTTCTCAGCATAGCAAGACCATCAGTGGATCAACTTATCTGAATTATCTAACATTGAATCTATCTTACAAGACTTTTAACATGACTTAACTTCTCACTTAGGGGCTTGATATCACACAAGGATCACAACATTTGAGTTCTATTATGAGCTTCTACCACTCTCTTTAGAAATTCGAATGGCCAAACTCATATTTAGTTTGGTACCACACATTTATCTTATCCTTTCATTCAAACCACAATCCTTCTATTTCATCACTATCATGTTCAATCAAGTGCAAAAACTATGGAGTATGCAGACCGACACACCTCTTTGTTCCAAACATCTTATTAAGTCTAATGCTCTCTTTTACATAGAATGATATTGGTTGAATTGTCTTTGGTGCATGTATTGTATTACTAGGAATGATTCCAGCTTCTCCTTCTCTAGAAAAAAACAATAAAAAAGAGAAAAAAAAAGAAATAAAAGAAAAGAAAAGATGAGAAGTGAAAGAAGACAAATAAGGAACTGGGATAAAGTCTTTATTGAGTTTAATGTTTTATCTTGAGCACCATTGCAACTTGTTTAGAACATTTACAGAGCTTTTACAGAGATTCCAAGGTTCATGAAGTTGTGTATCAATATTTGGTTTTTGTCTCACTGTGATTTTGTGTCATGCTTTGCATCCATCTTCATCATCAAAGCCTAAACACTTCAGCCACCATCAAACTAACCTTCCATTCCCAACCCTTGTTGTGATTGATAATCCTTTTGTGAGACTACACTTTACAAGAGAAATCAATGAATATTAAAGGGTCGGCAATGGAGATTTTAGAGATTCCTTAGGATTCCGGGAACTAGAGTAAGGTATTGTTGCTATGCTTATGGTAAAGTACATGTAATACTAATTAGTTCTTTGATCTGTTCTAAGTTCAAAAGGATTGGAAGTTCAGCGTTGTGGAGTCTAAAGGAGTGTGTAAGTTTCCGTTTTTAAACCTTTCTTCTAACTTGTCTTTATTTGTTTGTTTTTACTTGAGGACACGAAAGGAAGTCTGGGGGAATTGATATGTTGGATTTTTATCATCTTTCAACCTAGGATTAGTATGTGTTTTAAAGTCTTTGTCCTTGTTCTTAGAGTCTTATCAGGTATGAAGTCGCTTGGGAGAAGTTTGATCCATTTGGAATGAAGTTAAAGCAAAGGAGCAAAAAAGAGTCAATTAGAGCGCTTAGATCCATCGATACCCATTCGGATCGATCAATCCGTCAATCTGAATAATTGGTTGTGTTTAACCATATCGATCGGTCCAATTACTGGATCGATCGATCCCATATCTGTGGAGTTGCCGTGAGTTTTAAATAGATCAATCCAAATTGGATCGATCGATCCATCATACCTAGAAAATTGTCGTGTAAAACAGCTCGACTAACGGACATCAGATCGATCGATTCAGCCTTAGACTGATCAATCCATCATCAAACACGATCGATCCCAATTGCCTTGAAAAACCATATCGATCGATCCAAACAAAATCAAGTTACCCGAGAAAAAAAGGAAGTTATGGTTCTTTTCCAAATTGGTTTTGGATTCGATCTAGACGAGTTTGTACCTATAAATACTTGTTTTTAAGTCATTGTTTAGGCGATGCATGCTTTATTTTACTTTGAGAACTTTTGTTAAGAGATAGTTTTGGTTTTTTATTGGATTTATAATGAGTTCTTCTTGTACCTTTGGTTGTTTCATTAGTTCCATGGCTTAGTAATAGTCTATTTAGGTTTAGGGTTTTCAAAGGGATTATGAATCATTAAACTAGACATAAATATGGAATCATCTTATTATATCTTCATCTATTGTTTTTCCAATTGCCTAGACTAGATTGATCACCTAGTTTATGATTTTATGTTGTATCTATTCTCCAAAAGTTTATAGGTTGTTAGATAGAATATATGTGAACGTATTATCCTTAGCCAACAAAAGCTGATGCTATTGCGATACGTGAACATATTGTATTTAATCGTTAATGCTTGTCTAGAAATCATGGTTCAAACAACAGTTTAAATACTTAGGTTGCTAGACAAAGTAATTGATACCATGACAGTTGATTGATTATACATTTATGTTTGAGTTCGAGATAAGTTTTTAATTTATTCCCTAAATAGTTGTCTAATTCATGCTCTTTGATTCCCAAAAAGTTTCCTTGACCTAACGCTTTTAATCCATTGATTTACATCATTATTTACTTTTTATTGGTTTCTTTAGTTTCACAATCAAACAATCAATTTTTTTTCGTCTTAACTTAGCATTCTTTCTATAAAAATCATAGTGCAACTTCAGTCATTGTAGATTCAATCCCACCTATACTATTTTGTGTATATGTATATTTGCAATCTTATATTTGGGTTTAAACCCTATGTATCATAAATCTACAATTTTTTAACAAAATATATATATTCATAATTTTCTTGGCAAAATGAGGATCACAACTTTTGCGCCAGATGTAGATCCGCTTCCTTAGTTTTTAACCATTTTGTGTCCTTTTTAACGTTTTTTTATCCTTCTGATTGTCTTTCCATTTTGGAGGTTTCGTCTCTGGTGAATTCTTCGAGCTATCCAGTTATTTCTCTAGAAGGATCTTGATCCTTGACGGCACCTTTTTGTATTTATCTTTTCCTGTATCTTGTTAGCTCCATCTTTTATTATGCTCACATTTCGTCAATAATATACCCAGATGACAAGAAAAAAGGAAACATTAGAGAACGGTTCCATGGACGATACCTCAATAGAAAATTCTACTTGCTCTAAAAAAATTGCTACTTCTATAACATTTACGCTGGATAATTTTACGTTTAACACAAAAAAATCATGTATAGCAGTTCTACATGCTTTGCACTAAAGGTTCTGATAAAGTTGCCTCAAATATTATTTTTTTAATTATTACTTTACCTCTACTAATCTGCATAACTTACGTTCTTTAGTTATCAAATTTCAAACGTTAGATTTGCAGGTGGTTGCGGTTACTAGCGTTTGATAATAATCACGCAAATTGTTATATCGTTCAAACCTTTTGGAATTGGTAGAGTTCAAAAGATTTTTCCAATCCGTGTTTACGATTGCGGACGGTTACAATTGTTTTCCAAATATTTTATTCATAATTTATAATCTATAATAGTAACAAAAAATTACAAAAAATATCTAACAAAATGTTAAAGCAAAATTTTTATTTTATCTTTGATAATATATATATATATATATATATATATTTATCAAAGATAAAATATATTTATAAGTACAACAATATTTTGTAGATAAAAACATACTCCAAAACTCTTAAAACAAATATTTTCAATTAGTTATTTTAAGATTTATTAAAAGTTTTATTTTAAAAAATTTATTATAATAATAAAGTTATTTATTTTCTTATAAAAATGATATATTGTAAATATTTATTGTAATTTTATGTTAAACGGTTATTACAACTGTTATCAACTAGACATAAATTTTCCGCAAATTTATTTGTTTTTAACTATTAAATTAGCCATATAAATTGCTTAATAACGTTTAAAACCACAATGTTCTTTTCTGTACACTTTTATATCCGCAACCTCACTTACTAAAACAGTCATACCTTAGTGGACCATTCACGGCGACATGAGTAGATAACAATACGGTTAAAATCTTTGGACAACATAAGATAGGAATGCAAATAAAATGAAAATAAAGGAAGCACCACAACATAATCGGCGAAGTCAAGTCGATACTCTTTCTCTCTAATCAATGTCATAAACTTAGATTTAATCTCTTAATCTTTAATTTAATTTGATAAAGTAATTAGTAGTGACTCCTTTGGACCACTAGTTGACAACATAATTAGACCTACAATCAATGTGTAAAGAAGATAGAGATACCTTCTCCAAAGGAAACGGGTCGGCTCTACGTCACTCATACCTCATTACTAAGTTCATATCTTTTACTTCATTTATTGCAATAACAACAAAACTCCTTGTGTCTTGTTTATTGGTGTTCGAAAGATTAGATCAAAACCTCATCATTTGCAAATGGTTTTCATCATTTGCAAATGGTTCTTGGGTTGGATTTTAGAAACGCGGAAACGTAATAAAGACCAAAAGTATTTTTATTTGAAATAAAATACATCACTACTTATGCCATTTGTAACCGTTCTCAACTGGTCTCCGGTGATATGGTCTCTTTGGAGATATTGTGGTTGCCTAGCGTTGTACCTTCAATTTAATACAAAAGCATAGCACACACTAGAAAACATTTAATCTCGATCCTAGCATTAAAATGACTACCCCAATTTGCAAATGATTTTTAGTTAGCTAATGCAAATTGATGATTAGAGAGATTAGTGGACTAATTAGAAGTGTTATCATGCTTATTGATTATGTAATTAACAAATGAGAATTTTAAAGTTGATTAACACCATGTAAGTAGATTTATTTTTAGTGTTTCATGTCCTAATATAGTGTTTAATTCAGTCTCTTGCATTATTATTCAATTATTAGCAGGTTTTTTTAATTTTACTCATTGTTTTTTACATTCTTGCCTTTTCTATTGCATTACTTTGTTTTTTTTAAAATCCCGAAATATCATTTTTTCTAGATTGCATTACTCATATTTTCTATTGCATTTCTAATTCTTATATCAAGTCATTTTACTATCATTAATGACTCTACTATGTAAAGTATTTTATAGTCATATTGAAATATTATTTATATATATATATATATTTGAAATTTATATGTGCATCAAATATCATAGAAAAATCTTATAGAGAAGAGACAACTCATTCTTTCAATCTATTAACAAGCCTTCCAATTGATTTTAAAATAAATGGTCATCTTCTTCTAGATGACTGATCATTCTTTCAATCTAAAGGAAGTTGGAATTATTCCATTAACTCAGATGAAGAAAACAAAAAAGAAGAGAACAAGCGTGGGGTGGGAAAAAGTGGGCGTGTGGGGAAAGTGCAAAGCCCTAGAAAATGGAATTAAGCAAAGCATGCCCATCCGCGACAATGACAACTCTCTGTATATTCCTTCCATAAAATTTATTCTTTTTGTTTTGTGGGCTCTATCTTTTTCAATTAGCTCTCGGGGTGCGTTTTGGTTGCACAACTCCATTCGAAAACTATACAAGCTCGATACGATAACAAAAAAAATTGATCTGAAAATATAACTTTATTTTCTTACCAAGAAGTTTCAGTCCTAACGCTTGCACTCTTTGGGTAAGAGACTAGAATAGATTAAAGTTAGAATCCAGTATAAGTACATATGTTAGGTCTGAGAACGTAAAATTACTATTTAAACTGATTGATATGTTAAAAAAATAAACAGCGGGCGTTACTAGTATGTTTTTGGAATAAACTATAGTAGAAAACAAAAAAAAAATGGACCCACCATATTTGAAGTAATTATTTTTTCTTATCAAAATATTTTATTTTTCAATGCAAATTTTTACTCTGGCACTAAATAGTAATATAACAGATATTTGATTAACAAACTAAATAAATGTACGTTCATCTGAATAACATAAATAATAATAATATGAAATAAAAGTTAATAATAATTTTAAAATTAAATAATATAATTAAAAATATTTAAAACATGAGATTTTTAAAAATATTAAAACTGTTTTATTGGATTCATAATTTATTAAAAATTAAAATTAAAAAAATAAGAAGTACAAAAAATTAATGAGCTAAAAGTATTTGTTTAGATAAAATATAAATTTATTTTGATAAAGAACAAAAATTAGGTGTTGGCATTTGGTTATTCAGTTTGGTTCGAGATACATATTTTGGGTTTTTAAAATATATTCCATTTGGGATAGAATTTTATTCGGTTTGGGTTCAATTTGATTTTAGATAAAAAAAAGTTATAACAAAAATAAACATAACTAATTAATTTTTCGTTTTTCTATTATTATACTATTTTGTATATTGAAGTATAAATATATTTTTTAATTTAATATATTAAATTTTAGTGGATTTCTGTTAAAGGATTCGCTTCAGTTTGGGTTAGGATAATTCGGTGTAGAAAAATTTATACTAATTGGATTATTTTTATAGTCAGTTTCGGTTTGATTTGATAAATTTTAGTAGGTCTGAGCAAAATATCTTGAACAAAAGAACCGAACCGGAACCAACCCGTAAATAGGGTACCAAACCAAACTTAAACCAATAAAATATCTGAATCAAGAACCGAATGGATACCCAAATTACAAAAAAATCTTAATTATATTTAGGTTTTATATAATCAATCTTAATACCCAAAAATTACAATTATAAACCAGAAAATATTACTTATTTTTAGACTGAAAAAACTGAAATACCCAAAATAACCAAAATATTCTAAAGTTTTAAAATATATTTTTAAAAATTTAACAATTTATTAGTTTTTCCAATATTTTAGATTGCGTTCTCGGATGGAACCAAACAGAATCCAAACCAAAATTCTAAAATACATGAATATATCATAATACCAAAATATCTAAAACTCAAAAAAACATATTCGAATCCGAACAAATACCTAAAAGTCCAAGCCTAAATTTTAGTTTGGCTTGCTTTGGTACTTTTGCAAAAAGAACTAAAAGTTTTATTTGTTATTATTTGTTTTTTTTTTGTAATTATTGAATTCTCTAAAATTTTCCGATTCTACCAAGTCTACGCAAATGATTAACATTATTATTTTCTATCAGAATCCACGACAATGTGAAAGATTTTTTGTTTTTTATGTCATTGGTTCTTTGGTGGAATTTAAAGAAACCCAACTTGTGCTGATTGAATTTTGAATCAGACTCGATCTCACTCAATCATTCAATCTCTCGTTTGTGAAGTATGAACAAGAAATGAAAACAAGACAAGTGATTTTCGAGTTCGGAATTTTCTCCTATGTCTCACCAAAAGTTATTCCGGAATCCACTAGACCTGAGCTCAAACTTGAGCTTACTATTCTCTTTCTACAATAGAGGCTCTCTCTCTCACTCTCTTGATACAGAGAACGTTACAGGAAGAAGAAGATACAAAAAAAGATAATACACGAAGAGTAAAGTGTAACAACCTTATCTTCTATTCCACGTGTAACTTCACATGTGACTTTAATTCAACTTATACTTAAGTTGAAACCTTCTCTTCCTCTTAGATTCTTCAATATACTTAGAGAATTCTTCACAATACTAAGGACACTGTTCTTCAATTGTCCACCTTGTTCTTAGTAACTAGATCTAGTCTTTCTTGGATTCCACTTCCAGATCATGAGAAACCTCACTCATCTGTATTAACACCTGAATAAACTCATCCAGCCTGTTATCTTTTCTTGAGTAAACCCACCCAGGTTTTTACTTTGGAGCTAAAGCTCCTCTCTCAGTCTTCTATAACTCTCAGCAACTCCAAAGCATCTTAAAGTTTTCTAATAGGTAAAACCTTTGTAAAAGGTCGGCAAGATTATAGGTTGTAGAAATCTTAAAAACTTGTAGAACTCCATCATTTACCAATTCTTTGATAAAATGAAACTTCACAGCTATGTGTTTAGTCCTTTTATGACACACAACATTCTTGGCCAGCGATATTGCACTTTTTGAATCGCAATTGATACTTACTTGATCTTGTTTGAATCCAAGTTCTCCTAAAAAACCTTGAAGCCAAAATGATTCTTTTGTTGCTTCTGTGTTCAGCCTTTGTAGTTGACAATGCTTCACCCTTATGTAATCCTGATCTCGAACTAATAGTATTTCCTCCTAAAGTGAAAACTATCCCTGTGATAGATCTTCTTCTGTCTAAATCTATTGCATAGTCTGAATCACAATACCCTCTTATGAAAAACTCTCCTTCATTCCTATAATAAAGCTTCCTTTTTAAAGAATCATTGATATATCTCATTATCCACTTCACAGCCTGCCAATGTTCTTTTAGTGGTTTGCTCATGAATCAGCACACAAGACCAACTGGATAAGCTAAGTCAGGTCTTGTGCCAATCATAGAGTACATTAAACTTCCAACAACACTCTGATATGGTATTTGTTTCATCCCGTCAAACTGTGTCTTCAATTCTTCCTCTGTTGCCGACTTGAGTCTGAAATGAACACCCATTGGTGTACTAACTAACACTCTTTGCTTGATCCATCTTGAAGATTCCTAATAGTTTTAGCAAATATCCTTCCTGAGAAATTGCTAAAGTCCCCTTAACTCTGTCTCTGATTATCTCCATACCTAGAATCTTTTGAGCATCACCTAAATCCTTCATATCAAACTCAGAATGTAATAAAGATTTCAGATCACATATATGCTTCTTGTCCTTAGAAGCAATAAGTATGTCATCTACATACAACAACAAATACACATAATCTTTATTCTTTAATTTCCTGAAGCATACACACATATCATATTGGCTTCTCTCATAACCATTATTCTGCATAAACTCATCAAACATGTTGTTCCATTGACGAGAAGACTGCTTCAACCCATACATCGATCTCTTCAACAAACAAACCTTATTCGGATGTCTACTGTCAATGTAACCCTCTGGTTGTTCCATAGATATATGTTCATCTAGATATCCATGTAAGAAAGTTGTTTTTACATCAACTTCTGAAGCTCCATGTCAAAATGAACAACCATAGAAAGAATAATTATGATTGAAACATGCTTTACTACTGGTGAGAAGATCTCTTGATAATCTATACCTATACCTTTTTTCTGAGAATACCCTTTGGCTACCAACCTAGCTTTAAATCTAGGATCTTCTACCCCAACTATACCAGCCTTTCTCTTAAACACCCACTTGCAACCTATAGGTTTTTGAGTCTTAACCCTATCTACCAGAATCCAAGTTTCATTCTTACTAAGTGATTCTAATTCATCATCAGAAGCAAACAAACCACTTATCTTTGTCAAGATCCTGTAAAGCTTCTTAAAAGCTGCCAAGTTCTGGCTTTCCTCCATCTTCAGTCACCAGATAAGCATATCCTTCTATCTCTTCCATTTCTTCCTCATTAAGAACATAGTCATTAAATATGGCAAGTAATTTGATCTGTCTCCTAGGCTTGTCTCTTGCAAGCTGGTAATCCAGCGAATCATGTGCTTCTGTGTTAATGACTATGTTTTCCTGACCCTCTGGTGTATGAATTACTTGATCGTCTACATCAGTAGCTCCACCTTGAACTAACACTTATATGATCATGTTATTTCCTATAGATTCAAAATTACCAAACTTGTCAGTAAAAAACAATTTACTACTTTTACCTAATTGCAGTTGATCCTTGATGTCTTTGTACATGATATCTTCCTTGAAAACCACATTACGGCTAATCACACATCTCTTGTCTTCAATAACCCATATTTTGAAACCTTTCACTCCTTCTGGATAGCCTGTGAAGATTCCTCTTTTAGCTTTTGGATTTAACTTCCCTTCATCAGAATGAGTGTATGCTAAACAACCAAAATGTCTAAGTCCCATCAGGTTTGGCACTGCTGATGTCCACCTTTCTTCAAGTATCAAAATCAATGGCTGAGGAGGGTGATCTATTGATTAGATACACTGACGTCGAAGTTTTTTCTGCCCAAAACTTTTGATCCAAACCACTTTCACTAAGCATACTTTTTACTTTATTCAGAATTGACCTGTTAAGCCTCTCTGCCACTCCATTTTGCTAAGGAGTATAGGTACAAGTCATGTGTCTTACCATCCCTTCCTGTTTATAGAACTGATCAAACCTGTTATTGCAGAATTCCAATCCGTTATCAGTCCTCAGCTTCTTAACCTTCATTTCACTTTGTATCTCTACCATCTTCTTCCATACTACAAAGACTTCAAAAGCTTCATCTTTGGTCTTAAGAAAATATATCCATACTTTCCTTTACCAACCATCCGTAAAAGAAATGAAATATTGAGACTTAATGGAACATTAGGTGAACCCCACAAGTCTGACTGGATGTAATCCAACTTCTCTTTAGTAACATGTCGAGATGAACTGAAGTTAACTTTGTGTGTCTTGCCGACCACACAATCCTCACAGAAAGTAATTTCTGAAACCTTGTCGCTGCCAAAACAACCTTTCTTCTTAAGCATGCTTAAACCTTTTTGCCTCACATGTGCTAATCTACTATGCCAAAGTTGGGTCTGATCTGAAGTTAACTTCACTGTAGTTGCAGCTAAAGTGCATAGCTGTCTTGCGAAGCCTTGTAGAATGTATAAAGCTTCTCTTCTTCTCCTTTCATAAAGACAGTACTGTCTTTAATCACCTTAAGCACACCATTACTGCTTTTAAATTCATAACCCTTAGACTCCAAAATTCCCATTGATATGAGATTTCTTGACATTACAGGCATATATCTCACATCATGTAAAACAAACGTTGTACCATCTTGATTTTCAAATCTAATACTACCAATTCCCTTTACCTCAGAATGTGAATTGTTAACCATCCTAACCTTCCTAGAATTCAGCTCCTTGAAGTCCAAGAATAAATCTCTTATTGGTGTCATATGAAACGAACAACTAGTGTCCATGATCCATTCTTCCTGGCTAATCTCATTCTCACTGATGTTAACCTCAGAAGCAACGAGACCAACCAAATCTTGAGCATTATCCTTAACAAGAGATGATTCGCCATTATCTTGACCTTGATTCTTATGTTTATTTCGCTCCAACCACTTATAGCATTGTTTCTTGAAATGTCCTTCCTTACCGCAAATCCAGCATATCTTTTTGACTTCCTTAGACTTATACCTGAACTTGCTCTTACCTTTTCCAGCATGATTTCCTCTAGTCTCAATTCGACCTCTCACAAATAAGCCTTCACCATTTGATCTAGAACTCGGATTTTCTCTTAATTCTATTTCTTTAGATCTTGCTGCACTTGCAACTTCTTCGAACTTGATTACTTCTCTGCTGTACTTTAGAGTCTCCTTAAGCATCTCATACTAAGCTGGAAGTGAGCTAAGAAGCAACACGGCTTGCACTTCATCAGGAACTTCAATATCAAGATTGCTTAAATCTGCTATCATCTTCATAAAATCACCCACGTTCTGATCTATTAACTTATTTTCTTGCATCTTGTAAGTATATACCTTGAGCTATATATACACACGATTTGGAAGAGTCTTGATCATCTATAACCTTTCTAAAGTATCCCACGCTTCAGCTTTGGTATAACTATGATTAATCTTCCTAAAAATGGATCTAAAACATTCAAATAGATCATCATCTTAGCCCTCTCGCATCGATCCAATCTTGAAGTTTCTTCTTCAATCCTCTTCTTCTTTGAATCCAGATCGGATTCATCTGCTTTGGTTTACGGCTGAGAATCCTTCTACGTCTTCAAAACATCTTTGAGACCTTGTATGCTAAGATAAGCATACATCCTTGTCTTCCATAAAAATAAATCTCTAGATCCACAGAACAAAGCTACACCGTGCTTCGAGCCTGTCATCTTGTAAATCGAAGAATCGCCTTAGTAGCTTTGATACCAGTTTGTGCTGATTGAACATTGAATCGGACTCGATCTCACTCAATCACTCAATCTCTCGTTTGTGAAGTATGAACAAGAAATGAAAACAAGACAAGTGATTTTACGAGTTCGGATGTTCCTCCTACGTATCGCCGGAAGTTATTCCGGAATCCACTAGATCCGAGCTCAAACTTGAGCTCACTATTCTCTTTCTACAATAGAAGCTCTCTCTCTCTCTCACTCTATTCCACGTGTAACTTCACACGTGACTTTAATTCAACTTAGACTTAAGTTGAAACCTTCTCTTCCTCTTAGAGTCTTCAATATACTTAGAGAATTCTTCACAATACTAAGGACACTGTTCTTCACAACTGATGAAAAAATAATAAATTTCTCCATTTAAACCCAAGAATGGTGGAATTGTTGAAAATGTAGAGGAATTAAATATTATCTTACGAGTTGCATTTTCGGAAATTCCACAAAAAAATTGATGGAATAGAAGACAACATAATTGTAAAATTGTTTGAATTAAAATTTTTGAGAAAAATCAACAATTATAAAAATTAATAATAACAAAAAATGAAAATTGAATAAATTTTTCAGGGTTTTTGCAAAATTACCGAAGTGAATCAAACTAAAATTTAGGTCTAGAAATTTTGAAATATGTCCGGGTTCAGATCAATTTTTTCAGATTTCAGATATTTTGGTACTTGGGATTAAAGATCTATCGGGATATTTTTGAATTTTGGTTTGATTTCGCCTTGGTTCCTTTCAGGAACCCAATCCGAAATATAAAAAAAAAACAAATTTAAAATTTAAATTTGAAGAAAATTTGTTAATTTTGAATATATAATTAAACATTTTTGAATATGTCGGTTAAATTTGGTACTTAGTCGGTTCTTCTTTAGATCAGATTCGGTTCCGGTTCTTTGGATCAAATTCAGTTCATGTTCATCAGATTTAGGAGTGTAGGATCCGTTTGGGTATTTTATTGGTTCTGTTTCGATTCAGTATCCCATTTTCAAGTTGGTTCCGGTTTGGTTCTTCTGTTTCTGGTATTTTGGTAAGGCCTACTAAAATTCATCAAATCGAAACAAAACTGAATATAAAAATAATCCAACAGCATAATTTTTTCTATACCAAATTATCCAAGCCCAAAATAAATCAAACTGTTTCACCAAAATCCACTAACCGAATAACCAAATGTCCATCCCTAAATTTTGTCTCTAAATCAAAATAGACTAATGTATTTTTAGCTCATTATTTTTGTAGTTCTTAACTTTAGTTTTTTTTTTTGCATTTCTGTGTTGTTTAATACATTTTTAATCCATTAAAAAATTTTAATATTTTAAACAAGCACACATTTTTAATATTTTTAATTATTAATATTTAATTTAATTTTAAAATTATTATTAACTTTTCTTTCATATTATTTTAATTAGTTATGTTATTTAACTCGACGCAAATTTATTTATGTCGTTAATCAATTATATGTTATATCCTGCTACATTTATCTAGATTTTGTTATTACCTTTTGAATCTTTTGTTATTCTGCCAGATTCTACAAAAAGTTACAAATAAATTTCACCAAATTCTACATTTAGCCAGATTGAGTCATTTTCTTTTAAGCCCTTTATATTAAACGTGTGGAAATAACTATGTCAAAGCGTAAACTTTTACGTTAAAGATGAGGGATGATAGTGAGACAAGATAATCTCACTCTATCACTCTTGGATTTTTAACCATCATTGAAAAAGAAGCAAACAGAGTGGCAACATAGCTCGGAGTGTCACTCGAGAGATCGATAGCGGGAGGTGCACCAAGGAAGTGAGCGAGCCATCTTCTCCAATCCAATAAGAAAGGAGCTAAGTGGAGGAACTTGCCAGGATGGCTTAGTAAGCAAGCAACCACACGCCCAATTGCTCTATTTCGTATCACCCATCCAGACATATGCGTTATTTCACCAATGTTGCCCTCTGTCCTTTATTTCTCTCAGTCCCACCCAGAAAGAGACGGCTTAGCAAAAAAAAGTGAGCGCCCCTACGCGAGTTGCCCTCTGTCCTTTATTTCTCTCGATCTCACCCAGAAAGAGACGGCTTAGCAAAAAAAAGTGAGTGCCCCTGCGCGAGCCTTTATTAGTAAAGTAAAGCTTTGATTGTCTTCACTTGGAATCTGTGCACTAGGAGTGCATTACAATTGTTCTTTGAATACAGTGGCGCGCCTTCCAAGTGTTGGTTTCCTTCAAGCTTCCCTTCATTCGCTTCGCGGTAGCTGCCCTTGACAGGCACTCTATGACCCGCCAACGTTCAGAAACCCGGTTCGGCCAAACTCGGACGGATAGAGTAGATGGTCCAAGGACGCCGACAAGGAAGAGGCATAGAAAGAGTGAGAAAGCTCAATCAAACTGGAGACAGTCAGGTGCACCCATTGGTAGATGGAGCTGGCCAATGTTCTACACACAAAAGGACTACGGAGAATATATGGGATTGTTTTTTGCCTAAAATAATTCAAACTCTTGATTAAGCGAATGCTTTGGAATATTCCATTCTTGTACCAGCTACTGCTTTGGCCGAAAGAGACTGAGCCGGGTTGAAGCCAATCACATTGAGTTGTAGATTGATCCCCAACTTGTTTTATTAAAAGGCATTTTTGGAGACTAGATAGACATTATCGAATAGCCACTTTTGATGAGAATTGCCCAGAAGGAATAGAGGTTTATCCTATTCTCTATAAACAGAGAGGGAAGTTGTGCCCAATGACTGGAATAAGCCAGTACCATAGATTATTAGCTATGGACATAATGCAAGGAATAATAGACTTACATCACCACTCGTTTTTCTTCCTTTCTTCCAACCCTATTAATGCATGGTTCCTACAACCCTGACGCTAGAAGAGTTGCAAGACGTGGTCTTGTCGAACAGATTACGACCGCTGATGTCATAGTTGATAGTTGTAGGGCACTTCACAAGCGGTGGAGCATGTGGTTTAATTCGATACAACGCACAGATCTCAGCAGGAAATGCTAAGGTTGCAACAAGTCCCTATCTACTTCTAATAGGCGAAAGAGAATCACAGGTCCCTCGATCCTCCACTCTGCTTTCGCACTCACATACTGCTAATTCTTCTCCTGCTATCGTGACATCTTCCAACTCCAACCTATCTACTTCTAAAGCTACTAGCTACGTTCAGGGGCGAGGATTTGAAGTTCAATACTTATTCAGACTTTCTCAGGTATCCAATCAATTAATCCATTTAGGAGTTTAAGCGGAAATTTAAGAGTAAGGTGAGGGAGGGGGACCCATTTGCATTCAGTTTCACTCTAAAACCCCATTTACAACCAAGAAGATTCATGTCAGATGATGCGGGGACTAAGTTTCTTTCGAAGGTGCTGACCCGTAGCGAGGCAAAGATGACTAAGTGACATATGGAATAAGGCGAAAACAACTCAAGTGGGAGTCAAATAGGAGAATATGATCACGTTTGAGAGTCTTTCTATTACTTCCTTTCTTACCTGGCTCCGACCTGCCAACATGGATGATTCGTTCAGGTACGGGATAATATTTAGGATAGGCGATTTGGCTATTGTGTAGAATCAGTTGTTACAGAAGGAGCGGATTTTGTTTTGCAATGGAATCAGATGGCGGCTCCATTAATCCCATTCCTTCAAGAAGAGAGGGGAAAGGATCTCTTTTCTAGTTCCATCATTTGTTTGAATTAATTGTTCCACAGTCGAGCATTTATGTCCAATCGCTACATAGACACAATACATTGTCTCACTCTCAGAGCGAAGCTGCTTGTCAAGAGTTTGGAAAATCTCATCTTGAGATATTTAGTTTTTGACCACGGGAAAAGAAGCTTAAATAGTAGGAGTTTGCAGGACATTTTCCTTTTGGCAAAAGAGGCGAAAGAGGCGAAAGAAGCAATCCATAGAAAGATTTGGTGTCGTTCACTAAATTTTGTGGTTAATGATATTTGTAAATCCTCGTCATTTTTTTCATTCCTTCTGGGTTCGGCTAAGACGCATTAGTAGCGCATCTTCTCTTTCAGATGTGTAAGACTGAGTCCTCCTACCGCAACAAAGGTAGCAGCAACTTACTATTCTACCAATCACAACCAAAAAAAATGTTAACATAAAATTTTTTTATGTGTTATGAAAGATGATTTGTATAAGCTTGATGAGAGAGGTTTAGTTGAGAACTCTATGCTGCATAGATTAGACTTCATCTGGAAGTTATTGGTGAATGGTTGTTATATGAGAGTGGTATTGAAGTTCAAGCTTTTCTTTCAATAATGAATATATCTTGACGCTTGTGCCTTCAAGGCGCCTCCTATCCAAAGTTTGGGATTTAGGTTACCTCATCTCTCGTTGTAGATCTATTGTAAATTTTTGGGTTTTCAATCTTTGTTTCTCCTTTTATCTTGTGTCATTCCGAGTCCATCAGGGTATGTGAGTTCCTGTTTTCAAAAATCTCTCCTTCTTGCTTAGTACTGCATTATGTTTGACGACAAGCAAAAGTTTTGATGTGTAGTGTTTTTATCAGTTTTGTATTAAAAATTTAACATTAAAATTTTCTCTTTTTTGTCGTCAAACCCCATATATTAAGTTTTCGGTTAGTGATTCTCCTCTATGGTGAACCAAACGGAAACTGATATACTTACATGGGAAAAAAAGATACACGAGTTGTTGTTCTACTAGTTAAACAAACTACCTGGACATTGTTGAAAAGAAACTTAACACTAATACAACATGATAGAAAAAAGAATCTAAAACCCCTAATAGAAGCGAAGATCGCCTCGAAGATAGGCCACTCAAATTAGCGATAGACTAAGAATTGCCACGTTGCCAGCTACTCTAAGATGCATTTCCACACGAAAAAACGAAAGTTTTCGTGTAGTTTTGAAAGTCCAATCTTATGTGTGAACTGTTGAGACACCCTTTTCCTAAAAAAGTTGGTCATAAGTAGAAAGAGAGAAAACTCTCTATGACAAAAAAAAACTTGAGATAAACAGAAGTTTGATTGCCCAAAGTAAAAGAACAAATTCTTGAACTTCTAATGCCATTAAGACGAGGCTTTTAGCATCATTCTTTGTGAAAAGAACTATTGCTTCCAAAAGGTTAAACGAGAACGATTGAAAAATACCATAATTCTCTCCATTGAAAGTTTCTCTTTTAACTCCTCAAATTTTGATTAAACCGAAAAAAAACCTTCTCAAATATCGTATAGAAAAAATCTCTCTATTTAAATATTCTATACATAGAAGATCTCTATTAAAGTAGGCATGATTAAGTACAAAAAAATGATTTAAGTACATTACATGTAATGGAATTGGAAAAAAACTTTTCAACGTTCAAAGGTGATGTTTAGGTCCAACTCCAAGAAAAAAGTTTTTTTTATTTTTTTCTTCAGTCAAAAGAATATTTCAATAGTAAGCCGACAAAAATCTCAGAGGCTTTTTCACGACATCAAACCCATCCTCATCTGTTCGTGTTCAAACGTCCGATTCCAAAGGTGACAGTGAAAGAAAAAGTAACAGTTGATATTTATATGATTACTCGCATTAGATTACAACTTTAACCAAAACAACTAGTAGGAATATCCAATTTCAACCTACTTGAGTGATATTCAAAAGCTTGTTTACATTCTTGACAACTTCAGCTTAAAACTTGTTAAAAAGAGAGGTAAATGTTGTAGCTGATGACTTAGCAAAAAAAGCTAGATGTATCTCTCATCTTGCAACAATAGCTTGTAAAATCTTTCTATCTAATGAAATTGTCTATTGAAAACAAAATACTTATGTTATATTACTTTCATACTCTCATCATCTAAACATTTTCTTTCCACACCTAATAAAAATAACAACACTTTTCTTACACATATTTGTATTCTATGTCTAAACGTATAAATAAAAAATACTTTACCATGTACTTTTTTAATAAATAAAAGTGTCTATGTTTTCAAAAATTTTTTTGCTAAAATTATTTTCAAATATTTCTAATACAACTTTATTAGATTTTTCAAGGTAATATCAGCTATACCTTCTAATATAGTAAATCTGGTTTTTTTTTAGTTTAATTTAGTTCAAGATTGTTCAATTTTATTTTAATTTTATTTTCTTTTTATTTTTAATGAATATATTGAACATTAAAAATTAGCCACAATTTAAGGCGCGAATGTGCGTGAAAACAAAATAAATAAGAAATAAAAAGCTGCTAATGTGCTCGCACCTTTTTCTTTTCTTTCTATTTTGAAAATTTATACTTTAATGAATTTTCCCCTTTTTGTATCCCATCCTAGCACTTTTTATCCCTTTTCCATCTAGTACAAAGAAAAATGCACATTGCCTTTCTTATGAAACCCTCTTAGATTATTCACATACCGGTAAAAAAAAAGTCTGAGGAAAAAGAAAACACATTTAATCTTTCTAATCAAAGGTCATCATTGATCTCATTTAAATATATATATACATATATATGTATATATATATATATATTTTTCTTCTGTTTTACAGCTAAGGTTCGAAGCAAATCACAATTCTTAAGAGCAACGCAGTCATCACAAGAGCATAAATACATATCCAACAACCTCATGTAATGATAGAGCAAAGCCAAAGAAACAAAAGCAAACATGTCTACTTCTCATCATCATCATCACCCACCACATCTCATCACCACACTCTTCTTCTTGTTTCTCAACTTCTTTTGCCTTCAGGCAAATGAACTCGAGCTTCTCTTATCATTCAAATTTTCAATTCAAGACCCTCTAGAACACCTCTCTTCTTGGTCTAACTCTTCAACCAATGATGTGTGCCTTTGGAACGGCGTCGTTTGCAACAACTTTTCTCGTGTTGTCTATCTCGATCTCTCCGGTAAGAACATCTCCGGCCAAATCCTCACCTCCACTACTTTCCGGCTACCTTTTCTACGAACCATCAACCTCTCTAATAACAACTTGTCCGGTCCAATCCCTCAAGACATCTTCACAACTTCATCTCCTTCTCTTCGTTACCTCAACCTAAGCAACAACAACTTCTCTGGCTCAATCCCACGAAGCTTTCTTCCGAATCTCTACACGTTAGATCTTTCAAACAACATGTTCTCCGGTGAAATCCACACCGACATCGGATTTTTCTCTAACCTTAGAGTTCTTGATCTCGGTGGAAACGTCTTAACAGGCCATGTACCGGCTTCTCTCGTAAACATCTCAAAATTAGAGTTCTTAACATTGGCTTCAAACCAGTTAACCGGAGGTATACCGGTGGAGTTAGGGCTGATGAAAAACTTGAAATGGATATATTTGGGGTACAACAATCTCTCCGGCGAAATCCCTTACCAAATCGGTGACTTATCCTCTCTCAACCATCTTGATCTTGTCTACAACAATCTCTCTGGACCAATACCTCCTTCACTAGGAGACTTAAAGAAGCTTGAATACATATTTCTCTACCAAAACAAGCTCTCCGGTCAGATCCCATCGTCCATCTTCACCCTCCGGCGCCTCATCTCTCTCGACTTTAGTGATAACTCACTCTCCGGAGAGATCCCTGAGCTCGTGGCTCAGTTACAAAGCTTGGAGGTTCTCCACCTCTTCTCTAATAACTTAACCGGAAACATTCCACAAGGATTAACGTATTTGCCACGTCTACAAGTTCTTCAACTATGGTCTAACAAATTTTCCGGCCAAATTCCGTCGAATCTTGGGAAACATAACAACCTCACTGTTCTTGATCTTTCTACCAACAATCTCGTAGGAAAACTCCCTCACACCCTCTGTGACTCTGGCCATCTCACCAAGCTTATCCTCTTCTCTAACACTCTTGACAATGTAATCCCACCGAGTTTGGGTGCGTGCAAGAGTTTAGAACGCGTGAGACTTCAAAAAAATGGCTTCTCAGGCGAGTTACCTCAAGGTTTCACCGAGTTGAAACACGTTAACTTCTTGGACTTATCAAACAACAACCTCAGAGGTAACGTCAGCAAATGGGACATGCCACATCTTGAGATGTTAAACCTCAGCAACAACAACTTCTCCGGTGAATTACCGAATCTATCTAGAAGCAAGAAACTCAAGAAGCTCGATTTATCACGAAACAGAATCTCTGGAGTGGTTTCGCTAAGGTTCATGACGTTCCCGGAACTTATGGATTTGGATTTAAGTGAGAACGAAATCACGGGAGTGGTCCCAAGTGAGTTATCTTCTTGCAAGAACTTAGTAAATCTTGACTTGAGTCACAACAATCTTACCGGAGAGATCCCTTCGAGTTTCTCGGAGTTCACAGTTCTCAGCGATCTTGATTTGTCATGCAACCAAATATCCGGTGAGATTCCGAAGAATCTTGGGAACATTGAGTCTCTTGTTCAAGTCAACATCTCTCATAATCTTCTTCACGGAAGCTTACCTTCAAACGGAGCTTTTCTTGCCATAAACGCAACAGCTGTCGCCGGTAATAACAATCTTTGCAGCGTCAATAACGTTAACGGTTTACGTCCTTGCAAGGTTGTAAGAAAGAGAAGTACAAAGAGTTGGTGGTTTGTCGTAACTTCAACTTTTGTAGCTTTCTTGGTCGTTCTTGTCTCTGGTTTCTTTATCACTCTCATCTTTCAAAAGACGAATAATGTTTTGGATGTCAAGAAAGTGGAACAAGAAGACGGTACAAACTGGGAAATTCAATTCTTGGATTCAAGATTGATGAAATCGTTTACGGTGAACGCGATTTTATCATCTCTCAAGGAACAAAACGTTCTCGCGGATAAAAACGGCGTGCAGTTCGTTGTGAAGGAGATCAAGAAGTATGATTCTCTTCCCGACATATCGGAAATTAGGAAACTTTCTGAGCATAAAAACATTCTTAAGCTAGTGGCGATGTGCCGGTCGGAAAAAGTGTCCTACTTGATACATGAGGACGCCGAAGGGAAACGACTTAGCCAGATTTTGAATGGTTTGAGTTGGGAGAGACGGATGAAGATTATGATGGGAATTGCTGAAGCTCTTTGGTTTTTACATTGCCGGTGTTATCCTGCGGTTGTTGCCGGTGATTTATCGCCGGAGAATGTTGTCGTCGATATCAAGGATGAACCAAGGCTCTGTCTCAGTCTTCCTGGCCTACTTTGCATGGATGCTGCTTACATGGCCCCAGGTATAATTACAACATCTATAGTTGTTACAGAAAACAGATCAAATTCTCAATTATTCAACGGCTTTACAAATTTTGAAACCCAAGTATTGCTTAACAACAGTAATAGTACTAAACAACCTTTTTCGCAAAAAAATCGGCGGAGAATAATGTTAAAAATATTGTCGCCAATGATTTTTATTTTTTCGTGTGTGATTTTAAAATATATTATATTATTTAAAACCCAAGTTAAAACACAAGAGTAAAAATTGAAAACGCAAGTTAAAAACAAGACCAAAATATAGTAAAATATCGTCGTTTTGCGAAACTGGCTGATTGTAATTTTGCAGAACAGCATAAATTCCGTATCTGATGTTAAAATATATTATACTATTTTTTCGATAACACGATTTATTGAAAAATCAGGCAAGATAAAATGTACTAGTTATATACGAAAATGTCATGTGTGTTTTTTCTTTTTTTTCAAATTATTCTGACCAATTTAGTTATAAGCAAATTCACCCTAAATGGTTAATCCAAAATAAAATAGTTATTTTTTCAAGACAAATTTTAATTTTATGTTTTTTTTTTGTTAAAAGCTATTTTATATGTATTTCTGTTTTCCTCTAATCTTAGTTTTCATTTTCGTTCTCCTTTCAATTATAACGTAGAAACGAGGGAGCACAAGGAGGTGACAAGTAAGAGTGACATCTATGGTTTTGGAATCCTCCTCCTCCATCTCCTTACCAATAAAAATTCCTTTGGTGATAAGGACATAGAATCTGGAGTAAGTTTGGTCAACTGGGCTAGATATTCATATTCCAATTCCCAACTTGACACGTGGATAGACTCATCCATTGACACGTCAGTACATCAGCAAGAGATTGTCCATGTCATGAACTTAGCTCTGACATGTACGGTCATTGATCCGCAAGAGAGGCCATGCACCAAGAACGTATTGAAAGCATTAGAGTCTATCTCCTCGTCAAGTTCTCCTTGCACTACTTATTTTTCCAAGATTCTATCGTTGGCCTAACAATTTTGGCTTCGTTTGATCTATTAAGTAATTTTGTTAGGTTCTTTTGCTTGTTTTGTTTATGTTATCTTGATTGTGCAATGTTTATTATTGGGTTTTCTAGAAATAAACCATTGAACTTTTTATTTTTTGCAAAAGAAACATACAACTAAAAGTTATGCAGATTAAATCCATAAATTTCAAAATCATCCGCAATACTGTTTTTCCGCATATCATCAACGTAATTCCCTTACACTCTGTTATAAAACTAATAGAATCCATAAAATGACTAAAACGAAGAACTACAATTTTTTTTTAACCAAAACAACATGTTTTTATTAAATAAAATATAAAATTAAAATTTTCTTCTTCGGGGTCCCCGATCTCTCATGTTCTTCTTCAACAGTTGTAGAGACTCTACTATCCAATGGCTATAATTTATTTTACTTTCTCCTTGTCCACAACGACTTCTCTCTTTCACCGTCGATCTCCTCTTCTTCTTATCCTCCTCTTCTCCGCTATCCACAAACTCTCTTCTTTTTCCTCTACAAGAGTCAACGGTGAAGCTGACATCAGCAAACCTCTTATTGTAAGAAGAACCCGAACGAGAACAACCGGACTATTCAAAACGACAATCATAGTAACCTTTCTCCAGTCATTTTGCTCCGTTGTGCTCTGCGTTTTGGCCTTCAGTACTCGGACGAAATTGATGCTCTGTTTTGGCTAATTCACGCCGTTACTAACGCCATCATGGCCAGATACGGCGGTGCAACGGGGAAAGTGGATTACGTTTACTAACGCCTCAGGTACGCTTTCTCCGATTGAATTCGAAATGTGGATTTTGAATTTGAATTTTTAGTGATTTCTTAAATGAATTTCCCATTGGATCTGAATTGTTTCCTGAAAGCGACTTGGTTTGACTAGAAGGTGTGTGTGTGTGTTTACTCTAGTTTAGGAACTAATGGATCCGCTTTGACCAGATTCTAAATTCGTACATCGAACTTTTACTTTTGAGTTTGATCGGTTTACATCAATTGAGGCCGAAACTGGAAAATCATGTGGAGCTAAATTGTGTGATTCTTGGCTTATTGAACTAATATGGCTGATTGATATTGTAGTCACTTTCAATAGATTGTTTTTGGAACAGAAAATTTTGGGGTTGATCTTTGGTTGGTGATGTAGTGACTTTGCTTTTTTGAATTTACGCTAGGCAGATACAGAGCGGTTACAAGCGCATACTATAGAGGAGCAGTGGGTGCAATGCTGGTTTATGACATGACTAAGCGTGAAACCTTTGAGCACATCCCTCGTTGACTTGAAGGACTCTTTTTCCTCGAGACCTCAGCTCTAAGAAAATTGTCATCCCAGGTCCTGGACAGGAGATTTCCACTAAGAGCAGCACATGTTGTAGTTCTTAATCTTTGTTACTTTCATTGTATATTCTTTTGAAATCTGACTTGTTTGCTGGTTCATTAAACATTGTTGTGCAAATTGGACACCGATAGAAAAAGCATTCGAACAATAGCTTTTTGGCTGAAATATGAAAACAACAGTCTTTGAGATTACTGTCAGGGATCAAGCTTCAAGATGTCTCAATAGTCTTCAAACAACATTCTTTGTTATACGAGAAAGCTAAAAGGATTCCACATGAAAGTCAGGTCTCAACGGTAAAATAAAAAACAAGCTTCGTTTCCACTAAAGAGCAAAGAGATTCCTTCTTTCATGTATTTCCTTGCTCTTCTTCTTCTTCTGGATGCACTTTATTTGTCACCACAAGTGTTCATATTAATCCCTACATCACATCAGCATGTTACTCTCAGAGTTAACATCACGAGCCAGACGAGAAAAAAATAAGAAAACAGTGGGAGAATTTCCTAAGCAGAGAAGAACGAACATTACTGCCCTACAGTTTCACATGGCTAATAAATAAAACAGGTCCAAAAAATGATCAATAAACCAATCATAACAAGGATGTCAGTCACTCATAGGCAAAAAAAAAACATCCAGAACTAGAAGCTTCAAATGGCAAAAAAAAACTAAGCAGAAATGCCTAGGATCATCTATCGAGTACCCAAAACTCAAGATGTTATTCATTTCCTTTGAAGGACTTTTCCCCACAGATTAGCAACCAAACCAGATGCCCTAAAGGTTCAAACTCACAGAGAATTAAGCAGGAACACATCAGCTTGTTGCTTAATAAATGTTACATTTCAATAACAAAAAACACAGGCCTCATCACATTTAAACCTTTACTGGCACATTAATTAGCTTGTGAAAATTCTTCGACTCAGTGGAAGAAAGAAAGCTGTCTTTCGCATTGCCTAAGGAAACAACAAGCAATATCTTATACATAAAAAACGAGAGAACAAGATCTGAAACAGCCCCTCCTCCTTTATCATTCTGTCAGCCTACCAAAAATCATGGGTAACAACCTTCATTAGAATCTCCCTAGTGTATACCAAATTACAGATGCTGATTCAAATTAAGTGCGGGTTCACATTCATGTAAAAAATAGTCATAAGCAATCTATCCTAAACTAAGAGAGAACTAAGGATTCCGGAGGTGGGTCAACAAATAAATCAACCAAAAAAAAAACAGAAGTAAAATTGACGATGGGGAGATTCATATACATACATACCTCTTGGAGTTCATTTTTCTCAAAATCTTCAAATTGCAAGAACTTGAGAAGCAGAGCTGTTGGTACGGTTCTTGGCTCCTTTCTTCTTCTCAGCTTTCTCATCAAGTGGATACTTTGCATTATCATGCTCCAGCAACTGTAGAAGCTCCTCTCTTACCATTTTATCTGCTGGTTGGTTTGAGAGGTTGAGAGACAGAGAAGAGAGACGACGACGGAGGAGACCAGGATCATCATCGGTGGATGCCGAATCTGGAGAGTTTCCATCATTGAGCTCATTGCCTTTGAGTTCTCTTTCTTCTACAGAGAGATTTGAGATGATAATCCATCAGTTTAGATTTATGATCCGAGACCCACGACGAAGAAGAAAAAAAATTTAATTTTTGTTTTTTACTTAGAAAAAATAATGTTGTTTTGGTTAACAAAAAACGTCATCTAGTTCTTCGTTTCAAACGACGTCGTTTTACGTATTCTCTGTTAGTTTTGTAACAAAAAATAACGGAACCACATCGAAGATATGCAGAAAGGCAGTATTGCGGATAACTTTAAATTGGTGGATTTGATCTGCACAACTTTTGGATGAAGATTTTTCTTACAAAAAATAAAAAAATTGATAGTTTATTTGTAGTAAACTCTTTATTATTTATGTTTATAAGAGTTTTTAGCCATCTTTTTCATATTAGAAGGATTTTTAAAAAATATATGCAGATTTTCAATTTATTTTAATCTAATAATAATTAAAATAAATTTGATTAAAGTATTTAAAACGCCTAATACTACATCGTTTACGAGAAAATAAAATTTAATTGTGTCATTAATTCATTTTCCCAACTCAATATATTACCACGTTCAAATTTTTTCATTCATAAACAAAAGCAAAAATGTGAAACTAAAAATGAGACAAAAGAATACAAAACAAAAGATATCCAATCGATAAGTAAAAGAAAATCCTCACAAATTTGATTTAAACAAATCGTATTATGATGAAGAAGAGTTTCATCCCAACAAAGTACATGAAATACAGAAAATGTTCAATCGATTGAAGGAGAATTTCATCTCAACAATTCAATATTGGAAG
This sequence comes from Cardamine chenopodiifolia, assembly GCA_963922655.1. NCBI lineage: Eukaryota > Viridiplantae > Streptophyta > Magnoliopsida > Brassicales > Brassicaceae > Cardamine > Cardamine chenopodiifolia. The sequence continues at coordinate 11,377,534 of OZ000486.1, read as the reverse complement.
AAGATACGTCCGAGATGTTGAAGATTTAGTTGCCTAAATATTTCAAAGTTTGGATCATCTTTAAAATTTCATGTGATATAAATACATGGAGTACTTTTTAGAACATGAACATGTCTTACAAAATAACGAGAACGCATCATTGCTAACTATTATTGCATAAAAACATGGAATAAGATTCTAACCTGGATTTTGATTAACATGATGACTTCACTCTCGTAGTTTAGAATTGGAAATTTCAAATCAATATTAGAATCCATGAATTATTTGGTAAACTATTATTAGATTGAAGAGATTATTATATAGGGAAAAAAAAATTGGAGCATTGTTTTTCTTTTCATTGCAAAATTTTGAATTTTTTAGTTTTAAAATGTTTATGAAATTTTTTGGTTCCAACTATATTTTTTCTAACAGTGTAATAGTGATATTAAGTGGATTAAGAAATCAAAAAGAATTTTAAATGATGAAATTGCAAACCTTCGAAATGGCCATTTGCATTCTCGCTGGTTTTTTATTTTTTCAAAAACTGTTTAATGTTTAATGATGATTTTGGTAAAAAATGATAATTTTAGTTAAAAATCAATTTCTTTAATAATAGGAAAAAGTAATTTATATATATATATATATACACACGATATATATATATATATTTGACGTTTTGTAATTATAAACTTTAGTAATGGTTTACCTAATCGTTAAAAAGGTTCCTCAGCAAGATGGAAGATAAAAATAAATAATCGAAATTTCATGGTGTGAGTGAGCTAACTTTGCCAATTTATCCGTTATTTGATTATTTTGACAAGAAACCGTCGTAAACATGATAGTTGTGAAGTGATCCGCCCAACTACAAATATTATTAATCAATGGTTCTATGTTCGCATTTCGAACTTGGGAGTTGAGAAAGTTTCCCTAGATTTTTCAATCGCTTTCCATAATTATATTTCTAAATCTTTGGCACCCTATAAATTGTAATGTATAGAGTACAGTCATTACTTCTATATAAACGATATATATAGAAGGTGAAAATCCCATTAAAATTTTTTTATAATGGGTTTTTATTTCACACTGCCACTAAATTTAACAGATCAAATAACTCTGTTAACTAAACTATTGATTTTTGGTTAGTTTTAATGACATGGCTATAAATTCTAGATTACATTTCTGCTTCATCGTTTTTCTTTTCCAACATTTTCATTCGATTCATTCATTTCTGAATCTTCATCGTTTAAATTTGAAATTATATGGATTTCAATTTTGTAAAATCTAAAAAAACTTTTTCTTCAATGAAGATACTAGACAAGAGGAAGAAGAAGGATAGCTCGAATTCAGCAATTTTCTGATTGAAACGAAAAGATTAGAAAGAGAAGAGCTTAAGCAATCCCAAATCCAATAGATTAGGGTTTATTGTGTTTGAAGTGAGATCCAGAGAATGATGGTTTGGGTTTAATATTCGCTTAGGTCAATCAAATTAGGTCAATCATAAATCTCTTCTTCATCATCGGCTTCCAATTGTGGTCACAAGTTTCACTCCTCAAATCACCCATGAAATCGGGCTCAGTATCCAAATCGCGACATTTGGTGATAGTGGTAGAGACGAGGAGGATTAGTATTACAGTGATGGAAGTTTCATGGTAAAGAGAGAGAGAGAGGAGGAGGAAAAGGAAGAAACTTAAGAAATTTAATAATTTGTTTTTGTTTTTTGTTTCTTGGATTTTTAATGAATAGAAAATTGAAAATTCAATAAAAATTCATTTTATTAGCTTTAAAAATAAAATTAATGAGAAATGAAGTTAACAGAGTTATTTGATCCGTTAAATTTAGTGGCAGTGTGAAATCGAAAGCCACTTTAAATATTTATGGTAGAAATTTTTTTAGTTTGAAAGACGATTATGAAAATGCAAAATTTTAGAGGTTTAAACTTGAAGAAATTGTCATATTGAATTTTTTTTTTAATGGAGTTTTTCTACATAGACATGTAAATTTTAGAGAATATATTTGTGTATTGATCTCAAAGATATGTACAAAATATATACACATCAAAAATAAGCTAACCCTAATCTCAAAGAGGCTTGTCGCCTAAATTATAATAGTTAGCCCAATAAGTAAGTTTAATATAGTTCAATACTCCCTTCAAACTGAAGCATGTAAATTAACGATGTTCAACTTGAATATTATGTTGTTGAACTGTTGACGACTAAGTGCTTTGGTTAAAATGTCGGTTACCTGATCTTTCTTACGAACATAGCGGTAGAAATAATCTCATTTTTATAGCTTTTTGATTATCACAACACAACTGTATGCACCAATTTCGGAAAATTCGAGATCCAAAAGAAGTTGACGAAGCTAAATAATTACGCGTAAGGCATCATGCATTGATCGATACTCAAAAAAAACGTGAAGCAGTTTGTTGTTTCTAGATTTTTTCAAGATACATAGAGAACAACCAAGAAGAGGAAAATATAAACGAAAAGAACGCCTTGTCAAAAATACATGAGGCCCAATCCGAGTCACTATATACCATTAATCGTAAATAAAAAAATTTTCTCATCAACATACCTTGTCAAGCCAAACCTTTAAGATAACAAACAAATTGCAAAGCAACATCCCAATGAGACTCACGAGGTGCTTGCATAAATTGAGATAAAATGCGTACCACATACTAGAGCTCTGGCCTAGTGACTTTCAAATAAATAAGACAACCAACGAGTCTCTGATATTGTGAAGGATTGGTGAGAAGAGGGCTTTCATCTAAGGCAAGACGGTGCTTCTCCGTCATGTGATGATATGCCTCTGTGGGTAAAGGACATCAACAATATTACATTCAGAAAGAATTTATAGACGAATATTGTAGAATTGTTTAGGGAACAACATGCTATCAATACGTTAAAATACTGTGACTTTAGACCCTTAGATGAGTGGATTTTAAAAGATAAAGAGAAAAACAGACATGATTATTATGGTAATTATCTTATAGGTTTTTCATTCGCATTCACATTTAGTCGATTACCCTTTATAACAAATTGTTGATTGTTGTTAGCTTAGAAATTTTATATGCAGCTTGGCCATGTGGTTTGATTGACAAAATTTCATAACTTAGCTAGGGTTTACATTACTTTTTTTGGAAGAAGAACTTTTAGATGTATCTTAGTTTTGAATATTTATCTTATTGATATTGTATATGAGTGGTTGGCTCTCAAAGAGCAATAAGATGAATATAGTTAAGTTGTTGTGGATGGTGTAATAGTGAAGGTTATTAACTTAGGGTCGAACCGCCTATTCTTTTCACAAGCCATTGAGGACATCCGAAGGTCATTCCTGTCTTCCAGATACTTATTTTTGTAAGAACATACTCACACCTTGTGTGTTTAGGATTTATGCATTTATCTGTCTAAACGGATGGGACCACTTCAAAGGAGGATCCACCTATGTGACATCACGATCAATGGAAAATGTGCTCGTATGCCGAAATGTCCAATTTTGGGGTGAAAAGTCTATTTTTCATGGTTTTCTTCCAAAACAGAAAATCATTATACAATGATCTTGTTAAGACATTAGAGATGTGCAACTTTACAGATGAAAACACACAACATGATAGCACAGACCCCTGGTTAGCTTTTCCAAAATATCAAATTTACCCGACGAAGTTTAAGTTTGCAAGATTGAAAACTAATAGTGGTGAAGAAGACCAAAAAAGGATCACTTTTGAGTACTATGAATAATAATATTATGCGATCTAGGTGAGGTTACATTAACAATATTACAGTTAAAAAAAAATTATGGATAGATTTTGTAGAATTGGTTGGGGAAGAGCATGCTCTCAACACCTTGGAAAGTTGGACCTTGTGTGCTTGGGATTGAGGAATGTTCAGAGGAGGATCCATCCTTGTGACATCATGATCAATATCGGGAAAAGTGTTCGTATTCCAAAATGTCCAATCCCGGGTGAAAAGTCTATTTTCTATGGTTTTCCTCAAAAACAGAAAAATATTATATAATGATCTAACTAAGTCATGAGAGATGTGAAACTTTGCAGATGGAAAGAAGTGCAACAAGATAGCACAATCCCCTATCTAGCTTTTCAGAAAGATCCTATTTACTCGAGGAAGTTCAAATATGCAAGCTGGAAAACTAAAAATGGTAATGAAGACAAAAAAAGATCACTTCAGAGTACTAATGAATAATGATATTAGGCGATCCATACGAGGTTACATAAACAATATTACATTCAGAGAGAATTTATGGATGGATTTAATAGAATTTTTTGGGGAAGAGCATGCTATCAAGACTTGGAAGATTGTGACTTCAGGCACTTGCATGAGTAGATTTTAAAAGAGAAAGAGACAAAGAAAAACATGACTATTAGGGCGACTGTCTTATAGCTTTGTTCATTCACATTCACATTTATCGATTAGTCTTTATAACAATTTGTTGATAGTTGTTAGCTTGTAAAGTAATATTTAGCTTGACAATGTGCGTTGATTGACAAAATTTCATAACTTAGCTAAGGGTTTACATTACTTATGCTAGAGGAAAAATTTGTAGATGCATATTAGTTTTATATGTTTATCTTATTGACATTGTACATGAGAGGCTGATTCTCAAAGAGAAACAAGATAAATACAACTGAGTTGTTGTGTACGGTGTCAAAGTCAGGGATGTTAACATTAAGGTCGATCCGCCTACACTTTTCATATGCCAACATCCATAGGTCATTCTTATCTTTGAGAGACTTATTTTTGTAAACAACGTACTTGGAGCTTGTATATTTGGGATTAAGACATGCTCTATCTAAAACAGATGGGATCATTTCAAGGAAGTATCTAATCCTGTGACATAACAATCAAAATCGAGAATGATGCTCATATCAAAATGTTCAATCCTCGGTGAAATTAAAATATATTTTTTCATGGTTTTCCTCAAAAACAGAAAAGCACTATATAGTGATCTTACTAAGCCATGAAATATGTGCAACTTTACAGATGGAAAAAAGTGCAACATGATAGCACATACCCTTGGCTAGTTTTTCGGAAAGATCCCATTTACACGAGGAAGTTTAAGTATGCAAGTTGGAAACTAAAAAATGGTGAAGAAGATCAAAAAAAGGATCACATCTGAGTACTAATGAATAATGATTATAGGCGATACAACTGAGGTTATGTAACAATATTACTTTCAGAGAGAACTTATGGATGAATTTAGTAGAATTGCTTGGGGAAGAGCATGCTATCAAGACCTTGAGAGATTGTGACTAGGCCTAAGATTTTAAACCTAACCGAACTGAGATTCGGGAATTTTGGTTTAGATTCGGTTATTAGGTGTAAACCAATCGGCAATAACTAAAATAAAATTTGGTTTTTGTTTCGGTCTGGGTGACTCAAACTGACGGTTAAGAAAAATAAAAAAAAACTATTTTTTACATGTTCATACGCACCTATCTCCTCCGTCGTTGGTGAAATTTTTTGTGGGGGTTCAAATATTTCTCCGCTACAAACGTCTATCTCGACCATCTACATCCACCTTTTTGAGCAAATTCAAGTCAATGCAACTCTCTGAATCACATTTTTGAATCGCATTGAAGAAGAGAAGATGGAATCCTTGCTGAAATTGTCGGATTTTGGAGGGCATACGCCGAAATATGTTGCTAGAGATGCGAAAAAGGAAATAACAAGTTGGATTCAACTTGAAATCGCTGGAATTTTGCAGTGATTGGTCGGAGCAAGGTTAATTCGGTTCAAATTAGCACATGGTTTTTCTACCCCAAAAATCAAGACCCGATCCATCCTAAACCAATATGTTCTTTTGGTTTATTCGGCACCAATTTTCCAGATCCGATAACCTGAATACCCGAAGTAACCGACTCAAAATAACCATTCGGGTCAAAGTTGCATGCATAATTGTGACTTCAGACCCTTGTGAGTGGATTTTAAAAGAGAAATATATGAAGAAAACATCACTATAAGGGTAACTGTCTTATAGCTTTGTTCATTAACATTCACATTTGATCGATTAGTCTATATAATAATATGTTGATAATTGTTAGCTTGCAAAGTTATATGAACCTTGGCCATGTGGTTTGATTCTTAGAAGTTCATAACTTAGCTAGGGCTTATATTAACTTTCATGCAGGAAGAAATTTTGGATGCATCTTAGTTTTATATGTTTATCTTATTGACATACATAAGAGACTGGCTCTCAAAGAGAAAATAATATATACAACTAGGCTGTTGTGAACGTTGTTAAACTGTAAGCTGTTAACTTTAAAGTCGATGCGCCTGCCGCTTTTCACAGGCTGTGGAAAACATCCGAAGGTCATTCATGTCTCACAAAGAATTATTTTTGTAAACAACATATTTGGTAATTGTGTATTTGTAATTGAGGCATGTTCTCTCTAAACATAGGAGATCACTTCAAAGGAGGATCCATCCCCGTGACATCACGATCAATAGCAAGAAATGATTGTATTCCAAAATGTCTAATCTCGGGCGAAAAGTATATTTTTCCATGGTTTTTCTTCAAAAAAGAAAAGTATCATACAAAGATCTTGCTAAGACATGAGAGATGTGCAACTTTACATATGGAAAGAAGTGCAACTTTATAGCACAGTCCCCCGACTAGATTTTTGGAAAAATCTCATTTACCAAGGAAGATCAAGTATGCAAGCTGGATAACTAACAGTGCTGAAGAAGAGCGAAAGAAAGATCACTCATGTGTACTAATAAATAATTATATTAGGTGATCCACTCGAGGTTAGATTAACAATATTACGTTCAGAAAGAATTTATGGATGAATTTTGTAAAATTGGTTGGGGACCTTGGAGGATTGTGACTTCAAACCCTTGTATACGTTGATTTAAATAGAGAAAGAGATGAAGAAAAACATGACTATTAGGGTAATTGACTTATATCTTTGTTCATTAACATTCATATTTGATTGATTAATCTTTATAATCAAATGTTGATATGTAGCTTGACCATATGGTTTGAATCACACGATTTCATAACTTAACTAGGGTTTACAATAAATTTTCTGGAGGAAGCACTTATGGGTGCGTCTTACGTTTGTATGTTTTATCTTATTGACATGGTATAGGAGATGGTAGCTCTTAAAGATAAAGATAATATATATATAGTTAGGCAGTTATGGACGTTGTCAAACTGAAGGCTATTAACTTTAAAATCAATGCGTCCGCGCTTTTCACAGGCCGTGGAGAGCATGAAAAGGTCATTCATGTCTCTTAGAGACATTTTTGTAAACAACATACTTGGGCCTTGTGTGTTTGGGATTGAGGCATGTTCTATTATTTTTTCTAAACAGATGGGATCACTTGAGAGGCGGATCTGTCTTTGTGACATCATGATAAATATTGAAAAAGTATTATATAATGATCTTACTAAGGCATGAGAGATGTGAAACTTTGTAGATGGAATGAAGTGCAACATGGTAACACAATTCCCTGGCTACCTTTCTGAAAAGATCCCATTTACATGAGGAAATTCAAATATGCAAGCTCAAAAGCTAGAAATAGTTAAGAAGACCAAAATAAGGATCACTTCTGAGTACTAATGAGTAATGATATTTGGCGATCCACCCGAGGTTTCATAACGTATTCAGATCCTTAGACGATTCACTCTTGATACTTTCCTATTTGATAATGACTTAAGCTTTCCATCCACCCTTGCCAATGATCAATCATTGAGCTGGTCCATACATTATCTAATACCATATTCACTATGGAAGTTTCAAGGCAAAATCAACTTTTTGTTACCTAACGAATAATCTAATGATGATATAACATATAAGTTTACTTGCGACAAAATTATCCAAACAATAATAGTTCGGATCCTTCGCAAAATATACATAATATTTAAAAGTATTTATAGAATCATTGATCCTCAATAGGATAGCCAAGTGGAACTTGGTCCGGTGATGAGTGGGAAATCTCGGGTTAAGCTAAGGAAATATTAGATCAAGTGAGCTGGAACACATAAGTAACTAGTTGTTGTTAGCTGCCCGCTAGCTCAGTGTTTAGCTAGGAGGAGTAAGTGCTAGCTGGATCATCTAGATCGAGTTAGACACTAGCTAGTCAGCTGGGTGACTAGCTAGGTAGCTTGTCTGGCCAATGATTCTTATTAGTGACAATTCATTGAATGAGGTTTAAAAGCGATTTTGGGTAGTTTTTAACCAAAAAAATCCTGTAAATAGGATGTTTTAGTCATGTTTATAGGCATCACAAAACACATAAGAAATCAAAGAAAAAATCAAAGGAAACTTGGAAGAAATCAGGCGTTGATAAGAGAAATTCTTGAGAGTTGCGGATTGGTGTTGAGTGGTAGGATCGGTGCCGAGTGGTTGGATCGGCAATAGGAAGACAACAAAGATATTCACCAAACTGATATGCATCGTAAAGGTGAGGGCATGTCCGTGGCTTCGTGCTCGGATCAATGACTTGTTGATGTGTTTAAATTAGAAGGGTTGGGTTATACTTGTTCGATGATTGATTCATATCTCTGCATAATCGTTCACATGCATCTCTATATTCTGGCATTATTTTTGTATTTATGCATGTCTTTTGACTATATAAGGGATTTGGGTTGAATGGGTGATGTGGTTAGTGATCAGTACATGTAGTTAGGATTATATGACTTGTAATACCTTATATACAAACTCATTAATTGTATCGAATCATATTGTTATTTAAATAAAAACCCGGAATTCATAGTTATTTTTCCTAAGGATTAGGCTCTAAAACGAATTGTTTGGTTAAGACCATGTATTGATATGTTCGGGAACAAACGCCTTGGCCTTAGACAGTCTGAGATGGTGTGTATCAGTATTCTTTACAAAAGCAACGAAAAACCTACTTTTGGTTCATATCGTTCGTCTTTCCCTACTAGATCTTTAATCTACGGTTTCCTACAAAACAGAATGAATTATTAGTAATGTAATATTACTCTGTGAGTTGGGTCCCTCTAACATATAATATATAACTCCCACACCAAATTCCCCTAATAATCATCAAATAAACATAGCAAGAATTCAATAAGTAATGAATAGGAATCATCAAGTAAACATGACAAGAATCCTTCAAGTAAATGTCACCAAGCGCACGCAATCATGAAACTTTCACGCACAACAATCAATTATCTCTCTTGTGCCACACGAAAATGATACCAATTAGACACCTTCACGTCCTAGGGCATGTACCTAAGGCTTTTCTCCCCATGACAAATTTTCTTAAGTTGACACCTTTACGCCCTTTATTCCTCATAACTCCTAAGTTCCACTCGTAACACATCAAGTAAGCAATTCATAAACATGCAACACCATTTCCATGCAAACATGTTCCTAGATTCATTTACATGTTCTATGAATTTTTTATTACTAGGAAGTATGTAGCGCCAAATCACGCAATAGATCTGTTCAAGTGCTTGAATGCAACTGGCAATATTCCATTCATTTTTACCATCACTTACTGTAAATTCGGCTGAGAATCTGTCTAGAATATACTCGTGTTGTTACATGTTCATGATACTTGTCATCTCTCTGTGAAATACTGAAATTTGTCATCTTGTCGTAATATTTGTTGTCTTACCATGACACTTCTTGTCCTTCTACGATATTTGTTCACATGCACGTGACACTTATCGCTTTTTTGTAACATTTGTCGTATATGAACTAGCATTTCTGCCATTTTGTGTATTGATGTGATCAAGTTTTAATCCGAATTTTTAACTGCAAATGCACGATTGAGTCGTTTGTAGCACATATATATATATATATATATTATGAAATAGCTATTCGTTTAAAAATGAACAACTATACGATAATAAGGAAATAAAATATTTCTGAATAGCTTATACAACAGATTAATGCTATAGATTCTTACGTTATGAAACTCGTACAATAACACTTAAGTTTATGACATAAATTATTAACTTACGTTATGAAATTCGCATAAAGTGTATACTCATGCTTGTTGTGTTTGATTTGTCAAAGATGTTGATTTGCTTTGAGATGAAATCATTATGTAAATTATGGATAATTGTAGAAAGAGACGTAACAGCTAAGTGAGCATGTTGTAATGTCAAAAGCCTCGAAGATAGCAATAAATAATACATGTTCTTGGAGACCATGTAAAAAGTCCTTTGGACTTTACTTCCTTTCCGGTCAAAAATGTTCCTTTTTGTGCCCTTTTTCTCTATAGCTTGGTCCAATTTTGATTTCAAAATTACATCAATCATGGTTTTCTCAATTAATTTTCTTTTCAGGTTCGAGAGTATAGTGTGAACAATTTAAACGATCTTTTTATCAAAGAAAATTATTAACTTTTCATAAATTTTCAACGTATACATTTTGTCTTTTATTTGGCAATGGAAATGAATGTACTTATATGTTTCCTCACTTTTTCCCCGTGCCATTGTGGTCACCTAGCATACCCTCCTCTGCTCTTGGTTCTTGAATAAATGGTTATTTTGATGTCACAAAAAAATTAGGTGTTGCTCTGCCGTACATGGAGATAATTAATTTTTAAAAGTGATTAAAATTTTATTTAGAGGTGGATAATTTGGTTCACGATTTTTTTTTTTAGTCTCTAGCTCTATAAGTTTTATGAATACTAAAAAACCATTTGTAATTCAGTTTGGTTTAACAAAACTTTGATTTGGTTTAATTTGGTATTAGCCTAGTATTAAAGACTTTGTTTAATAAAATAAATTTTTTTGGAGGAATATTAATATATAGCATAATTATGAGAAAATTAATAAATTTATAAATAAGATTTTTTTTTAAAATAGGGCAAAACTCTATAAATATCGATAAATTAATACATCTATAAATTAATCAAATGTAAATGTTCCAACATTATTAATTTATAGAAGTTTTACGATTGATCGATTAGATTTCAATTGTCAAAAAAAATTTAATACTTTTTTCTTAACCAAAAAGGAAAACCAACCAATAAAGAAAAAGAAAAAAAAAACATATTTACTTATACTAATTTAAGAGTATATATTTTAAAATTTTAACTTTCTTTTCATTAACCAACAATTAAAACTAACCAAAATTTTGCATGTATATATTATTATATAAAACTTGATCTCCCTCGTAAGAATGAAACACAAGCTAATATTGTTAAAGAAATTGTAACTTATATTAATTAGTCAATTAAATTTTGACATGTGTTGAAAAAAGTTATTTTTCAATTTTCATTTAAATTAGGTTTCATTTTATATTATTTATACATTTCTCATATTTTTATTTTTGAAAAATGATTGCCAGTTATATCAAGAATCGGCCACCGATAGTCACAAATCCAAACTAAAATAGTGTACCGATATCTACACCAACAGTTGGATTTGCATGCTAACATTCACGAAAAAACGTCGAACTTATCGCCAACACCATAACTATCATTTTATCACTATTCCGGTACATTGGCACAACGGAATCTGGCACCGTTCAACCATGACTAATAATACCCTATAATCAACTTAAGCATCCAAAACCGAATTTAAGTATCCAAAACCGAATTTAAGCATCCAAAATTTAACACTAAAACCAACTTAAGCATGTAAAATAATAAAATGATGGTTATGCTTTACGTTTGCTGGATTTCGTCTTGTCGCTGTACCATAAGAGGGACAAAACGATGAATATGGTGTTGACAACATATTCTATGTTTTCCATGCAAAACCAATTGTTGGTATATATGTACATACATATTATTTTGGTTTAGATGTGTGACCATACGGTGGTCGATATTTGGTCTAGTTGACGATAATTTTTTCTTTTATTTCCTCAAATTTTAATTCTAATAGCAGTTAAGTTTAATATTTGGTTTTTAATAAGATTTTAACTTTACTTTTCAAATTAAGATTTTTTATGTTTTCATATTATTTGATTTCCAATAAAATTTTACAAAATGTTTCTATTTATTTTATGAAAACCCCATTGATTAATTGAGTGTAACCCAAATAAATCATTATTATAAAATTGGTTGAGTGTTAAATAAATCAAGGAGTAAATTGACTGGATTAACTCATGAATCCTAAAATTTTTAATGAATTTAAATAGATCGGATAAGCTCATAAATATATTTAATTTCATAGAACAAAAATATAAGAATTTATATGATTTGTACTCTCCACCACAATCAGATCTAAAAATTTTTATTCTCTTATCTAATTGATTTTCAACTATTGTTTTGAGTTTTTTAAACATATTCAAAGTCTCATCTTTCTTATAAATCAAATAGATACGACAAAACTTACTATAATTATCAATGAAAGAAATATAATAATTCTTTCTTCCACGACTTGGAGTTGATTGATAATCACATAAATCACTATGCATCAATCCAAGTAACTCGTTTAATTTTTCCACAGATTTGTAAGAATGCCTTCAATATTTTGATTCTATGCAGACTTCACATTTACTTCTTTTAATATTATTTAGATTGTGTTTTGTTAACAATCCTAAACTCATCATTCTATATAAAAAATGATAATTGACATGTCTCATTCTTGCATGCCATAAATTACTTGAGCCAAAAAAGTAAATAGAAGCAGAGCTATTGCCTGCATTTTTATTCATGATTGATACAACGTTCTGTTTGAAAAGACCATCACTTAGATATCATTTTCCGACATACATCCCATCTTTACTGAGTATAACCTTATCAGATTCAAATACAATCTTGAGAATTATTTGCTTGAGACTCATGTCTTCATGTAGGTGCTTCAGATAGATTTTGAAATCTTTCCAAGTTGGAGACACCTTTTCAATAATAGAAGCAAGAAGAAACACGTCATTTAGCCCCATACTTTAACCCTTCAATTCATGAGCGATAATTTGGATTTCCTCCACTTATTTCACCACAGAGTTGGTGTCACTCATCTTGAAATTTAAGAATTTTTCAACGATGAAATTCTTGGCGCTTGCAACTTCGGACTTGTATTTTTTCTCTAGCGATTTCCACAATTGTTTTGGAGTTTGGAATATTTGATCAACATTGTAGAGGAATCGCCCAAGGCATTAAGATTGTAATTCTTGCACAAAAAACTCGTTTTATGTCCATGCCTTTGATGCTTTGATGATTTCATCAGAAATGTCACATTCAATATGTAATTCTGGTCCTTATGAAATCAAGCATTGTGCCAGATTCAAAGTTGTAAGATAAAACAACATCTTTTGTTGCTATATTTTGAAATCCACTCCCCAAAACTTAAAAGGGTTCTCAATGTGATTTTTCATAGCCGCAACAGATTGATCCATTTATCAATTTCAAACAACAAAGAAAATTCTGTCGTAGATTGTTATCAAACAACAACGATGGGATCCTCTCATGCCGCTTCTGGATTTTATCCCATTCTGGGTCCAAATACGTGGAATTCCATTTCAATTCCTCAACCGAAATGTTGTGGAGCATATTGGTCAGGCAATGGGTCAGGTGTTGGAGAGTGACTTCGAGGCAGAGGCGGCGGCACGGGTTGATTACGTACGAGTATTGCTTCACTGGGACATTTCACATCCAAATTCACTTTCAAAGGAATTTCCAATTCACTGCTGGTGTCAATACCTTGTTGCACTTTCGATATGAAAGACTTAGGGGGTTTTGTGAAGTGTGCGGACTAATCACACACAATTTTGGGGCCTCTATTATTCAAAATGGTGGGGAAGAGCAAGCAAGGAATGATGATGATGAGGATTTACCACCTGGAGGATTCCGACATCAGAGAGTGATTATTAGGGAACTCAATAGTGAAGATGATCATGTTGATATTGAGCAGGCTGTGGATGAGGTTATAGTCAGAGAAGATATCTAGGACCAAAGGAATCACATGATGGTGACAATGACAATGTAGCCTTTGAGGATGAAACAGAGTTCTCTGATATTGATCCTAATCATGATGCTCTGAAAAATTTACTAGATTACAAAGGGTCTTACGACATCAATAGAGAGGAGCTTAATGATAACGAGCTTTTCAATCCTGTTCCACCTTTTGAGAACTCCACCGGTGATATACCTGGAAGCTCTAATCACAGAACCATGTCAGGTAGTATTTTCCCACTTGCTTTGATGAGTTATGAAAGTAGGTGTCAAGATGAGATGACTGTTGATGATCGTGGTAAGCGAAAGAGGGAAGAAAAGCAGGAGATATCGGTTTGTTCTGAGAACGAGGGAGGATTAGTACAAGTTCATGGAAAAGAATGTGGTTCCACTTCTCTGGAGCCTGACTTGAACAGAGGCGCGGTGGGCCCAAAACCACCACTGCCGCCATGAGAACAACCTGCTGGAACTATCAAGGTTTAGGCAGTGACTTGATAGTTCGACGCCTTAAGGAGATAAACCGCTGTTATCTCCCAGATATCATTTGTCTTTCCAAAACAAGGCAGCAAGATGATTTCGTTCGTGATGTGGTTTGTGATTTAGGGTTTAGTAATTATGTGATGGTACCTCCTATAGATTTAAGTGGGGGATTAGTTGTTATTTGGAAGTCTTCTTTAGATATTGTGGTTTCTTATCAATCAACAAACATTGTAGATTGTTATGTTAAGAGTAATGAGTTGAGTTTTCACTTATCATTTCTCTAAGCTGAAACAAAATTCTTAGAATTTGGTGAATCAGACCATAGACCACTTGTTAACTATTTGGAAGCTGGAACTGATGTTATTAGAGGCTGATTTCACTATGATTGTCGATTAATAGACACGGAGGGTTTTAAGAAGTTGTCACTCGAAGTTGGAATGATCATCGAGGTAATAAAGACCTGACTTCTCTGGCCACAAGATTAAAAGCATGTAGGAATTTCAAGGTGGAAGAGAACTACCAAACATAATGCTGCTGAGAGAATAAAGATTATCCATTTTCAACTTGACAAAGCAATCGTTTCTGGTTTAGCTTCGGTTTCAGAAAAATTAAGATTAAAACAAGATCTTCACCGAGCTTATGTGGATGAAGAAATTTTCTGGAAAAAAAAGAGTCGAAATAAGTGGCTAATGGCAGGTGATCGCAATACTACTAAAGCAAGAAGAGTTAAGAATTGAATAGTCTCTGTTATGGATTCAAATGGTGTCTATAGACGAGGTAACACACAGATTGCGGATATTGCTATAGACTACTTTTACTGATCTCCACACCTCTATATCAGTCTCGGAAATCAACTATTAACAAGTGTTCCAAGGTTTCAAAACCGGGTATCCTCTGAAATCAACTCAGACCTAACAAGAACAGTTTCAATGCAAGAAATTAAAGATGTTATTTTCTCAATAGGAGCTCACCGTGCCCCGGGGCCTGATGGTTTCATAGGGAACTTCTATCAACAATTTTGGGAAGAAGTCAATGCAAATGTGGTAACAGAAGTTCAACAATTTTTTGATCATAATGAATTTGATCAAAACCATAACCATACAAACCTCTGTCTCATCTCCAAAGTTGATTTCCCTTCATCAATGGCAGATTTTCGACCCATAGCTCTTTGCAATGTCAGCTATAATATTATTTCTAAAATCTTAGTAAAAAGGATGAAGCCTCACTTATCAGGCCTGATATTTGAACACCAAGCGGCTTTCATCCCTGGAAGGATGATCACTGATAATGTGATTCTGGCACATTAAATCTACCATGCTCTCAAGGTTCGTATACGACAAGCTACATCTTATATGGCTTTGAAAACAGACATAACAAAGGGTTATGATGACTGGAATGGAAATTTGTTGAAGAGACTATGAAGCAAATGGGATTTGCAGACAAATGGGATTTGCAGACAAATGGATTTGTTGGATCATGAGATGTGTCACTACTGTAAATTACTCTGTTTTGATTAATGGTTCAGTTCATGGTAATTTTGTTCCGCAAAGAGGGATCCGTCAGGGGGACCCGTATCGCCTTATCTATTCATCTTATGTGCCGAAATGCTATCTTACATGATGAATCAAGCAGGATTATGAAGACAGCTTCAAAGCGTTAAACTTAGTAACTCCAGTCCAGCGATAACACACCTGTTATTTGCGGATGATTCCCTATTTTTCATGCTTGCGAATGAGAGATCTTGTAAAGCCATCAAGACGATACTTACACGATATGAAGCAGTCTCAGGTCAATCAGTAAATCTGAACAAATTTGCAATTACTTTTGGAAGTAAAGTTCAACATACCGTTAAACAAAAAATGAGACGCATTCTTGGGATACATAATGAGGAGGAACACACAAATACTTGGGTCTACCAGAACAATTTGATAAGAAAAAGAGTGAGATGTTTCAATATATCATTGATAAAGTCAAAGACAAAACACAAGGGTGGAGTAAAAAGGTTTTATCGCAAGGAGGAAATGAAGTTTTGCTTAAATCAGTGGCCTTACCAATGCCTATCTATTCAATGAATGTGTATAGGATTCCACGTGCAATCTGTCATGAAGTCGATGGAATTCTAAACCGATATTGGTGGACTAAAGATAATGAAAGAAAAGGAATGCACTGGTACGCTTGGAAACGACTAAGCTGTCCTAAGCGAGAAGGTGGATTAGGATTTCGTGAACTTGAAAGTTTCAATCAAGCACTTCTCGGGAAACAAGGCTGGAGGATCCTCCAAAATCCTCAATGCTTATTGGCAAAGGTATTAAAAGAAAGATATTTCAGGGACACCAATTTTCTTAATGCTCGAACTGGTAAGAAATCATCTTATATTTGGAAATCAATATTGCATGGAAGAGATCTTATACTTCAGGGATTACGTTTTGTGATTGGTAATGGGTCGATGGTTAATGCTTGGATAGATCCTTGGCTCCCAACCAATCCTCCTAGAACGCCAACTAAGAAAACAGTTCATACACCTAATTGTATGGTTTCTGAGTTACTTAATAATATGGCGTCAGATTGGAATGTGGACAAAGTCGTTGATATGGTCCATGCCGATGATGTTGACAGAGTTTTAGCATTAAAAGTCAGTTCAAATGCTTCAGGTGATTGGCTTGGATGGAACAAAAGATGGCCTTTACTCTGTCAAATCTGCCTACTGGCTTGCAACTCACCTAAGACCAGAAACTTTCATGACACCACCTCCAGGAGATTTACATGTTAAAAGAAAAATATGGTGTTCTTCAACAACGCCGAAACTAAAGCATTTTCTTTGGAAGTTGATGTCTGCTGCTCTTCCTACCGGCGAAAATCTGCGAAGAAGACATATTATTCAAGCTTCCCTCTGTCATCGCTGCTGTCAGGAAGAAGAATCAACACAACACCTGTTTTTTTACTTGTGATTTTGCTAAAGCAGTTTGGTGTGCTTCCAATATTCCTATCCCATTTTTATCAGAACCGGTTGTGTCTATTGAAGACAAATTCAAGGCGATTTTGTTATTTAATAAACAGGTACACAATCTAAGTTTTTATCATTTACCATTTTGAATTCTTTGGAGGCTTTGGAAATCGCGAAACTTACTCTACTATCAGCAAAAATACATCCCCTGGCAAGCTACATTACGATTGGCAATTACAGATTCAAAGGAATGGTCAGATGCACAAGGTATAATATCGAGTCTTTCTTCGTCTGATACAATTTTGAGACAGCAGAGCAATAGAGGGCATTGGCAACACCTGATACAGGATGGATTAAATGTAATTTTGATAGCTCGTACATAAGTAATGAATCTCCTTCAAAATCTGGCTGGGTTTTATGAGATAGCAATGGGATATATGTTGGTTCATGACAAGCAATAGGGAAAAGTACGATGAGTGTGTTAGAAAATGAATTTCAAGCTTTGTTAATGGCGATGCAGAATAGTTGGAGTAAGAGTTTTCGTAAAGTTTGTTTTGAAGGAGACAATCAAGAGATGATAGCAATTATTCAAAATACTCAACTCAACTTCAATGTGTTTAATTGGTTACTAGATATTCGAAAATGGAGTACTCTCTGAGTATTGAAGAAGTGCAGTTCAAATGGGTATCTCGACACTACAATAATCCTGCGGACATTCTAGCAAAAGCTAAGATACCAAATAGGTTGTCTTACATGTATTACTCTCTGGTTCCGAACATGATAACTCATGCTTTGCACTGTAACTATTCTAGGTTGATCTAATATATGAAATAGATGTTAAAAAAAAAAAAAACAGGGCTATGAAGGTGACGATACATGCATAGAAAACAAAAGAAATAATTATTTGGTATTGAGAATTAAATAATTAAGTAATAAAGATAAAAGATTTTAAATCCATATTTACCCTTTATGTTTGAGAAAATTACATGGATAAGTTATGTCGCAGCCCACTTTTCACCATTTAAAACAAAGATTGTAACGCATAGTTCCTTTTTGTTTTTGTGATAAACAATTATATATTTATATCAATTAAAAAACCTGTAATTCTTTTTTATATTTATCGGAGATCCATAACTAAAACTCAAATAATTCTCTAAAATTTATGGAGCGCCGGCTATTCTTTCCGATGAGAATACCCACAATGGTCTTTATAATTGTACCTGCATTAGGAAAAAACAATTAGCTAGATTTTCACCACAAGAAATTTATTTTGTGTTTGTTTGTTTTCAAAGTTGTGACAAAACAATTCACATGACACGTCTATGTTATTGGTTTATTTATGACATGTCATGTACGATTTTTTTTGTCGGCGCCATCTACGATTTAATCTATACAATCACATCCTTTATACAAACAAACCAAATTTTGGTAATTTATATATCAGTTCTGCCAATTATATATATATATATATATATATATATATATTCGCACAACATTCTAGCTTACATATGATCTCGACTTAATGAGATTATCGAATTGAAAAGCTTCCCTCAAAAACCGCCAAAACAAAGACAGAAAAATACAAGTAAACGTTATTGGCTTAACCAAGCAAATGACAAGAGAACAAACAATAATTCAGCAGAAACCTAACACATGTGAAGAAATAGACAATGGTAGCTACATCGAATAAGTTATTTGTATAATCTTCAAAAACAATAATAACAAACGATATAAATGAATATAATATATACGTATAGGAAATGTATAAAAACCATAAAACAAAAAAATGAAACTCACTATACAAGTGGAACAACACACTCTTCTTGTGAGGTTATTAAACGTTGCAGTAGTGTGAAGTCCACACTAGAGCTTCTTAGGCAGATTATATGTCTTCTTAAGAAACCTCGAGGCAGATTCATCATTACGGTAACACAGAACGCGTAAAAGCGTGTTTGGCTCCATTCCGTTCCATTGGCCTGAAGTTGGAGGCAACGGAAGCCTCGATTTAGCTGAAGAACCGTAAGCTTCGAGCGTAGTTCCTTTGAACCTTTCTATTAAACTATCTGTGTCTGTACTGAACAGAGGAAGCACGCCTCTGACCGTGGTTGAGAATTTATCGATCAGGTCCATGGCTAGACCATCTCCGTTCGCCCAGAACATATCTTTCATAGATTTGAAATCTTCTTCCATTATCTGAGAGTCTTGTCTTGTAAAGGACCTAGATGGTCCTCCAGCGAGTAGGACAAGTAAGAAGCCATCGAAAGAGGCTCTCATAATATCGGTGATGATCCGTGTACGGACTCTTTCATGTACTGTCTCTGCTATGACTGTCAAGTTCTGTTCGAGCTCCTTGAGGAAAGGATCAATTCTAGAGGACGAGAGGTCACCAAGGTATAAACCGTCCCATAATGTGTGGCTTAGGTCATGGAAGACAACTTTGTAAGCCAGAGACTCAGAAAGCTGTTGAACACCTTCAATGCATGCTGCTGGTGTGAGCTCAAATTTTTTTCCTAAGCCATTGGAAAAGTCATCGGTGTGAGCTGACTCACAGTTCCTCAAATGTGTGATCACTCTCTTTTCCCCAACATCGAGCTCACTGCGTATTTTGTGCAAGCTGTTTATTCTGACACATAGCTGAGTAACCCCAAAGGAATTATCTCCGTTCATAACTGAAGCCTGAGAGTCTTTCTTCTGAGAGGTAGCTGTCTTTTCTTTCTTCTTCCAGACACCTTGGAATTTTGATCCTGTAGTACATCGGGTGAGTGCAGGCATTGTTGGCATATATGTAGTCCGAGAGCCT
This sequence comes from Cardamine chenopodiifolia, assembly GCA_963922655.1. Classification (NCBI taxonomy): domain Eukaryota; kingdom Viridiplantae; phylum Streptophyta; class Magnoliopsida; order Brassicales; family Brassicaceae; genus Cardamine; species Cardamine chenopodiifolia. The sequence goes on along the minus strand of OZ000486.1, from coordinate 11,357,484 downwards.
GAGCATCATCATAAGATAAGATGTAAAAAATGAGAAATTAAGACTTCTTTGTGTTCCATCAGAGAGAAAAATATATCCTGGATCATATACAAACTTACCGCAACCAGATTTCGCCTTTGAGACATAATACTGAAGATATTTGTCTAAACCAATGATTAAATCAGGTAAAACCGCAGCATGCATGGGTATGGGAAGCTGAAAAAACGCATCCAATGTTTCATCAGAATTCCGCAAAACTTCAGCAGCAGATAATGCATATCCTCCTTCCTGGTTCTCAACTGGTTTCCAAACCTGAAAATAAAAATTCCATTAACTCGTTAAAACTTGAAGATTAATCACCCCACATACAACGAAACTTAATGATTATGTTTTCCAAATATGGAAGAAGTTGCAGAAGAAAAATTCTAAGACCAATATTTAAAATAGAGTAACAAACCTCATGCTGCAAATTCCTATCAACCCATTCCTTAAGTCTGTCAATTCTTGCCTTGATCCAGTCTTTGACCAAATTAGCAATAACGGTCTCTGCCTCGAAGGGAGGCATTTCACGGATAATAGCTTTTCCACCGTCATCACTGTCAACAGAATCCTCTACTGCGATTTGCACCAGATCCTTCTCTAGCTTATCGGCAGCTCTCAATATCTGGACAGCATCAGGTGTCAATTCAGATATCCCCGATATAAACTGTTTAATCTCATTTCCATAACAAACATGAAGGGTAGCCACAGCAACCCCTGCAGCAAATGGATGCCATCTCTTCCATATTGGACTGAACATCCGCTTTTCTTGAACCGCTAGCTCACCAATGTCCTTAGCAAGGATAGCGAGAACAGGAAGAGGATTTTTCTGGTTCCTAGATGCTCTCCGGCTAGAATCTGCTTTCTCCATTCTCTACAGAAAGACACAACGTAAAGAAATAAGTTCATAGAGTTGCTGGAGCAGCGGTAAGTAAAGAAAATAAAAACAAAACGATGCAGATACTTGCCTGAGCAAAAGCAGTTCGTAGTGATGACCTGATGTATGTCTCAATCCTAGTACGAGCTACATCAACTTCTCCTTTCCTCCTTCTACGGTACTCATTAGATATATCTTCAACTAAGATGCTTGCAGCTGATAAACCCAAAGAAACAATTCCCTCCATGGTATTAACATTACCTCGGCCAAAAGTGTCGTGGTATGCAAGGAGCCTTTTCTCTGCCCAACCTAATATAGCACTCAGTGTAGCACTCAAAACTTGAGAGTATTCAGGATCCTTTGTTGTCTTTGCATCTTTAGCAACTTCTGCCAGTTGAGAATCACAAGCATAAAGCAGATCCATCTCAACTTGTCCAGTTACAACATAGCGATTAAACAAAAGCCACGTAAAGCAGAGGTTATGAAGCATTTGGTTAATTCCAAGAATTACCCACGTCTTCTTTATATGTTCCATAAGTTCATCAGCTTCCTCAACCATAGATGTCTCGTCATTAGACTCAAAACACGCTTCTAAAAGCAGTTCATAGAGCCTGAGATTAAACGGAGATCCATCAGCCCAGTGACAAGAGTCAGAGAAAGACCCATCAGATCTAGTAGCAAGAGACATGACCGCTGATCGAAGACTTTGCATTTGCTCATTGTTCCTTCCAGTCTCCAAAGGCCGGTCTAAAGCTCCATGAATGATCTGTCGCAATCGTTGAGAACTATTCGTCTTATCAAGAGGTACGCGAGGATGCAACAAAAGACCTGCTTCAAGAACATTCAATGATCTCTTTAGCCAAGCATCATATTCTTGCTGATCCGTAAAATCAGAAGACTTTAACTGCTGTAACAATTCTAATGGAAGAACCACTGACTCAATCTTCCTTCCAACCTGAAAAACAATAAAAAATCATTAACTAAATTTAACCCGAGAACTTTCACAGCAATTAGTCCTTTACTAAGACGCAAATGTCACAAAACACATTCTTTTCCACAATTTAAGCAATTCAAGATCTAAGTCAATGGCATTAGTATCTATATCACAAGATCATGAAATTGAACGTGTATTAAACTAAAATCAAGATCGAGATTTATTGTATTCTAAATACATCTAGTTAGCAGATCCTTCCATGATCGAGATTTATTGTATTCTAAATACATCTAATTCGACCAGGTCAAGCCAAAATTGAGCTCAATTAGATCACAAAGAATCCAGCGAGAAGGATAATGCAGCTGTCAAAATTAAGCTAACCTGACTAGCAGCGATTCTAAGAAAAGCTCTACGAACACGCGAATCAACAGCCTCCGATACTCGCATTTGGATCCGCATGAGCTCACCGACAGTAGTAGGACGCTTAGACTTACCATTCGAACCCGAAGCAGAACCAGAATCAGAACAATTATTAGATCCAGGTGATAGCGAAGAAGACGACCTCATCCCCAAAGCTTTCTTCATCTTACTTGCGGCGGCTGAGGTCAAGGAACGCTGAATTGCCAGAGTAGCAGGAGAACCATTAGGAGAATCAGGATTAGATACAGAGACTGAAATAGCCGATGATAGAGGCTTTCCGGTGGCGCTACGGCATGAAGCGACGAAGATCTCGTAAGCAGTGAAACGGAGATCGGAATCGGAAAGTTGAACAGCGAGTTGTCCTAGTGGACATTGAAGTAGATCGGAAGATTTAACGGAAGACAGTGAAAAGGACCGTGAAGTAGCCGATTGTGACGGCGGCGGCGTAGTCTCTCTCTTAGAGTGAGACAACGACAGCTCTCTGAAGAGGTGAGCCATTTTATGCGTGTGAGAGCAGCGAAAGAGAGAGGATACAAAAACAGCTTTTAATACAGTTACCCAAATTAAGAAGAATAAATATTTTTGATTATTATTGATTTTTCGACTCAATATTTTAAGGAAGTTATAATACGTGAGTTATTGAATTTTAATCATCTATGAATAGCTGCTATCGACATAAGTCAGAGAATCTTATCAAAAATAGATTGAATTAGCTAACTTACTAAGAAAAATAAACGTATTTAGGAAAATGTTAATGATGTGATTTTATAGAAATTAATACTAAATAGTACTAGTAGTTATTTTTTTTCCAATTTCCTTTTTGTTTATAGGATGATTGATATTTTTTGTTTTAATATTTCCAGTTTATCATATGGTGATTTAACAAAATAAAATTTAACTTTTATTTAATATAGACGTTCAAATGACTCTAAAAAATCAAATATTATAACATGAAAAATATATTAAAAATCATGTACACTAAAACTTTTATAAATTAACACTCGATAAATTAATAAACACTATAAAATAATAAAATTCGTTGGTCTCAAGTATGTAAAAATAAACAAAATTCGTTAGATAATAAAATAATAATTTTTAAAATTTTTTATGTAAATATATGGTCTAATTAATAATAATCATTTAAATATATATATATATATAGAAAATATACGTTTAGTATTTTGTTAACTGAATTTCTGTTAGAACTCATCACTAACTTTTCTTATATAAGAAAATTTTATGTTGTGTTTTTAAACTATCTTATTGTTGTGTAATTTATAATGAAAATAGTTAAAATTTTCTTTAAATTTTCAGCATAATTTTTATTTCAATAGTTGTATAGACTGTTCAAATACAACAATTAAAGTCATTAATAATAAATTTTAATTTATGTATATCGTTGGTATAAGTGAATTAATCTATAGTCTTTGTTATTTATTGTCTAAATAATTTTTTTTCTTCTAAATATTAAACTTTCAAGTCCAAAATTACAAAACTTTATAACATCAAAAGCATTAATTTTATTTAGATCAAATTTTTTTAATTCATATTTTAAAAAAGTTTTAACAACTAAAACAAAACGCTCTATAAATTAATAAATATTATTTTATGCTATAAATTATAAATCTTATTTTATACTATAAATCACTATAAATTAATAAAAATATAATGGTTCTAATATTATTAATTATTCAAAATTCATCACATCTTTTTCTACTAAGCTCAAAATACCTCATAAATTTTATATATACTTTATTACTTTTTTTGCATATTACTCATTAAAAATTTTACCTTTTAAATTTCAGTTTCTAAGGAAGAGCTTGAGCTAATAATGGCGATATTTGTATGATATGCATGGATTAATTCAATTAGCTTACAACAAGGAAAAAAAAAGGTAGATTCGACTGAAGTTTTTTAAAATAGTTTTAAAGATTCGATTGTGGTTAAAATAACAAACATAATTGAATTCAAAATAATTGAATAACCAAAGTGGAAACGGGAGCTGGAGCATCAGAGGCGAACAGCTTGGAGACGGTCTCACGCTCATCTATCATGATCCATTTTTTGTGGGCCAATTGGACCACATAAATGTATAAATATTCTTTGTTACCATTTATTTCTTACAAAACTGTTAATCTACACACTCGATTAAATTGTTTCAAACGATGAAAAAAATCAAAGTATGCAAATACTAGATTCCCGTGCATATTCATTTTCAAGTATTAAATAAATTAAAACATTTTTATTTTATGGTTAAAGGATTAGTAATAATTTTCAATTCAGATTTTTGGCTGAGATACAGATTTTAAAATATTATAATTATGATGTAAGAATAATATTTTAAAGTACAACAAATAAAATAACAATTGTGTTTACTGTTCTAAAATTATATTAAATATGATGGATTTTTTGTTTAAAAGATATATAGTAGATGGACGAGGGAGACCTAATTGTTGTCTTCCTTTTCCCTTTGTTCTTTCTCTTGCAGACAGTTAACTTCATTTTCTCCGTTTTCTTGAGTCTCATCGACAGACTTGGTGGTGCTCAGTTGTGGCGGTGGATGTTTAGTCTTTTCTACAATCGGCCCGGCGAGGCAATGGGGAAGCTCAGTTGGCTCGGCGGAAGCAATCGGTGGTGCTCCTTCTGTTCGTTCCCTTGCTATAGGAAGGTGAGGAGGAATGGCGGTGAGCTCCCAACGGTGGCTCGTGGGGCTTCGGGAATCGTCTTGTCTTGGGGTCGGTTTGGTGGGTTGCACCGCTTGTCTCAGTGATGCGGTGGTTCGTCGACGTCGACGGTTCTGTTGGAGGATGGCGATTCGTCTGTCAGAGGTTTGTCACTGCTACTCTCTCTTGACCGGATCGAAGGCTTTCGTTCTTTCCTGGCGAGGTGGAGAAGTCAAGATGGAGCATTCTCGGTTAATGGTGAGAGAGTGGATGTTGCATTTCTCCTCAAGGTTTGGTTGCCTTAGGGTCTTGTGAAGTTGGTTAGGCCGTGGAGATCTGGTTCTCGGTTGTGTTGGTTCCAGGAGAGTGTTGTGGGTTAGGTGAGTCGCTGGACCATCTTCGGATCTGGAGACTGATACTCCGACGTTCCCGTTTCTGGTTCTGGCGAATTTGTCTCAAGCTAGCTTCTTATATCCGCTGGTTCTGACTTCTTGAGAGCTGCTCGATCTCAATCTTGAGCCCAACTTTTCTCCTCGTTTTCCTTGTAATTTCTTAGCATCAACTTCTTTCTATTTCCGACATCTTTTGGTGCGCCTCTCTTCCGTGTATCACTGTTCCAATTTTCTTTTCCGGGACTGATAAATGATAAATCTTATTTAAGAAGAAAAGATATATAGTAGATGGTTCAAAATTCATATTGAATAGTATTTAGAAGAGAACTTGGAAAGTACAAGTTAAAGATACAAGCAAGCAAGGTTTTAAAATCAAGAATAGATTAATCTCTAGCCTCCTCTGCAATTCTTGTGTGAAGCCATACCAGACCACGTAACACCAATTATAATTGAACTCGCCCATCTTTGTGACAAAGAATTTGTTTTAGGTGAATAAAATAGAATTGGTAGCTGTGAAAATATGGATGAACTCGAAAGATTGGTTCCAAAAATGTTCTGTATTTTGGTCATTTTGAGGCTAGTTAGAGTTTCGATCGCAGCTCGACAATCACACCAAACTTCAATCTACTTCAAATGTAAGTCGCGACTTTTGACAGCCCAAAGTATACAACGAAGTTCTGCTGAAACTCTGTTCATAACCGAAATGAAAGCATTACAACGATGAAGAAAAGCAGTTTCCGTATGATTTCTAGTGATCCATGCTCATCCGCACATGTCCAAAGAATTCAGCCAAGAAGAGAGAACGTTGCATTTGATAACATCCTTAACTGGTTTCGTCCATTTTTGTTGTTTAATAAGTGATTATGCCTGAGTTCATAGAGGTTAACTCTACATTGTTATTCAACTTATCCCATAGCTCTGCCTCTTCTGTCGCATGTCTCATCGTAGAATCTATGTCTCAAAGGTTTAATGCATATAAAACAAACTTTAATTTTCTTCCATATTCCCCCACATAATCCACAATATACATATTTGAGAGTTGTCAAGCACTCCCTTATTGTCAATCAAGTGGAACATGTAGTACATGTTCTCTTGTAAAGATGTTGAGAAAACTTGAGTAGGAACATGAACAGAAGAAAGCTCCCACGCTTGACGAGCCATTGGGCATTCAAATAGAACATGGCATACTGTTTCCATTCTGCCCGTGCAATTTGGCATCTTGGATCATGGGTACGTATCTAAGCATTCCGATGCTGCTAATGCGCCAGAGTATCGTACAGATTTGCAGCTAGATTTATTGTACAAACTTAGCAAAATAAAACCTCATGTTTTAAGGATTCTCTGAATGATAGTATAACATTTTCCAGTTAAGGTAGCATATCATAGTTACATGCCTATAATGTATGACCGCAAAAAATCCAGATATGAAAACTTTGAGTATAAGAGAAAATTGAAAACAAAATACGGATATAAAACATTTTAAGAAAAAAAACCTTGAAAAGTTTGACAATCCCCCACATCACCTTCATTTTTATGGGAAGTCGGTCAATTTATACCCAAACATTATTATTAAGTCAAAATCATACATAAACTAAGGTGACCGGTGAATTTATACTTTAGGATATCGAATTGACAAAACTAATACACCAATTATAAAAATATGACTTATTCATACAAATATGACGTATCATCCACGTCATAGTAAATAGATAACGAGGATGATACATCATCGATACGGGGATTGTTTTTTTTAGACAAAATCTTGTAACAAAAATTAGGGGTGGACATCATTTCTGTCCCGTCTCGTCTTAGTCCTCTTTGTCTCATTTCTAGTCTTGAATTCATGTTTTACATAAAAATTCATTCTCATATGGTACACACTTTCAATTCCCATGGTAATATTCTAGCTAGATGCTCGAGGTGATAATCTAGTTATAAAGTAAAAAGACATAAAATCTAAAGTTTTTACAGTTTTTAAGCTCTCAGGTCTTCTGAAGTGATTTTTGGATGCCTTGAGAAGAGAATGTTACTCTTTATTTATAATGATATGAGGAGGTTAGAGTTTTGTTTTTCCTTTTAGGAATTGATTTCCTTTTCTTCCAAGCTTTTTTTTTCTAACATGTCTTCGTATTTCAGGTAAGTTTTTATTTCCATCATTCAAGTCGGTGATGAGCTACTGGGCCAATTTTAATGGGCTTTTAGAAAAAAATTTCTTGATTTGGGTCGGCTTATGTCGAGGGTGCTAAACCAAATACCAACAGTAAGTCCCCCACAAGTTTATTTGAACGAGTTTCTATTCGAGTTTAACGAATTTAATTGAATGACTTGAGGTAAATCTGAAATGACTTGTTCTGATTGCTTTGCTACAATGCGAGCATGAATTTGACTTTAAGCGGTGTTAGAATGAGCTCGGTTTGAAGCGATGTGAGGCTAAGCTCGGTTTGAAGTGATGTGAGGCTAAGCTCGGTTTGAAGCGATGTGAGGCTAAGCTCGGTTTGAAGCGATGTGAGGTTGAGCTCTACTTTAAGCGATGCGAAGCTGAGCTCAGCTTTAAGCGATGTGAGGCTGAGCTTGCCTTTTGAATGAATATTCTAGAAGCATCGATAAATATTTAGGTAATCTTTTATTGCCTATTATATCGGAACACGAGATAACGGATCTTTGTAGGTATAAAATCGAGGAGTCGCGTACATTGGAAACCGAAAAGTTGCTCTCTCTTTATAAATAAAGAACTTTAATCGCCCTATCCTCACTTCTTCATCCGATATCAAAAGGTAACTTTTTTTGCTCTAATATTGAGTAATATTTTTTGCCTCAAATTTTTCTATTTTCTGGTAAGTAGTTGCCGTTAATTAGTAAGTTTTCCAGTGAGATCTTCTTAAATCTTTGTTTTCCGATCCATCTTCAACATTACGTTAAATCATCATCCATATCGTCTCAATGACTTATTGGTTAGTTAGGAAAAATCAGCGGAAATCTGTGACTGTATCTTCGTCGTCTGATTCCTCCAGCAACTCAGCTCTCCCTACTAAAACTATTACTCGATGTAATAACTAGAAGAAGATTCAGCCGTTCTCCAAGGGGATGATGTTGGTCCTTTAGCGTTCCCCATTTGGTTGATGATCAGTCATCTGAAGATTCCCCTAATCACCAAACTCCTAAGGCAGAAAAGGTCAAAGATCCCGCATCAAGTCGCCATTCAATCGCTGAGGATGACCTTGGCGAAGATCTGGGACTAGTCTCCTCTACCAATCCAAATGTCGAGGTCCAAGACGAAAATCGGTGAAAAGGGGGCCTGAGTACTATCAATGCGATAATACCAGTGGGATTTACCCGAGCTCATGCACTGATGAATCGATCAAGCTGATGAGGTTGAACTGCGGTATTTTTAATCAGATCAATATCCTTATCCCTGAACTCGTCGTCCACCCCTGGCATTGTCCCCGTGGCTATGTTTTTTTTATATGAATCTTATTTCATCACGGGTCGACTTGGTTTCCTTTGCCTCGTCTTCTTGTCTCCTACTGTCGTAAACACAAACTTGCTACCTCCCAACTATCGAGTAGGTCGATTATCCATATACTCGGGATGCTGGTACTTGGTGGCTAGAAGAACATCGATGTAAATTTCCGCTTTAGTGAAGAAGTTTGTGCGATTATGAAACCTCGTGGTTACGAAAAGGACTTTTACATCAGTACCAAGACTAAGCTTGGCTTGATCACGCATGGCATATGAGAGAACATAAAATCTTGGGAGATATTTTATTTTTTTGAGAAAATTGTTGAGCTTACCTCCCTCCTTCCTTTTTTTGCTTTTTACAGGGGATGGGGTGAGAAATATGGTAGATACCAGTTCGATATTTATTCTTACTCTGGAATCATGATCATGACGTCACCATCTTTTATTTTGCAGTGATTCACGAGTTCTACTAATGAAGACATCCAAACTATACTCGATATACCGGTCATTAGGGAAGGTTCCATCACATGTAACAAGCTCAAAAGATTCAGAGAAAAATTCAATGTAGCAGTCCAAGCCTTGCTAAATCGAGGAAACCACTCGGAAACACGATGCTTACTCGACCCCCGATCAAACTACTTGTGCACATAAGGCAAGTCTTCATTTCCCTCATGAAATGACATATTTAAATACTATTTGTCGAGAAACATTGCAGGAAGCATGAGCCAAATGTGAGATGGTCGATAATACCTTACCTGGCCCCAAGAAACCGCGAGTCAGCGCCGAGGAAGAAACGACATAGACTACATAAGATTCACTTGGGGAAAAATGTTGAGCTTTGAGTTTCATCAACAAATCAACCCCCATGAAGCAACTAGGCAAGACAGAATTGTGAGAAAAACAACCATGTAGAATCTAGAACATGAAGACTCACCCGCTAGATGTACCGCCGAGCCTAATGCTCTGGAATTCACGATCAAGTCGACTACAGCGAACTCAGGAGCTGGGATAAAATTTCTATCAGCAGACCTGTCAAAAGAAGCTTACCTACCAAGGAGAAATAGGCGATGATCGAGCTGGAATCGAAGATACACAAGGAAGCTTCTACACGGACTACTCGTGGATCAATCTCACATGCACCAAGGTAAGTCGTGTCAATTCATTATTTGTGATATTTGCAGGTTCAACTTGAAGACTCTAGTTCATTTAGAGTGTTTAGAATACTTGAATTTATTTAAAAATTTAATAAGTCAAGATGTTTAAAAAGGGCATAGTTTCAATTGTATTTTGAATTTCTTTTTCGCGTCAGTTTGTTGTCGTTTTAATTCTTTGAGTTGACCTCTTTAGGTCAAGCTGACAAATCATTTATAACGTTTCCCTGCGGCATTGTATTGTTCACTTTTTCATTATCAATAAAATAACATAGTTCTCTTTGAGAAACCAAAACCCTAGCTCTAGTACTTTGTCGCAGAATTCCACTTAGAACTCGAGTATCTAGGAAGACGTATTAGAGATTCACCACCACCTTTGTGTCTCTTATTCGTTCCTTCTTCAATCCCCAACTTCGGAATCAAAAGGGACAGCATACACCAACTTATCTCTGCTCCGCAACAACATTCATCACTCATTTATGAGGAGAGAGCGTAGGCAAGCCTTGTAACCACCACCATCATCACTTAGACCTCTTACTCTGAGGCATGTATCATATGGTATCAGAGCCTAAGCAGTTCTACATCATGTTGTTTCGATTTCATCTTGTTGTTCTTTATTCGATTTACTGTTCTTACATTAAATTTTTAAAATTTTTTGTTTCAATTCTTTATTTGATTACCTTGTTTTTGTTTGTCTTAAATTCAAAAAATAATTATTAGTTCTAAGCGCCATAATTGTTTTGTTTCAAATTTATAAAAACCATAGAAAAAACCATATAAAATTCCATATTTGTTTATTATGATTTGTTCACGTTGTCTGAATTTATAAAATTATAAAACCCATACAAATATGTTGATTCCCTAGGATTCAAGTTCAAAATTTTCTAGCGATATTTTCGGCATCGAGTTGATTTATTTGCATCTTTTGAAAACTTGTTGAACACTGACCGAGTTCTTTGTTGTTTGTTGTAGCCCCAATTGTGAGATGGATGATCAACATGCCCAACCACCACCTCCACCACCCGTCGCACCATTGGACCCTATGACTCAACTCCTTACCAACATCCAAGACCGTCTACAAGCCATGGATGAGAGAATGACTCGCATGAAGTAGCCGCCGGTTGCTAACGATAGGAACATACAGCCTAGGAGAGGAGCTTGTATAGAGGATGATCTCTATGAAACCGATGATGATGATCACCAAAACGGTCATCCACCAAAGCCGAGACCTGGGAGAAGAAATCATCACCATCGAGGACGATACCGAGAAGAGGAATCTTTGGATATAATGACTCCAATGTGAACTTATTCCTCCTACCTTTGCTGGAAAGGTCGAACCTGATGCGTACTTGGACTGGAAGAAGCGCATAGAGTATATCTTTGAGTGCTAGAACCACACGGATCAGAAGAAAGTTGCAGTGGCATCCGTGCAACTTGTTGAGCATGCTTTGACATGGTGGGATTGAGAGCTACCAGAAAGGAGGAGAAACCGATACAGACACATTAGAACATGGGAGGACATGAAAGATGCTTTGAGGAGAAGATATGTGCCTCCATACTATCATAGAGAAAAATCAGAGGAAGTTAAGGTAGCTTATGCAAGGAAACAAGTCTGTAAAGGACTACTGCGATGAGTTTGAAACTTTAAGGGGTTACCTAGATCTGAATGAGACCGAGGAGTCACTTATGGCTCAATTTTTCGATGGGTTGCATGAGAGGATTTCTAGGAAAGTCAAGAGGCAGCCTTACCACCAAATGCATGAAGTTGTACATCTTTCTATACAAGTTGAGTTCCAAATCAAGAAGACGACTTCATCAACTGCACGACCAAGACAGAGTCAACCAAGGGTTTCTCCCAACACAAGCAAGCAAATGGATACAAGGAAACCTATAGATATACCAGCTGGTTTGCCACCTCTAAGAGTCATAGAACATCAAATAAACCTAGTCCCAGAGCCGCATTGCCGAATAAACCAGCTTACCGAATGAACCCCGAGGATACCAAGGAATCGGAGAAAAAAGTTTGAGAGCTCATGAAAAAGGATATATAAGATATAGTCTCATTCCTTGTGTCGTACCTGTTTTACTCGTACCAAAGAAGGATAGGACTTAGAGGATATGTGTGCTCTGCAGAGCAATCAACAACATCACCATCAAGTGTAGGCATCATATTCCGAGTTTTAACGACATGCTAGATGATTTAAGTGGAGCAACATTCTTCTCTAAGGTGGACCTAAAGAGTGGATATCACCAAGTGGGGGTGAAAGAAGGCGATGAGTGGAAAAAACCTTCGAAACAAAACAAGGTTTGTAAGAGTGGTTGGTTATGCCATTCGGCTTAACTAATTCCCCGAGTACATTCATGAGACTCATAAATCAAGTTCTAAGGAACTACATCAGTAAGTTTGTCGTTGTTTACTTTGATGATATTCTTATATTTAGCAAATATTTATTGAATCACATAATGAATCTTGAACAAGTTCTAGAGGCTCTCCGCAAGGAAGAACTCTATGCTAACCTCAAGAAATGAACCTTTTGCACTAAAAAGCTTGTCTTTTTAGGTTTTATTGTGAGTTCACAGGGTTTACAAGTGGACGAGGAGAAGATCAAAGCCATCAAAGAATGGCCAAAGCCGACTAACATAGGACGTGTTAGAAACTTTCGTGAATTATGCAGAGGATTTTTAATTAGGACGCATCTACAAGCAGTGTGAGAAAGAGCTTCTAGGAAGTTCTACATGTATGAGGGTTTTATTTTCAAGGAGAAACTCTTGTATATTCTGCATGGCTCGATGAAAGAGTTGATTATAAGTGAAGCACATGTAGGAGGACTAATGGGTTACTTTGAAAGAGACAAGACCTTATCTGTAGCTAAGCATCACTTCTTTTGGCTACACCTCAAGAAGGATTTTGAGAAATTTTGCTCCAAGTGCATCACATGCCTTAAAGAAAAATCCAGATCACATCCTTACAGTCTCTATACTCTTTTACATATCCCTAACTTTCCTTGGAAAGATATTTCCATGGAATTTGTATTAGGTTTGCAGAAGATTCAACATAAAGACTCTATATTTGTGGTTGTTGATCGTTTCTCGAAGATGGCTCACCTCATATCGTGTGGCAAGACCAATGATGCATCACAGATTTTTGACTAGTTCTTCAAGGAAATCGTGCATCTACATAGGTTACCAAGGGCGATAGTCTATGACAGATACAAAATTTTAAGCCATTTTTGGAGAATATTGTGAACGAAGCTAGGCACCAAGCTCATATTCTCCACAACTTGTAATCCAAAAACGGACGATCAGACCAAAGTGGTAAATCATAATCTTTTCACATTACTTAGAGTTACTATCGGTAAAAATTTGAAAATTGGTTAGAGTGTATATCACATGTTGAATTTGCATATAACCATGTTACTCACTTTGCTTCTAAGTTGTCCCCTTTCGAGGTTGTCTATGGAGTTAAGCCTTTGACGCCATTAGATTTGCACCCTATTGAACAAGTGGACCAGGTTTTCCAAGATGGTGTCGCTAAATCCAAAATGACGCGAAGATTAAATGTTAAAGTCAAGGAGAACATCAAGAAGAAGACCGAAGCATACAAGGCCCAAGCTGATAAGCACCAAAAGAAAATGATATTTGAACCAAGAGAGTGGGTTTAGCTACATATGAGGAAGGAGAGGTTCCCCTCTAAGCAAAGCTCCAAGCTAGCCCCATGTGGAGACAGTCCCTTTATAGTCTTAGAGAGAATCAACAACGACGCCTACCCACTACAACTGACGGCCATATCTGTCAGAAATCCGCCGGAAATAGCCATTTCGGACAGATTTCTGATGGATAAATCCGTCTGTTTTAAATGGTTAGAAAATAAGTAATCGTCGGAATTCTATTGGTATTTCAGACGGATTTCCGACATCAAGATATCCGTCACAAATCTATCGGATTAGAACCAACGGAGTTCCGATGAGGCTAATCCGACGGCTTTCCGACGAACATTTTTTTTACGGATTTTCGACGGATGTGTTTCCAACAGATTTCCAACGGACAAGTTTCCGACGGATACATTAATTTTTTTTTTTAAATTAATTTTAAAAACAATTAAAATTTTAAATGTATTTTAAATACAAATAAAATTCATATGAAAGTTTAAATTTAAATTAAATTAAAATTTCAGAAAATAAAATTATCTAAATAAAAATGAAAATAATTTACTAATAGTTTATAACAAGTTTAAAACAATTTAAAATCAATTTAGTAACAATTTAAAACAATTAGAAAAATAACAAAATTCAATCTAACCATAAAAAAAATTAAAATAATAATAAAAAATTATAAAAAAATAATTAACTTAATAACAATATAAAAAAATTTAATAATTAAAAACAATATAAAAATACAAAAATCTAATAACATTCCAAATTAAAAATCTATCAATTTAAATCTAAAAATGTAAATCCTAAAAAGCTAAATCCAAAGTCTACCGCTTAAATTTACCGCCAAATTTTCACAGATCCGTCGAAAATCTGATGGATTTGAAAAATTTTAAGATAGCAAGATAAAAAATTTAATTTCCAAGTAAAATTTTGTGAATCTGTTGGAAATCCATCAGAAATTTCTGACAGATGCACGGAATTTGAATGTCTAGTCATTGGCCAGTCAAACCTTAAAACCAAACGCTTGTATCTCCAAACCGTCGGAATTCTGATAGAATTGGTATACCTTTGGAGCATCTTCACAAAAATCGTCATAACTTTCGATTGCACCGTTAGATCGACTTCAAACAACTTTCAAATGAAAGCTAACTCATAGAGCTACTTTCAATTCATCTCAATCCATCATAGTGCTTCAAAGAATGGATAATTTCAGACAACAAATTTCTAATGGATTTTGTGACGGTTTTAGGGATTCGAGGTTTTTTCGATTCGTTGCACTTGGAATTTGTTTGTAATATTCTATATTAATGATTTTAATGATAAAATATTAATAAAGATCTTGTTAGTATAAAAAATATACAAAAACAAAAATTAAACTTGTGATAGGTATACATGTTTCATTAAGTATATGTATCGTTATGTAACATGTAACCTTAATCATGCTAAATTTGTAATATTTCTAGTATAACTTGTTTAAATGTTTATTTTGTTACACATGTTTTAAAATAAGTGTTATAATTGTGTATATTACACATATATTGATATATTTATATGAAAATGAAGCAAAACCCAAAAACCGTCAGTTCCGATTGATCTACCAATTCTGTTGGAAATCTGTTAGAAATTTGTTGTCTAAAGTTTTCAATTCTTTGAAGAACTTTCACCGATGTATTGAGATGAAATTTGGACACAAGATATCTTTATGAGTTAGTGTTCATTTAAAAATGGTTTGAAGTCGATCCAACGATTCGATCAAAAGTTATGACTATTTTCGTGAAAACAGTCCAAAAATATACCAATTCTGTCGGAATTTCCGACGGTTTTAGTTTTAAAAAAAAAATTAATTAAATTTATAAATTTATTTGTATCTTTAATATATATATATATATTTCCGACGGATTTATGTGTTTCCGTCGGAAACCATCGGTAAGTTCTGACGAATTCATAAACCGTCGCAAATTTGTTGGAAATACAGACAGATTTCTGACGGATTCATAAACCATCGCAAATCCGTTAGAAATACCGACGGATTTCCGACGGATTGTAGTAGTCACTAATCCGTCGCATAACCATCGGAAATTTTTGACGGATTGAGTGTCCGTCGGAAATTCTGTCGGTTTTGCGGTAGGTTTTTTGTAGTGACCGTATCTCCCTCCTATGTGAGTTTAACATTTCTAAGACATTTAATGTTGCTGATTTGGTTCCTTTTGATGCAAGAAAATAATTATGATGCCAGAACCTCTTCAAGAGGGAGGAAATGATGAGGACATAAAAACTATACTCGATATACCGGTCATTAAGGAAGGTCCCATCATACGTAACAAGCTCAAGAGACTCAAGGAGAAGTTCAGTGTAGCAGTTCAAACCTTGCTGATTGAGTAAACCACTCATGGAACAAGATAGACGCTACCGGACAAGTCCACCACTGAGAAGCACGATGATTACTAGACCCACAATCAAACTTCTTGTGCATAAGAGGTAATTCTTCATTTCCCTCGTGAAATGACATATTTAATTACTATTTGTCGAGAAACACTGCAGGAAACACGAGCCAAATGCGAGATGGTCAATAACACCTTACCCGGCCCCAAGAAGCCATGAGTTAGCACCGAGGAAATAACATTAGAGGCTATAGAAGAATTCACTCGGGGCAAAATGTTGAGCTTCGAGTTTCATTGACAAATCAACCCCCATGAAGCAACTAGCCGAGACGGAATTGTGAGAAAAACAACCATGCAGAATCTGGAACATGAAGACTCACCCGTTGGATGTACTGCCGAGCCCGATGCTCCAGATTTACGATCAAGTCGACTTTATCACAATCCACACGAGCTCAGGAGCTGGTAAAGTTTCTATCAGCAAACCTGTCAAAAAATCTTATTTGCCGAGGAGAAATAGGCGATGCTTGTGCTGGAATTGAAGATACACGAGGAAGCTTCTACACGGACTACTCGAGGATCAATCTCACTTGTGCCAAGTAAGTCGCGTCAATTCATTATTTGTGATTGTTGCAAGTTCAATTTGAAGAATCTACTTCATTTAGAGTGTTTAGAATACTTAATTAAATTTATTCAAATTCTTTAATAACCCGACATGTTTAAAACAGTATAGTTTCAACCTTATAAAAACTACTAATGTTCTTTTAATAAGTCTTAGAAACAAAGTTTACAACCCTTATAAACCTTATGAAAACCTAAAAAATTCTCATATGGTATATTGGATGAAAACCAATACGGGTTTGATGATACCCTAAGATACAACTCTTGAATGAGAAGGACCTTCGTAACTGTATCATCACAATCTTGCATCACAATGCCGTGTATCTTAGAAAACATTAAAAACAAAATTTAATAAACCTTAGAAACAAAGTTTATAATCTACCTTGTAAAATCTAAAAATAAATAATAATTGTCTTTCTAGAATAGAGTTTATAATCTAACTTATTAAACGATAAATTTTTTATAATCCAACATATATTTTTTTTAATAATATGTAAAATTATATACAAGAAAAACCTTTGTACAAAACCGTTTTTAATAGATATGGCTGAATAAAATAGAGATAAACTACAAAATATGAAGCTTTAAACAATGGGGTTGTCGGGATGTGTACCTCGTTAAAACCCAAAAACTGGAAAACCTAATTGGGACAAAACCAGTATTTGGGAAAAAAGTACACCCATCACCAACGTCAGAAGTGAGCTTAAATAAAAAATAGAAAACATGCATAAAGATCGACGTCTAAAGTCTCGTGTCAAACCAATCTTGTATGGCACTCGTCATGATGCCTCGAGATTGTAGTGCTGAAAGACGATTTTGAACCGTCTTATCCATGTCCTGTACTAGCCGGTACATAGAGGATGGTTGCTCTTCATGTCTTCGCTTATTTCTCTCTCTCCAAAGGAAATAAACGGCCACTTTGAATGCGTACTTAATCCAACATATAAAACCTTATAAAATCTTATAAATCAATTTATAAAACCTTATTAAGTAGTTTTTGTAGAATAGGTTTGTAAACCAAGTAAAACCTCATTAAATGGTTTTATAAGGTTTTATAAATCACCTTATAAAAGCTTATAAGAAAATGTTTAATAAGAAGTTAACAATGGCCTTAAAAAAAATAGGTTTTATAAGAACATTTTAAAACCTTATTAAAATGGTTTTATATGTTTTTATAACCTACCTTATGAAATCTTAAATAAATAATTTGTCTTTCTAGAATAGAGTTTATAATCCAACTTATAAAACCATATAAAATTTTATAATCCAACATATAAAACCTTAGAAAATCTTATAAATCAAATTATAAAACCTTAGAAAATAGTTTTAGTAGAATAGATTTGTAAACCAAGTTAAACCTTTTTTTTTTTGAATAACCAGGAGGTTCAGAATCCGTGGGCCCCTAATCCCCCTGGGGCAAGGCTCAAACCAATGTTAAATTAAGACCCCTCCCAACGGGAATCGAACTCGTGACCTCCTTACCCTTGACCCACAAAGAGTTACCACTAGCGCAACCCCACGTTAGTAAGTTAAACCTTATTAAATGATTTGATATATTACCTTATAAAACCTTATAAGAAATGTATGATAAGAATTATAAATCATTTTAAAATCTTATAAAAGGTTAACAATGTCTTCAAATTAGGTTTTATAAGAACCTTATAAAAACTTATAAACATGGTTTTACATAATAAGTTTATAAAACCAAGTTAAAAACCTTATTAAATGGTTTTCTAAAATTTTGCTAACCACCTTACAAAACCTTATAAAAAAGTTTGATAAGATTTATACCACAGAGGCAATGGTACTTCAGATGTAGACTTGTCAGTTTACACGTGAGGTCTCTTCTAACTGCAGCTATAAACAAGAAACTGCTGAGATTAAATAACTTTTCAAGAAACAAGGCTTATTAATTTTTTGAATAAGAGAACAAATGGATCATCTGACTTTTCTAGATATCACAGATCAAATGATATTTAATTTGAGACAACTCGTCACATTAGAAATAAAAGAATGGAATTATGACTACTTTCACTATGAATGAACGAATGTAACTTATCATATATTTAGCGTGACAGAGTTTCCAATTTGCTTGCCATAGTTGAATACTCATTTCCATGGATGATTATGATTTCGCATAAAGGCAATGACTTTTTGCATATGTCTGTGTGGAAATAAATGTGTTACAGAAAGAAGATTGTAGTTGTAGGGAAGAGGTCTTGCAACATTGATTCCCTCTCGTCAAGGAAGCCCTCAGCTGAAAGAGAGTCGTTGATCCCACTTTCTTCAATAGAGAATTTATAGTTTGACAATCAACAATTACAGAAACAAGTTCAGAATTTATCTAGACTTGGTTCTTTACAATCTCAAAATTTGAACTACTGCAATACCTTTCTGTGTGAACCTTAGATTAAAAGAGAAGGAGAACCCAAAAAAAAAAAGCAACCTTCTGCATATATACAATTACGTTTCCCAGATTCTACATTTCGATCTTAGTCCAATGATATCCAAGAACGTTAAGCTATATATGTTCCAAGAGTTGTGTTATATACATGAAGAACAATGACAGATATGGCGGCCTGTTCGTCTGGCCGCAACGTTTTTGGCCGCAGAAGAAATCTGGTGGTGCGTCTAGTACTGTTGCGGCTGCGGCCAATCGATGTTCATTTATTTGCCGCAAAAAGCTCCGGTTGACGCTGCGACCAGACGTGCGGCTATTAAATGAACAAGAATTATAGCATCAGCCTGCAAGCCGCAGGCTACAGCCATAGGTGGCAAGCAAACGAACAGGCCAGCATCAACAATCACCTTTAGCTTATACTCCTTTCCATTCGTGTGATTGATCAGCACATTATCATCTTCTCTCACCTCATTGTCACACATCTCCAATTTTAGTAATCGATCCAACAAAACTAGAAGTGAAAGTTAACACAAGACTAATCCAACAAAACTTTAATTTAAATTGAAATTTGGGCAAAAGATAGATCATTACTTTGAATAACTATCGAGCAATCTATCAAAGACGCATGAACTCTTTCCCGAAGATGAAAGCTTTGTTTCGTCTCTTCACACCAGACAATCTAAAGGCTAGAGGTATTAGGATTTTCGTGCAAAGGCGAATTTTCAATTCCCAAACGGATTGAATCCAATGACGAGGAAGAAACTGCGGCGGAATTTATCTCTGGGGTAGATGACGGGAACTGAAGGTTGAGTGATTGATAGGTGTGAGACTGAACTTGTGTCTTTTTATTAAGGGTATTTCAATCAAAAGAACCACCCAAAATAGTATTTAAGAAAATAAATAAAAAAATAATAGTATTTCTCTAAACATCTCAAAGATAAATGTGTTCAGCATGTTAATTTGGTAATTAAAGTGTTAAGAGGATATTTAGTATCTTCAATAAAATATATTTAAAAATATACATATGAAAAATTCTGCACGTAACATGAGCATTCTTGTTTTTCTTACGTTAAATAAAATTTTATTATAATCAAAGTATACTTAAAAATTCACTGGAAACTGATAATATGCGGAAAATACCTAATAAGATTAAAAATTCAAAAACAAAGTTTTTGAAAATTCTGGATATATCAAAGAATAACAATAGAAGCTAAATTATAGTGCTCACAAATTGGATAAATGGCCGATTCTCCACTATTTTAAATTTGAATTTCATACACCAATTATTTAAATCCGGTGAAAACCAATAAATCGTGTTATGGAGTTATTGTGTCATTAATGGATACTAATGATATTTAAGCGATTAAACGATGTTGTTTTGATTTTTTAAAAAATTTAATTTAAAATTTATATTAATCATTCCAAACCGGACAACTATGGTTTACAAAAATTGATTCGGTACACAAATTAATATTCAACCGGAAAACAGTCATTCAACGCCGAAGCACCTCTCCCTCACCTTATGCACCATGGTTTCATCACTCCCGTCCCTCTCCATTACGTCCGTAACGGCGCTGTTCCCAAAGCCGATTGATCCGATTCGGCAATCGAAATCAGCGGACTCGTCAAACGTCCGGCGAAATTCTCCATGGAAGAGCTAATCTCCGAGTTTCCTAGCCACGAATTCCCAGTAACTCTCGTCTGCGCCGGTAATCGCCGGAAGGAACAGAACATGGTGAAACAGACGATCCGATTTGACTGGGAATCCGCCGGAGTATCTACTTCACTCTGGAAAGGTGTTCCACTTAGTGAAATACTCCGTCGATGCGGAATATACAGCCGAAGAGGTGGCGCTCTAAATTGACCAATGAAGCAAACTCACTGGACCAATCACGACAACTACCTCTGATATTATCTCCACCGAGTCCATGTTGATTCCACCGATGAGAAATCGGAGCTGCATGACCGGCGAATACAAAAAGAAACTGAGGAAAAGAACCCAATTCATAAATTCTTTCAATATCTGAATCTCCATCCATTTCTCAGTTCGTTTCATATCCCCAAATCATCAAATCGTAAAAAACTTCGTTTTTGAATTTTTTTTTTTTATCTCATTTGGTCTTTCCGACGTATTATCAGTTTCCCGCAAATTTTTAAATCTTTGTATAATACTTTGATTATAACAAAATGATCTTTGACGTTAAAAAAAATATTCATGTTATGTGCAGAATTTTTCATATATATATTTTAAAATATATTTGACAGAGATACTAAAAATCCATTTAACATGTTTAATTACCAAATTAACATATTTAAGACTTTAATATTTTCGGATAAAAAATACTTTTAATCTTATTTATTGTTGATTATATTATTTAACCCATCTACTTTTTATCCGAAAAGAGAAACGTGTTAAATATGTTAATTTGGTAATTAAACGTGTTAAGTTTCTATACTCAAAGTTTGACATGTACCTCAAAGAACTTCAAACCCATGTTTTTTGCAACAACATTGAGAGCAGCTGATGTTGGCGTGAGGCATGCTCCTGAAATAAAAATGTGAAAGTTGAGAATCAAACGAGAAAAAGGTTGTACAATAATAAAAATAAATGTGTCACCAGAGACCAAAAATTTCAATCTATTACATGGAACAAATAGAAAAAGAACCAGGATGCATACCTGAATTCGATGGAGTTATGGCCACAACATCATTTGCAGCAATTTATGGTAACTGAATTCGATGGAGTTATTAAAAACCTACAGTGGTGATATACTTTTGGTTAAAGATGAGAGCTGTATAACATCTCTGTGATTTTACATAAAAGAGCATTAGTATGATACCTTTTACCAAGGATCATGTTACCTGTCTGCATCAGCATCAGTAGTAGCACCAAACTTTGGAGTTTCAACTCCAAGATCATCAGTTTTACTCAATCCCAGCCAAAAGCTGCTTAGCATAGGTAAGTTTGGGATCCAAACGACCTCCCCCAAAGTCCTCACTTACATTGTCCTGTTGTGAAAAAGAAGATTTTCAAAGTGTATTTTTATAATCATTTTAGGAAATAATATTTTAGGGTTAGAAAAAATGATACCTTGGGTGTGCAGTTCAACATAGAGCTTTCTTCTACATCTAGTTATACGACAAAGATTCGGTGTGCATAGGCTCCAACCACTCCATGAAATGGCCTCATAGCTTTTCATATAATAATGGAAAATAAAACATTAAATACATGGAGAAGTATATACACGCAAACAAACTCAAAAGGAAAGGTTCAAGGACATTGATAAATTAAGACCAGAACGTATAATTTTGGAAACGATAGCAGTTTTTGATGGATTCAAAGTCTTAAGATTTATCTGATGAGACGAGAAAACCTTTTACCTAGGATAAAGTAAATTGAATAAATTTTCTCGCAAATACAGAGACGGAAATATTTACTTCATTAGCTTAACATACTCATATGAAGAATAAAAAGATTTAACATCAAATTTTTCTTCAGAAATACCAACCTGTTGTGTTAAATCAAAAAGATCGGAAAAAGTGATTAGTAAAATACAAGATGAAAAAAGATGATGAAAAATTAGAAGATACTTCAGAAATGTTAGATAGTAGATACATTGGGTACATCTTAGTTTTCTTTTTGTTCTCGTAAATCTTATCAGTGGTTGATTCAGAAGATGTCCACTATTTACCGTATTGTATTTAGTTCCGAATTCCTGTGAATATAGAATAGCAAGGAATCAACATATGGTATCATAGATATGAATATATAGTTTAGTAAACTAAAGCAATGATTCAAAGAAAAAACAAAGAGAAGAATTTGAATGGATAAACATTAGACTAATTTAAGGTTATTTGTATGTTTTGGACAATCAGAGAAGCTTTCTTAAATGTCTAGTTGAATGTCCTAATATCACTCAGTTTCGAATAAGGTTCGAGTCGTGGAGAAAAGCTGATTTTTTTCTTCTTTTTTTCTTTTACTCGAACAGAAATTAAATAAAATAAAAGAAAAGGTTGAATCAACTCGAAAACTTCCAAAACAATTTTTTTTAAGAAATAAAATAATAGAAAATTGATGAAATACTAAAATTTGAAAACGGAAGCACTATGGCTTATGAAGATCGATGACTCGATGGGTTATATTCAGAAGTTCATGATGAACTTGATTTTCAGAAGCACTTTGGTTTGATTTAGAGATCTATCATAGAGTTGAAATATGGAAGTACTTTTGCTTAGATTCAGAAGCTCATGATAAACTTGATTTTCAAAAGCACTTTGGCTTGATTCAGAGTTTTATCATAAACTTGAATTATGAAAACACTTTGGCTTACATTTAGAGGGTTATGATGAGATTGAATAATGGAAACACTTTTGATTAAAAAAAAAAGTATTTGGCTTAGAAACAAGAACGAAGCCGATTGTTAGATCATTGTGGCTCTGATACCATGATAGACGGATGAGAGATTAGGTCTGGGAAGAATTTATATTAACTCTCATAATATTAACGTTAGATACATATGATTATGTAGTGAAGATATTTACTATAGATTGATATAATATTAATTAATATATTCATGTAATATTTTACGATATCCTTTGATATCGTCTAGATGATTCTATATCATCCTATAGGTTTTGTGATAGGAATCCACATACCGGACAGCCAGCTATCACGTCCGCAGACAAGTTCGCATACCAGTCATACCCGAGTGCTGCCGAGTCTGCAGACAGATTTTACCCGAGCGCTATCCAGTCCACGGACGGGGTCTACCCGAACGCCGCCCTGCCTACGGACAAGTCCTACCCGTCTACGGACAAGTCCCACCCAAGTAATGCCGATCACATAGACTTGGCACCACCCGATCAAGACGAGGCATTGGAGGTTCCCACCATACCACCCGGACCCATCAAGAGGAGCAAGACCAAGCTCTACCGGGACAAGTTCGTACGAGTCGTACAAAGGCTCATGGAGCAAGCAGCGGCAAGGATCGAACCAACCCGCGCCACCACCAAGGACGCTCGATACTTCAGCGTCTTCACCATCACAAGGTGAAGACGCTCCCAAGACGTCAAGAGAACCGCACTCTTTTTTTCTATTCGGATTTTCCCTAAGTGGTTTGCCGAATAGGTTTTTAATGAGACGAAGAGACTTGACGCATCACGCCGTACCATTGCCAACCTTCTTGGAAACGTTCGGGCCAAGTAAGGATAGGCAAAGACGTGATCCTATCCGAGAGGCCCACCCACATTTTGGACTTCTTCTTTTAGCTTCCTATTCTTTATTTTGTCTTTATGCGGCCCGCTAAAAAGTATGTTCTTTAGCGGCCTTATTTGAGATGCTAAGCCCTACATTTGTAGCCTATAAAAGACACCCTTCCCTTCATTATAATGGGTAGATTTTTTCCCAAATACTTAGAGTTATTCTCTTTCGGTTCAATCGAGCTCTCGCTCTTGTGCCAATCTTTTGGAAACGCTTCCTCAAGCCGGGCTTGGAATCGTAACCGGCCTTGCCGTATCGAGAGATGTTCCATACTTCTTGTGTTGCATTTCAATCCATTCCCCTTTCTTTCGTGAAGAACCGGGTCGAGTCATCCTCGATTCTTTACTCCATCCCGCTATCCCATTCCGTTACCATTCTGCAACCAGTCCGTACCGAGTCATAGCCTAGTCGGCACCGAGTATCCGTGACAGATCCTCGGATCTGTCCCTTGGGATACATCATCTGGTATCAGAGCTAAAACTTAACAACCATGCCCTCACATGGTGGGACAGAGACATGGCTGACCGACGCCGGAATCGAGAAGGACCTATCCCGACTTGGAAGGTCATGAAGTACATCATGCGAAGGCGATACGTGCCTCCGCTCTCTCATCAAGAGCTTCAAAAGCGCTTCCGACGGCTCACCCAAGGAAGCAAAACCATGGAAGAATACTACGAGGAGTTTGAGCACGTCCGGAACCGTCTCCAACTTGAGAAATCTGAGGAAACTCTCATGGCTCAATTCCTCGACGGTTTACAAGACCGGATCATGCGCAAGGTCGAGAGGCAAACATATGGAGGTTTCGAGGAATTGCTTCACTTGGCCATCCAAGTTGAACAACAAGTTAAAAAGAAGACCGCGAGCATGAACCGGAGTCGACCACAAGGAATGCTTCCCCGAGTAACCAAGCGATCCCTGCCCTGGATCGATCCAAGCTTCCGTAGTCGAATCCCGGTTTCGACCAAGAGCTCCCAAGCCAGCCCGAGAACCCCGACAAGATGCCCGACGTGGTCCAGAAGCTGTCCGGGCCCGAGACATCATATGCTTCAAGTGCCAAGGACACGGTCACTATGCTCGCAACTGTCCGAACCAGCGGGTCATGTGCTCACCCCCGAGGGTGAATACGAGTCTCAAGACGACGAACCAGCACCCGCCAAAGAAGAAGGCCATATAGCCGATGAGGTTGAGTACCCGGATGAAGGCGAGCTACTCGTGATCCGACGCATCCTTAACACCACCCCGACCGCGAAAAACCCGAGCCAACGGGAGAACATCTTTCACACGTGATGCACCGTCAACGGGAAGATCTACGGACTGATCATAGACAGCGAGTCGTGCACCAATGTCGCCAGCCTCCACATGGTGAAGAAGCTCGACCTCCCCACTACCAAGCATCCGACACCATACAAGCTCAAGTGGCTCAACGACAGGTTGGTGATCCACGTAGTCGAGCAAGTGTCAATCCCCTTTAGCATTGGTCATTACCAAGACCAAGTGCTATGCGACGTGGTGCCAATGCAAGCAAGCCACCTACTCCTAGGGCGGCTTTGGCAATTCGACAAAGGGGCCACTCATGCCGGTCGCACCAACCGCTACTTCTTTGTCCATGAAAGGAAGCGCGTAAGCCTTGCCCCATTCTCACCCAGTCAAGTCAACGAGATGCAAGCCAAGCTCTCCAAAGGATCCGCGGCTAAATCCAACTTCCTCCTCACGGTAGTACCTTGAGGAAATCCCATGGTCACGGTGTGATACTCATGCTGCCTAAGGAATACGTAAGAGGTATTTTTTTTTTAATTTGACGAATTCCCAAGCTAAGCTGTTATTTTTTCTTTCTTTTTTATATTTATTATATTATAGTTGTATATGCAGCATATTTAGATAACATCAAAATTTTTAAATGTAACAAATAATGATTTATCTTTTGGAAAATAATTTTCATATTTTTTAGATAGATAATATCCGTTATATGCATATTTTAATAATGATAAATCTAAATTAATATTTTTCTTGAAAACATAACATATCAATTGTACCTTCTTGTAGTGGAATGATCCACCCCACTCTTTTTAGTTGCAATCTTGATTGTATACTAAGTATTTCCTCAACTCCCTTTAAAGAAATTATTATTTCAAAATGATAAAACCGAGAAAAGAGGAACCAAATAATGTCGACACCAAAATAAACCTAAAATTTTTCAATGATTTTAATTTATTTTACTTCGTGTGAGGTTTTATGGGATTCAGAATATTATGAGGTTTAATTAAAATAAACTTAGTTTATCAAATTTTACTAACATATATCTATTTTAGTTTAAAAATTTACTTTGCTCAATAAACAAAAATACTCATGCTAAAATAAAAATAATACTGTAGGTAAATATTTAAATGACAAACCATAGTTAATAGGTAGTCAACTTTTTGACTCAAAATATTTGTCAAAATTGTGCAAAAGTAAGAAAGAAGGAGGAATTAGTTTTTAGACCATAGAAGAGTTCAATTTAGCACTTTTAGCGAAACAAGTATGGCGTTTAATGGAATATCCAGACTTTCTATTTGGCAAAGTTTTCAAAGGAAGATACTATCGGAAAACATATCCACTAGATCCACTAAATCCAATCATGTCACGCTCTCCCACATATGGATGGAGAACCATCACCTCGGCTAGACCTCTGGTTAAAAAAGACTAATTAAAAAAGTTGGTTCTAGATATTTTACTTTATTTTGGAATAATCCATGAACACCAGCTAATCGTCTGATGCCAGCATTATGTAAAGGACACAATTATTACTCTCACTTATAAGAATAAGAATATTCGATGGAAACTAGTTATCCTTCATTTGGTACAATACCTCCTTATTATGGTCCATACATTCACCCACTACAAACTCATACATTGAAATTAAAATGGCCCCTAAATTACGTCATTTTATAGGATAAATTATAACGGGTTATCTATTGGTTAATTTGAATCTTGGAAAAAGAAGAATATATTGTGAAATTCAGTGTCCTCGGTTTGGTGCGGAAGATGAGACAATCAATCATACCCTTTTGAATTTCCATCAGTAGTTCAGGTATGGACATTATTAAAAATACCATCGACACTCGGACAATTCCCTGGGACTTCAGTTTTTTCGAATATGGATAATTTATTCTGGAGAATTCCTGGAATATAACGATGAAAGTTTTTCATGGATTTTGTGGTATATTTGGAAAGCAAGAAATAATAAGGTATTTAAAAATATCGATAGAGACCCACAAGAAATCTTAAAATTAGCGGAAACCGAAGCTTTACCTTGGAAGTAGGCACAAATTAAAGAACATAATGAGCTTAATCAAATCACTCAGGATCCGGTGTTCCATCCTATTCTCAGAATTCAGTGTTGAAAGAGTTTCGTTGTCATGTAAATGGTTCATTGAAAGAGACGGAAATTTTCTCTGGATTATGTTGGTTCTTCTTTCAAGATGATGTGGAGGGAACAATTATGGAGGCATGTAACATTCGTAGGTGCCTCTCCCTTTTGCACGCCAACTTAGAAGCTCTTATATGGGACATAACTAATCTAATTGTACAACAAAAAATAGAAGTAACATTTGCAACATATTCCTCTGAGCTGTTGAAGATGGTGCGCCAACGTAGTGGCATGCTTTCTCGACAAACCTGAACTATCTCTTGAGGATTAAGAATTTGTTCTTATTTTTCTCTTTTTTAGTTTCTCATAATTTAAATTCAAAGATAGATAAATTAGCATGAAGTGCCAGTTTTTATCCGCAATTTATTATGCATCTAAACTTTGTACCACCAGTTTTGGATTTTTGAGCTGTTTTAAGCAATTTATAATTGTTGACAAAAAATATTTGTCATAATTAATAGGATCAACTTTCTGAAAAATATATTTTAGATATCATAAATCACTTTAATTTATTAAATAACATGTTATGACTATTTCACTTGCTATTGTTTTATTAATTATGTAACGTTTAGGAATAATGAGAGCAAATCAAACCTTTTTATTGAATAAAATGTTAAATTGTATTCAAAGTAAATTTTTTACAACATATGTAACTGTTTTTGAAATTGTTTTGAAAAGAACTAGAATTCTAATTTTGATGTGCGATAAGTGATATTGTCTCGTTTAAACCCAAAAGTAGAAAATTCAATTGGAAAAAGACTACAAATCATTTTCGAACGAGCTGATACAAAAATCGAAATAAAATTGAAAAGCGATGGCTTATGCCTTTGCACAAGATGAAACATCAAATGAGGACTATCAATGTTTTGATGCAAACTAGACCTGCATAATCCCAACAAGCTTAGAATCATCTAGCGAGGAGCACCAATTTCGAATATGCTTGTCGATCTGCGTGATAAGAGTCGTTGGCGAATTTGGAAGATCTCCATGTCTTCGAACATTCCTCTCTCTCAAAATGCTATGAATTGTAGTTTGAAATGCATATCTCGATAGAACTGAGTAGCAGCGTCTAGGCTTTGATCCGAAATAAGGCTTAGCATTTGAGACCACTTCGTGCGGAATCTATTCTTCAATATACCTTGCATCAAAGATTTCTAATTTTTTCCAGAGTAAACACAAGAGAAGAATAAATGTTATCGCGATTCGAAGGGGTTCTCACAGAGAATACATGATGTATTCAATCCAGCGTTCGAATAAGACATTCGATCTCCTGTTGATAGTCTATTATGAATCGAGAACCACACAAAAACATAATATTTTGGAGTAGAATGATTAAATCAGACACTTTTCAACCAAATCATAAGAGGTGCTGCTTCACGAATTAATATTAGTTTGGTAATGGTTGGAGCAGCAAACTCGGATTCGGCAAAAATCTCATTTTTTGGTGTGTGTTTAGAGCTGAAAACAAATTTAAACTTATCCCCTTTAAAATGCCATAAGGGAAACATCTATCATGTTTGGAATTAGGCAAAATCTTTGAACCTCAAGTGCTAAATCAATCTGCTCTAAAAACATATGTTCTATGTCGCCTATGTCTTTTTATTGTCCAAACTGACGCCACTAAAACATTTAAACTGATCTCTAGATCAGTGACTCCTCTCATACCAATTTTATTATACCTTAATATGATCAGATAGCATAATATTTTATAAAGCTCGCTACGTGAATAAATATCATGTCAAATAAAAAAATCAGTATTATATTTTCAAATTTGGTATGCAAATATATAAATAATTAAATTAGCTGTAAACATTTAAATATAAATATTTAAATTAAATAATTAATTCAAAGGGTCAGAATTCATAAAATGTTCTATTTTAGGTGATGAAGAAACCAAAAGGTTAATAGGGTTTCATCCGTTTGCTTCACGCTTGGATAGGATTGGCGAAGTTTATTGAAATTTTTGAAAATTAAACATCAAAATCAATGGCTTTCGAGAAAAACAAACTATAATAAAACTTGAAATGAATAATTCATATTTTCGTATTAATTGTCAACACAAAACACATTGATGCCAAACGGATGGATTGCTAAAAGGCCTAACAATGTAGCACAAATGGACAAAAAAAAAAATAGTATGATCAATGATCTCTTTTAGAGTTCTACAACGTGAAAAATACTCTTAAAGCTAAAATGCATGTCAATTAGCTGTTTAATTACTATAATAGCCCCTAATAAAATCTGCCACAAAAATGCAACTTAATTAGCTTTATATTTATTATCATAGCCCCTAATAAAGCCTGCCACAAAAATTGGCGACTTTTTGTTGAAAATTTTAATATTCCACACGTGTTTTTCCGCGAAAGAAACAGAACGTATTATGGAGCTCATGGAGCTAGTTACACTGGTACGAAGACGAAAATGGAATTAAGAAAACAAGGAATCCACCCGAGTAAAAGTCTATAACACAGCCCAACAGCCATGACGAAGAGAGTAAACCTGTTTGGTGTAAAACATAATGTAATGCTGTTTGGTTTTCTCACTTTACGTCAAGATTTTTTCTCATAGTGTGGTTGACTGCTCAGAATAGAATATCCATGGGAGACCGAATGTTATCCCGGAATGCTAATATTTCATCGACTTGTGTTTTCTATTCGATCGCCATAGAAAACCTGTTTGCCCTTTTACTATGCAGTATGCTATCACATTTGGTCTACTCCGAGATAAGTACACAACACATTCTGATGGGGGTGCTTATCTTTTCATTCTGAGATATGTATTCCAAGCAACGATTTACCTCTTATGGCGGAAGCGTAATCAACGACGGCATAGGGAAGTACCATTACCCATGACCAAATTGATCTACAACGTGGAGAAGATATAAGAAACCGACTCTCATCTTTACAAAGCCGAGGCGTAATGGTGGAGGGAATGCATCTTTGGTTTGCTTTTCGGAGCCAACAATGATTACTTATGTATTACCTCTATTTTCGTTCTCTTTTTCATTTTTCAACTCTTTCAGTGGTGTCGTGTACTTTTTCCCAAAATTGGTTTTGTCCTAAATGGATTTTCCAATTTTAGGATTTAACGAGTCATTCACCATTCAAATCTTTTACTATGAACTTTCAAATTACTAGTTAACAAACAGTCGCATTTAATGTAAAAATGATTTTTTTTAAATATAATTTTACATATTATTAAAAAAAAAAAAGAGTAAACCTGCGATGAGTCTTTGGCCGTAATTGACAATCTTCAGATGGGATCAGAATGGAGGGAACGAGCTATCAAATTATCTCTCGAAGCCAAGGAGGACAGCCTCTCACAACATAGGATTGAAGGCGTGCGTTGGAAGTGACACTCCTGCGAAGGACAGGACAACTTTTTTCCCGTTCAAAGACGCAACTTCCATCTTCCAGTCAAGGAACTTCTGCATAATGCTCGTGATTTCAGCCATAGTACAACAAACAGAGGGAAACGTCTAGGATTTTTATTAGCCTCTATAACTTGGGGATTCGAGACTTCAAAAATCATGTGTTGAAGCAAGAAAGAGACATGATTTCTGCTTTCAACAGCCCAATGTAAACTCGAAAGGCTAGTGTGAAGATCAGACCTAATTTGTGAATAAGCGTGACAACTATGAATTCGAACCTCACCGTTCACATTTCTCGCTAACCAACCTCCTCCACTGACACAGCGCGAGCTATCCCATGCATACCCGACATTACATTTAGCAAACACCCTGGCTGATGCAATACACTCCTCTTGTGAATCAGTGTGATTCTTCTGTATCCACTATAAGTCTCTACGTTTTAGAAACTGAGAACCAGTGTTCAGCTTCCTCACGGGCCTGTTCAATAAATACCTCCTGATTCATTCTCTTCCTTTCAAAGACAAACATGTTCCTGGCCTTCCATATATGCCAAATAACCGAATGAATGGATCGCCTATCACTTTCAGGGATAGTGTTTTTCCTATACATAGCAAGTATTTGATTGATGATTAAGAAAACAGAAGAGGAGGAGAAGCCATGACATGGTAAAGGCACCTCTTCTGCAATCCACATATTCTGCACTTGCACACAGTTGAAGAGAACATGACATATCATTTCAAATGCATCACCACACGAAGAACAAGTTTGGTCCTTGAGAATATCTTTAGAAAGTAGTCGATCATAAACAACTAATGCTTCATTCATTGCTCTCCAAAGGAACTGACGAATTTTTGGCGTAGTCTCAAGTTTCCATATTCTTTTCCAAAAGAAAATTTCCAGAGGAGGAATGGATTATGTTTAGCATCCAGACTTACCCCCTAAGGCTTCCGATAGAGAATAAGCACTACTAGTGTTGTACTTACCCGATTTCGTGAGACATCAAGCAAAAAAACACTTGCAAATTTTGATATCTTCATCTTGAGAATGATATGAGTGTCCTTATCTACGAAGGTTTATCGAGTAAGGGGTTCATTCCATCTTGTTCCACCATTAACAAACAAATCTGATACTTTCATATTGAGGTTGCTAACCGGTTCCAAGCTTCTAGGTTTCCTTGGGAACTCATATCCAGACCAGTATGTCATGGCCACTCCCTCTGGTTTGAATCATCCAGTTTATTATCAAATCACGTCCAAAGACCACACTAAGCCAACCAAAGGAAAGACGAGTGCCTACTTCACACTTACACAAACAAGAATTCTTACACAAACAAGAATTCTTAAAGTATCGACTCTTTAGAATTCTCGAGAGGAGTTATTGTGGTTGGTTCCGAATTCTCCATGCTTGTTTTCCCAAAAGAGCTTGATAAAATCTTCCAATATCTTTGAAACTTAACCCCCTTTCTTCTTTCTTACGACATAAAAATTTTCATGCAACTCAAGGTATCTTTCTTTGAAACTTAACCCCCTTTCTTCTTTGTTACGACGTAATAATCTCCTATGTGGTGGAGTTATGCTTGTTGCTAACTCCACCACAATTCAGTCATTCCGCTTGTTATATTTTTATACGTGTCTTGAGGAAATTTAAAGCACGACATCGCATACACGGGAAGAGATATCACAATAGATTTGATAAGAACTTCCTTATCTCCCTGGGAAAGTGACTTAGCAAACCATCCATGTAAGCGAGATTTGAGTTTTTCCTTGATATAACTAAGGAGATTATTTTTGCAGCTGCTAAAACATTCTGGCACCTCTAAGTACCCACCTTCTCCACCTTCCTTCTCAATGCACATAATATTTTTGACACTTCATTTATCGTCCTCTTTTACTTTTTAAGCTACTAAACATTCCGACAGCCCTAAGTACCTACACAGTTTTTCCCAACAATAATGATGGAGTAGCCTGAATAAAAAGTGACTCCTCACCATTTTTCATCCCAGACAGTTAATGTCCTAATTATACCGTATATACCCCATATTTAGTAAGATTCCAACAATATCCTTCCTCTCTAACAATTGAACTTGTCTGATACATCTAGTGGAACTTGGTTTCTAGGTAAAAAGCCTCAAATCAAAAACATCCTACAATTGGTTTGGGTTTATAACGTTTAAGAGTACTAAAAAAATATTTCTCAATCACGTTTTGACTACATGCTTGTTTCGGTCTACACAAGGGTCAAAGGGTGACCAAATAAATCCAAGAAATGCAGCTTACAATCCATTCTGAAAGCTACTGTTTCTAATAAATTTCATAATTACACTCGGCCAATTTTAGATAGTTTTCTTTTTCACTTGTTGATAAGGATGACTGAAACGGCATTGGCTTCCTACACAGTCCTGTTTTGAGATAAAACACACAATACTTTTCACTAGGACGAATTGCATATACACTCGATAACGCTAGTTCTTGTCTCTCCTGAGTTCCCTCATCAAAAATTCTTTGGTATTCAATCACAATCAATTCAGACTAATGGTTTAAAACCAAATAAAAAAGAAAACGTTAGATCAACCAAAGCATACTACATTAGAACTTAATATTTTACAATCTCTTAACCATCTAAACCCTCTTCGGTTATACCAAAATCAAGGCTTCCCTCTCATGAGAAATTAGTATCAACTTTTGTTCATTATAATAACAAATATTTAATAACAGACTAACTTCTTCTACAATCTCTTAACCATTTTTGCGGCTAGGATCTTCACTTTCTTTCCTATCTCCTTTACGATTTCTCATCGAACCTGAAATTTCTAGAGACTAGATATTTTATTCTAAAGTGCAGAAATAAATCAAACGATAAATGAATAATGAGACGACACTAGATTTAACGAGATATCACTTGGTTCTCTTTCAAACCAATCACTAGTCTTCGGTATTGAAATATTAAAGAGAAGATTAATATTGGCTTAGTCAAAGAGGAGTTATTGTCTTGTTGTTCCAAGGAGGAGACATTTGGCTTTAATTTTCAACATGCACAACCTCTTCTCTCACTTTTATGCATCGAGTGGTGATTCCCTATGCTCTTTATGCAAGTCATCTTGTATTTAAAATATATCTCTATATATTTGTATTTCTTTGTACAATTCAAAATAAGAAAAAATATTTTCTTCTTTATTCTCTCTATTCTCTCTAATCTTATCCAGCCAATATTCTAACATGGTATCAAAGCATTGGTCCTCATTTTGAAAGAGAAGAGAATCTTGGTCCGCTTTGCTCATAAGAGTATAACCACTTAAGGCAGTGATAAATCCAAATTCCTCTTCAAAATTCTCAAAGGGGAAGAGAACCATAGTCCGCTTTGCTCATAGGAGTATAATCACTTAAGGTTTGATGAATCCATATTCCTCTTCTTAAATCTCCCATTCTCCCATTCTCCCATTCTCTTTATACTACTTCTTAAATCTCTCATTCTATTTTTTTAAGGGGAATAAAACTTTGGTCCGCTTATATAAGCACTAAGGTTTTGATGAACCCAAATTTCCCTTCTTAAATATCTCATTCTATTTGTTGAGTTGGGGAAGAGAACCTTAGTCTGCTTTTATAAGCACTTAAGAGTTATCCTCAAAGGGGAAACTATTTGTTGTGGTCTATGACCATAAGAATCACGCTTTGTGGAGTCGGACTTTGGAGTCATATTGAAACTTTTCATACTCCAAAGGAATCCACCAAAAGAGATGGAAAATAAACCATCAAAGAAGGAGAAGAGGAGGCGACTCTTGAGAAAGAAGCCAAAAAGTGGTTTCAAGAAGATCACACCGTCTTGCCATTCTCCAAAAATCTTTTGAAGCTTCCATCCTCGAAACTTACTCCTATTGTGAAAATTCAAAGGAGCCAAGAGATACTATCAAGAACGTGTACGACAACGTATCAAACCTCACCCGTGTGTTTGAGGTAAAGAAGGCCATCAACAACCTAAGCCAAGAAGATATGGAGTTCACCAAACATTTTGGAAAGTTTAGGTCCTTGTGGGCCAAACTTGAGATGCTAAGGCTGAATACCTTAGATCCGGTTGTGCTCAATGAAAGGAGAGAGCAAGACAAGGTCTTTGGTCTCTTTCTCACCTTGAACCCATCCTTCAATGACCTCATCGAGCATCTTCTAAGGGCTGACAATTTCCTAAGCCTTGAAAACGTGTGTTCTCAAGTCCAAAAAGAACAAAGCTCACTTGGTCTTTTTGGTGGAAGAAGCGAGCCCCTCATAGCAAACAAAGGAGTATACAAGCATGAGGAAAGGCAGATATGGGTTTGTGACCATTGCAAGGAGAAAGGTCACATCAAAGATAAATATTGGATTCTCCATCCTCACCTTAAGCCAAGCAAGTTCAACAAGTACCCAAAGGCGAATCTCACTCATGGAGCTATGGGTGATCAAGGACAAGCCAGTTCATCAAAACAAGAAGAAGAGGTTGTGAGTAATTCAGACTTGTAAGCTCTCATTCGATCTATTGCATCCTTAAAAGAATTTGGATAGTGAGACTGGTTTGGTGTACGCCCCCTTTCTTGTTATACACTTTGATCCACATTCGCTTGTCTTTGGTGTATGGCCCCTTTGTTGGTTGACATGAGACATAATTTTATATCTATCATTTTTCACATTATTCTATTTCATGGTCTGTTTTTTCTTCTCATTCTATTTTTTTGATCTGTTTAATTTATGAAGTAATTTAAATTGTTGGAATAAATTGGTACATTGTTTGTTTTTCTGTCTATCTTGCAAGGAATAATGTGCAAAATTTACTTCATTCCAAGATCGACTTTCTTTATACCCCAGCCGATCATGAGGGGAGGATGTTGGAATTATGACCTTCATGGCTAACTGATGTGGCTGACCAAAGAGGTAGAACCTGATGGATAAATCGAGGTGCTGGACGCAAGCGTGGTGAACTCAAGATGGCAGACCAAAGTAGTGCAGACCAAAGTAGTAGTCAATGAGGCTGACTCAAAAAAATCCTACAATCATTAACAATGATGCAAAAGCGTGCAATCACATGATTGAAAGCTTGATCTCTTGGTTCCCATCGATCAAGCTTAAGGGAGAGTGTTAAAATATGGCCATTGGTACTTCATGGGCAAGATCATCTTTTGTCCTACTCTAGCCAATTTTTCGGGGGGGGGGGGGGGGATAATGGGATTTAATCCATCATGGCTAACTGAAGTGGTGAACCCAAGAAGAAAACTGGTGTGGTTGCCAATGAGACTGAATCAACAAATCCTTCAAGCTTTAATTTGCAAAACTCTTAACCGGCCATCAACAAAGAAGCACAAAGGCTACTCTCTAAACACTTATTTCTCTAATTTGCAAGCTCAATTCTCATCTAAAACTTTCTTATCACTCAACGGAAATTACTTTAAAATTTTAAATCTCTTGTTGTTGAAGGTTTAAAGGAGTAAGTTCGTGAGAAATTATCTAATAAGTATTAGATGAAGAGACAAGTATTGGGAATGAAGAGTCAAGGAGGGTCTAGGAACAAGTGCTTAATACACTAAAAGGGTTAAGGGAAAGGAACCTTGGCCGAATGGAGCCGGACTCAATAAAAGCGGATCAGTTCATGGTGGTAACCGAAAGGGAGAGTTTCTCAAACGGATACACACACAGAAGATTGGGGCTGAAAGGAGCTAGAATCAATCAAAGGTGGACCTGTTCAATAAAGGAATTCTCAAATCTATGACCTTGATCTTATCTAAATCTCTCGTGGACATAATACTCTTTTTTCCTTACCAAAATTTTGTCCCAATGGGTTTTTCTTGTTAAGTTTTTAATAATATGATGCTTCGGGGTTCCAAACTTACCCTCATATGTCTTTGCGGCTAAGTTTGAGGGGAAATATTGAAATATTAATGAGAAGATTAATATTGGCTTAGTCAAAGAGGAGTTATTGTCTAGTTCTAAGGAGGAGCCATTTGGCTTTAATGCTCAATATGCACAACCTCTTCTCTCTCTTTTATGCATCAAGTGGCGATTCTCGATGCTCTTCATGCTCTTCATGCAAGTTCTTGTGTTTAAAATATATCTCTATATATTTGTATCTCTTTGTACAATTCAAAATAAAAAGAAATATTCTCTTCTCTATTCTCTCTAATCTTATTCCGCAATATTCTAACACTCGACTACAACAAGAGTTTTTTAAATCATTTTAAGAAGTACAATATATACTAGAACTTTTACATACATTCTAACTCATCTATCTAAGAACATAAACTAAGGTTAACAAGTAAACGTATTTTTCTCCCCTTAATCAGATATGCACTTTTCTTGCGAAAGTCATTGCTCCATGCTTCTCATAGCGACATCAACCTCTTCCCAAGATGATCTCTCCCAAAATTTCAGTAGATAAACAGCTTAGATGAAGAACTCTGTTATAACATTAAGCAAGCGTACAAAATAATGAAAATCTCTTTTGCTTTTATAGAGAAACATAACAATGATTTCTTTCATTTTCATTAAACCTGCAGCGTTTCTTTCCTTTTTCCTTTCTCAAAAAATAAAATATTTCAAAATAACTTGAGAAGAAATCGTTAGAAAATAATAAGATCAAGAAAAATCCAATAAGCACTTAACCAAGACTTTCTCTTTTAACCAATATTACAATAAGCAATTAATAAGAAATCATACCTACCTTATAATTCAAATTGGGATCCTTGGAATTATAGATTCTACAAAACCTCCTTCATGGTTCATTCGTCCTCAGATTCGGATTTTTTCCCTAACAATCAAAAGTAAATGAAACGTTAAATCAGAACATCACCCTTACGCAAGAACATAGCCAACATTCCTGACTCTATTTCATGGCGTTTTTGTCTTCCCTTGAAAATGTAAGGCAGTAAGGACCAATCTAAGTAAAACCAAAAGCCCAAATCAGATGAGAAGTCATAGTAAGGATATCTTAAGTTAGCCAAAAATTGGATCAACACATGTTCAGTTTCCATTATACATTCGTTTCTACCATGGATCTTGACTTTGTTCTTGCACTGAAAGTTCTCGTATCAGTTTATCTAGCCTCTTTCCTTCGAGTTATTTCTTCATTCTTGTCTTTAAATCCAAAACTAAAATCTTAAATGTTTGAAAATCAAGATTCCATCACAAGAGACATACATGTGTCGATCCTAGATTTCAGTGATACGAAAAAGCTTCCATAACAGTATTTGACTACTTGCAACCAAATGAAGGCATCTCATTTGAGGTATTTAAAATTTAACATAATACTTTAAAAAAGGTCGATAGCAATTAAATGAACTGCTATCTATTGGTTAATCTATTACCACTTTACCACTTTTAAATTTAATATATTGGTTAATCTAATCAGTTATTAGTGACGGATGCAGTGATGTCAGAACAAACATCTGAATTCTTCTTGAAAGCTGCCACTCTCAATAAACTAATAGAAATTTCAGTCTCGACTTTTAATTTCTTGATCCAGTCAGTAAGGCTCGATAGTATTTTCCTATTAGTTTACAATGGCGATTGTAATTGTTGTTTATAAATAGTTGTTATTCACCCGCATAATTAAAATGTTCAGAATCCTACTACTTTTAATAGACTTAGTAACACAAAAACAAAACAAAAAATTCCAAAAAGTTAGAAATCAGTTTTCCGCATAATTAAATTCTTAAACATTCGAAATTTTTATGTAGTATATTTATCCATATATACATATAGTACTTTGCTTTTTTGTACATATCAAATAACAATTTTATTCATTTCGTTTAATGGAAGATTTTCAAAAGTACCATAAACCTAGTTCCAAAGTCAATCCCAAATAAAAACAATTGAAGTTAGAATCTTATTTGTACATCTTAAATAATATTAGTATAGTAGTATTAGACAACATTCATTTTTTGTTTTTTTATATTTTGTCTCAATGCAGCATCTATATTCAGAGTGGAGCAAAACAACCATACGAAAATAGAACGTTTCAGTTCGCATACAATTACTAAAGCGAATATGACATAATTAACACAAAAAAACGAATATCAGATATATCACCATCATAATGTAAAGTCTTTTTTTTGTTTTTGGTCAACCATCATAATATATATGTAAAGTCAAATTAAGCTTTTGAGCCATAGCTTCTGGTGTCTTCTTTCGCTCGAGAACACAAATTGTTCTTTCGTTGTTTGAATAAATCAGCTCTCTTGTTATTTTGAGATTCCTTCGGAGTTATAATTTTGAGTTTGAAAATTGGATAGTTGGATTATATAATTTAAGGAAACACAACCTGCAGAGGTATTCGATTACATAAACTATAAGAAAGAATTTGGGGAGTAGACTTTTGCAGCCAATGATCTAATATGATCACTTAAAAAAGAGGCCATCCAATCTTTTACAATCAAGTGGTTTACATATAGGATGATTTTAAAGATCGATATATCAAACAAAATATATGCGGTAAACAAAAAACGAGTTAAAGACCAATTAAGTGTGCTACAAGAGTGCAACTTGACTTTTCGTTTGTTAATGAATTACGAATGGATCGACGACAGCTCATAAAAGATAAATTTATCTTTAATATATAAATATTATCATCTTAACAAACACAAAGGGTCAAACAAAAATCAATCAAAACATTCTATTGCCTAAGAAAAAGAAAAAGATCTACAATGGCAGCCTCTTCTTCTTCTGGTGTAAGAAAGATCTCAATGGAACCTCAAGTATTCATCAACTTCGAGGGAGAAGAGCTGGGAAAAGGCTTCATAAGTTATCTCGAGGTTGCCTTGAAAGAAGCGAAGATCAACATTCTGCATGAACGGGTCGGCACAAAATTACCGAACTTGTTGACTAGAATCGAACAATTAAGGGTTGCGTTGGTGTCCTCTCGAAAGATTATACTAATTCAGTGAGGTGCTTGGACGAGCTGGTCAAGATCAAAGAATGTATAGATAAAGGCAGTCTTACAGGCATTCCCATCTTCTACAAACTGAAAACTTCCGTCGTGAGCAATCTCGAAGGAGATTTTGGCGATAATTTCAGGGAACTGCAGCGCAATAATAAGCATGATCAAGTAAAAACTCAAAAGTGGGAGAAAGCTTTAACGTTCATTTCAAAAAGAGTAGGCTTGCACTTGTCAGAAAACATGTTTTCTTTTGTCC
Organism: Cardamine chenopodiifolia; assembly: GCA_963922655.1. Classification (NCBI taxonomy): domain Eukaryota; kingdom Viridiplantae; phylum Streptophyta; class Magnoliopsida; order Brassicales; family Brassicaceae; genus Cardamine; species Cardamine chenopodiifolia. The sequence goes on along the minus strand of OZ000486.1, from coordinate 11,317,333 downwards.
TTTCTCATTCTCCTCTTTGTTACTGAAAGTATCGGGTCAAAACATAGTATCAAATAACTCATAAAAATGATAAAACATTACATAAAAATGATAAACATAGTATTCTTTTGTCACAAAGTATGTGACTTTTTCTCAGTACTCAACAATTGTTAAACATTATATTCAGTATTTTAAAATAACTCATAAAAATGATAATTTCCTTTTGTCACTTTTAAATATAATTTTAATTTATCACTAACATGTTATTTAATTTAAAATCAATTCTATTATAAATGTTTATTAGCATCAAACATTATTTGTTGTATTTTTACTCAACTATTACAATTAACTATAAAATTTTAATGATCTACTTTTTTCTTCAAAATATATTAATTTAATATTTCTTATAAAATATAAGTATACAATAAAAATCCTATAACAACCGGGCAATACATCTACTATATGACTATAACCTATATGCTTTTTTCAGAAAGTTTTATTTAAATATTGTAATCTAAAATTTGATAGAAATATCTAGATTTTACGAATAAAAATATCTAAATTTTACGTAAATCCAATTGGACTATCATTTTTATTTTTAGTTGACACTTGTCCAATTTAATAACATCAATAAAAGTACCTAAGATTACACGCTAAAGTATCACACATTAAATATATATTAATCATCTAGTATGTATATATACTCCATCGTTTGATAATAACATTAGAGTTTAACCCGTGGTACACCATGAGTCAATGTTTTCTTAATTAGAATAACAAATGTTTATACTTTTCATTTTAATATTTTGTGTTCAGTTTTCAGATAATTTAAAGATTTTTAGATTTTTTCATTTAGATTTTATAACTAATTTTCTTTTAGTTGTAGATAATTTCAATTTCATTAAATTATAAACTGTTAGTATCGTTAATTGTTTGGTGTATATACCCATTTTAATCTTTAGTATATATTATATGATTAATTATCCAATTTTTATTTTATACATGTCTATTTTAGAACAGAAATCCGTCATATCCAGTATCTGTTGGGAGCTCTCATCCTATAATTGATCCCTGTTATATAATTATCTGTTTTGGATTGATTATTTAGTCTATTTTAATTAAAATCTAATTTTAATAAATCAAATTTAATTATTATAAATAAGTAGTTCTAATATTAAAGATATATATATATATATATATATTAAATCTCTTATTCTATATGTCTTACACTTGTTTATTTTGGGACAAAAAAAAATCATGTCATGTATCCATCAAAAACTTTCCGTCATGTAACATATCTTTTTTATATAATTATCTGTTTTGAATTGATTATTTAAGTCCAACGAGTAAAGGATTGAGTAAGAGACTAGAACATGATATCCGTATAGAGATTTTACCAACCCGTTGATCATTATGACCAAATCAATATTTTTAATTATTTTTAATCTCATTTATATCCTTAGTATATCTTTAGTTATATTTCATAATAAATAAAACATAAAAGTTATTATTTTTAAATGTACTTCTCCAATAATAATATAGATTTTTTAAAATCCATTTTGAGTAAGTTTTATATTTTTTAATATATAAAACTAACTTCAACTTTTTTTTAATTTTTATCTAAAAAACGTATTAATATATATTTAATATATTAGTTATTTAAATCAAAGATCTTGATGACTTAATATTCAAACAAAAATATCTAATTAGAGAAAATATGTTCTTATTGAAAAAGATCTATTTATATTGAATCCCAAACAAATATAGAACTAAAGTTTAAAAATTACACAAATATTAAGCTCATGCATATGGGTTACAAGGGGTACGTACACCTTTAGAGTATTACATGTGTACATAATCAACCATTAACTCTTTCTTTTACCAAAAATTAACTTATATAGTAAATAAATGAACAAAATCAAAAACATTTACTGGTCGTCCAACCCAAAAAAAGACAAAACATATCTAAATTATCTTTAACATTAAATTAATAGAAATATTAACATTATGTTTATTTACAAACAAAATGATTATTTTCTTGAAAGCGTTTATCTGCACTTGAATAGCTTTACCAATTCTGGAAATTGTAATGAACTTGACCAAAAATTTTGAAAATTTTAAATTTGTTCAACTACAAAACCAGATTAAACTGAATAAAACATTTAAATTTGGATATATGATAAGTCAAGGTTCATGCTCATTTGTATTTGGAATCATTTTGATCATTTTTGTAATATTATTCTGAACCATTGCCCAAAATATTTAGTGATGTAGGACATTTGAACATATTTTTTTATTCGAATCACAACATATGCAAAAAAAATCTAAATTTTTATTAATTATATGTAATATATAATAATTCAAAATAATTTAAAAATAAGATCAAACAAAGGTGATAGTATAATCATAATTCATACTATTAAAATCATAATATTATATAATGAAATAATTGTGTTTGGTTGTAAGGATTGTATAGAATTAATTAGGGGTTGTTTGGATACATAAAGAAATGGATTAATGTGAATCCAAGATTATCCTTAATGAACTGATTTTTTCTTAGTAAACCTAATGACATTTGGTGTAATATTCTTTATAACTATAAGAGATTTTAATAGTATAGAGGTTTTTAGGAGTTAATTTTTTTACAAAGAATTGTTTTTATCCTTTTAATGCAATACTAGAAGCGAACCCGTTCGCTACCAAACGGCTTAAAATTTTCGAAGAATATATATCATATATGTGTAGGGGTGTCAAAGCAGGTTAACTTGCCTCATTTGAACCAGTCCCGTTGTGGGTTTTACCCACGGTTTTTGGTACCAAAACCTGTGGGTTTTACCCACGGTTTTTGGTACCAAAACCTGTGGGTTCGAAACTAAAAACTATAATCCATCCCGCATTATAACCATGGATTTGGCGGATTAACAAGTGAGTTTTCAAAATTAAGATACCACAAAAAAAATACATCCTTGCGATAAATTTCATACTTTATTATAATTGTTTTGTGATTAATAACATATACATCATATAAATAAGAATTAGATTGTGTTTTAATGCATATCTTGAGTATTAATTAAATTTAGGTTCTGTTTCATTTAATCACCAATTTGAATTTAGAAAAATCCGGATTAGAATATTTTGGTGTAAAATTAATTTTATATATTTTAATATTGAATTTATTTTTATTTGGGTAAGTATTTTTACTTGAGTAATATATTTAAATTATATATAGTAATCAAAAGATAAATTATATATTTTAACTAATCTGCGACTATTAAATTAACCCGTGATTTTGTTATAATAATCTGTGATATTATCTACAAAAAATCAAAGTTATATATCTATATTTAAAAGACTGGAAAATGAATATTTCAATTAATAAAATAATCTGGATTTTATATAAAGAAAAGAGGGTGTCGATTCAAGGTTTTATAAAAGGATAATTGTTTAGCTTACAACGAAATTTTTTATATTGTTTATGTTGGTAAGAAATATTTTAGAATAAAATTTTGTTTTATTTTTGGAATCTTGTTAAAACAATTTAAAATGAATTATAAAGATATTTATGAGATTATTTTTATATTTAATTTTCATTTATTTTTAGATTTATTATTAACAAATAAAATTTTTAAAGATGTTAAAATATTGGATGAATGTAAAGAATTTCCATACATTTTATAAAACTAAAAAGGATAGTACTAGAATCAAAATGAATTTTTTACTAAATATTTCTAATCTCCACATAAATATTTTTGACTTAAAATTAAATTAAATCATAAGGTTGGTTAAATGAATAATCAGAATAAATTACTTTCTTATGTAAAAACCATTTTTACGTTACTTTGCATCTTCAAATATCTTTTCATATGAATTTCTATTAATATATCGGATAATGCATAATCGTTCCTGCAAACTTTATAAATAAAAAGCATAATTTTTATAAAGATAATGTTATTATTTAATTAGTTATAAAACATATGGTCAAATAAAAATGTGGGGAGAATAATATTAACAAATAATTAGTATGATTTCTAGAAAAATAATAGGGAGAGAAAGTAATTAATTAAATTAATATTTAAATGAATTATATAAGAAAAATACAATTACACTAATGATTTAAGTTAACCAGGTCGAATCGATCAATTAGATTACATTTAAAAGATTTGCGTCTTTCTATTCGGATTCGAATATATTATTCAACATTCGAATAAGATTATCTTGAAAATCTATGTTTGATTGCTAACGATATGACTTAATTACCCTTTTCAAATCTAATTGATCTATACAAAGATTCGATTAATACAATGGCAATTGCTATAAATAAGTTTAATTTGGATGGTTATTAGATATTTCTGCTCTCACATTAAGAGTATAGATTTTAAATGAAATTCCAAATTTATATCTATTACTTTACATTATTAACTACAAAAATAAAACTATATAAGAGTTATAATAAAAAATTGATAGTTTATTTTAATACTTATAATGATAACGTGTATACGTTTTGAATTTTAACCCCAATGTTCCAGTTTCTTCTGTTCTTGATTGAGATTATTTATATTATGTAACTTATGTCCGAACTATATGTGTTTTTACAAAATTTAATTGAGTCAGAACCAGATAATGTTTCTTGATTACCTCTCACTCTTATCATGTAACAGTGACCAGCCTGAAAGAAAATTCATAAAATCAATTGTTAAGAAGGTTAAAAGTATGCTGGGAGAAAAAGCAGAGTGTTCCATTCATATGATGGAGGAAAATCTCAAAGCTCTGCAGGAAAATATGCTAGAACTTGAGGACAGACGAGATGTTCTGCTAGAAAGAGTTACAAAAGAAGAAGATAAAGGTTTTCAAAGGCTTGCTCAAGTCAAAGGATGGCTATCAAGGGTAGAAACTGTTGGATCTCAAGTCAATGATCTGCTTGAGCCTAGAAGTCTGATTGGAGATTGTTCTGACGTTCATGGTAAAGAAGTATTGAAGAGATTAAAAGAAGTTAAAGAACTTCTATCTAAAGGAAATTTTGATGTGGTGGCAAAGAAAAGTCGTGTACCTAAGGCAGAGGAGATGGATATCCAAAACACAGTTGGTTTGGATACAAAGGTTGAAATGGCATGGAAGAGCCTCATGAACGATGAAAGGAGAATCTTGGGTCTTTATGGTATGGGGGGAGTTGGCAAAACCACCCTCTTAACTCGTATCAACAACAAGTTGGATGAAGTGGAGAATGAATTTGATGTTGTTATATGGGTTGTGGTCTCCAAAGACTTTCATAATGAAGGCATTCAAGATCAGATTCTGGGAAGATTAAGTCCTGACAAGGAATGGAAAAAAGAAACAGAAAATGAGAAAGCCTCTCTTATAAAAAATTACCTTAAGAGAAAGAAATTTGTACTGTTGTTGGATGATCTCTGGAGCGAAATAGATCTGAACAAGATAGGAGTTCCAGCTCCAACTCGAAAAAATGGATCGAAGATAGTTTTCACCACTCGTTCAAAGGAAGTTTGCAACTATATGATAGCTGACGAACAGATAAAAGTTGATTGTTTGTCACCAGATGAAGCATGGGAGTTGTTTCAAATTACTGTTGGAGAAATCCCATTAAAGCGCCATCAGGATATTCCCACAATTGCAAGAAAATTTGTTGAGAAGTGTTGTGGTTTACCACTTGCACTCATTGTTATTGGCAAAGCCATGGCATGTAAGGAGGATGCACATGAATGGCATCATGCGATTGATGTTCTGAATTCGGCTGGCCACGAGTTTCCAGATATGAAAGAAAGAATTCTTCCCATTTTGATGTTCAGTTATGATAGATTAGAGGATGAGAAAGTCAAATTGTGCTTCCTGTATTGTTCTTTGTTTCCTGAAGATTTTGAAATAGAGAAGGAGCAGTTGATACAATACTGGATATGCCAAGGATTTATAAATTCCAACAGATATGAAGATGGAGGTTACAACAAAGGTTATGATATAATAGGCAGTTTACTTCGTGCACATTTGTTGATTGATTGTGAACTCAAGAGATACGTTAAGATGCATGATGTGATACGTGAAATGGCTCTTTGGATAGAGTCTGGCTTCGGAAACCAGCAAGAAACAATTTGTGTGAAATCTGGTGAACATGTACGTTTGATACCGAACGACATCAGTTGGGAGATTTTGAGACGGATGTCTTTAATGACGACTCAAATTAAGGGGATATCTTGCAGTCCCAAATGCCCCAACCTTTCAACCCTGCTACTCCCGGGTAACTTCACGTTGGAGGATATTTCAGTTGGATTCTTTCGGTTTATGCCACAACTTGTGGTCTTGGATCTTTCTCGAAACATGAATCTTCGGGGATTGCCGGAAGAAATTTCTAACTTAAGTTCCTTGAAATATCTCAATTTATCAACCACATCGGTGGAATCGTTACCAGTTGGTCTAAAGAAGTTGAGCAAACTAATCTACTTGAATCTGGAGTTCACTAAAGAACTTGAGAGTCTTGTTGGAATATCAACAACCTTACCAAATCTGCAAGTGTTGAAATTATTTCATTCCAGTGTTTATGTTGATGAGATAGTAATGGAGGAACTACAACGCTTGGAGCAGTTGAAGGTTTTGACGGTAAACATAAAGGATGCCATGATTTTGGAAAGGATACAAGGAGTTGACCGATTGGCGAGAACTATTCGAGGTTTATCTCTAGAAGAGATGTCAGCACCTCGTGTAATATTAAACACGGTAGCACTGGGAGGTCTTCAGCGCCTTGTAATATTTGCCTGCAACATATATGAGATAAAGATAGAATGGAAAAGCAAAGAAAGAAGGGAGCTTTCACCAGTGGAGATTCTTCCATCTACAACTTCTCCAGGCTTCAACCACCTCTCTGATGTTTATATATACCAATTGGAAGGCCAAAAGGATTTTTCATGGCTGTTATATGCTCAAAATCTAAGGAACCTATATGTGGGGGGATTCTCATTCGAAATAGAAGAAATAATAAATAAGGAGAAAGGAATGAGTATTACCAAAAAACTGCATCGAGATATTGTTCCTCCCTTTCAGAACCTGGAATCCCTTGGTCTGTATGATTTGTATGGACTTAGGGAAATCTGCTGGAATTATCAGAATCTTCCTAACTGTAAAATATTCTATGTCAAGGATTGTCCAAAGCTACCCGAAGAGATTGCAAACTTTGGCGGACATTATGAATGAATGGTATCTCTCTCTTTCTCTCTTTCTCTCTCTCTATTGACTGCTTCTATTACATTTGTCAAACTTTAAACTTCTTTGAGCACATTGTGAATTCAAAGATTTGTTAGTGTGTTGATGTATCCGGATTGAAACTCTCGTTTCTTTTTCATAGGAAAGGAATCGAAATATTAATTTTGGAATATTCGAAATCGTTACTTTTTGTTAGTCCTTAATTTGTTAGTTGTGTGATTGTTGTTAGGAGTTAGAACGTTCATTGTTTTCAAAGCAATTCCATTGGCAATAACATTTGCACTTTCTCTTTCTTTTTCCCTTTTCTATCTGTCAATTACTTCAACTTACAAATACTGATTTTTATTGAGAGTCAAAGAAAGAATTAAGAGCAACGAACAAAAGGGGCTTCGATATAATAAAAAAATTGATTATTTGTATAAAATCAACGACTTGTTTACTGTTTGCATTAGTGAGTCAGTCTCCTTGACCAATGTGGCTTGGTGTGTAATAAACTATAACATATGTGGAATATGAGTATATAACTTCAAACTGTGATGGGTTGGTCTCCTTCAAGCTCTGATATAACAATCACTGAGTCTTCCATTTCAAGTGAGAGAGGTTCTGTTTTTATTAGTCCTTAATTTGTTAGTTTATTCGATTGTTGTTAGGAGTTAGAACGTTCATTGTTTTCAAAGAAAGAATAAATTGGTTCGTTTTAATTAAAAAAAATTGATTCTTTGTACTATTATTCAGATTGCGGGTAGATAGACAAGAAAAAAAAACTCAGAATAGATGAAATGTAACCTTGTGCTGTTACAAGGCTCATAACTTCCTCTGCTGCTATGAAAATTAAGGACGGCTTGATTCCTGTTATCTCTATGGTTTACCTCTTTGTTAGGATGTCAAATGATTATAATCTCTGGCAAATGCTTCAGCTTGCTTGTCCTCTGCTTCCTTGGAGTATCAGACATAAGCAGAAGTCTCTGCTTCCTGAAAGTACGTAACAAGTAAAAATAATCAGCCAAGTCTACAAATTGTAAGATATATAGAGACAGTCCAAATCACCTAGCTGTGGCGGTACCTAAGCGGACAGCATGCTCATGATAACTGTTGAGTTGCTTTAGTATGAAAGGCAGATGACAGTTTATTCCACAAATGATAATATGATCAGCTTCTAGGACTTGCATCTGTGCCCCTTCCCTCAGTTTTTTCATATTATACTGCCCAGACAAAGTGATTCGGAAACTTGTACTTATTAACATTCATATCTCACCAGTAGTGTTTATCTCAAGAACTTACCCGAAATTGTTCTGTCATTGTGCCGAGAGTAAAACAATATTCCCCAAATGGCTAGGACAAATCTAATGACTCTTTCAATGCGTGTCTTTTGCTGCAGTTTTCAGTAAACATATAGACTTTTAGTTGCAAGAAATATCGCTTGTAAGTTGTAACTGATCTGGAATAGTATCTTTTTTAATCAGTGAAGAAGCAAATCATAACCTTCAGATGAGTAGAAGAGGAAATGAGGCATGCCCCGAGGCATTCTTCCAAGGGTTAATTTAGTGTCTTTCCTTCATGACAAGAAGTAAATAGCATATGAAGTAAATAGTGCAATTAACTAATTTTCTAATTACTGAATTTGCAGGCAATTTGTATGTACTGCATTGTCGTTGTGAGATCTGATTGTAAACATTTTTGTTATTAGAATGTCAAAACTTAGTTTCCTTATAAACCACTTCACCTCTATTGGCATGTGACCATCTAAATGTTGAAGTGGACTCCCATGTGAGTGCAAAATCTTGTAGTACTTAAATTCTTATGGCTGAAATTATTTTGGTCGTTGTTGTATGAAATATTATATTTCTAAATTTAATTTTTTGGCCAAAATAAATGTATAAGGATTTGATCTATACAGTTAATTTCCAATATTATTGGGAATAATTACAAGGATGTGAAGTTATTAATCTCTAAAGGCTATCTGTAAAGGATTTTAAGCAACTAATTTATCATTCTATATTAACATCTAAACTAAATCAACGATTATATTAAATAAGTTTCTTAATCTTTAAGGTAAAGAGTTTAGGGAAAAAGAAAATGGTGTTATGATTTTCTATTAACAAAAGAATTTAATTCAATGTTAAATTAGGAACTTTTATTAATTTAAGTAGTGATCTCAATTGTATATAATCATTTATACATTAGAATGGAAGATACAAGAACCACAACTAACAAAAACATCTGATAAAATCCATAACCCCATAATAAAAGTAAAAACTTTTGGTTAATCACCACTGTATTAACTAATGACTGGTGATTATGCAAACATTAAATGAACTAGCGTGTTTTAAAACAAAGAAACAGAAGCCTAACACTACAACATGACATTCGAGACAACTAATAAAGCACAAAAACAAAATTACAGAGAAAAAAACAATCTATATTATACACATAGTAACAGTTTATAAACAGTTTCCATCAAAAGTCATGATTATAATTCAGAATCCATCTCTTATCTTGTGGCTATATCATCTTTCTCAACGGTCAAATCCCAGACATCACCATACTTGTCATTAAAGTCTCATATGCTCATTGTGTTGTAGTCATGAATGAGCTTGTCACGAGCTCCTCTCTCTAATTTGTATATCTGAGGCTCGAAGTTGTGTGGCATGTCTGGTTTAATTTGTAAACCCAATCTCGAATCGATGATCTTTGGGATTGATTTTGGAGAAAGGATCGTGACCGTTGAATTAATCGTTGCCATTTTGTTTATCTTCTTCTCTCTGTGTTTCACAGTCTTGGAGCCATAGGAAAAATCCCCGCTTCTTTTTTTTTTTGTTTTTGTATATTATCATAGGAAGCGCCACAGTTTTGGGATCTACTCTCTACTTTTGTGGTGAACGCTTCCACGTTTACTATAACATCTTTACTCACATTTCATTGAAACGGCCCAACTTTATTGTAACTATAATCAACATTATTTTGGGCCCAATTTGGGGGCTCGGTCCAAATTTACGTGACAATTATTAAAATTCCAACAAATCTTAAGAGATTCGCTAGACATTAATCGCCTAATCTACCATTTAGCTTATTAATCAAATTTTAATCATTGTATAGTTTTATCCTTTTAGTAATTGTTTATAAAGTATGTTAAAAACTAGTAATTAACATAAACAAAAATGTAATTTCAAATATTAATCAAATGCATAAACTAAGTAATTGGATATTTTGGAAGTCTCTTGCCCCAGTAATGCCCCAATAATGCCCCAATAAGTCATAGGTATTAAAGTTTATATACTAGATATGGGGTTTGATTCGTAGAGAGTGTAATTTATTCCAAATCAATTGATGTAAGATGATCGAAAATTCTAAAATATTGCATATAGAACTGTATGTCGGGTTTGTATGTTAAAAAGTAGAATTGTTCATCGTGGGTATGCTATAAGTAGAACTGAAGATCTGAATATCGCGGGAAACACTGCATGGAGTTTTTCGTAAAACCCGTTCATCATAATCACGAACATCATTCGTATTAGGTTTAAACCAAATATTTTTGATGATAATATAATAGACGACAAACAAATTAGTTAGACGTTTAAACTAAAATCAAATAATCATAATGGTTTGAAGAGTGAACGTCTAACCCGCCTAGACATTCTATTTTTAGAACAATGAGTTCAACTATCACAGACGTCTTTGTTAAATACAAGTAGCAGGCCACTGTAATGAGAAGAAGAGTTAGAAACCAGAGATCAGAGGCGTTGAATCAAGTTGAAGGGGCTTTGACGCATATCAGCTCTGTGAACTTATGAGAAACAGATGATATTCTTTTGTGGAGGCATGGTCCAAGTAAGTTTGTTCCCCATTTTTCTTCAAACCTCACGTGAGAGCAGATTAGAGGTAAGACTGCCAGAAGTCAATTGGAGTAAAGGTATTTGGTTTAAATACGCAGTTCCTAATTTGCATTTCTCTCTTGGCTTGCGATTAAGGATTTGCTATTTACGGTAGATTGTGTAATGAAATGGAATCTGAATATATCTACAGTTTGTAGTTTGTATTTTCTCTCTTTATTATTTTTATTGACATATTAAAGAGAGTGTTAAAATTATATATCTTATTATAAAGAGAGTGTTAAAATTCGATATGGCTCTGATATGTGTGTGTTGTTTTTGTTTTTCTTAATCAAAAAAGAAAACCAGCAAAAATAAATAAATAATAAATAAATACTTTTTACTTTCTATTTTTAATTTATATTAAATTTTATTATTTCAATAAAATTTGAAATTTCCTTTTAAAATTTAAACTTTTATTTTTATATTATTTAGGTTCTAATGAAAGTTTTTCATGCATTTCTAATTATTGGAACGAAAAAAATAGATTGAGTATAATCCAACCTAATTCATTATCCTTATTGGTTAAGTGTTAAATACACCATAGAGTAAATTGATTGGATTAACCATGAAGATATCAAATTTAATGGATCAAATTAACACATAAATCTATTTAATTTCATGGATTAAATGGTTAAATAGATCAACCCATGAACACATATTTTTTTGTAATAACTTTATCATAATTCAATAATAATTAATGAATTGCATGAAACTCAATAAATTACATAATCATAATTTTTACATGAGATAATAAAATTATATTTTTAATGAGAAATATTTCGTCTGCATTCAAGTAAATCGAACATCAAAAATGTTATAAGTATAAAAAACTCAAATAAATAAACATTAACAAATGAGAATTTTAGACGATATATTGTATAAAAACAAAAAATAAGAATTCGAAAATGATGAATGTTTCCTAAAGAATATAAGTTAGGCCTCGACACGGGGATGAACATCAACTTTAACACAGTGAGCCAAATAGGCAAACCAGTGGCAGCAAGTGTGTTAAGAACTGATCTCATATATGGAATGTTAGGAGTATTGAAATGAGATTCAAGACTGATAGCTAACAATTGTCTGATTTGTCAACAAGAGTTACATATAATTGACACAAATTAACAAATTGGATAGAAAAATTGTATAATATTTTTGGTTTACAAATCGAAGAAACAATACCTCTATAGGACATGAAAATTGAAGAAAATATTTTTCCATAGAGGAGAAAGAGTGCATATATAAACCTTATAAAATTTGACATGAAAATATTTTATCCATCGGACGGATCCTAATATAGTCTTATTAGATAAACCTTGCTTACTCTCAGTAGAGCTCGACATCTATCAAAATTATAATCAACAAGATTGAGACACATATCAGTTCAAACCTTAAATATCACCATGTGTCAAATCTATATCTTATATAATATATTTTTTAATGTATTAACCTAATTCTACTCTAAAAATATTTATTAATATATTCAAAAAACAAAAATGTAAACTTCCTTATTTGATTGAAATTTTTAAAAAAGAATTTGTTCATTTATACAAATTTTAAAGATATTGCGACAAGGAATTTGTAAATTATATTAAAATCTAAGATTTAAAACTTACTCCTATTAGAAAAAGGAAATCAAACATTTGTTTATCTATTCAAATTTTCAACAGATTTAACTAAATTTTTTAATGTAACCAACATATTTAATTTTTTTTACAATCAGAAAACAAAAAACATTAAACTTTTAATGAACGACATCGCGACACATGTCTATTAGACGATTAGATTTTGATGCGAACAAAAATTAAGAATTGTACTTATATTTCTATTAGCATTGGGTTTAATTCAAAAATTTACAATATTTCTATTTTCTCTAAATCCTTGATAAATTATTTCTAATATTTCTCTTTGAGTTAAATTTAATTTTCAGTATTCATCATATATTTTTAAAACTAAATTGAGTTATCAAGTTTTCTTTGCAATAATATTTTCATTTTTTCAGCATGCATATCAATAAAATAATGAATATAATAGATTAAATAACAATATATGCTTTTAACATTAGATGAATTGGATAACAATCATATTTATTACCAAACTGTAGTATATCTTATTGATAAGTGAAAAACAAAAATAAAATAAAAATAACTATCAGATTCATCATTATTTTAAACTTGTATATTTTTTATTGATATTCATGCTGAAAAAAATAAAAGATTATTGCAAAGAAAATTTGATAATTCAATTTAGTTTTAATTTTAATAAGGATATAGAGACATGAACAGTGAGAGGCGAGGCGTCTCCATTGTTTACAAAGATGAAACACACGATTGACCTTCTTATCTAGTGATTTTTTTACTGCAACATTTTCATCCTTGAACCAAATTAAAAAATCCAACCATAAACTTTATTTTCACGCGAATATAGCTGAGAAAAGATCTACGGACAAAAAAAAATGAAGAAGAAAGAGAAAAGACACCCGATGCTGACTCTAAGAGAGCCACCGACCGGAGGTCTCCGACCTTAGAAAAATAAATATTAAAATAATATGGTAAATGGCGATTAGGTCTTGAGAGAGAGAGAGAGAGAATTGGTATTGACAATTTATATTATTGTATTTTAATATGTTAATAGTGAAATAACAATATTGATATGCAAATTAATTTATTCACGTAGAAAACAAAAGTACGTAAATAACTCTAATCTCTAACTAAAAATGCATTCTACTTCTTTCCTAAAATGATTTTAAGATATATCACGTACAATAATTTTTTAATTTATTTTTGGTTTAAATAAAATTATTTTTAACATGTCCATCGGACGGGTCCTAATCTAGTAGAATGATAAAATATTATTCTAAGAACTAAACTTGTATGAATATATCAAATTTAGTGGATTAAATAACATACAAATTTATTTAATTTTATGAATCAAATGATAAAATAGATCTACCAATAAACACAATTTTTGTAATGACTTTGTCATCATAATTCATTAATTTCATGAAAATCAAGATATTACAATATCACAATTTCTATAGGAAATTATAAAATTAAATTTTTAGTGAGCAATATTTTCCTGCATGCAAGAAAACCGAACATCAAACAAGTTATAAGTGAAAAAAACCCAAATATATAAGCATGGAAAAATGAAATTTTGAGATGATATTGTAGGAAAAATAAGGAAATGAGAATTCAAAAATGATGATTGTTGCATACTTGAAACTTATAAGAGAATATAAGTTATGGCTGGACGCAGAGAGGAGCATCAACGTCAATAGTTAGCTTAATAAGCAAACCAGTTGCATCAAGCGTGTCAAGAGCTGATCTCATGTATGAAATGTTAGGAATATTGAAATGAAATTCAAGACCAATCACTAAAAAATTTGTCATGATTTGTCGACAAGAGTTACAAATAATTAGCACAAGATAACAAATTGGTTAGGAAACAACAAGAGTGTCAAGAGTTGATCTCATGTACAAAATATTAGGAGTACCAATTTATTTCTGATTATCCAAATTTTTTTTACATATAATTAGCACAAAATAACAAATTGGTTAGAAATAGTCTCGGTTTACGAATCGAAGAAACAACATCTCTATCGAACAGGGAAATTGGAGGAATTTTTTTCCATAGAAGAGAAAATTGTGTAAATGGTTTTTTCCAAAGGGAAGAAGTCTGAATTGATCTTTCCCAAAGGAAAAATTGAAACAAGAGGTAAAAATTCACTGTGAGATTGTTGCTTCCATTGGACCAATTCTCATGCACCTATTAGGAACTAGAGGAGAGAGGAAGGCAGTGTGGTTCCTACTAGAGATGGAAGATGATGGTGGATTAGAATCCTACGACAGAGAAAAAAGAAAGATGCGAAAACCAAACATCTTTGGGTATAGAGTCCAATATAGGAATAAAAATTTGAGAAATGGTGACAGAAGAGATAAACTAGAGAATGTTGTCGGAAAACGCAAGGAGACAAATAATGGCAGGGATTCAATGAGTGGAGGTGCGATAAGAAAACTATATTCAATTGAGAACCAAGACAAGTTTTAAACCAGAGAAGAGCATCAGGACAACTAAGATCTTGCTGGAAGAAAATATCGCCCAAATCTGAGCGAGAGCATAGTCGTCGAGCTTCAAATATATTTTACCAGATCTCATATAGTGGTTAAAAAAATAAACGAGAAGATGAAACCAAAACCTACTAGATGTAATCTAGATTTTCAATATGTCAATAATGAAATTTTAATATTAAAACGTAAATTAATTTATTTATGTAGAAAAAAACTTATATAAAATAACTCTTTCTCTAACGAAACACGGTTTCTACTACTTTTCGTAAGAGCAATTTTAAAATTTATAATTAATATCAAAGTTTTAATTTAAATTTTTTGTTTAATTTTTTTATAAATAAAAAATATGTCCATCTGGCGAGTCCTGATATAGTTTTTTTTTTTAATTATTATTTAATAAGTAGAAATGACCATCAGAATTTTGGGGCCAATTGTGTCGATACTATCTTGGTTTTTATCATGTTTGATAGGCATAACACTTAATCAGATCTTGACCAAAATTGATCTTGACTTCGAGTGGAGGAGGGTAAAAAAACGCTTAATCAACTCATAAAAACTTCATAAGAAAGAGATGATGAAGGATGATCAGACTAAAACAATGGGAAGTACCGACAAAAGAGGATTGATGCAGTAACAACACAATCTCATAAAAAAACATTGCAACACATGAACCACAATAAAGATCTAGAAGAAGTAGAAGGATCTAGATACTCAAAGCTAAATACTATACCCCTAAAATAAAATAGATTTACCATAGTACTGAAAAGAAAATTCTTAACATGAGTCAAAGGCAAATTCATAGATAGAACTTGAACCAAACTGGATAGCCATCTCTGATCAACTATAACGAAATCCACAAACTTCCGGCAAGGAAACAGAGACAAGAACAACGAGAGGTGATGCGTTTGAATTGTCTCCAAAGACAAAGCGCACTGTTGATCTTCTGATTTGGTGACTCTTTTGCTGCAGTATTTGCATCTTTGACCCAAAATAAAAAATCCAACCACAAATTTTCTTTCCATGTGATTTAGGGATAATAAACAATTTAAAGAAGAAGGAAACGAAAAAGTAATTGATGTCGACGCTAAGGGGGCAACTGACCGTGGTTTTTCGACCTCAAAAAACTATATTTATGAATGATATGGTGAATGACGATTAGATCGAGGGAGAGAGAGTTGGTGTTGACAATTTTTATTACTATATTTTAATATGTTAATAATAAAATTATAATATTGATACACAAATTAATTTATTCACCTAGAAAAATAAAAATTTTGTAAGGAAATCTATTCTTTAAAATAAAACACTTTTTTTTGTTCCTAAAAATAATTTAAGATATATCACTTACAATTATTTTTAAATTATTTTTTCTCAAATTAAATTTATTTAAAAAATTTTAATCCGTCCATCGGACGAGTCCTAATATAGTGTATATATATATAAACCCTTAAACACACTCACGAGAACTCGACCCGTATCAAAATTATAATTTGCAGGATTACAACATGTATCGATTGATCGATTAGATTATGACACGTATAAAAGAATTTTGTTATTTTCAAAATCGATTAGATTTTTTTCCTTAATCAAAAAGGAAAACCAACAAAAAAATTAGATATTTTTAATTTTCATTTTTCAATATATGTTAAATTATATCATTTCAATAAAATTTGAACTTTACTGTTCAAATTTAGATTTTATATTATTTAGGCTCTAACAAAAGTTATCATGCGCTTTTAATTATTTGAACGAAAAAGGTTATTGAGTATAATTCAACCTAATTTATTATCCTAATTGTTTAAGTGGTAACTAAATTATAGATTGAATTTATTGGATTAACCCATAAATATATTTATGGACTGAATAAACACATAAATATATTTAATTTCATGAATAAAATGGTTAAATAGATCTACCGACGAACACATAATTTTTTCTGTAATGACTTTATCATCATAATTTAATAATAATAAATTAATTGCATGAAATTATAAGATTAAATTTTTAGTGAGCAATATTTGTTCTGTATGCATTAAAAATGAATATCAAAAAAGTTATAAGTGCAAAAATTCTCAAATAAATATGCATGAAAACAAGAATTTGAGAAGATATTGTAGAAAAATAAAGAAATAAGAATTTGAAAATGATGATTGTTGTGTACTAGAAACTTAGAAGAGAATGTAAGGTATGCCTGAACACGGGGAGGACCAACAAAGTTAACTCAGTGAGACAAGTAGGCAAATCAGTGGCAGCAACAATGTCAAGAGCTGATCTTATGTACGGAATGTTAGGAGTATGGAAATGAGATTTAAGACCGATCGCTAAACAATATTGTCTAATTTGTTGACAAGAGTTATATGTAATTAGCACAAGATAAGAAATTGGTTAGGAAATTACATTTAAATTGATGGTTGAAGGGAATCCGACAACGAAAAGTAAGAAAGACGCGAAAACTAAATATCTTCGGGTATAGAATAAAATATTGAGAACTTGTGACAGAAGAGCTAAGATAGAGAATGTTGTCGAAAAAAGAAAGGAGTCAAAGAATGGCAAAGGATTACAATGAGTGGATGTGCGAGAAGAAAAAAATATTCAGTTGGGAACCAATCTAAGATCTTGCCGGAAGAAAATATCTCCCAATTCTGAGCAAGAACATAGCTGTCGAGCTTCAAATCTATTTTAAAAGATCTCACATGGTGGTCGAAAAAACAAACGAATAGATAAAACCAAAAGCTACTAGACATATTCTAGATTTTTACTTGTCAATAATGAAAAAATTAATTTATTTATGTAGAAAAGCAAAGTTATATAAATAATTATTTTCTCTAATGAAACACGTTTTCTACTTCTTTTCCTAATTTTTTTTAAAATATATATAATTAACAACAAATATTTTATCTGATATATATATATATATATATCATTTTACCTTAATTTTTTCTTTTTGTATTAGTTAAATATTTAATCGATAATTTAAATACAAAGCTGGCATAGATCGAAATCTTTGTGGACACAAAAGTGGCGAGTTCATAGACATCTAAAAGACAAATTCTCAAACCAAAAAGACAAACATGCACTACAAGAAAATAGACTAGAAGTGATGGTCATTTACATCAAAACAACGTTAGAAAAAGTCCTCTCCAACGGAAAATACCATCAGTTCTAGGGTATTAGAAATCTGAAATCCGTCAACTAGTATTCTAATAGATTTATGACAGCTTTCATCGTCGGTAAAACTATCGGTAATATATCCGTCGAAAACATTATCACGATGGATTTATGACAAATTTCCGACCGTCAAGGTTTCCTAGAGATTTTTGAAAGATATTTTACCGATGGATTTTTTTTGACGGACTTCCAACGGATTTAATATTTGTTTGTTTTAATTAATACAATTTTTTATTTATTTATTAGATTTATTAAGAAATATATAATTAAATTTAAATTTTCAAATAAAATTCAAATTAAAAATTAAATATTTCAAATCCAACACAAAATATTCATAAAACATAAAAATATTCATAAAACATAAACATAAAAATTATCCACGACGAGAACCTCGCATCTCGGCCATGAAATCTTTCGTGACCTTCTACTGCGCTTCCATCATAGCCTTCGTCGCTTCCATCTCGGCCTTCGTTGCTGCGTTTGTGACAGCCAATTTTTCATACCGTTTATCATTCTCCATAGAGGCTTGTTTGATGGTGTGGTTCTCATCCTTCAAATCTACAATCTCAGTGGTTTTCTCTGCAAGTAAGGCTCTAAACTCGACTTCTTCTTAAAACTGTGAAGTGGTTTGAGATGAATCTGGTACGCCTTTGAAACCCCGAAAAGATGATATTTGCTTTTCGGAGTTACCTAGAATTAAATCAGATAAAATATAAATGTTAAAGTTATAAAACAAACTTCAAAATTTGATTAAAATAAAAATTCCTGACTTCGATAATGAATTCATTCCATTTCTCGATACGAATATCATTGAACGAGTCTCCTTCTCCTGCCAGCTGAGATTAAAGATACTCCTCTCTAAGCGACTTCACGGTCTCAACGAGCTCCTGAGTGACTTAATCTTGAATTTGCTTTGTTTTTTTGTTGGTGTGAATATCCTCCACCAACCTAAGGTGCAAGGGACGCACACCGTCTATCTGAAACTGTTAAAAAAAA
Source organism: Cardamine chenopodiifolia (assembly GCA_963922655.1). Taxonomy (NCBI): domain Eukaryota; kingdom Viridiplantae; phylum Streptophyta; class Magnoliopsida; order Brassicales; family Brassicaceae; genus Cardamine; species Cardamine chenopodiifolia. The sequence continues at coordinate 11,298,048 of OZ000486.1, read as the reverse complement.
CAAGTAATAAAGTTATAAGTTATTAAGGCAAATAAAAATCTATTAAAAACTTAGCAATTGCTCTTCTCGGGACAATAAGCTCGTCTCTCCATCGGTGTGCGTCGCAATTCCTTTGCTTCCACGCCTGCTCAGTCGGTTGTTGGAGTTCGTCTTCAAGATTTTATCGTTCTCGACTTGCTTCCAATAATTGACAAACTCATTCCAAATCTCGGGTTTGTAGATGCTTCATATCCAAGTTAAACTCGTGCTACAAAAACTACAAAACTTATATTAAATAATAAAATATAGAAACAGAAAGTTAAGTTTTTTAAAAGAAATACTTACCGCAAATTATATGAACCATAACTCGTGGTCTTGCAGAGGCATGGTCGAGAATGTCAAGTACAGATGCTTAACCATTTCGTTAAGCATCCTGTGATTGCTTTGGTTATTTTATTGTTTGAATAACCAAACGTAAAAATAATATGGAAATATAAATGTTAGTAGCAAGATATATATATATATATATATGTATATATGTGTGTGTGTGTAAAAACCATGGTAAAAAACTTACCAAATAACTCCTTCAATCCGGTGTGGATGAATTCTTTGTAGTCCCTCTCTGCCGGATTGAGATATAAAATTCTCAACGCTCATTTGCGTAGACGTTGCCGGTTGCATCTCCGGAATATGGCTAGGTGGGTTATGGGAGCCATCTAGCCTCGCTCCACTCCTCCTTGCCGCAGCTGCACTCGATCCACCTCATAGAAGACTCGAGGCAGAAGAATGATAGTGACCATAATCCGTTCAAGAAATATAAAAAAATAATCAAAATATAATTAATCAAAATTGGAAAAACAATATAAAAATTTTTCATATTAAAATATATAATTTGATATTAAAAACAATAATTTTACAATTCTTTAAAAATTATAAATTTTAAAAATTCTATATCCCAAAATTTTAATCCCAAAATTCTCATAAAACTCAAATAAAATTCAAAAAATACAAATAAAATTCAACATTAATCTTATTCATAAAATTCAAACAAAATTCAAAAAATCCAATAAAATTCAAAATTAACCTTATTCATAAAACCATTAATCTTATTCATAAAACTAAAATAAAATTCAAAAAAGCCAAATAAAATTCAAAATTAATCTTATTCATAAAACCTTTATAAGATTATTCAAAAAAGTTCAAAATAAAATTCAAAATTAATCTTATTCATAAAATTCAAATAAACGCAAATCAAATTCAAATAAAATCAAAAATCCAAAAAAAATCAAAACCCAAATAAAATGAAAACAATTCAAAACCCAAATCAAGATCATAATTTCCAAAACCTAAATCAAAATCAAAAATTCTAAATCATAAATGTAACCATAGAAAACCTAAATCTAACTTCCATAATCCTAAATCTAACTTCCAAAACCCTAAATCTAACTTTCACAAACCTAAATCTAACCCTAAATCCATTATCCAAACTTTATTCACAAATTAAATAATAAAACTTACAAATTGGATTGGTGTGATGGATTGTTATCCATGGGTGTTAGATTCGACGAGATTTGGAGCGATTTTGAAGTAGAAGTGACAAAATCGACTAAGGGAGACGATTTGGTTTCATTAATGGCGGTTTCATCTCGAAGAAGAAGAAGAAGGCACATATTAAATAAAAGAATTTCCGACAGATATACGTGTTGAAATCCGTAGGAAAATCTAGCAAAATTGTTGCGGCGCAGTGCTCAAAACATTTGACGAAACCATGTCTAAATTTTCGTGTATCCATCAAAAATTCCGATGGCAAAGCAAAAATTTAGGCCCGTTATCTTACAAGTGTGCATGTGGGACATGTATAATCCCTAAACCTGTTGGAAATCCGTCAAAATTTTCCAAAGGATTTTCAACGGATTTAGAGATTTGGGCATTGATCGGCTTCGTTTCACTTTGAATCAGTTCTTACTATCATTTTAAGCCTTTTAAATTGTATAGAAGTTAGATTGATATACATTAATATCATAAATTTCAGATTTACATTTTCAAATCATCTATGTTATAAGTGTGTTGTTAAAGTATATGTATTGTTATTAATCGATGAACTCGTAATCTAGTCAAATCCGTCAAACATAAAAAACAATGGTTTATAGTGTTACTTTGAGAACTATGTCTTTTAAATAAGTTCTAACATCGTGTTTACTAATGGTGAGTATTGATAATTATGAAATTTAACCCCAGATTTTTTACGGGTTTAGAGATAATATGTGTCACATGTTAAACACGTTTTTAATGTGGAGTATATTAATATATATATGGTACATCGGAAATTCATCGGAAATTTATATGTACTTAATTCGAAAGAAGCTAATAGAAAAAAAAAACAAAGCTTTTGATTTCAGAGGCTAGATTTTGTACCTAAAGAAAGAACAACAGTAAGTTGAAATTTTCAGTAAATCCAGTGTAGTAGGATGCAATGAAAAGTCAGTAGATTACCTTTACTCCAAGCTTGCTGCAAATGCTTTTATTGGAATATAATCATATTTTCGTGTAACATAAAGTCATGATTCATATAAATTAGTTATAAAGGAAGAGTCATGAACCGTAAATTATAAAGTTGTGTCTCTTAGATTATACGATCACATTTTTTCGATACAATGGTTCGATCATATAAATAGACAGTTAGAATTCTGATCGTTAAATATGTCGTGTCGTGTCAATATAACAAGTTTTACTTAAATAAAATTCATATTTCGTTCTTTTCTTCTTTAAGAGAAGAAAAAATAGTAATTATTTATCTCTTACTCTTTTTCTTCATTCTTTTAATTGATTGTCAAATCAATATTTTAACATGGTATTAGACCTTATCTTGATCTCGGAGCATGTTCAAGCAAAACAAGATAAAAAAAATCCGCTGCGAGAAGAAGAGAAAGATGGCAACAACAAATCAGCGGTGAAAAAAACCAAAAAAAGACGAAGAAGAAGAAATAGAAAAAGAAGAAAAAGAAGAGGTGGCAACAAGAGAGAGCACCATCAACCTTCACAAACATATTCACAAGTAGTTCCTTCAAGAAGAAGGCTCCAAAAGCGATGAAGGAGATAGAGAATCTTCTCAAAAAGAAATGGAGAAAACAGATGTGGAGTTGGAGTTGTGGAAGGAGAATTCTGAAATTTTGTTCGACAAAGCATGTGAGAAGACGTGGAGAATATTCACGCACGACACAAGATGGGATCCGGTTATGTCGATCAAAAAAAGACACCAAGCAAGGAAGAAGACTGCTTACCTAAGAGAAAAAGGGAGTAGAAGCCGGTTACAGAGATAACCAAATATGACATGGAGAAGATTCACGCACGGCACAAGATGGGATCCGGTTACAGAGATAACCGAAGAAGACGTGGAGAAGATTCACGCACAAGACGTCACAGAGACGTTATGGTGATCAAAGGAAGACACCAAGCAAGGATGAAGACTACTTACCCAAGAGAAAAAGGAGCAGAAGCCAGTTACAGAGATAACCGAAGAAGACGTGGAGAAGATTCACGCATAGTACAAGACGGGATCCGGTTACAGAGTTAGCCAAAGAAGCCATGGAGAAAATTCACGCAAAAGATGTCACAAAAACGTGATGGTGATCAAAGGAAGACACCAAGAAAGGAAGGAGCCTGCTTACCTAAGAGAATGTGAAGCTAGTAGCAAGATAACCGAAGAAAATGTGAAGAAACTCACGCGCAAAATTTGGTGATCAAGAGGACACCATAAGGGAATGAGAAAAAATCTCACCTAAGAGAAAGGAAGTGGAAGAAGGTTGTAAGAACAACCAAAGAAGACGTGACAAAGGATCATGGAGAAAACGTGACGAAGCCACATGGAGAAAATTTGAAGTTGACAAGGAGAAGATTTGCGGGAAAGAGAAATCCCAAGAGTTCCTATGTCAGAATGAAAGAAGAGAAAGAAGAGCAGGATAATGGTGATGATACAAGTTTCACAAAAGCACTAACAATTCAAGATTTGAAGACCGTAGAAAAAGACTTGGAGTGAAGACAAAATATGATTAAAGAGGAGTATTGGAATAAAATCATATTTTCGTGTAACATAAAGTCATGATTCATATAATTTAGTTATTAAGGAAGAGTCATGAACCGTAAGTTGTAAAGTTGTGTCTCTTAGATTATACGATCACATTGTTTTGATGCAATAGTTTGATCATATAAATAGATAAGTAGAGTTCTGATCGTTAAATGTGTCGTGTCGTGTCAATAAAACAAGTTTCACATAAATAAAATCCATATTTCATTCTTGTTTTATTTAAGAGAAGAAGAAATAATAATTATTTATCTCTTACTAATTTTCTTCATTCTCTTAATTGATTGTCAAATCAATATTTTAACAGCTTTCAGCAAGAAGAAGAGAGTAAGCAAATTGTTTATCTGCTCTAGATGGATCTAAAAGACATCAAATTATTTGTTAGTGTTATCATTATTTCCAAAGACGGAATCAAGAAGAAGTAGTTGTGAATGCTTACCTCCAAGAAGCCAGTCTCCATCCGATATTACAAGGATGGTCAAGGGAATATCTTCGTGTTTCCTATGTTTACTTTGCATATGCATTATTATTTCCTTTAATGTCTCATAGTTCAAAGGATTCCCAACCTGCAGAAGATTTTAAAACATAAATACACAATGACTTTGAAGCTATCCTTGTTCATGTAACTAAAAATGAAAATTTACCTTATATGAAACTTGAATATTCTTGATTTTGCCTGAACCTATACTGTCTCTCACTCTTCTTCTGTCCTCTTATAATGGTACATCCGATAATATGTACTGTGTGCAAAGAAAATTATTAATATTGTGAGAGCCAACCGGAGGGAGATAATGGTATATGAGCTTACCAATGAACTGCATGGACCAAGATAATTACCAAGGCAATTGACATGTTGTTCTTCTCGTCTATGGTTGAGTGGCTCGATCGTCTCCCATACCTTGTGTATATGCAAGTTCACTTTCATTCTCATCGCCCACACCGTGTAGTTTGAGCTAAGCTTTGGAAATTGAATAGATGAATGTCCGAGCTCCTTCGACCTCGTCATCGGAATGCTAACATCTCCCATGCTTCAAGAGTTAATATTCAATCAAACACAAAATTGCTTTGTAATAAGAATCACTTTCTTATTATGTTTATAAAACACTCTAAAAAACTAAACATTCAAAGCTCTTTCTCTCTCTCTTACAACTCTTATTCTCCCTTAGAACTCTTAGAATTCTTCTTAACTCTCTTAGTCAATTGTCACAATCCAACACTTGTATTTATAGTAGTTTAGGCACCACCTATTTTCTAATAGAATTAGAAAACCTTATAAGATAACTCCTAATATAAATCATATTCTTATCCTTATAGATAAACAATCATCTTATCCTAATACAAATAGGATTTCTTATATTGTAAGCTACCTCCTTAACTTGAAGTTTATCCAACAATTTCTCACGTGGCTCATGCTCCGTTTTTTTCGCACGTGTTTTTTTTTTATGTTTCATTAATTGTTCCACGTGTCCTTCTCACATATACATTCATTAGCTTATCAGATTCCATGAAACATTGGTGAGTCTCTGGCAACATAATATGGTAAAGAAACTATGTTTTTATACAATATGCTTGTTTGATCTTATGGTTTTTCTTTTGTTTTGTTCTCAAATTATAGCTCCAGATTGGAGAGGAATTGAATCCCAAAAGATATTTTATGAGATAACTCAAGGGAAACCATAAATGGTGCTATCGAGTGTATATCATATTCGTGATGGTGATAAAGATTGTATGATTTATCTACGAACTGATCGATGTGGTTATGAAGGCCAATGCCATTTCAATCATCCTCATCCATATTTGAGAAAGAAAATTAATGCTTTGCAATTTGTCTCATGGATTACTCCTTTGGCCCATTTGGCCCATCTTAATGGTAATTTTCCAAACAACCTCCTCATCTATATGCTTTTTTCTATTTATAGGTATGAGCTTGTAAGGAACACTACAAGAATGCAGCCGCAAAACAGACGGAAACAAAATTCGTCGGAAAATTTCGACTATTTTGCGACGGTTTTACGACTTTTAAAATCTAACGGATTTCCAACGGATTGCTGATGGACAGAGAATCCGTCGGAAAATAACCAACAGATTTTTTACGGACAAGCATAATTCCATCGGAAATTCGTCGAAAATAATAGACGTTACATTCTGACGGAATTCCAACCGGAATCTGTCGGAATTTTGTCAGAAAGTTATCGATTAATAAGAACGTTAATATGACCATTGTTGTAGCCGTTTGAATTTTTATATACCGACGGATTTCTGATGGATCTCCGACGGACACAACTTATATATATATATATATATGTTTCCACATTTCTTTATTCATTCACACCACTTACTCATTCAATCTCTTTATAAAAATCGTAAAAGTTAAAAATATGTCTTTAGGTAATTATTTTTGGTCATGGATGGACGAACCTATGATGGATCCGGAGTTGAACTTACTAAAAGATGATTATGCACTAGGAGTCTGCGAGTTCATGGGATTGGCCGGAAATCAACGGGGAGCAAAAAAATGGTAAGATTAAATGTCCCTGTAGTATATGCTGGAATTCTCATAATGTTAAGTTTGAGTTAGTTTGGCATCACTTGTATAGTAATGAGTTTATGCCCGGTTATAAGATTTGGTATTAACATGGAGAAACAAATTATGATTATGGTAGTATTAGTGAACCAAATGTTGCAGATAACATAGGAGATAGAACGGAAGTAGATGTAGGTACAGGTACAGTTGAGATGGTGAATGATGTGTTTAGGGAGAACATGCCGTCGGTCGATTATGATGGAGATAGGGTTGAAGAACCAAATGCAAAAGTGCAAAAATTTTTTGATATGTTAGCTACAGTGAAACCGCCAGTATATAGTGGTTGTAGAGAAGGTCACTCACTATTATCATCTGCAAGTAGAATAATGACTATTAAGACGGATTACAATTTGGCGGAAGAATGTGTTGATGCAATAGTAGATTTTGTGAAAGATATTTTGCCTGAAGATAATCTTTCACCAGCATCATAATATGAAGTACATAAACTAGTAGTTGGTTTTGGTTTGTTGTATCAGATGATAGATGTGTACATCGAAAACTGTATGATACATTGGAGAGAAGATGAAAGCAGTAAAAGATGTAGATTTACCATTAACGGAGAGGTTAAAGAGGTTATATCAATCTCAACGCATAACAGAGGCAATGAGATGGCATGCAGAGCATCGTCAAGATGGAGGCAATGAGATGGCATGCAGAGTATCGTCACGATGGAGGCAATGAGATGGCATGCAGAGCACCATCGGACGCAGAAGCGTGGAAACATTTCCAATCAGTGTATCCATATTTTGCGTATGAGCGACGAAATGTATATATCGGGTTATGTATAGATGGTTTCAATCCATTTGGAAAACATGGAAGACAATATTCATTGTGGCCGGTAATTGTAACATATTACAATTTGCCACCATCTTTGTGCATGCGTAGAGAGTTTTTGTTTCTTTTCGTGCTAGTTCCTAGCCCAGAGCAATCAATCTTATAAACAGATGTGGTATTTACCATTAACAGAGAGGTTAAAGAGGTTATATCAATCTCAACGCACAACAGAGGCAATGAGATGGCATGCAGAGCATCATCAAGATAGAGGCAATGAGATGGCATGCAGAGCACCGTCGGGCGCAGAAGCGTGGAAACATTTTCAATCAGTGTATCCATATTTTGCGTATGAGTGACAAAATGTATATATCGGGTTATGTATAGATGCTTTCAACTCATTTGGAAAACATGGAAGACAATATTCGTTGTGGCTGGTAATTGTAACATCTTACAATTTGCCACCATCTTTGTGCATGCGTAGAGAGTTTTTGTTCCTTTTCGTGCTAGTTCCCAGTCCAGAGCATCCAAGGAGGTCACTTGATGTATTCCTCCAGCCATTGATTTATGAGTTATAAATGCTATGGAAGCATGGGGTTGAAGCAATTGATGTTTCATTGCAGCAGAATTTCATGATGCATGTGGTTCTTATGTGAACCATAAGCCATTTCCCAGCATATGGTATGCTATCTAGATGGACAATGCATAGAAGATTATCATGTACGTATTGCCAAGACAACACTGATGTATTCCAATTACATCACGGAAGAAAGACGTGTTGGTTTAATTACCACAGAAGGTTTTACCTAGTGTTCATATTTACTGTCGGTCTAGAACATTTTTTACGAAAAACAAAAAAGTGTTTGACTGTGCACTTCCGGAGATTGATGGACGTTGTATATTGGAGCAGTTAAGAGATTTTGGCATTGAGAAAACTCTTTACTATGGGGGTTATGAGCATGATCCTGTTGACGGTGTCGGTGAACTTCATAACTGGCATAAAAATAATATTTTCTAGGATTTACCTTATTGGAAAGGTCATTTGTTGAGACACAATCTAGATGTTATGTACGTTGAGAAAAACTTTTTTGACATACATCATGAACACTGGTTTAAATATGCAAGAGAAGAAGAAAGACAATATGAAATCTAGATTAGACTTGCCACTGATTTGTTCTCATGATTTTCTTCATATTATGCCTAATGGTAGATGTCTTATGCCTCCCTACCTGTTAGACGCAACTAAGAAAAAAAATATTTTTCGATTGGATTCGAGACGATGTAAAATTCCTGGATGGATACACATCTAATATGCAAAATTATGTGGATTTATCCGAATGAAAGTTTATTGGAATGAAGAGTCATGATTGTCATGTGTGATGCAATGTCTTCTTCCATTTGCCTTTGCACATCTTCTTCAAAAAAACATCCACGAAACAATTGTAGGTATATATTGTTACTTTGATAATGTTAATTATTCATATATATATATTAATTTTTTATTATTTATTGTGTTTTGTAGGATTTGGTGTTTTTTTTCGAGATTTATGTACGAGGACACTTATAGTAAAGGGTATCCGCAATTTACAGGAAAATATACCGGTTATCCTCTGTAATCTTGAGAAGATATTTCCATCGTCTTTCTTTGATGTTATGGAACATCTTTCTATCCACCTCCCACGAGAATCAGCACTTGGAGGTCATGTTCAATATCGTTGGATATATTCGTTGAGCGTTACATGGTCCACCTCAAGAAAAAGATTTAAAATTTAAGCAAAGTTGAAGGATCTATTGTCACACAGAGCCTCAATGAAGAAGTCTCACACTTTGCTAAATATTACTTTCCGACATAGTTAATGGAGTTTTTTAATGTTCCAAAGAACATTGCAATTTCATATCTTAGGTATTGCACTAGGGGATATGCGTTTAGGATTATTCAGGAGGGAAGAATAAGACCAACTTCAGGCTTTGGTGTTTCAGCGCAGTCAGGTGTTGTAGTTTACTATAGCAGCTTGAATGAAATCTTAGAAGTCCGATATACAGGAATGTTGGACTTGAGGTGAATTGTGTTCAAGTGCGATTGATATGATCCATTCATTGGTCGTGGTGTTCAAATTGACCAATTCGGCGTGACATCGATACATTCAAGATGGAGACTTCTTAAATACGATCCATTTATTCTAGCATCACAAGCAGACTATGTATGATTAAATTAACATGTTTTATTGTTATGAAATTACTAATATATTTGATTTTTAACAAATTATTCTCATTTCATATAGGTTTGCTACATTCGTTATCCTCGGGTATCTTATCGGTCAGACCTTTGGATCATAGTTACTGCAATTAACCCACGAGGAAGAATAAATGGAGTTTCAGAACATGATGCCCTTCAGCCAAATAGAATTTTTGAAATTGATCATGTTGAGCATTCGTTTGACATTGAGCTTGTAGTTGATTTTCACACAAACCGGTGATGATATAGTTCATTCAGACTCGGAAGAATCACGTGGCGAATTCGAGGACGATTCAGACTCAATTTCTTCGGATGGTACATATGAAGTTGCAGAGTAGTTTGTTTGTATTTTATATTTGTTATTGTAATGTATTAAAATTTTAGTTTGGTATGTTATTATTGTTTTGGTCAAAAACCCCAAATCCGTCAGAAATTTCCGACGGATTAGGGGTTTTGGAAGATTTGTTTTATGAAATTGTTAGACATTAGTATAGAAAACAACCTTTAACATTTGGTGAGACACGATATGCATTTAATATCATATAAACGATGTATTTAATAAATTCTAACATTTCAAGATGATTTTAATTAATTGATATCGATTGATACATACTAATCATATAACATATATAGTAAACTAATATAAATTTTTTAAAAGAAATTAATTGACTTGTATAAAGTTGATGTTGTAATTTAATCAATGCAATGGTTACTACGGCTTCGTACAAACGTATTCCAGTTCCGATGTCTGGGAAAAACCTTCAAATCCCTAAATCCGTCAGACGAATTTAGGGATACACGTGTGACTGTTTAAGGTTGACTGACAAATAATGTGACATGCAAATTTCGCGAATCCGTCGGAATATTAGACTGATTAGCAAAATTTTTACCGGGAAATGCCTTTTGGCTTCCCGCATAACCTAAATTTTTGTGATTCCATCAGAAATCTATCAGAATTTTTGACTGATTCGCAAAAATTTCATCAGGAAATAACTTTTGGATTGTCGTGATGCCTTAAATTTCGCAAATCCGTCATAAATTATGACGGATTTGCAAAATTTAAGGCATTGGAAACCGTCGTTAAAAAGATGATATCCGTCAAAAGTTTTGTGTTATAAACACAACCTTCTTCCTCGCGAAACAATTCGCAAAAACCCTAAAATTTCCCAAAATTTTTCTAAATTCTCCAAAATTCTGTTAAATCTTCCGTTTTAAGTCTCAAACTTCAACAACTCTATTCCAATGGATCCAAACCGATCAAATATGTAGGTTTTTATGTTTTTTTGTTGATTTATTATTTAAAATGTATATTTAGTGAATTGGAATGTAGATTTAAGGTTTATGAATTAGGTTTTAGTGTTTTAGGTTGAGCAGAGAGGACTTCGTTTCTCAACTCGGAGGGGAAAGATTGCCTTATTTTCATCCTAATTATAACGACAACAATACTTGGTAACTTTATTTTTCAGTTTTTTATTTACTTTATTTATTTTTTAACAATTTAAAACTAATTTTTTTATAAATTCCATAATAGAATATCGAAATTTATCAACCGTATGTTCAACGAAATGTTTCAACGTCCATATGCGACGTATTCATATATGTCGTTGCATGACCTTAGATCATATAACTTATTCAGTTTGTCGTTTACATAGTTTGGTATTTTCTATAAGAGTTTTTTTTTCTTTTGAATTTGACGTATTCATGTGCCAAGCTATGATTTGTTTTGCTTTTTTTAACTTATTATTATTATATTTATACATGCGACATATTTTAGATGACATTAAACTTCTTAAAATATATCTACTAATGATTTATAAATTTTGCCAAATAAGTTTCATATTTTTAGATACATAATATCTGTGATATACATATTTTGATAATGATAAATCTAAATTAATATTTTTTCTTGAAACGTAACATGCCAATTGTACCTTCTTGTAGTGGAAAGATCCATCCCACTTTTTTGTCGCCAATCTTGATTGTGTATTAGGGGCTTGCTCCACTCCCACTAAAGAATTTATTATTTCCAAGTGACGTGCAAGAAAACCGAGAAAAGATGAACGAGATAATCTTGACAAACAAATAAATTTAAATTTTCTTAATCATATTAATTTATTTTAATTCGTGGGAGGTTTTATAGGAATTCAACGTATTTTAATAAAAAATAAATTTAGTTTTACCATATTTAATTACCGCGGTACACCGTGTATCAATGTTTTCATAATCATTATAAAAACTTTTATATTTTATAATTTAATATTTTGTGTTTAGTTTTCCAGATAATTTATAAATTTTATTTGTTTAGATTTTATAATTATTTTTCTTTTATTTATATGTAATTTCAACTTCATTAAATTATAAAGTGTTAGTGTTGTTGGTTGTTTGACATATATACCCATTTTAATATTTTGTTAGTTATAATATTGAAAATAGATATATATAATATTTTAGTATAAATTATATGATTAGTTATCCAATATTTGTTTTATATCCGTCCATTGTGGAATGAACTCCGTCCTGTCCGGTATCCGTGTCGGGTACTTCCCATTCTATAACACGAGGTGGGATCTACACGTTCTTAGTAGCACGAGACAAAGAGGAAATCATGGTTAGTTATTGACTCAGCGATTTTTTAATTTGAATTTAAAATTTAATTAAAATTAAATTTTTTGCCATTATGCAAAAATCTGCAGAGAAAATGTTGACTAAAATCAACTAAAAAAATTTGCAAATTAGTTTTGTAAATGTTTGACCCTCAAACAAAATTTTCTTTTAATGCATTGTAGGCATTGACAGAGGCATTTGAAAACTTCTTTAACGAAAAAGTTGCTGGAAGTTCCAGTGCAGGATTACTTGCAATGTTTTGCCATAATATCCTCGGGAAGGGAGAAAGAGGGAAGCTGAGTGATGAAGCATTTGAAGCTAGTCTTAAGAATGTATATATATATTCATTCTGCTGATGCACTCAGTATCATTTATTTTTTTGGGTTGATACTGAAGTTTTATTTTTATTATAACAGGTGCGTGTGTGTTGCTGCATTATATAAGTGACAAAGAACTTTTCTTCGCATTTTATAGTACGTATTTGCCTCTAATATTTGAACAACTCTGAATTTTATTGCTTATGCTAATATGCTTTGTTGAGATGGCATTCAAGATAGCATAGGAATGGATTAACTCAGATTAACGAGCTCCAAGCTTTTCTAAAACATGGTTGGTTGCAGGAGGATGCCCGTAGGCTCTTATCTTATTGTAGATGTAATGACGAATAGGAAAGAAAGACCCTTGCACGGCTCACCCAAAATTTTGGTTGGCCGCTTTCTTGGAATTTGGGGGCCATGGTTAAGTTAAGACTATTTTTTTGGGGGCTTAAAATGGGATTTTTAGTGGTAATTAAGATTAATAATATTTTCATGTGTACTATTAATCTGTTATATATCGAGCGATATGACATTGGCAATAAAAAACCAGAAGAGCTTCAAGGAGTATCTAACCAGTGACAATACCTCAACCCAAGGGATTGATTTGACTGTCATTGTTGTTAATGATGGGATTTGGCCAAGTTACAAAACATATGAGCTCAATGTACCCAGTGAAATGGTATGTCTTTTATTTTCAAGGTCTTGGAACAGAATAGAAAAGTATAAACTTGGTTGATTTTCTTTTTGTTTCAGGCCAAGTGTGTTTGAAGTGAGGCCTTTTATAAAACAGAATACGAAAAGAGGAAAGTTTCATGGAATTATTCTCTGGGAACATGTCATATATGGAAATTTTGATCAAAAACCAATTGAGTTACTCGTTTCCACCTACCATGTATCCTTTTTGTTTTAGTTTTTTTTTCTCGTGACTTAATCGATATATACATTAATTGCTTGATTTTGATTTTTGGCATTTTTCTTCATCTTTTAGGCTGTTGTGCATTTACTTTTTAACAAATAGAAAGATTAAGCTACACTGATACCTTCGAGAAGTTTAAGCTACACAATCATACTCGAAATGAAATATTCTTAACAAGGTTTCTTCATTCACTGTCATGCACAAAGTACAAGATTCCTACAAAGGAACCAGGCTCAAATACCGTCCTTGAAACCGATGCTTTTGAAATCAATTCCAAGTTTACATGTGGAATGCAGAGAGTTATGGTATGCAATATGATGAGGCTTTCTGCTCTTTTCATCTCTCCCAAATAATAAAAAGCCATGATTTTTAATTTTCTTTGGAAATTGGGAACATATCCCTGGTTTTCTCTGATGATTTGAAGAAAGATGAGTAAGGAAAGTTGTTGACAATGACAGAAGCGTGGCGGTTGATGCAGCTCTTTTGTCGATCATGAAGAGAAAAAAATCGTTGGAACATCGACAGTTGGTTTCTCAACATGAGCTTCTTAACCAACAGTTCAAGGTAACTTTCTTTTGATAAAAATAAGTCAGATGGACACAATATGACAACCAATATAATCATGAGTATTTCACACCGATTTTGATTTCTTTGCTGCCTGATATAACCGGTTAAAAAAAACAGATTGAGAACTTGATCAGAAGAGACTTTTTGGAGAGGGGTAACAACAATCATGAGTAGTTGAAGTACATGCTTTAGTCAAAAGGGGCACAAAAGGAGATCATTGTAGCTTTGTTTTTCATAAATATATAAGTTCCATATTCAAGTCGCAAATACTCAATGGGATTTTTTTTTCCTTTTGATTTCTTTTTTATTGATATCAAATCAAAATTATAAAGTCAGTATACAAAAGTTATACAAAATTTTTCGAAAACAAATTATTATAAAACCAGATATGCGCCATATATAGTGAGAAAGATATATCAAAAGAAGTAAATTTGACGATACTTTCCATAGATAAATATTGCTCGCTAAGGGATCATTTACTTTATTATTTTCTTTTTTTCATATTGGATCTTACTCTGATGGGAGTTATGTGTGTGGATAGTATGCATACCACATGAAAAACCCGATACTTTCGTCAATCATTATAAAGTGTCGACATTCTTGATACCAAAGCTTTCTCTCGATTCTATCCCAAGAAGCTTTTATTCCTACGAAAGAAGCCACCAAATCATAACCGTCTGAATTTGTATCAAACAGAAAGAAGCCGCCGGAGAACCCCGGAAAAAAACCCATTAATAATTGTGAAGATCGTCCTAACATAATTGATCGAAAGAACACTCATTTTTGTAAAAGAAAAACAATTATGAGTTCTATTCAAATTTTCATTAGAAAACTTGAATGAGAACGCCGTCTGATCGGTTGAAAAGAAGCATTTCTCATAGATTATATATAGCCCAGAGAAAAAAAGGAAAAAAACGATACCATCTAATGTAGATCTAAATTATAAACTCTCTTCTTTCTTCATTAGTGAAACACGTTGTGAATAAAACATAGACAAGACCACATCGGAAAATTTGCTGGAAATTGAATTAAAATTTTATAAAGACATATATTATATTTGTGCTAAAACCAATAAATGATTATCTAAATATAAAGTACAAGAAAATTGCAATAAAATAAATTGTTAAATACCGTGTGAGCGATGGATAGATGATCTATTGGAAAGTTATTTCTAATACCGTGTTAATGAGATTAAAACACAGAAAAATATCATTTAATGATTTATATGGACAGTAACAAGTCTTTCGAGTATTTTAGAATAATGCACCGGCCTGTCGGATAAAGGTGAAACCCACACATTGAAAAAGGACGTGGATGCTCACGGATGGTGGTGAACAGAGCGTTACATAAACATTTTTATGCTTGCAAATATGTTAAAAACACAAATTGTCCATCAATTGGTACCAATGAAAAAACATCATCACATCCTATCTTTTAAGATACATAAATATAAAATTTGATATTAGCCTTGTTAAAAAATAGCCCAAAATAATGTTACCTTGAGTTACTATCACTAGGTGTACTAAGAAGTTGCAAAACTGGATTATCTCATCCCCTCTCTTCTCAATCCATCAGCACCTTGAAGACTATGGCCTCCCATTGCTCCATGAGAGTAATCCTCCTCAGATTCTTCAATGGCGTTTCTTCAAGATCCACTCTCAACTCCACAAACCATCGTCTTCTACAAAGGAAGAACTCTCTCTCGTCTCTTTCCTCAATCTCACCTCACACTACTTCGCATTTCACAGCGACACAATCAGATGACCAGAACTGTTGCCGCAATCTTCAAGTTAGAAAGATTTCGATTTCAACTCCTCTATGTATGGGTCGTCGTTCTTCCAAAATCGCTGGACGAAAGGTTCGTTAAGCTTTGACGATATGATAAATTAGTTCCAATTTTGATGATTAGGTTTCTGGAATAAAATTTTTTGTAGTTTTCAGGAGCCTAGAGTTGGTAATTGTTAATGCCTACCACTTGTTTGATGAAATGCCTCAGAGAAAGTGCGGGTTTATACAAAATAAGTGTTATTGTAGGGAGTCTAACACGCAGGTCTATGTATCATTTTTTAAATCGTTAAGCTTGTAATGGAACTTTCTCTTGCTAATGTAGTATGAAATTTAGCAATTGTGAAGTAAATACTTATTTTGTATTTAGGGACTTTGAGCTTGAATTTTCTGGTGAATACAGGGGGCTCAAGATTCAAAGAAGGCGAAGTTATATTGTAGAATTGGCAAGGAGGTTGTATCTGCGTAAGTCTTCAACTTGCATCTTCTGTGTTTAGTTTTTTCTGGATTTAACTTCTTAATTCGTTATGGATCTATGGTTATCATCATGCAGTGTCAAGAAAGGGGGTCCAAACCCAGTTTCAAATACGGCTCTGGCTACCATACTTGATAAAGCAAAGGAACTGGATGTACCAAAGGACATTGTGGAGCGTAATATTAAAAGGGCTTCTGAGAAGGGGCAAGAAGCTTTTATGGAGAAGATTTACGAGGTTAGGTTACAAGCTTTAATTCTGGTTTTATGTTTGTAAGTGAGGTCGTTATGGGGAACCATCCTAGTAAGCTGAGGAAATGAACTGGTGATTTAAATTTTATGAATTGTGTTTAGATCATCACTATACCTGACCAAGTGTGTGGTTAGTGAACCTAACTTAATTTCACTACCTCAGTACCTAGTTCTGTGTGATGATTTCTTATATAGTACCAAGTTTCCAATTCCTTGTTACCATATCTTTTAGGTCCAATTATATGATTTGATGACTAAAATAATCTTGTTTTCTATGATTTAGGTATATGGCTATGGTGGAGTTAGTATGGTAGTCGAGGTCTTAACAGACAAAGTTAATCGATCAGTTGCAGCTGTTAGATCGGTTGTAAAGGATTATGGCGGCAAAATGGCTGATTCAGGATCTGTCATGTTCAAGTTTAGACGAGTTAGGGTAGTGAATATAAAGGTCACAGAAGCTGACAAGGATCAGCTCCTTATTATTGCTTTAGATGCTGGAGCAGAGGATGTTATAGATCCCCCAACTTATGAAGATGATACTGATGAAGAGGAAGAAAGGTATACACAATATGCGTCTAAATCTCTTTGAAAACCTTAGTTCTCAGCATATATTTTCACCTTTTGTTCTTCTTTTGTTTCATCTGTTTCTTGTCTCTATATTTGTTCAGGTACTACAAAATTGTAACTACTTCTGAGAACTACTCAACAATATTATCAACGCTACATGACGAAGGAGTGAACTTCGAGCCTGACAATGGCTCTGAACTGCTCCCTCTGACAACAGTTGAGGTAACGAACCTTCATCCTGTTGTGTAACTTGTGTGCCATACCCCATTTCCTCATGTCTAATTCTATTCTTGTTATTTGTTATCAACAACATGTAGTTATCCTCTCTTAGCGTATTAAATACCTTGCAGATTGCATATGCTAAATAAGCAATATTGGAAGTGGCAATAAAGCTCATGTCCCCCCCCCCCTATGACCTCTGGTTCTTGGTTGTTGTGATTACAGGATATATATCTTGAATAGATAAACTTAGATTGAGAGATTTGGTCATTATAACTTTTACCATTCTGCCCAATAAGAGTCGCAACCTTATCAGTATTCATCATTTATTCACTCAGATTACTTGGAATTGTTGTTGGTTGTTTCAGGTGGATGATGAGGCCAGGGAATTAAACAAAGAGCTTATGCAGAAACTACTAGAACTTGATGATGTTGATGCTGTTTATATCGACCAAATATGAAAAAAATAAAACCTTACAGGAATCTCCACTTCAAGATCTGTGAACTCGAAGCTCATGAGAAATGTTATCAGGTCAATCTCCGAACTTAATTTGGTGAAGTCTGCATATATTCTGAAGAGCCAATGATGGTTTTGGTACACTTACATTTCACTTCTTCTAGTTTCCAGTCTGAAACTATAAAAATTATTATACCTTACAATTCCTAATAAATTGCTACTTAACCAAGACCGTTACTTAAACAACCTTTTTACAATCGTCATCGCATTTATTAAATATATTCTGAAGAGGCATTTATTGAAATTTTATATTAAAATCCGTTTTATCAAATTTATTAATATATTTGGTAATTATATACCACATTAATATAATATACTTAATTTCAACTATTTTTGAATATACATGCATTTAATTTATTTTTTCATAAAATTCAAAAAAATATATTATAAAGGGACTTGACCTACACGGAGATCATGATTTGGTTGATCGCTGACTTTGGTTGTAGACATGATCTTTCGTCCAGAGATAGCTGGCTACTGTCCAAGAGGTTACTATGATCATGGAAAACGACAATTCTTTGACAATATCGACTTGCACCAAGGGTTTTTCACTTACATAAATTCTTACCGAATTTAACTGAAAAATTATTCGTTTTGGTTCAGTTTATAGGAGATATATCGATACCTTTGGTTGTTAGTAGATACTTCGTATATACTCTTGTTGTTGTCATATGCTTATATTGAGATCTTATGAGAGATTCTATATTTCGTGTATATAAACTTGTACTGTACACATTATCGTAAAGGAATATAATCATATCTTCATCTTTCTATATGGTATTTAGAACTATGGATTCTTTGATCTTATCTCAAAAAATATTCGTTTGTGTTCTTAAGTTGCCACTTTCAATGATCTCAAAAACATATTCCTTTGTGTACTTAAGTTGCCATTTTTAATGATCATTCCTTCTTATGATGTTGTCGTCGACGATGACTCAAAAAAATCCGTTGTACACCATTAACATGGTTAGTTTCACAAAATTGTTCTCCACAAATGATCTAACATGGAGTGTACAAATCAAATCTCTTCTCAAAGGATTTGATCTCCTCCAATTCATTGATGGATCAAGTGTCATCCCTCCTTCGACCATTGTCGTTGCTCAAACAGAGCAATCCAATCCTTAGTTTGTTGTGTGGGAATATCTGAAAAATCTGATTTACAACACAATCATGGTCTCGATCGAACTTGCTCATTAACCCTTGATCGCCATTTCAACCACATTGCTTGAAGCGTGGTCTACTCTTTCATCAACCCGAGGTCACATGAAGCAAGTAAAAAATTAACTGAAGCAGTGTATGAAATGTGCCAAATCAGTTGATTAGTATAAAGCAGCTGATTAAAACAAAATCATATGCTCTTGCTCTCCTTGGCAGCTCTATGGATCACGAAGAAATCACAGATATTTTACTCGCTGGTCTTGGCGACGATTACAAGTCTGTTATTGATTTAGTCAATAATTGTGACACAAACGATTTCGTTTTCGGAGCTTTATGAGAAGTTGATCAATCACGAGATTGATCTCACTAGCACTGTCTCATAGCAGAACTTTCTGGTTACTGCTAATCAAGTTCAAAATCAATCTCGCAACTGGCAACCATCATAGCAGAACTTGGGACAACAAGTTAACTTCCGTAAGAATAAGCGTGGCTCGAAGCCGTAACTTGGTCGTTGCCAAGCATGTGGGACACATGGCCCCAATGTGAAACAATGTCCTCAGTTCCATTTGGTATCTCAGCAACCTGGTTCTGCTCCTCCACAACAATACCCACAACCCTACTCGGCGATGAATTTCTCCAGTGACAAGCCCTTGTGGCTCCTTGATAGTGGTGATACGCACCACATCACGTCAGATCTTGTTAACATGTCGCTTTATGAGCCATACAACGGAGGCGACGAGGTTTTGGTGGCAGATGGAACAAGTCTTGACATTGCGAATACTGGTTCTTCTCTTATTCACTCACGTACTCGCATTCTAACATTAAAAAATGTGGTGCACGTTCCTTGTATTGTGGTACATTGAGGTTTTAACCCAAATAAAAGACTGCAAGTGCATAGACTATCACAGTAGCATAGATGAGATTGAATCCACAAAGACCAAAGTTACACTACGATTCTTTGAGAGTGAAACTAAGCTAAGACAATGATGTAGTTGTTGGTTGTAATATAAACAAAAATAGCCACTAAAATGATGTAAAGATCAATTAAACAAAGCTCTAGGTCAAAAATGATTCATAGGAATTCAGAGATCATGAATCATACAATTATTCAGGGAACAAATAAGGTAAATCTTGAACTCAAACATGAATGTATAAATAATCCATTGTCGTGGTATCAATCAATTTATCTAACAAACTAAGATTATAAACTGTCTTTAAACTTAAAATTGTAAGAATCATTAGCAAGCAACTTTGATTTGTCGGATCGCCTTAGCATCAACTTTTGTTTGCTAAGAACAATCCGTTCATTTATGTTCTTTCAGGCTTTTAAACTACAATTTTGATGCATTAAATAACCTAAGATTATAAACTAGGTTGCTAATCAAGTTTCAACAATAAGATCAACAATAGATGAAGAAATCCTAAGATAATTATATATGTCTAATTCAATAATTCATAAATTCTCTTGATACCCTAAATCTAACTATGGAACTACTCAAACATTGATGAAGGGAAACAATACAGAGATGAAGAAAAACTCATGATCAAATAAAATAGAAATCAAAAGAGGTTCATAAATCTTCTCAGATATGTAGAATCATAGATTCGTCTCCCTGAAATCTACAAATTTCCAGCCTCAACTTCCACGTTAGAAACACTTCTGACGTTACAAACAAGATCACCAGTTACTAAGCGTTCTGATCTAGGAACTGACACAACGTCATTCCGAGGAGTCCTGCTAGTAGTGTCATTCAGAACATGTGGACTAACAGATGCAAGCCTCGTATCCATAATTTCTTTATCGTTCTTTCGCTTCACATGTGTCTCAACAGTTGCAGATAAAGAACCAACATCCTCCTTAACAGGTTCTCTGCATTGTTGATTCTGGTGCCTTGATTTTCGAGGCCTTTTATATCCATTTAGGAAAAAAAAAGGTGGAAGTTTCCGTTTACGAACATGAGAAATAAACACATCCATCCCAGAGATATACATGTTTACCTCTTGCCTAAACTCATCCACTGTACCACGTATATCAAACTATTGACACTTTTATTCCACCAAACCCTTATGCACTTTTCAAGCCCATGAAAAAGGCACAATGACAAAACTGCTTGGAAGTGTCCACATACTCATTTGGTTGAGGATGGCACGTTAACATCCCATTTGTGTCTCTTTCTATCTGTATTATTGGATAAAAAAGAGAACAAGATATCATAAATCATTGTCTTTTCTACCCATAAATAATTGGAAAACAAACTGGAGATACAACATATTTACTGTTGAACATCAAATGAATATAAGGCTATCTACTTTCAAGGTCAGCTGCCTGAACCGTGACTCTCACCCAACCCTTCTAAACCAATAAATCTTCTGTATCTACTGCTACTACATCAACCTGAAGGTAGTTTTCATATGCCTCGAAGAACATATATTGCTCAAATAAGAAACTCCAATGTCAATTATTTAGCTCAATCTCCTGCTTACAAAATGATACTTAGCAACAAAACCTAGGTAAACTGTTCAAAAAGAAAATTGGGTGTTTTGCTCCCTAACCAGACAAATCTTGTTACCAAACTGAAATTACTTGTCATAACACTCCACAAATACTATTTCACATTTTACTACTCCACCACACACGCCATAGCATATTGGTTTTACAGAACGTCATCATCGACTCATGCGTCCATGCCTAAGTTATTTTGGACATATGCTCTCACGATGGTTGTGTATACCTTGTTAACTGTAAGCCTTCCAAAAACATTTCTCTCAAATCGCCATTTCAATGTATTTTTGGTCAATCACCGAATTTTGACTAACTAAACGTTTTTGGTTGTTTATGTTTTCCTTGGCTTAAGCCTTATGCATCGCATAAACTCGATTGGAAATCAACTCCTTATGTGTTCATTTGTTATTCACCAACTCAGAGTGCATATTTTTGCATAGATCGATTTACTTCTCGAATTTATACATTTTGACATGTTATTTTCATGAATATATGTTTCCTTTCTCTAATTCTAATACTCTAACATTTCACTTGTCTTCTGATCATGAAGTTACAAAATTACCTCTAGATGTAACCCATCAAGTCTCACTCATTCCAATCACAACTCCTCCAACTCCACCAAATATCTTACCACCACTTGTTGATGAAGCCCTATTTATCGCTGAGACAACTTCGTCGTCATCCTCTGTTAAACCTAACTTAATCGCTGATTCTATAACCTTTTCTACATAAAAAATTGTCAACCTCTTGCTCCACGTGATGATCATGTCAATCCTTCACCATCACTTGTCGCTGTGGAAGCTCCTCCACCGGTTCCACCACAGCCTCCCTAACTACGGACTACTAACCGCCCTCGAAAACCTGTCCAGTAGCTTAACTTAAGTGCTATTGTAGCTCAAGTTTCTCAAACAATACCTACCTCAGTTACCAAAACTCTCAAAGATCCTCTCTGGCGTTGTGCAATGTATAATGAATTGGACGTCATGGCTCGCAACAAACATAGTTGGCTGTCGGTGGATATTTACAATCAAAAGACACATAGATGGCTCTATAGACAGATTTAACGCACGTCTTGTAGACAATGCCAAAGGTTTCCATCAACACCATGGAGGTTACCTTTAAGATACTTTCAGCCCATTCATTAAACCTGCAACCATTCGACTTGTGTTTAGTTTCTCTCTATCCTGCAATTTGCAACTTCGACAAGTAGACGTCAATAATGTTTTTCTACTAGGCAAACTTGATGATGAGTTTTTCATAGCCTAACCACCTAGGTTTCACGATAAAGATCAACCTTAAACTGTTTACAAACTCAACAAAAGAATATAGTGTTAAACAAGCACAAAAGGCTTGGTACAATGAGCTCCGCTCGTTTCTTCTCTATTCCGGTTTTACCAATTCCTTGGTTGATGTGAGTCTCTTCATCTACAACAAGAATGGGATCCTACTCTACATGTTGGCATATGTAGGTTATCTCATTCTCACAGGCACCAATGACACTTATCTAAACTGTTTTGTTGAATCTCTCTCGACACGTTTTTAATTGAAGGATTTGGGCTCTCTCTCTCTCTTATTTTTTGTGAATTGAAGCTTATAGAACCTCTCATGATCTCTTACTAAATCAACATCAGGATATTGTAGATATTCTACACTAGACCAAGATGAGTACATCCACGCTAGTATCCACTACAATGTGCCCAAACACACCACTAACTTTTCATTTTGGCATCACTCTCAAAGATCCAATGAAATACCGAGTTACAATTGGGAGCCTCCAATATCTTTCACACATATGTCCTAACATATCATAAGCGATCAATAAACTATCTCAATACATGTATCAACCAACCTCTGATCATTGGCAAGCCGTCAAACGCATCCTCCGATATCTTGTGGGCATTTCATATCAGGGGATCTTTTTCTCGGCAACAAACAGTCCATCTCTACATGCCTTCACCAATGCTGACTGGGGTGGGAACAAGGACAACTTCACATTCAATGGAGCATACATTGTCTACTACAGTCACCACCCTATTGCATGGTCCACGAAGAAATAATTTGGTGTCGCCTAGTCATCAACCAACACAGAGTGCCGCTCCATCCCTGACATAACTTCAGAAGTCTGTTGGATCACGTACTTACTCACATAATTTGTAATTACTAATGCTGCACCTCTAGCGATCTACTATGACAACAAAGACGCGACTTACTTGAATGAAAACCTGGTATTTCACTCACGTATAAAACACTTGGCACTTGACTATCCCTTTATTCATAACCATGTGCAATCAGGTCATGTTCGTGTCTTTCATATCAACTCAATTGATCAACTAGTATATGCACTGACAAAACCTCTCCCCCGAGCTCGCTTTCAAACACTGTGTATCAAGATCGGACTTGCTACCGCCATCCAAAATATATATATTATTTCCTTTTTACAACCAGAGCATTGCTCTTGTAAATTATTAATTCAATCATATATCTCAATAAGTTTTTTGTAGAAAAAAATATTTGTATCAATAACAAACCGAAATTACAAAATATCTAACATGAGTTACCAATCAGTCAGAAGAAAAAAGAATTTAAAAACGATAGTTGATCTCACCCTCAATCACAAATTGTAAACTATCGTAAGACGACGACAAGGACTAATTGAGATCATTTTACATGAAAAGCCAGATCAACCTAGAATCCACAAACAAAAAAACTTTATGCGTCAAATCCCAATCTAGGGTTTCAATTTAAATACCCAAAAAGTTCAAAGTGTACGTCAAGTTTTTGATAGTTTTTTTAATAATGTAATTCATACTTAACCCTAAAGTTAGGAGGTTTAAATACAATGTTCCCTTGTTCTGGAACGATACAACATAATGTAAATTAGAAAGCCTCTTATTGAAATAGAGTTTCTTAGCCATTTTGAGTTTTCTGTACATTAAAACCTCTTAGAGCATCTTTATTGGGGGTTTTTAATGGATATTTTAAGTGGATTTCTTAAGTATAAGGTCCAAAAAAATAAAAAATAAAAATTTAGATCATAGCCAGCTCTTAAATAAGAGATTTAAAATCTCTTAAGAACCGCATACGTGGCAGCACGTGAGTGGTTCAAATTAAAAAAAAAACTGATGAAAACCTCTGTTTTGTCTGTCGTCCTCTCTTTTTTGCGTTTGTCGGACTCTCTCTCTTGACAGAGCATGCGGATTTCATTTCGAGCTAATTCAGGTTTGATTCCTAATCATTTGTTTTTGATTACAGACTCTAGGGTTTCGATTGTTTGATTCTGCGATTTTAGGGTTTCAATTGTGTTTGGTTATATGATTTTAGGTGGAAAACAACTGCTTCTCCTGCTGTTACTATTGATGCTCCTATAATGGGAGCTCACTCTTGGCCAGCGCTTGCCGACGCTGCGTAACAACCGCGTCCTAAGAATCCTCCGGTGATTCCACTGCCGTCTAAAAACTCTCCAAGCTCTATCCCAATCCCAGCTCAGGTTAGTCAATAACTCTGTATTCCGTTATTGTTAATGGAGTTAGATTGTGCTTATTGAGTGTTAACTTATGTTATATAGTGATTGTGTTGTTCTAAATAGGGTAGAGCTTAAAATTATCTGAATATTGAATGTTCGTGATTGGTTTAAGTTGGAGATACGCTTAGTTATTGACCTTTAAGATCTTGATTAGATTGCGGTTTTACGAATTTGATGTATGATGGTTATGAATTCAATTCGTTTGTGTGATTTTCCTTTACTTGGGTTGGAAGGTTTATACGATTGACAACAAGGTGCTCTCTAGCATTGAGTTTGTAGCTTAAACTTTTCCTCTGAAAAATTTTATTGTTTGATGTTTAGGCTGTAACTGGTCAAGCGAAAACTAAGACTGTCTCTTTAGTAATCCAGAAAACACTACTTTTCGTTTAAGGCAAGTTTTAAGGTGATTGAGAGGGGGATTAGGGTTTTATCTTTGGTTCGTGTTTGATGGCTACGGCGCCGCTGGCCATGGCCACCGGCGAGGCTTCTCATCGGCGAGAGGCTGATGCTGTCTCTAGCGGGGAAGTGTTTGTTACCCACGAACGACATGGTGAAATTCGGACCCTTGTAGTTCGGTGTGAAGCAGGGGAGGATGATTCTGGTGCAGGCCAGGAAGAGACTCACGAAGTGAGGTCCATGGGGACTGAAGCAGAGAGTATATCGGACTCAAAAACAGAGTCTGTTCCTAAAAAAACATCCGGCGAGTACCTCTGCTGGTCTCTCTTCCTTGGTTTTTGTCCCTACTACTACTGAAGCTTCTCTCCCAGAAAATCCTGTAAAACCTATTACGACTCAGACGATGAAGAAATCCTGGGCACAAGTCACAAATCATTCGAAGCTTACTAAGTTTGGTGTAGAGATCCATGATGTGGATGGACGCAGCGTCGCCACAGTCCCCGAGGAGATTCTCACTGATGCATCTCTATTGTGGGAGGACTTCGTTGTTGGTCGATTCATATCCAATGCGCCACACATAGCAAAAATCCATGTTATCGTAAATAAAATCTGGACACTTGGCGATAAGAAGATCAAAATAGATGCTTTTGTCATCAACGAGACCTCGGTTAAGTTCAGAATTCGAAACTCCAATGCCCGCAACAGAGTCTTACGCCGTGGGATGTGGAATATATGCGAAGTTCCAGTACTTGTGTCAAAGTGGACGCCGATCTTAAAAGACTCACAACCTCAGCTCACAACAATGCCCATGTGGGTTAAGATATCAAATATCCCTTCCTCTCTCTTCACTTGGAAAGGGCTTAGCTTTATAGTTAGTCGAGTTGGCCAGCCAATCCGGCTACATCAAGAAACGGAGCTGGTAACGCGGTTCGATGAAGCAAAAATATTCATTGACGTGGATCTTACGACGGAATTGCCCTCTTCGTACTGTTTCAAATTAAAAGAGAAGGAAGAAGTGGTTACCTTTGATTACCCATGGTTACCAATGCGATGTTGTCTATGTAGGAAATGGGGCCATCTTGATGAGGGTTGTCTGAGTAGATTCAAGAGTGTACCGTTAGCTGAGCAACCCTGTGTGGCTCCGGTGGATACGTGTGTAACTTCTCAGGCTGTAATTGTACCTGTTGTAGAGCGAGTTATGGAAGCTAAGCAGGCTACAGTAGCTACAGCACCAACCGTCATCTCTTATCGCGAGGAAGGGGAAATTGTTTCGCCACTAACTCGTGATGGCTGGACACTAGTTTCACCGAAAAATTCTCATGGTAAGGCAGCGAAGCAGAGTCTGGTTTATGGAGGGGTTAAAATTGCATCTCCATCTCGTTATGAAGCTCTTCGTCTTTTGGAAGCAGAGGAAGTTGGTCCGGTCTCAGTGCGGCCAGTTTCAGGTTCTGTCACTTATGTAACAAAGTCACCGAGTTCAGCTTCAGGTACAGTGATCATGTCAGCGTCACCTCAGGCTTCGGTAAGTCCAGTTTCAAGTTGCTCTGTTGCTCCTTCTTTGCTATTGGGATCTGAAAAAAAATTGACTACACCCCAAGACACTAGAGTTACGGAAGAGAGTCGTCATCTCTCTGATTCACATTTGTCTATCAATAGTTTAATGCAGAAAAATGACATCTGTATTTCTTCAGTCTCCACCAAGTCACCCAATACGTTAGTATCAATGGAAGCTAGATTAATGCAAGGGAAACAGGCCGGAAGCTCTGTTCTTGAAACGGAGCTGGTACAGAATGTTGATTCCAGAAACGAAAAGGTGAGTTGCACTGCTAACGATGCAGACATTAAGACTATTGAATCGAGTATTGTAACTGTTTCAATGCGAAATGCCTGCGCCACAGACCTGGGCCCCGGGAATTTGAAACAAAACAGAACAGAGACGGAGGAAGTTTCCTTTCAAGCCGTGGTTTTTGGTCCTGGAAATATGATGGAATTGACGTCTAAACAGCAGTCAACGATACCACTTTCCAGCTCCGCCACAGCTAGTTCGGGTTCTGATTTGGAGGGAGCTAAGGCTTCATCTTACAAGTTAAGATCATCAAAACACATTAAGACAGGAAAGGGGGAGTCTTTTAAGCGAGTAAAAGAAATCTCTCAACCTGGTTTTGGAAAAAGGAATGCACAAAGAAAACATTAATGTCTGGGTTTTTTTGGAACATTAGGGGTTTTAACAAGGCTCGGAAACATTTGGTGGTGAAGAATTGGATTAATTCAAACAATATGCTGTTTGGTGGGGTGATGGAGACTAGAGTGCAAGAGATTAAAGCGGCATCGATAGTGTCGACTATTCTACCTAGCTGGTATATGGTCTCCAACTACGAGTATGACCCGCTAGGCCGTATTTGGGTTCTTTGGAGTAATACGGTCTCTGTGCGGGTGATGTCAAAGAGTGCTCAGATGATTTCCTGTCTAGTTACGCTTGGCCAAGGTTCTGATTTTTTATGCTCATTCATCTATGCTTCTAATTCAGGTGATGATCGGAAAATTCTCTGGAGAGAGCTTACAGACCTACAAGCTTCGGTGTTTAGTCGCATGCCTTGGATCTGTTTCGGGGATTTTAACGACATTTTATCTAGTGATGAGCACTCGGGAACTACTACCACAGCTGCTTTAGCTAGTATGATGGCTTTCCAAGACACTGTACGGACTTGTTCTTTTGTGGATATGGCGTTCCATGGCCCTCTGTTCACCTGGTGCAACAAAAGAGAGAACGAGCTTATCTGCAAGAAGCTTGATAGAGTCCTCATCAATGATGGTTGGATGTGTGCGCACCTTAGTTCTTACTGCAAGTTCGAGGCTGGAGGCTGCTTGGACCATTTGTGAGGCCATATTCGTTTTTTCGGTACTATCACAAAACCCAGAACTCCTTTTAAATTTTCTAACGCTCTTTTACAGGTGGAGGAATTAAAACCCATGATGGAGGACCTTTGGCTTCGTACAGAGACATTGTTCATCTCCACGTCCTCTCTTTTTCGGTTAACAAAGAAGTTGAAGTCTCTCAAGTCGCATTTAAGGCAATTGAGTCGCCTCAAGCTTCACCACTTATCTAGGCGGGTGGATGAGGCATATGCGGACCTGTGCATTCGCCAAGAAGCCACTCTCTCTCACCCGGACCCTACAACAACTACCTTGGAGGCTTCAGCTTTTGAGAGGTGGGAGAAAGTCTCTCATTTGGAGGAAGCATTTCTTCGACAAAAAGCAAAGCTGCATTGGCTGGAAGTGGGTGACAAGAATAACTGATACTTCCACAATGCGGTTAAAGAGCGCCAAGCCCGAAACTCAATCAGAGAAATAGTAAACCAAGACGGAGTTAACCTCACACTCCCGGAGGAGATCAAGACCGAAGCAGTCAGGTACTTCACTGATATTTTTACTCACACCCCACCTGATTTTACAGGACCCATGGAGTCGGAGCTGGGGGAGCTTTTGGGTTTCCGCTGTTCCGAGACAGCCAAGATTCAGCTCACAAAGGTAGTAACTCCTGCGGAAATAAAAGGGGTTCTTGACTCTATGCCCACAAATAAATCCCCTGGTCCAGATGGTTACACAGTTGAGTTTTTCAAGGAGATGTGGTCGATTGTTGGGCATGATTTTGTTGTCGCGGTTCAATCTTTTTTTGCTCTCAGCTTCCTCCCAAAAGGGATCAACGCGATGATCCTGGCCTTAATCCCTAAGAAGACTGATGCTATGGTAATGAAAGACTATCGCCCTATCTCGTGTTGTAATGTTCAGGTGATATCCAAGATTCTTGCAAACCGCATGAAGACAATTTTGGAGGGTTTCATTGCTCCAAATCAATCAGCGTTCATTAAGGACCGTTACCTTATGGAGAATCTTCTCTTAGCCTCAGAATTGGTAAAGGACTATCACAAGGACAACATCGCTGCGCGCTGTGCCATGAAGATTGACATATCCAAAACATTTGACTCCGTTCAATGGTCCTTCTTGTTAGACATCCTAACCACCATTCAGATTTCGGCCATCTTCATCCACTGGGTAAGGTTATGTATCACGACGCCTTCCTTCTCGGTTCAGGTAAATGATGAACTCACAGGGTTTTTCCAGAGTACAAGAGGTCTGCGACAAGGCTGCTCTTTATCCTCCTATCTCTTTGTTATCTGTATGAATGTGCTCTTGATGGTGTTGGACAGGGCAGCGAGTACAGGAAAGTTCGGGTTCTACCCGGGCTGTCGTGGTTTGAATATTAGTCACCTCTGTTTTACAGATGATATTCTAGTTTTCTCAGATGGTCGACCGCGTTCAATTAAGGGCATTTTGGACGTGTTTACAGAGTTTGGTCGTTACTCAAGACTTCAGATCAGCATTGAGAATTCAACTATTTTTTTGGCTGGGGTTTCAGATGCCCGACGTTCCGCAATTACATCTAGGTTTTCTCTGGACATGGGGTCCCTTCCGGTCAAGTATCTAGGGCTGCCGCTGCTCATGAAGCGAATGTCTAGGAGTGACTACCAGCCTCTACTCGATAAGATCACGACTCGAATTAAATCATGAAAGCATCGGTTTCTCTCCTTTGCGGGTAGGTTACAGCTCCTTACTTCGGTTATATCAAGCCTAACAAACTTTTGGATTTCTGCTTTTCACTTGCCTAGTGCTTGTATCAGGGAAATTGAAAGAATCAGTGCCGCTTTCCTCTGGTCGGGGCCAGATTTAAACGCTCGAAAGGCTAAGATGGCCTGGAAAGAAGTTTGCCGACCAAAGAAAGAGGGAGGGCTAGGTATAAAATCTCTAGAGGATGCCAATAAAGTTAGTTGTTACAAGCTTATCTAGCGATTAGTCTCAGCTCGGTCTTCGTTGTGGGTTAACTGGGTGAAGAAGCATTTGATCCGGGCGAGCTCATTTTGGTCGGTTAACACTATTTCAACAGCGGGTTCTTGGATTTGGCGCAAGTTGATAAAATACCGTGATTAAGCAAAGATATTCCATAGAATGGACGTTAGAAATGGTCAGGATACCTCCTTTTGGTTTGATGTTTGGTCTTCCTTAGGTCGTCTCCATGATCTTCTAGGCATGAGGGGCTGTATTGATATGGGGATCTCTTTAGCAACAACTCTTGCGGAAGTTTTTATCACACATAGAGCGCGACGACGGTGATCAGCCGTTTTAACCACTATTGACGAGGAGATTGAGAAGCTAAGAAGCCTGGGGAGCACAGAGCAAGACATCAGCCTCTGGAGGCAAGCTCCGGATATTTTTAAGAGTGTTTTCTCGTCGAAACACACTTGGAACCAATTGAGGGTGGTTCATGGCATCACGAGTTGGTACAAAGGGGTATGGTTTTCTTTCGCGACTTTGAGGTATTCTTTTCTGGTTTGACTTGCAGTTCATAACAGGTTATCCACGGGAGATAGGATGTTGGCATGGACTCACAACGACAATCCGGGCTGTGTCTTATGTCATCGTGCCTTGGAAACTCGAGATCACCTCTTTTTCGACTGCATGTTTACCTCCTCCATATGGGCTAAGCTTTCGTCCAACCTACTTAAGACAAGGTATGTTACTCGGTTTGACGATATCCTCTCTATTATTATGGCTTCTCTGTTTGTAGGCAATCGCAGGTTCATTCTGAGGTATGTCTTCCAAGCGACGGTTTACACCTTATGGCTTGAGAGATATCGTCGTAGGCATGGAGAAGAATCCATGGATCAAGCTCTTCTTATCAAAACCATTGATCGAATTGTTCGAAATCGTCTCTCCACAATACAGAGGCAAGGACGATTTCCCAGTATTCTTTATGATTGGTTCGAAGCGACATCAGTTGTTTGACGGGATCTCCCGGTATCTGATCATTCTTTTTCAGCTCTATGATCAAAGGTGTGTACTCTTTTTCCCAAAAACCGGTTTTATCCCAATCGGGTTTTCCGGCTCTGGGTTTTAATGAAACCACCTTTTTTTGATCTTTATAATGAGCATCTTACTATTTTCAATAATTTTTTCTTTTTAAATACATGGTAACACTCTCGTTGTAAAAACATTTTTTTTTAATATAATTTTACATATTATTCAAAAAAAAAAAAAACTAAAGCTGGTGGAAAAGGGAATCCTGGACACAGGAACTCATCTGCTCGTCATTCAAAACCAAGCTCTAGGAGCAATCATATGATGCCTCTACCACATGCTGCTTATCCTCCCTACCCGATTCCTGAGCTCCTGTTACTGAGTCTGGCAATGAGAAGCAAGTTCAAGCTTCCCCTCTTCCACCTGTGCTGCCACCTCCTCAAGTGGATCCTGGAAAGCCTTGGCAGCATCAGAGAGGTTTTGACCCCAGAAACATGCCACAAAGTGCCGGACCAAGGAATTTCATGAGACATCCATACATGGGTCCAGCTCCTGGGTTCCTGGTTGGTCCAGGATTTCGTGGTAAGAGTTTGATTTGTTGTCAAGGTGTTTAAAAGGGACTGGCTGAGTGTAGCTGATAAGAATTTAATTGTTTTGCTCTTTGAGTATGTTTAGCAATAAGATACAAGATTCGTTTCAGGGCAGGTGCATGATTGCTGTTTTTTGTTTCTTTATTCGATATAGGCCTGTATACTACTTGCCGGCTCCACCCCCTGGTGCTATAAGAGGTCCTTATCCTCCACCCTTTGCCCCATACCCTGTAAACCAGGGTCTTCCAGCACTATCTCCAGAAAAACTGGACTTAAGGGATAGAATCATCAAACAAATAGAGTATTATTTCAGGCAAGTTATGCTTCTCTGTATCAATTTCTTTTTTTTTTATGCTTTTAAGTTATGTTTAGCTGACTCCTTTGCTAGGCCTCTGGGATGTTGATGGAGTATTTCCTTGCCTTGAGTCCATCTTTGCTGATTAATAGAATGACACCTCATCTTGCTCTGATCACCTTCCCTTTATTTTTTCCTTTTTCAGTGATGAAAACCTTGAGAATGACCATTACCTCATTTCCTTGATGGATGAACAAGGATGGGTTCAAACAAAAATTATAGCCGGCTTCAAAGGGGTAAAATTCATTAGAATAACTTGACTTGCTTTCGTTTGCATTAGTCTATTCTGTCATCTGTGTTGTACTCGAATGTGGTGCTTCTAAAATTTTTTTTGCTATTGAATTGCAGCTTAGGGCAATGACCATAGATGTTGAGTTTATAGTCTATGCGTTGGGGTTTTCTAATACTGTTAAAGTGCAGGTTAGACCACCATAAGCCTCCTTGCTTCTTTTCTGGTTAAAATAATGAATGGGGTTTGTTACTAGCACATGTTGGTGGGTTTAGATTAATTTTTGTATAAAAATGGTTTCTTTGAACACTTTGTTTCCTTCAGTTGTATTGTATATTTCTACTCTGGTGAGACTATCACCTAAAAATATTGGTTAGAGGTTTGTCTCCGAATAATAGTTTAAAGAAGCCCTCTATAATTATTTTAATTCTTAAGAACTCCTATGGGGTTGTAACCAATGGTGATGAAAAAAATTAATAAACATTAGTGAGATTCTAAACTTAAGTTAATAGTAAAAAAATATTAAATATATTATTAAAAACCCCATTAGAGTTTTTCCTCATGAAATGGTCTTATTATTGAAGTAGAGTCTCTTAGCCACTGAGTTTTCTTCAAGTCACGCAGATCCATACGTTTGGAGTCTCGGCTCTTCTTGCTACAAGAGACCGTGCTGACGTTGTCCATATTTATCTCATTCACCTTTTCAAGGATGATTAATTGCAGAGATTTATATGATGAAGTAGTTATTGTCTCTTGTTGTTTTGTTCTAGTTAATTTATCTGATCTTCTGATCTCACATGAACAAATCCATTGTCATCTTGTAGAATTCGACCTCATATCAATCTAGCTGCAGCGTCGTCAGATTGACAGGCCCCTTGTCCATCATATAGATATTATCAGTTTTGTGAATAAATTCTATTAGGGGTACGATGAAAGCACAATCGAACAAAAGCTGGTGTTAGCTTGAAACCATTTCAAACTATTTTATTCAAAAGTGAGAAGACTAATGACGACATGGTCTTACACGAATCTAACTGGGGTGGTCAAAGTTACACGAATCTTGCTATAAACTTTGTTGGCAAATATAGTACAAATACTTTTGCAACATAGCTAGATATATTTATAGACTTGTGAATTGGTCAAGTTCCTTGTAGTAATTGGTACCAAGAAGTCTTTCTTCTCTACATAGAAGAGCATGAAGCTTTAACCTCTGTAGATGCCAGAAGGATCTGCGTTTTGCACAATCCATGGATGCTCCAAGAGTTTGTGCAAGGCCAAACGTTGTGTAGACTCCTTTACAAGCATCTGTTTGATTAGAAAGTGTGAAAAATCAGAATTCACCCTTCAATGCCCTTAAAAGTGATTTACTAGGTATGAGAGTGGAAACCTGGCTAATAAGGTCCTTTGCAGATGAAGACACAATGGGTTTGGGAGGGAACTTGAGATCCACTTGCACAATCCTGTAACATTTGTAGAACAAAAACTGTTCACTAATATACATACCACTAATCACAGCACCGTACTAATCTTATCTTAAGCTTAACGAACATGTTACCTTCTGTATGTGTCTGAATGTTCCTTGGCCTCAAAAGGAGGAACACCATAGAGAAACTCATAGCAGAGAATTCCAAGACTCCATATATCGACACTCGCGTCATGTTCTACGCTTTCCACTATAAAAATCCAAAAGCAGAAAAGTCAGTTGCAGAAGAGTCTAGTTCAAAAACACACTAGAGAACTTTCTCTTACCCATCTCAGGTGGAAGATAATCCAGAGTGCCACACATAGTCCTTCTGCGGTTGAATGTGTGTACTGACCATCCAAAATCTGCAATCTTAAGCTCACCCTGATAGTATATATCCACGAATACATAAATATATAAGCTAAACTTCAATCACATGGCATTAATGGAGAAAGATAAACATATTAGAGTTGTTACCTGAGCACCAATTAGTAGATTTTCTGGCTTAATATCTCTGTGTATTACATGCTTTCCATGGCAATAGATGAGTGCTCTAGCCAATGATGCAACATACTGCCACAATAAACCTAAGGGTAAGAGCTTGTACTACACAGGTTAAGAAGGTCAGTACCACTAAGACTTACAGTAGCTGCTCTACGTTCGCTAAAGTATTTGCATTTCTGAAGCTCTTTGTAAAGTTCACCTCTAGCTGCATACTCCAAAATCAAATAAACTCTTTTCTGCAAACAAATGACATCCCAAAAACTATGTTATCCTCACAGAGACAAACATTATATATGTCAACAAGAAAGTTCTTAAAACACACATAATAACACAACACCTGATCATAGAAATAACCATAGAGCCGTAGAATATTAGGATGCCGAAGATGAGATTGAATCTCTACTTCTCTTCGAAGCTGGTGTTCAACTTGAGATTGTTGAAGTTGACTCTTAAAAAGAACCTTTAAAGCCACAATGTGATTGCTCTGTTTCAGATATACACACACACACATATATATATATATATATGTCAGCTTGGTTCAGAACTCAAAACATGTTTTGTTTAACATAATTAGTGAAGAAAGATACTAACCCGTTTCTCTCTTGCTATGTAAACATGACCAAACTTCCCTCTACCAAGAGGCTTTCCGACATCGAAATCGCTTATAGTCCATCGTTTTTGTGCAGCCTCTGAAGCCTCCTGACACAAAATTCACAAGGATAGAATCCAATCCAACTCTCAGAAAGATCAAAATAATATTTTCATATCAAGAAACCAATATTTCACAAATTAGAACAAGATTTCACAACCCAAAAGATATGTCAATAAAATCCACAAATCATATTATGAAATTACTCCAAATCTTCAAAATCTGGGTACAGAAACGTTTGAAATTTATGTTCCCAACAATTTTTCTTCAAAATTAAACAGAGAAATATCGAATTAAAACGAAACAGACTCTTCTATATTGTTTCAAAACCCTAATTCCATAAACGAAAGAAAATAATGAAATTTCGAATTCATGAACACAGAACAAGTCTCATTTTCTAACCTTTTGCTGCGTCTCAGTAGAAATCCCCATGGAAGAGATCGATGAGCCAAGATTCAATCGCAGCGAGATGAAAGAGAAGAGAGAGCAATTTAACAAAACAAATAGATTCAATTGGAGAAATTTAAAAAGGAACAAAAAACGTAAACCAGCAAAGCAGCAACGGTCGAATCCAGAGACTGCCACGTGTTGATATATTTGCATTGATCTTTTCAAAATTTGTCTCACGAGACCATTGGCCCAAATATTAAAGCCCATGTAACAATTCAAACCCGGCCCCGTTATTGTCCTCGGTTTCAGACATGACTACGGTTAATTTATCATCATTACAGTTACCGTTTTTACTTACACTATTTACAGTGCCTACGTTGAATTGAAAATTAAAGGCTTTTCTAAAAAAATCATTAATTTTTATTTTTTTTCAATATCAACGATAATTCAAAATTTGTGTAGGTTAATCCAATTAATTCATAAGTTATTTTGTTTATATTGTCGACGTATATTCGTCTGCTGCTATTACAAAACTAACAGAAGTATATAACCATTAAAACCACACCATTTTGAATAAAATAAATTATATATTATTTTGTTTTTATGTTGTTGTTTTTTTTGTGTCCAAAAATAATCAAATTTTTTATTTATTTAATATATATTAGAAAAAGAAGAAAAAAATTAAATTGTTATCTTCTTTGTTCTTCTTCCTTCGTTTAGTCTTAACTTCTATTTCAAATCAAATTAGATTCAAAACCTAGAAAATTAGATTCAAATTAGAATCAAAATGATAAGAAAAATAAGTTAAAGCTTTGAATTCCTGAAGTTAAGCACTAGTGGAAGAAATTAAAGCTTTGTATTCTAGAGATTATAATGCAAATAGCTCGAAAAATTCACAGAGCCAGCCATTAAATTGAGTAGAGTGAACAAAATTTTCGTGTCTGAATAGGACAATTGTGTTTCGTAGCCAACATAAGCTTCATTGATTCCAATGAAACGAGAGTAACCTTTGATTAAAGTGTTGTAAGTGATAACATTAGGAAGAACACCTAATCTGATTCCGTCTATGATTAATGATTCTACTTTCTCCCATTTTCGAATTTTGCAGAGAGAATCAATGCTTATGTTTAATAGCTTCGTTTAGATTCCTGGGAATTCCATCAATCCACGAAGCATTCTCCAAGATATTACTTCTAAATCGAATCCACATAAACATACTGTATAATTTTTAGGATTTTGAATCTAATTTGATTTTGAATAGAAATTAAGACTCAATGAAGACGGAGGAAACACAGACGAGGAAGCAGAACAGACAAGGAAGAAGATGACAATTTGATTTTTTTTTTTTTCAATTTAAAATATATTAAATGAAAATAAATAATGAAAGAGTAAACATTGTTGTTTTGGATAGAAAAATGACCGGATTAAAACAAAATAACATGTAGTTTGTTTACTAAGGATGATATTGTTTTTTTACTAAGGATGATATTGTTTTGATGGTTATGTTAGTTTCGTAACAATAACAAACAAAGACACATCGATGATATAAACAAGGGTTATATAGCGTGTGACTTTTGAGGTGGTAGAGTTGACTTGCACAAATTTCGGATCATGATTGATTTTGCAAAAAAGAAAAAGATTGATGGTTAGAAAAACCGTTGAACTTATGTAATAAGTGTGTTAATTTTGGGTGTTTAAATGAGGTGGATTAATTGATTTTGAATTAACGTAGAAAATGAGAGTGTGGGCAACAATGGGTCTATTTCTCATATACCTCTTTTTCTTATTCACCAATTTCATATACCCCTTTCTTTATTTTTATTTTTTAATGTTTATTTTAATTTGAAATATTATAAAATGACCAAAAATCATGTCCTTTTCCATATATTTATGATTCGACCAAAATTTCTGACCCCACAACCATCAGATTTTTTTTAATTATTTTAAATTTCTTAAATTTCTTCTCTTTTGACGTTCAAATTTTTTTTTTCTCTTTTCTTCTAAATTCACGACGAACACAAACACAAACACTACACCCACAATTCCATCATTCAACTTCGAATTCTTTCCGTTTTTCTTGCAATTACTGCAATTCAATCACTTTTTTCATTATTTAAGGTTGAATTTGCTTTTTTCATCTAAAAAAAAAGGAGAATCAAAATCCTAAAAACCAAAAATGGTGAAAACAAAAAATTTGAAGAGGAAGAACCCTGAAACTTGTTCGCAACAACGTGGATGGCCTCACCTAGTTAATTCGCCTGAGGAGAGGCTGCCGTCTTCGCCACCCGTCGAACAAACCCCCAAGACCCGACGAACCCGCCAAGCTCAAGCTTCACCGCGAAGAACAGAGCCCGCCGCCCGTTCCTCGTCTCGACCTTGGGTGGTAAGTGTTATATTATTCTTTCTCTGAAAGTTAAATCCAAATGTATGGTTGTTGGGAAAGAATTGAATGGTCTTTTGCCATGAGATTTCTGGGTACGACTAGTATGTTTGATACAACTGTTGTTTGCTCTTTTTTTTCTGGGTACGACTAGTACAACTAGGCGTAAATATACAACTAGTATAACTATAGGTGTCTATACGACTGAATATGACTAATACAACTATGTATGTGGATATTTATGTATATGGATATTTGTTTGGATTTCAGGAGAACGAGGAGGAAACAGAAGTATACAGCCTATTTCTCTGGAGAATTTTTTTCTTCAAGAACACCGATTACGCGGTTTTCTGCAAGTTGTATAGGTTATATCCAGTTGTATTTGGTATATAGTTGTATTAATTATATGTAGTTGTATACTTTTTGATGATGCGCAGGAAATCCAGAGCATCTTACATCCTACACTTGAAAAGGTACCACTACTCGCGCAGATCATGGAGGATGATGACAAAGGAGATGACTACTTGTCCGTGAATTGGAACACTTGCCTTTTTCAGGCAAACACGAAGATATGTTTGAAGATTTGTACAATTTGGATGTGGCTGGCTGAAGGGACAATCTGAATGTCCAACAGGCCATGAGCCTTGAAAACACATTGATGAAGGTCATTGAAGAAGGTTTTGCTAAAATTCATAAGAGGATTGACGAGTGGAATGAGAAGTTTGCTGGGATGGAGACAAGGATGTCGGACCTTGAAGTATGTGTGACTTCGTTGATGGAAGGGAGCGTTGGAATAAACTCCGAGAAAGATAATGTTGGAGGTGATGAGGGTGATGACAATGATGAGGGTGATGACAATGATGAGGGTGACGAGGTTTCAAAGGAAGAAGAAGATGACAAGAGTAACAATGGAGGTGGAGGTATTTGAATTTTATTTAATTATAATTATACATATCTGGATTCAGTTTTATTTGTGTACAAAGAGGTACCACAATTGTAGGTGATGAACACGCAGGAAATTGGGCAGACTTTCCCCTTGAAGCTGTAGTCTCGGAAGATGACGAGGATGGTGAATCAGAAGAAGAAAATGACAAAGAAAAAGAAGTAGGGATTCAAACAACCTCTACCCGTACACCTAAGGAGAAGGTGGTGCTAAACCGTTCATATAAGGCGAAAAAGAAGGTTGAGCCATCGAAGTACAAGAAAACTCCTTATTTGAAATAATGATATTTTAAGATATGTTTTTAGGAACTTATTATCTTTTGGAACTTATGGGTTTGTTAAATTGGTATTGTCGTATTTTAATACTTTGAATCAGTATTTTTAATATTTTAAAATGAAATGTCATATTTAAAATGATACAT
The DNA here is from genome assembly GCA_963922655.1 of Cardamine chenopodiifolia. Taxonomy (NCBI): domain Eukaryota; kingdom Viridiplantae; phylum Streptophyta; class Magnoliopsida; order Brassicales; family Brassicaceae; genus Cardamine; species Cardamine chenopodiifolia. The sequence continues at coordinate 11,258,825 of OZ000486.1, read as the reverse complement.
CTGTATACGACTGATACAATTGTGTTACTAGAAATATTAAAAAAATATTAAAAAAAAATGAAAAAGCCACGTGTGCGCTGCCAAGACACACGTACGACGTCAGAAGCCACGTGTGCGCCGCCAATTTATTTTTATATTAATAAATTTAACACATAGTCGTATCCTAAGCAAGTAGTCGTATGGATTTACACATAGTCGTATAGTTGGCATTTTTGACATTTTTTTAGTTGTATTCAAGTTTTTAAAACGATTTTCTAATTGTATCAATAACATTTGGTTATAGAAGTAGGTTTAAAAGACATTCATATAAAAAACAAAAGTAAAAAACATATTTTTGGGTGATTCTTGTCATAATAGGTAAAGTGTTTAGTGAACATCCTTATATTGTTATAGTAGATTCAACAATGGAAGTTATTTATAATTATGTGAATTAATAAGTTTTGCGTAATTAAATTAGATATAAATGAATAGATTATTTATGAATCAATCAATATTTTACAGAATTTTTTAAAAAAATTATCGAATTTTTCATGTCGCAATCTTATAAGTCATATATAGTTGTATAAGCAACAACAATTCCATACACCACAAAGGATTGTTCAACAACAACACAAACGAAATACAATAAGCTCATAGAACATATAATTCATGTGTTTTCACTTCTATGCCCACAAGCCATTCATATAAAGTAGTCTTCTTTCTCCTTTGTCAACGCTAAATGTTGTGCTTCAACACAACTTTCGTGAAGCACATTCTCAATAAAAGGCACCAATCTGTATGCTTCGGTAGAGGTTTTCCTATGTTTGTTAAATCATTCAGTTATTTTTTCGATAATTGCATCAAGCATTGGTAAGAGCGAGTATTTTCTTGCTTCTTTGAAAATAGCATTTAAAGATTCCGCACAATTAATGGTATCTATGTTGTACCTTTCGCTAGGAAAAAAACATCGGGCCCATTTATTCGGTTCGACACTTCTTTCAACATACTCCGCTACACTAGGATACTTTTTCTTGAAATCATCGTAGAGTGTTTGGAACTCAGCTTGTGTATGCATAAGCCAATTCCCTGAACTTTACTGCAACTCTTTCTTTGTTGACGTCTGAGGCATGCATCTTCACATTCTGTGATAAATGAAAGACACAATACCCATGATGAGATAATGGGTAAGCCTCACGTATTGTCTTGATGAGACTTTGATTCCTATCAGAAATAAACACTAATCCAGGAACATCCGGTATTAGTGTTTTCAACTTATTGAAAAACCATACATTACTACCATCTTTTTCGCCATCAACTACACCAAAAACAATCGGATAGTGGTGATGCTTAGGATCATGCGCTATTGCAACCAATAATACCCCACCATATGCATTCTTAAGGTGAGTCTCATCCACAATGATCACTTTTCTCATCACTTGGAAGCCTTCCACGCAAGCTCCCAGTGTGAAGAATAAGTACTTAAACTTCTGATCATTGTCCACTTCCACATATGAAACTGTACCCGAATTCGTAATTTGTAACATGTATAAATAGGAATACAACATCTTATAACTTTCTTCTGGACTACCTCGTACCTCGGCACTAGCTTGTTTTTTTTCCTCTGTACGCCGTCGAATACGACACTTTAACACCATATTTTCCTTGCACCATACCAATCAAGCTTTTTGGAGTTGGCGTGTCAATCTTCCCTGGATAATGATCTTGGACAACTGATGCCACTAATTGGGGTGTGCCTTTTCTTCTCTTTACCAATGAGGTTGATGACACACGAGAACACGTGTGAATTTTGTTGTACGTCCTAACAGAGAAAATGTCTGAATCCTTAAACCTCGCAGCTCATAAATACCACTTGCGACCATTATTTGATTCACAACATTTTACCACATACCGCATTTTATCCGATTTCATGATATCGAAATGCAAACAATTCACAAATTAAGCCTTTTCCATAAAGTCTTTTCCACTAATTTTTTCTCGTCTTCTTTGCTTCCAAATTATTAACTTAATTTTACATTCATATCATCTTCCCATTCTAAATTATGAATCTCATCTCCTTCTACCACACGTGAACTTTATCAAATTCAACCAAACGTATATCTCTAACCTCAATATTTTTCAAGTTATCACATTCTACTTCATGGGCAACTGTTGCATTTTTTTTTGACAGTTCACTTGCAGAAATAGTTATGCTTCCATAATTAACTCCACAGTTTACTCGACCAGTAGAAACCATGTCCTCGTTACTTCCATTAACTTGACTAACATAATCTTCTCTTGGATCATTCGTCTTCGTCTCAACATGCAACACACGTTTCATTTTACCTTCACATGGTTCCAAATAACAAACAACATCATCATCATTGAAGATATATATCAGCCACTTAGGATTAACTCCAACCGGAAAATAACTCAATTTCATCTCGCTCTTTGGTTCATTTTCCCCCATCTTAGTACATATACTTTCAACTAATATGGCGTACGTTACCTCCTCAACCGATTGTCTCATCAAAAGAGCGTGATAAACATCTTCTCTTGCAATCCATAATATTTTCTCTCCTTTCTTTACATATTGTCCCCCATAATCAAAATGTATGATCGTGCGCTGCTTTCTATTAAGTGTACCCTGAAATTAATAAAATTGTATCATTAATTACTTAGTTGTATCAGGTGTATACATGTATATAATATGTCTTAGTCATATCAGGTGTACACATGTATATAATATGTCTTAGTTGTATCAGGTATACGCATGTATATAATATGTCTTAGTCGTATCAGGTGTACGCAGGTATATAATATGTCTTAGTCGTATCAGTCGTCTACATTCTTAGTCGTATCAATCGTATTAGTTGTATAAATATGGGTTTTGACGAACACAAATCTCTTATATTCGCTGTCATTAACCACAAATGTCGTTATATAACAACAAAAACCTCATATACAGTCATAATAATACGTGATTCGAGCTTCAATGAGCAAAATCGAGTTTCTTTGGGTTTTTGGGAAACTCGAAAGCTTACCTCCATTGGCGACCTCGAGTTTCTTTCCACCTCCATTTCTCCCAAATTTCTTCTCACACAACTCCAAAACTCTTTAATTTCAGAATCTCATGCTCGATTTGTGAGAAAAAAGCAAAATTGATGAATTTAAGGTTGATAGGTTTGGATTTAATGGTGAAGAAGAAGAAAATAGTGGTTGGGTGGATTGGGACCCATCTAACCTTAAATTAGAATCTGATTTGTTTTTTTTTCTTTTTTCGTAATAAAAATGTGAGTGGGGTCCATTTTAATTTTAATTTCATTTGTTTGAATTAAATTAATAGTTGAGGGATATAGAGATTAAACGAGGGTAAATGAGATTGTTTTTCATTAAGGGCATTTGAGAAATAAATCCGGCAACAATGCTATAATGACCAATCAAGAATGCGACAGTGTCACACACACCTTTTTAATATATCTATTTGAGGAGAGAGACTATTACTATCGTTTTCTAATTCATTGCTTTGATTTTTCAGATTTGATCTCATTCTAATTATTTGATATCAATTATATCATAATAATTTTTTCAAATTATTTTGTACTTTATAAATAAAGATTTGTTTTATTTAATTTGGACCTAAACAAAAAGTGCAAACATTTGGCAGACTTGGGTAAAAGTTTGCACATTTTTGCCAAATGTTTGCACATTTTAACAAATTTACTAGACATACTTATTTTCAAAACACTCTACAAACTTGGATAAAGTACATGTTTTGGCAAAATTATTTGGTAGACTTATTTTATGTTTAAAATGGTTAGAGTTAAATACAATTTCAGCTATTACAATTATGATACGATTAATATTAGTAATGTATTCATATTTTTTTTAAAAACAAGTATATATAACCTATACTTATTACTATAATGCTAAAATTTTATAACATAACATTAATGTGATATTTGGTTCATATTTATAGAGGAATTGCCTAAATAACCATAAGTTTTATTTAAATATGCAAACCTATGAATAGTTTAAGTAATCGTCAAACAAAATTATAACTTAAAAGTATTTTCTTTTTGTAATTTAAGATATTTTTATTGACATAAGTTTGAATGAAAATATTATATAGCTAACTATAATGAAATTTGTTAATCTTTTAGAGATAAAACTATTTTTTTTTATCTGGTGGAATGTGAAATTTATTTATCAAAACCAATGTATGAAAGAATATTTACAAACTGAAATCTGAAATAAGAGAAAATTTTGGAGAAATACGCCTTTTGTGATCCGCAATAATGGACTCCATGGGTCTAAAACCATTTATGAAGTAGCATGTGACCGGGGATGTCAGGTTTTTCGAAGTGCAGCAATACGATTCCGAATCGTTTTGTTGGTAACAAGGCCAATGTGGCTTGTTGGATGGTATGCCTTGTTAAGGATACAATAGTTTCTCTCCTTCCAAATGTGGTATATTGTTGCTTGAAAGGCTAAAAAATTAAGAGGAATATATCCCTCTCGTAAGTCGAAGAAACTAGATAGTTCATAGTTCCTTTCCAATCTGGATATACTTGAGTTCCTAATCACCCAACTTTTGAGCCATAACGTATAGCTGTAAGGTCAAGCAAAATACAAGTGATCTCAAGTTTTTCCGGACTCACCACATCGCACATAAGCACACCAACTCCACATCCTCGCACCTGTCGAAAGCCTATCCCGCACGGCCAACCATGTGATGAATGCAAAGCGCGGTATTTCTTATGTGAACCACACTATACTTCAGTTCTTCTCTCACTCCTCACATGAATATTATACCATGTTCTACCTGTTGAGAAATGATCTCGGAATTCATTTGTGTCATGATGTCACAAAGTCTTGTTCCTTCCTGCCTACGGGTGTGGAGGTGGTGTAGCCCTTATCTGATCGACAATTTGTTGCAGTTCATATTGTCTACAGTTTCGTAGAGACCAATGACCTTCAAAAATAATTGCAAAGACCTTGGAGAACCTACTAATGCCCATTTTATGGATTTTAGAAGTCCCAAAAATGTCTAAAAACGGTCTGGGGGTAAGCAGACGTCAGATCATAAATATGTATCTTCTCTGTTTCTTATCTCGGCTCTTAAAAACTCTGCAGCTTGGAGATGCAACTTGAGAAGTTTTATAATTGTATGAAAATACTTTTTTCTTATACAACAAAGAAAAATGAAATGAAAAAAATTTGATTATAAGTTCATAATTACTCCAAAACTAATATAAAAAATTACAAAAAATAATATTATATATTATATAAAATTTATTATAAGAAACCATTAAATATAACACTAACTATATAACATATGAATTTTTTAATTAATAAAAAAGGGTAGTGGAGTTGAATAAAATAGTTATATAGTTCTTAAAAATGGAGTAAAAATAAATTAATATATATTAATTGCTATGATGTTTATTAAGCTAATTACAATATTTAATAACAAAGAAAGATATTAATCACTATCTTCTGGTCTTCTATCTTTTCCTAGATACATCATCATCTATATATTTTAACACTTTTTCATTGTCTTGAATGTTTTCTTGTTATCTATATTCGGGTTTTTTAACACTTTTTCATTGTCTCGAATGTTTTCTTGTTATCTATATTCGGCTCTGATTCAATCATCAAGATATCTTTTGAGCTTCAAGAGAATCTAAACTCATTCTTGATCGAGTTTCATCTAAAATTTGATCTCCCATGCTAAAAGGACATTCAATAGGAACTATAGAAACCAGTGAAAATAGCGTCTTTTGCTATTATGGTAGAAATCAGATATTGTGATTGATGATTCTTTCACCATTGATTAACTTGAAATTATTACTTGCATTTTCATCACTAAACTAAAAATTCGTAGATAAATAAGTTCAGGGTTATTTTTTTGGATGGTAGTTGCCTCCCTTTTCGCTACATCCTTTATGCAAGACTCAACTTAGGGTTTTAATGGTGAAATTGGATTCAATGGTGTAGAACTAGTATATTAAGTGGTGTGGGCGGTTTAAATACGATTTGTGGGAAGAAACTCATCATACGGGACAAATGCGGAACAAGCTGTGTGAAATAATGTTTGAATGGTAAAAAATATGCAGTACACTACAAATGTTTGAATGGTGAAAAACATAACAAACTATGCAAAATAAATACTTAATGTAAACTTTATTATTTATTAAATTAGGTGTTTGTCTCATTTTTACATACTATATCATTTTTGGAGTAGTTTAAAAATCCTCAATAATATTTACAATAACAATATGTTAGCATATTCTAACATAGCATTAGTCACAGCTCAAATTTATAAATATCATTGAAGCACATGTTCAAAAATTTATTGATCTCAAACTTGAAACTCATTTTTAAATTCCAAAAATAATTTATAGTAAAAAATTTTAAAATTTAATTTTAGTATTACCAAAATAGGACATGTTTTGGAAAAAGAAACATTTGTTAAACCCATAAGGCCACAACATATACTTTGGTTTATTTTGATTTTAGATATTTTAAAAATAAATAAATGATCAATTGAGATAAATCTTGAACACTAATGATATATTGTTATGTTTTGAAAACAATTTGTCCATGATTTTATGTTTTTAAAAATATTGTTGATGAAGTTATGTTTACAAAACAAAACCTAGCACTCCTTTAGTTTTGTGATGGAAGAAAATTAATAAAAAAACTGATTTATCTAATAAGAAATACAATTCTCTTAACCACATGTTATAAGGTGGGTTTTTTTCTTTTTCTTTCATGTGCGTTCCATCTTTAGAAATAAGGAAGGGCGTGAACTTTTTGTACGTCATATGCCTACTTTGTTTATATGTATTCACAGTGAAATATTGTTTTTAAAAAAAAATTAAAAGTACAAAAGATAACCTAAATGGTGACAAATAAATAGTTCCGCACATAGAATCAATGAAAACGTTTTATATATTAACGTTCTTAGATGTGGATGACATATCATTTTGTAGAGATGATTCAACTACTTGTGGTGTCATTTTCTTATATACTCTCTAATATTTATCTTATAGATTTTTTATTTTTTTTCTTAAATTTTAAATAATGCTTAGAACATCAATAGTGTCAGATATATGTAATCATATATATAATAGATAATAGATGATTGAAGTCTCTCCATCAAATACATTATCATCTCTTAATTAATTCCTTTAATATATGTATATGTATATGATAAAATAAGTCTCTAATTGTTTGACATCTAATCACTAATTTGAACTTAATTAACTTAAGAATCACAAATGTACAAATCTTGAAATAGTAAAATTCACAATTAATTTTAAAATACAAACATTATATACCATAAAGTTAAGATTAAGATTACATCTAATTTAAAAAATTTCAACTAATTTTATCGAAATGATTTTACTTTTACATAATATATAATTAAGTTTTTAATATAAAAAGTGAATTGAAAAATAAGAAAAAGTAAAATATAAGCAAAACATAAGAAAATATATGAAATATGGTTCAGTTTGTTTTCAATATATATTTATTACATAATATTTAACTACTCATTATTAAATTTTAAATATTTTAATGAAACCAATTTAAAATATTTATAACACAACAAAACTATGGATACAAAATTCTGCGTATATTCACGGGTATAAGCCTAGTAAATATAATATGTGGTGAGATAATCAAATAAACCATCCAATTCAATTCGAGTATCCAAAACAGATACAAGCAACATAATATTTTGTTCATTTATATCTCATACTTTTGACACATTATGACAAACTATTATTTTAATGTACATGCATCACATCAGCAATATTAACACATTCATATAAAACAAATGGATAGTAGAATAATACACATCAGATAATAAATTTTTAAAGCTCAATATAGTTATCTCAATGAGTTGATCTTTTGACAAAATTTTGTTTGATAAAAATGTATAATAATTTTTTTGTAACCAAAATAACCAAGAAGTATATTACAAATTGAATTCCAACGAGTTGGAAGATCACGAGAATTTTTTTGGGAGATATGTTATGCATTTTAAAAAATTGAAACTATTTTTTCATTAATTTTGGATGCCCCAATAAATAATCAAAGTATTTTTAATTGGTGAAACAAGATTAATGTGAGAAGCTATTAAACAATCTTGGAATATGAAAATACTATCCACCACCTAAAGTAGGACTACAATTATTTATTAATTCATAAACAGACGCACTAATGGAAGATGTACTATCAAATGAAATAAAAAATAATTTAGTTGTTAAACTATATTTTTCTAAAATTATTTTGAATGAATTGGGCTGATATAAAAATATATGAAATAAATTGGATCAATGGCAATTACATTTCGATTTTTGCAGGTGGAGACAGAGAGAGAGATGTCAGCCAGTTTACGCAGTATGAAGAAAACGCCCTTGAAACTGTAACTCGCGGGAAAACCCGGGCTTTGGATTTTCACCACGCACACCATCACCTGCCTCCAATTGTCAACTAAATCTTCTGTGGGCCCCTACTTCTGCCGAGATCTTCAGCTGGTGGGTTCTCACTTGACATTGAGCGCCGAGTTTGCATCTTCCAAGTGGAATGGTGCAAGACATTGAATGCACTGTAATGAATTTTTTCTCTTCGAAATATCATATTGTGATATTACTTTTGTGGACGCAATATGAATAAATCTCAGTGTATATATACAGCTTCTCCATCTCTATACTTCATTAACTATTGCTTCTTTACAGAATAGAAAGAGTTACATTTACTTTCACTCGCTTTTTCTATGGAGACAGTCCGAGAATCTAGCATTTATAACTAAAGAAAACTTCTGTTTCTGGTAAAACATGAACACCGAACATTCTTCTCCCCTTTATTGCTTTCAAACTCTTTATTTATTGCATACTTTGACGAGTCGATAACTAACGTAATATATCAAATTTTTAAGCAGATATCATGGTTATCATACGCAAATTGGAGCCGAAGCTTGTCAACGTGGAGTATGGTCAGTGGAGACCCTCTATACCACAAAAAAAATTATTGACAACAAGCACTCATATGGAACTGTTGGTTCTTCTAACACCAACACAAGGTGGCAATCCAGGTGAAGGAAAATGCCAAAGTCGACGACGGTTACATCCTTGTGAGCCTCCAAGTTCTGATGCTGACACAGAAGATGAAGCAACCACTGAACCACCACACCCGTGGGAGAAGAAAATTGTTGGTTTGATAAGCGACCAAATCGCTGACCTTGGCGTAGGTGGAACCACATCCCAAGAGTCTTCTTTGGCCAACACCTTCTTTGGTGTCGAATTTTCCATGGGAGTTTTTGAGAGAGACATTGTTCTGGTTTTAGACAACCACATCGATGGGGGTATGTCTTTTGAACTCATCTTTGTTACTATTACTTACAAAAGCTATGCCTGAATAAATTGTGTAACATGACTTCATAACATGTCATAATCTGAGATGTGCTGATATGTGATATTATAATGTTATTGCCTATGTTGCATGTTGTACTTTTTGTTTGATTATCTATTTATTTTAGGCCACAGAATATTGATTCATTGGAGTATATGCTCATATGTGTAGGTGCTACAGTGGTCGACAAGGATGTTGACCATATATGCTCATATATGTTGCATGTTGTACTTTTTGTTTGAATATCAATCCGATGATTTCCCATGGAGCGTGTACGTTGTCAAATTTGAAGACTCTGATAACTACCAAGTCCACCAAACTCACCTAGATCACACATGCAGTGTGGAAGCCCGCAGTCACTACCACAAATAAGCCTCGTCTAAAGTGGTTGGTGAATTTATGAGGTCAAGGTTCACTGGAGCTATTAAAGGACCAAGACCGATGGAAGTTCAAAGGATATACTTGGAGGACCATAACGTTCATATCTACTATTGGAAAGCGTGGCGCGCTAGGGGCATTGCAATCGACGGAGCTCGTGGACTTGCCGATGGTAGCTTCTCACTGCTGCCAGCGTATATCCATGCCTTGACCGTAGCAAATCCAGGAACAATGACAAACTTGCATACCTCAAATGACAGGTCCAGAAACCACCGTTTTAAATACCTCTTTCTCTCATTGGCAGCGTCGATCAACAGGCTAAAGTACATGAAAAATGTGATCATAATTGATGGAGCACATCTAAGAGGAAATTACGGAGGATGTATTGTCACGCTAAGTGCTCAAGATGGCAACTTCCAAATTTTTCCTGTTGCTTTTGAATCGTAGTTGGGGAAAATGACCAAGCCTGGGAGTGGTTCCTCACGAAATTGAGGGAGATAACTCCAGATGGTCCCAATCTCACTTTTGGCTGGGACAAACTTTCATCGATATACTCTGGCCTATGCAAGGTTTGTTCCCTATTAACATATATACGTAGTTGTATTACGTTATCATTATTCATATCAGATACATTGTAATATATTACTATATCTTTATATATATCATGGGAATAATGTAAGTAACGGATATACGATTGAATATCAATTAAACTGATGCTTATTACACCAATGCAGGTTTTCCCCAATTCCTCACACACCGCTTGTGTGATTCACCTTCAATGCAATGTTGTAAGCATTTTCAAAGGCAGGACACTCACATTCTTGGTTTCACGGGCAGCTCGGGCCTACTGTATTACTGATTTCCACCTAGTGTTTAACGAGATATGTCGTCTCTCTCCTAAATGTGGCAGGTTTCTTAAGCCCATTGGATATTATCATTGGATCAGATCTTATTTTGTGGGTGAGAGGTACAATGTGATGACTTCAAATGTGGCGGAATCCCTGAATGTCTTGCTGAAAGAGGCTCACGAGTTCTGAATTGTTTACGTTTTTGAGTTCATCAGTAAGACACTTATGACCTTGTTCTCCATTTAACGGGATACAACTAAGCTTGAGACATCATGGTTAACTCCAAAGGTTAAGGAAATTCTCCATGAGAACTTCGAGAAATCAGGTGGTTTTGCGTTGAGGAAGATAAACACAATGGAGTACGAAGTCATAGGAAGCCTCGGAGGAGGATACCATGTCGGCATTGCTGCATGATCTTGCACATGCAGGGAGTTCAATATGATGAAGATCCCATGTTCTCAAGCTATTGTTGCTGCTTATATATTCGTTGGGATCCCAATGTATAATTTGGTTGATGTCCATTACAGATCCCTCTATTGAGTTATGGCTTACAAAGATTCAATTAACCCAATCCTGGATGTAACTGTAGCTTATGAAGTCCCTGCCCCTATTGCTTCATTGAAATTGCACCCTCCTATTACGAAACGTGCACCTGGAAGGCCAAAGAAGAAACACTTCTTCTCATGTGGAGAGTTCAAGGTTAGTAACCCAAATATAGCGATATTCGTTAATGTGTCACATTATAACATACGCTTTTTTGATATAAATATATATATAATAGAGTCAAAATCTTATCGACTAATAATCAACTATATTTGAACAGGCTAAAGGGAAAAGGGGACAGACTCTCTGTTCTCGATCGAGGAAAATGGGCACAATCAAGCCTCTTACCGAACGCCAATATAGTAAATTTTTGAATATCCTCAAACATATGAAAATCCATAGTTTGAACTATTTGAACTTATAATGTTAACTATTTACAGGTAGAGTATGAAATTTGAAAACCAAGTCGACCTTGCTCATTTTGACTTTATCTTGTGGAAAACAGATGGGAAGAAGAAGAACTGGATTGAAGAGGGTGTTTTTGTTTGTGTTTTGTGTTGTTTAATATTTCACTCGAACTTATTTTGAGGGTCTCGCAACCCCATTACTGCTTAATATATAACCCATCTGTCACCCGCTATAAAGGACCATATGTAAAATAACAACTAAGTAAGACTTGGTTTATCTCGGCTACATTCACAATTCTTTTTTATATTGCATTACCATAAATATTTTGCTACAAATTGTTTAACTCTGATATGTCACAGTGCATCAATTATCTATCTAACTTTGTATATAGAATCAAACTCTATTACCTCAGAATGCATGAACCAGATTTTAGCTCAAACGTACTGTGTTATATAAGACAAGACCTATTAAGCAAGAATTCTTTAACTCGTCAAACAAGAAACAAAATCAAATGGCCAATGTTTTAATATTTTTTTGTCACCCACATAGGGTATCATTATGATACCTACCGACAACAAATATAATAATATTTTATAGAGTATAGTGTTTGGCATGAAGCTTCCTCTACACAATTTAACCTTCATCTTCTCTTACTCATCCTCCATTAATATTAGACCTAAGAAAGAAACAAAAAATACCTCTGCCGCACACTTGCCCCTATGGATAGCCCGCCATCCATCTCTCATTAAAGAAAGCAAAGAATCATGGGCGAGTATTTTCCGATGCGCTACAGGCTTAGGCGAGAACAATAACCATCTCTTTACCTGGTTTGAAGATGTCGCCATTGAAGAGATTCTCACTAATACATCTACCAATTGCCATTTAACGACAGTTGTTGAGAGGTTGGAAGAAGAGTTCGCGAAGATAGAGATCTGGTTTGACTCTATTGAAGAATCAAATTCAAAAATGAAGACGGAGCTTTTAAATCGGCAAAACTGCAAGGAAAGTGGATTAAAAAAGAGCAACCCCTTTGATTCTTTTTGTACTCGTTCCAACGCTTTACTACATTTGATAATAGATCTACTTTGAATTTCATTTGTTTTTGACTTTGTAAAATATGATAATTAATATGAAGCCATGATAAAACATCACATCTACAAACTATCATGGCATCATCCTTCTTCTTCTTCCCCTTCCATCAGAAACCCCAAAAAAAAAAAAAAAATCGAAATCCCAACTCTTATGAAACCTCATCCTTCTTCTTCTTCCCATTCGGTTTTGCTTCAATGGATGTTTGATTTGCTCTGAGACTGCGTTTGGTAAGGAAGATGTTTTTTTTACTTTCTTTTTTTTTGCCTTGTTTTCTTCTTTCTTTCTTCCTTGTTTGGTTGCTGTGAAAAACCACGTTCTGAGCGGTAAACCAAGCTTTAGACTACCAAACTAGATGCCATTTCTATCTTTTCCATATGTACCATAGAAGCCATTGGATAGCATTTCTCAAATTCTCAAGTATAAAAGTGTTCTTGCTCAGAGATAGTAGGTACTTGAAATTCTCAGGTATTTTGATTCCTATCTATTTTGCGATAAATAAAAATGCACAAAGTATGTACACATATTCATATTGATCAACTTAGTATTACCAATGACATTATTACATTTTTTATTTGAAAAAATTTACACCCATATTCCCACCCTCAAGTTGATTTAGTATTACTTAAGACACCATGTTTGAGAGAATAATAAATCCATGATAGAAAAAGGATAAACTAAAGACAGACATAAATAAATTAATATCATGTAAATTTTGTTTAATCTCAAATGGTGTTTTCTCTCTTGGAAGTTGGAACTGGTTTTAGAAACTAATCACAAGAAAATTATTTTTTAAAAATTTTATAAAATGATATTAGCAAAGCCAAAATTATTTTTAATCTGAATGGTTATTTTAGAATGATATGTTTATTAAGTCTTTCTCGAGAAATAAAAGATACAGTATGCAGAAATGAGGAAAGTAATCAGTTAAAAAAAACCAACAAAAACTAAGAAGTCAAAGAATGATAAAATTTTCATTAAGTATTAAACTTATTAGACTTGCAAAAGACATGACTTAAACAAAAAGCTTAAAAGATAAAAGAAAAAAATCACTTGCAAAGACGAGATGGTATCAACCCCTGTTCAAAACATTGCTCCAGGCGGCCGATTCTATGGCATTGAGCCACTCCGCGGCCAACAACCGATTAAACTCTCTTCGGTCAAAAAATCGGATTTTTGAAAATTTGCTTTGATTTTAATTCATGAATTGATAATTACTTGGTAGATTTATTATAAATTGCTGTTAAACACTAAGAAAAACAAGAAAATTGGTGAAAAAATGGAGGCAGCCATTAGGGTTTATGCATATTCAATCTCTAGGATTAGGAAGAAGACAAAGGCAGAAAGGTCACCTTTTTATTAATTAAATCAAAATCGTCAAAAGAGGTGATTCAATGCTGGAAGATATCAAATGCTTACTCTCATCCCAAAGATATCAAATGCTTCGAAAATCACCGACTTCAGACCGAGTGCCTGCTGCAACACTTGATATAAAGTGATATCCAAACTGTTATCTGACTCAAGTAGCTGCCTCCTTCTGTGGTCTCCTCCTATCAGTCTGCGTTTTTATTAGGGAGGGTTCTAGTGGAAAACGTCTTTTTGGCAACTGAAATTGTCCATGGCTACAACTGGAAGAATATTGGACAGGGAGCAATGCTTAAAGTTGACTTAGCAAAGCTTTCGACTCCATCTGATGGGATTTTATCATCACCACTTTACAAGCCATCCATCTCCCGGAGATAGGTTTGTAAATTGGATTTCCAAATGCATCTCTACTCCAAGCTTTTCAATTGCAGTATTGTTGAGTTTTAGTTCGATTTGATCTTAGATTAGTTTAGAGTTTAAGTGATAGTTAAACCAATCAAGAACAAGATTTAACGAGTTCCTCTCAATTGAGAGTACGTCTCGAGTAAGCAAAGCTTACTAACTTCCACTAAAACAACTTGTAAGTTTCTTTTGATTACACTTAGTCTTTGGTCTCTCTCTCACACTAACTCTCTAGCTTTCTTGTGATAGGTGCCTCACCAAGAAGAGCTCCAATGTGATGTTATGCCTAGGAAGTATGACACCTACTTCTAATCCCAACCCCAAGACGAAGAACAATAAGAAACTCAAGAAGAAACATTCACCAAAAACCTCTAAGAATTAGACTCTCTTTACCGAAGGACTTAGATTTCTCTTGTCTTCTTTTCTTCTATCTTTTGTGGATGGATTATTGTGATGACCCCTTGCTCTTATTTATACTGTGTGTGATGACACTCCTTGTATTTGGAATCCATCATTCTCCTTTTCCTAGTTGTTTTAGAATTCCTTATACTTCAAGTAACACACATAAGGCATTCATCACTAAGTGTTTAATGGGTCTTCATGTTCAAACTGAAACCCAATAGAAGCCATCCCTTTAACGACTTCAGCTTCATGGCCCAGCAGTGGCCCAAGGAGAAGGAACCGTTGGAAGGCTCACTCGGCTCGACACTCCTCACAATCTCCACCTTGTCGAGGCGCGTGTCTTTCAGCTTCTCTCTCTCATCGCACCAAGAAACTCTTTCTCTTCCCAACGCTCTCTTTTCTCTCCTTCTCGATGCTATCTCTCTCTTTTCAATGGACGTCAGCGGTTCTTCTAAGAAGTATCCAATCTCCGAGTACGACATGCTCGAGACGATCTGCCAGAACGCCGCCGTGACTCAAGGAATAGTTAACGTCTTTTCTCTCCTCGTCTCTGTAACCGAGATGATTCAAATTCTCCAGTTTCTTGAGCTCCTCCTTCGAACTTTAACTCGTTCATCTTCCTTCTTTTCAGGTGAAGAAGAACTCAAGGAGTTCGACGCCTTGCTTCCCTGCGAAAAGTAAGCCACTTTTCTTAACTGATTCTTTCTGATTTAAGCTTTACGACCTTCAAAATCTAGAAACTAACTTTTGTCGATTCAAATACCGAGATGTTTCTGGCAAATAACCACTGTCTCTCTCTTTTTCCGAAACATGCAATCGATAGGGCTATCTCGGAATACGTGCTCGCCAAGTCAGGCGACAACCTTCAGCTGTACTGTGAAACCCTCGAACCTATTTCCAGGTAAGCCCATTTTCATCATATCTATCGGGTTTTGTGTCGTATGCACTTTGATAATGTCAACTGAACCATCTTCAACTAAGTCTTAAATGAAATGATACTTAGTAGCTATGTGCTTAGTTCGATCATGATGAACCGGATTCTTAGCCAAATGTATAGCACTTTGTGAATCCATCTTAGCTTAAAACACTTTGAACCAATGTTTAATTCACCACAAAAATTTTGTAACCAAATGCCTTCTTTGGCTGCTTCTGTGAGGGCAATGTACTCACCCTCTGTGGTCGATAACGCCACCACATGATGTAGGCTTGCTCTCCATCTTACTGCGTTTCCACCAACCTGGAACACATATCCTGTGACTGATCTTCTCTTATCAAGATCGGTTGCATACTCCGAGTCACAATACTCTTCAATATCTAAATGTTTTGTCTTGGTAAATATTAGAATTAAGTCGATAGAACCCTTTAGATATCTTAGGATATACTTCACTGCATTCCAGTGAATCCTTCTTGGACTAGCCATGTACCTGCTTACCAAGTATATAGCATAAGCAAGGTTTGGTCTTGAACCGATCATGGCATACATAAGACTGCCTACTGCGCTTGCATACGACATCTCTTCCATGATGACTCTCTCCTTGACCAACTCTTCTTGTGTCAATCTATTCATCTTAAGCTGTGTGTTCACTGGTGACACCACAACCCTGCAATCCATCATGTTAAATGATCTTAGCACTTGCTTTAGGTACCTTCCTTGTGATAGCTTTAGGATTCCATTTTTCCGATCTCTTATGATCTCCATGCCTAATATCTTTTTTGCCGAGCCTAAGTCCTTCATTTCAAACTCTGTGCTTAGGCTCTTCTTTAGGACATTTATCTTCTTTAAATTCTTATCTATCACTAGCATGTCATTCACATAGAGTAGTAAGAACACTTGATCATCAATGGTCGTTCCTTTGAAGTACACCCAAGGGTCATTGATGCTTCTTTGGAATCCTTGTAACTTCATAAAGTCGTTAAGCTTGTGATTCTATTGTCTAGGAGATTGTTTCAACCCATAGAGAGATTTCTTCAACAAACATACCATGTTTTCTTTTCCCTTTTCAATGAACCCTTCTGGTTGGTCCATATAGATCACCTCATCTAACGTGCCATGCAAGAAAGCAGTTTTCAAATCTAGTTGCTCTACCTCTAAGTCGTAATTCACCACAACTAATAACATAATCCTTATGGATACATGTTTCTCAACCGGTGAGAAAATCTCATTGTAGTCCACTCTTTCTATTTGTGTGAATTCCTTTGCAACTAGCCTAGCCTTATGTATTGATTTTTCAACCCCAGGAATTCCTTCTTTTAACTTGAAAATCCATTTGTAACCAACTGTTTTCTGTTTTTCCGGTTTTGAAGCAATTTCCCATGTTTCATTCTTGTATAGGGAATTCATCTCTTCTTCCATAGCTAATCTCTATTTCTTCTATTCTCTACTTCTCTTAGCTTCTCCTAGAGTTTTCGGCTCATCTAACTCTAGGTCTTCGGCACAAGCTAATGCATATGCCACATAGTGAGATGAGTCGCCATACCTTTGTGGTGGCTGGATATTTCTTCTTCTGGTCCTATCCCTTGCCAGTAGGTATTCATCTGGTGACTCTGCTTCTTCCTCTTCTTTTTCTTCTGACACCTCTTCCTCCTCTTCTTCTTCCTCTTCACCTTGAGTTTTTGCTTCCAACTCTGAAGATACTCCACCTTGACCGGTGTTGTCCCTAGTATGTTCTTCTTCTTGATTCGTATCACTTTGCTTCTTGCCAGTAGGTATTCATCCGGTGACTCTGCTTCTTCCTCTTCTTTTTCTTCTGACACCTCTTCCTCCTCTGATTCTTCTTCCTCTTCACCTTGAGTTTTTGCTTCCAACTCTGAAGATACTCCACCTTGACCAGTGTTGTCCCTAGTATGTTCTTCTTCTTGATTCGTATCACTTTGGACTGAAGAGCTTTGGACCATGACATTGTTGTCTGGTCCTTGAATCATTTCTGTTATGAAAATAACCCTCTTAGTCTTAGTTTTCAGTTGAATTTCTTCCTTGACTTCTTTGTAGACTTTATCTTAATCAAATACCACATTCCGACTAATGGTGCATTTTCTTTCTTCGGGTAACCATATATGTATCCTTTTGTTCCTTGAGCATATCCCATGAAGAAGCCTTTTATAGCCCTAGGACTTAGCTTGTCTTGTTGAATGTGTACATAAGCTACGCATCCAAACCTTTTTAAGTGGTTGTAGTTACCCTTAGCTCATGTCCATATTTCTTCTGGTATCTTGAAGTTTAGTGAAGCATTAGGTGTCCTATTGATTAGGTAGACGGCTGTGGCAGCTGCTTCTGCCCAAAACTTCTTTTCCAAACTTGTCTCTGCTAGCATGCACTTTATCTTGTCGGCTATGGTCTGATTCATCCTCTCGGATACTCTATTTTGTTGTGGAGTATAGGTGCAAGTCCTATGCCTTTTTACTCCAGTATCCTTGCATAGATTTTCCATTTGTTGATTACAAAACTCTAGACCATTATCCGTTCTTAAACACTTGAGGGTTTTCTTTGTTTGGTTTTCTACTAGGGTTTTCCACTTCGAGAAGTTTTCAAAAACCTCATCTTTACTTTTCAAGAACCTGATCCATACTTTCTTAGAGTAGTCGTCTATAAATGTCAGAAAGTATTTGCATCCTGAGAGACTAGATTCATTTGAGACTGAACCCCATAGGTCGCTGTGAATATAGTCAAGAATACTTCTTGATGTATGCTTTGCATCCGGAAAGCTTTCCTTGTGTAACTTTCCGAGTACACACTCTTCACAGAAATCAAGAGTGTGTATTTCCTTAGAGTTAAGGTAACCCTCTTTTACCCGAATATTCATGTTCTTCAAACTCATATGTCCAAGTCTTGAGTGCCACCTATTTGTTTGGTTTGTTTCAGCCCTTGCTATAGACGCTTCTCCTTGCAACACTGATCCTTGTAGGTAGTACAATCCTTCTTGATACTTTTCCGTGAACACTTGCTTACTGTCTTTGTAGAATTTCACTGTGAAATCTCCACTTGCATACTTGCAGCCATTCTTTTTCAGTTGGCCGTATGATATGAGGTTCATGCTAATGTATGGCATATACCTTACCTCTGTAAGTGTCACGATGGTTCCGTCAAGATTCTATATCTTTAAATTACCTATTCCTTTGATCTCACTCTGTGTTGTTGCCCATTAGTACTTTGCCTCTATTGATTTCTTTAAAATCAAATAGTACTTCTTTGTTTGGTGTGATGTGGAATGTACATCCTGAGTCCATCACCCACTCGTCTCTTGTATCTTGTAAGCTGACTGTTAGCACCATAGGTAGCTCAGCATCCTTAGCTATATTAGCTGCATTGCTAGTTTTCCTTTCAGGGCACTCTGCTCTGAAGTGACCCTCTTTTCCGCAGATTCAACACTCCCTTTTCTTCACTTGTGTTCTCTGCCTTGACTTTGACCTTCTGTCTCTACTCTTGAAACGATTTCCTTTGCTATAGTTTATGTTCTCGTTTCTCCCCCTACTCACAAAAAGACCTTAAGAATGGTTTCTTGTTTTTAACAAACCCTTTTCTTTTAACAAACACCTACTCTTAATCCTGACCCCAAGACGAAGAACAACAAGAAACTCAAGAAGAAACACTCACCGAAGACCCCTAAGAACTAGACTCTCTTTACCGAAGGACTTAGGTTTCTCTTGTCTTATTTTCTTCTCTCTTTTGTGGATGGATTATTGTGATGACCCCTTGCTCTTATTTATAATGTGTGTGATGACACTCCTTCTTGTATTTGGAATCCATCATTCTCCTTTTCCTAGTTGTTTTAGAATTCCTTATACTCCAAGTAACACACATAAGGCATTCATCACTAAGTGTTTAATGGGTCTTCATGTTCAAACTGAAACCCAATAGAAGCCAGCCCTTTAACAACTTCAGGTTCATGGCCCAGCAGTGGCCCAAGGAGAAGAGAACTGTTGGAAGGCACACTCGGCTCGACACTCCTCACAATGGCAAAATCAGTGGATTCTTTCAGAATACAAGAGGCGTGAGACAGGGAAACCCCTTCTCTCCATATCTCTTTGTACTAGCCATGAAAGTTTTTCTAAGATTTCTCGAGTCATGATTTGAGGATGACAGAATCGGGTATATACAAGGACTAAGGAGCTTTCTATTTTACATTTAATGTTTGCTGATGATTATTCTCGATGGCTCGCCTGCTTCTCTTCAGGCTATCATTGAGGTTCTGGATTTCTTTGCTTCTTGGTCTGGTTTGAATATAAACAGAGAGAAGACTCAACTGTTTTTTGCGAATTTTCACCCACAAGAATCCACTACTCTCGTGAGTTACGACTTCCCAATTGGTTTACTTCTTATAAGATACATGGGACTCCCACTTATGCATCGCAAGCTCATAATCGCCGAATACTCACCGCTCATTGATAAAATTAGTGGCAGATTCTTTTCTTGGGCGATTAAGTCCCTTATTCCCTTGCAGGTTACAACTCATCTCATCAATGATCACTGTGACTGTGAATGTTTTGGATTTCAGCATTTTTGATTCCTAAGAGTTGTATCCAGAAGATTGAAAGTCTCTGTTCACGCTTCCTATGGTTTGATAAAATTGATAGTAACTACTCCGCAAAGGTATCTTGGGCAAATTTCTGTCTCTCCAAGCAAGAAGGAGGTATGGGACTTAGGCGCAATGCAATCTGGAACACTACCCTATGCTTAAGACTAATCTAGTTACTCTTCTCCAAAAGTGGTTCGTTATGGGTAGCATGGCACATCCACCAGCACCTCATAAATCAATCCTTTTGCGAAGTCAATGCTATTGCATCAGACTCACGGAATTGGAAGTCATGTTTAAGATAAGGCCTTTAGCCCATTGGTTTGTCTCTTGTACTAACTAGCACTGGTTTGAATGGAATGAGGATCCTTTTCTTTCTCAGCTACTGTGGGAAATGGTAGCACTGCTAGCTTCTGGTTTGACTCATGGACTCCCTATGGTCCTCTAGTTGAGTAGTTGGGTCCCCATGGGCCTCGAGACCTTCACATACCTGTCTCTTCTAGAATTGTAGAGGTGTGTAATGCAACAGGTTGGATCCTTCCATCCCCAAGGTCTAATCCAGCTGTTACTCTTCAAATATTTCTCTCGACTATGCACAATCCGATTGAATCCAATGTGGAAGATGTCTACAACTAGCAAGTTGAGGGAATTAACTACCCATGTTTCATATCAAGTAGAACTTGGGACTCAATTCGACATAGGGAATTTTTCAATTGTCACTCCTCAGTTTGATTCAAAGGAGCTACTCCAAGGTATGCTTTCTTGATGTGGGTCTCTGACCTTGAAAGGTTGCCTACACGATCAAGGCTTGCAGCAGCCTGGGGTATGAAAATTCCCACCTTATCCTACTTGTCCTCCGCCATTAAGGAGACTAGAGATCACCTCCTTCTCAGGTGTGACTTCAACGACATGATATGGAGACATGCTCTGCTCAACTTGCATCTTCCTCCTTATACTTTCCATACTTGGAATGCTTTGATAGCCTGGACTCGAATGGACACAACACTCGCCCCTTCCTTTCTATGTAAAATATTTGCTCAGGCAATAATCTACAATCTGTGGCGGGAACGTAACAACATACTGCACAATAGTGATGTGATACCACCGGCTGTGGTGTTCAAAGAGATTGATCGACAAGTGCAGAACACCATCTCAGCACGCAGGCATCACAAAAAATTCCAAACCTTCATGTTGAAATGGCTCTCTAAAGACTAGCGATTGCTAAATCCTCATTATGTAATGAAATTTACATTCATATCAAAGAAGGTAACCCAATTAGGAAATTCATAAATTAAAGAGATTTTTGAAGTAATACAAGTGACTGAAAGCCGATTATGTTCCAATATTCCTAACGCACACTAAAATTAAAGTAAATGATAAAAAAATAGATTTCTTAGGGGGTGTTATTCAATTAGGTTTTAAAATGCTTTTCATGTATTTCATTTTGAGAGGTATTATGAAATACGTGAGGAAAGACTGGTATTTTTTTTATTCATGTGTTAGATAAGAAAGTACATTAAAATTTATTATATTCTAAATGCAACTAAATCAAATTGATGTTGAATAAAACTCATTTTAATGTATTTTAAAATACACAAACAAATTCTTAATCCAATAACAGTGTATTTAATGTATTTCAACAAATACATAATTGAATAACACTGGATTTTACTTTGAATTTAAAATACATTCAAATCCATTAAAACACTAGATTCAATAACCCCACCTTAGTTATTCTGTTTTGTAACAATAATTTATGCTTTGTAAATTGTGAGACTAACCACAACGTGTTCTCCTTTTTGCATCCTTCTTCATATTGCTCATTCTGAATGACTTGTCAAAAGCTTCAAGTCTCCACATGTATTGATCAAATCGACGCTTTGCTAAATAGCTTTGTTTTTCTTTTGCCTCACGCATGGTTCTTGATTTGAACCAAACTAAGAACATAAGAGCACACATATGGCCAATGGTCTGTAGGTCCTCCGACATAAAATGTTGTAAAGTATCCATCCTCTCTAATGATGTTAAATCTTTTGGGACGTTTATCATTAAAACCCATGGCGACTTTTTTCTCCTCGTAAATGAAGAACCCTTCTCTTATAAATGGAACCATTATTCCCTTGACTAGGATCCATATCCATGGTAAAAAACTTGCTCCACAATACCATTTCGGCCTCGATCCTTGTTGTAACCCATATTGCAAGCTTTTCTTCTTTAACATAGTATAAATTCACATATACATAACGATAAAAAAGATGATGTGATTGGCAAAATTATATTCTGATTTTTTTCTCTAGCACACCAATAAGTGTTTTCCTTAAGAGAAACACCAATGCTAGAAACCATATATGCTAATGTGGAGTGACCAAGAGATGTCCTTAAACTAGAGTCAACATTGTAGATTTCATAGCAAAAAAATTGCTTTCCATGGGGTAAATCATCTATAAATCTCAAGAGTTTAATGGTACGACAATATTCTTTATTCTCGTATCCGAGAGCATATCTAAACCCATATATGTGTGTATGGAGAGAATATCTAGATTTAATCCATCTTGTTTGCCCCAAATACAGATTCCAAACCACAACTCTATTATCATTTATCAAGATGCATAACAATAAACCCTTACAGTGAAAGAGTTGAGATATCTTAACTTGTTCGCTAAGGCAGCTAAGTTTACCTTTATGCTCTATAGATAGATCAACAACGTCAACAATGACACTTGTTAAATAAAGATTGTTATTCATCAACGTGATCATCATAGACTCCCCTTCTTTTGTTGATGTTGCTGCTTTACCAATGTAATTATGACAACATAGTAGGCATTGACAATATATGCCATTGATGCTATTATGAAGTCTAGGTTTCCTGACATAGTGGTAACCATCTCTTGTATTTTTTTTATAAGATTATATCTATGTTATTAAAGATATGCTAACGACGGTGAGGTATATAATTGTTGGTGCTCTCAGGACTAACGCTCACGGGGACAATGATCGTATGATAAAAAATTTGATGTATTTGATCAATTGGACCAGATCAGATGTGGTATATTTAGTAAAACTAGTAAATCGTTATCCAAATAATCAAAGTCAAAAATACTGGTAACTCATAACTAGAGTATTACATTATGGATTTTGCAATATGGTAAAGAATACCCTCTCAAATTTAATTTTTGTTTCACCAAAATTCATTGCAGATTTTTAATATAAATCTCAATTTTAACTATATTATTTCAGCTTATTAATTAAAAAGAAACACTTTTAGTGTATTAGTAATGATAAAAAAGAAATTTATTTGATTTTTTAATATATGTGAAAATATGATATTTTTGTGAAACGAATGGAGTATGTAGTTTTTGGAAAGATATAATGACTTATATTTTCAAAATTCATAACTATTTAAAAATCTTAGAACCAATAACACCCCATTTTACTCTTCAAGTTTAAGAAGGTGTCAAACAGAAAAAAGAGCTTCCATTGCAATGTAATAAAGTTGTAGGATGATGATAATCCAAATTAAATCCCATTCATTCACCAACGTAAAACACTTACCCATTCTGATCTCCATGCCACCCTCATCCATTCCAAGGTTGTTTTCAGCATCATCCATTTTCGAGCTTCACAAATAAAAACCAAAACAAATTGAAGCCCAGATTAACCCAATTCCAAAGAAATTGATCACGATCGAATGTACTTAACTGAACGAAAACAAGGCATATAGAGATAAAATATATGAAAATGTTAAACGCATCAGTAAATTGAAGATCAAACAGACGTTTTACCTTTGTGATCCGTGAAAGGTAGGAGAAGAACGAAGAGAGAGAGAGAGAGAGTTGAGATCTGTCGTCGACTATCACTTCTCCAATATAACTATATTTGTATAAATGAATTGTAGACTTTTGATTTGGTCAATATGCAGAAGCGGGATAGATCTACATATATTGCAAGAGAAGGGGATACTTTTAGGGTTTTCGAGAGATTTATATTAGATTTAGGGAGGGAAATAAAAAAATTAAAGTGCTTAAAAATAATTTTTTTCTTAAGCGACTCAAAATTTGGGTCAAATAGAAAATAATTGACCTTAAAAATATGAACAAGATTACATGGTCTTATCTCCAGTACGAGAGGATGTTCTAGGTCCAAAGGTCCAAATTCTTTTAATCATAAAAATGAATAATGTCAAATATAATAAATAATATAATATTTAGCACCATTTCATATATTAGTACTGACGCAAATTTTAATACTAATGTCGATTTATCAAATTATATTTTTAACCTAAGTCCAAAGAAATTGATCACAAGAATGTACTTAACTGACCAAAAAAGGCAGATAGAGATAAAATATATAGAAAATCGTAAACACATCAGTAAATTGAAGATCAAATAGACATTTCATCTTTGTGATCCGTGAAAGGTAGGAGAAGAGCGAAGCGAGAGAGAGGGAGAGAGAAAGAGAGAGAGATTTGAGATCTGTTGTCGACTATCACTTCTTCAATCCAATTATATATGATAAATGGATCATAGATTTGTTGAATTGGTCAATATGTAGAAGCGGTAGAGATTGACATATATTGCACGAGAAGGAGACGCTTTTAGGGTTTTTGAGAGATTTATAATAGATTTAGGAAGAGAAAAAAAATTCAGGTGTTTAAAAATAATATTTTTCTTAAGCGACTCAAATTTGGGTGAATTATAAAATAAATTACCTTAAAAATATGAATAAGATTACATGGTCTTATCTCCAGCCTGAGAAGATGTACGGGTCTAGGTCCAAAGGTCCAAAACCTTTTAGTCATAAAATTCAATAATGTTAAATATCATAAATAATATAATATTTAGTTCACTAGCTGATGCAAATTTTAATACTTTAATGTCGATTTATCAAAGTGACTTGGTGTGTATTTTTATTTTTTCTTTCATATCGGTAATAGAAGTGATGATTTATAACTGATGCTATATATATATTATCTCGTTGTTAATATTAGTGTCATTTTTATAAATTATTGTAAGAGTTGCCAAATTACACTTAAATAATTTAAATTTCATATATTAAAATTTTCATTAATATTTTATATTTTGAATATTTTCTGAAATTATTATTTTATCCATTAATTGTTTTTTAATATAGCAAAATATGAATAGTTTCCTTCAAAAATCACTTGTTTTAAACTACTATAACATCTTGATAACATTTTAAAGGGTTGTAAGTTGGCGAATAAGGGTTGTAGAACTTAGTAGCCCTCTCTTTGAAAACTTCCACTCATCTTCTCGACTTTAACTCTTCCACTTGTAGAATAAGGTTGTAGGTTGGTTTATGCTTAGGGAGTCTTTCAACTATTAGATGAAAGTTTTGCCCTGCAAAATTGGATTAAAGTAATAAAATCTTTTGGAAATTTTAGGACTTGCTAATTAAAATTTACGGAATTTCTATTACTTTGTTAGAATTTGAGGTTTTGAAAGTTGAAAATAATTATCTACTCAAAGAGGATGCCAAATCTACACACTTTGGTGACTTGCATGCTTATATTATGAACAAACAATGCACCAAATGGCTATGGAGGATTGATGTTCTTCTGTTTCTACTCTGGTTCTTTCATTTTTTACCAATTTATCTTTCATAATTTTCTTTTGCAACACAAGCAGATGTTCTGCAAGGTTTCAAAATATGTAAACTCAAGATTGTTTTTTTTTTGGAATATTCAAATTTATTTCAAAAAGCAAATAATCAATTGAAAGGAGATGATATTAGTTTTAATCAATATTCAAAGAGAACAAACCAATCAATTCTCTCAAAAGAAATTTCATTGTTTTGATATCTTGCCCCATGTTATAACTTTGTTGAAGCTGTTGCATCGATGATATTCAAATCATCACCAATGCCCCAAGTCATGGCCAGTAAAAAACATCATGCACAACTTTCATGAACACATTTTTTACAACTAAAGACAACTATGCTCCATGTGAGAAATGAGTTGTTATAATCCAAAATCTAGACTGACCAAATATTGCTCAAAATCTCATTATAACACTACATTCAAAAATTTATAGGAGAGTTAGTGTCTATAACGTCTGTTTGTCTCTGAATCCTATTTCATGTTTTTGTATTTGGTTCACCTTCCATCAAAAACAACTTCAATTCTTTTTTTCTTTTAATTGCTCAGGTGCTTCTTTGACCTGGATAGTTAATGATTTTCATTCTGATATCAAATAGTGTGCGGTTTAAACAGATTTGGTAATCATGGTTGAATAAAACATACCAAAACAGAAAAACTCATTAATTTGATGTACTAGTAACTCTAAAAAATGAATAATTTTATATGGAATTCATAGTATAGCATCATATCAAAATTTTTTTTTGTCTATCATATTTGTTTTCTACTTATTTTTCCTGAATTTTTTTAATTATTATTTTTAGTTAATCTTTTTCAAAAAAAATTGTTTTAATTATTTAATGATTACGAGAGAGAAGTGAAGGAGGATCTTATAAGTTGGTAGGATATAAAAAATATTAAAATTAAAACTAAAATTGAAAAAGTGTGCATTTTGTACACTTCTAATTTTACCGTGTAAGCTAGATTTTGTTTGTTAAAATATATTTTAGTAAAGCAGAAAAATAAATGTTATGTAAATTATTGGGAAATTTGGAGATAAAATATATTTTTAAAGGTTTGTCCATATATACCTTTTTGTAAATTGTTAGTTTTGCCTAAACTACCTCTACTCATAGAAAAAACCAAATTTTCAAAAAAATAAGACATGAACATGTTGATAGAAAAATATGAGTAGATTTTGCATTGTACCATTTGTACATGTTATGTGCTTGTAGAATTAAATTTCTACGAAATTTTTTTTCTAATTATAAGAATATGTATTTTATCAAATTTGGCATACATATTCTACAATTTTGAATATGTATCTATGGTTTATTATATGTTCTACGACAATTAGAATATGTATTCTATTAAGATTAGAATATATATTGTAATAATTTTTAATTTCATAAATGTAGAATTGAATCTAAAAATAAGGAAACTAAATCTAATTAAATATTTAATTAAAATTTAACAAAATTTAATTGATTTTCACGATTTTTTCTTGAGAAAGTTGTAAATAATAATTAAAATAAATTAAGTAAAAATCAATTTTATTCTTATACTCTGAAATTATTTTTCTCCTTTCACGCTTTCTTCTTCCACGATTTCTTCATCCTCTTTTCTCCAAGACCTTTTGTTTAATTTTTCATGATAATGCTGCATATCTATGTAACATGTGGTGTGTGGAGATTGTATGAAAACGAGAAGTGCAGATTTATTGTTGATGAAGAAAAACGTGGGAGATTACTTAGTTTGCAATCCACTACATCGCTTGAGGAGTTGAAAGTGATGGTTTTAGAAGACTGTGGAATGAAAGAGAGTATGGTTGATGTGGAATTCATTTATTTACCCATAGGTCTCAAGGTTGATTCTTCTCCCGTTGTTATGATGAATGATAGACAAGTGAAAATATTTATTGTGTATTTAAAAATGAAAATATGATACGGTTGTGTGTGACCTTCAACGGTAGATTTGATGATAATAAAAGGGGAGTCCATTTCAATTTGAATAAGGAGTCATGTGATTCAAGTTATGAAGACAATGATGGTAATGTACGTGGAGATGATGATTGTAGGAGTGAAAAACCAGCAGCTATGGTGAATACAAATAAACTAAATGATAAATCATCTAAAGTCAGTGATGGTGTCGGATCTACGTTGGCAAATTCAATGGTAAGTAAAAGGCAATATTTCAGAAGTAATCAAGTTTTACAAATAACAATGGAAATTTGTTGTTGTGTTTATTATAATCGAAGACTTCAACTGTTCTTATCATGAATTTAACAAAAACAGAGATCCAATGAATACTATTAACAAAGACCGGAGCATAAATTCTGTCAATATCTATTATCCATTTTTCCATTTTTCCATCTTTCCATGAGATGGAAATTCACCGTTGACGTAAGCTAGAATATAATTGTACCACAGATGATGGTCTTGTCATATATTTTACGTGTTCGTGTTAAATTGCATGGTAAACATACAATATACATCATAGCATCTATTTCCTGAAAAATATTTAATCGTTAAAATTTTTTTTTTGCACAACATAAATATCTTCAAATATAGCATAGTATTACTAAAAATGGTTAATACGTACTTCGTTGCCAAGACAGATATTGCGGTAATGATTCCATCAAATAGTTTCTTATGAAGTACACTTGGACCCAAGTTAACGTCTCCCCAAATGTAAAACAATTGTACATAAAATTATATTTGCCAAGACAAACATTGCGGTAATTATTCCATCAAATAGTTTCTTATGAAGTACACTTGGACCCAAGTTAACGTCTCCCCAAATGTAAAACAATTATACATAAAATTATATTTGCAAAAGATTTATTGGTGAAGCATAAAATTGTAAGAATTCTTGAAAAAAATAATTGAATTACTTACACATGTGTCATAGATTACATTTTGAAAGCATCCTATTTATTGGTGGGAACATACACCAATAAAGCATCTTTGTTAGTTTTACCCACGTCTATGACACTAACTCTTTTGAATTCAACTTCCACATAATTTTGATAATTTTTTTTGCTCTAGGTTTTGATCGGTCGCATGTTGACCTTATTGCAACATAAATTTTGTGTCGGATCAAACTCGAATACATATGATTTTTGAGATATGTCTTACTTTTCCTGAAGGAAGTCTTATGTACTCATATTTAGGTCTATGTCACGACTCTGAAAAAATATTTAATCAAATAATAACTTTTTATCTTATAAATACAAATAGATGAACAACAATATGTAAACAAAAAATGATAGATAAGTTTACATGAACGATAACATTAGCGTTTACAATATAATACATAAAACTTACAATTCAAAAGTTTACAAATATTGTTATACACATATCCGATTTGGTTGAACCAATTACATGTATATACATATTCGATTTATAAAATTATAGAAACCACATACAACAAATAAAGAACACACAAAAATATAGACAATAATCGATCAAACAAAAAATAAAGATCTATTTTTTACGTTTCCCAGATTTACACTGCACTTGTGGGGGATTGGATGGTGGCTAACTCATTTCTATTGTAACTCCAATTGTAGATATCGATTCTTTTAGTCATGATATCTCCCCCTCTAATTTATCAAACCGTGTAACAAATTTCCCCTTAAATTTCTCTAATTGGGTGCCAATGTTCTCCTTAAAAGTCTTGAAATAAGCATCAAACAGTCCTTAAAGGAATGACTTAATTTCTTCATTCATACTCTCTTTTACTGAAGAATCTTCTGTTGTTGTTGCTCGCCGACACACCAATTTTCTTTTCTGTGTGTATGCACCTTCATCAGCATACTTCTTCTTTCTGTTCGAACTAGACACTTGCACATAAGAAGCTTGTTTTAATGTTGCTCTCCAAACCAGACAATTGTACATCTTGAGGAACCTCATTCTTATTTTCAAGAACCTCACTGTCACCTCCAACATCATCATCTTTTGTGCATCTTGAATATTGCCATTGTCCACATCATCATCTTCAACACTCACCGAAATATGGTTTACAAAATCATATCCATATATAATCAAAGTATTCAAATTTGCCATTTGGAGATCTATGACTTCATCAGCCCTAAAAAAATTCAACATGGTCAAATATGTCATAATTTCATGTAGAGAAAATGTATAGATAAATGACATCATACATTAAAAAAATTTAAAAAATTGTTAGAGATCAAACAAAAGATACAACAAAGAAACATATATGTTATAACCATAAACACATTAAATTAAGATAATTAACCATTGTTATTGAATTCATAGAAAAAAATGCAAAACATCATAAGAGAATGTGGTGACCCAGATAGTGATGTGATGACTTAAAAATGTAGGAACTAATTACAATATTTCAAGCCCTGGATCATGCAGTTCAGAAAAAAATATACTGATTATATTCTATCAGTCATCTATGAAAAAATAAAGAATGTTCAACTAACCTTTGATCGAATTGACTTCTCTACACGGATAAGGTTATCGTAAGACACTTTTGTAGCATCTGTCCAGTTAGAACATCGAGGAGTTTCTGCTAATTCTTTGCTAATCTTCACTCCCAATAATTATCCAATGACAAGAATTATTTCCATAAATCATATTTAAAGTGCGTATGAGAAACCACTGAGACAATAGTTGTTGATGCTTTTCAATCTTCTCTTTTTTTTGGTGATAGAAGAAACTAGATGCTCAAAATCATGAAAACCCCAATGATAAGTCTGAATCTTATCAAGATTCATCACAATGTAGATGTATGAGCTTGGAATAATTTTCTTCTCATCTGTAACTATTACCACCCCACCTATCAATACTTTTACGTTTACTCTTCCAATACTTTCAAGTTTTACAACCATATTCAAAAAGAAATTATTCCAATTAGACTCAAAAAGGAGTAACTATAATCATGCAGTCCATATTATGTTAAGCATATGATGTAAACCTTCTATTTGACGTTAAAATTGTTCACAAATCAAAATTGGAACTAAATTATTAGCAAGACTCTAAATTTAGTATTGCAAAAAGATCTTGACAAATGTAAACTTACAATACACTCAACTATAGGCTAATAAAGGAGTTAATTTGATCATACAGTCCAGATTAAATCAAAGCATATAATCTAAAACTCATCTTTGAAAATAGAGCGTGGAGTTCACTTGTGAGAAACAAGAGCGTGCAGTTCACTTTCATTCAACTACATTGAACTAATCGATCTAGGAGCAAAATTATAAACTTGGTAGAACTTTTTTCATTCATTCAATACTCTCAAGTTTTAATCAAAAAATTAAAATACATAATATTGCATATAGTTTCAGCTCCAAAATGCAGGAAATAAAAAATCCTAGATTTAATAAGAAAAATGATGAAATTGGGAAGGGAATAGAGAGCATGCAAAGGAGGAGAATCTGGATCCAAAGAGTTTAAATGAAAGAAGATCTGACCGATGGAGATCAAAGAGAACCCTAAGAATCAAAGAAAGAGATGATTAAATAAAGCAACAAACAGAGAAAGGGAAGGAGAATGAGAAGAAAAAGAGAGAGAAGAAGAAGAAGAAGTTACCGGAGAATTGAAGGCGCCATTGATTGAAGCAACCGCTGGAGATGAAGTAGCCGGAGATTGAAGTCGTTGAGGGTGATTTTTTTTTCTTTCACAATTTTATGAAAAGGGAACAAAACAATATTTAAATCAAACATTACATTTAATCAAAAAAAAACAGAAGTATGTAATAGTAAAGCTTCTTTTCCACTAGAGGTTTTGATAAAGTATATAAATCAAACATTACATATTTTCTTTAATTTTGTAATTTTATTTTCTTAATTATAAAATTAAGGGTATAATAGGTTTTCAATTATTATAAAACTAATTTCACCAAACTTTTCTAAAAAAGGTATAGATGGTCAAATTGGATGAAAAACATCATATATTTCCAAATTCCCGTATATTATTTATTTTTAATAGTTAAGCAGATTTTGAGAAAAAATTACCTCTATAATAGACGTAAAATCATGAACTACTAAATAACCCAAAAGTTGAAGGAATAAAAAGCATCAAATCTGTTGAATGAAAAGGAATGTGGATGAGACAATCACATAGTATACATATAACTATAAGGCTAAATTTATGGATATCAAATTTTGCAGTGTAATCGATTTATCGTTATATGTAATTGAAATTTTAATAATTATGAGGAAAATGTAAGGAGAGAACAATATATCTTGATGGTAATGGTAGAATCGATAGGATATAAATGTTTGTCGTCTTGTTGAATGAATAATATGGTAAATATACATATAAAAAGAAAAAACCTTTAAAACTCACTCCTCTTTCAAAACCAAATGGAACAAAAATCTCAAGCAATATGCCATGGATGAGCAAAGAAGAAGTATGAACACAGATTCAGAGAATGGTGGTGTTATGAAAATTTCGACTCCATAATTGTGATCCCACGCCTTAAGTTTACATATTCGTTAGTACACCCTAGCTAAAACCTCTAAGCTCGATAACATCATATCGGTTCTCAATCACCTTGAAATTTGGGTGTTTCAAGTATAGACTCCATGTGGTTGTATCATTGGATTTTTAATCAATTTTTGTTGTCACAGTGCAGGCTATTTTAAGGGAGTGTACTGGATAAGATATTTCAGTTCATTTAGTGGATTTTAGATTTGGAGGGGTCTTAGTGAATTTTAAAGATATTTTGGTGATTGTAAGGGTTTTTATAATTATAGAAATAAAAATTTACTGTTATTTTGGCAAGATTTTATTGTTAAATTTAGAAGATTTTTGAGTATTATGTGTATGATTTTATTCGTGTCCCCTAGAGGATAAAGAAGTTGGAAAGAAAAAAAAGTTGAGCACAAAAGTGTAATTTGGTTAGTGTCTGTGATTGGAGAAGATCTCATTAAGCAAGTATATATACAATGCATGAATGAGTGAAGTGCATGAATGAATGAGGATTCAATGCTAAGGAATGTGTGGACAGAAAAGTTTATTTCTGAAAAAGGAAATAATGGAAAACGTGAATGGTGGTGCCTTTCAGTTTATTGGTCTAGCATGACCATTGGATATCAAATGTTAATCCATTACCAGAAAATGGTAGAGGAAAATTCCTTCATTCAAATTTGAAGGTAAACCATTTAATAAATCTGCCAATAAAAGATTGACATTTACCTATCCTTAAAAAAATTATGGATCTAGAAGATATTCTAGTTATCGAATGAATGGTTATAGCCAAACACTACTTTGGCATCATACAAAATCTAAAATATATACGGTTAATCAGGATATTGGCTAGTAGATGATACATCGGAGGTGGCAGACTGGGGTAGGAGCGATAAGACTCTAAAAGCGCAAGCATAGAAAATTATAGCTTCTTCTGAAGCTTAAATGTGTTTTTTGGAAAATTGCCTTGGGGTCACTAGAATTTAATTCATAAGTAAAAAAAATAGGAGTGGCTGAAAAAAACCGTTAAAGCTTCCTGCAAATTTGATGTTGTCAACAATTCCATTGATACCAAAACCGTTCATTTAAATTTTTGGTGTTTACGAATTTGGATTTCAATTTGAAGATCATCATCTCATTTAAAAGAGCATGATAATTCTTATGGAAAGTTAGAAATAACAAGATATTCCAAAGGAATACAAAATGAGCCTCCAGACAATAAATCATGTCGTAAGTGAAACATTGTGTTTGGAGAAAACTCAATCAAGTCATGTTGGGATAAGTGATAATAGAGAATATGCAAGTATTTCTTCTCTATCGCTAAGACGTCGGATTGATGATTTGTGGAAATCATTGGACCCTAGCACATGTCTAGGATGGTTGTGTCTTCAACGAGACAATCAGATTATGGTTCTAGCACTACAAGACAGAGATGATATTCCTACCACCAATTATGGCAAATTTCTGACAAAAACAATATTAGTCGGTATCTCGTGGTTGGAAAATAGCAAATAGTTGGGAATTCATCAAAAATTTTTGACAAAATGATTGTTGGGAAAATTCATCGGAAACAATCATCAAAGATGTGTCATAATATTTCAGACGACATTCTGATGATATTGCGATGAAAGGTTCATCGGAAAATCTTCAGAAATTTCTAACCAATTTTCAATGGAATGCGTAAATTTGTGTCAGAAATTGGTCAGAAATTGTTGACTAATTTCTGCCGATATTAGTAATTAAAAAAATATATCTATATATATATAATATAGTTAGAAATTCAGTAGAAATTACCGATGAATTTCTGACTATAGTGTTTAATATATAGTCAGGAATTCATCAAAAACTGGAATTTTTTAAAATATATATATATCTAACTATTTTGATTAAGTTAATATTTTAATTTCCAATTTTTCTTTAAAGATGAAATTAAAATAATAAAAAAATAAATTGTCTGATAAAATGATAAAATATCAAATAAAATATTAATTTAAATTAAAAAAATCTTGGAATTTTAAGTCCCATCTTCATTTTGGGTTCTTTGGGATGGCGTGACGAGGGTGGGGGTGAAGTAATTTCATCAAATGAGTCAAGTAAAGGACATCTTGTTTAGTTGATTGCAACTCTTATTCACTGTGTCCAGCTCTTGTTGAGTTTGCAATTGCATCTCTTCATAGCTTCCAACTCCTCTTTGAAGTTTGCATAGGTGGAGGAGCTTTGGCCGAGATCATCATCGTATGGAATAGATCCATATCTGTATAGTTGGCCTTTAGTCATTAGGTTTTCCTACAAAAAATATATTATAATATGTTTGATAATATAGTATAGTTAAAATATTAATTAATTTATAAAAAGACGTAAATATTACTGAGCAAAAAAATTGTTTTTTTGGGCTGGTGTGAGAAAAATGTCTTCTGGAGTGGGGTGATACAAACATGAAGGTCCTTCTCATTCAACCGTGGTATTTAAGGTGGGTTCCAAGCCCGTATTGGTTTTCAAGCCTCGTACCGAATGATCCACAATTTGTTTAAGGATTTAAGTAATATGTTGAGACTTTCTTGATATATTTTAATCTAAATCCAAAACTTATTCTATCAAATGTCCAAATGTATGTGGAATGATGAACAACGTAACCTACCCGACCATCAACATAAGTAATATCTCTGATACCTTCTCTATGAGCCCGAAACAAAGTCATGACTCTGATACCATTGAAGAAGCTGATATAAAATTGGAATCACACCATACTTATTAATCAAGTGGTTTCAAGGCCTACGGCTTAAAATGGATGGTGGAGGTGATGGTGATGATGGAGATGGAGGTTTTTGTCATTGAATTCACAACAACACACGAAAAAGACTGTTTGTGTCTCACAAACAACCTATAAATGCAATCATACAAGACAATGGAATCTAACTAAGGGTTTGAAATTGAAGGAACACAAAAAACACTCTTTTTGAAAAAGAAAACTTAACGTTTTATTGAATGATTCAAAGAAGAAATGTGTTTTACAATGAGAAATAAACTAGGCTTATATAGGCACAAAAATAAAACATCTCTAAGGTGTCAAAAAGAAGTAGATCAGAAAATTTAAATGAGAAACTAGCCGTTGGAGGCTTGATGACACAAACGGCAAAATAAGGCAAGTGTGGGTGCTTTGTATCTAGACAGCTTGGGTGGCGACTTATATCTTGAGAGCTGGATGATATATATGTGTAAGGAAAGTATTTTTATGGCAAATAATCTCCCAAATTCGTGCTTGTCAAGTTGTGGAAAGGGAAAGAGCCGTTGGAGAATAAATGCTCCAAGTGTGAATGCATCCACAAAAGGAAAGTAGAAGTGCAAGAGGATTCGCCTAATCATCTGGTAGGACGCCTTGGACGGCCTCTAGATGATTTATAAGCTCTCATGGTCTCCAAAACTAGGTCTGGAGGCTCCTAAACCAATCGGGTCTAAAGCTTGCCTTGAATGGAACCAAGTCGACCCATTTTGGAAAATGGGGAATAATTTGAGGGTCTGATGGGAATTCCTTCGGATATTGGGCTTTCTAGATCAATGAGAGACCCAATAATATTCTCCAAGTGGTTTTCGGTGGATTTTGTTTCTGAGTTGGGCTGTGTAGCACGATATTTGGCCTAGATACGTAATTGGATCCAAAACAGGTCAACCAATTTGTAAAATAAATAATTTCCTAGTCTGAACTGATTTTGACTTTAATCCAACTCTTTGTGGTCCTATTCTGGTGTTGCTGGAATCCTCCAACGAATGCGAGTAGGTCCAAATAAGGTTGGTTCAGGCTCACCCTGTTTGAAAACTTAATATCTCCTTCATGTTAATTGCTATTGCGATGACTCCACTTCGAAGCGTATTCTAACTGAGCTAAGATTACAGTCCAAGTGGTCGGTTGGCTGGGCCAGTTGATCTTGGATGTCATTATGGCTGAACAAGGTTTGTGGGTCTTCTCGGGTGAGCTATACGTGCTTTGGCCGAGTGATTGAGATGGATCTCCACATTTTATTGAACTATCCTCCATTCTCTTCTCCAGAGGTGATTGGCTCGATTTTCTTAATTGTTTCACTTTGGTTTGGTTTCTTTGGCTCATTTTGGTCTCTTTGGCATTCTCGGCTCGTCTGGGTGATTGTGGCTTATTTACATGGTTGTTAATTGGTCTGATGAACTCACCAAAATATATTTATATATAATAAATAAATAAGTACATATTTTGAGAATTCTAATAAAACATACTTTTGAAATTCCTATTTGTGTTATCATGTTTGCATAAAAATATATTTTTGTAATTTTATCCGATTTTACTTAAATATATGTAGTGCGCGCGCACACACACACATATATATAATGCCCAATAATTATTTAATTCATAAAATAAAATTGATTATAGTTTTATCAAAATTTTATATATATATATATAATTTATGCTAAGTAATTATTATATATAATTAGCATGTTGAATAATTATATATATAAAAAGAATAATATATACAATAATATTTTTCTTATGTGTTATATAATTGTTTTAATATATAGTTTATATTTATAAAATATTACTACCTCTACTATACTCGTTCTAGTAGTTATATATATATATATATATATCGTTATAGGATTGACTCTATTAATTTTATAATTTTATTATATTGGAGATATCAAACTAATTATGATTGTCACTGTTTAGGTCGTATATGGATTGTTTGGACTGATGCAATGAGAATCACAATTCTGTTTCAGAGTGCATCTAATTGAAGTTGAAGTTATAGAATCTGAACCGGAATTTATTTGCGCAGCAATGTATGCATCTAATTTCGTAGCAAAGAGGCATAAGCTTTGGGACGAGTTACGGGTGATTATTCAGCATATACACATCCAGATCTTCCTTGGCTGTTTATGGGAGGCTACATTGAGATTCTCTCCTCTCGGGAGCATTCACATATATTAGGCGCGAATGTTTTCGATATTTTTCGAAGACCGCATCAAATATTAAATTTCATGCCTTTTCCGACGGATATACCCATCAAAAAATTGTTTTCAAATACCACTTTATATTTTTCACGAGTTCATTCGCCATTTGAGAGAAACAAAACAACAAACTTTCATTTTTTTGTCAAAACATCAACTTTTCAACTCATCCTCACAACAACATCACCACTATCATCTATGTCCAATGATTTGTAAGTTTCTAAGACTTTATATTTAGGTTTTAGATGTTAGATTTAGGATTTGAAATATTATATTTAGGGTTTCAAATGTTAGATTTAGGTTTTGGAATGTTATATTTAGGTTTTGGAATATTAGATTTAGAATTTGAAATATTATATTTTGATTTGGAATGTTTGATTTGAGAAATTTGATTTTGATTTGGAATGTTTTATAAAATTTTGGGGTTAAATGAAATTTTGGAAATTTTTAGGGTTTTTCTTTCATGGATTTTTGAAGTTTTTAAAGTTTTTTGGATAATTTAAAGTTTATGTCATTCATAATTATTTTAGAGTTTTATTTTGATTGAAAATGATATTGTATGAATTTATGTTAATATTTTTTAGATTTTTATGATATCATATGAATTATTGTGAATTTGCGGAGTTTTTTTTTTTTATTGAAAATTTAGTTGTTTTTGAATTTTAGAATATTTCTTGTGTTAATTGAAAATTTAAATGGTTTTGAATATTATAATTTTTTTAAAGTAATACATTATTAAAAAAAAATTTGGGCTTTTTGTTTTATATGTTTTTACTAAATTTTTAGATTATTTTTTTTCTTTTTTAATGGATTATGGTATATATTGTTCCTGTTCGGGGACGGATGGTTCGTGCTCGAGGGCAGGTTGTTTGCGTTCGGGGGCTGGTGGTTCTCCAAAACCCTTCGACTCATATTCTGGAAATGTCACTGGCTGTAGAGCCTACACAAATGAGCGTCGAGGACTTAATCTCTCAACCGGGATGAGAACGAATAAAAAGACTTCCTCCACAACGTCATGGAGGAGCTACATGGTAAATGTTTTTTTGTAGGTTCAAGTATTCCGTTAATGGGATATCTAAGTATATTAACCGGATGTTTAACGTAATAATAAAGCATCAGTACAACAAGTATTCGACTATGCCTCCGTAAGATTGCGACATGTGGTTTAGCCAATTTACGGTAAGGATTTGGTTTTGTTTATTTTATTTTTATTTAAATAATTTATTTAATATAAATTTTACTTTTTCAACAAGATTTTAATTCGGAAAGAGAACTCGCGTCATTGGTCAGACGTGAGTTTGACACTAAGGCTGTTAGGACTCAAAGAAGCTGAACGAGTGAAAAGATAAATGGAAGCACAATGAGGTGCCAAAGGAGATGGTTGCAAACATGGATCTATGGAAAAAGGGTTTATTGATTATATGAAGGAGGAGGAAACCAATGCAATTTCCAAAACCAACTCTAGGAACCAGATGAGCAATCACGGGGGTTGAGAAATTATGACACACAATGCGGGAGCAATGAGCTAGTATTCCCTTGAAGACCAACTCGTAAGTTTTTATTTTTCTTTAATTTTTTATTCGGTAATATTATTAATTATATTTTATTTTACAGTTTGAAATAGATGGTAAGCTTCCCTCACATCTTAGGTTGTTGGAGGATAAGCTCACCAACAAAAATACCAAGCAAATTCAAAATCCGGTTGCTCGAGATATCATCAAGACCGTGAAGAAACAGGGAGAGGTCTCCCAACATGCCGATGAAGGAACCTCTTCCAACTAGGTTTTTATCAAAATGTGGAACGAGTTGGTTATTGAAGTAAGTAACATTTATATTTTTTACTTATTATCAAATTTTTAGTTTACAATTTTTACATTCAATCCTTTTATTCGCGTGCAACCCCAAAAAGAAAATGTCGCCTTTTTGGCTTGTGAAGGAATACCAATCCCAATCCATTACCTCATCGCAATTTTCGGTAATCTTGAGCTTAAGTTGGAAACTCACGGAAAAGACAACCAAAATCAAGGGTTTAAGGGTTAAGATCCAAACGAACATTGCTACGCATAATTGGTTCAAGGAAACGAAGCGTAGAAAGCAGCGATGGAAGCGCAAAAGAAACAGATGGAAGCTTTCATGACTGAGTTCTTGATGGCGGAAAGATCTACACATTAGGATTTTTACTTTTAAAATTTTTGTTTCTTTTTTGGAATTTTTTATGTTTTTTATTTGAATATTAAAATTTTATTTTTAATTTTAGTTTCAATATATTTTAATATTATTTATATACTAATTACATTAAATTATTATTAATTTAAACTAATAAACTAATATATCTAGCAGAAAGGAATCCGTGAGGAACAAATTATCGGAAATCCGTTAGTTTGGCTTTCTCACGAATACATTTTCGACAGACTTCCGACGGAATTACAGATGATCTCACAAATATATATACAAAAATGTATTCGTGAAAAAACCAAACTGACGGATTTCCGATAATTTGTTCCTATAAATGTTTTTCATATATATATATATATATATATATCAAATAAATTAATGTAAATTTTGATAATTCTAATAAACATACTTTTGAAATTCTTATTTGTGTTATATTAAGGATGGTCATTTGTTAATCTTAGGGGCTAAGTGTCAGAGAAGAAGTTTATCACCCTTACATTCAGAGATAAAAACATCAATATGGGCTATGAAAAATATTCTTACAAGAAAAATAGATTTTCAGGTATTCAAAACATATTGTTTTGATTTAATCTTGCTGGTGCAGTCGTCGGATGAATGACCCTTTTTGTCCAATCTATTCGATAAGATTGGTCTGCTTCAAGCTAATTTTTACTCTTTCTCGCTTTTAAATCACTGCAAGAAATGATGTGTGTTTGTCATTTATTTTAGACATTTATATCAGTTGTTGATTGACACAAACACATTTATATCACTTAAATAAATGACTATAGAACTGGTGACTTCAATACTTTATGTCACTTACCACAATTGATGTAATTATTTCCATCGTTTGTTTTAATTGATATTAACTTGTATCATTTATAAAAAAATGAAGTTAATTTTTGTTCCAATCAATATAACTGATGTTAATATTTGTTTTGGTTTTATCAATTGATATAAATGACACTAGTATTTGTTACAGTTTTAACAAATGATACTATATAATTGTATAATTTGTATATAATTGATGTTATAACTGTATCGATTGTAAACAAATGATGCTAAAACTACTTAATTTTTATAATTAAATTTAAATATTTAACATATTATTAATTTTATATGATAATATGTAACTACGTTGATAAGGTCTCACATATTATTTATTATTTAATTAAAATAAAATATATTAAAATAATTATTTGGTTGTCAATGAAATTGTTTTCATCCAAACTCTTCATAAACTTATTCTAAAATGAAAAGTTTATTTTATAGAGGAGTGATTTTTTCCTTCCAATTGTTTTAGTCGATCTGGAACAAATGTACAAAAAAACAAATTGTCATTTCTAAATGATATAAACTTTCTATCATTTAAAAATCGATGTTTATGATTTTATATCTTTCCTTTTTAAGTGATGCAAAGTAAAATAAATTAGTATCAATTTAATTTAATCAGTGTCAAATAATTATTAATGGCATCACTTTCTGTGTTTTTTTCTAAGTAAGACATATGAAAATTTATTTGTATAAGTTTTATTTAATTGATGTCAATAAAACCCAAAATAACATCAATTACTCTAACTAGTTTTAAAATTACGTATTTAAATTCATTTTTGAATAAGTGATTATAACTAATATCATTTATTTATCTGATACATTATTACAAATATTTTAGACTTTATTTTTTGTAGTGAATATTTCTCGTTCTTTTAGTTCCTTTAATCGTCAGGCTGATTGTTTACCCCGATCTTTTAGAATTTTATTTTCTGAAATTTCTTATGTAAACTCTTTACATCTTAATTGGCAACCAATCAAGGAGTGGTCTTTTAATTATTGAATGGTTTTAAAAAGAAATTATTATTTTTGTTATTATGTTTGCATAAAAAAATATTTTCATTTGATTTTACTTAAATATTGCAACGAAGGGTTAATATTGTAATTATTCAGGGTTTGGAGACTTTCGTAATAATAAAGGGGATTCGGATAATCGATGAGGTCCAAGCTTTTATATATTGAATTGCAGAGGGATTGTACACAAACAATGTGAACCGAATTTAGCTAGTTACAAGTTCGAACGAGATCTAAGTAAATATTAATAACGAACCGAGGTCGTCTAGAGACGAGCCAAGGTCGTTTGAATGTTGAGATCTTAGGTATCGATCTAAGTGTGGTTATAAGTGAGTTGTGTGTTCTCGATTATCTTCCCTAATTTTTTTATTATTGTTTACGTATAACTATGTTTGATATTTATAGAAAGTTTCCAATGGCCTACTCATTCTCTTTTAATAGGTTTTGTGGCCTTTTCTCTATTTTTTTGGATGGATCTGGGCCAATTTGGATCGAGTTTCTGGCTGTGTTCAACCCACCTCTAACATGAATCAGATAGTCAATCAAATTGAACAAAGAAGTTTCGATATATCATATTAATTAAATTTTAATAATTATACCACATATTTTATTTTTGTTTGATTCTATTTTTGTAAAAAATAGCATATAATCTATATTAATAAAAAATATATTTGTTTTGCATTATTATGATTAGAAATTTTAAAAACGAATATAAATTATTCAACCTATCATTTGTCTGCTTATTTGCATGAATTATATTCATAAATTAATGATTAGTTTAAATTAAAAAAATTCTTAAACGTGTGTATTACATAAATAAAGCTATAATAATTTTAATTATAGTATCATCTGGCGTATGATGTAGATATCATCTAGTTTTATAGTAAATTGTCTGATTTGGAAAGACACTCCTATTTAGTAATTTTTTTAAATTAACTCTTTTATCAATAGTTTATGCAGAAAACTGATAACGATCATACTTCTTTTAGTCATTATGATAGCTTGTGATAATCATTGTTTATCCATGACCAAAGCCTTGTAAGTGAAGCAAAAGTTGAAAATATTAGGCTTAATATAAAAATAGCCACGAACCAAAAAGTAATCTAAAACATAAAATTACTGAGATTTAAGAGGATATGTCCCCCGAGCCTATCCGATAGAGGTCAAATAGGCTTTTTAAATTCAGATTAATTAATTTATCATTTTTAATGGTCTGATTAGTTACAATTATTAGTCTAATATTGCTAATCTGTGGTAGTGAGAATCCCACGTGGGATAAGTTCCCCTGAATGGATAACCTATGCTCCAAACAATAAGAAAACACATGTAAGAGTAACAATCAAGTGGATCTCGGAGCAGTGGACCCCTAATTTGATATTGGAACATGGACAAAATTTATACATATTCAAGACTCGTCCAAATTGCTTATTGCCTTCCGAGCAAAGTCATTGTCTGGGTCTATGGTAGAATTATTTTTGGGGGAAAGTATGTTAGCCAACCATGCACAAAGGTTTGTTTTAAACAAAAACGTTTAAATGTCAGCTTTTACCATGTATTATGCCGGATTCGATACGTGTGTGGCCATGGTAACTATACTAATACAAACTAATACACAACTTTTTTTTTTGGATAAAAGATTAATATTGTATACCATTTTAATTTCTTTTTTTAAAATTACAAAGACAACCAGAAGATAGAAATACTGAAATTACATAAACAAAAAAAACAACATAACAAAATAGACGGACCAAAAGATGCAATAAATACAATCACAATTTTTTGTTTTTGGTAAAATGTTAATATTGTTTCCATTTAAAATTTTTTTGACACAATTGCAGAGATTTAAAAGACAAAAAAACTAAAAACTACATAAACAAGAGAGAAACAACAAAACAAAAAAGACAGACCAAAAGATGCAACAAGTTAGAATCACGCATAAGCAAGCTCAGAATCCACTCAACAAAAAAAACACCGATTATGAGCGCTAAGACACTGACATCAGCCTTGTTGTCGCTACACACTAAGAATCTTCTTTGAGGCCCACCCTCAAAAGCCTCAGACAAGGAGGGCGTCTACATCTTCTCCAAGAACACACGCAAAAACAGAACCACCTTGATGGACTAGCATACAACTAGCGGCACAGAAGCCTCTACAGACAGCTAGAAAACCACCTCTAGCCACCAATCTCGAGCAAGTGAAAACCTATAAAACATCTCCCACATAAACATGAAAGTCATCAAGAAAATAGAACCACCGCATCTATTCAACTACGAGACACTTTTGAATCCTAATGAGAACATCACCCACAAAAACCAAGGCCGTTCCATTAACTAATGCACATTGTCGTAAGAAAGAAGATAACACACGAGGAGGAATCGGATTGAACCACTTCAGAATCAAACCCCTCATACACAACTCGTGAGGCTCAAATTCTTGACTGGAACAAACATCAAAGACAAGGATTGTAGTGACCCTCTCTTAGAACTCAGGAACAGACATGAAACCATCCAAGAACCTATGGAAGTAAGGACGGAAAAAAGGGAATTTTTAGTAAGTAGCGACACAACTAAGTA
This sequence comes from Cardamine chenopodiifolia, assembly GCA_963922655.1. Taxonomy (NCBI): domain Eukaryota; kingdom Viridiplantae; phylum Streptophyta; class Magnoliopsida; order Brassicales; family Brassicaceae; genus Cardamine; species Cardamine chenopodiifolia. The sequence goes on along the minus strand of OZ000486.1, from coordinate 11,214,872 downwards.
AGGCAGCCTCGGAAAGGAAGAAACCATTCCAAGGGAATTTGATTATGGTCGGTGGACTGGTCGGGATGAGTCGGAACTGAGCGGGAGAAGGATTTAAATTGAGTATGAGAATCAAGCTACCTGGTAAGTAGGTGGGTGGCAAGGTGCTTCTGTGAAGCAACCTGGTAAGTAGGTGGTGGCGAGGTGCTTCTCGAAAGCAACCTGGTAAGCAAGTGGTGGCAAGGTGCTTATGGGAAGCAGCCTTGGAGGAAGGTGGTGGCAAAGCTTACCCTCTTATGAAGTCTTCTTGATGACTCATGGAGGAGGTGTTACCTAGTTAAGGGCTGAGATTTCCTTCACCTTAAGTCTTCTAATTCTATAAATACTAGTCCACTTCCTTTCTCATTAAGTTTGCAAAAATCTCTAAGAATTTTCTAAGTGTGGAGAAGAATCCGTGGAAAGGAAAAGAAAAGGATTTCGTGAGAAAAGACAAGGAAAAGACTGATTTTTGGAGGAATTTCTGTTCGCAGACAAGTTTATTCGGTCGGCAGAACAATATTGCCTAAACCTAGACTGTGAGTTCGATTTTCTTTGTTTATTTCATGGTGAATGATGCATATACATGAATAAGATGTAAGATGCATGAATACTAAATGGTTAGTATATTAAGTTCTCGGTGGAATTATTTGGTGGTTTACTTGATGATTTCATTGATGTCGAGACTTGAAGTGAATTGATTCACCACTGGAAATTGGTTGAGTAGCCAAGTAAAGTGGCTCGATATGGATTGAAACATGCATAATTTTGTGTGGTATGATGCGTGTGTTTAAGTGTGGTCAGCACAATACGCAGTGAGGCGTGCGCGGCTGTGATTCCAAGGCGCGGTGAAGCGTGCTCGGTGAGACAGATCTATATATCCTTAGTCCGATGAGAGCAGTACGCTGTGAGCATACCTCGCTCTATCGTGATATATACGGGGGATTGGATCGCTACCACCAGCCGTATGTCGCATGACGATGCGTTGTTCGGATCACTCGGCATGTTCAGCCTTAGTGGTTGCATGTCGAATGAGGTAAGATGATGAATGAGATTCAGGATTATTAGCACATTTATTCTGAGTGGCTGTGTGTTGGACGAGGTAAAAGGATGAACGAACTAAGGAATATCGATGCTGTGGATGGTGAATGAGAACGAGAATCGACGAGAAAATGTTCCATGTATTGTCCATATTTTTGTATCTCATTTTAGATGAATGATCCATGTGATGTGATTTTGTTTGGGGTTTGGTGGAATTATGTATGCATGTTAGGCACCCTAATTCGCTAAGCAAATTAGTTGCTTATTCGTTCTCCTTCCTTACAGGAAACCGGTAGAGAAAGCAGAGTTAAAGAAGAAACGAAGTAAAGTCGATGTAGAGTTGGTCTTTTTTGTAAAAATGTATGTTGTAAATGACTTAAATGTTTTATAGATTTTGCTGTGCGCACATATACTTATGAAAGTTTGAAAATGTGGTTTTAGAACTTAAGTAAATAAAGTTAAAGGTTTTGTATATTACGACTTGAGTTCCGGTATGATATTTGGCTTTGTCCGAGCTAAACTAACTACGAATTCTTGTTCCGGTTGAAAAGCTAGGAATGAGGATAAGTAGGAATGTTGCTAAGGATGTTTCATCTGAGGCATTGGATTCGTTCTGAAGCTTTGGATGAGATATTCTAAGTATCATTGTAGCGCCTTTGATTAGAAATGATCGGGGGTGTTACAAGAGGTGGTATCAGAGCATGGTTATGATGCTTATTCGGGACTTAAACTTTTGAGTTTTATCGAGTCGAAATGTGTCGCAAAAAGGCTTATAGAAAACCGGCTTGTTCCTCTTTGTCTTCGTTTATTAAGTTTTGACTGTAATATTTCCTTGCAGATGACTCCACGTAGAGCCTTTCGAGGGGGTGCTCACCTCCGTGAAGCATTAGCCCGACATGACATGACTATATTCGACTCAGATACTTCTGAGGAATCATTACCTAAAGAACCGGAAGGATCCTCACCTAGAGAATCGGTGGGGGAGACATTAGGCAACACTGAGCATCTGGAAGGGAACAATCCTGGAAATTGGGAATCAGATGTGAATGAACGAGGAGAAGCCTCATTGTCAAGCAATAGAGAAAGTCTTCGAAATCAAATACAAAGGGATTCGGCGAGAATGAGGGATCCTTTGATGACCCTCGTACATGATTTGATTGATCGTCTAGACCGCCAAAACCCTCATGCAAGTTCAAGTCGTTCTGCTCCGCCCCCAGATTACTTAAAAGTGGTAACAATGATGAGAAACCTGGGAACAGAACATTTTGAAGGAGGAACAAATCCCTTTGAGGCCGATGCTTGGCTGAGGAATATCGAGAAGAATTTTAGTGCTACTCGATGTCCAGAAGAATTCAAGAAGGATGTGGCCGTGCACTACCTAAACCGAGATGTATTTAATTGGTGGTGTGCCTTGGAAAGACGATACGGATGATACTCGTCATCATATTCATGGTCTGAATTCCGTGGAGAATTCCTAAGGAAATATTTTCCTGTCGAAGCCCAAGACCGATTGGAAAGACAATATTTGGGATTGGAACAAGGGAATAGAACGGTACGAGATTATAAAGCTGAGTTTATGCGCCTTCGACAATATGCGCATTATGGACCAAACGATGAGCGGGCTGTTGCCCGTAAGTTCATGCAAGGACTTCGACCAGAACTGTGGAGTCGCTTGCAAGTAGTAGAGTTTGATAGCCTGCCCACTCTAGTAGAAAGGGCTGTGAATTTAGAGGAATGGTTAGCAGCAGAGAGAGCTCAAGCTGCAAGACCCAGTTTGGTAAGAGATTCCGGACAACACAGGCCAAGTCCAGGGAATCAAGAAAACCGAAGCAGAGAGCGTCCGAGTAAGGGCGCACGAATGTCTGTAAGACCGGTAGAAAGACTACCGAGATGTTATCATTGCGGAAAACAGGGGCATTTGCAAAGAGCATGCCCAAACCCAGTAGCCAGAGTGTTGCCAGAAAGTATTATATGTTTTGTATGCAACGAGAGGGGGCATTATGCCACATCTTGTCCACGAAGACAACCAGCACCAATAGTGCAACCCTTAGTTATGGATGCTCCAGGAAACCGTCCTGTTATAGGACAAGCCCCTAAGAAACATGCGATTACCGGTAGAGTATATGCTTTAGACGCAGAGAAACCCGGACCGTCTTGTCCTTCTAAAGGACCCATTACAGGTATGTTGGGTTCTTACTTGGATTTGACTTGATGCATTTGTTTACATGATGATTACATGCATAATAATAATGTGAATAAAAGTAAAAAATGATTGGATGGTAGGAACGTTACGTGTGGGAGGTATTTTGGCGCACATATTGTTTGATTCGGGTGCTATGCATAGTTTTGTGTCACCCGAAGTAGTAAAGAATTTTGAGGGAACTTTTACGAATGTAAAAGTAAGTGTGCCAATTAGAACACCTGGTGACCAAATACTCCATGCCACGAACTGTGTAATGGGAATTCCGGTAATTCGCTAAGCAAATTAGTTGCTTATTCGTTCTTCTTTCTTGCAGGAAAGCGGTAGAGAAAGCGGAGTTAAAGAAGAAACGAAGTAAAGTCGGTGTAGAGTTGGCCTTTTTTGTAAAAATGTATGTTGTAAATGACTTAAGTGTTTTATGGATTTTGCTGTGCGCACATATACTTATGAAAGTTTGAAAATGTGGTTTTGGAACTTAAGTAAATCAAGTTAAGAGTTTTGTATATTACGACTTGAGTTCCGGTATGATATTTGGCTTTGTCCGAGCTAAACTAACTACGAATTCTTGTTCTGGTTGAAAAGTTAGGAATGAGGATAAGTAGGAATGGTGCTAAGGATGTTTCATCTGAGGCATTGGATTCGTTATGAAGCTTTGGTGAGATATTCTAAGTATCATTGTAGCGCATTTGATTAGAAATGATCGGGGCTGTTACAAGGATTCAGTTCTGATGCTAAAGAAATCGTCAAATCCGATCAATGATTCTCATATCTAAAAAACTTTGGTTGAGCTTTTGCCAATTCCAAGTAGCTATTTTAACGTCTAAATATTTGTTATACTTAAAACATTACTTATCATTTTCTTTATCTTCTCCCATGAAACATCATTAAAAGGGTCGATGATCTATTTCCACATGAGAACTATCGTATACGATCAAATATCCACAAACTTAAGAGCTCGTTCAATATCCACCCAATTTTTTTTTTGAAATGCTTAATACCCACAGTTTGAAAGTTTAAAATCCCAATCCACACAGATTCATAGTTCAAAAATTAAGTCCCCATAATCTGTGGTTATCATTGATTTAATGAAAAAATACTTAACCACTTAACTTCTACAATAAACCGACTACAACCCGATTTCATTTCTAAACCAAACCAAAATGTTTCCGATTTAAGAGACCTAACCCGAAATCCTGAAATTAGAAATCCCCAACTCGCTCGAAACCATATTTGTTAGTGTTGAATCCAAATTCTAGTTGAGATATCTAAAATCGAGAGTGTAGTGATGGTGTTAGTCATTCCCGAAGGTTATCTAGGAAACTTTTTTTCTCCGATTGTTGAAGAACCCAATGATGAAGAAACTACATTGAGGGATTGGTTCCAGTCCAAGGAATATGGTTATGGACAACTATAAATGCTCCTCTGGTGCATGAAGTCCCTGAGGAGAAGGATCCAACAGAGATTGGAAAGACAAAGGAAAGCAAGAAGGACATGAAAAAGGTAGATTATGGAAAATGAATCTCCTGTCAAGAAGCAAACCACAAGAAGAAAAAAAGGGATAATGCATTATGGGACCTGTGGTGCACCTAATCATAACTCTAGGTTTCATAAGAAGAAATCCTCACTGGTTAGTGTTTCATACTTTGTTTTAATCAAAAACATGGTTTTTATGTGGTTTATATAGGTTTAATGCTTATGTTTTTTTTGGTTATTCAAGGCTGATGGAGAACCTTCTCAAGGTAATGTCACTCAAGTGGAGAGTAATATTCGTGTAGAAGATGGTTATGTTGTTTGGAATTAGAAGGTCGAAGAAGAGTAAAAGATGGAAGAATATGAGAGTAGAAGAAGGTTTGTTTTTGGGTTGCTTTAGATAACGATTTAGGTTTGTTTTTGGGTTCTAATAGGTATATGGAACAAGATTTAGGTTGGTTTAGGTACTGATTGAGGTTGTTTTTTTGTTCTAATAGGTAGATGGAATAATATTTAGTTTGGTTTTTGGTTTCTAAATCATGTTATTAACACGAATTGTCACAGATTAGGTTGGGTTTTGGATTGTTCTATGTTGATCAGATTGTAATACTCTATTGAGCCATGCTTAATCTTTTGGCCTTTTTATGGAATCAGATTATAACACTCAATCATATCAATCTTTTGGTACTTCTAATAAATGTATTTCTCATTAATTATTTGTCTTTATATTATTGGTTTGTGTTTCTTATATGTTTCAAACATAAAGACATAAACACAAACATTCATGATAATATAATCCTCATAAGTCATTACATAACAAACCTCATTGGTCCAAACATTAACATGAAACTACTAAGATACATGATCCAAAACATTCATGATCATATACACACCAACAAACAATGATCATATGAGTTTCACAAACCTAACCATGATTATACATCCAATGATTACAAGAGTCATCATTTTCTTCATATTCACTTTGGTTTCAATCAACACACTTGTTACTCTCTCAAATATCTTTTTCTCGGCCTTCATTAACACCTTATCAAACACCATCTTCTCATACTCCATACCTCTCTTGTAATCTTACTATTTTTCTCCATTTGCTCAAATCTCTCAACTTTGGAAGCCAAAGAAAAAAGTGACAAAGAAAAGAGGTGGATTCGATTTCTGTGGTTATCCGAGATAAATTGGGTAGGGAAGTCGAACCCAAATCTAAATACAAATTAAATTATGTGTTTCATATTTAGGTCCACTCAATTAGACAGGTCTTCGACATTAAGAAGTCAGATCTATGGTTTTTTTTGTAAATAAATTAAACTTGCAAAATTTAATTATTTTTTTACTCATTTAAATATTTAAAATAAATTAAAATAAAAATAGAAAATAGATGAATATCATTTCGGAATTGAATTTTGAAAATAAGTCAATTCGGCAATTAATCCAATTCTCAATAGCTGAAATTTGTCTCAATAAATAGCTTGCCAAACAATACCGCTTAAGCCACGATAATTGTATACTAGCAATCAAAATTTGATTAACTCCTAATTCGAGATTAAAAAGATTTGTACTAATAATATCATAATACATAATTATTTTTCCTCTCACGTTAATTTCTCCTCTGAGCTTGGCTGATTTAATGCCGTTTTATTTGCCGGCTTCTTTAACTGTCGAACTCGTTCCTCCTTCCACGTGGCTTCACCTCACGATCTACGAATCTCAAGCAAATGACATTTCTACTTCACACGTGTATCACCCTTGATCCTTCTTAGCGTATTTCATTAATTCTCGTGGTATTTCGTAATGAAAAATATCTACAGTTTTTGTAACGTTACCGAGATATTCACGAGAACCACATTGTTTTCTTCAGAGAGATAAGTGCAAACTGCCACGTCAGGATCTCCCCTTTATCCGTGGGATGATAGTCTCACTTGACTGTGACACAAAATCCATGGGAACTTGACCTGATTATGAAATCAACGGCTGATATTCTTCTGTGACGCTGTGATCAAAAATGAATGTCACGCGCTAAAATATCTCTCCCGTACGCGCTTATTAAAATGAAATCAACGGCTATTGTGGATAGAGTAAGATTTTATAACTTTACCGTAGTTAATAACTGACTCGACCATGGTTAAAATTAAGCAGTTTATAATACGGAGACAAACCTCTCTCGATAGAGCATGTAACACCTACGAAAATGATAAACGGAGAAAATAACCGGTCACATCCGACCATTCATATCCCTCAATGGGACCCAATCAACGATCCAACGGCTATTATGTCCCCACCATTCTCTTCCGTTAACCTTAACGGCGTCAACGACTACCCACACTCTCCGTCACCGTATCTCGACTCCTTCGCTTCTCTTTACCGTTACCTCCCATCTAACGAGTTTGCGAACGATTCCGACTCATCACTCACCGACGAGTTTCACATGTACGAATTCAAGGTTCGACGATGCGCGCGTGGCCGATCTCACGACTGGACCGAGTGTCCATTTGCGCATCCCGGAGAGAAAGCTCGACGACGCGATCCGAGGAAGTTTCATTACTCAGGTACGACTTGTCCTGAGTTTCGTAAAGGAAGTTGTAGAAGAGGTGATTCGTGTGAATTCGGTCATGGCGTCTTTGAGTGTTGGCTTCATCCCGCACGATATCGAACTCAGCCGTGTAAAGATGGAACAAGTTGCCGGAGAAGAATCTGTTTCTTTGCTCATACGCCGGAGCAGTTACGTGTTTTACCTGGCTCTGGAGATCTAGATCTTGGATTTTCATCGATTCGTAACCGTTTTGAGTCTCATTTGAAGAAATCGGGACTAGCTACTTCTCCTACTTCGATTCTCCTCTCTCCTCCGTTTTCGCCACCCTCGGAGTCTCCGCCACTATCGCCGAGCACCGGTGAACTCATTGCGTCGATGCGGAAAATACAATTAAACGGAGGCTGTTCATGGATCTCACCTATGAGATCTGGACTTGGGTTACCTTTTTCGTCATCTTTACGTCCGATTTCGAGTCAGGCGCCGACATGGCCGCGACTAAGGGAGTTCGAGATCTGGGAAAATGAACGTGAAGAAGCTCCGGCGATGGAATTTGTGGAATCTGGGAGAGAGTTGAGGGCGAGGATGTACGCTAGACTCAGTAGAGAAAACTCACTCGGTTGAGTCGACTCGGTTATGGTGATGACGTGGCTACTTGATCCGGTTGACCCGACTTTTTTTGTTTTTTTTTTAATTTTGTGAATATGGAGATTTTTCAGGTGTGTAGATAATGACGTGGCTACTTGATCCAAGTGACGTTACAACGGATGATGAAGGAAAAAAGGAATTAGAAAAAAGGAAAAATTTGTAAAGAGAAGGATGAGAGCTATTCTTCTGGATTTTCTGCAATATTTACTCTCAATTTTTTTTTTTTGGGTTGTTTACTAATGTTATATCTTTGTAATTAATTCTCAAATGTATTTGGATTTATCTTAGTTTCAGAATATTCACATTGCTGATAATGAGTGAGAAAATACCGTAACGTTTTTTTTTTTTCCGTAAATCGTTTTACATCATATATATATATACATTTTGCCTACAAAATTTTTGGGTAAAAACCTCATAAATTCAATTGGAAATTTATGATAAACTTTCATTTGAGCGGCGATCACATGGCAAGAGAGACCTGATCTAGGTTTTGAAAATGTTTTTTTTTTTTTGAAATCTCATAATAATGGAAATGATATGATTTAGCTTGGAACTTTAAAGAAGAAAGAGACAGAAAATTGGAGAAAAGGAGAGGAAGAAGATTCGATACATAATCTTTTCCTAAGGAGAGAGAACGATAGTTAAATACATCTTTAGTTATGACCCTAACAAGGCTTTAGCTTAAGCTAAATATGACTCCCTTAATTTTATTTTTTTGGACATCAACTCCCTTAATTATTTTAAGGCAACTTGAGCCATTTAAGCCCACTGTTAGCCGTTTTTTTTTTTTTCGTCGTGTGTTAGCCGTTTTGCTGCCAAACTTGCTTTTCTTCTGAATTGAGAATGATGCCATAACTAAAGATTTTTCTTCCACCTGAAACACCATTATTATGATTACAACGTATGTGTTCATCCAAAAGTTTATAGAATACAAAGGATTGTTCGTTTGTCAGCCAAAAGAGATTGCGGCTGCGATATGCATCGTTTGCCTGTCGCAGGAGGTTGCTGCTGTAAGAGACTGCGGTCCAATATTGCGACTGATGCAGATTACTGTGTTAAGAATGTTCAATTACAGATGAAATCTGGCGGTATATCTGTTACTAATGCGGCTACGGTTGCTGTCAATCGGTGTTTGTTTGCATGTTGCGGCTGTTAAACCAAAAAAACAGCAGTGCATGGCCGCAAGCCGCAGCCACAAACCACTGTCAAACAAATAGACCCCAAGTATACAAGACTTGTGATTTTTCTCAGCTTCATTTAAAACTCTTAGTGCCCTCTCCTTCTTCTTACTCTTCACTACATCCACTTTGCACCAGCAATCTAGTTGGATACCAAGACATGGAACCCCCTTCACATATTGACAGATTCCGTGGCCATGGCGAATGAAGAAGTTCATAGGTTAGGATTGTATCAAAAAGATTCTCAAATTGCTCTACAATGAACTTTAAAACCGTACCTCTTTTGACATAATATTCAATTCTGATGCTCAAAGTCAAATAGCTCTTCACAAAGTATCTAAGATCATTGACGAACTTGGTGATGTTGTAAGAGACTTTGATCATATCAAAACTGCTTGAATAGATTATTTGTAAATGTGTAATCTCAATTTGGTGGGAAGATGATCTTACCGGCATCTTGACATTCCAAAATACTAAAACCATTGAACTAGAGAGGAGTCTTTAGATATCATGTGATTAGCTCAGTGTTTGTGCGTCCCTTCTCGCCATCACAATTTGAATATGAAATCGTAAGTAGTTCACCAATGTGGACATACTTATACCTTGCATCAGTGAAAAACTCATTTGAATTTTCAAACCACTTGTTAGATCTTCTCTTTGATACTCAATCATATTATACTCATGATTCTTATATTGCTCAGATATGTCATACCAATCATCTAATACTCATTATTCTTTTATTGCTCAGATATGTCCTCTGGTTTGTCTTCTAAAACATTGTTAATCTTGTCAAATATCATTGTAGAAGGATGTAGTCTTATGCTTCTAATTTATCCAGGTATTTCTAAGTTTTTGAATACGAAAATCAGATTTTCAATTTTAATCTGGTTTACAGAAAGATTAGACGAAAATTGTTAATGGTTAACAATGACAGTGATATAGCTTGATTTTTAAACTTGTAGGGATATACATTGTCAGAGTTTCAATTACGTAGGTACACTTAAAGATATGCTGTCAAAGTTTCAACTGTATACCAATAGGAAGCTATGTGTGGATATTTGTCATCGGGTTAGGAAACTTGTTCGGGTCATGAATCGAATTGTCGCATCAATTGGATCATAAGAAGAATGTAGAAGATAAAACCTACAAAATGTTTTATGATTTCCTATTTTCTTTAGGAACAAAAAAAGAAAATTTTCAAAGGGAAAAAGAAAAGTCAAATTCTTTTTATACTTGGAATAGGTGGTCTTAAGACACTATATAAAGAGGGGCAATAGTTCATAATTCATCATCCAGAAAACAAAGCAAGCACAAGGAGAAACATAGAGAGAGCTTTAGGGTTTAAGGTTCTCGGGTGTTCTAGTTTCTAAGGTATTTTTTGCGGGTAGGTTTATGTTTCTTGTTTTTCTTCTTAGTCTCGGGTTGGGGTCCGGAATCTCGATTTCGTGGCACATCATTAGGGTAGTTTTTTTTTTTTGTGAGGTATTTATCACAAGAACACAAGATTGGTGAGAGAGAGACTTAAGAGAGGTTGTAAACAATAATCCTACAAGTTATCTTCTAGTGGATGTTTGTGAGCTCGGCTCACACGAGACGTACTCTCTAGTTTGAGAGGAACTCGTTAAATTTTTGTGTGTTCATTAGTTAGTTAATCGCATTAACAAGACAAACTAATCGAACTAAAACCTTACAAGTGGTATAAGAGCATTAAGGACAAGCAGAAGGCGTTTCACAACAGGTTCTGCAAATCCTAAAGACATCGGAAAAAAGAGTTTGTGTGATTATAGTTTCTATCAGAAACAGGATGATCATGGAGTATAATTCTAGGGGATACGATGTGGAGAAGTTTGATGGTAAAGAGGATTTTGGTCTATGGAAGTACAAGATGATATATGCCAGTTGGAGTTACTCGGCTTAGACTCTTGTCTTTAAGGATCATATTGGAAAGAACCTTGACAAGACCTTGATCAATAGTGAATGGCTCAATCATTTTCCCGATTTCCTGTTATGGAGACTTACCATAGAAAAATAAGCTTTTGATTTCCTTTGTAGATGCTAAGAAAAAGTGTTGGTAAATCCATGTTCTAATTCATTTGAGGCTTAAGTAGAGGCAGCCGACAATGTCATCATCTAGCAGCAAGATTTCAATGGTTAATTTTGGGAGATTAAAATTCTAATTTTTTTCACCGAGTAGCCTAGGGAAGAGCTTTAAGCAATGCAATCAACCGCTTAGTAAAAAAAATGGGAAAGGTAATCACACATGTGGATGACTTAAAGCGTGAAGCAACTTTACATTTTGAGAACTTCCTTTACGCGCAACTGAGGCTAATGGTAACACAACAAATATAGAGTTGCAGAACTTGGTGGAGTTTTGTTGCTCCTAGTGTTGGTGGTTTGTTTGCTTCTATTAGACACGAAGAGATAATTTCGGTTCTATTCAAAATTCCAAGGAAAATAGCCCTTGGGCCTGATGGATTTTTTATGGAGTTTTTTTAAAGCAGCATGGCCGAGATTTAATTATTTTTGTCTAATCATTCTTCATGTATGGTTTTTTCCGAAAGGATTAAATGCTGCCATTTATCTCTAATCCTTAAGAACAATGATGCCCAAGTCATTACAAATTATAGACCTATTGCATGCTGCAACCTATTGTACAAGCTTATTCCCAAAATCATAGCAAATCGCTTAAAAACAGTCCTACCGGAAATCATGGAACACAATCAAATTGCATTTTTCAAAGGTCGTTTCTTGTTAGAAAATGTGTTGTTGGCTACAAAACTTGTGAAAGAGTATCACCGATCTTCAGCTTCAACTCGTTGTACTATCAAGTTTGATATCTCCATGGCTTCCACAGTTCACTGGAAGTTTATTATTGAGGTTTTACGAGTCATGAGTCTCCCAGACAGATTTATACATTGGATTCACATTTGTATCTCCACATCCACCTTCTCGGGGTTGGTAAGTGAGGGGGTTATTTTTTGAGTGGACGAGGTATCCGTCAGGGATATTCCATCTCCCTATATATCTATGTTATTGTAAACAATGTACTATCAAGGATGGTTAACCAAGCTGCAACCCAAGGTCAGTTTGGGTACCACCACAATTTTCTAGAGTTAGGACTCACCCATCTCAGTTTTGCAGATGATATATTGGTATTTACGGATGGGAAATCAGCCTTGGTAACATGGGTAATGGATGTCTTTACACGATTTACGCAGAGTTATGGTTTATGCATAGATGTAGCTAAACATTCTATTTTGGCGGCTGGGCATGGAAGTGTAGAAACGATAGAGACATCAACACGAAGTGGATTAATAGTGAGTTCTCTCCCTATTCGTTATCTTGGTCTTCCTCTCACTAGAAAAGCTATGACTAAGGCTGATTTATAAACCACTTGTAGACAAAATTCGATCACGGTTTCTGTCTTGTACAAGTAAGAGTCTTTCATTCGCTGGTAGAATCCAATTGAGTAAAATAATGATACAAAGTATTTCAAACTTCTCGTGCTCAGTTTTTAAATTTCCTTCATCATGTTTCGACATCATTGAAGATATGTGTGGTGCTTTTCTTGGGTCTGGATCACCGTATGATTACCGCAAAGCTAACGTCTCTTGAGAAGATATTTTTTGTCTAAAAGAAGAAGGAGGGCTTGGCATTTGACGACTGCGTGAAACATCTCAGGTTTATGCACTTGGTCTTATTTGGAGGCTAGTCAGTATTTTGGGTTCCTTCTGGGTTGTTTGGACTCGACATTATCTCTTGTGAAAATTTTCACTATGGAAAATTTGAGAGAGTAATTCTGGATCATGGATTTGGAGAAAACTTTTGAAGCTTCGAGATCAGGCTAAAAATTTCATCAATTCGAAGTCAGAGATGGATAAAAGGCTTTCTTTTGGTTTGATGATTGATTGAATATTGGTCCATTGATCAAACATTACATGGGAAATTGGAATTCAGGCCCTAGGTATCATGTGCACGGAAAAGGTTGCAGATGTTGCGATTGGCAACATGTGGAGTATCTGAGCTGCTCGTGTGCGACATTACCTGCAACTCGTTGAAAAAAATCTTAAACACGCCTACTCCCAATCCTTCTCTTGGCTGTGATATCCCTCTTTGGCCGCATGATGAAGACTCTTTTGAGATTCTGTTTCTGCTTCACAAACATGGAATCATCTTAAGATAAACGGGAATGCGTAAGCTGGAGTGGCATTGTATGGTTTTCTCATTGTTCCCTTGTTTCTCGTTCATCATCTTGCTTGCTTTTAGAGATAGGTTTAGCTGCAAGAACTAGAATGAAAGAGTAGGGAACTGACCAACCATGTATTTTCTGTGGTGAAAAGGATGAATCAAGGGATTTTTTTTTTTCTGTGTGTCCTTATTCTTGTACGGTCTGGTACTATGTCAATGAGAGGCTCCTCGATTTGTAACTCACTTCTGACTGGGTGGAAACTGTCTCATCTCTTCTCGTATGCCATTAAAACATATTGGATTGTATCCTGCAGCGCATGACTTTACAAACATTGATCTATTATCTAGGGAGGGAGATAAATTCAAGACGTCACAACCATGGGGTGGTTTCTCTAACTCAGCTCACAAGCACAGTTGAGAAGACTGTTCACTCTCGTATCATCTCACTCAAATACTCAGGCCAATACAAGCTGGAAGGGTTGCTTTGTAGGTGATTTGCCGTCCGTACGAGCTTACACTAGAAGGCTATGTTTCAGTTCAGTTGCTATATTTTTAAAGTCTCTTCGTGTTCTCTTTCCAGTATAAATAAACTCTTCTTTACAGTTTAATAAATTTGAATTTCCATAAAAAAAAATCAATTGTGTAGGTATACCCAAAATTTTTTTTCGTCGGGTTACAAACTTCAGTAAAAGTTTAGTTTTATTTAGGCATGAATTCACACATCACGTTAGTTTAAGTATGATTTCTACTTAATGAGATCGCTGAAATATGAATTGCCTGACTTCCATGTAGCTATTATAACACACGTCCTGCCACACATGCCAAGACAACATGTTATTTCTTAGCACTGTCTAAAAAGCTTTCTTCAAAATTCCTCAACGACCAAAACTTCAAACCATGACTTCTAGAAACATGCATACTAACCTGAGGAAAAAAGAAAAAAAATGAGTAATCAATTACTCAGTGAGGAGATATTTCCTGTCCACCGAAACATAATAAAACAATCTAAACACATTCAACAATTATCATTAAGCATATAATCAATCACCAAAATCCTTGACACACATCTACAACAAAACATATTTTTATGCACCACTTAACATGATATTTTATCAACTTAGTATTTAACTCACAATCTATGTACGCATCTTATAACATCTCTGTGAAGTTTGGCCTTTGTACCCAGTCCTCTTAAACATATCATAATGCAAAGCACTCGCCTTTGTACCCCAGTCACTTTCGTCTCAACGCAAAGCACTGAATTTTGTACCCAGTCACTTCCGCTCCATCTAAAACCTGGCCTTTTGATATGTTGATTTGTTTAGCTTGTTTTTAATTGCATTTCTTAGAGATTTCTTGTGTTTTCATTGAATAATTAGAGTTTAGGTGCATAGTATGTAGGTTTTGTATATGCATTACATCTTTTTGTAGGTCTTTGAGTGAAGTAATCAAATGGAATGGATAATGGATGAAAAGAGATGCATTTGGTTGAGAACATAGTGTCCAACAACTTGATACAACAACCAAGTGACTTTAGAAGAGCTCAGTGGCATGACCCACCGGTTTAGTGTGCCCAGTGAGACTTGACACGAATTAACCTGGAGATGTGGCGGGCAAATGCAACAGGGAGACGATGTTGTTAGCCTCCAATGGCCAGATGCAACAGCCATACGTCCCCGATAGCTCCCAGAGGCCAGATGCAGCGGCTAAGTGACCACCGCTGGGAGTTAGCGGCCATTCCCAGTGGCCAAATGACGTATGCAGTGACAAAATTATTTGATTTCAAATCTCTAAACCGGGTTTGATCTAGCTGGTTATGTGTTGCCAAACTCTTGTATTTTTAACTATAAATACTCTCTAAACCTAATTTATTAGCTTATGCTTTGTTTTTAGAATTTCTCTTATCCTCTTTTGAGATTTTTGAAGAATATTGTATGAATCTTTGCATTTTAATCTATCAAATATCTTTCTCTTCTTAAATCTTAATTTGGTCGGAAATCCGTCGAAAATTTGTTGTCTGAAATTTTTCATTCGTTAAAGAACTTATAACTGATGGATTGAGATGCATTTTGGATACAAGATATCTCTATGAGTTAGCTTTCATTTGAAAGTGGTTTGAAGTAGATCCAATAGTGCGATAGAAAGTTATGCCAATTTTTGTGAAAACAGTCCAAAGGTATACCAATTCCGTCAGAAATTTGTCATCTGAAGTTTGTCATTTATTAAAGTAATTCCCACCGATGAATTGAGATTAATTTTGGCACATGATAGCTCTTTGATAGCTTTCATTTGAAAGTTGTTTGTAGTCGATCCAACGGTGCGATCGAAAGTTATGTCAATTTTTGTGAAGACTGTCCAAAGGTATACGACTGATTTCAAACGGATATGTTTTTTTTTTAATTAAATAAAATTTATAATTTATTTGTATCTTTAATATATATATATATGTATATATAAATTTCCAACGGATTTATGTGTTTCCATCGGAAAACCATCGGTAATTTTTGACCGATTCGTAGACCATCAGAAATCCATCAGAAATACAGACAAATTTTCGACGGTTTTTAGAACTCGCAAATCCGTCGTATAAACTTTGCATAACATAGATCCTTGCTTGATAAATGATATTAATGCTAGATTAGCTTTGCAATTTTTAGTTTAGGTCTTAAACATTTTTAAACCCACAAGGTGTTCGATGAAATGTTTGAACCAAAATATCAAGAGTTTTACATTCCTCGCATATAGAAATAGTTGATTAGGATGTTTAGTGGTTAGTTTGACTTGTTGATAAAGTCATTTTTCAACGAATCAATTATCCTATCTTGCGTAGCACTCTAGGTATCGAACCACAAGGAACTACAACTACACTAGGATTGCACAAATTCAATTAAGCTAATCAAATAAGTTTGATTTTGGTATTACTATCCCTAATATGAACTAAACAATTCAATTCAAACTTAAACTCTGAGAAATTTAAAGATAAAATATGTAATATGATGATAAAGCAATGAGTCAATGGTAAGATGATGGTCTAGTTGAGATGATGAGTTCTAATGATGCTTAGGAACAACTATTAACACAATCCTAGGTCATGGTTCAATAATCAAGACTAATCCTTTTCCATGGGACTAATCACTATCATCAACAATAAACTTCTGTTTATCATAAGTGATTAATGAGCAAGAATGTTCAAGACCAATCAAACCTCTAATCACCTTAATATCAATTTCCATTGGTTAAGGAAAAAAAACTCATTTAAGTTCGTTCAACCATTTCATCAAACACTTTCTAGGCATGAAATCATATTGATCTATAATCAAATTACAATCTTAAATCTAGCATTACTAACCACCTATATGAAGGATATACAAAGATCTAATCCTAAACATCATTATTAACCAATCAAACCGTTATGATCAATCAAAACTCCTCAAAGAGACTAATCACTCATGTTTAATGAACTCAAACAAAGAAAAAGAGATAATGAAAGCATGATGATAAAGATGAAAATGAGATTTATTAAAAATGCAAAAGATTAACAAAAAATCTAAGTAAAGACTTTCTTAGATCCTAAAAGAGACAAGAAAATCTCATAAACAAAGCTTTAAATCCATAAATTAGGTTTAGAAAGCTATATATTCTAATATAAATATGCACGGGTCAACCTGGGACAAGTTGGGTCTGATCCAAAAAAGTAGCAAAAAGTGTCAATCTTGACGGCAAAAGCCGAGGGGGGGGGGCAGGATGAGCACTGTGTCATGGCTGGTGGCTGAAGTTGGCGGAGGGTCCCCCATGAGGTTCACCTTGTCATTTATGACGGCCAAACCCGAGAACGTTGGTCCGTGTTAATCCTCAGGGTGTATTATGGCGGTTGGGACCACCAGTGACTTCATTTAGCTTCTTCTTAGCTTGTTTATCTCCCTTAGCTTCCATCCTCAAACCCCAAACGATCCAGTCTTCCAATACCACCAATGTTTCCGAAGAAGAACTCAAAATTATGCAATATGCGATGATTATGACTTAGGAATCTAGAATGCATGATTGTGTAAATGCAAGACTCAAATGCATATTTACAACTCTAAATGATGTGAAAAGGAAAGAAAAGTGATCAAAATTAATGTATATACAATTAAAAATCCATAGATATCAAATCCCCCAACTTATTATTTGCTTGTCCGCAAGCAAACAAGTAGGAATGGTCAAGGGAGAGTTCTAAGAGCGGGGATTCATAACCACAAAGTATTAAACGAATGGTGAAACAAATTGTCCTCAAAGATATTTAAATGGTACTTGAAAAAACATCTTACTCATTAGTACTTCTTCATGTTCATCTCAATGCAAATTTCTAATGCAACCCCTAAACTTAAGCAAAAACTCACAATCAAATTGAAAACATCTTTTTAACATTTATTAAGGTTTGTGCGGTCTGCCAAAGGGAAATCAAATCGTTTTGGTCTAAAAATTTTGGAGGTGGTTTGAAAAGTGTTTTTCTTTGGGTGGTTTCTCTTGAAACATAGGAATGCTAGTTAAATGAAAAATCCATCTAAGAAGGAGAGCTAATGACGTATACAAAGTTCAACTCTCATTTTCCTACCACATCTCATGAAATGCATCATAGTTTCTACCTTTTTCACATTTCTTATTCTCTTTTCAACCCATATCAATACACTATTTGGTTTTTTTAATACTTAACCTCATGATCAATCTCTTATCTTAGTTTCCTAGGTAAAATATTTTCATTAAACACTTAACTCTTTTCTATCTCTTTCTTTTGCACTTGAGACTATTCTTTTATTCCCTAGTGACTCTTTTCATACCATTGATCAAGATTTTCCTTTCACTCTTTTCTTTTCCAACACCCAAACTAACCATTTAAGTCGTTCACTCCAATCATAATCGCTAGTCTTACCATTGCTAGCTAAAACGAGAGTTAACCCTTTGTTGTTTCTGATACTCTTCATGTTTTTTCAAAATCATAGCATTATCAATAAAATGCCTTACTCATCAAATCAATTAAAAGGTTTGAAAGAAATGGTCAAGATTAAAGGTATTGGAGCCATTCTAAAGGTGAGAATGACCATTCGGATTATCACAAGGCTGGTAAAATGGATAAAAAAAACATGAATATGTCTTATAAACAACCATGAGAATGCTTTCAAATCACTCTAAGTAAGAATATTAGATTCAAATTAGTGTTCAAGTTCACAGAGATGTTTCAACAATCTTGTGAGCCTTACAAAAGTAGAAGTTGTATTTTGAAAGATGCAAACATGGATTTTTCATTTTTTCAAAGATATTAAAGTAACAAATAACCATGACTAAGGGCAACGATCTTAATCCTAAGTGTGAAATATCCAATATGCATATGCAAACATATATACTTATTTTTGTGTGTTTAAAATTTTTTTTTTTTTTGTGATTTTTATGCAAATAAGTGTATGCATGAGAATCAAATATGCAAAAAGGAAAATAAGAACACAAAACAAAAAATCAAAAGACACAAATCCCTCCCCCAACTTGAATTACACCGTTTCAGTATAACATAAGTTAAGTAGAGGGTAAGTAAGGAACCAAAAATAAACGATATTTACAATGAAAGGGATAGGACCATACCATGGTCCTAGTCGGGAACCTTAGGGAGCAGAGAGATAGGTGATGTTGAATTGGTGAAAAGAACATTAAAGAAATGTGTTCCACCTTTGAGGTTGTTAGTGAGGACCTCCTTTATTACATCTTTAAGACCCTTAAAATCTTTTCCCTTTAGCTCTCGTGTGAGGATTTATTTAACCATAAAAAAGGATCTAACATGCCCTTTCACTTCACTTTCTACTCAATTTCTCTATCAACGTATCTCCAAGGGTGCAAGGTCACATAGGGAGACAACTCTTTGAAGTTATTCACAAGGGTGGGAGGGTGGTTGGTTTTGGATTCTTCACCTTCGCCTTTTCCTCCATTGATTCTTCGAATAGAAGCCCTACACAACAACCACCCAAAACCTCAACATCCTTGGTTTGTAGCACAAGAGAAACCTTCACATTCTTGACCTTCCCCACTTGTACTTTTTCATGTGTGATTGTACCACAAAAGGTAGTTGTGGAGGCCTCAACGGGGTTATAGACATTGTTGTTGACCTGTCAAGGAATCAGTCTCTTACCCAAGAATTCAATGTTAGCTCCTGTGGTGTGGAGGAAAGGTCTCCCTAAAAGGAGATGTACCTTATGTTTTTCACCATTTCAAGTATCGTAAAATCCGTCGGGGCTAGGAAATCTCCAACCCTAAGAAGGTAGTCCTCAATAAAACCAAGTGAGCATTTAGAAGAAACATCTACATACATGATAGAAGAGGAGCGATGCTTCATGTTGGTTATTCCTAAGCTCTTCACCTTCTCTAGGGAGATAACATTCACACTTGAACCGGAGTCACATAATGCATCAGCAAGTTTTAAATCACCAAGGGAGCAAGATATGATGAACCTTCTCAGATCTCCAACCTTTAGAAGCAACTTGAATTCAAGCAGTGTTGAGCTTGGTGGTTTAAACATTCTCATCACCTCTTCTACTTTCTCTTGATTCGCTAATATGGCTTTAATGAACTCTATGTGGAGAGAAACTTGGTGCAAGATATTCATAAGTGGCAATGGTGCTCTGATCTCATTCATACTTGCTTTGAAGCTCGAGAAGACTATCTTTTGCGCTTTGGTATAAAGAATCCTCGGAAATGGAAGTGGAGCCTCATATGAAGGAAGCTCAACTCTTGGTGCATCTTTCTTTTCAACCCTCTTGGACACCTCATCCGCTTCTTTAGTGATCATTTCCACTATAGCTTGACTCTCACTAACCTACTCCTCACTATTCTCGCAATAGAGAAGCCTAGAAAGTTCCTCTATTACTTTCCCTCTATTGTAATCCTTTATTTCTCTTGGGTGGCTCATGGTTTCAACCTCATCACCATTACTCAAGAAGATGACATTGTAAAATTCCTTGGAATTAACATCGGATTTACGGGGAAGTGAATCCATGAGCCTCCTGGATGATGAAGATACTTGAGTGATAACATCAATATTTTACCTATTTAAGCTATGATTAACAAATTTTTAAGACTATTTAAGTGATTTTAAGCCACATTTCGAGTATTCTTGGTTTCAAACAGACATTGCAGGTTTCTAGGCGAAAATGATCAAAAATGGAACAAAAAAAGTTTATACAATATCTGAACTTCATATTAGAGGCTAGTTTTGAAGACCTTCTCGTGGACCAAATTCAACGTACATATATCTTTGGAAATTTAGAAGAGTCATAAAGTGGCATGACTCAAATCGTTATTAACAGCCTCGACATGAACTTCCATCATCCCCGAAGTATAGCCAAAAATTGCAGAGCCTGTAACTAAATTATGTCCACGACTCAGGTTATTCAAATCGCCCTGCAAAGATAACTGCCTCTGCTCCATACCTGAAACAAAACCAGATACCAGACAATCAACCGAGACCTGCTCTGCAACCTTTACCGAAACAGAGCATGATTGCTGCGGAACTGTGGACCCTGAGTTCCAGGAACTTGAACCCCCCTTTGCCATCTGACATGTAATCGAAATACCAACACCATCCTTAGATCGAACTGCCGAGACTTGCAACCCCATCTCGCTAGCCTGGGGAACCAACCCCGACTCTAAACTTGCACCGCTAGCATCCTGCTCTGAAACACCAGTGGCCGGAGCCTTTCCAGGCGGCATCACAACCATCGACGGCGAGCTCTCAGACCTAAACCTAATCACCCTTTCAAACTTGCCTTAAACGGCAGAGAGAGATTTTTCCCTGATCTTCTTTTATGTTTCCCTATATTTTTAATTGTGTTGAGAATAGTAATACCTTAGATTAAGTTAGAGATTTCATTGTTTCTCATGACACATATCGCATAAAGAATTAAAAATGCTAAAAAATTTCTACATTCTTCTTTTGATGTGTAAATTGTTTTTTCAATTTTAGTAATCTAATTTTTAACACTGAGTTTCTCTCCACCAATTAAAAGCTCTAGTTGTGTTTTCAATTTAAGCAATTTGATTTTATCCTTCAAGCAATTATTGGGTAATGCCTCCTAGCATCTATCCAAAATATAAGCTTACAAAAAGAAAAAAACTAGATAGTAGGGAGTTGAGTTTGTGTTATATAAGGTAAGTAAAGATGACTCAGACTATTTTTAAATGTTTTAGAAAATTTAGACCAATTTTGCATAATTTTAAGTATTTATGGATAATTTTTTATATTTTTTTCAAATTTATTTAATCAAATAGAAAATTACGTGATCAATATTATTTCTAAAATAAATTATTTTCACACAAACTAATAATGCACTGCTTTTGTCTAGAAAATTTAGATAATTCCATATACGAATAGCACTACAAGAAAGCACCGAGAAACAGAAGACCAAATCCGTCTGATCTACATGGTCAAAAATGAAACACTTGTCGAAAAATTATTGGTAATTTCGATTGATTTCCGACATATGATATCTGTCGGTAATCCGACATCTGATATCTATTGGTAATCCAACATCTGATATCTGTCGGTAATCTGACATCTGATATTCATTGGAGATCTGTCAAAAACTTGTCCGTCAGAAATGATACTGACGGATTTCCATTGGTATTTTTTCTCACGGGTGAACCGACGGACGTGTTTTCGACGGATTTGTATTTTTTTTTCAAATTAAAAATTATAATTAGAAAAATTAAATAAAAATTAAATGAAATTAATATGAAAATAAAATTTAAATTAAATTCAAATTCAAATTCAAATGATCTAAATTCAAATAAAATGTATTCCAAATAAATAAAAACATAAAAAGTATTAATAAAAACACAAAATCCTATTTATGTGGTGATGGTTGCGGAAAAGAATGGAAGAAAGCATCCATCCACTCTTGCATTGCTTGGAGTTCTTCCTTATCTGCTTGTCATTTACTTTAATTTGTTGAAGCCGTCCAGCCATCTTTTCTTTGATGGTTTTAATCTTGTTATTCAAAGTTTTGATTTCAGCCGTATATTCCTCAAATTGCAACCTAAGATTGGGATCACCATAAAACCTTAAAGTAGTCGAAGATAGTGACGAATGATACTCCAATGGAAGTCATAAATAGAGATCGATAATAAGTAAAATTAAATGAAACAGTTATATAAATTAAAAATAGAAACCAATAATAAGTAAAAAAAAATAGTAATGTTACTTACATCAAATATGAATTTGTTGAACTTCTCGAACGAAACTTCGATACACGGAGGAGTTTCTTCAACAACCGGGTGGGATTGGAGATACTCATCACCTAGCTTTGTCATGTTATCGACGATCTTCCGAACATGTTAGATCTTGTATTTGACCCATCTTTCGGTCGGTGTGTGCATCTTGTAGCAACACAAGATGTGAAGGATGCACACCATTTTTCAGAAACTGAAAAAATGAAAAAAATAATAAAATGTTAATGAATTGAAATAAAAATTATGGAAAAAAATTTAACTTACAATTTTTTTCCCAGGAAGCCTTGATCGTTGCTCCCAAATTATGCGTAGCAACTCCTTTGACCTTTCGGTCGCTCTTCCGGTTGGTAGATTGAGTTACAGAGGTTGCCCTGATTTCCTCCATCCTCCAATACACAATAAACCCGTTCCATAGGTCCGAGTCCACTTGTCCTTCCACTCATTCAGTTTTCTAGAGTATACCTTTGATGTCTTACCATCGAACTCACTTCTAACCGTAGATGTGAGGTCTATATCCCAAGTTAAATCTTGGTGCAATAAGAAACTTAATCCTAAAAATCTAAATCCTAAACATCCAAATCCGCATAACCCTAAATCCAAATTTCAAATCCCTAAAACTACATTCCAAATCTCTAAAACTACATTCAATATCCATAAAACTAGATTCCAAATCCCTAAATCTAAAAATCTAACTTATAAATCCATAAAAATCAAGTTAAACTTAAGATACTTAGGTGTATGATTGGTTTGGATCCATTAGCATGAGTGAAGGTTAAGTTTTGAAGATAGTTTTAACAATTTGAGAGGTTTTAGGGTTTTTTTTTGAGATTTTTGTAACGTTTTGCGAATGGTTTTGCGAAGAAGAAAATCTGTTTATAAAACAATTTTTTTGATGGACGAAACCGTCGAAATGCCTTAACAATAATTAACACCCCGCGTCTTCGGCAATTCTCTAGAAGATTCGCGTCTTGATTTTTGCGATCCGTCGGAAAAATGTCAGAAATTTAGGAAAGACAGATTGTGAAAATTCAATTCTTGGGTAAAATTTGGCGATTCCATCGGAAATTTTTGACGGTTTTCCGACAGATCGCGAAAAATGCATGTTCTATGATTGGTCAGTCAAATTTCAAAAAACTGTCAAAAATCCGTCAAAAATTTCCGATGGATTTCTGATAGAATCGCGAAACATGCATGTCACATCATTGGTCAGTAAAACCTTAAACCAGAACACATGTATCCCCAAAACCGTCGGAAGGGATTCGAGGATTTTAACGATCCATTTCGCTTAGAATATGTTTGTAATATGTTATATTTACTATTTCAATGATGAAATACTAACAAAGACCTTGTTAGTATAACAAATATACAAAAACAAAATTTTTAACTTGTTATACGTATAAATGTTCCATTAAGTATGTATACTTATCTAATATGTAATCTTAATCATGCAAAAATTTTATACTTCTAATATTACTTGTTTAAATGTTTATTTTCTCAAACATGTTTTGAATAAGTGTTAAAAATGTGTATATAACACATTTCTAATATATTTATTTGGAAAATACCTAAAATCCCAAACCCTTCGAAAATCCATCGGAAATTTTCGATGGTTTTCCGACGGTTTTGGGGTTTTTATAAATAATATTTATTTTTATAAATTTATGTGTATATTATAAATATAGCAAACATTTTAAAAAATGGAATAACATAATTAGTATTCAAGAAATTAAAACAAAAAATTCACTAACTATTTTGAATCTTCAGATGATCCTTCAAAAGGAATTGAGTCTGAACCGTCATCGAATTCTCCACGTGATTTGTCGAGTCTGAATGAACTCTATCATCATTGGTTTGTGTGAAATCAACAACAACTTCAATGTCAAATGAATCCATTTGAACAGTTCTTGTTGTCTAC
This sequence comes from Cardamine chenopodiifolia, assembly GCA_963922655.1. Taxonomy (NCBI): domain Eukaryota; kingdom Viridiplantae; phylum Streptophyta; class Magnoliopsida; order Brassicales; family Brassicaceae; genus Cardamine; species Cardamine chenopodiifolia. Next base: position 11,190,426 of record OZ000486.1, on the reverse strand, counting down.
AAAGCATCGTGTTCTGAAACTCCATATATTCTTCCTCTTGGGTTAATTCCAGAGAGCATAATCCAATGGTCTGAACAATAAGTAACCCGAAGAAAAAATAATAGCAAACCTATATAAAATAATGATAATTTTTAACATATGTAAATATTAGTAAGTACAAATCATTAAAATTTAAAATGGAAAGTAACATTAAGCAAAATGTGAGGTTTCTTCATTTGAGGCTTTGTGCGATAATAGATCCCTCAAATTTGCTTAAATTTTTGATTTTTTCTTGAGGTGGAACATGAACGCTCAAAAGGATACATCCAACAGTATTGAACAGGACCTCCAAGTAATGCTTCTTATGGGAGGTGGAATTGGAGGTGGATTGAAAGATGTTCCATAACATCAAAGAAAGATGGCAGAAATATCTTCTCAAGATTACAAAAGATAACTTGTATATTGTCCTCTAAATTGCGGATACTATCAACTGCAATGTTATCGTGCATAAATCTTGAAAGAAAGCACCAACACCTACAAATCAAAAAGAAACATATTAATATAGATATATGCTACAAAATGGTTAACATTAAGGAAGTAATGATACATATTTGCAATTCCTTGGTGGACGTCTTTTTAAAGAAAATGGGCAAAAGTAAATGGAAGAAGCCGAAGCATCACAACATATGAAATCATGACTTTTTATTCCAATAAACTTTCCTTATGCCAAATCCATGTAATTACGCAAATTATATGCATATCCATCAGTGAATTTTACATCGTCGCGAATCCAATCGAAAATACTTATTTCTTAGCTGCGTCTAATCGGTAGGGAGGCATATGACATCTACCAATGAGCAAAACTTCAATAAAATTCCGAGAACAAATTAGTGACAAGTCTAATCTAGACTTCATATTTTTTTTCATTTTCCCTTGGACGTTTAAAATAGTTGTCAAATAAGTTATTCTCAACGTGCATAACATCTAAATTGTGTCTCAATAAAAGTATTTCCAAAAAGATAAATCCTAGAAAATACTTTTTTGTGAAAATTATGAACTTCACTGACACCGTTAACATGATCATGCTCATTACCTCCAAAATAAGGAATTCTCTCAGCACCAAAATCTCTTAACTGCTCCAATATACAACTTTCATCAATCTCGGGAGGTGCACAGTCAAACACTTGCTTGTTCTTCGTAAACAATGTTCTAAACTGACGATAAGGATGATCACTTGGTAGAAACATTCTATGACAACCAAACAACACACTTTCTTCTGTGTTATAATTTGAATGCATCATTGTTGTCTTCGCAATACGGGCACGATAATCTTCAATGATTTGTCCATCCAGATAACATACCATATGCTGGGAAATCACTTATGATCCACATAAGAACCGCACACATCTTAAAATTATACTGCAATGAAACATCAAATGCTTTAACACCATGTTTCCATAGAATTTGTAACTCATATATCAATTGCTAGAAGAATATATCGAGTGATCTCCTTGGATGCTCTTGGCCAGAAACTAGAACGGAAAGAAACAAAAACTCTCTACGCATGCAGAAAGATGGAGGCAAATTGTAAGGTGTTACATTTACTGGCCACAACGAATATTTTCTTCCATATTTTTCAAATGGGTTGAAACCATCTGTGCATAACCCGAGGTATACATTTTGTCGCTCATACGCAAAATCTAGATACAGTGATTGGAAATGGTTCCACGCTTCTGCGTCTGAAGGATGCATAATCTCTCCATCTTGACGATGTTTTGTAAGTAATCTCATTGTTTCTGCTGAGTGCTGAGATTGATATAGCCTCTTCAACCTCTTTGTTAATGGTAAATATCACATATGTTTAAATAGAACTGAAACTCTGGCACTCGTTTCATGAAATTGCGGTTTACGACAAAATTGACATCTTTTGTGGTTTTCATTTTATCTCCAATATCTCATACAGTTGTCGCTGCACACATCTATCATCTCATATGGCAAAACAAGACCCACTATAAGTTTCTGTGCCTCGTAGTATGATACTGGTGAAAGATTATTTTCACGCAAATTTTTTTTCACAAAATCTGTTATCGCATCAACACATTCCTCCGCCAAATTGTAGTTCGTCTTAATAGTCATCAATATACTAGCATATGATAACGGTGAATGACCTTCTCTACAACCGCTATATAGTAACTACTTTGCTGCATCTAACATATCAAAAAACTTTTGCGCTTCTGTATTATGCTCTTCAACCTTATCTCCATCAAAACATTTTCTCTAAACGCATCATTCACCATCTCAACCGTACCTACACCTACATATAATTTCGTTCTATCTTCTAAGTTATCCGCAACATATGGTTCACTAGTACTACCATAATCATAATTTTTCTCTATGTGAATACCAAATCTTATAACCCGGCATAAACTCATTGTTGTACAAGTAATGCCAAAGTAACTCAACCGTAACATTATGAGAATTCCGGCAAATAATACACATATGTTTCATCTTACCACCTTTTTAGCTTTCCGTTGATTTTCGGCCAATCCCATGAACTCGCATATTCCTCGTGCATAATTATCTTTCAGTAAGTTCGCCTCCGGATTCATCATAGGTTCGACCATCCAGAACCAAAAATATTTACCAGAAGACATATTTTTTCAACTTTTACGTTTTTATTATGTGATTGAATGAATAAGTGATGAAATGAATGAAAAAATGTGAAAACATATATATAGAAGTCGCCGCCTTTAGAAACTGTTGGTATATAGGAAATTTAAACGGCTATAATAACGACTATATTAACGTTTGTATTTATCGACGTATTTTCGAAGAATTTCTAAAGCATATACGTCAAAAATCCATCGGAATTTAACGTTCATATTATCCGACAAATTTTCAACGGAAAGATGAATTTCCGACGGATTTATGTGTTTCCGTTGAAAATTCTTCGGAAATTTACCAATGGTTTAGTTGTCTGTCGAAAATCCGTCAGAAATTCTTATAAGTTTTCGACAGTTTGTAATAGTTGCAAATCCGTTACATAACCATCAAAAATTTCCAACAAAATCAGACTCCGTCGGAAAATTTGTCGGTTTTGCGGTAGTTTTCTTATAGTGTAGAGTTTAAATGCAAACATCCAATGCAATATATATACAAACAATAATTTGTATACTACTATTTGAGCAATGTTGAAAATAAAATAACCAAATTTCATATTTTATATTACATAAAACGCCATTAGAATAAATTAATTTCAAAATAAAATAAGAAAGTTGATTATAAGGTAAAACAGTTCAGAAAATATGAAGCAATTGGAAAAACACATTGATCTTAAAAAAATTATCAAAATTTTTTTTTAACCCGGTTGAAAGCAAGCGCGTATGTCTTTTAAATCTAGTCAATATTTTTATCATGTCTCAATATCTTTCCTTTTTCTACCAAATTTTTAATTATTAGTTTAATGTTATCAATAAATTTAGAATCAAAAACAACATTTTCATTATATATTTATTTACAATCATAAAAACAAATTATAATTACTCTATAAACAGGAGATAGGTTCTATGACAGCGTCACAACGCAGGAGCTGTGAATGAGGTATTTCATTACTCATTTCATGTAGTAGGTTTATCAATTTAATAGCAAATGGCACATGAGTATTGAGGGTACGTAAGGGAAAAAAAATAGTCCGTAAACACGGATAAATATTTTTGTTGTCGGTGTCAGCAAAACTATATTGCTGATTTAGTGATTAACGCTTACTTTTTACCTAATTTCTCTATTTCACCGATGATATGGTTAAAACAAAATATTTTTGAACTTTAAAAAACATGTATATCTATGTATTAATCATTAAATTTTTTGGAGTTAATAGCATACACCATCTGACAAAAATTAAGAATATATCTATATGACTTTTAAATATATGAAACATGTCAAAACACTTGAATTTTAGAGACTTTGATTTCGAAAAAATGTTTATCCAGGATAATGTAACATGTCAATATTAATTAACACATCACCAAATATATATAACAATAATAAATAAAACGTTAAAAATAAATATAATATAAATCAGTAATAATAATTTATAATTATATAAACTATCGAAATATCCACGCGGATTAGTATCTAGTTTTATTTTTATGGTATTTGAACCAAAGTCATAGCTTGCGGAGATGGGTGGAGATAAGCCACTAGGCTCTAGTCAACACCAATGTCATGACTTATTCTGGTTAGCAATATAAATCTAGAAGCCTGGTAAATTTTTATATGGTGGCAAACCTACCATTTGATATTTTAAAAATCTTTTCATGAATAGTATCTTCCTAGGTTCTATCATGTGTTATGCACGGAGTAATTTTATTTTAAACAACATTGTAAATTTGGATTACCAAAAAACAATCGGTTGTAAAAATGGTATGAAGGTACTATATATATAAATCCATAGTATAAAGGTGCAAATGGTTAACATATTTGAGGAAGTTGGAAGAATTGAATCTAGTTCTTAACTCTAATTATCCAAAAATGCACCTTTTACAATAAATTTATTGTCATCCCAATCTCACTGAACCCCAGACCATAAATGAAAATTAGATTGTTTCAACTCAAAATTGTTCATCCTCAAGATAGGAGGGAAATGAGATGAACGATAGAAAATTATTTATTCATCTCATTTTTATTCATACCATTTTTCATACAACTTAACTGGTTCATTTTTCTTATAATCATTGCACCCTAATGGGTTATATATCATATATCTATAGTTAATTGATTAGAGTCAGTAGTGGATCCAAAAAATAATTTTACAAGAACAAAAATATATAATAATTTTCAGTTTACTAGACACGTAAACAAAATTGCAAAAAAACACAGCAATAACTTACAAGTGTACTCTAGGCTCATTATAGATTGAAATCCTTTTATAACTTTTTAATTGGTAACCAACTCAAACAACTTTTTTCAATATAATATACTAAAAAATTACTTTTAAATTGGTTCCTAATTCGGTTGCTTGATGTTGTCTTCACTAGTTTAATTGCAGAAAAACACATTTTCAATTAAATTCTTAATCTAAAATTGAAGAACCAAATCAAAATTTCAAAGTAGAAAAGAGAATTACATGTACATGATACTTTGTAATTGATGATTACGTGTAAAATTTGATTAGAAACTCAAAGAGAGAACGAAAGAAAAGAAGTCGAAAAGACATAAGTTAAAAGCAGTGGTAGGAGCGATTTTTTTAACATGTTAGAAGCGATTTTTCTTTATGAGACAAACAAAACCCTTAATTTAATTTAAAAACAAACCTTGTAAATCATTTAACTTAATGGATATGAACTTATAAATAAAAGAGGAAAAACTAATTGGGCTTTTCTTGTGTTATAGAATTTTACGTTTGCAATATATTTTATTTAGATAAATGTGCATTCAAATAAAGTAAAGGGGCATGAAATAATTTATCAAGGGGGACATAGTTAAAATTCTATACAAAATTAAACTAATTTTGAAATTTTTAGGGGTGGCATCTGCCCCTCCCATTCAATATACAGACTTATAAAATTTGGTTATTACGTAAGAAAAATATATTAAAAAAAAACTTATCACGATTTCATCTGTAACTAATATATTTTAAATAAAATTTATAGTAGCAAAATATAATAATCTATTTGATGTCTATAACTAAAATTAAAAACTAAAAAAATAATTTCAAATAGATAGAAATATAATCCCCTGATAAAAGTAAACTTTGATGGGATTATATAAAAATACTTTGACATATTCTATCTGGGCAGAAAATCATTCTCTCCAAGTTGGACAAATTCTCTGTTACCGGAGATCATAAGTGCTATGATTTGTAGAGGTTTTCAATACGTTCTCTGAGGAGCAAAGAAGAAGGCCAACACAAGGCATGCGGGATTATGTTGTTTTGGTACCAAACTGTGCACCTTACCCAAGAGTTGACCCAAATAAAAAATCAACATGTTTTAAGTTCATTAATTTCGCTCCAACCAGCTCAGAACCGATTTGTTGGCAGAAAAGAAATTTACCAAAAGTAGAAATTTTGTTCAAAATAGAAAAATTGAAACGAGAAAATCAAAGATCAAGAAAGAAATAAAAAAACTCGAACCTCTTCGAGTCACTATAAATATAGTTACTTTTTCAAAAGAACAGAAAATTTATATAAATTATAAAACATCATATTTAAATATAAGTTTTAAAAACATTCAGTTTGTCAACAAATTATATCTAATTAAAATGGTACAAAACTTACAAAGATAAATCATTCATGTAAAGTCTGTCTCTATTTGCTAGACTACCCATCTTAAATTTTAAGTTTTGTGGAATAGAAGAAGAATAATAGAAAGAAAACAAATCATTAATCATCATGACTTCTTCCAAACATATCAAAATGGCAGATTATTTTATCGATGTAGACATCATATCCATTAAATCAATTCTATTTATACCTAATGTAATTGGTGTCATACTCATTTAATTTATTCCTAATGTAATCTGCCATCTTTCAGTAAGTTAAAAAAAAAAACACATTAGATATTAATAAAAAACACATTACATCAATAGAGGTAATAAAAAAATGTTCAAATGCCAGCAAAGATCCTCTTTGCACATGGTAATGCTTTTTGGTCGGTGATGAATAATTTCTTTAAAAAAATTGTTAATATATTTTCTGTGTTTGTAGATTTGTATAAGGAATGACTCCGTTGTTTTCGAAAGTTGTTGGGTTTTGCACTTAGAATCTTATACAGATAAATGTTTATTTGATGGTTACAAATTTGTATTGATGGCTTGGTTCAAAAGGAAATATAGTAATGCTGTAGAAGCAGGTTCGTGGTTATAATAACTCAGTGTGGTGGTGAGTTCGGCTAAGGCAACAGAGATTGTAAATGAGGCTAGAAGCGTAGTGACTAATAATGAGAATACTAATTTTTTTTGGGGAGAATAAGAAGGCGATGAGTGATATGGAAGCTGGAGCCATGGCTTTGAACGAAGCAGAAGTTAAATTCATGGGAAGGTAATTAATGGATTTCTTCTTCTTCTTCTGTTTATTTAATATTAGATCAGTTCAACACATGCATTGTATACTAAAATTTAATGTTTTATTAACATGGGATTGAGCTAGTAGTAACTCGTTGTAGGTCAAGATCAAGGAGGTCACGAGTTTGATTTTCGTTGGGAGGGGTCTACTCTCCGAAAGAAAGTTTATTTAACATTGGTCTGTGCCTTATCCAAAAAGGATTAAGAGCCCACGGATTCTGAACTTCCTGATTATTCAAAAAAAAAAAAAATTTAATGCTTTGATGGTGACAATTGTCTATTGTTCTTGAGGTTTTTCATATTAAAGTTGAGTAGGATTTCATGATTCCTGTGAAAGTATATGAAATTGAGGGAAAATTCATGACTTATGTGCAATTGAGTAGCATTTTATTACTGACATATGTGTTTACTCCTAAACCTTCTGATGGTCGAAATCCATTCTAAATTTTAATAAATTCAGTCACAATGTTTTATTACAATATTAATATTATTTGTTTATATAGTTCAGATGATGATGTTTAAGTTTGAATCATGTCTGGAGTTACTACTTTTAATCTACGTTTATTTTTTATTTTTGTTGTTAATGATTATCTTACAATCAAAGGGGAATATGTTTGTAACTGGTATTAATCAAAATCTTTTTTTTGTTTCAGCTAAGCATGCGCAAAATTACACCATTGGTAGCAAGGTATACATTTAATTAGACTAATAGCACAATGAAATTATATACATTTTTATCTATGACGTATAACATTTTCACCTCTGTTGTATTTCAGCCTTTGACTGCTGCATTGAACGCTTACTCGAGAGGTTTTAGAAGTCTTTTTAAGTACATCAAGATCAAGGATAAATACGCAAACCGGAAATTATGATAATGGAAAACGGTAACTAGAGATTCTTTTATTATTATTGTTATCTATTTTTATTTTTTATTTTATTTTAGAATAGATTAAAAACATTGATCTTGATGTTATTGTTTAGGATATGGAGAAGAGCTTGGGGCCGTAGATTCGGTTACCGTTGTTACCACCGATCATAATGGAAAAATATTATCTTCAGAGGCATCTTTTGAGTATACAAGAAGCTGTTTGGTAAGTCATATTTCTTTTGTATATGATAGAGTAGCAATTGTATTGAAGAATCTAATAAAAACATTTAATTTGTGTAATATACAAAGTGAATGTCACAGGATACTTCGTTTGGTCGTTGATGAATAACTTCGAGTGGCAAGATGGTTATAAAAACTGATTTGGACTCTACAACATTGATTTCAGACTTTTTTTTTTTTAAACTTCTAGAGATTTCTGGCGATCTTATTTTCTCGGAGCTCAAGGAAGGCGACTCTGGAGGCGATCTAGCTAGGGTTTTTCATTGAGTTTTGGGATGGCGACGGTGCCAGGGATGGCCGTCGTTGCAACAGCGGGTTCAGTGGTCCGGTGTGCCTAGTGCAGAGGTATGCTCTGTTTTTCCTGCGAAAAACAGAGGAGTGGTTTCAGAACAGAACAATGCAAGGACGGGGGTTTCTGCGGGGGATCAGACCAGTAGCCAGATTCAGGTGACTGAGAGTCAGATCAAGGTATCAGGGACAGTCTCAGCGGAGGGTGTTGATTCAGTTGCAGGTTTGGTTCAGTCGGAGGCAGCAGCGGTACAATCTTCTGGCTTTTCTGTTTCAGTGGGCGGTCACTCTGAGTTGCTTTCGAAGCCGTGGGGGGGGGGGGCAGTAGCAGCGCTGTTGGTTAATGAAAGTTTGCAAGCAGGGTTCAGAGGGTTAAGGTGTTATCTCTGTTCTAGTTGGGGATCAATCTGAGAATTTGGAGAGGTTCGCCGAGAAGTCAATAGAGTTGTTATCGACGCCGTCAGGGGGTTCAGTAGAAGGGTTGTTGGTGAACGAGATTTTGAATTCAGCTCTGGGCTCAGAGGCTTCGCAAATGTCATTGGTTTTAGGTAGATCAGAGGAGCTAAAGGGGCTCAAAGTGGAAGCAGGTCACTAGCTATTGTCTGCAGAGGAAAGGGAAGCGGGTCCTATGGAGTCTGCAGTGGCTCCAGGGGAGGGCGTTAAGCAACACCATGGAAAGCGTTGTTCGTATTCATCAGTTGTGCAGCAGAAGCCAACCCTATCAAAGCATGACCTGAAGATGTGTTCGGAGAAGGGTGATCCTTTCATCAAAATTCCAGATGATGTCATTCATGATCAGCCTCCATTATGGAAGGATCTTCTCGTAGGGAAATTCCCAGAGAAAGCCCCACACATCGCAAAGATACATGTTATCGTTAATAAGATATGGCGATACGGAGACAATTAAGTGAAAATAGACGCGTTTGTGATGAACTCGACGACTGTCAAGTTTCGGATAAAAGATTGTGTGATCAGGGATAGAGTCCTCCGAAAAGGCATGTGGAATATTGCGGATAGACCGATGATGATATCCAAATACGGACCAGTCCTTGAAGAGGATCAATCTGCATTAAGGAGTATCCCGCTTTGGGTAACTCTCAAGAAAGTCCCGCCTTCTCTTTTCTCTTGGAGGGGGTTGAGCTTCCTATCGAGTGCAGTAGGGGAACCTCGACGTCTCCACCCAGAAACTGAGTTATGTCACAAGTTTTACAAGGCAAAGGTCTTCGTGGATGTGGATTTGTCGAAGCCACTACCAGCCTCTTACTGAATCAAATCAAAACAGGGGATGGAGTCAGAGGTGTTCTATTCATACCCTTGGCTACCACCAAAATGCACTCGATGCCTAAAGTGGGGTCATTCGAAAGAGCTCTGTCGCACTAAACAGAGCGATATCGTCAGCTCAAGAATTCTTAAAAGGACAAAAGATGCGGAGTCAATTTCAGTTGCGAGGGCGTGTGCTACAATATTGATGTCAACAGAAGCCGGGCAAGCAATCGAGTTAACACAACCAAGCTGTGTGGCTGCAAAGGAGGCGGATGGTGCTGTAGCTCAGACCGAGTCTGAGATTGCAAAATTCAAACCAGATACACCACAGTCTGTATGTCAAGATACAGAAGAGGGAGGTGTATGTGTTGAAACTATCCAAAGTATGTCACAATCGGACTGTGTGGTTGCAAAGGTGGCAGACAGTACTGCTACTCTGGCTATAACTATAAAGTCCAAACCGGATACACCACAACCTGTATGCGAAGATACAGAAGAGGGTGGTGTATGTGTTGCTTCTAAGCAAAATTTAACAGGAAATCTAGCTTAAAAAGAACAGCAGGTTGCTCTAATCGATCCGTTGCGAAAGCAAAGTGATGGCTGGTCTACCGTGTCACCATCAACGAGAGGGCAGGGAGCAAGTAAGGTGATCTCTGAGACAAATCTGATTGTGTCACCTTCCCGGTTCTCTGTTCTAGTAGAGGAAGACGATGGTGACAAGCAACTGAAGGTAGTGACACCGGAAGAGGTGACGGAAGTAAGCAAAGATAAGGGAGAAGCAGCCGATGGAGGGAAAAAAGTTGTTTCAACCGTAAGACCTTCTCTTCCGCGATCTTCTAAATCAACAAATAAATTCAGTGGTCTATCAAGTGAATCTGTTGCAAAGGAAATGAACCTAGATTCTAGGAAAAGACGGGGTACCAAGAAAAATGGGTTAAATGACGGGGTTTTCTGGAATGTTCGGGGTTTTAACAAGAGTACAAAACATTCTGTTATTCGGGATTGGGTCAACAACAACTCAATGAAATTTGGCTACTTACTAGAGACAAGAGTCAAAGAAAACAAGGCTCCCATCATCACTAGTTTGGTGTTTCGGGATTGGAATTTCGAGTCGAACTATGATTTTCATCGACTTGGATGTATCTGGGTCTTGTGGAGAGGTAATAATCGGCTTACTCCTTTATTCAAGAGCAGCCAAATGATCACTTGCTCCGTGCTGTTGGAGGGACAACCAGAGGATTTCCTTTGTTCTTTTGTGTATGCATCTAACTTCTAGGAGGAAAGGAAGACGTTGTGGGAGAGCATTCGAAATCATCACACTACGCCAGCTTTCTAAAACAAACCGTGGTTGATATGCGGAGACTTTAATGAAATTTTAGATGTGGAGGAGCACTCAAACTTCATGGATTCGTCCCTGGTCTCTCCGGAAATGTGTGAGTTTCAAAACACAGTTAGATACTGCTATTATTCGATCTGTTGTATCATGGCCCTCGACTCACATGGTGTAATAAGCAAGAAGAAGGGGTTATATGTAAAAAATTGGATAGAGGATTGGTAAACCAATGTTGGCTGCAGCAATTTCCGCATTCTTTTGTTTCCTTTGACTTGGGGGGATGCTCTGATCATGCAAGAGGAAGATCTCCATGGGTTCAGCTAGCCTACAGCGTAAGAAACCTTTTAAGTTCTCAAATGTTCTCGCCAACCTCCCTCAGTTCTGGGTCTTGGTCGAAGAGTATTGGAAGCTGACAGCCCCTCTCTTCGTCTCTACTTCAGCCTTGTTCCGTCTAACAAAAAAGCTTAAAGGTATGAAACCCCTCTTATGGTCATTGGGTAGATCAATGCTTACGGACATAGTAAACCGTACTCGAAGAGCCCATGAGGATCTTTGTGAGAAGCAATCTGCCACTCTTGAGAACCCTACAGCCGAAAGTGTGCTCGAAGAGGGCATAACGTATGAAAGATGGAGCTCGCTAGCATGCCTTGAAGAGGGGTACCTAAAGTAGAAATCCAAGCTGCACTGGCTGAATGTGGGAGACCAAAACAACTCATACTTCTTCAAGACAGCCGAAGTGAGGAAAATGAAAAACTCGATCAGGGAAATTGAGAACCAGAACGGTGAGACCTTGACAAATGTCGAGGAAATTAAAGCAGAAGCCAAGAGACATTTCAAAGAATTCTTATCTCACCAGCCTACGGACTATGTAGGTGCCTCGAGTGATCACTTACGGACTCTCTTGGACTTTAGATGTTCAGATGTGGATAAAGAAACATTGTCAAAGGAGGTTATAATGGAGACGCTTTTTAAAATGCCAAATAACAAGTCACCCGGACCAGACGGCTTCACTTTGGAATTTTTTAAGGCAGCTTGGCAGCATATTAGGACAGACTTTACGGTAGCCATGAAATCATTCTTCACCAATGGTTTTCTTCCTAAGGGGCTGAATGCTACTATACTAGCTCTCATTCTGAAAAATATGAAGCAAGGACAATGAAAGATTACCGTCCGATCTCGTGTTGCAACGTCATCTATAAGGTAATTTCGAAGATCATTGCCGATAGACTTAAGGTCGTCTTACCAAAGTTCATTGCAACAAACCAATATGCGGTTGTAAAGGACCGGCTCTCTCCGCGCTGTACCTTGAAGATAGATATCTCTAAGAATTTTGATTTAGTGCAATGGGACTTCTTACTGGAAGCCCTACACGCCTTAAGCTTCCCAGAAAAGTTCATATACTGGATCAGAATGTGCATCTCGACAGCTTCGTTTTCAGTTCAAGTAAATGGGGAATTAGCGGGGGTTTTCACTAGTAGAAGGGGGCTTCGTCAAGGCTGCTCCCTCTCTCCTTACCTTTTCATAATATGCATGAATGTTCTGTCCAAGACTATTGACAAAGCAGCGATGGAGAAAAGAATTTCTTACCATCCCAAATGCAAAAAAATTTGACTAACTCATCTATGTTTTGCAGACGATTTGATGATTTTTGTGGATGGGCATAGGAAATCGGTTGAAGGGGTTCTAACAATTTTTGATGAGTTTACAGGCTTGTCAAGTCTGAAGATAAGTGTGGAGAAGTCTACAATATTTATGGCTGGCGTGACAACAAGCAAAGCCACATAAATTCTTCAACACTTTCCTCTAGCTCAGGGGCAATTGCCGGTAAGATACTTGGGGCTCCCTCTTGCAACAAAGCAGCTGAAAAAACCTGAGTACTCTTGGCTGATTGAGAAGGTGAGGAAAAGGCTCTCTACATGGACGGCTCGCCATCTATCCTATGCTGGTAGGCTTCAACTCTTAGCCTTAATAATCGCAGGGATAACAAACTTTTGGCTATCAGCTTATCGTCTTCCTAGTGGCTGTATTAAGGAGTTAGTCATGTATGCTCAGCATTCCTTTGGTCTGGACCTGATTTAAACTCTAGAAAGGCAAAGATTAGATGGGAAGAGGTTTGCTACCCAAAGAGAGAAGGGGGCTGGGGCTGCAGTCTCTGAGAATTGCGAATACGGTAAGTTGCTTAAAACTCATCTAGAGGATCTTATCAAGAGGGGATTCACTCTGAATTAAATGGACTACTTGTTACCATCTAAGACAAAAGACCTTTTGGAAAATTCGAGAAAACACAGTTAAGGGATCATGGATGTGGAGACAGTTACTGAAATTAAGAGGCTTGGCTAAATCCTTTTACAAAGTCGACGTTCAAACCGAATTATTTAATTAACTACATATTAATTTGAATTCAAATAAATTTAATAATGAATTTATTCACATTAAATATCCTAATATTTTTAATGTTTCAACAAAACCTTACCAATAAAAATTAGTGTTGGATAACAATATATGTAGACCAGAATCTTAACTAAATATTTTATGTTTTGTGTATCAACATTAAATGTGTAGTTAAAATTTCTGATAATTTTTTTTATAATTTTAGATAAATTAAGTAAAAATAAACTTAATCTTATAAATTTTTTGTAGATAAATAAAAATAAATGGTTCAAACCTCAGATATATATAGGTTCAAAAAATTCAATTACATAAATCATAAAAGTGAAATAATACAAGTGAAATCATATTAATCATATTATTTTTTCAATATTAAAATACATAACTTTCAAAATCGAAAAATAATAAAAGTGAAATTATATATTTTTCTAAGTATTCACATACAGATACATTTTTATCTTATATGGAACAATAATATATATATATATATATATTAATTTTTAACTAAAAATGAAAACATAAATAATATCTTATATATAATTATACTATCTACTATAAATACAAAACTAATACAAACTAAGCCTGAACATTAAAGGTATAGAGTCGGGTAATAACGGGTAAGGATTGGGTACAAGTAGTTATGGTCTCGAAAACTATAATCCAAAGTATATCTGTTAATGTAAAGGTAGGATGATATCGGAAAAGGCTAGGGTAATAGTAGGATTGACTGGCTAAATTATAATTCAAAAAAATAATTTATGTAATTAAAATTACTATTTTAACGAATAATTAGAGATAATTTTGTATTATATAATAAGATTTTCTGAAAATTTTAGAGCATTTAGAGAAACTTCTGAATAGCATTATCAAATATCATATAATTTTGAGTAAATTTTGGAACATGTATATAAATTTGAAATGTTTAAAAGTTAATAATTACCATAACATGTAATTCACGTATTCTAGATAATTACCCAAATTAACACTTACCCGTTGGAAAATAATATTTTGGTCCAAAGAGATAAATTCTATTTCTTTTATGATTTTATCCTTTTTTATTTAAAACAGAGTTATTATGTATAAAACAAAATTTGAGATTGCACCCGACGCATCCAGTCACCGGTAAAAGTTATTATCGTTCATAAAATGCTTAATAAATATTGAAAACATCTATATAATTATTAATATTAATAATCACTTTACTAGAAATTTATATGAACTATATTCTAACACCACCAAATATTTATAATTAACTTAAATTACACTATAACAAATTACATTTAAAAAATTTGTATTCGGGTGCAACACGGGTTATTAATCTAGTAAACATGTATTTAAATTTTTTTATTTGTATTCATTTTTAGATGAACTTGTGATTCATGAATTTCTTCTTCGATTAGATATGGTTGTCTAGGTTGTTTCCCAAAAGCTTTGAGCATACTCACCTTAACTAACTCATTTGTATATTCTCGTGTTTTATATAATTTCCAGTGAGTTATGATATTCCGTTCTGATACCAAAAGACTACGAAAAGTGCGAGAGACGTCAGAGAATAACGAAATAAGATGTTGGAGAACCTTCAAAATATGTTGAGAAATACATAAAATCTTTCATAACTTTCTAGTTTTGCTGAACTTTAAAATATTTTCATAAACTTTAGTTCATTCTTCATTCATAAGTTGACAATCTGCCTCCATGGCATGATTTTCCGAAGAGACTCCGGTGGTCTCTGTAAAAATTTTCTAGTTAATCAATACGACAGTTTGGTTTTACGGTAATCAACACGACTATCGTGGGGTGTATGGGTATAGTTCCTAAAAAACGGCTTGAGTCATGGCTGAGTTATCGCCTACGATGCTCGTTGTATCTGGAGCCCATAACCCCCCATGATTTGTCAATACGATTATCGTGAGACTCAACCTAATCAATACGATTTCCAGTTGTTCTTGCTGTTATCATTAATGTTCTTTGACGTCTCTCACTCTTTTGGTATTAGAGTTTTATATAATTTCCAGTGAGTTATGATATTCCGTTATGATACCAAAAGACTACAAAAAGTGTGAGAGACATCGGAGAGCAACAAGATAAGACGTCGAAGAAGATTCAAAATATGTTGAAAAATACATAAAAATCTCTTTCTAGTTTTCTCTCTCTAAACATGTTCTAATTTCTCTCTAGTTTTCCGAACTTCAAAAGATCTTCAGAAGCTTTGTTTCATTCTTTATTGTGTATTTTACAAGGGGGTTCACACATATATAAGGAGAGGTTAGAGCGCTGACATAAGCGCTTAACTCAGCGATGACATCATGCTTACATCATGATTCCATCATCGCTTACATCACACTGACATCATGGTGACATAATATTGACATCATTTATTTAGCACACTAATTATAATTATAAATAATTATTCATTAAATGTACTTAATGATCCATCTCGAATTCTTCATTGTGCACTGAAACAACAACCATATTCTGTGCCTGGGCATTCGTACTTCGAATCTGGTTTAGCGAAATCTTCAGGTGAGTTCATATTAACGTTAATATTGAACTCTCTTCCAATTTCGTCAAGATCCATAATGGTTCATCTTCAGGTGGTTGAGCATCTTGGAGAAAGTCTTATGGGTATCTTTGCGATGATGTTTCTATTTTTGTGGCTCGGAATTGACTTTTTCTTAATTTGCCATGAAGTATTGGAGATCTTCGTCGAGACTCATTTGGTAGTCAATTGAGTAATATGACCAGTTTTTGTGGAATGGAATGTGAAACGTTTGTCGAGCATTGTTGAGGCGGAATGCATGATTCTGAAATTCTTCAAACAAAGTATTATCTTCGAATACCATGATTGAAATCTTTATGGTGTATGAGAGTAGGTAATGCATGAACCTTTGTCGATTTGTCTTTTACTTGGATTGGTCGGTGGAAGAAGTAGATAGTGTGTGGATTAAAGAAAAGATTCAAATTACCTGGTTCTTTGAGAGTCTTGAATGGAATATGCATTGTCTTTGCCGAGTTGTGTAACTTGTCACTCCAGTTGATTAGCGGGTTGAACCATGTGAGGAATGTCAAGAGTCCTTCTTGTTTTCCTTGCTGTTCATTGATGTATTTGCATAGCCATTTGATATCAAACGTAATACCAATGGTGTAGAATGCACAGATATACCAGAGGAAACAGAGAACTTCTTCTGGTATGTATTTGTTTTTGATTCGGTGTAGGTGAGCGAACGGGTAGTCAGGGTGAATTTCTAACGATGAAATGTACTAGAACACTTTGTCTCCTAATGTCTCCCAAAAATTTCCTTTGGTGATGAGATATTGCACGTCATTTGGCATGTTGGCATCAAAGTCGTAGTAAATTTTGCACGATGAAGAGCTTGCCATTATGTGAATGCTATGGATGGGTTTTCTGCTGAGCATGTCGACTAGAACATTCTTTGTTCCTTTTTAATCGACTTTCTCAAAGTCGTACTTTGAAAACCATTCACTTTATCTCAAGAGCTCCTGATGTGAGACTATCTTCTGCCTGAATTGTAACATCTTCGGAAAAGAAGACATATTCATTTCAATGCGAATTAATGTCCTATCAGATGAAACTCGAAGGAATTGTTGGATTTTTTGCTTAGTCAGATTTTCTTCTAGGAAGCTTAGAAGTTATGTAGCCAAATGGGTTTGAGGTGCAAATTCTCAATGAGTAATCTTTATTCCGAGAAATTCAATGTTGGGTTGGACTATTATCATCTTTCGGGCCAAAAGCATGATCCCATATAATTTCACGATTTCTTGGAACTGTCGTAGGTCTCGGATGTGTTCTTTTCTGATGTTGAAAATAAGACGATGTCGTCTTTGTAGATTAACATCGTATGGATCAGTCGCTTGAAAATTTGTAACGTCGCTTGTTGGAATAGGGATGGTGTTGTCTTAAGACCGAAAGGTAGAACCTTCCACTGTAAATGACGATTAGGTAGGCAGAAAGTCTTCTTGTATTGATCTTCTGGTTGAACACCGAGTTGTCAAAATCGTGACTTGAGGTAAAATTTGGAGAATATTATTGTGCGTGAGAGATGTTGGAGCAGTGATCTTTTCTTTGGGAGCAGAAACTTGATATCTTGTAGGTATTGATTCAGCGGTTTGTAATCAATTACCAATCTTAGTTTCCCTCGTGCTTGTTCAGCTTGGTTGTTGACATAGAATACTTTGCACGCCCATGGTGAGTTGGTTGACGAGACTATTCCTTGCCGGACTAGTTAATCGCATTCTTTATTGGCATGTTGAAGTAATGCTGGTGGCATCCCTTTGTTAAAGTTGTTGTCATCTTTTCTTTGAATGGTAGTGACACAAAGAAATCTTGGTAGAGCCATAAATGATTTTTGCATTTTGTTATGAACTCAACGTGGGAATCATCACAAGAGGCTGTTTCAATCTCCTTCTTGATTTCTTCAAAAGTTGGAGGTATCGGATCTTCTATTGCAAATAGTCTATGCAACATAGTGAATGCTTTGAATAGAACTGTCCATTTGATTCCTCCTGATTTGATTGAGGATATCAAATATTTTCTTCAGTATGTTGTAGGAATCCCATCATAGAATGAGATCTTTTCCTAGTGCTGAAGAACATAGGACTTTTGTAGTAAATTGGCATCCTAGAAAAACATCTATTGTTATAGGTTTTGACTTGAGTTTGATCTTCAATGCTCCTGAATTTGCCACTCTGAATTCTTGTTCGTAGGGAATCCACATCGAAGGTGGTAAGATCTTTGGATTTAATATTGACGTATGAGTTCTAGTGTCGATGAATGCAATAACATGGACCGGGTTTTCAGTATTTGTTGGATCAAATATTATCACTGGCAAATGTGGAATCATCATGACCTCTTCCTGTCGTGATATTAAACATATCTTGAAACAACAATCATCAATATCATCTTCTTGGATGATTATGAGGAAGTTTCATCGTCAAAGAATCCACATATTACATCATTGTCATCGCTGTCATATGAGAGAACTGACTCGAGATCATGATTTTCGAGGTCAATATCTGGTGCTATGCGTGATAACGAACTGATGAGATACTGCATTTTGTTTTTGGATCTGTTAGGGCAGTTCTTGACATAATGACCTTCTTTATGATATAGAAAGCATATGTTTGCTTTTATGAAGCTCCAATTCTTCTTAAAGAATCGTTTGTGTTGGAATCCTTTGAAATTATCTTTACGCATTGTTCTCCTGGAGTTACAGTATTTATGTCGAGTGCTACATGAACACGCCTTCTTTGATTTTGAGCATTTGATCTATAGATCCGGTCTGGCAAAAATCCTGGACAAGTGTTCTGATTTATCCATAAACTCCATCCAAAACTTCTTCTGTTTGCACAACTTATCAAGGGTTTTGTTGACGTACTATTGAATTTGACCAATAGAGTTCTCTTCAACGGTTTGCCTTGATCTCTGATGTAGAGTTTGGTCTGCTGGCTGAGATATTTGTTTATATAGGATAGATAGACATGCTTCAAGCTTGGGTTGTTGAGACCATTTAGAGCATAGAATCTTCTTGCTTGCTGCTTAAAATGTTTTGCTAGATCTTTCTTTTTTAAGGAACAACACTTTACTGCAAAAATATAAACTGTCACTTGGAAAACATATCTCAGTATGAACCTGCTATTACCAACAAACACAGAGGCAAAGAGCATAGTAATGATTTCTCCAAACTGAGGTACATACCTCGTCTGAAGTAGAGCAGAAGTAAGTTTCGCCCATATGAGAAACGAAAAGATGCACTCAAAAAAAGATGATTTCGTGATTCCAAAGCCTCATGGCACAAAAAACAACACGATTTGGTCCCATGAGCCCAAGCCACCATCCTATCTCCCGTTGACAACCTGTTGTGAACTGCAAGCAAAAGAGGATTTTGGAGTTGCAAAAGAGAACCACACACCTTTGTACCAGCCCGTGGTCTCATGAAAACTTGTTTGAAGAGACCCGGAGCATGACGCCAAAAGGATAAATCTAGATCCCTACTCCCAATGATTCTCAGCTTTTCTATCTCCTCCTCAATTGTGTTCAAAAATGTAACCCGCCTCCGTCTCACTTTATAAGTTGCAAAGACTTCAGCCAAAGTAGACGATAATGGGATCCCCATGTCTATGCAATCCTTATCACCTAGAATATCGTGGACGCGACCTAAAGTAGACCAAACATCAAACCAAAAGAAAGTGTCCCTAACATTCCAAACCTCTAACTTATGGAAACATTTTGCATGGTCTCGGTACTTAATCAACTTCTGCTAAATCCAAGAATCCGTTGTTGAGGCAATATTAACCGACCAAAAAGAACTAGCCCGTATCAAATGCTTCTTTACCCAATTAACCCACAAAGAGGACCGAGTTGAGGATATCCTCCAAATAAGATTTTAGCAACTAACTTTATTTGCATCCTCTATTGATTTGATACCTATTCCTCCCTTCTTCTTAGGGTGATAAACATCTTTTCAAGCCTTCTTAGTCTTTCTAGAGTTTAAATCCGGTCCCGACCAAAGAAAAACAGCGGTGATTCTTTCAATTTTCATAATACAAGTGCTTGGCAAACAAAAAGTAGAAATCCTGATATTTGTTAGGCTTAAAATAACCAAAGTAAAAAGTTGAAGCCTACCCGCAAAGGAGAAAAAATGATGCTTCCAATAATGAATCCGAGTCGTCATCTTATCTATTAGTGGTTGGAAATTCTTCCTTGACATTCTCTTTGTGAGGAGCTGTAGCCCTAGATACTTTACCAGAAGACTCCCCATATCTAGAGGAAATTGAGGGGTAATAGTGGATCGTCGGGCTTCAGAGACGTCGGCTAAGAAAAGAGTAGATTTCTCAAGACTTATCTGAAGCCTCGAGAACCTACCAAACTCCAAAAAAAATCCAAAATACATGCAATAGAGTGTGGCTTTCCATCCGAGAAAATCAGAATATCGTCTGCAAAACAAAGGTGAGTAATAGCCAAACCACGACAACCAAGTGATACCCAAACTTCCCTGCAAATGATGCCCTATTCAGCATCATCGAAAGAACATTTATATAAATAACAAAGAGATGGGGGATAAAGAACAACTCTGTCTCAACCCTCTGGTGCTCTGAAAAAACCCTACAAGTTCACCATTAACGTGAACCGAGAAGGAGGGAGTAGTAATGCATAGCCGAATTCAATGGATAAAAATTGCTGGGAGCTGAATGGTAGTGAGCACTTCTAGTAAAAAGGACCATTAGACCTAGTTAAAAGCTTTGGAAATGTCTATCTTCATGGCACAACGGGCCGCGATATCGACTTTGTGATAGTCCTTGACCAATTCCAAAGCTAATAGGAGATTCTCCATAAGTTAACAATCTTTAATAAATACATATTGGTTAGGAGCCCATCAAAAACTTGCTTTAGACGATTTGCAAGAATCTTTGAAATCACTTTATAGAGCACATTATAGCAGGAGATGGGGAGGTACTCTTTCATTACCATTGCATCCGTTTTCTTAGGGATTAGGGCCAAAATTATCGCATTAATCCCCTTTGGAAGGAAACCATGGGCGAAGAATGATTGAACCACCACAACAAAGTCCTTACCAACTATAGGCCACAACTCCTTAAAGAACTCGACCGTGTAACCATCAGGACCAGGGGATTTATTTGACGGTATGGAGAAGAGTACCCCTTTAATTTCTTCTAGAGAAACTACCGAGCAAAGTTGGGCCTTCTCAGTATCAGAGCAACAAAACTCGAGGAGCGTGTCCAACTCTGAGGCCATAACCCCTGTAAAATCCAAAAGAGTGTGAGTAAAAATATCATTGAAATATCTTACCGCCTCTGACTTGATCTCCTCGAGTTTTTTGAGACTAACTCCATCCTGGTTCAATATTTTTTGTATCAAATTTTTTGTTTGTCGTTCCTTAACCGCATTGTGGAAATAATGATTATTCTTGTCTCAACATCCAGCCATTGCAACTTTGCTTTTTGACGAAGGAAGATCTCCTCCAAATGAGAAACCTTCTCCCATCTCTCAAAAGTCAAAGCTTCCAAAGCTGACGCAGAAAAGTCTGGATGAGAAAGAGTGACATCTTGGCAAATGCACAGGTCTACATAAGCCTCATCCACTCGCCTAGACAACTGATAAAGCTTGACACGGCTCAACGCTCTAATTTTCGGCTTTAGAAACTTCAGCTTCTTCGAGAAACAAAACAAAGAAGACATGGAGACAAACAACACCTCTGTATTATTCCAATAATCCTCCACCATAGGATAAAACTCATCTACTTGAAAAAGTGCATTAGAAAATTTGAAAAGAGTTCTAGAATTCAAGATACTACCAAAAATATGAATATAGCCTCTCAGGTGGTCCGAGCAACCTCCCGTCTCGAAGTTGCAATACGAGTTAGGATGCAAGTGCAGCCAATCGTCATTAATTAGAATCCTATCAAGCTTTTTGGTGTTTTAATATCCCATTTGAACCCATTTTTCTCTTGATTTCTGTCTCCAAAAATCTTCTTCTTCTCTATAAGAAAGATTGAGATCCTTCTTAATTTAGACCTAACACTTTCGTAAGACTTAATTTTGAATTTATTAGAATCAAAATATAAATTGGATTTTGGGAAAAATCGATGGCTATATCATGTTTTAACTGGGCAGATTGAGATTGGTTCCAACTTTAATCAATGCATATAGTTGTAAAGCATCCTTGGTGTACCTAATCATTAACCCTACTCCAACGCAATTGAAAAGTCTCAAATATATCATCGATGTCGTTAATGTAAAGCAGAGCTTGTAAACATCTTGAGGCTGAACATATTGTACGGTCAATTTGAGTCATAACGTAAAGAAACTCAAAAAGACGATTGAAAGGTATTTGTGAAAAAAGTATATCATGTTCAGATAATTTTGCTTGGTAGCTAAAATTACTATAGTCCTGTGCTTTTCAAAATCCATGAGTTAGCGATTAGATAAATATTAGATATTATGGAAAAACCCCAAAATATCCCAATTTAATTTTCTTATAGACGAAAAATACACAAACTACTTTCGAAAAATACCATGAATGCAAATCATGCAACTCTACAGACATTAGTGTGTCAGACAATGTCCAAACCAGAATAAAAATAACTTAAAAATATGAGGGTCTAATAAAACTATTTTATAATGGTTAAACATTCACAAACTCGCATGTAATAAGAAAAGCCAAAAAGTATATAAAAGAACTTGTGAAAATATCCCAAACCCTTGTAAACCAATTGTTCATAAAAGTCTTAAAATAATTCTTATACCAAATCAAATCAAATTTTAAAATAATATGTAACAAAAATTAAATGGTCACCATACTTGGAAGAGGCCCAGCCGTCAATACGCTCAATGCCGATGTGGGTAGTAATGAATAAGGAAAGAGAAAAAAAAAAGAAGATTAAGAAGACATATTCGACCGGTTATGGAGAAAGGGAAAACAGAAGAAGCAGATTCCTTTTAACCCATACTTTTTGGAACTATCCGCAACCAAAAACAGATCCCAAATGGAGCTACATTTGGAAGTTATGGTCGTTCTTTGATGATATTCTCTTCTTCTCTGTCTCTTCCTCCCTCTTTTCCCATATTTTCCCATAAAATTTTCTCTTCGGCATGTTTCTTCTTTGGCATTTTTCGTCGTTTCCTCTATTTTTTAGATCTTGTTGACAATCTCGTTAAATGTTGTTGCATATAACCTAAATGTTGTTTTTCTCCCCGACGACTTTCTCCGCATGATTTAAGATATCGGGTTAAAATTTGCAACTCAGTAAAAATACATAAAACAAAAATTATATTTCAATAAACCAAAATAACTGAATTTTTCGATAACATTGGTTTCAGTTTGACATAAGTTTAACTGCCCAAAAATAGTGGTGGGAAAGTGGACAAATATCCACGGGTTTGCGGGGTTTTACCCGTCGCGGGACGGGTTTGAGTAGAACAAATAAAGATCACTTTTTGTGGGTCTAGTAGGATGGATCTTATATTTTTACGGGTTGGCGGGTTTAGGACTGTGGGTTTTGCGGATCTCATATTTGAAGCTTTGGGCCAAATTTTACTTCGCTCCAATAAAATTTTACTTCAATCCAATAAAAGTTTGCCTGTCCTAACCCTAAAACTTATAATTTTGCCCCTAAATGTATGTATGCGGATATACAGGTATGCGTATATGAGGGTTTACGAGTATTCACTTTTTGTTTATGGTTTACCCGTGGATCCCACAGAGATTGGCGAGGTGATCGCGAATTTAATGGTTTTTGCACGCCAATTTGCGGAACGGGTTGAGCATTCACATATTTTATCAAAATCCGCGGATCGCGGATCGCATACATACCCGCTTCCCAGCAATATCCAAAACTGAACCGAAATTTAAAGCTCCGAACTGAACCTCACTTCTAATTCTATTCAATTAGGTAAAAATTATCTTCTTTGGCGTCTTCGGTAAAATTATCTTTAAACCAAACAAAAAACGAATTTCGAAATCCCAAAACAAACCAGACCGAATCTCCGATTGTTCAGGCCTAGTATAATCTAGATAAGCAATTTCTTGATTAGTGAAACTTTTTGGGAAATCAGAGAGATTTTAGAGTATTTGTACGTTGTTCCATAGCCGACTCGTTCCGTTACCCGTTGGAATAAACTAAACTATTCAAAAGGGACAATAATTTTAACAGGATATAGACAGCTCTACCTACCTGAAATGGTCTTAGTTTCCATCAGACTATAGCGTCCCATGTGAATAATCGAATTTTAAATTCTAGTATTATCGGAAGTTATTGATGCAACTTTTATTGAAGATGGGACTCTCTCGGGTCATACTCAACCATGGAGTTTCCAAGTTTTAAAAAGAGTTTTAGTCGTTTGTCTCAACTGTTCTGGTAAGGGACAAAGAGAGATTACAAAGGACCCTTAACTCCTTCAATAATAGTCTATCATTCTTCCTCTTAGTATAGCCTCTGCCTTACGCACTTCCTTCACTGGTCCAATCACAAATACCTGCATCAAACCCGTTTCCACAAAACACTACCTTAACATCTTTCGTCTAACGCTAAGTGTAGGAACTGTGCTCGATGGACTAGACTAACCTTGTCAGGTGGACCCTTTGCCCCTCCGATTAGAATTTCCGCGCTGCAAGACAAACAAACAAACCATCACTCGAATTATATGACAGTCGGATATCAGATGTGTTGTTCGAACTAAAACAACATTTAACGAGATGTTTATACTTGCAAGCTTCCTTAATGGCGAGGATTGACGCTCCTTTCCTTCCGATTATACGTCCCATCTTTCCTGGTGGAACATCAAGCACTGATAGGATCTCTTCTTCAATACATTGATCTTCAGACTTTAGGTTATCTGCAACCCTTAAAAGTCCAACTATAATCAGTAAACCAATTGAAGTTAACTTCACCGTCTTCTACAGCATATTCGATTCTTTTGAGGAAAACTATTTAACCACAGATTATAAAAGAATCGGGAAAGATTTTGTAGTTATGTTCTGAATAGCTCATCGTGACATTGTATGCACGAACCTGGAATTGGTGGGGCGGTTGGCCAATCAGCAAAATCAGCATCGTTCATGCAGCAGAGACACCGACAGTACAATGCACCACGAACTGCAAGATGCCACAATGACCGCTGATTCAATTTTTCCATCATTTTGTGATAGAGATACAGAAGGAAGCGGACATCATCAGCAGCTGTGCGGATCATGAGCTCAGTCATTGGCCTATACGTCCAAAACTTTGGGTCCTAAATTTTGAAAGATACAACACAAACAACTCATCATCCGTTCTGGAAGCATGATTGAACTCTAGCACATATTTAGTAGAAATGTAATGAACCTGCCGCATGAGCACACGAACTTCTTCTTTCTCTTCATACGATATGCCTACACCGAATAAACAAAAGTAAAACGACTGATTCACCACCACGAGATAAGAAAAATGTCAATATCATTATTTCAAGGTGCAAGGTATGAACCAGAACAAGAAGTTCCAAAAAGCAGGCTCTACAGATAAGGTCGAACTTGCATAAACATTTGCTCGGCTGAAATCAGTATATCCATACTAATAACAAGAGGCCGAGAAAATTAAATATATAAAGATAACCATAAATAAAAACTAACATGATAATATAAAAAGTACCGCAGTAACGTGGATCAGCAAGGAGAGAAACAAACGATATGTAATCATCTAGAGGTCTTCTCCTTCCTTCTTGTTCTTCAATCAGAGAATAAGCAATCTGTGATGAGCCAGAAAATCGTATAAGGAAAAACCAGGAGCAAGGTTTCTAAAGGCAATAGATTTTCCATGTCACAGTAAAAACATACCTGAGTGTCCACAACATTATGCAGCTGTATCCCGAACTGAAAGTATAAGGCCTGTAGTATGAAAAATGATTAAACAATGTTGTCATGGATTTATAAATATGTCATGACCAATAGTAACAAGTCAATAAAAAAAGTTCAGACACCTCACTGTCACGTTTGCAATCGTGAATAACTTTTGTGACGTAATTAGACTCGAGTGCAGGCTTACACGCTTTCATAAGCTTCTCACCACCTTCAATTACATCAACCAAGTATATTGCACTAGAGAATGCAATCTGCCAAGAC
The DNA here is from genome assembly GCA_963922655.1 of Cardamine chenopodiifolia. Classification (NCBI taxonomy): domain Eukaryota; kingdom Viridiplantae; phylum Streptophyta; class Magnoliopsida; order Brassicales; family Brassicaceae; genus Cardamine; species Cardamine chenopodiifolia. The sequence continues at coordinate 11,164,371 of OZ000486.1, read as the reverse complement.
ACAGTCTCCAGTAAGAATTATAAATCACAACAAAGAGGAATTCAATTTATATAAACGAAAACACACAAAAAAATGTCAAACCTGCATGATACAAAGTTTTCCATGGCGACAGAGGTCAACGCCCTCGCAATCAAAACCAATTACCAATTTCTTAACAGGAGAGGGGTTTAGGAAATCAGCAGGAAGTTGCGACGGATCGGTCACTATGTGAATTGGAACTGGCGGCTCATTAGCTTCATGTGTGACTGATCTTCCCCCTACAGAGTACTAAGACATGAGACTACTACTTGGATAAACGAAAATACAAATAAAAATTGCAGAAAATGAAAAACTAAAATGTATAGTCTTTAGTATTATAATCAAAGCTGCAAACAAAAGATACTGTAATATATCTAATCAAACTCATATATTCATCATTCCCGATTAAATCTTGCTGTATTCACAGTTCCATAAGATATTTTAGATCAAATCAAAGAAAAATCGTTCGTTTGAAGAAAGCAATAACGAAGAACCTTGGGATTTTGCACATATAACACACCAAGAAACGAGCAAAATACATATCTAAAACCCACATTTCGATCAGAAACGAAGTTACGTTATACATTTAATCGGTTTATATTCAATCAATTGATCATAAGGCGAAAATCACAAAATAATTTGGAAAATCTGGGATACGGAGATCGAATAAGGTGAAATCAAAATAGCGATCAGCAACGAGAATTACAAAGGAAGAGAAGCAGAGAAGGATGATAATTAGTAGCGAAGCTTGGTGTGAGGATCAAAAGCGAGTTAAGAATCCGTAAAATTGAGGGATTGAAAAGCAAATTGAAGAAGAATAAGGCACCTGGCTCGTGAGGAATCGGGACATGAGTACGCTGAGTTGGAGAAGACGATGCCATTTCGATCACACCATCGAAGCAGCTCACAAGTTTTATTGAGGGGACCGTCCAGATTCACCTACGAATGGGTTCCCCTAATCGGGTTTAGTAAAAGAGCGATCGTAATTGGGCTGGGCTTTACTCAATTTACATTATTAATTAAAAAGATTTTTTCAAAACTCATTTTTCATATTCCAATTCATAAAAAAAAATTCAAAATTCATTGAGATAGTATTATTATTGTTGCAAAAGTCAAAAACATTGGCGTATAAAAATTTTAATGGAGCCCATTTTCATACTGCTATATCATGTAACTTCTGTCTGTAATTTTGCACTATAGATATGAATTTACTTGTCTCAAACTGTTATTCCTTTTCTCTTTTTCTTTCTTACAAGGTTAATAATACATTTTCACAATTTACGATTCACATATATATAATATAATTATAATACGTTATACACTATCACTTTATCAGCTCGACCTATAATTATTATTAGGATATTTTTGATTTCATATAATTTAAATATTTTTATTTATCAAATAGATAGTTTTTGTCGGATGTTTTTAGATAAATTTTAAATTAGTAAATTTGGATGCTCTCATCTTTGAATCTTATTAACATCTATGTCACTAAAGATTTTCTCTCTCCTTTCCGCATCTTCCTCTTCTTTTGCAATTTCTCATCTTTCATCTTCAACTTCTTCTACCTTCTCTCTCCTTAAGTTTATTATAAAGTTTGGCTTTTATAGACAGATTCCTAGAAGTTTGTAGCTTAAGGTTACATAGAAGAAGATAAAAACGTTAAAGATAAGCTTAACGTTTCATGAAGAAAGTTGATATCTCTTCTTCCTCCGGCAAATTCAAAGGCCCATGTAGAGTTCTCGGATCTTTCTTTTTCATTTGGAGTGTTGAAATACTGATTTCAATTAAGAGAATAAAGAAAAAGAATAAAAAATAAATAATTATTATATATTTTTCATCTGGAATGTTAATTGAAACTTGTTTTATTGTACAACACTATATATTTAACGACCAAAACTCTACTTCTCTATTTATATGATTGAACTAATGTATTAAACTATAGATGTTAATCTTAGAAACACAATTTTACAACTTAAATTTTCATGAATCTTCCTTAATAACTAACTTATATGAATCATGACTTTATGTTATACAAAAATATGATTATATTCCAATACTCCCCCTTAATCATATTTCGTCTGCACTCCCAGTCTCCTTCTACGGTCTTCGAATCTTGAACTGTTTAGTGCTTTTGTGAAACTTGTATCATCACCATTCTTCTGCTTTTCTTTCTCTTCTTTCATTCTAACATAGGAACTCTTGGGATTTCTCTTTCCCGCAAATCTTCTCCTTGTCACCTTCAAATTTTCTCCACGTGGCTTCGTCACATTTATTTAACGACCAAAACTCTACTTCTCTATTTATATGGTCAAACCATTATATCGAAACAATGTGATCGTATAATCTAAGAGACACAACTTTACCACTTACAGCTCATAAATCTTCCTTAATAACTAACTTATATGACTTTATGTTATACAAAAATATGATTATATTCCAATACTCCCTCTTAATCATATTTGGTCTGCACTCCCAGTCTCCTTCTACGATCTTCGAATCTTGGACCGTTTAGTGCTTTTGTGAAACTTGTATCATCACCATTCTTCTGCTTTTCTTTCTTTTCTTTCTTTTCTTTCATTCTAACATAGGAACTCTTGGGATTTCTCTTTCCCGCAAATCTTCTCCTTGTCACCTTCAAATTTTCTCCACATTTTCTCCATGATCTTCTCCATGATCTTCTGTCATGTCTTCTTTGGTTGTTCTTACAACCTTCTTCCACTCCCTTTCTCTTATTGAGATTTCTTCTCATTCCCTTTTGGTGTCCTCTTGATCACCAAATTTGTGCGTGAACTTCTTCACATTTTCTTCGGTTATCTTGCTCCCAGCTTCTGCTCCCTTTTTCCTTAGGTAAGCAGCCTTCTTCCTTGCTTGGTGTCTTCCTTTGATCACCATCACATTTCTGTGACATCTTGTGCGTGAATTTTCTCCACGTCTTCTTCGGTTAACTCTATAACCGGATCCCGTCTTGTACCGTATTTGAATCTTCTCCATGTCTTCTTCGACTATCTCTGTAACCGGCTTCTGCTCTCTTTTTCTCTTAAGTAAGCAGTCTTCTTCCTTGCTTGGTGTCTTCCTTTGATCACCATAACGTCTCTGTGACGTCTTGTGCATGAATCTTCTCCACGTCTTCTTCGGTTATCTCTGTAACCAGATCCCATCTTGTGCCATACGTGACTATTCTCCACATTTGTTTTCTCCATTGCCTTTTGAGAAGATTCTCTATCTCCTTCATCGCTTTTGGAGCCTTCTTCTTGAAGGTACTACTTGTGAATATATTTGTGAAGGTTGATGGTGGGCTCTCTTGTTGCCACCTCATCTTTTTCTTCTTTTTCTATTTCTTCTTCTTCTTCTTCTTTTTTTTGTTTTTTTCACCGTTGATTTGTTTCTCCATCTTTCTCTTCTTCTTGCAGCGGACTTCTTCTTATTCTTGTCTTGTTTGGACATGCTCCAACATCAAGATAAGCTCTGATACTATGTTAAAATATTGATTTGACAAAGGAGTAAGAGAAGGAAGAAAATGAGTAAGAGATAATTCTTTATCTTTTCTCTTTTAAAGAAGACGAAATATAAACTCTTATAGTACTTAAACTTGTTTTATTAACACGACACGACACATTTAACAACCAAAACTCTACTTCTCTATTTATATGATTGAACCATTGTATCAAAACAATGTGATCGTATAATATAAGAGACACAACTTTACAACTTACGGTTCATGACTCTTTCTTAATAACTAATTTATATGAATCATGACTTTATGTTATACGAAAATATGATTATATTCCAATATGGACCGTTAACCCAATTCAAAACCATTTTAATTCTCCCCAAGCTTAGAATCCAAATTCAGACCCAGACTTTTTCCGAATTCGAATCCGAATCCAACTTCTTCTTCAGCTTCATTATGAAATTTTGTTGCCTAAGAAACTCATATCCTCCAGGTCAACAAGAAACTCAGGATCTTGTAAACGGCAAGTTTGAGTCCTGATTCCTGTAAACAGTGTTCGAAGAATGCTTCTCCTTATATGGTTAAAGGGTGTTTGCCATTGTCAGAAGGATGTGCGCTTCACACTAGATGTTTCCTTAGGTACTCTGATCAAGATTTCTTGAACAAGATTCCAAGAAACAGAAGATCCAAAGGTGACACTATAGGTCTGTTCGTATGTCTGCTATAGGATGTTCATTTGTCTCTCGCAGGACGTTGCAGTCAAATGATGCGACTGGACGCTGCGATCTGTGTTAAAAAAATTTGACCGTAGAAGAAATCTGACAGTGCGTCTGATACTATTGTGGCTGCTACATACGATCAATCGGTGTTCGTTTGTCTACCGCAAGAGGCTACGGTTACGACCAAACGCACGGCTAATCGCAGCGTCTATCGGCAGGTTGTAGCCACAACCGCAGGCGGCTGGCAAATGAACAGAGCTTATATTCTCACCAGAGAATCACATTTGTTTGATGATCATAACTAACAATTTTTTGGCAGATTGATTTAAATTTTTACTAGCTCTGTAGTAGTGATTGTGGTCTCAGTAATAAGTGTTTATATCTGCAAACTTTGGACCATACAGAAGAAAAGGAGAAGTGAGTCTAGTTTCTTATTTCTGATGAATCAGTTTGGGAAGAGTTGATTTACAGAGATTTTTGGTGTTTTTAAGGATTAAATGATGTTGAGAAAATGGCGAAAACACTAAAGGACAGTAGCTTGAACTTCAAATACTCAACATTGGAGAAATCTACAGGTCATTTGAAAATGCGAATAAGCTTGGACAAGGTGGATTTGGAATTGTCTATAAGGTATGAGTATGATCATTTGGAATTGTCTAGAAGGTATGATTTAGAACTGTCTATAAGGTAGTGGGATGTATGTGGATTTAGGGTGTTCTTCCAGATGGACGAAATATCGCTGTGAAGCAGTTATTCTTCAATAACAGACATAAAGCAACAGATTTCTACAATGAAGTAAACATAATCAGCACTATTGAACACAAGAACCTTGTAAGGCTACTTGGTTGCAGTTGTTCAGGAACAGAGAGTCTCCTCGTCTATGAAACCTTCAGAACAAGAGCCTTGCTCGGTAAGTAACACCAAAACTGCTTCACACCAAAACTGATCCTGAATGCCTTAATCACACCAAAACTGTCTTCATTATTTACTTTTGCAGATGTGAACAGAGGAAAAACTCTAGACTGGCTGAGAAGATACGTGATCATCGTTGGAATAGCTGAGGGATTGTGTATCTGCACGAGCAGTCGAGTGTGAAGATGATTCACAGAGACATAAAAGCAAGCAATATTCTGTTAGATTCAAAGCTCCAGGCTAACATCGCCGACTTTGGACTGGCCAGATCGTTCCCGGATGATAAGAGTCATATCAGCATTGCCATTGCAGGGACCTTGTAAGTATACATCCCTTCAAAATATATGATTTTGTTAACTTCAGAAACTTAAATGTTTGTACTTATGACAATTCATGTGAATCTGTACATAGACACGTCATTACATGCTGAGTCAGGACAATGTGTTCATGTGTATCAAAGAAATGGTGTTGGGTCAGTTTCTTGCGGATGGTTTCATGTGGTTCAGGTATAATTGGTGCAATGGCAGACAGACGCATCTATTTGTGGAACTTTGTGCTGCACTGCCGGTTAATATTTTTTTGATAAATATTAAGTTTTGGTTGATATTTTTGATATATTTTTTAAATGTTGTATACCAAATATATTTGGTCATGATTGTAATATTCAAATTCTCATAGTTTCACAAAGAATGCAAAATATTTTATTTTTAATGTTGTATTAAATATGTTTACGATAGGAATTAATTAGATTTTTGAAAGATCTGGTTTTTAAGTACTCGGTTGAAGCTTCAAAGATCATGATTAATCATCATGGAAACTTTCTTGATTCAGTTTCTTATTCACAATTTTTAATGTTTATTTTATGAAGATTAGTTTAGGTGTACATCAATTTGAAGTGTATGATTTGAAAGTCTGAGGTGTACAAAAAAAAGTGTACATCAGTGTAAAATATATAAAAGAGTTGAGAGGTATATATAAACTTGAAGCGTTCAAAGAGAAAAAAGTATACCAATGTAAAGATATAGAGAGAGAGGTGTATATCAATGGGAAGTGTACAAAGAGAGAAATATACACTGAAATGAGTTATAAAAAAAGAAACAATTTTCTTTTAAATTTGTGAGATTATATTTACACAGAGATTTTGAAAAAAATTATTCTTATTATTTTATCGAATTTTGCTCATTTTTACACAACGACTTGGGTGTACACTTACGTCAGGTGTACAACGACTTGGGTATACACTTACATGAGGTGTACAAAAAGAGTGTACAGAGAACGATGCACTGACATGAGGTGTACAGAGATAAATTTATATTGGCAAGAAGTATATAGTCAAAGGTGTATCCAAAATGAGGTGTAAAGAGAAAAAAGTGTACCCTAACCTGAAGTGTATACCAAAAAAAGAGAGAGACAGAGAAATATCTTTTATATTCTTTGCATCTCATTAAAAAAACAAATCACTAACTTCCCTCAAAATTTTATTCATACTTGTTTGGATTCCCACTTTCATTTAGAGTTTAGACTTTAGATTTTTTTCTGTTAAGCTATGATACAGACGATATACTGCACATAATAAGATAAATTTGCAATTTTGTTATAATTAGATATATTAAAATTTGCAATTTTATTATGAAATTTTGGTTAATGTTTTTTAGATTTTTATAAAATAAGATAAATTTGATTACCATGAAACAAGTTTTTTTTTTAATTTATCATGTCGTGATTGTAATATTCAAAATCTCTATTTAAAAATTCTATCCTATTTTAATATTGTAATATTCAAAATCTTACTACTTCATAAAAAATGCAATTATATATTTAAAGTTTAAAGAGAGATGTACATCGGCAAGAGATAAATAGTCAAAGATGTACACCGAAGTGATGTATAGAGATAATGTACACCAATGTGAGAGTATAAAAAAAAATTTCATGTTACGCGTGAAATTAAAATTCTTTTTTAAATATCAAATATGTTAGAAAAATATCATTTGATATGGTTGAAACTTGACAATAGTATTGGTATAAAGAACTCTTTTTGTATAATGCTATCGAAAATAAACACAATTTAATAGATTTGATTCGAGCTTCTAATCAAATACATATATAATTATACTAGAAATTTAGTTTTCAGTTAATAAATTTTGATTAATGTTTTTGAAATTTTTATATAATAAGATAAATTTGATTATCATAAAACAATTTTTAAATTTTTTTTATCATGATTGTAATATTCAAAATCTCTATTTGAAATTTTTTCATATTTTAATATTTTAATATTCAAAATCTTACGACTTCATAAAAAATGCAATCATATATTTAAAATTTAGAAAGAGATATACATCGGCAAGAGGTAAATACACCAAAATGGTGTACAGAAAAAGAGAAGTATACATCAATGTGAGTATAAAAGATTGTCTCATGTTACGGGTGAAAATAAAATTCTTTTTCGAGTATCAATTCTCACCAGAGAATCGCTTCACACTGGATGTTTTCTTAGGTACGCTGATCAAGATTTCTTGAACAAGATTCCAAGATACGGAAGATCCAAAGGTGACACTATGTTCTCACCAGAGAATCACATTCGTTTGATGATGATCATAACTAACAATTTTTGCCAGATTGATTTAACTTTTTGCAGGCTCTGTAGTAGTGATTGTGGCTCAGTACTTAGCTATGTGGTTGTCTTTATGGTTGGGGTAGCAATAAGTGTTTATATCTGCAAACGTCGGACCATAGAGAAGAAAAGCAGAGGTCAGTCTAGGTTCTTATTTCTGATGAATTGGTTTAAGAAGAGTTGATTTACAGAGATTTTTGGTGTTTGTTAGGATCAAATGATGTTGAGAAAATGGCGAAAACTCTAAAGGACTGTAGCTTGAACTTCAAATACTCAACATTGGAGAAAGCTAAAAATGTAAGCAGACAAAATGGAAAAATAACAATTAAATAAAACCCTAATTATGTAGCTCACCTCCGCAGTCAAGAGAAATGGAGCCCCATGAGGGTGAAAGTGTACAGCTCTCAGAGAGCGCCTTGTCTTCAATACAACGGTTGGTGATGATTCCTCTCCTCCCTTATTATAGTGCCAAATGTGCAGCTGCAAAATATCATGAATTAAATTTCTGAGATTCTGAAAGAAGGTGCCAACTGGAACTGGCTAGCGTTTCATGGGAGAATTAAGAGGAAAAAAAAACACCTAATGACCTTGGAGAAAGCTAACTTCAAATACTCAACATTGGAGAAAACTACAGGTTCATTTGACAATGCGAATAAGCTTGGACAAGGTGGATTTGGAACTGTCTATAAGGTATGAGTATGATCATTGGCTTTCTCTTTCTCTCTTTGCAACAGTGTATCTTGTTATAAAGCAAATGGTGATTTAGTGGGATGTATGTGGATTTAGGGTGTTCTTCCAGATGGACGAGATATCGCTGTGAAGCGGTTATTCTTCAATAACAGACATAGAGTAACAGATTTCTAAAACTGTAACAAGAGGAAATCGCCTTCAACCATCTTAAAGTCGATTTCACGTCATGGTAGAATCTCAAGCTCTTTCTCGTAACAATATAGAACAGCTTTGGCATTCTATTTAAGACCTAGTGCTTAAATAAAACCACAAAACTAAAGAATGAGACTGTTATTTAAAACCACACGATGCTTCATACAAGAAACTTGACCCACTTTCAAAAAGACTACCAATATGGTATTTACAACACAACGAAACATTCACATTTAGTAACAAAGTTTCCAAATTTTAATCAAACTAACGCTCAACAGTAATGGAGGAGTAGTCTCCATTACCTTGTAGGCTCTCAACCATAGTAAGTCCCAGCACTTAAAACCACGTCATGTTTCACCATTTACATACATTCACATAAGGTATCAAAAGTTTCCAAATTTGAACCTAACCAGGAGCCAAAATGAAATGCATTCAAACCAAAACTCAACAGTAATGGCGTAGCCTCTATTAACTGGTTAGCTCAACCATATAATCACCATTTTCAACTTCAGCTGAGTAATCTCAATCACAAGATACAAGAACATGGTGAATTCAAGCTTTAATAAGACCCAATTCAACAAATCTGAACCTAAACAGATGCATTGATTTGATACATAAATTTTGACAAATCAAATGAATTGGTTTGAGAGCAAAAACCTGGAAAGGACAACACGATTCCCGTCTTTCTCAACCAATTCGCTAACAAGAAGTCCCAGAATGATATCAGATAACTTCTCGTAATCAGTAAAAAAACCTCCAAACTCGCTTCCTTTCCAATCTTCGAACGAATTCGCCGTGAACTCTTCTCGAGTTTCTTAACCTCGATCAGAACTCCTCGTCGCCTATCAATTCCTCTGTCTTTCCATCTGTTAAACAATCAACCAAATAATAATCTTCATCGATTTCAATTTCATCCTCGCTTGAATCGAATCGCGGAGAACTCTTGCCAATTTGGGAACAGAAGAAGCTAGAAGTGTCGAGAAGGATAAAAACAGGATACTGATGGACCATTTTCTGCAATATCTTGTGGGTTAAATTTTTTTCTATCTAATAATTTTATTATCTTTTATTAAAAAAGATAATTAAAAAATAATTTTATCTATTAAATCAGGTTATATAAGTGATTGTAAGTAATATCAAGAAAATCATGCTAGTTCAGATGGTTTAAATGTTCAGAGTTCGTATAATGTTCGAATCTATTATTTGTAGTACAACTAGTATAAGTAGTTTTTTAATTAGTACAATTATGACATAACTGATACAAGTAGTATAACTATATGAATATCGAGCAAATGACTTTAAGATTGGTACAACTAAGTACAATTTTGTACAACTATTTGACAAATTTAAGTATATATAGTAGTTGTAATTGTAAATGTTACAAAAAAAACATGATAGCTCATATGGTAACGACTATTATATATATGTGGAAGGTTTGAGTCTCATCTTTGTATTGGTATAACCTAGTAATATTGCGTACAACTATATTCTAATTTTATTTTGAAAACCAAGGAATGATATTTTCTGGTTTCCACAAAATTGAAGGGTATAAAAAATATTCTTTGAGTTTGAGGGGTATTTCAGATTTAGAAAGGGGTATAAAGATTAATTTGGAGGGGCTAAAAGGTATATTAGAAATTGATCTGACAGTGATACGTTTCTAGAGTTTAATTTTCTTGTTGGACAATGTGAGTGAAACGCCAGAAGTGGTGGCTAACGCTGTCGAGCTATACTCTAAGGTGGAGAAGAAGTCTAATAAGAGTTTTATATTTGTTCATATATCCCTGGACCATTTTCTGCAATACCTTTTTGCTCACACAACTCGCCAATATATCCTCGTTATGTTATTTATTTAGTTTATAATTATTTTTAATTCATAAACTTGTTTAAATGTCACAAAAACCAAAGAGGATCACAAATAATACAAAAATAATTTACCTTTCTCTTAAATGGCCGAACAGTTGAAGAAACAAAATGAACCTTAGCCTAGTAACAATATACTTAAGTAAAAGAATATCTATATCCATTTTCATTTTGTTTTCCTTCTTCTTCGCATTCATCTTCCTCTTTTCCTATGCTCAAAACTGTCGAAACCGATGTTCCTTTGTCCACCGGAAACACTATGGTACATTGGTCTCACGTATGTTGGACTCCTGCACATCTTTGTGCTCTATACAAAGAGTCTGTCAAAGGCAAAGGAAAAGGAAAAGGAAAAGGAAAGGGAGTGAACGTCGCGGAAAAATTTGAGGATACAACTCACTTTGATGCTTCTGACTTTGCTCATGATCTCAATGAGACCGTCCACACGGAGAAATGAAATGCCTATTGTGTGACGTTTGAATTTCCTACGATTATGCTTTGAATAAATTGTTGTTTGTTTGAAATGTTATGAATTAATAGTGTTTGTATAACCTATCATGTATAATTATTCTTTGATTTCCCCTTCATGAATATATATGTTTTGTTGTTATTAATTGATTATATTTATTTCAGAAATGGATCACACTACAAGTGGAACAACATCCAAGACAGATCATAAGAGATATATCCATACGAGATACTGGAACAACACACATCATTTTCTAACCTAAAAATACTTCTCTGATATTAAACGGACAAAAATTATAGTTAATGCAGTATCATGTCCTGCAAACCTGATTGAAGAGACTGGTAAAAAAAATTTCATATTACCTAATGGAACAATGTGCTCGATAAATAATGCTTAAATTCTCCAAATTCTAAAAGGATTTTTTGACTTTTGAAGATATATACCTTCAACATTTTGATATTCAGTGTGAAACTAAGAATGAAAAAGTATATATATATATATATATATATATATATATATTACCAAGACTCCTTTTTGAAAAATCACACAATAACTTCTGAAAAATCAGGAAAAAGAATGTGTTGAAAAAATTACCAAAATTCCCTTCTGGGTTGCATCATACATATATATAAATGCAGTAGAATCACATCTTGTGATCAAGAAATGTGGTGATGAATTTACACTATGACATGATTGCATTGGGCACCCGGACACCACAATGATGCGAGAAATTATAGAGAACTCATATGGACATTAACTGAAAATCTAAGAGATTTATCAAGGGCATAAAAAGGCATTTGTTGCATGTTCTCTAGGTAAATTTATCATATGGCCATCGCCAACCAAAAACGATAAAAATTTACCAAAGTTCCTTGAACGGATTCAAGACGATATTTGTGAACTTATACACCTACCATGTGGACCATTCTATTATTTTATGGTAAAGATAGACGCGTCTTGTAGATGGTCACATATTTTTCTGTTATCATCTCGAAATGTGGCATTTGCGAGATTTCTAACTCAAATAATCAAACTAAGAGCTTAGTTTCCTGATTATCCAATCAAAAGACTTAGAAAAAATAACACTGGTGAATTCACATCTCAAGCATTCAATGATTATTTCATGGTAACTGGAATAAACGTTGAACATCCTGTAACACATGTTCATACATAAAATGGTTTGGTTGAATCATTAATTAATGTCTGCAACTGATTGTGAGAACATTGATTATGAGATAAAAACTTCTAACCTCAGTATGAGGACATGCCATTTTGCATGCAGAAACACTTATTCGCATAAGGCCAACTGCATATCACAAGTATCCCCATTATAGTTAGTGTTTGGTCAAGAATCAAATATCTCTCATCTAAAGATTTTTTGTTATGCAGCTTATGTGCCTATTGTACATCCACAACGTACTAATATGTGACCACAAAAAAGGTTCATAATATATGATGGTTGTGAGTTTGTACCAATTATAAGATACCTAGAACCTCAGACTGGTGATGTATTTACGGCACGTTTTGCCGATTTTCATTTGATAAAAAAATTCCCATTTCTAGGGGAGAGAATAAAATGATAGATAACGATATCAAATGGTGTGTCTCATCGCTATTACATTTTGATCCTCCTTCCAAGCAATCAAAACTAGAAGTTTGAAGAATAATGAATTTGCAGAGTATAGCAAATCAACGACCTGATGCATTTGCAGATACTAAGACAGTAAATAAGTCACATATAGTAGATGCAAATGTCTCTGCTCGAATAGAAATTCCAAAAGAACATGAAAAGAAGGTGATACACATGACTCTCAAACACGCTTGAAGCATGATAGACCAATTGGTTCTAAGGACAAAAATCTTAGAAAAAGAAAGGAAGTTGAAAAATATGATGTTCCCACAGTAGCATAAAACGTTCAGGAAGAAACGAATCATGATCTTGACAAAAAAATGGAACATCATGAAGCCCAAGAAAATCATGAGATTTCTATCAACTACTTCCAAAGTGGCAAAATATGGAATAGAAACAAAATGGGTGACGTTGATGGCTTTTTCTCATATCTTATTTCAAACGAAATAAGTGAAGAAAATGAAGATATGGAACCGAAAGTCAGTATATGAATGTCAAAAGAGACATGATTTGATAAAAATGGAAAAATTCAATGCAAGTCAAACTTGATTCACTCAACAAAAGAAGCGTATTCGGACCCATAGTGCTCACACCAAAAGGTGTGAAACTCGTACGTAATAAATGGATTTTTGTCCGAAAACATAACAAGAAAATAAGATTATGAGGTACAAAGCTCATCTCGTGGCCCAAAGGTTTTCCGAAAGATCTGGAACTGATTATGAAGAAACATATTTCCCCATTATGGATGCGATCATGTTTAGATTTTCATTACACGTTATAGATGCGTCCAATGGATGTTATTACATCATATTATATGGATAATAAGATATTAATATCTATATGAGAATTCCTGATGGATTCAAGATGTCAAAAGTGTTAAAATCCAAACCTAAAGAGTTATGTGCAATAAAATTACAAAGATTATTATATGGGTTAAAACAATTTGGATGGATGTGGTATAACTGTCTCAGTGAACATTTAGAAAAAGGATATGTGAACAACCATATATGCCAATGTATTTTCATAAAGAAAACACTATCTAGATTTGTAGTTATCGTAGTATATATGTTGATGATCTAAGCATCATTCAAACTCAATAGGAATAAAGAAAGCAACAAAATATTAAAAAAAAAAATTTACGATGAAAGATCTCGGACTGACAAAGTTTGGTCTTTGTTTACAAATTGAGAATTCTCATAAATGATTATTTGTACACCAATCCACATATACTTAAAGAGTATTAAAACGCTTTAATATGGATAAATCAAATTTTTTTAGTACACTGATGGTTGTAAGATCACTTTATGTTGAAAATGATCATTTCCGACCACATGAAGAAAATGAAGAGATACTTGGACCAAAATGACCGTATCTAAGTGAAATTGGAGCTCTGATGTATCTTGAAAATTGCACTCGACCTGATATATATATTTTCCATCAATCTCTTGGCAAAATTCATTTTTTCCTCAACACTAAGAAATTGGAATGGGATCAAACATGTCTTTCGTTATCTTCAAGAAACTATTGATTTGAGGTTATTTTATCCTAAAACTCAACAGGTTAAATGGTTGGTTTTGTAGATGCCGAATATTTATCGGCTCCCCACGAAGCCCATTCAAAAATCGGATATGTTTTCATGATTGGGGGCATCGCTATATCTTGGCGTTTTCAGAAACAAACACTTAGCATGTTTTTAATTGCATTTCTCATATACTCTTGTGTTTGCATTGCATAATTAGAGTTTAGGTGCATAGTATGCAGGTTTTGCATATGCATTACATCTTTTTGTAGGTCTTTCAATGAAGTGATCAAATAGAGTGAAGAATAGATGAAAAGAGATGCATTTGGTTAAGAACAGATTGTCTAGCGGCTTAACCTAGCAGCCAAGTGACGTCAGAGGAGCTCAATGACTTCTAGTAATCATGATTATGAAAATATCAAGTTTATTGTTTTGTGTTATCGTGGTTGACTGTCAGTAGTATTTTTAGAACCTTGGGATTAGTAGATTTATGGTGATTTGTTGTTGATTAGTGGAGTTTAAGCTTGTAACAACATAGATCCTTGTTTGATAGGTGGTATTAATAATTAATTTGAAATTGCTAGTTTAGGCATTAAGCATTTTCACACACAGAAGGTGTTCGATGAAATGGTTGAACCAAAATATCAAGAGTTTTACATTTCTTACCTATGGAAATATTTGATTAGGATGTTTAGTGGTTAATTAGACTTGTAATTAATACTCTTTGATTACTTGATCACTAACGAAAGTTATTGATAATTAGGTAATTAAAAAAAACATTAGTGGCATAGAAGTGGATTAGTTGATATTTAGTGATCTCACACCGAATGATTAGCTCTTTGAAGTAGATTAAACTCCACCAGTTAGTAATTAATCACCCTAATCGCATACCTCTATCCCAAGATTTCACTTTCTTTTATTTGATTTTAAGCTTTTCCCACCTTATTTACTTTTGAATTTTGTTTAATAACCTAAAAAACTTTATTTTACTTAGATTGAAATGAAGAGTGTGTTTTATTGTTTCCTCGTGGACTGACTCTAAAGTATTCAATGTACGATAGGTTAATTAATAGACCATAAAAAGATAACTATCAATCATTTGACAATGCTGCAGATCTCTTCACAAAATTGTTTTCCACTTCGATATTCAGGAAACATATCCATAATATTGGAATGTGTCATCAACGAAACATATAGAATGTCATTATGGTCATTCGAGAGGGAAAGTGTGTCGTTGTACTCTCTTTAGCTTACTATAGTTTTTCCAATTGGGTTTTCAATAAAAGGTTTTTAATAAGGCAATATAGAACACACCGCAAGAGACATAAATGACAATGAACTCCAAAGAAGTTTGTTTCAAAAGTAAAAAACATTGACGTATAAAAATGGTGATGGAGTCCATTGTCATATTGCCATCAAAGGAGACTAACTATTAACATTGGATCAGATGAGAAGCTGAAAGTAGAATCATCAAGGGATTTAGCATCTGCATTTCATGATTGTACATAATGAAAAGCATTAGATCATCTAAAATGATTTCTAATTTTTGTCAATACCTTGTTGGGCAAAAGAGACGGGGGCAAGTAAACCACTAGTAGAATGTAGAAATGAGTCAAACTCATTGACTTTGAAAAAAAATTCATTGAAATGAGAAACAAAAATGTAAAGGTGATGTCAATGTGTCTTCGGGATATGAATTCTAAAACAATTCTAAGACTAAGTTACATACAGAGTAGTATTCGAGCTATTACATGATTGTTTGTACATTTCTCCTGCCTATAACCCACGGTATCTCAGCCAAAACATGCTCTTGAGTCCCTTATCAGTCTGCGTGTTACACACAAAGCTTGAAACTTGTTGTGATGCCCAAATTACTACTGATCTTACAACAACATGCATTCACTTCTATTCAAATACAACTCTTCGGGCTTAGCTACATTTATAAATATCTACTAACCTGCTCCGAGTCGGCAGGTACAATTTTGAATGGAATTAATTTGAAGAGGAGAGAAACGAAGATTATTGATCAGATGCGTTTTTTTAAGAGGACATGTGTCTGATCGAGGGTGAGCCACATGTCAAGCTCTAGAGAGTCTCTTTCATCTATTATATATATATATATATATATATGATGACGACGATGATGATGATAATGATCCCTACTATTTCTCCTTCATCCATCGCTTCTCCTCCTCCATTTCTCTCAATCTCCATTGTCTTTCTAACTCTTGCATCTGATTCAACTCCCTACGCTTTAAATTGGGAAACTTTTTCTTCTTTATAATTTTCTGGCCAAATCAATGAGTAGCAGCTCCCAAAATTTGCAAAAGAATAGTTTTTCCAAACAAGGGAGTATTAGAGAGAGCAATCAGTCTCAGCTTTGACATTACACAAACGCTTCAGCTCCTCAAAGATCTTTGCAACAGACAACAAAGACAAAAGAAGATAGGCCCAATCAAATAACAAACAATTCATGTCGAAGATGATATCTAAAGAAGAGCCCAATAATAGTCAAAAATCACAATCCATGAAACCTAACATCATTCAACGGTCATCTCCTCAAATCAAACAAGACAAAACTGAAGAAATTGCTGGGAATCTTACAGACTGTGATGTCGTTGCAAAAGTAAAAGGAGTGAGATGTAGTACGGAGTCAAGGATAAAGACATGCAACTGATTCAAGCACCTTGATAGCAATCTGATTGTGACATTTTTCAAGAGATTAAGGATCTTAGATTCTCTATATAAGACAATATTGTATCACAATGTAATCAAGTGTGAAATATTGAAATAAAATGAGGAAGTTTTCAGATTCTCTCTTCTTCTTTCATGGTATCAAAGCTATGGACAACAAATCCATGGAGCTTTATTCACATCCAGTTCTAAATAAACTCAAATTGTGTCACAGTTAGACACACAAAAAGAAATTATAACCTTTAGAAATCTCAGTTTGAGTCATTTCTTTATGGTCAGAATCTTCTTGGGTTTGTTACTGGAGCTACACCACCACCTGCTATAGTTCTTCCGGTTCCTGGCATAGTAGGAAACACTGGGATGTTCAAAATCCTGACTATAACCTATGGGTTAGATTAGATCAAGTTGTTAGAGCATGGCTTCTCGGGTCTCTATCATAAGATACACTATCAGAAGTTGTGAGGACAAATACCTCACATGAGTTATGACTTGCCCCAGCTAAAAATTTCAACCGGGTCTCCTCATCAAGGTTGTTTGAGTTACAGAGAAGGCTACAAACCACATCAAAGAAAGATAAAAACATGTCAGAGTATCTCAAGTATACCAAAACAATATGTGAGTTGTTGTCATCCATGGGGAGACTTGTTGATGAGAAAATAAAAATATTTGCTACACTTAACGGATTAGGAAGAGAATATAAGCCTATTAAAACATCTATAGAAGGATCTATGGACACATATCTCTCTCCTACCTTTGAAGATGTGATTCTACGCATAACTTGTTATGATGATATGCTAGCAACCTATAATGGCAACATTGAAGTCATTCCTTATATGGCATTCAATACTGTCAGATCTGAATGAAAATACTGGTACAACAATCATGGTAGATGTTACATCAGAGGCAACAAAGGAAGAATTCTTCTCCACAAGAGGAAGAGGCTTTCACCAGCAAATCTCATTAGGTTCAAGCTCTTCTTCCTCATCTGGTAGCACCTATGGCAATGGCAATAGAGTGGTATGTCAAATCTGTGAGAAACAAAGACATCCTGCACTCAAATTTTGGGATAGGTTTAATAATAGTTACAAGTATGTAGAACTTCCTATTGCTTTAGCTGCAAATCTCTATTATCTATCTGTAAACTCACAGGAGATTACCCTTGTGCTTTTGACTTTGATTGTGATGGTGTGCGTATGAATGATAAGAATACAAAGAGGTTACTAACTTTGGGAAGCACTCATAATGACCTTTATGTACTGGAGGATTTTCAAGTCTTCTATTCAACCAGGCAGCATTATGCAAGTGATGAAGTCTGGCATATGAGGCTTGGACATCCACACTCAAAGATTCTTCAGTATATTTCATTAGCAAAAGCCATTACTATCATTAATAAGAGAACCAAGAATATGTGTGAGGCATGTCAATTGGAAAAAGCTCAAGACTTCCCTTTTTTAATTCTGTTTTTTTTCCTTCTAGACCTTTAGAGGGAGTCCATTGTGATCTCTCGGGTCCTTCTCCAATAATGTATGTTCAAGGCTTTTGATACTATGTGGTATTTATTGAAAACTACTCAAGATTCTCTTGGTTTTATCCACTCAAGCTGAAATCTTATTTCCTTTCTGTCTTCACAAGCTTTCAAACCTTAGTTGAAAATCAGGTTCAAACCAACATTGGATCTTTTCGAAGTACTGGTGGTGGTAAATTTACAAGCTCAAAGTTTCAGCAACTCTTACAAACCAAATGAATCAGACATCTCATATCTTGCCCTCACACTCTTCAGCAAAATGGCTTAGCAGAGAGAAAACATTGGCATATCACAAAGTTAGATTTATCAATGATGTTCCAAAGTTGAATGCCACAAAATATTGGGTTGAGGCTTTCTTCACTGCAAACTTCTTCCATCATTAGTATTCGAACACTACTGTAGCCCCTATGAGATTCTACATAAAGCAAGCTCAAGAATACACTTCTCTACGTGTTTTTGGATGTGTTTGTTATCCTACTTTAAGGGATTATGCTAGTGATAAGTTTAATCCTCGATCACTAATAGTTTGAGGGTGGCTATTAGTGAGAACAATCAGTCTCAAATTCAATGTTACATAAACGCTTCAGCTCCTCAGAGATCTCCTCTGCAACTAGAAAACAAAGACAAAAGAAGACAAGCACAATCAAATAACAAAACAACACACACCCAAGATGATATCTAAAGAAGAGACCTATAACACTCAAACATCACAGCCAATGAAACCTAACATCATTCAATAGTCATTTCCTCAAATCAAACAAGACAAAACTAAAGAAATTGTTGGGAATCTTACAAGATGTGATGTCGTTGCAAAAGCAAAAGGAGTGAGCTGTAGTACGGAGTCAAGGATTGAGACAAGCAACTGATTCAATCCTCTCAGCACCTTGATAGCAATCTGATTGTGACATCTGTCAAGGATGTTAGAGCAGAATCATTTTCTCATATGCCACTTTTGCCAAAAACATTTTCTCATATGCCATCCTCATCTATTTCATTTTCGGCAACATTTATTTTTAATTGTAAAAAGTGATAAATTACCAAAAACCCTTGCCACTTTTGAGAAATTACATGCTCCAACCTCAAAAAATCTGATTGAATCGGATATAACCCAAAAACCCAATTGATCCATCTTAATTTGCCACTTTCAAAGGAAAAAAATAGAAAAATCTCCTCCATCTTTCTTTCGCGATAACTCTTCCAACTCCTCTAACTTCTCCATTTTTAACCGTCAAAATCTTCTGCCGCCGTCGCCAAAAATAGTCCGCCGTCTTCCGCCGCCGTCGCCCAAAGTAGTCTGCCTTGGTAAGTTCGCAATCCCTTACTCCTCCATGTCAACTTTCATGCTCTTCTTTCAAATTGGTAAGTGCACAACATCTATTTTGAAAATTGGTAAGTGCACAGAGACAAGAACACTGTCTCATTCTCATTTCGATTCTGTTTTGGTTGTAGGTTCTATATTTGAGAAATTTGGTTGAGGTTCTGTATTTGAGAAATTTGGTTGTAGGTTCTGTATTTGAGAAATTGTACCATTTGTACCAATTACATTCTGCCGTTATTCTTGTGTAAGAGATCCGACCTAATTGGTGTTGTTATTTTTCAGCAATGACTAAGGTAAGAGACAAGGATGGTACCTATGAATCAACAAAAGGGAAGGATCCAAAAAAGAGTGAAGAAGAGGAAGATGAAGTTAGTCATTCCAAAGAAGATGAAGATAGGGTTAATGAGGAAGAGAATGATTTGGAAGAAGAGAGAAAGGATACTGAAAATGAGGAAGAGGAAGAGGAATGACCCGAGAATGAAGATGACGAGGAGACAAAGTCAAATGAGGAAGAGGAAGTGGAAAGACCCGAGAATGAAAGTGATGAGGAGGAGGAAAATTAAGAAGAGAGAAATGAAGGTGATGAGAATGAAGAGGAAAGAAACCTTGATGCTTCGGAACCTACAACAACATCGGAGGTGTGTACATTGATTTAGAATGGTGAAAGTTTGGAGATTTTGGATATTTTGTGGTTTACGGTTAACTGGAACAACTAGTACAAATTTGTATATTTTGTGCTTTATGGGTAACTAGAACAACTAGTACACCGTAGAATATTTTGTGGTTTAGGATTAACTGGAACAACTAGTACAAGTAGTAAAGATTAAGATTACTTAGGATCAGTTTGTTAATAATTTTGCTTTGAATTTGCAGGATGATGATGATATGCAACCACCGCAGCCAGAGAAGCTGTTCTTTGGTCAGAGTGAGTACCAAAAGTCTTGCAAGATAGCTACAAGGTGTAGTGTAAAATAGGTGATGCAATACATTGAGGAAGAGTTTCCTTCTGATTGAAGTGGTTCAGGAAACATGATCAGTTCAAGCATGTATTCCACATGCATAAGCAGTCAAGCCACATGCATAAGCAGTCAAGCCACATGCTCCAAGGAATGTGGATGCTTCTTCTCCGAATAACATGTACGGAGAAGGAAAATGAGTGTTGGTTTGTGGTGAATGGAGTGCCGGTTAGGTATTCTCTGTAGGAGCACACGTTGTTGACAGGTTTGAACTGCTATGACTACCCCGTGAACTGGAAGAAACTGGGTGATATCAAGTTTATAGAGAAAGTTTTTAAGAAGAAAAAGAGGATCAAAATCTCAGATGTGGAAGAGAAGCTCGGAGAGATGAAGAAGAAGGGGTCTATTGACAGGAAGAAGCTTATTATCTTGTATTTCTTATGCAAGGTAGTGAAAGCTAAGTCCAAGAGTGATGGAAACATTGATCTCTTCCTTCTTAGTGTTGTAAATAATGTGCATGCGTATGAGATTTTTCCTTGGGGGCACTTCACCTTTGATGATATTATGGAAGAGATTAGGCGGTTTGTCAAGAGTTTCAAAGACGAAGTAAAACCAAGATAACAAGCCACCTTTAGTGGATTTATTTTCCCTCTTGAGGTAACTCTTAAATATTATTAATGCATCCAATCAAGATATTGTATTTTTCCTTTAATGAATATTTTTGAGATATTGTAATTCAATGTGTAGGTTCTTGCATTCGAGTGCATTCCACATCTTGGACGCAAGTTTCGAGATGTTATACCCGCTGAGAAGGATTATCCCCAGTTGTGCAAGCACAAGTTCTCTGATAGTTGCATGAAAGGTTTTCCATTGGAAGATATCAATGAAGAGCTTGGAAGCACAAATGTTAGAGTTTGTTGTAATATTATTTGTATTTTTATCTATTATGAGATTGAATGAAGTTGAATGAATTAAAATTCATAGGATATCACAAGCATCCTTGAAGCCGACTCTTATGAGAAAGTTATGTTGGCGCAAATCATTCCTGATTCTGTTGATGATGGGATATGTTTTGTAGATAGTCTCGTTGAGAGTTGGGTTCAGCGTCTCACCGTACAGAGGAAGAAGATCTGTTGGAAAGATCTCTACGAGTTGGACGTGGCTGCTCAAAGTTGTGAAGTTCTTCATAATTTTGATGGAGCTGCAGAGAAGGTTGATGGAGTTCCCACAGCAAGCTTGGAGCGGGAACTAAAGAAAATGATGGAGAAAGGCTTTCGGGATATTTATCAGAAACTTGATGTCATGGATAAGAGATTGAATAAAGTTGAAGAATTTCTTGGTGCAGTTCAGTTAGTTGCGGGTGAACAATCGGGGACAGCTAGAGATGCCAAGGCTGTTGTTGAGGAAGAAAAGGAAGAACTTCCAAGTGGAGTCCCTGATCCAATGGATGTTTAGATAAGTAAGTCTTTTGCTAGAGTGATTGATAATATTTGATTGAGTTAATGGTGTATTTGTTGTGTTTAAATCTTTTCGGAATTTGATGTAGGTGAGGAGGCTAGTGGAGTCCCCGATGCTGGTGTTGAGACAGAGACGCAAGGAAAGAAAAAGAAAGGAAAAGGAAAGAAAGGAAAGAGAGAAAAGGAAGATAGGAAAGAGAAGAAGGACAGTGGAGTTGAAATAGAAAGTGAGAAGAAGTGAACAAGGCAGTCATCAAGGTTGATTAGAACACCATACGTAGCTAAGCAGAAGCGAATGAGAAAGACTTGAGAGTAGCAAGGTTGAAGTGAACAAGCCTCCATTTCTAGTGTTATTTTGGTTATTATGTTATTTTGGTATTGTCTTTATTAGGTACTCAGTTGTATTTTGCTACTAGATTTATGTTGGTGTTAGTATTTATGCAGACGAACAAGGTTTGCTTTAACTCAAGTATTTTTCTTCCGACTAAGCCAACTAGTACAACTAAATCGGCACAACTGAGCCAACTAGTACAACTAAAGCGGCAAAAGTGAGCCAACTAGTACAACTAAATCGGCACAACTGAGCCAACTAGTACAACTAATTTGGCACAACTGAGACAACTAGTACAACTGAAGCGGCACAACTGAGCTAACTAGTACAACATAATTAGTGTCTTAAAAAGCAACATTTCAGTGTCTACAAAACAACATTCTAAATTCTTACAAAACAACATTCCAAACTACTGAATACCAAGATACTTTTTCATCCTACGCATCTCGTGGTCTTTCTTGGATAGTTGCTCCTTAAGGTCATCAATTTCAACACGCATTTGTTGCATCGACTCGCGAATGGACTCCAAAACAGGATTAGCACCACCTCCATAGCAGAATGCGTGTCGTATTGATTCTTTCTGCTCATCAAGTTGGATCCCTATTTTTTTTAGTTCCTCATCTATTGCAATATCCCAAAATTTAGATATGTGCAGCCCACCATCCTAAATATTTTCCAAAAAATTATATCATAAACATCAAACACAGTTTAGAAAAATTGGTGAGATATCCTTACATCACTCATTGGACATTTGTAGAAATCTCAGCCTTGATTTTTGGGTGTGGGAGAGACTTCAAGCCAAACTAATCGACCACAAAAGTAAGTAGACGGAACACCAAAATAACAATCAATTATAGCATCATCATCTACTCTATTTGGATTCTCGCTACTTGCATTGCAACTACCCAGACAACTTGGTGGCATTACTAAATCTAAAATTAGAAATAAGAAATTATAATAGATTAAGAAATTGTTGAAATTAAAGGGAAAGTAATTGTTGAAATTATAATATATTAAGAAATTGTAATAGATTTACTTTTGAATCTTGCCAAATCGAACAAAGAAGAGAAGAATGAAGAAGAGAGAAGAAGAAGAGAGAAGAAGAAGACAGAAGAAGAAAGAAGAAGAAGAGATAAGAAGAAAGAAGAAGAAGAGTATAAAATAGAAGAAAAAAGAAGGGAAAGTAAGAGAAAAAAGAGAGGAATCTTCGGTTGAAAAAAATAAAATATAAAAAAGGTCAAAGTGCCAACGTGGCATAATGGACTTCATCCACATAGTTCGTGATAAAACATAGTTGTTCGTTCAAGTTTTCTAGTTGTACTTTCATCCACATAGTTGTCCACACCAGTTTTCTAGTTATACTAGGCCAATACTTCGTTGGTCATTTACCTTTATCTAATCATCAAAAGATTTTATATTAACTAGGAGAGAACCCATGGATATTTATTTAGATTTATATTTTAGATAAAATATGTTCATTATACATATAAATTATGTGATACATCAAATTTGTTTTAAAATATATTTTTTATTTTTAATTCTCATTTGATTTCCTCTTAGATGAGTCGGGTGACCATTTCTACAATAGGAATGAGTGATAACAATTTACAATTTAGAATTAAATTGTTTTTTTACCTTGTTATATGTGGATGTGTTTTGTTTTACAAACTTTGATAGTAATTTTTTTTCTTTTAAATATAGATGGTAATTTTCTTCTTTGATATTTTGGTGTAAAATATATTTTTAAACTTTTAGACTCAAACATTTGTCTAATATTATTTTTATATTTTGAATAATTAATCTAAGTTCAATGTAATTGTAAATAGATTTATTTGAATTAACCTTTTATAAAAAGAATGTTCATTTTTAAATTTAACATGGGGATTTGTGGGCATAAATGTTAATTATCTGATCATTTTTGTTTATTTTTAATATTAATATTTCATTTATTAGATATTTAATTAGAATATTATATTTAATCTAAGGAATATGTGGTTTCTTAAGTCTTGTATTTAAAAAAGAAAATTATTTTTCCTAATCTATAGTAATTAATGTATTGTTTAAAATAAATTGAAAAAGGAATTAAAGGCACATAATGTTTAAAATGTTTATATAACATTAAAAAGAGATGATGTAAGAGATGATGTGTCATTTCACATGACATTTTATGGAGAGTTTTCGTCATTCTTTATATATAGTTTGCTCGTCCCAGAGCAATTCCAACTGATCTTTCATAATTTTCATAGCTATTACTTATAATTTTGTAGATAAAATAAAATAAATTATTAATTTGTAGAAGTGCTTTCTGAACCCTCGTTAACGTTTATTTTAATATTTATGCATTTATTGAATTCAATTTTAATGATAACTGTATATGTGTATGAGTAATCCACCGGTTAGATTTATGTGATTTGCTTATATATAGGAGGATTGGGTGTAAATCACGTGAGTTCTTAAAATCTAGAACCACAGTAATTAATGTATTATTTAAAATAAATAAAAAATAAAAAGTTATATAATATTTAAAAATGTTAATATAACATTAAAAAGAAATGATGTGTCATTTCATGCAGAGTTTCTTTCGTATTTATATATAGGATTAAAAAAATATGAAGTAAAATAGATTTAAAAAATGGTTTTACTATCACTGAGGGTGATAACGTAAGAGGTTGTGGTGTTATTTATCAAGAAGAGTTCGTTAATAATCAAACTAGATGGATTTTTCGGAGATGTTAGGTAAGGGTGATTTTTGGCAGTCGAAAAGAGTTAGTGTTGTATCGTGAGACTCACGATGGCTTCGCTGCCAGACATGGTGGCCGGTGAGGGTTCAAGGTTTGCTGTCGAGAATGGAGTGGTTCAGTCTATTTTGGGTGCTGAGGTTTCATCGGGTCTAAGAAAAGATGTGCAGAGCGGTGACGTGCGGTTGGAGGAAATTATAGGTCTGTCATCATTAATGTCGGAGCAGGGTTCAAAGATAGCAATGCAAATCAGAGCTGTCGGGGTGAAGGTTTCAAAGGTAGAGAAAGGATCAGTGGTTGAATCAGTGTCAGAGACTGCTTCAGAAGGGATTAAGGGATCAAGGGTATCGTTGGCTTAAGATTTTGTTACAGGTTAAGAGGTTCCGAAGTCTTCTACGGCAGTTTCAGGGTCTAAGGTTGTGACAGTAACAGAGGTTCCAAAGGTTTCTACTGCAGTTTCAGGGTCTGAGGTTGTGACAGTATCAGCTAGTTTGCAAGTTTTAGCGAAAGCTTTGGCTACAGAGGTTGTTGCGGTTCTTTCAGGGTCTGAGGTTGTGACAGTAACAGAGGTTCCGAAGGTTTCTGCGGCAGTTTCAGGGTTTGAGGTTGTGACAATAACAGAGGTTTTGAAGGTTTCTGCGGCACTTTCAAGGTCTAAGGTTGTGACAGTAGCAGTTTCAGTGGATGCAGGAGAAGCAAATTCTGTTGGGTACACTAACAAGGTTTCGGGACATGAAGGCCTTATTAACAGCTCTGGTTTAGAGGATGGAACAGCTCGAGTTTTGGATACTAGTTCTGATATGAGAGATGCTATGGTTATAGCTCCACCTGCTACGGTGGCTCGAAAATCATATTTGCAAGTGGTTCAGAAAAAACCGAGTTTGGTAAAACATGATATGATGGTTTCAGTGGAAGATGGTATCAGACTATCATGGTTCCTGACGATATAATAAATGATCAAGCTCCTCTTTGGGAAGATTTGATTGTTGGGAAATTCTCGGAAGCATCTCTTCACATTGCAAAAGTATACGTCATTGTGAATAAAATCTGGTCCTATGAAAATAAGTCTATCAAGATTAACACATATGTGGTGAACTCCTCTACATAAAATTTTGAATTCAAGATAGAGTGATAAGAGAGAGAATTTTAAGAAGATTCATGTGGAATATTGTCGATAAGCAAATGATGGTTTCTAAGTATGGATCTCTTGTCGAAGAAGAGCAATCAGCCCTCTGTTCCATGCCTCTTTGGGTTACTCTTAAGGACATTCCTTCTTCGTTTTTTTCTTGGAAGGGATTAAGTTTCTGGCAAGTGTGGTTGGTGAGCCTAAGCGATTTCATCCGGACACAGAGTTATGCATGAATTTTGACGAGGAAAAGGTTTTTATTGATGTGGATTTAACTAAACCGTGGCTAGGATCTTTTCGTTTTAAGACGAAGCAGGGGGTAACTTCAGAAACTTTTTATTAATACTCATGGCTGCCCCCTAAGTGTAATGTATGTTTCGAGTGGGGTCATTCTAGGGACGCTTGTCAAGCTAAGGAAAACTCCGAGGTTTCCATACCTAAAATACTCAAGCGAGTAGATTCATGTCATCAATCAACAGCGGTAAATTCCGCTTCTATTCTAGTTGTTTACCCTTGTGCTACCATTATGAAATCTACAACAGCTATGAATGGTTCTAAGCAAAATCAAGTTTCGTCACATCATATATATGAAGATGCAGATGTGGGTGACGAAAGTGTTGAACCTTTGAGTGGTTTAGTAGCGGATGTACCTACTATTTTTAGCCCTCCGCAACAAGATTCGCCATAGCCTTTGAGTGGTTTAGTGGGTGGCGGGTACGTTGCTTCATGGAATGATCCATCGGTAAGGCTATCAAAAATCAATAATTTCCCATCAATGGCGGCAAGGCTTCAGCTGTTTTGCCTCAGGTACATGTTCAGTTCTCGGGAATTACAAAAGGTGATGCAAGTCTAAGGTCAGAAAGAGATGGCTGGTCAGTAGTTTCACCAGGAAAAGGAACTCATTCAGGGGGTAAGTCTCTTCCTACGCAAGGTTTAGTTGGGTTGCCTTCTTGTTTTTCAGTTCTTGATGTGGAGGAGGTTGCTATGGACACCCCAAGAAGAAATCTGAGAAAAACATTTGGAAAGTATAGAAACTGAATTAAAGTTGGGAGCTGAAAATGAAGAAGGAGAATTTTGTCACCTTGATCAAAGAGAAAAGCTGATCGTTAGTGAAATATCTCTTCGACAATCCCTGCCCCAAAAATCTAAGGGCATAAATAAGATCAAATCAAAAGTTGTTAACCTCAACACGTAGGAGTCTTCGCCTAGTGTTGGGGGAATGAAGTCCACTAAAAAGAGTTAATATGTCAGGTTTTTTCTGGAATATTAGAGGACTCAACAAATCGTCTAAGCATTTGGTTGTCAGGAGCTGGGTAAATTCTAGAGAGTTTTAGTTTGAGTGTATTTTGGAAACGAAGGTGAAGGAAGGTCGAGTGAGCAGTATTGGTTATTCTATTTTTGGGGATTGGTCGATTTGATCTAACTATGAGTTCAGCTAGTTAGGGCCAATCTGGGTTGTTTGGAATCCTCTTGTTCAAGTTTTCTCTTTTTCAAGAGTTGTCAATTGATTACTTGCTCAATAAAGCTGGAGGATAGAGAGGAGGAATTTTTTTGCTCTATTATCTATGACTCAAATTTTGTGGAAGAGCGTAAAGAGTTTTGGAATGATCTGAGAGATCACCAAAACTCTCCAATCATTCAGAAGAAACCTTGGATCTGCATGGAGGATTTCAACGAAATTTTAAAGGTGAAGAGCATGCATGCTTTGAGGATTCACCTCTTTTTTCAGGTATGCGTGACTTCCAAGAGCAATCAAGAATATGTTCTTTTGAGAATATGGCTTATCAGGAACCTTTGTTCACTTGGTGTAATACACAAAGTGATGGTTTAATCTCAAAGAAGCTGGATAGAGTACTAAAGAATGACCAATGGGATCTTAGTTTTCCTCGGGCTTACTGTGTTTTTGAAGCGGGAGGATGCTCGTATCATCTAAGAGGTAGAATTCCTCTTGATGACAATTTACAAACCGCAAAGAAGCCGTTCAAATTTATAAATTCGCTAATGCAGTTAGAGGAGTTTTGGCCGATGGTGGAGAAGTTTTAGGGAGATACTCAGCCTATTTTTCTCTCGACTTCATCCCTTTTTCGTCTTTCAAAGAAATTAAAAGAGTTTCAGCCATTAGTAAGGGGTTTAAAGAAGTAGTGGTTGGGTAATCTATCTCGAAGAGCGGTGGAAGCTTACACGTATTGTGTGAGAACAATGTTTTGAATTTTGATTTACCAACGTCTCAGCATTTGGAAGAAGAAAATGAGGCGTATCGTAGATGGAGTTATATTGCGGGTGTTGAAGAGATTTTTCTAAAGCAGAGATCGAAGCTACATTGGTTGAGAATTGGTGATCAAAATAATAAAGCTTTCCATAATGCGGCTGTTGTTCGTAAAGCGAAAAATACCATTTGAGAAATAAAGTGCAGAGATGGGAGTGTATTGTCGGACAGTAAGAAGTTAAAGGATGAGGTGAAGGTCTTTTTCTGGGAATTTTTGCAGTTATCCCTGATGATTATGAGGGAATGTCGATAGAACAACTTCAAGAGTTGATTCCGAACATGTGCTCTGAGGAGGAAAAAGACAGGCTAGACACGAGAGTTTTAGATGAGGAAATCAGAGATGTATTATTTTCGATGCCAAATAATAAATCATCAAGTCCATATGGGTTTAATGCAGATTTTTTAAGAAGGTTTGGAAACTTGGTAAGGATTTTACCATCTCCGTCCAGTCTTTTTTCGTTAAAGGTTTTCTGCCGAAAGGAATGAATTCAACTGTTCTAGCCCTCATACTAAAGAAAAGTTCAGCTCTGGAAATGAAGGATTATATGCCTATATCTTGTTGTAACGTGATTTACAAGGTTATCTCGAAGATTATGGCAAACCGATTGAAATGTATTCTACCACATCTCATTTCACTTAATCAATCTGCTTTTGTGAAGGACATGTTGTTAATTGAGAATTTGCTGCTTGCTACGGAGTTAGTAAAAGACTATCATAAGGATTTGATTTCTTCTCGTTGTGCTACAAAGATTGATATATCAAAAATGTTTGAGTCAGTTCAATGGTCTTTTTTACTAAATGTTCTGAAAGCTATGGATTTTCCGGATGAATTCATACATTAGATTTCTATTTGCATTACAACTGCCTCATTCTCAGTTCAAGTAAATGGTGAGCTACCTGGTTATTTCCAAAGCAAACGAGGAATGCGACAAGGTTTCTGTTTGTCGCCTTATCTTTTTGTTATTGCCATGAATGTGCTTTCAAAATTATTGGATAATGCAGCTAATGCTCGACAGACGGATTATCACCTGAAGTGTAAAAACATTGGACTAACGCACCTAAGTTTCATAGATGATATTTTGGTGTTTATAGATGGAAAAATTCAATCGGTAGAAAGGATAGTCTCAGTCTTCGAAGTTTTTGCTAAGATATCGGGGCTGAGAATTAGTTTGGAAAAATCAACGATTTATCTAACGGGTGTTACTCAAGCGGCACAGAATGAGATTAGTCAGCGGGTTTTTTTCTCTTCTGGGACTTTTCCAATTAGATAGTTGGGATTATCATTGTTGACTAAGAGGATGACATCAAGTGATTGTCAGCATTTGCTAGAATCAATAAGGAATCGTATCAGTTCATGGTCTGCAAGGTTCTTATCAATAGCTGGACGGCTACAGCTTATTGCCTTTGCTTTGATGAGCATATCGAATTTTTGGTTATCCACTTTCCGTCTTCCCAAGGCTTGTATCAGAGAGATTAAGAAACTATGTTCTTCTTTCCTTTGGTCAAAAGCAGCTTTGAACTCAAAGAAAGCAAAAATAGGTTGGGAGTACATTTGTAAGCCTAAGAATGAAGGAGGGCTAGGCATAAGACCGTTGTCGGAAGTAAATACTCTGTTTTGTCTGAGATTGTTATGGCGTGTAATATCTTCGCATTTCTCGCTGTGGATAAAAGGGGTTCAAGTATACTTGATACGGAAAACTTCTTTATGGTCTATTAGTAAGGATGCAATGGGGGGGGAGTTCTTGGATGTGAAGAAAAATCTAAAAGACTGTCTGCTAGCTCGTACATTATATAAAGTGGATATCCAAAATGGCGAGTCAACATATTTTTTGTTTGGTAATTGGTCTAATTGGGGTTGTTTGTATGATAAGCTTGGTATGCGAGGTATAATTGATCTGGGAGTCGTTGCTGGAAGCCTCGGTGGCTTCAGCCTAGACGTCTAGAAGGCGACATCGTCATCGGATAGAGTTTTTTCAACAGGTAGAAGCAGCGCTAGAGGATAAAAGGAACAGGACTACACCGGATATGAGGGATGTAGTGCTTTGGCGATATAAGGGAAATAAGTACAAAGATTTTTTTAGTACAAAACACACTTGGCAAATAACTCGTCAAACATTCTCAAATGTTACTTGGTCAAAAGGAGTTTGGTTCATGCATGCAATGCCAAAATATTCAGTATTTACGTGGTTGTCTATTTATAATCGTCTACAGTCAAGGCAGCATCTATTTTTCGCTTGTTTTTATTTTGGACAGGTTTGGAAAATTTTATTACAAGGCCTTCTGAGGAATAGATTCAGCACAGATTGGACAAGCATGATCAACCTCATCTCAGACACAAGTCTTGACAGGTTAACTCTGCTCCTAACTCGTTATACATTTTAGGCAGTGATTCATAGTATTTGGAGGGAAAGAAATGCGCGACGCCATGGAGAGCCACCGAATTCATGCTCTGTCCTTATCAAGAAGATTGATAAACAAATAAGAAACCGCTGTAGCACGATTCATGATCGAAAAATGGAGGAAAATTCTTCAACATTGGTTTGCTTCTAGGAGTTAATCGGCTTCAACACTCAGCTTTAATCACTTTTTCATCGGCCATCTTGAGCTCTTTCGAAAGTGGATTGTACTATTTTCTCAAATACTGGTTTTTTTTTTATCTCAAATGAGTTTTCCAGTATTAGTTTTTAACGAGACAAACACTTTTGATGTTCTATTTTTCAAACATTGTTGCATTTGTTGTAAAAAGTTTTATTAAATATAATTTAACATAATATTAAAAAAACTTAAGAGATTGTTTGGGCTTTTTTTTGCGGCTATGGATTACTTTTTTCTCTCTTGCTGCCTTATCATATAATCAGGATTGTATAAATGGCAATATTATTTTATTTTTAGTATTTTTATACACAACCACCTAATTTATATGTAATATTTGTTCGATGTATACGTAATTTGGAATGATCAAATGACTGTGAATTAATAATTTATAGACATGCTTTTTAATATATAATTTGAAATTTTAAAAGATGTTTGTGTAATGGTGGTAACTGGTGAAAAAGAAGATCCACATGTTTAATTTAATAATTAAATTAGGTGTATATGTGCAATGTTAGTATGAAACATTATCCAATGGACTGAAATAGATCACCATATGTTACAATTTATTTGAAAAGAAGATGATGATAAATTTGATGTAACAAACTTCATAATAGTCTCTCTGCTTTTATGCAGAGTGAAGAGCCTAACCTGCAACTAAGACCCTCTTCCTTCACTAGAGTCCTTGCCAGACTTGGCTTCATTCCTCTTTTGTTTCCTCGGCATCTTCTTACTCTTCTTAAACTCATCTTCTGTCCACGGCTTTCTTTCTTCAAGCCTCATATTCATGAGCTTCCAAGGTGGTTCAAATCCAACAATCCTAGGTTATTCTGTTTCGGTATGGTTCACCACAGTACCACACCACCTTATGTTTGAATAATAGAATAGACTTTGGAATCAATTGCTCAAATGATCATATCCATGAAAAGTCATTTTCAATTGGCTCTTTTATCAAAATGAAATTTGATTTTCGGTCAAATCGGGTTATATAGTTGTAATTGTAAATGATACCAAGAAAAAAACGGTAGCTCAGATAATTTATACATTCGTCGCGCGCGTTGTGCGTCCAGAGTTCGAATTTGTTATTTGTGGTACAACTGGGTATAATTGGTTTTTTTTAATTAGTACAACTATGACATAACGGGTACAACTAGTACAAATTGGTATAACTATGGAATAACTAGTACAAATTGGTAAATCTATTTGTATTACCTAAGTATATATAGTTGTAACTGTAAATGATACAAAAAAGACACGATAGCTTAGATGGTAACAACGTTTATACAGAGGTGAAATATTCGAGTCTCATCTTCGGCTACATGAGAAAAGGAAAAGAGAGAAATGATCATTTGAGATTTTGGCCTCAGCCTTTGGTCGGAAAAAAAAAAAAGAAATCCAACAACCCAAAAATTCGATTTACCAATATTGGTAACTAACATTTCGAATAATCTTTACATAGAAAATGAAATCGTGATTTTGTATAAGGTTGATGAAACTGACTTTCTTTGAAAATGTTTATTTATACCCTAAAATGGATTTACTCTTTTTAGTCTTTTAAATATCAATGAATATGAGTTGACACAATATATATATATATATATATATGCATTCTTTGAAATTTCAAGAAATTTTTTTAAAAGAACTACTGAGAAAATGGACAAGCCGAAGAAATCGTCTTTTGAAATTAGTATCTGCTCACCTTTCACAGTCTCATGTCCAATGCTTTACAAGACTTACTCTTGCTAGAGACTTCAATGTAAGAGATATCGCCTTCTCTATTATAGCCTCTATCTTCTTCCATAGGCTTCAAGCACATCCTCTCTTCACAATCACTATTGCTTGGCCCTGAACTTGAAGTTAAACAACATGGCTGTGTTCTCATTTGAACAGACCTGAGTAGAGCGGTTCTCCTCAAGTCACCCGAATGGCAGATATCGCTAGGAGATGATGGAAACCTTCCCTCTGTGTCTGATCCTCTTTGACGAGGCAGTGGAGTAGTAGTAGTAGTTGTTGGATTGGTGGTCATAGAGGTAGGACATGTATGTGAATGGTGTGTGATTGTTAATGACATTGATGACAGGTGTGGTGACTTTGTTGAAGTGGATCAGTATAGTGAAACTGGACTAGTTGGGCGGCTCTTGGGTTGCGATGAGCAAGTGCTTGCTATTGTTGTTGGGTCCTCGCAGAATCTTGCTTCGTCTGAGTCTTCTGACATGAGAGAGTATTGTAATGGTAAAATCATCATGTGTTACATATGACAACATTAATGAAACTCATTAGATAGTTAATGTTGAAACTTGGTAACAACAAATGCTCCATTCCAGAGACTTTATGAGCTAAAAAAGACCACTAGAGCATCTTCTGGTATCAAGTTTCAAAACACGAATTAAGATAAGAGAAACAAAACAATCTTCATAAGCGTTGTATAGGCGATATTTCAAAATACACACTTCAAGACCATTTTGGGTAACGACTATAATAACATCTAATACCAAAACTTTCTACTTTTGAATAAACACAGATATGTGCCAAAAAGATCAATCAATTGCAACACCAAATACGAACAAGAGATTCACAAACCTGTGATAAAGAAAGCTCTCAGACGGAGCTGGAGACTCTAACATGTTGACGGGAAGTGAGTCTCCGACTGTTAATCCATTTAAACTGCACGCCATTATCTAAAACAAAGATGGTGGCGAAATCTCAGGACATTTTAAACACCATAAAAATGAAAACTATAGAAGCTATTATAAATTGATTGCAGAATGTGAATCCATAGAACTAACGGATTTGATATAACCATTTCCAACAACAAACCTCGCTGAGATAACGTTTCTGGGAGCGAAGGTTGTCGAGATAAACCTCGTCTTCGGGATCTCTGGTTAGTTCCCCCTCGGTGACGAAACTGATAACATGTTATTATGAAGAGAAGAGTTTACGAAATCCGCAGTATCCGTCACTATGTGAATTGGAACTGGTGGCTCATTAGCTGCTTCTTGTGTCACTGACCTTTAGCTGCTTCTTGTGTCACTGACCTTCCTCCTGCAGAGTTAAACTCAAACATCAAAACAAGATATTTATGAACAATATCCACAACTTGCATAATTCAAATACTAATAAAAATTGCAGAAAATGTAAACTAACTAACATGTATAGTTTTTAGTAAATAATCTAAGTTGCAAACAAAGATACTGTAATGAATCTAATCAAAATCATACATTCCAATTTTGTTATTCCACAGTTCCATAACACATTTTAAAATCAAGACCAAAATCGCAATTATAGACCCTAAGAAAAGAGAGAAATTTAGATGGCTAAACACACATTTTGATCAGAAATGAAGTTACGTTAAACATGTAATCCGTTTATTTTTCAATCAGTTGATTCAAAAAGAGAAAATTACAAAAGTTATTTGGGGGAATCTAAGGGTTAAACAGATCGATTACGAATCCGTAACGAAATGAATATAAATTAGTAGCCAAAATTAATACCAACATACTCCTTCATCCTATGCATCTTGTCGTCTTTCTTGGATAGTTGCTCCTTAAGGTCATCAATTTCAACACGCATTTGTTGCATCGACTCGCGAATAGACTCCAACACTGGATTAGCACCACCTCCGTAGTGGAATGCGTGTAGTATTGATTCTTTCTGCTCATCAAGTCGGATCCTTATTTTTGTTAATTCCTCATCTACTGCAATATCCCAAAACTTAGATATGTGCAGCCCACCATCCTACACATTTTCCCATAAATTATATCACAAATGTCAAACATAATTTAGAAAATTTGGTGAGATATTCTTACATCACTCATTGGACATTTGTACAATTTTTGGCCTTGATTTTCGACTGTGGTTGAGACTTCAAGCCGAACTAATCAACCACAAAAGCAAGTAGACGGAACACCATAATCACAATCAATTAAATCATTTTCATCTAGTCCATTTGGACTTCGCTACTTGCATTGCAACTACCCGGACAACTTGGCGGCATTACAAAATCTAATATTAACTGCATATAAATAAGTAATTGTAATAGATTAATAAATTGTTGAAATTAAAAGGAAAGTAATTGTTGAAATTATCATATATTAAGAAATTGTAATAGATTTACCTTTGAATCTCGCCAAATCGAACAAAGAAGAGAAGAACGAAGAAGAGAGAAGAAGAAGAGAGAAGAAAAAGAGAGAAGAAGAAAGAAGAAGAAAAGTATTAAACAGAAGAAAAAAGAAGGGAAAGTAAGAGAGAGAAGAGAGGAATCTTCTGATGAATAAACAAATATATAAAAAAGGTCAAAGTGGCAACGTGGCATAGTGGACTTTGGCGATAAAACATAGTTGTCCGCACCAGTTTTCTAGTTGTACTTTCATCCACATAGTTGGACTTTGTCGAGTTATGTGTATTTGTAGTTGGACCTTGGTATAAACTATTATTTTGTAGTTGGCCAAATAATTTTTCACAACTAATTATCACGTATGATGATTTTATAAATCAAAATCAGAAAAATATTATATTTCACCACATTTTCTTCAAAATAGTTGACATCTTACTAAATCTTCCATAATATATAGAGTGTTTTCTTAGAAAACAATAAAATTTGGTAGGAAAATAATAAATTGATTCTATATTGATTTCATTTTGTTTATTTGTTGTTTTAGATGTTTGTAGCATTTTTTGACTTAATGTGAACACAATAATATTGGAATCCTTCGAAATAATAAATAGCAACTGAGTCATCTAGTACAACTGAGTATGCACAACAACCATCTAGTACAAATACGATAATTAATAATACAAATACAAACACAGAAATTAAGTTCTCTCCTAAGGCTCAAACCAAATGACACAGAAATTAAGTTCTCTCCTTGGGCTCCAACATAGAAATTATGCCACGAGTAGGGACGTTCCTCCTCTCCTTGTGATATTCTCCGATGGGTGGATTACGTGTTTCTTGAATTTTTCCCAATTTTTTTTTGTTTTCTCTGGCGGTAAGGCGAACATCTCTTGAATTTCAGCAGGAATATCCCAGTTAGACTCATGTGGCACTGAATAAATAGTATTGCAATAAGCCAACACCCATATCTCAATTAAGTAATATTTCGAGCAAAGTTCATAGATTTGGATACTCCCTGTCCTATCTTCCCTCCTCATGAGGTTCCTGGCTGCGGCTATTGCATGGACACACGAGTACTTGGCCGCCGCTTGATCCTTGTCATTCTTCACATGTCCTCTCACGTTTTGAGCAAAATGACATATACAATGTGCATGCAGTGCGCTCGGGGTACACCTCAAAGACTTCCTTGATGATACTTTGGTGTCTATCACTTATAAATACCAATCTAGGAACATCCGGTATAATGGCTTTCAGCTGTTTGAAAAACCAGGTCCAACTAACATCTTTCTCACCATCAATTACACCAAATGCAATGGGGTAATGATGATGATTAGGATCCTGGATTATTGCAAAAACTAACATACCACAATATACAGTCTTCTGAAAAGTTGCATTCACAACTATCACTTTCCTCATTGCCTCAAACCCTTCAATGCTAGCGCCCAAAGCGATGAATAGGTATTTGAACCTTCTTTCTGCATCCAACTTAACACTTGTTACTGTCCCAGGATTGACCTGTTCTAACATGTATAGATAAGAAAACAACACATAGTAGCTTCTTTCAAGACTCCCTCGCACATCACTAACATGTTGAAATTTCCCTCTCCAAGCAGTAGAGTATGAACATTCCACACCAATTCTTCCTTGAACAATACTCATTATGTTTTTTGGTTTTGGGGTCTCCAAACTTCCTAGATAGTCTTCATGCAAAACAGCTGCTATTAATCTTGATGTGCCTTTCAGTTTCCTATTGCTTGTACTCGCAATAGCCCAAGAGCATGTATGCATCTTTCTATGTACTCTAACACTAAAAACATCTGATTGTTTCATTTTGGCAACTCGTAAATACCATTTACAACTTTCTGAAGCTTGACTGCATTGTAGCAACAGTCATTGCTGGTCCGACTTAACAGTTTTAACCCCAAAACAGTTCTTCTTTGCAGTTCTGAAAACCAAATCTTTCACTGCTTCCTTCGAACAAAATTCTTGATGCATTTCAAGACCCGTACCATCATCCCATTCGTTAACATACTGACTTTCTTCTACAAAATGTGGAACCTCAACATATTCATGCCTAGCATCCAAACCATCATCCACATGGTTATTGATCGGGCTATCCACATTCTCAAATTCGTTATGTGATACATCTTCATTAACAGAAATTTCAATACCAGCAGATTCACGATTCTCTTCAATAATCAACGCTTCTTGTTGCTCTGCTATTTCAAACTCTCTCACAGAAGTAAGGATCCTTTGCATTTTCTACACCATCAACTCTGTCATTTGAAACCAACTCCTCATAATTCATACCAAATGAACTAGCTGCATCCGTGATTGAAAGTTGCTCTACACACTGATTATTTTCCAAATCTTTGAAGAACTCCACATGCAAAAGAGGACGAAATCCCTCATTATCCAATGATGTTAAATAAACATATACGTCCTCGTCATTTACAATATATGACTCTCTCCGAGATTTATATATATTGTAACTCAATCTCAGCTTCCCCGACTTTTGATCAATCAAATCTTCCTGCAAATCTTAACTACTAACATTGAATAACTTATATCCTCCAAAGATGACGTCTTAAATGTTATACCATATATAGAATTTCTTGAATTCCACTCATGCTCTTCTGAATAGTACCCTCCATAGTCGAAATGTACGTTTTATGTGACCTGTTATTCTTCATGGCCCCCTGAAAATAGAATAAATTTAAAAACAATTTCGATTTAGATATCTCATTTGAACCATTTGTACCATTTTTCTATTTATATATTATCTCCTAATTATACAATTTGTACCATTTGTTCTTTTATATATTATCTCTTAGTTGTCCATTTATACCATTTGTTCTATTTATATATTATCTCTTAGTTGTACCATTTGTTCTATAAATCATATTATCTCTTAGTTATACCATTTATACCATTTGTACTATTTCATGCTCATTTCTTCTTAATTAGTGATTTTAGTTACGATTCAACACATACATTCCATAAATTACCAATTTAAACACCTCGATTACTAAGCATATGTCAATATCCAGATCCTAATTTTACAAAATCTCCAATTTCCAAATCCCTAATTCCCAAATCCCTAAATCCCTCAAATCCTAAATCCCTAAATCTATGAATCCTAATCTAACTCACTCTCTGGAAGTTGAAGAATGAGATGGAATCCATGAAATGCATGCTTGCGATGAGTTAGGAGAGGATCGTGAGCCGGCGATGATGTCTGAAGAAAAGAAGGAGGCTTGACAATGTTGGATTGATGAAGAAGAGGTGACACGTGAGCTCGAGGGAAGAGGAGAGAGGAGGCACGACAATGTAGGAGAAGAGGTGACACGTGAGCTCGAGAAAAGAGGAGAGAGGAGATGGAATCCATGAAATGCAGGCTTGTAATGAGTTAGGAGAGGATCGTGAGCCGGCGATGATGTCTGAAGAAAAGAAGGAGGCTTGACAATGTTGGATTGATGAAGAAGAGATGACACATGAGCTCGAGGGAAGAGGAGAGAGGAGGCATGAAAATGTAGGAGAAGAGGTGACACGTGATCTCGAGAAAAGAGGAGAGAGGAGTCACTCGTGTGAGAGCAAGTGGCAGCTTCAGCTCAATTGTGTGAGATGAAAAGAGAGGATGACATTTGTAAACATCTCATTAAGGACAAAATGGTATTAAAAGAAAGTGAATGGCATTGAGATTAAAAAGTGGCATGGAAAATTAAAAATCTTGTGAAAATGGCAAATAAAATTTACCCCCGGTATATAAATCGAATTTATTGAGAAGAAGGGTATACAAGAAAATGATCCATTCTTTCTCCAACGAACAATTCTTTCATTTTTTCGATGAACAATTCTTCTTCTGCCAACGTGCTATTCCGGCGATCTCTATGACTATAGATATGTCCGTTAAATTCAGATAAAATATATTGTATCGCCGTGAATAGATATAGATATGTCCACGGGGGATATGGCTGTGATGACTCTGAGATTAACGAATCCTCTATTGTTTTCCAGTCATCCTTTAACGTCGTCCGTACTGTTCCCAGGAATCAAATTGATCAGTACCGAGTTAGCATCCGTCAAGATTGTAAAAATGGCGGCAATTGCTATTTCTGAGTCAGAAACGACATTGTCTCCTTCTAAAGTCATCGATTCTCATCTCCAGATATGGGCTTCTCCTCAAGAGGTTGTGCTCTTAAAATTTTTTGCTAGACTTACAGTTTATAGAATTGGGTATGTATTAAAATCTTCAATTTGCAAATTTGAAGATAGTCTTTGGAGCTAAAATTGAGTTTATTTAGATGATAATGAGTGATCTTGTTGAGTAAGCGATATGATGGATTCTCAATTCGTGTTTTCAGGCATAGATTTATCCTTATTTTCCCGGCCAAGAACCTACGTTGACTGGTGATGTCGATTTCTTGCTCAAGGTTTTAGCTGAGCTCTGGCATTAACTCAAACTATCATGCGTTTTTTGGAGAAAATTTGGAATTTTTTTCTTCTTTGATGCTTTTTGTGCCTTTGTTTGCTGTTTTGTTGTTGATTGTCTTCTTAACTTAGAACATGGAAGAGGTAGATGGAGCTCTCATAGTGCAACCCATCAATCACAAGTTTGATCATTCTTTAGTAACAAGGTCTCATCCTTTTCTTATACCTTAATCTGCATTTTCCTTATAAAGATGTTTTCGTGTGATGTTGTAGTTAATTTGAGAAATGGCAGATTATAACCTCTGTCCGAACATTAGATGATTGCAAGATTATACACTAAATGAAACAATATGCTTCTCTCATTCCGTTTTAGCTATGGTGTATCTGTCTCACTGCCTTTTTCTCAGTAGATGACTGTGGAAAGCATTATTGGGACCTAGGTTGGTTTCAGTTCTGTGTGGAAATTCAAAGTTTTTGACTGATTCTCCAATCAAGGTAGACCTTTGATTGTGTGTGATGTCAGCGATTTAATTCAAGCTTTGTTTCAAGATGATTTGAGTTTCTTATTGATAGTGTTCTGAAGAAATACCCATCGAAGTTTGTTGGCTGTTGCCTTGCAAATCCTGCAGAAGATGGCAGTGGAATTACGCAGCTTGAGAATCTTGTTTTAGAGGTCTTCCCTTTGACTTTTTTTTCAAATTATCTCAAAATATCATATATAGATCACATTTCTCAGAGTTTTAATCTGTTATTGTAGAGTAATTATCGTGCTGTTCGGTTTAATCCCTATTTGTGGCCATTGGATCAGAAGGTACCTATCCAATGATTCCAATAACCTTAGATCAACTTTCCAGCTTACTCTTTTGATTGTCGATAATTTTCACAACACAGATGACAAATGCTGTTGGAAATGCCATGTTCTCTAAAGCAGGAGAGCTTGGTGTGCCTGTTAGCTTCATGTGCATGAAGGTCTGGTTGTGTGGTTTACACAAAGTTCTTTCTTTTAAATTTTTTGTTTACTTTATTCAGGGTCTGGATCTGCACATTGCAGAAATTGAGGAACTGTGCACCGAATTTCCAAAGACAGCTGTTTTACTAGATCACGCTGGATTCTGCAAAGTACCAGAGTAAGCTGTTCTTTGCTATTCTGAGAAATAATTCTGTCACGTGCAATTCCTAACAAACATATTACTAATTTTAATGGTTTCACTTTCATCAACCTGCAGAAATGGCGACGCGAAGGTCGCCTATACTCAACTCATGAAGCTCTCTAGATTCCCCCAGGTGAAAAAGGAAAAGCTTACTTTTAGAATCCCTTTCTCATTAGCTCATATATTATACGACTCTGAAGGAAGAATATTGAAACAAGCAGGTATATGTGAAATTCAGTGCTCTATTCAGGATATCAAAAACCGGTTTCCCTTATGAGGACCTATCACCTCTCCTCTCTCAACTTGTGTCCCATTTCAGGGCAAATCGTGTCATGTGGGGCAGGTAAACTTACTTATTTTACCTTGCTTTCCTGATTGAAACACCAAAAAGGGTTTTCTATTTGAACTAACAATACATCATCATATATTGATTGGCTGCTTCTCCATCTGTTGCAGTTACTTCCTATTTTTTGTTCTTGAATGTGGATACAAAGAAGCCAAAGAACCTGTGACCATTATTGCAAAACAAGCATCCTTGTCAAGTTCTGAGATGGACTGGATTCTGGGAAAGACTGTGATGCAGCTCTTTGCTGGACAATGGATTCTTCCTTGAGAGGCTTGTCAGAAGTAATAGGTTGCATAAGGATGAGATAATGAAGCAAGCTGTGGAAGTAACATCATTATAGACACTTAGCTCTAGCCTTTATCACCAAACTAACACTAAATGTATACCTATTTC
Source organism: Cardamine chenopodiifolia (assembly GCA_963922655.1). NCBI lineage: Eukaryota > Viridiplantae > Streptophyta > Magnoliopsida > Brassicales > Brassicaceae > Cardamine > Cardamine chenopodiifolia. The sequence goes on along the minus strand of OZ000486.1, from coordinate 11,122,856 downwards.
GTAAAATCGACATAATTTTTTTGTTGAAAGCCTGAAACATGGTGATTAATATCATAATGTTTCACTGTGAGATGATGGATGTCAATGTAAGAAGTGTTCTGATCGACAATGTCTTCCACAATGGATGAGCTGCAAAGCTGTTTCTGGAAACCCTTTTGTCTGTAAGCAGTAAGCAGTAAGCCGTAAGCTGCATCAGTAAGCACAAATGCAAATTTGATTACCACAGAATTCACGTGGTAGTATGATGAGTTTTATTCTTATTGATGATATAGCACCAAGTGTGCTGAGGAAAGAGGGAACCGTATGGGACACACACCCTTATAACTCAACTCTTGAAACAATCTCATTTAGGTGAAACATATGATGTGTAAGCCTTGAGGATTGAGACATACATATGAATGCCCTTCAAGTACTCAGATTGGCTCAGATACTGCAATCAGGCGAGATGAAAGAAAGGCATTAGAATTACTCTTGGGAGGTGATGATCCAGTAAATAATAAGCGAGCTGCAGGATGTGATATTTGCAAAGGAGACACTACCTCGTTAGCATCATAACTTCGCTCTTTAGCATCATTATTTGACTCCTTATTCAAATCAAAATGGTCTCTACTACTATCATCAACTCTACTTTGAACGTCACGCACAATTGTAACGTATTGTTAATTTTTAAATAGCCAACAATTTTTTTGAATTGTATATAATTCATCATAACAATGGGAAGAGAGTCATCACTAACATTTATGGGGAAATAACTGAATTCCAAATCATCTACACTCTGTTCTACATCATAGTCTTGTGAAACCATGAATTTTAACTCTTCAAGAGATGTAGTGGATTCCAGAGTAAGTAATCTCCCACGTTTTTCTTCATCAACAATAAATCTCCATTCCATACACCACACTTAACGTAGATATGCAGCATAATTAAGGAAAAAACTAACTCTTCTACAGGTAAAACATGACGTCGATAGAGAAGAACAACAATAACAAATATCGTGAAACCTAAATTTTAACTTAATCTAATAAATAAATAATTATTTTTTAATTTTAACATATATATACAACACAATTAAAACAGCTTTTAAATAAATCCAATTTTTATTTAATTAATTATATTATTTTAAAATATTTACGATTTTATATATTTTAGATTTAGTCATTATCTTTGGTATATTTTAAATTTGTTTTTAAATTCTGTCATTATCTTTTTGGATATTATAAAATTTTCAGAATACATATTCTAATATTTCAGAATACCTATTCTAATTGCTAGAAAGCGTAATCTAATTTTCCTAGAGCATGTACAACTGCTAGAATAAGTATTTTAAATATTTCAGAATAAGTATTCTAATATTTTCATTCTAAAAATCCTAGAACATGAACGATTGCTAGAATACGTAAAAAAATTTTAGACCATGAACAAATACTAGAATACGTAATCTAATTATTTCATCTTGTTAGAATACATATTCTAAATTTTTCAAAAAAACCTTCATCAATCTAAAAACCTAATTAAAACTGGATAAAATGAAAAAAATTCCTTCTTCAAATCTTCTTAATAGGTGTTTATCTACATGTTTGTATAGTTTTTTTAATGGTATTAATCTAGTAGTAGGGGTAGATTAGGAAAAAGTGATAATTTTTTTAAAAAGGTGTAATGGACAAAATTTTAGGTAGAACTCCTTTATAATGAATTTTTCCTATTTAAAAAATAGCTCATGTAAAATATTTATAGATTATAGAGGAGAGAGAGAAAAAAAAGTAAGCTAGGAAAGAGGGAGAGAGACAGATAGGTATTGAAAGGATAGAGAGAGTATATTACAAAAGTGGATGCCATAAAAATAGCATTTTTAAAAAACATTCCAATAAATGATATTTTTGAAAGTTTATTATACTTTTATGGCATTTTCAGCTAAAATCTCAAATATTCATGTGTCGTTTATGTAGAGCAATTTTAAAATATATTAGATAGTAACTCATGCTGTGTAGCGCGGAAAAATATCTGTTTTGTTTTTGTTCGCTAGTATATAATCATAGATTAATTTAATATGTTTTAGATTATATATATTCTTTATTTTTTTAGAATTTTTTTATTAATGTTATAGATGGTTTGTGTTGTGTTAATTATAAAATAGTAATGAATGTAAAAATGAATAATATGATAGACTCTTATAATATATTAGGAACCCGCAATGTATATTACAGTAAAATGTTTGCATAAATTTTAATTCGTTTGTTTACATCATAACAAACTAATAATAATAATTTTGATTTTATGAATATTAATCTTATATTATATTATTTATAGATGTTTTGAGTTTATGGTAGTTATGAAATACTAATATATGTAAATTGTTAATAATATATTGTAATCTTAGAAATATTCGAATGTTATTTTAGTATTAGTGATAGTAAGTAAAATGTCAAATACTTTAGAAAATCATAAACCATATAAATCAATCTACGGGTTCCGGTAACCTATCAAACAATTTTATGTTTATATAGGCCAGATCCATTATCTAATTTGAAAAATATTATCGGTTTAATAGAAACAAATTTACAATACATTTAGATATGTTTCGGAGTAAGCCAATGTTGTTTTTCATTTTGTAAGAAAAGATAGGTTTTGTGTTTTTTTTCTTCTTTGAAAGCAAAAAAATCCTAAAAATACAAAATTAATAAATCTATTTAGTGAATTTAAACGAATTGGAATAACAAAACAACTGATATAAACATGGATGTTTGATAGTTGTTGATTTAAATAAGTAGTGTTCTTCCTCTTATTTTCTTTGAACACATATTTTTTTTTTCATCGATTGAGTAATATATCTCCGTTTTAAAAAATTTAAATTACAACATATACAAAAAAAATCTTTACTATTAGTAATTATATGTATAGTATAACAATTAAAAATAATTTAAAAATAAAAATCAAACAAAGATGATAGAAGAATCATAATTTTAAATCTTAACAAAATCTTACAAATATAATAACTAAAAATTAGTAATATTGTATAATTAAATATCAAATGTTATTTTTCAATTTCGATTGGTTAAATTTTTTTTTAAATTAATTTTAAAATTTTGTTTATATTTATTAAGAGAGAGAAATAAGTTTTATTATTGGAAATTAACAATTATTTAAGAGAATAATTTTGGAAACTATGTCATATATTCTGTTTGGATTTATTATTGTTCTTAAATATTTTAAAATGCAATGGCATTTTTATAATATGCCACATAACTATTTTATTTTCTAATTATTTTGAATTATAATATTATCTCTATACTGCAATATTATTTTATAATACCATTAAAATTACTATTACTAATTATATGTATAATGTAATAATTCAAAATAATTTAAAAATATATATTTTTAAAAAACATGAATACTGTATAATTATATATGGTATAATTGTATATTAAATCTTATTTTTAAATTATTTATTTATGAGTTAACTATTCAAATAAAACACATAAGTTTCTTTTCGGGTTTCCAAATTTCAATTTTTAGGAATCACATTTTTTGCTATGTTTTCCCGAGTATCCAAAATTTTACAGTTCCAACACTTTCCAAAATGGAAAACGGATTTTGGACGAAGTTTCCATGCAATCACTGTTAATCATAAAAAATTTCAGTAGGAAATCGTATAAACATTTTAATAGTAAAATCATTATTTCATTGGAAAAAAGTATAGGCAAAAACTATATAATTGTTTATGTCAAGATATATTGGAGGGTTTCAAAAGGTTTTCCCGGTTCATGCGACCCATAAAGAACTGAGTTGGAAGAAATCCAACAAATTAGACTTAAGGCATACACGTGAGACGAATCTCGAAGACACCTTCCCATGATACCTTAGCTTAGAGAAATAATTTTGGGAAATGAAGCAGAAATTTCCCATGAAGCAAAAGTCTTTTTGGGAAATTGGTGAGAGTTCTTTGCGCTTTGGATATGGCGTAAACTCCTAAAACTTAGAGACCTAACTGCAAATGCTTTGAAATGGGAGATTAGTAGGTGTAACATTGAAGTTTTGGTGGAATAATTGGTCTTCAAAAAGACGTTTACACGATCTGGTGAACAATGTTCTAGACCGACGATAAGGATGATCACTAGGTAAACACCTTCCGTGGCAGTCAAACCACCACGTCTTTCTTCCGTAATGTAACTGGAATGCATTAGTGTTATCTTGGCAATACGGGCAAGATAATTTTCCATGCGTTGTCCATCCAGATAACATACCATATGCTGGAAAATCGCTTATTGTCCACATAAGAACCGCATGCATCTTGAAATTCTGCTGCAATGAAACATCAAATGCTTCAACCCCATGCTGCCATAGCATTTGTAACTCATAGATCAACGGCTGGAGGAATACATCAAGTAACCTCTGTGGATGCTCTGGACCGGGAACTAGCACGGAAAGGAAAAAAACTCTCTACACATGCACAAAGATGGTGGTAAATTGTATGGTGTTACAATTACCGGCCACAACGAATATTGCCTTCTATATTTCTCAAATGGGTTAAATCCATCTATACATAACCCGAGGTATACATTTTTACGATCATACGCAAAATCTGGATACATTGATTGGAAATGTTTCCACGCTTCTGCGTCTGACGGATGCGTAATCTCTCCATCTTGACGATGCTCTGCATGTCATCTCATTGCCTCTGCTATGCGTTGAGATTGATATAACCTCTTCAACCTCTCCGTTAATGGTAAATACCACATCCGTTTATAAGGAACTGGAACTCTCCCATTAGTTTCTTGAAACATTGGTTTTCGACAAAATCTACATCTTTTACGGTTTTCGTCTTCTCTCCAATATATATCATACAGTTGTCGATGCACACATCTATCATCGATATGGCAAACCAAGACCAGCGACTAGTTTCTATACCTCATAATATGATGCTGGTGAAAGATTATCTACAAACAAAATATCTTTCACGAAATCTGCTATTGCATCAACACATTCTTCCGCCAAATTATAGTCCATCTTAATAGTCATCATTCTACTTGCAGATGATAATGATGACTGATCTTCTCTACAACCACTATATAGTGGCTGTTTTGCTGCATCTAACATATCAAAAAAAATTTGCGTTTCTGCATTTGGTTCTTCAACCCTATCTCCATCATAACCGGCCGACGACATGTTCTCCCTAAACAAATCATTCACCATCTCAACTATACCAATACCTACATCTACTTCCCTTATATCTCCTATGTACAGATGGATTTGTTTCTCCATGTAAATACCAAATCTTATACCCAGGCATAAACCCATTGTTATACAAGTGATGTCAAACTAACTCAAACTTAACATTATAAGAATTCCGGCATATACTACAGGGACATTTAATCTTACCATTTTTTTTGCTCCCTGTTGATTTCCGGACAATTCCATGAACTCGCAGATTCCTCGTGCATAATCATCTTTCAATAGGTTTGACTCTGAACTATAATAGGTTCATCCATCCACGACCGAAAGTAATTACCAGAAGACATATTGTAACTATATAGAGATTGAATTGAGTAAGAGGTGTGAATGAATGAAGAAATCTGGAAACATATATATAGAAGTCGCGTCTGTCGGAATTCAGTCAGAAAACTGTCGGAATATAACGTTTTAAAACAGCTATACAACGGATATATTAACGTTCTTATTACTCGACAATTATCCAACGGATCTCTGACAGATTTCTGACGGATTTTCGATGGATTTTTGATGGATTTTGGTTTGCAGTCGGAAAATAACCGACGGATGCATTTCTGTTGGAAAATTCATCGAAAATATCAGTCGTAAAACTGTCAGAAATCCATCGAAAATTTCTGACGGATTTTGAATCCGTCGAAAATTCCGTCGGTTTTTGCACCTGCTTTCTTGTAGTTTCAAGACAAACATCCTCCAAGATTCACCTTGAATGTAGATAAAGAACAATCTTCAATGCCACGTTCACATTTCTTCAACGTGTCTTGCATATTCCTCATGATTTGCATGTTATTACACACATCCCATGTGCCACCAGTAACTCTGTACAATACAAACAACGAGTCCTAATGCGAGTTAAGTGATCGTCTATCCTCTGAAGAGGCTTTCTGTATAAGATAGTGCCTAATCACATCACCTCGTGGATGCTTTATCGAGAGGCTATGGCTCGAAAGATCAACTTGCCGCGCGTACCCTCCGCACACATAAATCTGCTAATACAAATAGTCTAACAGTGTACCCCATGCCCAAATTCCCTAAGATGCGTACTATAAATATATATATCACATCAATAACTTATCAACATGTGAATAAATAAATATGTGAAATCTTCTAAATCAACTACTGAATCATAGAGCCACTCGATCACAAAGACATTACATATTTTTTATTATTAACTTAAATTTGTGAAAATAACTGATTGACAACAGACGACTTATCTAACAATATGTTGAAGTATGAACATTAGCCATGACCTTTATGGTTTCATGTACCACATGGGTTATGAACCACCACGATTACGTTGCACTCACTCTTCAAACATGACTTTCATCTGAAGGTTTCTCAACTTGTGTAGTTGTTGTAGTGTTTTCCTAACACTCTTTAGGGTCCCGGTTCTTATTGAGGTTCGTTCTTTCATGCATTTTCCCAGGAGGTACTTCCTCATGTAGTTCTCCTTTACCACATAGTCAGATTGATGATTTCTGAACACTTAACATTGTCTTCCAAGTTGCAACAATTTTTTTCTCTTCTTTAAATTGGACGTCCATTCTAAACATTTCTCTAGTGCCATAATATAAGAATTATCCCGCTCTTTTCTTGACATCTCTCATTTTAACTCAGCATGCACTACAACTACCCAAGTTGTGTCCTTAATGCTAGTCGTCTTTGGCCACCCACTAGAAATTTCCATTGTCTTTATACCCTTTTCCATTTAAGTATAAGATGAAAGGACTCCATTTGCTCCTACGTTTCCCCTTTCTCCCCAACTGGTTGTATCTGTCTTCTCCTCCTTCTTCTTTCTCTCTATCTCTCTTTTCTCTTTTCTCTCTTCTTTTCATGAACGCTTTGTTTTTCTCCTATGTTTCCCTTAATATTTCTTTATATATTCTTCCTCATTAATCTATGTGAGTGGGCATAGCGACCTTTTAACAGGACTTGACTCCGTGATCCAAAAATACGGAATCAAGGTGTTACAACATAAGTGGCTGATGTTTAGATTCTCCAAGATCTACTTGTCTGCAGTATCCATCCTCTCCAATTATGCGAGCTTTGTAGTTGGTCCTTTTTATTCTATCTTATCACAAATCACTGCTACTTTTTTCTTATCATCGACGAAGAAACTTCCATCTAGATAATCATATCTTCCAATGAACGATACCATATCAAACTTTAATAAGTTGCTCCACGACACTACAGTGGGCTTAATATTAGTTTTAATTCATATTTTCATCTCATATGCACCCCACCTCTTTAATAACACTATAAGTTGTTCTTCTATAACTGTAGATAGAAGTACAAAATCATCATAACCATACTGAAATGGAAGGGGAAAGCGCGATCAAAATCTCTCCGTAGTAAAATCAAAACCGAGTAAAAACTTTTTGAACTCTACTTTTTCTCCTTCCAATTTTTCCTAACCAACAAAGTAAATGTTTCCCTTCAAAGATAAGCCCTCGTGATGACATGGTATACTCTCTCGACGAGGATGTGGTATACGCCAGTCGAGAGTGAAACAAAATGCCCTCTATGAATTAGACTTAAAATTTTAGATTTCGTACTCAAATTTTTTACGTTTATCGTAATAGTTTGAAAACATCAAGATTTTGTGGTTGTTGTTGTCATCGTATCTGATACCATATCTATCTAACTTGTGGACATTATTTATGGGTTTGATCCATATGGTGTGTCCTGAAATGGGTTCCACACCAGTCTGTTATTTTTCTTAGTGACGCATAACAATAAACCGTTTGAGTGGAAAACATTAGATATCTCGATTTTAGGAAGTTTACCTATTTGCTTTATATATGGGTCATCTAAGCCATCTTTGTGGTTATGGACTCCTTGGAGATTGACTCTCATTAAACAGGCCCTAAAATCATACAACATGATCGTTTGAGTCTCCTTGGCGGCTTTATCATAGTGCTTTTTCCTAAAGCTTGGATTTTTAGATAAATTGTTCCATCATTGACAAGTAGGCCTGTCAAACGGGTAAGACCCGCCCCGCATGACCCGTCAACCCACGGGTGCGGGTAAAAATTTATCACAAAATTTCAACACGCTTGACCCGCGGGTTGTAAATTATATACCCGCACCCACCCCGCATTAGTCAAACGGGTTGTCGGGTAACCCACTTATTCTCATTTTTTTGGTTAAAAGATTTTCAATATAATTTGCGAGTTATCCGCCAATCCGCCAAACCCATCAACCCGCTTTTCCAATCTGTTAAACCTAAGCAAAATTGGTATAAAAAACTCATTTGCGGGTTACCCGGTCCTCGATTCAAAGCTTCCACCCCGACTCGCACACGCCCATGATATTTTATATTTTGTTAACCCGCACCCGCCCCGCTGCGGGTCAAAACCTGCAGGACCCGCGGATTTTGATTCAAATTGATAACTTTATTGACAAGAAGATATGACTACTCTAAGAGATATTATTGGAACCCGAGAGAGTATCTCCTAAACCAACTCGCGAGAGAGATCGGACATCATCATCATTGTTTCAAATAGGGGTGGGCAAAAAAACCAAACCCAATCACCTGACCCAAACCCGACCTGAAAAGTTCTACCCGAATCCAAACCTGAACCCGATAAATTATTCCATTGGATTGTAAATCCCTAAACCCGAACCCAAATGGAACGATATTCGCTAGGGTAACCAAAAATCCATAAACACATAACTTTCCATGGGAAAATACCCTAATTCGAGGATCTTATCCTACATATTTGAGTTTTGTATGTGTAACATACATAAACCCGATCCGAATCCGAAGCGAAAAACCTAAAAAAACCCGAAAACCTGAATCCGAATCCGAACCCGATCAAAATCCAAATGTTTTGGTATTTTATAGGGTTTTTATAGCTGAAACCCGAATCTGATCCGAACCCAAAAATTTTTACCCAAATCCGAACCCGAACCTCGCAAATTATTCCATTGGAGAATAAATCCCTAAACCCAAAAACTCGAATCCAATCGGATTTTAACCAAACCCGAACCTAAAGTCCAAATGTCCAACCCTAATTTCTATTAAGTTTTTGTTTTCTTTAAAATTTATGCTTTCCCACTTTATATAGACAAAAACCTTATTTATCACGAAAGGCAACTTCCGTTTCAAAAACCCTTTTCCTTTTCTAATTTAGTTTCTAATATTCTCGTTAACTTCTCTTTTAATAAATAATTGCACAAATATAAATATGTAGTTTCTAATTTTATCTAATCATATTTACATATATTTTTAAAAGGAAAACTGGAAAATGTAAAATTCAAATCACATTCACAAAGCATGAGAGAAATAAAATTGATATGTTGCGTACTTGACGCATTCTACCATTGGTTTTTAGATTCTTTTAGGTGTTTTAAGGTCTTTTCATGTCTAAACTTACTTAGGAGAAGCCTACTGCATTTGGAATGAATTTTGGAACAAAAGAACAAAAATGAGTCTTTTGGAGCATTTAGATCGATCGATCCGTCGATTTAAGGAATTGGTCGTGACTAGCTAGATCGATCGATCCAACCAATAGATCGATTGATCCCAAGTCCGAGGAGATTTTCCGTGTAATTCCAGATCGATTGATCGATCCATTCTCACAAAGACATTGTCGTCTAGCCAAAGATCGATCGATCCATCATCTAGAATGACCAAATGAGCTCAGATCGATCAGTCTAGCCAAAGATCGATCGATCGATCGATCCATCATCTAGAATGACCAATCCAATTTGCCGTAAAAAACTAGATCGATTGATCCAATCTTAAATCGATCGATCTAGCCTTAGATAGATCGATCCAAACTAGAACTACCTGCCCGAGAAAAAAACAAACTTTGCTTCTTTTCTTATTTGGATTAGAATTTTGACCTTGACGTGTTTAAACCTATAAATACTAGTTTTTATACCATTGTTTAGGCATCTCTTATCATCTTATCATCTTATCATCTCTTTATAAGTTTTATTTTATTTTGAAACCTATTGACTCTTTTGGTTATTTTATATTGGATTATTATGAGTTCTTCATCAATTATTGATTGTTTCTCAGCTTCCATGGCTGAGTAGTTCTCTAGTTAGGGTTTAGAATTTCAAAACAATGAAAAATCATTGAATCAGACACAAATAAGGCATTATCATTTGTTATCTTCATCTATAGTTGTTAATTCTTAGACTAATTTGATTACTTAGTCTATGATCTAGGATTTAATCTATTCGCCAAAAGCATTACAGGTTACTGGATAGAATATAGGTGAACGTATTGTCTTTAGCCAACGAAAACTGATGTTAAGACGATCTGTGAACATATCGAACCCACTTGTTAATGCCTGCCTAGGATTTTAAGTTCAAACATTTCAAACATATCGAATCCGTGAATAGTTTTGTGATTCGTGATCTCTGATTTTCGGTGATTCCCTAATATTTTACATCATTTTGCTTATGCCTTTAATCCAATAGTTTTTGGTGATTGCCTAACGTCTTTAATCCAATAGTTTACATCGTTTATTTATGCTTATTGCTTCCTTTAGTTTGATATTTGAACAAATAATCTCTCTTTTTGTCTTAGCTTGGCAATCATTCGATAAGAATCATAGTGCAACCCTGATCTTTGTGGATTCGATCCCACCTACACTACTGCTTTTTTTCTTTACATTTGCAGTCTTATTTTGGGTTAGAACTCTGAGTATTAAGTTTTTGGCACCGTTGCCAGGGACCAATTGTTGCCTTCGAATCTAAGACTAAAGTCCAGCCTAAGATTTACTAACTAAGTTCTAGTTTTGCTAGTTTTTGTGTCTCAGGTCCATTTAGAGAAGAAGTGAAGGTTTTGAAAATATCATGCATTTAACTAATCAAGAGCTAGCAAGAAAAGAGCATACTAACAACAAAGCAAATTAATCAAAGTCAAAACTAGCCAACATGGGAATATCGATAACAACGCACTTGCTGATGCTCAAACCGCTGCAGCTGCTCATTTCGAGGACTTACAACAGCAGTTGCAACAATTGCGTCAAGAACAAGAACATCAACAAGCGCAACAACGTGCTATTGGGGACGTAGACACTCCTTATACTTTCTATCATAATATAGCTACTATCTGTCCACCAAAGATAGCAAGGCATGACTATGAAATCAAGTCTCAGTTAATCGCATTGGTGAAGCATCATTTTTCCATGGGTTGCCAGCTAGGAATCCCATGGATCATATTGAGAATCTGGAAGAAATCTACAACACAACTAAGTCTAATGGGGTTCCCGCTGATTACCTCATATGTAAGTTATTCTCTTTCCCTTTAATGGACAAGGTGCTAAGGTTGCTTAAGTCATTATCTGCTGGCTCTTTGAGGTCTTGGGGTGAATGCAGAGCTGTATTTTTCCTTGATCACTTTTACACCAAGTCCACGACAGCTACTCTACGGAATAAGATTGCTACCTTCGGAAAAATTTATGTAGAGTCTTTCTGTGAGGCTTGGGAGAGATTCAAGGAGTATCGCAGAGAGTGTCCTTATCATGGGTATTCAGAGGAGAAGATTCTTAGCATCTTCTATGATAGAGTTGATTAGGATTACAAGAATGCTCTCAATGCTACAAGTAATGGGGATTTCATGACTCAGAGTGTTACAAGAGCATACAAGCTGATAGAGAACTTGGCTTCAAGTTCCAACAATTGTTGTCCTGAGTATGATCGATCTAGAAAGGTCAGCAACATGAATTCTCAAAACATCGATGAACTGACTACCAAGGTAAATCTGTTACTAAAGGAAGGGCCAGATGCAGTTTATTTCTAGGGTATTATCGAGGGACAAAATGATGAATTGAGAAAGGTTAGCTATGTGCAAGGACATGAGTTTATGCAAAATAGAGCATCCAAACAGAATTATAGAAGTTACCCTAATCTATCCTACATAAGCACGAATGTCCAGAACCCTCAACATCAAGTTTGTCCACAACAGGGACAACACTTCCGACAACCATCAAAATCTGCTAATAATTCTCAAGGAGACCTCAAGGCTCTTATGCAACAACTCTTTGTCACCCAACAGAAGTCTGCAGATGAGATCAATGTGAAGATAGGTAATATGTATACTGATTTGAATGACAAGTTTGAGGCTCTCTAAACACATTTAAACCTGCTAGATACTCATGTTTCTTACACTGCGGAGGCAATGAAAAGACAGCAATAAGTCATTCCAGCAAAAAGTGAACAAAATCCGAAGAATGGAGAAGGTTCTAGTGGTTCACGAACACATGTTAACTTTGTTTAGGACCAAGAAACCAATAAGGGTAAAGAGCATCAAGCACCACCTTCCCGAGAGAATAGACTTGAACTTGTGTTGCAAAAGATCTTGGAAGAACATAGCAGGAGTGCACAGGAAATGAATGATAAGATAGTTGATCATGAATGGAAGCTTGAGTGTTCAATATCTACGACAGCCTCAGATCAATCCATCCAATCATTGGATCGATCGATCCACCCAGCCTAATCGATCGACTCACCGGATTGATTGATCCATCATCTAGACCAATCGATCCCCTATCCATATATTTTCAACAAGAAAATCTAGATCGATCGATCCAACCAAAACAACCATGAGTGTGATATTCTAGATCGATCAATCCACTCTGGGATCGATCGATCCAACCCAAAACGATCGATCTCCTCTTCAACTCGATCGATCCCATCTTTTGAGACAAAGTAGAATTCCAGAACAGAGCACATAATTGCATATGTTCCTAAGGTTCCGTACCCAAGTCGTGCCACGACTACTCACAATCCACCACCAAGGTATTTGCCTAAACTAAAGGATCCAGGAAAGTTTGTTGTGCCATGCTCCATCTTTGGAATTGAATTTGAAGACTATATGTGATTCTGGATCTATGATGAACATCATGCCAGCAGAACTAGTTGAATCTTTAGGGGTTGATACTATGCAGCCTTCTCACATGACTCTCCAATTCGCGGATGCTACCGTATCAACTCCGCAAGGATGCATTAAAGATCTTTATGTTCATATTGGAAATTGCTTGATGCCAACTGATATTTAGGTTGTTGAGATGAGTAAGAACTCATATATCCCCTTGATTCTTGGAAGACATTTCCTTATTACAGCAGGTGCAGTAATTGATCTACCTTATCACGATTGGTAACATACTCATATCGTATGATCTTCTCACAACAACAAAATGCCTGCTTCCCCTAAAATACACGACTCATTATTTATAGTTAAGAAACAAGTAAATGCAAACACTCTTTCAAACAGAGTCTTCTCTAAAATTCTCCAGCGTAGCCTCCTCCTCAGCTTTGACCAATAGATAAGTTTATAAGACTAAAGATTTTTTTTACTTTCTAGTTTCTTCTTAGCTTTTAAAAATATATTGTTATTACAAAACATGTATATGGTGGAAACACCTTGCCTCATTGGTCAAAGGTTTAGATTTCTACATTGGGTCTGTAGTTCGATTTCCAAAAATTGCACTTTTTATAGATTAATTGATGCAAGGTAATCAAAAGTTTCAGAGTGACCGTCCATCGTAGTCTCGCATTTTAGGGATAAAGTTGTTTATCGTGGTCCCTGGATATAGTGCATATAGATTTGTCAAATGAAAATCCATGTTGTACGTGAAGATCTGCTCGTTGTGGAGTTGTTCATGAAATCGTTCATTAAAATCACATATGTTGTAAGTAGATTTGATAGACTATTCATCATTTGTAATACATTTGTAATACGATTATATCAAATATATCTAGTGATGATATAATAGACAAAAAAAACAAAACATGTCCACCTAGTCATGCATTTTACCATGGTTAAAATGTCCAAATGGGATTATCTATAATATCTCGAAATCTTCTCCTTCTATCTTATTAGACTCCAATTTCCTATCTCTTTTCCCTTTTCCGAAAGAGATATATGATCTCATAAACTTCATGCCATTTCAGTTTCTAACGAATAAGAACATAAGCAGAAGTATATGTAATGAATCCATAGCTTAGATTTTAATTTGGTATTAGGTCTTTTAAAATACACCTTGACTAACTTTTATGTCTTTTGTGATGGAGATGCAGAGAATTTTATGTATGTCTTGTTCGAGTTGATTTAGGGATCATAACCCTCTTTATTTATAGAGAAATATTTCTAATTCGACTCATCAAATTAGAAATTACTAAAAGGGGTATTGACCTGAATATTTGGAGAAATTTAAGTTTTAATGAATTTTGAGATGATTTGGATGAATTTTGGTGAATTAGAAAATTTATTATTAAATTATCTGAAATCTCACCTAAAACCATGAAATTATGATTTTTTTATTTTTAACTAAGAAATTCTATGAAATCTCACCTAAAATTTACAAATCTAATTCTTAAAATATTTTTAATAACAGTGGATTGATTGTACATTTTAAAATTATTAATCCAATAACACTAAATTTTAAAAATATTTAAATTTTATGTTTCAATAACGTATGATTTGTTATTTTAACTCAAATGTTTCTAAATGTTCAGTTCAACACACCCCTCCTAAGTGTATCCACACATTAATTTCCATAACACTTATGCCCTATGTCATTTACTTTATACCAAAGTGACAACTTAAGTTTTACTAATTATATAATAACTCTAACACATTGATTAATACATGTGTGACCCCAAAATAATTATTACATATACATAAGGGCATAAACAATAACGGCCATTGACTATACCAACATATGATCATGCGGTCTTCGTTATACCAGTCATAATTAAACCTTCCATGTTCATTAAAATCAACATAATCAAATGATATAGATTAATTATGAAAAATTTCGCATGAAAATCACATGAAAGGTGATCGATTTTCAACTAGTAATACTTTATTGAGATCCTTAACTTTATTGTACAGAGAGTAAACTGAAAAACTGAAAACTTTATTTCTGATCAGAAAAACGTGCATAAACACAACAAAAAAATATAAAACCCAAAACTAAATGACAGAATCCTACTAATCCAAATTATCCTTAAACGCTAAAACACTCATTCGAGCAGTATGTTCGTGAAAGACATTAGGTACAATACCTCTTGTAAGAGATATGCTATTATGGAGTTTGTCCCTAAATGTTCTATGGAAATCTCTCCACTCTATACCATTTCCTTTACAACAAGGAACTTAATGTCAATATGCTTAGACTTTATAAACCTAATGTAGACTTTATAAACCTAATGTAGACTTTCTACTATCTTGACAAAATCAGAATCATAATACAGAATTATCTCTAAATGATATGATCCCTAATAAGTGAGCATATAATCTTTTGTTCTCTATATGTACCTCATGACCCTTTTGGTTACTTTCTAATGGTCCAAACCTCAATTTCTTAAGTATCTGCATAAAACTCCAACAATGTACACTATGTCTAGATGCGTACAAACTTGAACATACATCAGTATCCCTACAATCGACACATAAGGGATCTTTTGCATCTCATGAATCTCTAAATTTCCTTTAGAAAACAATTGAGACAAAAAAATTTCTCCTTTAGCAATTGGGGTATCACCTAGTTTGCTATCATGCATGCCAAATCTCTTTAGTAATTTATCGAGATAGCTTTTTTGTGATAATCATAGAATTTCTCAAGTTTGGTCTTAGTGAATCTTAATATCTAACATAAAAGAAGTTTTACCAAGATCTTTCATATCAAATTTATATTTAAGAAATTTCTTAGGTTTCATCCAACATGCCTATATCAATAGTGGACAACAGTATGTCATCCACATATAAAACCATGAAAATGAACTTACTCCCAGTAAACTTTTGATACACACAATCTTCAACCAAATCCACCCCAAAACCAAATAAGATGATTACCTCATGAAAATTGTGGTATCATAGATGAGAAGCATGTTTGAGTATAACCTTTAGCCACTAGATTAACCTTATGTCTCTCCACATTACCGCTTGTATCCCTTTTGGTCTTAAATATCCATATGCAACCAATTGGCTTCTTTCCTTCTGGTAATATTGGATGAGATCCCAAACCTTATTGTCTAGCATCGACTGATACTCTTCTTTTATACCTTGAATCCATTTTTTGAAATGGAACTACTCATTGCATGATGGAAGTTGATAGGATCATCTTCCATGAGAGTTTTATTTTCCTCATGTTCCATAAGAAAACATTATGTAATCATCCGAAATAGCGCTTCTTTTTTCCCTAGTGATCTTCCTAAATGTACTTGTTCTTGATGCACATGTTCTATAAGATTTTGAATTTAAACTCTATGTTCTATATCATCTTTATCTTGAAAATGGAGGAAGAACTTCAGTATCAACTTGAGGTTCCATATTTTCTTTATCCAAAGCAACTATATAAATCGGTTTAGGAACTTAACCCGTTTCTCTTCTCAAAAATGATATTCCAAACATTATTCTCCCCCCCCCTCCTAAAATCATCATCCTCAAAGAACGTAGTTGTTCCCATCTCAAAAACGTTTTTCTATATACATATTGAAAGTAATCATCTATGAATGATATAACATATTGTTGACTTTTCCAAAATGTCATAGGGAAAGGTCCAAAAATATTTGTGTGTATCAACTCAAATTTTGCAGCTGGTTTGTTTTCATTTAATGCAATCCACACAGATATCACAATTTGCAAAGTCTAACGGAATCCAATATTATATATATATATATATGTATATATGTGTATGTTTCATTGAGTGGAAAAAACACAATAAATAACACACACATCACATAAACCACCGATAAAGAAAAAGTAAGGAGAAGAAGGATTTGATTCCTTATCCATAAAAGGGATCATTAAGGAAAGAGGTAAAAGGGAGGAGAAATCAATTAAGCATAGATAAAAGTTAGTATAGACTTGAATCCACAAACCAATTAAGCATAGATAAACGTTAGAATTTCTTCTTATACAAAAAAGTATTTATGGTTGGATTAAATCAAATTTAGAGATTTTGGGATAGATTTTATAATGGAAATCAGTAAGGATAAATATACAATAAGAAGCAATTGAATATATTGACATAGCAAGGACTACTGCTTTTATTAATACTTCTTTCCCTCGGAGATTAAAACTGATTATACCACCCATCTAGTTCTTTCTTGCTGCGAATCAATGATGTAGTTGAACTGATTTTTTTTTGTTTCTCCCTATTTGTTCCGGAACTCCAAGATATTTGTCCACATCTCTTATTTTGTGGAATCATGTGGTTTGTTGTATAGTGTTTCGACAGCTTCACTAATCTTCAAACCAAAGATAATAGATGATTTACTATAATTAACAATTTCACCGGAGACATTTTCATAAGTACAAAATATTGTGGCAATTTTGTCATAGTCTCTTTTGTTGCTCCGCAAAAGAATAAAAAATCATCAACGAATACCTTTGTAACTATTTACGCAACTAAAAATAAATACAATACTAAATAAATACCATAATCATATTTAACATAGATCCTATAAATTAACAATAAATACTTTAAATAAACAACATGTTTTACAAAAACATATATAAAATAATTACATTATTTTTTTCAACCAAAAATAAATTAAAAACATCCACCCACACCGACACTAGTTTTGTATTATAATAAGAACTTTTTGAGAAATCTTGTCAAATATCAAGTTATTATGAATAAATTCAAGAACATATACATAATTTTAAAAAATTATTAAATTTATAATTACCCAAATGATTCGTGTATCATGAATAATTACCCGACATGGCCTTTGTCTCTGTTGGAAAAAGGTTCTTGATCGAAACGGTTAACTTATCCAAAAAAATTTTTGAGCAATTCGGATCGGATACAGTAAAAATAGGGTTATTCATATTGGATCTAAATTATTATAAGTTTTGGGCTTATAAATATTTGAGAATGTGAATAAGAAATAACTTATGGAATGGATTGGATTTTGAGGCAAGTGTCAAAATATATCATTTGAGTGTAAGTGAGTAAGTGGGATTTATAAATGTTCCACATAGTTTGGTCGAACTTTTTCACTCTAGTATAAATGACTAGAAAGTGATACAAATGTTCCAATTGGCTAAGACTTATAATGCATATGAGAGAGGATGGATCAGACCACCACCGTCGCCAGGCACGGGCGTGGGTTTGAGCTTTGGGATTTGGGCTTTGGGAATGTCTCGTGGTCAAGTGGCCCAATAATTTTTTATCTTAAATTGTCTAAAAATATCTTCTTAATTTTGGTTAATCCGAGATTTGATTATTTATAACAAAAAATCAACACCGATCGCATCATGTTAATGACAAAAATCGTAACTCTCTACGTGTTAATGTCATGTAATCATAACGCATAATCTTACCATCAATTGCATGTGTTTAAACTCACTCCGAGCTTCGCCTACATAAGGGACTCGTCTCATTTGGAGAATTCACTTATTTGAAACACAAAACATCTCTCTCAAAGATCCTTCACTCTCTCGCTAAACGTTTCTCCATTCCTTCGGAAAACGGTACGTCTAGAGTATATCGTAGTTGTCTACGTTGGTAGATTCCACACCGAGTGTAGCGTTGTGGTCTCGCACCGGTTGTATCCTGAGACTCCAAAAGCTCTGTGGATTCGTCTCACTAACATGAGCTTTATTGAGTTAAGGACAGAGATCATATCTCGTCTCTAATTCTAATCGGTTTTATACGGGTTTTTCTAAATTGTTTTATTGTTTAAATCGTTCTTCTTTATTTTCTTTATACGATTTATCTTCGCATTTCTTAACTCTGATTTTCGGGTCCTACAAGCTTAACTCGTGGTGCAAGGATTACGACAAAAGGAAGGTCTGGATTTCTTTGACACCTATTCTCCGGTAACGAGAATAACTTCAATTAGAATGCTAGTTAGCATTGCTGCTTTACGAGATTTGGAAATCCATCAGATGGAGATTTAGAGGAAGAAATTTATATGAAACAACCTGAAGGGTTTGTTGTACCTGGACAAAAACAAAAAGTGTGTAGACTTGTGAAGTCGTTGTATGGATTTAAACAAGCTCCGAAACAATGGCATTAAAAGTTTGACAATGTAATGATGTCCAACGGTTTTCGCATAAATGAATGTGATAAATGCATATATGTTAAAATTACTACAACTAGGTATATCATTCTATGTTTATACGTAGATGACATGCTTATTATTAGGAGTAATAAAAATATCATCAATCAAACAAAAACCATGTTATCTAGACAGTTTGATATGAAAGATATGGGATTAGCAGATGTGATTCTAGGAGTTAAAATCACTAGACACTCTGACGGAATCATTTTATCCCAAGAACATTATGCTGACAAGATACTTGATAGATTCAAACTCTAGTCAAGTGGGACTGCAAAAACACATGTTGACACTCAACTTCATTTGACTAAAAATCAAGGTGAAGCGGTATCACAAGTGGAATATGTACGAGTTTTCGGAAGTCTGATGTACTTAACAAATTGTACTCGACCCGATCTAGAGCACGCTGTCAATGTATTAAGTCGCTATACAAGTAATCCACGACACACACACTAGAAAGTTATAACTAGAGTATTGAATTACTTGCGGTTTACAAAAAGCTATGGGTTGCACTATGGTAAAGAACCATCAGTTTTAGAAGGATATACTGATGCAAACTAGATATCTGACTCCAAGAACTCAAAATCCACAAGCGGATATGTCTTTACAATAGGTGGTGCCACTGTGTCGTGGAAATCTTCCAAACAAACTCTGCTGGCCAGATCGACCATAGAATCTGAGTTCATTGCTTTAGACAAAGCCGCAGAGGAGGCTGAGTGGCTTCGAAATTTTTTGGAAGATATCCCTATGTGGGAGAAACCAGTGCCGGCAATACGTTTGTATTGTGAGTCAATCCGCTATCTTACGGGCACTAAATACTCAGTATAATGGCAAGTCTTGTCATATACGAAGACGACATAAGACCATTAGACATTTGATCTCAATTAGTGTAGTCACGTTGGATTATATCAAATCAGCTGATAATTTAGCAGATCCTTTTACAAAAGGTCTGACTCGAGATCAAGTATTAAAATCATCAAGAGGAATGGGTTTACAGCCTATGAATTAAAGATGACGTTTGATGGACACCACACCTCAATGACTGGAGATCCCAAGAATGAGGTTCAAAGGGACAACTATATTAAACTGATTCTGCTGAAAGCACTGTGAGACGAATGTCTCTACCCGATTCCTACGATGATTAGGCAATGCTAGTTTTCTGAGGTTAAGCGTTGAGCATTTAATGATTTCATACTTTCATTCTTATGAAGTAAAAAATAATGTTTTCAACAAGACGGAAAAGCTTATGGAAAATTACCTATATGAGTGTGAAATGGGGCCGTTTCTAGGAGAATGAACGATAAAGGCTTCTAGGAGAATAAACGATAAAGGCTATATTCTCCAAGTTCACTCATGAATCCAGGCATATTCAAGGCCACAATGAACACAACAAGAGAACGTAGTTCTACGAGAAATCTAATTGGGTTATGCATGTTGTCTAAGTTTACATAAAAATCCGGGTGGTTCAAGACATCATGTTCACCTCCTGGCCGAGTAAACTTGACAGATATTAACAATGATTGGTTCAAAGCTGAAAAATGCTACCACATCATACACAGTTAGTTTTCGCATATACTTTGGAGACTTCTTTTTTAGCTTTTTCTATCCAAAGAGTCTTTTAAGTCATCCCTGTTTAGAGTCATTTCTATTCATGTGGGGGATTGTTGGGTCTAACTTATTATAAGCTTTGGGCTTATAAATATTTGAGAATGTGAATAAGAAATAACTTATGGAATGGATTGGATTTTGGACCAAGTGTCAAAATATATCATTTGAGTGTAAGTGAGTAAGTGGGATTTATAAAATGTCCCACATAGTTTGGTTGAACTTTTTCTCTCTAGTATAAATGACTAGAAGGTGATACAAGTCTTCAAATTGGCTAAGACTTATGGTGCATATGAGAGAGGATGAATCGGACCACACGCGTGCATCACCACCACCGTCGCCAGGTCAAGCACGGGCGTGGGTGTGGGCGTGGGCTTGGCTGGGCTTGGGACCGGGGCCAGGGCCGGGGCTCAGGGCTCGGGGCTCTGGGCTCGGAGCTTGGAGCTCGGGGCTCGGGACTCTGGGCTCTGGGTCTATGGTTTTTGTCTCGTGGTCGAGTGGCCCATTTCTTTTTGCGATAATTTTTTATCTTAAATTTTCTAAAAATATCCTCTTAATTTTTTCGGTTAATTCGAGATTTGATTATTTATAACAAAAAATCAAAACCGATCACATCATGTTAATGACGAAAACCGTAACTCTCTACGTGTTAATGTCATGCAATCATAACGCAGAATCTTACCATCAATTGCATGCGTTTAAACTCACTCCGAGCACACCTACATAAGGGACTCGTCTTATTTGGAGAATTCTCTTATTCGAAACACAAAACATCTTTCTCAAAAATCCTTCACTTTCTCGCTAAATGTTTCTCCATTCCTTCGGAAAACAGTACGTCTAGAGTATATCGTAGTTGTCTACGTTCGTAGATTCCACATCGAGTAGATTCCACATCGAGTGTAGCGTCGTGGTCTCGCATCGGTTGTATCATAGGACTCCAAAAGCTCTGTGGATTCGTCTCACTAACAGGAGCTTTATTGAGTTAAGGACAGAGATTATATCTCACCTCCGATTCTAATCGGTTTTATAAGAGTTTTTCCAAATCATTTTATTGTTTAAATCGTTTTTCTTTATTTTCTTTATACGATTTATCTTCGCATTTCTTAACTCTGATTTTCGGGTCCTACAACTCAACCCATAATGGGCATGACTATATTGACATTACAAACCATCGTTATCAATCTTACATCATGTTCAAAAATGCGTCCTTCGCAGCTGCCTAGGCGGCGGATAAGCGGTCGGCAGTTGGAAACCGTCTAAATTTTATGTAATCGGTTAAAAATTGATTTTTGTTTGTTTAAAGTTAGTAATCAAAAATTCTGTGATGGATCATTATTTTATGGGTTATAGAAGTAGAATTAAAAACATTAAAATAGAAGTAAAAGCGGTCAATAAGATAAAAAAAAAAAATGTGGTAGACGTGTTTTTCGAGTTACAGAACCGTCAGAAGATTCGAACGCCTAACAAAATTTTGAACTAAAATATTGCACTTCTTTTACTTAACTTTTAATTAAATAGACGATATTTTCTTCTAAAATTAGACTTTTACGTAAAAAGTCTCCATATCTAATTTTTAAATCTTTTTAGCATAGTTTTTAAAATATATCTAAACAATTAAAATAATTAAAAAATGTTTTGTAAATTCGAAATATTTTAATAATAAGAATCTTTTATTATTATTTTGTGACAAACTCAAAAGGTCTCCATTTTTGTGTCCACTGCACAAAGCCCAGTCTATATGGTAGTAATTCTCACTTAAAGTTAAAGCCCAGTCTGACTCAAAATAAAAAAAATATATTTCATTAGGTAAGGTTTATGGGAAAAAAGAAAAACCCTATCTCTCTCGCTTCTTCTCTCCGCTGCCGTGAAAACAAAATCGATGAAAACAATGTCTACTGGAGAAGAGTCTCATCACATGGCGACGGCACAGAGAGGAATTAGAAAGAGAAGAGTCGGAAAAGCATCAAAAAACAAGAAATCAAAGACAATACCTCCTTCCTCAGCTAGGTTCAAGGTTACTATGAAGAATCAAAAGCTCTTTCAGAAAAGAGCACGAGATTACAATTCCGATGACGAAGAGGAAGACGACGAAGAGAAGAAACAACCAGAAGTAACAATTCGTGAGAAGATCTTCTCTGATGCTAACATGGGACCAAATTACGATGAAATTGAAGAAGATGATGATGAAGAAGAAGAAGAAGAAGGCTCAGATAACGATGAAGCGATACAATCTGGAATCACAAAGTTTGCTTCTGATGGAGGATGTAATGCTTTTAAAATCGCTTTTAAAGCTATAATGAAAAAGACTAAAGAAGATGACAGATTGGTGAGAGATACAACTAGAAACCCTAGAAAAAACCCTCATGTTGATTTAGATATGGGGAAAAATGTTGAATCGTTTTTGGTTTTTGGTGTTAACAGGATCCAATTTTATCAGGACGTAAGCCTCTTATTGCAAAGCAGCTAGCGGAAGAAGAAGCTGAATTGAAAGCTAAAGGTCAAGCTAGAAAGGCTAAACATTTGGTATGATTGTTTTGGTTTTTGTTTGGTTTCACCATTCTCGTGTTGTTCAGTTTTTGATGATGAGTTTGAATTTTAAGGTTGCTGAGAAAGGACATGTAAAACCTGGAAGCTATTTGGATTCTCATGAAAAGATTCTTATTGGTGTTGCTACTAAAGGAGGTATTGTATCATCTTTGAGATTGTTTAGTACTTGGCTTTTGATGGTACTGACTTAGTTTTTTTTCTCTATGAACTTGTGGAATCAACACAGTGGTCAAACTATTTAATGCTGTAAGTTCGTTTCTACTTCTTTTTTCGGGTGTTTTATTCTTCGGGGGTGATTCTAAAGTCTTGTGTGTCTAAATTAGGTAAACAAGGCTCAACATGCTCAGAAGGGTTTGAATCCTTCAAGGTCTAAAGATGCTAAAGGTAGGTTTAGATATTGTTCTTGGGCATGAATCTTTATGTTGCCACTGTCTTGTTCTTGCCCTCTAAATCTGGTTTTTGGAATATCCATCAGTGTTAAAGAAGCGAAGAAAAGAAGCGTTCTTTTCTGAGTTAGGGAAAATGTCGAAAACTGACACTAAGGTTTGGCATTTCTCACTATCTCTCCCTGAATATGCTTAATCTTGAGTGTTTTTAAAACCCTTCACCTTTGGATGAACGTATAAGCAAGTTAGTATCGTAACAGAACAAATCTCTTTAATGATTGATAGATGTTACGTGTTAGTTATATAAATCAAAAGTATCCTTGAATAGTGAGATTCTCTTGGATGGTGTAGGGTCAAAAATCTTCAACTTCCAATGAAGACAATGCTCCTGCGTGGGCTCCTCTACGTGATAATTACATGTTAGCAAACCCAAAGCTCAAAGACTGGGATAAAAAACAGGTATCTCTTCATTCTTATTTACAGATCTGGAACCATCGAGTTATATATTATACACTCTTTGCCCTAAAACTTGGAATTGAAATGTCCACAGGAAACAAGCGAGGGAGATGATTTTGCTGCTATGTCAGGAGATGAAAGTTATGAAGACTGAAAGGAGCTTAAACCTAGTAACAGTACGAGCAAACTTTAATTTTGTTTTTGTATCATGCAGCTTTTTGATCAGATCAATATGACTGAAGTCAGTTTCTTGATAATACAAAAAGAACTTCAAAGCAAGATACTGTAATATCAAAAAAAAAAGTTTTTATTGATGATTCTTGAGAAGGTATTCATTTTTCGGGGCATTGTCTGATTACAATCATTGTGCTCTTCTGATTGACCGAAACACCAGAACTCAGAAGCTGTTTATAAAATGAGCTTAAAACACCATAACTCAGAGAGGGTTCAACGCCTCAAAGCAAAACTTCCCAATTGCCGTCTAAAGGGTATTACCATTTAAGCTTACACAACTATGGAGCAGTTTGGCTGACTACAAACCAGCCAAAACGGTGGCTAAGATCTAGAAGGAACATGAAGAATACAAGTTCCATCATTTATTTATGCGCTTGGACAAAACTTTGTTTGGATCGGTAAAATCGTCTGCTTTCTAGACCTTTTTTACCGAACATAGGTGATGCATATAACTAGGGTGAGAATTGGGCCCGCGGTCCGCGATTGTTTTGGGTTTTTGCCCGCGCGTGGCGGGTTTGGGTTTTTAATTTTGAACCCACATTTTGGCGGGCTTCGCGGAGTTGGGCGTATGCTTGAAGATCAAAATAATCATAATCTATACTATTATTTTAGCAATGTTGAAGCAAATTAATCAATTATGATATGACATACTACAAAAAATGCTATTAGAAAATAGCATGTGATTGGTTGAAAAATACATGTAAGTTCCGTTCAATTTCTTTTCTTCATCAAATTAGAAAAATTACCATAAATCACATTAAAATTCAGTTAATAATATAAGATTCACACAACTAACAAAATTAGTTTTCTTATTTTAAGGATTACAATTTATATATTTTCTACATTAATTATAATAATATTTATTAAATGAGCAAAATAAAAACATTTTCCATATTTAAGATTTTTATGAATATGTGAATATAAAGTTTTATATTAAAACAGTGATATGCAAGTAAAATTATTAAACATGTTCATTATATTTGTGTGGTTAATTATTTAACATAGTAAAATCAAATATATTTTTTAAAATATAAGAAATAAAGTGATTAATTATATTGAAAATATATGTTTATATTTAATTATATATAATTATATACAAAATAACAATTTATATTTTATTACCAATAATTTATTTTTATATTTTTTTAATAATTCTTTTATTTGAATTTTTTAATTTGATATCGCATTCACCTAATGTGTTATAAAGTTATATGTTTCGTCTTAAAAATAATGAAACAAAAAAATATAATAAGAAAAAATAATAATATAGAAATAAAATTACTATGATTAATTCATATTTATAATTTAACAACTTAAAATGTTTTAACCAAATGTCACCTTTATATTTTATATACATCTAATCCCCAATTAAATTAATTTTTAATTCATAGTTATTGTACATTAGTACTAAGTATTATTTATTATATAGAAGTTATTATAATCTTTAATAACATGTGAAATGATAAGAAAAAGTAATAATATGTATATAATAATAACATGTTTAATATAAGAAAAAGTAATAAAAATTGCCTCGCACAAGACTTAGTATCCTACCTGATTCATCTCCAACATTTGTTCAGTTGTCACTTTGTTGTCCTTCTCTTCTCCACCAGAGACAGACATCAAAGAGATGTTTAGAAACAATGGTCTGAGTATTATTAGTGATAGACGAAATATCATAACCATAGTCAAAAAAGTTCATATCATTGGAAAATAAGGGTTTGGTGATGTTGATCGAGATAAAAAATGAGAAACAGACATCAAAGAGATGTTTAGAAACAATGGTCTGAGTATTATTAGTGATAGACGAAATATCATAACCATAGTCAAAAAAGTTCATATCATTGGAAAAGAAGAGTTTGGTGATGTTGATCGAGATAAAAATTTTTTTGATGATGATGAAAACGAAGGGAGAGAGAGTATCACGAATCGAGATAAAAGAATATAATTTTTAAATGGAAAATGTTTTATATATTTAGTTTTTTTATGGAAAGTCCTCTAAGTTTCTTGTATAAATTGTGATTTTGTGATCCACGGTTCTAATGGAAAGCCCTCAGATAAATAACACTTTTGAAAAAAAAATTTGTGGCTTTTTAAACAAATATCTCATATTTATATTACATGCGTATACATTGGTATTATTTTTTAATATGTGATAGCATGTAAAATATAACAAAGATGCATGTTATGCTCTGAGTTTGTTAGAATATTGTTAAAAATACATAGATAATTTAGTTGGTTGTGTCATAATTTTTAAAGTTTATAATTTGTATCATATTATTGTTGATATAAATTATAATCTATATACTATTATTTGAGCAATGTTGAAAAGAAAATAACCAACCTTCGTATGTTATATTACATAAAATGCCATTATAATAAATTAATCAAGATAATATAAGAAAACAATTAAAAGGTGAAACAGTTCAGAAAATATGAAGCAATCGGAAAAACATGCTGATCTAAAAAAAGTTCGATCAAGTGAACATTTTTAACCCGATTGAAAGCACGTGCACAGATCTTTTAAATCTGGTTAATATTTTACCACGTCTCAATATCTTTCATTTTCCAACCAAAATTTTAATTATCATTTTAATATTATCAATAAATTTAGAATCGAAAACAACATCTTCTTATATATTTATTTACAATCATAAAAATCAAATATAATTATTCTATAAATAGAAGATAGGTCATTTGACAGCATCACATTGCGGGAGACATGAATGGGGTATTTCATTACTTATTTCATTTAGTTGGTCCATCAATTTAAATGCATTTGCCATATGAGTGTTAAGGACCAACCAAATGTGGATAAAATTTTTTATAAATGCGGATAAATATTTTTATTGTCAGTGTCAATAAAATTAGATTGTTGATTTAGTGATTATCGCTTACTCTTTATCCAGTTTTTCCATTTGACCGATGATATGGTGAGAACAAAATGTTTTGAATTTTAAAAAATCATATATATTTATATATTAATCATTAAAGTTTTTGGAGTTAATTAGCTAATTAACCACCATATGAAAAAATAAAAAGTATAACTATATAACTTTTTTAATATAGGATATCAAAGCGCGTGAATCCTGGAGATCCGAATTTTGAAAAAAGTTACACAGAATAATGTTACATGCCAATATTAATTAACCGAATATAAAATGTTATATAATAATAATAAATAAAATGATAAAAACCTAAAATAAATCTAATATAAAACACTAATAATAATATATAATTATATAAACTATAAAAATACGAAGTAGATATGTCCCGCGTTGTGCATTACTTGTTACTATCTAGGATAGTGCTTCTTTTCTCTATCTTTTTTGTTTTGTTTTGACGCCTCTCGCTATCTTATTACGAAATAAATTTTTACTTCTTTTTCTTTATTTTGGTCAAAGGAAAAGAAAACAAATTGATAAAACAAAAATTATTAATAATCTAATTTGTAGGTTATCGTTTTACGCCCATAATTCAGTACCATATCGTCGTGTCGTATCGTACCAGTTTAATTAACCAGCATTTATGAGAAGTTAATTTTCACCGACTCCACAAAGCCAACTCTTATTCTCGACCATTTCTATGATCCTTCTATATGTCTTAAATCTTAACAATCTTATATATCCTTTTAGAAGTACATCTAAGAAAATATCTAAAATTAATCATCTAGTTACATCAAATGTCATTAAATTACTTACTTTCTAGAAATAATTTCAAAATTAAAAAATGGCATATTAGGTTTCACAATCGGTTAACTATTATATTAAATACTATTAAACCATTAATGAAATCACTTAGTTACGCTCAATGCCATTTGACAACTAATTAAAAATAACTACAATTAATTATAAAACACATTAATAAAATCGTACACTATGTTCTAAAACACTTATAATCATTTTTACTAACTTATTGGAATTATTATTTTAATTTTTAATAATTTAAAGAAAATGAAAATTGAGATTTGAATAGTGTAAATGTAAATTGTAGTTATTAATTTAAATAAAATGAATATAATATATTAATAAGAAATATTAATCTAAATTGAAATATGATAAATCAAATAAAATAAATATTAAATGTTTTAAAATACTGAAAATAATTTCTTAAATTTTGGATTACAAACACACATTTGTTCTTTTACAATAAAACTTTCTTCTTTATTGTGATTCTACATCTGTTTTTAACACACATTATTTTGCATGAAATATCAAATACAAATAAAAGAAATTAAAGATATCATTTTTATCAATTTCAGTTCTGCTAGTATGGGTACAATAATCTTTTAGTTATTGATTTTTGAAGAATATGAAATTCTAATTTATTATCTAAAGGTTTTTCTCCGGATTCTATTTTTTTATAAAATGAAAAAAGGGGGCTTTGTTCCATCAGTTTTCAAATTTGTTATCCTTTATAAAACATTCTCAACGTGTTTAAACACGTAACAAACATATATGGTATTGAAATTTACTTTCACTTTTTAAGATTTAAAATTAAATTTCTTACCAAAAACAATTTTAACGAAAAACGTAATATTTGCAAACATTTACATAATAATTCAATGGTCATATTTAATCAAAATTATTCGTTAGCATTTGATAAGGATTTCTAAAAATAGATGTAATAATAAATCGAAACAATAAATAGATATTCAATTTGGGTAAATAGTATAAGAAAATTTAGTTAGAATATTTTCAATTCAATCCTTCAGCTTGCTCTGCACGATAAAAGAATGTTTCACTAGAAGATTTGGTCATGATCAAAGAATATTCTTTCTAAAAATCCCTAAATTGGTACCATCTTTTTTGGTCGCATCCTATAAACTTATCTGGCGCTTGGTATCTTCTCGTACATCGTTGTGGGTGAATTAGATACAAAAAAACTTAATTCGCAGGGTCTCATTTTGGTCATCTACAGCATGGAGTACGGCGGGTTCATGGATTTGGAGAAAACTACTCAAACTAAGGGATCACACCAAGACTTTTCACAAAATTGAGGTAAGAAATGGTCTTAATACTTCATTGGTTTGATGATTGGTGCTGTCTTGGCAGATTGATTGACGTTCTAGGTGAGAGGGGGTGCATAGATTTGGGCATTAAAATATCAGATACACTAGGGGATGTGTTTGCCAACCACCGCACCAGGCGTCACCGTCATCATACTCTTACTCAAATAGAGGCGGAGATAACATGACTAAGGGCAGAGGCTCATGACGCCGACGATATTGCTTTGTGGAGAGGTGAAAATTCGAACTTTAAGGACATGTTTTCAACAAAGGAAACATGGAACCAGCTGCGACAGTCCTCTACGCATCAAACATGGTCTAAGGGGGTTTGGTTCTCTCATGCTACCCCTAAATACTCGTTCATAGTATGGCTGGCAGTCCGCAACCATCTTTCCACTGGAGACAGGCTAGTCATTTGGAATATAAACTCGACCCATAGCTATGTTTTTTGTAGCCATCAAATGGAGACTAGAGACCACCTTTTTTTTTAGTGCAACTATACGTCCCACATCTGGAATCAGCTTGCCTCCAGTCTCATGCAGCAAAGGTACACCACTAGCTTCTCAAACATTTTGCTAACTCTCTCGATCTTAGGACCCTCGACGACTAGTTCTTTCTTGTTCAAGTACACCTTTCAAGCTATCGTTTATTTAATATGGAGAGAGATAAATAGACGCCGACATGGTGAGCAAGCCATCGCCTCAGCTCAGCTA
Organism: Cardamine chenopodiifolia; assembly: GCA_963922655.1. Lineage (NCBI taxonomy): Eukaryota > Viridiplantae > Streptophyta > Magnoliopsida > Brassicales > Brassicaceae > Cardamine > Cardamine chenopodiifolia. The sequence continues at coordinate 11,092,641 of OZ000486.1, read as the reverse complement.
ATAAGAGACATAGACAAGGTCATCAGGAATCGCCTCTCTACTTTGCAGACAAGCGGCATAATGACGACCAGCCTTCAAGCTTGGTTCACCACCAGACCTCAGCCGAATATTTTTTAGCTTTTGATCTTCTCTCAGCTTGTGTAGAGGTCAGTGATGGATGTACTCTTTTTCGCAATTACTGGTTTTGTCCCAAATAGGTTTTCCAGTTTTTGGGTTTTAATAAGGCACACATCCTGATATTTTCACTATCTCCGAGCTGTTTCGATTGTTAATTACTTTATATTTTGATTTCTGATTACTAAACATTTTGTATAAAGATGTTTTCTTTGAATATAATTTTACATAATATTCAAAAAAAAAAAAAATTGGTACCATCTTTTCACACTATTCCACTAAACGAAACATCCATTTTTTACAGTTTTGTATGTATATTCTTTTGTTTTGTTTTGTATATATTTTTAACTAATTTATTTATTTAGGAATGTGTTTTAATGGTGAAGGTGATGGCCGATGGAGATTAACATTCGACAATAAGTTCTCTTTGTCGATCCTACTCTAGGAATGTCTTCGGTGATTTTTAGGGGTGGGTATTCGAGTTTTGGGTTCGGATTCGGGTAAAATCTGATCGGGTTTGAGTTTCCGGGTTTAGGAATTTACACTCCAATGAAATTATTTGTCGGGTTTGGTTTGGGTAGAATATTTTGGGTTCGGATCTCAAAGTTAAAACTCGATCAAAACCCAAAACAAATCGGGTTTTGATTGGCTTTGGGTTCGGATTCTGGTTTTTCGGGGGGGGGGGGGGGGGAGGTTGTGTGTTTTTGGTTTTTTCCGGGTATTTTGGGTTTTTTTCCGGATTTTCCAATTCGGATTTGGATCAGCTTTGTGTAAAACTCACATTTAAAAGAAAGATTCCTCGAATTAGGGTATTCTCATAGGTAGTTTATGTATTTTTGGATTTTTGGCTCAGATTTTCGGGTTTTGGGTTCAGATCGGGTTTGGGTATAGATTTTCGGGTGTAGGGATTTACACTCCATTAAAATAATTTATTAGATTCAAATTCGGATACAATTTTTCTCGCTGGTTTTGAATCAGGTGCTCGGATTCCCTTTTTTTGTCCACCCCTAATGATTTATATAGATATTCAATTAAAATATGCGGTTTTTTTATTTTCCTGAGAAGAAAATATTCATTTGAAAAGGCCGAAGGCCAGAAGTACAAGAGCAACAAACAATTTAAGCCGAATAAAGACCTAATAAAGAGATTAACAACATCTAAACATCTAAAAGGGTCTAGCAACGTGTAACGAAATGTGGGGATCGATTAAACACCAGCATCACTTTGATGAGAGCTTTGTTGGATAAAACTTAAAGTTTAAGATAACTTGCAATACAAAGAATCCTATTTGTATTAGGATAAGATGATTGGTAGTTAAGATATGTCAAGTAGAATTAGGAGTTATCTAATTCCACTAGGAATAGGTTTATGCAAAGGTGTGCTAAACCCTATAAATATCAATGTTGAGTTGTGACATTGATTAAAACTCTTAAGAGTTTTGAATGTTTAATTTTGAGAGAGTTTCTAAAAATATATAAATAAGAGAGTGATTCTTATACAAAACTAAGTATGTGTTTGACGAGTGATAAGATTCTTGAATTGGTATGAGAGCTATTGGTTATCAATCCGTCAAACACAAGTAGCTTACCTGAGTCATGGGAGATGCTAGCAATCTGACGACGAGGTCGAAGGAGCTTGGACCTTCTTCAATTCAATGCCAATGCTCAACTCATCGAACTACATAGTTTTCTCGATGAGAATGAAAGTGAACTTGTGTGTTCACAAGGTATGGGAAACGATCAAGAAATGATTAACCAAAGACGAGAAGAATGACATAGTGATTGCCTTGCTATTTCAAGCCATACCCAAAACACTTATATTACAAGTTGGTGATCTTGATTCGCCAAAAGGTATATAGGAAGTGATCAAAAGAAAGACATCTTGGAGCAGATCGTGTCAAAGAAGCAAGGCATCAAACCCTCATGTTTGAATTCGAGAGACTTAAGATGAAAGATTTGGACACAAATGATTCTTTCTCAGGAAAGCTATCGAACTAGCGTCGAAGTGAGAGGCCCTAGGTCAAACCATGTAGGAACCAAAGCTATTGAAGAATTTTCTTAATAGTTTACCATGAAACAAGTTTATACACATCATAAAATCACTTTAGTAAGTCCTAGATCTAAACAAGACCGATTTTAAAGACAAACTTAAACGGCTTAAAGCATACGAGGAGTTTATCGTTGATGATGAAAATCATGTTGGGACACAAGGGAAGTTGTTCCTCTCAAGAATGGAGTCACGTGGTAACCAAGCAAAAAAGAAAACTCAAGAGGCTAAGGAAGAATTTTGCAGGGTAGATGGCGTGGAAGATTTAATACTCAAAATCAAAACAGAGAGAAGAAAGATAGATCGAATTTGAAATGTTATCGATGTGACAAGGTTGGTTATTTTGATTCGAATTGTCCTGAACGAAGACAAGGAGTCCAAGAAGCAAACAAGATCAAAACACAAGAAGCAGATGAGGTTCTCTACATGCACGAGATTGTGTTTCTCAATGAAGAAAATCTAATGCCAAAGAAATATGAGACAAGGAATAGAGAAGAGGAATTTGGTATTTAGATAACGGTGTAAGAACCACATGAATGGAATAAAATCATTCTTCTCGGAGATAAATCAAAACGTGAAAGGAAAAGTGAAGTTTGGATATGGATCTTGTGTAGACATTATTGAGAAATAATCAATCCTTTTCCAAGGGAAAACCGGTGAAAAAAGTTATTAACCGACATCTATTACGGAGCTAAGAAACAATATACTAAGTCTAGGTCAAGCAATCGAGCATGGGTGCGATGTTAGAATAAAACATAATTATCTAACATTACATGGTCGTAGCGGAAGACTCTTGATAAAGGTAATGAGATCTCCTAATAGGCTTTACAAGATCAACCTTAAAATCAGAAAACTGATTTGTTTACACTCAAGATTTTATGATGAAACATGGAGGTGGCATGCACTCGGGCATATAAGCTTCAAAACTATCAAGATGATGTCAACACTCGAGATGGTTCATGGTCTACCCAAAATCGAAAGTAAGAAACAACTTTGTGAGTCATGCTTAGTTGGTAAATAAACTCGACAAGTTTTCCCAAAGGCAACAATATATATCGAGCTTCACGAGTCCTAGAACTTCTCCATACGGACTTATGTAGACCTATATCACCAGCTCCACTTGCCCGTAACAGGTACATCTTTGTAATCATAGACCTATATCACCAGCTCCACTTGCCCGTAACAGGTACATCTTTGTAATCATTGATGATTACACAAGATACATGTAGACAATTTTACTAAAGGAGAAGAGCTAGGTGTTTGACAAGTTCAAAGGCTTCAAGACCTTAGTAGAAAAGGATCATGGAAAGATGATATTAACATTACTGATAGATAGAGGTAGAGAGTTTACCTCAAAAGTTTCAAGACTTTTGTGACACAAACAGAATCAAGACACACTTGATGGCTCCTTACACACTACAACAAAACAGTGTTGTAAAAAAGAAAAACCGGACTTTGATGGAGATGACAAGAAGCATTCTCAAAGCAATGAGGGTTCCAAATTTCTTGTGGGGAGAGGCAGTACGACACTCAACGTACCTAATTAATCGTGTTCCCACAAGAGCTTTCAAAAATCAAACTCCCTACCAATGCTTGAGAAACAAGAAATCTAACATAGAGCATCTTCAAGTTTTTGGATGCCTTGCTCACGCCAAAGTTGAATCCGTAAGCCTAAAAAAGTTAGATGACCGTTCTCAAACGTTGGTACATCTCAGAATAGAGCCAGGATCCAAGGCATCTAGGCTCTATACCCCGACAACAAGAAACGTTGTAAGATGAGATGTGGTCTTTAACAAGAAAGGCGAGTTGGAATTGGAAGAGAGCTAACGAAGACATTGATGGTGATCCGAGAATGTTTAGAATGACTTGGGGAGAAGTCATGGACGCAGGACAAGGTCCGTTTGTAATCGAAAATGAACAAAGCAACATCAAAATTCATGATCAAAACCATCAAGAACAAGAGGATGAAGCGAATGTTATAAACTCTGACGAAGGATATCAAATAGGTTCAAATGATCAAGCATCACAAAATCATTCAAATAATACACATCAAGACGTAGTTCACCAAGGGGAAATCAATCAACCCGCACTACAAAGAGCAAATCATCAAGTAAGTCAACCGAGATACCTTGATGGTTATGTTTTTCTAGCTAATATAGAATGTAAGAAGCTTCTTTTATCGATCAATGATGAACCATTGAGTTATCAAGAAGTTAAAGATTCTGTAGAGTGCAAAAAGGCATGTATAGAGGAGACTGATTCCATCAACAAGAACAAGACTTGGTTACTAGTTGATCAACCGGCTAAAAACAAGATTATTGGTCTTAACAGGGTATTCAAGATCAAGAGAAATGCGGATGGTTTAATCACCAAGTACAAAGCTAGACTCATTGCAAAATGATATATACAAAAATCGGGAATCCATTTTGATGAAGTATTTGCACCAGTAGCTCACATTGAAACCATTAGGCTACTTGTAGCTCTAGCCGCTTCTCATGGATGGGAGATCCATCATCTTGATGTCAAGACTGCTTTTCTGCATGGTGAGCTCAAAGAAGATGTATATGTATCTCTCAACCCAAAGGATTTGAAAACAAGAGAGAAGATCATATAGTTTTCAAACTCTCCAAGGCTTTGTACGGCTTAAGACAGGCCCCTCGTTTTTGGAACACAAATATTAACCAGATCTTGAAAGGTATAAAGTTCATAAAGTGTTGCAAAGAAAATTCCGTGTATCGCAAGGAAGAATGAGATAATCTTCTCATCATAGCCGTGTATGTGGATGATCTTTTGTAACCGGGAATACACTAAGGATCATAAAAAAGTTCCCTTATTATCTTGGAAAGCTCACTTATTATCTTGGGATATAAGTTAATCAAAGTGAAGATGGGATCAAGATCAAGCAAGAGGTTTATGCTCGACGAATCCTAAAAGAAACCGGCTTAGATACATGCAATCCTACAAACATACCTATGAAGTTTGGTTTGAAGATGTCCAAGGCGCAAGAAGAAGCCGAAGTTGATGCCACAATGTATTGTAGAGGTATAGGTTTCCTAAGGTACCTCTTATATAAGAAATTTGATTTTGCTTTCTCAGTTGGAGTAGCAAGTAGGTACATGCAAGATCCTAGAGAATCACATGGTGTGGCAATGATGCAAATACTAAGGTCTCTTCGAGGAACTTTAACTTATGGCTTAAGATTTAAGCGTGAAGGATCAAAGAAGATTATTGCCTATAGTGATAGTAGTCATAATGTGGATCTTGATGATGGAAGAAGCACAATCGGACATGTGTTTTATTTTGGCGAGTCACCAATCACTTGGTGTTCACAAAAAAAAACGATAGCCTTATCTTCATGTGAAGCCGAGTTTATGGTAGCCACCGAAGCCGCAAAACAAGCAATATGGATTCAAAAAATGTTGAGTGAAATCACGGGTCGAATATGTGAAAAGAAAACCGTTCGGATTGGCAACAAATCCGTTATCGCACTCACAAAGAATCCCGTGTTCTATGAACAAAGCAAACAAATCCACAAACGATATCATTTCATCCGAGAGTGTGTAGAAGATGATCAAATTGAGGTGGAACATGTATTCGGAGAAGAAAAATGTGCAGACATATTGACTAAAACCCTATTAAGGATCAAGTTCAAGGAGATAAGAAGCTTGATAGGAGTTCAAGACCTTACCAAGACCAACAAGAATCTTAAGGGGGTGAATGTTGGATAAAACTTAAAGTTTAAGATAACTTGTAATATAATGAATCCTATTTTTATTAGGATAAGATGATTGCTAGTTTAGATATGTCAAGTACAATTATGAGTTATCTAATTCCAGTAGGAATAGGTTTATGCAACAGTGTGTTAAACCTTATAAATATCAATGTTGAGTTGTGACACTAATTAAGAGTCTTAAGAGCTTTGAATATTTAGTTTTGAGAGAGTTTCTAAACATATATAAATAAGAGAGTGATTCTTATACAAACTAAGTTTGTGTTTGACGAGTGATAACATTCTTGAAGCTTCAGATTGCGGCAATTCTTCTCAAGCATGAGAAGTGAAAGCAACCAAGATGGAGCCCCTAGTAAAATGTAATATTGATATCCTCCTTATGTAGTAACACTATAGTCAATTCGGAGAGCAAGCATGTTGCAGGTTTTGAGAGAGAGCACCACCCTCCAATTTTCTAATTTTTTCAGTAATTGTTGTATTTCAGCTATCACTACAGCACAGTCAGGAACTCGATTAGGAAATTCAAAAGCATACATAGCTTGAGTCGATAAAACCTCGAATATCACCTTCCTTTGTCTCAAAATCCCTATATTCTCAACCGCCCACAATAAGCTCATTATATCTACGTCAGTTCGGGTACATGTACACTCTTTGACTATGAAAGAGAGTGTTTCCATGGTAATCTCGTAATAGCCAAGCGACCCCGCAATTGTGTTGGGGATTTAACCAGGAACTCCCAATGTTAGATTTGGTAAACTTTTTTGGGGATTGCCTCGACTTAGTACTATTGGGCGCTAGGAATGAACCTAACTTCAGAAACCGATCCTGTGGTGAATTAGCAATGTACCACTCCTCAACTTAATATTGTGCTTTCTGCACTAAAACTCCTAAGGATATACAAGCTTTTTCAAAGACGAAAGTATTACGAACCTTCCACATATTCCACAAGACCCAAGGAAAGGTTCTCTAATTGTTTGGCTCAATGGAATTTTTGTCAATATAGGCCATCATGTGATGAATAATCAAGAATATTGAAGTTTTGGAGAAGCCAGCCCTTGGAAAGGGAAGTTTAGTTGCCATCTGACAATTGAACAAAACGTGGAAAATTGATTAAGGGCCTGATTACAAGACGAGCAACACTTGTCTGTATATTTCCTCTTGATTGTAATATCTCCTTACCGCCAACGCTCTTCTCAATGATTTCCATATGAAATGATGGATCATGGGAACCATTTATTTTCCACACTCTAAACTAGAGCTGCTTATCCACTTGGAGGGTTGATCTGTGACTGATAATTTGCAGCCTCAACGACAACCTCACTCAGCTTATACCCAATTTGGGTTTAATAGTGACCATTCTTTGAAAAATACCAAGAATATGAATACTGCAACCTTGGTGACGTTTTTATTTGCAGGATAAGCTTAACATCTTGTTCAACAAAGTTTTGTCTAAGTAGTGGGACATTCCAAACATTGGAGTTCTGGTACCATAGATCCGATACTCGAAATTCCTTATAACAGAAGGCAAAGGGTTTGATTGGTGGTTGCATAAACTAATCTCCAAGCTAGTTTTCTGACCATACTTTCATGTTATGACCATTCCCAATAGTTTTCCGACCATAATTAAGGTTTGATTAAAGCGGCTGATATCACGAAATTCTAAACCACCCATCTCCTTTGGACAACAAAAGGTATCCCAAGCCACCCAAGGTATCTTCTTACAATACTTTCATTATTCCATCAGAATTCAATCATTGCACTCGTGGTCCACTTACATGTATCTTTTGGCAGTTTGAAAAAGCTCATAGCATACACCGTAAGGGATATGGCCACCGACTTTAGGAGGATTTTCTTTCCACTCTAAGACAAAAACTTGGAAAACCAGCCATTTAACCGGGACTGAATATGTTCTTTGATGAAACTTAGATGTAAGTTCCTTGATAATTTATTACATGGCCAGATGTATTCTCATATACTTGAACATACTGTTTAAGCTCATCACTCTCTTTCTTATTGGCTTTGCACATGAGCAAGCTATCATTAGCATATAGCAAATGATGGATTGGAGGACCCAAGCAGATGCTTTCACGCCATTAAGCTCACATTTCTCCTCAGATTTGTTCAATAAGTTCACCAAGGGTTCCGTGTATAGTATGAAAGGAAATGGGGAAAGAGGATCACCTTGTTGGATCCCCCATTCCGGTTTGATGAATCCATTATCATTATCATTAATAAACATGGAGTATATGACTGAGGTTACACAATACATGATCCATTTTACCCATTTTAAGTCAAATCCCAACTTCTCTATGAGTTTTTCCAAGAAGCACTACTCTACTCGCTCATATGCCTTAGACATATCAGTTTTAACCACCACATTCTCAGCAGCAACCACCTCGAAAGCCTAGACCATCTCATGAGCTACGATCACATTATCCAAAATCAAATGGCCAGAGAAAAATGCACCTAGAGTTTCCAAAATTAGCTCAGGTAAGATCCTCTTTAATCTTAAGCACATAATTTTGGATATAATTTAATAATGTACCAAAAAGAGGCTGATTGGCCACATATATGTTGTAACATTCCAATTTCTGGTATATGTTGTTGCATGAGGAGCCCTTAAAGATCTAATTTGGCTATCTATTTCACCAAAGTGCACTTATTTCTTCCATCACTTAACGAAAGAGAACTCCAGAGTTAAACATGCTTGAGCTGGAGAAATTTAAGGATGGATGACCTACCGAAAAGTCATTGTTGTACTGTGTGAATGAAGAAAAACACTGAAACATATCATGTGGTGATTTGTAGGAATAGTAAAAAATCTTTCGAGTCTCCCGGAATAATGCATCGACCATCGGGAGATAGGTTGTGGGGGTTCACAGACGGTGGCGTTTGGGAGATTACAAGTTGGTATTAGAGCCAAACCCAAATGTGTGTTGAGTCAAGTGGGATCACACCATCAGAGGTGATGGTCTGGGTGCGCAACAAAAATGTTGCGATCTGTGAGTGGCGGTGATTGTAACATCTTTATTTCTAGTATATGGTGGTGCATGAGGAACGCTTAAAAGATTTGATTTGTCTACCTATGTAACCAAAGTGCACTTATCTTTTCTATCATTTTTCCAGAGAGAACTCCAGAGTTAAGCGTACTTGAGCTGGAATAGTAATAGGATGGGTGATCTACTAGGAAGTACCGTGCGAGAAAGGACAAAACACTAGAAAAGATCATGTGGTAATTTGTAGGGATAGTAACAAGTCTTTCAAGCCTCTCAGAATGAGGCACCGACCATCAGATGAGGGTGGAGTCCACGGGACGAGACAAGGCATAGATGCTCATGGACCGTTACGGTCAGGGCGTTACAATTATTATAACATCCTGATTTCTGGTATATAATGGTGCATGAGGAGCCTTTAAGTGATTTGATTTGGCTACCTATATCACCAAAGTGCACTTATCTTTTTGTCGTTTGTCTAGAGAAAACTCCAGAATTAAGCGTGAAGCTATAGTAGTACTAGGATGGGTGACCTATCGTAAATTGATTATTGGTACTGTGCGACAAAACACGGGGAAAGACTATGTGGTGATTTATAGGGATAATAACAAATTTTTTGAGCCTCTCGGGATAGCGCACCGACCATCGGACGAGGTTGGGTCCATGGGCTGAGAGAGGATGTGGGTACTCACAGACGGTGGCAATCGAGGCGTTACAATTATTGTAACATCCTGGTTTCTAGTATGTGGTGGTTCATGCAGACATTTAATAGATATGATTTGGCGTCCTATGTCACCAAAGTGCACTTGTTTTTTCCATCACCTATGTAGAGAGAACTATAGAGTGAAGCATGTTTTAGTTGGAGTAGTACTAGGATTGGTGACCTACCGGGAAGTGATTGTCGATACGGTGGGAGTGAGGACAAAACACGGGGAAAGATCATGTGGTGATTTGTAAGTATAGTAACAAGTCTTTTGAGTATCTCGGGATAGTGCACCAGCTATCAGACGAGGATGGGGACCACGGGCCGAAAGTGGGTGTGGATGCTCACCCGTTGTGGTTGGGGCATTATAATTTGGATCGGAGCCAAATCCAGATGTGTGTGTAGTCAAGTGGGTTCATACCATTAGTGGTAATGGTTTTTATTAGTGGGGGTAATTGTGACATCCCAATTTCTCGTATATGGTAATGCATGAGGAGCACTTAAAAGATTTGATTTGGCTACCTATGTCACCAAAATGCACTTATCTCTTCTGTCACTTATCCAGAGAGAAATCTAGAGTTAAGTGTACTTGAGCTGGAGCAATTTAAGCATGGGTGATCTACCAAAATGTCATTGTCGGTACCGTGTGAGTGAAAAAAAAAAATGGAAAAAAATCATGTGGTGATTTGTAGGGATAGTAACAAGTCTTACGAGCCTCCCAAAATAACTCACCAGCTGTCAGACGAGAGTGGGACCCACAAGCTGAGATAGGGTTTGGGAACTGATGAACTGTGGCGGTTGGGACGTTGTAAGATTGGATACCTTAGGGATCATGCAAATATTGGTGAAATTCCATTCTTGAGGGAATACTGTTGATCGAAAGAACTTCTTAACTTCGGTACATACAGACGGTCCGACAGTACTCCAATGTTGTTGGTAAAAAACTTCACATTATATCCATCTGATCGTGCTCCATTAGCGCCTTTGATGGTATATATTGCTTGTTTTATTTCCTCATCCTTACAGGTGCTACCAGCAACACATTCATATCAGATGTGACTCTAAGATCGAAATTCTCAAACAGGGAATCAAGGTCTTCATGATTGGAGCTGGTGGACATATCGCGGAAGTAATCCACATCTACAGCACCTTTGGAACTTTCAAAGAATCGCTTAGTTTTCAAATTTCATACTTTCTAGTATTATTTATTTATTTATTTATTTATTTATTATTATTATTATTATTATTATTATTATTATTATTATATTAACTAAAATAATGATAATTTAATATTATTGTATTAATCATAATTAATAAAATTATAAATATAATAATAATTTATAATTTATACTTATGCATAATGGAACTTGATAGAAATATAGTTTTAATTTATGTTTTATGAAAAAATAAAATTTAAAAATCAAAACAAACAAATAATTAAGTTAACATTTTAAACTATTCCATATTTAATTAATCGAAAAATATAAACCAATGATATTCTGTCATATGTTGATGAGATAAGTTTTTCATGGGTCTCTACATCTAGAATTGATTCTCACCTCTTCTTTATTTTTTTTTTCTTTTTTTCATTTTTAATATACAAATGCATGAAAAAATCAAAGATGTATTCTTAAGAACATCTTCAACTCCACTCTATTTTCTTCTCTAAATTTAATTATAAAGTAAAATCTTCTCCAATCCCATATATCATTCTAAAATAAAATAATATATAATATTACTCTATATTTGGAGTAATACTACTATTCATTACTCTATTATAGAGTTGAACATTTTATTTACATAATGGTCATTTTTCGGAATAATATGTAAGATATATTCAAAAAAGCGTTTTTTCCTCAAGGGCTACAAAGATTGAAAAGGTAGAACAAAGAAACAGAAATATGGAGGAAGTGAAATCAATGCTCCTGGAGGATCATATATGGTTGCCTCGTTAAAACCCAAAAACCGGAAAACCCATTTGGGACAAAACCGGTTTTTTGGGAAAAAGAGTACAAACCATATACAATTGAGCAAAAGTTTGGCAAATATTGGAAAGGTTTGAAGGAAAACACAAATGATTCCTAGCATTTATCGCGTAGAAAACCAAAGTTGAAGTCCATGTTGAAAATGTTGGTCCCCTTTGGCCAAGATAGTAGAGATCCTGTTACGAACTTGTTTGTCTATGAAGCGAATTAACTGCACATACAAAGTGGGCCGCTCCCCCTGTCTCCTTTTTTTTCTTTCCCTCTAGATCGTGTGGATTGTAGCTTGAAAGACATACCTCAAGATGAACTGACTGAGCTTGTCGTAAGGAGGTTGATCATAATATCCCATTGAGTACTAAACTTTGCTTGGAGGAGCTTAGCTATATGACATCTCCATATCATGGCTGAGAAGGGACAAGTGAAGAAGAGATGTTTGCAGGACTCTATGGGTGCCAAACAAAGAGAGCAAGCCGTGAAGGCGCCATTGTTCCAGTAGAGCATTCTATCCCTAATAGTTAGTCGATCCTTAATTGCAAGCCATGCTATGAAGGCATACTTTGGAGTATTGTAGTTGAACCAAATAGCTTTGTGCCACTCCATCAATTTGTGCTTTTCTCTAATTAGGTTCCAAGTAGCTTTGGTATTGAAGGAAGATTTGTACATCTCGTCCTTATGCTTCCACAAGAACATGTCCATTATCCAAACCCTTATCCAGCTGATTATGGATCACCTTTTCTACTTCATTTGACATTAGAGGCCTGTGGTGTCTTGTCCTGTGTGTTTCTAGAACCTGCTCAATTGTTGTGTCAATGTGGATTCCCAAGTCTCTGCAACCTCGGTTCCCAGTATAATCAATAAGTCTACCCAAATTGATCTAATTATCAAACCAAAAGGAACTGATTGCTCCATTGTGAACTTCCATTTTACTTAGAGAAGCTACCAATTGTCTATTCTTAAGTAATTTTCTCCAAGTCCACGAACCTAGGGAAGTATTAGCAGAGATTGACCATATGGAGCCTTTGTGAATCAGATATTTTCGAACCCAGTTGACCCAGAGAGATGGCTGATTGGATTGGATTCTCCAAATTAGTTTGAGACAGCTCACTACATTTGCTTCCGAAATTGACCTTAGTCCCAAACCTCCTTCTCTTTTCGGTTTGCACACATCTTTCCATAAAACTTTAGCTTTCTTACCATTCAATTCCAGGCCAGACCACAGAAAAGCGGCACAAAGACTATCAATCTCCTCTATGCAAGCTTTGGGAAGACGGAAAGCTGAAATCCAAAAGTTTGTAAGGCTGTGAATTACCGAGGCTATAAGTTATAAGCAACCTGCAAAGGATAAATATCGAGTGGACCAATAGCTTATACGAAATCTGACTTTCTCAAGAAGAAGAGTATAGTCATGGAGGGACATTCTTTTAGTGAGCAGTGGGAGACCCATGTAGCGGATTGGGAGAGCACCAATCTCAATAGGGGAATCTATCCAAAATTTGGAGCTTGTTTTCAGGAGCGACCCCAGCTAAAAAAAGTGTAGACTTCTCTAAACTTATTCGTAGACCCGAAACTACAGCAAAGTCATTGAGAACCCCAAGAATTCCTTCAATAGATTGAACTTTCCATCCGAGAATACCAACATGTCGTCTGTAAAACATAAGTGAGTAAGAGAAAGTTTATCGCAATAGGGATGAGAACCAAACCTCTTTTCCTTTGTCGCCTGATCCAACTTTTTCGAGAGCACATGCATGACAATGACAAAAAGATAGGGGGTAGGGAGCAGTCTTGACGGAGGCCTCTAGTGCTTCAAAAGTAACTCGCCAATTCACCATTTACCTGAATAGAGAAGGAGGCAGAGGTGATACATAGTCTAATCCAATGTATAAACTTACCTAGAAACCCCAAAGCTATCAACGTTGTCAAAAGGAAGGGCCATTCCACCGAATCGAAAACCTTTGATATATCGATTTTTATTGTGCATCTTGAGGACACTGATTCCTTATGGTAGTTCTTTACTATTTACGAAGCTATAAGCACATTCTCCATAAAGAGACGCCCTTTGACGAATGCTGACTGGTTTGGCGAGATGAATTTCGGCAGAATCTGCTTCATTCTATTAGCCAAAATTTTTGAAATTACCTTGTAAAGAACGTTGTAGCATGAGATAGGTTTGTAGTCTTTCATCATTTTAGCATTTTTTGTCTTTGGAATGAGGGCAAGGATAGTTGAGTTTAAGCCTTTCGGGAGAAAGCCGTTGATAAAAACGATTGGATAGCGATAACTACATTTTTGCCAACCACATCCCAAGCTTGTTTAAAAAACTCACAAGTGAAGCCATCAGGTCCTGGAGACTGGTTATTTGGCATATTAAAGAGAACTTTCTTGATATCAAGCTCTGTCACCTCATTAGTCAACATGGTTATATCACTTTCATCACAAGTCAAATCAAGTAAACGGGATAGGGTCTCTTCATTTGAATTCATAGTATCCGAAGAAGAATGAGTCAGAAAGGAGTGAAAGTACCTCTCTGCTTCAATATTGATCTCCTCTTGTGTATGAATAAATGTGCCATCATCTTTCTTAATAGATTTAATGGAGTTTCGGATCTCTCTTTTCCGCGCAGCCTGCTGAAAATAACGATTGTTTCCATCTCTAACCTGCATCCAATGCATTTTTTCCCTTTGATTAAGAAAGTGTTCTTCATTGGCTGAGAGATGATTCCACTTAATGTAAGCGTGGGAATCTGCCTCCATGAGTGAATGAGAAGGATTCGCCATGTTTTTCAATTGACATTTGCATAAGAGATCATAAGCATCACGGGTTCTCTTTTGTATGTCGCCTAGATTTTTCCGGCCTAGCTCTCTAATAAGAGGTTTGATGGCTTTGGGCTTCTTGGTGAGATGAAACAGGGCAGATGATGAAAGATGGAGCTCCTCTGTGGCTGACCAAAACGTTTTAATTTTAGGAATGAAGTTAGGTAAGGTCGCCAAAATATTTGAAAATTTGAATGGTTTTCTCGGATGTAAAGGTGGAGCTTGGATTTAAATGCTGCATCTCAAATGATCGGAACAATCCCCAACTTCGAAGAGACAATGGGATTGAGGATAAGCTTGAAACCAATGGTTGTTTACAAGAACCCGATCCAGTTTCTTTCAAATGAGTCTTTCTTCTCTTTTGTTACACCATGTGAACTGAGGACCATGTGTTGTCAATTCTAATAGAGAGCAAAACTGAATGACCTCTTGAAAATCTCTCATGCCTAAAGTGACCATAGGAGAGGTGATCCCATTTTAGTGCCATCAAGCGCCAATGTATCATTAAAATCCCCATAAATTATCCATGGGTTATTTCTCATTAGGGGAGACTGCTGGTGGTCTTTTAAATCATTCCAGAGCTGCTTCTGGTCTTCCATAGAATTAGCAGCATAGATAAAGGAACAGAAGAAATCAGCCTCTGAGTTGTCTAACAAAACTGAACAAGTTATGAGTTGCGAACTAGTGAACACTGGAGTTAGTCTCACTTGGGGACTCCAGCAATCCAAATTCTTTCACTACGATTAGAATCATAATTTGATAATACAGACCAATCTTTGAACACTGAGGAAGCCACTCTCATAGTTCTTCTCTTTAAATCGAGTCTCTAGTAGCGCACCAAATTGTATCCTAGAGTTAGAAACCCAATCTCGAACTACTTTATGCTTAGTAGGTTTGTTAAAACCACGTACATTCCAAAAGAACGACGACATTAATTATGATTTCTTCGAGTAATTCTTTTGTTCAAAGCGCTCAAAATACCCTCCTTGTAAATGTTTTTACTTTATACTTAACATAATTAAAATATGTAATGACTACTTACTAAAGATAAACAAGATAAATTAAACTTAATAAAAACAAAGATTTATACATTTTTAATCTATTTTAACGGGATTTGACAATACAATACTAATTGATTCCAAGATTTTTCACATTTTTAATCTTTTGTTGTTATTTTAAATGTTTTAATGTAATTTTATTTGTTTAATTTCAATAATAACTTAACTTTATTGAAATTTTGGCATAAAGTAAAATAAGTGAGTTAAATTCATAAATTTGATAAATGATAGATATTTTAAAAAATTAATAATTTAAGTGGAGAAAGAATATAGTTAGAATATTATTTTAGAATAAAAATAGAGAAATGAGTTGGAGTAAAACCCAATTCTATTATAAAATTACTCTATTTTAGAGGAAAAAGTAGAAAAATGGAAAAATGGATTGAAGATGCACTAATGGGTATGCTCTAATTTTTCACTTTGATCATCTTCTACGTCACTTTAAATATAGAGTATTTTTCCTTTTCTAATTATATATTTGTTTCCTATGGACTAAAATCATTTTGCTTCAAAAATCCGATCAATTATTTACATGACTTGCCTGTGGAAATAACTTCCCTTTTTCGTTTCGTTTTGAGTCTGTTACAGGTTTTTGTAATCAATGAAGATAAGAGAGCATCTTCATGTTGTCTTTTATTGCTTTATCTTCTATTTTTCGTAGTTTTGCGAGATAAAACCTCGTACTCTTTTATAAGTGTTTTTCGAATTTTGTTTTCGTTATTTTGATATTTATAATTTTGTCTATGCATGAGTAATCTTACTATTGGGTTTAGGGCAAAGGAATTTAATGATCATTTAGGATTAGGTTTTTAGTTTAGAGATTTATTTTTAGAGTTTTTCATCTATTGTAATCTTAATACTTATGCATGGTCAACTACCTTGCATCAGTTCTTTAGAATAACTTATTCGCTAAAAGCGATGATTAGGTTACAAGAGTCAACATTTGATGAGTTTAGTATATTTAACCAATGAGAATTGAAGTTAAATTGTCTAAGTAAATATATTGAACTTGATCTACACACTGACATTTCTACTAATGCTCATTCGAGAGTTTAGTGTCTTAACATTAATGTTTAGATAGTTAATGCTGCGATAGTATGTTAGTTTTACATTAGTGATCTGAGTTCTAGAACAGTGCGCAGTTAAATCCTTGTTTAATAACTAGTTTGATAGTCATTGATCCCTGAGAATTTCATACGCCTGATGCTTTCTTATATTAAGAAATTCGTCTTATTTACTGCTTTATTGACGTTTACTTTAATCATTACAAAACAAATTCTATATTATTGTCTTAGCTCTATTCAATTCATAAAGATTCGTAATGTAACTCTTGTTCCTCGTAAAATTCAAAAAATTCAATACATATCTATACTAATGTGTGTCTATGCACTTGATGTGATAATTAAGGTTTACAATTAACATGAGACATCAAGTTCATCAAAATAAATCATTGAAGATTATTAAATATAAATTTGAGATCCAATACTCAGAAAAGAAAGTTAAACACGTGATATTCTTTATAGAAAGAAAAACATATTTTGTGTGAAGACAAGGACAGAGACTGGTCCGGACTCTATTCTGGAAGGATCTTCGACACGAGCCTATCTTCCTTGGTCATCAAAGACTAAAGAGAAAAAGGAAGGCTCAAAGAAACAGTAACAGCCCATCCAAGGCGGTCTCGAAAAAAGGTTCTCCCACAAAAAAACCTTAAATGTCTGCGTTCTTTTGGAATATTAGGGGCTTCAATAAGAAGCGTAAGCACTCTGTTCTAAAGAATTGGATTACTTTGAAGCAAATGTTGTTTGGTGCGGTTCTAGAAACTAGAGTCCGTGAAGATAGAGCAGCGCCGATGGTATCCTCCATCTTGCCTCACTGGTCAATGATCACAAATTATGTGTATAATCCCCTGGGACGTATTTGAGTCTTTTGGGATAATAGGATTTCTCTAAGGGGTGGTATCGATGAGTGCGCAGATGATCTCCTGCATGATTTCCCTGGAGGACGGGACATGTATTCTTTGCTCCTTTGTCTATGCTTCTAATGCAGGGGAGGAGCGTAGTGCTCTTTGGACAGAGTTAAAAGCTCTCAAAGCCTCTCCAACTCTCCGGGATATGTCGTGGCTGTGTTTAGGAGACTTTAATGACATTCTGGCTAGTGACGAGCACTCAGGAGGTCTTCTAGTGGCAGCATACCCCAGTATGCGTGCCTTTCAGGACATAGTCCGCGATTGTTCTTTGCTTGATATAGTCTACCGTGGACCCCTTTTTACCTGGTGTAACAAGAGAGAAAACAAGTTAATCTGCAAAAAGCTTGATAGGGTTTTAATCAATGATGCTTGGATTCACACGCATCTGGACTCTTACTGCATTTTTAAATCTGGAGGCTGCTCATACCATCTCCGCGGCCACGTCCATCTCTTCGGTAATCCTTTGAGACCTAGAACTCCCTTCAAGTTCTCTAATGCGCTTCTGCAGGTAAAGGAGCTTTACCCTATGGTGGAGACCTATTGGACCAGTACAGAAGGGCTTTTTGTGTCCACTTCATCTATGTTTTGGTTCTCGAAGAAGCTAAAAGCTTTGAAGCCCCAGATAAGAGCACTGAGCCGAGTAAAGCTCCATCACCTTTCTAGGAGAGTTGAAGAAGCTTATGTTGATCTCTGCGCTTGCCAAGCGGCCACTCTTGCCAACCCGGACCCTTCTGCATCAAGTTTATAAGCTTTGGCATTTGAGAGATGGGAGAAAGTCTCTCACTTAGAGGAGGTTTTTCTCAGACAAAGAGCAAAGTTACATTGGCTGGAGGTAGGAGATAAGAATAATCGCTACATTCACAATGCCGTTAAGGAGAGGCAAGCTCGCAATTCGATCAGAGAAATTCAAGACCATCATAGAGTCAACTTAATGAGCCCAAAGGAGATTAAGGCTGAGGCGGTAAGATATTTTACTGATATTTTTACTCATATTCTTTTTGATTTTACAGGAGCTTCGACCTCAGATTTGGACACGCTCCTTGAGTTTCGCTGCTCTGAACCCAAGAGGACCCAACTCTGTGCGATAGTTATGCCAGAGGAGATCAAATGAGTCCTCTATTCCATGCCCTCCAACAAGTCCCCAGGTCCTGACGGTTATACGGTCGAGTTCTTTAGGGAGATGTGGCCTCTAATTGGCAAGGATTTTGTTGTGGCGATTCAATCCTTCTTTGCCTATGGTTTCCTTCCCAAGGGGGTCAATGCGACGATTTTGGCTCTTATTCAAAAAAAGACAGATGCCACGGTAATGAAAGAATACAGACCCATCTCATGCTGCAATGTGCTCTATAAGGTGATTTCGAAGATTATGGCGAATCGTCTTACGAAGGTTTTGGATGGGTTCATTGCCCCTAACCAATCTGCGTTTATTAAAGACCGCTACCTCATGGAGAATTTGATGTTAGCTTCGAAATTGGTCAAGGACTATCACAAAGAGGACATTGCAGCCTGCTGTGCCATGAAGATTGGCATCTCTAAAGCATTTGACTTGGTCCAATGGCCTTTTCTCCTCCATCTGCTTACCACCATCCATCTTCCGGTCACCTTTATCCACTGGATTCGGTTGTGTATTACCACTCCATCCTTCTCGGTTCAGGTCAATGGAGAGCTTGCGGGATTTTTTCAGAGCACCAGAGGTTTAAGGCAAGGTTGCTCCTTATCACCCTATCTCTTTGTTATTTGCATGAATGCTCTTTCGATGATGCTAAATAAGGCAGTGCATATGGGGAATTTTAGGTATCATCCAGGCTATCGTAGTCTATCTATTACTCACCTCTGTTTTGCAGATGACATTCTCGTCTTCTCGGATGGTAGACCTCGGTCTATTGCAGGTATCTTGGCGGTTTTTGAGGAGTTTGGTAGGTACTCGAGGCTGTAGATAAGTCTTGAGAAATCCACTATATTCTTGGTGGGGGTCTCGGAAGCTCGTCGCTCAGCTATCTCAGCTCGCTTTCCCCTAGATATGGGGAGCCTTCCGATTAGGTACCTTGGACTACTACTTCTCACAAAGCGGATGACTAGGACGGATTTCCAGCCTCTAATAGACAAGATCACATCTCGGATCAGATCCTGGAAGCATTGTTTTCTCTCATTTGCAGGTAGGCTTCAGCTTCTCACTTTCGTTATTTCTAGTCTAACAAACTTCTGGATTTCTGCTTTTCGTTTGCCAAGTACTTGTATCAGGAAAATTGAAACAATCAGTGCTGCTTTCCTTTGGTCGGATCCGGATCTGAACCCCAAAAAGGCTAAGATGGCGTGGACGGATGTCTGTAGGCCAAAAAATGAGGGGGCGGGGTTGGGTATTAGGTCAATTGAGAAAGCAAATAAGGTCAGGTGCTTCAAACTTATATGGAGGATCACCTTAGCTTGGACCTCTCTATGGGTTAATTGGGTTCGAAAGAATCTAATCCGAGCTAGTTCTTTCTGGTCGGCCA
Organism: Cardamine chenopodiifolia; assembly: GCA_963922655.1. Lineage (NCBI taxonomy): Eukaryota > Viridiplantae > Streptophyta > Magnoliopsida > Brassicales > Brassicaceae > Cardamine > Cardamine chenopodiifolia. The sequence goes on along the minus strand of OZ000486.1, from coordinate 11,072,744 downwards.
ATCCGAACTCTTTGGCGGATTCTAGGATTTGGCGGAAGTTGATTAAATACCGTGATCAATCAAAGGGTTTCCATAGGATGGAGGTTCAGAATGGTGAAGACACTTCCTTTTGGTTTGATGAGTGGACTCATCTAGGTCGGCTCCACGATGACAGGGGTTGCATTGATATGGGGATCCCTCTCTTGTCTACCCTAGCCGATATCTTTGCAACTCATAGAGTAAGACGAAGGCGGGCATTGATTTTGAATGCAATTGAGGAGGAAATAGAAAAAAGGTGTCAGGCCCCAGGGATTTTCAAGCATGTCTTCTCCTCCAAGAATACATAGAACCAGTTAAGGACAGTTCACGAGATCAATGATTGGTACAAAGGTGTGTGGTTCTCTCTGGCTACTCCAAAATACTCTTTCATGGTTTGGCTTGCGGTTCACAATAGGCTATCGACGGGAGATAGGATGCTAGTTTGGGACCATGGGGCAAACTCAGGTTGCGTTCTCTACCACGGGGCTTTGGAAACACGAGACCGTCTCTTCTTTGAATGCGGTATTTCATCCCTCATATGGGTCAACCTTAGTATTGCTCATCTTCAGACGAGGTATGTTAATCGGTTTTCAGAGATTATTACTATCATTTCTGCCTCCGTGTTTGTTGGTAATTACAGGTTTATTCTGAGGTATGTCTTCCAATCGACGGTCGACACTCTGTGGCAAGAGCGTAATCGGCGACAACATGGAGAAAAACCTCGAGACCAAGCAGCCATTATCAAAGACATCAATCGAATTGTCCGCAATTGTCTCTATACAGTTGAAAGGAAGGGATGTTTTAGTGGCATTCTTCGGGACTGGTTTGGAGCTAGAGAAGCTTAATCTCATGTTTTATGGCATCTCGGTTTGTGATTGTATTTTACTTTTGTTTTCAGCTCTATCATCAATGGTGTGTACTTTTTTTTCCAACTCCTGGTTTTGTCCCAACTGGGTTTTCCGGGATTAGGTTTTAACGAGGCCACCATTTTTTATTACATTTTGAGCTTTTTTCTGCTATTCATGTTCATAAAACATGGTAACGCTTGATGTAAAAAAAGAATTTTCTTTTGAATATAATTTTACATATTATTCAAAATATATATATATATATATATATATACATCTCTTAGCGAATAAAATTTATCAAGAAAAAGGATAAAAGTGTCCGGTCTAACAACCGCAAGCGAATTGAAAATGCGATATTATAGCCACTGCCTTCACTTTTATCTCCTTCTTTGGCTGCTTTTAGGGCCACTAGAACTCGTCAGCGGCTCTTATTTTTTCTAGTTGTCATATATTTTATATTAACCTAATAAAAATACTCTCCGTGTGATCCTTGTTAATTTTTTGACAGTGATTTTCGTTGATCTCTGGTGATGATCTCGTAATTGAATCGGTGATTTTTTAGGATAATATTTTGTTTCACACGGTGGATTGGCTTTCATCAGTATCCAATGATGTCGTTAGTTTCCTCTTACTCGTGACGATGATTGTGATTAAGTGTGCACAAATAGTGATGGTGCATCAGATTTTGTGTCCATCAAGCCTCAATTTGATCCAAACAGTTATAATTGATCAAACACGTTCATATTCAATAAGAGTTGATTTTCTTTATGATCGAAAACATTTTTGTTTTTGGCAACACTCTCCAATAGAGGAGATGGTTTATTCATGGTTTTTTAGAATGGATCGATTCTACGATTTCATCCAAATGGAACATGTTATCTCTGTGATGGGTTTTCTGATTCTCCATGCCGAAATTCCCAAGATCATTTTCGTGAAGAGATTGAGTATAAAATTCAAACAACATATTGGTGTATTAGTCGACGAATATGAGATCCGAAAATACCAAATTTACAGAGAAACAACAAATTGGTGAAAAAGAATATACCAAGTGTGAATTGTGTTTGGAGCTAGGCGATTTTCGAAGGTGCCATTTAAGGAAAAAAAGGTGTGAGGCGATTTCTCGTTTCCAGGGTTAGGACGGCTTCGTAGCTTCGCCGCCGCCTGGATGACTCTCGCTAGTTGTCGGGGACCGGTTAGGTGGTGGTCTCGGCTCAGGTCCAATCGTGACTTCAGAGATGGGGGATGCATCAGGGGTTGAGAGAACATGGTTTGTGAAGATGTGATGTTACAAACTTCCGCTCTTGGCTATAAAGAGAGTTCAGTTCAAAAAGGTCCGTCGATTGTCAATAGTCATTAAGGTTGATATCCCGGCTGAAATCTTGTATAACACGGAACCACTATAAAAGTGCTTTATGGTGGGATATTTCATAGGGGATGCTCGTCATGTTGAAGATTCACGCGATAGTGAATAGGATTTGGGCCACTCTGAGAAAGCATTCGAAAATTGACGTTCAATTTGTTTCTAGGACATCAGTTTTATTTCGGATAGAAGACACGCAAATGTATGTTTGGGTTTTGAAACGTAAGTATTGGCATTTTTCGGATGTGCCTCTGGTTGTTAGTGAATGGACTTCAGAATCTGCTAATGAACAGTTGGATCTCTCAGTTATGCCTATGTGGGTTGATCTAAAGAAGGTTTCGAGGTATTTGTATTCTCAAAAAACACGGAGAATTATGTGAAGCTTCATCATCCCAACACATAACGATGTATGAGGCTTGATGTAGCGAGAGTTTTGGTGGAAATGAATTTGCATAAGCCATTAATATATGAGATTTGTTATTTGGACAAAAAAAGGGGAGAAGGTCTAAGTGTCTGTCGAATACCCATGGTTGCCTCCACGGTGTTTAGTCTATTTCAAGTGCGGACATGGCGATAGTGATTGTCTGGTTTCGGAAAAAGTTTCACTTTTAACGAGGGAGAAAAAGGTCCAGTGAGAAGTAATGTGCAAACAGTTACAACTGAAACATGGGATGTTCTTGTCAAAACATTGCATAAATTTGATTATGCTCAGATTTTACATTGATCCGAGTACATCAAAACCGGAAAAAAAATGTTCAACATACGAGAAAGAGAGTGAGTACATATGATATATCAAAACCAATTTTCAGAACTAAAACTTTCTCTCTATTGCGTGCTAAATAAGGAAAGTAAGGGACATTTGGAATGCGATTAGGGCTATCCTTAAGCCTCACGCTGATAGATGCGCCGCTGCCAGGGCAGCCTCCGGCCGTCGCTAGGGACACCATGAAATTCGTCCATTAGGCTCTGTTTCTTTGAGTGCAGGTACATTGGAAGTTTTGCCGAAACCCTATTCTGCCCTTGTTACTCTGCCCCCTGCTTCATCCTCGCACACTGTCCAGAATAACACACCAGCCGTTGTGCTTGTCTCCGATTCAGGCTCTTCGGAAGTCTCGACGACCCTTTGTCTTGCTCTAACTTCTGCTACCACTGTCTTTACGGAAGCCTCTCTCGCTGCGGTTCACTTGGTTGACAAATCTCGTTCTGTTCAACCCATCGAAGACCTGCAGTTGATTGGTTCTGCTTCGTCGGGATCAATGTCATCGGCTTCTGCTTCAGCACACTTGTTATCTTCGGTCTCTGTTCCTACGTTGTCTCCTGTCTCTGCTTTGCACCCCATCCTGCCTCACGTAATGGTTGTGCCTGTCGCTGATGCAGGTACGGGTTCTACGGATTCAAGGGCTCCACCGGTTTTAGTTCTTTCCTCTGTCCTTGCCGATAAGACTGGTGACACCATGGTTTCTTCTGCAACTGTCAACGCTGTTTCCTTGGCTTTACATCCACCTGTTCAAGAGGGTGATTCGAAAGTATCTTCTGAAAATATACAAGCAGCACCCAAGAAATCTTGGGTTCAGGTTACTAGTAAGTCAAAACTTACGAAGGTTGATCTTGCAAAACATTCAACTAACGGTAGTGACCTCCTCGTAGTCCCAGATGATATTCTTCTAGAAACTCCGCTATAGGAGGACTTCTTGATTGGACGATTCACAATTGTTGCACCATATATTGCCAAGATCCATGTAATTGTGAATAAAATTTGGAATGTTGGGGACAAGAACATCAAGATAGATGCTTATGTCATAGATGAAACATCTATCAAATTCAAAATCAAGAACACCAATGCCCAGACTCGCGTCCTCCGAAGGGGAATGTGGAACATCTGCGAGCTCCCTATGATTGTTTCAAAGTGGTCACCCATCCTTGCGGATTCACATCCACAACTCCGCTCGATCCCTATGTGGGTTACTATTCACAAAGTCCCTCCATCCATGTTTACTTGGCATGGTCTCAACTTTTCAGCCAGCCGAGTTGGTCTACCTCTACGCCTCCATCAAGAAACCAAGCTCGTAACATCATTTGATGAAGCGGAAATCTTTATTGATGTTGATTTAATGAAGGACCTTCCAAAGGAGTTCAAGTTTGATGTAAAAGGCTATGAGTGCTCTGTTGACTTTAACTACCCCTGGTTACCTATGAGATGCTCTATTTGTCGATAATGGGGACACCAGGCCGAGGGTTACCACTACAGATTTGGATGTTGATTCTGTTGCGAACTTGTAGAGCATGGTGGCAGAGCCCCATCTTTCACCTAAGGAAATTGTTACGTCATCTACACCACATGTGGTTCCGTCTGCAACAGTAGGGTCTCCACTTATTGCCTCTACGTCTCAGCATGCATCGTCTTCACCACCTCATTTTGGGTCTACTGTGTATGCTGAGTCTGCTATGTCCTCGTCTCTGTCTATGGCTCACATAATTCTATCACAGTATAATGGAAAACAGAACCATCAGGTTTCCAACAAGTCACAAATTGCATATTCTCAGGTTCCGGCAACTCGGCTCTCGAGTCAGCGAACAGAGCCCTTAGCACTTCAGACAACTCTGGTTTCCTTTCCTTCTACAGCGAGTCCCAGCGCTCGTAGGTCTTCTTCATCTATCCCTGTTGTTCAGGTGGGGTCTTCTTTGACAGGTGTTATGACTTACCTCTGCTCATCTCTGATCGCACAAGTTCAACATGTTCCTAGTCCTGCTGCATCATATTTGTTTTTGTCTGATCTTGTTCATAGTTCTCCAACTAGTATGGTTTTGGCTCAAGAGGTTCTTCAGAACTCTAAGTTACCTCCAGCTGGGCTTTTTAAACAACTCCATAAGGCCTCCACCACCCTTTCAGAGCTGGAATGTAATAAGGTTACGGTTTTGGACGGTTCTGAACTGGACGCAAGTAAGGGGGGTCTTCATCCAAACAGTGGTGTCTGGACATGGAAGCGATTTGGAACTTATGTCCAAACAGATGGACCAGTTTCCTAGCGCTAACCTCCATGACGAGAAGAATGGTTCGCAATCTGCTCATGACGGCTCTTCGACACGCGCATACCTTCCCCACTCATCCAAGTCTAAACTGAAAATGGAAGGTTCAAAGAAGCATAAGCATCCCCTACAAGGCGGTCTCGGTAAAAGGGTACTCCACAAAAAAATTAATTAAATGTCAGCTTTCTTCTGGAATATGCGGGGTTTCAATAAGAAGCGTAAACACTCCATTTTGAAGAATTGGATTATCTCGAAGCACTTGCTGCTTGGCGCAGTTTTAGAAACTAGAGTCCATGAATCAAGAGCGGCTCCGATGGTTTCTACAATCTTGCTTAATTGGTCTATGCTCTCAAATTATACTTGTCATCCCTTGGGGTGAATTTGGGTTTTTTGGGATAACTGGGCCTCTCTGAGAGTAGTGTCGATGAGTGCGCAGATGATTTCTTGCTTGGTATCTAAGATGATGGTATAGACTTTCTTGTGTCATTTGTCTATGCTTCTAATTCAGCAGAGGAGCGGAACATCCTTTGGACTGACCTAAAAGCAATAAAAGCTTCGCTTGCATTCCGTGATATGTTGGGGTTGTGCTTAGGAGATTTTAATGATACCTTGGCTAGTGCTAAGCATTCTGGAGGTCTTCATGCGGCTGCTTATTCTAGTATGCTTGTTTTTCAGGAGATAGTCTACGAGTGCTCTTTGGTTGATATGGTCTACCATGGTCCCCTCTATACATGGTGCAACAAGCGAGAAAACGAGTTGATTTGTAAAAAGCTCGATAGGGTCTTAGTCAATGATGCTTGGCTTCACACGCAACCAGACTCATATTGTGTGTTTGAAGCGGGGGAGGGGGGTGGGGGGTGCTCGGATCATCTCTGCGCCCACGTTAATCTCTTGGGTACTTCCTTAAACCCTAGAACCCCCTTTAAATTCTCTAATGCGCTTCTGCAGGTGGATGAGTTTTACCCTATGGTGGAGGCTTACTGGACCGATACAGAGGGGTTATTTGTGTCCACGTCTTCTCTTTTTCGTTTCTCAAAGAAGTTAAAGGCGCTGAAACCACTTATCAGGGCGCTTAGCCATGTAAAGCTCCATCACTTGTCTAGGCAAGTTGAAGAGGCTTATGCGGACCTCTGCACTTGCCAAGCGACCACCCTCGCCCATCCGGAAGTTTATGAAAGATGGGAGAAAGTCTCTCATTTAGAGGAGGTCTTCCTTAGACAAAAAGCGAAGTTACATTGGCTAGACGTCAGAGATAAAAATAATCGTTATTTTCACAATGCAGTTAAGGAACGACAAGCGTGTAACTCGATTAGAGAAATTCATAGCCAAGATGGAGTCAGCCTAAAGAATCAAGAGGAGATCAAGTCAAAAGTGGTAAGGTATTTCACTAACATTTTTACTCATTCTCCTATGGAATTTACAGGATCGACGGCCTCATTTTTGAATTCCCTGCTCAAGTTCCGCTGCTTAGAGGCTGAGAATACTTAACTCTGTGCAGTCATTTCACCAGAAGAGATAAAAAGGGTTCTGTTTCCATGCCGTCAAACAAATACCCTGGCCCTGATGGTTACACGGTTGAGTTTTTCAAGGAGATATGGCCTCTAATTGGTAAGGATTTTGTCGTGGCGATCAAATCTTTTTTTGCCTTTGGTTTTCTGCCCAAGGGGTCAATACGACGATCCTGGCCCTTATTCCAAAGAAGACAGATGTTGTGGTAATGAAAGACTACAGACCCATTTCTTGCTGCAATGTTCACTACAAGGTGATTTCGAAGATTCTAGCAAACCGTCTAAAGACGGTCCTGGATGGATTTATTACTCCTAACCAATCAGCATTTATCAAAGACCACTACCTCATGGAGAATCTTCTTTTGGCTTCAGAATTGGTCAAGGACTACCACAAACCGGATATCGTGGCTCGCTGTGCCGTGAAAATTGACATCTCTAAGGCGTTTGACTCAGTCCAATGGTCGTTTCTTCTAGATCTGCTAACCACCATTCAACTCTTGGATATCTTTATTCATTGGATTAGGTTGTGTATCACTACCCCATCCTTCTCGGTTCAGGTTAATGGTGAGTTTGCAGGGTTTTTCTAGAGCTCAAGAGGTTTGAGACAGGGTTGCTCTCTGTCACCCTATCTTTTTGTGATTTGCATGAATGCTCTTTCGATGATGCTAAATAAGGCGGCAGACGCCAAGAAATTTGGTTATCACCCAGGTTATCGTAGTCTTTTTATTACTCACTTCTGTTTCGCAGATGATATTCTAGTCTTCTTGGACAGGAGACCCCGATCTATTGCAGGGATCCTGGAGGTGTTTGAGGAGTTTGGGAGATTTTTGGGCCTGAAGATAAGTCTGGAGAAGTCCACTCTGTTCTTCGATGGGGTCTCAGATTCTATCCGCACTACTATATCCACTCGTTTCTGCTTGATATGGGGAGCCTCCCGGTTAGGTACCTTGGGTTACCGCTTCTCACGAAGCGGATGACCAGGGCGGATTTCTAGCCACTCATAGATAAGATCACGGCCCGGATTAGTTCATGGAAGCATTGTTTTCTCTCCTTTGCGAGTAGACTTCAGCTCCTTACCTCGGTTATTTCAAGTCTAACGAATTTCTAGATTTCTACTTTTCGTTTGCCAAATGCATGTATCATGGAGATCGAAAGGCTCAGTGCTGTTTTCCTCTGGTCGGACCCGGATCTCAACCTTAGGAAGGCCAAGTTGGCATGGACAGAGGTTTGTCGACCCAAGAAGGAGGGAGGCTTAGGTATTAGGTCCATCAAGGAAGCGAATAAGGTTAGATGCTCCAAGCTTATTTAGAGGATCACCGCAGCTAGATCCTCCCTATGGGTCAACTGGGTGCAGAAGAACCTAATTCGTGCTGGCTCTTTCTGGTCGGTAAACGTGAATTCTTCGGCGGGCTCTTGGATCTGGCGGAAGTTAATTAAATATCAGGATCAAGCAAAGAGTTTCCATCGGATGGAAGTTTAGAATGGCCGGGATACCTCCTTTTGGTTTGATGCGTGGACTCATCTTGGTCGCCTTCATGACCTTCTAGGAGATAGGGGTTGCATTGACATGGGGATTCTTCTTTCGTCTACCCTGGCTGAAGTCTTTGCTACTCATCGAGCAAAACGTAGGCGGGTAGTTCTCTTGAACACCATTGAGAAGGAAATAGATAAACGGTGACGCCTTGGTAGTTTGGAGCCGGATCGACCTTCTTGGAGTCACGTCCCAGGGATGTTCAAAACTGTCTTTTCCTCAAAGAATATCTGGAATCAATTACGGACAGTTCATGAGGTCACCGTCTGGTATAAAGGTGTGTGGTTCTCTCAACCTACTCCAAGATACTCTTTCATGGTTTGGCTTGCGGTTCTCAATAGGTTATCGACGAGAGATAGGATGTTAGCTTGGGCCTATGAGGCTAATTCTGGTTGTGTTCTTTCCCACGGGACATTGAAAACACGAGACCATCTGTTTTTTGAATGCAAGTTCTCTTCACTCATTTGGACTGACCTCATCTCTGCTCATCTTCAGACGAGGTATGTTGATCGGTTTTCAGAGATTGTTACTATGCTTTCTGCCTCGGTGTTTGCTGGTAATTGCAAGTTTATTCTAAGATACGCTTTTTAAGCAACGGTCTATACCTTGTGGCAAGAGCGTAATCGGCGCAGACATGGGGATCTACCTCGGGGACATGCGGCTATTATCAGAGACATTGATCGTATAATCCGCAATCGTCTTTTCACTGTTGAAAGGAAGGATCGGTTCAGCGGTATTCTGCGGGATTGGTTCAGAGGAAGAGGTCCATAATCCCGGTCCTTTGGATTGCCGGTTTATGTTTTCTCTACTTTTGTATTTTGTTTTCACTTTTCAGCTCTATCATTAATGGTGTGTACTCTTTTTCCCAAATCTTGGTTTTGTCCCAGCTGAATTTTCCGAAATTGGGTTTTAACGAAACCGCCATTATTGTTTTATTTTGAAATTTTTTTTATTTTCTTATATTCATAAAACACGATAAATACTTGTTATAAAAAAAAAAGTTTTTAAATATAATTTTATATACTATTAAAAAAAAAACTAAAACCAACAAAAAAATGCGAAGGAAGAGGATAGAGGAAAGAGCGTTGCTTTCGTAGCCTTTTAAATAAATAAATACATTGGGTTATTTATTACAAAACTGGTCCAAAACAATTCCACGTAGTCACTCACTTTCCGATGGTAAAAAATGTCCAAATGGGATTTATCTACAATATCCCCAAAGATCTTCTCCTTCTATCTTATTGGGCCCCACTTTCTTATCTCTTTTTGCACTTTTTTCCTATCCTGTCTCTCTCTTCCCCCAAGTCTTTTTCTTTTTCCTCCGAATCTTGTTCCTTTTGTTCTCTCTGCTTAAACCATCTCTACTTGATTTACCATCTCTCTTAATCTATCAGCTCGTGGATCTCTCTTATCCTTGGTTTGATTTCTCTTCACTCCGTTCAAAAACTCCGTTTTCTCTGATTTGTGAGATCTATCGTAGTCGGTGGTCAATTAGTGGGTTTTGTTTTGAGTTTCATTTGATTGGTGGGTTTTGTTTTCTGAAGCTTATTGTTACGAAATTTTGGGTCTTTTTCAGTTTTAGGCCAAATTATTGGGAAAAGTTGAGAAATCGTGTGAAATTAGGTTATTTGGGTTGAGAATTTTGAAGGAAAGGTTGTGAATTGTGATGAAGAGAGGGAAAGATGATGAGAAGTTACTGGAACCTATGTTTCCTCGGCTTCATGTGAATGATGCAGATAAAGGAGGACCTAGAGCTCCTCCTAGAAACAAGATGGCTCTTTATGAACAGCTTAGTATCCCTTCTCAGAGGTTTGGTGATCATGGAACTTCGTCTCTGAATTCTCGTAGTAACAACACAAGTACTTTGGTTCATCCTGGACCATCTAATCAGGTATTGAGTTGTGGAAACTGATGTTATATAGCTTGCAAGAGAGTAGTAGGAGTTGATTGTTCAATGTTTTCAGTTGTTATTAGCTCATAATAGCTTCTTTTGTTTATGGATTGGACTCACTTGTACATATCTGAATCTAGTGGATGTAAATCTATTCTAGTGTGGTTGATCAGGGCTACAACTCAAAATTCTTGTTGTTTCCAATAGTTTCACTCAAAGATTATGGTTTTCGAAGATATTTGTGTTGGTTTTTGACTAGCAGGCTTTGCAAACTTGATTTCCTTAGAAGGTTAGGTTAGATTTGGCTGTTGACGACTAAGCTCATTCATTATTTTAATCGACGGGTTAACGAAAACTTTTAGGGTCTCTTGTGGAAGATTTTTTATGTTTGGAAGTTTCATGGATGCTTTTTTTGATTGGCTTGAGCATTCAGGCTATTACAAGTCTGGTTACTCTATTCAACTTGATAAGGACATGGGAAATAATCGTTTCTTTGTGCTCTTTCCTGCAGCAGTCATGTGGTGTGGAACGAAACTTATCTGCCCAGCATCTTGATTCTTCAGCTGCAGCTCATGTAACTGAGAATTTTGTCTCCCAAATGCCCTTCATGGAAAATGTGAGATCTTTGGCAAAGAATGATCAGAGGAAAACAGTAAGAGAGGAAGACGACTTTGCAGTTCCAGTGTTTGTTAACTCAAGAAGATTCCAGAGTCATGGTAGAACCAAAAGTGGGATTGAGAAGGAAAAACACACACCATTGGCTACTTGTTCAAAACTTGTTAGAGACCAGGTCAAGAGGAACGCAAAGTCAGGTGGCTTTGTAAATTCCTTAGATTTATCATCTACAGAAGAAATGGACCTCGAAAAATCAGCGTCGAGTTATGACAGAGTAAATGATTGTAATGCTTTCTTGAGACAAGAGTCTAGAAATAGATTCAACACTGATAATAGAGTTGAACCTCACTTGGTAATGGAAAGTCATTCAGAAGAGGGTCATGGTAGTCCTGATGACAATGATAACGGTAGTGAATACTGCAGAAGCAGAGGAGGCGGCTCTCTACATCAGATCAATGAAGAGGCAAGTGATGACATTTCTGATAATTCGATGGTGGATTCTATATCCAGCATAGATGTTTGTCCTGATGATGTCGTGGGAGCATTAGGTCAAAAGTGTTTCTGGAGAGCAAGGAAGGCTATTACCAAGTAAGTTCACTAGAATTTTACAGTTTAGTTAACTTTGTTATTAATTTTCCGCTCTTTCTACCCATCTCTTTCTTTGATACCGACTTTGCTACGTGCAAGAAGTTAATGCTGAAGCATTGTTCCGTAATTTGACTGAAGCTTTCCTCTTCTATTTCTTGGACACGTTCCTCTAGTTTCTTGGTTTTTCAATGCTTACTAACACAATTGATTGGTGATATATAACTCAGTTTATATTGTGTCTCAATTTGGGAGAACGATTTCGGGTTTTTTGCTTGAGACGTGATGGTACTATAGAGGAGAGGCCCCTTGATCCCTCCTAAAATGCTCATATTATTTGTTAGTTGAAGAGCCCTCGGTAGCATATTAACGCAGTTAACACGTTGGATCATGTTATAGCAGGGAGAGGCATTCTCTGTTGACGTACATTGTACAAGGTGCCCGCCGAGACAGTTCATGGCTTTATGCTGTTATCTTCTTTGCATCTCCTTGTTGGAACATGTCCCAGTCTCGGTTTGGTATTGCTTTTATTCTGCACTGTTGTCTTGGGCATTTTCCCTTCTTGTCATTCACGAGGTAGGGGAACTTGTCTTTGAGGACCCTGGGATCTAAATATTAGTTAACCGTACATAAAGGCTAGCTATGAGTCTCATGACAGTCCAGAATTATAGTTGCTTCTTGCTACTGCTTAATAGGATCCTTAGAGTGGTTGTGTACTACGGTTTTTTCTATGGATTTTAGACTCCATGACTTATTGCTATGGTAAGGTATCACGATTCATGACCAACGCATATAACAAGCTTTTCTTGCTTTTTGGCATGAGAATCACATTTTTTGGAGGGTAAGCTGCGGTAAGCATAGATGTCTATTAACCCATCCCTTGCTTAATGTTATTCAATATTTTGTTCTTATATGTTGCAGATTTTCGGATTATTTATGCTTTAACGTGTGTCCTTAAACGCGTTGAGTTGGTTTATGTATTCTTGCTTCGTTTTTCCCTTCGCATTCTCGATTCTATTGTTCGATTAGCTGGTCATCTTCCTTATGAAACTCCGTTTCTCATTACAGTCAACAAAGAGTATTTGCTGTTCAACTATTTGAGTTGCACAGACTGATTAAGGTAAAGTCATTCAAAAAACTTCTCCTATACTTCCATGAATATTTGTTTATTTTCGAGCTGAAACAAGCGTCTTCAACTGTGCTTTGCTTATGTAATACTCAGGTTCAAAAACTTATTGCTGCATCACCGGATATCTTGCTCGATGAAATCAATTATCTTGGAAAAGTTTCTGCTAAAAGCTATCCAGTGAAGAAGCTCGTTCCAACAGAATTTATTGTAAAGCCTCCTCTACCACAAGTTGTCGTCAACAAACAACACCGGAGCGACTCGGAGAAGACTGACCAACATAAAATGGAATGCTCAGCTGAGAATGTAGTTGGTAGGTTGTCGAACCAAGGTCATCATCATCATCAACCTTCCAACTACATGCCTTTCCCGAGCAACCCACCCACTTCACCAGCTGTAAACGGATGTTGCTATCCTCCTCAGCCTCCTCCTTCAGGAAACCAGCAATGGTTAATCCCTGTAATGTCTCCTTCCGAAGGGCTAATATACAAGCCTCATCTGGGTATGGGACACACAGGGCTTTATGGAGGGTATTATGGTCATTTTATGCCTCCGCTGATGGTAAGGCCTCCGTTTCATCCGAGCATGGGATTCCCACCTCCTGGTAATGGCTACTTCCCTCCATATGGTGTAATGCCAACCATGATGAACCCTTATGGTTCAGACCAACAACAACAACCACAAGCCAATGAGCAAATGAATCAGTTTGGGTATTCTGGGAATTTTCAGAACAACACCCAACAACAAAGCTCTGTTAATGAAGCTGCTCCTCCACAACAACCGCCAATAAAGTCTTATCCGCGGGCTAGAAAGAGCAGGCAAGGGAGCACGGCAAGCAGCCCAAGTGGGCGAGAGGGAATCTCTGGTAGCACGTCCTTTCGGCCATTCTCAGCCGTTGATGAGGATAACAACAACAACAACGCACCTGAGCAAATGATGACAACCACCACGACCACGACAAGAACAACTGTTACTCAGACAACAAGAGATGGAGGAGGTGTGACAAGAGTGATAAAGGTGGTTCCTCACACCGCGAAGCTGGCGAGTGAGAATGCTGCCAGGATTTTCCGGTCAATACAAGAAGAACGTAAACAACACTACGACTCTTTCTCGAACCTTTAAGCTTTTCCTTTCTTTTGTCCTCTTCGTATATTGTGTTTGTAACTCTTGATATGTATTTTTAAAAGTAGAAAACTGTGATAGATGTTATTCTCAACATGTACCATGTAATGATGTATGCCTAAAGCATGGCTCTCTCCACTCATATATATGTATGAAATGTCTTAAAGCCTTAATATCATTGGAGCATATACGTTTATCTCTGAGACTGTACCATATATACACTAACTTGTGTACATAGAAAGGACCATATTTGGTAAGGAAATAGGTATAAAGATATACACATAGATCAGAGATGCTATTATAAATGGGTATAAACAAATATTGAACGGAGGTGAGGATCAAGCACTGAATCCGCGGTGAAGAGAGCTCCAAGGACCTACAGGGATGGTGGGACAAGCCTGCATCGCTGCCACTTCCATCTGCTTCATTTTAATCCCTGCGTTGCATATGTTTGCAATGGACCTCATGTGTTTGATTCCGTACTGAGACAATGATCCACAATGCCTCTCAAAAGCTCTCACCTAACAACAACACGAAAGAGAAGAAGATGTCATCACCACAAGACGGTTAATTATCGGTAAACTGTATATTGTTTTTTTCTTTTTCCTTTCAGTTTTATCATCATTGCTTAGTACTAACCATGTAGACTCTATCCAAACATATATCCAATAATTGAAACAGCCAAGTTATGAAGAGAGGGAAAAGATTACCATAGTTTTAAGGCAGTCCCAATCGTCGACAAGCGGTTCTCCAGACGGCCGGACTTTATTTAGCACCACAGGAGCTTCCAAAATTCCAAACAAGAGTTTTCCAATTAATTGAACACTATTGTCAACATGAAGTCTGTGAGACATTGCTTCAAGGACTTGCTTCTGAGCTTCAAGTTTTCTTGCAGAACCTTCTGGTGCCTTTCGATACTACATGGAACAATAACTTGATAGATTAAGTAACGAAATGCAATATTATTCACTGGTAACTAGAGAAATTAAGATAAACCTTCTCCCAGAAATGAACAAGATCCGCGTCACGCTGGTTTGTAACTCTCAAATGCGGCCTTAGTGCATTCTCATTCACAAAGGTGAAATTTTCATTAGCTGGGTTTGTACCCATATAAAGAACAAGCTTTTCCTTGCTGAGTTCTGTATCTCCAAATTCCATAACATGAGAACCATAAGAAGAACCAGAACCAACAGTTCTCTTTTTCACCTGAAACAACAGTTCTCCCTTAACAAAGTTCCAGACAAAAACTTGAATCACTTACATACAAAACTTGAAGCTTACCAATTCATATTGCTGATGCAAACTCTCTGTCTGTAAATTATGTTTAGCACTATGCATTAAAACAAAGCAATTAGGATCCAAATCATACTCTTATTGTCATATTATAATAGTTCTTCAGCATACCTATCTTCCATCCAAGCAACACTATAAGTCTCCCAAACAAGTCTCATACTCGGACGGAGGACTAGGTTCCTCTCCAGGACAATAAGTACCCCAACTGCTTTCTTCTGCATTCGATGCAGTTGTTGCGTAAATATTTAAACCTTCTGGTAAAAGACCTTCAAAAATACTTCCAGACTCACAAGCCTCTAAGTAAAACACCTGCATTCACAACAGTGGTCAAGCCAAATCACAAGTACCTGAAAAAAAAGAGTATTTCAGAAGAATCTTGTAGTTGTACCAAGCTCTTATAGGTTCCAGAAGCATGTTTTTTCTTCAAGACATCGTTGAGATCGTTTGCATATAGGTATGGAGAAGTTGGCATCCCTGAAAAATAAACATGAAGACTCAAATCATCAAAGTTTTATTCAAAAAACAGAAACAGAGAAGAACTTACCGAGAACTCCCGGGCCACCGTGATCACTATAGTATATAAAGATATGATCGTTTGGACTGCTATCTACAACCTTCCCGCTTCCACCTTTAAGAGCTGTTTTATTTCCAAGTACCACAGCAAATAAGTTATCAACATTAACATCATCTCCAGTGTAATCCTGCCACAAGCACATCCAATCACAAAACCATTTCAAATGTCTATAACCGCAGCTAAAAATCGAAACAAAGCCAAAGAAAAGAAAAAGAACCTTGGGAACTCCATTATAGACATCTTTTCCATGAGGACTGTTGATAATAACTCCAGGTCTTGGGTTCTCTTCGTTCTTTGCAATATCATCATACATGAAAACCACAATGTTCTCTTCTTTAACTCCACCTTTCCTTAGTAGCTGATAAGCATGACAAACATCTGCCTGCAAAATATTACCAACTCATTTTTATAGTCTCTACCAATTTAACTTAAGCTCACAAAAGCTTCATAGTTAAAAAAAAAAAAAGTAAGAATCGACTAAAGCAAGAACGGTAGCTCAAATTGATAGAATCTACTAAACCGAAGAAAACAGCAGGTTCCGAACCGAATTACATAATAAATTTTATATGGTTTAAGTTTCTATAAAACCGATAAACCATAAAACTGAAAAGAAAAAAAAAACAAACAAAAATAACAGAACACTCACCCCTAGAATCTAGCTTAAAAATCTAAGTAGGGGTAGACAGTTCGGCTTATATTAGGCTTCCAGGTGGTTCAGTTGATTCGATTTTAACAAAACGCGAGCTGGATTAAACCAAAGGTTAGTTTGGTTAGGTTTGTGTTCCGATTTGGTTTTAGTTCGGTCAAAAAAAGAAAGAAAGACGTAAGAGTAGTCCTTCTATGGCTTTGCGATTAAAAGATTGTGGTTCGGTTTGGTTTCAAAACCGAATAGTTCGGGCTTAAAAAGCTTAATCAACCATTTGTGCATGGATTCTGGTTCAGTTTAATTCGGTTAAAATGCACATTCTAAAATTAAGAGATCTCGTAAGAAATCTTCAAATTTTACAACAACAACCAGAATTGACTAAACAACTAACAAAGATCATCATCATAAGAAAAACAATATCGATATAATCAAACAGAGAATCGTGTCGGTACCTGATGTCTGTAATTCCAGTAACCGCTGGATCCAGCGACCAAAACAGCCCACCTTGTACCGATCGAAGGATCATCGTCGTTCTCAGCCGTGCGGAAGAACTTAGAAGCTTCAGAAGGAAGTCTAATGACGTCACGAGAAACAGCGGTGACTAGCAAGAGGATGAGGGAGGCAAAGTAAACGACGACGGCGATGTGTGTCATTGTTAGAAATTGATCTACCGGCGAAGAAGAAGGTGACGTGGATAAGAATCTTTGGATAGCCAAGGCCTGCTATTTATAATAACATATATATATATATATATATATATATATATATATATTATCTTGGTGATGGCAATCTAACGTATGCCCATTACTTTGTTTATCTAAACAAACACGCAAGTAAATATAGTTTTTTTACACTATGCTATTTTTAGTAAAAAATTGTTTCAAAATTTGGATTAATTTCTGAAGTAATTTTTCTTTCAAAAGAAACAAAAAAAAACAAAACAAAACAATTTTGTATCTTTGTATTTTGTTTTACATATTTTATAGAGATATATATAATCTTTTATTTTTAATTCTTATAAAATATACTTTTAACTGCGTAATTAAAAAAAATCTAAATATATCTTTATACATAAATATCTTTAACTAATAAACAAAAAAAAATTTAAATTCAAAAAGAAGATTCTGAATGGTTTTAAGCTTATGGGTTGTATCGATCTAGTCGTTAAATATATAAAGTTAATTAAGAGGTTATTCAGCTTTTGATTGGAAATTGTTTTGGTGGAAGACATTTCCAACCCATTTTTCAATTTGTTTTTTCAAATGGAGTTTATTTTTTGTTTATGTTAAAAAAATGGAGTTACTTCATTGTTCTGACGTGCTCGCTTACTCTTTTATTTTTTATTCTTCTATCCCTTAACATCGCTTTCCTTCTTTTGATCCTAAATTTTTAATTCTGACTGATTGATAAAGAATCCACGCTTGGGTAAACATGAGATTTTTCCTACTTCTAAAAAGGAACATTGAAAATTGTTTGGTTTTCTTGTGAAAAGGTAAATAAAAAGGTATTAGTTTGGGCTTTAGGCACAAAATCATGCTTATGTTTTGCCTTTTGTGTTGTAATGTAACGTAAATGCTACTATAAAGCAATCAAACTTGATTTCGTCCATTCAATGGTCTTTTTCCTTAAATTGTATATATATATAAGAAGAAAAAGACAACTTCGCGAGTCGCGACAACTAAGTCTTCTTTTTATTTTGTACATTGGATTCCTCATGATCATCGTCTTGTGGGAAGTTCTAAGCTAACCGGTAGGCGATCGTCAATTCTTTTATTGGATCATGTGGTCATTCTCGAGCATCTGACGTTTCTCCTCCCAAAGAGAAAATTCAACTGTTTGGAAGATTCGAAAAAT
The DNA here is from genome assembly GCA_963922655.1 of Cardamine chenopodiifolia. NCBI lineage: Eukaryota > Viridiplantae > Streptophyta > Magnoliopsida > Brassicales > Brassicaceae > Cardamine > Cardamine chenopodiifolia. The sequence continues at coordinate 11,054,746 of OZ000486.1, read as the reverse complement.
TTCAAATATCCATCTTTTAGAGTGAAACTTGATCGAGTTCCACAGATGGTGTAACTCTGTATGTTAAGTTTGTGATATTTAAAAATGCACAAATATTCAAAACAAATTATTAAAAACATTACCAAATATCATCCCTTCTAATTATTTTCTAATAAATTGACTATGTATCGAACCAGATACTCAACCGGATCAATTGCACAAAAGACAATTTTAGCAAAAAAAGTTTTCTCATATGCAACCTTCCTATATTTCATTTTCTTTAACATTTATTTTTAATTGTAAAACGTGAGCAATTACTAAAAATCTTTGTCACTTTTGAGAAATTACAAACTTCAACCTCAAAAGATCCGATTGAAATGGATATAACCCAAAAAACCAATTGATCCATCTTAATTTTAAAATTTAATTAAAAAAAAACCTCCAACTCCTCCAACTTTTCCATCTTTAACCGTCGAAATCTTCCGCCGCCCTCACCAAAAGTAGTCCACCGTCACCGCCGTAAGTTTGTCTCGGTAAGTTTACAAACCCTAACTCCTCCATTCTACTTTCGTGCTCTTCTTTCAAATTGGTAAGTTCACAATCTCTACTTTGAAAATTGGTAAGTGCACAGAGACAAGAACATTGTCTCATTCTCATTTCGATTCCGTTTTGGTTGTAGGTTTCGTATTTGAGAAAAAAATTTGAGAAATTTTGAACCTTTTTGTACCATTTGGACCAGTTGCGTTCTGCCATTATTCTTGAAATTTGTCGAACTCGCATCAATCACTACCCCAATTATTTGACCATCTTCGCTCAAATTTGTTTCACAAATGCGTATACTCAAGCTATTTAGTTTCTGAGACCGCACTCGTAAAACCTCCACATTCCAGATTTCTTCAATCTCCAAACCTTGAAGAACTGGGGAGGTAGGCATGAGATAAGCCTCTCTACAGCCGCATCACTAGAAAACCAATCTGATATTAAAATGTATAGTCTCGAGATGAGGTAGAGAAACGGAGTCAAAATTATGGATGCCTACCTCGACCAGCTTCAAGTGGACCAATGTCTCACACATACAAATGCTTGACGGAAGCTTTATGGGACAATAATTGTTCATATTATAAGAATCAACTACAAAAACATACCAAAAGATGTTGAACTCTGTTGGAACCCATATTTAAAATATGGGTTTGAACCCATTTATTCACAAATGGGTCCCAAAAATATGAATATGAAATGAGACCCAATGTATGACAAAACTTGCATTTTATCCCACATTGAAATTTGAGAAAAATTTTCTCTACTATATAAAGAAGAGTGTTTCCAACATGGTTCAACATGCTATGGAGACATAATGGAGGTTATGCAAAATACCACATACGCGCGTGCGCCGGCCGAGCCGAGCTCGGGCTCGAGTCTTGGATCTTGGCTCTTGTGGGGCCAAACATGTCAAAGATATTTTTTTGGGCCAAATTTTGGATCCAATTAGTCAACATCTTTCGTTGAATTTTAGTCAACATTTTTCAAAATTTTTTTGCATACGAAATTAATTAAATTCAAGTTCAAGTTCGAATATAACCAAGTCAAAAACTGCCTAAAATCTTGCCCCACGACTTCGTGCGAAACTGCCCCTCCTCCTCCTATATTTTTGTCCGCCTCTTTTCATTCGAAAAAATCTCTCACAAAAAATCACAGCAAAGATTCCCAACAATTCTTCTCCTCTCTCTCTTCGTCTAATACGTAAGTCTCGAGAGTATAGCGTAGTTTTGCGTTTGTATACTCCGTATCTCGAGTGTCGCGAATACGGTTTCTCAAGTAGTTGTATCCTGGGATTCTTAATCGTAGAAAACTGTCACACTACGGACGATTATAAGAATTAAAGAAAGAGATCAAATCTTGCCTCCACTCTTATCGGTTTTCTCAAGTCGTTTTCAACTCTTTTTTTTTACGTAATTCTATAGTTTATTCACAGTATTTCACATCCAGATTTTGGCGTCCTACAGTCTTAATTCTTATAAACTGCTTTCTGCTTATCGCTTAAAATGGATTGAGAATTGCGAACAAATTCTTCAAAGTATTTACAAAAAGAAAAATTTAGTTAATTTTCTTACGCTTCTACAAAACGTTTTTAAATTCTTATAGATTTTTAAAAAACATTTTCAAAAACTATTTACAATTTATTTCGATTTAGTTACGGATTTTCAAAATGTTTCTGGGTTTTAATTTAATTATTAATTATTTTAAAATTCCGAAAAAAATTTTTATTCGGATTTTAAATCTATTCAACGCTTATGTGGTTGCTATTTAGCGATTTGGCGGAAAGTTATCAATTGTAAACGCTACTATTTATTTTGACAAAATAGTTTACATGGTTTGTTTCGCGAAACACATTCTCAAAATAGGATCTTCGTGATCTGAGAAAAAAAAACTATTAATCGTTTGAATTACACTTAATTGCGAATTTTATAACTATTATTTATTTATTTATTTATTTATTTTTCAAAGAGAAAAAAATAATCGTTTGAATTACGCTTTATTGCGAATTCTAAAAAACGTTATTTATTCTCGAAAAAAGGAAAAAAAAATTAACGATTTGTAACGCCCTTTTTAGCAATATAAACAAACGTTATTTTTTTGAAAAAATAAATTAATTAATTAAAAATTAAATACGTTTTGAAAAATGCTTAATAGCAATTCATAAACTATTTAATTTTTTATTTTTAGCAATTTAATTATTTTAACCGCTATTTAATTATTATTATTTTCTCAATTTTGACATTTATTTGCCTTTTGTGAAACAGAAAAACAATGTCTACCAGTACCGTTGATGTGACTAACGGAGGTTCTAATGACGGCAATCAAATAAATGAGACGATGACCTTTACACGGGAAAGGTTTTCCACTTACAGCGCCTGATGTCCCGAATGTTCCAAGTGTTATTGTGACACCGGAAAATATCAATGGCTCCAACTTCAAGTCGTGGCAGCAAAAGATGCATTTCTTTATGACTACGTAAAATTGAGAAGTATCTCACCGAGGTTCAACCTTTTTTGCCTCCCGGTAATATTGAGGTACACGCTTTGGCTAGTGTCAATGCGTGGCTCCATAGGGACTATTTGTGCAGAGGCTATATTAAAGCTCGCCTACTGGATCAGTTGTACAACGTCTACAGTGAGGTCAAAAATTCCAAAGAAATTTGGGATTCTTTGGAATAGAAGTACAAGTCTAACAATGTAGGCTTGGGAAAGCTCGCTACGACAAAATTCCTTAACTTCAAAATGGTGGAATCTAGGCCCATCATGGAGCAAGTTCATGAGCTGCAACTGATAATCCAAGAGATAGCTGATGAGGGCATGAAGATCTATAAAACATTCACAGTGAACTGCATCATGGAAAAGGTACCTCCGTGCTGGGTCGATTTCAAGAATTATCTCGGCCACAAAGCAAAAGGCTTTAACTTTGGGAAATCTCATTTCCAGGCTGCACACTGAGTCGTTCAAACACAAGGTTAAACTGACATTCACTCACAATGCTAATGTAGTTGAGCATAAGAACAAAGGCAAAGGAAAATTTGTGCCTAATTCAAGCAAGGGGGCGCCTAAAAAGGTTGCACCTCAAGCCTCCACGAGCTTCAAGAAGCAAGGTGCGCGTAATAAATTCACCAAAAAATGCTCCTAATTATCACAAGAAGGGTCATAAAGCTGAGGAGTGTCACAAAAAGGTTAAAACGCTTAATCAACCCAATTTGACGAAAAATGACCTATGTGCGGTGGTTATGGAAGCAAATATGGTTGATGAAGAAACTAAAGAGTGGTTTATGACACGGTTCAACTACTCACATCTTTTTTGACAAGACAATATTCATCACCTATCAAAAGACCAAGTCTAATGCCGGTATGAAGATGGGTAACAAGTCTGTCTCCCAGATCGAAGGCACTGGTAAAGTAGTGTTGAAGTTCACCTCTGGACATACCATAACTCTCACCAACGTGAGGCACATGCCGGACATGAGGAAGAATCTCATCTCCGAATCTCTGCTAAGCAAGCATGGCTTCGCCACGAGGTTTGAGTCCGACCAGCTGATTCTTAGGAAGAATGGGGTGTTTCTAGGTAAGGAATATGTTAAGGAAGGACTTGTGAAAATGTGTTCTATCACAATCCTTAAGAACTTTGATGTATCTGTTTCTGAAGTTTTAATGAATAAGAAACCAATTGCTTACTTGGCCGAGTCTTTTAATATTTGGCATGAACGGTTAGGACATGTGAATTATAAATCTTTACAAAGATTAATTAAGTTGAACTTAATTCCGAAATGAAAATTTATTAAAGATAAATGTGAAGTATGCGTTCAAGCGAAACTCACTAAAACACCTTCACCTCAAGTCGAAAGAACAATCTGAACCTCTCGGATTAATCCACACATATTTGTGTGATTTAAAGTTTATACAAACCAGAGGTGATAAAAAGTATTTTGTAACTTTCATAGACGATTGTACAAGATACTGCTATGTATACTTACTACATAGTAAAGATGAAGTCTTGGAAAAATTTAGACAATATAAACTAGAAGTCAAAAATCAACTTCAGAAAACTATTAAAATAGTTCGAAGTGATAGAGGGGCGAATATGATGGCCCATTTAATGCATTTTGTCAAGAACAAGGCATTATTTATCAAACAACCGCTCCCTACTTACCGGAATCTAACAGAGTTGCGGAACAAAAAAACAAACTCTGAAAGAAATGATGAATGTAATGTTGCAGGAATCTGGGTTACCCCAGAACCTATGAGGAAGCAATCCTTACCACAAATTATATCCTCAACTAAATACCGCACAAAGTAACTAGCAAAACGCCATATGAACTCTGGACGGATAAAGTATCTTCGTACAAATACCTGAAAGTGTACGGGTGCCTCACAAAAGTCGCAGTGTCGCCTCCCAAAAAGGTTTCAATAGGACATAAAACTGTAGATTGTATTTTCATCGAATATGCACACAATAGCAGTGCTTACCAGTTTTTGGTTCATAAATCAGATATACCGGATATTCATGTAAACACAATTATGGAATCAAGAAATGTATCATTTTTTGAAAACGTGTTTCTGTGTAAGGATAAACAAAATCCAAAACAAACTCGCAAAGAGGTTGAACCAACGAACGAGGCAAGCACTTCTGGTACTTCATTTAATGAATCAGAAGAGGTTGAAGATGAACCTTGACAGATCAAAAGAGTTCGAAAGGAAAAATCTTTTGGTGACGATTTTATAATCACATTTCTCGCAGAGAATGAGCCAAAAACGTTCACTGAAGTCATGTCTACTCCAGACGCACCCTCATGAAAGGAAGCCGTCAATAGTGAGATTGACTCCATTATGCAAAACCATACATGGAAAATAACCGATCTACCCCAAGGGTTTAAATCACTAGGGTGTAAATGGTTTTTTAAAACCAAGTTGAAAACCAATGGTTTTATTGATAAATACAAGGCTAGACTTGTGGTGCAAGGTTTTCGGCAAAAAGAAGGTCTGGATTTCTTTGACACCTATTCTCCGGTGAAGAGAATAACCTCCATCATAATGCTGATAGGAATTTCAGCATTAAGAAACCTAGAAATACATCAAATGGATGTTAAAACTGCTTTTCTAAATGGTGATTTAGAAGAAGAAATTTATATGAAACAACCTGAAGGGTTTGTAGTTCCTGGACAAGAACACAAAATTTGTAGACTTGTGAAGTCATTATATGGACTTTAACAAGCTCCAAAACAATGGCATGAAAAATTTGACAGCGTAATGATGTCAAATGGTTTCAACATTAATGAATGTGATAAGTGCATTTACATCAAAGTTACTCCTAGCGAGTATATTTTTATGCCTATACGTGGATGACATGCTCATTATTGGTAGCAATAAAGACATAATCCAATAAACTAAGAACATGCTTAGTGGCTATTCGACATGAAAGACATGGGTTTCGCAGATGTAATCCTAGGGATTAAGATCACTAGAACTTTTGACGGAATCACCTTGTCTCAAACTCATTATGCTGAAAAGATTCTTTATAGACTCAAAAATTACACAACCGGGACTGCAAAAACTCCTGTTGATTCTCAACTCCACTTGACCAAGAACTCGGGTGAACCAGTTTCTCAAGTGGAATATGCTCGTGTAATTGGAAGTCTAATGTACTTAACGAATTGCACAAGACCCGATTTAGCATATGCGGTAAACTTATTAAGTCGCTACACGAGTAATCCATGCCATAAACACTGGAAAGCCATAACAAGAGTATTAAATTACTTACAATATAAAAAAAAATTATGGGTTGCACTACCGTAAAAAACCGGCAGTTCTGGAAGGATACCGTGACGCAAACTGGATTTCAAATTCCAAGAACTCAAAATCCTCTAGTGGATACGTCTTTACTTTAGGAGGTGTAGCGGTATCTTGGAAATCTTCCAAACAAACTTTGTTGGCTAGATCAACCATGAAGTCAGAGTTCACAGCTCTTGGCAAAGTCGCAGAAGAAGCAGAATGGCTTTGGAAATTCTTGGAAGATATTCCAATGTGGGAGAAACCAGTCTCGGCATTACGTGTACACTGTGATAGTCAATCGGCTATAGCCCAGGCACTAAGTAATCTTTATAATGGTAAATCTCGTCACAATAGAAGGCGGCACAAAACCATTAGATACTTGATTTCAAGTGGTGTAATAACGATCGATTACATCAAATCAACTGACAACCTAACGGATCCATTTACTAAAGGTTTGGCTTGTGATCAAGTTTTAAAATTATCAAAGGGAATGGGTTTATTGCCTACAAACTAAAGAGGATGTTTGATGGAAACTCCACCTACGTGACTAGAGATCCCAAGATATAGGTTCAAAGGGAAAACTAAATCAAACAAAATCTAAAAACACTGATAGACTTTAATGTCATTACTCAATTCCCAAGATGATAAACAGTGCTTCCTATATATAAACAAGGATAAGTGTTAGCTTTTAATGATTCGAGTTCATAGTTTTGTATGTGGAGTATTACATGATACTTCTTAAAACAAACACTTATGGGGAACACCTAGTGAGTGTGAAATGAGACCGTTTCTAGGAGAATGGAGTTCAGGTTATATTCTATAAGTTCACTTACGAATAACCAGGCAAGTTCACGGCCAAAATGAACACAATAGAGAATAAAGTTCTATGAAAAAATAAGATGCGTTATAACTGTTGTCTCGGTTTACGTAAATATCCGGGTGGTTCAAGACATGATGTTTACCTCCTGACCAGTAAACCCGACAGATATTAACAATGAGTGGTTCATGGCTGAAATACACTACCATCTCAGACACAGTAAATTTTCGTTTATACTCTCGAAAAGTCCTTTTATCGAGTCTATCTAGTCTGTCCAGTCAGTAGAGTTAGTCGATTCTTCATATGTTTAGAGTAATTTCTATTCATGTGGGGGATTGTTGGAACCCATATTTAAAATATGGGTTTGAACCCATTTATTCAAAAATTGGTCCCAAAAATGTGAATATGAAATGAGGCCCAATGTATGACAAAACTTGCATTTTGTCCCACATTGAAACTTGAGAAAAAATTTCTCTACTATATATAGAGGAGTGTCTCCAACATGGTTCAACATGCTATGGAAACACAATGCGGGTTATGCAAAATACCACACAAAGGCCTAGCGCTTGGGTCTTGGTGATTGTGGGCGTTTGGCCCATGTCAAAGATATTCTTTTTGGGCCAAATTTTGGACCGAAATAGTCAACATCTTTCGTTGACTTTTAGTCAACATTTTCCAAGATTTTTTGCATACGAAATTAATTAAATTCGAGTTCAAATTCGAATATAACCGAGTCAAAAACTGACCGAATTTTCGCCTAAAATCTCGCCCCACAAGTTCGTGCGAAACCGCCCCTCCTCCTATATTTTCGTCCGCCTCTTTTCTTCGAGATCATCAGTTTCATTCGAAAAAATCTCTCACGAAAAATCACAACAAAAATTCCCAGCAATTCCTCTTTCTCTTCGTCTAATACGTAAGTCTCGAGAGTATAACGTAGTTTTTGCGTTTGTATACTCCGTATCTCGAGTGTCACACTACGGGCGATTATAAGAATTAATGAAAGAGATCAAATCTCACCTCCACTCTTATCGGTTTTCTCAAATCGTTTTCAACTCGTTTTTTTTTCCATAGTTTTATAGGTTCTTCGCAGTTTTTCACATCCGAATTTTAGTGTCCTACAAACTTCATGGGTAACCACTGAATTGGTCACTTGTTGGAACTGGATCCTTCAGTTTCATACTCCTTACCGTCAAATTCCAACTTCAATTGGTATATGAGTGATTTCTTTTCAAAATCTAGAAACCTGTTGACAAAACCCTTCATACCATCGTGTATGAAGTAGGTCATGTTTAAGGTCCAATCCAGGAACACGTTGCCAAAGATGTCTCCATCCATCGACAAGACACTAGTTTTAACAGAATCCTTTGTCTGAAGTTTTAAGAGAATCTGATGTAACAAATGGCCAGGCAATTGGTTAATCAAATCTTTCCTTTCGTCGTTTGTGATTGTGATGATTCGTGTCGAGATCTCAGCCATAGTGAATCACTGAAAGCACATATAAATCACAAGCAATCGAAACGTGAAAGTTGATTGACACAACACTAAAGCTTTATGGACAAGTAAAGTAAATCATTAGAGAAAACGAGTAAAGACGAACAACGAGATGAATAGGAACACCAGCAGCGCCGGAGACGCGAACCGATGAGATGTCGTCGGGTTATTAACGGCAATCCGATGAGAAATCGTCGGGTTATTGACGGTGGCGACTCGACGCTTTCAAGGGTTTAGTTTGGGGTAACGTCGTAGGCGAAACGTAATATTAAGTAATATGAATATCAATCAATCTTAATATAATAATAATATTTGGGAGACACAATTAAGAAAATAACATTTAATTTATTAAATATTATATGAAATATCATTGCTAAATGACAACCAAATTTGAATTAAGAAAGTTTAGATTTTTTTTTGAAATAATTAAAAAATATTTAACTTTATTAATTGTTTTCTCATAAATCTTTTGATAAGATCTTTTAAAATTACGATATTTATAAAAAAAACAGTTACACAATATTTAGAAAATACTAACACTTATTTTTATGAAATTTTTTACAAATCTATTTTAAGAAAATATTATATTTTATAAATATTTTAAGCCTTACTTTTTATTTAATAATTACGTTTTAAGTATGTAAATTGATTTAATATCAAAATAAATTTAAAAATTGTTCAATATATAGATGTTAAAAATATTTTTAGTAGTATTTTAAAAAGATATGAATTAAAAGAATTTATAAAAAAAACAATATATCAACTAATTTTATTGAAAGTATTCATATGATTAAATAATAAACATTAATATATAATATATAGATTTGCATTTTTTAATTATTTCATATTTTTTATACTGCATCCTACTAATATTATTATAGAAGTACATTTAATAAAATGGAAACTTAAATTTAAAATATTACATCATTTTCTATGATTATTATGAACAACAAACAATTGTATAAAGAATGAAATGTCTAAAACATTAAAATTACTAATAAAATCTAAATATTTATCTATTATATATATAACCGAACAAAATTAGTATATTTTGATATTTAAGATATCCAATTTTATAACATGTTAATAAAAGTTTATATCATTATGGCCATCATCTTATCTTTATTTAATTTATTTTTATAAAATATAGAATAATCACATCATCGATATATTAAATAAATTAAAATTTTAGAAAAATAATTTGTGTTTAAAAATCTCACATCGGCTATAAAAACAAATGGTGGTTGGAAAAAAATTAAAAATAATTTTATGACATTTATAGGAGCACGAATAAACTACATACGTATATATCTATTTTATGCCATGGATAAATCTATAAACTTAATACTTTACTATTACAACCAACAGTTTATAATTACAAATATTATATGACAAACAATAGTCAAACTCATATTCATAATTTTTAGTTTAAAATTATAAATATATATATATATATATATATATATAACATTTCACTATTACTATTGATAACTTTTAAATAAAACATAAAAAAAAAATATGCGCATGGCACAAGTTAGAATCTAATTAAAATAGAAGTGAGAAGCTCTCCAAATAAAAGTTGAGCACATATTACAGAAATTTCATTATTGAAATCATGTATTAACGAGAGTGACATTGTATTATTAAAATTTTAATTAATAATAATAGTGATATTAATTGGATTAAATCTGAATAAAAGTTCAAAATATGTTTGTGGATCGCTATTTAGGTTTGGGCCTAATACACATTATAAGTCCGTTTAAACTAGGTTTCTACATATATTTATCTATAAATATTAGCATCGTAGATCATTAGTTGTGGCTTTAGGGTTAGTCGTCGGCCGATAATTTATTAGGTTTTATATGCTTTGGTTTGTAGTGATTTTTTATATGTTTGGGATCTCTTTTTTCTTTATCCAATATTGAGATTTATTGATTTTAATAATTTAATCTGTAGGTTTGTGTTTCTTTTTCAATTTAGCTACAATTGGAATCACGTACTCTCTTTTCCATGGAGATTATGAGGTTTATTGAAGTGGAAGATTCTCAAAGATATCCCTTCGTTTTCCTGTGATTATTCTGTTCTCTCAAATGCTAAATTGTTTTTAAATTTTATTGCAATTCTCTCACATCGCCTATGATCAATAAAATTCAAAGTAGAGTATACTCCAATACCTCCCTCAAGTTGGAGCATGGAGATTCGAGATGTCCAAGTTGAACTGAAATGCATCAAACTCTTGTTAGCCTAGAGCTTTAGAGAATATGTCGGGTAACTGTGTAAAGTATAAAGATGTGATGTAGTTATATTACCCGCTTGAATCTCGTCTTGTATATAATACAATCGATTTCTATATGTTTTATACGTTCATAGAATATCAGGTTAGATGCAATATGAAGAACATCCATATTATTGCAATATAGACACACATAAGGTAAGAGCCATGGCTCAATATTCAGCCTCCGTAGAACACCGACTAACCACATATTACTTTTTTCTATGAAATCGGAGATTGGCCTATCTGTACAAAACATCCCGTAGGAGAACGTCAAGTCAACGGACATCAGCCCAATTGGAGTCTCACCATCCAAAAAGATGAAGATTAGAATATGCTCGTAGTAGTATACCCTTCCCTGGAGTTCCTTTGAAATATTGAACTACTTAGAGAGCCAAATTGAAGGGTTCTTCACGAGGTTTGTAAATAAACTGTGACATGACATAGACCCAATAAGCAAGGTCTAGTCGAGTAACTGCTAAATAAATTAACTTCCCAACAAATCGATGAGAGGAATTTGGATCGTCAAGCAGCAGACAATCAGCTAGAGCAAGACGATGGTTTTGTTCAAAAGGACAAACAACCAGTTTTGAAGCTAGAAGTCCCGTGTCGGAGATAGTATCTAATGTGTATTTAATTTGGCATAAATAGATATATTTATCACTACAAGACACTTCGATGCCATGAAAATATTTTAGAACTCTAAGATCCTTCATGTGAAAACAATAGCTCAAATACTTCTTAAACTCATTAATCGCTTCAATCAATTTCCCAATAATAATCAAAAACATCCGCGTAGATTAAAATATATAATTGGGTACCCTTTTTTGTGAAATAAAATAAGGAGTTGTCGGAGAGTAATTGTCAAAATCCATATAGTTTGAAAGAAGGACCAAGATTAGCAAACCATCACCTTCGAGCTTGCTTTAACCAATATAACGATTTATGCAATCAACACACATGTCCCTTATTCGCGTTAAAGAAACTAGAGCAAGTTTCATATAGACTTCTTCTTTTAGATCACCATGAGTGAACACGTTATGTACATCCATTTGGTGAACTTCCAAATCATGAGTCGATATGACATATAAAACCGTTTGAACAGAGGTCATCTTTGGTACGGGTGCAAAGGTTTCAGCATAATTAGTGCCTTATGTTTAGCTATTTCCTAAAATCACCAAATATGCCTTGTATCTCTCAATCATGCTATATGATCCATATTTGACCATGAAACCCCCACTTACAGCCGAGAGATTTCTTACTAAATGAGAACGTATGGAGACTTCATATCTTATTTTTTCCGAGAGCACCAAATTCAAGCTGCATAGCATCACGTCAACAAGGATCAAACATTGCCTCTTTAAATCTCTTTGGTATTATTGCAATTGTAATTTCAGCAAGAAATCTCTTGTGACTAGCTGAAAATTGATCAGAAGATAAAAATTTATCAACTGGATAAAGAACATTTGAGTTTGAGCACACAAACCATGTTTGATAGTCAGCCAGGTATCTCGGAGGATTGCGAGGTCTTTCGCTCGGTCGCAATAGGAGGAGATGCGGTATTTGTGTCCTCCCTATATATGCGCTCCACATCACCATTATGAGAGACAAAAGATGACTTCGAAACAAAATATGAAGTTTCGCCATGTATATCGGAGTTACAAATCTATGTTTTTGTATAAGTCAAATTTTCTAGTGATGGTGAAGGAACTAGATCAAGTCAAGCGTTGTTTGTAGGTGGAGAACCAAAATATGTAGAAATTGAATCAAGAACAACAGTAGTCTCTGCATCTATCAACAATACAAAAAACTTGTGATCCCATTATTATCTATAAGTGTATCAGAGTTAATAGAGGAGAACGAAAACACATCTCTTCAAATATCACATCGCCATAATGTCTTCCAATAAGGATACCCGACTAGAACGTACTTCCGACTCAGACATTACAATTTATCTCTTTAGTATCTTGATTATAAATGTAACACAAATATCACAGAGTACGCAAATGTTCATATGTCGGTTTCTTGCCGTAAAGAAATTCATATCGTCTTTTCCAATGAAGAACTATTGAAGGTATTTGATTGATCTAGTATGCCACAAAAATGACACATTCGGCCCAAAAATCAATAAGAAAATTTTAACAACCCAATCCTGCTGTTTTGGATCACGGAGTCAAGACCTATAAAAACTCTACTTAGCTCAATCCCTAAATTAATGAGGAGACATATATAAGAGTATAGTAGAGTTTTGTCTTCATATTTCCGTGCCCACCTGATCAGATAAAGAGAGATTATGAGAAGAAGAGAGAAAAAGAAGCGACGGATTTATGCAACTTGGAGATAGATGATATTTTAGGAAAGTTCTAAGTCATCTTTCTTGTAAAGCAGTTGTAAACCTTTTAGACGCAGTGAGCCTATCGCATGGAAAGGAAAAGAAGAAAGAATGAGTTATCTCCATCATCTATTGGCTAAGTTGAATGTTTAATCTATGGAGCATAGTATCAATTTTTTTTGTTATGATTCTTGATTCATGACATATATTCTTAGATCTACTTGTTTAGATGTGATTTTTTATGATGATATGATTTGATGATTGGTGAGTTAGTGTGATCATGTCTGATAAAATGATATATGTTGTTATGTGGTGTACTGTCATGTGGCATTACTTTTGAGATTATGATGTTTATGAGATGAGGATGAAGCGACTTAAGTTGTGGATGGTCAACAACTGTGGATGGTCAGTGGTCGTGGATTCTTAGATGAAATGGTTTAACCGTGTATGGTCGGTGGCCAAAGATGAACCTAGCTAGAAGATGTATGTGTATCTTTCTATGGGCAAGAAGAATGACATGTATGTTATACCTTTTTGAGTAAGGCATGTTATATGCTTGCTAGTGTGTAAGTTTGTGTGTATATTGTATATGATTAGAAAGTTCTCTATATTTTCAGTGAGCGGAAATGATTTCTATATTGGGTAAAATTTGTATTACTCACCCATTTTTTCCTTTTTTCCTCATGTTAGTTTTTTTCATAAGTTGCGGTTTGAAGTTTTAAGCAAGTATTTTAGGTGAAACCAAGCAATAACACAATGTTATGGCCTGTGTGGTGGGATGAGCATTACAACATGTCCTTGAAACATAATCACACGAGCTACATTCCATTGTGCTGATCCTTTCATTCAACACATCCATTTCGTCACGAAGTGCCAACACAAGACATTTCGTGATATATGTCTTGTTCGAGAAAATATGTAGTCACAGAGAAAAACTCACTCCCATTATCACTTCTAATAGTACGAACAAGCTTTCCAAACTGGAGACATATCATAACAAAAGAATATCATAACTTAGTCGGTGTTTCACTTTTTGCATTCATAAGATAAACTCATGTTCCCTGAGAATAATCATCGACAATGGTAAAAAAATAACTAGAACCAGAGTGCGATGGAATCCGATATGATCCCCATATATCACAATGAACCATTTCAAAAAATCTATGTAGTTTTATTTTTGCTTAAAAGGAAAGAACATAGAGTTTGCTTTACGTAGTTACAAAAATTTCACAAGATGAATAAAAAATATCATTACTACTATTAGAAAAAAATATCCTTCAAAGCCGCTAAGACTTTTGAAGATAGATGACCAAGACGCTTATGCCACAATTCAATCGATGCACTCAGAAGAACTTTAACCGCCGAAACCACCTCCACATTGTGAAAGTAGAAAAATTCTCCACTTGGTTTACCCACCCCTATCAGAGTAATCGTAGTGTGGCCCTGGAGAACATAACCTTCAATGTAGTAAACTTCAACTAAACTTAGATGAATATTAATCCTAACAAACCCCACAATATCTGCCAAAATTGTTTGCTTATCTGCCAGTATAATGTATGTCGGTGTAGATTTTCACAAATTTTCCAAGATATCTTATTGTTTTTTTGTGCGTCTGGCATCTATATCTAGATGCATATGCTAGATGTTGTTCGTTTTATATCAGTTAGAGGTGTAACCAAATACATCATTTAGATGCATTTGTCAAACTCATTCAAAAAATCAGAAATTCTGGATGCTTTTTGATGTGTGTCAGGTTCATGCAGTTTTTTCGAAGGTATATTCTCAAACTCTTCAACACTGCTTTAAAAACATTTTATAGTCAAGTTATCTATACCTACAAACATACCCCGATGCTCAACTTTCGCAGGCATTGACGCATGCAGTCATGCATTTTTTTCTAGTGGTCATCATTCACAACACTCCATAACTCAACTTTCGTAGGTCACAGACAAATATGCTCTATCTACCTAGTTCGAGAAAGGTGTTGCGCTTTTGACGGGACCTTCTCCTAGGTTCAGTTGTGAGTGATCAATCAAGCAATAGGCATTACGAACAAGTCTAGACAAAGGCATAGACTTTAAAAATATTTTAAAAACAATAAGCATTACGAACACTTCTAACTTTCCAATGATATAAAAATATTGGTTTTGACTCACTGGAAAGTCTTCAAACTAACCTTCAATCTGAAGTTCATAAACTGTAATGAAACACATTCTGTTGTTTTTGCTGCTTTTCGTCTAATAACCCGTAAAGATTCTAAACTACACAAATACTCAAAAATTCTCAAGAAAACATTAGTTTCATTTGAATTTTTTATTAACAACATATAAAATGCACAGCTAAACACATGTAAAAATACAATGTTATCACTTTTAAATAGTGCGTCAAGAGATCCATATGATGCGTCTGGAAATTGCAAATGTCAATCATACCCTCATTTACATTTAACTTTATCTATGTTAAAATTTGTTTATAGATTTATCGTTTTAACTTAAATAAATTACAAATTTTCACAAAAATTGAAGAATAACATTTTATGAAAAAACTGCAAATTCACGTAATTTTCCAATCACACCATAAATTTGCAAAAATAAAATTTTATGCTAAACTACAAAATCTCGAAATTGCATTATACCAAAACCGTAAAATCGCTTTTTTTTTACTGGAAAAACGAAACAAAAACCAGAAAGAGTATCTACTAACATCTAAATGTAACAATTAGATATTGCAGCTGGAAGCACAAACAAACACGTATTAAGTATTCTAAGTTTAATATGCACAATACGAGTCAGAAACACAGAATCAACATTTTACACACAAAAAACATCATATTACTATTATCGTGGAAGTATATTTAAAATAATTTTTAATTTGTTAAATATTACATAAAATGACATTAGTAAACAAGAATAAAAATTACATCAGAAAAGGTTAGATTTGGTTTTTGAAATACTTAAAAAATAAAAAAATTTATTAAAAAATTTCTAATAAAATCTTGTATACAAATCTTATAAGATTACAATATTTTTTTCAGAAATTGTTTTACAATATTTTTTGGAGTGTGTATAAAAAAATTACTAACACTTATTTTTATGAAAAAATTTTAATATTATTTTAAGAAAATATTTTATTTTATAAACATTTTAAGTTTTATTGTTTATTTACTACAATGTATATATATATTATAGTAAATAAACAATAAAGCTTAAAATATTTAACAAGATGCTTTCCGAAACGTGCCAATACTAGATGATTTCAGAAACCTCTTCCAAATATATATATATATATATATATATGTTTTAAGTATTTAAATGTCTTAATATCAAATTAAATTTTAAAACAGCTAAATCTATAGGTGTTAAAACTATTTGCTGTAATATTTCTAAAGATATTATTTAACAGAATTATAAACAAAATCTATATATTTAGTAAAATTTCAAAGTAGTAATTTGACTAAACATATGCAAATTTCATATATTATCTATAGATTCGTTGTTTTCTAAAGCACATTTATATTTTTATTATATTTTAAAATTTTAAAATATTAGTTTCATATAGCATCCTACTCATTTTTTATCATATCACATCAATTTACCTAACTGAGAGTCATATTATATTTAAAATTTTACACATACATATTTATAAAAAAATTAAAAATTACAATAAATAATTTTTAAATAAAAGATAAATTAAAAGAAATTATTTAACCTGCGCAATACTACTAAAAAGAAATTTAAATACTATAATTGAAGATTTTTAAATAAAACATTAAAAATTTACTTCCGCGTCCCGCTCTATTAATTTGTTTTTGGTGACATGTGCCTGTCCCTCCCGATTCACCAAATCAAAAAGGTCTTTTAGTTTTTTTCGTACGGAAATCAAAACACAGCGTTTTTAAAATCTGACACGTCGCCGTATAGTTGGTTTCCTTTTTGCGTCCTTTAACCGAACATATCATATTTGGTAGCTTGATTTTCACCTTTTTCTACTCTTTCTCGAATTTTCTACACGACAATCCTCTACTTTAGTGTTAAGCCGACGAGAAAATCCATTTGAGAATGTGGTGTATGCATGGTCACAACTGTGAGGATCATGAGTGTTCCCCTCGAAAATGAGGAGAAGACGACACAGAATGCTGGGCATAAGACCTCCGAAAAAGAAAGAAGCCAGTTGCCAACAATTTCAATGTAAATATAAGAACCTCCCATTGAGGGAATAAGAGGATTTGAGAGAGAACAAGACTTTACGCAGAAAATACTACACTATTTCACACTAAGAACAGATTGTTTATGAACCTAACTCATGTCTTCTAGAACCTCCCTAAGCAGTTCGTCGCCTAAACTGTTTTGTACAATTTCTTTTGTAAATTCATCACCACTTACGATCTACGCCTTGGTCTTCGTCGAGTTTTTTTATTAATACGAAAGTATGCGAGCTCCCTTCCCTTTTTGACCTAATTTACCTCTCAGTTTCACTACACGTTCAACATAAAGTTTGGGATGTTTGAAAAGTGAATATTCTAAATTTAATATGTTACTAGTCAGAGACTCAAAATCAACATTTTATGGTACAAGTTGACGAAAGCTTATTATAATGAGGAAGTGTACTGAAAAATTAAAAACCGTATTCAATGGTTAAAAGAAGGAGATCGGAATATGAAATATTTTCATGGCTGTGCTCAGGTTCGAAAATCTCGCTCTAGGATTTCTTCTATAAAAGATGATAATGGTGTTGAGTATACAAGTGAGATACAGATTTCGAAGATGGCAATCGATTATTTTCAGGATCTATTTTCCTCCAAGTCTAGCACAGGATGGGATGGTTTCTTTGATGACATTCATGCACCGGTTACTAACGATATGAATGCAATGCTAACGACCGAGGTTTCTAGTACCGAGATTATTCAGGCAATTAAAGCCATTGGAGCAGATAGGGCATCAGGTCCAGATGGCTTAAATGGGGCTTTCTACCATCAGTTTTTAACGACTATTGGAGACAGTGTTATAAAGGAGATAAAAGAGTTTTTCATTCCCAGCTATATTTCTCCGGGTCTTAATGACACGCATATATGCCTTATACCGAAGATTTCTTAACCAAATATGATGAGTGACTATCGGCCTATAAGTTTATGCAATGTGGCATACAAGATTATTTCGAAGATTTTGATAAAGTGTCTGAAGCCCTTCCTTTCATCCATCATCTCCGTTCAGCAAACAACATTTGTTCCTGGGAGACACATTACTGATAATGTACTTATTGCTCATGAATTGATGCACATGTTGACGGCACGGAAGCGGCAATCCAAAACATATATGGCTGTTAAAAACGGATATTTCTAAGGCATATGATCGTATGGAGTGGTCATTTTTGGAGGAATCGATGGTCAGGTTGGGCTTTCATGAAAGATGGATTTCTTGGATAATGTCATGTGTTCGTTCTGTATCCTACTCGGTTCTTATCAACGGGAGTCCATACGGTACAATTAAACCTACACGTGGTATTCGACAAGGTGACCCCCTTTCACCATATTTATTTCTGTTCTGCGCTGAAATGCTCACTCAAAAGCTCAACTGGGAGGAAAGGCAAGGACATATACAGGGGAATTCCATTAGTATTAATGGTCCGAGGATCAGTCATCTCCTCTTTGCAGATGACTCGTTTTTCTTCTGCAAGGCTGACTGCCAAAATACATCTACACTTGCTAAAGTCTTAAGACAATATGGTGAGTTTTCTAGCCAACAAGTTAATACAGATAAATCTTCAATAATGTTTGGATCCAGAGTTTATGAATCAAAGAAATCAGAGGTACGTCGAATTCTCAAAATTCAAAAGTCAGGAGGATGCAGTAAATATCTGGGTCTACCTGAAGATTTCTCAAGGAGGAAGTGTGACATCTTTGATTATCTAGTTTCCCGAGTTAAGGAGCGAACCAAGAACTGGAATAAAAAAATTTTGTCCGAGGGCGGGAAAGAAATACTCCTTAAATCTATCGCTATAACATTACCTACGTATGCCATGAGCTGTTTCAAACTTCCTCGTACTACTTGTTTGGAAATAGATTCTGCACTTTCACAGTTTTGGTGGGGTTCGAACGATTCTAAAAAACGTATGACTTGGGTTAGTTGGAAAAATATAAGTCTACCGAAAAAAGAAGGAGGTTTGGGATTTCGAGATATAGAGAAGTTTAACGACGTCTTACTTGCAAAACAAGTGTGGCGCATTTTACAAGACCTAACCTGTCTCTTAGCTAGATTATTAAAGAGTCGTTACTTTCCTACTACATCGCTCGAAGAAGCCTCGAACGTACAGAAAGCTTCTCATGGGTGGAGATCATTCATCAAAGGTCGTGATCTACTTTTTAAAGGGTTACGATATCGTATTGGAGATGGCCAAACAATAAAACCATTTTCAGACCCTTGGCTTCCTACTCATCCACCAAGACCAGCGGTTAATGCACAGAGGACTCAGCCTATTAAGCTCACGGATTTATGGAGATTTAATGGGAGACAATGGGACAAAGACAAACTTCGTCAATTTTTGACTATTGAAGATGCCACTTATGCTCGTCGTCTTTATATACCCCAGAACCAAATTAATGATCGTTTAATATGGCATTATACGAAGAATGGGATCTATACCGTAAATTCTGGTTATTGGCTTGCAACTCACATTCCGGATTCCTCGGCTCCTCCAACGGGTAGTACGATACTAAAATCACGGGTATGGAAATCACATACATCACCAAAGATGAAACATTTTATTTGGAGATTACTCTCGTCAGCACTGGGTACTGGAGCGGAATTAAATCGTAGAGGAATACCCATTGATGGCACATGTAAACGGTGTTGCCAACATGTTGAGACGATATCACAGCTTTTCTTCCAATGTGATTATGCTATTGTAGTTTGGCGATCATCAAACTTATCAGTATCTTCTTTACCATCACCAACGAATACAACAGAAGAAAACTTGGATAAGCTTCTAGCTATATATGAGTCTACCATGGCTTCGGAACTTCGTCATGGGACTTTTTGGATTTTGTGGCAGATCTGGAAATCACGGAACAACCTCATTTTCAATAAAATCAATCGTAATCCATCATACGTTATCCAACATGCAATGGATAATGCTTGTGAATGGTTGGCGGCTATCTCAAATCCATCGACACCAACGCCACATATTGAAACTCCGACGACATCAACGACTAATTGGTCTCCTCCTCCTTCCGGAATCTACAAGTGTAATGTAGATGCAAGTTTCCACTATAATCAGAATGCCATTGGTATTGGATGGATAATCCGTCATTCACTTGGGACATTTAAATTAGCGGGTTCTTCACGGTTAAAACAAGGATCAACTCCACTTGAAGCTGAAGGAATTGGAGTTCTACACTCGTTACAATTGTTATGGTGTCGAGGCTTCCGTAATATCGTCTTAGAAGGAGATTGTAAAACCTTGGATGATCTCCTACACCTCCGTACAATGAATGCAAATTTCGATCCTCTTTTAGGTGATATCCGCAGTTGGGCGGATAAGTTTACCAACTTATCTTATTCTTTGGTATCACGTCGATATAACCAAGTAGCTGATAAATTGGCTAAACTAGCAGTTAATCAAAACACTACTACTTCTATTTATCTTTATCCTCTTCGTATGTTACGGAGGTTGTTGCTTATGGATCTTGTAACAACAACATGATATGGTTCTAATAAAATCAAAGACGTTCAAAAAAAAAAATCTAACATTTTATGGAAAACCATATTAACCTAAAGTATGATTGTTTTTG
Organism: Cardamine chenopodiifolia; assembly: GCA_963922655.1. NCBI lineage: Eukaryota > Viridiplantae > Streptophyta > Magnoliopsida > Brassicales > Brassicaceae > Cardamine > Cardamine chenopodiifolia. Next base: position 11,033,755 of record OZ000486.1, on the reverse strand, counting down.
GTGACCTTGGCCCGTCACGACGTCCTTAAAAGAAAAAGGATGAATGGATGTATTGGACAGTTTTTGAGAAGTAATATGTAATATAGACACTTTACTATATAAACTTAGATAGATAGACATTTTTTACTATTACTCTAATAAAGATCATGTGTGTGTTGGCCAAAAATTTCTTATTAATGTCTAATATCCACAATTACAAGATGAAGAAAGAGAAAAAAAAAACATATATAAATTGTTTCTGTTATTTTCTTTCAAAATTAATTTTATGTTCCCTCTAAATTTCTTTTCTCTTGATTTTTATCATAAAAATTTCATCACATAACTCAAATAACTCTTAACAATAAATTTTAGTTTTTCAAATTTTGTTATGAATCTTTAAAGTTCAATGTTTTCATATTTCAATTTCGTAGGAAAAAATACGAGATTTGTACTCCGACATATGTACACCGATGTCTGTACATTTGGTGTATGTACACCAACATATATACACCAACAATCACCAACGTTTCTACACTAACGCTTGTATACATATACATATATATATATATATATACATATACATATATATATATATATATCAACACTTGCACACTATCGTTTATACACCAACGCTTGTATACCGACATCTATACACTAACGCTTGCTTCCATCTTCAAAATGTGTTGTAGATCTTGTTAACCGTCGTTGTTGCTCCACTGTTACAAAAGCATGGCGTACGTGCATAAGTGTACAACATGTACTGGACACTCATACTCTTTGTACAGCTCATGAGTGTACATCTGTAAGAGAACACCATGCTTAATTCTATACACCATTATTCTCATTGTACAAATTATAGTATGTACACCCATGAGTGTATATCACATGAGTGCACCAACATCTATATACCGACATTGTATTAGTGTATACTTTGTATATCCTATAAGTGTACACCGTCTTTACACTTACACCAACATTATGTAATTGATATTTGTACACTTATAGTTATACACCAACGTGTACACTAATTTTTGTATGTTGACGTTTGTATACTGATATCTATATACCGACGCATATAATCAACTACCTTAACCCATGCGTTTAGGTACTTTAAAATGTAAAAAGATAACAAGTACAATGATTTTTCATCTAAGTTTCCAAAAAGTATGAACTAATTTTTTTTATTCTTAAATCTAAATGATTATGTGTATAAGACAAAAATGAACTCTTTAGATTTGTAAAAAATAAATTAATACATTTTTTTGTAAAAATGGGATAATTGCACAAAAATCATACTTTGGAGATTGCTTTGCGTCAATAAACATATTTAAGAATTTGGTGCTATTGACACATTTCAGGACTGTACATGACAATTTTGCCTTCCCTAACATTTGTTGCACGCGTGAGTGTCATCTGTTGTGTGTCCTTTTTGTATATTTGTTGACTGAAAATTGTAGATGTACATATGGTAGGATTTGTGTGTCAGATTTTTTACAATTGATATTTAATAACAAATTCTCATTTTTTTTCTTTTCTTCTTAAATTTGTAATTATTTGGTACAAAAAATATTTGTATAATGTATTCATGTTATTGTTTTTTCTGTTATTTTATATATGTATGTATGTACATATATTATGTGTAGAAAAAATTTTGAAAGCAAAGCTTACAATTTAAAAATATGTGTGGATGCTCAAAAATTTAGAGATATATGGATACGTTTGTACATATATTCAATATATGTTATAAAACATATGTACATTCAAATATATGTGTAATATGTGCATTGAAATATATGTGGATGTGTACGTAAATATATTAGATGTTAAGCCATATTCAATATATGTGCTATAAGAATGTATACACTAAAATATGTAGGTTAATATGTATGTAACATATCCACATATCTCTAAATATTTGAGTGTACAAATTCATACGTCTAAACTGTAAAATTTATTCCCAAAATCACTTGTACACACAATATATGTACATACATATATATATAATAATAATTTAATTCATGTAAAATAGAATAATAAAATGGATATAAAAATATATTCATATAGTAATATGAATATCAAAAGATAGAAAAAACTAATATTAATATGAAAAAAATTATTATTTTTTGGTAAGTTAAAACTGCAAAATTAAAGAATAAAATAAAAATTATATAAGAAATTGTTTAAAAATTAAATTAATTATAAAATATGATATTTTCTCTCCATTCTGCGCTCCCGGTGAAGAAATTTAAAGCAAAAGCACTTCTCCTGTGGTGGTACACGCTCGAAGGGTAAATTTGTCTTTTTACGCACAAAAATGATAATCGCGCAAATGTTAAAAGTGTCAAATAATTAAGAGTTTCATGAGAAAGTAATAGTTAATCTAATTTTCTCTAAATATATTTCGATTTAATATATGTGTGATATAATCAAGGGATTTTTGCGCATAATAACAATTTTCTACGAAACCTATTAAAAATGATACTTTTTTAAAAAGTATGTGTTTCTGACATTTTCGTACTCTGTTGCAGACATTTCTGTCCTTTATATTTGCTGCTTGATAACTGTACCTCTATGTGACCTGTTACTTTCGGGGAAGTGAGGTGATGAGTGACTGTGTGTCATTTTTTAAAAACAATTTCTCTCTTTTTCTTTTCTCATTAAATTTGTTACTATCTTTTACAAAAAAAATATTTGAACTATTTATTCATGTAAAGTTTATTTTTCTATCTTTTGGTACCCATAGTGATATATTATATATATATATATACTTATATGTATTATTCTATTTTACATAAATTGAATTGTTATTTTATATGCATGTATGTACGTTATGTGTAGAAGTAATTTTGAAACTAAAAATTTACAGAAAATGTATGTGGACACTCAAATATTTAAAGATATGTGATTATATACATATATATATATATTCAATATATGTGATCAGAAAAATTTATGTACACTCAAGTATACATATGTATAGTGTGTACATTGAAATCTTTTAAATATATATGGATGTGTATGAAAATATATAAAATGTTAAACTATATTCAGTATATGTGCTATAAGAATATATATATTGAAATATATTAATATGTACATGTACATATTTATATATCTCTAAATATTTGAACGTACAAACTCATATCTCTCAATTATAAATTTTATTCTCAAAATCATTTCTACATTCAAAATCATTTCTACACATTCTATGGAGGATATACATAGATATATACTTATGCAAAATAACATTCATATAAAATATAAATAATAAAAATATATAATAAAATATTTATATACCAATATGGATATGTATACAAATTTTTAGTAAACTATATTACAAATCAAAGAAGATAAAAGAAAAAGGTAGAAAAATTTGTTTAAAAAATTCAATAATAAAAATCTGACACTATACACAGGAACATTTGTATCACGCTAAAATCCGGATGTGAAAAATTGCAAATAAAGTATAGAATTACGAAAAGAAAAACGAGTTGAAGACGATTTGAAAAAACCGATAAAAGTGGAAGCGAGATTTAATCTCTTTTCTTAATTCTTATAATCACCTGTAGTGTGACGGTTTGGTACGATTAAGAATCACATGATACAACCAGTTGAGAAATTGTATTCGCGACACTCAAAATACGGAGTATACGAATACAAAACTATGGTATACTCTCGAGATTTACGTGTTAGACGAAGAAGAAGTGGAGACGAATTGTTGGAATATTTTTTCTATGATTTTTGTGAGAGAAAACGTCGAATGAAAACGATAATCTCCAAAAAAAGAGGTGGACGAAAATATAGAAAGAAGAGGGACGTTTTCGCACTCAGTCGCGTTCGATCCATATTCGAAAATATGGGTTCCAACAACACTTACTCTCCAGCGCATGGTGTACACACGTCTAGGGTAGTTTCGTCTTTTAACGCAAAAGTGTCATTAGCTTAAACACTCTAAGAAATGTGTCAAAATACTAATGGATCTAAGAATAAGTGTTATTCTGTCAAATTTTTTCTGTAATCAATAAGAAAAAAATTAGGAAGCAAAAAGAAAGAGTTGAGAGAAAAGGAGAGAAGAAAGAGAAAATAGTTGTTGTGTTTTTTTCATTTGATGACATAGTGGGAGAGATAAATATTTAATGGCATAAACTGTAAATATGAAAGAATATGAAAACTGTCTATTTAACAAATTATAAATAATGAATTGTCTAGCCGACGAGATAATCAGTATTTGATAATGTCGTGTACGCATGATCACAACTGCGAGGATCATGAGTGTTCCTCCGATTGGTCTCTATACAAACACATTGATCTCACCAAGGTCTCTCCCTCTTTTCTACAATCACTTTCCTGTTCTGTTTGTGCTCAAATAATATCTAAAAATCTTCAATTATCACGTTTAATCAATCCACATAACTAGAAATTCCAATTGATGCTGCGCAAAAGTTAATTATATTCTGATTTGGATTTCAAATTGGGTTTATGAGAAACGGTGTGTGAATTTGTAATTAGGGTTTCCAGATACAGAAATAAAAGAATTTGGGAATTTAATGTGTTTTTCCTTTTTTCTTTTACTTAATTGTATCATTTGGTCTCTCAGGTATCTGCTCTGAATGAAGCTGTCTCCGGAAGTGCAAAATCAGTTTTCAAAGCATGGGAACAACGATTACACTCTTCTGGGGTACTTGAAAATCTTCACAATAACTTATTTTTTTTATTTTTATGACTTCTTGTTTGTTTTTTTTATGGATAAAATATATGATAACTTAAAGATTGGGGCAAGGATCATACCAAATGTGTAAAATTTCAAACCAAAATCTGGTTTGTAGGCTAGGGAGTTAATACGGTAACACACCATTAAGCAATTCCATATGTGATTATTGTAGACTAATAGGCCCTTTTATGATTCTGTAAGAACTAAGTCCCTAACATATTTTTCTGAAGCTCACATTAAGCACTCCAGTCTAAATAAATGTAGCCTTTAGTGTGAGAGAGCTCACTTATTTATAAGTCATCAACCAATACTTTGTTTAAGCTAATGGAGGATCCATAATTATATGTACCCTTGGTCAAATAACATGTTTATATGCAGTGTATATGTATAAAGCTTTGTCCATGATAATGTCTAAGAAAATAGTATTTTTTTTTCTTGGCTACAGGAGCATTTGGAGAGCAATGAGGGAGACCCTGAATTGCTTGTTTTTGTACCGTATGTCAGTTCTTTCTTGTTCTTCTTCTAACTAGCATTTTCTTCACGACCTTCTATTTTTGGCTGAATATACCAACTACTGACCTGTGATTTCAAATTCCTACTGATAGTATTGGTATGCATATAGAAATATAGTGACTTCAGATCATTGACTTGAAAGAAGCTTGGGAGAACTAGATACAGTCCGTGTTTTCTTACTACGAAATTATAACTAATTTTGGATGTGCAGTTCATTTATGTCGGTGTTTTCATGCTTATATTGTAGATTCACATCAGATGTCAAGATCAAGAGCATATCAATTGTTGGTGGCCCTGAAGGAACAAGTCCTTCTAAGTTGAGAGTGTATGTCTAAACTACATTACAAAACTTTTCCTGTATCCATGTTTTGAATTCTGGATACTGTTTCTTCATTTGGAAAACACAGAAAGTTGATTCTTGTCTCAAAATTAGGTTCATCAATCGCGAAGGGATTGACTTCTCAGACGCAGAGAGCATGCAAGCCGTTCAGGTATTACCTTGTGAGTATTTTTCTTACCAAAATGCCAAAAGAAAATTGCACTAACGCAGAAATGTTTGTGAATTCTTTTGAAGGAATGGGAGTTAGCTGAAAATTTGCAAGGGGTCTTAGAATACCAGACCAGGTATATCGTTTTCACTAGGTCATAATAGACTCTGCAGACTCTTGTGTAACAAATCTTAAGAAGTCTATATGAATCAAGCATTATCCTTTACTGAACTATAAATGCTTTTGCTCGAACTTGTCAAAACCGAGAGAGGTCTGATACAGTGAAACTGTGGAATATGATTAGGTATTCAAAATTCCAGAGTGTTGGGAACATCACATTGCATTTCCCTGAGAGTTTTGGAGGTGATATAACCCAAATACGTTATATCGGGTTCAAAGGTGAAGCAACACAGGTAAGTTTGCATACAAATGCATGCTGCTACTGTTATATGGTATGGTTGTTGGTTAAGTCTTACCCTTGGTTATCTTAACAGTTGAAAAGGGATGTTGTTGCGACAATCGTATATGAGATTAGACCAAATCCTTCTGATCACAAGTAAGCCTCGAGGCTTGAAATCCTCACAGCCAAATTACGCTTTCTTTCGAATATAAAATCTTTCAATTGTGAACTCTGTATCTTTTGTAGGACAAAGGCTGAGACTGGTGGAGGTTTTTCACAAGTTGAGTGAAGACATCATCTGCTTCCATTCACCCTTTAGCCTTCTCACATACCATCTTTCCTCGTTACCAAGCTTCGGCCGACATTAACAAATATATATGTATTGAATAAAAACAACATAGACTTCTTGTGTTGATCTTTCAGTGCTTTTTATATTGACATTTTTTCCAGACTCTTTACTTCCGGTTAGTAACTCTAGTTACTCGAGTGTTTTCAATATAAAACAATTCAATATTGTGAAAACGATTTTGTTTTCTCATTGGCCATTTATAGTTTTCAGTTTTGATTTTTGGTAAATTTGAAATCAATGTAAAAAGAGACATTGGCTCGGATCAAGTAAAACATAACCATTATCTTAATATAAAGAGAAGTTAAAAGAACTAAAACATCAAACACAAACATTAAAAAATCCCTTATGAAAAAAGAACAGAGCAAGAAAGCCTGTAATTGTATAACAGCTGAAACTTATCCATAAATATATCAACTTTTCGGGGATGCTTTTGGCGGTCCAGCTGGTGGAGCACTTTGTGAAGCCGGCGTACCACCACTACCAGCGGTGGCTACTGCTCCAGTAGACCCATCGGAAGAGTAACCTCCACCAGCAGCAGCTTGCGGGTATCCTCCATAAGACCCATATCCTTGTGGTGTTTGACCATACCCATATGATGGAGGCGGTCCATACCCTGATGCAGCTGGTTGACCATACCCAGACTGGCTACCATAACTTCCAGGAGCACCAGGAGACTGCTGGTTCTGACCATAAGCTGGTGGCTTCGCAGCTGATGGTGGTGCTCCAAAACCAGAACTGTAAACTGCTGGTGGCTGGCTACTGTAACCAGCCTGAGAAGTCGGAGCAGCTCCATACCCTGCCTGACCAGTACTACCTTGAGGTGGTGGCTGTTGACCAGTTGTACTGTACCCAGCCTGTCCAGAGTGAGCCGATGATGGTGGGGAGGTTTGAGATGCATCTTCCTCTTGGCTTGGATTAGTAGTGCTGCCGTAACCACCTTGTTGTTGATCATAACCAGCAGCTTGACCATATCCTGATTGCTGCGAGGCATTGTGAGCTCCATACCCGTCTGGCTGGTATCCCTGACCAGCTTGACCATATCCAGCATGCTGGTAGTAATTGTACCCTGTGGTATCTGTTGGTGGGGCTGAGCTACCACCAGTGTTTTGTGGCATTGACTGTTGCTGACCGTAATAATCATAATCACCTTGCGCAGTCTGCTGAGATGGTGGCACAGAGGATTGATCCCAGGAAGAGTAGCCAGCTGAAGCTTGTTGAGGGTAACTTCCATAAGGCGATTGACCATACTGAGGTGGACCCGGATATGCTCCCGGTTGCATGTAACCAGCATAACCAGGTTGTGCTGGCGGAGCACCAGGTGGTCCCCAGCTTGATGGAGGGCGAGCTTGGTAACCACCTTGTTGTGGATAGCCTCCACCCATTGATGAGTTTCTCATACGGTTCTGCATAAAACAAACCATTAAAATAATAAGCTTAGGTAAACTTTTTACGGGGAAAAAAACACACAACACAGCATAAAAACACATGAACACAGAGGCAGAGACATATAGAGCAGATACAAAGACTAGATTGAGAGACACATACAAGGTTATGTCATTTACCAATATCTGTCCATATAGGATCAACCAAGATCATATCATATTCTAGAAGGGTAATGGTAACGCCTACATACCGTACTGATTGGTGAAATTATTGGGTTACTCCTGCAGAAGCCCATCCCTTTCCCTATCCGAGATAAAATGGGTGCAAGAAAAACCACAAATACTATAGAAGCTTTTGCAGTACAAAGCAACATATATATACATGGAACCTATTTTCTCAGGCAAAGTTTGTGTAGCAAAATACCCTAATACCAACTAAAGAGTGCCATTACCAACAATATCAATACTCATAAAGCTGGGGTATGAACTCTCAGGAATAAAGTATGGCTAAAGGGTTGAATGAAAAACGACTCCAGGATAATTTGAGGCAAGCAAACAAGGCAGAACAAAAACAGCTACTAGGTTAGCAAAATATTGGCACGAAGAAATGGCTAATAGGTCTTCATATGTAAGTCGCCCACCTTTTGTGATACCCTGATGATGAAAACTAGAAGTAATAGCTGAAGGGAAGAGATTTTGACAAACAAAATAATGGAGCACAATGTAACAAAAGGAGTATCATATTTATTGGCAAAACTGTTTAGAAATATTATCACAGCAGGTTAGACTGAAACTATTCAGCAACCTCACAGATGGTACCCGTACCAGTGTAGGATTAGTCACCTTTGCTGTGACCAGAAGCGATGAAACATAGACGTCTGCATATACTCCATAATTATAGACAAAAGAAGTTCTGCTATGAAAATATAATTTGAAAGTGAAAATGCTAAAGAATATATCATGGTAACAATAGGAGTCATGAAGAACCATGCTACGCACAATGTAAGTTTGGATTTTTTAAAAAATGAGTAAAAATACAAGGAAAGGCTGATAAAAACTGCAACAAGAAGATAGTAACAGAAGCATGAAACTCGGTGAAGGAAGGTACTGACAAACAGTGAACAGAGGAGGAAGAAGAGGCAACATATAATCTTACAACATCGATAACAAGAAGGTAAGAATTATCAAGATGAAATCTCTTTACGTAAGAAGTCAAGAAAATCAGAAAATGTCTCTTTGTAGGTGAGATTATCATAAAATAAAGAACCTTGCCCTGCAAATAAGCAGCTAATACTGACGGATATAAAGGCATAAGAAGAGTATCATCAGCACAATTGAGTAATTACAGCTGATACATTGACAAAGTGAAACTAAACTAACCTATCATCTGAATTATAGACTCTGACGTTAGCAGATCAAGGAATATGCTACACAAACCTAAAGTTAATGACAACTAAATGATGTAATCAAAACACAATATCAATTGCAGGTAGAAAAAAAAACTGTGGAACTGCCACAATCCATAACAAATACAACAATCAAACATACCTCGCCACTGATGATTTCATTAACTAAATGTTTAGCATGTTCAATCTGATCAGTTGTCCCATCAATCTGCAAAGTTCGCTCTGGTGTTGGATCTCCAGGGGGCAAATGCAAAGGAATAACCTACAAACAATTACAACGGCTTAGATATCATCATGTAAACTGTTAGTTTCACAAGAAAGCTCCACGTATGAAAAAAATACAAACCTGAATTCGAGCTCCAGTCTTAGCTTGCATAGATTTGATAGTTTCACCTCCTTTACCAATCACCAAACCAACCTAGAACACTTTGTGTATTACATACAAGAACATTATTACAGAAATCGGTCAATCTCCAGAGCATTAAGTACCTTATTATTAGGGATTTTCATAACAAACTGATCAGCTCCTGGCTGTCCACCCATCCTACGTGACCCTCCACCTGAACCAGCTGAACCACCAGCCTCAGCCTAAAACCAAAATACCCAAATCATCATTAGTAATCAACTTCAATAACTTTCACACAAAACTAATCAACAGTGTATAAACAACAACTACCTCTTGAAGAACATCATTAATCAACTGCTCAGCCTTTAAAATCTGATCAGGCGTACCAGTTAAATCAACAGTCCTAGTAGGAGCATTAGGATCTGCATCCATATCTCTAGTAACCTGAATCTTAGCTCCAGACTGAAGTTGAAGATACTTAATAGTTTCTCCACCTTTACCAATAATAACACCAACTCTCATATTCGGAATATCAATCTTCTTAGTAGTTCCCTGAAAGCTACCATACGAAACCGGAATCGAAGACGGAGCCGTCCCTGACATCTGCTTACTCTCTAAAAACCAAAGTCACAAATCAATAAGTTTCGATTTCGAAACCTTAATTTCATAACATGCTAAAGAGAGTTCAAAGAAACGAACCAGAAGGATATGAGCTAAATCCATTATCATCATTATAATCATAAGGACCACCATTATTGTCAACACGAGTGCGTTTAGCAGCAGCGCTATTGAGAAGACGAGCAGCGATTTCTTGAGCTTTTTGTTTAGCTATTTGAATTTCATCCATTGGAGGAGGAACGCTGTTGTAAGAAGACGGTGGTGGTGGTACGGCAGCTGCGGTGAGATCAGGTGAAGCAGATGAGATCGGACCTGAAGAAAAGCCTGTAGGTCTACGTGTTGATGCAGGAGGAGGAGCGGTTTGTTCTTCGTATTTGCGTTTGTTCGAGTAAGTATCGGATGAGTACTGAGATTCGTCCGCCATGGTTTCAAGCTTTTTGGATTTGGCTGATAGAGAAACCCTAGAGGCAGAGATAAGGAGACGAAAAAGAGTGAGAAGGGTATGGAATATAGATGCGAATATTTTTATAAAGTTTTTTTTTTTAACATCAAGTAATACGGTTTTTAAAGATTAAATATTTAAATAATATTGATTTAAATTATAATTTTAGTTTTAATATATGATTTTTATAATATATTATTAAAATTGGAAAAAACAATCATTATAATGTAATCTTATTATATAATTTAACAAAATTAAATTTTTTATTTCTATCATCAAATAATAATTTATTTATGAATAATCAATAAAAATTAGGTTTCACAAAATAATCATAATTTTGTCAATAATAGTTCTAAATTGATAGTTTTTTTCTACCTACCGAAAATCACTTAAAATTTAAACAGAAATTATTAACCATCTTGATTTGTGTGCTTTAAATAAAAAATATTAAGTGAATATTATTCTCATTCAAAATTATAATTTAAAAAAAAATATATTAGGCAAATTAAATTTGTGACTATTAGTCAATTGTCATTTTTATTATTCTGTTAGGAATTAAAAACTTATGAAAATAACAAAATATCAAAATTATACTTTTTCCCTTGCAAAATTACATTAAATGAACCAAATGACATCAATTATTTAAATCGAATATAATTCTATTTTCATTTTTATTTTATTAATTGCATTGATAATTATCACTTAATCTATCAAAAACATCAAGATGATTATTTATAATTGAGACCACTAACTTAGAATTAATAAAATTTTCTAATCTAATATTAATTTACTTAATTTTAATTAATTTAAATTAAATTAAATTTATTTACTGGCGTTTTTGAGAATATTTCTTATTTTTGTTATATATATATATATTTGCTAAAAACTTCTAAGTTGACTTGTAATTTTCTAATTGCACTCATGTTTAAATGTATAGTTCTTCCATATTCAACAAATATTCTTTTCTATTAACAACACTATTTTACAATTATTTTTTTTCTAAACTATTCAGAAGATAGAATAACGATATTTTTGGTCATTTAAAATCTATGAAATAATTTTTTCTATAATATTTTCAATTAACAACACTATCTTAAAATTAAAGAATTCTCCTAATCTAAGCATATGATGAGCTAGAACAATAATATTGGTCGTTTAAAATCCATGACATAATTTTCTTATTTTCTAAAATATTTTTTATTAACAATATACTTAAAATAAAGATTTTTTCCTAATATAATTTAGACGATGACGTATACCAATTAGAAAATTTTCTAATTGGGCTCACGTTAAAGTCTAGAATTCTTTAATATTTAACAAATACTCTTTCTTATTAACAATACTACCTTAAAATTAAGAAAATTTTCTAAACTATTCAGATGATGACATAAGACGACATTATTGGTCGTTTAAAATCTATGAAACAATTTCTTTATTTCTATTGTATTTTCAATTAATAATACTAACTTAAAACTGAAAAATTCTTAATCTAAGAAGATGATGATGTGGAACAGTGTTATTGGTCGTTTAAAATCCATGACATAATTTTCTTTTTCTTCTAAAATATATTCTATTAACAACACATTTTAAATTAAGATATTTTTCTTTTTTAATTTAGATGATAATATGGATCAATCATATTAGTTTTGCTAAAATATTTTTCTATTAGAAAATTAAGAAATTTTACTAATCTAATATAGACAATGACATGGACCAATATGATCACATTTCAAAAATCTCATTTGGACGCCTTAAAAACACTATACCTTCAAGTTTTATATAGTATGGACTAGGTTTTATCCGCACAACGCACAAATATTTTTATAAATTTTACAGTTTTAATTAGATAATATTTAATATTTTTTAATTTTACAATGTTAAAAATTAATTTTTAAATAATATTGATTATTTCAATTACAATCTTTCGGGTTATATTATATGCTTTTTAATAATGTATTCTTAAACTTGGAAAAAGACAATCATTATAATGTATATATAATCTAAAACTGTTAAGAAAAAAATATTTCCATCATCAAATAATAATTTATTTATGAATAATTGATAAATTTTAGTTTTTTCAGAAAATGATCATAATTTTTGTAAACAATAGTTCAAAATAAAATTTCCAACCTACAGAAAATCACTTAAAATTTAAACTGAAATTATAATCATTTTGATTATGTGTACTTTTGAATAATATATATTAAATGAACTTCTTACAAAAACATAAAAATGCTTTAAGAATTATTAAGAAATTAAAATTTGTGACTATTAGTTATTTTTATTACTCTGTTAGGACTTAAAAGTTTATGAAAAAGAGCAAAAAAAATCAAAATTTTACTTTTTCTTGCAAATTACATAGAACATTTGAACCAAATGACATAAATCATATAAATCGAATACAATTATATTTTTAATTTTCATTTTATTAGTTGCATTGATAATTATCACTTAATTTATGAAGAACATCTAGATGATTATTTATAATTGAGAATACTAACTTAGAATTAATAAAATTTTAATACTAATTGAGAACACTAACTTACTATTTTAGATAATGTGTTTTATAATTTTATTTTATTTTCTTAATTTTATTTTATTTTAGATATTTTTATTATATTTAATTTTATTTTACGTAATATAATTTTATTTTATTTTAAGTTCATTTTCTTTTTTTTTATAATTTGATTCTGTTTTAAATAATTTTTTTATAATATAATATTGTTTAAAGATTATATAATTTTGTTAATGTGTTACATAAACTCTCTTGACCTTTATTACAACAATTTATTGAGTCTCTTATTTAAGTACTAAAAGTTTCTAAAATTAAGTAGTGTGATTTTTAATTAAATTTAAAGTGTAAAATATGTTACCTAAAACGAATACCTTCAAACACAACAAATGTGATTATTTATAACTAATACTAACACCTTAGAATTAAGAAACTTTCCTAGTCTAATATTAAGTTAATTTTGGCTGTTGTGAAAAGACCATGACAAAATTTCTTTATATTTAAAACTATTTCTCATTAACAATAATATCTTTAAATTAATATTTTTATCATATGGGTCTCATGGATTTTTATATTATATTCTTTCTATTTTCCTCTTAAGGTTTTAATGAGCTCTCATAATCCTTTCTTTTTTTATTTGAAACATTCAAACCTCACGAAGATGATTATTTATAACTGAAGCCACCAACTTAGAATTAATATATTTCTAATTTAATATTAAGTTATTATTTTGGTCGCTAATCGCTACTATTAATCGTTTTGCAGATGTTTGACTGATCGCTGAAAGTTGCTGAAAAATCGAGCGACTTAAAATAACAGTCAATGATCACTGCGATCAGTCGTTGCGATTAGTTGTTGATCATTGCGAATGTCACACTTGGGTTTTTGGTCGCAGTCACATAACATGTATAATACTTGGGTTTTTAGGAATATCTTCTTATTCTTGTTATATATTTGCTAAAAAACCGCAATAACGCGTTGATCTAATTGCCACTGAAGTAAAAACCCGTGGGTTCTAAATTTTAAAGGAATTCCCGCCAAGATGACGGATCCTGCCGTAGGTGCCTCTACATGAGCTTTGGGTAACCAAATATGAACTGGTACCTCGGGGAAGGGATGAGGTTAGGGATTTGTTTAACAGAAGAAGTTTCTTCCTTCCGGTACCCTTTCAGTCCAACTGAGCCAATTAGTCAAACTTTGTACTCGGAATGCTACTTCCCTTAGTTTTGTTTCAAATACGTTTTTAATATGTTTCTAATAGAGTGAAATTCGAATCTGGAAGATGTAATTGTAGGGCATGTATGGTTAGGTTCCATTTGTATATTTGGTGAAATATGGCATATCTTAACCAAACATTTTGCATCTTGGGGCTATTTACAACTAGCCAATTCAGAATTTTCAGATGTACTAACAAGTGCATCTTTGATGCAGTCATCGACTCTCCCGAGAGTTCACAATTACCGCGAGCAAACATATTAATTTAATGACTTAAATATTTTCTATTACCAACACAACTTAAAATTAAGTTTTTTTCCTAATCTAATATAAACGATGACATGAACCAATAAGTTGCATTTGTAAAATCATATGTGGATAGCTTAAGAAACTTATAGCTATAACTTTTTATTTTCTATACTATTTTCAATTAACAAAACTATCTTAAAATTAATGAATTATCCTCATCTAAGTATATAACGACATAGAATAATACTATTGGTCATTTACGTATATGATATAATTTCTTTATTTTCTAAAATATTTTCTGTTAGCAACACACTTAAAATTAAGAAATTTTCCAAATTTAATTTAGATGATGACATGAACAAATCATATTAAGTTTTCTAAAATATTTTCTTTAACAACACTATTTAAAATTAAGAAATTTTCCTAACCTCATATAAACGATGACATAGACCAATAAAATCGGATTTCTAAATTGGAGATGTTGGAGATGAAGTTCTCAAATTACCCTTTTATGCTTCAGTAAAAAGCTAAATATCATCGAGAAAGCAAAAGAGTCATGAGAATTAATTATACTACTAATATTGAGTAAAAACTACTAAAACCATAACACATGATTCACCTTAAAAATTTGTGGGCGTCTTCTTCCTTTCCAGGACATGATGATTTCCAATATTTTGTACTCTTGATAAGATTTTGAATTTTAATATATTAACTTGTTGATTTCTAATCTTTTCCGGGGCAGAGTCATAGTGAAAGTTGTCATTCATTTGACAGTAAAATTAATCACTAAAACTTTTTTGAATGTGACTTTTCCTTTTTTTTTTCCTAAGATTTTTTCTCCTTCGTCTTCCTCTTCCTTTTTTTGAAGGTTTTCTCGGTTCTTCTTCTTCGTCTATATACAATATATAAGAGATTAAATAAGGATTCAAAACAATATTATTCGATCTATTTCCTTATATTTTAAAGGCCGACGATTTCTTTTTCTTTTTAAGATTAAATAATTTCTTAATTATCAGGAAAATATGAAGTTATGAAATTGTTTTTAGTTCTTTATTAATAAGAAATTAAGGCATAATTTCCTTATATATTAAAATCATTATTTTCAGTACTTTCTCTTATTGTGGCGATAATTTTCTTTTTAAGTTTTTGGCAGATCTTGATATATATATTTTTTAATTTTTGGCAGATTATCGTGAGAATTTATGTTAAACATTGACGTGAGCGAATATGATGCGTTTCTAAAATCCTACGTGGACAACTTAAAAACACTATAACTTTTATATAATATAGATGTGGACAAACCCTTTGTTTTTTTTGTTTTGGTCAACCTTTGGTATGTATTCAGAAATTTTTTCTTTTTTCTTTTCCCTTTTTAAATTAAAAACAGGTTAATTTCCAGTTTAAAGAAATTTTATTGTTGACTAGAGTTGTGAAATATTGAAATTTTCTTATCGTTTTTTAACATTTGCTTTATTAATAAGATATTGAGTTTGAGTAATCATAGAATGTAATGTTGTAGAGGTTATAAGAGCGATACACAGAACAATATATAAAAAAATCCCGATGACTTTTTTTTGTTTTCAGAAGTATATGTCTATTCGCTTGCTAAACTCTCTCTTGGTCCATTCAAATTTGACCTCTTTAAACTGATTTTCCAGTGTCATGCTTGTAATCTAATTGGAAAGTCCAAATTAAGATCTTTACAACTGATCACATATGTTATTTTATTGTTATCTGTTGGTATCGGAATATGCATTTTACTCAACATCCGATCCAGATCAAGAATCAAAATGTTTTAAAGCTCATTAAATTCGGCCCGACTAGCTCGGCGCCGACCTAATTGGCAAAAAGAAAACTTACCAAAAATATAAGTCTTTTTCAAAGACGAGAAAAAAAGAAAAATCCTAACCTCCATTTAGGTCCTTGAACAATCCATCCTTTGTAACAGAAATCCAAAGATGAGGAAAAAGGAAAATTCTAACCTCCTCAAATCACTATAAATATAGAAGTGCACCTTCTTCACAAAGGCATCCGAAAATCCATGCAGAAGACTCAAAAATCCTAGAAACTCTAGATCTTTTGTTCTCTTTGCTTTTAACTAGATTATCATCTCGAAATTCTGGGTTGACGTTCTATTTCCACACAAATTATACCCTATACGATAAGATCTATAAAGACTTAAGGCATCGTTCTAATTCTACCCACCATAAGTATTGCATTGCTTAATAAACACAATTGGAATGTTCGAAATCTCAATACACACAAATGTCGGTTTTAGTCGGTTTACTATTTATCATACTATTTTTAACTATTTAATACAAAAATAATTGTATAAATCAAAAATATACAATTTAAGTATCCAATTCTAACCAAAAAACCTAAAACTTCTAAAATTAACTTTATACCCCCACAGAAACAATTCCATCTTTCTATCGAACATCTTGAACGATGAATACGATGAAACCGATATCTGAAGGCTGGCCATCACCTTGAACAATCCATCCTTTGTAACACTTGTTGCTCTCTCCTCTTCACGCCCACAATCCGAACCGGCGAATACGATGAAACCGATCTGTGGATCATTGGGTCAAATAGGAGAATTGAAAATAAACCCAGATCTCTCGAATGAGACGAATTCATCCAACCCTAGATTCAATTTTGAATCTTTAAGCTAAACCCAGAAACAAAAGACTAGGATTGAGGATGAATTTTGAGATTGAACCTGAGCGGACACGAGATTCGAGCTCCTTGTGATGTAGGAGTATAAGAACCGATGAGCTTTTTGATGTTGACCCATTCGTGTATGACTCTCCGAATATCTCTCCTCTCTCTTCTTATTCTTCCTTTAATTCTTCTGCTTTGCTTTCTCTCATGGTAAACCCCGGTGAAGGCCCTATCTCTTCGTCATCATTCTTGATTCCTCCATTAGACATAAACTCTCAAGCTTAATCAATGCAAGAGTCTCCGACTTTCCCACATTTTATAAATTACTTTGTTGTTACAAAACCCTAGTTCAAAAATTGGCGTTATCTGTGGGGACTAGAGACTTCTTCACACAAAAGCTTTCGAATCAAGCAATGTCAACAAGAATTGAGAATCTAAGGAATTCCAACAACCTTCCCCCTGAAATGGCATTCATACCGGTAACGGGACCAAACCGGAGTTCAATATCCAACTCAGGTCATTGATCAAATTGGCGAAGTCGATCCAATCCGCCGCGCGGAGGGCGACCCATTATCGCCACCACAAGCTATCCCACTGATGCATCAAGCTGGGTTTGCAACTTTTTTCCACCTCTTAACAAATTTATATGCACGCGAAGACGCGGTAGAAGAAGGAAAAGGAGAGGTAGCCTCCCTTTGTAGTGACAATTGCTTGATGAGCTAAACCACACTAAAAAAACGGTCGATGGAAGATATCAAGATTTAGAAATACTGAAACTAACCTCAAAGAGATGAAGTCCAAGGTACACCGTGCCACTAGCTCAACTCCTAAGATGAATTTTTTTTTTGGAAGAAGCACAACATACACTTTTTACACTGAGGGTTTATGGAGCCGATATGAGACATGTCGGTAAACTGAAATTGCCAATATATGAAGAAAAATGGATTTGTGGAGTCACATGACCACATTCACCATTGTTACCAGACGAGCTAGGCTGTTTGAGGAAGAGAATGACACATCCTTGTGTTAGGTACTCGTGGAAAAATTGATAGGAGCAGCCCTTCAGTGGTTCACTAAATTGAAACCATGTACCATCGAATCGTTTGCCGATCTCTCACAAGCATTAAAGCAATACTTGATGTTTATTTCGTGGGGAGATTCAGGTGTCGACATTAGGAACTTAACTCAAAAGTGAGGCAAAAGTCTGAGAATATACATAGAATGATTTAAACTATAGTTTCATGTGTATTGATGGACGATAGTGGGGGCGATCAAAGCATTATGATGAGGTATTTGGTACAAATGTTAGTTCAAAGAAACAATAAGTTATGCACCACCAGTCGCATTAGAAGATGCATTCCACCGAGCTACTATTTACATCAAGATAAAGGAAGAACGAAAAGCCTTTCATAAGTTGCACACAATGTCCAAATCATCGAGCTCTGCAAAATAAAAACAAAAATAGCCAAAAGATCCACAAATGTAGGATCAAAACCTTAGGCGAGATTTGATAGTGATTAAATCAAGAAATTGGTTGTAAAAATCTCTTTGAACAGACTGGTTGATGCGATGATAAGGAACACAAAGGTGGAGTGAGAGATGCCACCAAGCTTATGGCTAAGCTTTGATAAGTTTGGAACTTGAGCTTCAATGGCTTCACACACAAAGAAGACTAGAACAACGACTCCTTTTCTTAAGAGAAAAACTATCTATTTAATTAATCCGCAAACCTTCTCTTATACAACTGCAGGGGAAACTTATTAAAAGATTCTTCAGGTAGCCCTAATGCCGACTCAAAGCTTAAAACGACACAACAACATGAATTAAAGAAAAATAAAAGAAAAAAAACAAAAGAAAGTAAAAACTACTAAAATACAAAAAGGAAACTTAGCAAAACTAGTTAGTTACATGTACACATGCTAGGGCTCGAACATGGGTCTCTAGAGGATCTGGAAACCCCTAGGATAGCTCATCTTTACCTTCACAAACCATAAATAACGTAAATACCTGATTTTGGCATGGTAGAGCTCTTCTCGCAAAAAAGAAGGTCTGGTGTGGTTTGGGTGCTTGGAGTCTTGGTTGTAATATTCATCTTTTAACCCTTTGAACTCAATTTGATGAAGATATTCTCGTATCTCCATTTGAGTAGGTTTGAGCTTGTCTTCTTGTCCCATTTGTTCCTTATCGGCTCCACCACTTGTTTTGAGTGTATCTTGAGCAGCTTCTCCTTGAGTCTTGTACTGATGTCCGCATCATACTATCCCTCTTCAAACAGTCTCAAAACATATCGACATGCAAAATTGTAGTCTTCTTTATGAAATCTCTCATTTCACTTGTGGAGTTTCCATGAAATTCTTCTTGGATATTGATTTGTACATGGGGGTATGGTGGTTCTTTCTTGATTATCAAAGGAACAATAACTCCCCTGCAACGCCCTGATTTGTTGGACAGTACGGTAGCTTTTTTGTGAAATCTCGTATTTCACTTTTTGTTTCCCGTTAGATTTCCCCTTGGATGTTGACTTGTGAGTGGGAGTCCTCATGCTTTTCCACTGTACCTAAACCTTTCTCAACATTTTTTGGATACATCAAGTGAAATATCACATTCTTTGGGTCATTAGAAACAAATTAAATCACATGATTACTTACCTTAGCTTGTTTCAACTTAGTAACCTTAGCCCTCAAACTACTTGGAGTTTGCTTATTATATGAGACTAGGGCTGGTGTATATCCTATAATTTATTGCTCCTTTTTTTGTTTCTATATCTTGGGTATTTGTGGTTTCTTGAATTATTCTTGACATGTCTCCTACCTCCGTGATGCTTATAAGAGTTTCCATGGTCTTGTTAAACCCTTCCCTTAGCCTTCTTGTCTTGGAACATGTTACTGGTGTGTATGGCACATTTGGTGTGGCTTCTTTGATCAGTAGTGATGCACAAACACTTTTTCTATGGTATTTGGTTGTATTCGTACTCTGCAATGAGTCATATTCTCTATGGTTTTGTTTCTGGTTCGAAAATAGAGTGCTTTGTTCTTGTTTTCTACTTGTTTCTCTTTTGTCCAAATTTTTTTGACAAAGACAAGTGTATTATACCCGTGTAAGGAATCTTCTAAGTAGATGAAAACAAAGTAGAGTTAACAAAAGTCAGTTGTAGTGTGAACAATTACTTGTTCTTTATTTCCTTGATACTCACACAAAGGACTTAGGCTCATCTTTGGCTTCTCCTCCCAATATTTTGTAGTGTGGTCTTGTTGTTCCGAGCATTATGACATGTGTGCCTCTTGGGAATGTTTCTACTTCAGATGAGGTGGTATGGCTTCTTGATTTTTTTTTTTTTTTTACTTGTTGTAGTGTGCTTCAAACTTGATCTAAAATCTACTTTTTGCACTTTTGACCAAGGTAAGTGCGTTATATCTGTATGATCAGGTGGTAAGAAAATTTCATCCATAAAGAAACTTATCTTAGCGTATGAAGATTTGAATTGCAAGGCTTCAAAGTCTCTTTGGTCTTGTTTCTGATCTGAAACTAAGAACACCATTGTTGGTGTGTCTTTTTCTTGGTCCATTTCAAGGTTGGCTACTGTTGGCTCTTCTCGTTTTAATGTATGCTTCTCAGTAAGATATGTTTCAACACCTTTTGAAAAAGACAAGTGAATCATACTAGTGATGGATAATTTAAGAACCAGTTTGTCTAAAGTAGTACTTATCTCAGCCTTTGTTTGAACAATTTCTTGCTCTGGTTTTGCTTTTGATTTGCACAATGTGTCTTAGCTGAAGACGTTCTTCTTCTCCAAGGCTTTTGGGATGTCATTCTTTTGAAGGTGTGTGCTCTTGTTTTGGCCGAAGGTTTTCTTGTCGGAGCAAGTCTCTTTGATTTTCTAGTGGCACTAGTTTTCTTGTCTCTTTGGTATTACGGTTTGAGCATCTATATGGGTATTTTTCTCTGGTTTATTTTTAGTGAAGTTTAGAAACATACTTCATGATCATGACCCATTTCAAATTTTCCTAAGTGGTGATGGCTGCTTCTTGATATCCAGCTTTCATATTTTTCTTGCCTCCACCATGAATATGCGTTTCTCGTAAGTTGTTTGATTGCACATGCTAGTTTTCTTCCTTTTCATAGTTGTGGTATGAAAACTAGTCATCGATGTCTTTCTCCCACTCTAGATGGTCCTATAGATAACTACTTCCTGCAAATGTATAAATATAGGGCCCAAAATAATGATAGTAATCTGATGGTTGTTGCAACCATGGTTTATGCTTCTTGGTTCTCCATTAATGGTCTAGTGGTTCAGATCAACAATTTCAGCTCATGATGTATCTTCAAATCCATTTTCGTATCTTTGTTGTTCGAGGTGTGTCCCACATTCTCCTATTGTGTGGAGTTGCACTTGGATAGTGGCTAACTAAGACATGTTGAATTGTGATTTCTGCTTCTCCCATCTCGATGCTCATGTAGCCAGATCAAGTGCAAAAAGGAAATCAAAGAAACGCTAAAAGTAGACCAAAAAGAAAAAAAAAACAAATATTAGCAACAACAATGAAAGATCAAAACAATACGACAAGGCGAAACATAACACAAACCCTTATACATATATATATATTTGTTTAAAAATGTGTGATAGATGATGCAAGACAAAGCAAACAAATAACTAAGCAAACAAAAACAATTTGTAACATCACAGAAACAATCAATCGATGAAAATAATTCAAAATCAGAACCCTACCAATTTTTTTTAATTTTATTTTGATATGAACTCACTAAACAATGGTGCTGAGTTATTTCTCTAGATTTTCTTGATGATGCAAGAAAAAATTGAATGAAGAACAAAGATAAAAACATATTCAAATCACACAGCAAGAACAAGTAAATCAATAAAACAATTCTTAACATAACCTTTTTTTTTGTTTTATAATATGAACTGAACGAATCAATCAATGAATGAAAATAATTCAAAGTCTAAGTGGATTGAGATGGAGCCAACTGATTGTAAAACTCTCTTTGAATAGACCGGTCGATGAGATGATAAGGAACACAAAGGTGGAGTGAGAGACGCCATAAAGCTTATTGTTGGGCTTTGATAAGTCTAGAACTCTAGTTTCAATGGCTTCACAAAAAAAAAAGATAAGAGCATAAACTCCTTTCTTAAGAGAAGAACTACATATTTTACTAATCAACAAAACTTCTCTTACACATCTGCAGGGGAACCTTATTAATAAGTTCTTCAGCTAGCCATAGGGACGACTCAAAGCTTAAAACATGATTTGAAGAAAAATAAAACAAAAGAAACAAAAGAAAAGGAAAACAACTAAAATACAAAGAGAAAACTTAGGAAAACTACTTAGCTACATGCTCACATGATCAAGCTCGAAATTGGGTCTCTAGAGGCTCTGGAAATAACTATGATATCTCATATTTACCTGCACAAGCCATATATAATATAAATACCTGATTTTGGCGTGATATAGCTCTACTCGGGGAATAGAATGTCGGGTGTGGTGTGGGTGCTTGCAACTCGAAGTCTTGGATGTAATATTCCTCTTTGATTCCTTTAAAGTCAGTTTGATGTAGATCTTCTCGTATCTCCACTTGATTCGCCATAAACTTTTCTTCTTGTCCCATTTGTTCCTCATCAGCTTTGTGGCTTGTTTTGAGTATATCTTGAGCAGCTTCTCCTTGAGTATGGTACCGATGTCCTCTTCAAGTACAAACCACACCAACACTATGATATCTATAGGGACAAGAAAGAAAGAAAGACGTCGGCTATATATGATGTAAGCGATATACGACCGCCTTACGTAAGTAATGCACGACCTTCATACACGCCATGGAACAAGTATGTTCGACCTGAAGGTTATACTCGAGGAGAAACATCCGAGTAGTCATATGGTAATTTCCATGGAACATATGGACATTCCACGGCTAATTACCGACAGTTCCAAGAACAACTACTCAAGAAATTTCAGCGGGGATAGATCTCAGGCGTCACCCGACCATTTGAGAATTGCAGATAATCGGGATAACGGAGCTCCTCGAGATGAGGGAAGATTCAGGGTCGACAATCAATGAAAAATTGAAGAAAATCAGGCAGCACGACAAACGAATGGTAATGCTAAACAACCCAAAAGGGATAGAGAAGCTGACCCCAAGAACGATGAGAACGACACTATTAAACAAATTTTTTTGTTATCATTGGAGGACTAATGGAATGTAAGGATTATATTAGATTGTTAAAAGAGCATCAATGTAAGGCCAAAAAATTCGAAAAGTGGCGTCAACTTGCTAGAATAAATCTCATTGGCCATGATCTACCGATCATATTTTCAGAAGCAGATGTAGTTGGGTTATGTGTGCCTCATAACAACCCACTCATTATCGACTCGGACATTGGAAAATGTTGTGTAACAAAGATTCTGGTCGACATAGGTAGTTCACTCGATCTGATCTACAATGAAACACTGAAGCAGATGGAAATACCCGACTTACAGATGATAACTGCTTATACGACCACTTACGTGATTCAATAGTAGACAAGTGAAGTTAGTCGGTACGATAAAACTTCCAATAAATGGCCGATGATATCGTTGAGATCTTCAAATTTATTATAATAGACGAACCAGCCATTTACAATGTAATCATGGGAACACCATGGCTTCATAAGATGAAGGCAATAACATCTAGGTACCAACAGTGCATGCGATTTTTGTCAGGAGGTAGGATCTTCACCATCCACAAAAACCAAAGCATCTCACGCACCTGCTTCATTGCCGAGAAGAAGCTCTGGGCACCTGATCTAGAGGTTATATTTATAACCAAAAGGAAACCCGAGGAAGATTTCGTAGTGCCACGACCAACTAGCTTGACCAAAGAATCCAAAGCTATGCATTGGAATTGGAGCCGAGCTCTATGATAACATATATGATAAGCTCGTCAAGTTCCTTTGATGCAAGCCTATCAAACAAAAGCGATGCAAGCTTGGACCCAAATGAGCTAAAGTGGTAAACAACAAAGTTGAGAAGCTTCTGAAAGCAGGTTGTATTTAGGAAATCAAATATCCTGAGTGGTTGGCCAATCCAGTGGTAGTCAAAAAGAAGAATGGAAAGTCTGTATTGATTTCATGGACATCAAAAAAGAATGCCCTAAATACTGCTTTCCCCTCCCTCACATAAATTGACTCGCCGAGGCGACTACATGAAATCGGTCGTTATCCTTTATAGATGCCATCTCGGGGATGATGAGAAAAAGACAACTTTCATAACAGATCGCATAACATATTGCTATACAGTAATGCTCTTTAGCCTAAAGAACGTCGGAGCGACCTACCAAAGATTGGTTAATAAGATGTTTTCTAGCCAACTCGGAAAATCAATGGAGGTCCACATAGAATACATGCTCGTCAAATATCTTGAAGCAAATAATCACATCAGCGATCTAGAAACCTTCTTTAAAATCCTCAACAAGTACGGAATGAAGTTGATTCGATCATGTTAACATTCACGGTTACTTCAGGGGAATTCCTTCATTATATAGTCACCTAAAAAGGAATTGAAGCTAACACAAAAAAGACTCTACTATACTCGACCTACCTTCTCCCAAAAGCACACGAGATGTTCAATGTCTGACAGGTCGAATCACTGCTCTTAATCTTTTTACCTCAAGATCAACTGATAATTACCTACCATTCTACTAGCTCCTCTGAGAAAATAAGTGTTTTGAATGGGATGCTGAGTGTGAAAAAGCATTCCAACAACTAAAGGATCACTTATCAACACCTCAACTATTGGCAAACAGAATGATGGAGAGACTTTTATACTTATATATCGCAATGTTCGAGTCAGCAGTAAGTGGATTACTAGTCAAAGAAGATCGCAGAGAACAGACCGATTTTTATGTAAGAAAAACCTTAGATGGTGCAGAAACCCATAGGCAACATATGAGAATATTGCCTTTGCAGTCGTAATATCAGCTTGGAAACTATAACCATACTTCCAATCTCATCCGGTTGTGGTGCTATCCGACATGCATATCAGATCGGTACTCCATTCCCCCAGTTAATCAGGACGACTAATGAAGTGGGTAGTCGAGCTCACCGAATACGACAAAAAGTACCAGCCTCCGAAAAATAACATGTCTCAAGTCTTGATAGACTTCCAAATCGAGCTACCTCATGGACTTTCAGATACGATCGAAGAAGCACCGACATGGGATATATATGTGGATGGCTTCTCCTTGTAACATTGATCTAAAATTAGCATAAGGATCAAATCACCGACATGAGAAATTATTAAATAATCATTTCGCCTTAAGTTCAAAACCACAAACAATGAAAATGAGTACGAAGCATTAAGTGGGGGTATGCGATTAGTCGGGTCAATTGGAGCCAAACACGTTAAATCACAATGTGATTCAAAGCTCGTGGCTAGTAAGCTCAGCGAGGATATTGAAGCAAAGAATGGCAGAGTAGATGCATACCTTCGAATGGTCCAAGATCTAGCCAAGATGGTTGCAACATTCGAGGTGGTGAAAATTCCAAGGAATGAAAATAGATCGATATATGCACTAGCATCACTCGCATTGACAACAAAACCCGATCTATGACGCTCCATACAAAATGTATCTATCAATGAATCAAGCATTTAACTTCCTTGAGGAATTTGTGTGACTGCTGAACATGAATACCATATGCAAGAGGATGAAGATGCAATAACCCCAAATGACTTAGAGGATACTTTGACACTAATAGATTGACGTCATCCTATCAAGATGTACATCAACAACGAGATAGAGCTAGAAGATAAGTGGCAAGCTCATGGACTAAGGGCTAGAGTGGCTCATTATACAATGGTTGATGATGGGTTATATCGGTGGAGTTCATCGGGCATTACTACTTCTAAATCAAAGCTAATTGGGAAGGTTCTTATCAGATCTCAAAGGTCACTAAACCAGGGGTTTACGAGTTAATTAGAATGGAAGGTAACATAATTCTCAATTCCTGGAATTCAATCAACTTAAAGCGTTACTACTACTAGATCGACATTTAGAGAAGAAGGCAGTTCAACACCTAGAAGAAAGAATTCTTAGGTTTGTTCCCATACAACAGGTACGTAGGCAACCCAATCTCGGACATAAACTACCAAAAAAAAAACTACATTAGGCTTGATCCCTGAAATCACGATCATTACTTCTCTCTGTAATAACTACGTTCGGCTTGATCCCCGAAAATGGGTATGTAGGTAGCTTTTTACAAAGCACATATATTATATTATAAAAAAATATTTTCACAAATCTGTTTAACCCGAGTTCCGCCTCACATATTCTTTGAGCCCAGTCTTATTTTACTATAAGCTGAGTATCATGCCTAGCATGTTTTTAAGCCGAGCTAAGTCTCACACTTAACAAACTATCATTGTTTGTCTAAAATCGTCACTCTGACCAAGAGTTTGATACACTTTCCACATGAATGCAATGGTGAAATAGTATGCATATTTTTCTAGTAAGAAATCCAAATGCTTACACTTAAGGACAAAAATCCGGGGCCAGTCCCGCATTGTTGCTCCCAATTACACGAAAAAATTAAGTCGACATCACACATAATTGGAGTTTGACTTGGATATTTATAGGGAAAGTATAAGCGGAGCTCTGAACTTGCATCCTTAACCTAAAGGCTGAGCACAACATCACAATTGTTCCAAGTCATATGAGATAAATAAGTCCGCATAGTCCACATAATCATAACTTAACTTATACATTTATTGGGATGTGTAAGCCAAGATAAAAAATCATGCATCTTAACCTAAATTCGAGCACATCTCGAATCTAGTTTTAATATTGAGCCATGACTCATCAGACTTTAGCAGTAGATTATGAAAAAGTAAGCCGGGAGACGTCTTGCACTTGGTAATCTAACACAAAAATATTTCAAGGAAACTCAAAACCGAGCTCAGCCCTATTAATACCATAGACATGGTAAGCCAAGCTATAGATCGCAACTAATCAATTCATAAAGTCCAAAACTTGAAGTCCAAAACTATCTATCTTATACCATTTGCACATACTCGTACTCATTAAAATCAAGATTCTTAAGCTAATTTTGTCTCGCTAAAATTCATAATTTCAAGTACGTCATAATTCAAAAAAGGCGAAGATCTTTCAAGACACTTATTATAAGGAAATTTTTTTTTTAATCAAGGATACTAAGTAAAGATACGAGTAAAAATCCCTCTGGGAAATGTTAATACATTGATAAAAATACTTAGGCAAAAAGAACAAATATAAAGAGAAAGCCACATATGGCCAAATTAGTTCAAGCAATAGGAAAATCAACTAAAGCTGCAGGATTGATAGACATATCAGTTGGAAAGAGATCAGTAACAACTGCAACATCCACATCAAAATGATTAACCCCAGCTTGAGCATCCAAAGAAAACCTGAGAATAAGAGTAGGCTCATTCAGCTCATCCTAAGGAAGCTCGATAAGTACAAACTGCGCAAGCTGCTCTTTGTATTTATTCTCGTGCTTTTGTAGATCAACAAATGTCTCATCAGGGACTACGATACCTTATCTTATTTTAAAAGTTCAAGAGTCTTGCGAGTTCCTCGACCATGGATATGAAGAGCTCTGATTGCTTTGAACTTCCTTTGGTTTGATATATAGGTTTAACCTTGTAAAAGGTAGTATGGCAACTCGAGCGAAGCCTTGCTTGAATATCCCCTTCCTGAGTAATCTTTTCAAGACGAGAAGCTCTTAGACGCTTGCACTCAGTACTGAATTACCACCTCAGTTTCTCATTGTCTACCTTCATCTTGTTCATATCTATATTCGCTTGTGCCAGTTTGGTAAAGTAGTGAGATTGATCCTCTTTCTTTTTATCCACCTCAGATTCAAGTTCATGCGGCTTCTTCAGCTGCTCTTGATAAACGTTTAATAGTATTAGCCTCAAAGAGAGCAGCAGTCAGTTTATGATCAAGGTGCTCGTGCAAATTTTTCGAGAAGCTCATCACCTGAAAGCAAATAGAAAAGAGAAGACGTTTAGCAACGTCAATCTAAAAAGAGTTGGCGCATAAAAAAGAGAGAATGAGAGTTTTTCTATCTGAATCATATGGGGAGCCCATTTCTAGTAAACCTTATCTTCCTTCAGCTTGTCAAGATGAGGCATAGGTCGACTGCCGTCAGTAATACACAAATAGAGTTCGGCACAAGATTTGGATTCAGCGACCAAAAAACCATTTTCCATATGCTTATGTTGGAAACAGGTTGTGTTGTCCTTTGGTTACTGTTTCTGCCTCTTCATGGCATCATCCTTAGACGTCTGCTCAATTTCTTCAGCAAATTGTTTTCTCGGCTCTCCTTAGGGACTAGAACTTGGTGTTTGTTTTTGCTTTCACTAAACCTTGTTTGTTCCTTCCGTGTTTCCAGTCATGGGCAGTTTATGTCTGGATTTCTTTCAAGCATCATTTTGTTATTTTTTTGGCAGCGTCTTCGACTGCCTTGTCCTTGGATCTAAGCGATCCTTCCTTATCGATCTTAGTATCAGGTACCTCGGTAGTGCTAGTTTCTTGAGAAGCTGCTTTTTCAGAAGCAAAAATCTCCTCATTAATCTTCTTAAGTTGGATGACTTGTTCCTTAGCCGTGGAAGCTTTAGATTGATCCCTCATCATGTCAGCAAGACTCGGTACTTCGAGAGAAAGGGGAGTGATGTCTTAAGTTTTAACATTTTTAATAACTGCAAGTGCATAATTGTGCGATGTAGTAAATATTATGGTCAAGTCCTACAGAGACCAAAGTTTCACGACAAGGTATAATGCAACAATTAAAGCTAGGATGTACTAAGGTTGTTTGTAGTATCAATTGCTAAAAGTAAATAATTTCAGTAGATTAGAACGGTGTAAAAGAATAGAGAAAGATGCTGGACACAAAGAATATCACATGTATCAATGATCGACTAAGCTGTTAAACTAACAAGGGATTTCTTAAGAACCGTTCTAGAACATGAAATACTATTGTAACACTAACCCACTCTCGCAGCACTAGATTCAAACATGAATAATTAGGATTCCCTAATAGTACTACTATGTGGTTCCTAAATAAACATGCCATCAATCTAAACAAGTCTTGATGATGTTCAAAAATATGACAAGCTTCAACTCTCATTGGCTATTCTCATATAAGCTCATATATTGTTGATTTTTGGTAACCAAACATTCGCTTTTGGCGTAGAGATCAAGCTAATTTAAGCATTAAGATCACAAAGATGAAGAAATAAAATGATAAATCGCTAATTTAAATAACCTAAATCTAATCGATCATCGAATCCCTTTGACTAAACCCTAAACCCAGCTGGTGGATTACTCATACATAGTAAATGACATCATAACTGATGAATCAAATGATCCCATATGATCATATATAATAAGCAAATTGGTTTAACGAGGGTTCGAAATGTCTTTCCTGAAGAGATGATATTTCTTCTCCCTTAGCTATGAAAACAAAAAGCAAAAGCAATAAAGACAATTAACTATAGAAAAATCGTGCAAAACTATTTATATGAGATGATAAAAGCCCTAAAGTCAGTTCCTAAGTCGGCTGGAAATTGGGGAAATCTGCATTGCGGATCGGTCGATCAATACTTCAAAACATGTAGCTCCATTAAAACATAAATCTGGTCAATCAATATGTGAACTGGTTGATCTCTTATGCATTTCCATTGTTTGAGGCCTTAAAACTTCTTAAGAAAATTTAAATCTTCCTTTACCTCCATAAACTTGTAAAACCTATAAAAACTATAACAAAACCAAAAGGACATAAAATCTATCCTAAACTCGATAAAACACTAAAAAATATAGAATCAGTGGATGAAATCTACTAAAACCATGACACATCAATTCCTCCAGACTTGAACCTTTGCTTGCCCCTCAAGCAAGAACAAAGTAAAGAAGTCAAATATAGAAGAAAGGTTTGAAAACAGAGAACTTACGCATTCCTTTAGGTTCCACAATATTGAACTTCCAATTTTTAAGAACTTAAAACAAATCAAGAACCAGTTAGTACTACACATACTTTACCATTAGCATAACAAACTTTACCGTACTCTGGTTCCCGTGATCTTAAGAAATTTCTGAAATCTCTGAAATCTCCATTGTTGACCCTTAAGCATTTATTGAATGGAAGGTTATTTGATGGTGGATAAAGTGTTTAGGTTCTGCTTATGCAAATAATTGTGCAAAATCACAGTGAGGCTAGACCAAATATTGATACAAAACCTCACAAAACTCAAAATATGTGAAAATTTTAATAAATATACTAACTGAGGTTCTTTGGTACCTAAGATAACACATTAGTCTCTAAACAGACTATATTCCGGCTACTTCTTTGTCTTCTTTTCTTTCTTTTTTTTTCTTTTTTTTTTCTTAAGAGGATTGGTCAATCCTGAATTGGATCGGTCGATCTTTGCAACATTTTTTTTCTTTTTTTGAATTTTTTTTCCTTAGAAAGGGAAGCTGGAACCGGTTGTAGTAAAAACTTCTGCACCAAAGAGAAACTCAAAACATATATAACTATGTAAAGAGCATCAAATATTACCAGAGATCCTTAGAATAGAAAGCTATGTCAGTTTGCACATTCTGTAGTTTTTGCATATGATTACACTTGACAATGATGTAACAGAGGCATGTGGTTTGGAAGAATGGATACGATAAAGGTGTGGTACTAAGCTAAATATGAACTTAGCCATTTAGAGTTCAGAAAAAGATAGTAGAAAAAGCGGAATTAAACTCTGAATGTTTGATGTCTCAGGTTTTAATTTTCTCAATCACTACAAGTGCATATTTGTGTGATGTAGTAAAGATTAGGATCGAATCCCACAGAGACAAAAGTTACACGACAAGTTATGATTAATCAAGTAAAGCTAGGACAAAAGTATGGTTTGTTTGTCACGATTAAAGGATGTAAAAAGCAGTAAAGTAAAACATTTGTAAATGAATGGATAAAGACGCTGGGCACAGGGAATGTCACATGTATTAATGATCGACTAAATTATTTAAATAACTAGGGATTTGTTAGCAAACCGTTCTAGAACTCGAAACACTAATTTAAAGCTAGTCCATTTCCACAACACAAACACGTATATCCAGGATTCCCTAGAAGTACTAGTATACGGTTCCTAAATAAACATGCCAGCAATCTAAACAAGTCACAATAAAGTTCACAAAGACGACATAACTTCAACTTTCGTTGGATATTCCCGTTTAAACTCAATATTGTAGATTCTGGTAACCTAAAATTCGCTTTCGGCCCATAGATTAAACGTACAGTTCATAAGTTAGGTGATCAATCTAAATTAAGCATTGAAAACACAAAGATGAAGAACTATAAATGATAAATACCAAATTTAAATAACCTAAATGTAATCGATTAAATAACCTAAACATAATCGATTATCGATAACCAAACTGGTGGATTATTCAGACATAGATGCAGACATTAAAACCGAATTCAAAGTTTGCATAAATATCAGAATAAGAATTAACTAGGGTTCAAAAATCACTTTTACAAGAGTAATGATTTTTTCTCTTTTAGTTATGAAAACAATAAGCCAAAACAATAAAGACAAGTTAGTAACTGCTCTGGTGTCAAGCACTACTATTTATGAGATAAGAAAGCTGTAAAGTCACTTCCTAAGTCGGCTGAAAATTGGAGAAAATCTGCATCGCGTATCGGGTTATCATTTTAGGATCAGTCGATCTGTGCTCCAAAATGTGAAACTCCATTTAAACATCAATCTGGTTGATCCTCCTTTTGTTATGGTGGATCCATCTTCGAACTGGTCGATCTCTAATGCATTTCCTTTGATTTTGAGCCTTTAAAACGTCTTAAGCAAATCCAAATCTTCCTCTAACTCCATAGACTTGTAAAACCTGTAAAAACTATTAACAAAACCAAAAAGACATAAAACCTTCCTTAGACTCAATAAAAGACACTTAAAACATATGAAATCAATTGATTAAAGCCACTAAAACCATGACACATCAATTTCCCCAGACTTGAACCTTTGCTTGTCCTCAAGTAAGAACAAAGTAAAGAAATTAAATATTGAAGAAAGGTTTGTAAACAGGGAAACTTACACACTCCTTTAGACTCCACCGCATTGAACTTCCAATCCTTTAGAAATTATAACAAATAAAAAAACAGTTAGTACTCCATATAATTAGCCATCAACATAGCAAACTTTATCGTACTCTAGCTCCTGCGATCTTAAGGAATTTCCAAAATGTCCATTGTCGATCCTTTAACATTCATTCATTATCTTTAGGTGCAGTCTCACAAAGGGAATATCAATCGCAATGAGGGCTTAGAATGGAAGGCTATATTATGGTGGCTGAAGTGTTTAGGCTCTGCTGATGTAGATGGATGCAAATCATTATGCAAAATCATAGTGAGACTAGGACCAAATGCTGATACACATCCTCACGAATATCGAAATCTCTCTAAAGCTCTGTAAATATCCTAATTAAGTTGTAATGGTGCCTAAAATTACACATTAGACTATAAACTGACTTTATTCTGGTTCCTTCTTTGTCTTCTTTCCTTTCTTGTTTTATTCTTTTTTTTTCATTTTTCAGAGGATTGGTTGATACGTCTATCTCTGCAACATATATATAAATATTCTTTTTTTTTTCTAAGAAGGGGAAGCCAGAACCAGGTCTAGTCAACACTTTTGCACCAAAGACAAACTCAAAACGTGTATAACTATTTTTTAAAATTGAATGTTACTAGAGATCCTTAGAATATAAAGTTGTTTCAGTCCGTATCTCCATAGTTTTTGCATATGATTGCACATGATAATGATGTAACAGAGGCATGTGGTTTGAAAGAATGGATGGGGTAAAGGTGTGGTATCAAGCTAAAGATGAGTTCTGAAAAGGATGGTAGAAAAAGCAGAATTGAACTCTGGATGTTGTGATCCAATGTACAAAATCAAACTGATAAGTGAGAAGTTAAGTTAGTGTGAAAGGTCATGTAAGATAGAGTCAATGTTAGATCATTTAGATTTTCAAAAGATGGGGAACTTCAGGTTAAGTCGAGCCACTAATGGTGTGTTTCCAAGCTTTCTGTATTGAGAACTATCAATGTTAGAAATTTAGTCAATGCTAAAATTGAAATCCAAGAACATCATAAAATTTTTCCTAAAGGTTTTTACTCGATAAAACAACAAAAGAAAACATGATGTTACTAACAAGGAATTGCCCTTCCCCTAGACTTATTTCAGTGCATCCTGTTATGAAATAAAATCCAAGAAAAGGTGGAACACGACAAATTTTAAATAATTGAAAAAGAAAGGAAAAGAAAAACCTGTGGGTTGCCACATATAAGCGTTTGTTTAATATCACGAGCTTGACTATAATGACGCCTAAGCGTGATGAGAATCCATATTAGGATTAGAGACTTGCTCATCTGGATCAGGGTGGGGATGAGGTGGTTTGAGGTGTTGTCCATTTGTTGTGAACTTCAAGCGCGAATCCTTTATTGTTGCAGTATTGAACATCATACTATCAATGCTCACTCTTTGTCCCAGCACAATGTACTTTGGAGCTTTCAGCTCGCTCTTATTTGTATCCAAAGAATTGTCTCGAGACACCTGAGAGTTATTGTCATTCAGAATTGGCTTCAAGTAATTAGGATCTATTGATCTGGTTCTAAATCGATCAATTCGTGATGATATTTCTGTTTCCGGTTTTGAGTTTGAGGAACTTGGATCAATCGATCTTGGGGGTGGATCGATTGATCTCTGCATCTGTCCTAATTCAATTGAGAAAAGTGGACCTTTTTACTGTGTTTCATTAATTTTGGTGAATGAATATTTCTTTACGCCTTTAGTAGAATCCAAAATACTTGCAAACCTAGTGGTTTCCATTCGACAATACCCAAACTCGTCTTCTGCTTGTACCCATGCGACCTAGAAGGGGTCAAGGATTCAATCTTCCCATTAAGATCATTGTACATTCCAACAACCTTGGCATTTATCTCACTAGCAAACTTCTTTTGACCATCAAGAACTTGCTCGAACATAAGCTCAACTTTGTCTTGAGAACCAACATTCTCAAATTGTTGCTTAGGTTGAATCTTAGTATTATAATAAACAACGTTCTTATTCTGAAATCATTGCATGAAAGTCTGTTGTGGCTGACTTAGGGTGAATGGTTTAGCTTGGAATTGCTGCCCTAGTTGGTTGTTGGGTGGAGGATAAAACAAATCAGCTGGATTTGCGACATTATTGCTTTTGTAGGACAAATTTGGGTGGTTCATGTAGTTATGATTGAATACATGATTCTGGATATTCCCTTGTCCTCTTACATAGTTAACCTTTGCTGTAGTCCCATTCTCAAAACCACACTCTTGATAAACTTGATCCTCATTCTTGTATGTGCCTTTAGAATCATGTCCATCTTACCATTTATGTCATCAATAGCCCTACTGTTTCCAGCCCCTCTTAATGTTCTATCATTGGAAGGGTGATTAGTGTTGGTTGCTGCTAAATTCTCAACAAGCTCAGTTGGTTTGTCAAACGTGTTGTTCATAAATTTGCCAATACTTGCTATATCTAGAGCCATTTGGAACTTCCATTCAATCCCATTATAAAAGAAGTTCATTGTGTCCGAATCAGATTAATTATGGTGTGCATGAGAGAATATCTAGAAAACTTGAGAGGCAACCCTACCATCGAATGCATGAAGTTCTTCATCTTCCATTCAAGCTGAATATCAAATCAAGAAGAAAACCTCCACCAATTCGCGTCCAAGACAAAGTCAAACATGGGTACCTACCAACATAAGCAAGCCAATGGACAAATGGAAAGCTATAGAAATTGACTCAAGGTTCAAGGCATGGAGCACAGAACCAGTCCGAGAATCAAGAACATAAAATGGAAAAGATACGATTACTTAACGCTCACGGGACATCACTTGCTTTAAATGCCAAAGGAGATGGCACTACGCTAGATATTGTGTCAATCGATGAGTGATGTTGTTGCTACCTAGTGGAGAGTAAGAGTCACAAGATGAGCAATAAGAAGTTAGTACCGACTCGGAAGAGACTATCGAGTATCCAGAGATAGGAGAAATGTTGATCACTAGGAGAGTTCTTAGCGTTATGGTGAACCCATAAGAGACCATTCATATAGAAAACATTTTCCACACCTGGTGTGTTATCAATAACAAGGTATGCAACTTGATCATAGATGGAGGGTCGTGTAACAAATTTTCTAGCAAATACATGGTGGAGAAACTAGGACTCCCCACCACCACGCATTTGAGACCCTATAAACTAAGGTGGCTGAATGATCAAGCGAGCTGAAGATTTTCGAGAAAGTCATCGTCTCTTTTAGCATTGGGAACTACCATGATAAGGTTTTTTGTGATGTGGTACCGATGTAAGCTGGCCATCTATTACTAGGGAGGTCGTGGTAGTTCGATATGGAGACTTCTCCCAATGGGAGAACCAACTTCTACTCTTTTACTTACAACAAGCACAAGTACAACATAGCTCCACTCAGCCCTTCTCAAGTGCATGACATGCAAACTAAAATGGCAAAGGAGGGAAAAGTTAGTAAAACAAGCCTTTATGTTTCACCACATTCCATTTGTAAATCTTATTCTCAAAAAACACGGTGCTACTAATAATTTACATTGATGTGTTAGTCTCATATTTTTTTAGATTTAGACATACCCCGAAAGTCACTAAGGTTCTAGAGAAGGTTCAAGATGTTTTTCCCGAGGACATACCAGCCAGTTTTCCACCCGTAAGAGGCATAGAACACCAAATCGATTTAGTCCCCACAATCGCATTGCCTAATAGGCCCACGTACTGAATGAACCCCAAGGAAACCAAGAAATTATAGAAAGAAGTGCGAGAGCTCATGGAAAAGGGATACATAAGGGAAAGTCTCAGTTTTTGTGTCGTGCTTGTTTTACTAGTCCCAAAGAAAGATGGCACTTGGAGGATGTGTGTGGACTGCCGAGGAATCAACATCACCATCAAATATAGGCATCCCATTCTGCAATTAGACGAATGCTGGTTAGGTTAAGCGGAGCAACAATCTTCTCTAAAGTAGACCTAGAGAGTGGATATCATCAAGTAAGGATGAAAGAAGGCGACAAGTGGAAGCAAACCTTCAAAAAAGATCAAGGTTTGTATGAATGATTGGTTATACCATTCGATTTAACTAATGCTCCTAGAACCTTCATGAGGTTCATGAACCAAGTTCTTAGGAACTACATCAGTAAGTTTGTTGTTGTTTGTTTTGATGACATTCTTATTTTTAGCAAATGTTAGCAGATTACTTAATGCATCTTGAACAAGTTCTAGAGGCTCTTCGGAAGGAAGGACTCTATGCTAACCTTAAGAAATTCACCTTTTGCACTGACAAGCTTGTTTTCTTAGTTTTTGCTGTGAGTTCACAGGATTTACAGGTGGACGAGGAAAAGATCAAAGCCATCCAGGACTGCCGAATGATGACTAACATTGGACATGTTAGAAGCTTTCACAGCTTAACGGGATTTTATAGGAGATTTGTGAGAGACTTTTGCACGGTAGCAGCTCCGCTTATAGCAGTGATTAAGAAGAATGTTCCTTTCTTTTGGGGAGATGCACAAAGTTTCTAAGCCACTTTTTGAGGACCCTGTAGAAAAATATGAAGACCAAGCTTCGCTTCTCCACCACTTGCCACCTTCAAACTGATGGAAAAACCAAAGTAGTGGTGTATGAATTCAAAGAGTTAGCTCCTCTGGATTTGCATCCCATATCCCAAGTCGATCAGGTTTGCAAAGATGGAGTTACTAAAGCCGAGATTATGAAGAAAGTGCATGCCAACGTTAAAGAAAACATCAAGAAGAAGACCGAAGCATACAAGCGCCAAGCAGACAAACACCAAAAGGAGGTCATTTTTGAACCAAGAGAACCGATTTAGCTATATCTGAGGCCTGAAAGATTTCCAAAAAGAGGAGTTCTAAGCTAGCATCCCGCGGAGACGGTCTATTCAAAGTCTTGGAGAGAATCAACAAAAACTTCTACCGTATGGATATCCTATGTGCGTTTAATATTTCTAAGAATTTAATGTTGTTGATTTAGCTCCTTTTGATGCAGGAGAAACAATTTTAAGGTCAGAACCAACTCAAGGGGAGGGAATGAAGAGGACATCCTAAGTAAATCCAAAATACCACTCGTGAGGTAAGGTCCCATGACACGTAAAAGACTACAGAGCTTTAGATTACAATTTAATGAGAGTGTACAAGCCTTGTTAAATGAGGAAACTATGTATGGAACGCGGTATACGCTATTGAATGAGCCCGCTATTGAGAAACATGAAACATGAAGCGTACTCGGCTAGTGATTAAACTACTCGTACACATGAGGTAAGACACAAAATCCCTTGTGTAGGAAGCACGAGTTAATTACGAGATGGACGAGAACAACATGTCCAACACCGATGAGCCGCGAGACAACATTGAACGAGCAATGACAGAGCCTACTAGAGGTGGAATTTCTAAAGAAGCAGCGGAGCAAAAGTTGGAAAATGAAGACTCGTTCACTATGTAGCTTTTATTGAGTGAAAATGAGAGAACTATAAACTTTTCTAGGAACCTACTCTCTTGGGACGACTTTCTCACGGTTTACTCATGTTTTCTGGGTGTCAGAACCGAATATTGGAAAGACCACAAGCAGACTCAATAAGCAAGAAAGTGCCTATCACTTTGAAACTTTGATGATTGAACTTAGCCTTATTAAGTAGAACATTGAAGTTGGCCATAATTTATCTCAGTTAGTGGCTTGGTAATCATGTCATGGATCATAGATTCAAAGTTTTCTTTTCACCATTTTATCACTCTTGCTAACTCTGAATGGCTAGACTCATAATAGTCCAGTACCTTACCCTCACCTAAACAATCCTTAGATACCTTATGCATTGTTGTGTTTTCATTGTCATATGTATGCATGTGCAAAAACTATGGAGTATATTGACCGACATAGCTAAGTTTTCATTAGGATTAGATATGTGGAAAGTTAAAAATTTTAGAATCATTTTTTGCTAGGGTTTTCGGCAAAACCTAACCGGCATACCGTGTTCCTCTCAGATTCCTATCTTGTCGGCGAGATGGGCTCTCCTCCTCCTCCTAGTGGTCCCAGCCAGCACTCTCCCTCACAAGTGATCACACACAAAAATTTTTATGCTAAATCAAAGCCATTGTATCCTTCCATTGTTTTTGAGTCATCTGCCCTGTTTTTGGTTCACTCCCTCTGTTTCGTTAACAAACATAATTTCTGAGCTTTCCCTACCAAATGATTTTTTTGAAGATACTACACCTTTATGGTCTAGTTTATTAGTTGGTCATTTCATTGGAGATGCACCACATATTGGTACGGTTCATGCGATGGTAAATCTGATTTGGACAGTTTCTGATAAAGCAGCTCAGATAAATGCACATTTTATCAGCCCGAAGACGGTCTTGTTTTGTACTGAAAACCAACAAAGTGGAAGTGTTCTCAATCGCCAATTCCGGCATATTGCTTGGTTTTGAATGCTTGGAGTCCGAATACGATACATTCTCAACCTGACCTGTCTTTGATGCCTCTTTGGGTTGACTTTAAAGATGTCCCAGATCATCTATTTTCCCACAAAAGGCTTTAGCTTTCTTGCCAGTATCATTAGTTCACTCAAGAAGTTGAACCCAAATACAGCGTTGTACGCATTTAGATATTGTCCGACTTCTAGTCTCAGTCAATCTCGAAAAGCCATTACTAGAGAAAATTTGTCTAAGGAAACTTTTGGTTCAACTAAACTAATCCCTGTGAGTTTCCCATGGTTACCCCACATTGCACTGGTTATTCTAAATAGGGTCAGTTACAAAAAAATGTACTCGAGGTAAGAAGATGTTGATAAATGAATCTCGCACCGAGGAGAATACTATTATTGTCACTAATGTTGAGATTTTTGAAAGTCAAGCCTCTGTTATAGTGAAGGATGCTATTGAGGAGGGTGAATTTGTTAAGCAAACAGAGGCTACAGATAAAAGTTATGCTATAACCCTAGAGAAGGTTAAAAACAAAAGTGATCAGAATAAGGAAGGATAAGTTCTAGAGGTAACTGAAGCAGGAAATGAGGCCTGAAGTTAATTTGAGGGATGGGTTAGTAAAAACTGTTGTGTTGAAAATCCAAAAAATTGTTGATGTAGATGAGTTAAAGGAGAATGATTGGTCGGTGGTGGGAAAGAAAGGACGACAAAATGTACCAAATCTAGGATAAGAACAGGTTCTCCACATGAAAATAATAATACCAATATGGCGGTTTCTCCATCACGTTATACAGTTTTAGTATCAAATCATTAGGAGGAGGAAACTGTTGATTTAAAGAACGTTGATCAAGGATCAAATGAAGAGTGTCTTCTAATTGGGGAGGTGAAAAAGAAGAACCCAAGGATTATAAGAGTAAAGAGAGGCAACAGAAAAAAACAATTGTGTCTCCAAAGGAGCAAAACTCTGGTTCAGTTTCAAACCAATCAAAAAGAGATTCCTATGAAACGAAATGATCAAATCATATCTCTTTTTGCATGGAACACACGTGGTTTTGATAAACCACAAAAACCTAACATGTTTCGTTCTTGGTTACACTTTTCTAAACCATCATAAGGATGTATAGTCGAAACAAGAGTGCAATAGGAGAATAGTGAATCTATCATTGCATCAGCGCTCCTAAATTTGAAAGCTATCACAAACTATGATCACCATCGCTTGGAAGGATCTGGTTATGCTATGCAAATAATGTGGAGATTACTCCTCTCTATAAGAGTTCCCAACGCATTACGTGTTGGATCACATCCTCGTCAGGGGAAGAGTTTATTTGTTTGAGTGTTTATACTTCTAATTTCTAGGCGGAGCAGGTTCAATTGTGGAAATAACTAAAGTATTGTAATGATACCTATGTCAAAGGTGATGTGCCTTGGATAATTCTTGAGGACTTCAATGAAACATTATTCACTTTGGAACATTCGGAGCAGGTCTTGGTAGGGAAACAAGTTGGTATGAGGGATTTCCAAAATATGGTAATACATTGTGGGCTTGATGATCTCGCTTTTGTGGGTTCTCACTACACATGGTAGAATAATCAAGAGGAAAATAATATTGGCAAAAAATTGGATAAAGCTTAGGTAAATAATGCTTGGTGTACTTGTTTCTCTCAATCGTTTGCAACTTTCGAGGCTGCGGGTATTTCAGATCATGTGCTTTTGCTGGGTTTAATTATCTGCTCATATTCCAAACAAAAGGCTGTTGTTCTTTGATTATTTACCAGAGCATCCATTATCTATGGAGAGTGTCCATAGATTCTGGAGTGATACGATAGTGTTATATCATTCAAGGTCTGCTATGTTTTTGTTTCAAAGGAAACTTAAGCTTCTGAAATTAATACTACGAAAGTTAAATCGTTCATGATACAGAGACATCAGAAAGCGTACCCGTGAAGCATTTAATGATTTGTGTGAAAAACATAATCAAGTACTTTAAAACCTCTCTGTTAGCAATTACAGACCAATAAATGAAGCACATCAAAAATGGCAGCATCTAGTGGGAATTAAAAAAAGATTCTTTTGCCATATGTAGTGGGAATTAAAAAATGGCAGCATCTAGTATAGAGATCAAAACACTTTTCTTTAATAAAATGGTGCAAGGTAGGCAGGCAAGAAATATGATCTGCACTTTAACTACGGAGACTGGTGAGACTATAGCTGATCTACATGATTATAAAAAGTTAGCCGCAAAGAGCATTTTGATAACTTTCTAACCCTCTCACCAAGTGGGTACTAGCCGGTGGATGTAGAGTTTCTTGAGGATCTTATTGACTATCGTTGTCCCTCTATTAATGCCCATGACGTAGTAGCTTTAGTCTGGACAGTCGAGATTAAAAGGGTTATTTTCTCTTTACATGCTGATAAGTGCCCATGACCAGATGGATATATAGTGGAGTATTATACGGCATCCTGGCCAATTATTGGTAAGGATTCGTTACAGTGAATCAATCTTTCTTTATATTTGGGTTTATACCTCGTCGTATCAATGCTATATTTTGACATTAATTCCAAAACATGATGAAGCAAAGAGTACGAAAGATTACCGCCCAATAGCATGTTGTAATATCATTTATAAAGTCATTTCAAAAATATTAGCCAACCGTTTGAAGTGCATCCTCCCATATCATTGAGAATATATTGTTGGCGACTGAGCTTGTTAAAGATTACCACAAGACAAACATTCTGCCTCGATGTGCCTTGAAACTCGACATCGCAAAAGCTTTTGACATAGTTCAATGTGATTTCATTGGAAAATGCCTTCAAGCCATGCATATTCCAGAACAATTCATTCATTTGGTATATTTGTGTATGTCTATGAAAACTTTTTAAGTCTCTATAAGCATTAGGCAAGGATGTTTTATCTCCCCTTACCACTTTGTCATTGTTAACAACGTGTTATCTCTCCTTCTTAATAAGGGAGCAACGGTTGGTATTTTTGGGTTTCATCCTCATTGTCGAGATTTAAGCATCACATATATGAGCTTTGCGGATGATGTAATGCTTTCCACTCAGGTACTAAAGCATCACTACAGGGTATAATGACCATCTTGAAGGAGTTTGGAACCATGTCGGGGCTTCTTATAAACCCGAAAAAATCATCCATTTATTTAGCGAGGAAGATGAATGGAGAATTTTTGGCAGAAATTCAGAGGTCAAACATACCAATTGAGAACTTGCCGATTCGTTATCTAGGCTTGCCCCTCACAAAAAGGTAATGACTAAACAAGATTACAAAACTTTGATAAACAAAATCAGGTCCCACTTTCTATCTTGTAGTTGCCATAACTTGTCCTATGCTAGTCGTCTCCAACTTATTCAAGCGGTCATTATGAGTATGGTCAATTTTTGGTGCTCTGTTTTTCAACTCCCGAAGTATTGTTTTGATACTATTGATAGTTTATGCAGTGCTTTACTATGGTCGGGTTCGCCAAACACCCAAAGTAAAGCAAAAGTGTCATGGGAGGATGTTTGTAAACCAAGGAAAGAGGGAGGTTTGGGCATTCGAAGGTTTCGTGACTCGTCTTGGGTTTATGCACTCAGTTTGATATGCAGGCTATTTTCAATGCCTGAGTCTCTGTGGGTTTCTTGGGTTTGCAAGTATCTCATCCGTTCACATTCTTTTTGGGATATAAGTAAAGATTCGGGCTTGTGGGTTTGGCGAAGACTATTGAAGCTTTGGGATATGGCATCTATCATTCTAAAATCTGAAATTAGAGATGGTAATTCAACAATGTTCTGGCTGGATAATTGGCACTCTTTAGGCATTCTTCTGAACAGAGAGGGTGAATCAGGCCCGCGAATTTTAGGAATCAACAAATATGCCAAAGACTCTGAGGTTGTCTCTTCTTTGGGTTGGTTACACTGACAGCGACGGAGCACACACCAAGGGGCTCTAATCAACAACATCAAGGACATGCCTCTGCTTTCTCTGTCTTAGGTATGGATATTACTCTTTTGCGTTTCAAAGATGATGACTACATGGCTCTATTTTCAGCAAACCAAACCTGAGAACAATTACGGCAAAAGAACCACCCAGATAGTTTACAT
Source organism: Cardamine chenopodiifolia (assembly GCA_963922655.1). Lineage (NCBI taxonomy): Eukaryota > Viridiplantae > Streptophyta > Magnoliopsida > Brassicales > Brassicaceae > Cardamine > Cardamine chenopodiifolia. Next base: position 10,990,819 of record OZ000486.1, on the reverse strand, counting down.
CATATCGTTTGGTTCACACAAGGGGTCCCTTGTTTCTCTTTCATCAGATGGCTTGCAATAAAGGATCGACATGCGACTGGAATCCGGACACGACTCTGGGGAGCAAACAAAGGGTGTTTGTTTTATCACGAACCAAAGAGTCCTGTGACCACCTCTTCTTTGCGTGCCAGTAAAAGTTTACATTTTGGATGGAAATCAGTGGTGCTTTCCTTTCCCGTACCATTTCCCCATACTGGAACGACACCATCTCCCATTTATCAACTTGTAGGTATAACAATATGGATTCTATTCTCATTCGTCTTTGTTTTCAAGCTACATTATATCATATTTGGCGTGAACGCAATAGATGAAAACATCATCAACCGTACCATACATCATCCCATCTAGTTGCAATCATAGATAAGGCGTTATGCTCTCGCGTCTCCTCCTTCCATTATCTCCCTGGCTTAAAGTATGGGGATATGCTGCAAAGATGGAGTTGTACGAGAAGTCATCGAACAAGTTCTCATAATCGTTAAAAATGTCTCAGTAAAACAAGTTTGTTTTACTGAAACTTTTTTATGGTCATGTAAATACCCCTTTTTGATGATAAATAAATTTAACATTTCATCAAAAAAAATGTTTAGAATGTTTATGAGCCTAAGTATTCAATTTTTCCTTGGTATAAAAGTTAGTTTTATCCTCAGTACATAGTGTATATATATATATATATATCTTCATCTAAAAACGAAAAAAAGAGATTCGAAAAAGGAGAAACTAGGATGTATTTTAAGAAAAACCAAGGAAAATTGAGGGCTAAGTGTTAAGATTTATCCATTGATTGGAAGGCTATGTATGCAACAGTTGATCTGTGTCTCAATGTGATCTTGCATAATAATTTGCACCCCAAGATCTTTTAGGATAGTAAAAAAACATGAGCCACCATTAAAAGAGCCTTATTACCAAAGCCTTTAACATGTTCGATATTCCCTTTGTAAGAGTGTATACACTTTTAATGAATGTCAAAAGATTAAATTCATTGATTCTGATTTTCTTTGTACACTCAAAGAAAATACGTGGAGTACGTGGCTATTTCTACACTCATGGTAAAAGTACGTGGAGTAGATCTGCTCCGGCGTGGTTTTGTTGCAGTATGTGGAAAGGAAGCCCCAGGTAAGTTTGTTCCCAAGGATATGTGAGTTCTCGCTTTTTAAACTATTTCTGTGGATTTTACAAATTTAATTGTTCTTACTTGAGGACAAGTAAGGATTCAAGTCTGGGAATTGTGTTAACCATTATTTGTCTAAGTTTTTGGAGTCTTTTAACATCGAGTCTTGAGTCTTTTGAGTAAGAACTAGATAGCTTTTGGTGCATTTGTGTCTTATTAGGTACTAACACTTGCTGGAGTCAAGAGGAAAACTTTGGAGTGGTATTAGAGCATTGCATTGTCAAGAGAAAAAACACCAAATACGAAGACCGATTGGTATGAAAGTGTAACAAATCAGTATCAAAGATGATGGCTACCGATCGGTAAAAGTGTTACTGATCCGTATGCGAAAGAAAAAAAATTACCCTTTTCCATTTTAGGGTTTTCCCTTTACTTGTATAAATAGGTGGTTTCACGGAGAAAGAGAGACACAAAAATATTCAGAAAGCCTTGTTTAAGGTCCTGTTTGTAGTTTTTTTCTTGGAGATTTTTCTCCCAACTTTTTTGTATTTCTTTTGCTAATCTATCAGGAGATCTTCATCTATTTCGTTCAATGTATTCTTTGTGCATGTGTGAGTAAATCTATTATTAATTTTTGAGTTTTCTAAAGGGATGATCATATAGATGTTTGATAGGTTTTTTGGTAATGATTCATATAGTTCTTCATCTTGGATTTTTTTTCATGCCACATCGAATTTGGCATATTAGGCTCTGCTCTTAATTGATCTTATCGTGACACCAAAATTGTTGTTATATTGATGGATCCATCTTTGATGAATAAAGTGTCCTTAATCAACAACAATTAAAGTTATTGCACTTTGTGAACATATCAAATTAGGGTTTCATTGCGGGCATGGAATTCTATTGACAAATAACGATTTAGTTGCTAGGGATTTTTATTACATAGATAGCTATTACACGCGATAGCGGGATCGCTTTCAATCTATAATTTGAGTTTTTGGACGGTTCTTAATGTATTCTTAATAATTGTTGCATTCATTACCATGATTCCCCAAATGAATTCTCATTGCCTAATGCTTTTATATTATTGAATTTAATTAGCTTTCACACCGAGTTTCTCATAAACTCCTTTTCATCTTTGTTTAGTTTAAACCATCATAAATTCAAAGTGTACTCTATTGATTCTTATGGATTCGATCCCAATTATGCTACTGCTAATGCTACTGTACACTTGATGTATATTTTAGGGTAAAACCTCTTGATATCATATGAACAATTGAAATATGAGATAGTTGGGAGATATCAATGCCATAGTGACAACAATACTTAGTTATGAGCTCATGGATCGGAAACAAGAGACAACCTTCAAAGAAATAGGACTTGTATAGACAAACCTATCAAGATGGAAAATTCCAAGGTGGAACCTCGATCTTAAGAGTAAAAATCTTGACGTGATTCAAGATTCTACAATTCGTTCTCATCCTCTCAGTAGTTTCCTTAGTCGACCAACTGGGAAAAATTGTACTGGTATTGTCACTTTGGAGATACTCCTCGCCCCTTTCCACACGAACCTTCGTTGGACCACCCTGGTTTCTTCCTCTTTTTACCTTTTAGGAACTCGACAAATCCTCTCCAGCTCCAGCATGATCAATCTCTTCAGAAGAATTGGAGCTCAAAACTTCTTCGTTATTTCGTAGAGCATAGTAATTTTGAGAGTTCGGAGAACCCTTGTTAACCCACTTTTCATCCTAACGTTTACGGAGAGCAGAGACATTCATGGAAGGACTGACCTCATCTCTCATAAGGACCACATGATCTTCTCTTGATTGGTTACCTAGTTGAGGATTTGGAGTCATTAGAAGATGATGAGGATAGCCTTGGTTTGATTCTTCATGATCAATTTTGGTGTCATCAGAAGACGCAGACCTAAGGATATCCTTTGTCTAATTATTCCTAATCAATTTTGGATTCATGATGCCGATTTAGTTGACGATTTGACCTGAGTTTAAAGATGGATCAGAAAATTTGAAGATTTACAAAGATTGCACCAAAATATTTACCAAATTAAAGCAGATCATTGCTGGAAAATAAATAAAATTAAAGAGAGAGTATACTACTCAATATCAAAGCAAAGTAAATGCATTTTTATCTCGGAAGAGGAAGTGAGGAATGAGCGATGAAAATCCACTATTTATAACGAAAAACGATCTTTGAGCTTCAAACCTTTACAACTTGATGTCTCAGGTTTTAACCTCCTTTATCACTGCAAGTACATAGTTGTGAACTGTAGTAAAGATTATGGTTGAATCCCACATAGACAAATGCTACGTTACGAATTGTGATGCAACAAGTAGAGGTAGGAAAAAAATATGGTTTGTTGTAAGTCATGATTGTAGAAAGTAAATGGTGGGAAATTAAATAAACGTATGGAAAGAGATGTTGGTGCAGGGAGTGTTGCTGGTATAAATGATCGATTAAGCTATCTACCTAACTTGGAATTTGTTAAAGAACCGTTTATAACTCGAAACACTAGTGTAAAGCTAGCCTACTTCTGTAACACTAACTGTCTAACCATGTATATTCAGAGCTCCCTAGTAGTACTAGTATCTGAAGCCTAAGTAAACATGCCAGCAATCTAAACTTGTCCGATAAGTTCACTTAGGTGACACAACTTCAACTTCCGTTAGCTATGGATACTAATCTCATCAACTGTTTATTGTAGTAATATAATTATCGCTTTTGGCGCATAGATTAAACTTTAAAATCATAAGCTAGGTGATCAAGCTAAGTTAAGAATTGAAAACACAAAGATGAAGAACGAAAATGATAAATCAATAAGTTAAACCTAAACATATTCGATCATCGAATCCCTTTGAACAAAATATAAATCCAACTGGTGGATTACTCATACACAGATGATGAAATCATAAAAGATAAATAGAATGATTGCATAAAATAAATCTAAAGTAATGACATCTGTTTAACTAGGTTTGTGATCATCATAACAACATCCAAAGCAATTCCAGATGATCCCTTAAGCTCCAAGGACTTGTAAAACCTGTAAAAACTATACACAAAGCCAAAAGAACATAAAACCTATCATAGAATTGATTAATGACTCAATAAACAAATGGAATGAATGGATGAAAACCATTAAAACTATGACACATCACGACTCCTCAACGTCAGACCTAAAATGCCTTTTGACGGTTCGACTTTTTGCATCTTGACCAAAAAGGTATTAAAATATTGATTAAATATTATAAGGATATTTCGTTTAAAAGAATGTGCTCAGCCTCCCATCGTCATAAAATCAGAACTTAACCCTGCATCTTCATAAACGTTGAGCTCAGCCTCGCATCATCATAAAGCCGAGCTCAGTCTCACATTGTCATCAAAGTCGAACTCAGCCTCAGATTGTAAAAGCTAAAAAAATTTGTTCTTGACTTACATTAGATCATTTTTCTCTCAAATTTTTGGAACTAGAATGAACACTCGTTCAAACAAACTAGGGGGACTTTTTGTTGGTACATGACTGCACACCTTATTCAAGACCCAACCCTAATTAAAAATTAACCTGTTTTAAATCCCATTAAATGTGGCCTGACTAGTTTGGCACTGACCTAAATGGCAAGAAGGAAACTTACCAAAATAAAGACTTGTTCAAAAAAGGAAAGGTTCAGAAGGATGGAAATCCAAACAAAAGAAGAAAAGATAAACCTTAACCTCCTTAAATCACTTTAAATAAAAAAGTGCCCGTTCTTCACAAAGACATCCAAAAATCCATGCTGAAGACTCAAGAGCTATAGAACTCTAAAACTCTATATCTTTTGTTCTCTCTTCTTTTAACTAGATTATCATCTCGAATATCTAGTTTTTTCCTTCTTGTAATCTTCGAAGTCAAGTTTAATTAATACAAAATTCTCTGAATTTTCCACATTTTTAAATTACTTTGCTGTTACGAAACCCTAGTTCAACATTATCTCCTTCAAAGATAACAGGTTTATACCCTTTACTTTCGCATTTTTGCATTATCATTATGATGGCATGAAGCTCACATTAAATAGCATTCATCGTTTTCACTTTCTTGATTTGGCCTGATCCAAGATAAGCATTATTTTCATCTAAAAAATCTAGCCTGATTTGGATGGTATTTCTTTATTTACAAAGGAACATTCATTTGGTCTTTTTCATGATCAACACACACCATTGTGAGAAACTAGGAGAGTACCCATGATTACGCCGTGGGATTTTTTCAAATTCGTGTTTTTATTTTCTAATTTTGTTGTCACATTTGATAGATGTGAGTCATCTTTAGATGTGATTCTTAGTGTTGTAATATCATAAACACATAAGTGGTTTGGATTACTGAAAGCTGATGTTGAAAATGTTAACTAAATTGGTGAGATATAAAATAACCATTCTAAACTGATGCTATACATTGAACTTGACAATGACAAGAAACTGTTAATTTTGATGATGTTGATGCAACGTCACATCGTCCAATTATTTTTAATAACCTTATATATTTTATTAAGTTGTTAATATTTTTACGTACACACATATATATAAATAATATATATCTTTGATGGATTTTTCAAAACTCCAATAAAAAATATAATTAAAATAAAATAGAAACACAAGTAGACTAACACCGCCAAATCGAATAACCATTGGATTGAAGAGAAGCATCTATAAAAGAGAGATATAAGAAAAATAAATGTTTTTTTGTTGAAAATATATATATACATATTAAAAATCAAAATGACATTTATTTATCAAATTTTTTTAATGGTGTGTATCAAACAAAACAACGTAATTTAATATGTGATATCCACGTCGCCATATTTTACTGGTTTTTTACCATTGTGATGACAAATGTATGATTTACCAATTGTTTTAGAGACACTAATTTTTTTGATGAAGACATAATTATGAGAAATACTTATTGTTTTCTGATGAGGGAGACTATGGAAGTTTCGAATAGTCCATCAAAGATATATGTTATTTGTATATATGTGTGGGTGTATATCTTAAAAATTCTTGGAAGAAATAGAGAAGATAACAAAAGAATCATTCCTTTGCATCTAATTGCAACAATTACTTTGCATCACTCTTTGCTAAGACAAGATTTTTTATAACTATTTATTTAATTTTATTTTTGGATTATTGTTATTTAACTAATATTTCCTTCATTTTTTCATTTACCTGATTAAATTTTATGATATATCTATTATGATTATGAAAAAATTAAATTCTTTCATTGTTTGCTGAAGAAACTATGAAACGAAAAAATATATATCTATTATGCTTTGGTAAAGGATTTGTCAAAACAAAAAAAAAGAAATCAAAAGAATTAAAAAAATTGAGGTACTTAAACTGAGCCAATAAGATCGTCATTCCAAAAATTTGTGCTCATCCGCTTTTGGAAGAGAGGTTTGGATTGTTTACAAGATAGAAGCAAGTAAATGCTTAGATGTTTCTCATCGAGTTAATGAAGTTTTGTGATCGTGAACTATTATTATTATTTTTTTGAATAATCTGTAAAATTATATTCAAAAGAAAAAAAACCTTTTTACATCAAGTGTTACCGTGTTTTATGAATATGAATAGCAAAAAGAAAGCTCAAAATGAATAAAAAATGGCTGCCTCGTTAAAACCCAATCCCAGAAAAACCAGCTGGGACAAAACCGGAATTTAGAAAAAAGAGTACACACCATTAATGATAGAGCTGAAAACAAAAATAAAATACAATCACAAACCGAGATGCCATAAAACAGGAGATTAAGCTGCTCTAGCTCCAAATCAATCCCGCAGAATTCCACTGAAACGTCACTTCCTTTCAACCGTGTAGAGACGATTGCGGACAATTCGATCTATGTCTTTGAGAATGGCTGCTTGGTCTCGAGGTTGTTCTCCATGTTGTCGCCGATTACACTCTTGCCACAGAGTGTAGACCATCGATTGGAAGACATACCTCAGAATAAACCTGCAATTACCAGCAAACACGGAGGCAGAAATGATAGTAATAATCTCTGAGAACTGATTAACATACCTCGTCTGAAGATGAACAGTACTAAGGCTGGCCCATATGAAGGACGAAAACCCGCATTCAAAGAAGAGATGGTCTCGAGTTTCCAACGCCTTATGGCAAAGAACGCAACCCGAGTTTGGCCCATTGCCCCAAACTAGCATCCTATCTCCCGTCGACAGCCTATTGTGAACCGCAAGCCAAACCATGAAAGAATATTTTGGAGTAGCCAGAGAGAACCACACACCTTTGTACTAATCGTTAATCGCATGAACTGTCCTCAACTCGTTCCATGTGTTTTTTGAAGAGAAGACATTCTTGAAAATCCCCTGAGCCTGACACCAAGTGGGTATATACGGATCCATGCTCCCTATGAGTCGCCTTTTTTCTATTTCCTCCTCACTCTCATTCAAAATCAAAGCCCGCCTTTGTCTTACTCTATGAGTTGCAAATATATCAGCAAGGGTAGATGAGAGAGGGATCCCCATGTCAATGCAACCCCTGTGTTCTAATAGATCATGGAGCCGACCTAGATGAGTCCACGCATCAAACCAAAAGAAAGTGTCCTGACCATTCCAAACCTCCATCCTAGCAAACCCTTCGCTTGATCACGATATTTAATCAACTTCCGCCAGATCCAAGAAACCGCCGAAGAATTCGGATTAATCGACTAGAAAAAACTAGCTCGGATTAGATTCTTTCGAACCCAATTAACCCACAGAGATGTCCTAGCTGAGGTGATCCTCCAGATAAGCTTGAAGCAGCTGACCTTATTTGCTTCCTCAATTGACCTAATACCCAAACCCCCCCATCCTTTTAGGCCTACAGACATCCGTCCAAGCCATCTTAGCCTTTTTAGGGTTCAGATCTGGACCCGACCAAAGGAATGCCGCACTGATTCTTTCAATTTCCTTGACACAGGCACTTGGCAAACGAAAAGCAGAAATCCAGAAATTTGTTAGGCTAGAAATAACAGAAGAGAGAAGCTGAAGTCTACCCGCAAAGGAGAGAAAGTGATGCTTCCAGGATCTGATCCGAGAAGTAATCTTGTCTATTAGAGGCTGAAAGTCCGTCCTAGTCATCCACTTTGTGAGAAGCAGTAGTCCAAGGTACCTAATGGGAAGGCTCCCCATGTCTAGGGGAAAGCGGTCTGAGATAGCTGAGCAAAGAGCGTTCGAGACCCCCGCCAAGAACATAGTAGATTTCTCAAGACTTATCTGCAGCCTCGAGTACCTACCAAACTCCTCAAAAACTGCCAAGATACCTGCAATAGACCGAGGTCTACCATCCGAGAAGACGAGAATGTCATCTGCAAAACAGAGGTGAGTAATAGAAAGACTACGATAACCAGGATGATACCCAAACTTCCCCATATCCGCTGCCTTATTCAACATCATCAAAAAAACATTCATGCAAATAACAAAGAGATAGGGTGATAAGGAGAAACCTTGCCTTAAACCTCTAGTGCTCTGAATAAACCCCGCAAGCTCTCCATTGACCTGAAACGAGAAGGATGGAGTAGTAATACACAACCGAATCCAGTGGATAAAGGTGACCGGAAGATTGATGGTAGTGAGCAGATGGAGAAGAAAAGGCCATTGGACCGAGTCAAATGCTTTAGAGATGTCAATCTTTATGGCACAGCGGGCTGCGATGTCCTCTTTGTGGTAGTCCTTGACCAATTCTGAAGCTAAAAGCAAATTCTCCATTAGGTAACGGTCTTTTATAAACGCAGATTGGTTCGGGGCAATAAACCCGTCCAAAACCTCCTTAAGACGATTCGCTAGAATCTTCGAAATCACCTTATAAAGCACATTGCAACAGGAGATGGGTATGTAGTCTTTCATTACCATGGCATCTGTCTTCTTTGGAATAAGACCCAAAATCGTCGCATTGACCCCCTTGGGAAGGAACCCATAAGCAAAAAAGGATTGAATCGCCACAACAAAATCTTTGCCGATTAGAGGCCACATCTCCTTAAAGAACTCGACCGTATAACCGTCGGGACCTGGGACCTAGAATAGAGGACTCCTTTAATCTCCTTTGGCGTAACCACCGCACATAGTTGGGTCCTCTCAGCTTTAGAGCAGCGGAACTCAAGGAGCGTGTCCAAATTGGAGGTTGAAGCCCCTATAAAGTCCAAAGGAGTATGGGTAAAAATATCAGTAAAATTTCTTACCGCCTCAGCCTTGATCTCATCGGGGCTCTTTAGGCTGACTCCATGATGGTCTTGAATTTCTCTGATCGAATTGTGAGCTTGCCTCTCCTTAATCGTATTGTGAAAGTAGCGATTATTCTTATCTCCTACCTCCAGCCAATGTAACTTTGCTCTTTGGCTGAGAAAAGCCTCCTCTAAGTGAGAGACTTTCTCCCATCTCTTAAAAGCCAAAGCTTCTAAACTTGAAGCAGAAGGGTCCGGTTGGCAAGAGTGGCCGCTTGGCAAGTGCAGAGATCAGCATAAGCTTCTTTAACTCTCCTAGACAGGTGATGGAGCTTTACTCGGCTCAGCACTCTAATCTGGGGCTTAAGAGCTTTTAGCTTCTTTGAAAACCGAAATATAGAAGAAGTGGACCCAAAAATCCCCTTTGTACTAGTCCAATAGGTCTCCACCATAGGGTAAAGCTGCTTCACCTGCAGCATTGCATTAGAGAACTTGAAGAGAGTTCTAGGTCTCAATGGAGTACCAAAGAGATTGACGTGGCTGCGGAGATGGTCTAAGCAGCCTCCAGGTTCAAAAATGCAATAGGAGTCCGGGTGCGTGCGACTCCAAGCATCATTGATTAAAACCCTATCAAGCTTTTTGCAAATCAGCTTGTTTTCTCTCTTGTTACACCAGGTAAAGAGGGGTCCACGGTAGACCATGTCAATCAAAGAACAGTCGCGGACTGTCTCCTGAAAGGCACGCATACTGGGGTAAGCTGCCGCTGGAAGCCCTCCTGAGTGCTCGTCACTAGTCAGAATGTCGTTAAAGTCTCCTAAACACATCCACGACATATCCTTGAAAGTTGGAGAAGCTTTGAGAGCCTTTAACTCTATCCAAAGAGCACTACGCTCCTCCCCTGCATAAAACGCATAGACAAAGGAGCAAAGAAGACTTGTCCCATCCTCCAGGGAAATTATGCAAGAGATCATTTGCGCACTCATCGACACCACCCTCAGAGAAATCCTATTATCCCAAAGGACCCAAATACGTCCAAGGTGGTTATACGCATAATTTGAGATCATTGACCAGTGAGGTAACATGCAGAATACCATCTGCACTGCTCTATCTTCAAGGACTCTAGTTTCCAGAACCGCACCAAACAACATTTGCTTCGAAGTAATCCAATTCTTTAAAACATAGTGCTTACGATTTTTATTGAAGCCCCAGATATTCCAAAAGAACGCTGACATTTGATTAAGGCTCTTTCTTCATCTTATGGTGTTTGAGTTAAAGTTTCTATCCTTTTAGATTTGCTAGGGTTTAGTCTGATTCTCAGTGAATTAATCTGATTTCCAATTGGATAGAATGCAAGTTAAAGATTTAGAAATTTCACAGTTTCCTTAGCAAACAATGAAAGATAACGAACAACAACATCTCTCTTTTTCAATTTTATTTTATTTTTCTAATGTTTGAGTTGATTAAAATTGGATAAAATTCGGGTAAAATTGGTACATGCGGTTTAGTAGAACATGGGTATTGGTTTACATAATGAAAACAAAAATTTGGAATAGATATGTTGAATTATATAGATATTAATTGATCATGATGTTCGGTGAAGAGTGACAGCTTTTTGGATTGACAAGTGAATAAGCAAAAAGGTTGGATGGATCCCGTTTGAACTCATATAGTGGGGATGGATTATTAGAGTCAACCCTTATGAATTTGTACTCCCAACTTAAAAAGAATGAAGAAAGATGTCTGAAAAATGCAAATTGGGTTTAATTAGTGAGGCTAATTAAAAGTGAACAAAGGAGATCTTAAGTTTAGTTTAATATGATCAATATTTGTGAGCTGTGTCATGATTTGCTCGTGAATATATTGTCATTAGTTAAGACAAAAGATTTTGTGGCCACGAGTCTTTTGTCAAAATGCTTTTTTCTCTATGCATTTTAGTCAAATTTATTGAATATACTCGAACGGAGATGAGTCAAACACAACACACGAAATACAAGAAACTCTTGTTTTTTAATTAGAAATAACGTGAATAATCTAATACAAGATTCTTCAAATCAGTTTTACACAAGAACACTCTTGAAACTGAAGATTTCTATATACCCCAAAGACTCACAACGACTAGTCACACAATGACTATTTTTTTCCCTCAAGACATTCACCAAGAACCCTAAAGCTATTTATCCTTAGTTTCTTAGGAACCTTCTCAATCACCCGATGACTACAAAACACGTCATACAACTCTCACCTTATATATTGGTTACACACTCTAATGATGAAGATTCACCCTCCCTTATCTTGATATCTTCAAATCCTTTCTTGTCTTGATTTGGAGATATCTTCCTTGCACAGTTGGTCACACCAACAATCTCCTTAATATTCTGCATTGCTCCAATTGGGAACACCTACGACCATATGAATGCATGCCACCAACTTCCCGTGTTTCCTTCTTCTGTGATTTACAACTTCATTTGGTTCAACTGCTACCTATGGTACTAACAATCTCCCCTTTTTTTTTATCTGAGTGTGTTAACTCAAGCTACATACAATCAGATTAGTCCAGTACATGCAAACATCCAACAACCAATACGTCTAAAAGGTCTGGTCGATATCTGATGCATCTACTTTGATATTTGAAGCTTTAAAACGTCTAAAGCAGTTCCAAATCTTCCTTCAACTCCATAGACTTGTAAAACCGGTGAAAGCTAATAACAAAATTAAAAAGACATAAAACCTATCCTAGACTAATAAAATACACTAAAACTTATGAAATTTGGATGAAAACAACTAAAACCATGACACATAAATTCTCCCAGACTTGAACGTTTAATTGTCCTCAAGCAAGAACAAAATAAAGATATCAAATACATAAGAAAGGTTGGAAAACATGGGAAGTTATGCACTCCTTTAGACTCCACCGCATTGTACTTCTAATCCTAAAGAACTTAAAACATATCAATAACCAGTTAGTACAACATGTACTTTACCATAAGCATAGCAAACTTTACCATACTCTGGCTCGCGAGATCTTAAAGAATATTTGGAATATCCATTGCCGATCCTTTAACATTCGTTGATTACCTCTAAGTGCAGTCTCACAAAGGGAATATCATTCGCAACAAGGGCTTGGAATTGAAAGCTTTGGTGGCTGAAGTGTTTAGGCTTTGCTGATGAAGATGGATAAAAATCAAAGTGTAAAATCCCAGTGAGATTAGGATCAAATGTTGATACACAACCTCACCAACCTCGGGATCTCCAGCACGCTCTATAAATGTATTAATTGAGCTGTAATGGTGCCTAATATAGCACATTAGATTCTCAACATACTTTATTTTGGTTCAGTCTTTTTTTCCTGTCTCGTGTAATTCTCTTTTTGTTTTCTTTTTCTTCGAGGATCAATCGTTCCTGACTTGGATCGGTCCATCTCTGCATAGATTTTTAATTTTATTTTGATTTTTCATTTCTTTGTGAGAAGATAAAGCTAGAACCGGTTCTAGTTAATATTTTGCACCAAAGACAAACTCAAAACATGTATTAACTATGTAAAAAGCATTGAATGTTACCAAAGATCCTTAGAACAAAAAGTTGTGTCGGTCCGCATACTCAATAGTTTTTGCATATGATTGCTCATGATAATTATGTAAAAGAGGCACATTGTTTAAAAGAATGGATAGGGTAAAGGTATGGTACAAAGCTAAAGGTGAGCTTGGCCATTCATAGTTCTAAAAAGGGTGGTAAAAAAAGAAGAATTGAACTATGAATGTTGCAATTCAATGTGTGATATCAAGCTCCTAAGTTAGAATTTAAGTCAGTGTTAAAGGTTCTGTAAGATAGACCCAACGTTAGATCATTCAGATTTCGAAAAGATAGGGAACTTCGAGTTCAGTCGAGCCACTATTGGTGTTTCCAGTCTTCTAGTACTGAGAACCATCAATATTAAAGTCTCCTAGAAAGTTAGTTAATGCTAAAAATAAAATCCTAGAACAAAAAAAGTTTCCAAAGGTTTTGAATCGATAAAAAAAAACCTTGACTCAAAAAATGAGAAAACAAAGAAAAGTGTTAGTAACGAGCACACACTCTTCTCCCAGACCTATTTCACTGTGTCTGGCTATGAAATAAAATCAAAGGAAAGAGTTTTTGCGAATAACAACACTGAAACAAATACATGGAAGAAAATAACATGAATAAACAGTCGATGGACGTGTCGCCTAGATATCTCCAACGCCTCTGTAAATGGTCGTGTGAGCCAAGTATTGCAGTACCTTCATCATTATCGCCAAGCACCTTTGTATCTATAATTGTGTCTGATGCCTCTGCTGGAATATGCTCATTAGTCCTATCATCACCAGATATATATGGGGCCATGCAACAAGGAAGAATGCGAGAAAATGCTCCCCAAATCTTATACAAGATGGTGTTGTTCTTCCTAATACACTAAATCATCCATCTCTCAAAATATTACTATGGCTCATGTGGAAAATCAGCGACTACATAGCACTAAATTCCAGTGGCAGAAATGGTGATTTAGATGTCCAGTGTTGACTTGTGGAAGCTCTAGCATTAGCTCACTGAGAAGCATGTTGATAACCTTCCAGTAAAATCTCTTTTAGAATCGCCTCAGGATCTAAAGGTGTGGGTAGGGTTCCCTATGATGGGCGTGCGCATAGGGCCTCTTTCGGAGGTAAAAATTCAATAGACTCCCGATTGAGGAGAGATGTGTATCCTATATGAGGTAATCACATGTAGAGATGAGTACATATGCGATCCTAGAAGTTATATATAGGGAAGTTAGGAACCCAAATGGTGCAGTTCCCCAAATATATCTTGTCTATAACCAACCATCGCTCTGCTGGATTTGGGCACGGAATATCAATGCTCAAGCTCTCAAGAATTGGAATCACAAAAATCCTTACCATAACCACGTTCTTAGCTGAAGTCGCAGGACCTGTCTTAATTGCATCAAGTGAAGAAGCAAGAACATACCCCATATTGATGTAATGTGTGGGTTATGCATTTTTTGTGAAACGTTGTAGTCCTCTATGCAACATCTATAACTCCTGTTTATCCAAAGCTGCAACCTCAGCCTTATTCCCTATAGTAAGGCTCAGGAATCTGGGAGCTATCCAAACCACAGAGTTTCGTATCAATGACTGCTTAGCCTTCTTTGATTTATAGTTACAAGAATCAATCAAATTCTAAAACTCAATAGAATTGACGTGCTCTAACATCATTTTCTGGTAATCTTATCAAAACCAAAAACATCACATATTGCAACAAGGCTCATTGTATACAACTTTCCTTTGATGCATAAACTGATATTTCTCTCAGAAGCTTCTAGAGTATATGGATTCGTGAAATGTAAATTTAACATGGCCAGAAACTCCCATGCCGGCCTCGAGAGACTCCTCAATCCCATACCATCCATAAGGCTGAAATAATCATCCTTCACCCCTAAATCGATCAATGTTTGCTCATCACTCTTGCGAGTAGGAAGCATCTTACAGTGTTCCAGCAACTGGGCCAAACTAGTATCAGTCGGTATCCATACTCAGTTTGCGGCAACCTATGCAGCTCTAGCGATAGGTTTGCCAATGTTCACTGGTGGACAAGATGCCATAATCTTTAAAATAGACAGAAATTCATCCAAAACACACACAAGTGAGCCAAACCTGCAGCAAAGGAATGCAGGATGATAAATTGATCAAGGGTGAAGTTACAACAGAAAAATAACATCAATTTAATCTTCCGCACCAAACAAATTAAGCAATTGATCGATCCAATTAAACAAAATGAACAAATTTCACCGAAACATAGCAGTAAAAATTCAAATTCTGTAATTATATTGGAAAAAATTGACGAAACTATTACTAGCACAACATCATATGTGCATGAAGTGACATAATCCATTATCCAATTCCATCCACCAACATCCAATTCAACCAAATTAGGAATTAAAATTTCGTGAGACTAAATGATGAAACTAACCTAATTCAAGCCCAATTCTCCACAATTCCAAGTTTCCTAACAGTTCTAACCAATAACCTATCATCAATTAAGACGAAGTAGTGACATTAAGAGAGAATATAGAGAAATATATAATCCCCAATTTTCAATTTGAAAATTGGACCCAAAAAGAGGAATTGGACTTGATACCTTTTTAGATTGATGAGATGGACAATGTGAATGGATAGAAGATGGAAATCAAATGAATTTAAGGACTTGAGTTGATGAAAATGATTGAGAATTGAGAGAGTTATGGAGGTTTTCATATTTGGGAAAGTAGAGAAATGGGGATGAAAATCAAGGGTGGCTACGACTTATAAACTCGAAACCCTCATGGTATTAAATGAAAAATTGATCGATACTTTAGTGATCGGTTGGTCCCCTTGTCAAATCGATCGATCGATCCTTTAGTGACTTGTCAATCTATAGATCGCTCTCAACAACTAAATCTTGCAAATTTTGCATCTTCTGCGTTTAGCACTTGATCCTTTGCATCTAACCTCAATTCTTGAGCATCCTTACAAAAAACTAAAAGAAAACCAGAAAAAATTACGAAAAAACCCAAACGTATGAGTTGACTCCCAGAAGCGCTAGTTTTAGGTCATGAGTTTGACTGCAATTACACCTAAGTGTGGTGAGATTCCATATAAGGATTGGAGTCATCCTGTTTGGATCATGTTGTGCCTTGATGGTGCTTTAACAGTTATGTTAATTTGATTGCTGCTCTTTCTGCGTTCCGCCGCTGTGTACTTTGGAGGTTTTTTTATAATCCCAATAACACCTAGCGGATCATCACTTTTCACCTGAGGTTTGGTTGCATCTCGAATTGGCTGGAAGTTAGGTGGTGAGTGTGTGTCACTGGGATCGATCCACCCAGATATATGTAAGCAATTCCTCAATCCAATTTTTAAATAAGAGATTGGATTAGTCTGCGGCTTGTCGTCGACATTAAATAAAACTTTCTTAGTACTTTTAGCAGAGTTTAAAATGTGTGCAAACCCAGTTGTCTCCATCCTACGTATCCAAACTCATGTTGTTCTTGAACCAATGCGACCTCTAAGGGGTCCTTCGAATGCATTCCAACATTATCTCCTTGGTGATTTCATCAATGAAATCCACCTAGAAAATTTGGCGCTTAATCATTGTCTTCTTCATCATCTTCTCCATATCAAACTTCATTGCTAAATATCTTAGATGAATATCGATTTTACCCTTCAGAACATTGATGATCACTTATGCGATTTCTAAGAAAGGATTACCAAGGATGAGAGGATCTCATAGTTCTTCGTCTAATACAAGCAGAATGAAATCTGTTAAAATTTAACATTCACCAATTCCCAATGCACCTTTTGAAGAAGATATTGAAGTGATTGATCCACTAAAATAAGAGAAAAAATGCATTTCTTATAGGATTCACACTAGCTCCCAGGTTGCATAAGCATCGGTCGAATTTGAAATTACTGATTTTTAGTGTCAAAGTGAAGCTTCTTGGATCCTTACGCTTTTCCAGTGGTTTGTTCTGCAGAATTGCACTACTCGTATGTAAGGAACATTGCACTCTTTTCTAGTGTCAAATTTTTAGTAAGGATATCCTTCATATAGTTTTTCAAGGTCGGAACCATCTTTAAAGCATCAAAAAAGGATAACCTCACTTGCAGCTCATCCACAATGGTTTCATCTTTTACAGCTCATTGCCATGAATCTTGTTCTTCCGTCTTGAAGGTATGAAAGTTTAGGCACATAAGGTGGTGGTGGTACATATATTGGTTTGGTTTCAGCAGCAACATTTGATCTTGACCTTATAGCACCTTTATTGATCCTTGGAGTTTTTTTTCATTTGAGGAGTCATGTAATCGATCGATCCCCTCTTGGATTTGTCAATCCTCATGATCATCTAACCATTTCAGATTTAGTGTCCTGTAGGTGAAATCCACCGGCTTTGGACGAGGATCAATCGATCCTCTTGTCGATCCCAGTCCCATGTAACTTTGGAGCAATTTTGTTTCCACTCCTAAGCGTGATTGCTTGAACGGACTCTTTTGGTTTGGTCTTTGCCTTTCATGGAAGTGTTTCTACGGGAGCTTTGACCATAGAAGCATCCTTAGCAACTTGTTTTTCCAACACACGCATGTCAGTACTTAAACCCTGTATTACCATAACCAGCTTTCTTGCTCTGAAATCCATGTGTACATATTTGTTGAGGCTGAGCTAGGGTGAATGGTTTGGCATTGTACTGCTGCCCCTGATTTTTTGCGTGTGGACGATAGATTTGATCGGGTGGGTTCTCCACGTTAGTGCTCCTTTAGGAAAGCTTTGGGTGATTTCTGTAATTTTGATTAAATCCCTGATTGTGGAAATTCCTTTGTCGTCCTACATAGTTAAGCCTTTTGTCCCCTTAGCAATTTCATTATTACCATAGTCTTGGTAATCATGTTCCTCACACAAGTTTACATTCCTTCGATATGCCTTGAGAGGCATATCAATATTAGCATTCAACTCCTCGATAATCTTTTTATTAGCAGCTCTTCGTTATCTCATATCATAGTCTAGGCAATGATTAGCATTACTAGCTGCTAAATTCTCAATCAGCTAAGTCGCTTCCTTAAGTATATTGCTCATAAATTCACCTCTACTTGTTGTATCCAACGCCATCTGGTATTTTGATCCAGTAAAATTTTCATCCTATCTGATTCAATGTAACTTTGATGCGAACAGTCCCTTAAATACTCTTTGAAAATGCAGATTTGCACTGTTCCAACCTAGTGATAGATACTAGGTTCATAGAGATTAGTCAATAGTCGTCTTTGTCGCTCGAAGAGAAGAAAAACAGCTTACAACATAAGTAGTCCTATGGTACGCTATTCGAGCTAGTCATGCTGCAGATTTCATTGCATATGTCAATATGATCCATAGGTCTCACGATAGTAGCCCATGGAACTGGTTTTGCTTGATTAGCGTGATGATCTGAGGATTGATCTCGTAGTTGTGCCTCTGATTGGTGGGTGGAGTGATTGTTGCGTGGTCCTGTAATTCGCATGATGTGCGTCTTGCTCACCAAAAGTTACATGTCGCTAGGGATGGTTGTAGTGTACAAGTTGGGGAACTCGAGGTGGTAAAGGAGGAGGTATGCGTGCAGCATTGTCTGTCAGACGCGCAGATTCAGCTTTTGCACTTTGCTTCTCAGCTGCAGCTTCTAGAAGTGCTGTAACATCATCTTCAAGATAATCCTTGAGAATAAAGAATCCCGGTCCTTGCCCCTTTTGGTTGTCAGCCATTATAGCTTCTCTAGCGGCTTTGATATTATCCTTGATTGTCTTAAAATAAACTAAAAAAGGATCGATCGATCCTTTGTATGGATTGGTTGATCTCTGCGCGGAAAATAAAAAAATATATCCTAGACTAGACTCGAGATAAAAAATTGTAGGAAACATTTTGACCCCTGCCAACAGCGCGAAAATAGATTAGGTTTTAATCTTTTCAATCTCTGCAAGTGCACTGTTGTGCGCTGGTTAATAGATTAGAGTCGAATCCTAGAGAGACAAATGTCACTAGACAAGCTATGAGGCAACAAATATAGTTAGGACGAATATATAAGGTTCTTTGGTAACAATTGCATAATATAAATTGTAGTTAATTAAATACGTGACAACTATATGAAGAAAGAGGCTATGCACAAGGAATGTCACATGTATCAATGATCAACTAAGCTATTGAACTACTAAGGATTTGTTAGTGAACCATTCTAGAACTCGAAACATTATTGTATAGCTAACCTACTCTCGGCAGTGCTAGCTATCTAAACATGAATAATCAGGATGTAGTACCAGTATGTGGATCCTAAATAATTATGCCAACAATCTAAAAAAGTTTGATAAGTTCACAAAGATGACATAACTTCAACTCTCGTTGGCTATTCCCGCCTAAGCTAATATTCGCTTTTTCCGCATAGATTAAACCTGCATATCTTATGCTAGATTTTTCAGCCTATCATAATCATTTAGAACACAAATATGAAGAACTATAATGATAAACCAAAAACCCAACTGGGAGATTACTCATACATAAATATAAATATTAAAACTGAATTCAAAGTTTGCATAAATATCAAAATAATAATCAACAAGGGTTCTTCATATTTGCGAATAATAATTATGCCAACAATCTAAACAAGTTTGATAAGTTCACAAAAATGACATAACTTCAACTCTCGCTGGCTATTCCCGCCTAAGCTAATATTCGCTTTTTCCGCATAGATTAAACCTACATATCTTATGCTAGATTTGTCAACCTATCATAATCATTGAGAACACAAATATGAAGAACTATAATGATAAACCAAAAACCCAATTGGGAGATTACTCATACATAAATATAAATATTAAAACTGAATTCAAAGTTTGCATAAATATCAAAATAATAATCAACAAGGGTTCAGAAAGCATTTCTAGAAGAGTAGTGATTTCTTCTCTCTTATCTATAGAAACGAGAAACAAAAAGTAATAAGAACATGTTGTAACTGCAGTAAACTCGTGCAACACTTTTATATGAAATAATAAAGCCCAAAAGTCAATTCCTAAGACAGCTGGAATTTGGGAAAATATGTGTCTCTGATGGATCGATCTCTTTAAGGATCGGTCGATCCTTTCTTCAAAACGCGTACCTTCATTTAGTCTTGTCAATATGGTTAATATTAGATTAGTCTTATCAATCCTTCCATATGTTCTTGTCGATAGCTAATGCATCTCCTTTGATATTTGAAGCTTTTAAAACGTCTAAACCAGTTCCAAATCTTCCTTTAACTCTGTAGACCTAGAAAACCTGTTAAAACTAATAACAAAACCGAAAGGACATAAAACTTATCCTATACTAAATAAAATACACTAAAATCTCAAGGAATTAATGGATGTAAACCACTAAAACCATTACACTAGTTGGACCTTAGCACCAGATACTTAGAGACCATTCCATAAAAAGAGACAAGATTGATCATATTGTTATCCAGATGTTTTACCCTAAAATATAAAGCAAGTGCACAACAGCATTCACAATTGTATAATATGGATCAAATCCACAATGGCCAATAGAGTAAACTATAAATTTATGATGATTTAAACTAAGCTAAGATGCAAGGGAGTTTATAACATATAACAACTAAACTGTCGTTTGCAATAGAAATCCATGCATGCAATAAAATCCTAATTCAATATGTTCACAAAGTTCAATAACTTCAATTGTCGTTTGCTAAGGTCACTTTGCTCATGAAGGATAGATCGATCGATTTAGCAACACTTTTGGTGTCACGATAAGATCGATTGAGGGAAGAGGCTAATTGGCCAAATTAGACAAAGCAATGAAGAACAATCGTAAATGAAGAATTATATGAAGCATTCCCAAACAACTAGAAAAGATCTACATGATTATCCCTATAGAAAACTCAAAACCTAATGATAGATCTACTCACACATGCACATAGAATACATGAGAGAAATATATGAGGAACTCATGATAGATTAGCAAAAAATACAAAAGAGTAGAAAGAAAAATCTCCAAAGATTATAACTAAGAACAAGACCTTAAACTAGGGTTTCTGAATATTTCGTGTCTCCTCATCCTTGTGGCCAAGACCACCTATATATACAAATAAAGGGAAACCCTAAAATTGGTAAAAATAAATTTTTGTAAGTAGCATACCAATCGATTATACTCATACCGATCAGTAGATGTCATCTTTGATACTCAGAGTTTTAAGCCAAAAATATGACTGCAAGCGCACAGACAAAGGATTAGTATAAATGGGATCGAATCCACAAACACCAAGATTGCACTACGATTCTTATCGAATGAATGCTAAGCTAAGACGAAAAAGGTTGTTTGATTGAATATGAAACTAAATGAAGCAATAAAAGTAAATAAACAATGTAAACTATTAGATTAAAGGTGTTAGGTTTTAGGGATAATTGCCGGAAATAAGAGATCAGAAACTAGACAACTATTTAGGGCATCAATAAGAACTATCTCGAACTCGAACATAAAATTCTAACCAATACACTGTTGTGGCGTCAATTACTATGTCAAACCACCTAAGTATCTAAATTATCGTTTGAACTTAAAATCCTAGAAAAGCATTAACTAGCAGGTTTGATATGTTCACGTATCGCAATAGCATCAGCTTTTGATGGCTAAAGACGATATGCTCACCTATGTTATATCCAACAACCAATAACGCTTTTGGCGAATAAGTTAAACCCTAGATCATAGACTAAGTGATCAAATTAGCTTAAACAATGAGAACAACAATAGATGAAGATACAATAAGACAAAGCCATATTTATGTCGGATTCAATGATTCTTCATTCCTTTGGAACCCTAAACCCTAACTAAAGAATTACTCAGCCATAGAAGCTGAGAAACAACCAAGATTTGATAAAGAACTCATAATAATCCAATTAAATATCCAAAAGTATAGAATGTTTTTAAAACAATAAAATATAGAATAAAGCATAGCCTAAAATGACTCACAAACTTGTATTTATAGGGTAAGACTTATCTTGGACGAAATCCTAATCACAATTGGAAAATAAGAAATATTTCCTTTTTCCTTGGGCAGGTCGATATGGTCTGGATTGATCGATCTGGTTCCTTACAGTAAACTGGATCAGTCGTTCTTGATGATGGATCGATCGATATTAGTTCATCTGATCGACCTGATTTCATACTGTTTTGGTGAGGACGGATCGATCTATCTAACCACTTGATCATGAATTATGCACAATCTTAAACTCAAACATGAATGTATAATTAATCCAATGTCGTAGTATCAATCACGCATCTAGCACCTTAAGATCTAAACTCTTGTTTGAACTTAGAATTTTAAACAAGCATTAATGATTCATGACAATCTGCTCATGTAATGTTCTTTCAGGCTTTTAAACAAACACTTTTGATGCTTTAAACAACCAAAGATCAGAAAATAGGTAGTTAATCAAGTTTCAGCAGTGAAATCAACAATAGATGAAGATGTAATAAGATAATTCCATATATGCACCTAATTCAATGCTTCTTTAATTCATTTGAAACAACAAGAGATGAAGAAGAATTCATGATAGTAAAATAGAAATCCCAAAAGAGTTTAGAAATCTTCTCAGAGATGTAGGTATGAATAGAAAAAAGTTGTGTCGAAACAATGGCAATAAAACTAGAATATATAGGTTAAAGACGTCTTTGGTCGAGATCTATGGCAAAACCAAGTCAAAATAGGAAAAACTTCAAAATTTCTTTTTTCTGCGCTTTGGTCGATTTAAGGTTGGATCAATCAAATGAAGAGTGGATCGATCGAGCTGAGCTGGAACGATCGATCTGATATGCATATGTCAATCTGAATTCTCACAACAAGTTGGATCGATCAATCTTAGGTGGGATCAATCGATCGATCTTAGGTGGGATTGATCGATCTTAGGTGGAATCGATCGATCTGAAATCTCACGGTTTTCCTCCTAATGTTTGATCGATCGATCTGAGTGTAGATCGATCAATCTGAAATCCAAAAACGGCCACTTCTCACTTCTATGCTTCAATTTCCTTCTCTATGCTTAAAACTCAATCTAAACATGTTTCAACCTGAAAGACTCTTAAGAAAAAGACTACGACTCTAAAATATTTAAAAACCATGTTTAGAATGTGTCAAACCGCATTACATAAACTCCCCCAGACTTAGGATTTTGCTTGTCCACAAGAAAACTACAAAGAATAAAGTCGTGGTTTGAAAATATAAGCTCACCAAACTTCAGAATGCCTCATTGACCAACACTTTTGAATCCACATACCACATAGCCAAAATTAGATAGCAAGTCAGTGTAATAACCACAATCTTAGAAAATCTCCCAGATACTCCATTGTTGGCCACTGTAATCAATTAAGCGTTTGGTCTCATCAAGGGAGTATCGATAAAAAAAGTTATAGATTCTTTCTCTTCTAGGCATTTTTGTCACACATAAAGTCTTTGGACAATATCTTTTATTTTCGAATGGTACCACTCCCTTCCGTGTTAACTCCCTTAGTCAACTTCTTCTTTTTTTTCTGAACGGTGCCACTCACTTTCGTGTTCCTTGTGGGGATACGATTTTATGAGTTCACAGTTGAACCAGGAGACTACTACTGAAGACGTGTAGGGAACTTTTGCTACCTGTTAAATAATATTCTTTCTGGAAAATACTTGATCGATTTCTATTTCACTGAGATAGTTAATACCAATGGAGATATGGGAATAAGGGTGTTCAATTTCTACGTTCAGTTTCTATGTTCAGCGTAGATTTAGAAGGCAAGTTAACCAGTTGAAGATTTTTTTTTCATCTAGATATGAATAAAAGTTCAGCGTAAATGGTGAAACAATGTGCTTTTTATGTGAAGGTATTAGTTGTATTTGATATCTTCTCGGTTGTTGGATAAACATGCCACTCATGTTATTTGTCTTAAGGGTTATGGTAATAGATGATGGATTAACTTGGGCAAGGTTCAAAGGGATTAAAAAGAGGCAGAAGTGGTACCTTTAGCCTTAAAAAAATATCCACAACCATTTCTGCAAAATTTTCCTTATCCTATGAGAGAATTTTGGAAGAACATAATATAGTCTTTGCAATCTTCAACAAGTCTTACCTAAACTTCTCTTCATTGACACATAACATAATACTATCAATAGCAATTAAAATTTTTGAGTTAACTATAAAACAAATCCTCACTTCTTACATAATTTCAAGAACAGCCAGCAACAAGGCTCTCGTTACTATCTTCTCATTGATCGAAATGTTTAGTATACTCTCATAATAAAGATCTCTCCTTTCTCTTTCTCCTTGTCATGGGTTCCTTTCCTTGGCAGAGGCTTTTTATTTTTCTTCCTCGGTTTCTCCTTCCTCTTTGCGGATCTTTTTTTCTTCTTCTTCCTTTCTCTCTCGGATCCTTTCTTCCTCTCTATTTCTCTTCTCCTCATGATATACACACACAAGGAGGATGCAATCGTTGTGTTGTCACAATGGTGGAGATGGGGTAGCGGCAACGAAAATAGGATGGTTGTTGGGGGTTTTAGCATCCGCGATCCTTAATAGGGTCATCGGGTGGAACTTAGTCCAATGATAAGTGGAAAATCTTGGGTTAAGTTAAAGACTTATTGGATCAAATGGGGATTCAATACTGAGATCAGGAAAGATGAAGAATTGAAGGGAAAATCATAAGAATTCTAAGCTGGGAAGAAGAATGGAGTTGGCGTGTTGAGTCAAGCAGCTCCATTCAGCTGCTCGGTAGCTCAGTCAGCTGCTCAATAGCTCAACTCGCTGGGAAGACGGAGTGTCAGCTAGACTAACTGGGTGATTAGCTCGGCAGCTCGGCTTATTGGTAGCAGTTACTTGGATGACCAAACCTGCATGAGTTGGGATGTGTGTGGTAACTGTTGGGCAGTTACCAAGATTCCATGAATTTGCCCAGACGGTTTCTAAAACAGCTGAAAGGCTTTTTAAAAAGTCTTAGGAACAAGCGTAAATAGTAAGTACCGCATATCATCCACAGAAGAACGGGTATTCAAAACGAACCATTCAAAAACTCTAGGACATGTTGAAAGCATGCGTCCTAGATTTGGGAGGAAATTGGGAAAAGTACCTAAATTTAGCCGAGTTTGCATACAATAACAGTTATCAAGCAAGCATCACAATTTTTCCTTATGAAGCACTATAAGTACGACCATGCCGAACACCGTTATGTTGGACATATGTTGGCAAGCGGAGTATACTTTGTCTTAATACTGTTGATGAAACCACAAAAAGGATCAAGTTTCTATAGTTGAAGTTAAAAGAAGCTCAAAATTTATTCTAATAAGTGACAAAAGGAGTTACAGTTTGTAGTAGGAGACTTGGTGTACCCTAAGGCGGTGACATAAAAGGGTAACAAGCGATTTAACAAAAGGAAAAAGCTAAGTCAAAGATAGATTGGGGCATATAGAGTGATTGAACGAGTTGGGGAAGTTGCGTCCAAACTGCTTCTACCACCGAGTCTTCAAGCCTTTCACAAGGTGTTTCATGTATTGCAACTAAAGAAATGTTGTTTCTGAAGTCCCTTTTGAGTTTAAAGAAAACTTAAACGTGGAAGCCAAAACGGTTCAAATAATTGACGGTATGGAGAAGGGAAATGATCAAAAAGGAAGAAGATACAAATGATCAAGGTCCTTTGGGATTGTAATGGAAGTGAGGTCGCTACTTGGGAAACTGAAAAAAGGTGAAGGCTGATTTTCCCTAGCGGTTTACAGAGATGGGAAAAAACAAACTGGACACAAATTCGGGGACAAATCCTATTTAGGTGGGGGAGACTTATAGTGTCGCCGGGTGGAACTTAGGTTGGTAATAAGTGGGAAATCTCATGCTAAGTTAAAGAAGTATATGATCAAGTGGGGATTCAATACTTAGATTGGGAAACATGAAAAAAAAGATTGGAAAAACATAAGAATTTTAAGCTGGTAACAATAATGGAGCTGGAGTGTCAAGTCAAGCACCTCCAGTCAGCTTGCCAGTAGGTCGGCCAGCTGCTCGGTAGCTCAGCTAGCTGGGAGAACGGATTTTCAGTTGAACTAGCTGGGTAGCTACTTGAATGACCGAACCAGCACGAGTGGGCACGCGTGTGGTAACTGCAGTTACCAAGATTCCATGATTTTACCTAGGCGGTTTCTAAAATGGTTTGGAGGCGGTTTTACCCAAGAAACCTTATAAATGGCACGTCCGAGACTTGATTTCAACACAGGAGAACATAAGAAAAACCTAAGAGAAATCCGAAGATAATCACCGAGAGAAAAAACCAAGGAATTGCAAATTTGATAGCGAATATCAGAAAAGAATCTGTGGCGAGCCAGAGGATCAGAGTTCAGAGAAGGAACAGAAAAAACGCCTAGATCAATCTACATGATGAAGGTAAGTACGAGATCATGGCTTTGTGCTCCGGCAATTATAGGCCAGCTCTCAAACCTTAGATCAATCGTTACCTACAATTTCCCCGAGTAAATCTGCAAGTAAAACATGCAAAACAGAACGATCAAGACTGGAGACCATTCATTAAATCAATGATATCACCGGAAATTACAACTAGATTTTGCTGACTTAATTGAATATATTCATAATAGACTCTCATATTATACTATTTTCAGTCCTTTTAACTTTTGAGCTTTTCAAGATTCAGGGTCACAATTCACAAACAAAGCCTTAATTCACATCAAAAAATGGTGTCAACGAAATCAAATAGAAAAAAGTGAAATTTTTTTAGGTCATGTCTTCTAATAGATCATTTTTCAAATTTAAATAATTGATTCATTGACAGTAAAGTTAAAGGATTTAGTTCCTTTTCACATACAGAATATTTTTGACTCGAATTTTCTATAAAACTATCAAAATATTTATAATGGAGTCACATAATAACACATTTTTTGTATTCACAATAATGGAATTTGTTATCTTTTTCGCAATATATTGGTCAAAACATCTAGATTTCTTTCAAATATCAATTATGTTTCTAAAAATTCTTATTATAAAAATTTGGTTTTATTTTACAATCTATTGGATGAAGTTCATAAAGATATTAATTTTAGAGGTGGATCACATTTATAAAATCTGGTGTTATTGTTGTTAGCAGATGAGACCATTACCTTCATCAAAGCTTGGGGAGCTGTTTCAAAGCAATTAGGTTCTTAATTAAATTTTTTCAAAGACATTTATTTCGAAGATGGTGATGTGCTGAGAACAAATAAATTATAGTTGAACAGGCAACATCTGTAGATTGACGTATGGTTAGAAGTCCAATGGTTTATGGGATTTTTCCGTGGAAAGCACCACATGTTTCAGATAAGGAATGATCATATCGTAAACTCAGTTCTATTTAAGATTTTTTAAACTCTACCAATGGTCAACAAGAGAAAGTGATGAAGGAACTCAACAATAGGATGCTCGAGGCATGCTCTCTAGGTAACACAAAACATGCTGACAAATATCGAGGATTTTTTTTCCTCTCAAAGTGCTATGTTTCCTAGATTCTTATGTTTTCACGTACTCTTGTTTAAGACTTTTGTTTTATCTCCATGAGAATTAAGTATTAGTTTATGATGAGGACATCAAGACTGCGCTATCTAGATCCGACGAAGAAGTTGTTAACATAGCAGAGCCATGGATCAAACTCCAAGAACAAGGTCATGAACTAAGCACTTGAGAGAGAAGTTCAACAAGTCAGTGGAGAATCTCATCACACTCATAGAGCTTGAATGACTCAAAGAATCTGAACTTATTCAAGAAATGCAAGAAGGACACATTCAAGAGCAACCCATGACTCCAACAACTTTGTGCTTGCCGGTTCTTCAAGGATTTCATGAAGCTACTTTGTTCACCATTTCAAGGAATGACAAAGCTATCTAAATCATCCAAAGAGAACCTATTTTATCTAAGGTATGCGTTTAAATTTTTTTCTTTGAATAAACTAACAGTTCTTTTTTTGTTTTGCAGGATTATGACCATTAGAACTTCTAAGAGTAAGTTTCTTTTCTTTTCTTTTAAGTCCAAGTATTGTATGGTCTTGTTTGCATTTCAGTCCTTGGAGTCTGTAATAATTTTGACCCTAACAGGTCCCCAGCCGCTGGATGTTTTTATAAGTCCCTTCTCGGCTTTTATATTTTAACAACAATGATGAAATAAAACGAGATTTTCTGTCTCTTATTCTCTTCTGCAAAAGAAGTGTCTCTCTATCTTCTTGTGTGCGGTTCCTTGAAGATCTGAGTGCTTAGACTTATCATTGATCCTGTCACAGATCAGTGTGTCATCTCTCATTCTATCCATCTATCAAATCTTTTCTTCGATTCTTCAAAGAATGACCTCAGTCTAGTTGAAGAGTCTCCAACATCTATTTCCGCCTAACATCTATTTTGATACTTCAGAGAGTGACCTCATTCCATCTAAAACATCTCCATCCTTCCCCTTTGTGGACACTACCCCTTGTGCCTACATCATCTGGTGTTAGAGCCAGTTTAGAAATTAAGTTTCCTATCAGCATTTTGTCTGAATTTTTATTAAATATATTTTTATAAAATATTGGTGTGTGATAAAATGGTGAAACCAATTGGATCGAACCTAGGAAAAGTCTAGTATCTATTAAAATTGGTTCCAGAATTTTTGGATGTGCTTTGATAATTTATTGGGATTGTTTTGATCGAACAGTCGCAAATAGGTTCATCATAGACTTAGGCATACCAAGGGTTATTTTCTTTGTGTCTATCCTTGTCTGCATCATATTTTTTCTAGACCTAGTGTTTGTTGATCGATCACCCTCTTACGATTTCCACCCTTGTTGCATCCCGGATCCTTCAATTTCTTTGTTTAAATCTATTATTGCGATTTCATTTGCTTGTCGTTCGTGTCTTTTCGATTTCCTTTGCATTTGATCTACTTATTTTAGTTTGAGATAGGAAATTTCGTGGACATGGGAGAACCAGGAGGTTTGAATGTAGCAGAGCTAATTACAACCCTCCAGAATCAACTCAAAACACAACTTCAGACCATAGGAGATTGCCTAACTCAGCTTGAACAGCCTCCACCAGTGCGCTTGGCTCCTAGCAGACATGTGAATCAACAAAGAGTCAACCAAAGAGTAGATGACAAGTCTGAGATGGAAGAAGATCCACCAGATCCTGACCCAAGGCCTCGAAGACAACAAAACCTTGACAGAGCTAGAGTGGAAGATACAAGATATGACAACCGATACGTAAAGCTCTCACCACCAACATTTGAGGGAAAAGTTAATCCATATGCTTACATTGACTGAGAAAGACATATAGAGTATATCTTTGAGTATTATCACTATTCAGAACAGAGGAAGGTGTCCTTGGCTGTGGCTCAACTAACCGAAAGTGCTTTAACTTGGTGAGATAGAGAACTAGCCGAGAGTAGAAGACATCGTCATAGAAAAATCACCACATGGGAAGAAATGAGGTTTAATATGAGGAAAAGATATGTCCCTCCGTATTATTACCGAGACCTCCAGAAGAAATTTAGGAAACTTACTCAAGTATCTAAATCTGTTGAAGAATATATTGACGAATATGAATTTCTTAGAAATAGGTTGGATACGGAAGACTCCAAGGAAAACTTGATGGAACAATTTGTAGATTGTCTTCAAGATATGATTGCACGGAAAGTAGGGAGGCAACCCTACCATGAACTCAATGAACTGCTACATTTAGCCATTCAGACCGAGCAACCCATCAAGCGGAAGACACTCTTAGCCAACAGAAGCAAATCAAATTGGAGTCAACCACCACAGAAAATGTTAGACAAAGGAACATCTATTGATGTGGATTCCAAATTCAAGAGGTCTGCACCCGAGACATCTACACTTGCTAAACCAGAGAAAGGTAAAACTCAAACTCAAAGAACTCGTGATATAACATGTGTCAAAATGTTAGGGTAAAGGACACTATCCAAGGGAGTGTCCAAACCAAAGAGTTATGATCCTCAAGTCCAATGGAGAATATGAATGTCAAGATGAGGAGGACTTTGAACCAGAAGAACCTGAAGAAGAAGTGGTACATTATCCTGACACCAGAGAGCTTCTGGTGATGCAAAGGGTTCTCAGCGTTCTATTTGAGCGAGAGACAATCCAAAGAGAAAACATCTTTTATTCTCGATGCATTGTTAACTCAAAGGTATGTAGTTTAATCATTGATGGAGGATCTTGCACTAATGTGGCCAGCAAGTATTTGGTTGATAAGCTAGGTCTTCAAAAGACAAAGCACCCTCGACCATATCGGCTCAAATGGCTAAATGATGAGACTGAGCTCAAAATTGTAGAACAAGTCACCATACCATTCAGTATAGGTGAATATGCGGATCAAGTCGTGTGTGATGTGGTTCCTATGCAAGTATAAACATCCCATTCCAAGGATGGATGATATACTAGATGAGCTTAGTGGAGCAAATATTTTCTCCAAAATCGATCTAAGAAGCGGATATCATCAAGTGAGAATGAAAGAAGGAGATGAGCGGAAAACGGCACTTAAAACTAAAAGAGGTTTGTACAAGTGGCTGGTCATGCCTTTTGGACTTACTAATGCGCCAAATACATTCATGAGACTCATGAACCATGTCTTAAGGGCATATATCTGTAAGTTTATAGTCGTCTATTTCGATGACATCTTGATTTATTGCTCTAAATTTGCAGATCACTTGAATCATCTTGAGCAGGTTCTTGCAACACTAAGGACTGAAAATCTCTATGCAAACCTAAAGAAATGCACATTTTGCACTGATCAAGTTGTCTTTTTAGGATTTGTTGTCAGTTTACAGGACTTAAAGGTCGATGAAGAGAAGATCTATGCAATACAAGACTAACCGACTCCCATTACTGTTGGACATGTGAGGAGCTTACATGGACTGGCTAGTTTCTACAAGAGATTTTTGAAAGATTTCAACAACATTGTTGCCCCCTCACCTACGTGATCAAAAAGAAT
Organism: Cardamine chenopodiifolia; assembly: GCA_963922655.1. Classification (NCBI taxonomy): domain Eukaryota; kingdom Viridiplantae; phylum Streptophyta; class Magnoliopsida; order Brassicales; family Brassicaceae; genus Cardamine; species Cardamine chenopodiifolia. Next base: position 10,959,969 of record OZ000486.1, on the reverse strand, counting down.
GTGGAATTCAAATGGAAACCAGCACAAGAAGAAGCATTCAACAAGCTCAAAGACCGGCTCACTCATGCACCAGTATTGGTACTTCCTAACTTTGATAAAACTTTTGAAATCGAATTTGACGCTTATGGAACAGGCATCGGAGCTGTTCTTATGCAAGGAGGAAAATTAATAGCTTACTTTAGTGAGAAACTAAGTGGAGCTTCACTCAATTACCCTACATATGATAAAGAACTCTATGCTTTAGTAAGAGCTCTTGAAACTTGGCAACATTATTTACAGTCAAAATAGTTTATTATACATACAGATCATGAGACGTTCAAACATCTGAGGGGATAAACTAAGCTTAAGAAACGTCATACTAAGTGGCTAGAGTTTGTGGAGAACATTCCCTACCGGATCAAATATAAAAGGGTAAAGAAAACATTGTGGCTGATGCTTTATCAAGAAGGCATACTCTCATCAGCATAATGGAGACTAAAATAATGGGATTTCATCACATCAAGGAGCTGTATGAGACTGATCCTGATTTTCAAGGGATAGTCAAGGAGACCAGAAAAGCCGCTTTTGGTATGTTTTATCAACATAATGGATTCTTGTTTGGAGAGAAAAGGCTTTGTATTCGTCAGGGATCAATGAGGAGCTGCTGATCGGAGAAGCTCATGGAGGAGGTCTCATGGGTCATTTTGGACGAGATATGACATTAAGTGTCCTTATGGAACATTTCTACTGGCCGCATTTGAAGAGAGATGTGTAAAGGTTCTGTGCTAAGTGCATCACTTATCTCAAAGCAAAATCCAGGTCACACCCTTATTGTTTATACATGCCTTTACTTATTCCTAACCTACCTTGGGTAGATATCTCTTTGGATTTTGTGATAGGTTTACTGAAGATCAACCACAAAGACTCTATATTTGTAGTGGTAGATAGGTTCTCTAAGATGGCTCACTTCATTCCATGCAACAAGACCAATGATGCTACTCAAACTGCTGATATCTTTTTCAAAGAAATAGTGCGTTTACATGGAATACCTAGAACCATAGTTTCATATCGTGATACAAAATTATTGAGCCATTTCTGGAAGACCTTATGGAGAAAGCTTGGGACAAAGCTGCTATTCTCCACCTCTTGTCACCCACATACAGATGGTCAAACTGAGGTAGTAAACCAGACTCTTTCAACTTTTTTGAAAGTCACGGTCGGTAAGAATTTAAAAAAATTGGTTGTCTTACTTACCTTACATTGAATTTTATTATAATCATGCTAAACATTCTGGTACTAAACTCTCTCCTTTTGAAGTGGTTTACAGATTTTATCCTAAATGGATCTTTCATCGTTGCCCCAAGCTGTAATTTCCCAGGAAGGTGAAACCAGAGCATAACAAATTAAGAAGATTCATCAAAAACTCAAAGAGAATCTCGAGAAGAAGAACGAACAGAACAAGCGAAATGTTGATAAACACCACAGGGAGATGAAATTTGAGCCTGGAGATTGAGTGTGGTTGCATATGAGACATGAGAAATTTCCCAATCAGAGAAAATCTAAGCTCTCCCCGAGAGGAGATAGTCCCTTTCGTGTGCTAAAAAAGATCAACGACAATGCTTATAAGCTTAAGGTTTCAAGTGAGTTATCTATCTCTCCTACTTTTAATATTGCTGCTTTCTCTCTCTTCAATGCAGATATACCAGTTCTGAGGATAGAACTTTTTCAAGAGGGAGTAGATGATGAGGACATCAAGACTGTGCCATCTATATCCGAAGAAAAAGTTGTTAATATAGCAGCCATGGATAAAACTCCAATAACAAGGTCAGGCACTAAGAGCTTGAGAGAGAAGTTCAACAAATCAGTGGAGAATCTCATCACACTCATAGAGCTTGAAGGACTCCAAGAATCCAAACTTATTCAACAAATGCAAGAAGCAGACATTCAAGAGCAACCCATGACTCCAACAACTTTGTGCTTGTCGGTTCTTCAAGGATTTCATGAAGCTACCTTGTTCACTATTTCAAGGAACGACCAAGCTATTTAAATCATTCAAAGGAGAACCTATTTTTATGTAAGGTATGCGTTTAAATTATTTTCTTTAAATAAATTAACGGTTCTTTTCTTGTTTTGCAGGATTATGACCGTTAGATTTTGTTCTAGTTTTCATTTTAATTCTTAGAGTCTGTAATAATTTTGACCCTAGAAGGTCCCTGGCCGCTGGACATTTATATAAGTTCCTTCTCGGCTTGTATCTTTGAACAACGATGATGAAATAAAACAAGATTTTCTCTCTCTTATTCTCTTCTACGAAAGAAATGTCTCTCTATCTTCTTGTGTTCGATTCCTTGAAGATTTGAGTGTTTAGACTTATCATTGATCCTGTCAAAGATCAGTGTGGCGTCTCTCATTCCATCCATCTATCAAATCATTTCTTCGATTCTTCAAAGAGTTACCACAGTCCAATTAAAGAGCCTCCAACATCTATTTCCGCCTAACATCTTTTTTAATACTTCAGAGAACGACCTCAGTCCAGCTGAAGCATCTCCATCCTCCCCCTTCGTGGACACAACCCCTTGTGCCTACATTAGTTTAATAATAAGCATGATCTTTAGAATTAATTTCACGTATGCAATATTATGATCATGTATTAAATGATATTGACAAATATATATATATATATATATATGAGCATTCTACTATTATATAAAAATTTTATATTTAAAAACCAAAAATTATGATTTCAGGGAAATGACTATACACAAGTTTGAGACTGAATGTTTGATGAGTAATATTGTGTAATGTAATTGGTTTGTATTGTAGTTTTGTGATAGTTATGCTTGTATAATAAACATGTTATATTAAAATGTAAGTCAATTAGTATTTTATTATATTTCATTAATAATTAATATCAATAAAAATACTGTAAAAACAAATTGTACCTAAGAAAGTAATTGTACTAACGTCGGTTGTAAAGTAACATTCAAACCGTTGTGAAATGATTGAAAACTGACTTTATTAACTTGACGTTCAACATGATGTTGTTTTTGTAAGTAATGATGTTAAAATTATTCGCGTTGGGTAATGATAAGTCGGTTTCTAAACTAACGGTAACTTTTTGCTTCATTCTGTAACTGAAGTTAATAAGAAATACAACAGACATCAGAATCCTTCAATCTTATATTGTTAGGATAGTCATCGTAGTGTTTTTTACTGTTCTTTCTTTCTAATTGTTTGATGAGTTTCACTCTATTTTGAGGTTTTTTAGTTTTGTATAACAAAAAGATGACAGAAGACTTATAATACAGCCTAACGGATGAAAATGAACATTAAAACCAACATTAGTAAATCATAATTATTACTTAAAACATTTTTAACATATTTTTTAAGAAGAACTTAATATATGACCCAAGCGTAGCGCCAGATATCGCTAGCTCATTTTGTGAAAGTGCAAAGCACTTCTTTTGGGTTGTCACATTATCATTTCTGTAACACTCCGATCCCACCCAATAGTCCAATAAAGTCAAACTCTAAACCAATAAGGAGACATATATAAGGGAATATTAGATATTTGTCTCCTTATTTTTGTGCCCATCTGATAAGAAAAAGAGAGACTGTGAGAAGATGAGAGAAAAAAAAATTCTCGAACAATAGTTGAAGGCTATTAAAAGTCCAATATATGAATTCTCGAGACCGATCCAACCAGTTCTAGGTAAACAATAAAACGGATAAGCAAAACAGTCTCTAGAACGTACACTTATACGATATACTCATCCATCATATACAGGAAGAGAGGTTTCTTCAAAATTAAAACGTACAATTATACCATATAAATCTATTTATATAATTTATAAATAATATGATTATTTATAATTTTTTTGTATACAACAATAAAAATAAATTTATTTGAGCAAAAAATATAAATATATTAAGTTAAGGAGATTGATTTGCAAATAAGAAAGTTTTAACTACAAAATAGAGTTCAAAATACAGATCTTCATTGTGGAGGTGCAAATATTTGTAGGTTGGAGATGATTTTACTCCAAAATAGAATATGTAGGTGGAAATGGAAGTACGTTGGAGATGGTCTTAGCCTCTAGATAACGGAAACAACTCATGCTCTCTTATCCTTTCTTTGGGACATTTTTACTCTGCTGGGAAATTCACATTTGCGTTACACGAAAAGCGACGTAGAACTTTCCTAAATTAGAAACTTTTGCAAAAATAGAAAATTTTAAAATAGGGAATTTAATAAAATGAGAACTCTGGTTTCTGAATTAGGGAATATGGGTTAGGGTTTTCAGTAGGATAAGATTTACGTAAACTTTAAACACAAATTTGGGTTGGAGCTTACCTCAGAAAAAAATATGAAAGACACGTCGGTGAGGGCTGGTGCAAGTGGAAGCCCAGGTGGTGATCAGTGGTGATGATGGTGATGATTGGTGGTGATCGTTTTACTCACATCGACAATAACCCACGAAACCATGATCCAACGAGTAACAACTCAAGAAAGATGATGAACAATGATGGTTTGGGATTGAGATAAGATGCTGAAACTTACGATTTAAGATTAGACTATGATGGTGGTGAAAATGAAATATAAGCAGCTGGAGGAAGAAGACATTAATACTCTCATGGTTAGTTTTTTCCCCTTTTGGTTTATGTTAATATTGGGTTTTACGATTTTGATATCGTGTTATTGCTATTCAGCTTAAGGTATGTTTCGTGTTAAAGGGTGCTACACTGTCTTCTTTTTAATATATATATTATTTCGTTACAGAAAGAAGTAATTCTTGCTTGGTTTATGTTTGTTTTTAGGCAGAGAATGATTTTGATGAAGTTTATCCATATAATTATTTGGTACCTGATACAAGAGGGAGTGGAAAAGGTTTAGAATAATTTCAAAATTTTCTTTAGTTCGCTCTAATATATTGCTATGAGTCTATAAATGTTTAACATGCTATAATATATATTTCACTAAGGTTTTATCAGCATCCATCACCAATCCACATGATGGATTGTTTGTTCTTAGAAGACACACTCCTAAATGTCTTTCTCCACTAGTATTTTTTTTTATTGAATAAAAAAATTTTTAGTTTCAATACTGACATTTATCTTTCAATATGTCCCTAGGATATCTCAAATTTATTACCGGCTCAAAAGCTTGTTGCTAAAGACTTTTATTTTCATGAATGGAAATTTTATCATATATTTAGGGGTAATGAATATCTATCTTCATCAAAAAGATGATTAGTATCTAATAATCTTCTCTTTGCATGCATGTATACGACAAAGACATATTTTCAAAATTTGTTGGAGCATGTTTTCGATTACAAACTGATTTGTTGTTAGGAACTCTTTTATGATGTTTAGGTATATATTCATCTTTTAACATCTCTTTTAATTTTTTGGTTGTGGACTTTAAACTATTAACTTTTTTCTTAGAGGAGAGTGAAAAGATATGGGATGGTGTTGGACGAGCGAGGCATCGATAAGGTAATATACCTTCATCAATGATATCAACACAATGTGGGTATCATGGATTAATTTTTTCTACAATGCATGGTTTTAATAACAAATGTTTGTTCAATGTGATTTATATGTCAATAATTGAAATCACTATTTGATTTGACATTTCTTATTATATCGAAATATCATTTGAATAGTTTTAGCATGTGTGACACTTACAAACATCAGTCAAATGCATGATTATGATTCCTCTTCATTCGTTCCTTCAATGCCATCATTTCTGATAGTTCATTTATTTATTCATTCATTCATTTAATGCAATGTTATTGATTTGTAAGAAACTTGATTGTGTTCTTTTTAACCATTTTTGGCTGCAGGAACAAATGAATTCTTATTGTGTCTTTGAGGCTCAGGATTGCTCTAATCATCTATGTGGAGTCATCTCTCTTGTGGGTACTCCGCACAAGACAAAAAGTCCTTTCAAAGTTGTTAATGCACTTGTTAAGCTAGAGGAAATTAATTCTGCTATGAGGATGTTTTGGGATGCTACAGGACGTCTGTACTCATCTACTTCGGCTCTATTCCGGTTATCTAAGAAGCTGAAACTTCTCAAGCCTATAATTTGCTCTTTAGGTCGGGGAAAATGCATCATATATCTCATCGAACGGAAGCAAAAAGCCAACTTGAATAGTCCAAGTGAACAAGCTATGTCAGCTGACTCGAGTGTGTATGAGTGCTGGGAAAGTGTAGCAGGGTTAGAAGAAGAGTACTTGAAACAAAAGGCAAAATTACATTGGGTTGACATTGCTGATAAAAATAACCGATTTTCTTCACTGAGAACTTGAGTAAGGAGTAGATTCTTTTGGGGTAACTCGAAAAAGGATTTTTTAAGAGGGGCTTGCAACTCGATCAACGTGGTGAAAGCTCCTGACGGAACATTACTCACTACAATGGAGGATATCAAATTGGAGATGGTGAGATTTTATATTGATTTGTTTACTAAGAAGCCGGTCCATAAGTTTGCAGGGACTTTGGAGAATATAAGCTATTTGCTAGATTACCGGTGCTCGGAGCAAGATAGGGCGACTTTGGTGGAGGACATCACTGTGTTGGAGATTAAGCGGGTCTTGTTCTCAATGCCACTAATTAAATCTCCAGGCCCTGATGGCTATACTGTTGAGTTTTTTAAAGCGGTCTAGCCAATTGTTGAGAAGGCTTTCACTGTCGCGATGGAAGATTTTTTACGTATGGGTTTCTTCTAAAAGATGTAAATGCTACAATTCTAGCATTGATTCCAGAGAGACTGGGAACTATTGGAATAAAGGACTACCATCCAATTTCTTGCTGCAATGTGCTTTACAAGGTGATTTCTAAAATTCTGGCCAATCTTTTAAAGCTAATTCTCCCAGGTTTTGTCACGCACAATCAGTCCGCTTTCATCAAGGACCGCTACATGATGAAAAATCTCCTTCTGGCGTCTGAGCTTGTCAAGGACTATCACAAGCCTAATATCGCCTCACGATGTGCTATGAAGATAGATATCTCCAAGGCTTTCGACTCGGTAAACTGGGATGTTTTGTTCACGGTATTGAAGGCTATGGACTTATCGGCTGTATTTATTCATTGGGTTGAGTTTTATGTATCCACCACCTCTTTCTAAGTACAAGTAAATGGAGAGCTTGCTGGTTTCTTTTGGAGTGAGCGGGGACTGCACCAAGGTTGTTCTCTTTCTCCCCATCTTTTTGTTATTTGTATGAATCTTTTATCTCGTATGTTGGACAAGACATCCAAAGAGGGGAAATTTGGATATCACCCCAGTTGTAGAAGCTTGAATATAACCTATCTTTGCTTTACGTACGATATAATGGCCTTGCGGATGGACGTCCTCATTCAATAGAAGGTATCCTTGCTATTTTTGATGATTACACTCGTATGTCTGGCTTGAAAATTAGCTTGGAGAAAACCTCTCTTTTCATTACCGGGATATCCACGTAACGTGTGATCGCCTCTCTAACTCACATCTTAGTATCAGAACTTTGCCTGTTATATATTTGGGGTTGCCTTTGTTGACAAAATGTATGTCTAGATCTGATTATCAACCTCTTATTGATGGAATTCATGCTTGGATTGGATCCTAGAAGAATCACTTTTTATCTTTTGCAGGTCGACTTCAGTTACTTTCTTTGGTGATTGCTAGTTTGACGAATTTCTAGATTGCACTTCCAAGAGCCTGTATTCAAGGGATAGAGAGAATAAGATTGGCGTTCTTATGGTCCAGTCCGGGGTTAAACACAAGGAAATCTAAAGTCTCTTGGTTTGTTGTTTGCAAACAAAAAACAGAAGGGGGCCTGGGCTTAAAATCTCTGACAGAGGCAATAAGGTAAGTGGTTCTAAAGTGATATGTAGATTGGTTTCTTCTAAGACATCTTTATGGGTAAACTGGATAAAGAAAAACTTGATAAGAAGAGGTTCCTTTTGGTCAGTAAAGTCTAATACGAATGTTGGCTCGTGGATGTGGAGAAAACTTATTAAGTGTCGTGACTTGGCTAAGGAGTTTCATAAAGTCGAGGTAAGGTGTGGTTCCTAAAATTCCTTTTTTGTTTGATGATAGGAGCCCCCTAGGTATGTTGTATGATTTACTGGGGGAGCGTGGCTGCATTGATATGGGTGTTAAGATTTCAGATGCTTTTTCCGACATTTTAGTGCACCATAGGCGTACACGACACTATCTTACCTTTCTCAGATTGAAGATGAAATTAAAAAGGAAAAGGATTTTGTTTATTTGGATGATGATGTTGCTTTATGGCGGACTATGGATAACAAATATAGCCCCAAATTTTCTACTAAAGACACATTGAATCAGGTTCGCAGAAACTCCTCGGAAAAGCCTTGGCATAAAGCTGTTTGGTTCTCTCATGCTACGCCGAGGTATTCTTTTATCGTTTGGTTAGCAGTTAAAGATAGATTATCCACGGGGAATCAAATGCAGGATTGGAATGGAGGTATCTTGTCTGATTGTGTGTTTTGTTTGGCCTCCATGGAAACTCGAGACCATCTTTTTTTCTCTTGCCCTTTTACCACTCAGATTTGGCATAAACTCACTATCGGCTTGCTGAAGCAAAGATACACGAATCAGTTTCATGATATTATCTCAGAAGGTTTGGCTTCCGGAAATAGAGGTTCTCATCTTTTTCTCTTGAGGTATGTATTCCAAGCTTCTATTTACCTCTTATGGCAAGAATGCAATCATCGAAGACATGGAAACGTCCCACTTCTAATGACAAAGTTGATTCACAATGTGGAGAAGACAGTCCAGAATCGTCTCTCATCTCTGCAGAGTCGGAGAATTATGAAGGCGGGGTTACAAATATGGTTTGCTTCAAGAGTCTAGAGCTCTAGTTTTGGTTCTTTTTCCAAGGTTTCTCGGCTTTCTCTTTTTTTTTTTTCATTTCTTTCGATGGTGTTTTGTACTCTTTTTTCAAAAATGGTTTTGTCCCAATTGTGTTTTCTAGTTTTGGGTTTAAATGAGTCACCCACCAATTGAACTTCACTACTGAGCTTTTCTTTTAGTGTTTTCTTTCTTTAAAACGGACACACTTGATGTAAACACGTGTTCTTTTGAATATAATTTTTACATATTATTCAAAAAATGTTATTGTTTCTAACACTCTAGCATCAAACAATCCTAATCCATGTCTAAAGTTACACATCCTTGTATACCTAGTATTCTCAAGAATCCATGAATAATATTTGTACCTCGGCATGTCTAAACTTGCAAGTTGGATGGGATTATTCAGCTCTGGTTTGCCTCAAAAAATGGATAGCTTGTTCATATTCTCCTCCTCTTCTATTCTATTACTTTCAAACTCTAGTCACACATGGTGTATAAAAAAATTTTGATTGAATAAAATTTAACATTAGTTTCAAAAAAAGTTAAGGCTTCTATCTGTTTCTCCTTATTGGCAAACATGAGCGGCTTTCCTTCCATAGGAACCCAATCAATCAAACCTATATAAATCTTAGTGATTCATCTTGATTATGAAAGAGTTATGCAAATACATGATTAGTTGGACTTTAGCTCTAGATAACTAGAGACCATTCCAAAAAAGACAAAACTGACCATAAACAAATTATAGAAAAGGACAATATTTCTCAGGTATAGGTATACAAATTACATGTTTATATCAAAATCACTTATTAATGGTAGTCATATATATGTAACTATACTTTCACCAAGCGCTGAGAATAAACCATAATAAATATAAATGCAAAGCTGTAAAGAATAATAATAATCTTGGTCATCCAAATACTCACTTCCCGGAGAATTACGAGCGCAAAAAGCCTAAAGGTTTTCATCACCATCTTCTCATTGATCGGAGTGTTCAATATACTCTCATCATGCCTAATTCATAGTTTAATTTTATGTGGAAGATCATCATGTATCACCATCTCACTCAAACTTTCAACCATCAAGTTTCATAACAATATAATATCCCATTTATTCGCCGTAAGCTATGTCATAATTCTAATTTATCTACATTGATCTTAGTTTATTAGTCTTAGAACAACCAGCAAAAATATGTTAATAGTTTCCATCATAAGCATGCATGGTGACAATGCTGGCTTTCTTATTTTGGATGCATGGCATGGGGACTTTTAAGGTTTTAAAACAATAGAGTAACGTGTAGAGTAAATGATAATAAGAATTAAATTCATAATAAATTTTTTTATCAAGCAAACCCTAAGCTAATGAACTGTTTATAAAGCTTCCCTAAAACCGTGTATTATTTGTTACCTTTTAATTAATAAAATGCAGTTCTCTTCTCAAAGCTTGTGTCGTTGTCGCTCTCTTTGCTATCTTTGATCCTGTGGAGACCAGTGCTTCCAGTTTCAAAGTCTTGAGTTGTATGATAGTAGGTTTAAAGCCTATCAGTTAAACCTTACCATGCATAGCACTTAAGGATTGGTCCACAGAGAATTAAAAAATCAACACACCAAATAATTTGTGAGTTAAATTTGGAAAAGTAAACAAAGCGGGAAAACACTAGTGTAAGTGAAAAGGTTTTTGGAAATTCAAGTAAAGGAAAACGAGCTTTGGGGAATAAGATAGGTGAGTAGGGTGATCAAATGCTAACTAATGGAGATTAATTCTATCTCTTAGAGGTATTCCATTTGTGTTAGAGCACTAGTATCAACTAATTAACTTTCATGGCACTAATCTCTTAAGTAATCATTCAATATGTACTAACTGTCGTTAGCTACCAAATGATCAATTAACATTGTTATCAAGCATAATTAACCACTAAGCAACCTAATCAACTATTCTCATAGGGATGGAATGAAAACTCTTGATATTTTGGTGTGGATAAGCCTAAGTTGGTGTGGATATGCCTAAGTTCTAACACCTTGTGGGTATGGATATGCCTAACACCTTGTGGGTGTGGGTATGCCTAAGTTCTAAACTAATTTGATCCATGCTAATATAGCATTAATAACATTTATCAAACATGAATCTAATTTGTTACAATCCTAAACTTGTCAATCCCAAAAGCTCTTAAAAGACTACACACTAATCTTCATGTTAACCCAAACATCAAGGTTGATCATTTGTTAATCATGATCCTTTAGTGAATAGATAAAAAGATTTAGAAGAAAACAAAGATTTAATGCTTAAAAGATCAAAATCCCTGCAATGTTATTGAAAAATATGCCAAAGTGGCTAAAGAAATCCCAAAAACAAAACTTAGCCTTTTAATTTAGGTCTACAATGGTATAAGTACTAAAGCAAAAGTGTAGTGAGTCGTCCCGGATAAACTAGGTCAGATCCTAAAAACAAAAAATGGTGCATGTTCTGGTGGTAGTAGCTGGCAGTCAGGGACACCAAGATCGTCTCCATGCATCTCTTGGCAGTGTTTCTTCTGGAGGTTAGAGGGCCGCTACGGATTGCACCTGGAACAATGCATCTTCTGGACATCTTGTGCCAATCCTGGCAAGCCTTGTGTGGCAGTCTAGGCTGCTATCTTTGACATCTACAGATCCTTTCCGGCTGTCCATAGTGGCTTAGACCTCTACCAGTGGCACGTGCATCGTCTGCCGGGTAGCTTTTGGCGGCTTCAATATCGCTACGTTGGACATCAGAGACGCAGATTTTGAGCACACTTCGTTCATATCTTGGCGAGGCCTCCTTGGCGGCTTTGACTGCTACAACTTGCAACTCCTCTCCAAAACCGCTTATTGTCCACTTTGATTGCCTTAAATCTCCTCTCCAAAACTCCAGATCTCTCCATTACCTAAAAAGAAACTCAAGACACATACAATATGGAACAAAGAACACTACATGATCCTAAAATGATAAACATGTATACTCAAGACTCAAATGCATATTTATAATGCTAAATGATGTGAAATGCAAAAAAAAAGTGATAAAAAGAAAAATCTCGTGATTACATAATAGTGGAGTGTCAATCTACTTCAATAAGCTAATCATTCGGTCTAAGATCACTAATAAAAACTAATTCATTTATATGAAATTAATCTCTTCCTTAATCACCTAATCATCAATTACTTCCGGTTGTAATCAAGCAACCAAGGAGCATTAATTACAAGCCTAACTAACCACTAACTACTTCCATAAGCTAAAAAAGTAATGCTCTTAGTAATTTTGATTCTGTCATTTCATCGAACACCATCCATAAATGAAATTTCCTAAGTCCTAAATCAACGAGAGAAATGGTAATCTAGCCTTAATAGTTCTTAATATTTTTCGAGCCTAAACACTACTAATCAAAAGCCAATCATCCTAAATCTATCAATCTCGAGAGTCCTAAAAATATGACTCACAATCAACCATAGTAACACAAATCTATGAACTTGATCTTTGCATAATCATGATTTAAAGATAAGTAGATGAAAGATTTAAGAAGATAAATAGATTTGATAATTTGTTATTAAAAAATTCATACAAGCTCTTAGCAAAAAACTTAAAGGACGTAAGAGGAAACTTCTAAAACAAAGCATCCCCCAATAAATTAGTTTTTGGTATTTATAGATAGAAACAAACAAGTTTGGTTAACTCAAAGTAAACCAGGTTTGACCCAGTTTAGGAGATGGAAAATAAAATTGAGAAGCGTCACAGTAGTGTCGTCTGGCAGCTGGAAGTGGCCGCTGGCTCACAGTGGTGTTACATGGCCACTGGGAATGTCTGCTGGCTCCCAGAGGTGTCACATGGCTGTGGGTAATACTCAATAGATCTCTAGGTGGGTTTCATCACTTCACCAGCAGGCACACGAGACCATTGCATAAGGCTGTTGGGTCGTACGGGTCTTCACTAAATGGGTTGTATCGCCTTAACCGCTGATCCAAATACCTTGATACCATCGCCATTGGAAATATAACTCAATTTTCTATACCTTTTATCAAGGATTCTAGAGCTAAACCTCTCAAACACATTGTTGATGAAATGCTTGCCTCCATCGTTTATGGAAACCCTTGGTACACTAAATCTTGGAAAAATGATGCCCTTGAACATTATTAACACGACTTTCACATTGTTGGTTGGAGTTGCTATAGTTTCTACCCACTTGGAGACATATTCCACCGCAACAAGTATGTAACAATTTCCATAGGAGGAAGGAAAAGGTCCCATGAAATCGATACTCCACACATCAAAGATCTCCAGTTCAAAAATTGTATTTTGAGGTATCTTATTTCTTTTACTAATGTTCCCTTTCATTTGCCTGCATCACACCTGGTGATGAACCCTTGAGCATCTTTGAAAATATTTGGCCACAAAAATCCTGCTTAGAAGAACTTTTTGAGCAATTTTCAATGTGGCAAAGTGATCGCCGTAAACCAAACTATGGCAATGCGTAAAGATCCATTTTACTTCCGCGACACATCTTCTATAGAGGTTGTCCTTCCAAAGAGTGTACAAATAGAGTTTGTCCCAATTGTAGCGACATACATTTTTGAAGAGCTTCTTCTTTTGATATTTCTCGAGCTTAGGCGGCCTCTATCCCATAAACCAAGTAGTTCACGTAATTCAAATACCAAAGAAAACTTTCACTCAAAACCTTTGATTCTTCATCCTTCTTGTAAGTCTCATGAGTCAATTGTAGAAGTTGGATTGCCATAAGTTACTCCTCGGGAAGAGAATCTTCAATTGGTATATTGTTGACAATGCTCAATCGAGAGAGATGATTTGCTACACCATTCTCTATTCTTTGATCACAAAGTCAAACTCTTGGAGTAGCAAGATCCATCTCAAATGCCTTGGTTTAGCATCCTTCTTAGCCATTTGATGCTTCAATGCCGCGTGATCCATGTTAACTATCACATCAACCAAACAAAATAACACCTAAACTTCTCAAATGCGAATACTATAGCAAATAGTTCTTTCCGTCATGGCATATTTTACTTTTGCATCTTCGAGAGTTCTACTTGCATAGTATATCACATGAAGCTTCTTATCCTTTCGTTAACCTAGTACTACACCAACCGCATAATCACTTTCATCACACATGATCTCCAAGGGAATCCCAATCTGGGGCTTGCACAATAGGGACACTAATTAACGCGCGATTAATATTCTCAAAAGCTTCAAGGAACTCTTCATCAAACATAACTGCTACCTCCTTATACAGAAGCCTCGTGAGTGGTCTTGCTAGCTTGGAGATTTCTTTGATGAATCTTCTATAAAACTCGTCCCAAAAAGCTTCTTATACCCTTGACCGAGTTAGGAGGTGCCAAACTAGTTATCACATCAATTTTTGCTCTATCCACCTCAATCCCTTTCTCGGAGGTCTTGTGTCCCAAAACTTTGTCTTCCTTGAACATGAAGTAACACTTTTCCTAATTTAACACAAGGTTCGTCTCTTCACATCGCTTCAAAACCCTTCAAAGATTAGCAAGAAAAAAAACAAAAGAATCTTCATAAATGTAGAAGTCATCCATAAACACCTCAACCAAATTTTCAATTAAATCCGAGAAGATTGACACCATGCACTTTTGAAATCTTGTCGGTGCATTACATAGCCAAAATGGCATCCTTTAATACGCAAAGGGACCATAAGGGCATGTAAATGTCGTCTTCTCTTGGTCATTGGGGTGAATAAGGATTTGAAAAAATCCCAAATACTCATCAAGGGAAAATAATGGGTGTGGTTAGCTAATATTTCAAGCATTTGGTCAATGAATGGCAGTGAGAAGTGATATTTCCTAGAGGCGAAATTCTATTTTGGGTAGTCTATACACATCCTATGTCATGTTATGGTTCTAGTTGGGATGAATCCATCCTTATCGTTCTTTGCTACTGTGACTTCACCCTTCTTTGGTACTACCTGTACCGATGAAACCCATGTGCTATCCGAAATGGGGTAGATTATTTCCGCATCCAATAGTTTAAGGATTTCTTTAAGAACAACATCTCTTAGGTTAGGATTTAACCTTGGATGTTCAACGGAAGTCATAGACTCTATCTCAAGGTGGATCCTATGCACACAAAGGGTTTCTGAGATTACTTTTATATGATCAAATTAATATCCTATGGCTTTCCTAAGCTTTCTCAATTCTCATAAAAGGATGTAAGTCTCAAGATCATTGAGTTCATCATTAATAATAATAGGATATGTAGAGCTTTATCAAAGGAAAGCGTACCTTAGACATTCCATGAGTGGTTTGAGATTGACCTTTGGAGCTTTGAGTTCACTCCAATCTCCATCAACGCTAGACTTAACATTTCTAACCTTATCTTCCTTAGTCTCCTCGTCCACTTCAAGGATGCTTATATAATGATGTTCTCATTTTAACTGATAGAGGCATTAAATCACACTGGCAAAATGATAAAATTCCAAGGGAACAAGGGAGTGTGAATCTACCCGGATCATATTTCTTCTTAGCAACCACCTTCCTTTGGATAATGGCGCTACACTCATGGGTTAAGACAACAACACTCTCCAATACTTTTTGCTTCTCCTTTACCTCGTCTTTGAGAAACTTGTTGTAAGGAGGAAACAACACAATGGCATCAAGAATTGGCATTGTTACGGTAACCTCACTAATTTCATTGTCAAACATAGCTCAATACTTCTCTATAACTTGTTTCTTAAATCGGTCTGGAAAAAGTAGTTTTGGTTCAAAAGGAGAAGGCACGAATGAGAGCTTCTCTTTTTTCTCCTTGAGCTCATTTGTAACCTTTCCCTTCCTTATTTCTTTCTCTTTAATCAACACTTCCCCTTTATCCTTTTCAATATCAACACCTTTCTCGTTTTCAACAACCAACTTTCCCTTTCTTTTTTCCCAATGTCATCATTAAGGATTTTCCCTTTGTCAACATTCATGTACACTTTGGGGTTTGGTTCCAACTTTCCAGGTAGGGAACCCCTTGGACGCTTAAAAGAGGAAGCTACTTGAGCAACTTGATTGTCCAATGACTTCACATGAGAGGCCAAATGCTCAAATTTGGCATTAAATTCTTTATATGCTCCATTCATCATCAAATTCATCCATTCCATTCTTGAGTTCATCCCATTCATCCTCTTGTTCATCTCTAAATGCCCTTTAGTTTGTCCCTCTAGGAATTGTTTAAGAAAGAGAGTGTTTGGATTTTCTTTACATGCTTGGGTTGGTGTTGTTACTTGGGGTAGGGTAGGGTAGTTTTGGTTAGTTTTTGAGGTTGGGTTGTTTTAATTTGTTTTGAGGTATTGGTTGGAAATTGCTTTGGGAGTTGTATTGTGGGTTGGTGTGGTAGTTTTGGTTGTAGGTTTTTCCGTGGGACTTGTTGGGATAGGTTTGGTCTTGGTGGTTCTCAACATTGGTACTCCAATAAGAGAGGTTTGGATGGTTTTAGTAGTTGGGTTTGAAGCTTTTTTGTTGATAGATACCAACAAAGTTCATCTCCTCTTGAGTTTCTTGACAATTCTCAACTCCAACTTCTTGATAATATTATTTTCCTTTAAAGTCTCCAATATAGTTAACTTGCCTTTGAGTGGCTTGAAATATATTATCAAACTTCTCACTCAAAGCCTTTATGTCTCGTCGAGTTTGGTCATCAAAACCTTCACTATCCCTTGTAGCTTTATCATAGGCTTCACAATAGTCTTCATCATTCATAAAAATATTCTCAACCAAGTTCATTCCTTGATCCGCTTATTCACCCAATAAACTATGCTTGCGGTATCCAAGAGCATTCTAAATTTTGGTAACACACGATAGTATAAAGTTGAAAGTAATTACTCTTTGGAGAACCCGTGGTGTGGAAATTGCAATGTGTAACTCTTGAACCTTTCACATGCTTCACTAAAGCTCTCATTCCCCTTTTGGGCAAATCCAGAAATCTCATTCCTAAGGCAACTTGTTCGTGAAGTAGAGAAGAATTTTTCGAAGAAGACTCTTTTACATCCCAAGATGTGATGGAGTTCTGAGGGAAATGTTTTTCCCTTATGTCTGCCTTATAATCGAAAGAAAATGGGAAAAGTCTTAGTTTGAAAACATCCTCAGAGATACAATTTATATTTACCATTCCGCAAAAGCATCAAATTGATCCAAATTGTCTAAAGGATCCTCCATTGGTAACCCTTGAAACTTGCTACCTTGGACCATGTTGATGATGTTAGCCTTGATCTCAAAATTATTGTTTACCACCAGTGGTGGACGAATTCCTGCTCCATTCCCATCATTGTTGGCTCATCAAATGCTCCATTCACATTTGGGTTCATTTGAGGATGAACCGGTCTTTGATCTACTCCATTGCCTTGTTCAAATTTCTCTTGCTTAACATTACCCTCGAAACCTGATGGAATGCTATTGTCTTCCATGCCTAAATGTGCCAAGTGCTCTAACCACTCTCTTGCCCCTCCCCTATTATTTCTTTCTAACCAGCGAATATCCTCAACACGATCAACACCTATAAGAAGGATATATCAAAAGGTAAATAAAAGATTAGATAATAAATGAAAATAACACTTAGTCTCAAAAGAAAATCAAATCCTAATGGATATTGCTTAATTCCTTGGCAACAACGCCAAGTTAATAGTAGGTTTAAGGCCTATCATTTAAACCTTATCGTGTATAGCACTTAAGGACCGATCCATGGAGAATTAAACAAAAAACCCACCAAAAAAATCATGTCTTAATATAATCAAACAAAAGATTTTAAGTTTCTGAAATCAAATTTGAAAGGTAAACTAAGCGGAAAAACACTAAAATAGGTTTTTGGAAATTCAAATAAAGGAAAACGAGCTTTTGTGAATAAAATAGGTGAGTAGGGTGATCAAATGCTAAATAGTGGAGCTTAATTATATCTCTTAGATCTAATATATTGGTCTTAGAGAACTAATATCAACTGATTCACTTTCGTGGCACTCATCCCTTTACTAATCATTCAATTATCAAAACTGTCATACGCTACCAAATTGCCAATGAGCAATATTATCAAGCCACAGCACTAAGCACCCTAATCAATTATTCTCATAGGGAAAGAATGCAAAGATCTTGATATGTTGTTCTGGCATTTCATCAAACACCTTGTGGGTGTGGATATGCCCGAGTTCTAAACTAACTTCATCAAGGCTACTCTAAGTTGTTACACTCCTAAACTACACTACAGGTAATCACCCTAATTCTATCAATTCCAAAAGCTCTTAAAAGACTACTCACTAATCTTCATGTTAACACAAAACATAAAGGTTGATCCTTTGTTAATCATGATCCTTTAGTTAATAAATAAAAATATTTAGAAGAAAACAAAGACTAAATTCTTAAAAGATCAAAATTCCTACAATGTTCTTGAGAAATCTCCCAAAGTGGCTAAAGAAATTTTTAAAACAAAACTTAGCCTTTTAATTTGGGTCTAAAATGGTATAAATACCAAAGCAAAAGCGTAGCAAATTTCTTTTCTCTTGGATTTACATCCTGAAATCACACTACATGTGTTAATAATTGAGTTTCTCTTATCGCGACTACCTCATAATTGATTCGATTCACTGTATACTCTCATTAATTGCTTATCATTTCTTCATCGCTCGGCAACACCCACTTCACCACTTGCTATCGATTACACATCGCATGTCTTTCGCTCGGCAACACCTTATTTTTCGCATGTCTATGCTTGCCAATACTCGTTATGTTGCCTGTTTGTCGCTCGATCGACGGTTACTCGTTACACATCTACGCTTGTGTTGATAATCGTCTTTATTCTGATCGATATCTGACTCGTCTCTCGGTAGCTGCCTGATCCAGAGCTTGTCTAATGCTCTCGTCTCACCACCGAGTATCGCGCAAACTCTGCCAGACACCTCCCGTATGACGACCCATCTGAAACCCGGTAACCTGTTTGATTCCTGATTTTGACACCGAAGCTTGTATCATTTTGGTATCAGAGCTTAAGCTCCTGTCAGGTTGTGTTATTCTGATTTTCCACATTTTTTGTTATTTGTTTCTTTGCTATTTATTTTAATTAGTATTGCACTGGTTCTTTGTATAAAAACAAAATTTTCATATTGGAATAAATTGCTTAATCTCGAATTAGTATTTGTTTAATCGTATTTTATTTTGTAACCTTTTTAATATAAATAATTGACCCGTCAGTAGTGGAATAATTCATTTGTTTTGTCATCACCGGTGTGCCTCCGGTTCCAACCCTAATGGCTTTGTTTTTTCTTCGTCGAATGTTATGGTGATTTTCTACTACTCTTGCTGATGGGATGATGGAATTGACCTTTTGAACAAGGTGAAGCCTCTAAACTACAACCAAAAGACAATATGAGCTCGAACTCGAGATATAACTTGTTTTAAGTTCGAGGATATCGAGAACGTTCTCAATGCTGAGATTCGAGATAAATAGTTCTCTACAAAAAACTTGGAGATATTGAATGTCATACTTGTCTGCAGCTAGATAGAGAGCACAAATGTGTTTGTTGCTAGGGCCCAAGGTTGCGCTGTAGAAGAATTCAAGGAGTGACTTGAGTTTTTCATACCTCAGATAAGGAATAGTGATTAATTTTTCAGGTGAAACTAAGTCCAAATTTGGACTGCAATCACACTTAGATTGAGATAAGATTCTTTTTATATATAATCTATTTAGGTTTATGATTTTATTTCTTTTTCATTGATTTTAAATAGAGTTATTTTCTCTTTCTTCTTTGTTTTTGCTACAAAATATCTTGACGTGTTTAAGAACATTTTATTTAATTATGAATTTTCATTAACTTTATGATTTAGCATAGTTTATAGTATTTTCATAATCAACATATGACATTAGTTTATCTTGGATGTTTCTGTTACATCAGTATGATATATTGTATTATTTAATGTGTTTTGAAGAAAAAAATGTTATTATATTGTAAAACTTCAGTTTCAACTAGCAATTCTAAGATATATTTTTTATTTTACCAAACATGTTGACTACATAGATTTTTTTCCCGCTATCCGTTTCCCTACTCTAATTTTTTCTATGGTAAACCTATTAAATAATGCATGAAGCAACATCATGTACCGATCGATTTTCAGTTGGTTATACACAAAAAGTGAGTTTTATCATCTAGTTCTTTTGACGAAACTATGCATATAACAAAGATTCATACAATTATGGATGAGAATTTTAGACTACCAACAACAAACGAATGTTCCTACCATTCACTTTTCAACATTGTTTTTACATATCAACTATTCCATGTGTCAATAGCTGTTTCGACAAGATTTTTATGATATAGTTATTAAAATATTGGTGATAATATTGGTGATGTACATATACTCTCTATCTATGATTTTTATATACTCAATCTTATTGGTGGAGAATTATAGATTTATCAGCACCATTAGATCAAAAGAAATCAGTAAGCGATTAACATTAGGAAATGAATATCGAGTTGGAAGAATCCATGGATACCAATACCTATTCCAGACTGGCAAGATGTCGAAGATATAAAATATTTATTCTAGTTTGATAATAAGTCAATTAGTTAAACTTGTTACCAAAACTCATAATCAAGAAATGTTAGTGAATTTGAGAACTACAAAAATGTCGATCCTATATGAGAGCTCCCAATCAGTTTGGAGTATGGTGAGGACAAGTTTTGTTGATATTATACAAAATTAGGATAGTATTTGGTCAAATCTATATATTGGTTAAAATATCAGGATCTTTATACGGAGAAAAATTCAATGCAAGGCGCAAAACTATCGAGATTATAGGCTTCCTCTTCGAATCTAATATGCCCTTATAATTTCAAAAGTTTTTATTTAGAAGACTCTATCTGGGTGTTGAAGGTTAAGTCTGAAGTTCCAAAGCAACAGTATAACATTTTGTTCATGCTCCGTTTGAATGTTTTTTGGCATTTCAAATATAGACCTTCTAAAAACATCCCTTAGCACCATGAAAGTTTTTGGTATGATCCCTTTATTTGTACATGGATTATATATTACATAGATAATTGAAGGTAGCAGTTAATTTATTCATACCTAGTTTTTTTTGGATTATCTAGTATATATTAAGGCCCAGAATAATAAGTTCCAACTGGTATAGAACAGAATCCTCCTGAGTTTTCTCCAATATCAGAGAGTAAAGCAATTTTTTGTAATCAAGCCGATATACGTGTAACATGGGGTTTTGTCGTGAGGTCTTGGCCAAGCCCTCAATAATGTGGTTCTTGGTGGGCAAACATGTCTATATGTGAATCATCGGTCAAATAAATAAATGGAAAAATTGGAAAGAACTTGATTTTAGCTTTGAAGCACAACAAAAATGTAGTTACAAGTAATATAACATGAAGTGGACAAGAAAAGAAGTCATGATTGGAATAGTGTTGAACTTGTTATTAAGATTTGCATTTGGGTTCAGTCTTTATATCATATAGATCAACTACATTATCAATGAACCAGAGGTCGTGCTAATCAAATTTTTTAACAAAACTAAATCTCTTTTTAGCTAAGTTTATGAAATTTCCTTTACCATTTTGAGGTCCTTCAACCAGATTTGTTTCATCATTTTTGCGCTATTTTTAGTTGGATCTCATTTTTTTTTGAATAATATGTAAAATTCTATTCAAAGAAAACCGTTTTTACAAAAACTACAACTATACTCCAGTAAAACCGAAAATAAAGCTCTTAGAGATAACTCGATAAAAGGTAGCCTCATTAAAACCTGAAAAGTGGAAAACCCATTGGGCAAAACCACTTCCCGGGATAAAGAGTACACACCATTTACGATTGATCTTAAAAAGTTAAAAACCAAAAAAAATTCAAACCCTCGAATCAAACAAGATGTGCAAACCGTCATTCATAATTCCATGAAGTTGTAGAACCGAGAGCCTATTCAAACTATTCTCCCTACCTCGCGAACCAGGCTATCCATGTTGAGAGGGACGTTACCATGTCTTCGTTGGTTTCTTTCTCTCCATAATATGTATGTTAACGCGTGAAAAGTGTAATTAGCCACAAAAACTTTCATCGTCTTGCTGCCATTGATATGAAACAAAGATATCATATCGTTGAACTCTGATGTGTATTCTTGACGCAGCAGTCCATATGCAAGCTTATGCCAAATTTGTAATGTAAAAGGGCAGGCGAAGAAAATATGATCTTGAGTCTCTAGAGGCTATGAGCATAAGGCACACTTTGCCAAAATAGTGGCTGACCAGATGAGCATCTATCTCTAGTTGCTAAACGATTTAGAACAGCTAACCACATAATAAATGAAAACTTTGGAGTAGCATGCAAAAACCAAAAAGTCTTGTACCATGAATTGTGGGGACGTACCTCCCTCAATTGATTCCATGTCTTCTTAGCGGTTTAAATCTATCATCCTTATATCTCTTTAAAGCTACATCCTAGTCTAAGTAAGCATAGTCCTAGACCTTTTTTATTCCAGGTTCAATCTGTGCCAGAGCTTGTGGTCTCCTTCGTCTAGGCCAGTTATTTACTAAAACCTCCGCCAAAGTATCAGCACCCCTAATCCCCATGTCAATAAATCCTCTTTCCCTCAATAAATCTATTAATCTGCAAAGTGAACACCAAATCATTGTACCAAAATGAAGTGTGAAAACCATTACGTACCTTAACCTTGTGATAGTCTTTTGCATAATTACGATACTTGAGGATTTTCTGCCACATCCAAGAACCTCCCGTCTTGGTAGCTTTTTTCGAACAGAATTAACATTTTCGAATTAGATTATTCTTTACCCAGTTTACCCAGAGGGAGTCCTTAGAAGAGACCAACCGCCATATCGGTTTGTAACAGCTCACCTTATTCGCCTCGACCAATGAATTTAAGCCAAGTCCCCCCCCCTCTAGCCTTGGTCTACAAACATCACTCCAAGCCACCTTTGCTTTCATTGAGTTCAAAGTCGGTCCAGACCATAAGAAAGCCGAGCTAATTTTCTTAATCTCCCTTATGCACGCTCTTGGGAGTCTAAATTCTGTAATCCAAAAATTTGTTAAGCTTGCTATTACCAAAGAGAGGACTGGTAATCTACCAGCGAAAGAAAGAAAGCGATTCTTCCAGGAGCTGATGCGTGTTCGGATTTTTTGAATAAGTGGTTGGTAGTCCAAGCTCGACATTAGCTTTGTTAACAGAGGAAGTCCAAGATACTTCACCGGTAAACTTCCAATCTCAAAAGGAAATACATTCAACAAATTCCGAGTGTCCGATGAGATTCCAGTGACAAACAATGTTGTTTTTTCCAGACTTATATCTAATCCCGAGATACAAGCAAATCTCTCAAATACAGCAAAAATACCCCTGACTGAGTGAACCTTCGCATCTGCAAATACCATGATATCGTCCGCGAAACCTAAATGAGTAACACTCAAACTCCTACAACTCGGATGGTACGCAAACTCACCATTCCTTGCGGCCTTGGCTAGCATTAATGTGAAGACGTTCATGCAAATAACGAATATATAAGGGGAGAGAGAACAGCCTTGTCGCAACCCCCTCTCACTTCTGAAAAACCCAGCTAGATCCCCATTTACCTGGACCTAGAAGGATGGTGTGGTTACGCACAACTCAATCCACTTAACAAACATTTTCGGCAGCTGCATTACTCTCAACAGATTGACAAGAAAACCCCAGTTCACCGAGTCGAAAGCTTTAGTAATATCAATCTTCATTGCACACCTAGAGGTGACATCCGGCTTATGATAATCTTTAACCAACTCAGATCCATGTGGTCCTGGTGCTTTATTAGAAGGCACAGAGAAAATAACCTGCTTTATTTCCAATGTCGATACTTCCATCATTAAACAACATCTCTCATCCTCAGAACAACGATAATCCAGAACCTGAGTCAACTCCATCATTGGAACCTAGGTCTCATTAATTTGAGGGGCCTTGAAAAAATAGAAAAGTAACGCACCGCTTCGGCTTTAATATCAGCTCTTGATGAAAAAATTCCTCCCTACCGAGGCCTAATCTCATAGATCGAGTTTCGCGCTTACCTTTCCTTGATCACAATAGTGATTTAAGACATTAACCAAAAAAACATTCCAGAGGAAAGAATGGAGAGTTACCCATTGGTTCTAGATAAGTGAGACATCAACAAGGCATCACACATTCATCAGCAATATCAACACAATGTGTGCCACATGGAGTAATTGCTTCTATAATAGATTTTTTTATTAAAAACAATTATATTCATTGTGGTTTATAAGTAAAGTTAATTGAAAACATTACTTGAATTCACATTAATTATTCTATAACATTTTCATGAGCTTAGTTTCTTTAAAACATATGCTTATAGTTTGTTTTTTTATCTAATATCATATCAAGCCAATTTGTTACAGTTATGACAAATTTGTAGATGCAGTAAGAAATAAATTTAATATTATTAATTAAATATTTTTCTTGGTTCAATGAGATGAGTGTACAAAAGTCCACGATCTGATAAAGTTTCACCATCAGAAATCAAGCTTTTAATGCCTTCATCAAATATTCTCCAATCAACTTTGGTAAAAGAATTTGTTCTCGTCAAGTTAATGTAAAAGATAAAAGAAATGTTATTTTTTACTATTTTCATAACTAAACTAGAACTTTTTTCCGAGCAGAGATGATTGAAGATTATTTGCTAAACGCATTAAATGCTTGACTTCCTAGGGTGAAGCCTTATCACATCTTGAAAAAGTAGCAAGCTCATCCTATGACTATTAGAGAAACAGTTAATTAATGATCTGATATTCTAAACTCATAAATGTATATTCAAAGAATGAAAAAGAGTGAAAAATATTTACTTGTAGGCTTTGCCTTTTTTAAATTTTCTATTAAGAGGAAAATACATTTTCATTACTAATGTCAAAGAGTATTTTAGTCGACGAAACAAAATAACAGATTTTGAAAACAGAAAAATAGTTTGACTAGGTATTACCTTCTCTCCGGAAAATCTTCACCCTCAAGAATCCCGAACTGAATAAATGTATTGTTCATCGCATCTACAAATATGATGTAGCTGACAACAAATTTACTTGACCTATTGTTATATAAAAAATAAAAAATATAGGCATATTTGTTGAAGAAACTAATCTTATAATATTTCGATACATTAATAAATGTAAATTCGTGTAATGTTTTCAACTATCTTGACTTATAAACTGCAATGTAATTATAATTGTTACTAATAGTAATATATAAGAAATTATTCCATGGTGCATGTATTGCTTTGATATTACTAATGGACGTGTGCCACTTTGTCTAATATCAACTTGTAACTCTCCATTCTTTTCGTTAGAATTCTAAAATATTTTTACTTGTAACACATATTTTCTCACATATATAGTATTTTTTTAGTTGGAATTTCTCTAAAAATATCTAAATACTTATAATGCAATCATATTACAACGTATTTTTGGTATTTTGAGTCATGGAATTTGATTTTTCTTTTGCAATATATTGGGCGAAAATGTTAAAAAAATCATCTATCAATTATGTATATGAAAGTTCATGTTATAGAGATTAATATGATTTCATAATCTATTGGATAAACTTCATAAAGAGCTTTACTTTACAAGTGGATCACATTTTAAAATTTGTTGCTACTGGTGTTAGCAAATTAGACCATTATCGTCATAAAATATAGGGAACATAATTCAAAGGTATTAGATTCGGAAATAAATTTCCTTATGTACACTTTTTTGTAGGAGATGATGTGCTGAGAAAAATTGAGTCTATAGTTGAAGTTGGAGACAACTACTGGTTAAACAATTTCGTTTTGGAAAATACTTGACCGATTTCTATTTCATTGAGATAATTAATACCAATGGAACTATGGGAATATGTATGTTCAATTTCTGTGCTCAAGATAAGAAGGAAAGTAGGCCAATTGAATATTTTATTTTTCGTCTAGATATGAAAAAAAGTTCAGCGTAAATGGTGAAACAATGTGCTTGTTATGTTTATGTCTTAGTTGTATTTGATATATTCTCGGTTGTTGCACAAATATGCCACTCATGTTGGTTGTCTTAAGGGTTATGGTAATAGATGTTGTATTAACTAGGGTAATGTTCGAAGGGATTAAAATGAGGTAGAACTGGTGCCTTTAGCCTGAAAACTATATCCCCATCCATTTTTGCAAAATGTTCCTTACCATATGAGAGAATTTTGGAGGAATTTTAGTCCTCGCAATATTCAACAAGTATTGCCTAAACTTCTCTTCATTGACACAAAACACAATACTGTCAATAATAATTTAAATTTTGGATTTAACTATAAAAAATACTCACTTCTCACATAATTACCATCATAGCCAGCCACAAGGATCTCGTTACCATCTTTTCATTGATTGGAATGTTCAATATACTCTCATAATACAGATTTCTCCTTTCTCTCTCTCCTTGTCGTGGGTTGCTTTCTTTGGCGGTGGCTTCTTCTTCTTCTTCTTCTTCCTCGACTTCTCCTTCTTATTTTTATTTTTCTTCCTCTTTGCAGATCTTTGTTTTTTTTTTCCACGAAAGCTGTCCTTTTTATTATTGTTGGTCAAACCAACCATATCACTACATCTAGTCGGTTATATGTCTACCTGTAAAGTTACAGTTCGTGTTAAAAACAGAGTTGAAACTTTTGTAACTTGGAGGAAACAGAGCATAATAATTTTCCGATCCTATCATCTGATCCATCTCAATCTTGCTTCTGACTATGCATCTCACCCCGTGTCTTCTAGCAGAGTTGGCTGAAGCCATCGCGGCTCACCTTTCGCTATGTACGATTGGTATCTGTGTTCTTCCGTGACACTATGTGCTATTTTTATCGCGTTTTTGTTCGCAGTTTCCGACACTGTTCGTATGTTCCAGTTTCCAATTTTTTGTAAACCATCTGTGATCTCTTTCAGTATGTTCCTGAATTTTGGCCAGTTGTTGGGTTGATTGATGGCCGTTTCCACATCCATTGAGGATATCTCGAAGATTACTTTGTTTTGTCGAAGGTCTTTCATGCATCCAATTGCCCACAACATACTTAGGAGTTCTGCTTCTATCACAGAGGATGCTTTGGAGAATGACCGTCGGCTATGAAACAACGTTTTCCCGTTGCTATCCCTTGTGAGCCATCCTGTCCCACTATTTCTACGTGGGTGTATCCATGAGGAGCCAATGTTGCATTTAACCCAGTCTGCTTGTGGTTTTAACCATTTTTGCAAGCTTCCCTGTTTTTCCTTTACAGCCTTGTCCTTATGTTTCAGCTTTCTGTTTATCGATTGCCATAGTTTTGACTCCTCCATTGCTCTCTATATTAACCCACCCGGTTCCACTCTTATCTTTTCAAAAATTAACCAATTCTGGGCTTTCCATATGTACCATAAGATCCATGGTATTGAGCGTCTGATGCGTTCGTCCATCTTCTTGTTATCATGCCCTTGCAGTATATGATATATATTGTCCGCAACAGAGGTTTTAGACCAGCCTCGGTTTGGTCTAAGCACGCCGCTATCTTCCCACATTTGCAGCGTATGGGCAGTTGAACAGGACATGACATATGGTTTCTTGCTCATTATTACATGCAGCACAGATTGGTTGCACCAAAATACCTCTTGCTTGTAGTCTAGTTTTCACCGCAATTGCTCCCACTATCACCTTCCATAGAAAATTTTTTATCTTTGGTGTGGTGTCTAGTTTCCATAATGTTCTCCATCTCTTCTTCTCCATCACATCAGTTCGCTGTCTTGGGGTTTCTTTTTGGCTCTGTATCTCTTCAGCCAGTTGATACCCAGATTTTGTGTAGTATAATCCTGTCTTTGATCTGCTCCATACATAGATATCTTCCATGTTGTGAGTTACCTTTGTCTTCCTTATGATATCCACATCTGTATGATTAAACATTGTTTGTATCATTTCTTCATTCCAGTTATTAATTAAAAAAACAAATTTAGAACTAGATACCTAGAGACCATTCCATTAAAAGAGACAAGATTGATCATAATGTTATCCAGAGATTTGACCCTAAAATATAAAGCAAGTGCACAGTAGCATTCGTAGTAGTACAACTGGGATCGAATCCACAAGGGCCAATAGAGTAAACTATTAATTTATGATGATTTAAACTAAGTAAGATGCAAGTGAGTTTATATGAATATCGACGTGAAAACTAATTAAATTAAGTAAAATAAAAGCATTAGGAAATGATTTTCATTTTGGGAATCATGATAATGAATACACCAATGATTAGAAATGCATCAATTATGAGGAA
Organism: Cardamine chenopodiifolia; assembly: GCA_963922655.1. Classification (NCBI taxonomy): domain Eukaryota; kingdom Viridiplantae; phylum Streptophyta; class Magnoliopsida; order Brassicales; family Brassicaceae; genus Cardamine; species Cardamine chenopodiifolia. The sequence continues at coordinate 10,931,858 of OZ000486.1, read as the reverse complement.
TGTGTTAAGAACCGAGCTAGAACTCAAATTACGGATGTAAAGTTATCCCACTATCTTGTGTAGTAACTATTTATGCAATAAAAATCCTAAGCAACTAAACCATCGTTTGTCAATAGAAATCCATGCATGCAATAAAACCCTAATTCAAATTGTTCACAAAGTGCAATAACTTCAATTGTCGTTGGTTAAGGTCACTCATCAAGGATAGATCCATTGATTTAGCAACACTTTTGGTGTTACGACAAGATTGATTGAGAGAAGAACTTAATTGGCCAAATTAGACAAAGTAATGAAAAAAAATCCTAGATGAAGAACTATAATAAACAACCTAGGAAAGATCTAATGATTATCCCTTTGGAAAACTTAAAAACTAATGATCGATCTACTCACCACATGCACAGAGAATACATGAAAGAAATAGATGATTTACTCACGATAGATTAGCGAAAGAAATACAAAAGAGTAGAAAGTAAAATATCTCAAAGAATAAAACTAAGAACAAGACCTTAAACTAGGGTTTCTGAATATTTGTGTGTCTCCTCGTCCCTGTGGCCGAGACCACCTATTTATACAAATAAAAGGAAAAATCTAAAAATGACTGAAGGCAATTTTTGTAAGTCGCATACAGATCAGTTATACTCTTTACTGATCGGTAGATGTCATCTTTGATACCAATCGGTTACACATTCATAACGATCGGTCTTCGTCTTTGTTGATTTCTACTCTTGATAATGTAATGCTCGAATTCCACTCCAAAGTTCCCCTTTTGACTCCAGCAAGTGTTAGTACCTAAAAAATACAAAGCACCAAAAACTATCTTGTTCTTACCAAAAAGACTCAAGACTAGGTATTAAAATACTCTAAAACCTGAGACAAATAGTGGTTAACTTAATTCACCTAGACTTCAATCCTTATTTGTCCTCAAGTAAGAACAATCAGAATTTCAAAATCCAAGGAAATAATTTGAAGAGCGAGGACTCACATATCCTTGGGAACAAACCTACCTTGGGCTTCTTTTCCGTAGACAGCATCAAAACTACGTCATAGTTGACCATTAGTGTAACAATAGCCAATACTCTAAATTCCTTAATCACAAAGAACTCTCATAATCAATGAATTTAACCTTTTGATATTCATTAAGTGTGTGTGCACTCTTAGAAAGGGAGTATTAAACATGTCAAAGGGTTTTGGTAATAAGGCTCTTTTAATGGTGCCTCATGTGTTTTGGCCATCCTAAAAGATCTAGGATGCAAATCATTATGCAAAATCACAGTGAGACACATACCAGCTGATGCATACATAGCCTTCCAATCATTGGATCTATAAAACTTAACACTTAGCCTTCAATTTTCCTTGATTTTTCTTAAAATACAACATGGTTTCTCCTCTGTTTTCTCTTTTTCATTTCTTTTTTCTCCTCTTTTTACTTTTTTTTTTGTTTTTTTGTTTTTATTTTAGATGAATGGAGAATAAATAGATAATATATACCGTCGACGAATCCAGCTTTTCTACCAATTAAAAATCGGATAGTTAAGCCCACAAAAATTCTAAACATTCTTAGCATTTCACATATCTAATCTGAATGAAACGTCAGCTATGTTGCTCTATATACTCCATAGTTTTTCCACATGAATGCATATGGTATCCAAAGACAGTTTAGGTGATGGTAAGGTACTCGACTGAAGATAAGTCCAGCCACTCATAGTAAGCAAGAGTGGTAAAATGGTGAAAAGAAAACTTTGAATGTATGATCCATGACATGATTATCAAGCCCCTAAGTGAGATGAATTAATTCCAAGTTCAAAGTTCCACTCAATAAGGATAAGTTCAATCATACAACTTTCAAAGTGATATGGACTTTCCTATTTATGGACCAATAAATAATAATAATTGTAACATTCTTCCTGCGACACAGGCCAAGACAGCGTGTTTTTCCTTGGTCTCGCTTATAACACTTTCTTCAAGAATTCAATGACCAAAATTTCAAACCACTAATGCTAACCTGAAGAAAAAGGGAAAAAATTTTGAGTGAAGAATAACTCAGTGAAAATATATTTCTGCCCCTACAAACATAAAACACTTTCTGATACATTGGTAGACACTAGCAAACATATAGCATGCCCTTCTATAATAGCTATAACATTCATGAAATCTCTCTTTCCCATAGCAAGAGATCCTTACATTGGTAGGTTCCATTATCATTGTGATGGCTTTTAGAACCTCATAAGTGGAGGCTTGCCCTTGTGGCTCAGACACTCCCATTTTGAGCTCGTCAACCGTTCTTGACCTATATGTTAACCTGCTGGCCCATCACAGTCGACTTACTCGACTCTTCATCATACATACATAGATACTAATACTTAACACCATCATAAATAAAATAACATTATGATCAAACATCATAATCATATATATAATGAATCTACTCAACAAGCGTCAAAACATGTCATTACTTATTCACTCCTACGAAAAAGATCTACGTCTATATGTCATGATTCATGAAGCATAAAAAAAAAAGAAAATATAGCTATGTTTCTGCAGATTATACCTGCACCTTAGCAACTAGATGACGAAGACTTATGTTTTCCTCTTACCTTTTCATTTGGACATGTTTATTGTGCCTGGGAGTTCACAACTGTGTTACGAGAAAAATGACATAGATTTTCCTTAAATAGAAACTTTCGTAAATTATAAACTTTCTAAAAAAAGAATTACGGTTACTAAATTAGAGAAGCTAGGGTTTCTGAAACTTTGTTTCAATTGCCGTCATCTTCAAACTCAGATTTCATCAAAAGATTACCTTGGAATCCTGATCTGTGAGCGACTTTAGAAAGATGACATGAAGGGTTTTTATTGATATAATTTTTGTCTTTTAACTTTCTACGGTTTACTAGGAAACTGCTGTTTAAGTTTGACTGCGAGGGATCCAATCTGCAAAAATCCTCCCCCAAATAACGACTATAACTTTCCAACCATAACTCTGATTTGGGATCAACATGCGGCTGTGGGTAGCTTTGATGTCGTGCAGCTCCCAGAAGTTATGGGACAAAAAGGAATATGATCGAGTATATCTTCTTCTTCTTCTTCTTCTTCTATTTATCTCTTTTCTCTCTTCTTCTCATGATCTATCTTCTTCTGATCTGGGTGGGGCACAAAATTGGTAAGGAAATATGATACATCAATTTCTTGTGGTTGCATTGCATATTTAGGTCTTTAGTTTCATTGTTTGCACATGCATTCTTATTTTACATGTATTTGAAGTAAGGATATGAAAGAAGACGACTAAAATGATCAAAAAGACCAAAAGGAGAAGATTGGTAGTAGAAGTGAAGATCCAGTGGTTTGGTGCATCGGTGTTGAAATGTCGGCGGTCTTGTCGTGGCTTGACGATGTCAGCAGAAAATTTTTGAAAACTGACTGTAGATGTGGCGGGGAGATGTCAGAGGCATGATGTATACCATGGTGGGTTCCAGCAGTATTTTGTAGCCATACCACGATGTCAGTGATCTCCATCGATATTGCAGCGGTATCGTGTCAGTCGATACAACCAATTTTTCTTTTCTAATCCGGTTTAATGTGGATTGACCCGGTTTTCATTTAATTTCCCTATAAATATTTCCAAACCTAATTAGAAAAGCTTATGATTTTTTTATGAAATTTCTGTCTCCTATTTTGGAGATTTCTTAAGAACATTGTTTGCTTTTGAATGTTTCAATCATGCAAATCTCTTTTAATCTTTAAATCTTCCAACTATTCTTTTAATAATCATGATTAGCAAAATATGAACCTTGTTGTTTTGGGTTAACATGATTGCTAGAGAGTAGTATTTTTAGAGCTCTTAGGAAAGGTAGATTTAGAGTGATTATGAGTAGATTAGGATTTTAGCCTTGTAATAACATAGATTCTTGCTTGATACATGGTATTAATGCTAGATTAGCTTTGAAAATGCTAGTTTAAAATATCAAGTGTTTTACATTCCTAGCCTATGAAATAGTTGATTAGGGTGTTTAATGGTTATTTAGGCTTGTCATTAATGCTCATTAGTCAGGTTATAGCTAACGGAAGTTATTAATTATTGGATGATTGTTGAAGAGATTAGTGTCATGAAGTGGATTAGTTGAGATTAGTGATCTAGTACCTAAGGATTTATTTTGGTAAGTAGAGTAAGGTCTCCTAGTTAGTAAATGATCACCCTAGTCACCTACCTCTATCCCAATAGTTTGATTTTCCTTTATTTGATTTCAAAACAATTTTTAGTCCATTCTCGCTTCATTTAGATTCAAATTTTGTTGCAAAATACAAAACACTTTTTATTGCATAGATTATGTAGAGACTAGTATTCCTAGTGTGTTATTCTTGTTTCCTTAAGGTTATATATATAAAGTGCTACACTCACGATATGATAATTGTAGCGTTTCAAAACGTGATTATCAAAAGACATTCTCTTGTATGTGTCTTGTCATTAATTTAGGGAATGGGGTTAATGGGCTTTTAACATGCCTTCACTCCGTGATTCAAAACTTCAGAATTGAGGTGTTACCATATTACATGTCATCCAAATACTCACTTCTCAGAGAATGAACTGTGGAGCAAGCATCAAGGTTCCCATCACCATCTTGTCATTGATCGGTGTGTTCAATATACTCTCATCATGCCTTATTCATAGTTTAATTTTATGTGGAAGATAAGTCTGTATCAACATCTTACTCAAACTCTCAACCATCAAGTTTCTTAATAATATATTATCTCATTTATTCGCTATAACCTTTTTCATAATTCCTATTTATTTATCTTGGTCTTAGTTTATTACTCTTAGCAGTACCGTGAAAATATGTGAATACTTTCCATATTAAGCATGCACGGCCATAATGCAGGCTTTCTACTTTTGGATACATGACATGGGGAATTTTAAGGTTGGGAAACAATAGAGTAACCTGTATAGTAAATGATAATAAGAATTAAATTCATAGTAAAAGTGAAAGGTGGATGAAAACTCAACAACGCCTAGTGGGCAGTATAACCTTTTCATCTGAGAAAGAAATTTACTTGATATAAATATGATAAGGAAAGGTGACTACACCTACCTTTTCAAGAACTGTCTTCAATTCAGGAAGTTCATTATAGTACCTCATGCTCGGATCCGGAAGTTGTATATGTCGAAGAAACAATTTTAAAATACAAAGAAAAGTACAATTGTCATAAAAAAAACAAGCCAGGTCCACCAATAAAAGAGGCATTAAAATAGATTCGACAGACTTCTCAACCAAAACAGAACTGAAAAAATGAATTATGACTTCTATGTTTCATAGCTCAATATCTGGTTCTCATTAAAAGTGCCGTGAACATCTTAGAGTAGCATTATTATTATTTTGAATATTATGTAAAATTATATTCAAAGAACCCTTTGTACAACAAGTTTGGCTGTTTTTCGAAAAAGTAAAAACCTAGCTACAGCTCGTAAACAACAGTCAAAAGTGGTATACCTCGTGAAAACCCAATACTGGAAAACCCATTTGGAACAAAACCAAGTATTGGGAAAAAGAGTACACACCACATTTGATCGAGCTTAAGGAATACAAAACATTGAAACAAGAGTTTAAACCAGGATAATAAAACTAATAAAATCAGACTCGAGTGGAGAACCAAAGTTGCAGACCATCGATCATATGTCCTTTTCTTCGCAGCATTGAGAGCCCTACCATATTTTCTCCTCCACCAATAAGTAAAGGACTACCATTTCTGCATTTCAAAAACATAAATTTTTGCAATTCCAATTGAATTAAAGTTCTTCTTCAAAACTACACTAACGTTTTTATCCTATAAGGTAATTCAACTTCAGCGCAATTTCAAGATGTCAAATTTACATATCACCTATATATATATATATATATATATATATAGCCCTCTAAAATAGTTTATTTTGTATTAATCTAGACCAACCTATAAAACTGTCAATCAATCTCTAAAATGCATCTAACCTTGTCTTATTGGTTGATGTTTTGAAAACCTCTCATTCCTTTTGGTTATTAGGTTGACTTGGGATGTTTTCTATTTCAGGTATCTAGGCCTAAATTTTTTATTAGTATAAACTCAGCTGCCTACCATAAACTATTAACATACATTTCTTAAAAGAATTCTTATCTAAAGAACATAAGTTGGAAAGTTATGTATGAGTTTTCTAATATTATGACATATTTTCCATATATAAAAAGATAAGTAATTAATATGGCATATATTACATTTTCTATATTTTAATAGCTTTTCCAATACAAATTAAAACGCTTACTAATTTTAAGTTGTTTAGATTTTAAGGATTTTAAAAGTTTTAGAGTATTTAGATCTTTTTATAAATAATGTACTTAGGTTTAGGATTTTATTTACTTTTCATTGATTATTAAATAGAGTTGTTTCCTTCTTCTTTTGTTTTTGCTACAAAATATATCGACATGTTTAAAACATTTCGTTTAATTATGAGTTTTCATTAACTATATGATTTAGCATATATCTGGTATTTTCATAATATACATATAACATTAGTTTATCTTGGATGTTTTTGTTACATCAATATGATATATCATATTATTTAATTACAGTGAGTGAAAATGTTTAAGATTTAATTACAAATTTTACTCTTAGAAATAACCAATATTCTAAATTTGTAAATGTTTAAGCAAGTTATATTCCCTATTTCTAATGGCTTTCAACATAAGCCAATAGTTCATCATTTTACCAAGGTTCTAATGATATCATAAAATAATGCACATGGTGGATTTTCTGTTCTAAAAAACATGCAAAGGAATTTCCTCCTCTGATGATATTTCTTTTTAGTTTCTATAAAAATGAACTTGAATTTTAATCTTCATATGACATTTCTAAGTAAATTAGTTTTTATGATGTTTCCCAACTCATGTTGATTTAAAATTTTTTTTTAAAGACCTCCATAATCAGAAACAAAGATTCATATATGTATTTAAAAGTAATGAATATTTTATCTTCCTCAAAAACTAATGAAAATTATGATTAATCTCTAATGATATTCTTTTTGACTACATGTACAACACATAGTTATTTTTTCACAAGTAATTGGAGCGTGTTTGCAACAACAAAAGATTGGTTGTTGGGGACTCTTTTAAAATGCTTTAATATATAAGCATCCTTTTACATCTCTTTTAGTGTTTGGCTATAAGACATTAAACCAAAAAAATTGAGCGGAAAGAATGGAGTTTTACTGGTTGGTTTACATGAGTGAGACATCAACAAGGAATCACACGTTTATCAATGATATCAACCTAATGTATGCAACATGGAGTAAAATATTTTATACTACATGCTTTTAATAAAAAATATTTATGTTCATTGCGGTTTATAAGAAAAGATAAAAACATTACTTGAGTGCACATTTATTATTCTATTAAAGTTTCATGAGATTACCTTGTTTAACAAATATGCTTATAGTTTGAGTTTTATATAATATCATATCAAGTGAATTTGTTGTCAACTACAATAAATTTTTAGATGCATGAGCAATAATTTTAATGTTGGTTCCAGATTTTGGATCCGGTTTGAGGGTGAATATTTTTTAACAAAGGTAATGCCTAATAAAATATTTTCTGTTTTTAAAATAAAATATCAATAACATATTTTTTAGTCACTAATGACTCTGAAACGAGTATTGGTATAAATGGTTTGTCTTCTCATTGGAAAGACTCAGATAACAGAACCTAAAAGTAAAAATCTTTTCACACTTTTGTTATATTCTTTTAAATTACATTTATCAGTGTAAAAATATAATATTATTAATTAAATATTTTTCTAGGTGCAACCAGACGAGTTTAGTGTCGACATCAAATATTCTCCACTTTACTTTGCCAAAAACACTATTCTCGTCAAGTTAATGTACAAGGGAAAAAATGTTATTTTTTACGATTTCGTTAACTAGAAGAGAAATCTTCTTCTTGAACAAAATTTATTGAAGAATATTAGATGAAAGCATTAAATGCTCAATTTCCTAGCATAATTCCATATCAAGTATTGGAAATGCTGCAAGCTCATCCCATGACATTTAAAAAAATAGTTAATTAATGATATGATAATTTACACTCATAAATTTAAATTAAAAAAATGTAATTAAAGAGTGCAAAATTACTTGTAGGCTTTGCCTTTCTGAATCTTCCTACCGAGAGCAAAATACATTTACATTAAAAAATTCCAAGAGTATTTTAGTCAACGAAACAAAATTATATTTTGAAAATAGAATTTTTTTTCTAGGTATTACCTTCTCTTAGAAAAATCTCCACCCTCGAACCTCATCATGAATCTCGAACTGACAATAAAATTATTATTCATCGCATCTACAACTATACTATAGCTGTCAACAAATTTACTTGATCAGAAATGATAAATACGAAAACAAAATATAAGCATACTTGTTGAAGAAACTAATCTCATAATTTTTGAGAGAACAATAAATTTAAATTCATGTAGTGTTCTCAAATTATCTTGGCTTATAATCCACGATGTACATACAACTGTTACTAATAGCACTATATAAGAAGTTATTCCATGGTGCATAATACTGATGAATGTGTGTCACCTTGATGATGAATCGTTTGTCTTATGCCAACTTGTAACTCTATATTCTTTTCACTCAAATTAAAAAAAGAAATAATTAATTGTAAGAAATATATCCCACATATATAGTACTTTTTACATTGAATTGATTTAAAACTATCTAAATACTTATAATGCAGTCATGCTACAACACTTTTTTGGTATTTTGAACCGTTGAATTTGATATATATTTTGCATTTTATTGGGCAAAACTTTATGAAGGAGATACTTGATTTAGGACATGTAGGGAACTTTGCTACCAGTAAAACAATATTTTTTTGGAAAATACTTGATTTATTTCTATTTTGGAATAAGGGTGTTCAATTGGTATGTTTAAGATGAGAAGGCAACTAGACAAACTGAATATATTTTTTTCATCTAGATATGAATAAAAAATTAGCATAAATGCTTAAAATGGGGTTTGTTATGTTCATGTCTAAGTTGTAATTGATATCTTCTCGGTTATTGCACAAAAAGGCTACTCATGTTGGTTGTTGATAACATCGTTATTTTACCTATTGTAGCTATGATTTTGAGATGATTAACAACTGTTTTGATATGATTTAAGTGATTTTAAGTCACATTTCGAGTATTTCTGTTTTCAAAGTCATTACAGGTTTTTAGACATAAAGGATCAAAAAGGGAGCAAAGCACGTTCTTCTACAGTTTTTGAACTTCATATTGAAGCCTACCTTTGAAGATGTTCCAGTTGACTAAATTCAACGTACAATATTGCATTGGAAAGATAGAAGGTTCATATTTTACCTCCAACTAAAATTAATCCAATCCATTCATCCAATCAGAAGTTATGATGAAAGCATTGAAAACATGTCCTACAGAAGAACCCCATAACATGCACCATTGCGACACCAGAAGCAGTAAGCGTCATGACCAGCCCATCAGCCGAGTCTTGGAGTTGCTTTGAATTAAGACCACTAGGATATAATACATGAGGAATCTTTGTCATGTACCAGCCTGTTGGATGAGTCACAGAGGAGATTAGTAATAGGTAGTTTGATTATCAAAGGTAGTCCTTTTATAGAGGAACCCCCTTAGTTATGCGAGTTCTAGAATTAATTAGAGAAGAATTTATAAACTATTGATAACCATAGTCCCTGTATAGTTCCTCATCGCCCAAAGATTGATTTGTATTGATTTCCTTAGTTGTTTACTTGCTATTTACATTACCATTGCTTACCAAAAAAACCCAACCTTATATTCGTCATATTCTCGTTTTAGTCTTATTAAAATCGTCTTACTAACATAACACTTTGTGGGATCGATCCTAAAATACTACATACAATTAGTTGTGCACTTAAAACTTCTGTGTTGCTTTTATAGGTAAAAGTTTGGATATAAAACAACACACATCCAGCTTTTTGGCGCAGTTGCCAGGGATTGATTGTTGATCACGAGTCTAAGACTAGTGCCTAGTCTAGGACACTTTCTTTCTAATCTTTAGTTAAGTTTTTACATTATTTCAGGAGAATTTGAAGATGACTTTGATGTTATCAAAAGAAAAGACCCTCGCGACAGCACTATTGGAGAGGATATAGCGCTCCATAAGGCATTGTAACAAAAGAACTTTGTACCAACGGATTACTCGATGCATGACACTCATATCAGTCACTAGTGACCAGCCTATGCACCTCCTAGGCGTCCATATCACCCACCAAGTCACTCCCGTGAAGACTTGTTTGTGAGAGCTGATAGAGACTTTGATCACGACGAGATGATTGGACTTTACACAAACAAAGACTGTTCGTTTGAGGCTAATGAGGCAACCATGCCACAAAATGTTTCAATGGAAAAGAAGCTTGAGGAGAATGAAAGGACATATGGAAGCACAAGCAAAAGACCACGAAGCTTTTGGTACTAAGCTTGACAAGATAAAGAGTGAATTCAATGGTAAGTTCGAGTCTCTCACCAAATGACTTTCAAAGGTGGAAGAGGAGATACAAAGCATCGTCATGGAGCTACAAAACCAAAACGAAGACATTTAAGATCACAGCTCCAAGATTGTCAACCAGAATTGAGGACTTAACAATTCATTTTGAAAGACATAACACCTAGAAAGAAGGAGAAGGCAAACCAGGCTTCATAGAGACGTGTAGCGCCATCACACCACTTATTGCTCAGTCCCAACATAACACATTAAGACTTAGCCTCCTGGCTAATAGGTGGTATCCACTTGAGAGAACTAGGAGAGTTCAATAGAGCAATAGCCAAGCTATCCCCTAGGTATCTTATTCAGCAAAACATCTTTGGATTATGATATTGATCGTTTCTTTCTTGACAGTTGTGAAACAAGTAAATAGATACACGAGCTATTCAACCAAACACTGTAGTACCCAAGGCCATCCCAAACACTATGCAAAGTCCAGGGCGATTTCTCATTTATCTTTCCATAAGAGGAATCAAATTCAAAGATGCACTTTGCAACTCAGGCTCGTGCATCAAACTAATGTCTATGGATATTGCTAAGGAGATTGGAATAAAGGAGCTGCAACCATGAAAGATTCACACTGGACTTGCAGACTCATCTCTTACAACTCCAAAAGGCATGGTCTTGGACCTCTGTATAAGGATTAGAAACTATAATGTTCCAACCGACTTCCACATTGTGGAGCTACATAGAAAAACATTATCTATTCTAATCCTTGAAGGATCATTCTTAGCAATGGTAGGAGCAGTCTTGGATTGGCCCAATTAATGTATGTTCTTCGACAACATAGCCACAGGTGTGTTGTACAAAACCACCGCCATCGCACCAAACATTAGCCGTGAGGAGGATACTAGAGAATCATCGGACGACCTTATGGAAGAACAATTCAAAGGAGGACGTAACAAAGTTTATCTAAGGATGAACGCTCTGCCCTGCTTCGCATAAAGATCATATATAAGCCAAGCTAAAGAATTTAAACGAGCGCTTAATGCGAGGTAACCCATTGGTGAGCATTTAGATTATGTTTATTGCATTTTACTTTTATAGCTTTCATGTTTTAGTTTCAGGTTTTGCATAAGAAAATAGAATACAAAAAAAAGGGAAGAAAAAGGTCAACCTAGAGCTGAAACTTGAGGAAGGGCTCTGGAGCTATAGGAAGAGCCCATGCATCGCAAAGAAGCCTTCCCAACAGCCCATCTCGCCCCAACCAGCTCGAACCTGCATCAAAACATCATGCATTGCATTAAGTAAGTTTCATTTATTACTAATAGTTTTAGTTTATTACTTCAAGAAAAATCCAAAACACAAACAAAAATTTTAGAAAACAAGAAAAGCAAAAGAAATAAGGAAGGAAAACATGGACGGTTAAAAGAGCCGTGATAGCAAAATAAGGCTTAATGAGTCTGTCAAAAGGTTTTAAACATCACAAACTTGACATTTTCATGAAGCACAACCATGGGATTCAAGTATGCTATCATGATGGATCAAGAAACAGAAGAAGAAGACAACATCTGAACCAGTGCTCCTAGAGGAGTATGTGTCGCGCTAGAGGTGCATTCCACCACTCCAGTAGGAGCTTCAACCGCACCAGAACAGCCTCCATCTCCTGTTTTCCTTCTGCATCATCCTTCCATCTCTACTGCATCCGTACATCAATTATATATTGCAGCATCACTACAAACAACTATCTTATGTATGTGTTATTTGGTTTTATTTAATTTTAATATTGATGGTTTTGGGTTTTTGTCTGAAGAAGGATGCAATTAGAAATCAAAACATTATAATTAGATTGAAACTTGTCTAATCCAATCAATTTCAAGCAATAACAAGAAAGAATAAAGACTATATCACCTTGCCTCCACCATCACCATCACCTACCAACATCAATCCCACACACCACAATCGTCCCATCGCATTCCCAAACAAGGTGACATTGTTCTTAAACCAAATCTTTCTTTTTCCATCTATTTATTTCTTCCTCTTCTCTTTCTTTTTCCCACCGAGAACTGTGTGATTTAAGTCTGGGGGAAGGATGTTTCATCTGATATTTATGTTACTTTCTATTTTGTTGACTTGAGATATTTTTTCACTTTTTACATCAATATGGTTTTATCAAGTCAAAAATTTTTATTGAGTCAAAATTAGTAGGGAATAAGGACATTATCATATGATGATGTTTGCCCATTATGTGTTGAGAATTTTTTTTCTTAGGACAACTTGCAGATTTTGCTTAGAGCGGACGATACATAAAAGCTCACAAACTTGACCTCTCCCCTGAGACTTTTGTTGGATCGAATGTTAACTCTATTTAATTTGGACCACCTAATCTGACTTAATATTTTTCATTGAAGGTTGTAGATCAGGGAAACGAGCAAAAATATCCAGGATCAACTTTACCCTTTTTACCACCCTCTTGTTGATCCTGAATTGCAACTTACTTTTAGTGGTTCCACGCCCTTAACCATAGCCCTTTCTTTTAAACCACATGCCATCTTTTTCATCATTATCACCTTCAAGTATGTGCAAAAATGTCGGAGAGAAAGAGACCACGCAGTCCTCCGACAACTTAGAAGAAGAGTTTCAGAAAGACGAGTTTCAGAAAGACGAGACAGAGTATGAAGATCCTATTTCATTACATATTCTACTTATGGGATTCACAAAATAAGGTATTAATTTTGTTCTTATGAGACATTATTTCATATAAAGTATCATTTCCCTTTTCAAAAAGAAAAAAAAATCTGAAAGGAAAGGAAACATATACCCTTTGTATGAGTCTAATAGCTTAGGAAAATCTCAAGGAGAGCCATCGGTCAATTCTCTAGATGAAAGGAGTCAGTTACAAAGGAATCTTCACAAAAACTCTTAAAGTTAGGGAAAAATCAAAGTAAAAGAAGAAAGAACACGACGACAAAGTGGTTGAAGATTGTGGACATCATCAGGTCTATTTCCTCTGACGGTTTTGCATAATAACTCGCACCCACCATACCATCCATTACCCTAAACACACTTAACTCCACCAATGAACACCAAAAAGCCTTCCGTTACACCAATCTCTGTCTACTCTGAATGACATCCTTTTAGAGAAACTGAAGTAATTATTTAATGAATGTAGGGAGTACACTGATGTAAATACAAGGCTTTTGCAAGTTTAGGATCGATGGATAATAGTAGGGAAAGCGATGAGACAATAGTGAGAATGTTCTAATGTTAATCTTTGTTTAATGTGGTCTACAACTAATAGTTTGAAATGCAGTCTTTGATGAGAAGAAAGTTCTCATGATTTTCAAACCTATTTTCCATGACTTTACTCTCTTGTGTGCTTGAGGACAAGCAAAATTTAAGTCTTGGGGAGTTGATAACATCGTTATTTTACCAAGATAATTAACAAGTGTTTTAGTATAATTTAAATGCTTTCAAGCCAAATTTTGAGTATTTCTAGTTTCAAGGAGTCATTACCGGTTTTTAGGCATAAATGATCAATAAAGGAGCAAAACATGTTTTTCTAGAGTTTCTGAATTTCAGATTGAACAATATCCAATGGACCAAATTAAACATATAATATGTCACTGGAAAGCTAGAAGAGTTTTCTTTAACCTCCAACTGGAATCAAACCAATCAATATAGTCAATCAGAAGTTATGATGAAAGCATTGAAAACATGTCATGCAGACAAACCCAATAAGAAGCAGCAGCGGCACCATAAGCAATACAACGGCAAAAATCCATAAGCTAGCTCGTGTATCTGCGCCAGAACTCACTCAAAGCCCATTATGACCAAAACGACCCCACATCAATTTTATTAACACTAAACCAACTTAAGATGCCTCAAACCTTATAAATACTCATCTTAAAACCCTAGAAGGGTATGAACGATTAGTTTAAATCAACCAACTCATGGAGAATACACAGAGACGCCTCGAGAAGCCCTTGAAGATCAAAGTACTTAGTTCATTATCTCTTTCATTGTTAGCTTAGTTTTCAACATCATTGGGGAGTAGATTAGCTTTACAATACTGTTGAGTTCTAAAACGTTTTGTTAACAAATCCCTAGTTAGTTAGACATCTTAGTCGATCATTGATACCTGTGACATTTTGCATATATTTTAACACGTTTAATTTACAGCTTTTACTTTCTACAATCACGATAACCATACATACATATTTCGTTCTAGCTTTATTTGTTGTATCACAATTCATAGTGTGACATTGGTCTTTGTGGGATTTGACTCTAATCTTTACGATATCACACAACTTTTCACTTGCAGTGATAGAGAAGGTTAAAACCCAAGACATCAACCTTCATTAATGATATCAACACAATGTACGTATCATGGATTAAATGTTTCTATAGTACATGCTTTTAATAACCAATGTTTGTTCATTTTGATTTATATGTCAATGTAATTAAAAATACTATTTGAGTTGAAATTTATTATTACATCAAAATATCATTTAATTAGTTTCGGCATGCGCAACACTAATAAACATCAGTCAAATGCATGATTATGCTTCCTCTTTATTCATTCATGCCACGCAATAACATTCATTCATTTATTCATTCATTCATGTAATATTATGTTATTGTTTTTAACACCCTAGCATCAAAAATTCCTTATACATGTCTAAACTTGTACATCCTAGTATACCTAGATTTGTTAAGAATCCATGAATCATATTCTTACCTTGTCACTGAGTTGTCATGTCTAAACTTTCAAGTTAGGACTTTACAGCGCATATGGCTTCCTCTCCACAGGATACAATAATTCAAGCTTGTCTATATCTTTTATGAGCATTATTATTTTCATAATCATCAGCGTCCTCTACGTACATAAATCTTTGTGATTGACCTTCATTAACAACAATTTTTGCAAAAACATAAATAGATAACAAGGAGTCTAACACCATATACCTAGAGACCATTCAATAAAAAGAGACAAGATTGACCACGACCAAAGTATAGAATAGGACGATATGTCTCAGTTATATGTATATACTAATTTCCCATTTATATCAAAATCACTGATAAATGGAAGATATATGGGTGTAGTTATGCTTTTAGCAGGTGCTGAGCAAAACCATAATAAATAAAAATACAAAGGAATAAGTAATAATAATTGTAACAGTCCCACCACACATGCCAAGACAGCGTGTTATTATTTGGTCTCGCCTGCTTTCTTCAAAAATTCACCAACGACCAAAACTTCAAACCATAAATGCTAACCTGAGAAAAAGATATAAAAGGTGAGTAATAAATTACTCAGTCAGGATATCCTTTCCGCCCACTGGAAACATAGAAGAACACTTTATAATCCTATGTAAAATTCATCAAAACAAATAAACCTAGAAATTAGCAAACATATAGCCAACCCCTCTCGACAAGTTATAATATACATGAATTATCTCTTGCCCAAAACAAGAGATCCATACATCGGCAGATTTAACCCTCCTCGTGATGGCTATTAGAACCTCATGAGTGGAGGGTGGCCCTCGTGGCTCAGACACTCCCATTCTGGGCTCATTAGCCGTTCTTGATATGGATGTTAACCTGTCGACCCATCACACCTAGTTACTTGACTCATCGTCCCAAATCACATAACATTATCATCAAACATCATAAACATACATATCAAGCATCAACTAAACAAGAATAAAAACATGTCATTACTTAAATCACTCCTAAGCAAAAAGATATAAGTCTACATGTCATGATTCATGAAGAATAAAAAAAATATAACTATGTTTCTGAAGATAACACTTGCACCTTAGCCACTAGATGACGGATGAAACTCATGCTTTCGTCTTACCTTATCCTTGGGAAATATTTACTATGTCTGGGAGTTCTCACCTGCGTTACGAGAAAAGCGACTTAGACTCCCCGGAAGAGTGGCCATAACTTTCCAACTGTTCCTCTTGATGTCATGAATCTCTACAGAAATTACAGGACGAAAATGAATCCTCTTGATCCTCCATTTCCCTTTTTTCTTTTTTTCTCTAATATATGTCTCTTCTTCCCTTTCTCACTTTCTATCTTTTCTCTCTTCTTCTCATGATCTATCTTCTTTTGATCAGGGTGGGGCACAAAATTGGTAAGAAATAACCCTAAGATTCTCTTATATGTATCTTTAATAATTTAGGGATTAGTCTTAGTGGGATTTTAACAGGCCTTCACTCTTTGATCCAAAATTATGGGATAGGGGTGTTACAATTCTCCAAACTTAAATGAATTTCGTCTTCAAATTTTTGTGCAAGTGTTCTCCACAAGAAATTTTTTTAACTCACAGCTCAACGGAACACCTTGACTGCACTCTTGTTGCACCATTCTGATAACCATTTAGTATAATTTATGGCAAATTTTCCATTGTTCTCAAAACACATAATACTAACTCCTAATTTCACGCTGGCAACAGAAAAAAACTAAAACAAACAACTCATGTAATTCATAACATTCAAATAATCAATCAATAAAAAAACTCAGAATTTCAATCAAAACTTTTTCATCCACTACTATCTCTGAATCTCCATGCACATGCTTTTTTCTTAAATTATGAGCCTCAACTTAGGCACGCTAAACACACTAGGTTATAATCAGAACCATACTAGACATAAACAAAACAGAATCTGAGTTCAAGTTTGTCATTGGTGGTTTTTTCTAAACTCGTTTAACTTTGAAAACAATTCTCAAAGTAGATGGAGCTAAATGGATGCTATGGCCCAGCTTTTGATGTGTGAAGAGTTCAAGAAACAAAAGAAGAATATAAGGAATCCACCGATCCAATTCGGGATCAACAAGATTCACATTTAAATGAAGTGATGTATTTTAGAGTAGAGATTGATCGATATGCGAGGAAGATAATTTCAAATCCAACTGACTTTAGGACTTATCATTTCATATAAATAGGGTTGCACGTTTTCCTGTTGTTCCAACTTATTATTATTGTAATCTTTTCAGCTTTTTGCTTATTTTTGTACATAAGGGAGAAGAAAAGTTTATCTCTTCCAGAAGTGCTTTCCGAACCCTTATTATAGTTATTTTTATATGTATGCTATCCTTGAATTCAATTTTGATGACTTCATCTATGTCTGAGTAATCCACCAGTTGGGTTTGGAGGCTAATCAAAGGGATTTTATGATCAATCAGGTTTAGGTTGTTAAATTAGGGATTTATCATTAAGGTTCTCCATCATTTGTGTTCTATATGCTTATGCTAGGTTGACAAATCTAGCATCCGAGTGCTAGGTTTAACCTACGCAACAAAAGCGATAGTTAGGTTACCGGAATCAATAATTGATGAGCTTAGTATCCTTAGTCAACGACATTTGAAGTTAAGTCATCTAAGTGAACATATCAAACTTTTTCAGAAAGATAATATGTCTTGTAAGGCTCATTCGGGAGTTTAGTGTCTTAGGTTACATGTTTAGATAGTTAGTACCGCGGGAGTAGGCTATCTTTACCATCATTTTTCGAGTTAAAGAACGATAAATTGGCAAATCCATTTCTAATTAGATAGCTTATCGATTATAATACCGGCTAATTTCCATGCACTAAAAGCTCGTCTCTATTAGTTTACAACGTTAATCAACTTGCTTTTATTTTCTTTTACTACAATCATTATGAACTACTTGAGTCATCACAATTGAGTCATCACAATTTTTAGTGAAACTTTGGTCTCATTGGATTTGATACGCCATCTATTCTACCTCATGCTCTGTGCACATGCAGTGATAGTGAATGTTTAAAACTTGAGACATCTCTGTCTTGCAACAAAGGCGAAGACAGCGTGTTATTCCTTGGTCTATGTCCTGCAACTCAATGAGCAGATTCTTTCAACCGACTAGAAACAGACTTTAAAATCCTATGCAAAATTCATCAAAACCCATAAACCTAGACTCTAGCAAACATATATCATGTCCTTCTCGATAAGCTTTAACATTTTCGTTATGGCTTTTAGACCCTCATGAGTGGATACTAGCCCTCGTGGCTACGACACTCACATTTTGGGCTTGTTTGTTGTTCTTGACCTGCATGTTAACCCATGAGCCCATCATAGTAAAGTTACTTGGCTCTTCGTCATACATACATTGATACTCATACTTGACACCATCATAAATCGTATAAAATTATAATCAAACATCATAATCGTATATATCAAGCATCAACTCAACAACCATCAAAACATATCATTACTTATTCACTCCTAAGTAAAAGGATCTAAGTCTATATGTCATGATTCATGAAGCATAGCAAAATAAAATAAAACTATGTTTCAGCATATCTCACCAGCACCTTACCCACCAGATGATGGAAACAACTCATGTTTTCTTTTTATCTTCTCCTTGGGACATGTTTACTTTGCATGGGAGTTCACAACTGCATTACAAAAAAGCGACTTAGACTTTCCTAAAATATAAAATTTCTCAAATTAGAAATTTTTGAAAAATAAGAACTTTCCAAAACTAGGAATTAGGGTTTCTAAATTAAAGAAACTAGGGTTTTCTGAAGCTTGGTTATAGTTGTCATCATCTTCAAACTCAGATTTCGGCCATAGGTTACCTTGGAATCTTGATCTGTAAGTGGCTTAGGAAATAGATTGTCTTCTAACCCTCTGTGGTTCACTAACTAACTGCTCTTAAAGTTTGACGGCAGCATAATTCGATCTGCAAAGATCTAGAAAAACGGCCATAACATTCCAACTGTAGCTCCGAATTGGGATCCGCTTGCGGCTATGGCTATATCTTGATGTTGTGAATCTCTCCAAAAAGTATACAACGAAAATGAGTCTGCTTGATCCTACTTTTTACCTTTTTAAGTACCAAATGAATCTGCTTGATCTTCTTTTTAACCTTTTCCAATTACTAATAGAATTTTTCTTCTTCTTCGTCTTCATTTCTTCTTCTTCTTCTTTGGTGTTTTTTTCTTGTTCTCTGCTACTATGTTTTTCTTCTTCTTTTTATTCTTCATTAATATGCTTTGTTTCTTCTTCTAATAGGTCCACATAGTCTAGATTTGTATCATCGAATACTCTTCAAATAGGACCAGAATTTCTATAAGTTGCATTTTTGGTTCGAGCCATAGATCGATTTGGGTGACTTTTCTTCTTCTTCGTTGCAGAATTTGGTCTTTTTTGTAACAAGTTGAGCGATAGTAGTGAGGATAGTGGAGTGAATCGAAGAAGTTACAGTTTTGAAATTATATTAGAGGATGAAATCAATTTGGAGGAAAGTTAAATTTAGGGTTGGTCGCGGGTTCGACACAAATTGTTACAGGTGGGTGGGCAATGGTTGGAACAGCAAGTATACCCGACTTGTTCAGTCGAAGTATTAAATAGTGCTGGAACATCAAGTAGATGCGACTTAATGAGTAACAATCTTGAGGAAGCTACTAGGCTTCTAGGAAACCTAGCAGCAAGCAATGATAATAACTGTCCAGATTATGATATGAGGCAAAAATTTGCTAGAAGAACCCACGTTATTGAGGGTTTTAATGCTAAAGTTGATATACTTCTGAAAGCACAACAGAGAAATGTAAATATGTGTGAGGAACAAGACTACCAAGATTGTGGTAATGATGAATGAGATTAAGGTTACAGAGGAGGTTAACTATGTAAGAGGATAAGAAAATTTTCAGAATCGGGGATTTAATAAGAATTACAGGAATCATTTGAATCTTTCTTATAGAAGTAACAATGATGAGAACCCACCTGATCAACTCTATCCTCCACGCAACAACCAAGATGGACAACAATATTAAGCTAAACCATTTTTCCCAGCTCAGCCACACCAGACCTTCAAGCAGGGATTTCAAAACAAGAATACTGGTTATATTAACACATGATTCCAGCCTAAGAAAGAATTTGGGAATGTTGGTCTAGATATGGTTGAACTAATGTTCTTGCGATTTCTAGATGGGAAAAGCATTTTGCCAATAACATCAATGATAAGGTTGATGGGATGTACAATGATCTTAATGGGAAGTTTGAAAAATCGAGTAATCAAATGCGTGTGTTGAAAAATCAAGTCAATTAAAACGATGCAAAGGTCAAAACACCCCCCATGAACACTTCCAGTGAAGTCAGAGACCAACCCCAAGGAGTATATCTAAGCCATTACACTCATGGGTGGAAAAGATGCTGCTCCAAAATCACATAACACTAATATCGATCATTCCTCCCCAGCAATCGATCGATCCCAACGATCAATCAATCCCAAGAACAGATGATTCCTGAACAGTTTGATGATGATGAGGATCACCCAATCGACTCTAGGATCAATCGATCTAATGACTTATAAAATTAAAACAGATCAGGGAATCAGGCTGAAAAGGCTAAAGGGTCAGGAACCAATGTTGTTGTTGAAAAGAAACCATCCTATGTGCCACCACCACCATACGTGCTTAAGTTACCGTACTAATCACAAAGAAAGAATAAGATTCCAGAGAAGGAGTGTCGTATAGAGCATTATAGGTGAACTACAAGTGAAACTACCCTTTTTTATATTGTAGAGATGGTCCTGACATTCAAGAAAATACATGAAGGATATCCTTACAAACAAGATCACAGTAGAAAAAGGTGTTATGATCCTTACGCATCAGTACATTGCAATCTTATAGAATTGAAATGCAAGAAAAGCATGAAGATCCCGGTAGTTTCACATTACCTTGCATTATTGGACCTAATTTCACTTATCTAGTGATTAACTTAAGAATGTCGAACCCACCATGTTGCTTTGTGAGTTTTGTAAGTAGAACAAAGCTTTGGGGTAATTTTTTGACGATATCTCAGGGACCTCGCCTAACCTATGCACACACTCGTAGACACCTTGATTATCATCAAACCTATCAATCAAACATAAAAGGTGTTTGAATCCAAATTTATGCGAGGTGGTGAAAAAGGAGATCCTCAAATTCCTTCCACCATGTGTGATCTATCCTATCTCATATAGTCTCTCAGTGAGTCGAGTGTACAGTTTTCCAAAGAAAGGAGAAGTTACAATAGTAACCAAAAAAAGAAATGAGTTAGTTCCTATGTGCACTGTGACGGGACACATGATGTGCATAGATTACATGAAGCTTTATGGTGCAACTCGAAATGTTCATTTTCCTTTTTCTTTCATTGATAAAATGCTGGAGAGATTGGCTCAACATCCTTTCTACTGCTTTCTTGATGGTTATTCTGGTTTTTTCTAGTTATCAATTCATCTAGACGATTAGCAGAAGATGATGTTCACATGTCCATATGAGACGTTTGCTTACCATAGGATGCTATTTGGAACGTGAAACACCTAAGCCACGTTCCAAAGATATATGATGTCCATCTTCACCGGTTTTCTAGTTGTTGGTCTAATTTGTGTAGGGTACTATATCATTGTGTGGACAAACATTTGATGCTCAATAGGGAGAATAACCACTTCATGGTCCTCGATCGGATCATTTGGTACATAAGATCTCAGAGTATGTTATCGAGGTTGAAAAGCCAAGATTGAGGTGATGACGGGTCTGTAGCAACCTTATTCAGTGAAGGGAATTAGGAGCTTCTTAGGAGATGTGGTGTTTTACAAAAGGTTCATCAAGGATTTCTTTAAAATTTCAAGACCTCTCACCAGGTTTTTGTGTTAGGATGCCTTTCTTGAAATAAAGAATGCGTTAGTGAGTGCTCTTATAGTCAGCCACCGGATTGGGAGGTCCATTTTGATGTATGTGTGACGCTAGCGATAATGCAGTAGGTGTAGTCTTAGGTCAGAAGAAGGATAAGTAATTGTATGTGATTTATTATGCTACTACGACGAATGAACTTTTAGCCAGTGCTTTTGCTTTTGAGAAGTTCAGACAGACCTTGATGCATTGCAATATCTATTATCTAAGGAGGATGCTAGATGAGGCTAGTGTTGATCTCCAACTAATTGTTCTCCATCATTGATGGATGAATTTCGGCTCGTTTCCCATGAATATTGGGCTCATCAAAAGCACCAATTGGCCTAAGCTCCGCCGCCTCAAACCCCGGCTGATTTGCCCTTTGGTTATTCATTCCCAAGCGCCTCAAATGTTCCTCACACTTTCTAACTCTTCACCCTCTCGCTTCCTTTCTATTCTCTATCTCTAGTTGACTAAAATCCTCAGCAAAATCAAGAAGTTCACCTTGTTGACTTCTACTTTACATACACGTTGAAAGAACAAAAGAGAAAACTAAGAGAAACTGTTAGTATCAAAATAAAGAAAATGGAAACTTAGTCTCGAAACAAGACCAAATATTAATGGCTATTGCTTTGTTTCCCCGACAACGAAACCAAATTGATAGTTAGGTTTTTATCAATTAACCTAATATGCTATTGAGCGTTTGATTAAGCTTTGCAAGTATAGGACTGAACAGTGGAGACCAAACTATGTCGTTTCCATGTAGTTTCCATCAAAATCACTCATTTTTAAGAAGTGTAAGAGATGCCAAGATCATACACATACAAAAAATAAACTATATTTTGAAATTAAAAAATGATTTTCTGTTATAGTGAAGATTGTTGAGATTCAGAAATAAAAGGTAAACTAACAAAATAATTACAAATTTTATAGGTGTAAAAGGGCAAACCCTTTTTCTGTTAATTGAGAAACCTTTTCTTTAGATAAAGCTAGCCAAAAAAAACAAGAAGACCGAGGGATGTTCTTATATAGTAAAATTCGTAAACACTTTGTTTAGAAAGAATATCAAGTTCTTAGGAGGAAGACGATGTTCTTATATAGAAGGACGATGATCTTCTTATATAGTAAATTTATATACTATTTATTTGGTAACATTATTAAATGGTCAGTCAAGTACCTGTATCCAAGTAAATGTCAACAATACCTAAAGTAGTTTTAATAAATATTTAGTTTTTTCAGAGGTTTTACTTTTGTTCGGCAAATCAAAACATTACCGAAAACTAATTAAAATGTAAGAAAATCTGTTTTTTCTTGTATTTTATATATATATATATATATATATATATATATTAGGGGAAATGATATAAAAACTTTAATCCAACAAAATTATATTTGATTATTTTAAATTTACTATAGCATTTTAAAAATTATTTACTTGTTTGACAGGACTGGTTTAATATAATAAGAACATTGAGTTATATTTAGATGTCACCGTATTTGGAAAATCAATCTGGTCAAGATTTTATTAATATAATGAAGCTAAATTAAATTAGGTGTCACCGTGATTTTATATTTATTTGATTAAATAGGTTTAATACTATAAATTGTACGTATTTTAGTTAGTTTTATAAAAAAATTTAAAACAATCACCTTTATCAAAAATTAATTTATCATCATTAATTAGTATTTTCAGATTTTTTAGAGTGTTTAAAACCAATCGACACAGATAGTTTGGTCGAGTTTAACATAAGTATTAAAAATACTATATAAATTTTAAAAGTGGTTGCTTAGGAAAGTGTTATTGAAAATAAGATCTTATCAATCTAGTGCTGGTGGTTCGAAAGAATTTTGGTTAATTTTGTTCGGTTGGAAAGAATTTGCATGTTCAGTGTTTAATCCAAATATGGAATTAATATAAATAGTAACTCAAAAAAAGTTGACCGAGAAAATAGTCATATTTTGGGATTTATCGTTTTAATTCTTTATTTTTGTGTTCTTAATGTTTAAATTAGCTTGATCACCTACATTATGATCTGTATGTTGAATCTATGTGCCAAAATCGAATGTTATGTTACCAATATCAACAATAACAATAGATGAGGTAAGACGGGAATAGTCCACAAGATTTGAAGTTATGTCGTCTTTGTAAACTTATCAGACTTGTTTAAATTGATGGCATGTTTATTTAGGAACCACATACTAGTACTACTAGGAAATTGTAATTATTCATGTTTAGATAAATAGCGCTGCGAGAATTTGTTAGCTTTAGAATAATGATTCGAGTTCTATAACAGTTCATTAACAAATTCTTTGTTAATTAGATAGCTTAGTCAATCATTAATACCTGCGATATTCCTTGTGCCCAACATCTTTCTCCATAAGTTTACACCGTTTTAACTTACTGCATTTATGTACTTTTAATAATTATTACTACAAACCATATTTTCATCCTAGCTTTACTTGTTGCATCATAGCTTGTCGTGTGACATTGGTATCTGTGGGATTCGACCCTAATCTTTACTACGACGCATAACTGACCACTTGTAGTTATTGAGAAAGTTAAAACATGAGACATCAAGTTTTTGGCGCCGTTGCAAGAGATCAAAGCGTTGCCTACAAATTTTTGTTTTGACTCTCGTCTAGGATATTTTTTTTTTTGTTTTTTGCACAGAGATCAACCGATCCATATTAGGATCGATCAATCCTATTCTTTTATTATTATTAGTTTGCTGACTTGATTTGTTTTTTATTTTTCTTTGTTCATAGATGCATGTAATTACGAAGTCACGGTTTTCAGAACTTGTGCATTCTAAGTAACGAATAACTTTCTAGGACAATCGGGATAACATCAAAGCTGCTAGAGAAGTTAGGATGGCTGACGACCAACTGGGTCAGAGACTGGGTACTTTAATCCCGAGAATGATCTTGAAATTGCTGCTGCAACACTTCATGAAGCTGCAGCTGAGCAGCAATGCGCAGTAGCTAAAGCTGCGCATATGAGAGACAATGCTGCGCAAAACCCTCCTGCTATACCACCTCATGTGCCCCAAGCTAGAAACTACAAGCAGCCCCAGCGACGGGTAATGTTCGGTGAGTAAGATGCATCTCATGCAAATTACAGGAACCACACATCAATTACTCCACCCGCCATTCAGAGGCATGACTACAAGATCAAGCCTCAGATAATCGAGCTAGTCAAGCAAAACCAGTTTCTTGGGCTATCTACTGAGAACCCTATGAATCACTTTGACATATTCGAGGAAATCTGCAGCAAGACTAGCGCGAATTACGTGCCACAGAATTATTTACGATGTAAGTTATTCTCGTTCTCTCTGAGTGACAAAGCTCACCGATTGCTAAAGTCTATGAAGCTAGGATCTATCACTAGTTGGGAACAGTGTAGGTCCACGTTCTTGGCTTACTTTTTTACTAAGGCTAGATCTACCTCTCTAAAGAATAAGATAGCTATGTTCTACCAAGATGTCATTGAATCTTTCTATGAGGCATGGGATTGATTCAAAGAGTACTTAAGGGACTGTCCGCATCAAAGTTACACTGAATCAGACATGATGAACTTTTATACAATGGTATTGAGTCAAAATACAAAATGGCGTTGGATATAGTAAGTAGAGGTAACTTTATGAGTAAGTAGAGGCGACAGAGCTGATTGAGATATTAGATACGAGCAATGCTAATTATTGCCCAGACTATGATAGGAGACAACAAGGAGCTGCTAGTAATAAGACTATTGAAGAGTTGAATGCTAAGATTGATATGTTTCTTAAGGCACATCGAAGGACTTTGAATTTGTGCGAGGAGCAGGATTACCATGATTATGGTAATGATGAGTTTCTAAGGGAACTGAAGAGGTAATTTATTTAGGGGCAAGGGAATTTCCAGAATCGGGGGTTCAATCAAAATTACAAAAATCAACCGCACCTCTCCTACATAAGAACCAACATGGAGAACCCCGCCAATCAAATTTATCTTACACGCGCAAATAATCAGGGGCAAACATTCGATGCCAAACCATTTTCCCCAGCTCAGCCAAAGCAAAACTTTACGTAGGGATTTCAAAATAAGAATGTTGGTTATGGTAATACAGAGTTTCAGCCTAAGAAAAATTTGGGAATGCTCGTTCTAAAGACAGGTTTGAAGAAATGTTCCAGCAAGTTTTAGATGGGCAACAATAGGTTGATAGAATGTATAGTGATCTTAATGGGAAGATTGACAACTTAAGTACTCATATGCGTGTTGGAAATAAGTTGCTCAACATGCGTCTATGGTCAAAGTTCCCCCAGGAACACTTTAAGAAAAGGCAAAGACTAACCCAAAAGAGTATATTCAAGCAATCATGCTCAGGAGTGGAAAAGTAATTGCTCCAAAGTCACAGAACACTATGATTGACTAAGGGATCAATTGATAACCAAAACCGGTCGATCTTAGCTATAGAACGCAGATCTAGTTTGTTATATAATAAAAACGATCGACCGATCCAAGAGGGGATTGATCGATCCCTTGACTCATCAAATGAAAAAATCCAAGCATCAAGCTACATGTGCTATAAGGTTTGGATCTAATGATTTTGCTGAAACAAAACCACCAAATGTACCACCACCACTATATGTGCCTAAGATTCCATACCCTTCAAAATGGAAGAACAAGATTCATGAGAAGGAAATAAGAAAGATTAAAAGCATTGTGCATGAGCTCAAGTGAGGTTACCCTTTGTTGATCATGTAAAGAGTGTCCCAATATTAAAAAAGTATATGAAAGACATCCTTACTAACAAATTGACAATGAAAAAGGTAATGATACTCACACATGAGTGTAGTGCCTTTCTACATAATCGAATGCCCGTAAAACATGATGATTCAAGAAGCTTTACATTGCCTTGCACTATTGGGAACCTCAAATTCAACCATTGTTTATGTGAATTGGGGGCTAATGTAATTTTAATGCCACTATCTGTTTCTAAACGCATGGGAGTGTTTACATTTAAGCCAACAAAGACCTAATTCATATTGGTAGATCGATCAATTAGATACCTAGAAGGTTACCCTGACAAGATTCTTGTAAAGATTGGTGGATGTTGGATCTTGACAGATTTCATTGTGCTGGAACTGGACAAAGAGACTCAAGATCCCATCATCCTTGGTAGACCATTCTTAGCAACCGCATAAGAAATCTTCAATGTGCAACAAGGAAAGGTTGATCTTCATCTCAATGAATTAATGATGAAATTCGACACTGAGAAGTTCATGAAGAAACCCACAATCGATGGGTAGTCTTTCTGGATTGATACAGTGGAAGAGGTCAACCATGAGATTATACGAGAAACACATTCGGAGACCCCTTAGAGGACACATTAGTTGACAAAAAGGATGAATTTAAGTACTGCAAATGGGAAACTATCAAGTTTGTACATGCTGCAAAAGTTGGGAAGACATGCTCCAGTAAGCACATTGCTGAAAAACAACAACAAGAACAGTTTTTTGCCATAAGATTTGATCCTGCAC
Source organism: Cardamine chenopodiifolia (assembly GCA_963922655.1). Classification (NCBI taxonomy): domain Eukaryota; kingdom Viridiplantae; phylum Streptophyta; class Magnoliopsida; order Brassicales; family Brassicaceae; genus Cardamine; species Cardamine chenopodiifolia. The sequence continues at coordinate 10,904,160 of OZ000486.1, read as the reverse complement.
TGAGATTGATCAATTCAACTAGAGGATCAATCAATCCTAGCCAATCGATCCTGATTTCGGACACAATGAATTACTAGACGAATCAACTGATCCTTTCCTAGATCGATCGATCTTGGTGCCTTACAACCAATTATGAATTCAAACCCTTCCATTCTTCAGAGCGACGACTGGACCTAGCTGAAATCACAAAAGATCAAGCTAAAATAACTCCCAGTGGGACTAAGGTACGCATATCTTCGATCCAGTTCTACTTATCTTATGATTATTAATGCTAATCTAAATAACATTAAGTCTACTTTGTTGCTTTCTGAGTTACACCAGTACAAAAAAGCATTAAGATATTCTTTGGAAGAAACCACTGGGATCTCACTTGATCTATGCACACACCGTATACACCTCAATGATACAACTAAAGCTTCAGTTGAACATCAAAGGCGTTTGAATCCCAACTGACTTGAGGTGGTGAAAAAAAAGATACTCAAACTCTTTTAAGGGGATGTGATATATCTAATCTCAGATAGTCCATGGATCGGTCTAGTGCACATTCTTCCAAAGAAAGGAGAAGTTGTTGTAGTATCCAATGAAAGGAACAAGTTGATTCGTATGCACACTATGACGGGACACATAATGTGCATAGACTACAGAAAGTTTAATGCTGCAACTTGAAAGGATCATTTTCCCCTTCTTTTCATTAATCAAATGTTGGAAATATTAGCTAGCAATCCATACTACTGCTTCCTCGATGGTTACACCAATTTCTTCCAGATTTTTATACATCCAGATGATCAAGAGAAGATAACGTTCACTTGCCCATATAGAAAGTTTTCTCATTGTTAAATGTCGTTTGAATTGTGTAACGCCCCCCAGCCACTTTCCAACGATGCAAGATGTCCATCTTCACCAATTTAATCGAGGACATCATGGACGTATTTATGATGTCCATCTTCACCACTATAGTGATGTGTGGATAAGAATTTGGTTCTCAATTGGGAGAAGTGTCACTGCATCGTTTCTGATGTGACCGTTTTAGGGCACAAGATCTAGGAGTTTGTTATTAAGATTAAAAAAGCCAAGATTGAAGTGAGGATAGGTTTGCAACACCTTAATTCAGTGAAAGGGATTAGGAACTTTTTAGGTTATGCATGATTTTACATAAGATTCATCAAACACTTCTCTATAATCGCAAGACCTCTCACCTGGTTGCTGTGAAAGGACATGATTTGTGAGTTTACTAAGGAAATTCTTGATGTTTTCCTTTCAATTAAAGAAGCATTAGTGAGTGCTCTTATACTTCAAGAACTAGACTGGGAGCTCCCTTTTGAGGTAATCTTTGACGCTAACAATAATGCAGTAGGTGAAGTCTTAGGTCAGAGGAAGGATAAATGCTTGCATATGATCTATTATGCTAGTCGAACCTTAGATGATACTCAGACTAAGTATGCTACTACGGATCGTACTTAGTAGGCTCTAAGAAAGATGCTAAGCCTAGATTGTTGTGTTGAATATTGTTATTGCAAGAGTTTGCTCTTGAGCTTCACGGCAAGAAAGGAATTGACGAGGATATCCCTATAGATGATAGTTTACCAGAGGAAATGTCTATGTAGTTTCATATCGTAGAAGACTTACCTTTGTTCGTTGATTTCACTTACTTCCTTTGTGCAGACGAACCACCACCGAACTTCACCGAATATGTAAATAAGAAGTTTTTGCGCGATGTAAGACACTATTACTGGGATGAGTCTTAATGTTATTATCACCGGATATACAAAGAATAATTTTTTAACTTGGTTTTAATGTCTGCATCTATGTCTGAGTAATCAAACAGTTGGGTTTAGGATTTGTTCAAAGGGATTTGATGATCAAATAGGTGTAAGTTTATATTAGGGATTTATCATTATAATTCTTCATTGTTGTGTTCTCAATGCTTAAGTTAGCTTGATCACCTAACTTATGATCTATAGGTTTAATCTATGCACCAAAAGTGAATGTTAGGTTACCGGAATCAAAAATAGATGAGCTTATACGATAATAGCCAACAAGAGTGGAGTTATGTCGTTTTTGTGAACTTATCAGACTTGTTTAGATTTTTGGCATGCTTATTTAGGAACCACATACTAGTACTACTAGCGAATTCTAATGAACTTATTCATGTTTAGATAGCTAGTGATGTGAGAGTTGGTTAGCTTTACAATAATGATCAGAGTTCTATAACGTTTCGTTAACAAATCTTGAGTTAGTTAGATAGTTTACTCGATCATTGATACATGCGACATTCCCTGTATCCAGCGTCTTTCTCCATAGGTTTACAACGTTTTAATTTACTTCATTTATTTACTTTTAGCAATTAATACTACAAACCATATTTTTGTTCTACCTTTACTTGTTGCATCATAGCTTGTCGTGTGACATTGGTCTCTATAGTATTTGACCCTAATGTTTACAACATTGCACAACTGTGCAGTTGCAGTGATTGAGAAGGTTAAACCAAAGACATTTGGAAGCTTAAACTCTGGGCGTTCCGTACATATGTTATGCATTACGTGGTTCTACATAGTTCAGCCGGAAAATGTTTCACAAGCTTACGGCTAGGCTTTATGGTACCGCAGAGAAAATCGAACAGGGTTACGGCCCCTTTTCTCTGCCTCTAACAGTCATAAGTTATTCCTTTTATATAGAGGTGAAGAGACTAGGTTAGACTTAATGGTCATATAATGGCCTGATTTTAATAAAAGTAAAATTGTAAAACGTATCCATGTCACGAAATCAGGATGTTACAATTCTTCCCAACTTAAAATGAATTTGTCCTCAAATTCATGTGATTAGTTCTCCCTACTTGCTTATAAATCTAACCATGGGGTTTCCTTCCCCTAGGCACTTTGTCCGATATTTCAGTTCTGAGCAGATGAATAATAGGTCCATATCTGATTCTCAAACTCCTAGAACCTTTAATGAATCCCATCTATTTCCCAAAAAACTTGAATTGCATTAGCTTTCTTTTTCTGGGAACCAACCTCTCTGTGACTCATAATCGATATCGGTTTTTCTCTAACCGATAAATCCTGCTCTAGGTCTTCTGGTGGCTGCAAAATGATCAACTAAAGTTGTGTGACTACTTTTTGCAATACAAACAATGGAAACACCTCGTGGAATAAGTTCCTCTGGTAGGTCTAGTTGATAAACTACAACTTCAATTCTTTCTAGGATAGGGTAAGGTCCCATATATCTCGGCTTAGGTTTCCCTCTCTTAGACCAATGGTTCAATCTTTTGAACATTCTCATTTTCATATAAACCAAACCCCCTACTGTAAATTCCAATATTTTATGCCTTTTACCTGCATAACTCTTTTGATAATCATGTGTGTCTTTTAATTTTCTTTTAATAATCTCTTTTTGTCCACATATATCCGAAATTACTGTTGGCTCTATATTTTGTCTCTCCCCCACTTTTTTCCAATAAAGCGATATACGAAAGGCTGGCCATACATATCCTCGAATGGTGGCATGTATATAGTTTCTTGGTAAATATTATTGTTTGGAAAACTCCACTAGTCGCAAGTACGTCTCCCAACTACAACCGTAGTCCAATATACACTAACATGTCCTCTACCATTTGAATTGTCTGTTCAGATTGACTATTTCTCTGAGGATGATACAATGTACTTAAATGCACTTTTGTTCCCATAGCTTTTACTGAAATACGCTCCAAAACAGTGATGTTAACTTCAAAGCTCTATCTGAATAATGCTTACTAGAACTCCATGTAACCGTACATTCTCGTCCACATATTTACGAGTTAAGTGATTTTCACTAGCTTTCTTCTTTACTGCTAAGAAATGAGCTGACTTTCTAAGTCTGTCCACTATCACCCATATTGCGTCCTGCTTACTTGATGTCCTTGGAAGTCCAATAAAAATCCATAGTCACCATATCCCACTTCCATTCTGGTGATGGTAAATTCTACAACAGCCCACTGAGAACCTTGTGATCCGCTTTAATTAGTTGACACGTTGTGCCTTTGCTACCCACTCTGTAACTTCTTGCTTTATCCCATTCCGGTTAGTACCTTTTTAGATCTCGGTACTTCTTGGTAGATTCTGGATGAATAGAAAATTGTGATTGGTGTGCTTGCTCCAATATCTCTTCAGAACATACTCGACCTCTGAAAATAAACGTGTCCCATTTATTGCGGAATGATAACCCAATACTACACTCTCTACTGCTTTCTGTAAGGTGAGATCTTTGTTATGCGCTTCTTTAATTCTTTAATTCTTTAATTAAGTCTTCTATATTTACAGCTTCTAAACCCACCGCTTCACCATCCACTGATGATTGACAATCAAGACTTGGCAAGACTGAAACAAGCTCTTGCACTTCTTTTTCTTTAGAAACATCGCCCCTTGATATGTTTGGTTTTTATCGCATTTTAGTATGTGTTTTAGAGTCATTCTATGTGTTTTTAGAGTTTTATCAGGTCAAATCAAAATAGGAAGAGTTATAGCCTTTGGGAGAATGATTTAGAGCAAAAGATGCAGAATCATGCACATACGTCTGAAGTTTGCCTTTATTTGAGGAATTTCCCACCGATGGATTAAGCTCCATTATGCTGTTCTTGGTTTTCAGCTGGTGACAAACTTTCCGCAGACTTCTAGCAGTGATTGTTCTTAGCATAGGAAGATTGGAAACACCATCGGTGGATCAACTTACATGAAGTTCCCTATCCTTTGAAAGTCTGAATGATCTAACATTGACTCTATCTTACAGGACCTTTAACTTGACATAATCTTCTCACTTAGGGGCTTGATATCGCATAGAGATCACAACATTCGAGTTCTATTCCACCATTTCTACCACTCTCTTCAGAACTTCAAATAGCCAAGCTCATCTTTAGTTTGGTACCACATCTTCACCTTATCCTTTCATTCAAACCACATGCCTTCTATTTCATCACTATCTTGTGCAATCAAATGCAAAAAAAAGTATGCAGACTGACACACCTCTTCGTTCCCAGGATCTCTTGTAAGTCTTATGCTCCTTTACTTTAAATAATATTGGTTGAGTTGTTTTTGGTGCATATAATGTATGATTAGGACTGGTTCCAGCTTCCCTTTCTCGAGAAAAGAAAAAAAAGAAAAGATATGAAAAAGAGAAAAAAGAAAAGAAAAACAAAAAAAAGAAAAAGAGAAAGAAAACACGAGAAGGGAAAGAAGACAAAGAACGAACTAGGATAAAGTCTTTTTGAGTTTAATGTTTTATCTTAAGCAATATTGCAACTCATTTAGGACATTTACAAAACTTTTACAGAGATTCCAAGGTTCAAGGGGTTGGGTATCAACATTTGGTCTTCGTCTCACTATGATTTTGTGCCATGATTTGCATCCATTTTCATCATCAGAGAACCTAAACACTTCGACCACCATCAAACTAGCCTTTCTTCCCAAACTCTTATTGTGATTGATAATCCCATTGGGAGACTGCACGTTACAAATAATTCAATGAATGTTAAAGGGTTGACAATGGAGATTTCAGAGATTCCTTAGGATTCCGGGAACTAGAGTAAGGTTTGTTTGATATGCCTATGGTAAAGTACATGTAGTACTAACTAGTTATTTGATCTGTTTTAAGTTCTTGTGGATTGGAAGTTCAGCACGGTGGAGTCTAAAGGAGTGTGTAAGTTCCCATATTGAAACCTTTCTTCTAACTTGTATTTATTTGTTTTGACTTACTTGAGGACAAGCAAGGATTCAATTCTGGCGGAATTGATATATTTGGTTTCTATCGCATTTTATTATGTGTTTTAGAGTCATTCTATGTGTTTTTAAAGTTTTATCAGGTCAAATCATGTTAGGAAAAGGTATAATGCCTTTGGAAGGAAGATTTGGAGCAAAAGATACAAGATCATGCATATACATCTGAAGCTTGCCTTTATTTGAGGAACTTGTCACCAATGGATTAAACTCAATTTTGGATAAAAAATAGATATTTGAGTTAGATTTTATTTGAAAGTGGTTTGAAGTCGATCCAACGGTGCGATCAGAAGTTATTATGACTTTTGTAAAGATGGTCCAGTCTAGCGAGCAGATGAAACATGCGCAGACGGAAGACGCCAGGAAGAACCAGATCGATCGATCCCAAAATGCCGTAAGTTTCAAAATTGATCGATCCAGACCAGATTGACAGATCCAGACCCAGTCTATCGACCAGATCGATCTGTCCAGAACATGTCCAAAACCAGACCGATCGATCCGAGCCTCAAAATCTGCCCAAGAAAAATGGAAAATTTCTCTTTTTCCTAATTTGTTTAGGATTTCGACCTAGAACTTTTTGAACCTATAAATACTTGTTTTTTAGCCATTGTTTAGGCTATGCTTATTTTATGCTTACCTTATTCTAAGATTTCTTTTATTTGAGACATATTGTTAAGAGATATCTTTTGGATTTTTATTGGATTTCTTCATGAGTTCTTCATTAAACCTTGGTTGTTTCTCAACTTCCATGGCTGAGTAGTTCTCGAGTTAGGGTTTAGGGTTTCGAAGGAATGAAGAACCATTGAATCAGATACAAATAGGGCTTTTATCTTATGTCATCTTCATCTATTGTGATTATTAATGCTTAGATTAGATTAGCTACCTAGTTCTATGATGTTAGATTGATGTTATGGGATATAACATAAATGAGCGTATTGTCCTTAGCAAACGAAAGTTGATGTTATGGTGATACGTGAACATATCGAACCCATTAGTTAATGCTTGTTTAGGACTCTAAGTTCAAGCAAAAGTTTAGATACTTATATGGTTATACATAGTAATTGATGCCACGAAAGTAGATTGATTAGACGTTTTTGTTCAAGTTCGAGATAGTTCTTAATGAATGCCCTGAATAATTGTCTGGTTCGTGATTTCTGATTTTCAGAGAATTCTCTAAAGCCTAACGCTTTTAATCCATAAGTTTACTTCGTTATTTACATTTAATTGCTTTCTTTGGTTTCACAATTACACAATAATTCCTCTTTTCGTCTTACCTTAGCATTTTTCGATAGAATCGTAGTGTAACTTGGTCTCTGAGGATTCGATCCCTTCTATACTACTGCTCTTGTCTTTACACTTGCAGTTTTATAGTTGGGTTTAAAACTAGTGTATCACCACTCCACATGCTTAATGCATCTGCTACCAGGTTAGCTTTTCCAGATGATTAACTAAATCCAAATCATAGTCTTGAAGGAAATTTACCCATCTTATATACCTCAAATTAAGATTTATCTGTGTAAATATGTACTTCAAGCTCTTATGATTTGTAAACACGTTTACCTTCTCTACGTACAAATATGATCTCCAAACTTTAAGAGCAAATACCACTGTTGGTAGCTCCAGATCATGAATGGGATAATTTGTCTCAAGATTCCGCAACAGTCTAGATGCATATACGATCACCTGATCTTCCTACATATGCATACATAATAAACTAGTTCTTGACGCATCTGTGTAAACCACAAATGGAACATAAATCTTCTGTAATACCAGCACTGGCATCTAAGTTAGGTGCTCTTTCAACTTATCAAAACTTTTTCCACAATCTTCTAACCACACTAACTTTTTCCCTTACATGTGAACTTTGTTAGCGACTTGTTTATAGTTTTATATACTTTTTAAACTTCATGTATCCAGTTAGTCTCAAAAACTATGGAATTCCATAGCATTCTTCCATCAAGGCCATTGAGGGATCGTCAAGATCTTCTCAGGGTCTATGCCCCCTCCTGCTTCTGATACAACATGGCCCAAAAATCCAAATGCATGTGTCAAAAGCTACTCTTTGCCAGCTTTGCAAATTGCTTATGATCCCACAATGTCTGCAAATCTATCTTTAAATGTTCTTCATGCTCCTCTTTGCTCCTTGAGTATATAAGAAAAATAACGATGAACACAATAGCAAACTTGGAATTGGCCAATCCATATAACATCAAAAATTAGTACCACTACGAAGAACAACTTATAAAAAAAATAAACTAAACACAAGTCTCACCGATAGAAACCGCTGAAATTATTTTTCTATAAAAAACTTATCCTGAAAATTCATTTTTCTTTAAATAATCGCTTATCCACAAAACTTAACCTTCCGGGACATATGCCACTCGGCTTTAACCTCTACTCTGATACCACTTATAACACTCGTCTCTCTGCTCTTTTAAAACGGTATGCTACTCACCTTACTAGGCCTAACCTCTTAGTCATTTTCTCCAGAAAAAAAACTCGGCTCTGAAGCATACTTTCTAAGAAATTTCCTTCTTTAAAAGCCAATAAAAATATACTTATAATCTCGAGACAACCTTAAAAAAAATTCAACATAATCTATAATAATCCAATAATAAATAAAACTAAATAAAATACCCATAATCCCTGAAAATATAACAAAAGCAAGATGAACTTACGCAGCTACTCACGGTCCTCATTCTGATCAAAAAAGGGAAAAAAGAAGGGGTGAGTAACAAATTACTCAGTCTCGAGATCCTTTTTGTCCACTAGAAACATAGTACACTTTTTAATTCTATCCAACAATCATCAAAACACATAAACCTAGACACTAGCAAACATATAGCCGGGCATTCTCTATAAGCTATAACATACATGACATTTCTCTTGCCAATAGCAAGCGGTCCATACATCGACAGGTTCAACCATACTCATGATGGCTTTTAGAATCTCATGAGTGGAGGCTGGCCCTCATGGCTAAGACACTCTCATTCTGGGCTCGTCAGTCGTTCTTGACATGCATGTTAACATGTCGGCCCATCATAGTCCAGTTTCTTATACATGCATACATTCTCGTACTTGCCTCTTTCTCATACATACATATATACATACTCATACTTAAAACCATCATAAATATCATAACATTCTCATCATTCATCATAATCATGCATATCAAACTTCTATCCAACAAGCATCAAAACATATTATTTTTTATTCAATTATGAGGAAACTTTTCTTTTTGGAAAACTTTCATTTTCTGAAAACTTCTATTACGTGGAACCTTCTTTTCTTGAACTTTCCATGTATGGAATTTCCTATTCTGAATCTTCAGTGTCTGGATTTTCCTTTTCTAGATCTTCTTACTTCCGAGAATCTGAATTAGGGTTTCTGCTTCTAGCGTTTTTTAAATTACGTCACAGCAGCCTTCAGCTTCAAAGCCTTATTTCGGCTGAATGTTACATCGGAATCATGTTCTGTAAGTGACTATGTAAAGCTGACATCAAAAGCTTTCCAATGATATGTAGACTGTCGTTTAACTCTCTATGGTTCACTGGAAAACTTCTCTTGAAGTTGGCTATTTGTGAGGTTCAATCTGCAGAAAACTGACATGGGAAAACGACTATGACTTTCATACTACACTCTCTACTGTTTTCTTAAAGGCGACATCTTTGTTATGCGCTTTGTTATTTCTCCACATAAAGTCTGCTTTATTTACAACTTTTAAACCCACCGCTTCACCATTCACTGATGCTTCACAACTAAGACTTGGCCAAACTGAAACAAGCTTTTGCACTTCTTTCTCTTTAGAAACATCGCCTCTCCTCGTGCCTAATGCATCTGTTACCAAGTTAGCTTTTTTGGATGGTAAGATAAATCTTAGTCATAGTCTTGAATAACCTTTAACCAGCTTCTATACCTCAAATTAAGATCTGTTTGTGTAAATATATACTTCAAGCTCATATGATCTGCAAACACGTGTACCTTCTCTCCGTACAAATAGGATCTCCAAACTTTCAGAGAAAATACCACGCCCGCTAGCTCTAGATCATGAGTGGGGTACTTTGTCTCAGGCTTCCAAAACGTTCTGGATGCATATACAATAATTTTATTGACCTGCATAAGCACACATAATAAACTAGTTCTTGACGCATCTGTGTAAACCACGAATGGCACACAAATCTTTTGTAATACCCGCATTGACGTCTAATTTAGGTGCTCTTTCAACTTATCAAAACTTTTTCCACAATCTTCTAACCACACAAAATTAGTTTCTTACATGAGAACTTTGTTAGCGGCTTGGCTATACTTGAAAATCTGGTATAAACTTCATGTAGTATCCAGTTAGTCTCGGAAAACTATGGACCTCTGGAGCATTTTGGGGTCTAGGCCATTGAGGGATCGTCAAGATCTTCTCAGGGTCTACGGCCACTCCTGCTTCTGATACAACATGACCCAAAAATCCAACTGCATGTGTCAAAAGCTACACTTCGCCAGCTTTGCAAAAAGCTTATGATCCCGCAATGTCTGCAAAACTATCTTTAAATGTTCTGCATGCTCTTCTTTACTCCTTGAGTATATCAGAATATTATCGATAAACACAATAGCAAACTTTTCCAAAAACTCCCAAAACAAAATATTCATAAGGTTCATAAAGGTTTTTGTGGCATTCGTCAATCCATATAACATAAAAAAATTAGGACCACTACGAAGAACAAACACTTATAAAAAAATAAACTAAACGCAAGTCTCACTCCTTCTGGTAAGTTTTTTTATTCCCACCACCGATAGAAACCACTGAAATTATTTTACTATAAAAAAATTTCTTGGAAAATCAATTTTCTTTAAATAATCCTTATCCACAAAACCTAGCCTTTCGAGATAGATGCGGCTTGGCTTTAACCCTGGTCTGATACCACTTGTAACACCCATTTCTCTGATCTTTTGAGACGGCGTGTTACTCGCTTTACTAGGCCTTACCTCTTACTCATTTTCTCAAAATAAAAAACTCGTTTCTGAAACATACTTTCTAAGAAATTTGCTTCTTTAAAATTCAATAAAAATATTTTCATAATCTCGAGAAGACCTTAGATAAAAATTCAACATAATCTATAATAATCCAATAATAAATAAAACTAAATAAAATACCCAATCCCTGAAAATATACCAAAAGTGAGACGAACTTACGCAGCTACTCACAATCCTCACTCTGATCTAAAAAAGGGTAAAGAAGAAGGGATGAGTAATGAATTACTCCATCAATGGATCCTTTTTGCCCACTAGAAACATAGAATACTTTCTAATCATATGCAAAAATCATCAAAATACGTAAACATAGACACTAGCAAACATATAGCTGGTCCTTCTCGATAAGCTTTAACATACATGACATTTCTCTTGCCAATAGGAAGAGGTTCATACATCGACAGGTTCAACCATGCTTGTGATGGCTTTTAGAATCTTATGAGTGGAGGCTGGCCTTCATAGCTCAGACACTCTCATTCTGGGCTCATCAGTCGTTTTTTACCTACATGTTAACCTGTCGGCCCATCATAGTCCAGTTTCGTATACATACATACATTCTCGTACTTGCCTCTTTCTCATACATAGATATATACATACTCATACTTAAAACCACCATAAGTATCATAACATTCTCATCATTCATCATAATCATGTATATCAAACTTCCACCCAACAAGCATCAAAACATATTATTTTTATTCAATTCTAAGCAAGAAATCTAAGCCTACATGGCATAAGTCATGAAGCATAACAAAATAAAATATTTCTAAGCTTCCGCAGATCACACTCTCACCTTTGCCTTGCTTTCCTTTCTGGGCTTTTCCTTTGATGAAATGTTTCTTTTGGGAAACTTTCATTTTTTGGTAACTTCTTTTACGTGGAACCTTCTTTTCTTGAACTTTCCATGTATGGAATTTCTTTTTCTGAATCTTTAGTGTCTGGACTTTCCTTTTCTGGATCTTCTTACTTTTGAGAATCTGAATTAGGGTTTCTGCTTCTAGCGTTTTTGAAATTAGGTCACATCAGCCTTCAGCTTCAAAGCCTTATTTCGGCTGAATGTTACATCAGAGTCATGTTCTGTAAGAGACTATGTAAAGCTAACATCAAAAGCTTTCCAATGATATTTAGACCGTCTTATAACTCTCTATGGTTACTGGAAAACTTCTCTTGAAGTTGGCTATTTGTGAGGTTCAATCTGCAGAAAACTGACATGGGAAAATGACTATGACTTTCATACTGTAACTCTAGTTGTAGATGTAGGCGCCGTGCATATCTCCAATTTTCAAAAAAAGAATCTGTTTTCTCATTTGTTTTTCTAATCCAGTAGAACTGGTTAGATCTACGTTACTTAGAGAATCAGGCAGATTGTAACAGACAATAAAAAATGATATATTTTACCACGTATCTTCGATGGAGATGAACGCTGGTTTTCTGGAAAGCTAAAACTTGGGGTTTTCCATACATATGTTATCCGTCACATGGTTATTCATGCTTCACCAAAAAAAACGTCTCATAAGCTGACGGTTAGGGTTTATGGTTTACCTTCTTGAGAAGGCATATCAACGTTCAACAACTACTGATGCTGATGAAGAAATTGTTGTTGAATTGATCATCAGCGTCAGATTTTAAAAAAATCATATAAAGGAGCACCAAAAGGCTCTACATGAGATTCATTAGATGGGATATAATTAAACTTGTTTCACATGTAACAAAAATCTGATAAAAGACTTGGAAAATTGAGTACAGATTTAAATTTTTGAACCATGAAACTTGATTACCGTCTTGTGAAGGCAAATCAACGTTCATTGGCTGATAAGAAAGATGGTTGTTGACTTTGTTAACAACATCAGATGCAAAAACAGCTTCATAAGAAGCACTAAATGGCTCAACATTAGACTATGAAGATGGGATATACCATAAGCATGTTTCACATGTAAGCTAATTATGATAAAAGATTCACCAAAATAGAAAATGAATTTAAACTTGGGACACAAGTAATTTTATTACCTTCTTGAGGAGCAGATAATTTTTCAGTTGTTGATGAGGAAAATGGTTGTTGACTATCCCAGGTTCAAAAAAGTGATAAAAGGGACACCACATGGCTCAACACTAGATTCATGATAGAAGCATGTTTCACATATAAGACAAACCTTCTTCAAAAGGGATTTAAACTTGAGACGCAAGCAATTCTATTACCTGCTTGAGGAGATAGATCAAATTTTAGTGGTTGATAAAGAAGATTATTGTTGACTTCTTCAATTGCATTAGATTAAAAGAATCAACAAAAAGAGCACCAAATGACTCCACATGAGATAAGATATAAATAAACTCTTCCGTTGGAATATTGAAGAAGCCTGATTCACATGCATGATAAATTTTATAAGAGATTCGTAAAATAGAGAACAAACTTATACTAAAGATGCAAGAAACTTTATTCTATTACCTTCTTTAGAAGTCAGATCAACATTCAGTAGTTGTTGATGAAAAATATCATTGTTGACTTCAAAAACGGTGTCAGATTCAAAAAAGTGTCCAAAGAAACACCAAATTGCTCTACATGAGTTCATGAGATGGGATATAATAGAATTTTTTTTCACACATATGAAAAATCTGATAAAAGATTCGTTAAAATAGAGGTCGGACTAAAATTTAACACACATGCAACTCTATTACCTTCTTGAGGAGATAGATCACGTTCATTGGTTGATGAGAAAGATTTTTGTTGACTTCTTCAACGGTGTCAGATTCAAAAATATCTTCATAAGCAGCAAGTAAAGATGTACTAAAAGCTCATCACTAGATTTCGGAGATGGGATATAATAGAAGCATGTTTCACATGTAACACAAATCTCACTAAAAAATTGGGAAAAAAAAAATTGATTTAAACTTGATACGCTATAAATTCTATAACCTTCTTCAAAAGGCATATCAAAGTTCACTGATGTATAAGGAAGATCATTAATGACTTCATCCACAACATCAAATTCAAAAGAAGTGACTATTTGAGCAACACATTTCTCAACATGAGATAGGACATAAACGGACTCTTCTGTTAGGATTTCATAGAAGCATGTTTCGTATGTAAGAAAAATATGACAACAGCTTTTTAGATAATGGATTTAAAATTAAGATGTAAAAACTCTATTCTAAAACCGTGTTGAAGAGGTAGATCAACATTAACCAACTGATGATTAAGATTGTTGTTTACTTCGTCAACGACGTCATATTCAAAAAAAGTGACAAGAGCACCAAATGGCTCAACATGAAATGGGATATAAACGGACTCTTCCGTTGAAATATCGTGGAAACATGTTTCACATGTAAGAAAAATCTTATAAAAGATTTGGAAAAATAGAGAACGGTTTTAGACTTGAGACGCAAGCAACTATGTTCTAATACAAGAATATTCTTCTCTCATTGTATCTTTTCTTTTCCAGAATACATGTTATCTTAAAAATGTCTCAGATTTTAACCTTCTCAATCACTGTAAATGCACTGTTGTGCGCTGTAGTAAATATAAGGGTCGAATCCCACAGAGTTCAACGTTACACGACAATGTATAATGAATCAAGTAAAACTAGGAAGAAAATATGGTTTTGTAGTATGAACTGCTAAATGTAAATAATTGTAGTAAATAACAACGGTTCATGGAATGTCGCAAATATCAATGATCGACAAGTTATCTAACTAATTAGGGATTTGTTAACAAACCGTTCTAGAACTCGAAATACTATTATAAAGCTAGTCTACTCCCGCAGCACTAACTATCTAAACATGAATAATCAGAATTCGCTAGTAGTACTAGTATGTGGTTCCTAAATAAACATGTCAGCAATTCTAAAAAAGTCCTCATAAAGTTCAAAAAGACGAAATAACTTCAACTTTCGCTGGCTATCATGTCCAAACTCATATATTGTAGATTCTGGTGCATAAATTAAACCTACATATCATAAGGTAGATAATTAAGTTAACTTAATCATTGAGAACACAAAGATGAAGAACTATACTGATAAATTCCTAATTTAACTAAGCTAAACCTAATAGTTCATCGAATCCCTTTGAACAAAACCTAAACACAACTGGTAGATTACTCAGACATAAATGCAGACATTAAAATCAAAAGTTTGCATAAATATCAAAATAATAATCAATGAGGATTCGGAAAGCACTTCTAGAAGAGTAATGATTTCTTCTCCCTTAACTATGAAAACAATAAGCAAAAGCAATTAAAAACAAGTCGTAACTGCTCTGAGGTCGATCAACATTATTTATATAAGATAAGAAATCCCTTAAGTCGGTTCCTAAATCGGCTGGAAACTGGTGAAATTTTGCATTGCAGATCGGTCGATCCATGCTTCCAAACGCGCAACTTCATTTAAACATCAATCTGGTCGATCTTTCTTTGAACTGATCGATCTACTTTTGAACTGGTCGATCTTTCTTTGAACTGGTCGATCCTTCTTTGATCGGTCGATCCTTCTTTGATCGGTCGATCTCTGATGCATTTCCTTTGATTCTTAAAGCTTTAAAACGTCTTATGCAAATCCAAATCTTCCTTTAACTCCTTTGACTTGTAAAACCTGTAAAAGCTAATAACAAGACCGAAAGGACATAAAACCTATCATAGATTCAATAAAACACTAAAAGCATATGGAATCAATGGATGAAATATAAAACCATGACACATCACTAAAGCTTTTGATTTTGTGTCGTAGTCGCTGGTCTAGCGACTCTAAACAAAACAGGGTCAAAGTGAAAAAAACCTCTAAAGATTGTGAGTTTGAATAGTTTTTCATAGATGAGAGGGCCAAGGCGTTCGGGTTTGAATCGGGGCTCTCACATTTTTGGGTTGTTGGGTTTAGCACTATAGGCTCCATTCGATTATTTCAATTATCCTGGTTGGATTCGGTTCAGATAACTTCGGATTCGAGTTGGTTCTACGAAAATTTTAGGGAACTGGTAATTACCCGAACACCCATTGGTTATGGTTTGCATCATGTATTTTTTTATCCAAATACTCAAAAAATATCTAAAGTAACTTAAAAAGTATCCGAAATACCATAAAAGTACCCAAAATAACCTAAAACCTACTTGAAGTAACCTAAAAAGTTATCCAAAGTAACATAAAATTTATCCGAAGTAACCTAAAACTACTCGGAGTAACCTAAACTTATTTTTATGCGTAATGTTTTGGTTACTTTGGGGTTTCCGTTTGGGTATTAGGTATTACCCGAACCTGAAGTATCTCTGACATTAGACCTAATAGGGTATTTCTTAATACCCGTACCCGATCCGAACCCGATTCTTCGGATCGGTTATGATCAGGTACTTTGGTATGCTTGTTTATACCCAGCCTGGAGAGGATACAAAATTTTTTCTCCATAAAAGAAAAGGAATCAAAGAAAGAAAAGGAGATTACTGGGTTTGCCTTGTGTCGATGAATGTAAGAATGTCCATGCAGACATATGATGTGTCATGGGTTTGATCGTTTTTAACCTTTGATTTCATATGTTTTTAGTGTCTTTAACCGAGTATAGGATAGTTTTTGTGTCTTTTTGGTCTTGTTTATAACATTTACAGGTTTCACTAGTCGTTAGAGCTAAAGGGATGATATGGACTAGTTTTAGATGTTTCAAGACTTCAAGAATCAAATGAAGAGAAGTTGGGATTGGCCGATCCAACTTTGGATCAACCAGATTGACAATTAATAAAGTGATCCGTGAGGCGACAAAATCCAATTTTAACCGACTTTAGGAATTATCTTCTCATATAAATTGAGCATCACGATTTCCTGGAGTTCTAACTTGTTATTCTTGCCTTTACAAATTTTAATTTATGTTTTCGTAGCTAAGAGTGAAGGAAACTTTATCTCTTCTAGAAGTGTTTTTTGAACCCTTGTTAAAGTTATTTTTATATTTATGCTATCATTGAATTCGTTTTTGATGACTATGTGTGAGTAATCCACCAGTTGGGTTTAGGGTTTATTCAAAGGGATTCGATGATCCATTATGTTATTAAATTGAGCCGAAAGCGATAGTTAGGTTACCAGAATATAAAATTTTGTGAGCTTAGTATTCTTACCCAATAGGAGTTGAAGTTAAGTCGTCTAAGTGAGCATATCAAACTTGTTAAGAAAGTTGATATCTTCTAAGACCCATTCGGAAGTTTAGTGTCTTAGGTTACATATTTAGATAGTTAGTACCATGAGAGTAGGCTAGTTTAGATACTTAAGTCGTGTAAGTGAACATATCGAATTTATTGAGAAAGCTGATATGTCTTCTAAATCTCATTTGGGAGTTTAGTGTATTAGGTTACATGTTTATATAGTTAGTACAACGAGAGTAGACTAGTTTTACCACAGTGTATCGACTTCGAAAACGATTCGTTAACAAAACCCTAACTAGTTAGACAGCTTACCGATCATTAATACCTGCAATATTCTTTGCGCCCAAACGCTCGTCTCTCATTAGATTATAATCGTTTACTTGCTTTTATTTCATTACTTAAATCATTAGTCACAAACTATTTATTTATATTTTAGCTCTATTAGATTCGTTACAATTCGCAGTGTACACTTGATATATGTGGATTAGACAACAATCCAGTCTATACTATTACCTATTTTGTGCACTTGCAGAAACTAGGTCTAAAACGTCGGTCATCAACATAACATGTAGTTAGTTTGTGAAAAAAAAAATGGATTATGGTTATTTTTCCCAATTTCCTAATTATAAACTGAAACAAAAAAATGACCTATGAATTTAAACTTTTTCTCAAAGAGATCATATCAAAAATTAACCGCGATGGTGATGACATAATCCGAATCGAAGGTTAAAAGTATAAGAAAGTGGAACATGTAGAAATATATTTATTAGATAAATGAGGAACAACTTAGGACTACGTATGTACATTATATAGAAAGTGAAAGTGATGATGAGGCTGAGAAGATAAGTAAAAGCTGTAAGTAAAGATTTGTTTCTGGATCCGGTGCGTGTGAGAACTGCTTCATAGTGGCTTCATTTAAGCAGACACTGCAGCTGCAGCCTGTTCTTCGTTTGCCGGTTGGAGCGTACACACCAGATTACGGTCTCCATACACGTTGTCCACACGCCCTGTTTAACACATTTTACATTATGAAACGACTCATAAATACCCAAATGTTTTAAATAAACCAAATGCGGCCAAGTTTTCAAGTACCTGTAGTGGGCCAGAACTTGGAGGACCGGAGCCATGGTGCGGGGAAGGCTGCATATTCACGGGAATACGGTTTTTGCCATGCGTCTGCCATCAGCAATGAAGGGGGATGTGGAGCTCCCTGTGTGTATTTTGTGTTTAAGGTCATTAGAATTAGACAAGTGAGCAAGTCGGGAACTAATATTACAGTCTCAATTTTTCTTTACCTTGAGAACGTTGTTGTGCGGATCTGCGTTTCCTTTCTCAATCTGTGAAATTTCTTCCCTGATCGAGATGAGAGCATCGCAGAACCTGTCTAACTCAGCCTGCAATATTTTCATATATTTAAATTAGGAAGCCATGTTTTAGAGACTGAGAGATTTGCAATACAAGGTATTATTACCTTGTTTTCACTTTCGGTTGGCTCGATCATAAGCGTTCCAGGGACAGGCCAAGACATTGTTGGTCCATGGAATCCATAATCTATCAGTCGTTTTGCCACGTCTTCTGGTTCTATTCCAGCAGTGTTCTAAAGACATTGAACCAGAAAGGATTCATCATCTACAACCCAAAGAAAGAGAGCATTCACTCCAGACAGAAAGAAACATACCTTGAATCCTCTCAAGTCAATGATGAATTCGTGGGCGACTGTTCCATTGACACCACGGAAAAGAACAGGGTAATGGTTCTGAAAAACCACAAAAGCATAAGTTAAGGTGCACAAGAGAAGATAAGTTTACTTTCTTTAAAGAGTTGCAAGGACAAGAGAAGGTACCTCCAGACGCTTAGCCATGTAGTTCGCATTCAAAATAGCAATCTTTGAGGCGTCAGTAAGTCCCTCAGATCCCATCATTGCAATATAAGTATAAGAGATTGGCAAGATAAGCGCAGACCCCCACGGTGCTGCAGAAATGGTTCCCAGTGGTGATGTCTGCTCGGGTTCAGGGATACCACCGGTACGTATCTGTAGCAGACGTAAATAGAGTTAAAAAAAAAAAAGAAAGCCAATAACACAATCAATGAGCAGGATGGATTAGATATTATAATGGAAGAGAATTAACACTAACCACAGGGTGAGAAGGTAGGAATGGAGCCAAATGTTGCTTCACACCGATAGGACCCATACCGGGACCACCACCTCCGTGAGGGATACAGAAGGTCTTGTGGAGGTTGAGATGGCAAACATCAGCTCCAATGAAACCAGGGCTTGTCAAACCCACCTGGAAGTCCAAACAGTATTCTCAACTTTGACCAACTTTTGGATTCTTCAGTCAACATATATCCGTACAAGCGGAGAAACCATACCTGTGCATTCATATTAGCACCATCCATATAAACTTGGCCTCCATTTTCATGAATTATATTGCAAATCTCGTCGATACCTTCTTCATAGACTCCATGGGTTGAAGGGTATGTAACCTGATATTCCAACAGAACTTAAAGTGGATAGAACCAAAAATAACAATGGTTATATCTACAGTGATGAAAGATGGAAATACATACCATAAGGGCAGCCAAGTTGTCCTTGTTGGCTTCAGCGGCTTTCCTCAACTCTTCGATGTTAATGTTTCCCTTGGCATCAGTTCCAACGGCAACAATTTTAAGTCCACACATGGCAGCACTAGCAGGGTTTGTCCCATGTGCAGAAACAGGTATGATGCACACATTTCTGTGATGATCCCCTCTCGACTGCATAATTCATTCACCCATTAACCAAATTTTGGTAGTGTAAGTTCATATTGGAAATAGGGAAACTGGAGTCAGGTTTTACCATATGATATGCGCGGATAACCATAAGTCCGGCATACTCGCCAGCAGCACCGGCATTCGGTTGTAACGAGAAAGAGTCAAACCCAGTGATCGTACATAAGAGATTACCCAAATTCGCAAACATTTCCTATAAGTTGTCAAATAAAAAATCAGTTCATGGTTAACTTTATCAGACAGATTAAATATGTGGTCTTACCTGATAACCTTGGGCTTGTTCAACAGGAGCAAAAGGGTGCATGTCGGCGAAACTTGGCCATGTGACTGGCATCATTTCGGTCGTGGCATTCAATTTCATTGTACAAGATCCAAGTGGAATCATGCTGTGGCACAATGATAAATCTTTAGATTGTAACTTGTGGATGTACCTAAGCAACTCGTGCTCAGTGTGGTACCTAATCAAACGTAAAAAAAAGGGAAAGTAGATGTTAGGTACTTAACAAGCCACAAGGGAATAAACAATCCAAGCTTCGGAGAAGGTAATATACATGTTGAAGATCGGGTGGGTCAGATAAGGGGTCTCTCTTGCTAGGCTAGAAGGAATAGCATTCTGAACCTCCGGAGCAAGAGACTCAGCCGTGAATTGAACCTTTGTACATTGGAGTAAGAGAAATCAATATTTCAAGCAAACATGGAAAAGAAACAGGCGGAAGGAATGGATATTAGTACTCACGGGCTTGCCAGAAGCAAAAACTTCGAAGAGTTTATCGACATCATCGAAGGTGGTTGTTTCATCGAAAGCCGCAGTAATCTTAAAGGACAATGAAAAACAAAACCTCATTGTTAATAACCATATCAGGATATTTAAGGAGTAATACATACAGTACTAAGAAAATCACAGTGTTGGAGTCCACAAGACGCAGATTGATCTCCTTCTTGGCTGCCGCATCAACAAGCGCATGTGCATCTGAACACTTAACTTTCACAGTGTCAAAGAAAGGAAGATCTTGGACTTCAGCAGTTCCTAGTTTCTTCAATCCTAAAGTCAATACACCAGCCAGACCATGAACCCGTTGTGCTATAGATTTTAAGCCTTCTGGTCCATGGTAAACAGCATACATGGCACTCATGTTTGCAAGCAACGCCTACAACAATGTTAAATAGGTGAAATAATTAAATTCAAAAAGTAGAACTCTCTAAAAGTTTTTTTAGCAAGAAGATAAAGCGATACTACTAATTCATTCCACTTTTGGTAACTATCAAAACGGTAAGTTTTACCTATAGAGTTTTGAAGCAATTTTACCTGAGCGGTACAAATGTTGCTGGTAGCTTTATCCCTGCGAATATGTTGTTCTCTAGTCTGCATAGCCATACGCAAAGCTTGCTTCCCAGAAGAATCAACACTAACACCAATAATTCTCCCAGGCATCATCCTCTTATACTCTTGTGAAGTAGCCAAAAAAGCAGCATGAGGACCACCATAACCCATCGGAACACCAAACCTCTGAGCCGAACCAACAACAATATCCGCACCAAATTCCCCCGGCGGTTTCAACATAGTCAAAGCCAACAAATCCGTAGCCATCACAACTTTAACACCATTACCATGAGCATTCTTAACAAACTCACCATAATCCAAAACTTCACCTTCAGTTCCAGGATACTGAACCAACACACCACACACATCACCAGAGCTATAATCAACATCTTTCAAATCAACAGTAAGAACTTTCAAATCAAAACCATCAGCTCGAGTTTTACAAATATCAATCGTCTGAGGATGACAGTTACTAGCAATCACAAACGTCTTCTTCTTCCCTTTTTGAATATTGTTACACATCGCCATTGCTTCTGCTGCTGCAGTACCTTCATCAAGCAACGAAGCGTTTGACATTGGTAGACCAGTGAGATCAGTGATCACCGTTTGGTAATTAAGCAAAGATTCGAGTCTTCCTTGTGAAATCTCAGCTTGATAAGGTGTGTATTGAGTATACCAAGCTGGATTCTCCATAATATTACGTAAAATCACTGGAGGAGCATGAGTGTTGTAGTATCCCATACCAATGAATGATTTGAATAATTTGTTCTTCGAAGCTAAATCACTCATATGCTCAATCATTTGATTCTCTGTTAATCCTCCATCGAATTTCGAAAACTTCATTGAATCTAACCGTATCGATTTCGGAACTGTTGAATCGATCAGTGTATTGAGAGATTCGAATCCGCAGTAATTCGCCATTTCTGTTTGTTCTTCCGGTGTAGCGGAGTTGTGGCGGCGTGGGAACGTGTCGCTTGGCTTCAAAGCATCGACGGAGATTGATCGTGTTTGGTGTTGATTCTTAAAAGCTGATACAGTTCCGGTGATGACGTCACGACGGTGAAGGAGGAAGGATGAGACGGAGGAGACATACCTTGAGGGAGTAATAACCGCCGGCGCAGGGAGAGATGAGGATTCGACGTTACGGTGTCGTTTTGTCTCGTTGATGAGACGTTTCACAATCCCTCTGTAAGCAAGTCTCCTTGCACGCTCCATAACCAAAAAATGTGAATTTGAGTGATTAGAGAAGAGATGCACTTCTGAAATGAAGATAGTATATATATTATTATAGTTTCTAGTTGGCTAATTAATTAATAATAAAAATGTGGCTATGAGATCTGGTGGAGGAGTGAAAGGGGTTGGTGACAACCACTGAATAGCCACATTTTTGCATAGATTCCACGTATTTTGCATCGAAGGAGTATCTTCAAAAAAATAACTTGAAAAAAGTGCGGCTGTAGGCATTTGATGCTATATATATTTTGGATTTATATTAGAATATTAAAATTTTAAATGTTATAACGAAGTTTTAAATTGTTGCTAGGCTAAATGGTAATACAAGAGGTAGAGTTTTTGTAAAGGTTTAATTGCTTGTACGAATAATCATATACTAGTTTTTGAAATATGTCGGTTCGACAGAATCAAATACTAATTTTTGACAATGAGCAATAATGATTACTTTTGACAGTTTAAATTGTTATTTTTAAATTGGAATATGTCGGTTTCACGGATAATCAAATACTAAACTTTGACAGTCTAAATAGTTATTTTAAAACTGGAATATGTCGGTTCTACGGATAATCAAATACTAATTTTTGAAAACTTTAGAAAAGAAAAAAAAAAATGTATTTTCACCGATGGTCGGATACTTCCACAGCTTCGCCGTTAATTAAATTAAAATTGTTATGTTTTGTTTTTCAATTTTAATAGTGTTTTTTATGGCCATATATTGGTTTTATGAAATAGCAAAGTAGATAATCGGTGGTTTTTTCGATACCTTCATAAGTGAAGGACAATAGTGACGGTTCTCCGGCTAATCATTTATCTTTAGATTTATCTGACGTAATAGAGAAAATGATATAATCATGGTTAGCAACAAGAAACAAGTGATAAACCAACCAATGATTAGGGCAAGAACTAAGCGCTTACAAGAAGTCCTCGTTGAAATTGTTCAAAAAGCTATGGATTCAACGCATAAGAAAGCTAAGCATCACACCACTTTGGTGACAATGCAAGCAACGACTAGTAAACAATACTAGATGGATTAGAGATCACGTCTAGTATTTTTTTTTTCTTATCTCGGTATACAAGAAAAGTTTTAATGAGCTAAGTCCATGAGAAAGCCCAAATAAGGGGGAGACGATTTGAGGATCCATCAAACTCGAAGAAACTCACGTCAAAGCCAAATAATCAAGAGAAATTCACATTCAAAGCATCCAAGATATTTTGGCGAGATTCATCTCCTTTTTTATCTTTATTTTCTAGTCAAAATATTTAAGTATTTTTCTTTAAGTCTTTAGTTCATTGAACGCCTAAATACATGTAACCATTAGCCTCTCTAATATCTTTATAAAGACTCGGCCAAAAAGAAGAATAATCATCCAACTTTTTAACCAATCAAATTTTCTCTTTTGCGGTCGAAAACTCTTTGTTCCTTGGAAACTTTTTGGTTTGTCTTGGTGTGTCGTATCTAAAGAATCATCGAGGTTTATCAAGTGTAGTTCATAACACTTGTATGGCCATTCTATCGATCAAGGCGTTGAAGAGCCGAGTCACAAGTAAAGGTGTTGGGTTTCGTATACATAGCGAACGATACTTCCTCTATTTTCATCATCAAGATATCCATTGCATAATTTCTTTGGAACGTTTTTAAAGAAAGTATTAGGACTTAACTTTAATACACCTAGAGATCTTGCTTTGTCGATCCCTTTGAAGTCGAGGATTATCGAACCCAGACTCTTTGAGTGTAATCCTTGGGAGTTTTCACATTACTTGGTATCAGAGCACACTCATCGATTCCACTCGATCACCATTGTTTCATCGCACCATCATTGTTTCATCCGATCATCACCATCGTTTTATCAAAACTCTTCACCACCACTTCTACATCAATTGATCTTCATCATCATCATCCTTAGATCGCTTGATCTCCATCTTCATCGATCCGATCCTTCATAACATTTCCAATCACACCCTTGATAGATCATCACCACCACCGATCAATCACCCCTTGGTCATCGTTCAACCACCAAACCATCACACCCTTTCACCGCACTGTTTCACTCGATCACCATCCGATCAAAATCACTCTTCACTGATTCATTTCTTTTCATCCGATAAACCCTAAACCTTGGACCTTATGGTATCTCGGATGGAATACCAATAGGGGTATGGGGAGATGGCTAAGATACTATTCCTACGAGCAAAAATACTTTTGAGTCTGTATCGTCCCATTCTTAGAGACAACACCACTTACCGTAAACCCTAACCCTCACCCGATCAAACCCTAACCTCTACCGCATGATATTTGTCATCATCGAGTAATACTTTTCATCGTCGAGTGATACTTGTCATCGTCAAGACACCACGGACGTCAACCGCTCACAATCCTCTATCGCGTCTCTTCATCGAATGGTCATCACCTGGTCATTGTCGATCCAATACTCGGCCAACACTCGATCAAAACCAGAATTGCCACTCGCACCCCTCCGAGAACAACGGTTATCAAAATCCCTCATTGCACCCTTTCAATTAATTTTTCCGAATTTTCTAGTTTTAATTTTTTTATTTTCGATTAAGTTTCGATCAACATATTAGAAAAATATATATGTAAAGAAAATAAAAAGAAAATATATAAAAATAGAAGAAATATAGACATTTAGTCTAGAGTTATCATTTGGTATATTTTTGGGTAGCATAGGCGAGTGATTTCTTGATCATTTGTCATTTCTTTGAGTCGTTGAGTGTTTGGTACGTTTGAGCATGACTTCATATTGGGCGCTTGATTTGACTTCTTTGGATTTTTGGGAAGCACATTGGGATTCAAGCAAAAGAACATTGGTTCTGGTGGAGCATCTAGAGTTTTGTTCATCAATAGCGAGTAAAACACTTGAGAGAGAAAGAGTGAAACACTTGTGAGAACCTTTTACTCTAATTTGTTTGTTCATTTTGCAGGTACACCATGTCAAACCATGAATGAACTGTGAAGAAGAAGTACAAAAAATTATTCCTAATCTTCAAATGCAAGCTTTAATGGGGGAGATGCAACGGCTCATGAGGATAGAAATGAATGGCGTGTATGAGAGATTAGATGAGGTTAGAGCCGAAGTTCAACAAGGAAGACCACAAGTCGTACCACCACCGGGAGATAGGCACCAACTGAGACCGCTTAGAGTTGAGGTTGAAGAAGACTTTGGATACTATAGCCGAGACGGTAATTCATCTAGAAGAAGCCAAAAGCCCCCTAGACGCACTAGGGAAGAAAGAGATGCTAACCTAGGAGGTTTAAAGTTGAAGATACCTCCATTCTAGGGCAAGAACGATCCGGACACCTATCTAGAATGGAAAAAGAAGACAGGGCTGGTGTTTGATTGTTAAAACTATTCCAAAAACAAGAAAATTCGAGTTGCTGCAACCGAGTTCTACGATTATGACTTGTTACAAGTTGGAGAAGAAATAGAGATTATCCCGTTAAGACTTGGGAAACTCATGAGAAAGAGATTTGTGCCTAATCACTATCATTGAGAGCTTCATCAAAGTCTTAGAAGACTAACTCAAGGTAGTAGAGGAGTAGAAGATTACTACCAAGAACTGGAATCGCTTATGATCAAAGAAAACCTTGATGAGGACCGAGAGGCAACCATGACAAGGTTCTTAACTGGATTAAACCGAGACATTCAAGATATGCTAGAAATGGAGCATTACGTGGAGTTAAACGAAATGTTGCAAAAAGTCATTCTCGTGGAGCAACAACTTAAGTGAAGGGGCACTACTACTCGACAACCCTTTGCCGTGATTTTGTCTAAGTGATTGTTGAAGAATGCCAGCCTTGGGAGAAATCGAATAAAACGGATTCAAACTCTCATCTGCGCTTCACTAGGGAGGCCAAGCCATATTTTTCTAGGCCAATCTTGGAAGCCAAGATAAATAAGGAGCCTAAAGTCGCCACATCAACCCAAGCTTACAAAGGCCCAGAGGCATCTACCATAAGAAATCAGAATGTCAAGTGCTTTAAGTGTCAAGGAGTAGGGCACTATGCAAACGAATTTCCAAACAAGCGCACAATGATCTTGAGAGCAAATGGAGACATTAAGACCAGGGAGGAAGAATCAGAGTCTCAAGAAGAATGTGAAAAATTTGCACCTAAAGGAGAACTATTTGTTTATAGGAGATCTTTGCAAGTTCAAACCAAGGTTGAGGCTGAAGTTCAAAGAGAGAACTTGTTCCACACACGGTGCCAAGTAAAGGAGAAATTGTGTAGTCTCATCATTCACGGAGGAAGTTGCACAAATGTTGCTAGCATTACCATGGTGGAGAAGTTAGGGTTGATCACAACGAGGCGTCCGATGCTTTACAACCTACATTGGCTAAAAAAACCAGCAATGTGAGAGTTCAAAAGCAAGTTGTGGTTCCTTTGTCTATAAGTAAATATAAGTTGTGGTTCCTTTGTCAAGATAAAAGGATGAGAGCTCGAATAAAGCTCATTCAAAAGCTATAGAAAGCTCACTGAGAAAGAAGCACTCAACATCGCTTGTAAGTTCCGATTACACTAAGTCCTCGCTACTCAAAGGTACTAGTGTAAAGCTCACAGTTAACACTACAACTCCGAAGATGTCAATGAAGAATTTTGTCAATCTAGTGAAAGAGGAATATGATAAAAACACGGAGAGCTTGTGTGTTGTTTCATACGAGAACAAGGATTGGATCTATTGAGAAAATCACGGGTGTAGGTAATAAAGAGTTTTACTTTGACGAGTATGGACTTATAAATCATCAGCTTAGCTCCTACAATATCTTCAGTTTTTATAAAAACTTATTCACTACACATGGGTTTCACAATGTGTGTAATTATGTGGGAAAGATGAGTATGGAACCATTCTTTGTTCTTTATCAAGACCAAGCCCGGAAATTGACTGATGTGAAAGACATCTTGAAGAATCCAACAAACCATACAGAACACAAGGAGCTTGAGTCCCCCACGGTATGCTAGGTTTCAGAACATGACTTACTCGGCAAGGAAGAAAGATAATGTCCAAGATGAGCAGCTTGTGAGAAAAGTTGTTAAAAGTAAAAAATTCAAAATGGGACAATATGAATATGTCGAGAAGAAGATACTAGATGTCAAGAAAATTGGTTTTCAGTCTTTGGAGTTAATATTAGAATGGATGGTAGTGTGGGAAATTCTATCCAAGGAAGAGCATTTGGGACTTCACTACATCGATCATACAAAGTTGGAGCTTTTGGAGACAAACCACCATACCTTAAGTCATTTGTTGGGATGTGTGATTTTGGAGAATTTTTCTTTCAAGACACTGACAATGGAAAAAGAAGACTACTCTTCAAGATTCGTAAGAGGAAAGAAAGGTTTTCAAACCCAAGTAAATACAAGTTTTTGCTAACAACGGATGGACCCTTTATCGCTTTGGAGACGTCTCAACGTTCATGCCAACAAACTTGGACTTCCAAGTAAGTACCATGTTGAATTCATTTTTAACCTTTCTAATTTAATTCCTTTTGTTGCAGACGAGTTGGATTTGAAGACAAATCCTTTTTAAGAGGAGGGGAATGATATGATCATGGCTAGCAACAAGGAACACGTGACAAACGGACCAATGACTAAGGCAAGAACCAAGCGCATACAAGAAACCCTCGTTGGAATCATTCACGAAGACTCAATGCCTAATGAAGCTAAGCATCACACCACCTTCGTGACAATTCAAGCAACGACTAGTAAATAATACTAGATGGATTAGAGATCACGTCTAGTACTCTTTTTGCTTTTCTCGGTTTTATCCCAGTGGGTTTTACGAGAAAGAGTTTAATGAGGATGAGCTTGTTTATCATCTCTTTATAATCCATATATATTCTAAGCTAAGTCAATGAGAATGCCCAAAAAAAGGAGATGATTTTAGGGCCCATCAAACTCGAAGAAAATCTCGTCAAAGCCAAAGAATCAAGAGAAGTTCATATTCAAAGCATTCAAGATATTTTGCCGAGATTCATCTTCCTTTCTATCTTTATTTACTAGTCAAAACAGTTAAGTATTTTTCTTTAAATATTTAGTTCATTAAACGCCTAGATACATATAACTATTGGCCTCTCTAGTCTCTTTCTAAAGACTCAGCCAAGAAGAAAAATAATCATCCAAATTTTTAATCAGTCGAATTTTCTCTTTTGCTTTCGCAAACTCTTTTATTCCTTATGAACACTTTGCTTCGTCTTGGTGTGTCATATCCAAAGAATCATTAAGTTTTATCAAGTGTAGTCCATAACAATTGTATGGCCATTGTACCAAACAACGCGTTAAAGAGACGAGTCATAAGTAAAGGTGTTAGATTTCATATACCTAGCGAACGATACTTCCTCTATCTTCATCATCAAGATCTCCACCGCTTAGTTTCTTTGGAAGGTTTTTAAAGAAAGTATTGGGATTTAGGTTTAATATACGTAAAGATCTTGCCTTGTCGATCCTATTGATGTCGAGGATTATCCAACCCCATCTCTTTGAGTGGAATCTTTGGGAGTTTCCACATAAGAAGACCTATTTATATCGTGTTTGGTGATTCACTGTTTTGAGCAGAGTTTAATCGCAGTTTTTACTTCTTCGTTTGTTAATTTCTTCTCTTGGTTTTCAATCGTTTGATCTATAACCATCCACATCAACGATGACAGGTGAAGCAGCTCGGCGACTTTTCCAATTTTCTTCATTCAAGTTCAATACCAATCTGGTCGAGATTTGGTTAGTTGATGTTTTCTTTCAATCAAACATTTGTTGAATGTATCTCGACGTTACTGATGTCGGCGATTAATATATGGTCCCAAAGCTTCAAGAAAGAGTTTCATCAAGGTGGACTAAGTAAGTATATGTTTTAATTTGAAAAGTCTACCAAATATCAACCGAAGACATGAAAACCAGAAGTTTTCAGTAAAATTTTTAATTTCTATCAACATCAAAACAATTTCTAATTTTGTAGAAGAACCGGTGAATAAATTAAAATTTAGTTGATAAAAATTTGCTTTAGCAGCTTTTGTTTCGTAGTTTTCTTTATGTTTTTTAAATTATCTCCTTTTTAATGACTGTTGTCACCGAGATTTCAACACTGCTGGTTTAGTTTTCTTGAATATTTGTTTTGTATGTAATTTCATATATTTTTAATATATTTAAGTGAAAAAATTGGAATATGTAAATATATATGTAATATATAAATTCTAAGACTCGACTTTCAGAATATGAACGTTCATTCTATTCAGTTTTTTTTTATATATTATTTTACCTATTGAAAGTTTTAGAGAAAAGATCTCCCAAGATTTATGGATCCTCATTTATTACTTTATCTCTTGCTTTCGTTTCTGTCATGGTTAAGTAATATTTTATCAAAAAAATGTAAATATGTAAAATATGATTTTGAGTATTAGGAAAGATTATGGTTGAAAGTTCAAAACTCTCACGGTTTTTTTTAAAATAATTATAATAGTTAGAAGTTTAGAACGATACAATTTTATTTTTGTAAATAAGTATGATCCTTTATTTTCTTTTTGAAATTAAGTACGATACATTTATTGCGACTATCATAGTCATACTATAAACAATAAAGTATGTAATGTAGTCCATGCAGTCACTATGATTACTGAAATTAGTATCTACATATTCATTATAATCAAAATACTTTTTTTTCTTTGTCAAAAAGTCAAAATACTCTTTATTGCGATTACAATAGACACTGTATTGTATGCACTCACATAGTCATTATATTGAAGGTAATCATTTTATCTTTGTCTTTGCATTTGTCGTTAGTTAGTTACCACCTTACGTCAACTCAGTTAACTATCTTAGACCAATAAATTTTTTTAAGATTTAAAACATGTAAGCATAACTTTCGCAACTGTATATACACATTTATTTTATATAGAATTACAGAAAATGATTTAATTTCGAAGAAAAAATGGATGGAAGAGAATCGAAGTGGAAGAGATTGGGAATGGGTGGGCGACAAGTTTTTTCGCTTAGCTTTACAATTTGCAAAGACCAAAACAAATAAAATAGATTATAAACAGCTTATAATTATTTTGGTTCACATAGTTACATTAAAAATAGGTGGCAGGATGTGTTTCACTGAGAACTTATCTCATTAATGCATGGTTCCTTCTTTGTTCATTATTTGACAACGGACCATCGCCCTCCAAATATTGCACTTTTTTCTCTCAATAATGATAAATTTGGAAGAAACCTCGTAAAGTATAATAGTGTCTCTCAGTACTATTCATCAGTCAATAGGTGTATTTATCTAGATTATAACTTGTCTAACAAGTATTTTACATACATGATAATAGAAAATCTATCTATTTATCAATAAAAAATATACACAAATGCTAACTTTTCTAATAATAATAAGAAAAATATATTCACATCGATCTCGTAATTTCAAGATCTTTTAATACCTTTCCGCAAATTTATATATAGGACGTAGTAAAACATATGCAATTGCACTTATGTTTGAAATAACGGTTTTATATCCGGTCGTCGGGTCAAATTGGTTGTAATATCTGAGTCGTCGGATTATCAACGATGTTTATATCCAGCCGTGGGATCATTGATTCAGTGAAAATACATATTTTTAGTTATGTATTTCTATCGTTCTTAAATCACAAATTTAAATTGTTTTTGAACTTTTTATTTATGAAGAAACTTGTATAGCAATCAGATTTGAGTTCATCACCACCGGATCAGCATAGTATCCGTCAACGTCATATCTTTGTGGCTGCATCGAATTTTGTAATTGATGAATAGCCACATGAAAATCTGAAAAGAGAGACCACATATGTGAATATGAACGAATCCATTAGTGGTCCATGCTCATAATCCACAACAATATCATCAAGCATCGACCGTCACGTTTTCTTTGTACTATAAAACAGACATTTTTTTATAGAAATATAAAAATAACAAAGTAAAAGAAGAAGAAAAAAAACATAGATCAAAGAACAAGAAACAAACACCACCCCTTTTTTTTGAGCGGAAGAGAACAAAACCATAATCCACGTAAATTGGATCTATGGTTCTCGTACCATGATAATTTTGGAAAAAACCTTAAAAATATGATAGTTTATCTCAGTTTTATTCATTAGCCAATATGCATATTTTTACAAGATTATAACTCATCTAAAAACTTGTTTACATACATGATAATAGTAAGTCTATATATTTATCAATAAAGAAATATACACAAATGCTAACTTTCGTAATAACAATAAAGAAATATATTCATATCGGTATGGTTATTCCAAAATCTCTTAACATATTGGGAGATCGGTGAGATTAACCAAAACCGAATCAAAATCGACCGAAATTACAAACTGAGATCAGAAAAGATTTAGAACTTTTTTTAATAAATATCAATATTTAGTTTATGAATTTAGATTTATCTCTAAATATATTATTTTTACATTTATGTTTATCATAATTTAGGAAACGTAGATTATTCCATCTCTTTATTTTATAACATTATTTTCACGAGAATCTAATAATAATTGTTTAAAAACATTTTTGTTTTTATTCTCATCGAATTTATTATGGTGTAAGAGTCTTAATGTTCCTATTGATTATGTTTTGTTACTTTAGCTTTCACGATAAAAAAAAAATATCCAATCTCTTTCTCACAATCGTGACTCTTTGTGTTTGCTTTTCTTGCCCTCGCGAGTGTTGCTAACCCTCCCAGTCACAAGTTTTCTTCCCTGATTTTGGTTTTGATATTGATTTTATTTTGTTTCAATATTTTTGCATAAAAGAAAAAGAAGAAAAAAAGAAGATCGTAACATGGTTTTACTCCGCTTTTGTTTAATCCAAAGCACGAGAGAATCTCAGAGTAAAGGATGAGTGTATTTTAATTTGTTTTGCTTCATGTGCCAACAATACCGAGGATGAAGTCGATGATGATTTGTGGTGAGAAAATTAGGAACGTGTTGTGCTTTCTTAAAAGAGAAGAGTTAAGCCAATTATATGAGTTTTATGAACGAATCTTTGTGCGTGCCTGTGAAGATGAGTTCTTAATATGATTGTGATTGTACGATTGGTTACGTAAACTATCACGATTTTGATTTGAAGATTTGAAATATGCAAATCGATTTGCTTGAAGATTTCAAGGTTTTTAAAGTGCTGAGAAGGTTCCGTTGAAGATTCGATGATCCAAACCATATATGGTGTTGTGGATTTATTTTTCGGGAAATTCTGTAGTCGTTGTTGATCCTATGATCGGGTATAAAAATCGATGATCTAATAGTTGGGTGTTGTCACTTTGACCCTAAAACCAGGTATAAATGTCGTTAATCATATGATGGCTAGATGTTGCAGTCCTTTTACCTTATGACTAGGTATAAACTTTGATAATGATCCGACAGTCGGGTATCATGCATATATTTTGAAAAATTGTCCAATTTTTTACTTGTTACAACGTATAAGTGTGATGGGTATATAAGGAGATTGATAAGATCAATCCAAACCGAGTTAAGATCAACCGAGATTATGAACCAAGATCAGGAAGGATCTAGAAAATTGTTGATAATTGTCAATATTTAGTTTAGAAAATTTAGCTTTATCACTAAATATATTATTTACATTTATGTTTATTTTAATTTAGAAAACTTAGGTGATTCGATCTCTATATAAAATAACATATCTTGTAACATTACTTTCATAAGAGTTAAATAACAATTCTTTGTAAAACTTTTGTGTTCTTATTCTCATCAAATTTATTATGGTATAAGAGTCTTGATTTTCCTATGGATTATGGTTCCGTTACATTAGTTTCAACGATTAAAAAATATATATCCTACCTCTTTCACACAATCATGAGTTTTTATGTTTGCTTTTCTTGCCCTAGCGAGTCTTGATTTCAACCTTCGCAATTATAGGATTATAGGAAGTAAATAATAGAGACAACATATAATATAGGATTATAGAAAGTAAATAATAGAGACAACACATAATAGCTTAAGTTTGGGAGTATATTCTTTCATTATCGTATATATCTTATTCCCTGTTTTATATGTATGCTCTCGGTATATAACCAGAGTCTATGATATCAATAAACTCACGATTCCATAGTGTCAATATGACGTCAGAGCACAAATAGACTTTAACCTATTTATCTTCTTCCTTCTTCTTCCGCCGCTTATTTTCGACTTTTTTTAATCAGTTCATCACTCTGTTTCTAAATCATTTGTTTGTCTCTCTCATCTCATCACGATGTCTGATTCTACTGCCGAAAGGACCTCTATTTTCAATGCACAAAATCCTCAAAAGCACACTTTTATCCGTTAAGATGTCAAATGTTACGAAACTCACCTCTCTCAATTACTTGATGTGGAGCAACAGGTTTGGGCTTTCCTTGAGGGGCACGAACTGCAGTCTTTCATTGACCAAACTGATTATGTAACACCCCATCCCAGACGTTCCAGAGTCGGAGTACGAAGAGTACAAGTTTATGCCTGTTCATAGCTGAACTTTTTTGAATTTTATTGTATTCTTTTAGAAATACCTTTCCTTAAGCTATTCCTTTGATCCTTTTATATGCAACAGAATCCTTTACCTTTGATTTATTTCCGACCAATCTCTTGTACTAGTTTTATCGTCTTTCCCATAAGTTTAAAATCGTACCTTAACTAGACTACATCGTGCAGTCTATTCGTTTGTAACATTTTACTTACGGCTGCATATAAAGTCATACCTAACCAATAAGTTAGGGTCGTATAAATACTTTGGCCAACATCCGAAATCAAACCTTTCCTCGATTCGTTTCTTTTGTCGCCTGATCATCTCCCAAGTATGCAGATAGGTTATGCATGTCTACTCGGTAGCGCGCTCACCTTACCGTGCATCACTTGACTCTGTGTAATATACCCCATCACTTTGATACTTAGTCATACAACCAAACATCCCCTTTGGCTAATTATACGATCTGATGAAGGGAAATTCTTGCCCCTTAGTTCACGGTGGCCGATCAAGCCTGTAGCTTACTGGTCCATCTGTAATCTCGTATTGGTCACCACCATCAATACGTTCCTGCGGTTCCAACTGCTTTTACCCACCCAAGGGGTTGGAGTTTGCCATGTTGGTTCCTCGATGGTCGTCCCTTGCTCTCTTTCCCTTTCCCGTTGATCTCTTTCGTTTCTCAATGAGTCTTCACACTAGGAAAGAGCTTTCTGCCCCTTGGATGAGAACGATGATACCTATTCATGGTTCATCGATCGCTCGTTCCTTTTCCATAGACGAGTTGATCCCTCTCTTTTGGTTGACTACCCAGGTAGTCACGTTTTGAAGTCACGATCCATGCTTCATGCTGCTAGGTAGTCAATTCTACCGGAACTTCCAAGGATCATTATCTTCTCCGATTTCCCATGGTTCCCATGGAATTCACTTGATCCTTTTCCCATCATCGCCCTTCAACTTATGATTCTTCTATTGACTATGTTTTTTTATCTCATCTCCTTTCTCTAATGGTTTCTCCCTTTTTCTGGTGGGATTTCTCCCTTGGACGAGATCATCCCTTGGGCGCGCGCGGTTTATGGATGGTTGTTCTATGTGAAAATGGCTTCAGTATATAGAAACACTACTAATGTAACATCCAATATCTCCCACCTTTTGATCATACGATCTCAGACATTCGTTTTATGAATGGTTGGGATCACACCCTTTCGGGTGGTAACTGCCTTGGAAAGTTACCAGGCGGTTATTTGGTCAATACACCAACCACCAATGTCCCATATGCCGTACTTCACCTAGCTTGGTACTTAGTTGATCATTCCACCTAGTTGTGTCGGTACTCGATTAGTCCACCGAACTAGTTGAGCTACCGGTCAGCTCAACTAGCTAGTACTTCTAGCTAGCTAGCTAGTATTCCATCATGTCGAGTTAGCTCAGCTTAACTAGCTGATTAGCTCGAGCATTTAGCTTCCATTTTGCTCGGCTAAATCATTCAGTCCGTTTCAAGGCTACGACTAACCCATTCTTAAGCTTTCCTTGATGTTTCCCCGAGATAGTTAGGTTATCAAGATATTCTTTTAGTCATCTACCATTCATGACTTAGACGTTTTCCTTGTAATCTCTGCTTTACCTGAGCCATTTACCACCAAACGCACATGCTCCACAAGATTCTGCTATGCCCCATACCGTACAAATTAATGGTGTTTCCACACCAAATTCGGCCTATGCACCATGGAGAAGACATGATCGACTTCTCTACACCTTCATCATCGGCACCATCACGTTGTCCGTCTAATCAGTGTTCCCGAGCGCTACGATAACCAAAGATGTGTGGGAAACTCTAGCAATGACCTTGGCAACCCTACTCGTGGTCACATACGCCAACTAATGTTTTAAATCAAGAAATGTGTCAAAGGAACTAAGAAGATTAGTGACTATCTATGCTCCATCAAATCCAAAGCAGATGATCTATCTCTCTTGGGTAAACTAATGGATCCCGAGGACCTAATGGAACAAATACTTACTGGTTTGAGTGAAGATTACAAGCCCAAGATTGATGCCATCAATGGAAATGAAAAACCTATCTCCTACTCTAAGCTTTACGAACGCCTTCTTCATCGTTAAGCTATGATACTCTGCTTTGACTCGCCTTATGTTTCTCCCATTGTGGCTAATGCGGTTGACACGCGATCTCGTCAACAAGGACACGACACCACCAACAATGGCAATCAGTTCACTTATCAATGTTCTAACAACAACTACAACTATCAAAATTGGTTTTTCAATCTGTATATGGGCCATTTTCAAGCATGTGGAACTCAAGGCCACAATGAGAAGTACTTCCCCGAGTATCGTATTTTTCTTGATATGTGTCTAATTCGCCTATTCAAGGACAATATCGTCCCACTCAAAACTGGCAGTGATCTCCTCAATCTCAACCATGATGACCATGTGCAAACAATGCAATTATGTCCGACTTGTTAAAATGGCTCTTGGATTCCAGTGTCTCACATAATATGACTTATGATTTGGACAATCATTCCTTTCCTTGCACAAGTTGCCTTTTTAAAACTATACTATGTGTTCCACTCATCCTCTTGATATTTTTTCTCTGATGTGTGGACTTCACCAATAATTTTTATCGATGGTTTTAAATACTATGTTTTTTGTAGATCATTACATTCGATACACATGATTGTATCCCTTAAAACAAAAATCACAAGTTTTTATATCTTCATCTGGTTTAATGCATTGGTTGAAAATCGATTTCAAACCAAGCTTAGAACACTTTACTTCGATAATGGGAGTGAATATATTTCCTTAGCTGCTTTTCTTTCATCTCATGGGATATCTCATATGAAAATTTTGTTATCCCGAGGTTGTACCCTAGAATAATACCGGAAGTCTTCAGCAAGAATCACAATAGTATAATCGGGATCGAATCCACAAGGATCAATAGAGTGAACTATGAGTTATGATGGTTTAAACTAAGCTAAGATACAAAGAAGTTTATTGTAAAACTCAATATAAAAGGAAGTTAAATTCAATTAATTATAGCATTGGGCGGTGAGAATTCTTCAGGATTTCATGAGAATGAATGCAAAAAAATTAATGGAAATGTGTTATGAACCATTCTAAAACTCAAAATACAAATAAAATGTCATCCGCTTTCACGTGAAATAACTATTTATGTAGTGAGATTTCCAGCAACTAACTGTCGTTTGTCAGTAGAAATTTATACATGCAAAAAATCCTAATTTAATATGTTTATAAAGTGCAGTAACATCAATTGTCATTTGGGAAAGACATTTTACTCATCTAGGCTAGATCGATTGATTCAACAACACTTTTGGTGCCACGATGAAATCAACTTAGGTCAGAGTCTAAATGGTATAAATAGATTAAGCATGAATAGAAAATCTAGATGAAGAATTATATGATCAATTCCCAATCAACGTAGAAGATCCTCACACATGCAGGCTCGTCCCTGAGTGCATGATTATCCTCTTAAAAACTCAATAGCCAATGAAAGATCTAGTAACACATGCATGCCCGTCCCTAAGTGCACGTAGCCCAAGCCATGCTTGCGACCGTTTATAGATATATATTTTCAGACGTTAGATCCGTAATATGCTTTGTAGCCTACTGGTGAGAACGCTTCTATTTTGGTCTTACTCCACCCACGTTTGAAGCTGCTTAGCATTTTTCTACGTTTTTTTGTAAGTCGTGATGGACTTGATAACACACTCCAAGGTGGAGAGGTTGCACGCCCACATGTACTCTGTATGAATTGAAGCCGACCCAACCCGACCATCCTCATACACGTGTCTCCTGAAGATACTCTTTCAGTCCATATCATATGAGATTCCATACCTTCACAACTTGTAAGGGGGTGAGTTTTAACTAAATAAGATGGTCCTTCATAGCGAGGAGATCTAACCATTGTCATTCGACAACACATGCGTTTAAGAAAAGGATTGAAAAAGAATTCTTTGCTACATGTCATGCCTCACACACGAGAGTAACCACACATAAGTAACCACATGTACTGGTGACCATACATCACCATCACGCAACACACACCACAAATGCTAGTAATTATTTTCCCAAAGGCCGCTCATCTTACCCGTTCTCAGAATGTCCAGAAAGTGCTAGAAAAGCCCGTTGGCTATTGCCTAAAGGTTGACCACTTTATACCCGTCCCCCGGACGTTAAGTCCTCTACTATATATCTCCCCGTTCCCAAAACTTTTAGCTAGTTTGTGATGACCCAGATGCAACACTGTTTTCAAAACGTCCGACATCACCACGTGTGTCCGAAGCTTATCTTATTTTACATGTCCCCATGACGTCCATATTTCACCTGAACGTCAAACCATATCACACAACAAGCAACACACAATATGCAACCTAACATGCGATTCTAGAATCCAACCCGATGCATACCTAGCAAGATCAAACCCCAGAAAATATTATCTCGTAGCCCCTTTCATTGACTCATCCTTATTTAGTTTATACTATTTACCATTTTTGAGTTCGCAAAAATTTATTCTTAACTGGTTCTTAAAATTTTGCATGTCTAATTGTTTCACCTAATAATCTTTCATTTCCATTTGATCAGGCGGATTTTGCATAATTTTC
Organism: Cardamine chenopodiifolia; assembly: GCA_963922655.1. NCBI lineage: Eukaryota > Viridiplantae > Streptophyta > Magnoliopsida > Brassicales > Brassicaceae > Cardamine > Cardamine chenopodiifolia. The sequence continues at coordinate 10,865,859 of OZ000486.1, read as the reverse complement.
AAATTTTGTGTTTGTAAACACCGAAAATTGAGCTTAATATGTTCAATGAAAGTTGTGTTTTTCTTAGTATGATATACTTGAGCTTGGCTTGGTCAACTTGATAAGTATAAAGACTATCCAAAAAAACTAACAATTATACACTAAGATTTGGAGAAATGATTAAATAAAGCAAACAAGATAATTGACTAGAGTAAAAAAAATTAAACGCTCAGCAAATTGAGATAATGAAATAATTTGACCAAGAATATAAGATACAGAATCATTTGGCCTCTTTGATTGATTTCATTCATCTTCCATTATTTTTACTAATATTTTTTCCATAAAGATTAAAATTTAAAAGTCATTTTTGCAGCCGTCAGTGGAGATTCTTAGGTGATTTCGGATTTGCGTCCCTGGCTGTCCGGCTTCTCGCATAAGTTGTGGGAGGGTGTTTAGAGAGCTGATTTCAACTTCGTTTATTCGCCAGCCAGTGTGTTTAAATCGGCTCTCAGTCCGATATCCATCGGCTTCTGATGTGGTGATTTGTCGGCTTTCTCTTTTGATAATCGTTTGTTTCCGTTTTATGGCGTTTCATCTACTTTGCTTCTGGCATGTGTCGACTTCTTCAGCTATGTTATGGCTGGCTTTGATCTAGAGTTTCATTTTTAGGTTGGAATATAAGCTTAGTTAAACTTCTCAAAAAATGGTTACAGTTTGAAAAATTAGAGTAAAAAGATGGATCGTTTTGCCAATAATATTACAAAGGATGGAAGATTCCAATATTTTTTGGATTTGGGAGATCATGTGTGGTCACAGTCAATCATTGAAGACGAGAGTCACTCTTATGCTTCTATGTTTTGATGTTGTTTCGAGCGGGTTATGCTCTATTTTTTTTTTGATACTCTATTTTTTACTCTTTAATGGTCTTTTATATGAAAGAAAACAAAAAAGTCATTTATTGCTTTAGCCCCCTCTGAATCATTCAGAGGGTTTGATAGTTTCCATTTTTGGTTCTGCGAGATTTTGAGAGTTTTGGTCATTATTTTGGGCAACTGATGATTCAGTATTAGCCTTTTACCTATATTAATTTTCCTTTTGTGTTTCAAAATTATATCAATCTCCTTATTTCTTGCCAATCAAGCTTCGTCAAATCATGATTTACTTGCAATTATTATTAGAACTCAACGACGTTCACAGCTCTTTGATTATTGCTCTATTGATCTTCTTCCTCTGAACGGTTAGTTTAGGCAAAATCTCTCATGCACCTTACGCTCTCAACCAGTGTTTACCATGGATTATCTCCATTCTAACATTGGTGCCATGTATCTCGAAGATGGTGAACCCATCGTGTACCAGATACGCCGGACTTCAAAGTTTTTGATGAGAACACAACGAGTTTGTTGGGGAAGCTGAGTAATACAGATGCTCAACCAATGGCAAAGATAAGTGAGGCTATACCAAGGGTATGGTAGATGATTGGAAAAGTAAGAGGTATCACCCTTTCTCGAGATAAATTCCAGTACGTACTTCAGTGAGAGGAGGATCTCTAAACAATTCTAGAGGATCGTCTGTGGTCCTACAATCATTGGACTATGCTCTTGGAAAGGTGGATAGATTCTGTTTTTGACGAGAATGCGACAAGTTTGTTGGGGAGGCTGCTGAATCTAGATGCTCAACCGATGGCAAAGATGATTGAGGCTATGCCAAGGGTGTGACAGGTGATTGGGTGAGTTAGAGGCATCGCTCTTTCTCGAGATAGATTTCAGTTCGTATTTCAGTGAGAGGAGGATCTCCAAAAAATTCTAGAGGATCGTCTGTGGTTCTACAATGATTGGACTATTCTCTAGAAAAGGTGGATAGCGTCTCCTCAGGAAAAATTTCCAGCACTCCATCGAGAGCTCCAGCCGCGCCAGCAAGCCTCTTGTCTCCAATCTGCATTTTGTATCGTCTGCTCATCCCTCATCCATCTCCACACTATCTCAACATCATCCATTGTAGCATCACTGCAACACTTATCTTACATATGTTTTATTTAGTTTTATTTCATTTTAATATTGATGGTTTTAGGTTTTTGTCTTAGGAAGGATGCAATTAGAAATCAAAACATTATAATTCAATTGGAACTATCTAATTCAATCGATGTCAAACAATGGAATCTTTTATCTTTTTACCTCACCTAATGCCACTTTTCAAAACTCTTTCAAACCATGTCATTTTCATATAGTTAAAACATTTAAATATCCTTCTATTTCTTCTTCTTCCTACTATTTTGTCTTCTTTTTCACACACATACACACATCTCTCTCTCGTATCATCAAATATGATTGGTCAGTCCATCCATAACATCATTTTCTCCATGGACAAGTACAATTAGTTTTTCTACGACATAACTTATCTTGGATCTTAAGTGACCTACTATTTACAAAAATTACTTGTGCACAAAAAATATTTTGTCCACCATTTTCACATTTTATCAATTAGAATTGGTTTACCCATAGCAACACTTTCTTCATGGACAAGTATGATTAATTTGTCCACGACATCACTTTCAAAGTTATATGAAGCTTAATTTATCTACTATTTATGAAACTAATTTGTCCATACTTTGTCTCTCGTAGACGAAATTAGCATGTCTCTTGTGGACGAAATCAACTTGTCCACCATCAACAACTCTTTCTGACCACAATATATAATATCATATTTTTCATTTTTCAGACAGACAATCTGTCAAATCAATGTCTCTTGTGGACGAAATCAACTTGTCTACCATCAACAACTCTTTTTCACCACAATAAATGATATTGTATTTTCTACATTTCAGAAAGATAACATGTTAAATCAGGGTTTGTTTTTTGTTTATTAATGCAAGGCAATTTCGATTTTTTAACAAGACCAATGCCCTTAAAAATGGCATGTTGAAAGCCCATCAACAAAATGACATAAAATAAATGTTCTAATTTCTTTGCAGCATGATTCAAAAAATTACCTTTCTAATTACTGTTAAAAGAAATTTAATTTTTTGTATCTAATTTTTGTCTAAAGTGATTTCTTTAATTTATACATACTCGTAACAAACAGAGATAATTCTTCATTTCTTTATAATACTCCCTCTGTCTCAGAAATATCGATTTTATGAGAAATTCACACATATTATGAACAATAAATATTTAATAATAAATACATTCTCGTTTTACTTAGAAAACTTTCCTATATATATATAAACCAACAATTCAAATACTTTCAAATAATATTACTTGAAGCTTACAATTTACAAATATTAACTGTTAAAAATATATTTAAAAATTTAGAAAATCAATCTTCTAGAAAAAAAAAAAAACCTAGAAAATCAACCTTATTTGTAATAGTTTTTCACTGAAATAGAGGGAATAGTTTTTTCTCTAAACTTATTTATAATGGTAAATTTTCCTTTCCCTACGGAAAGGAGCAGAGTAATTTGGTGGCGAGAGAGAAGGCGGTGATGGTGGAGAAGCGTAAACCGAAGGCGCTGGAGGAGAGTAAAGTAGAGATGTATGCGAATAAAAACCTGAATGCAGTGGAGAATTCTTCTTTGTATAAATTTGTGTGTGCGTATATATCTAGGTAGCATGAAAACGGAAACAGCTACGCGAAAGCAAAACGTGGTGATAATTTTTTCATAAAATTGGAAATGAGTACATGTTTGAAACATGAACACATACTTAAATATATATATATATATATATATATATAGTGAAACATCAAAATCATGTTAAAATACGTCCCACGTTTCAAAATATAAGATGTTTTGAGTAAAAACACTTTTTTAAGAAAATTAACTTTTACATCTTAAAATACAAAACATCATTTTTGGAAAAAACAATTAATCAAAATGTTAAAGAAAGTATTAACTTTTATTTAAAATGTTGTCTTCTAATTGACAAAAGTTCTTTTTATTATGTTTTTTACAATTAAATGAATAAAAATTGCATTAAAATCTGAAAAACATCTTATATTTTTAAGCAGAAAATTTTCTCTAAAACATCTTATATTTTGAAACGACGGGAGTATTTGAAAAACGCAAATCCAATACATAAGTATTAAGAAATTTAAGTAAAGATAAAAAGATCATAACTATAAAAGTTAAAGACTTAAATCATCGTCTTCATTCTCATTCTTAAGATACTTAAATTTTATTATTTTAATAATTATGAGATATTTTATATCTTTAAATTTAATTAAGATTTTTAAGTTAAAAATAATAATGGGAATTGTGGCAAGCTTTTTGTGGCAATACATGACTATTACCTACGACTTATTTGTGTGAAGTGATGGCTATAACAAAATACAAATGATAACAAAATAAAAAATATGGACCTGAAAATTTTGTGGCTAAAAACTTTGGGTAAATTGGAAATAAAGGATATCTTTTATAAGGTTTGTCGACATATACATTTTTGTAAATTTTCAATTTTTCCTAAGTACCTACTCATAGAAAAATCCATTTTCCAAAAAAACAACACATGAACATATTGATTGACAAATATGAAACAAGTTTATAGAAGATTTTTTAAGTAGTTTTAAGTAGTTTTTTATCTTGATGAAATTTGTTTTGAAAAGTTTAGAATACGTTTTCTAATCTTCAGATTATGTATTCCACCATTTGTACATATTCTGAAAAATTAGATTTTGTGTTCTACCACTTGTACATGTTTTACGAATTGTAGAATTGAACTTCTATGAATTTTTTTCTAATTTTTTTAATTGAGCTTGTATTAAATTTGGAATACATATTCTACAATTTTGAATATATATTCTATGATTTACCCTATGTTCTACGATAATTAGAATATGTATTCTACTAAGATTAGAATATATATTCTAAATTTTTTGAATTTCATAATGATAGGAACTGAATCCAAAAATAAAGAAACTAAATCTAATTAAATATTTGATTAAAATTTAACTAATTCTAATTGACTTTCACTATTTTTTTTTTGACATATCGTATAGAATAATAAAATAAATCAAATTAGAATTGATTTTAACAATTTAAAATCGATCTATTCACGATTTCTTCTTCTCTTTTCACGCTTTCTTCTTCCTGTTCTTCCTCTTTATCCATGAGTTTTTGTTTATATTTTCATGATTATGTTTCATATTTACATAACGTGTGGTGTATGGAGATTGTATAACAATAAAGATTAAAAATTTATTGTTGATTAAAAAAACGTGGGAGATAACTTAGTTTACAATCCACTACATCTCTTGAGGAGTTGAAAGTGATGGTTTAGAAGAATATTAAATAGAACAGATAAAACTCCCAATAATTTTTAAAAAATCAAAAAATTTAAATATAAATCTTTAAATTCATAAAATTTCAATAGTAAAGTCACCATTAGTTTTTCAAAAAAGTATCATTAAATTGTGTTCAAATATAATAATATTTGTTGTATTTATTTGTGAGTTGGGTAATTTCTGATGTAAATAATATAATCTATATAAATTTATGACTTTGAAGTAGTTGATATACTTTACCTTCTATATAGTAGTAAACATTTTAAATTATTTGAATATTTAATGAATATTTTTTTGTAAAAGGCATAATATACGAAGATTTTTATATCTATAATATAAATTTTAAATTTTAGAATTATTTAAAAATTTTAATATGTTAAGGAAATTTTTAAGTTTTTTCAAGTATGATAAATTTTTTTTCGAGTATGAAATTTTACATAATTTCTTAAGATTTAAAAAGAATTTAGGAATTTTTTTCTAGTTTTTTAAAAATTATTTTTGATTAAAAATTATTTTATTAAAATTATTTATAAATAAATGAATGGTAATTTGTGTTAACTCATGGGTGTTAAATGGATAGAATTTAAAATTTTGTGTGTTTATAATGAAATTAAAATTAATTCTTTTATTTTTGGGTACCCAAAAAATTGTGTATTTAGTAGAAATCTAATATAGTTGGTGTATTTTTATGGAATTTTCCATATATATATCTAATATACATTACTTTTCTTTAATTTTTAAAACTTAAATTTATAATTAAAAGTATAGGTTTTCAATTACTATAAAACCTATTTGACTAAACCTAACTAGAAAATGTATATATTGTCAAATCGGATGAATAACATCTTTTATTTCCAATTTTTCCGAAACAATTTTGTGGCTAGTTTGTGGCAATTTTGCCACTGATAGCCATAATTTATTACTTACTAAATTGATAGCCACAATTTACTACTAACTACGAAGCTATAGCTACTATTCTTTTGTGTGGCTTTTTGTAGCTATTGACAATATAGCCACACAATTATGGGTAGAGCTTATTGTGAATTTATTAAACCTAGATAGTATCATATTAATCCAATTGAAATTATATTTATGATGAACCTGTTTATTTCACAATCTCCCATAGTAAAAGAGAACATATCATGTAGTAAGGGAGCGTTGCAAATTGCCAAAAGTATACTGCTCAAGAAGCATCGTCTTGGCTCTGTTTTTACCAAAATGTCAAGTCTTTTTGTTGCTCTGTTACGAGGATAGTATCAATCAGTATTGTGGCCTAATCATCAGCTTTTTGAATGAAATCAGTCTAAAAGGATAAACAAAATATCAATAAGGTCAATTTATTTTGTATCTTGATCAAATCATTTCAATATTTCAGTTTGCTGAGTTTTTGAATTTTTTTACTTTAGTCAATTATCTTGTTGTTTTAGTTAATAATTTTTTTTTTGAATATTATGTAAAATTATATTCAAGAAAAAAATAACCTTTTTACAACAGTTGTAGTTAATAATTTCTCCAATGCTTAGTGTATAATTGTTAGTTTTTCTGGATTGGATAGCCTTTATACTTATCAATCTGACATACCTAAGTTCAAATATATCATACTAACAAAAACACAAATTTTTACTATTGCTTTAATTGTTGTGTTTTATTTGAACATATTAAGCCGCAATTTTTGGTCTTTACAATATATATAATCTGCATGATCAAATGGAAATGAAAGATTGTTAGGTGAAAAAATAAAAAAAATTCAAAATTTTAAGAATTTCAAACTAAAATTAGTAAATAGTATAAACTAAATAAGAATAAATAACTTTGAGTAAGGATAAAAATTTATTATTTTATTCTTAAATTTATTATAATTACTGGTTAATTCTTTTTTTAATGCACTCGCAAACAAATCATCGACATTCATCTATAACAAGGCTTTCTCTGAGACAATGACGTGCACATTCTTGACAAAACCCACTTATGTTCTCAGCAGATAAAGATCTAAAATCTTGTTCTTTCGGAGGACCTGCTTCTGATATTTTAAAATCAATTGGAAGGTTCAGTGATGGAATGGAATAATACATTAAACCTTTCGATTAAGATTTCACCACGATAGGTGCCAAAAGAAAAAAGAGAATTCACCATGATATTTGATGGGCTTATATAATTTCCACAATATTTGACAAATTATAAAATTAATATTTAAATTTAGACTAAAATATTCTGCATAGTACTGTCATTATCAAAAGGAACTGAACAGTTGAAAATAAAAAATTGTCCGCATTTATTTTGTGAAATTCGATAATGTTTTTTCTTAAAGGGTTTCAAATTCAATAATGTTACAGAGAAAATTTATTGAATCTGTTTTCATAATTGTTTGGATTTTTTTGTTTTGAATTTCTTAAACCTAGATAGTGTCATAATTATAAGTATTTTTATTGATGTTACAGATGAGTTAATGTTTTACTCAACAATTTTAGTAATAAATGAATGTTACAGAAATTATTCTTTTAAAATTTATAGGTCCATGTTATGTCATTTATTGATATTTAGTAACAATTCGTTATTTCAGATTAAAATGACATATCTCATAAAACTTTATTCAATTTGTATAGAATATCAATAAACAAGAGGATAATACATGCAATGCATGGGACTGAAGATTTGAGTATTCAAAATTTAATTTTTAACGTGAAATAATGAGATATGAAACTTGGTTATAACAAACTTTGATTCTTTGTTTCATGATGGATATTTAAAATTTATTTTTTCATTTGAAAAGATTTACTTGTATCATAATTGTATACCAATTGAAAATATATTTATGATGAACCTGTCTATTTTACAATCTTCCATACAAAAAGAGAACATATCAAATAGTAACGGAGCGTTTCAAACTGCCAAAAGTTTGCTGCCATAAGTCTTGGCTCTGTTTTGTTTCCAAAAATGCTTGCTCCATATGACGTCAGTCTCCTTTTGGATTGTGGCCCTGTCATCGGCTTTTCGAATGAAGTCAATGTTGGAAATCGTACTTATTTATAACGATTTATAAAACTTAATTACAAATTTAATTGTTAGGATTTATGAAAATAATGAATTAAATATAGACAATACAGTTTTAAATATAGCTGATGAATCAAAGCGATGCGAGGTTGCAGAGAAATTACTTTTTATAGTGCTTATCACTAGCCCAAAACCGTAATATCCAAGAGATCCGAAAGAACCAAAAGATTTTCTAAGTATGAAGGAGAAAATGGAAGAACACTTTGAATAACTTGGAAAACTCTTAGAGAAATTAAGAACTTACGAAGGACACTCTTTCTTTAAACTTAGTTTTTATTTCACTTTCTCAACTTGTTCAACTTGTGTTACAAATGGGAGAGGAGAGACCTATTTATAGGCTCCAAAACTACAAAATATCTTACAAACCTTCTTCTAATCTCTAGAACTCTCTAACATAATATCTAGATTTTTATGTTAAAATTATCTAGATTATTCTACACTAATCCTTAGATATTTTATCTAATAGAATTCTCTAGAACACTTAAAGGAGGTGATGATCTTTAAGATATTTCTAGAAACATTCTAGAACTTGGGCTTAATTTTGGATTTAATCCAATAATGGATAATTGGATTATAAACCCATAATTAAGTTGAATTCAAAATCAAGTTTAATTTCAATACTCCCTCTTAAACTTGATTTTGTCAGCCATCCCAAGCTTTGAACGAAGTACCTCGAATTGACCTTTTGGTAATGCCTTAGTGAATATGTATGTAATTGACCTCGCTTCGAACCTCCAAAGTTTCAATTGTTCCACCAAGCATCTTCTCCCTTATAAAGTGATGCTCTAACTCAGTATGCTTTTTTCTTGCATGAAACACTGGATTGTTAGCCAACTTGATAGCACTTTAATTATCTCCATAGATTGTCACCGGCTTGTTTGTAGGCTCGAACAAATCTTCAAGGAGTCTTCGAAGCCATATACACTCTTGAGCTGCGAGTGTAGAAGCTTTATACTCTGCTTCAGTGGTAGAAAATGACACCGTTGCTTGCTTCTTGTTGCACCATGAAACACTTGTGTCTCCACATAAGAACATATAACCTGAAGTAGATTTTCGGTCATCTAGATCTCCACCAAAGTCAGCATCTGTAAAACCATGAAGAGCGATCTTTGTATTGTACTTGTATACCAAGCATATCCCAAGAGGTGTCTTGACATACTTCAGTATCTTCTTTGCTGCTTCTAAGTGTAGCTTCCTTGGTGCTTACATAAACCGACTTACAAGACCTACCGCGAAGGCAATGTCAGGTCTTGTAATGGTTAAGTATAGAAGACTTCCCACAAGAGCGCGATCAGGTCGAGGATCAGGTAGTAAGGATCCTTCATCACGTCTAAGCTTGATATTCACATCCATCAGAGTAGTGCGTGTCTTTCCTTCGTGTACTCCGAATCTCTCAACAATTCTTCTTCCATAACTTTGTTGGCCAATGAATATTCCATTCTTCACCCTTTTAACCTCTAGGCCAAGAAAGTTATTTAGCTCACCCAACTTCTTCATCTCAAACCTAATCGACATATCCTCTTGTAGACAAGCAATTTCAGCTTCATCATTTCCCGTAATTATCATATCATCCACATAAATAAGAACTACTACGTGTACTCCTCCATTCTTCTTGAAAATAAACTTGGATCAGAATTTGATGCCCCATAATCGCAAAAGTGAAGATACTGAGCAATCTTACCATACCAAGCTCTTGGAACTTGTTTTAATCTATACAAAGCCTTCTTAAGCTTGCACACATGATCAGGATGTTCTCGAGATTCAAAACCAAGTGGTTGCTCCATGAAGATATTTTTATCAAGCTCACCATATAGAAATGCATTCTTCACGTCTAGTTGCCATAACTTCCAACCAAAGCTTGCAGCTAAAGATAAAAGTGAGCGTACCGTAGTGATCTTCGCTGCTGGACTAAAGGTTTCATCATAATCTTTTCCGTACTTCTATGAGAATCCTCGAGCAACCAGCCTTGCTTTAAATCTATCAATTCTTCCATCTGCTTTCCGCTTTATTTTATACACCCATTTGCAAGACATGGGTTGGACATCCTTGGGTTTTGGAACTAAATCCCAAGTTTCATTCTTTATGAGAGCATTTATCTCCTCATTCATTGTCGTTTCCCACTCTTGAATTTCTTTTGCTTCTTCATAAGATGACGGCTCATCCTCATCTAAAGGGGCTGCAAAGACGCAAGAGAAGTTAGTGACAAACTCTTCATCTCTGAACCGAGCAGACCTGACAATGTTTTTTTTTGGTCGTTGATCAGCCAAGGAGCCACGATCTTCCTCCTCTTCTTCTTCTTGGTCATTGATTCCTCTCCCACCATGCATCTCATTTCCAGAACTTCTACTCTCACTTGGTTCTTGGAGAACTGGTTTATCAATCTTGGAGGAACTCGCACCATCTTGCTCAACCAAGACTTGAGGTGGCCCATAAAATGAGGAAACTTCATCAAATACAACATCACGAGACACAATGTATCGATGTGTCTCAGGGTCCATACACCTCCATCCTTTCCTTTGTTCATCATAACCAACAAAGATGCATTTCTTCGCCTTTGCCTCTAACTTTGTCCTTTGAGAGTCGAAAACATGGACGTAGCAAATTGATCCAAATATCCTGAGATATTTTACGGTTGGCTTCTTCCCATGAACCATCTCATAAGGAGACTTCATATTGTTTGGACTTAGTGGCATTCGATTGATGACATACGCTGCACATTTCATTCCTTCTGCCCATAAGGTTTTAGGTAAATTCTTGTCATGTAGCCAACTTCTACACGTCTCGCTTATGTGTCGGATCTTCTTTTCCGCTACTCCATTTTGTTGAGGTGTATATGGACATGTAAATCCACGAGACCAACTTCGGGCTGTCGTAAAAGATCAATTCCCAGATGCTCTTACTCGACGCCCACAGGCAAGCTTGTTTAGAGAAGGAGAGTTCTCTTCATCAGGGAAACCCTGTCGAAGTAAAGAACCATGGCATATATGTTTGGAATAGATTCAATTTTGAGAGAGTTGAAAAAGCACTATCTCGTTGAAAGGTTCTATCCATCTTCGTCGCACCAATCATAGATAGAACCCGATCCTTGGATAGAATCCATAATCAGAAGTTATCTCTTGATACCTTACTCTCGACAAAAAGAGAGAAACTCCTTTGACATGAACTCCCCTCCATTATCCGTCCTTAGAGTATTGATCTTCCGACCCAACTCGTCTTCCACGGTAACCTTAAATTCTTAAAATCTTGAAAATACTTCTAATTTTTCCTTTACGAAGTATATCCAGGTGTACCATGAGAAATCATCAACGAACAACAACATGTATCGAAACTCGGAGTATGAGGGTGTTCTCGTCGGACCCATCAAATCACTATGGATCCTCTCCAAAGGAGCACCGCATCGTGAGGTGGAATTGTTAAACGGAAGCCTGTGTGATTTTCCATATTGACAACCTTCATAAAGTTTTTCACCATCTTGAATCTTCAACCTTGGAAGCCCATTAACCAAATTCTTATTCACCATAACTTTTAGCTTAGTCATATTTATATGACCAAGTCTGGCATGCCATATAAAGTCATTATCATTGGTGCTCATCTTCTCAACATATGAGTTGGAGGCCGATAAAACATATAAGTCTTTAACTCGTGCCCCAGTGTAAACCACATCCGCCTTTAATTCTTTAATATTTTTCAAGAATTTAACATCTCTTGGGCCAAACAATACATAGTTACCTGAGTCCACCGCATTTACCATAGAGAGAAGATTCTTCTTTACTCCAGGGACATGGTATACGTTCTTGAGAGTAATTAGACTTCCGTTATCTCCTTCAATGAAAATTGTCCCTTCCTTCTCAATGTGGTGGATTGAATTGTCAGCGGTAATGATGGCTTCTTTTCCATCATGACGCTGAATACTAGAAAATAACTTCTCGTCTCTGGTAATATGATGGGTACAACCAGAATCCACAATCCAATCATTTCCAAGATTTTTAATTTTGGATGTACCTGAAGATGCAGCCTCCACCGTGAAACATTTTCGCCATTCTTCATCTTCAGTATAACCTTTTGATTTCACCATATTTGTTTTCTTCAGCTTGACTCGATAATCCTTTTTGAAATGCCCAAGTTTTCCACACCGGTAGCACTTGAACCACTTCTTTCTCCCTTAGAGGATCCTTCTCGTCCATCATTATTTTTTGCACCACCGTCTATGGGTTTTTTTCTGAAATTTTGTTGCCTCCGAGCTACAAAAGCGCTACCCGAATCATCATGAATTTTAACTCCTGCCATTTGCATGGCTAGAGATTCTTGCGAAGCTAACAGATTTTCAAACTCCTCCAAGGAAGGTTGTGTAGCCCATCCTTGAACTGAAGTCACAAACGATGTATACTTGGGTTGTAGACCTCGAATAATAGACCACTTCAACCGAGCTTCCGAAATGGACTCCTCTGGATTAAGAGTATTAATCTCAGAGCAAAAAAAATTTACCTTAACGAAAAACTCCAAGATAGAAGACTCCCCCTGCTTCGCATTCGCCAACTCATTTTCTAATAATTGTAGCCGAGCCTCATTTTTCTTGTTGAATAGTTGATCTAACACTCGCCAAATTGAACTGGCGGATGTACACCTTGATACATGCTCAAACACTCCTGAGGATATTAACCTCTTCAAAGCAAATTCCGCCTTGGCGTTCTTCCGTGTCCATTCTTTTGTTGCTTCCGCATTTGCAGCATCTCCCGTTGGTGGTGTAGTGCTACTACCATCGACGACATCCCATAAGTCCTCACTCATCAAGTATGACTCCATGCATGACTTCCATAACCGGTAGTTAGATTGGTTTAAGATCTCCATTCCCAATCCAACAACACGACCCATTGATTCCATACTTAGAATAAACCCGAGCTCTCTATAACCCCGATCTTGATGAGCACAAATTAGAATGGCTCTGATACCATGTAGAGAAATAACCTCTTATAGTGTTTAGCACTACCCCAAGACCGTAATACCCTAGAGACCCGAAAGAACCAAAAGATCCTCTAAGTATGAAGGAGAAAATGGAAGGACACTTTGAAGAACTTGGAAAACTCTTAGAGAAATTAAGGACACTCTTTCTTTAAACTTAGCTTTTATTTCACTTTCTCAACTTGTTTAACTTGTGTTACAAATGGGAGAGGAGGGACCTGTTTATAGGCTCCAAAACTACAAAATATCTTACAAATCTTCTTCTAATCTCTAGAACTCTCTAACATAATATCTAGATTTTTATGTTAAAATTATCTAGATTATTCTACACTAATCCTTAGATATTTTATCTAATAGAATTCTCTAAAACACTTAAAGAAAGTGATGATCTTTAAGATATTTCTAGAGATATTCTAGAATTTGGGCTTAATTTTGGGTTTAATCCAATAATGGATAATTGGATTATAAATCCATAATTAAATTGAATCCAAAATCAAATTTAATTTCAATAGAAGTTGTTTTAGCATTTCAAATAGTGTGTCTCTACCGGTGTCCATGCACACAAAATAGATCAGACACAAAATAATAGTACCATTGAGATCTAATCTCAAATCCGTCAAATGGATTGTCTCTTATAGACTTAAGATTTCTTGTCATAGTAGCTATCTTGTCCCTAGGGTTTATTGGTCTCGATCGTGTATTTGATAAGAGAACATGTTTCACTTTCAAATAGCTCAAGAGGATAGGTTAGATTTATGTTTCGTTACTTCTTTCAGTTTTCTCTCGTGAGCTTCATGTTTCTTTCTTACTAAAATTATATGTCAACGAGAGAAAAGAGAACCTTAATAAGTCCTTTTGTTGTAACTATATATTTTATTTAATATAGTAGTATTATCTTTATGTCTGATCTCCGAAATGCTGTAACATGTTTCTTATAAGAATGACAAATTTTTTCTTTTCCGAATTTCCTTCTTTTATAATATATTTTTTCTAATCAACAAATCAAACTATTCAAAATTAAATTTTACTTTATTAATTAAAAACCAACTTGCAATGGACCCACGCTACAACGTGGGTGGACATTTTAATCTATTGTTGTTTGAGAAATATATTGTGATTATGTTAGGGAAAATTAGCTAAAAGTGATAAGTTTACCCCACCTTTTTGAATCTATATATTTTATTAGTTATCCTAATCAATTACCAAAATAATCTTTAATTAAATCTTCTGTGTCTAAATAGCTAAATTAAGTTTTTTAAACAATTACAATCTAAATAAAATAGAAAAAAACATAAATGTTATTTTCTTTTACAAACGAGAAGAGAGAAACTAGAAACATAGCAAAACAGAGGAACCTCAGAACAGAGCATAAAGAAGACAAAACGCCCAATTAAAGTTAGGTTACATTATTGTGTTGAACAGATACCACTTCAATACCAATACTCACTGTCCTTAGAGATTTTTCAAAATAACCAATGTCTAAGTTCCATAAAAATGGAGCAATAGCAAAATTCTGGAAATAATGATCTTAGTATAAGTTCGAAATCCTGTAAAAGAGGGAGTGGTTTACGTTACTCCAGCAAAATTGAAGACGTCATGTTTGTTGATTAGTAGCAGAAGCCATAGACTGGTACAGCTCTGTGTACTCAACTACAGTCAGAGGCTCACCTTTTCCCCTCACAAATACTCTTAACTTTTTCCTGTGGATATGCCTGTTTTCATAACAACAAGATTCTCGCTAAGAACGTGACAGATTTGTTCCAGGATAAAGTAACTGCAGGAAGGTGAAAACTTAGTCTAAAATAACTTATTCAACTGAAAGGTATCTTAATACCTTGCCCACTACTTTTGCAGCTGAAGCTGCACCTTTGTCTATGAAATATCCCAGAAAAGTAGGATCAGCTACTTGAACCTGCTTTCAAAAATTTCTGTTTATTGTTCTAAACGTCGACAAGAATTGAGAAAATATGCAAATAAAGACTTGGAAGTGCTGAAAGGGCTACTAGCCAGAACATTGTCAACACCATAGCAATCCACATACTTAATCTCCCTCGAAGCCATATCTTCTAATAACTTGAAGATTTTAGAGCTGAACAAACGTAATAAAAGGCATAGTTATTTTAGAGCTGTATTGTAACTGGGCGAGTTGGTCCTGCAGCAGGCAAAATGTTAATCAATTGTAAATTTGGATTATGAAATTCCGAATTGAAACAAGGTATCAAAAATGGCATAGTTGTACAGACAAATGGAACGCAGAGTTGTGAACTTTACCTTCGCTCATTGCCTGAGCAGCAAGCCTTTGCACGCACAAGATCCTCTCAGCTTGAATATGAAAAAGTGACTTCCCAGATGGCAGTCCGATATCTAAGATGATAAAACTATTATGTTATAAAATGTCGCATTCACTAAAACAGGAGAATCTGAACTTTCAAAGGTAATTTGCATCAATTTCAAGAAGATGGAAAGCAAAAACAGCATTGAAATCAGAACTACTCACTATAACACCCTTTGGGATCTGAACTTCCAAGCCTTGTTCCCTGAAATGAGTAACTGTGTTTTCTAGTGTAGCTTCGCCAAAGGAAAAAGATACGGGTTAAGATGACAAAAATGTTACAATATTAATGGGAAAAAAGGAAGCAGACCAATAGCCTTACCTAGTCTAGAATACTTATTTTACCTTACGTAATCCAGAATACGTATTCTACCTTACCTAATCCAGAATACGTATTCTACCTTAGGTAATCTAGAATACGTATTCTACCTTAGGTAATCTAGAATACGTACTACCTTACCTAATCTAGAATACTCTTCTAGTTTACGTAATGTAGAATACAACTTCTACCTAATCCAGAAGCACAATAATCGAAGCAGAAGCATGAGCTCAGTGAAAACTCAAAACACTAATCAAATCAATCACCTGAAATCCAAAAACGAGCTGCTGAACGCGAGAATATATTATATCCGTTCAATTAGTTAAGAGATATAATAATGACGAGAGAAAGAGCTGATCGATGAAGCAAAAAAATTGAAGAAGCCACACATTGGCACTAACCAGAAACCTTCATTGGAAAAAAAAACTCAATTCCCAGAGAAATCAGACAAATCAAAACCCAATTAAACAATACCACACAAAATCACTCCTTAATCAAACTGCATTAAACTCACACAAGCATCAAAACCCAACCAATTATCGAAATTCATCACACAAATAAAACAGCTTACGATAGTTAGGGATTGAAGTCCCAAAGAGATAGGGCTAATGTGGCAAAGAGAGATGGGGTTACGATATGAAATAGAGGGAGGAAGCAGAGACTCAGGTCTTTTGAAATTATAATCGATCTTGTGGGAGAGAGCAGAGAGCGAGGTTGGAGACGAAGAAGGTGAGGTTAGAGTGTAGAGCGACGAGACAAATATTTTAATCTTTCTATATTTCCTTTTTTTTTTGCCAACACATATGTTTTCAAAATTCTGTTTAGTATAATTTATTTTATAAATTCTGTTTTTCTAACCAAACTAACATAGGAGGGCAGTGTTGATTTTATATTAATATAAAGTTTATCATACAAAAGTATCTTAAAAAAGGTATAATCCAAAAAAAGTGGGGTAAGATTCTCACTTTTACCTAATTTTTCCATTATTTTATATATGTTTTTTCTGTAAAATATGTTATTTGTTTAATGTATTTAAAATTTATTTATCAGATTAGTGTTAAATATAATTATGTTATTTGTTTTAATATTATATATATTTTTAGTTGTATCTACTACTATATTATTTAAGCAACTCTAAAAACATTTTAACCGGTTTTCATGTATTATATTACATAAAATATCATTGTATTTTTATAAAATTAAAATTAAATTAAACAAATTATAGAAGGTTAAAACAGTCAAAAATTTATGCAATCAAAATCTAATAAAAAAATCCAAACAGAATCTTTTAAATAATTATTATTTTTTAAAAATAAAACTTATTTTCTCTCTCTTAATAAATATAAACAAAAATTTTAAATTAATTTTTAAAAATTCATTAAAAATCCAAACATAATCTTTTAAATAATTATTAGTTTCGAAAAAATAAAACTTATTTTCTGTGTCTCCTAATAAATATAAACAAAAAATATAAAATTAAATTTTATATTTTTATTATATTCTTACTTTATAAGTAATATGTTACATTCAAAATAAATAAATTTATATCAATGGAATAAATATGGACAAAAATTATATATATTTTTAAATTGTTAATCAATCAAAATTGAAAAGATAAGATTTAATATCTAATATACCATATTATTTGTTTTAAATTATTATATTTGAAATTTTTTGTTAAGATTTGATATCATACAAAATATCTAAATAATAAATTTTCATAAATATTCTAATCCGATTTTTATACAATATCTTTTATATATTCGAATATCATTTAAAAAATAGTTTTAAATTTCATTATTGTAATTATAAATTCATACAAAAATTATTTGTCTCTATTTAAATTTTAGAAAACATTAAGAAAAAATATATCAGTAATTAATAATTAGAACATTTAATTTTTATTATGCTTAATAATTACATATAGTTTAGCTAACCATAATTGATCAATTTGACCCAATTAAATATATCATTTTTGTTTCAAATATCAAATATATCTAAATAGAATTTTTATAAATGAAAATTATAAATATTTTAATCCATTTTTATTATTTTATGTTAGAAAATCATTCAACAAACAAATATGCAAATCTTCGTTTTGAATATTATTTCTGATATTTAAAGTCAAATAAATATTTTGTATATTATTTTTATTTAAATTATTAATAATATTTCTCTCCAAACATGAATATTTCTTATATTTAAATTTAACGTGAATGAGTCTTTCATAATGAAAATTAATAATCATAAAATTTTTTTTACTTAAAACATATTAATACTGAAGATATATAGATATTTAGAGTAATATCTATATTAAAAAAATATACAATTTTATTTTTAATTTTCTTAAATTTTAATCCGAATTTTAATCAAATATTTTCAAAATTTTATATTTATTTTCACTGATATATTATATTTAAATTTAAATTAATCTCTCATATAATATGTTACTTTCGTTTTATTTAAATTATTAACAATAAATTATATTTAAAAAATTTCCTGTAAATTATTCAAATAATTTAATAATCCCATTTTGTTAGTAAAACGAATTTTAAGTGTTTTAGAATATATTATACGATTTTCTTATTGTGTTTTGTAATTATTTTTAAATTATTTCTTAATTAGTTGTTAGATGGCATTGAGCATAATTAAGTGATTTCAATAATGACCTTATAATATTTGAAGTAAGTGGTACCTTATTGTGAAACCTAATATGTCCTATTCAATTTTAAAATTCTATTTAGAAAGTTACAAATTAGATGGCAATAACGTTAAATAGATAATCAATTTTGATTATTTATATATAAGACGCAAATATAAAACCCAATATAAGGAACTTATGCTTATACAAATTTATACAAGGTGTACTCATATAAAAACTTACTTTTGCATCATTTCTTATATAAAATACAATGTCATCACTTTCGCATCTTTATCTACTCATTTTTATTTCTGTATTTCTTTCAATCAGATAACTGAGAGAATTTTGGAGTTTTCTAGCCACCAAATGATGGATGTTGTCTTTGCTTATGATCGATCAATCATACCGAACTGCATTTGAAGGTTAGTTTTCCAAATTTTAATTCCCTAACCTTTATAAATATAAAATTTAATCTAAACCAATGAATTTTTTTCCAAAAATAATAATCTTCAAATGTAGTCTTTAGGTCTTCATCCTTTGCTCTCCGCTAAGAATTCTAAATCATATGTAAATCATTATATTCTACGAACAAACATGTCAATTATTTATGTGACTGAATTTAAAGAAAATATTTGACGGCTGAAAAAGATAAATGGGAGAAATAACTAATACCAAGATTTTCGGATATCTTTCTCCAGCAGGTAAAGAATTTTTTTTCTACAAATCTATTATGTGAGTAAATGATGGGTCAATTTACGGAAAACACACAAAATATCGAAAAACAAACAATTTTTACGACACAAAACAATTTTTAAATAAAATTCAAATAAGAAATTGCCTAGCACATAAATTACTCACATAAATCCCATATCCCAAATCCCATAGTTTGTTTTTAAAAAATCAACAAACTAACACAAAAATGGAATTTGTTACAAATTAACTATATTAAAAAAAATTCAAAAAATCTCTCACTAATTATTTAACTTTCCAACTTAGTAGACATAAATCCCATATTTTATTCTTCAATCTATTTTCCAAATTTTCAAATTCCATCTAATCAAAATATTACATTTACTCACCATAAATACATTCCTCAAAAAATCTCCAAACCAAGTTAATTGCAAATCTCCTAAATCTATTACTTAATCGCCAAACCACTCTACCAGGAACAACCACCCAAGACTCAATATTTTCAATCTCCAATGGCCCTAACCACCTCCATATCACATGTTGAACCTTGCCTATATTCGATCCTCGAAGTAATTGATGATAAGGTAGAGCCTCAAACGTAGAGTTTTTTTGTTTATTCATTGGAGGCACACGATTCAAATGCAATAATGTCATGCTGAGCGTTGAAGCTTGCTTTCCAACAAAAAGGTGATGCAAACGACATTCATATATTTTTTTCTTTCCAACAAAAAGATGATGCAAACGGCATTCATATTTTTTTTTTTGAATAATATGTAATGTTATATTTAAAAAAAAAAATCTTTTTACAACAAATGTTTACCGTGTTTTATAAACATGAGGAGATAGAAAAAAAACTCGAAATGAATCAATAATGGCGGCCTCGTTAAAACCAAATCCCGGAAAACCCAGTTGGGACAAAACTGAGAATTGAAAAAAAGAGTACACGCCATTATGATAAAGCTGAAAAGAGAAAGAAAAATAAAAAAAGAGAGCAAAATACAAAAGTGGAAAAAACAAAAACCGGGAATCCAAAGGACCGGGATTATGGACCTCGTCCTCTGAACCAATCCTGCAGAATGCCGCTGAACCGACCCTTCCTTTCAACCGTGAAAAGACAATTGCGAATTATATGATCAATGTCTTTGATAATAGCTGCATATCTCCGAGGTAGATCCCCATGTCTACGCCGATTACACTCTTGCCACAAGGTATAGACCGTTGCTTGAAAAGCGTATCTGAGAATAAACCTGCAATTACCAGCAAACACGAGGCAGAAAGCATAGCAATAATCTCTAAAAATCGATCAACATACCCCGACTGAAGGTGAGCAGAGATGAGGTCAGTCCAAATGAGCGAAGAAAACCTGCATTCAAAAAACATATGGTCTCGTGTTTCCAATGCCCCGTGGCAAAGAACACAACCAGAATTAGCCCCATGGGCCCAAACTAACATCCTATCTCCCGTCGATAACCTATTAAGAACCGCAAGCCAAACCATGAAAGAGTATTTTGGGGTAGCTTGAGAGAACCACACACCTTTATACCAGACGGTGATCTCATGAACTGTCCGCAATTGATTCCATGTATTCTTTGAGGAAAAGACGGTTTTGAATATCCCTGGGACGTGACTCCAAGAAGGTCGATCCGGCTCCAAACTACCAAGGCGTTGCCGTTTCTCTATTTCCTCCCCAATCGTGTTCAAGAGAACTGCCCGCCTACGTCTTGCTCGATGTGTAGCAAAGACCTCAGCCAGGGTAGACGAAAGAGGAATCCCCATGTCAATGCAACCCCTATCTCCTAGAAGATCGTGAAGGTGACCAATATGAGTCCACGCATTAAACGAAAAAGAGGTATCCCGGCCATTCCCAACCTACATCCGATGGAAACTCTTTGCTTGATCCCAATATTTAATTAGCTTCCGCCAGATCCAAGAGCCCACCACAGTATTCACGTTAACCGACCAAAAAGAGCCGGCACAAATTAGGTTCTTCTGCACCCAGTTGACCCACATGGAAGATCTAGCTGAGGTGATCCTCCAAATAAGCTTGAAACAGCTAACCTTATTCGCTTCCTCGATTGACCTAATACCTAAGCCTCCCTCCTTCTTGGGTCTACAAACCTCTGTCCATGCCAACTTGGCCTTCCTGGGGTTGAGTTTCAGACCCGACCAGAGGAAAGCAGCGCTGAGCCTTTGGATCTCCCTGATATAGGCTCTTGGCAAACGAAAAGCAGAAATCCAGAAGTTCGTTAGACTCGAAATAACCGAGGTAAAGAGCTGAAGTCTACTCGCAAAGGAGAGAAGACGATGCTTCCAGGAACTGATCCGGGCTGTGATCTTATCTATGAGCGGCTGGAAATCCGCCCTGGTCATCCGCTTCGTGAGAAGCGATAGCCCAAGGTACCTAACTGGGAGGCTCCCCATATCAAGTGGAAACCGAGTGGATATGGTAGTGCGGTGAGAATCTGAGACCCCAGTCAAGAATAGAGTGGACTTCTCCAGACTTATTCTCAGGACCAAAAATCTCCCAAACTTCTCAAACACCTCCAGGATCCCTGCAATAGACCGAGGTCTCCCATCCGAAAAGACTAGAATATCATCTGCGAAACAGAGGTGAGTAATAGAGAGACTACGACAGCCTGGGTGATAGCCAAATTTCCCGGTGTATGCCGCTTTATTCAGCATCATCGAAAGAGCATTCATGCAGATCACAAAAAGATAGAACGACAGAGAGCAACCTTGTCTCAAACCTCTAGAGCTTTGGAAAAACCCCGCAAGCTCACCATTGACCTGAACAGAGAAGGATGGGGTAGTGATACACAACCTAATCCAATGAATAAAGATATACGTGATCTGAATGGTGGCTAGCAGGTCTAGAAGAAACGACCATTGGACTGAGTCAAACGCCTTAGAGATGTCAATCTTCATGGCACAGCGAGTCGTGATGTCCTGTTTGTGGTAGTCTTTGACCAATTCCAAAGCCAAAAGAAGGTTCTCTATGAGGTAGCAGCCTTTGATAAACGCTGATTGATTGGGAGCAATAAATCCATCCATGACCGTCTTTAGACTGTTCGCTAGAATCTTCGAAATTACCTTGTAGAGAACATTGCAGCAATAAATGGGTCTGTAGTCTTTCATTACCACCGCATCTGTCTTCTTAGGAATAAGGGCCAGGATCGTCGTATTGATACCCTTGGGCAGAAAACCAAAGGCAAAAAACGACTAGATCACCACGACAAAATCCTTACCAATTAGGGGCCAAATCTCCTTGAAAAACTCAACCGTGTAACCATCAGGGCCAGGGGATTTGTTTGACGGCATGGAGAACAGAACTCCTTTTATCTCTTCTGGCGAAATGACTGCACAGAGATGAGTCTTCTCGGCCTCTAAGCAGCGGAACTCGAGCAGGGAATTCAATACTGAGGCCATCGATCCAGTATAATCCATAGGTGCGTGAGTAAAAATGTCGGTGAAATACCTTACCGCTTCTACCTTGATCTCCTCTTGATTCTTTAGGCTGACTCCATCTTGGCCCCGAATTTCCCTAATTGAGTTGTGAGCTTGCCGTTCCTTAACCGCATTGTGGAAATAGCGATTATTTTTATCTCCGACCTCTAGCCAATATTTGCTTTTTGTCTAAGGAAGGCCTCCTCTAAATGAGATATTTTCTCCCATCTTTCATAGGCTAAAGCTTCCAAAGCCGATGTGGATGGGTCCAGATTGGCAAGGGTGGTCGTTTGGCAAGTGCAGAGGTCCGCATAAGCCTCTTCAACTCGCCTAGACAAGTGATGAAGCTTTACACGGCTAAGCACCCTGATTAGAGGTTTTAGCGCCTTTAACTTCTTCGAGAAACGAAAAAGAGAAGACGTGGACACAAATAACCCCTCTGTATCGGTCCAGTAAGCCTCCACCATAGGGTAAAACTCAGCCATCTACAGAAGCGCATTAGAGAATTTAAAGGGGGTTCTGGGGTTTAAGGAAGTACCCCAAAGCTTAACGTGGGCGCGGAGATGATCCGAGCACCCCCCGCTTCAAACACACAGTACGAGTCTGGATGTACGTGAAGCCAAGCATCATTGACTAAGACCCTATCGAACTTTTTACAAATCAACTCGTTTTCTCGCTTATTGCACCAAGTAAAGAGGGGACCTTGGTAGACCATATCAACCAAAGAGCACTCACGAACTGTCTCCTGAAACACAAGCATACTAGGATACGCAGCCGCAGGAAGACCTCCAGAATGCTCAGCACTAGCCAAGGTATCATTAAAATCTCCTATGCACAACCATGGCATATCACGGAATGCAAGCGAAGCTTTTAATGCTTTTAGGTCAGTCCAAAGGGTAGTCCGCTCCTCCGCTAAGTTAGAGGCATAGACAAATGACACAAGAAAGTCCATACCATCATCTATAGAGACCAAGCATGAAATTATCTGCGCACTCATCGACACTACTCTCAGAGAGACCCGATTATCCCAAAGAACCCAAATTCGTCCTAGGGGATAACAAGTATAATTTGAGAACATAGACCAATTAGGCAAGATTATAGAGACCATCAGAGCCGCTCTGGATTCATGGACTCTAGTTTCTAAAACCGCACCAAGCAGCAAGTGCTTTGAGGTAATCCAATTTTTCAAAATGGAGTGTTTACGCTTCTTATTGAAACCTTGCATATTCCAGAAAAAAGTAGACATTTAATTATTTTTTCGTGGAGAACCCTTTTACCGAGACCACCTTGTAGGGGTTGCTTATGCTTCTTTGAACCTTCCATTTTCCTTTTAGACTTGGATGAGCGGGGAAGGTAAGCACGTGTCGAGGAGCCATCCTGAGCAGATTGAGAACCATTCTTCTCGTCATGGAGGTTAGCGCTAGGAAACTGGTATACTTGTTTGGACATTAGTTCCAGGTCATTTCCATGTCCAAACACCATCAAGTGGATGGAGACGCCCTCTTTACTTGCGTCCAGCTCAGATCCATCCAAACCTGTAGTCCTAATGCTTTCTGTTGAGGCCTTATGGAGAGATTTTGTGAGCCCAGCTGGAGGTAACTTAGAGTTCCGAAAAACCTCTTGAGCCGAAACTTCTTTAGAATCATGAACAGAATCAGACAAAACCAAATCTGAAGCAGCAGGACTAGGAACATGATTAACCTGAGCCGCGATCAGAGATGAACAGAGGACAGCCACTGCCCCTGTCGAAGAAGACCCCGTCTGAACAGCAGGGATAGATGGCGAAGCCTTACCAGTGCTGGGACTCGCTGTAGGAGGAGAGGAAACCTGAGTTGTCTGAAGCGCTAAGGAGTCGGTTCGCTGACTTGAGAGGTTGGTAGCCGGAACCTGGGAAACTATAGTTTGTTAATTGATGGAATCCTGAAAGTTCTGTTTCCCATTAGACTGTGGTAGCATTATGAGAGCACCAGACGGAGACAAGGACAGAGCAGACGCAATATATACAACAGGTCCAGAGTGAGATGGTGAAGACGAAGCAAGCTGAGACGTAGAGGCAATAGGCGAAGATCTCACTATTGCAGATGTAACCGCAGGTGGAGTAGATGACATAACAGTAGCCTTAGGTGAAAGATGGGGATCCGCCGCAATGCTCTGCAAGCTCGCAACATAGTCAACCTCCAAATCTGTAGTGGCAAGAGCCTCAAACCGGGACTGAAGTTTTATGACACCATTCCCCTTAGAACGTCTCTTCTTGTGACTATTTTTCTTCGAACGATTCGGTGATGTGACCAGAGTCCATTCTTGAGCTTTCGGAGGCCCAGAGGTGTGTATTTCCCCTTCTTCCAGGCTAGCGCTGAGACGACGGTGTGGTAGAGAGGCTTCCATAGATGGTGGCGGAGGAGATGCGGGCAATGGGGGACTAAGGGTTTGGCCCCTGGCTGTAGGGGAACAGGGTTTATCTATGAAGCATTTCAGGCAGACCTCGGCCTGGTGTCCCTATTATCGACAAATAGAGCATCTCATGGGTAACTAGGGGTAGCTAAATTTAACAGAGCACTCACAACCTTTAACATCGAACTTGTACTCCTTAGGTAGGTCCTTCATTAAATCAACATCAATAAAGATTTTTACTTCATCAAATGATGTTACGAGCTGGGTTTCTTGATGGAGGCGAAGAGGTAGGCCAACTTGGCTAGCTAAAAAGCTGAGACCAGGCCAAGTAAACATGGATGGAGGAACTTTGTGAATAGTAACCCACATAGGCATCAAGCGGAGTTGTGGTTGTGAGTCCACAAAGATGGGTGTGGCTGTGAGTCCGCAAGGATGGGTGACCACTTCAAAACAATCATAGGGAGCTCACATATGTTCCACATTCCCCTTCGGAGGACACGAGTCCAGGCATTAGTGTTCTTGATTCTGAATTTGATAGATGTTTCATCAATGACATAAGCATCTATCTTGATGTTTTTGTCTCCAAGATTCCAAATTTTGTTCACAATTACATGGATCTTGGCAATATGTGGTGCCGCAACTGTGAATCTTCTAATCAAGAAGTCCTCCCATAGCGGAGTTTCTAAGAGAATATCGTCCAGGACTACAAGGAGGTCACTACCTTCAGTTGAATGTTTCGTGAGATTAACCTTCGTAAGTTTAGACTTACTAGTAACCTGAGCCCAAGGTTTCTTGGGTACTGCCTGAACATTGTCAGAAGAAACTTTCGAATCACCCTCTTGAACAGGTGGATGTAAAGCCACGGGGCCAGCGTTGGTAGTTGCCTAAGAAACCATGGTGTCACCAGTCTTATCGGCAAGGACAGAGGAAGGAACTAAAACTGGTGGAGCCCTTGAATCCGTTGTACCCGTATCGGCGGCAAGCACAGCCGTTACGTGAGGCAGTGTGGGATGCGAAGCAGAGACAGGAGACACTGGAGGAACAAAGACCGGGGATAAACAGGGTGCTGAAACAGAAGCTGATGACATTGATCCTGATGAAGCAGAACCAATCAACTGCAGGTCTTCGCCGAGTTGAACAGAACGGGATATGTCAGCTAAGTGAACCGCAGCGAGAGAGGCTTCCGTAGAGACCGCAATAGCAGACGTTAGAACAGGACAAAAGGTCATCGAGACCACCGAAGAAACTGAATCGGAGACTAGCACAAAGGCCGGTGAGTGATTCCGGGTGGTGTGTAGGGATGAAGTTGGGGCCAGAGTAGCAGAGGCAGAATAGGTTTTTGGTAAAACTTCCTGTGTACCTGCACTCAAAGAAACAAAGCCTAGTGCATTAGTGATTGGAGGTACCTGACAGACGGGTTTCATGGCATCCCTAGCGACGGCCAGAGGCTGCCCCGGCGGCAGCGCAGCCATCAATGTGAGGCTCAAGGGTAGCCCTAATCGCCTTCCAAGTCTCCTTTATTTTCCTTGTTTAGCATGCTTGAGTTTTTAGTTATTCTTTCCTCGCTAAAGCTTTTTGACATTCATATTCATATTATACTGTTTTAATTGTTCATCTTAATCATAACATCTTGTTATCACTATGACATTATACCATCACATAAAAAAATCTCATATTATTATATTCTAAAAAAATCATAAAATCATCGTATTTATCAAACAGACATAAAATAAAACAATTAGAATCTAATTCTACACGAATGAATCAAGAAGCATAAAATTAGAAAATTTCATCGCATTTCCCCGGATCACAACCTTACATTTGCCTTGCTTTCCTTTACTCAACTTTCTATTTATGGACTTTCCTCTTCGAAACTTTCCTATTCTGGACTTTTCTATTTGACACCATCTTTTTATGGATTTTTTTAAAATAAAAACTTTCCTAAATTAGAAACTTTCCAAAATAAGAATTAGGGTTTTTGAATTAGAAAACTTAAAGTTTTGCTTAAACTTACTTACCACTATCGTTAACTTAAAACTCA
This sequence comes from Cardamine chenopodiifolia, assembly GCA_963922655.1. Classification (NCBI taxonomy): domain Eukaryota; kingdom Viridiplantae; phylum Streptophyta; class Magnoliopsida; order Brassicales; family Brassicaceae; genus Cardamine; species Cardamine chenopodiifolia. The sequence goes on along the minus strand of OZ000486.1, from coordinate 10,838,738 downwards.
GATTACGGGCCGGAGTTTACCTCAAAATCTGGATCGGCCGGAGGATCTGGAAAGCTGACATTTGGGGCTTTTTTTGGATTACCAAGAGGTTCTAGGCCAAAACCCGTAATCTCCTCAAACCTGAAACCGCTGCATGTAATATTAGTTTAGTCCCAAGCTGACATCTGGGATTTTATGGATAGACAGATCGTTCTCTGACTCTCTAAAATTTACCAAAAAATTTCTCTTTAATTTAAGCGGCATCGGTATCCAATCTACAGAAATCCTCCCCAGGAAAACGACCATAACTCTCTAATAGTATGTCCGATTTAGGATCCTCTTGCGGATATGGAGAGATAATAATGTCTTGCATCTCTCCAAAAATAATCATCAAAAAAGGATTCTGTTTGATTCTCTGTTTTCTCTTTCTCCTAAAACTTGTCGAATATGTCTTTTCTTCTTCTTCTTCTTATTCTTCTTTCTCTCTTTTCTCTCTTCTTGTCATGATTTTCCTTCTTCTCATCAGGGTGGCCAAGAAATTGGTAAGCCAAAACCCTCATATTCTCTTATATATATCTCCTCATTAATTTAGGGATTGAGCTTAGTGGACTTTTAATAAGTCTTCACTCCGTGGTTCAAAACTGTGGGATCAGGGTGTTCCAATTCTCACCCACTTAAATTAAATGTCCTCGAATTCTTGGGTAGGAGCTCTCCATACAACCTATCTAACTTGCCACCAAAACTGATACTCTGACCATCTCTCAAACATAACTAACATTCGATAATTCAACTTATGGCATCTGAACCATAACAGCTGAACACTAACCTTACGTTCACGCTTAAAGCAGAAAGAAACTCAAACAAATAACTAATGGAATTCATAACATGCAAAAAGATAATCTAAAACATCAATCAATGAAATCAACCAAGGAACACCAGACTTAAATTAAAATAATGCCTCTAATTGCTAACTCTGAAGCGCCGTACACTTTTTTTTTGCTTAACTTATGATTCTATACTACTTCCACTTTGATGATCATTTAACAAAACTAAGGCACACAAATTTTTCGTAAAGCTAACATCCAAATGGACATCTGAACTCCTTTTTCCTTGAGGAGATTTTGAAATTATTACCACTCTCTTCCTTAGAAAGTGATACTCTAACTTGATTCGCTAATGCATATTCAAACCATGTGGTAGCTTATCTTTTCTAGCTACTCATTACTTTAAGCCTTCAAGACTTACAGTGACTCTTCTGGTCCTCTACAAGTGTAATTGTCTTTATGAATCCTTACTACCACATTAAATGTACTAACATGCATTTCCTTTTTCATGTAATTCCTCCCCCACTTATTTTCAATCCAACCTCTTAGAAGAAACAAACATCATAATATCATTTTCATTCCTTCGATTTTGATATCATCAACACTTCCAAGCACAAGCTTGAAACTCCCTTCTTAGTAGGAAAACTCATGGTAGCTTTATTGCATTGCTCTTGCGTCTAATAATTATGACCTCCATAACAAAATTTTCTTACTTCTCTTGCACTAACTTGACTGCTTAACCAACCTGAAGGGTTCCCAGCTTAATTCTATCTTGATTCCTATCAACTACATGCCATTGAACTCTTCACTCTTGGAAACTTTCTTGGACTACCATGCTTCCATTACGACTACTTTGACACTTATTATGGTTTAAATTCTTGCGGTTTTTTTACACTAGCCAAACTCGTCTTATCCTTACCACCCATGTAAAGCTAATCAAGCAAATGTTCTATATTACAAACATCACCTCAACATTTAAAGATTCTAGGAATCACTACCTGACATCGCTCACGACCCTTAACATTGGTATAACTTGATTCTTAACACTACTTACTCCATCCTCAATGTCACTACAAACTCAATACCTTGCATTACTTATGAACATCATCTTTCATACACTGAATCCACAAGATTATAAGTAAGATCATACTAATCTACAAACAAAGACAAGCAAAGTTCAAGTCTGTCGTTGATGACTTGGAAATCCTGACCCTCCGGGTCATAACCGGAGTGGCCTTAACGCATGCTCTAATACAAAATTATAATACTCGTCCCGCCACATAGGCCAAGACAGCGTATTATTATATAGTCTTGCCAAACACTTCTTCTTTTAAAACATTCACCGGCGAACAACTTCAAACCGCAACTTCTTACCTGAGAAAAAAGGAAAAAGGGGTGAATAATGAATTACACCATGAGGATATCCTTTCCGCCCACTGGAAAAGATCGATAACTTGATTCTATATCTATACAACTATCTGAACAGCACAAAAATAGACACAACAAACATATAACCGACATCATTATGCAAAGCTTTAACACATATTTTCCTCTTGCCGATAACAACATCTACACATAACTACATGGTACAACCCTCTCATATGTGCATGTAACTTATCTATTCAACTAGGCTCGTCAACCAGTTAATGAGCTACAGTGACATGTCGGTTCACTGCAGTTCAGGGTCCACTGTTTCCTATGTTCATCTTAATCATAACATCTTGTCATCACTATGACATTATACCATCACATAGAAATATCTCATATCATTATACGATCAAACAATCATAAAATCATCATATTTATCAATCAATCATAGAATAAAACAATATGATCTAGTTATATATGAATGAATCAAGAAGGAACAAAATAGAACATTCATCGCGTTTTCGCGGAGCAAACCCTTACCTTTGCCTTGCTTTCCTTTATTCAACTTTCTATTTCTAGAATTTCTTCTTTGAAACCTTTCCTAAAATAAAAAATTTTAAAAATAGAAACTTTCCAAAAATAGGAATTAGGGTTTTAAATTAGAAAACTTAAAGTTTTGTTGAAACTTACTTACAATTGCCGTTAACTTAAAACTCAGATTATGGCTGGAGTTTACCTCAGAATCCGGATCGACCGGAAGATCTGGAAAACTGACATTTGGGGTTTTTTTAGGATTACCAATAGGTTTTTTGCCGAAATCCTTAATCTCCCTAGGCCCGAAACCATAGTATGGATATTTATTGATGTCCCATGAAAACCGTTTTCATGAAAACAATTTTTGTCACCTCTTGGTGATTCTATCTTGACACCTCATCAAAACAGGAGGTTCTTGATACCTTCTTTTAATGGACGCCCTATGAAAACAGCCATAACTCTCTAACTGTAGCTCCGATTTAGGATCTTATTTTGGCTATGGATATATATTGATGTCGTGCATCTCTACAGAAAAATTTATCAAAAAGGGATTCCGTTTGATCCACCGTTTTCTCTTTCTCCCAGAACTGGTTGAATCTGTCTTCTTCTCTTCTTCTTCTTTCTCTTTTTTTCTCTCTTCTTCTCATGATTTTCTTTCTTCAGATCATGGTGGCCACAAAATTGGTAAGGAAAAACCCTAGTATTCTCTTATATATGTCTCCTCATTAATTTAGGGATTGAGCTTAGTGGGCTTTTAATAATTCTTCACTCCGTGGTCCAAAACTGTAGGATCCGGGTGTTACAGTTCTCTTCCACTTAAATTAAATATGTCCTCGAATTCTTGTGTTGGAGCTCTCCAGACAACTTATCTAACTTGCCACCAAAAATGACATTGTGAACACTTCCTAAAACATAACTAACATTCGATAACTCAACTTACGGCTTAACAACCTCTCAATCATAACAGTTGAACACTAACCTTATGTTCACACTTAAAGTGGAAATATACTCATACAAATAACTCATGGAATTCATAACATGCATGAAGATAATCTAAAACATCAATCAATGAAATCAACTAAGGAACAAGAAACTTAAATTAAAGCGTGCCTCTAATTGCTAACTCTGAAGCGCCGTACACCTTTTTTGTTTTCTTAACTTATGCGTCTATACAACGCCACTTTGATGATCATTTAACAAAACTAAGGCACACAAATCTTTTGTAAAACTAACATCCAAATGGACATCTGAACTCCTTTGTCCTTAAGGAGATTTTGAAATTACTAGCACTCTCGTCCTTAGAAAGTGATACTCTAACTTAATTCATTAATGCATATTCGAACCATGCTATAGCTTATCTTCTCTAGCTTCTCACTTCTATAAGCCTTCATTACTTACAATGATTCTTGTGGTCCAGTACAAGTGTCATTTACTTTATGACTCCTTACTACCACATTAAATGTTCTAACATGCATTTCCTTATTCATGTAATTCCTCTCCCACTTATTTTCAATCCAACCTCTTAGAATAACCAAACATCATAATATCATTTTTACTTCTCCGATTTTGATATAATCAACACTTCCAAGCACAAGCTTGAAACTTCCTTCTTGCTAGGAAAAATCATGGTAGCTCTACTGCATTACTCTTGCGTCTAAGAATTATGACCTCTTTATAAAATTTTCTTAATACTCTTGCACTAACTTGACTCCTTAACCAATATGATGGGTTCCCAGCTCAATTTTATCTCTACCTCTATCAACTATGTGTCATCGAACTCTGCACTCCAGGAAAAATTCTTGGACAACCAAGCTTCCATTATGACTACTTTGGCACTTAATGGGGCTTAACTTCTTGCAGTTTTGAGACTCACTAGCCAAACTCTTCTTATCCTTACCATCCTTGTACGACTAATCAAACACATTTTCTACATTACAAACTTCACCTCAACATTGAAAGATTCTAGGAATCCCTCCTGACCCTTAACTTTGGTACAACTTGATTATCAACACTATTTACTCCATCCTTAACATTCACTACGAACACACTACCTTGCATTACTTATGAACATCATCTTCCTTACACTGAATCCACAAGATTATAACTAAGATCATACTAAACTACAAACAAAAAGAAACAAAGTTGAAGTCTGTCGTTGGTGACTTTGAAGTCTTGACCCTCCGGGTCATAACCGGAGTGGCCTTAACCCAGGTTCTAATACCAAATTATAATACCCGTCCCACCACACATGCCAAGACATCATATTCTCATCTAGTCTCGCCAAACACTTCTTCTTTTAAAACATTCACCAATGAAAACTTCAAATCGCACTTCTTGCCTAAGGAAAAAGGGAAAAAGGGGTGAGTAAGGAATTACTCGTAGTGTGTACTCACTGAAAGAATGATAACATGATTTTATATCTCTACAACTATCACAACCGCACATAAATAAACACAACATATATATAGTTGACATCACTATGCAAGGCTATAAGACACATATTTTTTTCTTGCCGACAACAACTCTTCCACATCAATACCATGTACATCCATCTCATATGTGGATGTAACATATCTGTTCAACTAGGCTCGGCAACCGGTTAATGGGCTACAGTGACTCGTCGGTTCACTGCAGTCCAGGTTCCACTATTTTCACTGTTTTTATTGTTCATCTTAACCATAACATCTTGTCATCACTATACCATTATACTATCACATAGAAAATATCTCATATCCTCATATTATCAAACAATCATAAAAACATCTTATTTATCAATCAGGCATAGAATAAAATAATCAGATCTAGTTCTATATGAATGAATCAAGAAGCATAAAAATAAATCATTTTTGGACTTTGCCTTGCTTTCCTCCACGGTCCAAATCTACTCATTAATCGGGGTGTTACAATTCTCCCCCACTTAAATTAATTTTTTCCTCGAATTCTTAGGTAGGAGCTTCCCATACAACATATTTAACTTGCCACTAAAAATGACACTATGAACACTTCCTAAAACATAACTAACATTCAATAACTCAACTTACGGCTTAACAACCTCTAAACCATAACATCTGAACACTTACCTTATGTTCACACTAACACTAACATATAGCTGACATAATTATATGCAAAGCTACAACACACATATTTTTCTCTTGCCGAAAATAACATCTCCACATCGATACCAAGTACAACCATCTCATATGTGCATGTAACTTATATGTTCAACTAGGCTCATCAACCGGTTACTGGGCTACAGTGACCCGTCGGTTCATTGCGGTCCAGGTTGTACTGTTTCCATTTTTCATCTTAATCATAACATCTTTTCATCACTATGACATCATACCATCACATAGAAAAATATCTCATATCATCATATTATCAAGAAATCATAAAGTCATCATATTTATTAATCATGCATAGAATAAAACAATCAGATCTACTTCTTTATGAAGGAATCAAGAAGCATAAAAATATAACATGTCATTGCATTTCTGTGGATTACTCCCTTACCTTTTCCTTGCTTTCCTTTACTGAACTTTTTATTTCTGGACTTTTCCTCTTTGGAATTTTTTTTTCTGGACTTTCCTATTTGACGACACCTTCTTTTTATGTGCTTTCCTAAAATAGAAAATTTCCTAAATTAGAAAATTTCTAAAATAAAAACTTTTCAAAATAGGAATTAGGGTTTCTGAATTAGGAAACTTATTTTTTTGTTGAAACTTGCTTACAACTTCCGTTAACTTAAAACTCAGATTACGGTCGGAGTTTGCCTCTAAATCCGGATCGGCCTGAGTATCTAAAAATCCGACATCTGAGGCTTTTTATGGATAGGTAGATGTTCTCTAACTCCTAAAATTTTACCGTAAAACTTTTCTTTAATTTAGGCGGCGGCAGTATCTGATCTGCAGAAATCCGCCCCACAATTTTTTTACTGTGTTTAATAATTGTATTCGATGTAGTTTTGACATATAATTTACGAATATTCAAGTTTTTTTTTAATTTTCAAGATCTTTTCATATACATTACCGATATAAATCTATTTACGAAATTGCAACAGGTATATTCATTTGTTCTATCTAAAGAATTATGACTTATACTTTAATTGATGTAGATATTTTCAAAGTCATGAAATATAATCCAAAAAAGCAGTGAAAATATAAAATATCCAATACCAATTGACATCATCATTCAAAAACACACAAAAAAACATTACAAAAATTAAAAGAGTTCAAAAAGAAAAGAGGAAAGTTAAACTAATCAATCATAGAAGGATCCTAAGTTTTAACTAGCCAATAGACTTCACATCAAATTTAAGGAGGTCGGATTAACAAAGCTCTATTTTTTGTACTAATCTTATGCACTTAGACTCTAAATCAATTTGCCTTTCAGCAATTTATTAACTCTAAAGACTTTAGACTTATATTTTTCGAGTGAAAATCATGAGTTTGTGATATTCATCATTCTTCTTCATATGCTCTTTCATCAAATAAAGAATAGCCATGAATCAATCCGTTGTTTCCCTTTTGACAATATCAAATGCTTCTTCTTCCCTCTGAAGATGTGACATCGCTGTTTTTCGTTTGTTTGAACTTGCTCTGGCCATGACAAGTTTGATAACTATATGGGACAATGAGATGAAAAAAGTCAGTAAATTAATAATTGAAGAAGAAAAAGTGCAGAGTGAATATATGTTGAGATATTACCTATACAATTGAAACAGTAAGACACAAATTTATGAAGTCGGTTTCTTCTCTTTTTATATAGAAGTAATGGATAATTAGTGTTTAGGAGAAAAAGAAAGTAGAAACCAAATCGTCCATAATTCTTTTTTTTGAGACTAATAATTACAATTTATTATTTCATGCTTATCTTATAACTCGATCACTACCACATAAATAAATAAATATCTAAATTCCTTATAATAACATATAATAAAGGTATTGCCTTCATTTTGTTTATATATATAGACGATATTTTTCTACAACGTAATAATTATGGAATGTGTTTGAAAGGTGAATAATCATTTATTAAAATGAAACATATTTAAGAATTTTCTTATCTCTTTCGAAATGACAATATGTACTTTTATCAGAATCAATATTTTAAAGATGTGGTAATATCACCCGCTATGATTGTTCTAGATTTTTTAACTTCTATGGCTGATCAAGTAAGAGAGTTACATTCGTGTCATTATAGATGGAGTATTTTGGTCAAAGTTATTAGAAAGTGGACAAAGATGGACAATATCGACAACAACATCAAAATCATTTTCTCTTATATGTTTGTAAGCATCATTTTATATAATTAGATGTGTATAAACTGATATTTTCTTTGACACATTAGAGTTTATATTGTTTATTTTGTTTTATGAAGGTTGATAAAATTCAAACCACAATTCCTCACAACCTGTTTGATCAATTTGATAGGTTTTCTCAATAGGAATTTGGAAATATCTAATTGATTTTGAAGTTGGAAGAGAAACTAGAACAACAAGAAATACAAAACGTAGTTTTCATATTTTCTTCAAACATGATACAAATTTCAGACCAAGTTATATAATTAACCACAATCAGTTTTATGAAGTTGAGTCTTTTGAATCTGTTTTTAGTCACATGTTCCAAAGTATCAACCACTCAATAGGTAATCTCTGCTTCATAATTTTCTTTCATTCATAACTTTGAAGATAATCTTTGAGTACTCTTGAGTCGAGTATTTATAAGGATATATTGTTTGTTATGTAGGTTGTATGGAATAATTAATTGTGTTGAACATGTGATAAGGGCTGATAATTATAGATATGGAGATGTCTTTTTGGAAAAACAGTGAACTATGAAAGTAACTCTCACAGACATCAAGTTTGTATAGTATTCTTTATTTATTATTTGATATATGTTTATGATTAGTAAGAAAGCCTCAATTCTTAACCTTAAAATTATTTCATATAGTGGAATGTACCTTGATTGTGTTGCTTTGGATGAGTGGCAGATAAATTAAATGAAAAGTGGCATTATGAAAGATAGTGTGTTGTCACTTCTGTTTTAAGGTTCTCAAGTGTTACTTACAAATGAGAAAATAATGAAATAATCCCTTTCAATTTGTTTTTACTCTTTGTGTTAATGTAAAAAAATACTATGAATCTAATAAATTGTTTGTGAAATTTTGATGATATTAATGTTTTATTTTCATGTTTTACAGAGATCACTTGTGGCAATAAGGTTTCTAAGCTATTATTTGATCCTCAAATCAATGAAATTGATGAATTAAAACTAGCGTGAGTTTCATTTTAATCACTCACTATCTAACCAATCAAATTTAAATAATAGTTGATATTGTTATATTTATTTTTATCTTCAAGATAATTTTGAAAGATTTGGAAAATGGTAGTGACTCTCGTGATGAAATAGACACTACTGATTCCAGCAGAAATAATAACATACCATGAACTCCTAATCTATTTCTCAACTAGTTTATTTTAATATCCTGTTTTTATTTCTGCTTTAAACAATTATGTGTTTCTGTTTAAATTTTATGTATTTCAAACCTGTTTAGATTTTATGTATTTTGAATCTTTTGTATCTTAAAAACAATTAGTATTTATAATTTATTTTTTTCTGCTCTCTGTTTGACTAATTTTTTTTATTAAGCTTCAACATTATGATCAGATATTCGATAAAGTTTTTTCAACTTTCGTATGTATACAATTACCCTTTATAATTTTATTTAATACAAACCAAATATACAATTGGAAATATATTAGGTCAATGTATAGATATCTACACTAACAATTATCCTTTTTACACTTTATGAAATATTGTCTGAATATTTTTTTCAATTAAAATTTTTATCTTGTTTCTCCAATTTGCTCATCATTATCTTTCTGTTTTTGATCGTGTTGAACATGATTTGAAATCTATTTCAGCTTCTCAAATATACACTTTCTAGTGAATAACCCCCATATCCATTAATATATCTTTACTAATGGTAGTATATCTCCATCAATCAGCTTCAGTAAATCTTCTTTTTAATTTTATTTTCTTCAATAATTTTTTCATTTTTGAAATTTCATTATAGAAGATAGAAGATAAAAGATTTCAAAATCAGTAACTTTATAATCTTCTTGAAAAAGATGAATGATTTATTCATGTTAAATCGTTTGACCAAAAGTGTATGTGATAACAAAATTTGTGTCAAGATCCTTAAAAAGTGGTTTGAGAAACCTTATGGTTTAGGCAATTATTGTGTAATGATCGTAACTAATATTTTTGTAAGGTTTTTATATTATCATCTATTCCTTTATATCAGTAAAACACAAAATTGTTGTCTTAAAACATAGCGATCTAACTATATTTCTTTTTTCAAAGGGTTGTAAAATTGAAACCAGCATCGTGGAATTCACTATGTTAAAGAATATGTTTCTAGGCTCTATGAGGGCGATTAGATATTTCTTTCTGAATCTAAAGTTGCTGATGCAAAAGTCAACCATCAAAAACACAAACCATATTTTTATGATCATCTTTACCTACAAGACATGGTCTCTACCTTGCTATCCTCTGTCACACCGTTGGTTCTTTAACTTTACATGTTCGTATGGTCCTCTTCTTCATGGTGAAATTCATCTAGACTATCCTATTGGTAATATGTTTTACACCTGTTATCTATAAAAAATGTTAAGATTAAAAAGGTTGTTCTTTAGATATAATTTTTGTATGACAAGTTTTCTTCTACTCAAACCAACAAGTCCTACACGTAAACAATGGGTTTTATATGGATCTAAATATAGATTTACAGTTAGAGGAATGATTAGAGATGTGAGAATGTTACCAAACTATATTTATCATAAATATTAGTTTAATGTTTCACAAAATCTTGATGTTAAATTCTTGCGTAACTCAACATTCTGTACAAAAACTTTTTCATTGAATGTTCTATAAATCTTTTTGGAATCGTTAAGAAGCTATTCTTGCCTCGAAGAATTTCATATGTTTGTAGAGATGATGAACCAGGCTATAAATGTATGGCTGTTACTTTCGAACTTGCGGATCATCAATAAGTTTTGATATATTACCATTTATTTTTCTTCTTTTAAATTTTATTTATAACTAATCTTTAAGTTGTTCTTATGTCAAATGTATTTTAGTGGTCTTTTTATTAATTGTTGTTCCATAGGATCAAATTGTTTTGATTTTATGTCTAAGTGGGAAGAAGGTGGTTATGATTTTAAGTATAGACGTGATAGAGCCTTTGTGTCTTGCAATTTTGGAAAATCACAAACCACAAAGGTAACTTTTCTCGAAGATCTTTAATATATATATTTAACTATCAAATGACATAGAAGATAAAATATGATTACCTAATAAAAATATTATCTTAATTAGGAGAGATTTCTCTGATTAAATGTGCTGGATGTTCTAAGGTTTTCTTAAATTCTATTTTGCCTGAGCTTCACGATATTATATATGTGTAAGACCATTTTTGAAGTATTTGCTCAAATTTAACAAATTATTTCATTGGCGTTCAATACTATATTAAACTAATCATATTTTTCTCTCAAGTACAACTCTTTATTCACAGAAAATTTTTAGGACACTGATAAAGAAGAAGATGAACTTGAATGGTTTTGAGCTGAAACATTACAGAGCCATGAACTCATACTCTATCTTTTTTTACATACTTGATCTTTCCACTCTTTATGTTGATTGTTCTGTTTTTGGTTTTTTTGCTTTTTATTAAATTAGTTCGGTTTCTTAAGTTTAAAAGTATTTGAAACTTTTTTATATGTTTCACCATCTTCTTGCATTATTTTGTTTCAAAAATGTTTCTTTTACTATTCTACATGCCCAGTTTCTCAAATACTCTTAAATAATTGCATAAGTAAGTTAAGATATAACATATATATACCTTATCACTTTCATTTCATTCCCAGTCTTTCTCAAAATATATCAGTCTCAAATCAATGGATATAAGATAAATATGTAAACTTTCAATTTGAAGAATTTATACCAGTAAGAGAGTTGAATCCACTGCATAATCTTCGTTGACCGCTTTTTAAGCATCATTTAATACCATATTTAAAGCCATTGATCTAATATCATCAAGAAACTTATTTTTTGTTTATACAATGATATGGTATGTTATTGTGATTTCTTTTATGAAGGGGATAAATTTCAAGCCAGTATTCCAATGGCCTTGATTAAACGATTCTCTTCTCATTTAGCAGTAGTTGATTGGACATATGTTGAAAATTTTTAAGTTGGAATGAAAATTAGGTAATTCATAATACGAAGCATGAATATCGTATTTTTATCAATGAGAAAACAATGGTTCGTTCGAGTTGTAGATTTCACACCAATCAATTTTATTAGTTTGAATTATTTGAATCAGTTATGAATCACAGTTTGAATTGTATCAATCATGCATTTGGTATTCTATTTAAATATTTTCAAATTTTATATTAAATGCATATCTTAAACTTCATTATATTATACTCCTGATATTAAAATTCTGTTTTTGTTTGTTATTTAGATTTGTATGAAATAATTGGTAGAATCAAACATCTCATCATTTGTGTTGATGATCCTCAAAGAGTGAGAATAATGAAGTTTAAACTCATAGAGCTCAAGTATGTATGCTTATCATTTTACCATGATTCTAAATATTCTGATTTTATCGATTATTAAACTGTAAATTTATTTTTATAGGGTCTTACAACTTCACTGTGTTGTAAAAGATGAAGTTGCTAATAAATTGTATGATAAATTGCTGATAAAAGATGAAGTACTTAATGGTGTGCTAAGGTTCTGGAGGGTAGATTATGTAGGAGGTAATACTGAGATCATATTTGTTAAGCTTAGAATTTTTAAACTAATTTATAATCATGTTACAAAATAATAACACTAACTCATATACAAAACTGAAGTAAAATTAATTTTTACATGATTTCCACATATCACTACTAGCAATAATGTTTTGAAACTATTCTTTGATGCTCCTATCAATGAAATAGTTGAACTAAGGCTTGCGTGAGTTTAATTTTCTTCCATCGTATTAGATCAATGGACATGATATTTTCTAAATTTTATCTAGAATACCTAACAGCCTTCATAATAAGTCTGATGTTTTGATCCATTTTGTCAGGATAAATTGGATGAAAGTGAATCTTATGAAGAATTAGACTCTTATGATTAAACCAGTTACAATGCCAAGCCATGAACTATATCTCTCAAAATTTTATTTTATTGTTCTATTTTTTCCCTTGTTTAAGAAAATTATTATGTTTTTCTTTTACAAGTATTTTGAACCTTTATATTTTCTTAACTATCTGTTTGTGGTTAAGTATTTTATAACTCGATCTGCTTATGGTTAAGTATTTTTATTCAGTTGTTTCTTCAAGAAAAAGTTTCTCACTATTCCAGCTGTTTGATAGTATAATGTTTATAATACCTCTTTATAAATGCACCTATTTATTTGTCTTCACTTATCATTTGATTTGATTTCTAAGATCCTTGCATTCCAGCACCTCTGGTTTTTGAATTAAATCATACACCAAAATGAAGACGTTTTAGTAAATTACGCCCATATATTTGAATGAAAATTATCAAAATGGTAACTAACAGTATTTGTTTATTATTTTTAGTTTAGTGTTTTAGTGTTTGATTTGTAAAATTAAATTTACTTTAGTGATTTATTTGATTTTCACTCAACAATAAAACTTTTTTATAATTTATAACAATTATATTTTATAAATTATACTTTAATGTTTTAAAATTAATTTCTATAATCAACTACTACTACTTATCCAAATTTTAAATACATACACTTCTAGCATCAACACGAAAATACACAAAATAAAGTCTAACTACATCATTAAACCAAATTAAGGTTAATAAAATAAATAAAAAATATCCAAACTAGCATAATCATATAAAACATTCCATACACATATACATAAACTGGTCCGGAAAAAACACTATTTCAAGATGGAATGCGTGCGTTATTTTTTCAACGGTCTTGGCAAGTGATTAAAAAAAATATTTGACTTGGTCAATTATTTTATGTTGACAACAGTTTTTGGCCAAAGACTAAATATGACTAATATTTGTCTTATTCCTAAAATGTATAGACCGAGTCGAATGACAGAATTCAGGCTAATAAGCCAATGTAATGTTGGTGATAAAATAATTTCAAAGGTTCTATGTCAGCGGTTGAAGAAATTTTTGCCGAATTTAATCTTGGAAACTCAATCAGCTTTTTTGTCGGGTCAGTTCATTTTGGAGAATATTCTTATTTCTCAGGAAGTGTTTCACGCACTACGGACTAACAACTCTTGTAAACATCAGTGTATGGCAACTAAAACTGATATGAGCAAAGTTTATGATTGGGTAGAATGACTTTTTATTGAAAAACTTCTCCGTAAACTTAGATTTGCAGAAAAATGGATCACATGGATGATGTGGTAGATTAAATCTGTACAATATAAAGTCCTAATAAATAGACGGCTATAGGGGAAAATAATTATTAAAAGAGGACTTTGCCAAGGAGATCTCTCTCAGCTTATTTATTTTATACTTTGTACGGAAGTCTTGATAGCAAATACACGGAAAGTGGAAAGGGAAAAATCTCTTTCAAGACTAAAAATTAGTAGAGCACGTCCATCAGTCTCTCACATTTTTTTTGCGGATGATAGTTTATTTATGTGCAAGGCAAATAAAGAGCAATGTGAAGCCATCTTAAATGTACTCAAACAATGTGAATCTGTCTCCGGTCAAACAAATTAATTTTTCAAAATCGTTGATCCAATTTGGTCATAAGGTGGATGAGTCGGTTCGAGAAGAAATGAAAAAAATCCTAGAAATTTCAAATGTTGGTGGAATAGGATCATACTTAGGTCTTCCGGAAAGTATAGGAGGCTCTAAAAGTAAAAATAAATTCCTTTTTCCGAGAGAGACTCCAATATAGGATTAATATATGGTCGGCTAAAATTTTATCGAAAGGTGGCAAAGAATTCATGATTAAATCGATGGCAATAGCTTTACCAACTTATGTGATGACTTGTTTTATGCTAGCTAAGACAATCACAACTAAGCTTACTAGTGCAGTGGCTAGATTTTGGTGGAGTTCAAATGGTACCAAGAGGTCTACGCTGGATGACATGGAAAAAATGTAAAAAAAAAGGAGAAATTGGTTTCCAGATCATAGAGGAGTTCAATTCAACACTTTTAGCGAAACATTTATGGTGTTTAATGGAATACCCAAACTTTTTATTTGCCAAAGTTTTTAAAGGAAGATATTATCGAAAATCAGATCCACTATATCCAATTAAATTTTACTCACCCTCCTATGGATGGAGAAGTATTATCTCGGCTAGACAACTAGTTGCAAAAGGATTAATTAAAAGAGTTTGTTCGAGGCATTCCACTTCAGTTTGAAATGATCCATCGATACCAGCTAATCTCCCGAGGCTAGTATTATGTAGAGAACAAAACCTTTACCCAAATCTGACGGTCAATCAATCACTGGACCCGATAGATATTCCATTGATTCGGGATATCCTAATCAGAAGAGTAGTTAAAGAAGATACATTTGGTTGGAATTTTACAAAATTAGGAAAATATACGGTAAAATTAGGATATTGGACTGAACATAATTATCCCTCAGTTGGTACTATACCCCATCAATATGGTCCAGACATTCGGCCTCTTCAAGCTCATACATGGAAATTAACATGCCTCCCTCAAATACGTCATTTTATATGGCAAGCTATTACGGGTTATCTGTCGGTTAATTCGAGTCTTGGAAAAAGAGGAATAAATTGTGACATCCACTATACTCGGTGTGGAGCAAAGAAAGAGACAGTCAATCATACTATTTTTGAATGTCTGCCAACAGTGCAAGTATGGAAATTATCAAAAATACCATCGGTAGTTGGATTCCTAGGAAATTTGCCTTTCTCAAATATGGATCATCTATTCTGGAGAATTCCTAAAATTTTCAAGGATGATAGTTTTCCATGGGTTTTGTGGTATATTTGAAAAAGTAGAAATTATAAGATCTTTAAAAATAGAAACCCATAAGAAACTTTAAAATTAGTGAAAACCGATGCTTTAGCTTGGGAGTCGGCACAAGTTAAAGATAATGATGAGAATAATTAAATCTCTCAGGGTACCACTGTTTTACCATTTGTCTCAAACTTCAGTTTTCAAAGGGTGTCAATGTCATGTAGATGGTTCGGTGAAAGAGACAAACAATTTATCTGGATTAGGTTGGTTCTGCTCTCAAGATGTAGTGGAGGGTATAGCCGTTCCCTCTTGCTCCGATCTACCCTATGCCTAGGACGTCTGGGCCAAGATTCATAGTTAGTTTATGTTTCCATTTGGTTGTTTTTTCTCGTTGTTGATACCGGTAGAGGTCCAAAGTCGACTGATAAAGGAGAGGTCTAGAGGTATTAACTAGTTGATGAGGTCTCGACGAGCAACTGAAAGGTTAACTGTGGAGGCATGTAACACTCGTAGGTGCCTCTCCTTTTTGCACGACAAGTTAGAAACTCTTATATGAGCCATGATAAGTATCATCGCACTACAAAAAACAAAAGTAGCATTTTTAACCGATTCCTCCGAGTTGGTGAAAATTGTGTCTACACCGGTAGATTGGTCTGTTTTCTCGACACACCTTGAAGATCTTGTGAGGATCAATGATTTGTTCTTATTTTTCTCGGTTTCTTTAATTTTTCGTATTTTAAATTTAAAAGCGGATAAACTAACATGCATTGTTTCCAGACTTTATTCTCAATTTTTTATGCATGTAAACTATATTCTCAATTCTTTACCGTTTTAATTAATTTATAATTGTTGAAAAAAACATATATACATAAACTGTAAATTAATTAAGAAAAATATTTTACTATTCAAATGAATTTTATTTGTCTACGTAAAAATACAAAAAAATACATCCACCCGCAGGGTACCACGGGTTAAGTCCTAGTATAAATTTAAGTCCATAAACAAAGATTTAGACATAAAAAGAAGAGAAATATTTCCATCCCTTCTTTAACAAATAGAAAAGATTTTCATCTCTTGTATTTTAGTTTAATTTATCCTAAATTAAAAAACATTAATATTAATGAAGACCATGATTTTAGTTGGATTTTTTTTTACTTAAATGAGGATTTCTTGGGAAAACTAAAACTACATGTAGCAAAGAATGAATAGATACAGGAAGCAGTCAAATACATGTATCAAAGAATGAACCAGTCTATGAAATAGGTTTCTAAATTGTTACATTTATGGAGATGTAAGGAGGAAAATTTTAAATCTACATTCTCTTCAAAGGATACTTGGAATCAAGTACGAAAGGTCTCTCCAGTTAAACCATGGTACAAGGGAGTCTGGTTCCCTCATGCTACTCGAAATTCTTCTTTGTTGTGTGGTTGGTTGCTCAGAATCGTTTAACAACATGTGATAGATTTCTCTTATGGAATTCTAATGTATCTTCAGGATGTGTGTTCTCTTTAGCCTTGGTGAAGACTTGGGAGCATCTATTCTTCTCTTGTTCTGTCACCTCACAAGTTTGATATCGATTGACTTATGGATTGCTACAACAAAGGTATGCAACTCAGTTCCACAACATTATCTCAACTGTTTTGCTCTCTGGAATTAGTGGTGCTCGTTCTTTCCTTGCTCAGTATGTTTTTCAAGTTACAATCTATCTCTTATGGAGGGAGAAAAATCAAAGGACACATGGAGAAATTCCATCTCACATATAGACAGCTTGGTTCGAGATATGGGTTGGGAAGTTCGTAATAGACTCTCAACTTTGCAGAGCAAGGGACTTATGAAGGATAGATTGCAAGTTTGATTCTCATCTATAGTTTAATTTAATATGCTGTTTTAAACTATTCTTTAATGTTGATCTGTTTTTTAAGCTCTATCGGAAATGGTGTATACACTTTTTTCCAAAACTGGTTTTGTCCCAAATGAGTTTTTTAGTTTTGGTTTTTAACGAGGCAAATCACTTCCGATTTTAGATTATTGAGCTCTAGTTTTGTTCTAAAAAGTCTAAAAGACAGACAGACTTGTTGTACAATTTTTTTTTTGAATATAACTTTATATAATATTAAAAAAAAGTAAAAAACCAAACTAAAATCTATTATTTTAAATTATTGTTTCAATGTTTGTTTGTTTCATAAACTCTATAAAAAATGGTGTGTATTTTTTTTACCAAAAATTGGTTTTCTCCCAAATAAATTTTTTAGTTTTGAGTTTTAATGCGGGAAACCACTTTCAAACTTTGATTATTGAGCTCTAATTTTGTTATAAAAAATCTCAAAAAACAGACACTTATTGTACAAAAGTTTTTTTGAATATAATTATACATAATATTAAAAAAAAAAACCAAATTAAAATCTGGTTTGAAAACCCTTAATTAAAACCAAATATAAATTTTCTTATTAAAATCCAAAAATACATATAGTCAAAATATAAAGAATCGTTGACAGCGGGTTTACAAAGCCAGAGACATAAAAACCAAAAGTAGATGTTGACAATGGGATTTGAACTAACGCACTTTCGGGGCAACCATAGACCAACTCGGCCATATCAACATTTCTGATTTCTCAACAACTTTAAAGCACTATAAAAATATATTTATTTTTCAAAGTTATTCTCGACCAATTTCAGTTTTGCATTTCGTTTATGATTTATCTCCTCTTAGGCTGACAAAGATATAATAATAAGTTAATAACAAATCATATAACAGTTTGAATGAGATCTCTTTTACAAATCAAACAAGATTCACATGTATCATCATCTCCCCAGTGCCTATACTGGACACATAAATCTAATTTTACAAACAAGAAATATTGAGGTATCTGTCTATAATACATAGTTTCAGTATATATGTGGTACATCTAACAACTATAAAATCAGATCATGTAAGAACTATGAAACCATCTTTTTCCCTATACAGCTCCAAGGATGTTGGAACTCTAGTGCTGAGATCAAGAAACAAACTACTGATCTATGTCATCGGGAGGCAATGTCGGACTCTTGGAACACATATCCGTTTTATGAAGCTCCTTTAATCGAGTCTTCGGGTTACAAAGTCCTAAATATTTGAGAAGAAAATGTTGAATATTGGTTATTGTGACCGCTATTACGTAAAATTATATTTTTATGTTACCTGAGCATTTTGGTATGTCCCAGACTGCTATAGACTTTGGGGTACAACGAGGATCGCATAAAGCACGGTTGTCTTCGTGATGTACATCCATCGAAAGCATCCAAGATCCGATGCTTACATCTTCATTGTTAAACATTCTTAGACTGAAAGTACAAAAACACCGATAATGATATTTGCATATTAGAATCCTACACGTGAGTAAAAATCAAAGCATTTCACACCTGCCATTCCGAGCTGCTGCAAGTGAAGCAACTATCTCGACTGAAAGAATGTATATCGGTCCATAAGCATGTAGGAAATATTCATTTCCAATCAAATTGCCCTGTTTCTCGTACCTGAGAAATTATATATATGTCACTAAAACCGATAAACTCTGCATAGAATTAGAGTCGCTGATGAAGAGAAGCCTACATAATACCATTTTAGTTTAGGGTCAGTTATAACTGGTCCTTTCTTCATGCAGCCAATGTATGTCCGCGAATGAAGTCTTTCCTTGGCAAGAAGCGTCGCCAGTCGATCTGAACACAAAAAAAAAAAGAATTTGAATACTATTGTGATGCAGAGGAAAACAGCTCGACATACTTGCTTTCAAATACCTGGTCTCAAATAAATGTCATCGTCGGCTTTAACATAATAATCAGCTTCAAAGAGTTCAAAAGCTGCTTTCAAGTAAGCCAACCTATAAGGACGAGACCTGAATTAGTCACTAATAAAATGCAAAAAAAAAGAAAGGCGAAGAACAGCAGACGAGCTTAGGATTTTACGTTTTATATGGAAGTCGTAAATACTCTTCTTCGACATCAAGAAGCACAAAATCTCTGTATTTCTTGATCTCCTTCTCAAGCTCAGCCATCTTTTTTGCATCCTTTGACCGTCCAATAACGAATCTAAAAGCTAATCCAGTAGCTTGTTCCAACCTAGAGTTTCAATCAACAACAACACAACATTGGATTCAAATCCAAAGATAAGCAAATGTAAATGGAGCCAATGAAAGTCATGGCAGTAAATCTACATCGGCTTAGACTCAAAACCCGTAAATTCCACGTAAAAATACTGTCGAATAGAACTCTTAGATCGCTAAAATAACCATATGACATCAAAAAGGTTAAGACTTTGGATGTGACAAAATCACATCATCAATGAATCTCACCAACTATGAAAGAGTTTCGCCAACAAGTGCGACATTTAACGTTTAGAAATCGATGAATCTCGCATATAGAAGTAACCAACAATTCAGATTTTACATCACAATTAGAATCAGTGCATCAACATATAGAAGAGTTTCCTCAACAGTGGCGGACAATTAACCACATTAATCAAAGGCAGTAACCAAATCAAAATATAAAGCAATGTATCATTATAATTTGAAAATTTGAAAGTTTTTAGATACCTTAGAAGAGCATCAGGATCAGAAGGGAACCAAGTACTTCTCAAAGAAGCTCTATGAGTACCGGAATCAAAACCAGTTTGGATCCCAACAAACCCTAAAAGTTTTCGTCTTTCAGGCAAAACACCATCATTACCACCATCTCCACCAAGCTTTCTAGATGTAGAGACACCCCGTGAAGTGTCTTTAGATCCACCGCATCGATAAACTGAAACAGGACCAAGTCTAGCTCCGGCGGAGGAGATTGCAAAGATAGTACCGGCAATTCCAATGAAAACAGAGACGAGGGAGAAGAATATGATAGCTATGTGAATACGAGACGAAGCATGAGAAGAAGTAGAGTTTGTTTTATGGCTCTTTGAAGGTTTACTGTAATAGGAAGGACACGACGGAGAAGAAGAAGAAGAAGATGCGGTGGAGAAGCGGTGGGAGAAGAGTGGCATTTTCGTAAATTTGAGGGTGGTTTAAGGGTAAGTTTGGGTTTTGGGATATTTTGGTTACTATGGATTCTGAAGGTTTTCTAGATCTGTCTATTTGCTTTTAGTGACGGTGGTGTGAACTGCGGCTTCTGATAGCGAATCTATTATTTTTTGGTCATCAATTGCGAATCTAATTATTTTCTACTTTTATGCTTTTTTTTGTTATTCTCATACAACGAAATTCTAGTAGTAACTTTTTTTGTTTTTTTTGTTTTAGTTAACAGAAGTAAAGAAAGAGAGCAATGAATGCATTCACATGACAATTTATGAGATTCAATTGCCCCAAAATATTATAGAAGTACTACAAAATTAAATGGGACACAAATAAGTTCACATCCGAATAGAAACCGTATCTAAACCAGTTACATGTATGGAAGCGGAAGAGAAAAGTCGTACTTACCAAATAAATAAATACCCCAATATCACTTTGCAAAATTCATTTTTTTGGTGATTTACATTTTTATAACAAAATACCGTATTTTATTCAGACTAGAAGAATTCTAATATTATTATTATGAAAGTACATTTTGGAAAGTAACTAATACTTTGTTAAAAATTACATGAAATACTATTACTGGAATATCATTTAAAGAATAATTGAAATGAAAGATTAAAAAAATGAAAATCTCAAAAATATAAATAGTTTAATAATTTTCAAAATTTTGAATAACCATTCCAATTGAATAAATAAGATTTGAGTTTTATATTGATTTTGACTAATTTTAGTAAATTAGAGAAGTTGTTGTGTTTTGTTTTAAAAATTATCTAGAATCTCACCTAAACTCATGAGATTTTGGATTTTTATATTTTTACTTAAGAAATTCCAATAAATTCCTAGAAATCATTTAAAGACATTTTAGTAACAGTGGATATGATTGTATATTTTTAAATCACCAATCCAATACCATTTTATTTTGTAAAACATTTTAAAATTCATGTTTGAATAACATAAAATTTGTCATTTTAATACAATTCACTTTAAATTATTGTTTGGATCATCCACCTTAATATGCGTACAAATATGAAAATTTATATTTAGTTTAATCCAATTTTTAGTTAAAATGCTTCATTATATCGGTAAGTAAAAAATAGATAAATAATTTTTGTAATTTAAATTTATAACTAGTTAAACTCACACTAAAAATTTGCAGGAAATACTAATATCCCTTACATACTATTTGAAAAACACACTTTAGAAAATAACATTGTCCGACTGTGTGATTTACATATATGATTTACTGACATGTTGCAAACAGAGTGATTCTTAGAGAATTTTCAAAACAAGATAACTTGACAAGCATTACTAGACTAATTACATAATTTATCATTACACAAATCATTAATCTCATTGTATTTAGGGAAAATTGTAAATAAATGAGTTCTTGCAAAAAGTTTGTCCATTCTATATCTTATTTTGTAAATTCACTTTTTCCTAAACTATCTTTATTACTAGATAAAAATTATTTTTAATAACATCCAGAAAAACATATAGGATACACAAGTATGAAAAAGATTTGAAGAAGACACTTTTTTATTTTAAGCAGGTTAAGTAGGTTTTTATCTTGATGAAATTTAGAATATGTTTAGAATATGTTTTCTAACGTTCTAAAAATTTTAGATTACTTATTCTAGCGTTTGTACATGTTATGAAAATATTAGAAAATGTATTGTATCACTTGTACATGTTCTACCAGTTTTAAAACTGAAAGTTGTTCTAAAAAAATTTAGAAAATGAAATTCTAGAAATTTTGAAAATACATATTACTTTTGCAAGTGTTTACAAAAATTTGAGTACATTTTCTACCATTTAAAGCTTATCCGATTACCACAAAATGTTTACATTGACGACGATGATGATGATGGTGACCAAAGAAAATAATCACCAGAGAAAAAGAGAATGCAATATTCAGACGCGTGGGAACATTTTACAGTGATTACTAAGAAAGATAACAAATGACAAAGAGAAGAAAGAGCATAGTGCATTGTAAGAATGATTATGCATATAATCCACACAAAACGGTACAAATTCATACAGACGTCATTTGGGGGCATGTAAGCTTATGATTAGAAATGGTGATATTGGTAAAATGATGATCATTTCAAAATCAAGGTTGCAAGCTAGGAAGATAGATCATATGGTTTTTCGTGAAATGGTAGCTAAATGTATCATTCTGCATAATCTCCCATTTGCTTATGTTGAGTATGAGAGAGTAAGATCAGTTTGAAAGTATTTGAATGAAGATGTGAATTTTATCAGCAGGAACAACATCCAGTGTTTACAAGTTCTATGAAAATTAGACATCGAATTTAAAGAGAGAATTAGCTAATCTTCTTGGAAAGATCAATCTTACTTTATAATATGTGGACTGCAAGCCCTCATGAGGGCTACATATGTTTAACAACATATTACATTCACAGAAACTGGAAACTGAACAACAAATTCTTGTATTTTGTACTTTACCGCCTCCACATACACAAAAAAATGTTCTCCATCACCTTAGACAATGCTAGCAATAATGACACAACGCAAAAGATTGTGAAAATTAGCTTATTTTACCGAGTGATTTGTTGTTTCAAGGAAAGCATTTTCATGGGAGATGTGCATCGCTTGTACTTAATCTCATTGTTCAAGATGGCTGGCAATGATTGGTAATTTTTTGCATAAGATCAGGGAAAGTATCAAGTATGTTCAAGGATCAGAACATCATGAGATATTTTTTGCAAAATGTGTGGAATTTGTAGGTATAAAGATTAAGGCTGGTTTGTTGTTGGTTGTGAAAACTATATGGAACTCAATATACAATATGCTTGATAGGGCTATTAAGTATTGACCTACATTTGGTAATCTCAAAATTATTGATGGCAGCGACTTAAGAACATGTGTGATTTGTTGGACATTTGATGAGGTTACTACTCTTTTTTTAGGTTCCACATATCCAACTTCAAACTTATATTTAATAAAATTTTGGAAGAACAATAACTGGTGGAGAATAAATGTATTTAGTGAATATGAAATTATCAGAGAATTGATTTTCTCCATGAAGAAGAAGTTTGATAAGTATTGAGAAGAAGTTAGTGATATTTTTGCAATGGCTATAATGTTTGATCCAAGGTTGAAGCTAAACACTTGCACAATTTTGTTTTGGTAAACTTGATAGAAGTTCTTGTCAAAAAAGAATTGAAGACATATATCATAAACTAACTACTCTGTTTAAATCATATGAGAACAAATCCACTTTCACATTACCTTCTATAGAGAGATGTGAAACAAATTACTAGAGAGATGACAATGAAGGAAATGACGTTTTGGTAATGATGATGTAAGTACTCGTAAAATTTTCTAGTCTCGTATGATCTATAGAAGTTTCAAGTTCTGGTTTTGAAAAATTGTAGGTTTTTCTTTTGAATTTATGAAATTCTTATCTCTTATGTTCTTAAGAATCCAGGTTTTGATTTTAAAAATTGCAGGTTTTACTTTTAAAATTATAAATTTCTTTGTCTCTTAGTTCATTACAAATTGCAAGTTTTGTTTTTGGAAAATATGCACATTTTGTATAATGAAATTGCATGTTTCTTATGTTCTTACTAAACTTAAAGTCTTTTATTGGCTCTTACTGTTTCTTATGCAGGATTTCTTAGCCTTTCGCAAAGAGGCTGTTGTTGCTAGTGAAAAGTTTTCTTTGGAAATGTATCTTGATGAACCGCCATTAAATATGAAGAATTTTGACAGTTTAGATATTCTAAAGTATTGAAAAGATAACTCTCAGCGTTAAAGCGAATTGGCATCCATGGCTTGTGACCTCCTTAATATTCTAATCACAAAAGTTGCCTCTGAATCCTCTTTTAGCATTGGAGAACGAGTTTTGAACAAGTATAGAAGTTACCTCCTCCCGAAAATGTTGAAGCATTAATATGCAACCATAATTGGTTAAAAGGTTTTAAAGCATATAAAAATGGTAAACAAATATGTTTCATAAGTTTTTCAATTACATAATCTTAAATTGTGCATTAACTCTGTTTTATTTGAAATTTGTAGAGGAGGACGAAGAATTTGATGGTGAATATGAGACACTACCTTTTTTCCAATCAATTGTTGATGATGAAGCTTAATACTAATGAAGAAACAGCTTGAGTTTCAATTTGATTTGATTTTCAGGTTTCAGTTTAGTACTTCAATTTCAGGTTTTAGTTGAATTAAGTTTGAGTTTAAGTATGACTTTGAGTTTTAGTTTTGGTTTCAGACTTGTAAGTGTTTTTCAATGTCAGTTTTGGTTCTAGTGTTTCAGACTTTGAATGTTTGAGTTAAAACTTCAGTGTTTAAGTGTTTCATGTTTGTTTTCATGGCTTCAATGTTTCAGTTTTTTGCTACATTTTTCATGCTTGGTTTAAATGTCGTGTTTCATGTTTTGTTTGAGTTATAAAAAATATTTACTGACAGCTCTACTTTGAGTTTTGAAACATATTTACTTGACAGCTCTAGTTTGAGTTTCAATATTTAAGTTTCATGTTTCAATGTTTTATGGTTAATCTCAGAACAAATCAAACATTCAAAAATGACAACACATTCACTGATCACAATGGAGAGGTGACACATTGTAATTGAAGATTACACATTCACATAATGCTCGTTGGCCTACCCGCATACCAGCTAGACTTTGTAGGGTGGGTATGTACACTATTATTTTGGTCCACGTTCGTACCGAACGGACCACGGGTAAATGTGAAATTCACTAACATTGGAGAACATGCTTGTGCTGGATCAATAACACTATCATCGTTTCTTGGTCCTCTTGTGAGGGAGCATGTTCTAGCACTACTTGATGATTAGAGGAAATTTTATGATCAAACCAAAGATACACTATAAGAGGAAGTTGAGGTATATATCTACTTACAAAACTCATATTTTTGTTTAACCTTTGCAAATTTTGATTAAGGGGAGGTTTAATTTGCAAGAAAAGTGACAAAAAATGTTGTTTTAAAGCAGATGGGTTGTTTATGGAGGACTTCTAAATCTAGACTTGTTTTTCAACTTTGAACTACAAAGAGTAACACATACAGACTTAAGTTAAAGCCTAGCAACATCCAATTTACTACAACTTGGAACAGTTGGGTGAAGACTAGGACTAGCAAAACTTTTAAGGTTATATAGGTTTAATTTTTTCTTTGGTGTTCATTTCTTTTCTTTGAAGATTAAATAATGTTAGCTACTGGATTGATTTTATAGGTAAGAAGTGACAGATACAACAAACTGAAAAGAATGTTTCGCCTAACTTTTGAAATGGTAAGTGTATTTCTGTATTGTATTTTTATTTAATAATTAAAAAGAGTTTGTATTGTATGCTGAGTATGCTAAGTATTATGTCGTACATGTAGAAAAAAATAGTCCAGACCCTCGAAAGATCACTAGGAGTGCGGTGTGGATAACATGACACACTCATTATGATGGGACACATGTGAAGCCTGAGTTTGCTGATACTATTGTAAGATATCAAATTCTTTATAAGGGGTTTGTAATTGATTTTTATAACTTATATGTTAGACATGCTGTGTTCAAATATTTGTATCAGGAACAAAGTCAATCAATTGATAGTAAAATGGACTCCACATCTACTGATAATATAAGAGAAGATGCGGTGATTCATGTGTTGGATAACGGTAAGGCTGCAAGTGCACAACCCAATCATGTGTAGTAGTTAAGGATCAATCCCACAGAGAGAGTGAAGTCACAAGTATGAAATCTCTGAAAGTCGAATCAATATTAAGGTGAATGTCTTGGGGTTTTCTAAACTAAAATAAGCAAGTAAAGGCAATGTGAATTCAATAGGTAATGGTGTTGGGCGATGGGGACTATCCAAGGATCATGGCTCTCTAAAGTTTTAGCAATTTTCATACATTCTTTTCCAATAGATTCTAGAACTAGCAACACTAAGGTGGTTCCTTCTATAAACAAGACTACTTTTGATAGGCAAGCTAACTCTAATCTCCACCATAACTCAACCAACAGGAAGCACACAAAAAAAGACTATTCTGCATTATATCCTAGTGGTCTTAATTCAAAGCAACTCCATGACTCAGCTGATGGGCTGGTCATGATGCTAATTGCCTTATTTAGCTAGATCGGGAGAAGGATGTTGGGCTTTTGACGTGACCCTTTTCCTAAGTTCAGTTACAAGTGATCAATCAAACAATAAGCACCAAGAACAAGTCTAGATAAAAGAATCAAAATCATAAGATAGAGAGAAAACGAATCTAACAACCTACACAATATTAAACCTTGAATTCCCGTCAAGCACCCCTACTAGGCCCAACAAAAATACTACTTAGACATAATCAAACAAACCATGGCAAAAAATGATATGAAAAGCATAATTATATATAAGTTTACTTATATATATATATATGGTTTTAGGGATCTTCTCTGTAGAGTAATTGATTTTCTCCCTTACCCAAAAAATGGAATTCAAGATGAAAGGATTCAGAAACAAATCAATGAGGCAACAATGGAGGTGAAATTTCTTAGAAGTTTCTTTAATGGATGGGGACGGCTCCGCTTCTCATTATTCGTGCTGCCTCTTTAGAGTTCATAAAGACTCGTTTATATAGGGTTTTAAGGCAGTGGAATTAGGTTTAAGGTTTCAAGGGATGAGTTAAATGAAGCACAGTGGTATTGGTCAAAAGATCTTCTGAGGTGACCTGGTGGGGTTGCAGGGTCTATGGCCTCGCCAAAGAGGGGTACCAACGCTGCGCTGGTGCCATCTGTTGGACAGGCCTTGATGCATTCATCATAACTTCTGATTGGATGGATGGATTTGAGTGATTCCAAATGGAAGTAAAATATGACTCTTCTAACTTTCCAATAATATATAGAATATTGAATTTGGCTCGTTGGAAGTTCTTCAAATGTAACCTTTAATCTGAGGTTTAAAAACTATTATGGAGCTCATTTTGCTACTTTATGCTTCTTTTCCTCCAAGAACCTATAAAGACTCTGAAATTCATATATATCCAATAATTCTTAAGAAAAAATTAGTTTCACTTGAAAATTCTTATTAAAAACATATAAAAACCATAGGTAAAATATGTAAAAATAAGATGTTATCAACGATCCCAGACTTAGACTTTGCTAGTCCTCAAGAAAATAAGTAAGTAAAGCCATGGAAGAGAGGTTTGAAAATCTCAGAGACTTGCTTGCTATCATGGACCGTGCTCTAAAAGATGATATGCGGATTCCTAAAAACAAAAAAAAACTCACGTTAGAATATTCTCACTATAGTCCCTCAACCTTTTCAGCTCTTGTTCATCCGTCCCAAACCTACAAAAGAACTCTGAATTCACGTTAGTCAACTCCCTAAATTCATTAGGTTTTGCGTGAGATTTCTCATCGGATAGTCATTCAAAGTAGACGGCGCTTGGAAAAAGGGAGGCTTTTTGATGTTTGGTGGTGGAGCTTAAAGTGTTTAGGATTACCATACATGGCGAGATCGCTAGCTATCATGAAAAACAGTAAGAGACCTTAGAACTGTTGATGTCCACGGTTTCTCACATCTCCTTCATGTAGTGTTTCTCTTCTTTTGTTCTTATTCTTTTCGTTTCCCCATACTTAGATTTTTTTCGGGAATCTGTTGTAAATAACTCCAACTCTTCTATAATGTGATCCATGGAACTCTTTTGGGATTTGCCGTTCTTATGAGACTTTTATTAAGTAATCGCTTCCTTTATTTCCGTTTTTGTGTTTTTTCTTTCTTTTCAAAAGGTGAAGTTGGTTCTTTATGAACAGTATTCTTATAAGACAAGAATTTATACCTGATTTTCCTGGTTCACATGAATATAACAAATTATCAACTCATATGTCAATATTCCTTTCGGTTTCTGAAACTTTGGTCTTCTGTATGGGAAAACCATGTCGTTCTTTTTGCTCCGACGTTTTTTCACATAGCTGCAAAAGATAAAGTGAAAAAGAAATTGGTTAAGGTTAGAAAGCTATGGTTTAAGGGTGTGGAACCACTAAAAGTGAGTGGTCATTCACTATGAACAAGAGAGGTAAAAATGGGGTAAAAGAGTCCTGAAAGTTTTTGCTCGTTTCCTTAATCTAACACATCCAGTGAGAAAGAATTATTCCGGTTTAGTCGTCCAATAAAATTAACTTTACGTTAGTTCACTCTAAATCTATGCAAGATAAAATTTCAAGGGAGTGATCCAGCTATGGTGTTATAGATATTGTCTGCTCTACGAGAATCTTGTCAAAGTTATCACTAAGAAAATGGTTTAGAACACATGCTTAGTCAAATATCATCATATAGAAAGGTTATAATTCCCTACATAATTTTGACTCAATAAAATAGAAAATTTAAATGACTCGATAAAATTCATTAAAATGACTCAATGATAAAACCAAAAGAAAGAAAATACGTTAGTAACAGATAAGCATTATCTCCCAGACTTAAATCACACTGTCTTCAGGATAGAACAAACTCGATAAATAAAAATAAAATAAGGAAAAATAAAAGATTTGATAAGTAGATGATATGGTGGTGATGATGCTGAGTACTCTCATGGCGAGATGAGATTGAGACGTAGTGGCTAATCATGTGTGGTATCATAGGCATATAGCTAATTGTGATGTCCTCTCATGCTGAACATAGTCCTCATACGCGCCTTGCATATGTCCATTGTGTTCTCGTGTTCAAGCATATGGCGTAGCTCTCTCTCTTCTGCAAGGGTAAGGTTGTTGTCTGTCGGGGTTGGTGGTTGTGGCTTGTGTAGCATTGCTGGTCTTGTGGATCCGAGGATGATCATGGCCTTCCTTTTGATGTACTGGTCGATGGTGTATGGGAGGTAGTCGCTGTGGAACTCCATAGAAGGTGGAGTCCAGCTCATAGTGTCCCTTCTCAGGTGTGGTAAAAGGAAAAAGGGAGTAGTATGGTACGTACCAATGTTGGCAGAACAGTGTACCTATATCCAAACTTGTCGGGATCTATTTGGGCGCCAGAGATGATCCTTATGGACGAAAGCCATTGGAAATCCATCCAAGAATCATCCAAGCATGTAGTCTTTGTTCCAAGCTCCACTCCTGCTGCTTGCATAATCTCAGTGATGACATCGCCATAGGTGGTGTTAGGTCTTGAATCCGAACAAGTGAAAACGTTGTGCTTCACCTTGATGAGATGGCAAGCTAGCAAAGAAGCGTGGTTGACATGAGAAGCTAATGGTGTGAATGGCTCTTAGAGGATACAAAGCTCATCATTAAGAACTTCTCCTTAGTTTTTCCTAGCAAACATAGCATTATGAATGAGACAGTGTACACCGCCGAGTGTTTGATATGACTTGATTTTGCCTTAGTAGAACTATCGACGCCATGAGTGATCTTTGGCTAAAATTTGGTTCCTGAAGATGAAATAAAATCAATGGCATCATGGTATGCAAAGCCAAGTGACTGTGCTAGTTTTTGAATGGTCAGAGAATGAGTCACACCATCAATGATAAAGGTCAAAATCCCAACACGTGTGATTGGATTATTGTATTTAGGAAATGAGAATGTTACGGTAGTGAGGAACTGTCATGATTCTTAAACGTAGGTGGGACTTTGAATGATAGGAATGGGCGCATGTGAAGAACATCTAAGTACCACATTACATCTTTTTCAATCCACAAAGAGTATATGGTCTCGTAGCTGATTTTTAGTGTTTAGAAGATGTCCATCTTATCTATAACGGATTTATAGTCTATCTTCTGTCCAATTGAACCATTTGAGGTCTGGTGCTTCTGGTAGGCGCTTGTTTTTCCTTTTGAGAACGCTTTGGTAGCAATATCATCACCTAGTGGTGGTTGCGCCTCTTTGTCTCTTGAAACATTACTCTTTCCTTTGCCTCATTCCTTGTCATTGGCTCTTTTCATTCTTGTCTTGTCAAAATCATCAATCAATTTCACTATTCACCTTGGTCTTTCTTGATTCATACCCTTAGCCGTATTTTTTTATTTGATTTGTGCCTTAATATCTACCTAAAGACATGAGAAACATAAAAAATTTTCAGATTAGTGGTCATTAATGTAAATAGATCATGTGATAATTGAACAATCATGCTGACAAACATATGTATAAAGTTTAGCATAATTAGATATCAATGAGAGTATTCAACTATAGAAAAAGCTCAAAGTTTTCCAAGTCACAATTCAATTTCCATTTTTGAAAAATCACCAAAATTATGAACTCTATATTCTCAAATTTTGGTCTCAAGTTAAAAACTTAACCAATAAGTGATATACATGATCAAAGAAGTGAAATGAAGTGAATTTCATCAAATTTCCATCATCAATTTTGAACTTCTAAAGAACCCTAATTTCAACATATGAGGTTTTCAAACCTATCATGTAAATAACTATAAAATCTATGGCTAAACATCTCATAATCAATATATTGAATCCCCCAACAATTGCTAGCAATCTCAGTGCTTGTACGAAGAAGAATTTGAAAATACCCAATTTGAGATCAATAGAGAAATTGAAAAAAAGAAGTCCATGACTTTGCAATTGATAGAAAATAAGAGTGGATTTGGAATCCCAACAAAATTTGAGTGAGAAATTTGTGAAACTTTTAAGAAAACTCAAAGTTTAGAGAAACGAGGTTTTGGGTTTAATCTCTCCAAAGTGTGGAAAAGATGAAGTGTGATGGCTTTAATCCAAAAAGTAAAATCTTATCACTTAAAAGGGGGTTTAAAACCTTAAAAAGATCTTTGAAACGTTTTTGATTAAAACCGGGATTTAGTAAACTTACCTTGGCCTACACATTTTTTTTAGTTGTGTCTAGAGACATGCCTCGGTTTAGCTTGAATTGGTCGGGAAACGGTACAGGAATCATGAAAGGAAAGACTTAGAGATGGCTCGAGAAACAGCTGGCATGGCACCAAGCCCTGCGTCAGCGCTGGATGGTCGTTCGGGCGCGGCACTGGCCCTCGATGGAGCACTAGTGGCCTACCAGTTTCGTCTTCTGTTTTCTCGACTTACCTTGTTTGTGATACTTTTTCCCTTGGTTAATCTCCTTGAATGGATCAAGTGTTTGGTGTTTAATTATTCTTGCCCAACTCATTGTTCTTTGTCCATAATTAAATATTCTCTAAACCGTCAATACTTTTCTTCCTTCTTTCTTTTGCTTTTCTATTTTCTAACTTTTTTTTGTGTTTTTCTGTTTTTTGTGAGGTAATAAACTTAGACTATTAGTACTAAATACAAATAAACTTAAATAAAACGTACCTAATGTGATACAAGATATGTCGATGCGAAATGGAGCTGGGTGAAATGGGAGAGGTTGTTGGTGCGGCAGGAGGGCACGTTGCAGCGCTTGGAGGGATTTCTGGCGCTGCACTCCTCTTCCTAGACCGCTGGCAAGGCTTCATACCGTCTTGGCTCCAAGTTTTCCTTCGTCTTCCTTTTTCTTTCTTTTCTAACATTTTTTATGCAAAGCTGAAACTAAAACATGAAAAACAATGAAAGTAAACTAATCTAGAATTAAAATCCTTACCAATGGGGTGCCTCCCATTAAGTGCTTTTGGTTTTAAGTCGTTAGCTACACTTAGATACTGTTTTAGGCTTGGTGAGGGGTAGTTTCAGGAGTTGAGTTCCCATCAGCATCTTCTAGGTGAGGATCCTTTGATGTAGACTTATCAATCAAGAGCTGAGCTTTGTCAGTTCCACTAATGACATTAGCTCCAAGTAACAGCTCCTTAATATGATTTACCAACTCATCAATTTGTTCCTTAGTCACCTTTTTTAGATTAGGCGGCATGATGATCCTAACTTTACCCTAGGTTTGATCATTGGCTCCTTAGTTTTGGTTGGGAAGCTCTCTTTGTTTTCTTTGTTGACCTCCCGGTATCTTGTACTCATCTCCTTCCTCCTTTTCTTAGTGGTGCAAGATACTATTGGATAGTGCACTTTCGGATCAATGTTAGAAAACATGGCTTTCTTTTTTGTGTGGTCAACGATGGCGCCAACAGTAGCAAGGAATGGTCTCTCAAGGATTATAGGTTTTTTGGTTCTCTTATCCATGTCCATGATATAGAAAATTCGTAAGAACAATGCAGTTTCCTATGACTAACTGTAAATAACGAATCAAACATTCTTGTGTCTTTTGTGAGGAGTCTCCAAAGACTAGATTTAGATTTGATGGGGCTAGATTTTGCAATCCAATTTTATATGTAATACTTCTTGGCACAACATTGACTTTTGAACAAGAATCACAAAGAGAGTTAGGAAATTATATCCATGTTATGGTGCAAGGGAAGAAAAAATGTCCTGGATCTTCAATTTTCATGAGCCTTCCTTGCTGAGCATTGTTTTGGCTTCTCCTTGATAACCAAATATGTCTTGATGATCATATCTTCATGGGAGTCGAAAGTAGGCACTACAACTTCTGTCTTTTTAGCTTTGGCTGCTTGAGAGGTAGGGATTGGTGTGGTGAAAATCACATTGCAATATCTCTGGGGGTTGCATCAGTTTTTTCTGGTAATACTATGTTTTGTCTTTTAACGTCTTCCACGGTTTGAATGACTTGTGTCTCCAGATTCTTACAAAAAGTTTGAATTCTCCTAAACTTAACATTCAAATTTTTGTAGACTATATCTATCTTGGTGTGGATTTCTTGAGTTTTTTTTTGTGTGAATCAAGTAGTTTCTATATCATCATCTCGAGCTTGCTCTCTCGAGTAATGGCGCCTGGGCTGGTCCAGTTTGGAATGGTGGCATGTTATTGTTGTAAGGAGCTCGGGGCTTAAAGTTGTTTCCACCATAATTGGTGTTTTAAAACTTGTTCTTGATAGTCTTAGATGTTTGTGGATAAAAATGGTCTTTAGTATTCACCACATTCAGGTTCCTATAAGAAAGATATAACTTTTTCTAAAATTGTTGTCAAAGTTATTACCGTAACCACGGTTTTGGTAGTAATCTTGAGCACTAACATAGTTAAATTCTTCTTCTTGATTGTTTGACATAGGATCAAACTCATAGAAATTTACTTCCTCTGCACCTTTAATGTCACACACATGTATGGGGCATTGATTATTCCTTATAAACTCATCATGTTCTTAAACTCAGCTATTTGCTTAGAGTCCGAGTCATTTGGGCACATAGTCCTATCAAAATCGGTACAACCGTTGCTATTACTTCTTCAACTGTCTTAGTAGCAAAGTCTCCATTGTTGGTAGTTTCAAGTGAGAGTTGGTACTTAGAGTGTAATCCCCTGTAGAAAGTCCTCATAAGATTTCCATCCGAGAATCCATGGTGAGGATCATCACGATCATAGTCCTTAAAGCGCTCATATGCTTCATGGAATGATTCAAGGGTTCCTTCGTATCGTGAAGAGGTTGCCCATGCTCATCAAGAGAGAGTTGGTACTTTGCATCTTTGATTGGTGCAGGTCCAAAGATGAAGTTGCTTTCTTCATCGTGAAGATGTTTTCCATGCTCATCAAGGGTGAATGTCTTGAGTGTTTCTAAACTAAATTAAGCAAGTAAAAGCAATGTAAATTCAATTGGTAAAGGCATTGAGCGATGAGGACTATCTAGGGATCATGACTCTCTAAGGTTTCAGTAATTTTCATACATTCTTCTCTAATAGGATTCTAGAACTTGCAACACTAAAGTGGTTCCTTCTATAAACAAGACTACTTTTGATAGAAAAGCTAAATATATCTAATCTCCTCCGTGAATCAACCAACGGGCAGACACACGACAAAAGCTATTCATGCATTATATCCTATTGGTCCTAATTCACATGAATCGGCTGACGGGCTGGTCATGACGCTAACTGCTCTATCTAAATAGTTTGGGAGAAGGATGTTGCGCTTTCGACGAGACCCTTCTCCTAAGTTCGGTTGTAAGTGACCAATTAAACAATAAGCATTAAAAAAAAGTCTAGACAAAAGAACCATAATCATAATATAGAGAGAAAAAAGAATCTAAATATCTACAAAATAGTAAACCATGAATCCCTTTTAAGCACCCCCACTAAACCTAACAAAAAGATTACTCATACATAATCAAACAGACAAAGACAGACGATGATATGGAAAACATAAATTATATATAAGTTTGAAGAGGGTTTAAGGGATCTTCTATGTAGAGTAATTGATCTTCTCCATTACACAAAACAATGGAAATCAAGATGAAAAGAGTTGAGAAACGAATCAAGGAGGCAACAATGGAGGTGGAAGTTCTTGGAATGTTCTTCAATGGATGTGGATGTCTCTTATGCTCCTTATTTGCAATGCCTATTTAGGTTTCACAAGGTTCTGAGGTGACTTGGCACAGTTACGGGGTCTCTGACTACGCCAAAGAGGGGTTCCAGTGCTGCATGGACTTCTGTAACCGTGTTGGTGCCATCTGATGCACATGTCGTGCTGCTTTCATCATAACTTCTTATTGGCTTGATGGATTGGAATTAGTCCAATTGGAGGTGAAAGATGACTCTTCTAGACTTCCAATTGAATATGGCTAACTGTAAGGTCTTCAAATGTATCCTTCAATATGAGGTTCATAAACTATCTAGGAGCTCATTATGCTGGTTTCTGCTGCTTTTCGTCCAATAACGTATGAAGACTATAAAATCCATATATATATCCGCAAATCCTTAAGAAAAAAAATTAGTTTCACATGAAATCCTTATTAAAAACATATAACAACCATTGCTAAAATAGGTAAAATACGATCTTATCATCAGCCTTTTCGTATCTTCTAACTTTCTCATATTATGTAACATTCTCATCTTATCATGTTTATCATAAAATAATATAACATCACAACTTATCATATCCATACATCATGTCATGATATGTCCTAGCATATCATGTTCTAACTCATCATATCACGTTGTCGTATCATCATGTAATCAAATACCAAATCATCACGCAATAACAAACACAAATCTACGTTAAATCCTCCAACATTTAATCCCACACTTAGCAATTCTCGAAGAACATATCAAGAAAGTAATTATTGTTTTTCCAGAGATCACATCCTCACCTTTGTCTTGTTTTCCTTTTATGGACTTTTTTCTTATGGACTTTCCTCATTGAGAGACTTCTTTTTGGGAAACTTTCCCTTTCTGAAAATTTTCCTTACGTGAAACCTTCCTTTCTTGAAATTTACGTGTTTGGACTTTCCTCTTCAGAATACTCTGTGTTTGGAATTTTCTTTTTCTAAGTCTTTTTACTCCCGGGTTTCTGAATTACGGTTTCTGCGTCTCAGGTTTATGAAATTAGATCACAACAGTCGTCAGCTTTAAACTTTGATAACCACCAAAGTTTATAGTGGAATCCTAGTATGTAAGATGCTCAGTAAGCTGATATCAAGGGCTTTTCAATGATATGACTTCAGAAGTTGGTTTTTTGCAAGGTTCGATCTTCAGAGAACTGATTCAGAAGAACGTACATAACTTGTAGAAGGAAACTCCAAAAATGGATCCATTTTCAGTTGTGGCTTGATTTAAATATCGTTCATCTCTCCGGAAAACATCATCAAAAACTAAATTAGTTTCCTCCTCCGTTTTTTTATTCTCTCATAACTGGTTGAAACTGTCTTGAGATTCTTCTCTACGTCACTTCTCTTTATTTTGCTCTCTCTCACGACTTCTATCCCTCTGTCTGAGCAAGGAGGCACGAAAATCAGAGCCAAAAACCCTTAAATTTCAGTAAATATGACTCTATATCAAATTTGGTTTTGGGCTTAGTGGGCTTTTAATAGACCAAGACACCATAATCCAAAACTGCAGAATCAGTGTTACAATTCTAACCCATTTAAAAAGAATTCATCCTTAAATTCTTAGACATCTGATCTCTATACAAAAATTTTGATCTCGCAGCTCAAGCGTACACCCTAACCATAATTCTGCTGAATCATTCGGATGAATATCTAGCTGAACTTCTGGCATAACTTCCACTTGTCTCAGAACACATAATAGTAACTCCTACTTTCACACTCACAGCAGAAAGAAATCAAACAAAAAAAACTATGTAATTCATAACATGCGAAGAATCAAACAATGAAATCAATAAAAGAACATCAAATTTTAATCAAAACAATGTCCTTCACTATTATCTTGTAAGGTATGTGCATTCGCTTTCTTGCTTACCTTCTAAGCCTCAACTTTGACATGATGTACACACAAGGTTAGAACTAGAACCCTAATAGACGAACAAAACAGAAGCTAATTACAAGTTTGTAGTTGGTGATTTTTTTTCTTGAAAAAATTTTTTGAAAAAATTTTTGGAGTCTTGATCCTCTGGGTCAGAACCGGAGTGGCCTTAACCCAGGCTCTGATAACAACTTATAACACCCGTCCACACCACACATGGCAACACTGCGTATTATCATCTAGTCTTGCCAAAACGCTTATTCTTTGAAAACATTCACCAACAAACTATTTCAAGTTGCAACTCCTTGAACTTATTATCTTGGAGAACAAGGGAAAAGTGGGGTGAGTAATGAATTACTCAGTGAGGATATCTTTTCTACCCACTCAAACACAATAATGACATCCCAAACATATTCAACAATGAGCACTTAGCATAAAATCAAATACCACATTCTTAAACATACATATTATGCAAGAATCATCCTAACATGTTTCATCTTATGATACTATCTTAACTGACGATATGATATTATTTTATTCTCTTACTAATCATGCAATTGGAAACATAGCATCTCATCTCGAATCACTTGCATGCAAATCAAAAGAACATATTACATCATTATGGTGCAATCCACAGCTTAGGACTAATACCCACACTCAGAGCAAGGCCCTTAATGGCTCAGTTACTCCCACATTCAGAGAAAGGTTTTAGTGGCTCAACTACTCCCACACTCAGAGCAAGGCCCTTAGTAACTCAACTACTCCCACACTCAGAGCAAGACCCTTAGTGGCTCAACACTCGTCAGCCCTTTTGTATCTTCTAACTTTCTCATATTATGTAATCATTCTCATATTTTTGCA
The DNA here is from genome assembly GCA_963922655.1 of Cardamine chenopodiifolia. Taxonomy (NCBI): domain Eukaryota; kingdom Viridiplantae; phylum Streptophyta; class Magnoliopsida; order Brassicales; family Brassicaceae; genus Cardamine; species Cardamine chenopodiifolia. The sequence goes on along the minus strand of OZ000486.1, from coordinate 10,801,012 downwards.
TGCTTATCATCAAATCATATAACATCATAACTTATCATCTTCATACATTATTTCATTCTATGTCCTAGCATATCATATTCTAAATCATCATATCATGCCATGTCATATTATCATGTAATCAAACAAAAAATCATCACGCAATAACATACACAAATATACGTTAAATCCTGCAACATCTAATCCCACACTTAGCAATTCTTGAAAAACATATCAAGAAAGTAATTATTGTATTCTCACAGATCACATCCTCTCCTTTTTCTTTCTTTCCATTTGGATTTTCCTTTTTTGGACTTTCCTCTTATGATCTTTACTCTTCGTGTAACTTTTCTTTTTTGGAAACTTTCCCTTTCTGGAAACTTCCCTAACTTGAAACCTTCCTTTCTACAATTATATGTGTCTGGACTTTCCTTTTTAGAATATTCCATGTTTGGACATTTTATTTTTAGAATCTTCTTACTCCCAGAATGTACATCGGAATCCTGATATGTAAGCGACTTTGGAAATCTGACGTCGAGGGCTTCCAATGATATGTTGATCATTTTCTAACACTCTACGGTTCACCAGGAAACTACTTCTAAAGTTGGGTTTTTGCAAGGTTTGATCTTTAGAGTATTGACTCAGTAGAACGTACATAACTTCTAGAAGGAACCTCCAAAAAGGGATCCAATTTTTGTTGTGGCTTGATTTAGATGTCGTGCATCTCTCCAAAAAATAATCAAAAATAAGTTTTTTTGCTCCTCCTTTTGTCTATTCTCTCATAATTGGTTAGATTTGTCTCGAGATTCTTATCTAGATCACTTCTCTATATCTCACTCTTTCTCAAGACTTCTATCTCTCTATCTGAGAAAGAAGGCACAGAATCAGAGCCAAAACCTTAAAATTCCTTTAAATATGACTCTTCATTAAATTAGGTTTTGAGCTTAGTGGACTTTTAATAGACCATGACAGTGTAATCCAAATCTGTAGAATCGGTGTGTTACAATTCTCCTTCACTTACACGAAATTCTTCCTTAAATCCTTGGACATATGTTCTCTATATAAAATTCTTCCTCAAACCCTAACCACAGTTCTGCTGAATCATTCTGATGAACATCTAGCTGAACTTGTGGCATAACTTCCACTGGTCTCAGAACACATAATATTAACTCCTACTTTCACACTCACATCGAAAATAACTCAAAAACCCATATAGTTCATAACATGCAAAGAATCAAACAATGAAATCAATAAAAGAACATCAAATTTTAATAAAAACAATGTCCTTCATTGTTATTTCGTAAGTTATGTGCACTTGCTTTCTTACTTACCTTCTAAGCCTCAACTTCGACATGCTGAACACACAAGGTTAGAACTAGAACCCTAATAGACTTGAACAAAACAGAAGATAATTTCAAGTTTGTATTTGGTGATTTTTGTTTCTTGAATACAAATCTCGAAATCATTTTTGGAGTCTTGATCCTCCAAGTCATAACCAGAGTGACCTTAACCCATGCTCTGATACCAAATTATAATACTTGTCCACACCACACAGGCCAAGATAGCGTATTATCATCTAGTCTTGCCAAAATTCTTATTCTTTGAATAAATTCACTAACAAACAAGTTCAACCTGCAACTCCTTGAACTTATTATCTTGGGGAACAAGGGAAAAAAAGGGTGAGTAATAAATTACTCAGTGAGGAGATCTTTTCTGCCCACTGAAACACAATAAGAATCAAATATCACATTCTTAAACATACATTTAATCAACATACAATATTATGCAACAATCATCCTAATACGTTTCATCTTATTATACTATCTTAAATTATGATATGATATTAATCTAATATCTTACTAATCATGAAATTTCAAACATAGCATCTCATCTTGAATCACTTGCATGCAAATCAAAAGAACATATCACTACGGTGCAGTCCACAACTCAGGACTAATACCAACACTCGGAGCAAATTCAGTGGCGCAACTACTCCCACAATAAGAGCAAGACCCTTAGTGGCTCAGCTACTCCCACACTCAGAGCAAGACGCTTAGTGGCTCAGCTACTCCGACACTCAGAGCAAGACCCTTAGTGACTCAACCACTCCCACACTCAGAGAAAGGCCCTTAGTGGCTCTACTCCCACACTCAGGCTCGTCAGCCTTTTTGTATCTTCTAACTTTCTCATATTACTTAATCATTCTCATCTTATCATGCTTATACATCATGTCATCTTATATGCTAGCATACCATGTTCTAACTAATCATACCATGTCATGTCATATCATCATGTACTCAAACAAAAAACCATCACGCAACAACAAACACAAATATATGTTTAATCCTACAACATCTAAATCCAAACTTAGCAATTACCGAATAACATATTAAGAAAGTAACTATTGAATTTCCACAGATCACATCCACACCTTTGTCTTGCTTTCCTTTTATGGACTTTTCTCCTCAGGAAATTTTTATTTTTGGGAAATTTTCCCTTTCTGGAAACTTTCATTTCATGAAACCTTCCTTTCTTGAACATTCTGAGTGTGGACTTTCCTTTTCAGAATACTCAGTGTTTGGACTTTTCCTTTTCTGAATCTTCTTACTCTTGGGATTCTCAATTAAGGGTTATACTTCTATGGTTTATGAAATCAGGTCACAACAGCCGTCCGATTCAAACTCTGATTTCTCCCAAAGTATGCATCAGAATCCTGATATCTAAGTGTGTAGCATCCGCGATCCTCAATAGGATTGTTGGGTGGACTTGTCCGAGGATACGGGGGAAAAAAAATTGGATTAAGTAAAGGGATATTGGGTTAAGAAGGACCCGACATAGAGATCATAAAAAGAAAAGGAAGAATGAAGGAAAACCTAAGTATTACCAAGGAAAAATTAGGAATCGAGCTTGATCACCGAGCTAACTAGCTGCCAGAACTAGGAACTGAGTTGGATTACCAAACTAACTAGCTGATGGTAGCTAGAAAAAGGGAACTAAGTTGGACACTGGAGCTGGGTTAGCTGCTCGGTAGCTCGGCCTAGCTGGGGGAGTGCAGGTAAGATGAACTAGCTAAGGTGCTACTGATCAGCTGGAAGTATTGAGACAGTTACTCGGGGTTTGACCAAATGGGTGCGAGTAACGAGCGGTTATATAACCGTTAGACGGTTACCAAAATACAATAAGTTTGTATTTCGCGTCCGGTAACCGTCTTTGATCGGGGAAAAGTATAAAAAGGGCCGCCTGGCCTTGATTTCAAGACAGGAAAATATGAGAAAATTCGAGAGGATTTCCCGATATCATATCCGAGATAAACACTAAGGAATTGTGATTCTGATAGCAGGTATCAGAAAAGAATCATTGGCGAGGAAAATGATCAACGGTTCGAGGAAAGAACTGAGTAATGCCATATCAATCCAAGGCGATCGAGGGAAAAAGGTGATCATGGAAAGGATCAGACTTTGCCTCGAGACTCAAGGCCAGGGAGAGATGGGTGGCGATGTAATGGGAATATAGAATTATATAACTTTTAATAACTTATATGCAAACTTATAAGTTGTATCGAATCCTTGTTTTATAAATAAAATTTTATGGTTTCTTCTTTTACTCTAATAATTTGTTTTAAACTCTAAGTAATGAATCACAGAATGAACCTCAAACGAGAATTATCTTAGGGTTAACCCTATAAAACGAGTTAAGTAAAGTAGGGATTCCTCTCGAACTTGAGGATCTGGGAAGGATCCTTACTCAGCGGCTCTGGAAAGCTAACGTCGAGGGTTTTCTAATGATATGTAGATTGTTTTCTAACTATCTACGATTCACCAGAAACTGCTTATGAAGTTGGCTTTTCGCGAGTTTGGTCTTCAGAGAACAAAATCAGTAGAACGTGTATAACATATAGATGGAAACTCCAAAAAGGGATCTGCTTTTGGCTGTAGCTTGATTTAGATGTCTTGCATCTCTCCAAAAAAAGTCATCAAAAAAAAATTTAATTGCTCCTCTGTTTCTCTATTCGCTCATAACTTGTTGGATCTGCTCGAGATTCTTATCTACGTCACTTCTCTTTATCTCGCTCTCTCTCACAAATTCTATCTCTCTATCTTTCCAAGGAGGCATAAAAATCAGATTCAAAAACCCTAATATTCCTTTAAATATGACTTCATTAAATTATGTTTTGGGCTAGTGGGTTTTTAATAGACCATGACACCATAATCCAAAACTGCAGAATCAGAATGTTACAAATTTCATATGTGTTTTATATTTTGAATAGTAGAGTCCAAGTACCTCTTTTAGCAAAGGTGCAAAGAAAAAGTACATTCTGTTAGATTGCAATAACTCTTGAAAAAGAGTTGCAGAAGGTTGAGTATGTTCAACTGATCCAATAAATGTTGTCCATTTCGTCTCTTTAGGTCGCAATGCTACAAAGGTTTGGGTAAAATTGTCAAAGATAGTTGGTGCAAGTGTGTGGAGACTAAACTCATAAATCAAATACATTTCTGATATAGTTAGCCCTACAACAAAATTTGTTTCATAGAAAATAAATAAATATAATATATAAAATAATTCTTTTCTCACACATAAGAATATAATCTATAAATAAAATTTAAATGTTATTGAAAAAGATGTTTAGATTGGATTTAGGGTTTAGGTTTTGGAATATAGGGTTTGGAGTTTACGGTTTAGGCTTAGAGGGTTATTGATTCACACTTCATACATATTTTTCTTACTTATCAATTTTAAACTAAAAAATAAAAATTAATTTTTAAACAAATAACTTTGCATAAACTCACTAATATACAATATTTTCAATAAGTAATTGTAAATATAACATTTTAAAATGCCATCAAAAAATAATTATCCTTCACAAGAGAAGAACCAATGGGAAGAGATCACTATGATCAATTACGTGGCACAGTCTCACACTGTAGGATCTTTCTTTTGTATAAACTTAGAACTCAGATATGTTACATGGCATAACTCACTTCTTCCATTTTCTCAAAACGATTCAGTGTCCTCACTCTCACTCTGACATTGAAGAAGAAGTGAACGGCGAGGTGGCAGACTAACCTTCTTGAAAATATTATAATCTATATTATACAATTTACATAAATTTCATCTATCTAATATATGTGATATTCCAATTTTAACCTTTAAAATACAAATTAATTATTAAAAAAAGAAAATTAATTTCTCTCTCTCTCAGGCCTTCTTTCTCCTCGATCTTTTTCTTCCATTGACGTCGGCGATCTCCTTTCGATGCCTTTCTTTCTCCAGTCGCCGATATCGAAGCTCTACAACCTCCGACAAAGCTGTTGTTCCCTCTGACGAAACTCCTAAACCCTTCTTCGAAGCCGCCAGTATTTACCAAATTTGAAGGTGAAATTCTCTTCAATGTATAAATTATTAGCTTTAATCACTTCAATTTAAGTGTTTAATATCAGTAATATTTTAAATTTGAGTAAGGATTTTAGCTCATTGTCAAATTTTGGTTTGGAATTAGTGGATATGATCTGGGTAGAATCGCCGTTACAGTTGGTAAAGTAGGGTACAAAAGTTAAACTTTGGTAAACATGGTTAAACTATGCACAATAGTTAAACTAAGATTTAGCGTAGTTAAACAAACTAATCTAAACTAAGTTTTAGCCTACTATTCAACCAGGTAAAGTAATAGTTAAACTATGTACATCTTGTACAATTTTATATAACATTGCTATTTATGATTTCTTTGCAGAGGACAGTGACGCTCATATATTTTGATTATGGTGGATATTATTCACATAGAGGAGATGTTGTCAAATGGAATTAAAAGAACTTCAAATGTATTCTTTATTTACGTATTGTAGTGCAGAGGAATTTAATTATTCATCGTTGGTTGGGAAAATACGCTGAAAAGTGAATGCAGATGAATCGACGATGCTGAAAATAAGTTACATTCATGGAGTATTTCAGAGAGTAGCATATATATACGATGGCAATGATGTCTTCAGATATATATGGTTGTGTGAAAATAAAGAGCATGTTTTTTTGCATGTGGAGGTAGTGGAAGTTGTTGAACAAACCCGAAATAGTTCACAAGCTTCCGGTAAATCAAGTAGAGTTTGGGGAAGTTTTGAGGAGGTTCAGAATGATGCTGGAGATAATGTAGATATAGTTGGTTATTAGCCAGAAATTGGAGAATCATCTCAATGTTTAGTGGGATTGGATATTGTTCCTTATAATGATATAGTGGAAAAAATGAATTGGGTGTCGATGATTGTCAAGGTACACCCGCTGATTTGGATGTTGATGACTGTCGAGGCACAATTTCTGATCCAGGTTTTGATTACTATCTAGGTTCACCTGTTGTAGAACCAGGTGTTGTTAGGAAAGTTTCAGAGGTTGAATGGGATGATGACATTGATGTGAGGGTAAATCAAGAATTTGATAGTAAGCGTGAAGTCCAAGATTTAGTTGATAGAGATGTACATGACCATTGTTTTGAGGTCGTTACGATCAAGTCGATAACTAAGTTGTATATGTTGAATGTCGAGCTATCGGTTGCAAATGGTTTGTCCGAGTTACGACCTGTAAGGGTTCATATCGTTGGTCTGTTAGAACATGCAACAAAATGCATACATACTCTCGGCTAACTACGAGTAAAAACAACATTTAAAAATGGGAACGTTGGGATTAGTTGCATCAATTTTATATGATGATTATCTGGGTCAATTCGATAATCCATCCGCAAAAAGTTGATTGGTTTGGTACAAAGAATGCTAGGTTGACGGGTGTCATATAGTACAACTTTTAGAGGGAAAAAAATAGTTGTAGCTGATGTGCGCAGTACCCTAGAAGATTTTTATAAGATGTTGCCTTCTTATTTGCACATGTTGGAGACGGTGAATTTACTAATCTTGCACTAACAATAACAAGAACAGTTTTTTGCCATAAGATTTGATCTTGCACTGAGATCGATCAATTCAGCTGCAGGATCAATCAATCCTAGCAAATCGATCCCGATTTCGGACACAAAAAATTACAAGACGAATCAATTGATCCCTTCCTATATCGATCGATCCTGGTGCCCTGCAACCAATTCTGAATTTAAAACCTTCCACTCTTCCGAGCGACGATTGGACCTAGCTGAAAGCTCCAAATATCAAGCTCAAATAACTCCTAGTGGGACTAAGGTATGCATATCTTGGATCCAATTCTACTTATCTTATGATTATTAATGTTAATCTAAATAACGTTAAGTCTACTTTTATTGCTTTCTGAGTTACACCAGTACAAAAAAGCATTAAGATATTCTTTGGAAGAAACCACTGGGATCTCACTTGATCTATGCACACACCGTATACACCTCAATGATACAACTAAAGCTTCAGTTGAACATCAAAGGCGTTTGAATCCCAACTGACTTGAGGTGGTGAAAAAGAAGATACTCAAACTCTTTTAAGGGGATGTGATATATCTAATCTCAGATAGTCCATGGATCGGTCCAGTGCACATTCTTCCAAAGAAAGGAGAAGTTGATGTAGTATCCAATGAAAGGAACGAGTTGATTCGTATGCACACTATGACGGGACACATAATGTGCATAGACTACAGAAAGTTTAATGCTGCAACTTGAAAGGATCATTTTCCCCTTCTTTTCATTAATCAAATGTTGGAAATATTAGCTAGCAATCCATACTACTGCTTCCTCGATGGTTACACCAATTTCTTCCAGATTTTTATACATCCAGATGATCAAGAGAAGATAACGTTCACTTGCCCATATAGAAAGTTTTCTTATTGTTAAATGTCGTTTGAATTGTGTAACGCCCCAACCACTTTCCAACGATGTATGATGTCCATCTTCACAAATTTAATGGAGGACATCATGGAGGTATTTATGGATGATTTTTTTTTGTCTATGCCTCATCTTTTGCTAGTTTTTTGCACAATTTGTGCAGGGTACTATAGTGATGTGTGGATAACAATTTGGGGCTCAATTGGGAGAAGTGTCACTTAATAGATTCTGATGTGATCATTTTAGGGCACAAGATCTAGGAGTTTGGTATTAAGATTGACAAAGCCAAGATTGAAGTGATGATAGGGTTGCAGCAACTTAATTCAGTGAAGGGGATCAGGAACTTTTTAGGTTATGCATGATTTTACATAAGATTCATCAAACACTTCTCTAGAATCACAAGACCTCTCACCTGGTTGCTGTGAAAGGACGTGATTTTTGAGTTTACTAAGGAAATTATTGATGTTTTCCTTTCAATTAAAGAAGCATTAGTGAGCGCTCTTATACTTCAAGAACTAGACTAGGAGCTCCCTTTCGAGGTAATGTGTGACGCTAACGATAATGCAGTAGGTGAAGTCTTAGGGTAGAGGAATGATAAATGCTTGCATATGATCTATTATGCTAGTCGAACCTTAGATGATACTCAGACAAAGTATGCTACTACGGATCATACTTAGTAGGCTCTAAGAAAGATGCTAAGCCTAGATTGTTGTGTTGAATATTGTTATTGCAAGAATTTTCTCTTGAGCTTCACGGCAAGAAAGGGATTGAAAAGGGAGTGGTCAATCATCTTTCTTGTATGCGAATTGACGAGGATATCCCTATAGATGATAGTTTGTCGGAGGAAAATGTCTATGTAGTTTCATATCGCAGAGGACTTACCTTCTTTCGCTTATTTCACTAACTTCCTTTGTGCAGAAGAACCACCACCAAACTTCACCGGATATGTAAATAAGAAGTTTTTGCCCGATGTACGACACTATTTCTCGGATGGTCTCTATAGGATTCGATCCTAATGTTTACAACAGTGCACAACTGTGCACTTGCAGTGATTGAGAAGGTTAAACCTAAGACATCTGGAAGCTAAAACTTTGGGCGTTCCGTACATATGTTATGCATTACGTGGTTCTACAATTCAACGGGAAAACATCTCACAAGCTTACGGCTAGGCTTTATAGTACCACAGAGAAAATCGAGTAGGGTTTTGCCATGCCCCTTTTCTCTGCTTCTAACAGTCACAAGTTATTGTAAAACGTGAAGAGACTAGGTTAGACTTAATGGTCATATAATGGTCTGATTTTAATAAAAGTAAAATTGTAAAACGTGTCCATGTCACAAAAATAGGATGTTACAATTCTTCCCAACTTAAAATGAATTCGTCCTCGAATTCTCGTGATTGGTTCTCCCTACTTGCTTATAAATATAACCATAGAGTTTCCTTCTCCTAGAGAACTTTTTCCGATATTTCAGTTCTAAGCAGATGAATAATAGGTCCATATCTGCAAGCATCGGAGCCTTCTACTCTCTATCGACCTTACTATATTAGCTCCTTCGAATGTGGTATGTACTCTTTTTTTCAAATCTGGTTTTGTCCCAAATGGGTTTTCCAGGTTTGGGTTTTAATGAGGCAACCACATCAAAATTCAGTTTAAGGGCTTTTGTTCGTTTCTAATTTATATCAAAACTGTTACTCTTGATGTAAATTGTAGTTTTTGAATATAATTTAACATATTATTGAAAAAAAAAAATAATAGGTCCATATCTACTTCTCAAACTCCTAGAACCTTTAATGAATCCCATCTATTTCCCAACAAACTTGAATTGCATTAGCTTTTTTTTCTGGGAACCAACCTCTCTGTGACTCATAACCAATATCGGTTTTTCTCTAACCGATAAATCCTGCTCTAGGTCTTCTGGTGGCTGCAAAATGATCAACTAAAGTTGTGTGACTACTTTTCGCAATACAAACAATGGAAACACCTCATGGAATAAGTTCCTCCTGTAGGTCTAGTTGATAAACTACAACTTCAATTCTTTCTAGGATAGGGTAAGGTCCCATATATCTCGGCTTAAATTTCCCTCTCTTAGACCAACGCTTCAATCTTTTGAACATTCTCATTTTCATATAGACCAAATCCCCTAATGCAAATTCCAAAAGTTTCTGCCTTTTACTTGCATAATTCTTTTGATAATCATGTGCGTGTTTTAATCTTCTTTTAACAATCTCTTTTTGTCCACATATATCCGGAATTACTGTTGGCTCTATATTTTGTCGCTCCCCCACTTTTTTCCAATAAAGTGATGTGCGACAAGGCTGGCTGTACATATCCTCGAATGGTGGCATGTATATACTTGCTTGGTAACTATTATTGTTTGGAAAACTCCACTAGTCACAAGTACGTCTCCCAACTACAACCCCAGTCCAATAAACACGCCCTTAACATGTCCTCTACCATTTGAATCGTCATTGACCATTTCTCTGAGGATGATACAATGTACTCAAATGCACTTTTGTTCCCATACCTTTTACTGAAATAGTGATGTGAACTTCAAAGCTCTATCTGAACAATTCTTACTGGAACTCCATGTAACCTTACATTCTCGTCCACATATTTACGAGTTAAGTGATTTTCACCATCTCTCTTCTTTACTGCTAAGAAATGAGCTGACTTTCTAAGTCTGTCCACTATCACCCATATTGCGTCCTACTTACATGATGTCCTTGGAAGTCCAATAAAAAATCCATAGTCACCATATCCCACTTCCATTCTGGTAATGGTAAACTCTACAACAGCCCACTGAGAACCTTATGTTCCGCTTTAACTAGTTGACACATTGTGCCTTTGCTACCCACTCTGTAACTTCTCGCTTTATCCCATTCCGATGGTAGTTTATTTTAGATCTCAGTATTTCTTGGTAGATTCTGGATGAATAGAAAATCGTGATTGGTGCGCTTGCTCCAATATCTCTTCCTTCATACCCTTATCATATTAAGCACATACTCGACCTCAGAAATAAATGTGTCCCATTTATTGCGTAATGATAACCCAATACTACACTCTCTACTGCTTTCTGTAAGGTTACATCTTTGTTATGCGCTTCTTTAATTTTTGACAACAAGTCTTCTTTATTTACAGCTTCTAAACCCAATGCTTCACCATCCACTAATGCTTGACAATCAAGACTTGGCAAGACTGAAACAAGCTCTTGCATTTCTTTTTCTTTAGAAACATCGCCACTTGATATGTTTGGTTTTTATCGCATTTTAGTATATGTTTTAGAGTCATTCTATGTGTTTTTAGAGTTTTGTCAGGTCAAATCATGCTAGGAAGATTTATTAACTTTGGGAGCAAGATTTGGAGCAAAAGATGCAGGATCATGCAAATACGTCTAAAGTTTGCCTTTATTTGAGAAATTTCCCACCGATGGATTAAGCTCAATTATGTTGTTCTTGGTTTTCATCTGGTGTTGACAAACTTTCCACAGACTTCAAGCACTGATTTTTCTCAGCATAGAAAGATTGGAAACACCATCTGTGAATCAACTTACCAGAAGTTCCCTATCCTTTGGAAGTATGAATGATCTAATGTTGACTCTATCTTACAGGACCTTTAACTTGATATAATCTTCTCACTTAGGGGCTTGATATCACACAGGGATCACAACATTCGAGTTCTATTTCACCATTTCTACCACTCTCTTCAGAACTTCGAAAGGCCAAGCTCATCTTTAGTTTGGTACCAGACCTTCACTGTATCCTTTCATTCAAACCACATACCTTCTATTTCATGACTATCTTGTGCAATAAAGTGCAAGAACTACGGAGTATGCAGACCGACACAACTCTTCGTTCCAAGGATCTCTTGTAAGTCTTATGTTTTTTTACTTAGAATAATATTGTTTGAGTTCTTTTTGGTGCATGTAATGTATGATTAGGACTGGTTCCAGCTTCTCCTTCTCGAGAAAAAAAAAATAAAGAAGAGATATGAAAAAGAGAGAAAAGAAAAGAAAAACAAACAAAAAAGAATAGAAAAAGAAAAAGAAAAGAAAGAAAAGACGAGAAGGGAAAGAAGACAAAGAAGGAATTAGGATACAGTCTTTTTGAGTTTAATGTTTTATCTTAAGCACTATTGCAACTCATTTAGGACAGTTACAGAGCTTTTACAGAGATTCCAAGGTTCGGGGGTTGTGTATTAACATTTGGTCTTCGTCTCACTGTGATTTTGTGTCATGATTTGCATCCATTTTCATCATCAGAGAACCTAAACACTTTGACCACCATCAAACTAGCCTTTCTTCCCAAACCCTTGTTGTGATTGATAATCTGTTTGTGAGACTGTATGTTACAAAGTATTCAATGAATGTTAAAGGGTTGACAATGGAGATTTTCGAGCCTTTGGATTCCGGGAACTAGAGTAAGGTTTGTTTGCTAGGCCTATGGTAAAGTACATGTAGTACTAACTAGTTCTTTGATCTGTTCTTAGTTCTTGTGGATTGAAATTTCAGCACGGTGGAGTTAAAAGGAGTGCGTAAGTTCCCGTTTTGAAACCTTTCTTCTAACTTGTAGTTATTTGTTTGGACTTACTTAAGGACAAGCAAGGATTGAAATCTGGCGAAATTGATATATTTGGTTTTTATCGCATTTTAGTATGTGTTTTAGAGTCATTATATGTGTTTTTAGAGTTTTATCAGGTCAAATCATGCTAGGAAGAGATATAATGCCTTTGGGAGCAAGATTTGGAGCAAAAGATGCAGGATCATGCAGATACGTTTGAAGTTTTACTTTATGTGAGGAACTTCCCACCAATGGATTAAGCTCAATTTTGGACACAAAATTGAGCCGGGAAACATGCGCAGAGGGAAGACGCCGGGAAGAACCAGATCGATCGATCCCAAAATGCCATAAGTTTCCAAATCGATCGATCCAGACCAGATTGACCGATCCAAATCCATGTCTGTCGACTAGATCGACCTGTCCAGAACCAGATCGACCTGTCCAAAACACCCTAAACCATCCAATCTTGGATCGATCGATCATAGCCTAAAAATCTGCCCGAGAAAAATAGAAAATTTGCTCTTTTTCCTAATTTGTTTAGGATTTCGACCTACAACTTTTTGAACCTATAAATACTTGTTTTTAAACCATTGTTTAGGCTATACTTATTTTATGTTTACATTATTCTAAGCTTTCTTTTATCTAAGACATATTGTTAAGAGATATCTTTTGGATTTTTATTGGATTTCTAGGTTCTCAAACTACTAGAAAATTTCATGGATCCCATCTATTTTCCAACAAACTTGAATTGCATAAGCTTTCTTTTTCTGGGAACCAACCTCTCTATGACTCATAATCGATATTTGTTTTTATCTAACCGATAAATCCTGCTGAGGTCTTATGGTGGCTGCAAATTGATCAACTAAAGTTGTGTGATGACTTTTTGTAATACAAACAATTGAAACACCATGTGGAATGCTCCAAGTTCCTTTGGTAGGTCTAATTGATACACTACAACTCCAATTCTTTCTAGGATAGGGTAAGGTCCCATATATCTCGGCTTAGGTTTCCCTCTCTTAGCCCAACGGTTCAATCTTTTGAACATTCTCATTTTCATAAAGATCAAATCCCCTACTACAAATTCCAAAATTTTCTGTCTTTTACCTGCATAACTCTTTTGATGATCATGTGTCTTTTAATCTTATTTTAACAATGTCCTTTCATCCACATGTATCCGAAATTATTGTTGGCTCTATATTTTATCACTCCCCCACTTTTGTCCAGTAAAGCGATTTGGGACTAGGCTGGCCATACGTAGCCTCAAATGGTGGCAGGCCTATACTTGCTTGGTAACTATTATCTGGAAAACTCCAATAGTCGCAACTGCATCTCCCAACTACATCCTCAGTCTAGTATACAATCCCGTAACATGTCCTATAGCATCTCAATTATCTGTTAAGACTGACCATTTGTCTGAGAAAGATATAGTGTACTCAAATGCACTTTAGTCCCCTTAGCTTTTTCTAGAATGCCCTCCAAAACAGTAATGTGAACTTCAAAACTCTATCTGAACAATTCTTACTAGAACGCCATGTAATATTACAATCCCGTCCACTTATTTTTTAGTTAATCGATCTGCACCATCTGTCTTCTTTACTGCTAAGAAATGAGCTGACTTTCTAAGTCTGTCCACTATCACCCATATTGCATTCTACTTACTTGATGTCCTTGGAATTCTAGTAAAAAAATCTATAGTCACCATATCCCACTTCCCTTCTGGTAATGGTAAACTCTGCAACAGCCCACTAGGAACCTTGTGTTCCACTTTAACTAGTTGACACGTTGTGCACTTTGCTACCCACTCTGTGACTTCTCGCTTCACCCCATTCCGTTGATAGTTTTGTATTAGATCTCGGTACTTCTTGGTAGATTCTGGATGAATACAAAATCGTGATTAGTGTGCTTCCTCCAAGATCTCTTCCTTCATACCCTTATCATATGGAGCAAATACTCGACCTCTAAACATAAACGTCCCAGTTATTGTGGTATGATAACCTAATACTACACTCTCTACTGCTTTCTTTAAGGTGGCATCTTTGTTATTTCTCCACATAAAGTCTGTTTTATTTACAACTTTTAAACCCACTGCTTCACCATCCACTGATGCTTCACAACTATGATTTGGCAAAACTGAAACAAGCTTTTGCACTTCTTTCTCTTTAGAAACATCGCCTCTCTTCGTGCTTAATGCATATGTTACCAAGTTAGCTTTTTCGGATGGTAAGCTAAATCCTAGTCATAGTCTTGAAGCAACTTTAACCAGCTTCTATACCTCAGACACTAGCAAACACATAGCTGGTCCTTCTCGATAAGCTATAACATACATGACATTTCTCTTGCCAATAGGAAGAGGTTCATACATCGACAGGTTCAACCATGCTTCTGATGGATTTTAGAATCTCATGAGTGGAGGCTGGCCTTCATAGCTCAGGCTGGCCTTCATAGCTCAGGCTGGCCTTCATAGCTCAGATACTCTCATTCTAGGCTCATCAGTTGTTTTTGACCTGTATGTTAACCCCTTGGTCCATCATAGTCCAATTTTTTATACATACATACATTCTCGTACTTTCCTCTTTCTCATACATACATATATACATACTCTTACTTAAGACCACCATAAGTATCATAACATTCTCATCATTCATCATAATCATGTATATCAAACTTCCACCCAACAAGCATCAAAACATATTATTTTTATTCAATTCTAACCAAGAAATATAAGCCTACATGGCATAAGTCATGAAGCATAACAAAATAAAATAGTTCTAAGCTTCCGCAGATCACACTCTCACCTTTGCCTTGCTTTCCTTTTCTGGACTTTTCCTTCGAGGAAACGTTTCCTTTTCGAAAACTTTCATTTTTTGGAAACTTCTTTTACGTGGAACCTTCTTTTCTTGAACTTTCCATGTATGGAATTTCCTTTTCTGAATCTTCAATGTCTGGACTTTCCTTTTCTGGATCTTCTTACTTCCGAGAATCTGAATTAGTGTTTCTGCTTCTAGCATTTTGAAATTAGGTCACATCATCCTTCAGCTTCAAAGCCTTATTTCGGCTGAATGTTACATAGGAATCATGTTCTGTAAGCGACTATGTAAAGCTGACATCAAAATCTTTCCAATGATATGTAGACCGTGTTTTAACTCTCTATGGTTCACTGGAAAACCTCTCTTGAAGTTGGCTATTTGTGAGGTTCAATCTGCAGAAAACTGACATGGGAAAACGACTATGACTTTCATATTGTAACTCTAGTTGTAGATGTAGGCACCGTTTATATTTCTAATTGTCAAAAAAAGGAATATTTTTTCTCATTTTGTTGTCTAATCTAGTAGAACTGGTTAGATCTACGTTACTTAGAGAATCAGACAGATTGTAACAGACAATAAAAATGATATCTTTTACCGCGTATCTTCGATGGAGATGAACGCTGGTTTTCTGGAAAGCTAAAACTTGGGGTTTTCCATACATATGTTATTCGTCACATGGTTCACTGGAAAAAACGTCTCATAAACTGACGGTTAGGGTTTATGGTTTACCTCTTGAAAAGACATATCAACATTCAGCAACTACTGATGCTGATTAGGAAATTGCTGTTGACTTGATCATCGGTGTCAGATTTTTAAAAAAAAATCATATAAAGGAGCACCAAAAGGCTCTACATAAGATTCATTAGATGGGATATAATTGAAACTTGTTTCACATGTAAGATAAATCTGATAAAAGACTCGGAAAATTGAGTACAGATTTAATTTGTGAAGCATGAAACTTGATTACCATCTTGTGAAGGCAGATCAACGTTCATTGGCTGATGAGAAAGATGGTTGTTGACTTTGTTAACAGCATCAGATGCAAAAACAGCTTCATAAGCAGCACTAAATGGCTCAACATTAGACTATCAACATACCAGAAGCATGTTTCACATGTAAGATAATTATGATAAAAGATTCACCAAAATGAAGTCAATAATGACTATTTGAGCAACACATTTCTCAACATGAGATAGGATATAAACGGACTCTTCTGTTATAATTTCGTAGAAGCATGTTTCATATGTAAGAAAAATATGACAACAGATTCAAAAAAGTAGATAATGGATTTAAAATTAAGATGTAAGAAACTCTATTCTAAAACCGTGTTGAAGAGGTAGATCAACATTAATCAACTGATGAGTAACTAGTGTCTCTATATTTCCTTTGAGACTTCTTATCGACATACCCATCTCAGAGTATGCTCTGTCTAAGTCAAGTGATGACTAAGTTTTACGAAGAAATTTTTGAACGTGTTTCTAGGTAAGCTTTTTGTTAGCATATTAACCAGATTCAATGTAGTATGGATTTTAGCAACATTGACTGAACCGTCTTCAACTAGATCTCGTATGAAGTGATACTTAGTTGCAACATGCTTGGTTATGTCATGATGTACTGGATTTTTAGCTAAATGTATAGGCACTTTGTGAATCAAAATTGAGCTTAAAACACTTAGAATAAATGCTTAACTCAATGCAAAAATTATGTAACCAAATTCGTTCCTTAGCTGCCTCTGTTTGAGCAATGTACTTGACCTTTGTGATTGAAAATTCCGCCACATTTATGGACTTTCTCTCCAACTTACTGTGTTGCCCCCTACTTGAAAAAACATATATGGATAGTGACCTTCTTCTATCAAGCTAAGTAGCATAGTCTGAGTCACAAAAATCTTCTATGTCTAGGTGATCCGACTTTGTGAATGTCAAACAAACCTCTTTAGTATCTTTAGATACCTTAATATCCACTTCACTAAACCTTAATGATTCCTGCCAGGATTAGCCACATATCTTCTCAAATATCTTAGGTGTTTTCATAGATATTTGCCCTGAGATAGTATAAGAACCATTTTCTTCTATCTTTAATGATCCATACCTATGTCCTAGTGGTTGGTTCTAGGTATTTCGTCTCGAATTCCTTGTTTAGTCTTTTCTTTTAGATGTTAATTTTCTTTAAGGTTTTGATGCTATCAGCATGTCATCACCATAAAGTAGTAGAAATACATTATCATGAATGGTTGATCCTTTGTGATAAACACATAGATTGTTGATACTTTTGTAAACCCATGTGATTTTGATGAAGTCACTGAATTTATGGTTCCACTGTCTAGGAGTGTTTCAGACCATACATAGACTTCTTAAAAGCACTACCTCAATGTCTAAAGATTTTATCGTTTGTCATTTTACGTAGAACAGTTTTATATCCTTAAGGGTCGAATATCTCCAAATATCTTCCCCACATATTGTTTGATACCTAAAAATGTAGTCCAACAATAATATCACTATATGTAAAAGAAAAAAGATGTTTATTTTTGTTAAGTTTTAGTTCGATTAGTTAGATTTGTTTATGTGATTAACTAGGTAATGAACACACGAAATTTAATGAGTTTCTTTCAAATTAGAGAGTCATCTCATGCAAGGACTCACCTTTGCAAGCATCCACTAAATATAACTTATAGATTTATGCTTACAATCTCTCTTAAGTCTCTAACTCAATAATTTTATGTGTTTCTTATGATAGGTATCTCTTAAAGAAAAAAGTTAATCTAATGCTAATTCACGGAATCGGAAGTACCCGAAACCAAACCTGAGACTAAGAACAAGAACAAAAAACCTATGAAAATCCTCCACAAACCTTCTAAGAACTAGAACACTCTCTCTCTATTTGATTTAGCTCTTGTATGCTACATTCTGTTGATGACCTCTTAACTCTATTCATAATAATTGGAAGAGCTCTAGTTTCTCGTTGAAATCGGTTTTGCTTTTCATTTTACCTCTTTGAATTGTCTTTCTTTAATGTCAAGTAACAACATTCAAGAACATATAGATAATAAGTTTTGATGTCCAAATCATATTGTTTGCCTTAATGGGTTTAAGACTTTGCATTGGTCTAATTATTGAGTGTTGAATTTTGGTCTTATTGTCCAGACCTTGGTCAAAGCTATGACAAACTTAACAATTTCGTGAGGATGATGATTATTCGTCTATGAAAAATGCATATGTGCATTTTTTTTTTTTATTTTGGTTTTAATGTTACATGCATATGTGCTTTATGTAGTAAAATCTATATTTTATTTAGGGATAATTCATTATAAAGGAGTTCTAGCAAAAAATTTGTCCATCTACACATTTTTTTGTAAATTATCATTTTTTTCTTAAACTATCCCTACTACTAGATTAATACAATTTAAAAAAAAATCATATAAACATGTAGATACACACCTATTAAGAAGATTTGAAGAAGAAAATTTTTCATTTTAGGTAGTTTTAAGTAGGTTTTTAGCTTGATTGATGAAAGTTGTTCTAAAAATTTTAGAATACGTATTCTGGCGAGATAAAATTATTAGATTACGTATTCTAGCATTTGTTCATGGTTTGAAAATATTATATTACGTATTCTAGTAATTGTTCCTGTTCTAAGATTTTTAGAATAGAAATATTAGAATACCTATTCTGAATTATTTAGAATACACATTCTGATATTTTTAGAATACTTATTCTAACATTTGTTCATGGTTTGAAAATATTATATTACGTATTCTAGCAAGTAGAATAAGTATTCTGATAATTTTAGAATATGTATTCTGAAAAAATTAGAATATCCAAAAGGATAATGACTGAATTTTAAAATTATTTAAAAAATATCAAAAATAATGACTAAATGATTATTTGAAATCGTAAATAATTTAAAAATAATTTCGGTTATTTAATAAAAATAGTATTTAAAGTTATTAAATAATTTATGTTATTAAATAAAAATTGTATTTATTTTAAAATTATTTATTTGTTAGATTAAGTTAAAATTTAGTTTATAATTTGAACTTGGACAATTTTACGTTTATATTTAGTAATATAATTTATGTTAGATAAATTGGGTTTAATTTAGATTTTCAGTTATTAAAGACCAATTCAAATAACCCAAATTTTTATATATTTTTGAACCCAAATCGGTTTTTATAAAAATCTATATACAAAGAAATCCTGGCATTTTGGATTAGTTTGGATTCCCGAATTTGTCCACCCCTATGTTCACTTATACAACAGTTTAATGAATATCCGAAAATATAGCTTTTGGCAAAAACAAAATACAGTACAGCCAATGGAAGTTCTAGCATACGCCTCAAGACTCAACCTTCAATTTCACAGAGGAGCAGACAAACAATGAGAAAGACGACCGACAGTGTACATGACCAAAAACTGATCAACAAAGAGGCAAAGCATGACAATATTTGAGTCCATGTGTCCAGTATTGTCTTTCAATGTCATAAAACATGAAATCATTTTCTCTGGATAAAATTTGTTCGAAAGTTTCCCAAGATTCATAACTGAATGAAACTCAAGAGATACCTGCTCGAAATCATTGTCATTGTTTCTTATCAGTTTGTAATTCTTGTGTCAACAGTTCCTTTGACGAGAGAAAGCAGACTATAGACCAGAATGTTCTACTAATAAGTCTCCAGATATAAGTTAAAACCAGTTGAAATTGACATAATTAGAAAATACTCGATAACCCCCTTTCCCCCATTTTAAGACGCCTTATATAGATAAAGTACTGAAACTCATAACCTATTTTAATGAAAGTAACCATGGTAAAACCTTATGACAGTTGGTAAATACTAGATAGTAATAAACCCTTTGCGCCTTGCAGCCCACTACTTGTATCAATACCCCGCTGTCCAAAATTCACCTTGTCCTCAAGGTGAGTGGTTGAATGGACTTTTGATCTTGGATTCCTAACCTTGGTGGAACAAGTGATATCTCCCAGAACAAGATGGGCAGAACTGTAACCTTCCAGAGATTTTATCCCAACATTGTCAAGAGCAAGTTTCTTCATAAACCGTCCCTTATTTCTGAGCTTGCATCCCATCACAACCCCATGTTCGGTTAAAGATTCTTCCACATTTTGCAGTTGCAATTTCTCTTGACATTCTTTCTTGTGATTGTTCTTAAGCTTCTCCAAAATACGATACCTTTCCTCCTCTCTCTCATTATCCATTGCCAGAACATCATATGCCCAAGGTCTTCTCTTGTTTTGCCTATCAGTCGCATCAAATTCTGGGAATCTGCCATGGCTGCATTTCAAGTATCCTGCAATACAGGAGACAAATGCCTTTGCATACAACATCTCATTGCTGAATGAATCCAACACTTCATTAGTGCTTGGATATTTCCTTTCATCCCATAAATTTTATGTTGCCGTCTCATCTTTGCTCCCACCTTCATTGTCCCATAAATTCTCTGCTTAGATTTCTGTTTTTACCAGCTTAGTTATGTCATCTGTGTCCAGATGAACATCTGAATCCGATCCAGCCCAAAAATCAGTGTGCTAGAAACTATCAGCGATACAACGACCACTCTTCTGCCCTCAACAGTGATCAGCCATCTGTTATCCTTTTTCCTTTTCTAATTTTCTATCCCTTTTTTCTTGTGCTTGTGTCTGAACCCATGTTCCCGTTTATCCAGAACATCTTCTTCTTAGTAGCTCCTTTTATCCTACTAAGCACCACAACATCAAGCCTTTTGTAACTGTCTGTTGTGTTTCCCATTTGTGACTTCCTTTTCTGCACCAAAATTTTCCCAAGTAGCAGCTCACCAAGCACAATACAACAACACTTCCCTCTTCCACATCTTTTCATTCTCCTCAGGCATTGACTTTCGGAGTCTCTCTTCACGTCAGACTATCAAACTGAAAATTGTCTTGGTCCCATTTTCCTGGTTTGTACTTCCACTTCCTAGATTTACCATGTTTCACCTTTCTCGTTCTTCTGCTCTCTTGACCCCTTACTAGCCTTTCCACAATCTATCTACAGGTGTCTCTATTTATCCTGAGAGCTAACTTCTTATCCACATTGATATACCCTTCGGCTGCAACAATTGGTGATAATACTCCTTAATCTCACTCCCTCTCTTGTTCTTCACCCAGATTTTCATTGCACTTGTGCAATTTCTACGTTTGAATCAGAAGCTTTCATTTGAACTGGCTTCATAAGCTGGACTTGTGAACCAGTATTAGTTTCAGTAGAGTGATCTCTTCTTGCGCTTGAATCTCCATTGAGTCTATGAAAACATTACTCAGAAACCTTACGTCATCAGACATTACTCCAAATCCTGACAAAAGCTTCGAACCTAGCTGTAAACTTGTCTGTAGACTGAAACACACAAACTCGTTAAGACAGAAATCTGAGTAATGAAAAAGAGTTTACCTCTGCATTCTTGAGAGTTGCATTGTTGGGTCCTGCTTTCTTTACTTCAAGAAGATGCGGTAAATCTTGAGCTCTTGCGTAAATTGGGCTGTGGTAATAAGTTAAAACCAATCATTTTCCGAGTCCGCAATTTTATCAAGCAGATGCTTGAAATGATAAAGGAGGAAGGAAAAGCGAAATAACCCCAGGGAATGCAAGACCGAGTCTTTGAACAGACTCAGTGGTCCTCTTCTTGCCTTTATACTTTATCAATTTATCATGATAGCTTTAAGAGATGAAACACCTGCGGATTGCAATACTGATGGTCAAGATCCGTCTCCATACAATATCGGGAAGGTTTTTCTTGATTCCTGCCAAAAACCAACATAAAAAATAATGATGCCAACAATTTGATGAGATAAGGAAGAAACTAAATTTGTGATCTGTTTCAGACCTTCAATTATTCAGATCAAAACCAATATAAGTCCATCCCACAAGTTCACTATCTGAGACCAATGGCGTTGACAAAAAATTGGTCAGAACCTGCAAAGTCATATAGATTCAATAAGAAAACCCCTTATAGCACACCTTCTCAAAAAATATATATATAAGTTTCACCTGACCCATTTGTCCAAATCCAATGATGACAATTGATTCACTAACATCGTAGTTCACAGCTTCTTCAGTAAATTTCCGCAGAATTGCCGACAGATTTGTGATGAATGGAAATCTTATTTTTCATAAAGCAGAAAAAAAAATTGAACTTACCTCTCCGGGATCAAGTTTCTCATCAAGAAATACTCGAATGACTAATCAACTAACAATTTCACAAGTAATACTCGAATGAATAATCAACTAACAATTTTCGTCGGAGCCGCCGTCAGAGAAAATTAGATCGATCGTGTGCTTTGAAGAAGAGAAGAAGAGTTTTTAGTTTTTCAGGGATTTGAGGAGTTTTTGATTTTTTTTTTTCTGATTTCATAAAATGATATATATTATTTAAAATTAATGAATAATATTTAAAAAAAATTAAACTTTTTTTTAAATCAGAAATTTTGATATGTTTTATTTTAATTAAAAAAATTAGGAGGACAAAATAGATTAAATAGTTTAAAATGATTAATTGAATGATTTTTATCAAAAAAGTTTTAGATGGACAATTTTGTTGAAATTCCTCCTATACAATGAATTTTCCCTTTTATTTATATACCGTGGTTTCCGTATTAAAGTCGAGCATTTTCTTCGTCAGGCCAGCATATCTTTTTTTTAAGGCAACTCTTTTAACACAAGTGTACAATCCATTATGTCGTTTGTCTTCTCCACTTCCGAATAATCTCTTCTTTTTTTTCCTTTCATCACCACGGTAGTCCTTTTTTGTCATGCAAAGAATTTATCAAATCATAGAATCCCGAAAACAACAGCCCAAACTCGGGAGACATGCATAGAGATAAAAAGCCTAAATAAAAGCTACAAACTGCCACAAATTTATTTGTTGGTCAAAGCACCTGAAGTTTCCAAGAACAAAACATAGGTGGTTTAATAGAGTTGAAAGCAAGATGGGTGCCAAAACGAAAAGAGAACAATTTTAGGATAAACACAATGTTTTTTTTTTTTTGATAGATGGATTAACACAATGTTGGTGTACAACATATATATATATATATATATATATATATGTTTCTCTCTTACTGCTTCAACAAACAATGTCCTTAAAACAGTAAGTAGCAATTATGTACCAAGCGTAGAGTAGGAATGAGAACGAGAAGAGACCGATCAGGAATGGCCACCCGACCAGCAATACCCCCAAACTCGTGACAAAAAGTGCTGGCAAAAATGAACGCAACACTGATGACGCATTGACCCATTTCCCTTTCATCATAAACAGAATAGCAACATTCACCATATTCCACTCCGTTGAGCAGTCATAGCAAAAACGGTTCAAACAGTCTGCAACAAACGAATGGCAGTTACAGGTGAAGATGTTGTAGGTTTTATGCTCACAGCTTCGTACACTCATGCTTAACGAATCATCCCATGTAATCGATGTGCCAAACTCGGTATGTTTGTATACATACTTGCAAGTATGTCCACCCAAGTGTGGTAGGAAGAAACACTGCAACAAAACACAAACACATTTGATCCAGTAAACATCACATAAGATTCAAAAGGTCTAATCTTTGGTACAGAACTAAAACCAGATTTTATTGAATAAAGAAACAGATACGGATACCTTGGTTCGATCGAGTTGGAGATACCAAGCAGGAGGACCAAACATAAAATCATCGACATTAACGAAGTTAGATACAGAAAAGTCCAAAATCACTCCATCTTCTCTACAAATTCTGTGAAGCGAGTGTCGAGGCATTGACTAGACCCCAACGGATCTCTCTCGTATTGGGCTGAAGATGGGCCACGAAATAGATCGATATCAAGTGAGCTCGGATTACAAGCTTAATGGCCCAAAGTTATTAAGAGTTTATTGTGTGTGTTTCTTGGCATGGAAGTTATCCTATTTCAAGTAGGAGAAGGAGTTGATAAAAGTTTACCTAGTAGGAAACTGAGGTTCCAACAAGTATAAATAGAGACACAGGGTTAACACAAACATCATCCACAAGAAAAGAGAAGAGGAGAAGACAAGAGAGAAGATACAACATTCGGTAAAGAGAGTTCTAGCTTAAGGGGTCTTCGGTGAGGGTTTAGGCTTAAGTTTCTTCTTGTTCTTCATCTTGGGGTCGGGATTAGGAGTAGGTTC
Organism: Cardamine chenopodiifolia; assembly: GCA_963922655.1. Taxonomy (NCBI): domain Eukaryota; kingdom Viridiplantae; phylum Streptophyta; class Magnoliopsida; order Brassicales; family Brassicaceae; genus Cardamine; species Cardamine chenopodiifolia. The sequence continues at coordinate 10,776,754 of OZ000486.1, read as the reverse complement.
CATACTTCCTAGGCATAACATTACATTGGAGCTCTTCTTGGTGAGGTACCTATCACAAGAAAGCAAAAGAGTTAGTGTGAGAGAGAAACCAAAGATTAAGTGTAATCAAAAGGAAACTTGTATACCATTTTAGTGGAAGTTAGTAAGCATTTCTTACTGGAGACGTACTCTCAGTTGAGAGAAACTCGTTAAATCTTGTTCTTGATTACTTTAACAATCGCATAAAAACGAAACTAATCTAAGGTTTAATCAAACTTAAAACTTAATAAGTGGTATAAGAGCTTAGGACAAAGTAGAAGCATGATTGATTCCAAGTTATGTATATTCCTAAAGTCATACGGATTAAGGAGTTTTTAGCGATAAAACGTTTCAGGCTTGAAACAAGGAAATCATGGAGTCAAATTCAAGAATGTATGATGTGGAAAAGTTTGATGAAAAATGAGACTTCGGTTTATGGAAGTACAAGATGTTGTGTCAGCTGGAACTACTTGGTTTGGATTCATGTCTAAAAGAATCTAGTCCATCTACATCAGGTGAGGGTGATCCTACAGGAAAAGGGAAGGAATTCACGGAGACCTTAGCTGAAGTGAAGAAAGAGATAGACCTGGCACAACAAGAAAAGGAAAAAAGGGCCAAGAATACAATCTGCATGACCCTTGGAGATGTGGTTCTCAGGAAAGTCATGAAAGAGAAGACAACATTAGCTATCTGGCAGGCTCTTGAGAGAGACTATCAATCTAAGTCTCAAGCTAATCGAATATACTTGAAACAGAAGTTCTCAAAGTTTCAAGTTTGAAGAACATAAAAGTATTAATCACAATATGGACATGTTCTTGAAATTAATAAACAACTTGGCCAGCTTGAATATCAAAATTTCATATGAAGATCAAGTCATTCAAATCTTGTCTGCATTACCAGACCCCTACGAGGCACTAAGGGACACTCTTAAGTACGGAGCCGGTAAGACTCAAACCTTAAGCATGGATGATGTCACAAGTGCGGCTTACTCCAAAGAGATAGAACTAAAAGAAAAGGGTTTGTTAAAAACAAGGAACCATTCGGAAGGTCTCTTTGTGAGCAAAGGAAGAAACAAAAACAGAAGCTATAACCACAAAGGAAATCGTTTCAAAATCAAAGATAGAAGGTCAAAGTCAAGGCAGAGAACACAAGCAAAGTAGGGGTGTTGGATCTGCGGAAAAGAGGGTCACTTCAAAGCAGAATGCCTTGAAAGGAAAACTAGCAATGCAACTAATATAGCTAAGGATGTTGAGCTACCTATGGTGCTAACAGTCACTTACAAGACACAAAAAATGAGTGGGTAAGGGACTCAGGATGTACATTCCACATCACACCAAACAAAGTAGTACTATTTAATTTTAAAGAAATCAATGGAGGCAAAGTACTAATGGGCAACAACACACAAAGTGAGGTCAAACGAATAGGTAATTTAAAGATACAGAATCTAGATGGAACCATCGTGACACTTACAAAGGTAAGGTACATGCCAGACATGGGCAGGAACTTCATATCATACGGCCAACTAGAAAAGAGTGGTTGCAAGTATGCAGGTGGAGATTTCACAGTGAAATTCTATAAAGACAATAAACAAGTGCTCACAGGAAAGTATCAAGAAGGACTGTACTACCTACAAGGATCGGTGTTGCAAGGAGAAGTGTATATAGAAAGGGCTGAGATAAACTTAACAAATAGGTTTGAAGAAGATAAACGTTATGGTAAAAGAGGGCTACCTTAACTCTTAGGAAATACACACTCTTGATTTCTGTGAAGAGTGTGTACTCAGAAAGTCACACAAGGAAAGGTTTCCGGATGCAAAGAATACATCAAGAAGCATTATTAACTATGTTCTCAGTCTCAAATGAATCTAGTTTCTCAGGATGCAAATACTTTCTGACATTCATAGACGACTGTTCCAAGAAAGTATGGATCAAGTTCTTGAAAAGCAAAGATGAGGTGTTAGAAAACTTCTCTGAATGGAAGACTCTAGTAGAAAATCAAACCAAGGAAACCCTCAAGTGTTTAAGAACGGATAATGGACTAGAACTTTGCAGAACATAACTAATTCAAGGACCAGACAACAATGTCATGGTCCAAAGCTCTTCAGTCCAAAGTGATACGAATCAAGAAGAAGAAGATACAAGGGACAACACCGGTCAAGGTGGATTATCTTCAGAGGTGGAAGTGAGAACTCAAGGTGAAGAGGAAGAAGAATCAGAGGAGGAAGAGGTGTTAGAAGAAAAGGAAGATGAAGAAGCAGAATCACCGGATGAATACCTACTGGCAAGGGATAGGACCAGAAGAGGAAATATCCAGCCACCACAAAGGTATGGTGACATATCACACTATGTGGAATATACACTAGCTTGTGCCGAAGACCTAGAGTTAGATGAGCCTAAAATTCTAGGAGAAGCTAAGAGGAGTAGAGAATGGAAGAAATGGAGATTAACTATGGAGGAAGAGATGAATTCCCTATACAAGAATGAAACACATGAAATTGTTTCAAAATCGGAAAACAGAAAACAGTTGGTTGCAAATAGATTTTCAAGTTAAAAGAAAGAATTCCCGGGGTTGAAAAATTAAGACATGAGGCTAGGCTAGTCGCAAAGGGATTCACACAAGTAGGAGTAGACTACAACGAGATTTTCTCACAGGTTGTGAAACATGTATCCATAAGGATCATGTTATCAGTTGTAGTGAATTACGACTTAGAGCTAGAGCAACTATATGTGAAAACTGCTTTCTTGCTTGGCACGCTAGAAGAGGTGATCTATATGGACCAGTCGGAAGGTTCATTGAAAATGGAAAAGAAAACATGGTATGTTTGTTGAAGAAATCTCTCTATGGCTTGAAACAATCTCCGAGATAATGGAATCACAAGTTTAACGACTTTATAAAGTCACAAGGATTCCAAAGAAGCATCAATGATCCTTGCGTCTACTTCAAGGGAACCACCATTGATGATCAAGTGTTCTTACTACTTTGTGTGGATGACATGCTAGTGATAGCTAAGGATTTAAAGAAGATAAATGTCCTAAAGAAGAGCCTAAACATAGAGTTTGAAATGAAGGACTTGGGCTTGGCAAAAAGGATATTAGGCATGGAGATCATAAGAGATTGGAAAAGTGGAATCCTAAAGCTATCACAAGGAAGGTACCTAAAGCAAGTGCTAAGATCATTTAACATGATGGATTGCAGGGCTGTGGTGTCACCAGTGAACACACAGCTTAAGCTAAAAATTTTGACACAAGAAGAGCTGGTCAAGGAGAGAGTGATCATGGAAGAGATGTCGTATGCAAACGCAGTAGGCAGTCTTATGTATGCAATGATCGGCTCAAGACCGGACCTTGCTTATGCTATATGTTTGGTAAGCAGATACATGGCTAGTCTAGGAAGGATTCACTGGAATGCAGTAAAGTTGATTATAAGATATCTAAAGGGTTCTATCGATTTAAGTCTAACATTTACCAAGACAGGACATTTAGATATTGAAGGGTATTGTGACTCAGACTATGCAACCGATCTTGACAAGAGAAGATCAGTCACAGGATATGTGTTCTAGATTGGTGGAAACACGTTAAGTTGCAGAGCAAGCCTACAGCATGTGGTGGCATTATCGACCACAGAAGCTGAGTACATTGCTCTCACAGAGGCAGCCAAAGAAGGCATTTGGTTACAAAGTTTTGTGGTGAATTAAACATTGGTTCAAAGTGTTTTAAGCTAAGATGTGATTCACAAAGTGCTATACATTTAGCTAAAAATCCGGCTCATCATGATAGAACTAAGCACATAGCTACTAAGTATCATTTTATTCGAGACTTAGTTGAAGATGGTTCAGTTGGCATTATCAAAACTCACACAACACAGAACCTAGCAGACATGATGACAAAGGGATAACCAAGAAATACGTTCGAGGGTGTCATCGTAAATTTGAAGGTTGTCACCTGACTTTGCGAGAGCATATTCTGAAATAGCTCTGTCGGTTGCATGTTTCAAAAAAGAAGAGATAGTGGTTAGTAGCCGGAAATATCTTGGTATTTGAATCGACAAAAGATAGATTATAGATTTTGAAGGCGGTAAAGCTTAAATCGGAAAGAATCAGTTAAGGAAAGTGGCTTACTTTTCGCAGAGAGGCAACGCGTCAAACTCCCTGTGTTTTTCTTCACCTGAAAAAGTAAGATGAATGGGTTAAAGTTCGAAGGAGGAGCTCAAGAAATCGGAGAATCTGAATAATCTCGGTTACAGAGGCGAGGAGAGAGAAGACGTTACCTATTCCTTGAGTCACGGCGGCATTCTGGCAGATTATCTCGAGCATGTCGTACTGGGAGATCGAATATTTCTTGGAGGAACCGCGGCGTCCATCGGAAAGAGAGAGAGTCGGGAAGAAGGAAAGAGAAAGAGTTGGAAAGTTGGAACGTTTCTTGGTGCAAGAAACAAGACGAGCTGGTACAATTCTCGACAAGGTGGAGATTGTGAAGCGAGTAACGAGGCATTGACCAGACCCCAACGAATCTCTCTCGTATTGGGCTGAAGATGGGCCACGAAATAGATTGATATCAAGTGAGCTCGGATTATAAGCTTAATGGCCCAAAGTCATTAAGAGTTTGTTGTGTGTGTGTTTCTTGACATATAAGTTATCCTATTTCAAGTAGGAAAAAGAGTTGATAAACATTTTCCTACTAGGAAACAGTGGTTCCAGCAAGTATAAATAGAGATACAGGGTTAACACAAACAACATCCACAAAAAGAGAGAAGAAGAGAAGACAAGAGAGAAGCTACAACATTTGGTAAAGAGAGTTCTAGCTTAAGGGGTCTTCGGTGTGGGTTTAGGCTTAATTTTCTTCTTGTTCTTCGTCTTGAGGTCGGGATTAGGAGTAGGTTCCATACTTTCTAGGCATAGCATCACATTGGAGCTCTTCTTGGTGAGGTACCTATCATAAGAAAGCAAGAGAGTTAGTGTGAGAGAGAGACCAAAGACTAAGTGTAATCAAAAGGAAACTTACAAACCATTTTAGTGGAAGTTAGTAAGCTTTGTTTACTCGAGACGTACTCTCAGTTGAGAGAACTTGTTAAATCTTATTCTTGATTATTTTAACAATCGCATAAAGCCGAAACGAATCTAAGGTTTAATCGAATTCAAAACTCAACAGAATCCAATATGACCAATGAAATGAGCCAACCAAGAGACAACAGGGAGAGGAGTCCAAACTATGCAACAAGGAAATTTAGAGTTTTTCGCATCAATCTCACCTAGCTGCCATAGATCATGATCATCCTCATCATTTTCTCGAATTACAGAGAGAGCACCTTCAACATCATAACTTCGTTTCAAGCCCATCGAAGGAAGTTTTCCTCTTCCATGGGAGATTCCTAATAGCAGTATAGCACAGAAGAAGTCTTATCATTAGTCCAAAACAAAGAGAGACCCACAAATAAAAATAGTCAAAGATACAAACTTTAACTCTTAAAATCCATAAAACATCAGTTAACTCATAGAATAGCTTCGATTAGTCTCTACTAGAACCGTTCAGACAAAAAGACATGACTTTATTGATTCTTACAGCATAAATTTTGTAATAATCTTACAATTGGGGTTCTAATTATTAGTTTAATTGAGATGAACAACATTCTGTTGTCTTCGGAAATTACACAAAACCCATTTAGCAGTAAAACTCAAGATCTAAACTACAGACCCTAAACCCTAATTGATCGACTCGGAGAAACAAAATTTGACGAAAGTGAAGCGAAAGCTCGGAGAAGGAGAATGAACGGATGGTTTTAGTTTTGGATTCTGATTATAAATAGAAGAGGAGAAAAGAAACGTTACTTCTAGGTTTAGAAATTCATTGAAGAAGCACGACGAAGATACAATGAACCTTTTGTTTGTTTGTTCATCCGTTACTGCAGCATCTAATTTTATTATTAAAAATGTTAAACATATTTAATGGGAAATAAACTTTTTCTTTATCAAAGGAACCTTAGAATAAGAAAAAAAAGCTATAAATCTTTAAAAGATCTGCATTTTTGCAGTTTTACTACCTGAACTGGGAGTTAAGAAGTTAACACATTTGCATTTTAAGAATCCCGGACTAAAAATATAGGTATAAAGATTAAAATTTGATATTAAAAAGCATCCGTTATTTAAATATTTAGTATCCGTAAAATTTGGAGACGACTTATAAAAGCTTAATTTGTCGTACTGATTGTGGTTCTCGTTATTATATGTTAGATATAAAACGACATTATGAAGATTTGACAGCCGTTTCTGTGACAGATATAACAGTTTCATAAATCTGGACATTCTTGTTATTCAGGCTCCCTTCATATCTTTCATTCGTGCTTGTCTTTTCTAGAAAAACTATGTGCATACGCCAACTAGCTATGATGTTGTATAACGGTCAATTAGCAAAAATCGCTACTCCCTTTAGGCTAACCGTACCCGGATATCACTTCTACGTGCGATTCTATGTCACGTGGCATAAGGCAGATTGGTTCAAATGCATAGATCATGCTGTCGAATCATTATCTTTTTATATTGGATTTTTCATAACATTAATGTTTAAAGTTAAAAAAATTAATAAACTTTTTCAAGAAATAAATAAGTAGATCTAAATAATAGTACATCATTTTATATAAAAGACATATAATAGAATGCTATTGTGTTATACTGATCGGGTTAGATATTCGGGATCGCCCATGGCTAAATTTGTTCTCCGGGTAAGGGTCAGGTGCTCAAGACTAGTGATAGAGCATATGGTAGGTGGTTTGTTCGCAAAGTGAAGAATCGAGCAATGGTCATTGTAATGTCCGATGAGGATTCGCCTTTTGAAAGGACAACAACCTGCAACAATAGCATAAACAAAGATATCACTAAAGGGATAAAAACAGGTTTGTTTTTTCAAGAACTCTCGGATGTTCTAGTCACAATGGATCAATGTGACTAGATAGATAGTCTGGTTTCTAGGAGGAAATGGGGTTTGTAGTTCTGAGAGTTAGTCTTAGTGGAAGGGTATGAGAAGAATGAAGGCTGCTTAGATCTAAATGGGTTTGATAGATAAAAGAGAAAAGTAGACCAAGGATCTCGTAAGGTTATATTTCGTCTATCAGTATCACAAAACAAGGTTAGAGGCAATAATTACTGTTTAGAGTTGAAATCATGAATCTTACTCTTTAGGTGTAATCCTTATGTTTTTCATCATCTCCCCTCTCCTCGCTGCTTAATAAAAGAAGAGGTATTTATAATACTGTTACCTGACTCAGTTGAGAAGTCGGATATGTCATCACTTGGGTTGGATGACTCTTAATTCGTCATCACTTGTTGCTAGTTACAGCAATGGAACCAGACAGTAGTGGTTCGCCGGCTCTACCAGGGTGGGAAGTTTCCTTCGATAGATCACCATGTGTAGTGTTTGGTTACACAGTTGTTGATCTTTAAATTTTTGTCGGCCTTGTGTGATCAAGGTTATATTGAAATAGTAACTCAGCTCACCCACCAAAAGCGTTCATGATGAAATCCCATCCTTTGATCTCTTAGAGGTCTTATTCTACGAATGTCCAGTGGGGATATCTGGATATATGTTGTTTCAAGAGACAGAAACTCATACTGTCTCTTGTGGATTGTTTCTTACGTGGTAAAACTATATCTCGTGTCCTTATTTGTTAGTGGCATAAACCACATGCTCTTAGAGTGTTGTTAATTGACATAGGCACATAACATGGTTGCTAGCGCCAAGGCTCGCCTCTCCCAAATGTCAAATGTCAGTCTTAGGCCGAGGAAGGAATATAGGGACCCTAGTGTAACGTGCAATCCTCTAGTCCATTTGAGGTATAGTTCTCCATTGGTAACGATTTTCTTTGGGTAAATTTCAAGCTAGTGGCTAAGCGGTTGATCCTTCAAGTGTTGATCTTAATATGAAAATTAAAGGGGGCGAGGCTTTGTGGGTATTAGTGCATGGGCATAGTAGGGTTCTCTGGTTGCTCGTGATCGGACCATCTTGATTAAACAACTTTAGACGGTGAACGTTGAGATATGGCAAGATCGCCCAAAAAATAGGAAATAATAGGTAAGACGAAGTAGGGAAGCTCTATGCCTTCTCGAGACATGCAAGCTAGAGAAGTGAGTATCTCCATCAAGCCAAACCATTATTGTCTGTGTACTTGCAGAACAACCTTAAGCAAATAGGTGTTTAGTTTTTTCTCAAACTGTGGAGCTTCCCTTTGATATCATAATGGTGTAGATATATATCATCTGCTTCTAGGAAAGGCTACATAGGTTTTTCAATAGCCACCTGGACTTATGTAAAATTTTCAGCGTATGTATAAACTCCTATAAAGGTTACTTCTACATGTACTCATGGATTTCTCAAGTAGTGGCTCCATCGTTTTTCGTCCGGGATACCTTGGAAGACTGACATTGTCTAGCTTAAAGACTTCTTTGGTGATCTTGGGAGCCTCTTTTTCTTTGGCTAATATCCATCTCTGTAACCACTCTTTTCCACTCCAATATAGGTGAAAGTTCAATTCTGTTAGATTTTATTAGTAAAGCAAGATTTTGTTTACCTTCTTTATGGTTGCCTTGTTTTAGATCTTTGCCACTTGTATGTTTGAACCCAAACGTACTGGAAAATTGACAAAACTAGCTCTTCACACCACTGGGAAACCTGTTCTTCTTTGTCTTGAATTTTTCAATAATAATTATCGAGATTGGTTTGACACAGAATTTTACACACTCTTCAACTCATGTCTCTGACCTTAGATTTGGCTTTGACTACTTCTAACAAGCCTACATATGCTAACTGGGAGTATCTAACTCAATCGGTTTCTTAGATGATTCTCACCGTCTTATTTTCATCCTTTCAAAACCTGATCTGATAACATGTTTGAAAGTGCTGAACTTGTTGGAACAAAAAGCGGCTTGTTGGAACAAGGTCGAACAAACTTTATGTTAGTCGATTGATGCTTGTGGTTCATGGAGTTGAGATAAATATTAAAAAGATATTTGAAAATATTCTTGGAGAAGAAACGTGCAGCTAAAGATAATCTTGAAAATTTATTCCTTTTATTTAAAGAGGGTACTTTCTTTTTTTTTGATTAAACATAGAGAGACATATCTTATAAGTATATAAATATATATAAAAGGAGGATGTGTGCCGCTAGTTTAGCCAAAAAAGAGATAGAAAATCGAGTCATTTGTTTCGGTGATTTTGTAGACAAGTTGAGTAACTTGTAGGTCTGGTTGTTCCATGACTGGTATAACTAGATATTAGTTGGTCACGAGCTAAGGGGTGCCTTACTGTAGTTTAATACCAATTAGACAAGTTCTTGGTGTAAGATTGTTTTAAGTGATTATAGTTGGTGTGTTGAGGACGTAGGCACTTTGCCGAACATCGTTAATTCTCGTGTGCATCATCCTTCACTGCTTTGTCAATTGGTATCAGAGCGTGCATCTGTAGAGAGTCTGACTCAACACACGGGGTGAGGATCCTGAGGAAAGAGATAGATGATATATTCGAGAGTGACTTGTAGTTAAGAATCATATGCTAGACGTAGAAACTATGGATACTGGAAGGTGAATATAAAGGCAATCATACTAGATATTGACGAGGTTGTTTTGACAATAGTGGAAGATGGTCATAAAGTTCCAAATCTTGTGGAAGAAGACGGCTCCATAGTCACCAAACCAAAGATTAAATAGACAAAAAACGAGAAGAGTATGTCAAGGTATAATGCAAAAGGTTTATCTAATATTTTTACTTCGCTTAACAAGAATCAATTCAAGTTAATTCAAGGATGTTCATCAGCTAAAGAGACGTGAGACCAAATAGAGAAAGTTTTGAAGGAACCACATGCGTGAAGAGATAAAAAAAATTGGCTAGTTAGCTTCTCTTTTTGAGAATCTACAAATGAATGAACATGAAAGTGTTATAGAATTTAGTGCAAAGTTGTGTGCTATTGCTAATGAAGCACATGTGATTAGGAAGAACTACAATGATAAAAACAACTTATCAAGAAGTTACTATGGTGCTTGTCGAAGAAATTCGAGTCACAAAAAACGGCTATGAGGGTTGGTCTTAATACGGATGAGATCTCGTTTGATGAAATAGTGGGGATGTTACAAGCAAATGGGATGGATCGTAAGGACGCTGCTTTAAACAATCTCAATAGGTAAGTTATACATGTTAGTGATGAAAAATTGAGAATACAAAACTTAGAGATATCATTGGGCTCACTTGTGAAGATGTTTGGCAAACTTCTTAAAAAAGTTGGAAAAGGATAAGAAATCCTTAGTAGATGATCATGTCATACAAGAATGTGGAAAGAAGAAGAAGTGCACTAGAGTTCAATGAATACCGAGGATTTGGACATATTAAGTCTGAATGTCCTAGCATCAAGAAGAAGAAGAAAAAGAAGATTAAATTTCTAGGTTGTAAGGGGTATGGACACACAAAATTATTGTATATCAACATTTTGAAGGAGAAAGGGAAACCTTATACAGACTGTAATGAGAGTAAAACAAATGATGAAGATGAGATAACTCCCTTTGCAGCACTACCTGCATTCATGGAGCCTAACGAAAGAAGCAAAAAATCTGATATTTTCTCTATTTGTGGAACATATAGTGACTGTTCCCACAACATTAGTGATTCATAAAGAGATCAAGAAGCAGACCTCAAAGCTAATTTCATAACTCTTTATGAGAGTTAGGTTAAGATTAGCAAAGACTACATGGTATTCATCGAAGAAAATATGTTGATGGAAAGCAAGACGAAGCATATGGCGAAAGAGCTAGCAAATGAGAAAGAAGAATCAAAGAACTTGCAAATTAAGCTTGCTGAAAATCAAAAGAGTTCTTGTGCTATGATGAATGAGGACCATGAAGTTGTTCACATGGTAAAGTTGAAGGAGAAACTTGTAACGGAAAGAGAAAAAAACCAAGTGGTTGGAAATTGAAATCATGGAGCAAAAAGAACTTGAAGATGCTAAACAAAAGAATAAATGATCTAGATCAAATACTGAGCATAGAAAGAACGGAGAAGACAAATTTTGGTCTTAGTTATCAAAGAGGTACGTCTAATTCAAAAACCATTTTTGTTAAAGAAAAAATGCCGAAGCCTATTGAAACAAAGGAAAAGTTGTTGGAACGACAACAAAGAGTGTCATCACAACATCGATGGATGGTAGTGTTGTTCAAACACTACACGTATGGTTAAATGGAAAAATTTGGGTTTTGGTCTTGGATAAAACAAAATTTCACCAAATTTTGTTAGCTGGAACAAGACAAATTATGTTGGAACAACAAACAAAAAAAATCACCAAATGGTAATTTGTACGTCAAGATGCTATTATTGTGGAAAGAAAAGACATATCAACGCATACCACTACAAATTCCTTGACAAGGTGAGATGTGCATTGAAACAAAAAAAATTGGTTCCAGATTCAAGGAGATCTAAAAAATGAATTAAAAAGGTTGATTTATATGATGATGTATCTTGTAACTCATCAACTAGTGCTTCAGAGAATAATATATAATGTACATGTGGTTTCTTGAAACACATGTCAAGTGGTCAAGAAAGGATTAAGTGGAAGACACACAGAAGTATGAATGGGAGTTATTGATGCTGATGTGGTTCATGGAGTTCAGATAAATTTCAAAAAGATATTTGAAGATATTCTTGGAGAAGAAATGTGCAGCTAAAGATATTCTTGGAGAAAATATTCTTGAAGATTTATTTATTTTATCTAAAGAGGATAGTTTCTTTTTTGTTGATTCAATCTAGGGATACATATCTCATAAGTATATGAGTATATATACAAGGGAGGTGTGTTCTGTTAGGTTTAGCCAAAAAAAGATAGAAAATCGATTCATTTGTTTCGGTGATTTCGTAAATAAGTCGAGTAACTAGTAGGAACACAAGTCTGGTTGTTCCACGACTTGTGTAAGTAGATATTAGTTGGTGAGGGGTGCCGTAGTGTCGTGTAATACCAATTAGAAAAATTCTTGTTGTAAGATTGCATAAATGAATATAGTTGGTGTGTTGAGAATGTAAGCACTTTATCAAACCTCATTAGTTGTTGTGTGCATCATCGTTCTCTACTTTTTCAATGTTGTTTCTTGTTCTTTGATCTTTGTTAACCAAAATTTTACTTTTTGTTGTAATCGCGGTAGGTTTTTAAGATAACATGATTTAATCCTCCTTATAACGTCAAACTATGTGGATCAAATTACCAGGATCCTCATACAGTTTAAATGTTTCTTTAGGAGGAACGTCGAATGCCCATGAATAGTGATAAAATGTAGGATAAGTTGTTTTGTCTTTGGAAATAAAACCAATCAAGACTCAATACGACACCCGATGAGGATTTGCTCCACTAACCACCTGCCAAAAGGATTATAGCCTGCTATAGTAACATTGTCAAGAAATTATCAGGGGACAGAAATGGTTTTGTCCTCCAAAAGACTCTCTGATGTTCTAGTCACGATGGGCCAGAGTGACTCGACAAAGAGTCTAGTTTTGGGTGCAACCGAAGTTGTGGTAGGATTAGTCTTGACGATCTAAGGCCCAGTTATGCAATTTAGTAAAATGTTTTAAGAAGAGTAAAGGCTGCTTTCAAATATGGGTGGGAACTCTCTGAATGGCAACTTGGATCATGAGGGACCCGAGAGGAAAAAATAAAAAAAGGAAAAGTATACGAAGGGTCATGGAGAAATCTCTCGTATAGGTTAGTATAAAAAGGAGGTTGGAGACTAGAATTATCTTTTGGATTTTAGATCATTAATATGACTCTTTAAGCGTAATCCTTATGTTTTTCACCATACTCACCCCCTCTTTCCTTAACGAGAGTGAGATGTATTTATAATATTTTTACCTAAATCGACTGGGAGAGTCAGATTTGTTGTCATTAAGATAGAGTCACTCTCGTCTGCCGCGTGTTAATGGTTGTGTTTTGCATAATGGTTACTGTTACACATACAGTTATTGAACATTAAGTATTGGTCGGCATTGCTTGTATCGATGATATAATGAAGGGAGTGGCACACCCACTGAAAGCGTCAAGACCCCATGTCCCCATCCTCTTGTCTCACGGAGGTTCTATTCCGTTGGTTTGTCCATTTCGGAAAACCAAATACCATATATTCAAGGGATTGAAGACTTATGTTGTCTTTAGTGGATGGTTTCTTACGAGGCAGATCCACAAATCGTGTCCTTATTGGTTCTAACCTATCACTTCTTGAAAAATTTGTATATGTTTATTTTAGAAAAAGTCATGAAAAAGGCTTTGTTCTTTTTAGAGTCGAGTCGGCAAGGGACGGAAACCCACAACATACACTATCATGGTGGTAAACATAACTCCATAGCGTCACTGCCATTAAAGGCACATACAAAAGTGGTGATTAAAAGGGACATTAAAATCATGAGCGACAGCAGAACTCTTGATTTTGATACTTTTTAATATTTTTCTCTTGTTGTATCTTTTCTTTTCCAGAATACATGTTATCTTAACAATGTCTCAGATTTTACCTTCTCAATCACTGTAAATGCACTATTGTGCGCTGTAGTAAATATAAGGTTCGAATCCTACAGAGTTCAACGTTACACGACAATGAATAATGAATCAAGTAAAGCTAGGAAGAAACTATGGTTTTGTAGTATCAATTGCTGAAAGTAAATAATTGTAGTAAATAAAAACGGTGTAAACGAAGGGAGAAAGACGTTGGGCTCATGGAATGTCGCAAGTATCAATGATCGACTAAGTTATCTAACTAATTAGGGATTTGTTAACAACCCGTTCTAGAACTCGAAACACTATTATAAATCTAGTCTACTCCCGCAACACTAACTATCTAAACATGAATAATCAGAATTTCCTATTAGTACTAGTATGTGGTTCCTAAATAAACATGTCAGCAATTCTAAACAAGTCCTCATAAAGTTCACAAAGACGAAATAACTTCAAATTTTGCTGGCTATTCATGTCTAAACTCATATATTGTAGATTCTGGTGCATAAATTAAACCTACAAATCATAAGGTAGATAATTAAGTTAACTTAATCATTGAGAACACAAAGATGAAGAACTATAATGATAAATTCCTAATTTAATTAAGCTAAACCTAATCGATCATCGAATCCCTTTGAACAAAACCTAAACACAACTAGTAGATTACTCAGACATAAATACATTAAAATCGAATTCAAAGTTTGCATAAATATCAAATTAATAATCGATGAGGATTCAGAAAGTACTTCTAGAAGAGTAATGATTTATTCTCCCTTAGCTATAAAAAAATTAAGCAAAAGCAATTAAACACAAGTTGTAACTACTCTGAGGTTGAGCAACATTATTTATATAAGATAAGAAATCCCTTAAGTCGGTTCCTAAATCAGCTGGAAACTGGGGAAATTTTGCATTGTGGATCGGTCAATCCCTGCTTCAAAACGCGCAACTTCATTTAAACATCAATCTGGTCGATCTTTCTTACAACTGATCGATCTAGTTTTGAACTGGCCGATGTTTCTTTGAACTGGTCGATCCTTCTTTGATCGGTCGATCTCTGATGCATTTCCTTTGATTCTTAAAGCTTTAAAACGTCTTATGCAAATCCAAATCTTCCTGTAACTCCTTAGACTTGTAAAACCTGTAAAAGATAATAACAAGACCGAAAGGACATAAAACCTATCATAGATGCAATAAAAGACACTAAAAACATATGGAATCAATGGATGAAATCTAAAACCATGACACATGACTTTAATTTTGGGTCGTAGTCACTGGTCTAGCGACTCTAAATAGAACAGGGTCAAAGTGAAAAAAACCTCTAAAGATTGTGAGTTTGAATAGTTTTTTCAGAGATGAGAAGGCCAAGGCGTTCGGGTTTGAATAGAGGCTCTCATATTTTTGGGTTTTTGGGTTTAGCACTAGAGGCCCCATTCGAGTATTTCAATTATCCTAGTTGGATTTGGTTCAGATAACTTCGGATTCGAGTTGGTTCTACAAAAGTTTTAGGGAACTGTTAATTACCCGAACACCCATTGGTTATGGTTTGCATCATGTACTTAAAAAGTATCCGAAATAACATAAAAGTATCCAAAATAACCTAAAACCTACCTGAAGTAACCTAAAAAGTTACCCGAAGTAACATAAAATTTATCTGAAGTAACCTAAAAACTACTCGGAGTAACCTATACTTATTTTTATGTGTAATGTTTTGGTTACTTCAGGGTTTCCGTTTGGGTATTAGGTACTACCCAAACTTGAAATATCTCTAACATTAACACCCGTACCTGATTTGAATCCGATTCTTTGGATCGGTTAGGATCAGTTATTTTGGTATGCTTGTTTATACCCAGCCTAGAGAGGATACAAAATATTTTCTCCATAGAAGAAAAGGAATCAGAGAAAGAAAAGTAGATTACTGGGTTGCCTTGTGTCGATGAATATAAGAACGTCCATGTAGACATATGATGTGTCATGGGTTTGATCGTTTAAACCTTTGATTTCATATGTTTTTAGTGTCTTTAATTGAGTATAGGATAGGTTTTGTGTCTTTTTGGTCTTGTATATAACATTTACAGGTTTTACTAGTCGTTAGAGCTAAATGGATGATATGGACCAGTTTTATATGTTTCAAGACTTCAAGAATCAAATGAAGAGAAGTTGGGATCGCCAGATCCAACTTTAGATCAACCAGATTGACAATTAATAAAGTGACGCAGTTTGGAGTAGGGATTGATCGATCCAGCTTAGAACCGATCGATCTGTGAGGCGACAAAATCCAATTTCAACCAACTTTAAGAATTATCTTCTCATATAAATTGAGCATCACGATTCCCTGGAGTTCCAAATTGTTATTCTTGTCTTTAAAAATTTTAATTTATGTTTTCGTAGCTAAGGTTGAAGGAAACTTTATCTCTTCTAGAAGTGTTTTTTGAATCCTTGTTAAAGTTATTTTTATATTTATGCTATCATTGAATTAGTTTTTGATGACTATGTGTGAGTAATCCACCAGTTGGGTTTAGGGTTTATTCAAAGGGATTCGATGATCCATTATGTTATTAAATTGAGGATTTATCATTATGGTTCTTCATATTTTATGTTCTCTATGCTTATGTTAGGTTGACAAATCTAACATCAGATCTCTAGGTTTAATCTATGCGCCAAAAGAGATTGTTAGGTTACCAGAATCAAAAATTTTGTGAGCTTAGTATCCTTAGCCAATGGGAGTTGAAGATAAGTCGTCTAAGTGAACATATCAAAGTTGTTAAGAAAGTTGATATGTCTTCTAAGACCCATTCGGAAGTTTAGTGTCTTAGGTTACATATTTAGATAGTTAGTACCACGAGAGTAGGCTAGTTTAGATAGTTAAGTCGTGTAAGTGAACATATCGAATTTATTGAGAAAGCTGATATGTCTTCTAAATCTCATTTGGGAGTTTAGTGTATTAGATTACATGTTAAGATAGTTAGTACCACGGGAGTAGACTAGCTTTACCATAGTGTATCGACTTCGACCATCCAAAGGAATGGACGTTTCAACGACATCTTATGCGACTGGTTTGGTGCTAGGGATATTTAATCTTCTGATGGTTCATTTGATTTATTCGATTGAATTTTCATCAGTTCTTTCATTAATGGTGCGTACTCTTTTTCCCAGGTCCCGGTTTATCCCAACTGAGTTTTCTGGGATTGGGTTTTAACGAGACCACCATTATTGATTCTCTTCCGAGCTACTGATTTTCTTTTATTTTTTCATAAACCTCAGTAACACTTGTTGTAAAAAAGTTTTTTTTTTTGAATATAATTTTACAATTATTCAAAAAAAAAGTGATGACGAGGCTGAGAAGATAAGTAAAAGTTGTAAGTATAGATTTTTTTCTGGATCCGGTGCGTGTGAGAACTGCTTCATAGTGGCTTCATTTAAGCAGATACTGCAGGTGCAGCCTGTTCTTCGTTCGCCGGTTGGAGCTTACACACCAGATTACGGTCTCCATACACGTTGTCCACACGCCCTGTTTAACACATTTTACATTATGAAACGACTCATAAATACCCAAATGTTTTAAATAAACCGAATGCGGCCAAGTTTTCAAGTACCTGTAGTGGGCCAGAACTTGGAGGAGCGGAGCCATGGTGCGGGGAAGGCTGCGTATTCACGAGAATATGGTTTTTGCCATGCGTCTGCCATCAGCAATGAAGGGGGATGTGGAGCTCCCTGTGTGTATTTATGTGTTTAAGGTCATTAGAATTAGACAAGGGAGCAAGTAGGGAACTAATATTACAGTCTCAATTTTCCTTTACCTTGAGAACGTTGTTGTGTGGATCTGCGTTTCCTTTCTCAATCTGTGAAATTTCTTCCCTGATCGAGATGAGTCCACTCATCGAACCAAAAAGAGGTGTCCAGGCCATTCTGGACGTCCATCTTATGGAACCCCTTTGCTTGATATCTGAATTTAATTAGCTTCCGCCAAATCCACAAGCCCCCGGAGAAATTGACGTTAACAGACCAGAAGGAGCCGGCACGGACCAGATTCTTTTGCACCCAGTTGACCCAAAGGGAGGACCTGCTGAGGTGATCCTCCAGATAAGCTTGAAACAGCTGACCTTATTTGCTTCCTCTATCGACCTAATACCCAAGCCTCCCTCCTTCTTATGTTGACAGACGTCTTTCCAAGCCAACTTGGCTTTCCTGGGGTTCAGATCCTGACTGGACCAGAGGAAAGCAGCGCTTATTCTCTCAATCTCCTTTATACAAGCGCTAGGCAGAAGAAAGGCAGAGATCCAGAAATTCGTTAGACTCGATATAACAGAGGTAAGGAGCTGAAGCCTACCCACAAAAGAGAGGAAAAGATGTTTCCAAGAGCTGATCCGAGCCATGATCTTATCTATGAGCGGTTGGAAATTCGCCCTGGTCATCCTCTTCGTTAGAAGCGGTAGACCAAGGTATCTAACCGGGAGATTCCCCATTGTAAGTGAAAAGCGAGTGGAGAGAGCAGTGCGGCGTGACTCTGAGACCCCCGCCAAGAAGAGTGTGGATTTCTCTAGACTAATCTTTAATCCTGAGAAACGCCCAACTCCTTAAAAACCTCCAAGACCTCTACAACTGACCGAGGGCTCCCATCCGAGAAGACTAGAATATCATCTGCAAAACAGAGGTGAGTTATAGATAGACTACGGCAGCCTGGGTGATAACCAAACTTCCCAGCATCCGCCGCTCTATTCAACATCATCGAAAGGGCATTCATGCAGATGACAAAAAGGTAAGGCGACAGAGAGTAGCCCTGCCTCAATCCTCTAGTACTCTGAAAAAACCCTGCAAGCTCCCCATTTACCTGAACCGAGAAGGACGGTGTAGTGATACACAGTCTGATCCAGTTGATGAAGATATCCGGGAGCTGAATAGTAGTAAGCAGGCCAAGTAGAAAAGTCCATTGGACCGATTCAAAAGCTTTAGAGATGTCAA
Source organism: Cardamine chenopodiifolia (assembly GCA_963922655.1). NCBI lineage: Eukaryota > Viridiplantae > Streptophyta > Magnoliopsida > Brassicales > Brassicaceae > Cardamine > Cardamine chenopodiifolia. Next base: position 10,758,280 of record OZ000486.1, on the reverse strand, counting down.
TCTTCAAAGCCCGAGCTGCAATATGCTCCTTGTGGTAGTTTTTGACTAATTCCGATGCTAAGAGAAGATTCTCCATGAGGTAACGGTCCCTGATGAACATAGATTGGTTGGGAGTAATAAACTCATCCAAAACTGTCTTGAAACGATTTGCTAAGATCTTAGAAATCACCTTATAGAAAACGTTGCAACAAGAAATGGGTCTGTAGTCTTTCATAGTCGCAGCATCTGACTTCTTTGGAATAAGGGCTAAGATTGTCGTGGTGACTCCCTTAGGGAGAAAGCCATAGGCAAAAAAAGATTGAATTGCAACGACAAAGTCCTTGCCAATCCAAGGCCACATCTCCTTGAAGAACTCCACCGTGTAGCCGTCAGGGCCAGGAGATTTGTTTGATGGCATGGAGTAAAGAACCCCTTTAATCTCTTCCGGCGAAACTACTGCACAGAGTTGGGTCCTCTCGATTTCTGAGCAATGGAATTCAACGAGAGAGCTCAAGTCTGAGGCCCTCACTCCCGTAAAATCCAAAGGAGTGTGAGTAAAAATGTCCGTGAAATACCTAACCGCTTCTGTCTTAATATCCTCCAGGTTGTTTAGAACAACTCCCTCATGGTTGCAAATTTCTCTAATCGAGTTGCGCGCTTGCTGTTCCTTGACTGCATTGTGGAAGTAGCGGTTATTTTTATCACCGACCTCCAGCCAGTGCAGCTTTGCTCTTTGTCGCAGGAAGAGCTCCTCTAAATGTGCCACCTTCTCCCATCTCTCGTACGCTAAGGCTTATGAGGCAGACATAGATGGGTCCGGATGGTCAAGGGTTGTCTCTTGGCAAGTACAGAGATCCGCATAGGCCTCTTCAACTCGCCTAGACAAGTGGTGAAGCTTTGAACGACTTAAACCTCTGATCTGAGGCTTCAGAACTTTTAGCTTCTTCGAGAAACGAAAAAGAGAGGATGTGGACACAAATAACTCCTCGGTATTATTCCAATAAGCCTCCACCAGAGGGGAAAACTCTTCCACTTGCAATAGCACATTAGAGAATTTAAAAGGAGTTCTCGGGTGTAAAGAAGTACCAAAGAGATTAACGTGAGCTCGGAGATGATCCGAGCAGCCTCCGGCTTCAAAAATGCAGAGAGAATCCGGATGCGCATGGAGCCAAGCATCATTGACTAAGACCCTATCTAGCTTCTTGCAGATCAGCTCATTTTCACGTTTATTGCACCAAGTGAAAAGGGGGCCATGGTAAACCATATCCTCGAAAGCGCACTCGCGAACCGTCTCCTGAAAAGCGAGCATGCATAGAAAAGCACCGACTAGAAGACCTCCTGAATGCTCTGAACTAGCCAGGGTATCATTGAAGTCCCCTAGGCACAACCAGGGCATATCACGGTATGCCAGAGAAGCTTTTAAATCTTTTAGATCAGACCAAAAGATGTTCCACTCCTCTACTACATTAGAAGCATATACAAAAGACACAAGGAATTCTGTACCTTCGTCAATGGAGACTAAGCAAGAGACCATCTGCCCACTCATCGACACCATTCTCACAGAAACCCGATTATCCCAAGGAACCCAAATACGGCCAAGGGGGTTGAAAGAATAGTTTAAGAGCATAGACCAGTTAGGCAAAATTGAAGAAACCATCGGAGCCGCACGGGATTCATGAACTCTAGTTTCTAGAACTGCACCGAATAATAGATGCTTCGAGGTAATCCAATTCTTTAAGATAATGTGCTTACGCTTCTTATTGAAGCCCCGCATATTCCAGAAAAAGGCTGACATAAAAATTATTTTTTATGAGGAACCCTTTTACCGAGACCACCTTGGAATGGCTGCTTATCCTTCTTCGACCCTTCTAATTTTCCTTTAGTTTTGGATGAGCAGGGAAGATAAGCACGGGTCGATGAGGATCCGTCAATTATCGCACCATTTTCTCCTCCTCAAGCTTGGCGCGATGGGTCTGGTCTACCTCCAGCACCACCGAGTTAACCTGATCCGAAGCCTTACGAGCTTCCAGCTCTTTAGAAAGGTTTCATGTGCCCCGACTCAAATTATGAAGGTCTCCACTTGTATTCACCATTGAAGTAGTTTCCGGAGCAAGCTGGGACTAAGCAGAAGCAGTAGACTGAGGCCCCGGAAGCACCGGATGCTCTGTTTTCTAACGCGTGAGCAGAGGCACCAAATCCTGTGGCATGATGGAACACTGAGGGGAATCCGCTGGTCGAGGTAAAGGAATGTGAGCCACAGGATCAGAGTGAGGCGGTGAAGACGAAGAGCATTGATGGGGCTGAGACGTCTGCGGAACTGGTGAAGCTGTCTGGCGTACCGTCTCAGAGCCGTCTACAGGAGGAGAAACCTGATCTACAGACAAGATAGCAGCAGCGGTGCAAGAATCAGCAGAAAACAGAGTATTGGGAGTTGAAGAAGTAGCAGGCTGGAGAGCAACAGGGCTTCGAGTCGCTGGATCCTGGTTTTTAGCTCCAGTAGGTCGAGTAGTTACTGTAGTAGGCGGAACATGAGAGCTTAACGGCTTAGGGTCTAGGGTGAGAGCCTGCAACTTAGATGGAGCAGAAGGATCAGAGTATTGTGTAGACACCACTTGAGTGGTCGGTAAACTAGCAACCGAACTATCATCCAGGTCAATGGTGCTTAAAACCTCAAAACAGGATTGGAGTTTCACTTCTGCGTTACTAGGAGAGCGAAACCATACTTGTGCATTCATATTAGCACCATCCATATAAACTTGGCCTCCATTTTCATGAATTATATTGCAAATCTCGTCGATACCTTCTTCATAGACTCCATAGGTTGAAGGGTATGTAACCTGATATTCCAACAGAACTTAAAGTGGATGAAAGAAGTAAATACATACCATAAGGGCAGTCAAGTTGTCCTTGTTGGCTTCAGCGGCTTTCCTCAACTCTTCGATGTTAATGTTTTCCTTGGCATCAGTTCCAACGGCAACAATTTTAAGTCCACACATGGCAGCACTAGCAGGGTTTGTCCCATGTGCAGAAACAGGTATGATGCACACATTTCTGTGATGATCCCCTCTTGACTGCATAATTCATTCACCCATTAACCAAATTTTGGTAGAGTGTAAGTTCATATTGGAAATAGGGAAACTGGAGTCAGGTTTTACCATATGATATGCGCGGATAACCATAAGTCCGGCATACTCGCCAGCAGCACCGACATTAGGTTGTAACGAGAAAGAGTCAAACCCAGTGATCGTACATAAGATCGTACATAAGAGATTACCCAAATTCGCAAACATTTCCCATAAGTTGTCAAATAAAATATCAGTTCATGGTTAACTTTATCAGACAGACAGATTAAATATGTGGTCTTACCTGATAACCTTGGGCTTGTTCAACAGGAACAAAAGGGTGCATGTCGGCGAAACTTGGCCATGTGACTGGCATCATTTCGGTCGTCGATCAAGATCCAAGTGGAATCATGCTGTGGCACAATGATATCTTTAGATTGTAACTTGTGGATGTACCTAAGCAACTCGTGCTCCGTGTGGTACCTAATCAAACGTAAAAAAGGGAAAGTAGATGTTAGGTACTTAACAAGCCACAAGGGAAAAAACAATCCAAGCTTCGGAGAAGATATTATACATGTTGAAGATCTGGTGGGTCAGATAAGGGGTCTCTCTTGCTAGGCTAGAAGGAATAGCATTCTGAACCTCCGGAGCAAGAGACTCAGCCGTGAATTGAACCTTTGTACATTGGAGTAAGAGAAATCAATATTTCAAGCAAACATGGAAAAGAAACAGGAGGAAGGAATGGATATTAGTACTCACGGGCTTGCCAGAAGCAAAAACTTCGAAGAGTTTATCAACATCATCCAAGGTGGTTGTTTCATCGAAAGCAGCAGTAATCTTAAAGGACAATGAAAAACAAAACCTCATTGTTAATAATCATATCAGGATATTTAAGGAGTAATACATACAGTACTAAGAAAATCACAGTGTTGGAGTCCACAAGACGCAGATTGATCTCCTTCTTGGCTGCCGCATCAACAAGCGCATGTGCATCTGAACAGTTAACTTTCACAGTGTCAAAGAAAGGAAGATCTTGGACTTCAGCAGTTCCTAGTTTCTTCAATCCTAAAGTCAATACACCAGCCAGACCATGAACCCGTTGTGCTATAGATTTTAAGCCTTCTGGTCCATGGTAAACAGCATACATGGCACTCATGTTTGCAAGCAACGCCTACAACAATGTTAAATAGGTGAAATAATTAAATTCAAAAAGTAGAACTCTCTAAAAGGTTTTTTAGCAATAAGATAAAGCGATATACTAATTCTTTCCACTTTTGGTAACTATCAAAACGGTAAGGAGTTACTTATCATTATCAAATCCTATAGAGTTTTGAAACAATTTTACCTGAGCGGTACAAATGTTGCTGGTAGCTTTATGTTGTTCTCTAGTCTGCATAGCCATACGCAAAGCTTGCTTCCCAGAAGAATCAACACTAACATTAATAATTCTCCCAGGCATCATCCTCTTATACTCTTGTGAAGTAGCCAAAAAAGCAGCATGAGGACCACCATAACCCATCGGAACACCAAACCTCTGAGCCGAACCAACAACAATATCCGCACCAGATTCCCCCGGCGGTTTCAACATAGTCAAAGCCAACAAATCCGTAGCCATCACAACTTTAACACCATTACCATGAGCATTCTTAACAAACTCACCATAATCCAAAACTTCACCTTCAGTTCCAGGATACTGAACCAGCACACCACACACATCACCAGAGCTATAATCAACATCTTTCAAATCAAAACCATCAGCTTGAGTTTTGCAAATATCAATCGTCTGAGGATGACAGTTACTAGCAATCACAAACGTCTTCTTCTTCCCTTTTTGAATATTGTTACACATCGCCATTGCTTCTGCTGCTGCAGTACCTTCATCAAGCAACGAAGCGTTTGACATTGGTAGACCAGTGAGATCAGTGATCACCGTTTGGTAACTAAGCAAAGATTCGAGTCTTCCTTGTGAAATCTCAGCTTGATAAGGTGTGCATGGAGTATACCAAGCTGGATTCTCCATAATATTACGTAAAATCACTGGAGGAACATGAGTGTTGTAGTATCCATACCTATGAATGATTTGAATACTTTGTTCTTCGAAGCTAAATCACTCATATGCTCAATCATTTGATTCTCTGTTAATACTCCATCGAACTTCGAAAACTTCATTGAATCTAACCGTATCGCTTTCGGAACTGTTGAATCGATCAGTGTATTGAGAGATTCGAATCCGCAGTAATTCGCCATTTGTGTTTGTTCTTCCGGTGTAGCGGAGTTGTGACGGCGTGGGAACGTGTCGCTTGGCTTCAAAGCATCGACGGAGATTGATCGTCTTTGGTGTTGATTCTTAAAAGCTGATACAGCTCCGGTGATGACGTCACGACGGTGAAGGAGGAAGGATGAGACATATCTTGAGGGAGTAATAACCGCTGGCGCGGGGAGAGATGAGGATTCGACGTTACGGTGTCTTTTTTTCTCGTTGATGAGACGTTTCACAATCCCTCTGTAAGCAAGTCTCCTTGCACGCTCCATAACCAAAAAATTTGAATCTGAGTGAGTAGAGAAGAGATGCACTTCTGAAATGAAGATAGTATATATATTATTATAGTTTCTAGTTGGCTAATTAATTAATAATAAAAATGGGTTTGTGAAAGGGGTTGGTGACAAGGATTGAATAGTCACATTTTACATAGATTCCACGTTTTTTGCATCGAAGGAATATCTTCAAAAAATAATTTGAAAAAAGTGCGGCTGTAGGCATTTGATGCTATATATATTTTGGATTTACATTAGAATATTAAAATTTTGAATGTTATTCCGAAGTTTTAAATCTTAATGTGTGTCAGGCTTTATAAATTCAAATATACATACAATAAAACCGCAAGTGCATAACTCAATCGTGTATAGTACATAATCGATCCAAAAAAAAAGTGAAACCACAAGTATGAATTCTTTGAGAGTATAATGAATATTAAGGTGAATGTCTTGGGTGTTTCTAATCTAAATTAAGCAAGTAAAAGCAATCTAAATTCAATAGGTAAAGGTGTTGGGCGATAAGGACTATCCAAGGATCATGAATCTCTAAGGTTTCAGTAGTTTTCATACATTCTTTTCTAATAAGATTCTAGAACTTGCAACACTAAAGTGGTTCCTTCTATAAACAAGACTACTTTTGATAGGAAAGTTAACTATGTCTAATCTCCTCCATGACTCAACCATCAGGCAGACACACGACAAAAACTATTCATGCATTATATCCTATTGGTCCTAATTCACATGAATTGGCTGATGGGCTGGTCATGATGCTAACTGCTTTATCTAAAGAGTTTGGGAGAAGGATGTTGCACTTTCAACGAGACCCTTCTCCTAAGTTCGGTTGTAAGTGATCAATCAAACAATAAGCATTAAAAACAAGTCTAGAGAAAAGAATCATAATCATAATATAGAGAGAAAAAAAATCTAAAAAACCTACACAATAGTAAACCATGAATCCCCTTTAAGCACCCCCACTAAACCTAACAAAAAGACAACTTAGACTTAATCAAACAAACAATGACAGACGATGATATGGAAAGCATAATTATATATAAGTTTGAAGAGGATTTAAGGGATCTTCTATGTAGAGTAATTGATCTTCTCCATTACACAAAACAATAGAAATCAAGATGAAAAGAGTTGAGAAATGAATCAAGGAGGCAACAATGGAGGTGGAAGTTCTTGGAAGGTTCTTCAATGGATGGGGATGTCTCTTATGCTCCTTATTTGCACTGCCTCTTTATGTTTCACAAGGTTCTGAGGTGACCTGGCACAGTTGCGGGGTCTTTGCCTGCACCAAAGAGGGGTTCCAGCGCTATACGGACTTCTGTAACCGCGTTGGTGCCATCTAATGGACATGTTGTGCTGCTTTCATCATAACTTCTGATTAGCTGGATGGATTGGAATTATTCTAATTGGAGGTGAAAGATGACTCTTCTAGACTTCCAATTGAATATGGCTAACTGTAAGGTCTTCAAATGTATCCTTCAATCTGTGGTTCATAAACTATCTAGGAGCTCATTATGCTGCTTTCTGCTGCTTTTCGACCAAGAACATATGGAGACTATAAAATCCATATATATATCCGAAAATCCTTAAGAAAAAATTAGTTTCACATGAAATCATTATTAAAAACATATAACAACCATTGCTAAAATAGGTAAAATACGATCTTATCATCAGCCCTTTCGTATCTTCTAACTTTCTCATATTATGTAATCATTTTCATCTTATCATGTTTATCATAAAATAATATAACATCACAACTTATCATGTTAATACATCATGTCATGATATGTCCTAGCATATCATGTTCTAACTCATCATATGTTATGTCATATCATCATGTAATCAAATAACAAATCAACAAGCATTGGTATGGTTACAGTTTTTGCGTCTAGGATTTATGAAATTAGATCACAACAGTCGTCAGCTTTAAACTTTGATAACCGCCAAATTTTATATTGGAATCCTAATATGTAAGATGCTCAGTAAAGCTGACATCAAGGGCTTTCAATGATATGACTTCAGAAGTTGTTTTTTCAAGGTTCGATCTTTAGAGAACTGATTCAGCAGAACGTACATAACTTGTACAAGGAAACTCCAAAAACGGATCCATTTTCAGTTGTGGCTTGATTTAAATATCGTTCATCTCTTCGGAAAACATCATCAAAACTAAATTTGTTTCCTCCTCCATTTGTTTATTCTCATAACTGGTTGAAACTATCTTGAGATTCTTATCTACGTCACTTCTCTTTATTTTTCTCTCTCTCACGACTTCTATCCCTCTGTCTGAGCAAGGAGGCACGAAAATCAGAGCCAAAAAACCCTTAAATTTCAGTAAAAATGACTCTTCATCAAATTTGGTTTTGGGCTCAGTGGGCTTTTAATAGACCAGGACACCGTAATCCAAAACTGCCGAATCGGAGTGTTACAATTCTTCCCACTTAAAAAGAATTCATCCTTAAATTCTTGAACATCTGTTCTCTATACAAAAAATTTGATCGCAACTCAAGCGGTACACCCTAATCATAATTCTGCTGAATCATTCTGATGAACATCTAGCTGAACTTCTGGAATAACTTCCACTGGTCTCAGAACACATAATAGTAACTCCTAATTTCACACTCACAACAGAAAGAAATCAAACAAAAAAAACTATGTAATTCATAACATGCGAAGAATCAAACAATGAAATCAATAAAAGAACATCAAATTTTAATCAAAACAATGTCCTTCACTATTATCTTGTAAGGTATGTGCACTTGCTTTCTTGCTTACCTTCTAAGCCTCAACTTTGACATGCTGAACACACAGGGTTGGAACTAGAACCCTAATAGACGAACAAAACAGAAGCTAATTACAAGTTTGTAGTTGGTGATTTTTTTCTTGAAAACAATTTTTGAAAAAAAATTTGGAGTCTTGATCCTCTAGGTCAGAACTTGTAATTAACCTAGACTCTGATAACAAATTATAATACCCGTCCACACCACACAAGGCAAGACTGCGTATTATCATCTAGTCTTGCCAAAACGCTTATTCTTTTAAAACATTCACCAACAAACTAGTTCAAGTTGCAACTCCTTGAACTTATTATTTGGGGAACAAGGGAAAAGAGGGGTGAGTAATGAATTACTCAGTGAGGATATCTTTTCTACCCACTCAAACACAATAATGACATCCCAAACATATTCAACAATGAGCACTTAGCATAGAATCAAATACCACATTCTTAAACATACATTCAATCAACATACAATATTATGCAAGAATCATCCCAACATGTTTCATCTTATTATACTATCTTAACTTACGAGATGATATTATTTTATTCTCTTACTAATCATGCAATTGGAAACATAGCATCTCATCTCGAATCACTTGCATGCAAATCACAAGAACATATTACATCATTATGGTGCAATCCACAACTCAGGACTAATACCCACACTCAAAGCAAGGCTCTCAATGTCTCAATTAATCCCACATTCAGAGAAAGGTTTTAGTGGCTCAACTACTCCCACACTCAGAGCAAGGCCCTTAGTGACTCAACTACTCCAACACTCAGAGCAAGGCCCTTAGTGACTCAACTACTCCAACACTCAGAGCAAGACCCTTACTGGCTCAACACTCGTCATCCCTTTTGTATCTTCTAACTTTCTCATATTATGTAATCATTCTCATATTTTTATGCTTATCATCAAATCATATAACATCATAACTTATCATCTTCATACATTATTTCATTCTATGTCCTAGCATATCATATTCTAAATCATCATATCATCATGTAATCAAACAAAAAATCATCACGCAACAACAAACACAAATATACGTTAAATCCTGCAACATCTAATCCCACACTTAACAATTCTTGAAAAACATATCAAGAAAGTAAGTATTGTAGATCACATCCTCACCTTTTTCTTTCTTTCCTATTTGGACTTTTTGTTTTTGGACTTTCCTATTATGATCTTTAGTCTTCGTGTAACTTTTATTTTTTGGAAACTTTCCCTTTTCGGAAACTTCCCTAACTTGAAACATTCCTTTCTACAATTTTATGTGTCTGGACTTTCCTTTTTAGAATACTCCATGTTTGGACATTTTATTTTTAGAATCTTCTTACTCCCAGAATGTACATCGGAATCCTGATATGTAAGTGACTTTGGCAATCTGACGTTGAGGGCTTCCAACGATATGTTGATCGTTTTCTAACACTCTACGGTTCACTGGGAAACTGCTTCTGAAGTTGGGTTTTTGCAAGGTTTGATCTTTAGAGTACTGACTCAGTAGAATGTACATAACTTCTAGAAGGAACCTCCAAAAAGGGATCCACTTTTTGTTGTGGCTTGATTTAGATGTCGTGCATCTCTCCAAAAAAATCATCAAAAATAAGTTTGTTTGCTCCTCCTTTTGTCTATTCTCTCATAATTGGTTAGATTTGTCTCGAGATTCTTACCTAGATCACTTCTCTATATCCTACTCTTTCTCAAGACTTCTATCTCTCTATCTAAGAAAGAAGGCACAGAATCAGAGCCAAAACCCTAAAATTCCTTTAAATATGACTCTTCATTAAATTAGGTTTTGAGCTTAGTGGACTTTTAATAGACCATGACAGTGTAATCCAAATCTGCATAATCGGTGTGTTACAATTCTCCTCCACTTACACGGAATTCTTCCTCAAATTCTTGGACATATGTTCTCTATATGAAATTTCTAATCTTGCAGCTCCAGCGTACACCCTAACCATAGTTCTGATGAATCATTCTGATGAACATCTAGCTGAACTTGTGGCATAACTTCCACTAGTCTCAGAATACATAATACTAACTCCTACTTTCACACTGATAGCGAAAATAACTCAAAGAAAAAAAAACCCATGCAGTTCATAACATGCGAAGAATCAAACAATGAAATCAATAAAAGAACATCAAATTTTAATCAAAACAATGTCCTTCATTGTTATTTCGTAAGTTATGTGCACTTGCTTTCTTGCTTACCTTCTAAGCCTCAACTTCGACATGCTGAACACACAAGGTTAGAACTAGAACCCTAATAAACTTGAACAAAACGGAAGCTAATTTCAAGTTTGTATTTGGTAAATTTTTTTTCTTGAAATCAATTTTCAAAATCGTTTTTGGAGTCTTGATCCTCCGAGTCATAACCAGAGTGACCTTAACCCATTCTCTGATACCAAATTATAATACTTGTCCATGCCACACAGGCCAAGATAGCGTATTATCATCTAGTCTTGCCAAAATTCTTATTCTTTGTATAAATTCACTAACAAACAAGTTCAACATGAAACTCCTTGAACTTATTATCTTGGGGAACAAGGGAAAAGAGGGGTGAGTAATAAATTACTCAGTGTGGAGATCTTTTCTTCCCACTGAAACACAATAAGTACATCCCAAACATATTCAACAATTAGCACTTAGCATAGAATCAAATACCACATTCTTAAACATACATTTAATCAACATACAATATTATGCAACAATCATCCTAACACGTTTCATCTTATTATACTATCTTAAATTATGATATGATATTAATCTAATCTCTTACTGATCATGAAATTTCAAACATAGCATCTCATCTTGAATCACTTGCATACAAATCAAAAGAACATATCACTACGGTGCAGTCCACAACTCAGGACTAATAACAACACTCAGAGCAAATTCAGTCGCTTAACTACTTCCATAATAAGAGCAAGACCCTTAGTGGCTCAGCTACTCCTACACTCAGAGCAAGACCCTTAGTGACTCAACCACTCCCACACTCAGAGAAAAGCCCTTAGTGGCTCTACTCCCACACTCAGGCTCGTCAGCCTTTTTGTATCTTCTAACTTTCTCATATTACATAATCATTCTCATCTTATCATGCTTATACATCATGTCCTCTTATATGCTAGCATACCACGTTCTAACTAATCATATCATGTCATGTCATATGATGCTCAAACAAAAAACCATCACGCAACAACAAACACAAATATACCAGCTAACCAGCTGAAGATCATAAAAAGAAAAGGAAGAATGAAGGAAAACATAAGTATTACCAAGGAAAAACTAGGAATTGAGCTTGATCACCGAGCTAACCAGCTGCCGGAACTAGGAACTGAGCTAGATTACCAAACTAACCAGCTGATGGTAGCTCAGCTAGCTAAAAAAGGGAACTAACTTGAACACTCGAGCTGGGTCAGCTGCTCGGTAGCTCGACCTAGATGGGGAGTGAAGGTAAGATGAACCAGCTAAGGTGCTATTGATCAGCTGGAAGTATTGAGGCAATTACTCGAGGGTTGACCGAATGGGTGCGAGTAACAAGCGGTTACATAACCGTTGGACGGTTACCAAAAATATAATAAATTTGTATTTGATCGGGGAAAACTATAAAAAGGGCCACCTGGCCTTGATTTCAAGATAGAAAAATATGAGAAAATTCCAGAGGATTTCCCGAGATCATATAAGAGATAAACACTAAGGAATTGTGAGTCTGATAGCGGGTATCGGAAAGGAATCATTGGCGAGGAAAAGGATCAACAGTTCGAGGAAAGAACAGAGTAATGCCATATCAATTCAAGGCGATCGAGGGAAAAAAGATGATCATGAAAAGGATTGGACTTTGGCACGAGACTCAAGGTCGGGAGGAGATGGGTGGTGATGTACCGGGTAGATAGGATCGTATAACTTTTAATAACTTATATGCAAACTCAAAACTTGTATCGAATCCTTTTTTTATAAATAAAAGTATCTGGTTTCTTCTTTTACTCTAATAATTTGTTTTAAACTCTAAGTAATGAATCACAGAATGAACCTCAAACGAGAATTATCTAAGGAATACACCTATAAAACAAGTTAAGTAAAGTAGGGATTCCTCTCGAACTTGAGGATTCGGGACGGGTCCTTACAAAGCGGCTCTGGAAAGCTAACGTCGAGGGTTTTCTAATTATATGTAGATTTTTTTCTAACTCTCTACGGTTCACCAGAAAACTGCTTATGAAGTTGGCTTTTCGTGAGTTCGATCTTCAGAGAACAGAATCAGTAGAACGTGCATAACATATAGATGGAAACTCCAAAAAGGGATACGCTTTTGGCTATAGCTTGATTTAGATGTCTTGCATCTCTCCAAAAAAGTCATCAAAAATAAATTTAATTGCTCTTTTGTTTCTCTATTCTCTCATAACTTGCTGGATCTATCTTGAGATTCTTATCTACGTCACTTCTCTTTATCTCGCTCTCTCTCTCTCACGACTTCTATCTCTCTATCTTTCCAAGCAGGCGCAAAAATCAGATTCAAAAACCCTAATATTCCTTTAAATATGACTTCATTATGTTTTGGGCTAGTGGGCTCTTAATAGACCATGACACCGTAATCCAAAACTGCAGAATCAGAGTGTTACAAATTTCATATGTGTTTTATATTTTGAATACTAGAGTCCACGTACCTCTGTTAGCAAAGGTGCAAAGAAGAAGTACATTCTGTTATATTGCAATAACTCTGGAAAAAGAGTTGCAGAAGGTTGAGTATGTTCAACTGATCCAATAAATGTTGTCCATTTTGTCCCTTTAGGTCCCAATGCTACAAAGGTCTGGGTAAAATTGTCAAAGATAGTTGGTGCAAGTGTGTGGACACTAAACTCATAAATCATATACATTTCTGATGTAGTAAGCGCTATAGTGGCTTTTTCTAATGATAAACTCATGTTCCTCTACAGTATTAAGCTCTTGTTGTTAAACTCATGTTGCTGAGATTTAAGTATTTCGTTTTATATAACTCATGTGTTTAAATTTCGTTGAAAAAACTCATGTTTTAAATTTCAATGGAAATTAATTGGAAGGATATTCCATAATTTCCACCAAAAATAAAAAAGATTAAAACTTAACAATACATTTCGACTAAAACAATTTAAACTTAAAAATTGACAACAAAATTTGTTTCATATAAAATTAATAAATATAATATATAGAATAATTCTTTTCTCACACATAAAAATATTATCTATAAATAAAATTAAAATGTTATTGAAAAAAGATGTTTAGATTGGATTTAGGGTTTAAGTTTTGGAATATAGGGTTTGGGGTATACTAGGGTTAGAGGGTTATTGATTCACACTTGATACATATTTTTCTTACTTATCAATTTTAAATAATATAAAATAAAAAAATTAATTTTTAAACAAATAACTTTGCATAAACTCACTAATATACAATATTTTCAATAAGTAATTTTAAATAAAACATTTTAAAATGATTTTTAAAATGCCATCAAAAAATAATTATCCTTCACAAGAGAATAACCAATGGGAAGAGATCAATAGGATCAATTACGTGGCACAGTCTCACACCGTAGGATCCTTCTTTTGTATAAAATTAGAACTCAGACATGTGACGTGGCATAACTCACTTCTTCCATTTTCTCAAAACGATTCAGTGTCCTCTCTCTCACTCTGACATTGAAGAAGAAGTGAATGGCAGACTAACTTTCTTGAAAAAATTATAATCTATATTGTACAATTTACATAACTTTCATTTATCTATCATATGTGATATTCCAATTTTAACTTTTGAAATACAAATTAATTATTAAAAATAAAATTAATTTCTCTCTCTCTCTCTGAGACCCTCTTTCTCCTTGATCTTTTTCTTCCATTGACGTCGGCGATCTCCTTTCAACACCGTTCTTTCTCCAGTCACCGATATCGAAGCTCTGCAACCTCCGACGAAGCTGTTGTTCCCTCTGACTAAGCTCCTAAACCCTTCTTTGAAGCCGCCAGTATTTACCAAATTTGGAGGTGAAATTCTCTTCAATGTATAGATTATTAGCTTTAATCTCTTCAATTTAAGTGTTTAATATCAGTAATATTTTAAATTTGAGTAAGGATTTTAGCTCATTGTCAAATTTTGGTTTGGAATTAGTGGATATGATCTGGGTAGAATCGCAGTTACAGTTGGTAAAGTAGGGTACAAAGTTAAACTTTGGTAAACATGGTTAAACTATGCACAATAGTTAAACTAAGTTAAATTAAGATTTAGCGTAGTTAAACCAACTAACTTAAACTAGGTTTTAGCCTACTATTCAATCGGTAAAGTAATATTTAAACTATGTACATCTGGTACAATTTTATAACATTGTTGTTTATGATTTCTTTGTAGAGGACAATGATGCTCATATATTTTGATTATGGTGGATATTATTCACATAGAGGAGATGTTGTTAAATGGAATATAAAAGAACTTCAAATGTATTCTTTATTTACATATTATAGTGCGGAAAAATTCAATTATTCATTGTTGGTTGGGAAAATACGCTGAAAATGAATGCAGATGAATCGACGATGCTAAAAATAAGTTACATTCATGGAGTATTGCAGAGAGTAGCATATATGTACGATGACAATGATGTCTTCAAATATATATGGTTGTGTGAAAATAAAGAGCATGTTGTTTTGCATGTGGAGGTAGTGGAAGTTGTTGAACAAAACCCAAAATAGTTCACAAGCTTCCGGTAAATCAAGTAGAGTTTGGGGAAGTTGTGAGGAGGTTTCGGAATGATGTTGGAGATAATGTAGATAGAGTTAGTTATTAGCCAAAAATTAGAGAATCATCTCAATGTTTAGCGGGATTGGATATTATTCCTTATAATGAGATAGTGGAAACAATGAATTGGGTGTCGATGATTGTCAAGGTACACCTGCTGATTTGGATGTCGATGACTGTCAAGGCACAATTTCTGATCCGGGTTTTGATTACTATCAAGGTTCACCTGTTGTAGAACCAGATGTTGTTGGGAAAGTTTCAGAGGTTGAATGGCATGATGGCATTGATATGAGGGTAAATCAAGAATTTGATACTAAGCGTGAAGTCCAAGATTTAGTTGATAGAGTTGTACATGACCATTGTTTTGAGGTCATTACGATCAAGTCGATAACTAAGTTGTATATGTTGAATGTCGAGGTACCGGTTGCAAATGGTTTGTCCAAATTACGACCGGTAAGGGTTCAGATTGTTGGTCTGTTAGAACATACAACAAGATGCATACATACTCTCGGCTAACTACGAGTAAAAGCAACATTAAAAAAGGGGAACACTAGGATTAGTTGCATCAGTTTTACATAATGATTATCTGGGTCAATTCTATACTCCATCTGCAAAAAATTTGATTGGTTTGGTACAAAGAAGGCTAGGTTGACAGGTGTCATATAGTACAGCTTTCAGAGGGAAAAAACTAGTTGTAGCTGATGTGCGCGGCAGCCTAGAAGATTGTTATAAGATGTTGCTTTCTTATTTGCACATGTTGGAGACGGTGAATTATGGTACGTTAACACGGCTGAAATGTGGTGAAGGAGACAAGTTTAAGTATGTATTATTCGCATTGGGTTCCAGCATAAAAGGATTTCAAGTAATGCCAAAAGTTCTCATTATTGATGGAACTTTTCTTAAGACTATATGGTGGAGTTCTTATTGTTGCTAGTGCTCAAGATCCAGAGCATCACCATTATCCTCTGGTTTTTGTGGTAGTAAACAGTAAAAATGATGCAAGTTGAAAATGCTTTCTCTGAACGTTGAAAACAGTAGTGCCAGATCAACCTGATCTTGTGTTCGCTTGTGACAGAAATAAAAGCATCATAAAGACTGTAGGGGAGGTGACATATTTTTCAGAATGTGAAATCTTATGCTTATGGCGTTAACGAAAAAGAAGTTACATAATAGTTTAGAGAATGCAGTCGGAGTCACAGAGAGGATGAGTTCTCCAACGTTATGTTGAATTTAGGAGAAGGTATCGTAGATGTGGTGAGTATCTAGATGAAAGTGTTGACTAGAATAAGTTGGCAAGATGCTATTTTCCAGGAGAAAGGTACAACATATACACCACCAATTCCGCTGAATCTATCAATAGTGTGTTCAAAGATCAAAGGAAATACTCGTCGCTACCACTTTTTGATTCGATTGTTGCCAAGATTAATGAATTGTTCAACAAGCATAGGAAGGCTGCCACAGAGGTACCAGATACACAGAAGCTAGTACCTTTGTCTATAACATATTGCACAAGAGATGTGAAATTGCAAAGAAGTTATCGGTAAATGAGCTAAACAGTTATATGCTTGAATACACGGTGATTGGAGAAGATTGGAAACCTTACATGGTTTATTTCAAACCTTTCCAAGTTGTAGTTGTAGGTGTTATGATATAGAAAAATATCCATGTGAACATGGAAATGCTGCAACTATGTTCCACACAAAAACGGTAGAGGTCGATCTGCATGAGTACTGCTCATGTTATTATTTTACTGAGTATTGGGTGAAGGCTTATTGTAAAACCACATATCCAATACCTTATCAATCTACGTGGAAAGTTTCTACTGATAGATTCGTCTGGCCTCCAGATTACTTCAATAAAAAGGAAGAACTCAAGAGGTTAGGTTTCCGTCAGTTGGAGAACATCGACGAAGGAGATCCCACAAACATGGAGGTTACTTTAAATATGTCCACTTAATTTGTTATTTTTATGTTATGTATCAAGTCTAACTTGTTAAAGCAGATAAAACTCTGTCAAAATTCGTTAAACTAGGTAAACTATTTTAAACTAAGTTAAACTATGCTATAGTTACCAATTTTATTTTACCAATTTTAAAATACTATTTATGAAAGTTAAACTAGACGAAACTCGTTTATAATAGGGTTTAACTAGGTTTGTGGTTTTATCATGAAAGTTATACTATGTATAACTTTGTCCTACTAGATTCTTAGTTAAACTATGCGGTTAAACTATATGTAAAATATTAACAATGTCGGTTTTTTGAATGACAGCACCATTTTTTCTGAATGATGGCGCCTTTTTTGTTGTTAAACTAACGTTAAACTAAGTTCAAAAATCAAAGTATAAAACATATAAACATAATCAACTTCAAAAATCAAAGCATAAAAACATATAAACATAATCAAGTTCAAAAATCATAACATAAAAACCTATAAACATAATCAAGTTTTAAAATCAAAGCATAAAAACATATAAACATAATCAAGTTCAAAAATCTAAGCATAAAAACATAAAAAACAACTACTTTGTTTCTTAGTAGGTTGCCCGCCTTTTCCGCCTATTTCTCCTATTCCTCCTCTTCCTCCTCATTCTCGTGTTTCTTTTTTTTCCTCCTTTTTCTCCTCTTCCTCATGTTCCTCCTATTCCTCCTCTGCCTCTTCTACTTCCCCTAGTTTCTACCGTGTACGGAGTGGTAGTGTATCTGGACTACTTCCTCTTCCTCTTCTTGCCATCACCTTCATTCTCCTCCTCAGGAGGATTGTCACCACGCACTTCATTCTCCACCTCCAATGAATTGTCACTCTCCGTCCCCTCATCATTAATCTCCTCATCCTTCTCCTCTAGATCTTCAACCTTTCCATGTGCCTCCTCTGTAGTTTTTACCAAATTCTCTACAGCAGTGATTGCCTCTTCCTCCTCAGCCATATTAGTCTCCTCAGCCTCATTCTCAGCAGTATCAGTCTCCTCAGCCTCCTCCTCCTCCTCAGTCGTTTCATGTGCCTCCTCTATAGCATTAAACAAATCCTCTGCAGCAGTGACTGCCTCTTTTGCAGCATTTACCAAATTCTCTGCAGCAATGACTGCCTCCTCCTCCTCAGCCGTATCAGCCTCCTCATCCTCAGCCATAGCAGCCTCCTCATCCTCAGTCGTATCAGCATTTTCATCCTCAGCCGTATCAGTCTCATCATCCGTATCAACATGCTCATCCGCCTCAGCCGTTCCATATGCCTCCTCTGCATCATTTACCAAATTCTCTGCAACAGTGACTGCCTCATCCACCTCAGTCATTCCTTGTGCCTCCTCTGTAGCATTTACTGTCTCTTCCTACTCATCTATAAATAGGTGAATATGGTTAAACTACCGTTAAACTAAATTAGATTAGTCAAACTAATTCTGATAATTTGAATAAAAAAAAACTTAAATCTGCCAGGACTCTCATTGTGATATTCTTCCTCCATCCATAAAGGGTCACCATGGTTGGATTTTCTAGGTTTTCAGTCCTTGTTGTTAAACCATCAACGTTATTTCATTGCCTAGGACATTAATTGTTCCAAGAAGCCCGGAGGTGCAAAATGATTGGCAGGAGCAGGAGCATCAAAATGCGCCATCAAAGGCCGCTCCTCAACTTCAGCCACCAAGATGCTTGATATTTCATATGACGTATAATATATTAGAAAGTTGTATTAAAGGTAAACTACTATTAAAATAAAGTTAAAGTAATATTAAACTCAATTTAAAATCAAGTTAAACTCAAGTTAAACTAAACCTACAATTACACTAACCATTAACAAATAACAATTTACCTCTAGTGGTATTTGGGCTCACTATACCATTCATCCGCTCACAAATCTTTCTGATCTCGGTTGAACAATCCTCAAATGTGAGACGTCCCGCACTAATCGGTTCCCACCAAGATTCTCATAGTCTTTCGGGTAGTGGTGGCAATACAACTGGGAGATTTGTCAATGCATTCTCAGAGAGTACCTTATAGGGACTCTATTTACAACAAACCACAGTTGGTTTTCCTTGTCCGTCTTTGCCATACGTACAATCAAGCTCCAAGCACTCATGACCTTCCGATTCTTCTCGCGAGATGCACATGGAAGATGTGCCAGAACTGCGGATGTTTCATGAACCCGTTGCGCTCATATGCGCCAAGCTCCGTAATATATTTGATGCACTTATGTGTATCTCATCTTGTACCAGTCTTGGGAAACTTATTGAACTGGCTAGACTCAAATAGGAATTTCAAAGGCTGTTCAGGTACATACATTCAAAAGCATAAAATTAAGTATTTAAACATTAGTTTAACGTGAGTTTAACAATAGTTTAATAGTATTTTAACTTAGTTAAAACTTAGTTTAACATGTTTATTTTATGTTTTCAAATGTAAGCTCCGTTGAATTTTAAAATACTTACAATTTCTTCGTCAACACCACCAATATTTGTACTCGAAGGGCCTCCTTCTTTTGATTTGTTTGTTGCTGAACTTTCCTTTTTCGGTTGGAACGAGAAAGATTCCCTCCTTCTTCGGCGGCTTGTCTATCTATTGGATCTCTAATAGTACCAGTTTTGGTTCTAGCCATTATCCTATCCAATAAAGAACAAAATTTATGTCAAACGCTATTAAATCCTAAATTGAAGACTAACAAAACCCTAACCCAAAATTTATTAATCCCTAACCTAAAATTTACTAATCTCTAACCCGAAATTGAAGAATCCCTTACCCAAAATCGAAGAAGATGATGAAGTTTAACTTCATTTTAACCGAAATCGAAGAAAAAATATGAAGTTTATTTCAAAATCAAAGAAAAGTATCTTTGATTTTCCAAATTTGAAGACCAAAATCGAAGAGACCAAAGAAGCAGGAGAAGAAGAAATCAAGAAAGGGGAAGAAGAAATCAAAACAAATGAGAAGAAGAAAAAACGAAAGAGGAGAAGAAGAAACTGAAACCCAATAATATCGGACTCGATTTTGATGAAGCAAATCGGGTGATGTGGTTGGATCTGTAAATAATTTGATTTCATAAGGATATGTGGTAACTTCACAATTTTTTGCTTTAAAAATTAAAATTAAACAAATTGAAATGATGGAGGGTTAGTCCAGCCATTGTTCCAGAAGTGAGACACATCTTTCGTTTATTCTTCTACACACGAAGAGCATCATGTTCAAGGCGACATCTATTTCATCTCTTCTTTTACCCATGAAGACCTCTCCCTCATTGCCGATTTCGTTCGCGGACGACTTAATACCAATCTAGGTTTTCTTAAATTCTGATCCTTTTCGTCTCTCTACCTCTCTTGCTTTCTCAATTTATAAAGTTGGCCTATTGTAGATACAGGAGGAGGATCTACATAGAGTTAGATGAGATGCTTCATCTTCATGTTCATCCAGATCTGGGTGTTATAAGTAAGTAATATTATCTTAATGGATTATATATATCTGGTTATTATATGCTTAATTAATATTTGTTCTTCTAAATGTGGCAGAACTTAGTGTAGAGGGATCAATGGCTGGACTAACCCTCCAAGATTTCGAAATTGCTGGAATGACCTCTGCTTAAAAAATAATTTGTTTGCAGCCTTTCCCAGGTGTTGCTAGCTGAGTGCTATCTCTTGTTATCCCTCTCTATATCTCCTTCTGAGTATTGGTATTGAACGCATGGCGTAGCTAGGAACTTCAAATCATGTTTGAGCCTATGTTCAAACAAGCAATGTGTTAATTCTCCATCCTCAAATTAGTCCTTCCCAAGGATTGTTGTGCCAACTTATTATGAAAATCCAACTTATCATAAAAACCTACTTCTCGTATTTTTGGCCCAAAAAAGTTTTATTTTTAAAGCCCAAAAATGTGAAATGACCAAATATCTTAAATAAAATAAGCAATTTACAAACTCAACCACACGACCCACCCAAAAACACGATCTATTTGATTTTCTCCATCAAAATCGGATCTAAATCGAAGACATTAATTTTTTGTTTATTTTTCGATTTCTTCTTCTCCTCTTGCATTTTTTCTTCTTCTACTTCGTTTCGATTTCTTCTTCTCTTCTTCCATTTGTTCTTTTTCTCCTACATTTTCGATTTCTTCTTCTCCTTCCTTCCGATTTCTTTCTTCGATTTTGTTCTTCGATTTTGGAATATCGTTTCTTGATATCGAATTCTGGAATAAATTTCATCATCTTATTCGATTTCTGTAAAACTTAAGTTAAAATAAGGTTAACTCAACTTAAACTTCATCATCTTCTTCGATTTTGTGTTAGGGACTCTTCAATTTTGGGTTAAGGATTAGTAAATTTTGGGTTAGGGTTTCCTTATTCTTCAATTTAGGGTTTAATAACAATTTAGGAGTAACACAATTTTTGTTCTTATGTTGGATATGATCATGGCAGGAAGGGCAAGAACCAAAAGTGCAAGTTTTCAAGATCCAATAGATGGACAAGCTTTGTTTAACAAGCTTTGTTTAACACCGCTGAACGAGGGAATCCTTCCTGTTTCGACTAAAAAAGAAAAGCCCAACAACTAAAGTTAAACTATGTTTATACTAAACTTAAACTAAGTTTAAACTACTGTTAAACTATTGTTTCCTGATGACAGTGGTGATGTGAATGAGGAGACGGACGACAATGGTGTCAATTCTTCTGAGATGAATGTAGGTGATGCTAAAAAGAAGAAGAGAAGGAAGAGGAGGAAGAGGCAGGAAAACTAGTAAGAGACAAAGGACGTAGTTGCTTTGATTATGTTTTTATGCTTTGTTCATTAACTTGATTATGTTTTAATGCTTTGATTTTTTGAACTTGATTTGGTTTTTATGCTTTAATTTTCGAACTTGATTTGGTTTTTATGCTTTAATTTTCGAACTTGATTATAGTTTTATCCGTTGATTTTCGAACTTGATTATGTTTGCAATTATACTTGGAACACTTTGTGACTGTAGTATCAGGCATTAGCATCATTAACTACAGTTTATGTAATCTTCAAGTCTGCACATTCTGGCAACATTTTGTGGTTACCAAAGTCAGTTTTCCTTATTCCTTTGGCAAACCCTGAATATGAAGGAAAGAGTGGAGGCCAACCTTTGTAGTATCTCTCTCGCCTAATCGACTCAATCGAAACTACCCTTATAGTACTTGGCAGGTTGAGATATGTAAGGCCTCTGCTCTAAAAGCGTGAACTTTGAACGGCAGACAAATGGAGACTAGCCTTATCCTTATATAACAGTGACCATACACACAAGTGATGAAGAAGCCCAAGAGAAAAGCCCAAAAATCAAAAACAGGTGAAAGAAGAAACGTTAGTTTAACAAAAAATGAGGTGATTTTTATATAGTTTAACTGAAGTTTAATGTTAGTTTAATAAAAAAATGACGCCGTCATTCAGAAATAAAAAAACGGCATTCAAATAAAAAAAATAGCACCCTCATTATTTTACATATAATTTAATAGCATAGTTTAACTAAGAATCTAGTAGGATAAAGTTATACATAGTTTAACTTTCATGATAAAATTATAAACCTAGTTAAACCCTATTAAAAATGTGTTTTGTCTAGTTTAACTTTCATAAATAGTATTTTAACATACATATAACATCATATTATGATGCAATATATTTCAAAGAGCATGTATATTTTATTTTTACATTGATATGATTGTAAAAATTGAATTAACCATAAATGTATAAGACATATATGGGGAAATAAAGGGATCATGTAAAATATATTTAAAAAAAAACAAATTATGTACTATTTTCACCATTTTTATTTCCGTTTTGTATGCGTTACAATTTATACTAATAAGTTTTTGCTCACCGTTTCCATTGTTGATAACTATAACATGATTTAACTTAGTTTAAAATAGTTTACCTAGTTTTACAAATTTTGATAAAGTTTTACATTGTTTAACAAGTTAGACCTAATACATTACATACATATCCAGCAACATAAAAACATCCACAAGTCTTATTTCAACACATAAAAATAACAAATTAAATGGATATATTAAAGTAACCTCCAAGTCTGTGAAATCTCTTTCATCGATGTTCTTCATCGATTCATCTGCATTCACTTTTCTGCATATTTTCCTAACCAACGATGAGTAAATGAATTCCTCCACACTAACATTTGAAGTTCTTTTGAAGCAATTGTGTCTCGATAGTCATCATCCAAAATCAGCAGGTGTACCTACACAATCATCGCCACCAAATTCTTTGTTTCCACTATCTACATTATAAGGAACAATATCTCATCCTGCTTGAATAGTAAGCTAAAAACTAGTTTAAATACATGTAATCTTAGTTTAACTATAGTGCATAGTTTAACCGAGTTTACCTAAGTTTAGCTATTGTACCCTACTTTACCAACAGTAATTTCGATTCTACCCAGATCATATCCACTAATTCGAAACCAAGATTTGACAATGAGATAAAATCCCAACTCGAATTTAAACTATTATTGATATATAACACTTAAATTGAAGAGGTTAAAGCTAATTATCCATACATTGAAGAGATTTTCACCTAAAACTTGTTGAAAAGAGATTGCAACAGTTTTGTCGGAGGATGCAAAAGTTTTGTCGGATATTGCAGAACTTCGATGTCGGCGATCGGAGAGAGAGCAGCATCGAGGAGATTGCCGGCGGTGAGAATCACCAGTGATGAGAATCGCCGGAGAAAGAAGATCGAAGACAGCGAGAAAAGGAGAGAAATAATTTTTTTTTTTTTTAATAATTAATTTATATTTCAATATTTAAATCACAGGATAAAATCGGAATAACATATTTGTTGGATTAATGAAGATTATGTAGATTGTATAGGAGTCATCTAGCACTTCACCTTAGATGGAGACACAAGTAGCTGTTCTTACACCGACAAAACAAACATGAGGAGACGTTCTGTAGGGTGTTTGTCTTCATACTCGCATATATTAATGGTTCATTGCTTAAATTTGTATAGCTTGATGAAACTTGTTGAGTTATGAATATTAATAATGCATTTCTTAACGAAACTATATCATAAGTTCACTTAAGAAATTAAATTGAATTGTTATTATATTTTATGTTTCTAATTGGTGTTTTCTTTGATGACAGGAAACAAGAAAGGATGATACCTTGAAGCAATTTCATGTTAGTAAGAAGAAATTTCAAAGATTGGACGTGCAAGAATGTTGTTGAGAATTTGAAGAGTTGTAGTGTAAATTTGTATTTTTAAGTATTTCTTACCTCTTTTGGTTTAAAATTAACAATTTTTTTTGTTATTTATCTTTTTAATATGTCAAATTATACCCCAAAAATGATAACAGTTTTAAAATTATTTTTTTATTTCGAAAAAATACAATAATCAATTACATATATTGAATTGTTATAAAAGATTGCAGAATGCTATCAATAAAACAATACAAAAGACATATAAATACAAAAAATTAGTTAAATAGAATATTGCAAAATTTCTATGAATAAAATAGAGAATGCTATTGAAAAATATAATTCCTGGTTGCAAAGTATATAAATCATTATATATATCGAATGCTACAGTAAAATTATAAAATTGCTATGAATAAATAAATTAATAACAAAAAAATAATTGCTATTGTATAATTTACGATTGCAAATCAACCAGCAGTATATTAGATGAAATGAAATGTAAATCAAAAGGGAAATACATAGATTGATTCAAAGATGTAAAAAATCATACAATTGTTTCAAAATCTAAAAGAGGCAAAAAAAAATTCATAAATAGAGATTTAAGACACTTCACATTTAAAAAAATCCAAAACACTATCCCGAACGTTTTGGCATCCATTGACAAGTAGTTACCGTTCAAGCCTCTTCACATCTGAATCTCCTGAAAATTTTCCTATACCTTAGAAATTCGTTTCTTAGGAATCCTCTACCCTTGGTTTAATTCCAACTGAGTATTTGTTATCGATCTAAATTTTTTACCTTAGGTTTTAGATTGATCGTTAATGCGGGAAAGCCATGCAATCCATCTGTTTAGCACCTTAAACATCGCATTTTCATATAACGACTAACTTAACTAATAAGTTAGAATCATGTTTTTACCTTGGCCAACATGCGTACTCGAACCTTCCTTTAATCCATTCCTTGTTTTAACTGGTTGCCACAAGTCCACCCGATATATTGGCGTGTCTACCATGCACCCCTTAATCATGTGTGTTGCCCCATCCTTTCATTACTTAAGCCCTACAACCAACCATCCTCACTGAAAAACTATAATAGAGATAGGGATCAATATATTTTTCAGTTCACGGTGGCCAATCAAGCCTTGTGATTACCAATCCAACCATGTTTCCGAATCAACCCTCATCTGTCCGTGGATTTTCTCTGTTTTATCACTCATTGGTACGCCCACCGATCGCCCACGGGTTTTTCTGATCTCTTCCCTAGGTGCGCCCATGGGGTTGGTTAACCCCTAGATTCCTTTGATGCGCATGAATAAATAGTTATGCTAACCAATTGGAAATTGGTAGTTTTGTATTATTCAAATCAACTAAATAAATCAATAAATTAGATTTACGTTACCTTTCTCACAAAAATTTCCATTCAAAATTTTTGGTACTCATTTACTAACCAACAAATAAAAACTACCGAGATGAAATTGGTGACCACATTGAAATGTTGTTGGACCCATAATTCGCGTCCTACAAATGTAACAAAGGTTCGAATTGAACTGTTCGATCATCATCCTTATTGACGGACTCGAAAAATTGTACAATTTAAAATAACTTCGACTTTGAGGTCAAAATTAGCGACTTGTTTGAATTTTTTACCAATACTTTTACACCCTATAACCATTTTATTATTCCATCAAAACGAAACCCAAACCTCAAAATCTATAACTGTCTGGAAAAAATAAAGCAAAACCTAATGTCTGAAACTCAACATTGTAAAATTTCCACGATATGACAAAACTGAATAATTGTTATTTGTAAAGATAAACTGAGAATCAAAAAATATAATAATCAATGCCAATCTCTTGGAAACAAATAATTGTTTGTGTGGAGGCGAAATACTTTTCCTTAATTCTTTGATTATCTATAGTGTGACAGAAATATATTAACTATCAATATTTGTGTTCAAAAGAAGAAGAAAGTAAATAACTGAAACAAAAGGAGATGATGCTAGAAAAAAGAAACAAATAAAATAACTGCAAACAAAACAAATCAATAATGTCTTTTCTTTTTGCTAGATTTGTTCCTTTTGTCGGATTTGTTGACTATGACTTTGCACTAAGCTTGGAACATAGAAAGGAGAGAACACAACTGGGAGACGGTATCTTGCCAGAGCATCTCCAATATTCACAGAGTTTAATATATTGATCTTTTCCAGTGAAGTATTGCTACCACACAGCTTACATCATTGGATAAGATGTATATTTCAAATCTGAAAATACTGGAGATCCTCTGACAGGATACCGTCTCCCAGTTGTGTCCTACACCCCTTATGTTCCAATCTTAGTGCAACTAAACGTTGAAAAAGGAGAAAGTCTGGCAAATGGAAAAAAAACTTATAAATTAACACCAAAATCAGAAGCTAACGAATTTTGAATTGTGTTGCATTCTCATACACGAAAGTAAAGGAGAAGAGAAAGGATATTGTTTTTTTACATGTTCGATCTTCATCAAAACGAAGAAAATAAGCTTTAGTTATAAATATAAAGCATTCAACGTCAATCAAGAAGAGTTATGATAATTATTCTCAACGTTAGTTAGTATTCCATCCTTATATGAATTGATTTTGCTATTACCAAATTCATATTTATTAAATCTCAAATCACAAACCTGTCAGGCTCAGCTCAGCTTAGCGCATGTAAGAGGTTTGAATTTCTCCACTAAATTTCAAAATGCGATATTTGATCATTACTAAACCTATCAACTTTAGACCTTCATTTCTTATTCAAATAAAATCCATTTTAAAATTTTAAAACACCACCATGTAGTGTGCTCGTGAAAATGATTTTGTCATATCCAAAAACCGGTCATTCCAGTCAACGTTTTCACCAGAAAACTACTAGAAAAATGCCCAAAACCATTTTGTATAAAAAAAAAAAAAGTTCCAACAAACTTGTCTTCTTATTGTTTCATGTGACCAAAGAATCAGCTTTTGTATATCTTACTTTGTTCAATTTTAGTTTGTTGATGCATTATTATATTTGTCTTTATGTGGAGGAACCATCTCTTTAGATAACCAATTTCAGCTAATACCTTTAACCATTGTTGTTACGTCTTATACGTCATTAAATAATACATATAAGATAATCCTTCGATTATCGCCTAGTAAGCAAAAATAAAATTACATCCTATGTATCACTAAGGCCTGATTCTACAGCAAACAATATTGACGTATTGGTACTCCAAAACTATTCTAGTTTATAGTTTATTCATATCAACAACCGCATAGTTTAACAGCATCAACAAAATAATTTATGAAAAGTTGTTAATTTACAAATTCACAAAACGAATATATAAATATCAATAATATTATTAACTCACCATACAATACGTATATTTTTAATCAACTCATATAAACCACATTGCTACTTTTCGTAAGCCTAAATGCTCAGCCAAATAAAACTAATTGCCGGCCACATAAGCATAGTTGTTCATTTCGATATCTAAGCCACATTGCTCAGAATATATGTAAGCCTATTTGTTCATATCAATAAGCATGTTTGCTCAAATAGATATATAAGCCGAATTGCTCGACTGTATCACATAGAAAAATTATGTGTATATATATATATATAAAATAATCAGACTAATTTCAATCATCAAATAATATAAAATATGAATGACTCGAGTATTACAATCAAATTAGAAACAAAATAAATAGAAAAACATTGATGATATGTATAAGTTTAACAGAAAATACTCACAGCAAAATATAACAAACATATCATAATTATCAATAAAAGAGAAGATAAAGAAAAACTCACCGCTTTTATAGATGCTTCTTCGATAGGATTCAATTGTGACTAGTGTTCTAAAATACGGTAGGCGCGCAGTAGATGGTGGACAAGTACCTAACGCCTAACCGTATATGTGGACGCCTAAACGGAGCCTAGACTACATATATTTACTTATATTTGTATTTTGATTAGTTTTGTTATCTAATTTTTTTTATTTTTACAAATATTGGAAGTATATCTCTGTATATATAGTGTATCACTAGAATATATATTAACTAAAATGTATGTATCATTATTTTATACAAAGTTGAAATTTATTGATTTAAACAATATTTTAAAATTAATATCCATAGAGCAAATGTATTGTTATGTTGATAGAAATCTTACATTTCTAATTCTATAACTAAATTGTCAATTGAAAAAAATATATAAATTACTGAAAGAAAACTACAACATATCATGGGTGGATAAATGTTTTCTTTTCCAAATATTGAAAGACAACATTAAAAGCCGAGAAAATCACAATCATTTGAGAAACAACCAAAATTATATTGAAAAGCATCAAAAATGAGAAATTTAGATAGAAATGGAAGTGGATTTGGAATTATGGTTAGAAAATTATAAAGATTTGAAGTTTTAACACGTTTAGAAAACAGTCACAACCGCTGAAACATGTCGTTGGACGTGTTGTCAACTGTTTCTTGTTGCGAACGACCACTGCAAACATCCATGAAGCTTCCAGTGGCTACGACCGCTGAAACATATTGTTGGGCGTGTTGTCAACTGTTTCTTGTTTTGAATCATACACGGTTTGTTTCGAGTGGACCCACGCCGCATCCATCTATGTATATATACCCTTTTAGACATAGTTTGAAGATCTAAGGATCTTTGTAATCATCACAAAAGGAAGTAAAAGGCAGAATAACTCGAGCTAAAGAGGTCTTCATGCTAGGTGAGAAGGATCTACATGTATGTTGCATGACGTACAAAGAAACTATAGAGGCATAAGACATCCGACTTGGTTCAGCGTAGAAGAGGTCGAGACCAAACATAGCCAGAAAAGGGGTCTTTAATGGTGTTTACAAAGGTCCATCCAACTTAATAACGTAGGCAGCCATATAGATGAAGAGAAAACGGTGAAACCAGGAATGGAGATGGAGGAATTCACCGCAAAAACGAGAAGGTGTTACTGGAAAAGAGATTTGGAAATAGGTGAATCCATGCCCCTCAATCTGATATACCACTAATTCGTACTCATCTGAAGGCCTTTGTGAAAAAAATCAATTTTGTTTAATTCTTGTAAGGGTACAAAAAAAACAAAGTATAATTTAATTTTTTGCATAAAAACTTGTAAAAACTAAATAAAAAATATATAAAAAACCTCTAAAATACCTAATATGATTAAATAGAGGGAGTACTATATTGTTGTTTGGAAATTGTAAGTTTTTGGTGTCTCATAATATTCTACATATAATATTTTGTTTTCTTCCTATTCTGCATATTGGAAACCGTATCTTGAACGAATATTGAGTTGCCAAATTTCTTCTATTGTAGTAATAATGATTTTATAGCATAACTGGATACAGTCTTCACGACAGTTTGATGTAATCAAATAAGAAAGAGTGTGTTTACCAATGATTGAGATCGTTGTTGTTGTCTTGGTAATTGACGATGCAAGGTGTTTGAGAGCTGTTTAGCTTCGTGATAAGAGAGGTTTTCATAAACTTTAATTAAATAAGGTATCTCATGCTCCTTCAATATGTTCTACCATCAAATTATTATCCTCCTGAAAACCTTCGAGAATGAAATCAATTTTGTTTATTTCATGTAATGGTCACAAAAATTAATTATATATTTTTGAATACAAATGTGTAAAACTCAAATAAAATAAAATAGAAAAAAAATCCCTAACATATATAATATAATGAACAAAATCAGTTTGGTCTTCGAGATCGAAAGCTTTGCTCAAGTTGATTGGTTTTGAGTGGTGGGGTCTTAAAGGTACTCATCGATAGTATTGATACCTTTGGTCAATTGGTTGAACTGATGCTTCAGGTCCATGGCTAGGCTTGGCGTAGGTTAACATAAGTTTATTCGAGATCTCGGCCAATGTGAATGTGTGAGACAAGCAGTTGGATCGACTGAGTGCTCTGAAAAGAGTACTATTGATGAGTTAGTCATGACCTTTAAAAAATGTCTATTTTAGATTTTGAGTTCGTACACCAACAAGAATGATTGTAGGTGGTGGTGTTGGCGGTAAAGAAATGTTTGAGTCTGACATGAAGTCGGTAGAAAAAGATAGAAGAAGAAGCGTAGGAGAGAATAATGGCTAGGGTTGACGGCGATGAAAAAAAATATTAGGTTAGGTTATTGAGATTATGATACCTTATATATAACCCCTCTATTGATAATTTTTTGCTAGTTTACCCTCATTTTTTAAAAAATGTAGGTAAACCCGTTTCAAAATGATGTCGTTCAGAAAATGTTTTTTAATCCAATAAATTGTAAAATGAATCATTTGAACCCTAGATCTCACTAACAAACACAAGATACTTATTGTTATATGTTACCTGTCTTTTTTTTTATATGGTATCAAACCAAACAATGATATTAACCAAAGTTGCTACGATCACTGCCGCCACCACAACCACCACTATCGTCAACTTTGTTAAACCTGTAAAATTAAATATCAAAGCAAAGCCCTCACAACACAAAATCCAAATTTACTTTTAAAATTGAGAAATCCAATGGATGTGGCTGTAAAAGCTTTTCGAAGTTTCAGGTTCAAAACTTAACCATACCTAGAATCGAAGACAAACTATTTTCTTTTTTTGAGTGATTTTGGGTGAACATCGAATGCGGATTGAGGAGGGATGCATTGAAAATCAGGAAATAAAATGATCTTACTTAAAATACAGTAAAAGGTATAGGATCCGAGACAAAAAAATCTTAATGTCTCATCCTCAATGTTCTCCAGAATCTTTAAAGGTCGATATCTTAAGCGCACATCCCCTTCTCACATGAATGGATCCCACCACCAATAGATATCTTGAAGTTACATTGATGCATTCTTGTAGGTAGACGAAAACTGGAGCAGCGTAGGCTGGAAAATTAAAATTGATTGTATGAAGATCCAAGGCCCTCGTACTCTTTTCTTGTGTTGTTTCATATTTCGCTAGTATTGTTTTAATACTTATAGGTCGAACTGCCTCCATATTAATTGAAATTAAGACAGTTAGGTTAAGGGAAACAAACTGAAACATCAAAGTTAAAACGACCCACTAAGCAGAAACTTTAACTTCAAAACATCGAACCACAGATAAAAAAAAAGAAAAGAGAGTACAACTCTGTTCTATTTTCCTCAATTTTAAGCCTTCCTTCTCTAGCCAAATTTTGTAGTGAGGAAGTCTTTGCATATGCTTATAAAGTTGGTACAAATGATGCAGTGTAAAAAAACGATACCTTCTATGTGAAATATGGCATTCTGACCTAATCGTATCTGGCCAATCATATCACCAAGAAATCAGCATCAAAAGAAAGGATTAGAGCTCCGGCTCAAATATGAACACA
Source organism: Cardamine chenopodiifolia (assembly GCA_963922655.1). Classification (NCBI taxonomy): domain Eukaryota; kingdom Viridiplantae; phylum Streptophyta; class Magnoliopsida; order Brassicales; family Brassicaceae; genus Cardamine; species Cardamine chenopodiifolia. The sequence goes on along the minus strand of OZ000486.1, from coordinate 10,726,671 downwards.
GATTTTGAGATAATGGTGAGGAGAAATAAAAACATCAAGTTAAGACTAAGAGCATTACATAAATATTCTTACATAATAAAACCGTTAAGCCCAGTGGCAGATTTCAAGTTTTAGCTCTTGGTAGTTTCTTCAGAAAATCAATGAAGAAGTCTCTAGGAAAGCAAAATTTTGTAAATAATACATGAATATGATAATATCAATATATCTAGTATGGGTGAAAAAGAAGAGAAGAAAAGGCCCAAATTAAGAAAGGGTCCCTTTCTCCATGCATTCGGGGTTGAAGTGAAGAACTAATATCCATGCATGGACGGAGAAGTTTAAGCGAGTATTTGGTTAAGTAATTTAATTGCAACATCCGAAATATAATTATATTTTTTTAATTTTAAAATATGCACATATATTATATATTATAAATTTGTATATTTTTATATTAGTCAAAATGTGTATTCCATAAAAAACACAGTTTTTTCGTCGGATGACAATTATATTAGTTAATTGCTTGAGCAAAGCTCAAAGGAGCATCAACATTGCTCTTCTCTGATCTGGTTCTCTCTGCTTGCTGGTCTCTTTTTCTCTCTCCGTATTGGATCCAGCTTAGATAATGATCTCTCTTATTATATAGTGTGGTTTTACACATTAAAGTTTGGTTTAGAGAAAACAAGTTTGTACCGGATATATGATATTGTATATAATGTCTTTCCATCGTTTCATTTACCGTTAACAGAAATTAATATCAAATTCCAAATCTCTCTCTCGAGATGATCTTCGTTTTCTAAAACTGAGTGAGTCTTGTTTCTACTCAACTCTAGAACTTCTAATATAGTATCAGAGCGTTAAGCCCAAGATCAACCGATTTCCTGACCTGAAATCTTCGATCTTGTTTTTTTTTTTTGAACGTCTTTATTAATAAAAAGTGGTTTATAACAACAAAATATACTAAACATGAAATAACCATAAAAGTACAATGAATAGTCTCGTCTATAACCCGACCAAACACGGATATCACCGAGAACCTTGTACCACAACCGAAGATAGCGTTGCCATTAACTTCCACCAACGCATCATGTCTTGATCATTACGATGATAACGCATCTTGTCAATCCAAATCCGCGTCTGAGGATATTGAACCCCATAAAGACTAACAAACCAGTAGATCCACCATTAGGAATAACACCGAACAAAGAACTATATACTTACTGATTTTTCTTATAGATAAATTCTATAATATAACTAGAAAGAGTACGGCCGACGCTGGAGTCGACACCGGTCGGCAAATTTACAGAAAAATGAAGAAAAAAAATTGATTTGGAAGATCATTTGTAAAAATTTGAGAAAAAAATAAGTTAGAGAGAAGTTAGAGAGAATAGGAAAGTTTTTTTTTCCGATCTTTTTTTTTTATTCATCAAAATTGATCAATTTGTGTTCTTCATTCTGATCGAATTGCTAGATTCGCTATTTGAATCGCTCAATTCATTTCATCAATTGCGATTGATGTGTGTTATTCTTTTGTTCTTTGATTGTTTTGTGTTCTTCTTGTGTTCTTTGATTCATCGATTGTTCTTTTGATTATATCAGTTTATTTGCCAAAGATATGTATTTGCTCCTTCTTATGCTTGACACTTCGATTTCTTTGATCTGCTTGATCCAATGGATTCATATTTTCTCATAGATGCTCATTCAAGCTAACGATTTTGCTGAAACTACATGATATGTGATCAGTTGTTGGTGCTTTTGGCCTTTGTTAAGATGAAGAAGAGAAGTGGGAGAATGACTCGTAAGTGGGAGAAGAATATTGCAAGTGGCTAAGAGTCTCTATATGAAAAAGGTTTACTTTTAATCATTATCAATAATTAAGTAAAATTTGGCCTTAAAGCCCAACTAAACTTAGGGTTTTGGTAATTAAGAATTACTTTATCAACATCCCATATCTCTTGTCTCTTTCTCTTTGTTTCCTTATCTTGACATTTCTTCTTTTATCTCCCCTTAAATATCGGTCTTCTTCTTCTGATAAGTTAACACTTATATGTGGTATCAAAGCGTGTATGGCTTCCTCAACTGACACGATTGCAACTGTAGATCTGGCAGAGACTGTGAGGGAAATGGACGTGAGAGAGCAAGAAAAGAAACTTGATCTTTTGTAGCTAAGGACTTGGGTCATCTTTTGAGGGCACAGTTTGGTGAAGCATCACCGATTGGATTCACAAATCCAAACAATGGTATTCATATCAACATGTATGGAGGTTTTGTGATCCCCACATACCAGCATCGCATAGACATATTTGATAATGGTGGAAATCATCAAGCTTCAACCATCGTCGAGTCAGAGGGTAGAGGTCTCGGTTCCGAGAATATAACACACAAACAAGAAGTTGGAGTTACCATTGTATGAAAAATATAGTCCAGACGATAGGTTTAATCCAAGAATATGTGCTTATGTGGTTGGTCAATTGATGGTGATATCTTAGAAAAGTATATTGGATGAATATATGGAGAGATTTGAGGAACTTTTGGTGGAGTCTCCTCACATCACAAATTATGTGATGGAATCCTTATTCCTCAAAGGGCTGGAGAAAAGATGAAGGGAGCAATTGGATAGGTATAGGCCATCGGGAATGGACGATATTGTCGATACTGTGAAGCTCATTGAGGCTTAAGAAAATTATAAGATGGGTTTCCAGTTGTGACCCTTTTAGAGGACTGTTTCTTCAACCTTAGCGATTTCGGTTAGCAGGAACCCGAGTTACAGCTCACCAAGAGGGAATGAATTGGTGCAAGCAAAGAAATCCTTTGAGTCTCCTCGAGATGAGAAGAAATATGGTGGTGGTACAGAGGCTTGTAATTTTAGTCATTGTCGCCAATGTGGTGATAGGTACATTTTTGGAGCAGTTTCATTCGAGTTCCATGGGAGCCTATGAAGGAGTGTTGAAGATATTCAAGAGGTTCGAAAGAGATTTATATTGGAAAGAATGTGAAAAGATGTGGCAAGGTTCATTTCACAATGTGAGGTGTGCCAATAGAACAAATACTCCACTTTGTCACCAGTCGGGTTATTGGAACCACTTCCAATTCTCGATAAGATATGGGCCGATATTAGTCTTGACTTTGTGGAAGGTTTAACTATGTCAAAGGGATATGATGTGGTACCAGTTGTAGTTGACATTTTAAGCAAATACGCTCATTTTATTCCACTTAAGCATCATTTCTCTATTGTAAGTGTGGCTGAAGTTATTATTAAAGAGATAGTGCAATTACACGGCTTCCCGAAGACGATGATATTCAACCCTGATAAGGCCTTCCTCCGCAAGTTCTTGAATGAACTTTTATCTTCTCAAGGCACCATTCTGCTCAAAAGCACCGCTTACCACCCTGAAATCGATGGCCAAATAGAAGTGGTAAATCGATGTATTGAGAATTATCTCCGTTGTTTGGAGGGGGCAAACCAAAGCATGGATTCAATAATTAGCTTGGGCTGAATTCTGGTACAATACATATTATAATTCATCTTTAAAAACACTCTTTATACTTGAAATTAAGTATGGTTTACTTGGAATTTCAGGTTAGAGAGTTGGTTTACTTGAAATTAAGGCCTTACTGGCAAGCTTATGTGGCTCATCGAAGGAATGAAAAGTTAGCACAACGTTACTTTAAACAATTTGAAGTGACTAAGCGAGTTGGCAAGGTGACTTACTGGCTGAAACTTTCACCCCACTACCTCAATCACCCGGTGTTCCACATCTCGCGGCTAAAGAGGGATGTATCTGCGGAAGTTAATGTACAAGAAATTCCTCCCATTCTCACCTCAACTCTTGAATGGAAACATGAATCAGATGAAGTAGAGGGATTGCACAAAAATTTTGTCGATGGTGAACCTGAAACCATGGTGAAGTAGAAATGGCTACAAGAGTATGAGTCATAATGGGAACCTATCAACCAATTTGTGGATAACTACCCTAGCTTTCACCTTAAGGACAAGGTGAGTTATTAATAAGTTATTTGGTGCGTTTGGCCTTTGTTAAGAAGAAGAAGAGAAGTGGGAGAGTAGCTCGTAAGTGGGAGAAGAATATTGCAAGTGGCTAAAAGTCTATATATGAAGAAGAAGGTTTAATTTTAAGCATTATTAGTAATTAAGTAAAATGTGTTGTTTTGGGCTTAGTGAGCTTTGTATTTAAGGGCCACATAAACTTTGGATTTTGGAAATTAAGAACTACATTATCAACATCTCATACCTCTTGCCTCTTTCTCTCCATTTCCTTATTCTATAATTTTTTCTTCTATCTTCACCTAAATCTTGGTCTTCTTCTTCCGATAAGTAACACCTATCAAATATATTGAAATCCAGATATCCACAGGTTTCTATTTGGATCATTATTGCAACCATCAGATACTTATTCCACCTTCTTTGTGTAGATTCACAGAATTGGTATGTGTTTGGATTAGGCACTCAACCTTTAAAAATCTAGGTTCTGGAACTGTATGTTGAGGTATTTTTCATGAGCTGTGTAGGGATTCAAAAGATAGTTTTAGGCATCAAAATCTTTTTAGACGGGGGGGGGGGGGGAATCTTAAGTTTGTGATTTATACATGTTGCTTAAGACCTCTGTGAAGTTGATTGCTTTGGCTTTCTGAATTTCGTCTTTCTAATTTGTGAAATTGGTGTTATGGTTCAACATTAATGTCTTTTTCATGCCAAAATCTTAGTGTTTTGAGGTGTTGTTAATATTTGTATTTGAGAGATTACTTCAGTTTCACTCTCGTGTCAAAGCATATATGAGACAAATAAAATAAAGGTCTCTACTAATTGCAATATTACTTCAGTTTTACTCTTATGTTTCAGCACATATGAGAATAATGGAACAAAAATCTCTATTAATTGATGTTATAGAGGCCATCTTGTTGTCATGTTTGAAAAAAGGGGAGTAGGCTTTCTTCAAAATAGATGGATCTACATGTCATACTTAGTTCACTGAGTTGTGTCTCAAAATAGGAGGAGATCTGGTCAGGGTTGGCTACTTTGATTTGTGATAGTGATTGTTTTTTTTGCTGGAAATAGATTGTGCTTCAAGAAATAGATGTTTGGCTAGTTGAAGTATTACCTATTTGTTATATTTTGATCTAGAAGAACAAAGATACATACTGATTTTGTGTTTGTCTTGCGTGCAACACTTGATTTTCTGCTGACACATGGTATGCTACAACTACTTTAACGTTGGTTAAAGCATTTTGAAATATTAGCTTTGCCTAGATGTGCTTCAAAACTATGGAATATGGCTTCATTCTCTATCGTTTAAGCAGAGTTTGCCTCAAATTTGTTTACAAGGACAGAGCCTAGACATTGGCATTATGGGACGGGGGTTCTGGATCTTTCTGGTTGTTTTGGCACATTGATTGAAATCCACTTTGGTTCATTACCATGACCACCAAAAAGTCCTTGTGACTTCAAATCCATGCCTCTCAAATAGCACAAAAAATTTCTTCAAGTCCAAAATACTTCCATCTTGAGGGGGTATTAGAAATGTGGTTTACACATTAGATTTTGGTCAGAGAAAACCAGTTTGTGACGGATAGATTATATTGTATATAATATCTTTGTATTATTTCATTTACAGTTTACATAAATTAAACTCAAATTCCAAATCTCCTTCTCTCTTGAGATGATAATCATCTTCTTCAATTCAGTGAATCTTATTTCTTTTCAACTCCATAACTTCAAATATCTCTCTCTTGGCTAAGGACCCGGTGAAAACACAATAGCAACACAACAATGACGGAGACCATACTCTCTTAATTACCATTTATCCTTCATTCATATATCTAGTTTTTAAAGGTCGGAGACCCAAGGTCTATGGCTCCTTTAGCGGTTGTATTGGTATCTTTTCTCTTCTTTATTTCTTTGCTTGTTTGTTATCTGTAAATCTTGTCTCAACTATGATCGCGCGGAAATAAAATTTGTGCTTGGGGTTTTAATTTTGGTTTAAAGATGCAGATGTTGCACTAAAAGAGTCTTTAGAAACAATGCATTTCGTGTTTGGAAACGATGCAAATGCATCACCTTTCATTGTTTATGTCTCTATTTCTTTGTTGGAAGTGTGTGAATCTCGATATAATTTATCATTGATGACTATACAGTCTCGATCAAGTTCTATCTATGTCTTTACTTTCATCTCAGGATTAAAAATTTATTTTCTGTACTATGGTATAGTTGTTTTATTTTAGGAGTTTAGTATTTAATTTTTAGTATCTAAATATTTTTGGTTCTTCAGGATCTTCGATGTGGTTTCTGTATAACGTTGTTTCATTTAGGAGATCGTCTTGCTACCACATCAATCCTCTTTTGTTGATGTTTCCCATTGTCGTAGTCGGATCGCATCGATAATCTTAAATTTCTTCTGAAGTTTTGGTGAGTTAATTAAACAGTTTTTTAATCTCTTCCACTTAAAATCCAGATCAAGTTTGGTCAAATTTTGATTAGTTGTTGTGCCTATCAAACTGTATAAAATAGAGCTAGAATCGAGACAACCGACCCCAATAACTTTCATAATCATTTCTACGTATTAAATAATAATATCAAAATATTTGACATAAATCCGGTCATTATTTATCCATTTATTTTTATTTTCACTTATCAATAAGATATTATACTTTGTTGATAAACATGATTATTATTTAAACTGTTATATTTATTATTTTTATTGATATCATGCTTAAAAGTTAAAAGATTATTGCAAAGAAAACTTGAGAATTCGATTTAGTCTTATTATGTCAATTAAAAATCAAATAGGAATATGAGAAATAATTTATCAAGGTTTTGGTGAAAATAAAAATACTATACATCTTTAAATTAAACCCATTCTAATAAAAATAGAAGAATAATTCTTAAAATATAAACAAATGCTTGATTTTTTTTTCTGATAGGATAACTATCTTTGACATTAAAAAAAAGAGAAAATTATAGATTTGATATGTGATATTATTTGAGATTTTAACTGACACGTGTCTCAATCCTGTTAATTATAATTTTGACACGTGTCGAACTCTCGCAAAAAAAATTAAATTTCTTATAATAAGATATATATAAACAATTGCAAAAAAAAAAACAACCTATTATAGGTTCACCTCATAACCCTGACAAAAATTGAGGTGCAAATTAACCAAGCAAATAAAACTCTAACTTATCTTAACGAAACAACTAAAACCCAAATTATTTTATGAATAAGGTAAAACCCTAAGTTATTTCTTCAAAGTAAAGAAAAACCTTAAAATATATTAATATTAAATTTTAAATAGAAAAAAAAAATTTCACTTGATTTAAAGATTTTGTTTTACACTTAAAGTTAAAAAATTTTAAATTTAAAACAATATCACAAAACAATTGATGTTTTTAATATCTAGATGTGTAACCTTCAAATTTTATAATAACACGATGTTAATTCAAAATTCTTAAATCCAAATTCATTACATTCACTTCCAATTCTAAAACCAAATTTGTTAATATTCTCAAATCCAAATTCGTGATGCGTAACTTATATGTTCTAACTATTCTCTCGCTTATTACTTGTTTCCCACTAAAAAACTCATAACACTTTGTGTCATCAATTATACGCATTGTTTTCAATATATTGATTGAGTTTTTTATTTTTAAATACAAATCAAAACTTTTAAAACAAGTGATAAAATAATTTTATTTTGTTTTATGTAAAATTTAACATCAATATATTCTACGAATTTTTATTTACTGTGATTAAATATATGTGATTACTTTTTCATTGAGGAAATATGTTGGGGTTTTATTTGCTTTTGATGAAATATGTTGGGTTTTTATTTGCTTTGATAAAATAGGTTGAGGTTTATTTATTTTCGCTAAATAAGTTAGGTGTTATAAAATTGTCAAAAGAAACGGAGGTGGCGGCCGTAACTTTTGAATTATATAATTCAGTGGAGTCCACCGTCACTATGCATGCATAGTAACTTACTTTTTCTCTTCTCTCTCCAAACATCTGATATCCTTTTTCACGGGTATAAATTTTTAGTCTTTAAATATATTTATCTTTATGATAATTTATAATTCTTTTTATAACACGTTATCAGCACGATCACTCTCTGATTATGCTAAATATATTAAATAAATATTATACTGTATAAATTATTACAGTGGGTGGTTTTCATCCCGTTATTATTTTTAAGTGGTTGTATAATCATCACTATATATTTAATTTTACTGTAAGCGGTTTTCGCCCTGGTATTATTTTTAAGTGGTTGTATAATCACTACTATTTAATTAATTGACTGTAGGCGGTTTTTTCCTCGGTATTATTTTACTGTTCTTATGTCATGGTTTCTTAACGCACCATATATATTTATTAGACGGCTAAGCTGCCATATATTTTATTGTTCTGATGTGGATGACTCCGTCACCATAATATTACTGTTAAATATCAGTTTAAATTATGATTATATAATGGAGGCTCGGCCACTAGTATATAAATATTTTTATTTGAAATTGGTAAATTGAACTAAATGATTGTTAAATTTTATATTGATTTTATGATTAAATTCTTTCTCACCAACGGTCACAAAGAAATTTTTCAAAAAATCTTTCCTTTTCAAACGGCTATGAACAGTAATTTTCAATCTATAAATACACTCATTTTCATTCATTCATTTCATACAAAAATTTCATCTCTCTTAAATCTCTCTCCGAAAAAAGAAGGAAGAAGAAAAAATTGTTTTGTAGAATGATTCGCTTTCTTTTAATTATTATTTTGTTTGTAATTCTTGCATGTGTTTACGGTCTCTTCGTTGGGGAATTTACTCACGCAGAGTTCACCGTAAACATCGGTTTACTTTTTTATGCAATCATGTTCTTTGTAATCGCTTGTGTTATTAACATAAATGGTTCATTTTAAATATGTAATATCATCCTATTAATAAAAAAATTTATGTTTCTGTTTTTTTTAGAAAATAATCAAATGGCAAATATTGAGAAGTTAAAGTTCCCAGCTCTCAAAATAACCAGAGCAAACTATATTGCATGGACCACTGACATTGAGCTTCATCTAGAGATGCAAGATATTTCTGACACCATAAAAGTCGGAAATAAATCGCATGCCAAGGATAAGGCAAAAGCAATAATTTTCCTGAAGAAACATCTCGATGAAAATGTGACGCATGACTATGCACACATAAAAGACCCAGCAGAGTTGTGGGTAGCTTTAAAAGAAAGGTTTGACAACCAAAGGGAAATAACGCTCCCTCATGCTCTAGAAGAGTGGAGAAACCTGAGGTTTCAGGATTTCAAAAAGGTAAATGAGTATAACTCCGCTATTTTGAGAATAGTGTCACAATTGAAATATTGTGGTAAGCCAGTCACCGAAGCAGAAATGCTCGAAAAGACGTACCAGACCTTTCATAGAGAACATCGCCTCCTGCAAGAACTTTACAGGAGCCGCGAATACAAAAAGTTCTCTGAGTTAATGGTGACACTCATGTTGGCAGAGAAGAATAGTGAACTTCTCATTCAAAACCATAATTCCCGTCCCACGAAAACGAAAGCATTCCCAGAAGTGAATGCAGCAGACGTGAAATATCCTATAAAGGATAATGAAACCTATCATGGTCATGGCCGTAGCCGTCAATTTAATCGTGGACGTGGTAGAACTTACAACCCACGAGGGAGAGGGTCGTTCAAATGGGTTCGTTCTGAACAAAATTTCAAAGGAAAAGAACACCAAGAAAAATCTACCCAGAAGCGTGAGAATGTGTGTTACAGATGCGGGTCTAAAGGACATTGGGCCCGTACATGTCGAACCTCTCCACACCTTTGTAAGTTATATATGGAATCTACCAAAGGAAAAAGGAAAGAAGTGAATCTAGCAGAACACTTTGAGGGTACATCGTACATCGACTCTCCCGATTTTGCAAACGATTTCGACGAGACCACATTTGCAAATAAGTGAAATATATATAGTGAGGCTGCTGAATAGTCTCCAATTATGCCATGGATAATATTATATTTATAAAGAATAATGTTGTTTTTAATAAGTAACTAATGTATAATTATTGTGTGTTTTCTCATATGAATGAAATTTACTTCCTTTTACTTATGTTTATCTTGATTACAGAAATGGACAACGATCGAAACGGAACGGTATCCAAAGGAAATACTAGAGAAATTTGTATACCAGATAGTGGAACAACACACACTATTCTGAAGCAAAAGAGTTATTTCTCTAATTTAAAACCGACAAACATTATTATCAATACAATATCAGGTCCTGCAGACTTGATCGAAGGAATTGGCAAAACTAACTTTACGTTGCCTAATGGAACAAAATTTTCCATAAATGATGTCTTATATTCTCCAAATTCTAAAAGGAATTTGTTGAGTTTCAAAGAAATATACCTTCAAGGCTTATATTGGAAAATTTTCCAAAAATTCCTTCAGGATTGCATCATACTAATATAAGTGCAATCGAATCGCATCTAGTGATTAAAAGAAATCCTGAAGATTTCACATTATGGCATGATCGCCTTGGTCACCCAGGCACTACGATGATGCGAAAAATTATTGAGAGCTCACATGGTCATTCAATGAATATCCAGAAGATATATCAGGGAAATAAAATGACATGCACTGCATGTTCTCTTGGAAAATTGATCGTAAGACCATCGCCTACCAAAATTGATAAAGAATCACCAAAGTTCCTTGAAAGAATTCAAAGAGATATTGGTGGACCAATACATCCACCATGTGGACCATTCCACTACTTTATGGTATTAATTGACGCATCCAGCAGATGGTCACACATTTGTCTGTTATCATCTCGAAATATGGCATTTGCGAGATTTCTAACTCAAATAATCAAATTAAGAGCTTAGTTCTCTGATTATCCCATTAAGAGAGTTAGACTAGACAACGCTGGTGAATTCACATCCCAAGCCTTCAATGATTATTGTATGGTAAGGGGAATCGAAGTTGAACATTCTGTAGCTCATGTTCATACACAAAATGGTTTGGCTGAATCACTAATTAAACGTTTGCAATTGATTGCAAGACCATTGATCATGAGATCAAAACTTCCAATCTCCGTATGGGGACATGCCATTTTGCATGCAGAAGCACTTATTCGGATAAGACCAAGTGCATATCATAAGTATTCCCCATTACAATTAGCATTTGGTCGGGAACCAAATATTTCTCATCTAAGAATTTTTGGTTGTGAGGTGTACGTGCCTATAGCACCACCACAACGTACAAAGATGGGACCACAAAGAAGGTTGGGAGTATATGTTGGTTGTGATTCTCCATCAATTATACGATACCTAGAACCGCAGACTGGAGATATATTTACGGCACGTTTTGCCGATTGTCATTTTGATGAAAATGTATTCCCGGTTCTAGGGGGAGAAAATAAACAAGTAGAAAAGGATATAGAGTGGTGTGTACCATCTCTTTTACATCTTGATCCTCCTACGAAACAGTCAGAACTAGAAGTTCGATGAATTATGCATTTGCAGAGTATAGCAAATCAGTTACCTGATGCTTTTGCAGATACTAAAACGGTAACCAAATCACATATTCCAGCTACAAATGTTTCCGCTCGAATTGAAATTCCACAAGAACATAGAAGAGCAGATGATACATATGAGTTTAAAGCACGCCTGAAGCGTGGAAGACCTGTTGGTTCTAAGGATAAAAATCCTAGAAAGTGAAAGGAAACTGAAAGCCAAATATTCCCAATACAACAGAAAATATTTTGGAGGAAACAAATCATGAGGCTGGTGATGATGTAGAACATCATGAACTTGAAGAGAATCATGAAATATCTATCAATTATATCCATAATGGAAAGATATGGAAACGAAAGAAAATTGATAGTGATGATGAAGTTTTCTCATACCTTGTATCAAAAGAAATATATGAGGAAAACGAAGATCCAGAACCAAAGTCTGTATATAAATGTCAAAACAGACACGACTGGATGGAATGGAAAGGTGCAATACAAGTTAAACTTGATTCGCTTAATAAGCGAAATGTATTTGGACCAATTACACTCACACCCGAAGATGTGAAACCCGTTGGATACAAGTGGGTATTAGTTCGGAAACGAAATGAGAAAAATAAGATTCTGAGATATAAAGCTCGTCTTGTGGCTCAAGGATTCTCTCAGAGACCTGGGATTGATTATGAGGAAACATATTCCCCAGTTATGAATGCAATCACGTTTAGATTCTTGATGAATCTAGCGGCAAATGAAAATCTGGAGATGCGTCTCATGGATGTTGTTACAGCATACTTGTATGGATCATTAGATACTGATATCTATATAAGAGTTCCAGATGGATTTAAGATGCCAGAAGCATTAAAATCTAAACCAAAAGAGTTATGTGCAATAAAGTTGTAAAGATCATTATATGGGTTAAAACAATCTGGACGAATGTGGTATAATCACCTTAGTGAACATTTAACTAAAGAAGGATATGTGAATGATCCTATATGCCCATGTGTTTTCATAAAGAAAACAATATCCGGATTCATTATAATCGCGGTATATGTTGATGATCTAAATATAATCGGGACTCAAGAAGAAATACAGAAAGCAACAAACTATTTAAAAGGGGAATTTGAGATGAAAGATCTCGGGCAGACAAAGTTTTGTCTTGGCCTACAAATTGAACATACTCAAAAGGGTATATTTGTACATCAATCCACATACACCAAAAGAGTATTAAAACGTTTTAATATGGATAAGGCAACCCCTCTGAGTACTCCAATGGTCGTTAGATCACTTAATGTTGAAAGTGACCCATTCCGACCACCTGAAGAAAATGAAAAGATACTTGGTCCTGAAGTACCATATCTAAGTGCAATCGGAGCACTTATGTATCTCGCAAATTGCACTCGACCTGATATCTCATTTTCTGTCAATCTTTTGGCTAGATTTAGTTTGTCTCCTACACGAAGACATTGGAATGGAATTAAACATGTCTTTCGTTACCTTCAAGGGACTATTGATTTAGGATTATTTTATCCTAAGAATTTAAATAATCAAATGATTGGTTTTGCAGATGCATGATACTTATCAGATCCACATAAAGCTCGATCACAAACGGGATACGTGTTTACAATTAGAGGTACTGCTATATTATGGCGCTCTTAGAAGCAAACACTTATGGCTACTTCTTCAAATCATGCTGAAATCATCGCGCTACATGAAGCAAGTAGAGAGTGTAGTGTATATGGTTGAGATCAATAAACCGACACATCCGATCAAGCAGTGAAATCCACGTAAACACAGAACCAACTAACTTATATGAAGATAATGCTGCATGCGTTGCTCAGATGAAAGATGGATATATCAAAAGTGACCGGACCAAACATATCCCTTCAAAGTTCTTTTCATACACCCAAGAACTCGTGAAGAATAAAGACATTGAAGTAAAATATGTCCAATCATCCGATAATTCTGCAGACCTCTTCACGAAATCATTACCTACCACTATGTTCAAGAAACATGTCCATAATATTGGAATGCGTCGTCAACAAGACTTGTAAGATATGATCCTGATCATTCGAGGGGGAGCTTGCGGGGTTGTACTCTTTTTATCTACTATGGTTTTTCCCACCGGGTTTTCTTAGAAAGGTTTTTAATGAGGCAACAAAACATATAACGCAAGGGACGATAGTGACAATGGTTTCCAAGGAGGAGTGTTATAAAATTGTCAAAAGAAACGGAGGTGGCAGCCGTAACTTTTGAATTATATAATTCAGTGGAGTCCACCGTGCATAGTAACTTACTTTTTCTCTTTTATATAAACGTTTCAATTCGATCGATTATAAACATCAATAACACAAAACAACATTCATCATTCTCTTCTCTCTCCAAACATCTGATATCCCTTTTCACGGGTATAAATTTTTAATGTTTAAATATATTTTTGTTTTTATGATAATTTATAGTTCTTTTTATAACATTAGGGTTATATTTGTTTCGTTAAAAATAGGTTAAGTTTTTTTTGCACAAACACACACAGGACATGCTCTATTGTCGTTTTTTTTTTAATGTTTTTAGTCGTTTTGGGCCTAACAAGGCCTCACACCATTTTCTTTTTTGGATCGAAACTCTTATTACGATCCTTCACACTTAACATTCTTTCATCTTTAATTCAAAATCTTATTCCTTTTACTCATCTTTTTCATCAACCAGTCTCATACTCTCATCTTCAAATTTTTGGTTATTTATGCCACCCTAACAGACTCGCCATTTCTCCTCACAAGTTGCCTCCTTGTTCCACTCTTTGTGTCTTCTTGGGTTATCCATCCAATCACGGGTGGACATCAGTGTCTTGAAATTTCAAACAGAAAAATCATCATATCTTAACTTTTCAATTTTCACAAAATTTTTAGTTACTTATAATGATGCATTTCTCGTTCTTTGTCACTCAAATTATGATGCAGACATCCTCCATCGTGACTCGATGACCAACTACAATCCATGCCTTCCTATTGATAAAAAATCAAAACTTGCTGCTGATGACAACCCTCTAGTCACTGATCCATTTATGTATTGCAACTTAGCAGGCACCTTACAATATCTCACATTCACACACCCCAACATCTCCTTTGCGGTCCATCAAATGTGCCTCTTTTTGGATTGTCCTTTTAAGAATCATGCCATTGCTCTCAAGCGGTCCTTTTAAAAATATCAATCATTAATCACAAGGAGAGGTAGATCGGTAACTCTAGGGTGTTCGGTAAAAAAAAGGGGGGGGGGGGGGGGTTTCATAGCTTTTCGTTAATAAAATATTCTCAACTAGAAAAGGAGGAGAGTCCGGATTTGTTATTTACCTTAAGTAAATGGAGTACAAGTAGACCAAACCGAACCGAACTGAATCGAACACGAATACAAGATGGAAATCTAAGTGAAGCAAATGTCTAGACGAGGTTATTTAGATACTAATTCGAGGTTGCTAAATCTATCTCTTAGTTCTCTCCCTCCTCCTCCTTTTCTCGCTCTCTCTAATGAACAATATGTTTTCTTTTTTATAGGGGTCTTTCGCTGCTCCTACTCGTTCGTTCTTAGTGGAATTTATGGGCTTTTCGTTGTCTCTTGAACGACCTGGATGAATTTGGGTCAACCTCCAACAATTGTTTCCCTTTAGTTCGGGGAGCGAGATCTTTGGTTGAGTTCGGCGAGCTAGTTTGGTACTAGGCGGTTGTAAATCGTCCGGATTTGCTCTGGAATATTTCGGAGAAGGAGAATCATTTTGGCGGGAAAAGATAGAATATCCCATTTGGGCATAGGTTTCGAGGGTTTGTTATGATTGCATCCCTTGATTTTTGTGCCTCCTTATTTATAAATATCCCATTCGCTCTATATCTCTTCACTTCTCCTAGCAAGATAAAAAAGTATTTCTTTCTCTCTCGCTTTTTATTCTTCTTCTTTCCGCTTGTTGTTGTAGAATATTTCTGGGTCAATTTTTGTTGTTATCACATCTCCAAAGCTTTGCTTTTCCGGCAACTTTTTTTGAGTTTTACGATCTTCATTCATCTCTTTCTTTTGTGCAATGTCTCTGAGTGGCGACCAATCCTTAATTCTGCCGAAGAAGCTGTTCGGGACCGTACTCCTGTGAGTTTAGATGATGGAGGTGATTCGCCGACTTCCAAGCGATCCATAGACGATACTAATAACGAGGTGAATTATCCTCCAGAGGTTCAATCTTCGGAGGGCTCTTCGCAGAGGACGGGGTCCTAAGTAGACGAGTTGGGTCGCAGGGAACTTCTTGCTCGGGGGGACGGTGCCCAACCGAGCTCATCTCATTCCAGACCAGTTGTTCCCCATTTGGTTGATGAAGATGAACTGACGGAGCTCGATGGTGATCCTGAGAATGTTCTTGTTCAGGAGGAAGATCATGATGGCGATCACGAGGTTGATGAGTAGGATGCTGACGATAATTCTGTCCCGGAGGCTAATCGGATGGAAGGTCCTGCTCCTAACGTCCCCGATCACATCGGTCCATCGACAATGACTTACGAAATGCTGATTGGTTCAGAATTTTGACATGCCATCTTGTTTGGCACTTCGTCATCCGGAGACTCACGAGCGTCCATGGTCCCCTCCAGTGGAGTTTGTATGTGTGGTCATGTCATCGTAAGAAATAAGAATACTTTGTGCGTTAGAAAAATTCTAGTCCCACAAGCAGCACCATTTGTTGAATGTAATAATCACAAAGAGGTAGATTAGTAACTTTAAAGTGTACACAAATTAGATCACACATACTTAACAAATATAATAGAATTAACCCGTCTTTTGAACAAATAACATATTACTTGGTCGATAACATTATATAGATATTGTATTTGCTATTTGTTTAAAACATGTTTGGAAAACACCCCAATTATATATGATTTTATCACCGGATATTTTTTTGCAAATAAATCTCGTATGAACATCTAACAAAATTCACTCTATATTAATTTATCCAAAAATTCATACAATTATTTACAACAAGTTGTACCGTTTTTAAATTCTAATCCGCCAATCCAGTGTAATAGAGACCGCACTCAACCCACTCAAATTGGTTCTCCCAAATAATAAAAGACAAAATGCCACGTTTCAAATTCTAACTCCACCAGTGCCGGAACCGAGGAGACATTCTACAGTAACTCCCAAATAATAAGTTTGAAGTTTTATACTAGTAATCGTAAAATGGTTATTCCTATTTCTCATCTACTATTTAACACTAGCAAAACTTTTTTACCATGAAAAACAACTATTGATTCTTAAATCCAGAAAACAGAAAAATAAAAATAAACCATACAAAAATGTGGTGGATGTGACATTCTAGAAGCATGTTCCACTTCCCTCCCTCCTTTGTCTTCCACCATCTTACACTTCGAAAATGATAAAATGATAAAATAAATCAAAACTTAGAAATAAATGAATGAGAAAACAAAAAATACCAATAATACCCCTGATTCCCACATGTGCCTTTATTTGCTTCCAAGAAACCAAATTCACCCATCCTCCTTCCTTCTCCTTTCTCTCCGAAAAAAATAACCAACGAATCCATGTTAGATATGTCGGAATCTGTACTAACGGCGATGTACAGTTGGTTCACACCAACAGTACTCTTCGTCTTCCTCAACGTGATGATTGGTACCATAGCCATTAGCTCTTCTTTCTCTTCTAAATCAAACGATCCAAATCAAACTCAGATCCAACGCTCTCCTTCTATGATTCACCGTCTCAAATCTATAAACTTCTCTTCTTTTACTTCTCCGGACAAATCCCATCTCGACTTTCCTCTTACACCCGAAAACAACAACTTTCACCAACCAGCTTCAATCGAACAGAACCAATCTTTTCTTTCTAGATCTCCTTCTGTTCTTCACAATATCAAATCTTTCAATCTTTACAATTACATTTCTCAAGAATCCACCACCGTCGTTGAAGCTCCACCACCGTCGGTGACCGTTGAGTCAAAACGTGAACAAGAAGATGAAGAAGAAGACACAAGTCCGAGTCTTGAAGAAGTTTACAGTAATCTTAATCTAAACCACGTGGCTAGGACGAAATCTGACACTGAGCCAGCTGCTGGAATTATCCCACCGAAGCTTCCAAAGAAGATGAAGAAATCAGCAAGTACAAAATCTCCATTCTCTCATTTCAAAGAAAATGAAATCTCTGTTGAGGCTCGTCGGCCTGAGACGGTTAGAGTTCAGAGAGTTACAACGGTGGAAGAAGCGGATGAAGAAGTAGATGCAAAAGCTGATGACTTCATTAACCGATTCAAGCATCAGTTGAAGTTGCAAAGGATTGATTCCATCACTAAGTATAAGGAGATGGTGAAGAAAAGAAACGTTAAGTGAAAATTGGGAAGAAATAAAACTCTTGGGGTTGTTTCTTAATTAGTATTAAGTTGTGGACCCTTTTTGATAATTCTTAATTTGTTAGATTTTGGCTTTTCTACTTCATTTCTTTGTAGATTCTCCACGGGCTTTTGTGCCCGAACTGTATCTCCTTTTATTTTCTTGGCAAGAGGAAAAAAAACAAGAAAAGAAAATTTGAGAATCCTTATTGTTGTCTGATAGATTCGAAACGACGACGAATTGATTCACGAGTCTTCGTAGTAGATCTGGTGAGCTCTCTCGAGTGGAGCAGTGTCTTTTAATTGCTCGAATGGTTGAGGCGTCGTAGTTGGTAGTTAAGAAACTACCCGAAGATATTTTACTTTTCACAGCAATTACAAAGAATGTTGTAAGAGAGGGTACTAATGTAAATTTGATGTAATAGTACTCTTTAGTAATGTATGTTGTGTTTATCCGTATTTGCAGGATGCTTGGCTGTGTAGCACGTGGAGTTCAAGTCTCGTGTCTTTTCCTAGTAAAAATAGGGTCAACATAGTGTTCGGTTTTATTTTAGAACTAGAGCTGCAAATGCCGATTTTAAAATTTTAAAATAACTTGAATTTTTTAACAAAAGCTAATAGAAACTGAAAGAATATGTATTTTTGTTTTTGAATTTTTAAATTTATTACTCAATAAAAAATTGTTTTCAAACAAACAAAAGAAAAAAATTTGAAGTTACAATACATGTATATTTTGTAAAAGGTGTAAATCACAATGATTTAATGTCGAACCATCTACGTAAAAAGCGTTCAAATTTATGAGAAAGTTTGTACTGCAACAAGATGATTGTGGTTCTGAATGGCTTTGTCAATAACTCGAGCTTGTTGGTCAGCCGTTGTTCATCCATTTCATACTTGCGAGAGTTTTGTTTTTTCCAAACGTAATAGATGGTAGTTTGAAAGTAGAGCCTTACGAGGATGGATTCCATAGGACTGTAGTATGCAGAGACTAAAATTAAGACAGTACCTTCCCAATCTGAAGTCACATATGGCCTGAGAAAACCTCCGAGAAGAGACCACCAGATTGTGTAAGAGTATGGACACGTGAAAAAGATGATTTCTGGTTTCTTCTCTTTCGCCACAGAATATACCGCTCTGCTCTTGACTCCAAGTTCTCATCCGATCACTTGTGGAGAGTCTATTGTGTATGGTGAGCCACACAATAACAGCTTGGAACGCTATGCCCAAACCATATTAAGCGACTCAAAATCATCTTATATCTCTTCGTGTGTAGCTGCTCCCAAGTCGGTGAGACTGAGAAGACATCACGATGAACATCATATGCATGCTTCCATTGCACCACATCCGCTCCTGCGGCATCACTTAGAAGTGGTGAGGATTATATTTTTTTTAATCAGTTCTTGGAACTGATGGCTTCACAACCTGATTCTCTACTCATTAGCAGCTACAAAATCTGCTACCTTCGCATGACATGGGATACCAAGACAACGTGATCCTGGATCACCTCTAATGTCCAATAGTTTCTCCAAGTACATCCAATTATCACATCAGAAAAAGTGATTTACCGTCTCTTAAGTCAAAGGAAATGAATATAGCAGCCTGATCTTTAGCTTAAGAAGTTTGCACCAAATCCATAAGTCTTTCGTCCCATCCTTTAACATCCCAGAAAGATACATGACGTGCAAATAGTGGCGAGTCCAATCGAAAGTGATTCCGAGAGCGAGAACAAACGCCATACCAAACTCAAAGAAAAAAATACGCGACGAATCACATAATCTTTGAAGCCGTAAGCCCCATCATCTTACAGAAAACACAGCTCATCCCAACATATTTTGGCTTCACGGGAATTATTGGGTGAACCTGACCATACATATGTACGCACATTGTTTGAAAAATTATTTGAGTAGTCCATATTTATCATTTAATAAATACTAAAATGAAAAAAGAAAAAAAATAAAAAACTAAAAACATGGATTCACAACAATGCACCACTATACAGTAAACAATGTTTGATATACATATGTACGCACATTTTCTTTACTTTTGTTTTGTGAAACAAACTTATATTAAACTTAATTTGCGGTTGTAACCCAAAGAATCCGGGTAGTCAATGCCTAAAAATGTGAATATGATACATAACAGAAATATAGAGCAATAAAATGAAAAGATAAGAGATTACGATAATAAATAATAACTTGAAACTCCTTCCAAATGGTTAAGTTCTTCTACCAATTATTATCTAGTGCGGTAATTATTTTTTATTCATTTATAGAAAATACCAAATTAACATATTTTTAATGTACATTCAACAAATAGTGTATTTTAAATTGTCCAATTTTATTATTTTTGTTAAAAAACTTGCCCAATTTTTACCGGTACTTTTTACTACTTTCTACTACCAACTATTGTCATTCACAATTACGTAATTAAGTAAGGTGTTCTAGATTGCTATCTACCTTCTTAACTCAAAACCTACTATTCGTTATCAATCTAACAGATTATAGAATATTTGTAAATATACTCAACACGAAACCACAAATATATTGAGTTACTAATAAGTTGCAAGTCAAACAACTCCATAAAGAATGATAATGGATGAATAGTTGTTCCCATTCTAACTTTCCGTATGTAGAAATACTTGAAAATGCAATTTAGTTCTTTAAAAAACAAACAAACTATAAACCTAACTTCCTATTAAAATAAATAATTTTCTCAAAACAAAACTGTTTTCACTATTCCCTTCAGCATGTAATGCATTAGCCATTAGGGATGAATCAATGAGTGGACCAATCAATCATTGAAACCTTTTGGACTTTGGGTTCTCCTCAGCGGCGCAAATGCATAATGCCGACGAATTATTCTTTGTCGTCTTTCTATGTTTTCTTTACCTAGTTCTCCTCAGCGGCGCAAAGGCATAATGCCAACGAATTATTCTTTGTCGTCTTTCTATGTTTTCGTTTTTGATAGGTATAAATCTATGAAAAGGACAGAATTTAGCACTAAAAATTAGGAAAATCTCATTTATTAAAATTTTCGAAGGAATCTAAAGAAATAAACAATCGGTAAAAGGTATGGATTAGTTAATTCTTTTGTCAATGGGTTTTAGTTAGACACTGATGAAACTTCACATCCAAATAGTATAACTTACATACGTACCAATTTAAATGATAATTTGGCATTTTTTTATTTTGTTAATTCTTTTTCTGATAAAATTTTATGCATTAATTTAAATAGTGTTACACACCATTTTTAAATAGATTTCGGTTTAAGATTGGCTTAAACCAACCGAGTTACAATATCCAATAGACAAAATAGAAATCCAGTTAGGTTAAAAACGAGTAGTACCACCACAACCAAGAGGATGACAGTCCCTCAAGCTCAAAGCTGGAGCCACTCACCACCACCGAAGGAACCGTCTCTTGTAGCAGGACCAAAACCGTCTGTGCACCGCCAAGATGAAGCTTCCGGAACTAGTCAAGTAAGCCCGAACCATCTCCATCCCTGCAACAACACTCCTAATCCGCTCAATTCCATCGGACCTATCCCAACCACCGGACACTAGAAGCCATTGGAATTTCGACGATCGGCCAAAAGCGGATCTAGCCACCAAAAGATCCGATGACTAGCTGACGAACCCCAATTTGGACCTGTTGTGAACCGCTTCTAGCTACATAATAACCTGTTACTCGATTTCTGCCACGGAGAAGGATAGGGCCTCAGATCCAATCTCAATTTAGCTTTGCCATCTCAAGCCACCGTTCTCAAGCTACTCGCTAACCGACAAAAGCGAACCCGACCACCGTGAGGTCCCAACCAACTCTGCTTTGAACCGGAGAAGAGACCCGACGAACCTCCTTTATTTCTTCAAACCAATCCTAAACCGCATTAAGAACATATGGCCACCCCCTCCGCTGATCGGAGAGGTGAGGAAACACAAGAAAATAATTATTTGCTACAAAATATTTCGTCACAATAAAATTATTGTGAATAATTTGTGATAATTTTGAACGATTGCAATATAGTCAAGTCGTCACAAATAAAATTTCGTAAAAAAAGTGTGACAACATTATTACGATATATCTAATTACTATTTCGTTACAAATAGTAACAATAAATAAGAGTAACCAAAGTGTCACAGTTACTGAATTAAAAGTTAGTCACAAAACCATCATATTTTGTAATCTTGATAACTTCATAATTCCGTCACTCATTATGCCCTAAAACTCTTTTGATATAAATCAAAATTTAATTATTAAATTTATATAAATTATGTAAAATTTTAATTATTTAATTAAAATGCAAAAAAAATTGAATTTATGTAATAAATGAAATAGAATTAAATGTACAAAAATTCCCAAAAGATAAAATACAAAAAGAAAAAGAGGATTCGTATAAAAATGTAGATTTGAAACGTTTTATGATGAAACTAGATTCCTAATGATATGTTGTGTCTCCTACTCTTGTTGAATCCAACATCTTCAATGTCTACAAGAAGATCTTCTTCAAAGCTCATCAAACCTTCAAATTTTCCTTAAGTGATTAATCTTCTTTAGAAACTTGTTCAACTCAAAGAACTTTATCTTTTAAATCTTTTCGTCCTCCTAAGAATATGAAAAATAGCAAATAAGATCAGCATAACAACTCATGTAAAAAAGCTCCAAAGATGCATAATCTAAAGAGATTGGATACCGACAAATGCTAATTTAATTTAGCTAAATCCTAATGACCTAAGCCTACGAATACACCAAACAACCACTGATACCTTTTAAATCGTATTTCTAGAATAAACAAAATGAGAAAAGATTTGAAATTCTTAAAAACTTTCGGCACTTTAGATATCCTCTAATGTCTCCGGCAAAATTTCAAAGGAAACAAACACAAATGTATCCATTAATTAAATACATATTTTAGAAGAAATCTATAACTTAAAAAAAAAATATAAAATTTGAAAGTAAATTAGAACAGAAGATAGTCAAATTTTCTTAAGTCAACATCTCAGAACTATAAGAACTCAAGGAACTAAGCATAAACATATACATATATACTGTGAGATCCTGGAGAGGGTAGGCCGAAACTAGAAGAAAATGGAGGTGGATATAAGAGATATATACATATTATATATATAGCAACCGTAATATTTTCTGTATATATGTGTGTATCTTTAGTCCTTCGCTATTACTCCTAATCTCATGTATAAATACACTTGTATCGATATTATCCAAACTCAATACATCTTCTACATTCATATGGCATCAAGAGCTTCAACGTGCTAACACACTTGATCCAATTTTTTTCTGCTCAACTCTTCCTTTCTGTCGATTTTCATGGATCTAACAAACACTATTCTTTCGTTTCCATCGGATCTTCTCTCTCACGAGAAGTACTCCATTGTCACCATTAAGATGTTAAATGTTACCAAGCTATCCTCCATGAACTACCTTACTTGGAGTATACAAATCAAATCCTTATTAAAAGGATACAACCTCATCAAATTCATTGACAACTCTGTCGTGATTTGCTCTTCATATGTCACCGTCGATGGTACAACATCATCGAACTCTAAATTTGAAGCATGGCAAAGACAAGACATTATTCTCTACAGTGCGCTGATCGGATCCATTAAAACTCCGGTTCAGCTTCTCATCGCCACTGCCACCACCTCTCTTGATGCTTGGACCATGCTAGCTGCCACTTATGCCAAGCTGACTCGTGGCCATATCAAACTACTCAAGCAACAACTCAAACGATGTGTTAAAAGGCACCTTAACTGTTGATGAGTACATGCAGCAAATAAGACCAAGGCGGATGCTTTGGCTCTCCTTGGAAACCCGCTTGATCCCAAAGACATCACCAATGCTGTCCTCGATAGCCTTTCCGGCTCTGTTTCAAATCGTGACGGTCCCATTCCATTCATGGAACTTCATGAAAAACTACTAAATCGAGAAAAAACGCTTACTAGCCTCTCACCCACGCAATCTCTGTTTTTGGTAACGACTCACAGTGTGCAACACCAAAACAGGTTTGGAAATATGTCTTCTCCCAGCGGTTATGAATGGCCGGAGCAGCAGCATGCATTTTTGTCCTTTGTTTTTTCTTCAATAAAAAGCTTCTTACCCGTTTGACACTCGCGGCTTGAACATCCCTCGCTTTTTGTTTTAAAATCTGTTGTCTCGACTTTTTCTCTTTCGGTTTCGAATAATGTGTCTTTTTTTGTGCAACGCATACTTTATTAATAAAAGCCATACAATTCCTTTCTCGATTTCATCTTTTACATCATCCAAACCGCTAGAATTTATTAACTCATATGTGCGGACTTCACTAGTCTTTACCATTGATGGATTCAAATATTACATCATCTTTGTATATCACTTCAGCCACTATATTTTGCTTTATCCTTTTCGACGAAAATCAGTCTTTTGACGTTTTCAAAAGTTTTAAATCCCTTGTTTAAAATCGTTTTCAATCCCGCATTGTCACTCTTTATCCAGACAATAGTGGAGAATACATAGCCATGTCCGATTTTCTATTCTCCAATGGGATCACTCATCTCGCCACTCCCCCTCACACTCCCGAACACAACGGGTTGCTGAACAGAGGCATATGCACATAGTCGAGACTGCATTGGCTCTTCTTTCTCATGTATCTATCCTCCTTTCTTATTGGCCATATGTTGTTTCTACGGCAATATATCTCATCAACATATTTCCCACTCTAACTTTTTCCTCTTTTTATGCCTTTGCTTATCTTTTTGAGTCTCCACCAAACTACACTAAAATTTGCATTTTTAGATGTTTGTGTTATCCATGGCTCAGATCATATGATCATCACAAATTCGATAAACGCTCCATGCCTTGTGTGTTTCTTGGTTACTCTCCAACTCAGAGTGCGTATCTTCTTCTCCTATCATTGAGTCTATTTATCCTATGTTAGTGATGCAGGAACATGTTAATGCTGCAACAAAGGAAGCACACATACATCCGCCAGATGTGCCACCTCCGGCAAATACTAAAACTCATGACATGTTGTTTTTGCCACCTCCACCGGCTCCGGCAGCCCCACCTATATCACAACTTCTGGCAGTACCGCTGGTGGCTCCGACAAACATTCATCCTATGCTTACTAGAGGGAAAAATAACATCGTCAAACCAAACACAAGTTCGTCAATCCAGCCTTTATTTCGACCCTTGACATTAAGCCTACAAATGTTACACATGCCTTGAAAGACAAGCTATGGTGAAGCGCAATGGGGGATAAGTTTAATGCGCAAATCAAGAATCACACTTGGTCTCTCATCCCTTTGAACCCGCAATACAATCTGGTTGGCTCCAAGGGGGTTTTCGGATCAAAGGCTTTCAAATGGTAGCATTGAACGTTTTAAAACTTGCCTCATTGCAAAAGGGTTTCACCAAAGACCCGACATTGATTACAAGGAAACTTTCAGCCATGTCATCAAACCAGCCTCTGTTCAATTGGTTCTTGGGCATGCTGTTGAAAATGATTGGTCATTACATCAACTCGACATCAACAATGCTTTTTTGCAAGGAAAACTTGGATAAGATGTTTATACGGCTCAACCCTCAGGCTTTTTGGACAAGGATAATCCTAACTATGTCTGAAAACTCAATAAGAGTGTTGTATGTTTTAAAATAGGCTCCACGAGCCTGGTACATTGAGCTTCGCACGTTTTTCCTCCGATCGGTTTTTGTTAATTATCAAGATGATAATTCGCTCTTTATTATTCGCATGCCAGATCTTATTATGTATCTATTGGTTTATGTCGATGAAATCATCATCAGGGCAGTGACAACTCAAAGGTTGAAAACTTCATTGATTTTCTTGGTCGGCGTTTTTCGCTAAAAGATCTAGACAACTTGAGTTACTTTCTTGGAGTGGAAACAACACGTTCGTCTACAAGTATGATGCTTACTCAACAGAAATACATCAATGAACTCCTAGAAAAGATGAATATGTCTTATGCAAATCCAGTTTCTACCCTTATGGCTGCTCACAAGCCACTACTTTGCTCCACAGGTACGAATCTTGTGGAGATGAATATCGGAAACTTGTTGGTAGCCTTCAGTACTTGCAAATTACTAGCCCTGATGTGGCTTTTGTGGTGACCAAACTCTCACAGTTTATGCACAAGCCTACAGATGCTCTCCAAGCTGCAAAAAGAGTTCTTCGGTATCTTGTCGGCACTTGCAATCAAGGTATTTTTTCTCTCACAAAAATACTAGGCACATTCATAGTGGAGGAGGCGAGGCGGAGGGAAACGACGCCGATTGAAAGACCTAGAAACGAGAAGACTAACAGCGTTAGGTCTGAGAGAGAGACTAAGAGAGAGGAAGAGAAAGAGAAAGAGAAAGAGAGAGGATTACCGGTGGAGGCGGCGGGCTAAAGGATAACATAGGTGGGGAGACAATGGCGGTTGAACAACCTACAGAGAAGAAGGATAGTCGGGGATTCGAAGTCTCAGAGAGAGAGAGAGAATGAATATGAAATCAAAAGGGTGTGGAGGAAGAATAGAAGCAGAGTGTTGCGGTTTATTTTCAACTCGTGACTTTTGTGTATTGGTCTTTAATTTTTTTAATTATGTTTTAGTTTTCAAAAATTTTGATTTTAGGTAATAAATTTTAGTTTTGATGGATAATATTGCTATTTACTAAAAACAAAAAAATGTAGTTCATAATTCTTGTTTTGAAGTAAGAACCCACAAATTATGATTTTTAGTTTTTTTTGAAATAGGATTAAAACACCCAAAAATAGCTTTCCTAACTTGTGAAATTTTTTGCCATGAAAATAATTATTGTAATCCGTGGTAAATTTGCCATACTTTTGTCATAAATTTGTTTTTGTGGCAATTTGGCCACAAAATTACCACGATTTTGATACCAGATCTTCTTTTATAAACTACTAAAATTGTGGAAAAAATGTGGCAGTTTTATTTTGCAACGAATTGTTCATGGAAGTTAACGGTAATTTACAGTTTTTCTTGTAATCGTATAACTATTTATAACAAAATTTTTGTACCAATTTGTGACTAACAATTTTTTTTGTACCAATTCTTGAGTGACTACTATATAGTCACTTTTATGTTACAAACTCTGACTCGTATATCAGTTACATATTTGTGACTAATTTTAGGACTACATATTAGTCACAATAACGTTATAATTGTTACAACTACTAATATCGTCACATTTTTATCACAAATTATGAAAATATTCAGTTATGATATATTATGTCATAATATTGTGATTAAATAACTACGCATTTGTAACAAATGAAGTTAATCACAATATCGTACATGAAACGTCATAAATTTGTAACAAATATTTTTCGTCTCAAAATTCTCACAATACCACAATGTTTTTGTAGTGACAGTGGATTGCGGCTAGTACGAACTTCATTGGGAGAGAATAGAGGAAGAAAGAAAAAAAAAATTCATTTTTTTTTCAGCCGCCTCAAAAATTAGTAACAAACTATCGATAAACTTATCCTTCACATAAAGCCGAGAAAAAAATTAATCCTCGGATAAGATGTAGGGAAAAATAATATCATGATAATAAATAAAATTTTCAAAATGATATCTCACCACCAAGCCTTATAATAGTAAAAAATGATGTATCAATAGGAGTATACCCACGATATAGAATATCATTGCAACTGTACCATCCAAAATATAAATACTTTTGACTTTTATACTAGATATGATATCCAATAGTGTCAAAATGATTATATTGCATCTCTTTCTTTAATAAGACCACCAAAAAATCAAATGTCGTTAGCTCGATTGTAAAATAACTCTAAACAAAGCTTAAAAGTCATAAAATCGAGTGACGTTTAAGATGAAACTAATATTACATGTTGTGGTTTTAGATATAGGAAAATTACAGGTTTCGCCTCACAATCTCCTGATAATTAAAAAAAAAACTATGAAGGGTTCGCTAAGTTCTCTTTACTATTTTGCACCTGTTATATTTTTCTCATGGATCCGCCTATATCATTGCATAAGAATTTATCTTTAAGATAGTGCATCTTTTCTTTGACTTTTAAAGAGTAACGATAGGTCTGGGCAAAAAAACCTAAGCTGAGCACCTGAACCGAAAAGTTCTACTCGAATTCGAATTCGAACATGGCAAATTATTTTATTAGAGTGTAAATCCCTCAACTCGAAAATCCGTATCCAAACCCGATCCGAATCCGAAATCCGTCGGGGTATCCAAAAACCCAAAAATACATAACTATCTACGAGAAAATACCCTAATTAGAGGATCATACACTATAAGTGTGAGTTTTGTATGTGTAACATACACAAAACCGATTCTAATCCGAACCAAAAAATCCGAAAAACCCAAAAATCCCAAAAGCGCGAATCCGAACAAAATCCAAAATTTACGAGATTTTATAGAGTTTTATAGTTGAAACCTGAATCCGACCCAAACCCTAAAAATTCTATCTGAATCAGAATCCGAACCCAAACTCAAACCGGAAAAAATATTTAATCAAAATGTAAATCTTTAAATCCAAAAAATTTAAACCCAATCTAATGCCAAGCTCTAGTAACGAACATATGCATTAATCATGAATCATGTGGTTGAAGCGGCAGTTAATATTTTTTTTATATGATGTCTTACAACACAGTCGGAAATGTGCTTGATCAATAAACTTTTTTTTTTGGACGAAAGTGCTTCGTCAATAAGCTAATCTACTTTTGCAATAATATAAAATTAAAATCCTTGAAAAAATATCTCACTCTTTAGCAAAGAATTTGGTACTTTGCCTCCAATGAAAATGACCCTTCACCATCGTAGATTTATTGACCTTTGCTTGGCTTCATATGCAAGTCTTAACTTTCAGATTCCAAACATAATTATTTCCAAGGAGTGATATATTTTTCCATAGAGATAAGACTAACATATGATTACGAATTATGGATCTTTTACATAAGAAATCCATATCGAGAGCAAAACATAACTCAAGGCACACAAGTTATACCCTATAAAAATTAGCAAAAAGGTTCACGAAACGAATGATGTGAGCATCTTGTTTTACAGGATACCAAATTACAGAATAAAAGTAACGCTCCGAATAGTGGAACGGATCACGCAAAAACAGATAAAGTGGAGCAGATCAAACAGAAAAACGTAAAATAATTGGTGGTCCAAAATTGAAGCAGTCAGATAATTCTAAGTTTAGTAAACGTCAAGTTTAAATTGAAACTCAAGTTCACAAATGATAAAATTAATAGATAAAACTCTGAAATTCACTAGAAAAGATATAACTTAATATTTCAATTAAGAAAAAATTATGAAATTATCTCTTACAAATTGCCTAGGACCTCATCCTATATATAATAGATGGAGGGCTTTCTCCAGAGTTCGACAAATCAGCATATAAAAGGTGAATATGTGGCAGTATCTTTTTTTAAGAACCAATGAAAAAGCTCCAACTTAGACACGTAGGCACTATTGTTCTCATTTAAGTCAAGGGAAATCAAACGCTTCTCTCCACCATCTACCATTATGCTCTGCTTCAACTTCCACTAGGTTAAATCCTTAATCCGTCTCATTCTTAACCAATTTTGCCCACTTCCCCTAGCCATGTTCCTTTTTCCAAAAAGGAAAAAGGACAATATATAGAGAGGATATCACAATCAACGGAACCCTATTGATTGGCGTCAACTTATGAAGAGCACAAGTAGTCGAGCTATTTTCTGGTCATAACTCCTAATTGCAGGTGATATTATAGAGATAATGATACTAGGCTCGGGTGACCATGCAAGTGACACAGATCCACGAATGGAAGAAGATATATTGAAAACTGAGAGGTGGGCAGAGTTGTACGCAAAAGATGCATCTTAGTATGAAAAACAACTTCATTTACTTTGAACGTAAGGTGGTCATCTTTCTTGGATTATCAGTATTTTTGTCAATTTAGAGTGATAGAGAATGCATGTTTGGTATGCCATATAAATATATGTTTATCCATGTTGGAAGGTCTTTATTTGTGCAATTTTACATTGGTTTGTGTCGTCTCCTCCCAAACTCGTTATGCTTTTCAAGCAGCAATCCATAGTATTTGGCGAGAAAGAAGCGCACGATGACATAGAGAAACTCTAAACTCTTCTTCGTTTCTTATCAAAATGATCGATAAGCACATACGTAATCGATGCTGTTCTATTAATAATCGGAAATTGGATAGGATTCTTCTAACTCTGGTTTGCTTCTAGAAATTGAAAAGTTGTTTATAATTGTCTTTTCTATTAATTTCAAACACTAGTTACACTTGTTATACAAAGATTTTTTTGATTGAATAAATTTAGCATTCTCTTCAAAAATAAATGATTATGATTGAATGACATGAACCAGTACGTAATGTGTTTATCAATATTTATTATTGGGAAAATTGGAAATAAATGATATATATTCTTTTCAATTTGTCTATATATACCTTTTAAAAGTAATTTTGTCAGTTATGCCTAAATTATCTCTACTAATAGATAAAAACAGATTTCCCAAAAAAACATTCAGAAAACATATTGATAGACAAGTATGAAGAAAATTCCCGCTGTGCAGCTTCCACTTCCTTTCTTTGTTCTCTGGGAATAAGTAGCATGAAGAGTTCATATGTTGTCAACAATTCGAAGTGCTTTTTTTGCGTATTCTTGATAAACCAGCGTTTATATATAGATGTAGGAGGATAAATAAAGGATTTTTTTCAAGAACAAGGAATTCTTCATTATGAATTGAAAGATTAAACCTTTTTTTTAAATAACTTTAAATAGTTTTTTAGATTGATTAAATTCGTTTTACAAAGTTTAGAATACGTTTTCTACTGTTATGAAAATATTAGATTATGTATTCTAATATATGTACATGTTCAGAAAACATTAAATTATGTATTCTAACATTTGTATATGTTCTACGAATTTTATAATTGAAATTTGTTCTACAATTTTTAGAATTCGAAATTTTAAATGTTCTACAAAATTTGGAATACATATTGTACCATATATTCTACGACAGTTATAAATATATATCCTACTATGTTTAAAATATATATTCTGAAATTTTTTGAATTTTATAAAGATAGGAACCGAATCTAAAAATAAAAAAAATGAATCTAAAATATTATGAATAGTCGTATATATAGTTAAAATTAAATATTTATTGTTTTGATTACGTTTAAAATCGATGAACTAAATTTTAATCTTTTTTTTTTTTTCTTCCCCTTTTCCACATGTTTTTTTCATAAGAAATTATGATAATTCAAACTGTGTAGATTAATATATTATTGTTTCATAAGAAATTATGAAGAAATATACGTCTCCATACCGTTTGGTGTCCAACAGAGCAATGTCTTGATAGTCGGTAGTTCTTTGATGGAGAACACTGCATGTTGAAGAAAAGATAATTAATCATCGATAAGAAAAAAAAAATCCAATAAAAATCTTCAAGATAACGAAAATGTAAATAGACAAATGAGACAAAAAAAGAAGAAACCTGTTGAGGGCAAAAGACCATTTGAGATCATCATCAATGGTTTCTTCGTACCAATGCACTCATGCTGGTTGGAGGGAAGGGTTTGATTAAGTAGTATTAATTTTACTTATTTAATATCAAACAACTAATAATGACATCACTTAATGTAATTCATGTTAAATCACATATTTTGTATCAGTTATTAATAAATAACTCAAATTAATATCATCTTTAAGGAGGATCAACTGGTGCAAATCAAGTGATGCAGATCAAATATTTACAGAGTATAAATTGCTAATTTAGGCAAAATATTTTTTATAATACTATAAATATTATAATAAATTATATTAAATTAAAATTTTCTAAATTAGGCAGCATCTTTTAGGAGAATGTATTTTTTAAAATTCAGTGTAAAAATATTTATATAATGGTATTATTCTTAACACTAGAAGTCAAACCCCTTTGATATGGCGGAAAAGGTATTGTACATTAATTCTCTTTTGATATATCAATTTTATATCAATATTTCATATATTTTTATATTTAGTAATTATACTACATATTTCAAAATAGTTATGATAAATAAACATATTTTCTGAAATATCACGTTCGCTCTAGCTTCTTCTCGAATGCTTTCCTATAATTTCATTGAAATAATGATACAAGATCTTTTATGCTTCATAGTTGAAATCTTGTAAGACAGAGATTAATTAGAATCAAATTGCAAAATTGTAAGTTCTAATTCTCGAACAATGATGAACATGGAAAGGGTTATCAAAGCACAATTTTCCAAATATTATCTTGAACTCTTTCCAAGGTATGGGTTTATCTTACAAGATATATCAATCTTCAAGAAAAAATCTCAATGCAGATAAGTCGTTTCACACCAAATATAGTCAAAATATCAAGTTTAAAATTTAAAGATCCCAAGATATTTTCTTCTAAACTATATGTTTCCTTACGATCAAATATATTATCTTCTTAAGATTATACTTAATTATGCATAAGAGTGAGAATGTTACTTGAGGAGCAGAATGGGGAAAATATTTGAGCAAAATGTGAATGATACTTAAGAAGAACGAGGAGATCAAGGTTCTTGAGGAGCCATTGAGTGATACATTCATATGGTTTGAGATGGCATGATTGCAAGTTCGAAAGAGAATGAATTAGTATGTGATAGTGGTAATGTTTCGTGTTGATTTGAGTGTTTGAATGTTCACGTTTTGATTCTATACTATGTAGTTTACTATGTTTGGAACGTGATTACTATACGTCAAGTGGGCATAGTTGATCTCGTCATTGAGTAAACATGTTTTACATGTATTTTCTTTTTTCTCAGGTTAGTAGAATCCATGAGTTGTGGTTCAAGATTTTTGGTCATTGGTGAAATAGTTTTAAGGAAATTGTTCAAAAAAATAGCACAATGTTCTGCCCTATGAGACGGGACTACTGTTACAACTCTGGTGGCTGATGAAAATGGAATGTATGGACAACCGCCGACAAAGGCGTGGTCATGCACTTGAGCGGTGGTGGTGGCTTGGGACGGAGAAGATGAGGTTGTGAATAAAATTATATAAATAAACACCAAAAATGTATTAAAGACACGCTATATCTATACCTAAAGATGATATATAAGTTTTTGTAAACCTGAAGTCTAGAAATTAAGCTCCTTATCCTCGAAGTACTATGTATTATTTTTTTGTCATTTCAATTTTTTCAGCTCAATCGAAAATAGTGGATGTACTCTTTTTTCCACGAGCTAGTTTTGTCCCAATCGGGTTTTCTATTTCGGAATTTTAATGAGGCAACCACTTTCGATACTTCTGTTACTTTTTGAACTTCTCCTCTCTTTAATCTCTTTTTTTGGTTTAAACAAATTCTGAAATAGTCTGTAAAAAGGTTTTTCTATAATATAATTTTATATAATATTCAAAAAAAAAAATATATAAGTTTTTATAAAAGATTTATAAATAATCTATGATATTGATTATGTTGATGAGTTTTTGTTAATTCTCGGTTTTTTCATTAGAATTAAAACATTTTTCAAAATACACCATGATAAAAGAATGATAAAACTCAATAATAAAAAATAACTAACTCACTTGAAAATTTTAACTAACGTATCATAATAATTTATTAACAAAATAAAAAACGTGCTTTTAACTACAGTAAAGTATGATGTGTATTTTGATTTTTCCAGAACATATTTGCAATAATTTTTCTGAAGTTTGTCATAAGATCTCCATCTGTTATCTTTGCAGCTTCTATGTAATCTAGTTTAGTCTCAGATTTTGTGTTGTTAATATCTACTTGTCTCACTACTTCTGCAAAAACATCATCTGAAATTTTGAAATACTGACAAAATTATTTAGTTATATTGTACCTATTACCACTCTCTTTTGAACATGAGTATTATATCTAAGAAATTCAAAAATATACTTTCATTTTTTATTCTTAAAAGGAGGACCATTTTTGAATTATAACATACGAGACCAGAGAATCATGTTTCATAAATATCTATAAGGAGAAAGAAAAACTTGTTTATTTGGATAGTCAAAAAGCAACTACATAATATTTTTCTCGTATAGGCAAATGGAATTTAGGATCACACTACTGCACCATCGGGAAAACTCTATATCGTGACAAAGACCACGGAGCTCCATTCCATACATATGTGAACAACGAACATATTATCATGTTGTTAAAAATTTTCTATCACGTCGATTCCAATACATTTTCCGTAAATCACAGACATGAATCCTATCTATTTGCCCAACAAATCCACTAAAGTATGACCAGTATCTGTGATCCACTTGTTGTCTTTCTAGAATCTATCGTAGCTCTTGTCTTTTAGGAGTTTTGGTATAATCACAAGAAAGTAACGTCACTGTAAGCACTAAAAAACTTCCTGTTTTCTGTATATTGAGTTTGTACAAATCACAATCCAACATCCCTTTGACATTCATTGTGATTATATATTTGTAGAAAATGGCATACTCTCTTCAATGTTTATAATGAATGTTGGTTGTAAACCATAATTTTTGTTTTAGTTTATCATATAATATTCTGAAACCACCAAGTGACATTTATAGTAATTGAAGACAAACATTATCATCTTTTTGCAGATGATACCAAATGTTCCTCTACCCCTAACACTAATTGTTTGAACTGCTATTCTTTGAAAATACCGATTGTAGTAACTCAATACTTGTTGAACTATCAATCCAAGAAAACTACTGCAATTCTGATGGAAATTTCTGACAGACCTATTTTCCGTCGACCGACAGATCTATTTATGTCGAAAATTTCTGACGAAAAACCGACAGAAACCATTGGCATACCGACGGATAGGATTTGTTGGAAATCCGTCGGTAATTTTCGACAGAAATAGGTCCGTTGGAAATTTATGACGGAAATAGACAAAATGAACTTTAATGTAGCCGTTGCACAGTCCATCGAAAATCCGTCAGAAAAATGAACGTTAATGTAGCTGTTACATATAGCCGTTAGGAATTTAAAGATTCTGACGGTAGCCGTCCCTATATAAATATTTCAACACTTCTCCATTCATTCATACTTTTCCATTCATTTACAATATCTTACATAAAAAACAATTATAAAGAGATGTCGTCTTCTAATAGTTTTTGATCATGGATGAATGAGCCGATGCTGGATCCGGAGTCAAACATCTTGAAAGACGAGTATGCTCGAGGTATATGCGAGTTTATGGAATTGCCTGTAAATCAAGTGGGAGCAAAAAATACTCGTAAGTTGAAATGTCCATGTACTATTTGTATGAATTCACATAATATTAAGATAGAGATTGTTTGGAGGCATTTATATTACAATGGGTTTATGTCGGGTTTTAAGATTTGGTATCTACATGGGGAAACAAATTATGATTATGGTAGTACTCGTGAATCATATATTGCAGATAGTTTATAAGAACATAGAACGGAAGTAGATTTTGGTGTAGGTACTGTTGAGATGGTGAATGATGCGTTTAGAGAGAATATGCAGTCGACATCTGTAGATGGAGATAGGGTTGAAGAACCAAATTTAGAAGTACAAAGATGTTTTTTGATATGTTAGATGCAGCGAAACAACCACTATATAGCGGTTGTAGAGAAGGTCATTCGCCATTATCATTTGCTAGTAGAATGATGACCATTAAGACGGACTACAATTTGGCAGAAGAATGAATTGATGCTATAACCGATTTTGTGAAAGATATATTGCCTGAAGACAATCTTTCACTAGCATCATACTACGAGGTACATAAACTTGTAGCTGGTCTTTGCCGTATCAGACAATAGATATGTGCATCGACAACTGTATGATATACTGGAGAGAATATGAAAATCGCAAAGATGTTGATTTTGTCGTAAACCCCGTTATCAGGAGAGTAGTGGAAGAGTTAAAATTTCCTATAAACGGATGTGGTATTTACCGTTAACAGAGAGATTGAAGAGGTTATATCAATCTCACCGCACGACAGAGGCAATGAGATGACATAGAGAGCATAGGCAGGACGAAGAGATTACACATCCTTCAGACGCAGCAGCGTGGAAACATTTTCAATCAATATATCCAGATTTTGCATTCGAGCGAAAGAATGTATACCTCAGACTATATACAGATGGTTTCCACCCATTTGGAAAGCATGGAAGACAATATTCGTTGTGGCCTGTAATTGTTCCTCTCTGTGCTTGTCTCGGCCCAGAGTATCTGAACTGATAATTTGATGTATTCCTCCAGCGATTGATATATGAGTTATAAATGCTATGGAATTATGGTGTTGAAGCGTATAATGTATCATTGCAACAAAATTTTAAGATGTGTGCGGTTCTAATGTGGACCATTAGTGACTCCCAGCATATGGTATGTTATCTGGATGGACAACTCATGAAAGATTATCGTGTTCCTATTGCCAAGATGCATTTCAATTAAAGCACGGAAGAAAGACATCTTGGTTTGATTGCCATAGAAGATTTCTACCAAGTAATCATCCTTATCGTCGCTCTAAGGAAATGTTTACAAAGGATAAACAAGTGTTTGATGGTCCACCTCCTAAGATAGACGACACAAGTATATTGGAGCAGTTAAAAGATTTTGGCGCTGAGAGAACTCCAATTTGTGGTGGTAATGGGCATGAACCTATTTACAGTACTGGTGAAAATCATAATTGGCACAAAAGAGTATTTTTTGGGACTTGCCTTACTTGAAAGACCATTTATTGAGGAACAATCTCGATGTTATGCACATTGAGAATAACTTCTTTGACAACATCATGAACACTGTGTTAAACGTCCAAGGGAAGACAAAAGACAATATGAAGTCTAGACTAGACTTGCCATTGATTTGTTCTCGGGATGTACTTGAAGTTCTACCGAATGGTAAATGTGCGATGCATGCGTTCCGGTTTAACCAAGATAAGAAAAAAACTTTTTTTGATTGGATTCGTGAAGATGTTAAATTCACTGACGGATACACATCAAATATGCGTCATTGCGTTGATTATGGAGAAGGAAAGTTTATTGGAATGAAGAGTCATGACTGTGATGTTGTGATGCAACGCCTCCTTCTATTTGCGTTTGCCAAACTTCTTCCAGAAGATGTCTACCATGCAATTGCAGGTATATATTCTCTTTGCCATATTTTTAATAATTAAAATGTTTTTAATATATTTTTATTGTATTAAATGTTTAAATACAGGAGTTGGTGGTTTCTTTCGAGATTTGTGCACATGATCACTTACAGTTGATGGAATTCGTAATTTAGAAGACAATATACCAATGATTATTTGCAATCTCGAGAAGTTATTTCTCCCATCGTTCTTTGATGTTATGGAACATCTTCCAATCCACCTCTCACGAGAAGCAGCACTAGGAGGCCCTATTCAATACTAGTGGATGTATCTGTTTGAGCGTTACATGTTCCATCCGAAGAAAAAGTTAAAAATTTAAGCAGAGTTGAGGGATCTATTGTAGCACAGAGCATCAACGAAGAAGCTTCTCATTTTGTTGAATATTACTTTCCATCAGAAGTTCAAACAAAGAGTCGATGACCAGCCTGGCATGATGATTAAGGCGAGAGACCGAATTATGCCGTGGTTGTCCGTTAGTTGTTTTCTCAAGTTGGTCGGCTTAGTGGAAAATGAAAGAAACGAAAACTTACAGAGCAGGAACATGCACACTTACATATGTATATTCTCACAAATTGTGAGGATATTATGAAATATGAAAGGTATGAAAATTGAATTTTTTACAATAACTATTAAGATCTTGAATTTAACTCTCAGTTGATTTTTTACAGGATTTACATGGCGATAGTTCGTAGTTACTATCCGAATAAGATAGAAGAGGAACTTGAATCTCTAAAAGAGAATGATTTCGCGCCTTGGTTGCTATATTATGTAAGTTTGTTAATAATTTTTTACTTTCCAATATTTTTTAAAATTTTACTGACTTCTTATTAATTGTTTTAGGTTACTGAAGGAATAAACAGTGAGCAAACATTTCCATCTTGGTTAGTAGAGTTCGTTAATGGTCCAAAATCCGATAGATTTTTCATTTAACATTTATTTTATTTACATTATTTAAGTTTTCTATAATTTATGTATTTCATAATATAT
Source organism: Cardamine chenopodiifolia (assembly GCA_963922655.1). Classification (NCBI taxonomy): domain Eukaryota; kingdom Viridiplantae; phylum Streptophyta; class Magnoliopsida; order Brassicales; family Brassicaceae; genus Cardamine; species Cardamine chenopodiifolia. The sequence continues at coordinate 10,688,685 of OZ000486.1, read as the reverse complement.
TTTCAATATTTATTTGTTTAAGGTTTAATTTCTCCAATAATGGGATTTCGAAGGCGATCAACAACATGATTATCGAGATGTTAAACCATTCGTACGAGAAGTTTACGAAGATGCCTGTGGAAGATCGTGAGCTTTGGTTTAGGATGTTTGCAGTAAGTTTTAACATTCTTTATTTTTTAACTAATTTAATATTTTTTTGTGCTTTACCATTATCAAGAATTCATTTTTAATAAGTTTTTATAATTTTGTAGCAACAATTTTTCTGAGACCATGAATTTACGGTCTTAGTTAGGTAGGAGTTCGAGAAAAAAATTGGAATCGTCTATTCCAGGAAGTTAAATGAGTGGAAGGCGAAATGGAGAACTGAGCAGATCTCAAAAAAATTCATTGGGAACGCAATCCTATGGAAAGGGTTTGTCGACTATTGGAACCAGGAGGAAACAACTCAGATCTCCAAAATCCAATCTACCAATCGGATGAGCAACCTGAAGGGTAAAGGGATAGCAACCCATAACTTAGGTGCTACGAGCAAAGCTTCCCGAGAAGAACAACTCGTAAGTTTTTTTCATGTTTTCAATTTTAATTTTAATAATAGATAACTTATATAACTTATATTATGTATTGGTATAGTTCAAACAAGATGATGTGCGTCCCTCGCACCTTAGGTTGCTAGAGGATGCACATACCAACCGCAAGATTGGTGAGATTCAAGACCCGGTTGCTCGAAAATTCGTCGAGAACGTGAAGAAGTACATCCTCTCCCAACCGATCGTTTAAGGAGAGCCTCCACTGGAAGTGTCAACGGAATGTGGAACGTCTTGGTTTTACAAGTAAGTTCATATTTTTGTTCTTTTTTAGTATTATCGATAACTAACATATATTGTATGTTTTTACGTTATTTGGTTTCTCAGACAACTCCGCAGACCAAAGAAAGAATTTTTGGAATTCCGCAAGATTACCATCCATCATCCCAATCATCTAATTCATACCGTGTTTTTGAAGAAGCCACCAAACTAAGAGCGAAATTAGCAGCGAAGACTGTCGAGTTGGAGCGTTTGAAGACCGACATCGTCACAATACGCGAGGAGCGAGCATAAGATCAAGTGACGAGTGAACAAGAGAGAGCATTCGATCTAGCGAAAATGCGTGCTATGGAAGAACGAATGAACGCTTTCTTCGCACATTACCCCCACCCCAGACTCTGTAGTTTTTTATTTTTCAAACATTTTAATGTTTTTGAATTATTAATGTTTTTCTGGATTTTTAAAATTTTAATATATTTTCAAATATATTAAATTTTAATATTTTAATATTATTTAATTAAAAATAAATCAGAAATAAATTAAATTTTAATTATATTGAAAAAATTAATTTAAATAAATTTGTCGACAATCCGTCGGAAATAAATATGTCGGAAATTAGTCGGAAACATATGGTCGGAAATAAATCCGTCGGAAATTAATCCGTCTAAAATCCATCGGTAATAAATTCGTCGGAAATAAATCCGTTGGAACCTCCGTAAAAAATAATCGTCGGTGATCTGTCGGATATTCGTAGGGATATGTTCTGACGGATTTTCGATGGACATTCCGATAAAGTGATATCCGTTAGAAATATCCGACGGATTTCCTACGGATTGATGATTTTCAACACGCTATAACCGACGGATATGACCGTCGGTTTTCCGATATTTTCTTGTAGTGTATTAACTTTTCTCATTTTCCATATTTTATAACTCAAGTCTCTTCTCATAACTCAGAAACTAGAAGTCTTTTGATCAAGTCATCAAAAACTCTAGAATCACCGATGTGATTCGTGGTTTTACTTCATAGCTGAGTAGAGTATGAATGATGTATGAATGTGGAATGATGATGCATGAATGATGAATGAATGATAGGGAATGATGCATGTTAGACTAAGTGAATCGCTAGATTGATAAATTCGATGTTGTCTGTTATAATAACTATTCGTAGGCTTTCTGATGCGGGATGGTAGGACTTGATATATGTTATTAACTATGTGGACTGATCTAATTCATTTTCGTTGAGTAAACTTGTTTACTTATGCTTCCTTATTATGAATGCATATTCATTTTTTCGCATGAGTACAAGAACGCTGGTTATTAATGGAGTTTTTTTGTTGATAAATATTTATTGAGGTTTTAAAGAAGAATGTTCGCAAAGTAAATGTGTAACATTATAATATAGTTTTTATCAAAAAAACATTATATTTAAATTTTCTACAAAAATATCATTTTTATGATTACAAGAACATCCTCAAAACGTTTTTTTTCTTAGTACACAGTGATTCGTACCTTACAAGTTAGGCGAAAAAGTCAAAATTTAAATTGTGTTGGTCGTTTATCTAGTTCTTCATACATCAACTCAATGTTTACATGAAGGAGTCCGAAAACTCCCTCACAAATGCACAAACAGTTATCAAGGGTTGGTGTGTTGTGTAAGATGTATGTCATGACTATCATGGTATTTTTATTATGACATATATTACAATTTTATATACAGAAAAAAGTAGCAACACAAGAAACTTGGATCGGAATAAAGTTTCATTGATTATTGATGAATGAGTCCGTTTTCGCTACTAGAATAGAGCTTGAGACATGCATTTTCAGTGAAGTAAAATCTTATATTTTTCTCTGCCTAGTTTCCGACCAAAATATATATATATATATATCAAACAAGTATTATTCACTAGGACTTAAACTCCAACAAAATAAAGTTCAATAAATAAATTTAATCAAATGTAGATGACCAAAAATAAAAATAATGAAGAAAAGAAAAGAGAATAAACGGTAGACCATGAAAGAAACCTAAACTGATAGATCCTTTTGGTTTTCTTGCAAATCGTTTTCTACGGAATAGAGACAGACTGACCAAAGGGCAACAAACAACAAGAAAGAGGGTATTCCGACACATAGAGTGATCACGGGAGAATTTAAATAGAGGAGAAGGATGGTGAGAGGAAGCCCATAGACATGACTCACACATTCGGCCATGAAAAAAACAAAATCTGAGGGTGCCTCGGGTGCCGGAAAAACAATATAGATGCAGAAAAACATGTGCACCAATGCCCAAATAGTTTGATCCAGATTTATAGTGATACTGTTAAGTATTATGAACAAGAACACTGCTTAACCGGACAAGATGATGAGTATGTGCATCGTGGTGATGTAAAGCATTTGTTTCCACGACCTGTCATGCAAAAGAAAAAAAAACATATGCAATAGAGCCGTTAGTTTGAAATTAGATAGCTATGGAAATCACAAGAATTAAAGATAAAAGTAAAATCACTGACAAACTCACAATGTAAATTTTTGGTCAAATGTAGGTATATATATAATATAAATATCACATCATTTGTAAGTATATCTTATTGATTTACTCTATATAGAGTATTACGTTTCAAAAGTTCTATTCTAGCTCAAATAAGGATTTGAAATACGTTTGTTTTATCCACCAAACTGTAGAAAAGGAAAACACAAACATAATATTAATTTGATTCTAGTTTAGCTAGTCTAGTAGTGTCTACGTTCCATAGACTTAAAGCTATACCTGTTTATGAAGAGGAAGAAAAGAAGTGGAAGCGTACGTGATGAATCCATAGCTTAGGTTTTGATTTTCGAGTTAGGTCTGTAATACCCTCTCACTAATCCTTTGAGATACTTGCCTTAATGAGCTTCTTCTCTTATTCATTTCTTCTAAAAACTCGGTTAACAAATATACTTTGTAGGAAACCTTTTTTTATTAAAATCCAGTTAAAATAAACTCATTTAAAAAGTGTTTTGAGAAAACCTTAAAAAAAATCCAACATAAACCATAATAAATCTAATAACAAATAAAGTAAATAAAACAACCTAGATCCCTAAAAATAACACCTAAAAGCAAGACGGATTTGCGCAACTACACAAGATCCTTATCCTGATCTAAAAAAGGAAAAAAGGAGCGAGTAACAAATTACTCAGTGAGAAAACCATTTCTTCCCACTGGAAACACGTAACACTTTCGAATCCTATGCAACAATCATCAAAATACCTAAACCTAGACACTAGCAAATATATAGAATGCACTTCCCAACAAACTATAATATACATGACATTTATCTTTCCCACAAAAAGACATCCATACATCACTAGGTTCAATCATCCTCGTGATGACTTTTAGAACCTCATGAGTGGAGGCGGGCACTCGCTGCTCAGTTACTCCCATTCCGGTTTTGTCAGCCGTTCTTAACCTGCATGTTAACCCGTCGGCCCATTACAATAAAATAACTTGACTCTTCTTCATACATACAAACATGCTCATACTTTACACCATCATAAATAATATAACATTATCATCAAACATGATAAGCATACATATCAAGCATCAAAACATGTCACTACTTAAGCATTTCTAAGAAAGCGGATCTAAACCTACATGTCATGATTCATGAAACATAACAAAAGAAAATATAACTATGCTTTCGCAGATCACACCCTCACCTTAACTGCTTTGAAGATGAAGAACAACTTATCTCTCTTTTAGACAGATTCACTGTCCCTTCTTTGACATCATGTTTCATGTGCACCTGATGTTAAAATTAGTTCTTCTTTAACAAGAAGCTATCTCACTTTTTTCTGAGAGGCTCTCCAAAATTTCAGGGCAAACAAACCATTTTTATCCAACTAAAAGACATAAATCGACAAACTTTTTTTCCAGATACATGATGTGCATAACAATCCAGGTAAAACAATCATAAATCCAAAAATACACAATCAAAAGCTAAGATAGTTTACAGAGACCTAGCACTATGGGTTATTTTTATTAAGATGTTTTATCCTAAAATATACTGTAAGTGCATAGTAGCATTCACAGTAGTATAATTAGGATCGAATCCACAAGGAACAATATAGTACACTATGGATTTATGATGATTTAAATCAAGTTAAGATGCAAAGGAGTTTAAGTGAACCTCGATGTGGAAAATAATTAAATTCAATAATATAAAAGCATTAGGTAGTGAGAAGTCATTCATGAAATCATGATGATGAATGTATAAATTATTTGAAATACGTTACGAACTGTTCTAGAACTCAAACTATAGATATAAAGTTATCCCGCTGTCGCGTGTAATAACTATCTATGCAATAAAAATCCCTAGCAACTAAACCATCATTTTTCAATAGAAATCAATGCATGCAATGAAACCCTAATTCGATATGTTCACAAAGTGCAATAACTTCAACTGTCATTGGCTAAGGACACTTTGCCCATAAAAGATAGATCCATTGATTTAACAACACTTTTGGTGTCACGATAAAATTGATTAAAAGCACAGCCTAATTGGCCAAATTAAGAAAAATCCTAGATAAAGAACTATATGAATTATTCCCAAACGACCTAGCATAGATCTATATGATTATCTCCTTAGAAAACTCAAAACCTAATGATAGATCTACTCACACATGCACAAAAAACACATGAGAGAAATAGATGAAGAACATATTATAAAATAGCAAAATAAAAAAGAGTTAGGAGAAAAATCTCCAAAGAATAAAACTAAGAACAAAACCTTAAACTAGGGTTTTCTGAGTATTTTTCATGTCTCCCCTTCTCTGTGAACGAGGCCACATATTTATACAAGAAAGGGGAAACCGTAAAAGTGGAAAAGACAAGTTTTGTAAATTTTATACCGATTGGTTACAAGTCTTTACTGATCGGTTGCCTTCGTCTTTGATACCGATAAGTTACAAGTCTTTACTAATCGGTCTTCGTCTTCGTTCTTTTCTTCTCTTGACAGTGCAATGCTCTAAATCCATATCAAAGTTTTCCTCTTGACTCTAGCAAGTGTTAGTACCTAAAAAGACACAAAGCACCGAAAACTATCTTATTCTTACTAAATATACTCAAGAATAGGTGTTAAAAGACTCTAAAAGCAGTAAAAATAATGGTTAACATCATTTCCAAGAATTGAATCCTTGCTTGTGCAAAAGTCAGAACAATTAGAATTTCAAAATCCGAAGAAATAGTTTGAAAAGAAAGAACTCACATATCCTTGGGAATAAACTTACCCTTGGGCTTCCTTTCCGCACACCGCATCAATACCATGCTAGAGCAGACCTACTACATGTACTTTACTATGAGCATAGCAATAGCTAATATTCTAAATCCTGCGATCACAAAGAACTCTCAGAATCAATGAACTTAACCTTTTGACATTCATTAAAAATGTGCACACTCTCACAAAGAGAATATCGAACATGTCAAAGGGTTTCCGTAATAAGGCTTTTTTAATGGTGGCTCATGTGTTTTGGCTATCCTAAAAGAGCTAGGGATGCAAATCATTATGCAAAATCACCATGAGACACAGACCAATTGATGCATACATAGCCTTCCAATCATTGGATCTATCATACTTAACACTTAGCCCTCAATTTTCTTAGTTTTTCTTAAAATACATCCTAGTTTCATCTCCCTTTTTCTCTGTTTCCTTTTTTTTAGATGGAGAATAAATAGATACTGAGGACAAAACATCTTCTATACCAAGGAAAATCAGATACATAAGCTCACAAACATTCTAATGAATCTTATCATTCTGCATATCTAATCCTAATGAAATGTCAGCTATGTTGGTTTGTATACCCCATAGTTTTTGCACATGAATACATATGACAAGGAAAACACAAAACTGTATGAGATATCAAAAATGGTTTAGGTGAGGGTGTGGTACTAAATGAAAGATGGGTCTAGCCATCAGAATTAGCTAGAGTGGTAAAAATGGTGAAAAGAAAAATTTGAATATATGATCCATGACATGATTACCAATACCCTAAGTAAGATAAATTAATTCCAAGTTCAATTCCACTTAATAAGGGTAAGTTCAATCATCCTATTTTCAAAGTTATAGGGGCTTTTCTATTTATTAAGTCTGCCTGTGGTCTTTCCAATAATTGGTTCTAACATCGAATAAAGCATGAGTAAGCTGTGTGAAAGTCTTCCCAAAGTGGTATGCTCCTGGAAAAACTCATAGTTCTCTCGTTTTGACTCAATAAAACAACAAAATGACTTAAAGGAAAAGAACAATCATCAGAAAGAAAAAGATGTTAGTCACAAAGAGACATCCTCCCTCAGACTTAAAATTGCACCGTCCCACTGTAAAAATAAATCATAAGAAATGAGTACTCATAAAAAAATATTCAAATAAATATCCTAAAAAGAAAATAAAAAGTTAAAAGAAATAAAAAACAGGGTTTACGAGCTGAATACCGATCGGTGTAAACAGAGTACCGATCAGTTTCGATGAAGCATAATATCAATTAGTAGTAACCTATTACTGATTGGTTGTTGTGCTGAAGAATCAATCGTCTAAGCTTGTAGATTGCTGTCCGGATCTCTCCTGGTCCTGCAGAGTCTGAAATCCTGTTGAACACTGCCTGAGGGAGTTTGAGAAGTGGTGCTCGTAGTAGATGAAACTAGAAAGTGTTGAGTCTAATCGAAGACTCCTCTGATAACTCCTCTATATCACCCTCTAAAGCTGCCAACACGTCATCCAATGGGTTGGTATCATCTACAGGTAGAGATGAAACGCAACACAGTCTGATCTTCTTGAAGAGCCCCAAAAGCAATCGCAACATCTTATTGTTCTTGAGTGCAGTGTCGAACATGAATCACTCATACTCGCTCGCAGGAGGCTGTGGAAGTCTCATGTTGATGTAATCTGTCTCATCAAAGTCAAGGAAAGAAGGCTGGGAAGAATATGATGCTCAGGGACGAGAGTCTCCATATGGTGGCTCTCGTACTGCGTGAGCTTGATGAAGGGAAAGACCTATACGTCCCGTACCCAGGCGTGGACAAAGGGCAACAGTAGAAGGCATGAAATCTATATGCACTCTGAAGATGATGTCCATGCGCTCACATGCATGCAACTGTAAAAACACATATGCCCCGTTCCGGTCCTGAAACTGGTAAACCTATGCATGCGGACTATAATCATCGTCGACTATAGATGCTTCATATCAATGAACTTCCTCTGTTTGTCAGGAACAGGGGGAATAACATACCCCAAGGCAGCAAAAATTGGAGTCATAAGACTGCCATGGTGAGCTTCCTTTCGCTTGGTATGAATGGTCCCCTAACAGCAGCGAACTCAACAGCAAGTAATGCCCCAAAATCAACCCTATGGGGCTCTAGAAAATCCTCAGCTGCTGGATCATCCAAATACTCCTTAACTCTCTCTCGTAGCATCCACATCTCATGGACCTTCACTGACCCTATCTCAGCCCTATTGTATATAGTGTTACTGATGAACTTGGCAACAATACGAAGTACATAGCTGCATATTTGCGCATGCTTCCATGCCCCAGATGGGTATGTACATGATCCAGTAGTAGCCTAGAAATCATCATGATAAAAAATAACACCAGCCTGAGTATCCATATGCTTAGGGAAACCAAAAATGTCGCAGAGCTGATGGATGGACAGCTTGTGATGTATGTCCCCAATGAAGAAACTAATCCATCAATGAGACTCGTCAGGAACCGACTTGGGGTAGTGAATTTTAACTGTGGCTAGAAAGTCCATAGCTGGCTTGATAAAAAAGTCCCATGACTGTGTGTGGAAGATACCAAACCCTACTACCCTAAGAACATGGTGAACCTCATCTCTAATACCCATCTCCTCAAAAACATAATCCTGCAGAAAGCGCATGGGATAGAGTGTGCAGCTTTCCATCTCATCATGGAAAGCGATATCATCCTCGCTCATAACACGTTCATGGATTGCCATAAAACGCGGTCACGGAGCTCTGGGAGCTCGTGATCATGGTCTTCGTGTCTTCAAGGACATTCTCTGCAAAAACAACAATTTTACAGAAATTGGTTCTCAAATTATTTTTTGAACTATATCAAAATCATCCAGTGAAATATTAAATGAATTTTTCAAGCTCATATTATACTGAACTAAACGCCATTGATGCATCAAAATTTATTTTGCCAAAATAGTTCAATTTCATAACGAAACTGCGAAAATTAAAATTAACAATATTTCTATAAATCAAGCATCAATACTCCTTCCATAACCTTAATAGACATGGATTAATCAAACATCAATTAATCATTCCTAGTCTAAAACCGAAACCACTATTCACAGTAACACAAAATTTTCAATTCCTCAATTTTAATCCGTTTAACACCAAATTCGAAGCTACCAGTTCTATTAACTCCTAAGCATCATTTTCCATGAAGAATCAAGTAAAATACTAAAGATAGTAGAACTACACTTTACTCCATTAAAAATCCAAAATCGAATTGAAAAGAGGGTGTTTACAGCTTATACCTTTGTAGACGAAACATGTGTGTAGGATAATCAAATAGAACTCAAAAAATTGAGTGGAAAGCAATAATAATCAGTAAATTTGGGTGAGAATTGAAAGAGATATTTGAAGTTGAAGCTTTCAGGTGAAGAGATGAAAATGGAGGAGGAAGGAGGAGGAAGAAGAAGATTCGAAGGTTTTAGGGTGGCTCCCTGTTTAGTCCGGTTTAAAACAGACTGAACCGGAATTTTTTTTACATATATGGGCTTAGTACCGATCAGTAGTATCCTGCTACTGATCGGTATGAGAGCTATTTTCTACCGATCGGTACTGGTGTGTTACCTATTGGTAGTCTTTTTGGAACACTCCAAAAATTTGCATCTTCTACATTCGGCACCTGCTCCTGCATCATTCAGCACTTCATACAATACAACATGTCAAAATAACCCATAAAAATCCAAAAATAACATAGAAACAAATCTCAAAAATGTCAAAACAACAATAATAGTGTTTCAATCCAAAATAACAAGAAAAAAATACAAATCCAATGGGTTGCCTCCCACTCAGCTTTTGTGTTAAGTCTCGAGATTGACGTTGATGAAGATTATCCAAAAGATGAAGCAACACTCTCTTCGTCCCTTGGTGCCTCCGCTTGAATTTGAACCGCTTGAATGGAATCTTTAGATATGTTGAACCCACGATTAGAGCGTAGTACAAGACATTCTTGTTCAAATAAGCGAAAAACATTCCTTTTTTTGGCCAATCCATGAAATCTCCAACGGATGCCAAGAAGTGTCTCCTAAAAAGAATTCGTGGACTTCCTTTTCTATGGATGTCACATACCTGAAAATCAAAAATACATTACATTCTCCTACCTCTACAATCTCGTTGTGAAGCTCTCCCTTAGGATGACAAAGTGAATCATTGGCAATCCGCATCCTCCTAGTAGACAAAATTAAAGTTGTGATCACAAGATCATCTTCAATGCTAGAAGGCATAAGGTTACAGTATGCTTCAGAATCAAAAATAGATCTCTCTAAGAGTACTCTTCCAATCTTCATTGGAACAACGAACTTCGTGGATCGTCTCGCTTTTACAATGCCCTTGTGATACTAGAATTTCTCCTTGTAGCATGGAAGATTGTCTGAACTTCCTCTATGGTTTCATCACTCTGATCAAAGCACTGCCTGAAATATTGATAGTCTATATATATGCGAAAGACACACATTGTGGTAATCCTCTCGCTAATGTCGCAAATCTCGCATAATTGAATGAGGGAGATCACTCTTCTTCTAGTCAGTCCGGTGTTCTCAACAATCCTTTCAGTTAAAGTTAAAATTAGGTAATTTTTCTGCACCTCGAATCTGCGCAATTTCCTATATCACCATGCAAGTTTCAGTCTTTTCTTCAAGGATCACTGCTGATTTGCGACCAAATCCCGACATAGCTTTATAGTATATGTCTTTGTGCACCTTATGAAAGCACATCATCTTCCTATACATATCTGTAGAAGCTCAAACTGAATTCATAAAACGCTTTCCTAGAATCAAAGGCATTTCACTTCCACCATTCATCTCTATGATAACAAAGTGTGTCTGTATCAAGCAATGTCCAACCCAGACAAGCAGCTTTGGGATGAATCCTTGTGGCTTAGAGGTAGATGCATCTGCGAACTTTAGTGTGCAAGGAGGCTTCTGAAACTCAGTCAATCCAAGCTCGATGGTAATCCCCATTGGCATGAGGTTAACACCCGAACCGGTGTCACAAAGAGAATCTTTGAACTCAGTCCCTAAAATTGTACATGGGACAAAAACCCTTCATGGATCTTCAAAATTTGGGAGCCGCCTAGTCAAAGCCTTTTTTCCTTCATGAACTTCTCCTTAATCTTGTATATATCTTTCTCTCCCATCATCACACACTTGAAAACCTCTTTGAAATCAGTAAGGTTCTTTCTAGCTGCATCGATAGTTAACCGCTTAGTGATTTCACCAATAACCTCTTTAAATCGATCCATCTGCCCTTCTGCAATAAAATTTGTCAACATACCTTGGATATGGAACCTTCTGTACATAATGTATGGGCTGTTCAGACTAAACTAGGTTGTTTGATTTCCCTATCTTCCTAGCTTATGCATAACCAGGGTTAAAGCAAACAGATTTTTTTCGGATTATCGCATAGCACTGATCGGTTAATGGGTTGTACCAATCAGTTATGAAGGTGGGTGTATACCAATCGGTAGGTGTGCTGTATCAATTGATATTCCTGACCTCGTCCTTGAATTCAATTGCATTAACCTGCTCTCTAGGATTATTCTCCGATTTTTTGGTAGAGTTTCTACATGTGCTCTAGATTTTGCTGCAACTTGAGCCATTTGGTTCTTCGAAACTCGAACATGAGTGTTCACAACATCGATTCTTCCATTGAGATTAGTGTAAATACCATCAATCTTGGTGTTTATCTCATTAGAACTCTTCTTTTGACTCTCCATTAGTTGATGTATCTTGAGTTTGAGTTGTTTCTCTTCCGGAGCTTGGTTGATAGGTGCCTAGAATCCATCTTGGTTAAATTGAGTTCTCTGTTGGCGGTTGAAACCATTGTACCATGTTCCTCTTCCTTCGAATCCATTCGAGTAGTTCACCTGAGGCTTCTGCGGGTTTTCAACATTAGTACTTCGGTAAGAGAATTTCGTATGATTTTGGTAATTCTGGTTCAAGCCTTGGTTTTGATAATTCCCTTGGCCTCCCACATAGCTTATCTCTTTAGTTCCTTTGTACCAAACCCTGTCATCCGTCTCTTAATAGTTCTCAGCACCATTCCCAACTGCCTAAACCTCTCTCTTAGAAGCTTTCAACCGTAGTCAACCTTCTCTCTCACTTACCTCATCAGTCTCCACACTGTGTGCAACAATCTTCCGGGACCTATCATAGTCTAGAAAATGGTTGCTATTACTAGACGCAATATTTTCAATCAAAACATTCGCTTCCCTGACAGTGTTGGTAGCAAAGTTGCCTCTACTAGCAGTGTCCAATGCCATCTGATACTTCTCAACAATTCCTTGATACAATATGTGCATTAATGTCTCTGGAGTGTATCTTTGATGTGGACAATCCTTCAAATACCTTCTTAATCTGTCCCAAGCTTTGAAAATGGACTCAATACCACCATGCTGAAACGTGGAGATCTTATTCCTTAGCGTAATCGACTTCGACTTTGGGTAGAAGTGATTAAGGAAATGATATCTACACTGCGCCCAAGTAGTAACTGATCATGGATCTAACAATTTGAGCCATCTTGCTGCCTTATCTCCTAGAGCAAACTTAAACAATGTGAGAATCAAATAGTCTTGAGCTACTCCGTTAGCTTTCGTCGTACTGAAAAGCTCCTCAAAATACTTCACATGATGCATTAGGTTTTTTTGAAGCCACCCCATTGAACATGTTCTGCTTTACCAATTGGATAATATGTGGATTGATCTCATACTCGTTTCTTTGCGGTAAAGGTGGATGTATTGCGGACCTATAAGCATAGAACATTTTAGGTATGTTGTAATATCCCAAGGTTCTCTGTCTCACTAATGCATCACAAACTCCCTCAACTTGCAAACTATTTGGCAGCATATCGATCGGTGGAGGTTTCATACCGATTGGTGGTGGACCGTTGTTATTACCGATTGGTGGTGGGTTATCACCGATCGGTAATAGAGGCATATTCATCGCATCTTTCCAGCTCCAAGAACATTTCGTGGGATCTCATCATCAACCATTGTGGAGTTCTGTTTCCTTCGACCTTCTCTCTCAATTCTTGCTAAGTCGTAGTTGTCTGGATTTAGAAAATTAGAATAACCGTGGCTTTTTCTCTACATGCACCTGTAACAATCACGAAAGCAAGTTAGTAACTAAAAAAAATAAAGAGAACTTAGACTAAATTTAAACCAAAAACTCAAAGGCACTCGTAATTGGTCCCCAACAACGGCGCCAAAACATGTTATCTAGAGGTTTTACCCTAACATATACCACAAGTGCATAGTAGCATTTGTAATAGTATTATTGAGATCAAATCCCCAAGAACCAATAGAGTATAATATGAATTTATGATGATTTAAATCAAGCTAAGATGCAAAAGAGTTTAAGTGAAACTTGGTGTGAAAACTAATTAAATCCAATAATATAAAAGCATTAGGTAGTGTGAATTCATTCAAGGAATCATGATAATGAATACATGAATTATTAGGAATGCATTACGAACAGTTCTAGAACTCAATTTATGGATGTAATGCTATCTCATTGTTGTGTGAGATAACTATCTATGAAATAAAATTTCCTAACAACTAAAGTATCGTTTGTCAATAGATAACTATGCATGCAATGAAACCCTAATTTGATATGTTCACGAACTGCAATGACTTTAACTATCGTTGGCTAAGGATTGCCTATCAAGGATAGATCGATCAATTTAACAACACTTTTAGTGTCCAATAAAATCGATTAAGGGCAGAGCCTAACTGGTTAAATTAGACAAAGAAATTGAGGGAAGCACCTAAAACTAGCTATCTTGTTCTTACTAAAAAGACTCAAGACTCATTGTTATAAGGCTCTAAAAATCGTAACCAATAATGGTTAACATGTATGTCACAAAACCGAGATGTTACAATTCTCCTCCACTTGAAATGAATTCATCCTCGAATTTGCATGACTGGTTCTCTCTCCCCCTTGGTATTCGATCCAAACTTGGACTGTCCTTCTTCGAGGTACTCTGTCCGATATTCCAGTGCTGAGTAGATAAATAAGAAGTCCATAACATATTCTGTTATGGCATTCTGGAAATTTCTTGGGGTTTCACTTATAACAATCATCTCTGAATTCAATTTTCTTTGCTGAAATTCACTCTCAACCTTATAGAGCTATGGATAGTCCTCCCGTATCGGCTTTTAAGACTCCCAAGAAATCTCCTGATTCTTGTGTCTTTTCCAACGAACTTGATTTGCCTTAGCTTTCTTTCCCCAAGAACCAAACTCTCTCTGACTCATAATTGATACCAGTTTCCTCTCATCGATAAATCCCGCTTCAGGTCCTCTGATTGCAGCAAAATGATAAACTAAGGTTCTGTGACTACTTTTCACAATACATACATCAGACTTATTGATCAATGCTCCAAGTTTCTCGGATATATCAAGACAATAAGCCACATCTCTAGTTCTTTCTATGATAAGATAAGGTCGCATATATCTCGACTTAAACTTCCCTCTTGTAGCCCAAAAATTTAATGCTTTGAAAAGTCTCATTTTTAGGTAAATCAAGTCCTCTACTGCTAATTCATAATCATTGTGTCTTAATTTTATCTGCATAACTCTTATGACGATCATGTGTTTCTTTCAATTTTCTTTTAAAAATTTCTATTTGTCCACTTGTTTCTGGAATTATTGATGGCTCTATATCTTGTCGCTACCCCACTTCTGTCCAACAAAGCGGTGTGCGATAAGGTTGTCTATAAAGAGCCTCAAACGGTGGCATGCCTATGCTTGCATGGTAATTGTTGTTGTAGGAAAAGTCTACTAAGTGCAAGTGTGTCTCACAACTACCTCCCCAGTCCAATATGCATGCCCTCAATAGGTTATCTAGCGTATGAACCGTCCATTGAGATTGAACATATGTCTGAGGATGATACGTTGTACTCAACTACAATTTAGTTCCCATAGCTTTATGAAATTCCCTCCAAAAGATTAATGTAAGATTTGAATTCCTATCTGAAACATTACTTACTGGAACTCCATGTATTCTTACAATCTTGTCCAGATACATTCAAGTTAAGCGATCTGCACCATAAGTTTTCTTTATTGCTAAGAAATGAGATGTCTTGGTAAGTTTTTCCATGATCACCCATATTGCATGGGGTTACTTGCTGCCTTTGAAGTCTACCAACAAAATCCATAGAAACCATATCCCACTTCCATTCTGGCAACGGTAAATTATGCAATAACCCTCTACTTCACTCTCCACTCCTTTATATAAGGCAACATTTTTGTAATGCTCTTTGTGTATTCTCCATAGTAAGTCTACTTGATTTACTGCTTTCAAGCCCATGTTTTCATCATCCACTGATGTTTCACAAATGCAAAGACTTGGCAAGAATAAAACAATCTCATGCACTTCTTTCTCTTTAAAAGCATTGTCTCTCCTCCTTCGTAATGCATCAGCTACCAGGTTACCTTTTCTTTGCCTCATATTAAGATCCACTTGAGTAAATATGTACTGCATGCTCTTATGATCTGTAAACACTTGTACCATCTCTCCGTACAAGTAGGATCTCCAAATACTCAAAGAAAATACCATTGTTTATAACTCTAGATCATGAGGGAATAATTAGTCTCATGCTTCTGAAACTACCTCGATGCATATGCAATGACTTGAACTTCCTGCATAAGTACACATCCTAAACTATTTATTGATGCATCTTTGCAAACCACAACTAAAAATAAAAACTTAAACAATTCTAAACGCAAGTCTGCTTCTTTCTTGGCATTTTTATTTTTTGAAAATCCTATCCTTAATTGAATCCATTGAAAATATATTTTTGTAAAAAATTATCTAAGTAAATAAATTATCTATAAAAATATTTTTCTTTAAAATCCTTCTTTATGTCGAACTTAGCCCCCCAGGTCATTACTGGGCTTTAACCTCACTCTGATATCACTTGTAACATCTGATCCTTTAAGACATCATGTTACTCGTCTTACGAGGTCTTTTTTCTTATTCATTTCTTTTAAAAACTCGGTCAGCAAACATACTTTGTAGGAAACCTTTATTCATTAAAATTCAACTAAATTAAACTCGTCTTAAAAACGTCTAGAGAAAATTTTAAAGTAGATCTAACATAAACCGTAAAAAAGATCAATAGAGAAGAAAGTACATAAAACACCCAAGGTCCCTGAAAATAACACCAAAAGCAAGACGCACTTGTGTAGTTACTCACGATCCTCAACCTGATTTGAAAAAAGAAAAAAAAAGCGGTGACTAACAAATTACTCAGTGAGGAAATCCTCTCCGCCCATTAGGAACAGATAACACTTTTTAATCCTATACAACAATCATCGAAACACATAAACCTAAACACTAGCAAATATATAGAAAGCCCTTCTCGACCAGCTATAACATATATGACATTTTTCTTGCCCACAAAAAGACATCCATACATCAATAGGTTCAACCGTCCTCGTGATGAGTGTTAGAACCTCATGAGTGGAGGCTGGCCCTCATTCCTAAGTCACTCCCTTTTTAGGCATGCATGTTAATCCATCGGTCCATCACAGTTTAGTTACTTGACTCTTCCTCATACATACATACATTATCATACTTGACATCATCATAAATAACATAATATTATCATCAAACATCATAATCATACATATCAAGCATCAACCCAATAAAAATAAAAAATGTCGTTACGTAAGCATTTCTAAGCAAGCAGATCTAAATCTACATGTCATGATTCATGAAGCATAACAAAAAGAAAAGTATAAGTATGCTGCTACATATTACACTCTCACCTTTGCCGCTTTGAAGATGAAGAACAAAATGTCCGTGCTTTAAAATCACTTTATCATGTGCTCATGAGTTAAAATCAGTTTTTCTTTAACCATAAGCTATCTCCCTTTGTTTTGAGTCTCTGCAAAGTTTCAGGGAAAACAAACGTTTTTTGTCCAACCAAAAAACATAACTCGACGTACTGGTTTCAATGCACATTTTGTATAACAGTTATCGTAAAATAGTCATAAATCCCAAATTATGTGATCAAACGTTGAGATATTTTACAGAAACCTGTCACTATGGGTTATAATCATGGTGATGCTGAGATTTATTGTATGTCTTGTTAAATTTTCTTTGGAGACCATAACCCTCTCTATTTATTGAATGGTTGTGTTTGGTTACATATTTATTGTTTCGCTAAAAACAAAACTCATGATATTTATCATGGAAAATTATGTTTTTGAATTCAATTATTTAAATGTAATGAAGCTAAATGTAAATTGATGTAAATTTTAGTGTTTGAGATATAGAATAATGCTAATTAAATAAGGAAACTAATTTAAATATGTGTGTTTGGCAAATGAAATAAGGTTAATCAAAGAAAGAAATTAATTCAAATATGAATGTTTGTCTATTTAACTAATAAAATTTATATGTTTAAAAAACCTGAATAAATTAAATTAAAATAATAAAAATAATGTATGTCTTGTTAAAAAATGGTTGTGTTTGGTTACATATTTATTGTTTCGTAAAAAACAAAACTCATGATATTTATCATGGAAAATTATGTTTTTGAATTCAATTATTTAAATGTAATGAAGCTAAATGTAAATTGATGTAAATTTTAGTGTTTGAGATATAGAATAATGCTAATTAAATAAGGAAACTAATTTAAATATGTGTGTTTGGCAAATGAAATAAGGTTAATCAAAGAAAGAAATTAATTCAAATATGAATGTTTGTCTATTTAACTAATAAAATTTATATGTTTAAAAAACCTGAATAAATTAAATTAAAATAATAAAAATAATTGTAGACTTTTCACATCAGCAAAAATGTTTCACTTTTAAAATATAAAGGATTAGAAATTATTGAATATATCAACGCATGAATATTCCATAATACTTATGTCCCATATCATTTACTTTATACTAAAGTAACCAAATAAATTTTGACTAATTAAATAATGAGCATAACATATTGATTAATACTCCAAAATATCCTTACAGAAATTACTAATTGTTGATATTAATGAGTATTAATAGTAAGTAAGATGGTTTTGTTAACCAAATTAATTTTTTTTTTAATATTATGTAAAATTATATTCAAGAAAAACTCTTTTTACAACAAGTGTAGCCTATTATCGAAGCAATATTAAAAAAAGAAAGAAATTAAAAAAACTATAGATGGAATTGAAAATGGTGGCCTCATTAAAACCCAAGACCGGAAAATCTAATTGGGATAAAACAGGTTTTTGGGAAAAAGAGTACGCACCATTTTCAATTGAGCTGAAGAGAAAGTAAAGAAATGCTGAAAATAGAAGAAATGCTGAAAATAGAAGAAATGCTGAAACCAACATTAACTTCCCATAAAGCATAACCCCTACATAAATTTTCTTTGCTTATGGAGAGTCCAAAGACGATTACACACAATTTTGTCAATGTCTTTGATAAGAGGACTTTGATCCTTGGGTAGTTCGTTGTGTCTTCGTTGATTTCGCTCATGCCATAAAGTATAGACAGTCGGTTGGAAAACATACCTCAAAATGAATATGTGGGTACAACCATTCGCTAAGGCAGAGATAATAGAGATGATGTTTCTAAACTGTGCCACATACCGCTGTTGGAGTATCCCACTAGGGAGCTTATGCCAAATCAATGACGTAGAGCTACATGCAAAGAAAATATGAACACGGGATTCCAGTACCTGATTACATAAAACACAACTCGTACTCACTCCTTGATTCCAAGTAAGCATTCTATCTCCCGTTGACAGCCTATTGTGAATTGCAAGCCAGACTATGAAAGAGTATTTTGGTGTTGCATAAGAGAACCACACACATTTGTACCAATCCTTACCCTTAGTTGATTCCAAGTATTCTTTGACGAGAAAGCTCGCTTAAAGGTCTCAGCCTTTTGACACCAAAGAGGAATGTCATGATCCGTACTACCATTAGATCTTAACTTCTCTATCTCCTCCTTAACTTTGTTCAGTATGGTAACAAGTCATCGCCACTCCCTATGAGTAGTCAAAACTTCAGCCATAGAAGCCAATAGCTAGGTCCCCATATCGATACAACCCCTATCCCCCAAAATATCATGGAGCCGGCCCAAAGATGACCAATCGTCGAACCAAAATGAAGTTTCTCTACCACTCCTCACCTCCATCTTATGGAAACACTTGGCTTGGTCACTATACTTAATCAGCTTCCTCCAAATCCAAAAACCCGCATTTGAACTCATATTTACTGACCAAAACGAACTAACCCGGATCAAGTTTTTCTTTATCCAATTAACCCACAAGGAATACCAAGCTGAAACTAACCGCCAAATGAGCTTATAAAAACTTACTTTGTTAGCCTCCTCGATTGATTTTATTACTAACCCTCCCTCTTTCTTACGTCGACAAACATCCCTCCAAGCCATCTTCTGCTTTTCGTGGGTTTAAATCAGGCCCCGACCAAAGAAACGCCGATCTAATCTTCTCTGTTTCCTTAATACAAGTGCTAGGAAAATTAAAAACAACAATCCAGAAATTAGTTAGACTAGCAATAACTGAAGTAAGGAGTTGAATCCTATCTGAAAATGAGAGGAAACAATATTTCCATGATTGAATTCGAGTCCGGATCTTATCAATAAGAGGCTGGATATCAGACTTGGACATTCGCTTTGTGATCAGTGGCGGCCCCAAATATTTTACCGGAAAAATCCCCATGTCCAAAGGAAACCGAGAAGCAATAGTTGATCTTCTTAAATTTGAAACACCTGCCACAAAAGAGTTGACTTCCCTGGACTTATTTGTAGTCCAGAAAACTTACCAAATTCCTTAAAGACTTCCAGGATTCCCTCAATACATCTTGGTTTCCCATCCGAGTAAACCATTATATCATTTACAAAATAGAGGTGAGTAACGTCCAAACCACGACAGTCCGGATGATAACCAAACCTCCCTGCATCTATTGTCTTACTTAACATCATAGAAAACACATTCATAAAAACAACAAAAAGATATGGAGATAAAAAAACAACCTTGTCTCAAAGCTCTCGTGCTTTGAAAAATACCTGCAAGTTCACCATTTACTTGGACGGAGAAGGATGAGTAGTTATGCACAGCTTGATCCAATGGATAAAAGTGGCTGAGAGCTGGAGAATGGTGAGCAAATTTAGCACAGAAAGACCACTGAACGAAGTCAAAAGCCTTTGCTATATCAATTTTCATAGCGCAGCAGGCCGCTAGCTCCACTTTATGGTAGTCTTTAACCAGTTCTGAAGGTAGGAGGAGATTTTCCATAAGATAGCGGTCTTTGATGAAGACAGATTGATTTGGATACAACTTTATAGATCACATTGCAGCAAGATATGGGACGATAATCCTTCATCACCATATCGTCTATTTTCAGGAATGAGAGCCAAAATAGTTGCATCACCATAGCGTCTATTTCTTTGGAAGAAAACCATGCGTAAAGAAAGATTTTACGGCCACTATGAAATCTTGACAAACTATAGACCACACCTCCTTGATGACAAACTAGAAGAGAAAAACAACTAAGAACAACATTTTAGAAAACAAATATAATCCTTACATAAATTACTAATATTTGATATTGATGAGTCTAAATAGTAAGCAAGATGGTTTTGTTAATCAAACCAAAACGGTTATGTACTGAGAAA
Organism: Cardamine chenopodiifolia; assembly: GCA_963922655.1. Lineage (NCBI taxonomy): Eukaryota > Viridiplantae > Streptophyta > Magnoliopsida > Brassicales > Brassicaceae > Cardamine > Cardamine chenopodiifolia. Next base: position 10,667,966 of record OZ000486.1, on the reverse strand, counting down.
AGAAAAAACTAGAAAGAAAGCGGTTATGTGGCATGACTTTAAACAAGTAAGAACATTTCGGAAAACAAAGAGAAGGTAACAGATGAAGTAAATCTTATTATTCTTCTTCAAGTATGTAGGTACGCCACACCATGACCATGAATGAACCTCGCATTCTCTTCACTATAAACTTCCGTCTCTTTCTCAAGTCTGCCAATTCATGTTTTATCAAAATATCGATTAATAAATTAATTCGTATGTTCTAAGAAAAAAAAATATGGAGAAAATGGAAATTACGCGAGAGAGATGATCTTGTTAAGTGTAGACGCAGAGAGGAAAGAAGAAGCATTTAAATACAACAAGTCTTCTTTCACTCTCTCTTGTATTTTCCGATCCATTTCCTTAACTTTAAACTCAAATTCATGGTCTGATGCTATTACCCATCCCCACATGTCCGCAAATGAGGGCACATGTGCAGTGTAAGCTTTCACATCTTTTTTTATTTTGATCATCAAAAGGGACCCAACAATATCTCTACAAATAAACACAATGGTGACTTACACTTAAACACTTGCTTCAAGGTCTTGCAGATTGGCGCTTCAAGGTGTTGCAGATTGGTGTGAAGACTTCCTTATGAGTGAATATTCCTGCGGGTCCAGTCTATTTGAAATAAAAAAAAAGTATTTCAAAATATTTATAGTATTCTATTATCTTTCTCCTTAATTATATATATTTATAGAACAAACATAATCTGGGTCACAAAAATGCCATTGGGGTTTAGCTTTGGTTTGAGGATGTTTTGATAGAAAGATTTGGTGTAGAGCTGATAACAAGGCCCACCTTCAACTGGGTCAGACAAATCTCCCACAATTATATCAAACTTCTCTTCTCTTTTTTCCAATTCAACCCTTTTTTATTCACATATTCACATTAAAATAATATTGTTAGAGAATTTAAACTCATAACCTCTCTTTTTCTTGTTATAGTTTCCTTACTTTGCATCATTGATCACAATGTCACACATGACCACTTTGTCTATCGTATTATGTTGTAGTATTTCTCTTGCAGCTGAGCCTTCACCTCCCCCCCCCCCCATTATAAACACCGTCTTGGGGCTATCAATGGTTAAAAAAACATGCAATCCCATTTACGGTTCAAAACTATGTTTATATAAAATGTTTTTGTATGATAAATAAAAAAGATATATGTAATTTTGTAGTCAAGTAAGCAAAACTAAAACTATACGCTATTTTAGGTGTTCTGCATGCCATTGTACAAATGTAAACTAAAGTAATTAAATATTAGAAATATATTAGAGGTACAAAACAATGTAAGTGATGAAAAGAAAATAAAATGTATACCCTGAGTGGAAAAGGAGGGCCGGGTGGATCAAACATTCATGGTAGATAAACTCATCTCTCTCTGAACTTTGCATTTTCCCATCCATCACAAGTACCTGTTTTCATACCATTTCTCCAAGAAATTAAGAATTTTTTTTTGTTAAAAGGGTTTTTAAGAAATTAGAAATTAACCGAAACTATAAGAAAAATATATATAGGATTTGAAAATTTATTAGTTTCAGAAGAAATGTTTGAAGAAAATGTACCTTTCCAAACCGTTTGGTGTCCAACAGAGCAATATCTTGATACTCACTGGTTCCTTGATGGAGAACACTGCATGTCGAGAAAAAAGAAAAATAATTCACGATAAAAGAAAAGAAAGAAAATCCATAAAAAAACTTTTGAGTAACAAAATCGTAACTAGCCGAATTTTGAGAGAAAGAAGAAGAAGAAAACCTGTTGAGGGCAAAAGACCACTTGAGATCATCATCGATGATTTCTTCATACCAATGGCATTCCTGGTGGTTGGAGGGGAGGGTTTGATTTGGTGACGTGTCTTTGTGACTCGCCGGGAACCCATTTCTGATCCTTCATCCATATCCAAGTTAAGAAAAAGAGTACAAAAGAGAGAAAGAGAGTCTTTATGTTTCGTTATGGAATCTTCCAAAGACAACCTTTGCCTTATTATAGAATCTTAAAACCCAACCTCTTTTTGGGTATCTATTCTTTTTGGCAAATTAAAGGTATAATATCTTCTTTGTTATTAAACAAAAAAAAAGAGAAAAAAGAAGAAGATAACTCTTCATGAAAAGTTTTAACAGTATATATGAAGCAATAGATTTTTAATTTGTAGAAACTGGGGAAGAATCTTTCTTTTTCTTTTTTTTAAACATTTCCTACAAAGTTTTTTAACATTATCTCTATACTAATATTAGGGAAGTACATTTATAAAAACAACTAAGAATTTGTTAAAAAAAACTATATAAAATACCATTGTCAGAATATCATTTAAAGAACAATTAAATAAAATCATTAAGGATAAAAATTTCAAATGAAAATCTCTACAGTTTAATTAGTTTTTAATAATATATTTTAAAAAATATAATAGCCAATCAAATTAAATAAAAAGATTTAATATCCAATTATATTATATTAATTAAATTTTGATCATTGTACTCCACCTCTTATCTTTGTTTGATTCTATTTTTTGTGAAAAAATTAAATCATCATATCATCCAGATTATTGTCTTCATATGCTATGATTCAAAAATTTTAAAAAGAATATAATTACTCAATCTATCATCTCTTACATTTCATAAACAAAATAATCATTCATTAAAAGAAAAATTTAAACTCGTAACAATTACATATATTAATCTTTAAAACATATTACATAAATAAGACTATTTTAATTTTTAATCATAATATCATCCGCGTATAACCCATGTATTTTCTAGTATGTAAATAAATTGAAGTCTATGGACCTTTTTAAAAATTCTTACGCTACTCATAGATTTTCATTAGTTATAGCCAAATTGGTTTTCAAGGTATTATTTTTTTAAAAATTTTTAGTTGTAATCTTTTTTTTTTCCCTACAAAAAGTTTCGACATTATACGTAAGTATATCGAAGTCTGTCGTGTTTTTGAAAGTTTTTTTGTTTATTGTTAAAGAGTTTGTCTTTTTAAAAAGTTCTTACGTTACTCATAGATTTTTAGTAATTATAGCCATATTCGTGTATTTGTGTTGGTCGTCCATTAAACCATCACACCATTCACGATGAACAAATTTAACTAAATGCATAACATTGACAACAATGGTTACAATAATCATTAAAAAGCAATTTTATACGCACCGGTCTAGGTATTTAATTCTCGGGAAGATTCATATCAGTTAGTCTTTTCTTAAAATTAGGGTCTATTCGTGGGTACCCATATGTTACTTTTTCCATATGACATGTCCAAACTTGCTTCATAGTCTCTGTGTTGATAATTTCAAGAGCGTTTAGAAGTTGTAAAAAATTAGGGTCTACCTGTTCGTACCCATATTTTATAATTTTCATCCGATATATCCAAACTGAACTCGTAATCTATATCTAGGTAATTTTCTAAGTGGTTAAAATATCTCACTAATTAGTGTCTAGTCGTGGGTACCAAGATATTACTTTTTTCATGCGTCATATACAAACTCGACTCATAGTCTCCTTCTAGAAAAATTCTGGAGCAATTAGGATTTTAAGAAGTTAGGATCTAAATGTGGGTATTGATAAGTTACTTTTTCTATGCGAATTGTCCAGATTCGACTCATTATTTGTTTAGATAATTTCCTAATCGATTAGTATTTTCTAAAATTTAGGGTCTAACCTTGGTTACCGATATACTACTTTTTCGATACGACATTTACAAACTCGACTCATAGTCTCTGCCTTAATTATAAGAGCTCTTAGTATTTTCTTAAATTTTGATCTAGTCGTGGATAACGATATGTTATTTTTTCCGTCTGACAAGTCCAGATTTGGCTCATGTTCCCTTTCATTATATTTTCTTGAGCGGTTAGTATTTTCTAAAAATTAGAGTTTAGACGTAGGTACCGATATGTTACCTTTTCCATCCGAGATGTACAAAACTCGACTCATAGTCTATTTTTGGATAATTTATGAGCAATTACTATATTCCATATGATAAGTTACTTTTTCCATACGATATGTCCAAGCTCGACAAATAGCCTTTGTTAGGATAATTTCCTTAGCATTTAGTATATTCCGACAATAAAGGTCTAGCTCTGGGTGACGATATTTTATTTTTTCATCTGACATGTCCGAATTCAACTATTATTCTATGTATGAATAATTTCTAAAGCATTTACTATTTTTGAAAAAATAGGGTATAACAGTGGGTATCGATATGCTATTTTTTCCCTTCGACATGTGCAAGTCTAGGATTTTAAGAAGTTAGGATCTAAATGTGGGTATTGATAAGTAACTTTTTCTATGCGAGTTGTCCAGATTCTACTCATTCTTTGTCTAGATAATTTCCTAATCGATTAGTATTTTCTAAAATTTAGGGTCTAACCTTGGTTACCGATATACTACTTTTTCGATATGACATTTACAAACTCAACTCATAGTCTTTGCCTAGATAATTATAAGAGCTCTTAGTATTTTCTTAAATTATGATCTAGTCGTGGATAGCGATATGTAACTTTTTCCGTCTGACAAATCCAGATTTGGCTCAGTGGTTAGTATTTTTTAAAAATTAAGGTTTAGCCGTAGGTACCGATATTTTACCTTTTCCATCCGAGATGTCCAAAACTCGACTCATAGTCTATTTTTGGATAATTTATGAGCAGTTAATATTTCTCAAAAATTAGGGTATAGTCTTGAGTAACGATAAGTTACTTTGTCCATCTGACTTGTACAAACTCGACTCGTACTCTCTTTCTAAATATTTTCCTTAGTGGTTTGTATTTTACGAAAGTGGGTACTGATTTGTTACTTTTTCTATCCGATATGTGCAGATTCGACACATAGCATTTGTTTTGATTTTTCATAAACGGTTAGTATTTTCTAAAAATTAAGTTCTAGCAGTGCGTAAAAATATGTTACTTTTTCCATATGATAAGTCAAAACTCGACAAGTAGTCTTTGTTAGGATAATTTCCTTAGCATTTAGTATATTCCGACAATTAGGGTCTAGCTTTGGGTGACGGTATAATATTTTTTCATCTGACATGCCCGAATTCAACTCTTATTCTATGTATGAATAATTTCTAAAGCATTTACTATTTTCTAAAAAATAGCGTATAACAGTGGGTATCGATATGTTATTTTTTCCATTCGACATGTGCAAGTCAACTCATAGTCTCTATCTTGATAATATCCAGATTGATTAGTCTTTTCTTAAAATTAGGGTCTATTCGTAGCTACCTAGATGTTACTTTTTCCATATGACATGTCCAAATTCGCTTCATAGTCTCTGTCTTGATAATTTCAAGAGCGTTTAGAAGTTGTAGAAAATTGGGGTCTAGTCGTGGGTACCCATATTTTGTAATTTCCATCCAATATGTCCAAACTCAACTCGTAATCTATATCTAGATAATTTTCTAAGTGGTTAATATTTCTCACTAATTAGTGTCTAGTCGTGGGTACCGATATATTACTTTTCCGTCCAACATCTCAAAACTCGACCCTTTGTCTCTGTCATGATAATTTCCAGAGAGATTAGTATTTTCAGAAAATTAGGATCTAGGCGTGGGCACCCAGATATTACTTTTTCCATGCGTCATATACAAACTCGACTCATAGTATCCTTCTGGACAAATTCTGGAGCAATTTGGATTTTAACAAGTTAGGATCCAAATGTGGGTATTGATAAGTTACTTTTTCTTTGCGACTTGTCCAGATTCGACTAATTCTTTGTCTAGATAATTTTCTAATCGATTAGTATTTTCTAAAATTTAGGGTCTAACCTTGGTTACCGATATACTACTTTTTCGATATGATAATTACAAACTCGACTCATAGTCTCTGCCTAGATAATTATAAGAGCTCTTAGTATTTTCTTAAATTATGATCTCGTCGTGGATAGCGATATGTTACTTTTTCTTTCTGACAAGTCCAGATTTGACTCATGGTCCCTTTCATGATAATTTCTTGAGCGGCTAATATTTTCTAAAAATTAGGGTTCAGCCGTAGGTACCGATATGTTATTTTTTCCATCCGAGAAGTCCAAAACTTGACTAATAGTCTATTTTTGGATAATTTATGAACAGTTAGTATTTCTCAAAAATTAGGTTATAGTCTTAAGTAACGATAAGTTACTTTTTCCATCTGACTTGTTCAAACTCGACTCATACTCTCTTTCTGAATATTTTCCTGAGTAGTTTGTATTTTACGAAAGTGGGTACTGATTTGTTACTTTTTCTATCCGACATGTGCAGACTCGACACATTGCATTTGTCTTGATTTTTCATAAACGGTTAGTATTTTCTAAAAATTAAGTTCTAGCTGTGCGTAAAAGTATGTTACTTTTTCCATATGATATGTCCAAACTCGACAAATAGTCTTTATTAGGATAATTTCCTTAGCATTTAGTATATTCCGACAATTAGGGTCTAGCTCTGGGTGACGATAAATTATTTTTTCATCTGACATGTCCAAATTACACTCTTATTCTATGTATGAATAATTTCTAAAGCATTTACTATTTTCTAAAAAATAGGGTATAACAGTGGGTATCGATATGTTATTTTTTCCCTTCGACATGTGCAAGTCGACTCATAGTCTCTACCTTGGTAATATCCAGACCAGTTAGTCTTTTCTTAAAATTAGGGTCTATTCGTGGGTACCCTGATGTTACTATTTCCATATGACATGTCCAAACTCGCCTCATAGTCTCTGTCTTGATAATTTCAAGAGGGTTTAGAAGTTGTAGAAAATTAGGGTCTAGCCGTGGGTACCCATATTTTATAATTTCCATCCGATATGTCCAAACTCAACTTGTAATCTACATCTAGGTAATTTTCTAAGCGGTTAATATTTCTCACTAATTAGTGTCTAGTCGTGGGTACCGATATATTACTTTTCCGACAACATGTCCAAACTCGACCCTCTGTCTCTGCCATGATAATTTCCAGAGAGATTTGTATTTCCAGAAAATTAGGGTCTAGGTGTGGGTACCCAGATATTACTTTTTCCATGCGTCATATACAACCTCGACTTATAGTACCCTTCTGGAAAAATTCTGGAGCAATTAGGATTTTAACAAGATAGCATCCAAATGTGGGTATTGATAAGTTACTTTTTCTATGCGACTTGTCCATATTCTACTCATTCTTTGTCTAGATAATTTCCTAATCGATTACTATTTTCTAAAATTTAGGATCTAACCTTGGTAACCGATATACTACTTTTTCCATAATACAATTACAAACTCGACTCATAGTCTTTGCCTAGAAATTATAAGAGCTCTTAGTATTTTCTTAAATTATGATATAGTCGTGGATAGCGATATGTTACTTTTTCCGTCTGTCAAGTCCATTTTTGACTCATGGCCTCTTTCATGATATTTTCTTGAGCGGTTAGTATTTTCTAAAAATTAGGGTTTAGCCGTAGGTACCTATATATTACCTTTTCCATCCGAGATGTCCAAAACTCAACTCATACTCTTTTTTTAGATTATTTATGAGCAGTTAGTATTTCTCAAAAATTAGGGTATAGTCTTGAGTAACGAAAAGTTACTTTGTCCATCTGACTTGTTCAAACTCGACTCATACTCTCTTTCTGAATATTTTCCTGAGTGGTTTGTATTTTACAAAAGTTGGTACCGATTTATTACTTTTTCTATCCGACATGTGCAGATTCGACACATAGCATTTGTCTAGATTTTTCATAAACGGTTAGTATTTTCTAAAAATTAAGTTCTAGCTGTGCGTAAAAGTATGTTACTTTTTCCATATGAAATGTCCAAACTCGACAAATAGTCTTTGTTAGGATAATTTCCTTAGCATTTAGTATATTCCGACAATTAGGGTCTAGCTCTGGATGACGATAAATTATTTTTTCATCTGACATGTCCGAATTACACTCTTATTCTATGTATGAATAATTTCTAAAGCATTTACTATTTTCTAAAAAATAGGGTATAACAGTGGGTATCGGTATGTTATTTTTTCCCTTCGACATGTGCAAGTCGACTCATAGTCTCTATCTTGATAATTTCCAGAGAGATTTGTATTTCCAGAAAATTAGGGTCAAGGCGTGGGTACCCAGATATTACTTTTTCCTTGCGTCATATACAAACTCGACTCATAGTATCCTTCTGGACAAATTCTGGAGCAATTAGGATTTTAACAAGATAGGATCCAAATGTGGGTATTGATAAGTTACTTTTTCTATGCGACTTGTCCATATTCGACTCATTCTTTGTCTAGATAATTTCCTAATCGATTACTATTTTCTAAAATTTAGGGTCTAAACTTGGTTACCGATATACTACTTTTTCCATAACATAATTACAAACTCGACTCATAGTCTTTGCCTAGAAATTATAAGAGCTCTTAGTATTTTCTTAAATTATGATCTAGTCGTGGATAGCGATATGTTACTTTTTCCGTCTGACAACTCCATTTTTGACTCATGGCCTCTTTCATGATATTTTCTTGAGCGGTTAGTATTTTCTAAAAATTAGGGTTTAGCCGTAGGTACTGATATATTACCTTTTCCATCCGAGATGTCCAAAACTCGACTCATAGTCTATTTTTGGATAATTTATGAACAGTTAGTATTTCTCAAAAATTAGGGTATAGTCTTGAGTAACGATAAGTTACTTTGTCCATCTGACTTGTTCAAACTCGACTCATACTCTCTTTCTGAATATTTTCCTAAGTGGTTTGTATTTTACGAAAGTGGGTACTGATTTGTTACTTTTTCTATCCGACATGTGGAGACTCAACACTTAGCATTTGTCTTGATTTTTCATAAACGGTTAGTATTTTCTAAAAATTAAGTTCTACCTGTGCGTAAAAAAAGTATGTTACTTTTTCCATATGATATGTCCAAACTCGACAAATAGTCTTTGTTAGGATAATTTCCTTTGCATTTAGTATATTCCGACAATTAGGGTCTAGCTCTGGGTGACGATATATTATATTTTCATCTGACATGTCCAAATTCAACTCTTATTCTATGTATGAATAATTTCTAAAGCATTTACTATTTTCTAAAAAAAAGGGTATAACAGTGGGTATCGATATGTTATTTTTTCCCTTCGACATGTGCAAGTCGACTCATAGTCTCTATCTTGATAATATCCAGACCGGTTAGTCTTTTCTTAAAATTAGGGTCTATTCGTGGGTACCCAGATGTTACTATTTCCATATGACATGTCCAAACTCGCCTCATAGTCTCTGTCTTGATAATTTCTAGAGCGTTTAGAAGTTGTAGAAAATTAGTGTCTAGCTGTGCGTAAAAATATGTTACTATTTCCATATGACATGTCCAAACTCGCCTCATAGTCTCTGTCTTGATAATTTCAAGAGCGTTTAGAAGTTGTAGAAAATTAGGGTCTAGCCGTGGGTACCCAGATTTTATAATTTCCATCCGATATGTCCAAACTCAACTCGTAATCTACATCTAGGTAATTTTCTAAGCGGTTATTATTTCTCACTAATTAGTGTCTTGTCGTGGGTACCGATATATTACTTTTCCATCCAACATGTCCAAACCCGACCCTCTGTCTCTGCCATGATAATTTCCAGAGAGATTTGTATTTACAGAAAATTAGGGTCTAGGCGTGGGTACCCAGATTTTACTTTTTCCATGCGTCATATACAAACTCGACTCACAGTATCCTTCTGGACAAATTATGGAGCAATTAGGATTTTAAGAAGTTAGGATCTAAATGTGGGTATTGATAAGTTACTTTTTCTATCCGACTTGTCCTGATTTGACTCATTCTTTGTCTAGATAATTTCCTAATTGATTAGTGTTTTCTAAAATGCAGGGTCTAACCTTACTTACCGATGTACTACTTTTTCGATACGACATTTACAAACTCGACTCATAGTCTTTGCGTAGATAATTATAAGAGCTCTTTGTATTTTCTTAAATGATGATCTAGTCGTGGATAGCGATATGTTACTTTTTCCGTTAGACAAGTCCAGATTAGGCTCATGGTCCCTTTCATGATATTTTCCTGAGCGGTTAGTATTTTCTAAAAATTAGGGTTTAGCAGTAGGTACCGATATGTTACCTTTTCCATCCGAGATGTCCAAAACTCGACTCATAGTCTATTTTTGGATAATTTATGAACAGTTAGTATTTCTCAAAAATTAGGGTATAGTCTTGAGTAACGATAAGTTACTTTGTCCATCTGACTTGTTCAAACTCGACTCATACTCTCTTTCTGAATATTTTCCTAAGTGGTTTGTATTTTACGAAAGTGGGTACTGATTTGTTACTTTTTCTATCCGACATGTGGAGACTCAACACTTAGCATTTGTCTTGATTTTTCATAAACGGTTAGTATTTTCTAAAAATTAAGTTCTAGCTGTGCTAAAAAATATGTTACTTTTTCCATATGATATGTCCAAACTCTACAAATAGTATTTCTTAGGATAATTTCCTTAGCATTTAGTATATTCCGACAATTAGGGTCTAGCTCTGGGTGACGATAAATAATTTTTTCATCTGACAAGTCTGAATTACACTCTTATTCTATGTATGAATAATTTCTAAAGCATTTACTATTTTCTAAATAATAGGATATGTTAGTTTTTCCCTTCCACATGTGCAAGTTGACTCATAGTCTCTATCTTGATAATATCCATACCGGTTAGTCTTTTCTTAAAATTAGGGTCTATTCGTGGGTACCTAGATGTTACTATTTCCATATGACATGTCCAAACTCGCCTCATAGTCTCTGTCTTGATAATTTCAAGAGCGTTTAGAAGTTGTAGAAAATTAGGGTCTAGCCGTGGGTACCCAGATTTTATAGTTTCCATCCGATATGTCCAAACTCAACTCGTAATCTACATCTAGGTAATTTTCTAAGCGGTTATTATTTCTCACTAATTAGTGTCTTGTCGTGGGTACCGATATATTACTTTTCCGTCCAACATGTCCAAACCCGACCCTCTGTCTCTGCCATGATAATTTCCAGAGAGATTTGTATTTAAAGAAAATTAGGGTCTAGGCGTGGGTACCCAGATATTACTTTTTCCATGCGTCATATACAAACTGGACTCACAGTATCCTTCTGGACAAATTATGGAGCAATTAGGATTTTAAGAAGTTAGGATCTAAATGTGGGTATTGATAAGTTACTTTTTCTATCCGACTTGTCCTGATTCGACTCATTCTTTGTCTAGATAATTTCCTAATTGATTAGTGTTTTCTAAAATGCAGGGTCTAACCTTACTTACCGATGTACTACTTTTTCGATACGACATTTACAAACTCGACTCATAGTCTTTGCGTAGATAATTATAAGAGCTCTTTGTATTTTCTTAAATGATGATCTAGTCGTGGATAGCGATATGTTACTTTTTCCGTTAGACAAGTCCAGATTAGGCTCATGGTCCCTTTCATGATATTTTCCTGAGCGGTTAGTATTTTCTAAAAATTAGGGTTTAGCAGTAGGTACCGATATGTTACCTTTTCCATCCGAGATGTCCAAAACTCGACTCATAGTCTATTTTTGGATAATTTATGAACAGTTAGTATTTCTCAAAAATTAGGGTCTAGTCTTGAGTAACGATAAGTTACTTTGTCCATCTGACTTGTTCAAACTCGACTCATACTCTCTTTCTGAATATTTTCCTAAGTGGTTTGTATTTTACGAAAGTGGGTACTGATTTGTTACTTTTTCTATCCGACATGTGGAGACTCAACACTTAGCATTTGTCTTGATTTTTCATAAACGGTTAGTATTTTCTAAAAATTAAGTTCTAGCTGTGCTAAAAAATATGTTACTTTTTCCATATGATATGTCCAAACTCTACAAATAGTATTTCTTAGGATAATTTCCTTAGCATTTAGTATATTCCGACAATTAGGGTCTAGCTCTGGGTGACGATAAATAATTTTTTCATCTGACAAGTCTGAATTACACTCTTATTCTATGTATGAATAATTTCTAAAGCATTTACTATTTTCTAAATAATAGGATATGTTAGTTTTTCCCTTCCACATGTGCAAGTTGACTCATAGTCTCTATCTTGATAATATCCATACCGGTTAGTCTTTTCTTAAAATTAGGGTCTATTCGTGGGTACCTAGATGTTACTATTTCCATATGACATGTCCAAACTCGCCTCATAGTCTCTGTCTTGATAATTTCAAGAGCGTTTAGAAGTTGTAGAAAATTAGGGTCTAGCCGTGGGTACCCAGATTTTATAGTTTCCATCCGATATGTCCAAACTCAACTCGTAATCTACATCTAGGTAATTTTCTAAGCGGTTATTATTTCTCACTAATTAGTGTCTTGTCGTGGGTACCGATATATTACTTTTCCGTCCAACATGTCCAAACCCGACCCTCTGTCTCTGCCATGATAATTTCCAGAGAGATTTGTATTTAAAGAAAATTAGGGTCTAGGCGTGGGTACCCAGATATTACTTTTTCCATGCGTCATATACAAACTGGACTCACAGTATCCTTCTGGACAAATTATGGAGCAATTAGGATTTTAAGAAGTTAGGATCTAAATGTGGGTATTGATAAGTTACTTTTTCTATCCGACTTGTCCTGATTCGACTCATTCTTTGTCTAGATAATTTCCTAATTGATTAGTGTTTTCTAAAATGCAGGGTCTAACCTTACTTACCGATGTACTACTTTTTCGATACGACATTTACAAACTCGACTCATAGTCTTTGCGTAGATAATTATAAGAGCTCTTTGTATTTTCTTAAATGATGATCTAGTCGTGGATAGCGATATGTTACTTTTTCCGTTAGACAAGTCCAGATTAGGCTCATGGTCCCTTTCATGATATTTTCCTGAGCGGTTAGTATTTTCTAAAAATTAGGGTTTAGCAGTAGGTACCGATATGTTACCTTTTCCATCCGAGATGTCCAAAACTCGACTCATAGTCTATTTTTGGATAATTTATGAACAGTTAGTATTTCTCAAAAATTAGGGTCTAGTCTTGAGTAACGATAAGTTACTTTGTCCATCTGACTTGTTCAAACTCGACTCATACTCTCTTTCTGAATATTTTCCTAAGTGGTTTGTATTTTACGAAAGTGGGTACTGATTTGTTACTTTTTCTATCCGACATGTGGAGACTCAACACTTAGCATTTGTCTTGATTTTTCATAAACGGTTAGTATTTTCTAAAAATTAAGTTCTAGCTGTGCTAAAAAATATGTTACTTTTTCCATATGATATGTCCAAACTCTACAAATAGTATTTCTTAGGATAATTTCCTTAGCATTTAGTATATTCCGACAATTAGGGTCTAGCTCTGGGTGACGATAAATAATTTTTTCATCTGACAAGTCTGAATTACACTCTTATTCTATGTATGAATAATTTCTAAAGCATTTACTATTTTCTAAATAATAGGATATGTTAGTTTTTCCCTTCCACATGTGCAAGTTGACTCATAGTCTCTATCTTGATAATATCCATACCGGTTAGTCTTTTCTTAAAATTAGGGTCTATTCGTGGGTACCTAGATGTTACTATTTCCATATGACATGTCCAAACTCGCCTCATAGTCTCTGTCTTGATAATTTCAAGAGCGTTTAGAAGTTGTAGAAAATTAGGGTCTAGCCGTGGGTACCCAGATTTTATAGTTTCCATCCGATATGTCCAAACTCAACTCGTAATCTACATCTAGGTAATTTTCTAAGCGGTTATTATTTCTCACTAATTAGTGTCTTGTCGTGGGTACCGATATATTACTTTTCCGTCCAACATGTCCAAACCCGACCCTCTGTCTCTGCCATGATAATTTCCAGAGAGATTTGTATTTAAAGAAAATTAGGGTCTAGGCGTGGGTACCCAGATATTACTTTTTCCATGCGTCATATACAAACTGGACTCACAGTATCCTTCTGGACAAATTATGGAGCAATTAGGATTTTAAGAAGTTAGGATCTAAATGTGGGTATTGATAAGTTACTTTTTCTATCCGACTTGTCCTGATTCGACTCATTCTTTGTCTAGATAATTTCCTAATTGATTAGTGTTTTCTAAAATGCAGGGTCTAACCTTACTTACCGATGTACTACTTTTTCGATACGACATTTACAAACTCGACTCATAGTCTTTGCGTAGATAATTATAAGAGCTCTTTGTATTTTCTTAAATGATGATCTAGTCGTGGATAGCGATATGTTACTTTTTCCGTTAGACAAGTCCAGATTAGGCTCATGGTCCCTTTCATGATATTTTCCTGAGCGGTTAGTATTTTCTAAAAATTAGGGTTTAGCAGTAGGTACCGATATGTTACCTTTTCCATCCGAGATGTCCAAAACTCGACTCATAGTCTATTTTTGGATAATTTATGAACAGTTAGTATTTCTCAAAAATTAGGGTATAGTCTTGAGTAACGATAAGTTACTTTGTCCATCTGACTTGTTCAAACTCGACTCATACTCTCTTTCTGAATATTTTCCTAAGTGGTTTGTATTTTACGAAAGTGGGTACTGATTTGTTACTTTTTCTATCCGACATGTGGAGACTCAACACTTAGCATTTGTCTTGATTTTTCATAAACGGTTAGTATTTTCTAAAAATTAAGTTCTAGCTGTGCTAAAAAATATGTTACTTTTTCCATATGATATGTCCAAACTCTACAAATAGTATTTCTTAGGATAATTTCCTTAGCATTTAGTATATTCCGACAATTAGGGTCTAGCTCTGGGTGACGATAAATAATTTTTTCATCTGACAAGTCTGAATTACACTCTTATTCTATGTATGAATAATTTCTAAAGCATTTACTATTTTCTAAATAATAGGATATGTTAGTTTTTCCCTTCCACATGTGCAAGTTGACTCATAGTCTCTATCTTGATAATATCCATACCGGTTAGTCTTTTCTTAAAATTAGGGTCTATTCGTGGGTACCTAGATGTTACTATTTCCATATGACATGTCCAAACTCGCCTCATAGTCTCTGTCTTGATAATTTCAAGAGCGTTTAGAAGTTGTAGAAAATTAGGGTCTAGCCGTGGGTACCCAGATTTTATAGTTTCCATCCGATATGTCCAAACTCAACTCGTAATCTACATCTAGGTAATTTTCTAAGCGGTTATTATTTCTCACTAATTAGTGTCTTGTCGTGGGTACCGATATATTACTTTTCCGTCCAACATGTCCAAACCCGACCCTCTGTCTCTGCCATGATAATTTCCAGAGAGATTTGTATTTAAAGAAAATTAGGGTCTAGGCGTGGGTACCCAGATATTACTTTTTCCATGCGTCATATACAAACTGGACTCACAGTATCCTTCTGGACAAATTATGGAGCAATTAGGATTTTAAGAAGTTAGGATCTAAATGTGGGTATTGATAAGTTACTTTTTCTATCCGACTTGTCCTTATTCGACTCATTCTTTGTCTAGATAATTTCCTAATTGATTAGTGTTTTCTAAAATGCAGGGTCTAACCTTACTTACCGATGTACTACTTTTTCGATACGACATTTACAAACTCGACTCATAGTCTTTGCGTAGATAATTATAAGAGCTCTTTGTATTTTCTTAAATGATGAACTAGTCGTGGATAGCGATATGTTACTTTTTCCGTTAGACAAGTCCAGATTAGGCTCATGGTCCCTTTCATGATATTTTCTTGAGCGGTTAGTATTTTCTAAAAATTAGGGTTTAGCCGTAGGTACCGATATGTTACCTTTTCCATCCGAGATGTCCAAAACTCGACTCATAGTCTATTTTTGGATAATTTATGAACAGTTAGTATTTCTCAAAAATTAGGGTATAGTCTTGAGTAACGATAAGTTACTTTGTCCATCTGACTTGTTCAAACTCGACTCATACTCTCTTTCTGAATATTTTCCTAAGTGGTTTGTATTTTACGAAAGTGGGTACTGATTTGTTACTTTTTCTATCCGACATGTGGAGACTCAACACTTAGCATTTGTCTTGATTTTTCATAAACGGTTAGTATTTTCTAAAAATTAAGTTCTAGCTGTGCTAAAAAATATGTTACTTTTTCCATATGATATGTCCAAACTCTACAAATAGTATTTCTTAGGATAATTTCCTTAGCATTTAGTATATTCCGACAATTAGGGTCTAGCTCTGGGTGACGATAAATAATTTTTTCATCTGACAAGTCTGAATTACACTCTTATTCTATGTATGAATAATTTCTAAAGCATTTACTATTTTCTAAATAATAGGATATGTTAGTTTTTCCCTTCCACATGTGCAAGTTGACTCATAGTCTCTATCTTGATAATATCCATACCGGTTAGTCTTTTCTTAAAATTAGGGTCTATTCGTGGGTACCTAGATGTTACTATTTCCATATGACATGTCCAAACTCGCCTCATAGTCTCTGTCTTGATAATTTCAAGAGCGTTTAGAAGTTGTAGAAAATTAGGGTCTAGCCGTGGGTACCCAGATTTTATAGTTTCCATCCGATATGTCCAAACTCAACTCGTAATCTACATCTAGGTAATTTTCTAAGCGGTTATTATTTCTCACTAATTAGTGTCTTGTCGTGGGTACCGATATATTACTTTTCCGTCCAACATGTCCAAACCCGACCCTCTGTCTCTGCCATGATAATTTCCAGAGAGATTTGTATTTACAGAAAATTAGGGTCTAGGCGTGGGTACCCAGATATTACTTTTTCCATGCGTCATATACAAACTCGACTCACAGTATCCTTCTGGACAAATTATGGAGCAATTAGGATTTTAAGAAGTTAGGATCTAAATGTGGGTATTGATAAGTTACTTTTTCTATCCGACTTGTCCTGATTCGACTCATTCTTTGTCTAGATAATTTCCTAATTGATTAGTGTTTTCTAAAATGCAGGGTCTAACCTTACTTACCGATGTACTACTTTTTCGATACGACATTTACAAACTCGACTCATAGTCTTTGCGTAGATAATTATAAGAGCTCTTTGTATTTTCTTAAATGATGATCTAGTCGTGGATAGCGATATGTTACTTTTTCCGTTAGACAAGTCCAGATTAGGCTCATGGTCCCTTTCATGATATTTTCTTGAGCGGTTAGTATTTTCTAAAAATTAGGGTTTAGCCGTAGGTACCGATATGTTACCTTTTCCATCCGAGATGTCCAAAACTCGACTCATAGTCTATTTTTGGATAATTTATGAACAGTTAGTATTTCTCAAAAATTAGGGTATAGTCTTGAGTAACGATAAGTTACTTTGTCCATCTGACTTGTTCAAACTCGACTCATACTCTCTTTCTGAATATTTTCCTAAGTGGTTTGTATTTTACGAAAGTGGGTACTGATTTGTTACTTTTTCTATCCGACATGTGGAGACTCAACACTTAGCATTTGTCTTGATTTTTCATAAACGGTTAGTATTTTCTAAAAATTAAGTTCTAGCTGTGCTAAAAAATATGTTACTTTTTCCATATGATATGTCCAAACTCTACAAATAGTATTTCTTAGGATAATTTCCTTAGCATTTAGTATATTCCGACAATTAGGGTCTAGCTCTGGGTGACGATAAATAATTTTTTCATCTGACAAGTCTGAATTACACTCTTATTCTATGTATGAATAATTTCTAAAGCATTTACTATTTTCTAAATAATAGGATATGTTAGTTTTTCCCTTCCACATGTGCAAGTTGACTCATAGTCTCTATCTTGATAATATCCATACCGGTTAGTCTTTTCTTAAAATTAGGGTCTATTCGTGGGTACCTAGATGTTACTATTTCCATATGACATGTCCAAACTCGCCTCATAGTCTCTGTCTTGATAATTTCAAGAGCGTTTAGAAGTTGTAGAAAATTAGGGTCTAGCCGTGGGTACCCAGATTTTATAATTTCCATCCGATATGTCCAAACTCAACTCGTAATCTACATCTAGGTAATTTTCTAAGCGGTTATTATTTCTCACTAATTAGTGTCTTGTCGTGGGTACCAATATATTACTTTTCCGTCCAACATGTCCAAACCCGACCCTCTGTCTCTGCCATGATAATTTCCAGAGAGATTTGTATTTACAGAAAATTAGGGTCTAGGCGTGGGTACCCAGATTTTACTTTTTCCATGCGTCATATACAAACTCGACTCACAGTATCCTTCTGGACAAATTATGGAGCAATTAGGATTTTAAGAAGTTAGGATCTAAATGTGGGTATTGATAAGTTACTTTTTCTATCCGACTTGTCCTGATTCGACTCATTCTTTGTCTAGATAATTTCCTAATTGATTAGTGTTTTCTAAAATGCAGGGTCTAACCTTACTTACCGATGTACTACTTTTTCGATACGACATTTACAAACTCGACTCATAGTCTTTGCGTAGATAATTATAAGAGCTCTTTGTATTTTCTTAAATGATGATCTAGTCGTGGATAGCGATATGTTACTTTTTCCGTAGGTACCGATATGTTACCTTTTCCATCCGAGTTGTCCAACACTCGACTCATAGTCTATTTTTGGATAATTTATGAGCAGTTAGTATTTCTCAAAAATTAGGGTTTAGCCGTAGGTACCGATATGTTACCTTTTCCATCCGAGTTGTCCAACACTCGACCCATAGTCTATTTTTGGATAATTTATGAGCAGTTAGTATTTCTCAAAAATTAGGGTATAGTCTTGTGTAACGATAAGTTACTTTGTCCATCTGACTTGTTCAAACTCGACTCATACTCTCTTTCTGAATATTTTCCTTAGTGGTTTGTATTTTACGAAAGTGGGTACTGATTTGTTAATTTTCTATCCGACATGTGCAGATTCGACACTTAGCATTTGTCTTGATTTTTCATAAACGGTTAGTAGTTTCTAAAAATTAAGTTCTAGCTGTGCTAAAAAATCTGTTACTTATTCCATACGATATGTCCAAACTCGACAAATAGCCTTTGTTAGGATAATTTCCTTAGCATTTAGTATATTCCGATAATTAGGGTCTAGCTCTGGGTGATGAAATATTATTTTTTCATCTGACATGTTCGAATTCAACTCTTTTTCTATGTATGATTAATTTCTAAAGCATTTACTATTTTCTAAATAATAGGGTAT
The DNA here is from genome assembly GCA_963922655.1 of Cardamine chenopodiifolia. Taxonomy (NCBI): domain Eukaryota; kingdom Viridiplantae; phylum Streptophyta; class Magnoliopsida; order Brassicales; family Brassicaceae; genus Cardamine; species Cardamine chenopodiifolia. The sequence continues at coordinate 10,648,941 of OZ000486.1, read as the reverse complement.
AACAGAGTGTATCGATAGTCCGAATTCAACTCTTATTCTATATATGAATAATTTCTAAAGCATTAACTATTTTCTAAAAAAGAAGGTATAACAGTGGGTATCGATATGTTATTTTTTCCCTTCGACATGTGCAAGTCGACTCATAGTCTCTATCTCGATAATATCCAGACCGATTAGTCTTTTCTTAAAATTAGGGTCTATTCGTGGGTACCCAGGTGTTACTTTTTCCATATGACATGTCCAAATTCGCATCATAGTCTCTGTCTTGATAATTTCAAGAGCGTTTAGAAGTTGTAAAAAATTAGGGTCTAGCCGTGGGTACCCAGATTTTATAATTTCCATCCGATATGCCCAAACTCAACTCTTAATCTATATCTAGGTAATTTTCTAAGCGGTTAATATTTCTCACTAATTAGTATCTTGTCGTGGGTACCAATATATTATTTTTTCGTCCAACATGTCCAAACTCGACTCTCTGTCTCTACCATGATAATTTCCAGAGAGATTTGTATTTTCAGAAAATTAGGCTCTAGGCGTGGGTACCAAGATGTTATGTTTTCCATCCGAGATATCCAAAACTCGACTCATAGTCTATTTTTGGACAAATTCTGGACCAATTACGATTTTAAGAAGTGATGATCTAAATGTGGGTATTGATAAGTTACTTTTTCTATGCGACTTGTCAAGATTCGACTCAATCTTTGTCTAGATAATTTCCTAATCTATTAGTATTTTCTAAAATTTGGGGTCTAACCTTGGTTACCGATATTCTACTTTTTCGATATGACATGTACAAACTCGACTCATAGTCTCTGCCTAGATAACTATACGAGCTTTTAGTATTTTCTTAAATTATGATCTAGTCGTGGATAGCGATATGTTACTTTTTCCGTTTGACAAGTCCAGATTTGGCTCATGGTCCCTTTCATGATATTTTCTTGAGCGGTTAGTATTTTCTAAAAATTAGGGTTTAGCCGTAGCTACCGATATGTTACCTTTTCCATCCGAGATGTCCAAAACTCGACTCATAGTCTATTTTTGGATAATATATGAACATTTGGTATTTCTCAAAAATTAGGGTATAGTCTTGAGTAACGATAAGTTACTTTTTCCATCTGACTTTTTCAAACTCGACTCATTCCCTCTTTCTGATTATGACTATTTTTGGATAATTTATGAACAGTTAGTATTTCTCAAAAATTAGAGTATAGTCGTGAGTAACCATAAGTTACTTTTTCCATCTGACTTGTTCAAACTCGACTCATACTCTCGTTTTGAATTTTTTCCTGAGTGGTTTGTACTTTACGAAAGTGGGTATTGATTTGTTACTTTTTCTATTCGACATAACGAGATTCGACACATAGCATTTGTCTTGATATTTTCCTAAACGGTTAGTATTTTCTAAAAATTAAGCTCTAGCTGTGCGTAAAAGTATGTTACTTTTTCCATATGATATGTCCAAATTGGACTCTTTATCCCTGTCTGGATAATTTCAAGGGCGTTTACTATATTCCATATGATAAGTTACTTTTTCCATACGATATGTCCAAACTCCACAAATAGCCTTTGTTAGGATAATTTCCTTTGCATTTAGTATTTTCCGACAATTAGGGTCTAGCTCTGGGTGACGATATATTATTTTTTCATTTGACATGTCCGAATTCAACTCTTATTCTATATATGAATAATTTCTAAAGCATTAAATATTTTCTAAAAAAGAAGGTATAACAGTGGGTATCGATATGTTATTTTTTCCCTTCGACATGTGCAAGTCGACTCATAGTCTCTATCTCGATAATATCCAGACCGATTAGTCTTTTCTTAAAATTAGGGTCTATTCGTGGGTACCCAGATGTTACTTTTTCCATATGACATGTCCAAATTCGCCTCATAGTCTCTGTCTTGATAATTTCAAGAGCGTTTAGAAGTTGAAAAATATTAGGGTTTAGCCGTGGGTACCCAGATATTATAATTTCCGTCCGATACGCCCAAACTCAACTCTTAATCTATATCTAGGTAATTTTCTAAGCGGTTAATATTTCTCACAAATTAGTGTCTAGTCGTGGGTACCAATATATTATATTTCCGTCCAACATGTCCAAACTCGATTCTCTGTCTCTGCCATGATAATTTCCAGAGAGATTTGTATTTTCTAAAAATTAGGGTTTAGTCGTAGGTACCGCTATGTTACGTTTTCCATCCGAGATATCCAAAACTCGACTCATAGTCTATTTTTGGATAATTTATGAACATTTAGTATTTCTCAAAAATTAGGGCATCGTCTTGAGTAAAGATAAGTTACTTTTTCCATCTGACTTGTTCAAACTCGACTCATACTCTCTTTCTGAATATGACAATTTTTGGATAATTTATGAACAGTTAGTATTTCTCAAAAATTAGAGTATAGTCTTGAGTAACGATAAGTTACTTTTTCCATCTGACTTGTTCAAACTCGACTCATACTCTCGTATTGAATTTTTTCCTAAGTGGTTTGTACTTTACGAAAGTGGGTATTGATTTGTTACTTTTTCTATTCGACATGTCCAGATTTGACACATAGCATTTGTCTTGATATTTTCCTAAACGATTAGTATTTTCTAAATATTAAGTTCTTGCTGTGTGTAAAAATATGTTACTTTTTCCATATGATATGTCCAAATTGGACTCTTTATCCCTGTCTGGATAATTTCAAGGGCGTTTACTATATTCCATATGATAAGTTACTTTTTCCATACAACATGTCCAAACTCGACTCTCTGTCTCTGCCATGATAATTTCCAGAGAGATTTGTATTTTCAGAAAATTAGGGTTTAGTCGTAGGTACCGCTATGTTACATTTTCCATCCGAGATATCCAAAACTCGACTCATAGTCTATTTTTGGATAATTTATGAACATTTAGTATTTCTCAAAAATTAGGGTATAGTCTTGAGTAACGATAAGTTACTTTTTTCCATCTGACTTGTTCAAACTCGACTCATACTCTCTTTCTGAATATGACAATTTTTGGATAATTTATGAACAGTAAGTATTTCTCAAAAATTAGAGTATAGTCTTGAGTAACGATAAGTTACTTTTTCCATCTGACTTGTTCAAACTCGACTCATACTCTCGTATTGAATTTTTTCCTGAGTGGTTTGTACTTTACGAAAGTGGGTATTGATTTGTTACTTTTTCTATTCGACATGTCGAGATTCGACACATAGCATTTGTCTTGATATTTTCCTAAACGGTTAGTATTTTCTAAAAATTAAGCTCTAGCTGTGCGTAAAAATATGTTACTTTTTCCATATGATATGTCCAAATTGGACTCTTTATCCCTGTCTGGATAATTTCAAGAGCGTTTACTATATTCCATATGATAAGATACTTTTTCCATACGATATGTCCGAACTCGACAAATAGCCTTTGTTAGGATAATTTACTTAGCATTTAGTATATTCCGACAATTAGGGTCTAGCTCTAGGTGACGATATATTATTTTTTCATCTGACATGTCCGAATTACACTCTTATTCTATGTATGAATAATTTCCAAAGCATTTACTATTTTCTATAAAAAAGGGTATAATAGTGGGTATCGATATGTTATTTTTTCCCTTTGACATGTGCAAGTCGACTCATAGTCTCTATCTTGATAATATCCGGACCAGTTAGTCTTTTCTTAAAATTTGGGTCTATTCGTGGGTACCCAGATGTTACTTTTTCGATATGAGATGTCCAAATTCGCCTCATAGTCTCTGTCTTGATAATTTCAAGAGTGTTTAGAAGTTGTAAAAAATTAAGGTCTAGCCGTGGGTACCCAGATTTTATAATTTCCATCCGATATGCCCAAACTCAACTCTTAATCTATATCTAGGTAATTTTCTAAGCGTTTAATATTTCTCACTAATTAGTGTCTAGTCGTTGGTACCAATATATTATTTTTCCGTCCAACGTGTCCAAACTCGACTCTCTGTCTCTGCCATGTTTATTTCCCTAGAGATTTGTATTTTCTGAAAATTAGGCTCTAGGCGTGGGTAACAAGATATTACTTTTTCCATGCGTCATATTCAAACTCGATGGATTGTCTCCTTCTGGACAAATTCTGGAGCAATTAGGGTATAATAGTGGGTATTGATATGTTATTTTTTACCTTCGACATGTGCAAGTCGACTCATAGTCTCTATCTTGATAATATCCAGACCGGTTAGTCTTTTCTTAAAATATTCGTGGGTACCCAGATGTTACTTTTTCCATATGACATGTCCAAATTCGCCTCATAGTCTCTGTCTTGATAATTTCTAGAGCGTTTAGAAGTTGTAAAAAATTAGGGTTTAGCCGTGGGTGCCCAGATTTTATAATTTCCATCCGATACACACAAACTCAACTCTTAATCTATATCTAGGTAATTTTCTAAGCGGTTAATATTTCTCACAAATTAGTGTCTAGTCGTGGGTATCAATATATTATTTTTCCGTCCAACATGTCCAAACTCGACTCTCTGTCTCTGCCATGATAATTTCCAGAGAGATTTGTATTTTCTAAAAATTAGTGTTTAGTCGTAGGTACCGCTATGTTACGCTTTCCATCCGAGATATCCAAAACTCGACTCATAGTCTATTTTTGGATAATTTATGAACATTTAGTATTTCTCAAAAATTAGGGTATAGTCTTGAGTAACGATAAGTTACTTTTTCCATCTGACTTGTTTAAAGTCGACTCATACTCTCTTTCTGAATATGACAATTTTTGGATAATTTATGAACAGTTAGTATTTCTCAAAAATTAGAGTATAGTCTTGAGTAACGATAAGTTACTTTTTCCATCTGACTTGTTCAAACTCGACTCATACTCTCGTATTGAATTTTTTCCTGAGTGGTTTGTACTTTACGAAAGTGGGTATTGATTTGTTACTTTTTTTATTCGACATGTCGAGATTCGACACATAGCATTTGTCTTGATATTTTCCTAAACGGTTAGTATTTTCTAAAAATTAAGCTCTAGCTGTGCGTAAAAATATGTTACTTTTTCCATATGATATGTCCAAATTGGACTCTTTATCCCTGTCTGGATAATTTCAAGAGCGTTTACTATATTCCATTTGATAAGATACTTTTTCCATACGATATGTCCGAACTCGACAAATAGCCTTTGTTAGGATAATTTACTTAGCATTTAGTATATTCCGACAATTAGGGTCTAGCTCTAGGTGACGATATATTATTTTTTCATCTGACATGTCCGAATTACACTCTTATTCTATGTATGAATAATTTCCAAAGCATTTACTATTTTCTATAAAAAAGGGTATAATAGTGGGTATCGATATGTTATTTTTTCCCTTTGACATGTGCAAGTCGACTCATAGTCTCTATCTTGATAATATCCGGACCAGTTAGTCTTTTCTTAAAATTTGGGTCTCTTCGTGGGTACCCAGATGTTACTTTTTCGATATGAGATGTCTAAATTCGCCTCATAGTCTCTGTCTTGATAATTTCAATAGCGTTTAGAAGTTGTAAAAAATTAAGGTCTAGCCGTGGGTACCCAGATTTTATAATTTCCATCCGATACGCCCAAACTCAACTCTTAATCTATATCTAGGTAATTTTCTAAGCGTTTAATATTTCTCACTAATTAGTGTCTAGTCGTTGGTACCAATATATTATTTTTCCGTCCAACATGTCCAAACTCGACTCTCTGTCTCTGCCATGTTTATTTCCCTAGATATTTGTATTTTCAGAAAATTAGGCTCTAGGCGTGGGTAACAAGATATTACTTTTTCCATGCGTCATAATCAAACTCGATGGATAGTCTCCTTCTGGACAAATTCTGGAGCAATTAGGGTATAATAGTGGGTATCGATATGTTATTTTTTCCCTTCGACATGTGCAAGTCGACTCATAGTCTCTATCTCGATAATATCCAGACCGGTTAGTCTTTTCTTAAAATTAGGGTCTATTCGTGGGTACCCAGATGTTACTTTTTCCATATGACATGTCCAAATTCGCCTCATAGTCTCTGTCTTGATAATTTCAAGAGCGTTTAGAAGTTGTAAAAAATTAGGGTTTAGCCGTGGGTGCCCAGATTTTATAATTTCCATCCGATACGCGCAAACTCAACTCTTAATCTATATCTAGGTAATTTTCTAAGCGGTTAATATTTCTCACAAATTAGTGTCTAGTCGTGGGTACCAATATATTATTTTTCCGTCCAACATGTCCAAACTCGACTCTCTGTCTCTGCCATGATAATTTCCAGAGAGATTTGTATTTTCAGAAAATTAGGGTTTAGTCGTAGGTACCGCTATGTTACGTTTTCCATCCGAGATATCCAAAACTCGACTCATAGTCTATTTTTGGATAATTTATGAACATTTAGTATTTCTCAAAAATTAGGGTATAGTCTTGAGTAACGATAAGTTACTTTTTCGATCTGACTTGTTCAAACTCGACTCATACTCTCTTTCTGAATATGACAATTTTTGGATAATTTATGAACAGTAAGTATTTCTCAAAAATTAGAGTTTAGTCTTGAGTAACGATAAGTTACTTTTTCCATCTGACTTGTTCAAACTCGACTCATACTCTCGTATTGAATTTTTTCCTAAGTGGTTTGTACTTTACGAAAGTGGGTATTGATTTGTTACTTTTTCTATTCGACATGTCGAGATTCGACACATAGCATTTGTCTTGATATTTTCCTAAACGGTTAGTATTTTCTAAAAATTAAGCTCTAGCTGTGCGTAAAAATATGTTACTTTTTCCATATGATATGTCCAAATTGGACTCTTTATCCCTGTCTGGATAATTTCAAGAGTGTTTACTATATTCCATATGATAAGATACTTTTTCCAGACGATATGTCTGAACTCGACAAATAGCCTTTGTTAGGATAATTTACTTAGCATTTAGTATATTCCGACAATTAGGGTCTAGCTCTTGGTGACGATATATTATTTCTTCATCTGACATGTCCGAATTACACTCTTATTCTATGTATGAATAATTTCCAAAGCATTTACTATTTTCTATAAAAAAGGGTATAATAGTGGGTATCGATATGTTATTTTTTCCCTTTGACATGTGCAAGTCGACTCATAGTCTCTATCTTGATAATATCCGGACCAGTTAGTCTTTTCTTAAAATTTGGGTCTATTCGTGGGTACCCAGATGTTACTTTTTCGATATGAGATGTCTAAATTCGCCTCATAGTCTCTGTCTTGATAATTTCAAGAGCGTTTAGAAGTTATAAAAAATTAAGGTCTAGCCGTGGGTACCCAGATTTTATAATTTCCATCCGATACGCCCAAACTCAACTCTTAATCTATATCTAGGTAATTTTCTAAGCGTTTAATATTTCTCACTAATTAGTGTCTAGTCGTTGGTACCAATATATTATTTTTCCGTCCAACATGTCCAAACTCGACTCTCTGTCTCTGCCATGTTTATTTCCCTAGAGATTTGTATTTTCAGAAAATTAGGCTCTAGGCGTGGGTAACAAGATATTACTTTTTCCATGCGTCATATTCAAACTCGATGGATAGTCTCCTTCTGGACAAATTCTGGAGCAATTAGGGTATAATAGTGGGTATCGATATGTTATTTTTTCCCTTCGACATGTGCAAGTCGACTCATAGTCTCTATCTCGATAATATCCAGACCGGTTAGTCTTTTCTTAAAATTAGGGTCTATTCGTGGGTACCCAGATGTTACTTTTTCCATATGACATGTCCAAATTCGCCTCATAGTCTCTGTCTTGATAATTTCAAGAGCGTTTAGAAGTTGTAAAAAATTAGGGTTTAGCCGTGGGTGCCCAGATTTTATAATTTCCATCCGATACGCGCAAACTCAACTCTTAATCTATATCTAGGTAATTTTCTAAGCGGTTAATATTTCTCACAAATTAGTGTCTAGTCGTGGGTACCAATATATTATTTTTCCGTCCAACATGTCCAAACTCGACTCTCTGTCTCTGCCATGATAATTTCCAGAGATATTTGTATTTTCAGAAAATTAGTGTTTAGTCGTAGGTACCGCTATGTTACGTTTTCCATCCGAGATATCCAAAACTCGACTCATAGTCTATTTTTGGATAATTTATGAACATTTAGTATTTCTCAAAAATTAGGGTATAGTCTTGAGTAACGATAAGTTACTTTTTCCATCTGACTTGTTTAAAGTCGACTCATACTCTCTTTCTGAATATGACAATTTTTGGATAATTTATGAACAGTTAGTATTTCTCAAAAATTAGAGTATAGTCTTGAGTAACGATAAGTTACTTTTTCCATCTGACTTGTTCAAACTCGACTCATACTCTCGTATTGAATTTTTTCCTGAGTGGTTTGTACTTTACGAAAGTGGGTATTGATTTGTTACTTTTTTTATTCGACATGTCGAGATTCGACACATAGCATTTGTCTTGATATTTTCCTAAACGGTTAGTATTTTCTAAAAATTAAGCTCTAGCTGTGCGTAAAATTATGTTACTTTTTCCATATGATATGTCCAAATTGGACTCTTTATCCCTGTCTGGATAATTTCAAGAGCGTTTACTATATTCCATATGATAAGATACTTTTTCCATACGATATGTCCGAACTCGACAAATAGCCTTTGTTAGGATAATTTACTTAGCATTTAGTATATTCCGACAATTAGGGTCTAGCTCTAGGTGACGATATATTATTTTTTCATCTGACATGTCCGAATTACACTCTTATTCTATGTATGAATAATTTCCAAAGCATTTACTATTTTCTATAAAAAAGGGTATAATAGTGGGTATCGATATGTTATTTTTTCCCTTTGACATGTGCAAGTCGACTCATAGTCTCTATCTTGATAATATCCGGACCAGTTAGTCTTTTCTTAAAATTTGGGTCTATTCGTGGGTACCCAGATGTTACTTTTTCGATATGAGATGTCTAAATTCGCCTCATAGTCTATGTCTTGATAATTTCAAGAGCGTTTAGAAGTTGTAAAAAATTAAGGTCTAGCCGTGGGTACCCAGATTTTATAATTTCCATCCGATACGCCCAAACTCAACTCTTAATCTATATCTAGGTAATTTTCTAAGCGTTTAATATTTCTCACTAATTAGTGTCTAGTCGTTGGTACCAATATATTATTTTTCCGTCCAACATGTCCAAACTCGACTCTCTGTCTCTGCCATGTTTATTTCCCTAGAGATTTGTATTTTCAGAAAATTAGGCTCTAGGCGTGGGTAACAAGATATTACTTTTTCCATGCGTCATATTCAAACTCGATGGATAGTCTCCTTCTGGACAAATTCTGGAGCAATTAGGGTATAATAGTGGGTATCGATATGTTATTTTTTCCCTTCGACATGTGCAAGTCGACTCATAGTCTCTATCTCGATAATATCCAGACCGGTTAGTCTTTTCTTAAAATTAGGGTCTATTCGTGGGTACCCAGATGTTACTTTTCCCATATGACATGTCCAAATTCGCCTCATAGTCTCTGTCTTGATAATTTCAAGAGCGTTTAGAAGTTGTAAAAAATTAGGGTTTAGCCGTGGGTGCCCAGATTTTATAATTTCCATCCGATACGCGCAAACTCAACTCTTAATCTATATCTAGGTAATTTTCTAAGCGGTTAATATTTCTCACAAATTAGTGTCTAGTCGTGGGTACCAATATATTATTTTTCCGTCCAACATGTCCAAACTCGACTCTCTGTCTCTGCCATGATAATTTCCAGAGAGATTTGTATTTTCAGAAAATTAGGGTTTAGTCGTAGGTACCGCTATGTTACGTTTTCCATCCGAGATATCCAAAACTCGACTCATAGTCTATTTTTGGATAATTTATGAACATTTAGTATTTCTCAAAAATTAGGGTATAGTCTTGAGTAACGAAAAGTTACTTTTTCGATCTGACTTGTTCAAACTCGACTCATACTCTCTTTCTGAATATGACAATTTTTGGATAATTTATGAACAGTAAGTATTTCTCAAAAATTAGAGTTTAGTCTTGAGTAACGATAAGTTACTTTTTCCATCTGACTTGTTCAAACTCGACTCATACTCTCGTATTGAATTTTTTCCTAAGTGGTTTGTACTTTACGAAAGTGGGTATTGATTTGTTACTTTTTCTATTCAACATGTCGAGATTCGACACATAGCATTTGTCTTGATATTTTCCTAAACGGTTAGTATTTTCTAAAAATTAAGCTCTAGCTGTGCGTAAAAATATGTTACTTTTTCCATATGATATGTCCAAATTGGACTCTTTATCCCTGTCTGGATAATTTCAAGAGTGTTTACTATATTCCATATGATAAGATACTTTTTCCAGACGATATGTCTGAACTCGACAAATAGCCTTTGTTAGGATAATTTACTTAGCATTTAGTATATTCCGACAATTAGGGTCTAGCTCTAGGTGACGATATATTATTTCTTCATCTGACATGTCCGAATTACACTCTTATTCTATGTATGAATAATTTCCAAAGCATTTACTATTTTCTATAAAAAAGGGTATAATAGTGGGTATCGATATGTTATTTTTTCCCTTTGACATGTGCAAGTCGACTCATAGTCTCTATCTTGATAATATCCGGACCAGTTAGTCTTTTCTTAAAATTTGGGTCTATTCGTGGGTACCCAGATGTTACTTTTTCGATATGAGATGTCTAAATTCGCCTCATAGTCTCTGTCTTGATAATTTCAAGAGCGTTTAGAAGTTATAAAAAATTAAGGTCTAGCCGTGGGTACCCAGATTTTATAATTTCCATCCGATACGCCCAAACTCAACTCTTAATCTATATCTAGGTAATTTTCTAAGCGTTTAATATTTCTCACTAATTAGTGTCTAGTCGTTGGTACCAATATATTATTTTTCCGTCCAACATGTCCAAACTCGACTCTCTGTCTCTGCCATGTTTATTTCCCTAGAGATTTGTATTTTCAGAAAATTAGGCTCTAGGCGTGGGTAACAAGATATTACTTTTTCCATGCGTCATATTCAAACTCGATGGATAGTCTCCTTCTGGACAAATTCTGGAGCAATTAGGGTATAATAGTGGGTATCGATATGTTATTTTTTCCCTTCGACATGTGCAAGTCGACTCATAGTCTCTATCTCGATAATATCCAGACCGGTTAGTCTTTTCTTAAAATTAGGGTCTATTCGTGGGTACCCAGATGTTACTTTTTCCATATGACATGTCCAAATTCGCCTCATAGTCTCTGTCTTGATAATTTCAAGAGCGTTTAGAAGTTGTAAAAAATTAGGGTTTAGCCGTGGGTGCCCAGATTTTATAATTTCCATCCGATACGCGCAAACTCAACTCTTAATCTATATCTAGGTAATTTTCTAAGCGGTTAATATTTCTCACAAATTAGTGTCTAGTCGTGGGTACCAATATATTATTTTTCCGTCCAACATGTCCAAACTCGACTCTCTGTCTCTGCCATGATAATTTCCAGAGAGATTTGTATTTTCAGAAAATTAGGGTTTAGTCGTAGGTACCGCTATGTTACGTTTTCCATCCGAGATATCCAAAACTCGACTCATAGTCTATTTTTGGATAATTTATGAACATTTAGTATTTCTCAAAAATTAGGGTATAGTCTTGAGTAACGAAAAGTTACTTTTTCGATCTGACTTGTTCAAACTCGACTCATACTCTCTTTCTGAATATGACAATTTTTGGATAATTTATGAACAGTAAGTATTTCTCAAAAATTAGAGTTTAGTCTTGAGTAACGATAAATTACTTTTTCCATCTGACTTGTTCAAACTCGACTCATACTCTCGTATTGAATTTTTTCCTAAGTGGTTTGTACTTTACGAAAGTGGGTATTGATTTGTTACTTTTTCTATTCGACATGTCGAGATTCGACACATAGCATTTGTCTAGATATTTTCCTAAACGGTTAGTATTTTCTAAAAATTAAGCTCTAGCTGTGCGTAAAAATATGTTACTTTTTCCATATGATATGTCCAAATTGGACTCTTTATCCCTGTCTGGATAATTTCAAGAGTGTTTACTATATTCCATATGATAAGATACTTTTTCCAGACGATATGTCTGAACTCGACAAATAGCCTTTGTTAGGATAATTTACTTAGCATTTAGTATATTCCGACAATTAGGGTCTAGCTCTAGGTGACGATATATTATTTCTTCATCTGACATGTCCGAATTACACTCTTATTCTATGTATGAATAATTTCCAAAGCATTTACTATTTTCTATAAAAAAGGGTATAATAGTGGGTATCGATATGTTATTTTTTCCCTTTGACATGTGCAAGTCGACTCATAGTCTCTATCTTGATAATATCCGGACCAGTTAGTCTTTTCTTAAAATTTGGGTCTATTCGTGGGTACCCAGATGTTACTTTTTCGATATGAGATGTCTAAATTCGCCTCATAGTCTCTGTCTTGATAATTTCAAGAGCGTTTAGAAGTTATAAAAAATTAAGGTCTAGCCGTGGGTACCCAGATTTTATAATTTCCATCCGATACGCCCAAACTCAACTCTTAATCTATATCTAGGTAATTTTCTAAGCGTTTAATATTTCTCACTAATTAGTGTCTAGTCGTTGGTACCAATATATTATTTTTCCGTCCAACATGTCCAAACTCGACTCTCTGTCTCTGCCATGTTTATTTCCCTAGAGATTTGTATTTTCAGAAAATTAGGCTCTAGGCGTGGGTAACAAGATATTACTTTTTCCATGCGTCATATTCAAACTCGATGGATAGTCTCCTTCTGGACAAATTCTGGAGCAATTAGGGTATAATAGTGGGTATCGATATGTTATTTTTTCCCTTCGACATGTGCAAGTCGACTCATAGTCTCTATCTCGATAATATCCAGACCGGTTAGTCTTTTCTTAAAATTAGGGTCTATTCGTGGGTACCCAGATGTTACTTTTTCCATATGACATGTCCAAATTCGCCTCATAGTCTCTGTCTTGATAATTTCAAGAGCGTTTAGAAGTTGTAAAAAATTAGGGTTTAGCCGTGGGTGCCCAGATTTTATAATTTCCATCCGATACGCGCAAACTCAACTCTTAATCTATATCTAGGTAATTTTCTAAGCGGTTAATATTTCTCACAAATTAGTGTCTAGTCGTGGGTACCAATATATTATTTTTCCGTCCAACATGTCCAAACTCGACTCTCTGTCTCTGCCATGATAATTTCCAGAGAGATTTGTATTTTCAGAAAATTAGGGTTTAGTCGTAGGTACCGCTATGTTACGTTTTCCATCCGAGATATCCAAAACTCGACTCATAGTCTATTTTTGGATAATTTATGAACATTTAGTATTTCTCAAAAATTAGGGTATAGTCTTGAGTAACGATAAGTTACTTTTTCGATCTGACTTGTTCAAACTCGACTCATACTCTCTTTCTGAATATGACAATTTTTGGATAATTTATGAACAGTAAGTATTTCTCAAAAATTAGAGTTTAGTCTTGAGTAACGATAAATTACTTTTTCCATCTGACTTGTTCAAACTCGACTCATACTCTCGTATTGAATTTTTTCCTAAGTGGTTTGTACTTTACGAAAGTGGGTATTGATTTGTTACTTTTTCTATTCGACATGTCGAGATTCGACACATAGCATTTGTCTAGATATTTTCCTAAACGGTTAGTATTTTCTAAAAATTAAGCTCTAGCTGTGCGTAAAAATATGTTACTTTTTCCATATGATATGTCCAAATTGGACTCTTTATCCCTGTCTGGATAATTTCAAGAGTGTTTACTATATTCCATATGATAAGATACTTTTTCCAGACGATATGTCTGAACTCGACAAATAGCCTTTGTTAGGATAATTTACTTAGCATTTAGTATATTCCGACAATTAGGGTCTAGCTCTAGGTGACGATATATTATTTCTTCATCTGACATGTCCGAATTACACTCTTATTCTATGTATGAATAATTTCCAAAGCATTTACTATTTTCTATAAAAAAGGGTATAATAGTGGGTATCGATATGTTATTTTTTCCCTTTGACATGTGCAAGTCGACTCATAGTCTCTATCTTGATAATATCCGGACCAGTTAGTCTTTTCTTAAAATTTGGGTCTATTCGTGGGTACCCAGATGTTACTTTTTCGATATGAGATGTCTAAATTCGCCTCATAGTCTCTGTCTTGATAATTTCAAGAGCGTTTAGAAGTTATAAAAAATTAAGGTCTAGCCGTGGGTACCCAGATTTTATAATTTCCATCCGATACGCCCAAACTCAACTCTTAATCTATATCTAGGTAATTTTCTAAGCGTTTAATATTTCTCACTAATTAGTGTCTAGTCGTTGGTACCAATATATTATTTTTCCGTCCAACATGTCCAAACTCGACTCTCTGTCTCTGCCATGTTTATTTCCCTAGAGATTTGTATTTTCAGAAAATTAGGCTCTAGGCGTGGGTAACAAGATATTACTTTTTCCATGCGTCATATTCAAACTCGATGGATAGTCTCCTTCTGGACAAATTCTGGAGCAATTAGGGTATAATAGTGGGTATCGATATGTTATTTTTTCCCTTCGACATGTGCAAGTCGACTCATAGTCTCTATCTCGATAATATCCAGACCGGTTAGTCTTTTCTTAAAATTAGGGTCTATTCGTGGGTACCCAGATGTTACTTTTTCCATATGACATGTCCAAATTCGCCTCATAGTCTCTGTCTTGATAATTTCAAGAGCGTTTAGAAGTTGTAAAAAATTAGGGTTTAGCCGTGGGTGCCCAGATTTTATAATTTCCATCCGATACGCGCAAACTCAACTCTTAATCTATATCTAGGTAATTTTCTAAGCGGTTAATATTTCTCACAAATTAGTGTCTAGTCGTGGGTACCAATATATTATTTTTCCGTCCAACATGTCCAAACTCGACTCTCTGTCTCTGCCATGATAATTTCCAGAGAGATTTATATTTTCTAAAAATTAGGGTTTAGTCGTATGTACCGCTATGTTACGTTTTCCATCCGAGATATCCAAAACTCGACTCATAGTCTATTTTTGGATAATTTATGAACATTTAGTATTTCTCAAAAATTAGGGTATAGTCTTGAGTAACGATAAGTTACTTTTTCGATCTGACTTGTTCAAACTCGACTCATACTCTCTTTCTGAATATGACAATTTTTGGATAATTTATGAACAGTAAGTATTTCTCAAAAATTAGAGTATAGTCATGAGTAACGATAAGTTACTTTTTCCATCTGACTTGTTCAAACTCGACTCATACTCTCTTTCTGAATATGACAATTTTTGGATAATTTATGAACAGTAAGTATTTCTCAAAAATTAGAGTTTAGTCTTGAGTAACGATAAGTTACTTTTTCCATCTGACTTGTTCAAACTCGACTCATACTCTCGTATTGAATTTTTTCCTGAGTGGTTTGTACTTTACGAAAGTGGGTATTGATTTGTTACTTTTTCTATTCGACATGTCGAGATTCGACACATAGCATTTGTCTTGATATTTTCCTAAACGGTTAGTATTTTCTAAAAATTAAGCTCTAGCTGTGCGTAAAAATATGTTACTTTTTCCATATGATATGTCCAAATTGGACTCTTTATCCCTGTCTGGATAATTTCAAGAGCGTTTACTATATTCCATATGATAAGATACTTTTTCCATACGATATGTCCGAACTCGACAAATAGCCTTTGTTAGGATAATTTACTTAGCATTTAGTATATTCCGACAATTAGGGTCTAGCTCTAGGTGACGATATATTATTTTTTCATCTGACATGTCCAAATTACACTCTTATTCTATGTATGAATAATTTCCAAAGCATTTACTATTTTCTATAAAAAAGGGTATAATAGTGGGTATCGATATGTTATTTTTTCCCTTTGACATGTGCAAGTCGACTCATAGTCTCTATCTTGAAAATATCCGGACCAGTTAGTCTTTTCTTAAAATTTGGGTCTATTCGTGGGTACCCAGATGTTAGTTTTTCGATATGAGATGTCCAAATTCGCCTCATAGTCTCTGTCTTGATAATTTCAAGAGCGTTTAGAAGTTGTAAAAAATTAAGGTCTAGCCGTGGGTACCCAGATTTTATAATTTCCATCCGATACGCCCAAACTCAACTCTTAATCTATATCTAGGTAATTTTCTAAGCGTTTAATATTTCTTACTAATTAGTGTCTAGTCGTTGGTACCAATATATTATTTTTCCGTCCAACATGTCCAAACTCGACTCTCTGTCTCTGCCATGTTTATTTCCCTAGAGATTTGTATTTTCAGAAAATTAGGCTCTAGGCGTGGGTAACAAGATATTACTTTTTCCATGCGTCATATTCAAACTCGATGGATAGTCTCCTTCTGGACAAATTCTGGAGCAATTAGGGTATAATAGTGGGTATCGATATGTTATTTTTTCCCTTCGACATGTGCAAGTCGACTCATAGTCTCTATCTCGATAATATCTAGACCGGTTAGTCTTTTCTTAAAATTAGGGTCTATTCGTGGGTACCCAGATGTTACTTTTTCCATATGACAAGTCCAAATTCGCCTCATAGTCTATGTCTTGATAATTTCTAGAGCGTTTATAAGTTGTAAAAAATTAGGGTTTAGCCGTGGGTGCCCAGATTTTATAATTTCCATCCGATACACGCAAACTCAACTCTTAATCTATATCTAGGTAATTTTCTAAGCGGTTAATATTTCTCACAAATTAGTGTCTAGTCGTGGGTACCAATATATTATTTTTCTGTCCAACATGTCCAAACTCGACTCTCTGTCTCTGCCATGATAATTTCCAGAGAGATTTGTATTTTTAGAAAATTAGGGTTTAGTCGTAGGTACCGCTATGTTACGTTTTCCATCAGAGATATCTAAAACTCGACTCATAGTCTATTTTTGGATAATTTATGAACATTTAGTATTTCTCAAAAATTAGGGTATAGTCTTGAGTAACGATAAGTTACTTTTTCCATCTGACTTGTTCAAACTCGACTCATACTCTCTTTCTGAATATGACTATTTTTGGATAATTTATGAACAGTAAGTATTTCTCAAAAATTAGAGTATAGTCTTGAGTAACGATAAGTTATTTTTTCCATCTGACTTGTTCAAACTCGACTCATACTCTCGTTTTGAATTTTTTCCTGAGTGGTTTGTACTTTACGAAAGTGGGTATTGATTTGTTACTTTTTCTATTCGACATGTCGAGATTCGACACATAGCATTTGTCTTGATATTTTCGTAAACGGTTAGTATTTTCTAAAAATTAAGCTCTAGCTGTGCGTAAAAATATGTTACTTTTTCCATATGATATGTCCAAATTGGACTCTTTATCCCTGTCTGGATAATTTCAAGAGCGTTTACTATATTCCATTTGATAAGATACTTTTTCCATACGATATGTCCGAACTCGACAAATAGCCTTTGTTAGGATAATTTACTTAGCATTTAGTATATTCCGACAATTAGGGTCTAGCTCTAGGTGACGATATATTATTTTTTCATCTGACATGTCCGAATTACACTCTTATTCTATGTATGAATAATTTCCAAAGCATTTACTATTTTCTATAAAAAAGGGTATAATAGTGGGTATCGATATGTTATTTTTTCCCTTTGACATGTGCAAGTCGACTCATAGTCTCTACCTTGATAATATCCGGACCAGTTAGTCTTTTCTTAAAATTTGGGTCTATTCGTGGGTACCCAGATGTTACTTTTTCGATATGAGATGTCCAAATTCGCCTCATAGTCTCTGTCTTGATAATTTCAAGAGCGTTTAGAAGTTGTAAAAAATTAAGGTTTAGCCGTGGGTACCTAGATTTTATAATTTCCATCCGATATGCCCAAACTCAACTCTTAATCTATATCTAGGTAATTTTCTAAGCCTTTAATATTTCTCACTAATTAGTGTCTAGTCGTTGGTACCAATATATTATTTTTTTTCCGTCCAACATGTCCAAACTCGACTCTCTGTCTCTGCCATGTTTATTTCCCTAGAGATTTGTATTTTCAGAAAATTAGGCTCTAGGCGTGGATAACAAGATATTACTTTTTCCATGCGTCATATTCAAACTCGATGGATAGTCTCCTTCTGGACAAATTCTGGAGCAATTAGGGTATAATAGTGGGTATCGATATGTTATTTTTTCCCTTCGACATGTGCAAGTCGACTCATAGTCTCTATCTCGATAATATCTAGACCGGTTAGTCTTTTCTTAAAATTAGAGTCTATTCGTGGGTACCCAGATGTTACTTTTTCCATATGACATGTCCAAATTCGCCTCATAGTCTCTGTCTTGATAATTTCTAGAGCGTTTAGAAGTTGTAAAAAATTAGGGTTTAGCCGTGGGTGCCCAGATTTTATAATTTCCATCCGATACGCGCAAACTCAACTCTTAATCTATATCTAGGTAATTTTCTAAGCGGTTAATATTTCTCACAAATTAGTGTCTAGTCGTGGGTACCAATATATTATTTTTCCGTCCAACATGTCCAAACTCGACTCTCTGTCTCTGCCATGATAATTTCCAGAGAGATTTATATTTTCTAAAAATTAGGGTTTAGTCGTAGGTACCGCTATGTTACGTTTTCCATCCGAGATATCCAAAACTCGACTCATAGTCTATTTTTGGATAATTTATGAACATTTAGTATTTCTCAAAAATTAGGGTATAGTCTTGAGTAACGATAAGTTACTTTTTCCATCTGACTTGTTCAAACTCGACTCATACTCTCTTTCTGAATATGACAATTTTTGGATAATTTATGAACAGTAAGTATTTCTCAAAAATTAGAGTATAGTCATGAGTAACGATAAGTTACTTTTTCCATCTGACTTGTTCAAACTCGACTCATACTCTCTTTCTGAATATGACAATTTTTGGATAATTTATGAACAGTAAGTATTTCTCAAAAAATAGAGTTTAGTCTTGAGTAACGATAAGTTACTTTTTCCATCTGACTTGTTCAAAGTCGACTCATACTCTCGTATTGAATTTTTTTCTGAGTGGTTTGTACTTTACGAAAGTGGGTATTGATTTGTTACTTTTTCTATTCGACATGTCGAGATTCGACACATAGCATTTGTCTTGATATTTTCCTAAACGGTTAGTATTTTCTAAAAATTAAGCTCTAGCTGTGCGTAAAAATATGTTACTTTTTCCATATGATATGTCCAAATTGGACTCTTTATCCCTGTCTGGATAATTTCAAGAGCGTTTACTATATTCCATATGATAAGATACTTTTTCCATACGATATGTCCGAACTCGACAAATAGCCTTTGTTAGGATAATTTACTTAGCATTTAGTATATTCCGACAATTAGGGTCTAGCTCTAGGTGACGATATATTATTTTTTCATCTGACATGTCCAAATTACACTCTTATTCTATGTATGAATAATTTCCAAAGCATTTACTATTTTCTATAAAAAAGGGTATAATAGTGGGTATCGATATGTTATTTTTTCCCTTTGACATGTGCAAGTCGACTCATAGTCTCTATCTTGAAAATATCCGGACCAGTTAGTCTTTTCTTAAAATTTGGGTCTATTCGTGGGTACCCAGATGTTAGTTTTTCGATATGAGATGTCCAAATTCGCCTCATAGTCTCTGTCTTGATAATTTCAAGAGCGTTTAGAAGTTGTAAAAAATTAAGGTCTAGCCGTGGGTACCCAGATTTTATAATTTCCATCCGATACGCCCAAACTCAACTCTTAATCTATATCTAGGTAATTTTCTAAGCGTTTAATATTTCTTACTAATTAGTGTCTAGTCGTTGGTACCAATATATTATTTTTCCGTCCAACATGTCCAAACTCGACTCTCTGTCTCTGCCATGTTTATTTCCCTAGAGATTTGTATTTTCAGAAAATTAGGCTCTAGGCGTGGGTAACAAGATATTACTTTTTCCATGCGTCATATTCAAACTCGATGGATAGTCTCCTTCTGGACAAATTCTGGAGCAATTAGGGTATAATAGTGGGTATCGATATGTTATTTTTTCCCTTCGACATGTGCAAGTCGACTCATAGTCTCTATCTCGATAATATCTAGACCGGTTAGTCTTTTCTTAAAATTAGGGTCTATTCGTGGGTACCCAGATGTTACTTTTTCCATATGACAAGTCCAAATTCGCCTCATAGTCTATGTCTTGATAATTTCTAGAGCGTTTATAAGTTGTAAAAAATTAGGGTTTAGCCGTGGGTGCCCAGATTTTATAATTTCCATCCGATACACGCAAACTCAACTCTTAATCTATATCTAGGTAATTTTCTAAGCGGTTAATATTTCTCACAAATTAGTGTCTAGTCGTGGGTACCAATATATTATTTTTCTGTCCAACATGTCCAAACTCGACTCTCTGTCCCTGCCATGATAATTTCCAGAGAGATTTGTATTTTTAGAAAATTAGGGTTTAGTCGTAGGTACCGCTATGTTACGTTTTCCATCAGAGATATCTAAAACTCGACTCATAGTCTATTTTTGGATAATTTATGAACATTTAGTATTTCTCAAAAATTAGGGTATAGTCTTGAGTAACGATAAGTTACTTTTTCCATCTGACTTGTTCAAACTCGACTCATACTCTCTTTCTGAATATGACTATTTTTGGATAATTTATGAACAGTAAGTATTTCTCAAAAATTAGAGTATAGTCTTGAGTAACGATAAGTTACTTTTTCCATCTGACTTGTTCAAACTCGACTCATACTCTCGTTTTGAATTTTTTCCTGAGTGGTTTGTACTTTACGAAAGTGGGTATTGATTTGTTACTTTTTCTATTCGACATGTCGAGATTCGACACATAGCATTTGTCTTGATATTTTCCTAAACGGTTAGTATTTTCTAAAAATTAAGCTCTAGCTGTGCGTAAAAATATGTTACTTTTTCCATATGATATGTCCAAATTGGACTCTTTATCCCTGTCTGGATAATTTCAAGAGCGTTTACTATATTCCATTTGATAAGATACTTTTTCCATACGATATGTCCGAACTCGACAAATAGCCTTTGTTAGGATAATTTACTTAGCATTTAGTATATTCCGACAATTAGGGTCTAGCTCTAGGTGACGATATATTATTTTTTCATCTGACATGTCCGAATTACACTCTTATTCTATGTATGAATAATTTCCAAAGCATTTACTATTTTCTATAAAAAAGGGTATAATAGTGGGTATCGATATGTTATTTTTTCCCTTTGACATGTGCAAGTCGACTCATAGTCTCCATCTTGATAATATCCGGACCAGTTAGTCTTTTCTTAAAATTTGAGTCTATTCGTGGGTACCCAGATGTTACTTTTTCGATATGAGATGTCCAAATTCGCCTCATAGTCTCTGTCTTGATAATTTCAAGAGCGTTTAGAAGTTGTAAAAAATTAAGGTCTAGCCGTGGGTACCCAGATTTTATAATTTCCATCCGAGATGCCCAAACTCAACTCTTAATCTATATCTAGGTAATTTTCTAAGCGTTTAATATTTCTCACTAATTAGTGTCTAGTCGTTGGTACCAATATATTATTTTTCCGTCCAACATGTCCAAACTCGACTCTCTGTCTCTGCCATGTTTATTTCCCTAGAGATTTGTATTTTCAAAAAATTAGGCTCTAGGCGTGGGTAACAAGATATTACTTTTTCCATGCGTCATATTCAAACTCGATGGATAGTCTCCTTCTGGACAAATTCTGGAGCAATTAGGGTATAATAGTGGGTATCGATATGTTATTTTTTCCCTTCGACATGTGCAAGTCGACTCATAGTCTCTATCTCGATAATATCCAGACCGGTTAGTCTTTTCTTAAAATTAGGGTCTATTCGTGGGTACCCAGATGTTACTTTTTCCATATGACATGTCCAAATTCGCCTCATAGTCTCTGTCTTGATAATTTCTAGAGCGTTTAGAAGTTGTAAAAAATTAGGGTTTAGCCGTGGGTGCCCAGATTTTATAATTTCCATCCGATACACGCAAACTCAACTCTTAATCTATATCTAGGTAATTTTCTAAGCGGTTAATATTTCTCACAAATTAGTGTCTAGTCGTGGGTACCAATATATTATTTTTCCGTCCAACATGTCCAACCTCGACTCTCTGTCTCTGCCATGATAATTTCCAGAGAGATTTGTATTTTCAGAAAATTAGGGTTTAGTCGTAGGTACCGCTATGTTACGTTTTCCATCCGAGATATCCAAAACTCGACTCATAGTCTATTTTTGGATAATTTATGAACATTTAGTATTTCTCAAAAATTAGGGTATAGTCTTGAGTAACGATAAGTTACTTTTTCCATTTGACTTGTTCAAACTCGACTCATACTCTCGTTTTGAATTTTTTCCTGAGTGGTTTGTAATTTACGAAAGTGGGTATTGATTTGTTACTTTTTCTATTCCACATGTCGAGATTCGACACATAGCATTTGTCTTGATATTTTCCTAAACGGTTAGTATTTTCTAAAAATTAAGCTCTAGCTGTGCGTAAAAATATGTTACTTTTTCCATATGATATGTCCAAATTGGACTCTTTATCCCTGTCTGGATAATTTCAAGAGCGTTTACTATATTCCATATGATAAGATACTTTTTCCATACGATATGTCCGAACTCGACAAATAGCCTTTGTTAGGATAATTTACTTAGCATTTAGAATTATTTTTTCATCTAACATGTCCGAATTACACTCTTATTCTATGTATGAATAATTTCTAAAGCATTTACTATTTTCTATAAAAAAGGGTATAATAGTGGGTATCGATATGTTATTTTTTCCCTTTGACATTTGCAAGTCGACTCATAGTCTATATCTCGATAATATCCAGACCGGTTAGTCTTTTCTTCAAATTAGGGTCTATTCGTGGGTACCCAGATGTTACTTTTTCCATATGACATGTCCAAATTCGCCTCATAGTCTCTGTCTTGATAATTTCTAGAGCGTTTAGAAGTTGTAAAAAATTAGGGTTTAGCCTTGGGTGCCCAGATTTTATAATTTCCATCCGATACACGCAAACTCAACTCTTAATCTATATCTAGGTAGTTTTCTAAGCGGTTAATATTTCTCACAAATTAGTGTCTAGTCGTGGGTACCAATATATTATTTTTCCGTCCAACATGTCCAAACTCGACTCTCTGTCTCTGCCATGATAATTTCCAGAGAGATTTGTATTTTTAGAAAATTAGGGTTTAGTCGTAGGTACCACTATGTTACGTTTTCCATCCGAGATATCCAAAACTCGACTCATAGTCTATTTTTGGATAATTTCTGAACATTTAGTATTTCTCAAAAATTGGGGTATAGTCTTGAGTAACGATAAGTTACTTTTTCCATCTGACTTGTTCAAACTCGACTCATACTCTCTTTCTGAATATGACTATTTTTGGATAATTTATGAACAGTAAGTATTTCTCAAAAATTAGAGTATAGTCTTTAGTAACGATAAGTTACTTTTTCCATCTGACTTGTTCAAACTCGACTCATACTCTCGTTTTGAATTTTTTCCTGAGTGGTTTGTACTTTACGAAAGTGGGTATTGATTTGTTACTTTTTCTATTCGACATGTCGAGATTCGACACATAGCATTTGTCGTGATATTTTCCTAAACGGTTAGTATTTTCTAAAAAGTAAGCTCTAGCTGTGCATAAAAATATGTTACTTTTTCCATATGATATGTCCAAATTCGACTCTTTATCCCTGTCTGGATAATTTCAAGAGCGTTTACTATATTCCATATGATAAGATACTTTTTCCATACGATATGTCCGAACTCGACAAATAGCCTTTGTTAGGATAATTTACTTAGCATTTAGTATATTCCGACAATTAGGGTCTAGCTCTAGGTGACGATATATTATTTTTTCATCTGACATGTCCGAATTACACTCTTATTCTATGTATGAATAATTTCCAAAGCATTTACTATTTTTTATAAAAAAGGGTATAATAGTGGGTATCGATATGTTATTTTTTCCCTTTGACATGTGCAAGTCGACTCATAGTCTCTATCTTGATAATATATGGACCAGTTAGTCTATTCTTAAAATTTGGGTCTATTCGTGGGTACCCAGATGTTACTTTTTCGATATGAGATGTCCAAATTCGCCTCATAGTCTCTGTCTTGATAATTTCAAGAGCGTTTAGAAGTTGTAAAAAATTAAGGTCTAGCCGTGGGTACCCAGATTTTATAATTTCCATCCGATATGCCCAAACTCAACTCTTAATCTATATCTAGGTAATTTTCTAAGCGTTTAATATTTCTCACTAATTAGTGTCTAGTCGTTGGTACCAATATATTATTTTTCCGTCCAACATGTACAAACTCGACTCTCTGTCTCTGCCATGTTTATTTCCCTAGAGATTTGTATTTTCAAAAAATTAGGCTCTAGGCGTGGGTAAAAAGATATTACTTTTTCCATGCGTCATATTCAAACTCGATGGATAGTCTCCTTCTGGTCAAATTCTGGAGCAATTAGGGTATAATAGTGGGTATCGATATGTTATTTTTTCCCTTCGACATGTGCAAGTCGACTCATAGTCTATATCTCGATAATATCCAGGCCGGTTAGTCTTTTCTTAAAATTAGGGTCTATTCGTGGGTACCCAGATGTTACTTTTTCCATATGACATGTCCAAATTCGCCTCATAGTCTCTGTCTTGATAATTTCTAGAGCGTTTAGAAGTTGTAAAAAATTAGGGTTTAGCCGTGGGTGCCCAGATTTTATAATTTCCATCCGATACACGCAAACTCAACTCTTAATCTATATCTAGGTAATTTTCTAAGCGGTTAATATTTCTCACAAATTAGTGTCTAGTCGTGGGTACCAATATATTATTTTTCCGTCCAACATGTCCAAACTCGACTCTCTGTCTCTGCCATGTTAATTTCCAGAGAGATTTGTATTTTCAGAAAATTAGGGTTTAGTCGTAGGTACCGCTATGTTACGTTTTCCATCCGAGATATTCAAAACTCGACTCATAGTCTATTTTTGGATAATTTATGAACATTTAGTATTTCTCAAAAATTAGGGTATAGTCTTGAGTAACGATAAGTTACTTTTTCCATCTGACTTGTTCAAACTCGACTCATACTCTCTTTCTGAATATGACTATTTTTGGATAATTTATGAACAGTAAGTATTTCTCAAAAATTAGAGTATAGTCTTGAGTAACGATAAGTTACTTTTTCCATCTGACTTGTTCAAACTCGACTCATACTCTCGTTTTGAATTTTTTCCTGAGTGGTTTGTACTTTACGAAAGTGGGTATTGATTTGTTACTTTTTCTATTCGACATGTCGAGATTCGACACATAGCATTTGTCTTGATATTTTCCTAAACGGTTAGTATTTTCTAAAAATTAAGCTCTAGCTGTGCGTAAAAATATGTTACTTTTTCCATATGATATGTCCAAATTGGACTCTTTATCCCTGTCTGGATAATTTCAAGAGCGTTTACTATATTCCATTTGATAAGATACTTTTTCCATACGATATGTCCGAACTCGACAAATAGCCTTTGTTAGGATAATTTACTTAGCATTTAGTATATTCCGACAATTAGGGTCTAGCTCTAGGTGACGATATATTATTTTTTCATCTGACATGTCCGAATTACACTCTTATTCTATGTATGAATAATTTCCAAAGCATTTACTATTTTTTATAAAAAAGGGTATAATAGTGGGTATCGATATGTTATTTTTTCCCTTTGACATGTGCAAGTCGACTCATAGTCTCTATCTTGATAATATCCAGACCAGTTAGTCTATTCTTAAAATTTGGGTCCCTTTCATGCTATTTTCTTGGGCATTTACTATATTCCATATGATAAGTTACTTTTTCCATACGATATGTCCAAACTCGACAAATAGCCTTTGTTAGGATAATTTACTTAGCATTTAGTATATTCCGACAATTAGGGTCTAGCATTTAGTATAGTCAAATTACCTATTATTTTTTCATTTGACATGTGCGTATTCAACTCTTATTCTATATATGAATAATTTCTAAAGCATTAACTATTTTCTAAAAAAGATGGTATAACAGTGGGTATCGATATGTTATTTTTTCCCTTCGACATGTGCAAGTCGACTTATAGTCTCTATCTCGATAATATCCAGACCGATTAGTCTTTTCTTAAAATTAGGGTCTATTCGTAGGTACCCAGATGTTACTTTTTCCATATGACATGTCCAAATTCGCCTCATAGTCTCTGTCTTGATAATTTCAAGAGCGTTTAGAAGTTGTAAAATATTAGGGTTTAGCCGTGGGTACCCAGATTTTATAATTTCCATCCGATACGCCCAAACTCAACTCTTAATCTATATCTAGGTAATTTTCTAAGCGGTTAATATTTCTCACAAATTAGTGTCTAGTCGTGGGTACCAATATATTATTTTTCCCTCCAACATGTCCAAACTCGACTCTCTGTCTCTGCCATGATAATTTCCAGAGAGATTTGTATTTTCAGAAAATTAGGGTTTAGTCGTAAGTACCGCTATATTACGTTTTCCATCCGAGATATCCAAAACTCGACTCATAGTCTATTTTTGGATAATTTATTAACATTTAGTATTTCTCAAAAATTAGGGTATAGTCTTGAGTAACGATAAGTTACTTTTTCGATCTGACTTGTTCAAACTCGACTCATACTCTCTTTCTGAATATGACAATTTTTGGATAATTTATGAACAGTAAGTATTTCTCAAAAATTAGAGTATAGTCATGAGTAACGATAAGTTACTTTTTCCATCTGACTTGTTCAAACTCGACTCATACTCTCGTTTTGAATTTTTTCCTGAGTGGTTTGTACTTTACGAAAGTGGGTATTGATTTGTTACTTTTTCTATTCGACATGTCGAGATTCGACACATAGTATTTGTCTTGATATTTTCCTAAACGGTTAGTATTTTCTAAAAATTAAGCTCTACCTGTGCGTAAAAATATGTTACTTTTTCCATAAGATATGTCCAAATTGGCCTCTTTATCCCCATCTGGATAATTTCAAGGGCGTTTACTATATTCCATATGATAAGTTACTTTTTCCATACGATATGTCCAAACTCGACAAATAGCCTTTGTTAGGATAATTTACTTAGCATTTAGTATATTCCGACAATTAGGGTCTAGCTCTGGGTGACGATATATTATTTTTTCATTTGACATGTCCGAATTCAACTCTTATTCTATATATGAATAATTTCTAAAGCATTAACTATTTTATAAAAAAGAAGGTATAACAGTGGGTATCGATATGTTATTTTTTCCCTTCGACATGTGCAAGTCGACTCATAGTTTCTATCTCGATAATATCCAGACCGATTAGTCTTTTCTTAAAATTAGGGTCTATTCGTGGGTACCCAGATGTTACTTTTTCGATATGAGATGTCCAAATTCGCCTCATAGTCTCTGTCTTGATAATTTCAAGAGCGTTTAGAAGTTGTAAAAATTAGGGTCTAGCCGTGGGTACCCAGATTTTATAATTTCCATCCGATATGCCCAAACTCAACTCTTAATCTATATCTAGGTAGTTTTCTAAGCGGTTAATATTTCTCACTAACTAGTGTCTAGTCGTGGGCACCAATATATTATTTTTCCGTCCAACATGTCCAAACTCGACTCTCGGTCTCTGCCATGATAATTTCCACAAAGATTTGTATTTTCAGAAAATTAGGCTCTAGGCGTGGGTACCAAGATATTACTTTTTCCATGCGTCCTATTCAAACTTGACGCATAGTCTCCTTCTGGACAAATTCTGGACCAATTAGGATTTTAAGAAGTTATGATCTAAATGTGGGTATTGATAAGTTACTTCTATGCGACTTGTCCAGATTCGACTCTTTCTTTGTCTTGATAATTTCCTAATCGATTAGTATTTTCTAAAATTTAGGGCCTAACCTTGGTTAACGATATACTAATTTTTCGATACAACATGTACAAACTCGACTCATAGTCTCTGCCAAGATAACTATATGAACAGTTTGTTCAAACTCGACTCGGACTCTCTTTCTGAATTTTTTCCTGATAGGTTTGTATTTTACGAAAGTGGGTACTGATTTGTTACTTTTCTATCCGACATGTCTAGATTCGACACATAACATTTGTCTTGATATTTTTTTAACGGTTAGTATTTTCTAATAATTAAGTTCTAGCTGTGCGTAAAAATATGTTACTTTTTCTAATGATATGTCTAAATTGGTCTCTTTATCCCTGTTTGGATAATTTCAAGAGCGTTTACTATATTCCATATGATGAGTTACTTTTTCCATACGATATGTCCAAACTCGACAAATATCCTTAGTTAGGATAATTTCCTTAGCATTTAGTATATTCCGACAATTAGGGTCTAGCTCTGGGTGTCAATATATTTTTTTCTTTTGACATGTCCGAATTCAACTCTTATTCTATGTATGAATAATTTCTAAAGCATTTACTATTTTCTAAAAAATAGGGTATAATAGTGGGTATTGATATATTATTTTTTCCCTTCGACATGTGCAAGTCGACTCATAGTCTTTGTCTTGATAATATCCACACTGGTTAGTCTTTTCTTAAAATTAGGGTCTATTCGTGGATACCCAGATGTTACTTTTTCCATATGACATGTCCAAATTCGCCTCATAGTCTCTGTCTTGATAATTTCAAGAGCGTTTAGAAGTTGTAAAAAATCAGGGTCTAGCCGTGGGTACCCATATTTTATAATTTCCATCTGATATGTCCAAACTCAACTCGTAATCTATATCTACGTAATTTTCTAAGCGGTTACTATTTTTCACTAATTTTGTGTCTAGTCGTGGGTACCGATCTATTACTTTTCCTACCAACATGTCCAAACTCAACCCTCTATATCTGCCATGATAATTTCCTGAGAGATTTGTATTTTCAGAAAACAAGGGTCTAGGCGTGGATACCCAGATATTACTTTTTCCATGCGTCATATACAAACTCGTCTCATAGTCTCCTTCTAGACAAATTCTAGACCAATTAGGATTTTAAGAAGTTATGATCTAAATGTGGGTCTTGATAAGTTACTTTTTCTGTGCGACTTGTCCAGATTCAATTCATTCTTTGTCTTGATAATTTACTAATCGATTAGTATTTTCTAAAATTTTGGGTCTAACCTTGGTTACCGATATACTACTTTTTCGATACGACAAGTACAAACTCGACTCATATTCTCTGCCTAGATAACTATAAGAGATCTTAGTATTTTCTAAAATTATGATCTATTCGTGGAAAGGGATATGTTACTTTTTCCGTCATGGTCCCTTTCATGATATTTTCTTGAGCGGTTAGTCTTTTCTGAAAATTAGGGTTAAGCAGTAGGTACCGATATGTTACCTTTATCATCCGAGATGTCCAAAACTCGACTCATAGTCTATTTTTTTATAATTTATGAGCAGTTAGTATTTCTCAAAAATTAGGGTATAGTCTTGAGTAACGATAAGTTACTTTTTCCATCTGACTTGTTCAAACTCGACTCATACTCTTTTTCTGAATATTTTCCTGAATGGTTTGTATTTTACAAAAGTGAGTACTGATTTGTTACTTTTTCTATCCGACATGTTCAAATTCGACACATATCATTTGTCTTGATATTTTCCTAAATGGTTAGTATTTTCTAAAAATTAAGTTCTATTTGTGCGTAAAAAAATGTTACTTTTTCCATATGATATTTCCAAATTGGACTCTTTATCCCTGTCTGGATAATTTCAAGACCGTTTACTATATTTCATAGGATAAGTTACTTTTTCCATACGATATGTCCAAACTCGAAAATAGTCTTTGTTAGGATAATTTCCTTCGCATTTAGTATATTCCGACAATTAGGGTCTAGCTCTGGGTGACGATATATTATTTTTTCAACTGACACGTCCGAATTCAACTCTTATTCTATGTATAAATTATTTCTAAAGCATTTACTATATTCGAAAAAATAGGATATAACAGTGGGTATCGATATGTTATTTTTTCCCTTCGACATGTGCAAGTCGACTCATAGTCTCTATCTCGATAATTTCAAGACTGGTTAGTCTTTTCTTAAAATTAGGGTCTATTCATGGGTACCCAGATTTTACTTTTTCCATATGACATGTCCAAATTCGCCTCATAGTCTCTGTCTTGATAATTTCAAGAGCGTTTAGAAGTTGTAGAAAAGTAGGGTTTGGACGTGGGTACCCAGATTTCATAATTTCAATCCGATATGTCCAAACTCAACTCGTAATCTATATCTAGGTAATTTTCTATGCAGTTAATATTTTTCAGTAATTAGTGTGTAGTCGTGGGTACTGATCTATTACTTTTCCGTCCAACATGTCCAAACCCGACTCTCAGTCTCTGCCATGATAATTTCCAGAGAGATTTGTATTTTCAGAAAATTAGAGTCTAGGCGTGGGAATCTAGATATTACTTTTTCCATGCGTCATCTACAAACTCGACCATAGTCTCCTTCTGGACAAATTCTGGAGCAATTAAGTTTTTAAGAAGTTAGGATCTAAATGTGGGTATTGATAAGTTACTTTTTCTATACGACTTGTCCAGAATCGACTCATTTTTTGTCTAGATACTTTCCTAATCAATTAGTGTTTTCTAAAATTTAGGGTCTAACCTTGGTTACCGATATACTACTTTTTCGATACAACATGTACAAACTTGACTCATAGTCTCTGCCTAGATAACTATAAGAGCTCTTAGTGTTTTCTTAAATTATGATCTAGTCGTGGATAGCGATATCTTACTTTTTCCGTCTGACAAGTCCAGATTTGGCTCATGGTCCCTTTCATGATATTTTCTTGAGCGGTTAGTATTATCTAAAAATTAGGGTTTAGCAGTAGGTACCGATATGTTACCTTTTCCATCCGAGATGTCCAAAAATAGACTCATAGTCTATTTTTGGATAATTTATGAACAGTTAGTATTTCTCATAAATTTAGGTATAGTCTTGACTAACGATAAGTTACTTTTTCCATCTGACTTGTTCAAACTCGACTCATACTCTCTTTTTGAATATGACTATTTTGGGATAATTTATGAACAGTTAGTATTTCTCAAAAATTAGAGTATACTCTTGAGTAACGATAGGTTACTTTTTCCATTTGACTTGTTAAAACTAGACTCATACTCTGTTTCTGAATTTTTTCCTGAGTGGTTTGTATTTCACGAAAGTGGGTACTGATTTGTTACTTTTTCTACCCGACATGTCCAGATTCTACACATAGCATTTGTCTTGATATTTTCCTAAACGGTTAGTATTTTCCAAAAATTAAGTTCTTGCTGTGCGTAAATGTATGTTACTTTTTCCGTACAATATGTCCAAACTCGACAAATAGCCATTTTTAGGATAATTTCCTTAGCATTTAGTATATTCCGACAATTATGGTCAAGCTCTTGGTGACGATATATTATTTTTTCAGCTGACATGTCTGAATTCAACTCTTATTCTATGTATGAATATTTTCAAAAGCATTTACTATTTTCTAAAAAATAGGGTATAATAGTGGGTATCGATATGTTATTTTTTCCCTTCGACTTGTGCTTGTCGACTCATAGTCTCTATCTCGATAATATCCAGACTGGTTAGTCTTTTCTTAAATTTAGGGTCTATTCGTGGGTACCCAGATGTTACCTTTTCCATATAACATGTCCAAATTCCCCTCGTAGTCTCTGTCTTGATAATTTCAAGAGCATTTAGAAGTTGTAGAAAATTAGGGTCTACCCGTGGGTACCCAGATTTTATAATTTCCATCCGATATGTCCAAACTCAAATCGTAATCTATATCTAGGTAATTTTCTAAGCGGTTAATATTTCTCACTAATTAGTGTCTAGTCGTGGTTACCAATATATTATTTTTCCGTCCAACAAGTCCAAACTCGAGTCTCTGTCTCTGCCATGATAATTTCCAGAGAGATTTGTATTTTCAGAAAATTAGGCTCTAGGCGTGGGTACCAAGATATTACTTTTTCCATGCGTCATATTCAAACTGGACGCATAGTCTCCTTCTGGACAAATTCTTGAGCAATTAGGATTTTAAGAAGTTATGATCTAATTGTGGGTATTGATAATTTACTTTTTCTATGCGACTTGTCCAAATTTGACTCATTCTTTGTCTAGATAATTTCCTAATCGATTAGTATTTTCTCAAATTTAGGGTCTAACCTTGGTTACCGATACACTACTTTTTCGATACGACATGTACAAACTCGACTCATAGTCTCTGCCTTGATAACTATAAGAGCTCTTTGTATTTTCTTAAATTATGATCTAGTCGTGGATAGAGATATCTTACTTTTTCCGTCTAACAAGTCCAGATTTGGCTCATGGTCCCTTTCATGATATTTTCTTGAGGGGTTAGTATTTTCTAAAAATTAGAGTTTAGCCGTAGGTATCGATGTGGTACTCGACTCATAGTCTATTTTTGGATAATTTATGAACAGTTAGTATTTCTCAAAAATTTGGGTATAGTCTTGAGTAACGATAAGTTACTTTTTCCATCTGACTTGTTCAAACTCGACTCATAATCTCTTTCTGAATATGACTATTCTTGGATAATTTATGAACAGTTAGTATTTCTCAAAATCAGAGTATAGTCTTGTGTAACGATAAGTTACTTTTTCCATCTAACTTGTTCAAATTCGACTCAGACTCTCTTTCTGAATTTTTTCCTGATAGGTTTGTATTTTACGAAAGTGGGTACTGATTTGTTACTTTTCTATCCGACATGTCTAGATTCGACACATAACATTTGTCTTGATATTTTCCTTAACGGTTAGTATTTTCTAATAATTAAGTTCTAGCTGTGCGTAAAAATATGTTACTTTTTCTAATGATATGTCTAAATTGGTCTCTTTATCCCTGTCTGGATAATTTCAAGAGCGTTTACTATATTCCATATGATGAGTTACTTTTTCCATACGATATGTCCAAACTCGACAAATATCCTTACTTAGGATAATTTCCATAGCATTTAGTATATTCCGACAATTAGGGTCTAGCTCTGGGT
The DNA here is from genome assembly GCA_963922655.1 of Cardamine chenopodiifolia. NCBI lineage: Eukaryota > Viridiplantae > Streptophyta > Magnoliopsida > Brassicales > Brassicaceae > Cardamine > Cardamine chenopodiifolia. Next base: position 10,615,989 of record OZ000486.1, on the reverse strand, counting down.
GACGATATATTTTTTTCATCTGACATGTCCGAATTCAACTCTTATTCTATGTATGAATAATTTCTAAAGCATTTACTATTTTCTAAAAAATAGCGTATAATAGTGGGTATTGATATATTATTTTTTCCCTTCGACATGTGCAAGTCGACTCATAGTCTCTATCTCGATAATATCCAGACCGGTTGGTCTTTTCTATAATTAGGGTCTATTCGTGGGTACCCAGATGTTACTTTTTCCATATGACATGTCCAAACTCGCCTCATAGTCTTTATCTTGATAATTTCAAGAGCGTTTAGAAGTTGTAGAAAATTAGCGGCTAGCCGTGGGTACCATATTTATATCTAGATATTTCCAAACTCAACTCGTAATCTATATCTAGGTAATTTTCTAAGCGGTTAATATTTCTCAGTAATTAATGTCTAGTCGTGGGTACCGATCTATTACTTCTCCGTCCAACATGTCCAAACTCGACCCTCTATCTCTGCCATGATAATTTCCTGAGAGATTTGTATTTTCAGAAAATAAGGGTCTAGGCGTGGATACCCAGATATTACTTTTTCCATGCGTCATAGACAAACTCGTCTTATAGTCTCCTTCTAGATAAATTCTAGACCAATTAGGATTTTAAGAAGTTATATCTAAATGCGGGTCTTGATAAGTTACTTTTTCTGTGCGACTTGTCCAGATCCAACTCATTCTTTGTTTTGATAATTTCCTAATCGATTAGTATTTTCTAAAATTTTGGGGCTAACCTTGGTTACCGAGATACTACTTTTTCGATACGACAAGTACAAACTCGACTCATATTCTCTGCCTACATAACTATAAGAGATCTTAGTATTTTTTAAAATTATGATCTAGTCGTGGAAAGGGATATGTTACTTTTTCTGTCATGGTCCCTTTCATGATATTTTCTTGAGCGGTTAGTCTTTTCTGAAAATTAGGGTTTAGCAGTAGGTACCGATATGTTACCTTTTCCATCTGAGATGTCCAAAACTCGACTCATAGTCTATTTTTTTTATAATTTATGAGCAGTTAGTATTTCTCAAAAATTAGGGTATAGTCTTGAGTAACGAAAAGTTAGTTTTTCCATCTGACTTATTCAAACTCGACTCATACTCTTTTTCTGAATATTTTCCTGAGTGGTTTGTATTTTACAAAAGTGAGTACTGATTTGTTACTTTTTCTATCCGACATGTTCAAATTCGACACATAGCATTTGTCTTGATATTTTCTTAAATGGTTAGTAATTTCTTAAAATTAAGTTCTATTTGTGCGTAAAAATATGTTTCTTTTTCCATATGATATTTCCAAATTGGACTCTTTATCCCTGTCTGGATAATTTCAAGACCGTTTACTATATTTCATATGATAAGTTACTTTTTCCATACGATATGTCCAAACTCGAAAAATAGTCTTTGTTAGGATAATTTCTTTCGCATTTACTATATTCCGACAATTAGGGTCTAGCTCTGGGTGACAATATATTATTTTTTCAACTGACACGTCTGAATTCAACTCTTATTCTATGTATAAATAATTTCTAAAGCATTTACTATATTTGAAAAAATAGGATATAACAGTGGGTATCGATATGTTATTTTTTCCCTTCGACATGTGCAAGTCGACTCATAGTCTCTATCTCGATAATATCCAGACCGGTTGGTCTTTTCTATAATTAGGGTCTATTCGTGGGTACCCAGATGTTACTTTTTCCATATGACATGTCCAAACTCGCCTCATAGTCTTTATCTTGATAATTTCAAGAGCGTTTAGAAGTTGTAGAAAATTAGCGGCTAGCCGTGGGTACCCATATTTTATAATTTCCATCCGATATGTCCAAACTCAACTCGTAATCTATATCTAGGTAATTTTCTAAGCGGTTAATATTTCTCTGTAATTAATGTTTAGTCGTGGGTACCGATCTATTACTTTTCCGTCCATCATGTCCAAACTCGACTCTCAGTCTCTGCCATGATAATTTCCCGAGAGATTTGTATTTTCAGAAAATTAGGGTCTAGGCGTGGGTATCTAGATATTACTTTTTCCATGCGTCATATACAAACTCGACCATAGTCTCCTTCTGGACAAATTCTGGAGCAATTAGGTTTTTAAGAAGTTAGGATCTAAATGTGGGTATTGATAAGTTACTTTTTCTATACGACTTGTCCAGAATCGACTCATTTTTTGTCTACATACTTTCCTAATCAATTAGTGTTTTCTATAATTTAGGGTCTAACTTTGGTTACCGATATACTACTTTTTCTATACGACATGTACAAACTCGACTCATAGTCTCTGCCTAGATAACTATAAGAGATTTTAGTATTTTCTTAAATTATGATCTAGTCGTGGATAGCGATATCTTACTTTTTCTGTCATGGTCCCTTTCATGATATTTTCTTGAGCGGTTAGTCTTTTCTGAAAATTAGGGTTTAGCAGTAGGTACCGATATGTTACCTTTTCCATCTGAGATGTCCAAAACTCGACTCATTGTCTATTTTTTTATTATTTATGAGCAGTTAGTATTTCTCAAAAATTAGGGTATAGTTCTAAGTAACGATAAGTTACTTTTTCCATCTGACTTGTTCAAACTCGACTCATACTCTTTTTCTGAATATTTTCCTCAGTGGTTTGTATTTTACAAAAGTGAGTATTGATTTGTTACTTTTTCTATCCGACATGTCCAAATTCGATACATAGCATTTGTCTTGATATTTTCTTAAATGGTTAGTAATTTCTAAAAATTAAGTTCTATTTGTGCGTAAAAATATGTTACTTTTTCCATATGATATTTCCAAATTGGACTCTTTATCCCTGTCTGGATAATTTCAAGACCGTTTACTATATTTCATATGATAAGTTACTTTTTCCATACGATATGTCCAAACTCGAAAAATAGTCTTTGTTAGGATAATTTCCTTCGCATTTAGTATATTCCGACAATTAGGGTCTAGCTCTGGGTGACGATATATTAGTTTTTCAACTGACACGTCTGAATTCAACTCTTATTCTATGTATAAATAATTTCTAAAGCATTTACTATATTTGAAAAATAGGATATAACAGTGGGTATCGATATGTTATTTTTTCCCTTCGACATGTGCAAGTCGACTCATAGTCTCTATCTCGATAATATCCAGACCGGTTGGTCTTTTCTATAATTAGGGTCTATTCGTGGGTACCCAGATGTTACTTTTTCCATATGACATGTCCAAACTCGCCTCATAGTCTTTATCTTGATAATTTCAAGAGCGTTTAGAAGTTGTAGAAAATTAGCGGCTAGCCGTGGGTACCCATATTTATATCTAGATATGTCCAAACTCAACTCGTAATCTATATCTAGGTAATTTTCTAAGCGGTTAATATTTCTCAGTAATTAATGTCTAGTCGTGGGTACCGATCTATTACTTCTCCGTCCAACATGTCCAAACTCGACTCTCAGTCTCTGCCATGCTAATTTCCTGAGAGATTTGTATTTTCAGAAAATAAGGGTCTAGGCGTGGATACCCAGATATTACTTTTTCCATGCGTCATAGACAAACTCGTCTCATAGTCTCCTTCTGGATAAATTCTAGACCAATTAGGATTTTAAGAAGTTATATCTAAATGCGGGTATTGATAAGTTACTTTTTCTATACGACTTGTCCAGAATCGACTCATTTTTTGTCTAGATACTTTCCTAATCAATTAGTGTTTTCTATAATTTAGGGTCTAACCTTGGTTACCGATATACTACTTTTTCTATACGACATGTACAAACTCGACTCATATTCTCTGCCTAGATAACTATAAGAGATCTTAGTATTTTTTAAAATTATGATCTAGTCGTGGATAGCGATATCTTACTTTTTCTGTCATGGTCCCTTTCATGATATTTTCTTGAGCAGTTAGTCTTTTCTGAAAATTAGGGTTTAGCAGTAGGTACCGATATGTTACCTTTTCCATCTGAGATGTCCAAAACTCGACTCATAGTCTATTTTTTTATAATTTATGAGCAGTTAGTATTTCTCAAAAATTATGGTATAGTCTTAAGTAACGATAAGTTACTTTTTCCATCTGACTTGTTCAAACTCGACTCATACTCTTTTTCTGAATATTTTCCTCAGTGGTTTGTATTTTACAAAAGTGAGTATTGATTTGTTACTTTTTCTATCCGACATGTCCAAATTCGATACATAGCATTTGTCTTGATATTATATTAAATGGTTAGTAATTTCTAAAAATTAAGTTCTATTTGTGCGTAAAAATATGTTACTTTTTTCATATGATATTTCCAAATTGGACTCTTTATCCCTGTCTGGATAATTTCAAGACCGTTTACTATATTTCATATGATAAGTTACTTTTTCCATACGATATGTCCAAACTCGAAAAATAGTCTTTGTTAGGATAATTTCCTTCGCATTTAGTATATTCCGACAATTAGGGTCTAGCTCTGGGTGAGGATATATTATTTTTTCAACTGACACGTCTGAATTCAACTCTTATTCTATGTATAAATAATTTCTAAAGCATTTACTATATTTGAAAAAATAGGATATAACAGTGGGTATCGATATGTTATTTTTTCCCTTCGACATGTGCAAGTCGACTCATAGTCTCTATCTCGATAATATCCAGACCGGTTGGTCTTTTCTATAATTAGGGTCTATTCGTGGGTACCCAGATGTTACTTTTTCCATATGACATGTCCAAACTCGCCTTATAGTCTTTATCTTGATAATTTCAAGAGCGTTTAGAAGTTGTAGAAAATTAGCGGCTAGCCGTGGGTACCCATATTTATATCTAGATATGTCCAAACTCAACTCGTAATCTATATCTAGGTAATTTTCCAAGCGGTTAATATTTCTCAGTAATTAATGTCTAGTCGTGGGTACCGATCTATTACTTCTCCGTCCAACATGTTCAAACTCGACTCTCTATCTCTGCCATGATAATTTCCTGAGAGATTTGTATTTTCAGAAAATAAGGGTCTAGGCGTGGATACCCAGATATTACTTTTTCCATGCGTCATAGACAAACTCGTCTCATAGTCTCCTTCTAGATAAATTCTAGACCAATTAGGATTTTAAGAAGTTATATCTAAATGCGGGTCTTGATAAGTTACTTTTTCTGTGCGACTTGTCCAGATTCAACTCATTCTTTGTCTTGATAATTTCCTAATCGATTAGTATTTTCTAAAATTTTGGGTTTAACCTTGGTTACCGATATACTACTTTTTCGATACGACAAGTACAAACTCGACTCATATTCTCTGCCTATATAACTATAAGAGATCTTAGTATTTTTTAAAATTATGATCTAGTCGTGGAAAGGGATATGTTACTTTTTCTGTCATGGTCCCTTTCATGATATTTTCTTGAGCGGTTAGTCTTTTCTGAAAATTAGGGTTTAGCAGTAGGTACCGATATGTTACCTTTTCCATCTGAGATGTCCAAAACTCGACTCATAGTCTATTTTTTTTATAATTTATGAGCAGTTAGTATTTCTCAAAAATTAGGGTATAGTCTTGAGTAACGATAAGTTAGTTTTTCCATCTGACTTGTTCAAACTCGACTCATACTCTTTTTCTGAATATTTTCCTGAGTGGTTTGTATTTTACAAAAGTGAGTATTGATTTGTTACTTTTTCTATCCGACATGTCCAAATTCGATACATAGCATTTGTCTTGATATTATATTAAATGGTTAGTAATTTCTAAAAATTAAGTTCTATTTGTGCGTAAAAATATGTTACTTTTTTCATATGATATTTCCAAATTGGACTCTTTATCCCTGTCTGGATAATTTCAAGACCGTTTACTATATTTCATATGATAAGTTACTTTTTCCATACGATATGTCCAAACTCGAAAAATAGTCTTTGTTAGGATAATTTCCTTCGCATTTAGTATATTCCGACAATTAGGGTCTAGCTCTGGGTGAGGATATATTATTTTTTCAACTGACACGTCTGAATTCAACTCTTATTCTATGTATAAATAATTTCTAAAGCATTTACTATATTTGAAAAAATAGGATATAACAGTGGGTATCGATATGTTATTTTTTCCCTTCGACATGTGCAAGTCGACTCATAGTCTCTATCTCGATAATATCCAGACCGGTTGGTCTTTTCTATAATTAGGGTCTATTCGTGGGTACCCAGATGTTACTTTTTCCATATGACATGTCCAAACTCGCCTTATAGTCTTTATCTTGATAATTTCAAGAGCGTTTAGAAGTTGTAGAAAATTAGCGGCTAGCCGTGGGTACCCATATTTATATCTAGATATGTCCAAACTCAACTCGTAATCTATATCTAGGTAATTTTCCAAGCGGTTAATATTTCTCAGTAATTAATGTCTAGTCGTGGGTACCGATCTATTACTTCTCCGTCCAACATGTTCAAACTCGACTCTCTATCTCTGCCATGATAATTTCCTGAGAGATTTGTATTTTCAGAAAATAAGGGTCTAGGCGTGGATACCCAGATATTACTTTTTCCATGCGTCATAGACAAACTCGTCTCATAGTCTCCTTCTAGATAAATTCTAGACCAATTAGGATTTTAAGAAGTTATATCTAAATGCGGGTCTTGATAAGTTACTTTTTCTGTGCGACTTGTCCAGATTCAACTCATTCTTTGTCTTGATAATTTCCTAATCGATTAGTATTTTCTAAAATTTTGGGTTTAACCTTGGTTACCGATATACTACTTTTTCGATACGACAAGTACAAACTCGACTCATATTCTCTGCCTATATAACTATAAGAGATCTTAGTATTTTTTAAAATTATGATCTAGTCGTGGAAAGGGATATGTTACTTTTTCTGTCATGGTCCCTTTCATGATATTTTCTTGAGCGGTTAGTCTTTTCTGAAAATTAGGGTTTAGCAGTAGGTACCGATATGTTACCTTTTCCATCTGAGATGTCCAAAACTCGACTCATAGTCTATTTTTTTTATAATTTATGAGCAGTTAGTATTTCTCAAAAATTAGGGTATAGTCTTGAGTAACGATAAGTTAGTTTTTCCATCTGACTTGTTCAAACTCGACTCATACTCTTTTTCTGAATATTTTCCTGAGTGGTTTGTATTTTACAAAAGTGAGTATTGATTTGTTACTTTTTCTATCCGACATGTCCAAATTCGATACATAGCATTTGTCTTGATATTATATTAAATGGTTAGTAATTTCTAAAAATTAAGTTCTATTTGTGCGTAAAAATATGTTACTTTTTCCATATGATATTTCCAAATTGGACTCTTTATCCCTGTCTGGATAATTTCAAGAGCGTTTACTATATTTCATATGATAAGTTACTTTTTCCATACGATATGTCCAAACTCGAAAAATAGTCTTTGTTAGGATAATTTCCTTCGCATTTAGTATATTCCGACAATTAGGGTCTAGCTCTGGGTGACGATATATTATTTTTTCAACTGACACGTCTGAATTCAACTCTTATTCTATGTATAAATAATTTCTAAAGCATTTACTATATTTGAAAAAATAGGATATAACAGTGGGTATCGATATGTTATTTTTTCCCTTCGACATGTGCAAGTCGACTCATAGTCTCTATCTCGATAATATCCAGACCGGTTGGTCTTTTCTATAATTAGGGTCTATTCGTGGGTACCCAGATGTTACTTTTTCCATATGACATGTCCAAACTCGCCTCATAGTCTTTATCTTGATAATTTCAAGAGCGTTTAGAAGTTGTAGAAAATTAGCGGCTAGCCGTGGGTACCCATATTTATATCTAGATATGTCCAAACTCAACTCGTAATCTATATCTAGGTAATTTTCCAAGCGGTTAATATTTCTCAGTAATTAATGTCTAGTCGTGGGTACCGATCTATTACTTCTCCGTCCAACATGTCCAAACTCGACCCTCTATCTCTGCAATGATAATTTCCTGAGAGATTTGTATTTTCAGAAAATAAGGGTCTAGGCGTGGATACCCAGATATTACTTTTTCCATGCGTCATAGACAAACTCGTCTCATAGTCTCCTTCTAGATAAATTCTAGACCAATTAGGATTTTAAGAAGTTATATCTAAATGCGGGTCTTGATAAGTTACTTTTTCTGTGCGACTTGTCCAGATTCAACTCATTCTTTGTCTTGATAATTTTCTAATTGATTAGTATTTTCTAAAATTTTGGGTCTAACCTTGGTTACCGATATACTACTTTTTCGATACGACAAGTACAAACTCGACTCATATTCTCTGCCTAGATAACTATAAGAGATCTTAGTATTTTTTAAAATTATGATCTAGTCGTGGAAAGGGATATGTTACTTTTTCTGTCATGGTCCCTTTCATGATATTTTCTTGAGCGGTTAGTCTTTTCTGAAAATTAGGGTTTAGCAGTAGGTACCGATATGTTACCTTTTCCATCTGAGATGTCCAAAACTCGACTCATAGTCTATTTTTTTATAATTTATGAGCAGTTAGTATTTCTCAAAAATTAGGGTATAGTCTTGAGTAACGATAAGTTAGTTTTTCCATCTGACTTGTTCAAACTCGACTGATACTCTTTTTCTGAATATTTTCCTCAGTGGTTTGTATTTTACAAAAGTGAGTATTGATTTGTTACTTTTTCTATCCGACATGTCCAAATTCGATACATAGCATTTGTCTTGATATTATATTAAATGGTTAGTAATTTCTAAAAATTAAGTTCTATTTGTGCGTAAAAATATGTTACTTTTTCCATATGATATTTCCAAATTGGACTCTTTATCCCTGTCTGGATAATTTCAAGACCGTTTACTATATTTCATATGATAAGTTACTTTTTCCATACGATATGTCCAAACTCGAAAAATAGTCTTCGTTAGGATAATTTCCTTCGCATTTAGTATATTCCGACAATTAGGGTCTAGCTCTGGGTGACGATATATTATTTTTTCAACTGACACGTCTGAATTCAACTCTTATTCTATGTATAAATAATTTCTAAAGCATTTACTATATTTGAAAAAATAGGATATAACAGTGGGTATCGATATGTTATTTTTTCCCTTCGACATGTGCAAGTCGACTCATAGTCTCTATCTCGATAATATCCAGACCGGTTGGTCTTTTCTATAATTAGGGTCTATTCGTGGGTACCCAGATGTTACTTTTTCCATATGACATGTCCAAACTCGCCTCATAGTCTTTATCTTGATAATTTCAAGAGCGTTTAGAAGTTGTAGAAAATTAGCGGCTAGCCGTGGGTACCCATATTTTATAATTTTCATCCGATATGTCCAAACTCAACTCGTAATCTATATCTAGGTAATTTTCTAAGCGGTTAATATTTCTCAGTAATTAATGTCTAGTCGTGGGTACCGATCTATTACTTCTCCGTCCAACATGTCCAAACTCGACCCTCTATCTCTGCCATGATAATTTCCTGAGAGATTTGTATTTTCAGAAAATAAGGGTCTAGGCGTGGATACCCAGATATTACTTTTTCCATGCGTCATAGACAAACTCGTCTCATAGTCTCCTTCTAGATAAATTCTAGACCAATTAGGATTTTAAGAAGTTATATCTAAATGCGGGTCTTGATAAGTTACATTTTCTATACGACTTGTCCAGAATCGACTCATTTTTTGTCTAGATACTTTCCTAATCAATTAGTGTTTTCTATAATTTAGGGTCTAACCTTGGTTACCGATATACTACTTTTTCGATACGACAAGTACAAACTCGACTCATATTCTCTGCCTAGATAACTATAAGAGATCTTAGTATTTTTTAAAATTATGATCTAGTCGTGGAAAGGGATATGTTACTTTTTCTGTCATGGTCCCTTTCATGATATTTTCTTAAGCGGTTAGTCTTTTCTGAAAATTAGGGTTTAGCAGTAGGTACCGATATGTTACCTTTTCCATCTGAGATGTCCAAAACTCGACTCATAGTCTATTTTTTTATAATTTATGAGCAGTTAGTATTTCTCAAAAATTAGGGTATAGTCTTGAGTAACGATAAGTTAGTTTTTCCATCTGACTTGTTCAAACTCGACTCATACTCTTTTTCTGAATATTTTCCTCAGTGGTTTGTATTTTACAAAAGTGAGTATTGATTTGTTACTTTTTCTATCCGACATGTCCAAATTCGATACATAGCATTTGTCTTGATATTATATTAAATGGTTAGTAATTTCTAAAAATTAAGTTCTATTTGTGCGTAAAAATATGTTACTTTTTTCATATGATATTTCCAAATTGGACTCTTTATCCCTGTCTGGATAATTTCAAGACCGTTTACTATATTTCATATGATAAGTTACTTTTTCCATACGATATGTCCAAACTCGAAAAATAGTCTTTGTTAGGATAATTTCCTTCGCATTTAGTATATTCCGACAATTAGGGTCTAGCTCTGGGTGAGGATATATTATTTTTTCAACTGACACGTCTGAATTCAACTCTTATTCTATGTATAAATAATTTCTAAAGCATTTACTATATTTGAAAAAATAGGATATAACAGTGGGTATCGATATGTTATTTTTTCCCTTCGACATGTGCAAGTCGACTCATAGTCTCTATCTCGATAATATCCAGACCGGTTGGTCTTTTCTATAATTAGGGTCTATTCGTGGGTACCCAGATGTTACTTTTTCCATATGACATGTCCAAACTCGCCTTATAGTCTTTATCTTGATAATTTCAAGAGCGTTTAGAAGTTGTAGAAAATTAGCGGCTAGCCGTGGGTACCCATATTTATATCTAGATATGTCCAAACTCAACTCGTAATCTATATCTAGGTAATTTTCCAAGCGGTTAATATTTCTCAGTAATTAATGTCTAGTCGTGGGTACCGATCTATTACTTCTCCGTCCAACATGTTCAAACTCGACTCTCTATCTCTGCCATGATAATTTCCTGAGAGATTTGTATTTTCAGAAAATAAGGGTCTAGGCGTGGATACCCAGATATTACTTTTTCCATGCGTCATAGACAAACTCGTCTCATAGTCTCCTTCTAGATAAATTCTAGACCAATTAGGATTTTAAGAAGTTATATCTAAATGCGGGTCTTGATAAGTTACTTTTTCTGTGCGACTTGTCCAGATTCAACTCATTCTTTGTCTTGATAATTTCCTAATCGATTAGTATTTTCTAAAATTTTGGGTTTAACCTTGGTTACCGATATACTACTTTTTCGATACGACAAGTACAAACTCGACTCATATTCTCTGCCTATATAACTATAAGAGATCTTAGTATTTTTTAAAATTATGGTCTAGTCGTGGAAAGGGATATGTTACTTTTTCTGTCATGGTCCCTTTCATGATATTTTCTTGAGCGGTTAGTCTTTTCTGAAAATTAGGGTTTAGCAGTACGTACCGATATGTTACCTTTTCCATCTGAGATGTCCAAAACTCGACTCATAGTCTATTTTTTTTATAATTTATGAGCAGTTAGTATTTCTCAAAAATTAGGGTATAGTCTTGAGTAACGATAAGTTAGTTTTTCCATCTGACTTGTTCAAACTCGACTCATACTCTTTTTCTGAATATTTTCCTCAGTGGTTTGTATTTTACAAAAGTGAGTATTGATTTGTTACTTTTTCTATCCGACATGTCCAAATTCGATACATAGCATTTGTCTTGATATTATATTAAATGGTTAGTAATTTCTAAAAATTAAGTTCTATTTGTGCGTAAAAATATGTTACTTTTTCCATATGATATTTCCAAATTGGACTCTTTATCCCTGTCTGGATAATTTCAAGACCGTTTACTATATTTCATATGATAAGTTACTTTTTCCATACGATATGTCCAAACTCGAAAAATAGTCTTTGTTAGGATAATTTCCTTCGCATTTAGTATATTCCGACAATTAGGGTCTAGCTCTGGGTGACGATATATTATTTTTTCAACTGACACGTCTGAATTCAACTCTTATTCTATGTATAAATAATTTCTAAAGCATTTACTATATTTGAAAAAATAGGATATAACAGTGGGTATCGATATGTTATTTTTTCCCTTCGACATGTGCAAGTCGACTCATAGTCTCTATCTCGATAATATCCAGACCGGTTGGTCTTTTCTATAATTAGGGTCTATTCGTGGGTACCCAGATGTTACTTTTTCCATATGACATGTCCAAACTCGCCTCATAGTCTTTATCTTGATAATTTCAAGAGCGTTTAGAAGTTGTAGAAAATTAGCGGCTAGCCGTGGGTACCCATATTTATATCTAGATATGTCCAAACTCAACTCGTAATCTATATCTAGGTAATTTTCCAAGCGGTTAATATTTCTCAGTAATTAATGTCTAGTCGTGGGTACCGATCTATTACTTCTCCGTCCAACATGTCCAAACTCGACCCTCTATCTCTGCAATGATAATTTCCTGAGAGATTTGTATTTTCAGAAAATAAGGGTCTAGGCGTGGATACCCAGATATTACTTTTTCCATGCGTCATAGACAAACTCGTCTCATAGTCTCCTTCTAGATAAATTCTAGACCAATTAGGATTTTAAGAAGTTATATCTAAATGCGGGTCTTGATAAGTTACTTTTTCTGTGCGACTTGTCCAGATTCAACTCATTCTTTGTCTTGATAATTTTCTAATCGATTAGTATTTTCTAAAATTTTGGGTCTAACCTTTGTTTCCGATATACTACTTTTTCGATACGACAAGTACAAACTCGACTCATATTCTCTGCCTAGATAACTATAAGAGATCTTAGTATTTTTTAAAATTATGATCTAGTCGTGGAAAGGGATATGTTACTTTTTCTGTCATGGTCCCTTTCATGATATTTTCTTGAGCGGTTAGTCTTTTCTGAAAATTAGGGTTTAGCAGTAGGTACCGATATGTTACCTTTTCCATCTGAGATGTCCAAAACTCGACTCATAGTCTATTTTTTTATAATTTATGAGCAGTTAGTATTTCTCAAAAATTAGGGTATAGTCTTGAGTAACGATAAGTTAGTTTTTCCATCTGACTTGTTCAAACTCGACTGATACTCTTTTTCTGAATATTTTCCTCAGTGGTTTGTATTTTACAAAAGTGAGTATTGATTTGTTACTTTTTCTATCCGACATGTCCAAATTCGATACATGGCATTTGTCTTGATATTATATTAAATGGTTAGTAATTTCTAAAAATTAAGTTCTATTTGTGCGTAAAAATATGTTACTTTTTCCATATGATATTTCCAAATTGGACTCTTTATCCCTGTCTGGATAATTTCAAGACCGTTTACTATATTTCATATGATAAGTTACTTTTTCCATACGATATGTCCAAACTCGAAAAATAGTCTTTGTTAGGATAATTTCCTTCGCATTTAGTATATTCCGACAATTAGGGTCTAGCTCTGGGTGACGATATATTATTTTTTCAACTGACACGTCTGAATTCAACTCTTATTCTATGTATAAATAATTTCTAAAGCATTTACTATATTTGAAAAAATAGGATATAACAGTGGGTATCGATATGTTATTTTTTCCCTTCGACATGTGCAAGTCGACTCATAGTCTCTATCTCGATAATATCCAGACCGGTTGGTCTTTTCTATAATTAGGGTCTATTCGTGGGTACCCAGATGTTACTTTTTCCATATGACATGTCCAAACTCGCCTCATAGTCTTTATCTTGATAATTTCAAGAGCGTTTAGAAGTTGTAGAAAATTAGCGGCTAGCCGTGGGTACCCATATTTTATAATTTTCATCCGATATGTCCAAACTCAACTCGTAATCTATATCTAGGTAATTTTCTAAGCGGTTAATATTTCTCAGTAATTAATGTCTAGTCGTGGGTACCGATCTATTACTTCTCCGTCCAACATGTCCAAACTCGACCCTCTATCTCTGCCATGATAATTTCCTGAGAGATTTGTATTTTCAGAAAATAAGGGTCTAGGCGTGGATACCCAGATATTACTTTTTCCATGCGTCATAGACAAACTCGTCTCATAGTCTCCTTCTAGATAAATTCTAGACCAATTAGGATTTTAAGAAGTTATATCTAAATGCGGGTCTTGATAAGTTACATTTTCTATACGACTTGTCCAGAATCGACTCATTTTTTGTCTAGATACTTTCCTAATCAATTAGTGTTTTCTATAATTTAGGGTCTAACCTTGGTTACCGATATACTACTTTTTCGATACGACAAGTACAAACTCGACTCATATTCTCTGCCTAGATAACTATAAGAGATCTTAGTATTTTTTAAAATTATGATCTAGTCGTGGAAAGGGATATGTTACTTTTTCTGTCATGGTCCCTTTCATGATATTTTCTTAAGCGGTTAGTCTTTTCTGAAAATTAGGGTTTAGCAGTAGGTACCGATATGTTACCTTTTCCATCTGAGATGTCCAAAACTCGACTCATAGTCTATTTTTTTATAATTTATGAGCAGTTAGTATTTCTCAAAAATTAGGGTATAGTCTTGAGTAACGATAAGTTAGTTTTTCCATCTGACTTGTTCAAACTCGACTCATACTCTTTTTCTGAATATTTTCCTCAGTGGTTTGTATTTTACAAAAGTGAGTATTGATTTGTTACTTTTTCTATCCGACATGTCCAAATTCGATACATAGCATTTGTCTTGATATTATATTAAATGGTTAGTAATTTCTAAAAATTAAGTTCTATTTGTGCGTAAAAATATGTTACTTTTTTCATATGATATTTCCAAATTGGACTCTTTATCCCTGTCTGGATAATTTCAAGACCGTTTACTATATTTCATATGATAAGTTACTTTTTCCATACGATATGTCCAAACTCGAAAAATAGTCTTTGTTAGGATAATTTCCTTCGCATTTAGTATATTCCGACAATTAGGGTCTAGCTCTGGGTGAGGATATATTATTTTTTCAACTGACACGTCTGAATTCAACTCTTATTCTATGTATAAATAATTTCTAAAGCATTTACTATATTTGAAAAAATAGGATATAACAGTGGGTATCGATATGTTATTTTTTCCCTTCGACATGTGCAAGTCGACTCATAGTCTCTATCTCGATAATATCCAGACCGGTTGGTCTTTTCTATAATTAGGGTCTATTCGTGGGTACCCAGATGTTACTTTTTCCATATGACATGTCCAAACTCGCCTTATAGTCTTTATCTTGATAATTTCAAGAGCGTTTAGAAGTTGTAGAAAATTAGCGGCTAGCCGTGGGTACCCATATTTATATCTAGATATGTCCAAACTCAACTCGTAATCTATATCTAGGTAATTTTCCAAGCGGTTAATATTTCTCAGTAATTAATGTCTAGTCGTGGGTACCGATCTATTACTTCTCCGTCCAACATGTTCAAACTCGACTCTCTATCTCTGCCATGATAATTTCCTGAGAGATTTGTATTTTCAGAAAATAAGGGTCTAGGCGTGGATACCCAGATATTACTTTTTCCATGCGTCATAGACAAACTCGTCTCATAGTCTCCTTCTAGATAAATTCTAGACCAATTAGGATTTTAAGAAGTTATATCTAAATGCGGGTCTTGATAAGTTACTTTTTCTGTGCGACTTGTCCAGATTCAACTCATTCTTTGTCTTGATAATTTCCTAATCGATTAGTATTTTCTAAAATTTTGGGTTTAACCTTGGTTACCGATATACTACTTTTTCGATACGACAAGTACAAACTCGACTCATATTCTCTGCCTATATAACTATAAGAGATCTTAGTATTTTTTAAAATTATGGTCTAGTCGTGGAAAGGGATATGTTACTTTTTCTGTCATGGTCCCTTTCATGATATTTTCTTGAGCGGTTAGTCTTTTCTGAAAATTAGGGTTTAGCAGTACGTACCGATATGTTACCTTTTCCATCTGAGATGTCCAAAACTCGACTCATAGTCTATTTTTTTTATAATTTATGAGCAGTTAGTATTTCTCAAAAATTAGGGTATAGTCTTGAGTAACGATAAGTTAGTTTTTCCATCTGACTTGTTCAAACTCGACTCATACTCTTTTTCTGAATATTTTCCTCAGTGGTTTGTATTTTACAAAAGTGAGTATTGATTTGTTACTTTTTCTATCCGACATGTCCAAATTCGATACATAGCATTTGTCTTGATATTATATTAAATGGTTAGTAATTTCTAAAAATTAAGTTCTATTTGTGCGTAAAAATATGTTACTTTTTCCATATGATATTTCCAAATTGGACTCTTTATCCCTGTCTGGATAATTTCAAGACCGTTTACTATATTTCATATGATAAGTTACTTTTTCCATACGATATGTCCAAACTCGAAAAATAGTCTTTGTTAGGATAATTTCCTTCGCATTTAGTATATTCCGACAATTAGGGTCTAGCTCTGGGTGACGATATATTATTTTTTCAACTGACACGTCTGAATTCAACTCTTATTCTATGTATAAATAATTTCTAAAGCATTTACTATATTTGAAAAAATAGGATATAACAGTGGGTATCGATATGTTATTTTTTCCCTTCGACATGTGCAAGTCGACTCATAGTCTCTATCTCGATAATATCCAGACCGGTTGGTCTTTTCTATAATTAGGGTCTATTCGTGGGTACCCAGATGTTACTTTTTCCATATGACATGTCCAAACTCGCCTCATAGTCTTTATCTTGATAATTTCAAGAGCGTTTAGAAGTTGTAGAAAATTAGCGGCTAGCCGTGGGTACCCATATTTATATCTAGATATGTCCAAACTCAACTCGTAATCTATATCTAGGTAATTTTCCAAGCGGTTAATATTTCTCAGTAATTAATGTCTAGTCGTGGGTACCGATCTATTACTTCTCCGTCCAACATGTCCAAACTCGACCCTCTATCTCTGCAATGATAATTTCCTGAGAGATTTGTATTTTCAGAAAATAAGGGTCTAGGCGTGGATACCCAGATATTACTTTTTCCATGCGTCATAGACAAACTCGTCTCATAGTCTCCTTCTAGATAAATTCTAGACCAATTAGGATTTTAAGAAGTTATATCTAAATGCGGGTCTTGATAAGTTACTTTTTCTGTGCGACTTGTCCAGATTCAACTCATTCTTTGTCTTGATAATTTTCTAATTGATTAGTATTTTCTAAAATTTTGGGTCTAACCTTGGTTACCGATATACTACTTTTTCGATACGACAAGTACAAACTCGACTCATATTCTCTGCCTAGATAACTATAAGAGATCTTAGTATTTTTTAAAATTATGATCTAGTCGTGGAAAGGGATATGTTACTTTTTCTGTCATGGTCCCTTTCATGATATTTTCTTGAGCGGTTAGTCTTTTCTGAAAATTAGGGTTTAGCAGTAGGTACCGATATGTTACCTTTTCCATCTGAGATGTCCAAAACTCGACTCATAGTCTATTTTTTTATAATTTATGAGCAGTTAGTATTTCTCAAAAATTAGGGTATAGTCTTGAGTAACGATAAGTTAGTTTTTCCATCTGACTTGTTCAAACTCGACTGATACTCTTTTTCTGAATATTTTCCTCAGTGGTTTGTATTTTACAAAAGTGAGTATTGATTTGTTACTTTTTCTATCCGACATGTCCAAATTCGATACATAGCATTTGTCTTGATATTATATTAAATGGTTAGTAATTTCTAAAAATTAAGTTCTATTTGTGCGTAAAAATATGTTACTTTTTCCATATGATATTTCCAAATTGGACTCTTTATCCCTGTCTGGATAATTTCAAGACCGTTTACTATATTTCATATGATAAGTTACTTTTTCCATACGATATGTCCAAACTCGAAAAATAGTCTTCGTTAGGATAATTTCCTTCGCATTTAGTATATTCCGACAATTAGGGTCTAGCTCTGGGTGACGATATATTATTTTTTCAACTGACACGTCTGAATTCAACTCTTATTCTATGTATAAATAATTTCTAAAGCATTTACTATATTTGAAAAAATAGGATATAACAGTGGGTATCGATATGTTATTTTTTCCCTTCGACATGTGCAAGTCGACTCATAGTCTCTATCTCGATAATATCCAGACCGGTTGGTCTTTTCTATAATTAGGGTCTATTCGTGGGTACCCAGATGTTACTTTTTCCATATGACATGTCCAAACTCGCCTCATAGTCTTTATCTTGATAATTTCAAGAGCGTTTAGAAGTTGTAGAAAATTAGCGGCTAGCCGTGGGTACCCATATTTTATAATTTTCATCCGATATGTCCAAACTCAACTCGTAATCTATATCTAGGTAATTTTCTAAGCGGTTAATATTTCTCAGTAATTAATGTCTAGTCGTGGGTACCGATCTATTACTTCTCCGTCCAACATGTCCAAACTCGACCCTCTATCTCTGCCATGATAATTTCCTGAGAGATTTGTATTTTCAGAAAATAAGGGTCTAGGCGTGGATACCCAGATATTACTTTTTCCATGCGTCATAGACAAACTCGTCTCATAGTCTCCTTCTAGATAAATTCTAGACCAATTAGGATTTTAAGAAGTTATATCTAAATGCGGGTCTTGATAAGTTACATTTTCTATACGACTTGTCCAGAATCGACTCATTTTTTGTCTAGATACTTTCCTAATCAATTAGTGTTTTCTATAATTTAGGGTCTAACCTTGGTTACCGATATACTACTTTTTCGATACGACAAGTACAAACTCGACTCATATTCTCTGCCTAGATAACTATAAGAGATCTTAGTATTTTTTAAAATTATGATCTAGTCGTGGAAAGGGATATGTTACTTTTTCTGTCATGGTCCCTTTCATGATATTTTCTTGAGCGGTTAGTCTTTTCTGAAAATTAGGGTTTAGCAGTACGTACCGATATGTTACCTTTTCCATCTGAGATGTCCAAAACTCGACTCATAGTCTATTTTTTTTATAATTTATGAGCAGTTAGTATTTCTCAAAAATTAGGGTATAGTCTTGAGTAACGATAAGTTAGTTTTTCCATCTGACTTGTTCAAACTCGACTCATACTCTTTTTCTGAATATTTTCCTCAGTGGTTTGTATTTTACAAAAGTGAGTATTGATTTGTTACTTTTTCTATCCGACATGTCCAAATTCGATACATAGCATTTGTCTTGATATTATATTAAATGGTTAGTAATTTCTAAAAATTAAGTTCTATTTGTGCGTAAAAATATGTTACTTTTTCCATATGATATTTCCAAATTGGACTCTTTATCCCTGTCTGGATAATTTCAAGAGCGTTTACTATATTTCATATGATAAGTTACTTTTTCCATACGATATGTCCAAACTCGAAAAATAGTCTTTGTTAGGATAATTTCCTTCGCATTTAGTATATTCCGACAATTAGGGTCTAGCTCTGGGTGACGATATATTATTTTTTCAACTGACACGTCTGAATTCAACTCTTATTCTATGTATAAATAATTTCTAAAGCATTTACTATATTTGAAAAAATAGGATATAACAGTGGGTATCGATATGTTATTTTTTCCCTTCGACATGTGCAAGTCGACTCATAGTCTCTATCTCGATAATATCCAGACCGGTTGGTCTTTTCTATAATTAGGGTCTATTCGTGGGTACCCAGATGTTACTTTTTCCATATGACATGTCCAAACTCGCCTCATAGTCTTTATCTTGATAATTTCAAGAGCGTTTAGAAGTTGTAGAAAATTAGCGGCTAGCCGTGGGTACCCATATTTATATCTAGATATGTCCAAACTCAACTCGTAATCTATATCTAGGTAATTTTCCAAGCGGTTAATATTTCTCAGTAATTAATGTCTAGTCGTGGGTACCGATCTATTACTTCTCCGTCCAACATGTCCAAACTCGACCCTCTATCTCTGCAATGATAATTTCCTGAGAGATTTGTATTTTCAGAAAATAAGGGTCTAGGCGTGGATACCCAGATATTACTTTTTCCATGCGTCATAGACAAACTCGTCTCATAGTCTCCTTCTAGATAAATTCTAGACCAATTAGGATTTTAAGAAGTTATATCTAAATGCGGGTCTTGATAAGTTACTTTTTCTGTGCGACTTGTCCAGATTCAACTCATTCTTTGTCTTGATAATTTCCTAATCGATTAGTATTTTCTAAAATTTTGGGTTTAACCTTGGTTACCGATATACTACTTTTTCGATACGACAAGTACAAACTCGACTCATATTCTCTGCCTATATAACTATAAGAGATCTTAGTATTTTTTAAAATTATGATCTAGTCGTGGAAAGGGATATGTTACTTTTTCTGTCATGGTCCCTTTCATGATATTTTCTTGAGCGGTTAGTCTTTTCTGAAAATTAGGGTTTAGCAGTACGTACCGATATGTTACCTTTTCCATCTGAGATGTCCAAAACTCGACTCATAGTCTATTTTTTTTATAATTTATGAGCAGTTAGTATTTCTCAAAAATTAGGGTATAGTCTTGAGTAACGATAAGTTAGTTTTTCCATCTGACTTGTTCAAACTCGACTCATACTCTTTTTCTGAATATTTTCCTCAGTGGTTTGTATTTTACAAAAGTGAGTATTGATTTGTTACTTTTTCTATCCGACATGTCCAAATTCGATACATAGCATTTGTCTTGATATTATATTAAATGGTTAGTAATTTCTAAAAATTAAGTTCTATTTGTGCGTAAAAATATGTTACTTTTTCCATATGATATTTCCAAATTGGACTCTTTATCCCTGTCTGGATAATTTCAAGACCGTTTACTATATTTCATATGATAAGTTACTTTTTCCATACGATATGTCCAAACTCGAAAAATAGTCTTTGTTAGGATAATTTCCTTCGCATTTAGTATATTCCGACAATTAGGGTCTAGCTCTGGGTGACGATATATTATTTTTTCAACTGACACGTCTGAATTCAACTCTTATTCTATGTATAAATAATTTCTAAAGCATTTACTATATTTGAAAAAATAGGATATAACAGTGGGTATCGATATGTTATTTTTTCCCTTCGACATGTGCAAGTCGACTCATAGTCTCTATCTCGATAATATCCAGACCGGTTGGTCTTTTCTATAATTAGGGTCTATTCGTGGGTACCCAGATGTTACTTTTTCCATATGACATGTCCAAACTCGCCTCATAGTCTTTATCTTGATAATTTCAAGAGCGTTTAGAAGTTGTAGAAAATTAGCGGCTAGCCGTGGGTACCCATATTTATATCTAGATATGTCCAAACTCAACTCGTAATCTATATCTAGGTAATTTTCCAAGCGGTTAATATTTCTCAGTAATTAATGTCTAGTCGTGGGTACCGATCTATTACTTCTCCGTCCAACATGTCCAAACTCGACCCTCTATCTCTGCAATGATAATTTCCTGAGAGATTTGTATTTTCAGAAAATAAGGGTCTAGGCGTGGATACCCAGATATTACTTTTTCCATGCGTCATAGACAAACTCGTCTCATAGTCTCCTTCTAGATAAATTCTAGACCAATTAGGATTTTAAGAAGTTATATCTAAATGCGGGTCTTGATAAGTTACTTTTTCTGTGCGACTTGTCCAGATTCAACTCATTCTTTGTCTTGATAATTTTCTAATCGATTAGTATTTTCTAAAATTTTGGGTCTAACCTTTGTTTCCGATATACTACTTTTTCGATACGACAAGTACAAACTCGACTCATATTCTCTGCCTAGATAACTATAAGAGATCTTAGTATTTTTTAAAATTATGATCTAGTCGTGGAAAGGGATATGTTACTTTTTCTGTCATGGTCCCTTTCATGATATTTTCTTGAGCGGTTAGTCTTTTCTGAAAATTAGGGTTTAGCAGTAGGTACCGATATGTTACCTTTTCCATCTGAGATGTCCAAAACTCGACTCATAGTCTATTTTTTTATAATTTATGAGCAGTTAGTATTTCTCAAAAATTAGGGTATAGTCTTGAGTAACGATAAGTTAGTTTTTCCATCTGACTTGTTCAAACTCGACTGATACTCTTTTTCTGAATATTTTCCTCAGTGGTTTGTATTTTACAAAAGTGAGTATTGATTTGTTACTTTTTCTATCCGACATGTCCAAATTCGATACATGGCATTTGTCTTGATATTATATTAAATGGTTAGTAATTTCTAAAAATTAAGTTCTATTTGTGCGTAAAAATATGTTACTTTTTCCATATGATATTTCCAAATTGGACTCTTTATCCCTGTCTGGATAATTTCAAGACCGTTTACTATATTTCATATGATAAGTTACTTTTTCCATACGATATGTCCAAACTCGAAAAATAGTCTTTGTTAGGATAATTTCCTTCGCATTTAGTATATTCCGACAATTAGGGTCTAGCTCTGGGTGACGATATATTATTTTTTCAACTGACACGTCTGAATTCAACTCTTATTCTATGTATAAATAATTTCTAAAGCATTTACTATATTTGAAAAAATAGGATATAACAGTGGGTATCGATATGTTATTTTTTCCCTTCGACATGTGCAAGTCGACTCATAGTCTCTATCTCGATAATATCCAGACCGGTTGGTCTTTTCTATAATTAGGGTCTATTCGTGGGTACCCAGATGTTACTTTTTCCATATGACATGTCCAAACTCGCCTCATAGTCTTTATCTTGATAATTTCAAGAGCGTTTAGAAGTTGTAGAAAATTAGCGGCTAGCCGTGGGTACCCATATTTATATCTAGATATGTCCAAACTCAACTCGTAATCTATATCTAGGTAATTTTCCAAGCGGTTAATATTTCTCAGTAATTAATGTCTAGTCGTGGGTACCGATCTATTACTTCTCCGTCCAACATGTCCAAACTCGACCCTCTATCTCTGCCATGATAATTTCCTGAGAGATTTGTATTTTCAGAAAATAAGGGTCTAGGCGTGGATACCCAGATATTACTTTTTCCATGCGTCATAGACAAACTCGTCTCATAGTCTCCTTCTAGATAAATTCTAGACCAATTAGGATTTTAAGAAGTTATATCTAAATGCGGGTCTTGATAAGTTACTTTTTCTGTGCGACTTGTCCAGATTCAACTCATTCTTTGTCTTGATAATTTTCTAATCGATTCGTATTTTCTAAAATTTTGGGTCTAACCTTGGTTTC
This sequence comes from Cardamine chenopodiifolia, assembly GCA_963922655.1. Classification (NCBI taxonomy): domain Eukaryota; kingdom Viridiplantae; phylum Streptophyta; class Magnoliopsida; order Brassicales; family Brassicaceae; genus Cardamine; species Cardamine chenopodiifolia. Next base: position 10,592,994 of record OZ000486.1, on the reverse strand, counting down.
CGATATACTACTTTTTCGATACGACAAGTACAAACTCGACTCATATTCTCTGCCTAGATAACTATAAGAGATCTTAATATTTTTTAAAATTATGATCTAGTCGTGGAAAGGGATATGTTACTTTTTCTGTCATGGTCCCTTTCATGATATTTTCTTGAGCGGTTAGTCTTTTCTGAAAATTAGGGTTTAGCAGTAGGTACCGATATGTTACCTTTTCCATCTGAGATGTCCAAAACTCGACTCATAGTCTATTTTTTTATAATTTATGAGCAGTTAGTATTTCTCAAAAATTAGGGTATAGTCTTGAGTAACGATAAGTTAGTTTTTCCATCTGACTTGTTCAAACTCGACTGATACTCTTTTTCTGAATATTTTCCTCAGTGGTTTGTATTTTACAAAAGTGAGTATTGATTTGTTACTTTTTCTATCCGACATGTCCAAATTCGATACATAGCATTTGTCTTGATATTATTTTAATGGTTAGTAATTTCTAAAAATTAAGTTCTATTTGTGCGTAAAAATATGTTACTTTTTCCATATGATATTTCCAAATTGGACTCTTTATCCCTGTCTGGATAATTTCAAGACCGTTTACTATATTTCATATGATAAGTTACTTTTTCCATACGATATGTCCAAACTCGAAAAATAGTCTTCGTTAGGATAATTTCCTTCGCATTTAGTATATTCCGACAATTAGGGTCTAGCTCTGGGTGACGATATATTATTTTTTCAACTGACACGTCTGAATTCAACTCTTATTCTATGTATAAATAATTTCTAAAGCATTTACTATATTTGAAAAAATAGGATATAACAGTGGGTATCGATATGTTATTTTTTCCCTTCGACATGTGCAAGTCGACTCATAGTCTCTATCTCGATAATATCCAGACCGGTTGGTCTTTTCTATAATTAGGGTCTATTCGTGGGTACCCAGATGTTACTTTTTCCATATGACATGTCCAAACTCGCCTCATAGTCTTTATCTTGATAATTTCAAGAGCGTTTAGAAGTTGTAGAAAATTAGCGGCTAGCCGTGGGTACCCATATTTATATCTAGATATGTCCAAACTCAACTCGTAATCTATATCTAGGTAATTTTCCAAGCGGTTAATATTTCTCAGTAATTAATGTCTAGTCGTGGGTACCGATCTATTACTTCTCCGTCCAACATGTCCAAACTCGACCCTCTATCTCTGCCATGATAATTTCCTGAGAGATTTGTATTTTCAGAAAATAAGGGTCTAGGCGTGGATACCCAGATATTACTTTTTCCATGCGTCATAGACAAACTCGTCTCATAGTCTCCTTCTAGATAAATTCTAGACCAATTAGGATTTTAAGAAGTTATATCTAAATGCGGGTCTTGATAAGTTACTTTTTCTATACGACTTGTCCAGAATCGACTCATTTTTTGTCTAGATACTTTCCTAATCAATTAGTGTTTTCTATAATTTAGGGTCTAACCTTGGTTACCGATATACTACTTTTTCGATACGACAAGTACAAACTCGACTCATATTCTCTGCCTAGATAACTATAAGAGATCTTAGTATTTTTTAAAATTATGATCTAGTCGTGGAAAGGGATATGTTACTTTTTCTGTCATGGTCCCTTTCATGATATTTTCTTAAGCGGTTAGTCTTTTCTGAAAATTAGGGTTTAGCAGTAGGTACCGATATGTTACCTTTTCCATCTGAGATGTCCAAAACTCGACTCATAGTCTATTTTTTTATAATTTATGAGCAGTTAGTATTTCTCAAAAATTAGGGTATAGTCTTGAGTAACGATAAGTTAGTTTTTCCATCTGACTTGTTCAAACTCGACTCATACTCTTTTTCTGAATATTTTCCTCAGTGGTTTGTATTTTACAAAAGTGAGTATTGATTTGTTACTTTTTCTATCCGACATGTCCAAATTCGATACATAGCATTTGTCTTGATATTATATTAAATGGTTAGTAATTTCTAAAAATTAAGTTCTATTTGTGCGTAAAAATATGTTACTTTTTTCATATGATATTTCCAAATTGGACTCTTTATCCCTGTCTGGATAATTTCAAGACCGTTTACTATATTTCATATGATAAGTTACTTTTTCCATACGATATGTCCAAACTCGAAAAATAGTCTTTGTTAGGATAATTTCCTTCGCATTTAGTATATTCCGACAATTAGGGTCTAGCTCTGGGTGAGGATATATTATTTTTTCAACTGACACGTCTGAATTCAACTCTTATTCTATGTATAAATAATTTCTAAAGCATTTACTATATTTGAAAAAATAGGATATAACAGTGGGTATCGATATGTTATTTTTTCCCTTCGACATGTGCAAGTCGACTCATAGTCTCTATCTCGATAATATCCAGACCGGTTGGTCTTTTCTATAATTAGGGTCTATTCGTGGGTACCCAGATGTTACTTTTTCCATATGACATGTCCAAACTCGCCTTATAGTCTTTATCTTGATAATTTCAAGAGCGTTTAGAAGTTGTAGAAAATTAGCGGCTAGCCGTGGGTACCCATATTTATATCTAGATATGTCCAAACTCAACTCGTAATCTATATCTAGGTAATTTTCCAAGCGGTTAATATTTCTCAGTAATTAATGTCTAGTCGTGGGTACCGATCTATTACTTCTCCGTCCAACATGTCCAAACTCGACCCTCTATCTCTGCCATGATAATTTCCTGAGAGATTTGTATTTTCAGAAAATAAGGGTCTAGGCGTGGATACCCAGATATTACTTTTTCCATGCGTCATAGACAAACTCGTCTCATAGTCTCCTTCTAGATAAATTCTAGACCAATTAGGATTTTAAGAAGTTATATCTAAATGCGGGTCTTGATAAGTTACTTTTTCTATACGACTTGTCCAGAATCGACTCATTCTTTGTCTAGATACTTTCCTAATCAATTAGTGTTTTCTATAATTTAGGGTCTAACCTTGGTTACCGATATACTACTTTTTCTATACGACATGTACAAACTCGACTCATAGTCTCGGCCTAGATAACTATAAGAGATCTTAGTATTTTCTAAAATTATGATCTAGTCGTGGATAGCGATATCTAACTTTTTCTGTCATGGTCCCTTTCATGATATTTTCTTGAGCGGTTAGTCTTTTCTGAAAATTAGGGTTTAGCAGTAGGTACCGATATGTTACCTTTTCCATCTGAGATGTCCAAAACTCGACTCATTGTCTATTTTTTTATAATTTATGAGCAGTTAGTATTTCTCAAAAATTAGGGTATAGTTCTGAGTAACGATAAGTTACTTTTTCCATCTGACTTGTTCAAACTCGACTCATACTCTTTTTCTGAATATTTTCCTCAGTGGTTTGTATTTTACAAAAGTGAGTATTGATTTGTTACTTTTTCTATCCGACATGTCCAAATTCGATACATAGCATTTGTCTTGATATTTTCTTAAATGGTTAGTAATTTCTAAAAATTAAGTTCTATTTGTGCGTAAAAATATGTTACTTTTTCCATATGATATTTCCAAATTGGACTCTTTATCCCTGTCTGGATAATTTCAAGACCGTTTACTATATTTCATATGATAAGTTACTTTTTCCATACGATATGTCCAAACTCGAAAAATAGTCTTTGTTAGGATAATTTCCTTCGCATTTAGTATATTCCGACAATTAGGGTCTAGCTCTGGGTGACGATATATTATTTTTTCAACTGACACGTCTGAATTCAACTCTTATTCTATGTATAAATAATTTCTAAAGCATTTACTATATTTGAAAAAATAGGATATAACAGTGGGTATCGATATGTTATTTTTTCCCTTCGACATGTGCAAGTCGACTCATAGTCTCTATCTCGATAATATCCAGACCGGTTGGTCTTTTCTATAATTAGGGTCTATTCGTGGGTACCCAGATGTTACTTTTTCCATATGACATGTCCAAACTCGCCTCATAGTCTTTATCTTGATAATTTCAAGAGCGTTTAGAAGTTGTAGAAATTAGCGGCTAGCCGTGGGTACCCATATTTATATCTAGATATGTTCAAACTCAACTCGTAATCTATATCTAGGTAATTTTCTAAGCGGTTAATATTTCTCAGTAATTAATGTCTAGTCGTGGGTACCGATCTATTACTTCTCCGTCCAACATGTCCAAACTCGACCCTCTATCTCTGCCATGATAATTTCCTGAGAGATTTGTATTTTCAGAAAATAAGGGTCTAGGCGTGGATACCCAGATATTACTTTTTCCATGCGTCATAGACAAACTCGTCTCATAGTCTCCTTCTAGATAAATTCTAGACCAATTAGGATTTTAAGAAGTTATATCTAAATGCGGGTCTTGATAAGTTACTTTTTCTGTGCGACTTGTCCAGATTCAACTCATTATTTGTCTTGATAATTTCCTAATCGATTAGTATTTTCTAAAATTTTGGGTCTAACCTTGGTTACCGATATACTACTTTTTCGATACGACAAGTACAAACTCGACTCATATTCTCTGCCTAGATAACTATAAGAGATCTTAGTATTTTTTAAAATTATGATCTAGTCGTGGAAAGGGATATGTTACTTTTTCTGTCATGGTCCCTTTCATGATATTTTCTTAAGCGGTTAGTCTTTTCTGAAAATTAGGGTTTAGCAGTAGGTACCGATATGTTACCTTTTCCATCTGAGATGTCCAAAACTCGACTCATAGTCTATTTTTTTATAATTTATGAGTAGTTAGTATTTCTCAAAAATTAGGGTATAGTCTTGAGTAACGATAAGTTAGTTTTTCCATCTGACTTGTTCAAACTCGACTCATACTCTTTTTCTGAATATTTTCCTCAGTGGTTTGTATTTTACAAAAGTGAGTATTGATTTGTTACTTTTTCTATCCGACATGTTCAAATTCGATTTATAGCATTTGTCTTGATATTATATTAAATGGTTAGTAATTTCTAAAAATTAAGTTCTATTTGTGCGTAAAAATATGTTACTTTTTCCATATGATATTTCCAAATTGGACTCTTTATCCCTGTCTGGATAATTTCAAGAGCGTTTACTATATTTCATATGATAAGTTACTTTTTCCATACGATATGTCCAAACTCGAAAAATAGTCTTTGTTAGGATAATTTCCTTCGCATTTAGTATATTCCGACAATTAGGGTCTAGCTCTGGGTGACGATATATTATTTTTTCAACTGACACGTCTGAATTCAACTCTTATTCTATGTATAAATAATTTCTAAAGCATTTACTATATTTGAAAAAATAGGATATAACAGTGGGTATCGATATGTTATTTTTTCCCTTCGACATGTGCAAGTCGACTCATAGTCTCTATCTCGATAATATCCAGACCGGTTGGTCTTTTCTATAATTAGGGTCTATTCGTGGGTACCCAGATGTTACTTTTTCCATATGACATGTCCAAACTGGCCTCATAGTCTTTATCTTGATAATTTCAAGAGCGTTTAGAAGTTGTAGAAAATTAGCGGCTAGCCGTGGGTACCCATATTTATATCTAGATATGTCCAAACTCAACTCGTAATCTATATCTAGGTAATTTTCTAAGCGGTTAATATTTCTCAGTAATTAATGTCTAGTCGTGGGTACCGATCTATTACTTCTCCGTCCAACATGTCCAAACTCGACCCTCTATCTCTGCCATGATAATTTCCTGAGAGATTTGTATTTTCAGAAAATAAGGGTCTAGGCGTGGATACCCAGATATTACTTTTTCCATGCGTCATAGACAAACTCGTCTCATAGTCTCCTTCTAGATAAATTCTAGACCAATTAGGATTTTAAGAAGTTATATCTAAATGCGGGTCTTGATAAGTTACTTTTTCTGTGCGACTTGTCCAGATTCAACTCATTCTTTGTCTTGATAATTTCCTAATCGATTAGTATTTTCTAAAATTTTGGGTCTAACCTTGGTTACCGATATACTACTTTTTCGATACGACAAGTACAAACTCGACTCATATTCTCTGCCTAGATAACTATAAGAGATCTTAGTATTTTTTAAAATTATGATCTAGTCGTGGAAAGGGATATGTTACTTTTTCTGTCATGGTCCCTTTCATGATATTTTCTTGAGCGGTTAGTCTTTTCTGAAAATTAGGGTTTAGCAGTAGGTACTGATATGTTACCTTTTCCATCTGAGATGTCCAAAACTCGACTCATAGTCTATTTTTTTATAATTTATGAGCAGTTAGTATTTCTCAAAAATTAGGGTATAGTCTTGAGTAACGATAAGTTACTTTTTCCATCTGACTTGTTCAAACTCGACTCATACTCTTTTTCTGAATATTTTCCTGAGTGGTTTGTATTTTACAAAAGTGAGTACTGATTTGTTACTTTTTCTATCCGACATGTTCAAATTCGACACATAGCATTTGTCTTGATATTTTCTTAAATGGTTAGTAATTTCTTAAAATTAAGTTCTATTAGTGCGTAAAAATATGTTTCTTTTTCCATATGATATTTCCAAATTGGACTGTTTATCCCTGTCTGGATAATTTCAAGAGCGTTTACTATATTTCATATGATAAGTTACTTTTTCCATACGATATGTCCAAACTCGAAAAATAGTCTTTGTTAGGATAGTTTCCTTCGCATTTAGTATATTCCGACAATTAGGGTCTAGCTCTGGGTGACGATATATTATTTTTTCAACTGACACGTCTGAATTCAACTCTTATTCTATGTATAAATAATTTCTAAAGCATTTACTATATTTGAAAAAATAGGATATAACAGTGGGTATCGATATGTTATTTTTTCCCTTCGACATGTGCAAGTCGACTCATAGTCTCTATCTCGATAATATCCAGACCGGTTGGTCTTTTCTATAATTAGGGTCTATTCGTGGGTACCCAGATGTTACTTTTTCCATATGACATGTCCAAACTCGCCTCATAGTCTTTATCTTGATAATTTCAAGAGAGTTTAGAAGTTGTAGAAAATTAGCGGCTAGCCGTGGGTACCCATATTTTATAATTTCCATCCGATATGTCCAAACTCAACTCGTAATCTATATCTAGGTAATTTTCTAAGCGGTTAATATTTCTCAGTAATTAATGTCTAGTCGTGGGTACCGATCTATTACTTCTCCGTCCAACATGTCCAAACTCGACCCTCTATCTCTGCCATGATAATTTCCTGAGAGATTTGTATTTTCAGAAAATAAGAGTCTAGGCGTGGATACCCAGATATTACTTTTTCCATGCGTCATAGACAAACTCGTCTCATAGTCTCCTTCTAGATAAATTCTAGACCAATTAGGATTTTAAGAAGTTATATCTAAATGCGGGTCTTGATAAGTTACTTTTTCTGTGCGACTTGTCCAGATTCAACTCATTCTTTGTCTTGATAATTTCCTAATCGATTAGTATTTTCTAAAATTTTGGGTCTAACCTTGGTTACCGATATACTACTTTTTCGATACGACAAGTACAAACTCGACTCATATTCTCTGCCTAGATAACTATAAGAGATCTTAGTATTTTTTAAAATTATGATCTAGTCGTGGAAAGGGATATGTTACTTTTTCTGTCATGGTCCCTTTCATGATATTTTCTTAAGCGGTTAGTCTTTTCTGAAAATTAGGGTTTAGCAGTAGGTACCGATATGTTACCTTTTCCATCTGAGATGTCCAAAACTCGACTCATAGTCTATTTTTTTATAATTTATGAGCAGTTAGTATTTCTCAAAAATTAGGGTATAGTCTTGAGTAACGATAAGTTAGTTTTTCCATCTGACTTGTTCAAACTCGACTCATACTCTTTTTCTGAATATTTTCCTCAGTGGTTTGTATTTTACAAAAGTGAGTATTGATTTGTTACTTTTTCTATCCGACATGTCCAAATTCGATACATAGCATTTGTCTTGATATTATATTAAATGGTTAGTAATTTCTAAAAATTAAGTTCTATTAGTGCGTAAAAATATGTTTCTTTTTCCATATGATATTTCCAAATTGGACTCTTTATCCCTGTCTGGATAATTTCAAGAGCGTTTACTATATTTCATATGATAAGTTACTTTTTCCATACGATATGTCCAAACTCAAAAAATAGTCTTTGTTAGGATAATTTCCTTCGCATTTAGTATATTCCGACAATTAGGGTCTAGTTCTGGGTGACGATATATTATTTTTTCAATTGACACGTCTGAATTCAACTCTTATTCTATGTATAAATAATTTCTAAAGCATTTACTATATTTGAAAAAATAGGATATAACAGTGGGTATCGATATGTTATTTTTTCCCTTCGACATGTGCAAGTCGACTCATAGTCTCTATCTCGATAATATCCAGACCGGTTGGTCTTTTCTATAATTAGGGTCTATTCGTGGGTACCCAGATGTTACTTTTTCCATATGACATGTCCAAACTCGCCTCATAGTCTTTATCTTGATAATTTCAAGAGCGTTTAGAAGTTGTAGAAAATTAGCGGCTAGCCGTGGGTACCCATATTTATATCTAGATATGTCCAAACTCAACTCGTAATCTATATCTAGGTAATTTTCTAAGCGGTTAATATTTCTCAGTAATTAATGTCTAGTCGTGGGTACCGATCTATTACTTCTCCGTCCAACATGTCCAAACTCGACCCTCTATCTCTGCCATGATAATTTCCTGAGAGATTTGTATTTTCAGAAAATAAGGGTCTAGGCGTGGATACCCAGATATTACTTTTTCCATGCGTCATAGACAAACTCGTCTCATAGTCTCCTTCTAGATAAATTCTAGACCAATTAGGATTTTAAGAAGTTATATCTAAATGCGGGTCTTGATAAGTTACTTTTTCTATACGACTTGTCCAGAATCGACTCATTTTTTGTCTAGATACTTTCCTAATCAATTAGTGTTTTCTATAATTTAGGGTCTAACCTTGGTTACCGATATACTACTTTTTCTATACGACATGTACAAACTCGACTCATAGTCTCGGCCTAGATAACTATAAGAGATCTTAGTATTTTCTAAAATTATGATCTAGTCGTGGATAGCGATATCTAACTTTTTCTGTCATGGTCCCTTTCATGATATTTTCTTGAGCGGTTAGTCTTTTCTGAAAATTAGGGTTTAGCAGTAGGTACCGATATGTTACCTTTTCCATCTGAGATGTCCAAAACTCGACTCATTGTCTATTTTTTTATAATTTATGAGCAGTTAGTATTTCTCAAAAATTAGGGTATAGTTCTGAGTAACGATAAGTTACTTTTTCCATCTGACTTGTTCAAACTCGACTCATACTCTTTTTCTGAATATTTTCCTGAGTAGTTTGTATTTTACAAAAGTGAGTATTGATTTGTTACTTTTTCTATCCGACATGTCCAAATTCGATACATAGCATTTGTCTTGATATTATATTAAATGGTTAGTAATTTCTAAAAATTAAGTTCTATTTGTGCGTAAAAATATGTTACTTTTTCCATATGATATTTCCAAATTGGACTCTTTATCCCTGTCTGGATAATTTCAAGAGCGTTTACTATATTTCATATGATAAGTTACTTTTTCCATACGATATGTCCAAACTCGAAAAATAGTCTTTGTTAGGATAGTTTCCTTCGCATTTAGTATATTCCGACAATTAGGGTCTAGCTCTGGGTGACGATATATTATTTTTTCAACTGACACGTCTGAATTCAACTCTTATTCTATGTATAAATAATTTCTAAAGCATTTACTATATTTGAAAAAATAGGATATAACAGTGGGTATCGATATGTTATTTTTTCCCTTCGACATGTGCAAGTCGACTCATAGTCTCTATCTCGATAATATCCAGACCGGTTGGTCTTTTCTATAATTAGGGTCTATTCGTGGGTACCCAGATGTTACTTTTTCCATATGACATGTCCAAACTCGCCTCATAGTCTTTATCTTGATAATTTCAAGAGAGTTTAGAAGTTGTAGAAAATTAGCGGCTAGCCGTGGGTACCCATATTTTATAATTTCCATCCGATATGTCCAAACTCAACTCGTAATCTATATCTAGGTAATTTTCTAAGCGGTTAATATTTCTCAGTAATTAATGTCTAGTCGTGGGTACCGATCTATTACTTCTCCGTCCAACATGTCCAAACTCGACCCTCTATCTCTGCCATGATAATTTCCTGAGAGATTTGTATTTTCAGAAAATAAGAGTCTAGGCGTGGATACCCAGATATTACTTTTTCCATGCGTCATAGACAAACTCGTCTCATAGTCTCCTTCTAGATAAATTCTAGACCAATTAGGATTTTAAGAAGTTATATCTAAATGCGGGTCTTGATAAGTTACTTTTTCTGTGCGACTTGTCCAGATTCAACTCATTCTTTGTCTTGATAATTTCCTAATCGATTAGTATTTTCTAAAATTTTGGGTCTAACCTTGGTTACCGATATACTACTTTTTCGATACGACAAGTACAAACTCGACTCATATTCTCTGCCTAGATAACTATAAGAGATCTTAGTATTTTTTAAAATTATGATCTAGTCGTGGAAAGGGATATGTTACTTTTTCTGTCATGGTCCCTTTCATGATATTTTCTTAAGCGGTTAGTCTTTTCTGAAAATTAGGGTTTAGCAGTAGGTACCGATATGTTACCTTTTCCATCTGAGATGTCCAAAACTCGACTCATAGTCTATTTTTTTATAATTTATGAGCAGTTAGTATTTCTCAAAAATTAGGGTATAGTCTTGAGTAACGATAAGTTAGTTTTTCCATCTGACTTGTTCAAACTCGACTCATACTCTTTTTCTGAATATTTTCCTCAGTGGTTTGTATTTTACAAAAGTGAGTATTGATTTGTTACTTTTTCTATCCGACATGTCCAAATTCGATACATAGCATTTGTCTTGATATTATATTAAATGGTTAGTAATTTCTAAAAATTAAGTTCTATTAGTGCGTAAAAATATGTTTCTTTTTCCATATGATATTTCCAAATTGGACTCTTTATCCCTGTCTGGATAATTTCAAGAGCGTTTACTATATTTCATATGATAAGTTACTTTTTCCATACGATATGTCCAAACTCGAAAAATAGTCTTTGTTAGGATAATTTCCTTCGCATTTAGTATATTCCGACAATTAGGGTCTAGTTCTGGGTGACGATATATTATTTTTTCAATTGACACGTCTGAATTCAACTCTTATTCTATGTATAAATAATTTCTAAAGCATTTACTATATTTGAAAAAATAGGATATAACAGTGGGTATCGATATGTTATTTTTTCCCTTCGACATGTGCAAGTCGACTCATAGTCTCTATCTCGATAATATCCAGACCGGTTGGTCTTTTCTATAATTAGGGTCTATTCGTGGGTACCCAGATGTTACTTTTTCCATATGACATGTCCAAACTCGCCTCATAGTCTTTATCTTGATAATTTCAAGAGCGTTTAGAAGTTGTAGAAAATTAGCGGCTAGCCGTGGGTACCCATATTTATATCTAGATATGTCCAAACTCAACTCGTAATCTATATCTAGGTAATTTTCCAAGCGGTTAATATTTCTCAGTAATTAATGTCTAGTCGTGGGTACCGATCTATTACTTCTCCGTCCAACATGTCCAAACTCGACCCTCTATCTCTGCCATGATAATTTCCTGAGAGATTTGTATTTTCAGAAAATAAGGGTCTAGGCGTGGATACCCAGATATTACTTTTTCCATGCGTCATAGACAAACTCGTCTCATAGTCTCCTTCTAGATAAATTCTAGACCAATTAGGATTTTAAGAAGTTATATCTAAATGCGGGTCTTGATAAGTTACTTTTTCTATACGACTTGTCCAGAATCGACTCATTTTTTGTCTAGATACTTTCCTAATCAATTAGTGTTTTCTATAATTTAGGGTCTAACCTTGGTTACCGATATACTACTTTTTCTATACGACATGTACAAACTCGACTCATAGTCTCGGCCTAGATAACTATAAGAGATCTTAGTATTTTCTAAAATTATGATCTAGTCGTGGATAGCGATATCTAACTTTTTCTGTCATGGTCCCTTTCATGATATTTTCTTGAGCGGTTAGTCTTTTCTGAAAATTAGGGTTTAGCAGTAGGTACCGATATGTTACCTTTTCCATCTGAGATGTCCAAAACTCGACTCATTGTCTATTTTTTTATAATTTATGAGCAGTTAGTATTTCTCAAAAATTAGGGTATAGTTCTGAGTAACGATAAGTTACTTTTTCCATCTGACTTGTTCAAACTCGACTCATACTCTTTTTCTGAATATTTTCCTGAGTAGTTTGTATTTTACAAAAGTGAGTATTGATTTGTTACTTTTTCTATCCGACATGTCCAAATTCGATACATAGCATTTGTCTTGATATTTTCTTAAATGGTTAGTAATTTGTAAAAATTAAGTTCTATTTGTGCGTAAAAATATGTTACTTTTTCCATATGATATTTCCAAATTGGACTCTTTATCCCTGTCTGGATAATTTCAAGACCGTTTACTATATTTCATATGATAAGTTACTTTTTCCATACGATATGTCCAAACTCGAAAAATAGTCTTTGTTAGGATAATTTCCTTCGCATTTAGTATATTCCGACAATTAGGGTCTAGCTCTGGGTGACGATATATTATTTTTTCAACTGACACGTCTGAATTCAACTCTTATTCTATGTATAAATAATTTCTAAAGCATTTACTATATTTGAAAAAATAGGATATAACAGTGGGTATCGATATGTTATTTTTTCCCTTCGACATGTGCAAGTCGACTCATAGTCTCTATCTCGATAATATCCAGACCGGTTGGTCTTTTCTATAATTAGGGTCTATTCGTGGGTACCCAGATGTTACTTTTTCCATATGACATGTCCAAACTCGCCTCATAGTCTTTATCTTGATAATTTCAAGAGCGTTTAGAAGTTGTAGAAAATTAGCGGCTAGCCGTGGGTACCCATATTTATATCTAGATATGTCCAAACTCAACTCGTAATCTATATCTAGGTAATTTTCTAAGCGGTTAATATTTCTCAGTAATTAATGTCTAGTCGTGGGTACCGATCTATTACTTCTCCGTCCAACATGTCCAAACTCGACCCTCTATCTCTGCCATGATAATTTCCTGAGAGATTTGTATTTTCAGAAAATAAGGGTCTAGGCGTGGATACCCAGATATTACTTTTTCCATGCGTCATAGACAAACTCGTCTCATAGTCTCCTTCTAGATAAATTCTAGACCAATTAGGATTTTAAGAAGTTATATCTAAATGCGGGTCTTGATAAGTTACTTTTTCTGTGCGACTTGTCCAGATTCAACTCATTCTTTGTCTTGATAATTTCCTAATCGATTAGTATTTTCTAAAATTTTGGGTCTAACCTTGGTTACCGATATACTACTTTTTCGATACGACAAGTACAAACTCGACTCATATTCTCTGCCTAGATAACTATAAGAGATCTTAGTATTTTTTAAAATTATGATCTAGTCGTGGAAAGGGATATGTTACTTTTTCTGTCATGGTCCCTTTCATGATATTTTCTTGAGCGGTTAGTCTTTTCTGAAAATTAGGGTTTAGCAGTAGGTACTGATATGTTACCTTTTCCATCTGAGATGTCCAAAACTCGACTCATAGTCTATTTTTTTTATAATTTATGAGCAGTTAGTATTTCTCAAAAATTAGGGTATAGTCTTGAGTAACGATAAGTTACTTTTTCCATCTGACTTGTTCAAACTCGACTCATACTCTTTTTCTGAATATTTTCCTGAGTGGTTTGTATTTTACAAAAGTGAGTACTGATTTGTTACTTTTTCTATCCGACATGTTCAAATTCGACACATAGCATTTGTCTTGATATTTTCTTAAATGGTTAGTAATTTCTTAAAATTAAGTTCTATTAGTGCGTAAAAATATGTTTCTTTTTCCATATGATATTTCCAAATTGGACTCTTTATCCCTGTCTGGATAATTTCAAGAGCGTTTACTATATTTCATATGATAAGTTACTTTTTCCATACGATATGTCCAAACTCGAAAAATAGTCTTTGTTAGGATAGTTTCCTTCGCATTTAGTATATTCCGACAATTAGGGTCTAGCTCTGGGTGACGATATATTATTTTTTCAATTGACACGTCTGAATTCAACTCTTATTCTATGTATAAATAATTTCTAAAGCATTTACTATATTTGAAAAAATAGGATATAACAGTGGGTATCGATATGTTATTTTTTCCCTTCGACATGTGCAAGTCGACTCATAGTCTCTATCTCGATAATATCCAGACCGGTTGGTCTTTTCTATAATTAGGGTCTATTCGTGGGTACCCAGATGTTACTTTTTCCATATGACATGTCCAAACTCGCCTCATAGTCTTTATCTTGATAATTTCAAGAGCGTTTAGAAGTTGTAGAAAATTAGCGGCTAGCCGTGGGTACCCATATTTTATAATTTCCATCCGATATGTCCAAACTCAACTCGTAATCTATAATTAGGGTAATTTTCTAAGCGGTTAATATTTCTCAGTAATTAATGTCTAGTCGTGGGTACCGATCTATTACTTCTCCGTCCAACATGTCCAAACTCGACCCTCTATCTCTGCCATGATAATTTCCTGAGAGATTTGTATTTTCAGAAAATAAGGGTCTAGGCGTGGATACCCAGATATTACTTTTTCCATGCGTCATAGACAAACTCGTCTCATAGTCTCCTTCTAGATAAATTCTAGACCAATTAGGATTTTAAGAAGTTATATCTAAATGCGGGTCTTGATAAGTTACTTTTTCTGTGCGACTTGTCCAGAATCGACTCATTTTTTGTCTAGATACTTTCCTAATCAATTAGTATTTTCTAAAATTTTGGGTCTAACCTTGGTTACCGATATACTACTTTTTCTATACGACATGTACAAACTCGACTCATAGTCTCGGCCTAGATAACTATAAGAGATCTTAGTATTTTCTAAAATTATGATCTAGTCGTGGATAGCGATATCTAACTTTTTCTGTCATGGTCCCTTTCATGATATTTTCTTGAGCGGTTAGTCTTTTCTGAAAATTAGGGTTTAGCAGTAGGTACCGATATGTTACCTTTTCCATCTGAGATGTCCAAAACTCGACTCATTGTCTATTTTTTTATAATTTATGAGCAGTTAGTATTTCTCAAAAATTAGGGTATAGTTCTGAGTAACGATAAGTTACTTTTTCCATCTGACTTGTTCAAACTCGACTCATACTCTTTTTCTGAATATTTTCCTGAGTAGTTTGTATTTTACAAAAGTGAGTATTGATTTGTTACTTTTTCTATCCGACATGTCCAAATTCGATACATAGCAGTTGTCTTGATATTTTCTTAAATGGTTAGTAATTTCTAAAAATTAAGTTCTATTTGTGCGTAAAAATATGTTACTTTTTCCATATGATATTTCCAAATTGGACTCTTTATCCCTGTCTGGATAATTTCAAGACCGTTTACTATATTTCATATGATAAGTTACTTTTTCCATACGATATGTCCAAACTCGAAAAATAGTCTTTGTTAGGATAATTTCCTTCGCATTTAGTATATTCCAAATTCTACTATAAGAGCTCTTTGTACTTTCTTAAATTATGATCTAGTCGTGGATAGAGATATCTTACTTTTTCCGTCTAACAAGTCAGAATTTGGCTCATGGTCCCTTTCATGATATTTTCTTGAGCGGTTAGTATTTTCTAAAAATTAGAGTTTAGCCGTAGGTACCGATGTGGTACTCGACTCATAGTCTATTTTTTGATAATTTATGAACAGTTAGTATTTCTCAAAAATTTGGGTATAGTCTTGAGTAACGATAAGTTACTTTTTCCATCTGACTTGTTCAAACTCGACTCATAATCTCTTTTTGAATATGACTATTTTTGGATAATTTATGAACAGTTAGTATTTCTCAAAATTAGAGTATAGTCTTGTGTAACGATAAGTTACTTTTTCCATCTAACTTGTTCAAACTCGACTCAGACTCTCTTTCTGAATTTTTTCCTGATAGGTTTGTATTTTACGAAAGTGGGTACTGATTTGTTACTTTTCTATCCGACATGTCTAGATTCGACACATAACATTTGTCTTGATATTTTCCTTAACGGTTAGTATTTTCTAATAATTAAGTTCTAGCTGTGCGTAAAAATATGTTACTTTTTCTAATGATATGTCTAAATTGGTCTCTTTATCCCTGTCTGGATAATTTCAAGAGCGTTTACTATATTCCATATGATGAGTTACTTTTTCCATACGATATGTCCAAACTCGACAAATATCCTTAGTTAGGATAGTTTCCTTAGCATTTAGTATATTCCGACAATTAGGGTCTAGCTCTGGGTGACGATATATTTTTTTCATCTGACATGTCCGAATTCAACTCTTATTCTATGTATGAATAATTTCTAAAGCATTTACTATTTTCTAAAAAATAGGGTATAATAGCGGGTATTGATATATTATTTTTTCCCTTCGACATGTGCAAGTCGACTCATAGTCTCTGTCTTGATAATATCCACACTGGTTAGTCTTTTCTTAAAATTAGGGTCTATTCGTGGATACCCAGATGTTACTTTTTCCATATGACATGTCCAAATTAGCCTCATAGTCTCTATCTTGATAATTTGAAGAGCGTTTAGAAGTTGTAAAAAATCAGGGTCTAGCCGTGGGTACCCATATTTTATAATTTCCATCTGATATGTCCAAACTCAACTCGTAATCTATATCTATGTAATTTTCTAAGCGGTTACTATTTCTCACTAATTTTGTGTCTAGTCGTGGGTACCGATCTATTACTTTTCCGTCCAACATGTCCAAACTCGACCCTCTATCTCTGCCATTATAATTTCCTGAGAGATTTGTATTTTTAGAAAATAAGGGTCTAGGCGTGGATACCCAGATATTACTTTTTCCATGCGTCATATACAAACTCGTCTCATAGTCTCCTTCTAGACAAATTCTGGACCAATTAGGATTTTAAGAAGTTATGATCTAAATGCGGGTCTTGATAAGTTACTTTTTCTGTGCGACTTGTCCAGATTCAACTCATTCTTTGTCTTGATAATTTCCTAATCGATTAGTATTTTCTAAAATTTTGGGTCTAACCTTGGTTACCGATATACTACTTTTTCGATACGACAAGTACAAACTCGACTCATATTCTCTGCCTAGATAACTATAAGAGATCTTAGTATTTTCTAAAATTATGATCTAGTCGTGGATAGGGATATGTTACTTTTTCTGTCATGGTCCCTTTCATGATATTTTCTTGAGCGGTTAGTCTTTTCTGCAAATTAGGGTTTAGCAGTAGGTACCGATATGTTACCTTTTCCATCCGAGATGTCCAAAACTCGACTCATAGTCTATTTTTTTATAATTTATGAGCAGTTAGTGTTTCTCAAAAATTAGGGTATAGTCTTGAGTAACGATAAGTTACTTTTTCCATCTGACTTGTTCAAACTCGACTCATACTCTTTTTCTGAATATTTTCCTGAGTGGTTTGTATTTTACAAAAGTGAGTACTGATTTGTTACTTTTTCTTTCCGACATGTCCAGATTCGATACATAGCATTTGTTTTGATATTTTCTTAAATGGTTAGTAATTTCTAAAAATTAAGTTCTATTTGTGCGTAAAAATATGTTACTTTTTCCATATGATATTTCCAAATTGGACTCTTTATCCCTGTCTGGATAATTTCAAGAGTGTTTACTATATTTCATATGATAAGTTACTTTTTCCATACGATATGTCCAAACTCGAAAAATAGTCTTTGTTAGGATAATTTCCTTCGCATTTAGTATATTCCGACAATTAGGGTCTAGCTCTGGGTGACGATATATTATTTTTTCAACTGACACGTCTGAATTCAACTCTTATTCTATGTATAAATAATTTCTAAAGCATTTACTATATTTGAAAAAATAGGATATAACAGTGGGTATCGATATGTTATTTTTTCCCTTTGACATGTGCAAGTCGACTCATAGTCTCTATCTCGATAATATCCAGACCGGTTGGTCTTTTCTATAATTAGGGTCTATTCGTGGGTACCCAGATGTTACTTTTTCCATATGACATGTCCAAACTCGCCTCATAGTCTTTATCTTGATAATTTCAAGAGCGTTTAGAAGTTGTAGAAAATTAGCGGCTAGCCGTGGGTACCCATATTTTATAATTTCCATCCGATATGTCCAAACTCAACTCGTAATCTATATCTAGGTAATTTTCTAAGCGGTTAATATTTCTCAGTAATTAATGTCTAGTCGTGGGTACCGATCTATTACTTTTCCGTCCATCATGTCCAAACTCGACTCTCAGTCTCTGCCATGATAATTTCCGGAGAGATTTGTATTTTCAGAAAATTAGGGTCTAGGCGTGGGTATCTAGATATTACTTTTTCCATGCGTCATATACAAACTCGACCATAGTCTCTTTCTGGACAAATTCTGGAGCAATTAGGTTTTTAAGAAGTTAGGATCTAAATGTGGGTATTGATAAGTTACTTTTTCTATACGACTTGTCCAGAATCGACTCATTTTTTGTCTAGATACTTTCCTAATCGATTAGTGTTTTCTATAATTTAGGGTCTAACCTTGGTTACCGATATACTACTTTTTCTATACGACATGTACAAACTCGACTCATAGTCTCTGCCTAGATAACTATAAGAGCTCTTAGTATTTTCTTAAATTATAATCTAGTCGTGGATAGCGATATCTTACTTTTTCCGTCTGACAAGTCCAGATTTGGCTCATGGTCCCTTTCATGATATTTTCTTGAGCGGTTAGTATTTTCTAAAAATTAGGGTTTAGCCGTAGGTACCGATATGTTACCTTTTCCATCCGAGATGTCCAAAAATCGACTCATAGTCTGTTTTTGGATAATTTATTAACAGTTAGTATTTCTCAAAAATTTAGGTATAGTCTTGACTAACGATAAGTTACTTTTTCCATCTGACTTGTTCAAACTCGACTCATACTCTCTTTTTGAATATGACTATTTTGGGATAATTTATGAACAGTTAGTATTTCTCAAAAATTAGAGTATTGTCTTGAGTAACGATAGGTTACTTTTTCCATCTGACTTGTTAAAACACGACTCATACTCTGTTTCTGAATTTTTTCCTGAGTGGTTTGTATTTTACGAAAGTGGGTACTGATTTGTTACTTTTTCTACCCGACATATCCAAATTCTACACATAGCATTTGTCTTGATATTTTCCTAAACGGTTAGTATTTTCCAAAAATTAAGTTCTTGCTGTGCGTAAATGTATGTTACTTTTTCCGTACAATATGTCCAAACTCGACAAATAGCCATTGTTAGGATAATTTCCTTAGCATTTAGTATATTCCGACAATTATGGTCAAGCTCTTGGTGACGATATATTATTTTTTCATCTGACATGTCCGAATTCAACTCTTATTCTATGTATGAATATTTTCAAAAGCATTTACTATTTTCTAAAAAATAGGGTATAATAGTGGGTATCGATATGTTATTTTTTCCCTTCGACTTGTGCTTGTCGACTCATAGTCTCTATCTCGATAATATCCAGACTGGTTAGTCTTTTCTTAAATTTAGGGTCTATTCGTGGGTACCCAGATGTTACCTTTTCCATATAACATGTCCAAATTCCCCTCGTAGTCTCTCTCTTGATAATTTCAAGAGCATTTAGAAGTTGTAGAAAATTAGGGTCTACCCGTGGGTACCCAGATTTTATAATTTCCATCCGATATGTCCAAACTCAACTCGTAATCTATATCTAGGTAATTTTCTAAGCGGTTAATATTTCTCACTAATTAGTGTCTAGTCGTGGTTACCAATATATTATTTTTCCGTCCAACAAGTCCAAACTCGAGTCTCTGTCTCTGCCATGATAATTTCCAGAGAGATTTGTATTTTCAGAAAATTAGGCTCTAGGCGTGGGGGTACCAAGATATTACTTTTTCTATGCGTCATATTCAAATTGGACGCATAGTCTCCTTCTGGACAAATTCTTGAGGAATTAGGATTTTAAGAAGTTATGATCTAATTGTGGGTATTGATAAGTTACTTTTTCTATGCGACTTGTCCAAAATCGACTCATTCTTTGTCTAGATAATTTCCTAATCGATTAGTATTTTCTCAAATTTAGGGTCTAACCTTGGTTACCGATATACTACTTTTTCGATACGACAGGTACAAACTCGACTCATAGTCTCTGCCTTGATAACTATAAGAGCTCTTTGTACTTTCTTAAATTATGATCTAGTCGTGGATAGAGATATCTTACTTTTTCCGTCTAACAAGTCAGAATTTGGCTCATGGTCCCTTTCATGATATTTTCTTGAGCGGTTAGTATTTTCTAAAAATTAGAGTTTAGCCGTAGGTACCGATGTGGTACTCGACTCATAGTCTATTTTTTGATAATTTATGAACAGTTAGTATTTCTCAAAAATTTGGGTATAGTCTTGAGTAACGATAAGTTACTTTTTCCATCTGACTTGTTCAAACTCGACTCATAATCTCTTTCTGAATATGACTATTTTTGGATAATTTATGAACAGTTAGTATTTCTCAAAATTAGAGTATAGTCTTGTGTAACGATAAGTTACTTTTTCCATCTAACTTGTTCAAACTCGACTCAGACTCTCTTTCTGAATTTTTTCCTGATAGGTTTGTATTTTACGAAAGTGGGTACTGATTTGTTACTTTTCTATCCGACATGTCTAGATTCGACACATAACATTTGTCTTGATATTTTCCTTAACGGTTAGTATTTTCTAATAATTAAGTTCTAGCTGTGCGTAAAAATATGTTACTTTTTCTAATGATATGTCTAAATTGGTCTCTTTATCCCTGTCTGGATAATTTCAAGAGCGTTTACTATATTCCATATGATGAGTTACTTTTTCCATACGATATGTCCAAACTCGACAAATATCCTTAGTTAGGATAATTTCCTTAGCATTTAGTATATTCCGACAATTAGGGTCTAGCTCTGGGTGACGATATATTTTTTTCATCTGACATGTCCGAATTCAACTCTTATTCTATGTATGAATAATTTCTAAAGCATTTACTATTTTCTAAAAAATAGGGTATAATAGCGGGTATTGATATATTATTTTTTCCCTTCGACATGTGCAAGTCGACTCATAGTCTCTGTCTTGATAATATCCACACTGGCTAGTCTTTTCTTAAAATTAGGGTCTATTCGTGGATACCCAGATGTTACTTTTTCCATATGACATGTCCAAATTAGCCTCATAGTCTCTGTCTTGATAATTTCAAGAGCGTTTAGAAGTTGTAAAAAATCAGGGTCTAGCCGTGGGTACCCATATTTTATAATTTCCATCTGATATGTCCAAACTCAACTCGTAATCTATATCTATGTAATTTTCTAAGCGGTTACTATTTCTCACTAATTTTGTGTCTAGTCGTGGGTACCGATCTATTACTTTTCCGTCCAACATGTCCAAACTCGACCCTCTATCTCTGCCATTATAATTTCCTGAGAGATTTGTATTTTCAGAAAATAAGGGTCTAGGCGTGGATACCCAGATATTACTTTTTCCATGCGTCATATACAAACTCGTCTCATAGTCTCCTTCTAGACAAATTCTAGACCAATTAGGATTTTAAGAAGTTATGATCTAAATGCGGGTCTTGATAAGTTACTTTTTCTGTGCGACTTGTCCAGATTCAACTCATTCTTTGTCTTGATAATTTCCTAATCGATTAGTATTTTCTAAAATTTTGGGTCTAACCTTGGTTACCGATATACTACTTTTTCGATACGACAAGTACAAACTCGACTCATATTCTCTGCCTAGATAACTATAAGAGATCTTAGTATTTTCTAAAATTATGATCTAGTCGTGGATAGGGATATATTACTTTTTCTGTCATGGTCCCTTTCATGATATTTTCTTGAGCGGTTAGTCTTTTCTGCAAATTAGGGTTTAGCAGTAGGTACCGATATGTTACCTTTTCCATCCGAGATGTCCAAAACTCGACTCATAGTCTATTTTTTTATAATTTATGAGCAGTTAGTGTTTCTCAAAAATTAGGGTATAGTCTTGAGTAACGATAAGTTACTTTTTCCATCTGACTTGTTCAAACTCGACTCATACTCTTTTTCTGAATATTTTCCTGAGTGGTTTGTATTTTACAAAAGTGAGTACTGATTTGTTACTTTTTCTTTCCGACATGTCCAGATTCGATACATAGCATTTGTTTTGATATTTTCTTAAATGGTTAGTAATTTCTAAAAATTAAGTTCTATTTGTGCGTAAAAATATGTTACTTTTTCCATATGATATTTCCAAATTGGACTCTTTATCCCTGTCTGGATAATTTCAAGAGTGTTTACTATATTTCATATGATAAGTTACTTTTTCCATACGATATGTCCAAACTCGAAAAATAGTCTTTGTTAGGATAATTTCCTTCGCATTTAGTATATTCCGACAATTAGGGTCTAGCTCTGGGTGACGAAATATTATTTTTTCAACTGACACATCTGAATTCGACTCTTATTCTATGTATAAATAATTTCTAAAGGATTTACTATATTTGAAAAAATAGGATATAACAGTGGGTATCGATATGTTATTTTTTCCCTTCGACATGTGCAAGTCGACTCATAGTCTCTATCTCGATAATATCCAGACAGGTTGGTCTTTTCTATAATTAGGGTCTATTCGTGAGTACCCAGATGTTACTTTTTCCATATGACATGTCCAAACTCGCCTCATAGTCTTTATCTTGATCATTTCAAGAGCGTTTAGAAGTTGTAGAAAATTAGTGGCTAGCCGTGGGTACCCATATTTTATAATTTCCATCCGATATGTCCAAACTCAACTCGTAATCTATATCTAGGTAATTTTCTAAGCGGTTAATATTTCTCAGTAATTAATGTTTAGTCGTGGGTACTGATCTATTACTTTTCCGTCCATCATGTCCAAACTCGACTCTCAGTCTCTGCCATGATAATTTCCGGAGAGATTTGTATTTTCAGAAAATTAGGGTCTAGGCGTGGGTATCTAGATATTACTTTTTCCATGCGTCATATACAAACTCGACCATAGTCTCCTTCTGGACAAATTCTGGAGCAATTAGGTTTTTAAGAAGTTAGGATCTAAATGTGGGTATTGATAAGTTACTTTTTCTATACGACTTGTCCAGAATCGACTCATAGTCTTTATCTTGATAATTTCAAGAGCGTTTAGAAGTTGTAGAAAATTTGCGGCTAGCCGTGGGTACCCATATTTTATAATTTCCATCCGATATGTCCAAACTCAACTCGTAATCTATATCTAGGTAATTTTCTAAGCGGTTAATATTTCTCAGTAATTAATGTCTAGTCGTGGGTACCGATCTATTACTTCTCCGTCCAACATGTCCAAAGTCGACCCTCTATCTCTGCCATGATAATTTACTGAGAGATTTGTATTTTCAGAAAATAAGGGTCTAGGCGTGGATACCCAGATATTACTTTTTCCATGCGTCATAGACAAACTCGTCTCATAGTCTCCTTCTAGATAAATTCTAGACCAATTAGGATTTTAAGAAGTTATATCTAAATGCGGGTATTGATAAGTTACTTTTTCAATACGACTTGTCCAGATTCAAACCATTCTTTGTCTTGATAATTTCCTAATCGATTAGTATTTTCTAAAATTTTGGGTCTAACCTTGGTTACCGATATACTACTTTTTCGATACGACAAGTACAAACTCGACTCATATTCTCTGCCTAGATAACTATAAGAGATCTTAGTAGTTTTTAAAATTATGATCTAGTCGTGGAAAGGGATATGTTACTTTTTCTGTCATGGTCCCTTTCATGATATTTTCTTGAGCGGTTAGTCTTTTCTGAAAATTAGGGTTTAGCAGTAGGTACCGATATGTTACATTTTCCATCTGAGATGTCCAAAACTCGACTCATAGTCTATTTTTTTATAATTTATGAGCAGTTAGTATTTCTCAAAAATTAGGGTATAGTCTTGAGTAACGATAAGTTACTTTTTCCATCTGACTTGTTCAAACTCGACTCATACTCTTTTTCTGAATATTTTCCTGAGTGGTTTGTATTTTACAAAAGTGAGTACTGATTTGTTACTTTTTCTTTCCGACATGTCCAGATTCGATACATAGCATTTGTTTTGATATTTTCTTAAATGGTTAGTAATTTCTAAAAATTAAGTTCTATTTGTGCGTAAAAATATGTTACTTTTTCCATATGATATTTCCAAATTGGACTCTTTATCCCTGTCTGGATAATTTCAAGAGTGTTTACTATATTTCATATGATAAGTTACTTTTTCCATACGATATGTCCAAACTCGAAAAATAGTCTTTGTTAGGATAATTTCCTTCGCATTTAGTATATTCCGACAATTAGGGTCTAGTTCTGGGTGACGATATATTATTTTTTCAATTGACACGTCTGAATTCAACTCTTATTCTATGTATAAATAATTTCTAAAGCATTTACTATATTTGAAAAAATAGGATATAACAGTGGGTATTGATATGTTATTTTTTCCCTTTGACATGTGCAAGTCGACTCATAGTCTCTATCTCGATAATATCCAGACCGGTTGGTCTTTTCTATAATTAGGGTCTATTCGTGGGTACCCAGATGTTACTTTTTCCATATGACATGTCCAAACTCGCCTCATAGTCTTTATCTTGATAATTTCAAGAGCGTTTAGAAGTTGTAGAAAATTAGCGGCTAGCCGTGGGTACCCATATTTTATAATTTCCATCCGATATGTCCAAACTCAACTCGTAATCTATATCTAGGTAATTTTCTAAGCGGTTAATATTTTTCAGTAATTAATGTCTAGTCGTGGGTACCGATCTATTACTTTTCCGTCCATCATGTCCAAACTCGACTCTCAGTCTCTGCCATGATAATTTCCAGAGAGATTTGTATTTTCAGAAAATTAGGGTCTAGGCGTGGGTATCTAGATATTACTTTTTCCATGCGTCATATACAAACTTGACCATAGTCTCCTTCTGGACAAATTCTTGAGCAATTAGGTTTTTAAGAAGTTAGGATCTAAATGTGGGTATTGATAAATAACTTTTTCTATACGACTTGTCCAGAATCGACTCATTTTTTGTCTAGATACTTTCCTAATCAATTAGTGTTTTCTATAATTTAGGGTCTAACCTTGGTTACCGATATACTACTTTTTCTATACGACATGTACAAACTCGACTCATAGTCTCGGCCTAGATAACTATAAGAGATCTTAGTATTTTCTAAAATTATGATCTAGTCGTGGATAGCGATATCTTACTTTTTCTGTCATGGTCCCTTTCATGATATTTTCTTGAGCGGTTAGTCTTTTCTGAAAATTAGGGTTTAGCAGTAGGTACCGATATGTTACCTTTTCCATCTGAGATGTCCAAAACTCGACTCATTGTCTATTTTTTTATAATTTATG
This sequence comes from Cardamine chenopodiifolia, assembly GCA_963922655.1. Taxonomy (NCBI): domain Eukaryota; kingdom Viridiplantae; phylum Streptophyta; class Magnoliopsida; order Brassicales; family Brassicaceae; genus Cardamine; species Cardamine chenopodiifolia. Next base: position 10,567,600 of record OZ000486.1, on the reverse strand, counting down.
AGCAGTTAGTATTTCTCAAAAATTAGGGTATAGTTCTGAGTAACGATAAGTTACTTTTTCCATCTGACTTGTTCAAACTCGACTCATACTCTTTTTCTGAATATTTTCCTGAGTGGTTTGTATTTTACAAAAGTGAGTATTGATTTGTTACTTTTTCTATCCGACATGTCCAAATTCGATACATAGCATTTGTCTTGATATTTTCCTAAACGGTTGGTATTTTCCAAAAATTAAGTTCTTGCTGTGCGTAAATGTATGTTACTTTTTCCGTACAATATGTCCAAACTCGACAAATAGCCATTGTTAGGATAATTTCCTTAGCATTTAGTATATTCCGACAATTATGGTCAAGCTCTTGGTGACGATATATTATTTTTTCATCTGACATGTCCGAATTCAACTCTTATTCTATGTATGAATATTTTCAAAAGCATTTACTATTTTCTAAAAAATAGGGTATAATAGTGGGTATCGATATGTTATTTTTTCCCTTCGACTTGTGCTTGTCGACTCATAGTCTCTATCTCGATAATATCCAGACTGGTTAGTCTTTTCTTAAATTTAGGGTCTATTCGTGGGTACCCAGATGTTACCTTTTCCATATAACATGTCCAAATTCCCCTCGTAGTCTCTCTCTTGATAATTTCAAGAGCATTTAGAAGTTGTAGAAAATTAGGGTCTACCCGTGGGTACCCAGATTTTATAATTTCCATCCGATATGTCCAAACTCAACTCGTAATCTATATCTAGGTAATTTTCTAAGCGGTTAATATTTCTCACTAATTAGTGTCTAGTCGTGGTTACCAATATATTATTTTTCCGACCAACAAGTCCAAACTCGAGTCTCTGTCTCTGCCATGATAATTTCCAGAGAGATTTGTATTTTCAGAAAATTAGGCTCTAGGCGTGGGGGTACCAAGATATTACTTTTTCCATGCGTCATATTCAAATTGGACGCATAGTCTCCTTCTGGACAAATTCTTGAGCAATTAGGATTTTAAGAAGTTATGATCTAATTGTGGGTATTGATAAGTTACTTTTTCTATGCGACTTGTCCAAATTCGACTCATTCTTTGTCTAGATAATTTCCTAATCGATTAGTATTTTCTCAAATTTAGGGTCTAACCTTGGTTACCGATATACTACTTTTTCGATACGACAGGTACAAACTCGACTCATAGTCTCTGCCTTGATAACTATAAGAGCTCTTTGTACTTTCTTAAATTATGATCTAGTCGTGGATAGAGATATCTTACTTTTTCCGTCTAACAAGTCAGAATTTGGCTCATGGTCCCTTTCATGATATTTTCTTGAGCGGTTAGTATTTTCTAAAAATTAGAGTTTAGCCGTAGGTACCGATGTGGTACTCGACTCATAGTCTATTTTTTGATAATTTATGAACAGTTAGTATTTCTCAAAAATTTGGGTATAGTCTTGAGTAACGATAAGTTACTTTTTCCATCTGACTTGTTCAAACTCGACTCATAATCTCTTTCTGAATATGACTATTTTTGGATAATTTATAAACAGTTAGTATTTCTCAAAATTAGAGTATAGTCTTGTGTAACGATAAGTTACTTTTTCCATCTAACTTGTTCAAACTCGACTCAGACTCTCTTTCTGAATTTTTTCCTGATAGGTTTGTAATTTACGAAAGTGGGTACTGATTTGTTACTTTTCTATCCGACATGTCTAGATTCGACACATAACATTTGTCTTGATATTTTCCTTAACGGTTAGTATTTTCTAATAATTAAGTTCTAGCTGTGCGTAAAAATATGTTACTTTTTCTAATGATATGTCTAAATTGGTCTCTTTATCCCTGTCTGGATAATTTCAAGAGCGTTTACTATATTCCATATGATGAGTTACCTTTTCCATACGATATGTCCAAACTCGACAAATATCCTTAGTTAGGATAATTTCCTTAGCATTTAGTATATTCCGACAATTAGGGTCTAGCTCTGGGTGACGATATATTTTTTTCATCTGACATGTCCGAATTCAACTCTTATTCTATGTATGAATAATTTCTAAAGCATTTACTATTTTCTAAAAAATAGGGTATAATAGCGGGTATTGATATATTATTTTTTCCCTTCGACATGTGCAAGTCGACTCATAGTCTCTGTCTTGATAATATCCACACTGGTTAGCCTTTTCTTAAAATTAGGGTCTATTCGTGGATACCCAGATGTTACTTTTTCCATATGACATGTCCAAATTAGCCTCATAGTCTCTGTCTTGATAATTTCAAGAGCGTTTAGAAGTTGTAAAAAATCAGGGTCTAGCCGTGGGTACCCATATTTTATAATTTCCATCTGATATGTCCAAACTCAACTCGTAATCTATATCTATGTAATTTTCTAAGCGGTTACTATTTCTCACTAATTTTGTGTCTAGTCGTGGGTACCGATCTATTACTTTTCCGTCCAACATGTCCAAACTCGACCCTCTATCTCTGCCATTATAATTTCCTGAGAGATTTGTATTTTCAGAAAATAAGGGTCTAGGCGTGGATACCCAGATATTACTTTTTCCATGCGTCATATACAAACTCGTCTCATAGTCTCCTTCTAGACAAATTCTAGACCAATTAGGATTTTAAGAAGTTATGATCTAAATGCGGGTCTTGATAAGTTACTTTTTCTGTGCGACTTGTCCAGATTCAACTCATTCTTTGTCTTGATAATTTCCTAATCGATTAGTATTTTCTCAAATTTAGGGTCTAACCTTGGTTACCGATATACTACTTTTTCGATACGACAGGTACAAACTCGACTCATAGTCTCTGCCTTGATAACTATAAGAGCTCTTTGTACTTTCTTAAATTATGATCTAGTCGTGGATAGAGATATCTTACTTTTTCCGTCTAACAAGTCAGAATTTGGCTCATGGTCCCTTTCATGATATTTTCTTGAGCGGTTAGTATTTTCTAAAAATTAGAGTTTAGCCGTAGGTACCGATGTGGTACTCGACTCATAGTCTATTTTTTGATAATTTATGAACAGTTAGTATTTCTCAAAAATTTGGGTATAGTCTTGAGTAACGATAAGTTACTTTTTCCATCTGACTTGTTCAAACTCGACTCATAATCTCTTTCTGAATATGACTATTTTTGGATAATTTATGAACAGTTAGTATTTCTCAAAATTATAGTCTTGTGTAACGATAAGTTACTTTTTCCATCTAACTTGTTCAAACTCGACTCAGACTCTCTTTCTGAATTTTTTCCTGATAGGTTTGTATTTTACGAAAGTGGGTACTGATTTGTTACTTTTCTATCCGACATGTCTAGATTCGACACATAACATTTGTCTTGATATTTTCCTTAACGGTTAGTATTTTCTAATAATTAAGTTCTAGCTGTGCGTAAAAATATGTTACTTTTTCTAATGATATGTCTAAATTGGTCTCTTTATCCCTGTCTGGATAATTTCAAGAGCGTTTACTATATTCCATATGATGAGTTACTTTTTCCATACGATATGTCCAAACTCGACAAATATCCTTAGTTAGGATAATTTCCTTAGCATTTAGTATATTCCGACAATTAGGGTCTAGCTCTGGGTGACGATATATTTTTTTCATCTGACATGTCCGAATTCAACTCTTATTCTATGTATGAATAATTTCTAAAGCATTTACTATTTTCTAAAAAATAGGGTATAATAGCGGGTATTGATATATTATTTTTTCCCTTCGACATGTGCAAGTCGACTCATAGTCTCTGTCTTGATAATATCCACACTGGCTAGTCTTTTCTTAAAATTAGGGTCTATTCGTGGATACCCAGATGTTACTTTTTCCATATGACATGTCCAAATTAGCCTCATAGTCTCTGTCTTGATAATTTCAAGAGCGTTTAGAAGTTGTAAAAAATCAGGGTCTAGCCGTGGGTACCCATATTTTATAATTTCCATCTGATATGTCCAAACTCAACTCGTAATCTATATCTATGTAATTTTCTAAGCGGTTACTATTTCTCACTAATTTTGTGTCTAGTCGTGGGTACCGATCTATTACTTTTCCGTCCAACATGTCCAAACTCGACCCTCTATCTCTGCCATTATAATTTCCTGAGAGATTTGTATTTTCAGAAAATAAGGGTCTAGGCGTGGATACCCAGATATTACTTTTTCCATGCGTCATATACAAACTCGTCTCATAGTCTCCTTCTAGACAAATTCTAGACCAATTAGGATTTTAAGAAGTTATGATCTAAATGCGGGTCTTGATAAGTTACTTTTTCTGTGCGACTTGTCCAGATTCAACTCATTCTTTGTCTTGATAATTTCCTAATCGATTAGTATTTTCTAAAATTTTGGGTCTAACCTTGGTTACCGATATACTACTTTTTCGATACGACAAGTACAAACTCGACTCATATTCTCTGCCTAGATAACTATAAGAGATCTTAGTATTTTCTAAAATTATGATCTAGTCGTGGATAGGGATATATTACTTTTTCTGTCATGGTCCCTTTCATGATATTTTCTTGAGCGGTTAGTCTTTTCTGCAAATTAGGGTTTAGCAGTAGGTACCGATATGTTACATTTTCCATCTGAGATGTCCAAAACTCGACTCATAGTCTATTTTTTTATAATTTATGAGCAGTTAGTATTTCTCAAAAATTAGGGTATAGTCTTGAGTAACGATAAGTTACTTTTTCCATCTGACTTGTTCAAACTCGACTCATACTCTTTTTCTGAATATTTTCCTGAGTGGTTTGTATTTTACAAAAGTGAGTACTGATTTGTTACTTTTTCTTTCCGACATGTCCAGATTCGATACATAGCATTTGTTTTGATATTTTCTTAAATGGTTAGTAATTTCTAAAAATTAAGTTCTATTTGTGCGTAAAAATATGTTACTTTTTCCATATGATATTTCCAAATTGGACTCTTTATCCCTGTCTGGATAATTTCAAGAGTGTTTACTATATTTCATATGATAAGTTACTTTTTCCATACGATATGTCCAAACTCGAAAAATAGTCTTTGTTAGGATAATTTCCTTCGCATTTAGTATATTCCGACAATTAGGGTCTAGTTCTGGGTGACGATATATTATTTTTTCAATTGACACGTCTGAATTCAACTCTTATTCTATGTATAAATAATTTCTAAAGCATTTACTATATTTGAAAAAATAGGATATAACAGTGGGTATTGATATGTTATTTTTTCCCTTTGACATGTGCAAGTCGACTCATAGTCTCTATCTCGATAATATCCAGACCGGTTGGTCTTTTCTATAATTAGGGTCTATTCGTGGGTACCCAGATGTTACTTTTTCCATATGACATGTCCAAACTCGCCTCATAGTCTTTATCTTGATAATTTCAAGAGCGTTTAGAAGTTGTAGAAAATTAGCGGCTAGCCGTGGGTACCCATATTTTATAATTTCCATCCGATATGTCCAAACTCAACTCGTAATCTATATCTAGGTAATTTTCTAAGCGGTTAATATTTTTCAGTAATTAATGTCTAGTCGTGGGTACCGATCTATTACTTTTCCGTCCATCATGTCCAAACTCGACTCTCAGTCTCTGCCATGATAATTTCCAGAGAGATTTGTATTTTCAGAAAATTAGGGTCTAGGCGTGGGTATCTAGATATTACTTTTTCCATGCGTCATATACAAACTTGACCATAGTCTCCTTCTGGACAAATTCTTGAGCAATTAGGTTTTTAAGAAGTTAGGATCTAAATGTGGGTATTGATAAATAACTTTTTCTATACGACTTGTCCAGAATCGACTCATTTTTTGTCTAGATACTTTCCTAATCAATTAGTGTTTTCTATAATTTAGGGTCTAACCTTGGTTACCGATATACTACTTTTTCTATACGACATGTACAAACTCGACTCATAGTCTCGGCCTAGATAACTATAAGAGATCTTAGTATTTTCTAAAATTATGATCTAGTCGTGGATAGCGATATCTTACTTTTTCTGTCATGGTCCCTTTCATGATATTTTCTTGAGCGGTTAGTCTTTTCTGAAAATTAGGGTTTAGCAGTAGGTACCGATATGTTACCTTTTCCATCTGAGATGTCCAAAACTCGACTCATTGTCTATTTTTTTATAATTTATGAGCAGTTAGTATTTCTCAAAAATTAGGGTATAGTTCTGAGTAACGATAAGTTACTTTTTCCATCTGACTTGTTCAAACTCGACTCATACTCTTTTTCTGAATATTTTCCTGAGTGGTTTGTATTTTACAAAAGTGAGTATTGATTTGTTACTTTTTCTATCCGACATGTCCAAATTCGATACATAGCATTTGTCTTGATATTTTCCTAAACGGTTGGTATTTTCCAAAAATTAAGTTCTTGCTGTGCGTAAATGTATGTTACTTTTTCCGTACAATATGTCCAAACTCGACAAATAGCCATTGTTAGGATAATTTCCTTAGCATTTAGTATATTCCGACAATTATGGTCAAGCTCTTGGTGACGATATATTATTTTTTCATCTGACATGTCCGAATTCAACTCTTATTCTATGTATGAATATTTTCAAAAGCATTTACTATTTTCTAAAAAATAGGGTATAATAGTGGGTATCGATATGTTATTTTTTCCCTTCGACTTGTGCTTGTCGACTCATAGTCTCTATCTCGATAATATCCAGACTGGTTAGTCTTTTCTTAAATTTAGGGTCTATTCGTGGGTACCCAGATGTTACCTTTTCCATATAACATGTCCAAATTCCCCTCGTAGTCTCTCTCTTGATAATTTCAAGAGCATTTAGAAGTTGTAGAAAATTAGGGTCTACCCGTGGGTACCCAGATTTTATAATTTCCATCCGATATGTCCAAACTCAACTCGTAATCTATATCTAGGTAATTTTCTAAGCGGTTAATATTTCTCACTAATTAGTGTCTAGTCGTGGTTACCAATATATTATTTTTCCGACCAACAAGTCCAAACTCGAGTCTCTGTCTCTGCCATGATAATTTCCAGAGAGATTTGTATTTTCAGAAAATTAGGCTCTAGGCGTGGGGGTACCAAGATATTACTTTTTCCATGCGTCATATTCAAATTGGACGCATAGTCTCCTTCTGGACAAATTCTTGAGCAATTAGGATTTTAAGAAGTTATGATCTAATTGTGGGTATTGATAAGTTACTTTTTCTATGCGACTTGTCCAAATTCGACTCATTCTTTGTCTAGATAATTTCCTAATCGATTAGTATTTTCTCAAATTTAGGGTCTAACCTTGGTTACCGATATACTACTTTTTCGATACGACAGGTACAAACTCGACTCATAGTCTCTGCCTTGATAACTATAAGAGCTCTTTGTACTTTCTTAAATTATGATCTAGTCGTGGATAGAGATATCTTACTTTTTCCGTCTAACAAGTCAGAATTTGGCTCATGGTCCCTTTCATGATATTTTCTTGAGCGGTTAGTATTTTCTAAAAATTAGAGTTTAGCCGTAGGTACCGATGTGGTACTCGACTCATAGTCTATTTTTTGATAATTTATGAACAGTTAGTATTTCTCAAAAATTTGGGTATAGTCTTGAGTAACGATAAGTTACTTTTTCCATCTGACTTGTTCAAACTCGACTCATAATCTCTTTCTGAATATGACTATTTTTGGATAATTTATAAACAGTTAGTATTTCTCAAAATTAGAGTATAGTCTTGTGTAACGATAAGTTACTTTTTCCATCTAACTTGTTCAAACTCGACTCAGACTCTCTTTCTGAATTTTTTCCCGATAGGTTTGTAATTTACGAAAGTGGGTACTGATTTGTTACTTTTCTATCCGACATGTCTAGATTCGACACATAACATTTGTCTTGATATTTTCCTTAACGGTTAGTATTTTCTAATAATTAAGTTCTAGCTGTGCGTAAAAATATGTTACTTTTTCTAATGATATGTCTAAATTGGTCTCTTTATCCCTGTCTGGATAATTTCAAGAGCGTTTACTATATTCCATATGATGAGTTACCTTTTCCATACGATATGTCCAAACTCGACAAATATCCTTAGTTAGGATAATTTCCTTAGCATTTAGTATATTCCGACAATTAGGGTCTAGCTCTGGGTGACGATATATTTTTTTCATCTGACATGTCCGAATTCAACTCTTATTCTATGTATGAATAATTTCTAAAGCATTTACTATTTTCTAAAAAATAGGGTATAATAGCGGGTATTGATATATTATTTTTTCCCTTCGACATGTGCAAGTCGACTCATAGTCTCTGTCTTGATAATATCCACACTGGTTAGCCTTTTCTTAAAATTAGGGTCTATTCGTGGATACCCAGATGTTACTTTTTCCATATGACATGTCCAAATTAGCCTCATAGTCTCTGTCTTGATAATTTCAAGAGCGTTTAGAAGTTGTAAAAAATCAGGGTCTAGCCGTGGGTACCCATATTTTATAATTTCCATCTGATATGTCCAAACTCAACTCGTAATCTATATCTATGTAATTTTCTAAGCGGTTACTATTTCTCACTAATTTTGTGTCTAGTCGTGGGTACCGATCTATTACTTTTCCGTCCAACATGTCCAAACTCGACCCTCTATCTCTGCCATTATAATTTCCTGAGAGATTTGTATTTTCAGAAAATAAGGGTCTAGGCGTGGATACCCAGATATTACTTTTTCCATGCGTCATATACAAACTCGTCTCATAGTCTCCTTCTAGACAAATTCTAGACCAATTAGGATTTTAAGAAGTTATGATCTAAATGCGGGTCTTGATAAGTTACTTTTTCTGTGCGACTTGTCCAGATTCAACTCATTCTTTGTCTTGATAATTTCCTAATCGATTAGTATTTTCTCAAATTTAGGGTCTAACCTTGGTTACCGATATACTACTTTTTCGATACGACAGGTACAAACTCGACTCATAGTCTCTGCCTTGATAACTATAAGAGCTCTTTGTACTTTCTTAAATTATGATCTAGTCGTGGATAGAGATATCTTACTTTTTCCGTCTAACAAGTCAGAATTTGGCTCATGGTCCCTTTCATGATATTTTCTTGAGCGGTTAGTATTTTCTAAAAATTAGAGTTTAGCCGTAGGTACCGATGTGGTACTCGACTCATAGTCTATTTTTTGATAATTTATGAACAGTTAGTATTTCTCAAAAATTTGGGTATAGTCTTGAGTAACGATAAGTTACTTTTTCCATCTGACTTGTTCAAACTCGACTCATAATCTCTTTCTGAATATGACTATTTTTGGATAATTTATGAACAGTTAGTATTTCTCAAAATTATAGTCTTGTGTAACGATAAGTTACTTTTTCCATCTAACTTGTTCAAACTCGACTCAGACTCTCTTTCTGAATTTTTTCCTGATAGGTTTGTATTTTACGAAAGTGGGTACTGATTTGTTACTTTTCTATCCGACATGTCTAGATTCGACACATAACATTTGTCTTGATATTTTCCTTAACGGTTAGTATTTTCTAATAATTAAGTTCTAGCTGTGCGTAAAAATATGTTACTTTTTCTAATGATATGTCTAAATTGGTCTCTTTATCCCTGTCTGGATAATTTCAAGAGCGTTTACTATATTCCATATGATGAGTTACTTTTTCCATACGATATGTCCAAACTCGACAAATATCCTTAGTTAGGATAATTTCCTTAGCATTTAGTATATTCCGACAATTAGGGTCTAGCTCTGGGTGACGATATATTTTTTTCATCTGACATGTCCGAATTCAACTCTTATTCTATGTATGAATAATTTCTAAAGCATTTACTATTTTCTAAAAAATAGGGTATAATAGCGGGTATTGATATATTATTTTTTCCCTTCGACATGTGCAAGTCGACTCATAGTCTCTGTCTTGATAATATCCACACTGGTTAGTCCTTTCTTAAAATTAGGGTCTATTCGTGGATACCCAGATGTTACTTTTTCCATATGACATGTCCAAATTAGCCTCATAGTCTCTGTCTTGATAATTTCAAGAGCGTTTAGAAGTTGTAAAAAATCAGGGTCTAGCCGTGGGTACCCATATTTTATAATTTCCATCTGATATGTCCAAACTCAACTCGTAATCTATATCTATGTAATTTTCTAAGCGGTTACTATTTCTCACTAATTTTGTGTATAGTCGTGGGTACCGATCTATTACTTTTCCGTCCAACATGTCCAAACTCGACCCTCTATCTCTGCCATTATAATTTCCTGAGAGATTTGTATTTTCAGAAAATAAGGGTCTAGGCGTGGATACCCAGATATTACTTTTTCCATGCGTCATATACAAACTCGTCTCATAGTCTCCTTCTAGACAAATTCTAGACCAATTAGGATTTTAAGAAGTTATGATCTAAATGCGGGTCTTGATAAGTTACTTTTTCTGTGCGACTTGTCCAGATTCAACTCATTCTTTGTCTTGATAATTTCCTAATCGATTAGTATTTTCTAAAATTTTGGGTCTAACCTTGGTTACCGATATACTACTTTTTCGATACGACAAGTACAAACTCGACTCATATTCTCTGCCTAGATAACTATCAGAGATCTTAGTATTTTCTAAAATTATGATCTAGTCGTGGATAGGGATATGTTACTTTTTCTTTCATGGTCCCTTTCATGATATTTTCTTGAGCGGTTAGTCTTTTCTGCAAATTAGGGTTTAGCAGTAGGTACCGATATGTTACCTTTTCCATCCGAGATGTCCAAAACTCGACTCATAGTCTATTTTTTTATAATTTATGAGCAGTTAGTGTTTCTCAAAAATTAGGGTATAGTCTTGAGTAACGATAAGTTACTTTTTCCATCTGACTTGTTCAAACTCGACTCATACTCTTTTTCTGAATATTTTCCTGAGTGGTTTGTATTTTACAAAAGTGAGTACTGATTTGTTACTTTTTCTTTCCGACATGTCCAGATTCGATACATAGCATTTGTTTTGATATTTTCTTAAATGGTTAGTAATTTCTAAAAATTAAGTTCTATTTGTGCGTAAAAATATGTTACTTTTTCCATATGATATTTCCAAATTGGACTCTTTATCCCTGTCTGGATAATTTCAAGAGTGTTTACTATATTTCATATGATAAGTTACTTTTTCCATACGATATGTCCAAACTCGAAAAATAGTCTTTGTTAGGATAATTTCCTTCGCATTTAGTATATTCCGACAATTAGGGTCTAGCTCTGGGTGACGATATATTATTTTTTCAACTGACACGTCTGAATTCAACTCTTATTCTATGTATAAATAATTTCTAAAGCATTTACTATATTTGAAAAAATAGGATATAACAGTGGGTATCGATATGTTATTTTTTCCCTTCGACATGTGCAAGTCGACTCATAGTCTCTATCTCGATAATATCCAGACCGGTTGGTCTTTTCTATAACTAGGGTCTATTCGTGGGTACCCAGATGTTACTTTTTCCATATGACATGTCCAAACTCGCCTCATAGTCTTTATCTTGATAATTTCAAGAGCGTTTAGAAGTTGTAGAAAATTAGCGGCTAGCCGTGGGTACCCATATTTTATAATTTCCATCCGATATGTCCAAACTCAACTCGTAATCTATATCTAGGTAATTTTCTAAGCGGTTAATATTTCTCAGTAATTAATGTCTAGTCGTGGGTACCGATCTATTACTTTTCCGTCCATCATGTCCAAACTCGACTCTCAGTCTCTGCCATGATAATTTCCCGAGAGATTTGTATTTTCAGAAAATTAGGGTCTAGGCGTGGGTATCTAGATATTACTTTTTCCATGCGTCATATACAAACTCGACCATAGTCTCCTTCTGGACAAATTCTGGAGCAATTAGGTTTTTAAGAAGTTAGGATCTAAATGTGGGTATTGATAAGTTACTTTTTCTATACGACTTGTCCAGAATCGACTCATTTTTTGTCTAGATACTTTCCTAATCAATTAGTGTTTTCTATAATTTAGGGTCTAACCTTGGTTACCCATATACTACTTTTTCTATACGACATGTACAAACTCGACTCATAGTCTCTGCCTAGATAACTATAAGAGCTCTTAGTATTTTCTTAAATTATGATCTAGTTTGTGGATAGCGATATCTTACTTTTTCTGTCTGACAAGTCCAGATTTGGCTCATGGTCCCTTTCATGATATTTTCTTGAGCGGTTAGTATTTTCTAAAAATTAGGGTTTAGCCGTAGGTACCGATATGTTACCTTTTCCATCCGAGATGTCCAAAAATCGACTCATAGTCTGTTTTTGGATAATTTATTAACAGTTAGTATTTCTCAAAAATTTAGGTATAGTCTTGACTAACGATAAGTTACTTTTTCCATCTGACTTGTTCAAACTCGACTCATACTCTCTTTTTGAATATGACTATTTTGGGATAATTTATGAACAGTTAGTATTTCTCAAAAATTAGAGTATAGTCTTGAGTAACGATAGGTTACTTTTTCCATCTGACTTGTGAAAACACGACTCATACTCTGTTTCTGAATTTTTTCCTGAGTGGTTTGTATTTTACGAAAGTGGGTACTGATTTGTTACTTTTTCTACCCGACATATCCAGATTCTACACATAGCATTTGTCTTGATATTTTCCTAAACGGTTGGTATTTTCCAAAAATTAAGTTCTTGCTGTGCGTAAATGTATGTTACTTTTTCCGTACAATATGTCCAAACTCGACAAATAGCCATTGTTAGGATAATTTCCTTAGCATTTAGTATATTCCGACAATTATGGTCAAGCTCTTGGTGACGATATATTATTTTTTCATCTGACATGTCCGAATTCAACTCTTATTCTATGTATGAATATTTTCAAAAGCATTTACTATTTTCTAAAAAATAGGGTATAATAGTGGGTATCGATATGTTATTTTTTCCCTTCGACTTGTGCTTGTCGACTCATAGTCTCTATCTCGATAATATCCAGACTGGTTAGTCTTTTCTTAAATTTAGGGTCTATTCGTGGGTACCCAGATGTTACCTTTTCCATATAACATGTCCAAATTCCCCTCGTAGTCTCTCTCTTGATAATTTCAAGAGAATTTAGAAGTTGTAGAAAATTAGGGTCTACCCGTGGGTACCCAGATTTTATAATTTCCATCCGATATGTCCAAACTCAACTCGTAATCTATATCTAGGTAATTTTCTAAGCGGTTAATATTTCTCACTAATTAGTGTCTAGTCGTGGTTACCAATATATTATTTTTCCGACCAACAAGTCCAAACTCGAGTCTCTGTCTCTGCCATGATAATTTCCAGAGAGATTTGTATTTTCAGAAAATTAGGCTCTAGGCGTGGGGGTACCAAGATATTACTTTTTCCATGCGTCATATTCAAATTGGACGCATAGTCTCCTTCTGGACAAATTCTTGAGCAATTAGGATTTTAAGAAGTTATGATCTAATTGTGGGTATTGATAAGTTACTTTTTCTATGCGACTTGTCCAAATTCGACTCATTCTTTGTCTAGATAATTTCCTAATCGATTAGTATTTTCTCAAATTTAGGGTCTAACCTTGGTTACCGATATACTACTTTTTCGATACGACAGGTACAAACTCGACTCATAGTCTCTGCCTTGATAACTATAAGAGCTCTTTGTACTTTCTTAAATTATGATCTAGTCGTGGATAGAGATATCTTACTTTTTCCGTCTAACAAGTCAGAATTTGGCTCATGGTCCCTTTCATGATATTTTCTTGAGCGGTTAGTATTTTCTAAAAATTAGAGTTTAGCCGTAGGTACCGATGTGGTACTCGACTCATAGTCTATTTTTGGATAATTTATGAACAGTTAGTATTTCTCAAAAATTTGGGTATAGTCTTGAGTAACGATAAGTTACTTTTTCCATCTGACTTGTTCAAAGTCGACCCATAATCTCTTTCTGAATATGACTATTTTTGGATAATTTATGAACAGTTAGTATTTTTCAAAATTAGAGTATAGTCTTGTGTAACGATAAGTTACTTTTTCCATCTAACTTGTTCAAACTCGACTCAGACTCTCTTTCTGAATTTTTTCCTGATAGGTTTGTATTTTTTGAAAGTGGGTACTGATTTGTTACTTTTCTATCCGACATGTCTAGATTCGACACATAACATTTGTCTTGATATTTTCCTTAACGGTTAGTATTTTCTAATAATTAAGTTCTAGCTGTGCGTAAAAAATATGTTACTTTTTCTAATGATATGTCTAAATTGGTCTCTTTATCCCTGTCTGGATAATTTCAAGAGCGTTTACTATATTCCATATGATGTTCCATACGATATGTCCAAACTCGACAAATATCCTTAGTTAGGATAATTTCCTTAGCATTTAGTATATTCCGACAATTAGGGTCTAGCTCTAGGTGACGATATATTTTTTTCATCTGACATGTCCGAATTCAACTCTTATTCTATGTATGAATAATTTCTAAAGCATTTACTATTTTCTAAAAAATAGGGTATAATAGCGGGTATTGATATATTATTTTTTCCCTTCGACATGTGCAAGTCGACTCATAGTCTCTGTCTTGATAATATCCACACTGGTTAGTCTTTTCTTAAAATTAGGGTCTATTCGTAGATACCCAGATGTTACTTTTTCCATTTGACATGTCCAAATTAGCCTCATAGTCTCTGTCTTGATAATTTCAAGAGCGTTTAGAAGTTGTAAAAAATCAGGGTCTAGCCGTGGGTACCCATATTTTATAATTTCCATCTGATATGTCCAAACTCAACTCGTAATCTATATCTATGTAATTTTCTAAGCGGTTACTATTTCTCACTAATTTTGTGTCTAGTCGTGGGTACCGATCTATTACTTTTCCGTCCAACATGTCCAAACTCGACCCTCTATCTCTGCCATTATAATTTCCTGAGAGATTTGTATTTTCAGAAAATAAGGGTCTAGGCGTGGATACCCAGATATTACTTTTTCCATGCGTCATATACAAACTCGTCTCATAGTCTCCTTCTAGACAAATTCTAGACCAATTAGGATTTTAAGAAGTTATGATCTAAATGTGGGTCTTGATAAGTTACTTTTTCTGTGCGACTTGTCCAGATTCAACTCATTCTTTGTCTTGATAATTTCCTAATCGATTAGTATTTTCTAAAATTTTGGGTCTAACCTTGGTTACCGATATACTACTTTTTCGATACGACAAGTACAAACTCGACTCATATTCTCTGCCTAGATAACTATAAGAGATCTTAGTATTTTCTAAAATTATGATCTAGTCGTGGATAGGGATATGTTACTTTTTCTGTCATGGTCCCTTTCATGATATTTTCTTGAGCGGTTAGTCTTTTCTGCAAATTAGGGTTTAGCAGTAGGTACCGATATGTTACCTTTTCCATCCGAGATGTCCAAAACTCGACTCATAGTCTATTTTTTTATAATTTATGAGCAGTTAGTGTTTCTCAAAAATTAGGGTATAGTCTTGAGTAACGATAAGTTACTTTTTCCATCTGACTTGTTCAAACTCGACTCATACTCTTTTTCTGAATATTTTCCTGAGTGGTTTGTATTTTACAAAAGTGAGTACTGATTTGTTACTTTTTCTGTCCGACATGTCCAGATTCAATACATAGCATTTGTTTTGATATTTTCTTAAATGGTTAGTAATTTCTAAAAATTAAGTTCTATTTGTGCGTAAAAATATGTTACTTTTTCCATATGATATTTCCAAATTGGACTCTTTATCCCTGTCTGGATAATTTCAAGAGTGTTTACTATATTTCATATGATAAGTTACTTTTTCCATACGATATGTCCAAACTCGAAAAATAGTCTTTGTTAGGATAATTTCCTTCGCATTTAGTATATTCCGACAGTTAGGGTCTAGCTCTGGGTGACGATATATTATTTTTTCAACTGACACGTCTAAATTCGACTCTTATTCTATGTATAAATAATTTCTAAAGCATTTACTATATTTGAAAAAATAGGATATAACAGTGGGTATCGATATGTTATTTTTTCCCTTCGACATGTGCAAGTCGACTCATAGTCTCTATCTCGATAATATTCAGACAGGTTGGTCTTTTCTATAATTAGGGTCTATTCGTGAGTACCCAGATGTTACTTTTTCCATATGACATGTCCAAACTCGCCTCATAGTCTTTATCTTGATAATTTCAAGAGCGTTTAGAAGTTGTAGAAAATTAGCGGCTAGCCGTGGGTACCCATATTTTATAATTTCCATCCGATATGTCCAAACTCAACTCGTAATCTATATCTAGGTAATTTTCTAAACGGTTAATATTTCTCAGTAATTAATGTCTAGTCGTGGGTACCGATCTATTACTTTTCCGTCCATCATGTCCAAACTCGACTCTCAGTCTCTGCCATGATAATTTCCCGAGAGATTTGTATTTTCAGAAAATTAGGGTCTAGGCATGGGTATCTAGATATTACTTTTTCCATGCGTCATATACAAACTCGACCATAGTCTCCTTCTGGACAAATTCTGGAGCAATTAGGTTTATAAGAAGTTAGGATCTAAATGTGGGTATTGATAAGTTACTTTTTCTATACGACTTGTCCAGAATAGACTCATTTTTTGTCTAGATACTTTCCTAATCAATTAGTGTTTTCTATAATTTAGGGTCTAACCTTGGTTACCGATATACTACTTTTTCTATACGACATGTACAAACTCGACTCATAGTCTCTGCCTAGATAACTATAAGAGCTCTTAGTATTTTCTTAAATTATGATCTAGTTTGTGGATAGCGATATCTTACTTTTTCTGTCTGACAAGTCCAGATTTGGCTCATGGTCCCTTTCATGATATTTTCTTGAGCGGTTAGTATTTTCTAAAAATTAGGGTTTAGCCGTAGGTACCGATATGTTACCTTTTCCATCCGAGATGTCCAAAAATCGACTCATAGTCTGTTTTTGGATAATTTATTAACAGTTAGTATTTCTCAAAAATTTAGGTATAGTCTTGACTAACGATAAGTTACTTTTTCCATCTGACTTGTTCAAACTCGACTCATACTCTCTTTTTGAATATGACTATTTTGGGATAATTTATGAACAGTTAGTATTTCTCAAAAATTAGAGTATAGTCTTGAGTAACGATAGGTTACTTTTTCCATCTGACTTGTGAAAACACGACTCATACTCTGTTTCTGAATTTTTTCCTGAGTGGTTTGTATTTTACGAAAGTGGGTACTGATTTGTTACTTTTTCTACCCGACATATCCAGATTCTACACATAGCATTTGTCTTGATATTTTCCTAAACGGTTGGTATTTTCCAAAAATTAAGTTCTTGCTGTGCGTAAATGTATGTTACTTTTTCCGTACAATATGTCCAAACTCGACAAATAGCCATTGTTAGGATAATTTCCTTAGCATTTAGTATATTCCGACAATTATGGTCAAGCTCTTGGTGACGATATATTATTTTTTCATCTGACATGTCCGAATTCAACTCTTATTCTATGTATGAATATTTTCAAAAGCATTTACTATTTTCTAAAAAATAGGGTATAATAGTGGGTATCGATATGTTATTTTTTCCCTTCAACTTGTGCTTGTCGACTCATAGTCTCTATCTCGATAATATCCAGACTGGTTAGTCTTTTCTTAAATTTAGGGTCTATTCGTGGGTACCCAGATGTTACCTTTTCCATATAACATGTCCAAATTCCCCTCGTAGTCTCTCTCTTGATAATTTCAAGAGAATTTAGAAGTTGTAGAAAATTAGGGTCTACCCGTGGGTACCCAGATTTTATAATTTCCATCCGATATGTCCAAACTCAACTCGTAATCTATATCTAGGTAATTTTCTAAGCGGTTAATATTTCTCACTAATTAGTGTCTAGTCGTGGTTACCAATATATTATTTTTCCGACCAACAAGTCCAAACTCGAGTCTCTGTCTCTGCCATGATAATTTCCAGAGAGATTTGTATTTTCAGAAAATTAGGCTCTAGGCGTGGGGGTACCAAGATATTACTTTTTCCATGCGTCATATTCAAATTGGACGCATAGTCTCCTTCTGGACAAATTCTTGAGCAATTAGGATTTTAAGAAGTTATGATCTAATTGTGGGTATTGATAAGTTACTTTTTCTATGCGACTTGTCCAAATTCGACTCATTCTTTGTCTAGATAATTTCCTAATCGATTAGTATTTTCTCAAATTTAGGGTCTAACCTTGGTTACCGATATACTACTTTTTCGATACGACAGGTACAAACTCGACTCATAGTCTCTGCCTTGATAACTATAAGAGCTCTTTGTACTTTCTTAAATTATGATCTAGTCGTGGATAGAGATATCTTACTTTTTCCGTCTAACAAGTCAGAATTTGGCTCATGGTCCCTTTCATGATATTTTCTTGAGCGGTTAGTATTTTCTAAAAATTAGAGTTTAGCCGTAGGTACCGATGTGGTACTCGACTCATAGTCTATTTTTGGATAATTTATGAACAGTTAGTATTTCTCAAAAATTTGGGTATAGTCTTGAGTAACGATAAGTTACTTTTTCCATCTAACTTGTTCAAAGTCGACTCATAATCTCTTTCTGAATATGACTATTTTTGGATAATTTATGAACAGTTAGTATTTCTCAAAATTAGAGTATAGTCTTGTGTAACGATAAGTTACTTTTTCCATCTAACTTGTTCAAACTCGACTCAGACTCTCTTTCTGAATTTTTTCCTGATAGGTTTGTATTTTTTGAAAGTGGGTACTGATTTGTTACTTTTCTATCCGACATGTCTAGATTCGACACATAACATTTGTCTTGATATTTTCCTTAACGGTTAGTATTTTCTAATAATTAAGTTCTAGCTGTGCGTAAAAAATATGTTACTTTTTCTAATGATATGTCTAAATTGGTCTCTTTATCCCTGTCTGGATAATTTCAAGAGCGTTTACTATATTCCATATGATGAGTTACTTTTTCCATACGATATGTCCAAACTCGACAAATATCCTTAGTTAGGATAATTTCCTTAGCATTTAGTATATGCCGACAATTAGGGTCTAGCTCTGGGTGACGATATATTTTTTACATCTGACATGTCCGAATTCAACTCTTATTCTATGTATGAATATTTTCTAAAGCATTTACTATTTTCTAAAAAATAGGGTATAATAGCGGGTATTGATATATTATTTTTTCCCTTCGACATGTGCAAGTCGACTCATAGTCTCTGTCTTGATAATATCCACACTGGTTAGTCTTTTCTTAAAATTAGGGTCTATTCGTGGATACCCAGATGTTACTTTTTCCATATGACATGTCCAAATTAGCCTCATAGTCTCTGTCTTGATAATTTCAAGAGCATTTAGAAGTTGTAAAAAATCAGGGTCTAGCCGTGGGTACCCATATTTTATAATTTCCATCTGATATGTCCAAACTCAACTCGTAATCTATATCTATGTAATTTTCTAAGCGGTTACTATTTCTCACTAATTTTGTGTCTAGTCGTGGGTACCGATCTATTACTTTTCCGTCCAACATGTCCAAACTCGACCCTCTATCTCTGCCATTATAATTTCCTGAGAGATTTGTATTTTCAGAAAATAAGGGTCTAGGCGTGGATACCCAGATATTACTTTTTCCATGCGTCATATACAAACTCGTCTCATAGTCTCCTTCTAGACAAATTCTAGACCAATTAGGATTTTAAGAAGTTATGATCTAAATGTGGGTCTTGATAAGTTACTTTTTCTGTGCGACTTGTCCAGATTCAACTCATTCTTTGTCTTGATAATTTCCTAATCGATTAGTATTTTCTAAAATTTTGGGTCTAACCTTGGTTACCGATATACTACTTTTTCGATATGACAAGTACAAACTCGACTCATATTCTCTGCCTAGATAACTATAAGAGATCTTAGTATTTTCTAAAATTATGATCTAGTCGTGGATAGGGATATGTTACTTTTTCTGTCATGGTCCCTTTCATGATATTTTCTTGAGCGGTTAGTCTTTTCTGCAAATTAGGGTTTAGCAGTAGGTACCGATATGTTACCTTTTCCATCCGAGATGTCCAAAACTCGACTCATAGTCTATTTTTTTATAATTTATGAGCAGTTAGTGTTTCTCAAAAATTAGGGTATAGTCTTGAGTAACGATAAGTTACTTTTTCCATCTGACTTGTTCAAACTCGACTCATACTCTTTTTCTGAATATTTTCCTGAGTGGTTTGTATTTTACAAAAGTGAGTACTGATTTGTTACTTTTTCTGTCCGACATGTCCAGATTCGATACATAGCATTTGTTTTGATATTTTCTTAAATGGTTAGTAATTTCTAAAAATTAAGTTCTATTTGTGCGTAAAAATATGTTACTTTTTCCATATGATATTTCCAAATTGGACTCTTTATCCCTGTCTGGATAATTTCAAGAGTGTTTACTATATTTCATATGATAAGTTACTTTTTCCATACGATATGTCCAAACTCGAAAAATAGTCTTTGTTAGGATAATTTCCTTCGCATTTAGTATATTCCGACAATTAGGGTCTAGCTCTGGGTGACGATATATTATTTTTTCAACTGACACGTCTGAATTCAACTCTTATTCTATGTATAAATAATTTCTAAAGCATTTACTATATTCGAAAAAATAGGATATACCAGTGGGTATCGATATGTTATTTTTTCCCTTCGACATGTGCAAGTCGACTCATAGTCTCTATCTCGATAATATCCAGACCAGTTGGTCTTTTCTATAATTAGGGTCTATTCGTGGGTACCCAGATGTTACTTTTTCCATATGACATGTCCAAACTCGCCTCATAGTCTTTATCTTGATAATTTCAAGAACGTTTAGAAGTTGTAGAAAATTAGCGGCTAGGCGTGGGTACCCATATTTTATAATTTCCATCCGATATGTCCAAACTCAACTCGTAATCTATATCTAGGTAATTTTCTAAGCGGTTAATATTTCTCAGTAATTAATGTCTAGTCGTGGGTACCGATCTATTACTTTTCCGTCCATCATGTCCAAACTCGACTCTCAGTCTCTGCCATGATAATTTCCAGAGAGATTTGTATTTTCAGAAAATTAGGGTCTAGGCGTGGGTATCTAGATATTACTTTTTCCATGCGTCATATAGAAACTCGACCATAGTCTCCTTCTGGACAAATTCTGGAGCAATTAGGTTTTTAAGAAGTTAGGATCTAAATGTGGGTATTGATAAGTTACTTTTTCTATACAACTTGTCCAGAATCGACTCATTTTTTGTCTAGATACTTTCCTAATCAATTAGTGTTTTCTAAAATTTAGGGTCTAACCTTGGTTACCGATATACGACTTTTTCTATACGACATGTACAAACTCGACTCATAGTCTCTGCCTAGATAACTATAAGAGCTCTTAGTATTTTCTTAAATTATGATCTAGTCGTGGATAGCGATATCTTACTTTTTCCATCTGACAAGTCCAGATTTGGCTCATGGTCCCTTTCATGATATTTTCTTGAGCGGTTAGTATTTTCTAAAAATTAGGGTTTAGCCGTAGGTACCGATATGTTACCTTTTCCATCCGAGATGTCCAAAAATCGACTCATAATCTATTTTTGGATAATTTATGAACAGTTAGTATTTCTCAAAAATTTAGGTACAGTCTTGACTAACGATAAGTTACTTTTTCCATCTGACTTGTTCAAACTCGACTCATACTCTCTTTTTGAATATGACTATTTTGGGATAATTTATGAACAGTTAGTATTTCTCAAAAATTAGAGTATAGTCTTGAGTAACGATAGGTTACTTTTTCCATCTGACCTGTTAAAACTCGACTCATACTCTGTTTTTGAATTTTTTCCTGAGTGGTTTGCATTTTACGAAAGTGGGTACTGATTTGTTACTTTTTCTACCCGACATATCCAGATTCAACACATAGCATTTGTCTTTATATTTTCCTAAACGGTTAGTATTTTCCAAAAATTAAGTTCTTGCTGTGCGTAAATGTATGTTACTTTTTTCCGTACAATATGTCCAAACTCGACAAATAGCCATTGTTAGGATAATTTCCTTAGCATTTAGTATATTCCAACAATTATGGTCAAGCTCTTGGTGACGATATATTATTTTTTCATCTGACATGTCCGAATTCAACTCTTATTCTATGTATGAATATTTTCAAAAGCATTTACTATTTTCTAAAAAAAAGGGTATAATAGTGGGTATCGATATGTTATTTTTTCCCTTCGACTTGTGCTTGTCGACTCATAGTCTCTATCTCGATAATATCCAGACTGGTTAGTCTTTTCTTAAATTTAGGGTCTATTCGTGGGTACCCAGATGTTACCTTTTCCATATAACATGTCCAAATTCCCCTCGTAGTCTCTGTCTTGATAATTTCAAGAGCATTTAGAAGTTGTAGAAAATTAGGGTCTACCCGTGGGTACCCAGATTTTATAATTTCCATCCGATATGTCCAAACTCAAATCGTAATCTATATCTAGGTAATTTTCTAAGCGGTTAATATTTCTCACTAATTAGTGTCTACTCGTGGTTACCAATATATTATTTTTCCGTCCAACAAGTCCAAACTCGAGTCTCTGTCTCTGCCATGATAATTTCCAGAGAGATTTGTATTTTCAGAAAATTAGGCTCTAGGCGTGGGTACCAAGATATTACTTTTTCCATGCGTTATATTCAAACTGGACGCATAGTCTCCTTCTGGACAAATTCTTGAGCAATTAGGATTTTAAGAAGTTATGATATAATTGTGGGTATTGATAAGTTACTTTTTCTATGCGACTTGTCCAAATTCGACTCATTCTTTGTCTAGATAATTTCCTAATCGATTAGTATTTTCTCAAATTTAGGGTCTAACCTTGGTTACCGATATACTACTTCTTCGATACGACATGTACAAACTCGAGTCATAGTCTCTGCCTTGATAACTATAAGAGCTCTTTGTATTTTCTTAAATTATAATCTAGTCGTGGATAGAGATATCTTACTTTTTCCGTCTAACAAGTCAAGATTTGGCTCATGGTCCCTTTCATTATATTTTCTTGAGCGGTTAGTATTTTCTAAAAATTAGAGTTTAGCCGTAGGTACCGATGTGGTACTCGACTCATAGTCTATTTTTGGATAATTTATGAACAGTTAGTATTTCTCAAAAATTTGGGTATAGTCTTGAGTAACGATAAGTTACTTTTTCCATCTGACTTGTTCAAAGTCGACTCATAATCTCTTTCTGAATATGACTATTTTTGGATAATTTATGAACAGTTAGTATTTCTCAAAATTAGAGTATAGTCTTGTGTAACGATAAGTTACTTTTTCCATCTAACTTGTTCAAACTCGACTCAGACTCTCTTTCTGAATTTTTTCCTGATAGGTTTGTATTTTTTGAAAGTGGGTACTGATTTGTTACTTTTCTATCCGACATGTCTAGATTCGACACATAACATTTGTCTTGATATTTTCCTTAACGGTTAGTATTTTCTAATAATTAAGTTCTAGCTGTGCGTAAAAAATATGTTACTTTTTCTAATGATATGTCTAAATTGGTCTCTTTATCCCTGTCTGGATAATTTCAAGAGCGTTTACTATATTCCATATGATGTTCCATACGATATGTCCAAACTCGACAAATATCCTTAGTTAGGATAATTTCCTTAGCATTTAGTATATTCCGACAATTAGGGTCTAGCTCTGGGTGACAATATATTTTTTTTCATATGACATGTCCGAATTCAACTCTTATTCTATTTATGAATAATTTCTAAAGCATTTACTATTTTCTAAAAAATAGGGTATAATAGTGGATATTGATATATTATTTTTTCCCATCGACATGTGCAAGTCGACTTATAGTCTCTGTCTTGATAATATCCACACTGGTTAGTCTTTTCTTAAAATTAGGGTCTATTCATGGATACCCAGATGTTACTTTTTCCATATGACATGTCCAAATTAGCCTCATAGTCTCTGTCTTGATAATTTCAAGAGCGTTTAGAAGTTGTAAAAAATCAGGGTCTATCCGTGGGTACCCATATTTTATAATTTCCATATGATATGTCCAAACTCAACTCGTACTCTATATCTAGGTAATTTTCTAAGCGGTTACTATTTCTCACTAATTTTGTGTCTAGTCGTGGGTACCGATCTATTACTTTTCCGTCCAACATGTCCAAACTCGACCCTCTATCTCTGCCATGATAATTTCCTGAGAGATTTGTATTTTCAGAAAATAAGGGTCTAGGCGTGGATACCCAGATATTACTTTTTCCATGCGTCATATACAAACTCGTCTCATAGTCTCCTTCTAGACAAATTCTAGACCAATTAGGATTTTAAGAAGTTATGATCTAAATGTGGGTCTTGATAAGTTACTTTTTCTGTGCGACTTGTCCAGATTCAACTCATTCTTTGTCTTAATAATTTCCTAATCGATTAGTATTTTCTAAAATTTTGGGTCTAACCTTGGTTACCGATATACTACTTTTTCGATACGACAAGTACAAACTCGACTCATATTCTCTGCCTAGATAACTATAAGAGATCTTAGTATTTTCTAAAATTATGATCTAGTCGTGGATAGGGATATGTTACTTTTTCTGTCATGGTCCCTTTCATGATATTTTCTTGAGCGGTTAGTCTTTTCTAAAAATTATGGTTTAGCAGTACGTACCGATATGTTACCTTTTCCATCCGAGATGTCCAAAACTCGACTCATAGTCTATTTTTTTATAATTTATGAGCAGTTAGTGTTTCTCAAAAATTAGGGTATAGTCTTGAGTAACGATAAGTTACTTTTTCCATCTGACTTGTTCAAGCTCGACTTATACTCTTTTTCTGAATATTTTCCTGAGTGGTTTGTATTTTACAAAAGTGAGTACTGATTTGTTACTTTTTCTATCCGACATGTCCAGATTCGACACATAGCATTTGTCTTGATATTTTCTTAAATGGTTAGTAATTTCTAAAAATTACGTTCTATTTGTGCGTAAAAATATGTTACTTTTTCCATATGATATTTCCAAATTGGACTCTTTATCCCTGTCTGGATAATTTCAAGAGCGTTTACTATATTTCATATGATAAGTTACTTTTTCCATACGATATGTCCAAACTCGAAAAATAGTCTTTGTTAGGATAATTTCCTTCGCATTTAGTATATTCCGACAATTAGGGTCTAGCTCTGGGTGACGATATATTATTTTTTCAACTGACACGTCTGAATTCAACTCTTATTCTATGTATAAATAATTTCTAAAGCATTTACTATATTCGAAAAAATAGGATATAACAGTGGGTATCGATATGTTATTTTTTCCATTCGACATGTGCAAGTCGACTCATAGTCTCTATCTCGATAATATCCAGACCAGTTGGTCTTTTCTATAATTAGGGTCTATTCGTGGGTACCCAGATGTTACTTTTTCCATATGACATGTCCAAACTTGCCTCATAGTGTTTATCTTGATAATTTCAAGAGCGTTTAGAAGTTGTAGAAAATTAGCGGCTAGCCGTAGGTACCCATATTTTATAATTTCCTTCCGATATGTCCAAACTCAACTCGTAATCTATATCTAGGTAATTTTCTAAGCGGTTAATATTTCTCAGTAATTAATGTCTAGTCGTGGGTACCGATCTATTACTTTTCCGTCCATCATGTCCAAACTCGACTCTCAGTCTCTGCCATGATAATTTCCAGAGAGATTTGTATTTTCAGAAAATTAGGGTCTAGGCGTGGGTATCTAGATATTACTTTTTCCATGCGTCATATACAAACTCGACCATAGTCTCCTTCTGGACAAATTCTGGAGCAATTAGGTTTTTAAGAAGTTAGGATCTAAATGTGGGTATTGATAAGTTACTTTTTCTATACGACTTGTCCAGAATCGACTCATTTTTTGTCTAGATACTTTCCTAACCAATTAGTGTTTTCTAAAATTTAGGTTCTAACCTTGGTTACTGATATACTACTTTTTCGATACGACATGTACAAACTCGACTCATAGTCTATGCCTAGATAATTATAAGAGTTCTTAGTATTTTCTTAAATTATGATCTAGTCGTGGATAGCGATATGTTGCCTTTTCCGTCCGACAAGTCCAGATTTGGCTCATGGTCCCTTTCATGATATTTTCTGGAGCGGTTTGTATTTTCTAAAAATTAGAGTTTAGCCGTAGGTACCGATATATTACCTTTTCCATCCGAGATGTCCAAAACTCGACTCAAAGTCTATTTTTGGATAATTTATGAGCAGTTAGTATTTCTCAAAAATTAGGGTATAGTCCTGAGTAACGATAAGTTACTTTTTCCATCTGACTTGTTCAACCTCGACTCATACTCTCTTTCTGAAAATTTTCCTGAGTGGTTTGTATTTTACGAAAGTGGGTACTGATTTGTTACTTCTTCTATCCGACATGTCCAGATTCGACACATAGCATTTGTCTTGATATTTTCATAAACGGTTAGTATTTTCTAAAAATAAAGTTCTAGCTGTGCGTAAAAATATGTTACTTTTTCCATATGATATGTCCAAATTGGACTCGTTATCCCTGTCTGGATAATTTGAAGAGCGTTTACTATATTCCATATGATAAGTTACTTTTTCCATACGATAAGTCCAAACTCGACAAATAGTCTTTGTTAGGATAATTTCCTTAGCATTTAGTATATTCCGACAATTAGGGTCTAGCTCTGGGTTACGAGATATTATATTTTCAACTGACATGTCCAAATTCAATTCTTATTCTATGTATGAATAATTTCTAAAGCATTTACTATTTTCTAAAAAATAGGGTATAACGGTTGGTATCGATATGTTATTTTTTCCCTTCGACATGTGCAAGTCGACTCATAGTCTCTATCTCGATAACATCCAGACCAGTTAGTCTTTTCTTAAAATTAGGGTCTACTCGTGGGTACCCAAATGTTACTTTTTCCATTTTACATGTCCAAACTCGCCTCATAGTCTCTGTCATGATAATTTCAAGAGCGTTGAGAAATGATAGAAAATTAGGGGCTAGCAGTAGGTACCCATATTTTATAATCTCCATCCAATACGTCCAAACTAAACTCGTACTCTATATCTAGGTAATTTTCTAAGCGGTTAATATTTCTCAGTAATTAGTGTCTAGTCGTGGGTACCGATCTATTACTTTTCCGTCCAACATGTCCAAACTCGACTCTCTGCTCTGCCATGACAATTTCCAGAGAGATTTGTATTTTCAGAAAATTAGGGTCTAGGCGTGGGTACCCAGATATTACTTTTTCCATGCGTCATATACAAACTCGACCATAGTCTCCTTCTAGACAAATTCTGGAGCAATTAGGATTTTAAGAAGTTAGGATCTAAATGTGGGTATTGATAAGTTACTTTTTCTATACGACTTGTCCAGAATCGACTCATTTTTTGTCTAGATACTTTCCTAACCAATTAGTGTTTTCTAAAATTTAGGTTCTAACCTTGGTTACTGATATACTACTTTTTCGATACGACATGTACAAACTCGACTCATAGTCTCTGCCTAGATAATTATAAGAGTTCTTAGTATTTTCTTAAATTATGATCTAGTCGTGGATAGCGATATGTTGCCTTTTCCGTCCGACAAGTCCAGATTTGGCTCATGGTCCCTTTCATGATATTTTCTGGAGCGGTTTGTATTTTCTAAAAATTAGAGTTTAGCCGTAGGTACCGATATATTACCTTTTCCATCCGAGATGTCCAAAACTCGACTCAAAGTCTATTTTTGGATAATTTATGAGCAGTTAGTATTTCTCAAAAATTAGGGTATAGTCCTGAGTAACGATAAGTTACTTTTTCCATCTGACTTGTTCAACCTCGACTCATACTCTCTTTCTGAAAATTTTCCTGAGTGGTTTGTATTTTACGAAAGTGGGTACTGATTTGTTACTTCTTCTATCTGACATGTCCAGATTCGACACATAGCATTTGTCTTGATATTTTCATAAACGGTTAGTATTTTCTAAAAATAAAGTTCTAGCTGTGCGTAAAAATACGTTACTTTTTCCATATGATATGTCCAAATTGGACTCGTTATCCCTGTCTGGATAATTTCAAGAGCGTTTACTATATTCCATATGATGAGTTACTTTTTCCATACGATATGTCCAAACTCGACAAATATCCTTAGTTAGGATAATTTCCTTAGCATTTAGTATATTCCGACAATTAGGGTCTAGCTCTGGGTGACAATATATTTTTTTTTCATATGACATGTCCGAATTCAACTCTTATTCTATGTATGAATAATTTCTAAAGCATTTACTATTTTCTAAAAAATAGGGTATAATAGTGGATATTGATATATTATTTTTTCCCATCGACATGTGCAAGTCGACTCATAGTCTCTGTCTTGATAATATCCACACTGGTTAGTCTTTTCTTAAAATTAGGGTCTATTCGTGGATACCCAGATGTTACTTTTTCCATATGACATGTCCAAATTAGGGTATAGTCTTGAGTAACGAAAAGTTAGTTTTTCCATCTGACTTGTTCAAACTCGACTCATACTCTTTTTCTGAATATTTTCTTGAGTGGTTTGTATTTTACAAAAGTGAGTACTGATTTGTTACTTTTTCTATCAGACATGTTCAAATTCGACACATAGCATTTGTCTTGATATTTTCTTAAATGGTTAGTAATTTCTAAAAATTAAGTTCTATTTGTGCGTAAAAATATGTTACTTTTTCCATATGATATTTCCAAATTGGACTCTTTATCCCTGTCTGGATAATTTCAAGAGCGTTTACTATATTTCATATGATAAGTTACTTTTTCCATACGATATGTCCAAACTCGAAAAATAGTCTTTGTTAGGATAATTTCCTTCGCATTTAGTATATTCCGACAATTAGGGTCTAGCTCTAGGTGACGATATATTATTTTTTCAACTGACACGTCTGAATTCAACTCTTATTCTATGTATAAATAATTTCTAAAGCATTTACTATATTCGAAAAAATAGGATATAACAGTGGGTATCGATATGTTATTTTTTCCCTTCGACATGTGCAAGTCGACTCATAGTCTCTATCTCGATAATATCCAGACCAGTTGGTCTTTTCTATAATTAGGGTCTATTCGTGGGTACCCAGATGTTACTTTTTCCATATGACATGTCCAAACTCGCCTCATAGTCTTTATCTTGATAATTTCAAGAGCGTTTAGAAGTTGTAGAAAATTAGCGGCTAGCCGTGGGTACCCATATTTTATAATTTCCTTCCGATATGTCCAAACTCAACTCGTAATCTATATCTAGGTAATTTTCTAAGCGGTTAATATTTCTCAGTAATTAATGTCTAGTCGTGGGTACCGATCTATTACTTTTCCGTCCATCATGTCCAAACTCGACTCTCAGTCTCTGCCATGATAATTTCCAGAGAGATTTGTATTTTCAGAAAATTAGGGTCTAGGCGTGGGTATCTAGATATTACTTTTTCCATGCGTCATATACAAACTCGACCATAGTCTCCTTCTGGACAAATTCTGGAGCAATTAGGTTTTTAAGAAGTTAGGATCTAAATGTGGGTATTGATAAGTTACTTTTTCTATACGACTTGTCCAGAATCGACTCATTTTTTGTCTAGATACTTTCCTAACCAATTAGTGTTTTCTAAAATTTAGGTTCTAACCTTGGTTACTGATATACTACTTTTTCGATACGACATGTACAAACTCGACTCATAGTCTCTGCCTAGATAACTATAAGAGCTCTTAGTATTTTCTTAAATTATGATCTAGTCGTGGATAGCGATATCTTACTTTTTCCGTCTGACAAGTCCAGATTTGGCTCATGGTCCCTTTCATGATATTTTCTTGAGCGGTTAGTATTTTCTAAAAATTAGGGTTTAGCCGTAGGTACCGATATGTTACCTTTTCCATCCGAGATGTCCAAAAATCGACTCATAATCTATTTTTGGATAATTTATGAACAGTTAGTATTTCTCAAAAATTTAGGTACTGTCTTGACTAATGATAAGTTACTTTTTCCATCTGACTTGTTCAAACTCGACTCATACTCTCTTTTTGAATATGACTATTTTGGGATAATTTATGAACAGTTAGTATTTCTCAAAAATTAGAGTATAGACTTGAGTAACGATAGGTTACTTTTTCCATCTGACCTGTTAAAACTCGACTCATACTCTGTTTCTGAATTTTTTCCTGAGTGGTTTGCATTTTACGAAAGTGGGTACTGATTTGTTACTTTTTCTACCCGACATATCCAGATTCTACACATAGCATTTGTCTTTATATTTTCCTAAACGGTTAGTATTTTCCAAAAATTAAGTTCTTGCTGTGCGTAAATGTATGTTACTTTTTTCCGTACAATATGTCCAAACTCGACAAATAGCCATTGTTAGGATAATTTCCTTAGCATTTAGTATATTCCGACAATTATGGTCAAGCTCTTGGTGACGATATATTATTTTTTCATCTGACATGTCCGAATTCAACTCTTATTCTATGTATGAATATTTTCAAAAGCATTTACTATTTTCTAAAAAATAGGGTATAATAGTGGGTATCGATATGTTATTTTTTCCCTTCGACTTGTGCTTGTCGACTCATAGTCTCTATCTCGATAATATCCAGACTGGTGAGTCTTTTCTTAAATTTAGGGTCTATTCGTGGGTACCCAGATGTTACCTTTTCCATATAACATGTCCAAATTCCCCTCGTAGTCTCTGTCTTGATAATTTCAAGAGCATTTAGAAGTTGTAGAAAATTTGGGTCTACCCGTGGGTACCCAGATTTTATAATTTCCATCCGATATGTCCAAACTCAAATCGTAATCTATATCTAGGTAATTTTCTAAGCGGTTAATATTTCTCACTAATTAGTGTCTACTCGTGGTTACCAATATATTATTTTTCCGTCCAACAAGTCCAAACTCGAGTCTCTGTCTCTGCCATGATAATTTCCAGAGAGATTTGTATTTTCAGAAAATTAGGCTCTAGGCGTGGTTACCAAGATATTACTTTTTCCATGCGTCATATTCAAACTGGACGCATAGTCTCCTTCTGGACAAATTCTTGAGCAATTAGGATTTTAAGAAGTTATGATATAATTGTGGGTATTGATAAGTTACTTTTTCTATGCGACTTGTCCAAATTCGACTCATTCTTTGTCTAGATAATTTCCTAATCGATTAGTATTTTCTCAAATTTAGGGTCTAACCTTGGTTACCGATATACTACTTTTTCGATACGACATGTACAAACTCGAGTCATAGTCTCTGCCTTGATAACTATAAGAGCTCTTTGTATTTTCTTAAATTATAATCTAGTCGTGGATAGAGATATCTTACTTTTTCCGTCTAACAAGTCAAGATTTGGCTCATGGTCCCTTTCATTATATTTTCTTGAGCGGTTAGTATTTTCTAAAAATTAGAGTTTAGCCGTAGGTACCGATGTGGTACTCGACTCATAGTCTATTTTTGGATAATTTATGAACAGTTAGTATTTCTCAAAAATTTGGGTATAGTCTTGAGTAACGATAAGTTACTTTTTCCATCTGACTTGTTCAAAGTCGACTCATAATCTCTTTCTGAATATGACTATTTTTGGATAATTTATGAACAGTTAGTATTTCTCAAAATTAGAGTATAGTCTTGTGTAACGATAAGTTGCTTTTTCCATCTAACTTGTTCAAACTCGACTCAGACTCTCTTTCTGAATTTTTTCCTGATAGGTTTGTATTTTTTGAAAGTGGGTACTGATTTGTTACTTTTCTATCCGACATGTCTAGATTCGACACATAACATTTGTCTTGATATTTTCCTTAACGGTTAGTATTTTCTAATAATTAAGTTCTAGCTGTGCGTAAAAAATATGTTACTTTTTCTAATGATATGTCTAAATTGGTCTCTTTATCCCTGTCTGGATAATTTCAAGAGCGTTTACTATATTCCATATGATGAGTTACTTTTTCCATACGATATGTCCAAACTCGACAAATATCCTTAGTTAGGATAATTTCCTTAGCATTTAGTATATTCCGACAATTAGGGTCTAGCTCTGGGTGACAATATATTTTTTTTTCATATGACATGTCCGAATTCAACTCTTATTCTATGTATGAATAATTTCTAAAGCATTTACTATTTTCTAAAAAATAGGGTATAATAGTGGATATTGATATATTATTTTTTCCCATCGACATGTGCAAGTCGACTCATAGTCTCTGTCTTGATAATATCCACACTGGTTAGTCTTTTCTTAAAATTAGGGTCTATTCGTGGATACCCAGATGTTACTTTTTCCATATGACATGTCCAAATTAGCCTCATAGTCTCTGTCTTGATAATTTCAAGAGCGTTTAGAAGTTGTAAAAAATCAGGGTCTATCCGTGGGTACCCATATTTTATAATTTCCATATGATATGTCCAAACTCAACTCGTAATCTATATCTAGGTAATTTTCTAAGCGGTTACTATTTCTCACTAATTTTGTGTCTAGTCGTGGGTACCTATCTATTACTTTTCCGTCCAACATGTCCAAACTCGACCCTCTATCTCTGCCATGATAATTTCCTGAGAGATTTGTATTTTCAGAAAATAAGGGTCTAGGCGTGGATACCCAGATATTACTTTTTCCATGCGTCATATACAAACTCGTCTCATAATCTCCTTCTAGACAAATTCTAGACCAATTAGGATTTTAAGAAGTTATGATCTAAATGCGGGCCTTGATAAGTTACTTTTTCTGTGCGACTTGTCCAGATTCAACTCATTCTTTGTCTTGATAATTTCCTAATCGATTAGTATTTTCTAAAATTTTGGGTCTAACCTTGGTTACCGATATACTACTTTTTCGATACGACAAGTACAAACTCGACTCATATTCTCTGCCTAGATAACTATAAGAGATCTTAGTATTTTCTAAAATTATGATCTAGTCGTGGATAGGGATATGTTACTTTTTCTGTCATGGTCCCTTTCATGATATTTTCTGGAGCGGTTTGTATTTTCTAAAAATTAGAGTTTAGCCGTAGGTACCGATATATTACCTTTTCCATCCGAGATGTCCAAAACTCGACTCAAAGTCTATTTTTGGATAATTTATGAGCAGTTAGTATTTCTCAAAAATTAGGGTATAGTCCTGAGTAACGATAAGTTACTTTTTCCATCTGACTTGTTCAACCTCGACTCATACTCTCTTTCTGAAAATTTTCCTGAGTGGTTTGTATTTTACGAAAGTGGGTACTGATTTGTTACTTCTTCTATCCGACATGTCCAGATTCGACACATAGCATTTGTCTTGATATTTTCATAAACGGTTAGTATTTTCTAAAAATAAAGTTCTAGCTGTGCGTAAAAATATGTTACTTTTTCCATATGATATGTCCAAATTGGACTCGTTATCCCTGTCTGGATAATTTCAAGAGCGTTTACTATATTCCATATGATAAGTTACTTTTTCCATACGATAAGTCCAAACTCGACAAATAGTCTTTGTTAGGATAATTTCCTTAGCATTTAGTATATTCCGACAATTAGGGTCTAGCTCTGGGTTACGAGATATTATATTTTCAACTGACATGTCCAAATTCAATTCTTATTCTATGTATGAATAATTTCTAAAGCATTTACTATTTTCTAAAAAATAGGGTATAACGGTTGGTATCGATATGTTATTTTTTCCCTTCGACATGTGCAAGTCGACTCATAGTCTCTATCTCGATAACATCCAGACCAGTTAGTCTTTTCTTAAAATTAGGGTCTACTCGTGGGTACCCAAATGTTACTTTTTCCATTTTACATGTCCAAACTCGCCTCATAGTCTCTGTCATGATAATTTCAAGAGCGTTGAGAAATGATAGAAAATTAGGGGCTAGCAGTAGGTACCCATATTTTATAATCTCCATCCAATATGTCCAAACTAAACTCGTACTCTATATCTAGGTAATTTTCTAAGCGGTTAATATTTCTCAGTAATTAGTATCTAGTCGTGGGTACCGATCTATTACTTTTCCGTCCATCATGTCAAAACTCGACTCTCAGTCTCTGCCATGATAATTTCCAGAGAGATTTGTATTTTCAGAAAATTAGGGTCTAGGCGTGGGTACCCAGATATTACTTTTTCCATGCGTCATATACAAACTCGACCATAGTCTCCTTCTAGACAAATTCTGGAGCAATTAGGATTTTAAGAAGTTAGGATCTAAATGTGGGTATTGATAAGTTACTTTTTCTATACGACTTGTCCAGAATCGACTCATTTTATGTCTAGATACTTTCCTAACCAATTAGTGTTTTCTAAAATTTAGGTTCTAACCTTGGTTACTGATATACTACTTTTTCGATACGACATGTACAAACTCGACTCATAGTCTCTGCCTAGATAATTATAAGAGTTCTTAGTATTTTCTTAAATTATGATCTAGTCGTGGATAGCGATATGTTGCCTTTTCCGTCCGACAAGTCCAGATTTGGCTCATGGTCCCTTTCATGATATTTTCTGGAGCGGTTTGTATTTTCTAAAAATTAGAGTTTAGCCGTAGGTACCGATATATTACCTTTTCCATCCGAGATGTCCAAAACTCGACTCAAAGTCTATTTTTGGATAATTTATGAGCAGTTAGTATTTCTCAAAAATTAGGGTATAGTCCTGAGTAACGATAAGTTACTTTTTCCATCTGACTTGTTCAACCTCGACTCATACTCTCTTTCTGAAAATTTTCCTGAGTGGTTTGTATTTTACGAAAGTGGGTACTGATTTGTTACTTCTTCTATCCGACATGTCCAGATTCGACACATAGCATTTGTCTTGATATTTTCATAAACGGTTAGTATTTTCTAAAAATAAAGTTCTAGCTGTGCGTAAAAATATGTTACTTTTTCCATATGATATGTCCAAATTGGACTCGTTATCCCTGTCTGGATAATTTCAAGAGCGTTTACTATATTCCATATGATAAGTTACTTTTTCCATACGATAAGTCCAAACTCGACAAATAGTCTTTGTTAGGATAATTTCCTTAGCATTTAGTATATTCCGACAATTAGGGTCTAGCTCTGGGTTACGAGATATTATATTTTCAACTGACATGTCCAAATTCAATTCTTATTCTATGTATGAATAATTTCTAAAGCATTTACTATTCTCTAAAAAATAGGGTATAACGGTTGGTATCGATATGTTATTTTTTCCCTTCGACATGTGCAAGTCGACTCATAGTCTCTATCTCGATAACATCCAGACCAGTTAGTCTTTTCTTAAAATTAGGGTCTACTCGTGGGTACCCAAATGTTACTTTTTCCATTTTACATGTCCAAACTCGCCTCATAGTCTCTGTCATGATAATTTCAAGAGCGTTGAGAAATGATAGAAAATTAGGGGCTAGCAGTAGGTACCCATATTTTATAATCTCCATCCAATATGTCCAAACTAAACTCGTACTCTATATCTAGGTAATTTTCTAAGCGGTTAATATTTCTCAGTAATTAGTGTCTAGTCGTAGGTACCGATCTATTACTTTTCCGTCCATCATGTCCAAACTCGACTCTCAGTCTCTGCCATGATAATTTCCAGAGAGATTTGTATTTTCAGAAAATTAGGGTCTAGGCGTGGGTACCCAGATATTACTTTTTCCATGCGTCATATACAAACTCGACCATAGTCTCCTTCTAGACAAATTCTGGAGCAATTAGAATTTTAAGAAGTTAGGATCTAAATGTGGGTATTGATAAGTTACTTTTTCTATACGACTTGTCCAGAATCGACTCATTTTTTGTCTAGATACTTTCCTAACCAATTAGTGTTTTCTAAAATTTAGGTTCTAACCTTGGTTACTGATATACTACTTTTTCGATACGACATGTACAAACTCGACTCATAGTCTCTGCCTAGATAACTATAAGAGTTCTTAGTATTTTCTTAAATTATGATCTAGTCGTGGATAGCGATATGTTGCCTTTTCCGTCCGACAAGTCCAGATTTGGCTCATGGTCCCTTTCATGATATTTTCTGGAGCAGTTTGTATTTTCTAAAAATTAGAGTTTAGCCGTAGGTACCGATATATTACCTTTTTCATCCGAGATGTCCAAAACTCGACTCAAAGTCTATTTTTGGATAATTTATGAGCAGTTAGTATTTCTCAAAAATTAGGGTATAGTCCTGAGTAACGATAAGTTACTTTTTCCATCTGACTTGTTCAACCTCGACTCATACTCTCTTTCTGAAAATTTTCCTGAGTGGTTTGTATTTTACGAAAGTGGGTACTGATTTGTTACTTCTTCTATCCGACATGTCCAGATTCAACACATAGCATTTGTCTTGATATTTTCATAAACGGTTAGTATTTTCTAAAAATAAAGTTCTAGCTGTGCGTAAAAATATGTTACTTTTTCCATATGATATGTCCAAATTGGACTCGTTATCCCTGTCTGGATAATTTCAAGAGCGTTTACTATATTCCATATGATAAGTTACTTTTTCCATACGATAAGTCCAAACTCGACAAATAGTCTTTGTTAGGATAATTTCCTTAGCATTTAGTATATTCCGACAATTAGGGTCTAGCTCTGGGTTACGAGATATTATATTTTCAACTGACATGTCCAAATTCAATTCTTATTCTATGTATGAATAATTTCTAAAGCATTTACTATTTTCTAAAAAATAGGGTATAACGGTTGGTATCGATATGTTATTTTTTCCCTTCGACATGTGCAAGTCGACTCATAGTGTCTATCTCGATAACATCCAGACCAGTTAGTCTTTTCTTAAAATTAGGGTCTACTCGTGGGTACCCAAATGTTACTTTTTCCATTTTACATGTCCAAACTCGCCTCATAGTCTCTGTCATGATAATTTCAAGAGCATTGAGAAATGATAGAAAATTAGGGGCTAGCAGTAGGTACCCATATTTTATAATCTCCATCCAATATGTCCAAACTAAACTCGTACTCTATATCTAGGTAATTTTCTAAGCGGTTAATATTTCTTAGTAATTAGTGTTTAGTCGTGGGTACCGATCTATTACTTTTCCGTCCATCATGTCCAAACTCGACTCTCAGTCTCTGCCATGATAATTTCCAGAGAGATTTGTATTTTCAGAAAATTAGGGTCTAGGCGTGGGTACCCAGATATTACTTTTTCCATGCGTCATATACAAACTCGACCATAGTCTCCTTCTAGACAAATTCTGGAGCAATTAGGATTTTAAGAAGTTAGGATCTAAATGTGGGTATTGATAAGTTACTTTTTATATACGACTTGTCCAGAATCGACTCATTTTTTGTCTAGATACTTTCCTAACCAATTAGTGTTTTCTAAAATTTAGGTTCTAACCTTGGTTACTGATATACTACTTTTTCGATACGACATGTACAAACTCGACTCATAGTCTCTGCCTAGATAATTATAAGAGTTCTTAGTATTTTCTTAAATTATGATCTAGTCGTGGATAGCGATATGTTGCCTTTTCCGTCCGACAAGTCCAGATTTGGCTCATGGTCCCTTTCATGATATTTTCTGGAGCGGTTTGTATTTTCTAAAAATTAGAGTTTAGCCGTAGGTACCGATATATTACCTTTTCCATCCGAGATGTCCAAAACTCGACTCAAAGTCTATTTTTGGATAATTTATGAGCAGTTAGTATTTCTCAAAAATTAGGGTATAGTCCTGAGTAACGATAAGTTACTTTTTCCATCTGACTTGTTCAACCTCGACTCATACTCTCTTTCTGAAAATTTTCCTGAGTGGTTTGTATTTTACGAAAGTGGGTACTGATTTGTTACTTCTTCTATCCGACATGTCCAGATTCGACACATAGCATTTGTCTTGATATTTTCATAAACTGTTAGTATTTTCTAAAAATAAAGTTCTAGCTGTGCGTAAAAATATGTTACTTTTTCCATATGATATGTCCAAATTGGACTCGTTATCCCTGTCTGGATAATTTCAAGAGCGTTTACTATATTCCATATGATAAGTTACTTTTTCCATACGATAAGTCCAAACTCGACAAATAGTCTTTGTTAGGATAATTTCCTTAGCATTTAGTATATTCCGACAATTAGGGTCTAGCTCTGGGTTACGAGATATTATATTTTCAACTGACATGTCCAAATTCAATTCTTATTCTATGTATGAATAATTTCTAAAGCATTTACTATTTTCTAAAAAATAGGGTATAACGGTTGGTATCGATATGTTATTTTTTCCCTTCGACATGTGCAAGTCGACTCATAGTCTCTATCTCGATAACATCCAGACCAGTTAGTCTTTTCTTAAAATTAGGGTCTACTCGTGGGTACCCAAATGTTACTTTTTCCATTTTACATGTCCAAACTCGCCTCATTGTCTCTGTCATGATAATTTCAAGAGCGTTGAGAAATGATAGAAAATTAGGGGCTAGCAGTAGGTACCCATATTTTATAATCTCCATCCAATACGTCCAAACTAAACTCGTACTCTATATCTAGGTAATTTTCTAAGCGGTTAATATTTCTCAGTAATTAGTGTCTAGTCGTGGGTACCGATCTATTACTTTTCCGTCCAACATGTCCAAACTCGACTCTCTGCTCTGCCATGACAATTTCCAGAGAGATTTGTATTTTCAGAAAATTAGGGTCTAGGCGTGGGTACCCAGATATTACTTTTTCCATGCGTCATATACAAACTCGACCATAGTCTCCTTCTAGACAAATTCTGGAGCAATTAGGATTTTAAGAAGTTAGGATCTAAATGTGGGTATTGATAAGTTACTTTTTCTATACGACTTGTCCAGAATCGACTCATTTTTTGTCTAGATACTTTCCTAACCAATTAGTGTTTTCTAAAATTTAGGTTCTAACCTTGGTTACTGATATACTACTTTTTCGATACGACATGTACAAAATCGACTCATAGTCTCTGCCTAGATAATTATAAGAGTTCTTAGTATTTTCTTAAATTATGATCTAGTCGTGGATAGCGATATGTTGCCTTTTCCGTCCGACAAGTCCAGATTTGGCTCATGGTCCCTTTCATGATATTTTCTGGAGCGGTTTGTATTTTCTAAAAATTAGAGTTTAGCCGTAGGTACCGATATATTACCTTTTCCATCCGAGATGTCCAAAACTCGACTCAAAGTCTATTTTTGGATAATTTATGAGCAGTTAGTATTTCTCAAAAATTAGGGTATAGTTCTGAGTAACGATAAGTTACTTTTTCCATCTGACTTGTTCAACCTCGACTCATACTCTCTTTCTGAAAATTTTCCTGAGTGGTTTGTATTTTACGAAAGTGGGTACTGATTTGTTACTTCTTCTATCCGACATGTCCAGATTCGACACATAGCATTTGTCTTGATATTTTCATAAACGGTTAGTATTTTCTAAAAATAAAGTTCTAGCTGTGCGTAAAAATACGTTACTTTTTCCATATGATATGTCCAAATTGGACTCGTTATCCCTGTCTGGATAATTTCAAGAGCGTTTACTATATTCCATATGATAAGTTACTTTTTCCATACGATAAGTCCAAACTCGACAAATAGTCTTTGTTAGGATAATTTCCTTAGCATTTAGTATATTCCGACAATTAGGGTCTAGCTCTGGGTTACAAGATATATATTTTCAACTGACATGTCCAAATTCAATTCTTATTCTATGTATGAATAATTTCTAAAGCATTTACTATTTTCTAAAAAATAGGGTATAACGGTTGGTATCGATATGTTATTTTTTCCCTTCGACATGTGCAAGTCGACTCATAGTCTCTATCTCGATAACATCCAGACCAGTTAGTCTTTTCTTAAAATTAGGGTCTACTCGTGGGTACCCAAATGTTACTTTTTCCATTTTACATGTCCAAACTCGCCTCATAGTCTCTGTCATGATAATTTCAAGAGCGTTGAGAAATGATAGAAAATTAGGGGCTAGTAGTAGGTACCCATATTTTATAATCTCCATCCAATACGTCCAAACTAAACTCGTACTCTATATCTAGGTAATTTTCTAAGCGGTTAATATTTCTCAGTAATTAGTGTCTAGTCGTGGGTACCGATCTATTACTTTTCTGTCCAACATGTCCAAACTCGACTCTCTGCTCTGCCATGACAATTTCCAGAGAGATTTGTATTTTCAGAAAATTAGGGTCTAGGCGTGGGTACCCAGATATTACTTTTTCCATGCGTCATATACAAACTCGACCATAGTCTCCTTCTAGACAAATTCTGGAGCAATTAGAATTTTAAGAAGTTAGGATCTAAATGTGGGTATTGATAAGTTACTTTTTCTATACGACTTGTCCAGAATCGACTCATTTTTTGTCTAGATACTTTCCTAACCAATTAGTGTTTTCTAAAATTTAGGTTCTAACCTTGGTTACTGATATACTACTTTTTCGATACGACATGTACAAACTCGACTCATAGTCTCTGCCTAGATAATTATAAGAGTTCTTAGTATTTTCTTAAATTATGATCTAGTCGTGGATAGCGATATGTTGCCTTTTCCGTACGACAAGTCCAGATTTGGCTCATGGTCCCTTTCATGATATTTTCTGGAGCGGTTTGTATTTTCTAAAAATTAGAGTTTAGCCGTAGGTACCGATATATTACCTTTTCCATCCGAGATGTCCAAAACTCGACTCAAAGTCTATTTTTGGAAAATTTATGAGCAGTTAGTATTTCTCAAAAATTAGGGTATAGTCCTGAGTAACGATAAGTTACTTTTTCCATCTGACTTGTTCAACCTCGACTCATACTCTCTTTCTGAAAATTTTCCTGAGTGGTTTGTATTTTACGAAAGTGGGTACTGATTTGTTACTTCTTCTATCCGACATGTCCAGATTCGACACATAGCATTTGTCTTGATATTTTCATAAACGGTTAGTATTTTCTAAAAATAAAGTTCTAGCTGTGCGTAAAAATATGTTACTTTTTCCATATGATATGTCCAAATTGGACTCGTTATCCCTGTCTGGATAATTTCAAGAGCGTTTACTATATTCCATATGATAAGTTACTTTTTCCATACGATAAGTCCAAACTCGACAAATAGTCTTTGTTAGGATAATTTCCTTAGCATTTAGTATATTCCGACAATTAGGGTCTAGCTCTGGGTTACGAGATATTATATTTTCAACTGACATGTCCAAATTCAATTCTTATTCTATGTATGAATAATTTCTAAAGCATTTACTATTTTCTAAAAAATAGGGTATAACGGTTGGTATCGATATGTTATTTTTTCCCTTCGACATGTGCAAGTCGACTCATAGTCTCTATCTCGATAACATCCAGACCAGTTAGTCTTTTCTTAAAATTAGGGTCTACTCGTGGGTACCCAAATGTTACTTTTTCCATTTTACATGTCCAAACTCGCCTCATAGTCTCTGTCATGATAATTTCAAGAGCGTTGAGAAATGATAGAAAATTAGGGGCTAGTAGTAGGTACCCATATTTTATAATCTCCATCCAATACGTCCAAACTAAACTCGTACTCTATATCTAGGTAATTTTCTAAGCGGTTAATATTTCTCAGTAATTAGTGTCTAGTCGTGGGTACCGATCTATTACTTTTCCGTCCAACATGTCCAAACTCGACTCTCTGCTCTGCCATGACAATTTCCAGAGAGATTTGTATTTTCAGAAAATTAGGGTCTAGGCGTGGGTACCCAGATATTACTTTTTCCATGCGTCATATACAAACTCGACCATAGTCTCCTTCTAGACAAATTCTGGAGCAATTAGAATTTTAAGAAGTTAGGATCTAAATGTGGGTATTGATAAGTTACTTTTTCTATACGACCTGTCCAGAATCGACTCATTTTTTGTCTAGATACTTTCCTAACCAATTAGTGTTTTCTAAAATTTAGGTTCTAACCTTGGTTACTGATATACTACTTTTTCGATACGACATGTACAAACTCGACTCATAGTCTCTGCCTAGATAATTATAAGAGTTCTTAGTATTTTCTTAAATTATGATCTAGTCGTGGATAGCGATATGTTGCCTTTTCCGTCCGACAAGTCCAGATTTGGCTCATGGTCCCTTTCATGATATTTTCTGGAGCGGTTTGTATTTTCTAAAAATTAGAGTTTAGCCGTAGGTACCGATATATTACCTTTTCCATCCGAGATGTCCAAAACTCGACTCAAAGTCTATTTTTGGATAATTTATGAGCAGTTAGTATTTCTCAAAAATTAGGGTATAGTCCTGAGTAACGATAAGTTACTTTTTCCATCTGACTTGTTCAACCTCGACTCATACTCTCTTTCTGAAAATTTTCCTGAGTGGTTTGTATTTTACGAAAGTGGGTACTGATTTGTTACTTCTTCTATCCGACATGTCCAGATTCGACACATAGCATTTGTGTTTATATTTTCATAAACGGTTAGTATTTTCTAAAAATAAAGTTCTAGCTGTGCGTAAAAATATGTTACTTTTTCCATATGATATGTCCAAATTGGACTCGTTATCCCTGTCTGGATAATTTCAAGAGCGTTTACTATATTCCATATGATAAGTTACTTTTTCCATACGATAAGTCCAAACTCGACAAATAGTCTTTGTTAGGATAATTTCCTTAGCATTTAGTATATTCCGACAATTAGGGTCTAGCTCTGGGTTACGAGATATTATATTTTCAACTGACATGTCCAAATTCAATTCTTATTCTATGTATGAATAATTTCTAAAGCATTTACTATTTTCTAAAAAATAGGGTATAACGGTTGGTATCGATATGTTATTTTTTCCCTTCGACATGTGCAAGTCGACTCATAGTCTCTATCTCGATAACATCCAGACCAGTTAGTCTTTTCTTAAAATTAGGGTCTACTCGTGGGTACCCAAATGTTACTTTTTCCATTTTACATGTCCAAACTCGCCTCATAGTCTCTGTCATGATAATTTCAAGAGCGTTGAGAAATGATAGAAAATTAGGGGCTAGCAGTAGGTACCCATATTTTATAATCTCCATCCAATACGTCCAAACTAAACTCGTACTCTATATCTAGGTAATTTTCTAAGCGGTTAATATTTCTCAGTAATTAGTGTCTAGTCGTGGGTACCGATCTATTACTTTTCCGTCCAACATGTCCAAACTCGACTCTCTGCTCTACCATGACAATTTCCAGAGAGATTTGTATTTTCAGAAAATTAGGGTCTAGGCGTGGGTACCCAGATATTACTTTTTCCATGCGTCATATACAAACTCGACCATAGTCTCCTTCTAGACAAATTCTGGAGCAATTAGGATTTTAAGAAGTTAGGATCCAAATGTGGGTATTGATAAAATACTTTTTCTATGCGACTTGTCCTGAATTGACTCATTTTTTGTTTAGATACTTTTCCTAATCAATTAGTGTTTTCTAAAATTTAGGTTCTAACCTTGGTTACTGATATACTACTTTTTCGATACGACATGTACAAACTCGACTCATAGTCTCTGCCTAGATAATTATAAGAGTTCTTAGTATTTTCTTAAATTATGATCTAGTCGTGGATAGCGATATGTTGCCTTTTCCGTCCGACAAGTCCAGATTTGGCTCATGGTCCCTTTCATGATATTTTCTGGAGCGGTTTGTATTTTCTAAAAATTAGAGTTTAGCAGTAGGTACCGATATATTACCTTTTCCATCCGAGATGTCCAAAACTCGACTCAAAGTCTATTTTTAGATAATTTATGAGCAGTTAGTATTTCTCAAAAATTAGGGTATAGTCCTGAGTAACAATAAGTTACTTTTT
This sequence comes from Cardamine chenopodiifolia, assembly GCA_963922655.1. Lineage (NCBI taxonomy): Eukaryota > Viridiplantae > Streptophyta > Magnoliopsida > Brassicales > Brassicaceae > Cardamine > Cardamine chenopodiifolia. Next base: position 10,524,008 of record OZ000486.1, on the reverse strand, counting down.
CCATCTGACTTGTTCAACCTCGACTCATACTCTCCTTCTGAAAATTTTCCTGAGTGGTTTGTATTTTACGAAAGTGGGTACTGATTTGTTACTTCTTCTATCCGACATGTCCAGATTCGACACATAGCATTTGTCTTGATATTTTCATAAACGGTTAGTATTTTCTAAAAATAAAGTTCTAGCTGTGCGTAAAAATACGTTACTTTTTCCATATGATATGTCCAAATTGGACTCGTTATCCCTGTCTGGATAATTTCAAGAGCGTTTACTATATTCCATATGATAAGTTACTTTTTCCATACGATAAGTCCAAACTCGACAAATAGTCTTTGTTAGGATAATTTCCTTAGCATTTAGTATATTCCGACAATTAGGGTCTAGCTCTGGGTTACGAGATATTATATTTTCAACTGACATGTCCAAATTCAATTCTTATTCTATGTATGAATAATTTCTAAAACATTTACTATTTTCTAAAAAATAGGGTATAACGGTTGGTATCGATATGTTATTTTTTCCCTTCGACATGTGCAAGTCGACTCATAGTCTCTATCTCGATAACATCCAGACCAGTTAGTCTTTTCTTAAAATTAGGGTCTACTCGTGGGTACCCAAATGTTACGTTTTCCATTTTACATGTCCAAACTCGCCTCATAGTCTCTGTCATGATAATTTCAAGAGCGTTGAGAAATGATAGAAAATTAGGGGCTAGCAGTAGGTACCCATATTTTATAATCTCCATCCAATACGTCCAAACTAAACTCGTACTCTATATCTAGGTAATTTTCTAAGCGGTTAATATTTCTCAGTAATTAGTGTCTAGTCGTGGGTACCGATCTATTACTTTTCCGTCCAACATGTCCAAACTCGACTCTCTGCTCTGCCATGACAATTTCCAGAGAGATTTGTATTTTCAGAAAATTAGGGTCTAGGCGTGGGTACCCAGATATTACTTTTTCCATGCGTCATATACAAACTCGACCATAGTCTCCTTCTAGACAAATTCTGGAGCAATTAGGATTTTAAGAAGTTAGGATCTAAATGTGGGTATTGATAAGTTACTTTTTCTATGCGACTTGTCCTGATTTGACTCATTTTTTGTTTAGATACTTTCCTAATCAATTAGTGTTTTCTAAAATTTAGGTTCTAACCTTGGTTACTGATATACTACTTTTTCGATACGACATGTACAAACTCGACTCATAGTCTCTGCCTAGATAATTATAAGAGTTCTTAGTATTTTCTTAAATTATGATCTAGTCGTGGATAGCGATATGTTGCCTTTTCCGTCCGACAAGTCCAGATTTGGCTCATGGTCCCTTTCATGATATTTTCTGGAGCGGTTTGTATTTTCTAAAAATTAGTGTTTAGCCGTAGGTACCGATATATTACCTTTTCCATCCGAGATGTCCAAAACTCGACTCAAAGTCTATTTTTGGATAATTTATGAGCAGTTAGTATTTCTCAAAAATTAGGGTATAGTCCTGAGTAACGATAAGTTACTTTTTCCATCTGACTTGTTCAACCTCGACTCATACTCTCTTTCTGAAAATTTTCCTGAGTGGTTTGTATTTTACGAAAGTGGGTACTGATTTGTTACTTCTTCTATCCGACATGTCCAGATTCGACACATAGCATTTGTCTTGATATTTTCATAAACGGTTAGTATTTTCTAAAAATAAAGTTCTAGCTGTGCGTAAAAATATGTTACTTTTTCCATATGATATGTCCAAATTGGACTCGTTATCCCTGTCTGGATAATTTCAAGAGCGTTTACTATATTCCATATGATAAGTTACTTTTTCCATACGATAAGTCCAAACTCGACAAATAGTCTTTGTTAGGATAATTTCCTTAGCATTTAGTATATTCCGACAATTAGGGTCTAGCTCTGGGTTACGAGATATTATATTTTCAACTGACATGTCCAAATTCAATTCTTATTCTATGTATGAATAATTTCTAAAGCATTTACTATTTTCTAAAAAATAGGGTATAACGGTTGGTATCGATATGTTATATTTTCCCTTCGACATGTGCAAGTCGACTCATAGTCTCTATCTCGATAACATCCAGACCAGTTAGTCTTTTCTTAAAATTAGGGTCTACTCGTGGGTACCCAAATGTTACTTTTTCCATTTTACATGTCCAAACTCGCCTCATAGTCTCTGTCATGATAATTTCAAGAGCGTTGAGAAATGATAGAAAATTAGGGGCTAGTAGTAGGTACCCATATTTTATAATCTCCATCCAATACGTCCAAACTAAACTCGTACTCTATATCTGGGTAATTTTCTAAGCGGTTAATATTTCTCAGTAATTAGTGTCTAGTCGTGGGTACCGATCTATTACTTTTCCGTCCAACATGTCCAAACTCGACTCTCTGCTCTGCCATGACAATTTCCAGAGAGATTTGTATTTTCAGAAAATTAGGGTCTAGGCGTGGGTACCCAGATATTACTTTTTCCATGCGTCATATACAAACTCGACCATAGTCTCCTTCTAGACAAATTCTGGAGCAATTAGAATTTTAAGAAGTTAGGATCTAAATGTGGGTATTGATAAGTTACTTTTTCTATACGACTTGTCCAGAATCGACTCATTTTTTGTCTAGATACTTTCCTAACCAATTAGTGTTTTCTAAAATTTAGGTTCTAACCTTGGTTACTGATATACTACTTTTTCGATACGACATGTACAAACTCGACTCATAGTCTCTGCCTAGATAATTATAAGAGTTCTTAGTATTTTCTTAAATTATGATCTAGTCGTGGATAGCGATATGTTGCCTTTTCCGTCCGACAAGTCCAGATTTGGCTCATGGTCCCTTTCATGATATTTTCTGGAGCGGTTTGTATTTTCTAAAAATTAGAGTTTAGCCGTAGGTACCGATATATTACCTTTTCCATCCGAGATGTCCAAAACTCGACTCAAAGTCTATTTTTGGATAATTTATGAGCAGTTAGTATTTCTCAAAAATTAGGGTATAGTCCTGAGTAACGATAAGTTACTTTTTCCATCTGACTTGTTCAACCTCGACTCATACTCTCTTTCTGAAAATTTTCCTGAGTGGTTTGTATTTTACGAAAGTGGGTACTGATTTGTTACTTCTTCTATCCGACATGTCCAGATTCAACACATAGCATTTGTCTTGATATTTTCATAAACGGTTAGTATTTTCTAAAAATAAAGTTCTAGCTGTGCGTAAAAATATGTTACTTTTTCCATATGATATGTCCAAATTGGACTCGTTATCCCTGTCTAGATAATTTCAAGAGCGTTTACTATATTCCATATGTTAAGTTACTTTTTCCATACGATAAGTCCAAACTCGACAAATAGTCTTTGTTAGGATAATTTCCTTAGCATTTAGTATATTCCGACAATTAGGGTCTAGCTCTGGGTTACGAGATATTATATTTTCAACTGACATGTCCAAATTCAATTCTTATTCTATGTATGAATAATTTCTAAAGCATTTACTATTTTCTAAAAAATAGGGTATAACGGTTGGTATCGATATGTTATTTTTTCCCTTCGACATGTGCAAGTCGACTCATAGTCTCTATCTCGATAACATCCAGACCAGTTAGTCTTTTCTTAAAATTAGGGTCTACTCGTGGGTACCCAAATGTTACTTTTTCCATTTTACATGTCCAAACTCGCCTCATAGTCTCTGTCATGATAATTTCAAGAGCGTTGAGAAATGATAGAAAATTAGGGGCTAGCAGTAGGTACCCATATTTTATAATCTCCATCCAATACGTCCAAACTAAACTCGTACTCTATATCTAGGTAATTTTCTAAGCGGTTAATATTTCTCAGTAATTAGTGTCTAGTCGTGGGTACCGATCTATTACTTTTCCGTCCAACATGTCCAAACTCGACTCTCTGCTCTGCCATGACAATTTCCAGAGAGATTTGTATTTTCAGAAAATTAGGGTCTAGGCGTGGGTACCCAGATATTACTTTTTCCATGCGTCATATACAAACTCGACCATAGTCTCCTTCTAGACAAATTCTGGAGCAATTAGGATTTTAAGAAGTTAGGATCCAAATGTGGGTATTGATAAAATACTTTTTCTATGCGACTTGTCCTGAATTGACTCATTTTTTGTTTAGATACTTTTCCTAATCAATTAGTGTTTTCTAAAATTTAGGTTCTAACCTTGGTTACTGATATACTACTTTTTCGATACGACATGTACAAACTCGACTCATAGTCTCTGCCTAGATAATTATAAGAGTTCTTAGTATTTTCTTAAATTATGATCTAGTCGTGGATAGCGATATGTTGCCTTTTCCGTCCGACAAGTCCAGATTTGGCTCATGGTCCCTTTCATGATATTTTCTGGAGCGGTTTGTATTTTCTAAAAATTAGAGTTTAGCAGTAGGTACCGATATATTACCTTTTCCATCCGAGATGTCCAAAACTCGACTCAAAGTCCATTTTTAGATAATTTATGAGCAGTTAGTATTTCTCAAAAATTAGGGTATAGTCCTGAGTAACAATAAGTTACTTTTTCCATCTGACTTGTTCAACCTCGACTCATACTCTCCTTCTGAAAATTTTCCTGAGTGGTTTGTATTTTACGAAAGTGGGTACTGATTTGTTACTTCTTCTATCCGACATGTCCAGATTCGACACATAGCATTTGTCTTGATATTTTCATAAACGGTTAGTATTTTCTAAAAATAAAGTTCTAGCTGTGCGTAAAAATACGTTACTTTTTCCATATGATATGTCCAAATTGGACTCGTTATCCCTGTCTGGATAATTTCAAGAGCGTTTACTATATTCCATATGATAAGTTACTTTTTCCATACGATAAGTCCAAACTCGACAAATAGTCTTTGTCAGGATAATTTCCTTAGCATTTAGTATATTCCGACAATTAGGGTCTAGCTCTGGGTTACGAGATATTATATTTTCAACTGACATGTCCAAATTCAATTCTTATTCTATGTATGAATAATTTCTAAAGCATTTACTATTTTCTAAAAAATAGGGTATAACGGTTGGTATCGATATGTTATTTTTTCCCTTCGACATGTGCAAGTCGACTCATAGTCTCTATCTCGATAACATCCAGACCAGTTAGTCTTTTCTTAAAATTGGGGTCTACTCGTGGGTACCCAAATGTTACTTTTTCCATTTTACATGTCCAAACTCGCCTCATAGTCTCTGTCATGATAATTTCAAGAGCGTTGAGAAATGATAGAAAATTAGGGGCTAGTAGTAGGTACCCATATTTTATAATCTCCATCCAATACGTCCAAACTAAACTCGTACTCTATATCTAGGTAATTTTCTAAGCGGTTAATATTTCTCAGTAATTAGTGTCTAGTCGTGGGTACCGATCTATTACTTTTCCGTCCAACATGTCCAAACTCGACTCTCTGCTCTGCCATGACAATTTCCAGAGAGATTTGTATTTTCAGAAAATTAGGGTCTAGGCGTGGGTACCCAGATATTACTTTTTCCATGCGTCATATACAAACTCGACCATAGTCTCCTTCTAGACAAATTCTGGAGCAATTAGGATTTTAAGAAGTTAGGATCCAAATGTGGGTATTGATAAAATACTTTTTCTATGCGACTTGTCCTGAATTGACTCATTTTTTGTTTAGATACTTTTCCTAATCAATTAGTGTTTTCTAAAATTTAGGTTCTAACCTTGGTTACTGATATACTACTTTTTCGATACGACATGTACAAACTCGACTCATAGTCTCTGCCTAGATAATTATAAGAGTTCTTAGTATTTTCTTAAATTATGATCTAATCGTGGATAGCGATATGTTGCCTTTTCCGTCCGACAAGTCCAGATTTGGCTCATGGTCCCTTTCATGATATTTTCTGGAGCGGTTTGTATTTTCTAAAAATTAGAGTTTAGCCGTAGGTACCGATATATTACCTTTTCCATCCGAGATGTCCAAAACTCGACTCAAAGTCTATTTTTGGATAATTTATAAGCAGTTAGTATTTCTCAAAAATTAGGGTATAGTCCTGAGTAACGATAAGTTACTTTTTCCATCTGACTTGTTCAACCTCGACTCATACTCTCTTTCTAAAAATTTTCTTGAGTGGTTTGTATTTTACGAAAGTGGGTACTGATTTGTTACTTCTTCTATCCGACATGTCCAGATTCGACACATAGCATTTGTGTTGATATTTTCATAAACGGTTAGTATTTGCTAAAAATAAAGTTCTAGTTGTGCGTAAAAATACGTTACTTTTTCCATATGATATGTCCAAATTGGACTCGTTATCCCTGTCTGGATAATTTCAAGAGCGTTTACTATATTCCATATGATAAGTTACTTTTTCCATACGATAAGTCCAAACTCGACAAATAGTCTTTGTCAGGATAATTTCCTTAGCATTTAGTATATTCCGACAATTAGGGTCTAGCTCTGGGTTACGAGATATTATATTTTCAACTGACATGTCCAAATTCAATTCTTATTCTATGTATGAATAATTTCTAAAGCATTTACTATTTTCTAAAAAATAGGGTATAACGGTTGGTATCGATATGTTATTTTTTCCCTTCGACATGTGCAAGTCGACTCATAGTCTCTATCTCGATAACATCCAGACCAGTTAGTCTTTTCTTAAAATTGGGGTCTACTCGTGGGTACCCAAATGTTACTTTTTCCATTTTACATGTCCAAACTCGCCTCATAGTCTCTGTCATGATAATTTCAAGAGCGTTGAGAAATGATAGAAAATTAGGGGCTAGTAGTAGGTACCCATATTTTATAATCTCCATCCAATACGTCCAAACTAAACTCGTACTCTATATCTAGGTAATTTTCTAAGCGGTTAATATTTCTCAGTAATTAGTGTCTAGTCGTGGGTACCGATCTATTACTTTTCCGTCCAACATGTCCAAACTTGACTCTCTGCTCTGCCATGACAATTTCCAGAGAGATTTGTATTTTCAGAAAATTAGGGTCTAGGCGTGGGTACCCAGATATTACTTTTTCCATGCGTCATATACAAACTCGACCATAGTCTCCTTCTAGACAAATTCTGGAGCAATTAGGATTTTAAGAAGTTAGGATCTAAATGTGGGTATTGATAAGTTACTTTTTCTATGCGACTTGTCCTGAATTGACTCATTTTTTGTTTAGATACTTTCCTAATCAATTAGTGTTTTCTAAAATTTAGGTTCTAACCTTGGTTACTGATATACTACTTTTTCGATACGACATGTACAAACTCGACTCATAGTCTCTGCCTAGATAATTATAAGAGTTCTTAGTATTTTCTTAAATTATGATCTAGTCGTGGATAGCGATATGTTGCCTTTTCCGTCCGACAAGTCCAGATTTGGCTCATGGTCCCTTTCATGATATTTTCTGGAGCGGTTTGTATTTTCTAAAAATTAGAGTTTAGCCGTAGGTACCGATATATTACCTTTTCCATCCGAGATGTCCAAAACTCGACTCAAAGTCTATTTTTGGATAATTTATAAGCAGTTAGTATTTCTCAAAAATTAGGGTATAGTCCTGAGTAACGATAAGTTACTTTTTCCATCTGACTTGTTCAACCTCGACTCATACTCTCTTTCTAAAAATTTTCCTGAGTGGTTTGTATTTTACGAAAGTGGGTACTGATTTGTTACTTCTTCTATCCGACATGTCCAGATTCGACACATAGCATTTGTCTTGATATTTTCATAAACGGTTAGTATTTTCTAAAAATAAAGTTCTAGCTGTGCGTAAAAATACGTTACTTTTTCCATATGATATGTCCAAATTGGACTCGTTATCCCTGTCTGGATAATTTCAAGAGCGTTTACTATATTCCATATGATAAGTTACTTTTTCCATACGATAAGTCCAAACTCGACAAATAGTCTTTGTTAGGATAATTTCCTTAGCATTTAGTATATTCCGACAATTAGGGTCTAGCTCTGGGTTACGAGATATTATATTTTCAACTGACATGTCCAAATTCAATTCTTATTCTATGTATGAATAATTTCTAAAGCATTTACTATTTTCTAAAAAATAGGGTATAACGGTTGGTATCGATATGTTATTTTTTCCCTTCGACATGTGCAAGTCGACTCATAGTCTCTATCTCGATAACATCCAGACCAGTTAGTCTTTTCTTAAAATTAGGGTCTACTCGTGGGTACCCAAATGTTACTTTTTCCATTTTACATGTCCAAACTCGCCTCATAGTCTCTGTCATGATAATTTCAAGAGCGTTGAGAAATGATAGAAAATTAGGGGCTAGCAGTAGGTACCCATATTTTATAATCTCCATCCAATACGTCCAAACTAAACTCGTACTCTATATCTAGGTAATTTTCTAAGCGGTTAATATTTCTCAGTAATTAGTGTCTAGTCGTGGGTACCGATCTATTACTTTTCCGTCCAACATGTCCAAACTCGACTCTCTGCTCTGCCATGACAATTTCCAGAGAGATTTGTATTTTCAGAAAATTAGGGTCTAGGCGTGGGTACCCAGATATTACTTTTTCCATGCGTCATATACAAACTCGACCATAGTCTCCTTCTAGACAAATTCTGGAGCAATTAGGATTTTAAGAAGTTAGGATCTAAATGTGGGTATTGATAAGTTACTTTTTCTATGCGACTTGTCCTGAATTGACTCATTTTTTGTTTAGATACTTTCCTAATCAATTAGTGTTTTCTAAAATTTAGGTTCTAACCTTGGTTACTGATATACTACTTTTTCGATACGACATGTACAAACTCGACTCATAGTCTCTGCCTAGATAATTATAAGAGTTCTTAGTATTTTCTTAAATTATGATCTAGTCGTGGATAGCGATATGTTGCCTTTTCCGTCCGACAAGTCCAGATTTGGCTCATGGTCCCTTTCATGATATTTTCTGGAGCGGTTTGTATTTTCTAAAAATTAGAGTTTAGCCGTAGGTACCGATATATTACCTTTTCCATCCGAGATGTCCAAAACTCGACTCAAAGTCTATTTTTGGATAATTTATAAGCAGTTAGTATTTCTCAAAAATTAGGGTATAGTCCTGAGTAACGATAAGTTACTTTTTCCATCTGACTTGTTCAACCTCGACTCATACTCTCTTTCTGAAAATTTTCCTGAGTGGTTTGTATTTTACGAAAGTGGGTACTGATTTGTTACTTTTTCTATCCGACATGTCCAGATTCGACACATAGCATTTGTCTTGATATTTTCATAAACGGTTAGTATTTTCTAAAAATAAAGTTCTAGCTGTGCGTAAAAATACGTTACTTTTTCCATATGATATGTCCAAATTGGACTCGTTATCCCTGTCTGGATAATTTCAAGAGCGTTTACTATATTCCATATGATAAGTTACTTTTTCCATACGATAAGTCCAAACTCGACAAATAGTATTTGTTAAGATAATTTCCTTAGCATTTAGTATATTCCGACAATTAGGGTCTAGTTCTGGGTTACGAGATATTATATTTTCAACTGACATGTCCAAATTCAATTCTTATTCTATGTATGAATAATTTCTAAAGCATTTACTATTTTCTAAAAAATAGGGTATAACGGTTGGTATCGATATGTTATTTTTTCCCTTCGACATGTGCAAGTCGACTCATAGTCTCTATCTCGATAACATCCAGACCAGTTAGTCTTTTCTTAAAATTAGGGTCTACTCGTGGGTACCCAAATGTTACTTTTTCCATTTTACATGTCCAAACTCGCCTCATAGTCTCTGTCATGATAATTTCAAGAGCGTTGAGAAATGATAGAAAATTAGGGGCTAGCAGTAGGTACCCATATTTTATAATCTCCATCCAATACGTCCAAACTAAACTCGTACTCTATATCTAGGTAATTTTCTAAGCGGTTAATATTTCTCAGTAATTAGTGTCTAGTCGTGGGTACCGATCTATTACTTTTCCGTCCAACATGTCCAAACTCGATTCTCTGCTCTGCCATGACAATTTCCAGAGAGATTTGTATTTTCAGAAAATTAGGGTCTAGGCGTGGGTACCCAGATATTACTTTTTCCATGCGTCATATACAAACTCGACCATAGTCTCCTTCTAGACAAATTCTGGAGCAATTAGGATTTTAAGAAGTTAGGATCTAAATGTGGGTATTGATAAGTTACTTTTTCTATGCGACTTGTCCTGAATTGACTCATTTTTTGTTTAGATACTTTCCTAATCAATTAGTGTTTTCTAAAATTTAGGTTCTAACCTTGGTTACTGATATACTACTTTTTCGATACGACATGTACAAACTCGACTCATAGTCTCTGCCTAGATAATTATAAGAGTTCTTAGTATTTTCTTAAATTATGATCTAGTCGTGGATAGCGATATGTTGCCTTTTCCGTCCGACAAGTCCAGATTTGGCTCATGGTCCCTTTCATGATATTTTCTGGAGCGGTTTGTATTTTCTAAAAATTAGAGTTTAGCCGTAGGTACCGATATATTACCTTTTCCATCCGAGATGTCCAAAACTCGACTCAAAGTCTATTTTTGGATAATTTATAAGCAGTTAGTATTTCTCAAAAATTAGGGTATAGTCCTGAGTAACGATAAGTTACTTTTTCCATCTGACTTGTTCAACCTCGACTCATACTCTCTTTCTGAAAATTTTCCTGAGTGGTTTGTATTTTACGAAAGTGGGTACTGATTTGTTACTTTTTCTATCCGACATGTCCAGATTCGACACATAGCATTTGTCTTGATATTTTCATAAACGGTTAGTATTTTCTAAAAATAAAGTTCTAGCTGTGCGTAAAAATACGTTACTTTTTCCATATGATATGTCCAAATTGGACTCGTTATCCCTGTCTGGATAATTTCAAGAGCGTTTACTATATTCCATATGATAAGTTACTTTTTCCATACGATAAGTCCAAACTCGACAAATAGTCTTTGTTAGGATAATTTCCTTAGCATTTAGTATATTCTGACAATTAGGGTCTAGCTCTGGGTTACGAGATATTATATTTTCAACTGACATGTCCAAATTCAATTCTTATTCTATGTATGAATAATTTCTAAAGCATTTACTATTTTCTAAAAAATAGGGTATAACGGTTGGTATCGATATGTTATTTTTTCCCTTCGACATGTGCAAGTCAACTCATAGTCTCTATCTCGATAACATCCAGACCAGTTAGTCTTTTCTTAAAATTAGGGTCTACTCGTGGGTACCCAAATGTTACTTTTTCCATTTTACATGTCCAAACTCGCCTCATAGTCTCTGTCATGATAATTTCAAGAGCGTTGAGAAATGATAGAAAATTAGGGGCTAGCAGTAGGTACCCATATTTTATAATCTCCATCCAATACGTCCAAACTAAACTCGTACTCTATATCTAGGTAATTTTCTAAGCGGTTAATATTTCTCAGTAATTAGTGTCTAGTCGTGGGTACCGATCTATTACTTTTCCGTCCAACATGTCCAAACTCGACTCTCTGCTCTGCCATGACAATTTCCAGAGAGATTTGTATTTTCAGAAAATTAGGGTCTAGGCGTGGGTACCCAGATATTACTTTTTCCATGCGTCATATACAAACTCGACCATAGTCTCCTTCTAGACAAATTCTGGAGCAATTAGGATTTTAAGAAGTTAGGATCTAAATGTGGGTATTGATAAGTTACTTTTTCTATGCGACTTGTCCTGAATTGACTCATTTTTTGTTTAGATACTTTCCTAATCAATTAGTGTTTTCTAAAATTTAGGTTCTAACCTTGGTTACTGATATACAACTTTTTCGATACGACATGTACAAACTCGACTCATAGTCTCTGCCTAGATAATTATAAGAGTTCTTAGTATTTTCTTAAATTATGATCTAGTCGTGGATAGCGATATGTTGCCTTTTCCGTCCGACAAGTCCAGATTTGGCTCATGGTCCCTTTCATGATATTTTCTGGAGCGGTTTTTATTTTCTAAAAATTAGAGTTTACCCGTAGGTACCGATATATTACCTTTTCCATCCGAGATGTCCAAAACTCGACTCAAAGTCTATTTTTGGATAATTTATGAGTAGTTAGTATTTCTCAAAAATTAGGGTATAGTCCTGAGTAACGATAAGTTACTTTTTCCATCTGACTTGTTCAACCTCGACTCATACTCTCTTTCTGAAAATTTTCCTGAGTGGTTTGTATTTTACGAAAGTGGGTACTGATTTGTTACTTCTTCTATCCGACATGTCCAGATTCGACACATAGCATTTGTCTTGATATTTTCATAAACGGTTAGTATTTTCTAAAAATAAAGTTCTAGCTGTGCGTAAAAATACGTTACTTTTTCCATATGATATGTCCAAGTTGGACTCGTTATCCCTGTCTGGATAATTTCAAGAGCATTTACTATATTCCATATGATAAGTTACTTTTTCCATACGATAAGTCCAAACTCGACAAATAGTCTTTGTTAGGATAATTTCCTTAGCATTTAGTATATTCTGACAATTAGGGTCTAGCTCTGGGTTACGAGATATTATATTTTCAACTGACATGTCCAAATTCAATTCTTATTCTATGTATGAATAATTTCTAAAGCATTTACTATTTTCTAAAAAATAGGGTATAACGGTTGGTATCGATATGTTATTTTTTCCCTTCGACATGTGCAAGTCAACTCATAGTCTCTATCTCGATAACATCCAGACCAGTTAGTCTTTTCTTAAAATTAGGGTCTACTCGTGGGTACCCAAATGTTACTTTTTCCATTTTACATGTCCAAACTCGCCTCATAGTCTCTGTCATGATAATTTCAAGAGCGTTGAGAAATGATAGAAAATTAGGGGCTAGCAGTAGGTACCCATATTTTATAATCTCCATCCAATACGTCCAAACTAAACTCGTACTCTATATCTAGGTAATTTTCTAAGCGGTTAATATTTCTCAGTAATTAGTGTCTAGTCGTGGGTACCGATCTATTACTTTTCCGTCCAACATGTCCAAACTCGACTCTCTGCTCTGCCATGACAATTTCCAGAGAGATTTGTATTTTCAGAAAATTAGGGTCTAGGCGTGGGTACCCAGATATTACTTTTTCCATGCGTCATATACAAACTCGACCATAGTCTCCTTCTAGACAAATTCTGGAGCAATTAGGATTTTAAGAAGTTAGGATCTAAATGTGGGTATTGATAAGTTACTTTTTCTATGCGACTTGTCCTGAATTGACTCATTTTTTGTTTAGATACTTTCCTAATCAATTAGTGTTTTCTAAAATTCAGGTTCTAACCTTGGTTACTGATATACTACTTTTTCGATACGACATGTACAAACTCGACTCATAGTCTCTGCCTAGATAATTATAAGAGTTCTTAGTATTTTCTTAAATTATGATCTAGTCGTGGATAGCGATATGTTGCCTTTTCCGTCCGACAAGTCCAGATTTGGCTCATGGTCCCTTTCATGATATTTTCTGGAGCGGTTTTTATTTTCTAAAAATTAGAGTTTACCCGTAGGTACCGATATATTACCTTTTCCATCCGAGATGTCCAAAACTCGACTCAAAGTCTATTTTTGGATAATTTATGAGCAGTTAGTATTTCTCAAAAATTAGGGTATAGTCCTGAGTAACGATAAGTTACTTTTTCCATCTGACTTGTTCAACCTCGACTCATACTCTCTTTCTGAAAATTTTCCTGAGTGGTTTGTATTTTACGAAAGTGGGTACTGATTTGTTACTTCTTCTATCCGACATGTCCAGATTCGACACATAGCATTTGTCTTGATATTTTCATAAACGGTTAGTATTTTCTAAAAATAAAGTTCTAGCTGTGCGTAAAAATACGTTACTTTTTCCATATGATATGTCCAAGTTGGACTCGTTATCCCTGTCTGGATAATTTCAAGAGCATTTACTATATTCCATATGATAAGTTACTTTTTCCATACGATAAGTCCAAACTCGACAAATAGTCTTTGTTAGGATAATTTCCTTAGCATTTAGTATATTCTGACAATTAGGGTCTAGCTCTGGGTTACGAGATATTATATTTTCAACTGACATGTCCAAATTCAATTCTTATTCTATGTATGAATAATTTCTAAAGCATTTACTATTTTCTAAAAAATAGGGTATAACGGTTGGTATCGATATGTTATTTTTTCCCTTCGACATGTGCAAGTCAACTCATAGTCTCTATCTCGATAACATCCAGACCAGTTAGTCTTTTCTTAAAATTAGGGTCTACTCGTGGGTACCCAAATGTTACTTTTTCCATTTTACATGTCCAAACTCGCCTCATAGTCTCTGTCATGATAATTTCAAGAGCGTTGAGAAATGATAGAAAATTAGGGGCTAGCAGTAGGTACCCATATTTTATAATCTCCATCCAATACGTCCAAACTAAACTCGTACTCTATATCTAGGTAATTTTCTAAGCGGTTAATATTTCTCAGTAATTAGTGTCTAGTCGTGGGTACCGATCTATTACTTTTCCGTCCAACATGTCCAAACTCGACTCTCTGCTCTGCCATGACAATTTCCAGAGAGATTTGTATTTTCAGAAAATTAGGGTCTAGGCGTGGGTACCCAGATATTACTTTTTCCATGCGTCATATACAAACTCGACCATAGTCTCCTTCTAGACAAATTCTGGAGCAATTAGGATTTTAAGAAGTTAGGATCTAAATGTGGGTATTGATAAGTTACTTTTTCTATGCGACTTGTCCTGAATTGACTCATTTTTTGTTTAGATACTTTCCTAATCAATTAGTGTTTTCTAAAATTTAGGTTCTAACCTTGGTTACTGATATACTACTTTTTCGATACGACATGTACAAACTCGACTCATAGTCTCTGCCTAGATAATTATAAGAGTTCTTAGTATTTTCTTAAATTATGATCTAGTCGTGGATAGCGATATGTTGCCTTTTCCGTCCGACAAGTCCAGATTTGGCTCATGGTCCCTTTCATGATATTTTCTGGAGCGGTTTTTATTTTCTAAAAATTAGAGTTTACCCGTAGGTACCGATATATTACCTTTTCCATCCGAGATGTCCAAAACTCGACTCAAAGTCTATTTTTGGATAATTTATGAGCAGTTAGTATTTCTCAAAAATTAGGGTATAGTCCTGAGTAACGATAAGTTACTTTTTCCATCTGACTTGTTCAACCTCGACTCATACTCTCTTTCTGAAAATTTTCCTGAGTGGTTTGTATTTTACGAAAGTGGGTACTGATTTGTTACTTCTTCTATCCGACATGTCCAGATTCGACACATAGCATTTGTCTTGATATTTTCATAAACGGTTAGTATTTTCTAAAAATAAAGTTCTAGCTGTGCGTAAAAATACGTTACTTTTTCCATATGATATGTCCAAGTTGGACTCGTTATCCCTGTCTGGATAATTTCAAGAGCATTTACTATATTCCATATGATAAGTTACTTTTTCCATACGATAAGTCCAAACTCGACAAATAGTCTTTGTTAGGATAATTTCCTTAGCATTTAGTATATTCTGACAATTAGGGTCTAGCTCTGGGGTACGAGATATTATATTTTCAACTGACATGTCCAAATTCAATTCTTATTCTATGTATGAATAATTTCTAAAGCATTTACTATTTTCTAAAAAATAGGGTATAACGGTTGGTATCGATATGTTATTTTTTCCCTTCGACATGTGCAAGTCGACTCATAGTCTCTATCTCGATAACATCCAGACCAGTTAGTCTTTTCTTAAAATTAGGGTCTACTCGTGGGTACCCAAATGTTACTTTTTCCATTTTACATGTCCAAACTCGCCTCATAGTCTCTGTCATGATAATTTCAAGAGCGTTGAGAAATGATAGAAAATTAGGGGCTAGCAGTAGGTACCCATATTTTATAATCTCCATCCAATACGTCCAAACTAAACTCGTACTCTATATCTAGGTAATTTTCTAAGCGGTTAATATTTCTCAGTAATTAGTGTCTAGTCGTGGGTACCGATCTATTACTTTTCCGTCCAACATGTCCAAACTCGACTCTCTGCTCTGCCATGACAATTTCCAGAGAGATTTGTATTTTCAGAAAATTAGGGTCTAGGCGTGGGTACCCAGATATTACTTTTTCCATGCGTCATATACAAACTCGACCATAGTCTCCTTCTAGACAAATTCTGGAGCAATTAGGATTTTAAGAAGTTAGGATCTAAATGTGGGTATTGATAAGTTACTTTTTCTATGCGACTTGTCCTGAATTGACTCATTTTTTGTTTAGATACTTTCCTAATCAATTAGTGTTTTCTAAAATTTAGGTTCTAACCTTGGTTACTGATATACTACTTTTTCGATACGACATGTACAAACTCGACTCATAGTCTCTGCCTAGATAATTATAAGAGTTCTTAGTATTTTCTTAAATTATGATCTAGTCGTGGATAGCGATATGTTGCCTTTTCCGTCCGACAAGTCCAGATTTGGCTCATGGTCCCTTTCATGATATTTTCTGGAGCGGTTTGTATTTTCTAAAAATTAGAGTTTAGCCGTAGGTACCGATATATTACCTTTTCCATCCGAGATGTCCAAAACTCGACTCAAAGTCTATTTTTGGATAATTTATAAGCAGTTAGTATTTCTCAAAAATTAGGGTATAGTCCTGAGTAACGATAAGTTACTTTTTCCATCTGACTTGTTCAACCTCGACTCATACTCTCTTTCTGAAAATTTTCCTGAGTGGTTTGTATTTTACGAAAGTGGGTACTGATTTGTTACTTTTTCTATCCGACATGTCCAGATTCGACACATAGCATTTGTCTTGATATTTTCATAAACGGTTAGTATTTTCTAAAAATAAAGTTCTAGCTGTGCGTAAAAATACGTTACTTTTTCCATATGATATGTCCAAATTGGACTCGTTATCCCTGTCTGGATAATTTCAAGAGCGTTTACTATATTCCATATGATAAGTTACTTTTTCCATACGATAAGTCCAAACTCGACAAATAGTCTTTGTTAGGATAATTTCCTTAGCATTTAGTATATTCCGACAATTAGGGTCTAGCTCTGGGTTACGAGATATTATATTTTCAACTGACATGTCCAAATTCAATTCTTATTCTATGTATGAATAATTTCTAAAGCATTTACTATTTTCTAAAAAATAGGGTATAACGGTTGGTATCGATATGTTATTTTTTCCCTTCGACATGTGCAAGTCGACTCATAGTCTCTATCTCGATAACATCCAGACCAGTTAGTCTTTTCTTAAAATTAGGGTCTACTCGTGGGTACCCAAATGTTACTTTTTCCATTTTACATGTCCAAACTCGCCTCATAGTCTCCGTCATGATAATTTCAAGAGCGTTGAGAAATGATAGAAAATTAGGGGCTAGCAGTAGGTACCCATATTTTATAATCTCCATCCAATACGTCCAAACTAAACTCGTACTCTATATCTAGGTAATTTTCTAAGCGGTTAATATTTCTCAGTAATTAGTGTCTAGTCGTGGGTACCGATCTATTACTTTTCCGTCCAACATGTCCAAACTCGACTCTCTGCTCTGCCATGACAATTTCCAGAGAGATTTGTATTTTCAGAAAATTAGGGTCTAGGCGTGGGTACCCAGATATTACTTTTTCCATGCGTCATATACAAACTCGACCATAGTCTCCTTCTAGACAAATTCTGGAGCAATTAGGATTTTAAGAAGTTAGGATCTAAATGTGGGTATTGATAAGTTACTTTTTCTATGCGACTTGTCCTGAATTGACTCATTTTTTGTTTAGATACTTTCCTAATCAATTAGTGTTTTCTAAAATTTAGGTTCTAACCTTGGTTACTGATATACTACTTTTTCGATACGACATGTACAAACTCGACTCATAGTCTCTGCCTAGATAATTATAAGAGTTCTTAGTATTTTCTTAAATTATGATCTAGTCGTGGATAGCGATATGTTGCCTTTTCCGTCCGACAAGTCCAGATTTGGCTCATGGTCCCTTTCATGATATTTTCTGGAGCGGTTTGTATTTTCTAAAAATTAGAGTTTAGCCGTAGGTACCGATATATTACCTTTTCCATCCGAGATGTCCAAAACTCGACTCAAAGTCTATTTTTGGATAATTTATGAGCAGTTAGTATTTCTCAAAAATTAGGGTATAGTCCTGAGTAACGATAAGTTACTTTTTCCATCTGACTTGTTCAACCTCGACTCATACTCTCTTTCTGAAAATTTTCCTGAGTGGTTTGTATTTTCCGAAAGTGGGTACTGATTTGTTACTTCTTCTATCCGACATGTCCAGATTCGACACATAGCATTTGTCTTGATATTTTCATAAACGGTTAGTATTTTCTAAAAATAAAGTTCTAGCTGTGCGTAAAAATACGTTACTTTTTCCATATGATATGTCCAAATTGGACTCGTTATCCCTGTCTGGATAATTTCAAGAGCGTTTACTATATTCCATATGATAAGTTACTTTTTCCATACGATAAGTCCAAACTCGACAAATAGTCTTTGTTAGGATAATTTCCTTAGCATTTAGTATATTCCGACAATTAGGGTCTAGCTCTGGGTTACGAGATATTATATTTTCAACTGACATGTCCAAATTCAATTCTTATTCTATGTATGAATAATTTCTAAAGCATTTACTATTTTCTAAAAAATAGGGTATAACGGTTGGTATCGATATGTTATTTTTTCCCTTCGACATGTGCAAGTCGACTCATAGTCTCTATCTCGATAACATCCAGACCAGTTAGTCTTTTCTTAAAATTAGGGTCTACTCGTGGGTACCCAAATGTTACTTTTTCCATTTTACATGTCCAAACTCGCCTCATAGTCTCCGTCATGATAATTTCAAGAGCGTTGAGAAATGATAGAAAATTAGGGGCTAGCAGTAGGTACCCATATTTTATAATCTCCATCCAATACGTCCAAACTAAACTCGTACTCTATATCTAGGTAATTTTCTAAGCGGTTAATATTTCTCAGTAATTAGTGTCTAGTCGTGGGTACCGATCTATTACTTTTCCGTCCAACATGTCCAAACTCGACTCTCTGCTCTGCCATGACAATTTCCAGAGAGATTTGTATTTTCAGAAAATTAGGGTCTAGGCGTGGGTACCCAGATATTACTTTTTCCATGCGTCATATACAAACTCGACCATAGTCTCCTTCTAGACAAATTCTGGAGCAATTAGGATTTTAAGAAGTTAGGATCTAAATGTGGGTATTGATAAGTTACTTTTTCTATGCGACTTGTCCTGAATTGACTCATTTTTTGTTTAGATACTTTCCTAATCAATTAGTGTTTTCTAAAATTTAGGTTCTAACCTTGGTTACTGATATACTACTTTTTCGATACGACATGTACAAACTCGACTCATAGTCTCTGCCTAGATAATTATAAGAGTTCTTAGTATTTTCTTAAATTATGATATAGTCGTGGATAGCGATATGTTGCCTTTTCCGTCCGACAAGTCCAGATTTGGCTCATGGTCCCTTTCATGATATTTTCTGGAGCGGTTTGTATTTTCTAAAAATTAGAGTTTAGCCGTAGGTACCGATATATTACCTTTTCCATCCGAGATGTCCAAAACTCGACTCAAAGTCTATTTTTGGATAATTTATGAGCAGTTAGTATTTCTCAAAAATTAGGGTATAGTCCTGAGTAACGATAAGTTACTTTTTCCATCTGACTTGTTCAACCTCGACTCATACTCTCTTTCTGAAAATTTTCCTGAGTGGTTTGTATTTTACGAAAGTGGGTACTGATTTGTTACTTCTTCTATCCGACATGTCCAGATTCGACACATAGCATTTGTCTTGATATTTTCATAAACGGTTAGTATTGTCTAAAAATAAAGTTCTAGCTGTGCGTAAAAATATGTTAATTTTTCCATATGATATGTCCAAATTGGACTCGTTATCCCTGTCTGGATAATTTCAAGAGCGTTTACTATATTCCATATGATAAGTAATTTTTCCATACGATAAGTCCAAACTCGACAAATAGTCTTTGTTAGGATAATTTCCTTAGCATTTAGTATATTCCGACAATTAGGGTCTAGCTCTGGGTTACGAGATATTATATTTTCAACTGACATGTCCAAATTCAATTCTTATTCTATGTATGAATAATTTCTAAAGCATTTACTATTTTCTAAAAAATAGGGTATAACGGTTGGTATCGATATGTTATTTTTTCCCTTCGACATGTGCAAGTCGACTCATAGTCTCTATCTCGATAACATCCAGACCAGTTAGTCTTTTCTTAAAATTAGGGTCTACTCGTGGGTACCCAAATGTTACTTTTTCCATTTTACATGTCCAAACTCGCCTCATAGTCTCTGTCATGATAATTTCAAGAGCGTTGAGAAATGATAGAAAATTAGGGGCTAGCAGTAGGTACCCATATTTTATAATCTCCATCCAATACGTCCAAACTAAACTCGTACTCTATATCTAGGTAATTTTGCTAAGCGGTTAATATTTCTCAGTAATTAGTGTCTAGTCGTGGGTACCGATCTATTACTTTTCCGTCCAACATGTCCAAACTCGACTCTCTGCTCTGCCATGACAATTTCCAGAGAGATTTGTATTTTCAGAAAATTAGGGTCTAGGCGTGGGTACCTAGATATTACTTTTTCCATGCGTCATATACAAACTCGACCATAGTCTCCTTCTAGACAAATTCTGGAGCAATTAGGATTTTAAGAAGTTAGGATCTAAATGTGGGTATTGATAAGTTACTTTTTCTATGCGACTTGTCCTGTATTGACTCATTTTTTCTTTAGATACTTTCCTAATCAATTAGTGTTTTCTAAAATTTAGGTTCCAACCTTGCTTACTGGTATACTACTTTTTCGATACGACATGTACAAACTCGACTCATAGTCTCTGCCTAGATAATTATAAGAGTTCTTAGTATTTTCTTAAATTATGATCTAGTCGTGGATAGCGATATGTTGCCTTTTCTGTCCGACAAGTCCAGATTTGGCTCATGGTCCCTTTCATGATATTTTCTGGAGCTGTTTGTATTTTCTAAAAATTAGAGTTTAGCCGTAGGTACCGATATATTACCTTTTCCATCCGAGATGTCCAAAACTCGACTCAAAGTCTATTTTTGGATAATTTATGAGCAGTTAGTATTTCTCAAAAATTAGGGTATAGTCCTGAGTAACGATAAGTTACTTTTTCCATCTGACTTGTTCAACCTCGACTCATACTCTCTTTCTGAAAATTTTCCTGAGTGGTTTGTATTTTACGAAAGTGGGTACTGATTTGTTACTTCTTCTATCCGACATGTCCAGATTCGACACATAGCATTTGTCTTGATATTTTCATAAATGGTTAGTATTTTCTAAAAATAAAGTTCTAGCTGTGCGTAAAAATATGTTACTTTTTCCATATGATATGTCCAAATTGGACTCGTTATCCCTGTCTGGATAATTTCAAGAGCGTTTACTATATTTTATATGATAAGTTACTTTTTCCATACGATAAGTCCAAACTCGACAAATAATCTTTGTTAGGATAATTTCCTTAGCATTTAGTATATTCCGACAATTAGGGTCTAGCTCTGGGTTACGAGATATTATATTTTCAACTGACATGTCCAAATTCAATTCTTATTCTATGTATGAATAATTTCTAAAGCATTTACTATTTTCTAAAAAATAGGGTATAACGGTTGGTATCGATATGTTATTTTTTCCCTTCGACATGTGCAAGTCGACTCATAGTCTCTATCTCGATAACATCCAGACCAGTTAGTCTTTTCTTAAAATTAGGGTCTACTCGTGGGTACCCAAATGTTACTTTTTCCATTTTACATGTCCAAACTCGCCTCATAGTCTCTGTCATGATAATTTCAAGAGCGTTGAGAAATGATAGAAAATTAGGGGCTAGCAGTAGGTACCCATATTTTATAATCTCCATCCAATACGTCCAAACTAAACTCGTACTCTATATCTAGGTAATTTTCTAAGCGGTTAATATTTCTCAGTAATTAGTGTCTAGTCGTGGGTACCGATCTATTACTTTTCCGTCCAACATGTCCAAACTCGACTCTCTGCTCTGCCATGACAATTTCCAGAGAGATTTGTATTTTCAGAAAATTAGGGTCTAGGCGTGGGTACCTAGATATTACTTTTTCCATGCGTCATATACAAACTCGACCATAGTCTCCTTCTAGACAAATTCTGGAGCAATTAGGATTTTAAGAAGTTAGGATCTAAATGTGGGTATTGATAAGTTACTTTTTCTATGCGACTTGTCCTGAATTGACTCATTTTTTGTTTAGATACTTTCCTAATCAATTAGTGTTTTCTAAAATTTAGGTTCTAACCTTGATTACTGATATACTACTTTTTCGATACGACATGTACAAACTCGACTCATAGTCTCTGCCTAGATAATTATAAGAGTTCTTAGTATTTTCTTAAATTATGATCTAGTCGTGGATAGCGATATGTTGCCTTTTCCGTCCGACAAGTCCAGATTTGGCTCATGGTCCCTTTCATGATATTTTCTGGAGCGGTTTGTATTTTCTAAAAATTAGAGTTTAGCCGTAGGTACCGATATATTACCTTTTCCCATCCGAGATGTCCAAAACTCGACTCAAAGTCTATTTTTGGATAATTTATGAGCAGTTAGTATTTCTCAAAAATTAGGGTATAGTCCTGAGTAACGATAAGTTACTTTTTCCATCTGACTTGTTCAACCTCGACTCATACTCTCTTTCTGAAAATTTTCCTGAGTGGTTTGTATTTTACGAAAGTGGGTACTGATTTGTTACTTCTTCTATCCGACATGTCCAGATTCGACACATAGCATTTGTCTTGATATTTTCATAAACGGTTAGTATTTTCTAAAAATAAAGTTCTAGCTGTGCATAAAAATATGTTACTTTTTCCATATGATATGTCCAAATTGGACTCGTTATCCCTGTCTGGATAATTTCAAGAGCGTTTACTATATTCCATATGATAAGTTAATTTTTCCATACGATAAGTCCAAACTCGACAAATAGTCTTTGTTAGGATAATTTCCTTAGCATTTAGTATATTCCGACAATTAGGGTCTAGCTCTGGGTTACGAGATATTATATTTTCAACTGACATGTCCAAATTCAATTCTTATTCTATGTATGAATAATTTCTAAAGCATTTACTATTTTCTAAAAAATAGGGTATAACGGTTGGTATCGATATGTTATTTTTTCCCTTCGACATGTGCAAGTCGACTCATAGTCTCTATCTCGATAACATCCAGACCAGTTAGTCTTTTCTTAAAATTAGGGTCTACTCGTGGGTACCCAAATGTTACTTTTTCCATTTTACATGTCCAAACTCGTCTCATAGTCTCTGTCATGATAATTTCAAGAGCGTTGAGAAATGATAGAAAATTAGGGGCTAGCAGTAGGTACCCATATTTTATAATCTCCATCCAATACGTCCAAACTAAACTCGTACTCTATATCTAGGTAATTTTCTAAGCGGTTAATATTTCTCAGTAATTAGTGTCTAGTCGTGGGTACCGATCTATTACTTTTCCGTCCAACATGTCCAAACTCGACTCTCTGCTCTGCCATGACAATTTCCAGAGAGATTTGTATTTTCAGAAAATTAGGGTCTAGGCGTGGGTACCCAGATATTACTTTTTCCATGCGTCATATACAAACTCGACCATAGTCTCCTTCTAGACAAATTCTGGAGCAATTAGGATTTTAAGAAGTTAGGATCTAAATGTGGGTATTGATAAGTTACTTTTTCTATGCGACTTGTCCTGAATTGACTCATTTTTTGTTTAGATACTTTCCTAATCAATTAGTGTTTTCTAAAATTTAGGTTCTAACCTTGGTTACTGATATACTACTTTTTCGATACGACATGTACAAACTCGACTCATAGTCTCTGCCTAGATAATTATAAGAGTTCTTAGTATTTTCTTAAATTATGATCTAGTCGTGGATAGCGATATGTTGCCTTTTCCGTCCGACAAGTCCAGATTTGGCTCATGGTCCCTTTCATGATATTTTCTGGAGCGGTTTGTATTTTCTAAAAATTAGAGTTTAGCCGTAGGTACCGATATATTACCTTTTCCATCCGAGATGTCCAAAACTCGACTCAAAGTCTATTTTTGGATAATTTATGAGCAGTTAGTATTTCTCAAAAATTAGGGTATAGTCCTGAGTAACGATAAGTTACTTTTTCCATCTGACTTGTTCAACCTCGACTCATACTCTCTTTCTGAAAATTTTCCTGAGTGGTTTGTATTTTCCGAAAGTGGGTACTGATTTGTTACTTCTTCTATCCGACATGTCCAGATTCGACACATAGCATTTGTCTTGATATTTTCATAAACGGTTAGTATTTTCTAAAAATAAAGTTCTAGCTGTGCGTAAAAATACGTTACTTTTTCCATATGATATGTCCAAATTGGACTCGTTATCCCTGTCTGGATAATTTCAAGAGCGTTTACTCTATTCCATATGATAAGTTACTTTTTCCATACGATAAGTCCAAACTCGACAAATAGTCTTTGTTAGGATAATTTCCTTAGCATTTAGTATATTCTGACAATTAGGGTCTAGCTCTGGGTTACGAGATATTATATTTTCAACTGACATGTCCAAATTCAATTCTTATTCTATGTATGAATAATTTCTAAAGCATTTACTATTTTCTAAAAAATAGGGTATAACGGTTGGTATCGATATGTTATTTTTTCCCTTCGACATGTGCAAGTCGACTCATAGTCTCTATCTCGATAACATCCAGACCAGTTAGTCTTTTCTTAAAATTAGGGTCTACTCGTGGGTACCCAAATGTTACTTTTTCCATTTTACATGTCCAAACTCGCCTCATAGTCTCTGTCATGATAATTTCAAGAGCGTTGAGAAATGATAGAAAATTAGGGGCTAGCAGTAGGTACCCATATTTTATAATCTCCATCCAATACGTCCAAACTAAACTCGTACTCTATATCTAGGTAATTTTCTAAGCGGTTAATATTTCTCAGTAATTAGTGTCTAGTCGTGGGTACCGATCTATTACTTTTCCGTCCAACATGTCCAAACTCGACTCTCTGCTCTGCCATGACAATTTCCAGAGAGATTTGTATTTTCAGAAAATTAGGGTCTAGGCGTGGGTACCCAGATATTACTTTTTCCATGCGTCATATACAAACTCGACCATAGTCTCCTTCTAGACAAATTCTGGAGCAATTAGGATTTTAAGAAGTTAGGATCTAAATGTGGGTATTGATAAGTTACTTTTTCTATGCGACTTGTCCTGAATTGACTCATTTTTTGTTTAGATACTTTCCTAATCGATTAGTGTTTTCTAAAATTTAGGTTCTAACCTTGGTTACTGATATACTACTTTTTCGATACGACATGTACAAACTCGACTCATAGTCTCTGCCTAGATAATTATAAGAGTTCTTAGTATTTTCTTAAATTATGATCTAGTCGTGGATAGCGATATGTTGCCTTTTCCGTCCGACAAGTCCAGATTTGGCTCATGGTCCCTTTCATGATATTTTCTGGAGCGGTTTGTATTTTCTAAAAATTAGAGTTTAGCCGTAGGTACCGATATATTACCTTTTCCATCCGAGATGTCCAAAACTCGACTCAAAGTCTATTTTTGGATAATTTATGAGCAGTTAGTATTTCTCAAAAATTAGGGTATAGTCCTGAGTAACGATAAGTTACTTTTTCCATCTGACTTGTTCAACCTCGACTCATACTCTCTTTCTGAAAATTTTCCTGAGTGGTTTGTATTTTCCGAAAGTGGGTACTGATTTGTTACTTCTTCTATCCGACATGTCCAGATTCGACACATAGCATTTGTCTTGATATTTTCATAAACGGTTAGTATTTTCTAAAAATAAAGTTCTAGCTGTGCGTAAAAATACGTTACTTTTTCCATATGATATGTCCAAATTGGACTCGTTATCCCTGTCTGGATAATTTCAAGAGCGTTTACTATATTCCATATGATAAGTTACTTTTTCCATACGATAAGTCCAAACTCGACAAATAGTCTTTGTTAGGATAATTTCCTTAGCATTTAGTATATTCCGACAATTTGGGTCTAGCTCTGGGTTACGAGATATTATATTTTCAACTGACATGTCCAAATTCAATTCTTATTCTATGTTTGAATAATTTCTAAAGCATTTACTATTTTCTAAAAAATAGGGTATAACGGTTGGTATCGATATGTTATTTTTTCCCTTCGACATGTGCAAGTCGACTCATAGTCTCTATCTCGATAACATCCAGACCAGTTAGTCTTTTCTTAAAATTAGGGTCTACTCGTGGGTACCCAAATGTTACTTTTTCCATTTTACATGTCCAAACTCGCCTCATAGTCTCTGTCATGATAATTTCAAGAGCGTTGAGAAATGATAGAAAATTAGGGGCTAGCAGTAGGTACCCATATTTTATAATCTCCATCCAATACGTCCAAACTAAACTCGTACTCTATATCTAGGTAATTTTCTAAGCGGTTAATATTTCTCAGTAATTAGTGTCTAGTCGTGGGTACCGATCTATTACTTTTCCATCCAACATGTCCAAACTCGACTCTCTGCTCTGCCATGAAAATTTCCAGAGAGATTTGTATTTTCAGAAAATTAGGGTCTAGGCGTGGGTACCCAGATATTACTTTTTCCATGCGTCATATACAAACTCGACCATAGTCTCCTTCTAGACAAATTCTGGAGCAATTAGGATTTTAAGAAGTTAGGATCTAAATGTGGGTTTTGATAAGTTACTTTTTCTATGCGACTTGTCCTGAATTGACTCATTTTTTGTTTAGATACTTTCCTAATCAATTAGTGTTTTCTAAAATTTAGGTTCTAACCTTGGTTACTGATATACTACTTTTTCGATACGACATGTACAAACTCGACTCATAGTCTCTGCCTAGATAATTATAAGAGTTCTTAGTATTTTCTTAAATTATGATCTAGTCGTGGATAGCGATATGTTGCCTTTTCCGTCCGACAAGTCCAGATTTGGCTCATGGTCCCTTTCATGATATTTTCTGGAGCGGTTTGTATTTTCTAAAAATTAGAGTTTAGCCGTAGGTACCGATATATTACCTTTTCCATCCGAGATGTCCAAAACTCGACTCAAAGTCTATTTTTGGATAATTTATGAGCAGTTAGTATTTCTCAAAAATTAGGGTATAGTCCTGAGTAACGATAAGTTACTTTTTCCATCTGACTTGTTCAACCTCGACTCATACTCTCTTTCTGAAAATTTTCCTGAGTGGTTTGTATTTTACGAAAGTGGGTACTGATTTGTTACTTCTTCTATCCGACATGTCCAGATTCGACACATAGCATTTGTCTTGATATTTTCATAAACGGTTAGTATTGTCTAAAAATAAAGTTCAAGCTGTGCGTAAAAATATGTTAATTTTTCCATATGATATGTCCAAATTGGACTCGTTATCCCTGTCTTGATAATTTCAAGAGCGTTTACTATATTCCATATGATAAGTTAATTTTTCCATACGATAAGTCCAAACTCAACAAATAGTCTTTGTTAGGATAATTTCCTTAGCATTTAGTATATTCCGACAATTAGGGTCTAGCTCTGGGTTACGAGATATTATATTTTCAACTGACATGTCCAAATTCAATTCTTATTCTATGTATGAATAATTTCTAAAGCATTTACTATTTTCTAAAAAATAGGGTATAACGGTTGGTATCGATATGTTATTTTTTCCCTTCGACATGTGCAAGTCGACTCATAGTCTCTATCTCGATAACATCCAGACCAGTTAGTCTTTTCTTAAAATTAGGGTCTACTCGTGGGTACCCAAATGTTACTTTTTCCATTTTACATGTCCAAACTCGCCTCATAGTCTCTGTCATGATAATTTCAAGAGCGTTGAGAAATGATAGAAAATTAGGGGCTA
The DNA here is from genome assembly GCA_963922655.1 of Cardamine chenopodiifolia. Classification (NCBI taxonomy): domain Eukaryota; kingdom Viridiplantae; phylum Streptophyta; class Magnoliopsida; order Brassicales; family Brassicaceae; genus Cardamine; species Cardamine chenopodiifolia. The sequence continues at coordinate 10,496,150 of OZ000486.1, read as the reverse complement.
GCAGTAGGTACCCATATTTTATAATCTCCATCCAATACGTCCAAACTAAACTCGTACTCTATATCTAGGTAATTTTCTAAGCGGTTAATATTTCTCAGTAATTAGTGTCTAGTCGTGGGTACCGATCTATTACTTTTCCATCCAACATGTCCAAACTCGACTCTCTGCTCTGCCATGAAAATTTCCAGAGAGATTTGTATTTTCAGAAAATTAGGGTCTAGGCGTGGGTACCCAGATATTACTTTTTCCATGCGTCATATACAAACTCGACCATAGTCTCCTTCTAGACAAATTCTGGAGCAATTAGGATTTTAAGAAGTTAGGATCTAAATGTGGGTTTTGATAAGTTACTTTTTCTATGCGACTTGTCCTGAATTGACTCATTTTTTGTTTAGATACTTTCCTAATCAATTAGTGTTTTCTAAAATTTAGGTTCTAACCTTGGTTACTGATATACTACTTTTTCGATACGACATGTACAAACTCGACTCATAGTCTCTGCCTAGATAATTATAAGAGTTCTTAGTATTTTCTTAAATTATGATCTAGTCGTGGATAGCGATATGTTGCCTTTTCCGTCCGACAAGTCCAGATTTGGCTCATGGTCCCTTTCATGATATTTTCTGGAGCGGTTTGTATTTTCTAAAAATTAGAGTTTAGCCGTAGGTACCGATATATTACCTTTTCCATCCGAGATGTCCAAAACTCGACTCAAAGTCTATTTTTGGATAATTTATGAGCAGTTAGTATTTCTCAAAAATTAGGGTATAGTCCTGAGTAACGATAAGTTACTTTTTCCATCTGACTTGTTCAACCTCGACTCATACTCTCTTTCTGAAAATTTTCCTGAGTGGTTTGTATTTTACGAAAGTGGGTACTGATTTGTTACTTCTTCTATCCGACATGTCCAGATTCGACACATAGCATTTGTCTTGATATTTTCATAAACGGTTAGTATTGTCTAAAAATAAAGTTCAAGCTGTGCGTAAAAATATGTTAATTTTTCCATATGATATGTCCAAATTGGACTCGTTATCCCTGTCTTGATAATTTCAAGAGCGTTTACTATATTCCATATGATAAGTTAATTTTTCCATACGATAAGTCCAAACTCAACAAATAGTCTTTGTTAGGATAATTTCCTTAGCATTTAGTATATTCCGACAATTAGGGTCTAGCTCTGGGTTACGAGATATTATATTTTCAACTGACATGTCCAAATTCAATTCTTATTCTATGTATGAATAATTTCTAAAGCATTTACTATTTTCTAAAAAATAGGGTATAACGGTTGGTATCGATATGTTATTTTTTCCCTTCGACATGTGCAAGTCGACTCATAGTCTCTATCTCGATAACATCCAGACCAGTTAGTCTTTTCTTAAAATTAGGGTCTACTCGTGGGTACCCAAATGTTACTTTTTCCATTTTACATGTCCAAACTCGCCTCATAGTCTCTGTCATGATAATTTCAAGAGCGTTGAGAAATGATAGAAAATTAGGGGCTAGCAGTAGGTACCCATATTTTATAATCTCCATCCAATACGTCCAAACTAAACTCGTACTCTATATCTAGGTAATTTTCTAAGCGGTTAATATTTCTCAGTAATTAGTGTCTAGTCGTGGGTACCGATCTATTACTTTTCCGTCCAACATGTCCAAACTCGACTCTCTGCTCTGCCATGACAATTTCCAGAGAGATTTGTATTTTCAGAAAATTAGGGTCTAGGCGTGGGTACCCAGATATTACTTTTTCCATGCGTCATATACAAACTCGACCATAGTCTCCTTCTAGACAAATTCTGGAGCAATTAGGATTTTAAGAAGTTAGGATCTAAATGTGGGTATTGATAAGTTACTTTTTCTATGCGACTTGTCCTGAATTGACTCATTTTTTGTTTAGATACTTTCCTAATCGATTAGTGTTTTCTAAAATTTAGGTTCTAACCTTGGTTACTGATATACTACTTTTTCGATACGACATGTACAAACTCGACTCATAGTCTCTGCCTAGATAATTATAAGAGTTCTTAGTATTTTCTTAAATTATGATCTAGTCGTGGATAGCGATATGTTGCCTTTTCCGTCCGACAAGTCCAGATTTGGCTCATGGTCCCTTTCATGATATTTTCTGGAGCGGTTTGTATTTTCTAAAAATTAGAGTTTAGCCGTAGGTACCGATATATTACCTTTTCCATCCGAGATGTCCAAAACTCGACTCAAAGTCTATTTTTGGATAATTTATGAGCAGTTAGTATTTCTCAAAAATTAGGGTATAGTCCTGAGTAACGATAAGTTACTTTTTCCATCTGACTTGTTCAACCTCGACTCATACTCTCTTTCTGAAAATTTTCCTGAGTGGTTTGTATTTTCCGAAAGTGGGTACTGATTTGTTACTTCTTCTATCCGACATGTCCAGATTCGACACATAGCATTTGTCTTGATATTTTCATAAACGGTTAGTATTTTCTAAAAATAAAGTTCTAGCTGTGCGTAAAAATACGTTACTTTTTCCATATGATATGTCCAAATTGGACTCGTTATCCCTGTCTGGATAATTTCAAGAGCGTTTACTATATTCCATATGATAAGTTACTTTTTCCATACGATAAGTCCAAACTCGACAAATAGTCTTTGTTAGGATAATTTCCTTAGCATTTAGTATATTCCGACAATTTGGGTCTAGCTCTGGGTTACGAGATATTATATTTTCAACTGACATGTCCAAATTCAATTCTTATTCTATGTTTGAATAATTTCTAAAGCATTTACTATTTTCTAAAAAATAGGGTATAACGGTTGGTATCGATATGTTATTTTTTCCCTTCGACATGTGCAAGTCGACTCATAGTCTCTATCTCGATAACATCCAGACCAGTTAGTCTTTTCTTAAAATTAGGGTCTACTCGTGGGTACCCAAATGTTACTTTTTCCATTTTACATGTCCAAACTCGCCTCATAGTCTCTGTCATGATAATTTCAAGAGCGTTGAGAAATGATAGAAAATTAGGGGCTAGCAGTAGGTACCCATATTTTATAATCTCCATCCAATACGTCCAAACTAAACTCGTACTCTATATCTAGGTAATTTTCTAAGCGGTTAATATTTCTCAGTAATTAGTGTCTAGTCGTGGGTACCGATCTATTACTTTTCCATCCAACATGTCCAAACTCGACTCTCTGCTCTGCCATGAAAATTTCCAGAGAGATTTGTATTTTCAGAAAATTAGGGTCTAGGCGTGGGTACCCAGATATTACTTTTTCCATGCGTCATATACAAACTCGACCATAGTCTCCTTCTAGACAAATTCTGGAGCAATTAGGATTTTAAGAAGTTAGGATCTAAATGTGGGTTTTGATAAGTTACTTTTTCTATGCGACTTGTCCTGAATTGACTCATTTTTTGTTTAGATACTTTCCTAATCAATTAGTGTTTTCTAAAATTTAGGTTCTAACCTTGGTTACTGATATACTACTTTTTCGATACGACATGTACAAACTCGACTCATAGTCTCTGCCTAGATAATTATAAGAGTTCTTAGTATTTTCTTAAATTATGATCTAGTCGTGGATAGCGATATGTTGCCTTTTCCGTCCGACAAGTCCAGATTTGGCTCATGGTCCCTTTCATGATATTTTCTGGAGCGGTTTGTATTTTCTAAAAATTAGAGTTTAGCCGTAGGTACCGATATATTACCTTTTCCATCCGAGATGTCCAAAACTCGACTCAAAGTCTATTTTTGGATAATTTATGAGCAGTTAGTATTTCTCAAAAATTAGGGTATAGTCCTGAGTAACGATAAGTTACTTTTTCCATCTGACTTGTTCAACCTCGACTCATACTCTCTTTCTGAAAATTTTCCTGAGTGGTTTGTATTTTACGAAAGTGGGTACTGATTTGTTACTTCTTCTATCCGACATGTCCAGATTCGACACATAGCATTTGTCTTGATATTTTCATAAACGGTTAGTATTGTCTAAAAATAAAGTTCAAGCTGTGCGTAAAAATATGTTAATTTTTCCATATGATATGTCCAAATTGGACTCGTTATCCCTGTCTTGATAATTTCAAGAGCGTTTACTATATTCCATATGATAAGTTAATTTTTCCATACGATAAGTCCAAACTCAACAAATAGTCTTTGTTAGGATAATTTCCTTAGCATTTAGTATATTCCGACAATTAGGGTCTAGCTCTGGGTTACGAGATATTATATTTTCAACTGACATGTCCAAATTCAATTCTTATTCTATGTATGAATAATTTCTAAAGCATTTACTATTTTCTAAAAAATAGGGTATAACGGTTGGTATCGATATGTTATTTTTTCCCTTCGACATGTGCAAGTCGACTCATAGTCTCTATCTCGATAACATCCAGACCAGTTAGTCTTTTCTTAAAATTAGGGTCTACTCGTGGGTACCCAAATGTTACTTTTTCCATTTTACATGTCCAAACTCGCCTCATAGTCTCTGTCATGATAATTTCAAGAGCGTTGAGAAATGATAGAAAATTAGGGGCTAGCAGTAGGTACCCATATTTTATAATCTCCATCCAATACGTCCAAACTAAACTCGTACTCTATATCTAGGTAATTTTCTAAGCGGTTAATATTTCTCAGTAATTAGTGTCTAGTCGTGGGTACCGATCTATTACTTTTCCATCCAACATGTCCAAACTCGACTCTCTGCTCTGCCATGACAATTTCCAGAGAGATTTGTATTTTCAGAAAATTAGGGTCTAGGCGTGGGTACCCAGATATTACTTTTTCCATGCGTCATATACAAACTCGACCATAGTCTCCTTCTAGACAAATTCTGGAGCAATTAGGATTTTAAGAAGTTAGGATCTAAATGTGGGTTTTGATAAGTTACTTTTTCTATGCGACTTGTCCTGAATTGACTCATTTTTTGTTTAGATACTTTCCTAATCAATTAGTGTTTTCTAAAATTTAGGTTCTAACCTTGGTTACTGATATACTACTTTTTCGATACGACATGTACAAACTCGACTCATAGTCTCTGCCTAGATAATTATAAGAGTTCTTAGTATTTTCTTAAATTATGATCTAGTCGTGGATAGCGATATGTTGCCTTTTCCGTCCGACAAGTCCAGATTTGGCTCATGGTCCCTTTCATGATATTTTCTGGAGCGGTTTGTATTTTCTAAAAATTAGAGTTTAGCCGTAGGTACCGATATATTACCTTTTCCATCCGAGATGTCCAAAACTCGACTCAAAGTCTATTTTTGGATAATTTATGAGCAGTTAGTATTTCTCAAAAATTAGGGTATAGTCCTGAGTAACGATAAGTTACTTTTTCCATCTGACTTGTTCAACCTCGACTCATACTCTCTTTCTGAAAATTTTCCTGAGTGGTTTGTATTTTACGAAAGTGGGTACTGATTTGTTACTTCTTCTATCCGACATGTCCAGATTCGACACATAGCATTTGTCTTGATATTTTCATAAACGGTTAGTATTGTCTAAAAATAAAGTTCAAGCTGTGCGTAAAAATATGTTAATTTTTCCATATGATATGTCCAAATTGGACTCGTTATCCCTGTCTTGATAATTTCAAGAGCGTTTACTATATTCCATATGATAAGTTAATTTTTCCATACGATAAGTCCAAACTCAACAAATAGTCTTTGTTAGGATAATTTCCTTAGCATTTAGTATATTCCGACAATTAGGGTCTAGCTCTGGGTTACGAGATATTATATTTTCAACTGACATGTCCAAATTCAATTCTTATTCTATGTATGAATAATTTCTAAAGCATTTACTATTTTCTAAAAAATAGGGTATAACGGTTGGTATCGATATGTTATTTTTTCCCTTCGACATGTGCAAGTCGACTCATAGTCTCTATCTCGATAACATCCAGACCAGTTAGTCTTTTCTTAAAATTAGGGTCTACTCGTGGGTACCCAAATGTTACTTTTTCCATTTTACATGTCCAAACTCGCCTCATAGTCTCTGTCATGATAATTTCAAGAGCGTTGAGAAATGATAGAAAATTAGGGGCTAGCAGTAGGTACCCATATTTTATAATCTCCATCCAATACGTCCAAACTAAACTCGTACTCTATATCTAGGTAATTTTCTAAGCGGTTAATATTTCTCAGTAATTAGTGTCTAGTCGTGGGTACCGATCTATTACTTTTCCATCCAACATGTCCAAACTCGACTCTCTGCTCTGCCATGACAATTTCCAGAGAGATTTGTATTTTCAGAAAATTAGGGTCTAGGCGTGGGTACCCAGATATTACTTTTTCCATGCGTCATATACAAACTCGACCATAGTCTCCTTCTAGACAAATTCTGGAGCAATTAGGATTTTAAGAAGTTAGGATCTAAATGTGGGTTTTGATAAGTTACTTTTTCTATGCGACTTGTCCTGAATTGACTCATTTTTTGTTTAGATACTTTCCTAATCAATTAGTGTTTTCTAAAATTTAGGTTCTAACCTTGGTTACTGATATACTACTTTTTCGATACGACATGTACAAACTCGACTCATAGTCTCTGCCTAGATAATTATAAGAGTTCTTAGTATTTTCTTAAATTATGATCTAGTCGTGGATAGCGATATGTTGCCTTTTCCGTCCGACAAGTCCAGATTTGGCTCATGGTCCCTTTCATGATATTTTCTGGAGCGGTTTGTATTTTCTAAAAATTAGAGTTTAGCCGTAGGTACCGATATATTACCTTTTCCATCCGAGATGTCCAAAACTCGACGCAAAGTCTATTTTTGGATAATTTATGAGCAGTTAGTATTTCTCAAAAATTAGGGTATAGTCCTGAGTAACGATAAGTTACTTTTTCCATCTGACTTGTTCAACCTCGACTCATACTCTCTTTCTGAAAATTTTCCTGAGTGGTTTGTATTTTACGAAAGTGGGTACTGATTTGTTACTTCTTCTATCCGACATGTCCAGATTCGACACATAGCATTTGTCTTGATATTTTCATAAACGGTTAGTATTGTCTAAAAATAAAGTTCAAGCTGTGCGTAAAAATATGTTAATTTTTCCATATGATATGTCCAAATTGGACTCGTTATCCCTGTCTTGATAATTTCAAGAGCGTTTACTATATTCCATATGATAAGTTAATTTTTCCATACGATAAGTCCAAACTCAACAAATAGTCTTTGTTAGGATAATTTCCTTAGCATTTAGTATATTCCGACAATTAGGGTCTAGCTCTGGGTTACGAGATATTATATTTTCAACTGACATGTCCAAATTCAATTCTTATTCTATGTATGAATAATTTCTAAAGCATTTACTATTTTCTAAAAAATAGGGTATAACGGTTGGTATCGATATGTTATTTTTTCCCTTCGACATGTGCAAGTCGACTCATAGTCTCTATCTCGATAACATCCAGACCAGTTAGTCTTTTCTTAAAATTAGGGTCTACTCGTGGGTACCCAAATGTTACTTTTTCCATTTTACATGTCCAAACTCGCCTCATAGTCTCTGTCATGATAATTTCAAGAGCGTTGAGAAATGATAGAAAATTAGGGGCTAGCAGTAGGTACCCATATTTTATAATCTCCATCCAATACGTCCAAACTAAACTCGTACTCTATATCTAGGTAATTTTCTAAGCGGTTAATATTTCTCAGTAATTAGTGTCTAGTCGTGGGTACCGATCTATTACTTTTCCGTCCAACATGTCCAAACTCGACTCTCTGCTCTGCCATGACAATTTCCAGAGAGATTTGTATTTTCAGAAAATTAGGGTCTAGGGGTGGGTACCCAGATATTACTTTTTCCATGCGTCATATACAAACTCGACCATAGTCTCCTTCTAGACAAATTCTGGAGCAATTAGGATTTTAAGAAGTTAGGATCTAAATGTGGGTATTGATAAGTTACTTTTTCTATGCGACTTGTCCTGAATTGACTCATTTTTTGTTTAGATACTTTCCTAATCAATTAGTGTTTTCTAAAATTTAGGTTCTAACCTTGGTTACTGATATACTACTTTTTCAATACGACATGTACAAACTCGACTCATAGTCTCTGCCTAGATAATTATAAGAGTTCTTAGTATTTTCTTAAATTATGATCTAGTCGTGGATAGCGATATGTTGCCTTTTCCGTCCGACAAGTCCATATTTGGATCATGGTCCCTTTCATGATATTTTCTGGAGCGGTTTGTATTTTCTAAAAATTAGAGTTTAGCCGTAGGTACCGATATATTACCTTTTCCATCCGAGATGTCCAAAACTCGACTCAAAGTCTATTTTTGGATAATTTATGAGCAGTTAGTATTTCTCAAAAATTAGGGTATAGTCCTGAGTAACGATAAGTTACTTTTTCCATCTGACTTGTTCAACCTCGACTCATACTCTCTTTCTGAAAATTTTCCTGAGTGGTTTGTATTTTACGATAGTGGGTACTGATTTGTTACTTCTTCTATCCGACATGTCCAGATTCGACACATAGCATTTTTCTTGATATTTTCATAAACGGTTAGTATTTTCTAAAAATAAAGTTCTAGCTGTGCGTAAAAATATGTTACTTTTTCCATATGATATGTCCAAATTGGACTCGTTATCCCTGTCTGGATAATTTCAAGAGCGTTTACTATATTCCATATGATAAGTTAATTTTTCCATACGATAAGTCCAAACTCGACAAATAGTCTTTGTTAGGATAATTTCCTTAGCATTTAGTATATTCCGACAATTAGGGTCTAGCTCTGGGTTACGAGATATTATATTTTCAACTGACATGTCCAAATTCAATTCTTATTCTATGTATGAATAATTTCTAAAGCATTTACTATTTTCTAAAAAAAAGGGTATAACGGTTGGTATCGATATGTTATTTTTTCCCTTCGACATGTGCAAGTCGACTCATAGTCTCTATCTCGATAACATCCAGACCAGTTAGTCTTTTCTTAAAATTAGGGTCTACTCGTGGGTACCCAAATGTTACTTTTTCCATTTTACATGTCCAAACTCGCCTCATAGTCTCTGTCATGATAATTTCAAGAGCGTTGAGAAATGATAGAAAATTAGGGGCTAACAGTAGGTACCCATATTTTATAATCTCCATCCAATACGTCCAAACTAAACTCGTACTCTATATCTAGGTAATTTTCTAAGCGGTTAATATTTCTCAGTAATTAGTGTCTAGTCGTGGGTACCGATCTATTACTTTTCCGTCCAACATGTCCAAACTCGACTCTCTGCTCTGCCATGACAATTTCCAGAGAGATTAGTATTTTCAGAAAATTAGGGTCGAGGCGTGGGTACCCAGATATTACATTTTCCATGCGTCATATACAAACTCGACCATAGTCTCCTTCTAGATAAATTCTGGAGCAATTAGGATATTAAGAAGTTAGGATCTAAATGTGGGTATTGGTAAGTTACTTTTTCTATGCGACTTGTCCTGAATTGACTCATTTTTTGTTTAGATACTTTCCTAATCAATTAGTGTTTTCTAAAATTTAGGTTCTAACCTTGGTTACTGATATACTACTTTTTCGATACGACATGTACAAAATCGACTCATAGTCTCTGCCTAGATAATTATAAGAGTTCTTAGTATTTTCTTAAATTATGATCTAGTCGTGGATAGCGATATGTTGCCTTTTCCGTCCGACAAGTCCAGATTTGGCTCATGGTCCCTTTCATGATATTTTCTGGAGCGGTTTGTATTTTCTAAAAATTAGAGTTTAGCCGTAGGTACCGATATATTACCTTTTCCATCCGAGATGTCCAAAACTCGACTCAAAGTCTATTTTTGGATAATTTATGAGCAGTTAGTATTTCTCAAAAATTAGGGTATAGTCCTGAGTAACGATAAGTTACTTTTTCCATCTGACTTGTTCAACCTCGACTCATACTCTCTTTCTGAAAATTTTCCTGAGTGGTTTGTATTTTACGATAGTGGGTACTGATTTGTTACTTCTTCTATCCGACATGTCCAGATTCGACACATAGCATTTGTCTTGATATTTTCATAAAAAGTTAGTATTTTCTAAAAATAAAGTTCTAGCTGTGCGTAAAAATATGTTACTTTTTCCATATGATATGTCCAAATTGGACTCGTTATCCCTGTCTGGATAATTTCAAGAGCGTTTACTATATTCCATATGATAAGTTAATTTTTCCATACGATAAGTCCAAACTCGACAAATAGTCTTTGTTAGGATAATTTCCTTAGCATTTAGTATATTCCGACAATTAGGTCTAGCTCTGGGTTACGAGATATTATATTTTCAACTGACATGTCCAAATTCAATTCTTATTCTATGTATGAATAATTTCTAAAGCATTTACTATTTTCTAAAAAATAGGGTATAACGGTTGGTATCGATATGTTATTTTTTCCCTTCGACATGTGCAAGTCGACTCATAGTCTCTATCTCGATAACATCCAGACCAGTTAGTCTTTTCTTAAAATTAGGGTCTACTCGTGGGTACCCAAATGTTACTTTTTCCATTTTACATGTCCAAACTCGCCTCATAGTCTCTGTCATGATAATTTCAAGAGCGTTGAGAAATGATAGAAAATTAGGGGCTAGCAGTAGGTACCCATATTTTATAATCTCCATCCAATACGTCCAAACTAAACTCGTACTCTATATCTAGGTAATTTTCTAAGCGGTTAATATTTCTCAGTAATTAGTGTCTAGTCGTGGGTACCGATCTATTACTTTTCCGTCCAACATGTCCAAACTCGACTCTCTGCTCTGCCATGACAATTTCCAGAGAGATTTGTATTTTCAGAAAATTAGGGTCTAGGCGTGGGTACCTAGATATTACTTTTTCCATGCGTCATATACAAACTCGACCATAGTCTCCTTCTAGACAAATTCTGGAGCAATTAGGATTTTAAGAAGTTAGGATCTAAATGTGGGTATTGATAAGTTACTTTTTCTATGTGACTTGTCCTGTATTGACTCATTTTTTGTTTAGATACTTTCCTAATCAATTAGTGTTTTCTAAAATTTAGGTTCCAACCTTGGTTACTGATATACTACTTTTTCGATACGACATGTACAAACTTGACTCATAGTCTCTGCCTAGATAATTATAAGAGTTCTTAGTATTTTCTTAAATTATGATCTAGTCGTGGATAGCGATATGTTGCCTTTTCTGTCCGACAAGTCCAGATTTGGCTCATGGTCCCTTTCATGATATTTTCTGGAGCGGTTTGTATTTTCTAAAAATTAGAGTTTAGCCGTAGGTACCGATATATTACCTTTTCCATCCGAGATGTCCAAAACACGACTCAAAGTCTATTTTTGGATAATTTATGAGCAGTTAGTATTTCTCAAAAATTAGGGTATAGTCCTGAGTAACGATAAGTTACTTTTTCCATCTGACTTGTTCAACCTCGACTCATACTCTCTTTCTGAAAATTTTCCTGAGTGGTTTGTATTTTACGAAAGTGGGTACTGATTTGTTACTTTTTCTATCCGACATGTCCAGATTCGACACATAGCATTTGTCTTGATATTTTCATAAACGGTTAGTATTTTCTAAAAATAAAGTTCTAGCTGTGCATAAAAATATGTTACTTTTTCCATATGATATGTCCAAATTGGACTCGTTATCCCTGTCTGGATAATTTCAAGAGCGTTTACTATATTCCATATGATAAGTTAATTTTTCCATACGATAAGTCCAAACTCGACAAATAGTCTTTGTTAGGATAATTTCCTTAGCATTTAGTATATTCCGACAATTAGGGTCTAGCTCTGGGTTACGAGATATTATATTTTCAACTGACATGTCCAAATTCAATTCTTATTCTATGTATGAATAATTTCTAAAGCATTTACTATTTTCTAAAAAATAGGGTATAACGGTTGGTATCGATATGTTATTTTTTCCCTTCGACATGTGCAAGTCGACTTTTAGTCTCTATCTCGATAAAATCCAGACCAGTTAGTCTTTTCTTAAAATTAGGGTCTACTCGTGGGTACCCAAATGTTACTTTTTCCATTTTACATGTCCAAACTCGCCTCATAGTCTCTGTCATGATAATTTCAAGAGCGTTGAGAAATGATAGAAAATTAGGGGCTAGCAGTAGGTACCCATATTTTATAATCTCCATCCAATATGTCCAAACTAAACTCGTACTCTATATCTAGGTAATTTTCTAAGCGGTTAATATTTCTCAGTAATTAGTGTCTAGTCGTGGGTACCGATCTATTACTTTTCCGTCCAACATGTCCAAACTCGACTCTCTGCTCTGCCATGACAATTTCCAGAGAGATTAGTATTTTCAGAAAATTAGGGTCGAGGCGTGGGTACCCAGATATTACTTTTTCCATGCGTCATATACAAACTCGACCATAGTCTCCTTCTAGATAAATTCTGGAGCAATTAGGATATTAAGAAGTTAGGATCTAAATGTGGGTATTGGTAAGTTACTTTTTCTATGCGACTTGTCCTGAATTGACTCATTTTTTGTTTAGATACTTTCCTAATCAATTAGTGTTTTCTAAAATTTAGGTTCTAACCTTGGTTACTGATATACTACTTTTTCGATACGACATGTACAAAATCGACTCATAGTCTCTGCCTAGATAATTATAAGAGTTCTTAGTATTTTCTTAAATTATGATCTAGTCGTGGATAGCGATATGTTGCCTTTTCCGTCCGACAAGTCCAGATTTGGCTCATGGTCCCTTTCATGATATTTTCTGGAGCGGTTTGTATTTTTTAAAAATTAGAGTTTAGCCGTAGGTACCGATATATTACCTTTTCCATCCGAGATGTCCAAAACTCGACTCAAAGTCTATTTTTGGATAATTTATGAGCAGTTAGTATTTCTCAAAAATTAGGGTATAGTCCTGAGTAACGATAAGTTACTTTTTCCATCTGACTTGTTCAACCTCGACTCATACTCTCTTTCTGAAAATTTTCCTGAGTGGTTTGTATTTTACGATAGTGGGTACTGATTTGTTACTTCTTCTATCCGACATGTCCAGATTCGACACATAGCATTTGTCTTGATATTTTCATAAACGGTTAGTATTTTCTAAAAATAAAGTTCTAGCTGTGCGTAAAAATATGTTACTTTTTCCATATGATATGTCCAAATTGGACTCGTTATCCCTGTCTGGATAATTTCAAGAGCGTTTACTATATTCCATATGATAAGTTAATTTTTCCATACGATAAGTCCAAACTCGACAAATAGTCTTTGTTAGGATAATTTCCTTAGCATTTAGTATATTCCGACAATTAGGGTCTAGCTCTGGGTTACGAGATATTATATTTTCAACTGACATGTCCAAATTCAATTCTTATTCTATGTATGAATAATTTCTAAAGCATTTACTATTTTCTAAAAAATAGGGTATAACGGTTGGTATCGATATGTTATTTTTTCCCTTCGACATGTGCAAGTCGACTCATAGTCTCTATCTCGATAACATCCAGACCAGTTAGTCTTTTCTTAAAATTAGGGTCTACTCGTGGGTACCCAAATGTTACTTTTTCCATTTTACATGTCCAAACTCGCCTCATAGTCTCTGTCATGATAATTTCAAGAGCGTTGAGAAATGATAGACAATTAGGGGCTAGCAGTAGGTACCCATATTTTATAATCTCCATCCAATATGTCCAAACTAAACTAGTACTCTATATCTAGGTAATTTTCTAAGCGGTTAATATTTCTCAGTAATTAGTGTCTAGTCGTGGGTACCGATCTATTACTTTTCCGTCCAACATGTCCAAACTTGACTCTCTGCTCTGCCATGACAATTTCCAGAGAGATTAGTATTTTCAGAAAATTAGGGTCGAGGCGTGGGTACCCAGATATTACTTTTTCCATGCGTCATATACAAACTCGACCATAGTCTCCTTCTAGATAAATTCTGGAGCAATTAGGATATTAAGAAGTTAGGATCTAAATGTGGGTATTGGTAAGTTACTTTTTCTATGCGACTTGTCCTGAATTGACTCATTTTTTGTTTAGATACTTTCCTAATCAATTAGTGTTTTCTAAAATTTAGGTTCTAACCTTGGTTACTGATATACTACTTTTTCGATACGACATGTACAAAATCGACTCATAGTCTCTGCCTAGATAATTATAAGAGTTCTTAGTATTTTCTTAAATTATGATCTAGTCGTGGATAGCGATATGTTGCCTTTTCCGTCCGACAAGTCCAGATTTGGCTCATGGTCCCTTTCATGATATTTTCTGGAGCGGTTTGTATTTTTTAAAAATTAGAGTTTAGCCGTAGGTACCGATATATTACCTTTTCCATCCGAGATGTCCAAAACTCGACTCAAAGTCTATTTTTGGATAATTTATGAGCAGTTAGTATTTCTCAAAAATTAGGGTATAGTCCTGAGTAACGATAAGTTACTTTTTCCATCTGACTTGTTCAACCTCGACTCATACTCTCTTTCTGAAAATTTTCCTGAGTGGTTTGTATTTTACGATAGTGGGTACTGATTTGTTACTTCTTCTATCCGACATGTCCAGATTCGACACATAGCATTTGTCTTGATATTTTCATAAACGGTTAGTATTTTCTAAAAATAAAGTTCTAGCTGTGCGTAAAAATACGTTACTTTTTCCATATGATATGTCCAAATTGGACTCGTTATCCCTGTCTGGATAATTTCAAGAGCGTTTACTCTATTCCATATGATAAGTTACTTTTTCCATACGATAAGTCCAAACTCGACAAATAGTCTTTGTTAGGATAATTTCCTTAGCATTTAGTATATTCTGACAATTAGGGTCTAGCTCTGGGTTACGAGATATTATATTTTCAACTGACATGTCCAAATTCAATTCTTATTCTATGTATGAATAATTTCTAAAGCATTTACTATTTTCTAAAAACTAGGGTATAACGGTTGGTATCGATATGTTATTTTTTCCCTTCGACATGTGCAAGTCGACTCATAGTCTCTATCTCGATAACATCCAGACCAGTTAGTCTTTTCTTAAAATTAGGGTCTACTCGTGGGTACCCAAATGTTACTTTTTCCATTTTACATGTCCAAACTCGCCTCATAGTCTCTGTCATGATAATTTCAAGAGCGTTGAGAAATGATAGAAAATTAGGGGCTAGCAGTAGGTACCCATATTTTATAATCTCCATCCAATACGTCCAAACTAAACTCGTACTCTATATCTAGGTAATTTTCTAAGCGGTTAATATTTCTCAGTAATTAGTGTCTAGTCGTGGGTACCGATCTATTACTTTTCCGTCCACCATGTCCAAACTCGACTCTCTGCTCTGCCATGACAATTTCCAGAGAGATTTGTATTTTCAGAAAATTAGGGTCTAGGCGTGGGTACCTAGATATTACTTTTTCCATGCGTCATATACAAACTCGACCATAGTCTCCTTCTAGACAAATTCTGGAGCAATTAGGATTTTAAGAAGTTAGGATCTAAATGTGGGTATTGATAAGTTACCTTTTCTATGCGACTTGTCCTGTATTGACTCATTTTTTGTTTAGATACTTTCCTAATCAATTAGTGTTTTCTAAAATTTAGGTTCCAACCTTGGTTACTGATATACTACTTTTTCGATACGACATGTACAAACTCGACTCATAGTCTCTGCCTAGATAATTATAAGAGTTCTTAGTATTTTCTTAAATTATGATCTAGTCGTGGATAGCGATATGTTGCCTTTTCTGTCCGACAAGTCCAGATTTGGCTCATGGTCCCTTTCATGATATTTTCTGGAGCGGTTTGTATTTTCTAAAAATTAGAGTTTAGCCGTAGGTACCGATATATTACCTTTTCCATCCGAGATGTCCAAAACACGACTCAAAGTCTATTTTTGGATAATTTATGAGCAGTTAGTATTTCTCAAAAATTAGGGTATAGTCCTGAGTAACGATAAGTTACTTTTTCCATCTGACTTGTTCAACCTCGACTCATACTCTCTTTCTGAAAATTTTCCTGAGTGGTTTGTATTTTACGAAAGTGGGTACTGATTTGTTACTTTTTCTATCCGACATGTCCAGATTCGACACATAGCATTTGTCTTGATATTTTCATAAACGGTTAGTATTTTCTAAAAATAAAGTTCTAGCTGTGCATAAAAATATGTTACTTTTTCCATATGATATGTCCAAATTGGATTCGTTATCCCTGTCTGGATAATTTCAAGAGCGTTTACTATATTCCATATGATAAGTTAATTTTTCCATACGATAAGTCCAAACTCGACAAATAGTCTTTGTTAGGATAATTTCCTTAGCATTTAGTATATTCCGACAATTAGGGTCTAGCTCTGGGTTACGAGATATTATATTTTCAACTGACATGTCCAAATTCAATTCTTATTCTATGTATGAATAATTTCTAAAGCATTTACTATTTTCTAAAAAATAGGGTATAACGGTTGGTATCGATATGTTATTTTTTCCCTTCGACATGTGCAAGTCGACTTTTAGTCTCTATCTCGATAAAATCCAGACCAGTTAGTCTTTTCTTAAAATTAGGGTCTACTCGTGGGTACCCAAATGTTACTTTTTCCATTTTACATGTCCAAACTCGCCTCATAGTCTCTGTCATGATAATTTCAAGAGCGTTGAGAAATGATAGAAAATTAGGGGCTAGCAGTAGGTACCCATATTTTATAATCTCCATCCAATATGTCCAAACTAAACTCGTACTCTATATCTAGGTAATTTTCTAAGCGGTTAATATTTCTCAGTAATTAGTGTCTAGTCGTGGGTACCGATCTATTACTTTTCCGTCCAACATGTCCAAACTCGACTCTCTGCTCTGCCATGACAATTTCCAGAGAGATTTGTATTTTCAGAAAATTAGGGTCTAGGCGTGGGTACCCAGATATTACTTTTTCCATGCGTCATATACAAACTCGACCATAGTCTCCTTCTAGACAAATTCTGGAGCAATTAGGATTTTAAGAAGTTAGGATCTAAATGTGGGTATTGATAAGTTACTTTTTCTATGCGACTTGTCCTGAATTGACTCATTTTTTGTTTAGATACTTTCCTAATCAATTAGTGTTTTCTAAAATTTAGGTTCTAACCTTGGTTACTGATATACTACTTTTTCGATACAACATGTACAAACTCGACTCATAGTCTCTGCCTAGATAATTATAAGAGTTCTTAGTATTTTCTTAAATTATGATCTAGTCGTGGATAGCGATATGTTGCCTTTTCCGTCCGACAAGCCCAGATTTGGCTCATGGTCCCTTTCATGATATTTTCTGGAGCGGTATGTATTTTCTAAAAATTAGAGTTTAGCCGTAGGTACCGATATATTACCTTTTCCCATCCGAGATGTCCAAAACTCGACTCAAAGTCTATTTTTGGATAATTTATGAGCAGTTAGTATTTCTCAAAAATTAGGGTATAGTCCTGAGTAACGATAAGTTACTTTTTCCATCTGACTTGTTCAACCTCGACTCATACTCTCTTTCTGAAAATTTTCCTGAGTGGTTTGTATTTTACGAAAGTGGGTACTGATTTGTTACTTCTTCTATCCGACATGTCCAGATTCGACACATAGCATTTGTCTTGATATTTTCATAAACGGTTAGTATTTTCTAAAAATAAAGTTCTAGCTGTGCGTAAAAATATGTTACTTTTTCCATATGATATGTCCAAATTGGACTCGTTATCCCTGTCTGGATAATTTCAAGAGCGTTTACTATATTCCATATGATAAGTTAATTTTTCCATACGATAAGTCCAAACTCGACAAATAGTCTTTGTTAGAATAATTTCCTTAGCATTTAGTATATTCCGACAATTAGGGTCTAGCTCTGGGTTACGAGATATTATATTTTCAACTGACATGTCCAAATTCAATTCTTATTCTATGTATGAATAATTTCTAAAGCATTTACTATTTTCTAAAAAATAGGGTATAACGGTTGGTATCGATATGTTATTTTTTCCCTTCGACATGTGCAAGTCGACTCATAGTCTCTATCTCGATAACATCCAGACCAGTTAGTCTTTTCTTAAAATTAGGGTCTACTCGTGGGTACCCAAATGTTACTTTTTCCATTTTACATGTCCAAACTCGCCTCATAGTCTCTGTCATGATAATTTCAAGAGCGTTGAGAAATGATAGACAATTAGGGGCTAGCAGTAGGTACCCATATTTTATAATCTCCATCCAATATGTCCAAACTAAACTAGTACTCTATATCTAGGTAATTTTCTAAGCGGTTAATATTTCTCAGTAATTAGTGTCTAGTCGTGGGTACCGATCTATTACTTTTCCGTCCAACATGTCCAAACTCGACTCTCTGCTCTGCCATGACAATTTCCAGAGAGATTTGTATTTTCAGAAAATTAGGGTCTAGGCGTGGGTACCCAGATATTACTTTTTCCATGCGTCATATACAAACTCGACCATAGTCTCCTTCTAGACAAATTCTGGAGCAATTAGGAATTTAAGAAGTTAGGATCTAAATGTGGGTATTGATAAGTTACTTTTTCTATGCGACTTGTCCTGAATTGACTCATTTTTTGTTTAGATACTTTCCTAATCAATTAGTGTTTTCTAAAATTTAGGTTCTAACCTTGGTTACTGATATACTACTTTTTCGATACGACATGTACAAACTCGACTCATAGTCTCTGCCTAGATAATTATAAGAGTTCTTAGTATTTTCTTAAATTATGATCTAGTCGTGGATAGCGATATGTTGCCTTTTCCGTTTGACAAGTCCAGATTTGGCTCATGGTCCCTTTCATGATATTTTCTGGAGCGGTTTGTATTTTCTAAAAATTAGAGTTTAGCCGTAGGTACCGATATATTACCTTTTCTATCCGAGATGTCCAAAACTCGACTCAAAGTCTATTTTTGGATAATTTATGAGCAGTTAGTATTTCTTAAAAATTAGGGTATAGTCCTGAGTAACGATAAGTTACTTTTTCCATCTGACTTGTTCAACCTCGACTCATACTCTCTTTCTGAAAATTTTCCTGAGTGGTTTGTATTTTACGAAAGTGGGTACTGATTTGTTACTTCTTCTATCCGACATGTCCAGATTCGACACATAGCATTTGTCTTGATATTTTCATAAACGGTTAGTATTGTCTAAAAATAAAGTTCTAGCTGTGCGTAAAAATATGTTACTTTTTCCATATGATATGTCCAAATTGGACTCGTTATCCCTGTCTGGATAATTTCAAGAGCGTTTACTATATTCCATATGATAAGTTAATTTTTCCATACGATAAGTCCAAACTCGACAAATAGTCTTTGTTAGGATAATTTCCTTAGCATTTAGTATATTCCGACAATTAGGGTCTAGCTCTGGGTTACGAGATATTATATTTTCAACTGACATGTCCAAATTCAATTCTTAATCTATGTATGAATAATTTCTAAAGCATTTACTATTTTCTAAAAAATAGGGTATAACGGTTGGTATCGATATGTTATTTTTTCCCTTCGACATGTGCAAGTCGACTCATAGTCTCTATCTCGATAACATCCAGACCAGTTAGTCTTTTCTTAAAATTCGGGTCTACTCGTGGGTACCCAAATGTTACTTTTTCCATTTTACATGTCCAAACTCGCCTCATAGTCTCTGTCATGATAATTTCAAGAGCGTTGAGAAATGATAGAAAATTAGGGGCTAGCAGTAGGTACCCATATTTTATAATCTCCATCCAATACGTCCAAACTAAACTCGTACTCTATATCTAGGTAATTTTCTAAGCGGTTAATATTTCTCAGTAATTAGTGTCTAGTCGTGGGTACCGATCTATTACTTTTCCGTCCAACATGTCCAAACTCGACTCTCTGCTCTGCCATGACAATTTCCAGAGAGATTTGTATTTTCAGAAAATTAGGGTCTAGGCGTGGGTACCCAGATATTACTTTTTCCATGCGTCATATACAAACTCGACCATAGTCTCCTTCTAGACAAATTCTGGAGCAATTAGGATTTTAAGAAGTTAGGATCTAAATGTGGGTATTGATAAGTTACTTTTTCTATGCGACTTGTCCTGAATTGACTCATTTTTTGTTTAGATACTTTCCTAATCAATTAGTGTTTTCTAAAATTTAGGTTCTAACCTTGGTTACTGATATACTACTTTTTCGATACGACATGTACAAACTCGACTCATAGTCTCTGCCTAGATAATTATAAGAGTTCTTAGTATTTTCTTAAATTATGATCTAGTCGTGGATAGCGATATGTTGCCTTTTCCGTCCGACAAGTCCAGATTTGGCTCATGGTCCCTTTCATGATATTTTCTGGAGCGGTTTGTATTTTCTAAAAATTAGAGTTTAGCCGTAGGTACCGATATATTACCTTTTCCCATCCGAGATGTCCAAAACTCGACTCAAAGTCTATTTTTGGATAATTTATGAGCAGTTAGTATTTCTTAAAAATTAGGGTATAGTCCTGAGTAACGATAAGTTACTTTTTCCATCTGACTTGTTCAACCTCGACTCATACTCTCTTTCTGAAAATTTTCCTGAGTGGTTTGTATTTTACGAAAGTGGGTACTGATTTGTTACTTCTTCTATCCGACATGTCCAGATTCGACACATAGCATTTGTCTTGATATTTTCATAAACGGTTAGTATTGTCTAAAAATAAAGTTCTAGCTGTGCGTAAAAATATGTTACTTTTTCCATATGATATGTCCAAATTGGACTCGTTATCCCTGTCTGGATAATTTCAAGAGCGTTTACTATATTCCAAATGATAAGTTAATTTTTCCATACGATAAGTCCAAACTCGACAAATAATCTTTGTTAGGATAATTTCCTTAGCATTTAGTATATTCCGACAATTAGGGTCTAGCTCTGGGTTACGAGATATTATATTTTCAACTGACATGTCCAAATTCAATTCTTATTCTATGTATGAATAATTTCTAAAGCATTTACTATTTTCTAAAAAATAGGGTATAACGGTTGGTATCGATATGTTATTTTTTCCCTTCGACATGTGCAAGTCGACTCATAGTCTCTATCTCGATAACATCCAGACCAGTTAGTCTTTTCTTAAAATTAGGGTCTACTCGTGGGTACCCAAATGTTACTTTTTCCATTTTACATGTCCAAACTCGCCTCATAGTCTCTGTCATGATAATTTCAAGAGCGTTGTGAAATGATAGAAAATTAGGGGCTAGCAGTAGGTACCCATATTTTATAATCTCCATCCAATACGTCCAAACTAAACTCGTACTCTATATCTAGGTAATTTTCTAAGCGGTTAATATTTCTCAGTAATTAGTGTCTAGTCGTGGGTACCGATCTATTACTTTTCCGTCCAACATGTCCAAACTCGACTCTCTGCTCTGCCATGACAATTTCCAGAGAGATTTGTATTTTCAGAAAATTAGGGTCTAGGCGTGGGTACCCAGATATTACTTTTTCCATGCGTCATATACAAACTCGACCATAGTCTCCTTCTAGACAAATTCTGGAGCAATTAGGATTTTAAGAAGTTAGGATCTAAATGTGGGTATTGATAAGTTACTTTTTCTATGCGACTTGTCCTGAATTGACTCATTTTTTGTTTAGATACTTTCCTAATCAATTAGTGTTTTCTAAAATTTAGGTTCTAACCTTGGTTACTGATATACTACTTTTTCGATACGACATGTACAAACTCGACTCATAGTCTCTGCCTAGATAATTATAAGAGTTCTTAGTATTTTCTTAAATTATGATCTAGTCGTGGATAGCGATATGTTGCCTTTTCCGTCCGACAAATCCAGATTTGGCTCATGGTCCCTTTCATGATATTTTCTGGAGCGGTTTGTATTTTCTAAAAATTAGAGTTTAGCCATAGGTACCGATATATTACCTTTTCCATCCGAGATGTCCAAAACTCGACTCAAAGTCTATTTTTGGATAATTTATGAGCAGTTAGTATTTCTCAAAAATTAGGGTATAGTCCTGAGTAACGATAAGTTACTTTTTCCATCTGACTTGTTCAACCTCGACTTATACTCTCTTTCTGAAAATTTTCCTGAGTGGTTTGTATTTTACGAAAGTGGGTACTGATTTGTTACTTCTTCTATCCGACATGTCCAGATTCGACACATAGCATTTGTCTTGATATTTTCATAAACGGTTAGTATTGTCTAAAAATAAAGTTCTAGCTGTGCGTAAAAATATGTTACTTTTTCCATATGATATGTCCAAATTGGACTCGTTATCCCTGTCTGGATAATTTCAAGAGCGTTTACTATATTCCAAATGATAAGTTAATTTTTCCATACGATAAGTCCAAACTCGACAAATAATCTTTGTTAGGATAATTTCCTTAGCATTTAGTATATTCCGACAATTAGGGTCTAGCTCTGGGTTACGAGATATTATATTTTCAACTGACATGTCCAAATTCAATTCTTATTCTATGTATGAATAATTTCTAAAGCATTTACTATTTTCTAAAAAATAGGGTATAACGGTTGGTATCGATATGTTATTTTTTCCCTTCGACATGTGCAAGTCGACTCATAGTCTCTATCTCGATAACATCCAGACCAGTTAGTCTTTTCTTAAAATTAGGGTCTACTCGTGGGTACCCAAATGTTACTTTTTCCATTTTACATGTCCAAACTCGCCTCATAGTCTCTGTCATGATAATTTCAAGAGCGTTGTGAAATGATAGAAAATTAGGGGCTAGCAGTAGGTACCCATATTTTATAATCTCCATCCAATACGTCC
Organism: Cardamine chenopodiifolia; assembly: GCA_963922655.1. Classification (NCBI taxonomy): domain Eukaryota; kingdom Viridiplantae; phylum Streptophyta; class Magnoliopsida; order Brassicales; family Brassicaceae; genus Cardamine; species Cardamine chenopodiifolia. The sequence continues at coordinate 10,473,487 of OZ000486.1, read as the reverse complement.
AAACTAAACTCGTACTCTATATCTAGGTAATTTTCTAAGCGGTTAATATTTCTCAGTAATTAGTGTCTAGTCGTGGGTACCGATCTATTACTTTTCCGTCCAACATGTCCAAACTCGACTCTCTGCTTTGCCATGACAATTTCCAGAGAGATTTGTATTTTCAGAAAATTAGGGTCTAGGCGTGGGTACCCAGATATTACTTTTTCCATGCGTCATATACAAACTCGACCATAGTCTCCTTCTAGACAAATTCTGGAGCAATTAGGATTTTAAGAAGTTAGGATCTAAATGTGGGTATTGATAAGTTACTTTTTCTATGCGACTTGTCCTGAATTGACTCATTTTTTGTTTAGATACTTTCCTAATCAATTAGTGTTTTCTAAAATTTAGGTTCTAACCTTGGTTACTGATATACTACTTTTTCGATACGACATGTACAAACTCGACTCATAGTCTCTGCCTAGATAATTATAAGAGTTCTTAGTATTTTCTTAAATTATGATCTAGTCGTGGATAGCGATATGTTGCCTTTTCCGTCCGACAAGTCCAGATTTGGCTCATGGTCCCTTTCATGATATTTTCTGGAGCGGTTTGTATTTTCTAAAAATTAGAGTTTAGCCATAGGTACCGATATATTACCTTTTCCATCCGAGATGTCCAAAACTCGACTCAAAGTCTATTTTTGGATAATTTATGAGCAGTTAGTATTTCTCAAAAATTAGGGTATAGTCCTGAGTAACGATAAGTTACTTTTTCCATCTGACTTGTTCAACCTCGACTCATACTCTCTTTCTGAAAATTTTCCTGAGTGGTTTGTATTTTACGAAAGTGGGTACTGATTTGTTACTTCTTCTATCCGACATGTCCAGATTCGACACATAGCATTTGTCTTGATATTTTCATAAACGGTTAGTATTTTCTAAAAATAAAGTTCTAGCTGTGCGTAAAAATACGTTACTTTTTCCATATGATATGTCCAAATTGGACTCGTTATCCCTGTCTGGATAATTTCAAGAGCGTTTACTATATTCCATATGATAAGTTACTTTTTCCATACGGTAAGTCCAAACTCGACAAATAGTCTTTGTTAGGATAATTTCCTTAGCATTTAGTATATTCCGACAATTAGGGTCTAGCTCTGGGTTACGAGATATTATATTTTCAACTGACATGTCCAAATTCAATTCTTATTCTATGTATGAATAATTTCTAAAGCATTTACTATTTTCTAAAAAATAGGGTATAACGGTTGGTATCGATATGTTATTTTTTCCCTTCGACATGTGCAAGTCGACTCATAGTCTCTATCTCGATAACATCCAGACCAGTTAGTCTTTTCTTAAAATTAGGGTCTACTCGTGGGTACCCAAATGTTACTTTTTCCATTTTACATGTCCAAACTCGCCTCATAGTCTCTGTCATGATAATTTCAAGAGCGTTGTGAAATGATAGAAAATTAGGGGCTAGCAGTAGGTACCCATATTTTATAATCTCCATCCAATACGTCCAAACTAAACACGTACTCTATATCTAGGTAATTTTCTAAGCGGTTAATATTTCTCAGTAATTAGTGTCTAGTCGTGGGTACCGATCTATTACTTTTCCGTCCAACATGTCCAAACTCGACTCTCTGCTCTGCCATGACAATTTCCAGAGAGATTTGTATTTTCAGAAAATTAGGGTCTAGGCGTGGGTACCCAGATATTACTTTTTCCATGCGTCATATACAAACTCGACCATAGTCTCCTTCTAGACAAATTCTGGAGCAATTAGGATTTTAAGAAGTTAGGATCTAAATGTGGGTATTGATAAGTTACTTTTTCAATGCGACTTGTCCTGAATTGACTCATTTTTTGTTTAGATACTTTCCTAATCAATTAGTGTTTTCTAAAATTTAGGTTCTAACCTTGGTTACTGATATACTACTTTTTCGATACGACATGTACAAACTCGACTCATAGTCTCTGCCTAGATAATTATAAGAGTTCTTAGTATTTTCTTAAATTATGATCTAGTCGTGGATAGCGATATGTTGCCTTTTCCGTCCGACAAGTCCAGATTTGGCTCATGGTCCCTTTCATGATATTTTCTGGAGCGGTTTGTATTTTCTAAAAATTAGAGTTTAGCCATAGGTACCGATATATTACCTTTTCCATCCGAGATGTCCAAAACTCGACTCAAAGTCTATTTTTGGATAATTTATGAGCAGTTAGTATTTCTCAAAAATTAGGGTATAGTCCTGAGTAACGATAAGTTACTTTTTCCATCTGACTTGTTCAACCTCGACTCATACTCTCTTTCTGAAAATTTTCCTGAGTGGTTTGTATTTTACGAAAGTGGGTACTGATTTGTTACTTCTTCTATCCGACATGTCCAGATTCGACACATAGCATTTGTCTTGATATTTTCATAAACGGTTAGTATTTTCTAAAAATAAAGTTCTAGCTGTGCGTAAAAATACGTTACTTTTTCCATATGATATGTCCAAATTGGACTCGTTATCCCTGTCTGGATAATTTCAAGAGCGTTTACTATATTCCATATGATAAGTTACTTTTTCCATACGGTAAGTCCAAACTCGACAAATAGTCTTTGTTAGGATAATTTCCTTAGCATTTAGTATATTCCGACAATTAGGGTCTAGCTCTGGGTTACGAGATATTATATTTTCAACTGACATGTCCAAATTCAATTCGTATTCTATGTATGAATAATTTCTAAAGCATTTACTATTTTCTAAAAAATAGGGTATAACGGTTGGTATCGATATGTTATTTTTTCCCTTCGACATGTGCAAGTCGACTCATAGTCTCTATCTCGATAACATCCAGACCAGTTAGTCTTTTCTTAAAATTAGGGTCTACTCGTGGGTACCCAAATGTTACTTTTTCCATTTTACATGTCCAAACTCGCCTCATAGTCTCTGTCATGATAATTTCAAGAGCGTTGTGAAATGATAGAAAATTAGGGGCTAGCAGTAGGTACCCATATTTTATAATCTCCATCCAATACGTCCAAACTAAACTCGTACTCTATATCTAGGTAATTTTCTAAGCGGTTAATATTTCTCAGTAATTAGTGTCTAGTCGTGGGTACCGATCTATTACGTTTCCGTCCAACATGTCCAAACTCGACTCTCTGCTCTGCCATGACAATTTCCAGAGAGATTTGTATTTTCAGAAAATTAGGGTCTAGGCGTGGGTACCCAGATATTACTTTTTCCATGCGTCATATACAAACTCGACCATAGTCTCCTTCTAGACAAATTCTGGAGCAATTAGGATTTTAAGAAGTTAGGATCTAAATGTGGGTATTGATAAGTTACTTTTTCTATGCGACTTGTCCTGAATTGACTCATTTTTTGTTTAGATACTTTCCTAATCAATTAGTGTTTTCTAAAATTTAGGTTCTAACCTTGGTTACTGATATACTACTTTTTCGATACGACATGTACAAACTCGACTCATAGTCTCTGCCTAGATAATTATAAGAGTTCTTAGTATTTTCTTAAATTATGATCTAGTCGTGGATAGCGATATGTTGCCTTTTCCGTCCGACAAGTCCAGATTTGGCTCATGGTCCCTTTCATGATATTTTCTGGAGCGGTTTGTATTTTCTAAAAATTAGAGTTTAGCCGTAGGTACCGATATATTACCTTTTCCCATCCGAGATGTCCAAAACTCGACTCAAAGTCTATTTTTGGATAATTTATGAGCAGTTAGTATTTCTTAAAAATTAGGGTATAGTCCTGAGTAACGATAAGTTACTTTTTCCATCTGACTTGTTCAACCTCGACTCATACTCTCTTTCTGAAAATTTTCCTGAGTGGTTTGTATTTTACGAAAGTGGGTACTGATTTGTTACTTCTTCTATCCGACATGTCCAGATTCGACACATAGCATTTGTCTTGATATTTTCATAAACGGTTAGTATTGTCTAAAAATAAAGTTCTAGCTGTGCGTAAAAATATGTTACTTTTTCCATATGATATGTCCAAATTGGACTCGTTATCCCTGTCTGGATAATTTCAAGAGCGTTTACTATATTCCATATGATAAGTTAATTTTTCCATACGATAAGTCCAAACTCGACAAATAGTCTTTGTTAGGATAATTTCCTTAGCATTTAGTATATTCCGACAATTAGGGTCTAGCTCTGGGTTACGAGATATTATATTTTCAACTGACATGTCCAAATTCAATTCTTAATCTATGTATGAATAATTTCTAAAGCATTTACTATTTTCTAAAAAATAGGGTATAACGGTTGGTATCGATATGTTATTTTTTCCCTTCGACATGTGCAAGTCGACTCATAGTCTCTATCTCGATAACATCCAGACCAGTTAGTCTTTTCTTAAAATTCGGGTCTACTCGTGGGTACCCAAATGTTACTTTTTCCATTTTACATGTCCAAACTCGCCTCATAGTCTCTGTCATGATAATTTCAAGAGCGTTGAGAAATGATAGAAAATTAGGGGCTAGCAGTAGGTACCCATATTTTATAATCTCCATCCAATACGTCCAAACTAAACTCGTACTCTATATCTAGGTAATTTTCTAAGCGGTTAATATTTCTCAGTAATTAGTGTCTAGTCGTGGGTACCGATCTATTACTTTTCCGTCCAACATGTCCAAACTCGACTCTCTGCTCTGCCATGACAATTTCCAGAGAGATTTGTATTTTCAGAAAATTAGGGTCTAGGCGTGGGTACCCAGATATTACTTTTTCCATGCGTCATATACAAACTCGACCATAGTCTCCTTCTAGACAAATTCTGGAGCAATTAGGATTTTAAGAAGTTAGGATCTAAATGTGGGTATTGATAAGTTACTTTTTCTATGCGACTTGTCCTGAATTGACTCATTTTTTGTTTAGATACTTTCCTAATCAATTAGTGTTTTCTAAAATTTAGGTTCTAACCTTGGTTACTGATATACTACTTTTTCGATACGACATGTACAAACTCGACTCATAGTCTCTGCCTAGATAATTATAAGAGTTCTTAGTATTTTCTTAAATTATGATCTAGTCGTGGATAGCGATATGTTGCCTTTTCCGTCCGACAAGTCCAGATTTGGCTCATGGTCCCTTTCATGATATTTTCTGGAGCGGTTTGTATTTTCTAAAAATTAGAGTTTAGCCGTAGGTACCGATATATTACCTTTTCCCATCCGAGATGTCCAAAACTCGACTCAAAGTCTATTTTTGGATAATTTATGAGCAGTTAGTATTTCTTAAAAATTAGGGTATAGTCCTGAGTAACGATAAGTTACTTTTTCCATCTGACTTGTTCAACCTCGACTCATACTCTCTTTCTGAAAATTTTCCTGAGTGGTTTGTATTTTACGAAAGTGGGTACTGATTTGTTACTTCTTCTATCCGACATGTCCAGATTCGACACATAGCATTTGTCTTGATATTTTCATAAACGGTTAGTATTGTCTAAAAATAAAGTTCTAGCTGTGCGTAAAAATATGTTACTTTTTCCATATGATATGTCCAAATTGGACTCGTTATCCCTGTCTGGATAATTTCAAGAGCGTTTACTATATTCCAAATGATAAGTTAATTTTTCCATACGATAAGTCCAAACTCGACAAATAATCTTTGTTAGGATAATTTCCTTAGCATTTAGTATATTCCGACAATTAGGGTCTAGCTCTGGGTTACGAGATATTATATTTTCAACTGACATGTCCAAATTCAATTCTTATTCTATGTATGAATAATTTCTAAAGCATTTACTATTTTCTAAAAAATAGGGTATAACGGTTGGTATCGATATGTTATTTTTTCCCTTCGACATGTGCAAGTCGACTCATAGTCTCTATCTCGATAACATCCAGACCAGTTAGTCTTTTCTTAAAATTAGGGTCTACTCGTGGGTACCCAAATGTTACTTTTTCCATTTTACATGTCCAAACTCGCCTCATAGTCTCTGTCATGATAATTTCAAGAGCGTTGTGAAATGATAGAAAATTAGGGGCTAGCAGTAGGTACCCATATTTTATAATCTCCATCCAATACGTCCAAACTAAACTCGTACTCTATATCTAGGTAATTTTCTAAGCGGTTAATATTTCTCAGTAATTAGTGTCTAGTCGTGGGTACCGATCTATTACTTTTCCGTCCAACATGTCCAAACTCGACTCTCTGCTCTGCCATGACAATTTCCAGAGAGATTTGTATTTTCAGAAAATTAGGGTCTAGGCGTGGGTACCCAGATATTACTTTTTCCATGCGTCATATACAAACTCGACCATAGTCTCCTTCTAGACAAATTCTGGAGCAATTAGGATTTTAAGAAGTTAGGATCTAAATGTGGGTATTGATAAGTTACTTTTTCTATGCGACTTGTCCTGAATTGACTCATTTTTTGTTTAGATACTTTCCTAATCAATTAGTGTTTTCTAAAATTTAGGTTCTAACCTTGGTTACTGATATACTACTTTTTCGATACGACATGTACAAACTCGACTCATAGTCTCTGCCTAGATAATTATAAGAGTTCTTAGTATTTTCTTAAATTATGATCTAGTCGTGGATAGCGATATGTTGCCTTTTCCGTCCGACAAATCCAGATTTGGCTCATGGTCCCTTTCATGATATTTTCTGGAGCGGTTTGTATTTTCTAAAAATTAGAGTTTAGCCATAGGTACCGATATATTACCTTTTCCATCCGAGATGTCCAAAACTCGACTCAAAGTCTATTTTTGGATAATTTATGAGCAGTTAGTATTTCTCAAAAATTAGGGTATAGTCCTGAGTAACGATAAGTTACTTTTTCCATCTGACTTGTTCAACCTCGACTTATACTCTCTTTCTGAAAATTTTCCTGAGTGGTTTGTATTTTACGAAAGTGGGTACTGATTTGTTACTTCTTCTATCCGACATGTCCAGATTCGACACATAGCATTTGTCTTGATATTTTCATAAACGGTTAGTATTGTCTAAAAATAAAGTTCTAGCTGTGCGTAAAAATATGTTACTTTTTCCATATGATATGTCCAAATTGGACTCGTTATCCCTGTCTGGATAATTTCAAGAGCGTTTACTATATTCCAAATGATAAGTTAATTTTTCCATACGATAAGTCCAAACTCGACAAATAATCTTTGTTAGGATAATTTCCTTAGCATTTAGTATATTCCGACAATTAGGGTCTAGCTCTGGGTTACGAGATATTATATTTTCAACTGACATGTCCAAATTCAATTCTTATTCTATGTATGAATAATTTCTAAAGCATTTACTATTTTCTAAAAAATAGGGTATAACGGTTGGTATCGATATGTTATTTTTTCCCTTCGACATGTGCAAGTCGACTCATAGTCTCTATCTCGATAACATCCAGACCAGTTAGTCTTTTCTTAAAATTAGGGTCTACTCGTGGGTACCCAAATGTTACTTTTTCCATTTTACATGTCCAAACTCGCCTCATAGTCTCTGTCATGATAATTTCAAGAGCGTTGTGAAATGATAGAAAATTAGGGGCTAGCAGTAGGTACCCATATTTTATAATCTCCATCCAATACGTCCAAACTAAACTCGTACTCTATATCTAGGTAATTTTCTAAGCGGTTAATATTTCTCAGTAATTAGTGTCTAGTCGTGGGTACCGATCTATTACTTTTCCGTCCAACATGTCCAAACTCGACTCTCTGCTTTGCCATGACAATTTCCAGAGAGATTTGTATTTTCAGAAAATTAGGGTCTAGGCGTGGGTACCCAGATATTACTTTTTCCATGCGTCATATACAAACTCGACCATAGTCTCCTTCTAGACAAATTCTGGAGCAATTAGGATTTTAAGAAGTTAGGATCTAAATGTGGGTATTGATAAGTTACTTTTTCTATGCGACTTGTCCTGAATTGACTCATTTTTTGTTTAGATACTTTCCTAATCAATTAGTGTTTTCTAAAATTTAGGTTCTAACCTTGGTTACTGATATACTACTTTTTCGATACGACATGTACAAACTCGACTCATAGTCTCTGCCTAGATAATTATAAGAGTTCTTAGTATTTTCTTAAATTATGATCTAGTCGTGGATAGCGATATGTTGCCTTTTCCGTCCGACAAGTCCAGATTTGGCTCATGGTCCCTTTCATGATATTTTCTGGAGCGGTTTGTATTTTCTAAAAATTAGAGTTTAGCCATAGGTACCGATATATTACCTTTTCCATCCGAGATGTCCAAAACTCGACTCAAAGTCTATTTTTGGATAATTTATGAGCAGTTAGTATTTCTCAAAAATTAGGGTATAGTCCTGAGTAACGATAAGTTACTTTTTCCATCTGACTTGTTCAACCTCGACTCATACTCTCTTTCTGAAAATTTTCCTGAGTGGTTTGTATTTTACGAAAGTGGGTACTGATTTGTTACTTCTTCTATCCGACATGTCCAGATTCGACACATAGCATTTGTCTTGATATTTTCATAAACGGTTAGTATTTTCTAAAAATAAAGTTCTAGCTGTGCGTAAAAATACGTTACTTTTTCCATATGATATGTCCAAATTGGACTCGTTATCCCTGTCTGGATAATTTCAAGAGCGTTTACTATATTCCATATGATAAGTTACTTTTTCCATACGGTAAGTCCAAACTCGACAAATAGTCTTTGTTAGGATAATTTCCTTAGCATTTAGTATATTCCGACAATTAGGGTCTAGCTCTGGGTTACGAGATATTATATTTTCAACTGACATGTCCAAATTCAATTCTTATTCTATGTATGAATAATTTCTAAAGCATTTACTATTTTCTAAAAAATAGGGTATAACGGTTGGTATCGATATGTTATTTTTTCCCTTCGACATGTGCAAGTCGACTCATAGTCTCTATCTCGATAACATCCAGACCAGTTAGTCTTTTCTTAAAATTAGGGTCTACTCGTGGGTACCCAAATGTTACTTTTTCCATTTTACATGTCCAAACTCGCCTCATAGTCTCTGTCATGATAATTTCAAGAGCGTTGTGAAATGATAGAAAATTAGGGGCTAGCAGTAGGTACCCATATTTTATAATCTCCATCCAATACGTCCAAACTAAACTCGTACTCTATATCTAGGTAATTTTCTAAGCGGTTAATATTTCTCAGTAATTAGTGTCTAGTCGTGGGTACCGATCTATTACTTTTCCGTCCAACATGTCCAAACTCGACTCTCTGCTCTGCCATGACAATTTCCAGAGAGATTTGTATTTTCAGAAAATTAGGGTCTAGGCGTGGGTACCCAGATATTACTTTTTCCATGCGTCATATACAAACTCGACCATAGTCTCCTTCTAGACAAATTCTGGAGCAATTAGGATTTTAAGAAGTTAGGATCTAAATGTGGGTATTGATAAGTTACTTTTTCAATGCGACTTGTCCTGAATTGACTCATTTTTTGTTTAGATACTTTCCTAATCAATTAGTGTTTTCTAAAATTTAGGTTCTAACCTTGGTTACTGATATACTACTTTTTCGATACGACATGTACAAACTCGACTCATAGTCTCTGCCTAGATAATTATAAGAGTTCTTAGTATTTTCTTAAATTATGATCTAGTCGTGGATAGCGATATGTTGCCTTTTCCGTCCGACAAGTCCAGATTTGGCTCATGGTCCCTTTCATGATATTTTCTGGAGCGGTTTGTATTTTCTAAAAATTAGAGTTTAGCCATAGGTACCGATATATTACCTTTTCCATCCGAGATGTCCAAAACTCGACTCAAAGTCTATTTTTGGATAATTTATGAGCAGTTAGTATTTCTCAAAAATTAGGGTATAGTCCTGAGTAACGATAAGTTACTTTTTCCATCTGACTTGTTCAACCTCGACTCATACTCTCTTTCTGAAAATTTTCCTGAGTGGTTTGTATTTTACGAAAGTGGGTACTGATTTGTTACTTCTTCTATCCGACATGTCCAGATTCGACACATAGCATTTGTCTTGATATTTTCATAAACGGTTAGTATTTTCTAAAAATAAAGTTCTAGCTGTGCGTAAAAATACGTTACTTTTTCCATATGATATGTCCAAATTGGACTCGTTATCCCTGTCTGGATAATTTCAAGAGCGTTTACTATATTCCATATGATAAGTTACTTTTTCCATACGGTAAGTCCAAACTCGACAAATAGTCTTTGTTAGGATAATTTCCTTAGCATTTAGTATATTCCGACAATTAGGGTCTAGCTCTGGGTTACGAGATATTATATTTTCAACTGACATGTCCAAATTCAATTCGTATTCTATGTATGAATAATTTCTAAAGCATTTACTATTTTCTAAAAAATAGGGTATAACGGTTGGTATCGATATGTTATTTTTTCCCTTCGACATGTGCAAGTCGACTCATAGTCTCTATCTCGATAACATCCAGACCAGTTAGTCTTTTCTTAAAATTAGGGTCTACTCGTGGGTACCCAAATGTTACTTTTTCCATTTTACATGTCCAAACTCGCCTCATAGTCTCTGTCATGATAATTTCAAGAGCGTTGTGAAATGATAGAAAATTAGGGGCTAGCAGTAGGTACCCATATTTTATAATCTCCATCCAATACGTCCAAACTAAACTCGTACTCTATATCTAGGTAATTTTCTAAGCGGTTAATATTTCTCAGTAATTAGTGTCTAGTCGTGGGTACCGATCTATTACGTTTCCGTCCAACATGTCCAAACTCGACTCTCTGCTCTGCCATGACAATTTCCAGAGAGATTTGTATTTTCAGAAAATTAGGGTCTAGGCGTGGGTACCCAGATATTACTTTTTCCATGCGTCATATACAAACTCGACCATAGTCTCCTTCTAGACAAATTCTGGAGCAATTAGGATTTTAAGAAGTTAGGATCTAAATGTGGGTATTGATAAGTTACTTTTTCTATGCGACTTGTCCTGAATTGACTCATTTTTTGTTTAGATACTTTCCTAATCAATTAGTGTTTTCTAAAATTTAGGTTCTAACCTTGGTTACTGATATACTACTTTTTCGATACGACATGTACAAACTCGACTCATAGTCTCTGCCTAGATAATTATAAGAGTTCTTAGTATTTTCTTAAATTATGATCTAGTCGTGGATAGAGATATGTTGCCTTTTCCGTCCGACAAGTCCAGATTTGGCTCATGGTCCCTTTCATGATATTTTCTGGAGCGGTTTGTATTTTCTAAAAATTAGAGTTTAGCCATAGGTACCGATATATTACCTTTTCCATCCGAGATGTCCAAAACTCGACTCAAAGTCTATTTTTGGATAATTTATGAGCAGTTAGTATTTCTCAAAAATTAGGGTATAGTCCTGAGTAACGATAAGTTACTTTTTCCATCTGACTTGTTCAACCTCGACTCATACTCTCTTTCTGAAAATTTTCCTGAGTGGTTTGTATTTTACGAAAGTGGGTACTGATTTGTTACTTCTTCTATCCGACATGTCCAGATTCGACACATAGCATTTGTCTTGATATTTTCATAAACGGTTAGTATTTTCTAAAAATAAAGTTCTAGCTGTGCGTAAAAATACGTTACTTTTTCCATATGATATGTCCAAATTGGACTCGTTATCCCTGTCTGGATAATTTCAAGAGCGTTTACTATATTCCATATGATAAGTTACTTTTTCCATACGGTAAGTCCAAACTCGACAAATAGTCTTTGTTAGGATAATTTCCTTAGCATTTAGTATATTCCGACAATTAGGGTCTAGCTCTGGGTTACGAGATATTATATTTTCAACTGACATGTCCAAATTCAATTCTTATTCTATGTATGAATAATTTCTAAAGCATTTACTATTTTCTAAAAAATAGGGTATAACGGTTGGTATCGATATGTTATTTTTTCCCTTCGACATGTGCAAGTCGACTCATAGTCTCTATCTCGATAACATCCAGACCAGTTAGTCTTTTCTTAAAATTAGGGTCTACTCGTGGGTACCCAAATGTTACTTTTTCCATTTTACATGTCCAAACTCGCCTCATAGTCTCTGTCATGATAATTTCAAGAGCGTTGTGAAATGATAGAAAATTAGGGGCTAGCAGTAGGTACCCATATTTTATAATCTCCATCCAATACGTCCAAACTAAACTCGTACTCTATATCTAGGTAATTTTCTAAGCGGTTAATATTTCTCAGTAATTAGTATCTAGTTGTGGGTACCGATCTATTACTTTTCCGTCCAACATGTCCAAACTCAACTCTCTGCTCTGCCATGACAATTTCCAGAGAGATTTGTATTTTCAGAAAATTAGGGTCTAGGCGTGGGTACCCAGATATTACTTTTTCCATGCGTCATATACAAACTCGACCATAGTCTCCTTCTAGACAAGTTCTGGAGCAATTAGGATTTTAAGAAGTTAGGATCTAAATGTGGGTATTGATAAGTTACTTTTTCTATGCGACTTGTCTTGTATTGACTCATTTTTTGTTTAGATAATTTCCTAATCAATTAGTGTTTTCTAAAATTTAGGTTCCAACCTTGGTTACTGATATACTACTTTTTCGATACGACATGTACAAACTCGACTCATAGTCTCTGCCTAGATAATTATAAGAGTTCTTAGTATTTTCTTAAATTATGATCTAGTCGTGGATAGCGATATGTTGCCTTTTCCGTCCGACAAGTCCAGATTTGGCTCATGGTCCCTTTCATGATATTTTCTGGAGCGGTTTGTATTTTCTAAAAATTAGAGTTTAGCCGTAGGTACCGATATATTACCTTTTCCATCCGAGATGTCCAAAACTCGACTCAAAGTCTATTTTTGGATAATTTATGAGCAGTTAGTATTTCTCAAAAATTAGGGTATAGTCCTGAGTAACGATAAGTTACTTTTTCCATCTGACTTGTTCAACCTCGACTCATACTCTCTTTCTGAAAATTTTCCTGAGTGGTTTGTATTTTACGAAAGTGGGTACTGATTTGTTACTTCTTCTATCCGACATGTCCAGATTCGACACATAGCATTTGTCTTGATATTTTCATAAACGGTTAGTATTTTCTAAAAATAAAGTTCTAGCTGTGCGTAAAAATATGTTACTTTTTCCATATGATATGTCCAAATTGGACTCGTTATCCCTGTCTGGATAATTTCAAGAGCGTTTACTATATTCCATATGATAAGTTAATTTTTCCATACGATAAGTCCAAACTCGACAAATAGTCTTTGTTAGAATAATTTCCTTAGCATTTAGTATATTCCGACAATTAGGGTCTAGCTCTGGGTTACGAGATATTATATTTTCAACTGACATGTCCAAATTCAATTCTTATTCTATGTATGAATAATTTCTAAAGCATTTACTATTTTCTAAAAAATAGGGTATAACGGTTGGTATCGATATGTTATTTTTTCCCTTCGACATGTGCAAGTCGACTCATAGTCTCTATCTCGATAACATCCAGACCAGTTAGTCTTTTCTTAAAATTAGGGTCTACTCGTGGGTACCCAAATGTTACTTTTTCCATTTTACATGTCCAAACTCGCCTCATAGTCTCTGTCATGATAATTTCAAGAGCGTTGTGAAATGATAGAAAATTAGGGGCTAGCAGTAGGTACCCATATTTTATAATCTCCATCCAATACGTCCAAACTAAACTCGTACTCTATATCTAGGTAATTTTCTAAGCGGTTAATATTTCTCAGTAATTAGTATCTAGTTGTGGGTACCGATCTATTACTTTTCCGTCCAACATGTCCAAACTCAACTCTCTGCTCTGCCATGACAATTTCCAGAGAGATTTGTATTTTCAGAAAATTAGGGTCTAGGCGTGGGTACCCAGATATTACTTTTTCCATGCGTCATATACAAACTCGACCATAGTCTCCTTCTAGACAAGTTCTGGAGCAATTAGGATTTTAAGAAGTTAGGATCTAAATGTGGGTATTGATAAGTTACTTTTTCTATGCGACTTGTCTTGTATTGACTCATTTTTTGTTTAGATAATTTCCTAATCAATTAGTGTTTTCTAAAATTTAGGTTCCAACCTTGGTTACTGATATACTACTTTTTCGATACGACATGTACAAACTCGACTCATAGTCTCTGCCTAGATAATTATAAGAGTTCTTAGTATTTTCTTAAATTATGATCTAGTCGTGGATAGCGATATGTTGCCTTTTCCGTCCGACAAGTCCAGATTTGGCTCATGGTCCCTTTCATGATATTTTCTGGAGCGGTTTGTATTTTCTAAAAATTAGAGTTTAGCCGTAGGTACCGATATATTACCTTTTCCATCCGAGATGTCCAAAACTCGACTCAAAGTCTATTTTTGGATAATTTATGAGCAGTTAGTATTTCTCAAAAATTAGGGTATAGTCCTGAGTAACGATAAGTTACTTTTTCCATCTGACTTGTTCAACCTCGACTCATACTCTCTTTCTGAAAATTTTCCTGAGTGGTTTGTATTTTACGAAAGTGGGTACTGATTTGTTACTTCTTCTATCCGACATGTCCAGATTCGACACATAGCATTTGTCTTGATATTTTCATAAACGGTTAGTATTTTCTAAAAATAAAGTTCTAGCTGTGCGTAAAAATACGTTACTTTTTCCATATGATATGTCCAAATTGGACTCGTTATCCCTGTCTGGATAATTTCAAGAGCGTTTACTATATTCCATATGATAAGTTACTTTTTCCATACGGTAAGTCCAAACTCGACAAATAGTCTTTGTTAGGATAATTTCCTTAGCATTTAGTATATTCCGACAATTAGGGTCTAGCTCTGGGTTACGAGATATTATATTTTCAACTGACATGTCCAAATTCAATTCTTATTCTATGTATGAATAATTTCTAAAGCATTTACTATTTTCTAAAAAATAGGGTATAACGGTTGGTATCGATATGTTATTTTTTCCCTTCGACATGTGCAAGTCGACTCATAGTCTCTATCTCGATAACATCCAGACCAGTTAGTCTTTTCTTAAAATTAGGGTCTACTCGTGGGTACCCAAATGTTACTTTTTCCATTTTACATGTCCAAACTCGCCTCATAGTCTCTGTCATGATAATTTCAAGAGCGTTGTGAAATGATAGAAAATTAGGGGCTAGCAGTAGGTACCCATATTTTATAATCTCCATCCAATACGTCCAAACTAAACTCGTACTCTATATCTAGGTAATTTTCTAAGCGGTTAATATTTCTCAGTAATTAGTATCTAGTTGTGGGTACCGATCTATTACTTTTCCGTCCAACATGTCCAAACTCAACTCTCTGCTCTGCCATGACAATTTCCAGAGAGATTTGTATTTTCAGAAAATTAGGGTCTAGGCGTGGGTACCCAGATATTACTTTTTCCATGCGTCATATACAAACTCGACCATAGTCTCCTTCTAGACAAGTTCTGGAGCAATTAGGATTTTAAGAAGTTAGGATCTAAATGTGGGTATTGATAAGTTACTTTTTCTATGCGACTTGTCTTGTATTGACTCATTTTTTGTTTAGATAATTTCCTAATCAATTAGTGTTTTCTAAAATTTAGGTTCCAACCTTGGTTACTGATATACTACTTTTTCGATACGACATGTACAAACTCGACTCATAGTCTCTGCCTAGATAATTATAAGAGTTCTTAGTATTTTCTTAAATTATGATCTAGTCGTGGATAGCGATATGTTGCCTTTTCCGTCCGACAAGTCCAGATTTGGCTCATGGTCCCTTTCATGATATTTTCTGGAGCGGTTTGTATTTTCTAAAAATTAGAGTTTAGCCGTAGGTACCGATATATTACCTTTTCCATCCGAGATGTCCAAAACTCGACTCAAAGTCTATTTTTGGATAATTTATGAGCAGTTAGTATTTCTTAAAAATTAGGGTATAGTCCTGAGTAACGATAAGTTACTTTTTCCATCTGACTTGTTCAACCTCGACTCATACTCTCTTTCTGAAAATTTTCCTGAGTGGTTTGTATTTTACGAAAGTGGGTACTGATTTGTTACTTCTTCTATCCGACATGTCCAGATTCGACACATAGCATTTGTCTTGATATTTTCATAAACGGTTAGTATTGTCTAAAAATAAAGTTCTAGCTGTGCGTAAAAATATGTTACTTTTTCCATATGATATGTCCAAATTGGACTCGTTATCCCTGTCTGGATAATTTCAAGAGCGTTTACTATATTCCAAATGATAAGTTAATTTTTCCATACGATAAGTCCAAACTCGACAAATAATCTTTGTTAGGATAATTTCCTTAGCATTTAGTATATTCCGACAATTAGGGTCTAGCTCTGGGTTACGAGATATTATATTTTCAACTGACATGTCCAAATTCAATTCTTATTCTATGTATGAATAATTTCTAAAGCATTTACTATTTTCTAAAAAATAGGGTATAACGGTTGGTATCGATATGTTATTTTTTCCCTTCGACATGTGCAAGTCGACTCATAGTCTCTATCTCGATAACATCCAGACCAGTTAGTCTTTTCTTAAAATTAGGGTCTACTCGTGGGTACCCAAATGTTACTTTTTCCATTTTACATGTCCAAACTCGCCTCATAGTCTCTGTCATGATAATTTCAAGAGCGTTGAGAAATGATAGAAAATTAGGGGCTAGCAGTAGGTACCCATATTTTATAATCT
The DNA here is from genome assembly GCA_963922655.1 of Cardamine chenopodiifolia. NCBI lineage: Eukaryota > Viridiplantae > Streptophyta > Magnoliopsida > Brassicales > Brassicaceae > Cardamine > Cardamine chenopodiifolia. The sequence continues at coordinate 10,456,912 of OZ000486.1, read as the reverse complement.
CCATCCAATATGTCCAAACTAAACTCGTACTCTATATCTAGGTAATTTTCTAAGCGGTTAATATTTCTCAGTAATTAGTGTCTAGTCGTGGGTACCGATCTATTACTTTTCCGTCCAACATGTCCAAACTCGACTCTCTGCTCTGCCATGACAATTTCCAGAGAGATTTGTATTTTCAGAAAATTAGGGTCTAGGCGTGGGTACCTAGATATTACTTTTTCCATGCGTCATATACAAACTCGACCATAGTCTCCTTCTAGACAAATTCTGGAGCAATTAGGATTTTAAGAAGTTAGGATCTAAATGTGGGTATTGATAAGTTACTTTTTCTATGCGACTTGTTCTGAATTGACTCATTTTTTGTTTAGATACTTTCCTAATCAATTAGTGTTTTCTAAAATTTAGGTTCTAACCTTGGTTACTGATATACTACTTTTTCGATACGACATGTACAAACTCGACTCATAGTCTCTGCCTAGATAATTATAAGAGTTCTTAGTATTTTCTTAAATTATGATCTAGTCGTGGATAGCGATATGTTGCCTTTTCCGTCCGACAAGTCCAGATTTGGCTCATGGTCCCTTTCATGATATTTTCTGGAGCGGTTTGTATTTTCTAAAAATTAGAGTTTAGCCGTAGGTACCGATATATTACCTTTTCCATCCGAGATGTCCAAAACTCGACTCAAAGTCTATTTTTGGATAATTTATGAGCAGTTAGTATTTCTCAAAAATTAGGGTATAGTCCTGAGTAACGATAAGTTACCTTTTCCATCTGACTTGTTCAACCTCGACTCATACTCTCTTTCTGAAAATTTTCCTGAGTGGTTTGTATTTTACGATAGTGGGTACTGATTTGTTACTTCTTCTATCCGACATGTCCAGATTCGACACATAGCATTTGTCTTGATATTTTCATAAACGGTTAGTATTTTCTAAAAATAAAGTTCTAGCTGTGCGTAAAAATATGTTACTTTTTCCATATGATATGTCCAAATTGGACTCGTTATCCCTGTCTGGATAATTTCAAGAGCGTTTACTATATTCCATATGATAAGTTAATTTTTCCATACGATAAGTCCAAACTCGACAAATAGTCTTTGTTAGGATAATTTCCTTAGCATTTAGTATATTCCGACAATTAGGGTCTAGCTCTGGGTTACGAGATATTATATTTTCAACTGACATGTCCAAATTCAATTCTTATTCTATGTATGAATAATTTCTAAAGCATTTACTATTTTCTAAAAAATAGGGTATAACGGTTGGTATCGATATGTTATTTTTTCCCTTCGACATGTGCAAGTCGACTCATAGTCTCTATCTCGATAACATCCAGACCAGTTAGTCTTTTCTTAAAATTAGGGTCTACTCGTGGGTACCCAAATGTTACTTTTTCCATTTTACATGTCCAAACTCGCCTCATAGTCTCTGTTATGATAATTTCAAGAGCGTTGAGAAATGATAGAAAATTAGGGGCTAGCAGTAGGTACCCATATTTTATAATCTCCATCCAATATGTCCAAACTAAACTCGTACTCTATATCTAGGTAATTTTCTAAGCGGTTAATATTTCTCAGTAATTAGTGTCTAGTCGTGGGTACCGATCTATTACTTTTCCGTCCAACATGTCCAAACTCGACTCTCTGCTCTGCCATGACAATTTCCAGAGAGATTTGTATTTTCAGAAAATTAGGGTCTAGGCGTGGGTACCTAGATATTACTTTTTCCATGCGTCATATACAAACTCGACCATAGTCTCCTTCTAGACAAATTCTGGAGCAATTAGGATTTTAAGAAGTTAGGATCTAAATGTGGGTATTGATAAGTTACTTTTTCTATGCGACTTGTCCTGAATTGACTCATTTTTTGTTTAGATACTTTCCTAATCAATTAGTGTTTTCTAAAATTTAGGTTCCAACCTTGGTTACTGATATACTACTTTTTCGATACGACATGTACAAACTCGACTCATAGTCTCTGCCTAGATAATTATAAGAGTTCTTAGTATTTTCTTAAATTATGATCTAGTCGTGGATAGCGATATGTTGCCTTTTCTGTCCGACAAGTCCAGATTTGGCTCATGGTCCCTTTCATGATATTTTCTGGAGCGGTTTGTATTTTCTAAAAATTAGAGTTTAGCCGTAGGTACCGATATATTACCTTTTCCATCCGAGATGTCCAAAACTCGACTCAAAGTCTATTTTTGGATAATTTATGAGCAGTTAGTATTTCTCAAAAATTAGGGTATAGTCCTGAGTAACGATAAGTTACTTTTTCCATCTGACTTGTTCAACCTCGACTCATACTCTCTTTCTGAAAATTTTCCTGAGTGGTTTGTATTTTACGAAAGTGGGTACTGATTTGTTACTTTTTCTATCCGACATGTCCAGATTCGACACATAGCATTTGTCTTGATATTTTCATAAATGGTTAGTATTTTCTAAAAATAAAGTTCTAGCTGTGCGTAAAAATATGTTACTTTTTCCATATGATATGTCCAAATTGGACTCGTTATCCCTGTCTGGATAATTTCAAGAGCGTTTACTATATTCCATATGATAAGTTACTTTTTCCATACGATAAGTCCAAACTCGACAAATAATCTTTGTTAGGATAATTTCCTTAGCAGTTAGTATATTCCGACAATTAGGGTCTAGCTCTGGGTTACGAGATATTATATTTTCAACTGACATGTCCAAATTCAATTCTTATTCTATGTATGAATAATTTCTAAAGCATTTACTATTTTCTAAAAAATAGGGTATAACGGTTGGTATCGATATGTTATTTTTTCCCTTCGACATGTGCAAGTCGACTTTTAGTCTCTATCTCGATAAAATCCAGACCAGTTAGTCTTTTCTTAAAATTAGGGTCTACTCGTGGGTACCCAAATGTTACTTTTTCCATTTTACATGTCCAAACTCGCCTCATAGTCTCTGTCATGATAATTTCAAGAGCGTTGAGAAATGATAGAAAATTAGGGGCTAGCAGTAGGTACCCATATTTTATAATCTCCATCCAATATGTCCAAACTAAACTCGTACTCTATATCTAGGTAATTTTCTAAGCGGTTAATATTTCTCAGTAATTAGTGTCTAGTCGTGGGTACCGATCTATTACTTTTCCGTCCAACATGTCCAAACTCGACTCTCTGCTCTGCCATGACAATTTCCAGAGAGATTTGTATTTTCAGAAAATTAGGGTCTAGGCGTGGGTACCCAGATATTACTTTTTCCATGCGTCATATACAAACTCGACCATAGTCTCCTTCTAGACAAATTCTGGAGCAATTAGGATTTTAAGAAGTTAGGATCTAAATGTGGGTATTGATAAGTTACTTTTTCTATGCGACTTGTCCTGAATTGACTCATTTTTTGTTTAGATACTTTCCTAATCAATTAGTGTTTTCTAAAATTTAGGTTCTAACCTTGGTTACTGATATACTACTTTTTCGATACGACATGTACAAACTCGACTCATAGTCTCTGCCTAGATAATTATAAGAGTTCTTAGTATTTTCTTAAATTATGATCTAGTCGTGGATAGCGATATGTTGCCTTTTCCGTCCGACAAGCCCAGATTTGGCTCATGGTCCCTTTCATGATATTTTCTGGAGCGGTTTGTATTTTCTAAAAATTAGAGTTTAGCCGTAGGTACCGATATATTACCTTTTCCCATCCGAGATGTCCAAAACTCGACTCAAAGTCTATTTTTGGATAATTTATGAGCAGTTAGTATTTCTCAAAAATTAGGGTATAGTCCTGAGTAACGATAAGTTACTTTTTCCATCTGACTTGTTCAACCTCGACTCATACTCTCTTTCTGAAAATTTTCCTGAGTGGTTTGTATTTTACGAAAGTGGGTACTGATTTGTTACTTCTTCTATCCGACATGTCCAGATTCGACACATAGCATTTGTCTTGATATTTTCATAAACGGTTAGTATTTTCTAAAAATAAAGTTCTAGCTGTGCGTAAAAATATGTTACTTTTTCCATATGATATGTCCAAATTGGACTCGTTATCCCTGTCTGGATAATTTCAAGAGCGTTTACTATATTCCATATGATAAGTTAATTTTTCCATACGATAAGTCCAAACTCGACAAATAGTCTTTGTTAGAATAATTTCCTTAGCATTTAGTATATTCCGACAATTAGGGTCTAGCTCTGGGTTACGAGATATTATATTTTCAACTGACATGTCCAAATTCAATTCTTATTCTATGTATGAATAATTTCTAAAGCATTTACTATTTTCTAAAAAATAGGGTATAACGGTTGGTATCGATATGTTATTTTTTCCCTTCGACATGTGCAAGTCGACTCATAGTCTCTATCTCGATAACATCCAGACCAGTTAGTCTTTTCTTAAAATTAGGGTCTACTCGTGGGTACCCAAATGTTACTTTTTCCATTTTACATGTCCAAACTCGCCTCATAGTCTCTGTCATGATAATTTAAAGGGCGTTGAGAAATGATAGAAAATTAGGGGCTAGCAGTAGGTACCCATATTTTATAATCTCCATCCAATACGTCCAAACTAAACTCGTACTCTATATCTAGGTAATTTTCTAAGCGGTTAATATTTCTCAGTAATTAGTGTCTAGTCGTGGGTACCGATCTATTACTTTTCCGTCCAACATGTCCAAACTCGACTCTCTGCTCTGCCATGACAATTTCCAGAGAGATTTGTATTTTCAGAAAATTAGGGTCTAGGCGTGGGTACCCAGATATTACTTTTTCCATGCGTCATATACAAACTCGACCATAGTCTCCTTCTAGACAAATTCTGGAGCAATTAGGATTTTAAGAAGTTAGGATCTAAATGTGGGTATTGATAAGTTACTTTTTCTATGCGACTTGTCCTGAATTGACTCATTTTTTGTTTAGATACTTTCCTAATCAATTAGTGTTTTCTAAAATTTAGGTTCTAACCTTGGTTACTGATATACTACTTTTTCGATACGACATGTACAAACTCGACTCATAGTCTCTGCCTAGATAATTATAAGAGTTCTTAGTATTTTCTTAAATTATGATCTAGTCGTGGATAGCGATATGTTGCCTTTTCCGTCCGACAAGTCCAGATTTGGCTCATGGTCCCTTTCATGATATTTTCTGGAGCGGTTTGTATTTTCTAAAAATTAGAGTTTAGCCGTAGGTACCGATATATTACCTTTTCCATCCGAGATGTCCAAAACTCGACTCAAAGTCTATTTTTGGATAATTTATGAGCAGTTAGTATTTCTCAAAAATTAGGGTATAGTCCTGAGTAACGATAAGTTACTTTTTCCATCTGACTTGTTCAACCTCGACTCATACTCTCTTTCTGAAAATTTTCCTGAGTGGTTTGTATTTTACGAAAGTGGGTACTGATTTGTTACTTCTTCTATCCGACATGTCCAGATTCGACACATAGCATTTGTCTTGATATTTTCATAAACGGTTAGTATTTTCTAAAAATAAAGTTCTAGCTGTGCGTAAAAATATGTTACTTTTTCCATATGATATGTCCAAATTGGACTCGTTATCCCTGTCTGGATAATTTCAAGAGCGTTTACTATATTCCATATGATAAGTTACTTTTTCCATACGATAAGTCCAAACTCGACAAATAGTCTTTGTTAGGATAATTTCCTTAGCATTTAGTATATTCCGACAATTAGGGTCTAGCTCTGGGTTACGAGATATTATATTTTCAACTGACATGTCCAAATTCAATTCTTATTCTATGTATGAATAATTTCTAAAGCATTTACTATTTTCTAAAAAATAGGGTATAACGGTTGGTATCGATATGTTATTTTTTCCCTTCGACATGTGCAAGTCGACTCATAGTCTCTATCTCGATAACATCCAGACCAGTTAGTCTTTTCTTAAAATTAGGGTCTACTCGTGGGTACCCAAATGTTACTTTTTCCATTTTACATGTCCAAACTCGCCTCATAGTCTCTGTCATGATAATTTCAAGAGCGTTGAGAAATGATAGAAAATTAGGGGCTAGCAGTAGGTACCCATATTTTATAATCTCCATCCAATATGTCCAAACTAAACTCGTACTCTATATCTAGGTAATTTTCTAAGCGGTTAATATTTCTCAGTAATTAGTGTCTAGTCGTGGGTACCGATCTATTACTTTTCCGTCCAACATGTCCAAACTCGACTCTCTGCTCTGCCATGACAATTTCCAGAGAGATTTGTATTTTCAGAAAATTAGGGTCTAGGCGTGGGTATCCAGATATTACTTTTTCCATGCGTCATATACAAACTCGACCATAGTCTCCTTCTAGATAAATTCTGGAGCAATTACGATTTTAAGAAGTTAGGATCTAAATGTGGGTATTGATAAGTTACTTTTTCTATGCGACTTGTCCTGAATTGACTCATTTTTTGTTTAGATACTTTCCTAATCAATTAGTGTTTTCTAAAATTTAGGTTCTAACCTTGGTTACTGATATACTACTTTTTCGATACGACATGTACAAACTCGACTCATAGTCTCTGCCTAGATAATTATAAGAGTTCTTAGTATTTTCTTAAATTATGATCTAGTCGTGGATAGCGATATGTTGCCTTTTCCGTCCGACAAGTCCAGATTTGGCTCATGGTCCCTTTCATGATATTTTCTGGAGCGGTTTGTATTTTCTAAAAATTAGAGTTTAGCCGTAGGTACCGATATATTACCTTTTCCATCCGAGATGTCCAAAACTCGACTCAAAGTCTATTTTTGGATAATTTATGAGCAGTTAGTATTTCTCAAAAATTAGGGTATAGTCCTGAGTAACGATAAGTTACTTTTTCCATCTGACTTGTTCAACCTCGACTCATACTCTCTTTCTGAAAATTTTCCTGAGTGGTTTGTATTTTACGAAAGTGGGTACTGATTTGTTACTTCTTCTATCCGACATGTCCAGATTCGACACATAGCATTTGTCTTGATATTTTCATAAACGGTTAGTATTGTCTAAAAATAAAGTTCTAGCTGTGCGTAAAAATATGTTACTTTTTCCATATGATATGTCCAAATTGGACTCGTTATCCCTGTCTGGATAATTTCAAGAGCGTTTACTATATTCCATATGATAAGTTAATTTTTCCATACGATAAGTCCAAACTCGACAAATAGTCTTTGTTAGGATAATTTCCTTAGCATTTAGTATATTCCGACAATTAGGGTCTAGCTCTGGGTTACGAGATATTATATTTTCAACTGACATGTCCAAATTCAATTCTTATTCTATGTATGAATAATTTCTAAAGCATTTACTATTTTCTAAAAAATAGGGTATAACGGTTGGTATCGATATGTTATTTTTTCCCTTCGACATGTGCAAGTCGACTCATAGTCTCTATCTCGATAACATCCAGACCAGTTAGTCTTTTCTTAAAATTAGGGTCTACTCGTGGGTACCCAAATGTTACTTTTTCCATTTTACATGTCCAAACTCGCCTCATAGTCTCTGTCATGATAATTTCAAGAGCGTTGAGAAATGATAGAAAATTAGGGGCTAGCAGTAGGTACCCATATTTTATAATCTCCATCCAATATGTCCAAACTAAACTCGTACTCTATATCTAGGTAATTTTCTAAGCGGTTAATATTTCTCAGTAATTAGTGTCTAGTCGTGGGTACCGATCTATTACTTTTCCGTCCAACATGTCCAAACTCGACTCTCTGCTCTGCCATGACAATTTCCAGAGAGATTTGTATTTTCAGAAAATTAGGGTCTAGGCGTGGGTATCCAGATATTACTTTTTCCATGCGTCATATACAAACTCGACCATAGTCTCCTTCTAGATAAATTCTGGAGCAATTAGGATTTTAAGAAGTTAGGATCTAAATGTGGGTATTGATAAGTTACTTTTTCTATGCGACTTGTCCTGTATTGACTCATTTTTTGTTTAGATACTTTCCTAATCAATTAGTGTTTTCTAAAATTTATGTTCTAACCTTGGTTACTGATATACTACTTTTTCGATACGACATGTACAAACTCGACTCATAGTCTCTGCCTAGATAATTATAAGAGTTCTTAGTATTTTCTTAAATTATGATCTAGTCGTGGATAGAGATATGTTGCCTTTTCCGTCCGACAAGTCCAGATTTGGCTCATGGTCCCTTTCATGATATTTTCTGGAGCGGTTTGTATTTTCTAAAAATTAGAGTTTAGCCGTAGGTACGGATATATTACCTTTTCCATTCGAGATGTCCAAAACTCGACTCAAAGTCTATTTTTGGATAATTTATGAGCAGTTAGTATTTCTCAAAAATTAGGGTATAGTCCTGAGTAACGATAAGTTACTTTTTCCATCTGACTTGTTCAACCTCGACTCATACTCTCTTTCTGAAAATTTTCCTGAGTGGTTTGTATTTTACGAAAGTGGGTACTGATTTGTTACTTCTTCTATCCGACATGTCCAGATTCGACACATAGCATTTGTCTTGATATTTTCATAAACGGTTAGTATTTTCTAAAAATAAAGTTCTAGCTGTGCGTAAAAATATGTTACTTTTTACATATGATATGTCCAAATTGGACTCGTTATCCCTGTCTGGATAATTTCAAGAGCGTTTACTATATTCCATATGATAAGTTACTTTTTCCATACGATAAGTCCAAACTCGACAAATAATCTTTGTTAGGATAATTTCCTTAGCATTTAGTATATTCCGACAATTAGGGTCTAGCTCTGGGTTACGAGATATTATATTTTCAACTGACATGTCCAAATTCAATTCTTATTCTATGTATGAATAATTTCTAAAGCATTTACTATTTTCTAAAAAATAGGGTATAACGGTTGGTATCGATATGTTATTTTTTCCCTTCGACATGTGCAAGTCGACTCATAGTCTTTATCTCGATAACATCCAGACCAGTTAGTCTTTTCTTAAAATTAGGGTCTACTCGTGGGTACCCAAATGTTACTTTTTCCATTTTACATGTCCAAACTCGCCTCATAGTCTCTGTCATGATAATTTCAAGAGCGTTGAGAAATGATAGAAAATTAGGGGCTAGCAGTAGGTACCCATATTTTATAATCTCCATCCAATATGTCCAAACTAAACTCGTACTCTATATCTAGGTAATTTTCTAAGCGGTTAATATTTCTCAGTAATTAGTGTCTAGTCGTGGGTACCGATCTATTACTTTTCCGTCCAACATGTCCAAACTCGACTCTCTGCTCTGCCATGACAATTTCCAGAGAGATTTGTATTTTCAGAAAATTAGGGTCTAGGCGTGGGTACCCAGATATTACTTTTTCCATGCGTCATATACAAACTCGACCATAGTCTCCTTCTAGACAAATTCTGGAGCAATTAGGATTTTAAGAAGTTAGGATCTAAATGTGGGTATTGATAAGTTACTTTTTCTATGCGACTTGTCCTGAATTGACTCATTTTTTGTTTAGATACTTTCCTAATCAATTAGTGTTTTCTAAAATTTAGGTTCTAACCTTGGTTACTGATATACTACTTTTTCGATACGACATGTACAAACTCGACTCATAGTCTCTGCCTAGATAATTATAAGAGTTCTTAGTATTTTCTTAAATTATGATCTAGTCGTGGATAGCGATATGTTGCCTTTTCCGTCCGACAAGTCCAGATTTGGCTCATGGTCCCTTTCATGATATTTTCTGGAGCGGTTTGTATTTTCTAAAAATTAGAGTTTAGCCATAGGTACCGATATATTACCTTTTCCATCCGAGATGTCCAAAACTCGACTCAAAGTCTATTTTTGGATAATTTATGAGCAGTTAGTATTTCTCAAAAATTAGGGTATAGTCCTGAGTAACGATAAGTTACTTTTTCCATCTGACTTGTTCAACCTTGACTCATACTCTCTTTCTGAAAATTTTCCTGAGTGGTTTGTATTTTACGAAAGTGGGTACTGATTTGTTACTTCTTCTATCCGACATGTCCAGATTCGACACATAGCATTTGTCTTGATATTTTCATAAACGGTTAGTATTTTCTAAAAATAAAGTTCTAGCTGTGCGTAAAAATATGTTACTTTTTCCATATGATATGTCCAAATTGGACTCGTTATCCCTGTCTGGATAATTTCAAGAGCGTTTACTATATTCCATATGATAAGTTAATTTTTCCATACGATAAGTCCAAACTCGACAAATAGTCTTTGTTAGGATAATTTCCTTAGCATTTAGTATATTCCGACAATTAGGGTCTAGCTCTGGGTTACGAGATATTATATTTTCAACTGACATGTCCAAATTCAATTCTTATTCTATGTATGAATAATTTCTAAAGCATTTACTATTTTCTAAAAAATAGGGTATAACGGTTGGTATCGATATGTTATTTTTTCCCTTCGACATGTGCAAGTCGACTCATAGTCTCTATCTCGATAACATCCAGACCAGTTAGTCTTTTCTTAAAATTAGGGTCTACTCGTGGGTACCCAAATGTTACTTTTTCCATTTTACATGTCCAAACTCGCCTCATAGTCTCTGTCATGATAATTTCAAGAGCGTTGTGAAATGATAGAAAATTAGGGGCTAGCAGTAGGTACCCATATTTTATAATCTCCATCCAATACGTCCAAACTAAACTCGTACTCTATATCTAGGTAATTTTCTAAGCGGTTAATATTTCTCAGTAATTAGTGTCTAGTCGTGGGTACCGATCTATTACTTTTCCGTCCAACATGTCCAAACTCGACTCTCTGCTCTGCCATGACAATTTCCAGAGAGATTTGTATTTTCAGAAAATTAGGGTCTAGGCGTGGGTACCCAGATATTACTTTTTCCATGCGTCATATACAAACTCGACCATAGTCTCCTTCTAGACAAATTCTGGAGCAATTAGGATTTTAAGAAGTTAGGATCTAAATGTGGGTATTGATAAGTTACTTTTTCTATGCGACTTGTCCTGAATTGACTCATTTTTTGTTTAGATACTTTCCTAATCAATTAGTGTTTTCTAAAATTTAGGTTCTAACCTTGGTTACTGATATACTACTTTTTCGATACGACATGTACAAACTCGACTCATAGTCTCTGCCTAGATAATTATAAGAGTTCTTAGTATTTTCTTAAATTATGATCTAGTCGTGGATAGCGATATGTTGCCTTTTCCGTCCGACAAGTCCAGATTTGGCTCATGGTCCCTTTCATGATATTTTCTGGAGCGGTTTGTATTTTCTAAAAATTAGAGTTTAGCCATAGGTACCGATATATTACCTTTTCCATCCGAGATGTCCAAAACTCGACTCAAAGTCTATTTTTGGATAATTTATGAGCAGTTAGTATTTCTCAAAAATTAGGGTATAGTCCTGAGTAACGATAAGTTACTTTTTCCATCTGACTTGTTCAACCTTGACTCATCTCTCTTTCTGAAAATTTTCCTGAGTGGTTTGTATTTTACGAAAGTGGGTACTGATTTGTTACTTCTTCTATCCGACATGTCCAGATTCGACACATAGCATTTGTCTTGATATTTTCATAAACGGTTAGTATTTTCTAAAAATAAAGTTCTAGCTGTGCGTAAAAATATGTTACTTTTTCCATATGATATGTCCAAATTGGACTCGTTATCCCTGTCTGGATAATTTCAAGAGCGTTTACTATATTCCATATGATAAGTTAATTTTTCCATACGATAAGTCCAAACTCGACAAATAGTCTTTGTTAGGATAATTTCCTTAGCATTTAGTATATTCCGACAATTAGGGTCTAGCTCTGGGTTACGAGATATTATATTTTCAACTGACATGTCCAAATTCAATTCTTATTCTATGTATGAATAATTTCTAAAGCATTTACTATTTTCTAAAAAATAGGGTATAACGGTTGGTATCGATATGTTATTTTTTCCCTTCGACATGTGCAAGTCGACTCATAGTCTCTATCTCGATAACATCCAGACCAGTTAGTCTTTTCTTAAAATTAGGGTCTACTCGTGGGTACCCAAATGTTACTTTTTCCATTTTACATGTCCAAACTCGCCTCATAGTCTCTGTCATGATAATTTCAAGAGCGTTGTGAAATGATAGAAAATTAGGGGCTAGCAGTAGGTACCCATATTTTATAATCTCCATCCAATACGTCCAAACTAAACTCGTACTCTATATCTAGGTAATTTTCTAAGCGGTTAATATTTCTCAGTAATTAGTGTCTAGTCGTGGGTACCGATCTATTACTTTTCCGTCCAACATGTCCAAACTCGACTCTCTGCTCTGCCATGACAATTTCCAGAGAGATTTGTATTTTCAGAAAATTAGGGTCTAGGCGTGGGTACCCAGATATTACTTTTTCCATGCGTCATATACAAACTCGACCATAGTCTCCTTCTAGACAAATTCTGGAGCAATTAGGATTTTAAGAAGTTAGGATCTAAATGTGGGTATTGATAAGTTACTTTTTCTATGCGACTTGTCCTGAATTGACTCATTTTTTGTTTAGATACTTTCCTAATCAATTAGTGTTTTCTAAAATTTAGGTTCTAACCTTGGTTACTGATATACTACTTTTTCGATACGACATGTACAAACTCGACTCATAGTCTCTGCCTAGATAATTATAAGAGTTCTTAGTATTTTCTTAAATTATGATCTAGTCGTGGATAGCGATATGTTGCCTTTTCCGTCCGACAAGTCCAGATTTGGCTCATGGTCCCTTTCATGATATTTTCTGGAGCGGTTTGTATTTTCTAAAAATTAGAGTTTAGCCATAGGTACCGATATATTACCTTTTCCATCCGAGATGTCCAAAACTCGACTCAAAGTCTATTTTTGGATAATTTATGAGCAGTTAGTATTTCTCAAAAATTAGGGTATAGTCCTGAGTAACGATAAGTTACTTTTTCCATCTGACTTGTTCAACCTCGACTCATACTCTCTTTCTGAAAATTTTCCTGAGTGGTTTGTATTTTACGAAAGTGGGTACTGATTTGTTACTACTTCTATCCGACATGTCCAGATTCGACACATAGCATTTGTCTTGATATTTTCATAAACGGTTAGTATTTTCTAAAAATAAAGTTCTAGCTGTGCGTAAAAATACGTTACTTTTTCCATATGATATGTCCAAATTGGACTCGTTATCCCTGTCTGGATAATTTCAAGAGCGTTTACTATATTCCATATGATAAGTTACTTTTTCCATACGGTAAGTCCAAACTCGACAAATAGTCTTTGTTAGGATAATTTCCTTAGCATTTAGTATATTCCGACAATTAGGGTCTAGCTCTGGGTTACGAGATATTATATTTTCAACTGACATGTCCAAATTCAATTCTTATTCTATGTATGAATAATTTCTAAAGCATTTACTATTTTCTAAAAAATAGGGTATAACGGTTGGTATCGATATGTTATTTTTTCCCTTCGACATGTGCAAGTCGACTCATAGTCTCTATCTCGATAACATCCAGACCAGTTAGTCTTTTCTTAAAATTAGGGTCTACTCGTGGGTACCCAAATGTTACTTTTTCCATTTTACATGTCCAAACTCGCCTCATAGTCTCTGTCATGATAATTTCAAGAGCGTTGTGAAATGATAGAAAATTAGGGGCTAGCAGTAGGTACCCATATTTTATAATCTCCATCCAATACGTCCAAACTAAACTCGTACTCTATATCTAGGTAATTTTCTAAGCGGTTAATATTTCTCAGTAATTAGTGTCTAGTTGTGGGTACCGATCTATTACTTTTCCGTCCAACATGTCCAAACTCAACTCTCTGCTCTGCCATGACAATTTCCAGAGAGATTTGTATTTTCAGAAAATTAGGGTCTAGGCGTGGGTACCCAGATATTATTTTTTCCATGCGTCATATACAAACTCGACCATAGTCTCCTTCTAGACAAGTTCTGGAGCAATTAGGATTTTAAGAAGTTAGGATCTAAATGTGGGTATTGATAAGTTACTTTTTCTATGCGACTTGTCCTGTATTGACTCATTTTTTGTTTAGATAATTTCCTAATCAATTAGTGTTTTCTAAAATTTAGGTTCCAACCTTGGTTACTGATATACTACTTTTTCGATACGACATGTACAAACTCGACTCATAGTCTCTGCCTAGATAATTATAAGAGTTCTTAGTATTTTCTTAAATTATGATCTAGTCGTGGATAGCGATATGTTGCCTTTTCCGTCCGACAAGTCCAGATTTGGCTCATGGTCCCTTTCATGATATTTTCTGGAGCGGTTTGTCTTTCCTAAAAATTAGAGTTTAGCCGTAGGTACCGATATATTACCTTTTCCATCCGAGATGTCCAAAACTCGACTCAAAGTCTATTTTTGGATAATTTATGAGCAGTTAGTATTTCTCAAAAATTAGGGTATAGTCCTGAGTAACGATAAGTTACTTTTTCCATCTGACTTGTTCAACCTCGACTCATACTCTCTTTCTGAAAATTTTCCTGAGTGGTTTGTATTTTACGAAAGTGGGTACTGATTTGTTACTTCTTCTATCCGACATGTCCAGATTCGACACATAGCATTTGTCTTGATATTTTCATAAACGGTTAGTATTTTCTAAAAATAAAGTTCTAGCTGTGCGTAAAAATATGTTACTTTTTCCATATGATATGTCCAAATTGGACTCGTTATCCCTGTCTGGATAATTTCAAGAGCGTTTACTATATTCCATATGATAAGTTACTTTTTGCATACGATAAGTCCAAACTCGACAAATAATCTTTGTTAGGATAATTTCCTTAGCATTTAGTATATTCCGACAATTAGGGTCTAGCTCTGGGTTACGAGATATTATATTTTCAACTGACATGTCCAAATTCAATTCTTATTCTATGTATGAATAATTTCTAAAGCATTTACTATTTTCTAAAAAATAGGGTATAACGGTTGGTATCGATATGTTATTTTTTCCCTTCGACATGTGCAAGTCAACTCATAGTCTCTATCTCGATAACATCCAGACCAGTTAGTCTTTTCTTAAAATTAGGGTCTACTCGTGGGTACCCAAATGTTACTTTTTCCATTTTACATGTCCAAACTCGCCTCATAGTCTCTGTCATGATAATTTCAAGAGCGTATAGAAATGATAGAAAATTAGGGGCTAGCAGTAGGTACCCATATTTTATAATCTCCATCCAATACGTCCAAACTAAACTCGTACTCTATATCTAGGTAATTTTCTAAGCGGTTAATATTTCTCAGTAATTAGTGTCTAGTCGTGGGTACCGATCTATTACTTTTCCGTCCAACATGTCCAAACTCAACTCTCTGCTCTGCCATGACAATTTCCAGAGAGATTTGTATTTTCAGAAAATTAGGGTCTAGGCGTGGGTACCCAGATATTACTTTTTCCATGCGTCATATACAAACTCGACCATAGTCTCCTTCTAGACAAGTTCTGGAGCAATTAGGATTTTAAGAAGTTAGGATCTAAATGTGGGTATTGATAAGTTACTTTTTCTATGCGACTTGTCCTGTATGGACTCATTTTTTGTTTAGATAATTTCCTAATCAATTAGTGTTTTCTAAAATTTAGGTTCCAACCTTGGTTACTGATATACTACTTTTTCGATACGACATGTACAAACTCGACTCATAGTCTCTGCCTAGATAATTATAAGAGTTCTTAGTATTTTCTTAAATTATGATCTAGTCGTGGATAGCGATATGTTGCCTTTTCCGTCCGACAAGTCCAGATTTGGCTCATGGTCCCTTTCATGATATTTTCTGGAGCGGTTTGTATTTTCTAAAAATTAGAGTTTAGCCGTAGGTACCGATATATTACCTTTTCCATCCGAGATGTCCAAAACTCGACTCAAAGTCTATTTTTGGATAATTTATGAGCAGTTAGTATTTCTCAAAAATTAGGGTATAGTCCTGAGTAATGATAAGTTACTTTTTCCATCTGACTTGTTCAACCTCGACTCATACTCTCTTTCTGAAAATTTTCCTGAGTGGTTTGTATTTTACGAAAGTGGGTACTGATTTGTTACTTCTTCTATCCGACATGTCCAGATTCGACACATAGCATTTGTCTTGATATTTTCATAAACGGTTAGTATTTTCTAAAAATAAAGTTCTAGCTGTGCGTAAAAATATGTTACTTTTTCCATATGATATGTCCAAATTGGACTCGTTATCCCTGTCTGGATAATTTCAAGAGCGTTTACTATATTCCATATGATAAGTTAATTTTTCCATACGATAAGTCCAAACTCGACAAATAGTCTTTGTTAGGATAATTTCCTTAGCATTTAGTATATTCCGACAATTAGGGTCTAGCTCTGGGTTACGAGATATTATATTTTCAACTGACATGTCCAAATTCAATTCTTATTCTATGTATGAATAATTTCTAAAGCATTTACTATTTTCTAAAAAATAGGGTATAACGGTTGGTATCGATATGTTATTTTTTCCCTTCGACATGTGCAAGTCGACTCATAGTCTCTATCTCGATAACATCCAGACCAGTTAGTCTTTTCTTAAAATTAGGGTCTACTCGTGGGTACCCAAATGTTACTTTTTCCATTTTACATGTCCAAACTCGCCTCATAGTCTCTGTCATGATAATTTCAAGAGCGTTGAGAAATGATAGAAAATTAGGGGCTAGCAGTAGGTACCCATATTTTATAATCTCCATCCAATACGTCCAAACTAAACTCGTACTCTATATCTAGGTAATTTTCTAAGCGGTTAATATTTCTCAGTAATTAGTGTCTTGTCGTGGGTACCGATCTATTACTTTTCCGTCCAACATGTCCAAACTCGACTCTCTGCTCTGCCATGACAATTTCCAGAGAGATTTGTATTTTCAGAAAATTAGGGTCTAGGCGTGGGTACCCAGATATTACTTTTTCCATGCGTCATATACAAACTCGACCATAGTCTCCTTCTAGACAAGTTCTGGAGCAATTAGGATTTTAAGAAGTTAGGATCTAAATGTGGGTATTGATAAGTTACTTTTTCTATGCGACTTGTCCTGTATTGACTCATTTTTTGTTTAGATACTTTCCTAATCAATTAGTGTTTTCTAAAATTTATGTTCTAACCTTGGTTACTGATATACTACTTTTTCGATACGACATGTACAAACTCGACTCATAGTCTCTGCCTAGATAATTATAAGAGTTCTTAGTATTTTCTTAAATTATGATCTAGTCGTGGATAGAGATATGTTGCCTTTTCCGTCCGACAAGTCCAGATTTGGCTCATGGTCCCTTTCATGATATTTTCTGGAGCGGTTTGTATTTTCTAAAAATTAGAGTTTAGCCGTAGGTACGGATATATTACCTTTTCCATTCGAGATGTCCAAAACTCGACTCAAAGTCTATTTTTGGATAATTTATGAGCAGTTAGTATTTCTCAAAAATTAGGGTATAGTCCTGAGTAACGATAAGTTACTTTTTCCATCTGACT
This sequence comes from Cardamine chenopodiifolia, assembly GCA_963922655.1. Classification (NCBI taxonomy): domain Eukaryota; kingdom Viridiplantae; phylum Streptophyta; class Magnoliopsida; order Brassicales; family Brassicaceae; genus Cardamine; species Cardamine chenopodiifolia. The sequence goes on along the minus strand of OZ000486.1, from coordinate 10,439,544 downwards.
TGTTCAACCTCGACTCATACTCTCTTTCTGAAAATTTTCCTGAGTGGTTTGTATTTTACGAAAGTGGGTACTGATTTGTTACTTCTTCTATCCGACATGTCCAGATTCGACACATAGCATTTGTCTTGATATTTTCATAAACGGTTAGTATTTTCTAAAAATAAAGTTCTAGCTGTGCGTAAAAATTTGTTACTTTTTCCATATGATATGTCCAAATTGGACTCGTTATCCCTGTCTGGATAATTTCAAGAGCGTTTACTATATTCCATATAATAAGTTACTTTTTCCATACGATAAGTCCAAACTCGACAAATAATCTTTGTTAGGATAATTTCCTTAGCATTTAGTATATTCCGACAATTAGGGTCTAGCTCTGGGTTACGAGATATTATATTTTCAACTGACATGTCCAAATTCAATTCTTATTCTATGTATGAATAATTTCTAAAGCATTTACTATTTTCTAAAAAATAGGGTATAACGGTTGGTATCGATATGTTATTTTTTCCCTTCGACATGTGCAAGTCGACTAATAGTCTTTATCTCGATAACATCCAGACCAGTTAGTCTTTTCTTAAAATTAGGGTCTACTCGTGGGTACCCAAATGTTACTTTTTCCATTTTACATGTCCAAACTCGCCTCATAGTCTCTGTCATGATAATTTCAAGAGCGTTGAGAAATGATAGAAAATTAGGGGCTAGCAGTAGGTACCCATATTTTATAATCTCCATCCAATATGTCCAAACTAAACTCGTACTCTATATCTAGGTAATTTTCTAAGCGGTTAATATTTCTCAGTAATTAGTGTCTAGTCGTGGGTACCGATCTATTACTTTTCCGTCCAACATGTCCAAACTCGACTCTCTGCTCTGCCATGACAATTTCCAGAGAGATTTGTATTTTCAGAAAATTAGGGTCTAGGCGTGGGTACCCAGATATTACTTTTTCCATGCGTCATATACAAACTCGACCATAGTCTCCTTCTAGACAAATTCTGGAGCAGTTAGGATTTTAAGAAGTTAGGATCTAAATGTGGGTATTGATAAGTTACTTTTTCTATGCGACTTGTCCTGAATTGACTCATTTTTTGTTTAGATACTTTCCTAATCAATTAGTGTTTTCTAAAATTTAGGTTCTAACCTTGGTTACTGATATACTACTTTTTCGATACGACATGTACAAACTCGACTCATAGTCTCTGCCTAGATAATTATAAGAGTTCTTAGTATTTTCTTAAATTATAATCTAGTCGTGGATAGAGATATGTTGCCTTTTCCGTCCGACAAGTCCAGATTTGGCTCATGGTCCCTTTCATGATATTTTCTGGAGCGGTTTGTATTTTCTAAAAATTAGAGTTTAGCCGTAGGTACCGATATATTACCTTTTTCATCCGAGATGTCCAAAACTCGACTCAAAGTCTGTTTTTGGATAATTTATGAGCAGTTAGTATTTCTCAAAAATTAGGGTATAGTCCTGAGTAACGATAAGTTACTTTTTCCATCTGACTTGTTCAACCTCGACTCATACTCTCTTTCTGAAAATTTTCCTGAGTGGTTTGTATTTTACGATAGTGGGTACTGATTTGTTACTTCTTCTATCCGACATGTCCAGATTCGACACATAGCATTTGTCTTGATATTTTCATAAACGGTTAGTATTTTCTAAAAATAAAGTTCTAGCTGTGCGTAAAAATATGTTACTTTTTCCATATGATATGTCCAAATTGGACTCGTTATCCCTGTCTGGATAATTTCAAGAGCGTTTACTATATTCCATATGATAAGTTACTTTTTCCATACGATAAGTCCAAACTCGACAAATAATCTTTGTTAGGATAATTTCCTTAGCATTTAGTATATTCCGACAATTAGGGTCTAGCTCTGGGTTACGAGATATTATATTTTCAACTGACATGTCCAAATTCAATTCTTATTCTATGTATGAATAATTTCTAAAGCATTTACTATTTTCTAAAAAATAGGGTATAACGGTTGGTATCGATATGTTATTTTTTCCCTTCGACATGTGCAAGTCGACTCATAGTCTCTATCTCGATAACATCCAGACCAGTTAGTCTTTTCTTAAAATTAGGGTCTACTCGTGGGTACCCAAATGTTACTTTTTCCATTTTACATGTCCAAACTCGCCTCATAGTCTCTGTCATGATAATTTCAAGAGCGTTGAGAAATGATAGAAAATTAGGGGCTAGCAGTAGGTACCCATATTTTATAATCTCCATCCAATATGTCCAAACTAAACTCGTACTCTATATCTAGGTAATTTTCTAAGCGGTTAATATTTCTCAGTAATTAGTGTCTAGTCGTGGGTACCGATCTATTACTTTTCCGTCCAACATGTCCAAACTCAACTCTCTGCTCTGCCATGACAATTTCCAGAGAGATTTGTATTTTCAGAAAATTAGGGTCTAGGCGTGGGTATCCAGATATTACTTTTTCCATGCGTCATATACAAACTCGATCATAGTCTCCTTCTAGATAAATTCTGGAGCAATTAGGATTTTAAGAAGTTAGGATCTAAATGTGGGTATTGATAAGTTACTTTTTCTATGCGACTTGTCCTGTATTGACTCATTTTTTGTTTAGATACTTTCCTAATCAATTAGTGTTTTCTAAAATTTAGGTTCTAACCTTGGTTACTGATATACTACTTTTTCGATACGACATGTACAAACTCGACTCATAGTCTCTGCCTAGATAATCATAAGAGTTCTTAGTATTTTCTTAAATTATAATCTAGTCGTGGATAGAGATATGTTGCCTTTTCCGTCCGACAAGTCCAGATTTGGCTCATGGTCCCTTTCATGATATTTTCTGGAGCGGTTTGTATTTTCTAAAAATTAGAGTTTAGCCGTAGGTACCGATATATTACCTTTTTCATCCGAGATGTCCAAAACTCGACTCAAAGTCTGTTTTTGGATAATTTATGAGCAGTTAGTATTTCTCAAAAATTAGGGTATAGTCCTGAGTAACGATAAGTTACTTTTTCCATCTGACTTGTTCAACCTCGACTCATACTCTCTTTCTGAAAATTTTCCTGAGTGGTTTGTATTTTACGAAAGTGGGTACTGATTTGTTACTTCTTCTATCCGACATGTCCAGATTCGACACATAGCATTTGTCTTGATATTTTCATAAACGGTTAGTATTTTCTAAAAATAAAGTTCTAGCTGTGCGTAAAAATATGTTACTTTTTCCATATGATATGTCCAAATTGGACTCGTTATCCCTGTCTGGATAATTTCAAGAGCGTTTACTATATTCCATATGATAAGTTACTTTTTCCATACGATAAGTCCAAACTCGACAAATAATCTTTGTTAGGATAATTTCCTTAGCATTTAGTATATTCCGACAATTAGGGTCTAGCTCTGGGTTACGAGATATTATATTTTCAACTGACATGTCCAAATTCAATTCTTATTCTATGTATGAATAATTTCTAAAGCATTTACTATTTTCTAAAAAATAAGGTATAACGGTTGGTATCAATATGTTATTTTTGCCCTTCGACATCTGCAAGTCGACTCATAGTCTCTATCTCGATAACATCCAGACCAGTTAGTCTTTTCTTAAAATTAGGGTCTACTCGTGGGTACCCAAATGTTACTTTTTCCATTTTACATGTCCAAACTCGCCTCATAGTCTCTGTCATGATAATTTAAAGGGCGTTGAGAAATGATAGAAAATTAGGGGCTAGCAGTAGGTACCCATATTTTATAATCTCCATCCAATACGTCCAAACTAAACTCGTACTCTATATCTAGGTAATTTTCTAAGCGGTTAATATTTCTCAGTAATTAGTGTCTAGTCGTGGGTACCGATCTATTACTTTTCCGTCCAACATGTCCAAACTCGACTCTCTGCTCTGCCATGACAATTTCCAGAGAGATTTGTATTTTCAGAAAATTAGGGTCTAGGCGTGGGTACCCAGATATTACTTTTTCCATGCGTCATATACAAACTCGACCATAGTCTCCTTCTAGACAAATTCTGGAGCAATTAGGATTTTAAGAAGTTAGGCTCTAAATGTGGGTATTGATAAGTTACTTTTTCTATGCGACTTGTCCTGAATTGACTCGTTTTTTGTTTAGATACTTTTCTTATCAATTAGTGTTTTCTAAAACTTAGGTTCTAACCTTGGTTACTGATATACTACTTTTTCGATACGACATGTACAAACTCGACTCATAGTCTCTGCCTAGATAATTATAAGAGTTCTTAGTATTTTCTTAAATTATAATCTAGTCGTGGATAGAGATATGTTGCCTTTTCCGTCCGACAAGTCCAGATTTGGCTCATGGTCCCTTTCATGATATTTTCTGGAGCGGTTTGTATTTTCTAAAAATTAGAGTTTAGCCGTAGGTACCGATATATTACCTTTTTCATCCGAGATGTCCAAAACTCGACTCAAAGTCTGTTTTTGGATAATTTATGAGCAGTTAGTATTTCTCAAAAATTAGGGTATAGTCCTGAGTAACGATAAGTTACTTTTTCCATCTGACTTGTTCAACCTCGACTCATACTCTCTTTCTGAAAATTTTCCTGAGTGGTTTGTATTTTACGATAGTGGGTACTGATTTGTTACTTCTTCTATCCGACATGTCCAGATTCGACACATAGCATTTGTCTTGATATTTTCATAAACGGTTAGTATTTTCTAAAAATAAAGTTCTAGCTGTGCGTAAAAATATGTTACTTTTTCCATATGATATGTCCAAATTGGACTCGTTATCCCTGTCTGGATAATTTCAAGAGCGTTTACTATATTCCATATGATAAGTTACTTTTTCCATACGATAAGTCCAAACTCGACAAATAATCTTTGTTAGGATAATTTCCTTAGCATTTAGTATATTCCGACAATTAGGGTCTAGCTCTGGGTTACGAGATATTATATTTTCAACTGACATGTCCAAATTCAATTCTTATTCTATGTATGAATAATTTCTAAAGCATTTACTATTTTCTAAAAAATAGGGTATAACGGTTGGTATCGATATGTTATTTTTGCCCTTCGACATCTGCAAGTCGACTCATAGTCTCTATCTCGATAACATCCAGACCAGTTAGTCTTTTCTTAAAATTAGGGTCTACTCGTGGGTACCCAAATGTTACTTTTTCCATTTTACATGTCCAAACTCGCCTCATAGTCTCTGTCATGATAATTTAAAGGGCGTTGAGAAATGATAGAAAATTAGGGGCTAGCAGTAGGTACCCATATTTTATAATCTCCATCCAATACGTCCAAACTAAACTCGTACTCTATATCTAGGTAATTTTCTAAGCGGTTAATATTTCTCAGTAATTAGTGTCTAGTCGTGGGTACCGATCTATTACTTTTCCGTCCAACATGTCCAAACTCGACTCTCTGCTCTGCCATGACAATTTCCAGAGAGATTTGTATTTTCAGAAAATTAGGGTCTAGGCGTGGGTACCCAGATATTACTTTTTCCATGCGTCATATACAAACTCGACCATAGTCTCCTTCTAGACAAATTCTGGAGCAATTAGGATTTTAAGAAGTTAGGATCTAAATGTGGGTATTGATAAGTTACTTTTTCTATGCGACTTGTCCTGAATTGACTCATTTTTTGTTTAGATACTTTCCTAATCAATTAGTGTTTTCTAAAATTTAGGTTCTAACCTTGGTTACTGATATACTACTTTTTCGATACGACATGTACAAACTCGACTCATAGTCTCTGCCTAGATAATTATAAGAGTTCTTAGTATTTTCTTAAATTATGATCTAGTCGTGGATAGCGATATGTTGCCTTTTCCGTCCGACAAGTCCAGATTTGGCTCATGGTCCCTTTCATGATATTTTCTGGAGCGGTTTGTATTTTCTAAAAATTAGAGTTTAGCCGTAGGTACCGATATATTACCTTTTCCATCCGAGATGTCCAAAACTCGACTCAAAGTCTATTTTTGGATAATTTATGAGCAGTTAGTATTTCTCAAAAATTAGGGTATAGTCCTGAGTAACGATAAGTTACTTTTTCCATCTGACTTGTTCAACCTCGACTCATACTCTCTTTCTGAAAATTTTCCTGAGTGGTTTGTATTTTACGAAAGTGGGTACTGATTTGTTACTTCTTCTATCCGACATGTCCAGATTCGACACATAGCATTTGTCTTGATATTTTCATAAACGGTTAGTATTTTCTAAAAATAAAGTTCTAGCTGTGCGTAAAAATATGTTACTTTTTCCATATGATATGTCCAAATTGGACTCGTTATCCCTGTCTGGATAATTTCAAGAGCGTTTACTATATTCCATATGATAAGTTACTTTTTCCATACGATAAGTCCAAACTCGACAAATAATCTTTGTTAGGATAATTTCCTTAGCATTTAGTATATTCCGACAATTAGGGTCTAGCTCTGGGTTACGAGATATTATATTTTCAACTGACATGTCCAAATTCAATTCTTATTCTATGTATGAATAATTTCTAAAGCATTTACTATTTTCTAAAAAATAGGGTATAACGGTTGGTATCGATATGTTATTTTTTCCCTTCGACATGTGCAAGTCGACTCATAGTCTCTATCTCGATAACATCCAGACCAGTTAGTCTTTTCTTAAAATTAGGGTCTACTCGTGGGTACCCAAATGTTACTTTTTCCATTTTACATGTCCAAACTCGCCTCATAGTCTCTGTCATGATAATTTCAAGAGCGTTGAGAAATGATAGAAAATTAGGGGCTAGCAGTAGGTACCCATATTTTATAATCTCCATCCAATATGTCCAAACTAAACTCGTACTCTATATCTAGGTAATTTTCTAAGCGGTTAATATTTCTCAGTAATTAGTGTCTAGTCGTGGGTACCGATCTATTACTTTTCCGTCCAACATGTCCAAACTCGACTCTCTGCTCTGCCATGACAATTTCCAGAGAGATTTGTATTTTCAGAAAATTAGGGTCTAGGCGTGGGTATCCAGATATTACTTTTTCCATGCGTCATATACAAACTCGACCATAGTCTCCTTCTAGATAAATTCTGGAGCAATTAGGATTTTAAGAAGTTAGGATCTAAATGTGGGTATTGATAAGTTACTTTTTCTATGCGACTTGTCCTGTATTGACTCATTTTTTGTTTAGATACTTTCCTAATCAATTAGTGTTTTCTAAAATTTATGTTCTAACCTTGGTTACTGATATACTACTTTTTCGATACGACATGTACAAACTCGACTCATAGTCTCTGCCTAGATAATTATAAGAGTTCTTAGTATTTTCTTAAATTATGATCTAGTCGTGGATAGAGATATGTTGCCTTTTCCGTCCGACAAGTCCAGATTTGGCTCATGGTCCCTTTCATGATATTTTCTGGAGCGGTTTGTATTTTCTAAAAATTAGAGTTTAGCCGTAGGTACGGATATATTACCTTTTCCATTCGAGATGTCCAAAACTCGACTCAAAGTCTATTTTTGGATAATTTATGAGCAGTTAGTATTTCTCAAAAATTAGGGTATAGTCCTGAGTAACGATAAGTTACTTTTTCCATCTGACTTGTTCAACCTCGACTCATACTCTCTTTCTGAAAATTTTCCTGAGTGGTTTGTATTTTACGAAAGTGGGTACTGATTTGTTACTTCTTCTATCCGACATGTCCAGATTCGACACATAGCATTTGTCTTGATATTTTCATAAACGGTTAGTATTTTCTAAAAATAAAGTTCTAGCTGTGCGTAAAAATATGTTACTTTTTCCATATGATATGTCCAAATTGGACTCGTTATCCCTGTCTGGATAATTTCAAGAGCGTTTACTATATTCCATATGATAAGTTACTTTTTCCATACGATAAGTCCAAACTCGACAAATAATCTTTGTTAGGATAATTTCCTTAGCATTTAGTATATTCCGACAATTAGGGTCTAGCTCTGGGTTACGAGATATTATATTTTCAACTGACATGTCCAAATTCAATTCTTATTCTATGTATGAATAATTTCTAAAGCATTTACTATTTTCTAAAAAATAGGGTATAACGGTTGGTATCGATATGTTATTTTTTCCCTTCGACATGTGCAAGTCGACTCATAGTCTTTATCTCGATAACATCCAGACCAGTTAGTCTTTTCTTAAAATTAGGGTCTACTCGTGGGTACCCAAATGTTACTTTTTCCATTTTACATGTCCAAACTCGCCTCATAGTCTCTGTCATGATAATTTCAAGAGCGTTGAGAAATGATAGAAAATTAGGGGCTAGCAGTAGGTACCCATATTTTATAATCTCCATCCAATATGTCCAAACTAAACTCGTACTCTATATCTAGGTAATTTTCTAAGCGGTTAATATTTCTCAGTAATTAGTGTCTAGTCGTGGGTACCGATCTATTACTTTTCCGTCCAACATGTCCAAACTCGACTCTCTGCTCTGCCATGACAATTTCCAGAGAGATTTGTATTTTCAGAAAATTAGGGTCTAGGCGTGGGTACCCAGATATTACTTTTTCCATGCGTCATATACAAACTCGACCATAGTCTCCTTCTAGACAAATTCTGGAGCAGTTAGGATTTTAAGAAGTTAGGATCTAAATGTGGGTATTGATAAGTTACTTTTTCTATGCGACTTGTCCTGAATTGACTCATTTTTTGTTTAGATACTTTCCTAATCAATTAGTGTTTTCTAAAATTTAGGTTCTAACCTTGGTTACTGATATACTACTTTTTCGATACGACATGTACAAACTCGACTCATAGTCTCTGCCTAGATAATTATAAGAGTTCTTAGTATTTTCTTAAATTATGATCTAGTCGTGGATAGCGATATGTTGCCTTTTCCGTCCGACAAGTCCAGATTTGGCTCATGGTCCCTTTCATGATATTTTCTGGAGCGGTTTGTATTTTCTAAAAATTAGAGTTTAGCCGTAGGTACCGATATATTACCTTTTCCATCCGAGATGTCCAAAACTCGACTCAAAGTCTATTTTTGGATAATTTATGAGCAGTTAGTATTTCTCAAAAATTAGGGTATAGTCCTGAGTAACGATAAGTTACTTTTTCCATCTGACTTGTTCAACCTCGACTCATACTCTCTTTCTGAAAATTTTCCTGAGTGGTTTGTATTTTACGAAAGTGGGTACTGATTTGTTACTTCTTCTATCCGACATGTCCAGATTCGACACATAGCATTTGTCTTGATATTTTCATAAACGGTTAGTATTTTCTAAAAATAAAGTTCTAGCTGTGCGTAAAAATATGTTACTTTTTCCATATGATATGTCCAAATTGGACTCGTTATCCCTGTCTGGATAATTTCAAGAGCGTTTACTATATTCCATATGATAAGTTACTTTTTCCATACGATAAGTCCAAACTCGACAAATAATCTTTGTTAGGATAATTTCCTTAGCATTTAGTATATTCCGACAATTAGGGTCTAGCTCTGGGTTACGAGATATTATATTTTCAACTGACATGTCCAAATTCAATTCTTATTCTATGTATGAATAATTTCTAAAGCATTTACTATTTTCTAAAAAATAGGGTATAACGGTTGGTATCGATATGTTATTTTTTCCCTTCGACATGTGCAAGTCGACTCATAGTCTTTATCTCGATAACATCCAGACCAGTTAGTCTTTTCTTAAAATTAGGGTCTACTCGTGGGTACCCAAATGTTACTTTTTCCATTTTACATGTCCAAACTCGCCTCATAGTCTCTGTCATGATAATTTCAAGAGCGTTGAGAAATGATAGAAAATTAGGGGCTAGCAGTAGGTACCCATATTTTATAATCTCCATCCAATATGTCCAAACTAAACTCGTACTCTATATCTAGGTAATTTTCTAAGCGGTTAATATTTCTCAGTAATTAGTGTCTAGTCGTGGGTACCGATCTATTACTTTTCCGTCCAACATGTCCAAACTCGACTCTCTGCTCTGCCATGACAATTTCCAGAGAGATTTGTATTTTCAGAAAATTAGGGTCTAGGCGTGGGTACCCAGATATTACTTTTTCCATGCGTCATATACAAACTCGACCATAGTCTCCTTCTAGACAAATTCTGGAGCAGTTAGGATTTTAAGAAGTTAGGATCTAAATGTGGGTATTGATAAGTTACTTTTTCTATGCGACTTGTCCTGAATTGACTCATTTTTTGTTTAGATACTTTCCTAATCAATTAGTGTTTTCTAAAATTTATGTTCTAACCTTGGTTACTGATATACTACTTTTTCGATACGACATGTACAAACTCGACTCATAGTCTCTGCCTAGATAATTATAAGAGTTCTTAGTATTTTCTTAAATTATGATCTAGTCGTGGATAGCGATATGTTGCCTTTTCCGTCCGACAAGTCCAGATTTGGCTCATGGTCCCTTTCATGATATTTTCTGGAGCGGTTTGTATTTTCTAAAAATTAGAGTTTAGCCGTAGGTACCGATATATTACCTTTTCCATCCGAGATGTCCAAAACTCGACTCAAAGTCTATTTTTGGATAATTTATGAGCAGTTAGTATTTCTCAAAAATTAGGGTATAGTCCTGAGTAACGATAAGTTACTTTTTCCATCTGACTTGTTCAACCTCGACTCATACTCTCTTTCTGAAAATTTTCCTGAGTGGTTTGTATTTTACGAAAGTGGGTACTGATTTGTTACTTCTTCTATCCGACATGTCCAGATTCGACACATAGCATTTGTCTTGATATTTTCATAAACGGTTAGTATTTTCTAAAAATAAAGTTCTAGCTGTGCGTAAAAATATGTTACTTTTTCCATATGATATGTCCAAATTGGACTCGTTATCCCTGTCTGGATAATTTCAAGAGCGTTTACTATATTCCATATGATAAGTTACTTTTTCCATACGATAAGTCCAAACTCGACAAATAATCTTTGTTAGGATAATTTCCTTAGCATTTAGTATATTCCGACAATTAGGGTCTAGCTCTGGGTTACGAGATATTATATTTTCAACTGACATGTCCAAATTCAATTCTTATTCTATGTATGAATAATTTCTAAAGCATTTACTATTTTCTAAAAAATAGGGTATAACGGTTGGTATCGATATGTTATTTTTTCCCTTCGACATGTGCAAGTCGACTCATAGTCTCTATCTCGATAACATCCAGACCAGTTAGTCTTTTCTTAAAATTAGGGTCTACTCGTGGGTACCCAAATGTTACTTTTTCCATTTTACATGTCCAAACTCGCCTCATAGTCTCTGTCATGATAATTTCAAGAGCGTTGAGAAATGATAGAAAATTAGGGGCTAGCAGTAGGTACCCATATTTTATAATCTCCATCCAATATGTCCAAATTAAACTCGTACTCTATATCTAGGTAATTTTCTAAGCGGTTAATATTTCTCAGTAATTAGTGTCTAGTCGTGGGTACCGATCTATTACTTTTCCGTCCAACATGTCCAAACTCGACTCTCTGCTCTGCCATGACAATTTCCAGAGAGATTTGTATTTTCAGAAAATTAGGGTCTAGGCGTGGGTATCCAGATATTACTTTTTCCATGCGTCATATACAAACTCGACCATAGTCTCCTTCTAGATAAATTCTGGAGCAATTAGGATTTTAAGAAGTTAGGATCTAAATGTGGGTATTGATAAGTTACTTTTTCTATGCGACTTGTCCTGTATTGACTCATTTTTTGTTTAGATACTTTCCTAATCAATTAGTGTTTTCTAAAATTTAGGTTCTAACCTTGGTTACTGATATACTACTTTTTCGATACGACATGTACAAACTCGACTCATAGTCTCTGCCTAGATAATTATAAGAGTTCTTAGTATTTTCTTAAATTATGATCTAGTCGTGGATAGAGATATGTTGCCTTTTCCGTCCGACAAGTCCAGATTTGGCTCATGGTCCCTTTCATGATATTTTCTGGAGCGGTTTGTATTTTCTAAAAATTAGAGTTTAGCCGTAGGTACCGATATATTACCTTTTCCATTCGAGATGTCCAAAACTCGACTCAAAGTCTATTTTTGGATAATTTATGAGCAGTTAGTATTTCTCAAAAATTAGGGTATAGTCCTGAGTAACGATAAGTTACTTTTTCCATCTGACTTGTTCAACCTCGACTCATACTCTCTTTCTGAAAATTTTCCTGAGTGGTTTGTATTTTACGAAAGTGGGTACTGATTTGTTACTTCTTCTATCTGACATGTCCAGATTCGACACATAGCATTTGTCTTGATATTTTCATAAACGGTTAGTATTTTCTAAAAATAAAGTTCTAGCTGTGCGTAAAAATATGTTACTTTTTCCATATGATATGTCCAAATTGGACTCGTTATCCCTGTCTGGATAATTTCAAGAGCGTTTACTATATTCCATATGATAAGTTACTTTTTCCATACGATAAGTCCAAACTCGACAAATAATCTTTGTTAGGATAATTTCCTTAGCATTTAGTATATTCCGACAATTAGGGTCTAGCTCTGGGTTACGAGATATTATATTTTCAACTGACATGTCCAAATTCAATTCTTATTCTATGTATGAATAATTTCTAAAGCATTTACTATTTTCTAAAAAATAGGGTATAACGGTTGGTATCGATATGTTATTTTTTCCCTTCGACATGTGCAAGTCGACTCATAGTCTTTATCTCGATAACATCCAGACCAGTTAGTCTTTTCTTAAAATTAGGGTCTACTCGTGGGTACCCAAATGTTACTTTTTCCATTTTACATGTCCAAACTCGCCTCATAGTCTCTGTCATGATAATTTCAAGAGCGTTGAGAAATGATAGAAAATTAGGGGCTAGCAGTAGGTACCCATATTTTATAATCTCCATCCAATATGTCCAAACTAAACTCGTACTCTATATCTAGGTAATTTTCTAAGCGGTTAATATTTCTCAGTAATTAGTGTCTAGTCGTGGGTACCGATCTATTACTTTTCCGTCCAACATGTCCAAACTCGACTCTCTGCTCTGCCATGACAATTTCCAGAGAGATTTGTATTTTCAGAAAATTAGGGTCTAGGCGTGGGTACCCAGATATTACTTTTTCCATGCGTCATATACAAACTCGACCATAGTCTCCTTCTAGACAAATTCTGGAGCAGTTAGGATTTTAAGAAGTTAGGATCTAAATGTGGGTATTGATAAGTTACTTTTTCTATGCGACTTGTCCTGAATTGACTCATTTTTTGTTTAGATACTTTCCTAATCAATTAGTGTTTTCTAAAATTTAGGTTCTAACCTTGGTTACTGATATACTACTTTTTCGGTACGACATGTACAAACTCGACTCATAGTCTCTGCCTAGATAATTATAAGAGTTCTTAGTATTTTCTTAAATTATAATCTAGTCGTGGATAGAGATATGTTGCCTTTTCCGTCCGACAAGTCCAGATTTGGCTCATGGTCCCTTTCATGATATTTTCTGGAGCGGTTTGTATTTTCTAAAAATTAGAGTTTAGCCGTAGGTACCGATATATTACCTTTTTCATCCGAGATGTCCAAAACTCGACTCAAAGTCTGTTTTTGGATAATTTATGAGCAGTTAGTATTTCTCAAAAATTAGGGTATAGTCCTGAGTAACGATAAGTTACTTTTTCCATCTGACTTGTTCAACCTCGACTCATACTCTCTTTCTGAAAATTTTCCTGAGTGGTTTGTATTTTACGATAGTGGGTACTGATTTGTTACTTCTTCTATCCGACATGTCCAGATTCGACACATAGCATTTGTCTTGATATTTTCATAAACGGTTAGTATTTTCTAAAAATAAAGTTCTAGCTGTGCGTAAAAATATGTTACTTTTTCCATATGATATGTCCAAATTGGACTCGTTATCCCTGTCTGGATAATTTCAAGAGCGTTTACTATATTCCATATGATAAGTTACTTTTTCCATACGATAAGTCCAAACTCGACAAATAATCTTTGTTAGGATAATTTCCTTAGCATTTAGTATATTCCGACAATTAGGGTCTAGCTCTGGGTTACGAGATATTATATTTTCAACTGACATGTCCAAATTCAATTCTTATTCTATGTATGAATAATTTCTAAAGCATTTACTATTTTCTAAAAAATAGGGTATAACGGTTGGTATCGATATGTTATTTTTTCCCTTCGACATGTGCAAGTCGACTCATAGTCTTTATCTCGATAACATCCAGACCAGTTAGTCTTTTCTTAAAATTAGGGTCTACTCGTGGGTACCCAAATGTTACTTTTTCCATTTTACATGTCCAAACTCGCCTCATAGTCTCTGTCATGATAATTTCAAGAGCGTTGAGAAATGATAGAAAATTAGGGGCTAGCAGTAGGTACCCATATTTTATAATCTCCATCCAATATGTCCAAACTAAACTCGTACTCTATATCTAGGTAATTTTCTAAGCGGTTAATATTTCTCAGTAATTAGTGTCTAGTCGTGGGTACCGATCTATTACTTTTCCGTCCAACATGTCCAAACTCGACTCTCTGCTCTGCCATGACAATTTCCAGAGAGATTTGTATTTTCAGAAAATTAGGGTCTAGGCGTGGGTACCCAGATATTACTTTTTCCATGCGTCATATACAAACTCGACCATAGTCTCCTTCTAGACAAATTCTGGAGCAGTTAGGATTTTAAGAAGTTAGGATCTAAATGTGGGTATTGATAAGTTACTTTTTCTATGCGACTTGTCCTGAATTGACTCATTTTTTGTTTAGATACTTTCCTAATCAATTAGTGTTTTCTAAAATTTAGGTTCTAACCTTGGTTACTGATATACTACTTTTTCGGTACGACATGTACAAACTCGACTCATAGTCTCTGCCTAGATAATTATAAGAGTTCTTAGTATTTTCTTAAATTATAATCTAGTCGTGGATAGAGATATGTTGCCTTTTCCGTCCGACAAGTCCAGATTTGGCTCATGGTCCCTTTCATGATATTTTCTGGAGCGGTTTGTATTTTCTAAAAATTAGAGTTTAGCCGTAGGTACCGATATATTACCTTTTTCATCCGAGATGTCCAAAACTCGACTCAAAGTCTGTTTTTGGATAATTTATGAGCAGTTAGTATTTCTCAAAAATTAGGGTATAGTCCTGAGTAACGATAAGTTACTTTTTCCATCTGACTTGTTCAACCTCGACTCATACTCTCTTTCTGAAAATTTTCCTGAGTGGTTTGTATTTTACGATAGTGGGTACTGATTTGTTACTTCTTCTATCCGACATGTCCAGATTCGACACATAGCATTTGTCTTGATATTTTCATAAACGGTTAGTATTTTCTAAAAATAAAGTTCTAGCTGTGCGTAAAAATATGTTACTTTTTCCATATGATATGTCCAAATTGGACTCGTTATCCCTGTCTGGATAATTTCAAGAGCGTTTACTATATTCCATATGATAAGTTACTTTTTCCATACGATAAGTCCAAACTCGACAAATAATCTTTGTTAGGATAATTTCCTTAGCATTTAGTATATTCCGACAATTAGGGTCTAGCTCTGGGTTACGAGATATTATATTTTCAACTGACATGTCCAAATTCAATTCTTATTCTATGTATGAATAATTTCTAAAGCATTTACTATTTTCTAAAAAATAGGGTATAACGGTTGGTATCGATATGTTATTTTTTCCCTTCGACATGTGCAAGTCGACTCATAGTCTTTATCTCGATAACATCCAGACCAGTTAGTCTTTTCTTAAAATTAGGGTCTACTCGTGGGTACCCAAATGTTACTTTTTCCATTTTACATGTCCAAACTCGCCTCATAGTCTCTGTCATGATAATTTCAAGAGCGTTGAGAAATGATAGAAAATTGGGGGCTAGCTGTAGGTACCCATATTTTATAATCTCCATCCACTATGTCCAAACTAAACTCGTACTCTATATCTAGGTAATTTTCTAAGCGGTTAATATTTCTCAGTAATTAGTGTCTAGTCGTGGGTACCGATCTATTACTTTTCCGTCCAACATGTCCAAACTCGACTCTCTGCTCTGCCATGACAATTTCCAGAGAGATTTGTATTTTCAGAAAATTAGGGTCTAGGCGTGGGTACCCAGATATTACTTTTTCCTTGCGTCATATACAAACTCGACCATAGTCTCCTTCTAGACAAATTCTGGAGCAATTAGGATTTTAAGAAGTTAGGATCTAAATGTGGGTATTGATAAGTTACTTTTTCTATGCGACTTGTCCTGAATTGACTCGTTTTTTGTTTAGATACTTTTCTTATCAATTAGTGTTTTCTAAAACTTAGGTTCTAACCTTGGTTACTGATATACTACTTTTTCGATACGACATGTACAAACTCGACTCATAGTCTCTGCCTAGATAATTATAAGAGTTCTTAGTATTTTCTTAAATTATAATCTAGTAGTGGATAGAGATATGTTGCCTTTTCCGTCCGACAAGTCCAGATTTGGCTCATGGTCCCTTTCATGATATTTTCTGGAGCGGTTTGTATTTTCTAAAAATTAGAGTTTAGCCGTAGGTACCGATATATTACCTTTTTCATCCGAGATGTCCAAAACTCGACTCAAAGTCTGTTTTTGGATAATTTATGAGCAGTTAGTATTTCTCAAAAATTAGGGTATAGTCCTGAGTAACGATAAGTTACTTTTTCCATCTGACTTGTTCAACCTCGACTCATACTCTCTTTCTGAAAATTTTCCTGAGTGGTTTGTATTTTACGATAGTGGGTACTGATTTGTTACTTCTTCTATCCGACATGTCCAGATTCGACACATAGCATTTGTCTTGATATTTTCATAAACGGTTAGTATTTTCTAAAAATAAAGTTCTAGCTGTGCGTAAAAATATGTTACTTTTTCCATATGATATGTCCAAATTGGACTCGTTATCCCTGTCTGGATAATTTCAAGAGCGTTTACTATATTCCATATGATAAGTTACTTTTTCCATACGATAAGTCCAAACTCGACAAATAATCTTTGTTAGGATAATTTCCTTAGCATTTAGTATATTCCGACAATTAGGGTCTAGCTCTGGGTTACGAGATATTATATTTTCAACTGACATGTCCAAATTCAATTCTTATTCTATGTATGAATAATTTCTAAAGCATTTACTATTTTCTAAAAAATAGGGTATAACGGTTGGTATCGATATGTTATTTTTTCCCTTCGACATCTGCAAGTCGACTCATAGTCTCTATCTCGATAACATCCAGACCAGTTAGTCTTTTCTTAAAATTAGGGTCTACTCGTGGGTACCCAAATGTTACTTTTTCCATTTTACATGTCCAAACTCGCCTCATAGTCTCTGTCATGATAATTTAAAGGGCGTTGAGAAATGATAGAAAATTGGGGGCTAGCAGTAGGTACCCATATTTTATAATCTCCATCCACTATGTCCAAACTAAACTCGTACTCTATATCTAGGTATTTTTCTAAGCGGTTAATATTTCTCAGTAATTAGTGTCTAGTCGTGGGTACCGATCTATTACTTTTCCGTCCAACATGTCCAAACTCGACTCTCTGCTCTTCCATGACAATTTCCAGAGAGATTTGTATATTCAGAAAATTAGGGTCTAGGCGTGGGTACCCAGATATTACTTTTTCCATGCGTCATATACAAACTCGACCATAGTCTCCTTCTAGACAAATTCTGGAGCAATTAGGATTTTAAGAAGTTAGGATCTAAATGTGGGTATTGATAAGTTACTTTTTCTATTTGACTTGTCCTGAATTGACTCATTTTTTGTTTAGATACTTTCCTAATCAATTAGTGTTTTCTAAAATTTAGGGTCTAACCTTGGTTACTGATATACTACTTTTTCGATACGACATGTACAAACTCGACTCATAGTCTCTGCCTAGATAATTATAAGAGTTCTTAGTATTTTCTTAAATTATGATCTAGTCGTGGATAGAGATATGTTGCCTTTTCCGTCCGACAAGTCCAGATTTGGCTCATGGTCCCTTTCATGATATTTTCTGGAGCGGTTTGTATTTTCTAAAAATTAGAGTTTAGCCGTAGGTACCGATATATTACCTTTTCCATCCGAGATGTCCAAAACTCGACTCAAAGTCTGTTTTTGGATAATTTATGAGCAGTTAGTATTTCTCAAACATTAGGGTATAGTCCAAAAATTATGAGCAGCTTTGGGTTACGAGATATTATATTTTCAACTGACATGTCCAAATTCAATTCTTATTCTATGTATGAATAATTTCTAAAGCATTTACTATTTTCTAAAAAATAGGGTATAACGGTTGGTATCGATATGTTATTTTTTCCCTTCGACATGTGCAAGTCGACTCATAGTCTCTATCTCGATAACATCCAGACCAGTTAGTCTTTTCTTAAAATTAGGGTCTACTCGTGGGTACCTAAATGTTACTTTTTCCATTTTACATGTCCAAACTCGCCTCATAGTCTCTGTCAAGATAATTTAAAGAGCGTTGAGAGATGATAGAAAATTGGGGGCTAGCAGTAGGTACCCATATTTTATAATCTCCATCCAATATGTCCAAACTAAACTCGTACTCTATATCTAGGTAATTTTCTAAGCGGTTAATATTTCTCAGTAATTAGTGTCTAGTCGTGGGTACTGATCTATTACTTTTCCGTCCAACATGTCCAAACTCGACTCTCTGCTCTTCCATGACAATTTCTAGAGAGATTTGTATTTTCAGAAAATTAGGGTCTAGGCGTGGGTACCCAGATATTACTTTTTCCATGCGTCATATACAAACTCGACCATAGTCTCCTTCTAGACAAATTCTGGAGCAATTAGGATTTTAAGAAGTTAGGATCTAAATGTGGGTGTTGATAAATTACTTTTTCTATGCTACTTGTCAAGAATCGACTCATTTTTTGTCTAGATACTTTCCTAATCGATTAGTGTTTTCTAAACTTTAGGTTCTAACCTTGGTTACTGATATACTACTTTTTCGTTACGATATGTACAAACTCGACACATAGTCTCTGCCTTGATAATTATAAGAGCTCTTAGTATTTTCTTAAATTATGATTTAATCATGGATAGCGATATGTTGCCTTTTCCGTCTGACAAGTCTAGATTTGGCCCATGGTCCCTTTTATGATATTTTCTTGAGCGGTTAGTATTTTCTAAAAATTAGTTTTTAGCCGTAGGTACTGATATGTTACCTTTTCCATCCGAGATATCCAAAACTCGACTCAAAGTCTGTTTTTGGATAATTTATGAGCAGTTACTATTTCTCAAAAATTTGGCTATAGTCTTGAGTAACGATAAGTTACTTTTTCCATCTGACTTGTTCAAACTCGACTCATACTCTCTTTCTGAATATTTTCCTGAGTGGTTGGTATTTTACGAAAGTGGGTACTGTTTGTTACTTTTTCTATCCGACACGTCCAGATTCGACACATAGCATTTTTCTTTATATTTTCTTAAATAGTTAGTATTTTTTAAAAATTATGTTCTAGCAGTGCGTCAAAATATGTTAGTTTTTCCATATGATATGTCCAAATTGGACTCTTTATCCCTGTCTGGATAATTTCAAGGGCGTTTACTATATTCCATATGATAAGTTACTTTTTCCATACGATAAGTCCAAACTCGACAAATAGTCTTTGTTAGGAAAATTTCATTAGTATTTAGTATATTCCGACAACTAGGGTCTAGTTCTGGGTGACTATATATTATTTTTTCATCTGACACATCCGAATTCAACTCTTATTCTATGTATGAATAATTTCTAAAGCATTTACTAATTTCTAAAAATAAGGTATAACTGTGGGTATCGTTAAGTTATTTTTTCCCTCTGACATGTGAAAGTCGACTCATAGTCTCTATCTCGATAATATCGAGACTGGTTAGTCTTTTCTTAAAATTAGGGTCTATTCAATTGTACCCATATGTAACTGTTTCCATATGACATGTCAAAACTCGCCTCATGGTCTCTGTCTTGATAGGTTCAAGGGCGTTTAGAAGTTGTAGAAAATTAGGGGCTAGCCGTAGGTACCCATATTTTATAATGTCCATCCGATATGTCCAAACTAAACTCGTAATCTAAATCTAGGTAATTTTCTAAGCTGTTAATATTTCTCAGTAATTAATGTCTAGTCGTGGGTACCGATCTATTACTTTTCCGTCCAACATGTCCAAACTAGACTCTCTGTCTCTGCCATGATAATTTCCACAGAGATTTGTATTTTCAGAAACTTAGGGTCTAGGCGTGGGTAAACAGATATTACTTTTTCCATGCGTCATATACAAACACGACCATAGTCTCCTTCTGGACAAATTCTAGAGCAATTAGGATTTTAAGAAATTAGGATCTAAATGTGGGTATTGATAAGTTACTTTTTCTATGTGACTTGTTCAGAATCGACTCATTTTTTGTCTAGATACTTTCCTAATCGATTAGTGTTTTATAAAATTTAGGGTCTAACCTTGGTTACTGATATACTACTTTTTCGATACGACATGTACAAACTCGACTCATAGTCTCTGCCTAGATAATTATAAGAGCTCTTAGTGTTTTCTTAAATTATGATCTAGTCGTGGATAGCGATATTTTACTTTTTCCGTCTCATAAGTCCAAATTTTGCTCATGGTCCCTTTCATGACATTTTCTTGAGCGGTTAGTATTTTCTAAAATTTAGGGTTTAGCCGTAGGTACCGATATGTTACCTTTTCCATCCGAGATGGCCAAAACTCGACTCAAAGTCTATTTTTGGATAATTTATGAGCAGTTAGTATTTCTCAAAAATTAGGCTATAGTCTTGAGTAACGATAAGTTACTTTTTCCATCTGACTTGTTCAAACTCGACTCATACTCTCTTTCTGAATATTTTCCTGAGTGGTGTGTATTTTACGAAAGTGGGTACTGATTTGTTACTTTTTCTATCCGACATGTCCAAATTTGACACATAGCATTTGTCTTGATACTTTCCTAAACGGTTAGTATTTTCTAAAAATTAAGTTCTAGCTGTGCGTATAAATGTGTTACTTTTTCCATATGATATGTCCAAATTGGACTCTTTATCCCTGTCTGGATAATTTCAAGAGCTTTTACTATATTCCATATGATAAGTTACTTTTTCCATACGATATGTCCAAACTCAAAAATAGTCTTTGTTAGGAAAATTTCATTAGCATTTAGTATATTCCGACAATTAGGGTCTAGTTCTGGGTGACTATATATTTTATTTTTTCATCTGACATGTACGAAATCAACTCTTATTCGATGTATGAATAATTTCTAAAGCATTTACTAATATCTAAAAATAGTGTATAACAGTGGGTATCGTTATGTTATTTTTTCCCTCCGACATGTGCAAGTCGACTCATAGTCTCTATCTCGATAATATCGAGACTGGTTAGTCTTTTCTTAATATTAGGGTCTATTCATGGGTACCCAGATGTCACTTTTTCCATATGACATGTCAAAACTCGCCTTATGGTCTATGTCTTGATAGTTTCAAGGGCGTTTAGAAGTTGTAGAAAATTAGGGGCTAGCCGTGGGTACCCATATTTTATAATTTCCATATGATATGTCCCAACTCAACTCGTAATCTATATCTAGGTAAATTTCTAAGCGGTTAATATTTCTCTCTAATTAGTGTCTAGTCGTGGGTATCGATCTATTACTTTTCCGTCCAACATGTCCAAACTTGACCCTCTGTCTCTGCCATGACAATTACCAAAGAGATTTGTATTTTCAGAAAATTAGGGTCTAGGCGAGGGTACCCAGATTTTACTTTTTCCATGCGTCATATACAAACTCGACCATAGTCTCCTTCTGGACAAATTCTGGAGGAATTAAGATTTTAAGAAGTCAGGATCTAAATGTGGGTATTGATAAGTTACTTTCTCTATGCGACTTGTCCAGATTCGACTCATTTTTTTGTCTAGATACTTTCCTAATCGATTAGTATTTTCTAAAATTTAGGGTCTAACCTTGGTTACCGATATACTACTTTTTCGATACGACATATACAAACTCGACTCATAGTCTCTGCCTAGATTATTATAAGAGATCTTAGTATTTTCTTATATTATGATCTAGTCGTGGATTTGGCTCATTGTCCCTTTCATGATATTTTCTTGAGCGGTTAATATTTTCTAAAAATTCGGGTTTATCCGTAGGTACCGATATGTTACCTTTTCCGTCCAAGATGTCCAAAACTCGAGTCAAAGTCTATTTTTGGATAATTTATGAGCAGTTTGTATTTCTCAAAAATTAGGGTGTAGTCTTGAGTAACGATAACTTACTTTTTCCATTTGACTTGTTCAAACTCGACTCATACTCTCTTTCTGAAAATTATCCTGAGTGGTTTGTAATTTACGAAAGTGGGTACTGATTTGTTACTTTTTCTATCCGACATGTCCAGATTCGACACATAGCACTTTTCTTGATATTTTCCTAAACGGTTAGTATTTTCTAAAAATTAAGTTCTAGCTGTGCGTAAAAATATGTTACGTTTTCCATATGATATGTCCAAATTGGATTCTATCACTGTTTGGATAATTTCAAGAGCGTTTACTATATTCCATATGATAAGTTACTTTTTCCATACGATATGTCCAAACTCGACAAATAATCTTTGTTAGGATAATTTCATTAGCATTTAGTATATTCCGACAATTAGGGTCTAGCTCTGGGTGACGATATATTATTTTTTCATCTGACATGTCCGAATTCAACTCTTATTCTATTCATGAATAATTTCTAAAGCATTTACTATTTTCTAAAAAATAGGATTTAACAGTGGGTATCGATATGTTATTTTTTCCCTTCAACATGTGCAAGTCGACTCATAGTATCTATCTCGATAATATCCGGACGGGCTAGTCTTTTCTTAAAATTAGGGTCTATTCATGGGTAGCCTGATGTTACTTTTTCCATACGATACGTCCAAACTCGACAAATAGTCTTTGTTAGGATAATTTCATTAGCATTTAGTATATTCCGACAATTAGGGTCTAGCTCTGGGTGACGATATATTATTTTTTACTCTGACATGTCCGAATTCAACTCTTATTCTATTCAGAATAATTTCTAAAGCATTTACTAATTTCTGAAAAATAGGGTTTAACAGTGGGTATCGATATGTTATTTTTTCCCTTCGACATGTGCAAGTCGACTCATAGTCTCTATCTCGATAATATCCAGACCGGTTAGTCTTTTCTTAAAATTAGGGTCTATTCGTGGGTACCTAGATGTAACTTTTTCCATACGATATGTCAAAACTCGCCTCATGGTCCCTTTCATGATATTTTCTTGAGCGGTTAGTATTTTCTAAAAATTAGGGTTTAGCCGTAGGTACCGATATGTTACCTTTTCCATCCGAGATGGCCAAAACTCGACTCAAAGTCTGTTTTTGGATAATTTATGAGCAGTTAGTATTTCTCAAAAATTAGGCTATAGTCTTGAGTAACGATAAGTTACTTTTTCCATCTGACTTGTTCAAACTCGACTCATACTCTCTTTCTGAATATTTTTCTGAGTGGTGTGTATTTTACGAAAGTGGGTACTGATTTGTAACTTTTTCCATCCGACATATCCAAATTCGACACATAGCATTTGTCTGGATACTTTCCTAAATGGTTAGTATTTTCTCACAATTAAGTTCTAGCTGTGCGTAAAAATATGTTACTTTTTCCATATGATATATCCAAATTTGACTCTTTATCCCTGTCTGGATAATTTCAAGAGCTTTTACTATATTCCATATGATAAATTACTTTTTCCATACGATATGTCCAAACTCGATAAATAGTCTTTGTTCGGAAAATTTCATTAGCATTTAGTATATTCCGACAATTAGGGTCTAGTTCTGGGTGACTATATATTATTTTTTCATCTGACATGTCCGAAATCAACTCTTATTCGATGTATGAATAATTTCTAAAGCATTTACTAATATCTAAAAATAGGGTATAACAGTGGGTATCGTTATGTTATTTTTTCCCTCCGACATGTGCAAGTCGACTCATAGTCTCTATCTCGATAATATCGAGACTGGTTAGTCTTTTCTTAAAATTAGTGTCTATTCATGGGTACCCAGATGTAACTTTTTCCATATGACATGTCAAAACTCGCCTCATGGTCTCTGTCTTGATAGTTTCAAGGGCGTTTAGAAGTTGTCGAAAATTAGGGGCTAGCCGTGGGTAACTATATTTTATAATGTCCATCCGATATGTCCATACTCAACTCGTAATCTAAATCAAGGTAATTTTCTAAGCTGTTAATATTTCTCAGTAATTAATGTCTAGTCGTGGGTACCGATATATTACTTTTCCGTCCAACATGTCCAAACTAGACTCTCTGTCTCTGCCATGATAACTTCCACAGAGATTTGTATTTTCAGAAACTTAGGGTCTAGACGTGGGTACCCAGATATTACGTTTTCCATGCGTCATATACAAACTCGACGATAGTCTCCTTCTGGACAAATTCTGGTGCAATTAGGATTTTAAGAAGTTAGGATCTAAACGTAGGTATTGATAAGTTAGTTTTTCTATGCGACTTGTCCAGAATAGACTCATTTTTTGTCTAGATACTTTCCTAATCGATTAGTACTTCTAAAATTTAGGGTCTAACCTTGGTTACCAATATACTACTTTTTCGATACGACATGTACAAACTCGACTGATAGTCTCTGCCTAGATAATTAGAAGAGCTCTTAGTATTTTCTTAAATTATGATCTAGTCGTGGATAGCGATATGTTTCTTTTTCCGTCTCATAAGTCCAAATTTGGCTCATGGTCCCTTTCATGATATTTTCTTGAGCGGTTAGTATTTTCTAAAAATTAGGGTCCGATATGTTACCTTTTCCATCCGAGATGTCCAAAACTCGACTCATAGTCTATTTTTGGATAATTTATGAGCGGTTAGTATTTCTCAAAAATTAGGGTATAGTCTTGAGTAACGATAAGTTACTTTTTCCGTCTGACTTGTTCAAACTCGACTCATACTCTCTTTCACAATATTTTCCTGAGTGGTGTGTATTTTACGAAAGTGGATACTGATTTGTTACTTTTTCTATCCGACATGTCCAGATTCGACACATAGCATTTGTCTTGATATTTTCCTAAACGGTTAGTATTTTCTAAATAATAAGATCTAGCTGTGCGTAAAAATATGTTACTTTTTCCATATGATATGTCCAAATTGGACTCTTTATCCCTGTCTTGATAATTTCAAGAGCGTTTACTATAATCCATATGATAAGTTACTTTTTCCGTACGATATGTTCAAACTCGACAAATAGTCTTTGTAAGGATAATTTCATTAGCTTTTAGTATATTCCGACAATTAGGGTCTAGTTCTGGGTGACTATATATTATTTTTTCATCTGACATGTCCGAATTCAATTCTTATTCCATGTATGAATAATTTTAAGGCATTTACTATTTTCTAAAAAATAGGGTATAACAGTGGGTATCGATATGTTATTTTTTCCCTTCGACATGTGCAAGTCGACTCATCGTCTCTATCTCGATAATATCCAGACTGGTTAGTCTTTTCTTAAAATTAGGGTCTATTCAGGGGTACCCAGATGTTACTTTTTCCATACGACATGTCAAAACTCGCCTCCCGGTCTCTGTCTTGATAATTTGAAGAGTGTTTAGAAGTTGTAGAAAAGTAGGGGCTAGGCGTGGATACCCATATGTTATAATTTCCATATGATATGTCCCAACACAACTCGTAATCTATATCTAGGTAAATTTCTAAGCGGTTAATATTTCTCTCTAATTAGTGTCTAGTCGTGGGTATCGATCTATTACTTTTCCGTCCAACATGTCCAAACTTGACCCTCTGTCTCTGCCATGACAATTACCAAAGAGATTTGTATTTTCAGAAAATTAGGGTCTAGGCGAGGGTACCCAGATTTTACTTTTTCCATGCGTCATATACAAACTCGACCATAGTCTCCTTCTGGACAAATTCTGGAGCAATTAAGATTTTAAGAAGTCAGGATCTAAATGTGGGTATTGATAAGTTACTTTCTCTATGCGACTTGTCCAGATTCGACTCATTTTTTTGTCTAGATACTTTCCTAATCGATTAGTATTTTCTAAAATTTAGGGTCTAACCTCGGTTACCGATATACTACTTTTTCGATATGACATATACAAACTCGACTCATAGTCTCTGCCTAGATTATTATAAGAGATCTTAGTATTTTCTTATATTATGATCTAGTCGTGGATTTGGCTCATTGTCCCTTTCATGATATTTTCTTGAGCGGTTAATATTTTCTAAAAATTAGGGTTTAGCCGTAGGTACCGATATGTTACCTTTTCCGTCCAAGATGTCCAAAACTCGAGTCAAAGTCAATTTTTGGATAATTTATGAGCAGTTAGTATTTCTCAAAAATTAGGGTGTAGTCTTGAGTAACGATAACTTACTTTTTCCATTTGACTTGTTCAAACTCGACTCATACTCTCTTTCTGAAAATTATCCTGAGTGGTTTGTAATTTACGAAAGTGGGTACTGATTTGTTACTTTTTCTATCCGACATGTCCAGATTCGACACATAGCACTTTTCTTGATATTTTTCTAAACGGTTAGTATTTTCTAAAAATTAAGTTCTAGCTGTGCGTAAAAATATGTTACGTTTTCCATATGATATGTCCAAATTGGATTCTATCACTGTTTGGATAATTTCAAGAGCGTTTACTATATTCCATATGATAAGTTACTTTTTCCATACGATATGTCCAAATTCGACAAATAGTCTTTGTTAGGATAATTTCATTAGCATTTAGTATATTCCGACAATTAGGGTCTAGCTCTGGGTGACGATATATTATTTTTTCATCTGACATGTCCGAATTCAACTCTTATTCTATTCATGAATAATTTCTAAAGCATTTACTAATTTCTAAAAAATAGGATTTAACAGTGGGTATCGATATGTTATTTTTTCCCTTCAACATGTGCAAGTCGACTCATAGTCTCTATCTCGATAATATCCAAACGGGTTAGTCTTTTCTTAAAATTAGGGTCTATTCGTGGGTAGCCTGATGTTACTTTTTCCATATGATACGTCCAAACTCGACAAATAGTCTTTGTTAGGATAATTTCATTAGCATTTAGTATATTCCGACAATTAGGGTCTAGCTCTGGGTGACAATATATTATTTTTTACTCTGACATGTCCGAATTCAACTCTTATTCTATTCAGAATAATTTCTAAAGCATTTACTAATTTCTGAAAAATAGGGTTTAACAGTGGGTATCAATATGTTATTTTTTCCCTTCGACATGTGCAAGTCGACTTATAGTCTCTATCTCGATAATATCCAGACCGGTTAGTCTTTTCTTAAAATTAGGGTCTATTCGTGGGTACCTAGATGTTACTTTTTCCATACGATATGTCAAAACTCGCCTCATGGTCCCTTTCATGATATTTTCTTGAGCGGTAGTATTTTCTAAAAATTAGGGTTTAGCCGTAGGTACCGATATGTTACCTTTTCCATCCGAGATGGCCAAAACTCGACTCAAAGTCTGTTTTTGGATAATTTATGAGCAGTTAGTATTTCTCAAAAATTAGGCTATAGTCTTGAGTAACGATAAGTTACTTTTTCCATCTGACTTGTTCAAACTCGACTCATACTCTCTTTCTGAATATTTTTCTGAGTGGTGTGTATTTTACAAAAGTGGGTACTGATTTGTAATTTTTTCCATCCGACATATCCAAATTCGACACATAGCATTTGTCTTGATACTTTCCTAAATGGTTAGTATTTTCTCACAATTTAGTTCTAGCTGTGCGTAAAAATATGTTACTTTTTCCATATGATATGTCCAAATTGGACTCTTTATCCCTGTCTGGATAATTTCAAGAGCTTTTACTATATTCCATATGATAAATTACTTTTTCCATACGATATGTCCAAACTCGATAAATAGTCTTTGTTAGGAAAATTTCATTAGCATTTAGTATATTCCGACAATTAGGGTCTAGTTCTGGGTGACTATATATTATTTTTTCATCTGACATGTCCGAAATCAACTCTTATTCGATGTATGAATAATTTCTAAAGCATTTACTAATATCTAAAAATAGGGTATAACAGTGGGTATCGTTATGTTATTTTTTCCCTCCGACATGTGCAAGTCGACTCATAGTCTCTATCTCGATAATATCGATACTGGTTAGTCTTTTCTTAAAATTAGTGTCTATTCATGGGTACCCAGATGTAACTTTTTCCATATGACATGTCAAAACTCGCCTCATGGTCTCTGTCTTGATAGTTTCAAGGGCGTTTAGAAGTTGTCGAAAATTAGGGGCTAGCCGTGGGTAACTATATTTTATAATGTCCATCCGATATGTCCATACTCAACTCGTAATCTAAATCTAGGTAATTTTCTAAGCTGTTAATATTTCTCAGTAATTAATGTCTAGTCGTGGGTACCGATATATTACTTTTCCGTCCAACATGTCCAAACTAGACTCTCTGTCTCTGCCATGATAACTTCCACAGAGATTTGTATTTTCAGAAACTTAGGGTCTAGACGTGGGTACCCAGATATTACGTTTTCCATGCGTCATATACAAACTCGACGATAGTCTCCTTCTGGACAAATTCTGGTGCAATTAGGATTTTAAGAAGTTAGGATCTAAACGTAGGTATTGATAAGTTAGTTTTTCTATGCGACTTGTCCAGAATAGACTCATTTTTTGTCTAGATACTTTCCTAATCGATTAGTACTTCTAAAATTTAGGGTCTAACCTTGGTTACCAATATACTACTTTTTCGATACGACATGTACAAACTCGACTGATAGTCTCTGCCTAGATAATTAGAAGAGCTCTTAGTATTTTCTTAAATTATGATCTAGTCGTGGATAGCGATATGTTTCTTTTTCCGTCTCATAAGTCCAAATTTGGCTCATGGTCCCTTTCATGATATTTTCTTGAGCGGTTAGTATTTTCTAAAAATTAGGGTCCGATATGTTACCTTTTCAATCCGAGATGTCCAAAACTCGACTCATAGTCTATTTTTGGATAATTTATGAGCAGTTAGTATTTCTTAAAAATTAGGGTATAGTCTTGAGTAACGATAAGTTACTTTTTCCATCTGACTTGTTCAAACTCGACTCATACTCTCTTTCTGAATATTTTCCTGAGTGGTGTGTATTTTAAGAAAGTGGGTACTGATTTGTTACTTTTTCTATCCGACATGTCCAAATTCGACACATAGCATTTGTCTTGATACTTTCCTAAACGGTTAGTATTTTCTAAAAATTAAGTTCTAGCTGTGCGTATAAATGTGTTACTTTTTCCATATGATATGTCCAAATTGGACTCTTTATCCCTGTCTTGATAATTTCAAGAGCGTTTACTATATTCCATATGATAAGTTACTTTTTCCATACGATATGTTCAAACTCGACAAATAGTCTTTGTTAGGATAATTTCATTAGCATTTAGTATATTCCGACAATTAGGGTCTACCTCTGGGTGACTATATATTATTTTTTCATCTGACATGTCCGAATTCAATTCTTATTCTCTATATGAATAATTTCTAAAGCATTTACAATTTTCTAAAAAATAGGGTATAACAGTGAGTATTGATATGTTATTTTTTTCCCTTCGACATGTGCAAGTCGACTCATAGTCTCTATCTTGATAATATCCAGACTGATTAGTCTTTTCTTAAAATTAGACTCTATTCGTGGGTACCTAGATGTTACTTTTTCCATATGACATGTCAAAACTCGCCTCATGGTCTCTGTCTTGATAATTTCAAGAGCGTTTAGAAGTTGTAGAAAATTAGGGGCTAGGCGTGGATACCCATATGTTATAATTTCCATATGATATGTCCCAACTCAACTCGTAATCTATATCTTGGTAAATTTTTAAGCTGTTAAAATTTCTCACTAATTTTATGTCTAATTGTGGGTACCGATTTATTACTTTTCCATCCAACATGTCCAAACTCGACCCTCTGTCTCTGCCATGATTATTTCCAGAGAGATTTGTATTCTCCGAAAATTAGGTTCTAGGTGTGGGTACCCAGATATAACTTTTTCGATGCGTCATATACAAACTTGACTCATAGTCTCCTTCTGGACAAATTCTGGAGCAATTATGATTATATGAAGTTAGGATCTAAATGTGGGTAATGATAAGTTACTTTTTCTATGCGACTTATCCAGATTCGTCTCATTTTTTGTCTAGATAATTTCCTAATCGATTAGTATTTTTTTAAATTATGATCTTGTCGTCGATAGCGATATGTTACTTTTTCCGTCTCACAAGTCCAAATTTGGCTCATGGTCCCTTTCATGATATTTTCTTGAGCGGTTAGTATTTTCTAAAAATTAGGGTTTAGCCGTAAGTACCGATATGTTAACTTTTCCATCCGAGATGTCCAAAACTCGACTCAAAGTCTATTTTTGGATAACTGATGAGCAGTTAGTATTTCTCAAAAATTAGGATATAGTCTTGAGTAACGATATGTTACTTTTTCCATCTGACTTGTTCAAACTCGACTCATACTCTCTTTCACAATATTTTCCTGAGTGGTGTGTATTTTACGAAAGTGGATACTGATTTGTTACTTTTTCTATCCGACATGTCCAGATTCTACACATAGCATTTGTCTTGATATTTTCCTAAATGGTTAGTATTTTCTAAATAATAAGATCTAGCTATGCGTAAAAATATGTTACTTTTTCCATATGATATGTCCAAATTGGACTCTTTATCCCTGTCTTGATAATTTCAAGAGCGTTTACTATATTCCATATGATAAGTTACTTTTTCCATACGATATGTTCAAACTCGACAAATAGTCTTTGTTAGGATAATTTCATTAGCATTTAGTATATTCCGACAATTAGGGTCTAGTTCTGGGTGACGATATATTATTTTTTCATCTGACATGTCCGAATTCAATTCATATTCCATGTATGAATAATTTCTAAAGCATTTACTATTTTCTAAAAAATAGGGTATAACAGTGGGTATCGATATGTTATTTTTTCCCTTCGACATGTGCAAGTCGACTCATCGTCTCTATCTCGATAATATCCAGACCGGTTAGTCTTTTCTTAAAATTAGGGTCTATTCAGGGGTACCCAGATGTTACTTTTTCCATACGACATGTCAAAACTCGCCTCACGGTCTCTGTCTTGATAATTTGAAGAGTGTTTAG
Organism: Cardamine chenopodiifolia; assembly: GCA_963922655.1. Lineage (NCBI taxonomy): Eukaryota > Viridiplantae > Streptophyta > Magnoliopsida > Brassicales > Brassicaceae > Cardamine > Cardamine chenopodiifolia. The sequence continues at coordinate 10,408,457 of OZ000486.1, read as the reverse complement.
AAGTTGTAGAAAAGTAGGGGCTAGGCGTGGATCCCCATATGTTATAATTTCCATATGATATGTCCCAACTCAACTCGTAATCTATATCTAGGTAAATTTCTAAGCGGTTAATATTTCTCCCTAATTAGTGTCTAGTCGTGGGTACCGATCTATTACTTTTCCGTCCAACATGTCCAAACTCGACCCTCTGTCTCTGCCATGATAATTTCCAGAGAGATTTGTATTTTCAGAAAATTAGGGTCTAGGCGTGGGTACCCAGATATTACTTTTTCCATGCGTCATATACAAACTCGACCATAGTCTCCTTTTGGACAAATTCTGGAGCAATTAAGATTTTAAGAAGTCAGGATCTAAACGTGGGTATTGAAAAGTTACTTTTTCTATGGGACTTGTCCAGAATAGACTCATTTTTTGTCTAGATAGTTTCCTAATCGATTAGTATTTTCTAAAATTAGGGTCTAACCTCGGTTACCGATATACTACTTTTTCGATACGACATATACAAACTCGACTCATAGTCTCTGCCTAGATTATTATAAGAGGTCTTAGTATTTTCTTATATTATGATCTAGTCGTGGATTTGGCTCATTGTCCCTTTCATGATATTTTCTTGAGCGGTTAATATTTTCTAAAAATTAGGGTTTAGCCGTAGGTACCGATATGTTACCTTTTCCGTCCAAGATGTCCAAAACTCGAGTCAAAGTCTATTTTTGGATAATTTATGAGCAGTTAGTATTTCTCAAAAATTAGGGTGTAGTCTTGAGTAACGATAACTTACTTTTTCCATTTGACTTGTTCAAACTCGACTCATACTCTCTTTCTGAAAATTATCCTGAGTGGTTTGTAATTTACGAAAGTGGGTACTGATTTGTTACTTTTTCTATCCGACATGTCCAGATTCGACACATAGCACTTTTCTTGATATTTTCCTAAACGGTTAGTATTTTCTAAAAATTAAGTTCTAGCTGTGCGTAAAAATATGTTACGTTTTCCATATGATATGTCCAAATTGGATTCTATCACTGTTTGGATAATTTCAAGAGCGTTTACTATATTCCATATGATAAGTTACTTTTTCCATACGATATGTCCAAATTCGACAAATAGTCTTTGTTAGGATAATTTCATTAGCATTTAGTATATTCCGACAATTAGGGTCTAGCTCTGGGTGACGATATATTATTTTTTCATCTGACATGTCCGAATTCAACTCTTATTCTATTCATGAGTAATTTCTAAAGCATTTACTAATTTCTAAAAAATAGGATTTAACAGTGGGTATCGATATGTTATTTTTTCCCTTCAACATGTGCAAGTCGACTCATAGTCTCTATCTCGATAATATCCAAACGGGTTAGTCTTTTCTTAAAATTAGGGTCTATTCGTGGGTAGCCTGATGTTACTTTTTCCATATGATACGTCCAAACTCGACAAATAATCTTTGTTAGGATAATTTCATTAGCATTTAGTATATTCCGACAATTAGGGTCTAGCTCTGGGTGACGATATATTATTTTTTACTCTGACATGTCTGAATTCAACTCTAATTCTATTCAGAATAATTTCTAAAGCATTTACTAATTTCTGAAAAATAGGGTTTAACAGTGGGTATCGATATGTTATTTTTTCCCTTCGACATGTGCAAGTCCACTTATAGTCTCTATCTCGATAATATCCAGACCGGTTAGTCTTTTCTTAAAATTAGGGTCTATTCGTGGGTACCCAGATGTTACTTTTTCCATACGACATGTCAAAAGTCGCCTCATGGTCCTTTTCATGATATTTTCTTGAGCGGTTAGTATTTTCTAAAAATTAGGGTTTAGCCGTAGGTACCGATATGTTACCTTTTCCATCCGAGATGGCCAAAACTCGACTCAAAGTCTGTTTTTGGATAATTTATGAGCAGTTAGTATTTCTCAAAAATTAGGCTATAGTCTTGAGTAACGATAAGTTACTTTTTCCATCTGACTTGTTCAAACTCGACTCATACTCTCTTTCTGAATATTTTCCTGAGTGGTGTGTATTTTACGAAAGTGGGTACTGATTTGTTACTTTTTCTATCTGACATGTCCAAATTCGACACATAGCATTTGTCTTGATACTTTCCTAAATGGTTAGTATTTTCTCAAAATTAAGTTCCAGCTGTGCGTAAAAATATGTTACTTTTACCATATGATATGTCCAAATTGGACTCTTTATCCCTGTCTGGATAATTTCAAGAGCGTTTACTATATTCCATATGATAAGTTACTTTTTCCATACGATATGTCCAAACTCGACAAATAGTCTTTGTTAGGATAATTTCATTAGCATTTAGTATATTCCGACAATTAGGGTCTAGCTCTGGGTGACGATATATTATTTTTTCATCTGACATGTCCGAATTCAACTATTATTCTATTCATGAATAATTTCTAAAGCATTTACTAATTTATAAAAAATAGGATTTAACAGTGGGTACTGATATGTTATTTTTTCCCTTCGACATGTGCAAGTCGACTCATAGTCTCTATCTCGATAATATCCAGACCGGTTAGTCTTTTCTTAAAATTAGGGTCTATTCGTGGGTAGCCTGATGTTACTTTTTCCATACGATACGTCCAAACTCGACAAATAGTCTTTGTTAGGATAATTTCATTAGCATTTAGTATATTACGACAATTAGGGTCTAGCTCTGGGTGACGATATATTATTTTTTCATCTGACATGTCCGAATTCAACTCTTATTCTATTCATGAATAATTTCTAAAGCATTTACTAATTTCTACAAAATAGGGTTTAACAGTGGGTATCGATATGTTATTTTTTCCCTTCGACATGTGCAAGTCGACTCATAGTCTCTATCTCGATAATATCCAGACCAGTTAGTCTTTTCTTAAAATTAGGGTATATTCGTGGGTACCCAGATGTTATTTTTTCCATACGACATGTCAAAACTTGCCTCATGGTCCCTTTCATGATATTTTCTTGAGCGGTTGTATTTTCTAAAAATTAGGGTTTAGCCGTGGGTATCGATATGTTACCTTTTCCATCCGAGATGGCCAAAACTCGACTCAAAGTCTTTTTTTTGGATAATTTATGAGCAGTTAGTATTTCTCAAAAAAAAGGCTATACTCTTGAGTAACGATAAGTTACTTTTTCAATCTGACTTGTTCAATCTCGACTCATACTCTCTTTCTGAATATTTTCCTAAGTGGTGTGTATTTTACGAAAGTGGGTACTGATTTGTTACTTTTTCTATCCAACATGTCCAAATTCGACACATAGCATTTGTCGTGATACTTTCCTAAACGATTAGTATTTTCTAAAAATTAAGTTCTAGCCGTGCGTAAAAATATGTTACTTTTTCCATATGATATGTCCAAATTGTACTCTTTATCCCTGTCTGGATAATTTCAAGAGCTTTTACTATATTCCATATGATAAGTTACTTTTTCCATACGATATGTCCAAACTAGACTCTCTATCTCTGCCATGATAATTTCCACCGAGATTTGTATTTTCAGAAACTTAGGGTCTAGGCGTGTGTACCCAGATATTACTTTTTCCATGCGTCATATACAAACTCGACCATAGTCTCCTTCTGGACAAATTCTGGAGCAATTAGGATTTTAAGAAGTTAGGATCTAAACGTAGGTATTGATAAGTTACTTTTTCTATGCGACTTTTCCAGAATAGACTCATTTTTTGTCTAGATACTTTCCTAATCGATTAGTACTTTCTAAAATTTAGGGTCTAACATTGGTTACCAATATACTACTTTTTCGATACGACATGTACAAACCCGACTGATAGTCTCTGCCTAGATAATTATAAGAGCTCTTAGTATTTTCTTAAATTATGATCTAGTCGTGGATAGCGATATGTTACTTTTTCCGTCTCATAAGTCCAAATTTGGCTCATGGTCCCTTTCATGATATTTTCTTGAGCGGTTAGTATTTTCTAAAAATTAGGCTTTAGCCGTAGGTACCGATATGTTACCTTTTCCGTCCGAGATGTCCAAAACTCGACTCAAAGTCTATTTTTGGATAATTTATGAGCAGTTAGTATTTCTCAAAAATTAGGGTGTAGTCTTGAGTAACGATAACTTACTTTTTCCATTTGACTTGTTCAAACTCGACTCATACTCTCTTTCTGAAAATTATCATGAGTGGTTTGTAATTTACGAAAGTGGGTACTAATTTGTTACTTTTTCTATCCGACATCTCCAGATTCGACACATAGCATTTTTCTTGATATTTTCCTAAACGGTTAGTATTTTCTAAAAATTAAGTTCTAGGTGTGCGTAAAAATATGTTTCGTTTTCCATATGATATGTCCAAATTGGACTCTATCACTGTTTGGATAATTTCAAGAGCGTTTACTATATTCCATATGATAAGTTACTTTTTCCATACGATATGTCCAAACGCGACAAATAGTCTTTGTTAGGATAATTTCATTAGCATTTAGTATATTCCGACAATTAGGGTCTAGCTCTGGGTGACAATATATTATTTTTTCATCTGACATGTCCGAATTCAACTCTTATTCTATTCATGAATAATTTCTAAAGCATTTACTAATTTATAAAAAATAGGATTTAACAGTGGGTATTGATATGTTATTTTTTCCCTTCGACATGTGCAAGTCGACTCATAGTCTCTATCTCGATAATATCCAGACCGGTTAGTCTTTTCTTAAAATTAGGGTCTATTCATGGGTAGCCTGATGTTACTTTTTCCATACGATACGTCCAAACTCGACAAATAGTCTTTGTTAGGATAATTTCATTAGCATTTAGTATATTACGACAATTAGGGTCTAGCTCTGGGTGACGATATATTATTTTTTCATCTGACATGTCCGAATTCAACTCTTATTCTATTCATGAATAATTTCTAAAGCATTTACTAATTTCTAAAAAATAGGGTTTAACAGTGGGTATCGATATGTTATTTTTTCCCTTCGACATGTGCAAGTCGACTCATAGTCTCTATCTCGATAATATCCAGACCGGTTAGTCTTTTCTTAAAACTAGGGTATATTCGTGGGTACCCAGATGTTATTTTTTCAATACAACATGTCAAAACTTGCCTCATGGTCCCTTTCATGATATTTTCTTAAGCGGTTAGTATTTTCTAAAAATTAGGGTTTAGCCATAGGTACCGATATGTTACCTTTTCCATCCGAGATGGCCAAAACTCGACTCAAAGTCTTTTTTTGGATAATTTATGAGCAGTTAGTATTTCTCAAAAATTAGGCTATAGTCTTGAGTAACGATAAGTTACTTTTTCAATCTGACTTATTTAAACTCGACTCATACTCTCTTTCTGAATATTTTCCTTAGTGGTGTGTATTTTACCAAAGTGGGTACTGATTTGTTACTTTTTCTATCCGACATGTCCAAATTCGACACATAGCATTTGTCTTGATACTTTCCTAAATGATTAGTATTTTCTAAAAATTAAGTTCTAGCTGTGCGTAAAAATATGTTACTTTTTCCATATGATATGTCCAAATTGGACTCTTTATCCCTGTCTGGATAATTTCAAGAGCTTTTACTATATTCCATATGATAAGTTACTTTTTCCATACGATATGTCCAAACTCGATAAATAGTCTTTGTTAGGAAAATTTCATTAGCATTTAGTATATTCCGACAATTAGGGTCTAGTTCTGGGTGACTTTATATTATTTTTTCATCTGACATGTCTGAAATCAACTCTTATTCAATGTATGAATAATTTCTAAAGCATTTACTAATATCTAAAAATAGTGTATAACAGTGGTTATCGTTATGTTATTTTTTCCCTCCGACACGTGCAAGTCGACTCATAGTGTCTATCTTGATAATATCGAGACTGGTTAGTCTTTTCTTAAAATTAGGGTCTATTCATGGGTACCCAGATGTAACATTTTCCATATGACATGTCAAAACTCGCCTCATGGTCTCTGTCTTGATAGTTTCAAGGGCGTTTAGAAGTTGTAGAAAATTAGGGGCTAGCCGTGGGTACCCAAATTTTATAATGTCCATCCGATATGTCCAAACTCAACTCGTAATCTAAATCTAGGTAATTTTCTAAGCTGGTAATATTTCTCAGTAATTAATGTCTAGTCGTGGGTACCGATCTATTACTTTGTCGTCCAACATGTCCAAACTAGACTCTCTATCTCTGCCATGATAATTTCAACAGAGATTTGTATTTTCAGAAACTTAGGGTCTAGGCGTGGGTACCCAGATATTACGTTTTCCATGCGTCATATACAAAATCGACCATAGTCTCCTGCTGGACAAATTCTGGAGCTATTAGGATTTTAAGAAGTTAGGATCTAAACGTAGGTATTGATAAGTTACTTTTTCTATGCGACTTGTCCAGAATAGACTCATTTTTTGTCTAGATACTTTCCTAATCGATTAGTACTTTCTAAAATTTAGGGTCTAACCTTGGTTACCAATATACTACTTTTTCGATACGACATGTACAAACTCGACTGATAGTCTCTGCCTAGATAATTATAAGAGCTCTTAGTATTTTCTTAAATTATGATCTAGTCGTGGATAGCGATATGTTACTTTTTCCGTCTCATAAGTCCAAATTTGGCTCATGGTCCCTTTCATGATATTTTCTTGAGCGGTTAGTATTTTCTAAAAATTAGGGTTTAGCCATAGGTACCGTTATGTTACCTCTCTTTCTGAATATTTTCCCGAGTGGTTTGTATTTCACGAAAGTGGGTACTGATTTGTTACTTTTTCTATCTGACATGGCCAGATTCGACACATAGCATTTGTCTTGATATTTTCCTAAACGGTTAGTATTTTCTAAAAATTAAGTTCTAGCTGTACGTAAAAATATGTTAATTTTTCCATATGATATGTCTAAATTGGACTCTTTATCCCTGTCTAGATAATTTCAAGAGCGTTTACTATATTCTATATGATAAGTTGCTTTTTCCATACAATATGTCCAAACTCGACAAATAGTCTTTGTTAGGATAATTTCATTAGCATTTAGTATATTCCGACAATTAGGGTCTAGTTCTGGGTGACGATATATTATTTTTTCATCTGACATGTCCGAATTCAATTCTTATTCCATGTATGAATAATTTCTAAGGCATTTACTATTTTCTAAAAAATAGGGTATAACAGTGGGTATCGATATGTTATTTTTTCCCTTCGACATGTGCAAGTCTACTCATCGTCTCTATCTCGATAATATCCAGACCGGTTAGTCTTTTCTTAAAATTAGGGTCTATTCAGGGGTACCCAGATGTTACTTTTTCCATACGACATGTCAAAACTCGCCTCACGGTCTCTGTCTTGATAATTTGAAGAGTGTTTAGAAGTTGTAGAAAAGTAGGGGCTAGGCGTGGATACCCATATGTTATAATTTCCATATGATATGTCCCAACTCAACTCGTAATCTATATCTACGTAAATTTCTAAGCGGTTAATATTTCTCCCTAATTAGTGTCTAGTCGTGGGTACCGATCTATTACTTTTCCGTCCAACATGTCCAAAATCGACCCTCTGTCTCTGCCATGATTATTTCCAGAGAGATTTGTATTCTCCGAAAATTAGGGTCTAGGTGTGGGTACCTAGATATTACTTTTTCGATGCGTCATATACAAACTCGACTCATAGTCTCATTCTGGACAAATTCTGGAGCAATTATGATTATAAGAAGTTAGGATCTAAATGTGGGTATTGATAAGTTACTTTTTCTATGCGACTTATCCAGATTCGACTCATTTTTTGTCTAGATAATTTCCTAATCGATTAGTAGTTTTCTTAAATTATGATCTTGTCGTCGATAGCGATACGTTACTTTTTCCGTCTCACAAGTCCAAATTTGGCTCATGGTCCCTTTCATGATATTTGCTTGAGCGGTTAGTATTTTCTAAAAATTAGGGTTTAGCCGTAGGTACCGATATGTTAACTTTTCCATCCGAGATGTCCAAAACTCGACTCAAAGTCTATTTTTGGATAAGTGATGAGCAGTTAGTATTTCTCAAAAATTAGGATATAGTCTTGAGTAACGATAAGTTACTTTTTCTATCTGACTTGTTCATACTCGACTCATACTCTCTTTCACAATATTTTCCTGAGTGGTGTGTATTTTACGAAAGTGGATACTGATTTGTTACTTTTTCTATCCGACATGTCCAGATTCGACACATAGCATTTGTCTTGATATTTTCCTAAACGGTTAGTATTTTCTAAATAATAAGATCTAGCTGTGCGTAAAAATATGTTACTTTTTCCATATGATATGTCCAAATTGGACTCTTTATCCCTGTCTTGATAATTTCAAGAGCGTTTACTATATTCCATATGATAAGTTACTTTTTCCATACGATATGTCCAAACTCGATAAATAGTCTTTGTTAGGAAAATTTCATTAGCATTTAGTATATTCCGACAATTAGGTTCTAGTTCTGGGTGACTATATATTATTTTTTCATCTGACATGTCCGAATTCAACTCTTATTCAATGTATGAATAATTTCTAAAGCATTTACTAAAATCTAAAAATAGTGTATAACAGTGGCTATCGTTATGTTATTTTTTCCCTCCGACATGTGCAAGTCGACTCATAGTCTCTATCTCGATAATATCGAGATTGGTTAGTCTTTTCTTAAAATTAGGGTCTATTCATGGGTACCCAGATGTAACATTTTCCATATGACATGTCAAAACTCGCCTCATGGTCTTTGTCTTGATAGTTTCAAGGGTGTTTAGAAGTTGTAGAAAATTAGGGGCTAGCCGTGGGTACCCATATTTTATAATGTCCATCCGATATGTCCAAACTCAACTCGTAATCTAAATCTAGGTAATTTTTTAAGCTGGTAATATTTCTCAGTAATTAATGTCTAGTCGTGGGTACCGATCTATTACTTTTCCGTCCAACATGTCCAAACTAGACTCTCTATCTCTGCCATGATAATTTCCACAGAGATTTGTATTTTCAGAAACTTAGGGTCTAGGCGTGGGTACCCAGATATTACTTTTTCCATGCGTCATATACAAACTCGACTAATAGTCTCCTTCTGGACAAATTATGGAGCAATTATGATTATAAGAAGTTAGGATCTAAATGTGGGTATTGATAAGTTACTTTCTCTATGCGACTTGTCCAGATTCGACTCATTTTTTGTCTAGATACTTTCCTAATTGATTAGTATTTTCTAAAATTAGGGTCTAACCTCGGTTACCGATATACTACTTTTTCGATACGACATATACAAACTCGACTCATAGTCTCTGCCTAAATTATTATAAGAGATCTTAGTATTTTCTTATATTATGATCTAGTCGTGGATTTGGCTCATTGTTCCTTTCATGATATTTTCTTGAGCGGTTAGTATTTTCTAAAAATTAGGGTTTAGCCGTAGGTACCGATATGTTACCTTTTCCGTCCGAGATGTCAAAAACTTGACTCAAAGTCTATTTTTGGATAATTTATGAGCAGTTAGTATTTCTCAAAAATTAGGCTATAGTCTTAAGTAATGATAAGTTACTTTTTCAATCTGACTTGTTCAAACTCGACTCATACTCTCTTTCTGAATATTTTCCTAAGTGGTGTGTATTTTACGAAAGTGGGTACTGATTTGTTACTTTTTCTATCCGACATGTCCAAATTCGACACATATCATTTGTCTTGATACTTTCCTAAACGATTAGTATTTTCTAAAAATTAAGTTCTAGCTGTGCGTAAAAATATGTTACTTTTTCCATATGATATGTCCAAGTTGGACTCTTTATCCCTGTCTTGATAATTTCAAGAGTGTTTACTATATTCCATATGATAAGTTACTTTTTCCATACGATATGTCCAAACTCGATAAATAGTCTTTGTTAGGAAAATTTCATTAGCATTTAGTATATTCCGACAATTAGGGTCTAGTTCTGGGTGACGATATATTATTTTTTCATCTGACATGTCCGAATTCAATTCTTATTCCATGTATGAATAATTTCTAAGGCATTTACTATTTTCTAAAAAATAGGGTATAACAGTGGGTATCGATATGTTATTTTTTCCCTTCGACATGTGCAAGTCTACTCATCGTCTCTATCTCGATAATATCCAGACCGGTTAGTCTTTTCTTAAAATTAGGGTCTATTCAGGGGTACCCAGATGTTACTCTTTCCATACGACATGTCAAAACTCGCCTCACGGTCTCTGTCTTGATAATTTGAAGAGTGTTTAGAAGTTGTAGAAAAGTAGGGGCTAGGCGTGGATACCCATATGTTATAATTTCCATATGGTATGTCCCAACTCAACTCGTAATCTATATCTACGTAAATTTCTAAGCGGTTAATATTTCTCCCTAATTAGTGTCTAGTCGTGGGTACCGATCTATTACTTTTCCGTCCAACATGTCCAAACTCGACCCTTTGTCTCTGCCATGATAATTTCCAGAGAGATTTGTATTTTCAGAAAATTAGGGTCTAGGCGTGGGTACCCAGATATTACTTTTTCCATGCGTCATATACAAACTCGACCATAGTCTCCTTCTGGACAAATTCTGGAGCAATTAAGATTTTAAGAAGTCAGGATCTAAATGTGGGTATTGATAAGTTACTTTCTCTATGCGACTTGTCCAGATTCGACTCATTTTTTGTCTAGATACTTTCCTAATTGATTAGTATTTTCTAAAATTAGGGTCTAACCTTGGTTACTGATATACTACTTTTTCGATACGACATATACAAACTCGACTGACAGTCTCTGCCTATATTATTCTAAGAGATCTTAGTATTTTCTTATATTATGATCTAGTCGTGGATTTGGCTCATGATATTTTCTTGAGCGGTTAGTATTTTCTAAAAATTAGGGTTTAGCCGTAGGTACCGATATGTTACCTTTTCTGTCCGAGATGTCTAAAACTCGACTCAAAGTCTATTTTTGGATAATTTATGAGCAGTTAGTGTTTCTCAAAAATTAGGGTGTAGACTTGAGTAACGATAACTTACTTTTTCCATTTGACTTGTTCAAACTCGACTCATACTCTCTTTCTGAAAATTATCCTGAGTGGTTGGTAATTTACGAAAGTGGATACTGATTTGTTACTTTTTCTATCCGACATGTCCAGATTCGACTCATAGCATTTGTCTTGATATTTTCCTAAACGGTTAGTATTTTCTAAATATTAAGTTCTAGCTGTGCGTAAAAATATGTTTCTTTTTCCATATGATATGTCCAAATTGGACTCTTTATCCCTGTCTAGATAATTTCAAGAGCGTTTACTATATTCCATATGATAAGTTACTTTTTCCATACGATATGTCCAAACTCGACAAATAGTCTTTGTTAGGATAATTTCATTAGCATTTAGTATATTCCGACAATTAGGGTCTAGCTCTGGGTGACGATATATTATTTTTTCATCTGACATGTCTGAATTCAACTCTTATTCTCTGTATGAATAATTTCTAAAGCATTTACAATTTTCTAAAAAATAGGGTATAATAGTTGGTATCGATATGTTATTTTTTCCCTTCGACATGTGCAAGTCGACTCATAGTCTCTATCCCGATAATATCCAGACCGGTTAGTCTTTTCTTAAAATTAGGGTCTATTCGTGGGTACCCAGATGTTACTTTTTCCATACGACATGTTAAAACTCGCCTCATGGTCTTTGTCTTGATAATTTCAAGAGCGTTTAGAAGTAGTAGTAAATTAGGGGCTAGTCGTGGGTACCCATACTTTATAATTTACATATGTTATGTCCAAACTCAACTCGTAATCTATATCTAGGTAATTTTCTAAGCGGTTATTATTTCTCACTAATTTTGTGTCTAGTCGTAGGTACCGATCTATTACTTTTCCGTCCAACATGTCCAAACTCGACCCTCTGTCTCTGCAATGATAACTTCCAGAGAGAATTGAATTTTCATAAAATTAGGGTCTAGGCGTGGATACCCAGATATTACTTTTTCCATTCGTCATATACAAACTGGACTCATAGTCTCCTTCTGGAAAAATTCTGGAGCAATTATGATTTTAAGAACTTAGGATCTAAATGTGGGTATTGATAAGTTACTTTTTCTATGCGACTTGTCCAGATTCGACTCATTTTTTCTCTAGATACTTTCCTAATCGATTAGTATTTTCTAAAATTTAGGGTCTAACCTTGGTTACCGATATACCACTTCTTCGATACCACATGGTCAAACTCTACTCATGTCTATACCTAGATAATAATTATAAGAGCTCTTAGTATTTTCTCAAATTATGATATAGTCTTGGATAGCGATATGTTACTTTTTCCGTCTGACAAGTCCAAATTTGGCTAATGGTCCCTTTCATAATATTTTCTTGAGCGATTAGTCTTTTCTAAAAATTAGGGTTTAGCAGTCGGTACCGATATGTTACCTTTTCCATCCGAGATGTCCAAAACCTGACTCATACTCTATTGTTGGATAATTTATGAGCAGTTAGTATTTCTCAAAAATTAGGGTATAGTCTTGAGTAACGATAAATTACTTTTTCCATCTGATTTGTTCAAACTCGACTCGTACTCTCTTTCTGAATATTTTCCTGAGTGGTTTGTATTTTACGAAAGTGGGTACTGATTTGTTACTTTTTCTATCCGACATGTCCAGATTGGACACATAGCATTTGTCTTGATATTTTTCTAAACGGTTAGTATTTTCTAAAAATTAAGTTCTAGCTGTGCGTAAAAATATGTTACTCTTTCCATATGATATGTCAAAATTGGACTCTTTATCCCTGTTTGGATAATTTCAAAAGTGTTTACTATATTCCATATGATAAGTTACTTTTTCCATATGATATGTCCAAACTCGACAAATAGTCTTTGTTAGGATAATTTCATTAGCATTTAGTATATTCCGACAATTAGGGTCTAGTTTTGGGTGACAATATATTATTTTTTCATCTGACATGTCCGAGTTCAACTCTTATTCTATGTATGAATAATTTCCAAAGGATTTACTAATTTCTAAGAAATAGGGTATAATAGTGGGAATAGATATGTTATTTTTTCCCTTCGACATGTGAAAGTCGACTCATAGTCTCTATCTCGATAATATCCAGACCGGTTAGTCTTTTCTTAAAATTAGGGTCTATCCGTGGGTACCCAGATGTTACTTTTTCCATACGACATGTCAAAACTCGCCTCATGGTCTCTGTCTTGATAATTTCAAAAGCGTTTAGAAATAGTAGAAAATTAGGGGCTATCTGTGGGTACCGAAATTTTATAATTTCCATCTCACATGTCCAAACTCAACTCGTAATCAATATATAGGTAATTTTCTAAGCGGGTAATATTTCTCACTAATTTTGTGTCTAGTCGTGCGTACCGATCTATTACTTTTCTGTCCAACATGTCCAAACTCGACCCTCTGTCTCTGCCATGATAATTTCCAGAGAGATTTGTATTTTCAGAAAATTAGGGTCTAGGCGTGGGTACCCAGATATTACTTTTTCAATGCGTCATATACAAACTCGACCATAGTCTCCTTCTGGACAAATTCTAAAGCAATTAGGATTTTAAGAAGTTAGGATCTAAATGTGGGTATTGATAAGTTACTTTTTCTATGCGACTTGTCCAGATTTGACTCATTTTTTTGTCTAGATACTTTCCTAATTGATTATTATTTTCTAAAATTTAGGGTCTAACCTTGGTTACCGATATACCACTTTTTCGATACGACATGTACAAACTCGACTCATGTCTCTGCCTAGATAATTATAAGAGCTCTTAGTATTTTCTTAAATTATGATAGTATTTCTAAAAATTAAGTTCTAGCTGTGCGTAAAAATATGTTACTTTTTCCATACGATATGTCCAAATTGGACTTTTTTATCCCTGTCTGGATAATTTCAAGAGCGTTTACTATATTACATATGATAAGTTACTTTTTCCATGTGATATGTCCAAACTCGACAAATAGTCTTTGTTAAGATAATTTCCTTAGCATTTTAGTATATTCCGACAATTAGGGTCCAACTCTGGGTAACGATATATTATTTTTTCCACTGACATGTCCGAGTTCAATTCTTAGTCTATGTATGAATAATTTCTAAAGCATTTACTATTTTCTAAAAAGTTGGGTATAACAGTTGGTATCGATATGTTATTTTTTCCCTTCGACTTGTGCAAGTCGACTCATAGTCTCTATGTCGATAATATCCAGATTGGTTAGTCTTTTCTTAAAATTAGGATCTATTCGTGGGTATCTCGACGTTGCTTTTTGCATATGACATGTCCAAACTCGCCTCATAGTCTCTGTCTTGATAATTTCAAGAGCGTTTAGAAGTTGTAGAAAATTGGGGGCTAGCCGTCGGTACCCATATTTTTATAAATTCCATCCGGTATGTCCAAACTCAACTCGTAATCTATATCTAGGTAATTTTCTAAGCGGTTAATATTTCTCAGTAATTAGTGTCTGGTCGTGGGTACCGATCTATTACTTTTCCGTCAAACATGTCCAAACTCGACTCTCTGTCTCTGCCATGATAATTTCAAGAGAGATTTGTGTTTTCAGAAAATTAGGGTCTAGGTGTGGGTACCCAGATATTACTTTTTCCATGGGTCATATACAAACTCAACCATAGTCTCCTTCTGGACAAATTCTGGAGCAATTAGGATTTAAATGTGGGTATTTATAAGTTACTTTTTCTATACGACTTGTCCAGATTCGACTCATTTTTTCTCTAGATACTTTCCTAATCGATTAGTATTTTCTAAAATTTAGGGTCTAACCTTGGTTACCGATATACCACTTTTTCGATACCACATGTGCAAACTCGACTCATGTCTATGCCTTGATAATAATTATAAGAGCTCTTAGTATTTTATTAAATTATGATCTAGTCTTGGATAGCGATATGGTACTTTTTCCGTCTGACAAGTCCAGATTGGCTCTTGGATAACAATATGGTACCTTTTCCATCTGAGATGTCCAAAAGTCGACTCATAGTCTATTTTTGGATAATTTATTAGCAGTTAGTATTTCTCAAAAATTAGGGTATAGTCTTGAGTAACGGTAAGTTACTTTTTCCATCTGACTTGTTCAAACTTGACTCATACTCTCTTTCTGAATATTTTCCTAAGTGGTTTGTATTTTATGAAAGTGGGTACTGATTTGTTACTTTTTTTATCCGACATGTCCAGATCGACACATAACATTTGTCTTGATATTTTCCTAAACAGTTAGTATTTTCTAAAAGTTAAGTTGTAGCTATGCGTAAAAATATGTTACTTTTTCCATATCATATGTCCAAATTGGACTCTTTATCCCTGTATGGATAATTTCAAGAGCGTTTACTATATTCCAAATGATAAGTTACTTTTTCCATACGATATGTCCAAACTCGAAAAATAGTCTTTGTTAGGATAGTTTCATTAGCATTTAGTATATTCCGACAATTAGGGTCTAGCTCTGGGTCACGATATATTATTTTTTCATCTGACTTGTTTGGATTCAACTCTTATTCTATGAATGTATAATTTCTAAAGCATTTACTAATTTCTAAAAAATAGGGTATAAAAATGGGTATCGATATGTTATTTTTTCCCTTCGACATGTGCAAGTCGACTCATAGTCTCTATCTCGATAATATCCAGACCGGTTAGTCTTTTCTTAAAATTAGGGTCTATTCGTGGGTACCCAGATGTTAGTTTTTCCATACGACATGTCAAAAATCGCCACATGGTCTCTGTCTTGATAATTTCAAGAGCGTTTAGAAGTAGTAGAAAATTAGGGGCTAGCCGTGGGTACCCATATTTTATAATTTCAATCTGACATGTTCAAACTCAACTCGTATTCTATATCTAGGTAAATTTCTAAGCGGTTAATATTTCTCACTAATTTTGTGTCTAGTCGTGCGTATCGATCTATTACTTTTCCGTCCAACATGTCCAAACTCGACCCTCTGTCTCTGCCATGATAATTTCCAAAGAGATTTGTATTTTCAGAAAATTAGGGTCTAGGCGTGGGTACCCAGATATTAATTTCTTCATGCATCATATACAAACTCGAGTCATAGTCTCCTTCTTGACAAATTCTTGAGAAATTAGGATTTTAAGAAGTTAGGTTCTAAATGTTGGTATTGATAAGTTACTTTTTCTATGCGACTTGTCCAGATTCGACTCATTTTTTTGTCTAGATACTTTCCTAATGGATTAGTATTTTCTAAAATTTAGGGGCTAACCTTGGTTAGCGATATCCCACTTCTTCGATACACAATGTAAAAACTCGACTCATGTCTCTGCCTAGATAATAATTATAAGAGCTCTTAGTATTTTCTTAAATTATGATATAGTCTTGGATAGCGATATGTTACTTTTTCTGTCTGACAAGTCCAAATTTGGCTCATGGTCCCTTTCATGATATTTTCTTGAGCGATTAGTCTTTTCTAAAAATTAGGGTTTAGCCGTAGGTACCCGATATGTTACCTTTTCCATCCGAGATGTCCAAAACTCGACTTATACTCTATTTTGGATAATTTATGAGCAGTTAGTATTTCTTAAAAATTAGGGTATAGTCTTGAGTAACGATAAATTACTTTTTCCATCTGACTTGTTCAAACTCGACTCGTACTCTCTTTCTGAATATTTTCCGGAGTGGTTTGTATTATACGAAAGTGGGTACTGATTTGTTACTTTTTCTATCCGACATGTCCTGTTTGGACACATAGCATTTGTCTTGATATTTTCATAAACGGTTAGTATTTTCTAAAAATTAAGTTCTAGCTGTGCGTAAAAATATGTTACTTTTTCCATATGATATGTCCATATTGGACTCTTTATCCCTGTCTGGATAATTTCAAAAGCGTTTACTATATTCCATATGATAAGTTACCTTTTCCATACGATATGTCCAAACTCGACAAATAGTCTTTGTTAGGATAGTTTCATTAGCATTTAGTATATTCCGACAATTAGGGTCTAGCTCTGGGTGACGATATATTATTTTTTCATCTGACATGTCCGAATTCAACTCTTATTCTATGTATGAATAATTTCTAAAGCATTTACTAATTTCTAAAAAATAGGGTATAACAGTGGGTATGGATATGTTATTTTTTCCCTTCGACATGTGCAAGTCGACTCATAGTCTCTATCTCGATAATATCCAGACCGGTTAGTCTTTTCTTAAAATTAGGGTCTATCCGTGGGTACCCAGATGTTCCTTTTTCCATACGACATGTCAAAACACGCCCCATGTTCTCTGTCTTGATAATTTCAAGAGCGTTTAGAAGTAGTAGAAAATTAGGGGCTAGCCGTGGGTACCCATTTTTTATAATTTCCATCTCACATGTCCAAACTCAACTCGTAATCTATATATAAGTAATTTTCTAAGCGGGTAATATTTCTCACTAATTTTGTGTCTAGTTGTGCGTACCGATCTATTACTTTTCCGTCCAACATGTCCAAACTCGAACCTCTGTCTCTGCCATGTTAATTTCCAAATAGATTTGTATTTTCAGAAAATTAGGGTCTAGGCGTGGGTACCCAGATATTACTTTTTCCATGCGTCATATACAAACTCGAGTCATAGTGTCCTTCTGGACAAATTCTGGAGCAATAGGGATTTTAAGAAGTTAGGATCTAAATGTGGGTATTGATAAGTTACTTTTTCTATGCGACTTGTCCAGATTCGACTCATTTTTTGTCTAGATACTTTCCTAATCGATTGGTATTTTCTAAAATTTAGGGTCTAACCTTGGTTACCGATATACCACTTTTTCGATACCACATGTACAAACTCGACTCATGTCTATGCCTAGATAATAATTATAACAGCTCTTAGTATTTTCTTAAATTATGATCTAGTCATGGATAGCGATATGGCTCATGGTCCCTTTCATGATATTTTCTTGAGCGGTTAGTATTTTCTAAAAATTAGGGTTTAGCCGTAGGTACCGATATGTTACCTTTTCCATCAGTGATGTCCAAAACACGACCCATTGTCTATTTTTGGATAATTTATTAGCAGTTAGTATTTCTCAAAAATTAGGGTATAGTCTTGAGTAACGATAAGTTACTTTTTCCATCTGACTTGTTCAAACTCGAACCATACTCTCTTTCTGAATATTTTCCTGAGTGGTTTGTATTTTACGAAAGTGGGTACTGATTTGTTACTTTTTCTATCCAACATGTCCAGATTCGACATAAAGCATTTGTCTTGATATTTTCCTAAACGGTTAGTATTTTCTAAATATTAAGTTCTAGCTCTACGTAAAAATATGTTTCTTTTCCATATGATATGTCCAAATTGGACTCTTTATCCCTGTCTAGATAATTTCAAGAGCGTTTACTATATTCCATATGATAAGTTACTTTTTCATACGATATGTCCAAACTCGACAAATAGTCTTTGTTAGGATAATTTCATTAGCATTTAGTATATTCCGACAATTAAGGTCTAGCTCTGGGTGACGATATATTATTTTTTCATCTGACATGTCTGAATTATACTCTTATTCTATGTATGAATAATTTCTAAAGCATTTAGTAATTTCTAAAAAATAGGGTATAACAGTTGGTATCGATATGTTATTTTTTCCCTTCGACATGTGCAAGTCGACTCATAGTCTCTATCCCGATAATATCCAGACCGGTTAGTCTTTTCTTAAAATTAAGGTCTATTCGTGGGTACCCAGATGTTACTCTTTCCATACGACATGTTAAAACTCGCCTCATGGTCTTTGTCTTGATAATTTCAAGAGCGTTTAGAAGTAGTAGTAAATTAGGGGCTAGTCGTGGGTACCATATTTTATAATTTACATATGTTATGTCCAAACTCAACTCGTAATCTATATCTAGGTAATTTTCTAAGTGGTAATTATTTCTCACTAATTTTGTGTCTAGTCGTAGGTACCGATCTATTACTTTTCCGTCCAACATGTCCAAACTCGACCCTCTGTCTCTGCCATGATAATTTCCAGAGAGAATTGAATTTTCAGAAAATTAGGGTCAAGGCGTGGATACCCAGATATTACTTTTTCCATTCGTCATATACAAACTGGACTCATAGTCTCTTTCTGGAAAAATTCTGGAGCAATTATGATTTTAAGAACTTAGGATCTAAATGTGGGTATTGATAAGTTACTTTTTCTATGCGACTTTTCCAGATTCGACTCATTTTTTGTCTAGATACTTTCCTAATCGATTAGTATTTTCTAAAATTTAGGGTCTAACCTTGGTTACCGATATACCACTTCTTCGATACCACATGGTCAAACTCTACTCATGTCTATACCTAGATAATAATTATAAGAGCTCTTAGTATTTTCTCAAATTATGATATAGTCTTGGATAGCGATATGTTACTTTTTCCGTCTGACAAGTCCAAATTTGGCTCATGGTCCCTTTCATAATATTTTCTTGAGCGATTAGTCTTTTCTAAAAATTAGGGTTTAGCAGTCAGTACCGATATGTTACCTTTTCCATCCGAGATGTCCAAAACTCGTCTCATACTCTATTGTTGGATAATTTATGAGCAGTTAGTATTTCTCAAAAATTAGGGTATAGTCTTGAGTAACGATAAATTACTTTTTCCATCTGACTTGTTCAAACTCGACTCGTACTCTCTTTCTGAATATTTTCCTGAGTGGTTTGTATTTTACGAAAGTGGGTACTGATTTGTTACTTTTTCTATCTGACATGTCCAGATTGGACACATAGCATTTGTCTTGATATTTTTCTAAATGGTTAGTATTTTCTAAAAATTAAGTTCTAGCTGTGCGTAAAAATATGTTACTTTTTCCATATGATGTCAAAATTGGACTCTTTATCCCTGTTAGGATAATTTCAAAAACGTTTACTATATTCCATATGATAAGTTACTTTTTCCATACGATATGTCCAAACTCGACAAATAGTCTTTGTTAGGATAATTTCATTAGCATTTAGTATATTCCGACAATTAGGGTCTAGTTCTGGGTGACAATATATTATTTTTTCATCTGACATGTCCGAGTTCAACTCTTATTCTATGTATGAATAATTTCCAAATCATTTACTAATTTCTAAGAAATAGGGTATAACAGTGGGAATCGATATGTTATTTTTTCCCTTCGACATGTGCAAGTCGACTCATAGTCTCTATCTCTATAATATCCAGACCGGTTAGTCTTTTCTTAAAATTAGGGTCTATCCGTGGGTACCCAGATGTTACTTTTTCCATACGACATGTCAAAACTCGCCTCATGGTCTCTGTCTTGATAATTTCAAAAGCGTTTAGAAATAGTAGAAAATTAGGGGCTATCTGTGGGTACCGAAATTTTATAATTTCCATCTCACATGTCCAAACTCAACTCGTAATCAATATATAGGTAATTTTCTAAGCGGGTAATATTTCTCACTAATTTTGTGTCTAGTCGTGCGTACCGATCTATTACTTTTCCGTCCAACATGTCCAAACTCGACCCTCTGTCTCTGCCATGATAATTTCCAGAGAGATTTGTATTTTCAGAAAATTAGGGTCTAGGCGTGGGTACCCAGATATTACTTTTTCAATGCGTCATATACAAACTCGACCATAGTCTCCTTCTGGACAAATTCTAAAGCAATTAGGATTTTAAGAAGTTAGGATCTAAATGTGGGTATTGATAAGTTACTTTTTCTATGCGACTTGTCGAGATTTGACACATTTTTTTTCTAGATACTTTCCTAATTGATTATTATTTTCTAAAATTTAGGGTCTAACCTTGGTTACCGATATACCACTTTTTCGATACGACATGTACAAACTCGACTCATATCTCTGCCTAGATAATTATAAGAGCTCTTAGTATTTTCTTAAATTATGATATTATTTCTAAAAATTAAGTTCTAGCTGTGCGTAAAAATATGTTACTTTTTCGATACGATATGTCCAAATTGGACTTTTTATCCCTGTCTGGATAATTTCAAGAGCGTTTACTATATTACATATGATAAGTTACTTTTTCCATGTGCTATGTCCAAACTCGACAAATAGTCTTTGTTAGGATAATTTCCTTAGCATTTTAGTATATTCCGACAATTAGGGTCCAACTCTGGGTAACGATATATTATTTTTTCCACTGACATGTCCGAGTTCAATTCTTAGTCTATGTATGAATAATTTCTAAAGCATTTACTATTTTCTAAAAAATTGGGTATAACAGTTGGTACCGATATGTAGTTTTTTCCCTTCGACATGTGCAAGTCGACTCATAGTCTCTATGTCGATAATATCCAGACCGGTTAGTCTTTTCTTAAAATTAGGATCTATTCGTGGGTATCTCGACGTTGCTTTTTGCATATGACATGTCCAAACTCGCATCATAGCCTCTGTCTTGATAATTTCAAGAGCGTTTAGAAGTTGTAGAAAATTGGGGGCTAGCCGTCGGTACCCATATTTTTATAAATTCCATCCGATATGTCCAAACTCAACTCGTATTCTATATCTAGGTAAATTTCTAAGCGGTTAATATTTCTCACTAATTTTGTGTCTAATCGTGCGTATCGATCTATTACTTTTCCGTCCAACATGTCCAAACTCGACCCTCTGTCTCTGCCATGATAATTTCCAAAGAGATTTGTATTTTCAGAAAATTAGGGTCTAGGCGTGGGTACCCAGATATTACTTTTTCAATGCGTCATATACAAACTCGACCATAGTCTCCTTCTGGACAAATTCTGGAGCAATTATGATTTTAAGAACTTAGGATTTAAATGTGGGTATTTATAAGTTACTTTTTCTATGCGACTTGTCCAGATTCGGCTCATTTTTTGTCTAGATACTTTCCTAATCGATTAGTATTTTCTAAAATTTAGGGTCTAACCTTGGTTACCGATATACCACTTTTTCCATACCACATGTGCAAACTCGATTCATGTCTATGCCTTGATAATAATTATAAGAGCTCTTAGTATTTTATTAAATTATGATCTAGTCTTGGATAGCGATATGGTACTTTTTCCGGCTGACAAGTCCAGATTGGCTCTTGGATAACGATATGGTACCTTTTCCATCTGATATGTCCAAAAGTCGACTCATAGTCTATTTTTGGATAATTTATGAGCAGTTAGTATTTCTCAAAAATTAGGGTATAGTCTTGAGTAACGGTAAGTTACTTTTTCCATCTGACTTGTTCAAACTTGACTCATACTCTCTTTCTGAATATTTTCCTAAGTGGTTTGTATTTTACGAAAGTGGGTACTGATTTGTTACTTTTTCTATCCGACATGTCCAGATCGACACATAACATTTGTCTTGATATTTTCCTAAACAGTTAGTATTTTCTAAAAGTTAAGTTGTAGCTGTGCGTAAAAATATGTTACTTTTTCCATATCATATGTCCAAATTGAACTCTTTATCCCTGTATGGATAATTTCAAGAGCGTTTACTATATTCCAAATGATAAGTTACTTTTTCCATACGATATGTCCAAACTCGACAAATAGTCATTGTTAGGATAGTTTCATAAGCATTTAGTATATTCCGACAATTAGGGTCTAGCTCTGGGTGACGATATATTATTTTTTCATCTGACTTGTTTGGATTCAACTCTTATTCTATGACTGTATAATTTCTAAAGCATTTACTAATTTCTAAAAAATAGGGTAAAAAGGGTATCGATATGTTATTTTTTCCCTTCGACATGTGCAAGTCGACTCATAGTCTCTATCTCGATAATATCCAGACCGGTTATTCTTTTCTTAAAATTAGGGTCTATTCGTGGGTACCCAGATGTTAGTTTTTCCATACGACATGTCAAAACTCGCCTCATAGTCTCTGTCTTGATAATTTCAAGAGCGTTTAGAAGTTGTAGAAAATTAGGGGCTAGCCGTGGGTACCCATAGTTTATAATTTCTAAGTGGTTAATATTGCTCAGAAATTAGTGTCTAGTCCTGGGTACCGATCTATTACTTTTCCGTCCAACATGTCCAAACTCGACTCTCTGTCTCTGCCATGATAATTTCCAGAGAGATTTGTATTTTCAGAAAATTAGGGTCTAGGCGTGGGTACCCAGATATTATTTTTTCAATGCGTCATATACAAACTTGACCATAGTCTCCTTCTGGACAAATTCTGGAGCAATTAGGATTTTAAGAAGTTAGGATCTAAATGTGGGTAATGATAAGTTACTTTTTCTATGCGACTTGTCCAGATTCGACTCATTCTTTGTCTATATAATTTCCTAATCGATTAGTATTTTCTAAAATTTAGGGTCTAACCTTGGTTACTGATATATTACTTTTTAGATACCACATGTACAAACTCGACTCATAGTCTCTGCCTAGATAATTATAAAAGCTCTTAATATTTTCTTAAATAATGATCTATTCGTTGATTGGGATATGTTATTCTTACCGTCTGACAAGTCCAGATTTGGGTCATGCTCCCTTTCATGATATTTTCTGGAGCGGTTAGTATTTTCTAAAAATTAGGGTTTATCCGTAAGTACCGATATGTTACCGTTTCCATCCGAGATGTCCAAAACTCGACCAATAGTCTATTTTTTTGATAATTTATGAGTAGTTAGTATTTCTCAAAAATTAGGGTATAGTCTTGAGTAACGATAAGTTACTTTTTCCATCTGCCTTGTACAAACTCGACTCATACTCTCTTTCTGAATATTTTCCTGAGTGGTTTGTATTTTACGAAAGTGGGTACTGATTTGTTACTTTTAGTATTCGACATGTCCAGATTTGACACATAGCATTTGTCTTGATATTTTCCTAAACGGTAAGTATTTTCTAAAAATTAAGTTCTAGCTGTGCGTAAAAATAAGTTTCTTTTTCCGTATGATATGTCCAAATTGGACTATTTCTCCCTGTCTGGATAATTTCAAGAGCGTTTATTATATTCCATATTATAAGTTACTTTTTCCATACGATATGTCCAAACTCGACAAATAGTCTTTGTTAGGATAATTTCCTTAGCATTTAGTATATTCCGACAATTCGGGTCTAGCTCAGGGTGACGATATATTATTATTTCATCTGACATGTCCGAATTCAACTCTTATTCTATGTATGAATAATTTCTAAAGCATTTACTATTTTCTAAAAAATAGGGAATAACAGTGGGTATCGATATGTTATTTTTTCCTTTCGACATGTGCAAGTCGACTCATAGTGTCTATCTCGGTAATATCCCGACCGGTTAGTCTTTTCTTAAAATAAGGATCTATTCGTGGGTACCCAGATGTTACTTTTTCCATTTATGACATGTCCAAACTCGCCGCATAGTCTCTGTCTTGATAATTTTAAGAGCGTTAGAAGTTTTAGAAAATTAGTGTCTCGCCGGGAGTTCCCAGATTTTATAATGTCCATCCGATATGTCCAAACTCAATTCGTAATCTATATCTAGGTAATTTTCAAAGCGGTTAATATTTCTCACTAATTAGTGTCTAGTCGTGGGTACCGATATATGACTTTTCCATCCAACATGTCCAAACTCAACTCTCTGTATCTGCCACGATAATATCCAAAGAGATTTGTATTTTCAGAAAATTAGTGTCTAGGCGTTAGTACGCAGATATTACTTTTTCCATGCGTCATATACAAACTCGACTCATAGTCTCCGTCTGGACAAATTCTTGAGCAATTAGGATTTTAAGAAGTAAGGATCTAAATGTGGGTATTTATAAGTTACTTTTCTATGCGACTTGTCCAGATTCGACTCATTCTTTGTCTATATAATTTCCTAATCGATTAGTATTTTCTAAAATTTAGGGTTTAACCTTGGTTACCGATATAGTACTTTTTCGATGCGACATGTACAAACTCGACTCATAGTCTCTGCCTAGACAATTATAAGAGCTCTTAGTATTTTCTTAAATTATGATCTAGTCGTGGATAGCGATATGTTACTTTTTCCGTCTAACAAGTCAAGATTTGGCTCATGCTCCCTTTCATGATATTTTTTGGAGCGGTTAGTATTTTCTAAAAATTAGGTTTAGCCGTAGGTACCAATATGTTACCTTTTCCATCCGAGATGTCCAAAACTCAACTCATTGTCTATTTTTGGATAATTTATGAGCAGTTAGTATTTCTCAAAAATAAGGGTATAGTCTTGAGTAACGATAAGTTACTTTTTCCATTTGACTTGTTCAAACTCGACTCATACTCTCTTTCTGAATATTTACCTGAGTCGTTTGTATTTTACGAAAGTGGGTACTGATTTTTACTTTTTCTATCCGATATGTCCAGATTCGACACATAGCATTTGTCTTGATATTTTCCTAAAAGGTTAGTATTTTCTATAAATTAAGTTCTAGCTGTGCATAAAAATATGTTTCTTTTTCCATATGATATGTCCAAATTGGACTATTTCTCCCTGTCTGGATAATTTCAAGAGCGTTTACTATATTCCATATGATAAGTTACTTTTTCCACACGATATGTCCAAACTCGACAAATAGTCTTTTATAGGATAATTTCCTTTGCATTTAGTATATTCCGACAATTAGGGTCTAGCTCTGGGTGACGATATATTATTTTTTCATCTGACATGTCCGAATTGAACTCTTATTCTATGTATGAATAATTTCTAAAGCATTTACTATTTTCTAAAAAATAGAGTATAACAGTGGGTAACGATATGTTATTTTTTCCTTTCGACATGTGCAAGTCGACTCATAGTCTCTATCTCGATAATATCCAGACCGGTTAGTCTTTTCTTAAAATAAGGGTCTATTCGTGGGTACCACGATGTTACTTTTTCCATTTATGACATGTCCAAACTCGCCGCATAGTCTCTGTCTTGATAATTTTAAGAGCTTTTAGAAGTTTTAGAAAATTAGGGTCTCGCCGGGGGTACCCAGATTTTATAATGTCCATCCGATATGTCCAAACTCAACCCGTAATCTATATCTAGGTAATTTTCAAAGCGGTTAATATTTCTCACTAATTAGTGTCTAGTCGTGGGTACCGATATATGACTTTTCCGTCCAACATGTCCAAACTCGACTCTCTGTATCTGCCACGATAATATACAAAGAGATTTGTATTTTCAGAAAATTAGGGTCTAGGCGTGAGTACACATATATTACTTTTTCCATGCGTCATATACAAACTCGACTCATAGTCTCCTTCTTGACAAATTCTGGAGCAATTAGGATGTTAAGAAGTAAGGATCTAAATGTGGGTATTGATAAGTTACTTTTTCTATCCGACTTGTCCAGATTCGACTCATTCTTTGTCTATATAATTTCCTAATCGATTAGTTTTTTCTAAAATTTAGGGTCTAACCTTGGTTACAGATATACTACTTTTTTGATACGACATGTACAAACTCGACTCATAGTCTCTGCCTAGATAATTATAAGAGCTCTTAGTATTTTCTTAAATTATGATCTAGTCGTGGATAGCGATATGTTACTTTTTCCGTCTGACAAGTCCAGATTTGGCTCATGCTCCCTTTCATGATATTTTCTGGAGCGGTCAGTATTTTCTAAAAATTAGGATTTAGCCGTAGGTACCGATATGTTACCTTTTACATCCGAGATGTCCAAAACTCGACTCATAGTCTATTTTTGGATAATTGATGAGCAGTTAGTATTTCTTAAAAATTTAGGTATAGTCTTGAGTAACGATAAGTTACTTTTTCCATTTGACTTGTTCAAACACGACTCATACTCTCTTTCCGAATATTTTCCTGAGTGGTTTGTATTTTACGAAAGTGGGTACTAATTTTTACTTTTTCTATCCGACATGTCCAGATTCGACACATAGCATTTGTCTTGATATTTTCCTAAACGGTTAGTATTTTCTATAAATTAAGTTCTTGTGGTGCGTAAAAATATGTTTCTTTTTCCATATGATATGTCCAAATTGGACTATTTCTCCCTGTCTGGATAATTTCAAGGGCGTTTACTATATTCCAAATGATAAGTTACTTTTTCCATACGATATGTCCAAACTCGACAAATAGTCTTTGTTAGGATAATTTCCTTAGTATTTAGTATATTCCGACAATTAGGGTCTAGCTCTCGGTGATGATATATTATTTTTCATCTGACATGTCCGAATTCAACTCTTATTCTATGCATGAATAATTTCTAAAGCATTTACTATTTTCTAAAAAATAGGGTATAACAGTGGGTATCGATATATTATTTTTTCCTTTCGACATGTGCAAGTCGACTCATAGTCTCTATTTCGATAATATCCAGACCGATAAGTCTTTTCTTAAAATTAGGGTCTATTCGTGGGTACCCAGATGTTAGGTTTTCCATATGACATGTCCAAACTCGCCGCATAGTCTCTTTGTCTATTTTTGGATAATTTATGAGCAGTTAGTATTTCTCAAAAATAAGGGTATAGTCTTGAGTAACGATAAGTTACTTTTTCCATTTGACTTGTTCAAACTCGACTCATACTCTCTTTCTGAATATTTACCTGAGTCGTTTGTATTTTACGAAAGTGGGTACTGATTTTTACTTTTTCTATCCGATATGTCCAGATTCGACACATAGCATTTTTCTTGATATTTTCCTAAATGGTTAGTATTTTCTATAAATTAAGTTCTAGCTGTGCGTAAAAATATGTTTCTTTTTCCATATGATATGTCCAAATTGGACTATTTCTCCCTGTCTGGATAATTTCAAGAGCGTTTACTATATTCCATATGATAAGTTACTTTTTCCACACGATATGTCCAAACTCGACAAATAGTCTTTTATAGGATAATTTCCTTTGCATTTAGTATATTCCGACAATTAGGGTCTAGCTCTGGGTGACGATATATTATTTTTTCATCTGACATGTCCGAATTGAACTCTTATTCTATGTATGAATAATTTCTAAAGCATTTACTATTTTCTAAAAAATAGAGTATAACAGTGGGTAACGATATGTTATTTTTTCCTTTCGACATGTGCAAGTCGACTCATAGTCTCTATCTCGATAATATCCAGACCGGTTAGTCTTTTCTTAAAATAAGGGTCTATTCGTGGGTACCACGATGTTACTTTTTCCATTTATGACATGTCCAAACTTGCCGCATAGTCTCTGTCTTGATAATTTTAAGAGCTTTTAGAAGTTTTAGAAAATTAGGGTCTCGCCGGGGGTTCCCATATTTTATAATGTCCATCCGATATGTCCAAACTCAACTCGTAATCTATATCTAGGTAATTTTCAAAGCGGTTAATATTTCTGACTAATTAGTGTCTAGTCGTGGGTACTGATATATGACTTTGCCATCCAACATGTCCTAACTCAACTCTCTGTATCTGCCACGATAATATCCAAAGAGATTTGTATTTTCAGAAAATTAGGGTCTAGGCGTTAGTACACAGATATTACTTTTTCCATGAGTCATATACAAACTCGACTCATAGTCTCCTTCTGGACAAATTCTTGAGCAATTAGGATTTTAAGAAGTAAGGATCTAAATGTGGGTATTGATAAGTTACTTTTTCTATCCGACTTGTCCAGATTCGACTCATTCTTTGTCTATATAATTTCCTAATCGATTAATATTTTCTAAAATTTAGGGTCTAACATTGGTTAACGATATACTACTTTTTCGATACGACATGTACAAACTCGACTCATAGTCTCTGCCTAGATAATTATAAGAGCTCTTAGTATTTTCTTAAATTATGATCTAGTCGTGGATAGCGATATGTTACTTTTTCCGTCTGACAAGTCCAGATTTGGCTCATGCTCCCTTTCATGATATTTTTTGGAGCGGTTAGTATTTTCTAAAAATTAGGTTTAGCCGTAGGTACCGATATCTTACCTTTTCCATCAGAGACGTCCAAAACTCAACTCATAGTCTATTTTTATATAATTTATGAGCAGTTAGTATTTCTCAAAAATTAGGGTACAGTCTTCAGTAACGATAAGTTACTTTTTCCATTTGACTTGTTCAAACTCGACTCATACTCTCTTTCTGAATATTTTCCTGAGTGGTTTGTATTTTACGAAAGTGGGTACTGATTTGTTACTTTTAGTATTCGACATGTCCAGATTTGACACATAGCATTTGTCTTGATATTTTCCTAAACGGTTAGTATTTTCTAAAAATTAAGTTCTAGCTGTGCGTAAAAATAAGTTTCTTTTTCTGTATGATATGTCCAAATTGGACTATTTCTCCCTGTCTGGATAATTTCAAGAGCGTTTACTATATTCCATATTATAAGTTACTTTTTCCATACGATATGTCCAAACTCGACAAATAGTCTTTGTTAGGATAATTTGCTTAGCATTTAGTATATTCCGACAATTAGGGTCTAGCTCAGGGTGACGATATATTATTATTTCATCTGACATGTCCGAATTCAACTCTTATTCTATGTATGAATAATTTCTAAAGCATTTACTATTTTCTAAAAAATAGGGAATAACAGTGGGTATCGATATGTTATTTTTTCCTTTCGACATGTGCAAGTCGACTCATAGTGTCTATCTCGGTAATATCCCGACCGGTTAGTCTTTTCTTAAAATAAGGATCTATTCGTGGGTACCCAGATGTTACTTTTTCCATTTATGACATGTCCAAACTCACCGCATAGTCTCTGTCTTGATAATTTTAAGAGCGTTAGAAGTTTTAGAAAATTAGTGTCTCGCCGGGAGTTCCCAGATTTTATAATGTCCATCCGATATGTCCAAACTCAATTCGTAATCTATATCTAGGTAATTTTCAAAGCGGTTAATATTTCTCACTAATTAGTGTCTAGTCGTGGGTACCGATATATGACTTTTCCATCCAACATGTCCAAACTCAACTCTCTGTATCTGCCACGATAATATCCAAAGAGATTTGTATTTTCAGAAAATTAGGGTCTAGGCGTTAGTACGCAGATATTACTTTTTCCATGCGTCATATACAAACTCGACTCATAGTCTCCTTCTGGACAAATTCTTGAGCAATTAGGATTTTAAGAAGTAAGGATCTAAATGTGGGTATTTATAAGTTACTTTTCTATGCGACTTGTCCAGATTCGACTCATTCTTTGTCTATATAATTTCCTAATCGATTAGTATTTTCTAAAATTTAGGGTTTAACCTTGGTTACCGATATAGTACTTTTTCGATGCGACATGTACAAACTCGACTCATAGTCTCTGCCTAGACAATTATAAGAGCTCTTAGTATTTTCTTAAATTATGATCTAGTCGTGGATAGCGATATGTTACTTTTTCCGTCTAACAAGTCAAGATTTGGCTCATGCTCCCTTTCATGATATTTTCTGGAGCGGTTAGTATTTTCTAAAAATTAGGTTTAGCCGTAGGTACCAATATGTTACCTTTTCCATCCGAGATGTCCAAAACTCAACTCATTGTCTATTTTTGGATAATTTATGAGCAGTTAGTATTTCTCAAAAATAAGGGTATAGTCTTGAGTAACGATAAGTTACTTTTTCCATTTGACTTGTTCAAACTCGACTCATACTCTCTTTCTGAATATTTACCTGAGTCGTTTGTATTTTACGAAAGTGGGTACTGATTTTTACTTTTTCTATCCGATATGTCCAGATTCGACACATAGCATTTGTCTTGATATTTTCCTAAAAGGTTAGTATTTTCTATAAATTAAGTTCTAGCTGTGCATAAAAATATGTTTCTTTTTCCATATGATATGTCCAAATTGGACTATTTCTCCCTGTCTGGATAATTTCAAGAGCGTTTACTATATTCCATATGATAAGTTACTTTTTCCACACGATATGTCCAAACTCGACAAATAGTCTTTTATAGGATAATTTCCTTTGCATTTAGTATATTCCGACAATTAGGGTCTAGCTCTGGGTGACGATATATTATTTTTTCATCTGACATGTCCGAATTGAACTCTTATTCTATGTATGAATAATTTCTAAAGCATTTACTATTTTCTAAAAAATAGAGTATAACAGTGGGTAACGATATGTTAGTTTTTCCTTTCGACATGTGCAAGTCGACTCATAGTCTCTATCTCGATAATATCCAGACCGGTTAGTCTTTTCTTAAAATAAGGGTCTATTCGTGGGTACCACGATGTTACTTTTTCCATTTAT
Source organism: Cardamine chenopodiifolia (assembly GCA_963922655.1). Taxonomy (NCBI): domain Eukaryota; kingdom Viridiplantae; phylum Streptophyta; class Magnoliopsida; order Brassicales; family Brassicaceae; genus Cardamine; species Cardamine chenopodiifolia. The sequence continues at coordinate 10,377,511 of OZ000486.1, read as the reverse complement.
GACATGTCCAAACTTGCCGCATAGTCTCTGTCTTGATAATTTTGAGAGCTTTTAGAAGTTTTAGAAAATTAGGGTCTCGCCGGGGGTTCCCATATTTTATAATGTCCATCCGATATGTCCAAACTCAACCCGTAATCTATATCTAGGTAATTTTCAAAGCGGTTAATATTTCTCACTAATTAGTGTCTAGTCGTGGGTACCGATATATGACTTTTCCGTCCAACATGTCCAAACTCGACTCTCTGTATCTGCCACGATAATATACAAAGAGATTTGTATTTTCAGAAAATTAGGGTCTAGGCGTGAGTACACATATATTACTTTTTCCATGCGTCATATACAAACTCGACTCATAGTCTCCTTCTTGACAAATTCTGGAGCAATTAGGATGTTAAGAAGTAAGGATCTAAATGTGGGTATTGATAAGTTACTTTTTCTATCCGACTTGTCCAGATTCGACTCATTCTTTGTCTATATAATTTCCTAATCGATTAGTTTTTTCTAAAATTTACGGTCTAACCTTGGTTACAGATATACTACTTTTTCGATACGACATGTACAAACTCGACTCATAGTCTCTGCCTAGATAATTATAAGAGCTCTTAGTATTTTCATAAATTATGATCTAGTCGTGGATAGCGATATGTTACTTTTTCCGTCTGACAAGTCCAGATTTGGCTCATGCTCCCTTTCATGATATTTTCTGGAGCGGTCAGTATTTTCTAAAAATTAGGATTTAGCAATAGGTACCGATATGTTACCTTTTACATCCGAGATGTCCAAAACTCGACTCATAGTCTATTTTTGGATAATTGATGAGCAGTTAGTATTTCTTAAAAATTTAGGTATAGTCTTGAGTAACGATAAGTTACTTTTTCCATTTGACTTGTTCAAACACGACTCATACTCTCTTTCCGAATATTTTCCTGAGTGGTTTGTATTTTACGAAAGTGGGTACTAATTTTTACTTTTTCTATCCGACATGTCCAGATTCGACACATAGCATTTGTCTTGATATTTTCCTAAACGGTTAGTATTTTCTATAAATTAAGTTCTTGCGGTGCGTAAAAATATGTTTCTTTTTCCATATGATATGTCCAAATTGGACTATTTCTCCCTGTCTGGATAATTTCAAGGGCGTTTACTATATTCCAAATGATAAGTTACTTTTTCCATACGATATGTCCAAACTCGACAAATAGTCTTTGTTAGGATAATTTCCTTAGTATTTAGTATATTCCGACAATTAGGGTCTAGCTCTCGGTGACGATATATTATTTTTCATCTGACATGTCCGAATTCAACTCTTATTCTATGCATGAATAATTTCTAAAGCATTTACTATTTTCTAAAAAATAGGGTATAACAGTGGGTATCGATATATTATTTTTTCCTTTCGACATGTGCAAGTCGACTCATAGTCTCTATTTCGATAATATCCAGACCGATAAGTCTTTTCTTAAAATTAGGGTCTATTCGTGGGTACCCAGATGTTAGGTTTTCCATATGACATGTCCAAACTCGCCGCATAGTCTCTTTGTCTATTTTTGGATAATTTATGAGCAGTTAGTATTTCTCAAAAATAAGGGTATAGTCTTGAGTAACGATAAGTTACTTTTTCCATTTGACTTGTTCAAACTCGACTCATACTCTCTTTCTGAATATTTACCTGAGTCGTTTGTATTTTACGAAAGTGGGTACTGATTTTTACTTTTTCTATCCGATATGTCCAGATTCGACACATAGCATTTGTCTTGATATTTTCCTAAATGGTTAGTATTTTCTATAAATTAAGTTCTAGCTGTGCGTAAAAATATGTTTCTTTTTCCATATGATATGTCCAAATTGGACTATTTCTCCCTGTCTGGATAATTTCAAGAGCGTTTACTATATTCCATATGATAAGTTACTTTTTCCACACGATATGTCCAAACTCGACAAATAGTCTTTTATAGGATAATTTCCTTTGCATTTAGTATATTCCGACAATTAGGGTCTAGCTCTGGGTGACGATATATTATTTTTTCATCTGACATGTCCGAATTGAACTCTTATTCTATGTATGAATAATTTCTAAAGCATTTACTATTTTCTAAAAAATAGAGTATAACAGTGGGTAACGATATGTTAGTTTTTCCTTTCGACATGTGCAAGTCGACTCATAGTCTCTATCTCGATAATATCCAGACCGGTTAGTCTTTTCTTAAAATAAGGGTCTATTCGTGGGTACCACGATGTTACTTTTTCCATTTATGACATGTCCAAACTTGCCGCATAGTCTCTGTCTTGATAATTTTGAGAGCTTTTAGAAGTTTTAGAAAATTAGGGTCTCGCCGGGGGTTCCCATATTTTATAATGTCCATCCGATATGTCCAAACTCAACTCGTAATCTATATCTAGGTAATTTTCAAAGCGGTTAATATTTCTGACTAATTAGTGTCTAGTCGTGGGTACTGATATATGACTTTGCCATCCAACATGTCCTAACTCAACTCTCTGTATCTGCCACGATAATATCCAAAGAGATTTGTATTTTCAGAAAATTAGGGTCTAGGCGTTAGTACACAGATATTACTTTTTCCATGTGTCATATACAAACTCGACTCATAGTCTCCTTCTGGACAAATTCTTGAGCAATTAGGATTTTAAGAAGTAAGGATCTAAATGTGGGTATTGATAAGTTACTTTTTCTATCCGACTTGTCCAGATTCGACTCATTCTTTGTCTATATAATTTCCTAATCGATTAATATTTTCTAAAATTTAGGGTCTAACATTGGTTAACGATATACTATTTTTTCGATGCGACATGTACAAACTCGACTCATAGTCTCTGCCTAGATAATTATAAGAGCTCTTAGTATTTTCTTAAATTATGATCTAGTCGTGGATAGCGATATGTTACTTTTTCCATCTGACAAGTCCAGATTTGGCTCATGCTCCCTTTCATGATATTTTTTGGAGCGGTTAGTATTTTCTAAAAATTAGGTTTAGCCGTAGGTACCGATATCTTACCTTTTCCATCAGAGACGTCCAAAACTCAACTCATAGTCTATTTTTATATAATTTATGAGCAGTTAGTATTTCTCAAAAATTAGGGTATAGTCTTCAGTAACGATAAGTTACTTTTTCCATTTGACTTGTTCAAACTCGACTCATACTCTCTTTCTGAATATTTTCCTGAGTGGTTTGTATTTTACGAAAGTGGGTACTGATTTGTTACTTTTAGTATTCGACATGTCCAGATTTGACACATAGCATTTGTCTTGATATTTTCCTAAACGGTTAGTATTTTCTAAAAATTAAGTTCTAGCTGTGCGTAAAAATAAGTTTCTTTTTCCGTATGATATGTCCAAATTGGACTATTTCTCCCTGTCTGGATAATTTCAAGAGCGTTTACTATATTCCATATTATAAGTTACTTTTTCCATACGATATGTCCAAACTCGACAAATAGTCTTTGTTAGGATAATTTCCTTAGCATTTAGTATATTCCGACAATTAGGGTCTAGCTCAGGGTGACGATATATTATTATTTCATCTGACATGTCCGAATTCAACTCTTATTCTATGTATGAATAATTTCTAAAGCATTTACTATTTTCTAAAAAATAGGGAATAACAGTGGGTATCGATATGTTATTTTTTCCTTTCGACATGTGCAAGTCGACTCATAGTGTCTATCTCGGTAATATCCCGACCGGTTAGTCTTTTCTTAAAATAAGGATCTATTCGTGGGTACCCAGATGTTACTTTTTCCATTTATGACATGTCCAAACTCGCCGCATAGTCTCTGTCTTGATAATTTTAAGAGCGTTAGAAGTTTTAGAAAATTAGTGTCTCGCCGGGAGTTTCCAGATTTTATAATGTCCATCCGATATGTCCAAACTCAACTCGTAATCTATATCTAGGTAATTTTCAAAGCGGTTAATATTTCTCACTAATTAGTGTCTAGTCGTGGGTACCGATATATGACTTTTCCATCCAACATGTCCAAACTCAACTCTCTGTATCTGCCACGATAATATCCAAAGAGATTTGTATTTTCAGAAAATTAGGGTCTAGGCGTTAGTACACAGATATTACTTTTTCCATGCGTCATATACAAACTCGACTCATAGTCTCCTTCTGGACAAATTCTTGAGCAATTAGGATTTTAAGAAGTAAGGATCTAAATGTGGGTATTTATAAGTTACTTTTCTATGCGAATTGTCCAGATTCGACTCATTCTTTGTCTATATAATTTCCTAATCGATTAGTATTTTCTAAAATTTAGGGTCTACCCTTGGTTACCGATATAGTACTTTTTCGATGCGACATGTACAAACTCGACTCATAGTCTCTGCCTAGACAAGTATAAGAGCTCTTAGTATTTTCTTAAATTATGATCTAGTCGTGGATAGCGATATGTTACTTTTTCTGTCTGACAAGTCAAGATTTGGCTCATGCTCCCTTTCATGATATTTTTTGGAGTGGTTAGTATTTTCTAAAAATTAGGTTTAGCCGTAGGTACCGATATGTTACCTTTTCCATCAGAGACGTCCAAAACTCAACTCATAGTCTATTTTTATATAATTTATGATTAGTTAGTATTTCTCAAAAATTAGGGTATAGTCTTCAGTAACGATAAGTTACTTTTTCCATTTGACTTGTTCAAACTCGACTTATACTCTCTTTCTGAATATTTTCCTGAGTGGTTTGTATTTTACGATAGTGGGTACTGATTTGTTACTTTTTCAATCCGAGATGTGCAGATTCGAGACATAGCATTTGTCTTGATATTTTCCTAAACGGTTAGTATTTTCTATAAATTAAGTTCTTGCGGTGCATAAAAATATGTTTCTTCTTCCATATGATATGTCCAAATTGGACTATTTATCCCTGTCTGGATAATTTCAAGGGCGTTTACTATATTCCAAATGATAAGATACTTTTTCCATACGATATGTCTAAACTCGACATATAATCTTTGTTAGGATAATTTCCTTAGCATTTAGTATATTCCGACAATTACGGTCTAGCTCAGGGTGACGATATATTATTTTTTCATCTGACATGTCTGAATTCAACTCTTATTCTATGTATGAATAATTTCTAAAGCATTTACTATTTTCTAAAAAATAGGGTATAACAGTAGGTATCGATATGTTATTTTTTCCTTTCGACATGTGCAAGTCGACTCATAGTCTCTATTTCGATAATATCAAGACCGATAAGTCTTTTCTTAAAATTAGGGTCTATTCGTGGTACCCAGAGGTTAGTTTTTCCATATGACATGTCCAAACTCGCCGCATAGTCTTTGTCTTGATAATTTTAAGAGCGTTTAGAAGTTTTAGAAAATTAGGGTCTCGCCGGGGGTACCCATATTTTATAATGTCCATCTGATATGTCCAAACTCAACTCGTAATCTATATCTAGGTAATTTTCAAAGCGGTTAATATTTCTCACTAATTAGTGTCTAGTCGTGGGTACCGATATATGACTTTTCCGTCCAACATGTCCAAACTCGACTCTCTGTATCTGCCACGATAATATCCAAAGAGATTTGTATTTTCAGAAAATTAGGGTCTAGGCGTGAGTACACAAATATAACTTTTTCCATGCGTCATATACAAACTCGACTCATAGTCTCCTTCTGGATAAATTCTGGAGCAATTAGGATTTTAAGAAGTAAGGATCTAAATGTGGGTATTGATAAGTTACTTTTTCTATCCGACTTGTCCAGATTCGACTCATTCTTTGTCTATATATTTTCCTAATCGATTAGTATTTTCTAAAATTTAGGGTCTTACCTTGGTTACCGATATACTATTTTTTCAATACGACATGTACAAACTCGACTCATAGTCTATGCCTAGATAATTATAAGAGCTCTTAGTATTTTCTTAAATTATGATCTAGTCGTGGATAGCGATATGTTACTTTTTCCGTCTGACAAGTCTAGATTTGGCTCATGCTCCCTTTCATGATATTTTCTGGAGCGGTCAGTATTTTCTAAAAATTAGGATTTAGCAATAGGTACCGATATGTTACCTTTTACATCCGAGATGTCCAAAACTCGACCCATAGTCTATTTTTGGATTATTTTTGAGCAGTTAGTATTTCTAAAAAATTAGGGTATAGTCTTGAGTAACGATAAGTTACTTTTTCCATTTGAATTGTCCAAACTCGACTCATACTCTCTTTCTGAATATTTTCCTGAGTGGTTTGTATTTTACGAAAGTGGGTACTGATTTTTACTTTTTCAATCCGACATGTCCAGATTCGACACATAGCATTTGTCTTGATATTTTCCTAAACCGTTAGTATTTTCTATAAATTAAGTTCTTGCTGTGCATAAAAAGATGTTTCTTTTTCCATATGATATGTCCAAATTTGACTATTTATTCCTGTCTGGATAATTTCAAGGGCGTTTACTATATTCCAAATGATAAGTTACTTTTTCCACACATTATGTCCAAACTCGACAAATAGTCTTTGTTAGGATAATTTCCTTAGCATTTAGTATATTCCGGCAATTAGGGTCTAGCTCAGGGTGCCGATATATTATTTTTTCATCTGACATGTCCGAATTCAACTCTTATTTTATGTATGAATAATTTCTAAAGCATTTAATATTTTCTAAAAAATAGGGTATAACAGTGGGTTTCGATATGTTATTTTTTCCTTTCGACATGTGCAACTCAACTCATAGTCTCTATTTCGATAATATCCAGACTGATAAGTCTTTACTTAAAATTAGGGTCTATTCGTGGGTACCCAGATGTTAGTTTTTCCATATGACATGTCCAAACTCGCCGCATAGTCTCTGTCATGATAATTTTAAGAGCGTTTAGAAGTTTTAGAAAATTAGGGTCTCGCCGGGGGTACCCATATTTTATAATGTCCATCCGATATGTCCAAACTCAACCCGTAATCTATATCTAGGTAATTTTCAAAGCGGTTAATATTTCTCACTAATTAGTGTCTAGTCGTGGGTACCGATATATGACTTTTCCGTCCAACATGTCCAAACTCGACTCTCTGTATCTGCCACGATAATATCCAAAGAGATTTGTATTTTCAGAAAATTAAGGTCTAGGCGTGAGTACACAGATATTACTTTCTCCATTAGTCATATACAAACTCGACTCATAGTCTCCTTCTGGATAAATTCTTGAGCAATTAGGATTTTAAGAAGTAAGGATCTAAATGTGGGTATTGATAAGTTACTTTTTCTATCCGACTTGTCCAGATTCGACTCATTCTTTGTCTATATATTTTCCTAATCGATTAGTATTTTCTAAAATTTAGGGTCTTACCTTGGTTACCGATATACTACTTTTTCAATACGACATGTACAAACTCGACTAATAGTCTCTGCCTAGATAATTATAAGAGCTCTGAGTATTTTCTTAAATTATGATCTAGTCGTGGATAGCGATATGTTACTTTTTCCGTCTGACAAGTCCAGATTTGGCTCATGCTCCCTTTCATGATATTTTTTGGAGCGGTCAGTATTTTCTAAAAATTAGGATTTAGCCGTAGGTACCGATATGTTACCTTTTACATCCGAGATATCCAAAACTCGACTTATAGTCTATTTTTGGATACTTTATGAGCAGTTAGTATTTCTCAAAAATTTAGGTATAGTCTTGAGTAACGATAAGTTACTTTTTCCATTTGACTTGTTCAAACTCGACTTATACTCTTTTTCTGAATATTTTCCTGAGTGGTTTGTATTTTACGAAAGTGGGTACTGATTTTTACTTTTTCAATCCGACATGTCCAGATTCGACACATAGCATTTGTCTTGATATTTTCCTAAACCGTTAGTATTTTCTATAAATTAAGTTCTTGCTGTGCATAAAAAGATGTTTCTTTTTCCATATGATATGTCCAAATTTGACTATTTATCCCTGTCTGGATAATTTCAAGGGCGTTTACTATATTCCAAATGATAAGTTACTTTTTCCACACAATATGTCCAAACTCGACAAATAGTCTTTGTTAGGATAATTTCCTTAGCATTTAGTATATTCCGGCAATTAGGGTCTAGCTCAAAGTGACGATATATTATTTTTTCATCTGACATGTCCGAATTCAACTCTTATTTTATGTATGAATAATTTCTAAAGCATTTAATATTTTCTAAAAAATAGGGTATAACAGTGGGTATCGATATGTTATTTTTTCCTTTCGACATGTGCAAGTCAACTCATAGTCTCTATTTCGATAATATCCAGACTGATAAGTCTTTACTTAAAATTAGGGTCTATTCGTGGGTACCCAGTTGTTAGTTTTTCCATATTACATGTCCAAACTCACCGCATAGTCTCTGTCTTGATAATTTCTAGAGCGTTTAGAAGTTGTAGATAATTAGGGGCTAGCCATGGGTACCCACATTTTATAATTTCCATCTGATATGTCCAAACTCAACTCGTAATCTATATCTAGGTAATTTTCAAAGCGGTTAATATTTCTCACTAATTAGTGTCTAGTCGTGGGTACCGATATATTACTTTTCTGTCCAACGGGTCCAAACTCGACTCTCTGTATCTGCCATGATAATTTCCAAAGAGATTTGTATTTTCAGAAAATTAGGGTCTAGGCATGGGCACACAGATATTAGTTTTTCCATGCGTCATATACAAACTCGACTCATAGTCTCCTTCTAGACAAATTCTGGAGCAATTAGGATTTTAAGAAGTAAGGATCTAAATGTGGGTATTGATAAGTTACTTTTCTATGCGACTTGTCCACATTCGACTCATTCTTTGTCTATATAATTTCCTAATCGAATAGTATTTTCTATAATTTAGGGTCTTACCTTGGTTACCGATATACTACTTTTTCAATACGACATGTACAAACTCGACTCATAGTCTCTGCCTAGATAATTATAAGAGCTCTTAGTATTTTCTTAAATTATGATCTAGTCGTGGATAGCGATATGTTACTTTTTCCGTCTGACAAGTCCAGATTTGGCTCATGCTCCCTTTCATGATATTTTTTGGAGCGGTTATTATTTTCTCAAAAATTTAGGTATAGTCTTGAGTAACGATAAGTTACTTTTTCCATTTGACTTGTTCAAACTCGACTCATACTCTCTTTCTGAATATTTTCCTAAGTGGTTTGTATTTTACGAAAGTGGGTACTGATTTGTTAATTTTTCAATCCGAGATGTGCAGATTCGACACATAGCATTTGTCTTGATATTTTCCTAAACGGTTAGTATTTTCTATAAATTAAGTTCTTGCGGTGCATAAAAATATGTTTCTTCTTCCATATGATATGTCCAAATTTGACTATTTACCCCTGTCTGGATAATTTCAAGGGCGTTTACTATATTCCAAATGATGAGTTACTTTTTCCATACAATATGTCCAAACTCGACAAATAGTCTTTGTTAGGATAATTTCCTTAGCATTTAGTATATTCTGGCAATTAGGTTCTAGCTCAGGGTGACAATATATTATTTTTTCATCTGACATGTCCGAATTCAACTCTTATTCTATGTATGAATAATTTCTAAAGCATTTACTATTTTCTAAAAAATAGGGTATAACAGTGGGTATCGATATGTTATTTTTTCCTTTTGACATGTGCAAGTCGACTCATAGTCTCTATTTCGATAATATCCAGACCAATAAGTCTTTACTTAAAATTAGGGTCTATTCGTGGGTACCCAGATGTTAGTTTTTCCATATGACATGTCCAAACTCGCCGCATAGTCTCTGTCATGATAATTTTAAGAGCGTTTAGAAGTTTTAGAAAATTAGGGTCTCGCCGGGGGTACCCATATTTTATAATGTCCATCCGATATGTCCAAACTCAACCAGTAATCTATATCTAGGTAATTTTCAAAGCGGTTAATATTTCTCACTAATTAGTGTCTAGTCGTGGGTACCGATATATGACTTTTCCGTCCAACATGTCCAAACTCGACTCTCTGTATCTGCCACGATAATATCCAAAGAGATTTGTATTTTCAGAAAATTAAGGTCTAGGCGTGAGTACACAGATATTACTTTTTCCATGCGTCATATACAAACTCGACTCATAGTCTCGTTCTGGACAAATTCTGGAGCAATTAAGATTTTAAGAAGTAAGGATCTAAATGTGGGTATTGATAAGTTATTTTTTCAATGCGACTTGTCCACATTCGACTCATTCTTTGTCTATATAATTTCCTAATCGATTAGTATTTTCTAAAATTTAGGGTCTAACCTTGGTTACTGATATACTACTTTTTCGATGCGACATGTACAAACTCGACTAATAGTCTCTGCCTAGACAATTATAAGAGCTCTTAATATTTTCTTAAAATATGATCTAGTCATGGATAGCGATATGTTACTTTTTCCGTCTGACAAGTCCAGATTTGGCTCATGCTCCCTTTCATGATATTTTGTGGAGCGGTCAGTATTTTCTAAAAATTAGGATTTAGCCGTAGGTACCGATATGTTACCTTTTACATCCGAGATGTCCAAAACTCGACTCATAGTCTATTTTTGGATAATTTATGAGCAGTTAGTATTTCTCAAAATTTTAGGTATAGTCTTGAGTAACAATAAGTTACTTATTCCATTTGACTTGTTCAAACTCGACTCATACTCTCTTTCTGAATATTTACCTGAGTCGTTTGTATTTTACGAAAGTGGGTACTGATTTTTACTTTTTCTATCCGATATGTCCAGATCCGACACATAGCATTTGTCTTGATATTTTCCTAAATGGTTAGTATTTTCTATAAATTAAGTTCTAGCTGTGCGTAAAAATATGTTTCTTTTTCCATATGATATGTCCAAATTGGACAATTTCTCCCTGTCTGGATAATTTCAAGAGCGTTTACTATATTCCATATGATAAGTTACTTTTTCCACACGATATGTCCAAACTCGACAATTAGTCTTTTATAGGATAATTTCCTTTGCATTTGATATATTCCGACAATTAGGGTCTAGCTCTGGGTGACGATATATTATTTTTTTCATCTGACATGTCCGAATTGAACTCTTATTCTATGTATGAATAATTTCTAAAGCATTTACTATTTTCTAAAAAATAGAGTATAACAGTGGGTAACGATATGTTTTTTTTTCCTTTCGACATGTGCAAGTCGACTCATAGTCTCTATCTCGATAATATCCAGACCGGTTAGTCTTTTCTTAAAATAAGGGTCTATTCGTGGGTACCCAGATGTTACTTTTTCCATTTATGACATGTCCAAACTCGCCGCATAGTCTCTATCTTGATAATTTTAAGAGCTTTTAGAAGTTTTAGAAAATTAGGGTCTCGCCGGGGGTACCCATATTTTATAATGTCCATCCGATATGTCCAAACTCAACTAGTAATCTATATCTAGGTAATTTTCAAAGCGGTTAATATTTCTCACTAATTAGTGTCTAGTCGTGGGTACCGATATATGACTTTTCCGTCCAACATGTCCAAACTCGACTCTCTGTATCTGCCACGATAATATCCAAAGAGATTTGTATTTTCAGAAAATTAGGGTCTAGGTGTGAGTACACAGATATTACTTTTTCCATGCGTCATATACGAACTCGACTCATAGTCTCCTTCTGGACAAATTCTGAAGCTAATAGGATTTTAAGAAGTAAGGATCTAAATGTGCGTATTGATAAGTTACTTTTTCTATCCGACTTGTCCAGATTCGACTCATTCTTTGTCTATATAATTTCCTAATCGATTAGTATTTTCTAAAATTTAGGGTCTTACCTTGGTTACCGATATACTTATTTTTCAATGCGACATGTACAAACTCGACTCATAGTCTCTGCCTAGACAATTATAAGAGCTCTTAGTATTTTCTTAAATTATGATCTAGTCGTGGATAGCGATATGTTACTTTTTCCGTTTGACAAGTCCAGATTTGGCTCATGCTCCCTTTCATGATATTTTCTGGAGCGGTCAGTATTTTCTAAAAATTAGGATTTAGCCGTAGGTACCGATATGTTACCTTTTACATCCGAGATGTCCAAAACTCGACTCATAGTCTATTTTTGGATAATTTATGAGCAGTTAGTATTTTTCAAAATTTTAGGTATAGTCTTGAGTAACGATAAGTTACTTTTTCCATTTGACTTGTTCAAACTCGACTCATACTCTCTTTCTGAATATTTTCCTGAGTGGTTTGTATTTTACGAAATTGGGTACTGATTTTTACTTTTTCAATCCGACATGTCCAGATTCGACACATAGCATTTGTCTTGATATTTTCCTAAACGGTTATTATTTTCTATACATTAAGTTCTAGCTGTGCGTAAAAATATGTTTCTTTTTCCATATGATATGTCCAAATTGAACCAGTTATCCTTGTCTGGATAATTTCAACAGCGTTTACTATATTCCATATGATAAGTTACTTTTTCCATACGATATGTCCAAACTCGACAAATAGTCTTTGTTAGGATAATATCCTTAACATTTAGTATATTCCGACAATTAGGGTCTTGCTCAGGGAGACGATATATTATTTTTTCATCTGACATGTCCGAATTCAACTCTTATTCTATGTATGAATAATTTCTAAAGCATTTACTATTTTCTAAAAAATAGGGTATAACAGTGGGTATTGATATGTTATTTTTTCCTTTCGACATGTGCAAGTCGACTCATAGTCTTTATCTCGATAATATCTAGACCGGTTAGTCTTTTCTTAAAATTATAGTCTATTCATGGGTACCCAGATGTTATTTTTTCCATTTGACATGTCCAAACTCCCCGTATAGTCTCTGTCTTTATAATTTCATGAGTGTTTCGAAGTTGTAGAGAATTAGGGTCTCGCCGTGGGAACCCATTTTTATAATTTCCATCTGATATGTCCAAACTCAACTCGTAATCTATATCTAGGTAATTTTCAAAGCGGTTAATATTTCTCACTATATATTACTTTCCCTTCCAATGTGTCCAAACTCGACTCTCTGTATCTGCCATGATAATTTCCTGAGAGATTTGTATTTTCAAAGCGGTTAGTATTTTCTAAAAATTAGGTTTAGCCGTAGGTACCGATATGTTACCTTTTCCATCCGAGATGTCCAAAACTCAACTCATTGTTTATTTTTGGATAATTTAGGAGCACTTAGTATTTCTCAAAAATTACGGTATAGTCTTGAGTAACGATAAGTTACTTTTTCCATTTGACTTGTTCAAACTCGACTCATACTCTCTTTCTGAATATTTTCCTGAGTGGTTTGTATTTTACGAAATTGGGTACTGATTTTTACTTTTTCAATCCGACATGTCCAGATTCGACACATAGCATTTGTCTTGATATTTTCCTAAACGGTTATTATTTTCTATACATTAAGTTCTAGCTCTGCGTAAAAATATGTTTCTTTTTCTTATGATATGTCCAAATTGGACTATTTCTCCTTGTCTGGATAATTTCAAGAGCGTTTACTATATTCCATATGATAAGTTACTTTTTCCATACGATATGTCCAAACTCGACAAATAGTCTTTGTTAGGATAATTTCATTAGCATTTAGTATATTCCGACAATTAGGGTCTAGCTCTGGGTGACGATATATTATTTTTTCATCTGACATGTCCGAATTAAACTCTTATTCTATGTATGAATAATTTCTAAAGCATTTACTATTTTCTATAAAATAAGGTATAACAGTAGGTATCGATATGTTATTTTTTCCCTTCGACAAGTGCAAGTCGACTCATAGTCTCTATCTCGATAATATCTAGACATGTTAGTCTTTTCTTAAAATTAGGGTCTACTCGTGGGTACCCAGATGTTACTTTTTCCATATGACATGTCCAAACTCGCCGCAAAGTCTCTGTCTTGATAATTTCAAGAGCGTTTAGAAGTTGTAGAAAATTAGGGTCTCGCTGTGGGTACCAATATTTTATAATTTCCATCTGATATGTCCAAACTCAACTCTTAATCTATATCTAGGTAATTTTCCAAGTGGTTAATATTTCTCACTAATTAGTGTCTAGTCGTGGGTACCGATATATGACTTTTCCGTCCAACATGTCCAATCTCGACTCTCTGTATCTGCCATGATAATTTCCAAAGAGATTTGTATTTTCAGAAAATTAGGGTCTAGGCGTGAGTACACAGATATTACTTTTTCCATGCGTCATATACAAACTCGACTCATAGTTTCCTTCTGGATAAATTCTGGAGCAATTAGGATTTTAAGAAGTAAGGATCTAAATGTGGGTATTGATAAGTTACTTTTTCGATGCGACTAGTCCAGATTCGACTCATTTTTTGTCTTTATAATTTCCTAATCGATTAGTATTTTCTAAAATTAAGGGTCTAACCTTGGTTACCGATATACTACTTTTTCGATACGACATGTACAAACTCGACTCATAGTCTCTTCCTAGATAATTATAAGACCTCTTAGTATTTTCTTAAATTATGATCTAGTCGTGCATAGCGATATGTTGCTTTTTCCGTCTGACAAGTCCAGATTTGGCTCATGCTCCCTTTCATGATATTTTTTGGAGCGGTTAGTATTTTCTAAAAATTAGGTTTAGCCGTAGGTACCGATATGTTACCTTTTCCATCCGAGATGTCCAAAACTCAACTCATAGTCTATTTTTGGATAATTTAGGAGCAGTTAGTATTTCTCAAAAATTAGGGTATAGTCTTGAGTAACGATAAGTTACTTTTTCCATTTGACTTGTTCAAACTCGACTCATACTCTCTTTCTGAATATTTTCCTAAGTGGTTTGTATTTTACGAAATTGGGTACTGATTTTTACTTTTTCAATCCGACATGTCCATATTCGACACATAGCATTTGTCTTGATATTTTCCTAAACGGTGAGTATTTTCTATAAATTAAGTTCTTGCTTGGCATAAAAATCTGTTTCTTTTTCCATATAATATGTCCAAATTTGACTATTTATCCCTGTCTGGATAATTTCAAGGGCTTTTACTATATTCCAAATGATAAGTTTCTTTTTCCATACGATATGTGCAAACTCGGAAAATAGTCTTTGTTTGGATATCTTCCTTAGCATTTAGTATATTCCGGCAATTAGGGTCTAGGTCAGGGTGACGATATATTATTTTTTCATCTGACATGTCCGAATTCAACTCTTATTCTATGTATGAATAATTTCTAAAGCATTTACTATTTTCTAAACAATAGGGTATAACAGTGGGTATCGATATGTTATTTTTTCCTTTCGACATGTGCAAGTCGACTCATAGTCTCTATTTCGATAATATCCAGACCGGTTAGTCTTTTCTTAAAATTAGTGTCTATTCGTGGGTACCCAGATGTTAGTTTTTCCATATGACATGTCCAAACTCGCCGCATAGTCTCTGTCTTGATAATTTTAAGAGTGTTTAGAAGTTTTAGAAAATTAGGGTTTCGTTGGGGATACCCAGATTTTATAATGTCCATCCGATATGTCCAAACTCAACTCGTAATCTATATCTAGGTAATTTTCAAAGCGGTTAATATTTCTCACTAATTAGTGTCTAGTCGTGGGTACCGATATATGACTTTTCCGTCCAACATGTCCAAACTCGACTCTCTGTATCTGCCACGATAATATACAAAGAGATTTGTATTTTCAGAAAATTAGGGTCTAGGCGTGAGTACCCATATATTACTTTTTCCATGCGTCATATACAAACTCGACTCATAGTCTCCTTCTGGACAAATTCTGGAGCAATTAGGATTTTAAGAAGTAAGGATCTAAATGTGGGTATTGATAAGTTACTTTTTCTATGCGACTTGTCCACATTCGACTCATTCTTTGTCTATATAATTTCCTAATCGATTAGTATTTTCTAAAATTTAGGGTCTAACCTTGGTTACCGATATAGTACTTTTTTGATGCGACATGTACAAACTCGACTCATAGTCTCTGCCTAGACAATTATAAGAGCTCTTTGTATTTTCTTAAATTATGATCTACTCGTGGATAGCGATATGTTACTTTTTCCGTCTGACAAGTCCAGATTTGGCTCATGCTCCCTTTCATGATATTTTCTGGAGCGGTCAGTATTTTCTAAAAATTAGGATTTAGCAATAGGTACCGATATGTTACCTTTTACATCCGAGATGTCCAAAACTCGACTCATAGTCTATTTTTGATAATTTATGTGCAGTTAGTATTTCTCAAAAATTTAGGTATAGTCTTGAGTAACGATAAGTTAATTTTTCCATTTGACCTGTTAAAACTCGACTCATACTCTCTTTCTGAATATTTCCTGAGTGGTTTGTATTTTAAGAAAGTGGTTACTGATTTTTACTTTATCTATCCGACATGTCCAGATTCGACACATAGCATTTGTCTTGATATTTTCCTAAACGGTTATTATTTTCTATACATTAAGTTCTAGCTCTGCGTAAAAATATGTTTCTTTTTCCTTATGATATGTCCAAATTGGCCTATTTCTCCTTGTCTGGATAATTTCAAGAGCGTTTACTATATTCAATATGATAAGTTACTTTTTCCATACGATATGTCCAAACTCGACAAATAGTCTTTGTTAGGATAATTTCATTAGCATTTAGTATATTCCGACAATTAGGGTCTAGCTCTGGGTGACGATATATGATTTTTTTCATCTGACATGTCTGAATTAAACTCTTATTCTATGTATGAATAATTTCTAAAGCATTTACTATTTTCTATAAAATAGGGTATAACAGTAGGTATCGATATGTTATTTTTTCCCTTCGACAAGTGCAAGTCGACTCATAGTCTCTACTTTTTCCATATGATATGTCCAAATTGGACTCTTTATCCCTGTCTGGATAATTTATAGAGCGTTTGCTGTATTCCATATTATAATTTACTTTTTCCATACGATAAGTCCAAACTCGACAAATAGTCTTTGTTAGGATAATTTCTTTAGCATTTAGTATATTCCGACAATTAGGGTCTAGCTCTTGGTGACGATATATTATTTTTTAATCTGACATGTACGAATTCAACACTTATTCCATGTAAGAAATATTTTCTAAAGCATTTACTATTTTCTAAAAAATAGGGTGTAACAGTGGGTTTCGATATGTTATTTTTTCCCTCCGACATGTGCAAGTCGACTCATAGTCTCTATCTCGATTATATCCAGACCGGTTAGACTTTTCTTAAAATTAGGGTCTATTCGTGGGTACCTAGATGTTACTTTTTCCATATGACATGTCCAAACTCGCCTCAGAGTCTCTGTCTTGACAATTTCAAGAGCGTTTAGAAGTTATAGAAAATTAGGATCTAGCCGTGGGTACCCATATTTTATAATTTCCATCCGATACGTCCAAACTCAACTCGAAATATATATCAAGGTACTTTTCTAAGCGGTTAATATTTCTCACTAATTAATGTCTAGTCGGGGGTACCGATATATTACTTTTCCGTTCAACATTTCCAAACTCGACTCTCTGTCTCTGCCATGATAATTTCCAGAGAGATTTGTGTTTTCAGAAAATTAGAATCTAGGCGTGGGTACCAAGATATTACTTTTTGCATGCGTCATATACAAACTCGACTCATAGTGTCCTTTAGGACAAATTCTGGAGCAATTAGGATTTTAAGAAGTTAGGATCTAAATATGGGTATTCAGAAGTTACTTTTTCTATGCGACTTGTCCAGATTCGACTCATTCTTTATCTAGATAATTTCCTAATCGATTAGTATTTTCAAATATTTAGGGTCTAACCTTGGTTACCGATATACTACTTTTTCGATACGACATGTACAAACTCGACTCATAGTCTCTGCCCAGATAATTATAAGAGCTCTTAGTATTTTCTAAAATTATGATATAATCGTGCACAGGGATATGTTATTTTTTCCATTTGACAACTCCAGAATTGTGTCATGGTCCCTTTCATGATATTTTCTTGAGCGGTTAGTATTTTCTATAACTTAGTGTTTAGCCGTAGGTACCGATATGTTACCTTTTCCATCCGAGATGTCTAAAACTCGACTCATAGTCTATTTTTGGATTATTTTTGAGCAGTTAGTATTTCTCAAAAATTAGGGTATAGTCTTGAGTAACGATAAGATACTTTTTCCATCTGACCTTTTCAAACTCGACTCATACTCTTTTTCTGAATATTTTCCTAGGTGGTTTGTATTTCACGAAAGTGGGTACTGATTTATTATTTTTTCTATCCGTCATATCCAGATTCGACACATAGCAATTGTCTTGATATTTTCCTAAACGGTTAGTATTTTCTAAAAATTAAGTTCTAGCTGTGCGTAAAAATATGTTACTTTTCCATATGATATTTCCAAATTGAACTTTGTATCCCTGTCTGGATAATTTCAAGAGCATTCTCTGTATTCCATATTATAATTTACTTTTTCCATACGATAAGTCCAAACTCGACAAATAGTCTTTGTTAGGATAATTTCCTTAGCATTTAGTATATTCCGACAATTAGGGTCTAGCTCTGGGTGACGATACATTATTTTTTAATCTGACATGTACGAATTCAACACTTATTCTATGTATGAATATTTTCTAAAGCATTTACTATTTTCTAAAAAATAGGGTGTAACAGTGGGTTTCGATATGTTATTTTTTCCCTCCGACATGTGCAAGTCGACTCATAGTCTCTATCTCGATTATATCCAGACCGGTTAGACTTTTCTTAAAATTAGGGTCTATTCGTGGGTACCTAGATGTTACTTTTTCCATATGACATGTCCAAACTCGCCTCAGAGTCTCTGTCTTGACAATTTCAAGAGCGTTTAGAAGTTATAGAAAATTAGGATCTAGCCGTGGGTACCCATATTTTATAATTTCCATCCGATACGTCCAAACTCAACTCGAAATATATATCAAGGTACTTTTCTAAGCGGTTAATATTTCTCACTAATTAATGTCTAGTCGGGGGTACCGATATATTACTTTTCCGTTCAACATTTCCAAACTCGACTCTCTGTCTCTGCCATGATAATTTCCAGAGAGATTTGTGTTTTCAGAAAATTAGAATCTAGGCGTGGGTACCAAGATATTACTTTTTGCATGCGTCATATACAAACTCGACTCATAGTGTCCTTTAGGACAAATTCTGGAGCAATTAGGATTTTAAGAAGTTAGGATCTAAATATGGGTATTCAGAAGTTACTTTTTCTATGCGACTTGTCCAGATTCGACTCATTCTTTATCTAGATAATTTCCTAATCGATTAGTATTTTCAAATATTTAGGGTCTAACCTTGGTTACCGATATACTACTTTTTCGATACGACATGTACAAACTCGACTCATAGTCTCTGCCCAGATAATTATAAGAGCTCTTAGTATTTTCTAAAATTATGATATAATCGTGCACAGGGATATGTTATTTTTTCCATTTGACAACTCCAGAATTGTGTCATGGTCCCTTTCATGATATTTTCTTGAGCGGTTAGTATTTTCTATAACTTAGTGTTTAGCCGTAGGTACCGATATGTTACCTTTTCCATCCGAGATGTCTAAAACTCGACTCATAGTCTATTTTTGGATTATTTTTGAGCAGTTAGTATTTCTCAAAAATTAGGGTATAGTCTTGAGTAACGATAAGATACTTTTTCCATCTGACCTTTTCAAACTCGACTCATACTCTTTTTCTGAATATTTTCCTAGGTGGTTTGTATTTCACGAAAGTGGGTACTGATTTATTATTTTTTCTATCCGTCATATCCAGATTCGACACATAGCAATTGTCTTGATATTTTCCTAAACGGTTAGTATTTTCTAAAAATTAAGTTCTAGCTGTGCGTAAAAATATGTTACTTTTCCATATGATATTTCCAAATTGAACTTTGTATCCCTGTCTGGATAATTTCAAGAGCATTCTCTGTATTCCATATTATAATTTACTTTTTCCATACGATAAGTCCAAACTCGACAAATAGTCTTTGTTAGGATAATTTCCTTAGCATTTAGTATATTCCGACAATTAGGGTCTAGCTCTGGGTGACGATACATTATTTTTTAATCTGACATGTACGAATTCAACACTTATTCTATGTATGAATATTTTCTAAAGCATTTACTATTTTCTAAAAAATAGGGTGTAACAGTGGGTTTCGATATGTTATTTTTTCCCTCCGACATTTGCAAGTCGACTCATAGTCTCTATCTCGATTATATCCAGACCGGTTAGTCTTTTCTTAAAATTAGGGTCTATTCTTGGGTACCTAGATGTTACTTTTTCCATATGACATGTCCAAACTCGCCTCAGAGTCTCTGTCTTGACAATTTCAAGAGCGTTTAGAAGTTATAGAAAATTAGAGTCTAGCCGTGGGTACCCATATTTTATAATTGCCATCCGATACGTCCAAACTCAACTCAAAATATATATCAAGGTACTTTTCTAAGCGGTTAATATTTCTCACTAATTAATGTCTAGTCGGGGTACCGAAATATTACTTTTCTGTTCAACATTTCCAAACTCGACTCTCTGTCTCTGCCATGATAATTTCAAGAGAGATTTGTGTTTTCAGAAAATTAGAATCTAGGCGTGGGTATCAAGATATTACTTTTTGAATGCGTCATATACAAACTCGACTCATAGTCTCCTTCAGGACAAATTCTTGAGCAATTAGGATTTTAAGAAGTTAGGATCTAAATGTGGGTATTCAGAAGTTACTTTTTCTATGCGACTTGTCCAGATTCGACTCATTCTTTATCTAGATAATTTCCTAATCGATTAGTATTTTCTAAAATTTAGGGTCTAACCTTGGTTACCGATATACTACTTTTTTGAAACGACATGTACAAACTCGACTCATAGTCTCTGCCTAGATAATTATAAGAGTTCTTAGTATTTTATAAAATTATGATCTAGTCGTGCACAGGGATATGTTATTTTTTCCATCTGACCACTCCCGAATTGCCTCATGGTCCCTTTCATGATATTTTCTTGAGTGGTTAGTATTTTCTAAAAATTAGTGTTTAGCCGTAGGTACCGATATGTTTCCTATTCCATCCGAGATGTCCAAAACTCGACTCATAGTCTATTTTTGGATTATTTTTGAGCAGTTAGTATATCTCAAAAATTAGGGTATAGTCTTGAGTAACGATAAGATACTTTTTCCATCGGACCTTTTCAAACTCGACTCATACTCTTTTTCTGAATATTTTCCTAAGTGGTTTGTATTTTACGAAAGTGGGTACTGATTTATTATTTTTTCTATCCGTCATAGCCAGATTCGACACATAGCAATTGTCTTGATATTTTCCTAAACGGTTAGTATTTTCTAAAAATTAAGTTCTAGCTGTGCGTAAAAATATGTACCTTTTCCCATATGATATGTCCAAATTGGACTCTTTATCCCTGTCTGGATAATTTCAAGAGCGTTTTCTGTATTCCATATTATAATTTACTTTTTCGATACGATAAGTCCAAACTCGACAAATAGTCTTTGTTAGGATAATTTCCTTAGCATTTAGTATATTCCGACAATTAGGGTCAAGCTCTGGGTGACGATATATTATTTTCTAATCTGACATGTACGAATTCAACTCTTAGTCTATGTATGAATATTTTCTAAAGCATTTACTATTTTCTAAAAAATAGGGTGTAACATTGGGTTTCGATATGTTATTTTTTCCCTCCGACATGTGCAAGTCGACTCATAGTCTCTACTTTTTCCATATGATATGTCCAAACTGGACTCTTTATCCCTGTCTGGATAATTTATAGAGCGTTTTCTGTATTCCATATTATAATTTACATTTTCCATACGATAAGTCCAAACTCGACAAATAGTCTTTGTTAGGATAATTTCTTTAGCATTTAGTATATTCCGACAATTAGGGTCTAGCTCTGGGTGACGATATATTATTTTTTAATCTGACATGTACGAATTCAACACTTATTCCATGTAAGAAATATTTTCTAAAGCATTTTCTATTTTCTAAAAAATAGGGTGTAACAGTGGGTTTCGATATGTTATTTTTTCCCTCCGACATGTGCAAGTCGACTCATAGTCTCTATCTCGATTATATCCAGACCGGTTAGACTTTTCTTAAAATTAGGGTCTATTCGTGGGTACCTAGATGTTACTTTTTCCACATGACATGTCCAAACTCGCCTCAGAGTCTCTGTCTTGACAATTTCAAGAGCGTTTAGAAGTTATAGAAAATTAGGATCTAGCCGTGGGTACCCATATTTTATAATTTCCATCCGATACGTCCAAACTCAACTCGAAATATATATCAAGGTACTTTTCTAAGCGGTTAATATTTCTCACTAATTAATGTCTAGTCGGGGGTACCGATATATTACTTTTCCATTCAATATTTCCAAACTCGACTCTCTGTCTCTGCCATGATAATTTCCAGAGAGATTTGTGTTTTCAGAAAATTAGAATCTAGGCGTGGGTACCAAGATATTACTTTTTGCATGCGTCATATACAAACTCGACTCATAGTGTCCTTTAGGACAAATTCTGGAGCAATTAGGATTTTAAGAAGTTAGGATCTAAATGTGGGTATTCAGAAGTTACTTTTTCTATGCGACTTGTCCAGATTCGACTCATTCTTTATCTAGATAATTTCCTAATCGATTAGTATTTTCAAATATTTAGGGTCTATTCTTGGTTACCGATATACTACTTTTTCGATACAACATGTACAAACTCGACTCATAGTCTCTGCCTAGATAATTATAAGAGCTCTTAGTATTTTCTAAAATTATGATCTAGTCGTGCACAGGGATATGTTATTTTTTCCATCTGACAACTCCAGAATTGTGTCATGGTCCCTTTCATGATATTTTCTTGAGCGGTTAGTATTTTCTATAACTTAGTGTTTAGCCGTAGGTACCGATATGTTACCTTTTCCATCTGAGATGTCTAAAACTCGACTCATAGTCTATTTTTGGATTATTTTTGAGCAGTTAGTATTTTTCAAAAATTAGGGTATAGTCTTGAGTAACGATAAGATACTTTTTCCATCTGACCTTTTCAAACTCGACTCATACTCTTTTTCTGAATATTTTCCTAAGGTGTTTGTATTTCACGAAAGTGGGTACTGATTTATTATTTTTTCTATCCGTCATATCCAGATTCGACACATAGCAATTGTCTTGATATTGTCCTAAACGGTTAGTATTTTCTAAAAATTAAGTTCTAGCTGTGCGTAAAAATATGTTACTTTTCCATATGATATTTCCAAATTGAACTTTGTATCCCTGTCTGCATAATTTCAAGAGCATTTTCTGTATTCCATATTATAATTTACTTTTTCCATATGATAAGTCCAAACTCGACAAATAATCGTTGTTAGGATAATTTCCTTAGCATTTAGTATATTCCGACAATTAGGGTCTAGCTCTGGGTGACGATACATTATTTTTTAATCTGACATGTACGAATTCAACACTTATTCTATGTATGAATATTTTCTAAAGCATTTACTATTTTCTAAAAAATAGGGTGTAACAGTGGGTTTCGATATGTTATTTTTTCCCTCCGACATTTGCAAGTCGACTCATAGTCTCTATCTCGATTATATCCAGACCGGTTAGTCTTTTCTTAAAATTAGGGTCTATTCTTGGGTACCTAGATGTTACTTTTTCCATATGACATGTCCAAACTCGCCTCAGAGTCTCTGTCTTGACAATTTCAAGAGCGTTTAGAAGTTATAAAAAATTAGGGTCTAGCCGTGGGTACCCATATTTTATAATTACCATCCGATACGTCCAAACTCAACTCGAAATATATATCAAGGTACTTTTCTAAGTATTTTCTAAAATTATGATCTAGTCGTGCACAGTGATATGTTACTTTTTCCATCTGACCACTCCAGAATTGCCTCATGGTCCCTTTCATGATATTTTCTTGAGCGGTTAGTATCTTCTAAAAATTAGTGTTTAGCCGTAGGTACCGATATGTTACCTTTTCCATCCGAGATGTCCAAAACTCGACTCATAGTCTATTTTTGGATTATTTTTGAGCAGTTAGTATTTCTCAAAAATTAGGGTATAGTCTTGAGTAACGATAAGATACTTTTTCCATCTAAACTTTTCAAACTCGACTCATACTCTTTTTCTGAATATTTTCCTAAGTGGTTTGTATTTTACGAAAGTGGGTACTGATTTGTTATTTTTTCTATCCATCACGTCCAGATTCGACACATAGCATTTGTCTTGATATTTTCCTAAACGGTTAGTATTTTCTAAAAATTAAGTTCTAGCTGTGTGTAAAAATATGTACCTTTTCCCATATGATATGTCCAAATTGGACTCTTTATCCCTGTCTGGATAATTTCAAGAGCGTTTTCTGTATTCCATATTATAATTTACTTTTTCGATACGATAAGTCCAAACTCGACAAATAGTCTTTGTTAGGATAATTTCCTTAGCATTTAGTATATTCCGACAATTAGGGTCAAGCTCTGGGTGACGATATATTATTTTTTAATCTGACATGTACGAATCCATCTCTTATTCTATGTATGAATATTTTCTAAAGCATTTACTATTTTCTAAAAAATAGGGTGTAACAGTGGGTTTCGATATGTTATTTTTTCCCTCAGACATGTGCAAGTCGACTCATAGTCTCTATCTCGATTATATTCAGACCGGTTAGTCTTTTCTTAAAATTAGGATCTATTGGTGGGTACCCAGATGTTACTTTTTCCATATGACATGTCCAAACTCGACTCAGAGTCTCTGTCTTTTTAAATTTTTAAGAGCGTTTAGAAGTTATAGAAAATTAGGGTCTTGCCGTGGGTACCAAAATTTTATAATTTCCATCCGATACGTCCAAACTCAACTCGAAATATATATCAAGGTACTTTTCTAAGCGGTTAATATTTCTCACTAATTAATGTCTAGTCGGGGGTACCGATATATTTCTTTTCCGTTCAACATTTCCAAACTCGACTCTCTGTCTCTGCCATGACAATTTCCAGAGAGATTTGTGTTTTCAGAAAATTAGAATCTAGGCGTGGGTACCAAGATATTACTTTTTGCATGCGTCATATGCAAACTCGACTCATAGTCTCCTTCAGGACAAATTCTGGAGCAATTAGGATTTTAAGAAGTTAGGATCTAAATGTGGGTATTCAGAAGTTACTTTTTCTATGCGACTTGTCCAGATTCGACTCATCCTTTATCTAGATAATTTCCTAATCGATTAGTATTTTCTAAAATTTAGGGTCTAACCTTGGTTACCGATATACTACTTTTTCAATACGACATGTACAAACTCGACTCATAGTCTCTGCATAGATAATTATAAGAGCTCTTAGTATTTTCTAAAATTATGATCTAGTCGTGCACAGGGATATGTTATTTTTTCCATCTGACAACTTCAGAATTGCCTCATGGTCCCTTTCATGATATTTTCTTGAGCGGTTAGTATTTTCTATAACTTAGTGTTTAGCCGTAGGTATCGATATGTTAGCTTTTCCATCCGAGATGTCCAAAACTCGACTCATAGTCTATTTTTGGATTATTTTTGAGCAGTTAGTATTTCTCAAAAATTAGGGTATAGTCTTGAGTAACGATAAGATAATTTTTCCATCTGACCTTTTCAAACTCGACTCATACTCTTTTTCTGCATATTTTCCTAAGTGGTTTGTATTTTACGAAAGTGGGTGCTGATTTGTTATTTTTTTTATCCGACATGTCCATATTCGACACATAGCATTTGTCTTGATATTTTCCTAAACGGTTAGTATTTTCTAAAAATTAAGTTCTAGCTGTGCGTAAAAATATGTTACTTTTTCCATATGATATGTCCAAATTGGACTCTTTATCCCTGTCTTGATAATATCAAGAGCGTTTACTATATTCAATATGAGAAGTTACTTTTTCCATACGAGATGTCCAAACTCGACAAATAGTCTTTGTTAGGATAATTTCCTTAGCATTTAGTATATTCCGACAATTAGGGTCTAGCTCTGGGTGACGATATATTATTTTTTAATCTGACATGTACGAATTCAACTCTTATTCTATGTATGAATATTTTCTAAAGCATTTACTATTTTCTAAAAAATAGGGTGTAACAGTGGGTTTCGATATGTTATTTTTTCCCTCCGACATGTGCAAGTCGACTCATAGTCTCTATCTCGATTATATTCAGACCGGTTAGTCTTTTCTTAAAATTAGGATCTATTGGTGGGTACCCAGATGTTACTTTTTCCATATGACATGTCCAAACTCGACTCAGAGTCTCTGTCTTGATAATTTCAAGAGCGTTTAGAAGTTATAGAAAATTAGGGTCTTGCCGTGGGTACCAAAATTTTATAATTTCCATCCGATACGTCCAAACTCAACTCGAAATATATATCAAGGTACTTTTCTAAGCGGTTAATATTTCTCACTAATTAATGTCTAGTCGGGGGTACCGATATATTTCTTTTCCGTTCAACATTTCCAAACTCGACTCTCTGTCTCTGCCATGACAATTTCCAGAGAGATTTGTGTTTTCAGAAAATTAGAATCTAGGCGTGGGTACCAAGATATTACTTTTTGCATGCGTCATATGCAAACTCGACTCATAGTCTCCTTCAGGACAAATTCTGGAGCAATTAGGATTTTAAGAAGTTAGGATCTAAATGTGGGTATTCAGAAGTTACTTTTTCTATGCGACTTGTCCAGATTCGACTCATCCTTTATCTAGATAATTTCCTAATCGATTAGTATTTTCTAAAATTTAGGGTCTAACCTTGGTTACCGATATACTACTTTTTCAATACGACATGTACAAACTCGACTCATAGTCTCTGCATAGATAATTATAAGAGCTCTTAGTATTTTCTAAAATTATGATCTAGTCGTGCACAGGGATATGTTATTTTTTCCATCTGACAACTTCAGAATTGCCTCATGGTCCCTTTCATGATATTTTCTTGAGCGGTTAGTATTTTCTATAACTTAGTGTTTAGCCGTAGGTATCGATATGTTAGCTTTTCCATCCGAGATGTCCAAAACTCGACTCATAGTCTATTTTTGGATTATTTTTGAGCAGTTAGTATTTCTCAAAAATTAGGGTATAGTCTTGAGTAACGATAAGATAATTTTTCCATCTGACCTTTTCAAACTCGACTCATACTCTTTTTCTGCATATTTTCCTAAGTGGTTTGTATTTTACGAAAGTGGGTGCTGATTTGTTATTTTTTCTATCCGACATGTCCATATTCGACACATAGCATTTGTCTTGATATTTTCCTAAACGGTTAGTATTTTCTAAAAATTAAGTTCTAGCTGTGCGTAAAAATATGTTACTTTTTCCATATGATATGTCCAAATTGGACTCTTTATCCCTGTCTTGATAATATCAAGAGCGTTTACTATATTCAATATGAGAAGTTACTTTTTCCATACGAGATGTTCAAACTCGACAAATAGTCTTTGTTAGGATAATTTCCTTAGCATTTAGTATATTCCGACAATTAGGGTCTAGCTCTGGGTGACGATATATTATTTTTTAATCTGACATGTACGAATTCAACTCTTATTCTATGTATGAATATTTTCTAAAGCATTTACTATTTTCTAAAAAATAGGGTGTAACAGTGGGTTTCGATTTGTTATTTTTACCCTCCGACATGTGCAAGTCGACTCATAGTCTCTATCTCGATTATATCCAGACCGGT
The DNA here is from genome assembly GCA_963922655.1 of Cardamine chenopodiifolia. Classification (NCBI taxonomy): domain Eukaryota; kingdom Viridiplantae; phylum Streptophyta; class Magnoliopsida; order Brassicales; family Brassicaceae; genus Cardamine; species Cardamine chenopodiifolia. The sequence continues at coordinate 10,349,963 of OZ000486.1, read as the reverse complement.
TAGTCTTTTCTTAAAATTAGGGTCTAGTCGTGGGTACCCAGATGTTACTTTTTCCATATAACCTGTCCAACCTCGCCTCAGAGTCTCTGTCTTGACAATTTTAAGAGCGTTTAGATGTTACAGAAAATTAGGGTCTAGCCGTGGGTACACATATTTTTTATCTTCCATCCGATACGTCCAAACTCAACTCAAAATATATATCAAGGTACTTTTCCAAGCGGTTAATATTTCTCACTAATTAATGTCTAGTCGTGGTACCGATATATTTTTTTTCCGTTCAACATTTCCAAACTCGACTCTCTGTCTCTGCCATGACAATTTCCAGAGAGATCTGTGTTTTCAGAAAATTAGGGTCTAAGCGTGGGTACCCAGCTATTACTTTTTGCATGTGTCATATACAAACTCGACTCATAGTCTCCTTCAGGACAAATTCTGGAGCAATTAGGATTTTAAGAAGTTAGGATCTAAATGTGGGTATTCAGAAGTTAATTTTTCTATGCAACTTGTCCAGATTCGACTCATTCTTTATCTAGATAATTTCCTAATCGATTAGTATTTTCTAAAATTTAGGGTCTAACCTTGGTTACCGATATACTACTTTTTCGATACGACATGTACAAACTCGACTCATAGTCTCTGCCTAGATAATTATAAGAGTTCTTAGTATTTTCTAAAATTATGATCTAGTCGTGCACAGGGATATGTTATTTTTTCCATCTGACCACTCCAGAATTGCCTCATCGTCCCTTTCATGATATTTTCTTGAGCGGTTAGTATTTTCTAAAAATTAGTGTTTAGCCGTAGGTACCGATATGTTTCCTATTCCATCCGAGATGTCCAAAACTCGACTCATAGTCTATTTTTGGATTATTTTTGAGCAGTTAATATTTCTCAAAAATTAGGGTATAGTCTTGAGTAACGATAAGATACTTTTTCCATCGGACCTTTTCAAACTCGACTCATACTCTTTTTCTGAATATTTTCCTAAGTGGTTTGTATTTTACGAAAGTGGGTACTGATTTATTTTTTTTCTATCCGTCATAGCCAGATTCGACACATAGCAATTGTCTTGATATTTTCCTAAACGGTTAGTATTTTCTAAAAATTAAGTTCTAGCTGTGCGTAAAAATATGTTACTTTTTCCATATGATATGTCCAAATTGGACTCTTTATCCCTGTCTGGATCATTTCAAGAGCGTTTACTATATTCAATATGAGAAGTTACTTTTTCCATACGAGATGTCCAAACTCGACAAATAGTCTTTGTTAGGATAATTTCCTTAGCATTTAGTATATTCCGACTCATACTCTTTTTCTGAATATTTTCCTAAGTGGTTTGTATTTTACGAAAGTGGGTACTGATTTATTATTTTTTCTATCCGTCATAGCCAGATTCGACACATAGCAATTGTCTTGATATTTTCCTAAACGGTTAGTATCTTCTAAAAATTAAGTTCTAGCTGTGCGTAAAAATATGTACCTTTTCCCATATGATATGTCCAAATTGGACTCTTTATCCCTGTCTGGATAATTTCAAGAGCGTTTTCTGTATTCCATATTATAATTTACTTTTTCGATACGATAAGTCCAAACTCGACAAATAGTCTTTGTTAGGATAATTTCCTTAGCATTTAGTATATTCCGACAATTAGGGTCAAGCTCTGGGTGACGATATATTATTTTTTAATCTGACATGTACGAATTCAACTCTTATTCTATGTATGAATATTTTCTAAAGCATTTACTATTTTCTAAAAAATAGGGTGTAACAGTGGGTTTCGATATGTTATTTTTTCCCTCCGACATGTGCAAGTCGACTCATAGTCTCTATCTCGATTATATTCAGACCGGTTAGTCTTTTCTTAAAATTAGGATCTATTGGTGGGTACCCAGATGTTACTTTTTCCATATGACATGTCCAAACTCGACTCAGAGTCTCTGTCTTGATAATTTCAAGAGCGTTTAGAAGTTATAGAAAATTAGGGTCTAGCCGTGGGTACCCATATTTTATAATTTCCATCCGATACGTCCAAACTCAACTTGAAATATATATCAAGGTACTTTTCTAAGCGGTTAATATTTCTCAGTAATTAATGTCAAGTTGTGGGTACCGATATATTACTTTGCCGTTCAACATTTCCAAACTCGACTCTCTGTCTCTGCCATGATAATTTCCAGAGAGATTTGTCTTTTCAGAATATTAGGGTCTAGGCGTGGGTACCCAGATATTACTTTTTGCATGCGTCATATACAAACTCGACTCATAGTCTCCTTCAGCACAAATTCTGGAGCAATTAGGATTTTAAGAAGTTAGAATCTAAATGTGGGTATTCAAAAGTTACTTTTTCTATGTGACTTGTCCAGATTCGACTCATTCTTGAGCGGTTAGTATTTTCTATAACTTAGTGTTTAGCCGTAGGTACCGATATGTTACCTTTTCCATCCGAGATGTCTAAAACTCGACTCATAGTCTATTTTTGGATTATTTTTGAGCAGTTAGTATTTCTCAAAAATTAGGGTATAGTCTTGAGTAACGATAAGATACTTTTTCCATCTGACCTTTTCAAACTCGACTCATACTCTTTTTCTGAATATTTTCCTAGGTGGTTTGTATTTCACGAAAGTGGGTACTGATTTATTATTTTTTCTATCCGTCATATCCAGATTCGACACATAGCAATTGTCTTGATATTTTCCTAAACGGTTAGTATTTTCTAAAAATTAAGTTCTAGCTGTGCGTAAAAATATGTTACTTTTCCATATGATATTTCCAAATTGAACTTTGTATCCCTGTCTGGATAATTTCAAGAGCATTCTCTGTATTCCATATTATAATTTACTTTTTCCATACGATAAGTCCAAACTCGACAAATAGTCTTTGTTAGGATAATTTCCTTAGCATTTAGTATATTCCGACAATTAGGGTCTAGCTCTGGGTGACGATACATTATTTTTTAATCTGACATGTACGAATTCAACACTTATTCTATGTATGAATATTTTCTAAAGCATTTACTATTTTCTAAAAAATAGGGTGTAACAGTGGGTTTCGATATGTTATTTTTTCCCTCCGACATTTGCAAGTCGACTCATAGTCTCTATCTCGATTATATCCAGACCGGTTAGTCTTTTCTTAAAATTAGGGTCTATTCTTGGGTACCTAGATGTTACTTTTTCCATATGACATGTCCAAACTCGCCTCAGAGTCTCTGTCTTGACAATTTCAAGAGCGTTTAGAAGTTATAGAAAATTAGAGTCTAGCCGTGGGTACCCATATTTTATAATTGCCATCCGATACGTCCAAACTCAACTCAAAATATATATCAAGGTACTTTTCTAAGCGGTTAATATTTCTCACTAATTAATGTCTAGTCGGGGTACCGAAATATTACTTTTCTGTTCAACATTTCCAAACTCGACTCTCTGTCTCTGCCATGATAATTTCAAGAGAGATTTGTGTTTTCAGAAAATTAGAATCTAGGCGTGGGTATCAAGATATTACTTTTTGAATGCGTCATATACAAACTCGACTCATAGTCTCCTTCAGGACAAATTCTTGAGCAATTAGGATTTTAAGAAGTTAGGATCTAAATGTGGGTATTCAGAAGTTACTTTTTCTATGCGACTTGTCCAGATTCGACTCATTCTTTATCTAGATAATTTCCTAATCGATTAGTATTTTCTAAAATTTAGGGTCTAACCTTGGTTACCGATATACTACTTTTTTGAAACGACATGTACAAACTCGACTCATAGTCTCTGCCTAGATAATTATAAGAGTTCTTAGTATTTTATAAAATTATGATCTAGTCGTGCACAGGGATATGTTATTTTTTCCATCTGACCACTCCCGAATTGCCTCATGGTCCCTTTCATGATATTTTCTTGAGTGGTTAGTATTTTCTAAAAATTAGTGTTTAGCCGTAGGTACCGATATGTTTCCTATTCCATCCGAGATGTCCAAAACTCGACTCATAGTCTATTTTTGGATTATTTTTGAGCAGTTAGTATATCTCAAAAATTAGGGTATAGTCTTGAGTAACGATAAGATACTTTTTCCATCGGACCTTTTCAAACTCGACTCATACTCTTTTTCTGAATATTTTCCTAAGTGGTTTGTATTTTACGAAAGTGGGTACTGATTTATTATTTTTTCTATCCGTCATAGCCAGATTCGACACATAGCAATTGTCTTGATATTTTCCTAAACGGTTAGTATTTTCTAAAAATTAAGTTCTAGCTGTGCGTAAAAATATGTACCTTTTCCCATATGATATGTCCAAATTGGACTCTTTATCCCTGTCTGGATAATTTCAAGAGCGTTTTCTGTATTCCATATTATAATTTACTTTTTCGATACGATAAGTCCAAACTCGACAAATAGTCTTTGTTAGGATAATTTCCTTAGCATTTAGTATATTCCGACAATTAGGGTCAAGCTCTGGGTGACGATATATTATTTTCTAATCTGACATGTACGAATTCAACTCTTAGTCTATGTATGAATATTTTCTAAAGCATTTACTATTTTCTAAAAAATAGGGTGTAACATTGGGTTTCGATATGTTATTTTTTCCCTCCGACATGTGCAAGTCGACTCATAGTCTCTACTTTTTCCATATGATATGTCCAAACTGGACTCTTTATCCCTGTCTGGATAATTTATAGAGCGTTTTCTGTATTCCATATTATAATTTACATTTTCCATACGATAAGTCCAAACTCGACAAATAGTCTTTGTTAGGATAATTTCTTTAGCATTTAGTATATTCCGACAATTAGGGTCTAGCTCTGGGTGACGATATATTATTTTTTAATCTGACATGTACGAATTCAACACTTATTCCATGTAAGAAATATTTTCTAAAGCATTTTCTATTTTCTAAAAAATAGGGTGTAACAGTGGGTTTCGATATGTTATTTTTTCCCTCCGACATGTGCAAGTCGACTCATAGTCTCTATCTCGATTATATCCAGACCGGTTAGACTTTTCTTAAAATTAGGGTCTATTCGTGGGTACCTAGATGTTACTTTTTCCACATGACATGTCCAAACTCGCCTCAGAGTCTCTGTCTTGACAATTTCAAGAGCGTTTAGAAGTTATAGAAAATTAGGATCTAGCCGTGGGTACCCATATTTTATAATTTCCATCCGATACGTCCAAACTCAACTCGAAATATATATCAAGGTACTTTTCTAAGCGGTTAATATTTCTCACTAATTAATGTCTAGTCGGGGGTACCGATATATTACTTTTCCATTCAATATTTCCAAACTCGACTCTCTGTCTCTGCCATGATAATTTCCAGAGAGATTTGTGTTTTCAGAAAATTAGAATCTAGGCGTGGGTACCAAGATATTACTTTTTGCATGCGTCATATACAAACTCGACTCATAGTGTCCTTTAGGACAAATTCTGGAGCAATTAGGATTTTAAGAAGTTAGGATCTAAATGTGGGTATTCAGAAGTTACTTTTTCTATGCGACTTGTCCAGATTCGACTCATTCTTTATCTAGATAATTTCCTAATCGATTAGTATTTTCAAATATTTAGGGTCTATTCTTGGTTACCGATATACTACTTTTTCGATACAACATGTACAAACTCGACTCATAGTCTCTGCCTAGATAATTATAAGAGCTCTTAGTATTTTCTAAAATTATGATCTAGTCGTGCACAGGGATATGTTATTTTTTCCATCTGACAACTCCAGAATTGTGTCATGGTCCCTTTCATGATATTTTCTTGAGCGGTTAGTATTTTCTATAACTTAGTGTTTAGCCGTAGGTACCGATATGTTACCTTTTCCATCTGAGATGTCTAAAACTCGACTCATAGTCTATTTTTGGATTATTTTTGAGCAGTTAGTATTTTTCAAAAATTAGGGTATAGTCTTGAGTAACGATAAGATACTTTTTCCATCTGACCTTTTCAAACTCGACTCATACTCTTTTTCTGAATATTTTCCTAAGGTGTTTGTATTTCACGAAAGTGGGTACTGATTTATTATTTTTTCTATCCGTCATATCCAGATTCGACACATAGCAATTGTCTTGATATTGTCCTAAACGGTTAGTATTTTCTAAAAATTAAGTTCTAGCTGTGCGTAAAAATATGTTACTTTTCCATATGATATTTCCAAATTGAACTTTGTATCCCTGTCTGCATAATTTCAAGAGCATTTTCTGTATTCCATATTATAATTTACTTTTTCCATATGATAAGTCCAAACTCGACAAATAATCGTTGTTAGGATAATTTCCTTAGCATTTAGTATATTCCGACAATTAGGGTCTAGCTCTGGGTGACGATACATTATTTTTTAATCTGACATGTACGAATTCAACACTTATTCTATGTATGAATATTTTCTAAAGCATTTACTATTTTCTAAAAAATAGGGTGTAACAGTGGGTTTCGATATGTTATTTTTTCCCTCCGACATTTGCAAGTCGACTCATAGTCTCTATCTCGATTATATCCAGACCGGTTAGTCTTTTCTTAAAATTAGGGTCTATTCTTGGGTACCTAGATGTTACTTTTTCCATATGACATGTCCAAACTCGCCTCAGAGTCTCTGTCTTGACAATTTCAAGAGCGTTTAGAAGTTATAAAAAATTAGGGTCTAGCCGTGGGTACCCATATTTTATAATTACCATCCGATACGTCCAAACTCAACTCGAAATATATATCAAGGTACTTTTCTAAGTATTTTCTAAAATTATGATCTAGTCGTGCACAGTGATATGTTACTTTTTCCATCTGACCACTCCAGAATTGCCTCATGGTCCCTTTCATGATATTTTCTTGAGCGGTTAGTATCTTCTAAAAATTAGTGTTTAGCCGTAGGTACCGATATGTTACCTTTTCCATCCGAGATGTCCAAAACTCGACTCATAGTCTATTTTTGGATTATTTTTGAGCAGTTAGTATTTCTCAAAAATTAGGGTATAGTCTTGAGTAACGATAAGATACTTTTTCCATCTAAACTTTTCAAACTCGACTCATACTCTTTTTCTGAATATTTTCCTAAGTGGTTTGTATTTTACGAAAGTGGGTACTGATTTGTTATTTTTTCTATCCATCACGTCCAGATTCGACACATAGCATTTGTCTTGATATTTTCCTAAACGGTTAGTATTTTCTAAAAATTAAGTTCTAGCTGTGTGTAAAAATATGTACCTTTTCCCATATGATATGTCCAAATTGGACTCTTTATCCCTGTCTGGATAATTTCAAGAGCGTTTTCTGTATTCCATATTATAATTTACTTTTTCGATACGATAAGTCCAAACTCGACAAATAGTCTTTGTTAGGATAATTTCCTTAGCATTTAGTATATTCCGACAATTAGGGTCAAGCTCTGGGTGACGATATATTATTTTTTAATCTGACATGTACGAATCCATCTCTTATTCTATGTATGAATATTTTCTAAAGCATTTACTATTTTCTAAAAAATAGGGTGTAACAGTGGGTTTCGATATGTTATTTTTTCCCTCAGACATGTGCAAGTCGACTCATAGTCTCTATCTCGATTATATTCAGACCGGTTAGTCTTTTCTTAAAATTAGGATCTATTGGTGGGTACCCAGATGTTACTTTTTCCATATGACATGTCCAAACTCGACTCAGAGTCTCTGTCTTTTTAAATTTTTAAGAGCGTTTAGAAGTTATAGAAAATTAGGGTCTTGCCGTGGGTACCAAAATTTTATAATTTCCATCCGATACGTCCAAACTCAACTCGAAATATATATCAAGGTACTTTTCTAAGCGGTTAATATTTCTCACTAATTAATGTCTAGTCGGGGGTACCGATATATTTCTTTTCCGTTCAACATTTCCAAACTCGACTCTCTGTCTCTGCCATGACAATTTCCAGAAAGATTTGTGTTTTCAGAAAATTAGAATCTAGGCGTGGGTACCAAGATATTACTTTTTGCATGCGTCATATGCAAACTCGACTCATAGTCTCCTTCAGGACAAATTCTGGAGCAATTAGGATTTTAAGAAGTTAGGATCTAAATGTGGGTATTCAGAAGTTACTTTTTCTATGCGACTTGTCCAGATTCGACTCATCCTTTATCTAGATAATTTCCTAATCGATTAGTATTTTCTAAAATTTAGGGTCTAACCTTGGTTACCGATATACTACTTTTTCAATACGACATGTACAAACTCGACTCATAGTCTCTGCATAGATAATTATAAGAGCTCTTAGTATTTTCTAAAATTATGATCTAGTCGTGCACAGGGATATGTTATTTTTTCCATCTGACAACTTCAGAATTGCCTCATGGTCCCTTTCATGATATTTTCTTGAGCGGTTAGTATTTTCTATAACTTAGTGTTTAGCCGTAGGTATCGATATGTTAGCTTTTCCATCCGAGATGTCCAAAACTCGACTCATAGTCTATTTTTGGATTATTTTTGAGCAGTTAGTATTTCTCAAAAATTAGGGTATAGTCTTGAGTAACGATAAGATAATTTTTCCATCTGACCTTTTCAAACTCGACTCATACTCTTTTTCTGCATATTTTCCTAAGTGGTTTGTATTTTACGAAAGTGGGTGCTGATTTGTTATTTTTTCTATCCGACATGTCCATATTCGACACATAGCATTTGTCTTGATATTTTCCTAAACGGTTAGTATTTTCTAAAAATTAAGTTCTAGCTGTGCGTAAAAATATGTTACTTTTTCCATATGATATGTCCAAATTGGACTCTTTATCCCTGTCTTGATAATATCAAGAGCGTTTACTATATTCAATATGAGAAGTTACTTTTTCCATACGAGATGTCCAAACTCGACAAATAGTCTTTGTTAGGATAATTTCCTTAGCATTTAGTATATTCCGACAATTAGGGTCTAGCTCTGGGTGACGATATATTATTTTTTAATCTGACATGTACGAATTCAACTCTTATTCTATGTATGAATATTTTCTAAAGCATTTACTATTTTCTAAAAAATAGGGTGTAACAGTGGGTTTCGATATGTTATTTTTTCCCTCCGACATGTGCAAGTCGACTCATAGTCTCTATCTCGATTATATTCAGACCGGTTAGTCTTTTCTTAAAATTAGGATCTATTGGTGGGTACCCAGATGTTACTTTTTCCATATGACATGTCCAAACTCGACTCAGAGTCTCTGTCTTGATAATTTCAAGAGCGTTTAGAAGTTATAGAAAATTAGGGTCTTGCCGTGGGTACCAAAATTTTATAATTTCCATCCGATACGTCCAAACTCAACTCGAAATATATATCAAGGTACTTTTCTAAGCGGTTAATATTTCTCACTAATTAATGTCTAGTCGGGGGTACCGATATATTTCTTTTCCGTTCAACATTTCCAAACTCGACTCTCTGTCTCTGCCATGACAATTTCCAGAGAGATTTGTGTTTTCAGAAAATTAGAATCTAGGCGTGGGTACCAAGATATTACTTTTTGCATGCGTCATATGCAAACTCGACTCATAGTCTCCTTCAGGACAAATTCTGGAGCAATTAGGATTTTAAGAAGTTAGGATCTAAATGTGGGTATTCAGAAGTTACTTTTTCTATGCGACTTGTCCAGATTCGACTCATCCTTTATCTAGATAATTTCCTAATCGATTAGTATTTTCTAAAATTTAGGGTCTAACCTTGGTTACCGATATACTACTTTTTCAATACGACATGTACAAACTCGACTCATAGTCTCTGCATAGATAATTATAAGAGCTCTTAGTATTTTCTAAAATTATGATCTAGTCGTGCACAGGGATATGTTATTTTTTCCATCTGACAACTTCAGAATTGCCTCATGGTCCCTTTCATGATATTTTCTTGAGCGGTTAGTATTTTCTATAACTTAGTGTTTAGCCGTAGGTATCGATATGTTAGCTTTTCCATCCGAGATGTCCAAAACTCGACTCATAGTCTATTTTTGGATTATTTTTGAGCAGTTAGTATTTCTCAAAAATTAGGGTATAGTCTTGAGTAACGATAAGATAATTTTTCCATCTGACCTTTTCAAACTCGACTCATACTCTTTTTCTGCATATTTTCCTAAGTGGTTTGTATTTTACGAAAGTGGGTGCTGATTTGTTATTTTTTCTATCCGACATGTCCATATTCGACACATAGCATTTGTCTTGATATTTTCCTAAACGGTTAGTATTTTCTAAAAATTAAGTTCTAGCTGTGCGTAAAAATATGTTACTTTTTCCATATGATATGTCCAAATTGGACTCTTTATCCCTGTCTTGATAATATCAAGAGCGTTTACTATATTCAATATGAGAAGTTACTTTTTCCATACGAGATGTTCAAACTCGACAAATAGTCTTTGTTAGGATAATTTCCTTAGCATTTAGTATATTCCGACAATTAGGGTCTAGCTCTGGGTGACGATATATTATTTTTTAATCTGACATGTACGAATTCAACTCTTATTCTATGTATGAATATTTTCTAAAGCATTTACTATTTTCTAAAAAATAGGGTGTAACAGTGGGTTTCGATTTGTTATTTTTACCCTCCGACATGTGCAAGTCGACTCATAGTCTCTATCTCGATTATATCCAGACCGGTTAGTCTTTTCTTAAAATTAGGGTCTAGTCGTGGGTACCCAGATGTTACTTTTTCCATATAACCTGTCCAACCTCGCCTCAGAGTCTCTGTCTTGACAATTTTAAGAGCGTTTAGATGTTACAGAAAATTAGGGTCTAGCCGTGGGTACACATATTTTTTATCTTCCATCCGATACGTCCAAACTCAACTCAAAATATATATCAAGGTACTTTTCCAAGCGGTTAATATTTCTCACTAATTAATGTCTAGTCGTGGTACCGATATATTTTTTTTCCGTTCAACATTTCCAAACTCGACTCTCTGTCTCTGCCATGACAATTTCCAGAGAGATCTGTGTTTTCAGAAAATTAGGGTCTAAGCGTGGGTACCCAGCTATTACTTTTTGCATGCGTCATATACAAACTCGACTCATAGTCTCCTTCAGGACAAATTCTGGAGCAATTAGGATTTTAAGAAGTTAGGATCTAAATGTGGGTATTCAGAAGTTAATTTTTCTATGCAACTTGTCCAGATTCGACTCATTCTTTATCTAGATAATTTCCTAATCGATTAGTATTTTCTAAAATTTAGGGTCTAACCTTGGTTACCGATATACTACTTTTTCGATACGACATGTACAAACTCGACTCATAGTCTCTGCCTAGATAATTATAAGAGTTCTTAGTATTTTCTAAAATTATGATCTAGTCGTGCACAGGGATATGTTATTTTTTCCATCTGACCACTCCAGAATTGCCTCATCGTCCCTTTCATGATATTTTCTTGAGCGGTTAGTATTTTCTAAAAATTAGTGTTTAGCCGTAGGTACCGATATGTTTCCTATTCCATCCGAGATGTCCAAAACTCGACTCATAGTCTATTTTTGGATTATTTTTGAGCAGTTAATATTTCTCAAAAATTAGGGTATAGTCTTGAGTAACGATAAGATACTTTTTCCATCGGACCTTTTCAAACTCGACTCATACTCTTTTTCTGAATATTTTCCTAAGTGGTTTGTATTTTACGAAAGTGGGTACTGATTTATTTTTTTTCTATCCGTCATAGCCAGATTCGACACATAGCAATTGTCTTGATATTTTCCTAAACGGTTAGTATTTTCTAAAAATTAAGTTCTAGCTGTGCGTAAAAATATGTTACTTTTTCCATATGATATGTCCAAATTGGACTCTTTATCCCTGTCTGGATCATTTCAAGAGCGTTTACTATATTCAATATGAGAAGTTACTTTTTCCATACGAGATGTCCAAACTCGACAAATAGTCTTTGTTAGGATAATTTCCTTAGCATTTAGTATATTCCGACTCATACTCTTTTTCTGAATATTTTCCTAAGTGGTTTGTATTTTACGAAAGTGGGTACTGATTTATTATTTTTTCTATCCGTCATAGCCAGATTCGACACATAGCAATTGTCTTGATATTTTCCTAAACGGTTAGTATCTTCTAAAAATTAAGTTCTAGCTGTGCGTAAAAATATGTACCTTTTCCCATATGATATGTCCAAATTGGACTCTTTATCCCTGTCTGGATAATTTCAAGAGCGTTTTCTGTATTCCATATTATAATTTACTTTTTCGATACGATAAGTCCAAACTCGACAAATAGTCTTTGTTAGGATAATTTCCTTAGCATTTAGTATATTCCGACAATTAGGGTCAAGCTCTGGGTGACGATATATTATTTTTTAATCTGACATGTACGAATTCAACTCTTATTCTATGTATGAATATTTTCTAAAGCATTTACTATTTTCTAAAAAATAGGGTGTAACAGTGGGTTTCGATATGTTATTTTTTCCCTCCGACATGTGCAAGTCGACTCATAGTCTCTATCTCGATTATATTCAGACCGGTTAGTCTTTTCTTAAAATTAGGATCTATTGGTGGGTACCCAGATGTTACTTTTTCCATATGACATGTCCAAACTCGACTCAGAGTCTCTGTCTTGATAATTTCAAGAGCGTTTAGAAGTTATAGAAAATTAGGGTCTAGCCGTGGGTACCCATATTTTATAATTTCCATCCGATACGTCCAAACTCAACTTGAAATATATATCAAGGTACTTTTCTAAGCGGTTAATATTTCTCAGTAATTAATGTCAAGTTGTGGGTACCGATATATTACTTTGCCGTTCAACATTTCCAAACTCGACTCTCTGTCTCTGCCATGATAATTTCCAGAGAGATTTGTCTTTTCAGAAAATTAGGGTCTAGGCGTGGGTACCCAGATATTACTTTTTGCATGCGTCATATACAAACTCGACTCATAGTCTCCTTCAGCACAAATTCTGGAGCAATTAGGATTTTAAGAAGTTAGAATCTAAATGTGGGTATTCAAAAGTTACTTTTTCTATGTGACTTGTCCAGATTCGACTCATTCTTGAGCGGTTAGTATTTTCTATAACTTAGTGTTTAGCCGTAGGTACCGATATGTTACCTTTTCCATCCGAGATGTCTAAAACTCGACTCATAGTCTATTTTTGGATTATTTTTGAGCAGTTAGTATTTCTCAAAAATTAGGGTATAGTCTTGAGTAACGATAAGATACTTTTTCCATCTGACCTTTTCAAACTCGACTCATACTCTTTTTCTGAATATTTTCCTAGGTGGTTTGTATTTCACGAAAGTGGGTACTGATTTATTATTTTTTCTATCCGTCATATCCAGATTCGACACATAGCAATTGTCTTGATATTTTCCTAAACGGTTAGTATTTTCTAAAAATTAAGTTCTAGCTGTGCGTAAAAATATGTTACTTTTCCATATGATATTTCCAAATTGAACTTTGTATCCCTGTCTGGATAATTTCAAGAGCATTCTCTGTATTCCATATTATAATTTACTTTTTCCATACGATAAGTCCAAACTCGACAAATAGTCTTTGTTAGGATAATTTCCTTAGCATTTAGTATATTCCGACAATTAGGGTCTAGCTCTGGGTGACGATACATTATTTTTTAATCTGACATGTACGAATTCAACACTTATTCTATGTATGAATATTTTCTAAAGCATTTACTATTTTCTAAAAAATAGGGTGTAACAGTGGGTTTCGATATGTTATTTTTTCCCTCCGACATTTGCAAGTCGACTCATAGTCTCTATCTCGATTATATCCAGACCGGTTAGTCTTTTCTTAAAATTAGGGTCTATTCTTGGGTACCTAGATGTTACTTTTTCCATATGACATGTCCAAACTCGCCTCAGAGTCTCTGTCTTGACAATTTCAAGAGCGTTTAGAAGTTATAGAAAATTAGAGTCTAGCCGTGGGTACCCATATTTTATAATTGCCATCCGATACGTCCAAACTCAACTCAAAATATATATCAAGGTACTTTTCTAAGCGGTTAATATTTCTCACTAATTAATGTCTAGTCGGGGTACCGAAATATTACTTTTCTGTTCAACATTTCCAAACTCGACTCTCTGTCTCTGCCATGATAATTTCAAGAGAGATTTGTGTTTTCAGAAAATTAGAATCTAGGCGTGGGTATCAAGATATTACTTTTTGAATGCGTCATATACAAACTCGACTCATAGTCTCCTTCAGGACAAATTCTTGAGCAATTAGGATTTTAAGAAGTTAGGATCTAAATGTGGGTATTCAGAAGTTACTTTTTCTATGCGACTTGTCCAGATTCGACTCATTCTTTATCTAGATAATTTCCTAATCGATTAGTATTTTCTAAAATTTAGGGTCTAACCTTGGTTACCGATATACTACTTTTTTGAAACGACATGTACAAACTCGACTCATAGTCTCTGCCTAGATAATTATAAGAGTTCTTAGTATTTTATAAAATTATGATCTAGTCGTGCACAGGGATATGTTATTTTTTCCATCTGACCACTCCCGAATTGCCTCATGGTCCCTTTCATGATATTTTCTTGAGTGGTTAGTATTTTCTAAAAATTAGTGTTTAGCCGTAGGTACCGATATGTTTCCTATTCCATCCGAGATGTCCAAAACTCGACTCATAGTCTATTTTTGGATTATTTTTGAGCAGTTAGTATATCTCAAAAATTAGGGTATAGTCTTGAGTAACGATAAGATACTTTTTCCATCGGACCTTTTCAAACTCGACTCATACTCTTTTTCTGAATATTTTCCTAAGTGGTTTGTATTTTACGAAAGTGGGTACTGATTTATTATTTTTTCTATCCGTCATAGCCAGATTCGACACATAGCAATTGTCTTGATATTTTCCTAAACGGTTAGTATTTTCTAAAAATTAAGTTCTAGCTGTGCTTAAAAATATGTTACTTTTTCCATATGATATGTCCAAATTGGACTCTTTATCCCTGTCTAGATAATTTCAAGAGCGTTTACTATATTCTATATGATAAGTTACTTTTTCCATACGAGATGTCAAAACTCGACAAATAGTCTTTGTTAGGATAATTTCCTTAGAATTTAGTATATTCCGACAATAAGGGTCTAGCTCTGGGTGACGATATATTATTTTTTGATCTCACATGTCCAAATTCAACCCTTTTTCTATGTATGAATAATTTCTAAAGCATTTACTATTTTATAAAAAATAGGGTATAACGGTGGGTTTTGATATGTTATTTTTTCAAGAGCGTTTAGAAGTTGTAGAAAATTATGGTCAAGCCGTGAGTACCCATATTTTATAATTTCCATCCGATACGTCCAAAATCAACTCGTAATATATATCTAGATAATTTTCTAAGAGGTTAATATTTCTCACTAATTAGTGTCAAGTCGTGAAGACCGATATATTAATTTTTCATCCAACATGTCCAAACTCGACTCTCGGTCTCTGCCATGATAATTTTCAGAGAGAAAATTAGGGTCTAGGTGTGGGTACCCAGATATTACTTTTTACATGCGTCATATACAAACTCGACTCATAGTCTCCTTCTAGACAAATTCTGGAGCAATTAGGATTTTAAGAAGTTAGGATCTAAATGTGGGTATTGATAAGTTACTTTTTCTATGCGACTTGTACAGATTCGACTCATTCTTTGTCTAGATAATTTCCTAATCGATTAGTATTTTCTAAAATTTAGGGGTTAACCTTGGTTACCGATATACTACTTTTTCGATACGACATGTACAAACTCGACTAATAGTCTCTGCTAAGATAATTATATGTGCTCTTTGTATTTTCCTAAATTATGATCTAGTCGTACATAGCGATATGTTACTTTTTCCGTCTGACAAGTCCAGATTTGGCTCATGGTCCCTTTCATGATATTTTCTTGAGCAGTTAGTATTTTCTAAAAATTAGGGTTTAGACGTAGGTATCGATATGTTACCTTTTCCATCCGAGATGCCCAAAACTCGACTCATAGTCTATTTTTGGATTATTTATGAGCAGTTAATATTTCTCAAAAATTAGGGTATAGTCTTGAGTAACGATAAGTTACTTTTCCATCTAACTTGTTCAAACTCAACTCATACTCTCTTTCTGAAAATTTTCGTGAGTGGTTTGTATTTTACGAAAGTGGGTACTGATTTGTAATTTTTTCTATCCGACATGTCCAGATTCGACACATAGCATTTGTCTTGATAATTTCCTAAACGGTTAGTATTTTCTAAAAATTAAGTTCTAGCTGTGCGTAAAAATATGTTACTTTTCCATATCTTATGTCCAAATTGGACTCTTTATCCCTGTCTGGATAATTTCAAGAGCGTTTACTATATTCCATATGATAAGTTACTTTTTCCATACGATATGTCCAAACTCGACAAATCGTCATTGTTAGGATAATTTCCTTAGCATTTAGTATAATCCGACAATTAGGGTCTAGCTCTGGGTGACGATCTATTATTTTTTCATCTGACATGTCTGAATGCAACCATTATTCTATGTATGAATAATTTCTAAAGCATTTCCTATTTTCTAAAAAATATGGTTTAACATTGGGTTTCGATATGTTATTTTTTCCCTTCGACATGTGCAAATCGACTCATAGTCTCTATGTCGATAATATCCAGACCGGTTAGTCTTTTCTTAAAATTAGGGTCTATTCGTGGGTACCCAGATGTTACTTTTTCCATATGACATGTCCAAACTCGCCTCATAGTCTCTGTGTTGATAATTTCAAGAGCGTTTAGAAGTTGTAGAAAATTAGGGGCTAGCCGTGGGTACCCATATTTTATAATTTCCATCCGATACGTCCAAACTCAACTCGTAATCTATATCTAGATAATTTTCTAAGAGGTTAATATTTCTCACTAATTAGTGTCTACTCGTGGGTACCGATATATTACTTTTCCGTCCAATATGTCCAAACTCGACTCTCGGTCTCTGCCATGATAATTTCCGAAGAGATTTGTGTTTCCAGAAAATTAGGGTCTAGGCGTGGGTACCCAAATTTTACTTTTTCCATGCGTCATATACAAACTCGACTCATAGTCTCCTTCTGGACAAATTCTGGAGCAATTAGGATTTTAAGAAGTTAGGATCTAAATGTGGGTATTGATAAGTTAATTTTTCTATGCGACTTGTACAGATTCAACTCATTCTTTGTCTAGATAATTTTCTAATCGATTAGTATTTTCGAAAATTTTATTGGTCTAACCTTGGTTACCGATATACTACTTTTTCGATACGACATTTACAAACTCAACTCATAGTCTCTGCCTAGATAATTATAAGTGCTCTTAGTATTTTCTTAAATTATGATCTAGTCGTACATAGCGATATGTTACTTTTTCCGTCTGACAAGTCCAGATTTGCCTCATGGTCCCTTTCATGATATTTTTGCTAGAGCGGTTAATATTTTCTAAAAATTAGGGTTTAGCCGTATGTTACCTTTTCCATCCGAGATGTCCAAAACTCGACTCATAGTCTATTTTTGGATTATTTATGAGCAGTTAGTATTTCTCAAAAATTAGGGTATAGTTTTGAGTAACGATAAGTTACTTTTCCTTCTAACTTGTTCAAACTCAACTCATACTCTCTTTCTGAAAATTTTCGTGAGTGGTTTGTATTTTACGAAAGTGGGTACTGATTTGTTATTTTTTCTATCCGACATGTCCAGATTCGACACATAGCATTTGTCTTGATAATTTCCTAAACGGTTAGTATTTTCTAAAAATTAAGTTCTAGCTGTGCGTAAAAATATGTTACGTTTTCCATATCTTATGTCCAAATTGGACTCTTTATCCCTGTCTGGATAATTTCAAGAGCGTTTACTATATTCCATATGATAAGTTACTTTTTCCATACGATATGTCCAAACTCGACAAATCGTCATTGTTAGGATAATTTCCTTAGCATTTAGTATAATCCGACAATTAGGGTCTAGCTCTGGGTGACGATCTATTATTTTTTCATCTGACATGTCTGAATGCAACCATTATTCTATGTATGAATAATTTCTAAAGCATTTCCTATTTTCTAAAAAATAAGGTTTAACATTGGGTTTCGATATGTTATTTTTTCCCTTCGACATGTGCAAATCGACTCATAGTCTCTATGTTGATAATATCCAGACCGGTTAGTCTTTTCTTAAAATTAGGGTCTATTCGTGGGTACCCAGATGTTACTTTTTCCATATGACATGTCCAAACTCGCCTCATAGTCTCTGTGTTGATAATTTCAAGAGCGTTTAGAAGTTGTAGAAAATAAGGGGCTAGCCGTGGGTACCCGTATTTTATAATTTCCATCCGATACGTCCAAACTCAACTCGTAATCTATATCTAGATAATTTTCTAAGAGGTTAATATTTCTCACTAATTAGTGTCTACTCGTGGGTACCGATATATTACTTTTCCGTCCAACATGTCCAAACTCGACTCTCGGTCTCTGCCATGATAATTTCCAAAGAGATTTGTGTTTCCAGAAAATTAGGGTCTAGGCGTGAGTACCCAGATTTTACTTTTTCCATGCGTCATATACAAACTCGACTCATAGTCTCCTTCTGGACAAATTCTGGAGCAATTAGGATTTTAAGAAGTTAGGATCTAAATGTGGGTATTGATAAGTTAATTTTTCTATGCGACTTGTACAGATTCGACTCATTCTTTGTCTAGATAATTTTCTAATCGATTAGTATTTTCGAAAATTTTATTGGTCTAACCTTGGTTACCAATATACTACTTTTTCGATACGACATTTACAAACTCGACTCATAGTCTCTGCCTAGATAATTATAAGTGCTCTTAGTATTTTCTTAAATTATGATCTAGTCGTACATAGCGATATGTTACTTTTTCCGTCTGACAAGTCCAGATTTGCCTCATGGTCCCTTTCATGATATTTTTGCTAGAGCGGTTAGTATTTTCTAAAAATTAGGGTTTAGCCATATGTTACCTTTTCCATCCGAGATGTCCAAAACTTGACTCATAGTCTATTTTTGGATTATTTATGAGCAGTTAGTATTTCTCAAAAATTAGGGTATAGTTTTGAGTAACGATAAGTTACTTTTCCTTCTAACTTGTTCAAACTCAACTCATACTCTCTTTCTGAAAATTTTCGTGAGTGGTTTGTATTTTACGAAAGTGGGTACTGATTTGTTATTTTTTCTATCCGACATGTCCAGATTCGACACATAGCATTTGTCTTGATAATTTCCTAAACGGTTAGTATTTTCTAAAAATTAAGTTCTAGCTGTGCGTAAAAATATGTTACGTTTTCCATATCTTATGTCCAAATTGGACTCTTTATCCCTGTCTGGATAATTTCAAGAGCGTTTACTATATTCCATATGATAAGTTACTTTTTCCATACGATATGTCCAAACTCGACAAATCGTCATTGTTAGGATAATTTCCTTAGCATTTAGTATAATCCGACAATTAGGGTCTAGCTCTGGGTGACGATCTATTATTTTTTCATCTGACATGTCTGAATGCAACCATTATTCTATGTATGAATAATTTCTAAAGCATTTCCTATTTTCTAAAAAATAAGGTTTAACATTGGGTTTCGATATGTTATTTTTTCCCTTCGACATGTGCAAATCGACTCATAGTCTCTATGTTGATAATATCCAGACCGGTTAGTCTTTTCTTAAAATTAGGGTCTATTCGTGGGTACCCAGATGTTACTTTTTCCATATGACATGTCCAAACTCGCCTCATAGTCTCTGTGTTGATAATTTCAAGAGCGTTTAGAAGTTGTAGAAAATAAGGGGCTAGCCGTGGGTACCCGTATTTTATAATTTCCATCCGATACGTCCAAACTCAACTCGTAATCTATATCTAGATAATTTTCTAAGAGGTTAATATTTCTCACTAATTAGTGTCTACTCGTGGGTACCGATATATTACTTTTCCGTCCAACATGTCCAAACTCGACTCTCGGTCTCTGCCATGATAATTTCCAAAGAGATTTGTGTTTCCAGAAAATTAGGGTCTAGGCGTGAGTACCCAGATTTTACTTTTTCCATGCGTCATATACAAACTCGACTCATAGTCTCCTTCTGGACAAATTCTGGAGCAATTAGGATTTTAAGAAGTTAGGATCTAAATGTGGGTATTGATAAGTTAATTTTTCTATGCGACTTGTACAGATTCGACTCATTCTTTGTCTAGATAATTTTCTAATCGATTAGTATTTTCGAAAATTTTATTGGTCTAACCTTGGTTACCAATATACTACTTTTTCGATACGACATTTACAAACTCGACTCATAGTCTCTGCCTAGATAATAATAAGTGCTCTTAGTATTTTCTTAAATTATGATCTAGTCGTACATAGCGATATGTTACTTTTTCCGTCTGACAAGTCCAGATTTGCCTCATGGTCCCTTTCATGATATTTTTGCTAGAGCGGTTAGTATTTTCTAAAAATTAGGGTTTAGCCATATGTTACCTTTTCCATCCGAGATGTCCAAAACTTGACTCATAGTCTATTTTTGGATTATTTATGAGCAGTTAGTATTTCTCAAAAATTAGGGTATAGTTTTGAGTAACGATAAGTTACTTTTCCTTCTAACTTGTTCAAACTCAACTCATACTCTCTTTCTGAAAATTTTCGTGAGTGGTTTGTATTTTACGAAAGTGGGTACTGATTTGTTATTGTTTCTATCCGACATGTCCAGATTCGACACATAGCATTTGTCTTGATAATTTCCTAAACGGTTAGTATTTTCTAAAAATTAAGTTCTAGCTGTGCGTAAAAATATGTTACTTTTTCCATATCTTATGTCCAAATTGGACTCTTTATCCCTGTCTGGATAATTTCAAGAGCGTTTACTATATTCCATATGATAAGTTACTTTTTCCATACGATATGTCCAAACTCGACAAATCGTCATTGTTAGGATAATTTCCTTAGCATTTAGTATAATCTGACAATTAGGGTCTAGCTCTGGGTGACGATCTATTATTTTTTCATCTGACATGTCTGAATGCAACCATTATTCTATGTAATAATAATTTCTAAAGCATTTCCTATTTTCTAAAAAATAAGGTTTAACATTGGGTTTCGATATGTTATTTTTTCCCTTCGACATGTGCAAATCGACTCATAGTCTCTATGTCGATAATATCCAGACCGGTTAGTCTTTTCTTAAAATTAGCGTCTATTCGTGGGTACCCAGATGTTACTTTTTCCATATGACATGTCCAAACTCGCCTCATAGTCTCTGTCTTGATAATTTCAAGAGCGTTTAGAAGTTGTAGAAAATTAGGGACTAGCCGTGGGTACCCATATTTTATAATTTCCATCCGATACGTCCAAACTCAACTCGTAATCTATATCTAGATAACATTCTAAGAGGTTAATATTTCTCACTAATTAGTGTCTACTCGTGGGTACCGATATATTACTTTTCTGTCCAACATGTCCAAACTCGACTCTCGGTCTCTGCCATGATAATTTCCAGAGAGATTTGTGTTTTCAGAAAATTAGGATCTAGGCGTGGGTACCCAGATATTAAATTTTCCATCCGTCATATACAAACTCGACTCATAGTCTCCTTCTCGACAAATTCTGGGGCAATTAGGATTTTTAGAAGTTAAGATGTAAATGTGGGTATTGATAAGTTACTTTTTCTATGCGACTTGTCCAGATTCGACTCATTCTTTGTCTAGATAATTTCCTAATGGATTAGTATTTTCTAAAATTTAGGGTCTAACCTTGGTTACTGATATACTACTTTTTCAATACGACATGTACAAACTCGACTCATAGTCTCTGCGTGGATAATTATAAGATCTCTTAGTAATTTCTTAAATTATGATCTAGTCGTTGATAGCGATATGTTACTTTTTCTATCTGACAAGTCTAGATTTGGTTCATGGTCTCTTTCATGATATTTTCTTGAGCGGTTAGTATTTTCTGAAAATTAGGGTTTAGCCGTAGGTACTAATATGTTACCTTTTCTAAGCGTAGTTTTCTTAGCGGTTAGTATTTTACAAATGTTAGGGTCGAGTTGTGGGTACTCATATGTTAAATTTGATATCTGACATGTCCAAATTTGACACATAACATATGTCTAAATATTTTCCTAAGCGGTTTGTATTTTAAAAAAATTAGGATCTACCCGTGGGTTCATATATGTTACTTTTCCATACAATATCTCCAAACTTGGCTAATAGTATTTGTCAGGTTAATTTCCTGACAATTAGTATATTCGGACAATTAGGGTCTACTTGTGGGTAATGATATGTTACATTTTATCTGACATGTCCAAATTTGAATTTTAGTATCTGTCTGGATAATTTGCAGAGCGTTTACTATTTTTCAAAAATTAGGCTCTAGCCGTGGGTACTGATATGTTACTTTTTCCATTCGACATTTCTAAAATAGACTCATAGTTTCTGTTTGGATAATTTCAAGATCGGTTGGTATTTTCTGATAATTAGGGTCTACCTGTGGGTACCCTCGTGTGTTACGTTTTCCATCCGACATGTCCAAACTCCACTCATAGTCTCTCTCAGGATAATTTCTTGAGCCGTTAGTATTTCTCAAAAATTAGGATATACCCATATGCTACTTTTTCATCTCCCGTTGGATAATTTTCAGGGTGGTAACTTTTTTCCAAAAATTACCGTATAGCCATGGGTACTGATATGTTACTTTTTCCAGCCTAAATATTCAAACTTGGCAAATTGTCTATTTCTCTATAATTTGCAGAGCTGTTTGTATTTTATGAAAGTTTGGGTCCAGCCGTGGGTACTGCTGTGTTAATTTTTCTATCCAACATGTCCAGATTCGACACATAGCCTTTGTTTGGTTATTTGCTGAACGGTTAGTGTTTTCCAATATTTAGAATCTTTCCCAGGGTACATATATATTACTTTTTCCATATGACATTTCTTAAATTGACCCATAGTCTTAGTCTGGATAATTTTTTGAGTGGTTAAAATTTTTCAACAGTTAGGGTCTAACTGTGGGTATCGACATTACCAAATTCGGTTTGTAGTCTCTGTTTGAATAATTCTGAAGCGTTTCCTATTTTCCAAAAATTAGGGTCTAGCCGTGGGTATTGATATGTTACTTTTTCCATTCGAAATGTGTAATGTCGACTCATAGTCTATGTCTGTATAATTTCAAGATCGGTTAGTCTTTCCTGAAAATTAGGGTCTATCTTTGGGAACCTGTATGTTACTTTTTCTTTGGACATATCCAAAGTCGACTCATAGTCTCTTCAAGATACCTTACTCAGCCGTTAGTATTTCTCAAAAATTAGGATCTAGTCATGTGTACAGATATGTTACTTTTTCCATCTGACATGTCCAAACTCGACTGTTAGTCTCTATCTGGATAATTTCAATAGCATTTAGTATTTTCAGAAATTAATGTTTAGCCGTGGGTACCCATATGTTACTTTTTCCATTCAACATGTCCAAACTCGACTCATAATCTATGTCATGATAATTTTATGAGCGCTTAATATTTCTAAAACATTAGTGTCTAGTCGTGGGTAACAATATGTTACTTTTCCATCCAACATGTCCAGACTCAACTCTTGTCTCTACCAGGATTAATTCCAGAGAGATTTTATTTTCAGAACATTAGGGTCTAGGCGTGGATACCCATATGTAATTTTTTTCATCCGACATATCCAGACTCGAGTCATAATCTATGTCAACATAGTTTTCTGAGCGGTTAATATTTCTCAAAAATTAGGATTTATGCATGGGTACCCATATGTTACTTTTACTATCTCACATGTCCAAAATCGACTTACTGTCTCATTCTAGACAATTTCCTGAGCAATTAGTATTTTACGAAAGTTAAGGTCTAGTTGTGGGTACTGATTTGTTATTTTTTCTATCCAACATGTCCAGATTCGACACATTGCTTTTGTCTTGATATTTTCCTGAGCGGTTAGAATTTTCCAAAATTTAGGTAAAGTCGTGGTTACATATATATTTCTTTTTTCCATCCAACATGTGTTAACTCAACCCATAGTCTTTCTTTGGATAATTTCTTGAGCAGGTACAATTTTCTGACAAATAGCGTCTAGCCGTGGATACTAATATGTCACTCTTTTCATCCCCATGTCAAAATTTGACTCTTAGTCTCTGTCTGGATAATTTCCTGAGCGGTTATTTTTTTTTAAATTAGGATCTAGCCGTGGGTACCAATATGTTACTTTTGCCATCCGAAATATTCAAACTCAACTCATAGTCTCTTTTTGGATGACTTTCGGAGTGGTTAGTATTTTATGAAAGTTAGGGTCCAGTCGTGGGTACTGCTGTGGTGCTTTTTGTATACAACATGTCCAAATGTCTAAAATTTAGGGTCTAGCCCTTGGTACATGTATGTTAATTTTTCTATACAAAATTTCCTAATTTGACCCATAGTATTAATATTAGCGGTTAGTATTTCTCAAAAATAAGGGTCTAGTCGTGGGTACCGATATGTTAATTTTCCTTCCGACATGTTCAAACTCGAAAAATAGTTTCATTCTGGATAATATCCCGAGCGGTTAGTATTTTACGAAAAATAGGATTTAGCCGAGGGTACTAATATGTTACTTTTCTACCAGACATGTCAAACATGTTTCTAGATATTTTCGTGAGCATTTAGTATTTTCCAAAATTTATGGTCTAGTTGTGGGTACAAATATGTTACTTTTTTCAAACGACATGTTCTAACATGACTCATGGTTTGTGTCTGGATAATTTCTTAAACGGTTAGTATTCCTCAAAAATTAGGGTCTAGCCATTGGTATCGGTATGCTACTTTTTTAATCTAATATGTACAAACTCGACTCATAATCTCTGTCTAATAATTTCCTATGCTGTTAGGAAATTATCCAGACACCTCTTTGGAAATTATCTAGACAGATTCTATGAGTCGAGTTTATGTCTCAGTAATTTCCTTAGCGGTTAGTTTTTATCAAAAATTAGGATCTAGCCGTTGGTATCGATATTTTAATTTTTTAATTAAACATGTCCAAACTTGACTCGTAGTATATGTATATCTAGCTGTGGGTACTCATATGATAATTTTCCATCCGACATGTCCAAACTCGACACATAGTATATGCATGAAAAATTTCTTGAGGGGCTAGTATTTTTGGAAAATTATGGTCTAGCCGTTGGTATTGATATGTTAATTTCTGACATGTTCAAACTCGATCCACAGTCTCATTCTAGATAATTTCATGAGCTGTTAATATTTTAGGAAAATAAGGGTTTAGCCGGGCTACTTATATGTTATTTTTTCTATCCGACATATCAAGATTCAATATATAGTCTTCGTCTTGATATTTTCCAGAACACTTAGTATTTTACAAAAATTTAAGGTCTAGTCGTGGATACAAATACGTTACTTTTTTATACGACATGTCCTAACTCGACCCATTGTCTTTGTTTGAATAATTTCTTGAGGGTTAGAAATATCCGTTAATGAGGGTGTTGTTAAGGGTACTAATATGTTATTATTCATCCAACATAACTTTTCCAAAAATTATGGTCTACACATGGGTACGGATATGTTACTTTTTCCATCCGACAAATCCAGATTCGAATTAGTCTCTATTTGAATATTTTCTAGAGAGATTAATATTTTCCAAAAATTAGAATCTAGCCATAGTACTGATATGTTACTTATTCCATATGTCATGTCCAGATTCGAGTCGAAGTCTCTTTCTGGATAATATCAAATTCAGATAGTATTTTCTGAAAATTTTGGTTTAACTGTGGGTACTTATGTGTTACTTTTTTTGTCTGACATGTCTATATTCTAATCATAGTCTCTATCTAGAGTATTTTCTGAGAGGTTAGTATTTTCTGAAAATTAGAATTTATTCGTGGGTATGTTACTTTTTCCAACTGACATTTCTTGATTTGGCTCACGATCTCATAAGGATATTTTCCTGAGCATTTGGCATTATCTGAAAATTATGTTTTAGGCGTGGGTACGGATATGTTACTTTTTCCACCCAACATGTCCAAACTCGACTCATCGTCTCTATTTGGATAATATGGTGGGTGGTTAATATTTTCAGAAACTTTTGGCCTAGTCGTGGATACCGATATGTTACTTTTTCCATTCCATTTGTCAAGATTTAACACATAGTCTATGTTTGAATATTTCCTATGTGGTTAAAATTTCTCAAAAAGGGTCCCGCCGTCGGTACCGATATGTTACTTTTTCCATCCGACATGTCCAACCTTGATTTCTAGTATATGTTTGGATAATTTCATGAGCGGTTAGTATTTTTTAAAAATTAGTGTCTATCCGTGGGTACCAATATGTTAGATTTTCCATCTGACATATCCAAACTCGATTTATAGTCTTTGTCTAGATAACTTCCAGAGTGATTAGTATTTTTAGAAAACTAAGGTGTAGCCGTGGGTACCCATATGTTACTTTTTCAATTCGATAAGTCCAAACTCCACTCATTGTCTACTTGGATAATTTTTTGAGTAGTTAGAATTTCTCAAAAATTAGAATGTTGTCGTCGATATCGATATGTTACTATTTCCATCCGACATGGTTAAACATGACTCATAGTCTCATTCAGGATAATATCCTGAACGGTTAGTATTTCACAAAGACAAGGGATTAGCCGAGGGTACTGATATGTTACTTTTTCTATCCGACATGTACAAACTCGACCTATCGTCTGTGTTTGGATTATTTCATATGAGGTTTGTATTTTCTAAGAATTAGGATCTAGCTGTGGGTACCGATATGTTACTTTTTCCATCCGAAATTTCCAAACTCGACTCATAGTCTCTGTCAGGATAATTTCAAGAGTGTTTAGTATTTTCAGAAAATTAGGGTGTACTTGTGGGGGTACCCATACATTACTTTTTCCATCTGACATGTCCAAGCTAGACTCATTTTCTATGTTTGGATAAATATTTGAGCGGTTAGTATTTCTCAAAAATTAGGTTCTAATTGTTGGTACTAATATGTATAACATGTTTAGATTGGAGTCCTAGTCTCTATCTGAATATTTTCATATCGGTTGGTATTTTCTAAAAAAATGGGTGTAGCTGTGGGTACCTATATGTTACTTGTCCATCTCACATGTCTAGATTCGTACAATATTCAATATCTGGATTATTTCCTGAGTTGTTATTATTTTCTGAAAATTATGATTTAGTCGTGGGTAGTGATATATTAGTTTTTACATCAGGACATGTCCAGATTTGCCTCATGATCTCTGTCTGGATATTTTTCTTAGCAGTTAGTATTTGCTGAAAATTAGGATCTAGGCGTGGATACTGATATGTTAATTTTTCCATCCGACATGTCCAAACTTGACTCATACTCTCTGTCTGGATAATATCTTGTGTGGTTAATTTTTCTGAAAATTTGGGCCTAGTCGTGGATACCAATTTGTTACTTTTTCCATTCCACATGAAAAGATTTAACACGTAATCTATGTCTGAATATTTTCTTGACTGGTTAATATTTCTCAAAAATTAGGGTCTTGTCGTCGGTGCCAATATGTTAACTTTTTCATCCGACATGTCCAAACTCGGCTCATAGTCTCTGTCTGGAAAATTACCAGACCGATTAGTATTTTTAGAAAATTAGGTTGTACCATGGGTACCCATATGTTACTTTTTACATCTGACATGTCCAAACTCGACTCATTTTCTATGTTTGGATAAATTTGGTTAGTATTTATCAAAAATTAGGATCTAGTCGTGGGTACCGATATGTTACTCAATCCGTCCGACATGTTCAAACTCAACACATAGTCTCATTTAGGATAATATCCTTAACGGCTAGTATTTTATGAAAATTAGGGTTTAGCCGAGCGTACCAATACGTTACTTTTTCTATCCGAAATGTCGAGCATTTATCTAGATATTGTTTTGAGCGGTTATTATATTCCAAAATTTATGGTCCAGTAGTGGGTTCAAATATGATATTTCCTAACTCGACACATACTCTATGTCTGGATAACTATCTAAGCGGTTAGTATTTCTCATAAATTAGGGTCTAGTCGTGGATACCGATATATTACTTTTTCAGTCCAACATGTCCAAACTTGACTTATAGTTTTTGTCTAGATAATTTCCTAAGCGGTTAGAGTTTTCTGAAAAATATGGTCTACCCGTGGGTGCCAATATGTTACTTTTTCATCCAGCATTTCCATACTCAAATCATAATCTCTATTTTCCTGACCGGTAATTATTTTCTTAAAATTAGGGTCTACCTGTGGGTACTGATATGTTAATTTTTCCATTTGACATGTCCAAACTCGACTCCTACTCTCTGGCTAGATAATTTCCTGAGTGGTTATTATTTTCTAAAAATTATGGGCTAGCCGTGGGTATCGATATGTTACCGTTTCTATCTGACATGACCAAACTCGACACATAGTCTATGTATGAAAATTTACCTAATCGGTTAGTATTTATAAAAAAATAAGGGTCTAGCCGTGGGTGTTGATATGATACTTTATCCATCATGTAGAAATTTGACTCATAGTTGATGTCTAGATAGTCTTTTAAGAGTTTGTATTTTCTGAAATTAGGGTCTATCCGTGGAAATATGTTAATATTTCCATTCGACATGTCAAAACTCAACTGATAGTCACTGTTTTGATAATTGACTAAGTGATTAATATTTTGTACAATTAAGGCCTAACAGTGGGCACTAAGATTTTACTTTATTATACGTGTCCAGATTCGACTCATAGTCTTTGACTGGATAATTTCTTGAGTGGTTAGTATTTTCCAAAAACTAGGGTCTAGCTGTGGGTACCAATATGTTTCTTTTCCCATATGACATGTCCAAATTAGACTCCTAGTCTTTTATGGATAATTTCATAAGCGATTAGTATTTTCTAAAAATTAGGGTCTAGCAGTGGGTCTCCATATATTACTTTTTCATCCAACACGTCCAAATTCAAATGATAGTCTCTATCTGGATAATGTTCGAAGCGGTTAGTATTTTCCAAAAATTAGGATCTAGCCGTGTGTACTGATATGTTACTTTTTACATGAAAATTAGGATCAGGTCCGAAAAATTGTTACCCGTAAAAACCCAAAACATTTTGGGTACAAATCGGTTGAATATTTTCAGGTGTATTATACCCGAAGTCAGAAAATTTTACCCGAAATACTAGAAAATACGAAAGAAATACCTGAAAATATCTGAAAATATCAGACAGAGACTATGATTCGAATTTGGACATATCGGTACCGATAAGTTACTTTTTCCATTCGACATGTTCAGGTTCTCATTCGACTAATATGTTAATTTTTTAGATCTACCCGTGGGTACTATTATGTTACTTTTCCTATTCGAGATGTTCAAACTCGACTTATACTCTCTTACTGGATAATTTCCTAATCGGTTAGTATTTTCCAAAAATTGGTGTCAAGCCATTGGTACCCAGATATTATTTTTTCCATCCAACATGTCCATACTCAACTCATAGTTTTTGTCTGTATAATTTTCGGAGCGTTAGTTGTTTTCAAAAATTAGCGTCTAGACTTTGGTATCGATATGTTACTTTTTCATCCAACATTTCCAGACTCAAATCATAGTCTCTTTCTGGATATTTTCCTAAGCAATTAGAATTTTTCAAAAATTAAAATTTAGCTGTGGTACCGATATGTTACTTTTACCATCCGACTTTTTTAGATTTGACTGATAATTTTCTATGTGTGGATAATTTTAAAAACATTAAGGTCTAGCCATGGGTACCGATTTGTTACTTTTTTATCCCACATGTCCAAACTCAACTCATTGTGTCAGTTTGAAAAAAATTCAAAAGTGGTTTGTCTTTTTGGAACATTAGGGTCCACCTGTGGATACCGTTATGTTACTTTTTCCATACGATAAGTCCAAAATCAACTCATATTCTCTGTATGGATAATTTCTTGAAAGGTTAGTATTTCAAAAATTA
This sequence comes from Cardamine chenopodiifolia, assembly GCA_963922655.1. Taxonomy (NCBI): domain Eukaryota; kingdom Viridiplantae; phylum Streptophyta; class Magnoliopsida; order Brassicales; family Brassicaceae; genus Cardamine; species Cardamine chenopodiifolia. The sequence goes on along the minus strand of OZ000486.1, from coordinate 10,320,129 downwards.
GGTTCTACTTGCGGGTAGTGATATGTTATTTTTACCATCAGACATGTCCATATTCGAATCATAGTCCCTTTCTTAATATTTTCCTGAACGGTAAGTATTTTCCAAAAACTAGGGTATAGCCATGGGTACCGATATGTTACTTTTTCCATCTGACATATCCAAACTCGACTTATAGTCTTTGTCTGGATAATTTCTTGTTGTGGGTATCAATATGTTACCTGAAAATTTAGGGTCACGCTGTGGGTATCAATATGTTACTTTTCCATCCCACGTGTCCGGATAAGACTTATGTTCTCTGCCTGGATATTTTCCTGAGTAGTTAGTTTTTCTGAAATTTGGGTCTAACCATGGGTAGGTGTGGGCATTCGGGTATTCGGGTCGGTTTTGGGTAGGAACATATCGGCTTCAGGTCTTTTGGGTAAAAGATTTTTAGATCAGTATAGATACCCACAGAGTTTCTGATCGGTTCTATTCGAGTTCAGGTCATTTCGGGTCCAAAATATTATTACCAGTAAAAATCAAAAATTTAGGTACAAATCGATTCGAGTATTTTCGTTGTATTATATCCGAATTTGGATAATGTTACCCAAAATATCAGAAAATACCTGAAAATACCTGAAAATACCCGAAAATATCAGACAGAGACTATGAATCGAATATGGACATGTCGGTACTGATATGTTATTTTTTCCATTCGACATGTCCAGATTTGACTAATATGTTACTTTTTAAGATCTAGCTATGGGTACCGATATGTTACGTTTTCCATCCGACATGTTCAATCTCGACGTATAGTCTCTTACTAGAAAATTTCCTAAGCGGTTAGCCGTGAGTACCCACATAATATTTTTCCCATCCGACATGTCCATACTCTACTCATTGTTTCTGTCTAGATATTTTTTAGCCGTTAGTATTTTTCGAAAATTAGTGTCTAACCTTGGGTATCGATATGTTACTTTTTCATTCGACATTTCCAGAATCAAACTTGAAGTCTCTATCTAGATATTTTCCTGAGCAGTTCGAATTTATCAAAAATTAGGGTTAGTCATGGTACCGATATGTTACTTTTTCCATGAGACATGTCCAGATATGACTCGTGGTCTATATCATGATAATTTACCAAAATTTTGGGTCTACCGTGGGTACCGATATGTTACTTTTTCCATACGACAAGTCCAAACTCGACTGATAGTATTTGTATGGAAAATTACCTGAGAGGTTTGTATTTTCAAAAATTAGGGTCTAGTTGTGGGTACCAATATGTTACTTTTTCAGTCCGACATGTCCATATTGAACGTATATGTTAATTTTTCAATCTGACATGTCGAGATTCGACACATTATCTATGACTGAATATTTTCATGAGCGGGTAATATTTTCCAAAAATTAGGGCTAGCCGTGGGTACCGATATGTTATTTTTTCATGCGACATATCCAGATATGACTTATGGTCTCTGTTTGGATAATTACCCTTAGTGGTTAGTATTTTCCAAAAATTAGGGTCTAGTTAGGATATGTTACTTTTTCCATCCAACATGTCCACATTTGAATCATAGTTTCTACTTGGATATTTTCTTGAGAAGTTTGTATTTTCCAAAAAATAGGATCTAGTCGTGGAGACCGATATATTTCATTTTCCATCTGACATATCCAGATTTGGCTCATGGTCTCTGTTTGAATAATTTCCTTAGCGGTTAGTGTTTTCAGAAAATTAGGGTCTAGCCGTGAGTATCAATATGTGATTTTTTCCATCCAACCTATCCAAACTCGACTAATAGTCTATGTTTGGATAATTTCCAAAGCGGTTAGTATTTTCTAAAAATTAGTCTCTAGTCGTAGGTACTCATTTGTTTCTTTTTCCAATCCGACATGTCCTGATTTGACTTATGGTCTTTCTCTAGATATTTTCCTGACAGGTTAATATTTTCCAAAAAATTAGGGTTTGGCCGTGGGTACCAATATGTTACTTTTTTCATCCGGCATGTCTAGATTCGGATCATAATATCTATCTGTATATTTTCTTGAGCGGTTATTATTTTTTAAAAATTAGGATCTAGCCGTGGGTAGCAATGTGTTTCTTTTTCCATCTGTCATGTCCAAATTTTGCTCATGGTCTATGTCTGGGTCATTTCATGAGAGGCTAGTAATTTCCAAAATTTAACATCTAGCCGTTGGTATCGATATGTTACTTTTACCATGTGACATTTCTGGATTTGTCTCATATGTTACTTTATAGGATCTTGCCGTGGGTACCAATCTGTTACTTTTTCCATTCGACGTATTCAAAATTGACTTATAGTCTCTTAGTGGATAATTTCCTAAGCGGTTAGTATTTTCTGAAAATTGGGTCTCGTCGTGGATACCCGTGTATTTGTTTTTCCATCCGACATGTCCATACTAAACTCATAGTTTTTGTCTGGATAATTTTCTAATCCATCAGTATTTTTTTTAAATTAGGTTCTAGCCTTGGGTACCGATAGGTTACGTCATTCATTCAACATGTCCAAATTCAAATATATTCTCTATCTGGATATTTTCCTGAGCAGTTAGAATTTTTTAAAAATTAGGGTTTAGCCATGGTACTGATATGTTACTGTTTTCATCCGACATGTCTAGATTTGACTCAAGGTCTTTGTCTGAATAATTTAAAAAAATTTATATTCTAGCCGTGGGTACCGATTTGTTACTTTTTTGTCCCACATGTTCAAACTCGACTCATAGTCTGTTTGAAAAAAAATTCATGAGTGATGTGTTTTTCCGAAAATTAGGATTTAGTTGTGGGTACCGATATGTTACTATTTCCATAGTATATGTCCAAACTTGACTCATAGTCTCTGTCTGGAAAATTTCGTAAGAGGTTAGTATTTACAAAAATTAGGGTCTAGACTTGGGTATCGGTATGTTACTTTTTCCATCTGACAAGTTCTTTTTTCCATCTGACATGTCTATATTCGAATCATAGTCCCTTTCTTTAAATTTTCTTGAACAATTAGTAGTTTAGGAAAATTAGGGTCTAGCTGTGGGTACCGATATGTTACTTTTTCCATCGCACATGTCCAAACTCATAGTCTTTGTCTAAATAATTTCTTGAGCAGTTAGTATTTTTCAAAAATTAGGGTCTAGCCATGGGTATCGATATGTTACTTTTTCCATCTGATATGTCCATATTTTACTCATGGTCTATGTCCGGATATTTTCCTAAGCGGTTCATATTTTATGAAAATTAGGATCTAGCCGTGGGTATCATTATGTTTCTTTTTCCATTCGACAAGTCCAAACTTGATTCTTAGTCTATGTCTGGAGAATTTTCTGAGCGATTAATATTTTCTGAAAATTAGGGTCTAGGCTTGGGTACCCATATGTTACTTTTTCTATCCGACATGTCCAAACTTGACTCATAGTCTATGACTGGATAATTTTGGTTATTATTTATTAAATATTAGGTTCTAGTTGTGGGTACCGATATGTTTCTTTTCCATCCGACATGGTCAAACTTAACTTATATTCTCTTTCTGGATAATTTCCTAATGGTTAGTATTTTCTGAAAATTGAGTTCTGGCTGTGGGTACCCATATATTATTTTTTCTATCCGACATGTCCATTCTCAACTCATAGTTTATGTCTGGAAAATTTTCTGAGCAGTTACTGTTTTCCAAAAATTAGGGAATTCTTAAAACAATTATATTTCCATAAATTAGGTTACTCATCTATGTTACTTTTTTTACTCCGACATGTATAGATTCGACACATTTTTTATGTCTGAATATATTCATGAGTGGTTAATATTTTCCAAAAATCAGGGTACAGATATGTTACTTTTTCATCCGACATGTCCAGATTTGACTTATGGTATCTGTCAGGGATAATTTTCATGAGCGGTTACTATATTCCAAAAATTAGGGTCTAGTTGTGGGTGCATGTCCACATTCGAATCATAGTCTCTACCTCAATATTTTCTGAGCAGTTTGTATTTTTCAAAAATTAGGATCTAGCTATGGAGACCGATATAATACTTTGTCCATATGACATGTCCTAATTTAGCTCATTGTCTGTGTTTGGATAATTTCCTGAGTGGTTAGTATTTTCCAAAACTTAGGGTCTAGCCGTGAGTATCAATTTATTACCTTTTCAATTCGACATGTCAAGATTCGACTTATAGTCTTTGTTAGGATAATTTTCTAAGTGGTTAGTATTTTTTAAAAATTAGGGTCTAACAATGGTTACCGATATGTGCTTTTTTTTCATCTAACTTGTCCAAAGCGGTTAGTATTTCTGAAAAATTGTGTCTAGTTGTGGGTACACATATGTTACGTTTTGGGTTTTCTTCAAAAAAACCATCCACCTCGATTTTTTTGCAAGAAAAATCCTCACCCGAAACTTGTGCAAGTCAATCCTACAACCTGCAAAGTCACCCGCAATACTGGACCTCCGCATATCGTCGATGTCACCCCGTTACTTGTCGTTAGAAAACTAACGGTTTGATCAAAACGACGTCGTTTTGAGTAAAAGAAAACAACAAACTGTTTTGTTCTTATCTCGCCGTTTTTGTGTATAAAACAATACGATATTCTCTTTTGATTGTTAATTTTCATTTAATATATTAAAAAAACAAAATTTAAGTTGAAGTTGAAATTAAAATTAGAATTCAAAACTAGAACAATTCCCAGAAAGTTAAAACAAAATGAAGTTATACATGATTAACAAAACCGAAATTGATTCGTCCGAGTAAACCCAGCCACCGCCACCGCCTCCACCTTCTTCCTTCCCTCCACTAGCTTCTCCTCAGCCTCCACCTGCGAAATCGGAAAAGTTACAGCGTCGAGGCTGGAGCACGGTGGAGTCTCTGCTGTGCGTCTCTTAGCTGACCCTTTCTCCAAGACTTTATAAATCTCATCAGCAGTAGACACAATTTCTTCTTCCAATCCTCGCACAAAAACACCACCTTTTCCATCTTCCATAAGGGCCAAAGGTTTCTTTGATTTATCATCTGTGAACTTTGTTTCCTCCGGAGCTAAAAGGTCCGTCAATTCTTCATTGTAGAGCTCAAGAAATGAAACTTTCAAACTGTATTCAGCAGCACTTTGTGCCTCCAGTATATTAAGATTCTTCACTGTAGAGCTCAAGAAATGAAGATTTGCTGATTAAGATTTTTTTTTACCAAAATCTGTTCATCATTGACGAACAGCTAGAGAAAAAAGAAATCCCCAAAAAAATAAATATGGTTGAGGAAATCAACCTTTTTATTTTGTTTTCCAACCCAATTGGTTTCGACCGGTCTGGTTTTGGTTTAGTCACAGAAAATAATTTGTTAATCATTTTGGTTTGATTTTATTTTGGTTTGGTTTAATCCCTAAAACGACGTCGTTTTGACTCAAAACAGTTTGTTGTTTTTTTACTCAAACGACGTCGTTTTGAGTTTCCGTTACGTTTTTAACAGAAAGTTAAATGTCGACGTCGACGATATACGGAAGTCCAGTATTGCGGGTGAATTTGCAGGTTATAGGATTGACTTGCACAACTTTCGGATGAGGGTTTTTCTTGCAAAAAAAATCGAGGTGGATGGTTTTTTGAAGAAAACCCTTACTTTTTCCATCCAACATATCCAGAATTTGACTCATGGTCTCTGTGTGGATATTTTCCTGGCCGGTCAATATTTTCCAAAAATTTGGGTTTGGCCATAGGTACCAATATGTTACTTTTTCCATCCACCATGTCTAGATTCGAAACATAGTAGCTATTTGGATATATTTCTGGGCGGTTAGTATTTTCAAAAATTAGGATCTAGCTGTGGGTAACGATGTGTTTCTTTTTCCATCGGACATGTCCTTATTTGGCTCATGGTCTATGTCTGGTTAATTTCCGGAGCAGTTGGTATTTTCCAAAAATTAGGGTCTATCAATGGGTACCGATATGTTACTTTTTCATCCAACATTTCCAAATTTGACTCATGGTCTCTCTGGATATTTTCCTAAGCGATTAGTATATTCCAAAAATTAGGATCTAGCCGTGGGTACCGATATGTTACTTTTCCATCAGACATGTGTAGATTCGACACATATTGTATGTCTGAATATTTTCCTAAGCGGTTAATATTTTTCAAAAATTGGGGTCTAGCCATGTGTATCAATATGTTACATTATTCAACCAACATGTTCAAACTCAAATTCTAGTCTCTGTCTGAATTATTTCCTGAGCCGTTAGTTTTTCTAAAATTAGGAGCTACCTGTGAGTACGTATATGTTATATTTTTTATCTGACATCTCCAAACTCGAACATAGTCAATGACTAAAATTTTTCCTGAGCAGTTGGTATTTTCCAAAAATTAGGGTCTGTCCATGGGAACCAATATGTTACTTTTGCCATCCGAGAAGTCCAGATTCGACACATATTCTGTATTTGAATATATTTGTGAGCGATTAATATTTCTCAAAAATTAAGATCTAGCAATGGATGTCGATTTTTTACTTTTTCCATCTGACTTTTCCAAAGCCAACTCATAGTCTATGTAGGTTACTTTTCTATCTGAACTGTCCAAACTCGACTCAAAGTCTATGTCTGGATAATTTTCTGAGCGGTTAGTATTTCTTTAAATTTAGGGTCTAGCCGTGGGTACCTAATTCTTAGAGTTTTAACCCAAGAATATGAGTGAATGTGCACAGACAACGCAGTAGTATAAATAGGATCAAATCCACATAGACCAAGGTTGCTCTAGAATTCTTATCGAATGAATGGTAAGGTAAGACGAAGAAAGGTTGTTTGATTTAATATGAAACTAAACGAACCAATAAAAGTAAATAAATTTTGTAAACAATTGGATTAAAAGCGTTAGACTTTATGGATAATCGCCAGAAATCAGAGATCACCAACCAAATAACTATTCAGGACATTAATAATAACTATTTAGAACTTGAACATAAACATCTAACCAATCCACTGACGTGGTATCAATAACTATGTCTAACCACCTAAATATCTAAGCTGTCATTTGAACTTAAAATCCTAGACAAGCATTAACTAGCAGTTCGACATGTTCATGTATCATAATATCATCAGCTTTCATTGGATAAGGACAATACACTAACCTATGTTCTATCCAGTAACCTATAACGCTTTTGGTAAATAAGTTAAACCCAAGATCATAGACTAAGTGATTAAGTTACCCTAAATAATGAGAACAACAACAAATGAAGATGAGGAAAGATAAAACCCTATTTGTGTCTGATTCAGTGATTCTTCATTCCTTTGAAACCCTAAACCCTAAATAGAGAACTACTCAACCATGGAAGCTGAGAAACAACCAAGGTTTGATGATGAACTCATAATGATCCAATAAAATAACAAAAGCGTAGATAGTTATAAAGCACTAGAATAGAGAATAAAGAAAAATATAGCTTAAACAATGGCTTAATAGTCACATCCATCAAATACAACGCAACTTGTGTTTTTATTTGTGTTCCATCTGCCTAACCAGTCTCTGTCAATAATAGATCCCGAAAATCTAACCAGATTATGTACAATAGTTTCGGTGTATCATGGATAAACCAAACAACTCCATACCTTGAAGCTTGGGATAACTTTTACGAATAAGAAGATATGTTGATTTAGTGTTGAATACTACCTTGTATTTATCCTCTGAGCACCGCCAAAGATGCTTATCAACTGCCTTGATTCCCAGATCTAGCTGAATGAGGTTAGAAATTGACTCCTCAATATCTTTCAGCTCCTCATTCCTATGCACTCGTCATCGATGCTTAGCTATAACCATTACTAATGAACTTGAGATGGGAATTCCCCAATTTATGACTCCTTGCATACATGTGATATCAATTAATCGCCCTCACTCTCTCCAATTGTAATACCAAAAGGAAATAGAGATTCCTGATCCCACTTCTACTCGATGAAATTCACGTGCAAGATCACGATACTTCAACAATTTCTTCCACATGCAAGATCCCATGGTAGTATTTTCTCTTGCTAACACAAAAGTTCCATTCCGAATTAAGTACTTCCATATCCAAGATACCCAAAGAGAAGGTTGATTTGAAAGTATTTTCCATATTAGGTTCAAACAACTAACCTTGTTTGTCTCATGAAGTGATTTCAAGCCCATTCCACCCTCACTCTTAAGCTTACATAGATCTGCCCAAACTATTTTAATCTTTCGGCAATTCAGCTCTGGACCAGACCCTAAGAAAACAAAACAAAGTTCCTCTATTTCTAAGACACAACATTTAGGTAATCGAAACGCTGGTATCCAAATATTTGTTAAGCCTGTTATAACCAATTTTATGAGCATTAAACAGCCTGCATAAGAGAGATGACTTGCTGTCCAAGAGATTATCTTTAACTGTATTTTCTCCGGGAGAGGCGCAAAATCATCTGGAGTCATTCTCCTAGTCATCAATGGGAGGCCCAAGTAACGAACCTGTAGTGTACCTTCTGCAAATGGGAACTTTTCTAGTATACTTTCTCTTATGCTTGGTGAGATTCCTGTGTGGAAAATTATAGATTTTTCTAGATTTATCTTTAACCCCGAGCGAGAACTAAAACTTTCAAAGATCCTAATGACCTCCTCAACTGAATGCTTTGTACCTTCCACAAAGACCATAATGTCATCAACAAAGCATATGTGCCTGAGACCAACATTTTTGCACTTTGGGTGAAAACCTAGAAGCCTTTTCCGTGCTGATTCATCAATCATGATTGAGAACATTTAAACACATAACAAAGATATAAGGTGACAAAGAACAGCATTGGCGTAAGCCCCTTAAGCTTCCAAAATACTCTGCTCACTCACGGGTAAAAGGTCTTTTTTGACCCGTACTTTTTTCAAAGTGCCATTTCCAACATTTACAATCATATAGTGCTAATTTACGCCTAAACACTCAAAAAATTCAAATTTCAGACCTAAACTAAAAATATTGTACCTAATTCGGAGTCATCATTAACGGATTTTAGTCAACCATTACAACTCCAGGCTCAGCTGACACAGAGGCATTAAACGACGTCGTTTTAAGAAAATAAATTTTAAAATTATTTGGTTAACCCAGGACTCGAACCCTAGACCTCAAACACTTTAGTGCGTGATTTTTACTGGTTGACTACAACCATCATGTATAATACAAACTTTTAAAGATAAAAACCCAACCCTTAAAAAAATCAATTTTATAAAAAAATTGGTGAACCCTTGGCTTAAACCCTTTTGCGTGTGACTTTTACCACTTGACCACAACCATCATCAACTACAAGTCTTACATTTTAATTTCAATACCCAAAACATTTTACAGTTTTTTAAAATTAAAAAATTCAAATAAATATTTAATTTAAAATTATATACAAAATTTAAATGTTTAATTTTATTTTAAAATTTAAATGTTTTCTAAAATGTTTATATTATTTAAAATTAAACATTTAATTGTAAACATTAAAAAATTTAAACATTTTAAATTTTTAAACAATTTAAATTAAAAATGAAACATTTAAAATATTTATATAATTTTAAATTAAAATTTAATTAAAATGTTTTAAATTTAAAACATTTTTAAATGTTTCATTTTTAATTTAAATTGTTTAAAAATTTTAATTTCACTAACATAAAATGTGTTAGGTATATAAATTTAAATGTAAGGGTTGTAGTCGATGATGGTTGTAGTCAAGTGGTAAAATCATGCGCTAAAGGGTTTGAGGTCGAAGCTTCGAACCCAGGGTTCACCAAAAATTGAAAAATTATTTTCTTAAGATTTGGGTTTATATATATATATAAAAGTTTGTTATACATATACGATGGTTGTAGTCAACCAATAAGAGTCGCACGCTAAAAAGTTTGAGGTCAAGCGGTTCGAGCCTTGGGTTCACCAAAATAATTTTAAAATGATTTTTTTACGGGTTGGATTTATATATTTAAATTTTCGCATTATATACGTACGATGCTTATAATCAACCGGTAAATGACACTCAGAAAAAAGTACGGGTAAAAAAAAACCCTTTACCCGCTAACTCACCATTAACTTGAACAGAGAGCGACACTATTGTTATGCTGAGAGGAATCCAGTTGATAAAACTTTCAGGGAACTCTAATGCATAAAAAATGTTAAGCAGAAAAAACCATTGAACAGAGTCAAAATCCTTCAAAATAACGATTTTCATTGCACATATTAGGGACACACTCTCTTTATGGTAATCTTTAACTAATTCTGCCACCAAAAGTACATTTTCCATCAACAATCTTCCTTTGACAAAAGCTTATTGATTTTGAGTTATAAACCTTGGTAAGACTACTTTGAGCCTATTAGCAAAGATCATCGAGATGACTTTATACATAATATTACAGTAGGAGATAGGCAAGTAGTCTCTCATCTCCATACCTTTCTCTTTTTTAGGGGTAAGCGCTAGAAACTTTGAATTTTTCTTACTTTTGACAGAAACCCCTTCTCAAAAATAGACCATATGGCTATCACAAAGTACCCTACAAGAATATCCCAAGCAGCCGGGCCTGAAAACTTGTTATCTGGCATTGAAAAAACACCTTAATCTCTTCTTTCTGAACCAACCCCAAAAGCAATTGTTTATCTCCATCAGATCAACAGGAATTCATAAGTACTTTTAACTCATCTATAGAAATCCCCTCGAAATCCCCTACGAGGAAATAACCACCAATGAAAGAACGGGAGAGTCGACTTTCGCTGAATTGGTGGATCTCGTAAAAGGGATGGGAGAACAAATGAAGGATATTGTGGACAAGGTTGATGGGTTCGGCAAAAGACTCGGATCCTTGGAAACTTCTATGAAGGAGTTAGAAGAGAAGTCAAAGGTAAGAATTTGTAATAGAAGAGTATAACCGTTGGTAATACTTGGTAATACTATAGTACAACTGTATTTGATTGCAGGCGTCTGCAGACCCATCAGAGGAAGAGAATTCTGGTTCAATAGAGGCACCAGACGAGCATGCTGGTCCTTCCCCAGAGACATTAAATGAGCTTGTTGGTCTTTCCCCACAGCCACCTAACAAGATAAAACGGACTAGAGTAGACGAGAACCCAAATACGCGAGTGACAAGGTCAAAGAAAAATGTGGTGTGAAGACTATATCTTGTACAGATTTATTTTTTAAGACTATGTTGGTTTATTTTTGGATATGAATTTGTAGTATTGGTAATACTTGGTAGAACTATGCTGTTTTTTTGTATCTTAATTCGTACTACTGGTAATACTTGGTAGAACTATGTTGTTTTTTTTGTATTTTAATTCGTACTACTGGTAATACTTTCTAGAACTATGCTATATTTTGTATCTTAATTCGTACTATTGGTAATACTTGGTAGAACTATGCTGTTTTTTTGTATGTTAATTCGTACTACTGGTAATACTTGGTAGAAATATGCTGGTTTTTCTGTATCTTAATTCGTACTATTGGTAATATTTGGTAGAATTATGTTGTTTTCTGTATATTAATTCGTACTATTGGTAATACTTAGTAGAACTATGCTGTTTTTTTTAATCTTAATTTATACTATTGGTAATACTTGGTAGAACTATGCTGGTTTTTTTAATCTTAATTCGTATTACTTGTAATACTTGGCAGAACTATGCTGTTTTTTTGTATATTAGTTCATACTACTGGTAAAAACAAGAGTCTTTCAAAACAAAGGAGAAACAAAGATAAGTCCAAAAGAAATTTAAGTCTTACAAAACAAACAAAGATAAGTCCCCAAGGAATTCTTTTTTATCAAGGCATAGGACCAAAAAACTTTTCGATTCGACCCACAAGCCCAACCACTAACTCCTTCAGGTTTGTAATCTCTTCAGCATTGTTTTCCACCTCCCTAAGCAATTTTTTTATCATCAATTCATGGATTCCGATGCTTCCCTCTTTGGACTGCTCATCAAACTCCTTCCTTAACTTAGTCACATCTTCTTCGATAGCGTGAACCCAAAATTTTCGAATGTGTAAGCCATCATTCTGCACATAAAGACAGATAGAGCATCACATATTCAACATTAATGCCATTATCTAAAATCGATGTCCTTTTCTCACCTTACACACATTCCATGTAAAGTATCTCCTTCCTATGGGCGCTTCGGTTAAGGTCTCCTCGATGATGCTTCCACCACATGGACAACTTAAAGGAAGGTCATAGTCACTATCAGCTATTAAACATTCATGTCGTATAGCTCCTTGTTCCTCTTCTTTTCAGTGTAGTATGGGTCCTTCTCTGAGATTCTATCCATGATTACCTTAATTCAAATCAAAAACCTAACCTTAATCAAAATCAAATAATCAAAATCATTCACAATTGAAAACCAAATCAAAGACCTCACCTTAATTGAAAATCTTACCCGAAATCGATTGAGAAGGAAAAAGAATTCAAGAGAATAAAGAGAATTTAGAGATTTGGGAAGAAGGGAATGAGAGGCTCGAAATGGAGCATGATTTCTCAAATAATGGAGGAGAAGGAAGAGAATAAAGGAAGAGAAAATTTTGCCAAATAATTTGGGGTTGGGCGCCAAAAAATATGTCCCCACGTGTGTATTTTAGGAACATGTACGCCGCCAAATTTACACATAGAGAGGCTCGAAATGGAGCATGATTTCTAAAATAATGGAGGAGAAGGAAGAGAATAAAGGAAGAGAAATTTTTTGCCAAAAAATTTGGTGTTGGGCTCCAAAAAATATGTCCCCACGTGTGTATTTTAGGAACATGTATGCGGCCAAATTTACACATATTTATACTGAAGATAGTAGTTATACCAAAGTTTCAAGTAGTTATACTCTGGATGTTTTCCATTTTAATTAGTATTATGTACCCTTCAAAATTTTATTTTTTTAGTTTTACAGTTAATTTAAGCCGATTAACATATAATTTTTAGTGTTTTATGCATTAATATGTTAAAAACTATATTTCTGTAACTATGTTATCCTAAATTGGTTATTATTTACAAAGTCACCTTAAATAAAAATATATTGTGATTTAATATATAGTATTATTTTAATATCCATCTTAGTACATATTGTAACCATTTATTCTAACATTTACAACGCATATGATTTATTCTTAATACAAAATGTAACATTGTTACATTATTATTATTATTTTCCAGTTATACCAGTTATTCCAAGTCGATTAATGTTTCATAACAATTTAATATATAGTCGTATTGTAATTTTTTTCTTAATACACAATGTAACACTGCAACATAATAATTATTTTTCATTATCAACTTTCATCAACTATACCAGTTATACAAGTTATTCCAAGTCGATTAATGTTTCACAAAAATTTAATATATTGTATTATTGTAATTTTTTTTCTTAATACACAATGTAACATTGTAACATAATTATTATTTTCCATTATCAACTTTCATCACTTATACCAGTTATACCAGTTGATTCCAAGTCGATTAATGTTTAATTCATATTAGTGTCCTTGTCTCGGCCACCTTTTATTTTGCGTCCTTGGACGTTGTTCCCCAGCTGATGGAAACCTTTTTACTTTCTTCCTTCTCGTTTTTACTTTTCGATCCGGAGGTATGATTTGTTTGTTTTGGATATCATCTAGAACATCCTATTGAGACATATCCGGCATTATATAGATTATCCTGTGATACGCCATTGCCCACAACTCCGTCCAATAATATTTTGAACACAACTAATGTAATTAGATGTCACGCACTCTATCATCATGCCTTAGGAATTCAATGTAAATGGCTAATGTGTGTACACAAGGATACCTATCAATATTGAACACCCTACAACTGCAACTCAAGAGCAAGTTCACCAAATAAGGCTTCCCATCACTACCGATGACATTGTATTCAAGCTCTAAAGTGTTTAGCTCCGTCACAATCAATTTCTTAGCAACAGCCCATAAATCATGCATGCAGTTCTCCACTAAAGACACCATTTTATTTGAAATTGATCCAGACACAACCTCCTTCCGATGTTCACTAAACCAATAAGCAAATGCTTTAATGATCGCATCAAGCTTGGGTATTAAGGAGTACTTTCTTGCGTCCTTTAAAACATTGTTCAAAGATTCAACACAATTGCTTGTGTGTAAGTTGTATATTTCTCCTAAATAACAACACCTTGCTCATTTTTCATTCTCGGTACTCTCCTCCAGATACTTGGCCGCAGAAGGATATCTCATCTTAAAAAAAATATAAGAACAGTTGAAATCAGCCACTATGTAATGCCTACTGCACTCCATGAATCTCCATGCGACTACGTCTTTGTTAACGTTAGAAGCATGACCTTCCACATTTTGGGACAAATGCCATATATAATACCCATGATGAGCCTGGGGTTACACATTACCTATGGCGCTGATGAGCCTTGCATTTCTGTCACTCATAAATACCAATTCAGAAGAGTTTGGTATAACGATTTTCAACATCTCCATACACCATGTCCAACTTGTATCATTCTCACCATCGAGTACACCAAACGTTATGCGATAATGGTGACGATTAGGATCTTGAGCAGTGGCAAAAATTAGTACACCACCATATCTGTTCTTGAGAAAAGTTGCATCCACAATTATCATTTTCCTCATGACTTGAAACCCTTCAATGCTAGCTCCCAAAGCTATGACTAGCTACTTGAATTTTTCCTTCTTATTCAATTTCACACGTGTTATTGTACCATCATTGTGCTTCTCTAACATGTGCAAATAGCAATACAACATCTTGTAAATTTCTTCCATGGTACCATGCAAATCACTAACGGCTAGATTTCTCCCTCTCAAAGCTGTGGAGTATGATATATTCACACCTAATTTTGTCTTAAGAAAATCCATGATAACTCTAGGAGTTGGAGTTTTCATTTGTCCTGGATAATCCTCATGCAAAATAGCTGCAACTAATTGTGGTGTGCCTTGTCTCTTCATGTTGATGTCGCTCTTACTAGCCCAAGAGCATGTATGCATCTTGGTATACCTTCTAATCGAGAAACTATATGTATTTCAAATCCTTTTAGTTCGTAAACCCCATTTACAACTTTTTTTACTATATTTTAGCACTAAACGTCCCGAATCAGATCTTTTTATAGCAAAACCAGAACGGTTAACAAATAAGGCTCTATCCACCTCATCTTGCAATGCCTTCCTATATGGAAATTCTTAAAGTAGACTCACACTCAAACTGTTTTCCCATGCATTTACAAACTGACTAGTCTCTACAACAGGTGGAACCTCAACATAATCATCACCCATATATGATCTATCAATACTGTTATCCACACCTTCACCACATGATACAATTCCATCCTCTTTAGTATTATCATCATCATCCACTAACCCCTCATGTTGTTGTTTTGCTTGTTCATTTTCTACGTGCAGAGTAATGAAATTAGCTCTAATTTCACCATCATTTGAATGCAACTCATCATAGTTCATACCACAAGAACTTTTGCCCATTTTCGATAGTTACTTGGGCAGTTCCGATATAGTGATGACATCCACAAACAAAATACATTAACGACTCTCTTTATCAATGGACGTTAGATAAACACATACTTCCTCATCATCAGAAATAGTAAACTTTTCCTCACATCTGACCAGCATTGGATAGTAACTCAATTGCGATCTTGGCATTTAAAACGTATATTGACGTTGTTGCTCAGTGTATCCTGCCAAAAACCTCAATCAGTAATATTAATACTAGATCAAAAATAAATCTGATTGAATTTATTCCGTACCCCTTCGCTCAATGAAAAAATGGGTGTTTTACTAGTTATATTACATTTATCAGTAATTACCAGTTTTATTACATTTATCAGTAATACTAGTTTTACCCAGGTCTCCTATCCGCAAGAACATTAAACTATACATGCGACCTTGGCATTTAAAATGTATGCTGACGTTATTACTACATTTATCAGTAATTCTAGTTTTACTAGTTATATTATATTTATAAGTAATACTAGTTGTACTAGTTATACTACATTTATCAGTAATTACAAGTTTTATTACATTTATCAGTAATACTAGTTTTACCCAGGTCTCATATCCGCAAGAACATTAAACTTTACATACGACCTTGGCATTTAAAATGTATGAGGACATTATTACTACATTTATCAGTAATACTAGTTTTACTACTTATAATAAATTTATCAGTAATACCAGTTTTATTACATTTTATTATCAGTAATACCAGTTTTATTACATTTATCAGTAATACTATTTTGACCCATGTCTCATATCCGCAAGAAATCAACCTGGATCGTCTCGGGTTCTAATCTACGATTCAACCATGGAAATTCATTTGTTACCAATTTAGTCCTAATCGACCCAGATACCATGGTAAAACACCAAATGTGCATAGAATCAAATCCTCAAAATCTAAAACAAAATTTGGAGAACCTGGATTTTGAAGCTCAAGGGAGGCGAAGTAACGGGGATGCAGAGCTCCACTAGTGAGCTAGACGGTGCCGGAGAAAGCTCGACAGTGCGAGGTCGTCGTCGAAGGTAGGTCCACCAGTTTTGTTTTCTTTTTTCGTTTAATTTTTTTTTAAATTCAATATTGATAATTGAAATAAGCGTATTTTTGTATTCACACAATCATTCAACTTAAAATGGATATGTAGATTATCAGACTTTGAATGACCTTCTTAGACTTTGGCGCAATATCGCCTCGCCCTCTGACACCAGAGCTGTCGTTCGGGTCTCTACTTCCACCAGATCTGTTGTTACCCTTACTGGCGGCATAGCAGCCATCGTGCCACTCACAAAACCTAAAACCCTATCGCCTTCAGAATTATCCAGAATCACCTTCACCATGTCAGCCCTTTGCAAGTTTTTTGATAAAAATATTTTGCTGCCGACGAAGTACGTCGCCACCGAAGCTTCTTTTTCATCTATTAAGAAAATAATAATAGAGAGTTTTATTTTGTAACAAAATTTGATATATTTTAAATATTTTTATATATTTTATGTTAAACCGTTATTGCAACCGCTGTTGTATAATCAAAAATTCTCCACAAACGTATATGTTTTTAATTGTTAGACTAGTCGTTTAAATCACTTATAACACTTGAATCGACAACCGTTTGCTTCCGCAAAGTTTTAAATCCACAACCTTACTCACTGTGTTTAAACCAGTAAGGACAAACAAATCAACGATTGTTGGAACTCTGTCATTTAAAATGAAAATTTATTTTTTTTGAAGAAAATGAAGAATTCTTTCGTAACTGCACGATCTAATTTTATAAGGCCCGTAACTAATAATCTTTAACAAAATGATAAATCCATCAAAATCGACTAAAAATTTTGAATCTGACGAAATTTTTAGACTGTTAATAAATTTTGAACAGTGTCAACTCAAGATAGTCGTACTGACTTTATCAAATACTTGTGCTCTTAATCCTCTTTTTTGGATAAAATAAATTGTTATGTGCTTAGAAACTCGATGGGGAAGAAGCAAGGCTTGCGGATTACTTTGATATTATTGCAGGGACGAGCACGGCTGGCCTAGTGACCGCCATGCTGACAGCCCCAAACGAACAAGGTCGTCCCTTATCTTGAGCATTGTCCTATGATTTTCCCTCAAGATCAGTTTCCCTTTTCAGCTGCGAAACATTGGTTGAAGTCTTTAACCGGACCAAATTAAGTATGATGGTCGCTACCTTCACCAACTTATCAAAGACAAATTTGGAGATACTAGACTACACCAAACACTCACAAAACGTCGTGATTCCAACTTTTGATATCAAATACCTTCAGCCTACCATTTTCACTATCTATGAGGTTTGCATATAGTATTATTCTACCTCCTTTTTCAAATAATCAAAATGTTTACAAATTTACATATAATGTCTCTGCTAATAGATGAAAACGAATCCTCTAAAAAACGCACTACTCGCGGATATTAGCATCTCAACCTCAGCAGCCCCGATTCTGCCTGCCTGTCACTTTCAAACACATGACTCAGCAGGGAACGTCAAGGAGTTCAATCTCAATGATGGTGGTGTTGCAGCTAACAACCCAGTATCTATCTAATTCATTACCAAATCTTTTATATCTACAGCTTTTCCAAATAACATTTGTGATGGATATGCTATGACTTTAGGCTTGATTGGAGAGGTGACGAAAGAAATTACAAAAGGTAACACTGATTTCTTTCTCATAAATGCAAATGACTATGGACGGTTTCTCGTGCTTTCGCTTGGGACCGGTGATCAAAAGATCAATGAGAAATTCGATGCAAAAGAATGTGCGGGTTGGGGAATGTTGAGTTGGTTGACACACAACAATACCACGCCAATCATTGATGCCTTTACACTAGCAAGCTCTGACATCCTTGATTTTCATCTATCTGCCGTATTTCAGGCTCTTCATTCTGAGCCCAACAATATTCGTATCCAGGTAAAATTATATTAGTCATTCTGCTACCAAATATTTTAGTAGGAAAATTTTCTTTTTATTTAGGATTTCCATTTAATTGATTGAGAAACTGTTTAGTGTTTCTATTTCTCTGTTTCCTATTCCTATGGGGTGTGCTATTACATTTTATTATATATAGAGATGAAGTCTTGGTTGTGGGATTCATCCAAGGAATTGAGAGGTTTGAAGGTTTCTATTGGGTTAGACCCACAGAAAGAGAATGCAGTTTTCTTTTGAGAGTTTTATTTGTTTACACTTTTGATGTGATAGAACCAAAAAAAAGCATTAGCTCTTACTGCTCAACTCTTGACCGTTGACTCTTACTCTTCTAACAAACTATTTGTGTTTAGGATGATACACTAAGGGGGGATGCATGTTCGGTTGATATAGCAACGGAGGAAAATTTGAGTAATCTTGTGAAGACAGGATAAAAACTATTGAAGAAACTTGTGTCAAGACTAAATTTAGAAACGGGGTGCAACGAGGATGCGTACAAGACTACAAACGAGATGGCTCTTATCAAGTACGTTTAGTGATATGATTAGACCATATGGTATAAGACCAACGGAGTGTTGGTTGTCCGTCGGAAATTCGTCAGAAAAAATGAACATTAATGTAGCCGTTAACATATAGCCATTTGGAATTTAAAGATTCCGACGGATTCCAATGGATGACTTCCTATATAAATGTTTCAACCCTTCTCCACTCATTCACACTTCTCCATACTTCTCCATTCATTCACACTTCTCCACATTTTTCCATTTATTTACAATATCTTACATTAAAAAACAATTATAAAGATATGTCGTCTTCTAATAGTTTTCGATCATGGATGGATGAACCGATGATGGATCCGGAGTCAAACATCTTGAAAGACAAGTATGCTCGAGGTATATGCGAGTTTATGGAATTGGCTGTAAATTAACCGGGAGCAAAAAATACTCGTAAGTTGAAATGTCCACGTTCTATTTGAATGAATTCACATAATATTAAGATAGAGATTGTTTGGAGGCATTTGTATTACAATGGGTTTATGCCAGATTACAAGATTTGGTATCTACACGGGAAAACAAATTATGATTATGGTAGTACTAGTGAACCATATATTGCAAATAGTTTAGAAGAACATAGAACGGAAGTAGATTTTGGTGTAGGTACTGTTGAGATGGTGAATGATGCGTTTAGAGAGAATATGCAGTCAACATCTATAGATGGAGATAGGGTTGAAGAACCAAATTTAGAAGCACACATATTTTTTGATATGTTAGATGCGGCAAAATAACCACTATATAGCGGTTGTAGAGAAGCTCATTCACCATTATCATCTTCTAGTAGAATGATGACCATTAAGATGGACTACAATTTGGCAGAAAAATGTGTTGATGCTATAGCCGATTTTGTGAAAGATATAATGCCTGAATACAATCTTTCACCAGCATCATACTACGAGGTATAGAAACTTGTAGCTGGTCTTGGTTTGCCGGATCAGACAACATATGTGTGCATTGACAACTGTATGATATATTGGAGAGAATATGAAAACTGCAAAAGATGTCGATTTTGTCGTAAACCCCATTATCAGGAGAGTAGTGGAAGAGTTAAAATTTCGTATAAACGGATGTCGTATTTACCGTTAACGGAGAGGTTATATCAATCTCAGCGCACGGAAAAGGCGATGAGATGGCATGGAGAGCATAGCCTGGAGAAAGAGATTACACATCCTTTAGACGCAGAAGCGTGGAAACATTTTCAATCAATATATCTAGATTTTTCATTTGAGCGAAGGAATGTATACGTTGGACTATGTACAGATGGTTTCAACCCATTTGGAAAGCATGGAAGACAGTATTCATTGTGGTCTGGGCTTGTTCCCGGCGCAGAGCATCCGAAGATATCACTTGATGTATTCCTCCAGCCATTGATAGATGAGTTACAAATGCTATGGAATTATGGTGTTGAAGTGTATGATGTGTCATTGCAACAAAATTTTAAGATGTGTGCGGTTCTAATGTGGACCATTAGTGACTTCCCAGCATATGGTATGTTATCTGGATGGACAACTCATAGAAGATTATCTTGTTCGTATTGCCAAGTTAACACTAATGTATTTCAATTAAAGCACGAAAGAAAGACGTCTTGGTTTGATTGTCATAGAAGATTTCTACCAAGTGATAATCCTTATCATCGATCTAAGGAAATGTTTACAAAGGATAAACAAGTGTTTGATGGTCCACCTCCTGAGATAGATGGCACAAGTATATTGGAGCAGTTAAGAGATTTTGGCGTTGAGAGAACTCCAATTTGTGGTGGTAATGGGCATGACCCTATTAACGGTGCCGGTGAAAATAATAATTGGCACAAAAAAAGTATTTTTTTGGGACTTGCATTATTGGAAAGACGATTTATTAAGGCACAATCTCGATGTTATGCACATTGAGAAGAACTTCTTTGAAAACATCATGAACACTATGTTAAACGTCCAAGAGAAGACAAAAGACAATCTGAAGTCTAAACTAGACTTGTCATTGATTTTTTCTTGGGATGTACTTGAAGTTCTACCGAATGGTAAATAAACGATACTTGCGTTCCGGTTGAACCAAGATAAGAAGAAAAAATTAGTTTGATAATTTTGATACTTAAAAAGATGATTTAAACATAATTCACTAGCAAAATGTGTAATATAACATATAAAAATCCATTAAATAGCAAAATAATTGAAAATATGATCGAAACCCTAAATCTGTCGGAAATTTCCGACGGATATAGGTACCCTTTCGTGTGTTGACTGACCAATAGAAAAACATGCAAAATTCAGTATCCGTCAGAAATTTCCGACGGATAGTGAATTTTTACCGCGGGAACTAACTTTTTGTCTCCTGCAGTTACCAAATTTTCATTTAATTAATTTGATTTCCGTCGGAAATCTGTTATAAATATCTCAACCTTCTTTTTCGCGAAAATAATCTGAAAAACGATTGAAAAACCTCAAGATCACTCTCAGATCTTGTCTAAACCTTTGGATTTCTCTAAACCTCATCACATATGGCCAATCTCCCTAATTACATGTAAGTTTCTTTGATTTTCAAGTTTATTGTAAATCATGTTAGATTTTAGGAACTAGATTGTTAGATTAGTGTTTTAGGGGATAGATTTTTGGATTTGGAATTGATTTTAGGAGTTAGATTGTTAGATAAGTGTGTTAGGTTGTTAGATTTAAGTTTGAGATTGTTAAATTTAAGAGTTAGATATTTAGGATTTGAAATTGATTTAGAAATTATGTTTTTGATTTTGATTAAGGATTTAGGTTGTGAGATTTTTTTTAAGGATTTTATAATTTAAATTTTATAATTTATAGAATTGTTATTAATTTATGTATTTTTATGATTTTTATAAAATTTTTTGAATTATTTTGCATTTTATGAATTTTTAGGATTTTTATGAAATTATTAAACTTTATTCACTTTTTATACATTTTATGTATTTTTATGATTTTTATAATTTTTAAAATTTTTTGAATTCTTATGAATTTTTATGAATTTTTATGAATTTTTATGAATTTTTAGGATTTTGATGAAATTATTAATCTTTATTCACTTTTTATACATTTTATGTAATTTTTTGAAATTTTCTTAATCTTTATATAAATATTTATAAATTTTAGAATAAATATAAATATTTATGAATTTTATAGGATTTTATAAATTTGTATTCAAATAAATATTGTTAATTTTTAAAACTCTTATCAAAATTGTTGATTTATAAATTTTTGGAAATTTATTCCATATATTGTCAAATTTTAAATATTTGTTTAATTTAATTAGTTTTTTTTTTCAGGAATTATGGTTATTACGTTGCTTCACCGGGAGCTCGTCGTGCGAGATGAGGAACGAGTTCCTCCCAAACCGAATCGACTCATATCCCGGATACTGTACCAAAAACTACACCCGCGACGAACCCGACTCCAGAACCAACTGAGATCGTGAATTTATGGTCTTAGTTAGGTAGGAGTTCGAGAAAAAAGTTGAAATTGTCTATTCAAGGAAGCTTAACGAGTGGAAGGCGAAATGGAGAACCGAGCAGATCCCAAAAGAGTTCATTGGGAACGCAATCCTATGGAAAGAGTTTTTCGACTATTGGAACCAGTAGGAAACGGCTCGGATCTCCAAAATCCAATCTACCAACCGGATGAGCAACCGGAAGGGTAAAGAGATAGCGACCCATAACTTACGCGCAACGAGCAAAGCTTCCCAGGAAGAACAACTCGTAAGTTTTTTAATTTTAATTTTAATAATAGATATCTTATATTATGTATTGGTATAGTTCAAACAAGATGGTGTGCGTTCCTCGCACCTTAGGTTGCTAGAGGATGCACATATTAACCGCAAGACCGGTGAGATTCAAGATCCGGTTGCTCAGGATGTCGTCGAGAACGTGAAGAAGCTCAGCGAAGAGTACATCCTCTCTCAACCGGTCATTGAAGGAGAGGCTCCACTGGAAGTGTCAACGGAGATGTGGAACGACTTGGTCTTACAAGTAAGTTTATATTTTTGTTCTTTTTTCGTATTATCGATAACTAACATATATTGTTATGTTTTTACGTTATTTGGTTTCTCAGACAACTCCGCAGACCAAAGTTAGAGTTTTTGGGATTTCACAAGATTACCATCCATCATCCCAATCTGCTAGTTCATAACGCGTTTCTGAAGAAGCCACCGAACTCAGAGCGGAATTAGTAGCAAAAACCATCGAGCTCGAGCGTTTGAAGACCGACATTGTTACAATACGCGAAGAGCGAGAACACGATCAAGTGACGAGAGAAAAAGAGAGAGCATTCGATCTAACGAAGATGCATGCTGTAGAAGAACGGATGAACGCTTTCTTCGCACATTACCCCCACCCCCGGCTCCGTAGTTTTTTATTTTTCAAACATTTTAATATTTTTGGATTATTAATGTTTTTAGATTTTTAATGTTCTTTTGGATTTTTAATGTTTTTGGATTTTTTAAATTTTAATATATTTACAAATATATTAAATTTTAATATTTTAATATTATTTAATTAAAAATAAATCAGAAATAAATTAAATTTTAATTATATTTAAAAAAATTAATTTAAATAAATCCGTTGGAAATCCGTCGGGAATTAATCCATCGGTAATAAATCCGTCAGAAATTTGTCGGAACCTCCATAAAAAATAATCATCGGTAATCAGTCGGATATCCGTCGGGATGTCTTCGGAAAGGCCTTTTCTGACGGCATTCCGACAGATATGGCCATCAGTTTTCCGATGTTTTCTTGTAGTGTATATATGTTAATATAACCGTTATATAGCCGTTTGAGAATTTAAAATTTGTGACGAATTTTCTGACGGACGACAAGTTTATAAATATGTTTTCACACTCTCACAAACATTCATAGAGCCGAACTAAAACTTCTTTGAAATCGGAAAGAGATGTATTCTTCTAGATATTTTTGAACATGAATGGACGAACCGATGATAGAGCCGGAGTCAAACTTAATGAAAGAAGAATATGCATGAGGTATCTGCGAATTCATGGAACTGGCAGTAAATAAACCAATCACGAAAAAGTCATAAGTTGAAATTTTCAAATTCTAATTGTTGGAATTCGGATAATGCTAAGATAGATTTTTTTATATGAAATGTTTTATGTCGGGTTACAAAATTTGGTATCTACGTGGAAAAACAAATTATGATTATGCCAGTACTAGTAAACCATATGTTGCAGAAACCTTAGGAGAAGATAGAACGGAAGTAAATTTTGGTATAAGACCATTTATGTCAAAAATCCGTCAGAATACTACCCATCGGAAAATTTTGACGAATTCTGGATTTCCAACGCCCTAGAACTAACGATAATTCATCAAAAATTAGTCGAAAAATATATTTTTCGACAATGTTCTAATGGAAATATTGTGATGGAAATGACTGTCACTTATATCCTGCTTGCTTGTAGTGGTATCTTTTCGAAGGAGAAGAGATTTCGTGACATTAGATCTCCTCATGGAAACACGCCGAAAACAAATAAAAAGAATTCGAGACTGATGAGCACACATGTACTATATCATATTGGCAATGCACATCACTTTATAGACATCTCTTTAGTTTCCTCAATTACTATTGGATTTGGTGTGATTTTGGATTTGGTGTGATTTTGGTGTTACGGTTCCGCATGAGATCCTTGAGGCAGCTCCACCACTTTGGGAGGAGTTTCTAGTGGGTCGCTTTGCCTCCACAGCTCCTCATATAGCCAAAGTACACGTCATAGTAAACAAAATTTAGAACTTAGGAGATAAAACAATAAAGATTGATGCTTATGTTGTGAATAAGATGACGATTTAAATCAGAATTCGTAACTCCAATGCACAAACCCAAGTCCTCTGTCGGGGCATGTGGAACATATGTGAGATTTTGATGATTGTCTCGAAATGGACTCCAAATTTTGAAGAAGCGCAACCAAACTAACCTTAATGCCAATGTGGGTTAAGTTAATAAATGTTCCGCCGGCTCTCTTTTCATGGAAAGGGCTAAGCTTCATAGCTAGTAATGTGGGGATCCCCATTAGACTACACACTGACACCAAACTGGTAACAACTTTTGACGAAGCTAAAGTCTTCATTGACGTTTCTCTCACCAAGGAGTTGTCAAAGAGTTACTGTTCCAGATCCGTAATGAAGAGATTACAGTCTATTTCGAGTACCCGTGGCTGCCATTGAGGTGTGCCATTGAGGTGTGCCATTGAGTCTGTGGGAAATGTGGGCACACCGATGAAGGGTGTCTTCTGAAGTTCCACAACATTCTAGTCTCGAAGACCATTCTCAACTCTGAAATTCCCTCCGAGAATGGCCCTGCAAATATCTGCGACAAAAACATCTCAAAGGAAGCTCGGGTGGTTTCCTTTCAGCCTGAAGTTAACATCATTCCAGATCAGACTCAAGATTGAGAAGAAGGGGAAATAGTCACTTTGCAGGCCGAAAATGATTGGCAAACAGTTTCTCCATCAAATGCCAGAAACTCCAGGAAGAAGAAATTAGTATATGGTGCGGTAAAGATAATAACCCCATCACGTTTTGAGGTTCTACAACAGGAACCTGACCTCTCCGAAGCTATGGTCTCGGCAGCGGTTTTGTCTCTAAATGCCGGACTTGTTACCACTCCAAAAATTGTTTGTGCAGAGGTAGATGTTTCTGCTTCAGGAATTGTTGCGAAGACTGTCTCTGATTTAGCTCCGCATCATGAGTTGGCTACAAATCGGATATCATATATGCGAAGAACTGCTCTATTTCAGGTTTAGGAATGGATGCGAACATTGTTTCTGCGTCAGATCCGCATCCCGACTTTGTTACAACTCTGGCAACCATAGATGCCGAAGCACATGTTGCGAAGGAATGCTCTGTTTCTGGTTCAAATCCAAATCATCTAGCAAACATGGCTCTGCTTTCTATTCCCAAGACCAAATCTCAGCAAAAAGACTTCGGAGCCAGAGCTTACCTCCCTTGGACGTCTAAAATGCTGGATATATGAACTTTGAATAACACGGCGCGATTCATGGATGTTTCTCCTGGTCGCATAGGAAGAAGGAAATAAAACAAAAAACACTAATGTTTGCTTTCTTTTGGAATATTAGAGGGTTGAATCAGAAAAAGAAACAATCAGCAATTTGTAATTGGATTAAGTCAAAGCATATGATGTTTGGAGGGTTGATGGAGACAAGGGTTACCGAGAATAAAGCTTCAACAATTGCTTCAGCGGCTTTCGCTGGCTGGCCTATGGCTTCGAACTACGAACACCGTCATCTCGGTAGGATTTAGTTTGTTTGGGACAAGAGAGTGAACCTATAGATTCTAGCAAAAAGCAGTCAAATGATATCATGCTCCGTTCAAGTGAACTAGGCTCCTATCTTTCTTTGCACCTTCGTTTATGTGTCAAACTTGGCTGAGGAGAGGCAACAACTGCGGAGTCAACTCAAGAATCTTTCAAATAATTTGCAGCTGCGTGGAATATCGTGGTTTTGTCTCGGTGATTTTAATGACATCCTAGCTTCCGCGGAGCACTCAGGTAGCGCTATGACTCCAACTATAACTAGTATGCTAGCTTTTCAGGAGACCGTCAGGGACTGTTCTTTAATGGATATGGCATTTACGGGTCCATTTTTCACCTGGTGCAACAAGAGAAAAACTGATCTTATATGCAAAAAGCTTGATCGAGTGTTGATAAATGACTCATGGTTGCATTATTTTTCGAACTCTAATACTAAGGTTGAGGCTGGTGACTGTTCTGACCATTTGTGTGGCCATGTTCTCCTGTTTGGTATGTTTATTAGAACCAAGAATTCATTTAAATTTTCTAACGCTATCACTAAAGTGCATGAGTTTACGCCTATGATGGCGGAGTATTGGAGTTCTACGGTTCCTCTTTTTCTCTCTACCTCTTCTTTATACAGGTTCTCGAAAAAGATAAAACATCTCAAACCATTA
Organism: Cardamine chenopodiifolia; assembly: GCA_963922655.1. Classification (NCBI taxonomy): domain Eukaryota; kingdom Viridiplantae; phylum Streptophyta; class Magnoliopsida; order Brassicales; family Brassicaceae; genus Cardamine; species Cardamine chenopodiifolia. The sequence continues at coordinate 10,293,252 of OZ000486.1, read as the reverse complement.
ATTTAGAATCTTAGTCGGATAAAGCTCCATCATCCCTCCAGATGGGTGGATGCAGCTTATGAGGATCTTTGCGCATATCAGAATGCAGCCCTTTCTCAGCCATCTATGACTACTAGTGCAGCCGAATCTCTAGCATTCGCTAGATGGGACCATGTAACGAGCTTGGAGGAGAGTTTCCTTAGACAAAAAGCCAAGTTACACGAGAGGTCTATGCCAGGGATGCTCTCTTTCCCATTATCTTTTTGTCATATGTATGAATGTTCTATCTTTGATGTTAAATAACGCAGCGAATGCATGGAAGTTTAGCCATCACCCAGGATGTCGTTCTTTGAATGTTACTCACCTATGTTTTGCAAATGATATAATGATTTTCTCAGACGGGAAGTCGAGATCAGTAGCAACAATCTTAGATGTTTTTCAGGACTTTGGCAGATTCTCTGGATTGCAGATAAGTCCCGAGAAGTCTACTTTATTTCTTGCAGGAGTTTCACAACAACAATGTTCTACTATAGTTTCTCTATTTTCTCTGGACCTGGGGTCTCTCCCGGTAAAATACTTGGGACTTCCTCTCCTCACCAAGCGAATGTCAAAGCTGGACTTTCAGCCGCTAATTGACAAAATTAGGTCCCGAATCCAATCCTGGAAGCATCATTTCCTCTCCTTTGCGGGTAGGCTTCAACTCCTTATTTTGGTTATTGCGAGTCTAACAAATTTTTGGATAGCTGTCTTCCGTTTGCCTAGTTCTTGTATCAAGGAAATCGAGAGGATTAGCTCAGTGTTCCTCTGGTCGGGGCCTAATTTAAATCCTCGTTAGTCTAAATTGGCTTATATGGATGTCTATAGGCCAAAGAAAGAAGGTGGTTTGGGTATAAAGTCTCTTGTTAAAGCAACCAAGTTAGTTGCTATAAGCTCATTTGGCGGATTGTTTCAGCGAGCTCTTCTCTGTGGGTAAATTGGATAAAGAAGAATTTTATCCGCGCTGGTTCCTTTTGGTCAGCAAGTATGAATTCAACAGTAGGTTCGTCGATTTGGCGGAAGCTTATCAAATATAGAGATCAGGCAAAGAGTTACCACAGAGTGACAGTGAAGAATGGTACTGACTGTTCCTTATGGTTTTACGACAGGTCTTCATTGGGTCGGCTTCATGAGCTTTTGGGAGATAGAGGATGCATTGATATGGCGATTAAGCTTTCAGATATGTTGGCAGAGGTCTTTGATTCTCATCGTAGGCGGAGAAGGCAGGGCTCAGTTCTTAATAGCATTGAGGAGGAGATTGAAAAGCTTAGGTCTAATCGGAGCATTGACCTAGACCTTCAGCTATGGCATCACAAGCCTAACGTCTTCAAGCAAGGTTTCTCTTCAGAAAACACTTGGTACCAGATCCGGATGGAGGCAACCCCCAAGAGAAGGTTCTGAGGAGTGTGGTTCCCTTCGGCGACTCCGAAGTACTCCTTTATAGGTTGGCTAGTTATTCAGAACCGGCTTACAACAGGTGATCGAATGCTCCTTTGGAACCATGGGGGGAATTTTATCTGCGGGTTTTGTAACCAGGTTTTAAAGTCTCGTGATCATTTTTTCTTTGAGTGTTGGTTACTTATTAAATCTGGGAGAAGCTATCATCGGGGATTCTACAACACCTTTCTACTTACTTTGACCACATCGTTAATCTTATCTCTGGCTCGGCTTTAGGAGGTACACACTGGTTTCTCCTGAGGTACATCTTTCAAAACTATGGTTTATATTATCTGGCAGGAGCAAAATAAGAGACATCACGGTGAGCAGCCTAAAGATCGGGGTCTCATCATCAAAGACATCAATAGAATTATGCGAAATCAGCTTTCAACACTCAAGACGCAAGGGAAGTATTTGGATGGAGTGCAAGTTTGGTTTAGCTTCATGGGGCTTTAAAGTTAATTTTTTGGGTCAGTTTAGGTCTGTACTGGAGGTAATCTTTCCATTTCTTTCAGCTCTTCGGGGATTGATGGTACTCTTTTTTCCAATGCTAGTTTTGTCCCAAATAGGTTTTCCGAAGTTGGACTGTAACGGGGCCATCATTCCCAATCATTATAAGCGTCCTTATTTCCTCTATTTGTTTAATTATCTTTCAGCTTACGTTCATACTGGATGTACATTGGATTTTCTTGAATATAATTTTACATAATATTCAAAAAATAAATAAAAACCAATATGGTTGGTTTGGATTTTAGGGTAGTGGCTTTTACAAAATTACTTTTATAAATATAAATATAAAATGAAAGTCATAGTGGTGTTTAATTAATCCCGACAAACTAATCCAAGCCAAAAACCATATCGTCTTAATGTGTGATTTAAATTTATTCATTTTCTATACTTGAACTTCAAATTCGAGTTACACCCACTGAAACAAAAAAGACCTACCTAAAGCCTAAATTCTGTAAAAAAAAATTAAAGGACTTTTAAAAACTTGAATATCAAACAAAAATCGAAATAATATCAAACCATTCAAATCAGGTTTCACTGTATCTACTATTAGACATAATTCAAAAATGCACAAACCAAATAAAATATAAGTTGAACCTAAATTAAATCGAAATCCAGGTGAAATCCCTAATTTTTCTAAGTCAGCCAACTTATTTTGCTCTTATTAGTGTTTAACTATGGTGCTAGCTTCTCGTGGACTATCTAGATGACTAGCAAGTGGAAGGAGAAGAACTTGCATGAGAGAGCCATGGGAGGTAAAGATCCAGAAGGCAACAAAGATTTCAGCTAAAGTAGATTGATTACTTTCCTTATTTGATTTAAGGGCGATTCTAGAGGAGATTGTGTCTTCCTCTTGTCTTGCCGTGGTTCTTCTTCGTGGAGGCCTCCGCCGTCATGGTGGGGGGGGGGGGATCCCCTATTTTGTCACAACCAGTTCAGACATTGAAGGAGGGTCAGGAGCAAGGATCATTACCAACGAAAGCTTCACCAGCTGCGACATCGTGGGAAGACGTGACTCGGAAGGGAAGCTCACAGGGTTTGAAGCGATTTGACTGAAAAGTGAACTCCATTGATGGTCACAGTGTTTACTCTGTACCAGTAGCTGTGTTAGAATCGGAGCCTCTATGGGAAGAGTTCTTAGTTGGAAAGTTTACGTCTACGGCACCACACGTTGCCAAAGTCCACGTGATTGTCAATAAGATTTGGAATTTAGGAAATAAAGCAATCAAAGTTAATGTGTTTGAGATACATGACACAACCATCAAATTCCGTTTGAGATATTTTGAAGCAAGGAAACGTGTCCTGTGCCGGGGGATGTGGAACATCTGCGACGTTCCTATGATTGTGTCCAAGTGGTCACCACACGCAGAAGAGGCCCAGCCTTCAATACACTCAATGCCGATGTGGATAGTAATGAAGCAGGTTCCAGCTTCTATGTTCACTTGGAAGGGGCTGAGCTTCCTCTCAAGTCCCCTTGGTTCTCGTATATGACTTCATATGGACACGAAACTAGTCACTAGCTTTGATGAGGCGAAGGTGTTTGTTGATGTGGATTTATCGTCTACATTCCAAGATCATTACTACTTCAATATAAATGGAGAGGAAATTCGAGTTACTTATGAGTTCCCTTGGTTGCCACCTCGGTGCTCTGGGTGTAGGAAATGGGGACATACCTTAAACTGGTGCTTATCTAAACCTTCTTTACCCCGTGATGATCACAACACTGAAAATACAGAGAATCTGGAAGTTGGGATTGCTGGTTCAGAATCTATTGCTGAAGTGAATAGGGGTCTGCAATAGAGTTCTTAGGAAGTTGAGTTACAGACTCCAAAGACAGCAGTTGGATTGGCACCAGAGCAGACAAAGGATCAGACTGTTTCAGGAAATTTTAATGTGCGAAACCCGCTAGCAGACTCAGGTAAAGCTTTGGTACAGGTCCCATTGGTTTCAAGCAATATTGAGAAGCAGAGTACTATGTTGTAGATGGTTAAAACAAGTGCATCAAATTTTTCCAAAGTGGCTCAGAGTAATTTCAACAATGTAGCTGTGAGTAGTGATCAGGTCCAGAGCAAAGAATTTTTATGATTTGCTGTGTCGCAGCATGGATCCCGAGTGACTGAACAAGATTTAAGTACGCCGCAAGTGGTTTTGATTATAGATAACACCACACCACATCCAACAGTTGAATCAAATCTTACGCAGTGTCAGTGGAACAGTACTCCTCAGGCTTCTGAGCTTCAGGAAGCTTCTGAGCTTCAGGCAGCTTCTGGTCTCACGGTCATCATGGAGAAGAAGCAGGTACAAAGTCAGCTCAGTCCGGTACGAAAATCTCATTCTGCTTCATAGGTTGAAGAGGGTGAAATCAGCATTTCATCTCTAGTAATAACTTCTAAGGATGCAGATTGGTCTATGGTAACTAATTCCGGGGGAAAAAATTCTAAATCACCTTACCTAATCTTTGGTCAAGTATCGATTGCTTCACCAACTCGATATGAGGTACTTCGTGATCCAGAAACTGATGTTGTTGAGGGTCTGGTGGAACACTCCTCTACGGTAAGTACAGAGCATTCTCTTGTCAAGAGGTCAAGCGTCATCTCCTGTTCTGCGCCTGATTCATCAGAACTTGAATCATCAAAGTCAGGTCAGGTTTACTCTGCCTCACCATAGCAGAAAACACGGCCACAGCTGCCGCAATCATCCAAGGTAGCTCATAAATATTTCGCAAAAAATTCACAAGGAGCAGAGACCATTCAGCCTGGGAGAGTCGTAAAACGGACCTCAAACAAGAAACATTAATGGCGTGCTTCTCATGGAATGTTAGAGGTTTTAATAAACCAAAGAAGCAGTCTGTAGTTATAAAAATAATTCAGTCGAACTCGTTGGTTTTTGGTTGTTTGTTGAAAACGTGTGTCGTGGAGTGTAAGGCCCAGCTTCTTGCTCAATCTGCTTTTGGGAGTTGGCCAATGGTCTTGAATTATGAGCACAACCCCCTTGGTAGGATTTGGGTAGTGTGGAGTGCATCTGTGGAGCTTCAGGTAGTTATTAAAATTGCTCAATATATAACATGTTTAATTCAGATTGCGGATGGCTCGGAGGACTTCTTATGCACCTTTATGCGTCTAATGCAATGGCTGAGCATCGAGATCTTTGGCGAGATCTCCAACACATTCAGGACCTCTCTTAGTTCCAGGGTAAGTCTTGGATTTGTCTTGGTGATTTCAATGAAATTCTAGATATTTCAGAACACTCGTTATCGTCGTCTTCCCATGTTGATTTGCCAGGTATGGGGGATTTTCAAGATGCAGTTAGATATTGTTCATTCATCGCTATGGCTTACGATGGTCCTCTTTAAACTTGGTGTAATAAAAGAGCCAAAGGCTTGGTTTGCAAGAAACTGGACAGAGTGTTGGTTAATTCTCTTTGGCTCCACCGACCTATGAATTCTTATTGTCTCTTCGAAGCAAAAAGGTGTTCTGATCACCTTTGTGCACTTGTCTCACTTGCTGGAGAGCCGCCAAAGCCTAAATTTCCTTTTAAGGTTGTCAATGCGATTCTTACGATGGCAGACTTCAAGCCAATGCTAGAAGCTTACTGGGTTTCCACCATCCCGCTGTTTCATTCGACCTCAGCTTTGTACTGGTTTTCTAAGAAGCTAAAGTTCCTTAAGCATAGGATTCGAGCTCTAAGTCGTCAGAGGATTCATCATTTGACTAATCGAGCTGCTGCGGCTTTCCAGGATTTATGTACAATGCAGTGCGCAACCTTAGAGGCGCCTGATGCTTTAAGAATGTAGGAAGAATCACAAGTTTTGCGTTTTGGGAATCATAATTGAGTTGGAGGAGAGTTTTCTGCGACAGAGAGGCTAAACTCCATTTGATAAATGTGGGAGATAAGAATAATAAGTTTTTTCTTGCTGAAGGTACAAATGCAACAATTCTTGCCTTGATACCAAAGAAGACGGGAACAATAGGAATGAAGGATTATCCACCTATATCGTGTTGTAATGTGATATATAATGTGATTTCGAAGCTTTTGGCAAACAGGGTCAAGACTATTCTTTCGGGTTTCATTACACACAATCAATCGGCTTTTATCAAGGACCGATATATGATGGAGAACATTTTCCTTGCCTCTGAATTAGTTAAGGATTATCACAAGACTAACATAGCCTCACGCTGTGTGATGAAGATTGACTTAACGAAAGCTCTTGACTCGGTGAACTGGGGCTTTATGTTCAATGTCTTGACAGCGTTGCAGCTCCCACCCATATTCATCCGCTGGATTGAGGTTTGTGTCACTACACCGTCATTCTTTATTCAGCTCAATGGTCAGTTGGCCAGATTTTTCGAAAGTCAGACAGGTCTTCACAAGGTTGTTCTTTCTCCTCCTATTTATTTGTTATATGCATAAATGTTTTATCTTGTATGCTAGACAGAGCAGCAGCGGCAAGCCTCATTGGATACCATCCAAGCTGCAAAAGTCTTGATATCACTCACCTATGCTTTGCGGACGATATCATGGTTTTTTTGGACGGGAGAGCTCGATCAATACAAGGCATTCTGCAGGTGTTCGACAATTATGCTGCCATCTCCGGCCTTATCATCAGTTTAGAAAAAACATCACACTTCATTACGCGTATCTCTTCGGAATCTCGAGCTTCATTGGATAGTTTCCCGTTTACTATTGGTGCTTTGCTGGTCAAATATTTAGGGCTCCCGCTACTGTCAAAGCGGATGATAGCTTCAGACTTTCAGCCACTCATTGAAAAGATTCGTGCTTGCATTGGTTCCTGGAAAAATAGGTTCATATCCTTTGCTGATCGGTTACAACTCCTATCTTTGGTGATTGCTAGCTTGACAAACTTCTGGATGTCAGCATTTAGATTACCCAGTGCGTGCAATAGAGAGGTTGAAAGCAATTTTTTGGCTTTCTTATGGTCGGGTACATCGCTAAACTCAAAAAAAGCTAAAGTTTCATGGCAAGGGGTTTGTTAGCCCAAGGTTGAAGGGGGTCTCGGTCTGAGAGCTTTGGGGGAGATGAATAAGGTTTACTGTTTTAAGTTAATTTGGCGCACACTTACAGCTTGGAAGTCTCTTTGGGTCAACTGGGTCTACAAGTATCTTATTAGGGAAGGTTTGTTCTGGTCAATAAACATAACAACGAGTACTGGCTCGTGGATGTGACGTAAGCTTCTGAAGTACCGTGCTCAGGCTAAGGAGTTTCCAAAGGTAGAGGTGAGGAGTGGTTCTTATATATCTTTCTGGTTTGACGATTGGAGCACATTGGGTCGGCTCTTTGATTTACTAGGTGATCGAGGAAGCATTAACTTAGGGATTCCTTCTTCAGTGACATTGGCAAAGGTTTTTGTAATGCATAGACCTAGACACTGGAGAACTCACATCCTTTCACTGATTGACGTTAAAAAAATTAGGCTCAAAGACATGGCTTCCTTAGACCCGGATATTCCCCTTTGGCGAGGGAAGGAGAGTAAGTTTAAACAAAAGTTCTCATCTATGGACACCTTGAACCTAGTTCGAGAGCCGTCCCAGCATATGATATGGTATAAGGGTGTCTGGTTCAACTATGCAACCCCAAAATTCTCATTTATTGTTTGGTTGGTTGCCCTTAATCATTTGTCTACAGGTGATAGGATGCTCCTTTGGAGTCCGAATAATAATTCAGAATGCACCTTTTGCTTGGCACCATTGGAGTCTGTGGAGCACCTTTTCTTCTCTTGTTTGTTTAGTTCTCAAATATGGCATCGCCTGGTTGGGTTACTTCGCCACAGGTATACCACATGTTTATAAACTATCCTTACTAATGTTTTGATTTCTGGAGATAGGGACATCCCGACATTCCTAGTCAAATATGCATTTCAAGTGGCAGTATACTCCTTATGCGGGAGCGAAATCAAAGGCGCCATGGTGAGACTCCTTTATCATCGGACAGATTGATGCGCAACATGGATATAATGGTGCGAAATAGACTTTCAACTCTGCAAGCGAAAAAGATACAAATGGATGGCCTCCAGACTTGGTTCTCTACAAGAGCTTAATAAATCCAACCTTTGTTCTGATTTTTCTATCATATCAGCTCTCTTGAAAGTTGGTTTGTAATCTTTTTCCCAATTTCCGATTTTGTCCCAACTAGGTTTTTCGGAGATATGTTTTAATGAGGCAACCACTTTCAAAATCCTTTGTTGAGCTTTATCAAATTTTCACTTTAAAAACTCTCAACCACATTTGTTGTAAAAAAGTTGTTTTTTCTTTGATATAATTTTACATAATATTAAAAAAAAAAAGTAGACGATAGCGGAATCTCCATGTCAATACAACCCCTATCACCTAGAATGTTATGGAGACAACCCAAAGAAGTCTAACCATCAAACCAAAAGGAAGTGTCCCTGCCATTCTGAACCTCCATCTTGTGGAAAGACTTAACATGGTCTCTGTATTTAATCAACTTCCGCCATATCCAAGAATCCACTTTTGATGCCATATTAACCGACAAAAAAAAGCTGGCTCGTATTAAATTTCTCTTAACCTAATTCACCCACAAAGAGGACGAGGTGAGGTTATCCTCCAAATAAGCTTGTAAAAGCTAACTTTATTTGCGTCCACTATTTGATACCTAATCCTCCCTCCTTTGGGCAGCAAACATCTTTCCAAGCCATCTTAGCCTTTTTGGAGTTAAGGTCCGATCCCGACCAAAGAAAAGCAACGCTGATTCTTTCTATTTTCCTGATACAAGCACTTGGCAAACGAAACGCAGAAATCCAGAAATTTGTTAGGCTTGAAATAACCAAAGTAAGAAGTTGAAGCCTACCCACAAATGAGAGGAAATGATGTTTCCAAGATTGAATCCGAGATGTGATTTTATCTATGAGTGGTTGGAAATCTGTCTTTGACATCCACTTCATGAGTAGAGTCAGCCAAAGATACTTTACCAGAAGACTCCCCATATCGAGTGGAAACTGAGTGGTAATAGTGAATTGTCGGGCTTCAGAGACCCCAGCTAGGAAAAGATTTAATTTCTCAAGATTTATTTGGAGCCCCGAGAACCTACCAAACTCCAAAAAATATCCAAAATACCTGCAATAGAGTGAGGTTTTCCATCCGAGAAAATCAGAATATCATCTGCAAAACAGAGGTGAGTAATATCCAAACCACGACAACCCAGGTGATACCCAAACTTCCCTGCAACTGCTGCCTTATTGAGCATCATCGAAAGAACATTCATATAAATAACAAAAAGATAGGGGGATAAAGAAAAGCCATGTCTCAACCCTCTGGTGCTCTAAAAAAAACCCTGCAAGTTCCCCGTTTACCTGAACCGAGAAGGAGGGAGTAGTAATACACAGTCGAATCCAGTGGATAAAGATTACCAGTAGCTGAATGGTAGTGAGCACTTCTAGTAAGAAAGACCATTGGAACGAGTCAAACGCTTTGGAAATGTCTATCTTCATGGCACAACGGGCCGCGATGTCAACATTGTGGTCGTCCTTGACTAATTCCAAAGCTAAAAGGAGATTCTCCATAAGATAACAATCTTTAATAAATGTAGATTATTAGGAGCAATAAAACCATCCAAAACGTGCTTTAGACGATTTGCAAGAATCGAGTCGATATCACTTTATGGAGCACATTACAACAGAATATAGGGTGATAGTTTTTCATTACCGTTGCATCATTCTTCTTAGGGATTAGGGCCAAAATTGTCGTATTTATCCCCTTTGGAAGGAAACAATGGGCGTAGAAAGATTGAATCGCCACAACAAAGTCTTTACCAACAATAGGCCACAACTCCTTAAAGAACTCGACCATGTAACCATTCGGAGTAGGGGATTTATTTGACGGCATGGAAAAAATTACTCCTTTAATTTCTTCCAGGGAAATTACTAAGCAAAGTTGGGCCTTCTCAGCATCGGAGCAACGAATCATAGAGTTAGATGGAGGCGGGCGAATTTGTTGAACACGATTAAGGAGAAGATAGAAAAGCAGAGAAACATTGGGAGTATGGAGCTGTATTTATCTTTTGGGCGTCACGCTCCAGGTCTCTTTAAACAAGTTTTCTCATCAAAAAATACTTGGAATTAGTTGAAGATTATTCATGAGACCATGGGCTGGTACAAAGGTGTGTGCTTCCCTTTTGCAACTCTGAAATACTCCTTGGCTTGCAATTCATAGTAGGTTGTCAACCGGAGATAGGATGCTGGTTTGGGCTCATGGGGCCAACTCGGGTTGTGTTTTGTGCCATGGGAATTTGGAAACACAAAACCATCTCTTTTTTGAGTGCATGTTTTTGTCTCTCATATGGGCCAAGCTTACTTCGGGTCTGCTCCAGACGAGGTATGTAGCTCGATTTGAAGATATCATTACTATCATTTTTGCCTCTGTGTTTGTTGGTAATCGCAGGTTCATATTGAGGTATGTGTTCCAAGCGACGGTTTATACTTTGTGGCAAGATCGTAATCGGCGCAAACATGGTGAACAAACAAAGGACCAAACTTGTCTTATCAAAGACATTGATAGAATTGTGTGAAATCGACTATCCACCATCCAAAAGCAAGGTCGGTTCAGTGGCATCTTACAAGACTGGTTTGGAGATAGAGACATTAAATTCATGGTTTATTCGATTGTTAATTTTGTTTTTTTCTGCTATTTTATCTTCATTTCTATTATTAATGGTGTGTACTTTTTTCCCAAGTTTCGGTTTTGTCCTAATAAGGTTTTCCGGACTTGGGTTTTAATGAGGCCACCATTAATGATTATATTGAGCTTTTTTTTTCTCTACTATGTTCATATAAACTCGGTAATACTTGTTGTAAAAATATTTTATTTTTTTTAATGTAATTTTACATATTATTCAAAAAAGGAGAAAATGTGTGTTTACATTAATGGGTGATTAAAAGGAAATAATGTCTTTACATAATAAAATTATTAAAATAAACCTAGGCATAATGGATATAATCTATGAAACAAAAACAAATCTTATAGATGAAAGAACCAACGCAAACTTCGTCAAAATCTCCGACAACGCATTCTTAAAATTCAGTAGAACATATCATCATGTGTATCCTGTGTCACCATATTTGTTTATCACGTGTAGTGAAGTGCTGTCAGCGTTATGTAAGAAGGCACAGGAGGATGGAAGTTTACAAGGAATTAGAGTGGCAAAGGGAAGTCCTAGAATTAATCACCTTTTATTTGCTGGTGATACCATGTTTTGCTGTAGAACAAATAATCAAAGTGTAGAAGCGCTGAATAGAAACCTTAATTAGAGATTACGAGACTGCCTCAGGCCAATTCATTAATAAAGAATAATCGGCAATCACCTTCTCCAATAATGCACCTCAGGAGTTAAGAAACAAAGTGAAGACAGAGTTACAAATCAATCAAGAGAGTGGAGTTGAGAAGTACTTAGGGTTGCCAGAACACTTTGCCAAGAAAAAGAAGGATACGTTTACCTACATTGTAGACAGATTCAAGCAGAAAGCACTAAATTGGTCTTCAAAGTTTATGTCTGCAGCCGGTAAGCTCATTTTTCTTAAGAGTGTCCTCTTACCCATGCCATCCTATGCAATGTCCTGCTTCAAGTTACCGCTGTCACTATGCAAACTTATCCAATCTGCTTTTATATGCTTCTGGTGGGTTTCTTATCCTGCCAGCCAATTGAGTCATGGATTGTTGTGAATTAAGACCACTAGGAACCCACAGCGCCTGCTTTCTCCGTGGCCTGCCAACCAGTTGAGTCGTAGAGTGAATATGGTATAGTTAACTTTATTACCACAAGTAGTCATATTATATAGTAGTGTTGCGAGTTTTAAAACACATCCTAGAGAAAAATGTATGAAAATCGTTGAAACTATAGAGAACCATGGTCTACATATAGGTCTTGATCGCCCAACGCTTTTATTTTTGTTTTACCTAACTATTTACTTACTTTCTGTTCGTTATTACTTCACTCAAACCCTCCCTCCCCCCCCCCCCCCCCACCGTATTTTCGTCCTAGCTAGCTTCGTTCTACTCAAAAGCTAAAGAAAGGTTAGTTTTTATTAAGAAAGACGAAGCTGAAATAGAAAATAAATACTCTGAGCAAGGATAATTAATGTCTAACAGCTGTACTGTCCTAAACGTTATCTAAATTCTCCATATCATCTCTTTATGCAACAAAGTGTAAGGATAACTTGCCATATAAAATAGAAACAAAAATTGATCTAATTCAGTGACAAAGCTAGAGGTTATGTGATCATACCAAAACTTGTAAAATAATGCAAGCAGCATCAAAACATAAGTCATAATGGAAACAAAGCATTATCATAATCAGATATTTTGATGCCGTAAAATAAAGGAGGTGGCGGTGGATGTGGTTGAGACTTGCCGGAACTTTTCGTCTTCTAGCAAGTTAATCCAATTTAGAGAGTTAGATTTGACGATCTGGAAAAAAACTTCAATTAGAAACAAACCAACAATCAATTGTAGATTAACCAAAAGTGAGGAGATGGGGAATCATGTAAGTCGCTACCAATGACTGGATAAGAACCCCGGCGAGTAAGGCAAAGTGAGGTCAAGTCCACGACGAGGAGAAGAGCAGAAGAGGGTTTGGGGGGAAAGGGTTTGGATGCATAGAGGTTTTGGGGATTTGGTGAAGAAGATGAGTCACATAAACCACGACAACGCAAGACATGGCAACGGCAAGGCGAATCCATGGTGAGGGTGAGCGGCGGTGAGTGCCAAATCGTGATTTAGGGTTGTGAGTTGAGGAAGAAGATGATTTTTGCGATTTTAGGGGTGTGAGTTATTATAGGACATAAATATGGAATACATTCCTTGATATGAAAATAGTCTCATATACATCTCTTCTAATTTTTATTTTCTTTTCTATTTTTAAGTCTAATTGAGATCAAATTACCAAATAACTTTTTTGAAGATTATTACATGTATATGCCCAATTGATTCGAAATTGGATTAAGCTCGCTCAATTAAAATCGGACCAAACCCAATAACATGAATCCAAAAGGAATATCCAAATTTTTAGATCCAACCAATTTCATTTACCCACTTTCTCTCGTTTTCCTCATCCCGACAAATGCTCCCACCTCATGCTTCGTGTGTTCTTCCTCCTGCAACCCAAAAATAATTTTTCACGGCAACTTTTGTCTCACCCTCGTCGGTCCACTAGAACTCATCTTGCATTCGTTTTTGTCTCTGCTATAGCTCTGTTTCGTCTCCGCTACAGCTCCGCTTTGTTGTTGTTTCTCTTCTCAACCGTTGTGCCTCTTCCGCTATTGCTTTTCCACCGTTTTTCAGCCTCCGTTCATCAGCTGGTTTTGGTCATCATTACTTTTCTCAACCGTTGTGCCTCTTTGGTTGTTGCTCTTTTGCCGTTGCTCAGCCTCCGTTCATCAACCGGTTTTCGTAATAGCAGTTCATTAAGGTCAAGTATCTAGAACATAGTATTCTAATTTAGAAAGGTAGCTTTTATATTTCGTGTGTGGAGGTTTCCAGTTTTGCTTAGGGTTTCGTTTGAGTGGAGATTGATCGAGTTTTTGTGAATTAGGGTCGAGTTTAGTGAATTAGGATCGATTTATTGTCAAATGTGAAATAGGGTCAAGTTATTGTGAAATGTTAATTAGGCTTGGCTATGATATTTGGTTTGAATATTCAGATTTGATTTGATTTAAGTTAGTGTTTGATGTTAAAGTTGTTTTTTAGGAATTGCAAGAATGGTTAGAACAAGAAACTCTAATATACACAATGCAGAATTTTGAGTAATCCGAGAATATGTCATTCATAATTCTCTGAAATTCTGAAGGTGCATTTTTTAAGCCAAAGGGCATTACATTCCATTCGTATTGACCGAAAGGAACAGTAAATGATTTTTTGTAACGATCAGTTTCAGAGATTTGAATTTTTCAAAATCCTGATTTTAAATCAAATTTAGAAAATATGTGTGCAGGATAAAATCTTTGCAACAAATCTTTTTTTATTTGGTACAGGGTTTCATATCCATTTTAAAGATGTGTTTAAAGGTTTATATTTGATTACTAATCTTGGTGTTCCTCTTTCTATTTCAGAGTTTTTATTTACATAAAAGGCTGCACAAGACCAAGAAGATCTAGCTTTTGAAATTAAACCTTTGTTTAGGAGGTTAGTTATTTCTTTTCAACAATGCTTCTCCAATTCAGAATTCATTTGAATTGGTCTAGTTTTTGTGGGAAATTCTTTTTCATTAAACCCATTTTCGTAAGGTAAATCAATGATATCTTGTTTACGATTCCAAAAAACAATTGGTAAATCAGAAAAAATTTCTTTTTCAATAAGTTTATTAAGATCTGAAATTTTATCTTATATTTTTTTATTGTCTAGTGTTTCTTTTGTTTTTCTAACAAAAACTCTGTCTTTAGGTTTTGTTAGTGGAAAGATTTACTTTGTATTAAAGTACTTAGAAAGATTTCTTGTATAGAACAAGCTTTTATTAAATTGAGACTTCGTTTTTTGGGACTTTCAAAAAATTCAAAATAAAGCTTTTTGTTTTGAATTTTAAAAGAAATATGAATCATCCATAACTTTGTATGAGTGATTAAATTTATGAATGGTGTCCTAAGATGACATTTTGGTAAATATCATCAGTGAGGACAAAAGCAGTTTTGATAAAAATGTTATCTTTAGAGATTAAAGCTTCAGCTTTCGAGGTTATACGAGTTTAGAATTATTCGCTACCGAGATTTTTTCATGGGTTTTAAGGTGAAAACATTTTGTGACGAGTCCAGATCTAATGCAGTTAGGATCGGCACCCATGTCCAAAAGAGCGATCTTATCAATTGTGTAGTTCTCAGAAAAAAAACAAGTGTAATTTTGATTTTATATTTTCGAGATGTAATTTCTCTTCAAACATATAGAAAATCATTTGGAACAGAATCTAAGGATTGTATATGTTCTTTTAGTTTGTTATCTTCAATATCTTCTCAACTTTTATTATCAAGTTCATCAGAACTTGAGCTATGTTTGTCGTTGAACAAAGATAATATCGAATGAAAATATTCAGAATCATGTTTTTTTTCTTTTAGAAGTTTAAACTCATTTTTTACTTCTTTTATTTCAGACCTAAGTTATTGAATAGAAGGTTTTGAAATTTCTTTCTTTCTTTTGTTAAGGATTGTGGTGAGATCATAAGAAGATTTAGAGTTGGATGGGGTATTGGATTTTTGTTGGTTTTCTATTTTATTTGTTTTTGTTTCATTCATGGATGAAAGGATTTTTTCAATAAAATTTTGTTTTATTTGAGGATATGAGCTAGATTTTAGAATTTCAACTTGAAACTCTTGGTCTTTTGTTAGGACATTGAGTTTTTTTTATCTAATTTGAGTCAGTTGATGATTTTTTTAGCTCATCAACTTGTAAACCTTTTTCCGAGGTAAGGATGAATCAGAATCATATGATGACGAAGAAGATTCAAGTAGGAGGTTTGATAATTTATTAGATATTTCTTCTCCTAAATCGAGTTCTTGGATTTTTCGGTTTAGACGACAGAATTTTTAAGTGTGCCTTTTTAATGACATTTGAAGCAAGTGAGATTTATATAGAAGGGTTTGCTAGTCGAGGCTTCTTTTGGTTGCAATTTCCTTCGAGATTTTTGCCAAAACTTTTCACGAGGTTTTTGTTCTTTATGGTTTCTAGAGAATTTTCTTGGTTTTGATTTTGAGTAGTAGGATTTATTGCAATATTTTAAGCAAGATTTGCTACCTTTTTTGGATCTATTTCAAATTTTTTACAAAAAGATCCTAGTGCTACTTTTTTTCTTTTAAGCTCCCATTTAAGATGTTTCTGGAGGTTTAGATCTTGACAGATTTTTAGTCCTTCTTGTTGGACAATACTGATCAGTTCTCCATAAGTGAAATCATCATAAGGGATTATTTGTGTTCTAGTGGAATCTCTAATTTTATTTCTAACTTCTTCTCCTAAAAGGGTTGGGAGTCTTGCTAAGAATTTTTCTTTCCAAAATGGTTGGTTCGAGTCTCGACAGAGTAAAACCACAGTGAGTAAAATATTTTTGTACCATTGGAAATCACTTAATTTTTTGCATTTGAGGTTTGAAAGAAGTTCAACATTTTTATCTCTTAGGACTGAAGGGTCTCCTATAAAATACAAATTTATTGCTATGAATAGGGTTGCTACTGCATCTTGTTAAGGATTTCCAAGATCATCTAGTATTGGCGTGTTATCCTCATCTGTTTTAATGACATTAAGGATTTCTTCACATTGTTGACTGTTTGGGTAGTCATCCCACCATACTTTAAGTTGTCCTGAAAAACCAGCTATAAGGAGTTCAACCACAGTTTTATGTTCATTCTCTATTTGGGTTCTATAGGCATTTGCGGCCATTGTCATTTTTGGAGGAAATTTAAAATATTGTACTCAGATATGCCATCAATATTCCACTCATATACCGAGGAGGAGTCGAACCTTGATTTTTCTATTGGTTGAATGTGTCCTAGATCAAGGGCTGAGATTATTTGGCGATCTTAGTTGTTATTCCAATCAATACAATTTATTTTAGGGGTTGGACCATGAAAATAATTCGTGATTTCATTACTATCTGAATATTGGACTCGAGTATTTATTGGATTTTTGAAGTAAGAGTGTCAGAAGTTTGAGACATATTATCCCCTATTTTGACTCTACTTACTTTGTTTTGGAGAGCACGAATGAATTCTATATTTGTATCTTGATAAGTTTTTACACTAGAATTTGATATTTGGAAAGGTTTAAACATTGGTGTTTTCATATTTTTCTGAAGAGAAGGCTCTTTTGGAGAAACAGATTGCTTTTGAATTAATTTTTTAATTCTATCAAGTTGTTTGCTTATCATTCCAATATTCGTGTTTGAATAGTTATTTTGCGTAATGATGTTTTTGATATTTGCTTTATCATAATCATTAGGGCGTTTAAAAGGAAATGTTTCTATTGGTGTACCCAATAATTTAAGATTTATTCATTGTGGAAGATGATGGCTAGAACGGAAAATCTTACTATTGACAAGTATTTCTCATTCAGTGGTTTTATTACGATTTATAATAGGATTTACGGTTTTAGAAAAAGGAAAATTAATTTTATTATTGGCTGCATAATCTTCAAACCAATTGAAAAATAAGACATGAATCTTATGCTTTCGAAGGTATCCATAAAATTCTTCTTGAATTAAACTTCTTTTTTGTGTAAAATTTTTGAAAACCAAATTCTTTTATTAGTGTTATTTTTAGAATAGAAATCGTCTTGTATAAATTGTTTATTTATTCGAAATTTTTTTAAAAAAACGTTTAACTCGTTCAAAATATTATATGTAATAGCTGAAAAATTGGACTAGTTGGCTCAAATTTTGAATAGTCATCGGTTTCTGTTGTATAAACCGGTTTTGATATTTGAGATTGAAAATCAACATTTCTCATGATGGAGTTTGTATGTCGGAAGTTGAAAATATTGGCTGAAATTTTGAAGACTTGATGTTAGGAAATTCTCATGCTATTTAGGAGACTCTTCCTAAATCTATAGTCTCTTGATGAGACGGGGATCCACATGAATAATTATCCATGTAATCACTATGTTTATTTGGGAGAAAGGAAAGTTTGACCTTTCCGTCTTGGAATTGTTCAATGTGTTTTAAACGTGTGTTTAGCTCTATACGTTCTAGAGGTTTTAAAGGTTTTGGTTGAACCGCTCCTTCAAGAATCCATTCATCAAGAAGATTAATATCTTTCTATTGTATGGATCTTGGAGTCACGGAATTTGATCTGGAAAGATCAGTTTGAAGTAATAAGTTTTCTCTCTTTTTACTGGAAATTTTAACTTTGAAGAAAAAGTAGTTGTCATTTCTTTATAATGAACTCTGAAAATTAAAGCATGGGATTGATACCTCAATCATTTCATAGTTGTGAGTTTTTACTTGCAAAACTATAGATTTTAATATATTTTTTCATTTAAGGAAACTGTAAATTTTGGATAACAATCAAAAGACATTGGTCCGGTGCAAAGACTCGATTCTATAGAAGATAACAATGAATCTTCAAAAAAATTAAATCGTGTATATCTTAAGATAGCTACAATAGAGTGTCTAATCTTTCTTTTGAAAGTGGTTTAATACCAACTTGAATTAAACCAATATGTATATATTTAAAATTATTTTCTCCTTGTCTTTGTAAAGCATTTTCCGAAAACAAAAGAATTGTTTCAAAATGTTTCGTAAGTTGAATATTTCGTTCTTTGGTTTTTATTGAAAAATCCATCTTAAACAAATTATTTTTGAAAATTTGATAACTTTGATCTTTATGAACTTTTGTAATTTCCCAGTTATCAATTGAACCTTGAAAATCATCTATAGTTGTTTCGTGACTAATGATGATTCTTTTTGAACTTCTTAGCGACTTCTTTTCTGATCTAGAAGAAGAAAAGGTGGACTTGGATCTATTTGATGTAGATCTAAAATATGAACTTATTTTTAGAATTTAAGGTGTAAAACTGGGACTCTCTACAATTCAGTCTAACTTTAGCTATACAATGCCCAACAGCAACAGGACTAACAACCTAGTTAAGACCGGCAAAACATTCAGGAGAACTTGAATCTAAAACCTTAGAATCTTGTAAATAAGATCAATAAAAGACCACAAAAACTAAGACCTTATACACCTACACTTCTAATATCGGTGAAAAGTTGATACGATACGTGGCGTTTTATCCAAGAGTGGGACAATACAGACATGAATGTCTTTCTCTTTGCAAGAATAGTATCTTAAGGTCTCCCCATACCCGTGTTGGTTTTCCAGCTGTTATATCGTATGGCCAAAAGGTTTAAACCGAAGTTATTCTTTTCTGATGTGAAATATCAGTCAAAACTACAACCGCAGAGCATACTCAGACAAAAAGTACCTAGAATCAAACAAAAATTACCTAAGATCAAACAACAAGTACTTAAGATCAAACAAAAAGTACTTTTTGTCCCCTAGTTGTACCAGAGTTGTACCAAAATTATTAGTTGTACTCAGTCCATAATATAGTTGTACTTTGATGGTTTTACATTTAATTAGTTATACCATACTAATTTACAACATTTTGTAGTTGTAGTAACGACATTGGAATAATAAAGTGTTTGTACTATAGTTTCATAAACAAATAATTGTTAAATAACAATTTTAAATTTTTTTGGTAAATTAAATTGCTTCACATCTAAACACACAATAAGGTTATATGACATTTGTAAGTAAAATATGATGTTATGTAACTAATAACCAAAAATCTTGATTTTTTTCCTGCCTATAATAGATGTTAAACTTAAAATAGACAAACAAATATTGGCACGAATATGTCTTTCTTGAAAAAATTATTAAACTTAAAATCAAATTCAACATAGTTGAACAAATTACCCCTACTTGCATCTTTCTCACCATAAACCACACCAAAAGCAATGGGATAATGGTGATGATTTGGATCTTGAGTAGTCGCAACAATTAGGACTCCACCATATACAGTCTTAAGATGGGTTCCATCCACGACGGTCACTTTTCGCATCACTTTGACTCCTTCAACGCAAGCACCCAAACCGAAGAGTGGGTACTTAAACCTCTGATGCTCATCTACTTCCACTCATGTAACTATTCCAAAATTTTCCCTCTCTAACATGTATAAATATGAGCTCACTAGCTTATAACTCTCCTCTGGGTTGTCCCACACATCATTTGCAGTTTGGTGTTTTTCTCTCAACGCAGTTGAGTACGACACACGAACACTAAGTTTTCGTTGAGTCAGACCAATGAGAACTTTTGGAGTTGGCGTCTCAAATGGACCTGGATAATCGTTATGCAAAACAGATGCAACTAAACGTCGTGTTCATTTTCTCTTACTTTGGCTAGTAATTATCGTAGACCGAGAGCATGTATGCATCTTCCTGTGAGTTCTTATCGATAAACAATTTGAATTCTTGAGTTGTGTAGCATGTAAAGCCCACTTGCAACTATTTATTGCTTCTGAACATTTTACCTCATATAACTTTGAATTTCAGTTGATTACAACAAACTGAAAACAATTAATATGGCAGCTTTTTCAACTATATCTTGTACTTCCTTCTTAGTTCCAAAATCTTGATGCAAAGATACATTAATATCATCTTCCCATCCAACATTTATACCATTGTTCACCATCACATCATCTTCTTCTTCTATAACAAGTGCAAGCAGATTCTCTTTAAGCATACATGAGTTACGGAATTCTTCATATGAAGAATTTTCATCATTGTTTAACATTTCTTCGTGTTTACATGCTTCATCTTGTAAAAAGTAATTATACCACCATCATTAACTCTAGATGTCATTTGACCACTTCAAACTAACACTTCGGTAATTACACCAACTGCACTTCCTTGATCCTCTCTTAAAACTTCCTCACCCCCCCCCCCCCCTCAGTTTCCTCTACATCATTCACGGCCTCCACATGCAGAATACTCATACGTTTCTCGTAATTCAGTGTCATGAAATAGGCATAAACTTCTTCATCACTCGATATATATGATGTTGTCAGAGGATCTAGGTGCAATGGAATGTAACTAAGTATCAACCTCGTAGTGACTTTATCTAGTATAATCTTCTTGTATATGCTATCAACCAAATCAGAATATGTGACCCTCTCAATTGATTTTTTCATCACTATCGGGTATAATTTATCTTCGCTTCTAATTCATTTTGTTTCAACTCCACTTTTAGAATAATATCCTTCATAATCAAAATGTATGACTATGCATGAAATATTATTCATTTTCTCCTCAAAAATAATTAAAAAAAAAACATTTTATTTTAGTCTTTCACTACTCTTAGTTGTACCAAGTTGTACCAAGTTGTACCAGTTTTACCAATAACAGGTAGTTGTACCTGTTTTACCAAGAACACATAGTTATACTTAGTTGTACACACTTTTCAGTCTCTTCTTCACAACCGATTTTGATTTACATCTACCTAAGATTCACTACGATTCCATCACGGTTACCCATAATTTACCTAGGATTAACAATGTCATACTCTCATCTATCAAGATAATATATTTCAAAAGCCAATGTGCATAAGAAATGAAGCATTATTCATGAAATGATTTTAAATCTACAATATTCTTATTCAAATATCCATTTACATCTACTCATTATTCTTGGTTCTAAACCCCCACAAATAAACGAACAATCATTAATAAAAAATAAAAAGCATCAAAAATCACCTCAAATGAAGCTTCAATTTCAGCTTCAATTTCGTCAGCAATATAAGTTTTACGTTTGTCCGAAGAAGAAAAAAGAAGAAGATGAAAGTATATGACACTTGACTTTTGGTCACTTTGAATTGATCTCATTTAATTTTAAACTTACCAATCTATCTCTCTCTTCCACCTCGTCGCTTCTCACCCGATTTTTTTGTTTTCTTTTTTTTTTAATATGTTAAGAAAATCAGTTTTTAGAAGAATTCATTAAAGATAAAATAGAAAATGTATAAGATGGAGTGTATTGGAATTTATGGAGTGTATTGAAATTTATGGAGTGTTGAAGTGTATATCAGCATTTGGTCCGTTACTATATCTGATTCTTTTATTTTCAGTTTTATTTTTTAAGTTTTCAAAATTAAAATTTTTAATGAAATTTTTCTAATTTTAAATTATAATGGCACTACGGTTAATAGTATGATTAACTTTGGTTAATATGTCTTTTAACAAATGATTAAAGTTATTCTAGTTAGATCCTATTTAGGAAGTTATTCTAGCAATTACTTTACAAATTAAGTTTATTCTATTATATTATCACTTTTTTGGGGGCAGATCCAAGAACCTGTTTGTCGTATTAGTAAAAGACTTCAAGGTTCTTTTCTGCGAGAAAGTATATATCGTAAATGTTCTTCGTTACATCACCTACATCTTTATGATCGAAGCTTATTCATATTGGGGACCAAAAGTCGGGTTTGGTATCTACCAAATGAAAAATGCCGACATGATTTCGGAGGACTTACAATCAACTGCGGGATAATTGGAAGATTAGGCGAGAAGCTATGTGATTGATCGCATAACCGCTACACTTCCCAACACCTTCAAGGCAAAAAAAATTTCACAAAACACTTTTTTTTTTAATAAATGTAATATTATTTATAAAAAAAATCCTTTTTTACATCAATTGCGACTGTTATATTGAAAAAACTTTTGAATTCTAAGCTAAAAATATTGTTTTATGGAGGCCTCGTTAAAACCCGAAAGAAGAAAACCCAATTGGGACAAAACCTTTTCCGGAAAAAAGAGTACCCACCATGAACGATTAGCTAAAACCATATTTTCGATAATCATCATATCCTTGAAGCAAACCAGACTTGTAACCCATCCATCATAATTTCCTGTTCTTGAATTGTTGCTAGACGGTTTCGAACAGCCCTTCCCACGTCATAAACCAGCCTGTCTGCAGCCAGCAGAACACTACTATGCCTTCTCATATTTCTTTCCCTCCATAGTGTGTATATTAAAGCTTGGAAGATGTACTTGATCACATAATCCTCTGTTATGTTCCTTCTTGCTTTGAAAACGTTTAGCAGCTCATCAAAACTCACCGTGTGCTGCTCTCCCATTAATCCATAAGCTACCTTATGCTATATTTGCGCGGAATATGGACAAGAAAAAAATAAGTGGTCACGAGTCTCAAGCAAGTGAGGGCAGAATGAACATTGCGCCGAAGTATTTGGAGACCATGAGAGCATTCTATCTCCCGTCGTCAGTCGATTAAGGATAACTAACCACAAGATAAAAGAATATTTTGGAGTAGCGTGAGAGTACCATACTACCTTATGCCAACAGTTCTGGATCCCTGGCTCCCTTAAATGACTCCATGTTTCTTTCGTTGAAAAGAACGACTTAAACTTTATTTTCTTATATCTCCATACCGCCACGTCTTCTTCATCATTTCCATGATCCCATAATCTGCATATTTCAGCCTTAATCTGCGCCAAAGCATGTGGTCTTCGCCGCCTTGTTCTATGGTGAGTTAACACATCCTCCAATGTGTCTCCCGCTTTAATACCCATATCGATGAAGCCTCTCTCTCCCAGCACTTCTATCAATCTGTCCAACGAACACCAATCATCATACCAAAACGACGTATTCGAGCCATTACATACCTCGACCTTGTGAAACGCTTTCAGAATTTTCCTCCACATCCAAGATCCTCCCATCTTTGTATCTTTAGTAGACCAAAACGAGCCCTTTCGAATCAAGTTTTTTTTAATCCAGTTTATCCACAACGAGTCCTTGGAGGACAGAATGCGCCATATTAGTTTGTAACAGCTTACCTTATCCGCCTCTACCATCGATTTCAAACCAAGTCCCCCCTCTGATTTTGGCTTACACACATCACTCCAAGCCACCTTGGCTTTTCTAGCATTGAGATTCGGACCAGACCATAAGAAAGCTGTACTGATTTTCTCAATCTCTCTTATACATGCTTTCGGTAACTTAAACGTTGCGATCCAAAAATTCGTTAGGCTTGCAATTATAGAAGATAAGAGCTGAAACCTACCACCAAATGATAGAAACCGGTTCTTCCAAGTAGTAATACGATTTCGGATCTTATCTATTAGAGGTTGATAGTCTGGCTTTGTCATGCGCTTTGTTAGAAGAGGAAGGCCTAGGTACTATACCGGCAAGTTACCTTTGTCAAACGGGTTAACATTCAAAGAACTCCTAGCTTCTAGCGAAATTCATGTGATGAACAAGGTAATCTTTTCCATGCTTATATTCAGTCCCAAAACTGAAGCGAATCTCTCAAAAACCGTGAGGATACCTTGTATAGATCAATCTTTTCCATCTGCAAATACCATAATGTCATCTGCAAAGCAAAGATGTGTAACTCCTAAACTCTTACAGCGTGGATGATAACCGATCTCGCCATTCCTTGCTGCATTGTTCAACATTTTCGATAGATAATTCATACAAATGACGAAAAGGTATGGCGAGAGTGAGCAGCCTTGGCACAGCCCCTCTCTCACTCCGGAAAAATCCTGCCAACTCCCCATTTGTGGATGACCCATTTGATGAACATCGCAGGCACATTCATCGCTGTCAACATGTTTTCGAGAAACTCCCAATTCACCGAGTCAAAAGCTTTTGTGATATCAATCTTCATTGCACATCTTGAAGATACATCAGGCTTGTGGTAGTCCTTAACCAATTCTGACGCTAATAGGAGGTTTTCCATTAGATATCTATCCTTGATAAATGCTGACTGATTATTCGTGATAAACCCGGGAAGAATCTTCTTTAAACAGTTTGCTAGTATCTTTGAAATGACTTTGTGGATCACATTACAGTAAGATATCGGTCTATATTCTTTCATCCCTATCGTCTCGGTCTTCTTTGGGATTAGAGCCAGATTAATAGAGTTTATTCCCTTTGGGAGAAAACCAAAAGAGAAAAACGACTTAACCGCCACAGTGAAGTCGTTGCCTAAGATGGATCACATCTCTTTGTATAATTCCACTATGAACCCGTCTGGTCCTGGAGACTTGTTCGATGGCATTGAGAATAATACCTTTTTTTATCTCCATAGCTGTCACTTCCTTTACCAATTCGTAACTCTCTTCCTCACCACATTGGTATTCCAAAATCTGCATCAGATCCGAAGTAGTCCTAGTAACTCCTTCGGAACTTGGGACTGCCTTGAACAGCTCAGAAAAGTATCTGATTCCTTCAGCCTTAATGTCATCTGTTGCTGAGAGAATATTGCCCTCCTGTCCTCTAATCTCATTTATCATGTTGTGCTGCTCTCTGCCCTTTATCACGGTGTGAAAAAACCGATTGTTTAGATCACCCTCCTTTACCCAATGGAGTTTTGCCTTTTCTCGTAGATACTTCTCTTCTAATTCTGCTACCCTCTCCCAAGAACTGTGAGCCTCAGCATCTTCAATCATTGTACTTTTCATCTGGGTTCAAAATTTTCCTTGACTGCTTCTCACACAGCACCTTAAACGCTTCCTCTTTTCGTTTTTTCAAATGGTGTAGCTTTCGTCGACCAAAACCTCTGATGATTGGCTTAAGGAGCTTAAGCTTTTTCGAAAATCTAAATAGGGCAGAGGTGGAGGAGAAGAGAGCTTCCGTATGACTCCAGTAGCTTTCCACAAGATTTTTAAAGTCTGACAAAGTTACTACAGCATTTACGACTTTAAACGGTACTTTTGGTTTGTATGGCTGTTCATAAGGCGATATAACTCCACATAAATGATCTGAACAACCTAGAGCTTCGAAAGCACAATATGAATTGTGAGAGCGTTGTAGCCAAAAGGGATTAACAAGAGCGTGATCAAGCTTTTTGCATATCAAAACATCTTCCCGCTTGTTACACCAAGTGAACAACGGACCATGATAGGCCATGTCTCAGCGAACAATGACTTACCATGCCGTGAAAATCTGCCATTCCCAAGCTA
Organism: Cardamine chenopodiifolia; assembly: GCA_963922655.1. Classification (NCBI taxonomy): domain Eukaryota; kingdom Viridiplantae; phylum Streptophyta; class Magnoliopsida; order Brassicales; family Brassicaceae; genus Cardamine; species Cardamine chenopodiifolia. The sequence goes on along the minus strand of OZ000486.1, from coordinate 10,267,817 downwards.
GAAGCTGGTGTGTATGTGGCTGCTGAGTGTTTCGTTCGATTGAGGATCTCATTAAAGTCCCCCGTGCATATCCATGGGAGCTCGCGACATAAAGTATCGTCCTGGTGCTCCTTTAAATTATTCCAAAGTTCCCGTCTCTCTTCTTGGGAATTTGATGCATAGATAAAAGTGCATAGGAGTTCCTCCATATAATCTTGAACCATTACTCTACAAGAAATCATTTGTGCCGTTTTTTTCACAATAGTCACCGAAACAGAATTACTCCATACCAACCATATTCTTCCTAATGGACTACATTTGTAGTTTGAAACTCTCGACCATCCCTGAAAAGTTGATTTAATTATCTGTTCCTACTTGCTTTCTGCGACTCTTGTTTCCAATAGGGCACCTAGAACCAAAGATTTATCTCCTATAAAGTCTTGAACTACCTGTTGCTTCCTGACTTTATTAAATCCTTGAATGTTCCAGAAAAAAAACGACATTATTGTTTTTTCAGCGTATTCCGTCTTCCTATACCACTTGGGTTTGATTCCTCCATTTGATGAGGTGGTTTGAGCTGATGTTTTGACGCTAACTTAGCTGATCTTAGGAGATGAGCTCTTGAACCTGCCTCCTCTTTGTTCGTAGTTTCAGTGTTTTCTCCTCCTCTATTTTGAAGCTTTGTTTTTTCTTGTGCTTCCCTCATACTACCTGTCTCCAGTATTTTAAACTCAGAATTTCCCCCCTCCTTCTCAGATTTTTCCAATTGCATCTCCTCTGTTTTTTCTACGTCACCCTCTTTGCTTGAAGCAGCTTTATTCGCTTCACTCGATAGATTGGATTTTTTTCCTATTGAGTTTCCTTAGCCTTCCCTAGTAGTTTCAACATCTTCAACCCTCTCAGAAGCCATCGTTATTTTTCCTCCAAACAACCTTATCCCCATAGTATTTTCCTTCTTCTCAACCCGCAACGGACCAGAGCTCGTTAAACATACAGCTTCTTCAGCCACTAAAATCTCCCCCCCCCCCCCCCCCGCAGTTTTCATTGCAATCACTTTGCTTTGTGCTTCCGTTTGGTTTGTTTCCTTGTCTAATATTTTTGGTTTCGAGTTTCTCAACCCTCCCTCTCCTATTTGCAAGGTTAGTGAGCTTATCCTCCCTGTTGTTTTCTCCGTTGCCTGTTTTCCGTTAGAACATAGCTCCTCTGCCTGATTCTCCAAAACAGCAAATCGCGATGGGGTTGCGATCTTAACTTCACCATAGACTAAGCTTGATGTACCCCAAGGGACTGGATCCAAGGATCAGTCACGGGTACTTATCGGCAAACAGGCTATGACTCGGTAAAGACCGTTGCCGGAACGATAAAAGCTAAGGATAGAAAGATGAAGCGAAGAACCGAGGATGACTCGACCCGATTCTTCACGAAAGAGATGGAATGGAATAAGACGTAACACAAGGGGTATGAGACGTCCCTTGATACGGCAAAGCCGGTGATAGTTCCGAGCCCGGCTCGAGGAAACGTTACCGGAGAGAGGTTCAAGAGAATAAACTCGATTGGACCTTGAAAGAGAAAAACTCTAAGTAATTTTATCCAAAAGTCTAACCATTTAATGAAGGGGTTACATTCCTTTTATAGGCTTACAAAGGAAGGGTCTAGGCGTCCCGAATAAGGCCTTAAACAAACATGCTCGTTTGGACTGCTTAAAGACAGACAACAAAAGTAAATAAAACTTTAATGAAATGAAACCCAAAACGTGGGTGGGCTCCTTGGCGTAGAAAACACGCTTCGTCGACCTTCCTTGGCCCAGACGTTAAGAAGGTTGACCGAGGTGAAGCGTGTCGCGCCAAGTATCCTTGCCTCGTTAAAAACCTATCTGGCAAACCACGTGGGATAAATCCGGACAGGGAAAAAGAGTGCAGTTCTCTTGGCGTCTTAGGTGCGTCTTCACCTTGTGATGGTGAAGACGCTTAGTTCTTTAGCGTCGATGTTGGTGCGGGTTGGCTCGGACTTGGTGGTTTCTTGGTCCATGAAGCGTTGTACCATTCGCACGAACTTGTCTCTATAGAGCATGGCCTTGCTTCTTTTGATGGGTCCAGGTGGAAGGACGGGAACCTCAAAAGCCTTGTCTTGATCGGGTGATGACGAGTCTAGGTGCTCGGCATCGCCTGTCTGTGGACTGTCTGAGGACGGGTAGCACTTGTCCATGGAACGGGTAGTGATCGGGCAATTTCCGTCTGCGATCGGAGAAGACTTGTCTGCGGACTGGTCTGTGGAACGGGTAGTGATCGGGCCAGACTTGTCTATGTACTGATCTGCAGACTGTCCGGTACATAGATTCCTATCATCGCTCCTCTTTCCCACTCTTTTATGATCTGATGCTACCGTTTGCCACTCCTCCCCCTGTTTCCCTGGAGTTTTCTTCACTCTCTCTCCTTGTTCAATTGAGTCTTCGTTTAGGCCTGTCTCTGAATTACCTGACCTTGGAGATCTCTGTTCAACAGTTTCTTTTATCTGAATCTCGGCCTGACATCTCTATTCCGCATGACCCCATTTCTTACAGCTACCACACCTTCTAAGTAACCATGGATAATCATACTGAACCTCCACTTCCTCTCCTCCAATCCTAAACCTGTAGCTTGATGGTATTTCTTTCTTCAAATTAACGTCTATGAGGATCTTTGGCTTCATCAAAACTTGCAACCAACTCAGTTTCTTGATGCTGTCTCATAGAATTAGCTACCGGACTAGTCACGAAATTCAGCCCCTTCCAGGAAAATAACGATGGCGGCACATTCTTCATAGTAACCCATATAGGCATAGAAGCAAGCTCAGGTTGAACTTCATCTTGAAACGGTGTCCATTTTGTAACGATCATAGGAATGTTACAGATATTCCACATGCCACGACGTAGAACTCGACTTCTAGCGTTTGGATTACGGATTCAAAATTTGATAGTGGATTCATTTACCACATAAGCATTGATTTTTGTTTCCTTATCTCCCAAAGTCCAAATTTTGTTGACTACGACATGGATCTTTGCCACATGTGGAGATGCAAATCTTCCCAAAGTGGAGGCGCATCCATTAAAACCTCTTCCGGCACCATGACCACAGATCCACCATCAACTTCAGATACAGTGCAATCATAACGAGAGAGAGAAGGCCGGCTCGCTATCTTAGCCCAAGATTTCTGATGACTCGAAGGAAGATCTCCTTGTGTTGTGCTCAATTCGATCCCCGGAGCTTTGTTTTTTCTAACCTGTGTTTCCTGATCTTTTTTGGTACCCACCGTTACTCCATCTTCACCAATCTCTTCTGCTCCGTCTATATGATCCACTATAATCCCTGCTTCACTGCCCCCCGAGACAGTGATCCCATCCTTATGCATCTCTGAATCCACCTGCTTATTCTGCCGACAGAAGTCTCTGAATCCCCCTGCTTATCACCCTTCAATCCGTCTGCCTCATGTAACCCTGATTCATTCAAACTCTCCCCCGAACCAGCCTCTGTTTCCAACACTGACCCTGTCGCTGCGACCCCGATCGCATCACCACTACTGACAACCTCCTCAGCCGCAGCGCTTCCTCCTGTCATGTCTGGCGGCGGAGACGGAACCCCTCAAGCACTCGCAAATCGCCCTCTGTATCGCCCTAACTAACTTCCTGATATTTTGCTGTGAAAATTTCTCCATACCAATTCTTAAATCGTACAAAACACCTTTTAATTACAATGAATAATCATTTTTCTGATAACCTCTTATTGATCTTATATAGTTACTACTGCATCGAATTTGCTTGGTGCAACGTTTTGTTTCACTACTTTCTTGATGAAAATATGTATGCCTTCATCGCTTTATTCGCAATGGGAGAGATTCTAATCTTTGAACCATAGGTAATATAATCGAATCTTTTTTAAAAAAATATTATGTTAAATTATATTCAAAAAACATATTTTCTATCAAGTGATATTGTTTTTGAAACATTTTTGAAAAAAACAAAAACTCTAATTTTGATGATCGATAAGAGGTAATCTCATTAAAACCCATAACTAAAAAATCAGTTGGGATAAAACCAATTCTTTGAAAAAATAATACACACCACTTTCGATAGAAGTAAAACACATAGAAGATTTGAAAAAAAAAATGCTGAAACCAACAGAATACTTGTATGGGTTTCCATTAACAAAAGCCAGTAGAGACAAAGAAGAGGCGGAGAGGAAAGTGGTAGTCCACCTCCGTCATACTAGCTCTATCAAAACTCGACAGAGGGTAGCATAGAAGAAACTGGGTGTCCAACACCGACGGTCTAGCTCTGTTGAAGCTTGTTTGCTGGTAACACATAATGAACTGTCGGTCAGCAACTGGTGGTCCAGCTCTCTCTTGCTCAGCTGCTAGAATCCACCCATGTACGATAACTTCCTATTTTTTATAACATATGAACCACTTTCAAAAGATTTCAGGATATTAACGCAAAATTGAAAGAGGATGCCTGAAGCAACTGATGAAAACTATCAACTTCTTGACGCAAACCAGACTTGAATAATCCCTGAAAATTTCAGATCCGCAAGAGAGAAACAACGATTTTGAATATGTTTATCGATCAACCGAATGAGAGATGTTGACGAATTTGGAACTTTGCCATGTCTTCAAGCATTCCGCTTTCTCCAAATGCTATGGATTGTAGTTTGGAAAGCGTATCCAGATAGAAACAGGGTAAAAGCATCTAGGATTGTATCCAAAATGAGGCTCAACATAAAAGGCCACTCCATGCTGAATCTATTCTTCAAAATATCATGCATTAAAGATTTCTAAATTTTTCCAGAGTACACACAAGAGAAGAATAAGTGATGTCACGATTCAAAGGGGTTCCCACATAGAATGCATGACGTATTGAATCCAACATTCCAATGAGACATTCGATCTCCTGTTGATAGTCTATTCTGAATCGAGAGCCACACAAAAAAAGAATACTTCGGAGTAGAATGCTTAAACCAGACACCTATCGACCAAATCATAGGAGGTGCTACTTCACGAATTAAAACCTATGTTCCTTCATTATCTAATTGTCCAAGCCAACGCCACTGAAGCATTCAACGAGATCCCTAGATCAATGACTTTTCACATACTAGTCTTTTCATAAAAACAACCCAAATCTGACAAGTTATCAAACCCAAAATACATAGTTTCTCCACTTTGAATATCCACCTTATGAAAGGAGCGAGCAAAGCATGATCTTTGAGTATTTTCCTCCACATCTAATAACATCTATTAGAATCTTCACGAATAGACCAAAAATAATCCTTGTGGATCAAGTATATTTGAATCCACTTTACCCACAAAGATGATTGAGAGGAGAGTATTCGCCAAATCAACTTCAGGGAGAAAATCGTATTCACCTCTGTGAGTGGTCTTAGATCAAGATCACCTTCAGACTTCTGTTTACAAACATCTTCCCAGGCTATCTTTGCTTTCTTAGGATTCAGAGTTGGTCTGACAAAGAAATGCAGAGCATAATTTCTCAACTTTTTTAATACAAGCTTTTGGAAGGCGAAATGCCGATAACCAGAAGTTAGATATACTCATTAGAACCGAGGCAATAAGTTGTAACCTCCTTGCAATAAATAAACACATTGAATACCATGAGTATATACAATTACGAATAGACTCAAGCAAAGGCAAGTAATCAATCGATGTCATCCCCTTTGTCAGCAAAGGAAGACCTAATTAAATACCTTACCAATAGATCTTCCGACGAAAAAGAGAACCTTTGAATAATCTCATTCCAAGATGTAATAGCACTACCCCCTAGATAACTTGTTGATTTCTCTAAGCTAAATCTCAACCCCAATATTTTAATAAATTTTTCAAACACAAAGACAATTCCTTCAACCGATCTAACTTTACCATCTCTGTAAACACCATGATATCATCAGCAAAACTTAAATAAGTAAGACCAAGATTCTTTCATTTCGGATGATACCCTATTTGGTGAGTACTTGCAGTTTTATCCAACATTTTAGAGAGAACATTCATGGAAATGACAAAAAGATAAGGTGATAAAGCAAAGTCCTTGTCGCAAACCTCTGTTGCTTTGAAAATATCCTGCTAACTCACCATTTACTTGAACCGAGAAGAAGGATGTTGTGATACATAGTGATATCCAGTGAATAAATTATTCTGGAAAAATCTATAACTTTTAAACTATTCAGCAAAAAAGGCTGTTGGACTGAATCAAAACTAATATCTGTTTTTTTCTTTTGCCGTGTTTGATCCAAACAACATTTGCTTTCTTTTACATGCTCCAATTAACTTTTTGTGTTTGCATTGCGTTAGACCAAAAGTAAGACCATTGTCAATGGTTGTTTCAACTGTTTTGATTCATATCTTAGGCGATGTTCCTTCTTCTCCACTTTATGGGAAAATGCAGGTTTGCATTTATATAACTAATGACTAAACAAACATTTTAATTGTCCTTTCTAGAATTAGATTTTACTAACTCGCTCAATTGTTTTTGCAGGACCAACTCTTATCATTACTTCAATTCTCGCATCAACTCTTATAATAAAGCATGAAGGTTGTCTCAAGAATGGAGATTCTGATTGCATCATACTTGAGCACCGTGAACATGACAGACCCGATTGATTAAAGAGAAGTTGATGTGTATCAGCTACAATTGTACGGCTGCTGCATGTTCAAAGCTCAATCTTTCTTTTTTTAATAACCAAGAGTTTCAGAGCCCGAGGGCCCCTAATCCTCATGGGACAGGGCCCAAACCAATGTTAAATTAAGACCTTTTCCAACGGGAATTGAACTCGTGACCTCCTTGGCCTTGACCCACAAGGAGTTACCACTAAACCAACCCGATGTTGGTATGTTGTTGGTTGACTGGGTAGATTAGCAATTAATCTGCTCCAAATTTCCTGAGAATACTCACATTCAAAGAACATATGCGACCTTGTTTTTGTTTACGAGCCACAAAGAAGACAGCATGAATGGACTTGAAGTCCCCATCTTCTTAACTGGTCTCTAGAGGGTAATCAATCTCTTACAATAACCCAAAACAAGAATGCATGCTTAGAAATATTCTGGGTAAACCACACAATTAGGTGCCTGGAAACCGAGGAGAAAGTAAGCTGCAACAAAATCCAGGTAAGTGAGGAGGAAAATTCTCTTGGAGTGTCATTCAAAGTGTGTCTCCAAAGAAACCTATCCGCCGGAGCGCCAATGTTTTGTAATGTTTGATGCATTACTACTTACCGCAACAAAACAGCTATAGGATGTCTTCCATGTGGAAGAGACCAAGCGCCTTGCGAGACAGTGTGAGCCACTCTAGCCAACCGAGGAATACCAGAAACCCTTGGTCCATTCAAACATGTCAATTCAATCAAAGGTCCAAGAGAGGTCCAATCATCATACTAAAAATAAGTATTCGGACCTGTTCCAATTTCTAAAAATAGATAAGGCCTTGCAAGAGTCATAAGCCTTAATAGCCTTTGCCAAATCCAACTGCTTGTATTTCATAACTTTGAATCCCAAAAAAATATGTTTCTGATAAGCTTTTTATTGACCCAAGATACCCATAAAAAACCCGCTCTTGTGAATAGGAGCCAAATAATATTTATTCCAAAAACTTTGTTCCAATGGACCAGCCTCCTTAATCCTACCCCTACTGCTTCCTTTGCAGTGCAGACCGAATCCCAAGCTATCTTAGCACAATAGGAAGAAGTCGTCACTCCATTCCATAAGAATGAATGGCATATTCTTTCCAATTTAGCCAAGCAGTTGTTAGTGTAATGGAAACACATAAAGCCAGAAATTAATGAGGATAAAAATTACCGACCGGATCAGTTGTAACCTCCCTTCAAATGACAAATGCCGCACGGTCCAAGGTGAGATTTTTTTGAGTACTTGTGAGGCATCGAAGGGAGTCCCAAATGACAAACTGGGAGTGATCAATGAGACAAGCCAAACCTTTGAGCTATATAGTGAGTTAATTGATGATTATTTCCATCCAAGAAAAGGCTGCTCTTTTTGGGATTGAGTTTCAGACCAGATGCAACATAAAACTGATCCAACAACTGCATAATAAACTCCAAAGACTCGTGATTTCCATCAAAGAAAACTAGGAGATCATCAGCAAAGCTTAAGTGTGTTATCAACGGGTCACGACATAAGGGATGAGGCGCAAACAGGTTCGACCTTGCATCTTTATCCATTTGTTTTGCACGGATATCCATCGCGATAACAAATAGCGAAGAAGAGATCGGATCTCCTTTCCTCAATCCTTTCTTTGCCGGAAAAAATCCAACCAACTCACCGTTAAGAAAAATATAGTACTACACAGTAGAGAAACATTCCTTAATCCAGCGAATAAACCTATCAGAAAGCTCTAGTGCCTGAAGAATGTTTAGAAGAAACCTTCAACTCAAAATATCATAAGCCTTAGCCAAATAAATTTGGATACATCCTCTACTAGTTTCATGATGAATGAATCCTACTTTGTTATTTGGAACAAAATCAGCAATGAATAACTTCAACCTCTTAGCCAAGATTCGAGATATTACCTTATAAACCGTGTTGGAGCATGACATAGGTCTGAATTCAGCAAGTCTTTCAGCCAGAGGAGTCTTAGGTATAAGAGTGATAGCAATAACACTAACATGTCTGATCATTTTTTCGTTTCTGAAAAAATTTTGGACTGCCGATATGAAGTCACTCCCAACCAATTCCCAAAGAAGTGAAAAATTCCATTGTAAATCCATCAAGTCCGGGAGCTTTGTCAGCAAAATGATAACAAACTCTGTCAAGGTCGAGCTCTGAAGCCAAGTACAAAGGTGTAGCTAACACATCTATTAAGCTTTACTGGCTGCAGAATCTCACGTTAGAACCTCATTTTCCAATCACCAAAGCTTCCATTGTTTACTTTGACAACATCAGCGCCGTCTACCTCACTATAAATCCTTTTAAACATCACCGCATCAAGCATATCGAACTGGACATACACTTTGAACGCGAGAAGGTAGCAATCGGACAAGTCAAAGTCATATATGTTCCCTCTTCGCTTCAAGACGCTGACATATACACGAAAAGGCTTACCGACGTCATTATTCAATGATTTTTGCTCCAGTTTAACCATCTGTGAGCCCAACGCTTCAACTACGGGAAGATGATAGAATAATATAATATTCATTCGTATTATTTTGTAAATATGTTGTTAGTATCGTGTTAAAATCTTTGATTGTATTGATGAGATTGTGAAAAAATATTGGTTATATTAAGCCTCGTATATACAAGGATCCCCCAAGGGAAATTCAACTCATTTTACCCGCAACAACCTTAGGGCTCCACAGTTAAACAATACATTTTTGAACAATTACAAATCTGCCCACTAAGAAAGTACAAGTCAAAAATTTTAGATCTGTATTGCCAACATTCAATGTCTATACTATTTTATAGTTAAAATACAAAAAACACATCAAGTTTGGTTTTCTCTTTCTAGTTGACAAAAAATCCAGAATTTTGTGGTTGATTCAAAAATAACCAAATTTTGGGTGGTCTGCAGGCGGGGAAATACCATTTGTGTTTAAATATAGGCTCACATGACAAACCAACACATATATAATTTGAAATTGTCGAAAAATGTTTCATTATAAATGCGTTCGTCTCATATTGAAGACAAGATTCATAGAAAACGGATATTGTCTCATATGCAGACCTCTATGGTGGTCAGATTTTTAATTATTCACGAATGTACCATCTAATGGTAGGAACTCTACGGTTGTTACAGCTACAAAAATGATAAAAATAATCCGGTAAGGTTGTTGAACTAATAATGGTGTCTTCATTTCTCTATTATAAGTGTCAAATAAAATTTAGACCCAGAATATTTCATAAAACTTCAAGTTCTATGTTTTGGGTTTTTTTTTGAAAAGTACATGTGACATATGATTCATCATAAATATGTCATGTGGCATCTGACTCAGCAGTAACTAACGGCTTGACTAACATTGTTTTTGATCAAAGTTGATTCTGGCACAATATGAAAGTTCATGTAGTTTTTTTTTTAATTTCGTAAGTTGAAGTTGAAACGCACTAGATCTTAAGTTGATATATGAAAAGAAACCATGCAAATAATTCACATAAATTTGAGGTAAACGAAATCTCAAAAAAAATTTTGGGGTACATAAAAGTTCAAAGAGCTGAACAATCCAACAAACAAAATCTATATATTGGTTATTAGTTGGATAAATTCTTCTTCATTGGACATAGTTTTCGTGTGAAGTTGGTTTTTTCATACCCGCACAATATGAGTATGTTGAATTCATACATGCATTTTAAAATAGGGTGATTTGCCACAATAACCCATTTTATTTTTTAAATAGCCAAAATAATTTATTAAAACTTTTAAAGTTTGAGAAACATTTTTTTCAAAAATACCTTTTGGAGACTCTGCAAGCATTTGGCTGACTTTACGAGCATCTTGCAAATTTTGCAGATATTAAGCAGAATCTACAAGCATTTGACAGACTTTACAAGCATTTGATAGACTCTACAAGTATTTGACAGACTCTGCAAGCATGTGATATATTTTGCAGATATTTGGCAAACTTTGTGAGCATATGGCAGACTTTGCGAGCATCTGGCAAACTTTGCAGATATTTCGCAGACTCTGCTAAGTAACTAGTAGAAATATCTGCCACTCTGTGAGAATCTAACAGATTTTGCGGATATTTGGCAGACTCTGTAGAATAACTAGTAGACTCAACAAAATAATTGGGAGACAATGCACATATTTGGCTGACTTAGTCAGAAAATATGGCATACTTTGCTAAATAGTTGGTAGATTCTGCGAGTATTTGACACTCTTAAGCATTCTAAAGGCTCTGCGAGCATTTGACAGACTACGTGAGCATTAGACATATTCTATGAGCATTTGTTAGACTTTGCAAGCATTTGGTAGATTTTGCAAGTATTTAATGAATTTTGCGAGTATTTCGCAGACTCTACGACTATCTAGCAAACTCTGCAAAATATTTGACAAACTCTGGTAATATTTGGCATATTTTAATAATGATTTTTTTGGTTTCTCAAAAAAAATATTTTTGGTCCCTCATCAAATGTTTGTGGTAGAAAAAAATATTAAAAATGAAGTTCTAATTATAAATATGATTGAAAATAGTTAATCAAATAAAATTATAATTTATTTATTTTTTAATTATTTATTAGTTAGAAATGACAATTTTTGTATTATGGAAAATATATTTCTTAACTAGGTCATTTTACCAATAAAAATAAAAAAGGTTATTATAGCTATTCTTTTAATATAGTAAGTTATCTTAGACAAATTTCTCTTTAAAATATGCGAACATACTCTAACTAAATATTAATTTAAATTTTAAACCTCTAGTTTAAATTTTGTGCAAATCAAGTATAGATGGTAACACTGTTATTGTTCTGTTAAATATTGCCGACTTGAATACCACATGTGATACGACATAAATTTCATGTCAACTTTGTGCTAACATGGATGTCATGTGTACATTTCTTTTTAATCTTTTATATTTTTCGTAATTTCAAAATTTTATCAAATTTTATTAATTTACGTCCATATATATATATCCTATACATCTTCCAAAAATTCCCTCAAACTCTCAATCTCTCTTTATGAGTAACTAAACGGGATAAGTAAACCAAAATCAATTAAACCTTTATTTATTTACTCTCCAATGTAATAATTTTGAAAATTCGGTTTGGGTTTTAGATTTAAAAACCCAAAATCCAGTAGATTAAGGGATGGAACATAATCCTTATTATTTTTTTAGCTATATTTTACTATTAAAAAAATCTGATTTCGATTGGGTTCGGATTCGGATTTGGGTTTTACATACAATTTACATACACAAATAGTGTTTTTGGGTTTTAGCGTTCGGATTCAGATGTGGTTTGTGTATTTAACATACAAAACTCACATTTACAATTCTGGGTTCAAATTCAGATCCGATTTTTCGGATAGAGTTCTCAAATTATGGTATTTTTCCATGTGTTTTTGGGTTTTCGGATACACTAACGGGTATCAGATTCGTTTTGTGTCTTACTCGATATCCGCAGGTACATTCTTTAGGGTGATTTGCTGAAATAGAGTAGATTTGTTGAAAAATTACTTAAATAGAGCAAATGTTTAAAAATTATACGAATAGTTTTTTAAATTCATAATATACTGTTTTGCCTTTTTTTATGAGTAAACAAAAACGTAATTAAAAAACTGCCATTAATGAAACTTGCCGCGTCAACCGTTGCTTACGAACTAAACCAAATAATTGAAATCAACTCTACTAAACTAATTGAATGCAACATGGAAGATTTGATCATAATTTGGTAGAGTTGATAGTACAATAATATAGTGTATGGTAAAGTTACATATGACCAATGGTAGAGTTCATTTTCCTCGTGGAGAACTGAACTCTACCATGGACAACTGAATTCTACCATGGACAACTGAACTCTACCATGGATGTATGAACTCTACCATAGACAAATCAACTATACCATGGAGAACGGAACTCTACCATGGAGAACTGAACTCTAACATGAACAACTCAACTCTACCATGGACAACTGAACTCTTCCATGGACAAATCAACCATACCATGGAGAACTGAACTGTACCATGAACAATTGAACTCTACTATGGTAGAGTTCGTTTTCCGCGTGGAAAATGTAATTTGTTACCTTTGGTAGAGTTAGCTGCCTTCGTAGAAGAGTTATGTTCGATGTTTGGTAGAGTGAAGGAAAATGGTTAATAGATTTAATATATCGTTTATGGTAGAGTTGGTTGTGGAAACCTAGTTTTACAAAATTACGAATTTAATCCTAACTAACTTATTACCCAACATGTCGCTCATTAAATGTCAATACTCCATTGGAGCTCCATTTATGCTCATTTCATCTTATCTTCATTTGAAACTCCATTTTGCTCCAATTCATTTCGTATCCTTCATTTTAATTGTTAAAACTTTTAGGATCTATGGATCAAATCGTTTTGGTTTCTGGGAGTTGGAGTTTTAACCAAAACTTGTGGGTTTTTTTGGTGGACAAAACCTACGACAGTCGGATCATAGGGATTGGCGAATATCTTAGTTATGATGAATTTTTGGGGATGTTGTATGAAGATTTCAGTCTGAATCAACAAACTGATGAGGTAAAATTAAACTACATGTCAAATCTAGTCATGCAATCACTACCACAAGCTACTCCCCCTTTCTTTGTGAGTAACAAAAGGCAATTACATGTGTTTCTGCAACAATTTCGTAAACAAGCAATGCGTCTCTGTGTAGAGATTTCTATTAAATCACGTGTTTCAGCGAGTTTCAACGATGGTGATGGCAGAGTTCATTATAAGTGGGAGAACAATGATTCGACGTTTAATAGAGTTGACCCACGTCTGGTACACTTGATGTTGAATGTAGTAGAGTTGATCCCCTGTTTAGTAGAGCTAAACCAAGGTATGGGGGTAATACAGAAAATGTGAAACACGAATTTGAACATGTTGATGACGAAGATGCGGAATTCAGATTCGACTATTGTGATGATATGGATGGTGCAAGCTCAGATGATGAAGATTACATTAGTGTTCGTAGGAAATCAAAGGATGAAGATTACATCAGTATTAATGTTGAGCATTAGGACATAGAAATATCAGAACTAGAATTGGCGGTCGGCAACAATTCTCATCCAAAAATGAACTGAAGACGAGGTTGAAGATTCTGTCAGTCTTACAAAGGTTTGACTTCGATGTTGTGGCTTCATCGAGGTCAATGTTGGATGTGAAATGTTGGGTACCAAATTGTCAATGGAGAGTGCAAGCTTCATGTATTGATGATAGTGCATGTTTCTTTGTCCGGAAGTATAGTAAATAACACAATTATTCTATAACAGAGAGATCAGGTCGGGCACGCCAAGTAACTGCTGAAATTCTAGGACAGTTGTACATGGAATTCGTAGGTGGTATTGGGCCATCTGTTCTACCTAATCATATCGATGATTCACTAAACAAACGATTCGGTCTGAAGGTAAAGTCGTCTAGTGATGGTAGAGTTAGTATAAGCACATGGTAGAGTTTACATGTATAGTTGGTGTTGTTACCCGTCTGGTTTAGTAGAGTTTGGATATAGGTTAGTAGAGTTAATATCACGTAATGGTACAGTCGTCGAGTGATGGTAGAGTTAGTATAAGCACATGGTAGAGTTTATATGTTGGTTACGTTTGGTTTGGTAGAGTTTATATGTTGGTTACCGTTTGGTTTGGTAGAGTTATCGTTAATGGTATAGTTAGTGTTGTTACCCGTCAAGTTTGGTAGAGTTCGGATATAGGTTAGTAGAGTTAATATCATGTAATGGTACAGTCGTCGAGTGATGGTAGAGTTAGTATAAGCACATGGTAGAGTTTATATGTTGGTTACCGTTTGGTTTGGTAGAGTTTATATGTTGGTTACCATTTGGTTTGGTAGAGTTTATATGTTGGTTACCGTTTGGTTTGGTAAAGTTATCGTTAATGGTATAGTTGGTGTTATTACCCATATGGTTTGGTAGAGTTCATATTGACATTGAGTTCAAATTCTGCAGATGAAGTACTGGAAGGCACACCGTACTCTAAAGCAAGCACGTGCACTATCTTTAGGAACTTCTGAAAGTAGTTTCGAAGAACTTCCTTCGTACTTGTATGCGATTAGAAGAGCAAATCCTGGAACTCTTATCAAGCTCGAAGTCGACGCGCAAGACAAGTTCAAGTTTCTATTCATAGTATTTGATGCAAGTATTAGAGGATTTCCTTATATGAGAAAGGTTGTTGTTTTTGATGGGACCTTTTTGCAAGGAAAGTATAAAGGTACTCTTCTAACTGCGACCATGCAAGACGGTAACTTCAACATATTTCCTATGGCTTTCGGTGTGGTTGATACCGAGAATGCTGAGTCTTGGGAATGGTTTTTTAGACAGCTCAACCGTGTTATCCCTGATGACATAGAACTTGCCATCATATTAGATAGACATAAATCCATTGGTAGAGCCATAAAGAATGTGTACCCATTTGCTTCTCGAAGTATTTGCACCTACCACATACGTAAAAAAATTTTGGCGAAATTTAGAGGGGGATAGTCCTTTAAGTTGTTCAAGAAAGCTGCCACTGCGTATAAGGTTGACGAGTTCAACGTTATCTTTGCTCAGACTGAGGCGTTAGATCCAAGGCTTCATGGGTACTTGCAAAGAGTTGACGTTCGGTTGTGGAGTCGAGTTTATTTTCCAGGAAACAAATACAATTTTACTACATCGAACATAGCAGAATCAATCAACCATGCCTTATCCCAAGCAAGAACTTTCCCCATTGTGCAGCTTATAGATGCAATTAGGGCGATGTTAACACGTTGGTTCGTGAAGAGGAGGACAAAGGCTTCTCTCACTACCACTATTCTAACAACAGCAATTGAGAAGCTCCTAAAGGTATTACGTTTGGTAGAGTTCATATATACTTTCGTAGAGTTCATACATAATTTGGTAGAGTTAACATATATCTTTTGGTAGAGTTCATACATACTTTGGTAGAGTTCATACATACTTTGGTAGAGTTAATACATACTTTGGTAGAGTTTATACATACTTGGTAGTTTTAACTTAGTAGAGTTCATACTTACTTTGGTAGAGTTAACATGTATCGTTTGGTAGAGTTCATACATACTTTGGTAGAGTTAACATGTATCATTCGGTAGAGTTCATACATACTTTGGTAGAGTTCATACATACCTTGGTAGAGTTCATACATACTTTGGTAGAGTTAACATGTATTGTTAAATTACAGACGAGGGTTGAGGAAGCTAGGCAGTACAATGTGCAAGAAATTGACGAACACCAGGCTATGGTTTCAAGGTCAGTATCTTCTCATTTGGTTAATTTTGGCCGAGAAGACGTGTTCTTGCAAGCGGTTTAACGTGGAAAAAATTCCTTGTGTGCATGCCATTGTCGTTGCTGAGGCATGGCATTGATCAACTATCGAACTTACTCATTCCTACTATCACATAAGCTACTTATACAACGCCTACTCCAATTGTATAATGCCAAGGGATGCATCAATTCCTGTTCTGTTAGATGTGAGCCGTAAAGTGTGTAATCCGCCCCATGTATGTCAACAACCAGGAAGGCCAAAGAAATCTAGGATAAAAAGCTGGTTCGAGTGTTCACGAGAGGTAAAACGACCAAGGAAAGTTTCAGCTTATTCTAAATGTAAACAACTAGGTCACAATGCCTATACATGTAGTGGAAACGTACAATCTTGAATATCTACGAGTTTTAATTTGTTGTACCCTTAGTAGAGTTCGTACTAGTATCGTAGAGTTTAACTAGTCTGGTAGAGTTTGTTCATTCCATATGGTATGGTAGAGTTTGACTAGTTTGGTAGAGTTCATACACTCTAGTATTTGCTAAGGTTTTAAGTGTGTTTGTTAGTGTGTTTGTTACTTTACTATCTGTTGTTGTTGCATTTAATGTGTGTTTGTATGAACAGAACGTGTAATAAAGCAGAGGTTCATTACTTTACTATCTGGTGTTGTTGCATGTAATGTGCATAAATTACAAAGGTTTATATACAAAACAAACTGTACCAAAACTACTACGACCCTACCAAAACTACGACACTAACTCTACCAAATGTACAAAACAAACTGTACCATCTTAACTTTACCAGTCCAGAAGAAAGTCTTGGGAGGCTGAAATGAGGCCGGCCTTATCACACAAATTAGTACCTGGATCTGTGTAGGCAATAGTCTCCTCCACCAGAAGTTGTTCTCTAAAGTCAACAACGTATTTCAGTCGAGTGAAGGTAATGAACTCATCATTCAGTCCGTCGAAATTGCAACCAAGGGCTAAACACTCGATGAACTTTAGGCAATACGCACCACAATCGCCTGACCGGACATTACGCAGAGTTTCCTTCATCCGCGATATTTTGTACGCCGCCGCACTTACATGATCACGCATCGCAGGAGGTGAAAAAAACTTGATCATCTTTGGAATCATCACGGCGTACGCCCTACATGAAATAAACAGACGGAATGTATATGTAAGTTCTACAAAATTAACATTACTAAACTAACTCTACCAAACTATATGCTAACTCTGCCAAACTATATGCTAACTCTAGCAAACTAATAACTTAACTCTACCAATCATAATCTCAACTCTACCAAAATTTTGGTTTGCTTACCTGCATGACTCCTGAATGGCAGGAGTGGCCACAATAGTCCGGTCGGGATCGTAAATTTGAATCTTTCCTTGTATCAAATCGACCTCTAAGGCCACCCAGTGGTTGTTGTTATGATTATGGGGAATATAAAGCGTATCGACGTCTCGCATCCATCGCTTGTTAGTGGCACAGAATTTAGGCAGAAAACCGTCGTAGAGATTTTTATACCCATTCGTCCAGACGAAAGTCTTCTTCTTTCCCACATAATCTCTCCTATATTCGACACACCAATATCCACAAAACAGTGGATCGAGGAAAGCAATCCGATTGCTCCTGAATGAACTGGGTTGTTGCAAAGATCTTTGCTAGAAAAGATTCATACAGGCCGTCATATGCTGGAAAACAAAAAGCAAAAGAACTCTACCAAAGTAGAGAAATAACTCTACCAAACTCTACCATAGAGAGAATGAACTCTACTATAGTGCGAATGAACTCTACCAAAGAGCAAATGAACTCTACCAAACTCTACCATAGTGCGAATGAACTCTACCAAACTCTACCATATCGAACTTACCAAATCAATAAGCCACTCATATTGTTGGATAGGCCACTTGTCTTTTGGAGCCAGCAAGCGGAGATAGAAATCTGTTATTGCACTATGCTCACCGTCGACAGTCAATTCCCTATACAAATTTACAAATAGTTCAGCAAACATGAGAGCGGATGGTTAGATAGAGTGTTAAAATGACGAAACAAGATATTGCTTACAATTCGTGCAAACCTAGTCACGTAGCCGAAGCACATTAATTTTTGGAATCGAGCCAAAAGGATCGTACACAGCGGGAGAATGAACCACGTTTTTCATTATCCTCTTAACAACATAACATCCTATGAAAGGGGATACCTGTAACATGGATACACTGTTAAACGAAAGAAATTACCATGGACAAAACAGCTATACCATGGAGAACTAAACTCTACCATGGAGGACTGAACTCTACCATGGAGAACTGAACTCTACTATACATTCCAACTGAATTCTACCATGGAGAACTAAACTCTACCATGGAGAACTGAACTCTACTATACATTCCAACAGAACTCTACCATGAAGAACTGAACTCTACTATATATTCCAACTGAACTCTACCATGGAGAACCAAACTCTACTATCCATTCCAACTGAACTCTACCATGGAGAACTGAACTCTACTATACATTCCAACTGAACTCTACTAGGTTACCTGGTTCGCAGCGAGTGCTTGTTTACGAGCCTGTCTCGGTAACACGTCCTCCATATGTACCATGGTCATATCTCCGTCCTTCTCATTACCATCCTTAACCTTTAAGAGAGATTTAGCTATATTTACGATGTCGAGCTGTGACGTTCTGGGCTTACTTGATATCTCAAGATATGGTGTTTTCTCAACAGTATCTTCTTTGCTCTGACCCGTCAACTCGGGGTTCCTAACAACATGTGATATTGGGCTCATAGGATCTTTGCTCCTGCATCATAATTCTCCATTTATTCTGTAAAACAACACGCATGAAGTCAACTCTATTAGACTTCATGTTAACTCTACCAAACTATATAATAACTCTACCAAACATCCTGTTAACTCAACCATGTTAGTAAATGTTAACTCTACCATGATGTACTATGACTTCTATTAGTAGATGAACTCTACCATGCCTGGCATACTCGATGCTAAACACTTGGTAGTTGGTAGAGATAGACTCTACAAATAATATGATTTGGTAGAGATGTATTAAACATGTTATTTGTTTGGTAGAGATAGACTCTACCATATGATATTTTTGGTAGAATCTATCAAACGATATACATAACTCAACCAAACCATATAACCTTTACCAAAGTTTACCACACAACTCGACCAAACCGTATAACCTCTACTACACATGTACATGGACAGTTGCCACACACTACTTTTACATAATAAACAGTTCCAGTTGCAAACAACATGGATACGAATGTACATGGACAACATAAATCAGAGTAAGTCTCATTAAAATAGAGCCTTACGTACCGAGTTATGAGCCAAATCTGGAGGACATTAGGAGCAATGTCCTCCTCTCCATTGCATGTTTCATCATTATTAACATGTTCACGAGTCTGACTTCCGCCTTCAACGTCAGACTTTCCTCTGTACTTTAATGTTTGTATAAGAGGCTCCACCCTTTGCTCCTCCAGCCTAACAAGCCTCTCCAGTAACATTGAATGATCATAACTCTTATCCTCCAACCTTGCAACATGCTCAGTGAGCATGGACCAGTCTGCCCTTGTCTCCTCTAGCCAAAAAAGACGGTCCGATATCGCTATCAAAGTGTTGGAGAACACAGTATGCTTTGATCTCAACCCATTCAAAGTGTTGTTCAACCCTAGCAGAGTTTGAATCAGGACACTAGACTCATTTTCTTTATTTTCATGGCTGTTTTTTTGCCTCTTCCCCTTCAACACTTTCCTCTTTTTATATTTGACTCTTATCAGTTCATTTAAGGGAGTCGACTCATCCATCTCTGGCTCACTGTTTTCCACAGAAGGTGGAGTCCTCTTCTTCCGTTTATTCTTATTAGGTAGGTCCTGCTTCTTCTTTACCTCTTTGTTCTTCTCTACCTCTTTCTTCTTCTCTACCTCTTTCTTCTTCTTAGGTAGGTCCTACTTCTTTTGGGCCTCTTTATTATGCGGTATTTCCTAGAAGGACTCATCTAGAGTGCCATCAAGTATGTCTTGGATCATGTTGTCCACTCTTGGATCTTCAACATCTTCTGGCCAAACAAGGATGATCTCAGCAGGAGGCATTGAACGTAGTTGCCTTAAGCGTACTTGAAAGAGTAGAAGAAATAAAGGTCAGCACAAACAACTTTTCCAAGTTCAGAGTAACTCTACCAAATGGATGATCAACTTTACCATGATGTCATATTAATTCTACCAAGCTGACATATTAATTCTACCAAGCTGACATATTAACTCTACCAAGCTGACATATGAACTCTACCATATTGAATATCAACTCTGCTAAACAGAGAATCAACTCTACCAAGACTAACCAACTCTACCAAACACTCATAAAACTTTGCTAAGTTGCGGTGACATATTAACTCTACCAAGCTGACTGTGAACTCTACCAAGCTGACATATTAACTCTACCAAGCTGAGTTTGAACTCTACCAAGCTGACATATTAACTCTACCAAGCTGACATACTAACTCTACCAAGCTGACATACTAACTCTACCAAGCTGACATACTAACTCTACCAAGCTGACATATTAACTCTACCAAGCTGACATATTAACTCTATCATATTGACTATGAACTCTACTACGTAAGCAATTTACCTTTCTTTCCCCCGCCCTTGTATCCAAGTTGACCATTTGTTCTATGTCCATGGCTTGTTTCTTGATTGGTCTTCACCGTAGAAGGGGAACATCCACACCTTCTCTTTTCACACCAAACAGTTCTCCTAATATGGGGATAGACTCAAATGCCCAGATGAGAAGTGAGTGCACAAAACCGCCGAGAGTGAAGGTTACAGTTTTATAGGATGCACATCTGATCGATCTGATCAGCGTATTAAACGCCTCTCTTCCCTAAGGATGCCTCTCAAACTGCTCTAGATCTGTAACCAAAGAAGCAGAACCAGATGGAATCCTACTATTACGGTGGAGACTGTAAACACCAACATGCAATACCACTAGCAAGTCAACCATCCTCCTCTTTTCGAAAACCATGATCTGCACTGCTGCAGAACTCTATTCAACTCTACCCATGTAGGGCCTTGACCGACTGTTAAACCCATGTCCTCCCACAGAGAACATTGGGCAACCTCCTCCACAGCAGAAGAAGATTCATCCACCAAATCACAATTGAGCTGCATGATTTCCTCAAACTCTAAAAGAGAAAATCTCATAGGCCGACAAGCTACCAAGACCCATAACTCATACTGCTTTTTAATATCTAGCTGCTCCGCCAATAAAAATTGTAGATGCCTCCCGGAAAAAAAGTAGTCAGAGTCAGCAAGCTTCAAAAAAACTCTGAGGCATGACTTTTCTCTTATGTCTCGATATACATCTTCACAAATACCCTTCATCAGATTCCTAATATGATTCAGATTGCAATTGTTGTTTATGCTTCGGTTCTTCATTACTAGAAGACGATCTACAAAAAACCTCTTCGGATAATCCTTTTCCGCAGCCATACCTGATGAGTAGAAACAAGAAACAGTCAAAACGTAACTCTATCAATAACTTAACTCTACCAAACTATATGCTAAGTCTACCAAACCCACAAACCCACAAATCCTAGACGCAGAGAAAATACTTAACTCTACCAAACTAATAACTTAACTCTACCAAACTAATAACTTAACTCTACCATACTATAACCTAACTCTACCCTACTATAACTCCGTTGGGTAGAGTTAGGTTATAGTATGGTAGATTTGCATAAAACCGTTATGCAAATCTACCACAAAACCGTAATGTATTTAGCGAGAAGATTGAGAGAAGAAAAACAAAATCGAGAGAAAATGAGAGAAGAAGAACCCAGAAAACGATTTAGCGAGAATCATACATTCGACAAATATATGAATCTCTGCGAACTGCGAACGTTTCGTAGCGAGACAGAAGACGAGAGAGTAAAAACGAGAGAGTAGAAGACAGACGAAGAAATGAAAAAACGAGATATGAAATGAAAAATGGAACTCGTACAGAGAAAATTATTTGATTTGGATTTGGAGAGAATGAAGGTTTTTTTTTTCTTGAGGGTGCAATTACTAATTGCACATTTCCTTCCTTTTTTTCTAACAATAATCAATTTGAGTAATTTCAGATAAATTGAACCTTATTTGAGTAATTTCAGATAAATTAAACTCTATTTGAGTAATTCTTTCCATTCTTTAATGGAATAAATTTCCGAATTCAAATTCGGTTATAATTTTTTGGATAAGATTCGGATCGGATGCCCGAGTTCGGTTATTTTGTCCCGACAATGTCACACATCCGACGTTTCTCTCATCAATTTTGCTCCCAGAACTGTTTTAATGGCGTCATTGCTCCTTTATCGCTCCTCTCTCTTATCTCTTCAACCACCATTTTCTCCTTCTTCTCTTCATTCTTCGCATCTCCGATTCTGAAAAGAAGAATTTCCACCCTCCCTTCCCTGATTCGAGATTCATTGTCTCCATCTTCTTCCTCAATTACACCATCTCCTACCTCCAATTCGATTCCTCAGGTTATCAAAGCATTGGTATGCATCTGGTAAAACAAAAGCTTCAATTTTGAATCAGTTAGTGTTGGTTAAATTAAACTGATATAATCCTGTTCTAGGCTCAGTCAATCAGTCTATCTTGGTCGTCGGAATCCATGGCTTCTCTGATGAGACCAACTCTAATACTCTCTACACATTATAACCTAAGTCACTCTTATCCTCACACTTCAATCTCATTCCCATTCAAAATTTCAACTCAAAGAAACACACATAACAATTTTCTCAGATTATGTCGTTCATCACCATCTCTACCACAGCAAAAGACCTCACAGAGAAAGAGAACAAGGTACAGAAAACAGTATCCAGGAGAAAACATTGGGATAACAGAGGAAATGAGATTCGTTGCCATGAGACTACGTAACGTCAATGGAAAGAAATTGAATCCTTTTGTTGAAGCAGAAGAAGATGATGACGATGATGATGAGTTAAAGGGAGAGACTTGGAGGCCGAGCAAAGAAGGGTTTCTTAAGTACTTAGTCGATAGCAAACTTGTGTTTGATACTATTGAGCGAATTGTTGATGAATCTGAAGATGTTTCTTGTAAGAATGTCTTGGGTTTATTTTACTTCAAGATTTGAAATTTTATTCTTGAGGCTTAGGCCTGGTACGTTCTATGGAAAGTTTTGTGATTTGTTACTGATTTGTGGTTTATGGACTTTGGAAAATGTACAGGTGCTTAATTAATTAGAACATGATTATTGTTTGTTAAATGATTTTGAGGTTATGGGATATTTCTTGTAAGAACCCTTTGTTTGAGTATTTGTTAATGATTTTGGTTAATGAGATGTTTGTTGTAAGAAAACCTTTGTTAGTCTAGAATTTGATCTAATTTCACTTTCAGGAATTCTCGAGGCTTAGGCATGGTAGATTCTGTGGACAGTTTTTGTGATTTGTTAATGATTTGTGGTTTATTGGTTTTGGCAAATGAACAGATGCTTACTTCAGGAGAACAGGATTAGAGAGATTTGAAAGTCTTGAGAAAGATCTACAATGGTTTACAGCACAAGATTTGGTTATACCAGAACCAAGTCCGATAGGAGTTTCATATGCAAAGTATTTGGAAGAACAAGCAAGGGAAAATGCACCTTTGTTTCTGTCTCATTTCTACAATATCTACTTTTCACACATTGCTGCTGGTCAAGTTATCGTAAGACAGGTAAATTTCTTTAGAATTTAATATCTGATAAGTTTTCATAAAGGAATATAGAAGAGTTTTTCACCTGCATATCTAACAGTAACAATTAGTTTGTTAAGAGTTAAAGATTAGTATAGATATAAGTGTTTTGTGGGTAAAATGAGAGAGTTGTGATTAGAAAGAGAACGAGAATGGTTGAACATGATAAGATTTTCTTTCTTTTGTCATTGAAACTCAACTTACAATCACAGAAGTAAACCAAAGAAAACCGTCATGAAGAAACAATGAGATCATTAACCGAAACCAACCAAGACCAAGCTTGCTCCATTAGTCTGTTCAATACTCTACTTATGTTAATAAAAAAACTCTTTACAAACTTGTTAACCGACTTGTGATTTGTTGATGATTTGGGCTTATATGGTAGGCAAAATAGGACAGGTTTGTTCCAAAATAAAAGAAAAGGATTAGATTTTGTGGGTAAGGATTTCAATGAGAATGAGAAGGTGAATGGTTGAATGTGATAAGATTTTTCTTTCTTAGTCATTGAGACTGAGTTATAATCACAGAAGTAAACCAAAGAGAGTTGTAACAAAGAAACAATGTGATTCTAAACCTAAAATCAACCAAGACAAAGCTTTGCTCTATTAATCTGCTCAATATTCTACTTAAGCTACTAGAAACGCCAAAAGAACTTGTTAACCATCTTTTAGTTAGGCTGATGTGGAGTTATGCAATGAATGAATTCTCCTTTTGTCTTCATTTTTAAGATGAATCATAATCCTAGGTTCTTTTGGGTTTTTGTTTCGGGGTTTATTGCATAGATAAAGGGTAACATGTTCTGGTTTTTAAGTTTTATCAGTCTCCACTGATTTAAACATCCATTATTGCTTGGTCACCCTTCTATATGCACGTTTTTTTCAAATGTAACTGAACAATTGATTCATTAAGGTATCTGAGAAGCTTCTGGAAGGAAAGGAGCTGGAATTTAATAAGTGGGAAGGGGAAGCACAAGACTTGCTTAGAGGTGTTCGTGAGAAGCTCAACGTGCTCGGGGAGGTGAGATTGTCTATGATAATTTTAACTCTTCATTTCAGTTTCTAAACCTAACTGTCGCTGAATGCTTTTGATCTGATGTGATGCTTTTGGGAAATGAAGCATTGGACACGGGACGAGAAAAACAAATGTTTGAAGGAAACAGCAAAGGCGTTTAAGTATATGGGGCAGATAGTTCGCTTGATCATCTTGTAAAAATCTCAGTTTTAGAGTTGATGGATTGCAGCACTTGACCCGTTTTCACTGTGGTGACTCTGGAATCATTTCAAAAATTTCATTTGTTGACTCTTGTCATGGAAATTCGAATATTCCCGGTAGATTGAATTCCTCCAGTTTGCTTACCATAGACATTGTGATCTTGCTAATTCAGGATGGTGTTGGAATTGAAGCTTTTGCCCACCAACCTCTATGGCTGACTGAGCAACCTTGTGTTCTTTGTTGGTTTAAGTCAGTGGTAAAGAAAAGCCACCGAATTGCTGACTTGAGAGACGTTTTTTCCTTAGCCAAAGATTGTGGCCTTCATCTGAGGATTGGTGATGAGACATTGATGTTGCTTAGTTTTAAATATTTGAATTTTGGTGATTTAAACACTTATCATTGCTTCTGATTCTCTGCAAAACCAGTTAGAGCAGATACGACTGACACTTGCTATTTTTGTTGTCTTATATTTTGGTTGCTACATCTTCCCAAAAGAGTTCAATTCGCATTTTACAGTTTGTCCTTGAGTTAATTTGGCAAATGGTAATGGGGGAAGATTTTACTTGAAAATGACAATGTATAAGATGAAAGCAAGCTGAGATTTGCGAATGGTGGTATTAGAGCATCTCCAACAAGCCTTCAAAACTTTCAAATTTGAGGTTTATCCTTTTTACTTTCATTTCAGTCCCTGTAATTTATAAATCTCACAAATGATTATATTAACTTTAATTACTTCAAATATATCTCTATAAATTGAATTATCACATATAAAATCACATCGTAATCTACAGATAAAAAATAAAAAGACTCATTTATCACTTTGAAATGCTTTACTCGACGATGATATTTGGGAGCATTACATAAATAATTTATTGATTAATTTCATATTTTAATGTAATTTTATGATTTATTTAATATAATTTATTATTATTTATATGTAATTTTATATTATTATGCATCATTTTATTTATTATTACTACGTGTAATTTTTATGTATGTTTTTATTTATGAAATTTTTATCATCAAAACTAATTCTTGTTAATAGCAAAGACTATAATGCAAAATACAAAGTTTTCTATTTCTAAAAAGTATTTGAGGTTTTATTGTTGGAGCAGTACACTTTCAAAGCCCTCATTTTAAAGATCAGCTCCTCACAAAATAAAGTTCTCCTTAAAATGAGTTTATTTTTTTGTCATCGGCATTAATAGGCCATTGAAAACGTGTTTGCGTTCTCAAAATGGAAACGAAGAGGTTGCTACTTACTAACGATAGTTAGATGATTGCTTACACTTTGGTTGCAGATCAATAATGAGAAAAACTATTCTCTGTTGTTATCAGATACTAATCAAATTAAGGATTAACCCAAAAATTAGTGGATTAATCTTTGGGTGAATAATTAGTATAATTTTACAATTTGATTTTATTACTAAAGTAACCTAGAAAAAATAAGTTTAAATGAGTTTTTTATAAATAAAGTGTCATTAAAATCATGTGTTAGGAAAAAATTAATTACAAGACTTTTTTTTTATTATTATTTTCCGAAGAAATAGCAATTATTTACGATTTTGCCACCGCTGACATATAAATCTATAACAAAAATCTGATGTTTGATGTTATGGTAGATTTTTTGAAATGACAAATTTTTTTACCGCAGAGTTTTTTCGCAGATTTAATTTATTCCTAAGATTTAGTTATATTAGTGGTCGTAGATTTTATAATTCATCGCAGATTTTTTTTATTCGTAGATTAATTTTTTCAATGGCAGCAGATTTTTTCATTTCTCCAAATTGATAGATTTTACACGGCAAAGTTATTTTTTTATCGCAGACTTATTTTTTACCAAAGATTTTTTGTTTAAGTTGTAGTAGAGTTTTTTCACCGTAGATTTGATAACCAAAAAAATAATTGCTAGATCTATTTTACGTTACCGCAGATTTATTTTGCGTTATCGTAGAGTTTTTTCAATAATTAGTTATCGCAAATTTATCATAGAACGTGCAATTCCCTTTACCGCACACATTATAAATTTCTTTAGTGACCATAGAGTTTTTGTGGCAGATTTTTACCTGCTCAATTACAACAGATTTTATGCCGCAGATTTGATTCACTAGTTAATGAAAAAAAAATGGAAATTTTAAAAAAAAATCATAAGTCCACGACGAAATAGTTTCACTTTCTGAGGGAAAGTAGTGAGAGAGTCTTGCTCGTGGATTAGGTTTTTGGTTTTTTGTTTTTGAAGAAAACATCTTGGATGCTAAAGACTCAAATCTAGGATCCGAGTATAAATATTTTGAACGTAGGGTTGTTGTGCTCCCACTCTGACCTACAGGAAGATTGGATTCCTTAACTCATCTTTGTATTTGTTACTTCTCTTCTTTCTTTTAATACAAAGGAAGATTGGATCTTTTCTATTTCATGATCGCTGGATATCTCGACATGCTTTCACTTCTTCGATACAAAATTGCCACACCACACGACTTGAAATTTTTTTTTATTCAAGAAAGGTTTCTCTATTTATTAATAGAGACAAAGAATGAGACTGGTCATTACACGAATCTCTAGCAATTTTGCTAAAAGACTAAGAGAAACAAAAATTATTTGTTTTTTAAAAAAGGTATAGGAAAATAGAAGAAAAAATTGTACTTATTGAAACAAACCTATACTAATACAAAGAGTAGCAACATATATGAACATAAAACAAACTTAGAGCTGGAGAATAGTGCGAAGAGTATCGCACAGATTCTGAATAGTTTGCTGGATAATGCAGAAGGTCTTCCCATCAGATGCTGCAGACTCCGCTGCCTCTTTTGCTACTTTGACAGATTTCTTCAGGTTTTGCTCGCTATTTTCTTTTGAGCTTTTCTCACTTCATTCTGAAATGTAATAAAGAAAACTGCCACATTAATACTTCTTTTACCATAAACTGCCACAATTGTTTTTATTGGCATACCAAGTTTGCTATTTCATCAGAAGTTTCAGAACACTTATTCAGCTTACATTTACATAAATCTGTGTCCATTGTAGCGAATAGAAGTGTGTCTGCGGCTCTATGTGGGTAATCTGCATTTTAACAAGATGGTTAGATGAATAAAAGTTGAAAGAACCTGAATTTTAAAAGCTTTTATATAGCTGCGAACTTTAAGCAGGAGTTTAAAAACTAGCGGTATGCAGATGAGGCCCAGTAATATCAACTCCACCAAGCACAAGAGCAGCTGAGACATGACCTTGATAGTTGAATGATAATTGAGAAGCCAAATAACATATGCCTCTTAGTAAAGATAAGACGAGTTTCTGGTCATGATAAAGCAAAATTACCTGAAAAGGTGTTTTTTGAGAAGGGTCAATGCAATTTCAGCCCCAAGTATCACAACATCCTATACAAACAGATATATGAAATCACTAATCATCTATTGAGAATCTGAAAGAGATAATAAAAAGCATCAACATGGTCACATGTTCAAAGGTTGAGAAAGCAACAACTCATACTTATTCACAATAACTAGAGCAATCCAATTGTTCAAAACCAACCAGGAGCTCAATTCGTTGATTTGCGCCTATCAGAAAATCCAAGCTCCACCATTTCAATCCAAAAAAACTCTCTTTGTGGAATATCAAAGCATTAGTCCGTAATCGCCAACTTCTCAGCTAACTAATAATTAACATTTGCATTTTACCCCACAATTCTTGAACATTAGGTCACCATTTTCACTTCCATAACTCACAAAAGACCATAAGAGAGCACTTACTATCAACAACATTGTCCTAATTCCTAAAACACAAAAGCTATCAAAAGCACCCAAAAGCTCATACATTTTAAACTATATGAGATAGAAACACAGACCTGATAAATCAAACCAACGAAGGTTGTTCCCGTCTTTAGAAACGATGGAGCTTTAAGATCCTTTTGTGTAAGCATATCATTCCTTTTACACAGATCGAAGCTAAAACCACCTTTTGGTGGTAAATCAATGGACGACTGCGACATTATCCGATTCACCACTCTATATCATGCTTGGAGGCTGGTAATCTCTAACCAACTAATGTATGGTCGAGACATTTTGATCAAGAAATACATAATGACCCCAAGTAACCAACTTTAAAGTTTATACAAGCAGTAAAAACTAGAACTGATGCGAGAAAAGGACAACAACATATCATGAATTCATTAACAAAGTCTGCAAATTTGATTGGAAACTCACCAGAAATTCCATGTTCATTCGACCTAGCATCAAGATGACCTGTTGATTTACTATTTCCATTACCATCCTGTCTATTCTCTTCACTACATAAAATAGTTCAGCTTTACTACACGAGTCATCACTATCAGAGAACTCACAGTTATCTTTCAAGACATCAGTAACATTATCATCATCACTATCCAAAACAACTTCATCATCAAAATGACCCAAAACATATGTAGCCAAACCATCAGAAGCATAATAATGATTTCCCCTCTACAAATGGTCCTTCTCCGATTTCAAATACCAAATCAACAGCTTCAGTTTCAGCACAAAGAAGAAAATCATCGTTATCACATTCAATATCCATGACCTGAGTCTCCATATACTCATCATTGATCCAAGCATCGTCCTCATAAGGTTCAGTGTCACAATTGCGAAGCCAGCTATCTTTATCTTCACATAACATACAGAACAAATTAGGTCAAGTAAATTCCAGTAAAAAAAAAAAAAAAATCTGGTTAAAAAAAAAATCACAACTTTAATGATGAATATAAACTCTAAAGAGATTTGCTATGTAAATTACTAGAATCAGAAGGCGAAGAAGGAAGAGAATCAGTCGGTTGGGTTATCTGGTGAGCGGAGAAATCATTATTTACTTTAGCCATCTTTGCTTCATCCACCAACAAAACTCCGATAACGATAACCCAATTCGACGGGATTGATATTCTCACCGAAAAGTTATACGAACGATTAGAGGAAAATTTGATGGAGAATTTGCGATTTCAATTTAAGAAGAAGAAAAAACGAGCAGATGAGCGAAGAAGAAGAAGTTGCGTTAGGGTTTGAAATCAAATCAGAAAAGGATTTCAAAAGAAAATTTGAATATATTAAAAATAGTGATCGTGTAAATAAGATAACATTTTTTATTAGATTAGTAAAATTAAAAAGAGAAAATTATTATAATAATACTACAATTAGAATTAATTACTAGACTATCCTATAAAAAATAAAATTAAATGAGTTTTTTCTATTTACAAAAATGTCCTTCAAATGATGTGGTTAAAAAATAATAATTACAAGATTGTCATTATTAATTAATTCTACATTAGTATATTTTTCGTTTTTTTAAATAGTAAATATTTACAATTTTGCTACCGCCGACAAATAAATCTGTGACGTAAATTTGCGGTTCTATGTTATAGTAGATTTTTTGGAATGACAGACTTATTTTTTTGCCACATATATTTCTTGCAAATTTAATTTGTGCAGCAGATTTATGTATGATAGTGGTTGCAAATTTTATAATTAATCGCAGATTTTTTTCTCTATCGTAGATTTATTTTTCAAATTCATGATAGAGGCAGTAGAGTTTTTAATTTTTCGACACTGATAGAAAACTCTCGCAGATTTTTTTAAACCGCAGATTTTTGTCGCAAATTTTTAGATTGTAGTAGAATTTTTTTCAACTACTAATTACCGTAGATTTTATTTACAAAAAAATTTGTTAGACTAATATTATCGTTACCGCAGATTTTTTTTAGTTATCGCAGATTTGTTTTTCAAAACTTAGTTATCACAGAATATGCAAGTTCTTTTACGACAGATATTTAAATCTTTATTAGTGGTCGCATACTTTTTGTCGCAGATTTTCTGCCTATATATTACCGTAGATTTTTTTATTCTAATGTTATCGCACATTTCTTGCCGATATGTTACCGTAGATTTTTTTGTTCTAATGTTATCGCAGACTTTTTAATTAGTGGTAGAAAAATAGAAAAAAATATAGCAGATCGTAACAACAAAATATGGAATTTTAAAAAAAATTATAGGTTCCTTCGACGAAAAATAGGATTTTATTTTTAAAAAATTATGGGATAATAAAAAAACCTAAAGTCATGTTAAAAATATTTTATTTGATTTTATTTAACTTTTTTAAATAGTTTTAATCCATAATTGCATATATATAGTTAAAACTGAAATTGAGATAAAACATAATCTATGTAATCGTGGTTATTTTTGATTTTTTTAATTAATTAATTTAAAAAAAAAAATTTTAATCTATAATGAAATAGATATAATTATTATTTTTATTCGGATTTTTTGTCTTTTAACAAAAGATTAATATTAATCTAGTAAATTTTTTTGGGAGTATTAGTTTTGTAATTAATTTAAATTATAGTATTATTCTAGGCAAATAACACAATTAAAAAAATAAAACATTATTAAAAAGGATTTTCGAAAATATTAATTGTATACTAAAAATGAGAAAAATCCTACTGAAACAAAATTAGATTTTCGATTCATCTAGAAAAAGGAAATAAGTAAACAAAATCCTAAAAAGGCAAGAATTAGGATTAGAATCGTAAAGCATTATATATACATTGATAGAGGTCTTTCTTATTTCTCACTAAAACATTCATCGACTCTGCACCACATTCTCACTCTATTTCTCTTATTCGACGATCATGGCCATAAAGAAGATCTTCGGCTTGGTGCTTGTGATTATGACCTTCACGATTCTCATGGGTTGCTGCTCAGCGACAGTCTACAAAATCGGAGATTCTGATGGATGGACTGCGAAAGACGACAAGTATTACTCCTGGTATGAACGTAAGGAGTTTCACGTCGGAGATTCACTCGTCTTCGAATACGATCGCAAAGTCAACGACGTCACTCAAGTCTCTGGTGCTTCGGACTACGATTTCTGTAACTTTTCTTCTCCTAAAGCCGTTTACAACACAGGACAAGATGTCGTAAACCTCACGAAACCAGGATATCACTACTTCATCACCTCAAATCATGGTCTATGCGCATCGGGACAGAAACTCGAGATTCTTGTCGCTTCGCCCACGTCCGATTCTTCCTTTTGGAAAGGTCTTCAAGGTCGGTGACTCCAAAGGATGGAGCGTTTATAACAGTTACTACTATTACAAGTGGAGTGAGGAGAAACAGTTTTATGTTGGAGATAATCTATTTTTCGAATACAACGACGTTATAGAAATCAACATGGTTATTCAGAAAACAAAAGAATGCCTTAATTAAAACATGACCATGTTCCATGTTTAGATTCTGAGCAGCAGTGGGAAGCCTTATAAACCAAGGTTAGATTTATTAGGTTTTATAGGAGTAATTTACGCTTCTGATATCTAGAATTTGATTATAAGGCTTAAATATTCGATCTATTCCATATAACTTTCTTTGTAGGCATCAGTGGCAAAGACCAATCTGAAAATAATATTATTGTATCTGAAAACTCCTCTTCCCTCTTGACACTATTACTCAACATTATTCTTCTTCTATTCATCTCAATCTGATATTTCTAGGTTTCGAAAGCAGAACAAACACCGTTTTTTGGTTAAATTCCATTTATTTTTTGCATGAAAACATTATGAGAAATGTGTAAGGTTTTTATATAATCTGCTTCATCTGTTCGATTTCACATCCACTTCAAAGATGGGAAAGCCTTTGAACTGACTCACTTCTTTGAAATTAAATGACATGCTGATGCCGTTCAACATATCAGCATCTTGAGCTCTGTGGTGAGTTCATCAACCGAGCATCCGACACATGTTTGCTCACCTGACCAGTCGCCAAATCATCTAACGTTGCTAGCACCGATGGCCAAAAGATTTTAAAAATGCTAAAAGGTCTAATAATTAGTGCTTGATTTAAACATTAGTCTCACACTACGAGAAAACTACCGCAATTCCGATGAATATTCCAACGAATTTATACGATGTCAGAAATTTCCGACGAAAATGATATGTTGGAATATATGAACATAAATATAGCTGCTATATATAACTGTTTGGAATTCAAAACTTCCAATGGATTTTGATGGCTGACGATCTTATATATATATATGTTTCAACACTCCTCTATTTATTCACAACACACTATCTTATATAAACAAAAAAATTGAAAGAGATGTTATCTTCTAATAGTTTTCGATCATGGATGGACGAAACGATGATGGATCCAAAATCAAACAAATTGATAGACGAGTATGCTCGAGGTAAATGCGAATTCATGGAATTGGCTGTAAATCAACATGGAGCAAAAAAAGTTTATGTGGAAATGTCCATGTTCTATTTGTGTGAATTCACATAATATTAAGATAGATATTGTTTGGGAGCATTTGTACTACAATGGGTTTTATGCCGGATTACAAAAAAATTTGAGAGATCAAGATACCTAGCTTGCCATTGGAAGTCTATGTGTGTGTTATGTGCTGTCTCATTAAAAACTCATCATGAAAAACCCAGTGGGACAAAGATATGAAGAGGAAAAAAGAGTGCATCCACACCATAGATAAAACTTCCCCTTAAGATAATCACTACGCCTAGATTTTTCCTTACACACAAATTCCAGCTCTATTAATCCAAGTCTCCTTTTTCTTAGCACCTTTGAATGCATTTAGCATCAAATCCTGCCAAAGATCACAAAGAGAAGCTTGCTTATTAGTAGAAAGATAAGCTAAGGAACATACCTTTGGAATTGGATGAGCCAAGGCAAAATTGTTGTAACATAATCTTTTGTTGATCCAATTGGAAGGATGCTTCTTAATCCTTTGGCTTCAACAAGGGGAAGGAGGAAATGCTTCCTCAGGAATTGTTGTTTCTCATTAAGAATCAGATCATCATTTTCCAAATCCTCCTCTTCTTGCTTGTCATCATTACCATTAAGTATACTTGACTCCATTGTGTTGGTGTCATGAGAACCATCATGGTTTTCAACTTCTTTATTTACCACCACCTTCTCTTGAGTTTTCTCAACCAACACATTCTCTCGAACTGTACCATTTGTCTCGTCCATTTGTCCCTCATTTCTTGGAGCTCCTTTGTCTTCAGATTTTGATTGAGGTAAGTTAAGGTTATCAAGAAGAAACTAATATAAGTAGCATGATCTGAAGTAGAATAAGATAAATCCTTTAATTTTTCCAAGTTGTTTCTTGAAAGAAGTCCTTCTCTTCTTTGAATTTCACATCTCTAGAAACAAATATTTTCTCACTTTCTGGATCATAACACTTGTATCATTTTTAAGTAGGAGAATATCCAACAAATATGCACTTGATGCTCTCTTGATTTCCTGGAACATGTATAAAACAAACACAACCAAACACCTTTAGATAATTAATAAAAGGTTTGAGTTTGTTTTGTACCTCATATGGAGAGAAATCCTTAAGGAACTTGGTTGGAAGCCTACTGATTAGGTGACAAGCTTTCATGACCACATCACCCCAAAAATATTTACGTACTTTCTTTTAGAACATTATAGACCTCACAACCTCCATAAGGTATCAGTTTTTTCTCTCAGCCACACCGTTTTGTTAAAAAGTATAAGGACAAAAAATTGATGTATCATGGTTGGACATATAAGTCTTAAATTCATTGCTCATATACTTGCAAATAATATCTATATATTTAATGCAACCTCGTTATTCATATTAGATACATCAAACACTAACATATCACAATTACAAAGCGTACAATGTCTAATGATGATAATAATATTCTGGAAAGGATCCCAACTCTCTATGGAAGGAGAACCATAAATTACGATACGGATGCTCCAAATCCGTCTAATGAACACATTAATTTTGTAGAAGTACAAGACCCACATGTTCCAATTTCTTCTCCTCATATTAAAAGCGTTGGCCATATAATTTCGATCCAGTCCGACCAATTCAAATTTCAAGAGGATAAAAAAGAAAAGAAGGTAATAATTTGCATGCAGAAGGATCACAGCGTAGAACAACTCAAGACTTTATTCACGAAGTTCTTGCAGAACTAGCTTCATTTGATATAAATTTTAATGAAGTACGTTGGACATCTACCATTGATTACATTGTGAGATATGGTAATGTATAATTTTTACCTACTTACATTATTAAATATAGAAGAATAACATCATAGTAAAATTTAATCAATATAATTTTCATTTGATATTCAGGAACGGAGCAATTGGCAAGAAAGGAAGCTTTATAGACACCATTAATTCAGTTAAATGTCCATCTCATTGGTGGAAGAAAGTGAAGAAGGTAGTTAGCATTTACATTAATATACATAACTAATATAAATACTCAAAACCCAATAAGAATTTTCTAGGTCGTGGCGATGATACAATCTTACAATTTAAACCGTGGAGGAGATGTCATGATAACTTTTAAGGATCCGACTGGGACTATTGACGCTTTAGTGCGTAGAAAAGTTTTCGAGTAATATTTGTCCTTGGAATAACTTTCACAACATTAAGCCATTCAAGTCTTTGTACTTGAATAGACGAATACGGTATGTAGCACACTTGATCTGCTTGAGATGCTGCGATCATGACATTTACATATCAAATACCATTTATATTATAGTTAACATATTATTGACAATTAGTAACACACCGTTTTGCTTACCTAGGATGAAAAGTTCTTTTTGGTTGTATTTACTAGTTGATAGAATGTCAACTATGTCTCCATTGCTTTTTGCGAGTTCCCTTCCCAATTGTTGGATTATACCATTCACATTTAAACAATATAATCTTAAGATCGATGAGTCTTGGAACTCAAGCTGCATAATATTAGTTAGAATTTCATAGGAATCTTCTTCATGTGCTGCATTTGAATAATACTTTCTCCTAACACATACACCATAGTTACAAGTTGGTCGACGATGTCCATGATGACGAGTATGAAACAAATATCTTCTTGTAAAATATATTGGCCAAACGGAGCGTTTTCATATAGATTTTCCAACAATACCTACATATCAACCATTAGAGATTAATCAAAAATAGATTAGCTACATATTAATCCTTTATATTAAGTGTATAACATCAAGAGATTAAGATATACATACATATTGTCTTATCCATGTATAAAACTCAGAATTTTTTTTACTCAAAACATCATAGTCAGACAAATGTGGATACGCACGACGTATTTCATGTTCGTGTGCCATGAGTCTTAATATCCCTATGACCAAGCACCCGGGGTTCGAGTCTCCGAGGATGCATAAACCAATTTTTTTTAAGTAGGGTTTGCTACGGATTTCCTACGATATATAAAGAAAATCATATTTTTATGTTTTCTATATATATATATATAGAAAATTATATATATATAACTATGGTTATAATAAATCATATAAATATGGTTATGTTATACTATTGTTATATATATCACTTTTAAAATCATATATATATATGTTTTATAAATTTATAACTATGCTTATATATTATTCATTGTAAAAAACTTTTGTAGACAACCGTGTCATATTGGTCGTGTGACGCGAGTCTTTAAATCCCTATGACCAAGCACCCCGGGTTCGAGTTCGAGTTCCTGAGGATGCATAAACCAATTTTTCAATTTTTAAGGAGGGATGTCGCAAATACGTAGCAAAATTTGCTATGGATTTGCTATGACATATGTATAAAATCATATTTTTAAGTTATATATATATATTCTTAGTTTCATGACTATATATATATATATCTAAAATTATATATATATATATATAACTATGGTTATAATAAATCATATAACTATGGTTATGTTATATTATGGTTATATATTTCTTTTTAAAAATCATATATATATATATATATATGTGTGTGTTTTATAAATCTATAACTATGCTTATATATTATTCATTGTAAGAAACTTTTGTAGACAACTGTGGCATATTGGTCGTGTGATACGAGTCTTTAAATCTCTATGACCAAGCACCTCGGGTTCGAGTCCCCGAGAATGTATCAACCAATTTTTTTAAGGAGGATCGTCGCAAGTACATAGCAACATTTGCCAAAAAGTTTCTCCCAACAAAATTGGAAAGAAAACAAGGGGTTTTCGGCCAATTCTTCCACTAACTTTGTTACTTTATCTTCCACCTACTCAAAATTTTGCGTTGTGCTTATAAAACCATAAACTTTTCTAAAATTAGAATTTACACTATCAACTAACGATTTCCGTTTAAAACCAATAATGACCAAATTGTGTTACGATTGCGTTAGTAGAAGTTGAGTAGGACGACACATCAGCCTTTAAATGACGTCATTTTGGTTTTCTCGCTTATCTTAAATTCGAATCACACACCACCGCACGGCGTCGTTCGTTGATTTGGGAGAAAATTCAATTTAGGGTTCTTAATCCTAAATCGATTTTGGTTTCATCAACATTACAATCGGAAGCTAGAGTGAGACGAAAGGCTATTGTGAGATGAACTCTTTCACGGAATCCTGCACTGAAATGATCCTTCGTTTGATCTGCAAATGCAAAAATGTCATACATACGTAAGAAGCACAAAGTCAATAAAGTGGTTGCAAAATCCGCAATATAAGCACTAGATTCGGCAAATCTCATTACGGTTGTAAGAAACAAAGAACCATAAGCAATTGATGACGTGTTCGAGCGAAAATGAGCATTCAGGACAATAGCAAATCAAAACACAAAAAAGAAATAGTAGCCAGTTCATTAAAGACTGCTCAACAACAGATCCGTTTCAATTTTATCAGAAACTGCTTCCTAGAGATCTACCTTCTAAAAGAAAGTCATCTAAGAAGTCAAACAAGAGTTTATCATGGAGGATCAAATTTCAAATCTAGCAAGTAGCGACTATTGATTGCTTTAACCAATTTCAATTCCAACTTAGTGATTATAACAAGGAGAGGGAGATCCAAAACCAGCAACATCCAGTAAGGTTTCATGAAAAAAGGAAGCAATTTGAACTCGCAGGATCAAGAGCATTAGGCTCAGGGCCATAATCAGCAGTTAAGATGAAGTAGGATACAACTGCAGTCGCCACCATAGTCCTTCTTCTCACTCTAGCCTCCGATTGCACCGTTGATGAACCCAAAATCAATTTCAATTGATGAACCCTAAATTAAAGTTTTTTCTCAAATCAACGAACGACGTCGTGCGGTGGTGTGTCTCGGGATTTTAGATAAGCGAGAAGACCAAAACAATGTTGTTTAACGGATGATATATCGTCCTAATCAGCTTCTCCTGATGAAATCGTAATACCGTTTGACTGTTTGTTGGTTTTAAATGAAAATCGTTAGTTAATGACATAAATTCAAATTTTAAACAAGTTCACGGTGAAAATGAAAGATAAAATAACACAATTTGTGGAAGAAAGGACCGAAAACTCAGAAAACAAACTATACATTCAAACGAGAAAAAGGGTAAAATTTTTTGAGAAGTTAGTGAGCATTGCTTAATATATTAAAATATTTTGCAAATGACCGTAAATAATTTAAGACTAGTAAAGGTGATCATTTTATTTTATATAATGTAAAAGTAAAAAAAGTAAAAGATAAAAAAAATCCACACAAAAAAGTTTGAAATAATTAGGAAAAGAAGCTCAAATAAAAAAATGATATAAACAAAGAATATAGAAATAAATAAATTACGAAATATCTGAAGTAATAATAAAATAGTCTCTAAAATATATTTAAAAAACATTCTCCTTAAAAAGGGCACTAGACATTTACTTTTCTTAATCCATTTTAATTTACTTAAAAGAGAGAAAGAGACATCAACAATGGAGGTTCACGCCAAGAACTGAGCTTTTCTCCTTCTCGTAATAGCTTTCCCATATATGCTTGTTTCCCTTCCATAACTTCTTATCTGATCCTCCTCGACTACGACAACATCAACCGGTTCATCACCTCCATGATCAAGGTTTGCAACGGAAACAACATTTTTTGACAAAATGTGTCTTCCAACAAAAATAGGATAAAACAAGCATTGAAATCAAACAAAAAATAAGAGGGTGGAAACCTTTTAGAAGTTGGTGAGTATTGATAAACATATTAATAAATTTGGGCAAATGATAGTAAATGATTTAAGACTAGTAAAGAGGAGCATTTATTTTATATATTGT
Organism: Cardamine chenopodiifolia; assembly: GCA_963922655.1. Lineage (NCBI taxonomy): Eukaryota > Viridiplantae > Streptophyta > Magnoliopsida > Brassicales > Brassicaceae > Cardamine > Cardamine chenopodiifolia. The sequence continues at coordinate 10,228,884 of OZ000486.1, read as the reverse complement.
AAAACTACAAATTAAAATTTTTTTAAATAACACAAAAATGTAGTAATAATTTGAAAAGCAAAAATAGAAATGAAAAAATAAAACGATTTAAACAAAATAAAAATAAATAAATAAATTACAAAATATCTGAAATAATAATAATATACACTCTAAGATTTCCAGAAAAAAAAATTGTCTCCTTAAAAACGTACCAGACCATCGCTTTACCATCGCTGATCAGTCTTCCAGACGGGAAGAATCCAGCAGCTATGATTCCTGTTTCATATCCGTGGTTACCGCCTAACTGCCATAAATGTAACAAGTGGGGACATGTGGAAAGAATTGCGTGAGTTGTATGAAGCTGAAGCAGAATTCTGGAACAGCTATACTACAAAGAGAAGCAACACTGCAGCTAGGAATGAAGTTGTGCAAGAAGTATTAGAGACGGCTTGCAGTGATTTTAGGATCGAGGAAGCTGGTGCTGATGCTACAGGCGGGAAAGATTCGCAGGTTTTGCTCCTTCATGTTGATGAGATGCTACCAGTCGAGATCTCATGAGGAGCTGCCTTGGTTTTGGCTTCCACTAAATGTAACTCATGTCTCTAAACAACAAGAAGTTAAGCTGAAGATGCCTAAAAAGCAGATAGCTCGTACTAAAGATTTGAACCTGGTTAACAGTCAGAATGCAGCTAAAAAAGCTTCATATCGGAAGCAATGACATCATTTTTTCATGGAACATGCGTCGATTCAATATGCCACGTAAACACGAAGCAGTGCGAAAATGGATTCGAGAAGAAAAGCATGTGTTTGGATGCCTTTTAGAAACTCGTCTTCAAGAGGGTAACCATCTTTCAATTATCAACAATTATTTTTCCAGTTGGCAAGTTCACACAAATTATGATCAACATTGTCTAGGAAGAATATGGTTATGTTGGTCTGATGCAGTTTCCATCACTCTTATTCAAAAAAGGGCTCAAATGATAACTTGTGGGGTTCAAGTTGTAGATACTGGAGAAACGTTTATCTGCTCAGTGATTTATGCTTCAAATTTTGAAACAGAGGGATTTACTTTGGGATATGATCAGAGCGCTGCATTCACGCTATGCCCAATCATCACTTCCATGGGTTCTCCTCACGGACTATAACGAGATATTATCAACTAGAGAGTATTAACATGCTTTGGATTATCGTTTTCACCAGAATGTCATGATAATCTTTTTCCCGTTTTTCGGTTTTGTCCCAATTGGATTTTCCGGAGATGGGTTTTAATGAGGCAACCACTTTCAAAATCGTTTGTTGAGCTTTATCAAATTTTCTCTCCAAAAATTCTCAGCCACAATTGTGTGTAAAAAGGTTATTTTTTTTTTGAGTATAATTTTACATAATATTCAAAAAAAAAGTTTCATAATGTTGTCTCATACTATGACGTGGCTGATTTAAAATTTCAAGGACCTTTATTTACTTGGTAGAACAAAAGAGGAGCTGATCCTATTGAAAAGATGCTTGATGGTGCCTTAACAAATGGAGAATGGTTGAACTCTTACCCTCATGCGTTTGCGATATTTGAAGCTGAAGGTGTCTCTGATCATGCAGGATGTTTGATTCGAATTTCCAGTCAAATTATAGGTAATCGAAGACCATTACACAGTTTTTTAACTACCTTGCTAATCATGTCGACTTCCTTTCTACAGTCTCAAATGTCTGGGATCCAATGCCTTCGCTTTATCACTCTAGAGCTACATTTTACACGTTTCACAAGAAGCTAAAATATCTCAAACCATTATTATGAACTCTTAATAGAACTCATTATGATGATCTACCAATCCACATCAAATCTGCATATGCTAAGCTATACAAATGTTAGGAGTTAGGTCTCTCCAGCCCACACCAAATCTCCAGTTATCTCTTCGACAAAACATCCACTCTGGTCTAGCTTGTTTGGGTTTTTGCTTAGAAACCTCAAGAAGATGGCTCCACCGGTCTTCTTAGAGGACAGGACTCCTTCAGTTCAAGCTCCTAAATCAGTCACTATGAAGCCTTTGGACATCTGGAAGGATCACCTCGTCGCACACTTCCATAGTTTTCCACCATCAACGGCTAAAATCTTTGCAGATTTAAACCCGATGATCACAGGGTCACACATATGTGAAACACTACACGGACTGCGCCTGTCTCATCTTCATCCCCTCAGAATCAACGTGGAAATGGGACCTGGATTTAGGCTTTTGGAAAGCTGGACAATGTGCCTTTTTCGTGCCACCTTGGTTGCCTAATGCGAGCTTGTCCCCTTGGAAGCTTGTGGCTGCTCCAGTTTAGGTCTTTCTACGCAATGTTGGGCCTGAGCTATTCTCGTTCAAAGGACTCAGTATCATTATTTTAGCAATTATGGATCCTCTTTAGACTGAAAAACATAATCTAGTTCTGAATGCTTTGGGCATAGTGAAGGTCAAGATTGCGGTGGTCCTTGATCAAAGGTTTCCATAATCGGTTTTTGTTGGGGATGAAGTTGGTAACTCTGTTGTGGTGGGCGCTGATTACCTAAGGGTGCCGCCTAAATGTGATTCTTGTGGAGAGTTTGTACATATGACCTTGCGGTGTCCTATTGTTATTTCTCCTCCACGAAAATCATAGATAAAATCTCTTAATTCTTCGAGTTCTATTGAAGGTAGTGGAGACGCAAAAAGAGAAAGTTCTCCCTACTCTGCCCAAAACTAGACTTCCGAGTGAAAAAGTGTAGGTAAGAGACCAATTGGTTCTCGCGTGGGTATTGTTAGATAACAGAGTCTCCCATCTTCATCGGATGCTAATGCGGTTACTGCATAAAAGGATGGGTGGACTTGTGTTGTGAAGCACTCCAAGTTTGTTCCTCCAAAATCCCTTGTCTCATCAGCCGGAAGAGTTTATATGCTGGAAAATAAGAGGTATGAAATGGTCATGTAAAGCAAAAGTCTGTTAGGCGGTGGATCACTGCAAACCGTCCATTAATTGGAGGTCTTTGTAAACTCGAGTGAAGGAAGACAACCTTCAACCACTTTTGAACATTTTTTTACCGAGATGGAAATCTGAGGTAAATTACTCTCTGGAAGCAGTCAATGGCCGAATTATTCTGGTTTGAAACCCACTTCTCTCTGTTGTGATCTACCATAACTCAGATCAAATGATGTTGTGTGGCGTGTAAAATCTGGCTACTAATTAGGATTTATCAGCTGCATTTGTTTATGCAAGAAACTTAGAATTGGAAAGACGACTATTGTGGGCTGCCCTGATTCATTTTGCTTCACATCAGTCTCTTTCTAGGTTTATGTGGATCATTTTAGAAGACTTCAACCAGGTATTTACAATGGATATATTGTTTTCAATGTACCCTTATCAGGTATCTCGTCAAGGACTTTTGGATTTTCAAGACTGCCTGAGTGCAACATGTATCTCGGATTTGGTCTTTAGAGGCTGTCCTTTGACTTGAACTAAACAAAAACCATGATGCTTTCCTTCCTCATCAACGGTCTTCAACATACCTGGACCATCATATCATTTTCCTTGCTTAGTTTCTTTATCTGAGCGTGTGGAAGGAATGAAATCTCCATTCAAATTTTACAATTTCTTCACATTGCACCCTGATTTGAATGGTCGTCCTTCCCTGGGTCTCCAATGGTCTGTCTTTACAGGAAGTTGCGAGCAACTAAGCTTTGTTGTAAGGCTCTAAACAGGGAATGCTCCTCCTACATCCAGACCAGATCTAAAGAAGTATTTGATAGGCTTGATGAGGTGAAAAGTCAAGTGTTGAGTTCACATTCTCAAGGTCTATTTGAGGAAGAGAAAGCTGCTAGGGATTCATGGAAACTCTTAAGGTCTATTTTCATTGGTTGGTCAGGATTTAGTGGCTGCTGTTACAGACTTCTTTTCTTCAAGCAGGTTTCTACACCAAGTTAATGCAACAACAATTCCATTGATACCAAAGAAAACAGGGGTTGAGCGCTTATCATATTAAAGACCAATCTTGCTTTTTAACACTGTTTATAAGGTGATCTCATGCATTCTCTCATCAAGGTTGAAACTGTTTCTTGACTAGGCTGTACAAGGCAACCAAGTGGGATTTTTTTTGGGTCGGCTACTTTGTGGGAATGTGTTTCTAGCAGCTGAATTAGTTTTAGTATTTCACAAGCTAGCTGAAACTACTAGAGATTGTTTACAAATCGACTTAACCAAGCCCTTTGATAATATTGATTGGATATTTATCATCGACATTCTACTTGCCTATGAGCTGCCACTTATCTTCACTAACTGGATCAAAGAATGCATCTCTACTCATTCTTTCTCAGTCTCATTGAATAGATAGCTGATGGGATTCTTCCCCGGTAAGAAGGGACTCCGCCAAGGAAATCTAATATCCTCCTCACTCTTTGTAATAGCTATGGATTTGGATGTTCCAGCAATACATAATTTGTCCAGGCCACATCTCCTTTGTATATCACCGTTTGTAACACATTTGAGTTTTGCTGACGATGTGCTAATATTCTTTGATGGCTCTGCTGGCTCTGTAAAAGGGACCATTCGGGTTTTAAGGAGGTTTTACTTTTCTTCAGACCTCCAGTTAAACTTGAGGAAATCTATGTTATTACTGGATAATAATAATATGTAGCTAGCCTAGTCGTTAGCAGCCAGCTTTTGTCTCAATCAAGGCTCCTTGCCGGTTAGATACCTCGTGTTGCCTCTTCTTCCGCACAAAATGAGACCAGCTGACTATGCCACTTTTGGACAAAGTTACAGCAGGGATAACTTCCTGGACAGTGCGTCATTTATCTTTCGCTAGAAGAGTCCAACTTATTCAGTCGGTATTGTATAGCTTGATGAACTTATTATGGGCTGCAATATTCCCACTGCCAAAGGCTTGTGGTTGGGAGCACCTAATTCAGCTAAAGGAGCAAAAGTTTCTTGAGAGTCAATTTGCAAACCTAAAGAACAAGGAGGTTTTGGTTTGAGGAGAATTGAGACTTGGAACAAAGTCTTTGGCCTAAAACTGATTTGGTTGCTTTTCTCAAGGATTATTGGTAGTTTGGGGGAAGGCTAATATCTTAAGAGGAAGAGTCTTTTGGGATATTTTGGTCGAGAACACTAGAATTTGGCTGTGAAAACTACTACTTAAACTCAAGCCTCTTGCTAGAGTTTTCCCCATTTGTCGTATCGGATCAGGTACTACGGCATAGTTATAGCATGATAATTGGACAGGTTTGGGATCACTTTTAAAACTTGTTGAGGCAAATTGACCAAGGTTCATGGTTAGCAACTGTCGCCCATGCATTTTAATGATTCTTGGCGGCTCTCAAGAGGAAGACACCCGGTTATCTCTCTCCTTCGAGCATCGTTACCCTCTGTGACCTCATTAAATCAAGGATGTACAGATAAATTTAAACGGCTCAACACTATCACTGACAATGCAGCTGCATTTTCCACCTCCAAATACCTTGGACTGCTTGCATCCATCAGGTCCCATTTTTCAGTGGCATGATTTGGTTTGGTTCAACCATAAAATTCTGAAGCATGCATTCATCCATTGAGTAGTCTAAAGATCTCCTCTCAACTAGGGATAAGCTGCTCCGCTGGGGGCTGCAAGTCTAGCCTGATTATCTCCTTTGCGCCTCAGGTTTGGAAACTCATTCTCATCTCTTCTTTGAGTGCTCCTATGGAGGTAAAATTTGGAATGCTCTGGTTCATCATCCGTGCAAGCCTTGATGCTATTGTGTTATGGGTCAAGAATGCTTCAAAAGTGAGTAGGGCTAACATTATTTGTAAGCTTGTTTTGCAAGCGGTGATTTATGAAGTTTGGAAAGATACGAACTCTAGGCTACATAGTGTAGTCACCGAGCCAGCTACATTTGTAGTTAAAGAAATCCAGCCCACTATTTGGCGAAGGCTTTCAAGTCTCGATAGACCCACCATCGTCAAGCCGCAACTCATCCACCCGCCGGTTCGGGTACTTTAAATATTGAAGAATCTCCTTTTCGGTAAAAGTGTGTTTGTTGTGGTTGTAATTCTCTCCTATCTTTCACTATATTTCTTTCTCTTAACTTCCTGTAAGCTTCAAATGGTACCAGTAAAAAGGAACCAAAATTAATAAAATACAATACTTAAAAATTTTTATTTTAACTGATCGTATCTACTCCGTTATGGACAATGTTACAAAAGCTATTCAAGATGTTGCATCATGGAAAACGGCTCAGGAATCCAGTCTAAAAATTCGACAACTTTTAGCATCAATTTCGTGGGAGATTCATGCTATATCTTCAGGTCACTATCTATTTGTTGATGCAAAGTGGAAGACTTAGAATTCGTTAGGAGACTTCGCTGGGGTTTTAGAGCTGCTTCGGAGAATCGTTCTTGGCAACTTGTTGTTACCTTTTATCAGTGCTAATGACAGAAGATTGTGCAATCAAGCAAGCCATATCTCATGCCTTAGAATTGGGCAGATTGGAGTTAACGATTTTATCAGACATGGAAATTATGGTGCATGCAGACCTTGAATTTTGGCGACTCAATCAATAAATTTCTTGAAATTCTAGTGGACATATGCTATTTTCTATCACTCTTGATATATGTTTCTTTTATTTATATTTTTCGAATAACCAACTGTGAGGCTGATTTTGCTGTTAAGCTCACTTTCTGTAATTGTGAGATATTTCCACAGCAATCGTGTCGTTTGAAAAAACTATGCACTACACGAAAATATTTATTTGGCTACAGCACATTTAGTCGCTACACAGTCGCTAATATTAAATAGGAGACAAAAATGCGACTGACATTATGTATCAAAAATCGCGCGTCGTTAAATCAGCTACTCACCTTTTAGTCGCTAAAAATACTACAACTTAGCGGCTGAAATAAAAGGTCGGCAATATTGCGACATCGACTTGCGACATCGACTTGCTACACTTTGGCAACTACATATCAGCGACGAAAATGCAATAATAATTTATGGAGTAGGAAATTTAATCATCGACCACACTCTATAGTAGCAAATCTGTAGCATATATTTTTCGTCTATTTGGCGATAGCACAATTCTTAGTCGCAAACGTTTAAACTAATTAGTACTATAATACGCACCAACAATACTAATTCTTTTATAAAAAATTCAGTAAGCAATGAAAAAGTGTCAGAAATGAATTTGATAATAGTTACTGAAAAGCGACTACGGATGAATATGTCTGTTTAAATTAATTAAGACAAAACTAAACAATTATTTTAAAAATTAAAAAAACCTGGAATCAAAACTAAAAAAAATTCTAATTGCAATAATAAATAAGTTTAAATTCACAAAGTATAAATTCAAAACAAAATAAAATTAACTATTTAATTGTAATTAAAAAAGAAAACCAAGTACTCGGTTGATCGGTTGGGTTCACGGGAAGATCTTATTCTGGAGGAGTTGCCGTGTTCTGGTTCTGCGAGCGGGTTTCCACAAACCGTGCATACCCGGGATCTTCTTGCATATACGCAACTACTATCTCCAATGTAGCTACAGTGGCCTGTGATTGTTGAGCTACTTCCTTTGCCTCAACAACTACTTTGATGGCTTCATCGGCTCTACCACGGTATTCCTCGTTCTCAGCAGCTTGCTCTTCAATTTTCCACTGCGCAGCTTCAAGTTGGTCTCGTAGTTGAGCCATAGAAGAATAGCTAGTTGACGCACCACTCCCCTGACTCTTTACAAATTGGCTCTCCATGCTACCGAATCCATGTAGTGTGCCTCTAGAGTTGGGAATAGTTGACTACAAAAAGCAAAGTTCATTTGGGTAATCAATTTGCATTACTAAAACACTAAACAAAAGTTAATGTGTCTTTTACCTCTAAGAAGATCGCGTCTACTTCCTCGGTTGTGAGTTGAGGACGTGATGAGTTAGGATTGGGCAAGTCGGCATCCTCTTCAAATTGCGCTAACTTATTCTCTATGTTTTTATTATACTTTTCGCAAATTTGCGCTGCTTTTTGATCGACAAAACTCCCATCGACTTTAGTATTAGTCCTCACAAACACCTCTCCAACCGAGACCGGTCTCCCAAGTTCTTTTGCCTATGAATACCAAAACGTTAGGACATTGGAAAAACAAATATAACATTGACATTATACCCCATCAAAACCATAACATCAACATGATAGAACTCCTAAAATATTTATTTCTAAATCGCCATTCTTTAATCTTAAGAAATAAATGGATCCTAAACTAACATTTAACAAACTCTATATACACATCTTAAGATTTCGATTTAGCAATGTTAAAAATGAAAACATTTAATGCAGTGGCATTATTTCAGAAAATGCATCTGGTTTTGATTCAAATAGCCACCAAACCAACATATAAATATAAATGTCTAAATCATAAGATTTTTTTTTCTTTGTCCCTTTCAGTTACAAAAATGCTACTTTAACGTTCAGCTTATGAATAAACCAATAAGAAACGCAAAATGAAAAATATGAATATTCATCATCTTGAGACAACACCATACATTTGTCAATTTCTTATTTTTGTCATCACACATATCATTTTGTGTATCTTCATCATCATACATGTGTCAATCTCTCATTCTTCTTCTTCCACTATAAATATGTGACATATTTTTGTAAGTTAACACACAATGTAATAACAACAATAATAAGAAGAAGAGTAATACACTTTCCCCCATCATTTCCCACGTCCATCTTCTCCTTATTTTCAAAATTATTTTATTTAATTATATTATATATATACACATATTAAAAGAATAATATATCATCAGAGAAAATTTCGCAGGTCTTTGGCAATGTCTCAACGCTAGATTTGGTCATCAAAAATTTGTGATCTTACTAAAAGCCAAACATGAATGGCTAAATCTATGATTTTAGGATTATAAAAGTGTAAGTGAATATAATTCTGCCATGTTCGGAATCACTTCAAAGATGATATTATATGGAGAGAATGTTTCTGACTATGATATGACTGAGAAAACATTCCAAAAATTTTATCCAACAAATGTAATCCTGCAACAACAATATCGAGCGAAAAATTATACTTGATACTCTAATTTAATGCAAGTCATGCAAGTTGCTGAACAAAATAATGAACTTGTGATGATGAACCATCAAACTCGTGCAACTGGATCAGCTCCACTGCCAGAAATGAATGTTGCTTCATCTAGTTTTAATAATTGGTAACGACGAAGACGTGGTCGCGGTCGTGGAAGAGGTCATGGACAAGGAAGATGAAGGAGTTTCTATCACAACAATTTCAATATTGGAAAGATCAACAAAACTTTCAAGTGGATGATGTTAGTCATGTTATAAAAAAGCAAAATGATAATGTATGTTATAGATGCGGCATGAAAGGAAATTGATATCAAACTTTTCGTATACCAAAACATTTGGCCGATCTATAACAAGCATCACAAAAAGCAAAAGAAAATTTGCTAAAACTACGATGAATTTCATTTTGATATTGCAGATTTCCTTGTTGATAATGACATCGGGAAATAAGAAGATCGAAAGTGATATGATATCGTTATGCTTGTATTATATGTCTTTGTATTTAAAAATCTTTTGAATAATAGTTTTGCTGTAAAATATTATAACTTCTGTTTTATAAGTTTATTGTAAAATAGTTTTATTATAATATAACTTTTATAATTTATTTATTTATTTATTAATGCATACTTTAAAAATGTTTTATCTTAGAAAATGTCTAATTTTGAGATTGAGAATAGAGAGATATGTCTAGAAGACAATGCTACAATACTTAAAGATGAAAAATATTTCTCCTCATTCAAAATAAAAGACTCCGTTGTAAGTATGAATACCATTTCTGGAAATTCAAAAATTATTATAGGCTTTGGAAAAACAAGTTTTCTAATACCAAAAGAAACAAAATTTGAAATGAGTGATGCATTATATCCTCCTAAGTCTTATAGAAACTTGATATGTTTCAGACCTATTCGCATAAATGGATATCATATAGAGACTATGAATAAGAAGAACACTGAATATATTTGCATTACAAAAGAGAGGAAATATATATTGGAAAAATATCAATGTTATCCTCTAGATTATATTGCACAAAGATTCACATGGTCGCATCACATAGCACAAAGTTTACTGATATATTTAAAGTTTGACATGAAAGACTTGGACATCCTGATTCAGTCATGATGCAAAAAATTGTACAAAATTCTAATAAACATCCATTGAAAACCTAAAAGATTATTCAATTTCGTGAATTTTCATGTAATGCATGTTCTCAATGAAAACTCATAATCCAGGCATCACCAGCCAAAATTGGGAATAAATCTCCAGTATTCATGTAGAGAATACATGGTGATATATGTGGATCTATCCATCTTTCATTAGTAGATGGTGATATATATGGATCTATCCATCTTTATGGTATTTAATTGACGCAATTAGTAAATGGTCACATGTGTTTTTGGATGTACGATTTATGTTCTTATAGCCCCACTACAAATAACAAAAATGGGGCCACAAAGGAGATTGAGTATATACGTCGCTTATGTATTATTGAGTATAATTTGATATTTTAAACCTCAAACTGGTGACATGTTTACAACATGTTTTGCTTATTGTTATTTTAATGAAGATGAATTTCCAGTGTTAAGAGGAGGAATTAAACAAATGCCAAATGATATTACATGTTTTACACCATCTTTGGTATATCTTGATCCTCCTAAGAAAGAACATGAAATTGAAGTACACTAAATTTTACATTTATAAAATATAGCAAATCAATTACCAGATGCGTTCACATATGGAAAAAAGATGATAAAATCTTATATCTTTGCTGCAAATGCCCTATCAAGAGTTAAAATTCCAGTTGAGGAATCCAATGGGATAAAAGTAAATGAACCTAAAGTTCAGTTCAAACGCGGGAGGCCAATGGGCTCTAAAGGTAAAAATCCCAGAAAGGCAAGAAAAATGGAAGAAAAAAATGAAAAGATTCAAGAAGAACCAGATAAAGAGAAAAGTCCCCAGGGCGAAGATAATACATAATATATCAGATCCATTAACTATGCCCAATATAGAAACTTATGGTATAGAGAGAAATTTGATGATGATAATGGAATATTCTTCTTTTCTATATCCAAAGAGTAGATTATGAAAATGATGATCCAGATCCAATATCCATGTCAGAATGTCAGAAAAACATGATTGGGAGCAATAGAAAAGTGTCATACAAATTGAATTGTTTTCCCTCAACAAAAGAAATATTTTTGGATATATCGCCACTGCATCTGATGATGTAAAATATGTTGGGTGCAAGTGGGTTTTCGTGCAATAAAGAAATGAAATAAATGAAATCACATGATATAAAGCACGACTTGTTTCACAAGGATTTTTTCAGAGACGTGGAGTTGATTATGAAGAAACATACTCTCAGATCATGGATGCAATTACATTCAGGTACTTAATGAGTCTAACGACATCTAGAAATCTAGATATGTACCTTATGGATCTAGTCACAACATATTTATATGGATCACTGAATAACGAAATATATATGAAAATCCCATAAGGATTTAAAATCTCTGAGGCACTAGACTCAAAGTCTAGGGACATATGTGCTGTCCAATTACAATGATCACTTTACAGATTTAAATAATTTGGATGCATGTGGTACAATAGCTTAAACGAATACTTATTGAAGAAAGAGTATGTAAATAATGAAATATGCCTTTGCATCTTTATCAAGAAATCTCCATCGGGATTTGTGATCATTTTTGTATATGTTGATGACCTAAATATAATTGGAACTCAAAAGGAGATTGATGATGTAAGAACTCATATGAAAAAAGAGTTCGAAATGAAAGATCTTGGAAAGATAAAATTTTATCTCAGACTTCAAATAGAGCATTTTCAAGATGAAATATTTGTGCATCAATCAAATTATACTAAAAGAATTCTAAATGCTTTTTTTTTATATAAATATAATCCTTTGAGTACTCCAATGGTCAATAGATCTCTGAATTTGAGAAAGATCCATTCAGACCGTGTGAAGATAACGATAAATACTTGGTTCTGAAGTACCTTATATGAGTGTTATATGTGGAGTTATTTATGTTGAAATTTGTACAAGACTAGATATAGAGTTGGCTACTATTTTTTGAACGATACAATTCATCTCTAACACGGATACATTAAAATGGTAACAAACATATCTTTCATTATCTTCAAAGTACAATTGACTTAGGGTTATTTTACCCTAAAAATTTGAGTTTCGTCTAGTTAGGTTTCCAGATGCATGCTATTTATCAGATCCACATAAAGGTCGATACCAAAACGGATACATTTTTACAATTGGAGGAACTGCAAACTTGTTGTGTTCACAAAAACAGACGTTGGTCTCCACTTCATCTAATCATGCATAAATGATTGCACTTCATGAAGCATGCAGAGAATGCGTCTGGCTCAGATTTATGATTCATCATATACAAGAAGCAAGTGTAGTAGCCACCAATAAAGAGCCGACAAGACTTTACGAATATAATAATGCATGTGTCACCCAAATCAAAGAAGTTTTTATCATAAGCGACAAAACGAAGCATACCCCCTAATATTTTTCTCTTACACTCAAGAGTTTGAGAAAAATCAAGAATTTGATATTCAATGGATCAATGCAACATATCTGTTTACAACATTCAAAAAGTATATTCATAACATTAAAATACGTTATTTATAAATTTACAGAAAAAAAATTATACATAATTTTTTCAAGGAGAAATTGCACTCATTACACTCTTTTTTTTGTTTTAGTTTTTATCTTAATGAATGATAAAATTTTTAATAAATTAGTACGCAAAATATTATTAGTGATGAATACTTAAAAAAATTGTTAAAAACACATGAATATCTATCACTTTGATACAACACCATACACTTGTCAATTTTTATCTTTATCATCTCATCACACAAGTCATTTTCTTCATCTTCATCGTCACACATGTGTTCATCTCTGTTTCTTCTACTTCCACTATAAATATGTGACAAAATTTTGTAAGTTAACACATAATATAATAACAACAATAATAAAAAGAAAGAATAATAAACTTTTCCCCTTATTTCCTACGTCCATCTTCTCCTTATTTTCAAAATTATTTTATTTTATAAAATTACATATACACATATATATGTATATATATATATACATATATATAATTTATATTATAGTTTATAACAAGAATAATGTTTTCAAGTTGGAAAAAAGAAATGGTTTCCGTATCCACTATCCTGTATCTAGATGGTCGTGTGAAATCAAATTCTATGTAGAATGCAAAAGTCCTTCGGTTTGGTGATTGAATTAAATGGAATAATATAATTTATTAGGACCACCTGTAAAATTGGCCTCGTGATGTAATATGCTTCACGGAAGGCCAACAATCATGTGGTCAATGCCGACTTCCAATTTCATTGAAAATTCAAAGATGAAGTCACTCATCATTATTTTCCAATCTTTTATATTAAACAACTTTATTAGACACATGCTGTATGAAAAGTAATGAAAGGCGGGCTATTACGTTAGTCGTTTACTATTATTCTCATCACAGATTTATTTGATACTTTAAAGTCTTTAAATTCGTAATCTAAGATTCTAAATTATGTCCTCGCACTGATTGATGATGACCTCAATGTATGATATTTTATTTTCTAGGGTATAGTCTAAAATTAAATGCTAGGAGAATGCTGGATACTTTAATGTCATTTAATTTTGTAATCTGTATAAAAAATTAAACCAAAAAAAAATATAAGTGTATAAAATATGACTTTTTTTGTGTGTGTAAAATATGACTTCGCACCGATTGATATACGCATCTCAATCTAAAATCATTTATTATCTACGACTACAGTATAATAAATTAAAAGTTCGAGTTGGATATGTAGTTCAAAATTAAACGTTATTCTTTGAAAAATATTGTCTAAAAATAAGTAAATTAATATTGATAGAATTGTTTTTAATAAGCGTTATAAAAAATAGAAAGTTAGCAAAAAATATTATTAACATGACTAAACTCATTATTCTTTTACTCTAAAATCTAAGATCTTATAAAAGCTTATTGATTCAGATTTTATTTTTCGTGGAAAAATTATTTCAGATAAGAAAATAAAATAGCTTTATTTTATTAAAAAAAAATTATAGTTTTCAGAATAAGCAAAGCATGTAGAAAATATGACTATTTGTGTATATTATTATTTTCCCTCTGGATAGAGGAACAGAAATAAAACTACAAGACATTACGTAAAAGCTACTGAAATATTGAGGTTCTTTTGCAATTACTCCATATCCAGCCAAAAGTTGTTGTTTATATTACTTTGTCGGGTCAACGAAAACGGCCTAAGTGTCTCTCTTTCCTCTCACCTTCCTTATTTGATCCTTTTTAGCTCCCTTCCTCTCATTGCTCTTGAGACCATCTCCGAACTCGTCAGAAATCAGAAATCAGAAAAAAATGGAAGTGATGAGCTTGACTGCTCCATCTTCGCCAAGGAATTTCACTGGCTACTTCTTAAGTGCACCAACAAGCCCTCGAAGAATCACAGAGTTGTACAAAGAGTTCGATGGGGCTACATCAAGAAACTTCTCCGACCGTCTTACGGTTCCTTTTGATTGGGAAGAGACTCCAGGAACTCCTAGGAAGATCATTAACGATGATGAAGACATTGTAGATGAATTCGCCTTTGACATCGGCAATAAACTCGACACGACGTCGCTTTTTGCTGAAGAGCTTTTTGATGGAGGCAAGATCAAACCATTGAAGCCTCCTCCGTATTTACAATTAGACAATTATCATCAGCCTCTAATTTCTTCTCCAAGGTCTCCAAGATCACCTATTGCTCATGGTAAGAACATTATCCGCAAAGCTTTTTCACCAAAAAAGAAACCAGTAGACGTGGATCCTTTTGAGGTCGCCATGGATAACACTCGGAGAGGTGTAGGAGAGGAAAGAGGGAGAGAAAGACGTCAACACTCGAGCCGTAGAGACGCTAGATCCCTTTCTCCTTTTCGGGTTTCGGTTTATCCATGGGAAGAACAAGAAAGAGAACAAAGAGAGGTTCAAGAACAACGGAAAGGGTCATTGTCTTCTATTTTACCTAGTTCTTCAGCAACTTGCGTGTCTTGCAAGTCCTCTTCATCCAGAAAATGGAAGTTAAAGGACTTTCTTCTATTCCGAAGCGCATCAGAAGGAAGAGCAAGACACAACAAAGATTCGGTAAAGACGTTTTCGGGTTTGTTTAGGAAACAAGAAGATACCAAGAACTCGAGCTCGCGAGGAAAAGGATCAGCTTCCTTATCCGCTCATGAGTTCCATTACATGGCTAAGAAAGCAGAAACGAAAGATTTGAAGAAGAAGACTTTCTTGCCTTACATGCAAATAGGGCGATTCGCTTTCTAAATCTTCCAATGCCAAAACAAAAAGATTTATTTGTTTGTTCAATTATACGATCTGATGGACTGTGTCACTTCTTTGCCCTTGTGTAGTTGATGTGTTTCGAAGGCATGTAAAACTGAACACATAACCATTCCATTTTTTGTATCTTGTGCACATTACTTTTTGTTATATGTTACTATGACTCGCATAATGTGAGTGTCCGTCTTTTTTCATGTACAAGCTTATTAGAAGTTTGATGTAAATAAACTTCTGTTTCATTGATCGGAAAAGTTTGTTACAATCGGTTAATTTATACATATCAATTGAACCAGAAAATAGCATTAAACCGAAAGCTAAATTTGATTAACCAATGACTCGTTTGATAAAACTTTCGTCATCTTTAGAGCAAATATGTTGATGATGCCCATCTTAGAAATAAGTTCTCAGAAAGGAGAAGGATACAGCACTTTGATAAGCACATCTGCTATCGATGATTTTGTGATGTGATGATTAGTGAGTTTACGTAAATATTCCTTATATGTGCGATTAGAAAACATGTTCATCAATCCGAGAATATTTATATTATCTTTTTTCTCCTAATTAGGATAAAAGATTTCCATTTCTTTCAACAAAAACTCTAATATATTAAGTTTTCGGTTCGATCAGACTCTCCTAATTCCACAACCAACGAACTTACATGAGAAAATAAATATCCTCGTGATTTTGCTCATTAAAATTTTCCATTTCCACAGGAAAGTATTAGACAATGAAGTAGTAGGGCTGTGCTTCATTATCTAGATTTGTCTCCATTGAAGATATTAACCAATTAAATCGTGGCTTATGGATCATTTTCCAATCTGCAATAATCAAGCTCAATTTATATGTAGAAGATCTGTGATCTGTCTTTATTATTAACAAGAGATTACAGAGGTATATATAGATGCACAAGAGAGTGGGATGTTTTAGGTCTAAGGTTGAAACAAAAAGAAGATATTAGGCTATTAACATAGTTGCCTTATGTATCCTTAATACACCCCCTCAACATGGAGGATTCGGGATATAGCAACTCCAATCTTGTCACATAGTTCCAGAAACGGTGTGCGAGGAAAAGGTTTCGTCAAAGCATCCGCTAGTTGATCTTTAGTATTCACGTGAGCCACCCATAGAAGACCATGTTGAATTTTCCCCTTATAAAATGATAATTGAGCACAACATGTTTCATTCGGGAGTAAAAGACAGAATTGACACAGAAAAATGTGGTTCAACTGTTATCACAATATACAATCAGAGGGACCGGTAGAGTGATGTATCACAACGTTATCGGTCAAGATATTTCAAATCCACCTTATTTTAGAAGAGGTATTAGCGACAGCCCTGTATTCTGCCTCAGGGGATAAGCCTGCGACACTTTTCTGCTTCTTGGCTGTCCAAGAAATAGAGTGACTACCCATATAAATGATATACGCATTGGTAGAAATATAGTCATCGACATCTCCACCCCAATAAGCATTAGAAAAGGCATAAAAGGCATGAAGTGTAATATCGTTTTGATAGAGAAGAAGATATCGTGTGTAGTAGTGCAAGATATACCAGAGGATCCACTTCGCTACTTGCCAATGATCTTCAGTTGGCTTGTGCATGAATTGTGAAAGGTGATTCACAACAATGTTAATGTCGAGGCGAGTTAAAGCACGATACTACAAGCTCCCAATAAGTTGTTGATACACAACAGGGTCATAGAGAGCTGTATCCGTTCTGATGGACAGTGTCAGACAAAGCCATTGGCGTGCTCACAAGTTTAGCATAGATCATGTTGTACCGGTGAAGATGATCGAGAATATATTTGCACTGGGATAGATGAAGTCCCTTTTTTTCCGATGAGCCTCAATCCAAGGAAATCGTTAATGTCTTCGTGATCTTTGACTGAGAACACGTCAGTGAGGAGAACATGTCAGTGAGGAGAGCAAGTCACAAGAATATCATCAACATAAACCAAGAGATATATGTATTCCGTGCCAAGCTTGAAGACAAAAACTGATGTATCAGCGAAAGAGTTTGTGAATCTAATATAGAGAAGATATGTTTTGAGTTCCATATACCAAGCACCTGGAGCATGTTTCAGTCCATAAATGGCTTTGTTGAGTTGACAAATGTACGACGGGTTATCTTGATCAACAAAACCTAAGGGTTTCTCCATGTAAACTTCTTCCGTTAATGTTCCTTATAAAAAGGCATTGTTCCGTCAAGCTCGTCTGAGCTGTTGATTATAACCTTTGGCGGCGAGTCGCGCTTTGCATTTACTAAGAGAACCATTATGAAGAAACTTCCAATTTACAGCCCACAATATTGTCAGGTAGATGAGGGATAAGATCAAATTGTCAATCTTGTCACACATGGCTCCGCGCCATTTGTGGTATTTCAACGCCTGATTCATAGTCATAGGTTCAGTGGGAATAGGAGTGGATAAGGCAGCAGAGATATGAGTGGGGATCCAAGCAACAAAGGCGACGGTGATACGAGTGATAGTGAAAGTGGAATGAAGTCAATGACTAGAGGTTGAGTGGCCGAGGAGAGTGACTCAATATCTAATGATTTTGGAGCCATAGAAAGAGAAAGTACTTTCAACAAACTTTATATGCCTGGATGTATAGACCCAACCAGATCTAAGTTGGAGACAAAGATAAGCACTCTGAGTTAATGAGTAACCCAAGAAGATCCAAGGAGTGGAAGGATTCTCAAGCTTGTGATGAGTATATGGTCTCAACATGGGAAACAAAGACAATCATAAACCTAGATGCTAGAACTTTCTATTATGAGTAATGAGAGTGTATCAGACCACAAACACCTGGTAGTTGCGGGCATGCTAGTGTAGCATGCAACAGGGCAAGCGGGTCAAAGGGTGGTAGGGGCTAGAAAGTCAGGGAGACTTAAGTACCCACTGGCCCAGGAAGGACCAGGGTTATCCCCGATGAGGTGTCTCGAGCCAATGACTCCTTTACATTAAGGCAAACGTTATTAGTAGTATGGGGGACTTGAATGTCAACTTGAATGTCAACTTGTCCCCGAAAGGATGATAGTTCAATTGGAAGGGTATCCCAAGGTCATAAACTCATCCACACCACTTTGACCGGATAACCGAGGCTTGGACTAGGGTTTCAAAGTGGTCCGGGAATTAGGAAAAATAATTACAAGACAAGGGAGTACCAGAGCGCAGTCTCTAAGATGAAAGTTCTTTTTGTAGGTATGGGTTTGGAAGAGACTCATGGCACTAGAAGTAATCCTGAGGGTGGGGCCGCATCAGAAAGAAGGAGCATCCGTGAGTCAGATGGATTTTTGGAAAGCCATGGCCTACACTTAGGGGCAGATCTCGGTTAAGCCTTATGGAGGACAAGCACGTTTTAAGTGAGGGAGCGCAGTGAAATGTCTAAGGACTAGCAGGCACCAATACCCTCCCCTGAATCCAGTAATAGCCTTTCTTGGAACCTCCCAGAAAGTCAGAATCAGAGTCGAACATAGGAAAAAAGCGTGTAGGAGAATTCGGGGATGAATTCCGTTTCAAGTGGGGGAGAAGAAGAAGAAGAAGACGATATAACTATCAATAGAAAGCTTCATAGGTCAGATTTTGATAGTCATTGATCGATCCTCATTCCGTTGTAATCTCCCGCTGGAATAAGAGTTTGAAGTTGACTGCGGCTTGACCTAGTTTCAAAGACCATAGATCCAAAATCCTAATTCAAAAAAGAAAAAGTTTAAACATGGGAGTTAAGAAAATGAAAGACTGGACACATGATTTAGAAAAACAAAGTTCAGTCACAAAAAGTTCAAGAAGGGAAGTTTCGAGAAATGAAGAGTTTCCAAAAGGAAAAGTTTCCTGAAAAAGAAAGTTCTTTAAGGTGAGAGCTATGATCCGTAGTTTCTCTTTCTATACTAAGTGCACTGGAACATGTATGTTTAGACCTAGATTAGGGTTGAGTGCAGTTAGGTTGCTAGATACAACAATAACGCCAACAGTAAAGGGACAGGGCAAAACATACCGAGGGGTAGCATACGCAGCAGCTTGAAAATAGCTGACGAGCCGGGAACAAGCAGCTAATGGCCTACAATTGCTCAGGGCATGTATGGGGAGTGAGCTAGGATATTAGATTGCATGTTGTGTGCAATTGAGGGTTGTATGAAGAGATAGGATATTAAATTTCATGTTGTGTGCTTGATCCATGATTAAGAATATAGGTTGCAATGCTTTTATTATAGTTAGAGAATCTGGTTATAGAAAAGATTGTTTTCACTAGATAAACCGACAGACTGTTTACTCATACCTCATAATCTTTGGATGCAGATAATCCGAACCGAGAAGCGACATTATCCGGTCCGGTTTAAGGTAACCCAAGGAACCGAGGATCGGGATGTCTCACAATGGCAATGAATCAAACTTGTACAATAACATCCTAACAAATATTTATTATGAATAATTCAGTCACTATATATATTTCCTTGATTGTTCTGAACCCCATTGTAGGGATGGACCATTATTCATAACCGAGGTTATCGTACCATAATTTTGATAACTCGGTTTGGTAGTTTATGCCTTATATCCGATCCGTAACCGGTTTGGTAAAGTGAACTGATAACTACATAAGGTAGTTTATGCCTTATGTCAAAACTACCATCTTTTGGTGTAAAAAAAGACTTCCAAACCGATGCAAATTTTATCAAATGTACCAAAATTGATTAAAATGTACCAAAATTATTGAAAAAATAAACGTTTAGCCACAAAAAAAAAAACCATATATTGTTTTGTTTGGAACCAATAACTTAAATGTGAAAAAAAATTCACTTCTAAACCAAACTGAAGTTATTATTCGGTTCTTTGGCAAAAAATTTCTTAAAACAAACACACCTAATATCCAAATCAAATTAGACCAAAGTTTCCGATTGCCCACCCTAGCATTGGTGCAACAATGATTCAGAATATCCTTAAAACAAAAAGAAAAAAAACAAACAAATCAGAATCAATAAAAAAAAGCACTTTATGCAAGCTCTATATTATTCTCTACTTTTTTTTTTTGAATAAATGTAAAATTATATTCAAAGAAAACCCATTGTTACATCAAGTGTTACATTTTGTTTTGACATTTTTGATTTGTTGCTCTAAAGAAACGCTTTATGGAGGCCTTAATAAAACCCGAAGAAGGAAAACCCATTTGAGACAAAACCTCCAGCGAGAAAAAGAGTACCTATCATAGGCGAATGAGCTGAAAAATATTATTCGAAGACCCTTCATTATCTTGAGGCGAACCATACTTGTAACCCATCTATCATAATCTCCTGCTCTTGAAGCGTAGATAATCGATTTCGAACAGCCCTTCCCACTTCATAGATCATCTTGTCCTCCGCTATCGGAACACTTCCATGCCTCCTCATGTTTCTTTCTCTCCATAGTGCATAAGTTGTAGCTTGGAACATGTACTTTATCATGTAGTTCGCTGTTCCATTTTTCTTTGTCTTGAGAAATTCCAGCAGCTCATCAAAACTTCCTGTATAGTGCTCTCCCATTAAACCGTTTACCAAGTTGCGCCATACTTGCGCCGAGTATGGGCACATGAAGAACAAATTGTCGCGCGTCTCAAGGGGGTTGGAATAGAGTACACAATGTGGAGAAGTATTCGGTGCCCATGTGAGAATTCTATCCCCGGTCGTCAACCTGTTTAGAACCACTAACCATGTAGCTTTGAATGTGTACTTTATCATGTAGTCCGCTGTTCCATTTTTCTTTGTCTTGAGAAATTCCAGCAGCTCATCAAAACCTCTTGTATAGTGCTCTCCCATTAAACCGTTTACCAAGTTGTGCCATACTTGCGCCGAGTATGGGCACATGAAGAACAAATGGTCGCGCGTCTCAAGGGGGTTGGAACAGAGTACACAATGTGGAGAAGTATTCGGTGCCCATGTGAGAATTCTATTCTCGGTCGTCAACCTGTTTAGAACCGCTAACCACAAGATAAAGGAGTATTTCGGCGTAGCGTGAGAAAACCATACTACCTGATGCCAAGGCTTCCGGATTCCTTGTGACCTAACCTGGTTCCACATTTCTTGAGTCCTAAAGCCGGTTTAAACTTTGTTTCTTTATACTTCCAAACCGCCACATCCTCTTCGTTCCTTCTTTGATTCCGTAGCCTGCTTATCTCTGTTTCCACCTGCGCCAACAACGGTGGTCTACGTCGCCTTGTTCTATGGTTGTCGAACACATTCTCTAACGTATCTCCTGCTCTTATCCCCATATCAATAAAACCTCTCTCCCCCAGCACGTCAATCAATCTGCCCAATGAACACCAATCATCATACCAAAAGGATGTATTTGAACCATTATATACCTCAACCTTGTGGAATGTTTTCGCTGAGTCACAGTACTTTAGGACTTTCCTCCACATCCAAGACCCTCTCGTCTTTGTGTCCTTCATAGACCAGAAAGATCCCTTTCGAATTAAGTTTTTCTTTATCCAATTCACCCACAACGAGTTTCTCGAGGATAGGACTCTCCATATTAGCTTGTAGCAGCTCACCCTATTTGCTTCTACCAGCGACTTTAGACCCAATCCTCCCTCTGACTTTGGCTTGCAGACCTCACTCCAAGCTACCTTGGCTTTTCTAGCATTAAGGTTTGGGCCAGACCATAAAAAAGCCGCGCTGATTTTCTCAATCTCCCTTATACATGCTTTCGGTAACCTAAACGCTGCGATCCAAAAATTCGTGAGACTAACAATTACCAAGGATAGAAGTTGTAACCTTCCGGCAAAAGAGAGAAACCGGTTCTTCCAGGTAGCGACGCGCTTCCTAATCCTATCTATTAAGGGCTGATAGTCCGGCTTTGTCATCCTTTTGGTTAGGAGCGGAAGGCCGAGGTACTTTACTGGCAGAGCACCTTTCTCAAACGGGTACAGATTCAACGAGTCCCTGACTTCCTGCGATACCCCTGCAATGAACAGCGTCGTCTTTTCCATACTCATACTTAGGCCCGAGGCTGAAGCAAATCTCTCAAACACTCTGAGAATTCCTTGTATAGATCGGACTGTACCTTCTACAAACACCATTATGTCGTCCGCGAAACAAAGATGTGTAAGTCCCAAGCTTTTGCATCTTGGGTGGTAACCAAACTCTCCAATGCTTGCGGCCCCATTCAACATCTTTGACAAATAATTCATGCATATAACAAAGAGATACGGCGAGAGTGAGCAGCCTTGGCGGAGGCCTCTCTGACTCTGGAAAAAACCCGCTAGTTCTCCATTTATCTGAACTGAGAAGGACGGTGTCGTGACGCATAGGATAATCCATTTAATGAATACGACCGGAATATTCATCGCCATCAGCAACTGTTCAAGGAAACACCAACTTACCGAATCAAAAGCTTTTGTTATATCGATTCTTCATTGCACACCTTGAAGTGACATCAGCCTTGTGGTAATCCTTAACCAATTCCGACGCGAGTAAGAGGTTTTCCATTAGATATCTGTCTTCGATAAACGTAAACTGATTATTCATAATAAGGCCGGGAAGGATCCTCTTTAGTCGGTTCGCTAGTATCTTTAAGATTACCTTGTAGATAACATTGCAACATGATATTGGTCTGTAATCTTTCATCCCTATCGTCCCTGTCTTCTTGGGGATTAGTGCGAGAATGGTGGTATTTATTCCCTTCGGTAGAAAGCTATAGGAGAAAAAACGACTTCACTGCGACTATGAAATCATTTCCTAGGATAGACCACATCTCTTTGTAGAATTCGACCGTAAATCCATCTGGACCTGGGGACTTGTTTGACGGCATTGAAAACAACACATTTTTTATCTCCAACTCGGTCACATCCTTTATTAGCTCTCAGCCTTCATCTTCACCACATTGGGTCTCCAAAACCCGCTTCATACCCGAGATAGATGTATTACTTCTCTTGAATTTTTGTTGTGCCTTAAAAAGATCCAAAAAAAATCTAACACCTTCAGCTTTTATGTCCTCCAAAGATGAGTAGATGCTGCCATCATTTCCTCTAATCTCATGTATCATGTTGCGTTGTTCTCTGTCTTTGATGGCGTTGTGTAAAAAACGGTTATTTTGGTCTCCGTCTTTTACCCAATGGAGTTTTGCTTTCTGTTTAAAATATTTTTCCTCTAGCGCCGCTACTCTCTCCCAAGCACTATGAGCTTCGGCCTCCTCGACAATGGTGTTTACAGCTGGAGTTAACAGATTCATATGTTGCTTCTCACATAACACCCTGTATAAATCCTCTTTTCGCTTTGTCGGGTGGTGAATCTCCCAACGACCAAACCCCCTGAGAATCGGCTTGAGGTTCTTGAGCTTTTTTGAGAACCTGAATAGAGCCGAGATGGATGAGAAAAGTACATCGGTCTGGCTCCAATAGGTTGAAACTTTATTCTTTAACTCCCGGTTTGTGACTACTGAATTCATAACCTTAAACGGAATCTTTGGTTTGTGTGGCTGTTCGTACAGCTTAATTACCCCTCACAGGTGATCCGAGCATCCTCTAGCTTCGAAAACGCAGTAGGAGTGATGAGAACGATTGGACCAGAGCGGGTTTACCAGAGCTTGATCAAGCTTCTTACATATCAAGCCATCTTCTCGCTTATTACTCCACGTGAATAAGGGCCTGTGATAAGCCATATCTTCCAGCGGGCAGTCTCTTACCATGCAACCAAAATCAGCCATACCCTGATTAGATACTGGGGTGTTCGTCGGAGCTGAGTGCTCAGCGTTGTGGAGTATTTCATTGAAATCTCCCGCGTAAATCCAAGGTAAATCTCGGCTTAATATTGTTGTTTCCTTCAGGTCATTCCAGAGCTCCCTCCTCTCGTCTTGTGCGTTAGACACATAGATAAATGAGCACAGCAGCTCCTCAGACTTTCCTCTAACTTTAAGTCGACATGAAATCAACTGAGCTGTCTTCTTAACCACCGACAATGTGACTGCCTCACTCCAAACCAGCCAAATTCTCCCTAAAGGGCTGTACTCGTAATTTGAAACTCCCGACCATCCCGGGAAAGTGGATTTAATAATTTGCTCTGATTTTGTTTCTGCGACCCTCGTTTCTAGGAGAACTCCAAGGACCAGAGATTTCTCTTTAATCAGATCTTTTACTACCCGTTGCTTTCTTGACTTGTTAAACCCACGAATGTTCCAAAAGAAGATCGACATTTAGTGCTTTTTCCTTTGGTTCTTTCTTCTTACGGTGCTCGCGTTCCCCTCCGGTTTGTTGTGATGCGTTTGGAAGCTTCTGCACCTTCGCTGACCTGAGCAAAGGGATTCTTATTTGTGTTATATAAGACTCTGCTCTATCCTCAGCTTCTACCTCTATCCCTCGATCAACTGTTTCCCTGCTTAAGTTTTTACCCGGTTCAGAGTCTGGTGGTGGGTCTGAAATTACATTCGCTGTCCCAGAGTATAGCTCAGTCCCATCTTTCCCTTCCCCAGCATCTTGTATCCCATTGACATCCTCCCCGGCTTCACTCACATCTGATATGCTCCTCGATTTCCTCTGTGTTTTCTCTCTGCTCAAACTCGAGAATATTTCCTCTGCATGTTCGTCTGTCTCTTTTTCAAATCCTTTTTCCTTTCTCGAACCCGGTGATTCGTGTAACCCGATAGGCCTCTTCTCAACTGAGTTCGCAGCCCCTGCATCCCCAACCGAAATTCCCTGTAGCTTCGTTCTTTCCTGCTTTTTCCCCCCCGCACTTAGTCCCCCGCTAACCAGCCTCAGCTCTTCTTCAACTACACTTCCGGAAATAACTTCAGGCACAGCAGGATTCTGCAGCTGTAGGGAATTTTCCCCAAAGACCCCAAATCCACCCTCTCTGTTGGTAACAACCCTCCTCTGTTTTCTGAGACTCGAGCTTGCACTCTGACAGACCCCTTCACCACCGTCTCTGAACGATTCCCCCCTTCTTACCCTTCTAAATCCTTAAGGACATCAAACCTTGATGGACTTTCTATCCTTACCTCTCCATACACTAAGCTCCTCTTCCCGGCTGTCTTGCTCTATGATTGTGTAACCATTCTCCAATCGTTGCCAGATTTCCCCATCAGCTGCTCTGTATGGACCTCTCTCTGATCCCCCTGTGGCAAACCCCCCCCCCCCCCCCCCGATAGTTGCTCCTTTACCGGTGAGACGATCACCGGGACTTCTTGTGGCCCCACCACCTTCGGTGGTCTACGTCGCCCCTGTGTCTTCCTTTTCTGGACCGATATTCCCCCCTTCTCTCTATGTTTCGAAACCTTGCTTGACACGGCAGGCGTACTCTGTTCCTGATCCCCCTCGGTACCCCTTTGTTCGCCGTCTTGGAATGGTTTGGTAGAGCCTCCAGAGCTCCCGGCGGCGTGGCCCCCGTGCCTGGCAGCGATTCCATGAAGAGAACCCTAAGTCGCCCTGATAACAATATATGTCAAGTTTCCTATATTATTCTCTTCATATATGTCATTTCGTTACTTTTATCTTCTGAATTTTCTTTTATCTTCAGTATAAACTACTCATTCATAAAAGTAAGCAAATATTACAAGATTAAAAAGTACCAAAAGAAAAGAAAACAAAATTCGAGAGCTCCATCTTTCAATAACTTCGACCACTTTGAGATCAAACTCATGATTTTCAGTTACATTCGCATACAACATCTTTTCAACCAACACTAATAATAAAGAATCAAAATGAGAAATTTATGATAATTGAGTTGAAGATAATGTCGGTGGTGGAGAAGGTTCATGGTCTAAAGATTTTTGTTTCTATTCATCAGTTTCATCTAGGTCAAAAGACTTGTGATATTATAACTTAGTAATGATAAATTCAACTTCAATTATCTTCAAAGTTTGTGATAATTTTGATTTTGGGCCTAAATTCGTTAACAAAGCAAAATCAAAGTTATATTGTCACGTATCCTTGGAATAAATTACGAGAGGTCTCTCTTGTTGAACCGTGGTACAAGAGAATCTGGTTTCCTCGTTCTACTCCAAAATTCTCCTTTGTTATGTGGTTGGTTGCTTAGAATTGTTTGACAATAGGTGATAGATTGCTCTTATGGAATTCTAATGTATCTTCAAAATGTGTTTTTTGTTCACCCTCGATGGAGAACCAGGAGTATCTATTCTTCTCTTGTTCTGTCACCTCACAAGTTTGGCATCGACTGACTTATGGTTTGCTACAACAAAAGTACACAACTCAGTTCTATAATATTATCTCAATTGTTTTGCTCTATGGAAGTATGCTTTTTAAGTTACAATCTATCTTTTATGGTGGGAGAAAAATCAGGGGAGACATGGCAAAATTCCATCTCAAATAGACAGTTTGGTTCGAGATATGGGTCGGACAGTTCGTAATAAATTCTCAACTCTGCAGAGCAAAGGACTTTATGAAGGATGGATTGCAAGTTTGGTTCTCAATTAGAGTATAATTTAATATGCTGTTTTAAATTATTTTTTCAATGTTGTTTTGTTTCTTAAGCTTTCTCAAAAGCGGTGTGTATTTTTTTTCCCAAAACTGGTTTTGTCCCAAATAAATTTTCCAATTTTAAATTTTAATAAGACAAACCATTTTCGATTATTGAGCTCTAGTTTAATTCTAAAAATCTCAAAAACATACACACTTGTTATACAAAAATTTCTTTAAATATAATTTTACATAATATTCAAAAAAAATGAAATCCTTTTAGTTAATACATTTCTAGGAAAAATAAAAGAAATGAAAATGAAGTGAAATTCTGAAGACAGCGCATTAACCAAAGGTCTCTGTAGAAAAAGAATCTATCAGAAACAAAAGACTGAAGGTAAAAATATTGGATGGAGGACGACAACACTAATTGAAAAATCTAAATAAGTTAATAAAAATACTATACCGTAATGTAATAAATAAATGACAGTAAAAATGGAGTTTTGAGTAAAAAACCAAAACGGTACATATCTCTAATTAAGGCGATTTCAAGGGTTTTGGTGTTGGGGGTACTTTTGCGTAGCACGATGTCGGGGCTACTGAAACGATCCCACTCGAAATACTAAACTGCTAACAGTTAAAAACTGCCAATTTTAAAAGTTTTCCAACATTAAACCAATTCTAGAGAACCCACAACGATTTATTATAAACCAATAAATTCGTTTCAGCAACAACATAATGAAATTCTACCAACATAACGGTTCACGAAAATAGCAATGCAAATATTGGACGGATGAATGACATATCAATCCCGGTATGTCATTCATCCGTCCCAGCCGTAGTCCCACGAACTCCAGGTAACACTCTTTTTCTTTTTCTTTACTTGCGTCATTACGAATAGACGCAGTTAGTATTTAATAAATACTGAGGAGGCGATTAACCCTTTTACTAGGTCAATATGGACAAAATGATAGAATATTTCTCGACATAATCCTATGTCCGGGATTCGACAAACAACATTAAAAATTCCACAACATCATGAGCAATATGTATAAAAATAAATATTAATTCTTCATCATTTAATAAATTATTTTTTTATTTTTAACCACCAAAATTTATTAAAATCAAACAACCAACAAATTAATTATTAAAATGCAGCACTAAATCAACAATTTTATGGGAATTAATTAACAACATTTCGGTTTAAAAATGATATTTAAAAACACCGAAACCTCCAAAAATCTCGCAACACGGAAACGACTCCTTAAACACACAATTAGACCGGAAAATACTCGTGAGCCAGTCCGACCATGGTACTAACCGTAATTTAAGACACCAGACACAAACACACAAAAGAACTCTCAACACTTAAAAGAAAACAAACAACTAAAAAGGGGTAAGAACTAACGAGTGATCAGTCGGCTGTTGCTTGCTCTTCCGGTATCCACCCCCAAGGTATAAAGCCGAGGTACTCCTGCGGCCCGCTTCGATGGCGGTGCCTCAATCCTTGGTGCCTGCTACACCAGCTTGGGACATCTAGTCTTGACATGCCCACGTTTTTTTGTAGTGAAAGCAAACTCGCTCATCAACCTTGGTACACTCTGCAATACGGTGATCTGGACTACCGCACCTGAAACACCGAAACCCTATACCACCAGTCTTGGAAGTATCCTCCCACATATTTTTCTACCCCTGACCATTGCCGGACTTGGCTTTTTCTAGGCCCCAGAAACCACAAACTGCGATCTAGCCTCCTATAATAAGCCCTCCTCAATAATGGACGCCTGCTCAACCAACTTATCCACTGAATCATAACTGTGAACGTTGAAGTGGTTCCTCAGATTTAACCACATAACCTGTAGAAACCTGTGAACTTGGGTCTTTTCATCATCGAGACCCCTGCCAGCATACAGGTTGAGCCTATGGAAATTGGTCCAATACTCTCGTTCGGATCTGCTCCCCTATGACAAACCAAGAACTCTCCCTCCAAATGGTCCAATGCCTCCTGCGGAAAATATTTAAGATCGATCTCCTCGTAGAACTCGCCCCAAGTCAAGATTGTAGCTCCCCTCCGAGCCAACATGCTCTCCCACTAGATGTGGGCATCACAATCCAAATGGACTGCCAAGTCAACCTTGTACTCTTTGGGACATCTAATAGATTGGAAGTTCCTCTAAAGTCTAGACCTCCACTCATCCGCTACAACTGGCTTAGCACCACCAGCAAAATACTTGGTGCTTAGCCTCTCCATGTGCTCCATCATTCTGAGGTACGATGGAACCACCGGCTCAACTACAACCTCCAAAATCTCCGGAACAACTCACCCTGGCAGGACATTAGCTCCCTGTGGCGCCACTAGAGCAAAAGCCAGTACCAACTCTACCTAGATTAACCATTTGCAAAAGAATGAATTACTAATCTTTACTACATAATTAGCAAAAAGACAGCACAACAAGAAAGTCTTACCGTGGAACCATACTGGCTGGAGGATGACATACCCCAAAACCCCACAGCAGAAGAAATACAACTTTAGCTAACGACCATCGAACTACTCCGCTCTGATACCAAATTGAAATGACCCCACCCAAAAATCTAAATCGCTAACGGTTAAAACCGCCAATTTTGAAAGTTTTCCAACATTAGAAAAATTCTAGAGAACCCACAACGATTTATTATAAACCAATAAATTCGTTTCAACAACAACATAATGAAATTCTACCAATATAACGGTTCACAAAAACAGCAATGTAACAATGATGACACAATAATAATATATAACAGCAAAGCCGCTTCCAGGTATGTCATTCATCCGTCCCAGCCATAGTCCCACGAACTCCAGCTAACACTCTTTTTCTTTTCCTTTACCTGAGTCATTACGAATAGACGCAGTCAGTATTTAATAAATTCTGAGGAGACGATCAACCCGTCTACTAGGTTAATATGGACAATACGATAGAATATTTTTCGACATAATCCTATGCCCGACATTTTTTTTACTTTTAACCACCAAAATTTATTAAAATCAAAGAACCAACAAATTAATTATAAAAATTAATTATTAAAATGCAGCATTAAATCAACAATTTCCCGGGAATTAATTAACAGCAAATTTTTGGTTTAAAAACAACATTTAAAAACACTGAAAACTCCAAAAATCTTGCAACATGGAAACGACTCCTTAAATACACAATTAGATCGGAAAATACTCGTGAGCCAGCCCGACCACGGTACTACACTCACCTTAGCCGCAAGCAGAAAATATTGACATGATCTTCTGAAATTTCTGGAACTCCTCGGGTATAACTTAAACCAAACTTTCTCAAACACATCCTAAAAATATTATTAAAATATTATTTTTAATACAACTATACAAAAATCTACATATAACATAAGTCATCATCTCCTACAATTAACTACACGTAAAACAAATCAACACACCACAATAAGCCACCACTCGATAACCAATTGTTACACACGCTTTACATTACTTTAATAACAACACATTTCATCTCTTTCACCATTAACACATAATTTACTTAACTTAAGCTCCAAGTCAACTCTCTTTATGAACTCCTAACTCCACATCACAATTCACGTGAAGAATTGATTCATGGATTTTTAGCAACACATCATACCGGTTTCACTTGGCATCAAAATTAACATCACAACACAGCAACCATTAATGAAGATGAAGATAGTTTGTCGATTACCTCTCTTGACGGCGTGGTTCAACACTGCAGCGGTGGTCTCCTTTTTCGAACGCAACAACGAAAACGGAGAAAAACACAACACACACAACGACGGCTCCTTCACATTCTTACTTCAATGATCAGCCGACAACACCCTCAACATCACGATCTCACCGTCAACTCCGGCTATGATCACAACTTCTCTCTACTCCTCGAATGAACACAAACGGTGAGGAGAAGAATAAGACAAGATGAGGATCGTGATCTCTCACACACCACGGGGCGACACGGTGGAGAGAAGACAACGACGGTGAGAACAAAGAGCACAAAGGAGAAACTTAGAAATTTGGTTACGACGAGATACAATGAAGGCGGCGTGAAGAAACAAAAGATTATAATTTAGGTTAAATAGGTTTAATATAAGCTTAGGAAGGGATTTAATTAACTAGGTGCAACTAGACCCCAAACCTGGCCCAATAAGAAATTCTGAAGCCCATTAATCCAAGTACGGGTGCTACATCTACCGTCAAGGCAGATGACGATGGGACCGGGGGGTCCTCCTATCATCGAGGTGACACATCAAGGCTCTGTTCTGGTTTCACCGGACTGTCTTTCTGGTACTCTAGTGGAGATTCCTCCATTTGAACCACTTAGTGATGATACCGCACTCGAGTCACCTCTGCAAATTCCGGCGGCGTTATGTACTAATGACATAGCTGGATACTCAAATCAAATCAAAGGTGGGGTTGAAAAGAAGTCCTGGCTACAAGTAGCCGTAAAGACAATACTATCAGAGTTTAATTGCGAAATTATCTCTGTGAACAGCAAAGAGACAGTGTCGGTCTTGGAAGAAATCTTTACAGAGGCGCCACCGCTATGGGAGGATTTCTTGGTCGGCAGTTTCGCTTCTAAGGCTCCTCATATTGCCAAAATACATGTGATTGTTAACAAGATCTGGACATTAGGTGACAAAACCATTAAAGTAGATGCTTGTAAAGTTAAATAGACTACTATCAAGTTCCGCATTCACAATGCTGCAGCTCGTCGCCGTATCCTACGTAGAGGGATGTTGAATTTATGCGACATTCCTATGCTGGTTACGCGATGGACCCCTATCGCAGAAGAAGCCCAATTGGAGATGACTTCTATGCCCATGTGGGTCGATTTAAGGAACATCCCACACTCATTGTTCTCTTATAAAGGGCTCAGTTATCTAGCCAGCCCCCTAGGCATTCCCCTTCTTTTGCATCGAGACACCAAACTGGTCTCAAACTTCGATGAAGCAAATTTTTTTTGTTGACATCGATCTATCGAAGAAGCTTCTAGACCATTACTACTTTTAGGTCTGAGGTGAGGTTTGCGTGTCATACGAGTACCCATGGCTACCGCCCCTCTGTTCTAACTAATGGAAATAGGGCCATGTCAAAGATAATTGTGCGAAGAAGACTCAGCCTCCGACTAAGCTGGTAACAGATCAACAAACTAAGCTTTCTCCTGCAAAACAGAGGACTGAGCTGCTGAACAACACAAACAAAAATACTAAACAGAGAACTGGTGAATAGATTATTGCTTCAGATGGTCTGCTCATAGGAGAGGTTGAAACTCAGCTGCCCCAAGAAGTAAGTAGCAATCAGGAAGTGGACCTTGAAGATGGTGAAATAAGCTTAATGTCCCTTGTTTTAAAGACCACAGACAGAGACTGGTCTTTGGTTACCCATTCAAATGGAAGAAAGTCAACTAAGACAAAATCGCCATTAACTCACTCTCACTCAGCTACTCCACCAAGTCTGGTCTATGGTCAAGTCTAAATAATTTCTCCATCACGATTGGCAGCCTTAGCGGATCATGAGGAGGAGGCTTCAACGGAGGTTAATAAAAAATAGAGACAGACGCCAAATCAGAAGCCATCAACGGATTTTGAGGCAAATAAAACAGATATTTCAGGGGAGGCTATTATTGAACAAAGAGATTTTTGACATCTAGTTTCAACTCCAGTCATCCAGACTTAAGGGTTCAGCTTCCAGTTGGGGATGGTGGATTTCTGCTGGAAGCTGCGATTCGTACAAAGTCAATCGACATTACATCACTACCAACACACAACGACAACAATCACAGTGACAAGGACACAAAGGTTGAGACTTCTACTCGGATAACTTTTCCACGTTCGTCTAAAGTTGCTCATAAATATTTTACAAAGACATCTTAGAAAACAGGGGTCCCGGCTCTCGGTCATATTGGAAAGAGGCCACATCATAAGACATTAATGTCGCGTTTTTCATGGAACATTCGCGGGTTTAACAAATTAAGAAAGCATTCAGTTGTTAGGGATATGATTAATTCTTCTTCTATGGATTTAGGGGGTTTGTTGGAAACGCGTGTTATAGAAAACAAAGCTGAACATACAAAGCTATGGAGAGACCTTAAATCTCATCATGATTCATCTTAATACCGCGGTAAATCTTGGATGTGCGTTGGGAATTTTAACGAAGTCTTGGCTTTGGTAGATCATTCCCTCTCTTCGACTACACATGTATCCCTTCCAGGCATGATGTATTTTTTCAGGATGCCACTCAATATTGTTCCTTGATATATATGGTTTCTCATGGTCCTCACTACACTTGGTGCAATAAGCGGAAGGTCGGGTTAGTCTGCAAAAAGCTGGACAGAGTTCTAATTAACAATCACTGGAGGCATCGTTCATTTCAATCCTCATGTGTATTTGAGGCAAAGGGTTGCTCGAACCACCTTTGTGTCATTATCTCGCTGGCCCCAATTCCTTATAATCCTAGATCCCCTTTCAAGATTGTTAGCGCGATTCTCAATATGGCAGAGTTTCAGCCGCTGGTGGAGGGGTATTGGAATGGCACTCCAGAGATTTTTATTTCCACATCTGCCTTATTCGTTTCACAAAGAACTTAAAGAGGTTATAGCCGGTGATTCGTCACCTTAGTCGCAGAAAATTACACCATCTTTCTCGGAGGACAGCTACTGTTTATGAGACTCTATGTGAGAAAAAAAAACCAAACTCTTTCCAGCCCCGATCCCATCACTATTCAAAATGAGTCCAACGCCTTTGATGATTGGGAAAAGGTGGCAACGCTAGAGTAGAATAACTTGAGACAGAGATCAAAACTTCATTGGCTGAATGTAGGCGACAAGACAATAGGTTTTTTCATAATGCCGTCAAAGAAAGGGAAGTCCGCAACTCGATTCATATGGTTCATTCACCAGATAGGGTGTTGCTAACCCATCGGGATGATATAAAATTTGATGACTTGTTTAGTTTGAATTCTCAGAGTTATTCAGGTACGTCCCTGGAAGAGCTATCAAATGTTCTTCAATATAGCTTTATGGAGGAAGAGAGAGTTATAGTCATTGACGAAGTAACTGATGAAGAAATCAAAAAGGTTTTGTTCGTTATGCCTTCCAACAAATCCCCCGGTCCGGATGGATATACGGTGGAATTTTTTAAGGCAGTGTGTAATATTATTAGAAAGGACTTCATAGCTATGATCAAGTCCTTTTTCACTTTCGGTTTCTTACAGAAGGGGCTCAACACCATGATCTTAGCATTAATCCCGAAGAAAATAGGTATCATTCGTATGAAAGATTATCGTTCTATTTCGTGATGTAATGTGGTCTATAAAGTCATTTCAAAGCTCTTGGCGAGTCGTCTTAAGCTGATCCTGTCGGGTTTCATCACTCAAATCAATCTACATTCATCGAGGATCGTTATATGATGGAGAAATTTCTTATGGCCTCTATTTAGTTAAGAACTACCATAAGGAGAATGGCACACTTCGTTTTGCCACGAAAACCAAAATTTCCAAGGCATTTGACTCTGTTCAATGGGACTTCTTACTCAACATCTTACGCGTTATTCAGCTGCCTACCTGGTTCATTTGGTGGATTGAGTTGTGTGTCACTACTCTATCGTTTTTAGTCCAACTCAATGGTGAACTTATGGGGTTCTTCAGAAGTGAGAGGGGTCTACGCTAAGGTTGTTCACTTTTTCCCTATCTTTTTGTGATTTGTATGAACTGTTTATCTTGGTTGTTAGACAGCGTTGCGATTGATGGTACTGTTGGGTTTCACCCGGGCTGCAAGAGCTTGAACCTTACCCACCTCTGTTTTGCGGATGATATAATGGTATTCATGGATGGGAGAGTCTGTTCCATCCAAGTTATTCTCAAAGTTTTTGATCATTTTTCTCGCATATCTGGTCTAACCATTAGCTTGCATAAAACGTCATTTTCTATAGCAGAAGTCTCCTCAACTACTCGCGCTTTCTTGTCGATTTTTCCTTTTAATATAGGTACCTTGCTGGTGAGATACCTGGGGTTACCTTTGCTCACCAACCGCATGACCACTTCAGACTACTAGCCTCTTATCAGGAAAATCCAAGCTCGTATAGTCTCATGGAAAAACAGTTTTCTATCTTTTGCAGGTCGCCTTCAACTAATCTTATCTGTTATAGCGAGTCTAACAAAGTTTTGAATCCAGCCTTTAGACTTCTCCTGGCGTGCATTCAGGAAATTGAACAGATGAGTTCTGCTTTTCTTTGGTCCGACACCGATTTGAATCCAAAAAATCCAAAGTTGCATGGGAGGACATTTGTAAGCCGAAAAGTGAAGGGGGGGGGGGCTATACCTCAAATCTTTAGAGCTGGCTAATAAGGTCATTTGTTTCAAGCTGATCTGGAGATTGGTATCCTCGAAGACATCCCTATGGGTAAGCTACATATACATAAACATCTCATTCGAAAAGCTTCCTTTTGGTCGGTTAAGTCTCGGACGCAAGCAGGTTCTTGGATGTGGCACAAGCTTTTAAAATATTGTGATGCAGCTAAGGAGTTTCATAGGATCAAGGTTAAAAGTGGCACTCACACGTCTTTTTGGTTCGATCATTGGAGTAATCTTGGTAGGTTGGATGATGTCTTGGGAGATCGGGGTTGTATAGATATGGGCATTAAGTTGACAGATACACTAGGGGAGGTTTCAGCTATCATCGTCGTCGATGCCATCCCACAAATATTCACTCACAGCTAGAAGATGAGATTCAGTATCTCAGAGGTAGGAGGACAACAGATTTGGACGTGTATCTGTGGAGGGGTAAGAGGGGGTCAGTTCAAGCCATTTTTCTCCTCCAAAGAAACTTTGAACCAGCTCAGGGAGCAGTCTCCTAAGTTTTCTTGGTCTAAGGGCGTTTGGTTCTTAAATGCTACTCCAAAATCCTCGTTCATTGTATGGTTATCTATCCTCAATCGTTTATCTACAGGAGATCGTATGGTTCTGTGGAATTCAACTGCTCCACATGGTTGTGTTTTATGTTCTAATTCGATGGCGACACGAGACCATCTTTTTTGATCTTGTCCCTTTGCATCTCAGGTTTCGCGAAGGCTGACGGCAGGACTCCTCCAAGACATGTATACAGAGATTTTTCAAGATATTCTAATATCGGTTCTGTCTTCAGGTAGCAGAGAACCACATGATTTCATTGCCAAATACGTGTTCCAAGTTGCGTTTTATTTCTTGTGGAGAGAACGCAACAAGCGGAGGCACGGGATAACCCATCATCCATCGATATTTTGATAAGAGACATCGGGAGGACGGTTCGTAATCGCTTTTCTATAATGCAAAGTCAACGAATAATGAAGTTGGATCTACAAGAGTGGTTCGCCACTAGAATTTAAATTTCTCATGGTTGAAGTCCTATATATCATTTTATTTTTTTTCCATCAATATTTTTTTTCAGCTCAATCGAAAGTGAGCGTATTCTTTTTCCCACGAGCTGGTTTTGTTCCAATTGGGTTTTCCAACTCCGGTTTTTAATGAGCCAACCACATTCGACATTTCTGTTTTTTGAGCTTTTCCAATTTATTTTTTTAGTTCAAACAAATTATGAAAACATTTGTAAAAAGATTTTTTTTAAGTATATTTTACATAATATTCAAAAACAAAAAATGACAGTAACTTTATGTTATATTTCGTATTCGGCGTACTCACTTTTTCAGGGATTGTCTCAAGCCATAGCGTAAATATGGAAATTGGAAAACAACGTTGTCATTATTTGTGTTAAGTGGCATCCACTAAGCTTTTAATAGTGCTCTATAATTTACAATTAATAGAGAAATAAATAGTATTTTTAAAAATTTGGAGCAACACTACTCATTCTTTTATTTTTATAGAAATATTATGGATTAATAAAATAAAAATATTATACATTTAAAAATAGAGAAAACTATTGGAGCAAATTTCTCCTTTATTTTTAAAATCTGTATTTTTAGCAAAAAAATAAAGGAAAAAATGTCAAAAACCCACGAACTTACATATTCAGGCCATTTTAAATACGAATTTTGTTGTAGGTCATTTAAATCATGAATTTGCGTTGACTAACGTTTTGAGACATGAATTTTAGTTGACCCGGCCAAACAAGACACGGCGTTAAATCCAATAACAGATCAACTAACGGACGTTAATCTGTCGTTAACCACTCTCCGTTAGTAACAAAACAACGTCGTATTGAAAGAGGGAAAAATGTCAATAAAATCACAAACTTTCAAATTTAGACCATTTAAAACATGAAGTTGTTGTAAGCCATTTAAATCATCAATTTATGTTGCCTACGCTTTATTTTTTTTGATTTATGATTTTAACAGTTTTAACCGTAATTAATTAGATTCAATTTTTTAAAATTATTTCATGATTTTATAGATATAATGATTAACAATACTATTTTATAAAAAATATAAATAATACATATTGAGAAAGAAAACAATACATATTTAACAATTTTTCGTTTTATGAAAAACTAAACAATTTAGAAACCGATTGAAATATGATTTTTTAACCGTAATTAATTGGATTCGATTTTTGTAAATGATTTCATGGTTGTATAGATATAATTATTAAATACACTCTTTTATAAAAAATACAAAAATACATATTGAGAAAGAAAAAAATACATATTTAACGGTTTTTGGTTTTGTAAAAAATTAAACAATTTTGGAAACCGATTGAAATACGGTTTGGTACGGTTTGATTTTCTTTGGTTTATGGTTTTAAAAGTTTTAACTGTTATTTCATGATTGTATTATTTAAATAGCTTACAACAAGTTCATGTTTTAAATGCCATAAATTTGAAAGTTTGTGATTTTATTGACATTTGTTTCTTTCAAAACGACATTGTTTTGTTACTAACAAAGAGTGGTTAACGCCCGTTAGTTGATCTGTTATCGGATTTAACGACATATCTTGTTTGGCCGAGTCAAAGCAAATTCATGTTTTAAAATATTAGTCAACGCAAATTCATGATTTAAATAGGTTACAACAAAGTTCGTGTTTTAAATGGCTTAAATATGTAAGTTCGTGGTTTTTTGACATTTTTTCCAAAAAATAAAGACATCCATTAAAAATGGTATAACCTCTTTTCTTTTAGATTCTCAAGGAGTCTATAAAAAATATAAAATAAGAAATAGTAATAAAATAATATGAGTCTTTACCAAAAAGTGAGAACTCCATGGATGAGTCAGTTTTTTTGAGAAACTCATATTATTTTATTATCATTTCTTATTTTATATTTTTAAGAGACTTTGAAAGACTTGCAATGTGGAAGCTCTTAGCTTCTCACTTATCTCTTGTGGAGTGTGACTCTCATTTCAAAAAAATTCTTAGTTTTTTTCCAAAATTAAATTTTTATCTTTGTAGGATTCGTTCTGTTGCTCTCAATAAAGCCTTCTTTAATTTGGGTGAGATTTGTAACATTATCTTCGTATACTCTTGTTGGCTCTTTGTTGGTGGTTACTCTATTTGCCACTTGCATATGATAAATTATAGATTTGAGTCAAATGTATTCTCTACATGCTTCATGAAGCACAATAATTTCTTCATAATTTGATGAAGAAATTATGAAAATATAATGTCACGAGATTGCAGTTTCTTCAATTATGAAAATATATCCGGTTAGAGATCAAGTTTTATATGGATCTAAAAAATAGCCTGCATCTGCAAAACCAACTAGAACAAACTCGGAGTTGCTGTGGTAAAATAATTCTAAGTCAGTTATACCTTGAAGATAACAGAAAATGTGCTTGATATCATTCCAGTGTCTCCCCTGTAGGAGAGAAATTGTATCTTGCAAGAAAATTAGTATCAAATGTTATATCTGGTCTTGTAAAATTTGCAAGATACATAAGTCCACCAATAACACTCATATAAGGTACTTCGGAACGAAATATTTTCTCATTATCTTCACAAGCTATGGATGAATCTTTCTCAACATTCAGAGATCTACTGACCATTGAAGTAATCAAAATATTCGTTTTATCCATGTAAAAGCGTTTTACGATACAAGTCGTTAAGTACTCCCTTAAGCGATTGTACCACATTTGTTTGGATTGTTTTAATCCGTAAAATGATCGTTGTAATTTGACTGCATATATGTCCCTAGACTTTGAGTCTAGTGCCTCAGGTATTTAAAATCCTTATTGGGTTTTTATGTATATATCATTATCTAATGATCTATATAAATATGATGAAACATATTCTCCGGTCATGAATGCAATTACATTTACTTAATGAGCCTAACGACATCTAGAAATATAGATAATCAACTCTAGGTTTTTGAGAAAATCCATGTGCAACAAATCGTGCTTTATATCATATGATTTCATTTTTCTCATTTTTTGCATGAAAATCCATTTGCACCCAATAGGTTTTACAAGATCAGATGTAGTGACAATATGTTTAAATACATTTCTTTTATTGAGGGAAACCAATTCAATTTACATAGCATTTTTCCATTTCTCCCAATCATGTCTCTTCTCACATTCTGATACAAACCTTAGATCTGGATCATTATTTTCAACGGGAACAATCTATTTCCACAAAAACTATGACCTATACGACCAGATCCACACAAACTTAAGACATCGTCCTAAATCCATATAAAATAAAAATTAAATAAAAAAATACACACACACTGAAAATTCGAATCCTAAATTCACACAGATTCAAAATTTGAATCTTAATTACCCATTATCTGTGGTTAATATTGGTTTAATAGTAACTAGAAAACAATTAACCGATAAAATTATTCAATAAATGGATTTCAACTACACCAAATTAAAATCAAAATATCAAATAAAAAATTCTCAAATCAATGGAAGCTCCAAATTCCAAAATCGAATTTGTGTATTATTCTATAGATCTCTACTTTATTCTCTAATTGATTCTACAAAAATCACCATATATGTTCATCCGAATTATAAAAAAAATGGATTATGGTTAATGCCTTTGAGTTAAGTGGAGTCTTCAGTGGATGAAGAGGAAGGAGACAATGAACAGAACAATCCCTACCACCGTGAGGAAGAAAATCGACACAACTGTGACTAAGACCAAGACAATCACCACTAAGAGAATGCCGACACCACATAGCCATCACCACCGAGCCTCTGTAGCCACTCCACCACCGTAACCATTGAAGCAGAAACCTCTAAAGAATGCTTTCATCTAGCCAAAAACCTCACAACAAAAACCCCTCACATATCTGAGACAAACTTCTCGCAACACTGAGCCAAACTCCAAGAACCGAACAGATCTGCTCGAACCAGATGCTGGAGGTTCACCGAAGGAACCAGGCAAGACACACAACTGCCTCAGAGAAGACTGTCATGAGCATAGGAGGATCTCCGCCGCAAGTAGAAACAGAGCTGCTGCTCCGAGACAAAAGAGAAGCTCGCCGCTGGAAAAACTCAGCAAGGAAGAGAACCGACCACCGGTGAAGAAGAGAATGTCGTCTTCGAGCACTATTCATCCAATCCAAGCACGCGGAAACCCTTACGAACCAATTTATTTTTAATAAAAGAATTTTTAATATATCAAATAAAAATAAATAAATATAAATAAAATTCATTAAATATCAGTTTGTGCATTTAGAATCGGTTAATATTTTTGGTTACTATTAAACCAATGTTAACCACATGTTGTGGGTATTAAGATGCAAATTTTGAATCTGTGTGGATTTAGGATTCAAATTTTCAGTGTGTGTATTTTTTTTAACTTTCATTTTATGTTGATTTTGGACGAGCTCTTAAGTTTATGTGGATATGGTCGTATAGGTCATACTTTGTGTGAAAATAGATCATTCCCCCTCATTTTCATGATCGATCTCTTTGGATACAGAAAAGAAAATATTTCATTATCATCATCAGTTTAATCTCTAACCTATAATTTTCCATCTTGGTAATAATTTATGGAAATCTCATATTTTGCTGTATTACCTTCACCTAGAGAACTTTCCTCTTTTTTGGTTCTTCTTGAACCTTCTCATTTTCTTCTCCCATTTTCTTATTCTTTTGAGGATTTTGATCTTTAGAGCCTAATGGCCTCGCACGTTTTATTTTTTTTGAATATTTTGTTAAATTATATTCAAAGTAACCTTTCTACAACATGTGCAAATGTTTTTCGAACACTTTAAAGAACAAATATTGTTAAACGATCGAAAGTGGTTGCCTCATTAAAACCCAAAACTGGAAAATCCAATTGGGATAAAATAATTTTTTGGGAAAAAGAGTACCACCCACATTCGAAAGAGCTGAAAAATCGAAAAGAAAAATAGAAAAATGGCTGAAGATGGTGAAATGTGCTGATGAAAAAACTTGCTGACTTAAGTTTACATTGGCTGGTTTGTGAACCAAAATGAGATGATCGACGTAGGTATTGTCTCCTTGATTGTGACTAGAGCTGAATCGATTTCTGATGTTCTTATAAATGCTTGGACTAGATGAGTTGGTGTAGAAGATGCATCGCACGTTTTAACTAACTGATTTGCCAAATTTTGTAAACGTACAATATTTTTGCTTCCATTTTGCATTCTTTCTGAGGAGGATAAAGATATACCAAAGATGGTGTAAACCATGTAATGTATTTTGGTAGTTGTTTAAGTCCTCACCTAACCCTGGAAAATTATCTTCATTAAAATAGCAATCGGCAAAACATTATGTAAACATATGACATGTTTGCGGTTCAAGGTATTGAATTATACTTGGTGATGCATAATCGATGTGCATATCCAATCCTCATTGGGGCTCCATTTTTGTTGTTTGC
Source organism: Cardamine chenopodiifolia (assembly GCA_963922655.1). Taxonomy (NCBI): domain Eukaryota; kingdom Viridiplantae; phylum Streptophyta; class Magnoliopsida; order Brassicales; family Brassicaceae; genus Cardamine; species Cardamine chenopodiifolia. The sequence goes on along the minus strand of OZ000486.1, from coordinate 10,187,298 downwards.
GGTGGGCTATACGAACATAAATCGCGCATAAAAACATGGAAATGGGATACATTTGGCTCTTGGCCAAATGTTAGTTGTAAAAGGGAATATGTATTATGAGCACGTGGTCATACTGTACCAATACTCCAGCGTGTAAGTACCGGTTTAATCAAAGACTTAGCCATGCCATTTTGTGTATGGACATGAAGAACCAGATGCTCAACATTGATTCCCATTGACATACAATAGTCAGTAAAAGCTTGTGAGGTGAACTCACCAACGTTATCAAGCATGTCTTTTTTATGGCATAATCAAGGAATTGTGCCTTTAATACTGGAGATTCATTCCTAATTTGGCTGGTGATGGATGAACTATGAGTTTTCATTGAGAACATGCATTACATGAAAACTCAAGAAATTGAATAATCTTCTGGGTTTTCAATGGATCTTCATTAGAATTTTTTTTTAAAAATTTGCATCATGATTGAACCAGGATGTCCAAGTCTTTCGTGCCAAACTTTAAATATATCATAAAATTTAGAGTTTATTGTGGCATATGATGTGGCCATGTAAATTTTTTTCCTATATAATCTAGAGGATAACATTAAACGTTTTTCCAATATATATTTCTTCTCTTTTGTAATGTAAAGATATTCAATGTTATTCTTATTCATAGTATCTATATGATATTCTTTTATGCGAATATCTTTGAAACTTATCAAGTCCTATGAGACTTAGGAAAATATAATGCATCATTTATTTTAAATTTTGTTCCCCTTGGCATTGAAAAACTTGCTCTTCTAGAAACTATAATATTCTTTGCATTTCCAAAAATAGTATTCACGCTTCCAACAAAGTCATTTATTTTGAGAGCAGTAGTATATTTTTTATTTTTACGTATTGTATGAGTTGTAGCACTGTCTGCTAGTCATATCTCTTTATCCTCAATCTCAAAATTTGACATTTTTAAAATACAACATTTATAAAGTATGCATTAATAGAAAAAAGCATAAACTTATAAAAGTTCTATTATAATAAAACTTTTTTACAATAAACTTATAAAAGTAAAAATTACAATATTTTACATAAAAACCTTATTCAAAATCTTTTAATACTTAAAGACATATTATACAAGTATAACGATAACATGTCATTTCGAACTTGTGATGATCAACAAGAAAATATGCAATATCAAGATTGGGTCCATCTTCTATGCAATGAAATGAAGGTCCAGATTCATCAGAGATGGGGTTCATTTTGGCAACCTTTTCTTTTGCCTTGTATGATGCTTGGTACAGATTGGCCAAATGTGTTGGTATATGACAGGTTTGGTACCAATGTTCTTTCATGTTGCATTTGTAACAAACATTATCATTTTGCTTTTTCACAGCACGACCAACATCATTTACGTGAAGATTTTTGTTGATTTTTCCAGCATTAAAATTTTTCAGATGGAAACTCCTTCCTCTTCCTCGTCCACAACCTCTTTCACAAGCATGACCACGGCCTCGAGTGCGTCCATGTCTTTGTCCTAGCTAATTATTAAAACTGGATGAAACAACATTCACTTTTGGCAGTGGAGCTGATCAGACGTGTTTGATGGTTCATCATCACGAGTTCATTATTTTGTTCAGCAACTTGAAGGACTTGCATTAAGTTAGAATATCAAGTATAATTTCTCCCTCGATAGTGTTGCTGTAGAATTACATTTGTAGGATGAAATGTTTGGAATGTTTTCTTGATCATATCATAAACATAAATATTTTGTCAACATATTATCATCTTGAAGTGATTCCGAAAATAGCAGAATTATATTCACTTACACTTTTGTAATCTTGAAATCGCAGATTTAAGCATTCATGTTTGGCTTTTGGTAAGATCACATATTTTGGTGATCAAATCTATCTTTGAGACATTACCAAAGATATGCGGGATTTTCTCTCGTGAAAGATTTTTCTTTGAACCCATTATGGAGGTGGTGCCGTAAAAATACCATAGTTTTTGCTTTTGTTCTCTTTTTGACGTTGCTTATGACGGATCGATGGTATCAAGCAAATCATATAAATTTATATGATATTTTTTGTATGACGTCGTTTCGCTTTTAGATACATTTTGGCATATAATTTCCAGGTCATATAATTTTTTCTAGATGCATCAAGGGTAGTGTTATTAAGCTTTGCCAAGTTCGACATGATAACTATGTAAATAATAAAGCAATATTATCTATAGATTTAATGAAGAACTTTAGTAATTTTCTCTTAAATACAAATAAATGTAAGTATAAACTACTGAAATATATAAATATCATGAGACATAATAAGAGTATATAATAAACACAATCTTTTTATTAGGAGGCATAGCTATCCATATGACTGTGGAGGAGCCAGAGCCTACACTTTTGATTAAGTAGGAGGCATAGCCTATCACTCCATAAATTGATTTAAATAAATTTAAACAAATTTAAATATTACCTCAAAAGTTTGTATGAGTAGAGATTCAGTTGTATTTCAAAATATTAGAATGGTTCAAGATCTTACTCGTGCTGATAACATGTTATAAAATATAAAATAAAATATTTATATATATTTGTACATCTATATATATATATGAGTGTGATTGATTAAATAAATAAATTGAAAATGAAGAAAGAAGTTGACACAAAAGGAGATGGAGTGGAGGTAATGTTTCTCTTCTTAATATTGCATTATGTCACAAAGTGTCACATATTTTACCAACGAATGGGAGAATGAAGAGATGACAAGTGTATTGATGATGGTGATAAATTATTTTGACAAGGTGTGGGATGATGAGGCTGAGCAAATGAAAAATTTGTAGTGAAATGTCAATGTGATGAATATTCACATGTTTTCTTAACAATCTTATTATTGAAGATATGTTTTATAATAGTATGTGGTATGCTATCTAACTCCATTGGTTTTGTTTAACTAAATCGTACATATTTTGTGTATCTAAAAATTATGTTTTCTAACTTAATCTACTAATTTGTACGTGTATGGCTTTTTATGCCGCAATAGGTAAATATGAAATCAGATCTACAATGATCAATGTCATATTTTCAAGTTTCCAAGAATATAAGTTAACATTTTGTTTTATTGTCTAGTTTTTCATATTTGTGCACTCAAAAAAATATGTTGCATCAATTAAATTGTATCATTTTAATAAATGACATTAATTTGACTTATTTATTAATGATCGATACAAAATTTATAAATTAACATCAACTACAATAAGTGATGTTTGAATCAATTAAATTAAATTGATACTAATTTATGCTAATTTGCATCACTTCAAATATAAAATAAAAATTAACATCAATTTACTACAAAAAAAAGTTTGTTGTGTCAGTTAAATTGCATCAATCAAATAAATGATATAAATTTGAGTTACTTATTAATGATTGATAAAAATTTATGAATTAACATCCGGTGATACCATTACTAGTTATTTAGAATCAATTAAATAAAATTGATACTAATTTATCTTAATTTGCATCACTTAAAAAGAAAAGATACAAAAAAATATTTAAATCAATTTATTAAATGATAGAAAATTTGAATCATTTAAAAATGATGCAATTTGTTTTCTTACATGTGTACCACATCGCCAAAACAAGTTGGAAGGAGAAAATTACTCATTTATAAATAAACCCTCCATTTTAAAATAAGTTTAATAAGATTTTAGATGAACAAAATTTCATCACCAAATAATTTGTTTTAACATATTTATTTTGATTTAATATTAAATAATATAAGAGACTTTATCAATAAATTTTTATATGATCATATAAATTTAATAACATTTTATTTATTAAATTTAATTATAAAAATTAATTAATTTTAACATCAATTGTTTACAACCGATGCAATTATAACATCAATTATAAACAATCGTTACAACTATGTAATATCAATTGTTAAAACTATACTAATATCATTTATATTAACCGATGCAAAATTAACATTATTTGTTTATAACTGATGAAAACTTATGATGTAACATCATTTGTTCCCACTTCAATCAAGAGGGAGTTTTGGGAAGAAAAACTGGCAAATAATGCCAAGTTGAGGAGGCTCTGCCCTAAACATAGACTGCACCTCCCAGTTCACATCTACGAAACCATAAGCACTAATGCTAATGATCAGGCCAAAGCCCTTAGCAACACACAATATTAGACCATATCTAACAAGGACCTTAATACAAGGTAAACCGGAATCACCATTATTCTACGACTGATTTCCGAGAGAATCAAATCCCCATCCAAGATAACACCAAATTCTATGACTGATTTCCAAAAGCAAGGGATAAGATTACAAAGCTGAAGCTTCCATCAAACATAGCTAGTTAAGCCTTTCTCTTTGTCAATTCTAGAAGATCAACTAAGATTAGTGAATGGAGGGTATAAGAGGAAGGAGTCAGAAACAAACCTTAACAAGATAGAGTACACCATCAAATCACATATTGTCTCAGTAAAGATAGAACAAGATCTGCAATAAGCAGTGAAAGTACGAACCAAGGCGGTAAAAAACCCACAAGAGGTCACAAAATTGCATCCAATAGTAAATGAACCAATCAAACACGCAATATCTAGGTTCAAACTCCAAAAACTCAGGGCCACATGTTTATTCAAGTTTTGATACCATTCTAACAAAGGAGAACCAAAAGGGGAGAAGCAAGAGCAAACCTGAGGGAGAGTTTTGGTGGTGGTTGGAGAGGAGGGAGGTTCACGGTCAATAAGCCATACAATGCAAGGAGAACCAAAGGGTAACAGAGACCCAAAGTAGAGAGCCATCTTGCAGGGCTGAGAGGAAGAGTCTTCGGCGACGAGATACCAGATTTTGTGGAGAAGAGCATATGGGTCAAGATTTGAGAGGGAGATGGTGGTTCACGGAGGTCAGGCGGGTCAAGTGGGGTCGATGGAGTCGACGGAATCTTCACCGGTGATACCAAATGTGAATGAGTAGAAGCTGACGACGCTGAGAACGGCGACTTTGACAAAGAGATGACCACCGCAAGAGGAATCAACATCATTGGGTATTGAGTAGCGATTATGCACAAGAAACGATGAGGGTTCGTCACTGGAGATTTTGTTGCGGTGGTGGGAGACAAGGTAACAGCTTCATAGGAAGGATGAACTTCTCAAAGGATAAAAGCTGGTGAAGGAGGAGAGGACATGACCAAGATCCATCGTAAATCAGAGCGGTTGCGTGTCACTTCAAAGACTTTTTTTGTAGTGATTGTTTAAATGATAGAAAACTAGTATCAATTGAAAATAATGCAATTTCTTTTCTTACATTTTTTCCACATCGCCTAAACCAGTTGGGAAGAAAAAATTAGTCATCTATAAATAAACTCATCATTTTATGATAAGATAAATTTCATCACCAAGTAATTTTTTTAACATATTAATTTTAATTAAATATTAAATAATATGTGATATCTTGTCAATAAATTTACATATTATCATATAAAGCTAATAGTATGTTAATTAATTAAATTTAATTATAACATCAGGTAATTTTACCATGATTTGTTTACAAACGATGTAATTATCACATCAGTTATAAACAAATGATACAACTATATGTAGCATCAATTGGTAGAATTATAACAAATAATAATACTATTTATATTAATTAATGCAAAGTTACAAAAAATGATGCAATATTAATCTCAACCGATGCAATTATTTTTCGACATTGCTTCAAGAGTCCCTTACATAAATGATTACAATCAGTTTACATCAATTATAAGTAATACAAATACATAAAATAAGTGATACAACATACTTTTTTTTTATACTTGTTAATCTTTATTTCAAAACAACAAAAACAAACATATTGATTTATCTTAATTTGGATTTTGAATACTTAGATAATAAATGCATAGTTAGTTGTGGATTCGATATTAAATGTACTTACACACATGTTATTATGTGAATTTGATTCAATTTTGGATAAAAACTTATTGACATTAATAAGGGAGAAATGGTCAATTTAACGTCAACTATTTTTACTGCGATTTTTCATACACAAATTAAGATACAATGTGTTTCAACTTCAACTTAGTAAAAAAATTAAAATCTACATGAACTTTACTATATGTGCCGAAATCAAGTTTGACCAAAACAGTGTGTGGCATATTCCTGCTGAGTAATATGCCATGTGACATATTTTGTTGAATCAGATGTTACGTAGACATTAAAAAAAATCATTTTGAAGTTTTATGCAATGTTCTGGGTGTAGATTTTTATTAACATTTACAATGGAGAAACGGAAAGACCATTATAAGTTTAGCCACCTTATCAGTTTTTTTATTATTTTTGTAGCCGCAACAATCGTAGTACTCGGACTAATAAACGGTATATTTTTGAACAATAACAAATCCGACCTCTAAGTTCAAAAACTGTAATTGTTTAAGAAAGTACTTTCTAATAGTCAGAACCGTACGGTTGTTACGACTACAGAAATTATAAAAAGCCGATTAGGTGACTTAACTGATAATGATGTGTTTGTTTCTCAATTTTAGGTGTAAAAAATAAATTATACCTAGAACATTGCATTAAGCGTCAAAATGAATTTTGTTTTTGAAAAAACTATGTGGCATCTGATTTGGCAAAAAATATGTCACATGACTATGATTCAGCAGGAATATGCCTCATGTCATCTGACTCACTGATTTCACTAACATTGCTTCGGTCAAACTTGATTTTAGCACACATATCATGTAGTTTTTTTTGACAAATACATTGCATCTTAGTACATGCATGAAAAAACACTGTGAAAATAGTTGACGTTGAAATTGGCCCTTTCCCCATTAAGAAGAGATGGACTTCTCAAATGGAAATACAATCACCAACAATTATTCTTCAATTTTAACATAATTAACATCCGCATTTGCAAACATTTTTGGTGGCATTATGATTCATTTCTTTTCTTTGTCCCACAATTGCTTCCATTACATAATCGATGCTATCACACATTAGATTCAGAAGGTAAATCTCAGTCTCATGGCTGCACAATATGATCAATTACAAAAGCCTCCTTGATCATGAAAATACCATTATGGAGATATTACTGACTTCTGATGTTTCGAAGATGTCAAGTATGACTAATGACATGGAATAGCTTAGTCTCATGACCGGTTACAGTTCATCTTTGATTCCAAGAGTGATTTACAGATGGTCTCCACTTAGGAGTGTGGACTTATGATAATTGGAGTATGGTGCTTGAGAGGTGGATTGAGAAGCCTCCGAATGATTCTTTCAATTTTGCCGATCTAGATTCGGCACAGTAACATACCGTTTAATCATTATGTTGTAAAATTGATTGAAGAAATTGATGAATTTGTAGGAAAAGTCACTGACGTGGCTTTTGATCCATCTTAAGCCCAAAGCAGAGGTCATGTCCAAGTTTGTATTCTTTTTGACATGACAAAACCATTAAGAAACACCAAACTAGTCCAACTACCATTGAGAGAAATGGTGTCTATTGGTGTTGAATATGAGAGGATAAGAAAGCGAAGTTTTTTCAATGTCAACGATTTACTCATGATAAGTTTTCGTGCCCTCTAATCTTTGCAAACCGACAAGTAGTTAAACATCCAAGGTTTTGCATTTCCACTATAAACCTCCAACTTCAAACATTTTCTACTATAAACCCTCAACATGGTTTCGGAGTTCCCGTTGTCACTAAACTTAACAACAAAGTTAGCTTCGTTAATATTATTGTTTATTTTCCGTTATTTTTTTTTCTTTTTTCTATTAATTAATATAATTAATAAAGATAAAATGAAAAAAAATAAATCAAAAGTAAATAACAAAGGACATGTTTGTTTCCTCATTCAGATGACTCAACTGGATGAAGGTGAGAATTGATGTTTGTTTAGTATAAAAAATGAGCAACATCTAAATAGTCCATCTGAATGAGTTTTGAAAGTTTAGGCAAAAATTTCATATCCATCTGGATGAACCGAATTGGACCATTTTGATGGAGATGGTTTAGTCCAAAATACCACCAAATGACAAATATATCTCTAACTAATACTTTTGTCGATTTAATATGTTTTTAAAATATCTTAATCAATAACAATTTATAAAATTTCATTGCTAAATTTCCTAACTGTAAAATCATAAATAAAATCATATTTATTTTTAATTAGAGTTATAAATATTAATATAATAATTTCATAAAAATTGATATAATTATTTGTTAAAAATATAAACAACATAAATAAACGTATATTTATTTTTAATTATGTTCCTACATACTGATATAATTATTTTCATAAATCATGATAAAAATATTGATATTAATAATTTTTATAAATATTGATATAATTATTAGACATTACCGCTATTGATATTGTTTTTTCCTCCAAAATTGCAATTTCACGATTTGAGCGGAAAAATAAAATACCACAATTTTGTAATTGTAGCGGGACATTGTTATTTCATGATTTTTCCGAAAAATAAAACTCAATTTTACGATTTTGGAAAAATATATTTTCGAGAGTTTGTGGTTTTTGCAGGAAAACATCATTGTGCAATTTTTTGTTAAAATTGTAATTTGACAGTTTTAAGGAAAAACAGTAATTTTACAATGTTCCATCAAAATTGTGATTTCAAGGTTTTGACTAGAAAACGAAATTCCGAGATTTTGATTGTTTTATCGTAAAAACGTGATTCTGTGATTTTGCATTTCTAGGAGAAAATTTCATTTTACGACTTTTCCATAATAAGTTTGATTTCATGAGTTTGTCAAAAAATGCAATTCCAAGGTTTTGCAGTTTTGGCAGGTTAACATTATTTTGCATTTACCCAAAATTTTGATTTCACGGTATTGACGGAAAAACATCATGTTACAATTTGGCGGAAAAACTTTTTTTTATTATTTTTTGCCAAAATTGTGCCTTTAAAATTTTGACGGAAAAACATCAATTTTCAATTTTGTGTCAAAATTGCGATTTCACGATTTTGGGAGAAAAACGCTATTTTCCAATTTTTTCTCTTAATTTATATATTTATATGAATTTATGTGACCAAAACAATTTATAAATGTCAAAATAATAATTAAAAAATCATTTAGCTTAATATATATTTTAGATTAAGCATTAAAGTTAACCTAGTTAAGATTAAGTTTAAACATATGATTAGATTAAAACATGGAGATTTTAGTCATTTTCTTATTAAAACTATCTAGATAGAGATGTAGATTTATAAAAACTAACCAGACAAACAAATGTTCATTGAGATGGTTTATCTAGATAAATAACCCAAAACTAAAACAAACAACATTCAGATGGATTATCCAGATAAATTATTTGGATGGATTATTTAAATGAAAATGTTAGATGAGCAACCAAACGGGCCCAAAATGTAGAGTCTTGATCGTGACTCTTATTCTTCAATTATAAGAAACATAAAGAACTTTACAAGTGATGACAAAAAAATAACTTTACAATTAACAGAGCCAACTTTTTGAGGAAGAAGACAATACAATGCGAAAAAGAAGAAAAAATTTCTTGTAAAGTAATTCATGTCTCCTCAAGTGTTGCGACAACGAAGAAGAGCTTTCAGAGCTTCAGTACTGTAAAGGAGGAGGAAGAGATAGTGAAGGATGAACAGAAGATCTAATGTGTTTGTGTTTTCGATGGAAGTAGATCTCTTTGAAAATACCATACTTTTGTGCAGTCTGAAAGGGATTTGTTGGTATCGAATTTAGCACTCTCGACATAATCCGATCCAACTCAATAATCAAATTGTCTAGTCAGCCCATTAAAGTCAGCCCAGCAGCTCGACACTGACTTGAGATATGTAAATAGAAAATTACCTGAAATAAGAATACAGGTCAGAAAAGAAAAGTTTGGAAGAAAAGAAAATATTGCTAAAAGAAAAGGAAAACCCTAACCTCCTAAAATCACTATAAATAAATAGATATCTTCTCTTCTCAAGCCATCCAAAAAATCACTGTAGAAGACCTGGTAGCTTAAAAACAGTAAGAACTCTAGATCTTCTATCTTTTTACTACCTAACGAGATTATCACCTCGAAAATCTAGTTTTTTTCTTCATGCAATCTTTGATTTCCAGTTTATTTAATACAAGAGTCTCCGATTTCTCGCATATTAAAAATTAATTTGTTGTTACGAAAACCTAGTTCAACAGGACTGCATGATTTTTCACATGAGCCCGTAACTGAATCATAAGGAATTGGTGGACATTGCCGAAAATCATGAAATCAAAGTGGAAACTTGATGTTTCTCTGAGAATTGGGAGTATAACGAATACCCAAGGGAAGCAGGGGAAAACCAAACAACAAGAAGCAACGTACTACAAAGAAGTGATTGGATTAATGTTGATTCCATTAGAAGTGGGCAAGATCTGGGAGAGTTAAAAAATAGAGATCTGGGATAATTGGATAGATTGCCAGAAAAAGAGAGTTACGATACTCATTTTGTTGTTTTCTATTTTTTTTTTAGTTTTAAATATTTATTAATTATATCAAATATAAAAATATAGTTACAAAATAACCTGTTAACAAAAAATAAAAATAAAATCCACATCATTAATTTTTAATGGAAAATCAACAATAGTATTAACGTAGTTAACTTTGCTGTTTAGTTTAGTGACGACGTGAATTCCGGAGCCATTTTGAGAGTTTATACTAGAACCATATTTTACTGTATAAATAATTAAATTGAGATTTAAATATATTAAACTTCTAATACAATGATTAGTTTTGTCCGATAGGGTGAGTTTGATCTACGTAGTGTCCTAAAAAGGAGTTGTAACTTGTAATTGTGTTTAAAAATAGGCTATATGACCTATTTGGGAACTTACAACCAAGAATTCTACGACACTACATAGATCGATGTAAAGTGCTACGGACTTTCCTAACATAACACAACATTTTGCTTTTTAAATGGGGATGATTACTAGAATGATTCAAAATAATGGTTTAATTGTTAGAATGACTCGCGTTTGTTTTTAATCAAAAGTACGGTCTAAATCCCAAACGTATCTTTGCGATGCTGTGTAAAGAAAATAATAATTATGATAATGCCATTAATATTTAATTCCATCGTGGCCAAAAATTACAGAAATACCATTCCGTTAACGTTATCACAGATTTATTTTACCTTACCGCAGAGTTATTGAGTTATCTTAGTTACCGCAGACTTATTTCAGTTACCGCAAACTTATTTAGTTACTGCAGAGTTATTTAGTTACCGCAAACTTATTTTATTTACCGCACATTTATTGTACTTACCGCAGACTTATTGGACATTGTCGCAAACTTATTTAGTTACTGCAGACTTATTAAAACGTTGTCGCAGATTTATTGTAGTTACCGCAGATTTATTGTAGTTACCGCAGACTTATTTAGTTACCGCAGACTTATTTAGTTACCGCAGACTTATTTAGCTACCACAGACTTATTAAGTTACTGCAGACTTATTGAACGTTGTCGCAAACTTATTTAGTTACCGCAAACTTGTTGTAGTTAGCGAAGACTTATTGAAACGTTGTCGCAGACTTATTATAATTACCGTAGACTTATTTATTTACCGCAGACTTATTGAAGGTTGTCGCAAACTTATTTAGTTACCGCAAACTTGTTGTAGTTACCAAAGACTAATTGAAATGTTGTCGCAGACTTATTATAGTTACCGTAGACTTATTTATTTACCGCAGACTTATTGAGTTGCCGCAGATTAATTGAAACGTTGTCACAAACTTATTTAGTTACCACACACTTATTGTAGTTACTGCAGATTTATTGAAATATTGTCGCAGATTTATTGTAATTACTCCAGACTTATTGTAGTTACTACAGACTTATTGTAGTTACCACAGACTTATTGTAGTTACCACAGACTTATTTAGTTACCGCATACTTATTGTACTTGCCGCAGACTTATTGTAGTTGCCGCAGACTTATTGTAGTTACCACACACTTATTTAGTTACCAAAAACTTATTGTAGTTGCCGCAGACTTATTGTAGTTGCCGCAGACTTATTGTAGTTGCTGCAAACTTATTGTAGTTGCCGCAAACTTATTGTAGTTGCCGCAAACTTACTGTAGTTACCACAGACTTATTTAGTTACCGCAGACTTATTGTAGTTACCGTAGACTTATTGTAGTTGCCGCAGACTTATTGTAGTTGCCGCAGACTTATTGTAGTTGCCGCAGACTTATTGTAGTTACTGCAGACTTATTGTAGTTACTGCAGACTTATTGAGTTATCGTGGTCGGTCAAACGATAAGGGTTTCTCTCAATTTGGGCACGTCGCCTCTTATTTTCATCCTATTTTTTCCTCTGCTTCTTCTTCTTTGCCGAAATTATCTTCATCCTAACAGCTAATATAAGCTATTTCATCTTCATCCTTATCGTTGTGATATTCGTTCTCTATGTGTCGTGGATATGGATTATTCTTGTATGTGGAAAATGGAAGTTTGAAATAAATAGATGGTTGTTTGTTGTTGATGTTAAGTCATGATCTCAAATTCTAGCAGCTGAAAGAGGTACCAGTTATGAGAATTTTGATCGAATGGTGTTCGAGGATTATGGGTTGGATAAGAGAGTTTATGATGTCAAATTGAGCTACATGTTGCCAAAGAAGATTAAGCAATATTTGCCTCAAGATACACCTCCGGTATATGTTGATAATTGTAGGCAATTCCAAATTTTTTTGGGGCAATCGAAAGCAAATATGCTTCATCTTTGTGTGGAAGTTTATGATAAAGTGGATACAGAGAAAAAGATGTCAGAAGATAATTTTCCAAAAGCTGTAGAGAATATGCATGCCCATGATTTCGATGTTGATGAAGATGATGATAAAGGTAGTGAATCGAGATTCGATTATTGTGACGACTCTGACGGAACAGATTCTGGGGATGAGAATTTTGCAGCGTTCGGATTAATGGGTGAAGTAGAGGAAGAATAGCCAAAACTACCTCTCAAGAAGAGAGGATCCGCAGTGTATGTAATTGAAGGCAATGGAAATGTTGGATTTCTGAAGTTAGAAATGAGTTCTGCTGATTTTGATGTCAGACAATGTTATGACACAAAAGAGCATCTAGAGACAAGAGTAAAAATTTTATCTGTTATCCAGAAATTTGATTTCTATGTATATAAATCGACACTGGATCTATGGGTTGTCAAGTGTTGGGTGAAAAGATGTTCTTGGAAGTTACTTGCTTCGCCAATAGGAGATCATCCAAGATTTCATATTCGGAAGTATGTTCCGAAACATACGTAAAGTTGTGGTTGTTGATGGTACATTTTTGCAAAGTAAATACAAAGGAACACTTCTTACCGCTATAGCTAAAGACGGTAATTTTCAGATATTTCCTATTGTTTTTGCCATAGTTGATACCAAAAATGATGAATCATGGGAATGGTTCTTCAAGAAATTTAGCAGTGTGAACACCAATGACGAAATCTATTGGGAAAGCTATTACAACGGTATACCCGAAGGCTAATCGTGGAATATGTACATACCATTTGTACAAGAATATATTGGTCCATTTTAAAGGTCAGGATGTGTTTCGTTTGGTGAAAAAAGTGACCAGTGCTTTCACAATTGCTGAATTTGAGACCACCTTTGATCAGATTGAAGCGTTAAATCCTGTACTTTATAGTTATCGCCAAAGAGCTGATGTATGACTGTGGACTCGTGCTCATTTTCATGGAGATAGGTACAATATTCTTACAAGCAACATTGCTGAATTAATGAATAAAGTTCTATCACGCGTTAGGAATTTGCCTATTTTACAACTATTAAAAGTAGTGAGATCGATGATGACAAGATGGTTTTTGGAACGAAAGACTGTTGCAATTAATTTGAAAACAAAACTAACCCGTGGAGTAGAACGATTGCTAGAGGTAAATAATAATTTTATATGATGGTAGACTTATTTTGGTAACAGGTTATGTGGTGGTAGACTTATTTTGGTAACAGTTTATGTGGTGGCAGATTTATTTTGGTAATAGGTTATGTGGTGGCGGACTTATTTTGGTTACACCTTATATGGTGGCAGACTTATTTTGGTTACCACTTATTTTGTTTTATTTTTTGCAGAGACGTGTGGAATATTCTAAGCTTCTAAGTGTTGGTGATATTGATGGTAATCAAGTTCAAGTGACAGGCGGAGGATCATCTCTACATGTTGTAAATTTGACAGAAAAAAATATACATGTCATAGGTTTGATTTGGAGAAGTTGTCATGTGCACACGTAATAGCTGCATCTAAAAGCACAAAGATCTCCCATATTTTACTTTGTCATCCCTATTATACGAGGTTGTACTTGTAGCAACATGCTTGTTTACTGAGGGATTTTGCTTTACCAATACCAAAAAATGTAGCAACATGCTTATTTACCACATGTTGCTCGACAACAACCAGATCGGCCCAAAAGATCAAGGATGAAATCATTTCTCAAAACTGCCAAGGCGATAAAAAAGCCTAGGAAGCAACACACTTGTGGTAATTGTAATCAAGTTGGACATAATCGTTTAATGTGTAAAACAACATAACCTACACAAAAAGCATTGTAAACTTTACAGAAAAGCATTGTAACTCAAGCATTGTAAACTGTATAGTAAAGCATTGTAAACCTATGTTAAAACATTGTAAACTCTACATTATTTGATGTTAACTCTATAGTAAAGCATTGTAAACCTATGTTAAAACATTGTAAACTCTACATTATTTGATGTTAACTCTATAGTAAAGCATTGTAAACTCTACAATAATGCATTGTAAGTCTGCGGTAAAATCAAAATAACTCTGTGACAACTACAAAATAACTCTGTGGCAACTACAAAATAACTCCGCGTTAACTACAAGATAAATTTAATGCAAAATCAAAATAACTCAGCGGCAAAATCAAAATAACTCTGCGGCAAAATCAAAATAACTCTGCGGCAACTACAAAATAACTCTGCGGCAAAATCAAAATAACTCTACGGCAACTACAAAATAAATCTTTGTTACACGGATTTTAAGGCATTTCTTAGCTATGTATATATAGGTTGAGATCAAACACCATCTTGTCCAAACAAAGATTACAAGAATTAAACAAACAATGATCATATGAGTTTCACGAATCCAACCATGATCATACATCCAATGATTACAAGAATCATCATTTTTTCATATTCGCTTTGGCTTCAATCAACACATCTTCTACCCTCTCAAATATCTCTTTCTCGACCTTCATTAACACCTTATCAAACACCATCTTTTCATACTCCACACCTTCTCTTGTAATCTCTTTTGCCATTTGCTCAAGTCTCTCAGCTTTGGAAGTCAATGTCTCTACCTCATTCAACAATGCTTCATTAACCCATTTGAAAATGTGATTGTCATCCATAAGCTACGAAATAATATGATCCGTAAGGATTAACAACAATGAGAATCAAAATAAACATTGAACAGAGCATATTTTACCTTATTTGATGCAGCAAACCCACAATAAAAGTATCGACGGTAAGGATTACGTTCTGATTTTGAAATCTTCTCCAAGATTTGAGCCCCACACCAACACACCGTAGAGACACCCAAAAATCCACCTCAAACGGCACTTGAAGACCCGCTAGATATTCCATATATATTGCTAATCCTCAATCTCGAAGTTCAACCTACAAAATTACCCAAAAATCTAATTGCCTATGAAACCACGATATCGTCGAAATCGAGCTTCTGAAATGTGAAATCGAGCTAATACAGATGAAATATAAGAAATATGAGTATTAAATTTTAAACAAGAAGACTGACTTACACTTGATTTTGGAATTTAAGATTTGGGGATTTAGGGTTCTTCAATTTGGGGATTTAGGTTGGAGTCGGATTTAAGGATGAGTTCAGTTTGGAGAAGTCCAGTTTTAGGGTTACTCGGGTTAGTCTCAGTTCCGTATGGGATTTAGTTCGTAAACCAATAACAACCAAATTGTGGGGACCAAAATAACTCTGCGAAAAAATCAAAATAACTCTGCGGTAACTACAAAATAACTCTGCAGCAACTACAAAATAATTCTACGACAACTACTAAATAACTCTGCGGTAATTACTACCTAAGTAACACTTGTGGTAGTTGAAATCAAGTTGGAAACTCTACATTGTAAACTCATTAACATTGTAAACTCTGCACTACAACATTGTTAACTCATATTGAGTTATCATTAAGTTGAGAAATTTTCATATCTGCACCACGAGGCAATGGGTTAGTCATTGCTGGTCCTAAATACCATGGAAGTTCATCAAACAACTCAACCGCTAATCTCACCCGCATGTCATGAATGGTCCTATCGTTAAGCCCTTCGAATGTATATCCTAAAGTAAGACACTCGATGTATTTTAAGGTGTAGACACCACAATCCCCTGGATTCTCATTGATCGGAATGCCTCCTGAACTCTATGCACTTCATACATGGCATAGCTAGGCTTGCGGTCTCTCTCCGAAACCATAATGCTTAGAATTGTTGGGATCATTTTTTGGAGAAATTGACACGCTTCAAGGATCTCCTTGTTGGTGGTATTAGTCAGGATAGAGTCGTAGACGTATATCTTCTTCTTCGGAAAGTAAATGTCTAAAGCAACCCAATGATTTTTTTCACATTAAGCACACCGTACAAGTTATCAATATCAAGGAACCATCTCTTGTTTGACGGCTCGAGAGGTATTACACAGTAGAAAAGGTCAAGATAAGTTTTGTCAAACAAGAATTTCTTGGCATTTGGCAAGACACGTTTGAAATCATTTCCCATGATACAAGTGAAATATGGGTCAAGGAAGCCAATTATTTCTTAGTAAGGTGAAGGAACATTGTCAATGCGTCAACCACGTGTTGTCAAAAAAAAATGAATACATGTAAGTCTACAGAAAAAGCAAAAAAGTCTGCGGCAACTACTAAACAAGTATGCGGTAACTACAAAATAAGTTTGTGGTAACTACTAAACAAGTCTGCAGAAACTACTAAACATGTCTGCGACAACTACTATATAACTCTGCGACAACTACTAAATAAGTCTACGGTAACTACTAAATAAATCTGTGGTAACTACTAAATAAGTCTGCAACAACTACAAATAAGTCTGCGGCAACTACAAAACAAATTTACGGCAACAACTAAATAAGTCTGCGGTAACTACTAAATAAGTCTGCGACAACTACTAAACAAGTCTGCGGCAACTACTAAACAAGTCTACGACAACTATTAAATAAGTCTGCGGTAACTACTAAATAAGTCTGCGGCAATAGGTTAAAGGTTATAGGTAATTACCGTATCTTCCAACCATCCATAATATGGATCCAACCACTCCTTTCTTAGTGTAATAAGCTTTTTGAAATGTTCCAGATGTTGATTACTGCTTCCAAGTGGTTTGTCCCTTTAAGAGAAAAAATTAATTTCATGTTAAAATTTTTAAATAATGACGATGATGGTTATGACGATAAAGGTATTAGATACTTATTCATCAGTCTTTATGAAATCTATTAGGATCATAGTCGTATTCAGAAGTTATAACATGTGGAATTCTGCGTTTGACACTTGGAATGATGCGTTTCATAGTAGAGTTACCAACATATTGTAATTTTTGAGAACACGCCAAATGTGGAACTCTTTTCGGCATTGGTGTATTTTCATCCAAAACCTTCAGCTTTTCCGCTATATTAGCAATGACCTCTAACGGATTTGACCCTTCCTCTGAAGTTGATGCCATTTCAAAGTTTGTGACTTGGGTTTGAAATTGTTGAGTTATGTCTACGACATCATCTTCAACATGAGTTATCTTTTGCTTTTTCTTCATCGGAGCCTCACTATTATCAACTTTTATCCCACTCTTAACAACTTTTTTAAGTGGAAGGTTATCCGATGGTTTCTTTGTGTCCATTACCAACCACGACTGCATATCAGTGTTAAACCAATCCATTAAACATATAAAACAAAAATAAATAAGTCTGCGATAACTACTAAATAACTCTGCGGCAACTACTAAATAAGCCTGTGACAACTACTAAACAAGTATGCGACAACTATTAAATAAGTCTGCGGAAACTACTAAATAAGTCTGCGGAAACTACTAAATAAGTCTGCGGTAACTACTAAATAACTCTACGGCAACTACTAAACAAGTCTGCGATAACTACTAAACAAGTCTGTAAAAACTACTAAATAAGTCTGCGGCAACTACTAAATAAGTCTGCGGTAGCTAAAACATAACTCTACGACAACTACTAAACAATTCTGCGGTAATAGATATTACTAACCGGTGTTTTAATACTGGATTCATGATCAGGTTGCTTAGGTTCTTTGTAAGACTTGGTAACAGCAACGTTTTTTATTTAACCATTGCTCCTTGCTTTCGCAAATCAAAATGAGTCTATGGCAATAGAATAATTAATCTATAGCAATAGGTAAGTAAATCTGCAACTAAATAAATAAATTTACTTGAACTAACTGGTGTTTTACTACTCTTTTCATCATCTTCTTTCTCTACTTCTTTATGAGAATTAAACTTCTCCTTCCCTCCTCGTTCTCGCAAATCATTGATATCTGCTTTAAGTGTAACAAGGCCCGAATGAACCGAATACATTAAACTCCCTAATGCATTAACATAGGGTATTGAGCTCATTATCTGTGATTTCCTTATCATTATCCTTGTGTTAAAATCTTAAGCTTAAACTGAAGTTGATTGGAGACACAACTGCCTTATAATATCATATTGATTGATCTCAAAATTTGTTTAAGATATCTTCCATTTGATAACTTTAGAACATTTTTCTTTCTATCTCTGATGATATCTATTCATAGGATCCAAGATCCTTTTATCTCAAACACCTTATTTAGACTTTTCTTTTAGATGTTAATCTTTCGTAAGTCTTTAGCTGCTACTAGCATATCATCCACAAAGAGTAAGAGAAATCATTATCATCAATGATGGATCCTTTGTGATAAACACAAGGGTCATTGACATTTTTGTGAAATCCTTGTTGTATAGATGATGAGAGAAATGGAATGAAGGTCTATGGTACCATGTAGAGATGTGTGGATATATTGTTAGATTCATTATAATAGAGAATGTACAAAGGTATTTATAACTATACCTTTTAGAGTTACAAAGAGATGAAGAGATGAAGACAAGGAGACTAGTCAAGAGGACATGAATGAGGAAGACTATGAGATTAGTCAAAAAAAGACATAACTCTAACAAGCCTCCTCAAGATGAATGGTCGCTAGACATACCAAACTCGAGCATAACCTGCTTTGATACTAATTAGAGATGATGAGAGAAATGAAATGGAAAAAATATTATTAGTCTCTCATAATAATAGAAGTACATGAGATAAACTTATATAGGAAAATATAATTTATGAATACTAGGAGACATGATCAAGATGAAGATGATTCCATGGAAGATATTCAATGAATTGAGAAAGACGAGGAGACAAGTCAAAGAGAGTAATAACTTTGACTAGCAACACTAATTATACTAATATTTGCGACTTCATGAAGTGATCAAAATTTGTGACTTCATGAAGTTTACCTTATACTTCTTTTAAAATTTTATACTTTAAGGATGCATTAGGAGATATGTTTATTAGATACACTTTTGTGACTGCAACTTCTGCCAAAAACTTATTCTCCAACCTTGTTTAGCTAGCATACACCTTATCTATCTGTTATTATCACATTTATCCTTTATGATACTTCATTCTATTGTGAAGTGTCAGTGCAAGTCTTATTCCTCTTAATCTCTAAATCCCTGCAGAGCTTATCCATCTAGTGATTGCAAAACTCCATACCATTTTTCATTTTTACACACTTGATCTTTTTGTTTGTCTGATTTTCCACAGGAGTTTTCCACTAAGAAATTCTCAAACATAATATCTTTGCATCTTAAGAACCCGATCAAAACCTTCTTTGAAGAGTTATCAATAAATGTTAAGAAGTATTTGCAACTTGATAAGCTTGCTTTATTGGAGACTGATCACCACATTATGCATATACTCTATAATACGTGTAGTTGTGTGCATATATTTGGGAAAACTTTGTTTGTGAGATTTCCCTATGGTACATTCCTCACATAAGTCCAATGTGTGTACATTTCTAGAGTCTAGGTAACCTTCTTTGACCAGAATATTCATGTTCTTTAGACTCTTGTGTCCTACCCTTGAATGTTAAATGTTGGCTTGATTTTGCTCAGCCCTTGCAATATATGCGTATGCTCTTAAGATTGTGCTCTTCAAATAATACAACCCATCATGATACTTACTTGTGAGCACTTTCTTACGTCCTTTGAAGAATGTGACCATAAATTCTCCATCAACATACTTGCCTCCATTCTTCCCCAGCTGGCCATATGAGATGAGATTCCTACCCATGGTTGGAATATATCTTACCTCTATTAGTGTCACAATGGAACCATTCACGTTTACTATCTTTAGTGCGCATATCCCCTTCACCTGAACATGAGTTTTATTTCCCATTAAAACCTTTCCTCCATCAATATCTTTAAGATCAAACAAAGCCTCTTTTTCTTATGTAATGTGGAATGTACATCCAAAATCCATGACCCACTCATCCTTAGTATTTAGATGGCTAATTGTGAGGACCATAGGGAGTTTTCCTTCTTTATTTACATTTGCAGAATTAGTATTCTTCCTTTTATGACACTATGCTTTGAATTGGCCTTCTTTCCCACGTACTTAACATTCTATTTAGACTTGGATCGTTTATCCTTAGTCTTGGATTTGGGCCTCCCTATACATTGGTTTTGTTTTTTGTTCTTCCTTTGTTCACAAAGAATCTTTTTGAATTGACTTTTGTCTTCAAGAGCCCTTCTCCTTTAGCTAAATTTCCTTTGAGTACTAACCATCATTGATAACATGCATCATCAATGGTGAGTGTCTGTGTTTTCCCAGCCCCATACTTGAGAGTCTCTTAGAGCCTCATACAGATCTGGAAGTCCATATAGAATCTGAGTACCTTGATCTTAATCTGAGATGTTGATATCCAAATTGGGAAAGTCACCAACAAACTTTAAGAACACATTTGTATTGTACTTAATGCTTTTGTATTATTTAAACTTGAAACATGAGAACTCATGTTTCAAGTATATGCAGTTAACTTTAGATTTGATTGGTAATCTCTTTCTAAACCCTTCCAAACTGCTATAAGTTGTCTTTTCCTTCATGGTATAAAACAACATCTCCTACGCTCATGCATATCAGATTCTTGGATTTCTTATCCATCTCTTCTTCTTTTTGGATCATTTTCAGTCTTCACTTCATGTAACACACCAGCTATACCTATGCTTTTATCTGTGGGATCAGCTTGTCTGAAGGTAAAAGTTGGTTCTTCATTAAAACAAGAAGCTAAGCCCAATAACTCCAATTTGATTATCATCTTGTATTTCCATAAACCTAAATCATTTTTACCATCAAACTTCTCCACATCAAACTTTCTCAAGTTTGACTCCATGGTTATTTTGTTTCAGGCAGAAACTATAACGTCATAATAACTTGTAGAACCTGATTCTTAACCACCTTTTGATGTATTAATCCGATTATTTTAGGTTTTATTAAAACATAAGCAACTAATCAACACACAGAAATTTAATGCCTTCTCTTAGCTTCAGTTTATTTATTTTTTCTTCATGGTTTTCTTGATGACCCTTTGATCTCTATTTATGGGACACGTTCCTTGTTGGAATCCGATTTATTCCTATTTGAAATTATTTTTCAACTTTGTCAAAAAAGCACCAAGAACACAAAACAGGTTTAATGAGTCTAACACACATTTTTGGTTTTTTTTCCTTAAGGCCTAGCATTTTCCTCTAGAATGCTTATATAGAAAACTATGGCTCTTCATTCATTTTTATAAATTTCTTTAGTTAAATATTTACTTTATTTAAAAGAATAATTATACGTACTACATCAAGTTTAAAAGCATCAAGTTTATTTCTCATTATGAGAATTTATGAGTTACATGTCAATATAGTATTAAAGAGTGCAGAATTAATTGGAATGTCTAGATGAGTTAGTCTCTTAACTTCCTAAATCATAAATTTCATAGTCAATAATGCCTTATGTTTTCCAAAAATCTCGAAGAAAATTATTGAAGTTTCAAAGATATTTATCTTAGTAATAATCATACAGAAAATATATACAAAAATTGAATTGAATATCTTTGCGTTACACTGAAGATGAAAAATATATTGGAATAATTTTTCAATGGTATTCGTTGCATTATATTGTACAAAAATATAAATGAGCACAACATATGTAAACTTGAAGTTTACTAGTACATTTAAAATTTTAAATGAAAGACTTGAAGATTTTGATTCAGTCATGATGCAAAATAATTTATGTAAAATTCTAATAGTAATATTTTGGAACACCATAAGATATTTTCGGTCTAATGATCATGTGATGCATATTCTCAAAGAAAATACATAATTCGACCATCACCAACAAAAAAAGGAATGAATTGCTAGTATTCTTAGAGAGAATACATGATGATATATGTAGATTTATTCACACTTATGTGGGCTATTTTGTTACTTTATGGTATTGATTTACACATCTAGTAGATTGTCACATGTGTGTCTGTAAACAACACAATATACGACTTCCGCAAGATTTGCTCACATAATCAGGTTGTGAACATAATTTCCTTATTATGCCATAAAGAAAGTTAAGCATGAGAACGATGATGAATTTACTTCACAAGCCTTTAAAGAAAATTGTATGTCAATGAGAATTGATTTGAAGATCTAGTTCTTCATGTTCAAAATGGCATGGCTGAGTGTTTAATAAAATAGTCAAAAAGTAAATAAATTTGATATTCAAACGCAATGGAGACATGCATGCAGATGATTATATCATGCAAATAATAATAATAATAAAGATGGCAGTAAGTGAGGTTTACTTATTGCTTAAAGCATAGCAGAGACGGTTTTGCCATCCCGGTTAAACAATGATAACAAAGATCATTGAGAAAATAAGTTGTAAAACATATCCTTTCAAATATTGTATGCCATGGCGTTCACATCATAAAAGATAAAAATTAAATTTATATTCATTTAAATTTAGTTAAGTTTATATAATATATATGAAGTAGAAGGTTATGCCTCCTCCTTTAAATCTATAGTAGACTATGCCTTATACATCATATGACTTTTGGCCAAATCACTAGTTTTGGTTGAACAAGCTCATTGGATTTGTTACTGATCCTACTATTAAGTTCGATATGAATGTATTAGAACAGTCATCATCTTGAGGGGGAGAATTAAATAATCTCCTATCGATAATAAGTTGGTAATTTAGGCGAGTTTACATCTTTAAGTTTGTTATTTTGGGGGATTTTACATCCAAAAATTGATCCCTTATTGGTGATCTTACATCTCGAAATTTAGCACTGATATAGATTTGTGATCATTTTTGTATATATTGATGATTTAAGAATAATTTAAACTCAAAGTGAGACTAATGATGTAAGAACTCATATAAAAAAAGATCTTGGAAAGAAAAGATTTTGTCTCAGTATAATACATGGCCTGCCACATAGGCCAAGACAACGTATTATCATATAGTCTCGCCAAAACACTTCTTCTTTTAAAAAAATTCACCAACGAATAATTTCAACTTGCAACTCTTAGAAATTATCCTGAGGAGAAAGAGAAAAAGAAGGTGAGTAAAAACTCAGTGAGGATGTACTTTCTTCCTACCTAAACATAATAGCAACATCCCGAACACATTCAACAATTATTATTTAGCATGAAATCAAATATCACATTCTTAAAAATACATGCAATCAACATTCAATATCATGCAACACTCTTCTTGTCATTATATCATCATATTATTTAATTCAATATCTAATTATGTATGTTATAAAGTTTTTGTGAAGCTTGATCTTTGTACCTAGTCACTTCCTTATGGAGTTCTGGCGTTTGTACCTAGTCCCTCCAAACACACCATAACATGAAACACTAGCCTTTGTACCTAGCCACTTCCATCTCAACGCAAAGCACTGGTCTTTGTACCCCGTCATTTTCATATAGAGTTCTGGCATTTATATCCAATCCCTCCAAACACATTAACACGAAGCACTAGCCTTTGTAACTAGCCACTTCCATCTCAACACAGAATACTGGTCTTTGTATCTAGTCAGTTTTGTTCCATTTGGAGCCTGGTCTTTGTACCCAGTCTCTCCGGATCCATTTTTATTCTCATTGTCATTCATATTCACTTTACTTTTCACATCTTATGTACATTATTTATAACAACATTCACATAACATATCATCATAACATTAAATAGAAAACATTTTATCCTCAAACAGTCATGCAATCACAAAAATCAAATATACGTATAATCCTACAAAACCTAATTTCATGAACATATCAAGAAAGTAATTAATGTGTTTCAATAGATGACACCCTCACCTTAGCCAAAACATAGCTTTAGAAATCTCTAAAATGATGTCATTCAACTATGTTCTCAGACTTCAAATTCAATGCCCTTCTATCTGAATCTAGCTCCACGTCTCTAGAATGTCTCTGCGAAGTTCCATCTCATTCTGAGTTTGTTTGGCTACTTGGTTGATGTCTCCATCAGAACTGGTCAAATCTGAAATTTTAAATGAACTATGCTCAAAACAGGTTGAAGAAGGTTGAAGAAAACATAAACTAACAGTTGAAAACTAAATCCCACCGTCAGGATGATGTGTCAGAAGTTTTTCATGAGATTTGATGTGAGATTTTGACAGATTCGGTTATTGCTTGCACAGAAAAAAAACTTCACCAAGGGTAGGGCTTAACTCAGAATACGGTTCCAGCAATTCCTATGGCTTCCGACATGAGTTTACCTATATGAGAAATGGACTTGTTCTTTCCCAGTCATATCTTGTAAGAGTTCTTATCTCTTTTCTCCCACTTACACTTTCTTTCGTCTCTCCTCTTCTTCCTTGTTTCTTTTTCTTCTTCTCTTTTCTCTTCCATGTCAGGTTTGCATCTTCTCCAATGGCCTCCTTCTCTCTCTCTCTCTCTATCTCTCTCTTCTTTTCTCTTGACATTCTCTTCTCTATATTCTTTTATCTCGGTTTCCTCTTCTCATCTTCTTCTTTTTTCCTTTCTTTTCTTTCATTTCTCCACTGGTCACGATCTATCTTCAATGGTGTCGTAGATGGAATACTGATATCCTCCAGTGGCTCTCCCCAACACCTCTTCTCCTTCACGAATCAAACGACATAATTTTACAAACTGTGCTGGTGATTGCAAGCTCTAGCAAGCTCCGACAATGATGGTTTATTGTGGCTGAAGGTCTAATGATGGTGGTAATTATCTCAAGCAGGTGAAGACTTAGGGTTCATGTTGCTACTTATGCGGCTCCACCAACTCACAAACAAGGAGATACGTACACGTGTACATATTTAAACTTACAATACAACTCAGGGATTATAAAAAAATTGGGTTCATGGACATAAACTCAGTGGGCCTCAGATTAAAGAAGAAAGGGAGGAGCAGGTTGTTACACTCGGGATCTAGATAGAGCATTTCTAAAATAAAATATTTGTTATTCAATTAAACTATACTAAAAAGACTTTAGAAGACTCTATTTGAGTATTCCAATGGTCAATGGACCTCTGAACGTATACAAAAATCTATTCAGACCTTGTCAAGATAACAAATAAATACTTAGTTTCGAAATACCTTATATGAATACAGTCGGTGGAGTTATGTATCTTGCAAATTGTATAAGACCTGATACATCAATTGCTACTAATTTGCGTGCAAGATACAATTAATCTCTTACGCGGAGACATTGGAATGATGCAGTCTATTTATCGGATTCACATTAAACTAGATCCCAAACTGGATATGATTTCACTTCTCCAAATGATCAAAATGATGCCGAAAATATGGCATTAAATGATGTGTCGCCCAAATCAAATAAGGAAATATCAAAAGCGACATGACAAAACATATTCCTTCAAGATTTTCCTCCTATTCGCACAAACTCGAAAATGACAATGAAGCAAATTTATTTACAAATGTGCTTTCTACTCCAACATTCAAAAAGAAGATTTAGATGATTATAATGCATCTCTAAGAGATGATGCTTCCAATGAGAGAAATATAATAGTACGTGTGGCTGCATTTTTTCCCCTTATCATGGTTTCTCTCATTGAACTTTTCCATGACAAAAATTTTAACGAGACTGCAAATTATACGCAAATGATATACATCAAAAAGATGTGATATCATGAAGGTATCTCACTCTTCCAAATTCATTGTCATACATTGATGAGATCAAAAGAAATAGAAAGAATGATCAAACTGGATCATCTACAAATTCTACGAAGAGAACAAAATTCATCTATTTCAGGGAGAGAATAATGTTAATACCGTCTTTAGGGAGCAGTCTTTAGAGAAACCGCGTTGGTTTTTATTCTTTTAGGTTTTTCTATGATCAATTTCTTAACAAGACATACTATCTCAAAAATTAATAGTAATGGATATTCAACAGAAAATGTTATAAAATTGATGATTACCCATACAATGCTGCCACCACATAATGTACTTATCCAATTCTCTATCCTCATGGACATTTATCATTTTGTTCATCCTCATCATCACCCACTTCCCCCTGTATATATGGGTGTGCTCATTTGTTAATAAAATATTAGTCAATTGAAAGTTAACTCTTCTCTCTTTACGTTTCTTTTCATGTCTCTTCTCTCTTTACGTTTCTTTTCATGTCTCTCTTCTCTCTTTATTTCTCATTGTTTTGTTCCATATACATATCACATATATTTATATATTTTATATAAATAAACAAATCAAAATATATCTATGTGTGATTATTTATAACATTCTCTCTTTTATTTTAAGTTAATATATGAAGTATATATGAACACCTAACCATAGGGCAAGCTAATTATAAGGAAAAGTCCACTAATCGGGTAACACAATTGCAAAATACAGCTTTCTCCATCAAAGTCTAATGTTTCATTTGTATCCATGGATTTAATTTTGCTCCAATGATGCTAACATGATCTGCACATATCTTATATTTTCACATACAGAAGAAACTTTTAGGGAGTAGTCTTTAGAGGAACCGCGTCGGTATGTATCCGTTGATTCTAAGGGGCATACCGTAGAACTCTGCATTCCTACCGTCTCCATCCCTGTGTTGGAAGGGCTTCCACCAGTCCAGTCCTCTTTCTTTAGTCGCATGTCTCGCTTCCAACGTGTTATCTAGTATGGTCGCCACAATGGTCGCCACCAACGGAGCCGAAGCAAAGATAGTATTAAGTATATCGTTGAACTACACCACAAGTCACCGAGACATTGTATTAAGAAAAAGAAACATCATATAGTATAAGTAAAATATCACACTTCATTCTAGAGTAAATCAAACTCAATAACTTGAATTGTTTCTTTATATTTTTCCCATACGAGCCACAACTTTGAGGTTTTATAAAAAAATTATTTTGTTAATTATAAACGCAAATACCAAGCACGGACGGTAGAATTGGTGTTTGCGTTTACACTTTTCAAAACTAGTTTACAAAAGAAAAACTATTCTCTGAAAACTAATCTAAATTACTTTTTTTTTAAATTACACAAAATCACAAACGCATAAATAGGTGTTTAAAACATTTTTCATTAGACAAATAGAAGTTTAAAAGGCTTACCCATCCACCTGCTGTTCGAACCGGACCATATCCTGCTCGTGTAGTGTTGGAAAGAAAGTACTGAGCTATGGAAAGACTTAAGAAGAGCGAGACACCAATGACGTAGATGTTTCTCATCGAATTGGTGTCAGCAAACTGTATAAACGATATTCCGATAGCAGCTGGGCCAATCACATAACAATAGTATCAGAAGTAGTCCCTACTATTATGAGAAATCAAAAAGTGTAGATTCATATACAAAATATTACTCACCAACAATTCCAAGTAGTACACAGTATATGCCTCCAAAGATCGGAAGCGGGATAGACGCAAAGAATGCGCCAAATTTTCCTGAAGATCATTGAAAACACACAGATTTAAAGCCCAAATTGGCTACTTTCTTAAAATTGAACCTGACTGATTGGGAGTTAAAAGACAAACCAAAAATGGAGAAAAATATCATGAAACCCGTTGAAATCTGCACCACCCTTCTACTTCCTATTCGTGTGAGTCCAAGGAGACCAACATTTTCGCTGTAAATGTGATCTTACGGTTTCAATCTCGCGATGAATAATACTTCCTTCGCAGATATGACAATAGAACGTATGGAGAGGAAAGGTATTTAGCACTTACACCGACGCGGTATTGCCAGTAATGGAGCCAAATATTCCTTCAAGGAGCACACCAATACCCTATAACACCAATATTGCCAGCTTAAAGCCTTACTTAGAACATCAGAAGAGAAGACATACATGATTAAAAGCCAGTCTTAGTGTCTGGGAACAAAACCTGCAGCCCGACACTACGAGAGAAGACATGTGCCGGAGGTGCTGTTGCTCCTGCTAGTCTAGATGCAGCGAAAAATACTCCAGTAGACTAAAAAAGAATATATAACATAAGAACAAGTTATAGCCTGTAACATGAAGGATATCTAACACTAGCTAGGACACAATTTGTACCTCTGCAGATGCAACAATCGCAGCACCAAACATTCCAAAAACATGACTCGCTCTGAATATCGGAGTCCCCCACTGAAACGGGTACGGTATTCTAATCCTGTAAAACTGAGAATGAGGGACAAACTATACATACATCTGATCTTCGAAGAATCAAGAAAAAACAGAAATCAACTTACCAAGGAGCTGAGGATATAAGAAAAGCGCGATCTGTGCGGCAACTTAGTTTTGTCGCAACCGAAACATTGTTATAAGCGCCAGAAACAGTAAGGATAGCAGCAAAAGCCCAAATGATAGCCAAGCAAACAAGTAAAGCATATCTTTCAAGTATCACAGAAATCCTTGAGATGCCATGGACATGTTTAAGATACTGCAAAATGGACAGCAAAATTTAGATTTATATTTCTAAACAATCATCACCAATATATAGTGCGGAAACAAAAACGTAGCCCAACTTGCTGTGAGACGATCAACAGAACCAGCATCGGTAGCCCGATTTCCACACAGTTTGCAAGCTGTAAATCCCAAAAGATGACATAATAACATAGAAAAGCTACTAAAGATTGTTAAAACTGATTAAATTGTTAGATGAAACTGTTACCAACGGGAAGCCTCTAACGAACACGCCAAGGCTCACAAGAGAAACCACTGGCACAACAATAATAGGACTAAAGATTCTGCAATGAATATAACCAAAATCATTAAATATTAGAACTTTCATCAGTTTCTTAAACCAACAATCTTTTTTTTTGTCAAACTTAAACCAACAATCTTATATTGATTTATATATTACCTTATCAAGTTTCCCCAGGCTTGACCATATCCAATTATGATGTTGACAAATGAAGAAATGATTAATGATCCTTGTACAGTCCTCATAGTATGCCGAAATCTCTGTAAGTAAAATGGCATATGTGAAGTAAATAAACAAGAAAATGATGAAGAATTAGCGGAAGTGTAAACCCAGCTTCTTACCTGTTTCTCGGAATCGAATTGACCATTGTTGTAATCTCTGATGATAGATAATACAGGAAGAACATACGCAAATGAAACTCCCATAACCGTGGGAAGTCTTGTCCCTATAAGCGTTTGTAGCAACGTGTTTATTCCTGACATAAACAGCATAGTCTGGATAACCCGCGCTTTATCACCCTGAAAATACCAAACTGTTGATTTCAGAACCATATAATCTCATATTTGATAGCCAGATACTAAAACCAAAATCAAACACATACAGCATCTCCACCCATTGGTGGTACAAGTGTGTTGGCAAGTAAAACAGTAGTCCCAAGCATCACAATGTAATGTTGGAAAGCGAGTACAACCGTCTCATCTGTATGCAAAGAAACCCGAATAAATCAAAGATAATAAAAATGAAACAAATCAGTTCTTGAAAGGAAAGAATAATACTATCACATGTTACAAAATTTCATATAAAGGGCATTTCTTGTAGTTATAACACACCAATATCACTTTTTTGGATTCACTAACTCCATAAACAAGTAATAACAATACAGTTTATTTTAATCTTAAAATATGATCAAAATGATACCATACCCATGTAACAAAATCCCTTCACATGGCATTTCCAGTAATTATAACACACTAATATCATAAATAAATAATAACCATTCATTTATGTAATCTTAATTTATAGTTAAATCCCTCAAGAACAGAAAAAAAATTATACAAAGCTAGAAATACCACTGAACTCGATTAATATGGCTCAAGAACATTTATATAACAACTGTAAATAGTTTTAAAGCTCAGAGCACACAACATAAGCTTTAAACATTAGAAACCGTCTCATCTTTTGTAGAGAAAAAAAAATGAATCAAAGATAATGGAAATGAAATAAGTAAGTTCTTGAAATTAACGAATAATACAATCCCCATGTTAACAAAATCCTGTAATTATAACAGACCAATATTATTTTCAATTCACCAATTCCTTAAATAAGTAAAATACCTTACAGCTTATTTTAATCTTAATATATCATAACATCCCTCAAAAAGTGAATACTGCCCTAATACAATTATACAAAGCTAGAACTACCATTGATATGGACAAGTATGTCCCAAGAACAATTATTAAAAGGTTTAAAACCAAGAACAAACAACATAAGCTTAATATGGTCAAACAAAGCATCGAATCAGATTCAGAGATCTAAAATATTCTTTTGGGAAACGAATTAAGACACAAAAGAAAGCAGATAAGGAGAGAGGCAGAAGTGAACTCATGCAACTTTTTGACTTAGAAAAATTATAATTATTTTTTTACATCTGAATCGGAATAAAGTAATCAAGAAAGTAGAAGAACTACAACTGAAAAAGCAAAGAAAGAGAGAAGACTAACGCCAAGAAGGATTAGAGTGGATGCAATATTGAAGATGATGAAGTTGTTCAGCGGGAGGCCAAGTGGGTCCTAGCGGAAGCGCCATAGATGGAACAACCATCGGAGGACCAGCTACAGCCGGTGCCGATTGATGTTGATGGTGCCCGGTTTCCACCATTTTTTAATAAAAATCTCCTCTTCTCTTTTTTGAAGGATCTTTAGTAAAACTTTAGGAATCTCTCTAAAGGTTTCTAAATCAAACCGACAAAGAGAAGATGATAAAAGAAGTTTACAGGAGAAAAGCGAATCTCGAGATACAGAAATAATAAAGATTAATAAAAATAAAGTCACTTGTTTGCTTTGTGGGAGAAGGAACAGAGTTTTTTATTTATTTAATGTTTCAGTAAATAAAGTATATTTCTTTTGTTCAAAAGAATAAAAGTATTAACTCTTCGTTAGGTGGAAGTTTTAAATTGTTTAATTCGAAATGTACTTCCTAATTATTAATAGGAATAATGAAGTTTCTTTTTGTCATCCTCTTGTTGTCTTTATTAGCGGTCCTTATATTTAGTTTTTTCACTCTCTTTTTCTCGTCTAGTGATGTTATTACGAATTTTGATGTTATTACAACATTCACTCAAATCATGCAAAATTTAAATCAGTGTTGTAGAAGGGCTAATTTGGTAGATAGACAAATTCATGAGAGATATTAAGTAAATGACTATGGTGCAGCTTTTTTTGTGACAAAAACTTTTGGAGGATGATAAAAGTCTACAAAACCTTTTGGAGGATGATAAAAGTCTTCAAAACTCTCGTGGCTGGGAGAATTTGGGTTACAGGAGGAGAATGGGACGATATCCAAAATGTCAGCTATAGCAGGAGGAGAATGGGACGATATCCAAGTTTTAAAAGTCAGTCTACGCGGTTGCATAATCGGTGATTAGGCGTTGGCTGGCTGAGAACTGCCAGAATTTTGTATATTCAGCCAAAAATCAGACACATTAAAAAATTCATTTAATATGAGTTTTAAATTCGAAAATCAGATGTTGGATAGTAAATCTGCCATAATTGCATAAAATAACAAGAAAACAAGTAAAAATTATAACATGAAAAACTCTGTTCCTTCTCCCACAATACAAAAGAGTAAAATACAAAGATAACCTACAAATTTCGCGATTTATTAAAATAAAAATCAAGAAAATAAACAAAATGAGACATTTTCTGACTTGAATTTTGATCTAGGAGGATATTTCGGTAGTAAAGACCACTAGACTAAAGTAATTTTAGTAAGTTTATGCATATTTAATATATATTGATATATATGAATCGGCACACCTAAACCGCCCGACAAGCATCTAGCAAAATTTTGAACATGAGATGATAGTCAATACAATATCAAGTCTTACGTACTTGATCAAAGGAAGTATCAAAACCAATTTTGTATTGCCTAATGAAACCAAATTATTCATAAATATTGTCTTATATTATCTAAATTTTCGGAGGAATTCGTTGAGTTTCAAAGATATATATATTCAAAGATATGAGACTTAGTCTGCAACTGAAGATGGAAAGAAATATATATAACTTCTGATAAATTTTGGAAACGATGTATATTAGAAAAATTCGTAGAAGTTCTTTCTGTTTGCATCATACTTATATAGATATTGAATCACATCTCGTGAAAAATAAATTTCAGAAGAGTTTTCATTATGCCATGATCGCCTTGGTTACCCACGCATTACGATGATGCAAAAAATATTAAAAACTCACATGACCATTAAATAAAACTCAATGAGATATATTTGGGGAATAAAACGACATATTCTGCTTATTCTTCTGGGAAATTTATCATAAGGTCATCACCAACCAAAATTGATAAAGAATCACAAAAATTCTTTAAACGAATCCAAGGTGATATTTGTGGACCAATGCATCCGCAATGTGGACCATTTTCTATTTATGGTATTAATTGACACATCCAGCAGATGGTCACATGTACGACTGTTATCATCTCAAAATATGGCATTCGCGAGATTTATAACTAAAATAATCAATCATTGTATGGTATCGGGAATAGAAGTTGAGCATCTCGTAGCTCATGTCCATATGCAAAATAGTTTAGCTGAATCATTAATTAAAAGTCTGCAACTAATTGCAAGACCATTGATCATGAGATCAAAACTTCCAGCTTTTATATGGGGACATGCCATTTTGCATGCAGGACCACTCATTTGGATAAGATCTAGTACATATTATAAGTATTCTCCATTACAATTAGTATTTGCTCAAGAACCAAATATTTCTTATCTAAGAATTTTTGGTTGTGCGGTGTACGTGTCTATAGCACCACCACAACATACAAATATTGGACCACAAAGAAGGTTGGGATATATGTTGGTTGTGATTTTACACAATTATACGATACTTAGACCGCACACTGGATACGTCTTTATGGCAAGATTTGCCATTTGTCATTTTGATGAGAAAGTAGTCCTAGTTCTAGGGGCTAAAATAAATAAGTGGGAAAAGATATCAAATGGTGTGTACCATCTCTGTTACATCTTGATCCTCCTACAAAACATTCAGAACTAGAAGTTTGATGGATCATGCTTTTGCAAAGTATAGCAAATCAGCTACCTGATTCATTTGCAGATACCAAGACGGTAACTAAATCACATATACTAGCTGCAAATGTTCATATATGAATTGAAAGTATAAAATGAATTAGAGGTTCAGAGGATACATGTGAGTCTAGGACACGCTTGAAGCGTGGTAGACATGTTGGTTCTAAAGATAAAAATCGTAGAAAGATAAAGGCAGCTGAAAAGCATGATACACCTGAAATGGTAAAACGCATTTTTGAAGAAAAAATTATGAATCTAATGATAAAGCAGAACATGAGTCTGAAGGAAATCACAAGATTTCTATCAACTATATCCATAATAAAAACATATGGTATTGAAATGAAGTGGATAATGTTGATGATGTTTTCTCATACATTGTATCAAAGGAAATAGATGATCCAGAACCAAAGTGTGTATATGAATGTCAAATGAGACATGTTTTGGATAAAAGGAAAGAAACAATACAAGATGAACTTGAATCGCTTAATAAACAAAATATATTCGGACCTATTGTATTTACACCTGAAAATGTAAGACCGGTTGGATATAAATAGGTTTTCGTTAGGAAACGAAATGATAACAACGAGATTATAAGATACAAAACTCGTCTTGTAGCTCAAGGCTTTTTTTAAGACCAGGGATTGATTACGTGGAAACATAGCCTCCAATTATGTATGCAATCATGTTTAGATTCTTAATGAGTCTAGAGATGTGTTTCATGGATGTTGAAAATCTAGAGATATGTCTCACAATATTAATATTGTTACAACATATTTATATGAGAATTCATGATGGATTTAAGATGCCATAAGCATTAAAATGCAAACCCAAATAATTATGTGCAATTAAATCTCTAAGAGCATTATATGGGTTAAAGTAATCTAAATGTATGTGGTACAATCGTATTAGTGAGTATTTAATAAAAGAAGGATATGTGAATAATCCTATATGAACATGTGTTTTCATCAAGAAAACAACATCTGGATTTATGATTATCGCTGTGTATGTTGATAATCTTAACATAATAAGAAATATTTTCTTGGTGTACAAATTGAGCATTCCCAAAAGGCATATTTGTACATAAATCCACATATACCAAAAGGGTTTTAAAACATTTTAACATGTATAAGACAACTCTCCTTGGTACTCCAATGGCCGTTTTTTCTCTTAAACTTGAAAATGATTCATTTCGACCAGCTGAGGAGAATGAAGAGATACTTGGTCCTGAAGTACCGTATCTAAGTGTAATTGGAGTTCTTATGTATCTTGCAAATTGCACTCGACATGATATATTATTTACTATTAATCTTTTGGCAACATCGTCGGACAATGTTGCAGATCTCCTCACACAAAATCACTATCCACCATTGTGTTCAGGAAACATGTGTATAATATTGGAATGCATCACCAACAAGACTTCTAAAATATGATTATGATATGGAAAGTTTGTGTGGTTGTATTCTTTTTATCTACTATGGTTTTCCACTGAATGAAACATCAAAAAAAAATCACGCAAAAACAAGAATGACACTAACCTCCAAAGAGAGTATTATAAAAATAAATAAAAAATCACAATCCTCTACAAATTAATAGGCGTAAAATATTTATATGGAGTACATCATTACTATACATTATTCCTTTTTACGTTTATATAAGCTAACGATTTTTTATGTCACTTGTTAATGTGGTAACTGTTCTTTTGGTGTTGTGGTTTTAGTACAATTACGCGACATTATTTATTTTTATTTATTTTTGAATATTATGTTAAATTATACTCAAGAAAAAAACACTTTTGTACAACAATTGTGGCTGAAGTTTTAAATAAAGACGAAGATAAAGCTCAACAAAAGATTTTGAAAGTGGTTGCCTCATTAAAACCCATCTCCGGAAAATCCAATTGGGACAAAACCGGAGGATGGGAAAAAGAGTACAAACCAACTTTCAAGAGAGCTGACAGAGAGTAGAAATCAAAACCGAGAACGAGAAAATTAAATTCTGGTGGAGAACCAAGCTTGAAGACCATCCGAATGTATCCCTTTGGCTTGTAAAGTTGAGAGTATATTTCGCACCATTAGATCCATGCTTCTCAGTAATCTGTCCTCCGGTAAAGAAGCCTCACCATGACGCCTTCGATTACGCTCCCTCCATAAGGAGTAGACCGCCACTTGGAATGCATATTTGACTAGGAAAGATGAAGTGTCCCTAGCTCCTGAAATCAAGACATTAGTAAGAATAGTGTGTAGACAAGTGGTGTACCTGTGGCGAAGTAACCCGTATGACAAGCGATGCCATATGCGAGAGCTAAATGGGCAGGAGAAGAAGAGGTGTTCCACCCTCAAATGGTGACAAACAGAAAATGCAATCTGAATTAGTGTTGGAACTCCAAAGACTCATCATGTCACCTGTAGACAAACGATTGAGAGCCACCAACCAAACAATAAATGAAATTTTGGAGTTGCATGATTAAACCAGATACCCATGTACCATATCACACATTGGGAAGGCTCACGAACTTGGTCCCAAGTGTCCTTAGACAAAAACCGAGTCTTAAACTTACATGCCAAACCTCGCCAAATAGGAATGTCCGGGACTAGGGAAACCATGTTCTTCAACCGCATTATTTCAGCATCAATCAGAGCGAGGATGTGAGATCAACGATGCCGAGGTCGATGCCTAGCAAAGACATCCGCCAATGTTGCTGAGGGCAGAATTCCTAAGTCTATACTGCAACGGGCCCCAAGAAGATCAAACAGTCTTCCTAAATCACTCCAAACATCAAACAAGAATAATGTGTAAGCACGGTATTTCAAAAGTTTATGCCATATCCAAGAGTCAGCGCTCGTAGTTAGATTTATTGACCAGAATGAGCCCTCTCGAATCAAGTGCTTATAAATCCAATTAACCCAAAGAGACTGACGAGCTGAAATAATACGCCAAATCAACTTAAAACAACAAACCTTGTTCACATCACCCAATGCTCTTAGTCCAAGTCCCCCTTCAGTTTTAGGTTTACAAACCCCCTCCCATGAAACTTTGGCCTTATTTGAATTAAGAGATGGACCAGACCATAAGAACGCCAAACAAATCCGCTCCACCTCTTTAATGCATGCACTAGGTAATCGAAAAGCCGACATCTAGAAGTTAGTCAGACTAGCAATAACCGACGAAAAGAGTTGTAGCCGACCCGCGAAGGATAAGAATATGTTCTTCCATGAGCTAAAGTGGCCACGAATCTTCTTAATAAGTGGCTGAAAATCAGAGGCCGTCATCCTCTTGGTCAGTACCGGGAGTTCTAGATATTTAACCGCCAAATCCCCAATAGCAAAAGGAAAACTATCTAGAGACGTGCGAACTTCCTGAGAGATACCCATGATGAATAGAGTTGATTTCTCCAAACTAGTGGTGAGACCTGAAAAAAATGCAAAACAATCGAAAACCTGCAAAATTCCCTGAATATATTTGATTCTTCCATCCGAAAAAACTATAATATCATCAGCAAAGCAAAAATGAGTGATGGACAGACTCTTACACCCCGGATGATATCCTACTTGACCCGATGCCGCTGCTTTGTCAAGCATACAAGATAAGGCATTCAAACATATAACAAAAAGATACGGAGAAAGGGAACAACCTTGTCGAAGTCCTCTCTGACTGCCAAAGAAACCGACCAACTCACCATTAAGCTGAATATAAAAGGATGGAGTAGTGACACAAACCTCGATCCAGCGAATGAATAAAGGAGGGAGCTGCAGCGTTTTAAGAATATTGATCAGAAAGTCCCAATTCACCGAGTCAAAAGCTTTCGATAGGTCGTTCTTCATTGCGTAGTGCGAGGCAATATTAGGCTTGTGATAGTCCTTAACTAGCTTGGAGGCAAGGAGGAGGTTCTCCATTATACCGGTCCTTAATAAAAGCGGATTGATTTTGCGTAATGAAACCCGGAAGAATAGCCTTTAACCTGTTAGCCAAGAGCTTTGAAATAATCTTGTAAAGCACATTACAACACGATATAGGCCTATAATCTTTCATACCAATCGTTCCCAACTTCTTGGGGATCAAAGCGAAAATTGTAGCATTCATTCCTTTCGGAAAAAAACCAAACATAAAAAATATTGAATTGCCACCACTAAATCCTTACCAATGATTGGCCAAGTTTCCCTAAAGAACTCCACCGTAAACCCATCTGGACCTAGAGATTTATTCAAAGGCATAGAAAATAGAGTACGCTTAATTTCCAACTCCGTTACCTCCTGTAATACGGCTGTCTTTTCGTCCTCCGAGCAGGTGTAGTTAAGGACCGCTGCCACTTCCTCTACCGAGATCCTCATTGAAGGATGAACCTGCACGGAAAATAAATTAGAATAGTAACTGATGGCCTCCGCATGAATGTCCTCCTTGTCCGTGAGCTGCCTCCCCTCAGGGGTCTGAACTACATTTATCGCATTACGCACTTCCTTCTCCTTGACTGCATTATAGAAGACCTTATTGTTCTTATCCCCCACATTAAGCCAATGGAGCTTAGACTTTTGTTGCAGAAAGTTCTCCTCCAACCTAGAAATTGAATCCCAAACAGCAAAAGCTTGCGATTCCTCATGCATTCGAATCTCATCCGGCTCCTCTAATGTGGCAAGCTGCTTAGTACATAAATCCTAAAAGGTGGCTTCAGTTCTGGTGGTCAAGTGATGGATTCTATGACGACTGAACTCTCTAATTTTTGGCTTAAGAAGCTTCAGCTTTTTAGAAAACCGGTATAATGCAGAGGTCGA
This sequence comes from Cardamine chenopodiifolia, assembly GCA_963922655.1. Lineage (NCBI taxonomy): Eukaryota > Viridiplantae > Streptophyta > Magnoliopsida > Brassicales > Brassicaceae > Cardamine > Cardamine chenopodiifolia. Next base: position 10,148,934 of record OZ000486.1, on the reverse strand, counting down.
GTGGAATAACAGGATCATGGCAACCCAGTAAACTTCAACCATTGGCTTGAAGTCAGCCATCGTAAAGATAGCATTAACGACCTTAAACGGAACCTTAAGTTTTGGATGTGGTCCAGAAAGCGAGACAATCGCACAAAGGTGGTCAGAACAGCCATGTGATTCGAAAAGACAAAATAAATTCATGGGGCGGTGGAGCTAGCAAGAGTTAACCAACACCCTGTCCAATTTCTTACATACCAAGCCTTCATCCCTTTTATTACACCACATGTAAAACAGACCATGATAAGCCATATCGCTGAAAGAACAAAACCGGACAAGATCTTGAAAATCCTCCATACTCAGCAGCTCAACATGGGTAAACGAAGCTAATAAATGTTCCGAAGTAGCTAAGATCTCATTAAAGTCACCAAGACACATCCAAGCCTTACCACAAAAGCGAGAGAGATTTTGAACACTTTGGATATCTCACCAAAGCTCTCTACACTCGTCTAGAGCATTCTACGCATAAAGGTACACAAAAATTCATCCAAACCATCATCAAGCTGAATTAAACAGGTCATATGTGGAGAAGATGTAAGTACTACCTCAAGTTTTACGGTTGGACTCCGCACAACCCAAATCCAATCAAGGGGTTTATGCTCATAATTGGAAGCCATTGACCAGTTCCCAAAAGTTGATTAAGCAAAACGAAGAGCCTTACTCTCCGCTACACGCATTTCTAACAAACAACCAAAACTTAACGACTTCGATTGAATTAGTTTTTTGACAACGGAATGCTTCCTAGACTGATTAAATCCTCGAATATTACATGAGAAACACGAACTTTTTCCGAATCCAGCAGGTTGAGAAGATTCCGCCTTTTGAGAATTCTTTGCGAAGTATTTATGGGCTACCTTAGATGAGTGAGGAAGTTGTGGCCGCTTTGGCTGTTCCGGAGATGCAGAGCAAGGTACAGGTATCGATTTTGCTGATTAAGGACAGAGCCGGAAGTGTCAATGGCACTTACAGCACGTGACAGTTATGAGCTTACCGTAGTTGGGTGTTCCAGCAACACCTCATCTGAATCACGAAGAATCTCAAACCTCGTTGGTGATGCAATCGAAACTTGGCCGGAGATCAGAGTAGGAGATTTTGATTTTTTCCCACTAGAATGAGGAACCATAGACCAATCTGCATCTGTAGACGAAATGACGGGAGATGAAATACTAATTTCGTCCTCCTCAACCTCTATTACAGAGTTCGATATCAATCCCGAGTCGAGCTTACTATGTATCTTCTTCATTTCTGGAATAACCATGGGAGCAGACACTGCCTGAAGCTCAGAAGTCATTGTCTTGTATGGTTGCTGATATATTGCAGAACTCAATGTGGCGGTTGGAGCTGTGCAGTCAGAGGTTCAGGTAGGCCCGGTGAATTCTTTGCAAGCACTATCCAGTCCAAAACATTCAAAACCCGAGCTCTGTTTCCTCCAACACTTAAATCCAAAATCTCTGAAGTGACATCTGGAATCTCAACAGAAGGTGTAAGAGTTTTAGGAGGCGCTAAACACCAGGTTAGAGTATGTCCCCACTTCCGACACCCAGAACACCGAGGAGGCAACCATGGAAACTAGTAAGTAACTCGCAGTTCTTCTCCGTTGATAATGAAATATATGTGGTCTTTAAAAGTAGACGATAAATCCACGTCAACAAACACCTTGGCCTCGTCAAAACTAGTAACTTATTTCGTGTCTCGATGAAGCCGAATTGGAGTACCAAGCGGACTAGAGAGAAAACTCAGTCCCTCCCACGTGAACATAGAAGCCAAACCTGCTTCAGAACAATCCACATCGGCATCGAACGGAGTGAAGGTTGGGCTTCTTCACCGTATGGCGACCATTTTGATACAATCATGGGCACGTCACATATGTTCCACATCCCCCGGCGCAAGACGCGTTTCCTGGCTTCAAAATTTCTTAGACGGAATTTGATGGTTGTGTCATTTATCTCGAACGCATCAACTTTGATATCCTTGTTCCCTAGGTTCTAGATCTTATTGACAATTACATGTACTTTGGCAATGTGTGGAGCTTTTGACGTAAACCTTCCAACCAAAAAATCCTCCCAAAGAGGTTATGAGTTTAAAATAGCTGTAGGAACAGAGAACACACTTCGGCCTGCAACGGAGGTAACCTCACAGTCGAACTGCTTCAAACTGTGAGAGCTGCCCTTCCAAGTCACATCAGCCCATGAAGTCGCAACCGGTGCAACTGCAGGCGAAGATTTCTTCAGATGTTGCCATTCTTCAGAAGTTTGACCATGTTTTGAATCAGACGGCATAGGAAGAACAGAGACCGATTTGTCGATGACCGCAAACACTCCCACCAGTTCTGTCTCCTGAGTAGTTAAAGCCTCAGTGATGTCGCTGGCTATGGTCGATAGAGGTGTAGGAAGCCCTGTTTATGCTCTAGGCACAGGAAGACTTTTGTCATCAATAGCTATGTTTCTGCAAATTTCATGGACGAGGAGCTGATGATCTATGCGAGTCGGAGATGGTGATGTACCGCCGGCCACCATTGTGGAGACCGAAGGCAGCGGCGGCGCATCCATCTTGAGGATCTCTATGAAACCTCTAAATCCCCCAAATTCAAATAAGGAAAGTTTTAGTGAGCTTTTTTAATCGCGACAAATTAAATATTTTCGACATTATTTATTAAGTCATGATATATGCTAAAATCATTCATGAGACAAAGATTTGCTTATTGCAGAATCTGAAGATTCGGTATGACATGTCCAAACTGGAAAAAGTATTATAAATTGGGAATTGGGTACATGTTTGGCGAAGGTCAGAGCTGGAGATCCACCGTTTGGTGCATCAAGACATTTGAAGAGGAAAAGAAAAATCACTTCGGAGGGGAAGAAAGAGAGAGAAATGGTGAGATGGACTTAATGCTAGTGAGATGGAGAAACAAAGTCATCATCATGAGGAAAATAGAAGATAAAGAGGTCGGGGAAAAAGAAATATTTAGAGAAACTTGGGAAAAAGACGGCGACTGGAGAAGGAAGAGAGGAAAACACCAATTGGGAAAGGTGGACAGTGAGATGGAAAAACATTGAACCTGACAGTCTATAAACATTGACCCAGAAATTAGAGATGTACTTAATCACTGATTTACAAGCTCCAGTCGTCCTGCAAAAGATAAATTTCTATTTGTCCATGAGAGTAACCAGTCCGAATGTTAGTTCTTCATCCTTCCTCGTCATAAACTTTTTTGTGAGTGGTAAACCTAGATATCAAATGGGTAAAGCTCCAACACTAAAACCGATAGCGCTAGCAAGATCCTTGATCCACAAGTTGCATATACCTGCCACATAAATGGAAGTCAAAGTTACATTAGTGTGCAGTCCACACATATGAGCAAATCTCTCCATAACCTCACGAACCCAAGCAAGAGAATATGGTGCTCCATCATTAAACACAAAAATATCATCTCCAAAGCTTATGTCGGTGAGTTTCACCTCTTTAAAAGATGGGTGACAAAGAGTAGCATTGACGAATACCCCGAGATTTGGAGAAGAAACTTCATGATCACCATTTACAAAGACTGAGAATGATGTAGTCGATACCCACTGAATGAACTGATTCGACAACCCCATAGCCTGAAGAACAACAAAATAAACTTCCATTGTATGGTATCATGTCTTTGGAAATATCAAATTTAAAGGTACAATGAAAAGGGATGGATAAATTTTCAAGCATAAGATGACCTTTAATAAAAGCACTATCATTTGATTCTATTGCATCAAGGTTGATGGTTTTAGATGTGTAGCAATGATCTTGAATGTAGCTTTATGTAACAGCTTACCACAGACTATAGGCCGGTAATCTCTTATCATTTATGCAGCTTCGTGCTTAGGGAGAAGTGATAGAATTGTTATTTGAATAATATGTTAAATTATATTCAAAACTATACACTACATCAAGAGTGACTATTTTGAAAGAAATTAGAAAGGTACATAAGCTCCTAAGCTGAACTTCAAAGTGGTTCCCTCGTTAAAACCCAAATCTAGAAAACCCGCTTGGGACAAAACTAGATTTGGGAAAACGAGTACTGACCACATTCGAAAAATCTGAAAATAAATTTTGATAAAAGAGTAAAGACCATCCAATGCACTCTGGCTTGAGAACCAACACTTGGCAAGTGGCTGATGATTACCTTGATGCAAACCATATTGTTAAACCCCCCTATAAAGAGAAATCGTCTTGGCTTCGGATTGAGCTGAATCTGTTCCTCATGTTTTTGTCAATCGTTCTTATTAACTTCGCCGAGGAGGATGCAAAGTCTCCATGGCGCCTCCCATTCCTTTCCCTCCAAATGTGATAGATTGTTGATTGGAAAACATACCTGAAAATAAAGAGCTGAATTCGACCAAGATGAGGAGAATTTAGGATATCGATCAGCTGATTCCAATGAAGAGTGAACTTGTTACCCAGTAGCTTGCCAACCAAATTGTACCACACTTCTGCTGAGAACCGACAAGTGAAAAAGAGGTGATTTCGAGTCTCACTTAAGCAGCCACAGAACACACAAACCATTCTTTGACCTAGGTTCTAGACACTCATTCGATCCCCCGTCGAGAGCCTATTAGAGATAGCTAACCAAGAAATAAACGTATTTTGGAGTTGAATGGTGGAACCAGATTCCTTTGTGCCAGTCATTTGACGGGTTGGGGGGCCTCACAAGCCTTTTAGTTACTATCTAGCTGAAGGAAACCTTGTATTTTTTTGTTACAACCTCTCCAAAGAGAGATATCTGCACCACTCGTGATGATAACCTTGGAGATTGCAGCCTTTATCTGAGTGTAACAGTCCGCTCTGTGTCGATGACTGCATGGGGTCTCTCTAATCGATGCTACTGTTGCTGAAACAGGTATCCCCATATCAATAAACCCTCTTGGTCCCGGGATATCGTATAAGCAGCCCAACTTATTCCAGCAATCAAACCAAAACGAAGTCGTTCTCCCATTCTGCACTTTTACCTTATAGAACGTTTTGGCGAATCCTCTAAGTTTCAAGACCTTCCTCCACATCCATGATCCCTTTATCGTGTTATCATTTAGTTCCCAGAAGGTCTACAGCCTAAGATGAGAACACGTGACCCATTTGACCCATATCGAGTCTCCCCGCGATAAGATCCTCCATATAAGTTTTAAGCAACTCACTTTATTTGCAATTTTCAGCGACTGCAGCCCTAGACCGCCTTCATATTTAAGACGGCAGACATCTTCCCAACAAATCTTGGCTTTCCTTGGGTTTAACTCAGGCCCCGACCAAAGGAAAGCTGAGCATAGGTGATATATTTCCTCAATACAGCCACTAGGGAGACGATAAGCCGACATCCAAAAGTTTGTTATTTCTGCAATGACTGAGCTTAAGAGTGGAAGTCTACCTGCATAAGAGAGGTGGCAGCCAGTCCATGAAGAGAGCCTTTTTCTCAACTTCTCCAGCAGCCAGCCATACTCAGATCTTTTCAGTTGGTTGGTTAAGAGTGGTAGACCCAAATATCTTACCGGGAGCTTACCTCGAGCTAAGGAAAAAAGGTGTAGAATTTTGGTAGCCTTGTTTTGTGCTACCCCTGCCATGAAAATTGTTGATTTCTCCACACTAATTCTCAGGCCTGACAAAGCTGTAAACTCATCAAAAATATTAAGAACGCCCTCAACTGACTTCTTATGACCTTCCACAAAAATCATCAGGTCATCGGCAAAACAAAGGGGGGTTAGGCGAATGTTCTTGCATTTAGGGTGGTACTTGATCCTTTTCTCCACTGCTTCTTTATCTATAAGCTTTGACAAGATGTTCATGCATATAATAAAGAGGTAAGGGGAGAGTGGACAACCTTGACGAAGACCCCTTTTGCTATTGAAAAACCCTGCTAGCTCTCACCGTTTACTTGAACCGAGAACGAGGCTGTCGAGATACAGATTTTGATCCAGTGAATAAACTTCTCTGGAAAGTCTAAGGCGTACAGGACTTCCAGCAAAAACCCCCCATTGCACATAGTCAAATGCCTTTGCAATATCAATCTTCAAAGTACAACGAGGGGAGATCGTTTCTTTATGGTAATCTTTGATTATCTCCGTAGCTAGGAGGACATTTTTCATTAAAAGTTGGTCTTTTATAAAGGCTGATTGGTTCGCAGCGATGAATTTAGGCAAGATAACTTTAAGCCTATTTGCAATTATCTTCGAGATTACCTTATAGATAACGTTACAACACGAGATCGGCCTGTAGTCTTTCATTGTCCGTGCTTCTTCTTTTTCCGGAATGAGAGCCAATATTGTCGAGTTCAGTCCTTTAGGGAGGAACCTGTTGATGAAGAAAGACTTGATGGCTACCGTAAAATCCCTCTCAACATACGGCCAGGCAGCTTTGAAGAATTAAGGAGTGAAGCCATCCGGACCAGGTGATTTATTATTCTGCATTTTGAACAACGTCTCTTTTATTTCCCCATCTGAAACCTCCTTTGACAGAAGCTCTCTGTCCATTTCTGAGCATCTAAAGTCCAAGAGGGTCCTTAGGTACTCTCTCGAGGTGCCTGTGTAATCCATTGGCTGGTGAGATAAAAACTCGTTGAAGTGTCTCTCAGCCTCTTTTTTAATGTCCTCGACAGAAGTAAGGGTCTCCCCGTTTTGGTTTACAATTTGCCGGATCAAATTTCTCATTTTCCTCATCTCAGCGGTCTTGTAAAAGTAAGAATTGTTTTGATCTTCCACCTTTAGCCAATGCATTTTTTCTTTTTGTTTTAGGTATCCTTCTTCAAGATGTGCTAGCGAGGACCACTTGTCGAAAGCTAGGCCTTCCTCGCGGATCCTTTGGGGGTTGGGATCGTCTAGAGTAGCAGCTTGTTTCACACATAGATCTTCATGAGCTGTTCTAGCTCGATTAACTATATCTGAAAGCACCATTTTACCCAAAGACCTTAGATGTGGCTTCAAACCTTTTAAGCTTCTTCGAGAGACGAAATAAAGTCGACGTGGAGACAAAGAGAGGGTCAGACGTCCAGTATGTGTCTACCAAGCTCTGGAACTGGGGCAGATTCGCGAGGACATTTGAGAATTTAAACGGATTCTTCCAGTGAGATTTAATGTTACACATAAAGATCAATCCCCTTGCATGGTCTGAACAACCACCCAAGTCGAAAGAGACAAAAGATTGCGGGAATTTTTGCAGCCAACTCTGATTTACCAAGCCTCTTGCATATAATCCCTTCATCCTGCTTGTTACACCAAGTGAACCTGGATCCATAATAGACCAGATCGAAAACTGAGCAAAATCGCACCAGGCTCTGAAAATCGTGCATGCCTTGAGTGCATAATGCTGACTCATTAAAGTTTGAATGCTCTTCAACGTCTAGTATCTCGTTGAAGTCTCCACAAATCAACCAAGGTTTGTTTTGAAATAAAGGGGAGGTGTGATGACTGCGAATACTCTCCCAGAGAACCTTCCTCTCTTCCAAAAAGTTTGAGGCATATACGAATGAGCATAGAAACTTCTCATCTTGATCCTCCAAGAGAACCGGGCATGTGATCATCTGGCTGCTCTTAAAAATTGGTGTGAGCTGAGTATTACCTTTCCACAAGACCTATATACGTCCTAACTGATGTGTTTCGTAGTTGGCCAGAAAAGACCAGTCCCGGAAGACCGAGCTAACAATACTGGCCACTTTGTTTTCCTTGACTCTCGTCTCTATCAAACACCCAAACTGCATAAACTGATTGTTAATCCAATCTTTGACAACTGAATGCTTTGTACTCTTGTTGAATCCTCGAATGTTCCAAAAGAAACCTATCATCTAATCTTTTTTCCTTGATGGTATTTTTTCCCCGGACCCAGAATTGCTTCCTTCGTGGCTGCATCGTTTGAAATAGAGTTAATTCTTTTCGTCCCTTTTGAAGCTCGGGGTAGGGAGGGTCTTAGATAGAAGTAACTTTCGCTCCGCCTTCATCATTCTCACTCCTAATCTGATCGATAGTACATTCACTACCCAACATCTTTTCTTGTGTCTCGTCTCCTTCGTCATCTACAGCAAGAACAGAGTACCTAGATGGCAACACGAGCAGCACATGTTCTGGAGGCGCTTTACCCGTCCCCTGAATTTTTTTTCACAGAGATACAGTGGATCAATCTTCATTTGTTATCTCCTTCTCTCTCAGCAGCGACTTAAATTCCGACGTCTGTTCCTTAGGAAGTGAACTATCCTCTGAGCTTTTCGCAAGGACAACACATGCCTCATCCTCGTTTGTATCTTCACATACAGGTTATGAAGCACCCGGTTGAGCTTGAGAGGTGTCATTTGGGACCACCAGATCGTGTTCCGTTGATACCTCATCACAGTCTAACTGCCTTAATGTTCCTGATCCATTAGCCCCTGCTCTAGTTTCCATCGATGTCAAAATTGCCGCACATGCCTTCGCAACTGGGACTGGTTCCGCCACATTATTTTTCCGTTTAAGAATTCTTGGCGTTTTGATATCACTTTGTATTGTGCGACATGTCTCTTTCAGATTCCCCCACTTCAAACATGCTGAACATTTCGGCGGCAACCAGGGGTATGAATAGAACACCTCTTATTCCACACCCTGTTTCGATTTGAAACAATGAGAAACCGGCAGCGGCTTCGTGAGGTCCACATCGATGAAGACCTTTGCCTCGTCAAACTTGTGACACAGTTCTGTTTCCGGATGGATGTGTCGAGGCTCACCCACAGCGCTAGATAAGAAGCTCAAGCCCTTCCAAGAGAACAGGGAGGGCAGGACTTGCTTGAGAGTGACCTAAAGTGGGATACTCTTCATTGATGATTGATCTTCTTCAAGAACTGGTTCGTACTTCGAGACCAACATAGGCCTGTCCGCAATGTTCCACATTCCACGTCTTAGGCTGTCTCTAATCACTCTGTCCTTTATCCAGAATTTGACCGTCGTCGCGTTCACCACAAACGCGTCAATCTTTAGAGACTTGTTACCATAATACCATATCTTATTCACTATTACGTGAATTTTTTCGATGTGTGGAGCTTCCTCTGGAAATTTCCCAACCAATAGATCTTCCCATAGAGGAGGCTGATCATGTAGAACATCGTCTGGGATTTCAATAAAGGGGTTTCCCTCCTCTGAAGATACCATCAGCACACGTTTCGATAAGGATGGTTTTTGTTGCACCACCGATGAATACGATCGAGGCTCGCAGAGCACGCCTCTGGATCCCCCTTGAGTTGAGTCACAACTTGCTGCTTGTCCACTATCAGCTTATCCCCAACCACTGCGGTCGCAGCAGCTTCCGACGCATGTTCATGAACCCTCTCATGGGCTTGCAGGGTCTCCGCGCTCACCCTCTGCAATTTCCGAGAAGTATCAGAGACTTCCTTTGAAACAGAACTTGAGCCGAGCCTGTCTTCAACCAACTGCACATCTGCAACCCCATCCAAAGACGGGATCAAACTCGATCCCGCAGCGATTTCCTTAGCAGCATTTTGAACCTCCGACGAAGAGACAAAACCCTTCTCAGCCCAAGCGACCCCGAAAACAGAGTCTGCTGCAGCAGAGCCCATAGTGATCACCACGTCTGACACTTCGTCTGAGGAACCCTTCTCTGAACCCTTCTCTGCGACCACGTCTGACACCTTACCACTCTGAACCACTGGACTTCCCAATGAGACAGTTTGAACCCCCGACATTGCACTGTTTCCTTGCTCTGAAGCAAATGCAACCCCATCACCATCCCCTCCGATCCCTGCACCACCACTACTCTGCGCCTCACCTACTGTCGGACTGCTCGTTAACGTTACTTGATCACTTGGAAAAGAAGCCGCCGCACCAGGCATCGAAACCATGCCTTCAATAACCCTAGTCGCCCTCCAAAAATTATAAGTGATAGAATTGTTGCATTGAGCCTTTTGGTTAGGAAACTATAAAGGAAATATGAATACACTGCAATGATAAAGTCATGCCTAATTATAAGACATGCGACTTTGTAGTACTGAGTCCCTCAATCCTCTTAAAAAAAAAATTAACTTATTATAGTTCACATGTAGTATGAAACGTGTTCCAAGCGTATACATATAGTTTGATCATTTAAAAAAATAAATATTAGAACAAGTGTTTACTTTTAATTTAATTTGGAGTTTGTCTTAACACTTAGAAAAAATAAAAATAAATAAAATAAATGCCCAAAAAAAGATTTTAGAGGTTTCTCACTCCCGGTTATGGTAATATGTTTAAAATTAATAGTATAAATGATAAATGTCAAATTAAAGTAAATTCATAGTTGGTTTTAGCTATCATATGAATAACCATTGAAGTTAATATTATCAAAATCTAAAATCACTACAAGGTCTGTAGCACCCTATTAGTGCAAATAATTTATTTCCAAAATTATTTTACATTACTGTTGACCAATTAAAAATTACCATAAAAAATAATTCAATTTTATCATCAATTATTTATATTGGAAATTTTAAACCTTTTGGTTGAAATATTAAAAGTTTAAATAATTTTCGTTTTAAAATCATTTCAATTATTTCTATGTTTTTAAATAATATTACTGACCACTTGGCGTAATCCCACACTACAGATAAGTTTATCTATGTGGAAAATGTTATTGTATTTATATATGTGAATTTTTATATCTATAAAATAAAACTGACATAAATATGCTAGTCTAATTTTCTTAATTTTTCAATTAGTTTTTATTTTTTTAATTGGTTAACACTAATGGTAAAAAAATTTCGGAAATAAGTTATTTGTAGCAATAACAAGATGTTACAGATTTGGTAATATTAAGTGTAATAGTAATTAATATTATATAGTAAAACCGATTATTAGTTTAATTTAATATGACATTTATCCTTCAAAACATATTACCAAAAAAAGGATGAGAGAAACCTCCAAAATCTTATTCTAGCCACTCTCAATACTACCACTATCTTTATGTGATACTGAAAAATCTGTCTTTAATTAATTTATTTGATTTAAAGCACTTTTGACTAGAAAAAAAAATTGTGAAAACGTAGAGAGTTTTTTTTTGCAGAAAAATTTCTGGTTCTTAATTTTAGCATAAAATTACAGATTTATAGTTTTATAAAAAACAGAATTAAGTTTTTTCCATGAAAATTAAAGATTCATTTTTGCCAGAAAATTACGTAATTCTTATTTTAAAGAAAAATTACGGATTTGTATTTTGTTGGAAAAATTACGAAATAAAAATTTTGGTAGAAAAATTATAAATTTCTTCTTTTGGCAAAAATTATGAATTTGTATTTTGTTAAAAATTATGGAATCGAGTTTTTTTTATCTGAAAATGGATCCATAAGACAGGAAAATTACTTTCCAAAACCACTAACTTTATAAGAAGCATTATAAAACCTTTTCAAACTGTATTAGAGTTTTTTTATAAAACCTTATAAGAATGTTTATAACACCTTATAAAACATTATAAAATTATAATGATTGTTTATAAAACATTTATAAGGTTTTATAATGTTTCTTATAAAATCTGGGGGTTTTATAAGGTTTTAGAAAGTAAAATTTCTGCAGAACGGATTCATTTTTTTACCAAAAAACTTGATTTCGTATTGTTTAACAAAATGCAAATTCATTATTCTCTGCCAAAACGACAAATTTAAATATTTTCCGCCAAAACGGATCTGTAATTTTTCCGCCAAATTTTTCATTATGTAATTGCTGCCAAAAACTTGATTATGTTATTTTCCATTAGGATAAAAAATTCGTAATTTGTTCACAAAAATGGATCCATAATTTTTTCAGCAAAAACTTGATTCCGTATTTTTTCCACCAAAATATAAATACATAATTTTCTAATAAAAATAGAAATCTGCAATTTCTCTCAAAAAATGATATGTAATTTTTCGCCAAAAAATGGAGCTGTCAGAATTAATTTGATGATGAAATGATGTCCCTTTCATAAATTGTTTTTTAGTCAAAATACATACCAATAGTGATATTTATGAAAATGGAAAAATGTTGTTATAGTTTTGTAAAGTACTATCTTAAGAGTGTCATTTCACAAAATTTCTCTTAAAAGTAAGCATGTGTTCAATATATGTGTATGATTGTAATATCTCGTACTACATGTGGACTATAATAAGTTAAGGAGAAATTCATTATATAGGAAGTTTTTCAAAAAATGTGTTAATCTAAATTTTTTACAAAAAGTTGTTGATTTAATCATTTTGAAATATTTAATCCTATTTTGTTCTCCAATTATTTTTTAATTAAAATGAAACAAATCAAAACTTCTCATTTAAAAAGAGGTTTTGATTTAAAAAAAAATATTTTTCATTAATTTTTTAGGTGATATATATCATTCTTTTAATGAAATCAGAGATTTAGAAAAAAAGAAAAAAAGACTTAAAACTAACAAAATCTCTAAAAACTAAAATCCCCCTTTTTTTCTTCAAACCACACTCCTGATCGATCTCTTCTTCTTGCGGCGGCTCCAACGAACGTCTTGGAGCCACTTGTGTTGGAAAAACTGTAGTTGATGCACTTGCATTTAGGTTTGTCTTTGTTTTTATTTACATATGTTGCCTATATCGGGATTCAGAAAAAAACATGTAGTTTGTGATTCCAGTGTTGAAAGTTTTATTATATCAGGGTTCAAGTATTTTGATTTCTTTGTTTTGCATTTTTTTTTCTTCACTATCAGTGGAGAAAACAAACTTTACGATTCACCCACAAATCCTACAGCTCCTGCTCGTATTCCTGGTGGCGCTTGCATTGGGGCTGCTGTTGCTGTAGCAACTAACGCGGTGGATATTGCGTTAGGTGAGTTCAGCAGATGTTTTTTTTCCTCGTTAGCACAATTAGGTATAAGATAACCGTATCTTTTTAGTAACAAAACATTGCATAAACTTTCAAAACATGGTTGATAGGAAAATTCTGAAACGACTCTAACATTTTCATCAAAACTGCCACTGTATTTTAGTTTCAAACAAGATTTTCTGTTTGTATTCATAAAGTCACTTTTGCTTGCATACTACTTTCGCCATAAACGTGACAGTGAAGGGTTAAGGGGCTATAAAAAATATAATTTTGATGACATGCATCATTGCAGGTATCGACATAGTTGGTGGGGTAAGAGTGCCTGCCGGATACTGTGGCGTTCTTGGATTCAAATCTTCTCATGGGGCTATTTCAAATTCCGGAATCATTCCAGTATCTCCTAGTCTTGACTCTGTTGGTATAATATATAAATGTGTGAATTATACAGTTTGTGGTAAAATGATTTGGATCTTATATAGGCTAGCTTTTTATTGTTATGTACTCAGAAGTTTCAGATTGCAAGCCCTCGTTCATATGACTATTTTAAATTTAGCAACATTATATGAGGATTATGTGGATCCTGAGCAATAGATATTGGCTTCAGGATAGTTTGCTCGCGATTCAAACACCCTTCATCGTGTTGGCTATGTACTCTTGCAACTTCCATTTGCCACACAATGGAATCCAAGGCAAATCATACTGGCCGATAACTGTTTTCAGTTGTTAAGATCCCTGTGGACTGGATTACACAAGTGGTGATCAAATCAGCTTAAAAGCTTCTTGGAAGTATGCCCCTTGATCTTCCTAAAAATTCTTCGTCTCTGTTGCATACATATCTTAATTATAACAAGTTATCCTTTGTTTTATCTTTAGGACAATTGTTGAAGCATCAAAACATGGACACCTATTTTGATGCTTGGAAGAGTTCCTAAAACAAAAGACATTGCTAACACGAAGGTCCCAACATCGAGACTACTGGTGAATGAGATACAACTTCTTTAAAGATGTGCTTGTTGTTTATTCACCAACACAGGATGAGAGAATCTAAAAACGATATTGCATGTATTATAGGCACGAGTTTCTTCAAAATCATAGGATTGGATCAACACAGTGAAGCCAGCTATTGATCCTGTGATTTCTTCACAAGTGCGTGAGAACCCAGAACTAACCAATGAAGAGATTGAATCTGAATGCAATCAGAAATGAGATGCGAGTGGTTATTGGTTCACTTCTCAAGGTATTCCTACTCGTCCATGAGATGCCCACAACTTGAGTGATTTAGTTTATATGTGTCTTAACTAAGCTTTTTCTGTTCCCAAATATGTAACGTTATGTGTCAAAGATGATGGCATTCTGGTTGTTCCAACAATGCCAGCTTTTCCCCCAAAACTTGGTAGCAAAGATATAACATTTGAAGACTATCAAAACTGAGCTTCAAGTCTGCTTAGTATTGCTAGCATATCGGGATGTTGCCAGGTTCAATCTCTCTCAGTATGTCTGCAAATACCATGCTAGTAAGGAGGATCTTAAAATGACCTTTATGCCCTCAAACATATCAACAACTAAGCGACCATTGACCAGTCGGTATCAACAAACTCAATCCATGGTGTATGTGTCTTAAAATTATTGGTCTGATAATTCAGGTGACTGTGCCACTTGGTGATCATGAGAAGTGCCCTGTTTCAGTGTCTTTCATAGGAAGACATGGTATTGACCGCTTTTTACTAGATACGGTGCAGACAATGTATGCATCTTTGCAAGAGCACTCGAGCGTTGTTGCCGATCCCAAATCTTCTAAAAATACAATCAGCCAAGAAGAATCAGCTGAGATTGCGAAAGAGAAGGTCACTTAATTTCCAATGCAGGTCTCATCTATCCAATGACGTTATCCTCTTTAATCTAAGTTGGGTATTTTTATCTATTTTGTAAATCAGGGTAACCAAGCATTCAAAGAGAAACAATGGCAGAAAGCTATTGGTCTATATTCAGAAGCTATAAAGCTAAGTGACAACAATGCTATCTACTAAAGTAACAGAGCTGCTTCATATCTTGAACGTGGAAGATAAAATTTCACAGATCCTAAAAACCCTTTATAGTGAGAGATCTTTCCATGTGACACTGCCTTTACAAAATCCCTTTTGCATACAGCTTTCTTCAAGCTGAAGAAGATTGTACCAAAGCCATCATTCTCGACAAAAAGGTAACTCTTAAACATAGAAACAGGTGCTTGTAAGAACACTCTTTGCTTTGAATTTTCAACAAAAAAAAGTCCTTTTTTATTTTTTATTTTTTTCAGAACGTGAAAGCCTATTTACGAAGAGGAACCGCAAGAGAAATGTTAGGCTATTATTATAAGGAAGCCATAGATGGTAAGATGGTTTTCGCCTTGTATAATCTGGCAAAATATATAAGATTAACACTAAAATATTGTTTTTTTCCTCGTCTTCTTTTAAACTGTGCAGATTTTAGATACGCACTTGTGCTGGAACCAAACAACAAACGAGCGGCTCTATCAGCCGAAAGACTGAGAAAAGTTTTCCAGTGAGCTTCCTTTTTCCGTGTCTCACCGATCATTGAGAAAACGTTTGTTCCTTGGAATTTATCTCAAGAATATAGGCCAATTTTGTTACGCTTTTGTTTTAAAACAAATTAAACATTCCTCTAATATTTAGGCATTTTATCTGAGATCAATTTGGCAAGTCGTTGCCGAAAAAAGAAATTGTAACCAGAGTTTATAATTCATCGCATACATTTCCATTGTTGTTTGTAAAACTTCTTTACTCTTGAAATAGTTCCCTTTATTTGACCATCGACTCTACCAACATAGATCTGATATCATCAATGACCTTAACATCATCATTACTCTGTTTATATGCATCCCCAAATACTATTGATTTTTCATGCACATTACTATAATTGTCTTCACTCCTACGATGAGCGTGTTGCTCCTTAGCATCATAGATTCGCTCTTTAGCATCATCACTTGACTCCTTATTCAAATCAAAATGGTCTCTACTACTGCAATCATCAACTCTACCTTTGAACGTCACACACAACTGTAACTTATTGTTTGTTTTTAAATAGCCAACAAAATTTTGAGTTGTCTATCATTCATCATAACAACGGGAGGAGAGTCAACACTTAGATATATGGAAAAATAACTGAATTCCACATCAACTACACTCTGCTCCACTTCATAGTCTTCTGAAACCATGAATTTTAACTCTTCAAGAGATGTAGTGGATTCCAGAGTAAGTAATCTACCACATTTTTCTTCATCAACAATAAATCTCCACTCTTTGTTATCATACAATCTCTATACACCACACTTAACGTAGATATGCAGCATAATTATGAAAAAAACAAAAACTCTTCTACATGAAGCACAAGGTGTCGACAGGAGAGAAGAAGAACAACAACAAATATCATCAAAACTAAATTTTAACTTAATCTAACAAATAAATAATTTAAAAATAAATACGATTTTTCATTTAATAACATAAATTATTTAATAACTTTACATACCATTTTTATTTAATAACTGAAATTATTTTAAAAGTATTTACGATTACATATATTTTAGATTCAGTCATTATCTTTGATATTCTTTTAAATAATTTTAAAATTCAGTCGTTATCCTTTTGCATATTCTAAATATTTCAGAATACATATTTTAAAATTCTCAGAATATGTATTCTAGTTGCTAGAAAGCGTAATCTAAATTTTCTAGATCATGTACAACTGCTAGAGTAAGTATTCTAAAAACATCAGAATGTATATTCTAAATATTTCAGACTAGGTAATATTTTCATTCTAAACATCCTAGAACTTGAACGATTGCTAGAAGACATAATATAATATTTTCAAATCATGAACAAATGCTAGAATACATAATCTAATAATTTTATCTCGCCAGAATACCTACTCTAGAATTTTCAGAACAACTTTCATCAAGCTTAAAACTGTTTAAAATGAATTTTTTTTATTTTTCTAATCTTTTTTAATAGGTGTGTATCTACATGTTTTATGGTTTTTTTGGGAATATAATATTAATCTAGTAGTAGAGGTAGTTTAGGAAAAAATGACAATTTACAAAAAGGTGTAGATGAACAAATTTTTTGCTAATCCTCGTTTATAATGAATTTCCCCATAAGTTAATTTCTTTAGTTTTTATTTTTTATAAGATTTTCGAAATAAAAAAAGATATATCATGTTTATTTTCGTCTATTAACATGTATATGAATACTTAGATGTTATATCTATCTATGTCAATGCTTTTCATACTCAAATAATTAAACTCCACAATCAAATTGTATTGTTAAACAAAGAACTAAACTCCATGATCAAAAAAAGAAAATCTATGCGAATGTACCAAAAAACCCGAAAAGGCTATATATATATATATATATATTGTACCATAGCTTGGATTCTCTTGTTCTGGAACCAGATTAAGCCTTTTTCCAAGTTCTAACCCTGAATCTCAGTAGGATGAGGACACTCTATGTACACACTGAAATTTAAATTCGAGTTGGATGACTTCAACAACAACAACTGTTAATGCTAATGTATAGTCAAGAGACTTCAACAACACCAACTCCTTTCTCTAAACGTTCCCCTGAAGATTATAATCTTCTCCTCTTTGCAATCATCAACAACCAAAAAGTTGTCATGAAGAAGATGGTCATGGGTGACATGATTCAGAAAAATAAGAAGCCTAAGGAGAGGATTGAAAAGAATTGAATATAATGAATTCGACATTTAATAAGCTTCCCATTTATCTAATTTCGTGTTTTTTTTTGAATTTTCATGTTTTGGGATTTTTTTCATGAATTATTAGTTTGAGATTGGTTGTGTCAATAATTTATCAATGGTCCATATTTTGAAGTTTCTATTATTTAAATCAATTTTGAAAATGATAAATAGGTCCATATTATCGAATATTGGTCCAAAAAAAAGAAATTGTTACCTTTATCACAGACGTAGTTTGTTGAAACAGTTGCTGCATCGACTGGGAAGATAAAAATAAAAACCTTCACTACAATGAAATCTATTGTTGCAGTCATCAAAGAGAAGATCTTGACGTTGCCGTCTGCGTTTTTCGACGAAGAGACGGAAGCATCAAACCCGAGGATGACTAGCCAAGTGGAGCTGCCTGTTATGTCTTAATGACCGGTGACGAGAGTTTGGGCACATGATTCAAGATACTTATAAATTTATTATTACACTAACGTTAACCTAAGTGATGTGTGCGATCTTTTCCTCCAAACTTTTACTCCATAAACCAACACGAAAATTGTTAGTGCACAACTATTCATATGTACTATTTATGGATCGAATTCCGCAGAGAGTGACACTCATACAAAGAATCTATCAAGAGTATAATTAGGTAGTATGAAAATATAGTTGGGAGGGGTTTTATGTTGAATTGTAACTAAAATAAGCAAGTAAATAATGAAGTAAATCAATAAAGCGGAACATTAGGCATTAGGGATGTCTCAAGAGATTCATTTAGAGAGGTTCATTCAAGAATTCTAGGGATGAAAATTTGTCACTATCAAATTCTTAAACTATGAAACACTGCTATGCAATAAGGTTATTTTGTAAGACTAAATTGCCTATACCTAAACTACTCCGAGACTCAACATTAGCAGGCACACAACGCAACTAGATATGCATTATTTGTTCAAGTTTGATTCTAGTTCTCAAATCTTCATGACTCGGCCAATTAACTAGTCATGTCGATAAGTTTGTTCAAGTCTAGGTCAGGTTACAGAATATACACTTTTGATGGATCTACTTCCTAGGATCTGATTCAGTTCATGGCACTTTCACATGCATTAAGATTAAATTTGACTCCTAGAACTTTGTTAAGAAATTTTACCCTAAGAATCACCACTCAAATTAGAACAACCATAAAATCCCCTCTAAATCACCCCTTTAACCCAACTAATAAACTACTCAGATATGATTAAGGTAAACAAAAGCATGGATGATGAAAGAGTATTCATATCAAATGAATCAATAAACTAAAGAGGGTTCAAAGGTACTTCTCTAAAAGTTACATAAGTGATCTTATCCCAAAAGATGTAGAAAACTATGAAAGTGATGAAAGAGACGAACTAATTGTTTGGATTTTCAGAGGAGCTTCTTGGGGTGGTTCTTGTCTCCACGAGTTGGCTTCTTAGAATGAGTATTTATAGTGCTTGAGGCTTGTAAAGTCAGTTTTAGGTCGAAATAAATAAAGTGTTGTCATTTTGGATCAAAGGGGCTTCGGATGTCGTCTGGCGCTTCTGAGGGGCTTTGTGGAGAGCTGAAAACGCCTTCTTGTGCTCCACGGGCTTCTCTGGGCGCGCTGATGTGCTTTAAGTTCTACTCTGCAAAAAATGTCTTTAGTGGTTTCCTCATAACTTCTGATTGGTTGGATGGATTAGATCGATTCCAATTTGAGTTAAAAGATTATCCATCTAAATTTCCAATGACATAGTAAAAGTTGAATTTGGTCCACGGGAATGTCTTTAAAAGTACCCTTAAGTCTGAAGTTTAGAAACAGCCTTAAAACAACCTTAAATCAGAAGATGTAGAAAACTATAAAAGCGATGAAAAAGATGATGAACTAAGTACTTTGATCTTCATAGAAGCTTCTTGGGGTGGCTCTGTGTCTTCTCCACTATTTGGCTGCTTAGATCTCTAGTTCATATGTTCACACCCTCTTCTAGGGTTTTAGAATGAGTATTTATAGTACTTAAGGTTTATGGAGTAAGCTTTAGGTCGAAATAAATGAAGTGCTGATGTTTTGGACCAAAGGGGCTTTGGATGTGGTATGGCTCCTACGGGGCTTATGTAGCGCTGAAGAGGCCTTTCAGCGCTCCACGGGCTTCTCTGGGGGCACTGGTGTGCTTCTGGTTTTATTCTACAAGACATGTCTTCAGTCCTTTCGTCATAACTTCATATTGGCTGGATGAATTAGATTAAATCCAATTGAAGGTGAAATATGAGTCTTCTAGATTTCTAGTGACTTACTAAACGTTGAATTTGGTCCATCGGAATAACTTCAAAAGTAGCCTTAAATCTGAAGTTCAGAAATTGCCTTAAAACATGTTTTGCCGCTTTTCATTCTTTTTGCCTAAAAACCTGTAATTACTCCTTAAAAAATTAAAATACTAAAAAGTTGATTTAAAAGCATTTAAATATACCAAAACACTTATTAATCATCTTAAAATTCATAGCTAAAATGGTAAAAATACGATATTTTTCAACTCCCTCTGACATAAACTTTGTTTGTCCTCAAGCACACAAGAAAGTAAGTCATGGAAAAGAGGTTTGAAAATCAGGCAACTCTCTACTTTTCTTGTCTTGAACTGTTATCTCCAGACCACATTAAAGAGAGATTCACGTTAGAACCTTCTCATTATCGTGTCATCGCATTCCCTACTTTGATTCATCAAACACAAACCTGCAATAACTATGTATTCACGTCAGTAAACTCTCTACAGTTATTAAATATTGTGTGAGCTTTCTCATTGAAAGAATGTTATTCAAGGTAGACGGCGCTTTGTATAATGGAAGGCTTTATGGTGTTTGTTGGTGGAGTTTAAGGTGTTTAGGGTAATGATTGGTAAGACGGGTGCATGATATTATGCAAAAGCACAAGAGGAAATGGACTTGTTGATGTCCACCGTCTCCAACCACTTCTTCGTCGTTCTCCTTCTTTCTTTTACTTCAGTTTCCCCCATATTTAGATTTTTGCCGGCATTCTTTCGTAAATGAATCCTTCTTCTTGTAGAATGATTCATACCTCTTCTTGGGATTTTTCTGTGCTATGAGAATTTTATTAATGGTATCTGTTTCTTTTCCTTTATGTTTTCAAATATAAAAAATGGTGCCTTATATGAAATAATATCTCATAAGCATGAAATTAATACATTATTTTGTGAATCCCATAAGTAAAATGTGTATTGAAATCAAATCTTCGTATTCCATCTTGTCTTTCTGAAACTCTTCGTCCTTGTGGTCAGAGGACTGTGTGGTTTCTTTTTCTTTGACGTTTTTTTTCATATATACAGGTGATGATGATGAAAAAGAGACGACATGGGGTTTGAAAGTAGGTTATGGTTAAGGGTAGGGAACCACTAAATGTCAGTGGCCATTCAGGATCAACAAGAGGGTGGTAAAAAAAGGTAAAGATGATCCTGAATGTTTTTCTCGTTTCTCTGATCTAACACCTTCAATGAGAAAATTAAGTCATGTTAAGTTGTCCAAATAAAATAGAGTCAACATTCGGTCAAACAGAAGTCTCTGCAAGATGAAATTTTATGGGAGAGGTCATGTTCTAAGCTTCTAGATATTGTCTGCTTTTATCAAATTTTGCAAATTGTCCTAGGAAAAATAGTTCTCAACACATAATGGTCAGATATCATCATTTGAAAACGTCCATATTCCCTAATATTTTTGACTCAATAAAAACTTTTGACTTGATAAAAGTGGAAAAAAGTCTCAAGTCAACAAAATAGAAAGTAGCATTAGTATAAGATAGAATATCCATCCCCCAGACTTAAATCACACAACCCTCGGTGGGAAAAATAAAGAGAAGAGGATGTGATATATAGACGGAAAAGAAAGATTATAGTTTAAGAACAATGTTATCTTGTTATGTGAATAAGATGAAATGATTGTGTTGGATGTGAGATGGATGATGGTAGGCGATAGCTGATATGGATGATGGTAGGTGGAGACAAGGTGAACTAGCTTTGGTTCTCTCTTGTCATTTCTTGACATGGATTGGATTAGAATATTTATAATCAAATTATAATGTTTTTAATTTCTATTTGCTTCCTTCCTCAGAAAAAACCTAAAACCATTAATATTAAAATGAAAAAAAACATGTACCTAAGATAGTTAGTGAAATGATGTTGATGGGGTGGGATGGTGGTGATGAATGGTGATGAAGCAATGGTGGTGGTGGATGATATGGATGCAATGATGAAAATGCATATTGGAGACGAAGGCATGGGTGGCTCGCCTGGAGCTCCTGATGGCGCTCCTAGAGCTCCCGATGGCGCGCTTGGAGCTCCCGATGGCGCGCTGGAAGGGCCTTTTGGATTGCCATGCTCCTTTCTCCCATAACACTGTTGAGGCTTTATTTCCTTCTACCATTTTCTTGATATATCTTCCTAGCACACATGTATTCCTTGATTGTCGTTCATGAAAAAGCCAAGTTTATGGTGTTTTAAGCCTCTTGACTAGTTCATTAGGCCTTTTCATGCTATCACGGTTCTCTTAACCGTCCATGTTTTCCTTCCTTTTTTTCTTTCACTTTTATTTTTTTCCTAATTTTTTTGTATTTTTGTGTTTTCTGGAGGAAAAAATATAAAACTATCAATAATAAATGAAAATAAACTAAATAAAAGTTACATAATGCATTGTGATATGTTTTGATGCAGGTTGTAGTTGCATGGGATGAGGAGGCTGTTGGCGCTCCTAGAGGTCCCGCTAGAGAGCTGGGAGGGATCTCTGGCACTACATGGGCCTTTCCTGGAGCTCCAGAGAATTTCTCCTGTCTTAGCTCCGAGTTGTCTTTCTTCTTCTTTTTTTGTTTTTCTATTTTCTATGAAAAACTTGAACTGAAACATGAAAATCTATCAAAATAAAATGAGATAAACCTAATTTAAACACTTACCAATGGGTTGTCTCCCATTCAACGCTTGTTTAAAGTCGTTAGCTTAACTTAGATACGCTCCATATGCGAGGTGGGGTAGAGTGTTTATCCTTAGACAACCTCTCTGGGGTCATCTTTTACTGTAGCTTTGGACTTGTTTCTCCATATAGTCATCCAATGGTTCTCTATATTCTTTCTCATGTCTAGTACTTGATTTAAAGGTTATGGTTTTGTAGAACATATCTAGTCTATGTTGGCGGAGAACATACCTTGTTTGGGCCAATCCATTACTGCTCCTAATGTTGCTAGGAATGATCCTCAAAGGATTACGCTAGAGAATCCCTTCATACGCATATCCACAATGTGGAAGTCGCTTAAAACATTGTAGTTTCTAATCTTGACATATAAGTCCAAGATCATGTCTTTTGGAGTTGTAAAAGATGAGTCTACTAGTCCAGTCCGAATCTTTAATGGTTGCAGCTCCTTTATACCAATCTTATTTGCAAGATCCATAAACATTATGTTGATGATGCACGAGACTGAGTCACAAAGTGCATACTTGAATTCGATCCCTCTTATGAAATGGTCGATGAGAAATCGTCTGGGGCTCTCCACTTTTTATAGAACTCTAGCTGATGTCAGCTCCCTAGCTCTTATAATGTGATCTCTTATGTCTTCCATACTTCCCATCATTGAAGAGTTGGTTCGCATTGTTATCAATCCAAACATTCATGAAAGACGTACCAAGTGGTAAAGTTTGAACTGCTTTGTTAAATATCTCAAGATTCTCCTTGTTTATGCGCGTTCTGCGCCAAAGGTTGTGGAATAGAGATTGATATGAATCTTTCCGAGAATTCGCACTTTCGAGGGGTAATCGTGAAAGGATGGAATGAATGGATCACACAAAGGTTGCGGAAGACCTCTGATATTTCCTCAATGACTTTCTCGAGATATGGCACACTCAAGAACGCCAAGGTTTGATTCACGGATATGACACACCGTTGAATCGGTTTGATTGAAGGATATTACACACCAAACAATCGGGAAATGTTCTTCAACGAACACAGGAGAAATCACTCTCAATATTTTGTAGAAAAAAAGGTGGATGATTATTCTGAACAAAGAACAAGAGTTTTAAAGGAAAAGCTGGAGTAAAGAAAAAGTCGAGAATTAAAGACGAGAAAATTAAAATGACATTAACTAAAGCCCGGGAAACTCTTCAGCTCTCCAAGCGCCTAGATCTTCTCATTATGGACGACTTTATTCTTCTTAGGAGACAATTATTTGGGCCAAATTGATCCTCCTTTGGGCTTGAAAGAACTGAAGACAAAATCCCAATTTATTGGTCTTTGGACTTGAAACTATTTGGGTGATCTTGGACTGAAACTCCCTTGGACTCTCCTATGGACTTAGATAGATTGGAATGACCCATTTGCCTCATTAAAACTTTCCTTTGGAAAACCCGTTGGGATAAAACCAAAGGCTAGGGAAAAGAGTACAAATGGATCACCCGTTTCAGTCCACTCGAGCAACCAAGACGATTTTCTTATCCATGTCTTCGAGCTGGTCCTTTGACGAATGAGCTTGAGTGAGTAATCCACTGATTGCTTTCTGGAACTCTTTGGCACGTGATCTTGTCATTGGTCCACTTGGCATGGTCAAGGCGTCCTCGGCTTCAAGCGACCTCCGTGAGCTATCCATGATCACATCATCCCCTCCCTCTTGAAAAGGATTTGTCCTCAAATCTGGATCATCTGCAACAAAAGGAATTAAGTCAGCAACATTGAAACTTGAACTCACATTGTACTTACCTTGGAGATCGAGTTGATAAGCATTATCGTTGATCTTCTTTGTAATTCTAAATGGACCGTCAATTCTTGGCATAAGCTTGGACTTCCTCTCAGCCGGAAATCTTTCCTTCCTTAGATGTATCCAAACGTCGTCTCCTTCCTCAAAAATCATCTTGTGCCTGCTCTTGTTAGCTTGTTTGGCGTACAACTTTGTCTTCTCTTCGATGTTGTGCTTCGCTTTCTCATGGATCTGTTTAACAAGTTCAGCTTTCTTTTTCCCATCCAAGTTTGCTCTTTCACTCAAAGGCAATGGGGTTAGATCCAAAGGAGACAAAGGATTAAAGCCATAAACAATTTCAAAAGGAGAAAACTTTGTGGCGGAATGCACTGATCGATTATAAGCAAATTCAACATGTGGCAAGCATTCTTCCCAAGTTTTCAAGTTCTTTTTAATCAAGGCACGCAACAAGGTAGACAAAGTTCTATTAACTACTTCAGTTTGACCGTCGGATTGAGGATGGCAAGTAGTTGAAAACAGCAACTTAGTTCCTAGCTTAGACCAAAGCGTTTTCCAAAAATAACTCAAGAACTTCGTGTCTCTATCACTGACTATAGTCCTAGGCATTCCATGCAGTCAAACTATTTCTTTAAAGAACAAGTCAGCTATGTGAGAAGCATCATCAGTTTTATGACAAGCAAGAAAATGTGCCATTTTAGAGAACCTATCGACAACCACAAAAATTGAATCCTTTCCAGTCCTAGTTCTAGGTAATCCAAGCACAAAATCCATAGAAATGTCAGTCCAAGGCTGATCAGGAATAGGCAAGGGCGTGTACATACCTTGGGACTGTACCTTCGATTTGGCTTGTTTGCACGTAACACATCTCCCGCAGATTCTTTCCACGTCTCTCTTCATTTGCGGCCAGTAGAAGTGTTCTTGCATCACTTTTAAAGTCTTGGCAATCCCAAAATGCCCCATCAAGCCTCCTCCATGTGCCTCCCTAACTATCAAGTCTCTCAAAGAACAATTAGGCACACACAAACGATTTTCAAAGAAAAGAAAGCCGTCATGCCTAAAATATTTCCCAAAAGCAAACTTCTCACAAGACTTGTAATTATCTTGAAAATCAGAATCAGCTTGATAAAGATCTTTAAGGTGTTCAAATCCCAATAATTTAGCATCCAAAGTCGAAATCAAGGCATACCTTCGAGATAAGGCATCAGCAACTACGTTTTCGTTACCTTGTTTGTACTTGATCACATAGGGAAATGTTTTGATAAACTCTACCCACCTAGCATGCCTCTTGTTGAGCTTATGCTGACCCTTTAAATGCTTCAAAGACTCGTGGTCAGTATGAATGACAAACTCCTTTGGCCAGAGGTAGTGTTGCCACGTTTGCAAGGCTCGGACTAGCGCATACAACTCCTTGTCGTAGGTTGGATAGTTCAGCGTAGCTCCTCCAAGCTTCTCACTAAAAAAGGCTATGGGCTTCTTCTCTTGCATCAAGACAGCTCCAATACCTACACCAGATGCATCACACTCAATTTCAAAAGTTTTAAGAAAATTCGGTAAAGATAAAAGTGGTGCATTGGTGAGTTTATCCTTTAACGCTTTGAACGCTTCTTCTTGTGCATTCTCCCATTTAAATCCTACACTTTTCTTGATCACTTCAGTGAGAGGAGCAGCTATGGTACTGAAATCTTTCACAAATCTTCGATAGAATCCCGCAAGCCCATGGAAACTCCTCACGTCTCCTATGGTTTTCGGACTGGGCCATTCGCGGACAGCTCTAACCTTCTCTTCGTCCACTTTGATGCCATCTGCACTTATAACAAAGCCTAGAAACACAACGTTATCCATACAAAAAGTGCATTTCTTCAGATTAGCATACAATTTTTCTTTCCTAAGTACCATCAAAACCGCTTCTAGATGCTTAACATGTTCTTCTAAATTTTTGCTGTAGACTAAAATATCATCAAAGTAAACAACAACAAAAATTCCAATGAAGCTCCTCAAAACATGATTCATCAACCTCATGAAAGTACTAGGTGCATTTGTTAATCCAAATGGCATAACTAACCATTCATACAAGCCATGTTTAGTTTTAAACGCAGTTTTCCATTCATCACCCTCTTTCATCCTAATTTGATGGTATCCACTTTTAAGATCTATTTTCGAAAATATGCTAGAACCATGAAGCTCATCTAACATATCATCTAAACGAGGGATAGGATGGCGATACTTTACAGTGATATTGTTGATGGCTCGGCAATCAATGCACATCCTCCAAGTTCCGTCCTTCTTTGGAACGAGCAGCACCGGCACAGCACAAGGGCTCATGCTCTCTCGGATGTATCCTTTGTCCATCAGCTCACTCACTTGCTTTTGAAGCTCCTTAGTCTCAACTGGGTTGGTTCTATACGCTGGCCTGTTAGGAAGTGAAGCTCCCAACACAAAATCGATCTGGTGCTCAATCCCACGAATAGGCGGCAATCCCTTGTGGTTTTCTTCCGGAAAGACGTCTTCAAAATCCTGCAAAATAGAAGTAATTTTACTCGGCAAATCCGGTACGGGGTTAGTAAGGTTCAGCAAAGCTTCTTTGTAAATAAATAAGAGAACGGGTTGTTTAGAGAACAGAGCTCTCTTAACCACATTAGACCTCACAAAGAAGTTTGAATGCCTCACGGGTTTACTCTCACAGGCCTTTTTCTTGGTTTTTCTCAAACTCTCATTTTTATTTTGAGGTGGTGTGTTTAGGGGTTCACTCACAATGGTTTTTCCTTGTTGTTTCAGCTGAAGTTGATCTTGATGAACTTCTTGTGGTGTTAATGGAGCAAGTATCGTCTTTCGGCCATTGTACTCAAATGAGTATCGATTAGTAAAACCGTCATGTAAGACCCTTCTATCGAACTGCCAAGGTCTTCCAAGCAAGATGTGGCCCACCTCCATAGGTAAAACATCACAAAGAATTTCGTCCTCATACTTGCCTATGGTTATAGGAACCAATACTTGGCTGTTCACCATCATCTCGCCAGCATCATTTAGCCATTGAAGCTGATAAGGTTTTGGATGCATCTTAACTTCCAACCCTAACTTCTTCACCATTGTTTCACTAGCCACATTAGTACAGCTCCCACCATCAATAATAAGGCTGCAAACTTTACCTTGTACCAAGCATCTTGTGTGAAATAAGTTCTCCCGCTGCTCTTGGACAGTATCCTTAACTTGAATACTCAAGGAACGTCTTGTTACCAATAATTCTCCGGTGGCTGGTAACTCTATGTCCGCTTCCTCGGTCTCACTATCACTTTCAAGCTCTTCCTCCTCAGTTACAATCTCGCCATTATCCAATAGGATCATAGTCCTTCTATTGGTGCACTCATTGGCGTAATGTCCTCTCCCTTGACACTTGAAACATTTAACGTCTCGGTTTCTAGACGAAGTCGCCACAGCTTTTCCTTTGGCGTCTTGAGTATTGGCGTAAGGCTTAAGGTCGGGTTTTGGCTTAACAACAGACTTATCTTCTCGGCTGTAACTCGTCCTAGCATTGGCTGCTCCAGCTCCATAGGAAAGCCTAGAAGTACCCCTCCTCTTAATTTGTTGTTCAACCAAAACAGCCTTATGGAGCATTTCCTCCAAATCAGCATATGTTTGAAGCTCCATTCTATCTTGTATATCTCGAGCCAACCCACTCAAGAACCTTGCCATTGTTGCCTCAGCATCTTCATCTATATCAGCTTTGATCATTAGGGACTCCATTTCTTGAAAATAATCCTCCACACTCTTACTGCCCTGAGTTAATCGCCTAAGCTTTTGATGTAACTCCCGATGGTAGTGGCTAGGAACAAATCTCTTCCTCATCAGATTTTTCATCTCTTCCCAAGTGACTATGGGCGGTTCACGGTTGCGTCTTCTACTTGTCATGATCTGATCCCACCGATTAATAGCATAGTCATAAAATTCCGTCGCCGCTACTTGAACTTTCTTTTGCTCCGAATAATTTTGACAATCAAACACGAGCTCAATTTTTTTCTCCCACTCCAAGTAGGCGTCTGGATCATTCTTCCCATGAAATGGCGGTATCTTCAACTTCAGTCCACTGAGATTGTCCTCATTTCGAACCCCAGCTTCTCTTACACGTCTCGGCCTTCTTCGACTCCGATTAGAAGCTTGACTACCTCTGCTGTAGTAATTCAACTCGTCCTCTTCATCTTCTTCTTGAGGTTGTTGTCTTCTTCTTCTACCAGCAGTATTTTGAGGCAATCCTTGATTAACGGATTCTTGAATCGTATCGATCCTTTCAATGACTGCTTCCATCTCACGCCTCAACAATCGCCTCATCTCTCCCATAAGGGCTTGCACGTCCAGATTGTTATTGTTTCTTGCTCCTCGTGCTCGGTTAGTGTTCTCAGCATCGCTTTCGTGATTAGACATATTAATTTTTTCCTGCACACTTAACAAACCGTTAGTAATAAAAAGTCGGTCCTCACAAGTGTTTCTCTCCTTTTTATTCACTCCACACTCAACACTCAAGATGTCCTCTCTCAGCGATTTCTCAACGGTTCGTATTGAACAAAACCGATCAAATCCGATGAATAATTCCAACAACTCAAAACGAAACGATTAGAATCCAGATAGAAAGAAAAGATTTAGTTGTGTTTTTTATTTTATTTTATTCGAAACAGATCAAGATTGATCAGAAAAATTTAAGAGAATAATTTAGAACAACAAAAATAAAACTTGCTTAGAACATTTAAATCGGATAGACCCCCTTGTTTTCTTTTTTTGTGTCCGATGGGTTTCTTTTTTTTATTTTTTTTTCTTTAAAACACAAACTGATCAGATTTAGAAGGAAAATAAAGATCAAACTGAAAAAAATTGATCAGATCATTGAATCAAAAATCGCCAAAGATGAACAGATTTAATCGCCTAGATGTCTAGCAATCAAACCGAATTTTTTTTTTCTTCGATTCCAAATGAATTGATCCGATCAGAAAACAGAAAGAAAGACAAGAGAAAATGATAACTTTAAGATTATAAGATGAACAGAAACGAATACCGATCCCGAAAAGGTGCTCTGATACCAAATGATATGAATTTTTCCGAGAATTCGCACTTTCGAGGGGTAATCGTGAAAGGATGGAATGAATGGATCACACAAAGGTTGTGGAAGACCTCTGATATTTCCTCAATGATTTTCTCGAGATATGGTACACTCAAGAACGCCAAGGTTTGATTCACGGATATGACACACCGTTGAATCGGTTTGATTGAAGGATATTACACACCAAACAATCGGGAAATGTTCTTCAACGAACACAGGAGAAATCACTCTCAATATTTTGTAGAAAAAAAGGTGGATGATTATTCTGAACAAAGAACAAGAGTTTTAAAGGAAAAGCTGGAGTAAAGAAAAAGTCGAGAATTAAAGACGAGAAAATTAAAATGACATTAACTAAAGCCCGGGAAACTCTTCAGCTCTCCAAGCGCCTAGATCTTCTCATTATGGACGACTTTATTCTTCTTAGGAGACAATTATTTGGGCCAAATTGATCCTCCTTTGGGCTTGAAAGAACTAAAGACAAAATCCCAATTTATTGGTCTTTGGACTTGAAACTATTTGGGTGATCTTGGACTGAAACTCCCTTGGACCCTCTTATGGACTTAGATAGATTGGAATGACCCATTTGCCTCATTAAAACCTTCTTTTGGAAAACCCATTGGGATAAAACCAAAGGCTAGGGAAAAGAGTACAAATGGATCACCCGTTTCAGTCCACTCGAGCAACTAAGACGATTTTCTTATCCATGTCTTCGAGCTGGTCCTTTGACGAATGAGCTTGAGTGAGTAATCCACTGATTGCTTTCTGGAACTCTTTGGCATGTGATCTTGTCATTGGTCCACTTGGCATGGTCAAGGCGTCCTCGGCTTCAAGCGACCTCCGTGAGCTATCCATGATCACATCAGAGATGAAGAATATGGGTAAAGTGAGACCATTATTCTTCTAAAACCATCTTTAATTTCTTTTCTTGTCTCCTTTGTATCCACAAAATAGTACCCCGAAGGATACTTCTCCCATGCTTAATCGACTGAAGTGTTTAGTGGAATTGATCCAACTAGGTCTCAAAATCCTAAGAGACTTCTCAGCTCCAAGTTAGTTTCCAATTCTTCTTCTAGTCTTGGCGAGTTGCTTGTCCTTGTACTTAGAGTGGAGGTGGCGTTGGATTCTTCTTCATGAGAGGTAAATGAATTTTGTTCATCATTTCCCATAGACTCGTCAGCGTAATCTTGTTCGTACTTTCTTCTTCTTTTATGATATCTTATTCTTCAATCTCTCTTAGGGGCTGAACATCAAGAGGTATTATGGTGTTTCACATCTTCATAATGTCTGGTTCTTCTTCTCCTTCAGTACCTTTTTGTAGCATCACTTAAATTCTTTGATCTCATGTTTGTTTTGTGTCTTGCATCCTTCGAGTTCTTCCCTGCTTCCAGCGATTTTTGCTTCGAATTCTCTTAAGGGCTAGGTGATTTCCTGACATGTAATAGCATTACATAACTTTATATGCCAAGCATTTCCTTTTCCTTGAGTCCCTAGTTGTTGTTTTCCTTTCTCTTTATCATCATGCTTCTCTTCCTTGTGCTCTTCTTCATGATCTGCTTGCATATTCCTAGATGGATGTGGTGCTTGTTGATCTTCCAAAGCTTGGTGTTGATATGGATGCGTAGTAGAGATGATTGGTGCCAGTTTCCAATCAATGTCATCACCAAGTTGTGGCGATGAGTGAGCCAGTGGAAGTATAGTGCCTTAATCGTGAGTTTTTACTTGAGGTAGTGGCTTTATAAGAGTAGTGTCTTCATGATTGACCATGAAACAAAAAGTTTCATCAATCTTATTCTGTTCTTCCATAGAAAAAAAACATTTTCAGCATATTCATCTTCTTGAAATTGATTTTCATCATTTTAAATCGGTTTTCAGTGGCTTCTTCTACTAAGTAAGCTTTCCATTCTTCTTTTTTCACTAGCTTTATAGGCTTAATCATCTTTCCATTCTGCGTACTTAGTTGGTTCAGTAAAACCTTCTTGCAAAGCATCAATATTCCATTCAACACAACTTTCTATAACATCCAATGAGTAATTTGTGTTGGTCTCTTGGATATCTTCCTTTTAATATTGCAGCTCCATGTCGATGCTCTGCATCTTCTCTTCCATCTTTGAAACTCGTTCAATGATTGATTCGAATTTAGCACCAAAATTGGTCTTCATCTTATCAAACTTAGTACCAAGAGCTTCGTCGTTCTTCTTGTGTGCCTCCATAAGCTGTTGCAAGGTTTTCTCAGGCTTATTCTCCAGGTGAGAATTTTGTGGCATAGCCTTCTAAATATCAAATGAAAAGTCTTCATTTATATCAAGTCCAAACATCTTGTCCTAATCAAAGTCTTGATCAATCTAGTAGCATTAAGCAGAGCGGTTGGCTCTAGGACATGGTGAGCAAGCAATTCTCACAAAAGTCTTTATGGTGATGACTCGGTGGGCAACAGAAACGCCTAGATGGTGCATGGGCTGGTCGTTGGTGACCAATGCTAGTGCCATGCATCGAGTAAGCTATCAGTTGAAGATGATCTTGTTCTAATGCTTGGTGGAGTGCCATGTCCTGCACAATAGTAAGGTTGCAAGACTTCTTAGGGAGGACGTCAAAGTTCATCTTCAAGGTCTCCTGATATAACTTAGAAGCAACACTGATAATTAGTAAATAAGTGTCCTAAACTAGGATCTAGTCTTAGCCTCTCCAAAAATGACGCCAAAAAGCTTTATTTGTGTGGTTTGTTACTCCAAACTTGTACCTCATAAACCAACATAAAAGTTGCAAGTGCACAACTAATTGTATGTAATTTAAGAATCGAATCCCGCAGAGAGTGATGATGCTATAACGAATCTATCAAGAGTAGAATTAGCTAGGGCAAAAATATAGATGGGGGTTTTGGTTGAATGGTAACTAAAATAAGCAAGTAAATAACAAAATTAGATCAATAAAATGGAAAGTTGGGAATTAGCGATGTCGCATGAGATTCATCTAGATAGGTTCATTCAATAATTTTAGGGATGAAAATTCGTCACTATCAAGTTCTTAAACTATGAAACATTGCTATTCACTAAGCCTATATTGTAATATTAAATTGCCTATACCTAAACTACTGCGAGACTCAATGTTAGAGAGCACACAACACAGCTAGATATGCATTATTTGTTCATGTTTGATACTAGTACACAAATTTTTATGACTCGGCCAATTGACTGGTCATGATGATAACTTTGTTCAAGTCTAGGTCAGGTTATAGAACATGTACCTTTAACGGAACTACTTCCAAGGATCTGATTCAGTTCATGACACTTTCACATGCATTAAGATTAATCCTGAGTCCTAGAAATTTGCTTAGAAATTCTACCTTAAGAATCACCACTTAAATTAGACAATCATAGAATCCCCTTTGAATCACCCCTTAAATCCAACTAATAAACTACTCATACATGAATAAAGTATACGAAAGCATAGATGATCAAAGAGTATTGATAACAAATGAGTCTATAAAGTAAAGAGGGTTCAAAGGTAATTTTCTAAAAGTTACATAAGAGATCTTCTCCCAAAATATGTAGAAAACTATGAAAGCGATGAGAGAGATGATGAACTATGTGCTTGGATCTACAGAGGAGCTTATTGGGGTGACTCTATGTCTTCTCCACAAGTTGGCTATTAGACCTCTATGTCATATGTTCATAGTCTCTTCTAGGGTTTCAGAATGACAATTTATATTGCTTTTGGCTTGTAAAGTAAGTTATAGGTTGAAATAAATGAAGTGCTGATGTTTTGGACCAAAGGGGATTTTGATGTGGTATGGCGCTGTTGTGGAGCTTGGTCGAAAACTATAGAGGCCTTCAAATGCCTCACGGACTTCTCTGGGCACGCTGGTGTACTTCCGGTTCTGCTCTACAAGACATGTATTTAGTGTTTTCATTATAACTTCGAATTGGCATGAAATGAAAGATGACTCTTCTAAATTTCCAATGACATATTAAAAGTTGAGTTTGGTCCACGGGAAGGTCTTGAAAAGTAGCCTTATATCTGATGTTCAGAAACTGCTTTAACACATGTTTTGCTGCTTTTTTTCTGCTCTTTGATCCTTTTTGCTTAAAAAGCTGTAGTGACTCCATGGAACAGAAAATACTCGAAATGTGGCTTAAAAATGTTTAAATCATATCAAAACACTTGTTAATCATCTTTAAACCGTAGCTAAATTGGGTAAAAATACTATGTTATCACGAAGCCTGCTTGACCGCAATGCCAACGAAGGCAAGTAAAAGATTGTTATTTTACTCGAACAAGAATAAATGCAACCTGGAGAATACAAAGGGGATGTTTCATGAAATCTTTTTTTTTGGTCGCCTATTACATGAATATTAGAGATATTTGATCTAATCCTATTATGATGTTACTAGAATACATGTAGTATATGCGATTACAATGAACAATTTCTTCAAACAAAAATTCCACGACGCAAATTCTCTCCGACAAGCGGTTCTGCATATACGACATCTCCATGATGGACATGCTCTATCCACAACACTTGGTTCTACGACAGACGATTATGCATGTACGACATCCCCATGATGAAAAAACTATCTCCGCAACACACGAGACCACGCCGCAGAACTCTATTTGCAACATTCTAGAACTTCTGACAATCATGCATCCATTAATCTGCAAGAAATGGTGCTCTCTGAGAATTAAACCCCATATGTGGTGTAGAAGCCTTTAAACCCTTGACCAATGGGCCAATGTGTCTTCCACAAACTCTTATTAAGTGTTATTTATTTCTTTCGATATTTTTAGAATAAGTTTCTATCTATTTATATGGCTTTGAAACATTTAAGAAAGCACAAGTTGATTACTAAAAAGTTTGAGATTGTTCATCTCGTTGAATAACTTCTAGGATAAATATTTCTTCATATATGTTTGTCGATACAGCCTGAGGTTAGTATCATGAACTAGTTGTTGATTCTAGGTTGATTTACCCACCAAAAGTGCATGTTAAACTACTTGAACTATCATTAGATTAGCTTGAACTTCTAACCTGCAAAATTTGAGTTATTGTGTTCTTGTGAATGATAAACGGACTTTACGAAATAACATATATAGCTGTGTGATTTCTTGAAAGAGTTGAGCAATTAAGTAGTTAAGGTACATGTAACTGAGGTTGGGAGAGTAGATCAATTACATAATCATGTTTTGAGTTCTAGAACTGATCTCTAATCACTTTCTATCATCCTTTCGTTGAATAGGTTTCAACCATGAACCCTAGAAATCCCTCATTTCTTAATATTTTCACTTATAGCTTTTAGGTTGTTGTTTACTTGCTCTTTACTTTTTTATTTCGTTTATTTTCTTACTTAGTCATGTTGTGACAAAATCCCAAAAATTCCTTTTTTTTTTTTTTATCATAACTCTTTTCTTTTTTTTTTTGTTTTATCATAACTCTTTTCTTTTTTTTTGTTTGTTTTATCATAACTCTTTTCTAACAGATTTGTAGTATGATATAAATCTTTGTGGAATTGATACCTTAAGAATTACGATAG
This sequence comes from Cardamine chenopodiifolia, assembly GCA_963922655.1. Lineage (NCBI taxonomy): Eukaryota > Viridiplantae > Streptophyta > Magnoliopsida > Brassicales > Brassicaceae > Cardamine > Cardamine chenopodiifolia. The sequence continues at coordinate 10,114,038 of OZ000486.1, read as the reverse complement.
ATTTCCTGTGCACTTGCAGGTGATTGTGTGGTTATTTAAGATTTATGACTTGGTCGAGTACTAAACAATCTTGTGGGTAGAAGGGATCATCTTCACTAAGTAAACAAGTTTACTTATGCCTCCATTTATGGATCTATGGCGGTTTTCATGATTTTATGTACAAGAGAACTGGTTACAAGTGGGGAGAATCCCAAAAACGATATCATACATTTACTATATCTCAAATATAACATTAGTATATATATCCAAAAAAAATATCATTTATTAGCAAGGTAATTATTTAAGTAAAATCTTTATTCAAATCTCTAAACAATATCATTTTATCAAGAATTTTTAATTATTCATTTTAAACAAAACAATGTAGTTTCATACTTGGCATCCTTGTCATCATGATGTAATTTTCTTATAACATTGTGATGATAAATGTGTGATTTACCTGTTGTATTTGGAACAATGATTTTTTTGATGAGGATGCAATATTATGAAAAATTTATTTGTCAATGAGGTTTTACAGCGACACAAAAGGCGGATAGAGTATATGGGTGTAAAAAATATTCAAAATTTAATAAAAAGTTTGATATTAAAAGAAATAGAGAAGATTAAAAGAAGGTTCAATAACATGTTGATGTGGCATCCATGTCATCAATCTACATCATCAGAAGGTTGACGCAAATGCATATGTGACATCCACATAATCAGAAGTTAATGGTTTCTTAACACCGTAGCAGTGTGGTGTGGACATCAAGTTAGAAGACAATCTCACGATGCACCAGAAGTAAGGGAAGTGCCAATGACTCAATAATGCAATAGGAAACTTCGAGACAAGTTCAATACAGTTGTGGAGTCTCTTCTTAATGCCATGGAACCCTTACTAGAACCCCAAGCATCCGTACCAAGTCATTTCCAAGCTGAGAAGACTCAAAAAGAACCATCTCAGTAAACCACTCACCCCTATAACAAGGGAGGTAAGATTAAACTTAAAAGTGACTATTGTAACCATATTTGTACCCTAAATCAATAAAGAGCTTCAGTCTTCTTCTTTTTCGTCCTCTCGGGCCGATTGAGTGAAGAGAAACGTTTGTGTTCTTGTTCTTGAGTGTGGATTCCCCCTTGAAAAATTTCTTGATTTATCAAAGAGCCTCTCATACTTTTTATGGTGCCATTGATCAATCCCCATCACTTCTAATCGAACCAACAAAAGAGAGCGAAGGCCACTTTGTTGTATCACCATCACTATCGCATAAGTCTCTCCTTGAGTCTTATATCAGCTGGTATCAGAGCTTAAATGCTCCTAACCCCAGGTTATTTCTATATTTTACCTTTTCTCTTTCAGGTTTTGCTAGTTCTACATTCATATATTCAAAAAATAAAATTTTGCAATAAATTTTTCATCTTGCTCGTGAGGTTGTTTTAGTTTCATCAAGATAAAAAAAAATTATATCACCTTGTGGCATTGTTAGTTACTCGTCATATAGTTTTGCATCTTCATAACAAAAACCCTAAAAGTAAATTCGTTTGTTCTAGTTTTGGTTGTGCACTGATATTTCTTTTTAAATCATTTGCTAGCTTTGTTTCAATTATAATTTGGCTTGCGCCACATAAGAAAAAATCAAATATAAATATTTTAATACATTATTTTCTTCAAGTTCCTAAATTTTGTTTCATTTGTTGTGTTATTCTAAGAATTTGATACTCAAGTTGTTTAATTGTGTGTTTAGAATTATCAAGGCTGAGAATAGCAATCTGGACAATGTAATAGCTGAGGTGTTGGCTGGCTTGAGCGATGCCAAAGACGAGAACCAATCATAAACTTACCTAATCAAAAAGACAATGAACATGTGCAAGGGAATCATCACCAAGTACCTCCTTACTTACGAAAAGTTAGGGATTATAAAACATTGTTGATTAGGCGATGATTTAGTCGCTTAATCAACAATGTTTGATTTATCAAACAAGAAATTGGATGATTTTGCAGTTTATGTACTTCAGTCTGTGTAAGAGGTTGCAACGTGTGTGAGAAATCATCATTCACACACATTGCACTGTCAACAAAAAAAGTATGTAGTCTCATCATCATTGGAGGATCATGCACTTAAATGGCCAGCAAGCTAATGGTAGGTAGACATGGTCTCACCAAGACAAGACATCTGAGACACTATGAGCTTAGGTTGTTGAATGATAGTGTATAATTGAAGATTAAGGAGTAAGTTACCATACCATTAAGTCTAGGGAGATATCATAAACAAATTCTTTATGATGTGGTGTCAATGCAAGCCGAACATATATTATTGGGTAGCCGACATTTTAATCGTGAAGTTAAACATGATGGACATACCAATTAATACTCCTTTTTGCATGACAATCGTAAATATTCTCTTGCACCTCTTACACCGACTGAAGTACATAAACGACAAAATGAGCAAGGACATCCAGGTAAGTAAGATTGATCTCTTTGTTTCATCTAATGTTATACGTAAGCATTTAGATTATAAAGTATGTTTTTAGGTTTAGAATACTTAGAACTACCAGCCAATGTGACTTGTCTTCTTAAGAAGTTTGAGGATGTCTTCCCCGAGGAGATACCACCAGGCCTACCTCCCATCTGAGGCATTGAACATCAGAGTGGTCTTGTACCCGGTTCAGCCTTACCAAACATATTCGCTTTAGAATGAATCCAAATGAGGCTAGAGAGTTAGAGACACAAGTCCATAACCTTATGTCTAAAGGATACATCATAGAGTCTCAACCTTTGTGTCATGCCAAAGGAATATGGTACATGGAGGATGTGCGTTGACTCTCGTGCCATTAATAAAATCACCATAAATACCGTCATCTGACTCCTCCCCTTGCTGACACACTAGATTAGCTTAATGGAGCCACCATATTCTCTAAAGTAGACTTGGGACTTACACATCTTTGTTTCGCGGACGACATAATGGTGTTTGCAGATGGTATAGTCCGATCTATACAAGGAATTCTCAGAGTGTTTGAGAGATTTGCTTCAGCCTCGGGCCTAAGTATGAGTATGGAAAAGACGACGCTGTTCATTGCAGGGGTATTGCAGGAAGTCAGGGACTCGTTGAATCTGTACCCGTTTGAGAAAGGTGCTCTGCCAGTAAAGTACCTCGGCCTTCCGCTCCTAACCAAAAGGATGACAAAGCCAGACTATCAGCCCTTAATAGACAGGATTAGGAAGCGCGTCGCTACCTGGAAGAACCGGTTTCTCTCTTTTTCCAGAAGGTTACAACTTCTATTCTCGATAATTGCTAGTCTCACGAACTTCTATTCTCAATTCAAACTCGCTGTCGGTGAATTGGATAAAGAAAAACTTAATTCAAAAGGGATCTTTCTGGTCTATGAAGGACACAAAGACAAGAGGGTCTTGGATGTGGAGTAAAGTCCTAAAGTACCGCGACTCAGTGAAAACATTCCACAAGGTTGAGGTATGTAATGGTTCAAATACATCCTTTTGGTATGATGATTGGTGTTCATTGGGCAGATTGATTGACGTGCTAGGGGAGAGAGGTTTTATTGATATAGGGATAAGAGCGGGAGATACGTTGGAGAATGTGTTCGACAACCATAGAACAAGGCAACGTACACCACCGTTGTTGGCGCAGGTGGAAACAGAGATAAGCAGGCTACAGAATCAAAGAAGGAACGAAGAGGATGTGGTGGTTTGGAAGTATAAAGAAACAAATTTTAAACTGGCTTTCAGGACTAAAGAAATGTGGAACCAGGTCAGGTCACAAGGAATCCGGAAGCCTTGGCATCAGGTAGTATGGTTTTCTCATGCTACGCCGAAATACTCCTTTATCTTGTGGTTAGCGGTTCTAAATAGGTTGACGACCGGGGATAGAATTCTCACATGGGTGCCGAATACTTCTCCACATTGTGTACTCTGTTCCAACCCCCTTGAGACGCGCGACCATTTGTTCTTCATGTGCCCATACTCGGTGCAAGTATGGCACAACTTGGTAAACGGTTTAATGGGAGAGCACTATACATGAGGTTTTGATGAGCTACTTGAATTTCTCAAGACAAAGAAAAATGGAACAGCGGACTACATGATAAAGTACACGTTCCAAGCTACAACTTATGCGCTATGGAGAGAAAGAAACATGAGGAGGCATAGAAGTGTTTCGATAGCAGAGGACAGGATGATCTATGAAGTGGGAAGGGCTGTTCGAAATCGATTATTTACACTTCAAGAGTAGGGGATTATGACAGATAGGCTACAAGTATGGTTCGCCTCAAGATTATGAAGGGTCTTCGAATAATTTTTTTCAGCACATTCGCCTATGGTAGGTACTCTTTTTCCCGCTGGAGGTTTTGTCCCAAATGGGTTTTCCTTCTTCAGGTTTTAACGAGGCCTCCATAAAGCGTTTCTTCAGAGCAACAAATCAAAAATGTCAAAACAAAATATAACACTTGATGTAACAATGAGTTTTCTTTGAATATAATTTTACATTTATTCAAAAAAAAAAAGTAGACTTGAAAAGTTGATATAATTAGGTCCAACTAAAAGAAGGGAATGAGTGGAAGACTGCACTCAAAACTAAACAGAGCTTATACGAGTGGTTAGTTATGCCATTTGGTCTTACAAATTCACCAAGTACATTCATGAGGCTTATGAACCATGAGAGCCTAAATATGTAAGTTTATTGTGGTCTATTTTAATGATATACTTAATTATTGTACTTATTTATCATACCACTTGAAGCACCTTGAGCAAGTATTAGAGACTCTTTGCCAAGAAGGTATTTATGCCAATCACAAGAAGTGCATATTTTTTACTGATCAGCTAGTCGTCCTAGGTTTTTTTGTAAGTTTGTAGGGCATGCATCTTGATTAAGAGAAGATCAAAGCTATATAAGAGTGGCAAACACCAACAACCATTGGGCATGTTCAGAGTTTCCATGGCCTAGCTAGCTTCTATAGGAGATTGGTGATGGATTTTTGTACCATAGATTCACCTTCTCAGCAATTATCAGTAAGAATGTTGCTTTCTCATGGGGAGAAGCACAATAGGAAGTCTTTCGGAGGAACAAGGATAGCCTCACACATGCACCCGTCTTGGCATTACCAAATTTTGAGAGAACATTTGAGGTTGAGTGTGATGCTTCTGGTTTAGGAAATGGAGCTGTTCTAACCCAAGACAAACAAACCATTGCCTATTTCAGTGAGAAGTTTAGTGGAGCCACAATTGACTACCCAACTTATGACAAGGAACTTTATGCCTTTGTCCGATCTTTGGAGGTTTGGCAACACTAATTGTTGGCCAAAGAGTTTGTTATACACATATACCATAAGAAATTAAAGTACCTAAGATGACAGAAAAAACACTAAAAAAAAGACATGGGAGATGGTTAGAGTTTGTGGTAACCTGTCCCTATTTCATCAAGTACAAAAAAAGGCAAAGAGAATGTGGCAGATGATGCCTTATCTAGGAGAAATACTCTCATCACTATTATGGATGCTAAAGTGTTGGGATTGCATGTCAAGAATACTTATTAGGAAGATCCAGATTTTGGTGTCATATACAAAGAGTATGAAAAAGGTGCCTTCAGACCCTATTAATAGCATGTAGACTACTTATTTCATGATATGAGACTGTACATACAAAGAGGATCAATGAGGTCATTGATAACTCAAGAAGCACATGGTGGAGGCCTTATGGGATATTATGGAGTAGACAAGATCTTGTTTGTGCTAGTGGAGCATTTCATTTGGTCTCACATGAAAAAAAATTGTGGAATGGTTATGCTCTAAGTGCATTGTTTGTCTAAAATTCAAATCTAGGTCACATCGTCATGTTTTATATAGGCCTTTGTCTATACTTAATGCTCCATAGGAGGATATTTCTATGGATTTTATTTTAGGGCTGCAAAAGATTCAACACAAGGATTATATATTTATTGTGGTGGACTGGTTCTCCAAGATGACACATTTCATACCGTGTAACAAGACTAATGATGCCACATAAAAAAACAACTTGTTCTTCAAAGAGTTGGTACACTTGCATGGAATACCTCGCACCATTGTATTTGGTAGGGACATCAAATTCATGAGCCAATTTTGGATGACATTATGGGTGAAGCTAGGGAAAAAACTTCTATTCTCAACTACTTGTCATCCTTAGACATATGGGTAAGCTGAGGTTTTAAACCATACTTTATCAATTTTTCTTAGAGCTACATTCGATACAAATTTGTGTAATTGGTTGGATGCTTAAATGTTACTTACTTAGCCCCATTTTATGGAGGTAAGAATGTTTTATGATCAGAACCTTCTAAAGAGGAAGGGGATGATGTGGACATCTAGCTAGAAGACAATCTCACCTATGCTTCAGAGGTAATGGAATGGCCAATGACTTGATCACGCACTAGGAAACTTTGAGAAAAGTTCAATACATCTATAGTCTTTACTTAATGCCATGGAACCCTCACTAGTACCCCAAGCACTCGTACCATGTCATCTCCTAGCCGAAAAGAGTCAAGAAGAAGTATCAGAGTGATCAACCAAAAAACACAGCAATTAATCTTCACTGGACCCCAGCTTCAAGATTCCTTGCACATGAAAATTTAACAGCTAACTACCAAGGCACATCTTCCTCTGGCCGAGTGGAATCTAGAGAGTGACACTCCAGCCTCTCTTAGCATGTTCCACGAGACATTCCACGAGCAAGGTAAGTCAATTGAATCGATTATAATAGCTCTGATGACTACAGAGCTTCATATTCACACAAAAACTATCCCTGGAAAAGAGTTTGATAGAAACAAAACACCCCATGATCGAGCTACTTTGAGAAATGTACGAGAGGGGGGCGAATTCCTCTGTACCAATCTGGCTGAAGGTGGAATCATCAAGCATCATAATAAGACTCAGTAGAGCATCAAGGGAGCTGGAAATAACTAAGAGAGCAATGCATAAGAAGAAGAGAATGAGCCGAGCACGTCAATGCAGCTTGGCCCATGCTTCATCAAAATAAGGTAAATTCTGGTTTTATTATTCCTGTCTATGCAGGTCGGATCGACATGTCTAGTCCTTTTGAGTGAATTAGAGTCTTTTAGGAATCCAGTGACAAGAAAGCCCAAGTTTCTATTTCTATTTTTCCATTCCTTTATTATGTTATTTCTCGTAAAAAAATTTTATTTGAGATTAAATCTCGACCCTTGAAGGTCATACCTGAAGGACTATTTAATAAAGTCCCACTGCAGCATTGTAGGAACTTTTTTTACCTTAAATCAATAAAGAGCCGGATTCTTCTTCTTCTTCCTCTTGACATACTTGGGTAAAGAGAAACTTTTGTGTTTTTGTTCTTGAGTCTGGATTTCCCCTTAAGCAGGAGTGCTTGCTATATCAAAGAGCTTTTCATATTATTTTTCGTGCCATCGATCCATCCCCATCCCTTCTAATAAAAAAAAGGAGAGTGAAGGTCAGTTTGTTGTTTCACCATCACTATCGCATAAGTCTCTCTTTGTATAGATCAATATATAATTTCTTAAAATTTTAAAAGTTAACGTACTAAATTCAAATGTTTGATTTGTTGTGATATTTTTCAAAGTAGTATAGTTCCTGTATGAATCAAACATATTAAATGTCTTCAAGTATGAAAAATCCGATTTCCTAAAACCGGTGTGAGAGAAAAATATTTGAAATTATTGTTTGATCTATCATACATTGAATCATGCTCCGCGAGAAGTTTAGGCTAGGAAAGTGGTAAATGAGGCTTAAGAAGAATTACTATTTTCTAAGAACATTGCTAGCAAAGAACAGGTTGCCCCTACCTCTCCGTTCTACACATTAAATTAGAGGCCTGGTTGTGGGCGATGAAGTCTCTCCTCTCGCACCATTCGGTTTGAGTTTCTTGTGAGATAAATTGTTTGGACTTAATCAATATACATGATACTCCCTCAATTTGTTCAAATTTATCTATTGAGTTCGATGATCTATTAGCTTTACTATATCTAAGGCCCTGACAAATATATGGCCCCAAGCCCAAATTTTTTTTGAACCTATTATAAATAGTTTAGAAAATAAAATGACTTAGTAACATATGGGATTTGAACTCAAGCAATTAAGGACCAATCCTTGTTGCTTTAACCAACTGAACTAGAGAAGATTTTGCTAGAAAATGGCCGATTAAAAAAAAGAGTTAATTACAAACATGCCACAAATTCTGAAATGTCATTCAAAAAATGCCACTCTGAGCACACACACAAACATTGCTACTTTCGCTATGTAAAAAGACTTTTTTGTCCTCCTGTTCAGCTAAATGTTTTTTCCATTTCTTTTTATTTGTCTACGAGTTTTCGTAAACAAATTTATGTTATGTGATATATCTACGCATAGTTATGTTTGGATAACTAAAATTTATGTTTAAAGTTTCTATTTACAATTTAGGATTTATTTTTATTAGGGTATAAATTTTGATAATTGATTCAAACCTAATGATATTAACTTTTCCGCTTATACGTTAGGACTTCGATTTTGTTTTCGTGAACAAATTCATGCAATGTGTTTTGTTCACAAAATGTTATATTTAGATAGTTAAAAAGATTTTTTTGATTCTATATTTATAATTTAAGTTTTAGTTTTCTATTTATAATTTAGGGTTTAGTTTTCACGGTTGCGTTTTCTATTTGTAATTTAGGATTTAGTTATCATGTTTGAATTTTCTATTTGTAATTTGTCCCATCTGTTTACGTACACAAATATATGCAATATGTTTTGTCCACGAAATAATCATGTTTGAGTAGTTAAAAAATTTTATTTGAGTTCTATATTTATAATTTAGGGTTTAGTTTTTTTATTTGGAATTTATAGTTTAGTTTTCTATTTGGAATTTAGGGTTTAGTTTAGTTATCATGTTTGAGTTTTCTATTTGTCATTTGTCCATGCGTTTACGTAGACAAACAGATGCAATGTGTTTTGTCTACGAAACAATTATGTTTAAATAGTTAAAAGATTTTGTTTGAGTTCCATATTTATAATTTAGGGTTTACTTATCATGTTTGGATTCTCTATTTGTAATATAGGGTTTAGTTTTCATGTTTGAGTTGAATTTTTGTGTAATTTTATCCATCTGTTTATATATACAAACACATGTAATGTAATTTATCCTTGGAATTGTTTTGTCAATTTTGTGTAAGGATAAATATTTTCGTGTACCAAATTTTTTTTTCACCTAATAAGAATAAATTCGTAATAAAATTATAATTGTACCTGCATTGTTCACATGTTATTATAGCAAAGTGATAAATCTCGATTCTCTCTCTTCTAAACCGGCAGTTTTCATAAATTTCCCAAACAAAATGTAAACTGAAGGCTCCAAACACATGCTTATCAGCTTGTATCTAAAGCCGGCACTGTATATCCACAATGTAGTGTGCTAAATGCTTCGTAAATAATGTAAGTACGAAGACTTTTTTCTTCATGCAAACACTATGATGCCAAAACAGCTCACGAAGCATGATTATTCTCACCTACTTAGTAAAATACGGTGCTTTAGCTATCAAAAAGAAAAATGTTGAACCAAAAAACAAAGCTATCAAAAAGAAAATAAAAATACAAATGGGTTTGATTGTTTAAAAAACTTCAATAAAACAAAAAGAAGTTTGACAAGAAAATTATATGAAGTGATAGAGGTTATATTGATGCAGCGGTAGATGCATAGTTATTCATTAAAATTCATCTACGAAGAAGAGAGCTTCATAAACAAATGTAACATGTATCAAAGTTTACCGAAGCTTGATAACAACAATAACAAAAAAATATATCAATTATAAGAAGAGTAATTTACTCTATTTACTCGGCTTCCTCAACAGAACTCTCGATTCGAAGAAGAACGAATCCAACTGCCACACCAACAAGTGTAAGAGCATTCATGATTGCTGCAATCTTGAAAATCTCTCCGACAGCGTTACAAGTGGTGGATAAAGCTCCACCAGCACCTCTTCTTCCTTTGAGAGACATCACAACATTGGAAAAGCATTGCTCTGTGCAGATTGGTAATCCCATTGAGACAACCTTGTTGTTCTGTGCCTTGAGACCTCCGTATGAATTAAGTCCACTTATGTATGAAACTTTCATCTCAGTTTTCTTTTGGGTTTGTGCGGATTTGGACACGATTACTGATCTTGTCCATGAAATCACCGCCGGTGCTGCTGCTGTCACCATTTCTTGCTGGAGAAAACAAGAAATTGATTAACAGATTCAAGAAATCAAGAAATTGGAAGAGAGAAGAGAGATTATTGATACCTGTGAGTACTGAGTTTGCAAGGATGCAAGAGAAGTGGAGCGACTCAAGAAAGGAGACGCAAAAGATGGGAAGCTTATTTTTAAGGAAGGTGGAGATATTGGATAAGGAGGTTGTGGTTGCCACAGTCAATAACGGCCAGATGGATTAGTTATTTTTATCAAAATATCTGTGAACACACGTTTCTCATCGCTTTACTTAATTTTTTTTTTCTCAGTCTAATTTTTTTACCCTCTCTAATTTTACACCTCTTCAGTTCCCTTTTTTTAACAGTCGGTTACTTCACAATATCAACTTTTTTTTTTTACTTTATCAATTAAAAAAAAGATGATTTCATCTTAAACTCATTCTCCTAAATGTAATCGAGGTCTCCCGTCCTCAGTAACTCAAAGCTTTTTCTAACAAGAAATGGGTGATTACCAATGTGTTGTAGTTTTTCTTTGTTTTTCCTCTGTTTGTCTATCTATGTTTCTTTTTACTCTTGTTTCTTTTCTTGAAATGTTGGATATCTGATCTCTCTTAAGAAAATTATTTTGACCAAAAAAAACTGTAACTCATATTTTCATTGTGTTTTTTTTTTGAATATTATGTAAAATTATATTCAAAAAAACATTTTTACAATAACGTTTTTATTTTATTTTTAGAACAGAACAAGAGCTCTAATATTGAATAGGGAAAATGGTTGACTCATTAAAACCCAAAACAAGAAAACCTAATTGGGATAAAACCAATTCTTGGGAAAAATAGTACACCCATTTTCGATAGAGATGAAAAACAGAAAACAATGATAAAAGATTGTAAAACAGCAAAAAAAAATAGATACATGTTAGGAAAACTTTAAATTCATTTCGCAAATCATTCTTGTAACCCATTCTTCATAATGTTTTGACTTTGCATTGTTGCGAGTCGATTTCGAAAAGCCCTCCCTACATCTCTAACCAGCATGTCAATGAGTGATAGAACTTTCCCAAGTCTCCTCTGATTTCCCAAGCCATAAGAGGTATATGGTAGCTTGGAAAACATACTTAGCAATAAAAACTGGAGTCCCCCTGTTACCTGAGGCCATAACGGTTAAAAGAATGTCTTGAAACTGATTTGTGTACCTTTGATGGAGGAAGCCAGAAATGAGCCTATACCATATCTGAGAGGTGAAAGGGCAAGAGAAAAACATATGATCTCTAGTCTCCAACAAGGTAGTACAGAAGACACAGCAATAAGAAACATTAAAATTCCACATAATCATTTTATCACCCGTTGTCAAACGATTAAGAGCGGCCAACCACACAGTAAAAGAGTATTTCGGAGTAGCTTGAGGTAACCAGAAACCCTTATACCAAGCTTTCTCCGGAAATACATCTGTTACCTGATTCCAAGTATCATTTGAAGAGAACTTGGACTTAAATTTACCTTCCTTACATCTCCACAAAGCTATGTCTAAATTAGCATAAGTACAGTCCTTAAACTGTTGAATCTCTTCCTCAACCTGTGAGAGAATAGGAGCTCGGTGATGCCTACGTCGATGCAATGCAAAAACATCTGCCAAAGTATCCGAAGATTTAAAATTCCTATATCAATGCAACCTCTGTCCCCCAACACTTCAAATAGGCTACCAAGTGAACATTGTCATTGTTTAAATGTGAGCGGTTTTAAATCTTGTTCAAAAAATTGGCTGCCTAACTTCTTAAACGGCTAGGTAATAGGTCATTACCGCGATTTTTGATTACTTTGGACAATTTAATTGGTAAATCGATTTTGCAGCTACCTAGTGTATTAGGCATTGAAAATGGTCTAAAGTCACTGTTTTATTTTGAAATGTATATTGAGTTTAATCCAAAAACAAAACTGTATTGTTTTTATAACTTTACCTAAGTTCAAAATGCTTCTACTTATAAGAAGTATTTACCAAGCAACATTTATAATAAGTATTTTTGTTGGTAGCTTATTGCCAATATAATTTTTTATTTTTGATAATAGGTTTCCAGTTGAAAGAAAAGAAGAAGAAACTATTACAACCCAACCACACTAAAATAAAACCAGCAATTGGAAAGTAACCACTAAATTAGTAAAGCTAATAATATTGAACCAAATATCGTGAGAATCTAAAGTCGAGTTAGTGTTAACCTAAGTGATGAGAGGCCTCCGAAGAAGCAGCAGTGTGAATCTTCGCCGAAATTTGTCTTGGAATCCGATCGCCGAAATTTGTCTTGGAATCCGATGAAGGGTGATGCAAGCATGAAAACATGATGAAAGATAAAGATGATGGAGGATGAGATTAAGCAATTGGACTAAGGTCACTCTTTACTTAATCATTGGATGATCAATGGAGTCAAAGTGGAAATATGGAGAATCAACAACTGGACTAAGGTTGCTCTATGTTGATTTGATAGAGATGAAAATGAATAGAAGATGGATCGAGAGCACCACAAAGGCTATGACAAGGTCTTTGGTACAACTTGATAAATTCTAGTTCAAAGGATTCTCACACAATGAACTTAGAACTCCAAATATATCAATGCATCACATCTTGAAATAGAAAACCTCTCTGATATTTACTCAACTCGAAATTTATATTTTATTCATGAAATCTATAAATAGAGAAAATACATCCAAAATGTTCATAAAATTAGTTTAACATGCATAGCATCTAGAAAAATGAAATTCAAACTCTAAACTGCATGTAAGAGAGAGAAATAAACATTAGTAAATGCAGTTTACTATGGACAAAAATGAGTATTCACTTGATAGTTGTTGGGCTGAAAATACGCAAATAAGATCCATTCTTCTTAAAAATAGAGTCCATAAAGTTGCAAACTTTAATTAGATGTTTTTGCTTCCGCATCAGATTTGATGATCTCATTAAAGGGGTGGGAATTTCCAACATCCATATTGATTATGAGAAGCCTGAGAGAGGTTGAGTTGATTATGACAATAGAGAGTTTGAAATCAGTGGATCATTTGTTTGGCATGTGCCTAGTCCGATGGAGCGAAAATATGTAAAACATCAGATAGCCATCCTCAAAGCAAGATTGAAACCCTCATATCATTAGCCTCAAGATATGTGGTGCTTGTGTTTCCTATTCTGGAGTCAATCAGAGCAATGAGAGAATAGGACGAGCGATAAATGTGATGGTGGGGTCTGTGATTCCTTTTAGACCAGGGTAAGTAAATTGTGCATTGCCAGACCAATATCACAAGCCGCTTGAATTTCTTAGGACCTATGAGTTATTGAATGTTTCTAAGAGTGATGCTCCATAATCTGTAAGGTTGCATGTGACACTGGTAAGCCACCAAGCTTCAGATGGACCAACTATAGTCGTATTTGAATAGTAAATGATCTCAATTTTCCAATGAAGCATTACACAACAAGCAATTAGGGTCCGTTACCACTCCCCAATTTGATAGTTTTTCTCTTGTAGGACAGTTTTTGAGCACAAGAGCCAAGTTAGGAAATTGTTTATACGATAAGAATTATGATATGCCATGCCAATTCTGAATTTATCATAGGTTGTATTGTTTATATCTCACTCGTAGTAATGATCCAAATAAGTAAGAATGATAGTCGTAAGAAAAAAATGTAGAGTAACATGGTTTTCTGAGTGTGCAGGAGGGAGCATCCACTGGCCATCATTATATTGATCACTGATTTTGTGATATACCTAGTCTGGAGCTCATGCAAGTTGAGAGATATATGTCGATGTTGCCATATTGGTAGCAATTTTCATGTCAAAACATATAAGTTGTCCCATTTTCCACTCTCAATTTGATAATATTGAATGCTTTATCTTTTTCTTTGGGAATCTTTTTTCTAGACAAGAATAGTTTCTCCTTTGATGAATGGTCCAATTGTTATTGAGGCATCCCTTTAACATCTTTGAACCAGGCGACCCATATGGAGCCCGATTGGAAGAAGATAAACCAAACTAACTGCAGCAGATATGCTGAAAGATCCCATCCTAGACTACCTAAGTCTGAGGAGGTTCCCCCTTAATGGATCTCTACATGATCTGAACCTTAATCAATTTTAATGCCCATTCATTAGTTAAATTTATTCAATATTCATTTTGTGATTCAATACTTACAGTCGATATGCAATGAAAGAGTAAAACAATCAATCTAAGTACTTTATTAAGATAATTAAAGGATTCAATACAAAATATGAGTTGGCATATAAGCTATTACAAGTTGTATGATCCTATTTACTCCTATTCACCACCACATATCTTCTCGGACATGACTCTCGCGCCTAAACCAAATCCTTCTTACTCTCACATTAATTCCTTGAAAGCAAAAGAAGCGTAAGTAATAGTTATGACTTAGTGATGTGCTACACAACAAAGCAAGTTTTACGCATTCATTTGCTAAGCCCTTTAAATCAGCTAGTTCATCAAACCGTTTTGGTACAAGGGAAATGATCTAGATCCGGCCAAGTCTTGACCTCCTTCTCTCTCTTCTTTTTCCTTAAAAGTCTCTTTTCTCTCTTACGATTTCTTTTCTTCCTTCTTTCTTTCTTTTCTCTATCCTCCTCTCATTCACGATATAGTCCCTCTTCTACTCTTTATTTATTCTCTTCATCTACAGATCATACAACATGGTGGTGGAGTACAACACACCCGGTGGGGGAAGAGACACTAAGGAGACAACAACGAAACACCTTTGTCCGCGACAGAGAAAAAAATACTATATTAAGACGTTAGTGACCTCGGTGAACAAAGGCGGCAACAACAACATGACCACACTTGCGTGGAGTTCGTGATTCTCTTGGCGGCTACGGCTGCGCTAGGTTTTTAGGTTTTTATTTATTTTTTTCTTTCGTTGGAGGCTGCGCACACAAAAAAAATCACAACAACAACATGACCTTTGTCGATTATTTTTATTTTTTCACTTGGGCACTAATGGACTGTCCCTGATTTTTGGGCTTCATGTCTAGAATCGGAATGTTGCGAGTATCCCCCATTTATAAATGAGTTCATCCTCAATTTAGCAAGTATGTTTCTCCCCACACTTGGTTAGCAACCCAACTTGGAGCGTCATTTTCCTTGGTACTCTATTTGAGCTTTTAGATTTTTATCAGATCAACAACGAACACACACAAACGCAAAAATCGTACTGCTTGATATCCTAGATGGGCAAGTCTCCACTTGGTTAGGGTGAAAGTACTCTAGTTTCCGTTCACTATAAATAATTCTTCTCCGTGTCTCATTTTCAGCTCTTGGCTAAATAAATGACAAATTTGTCTTACATTGTAGTTGTATCTGATGTATATCCATATGACCACATGGGACCTCAAGTGTAATAATTGATTTATCTTTTTGGAGCCAAAAAAACTCATCCTTTAAATACTTTTCAAACTTGAATAGAATACTTCAATTTATATGTAGACTTTCAACACGGTTTTTCCATTAGCTTGACTTTGTGATATATAATAACTGATTCACAAACAGACAACTTTTCTAACAATGTTGCCGAAGTATAAACATTAGCCATGACCTTTATGGTTTTATCTGACATGTGGGTTATGACCTACCACGATTATGTTGCGCTCACTCTACAAATCTAACTTCCATGTGAAGTTTTTTTCAATTTATAAAGTTGTTGTAGTGTTTTCCAAACACTCTCTTTAGGGTCCTGGTTCCTATTGGAGTTAGTTCTTCCATGCTTTTTTTTCTTCTTTTTCTCCAGGAGGTACTTACTCACGTAGTTCTCATTTGCCACAAATTTCTATCATGCATTAGGCAGAGTTCCAAATCAAAATAATGTCATGTTCTCATATTCCTTAGTAAGTTACTTTCACTGTCCACAATGGATTCCTTTACAACATAGCTAGACTGGTGAGTTCTTGTTATTGCCTTCTTCGTCCAACCTTTTTTCTTTAAATCGGACCTCCATTGTCTAAAGCTTCCTCTAAATCCATATTACAAAAATTATACTGCTCTTTTGTCATCATCTACCATTCTAACTAAGCATGCTTTACAACTAACCAAGTTGCATCTTACACGTGGGTTATGACCTACCACGATTATGTTGCGCTCACTCTACAAATCTAACTTCTATGTGAAGTTTTTTTTCAATTTATAAAGTTGTCGTAGTGTTTTCTAAACATTCTCTTTAGGGTCCTGGTTCCTATTGGAATTAGTTCTTCCATGCTTTTTTTCTTCTTTTTTTTCCAGGAGGTACTTACTCACGTAGTTCTCATTTGCCACAAATGTCTATCATGCATTAGGCACAGTTCCAAATCAAAATAATGTCATGTTCTCATATTCCTTAGTAAGTTACTTTCACTGTCCACAATGGATTCCTTTACAACATAGCTAGACTGGTGAGTTCTTGTTATTGCCTTCTTCGTCCAACCTTTTTTTTCTTTAAATCGGACCTCCATTGTCTAAAGCTTCCTCTAAATCTATATTACAAAAATTATCCTGCTCTTTTGTCATCATCTTCCATCCTAACTAAGCATGCTCTACAACTAACCAAGTTGCATCTATCTACTTGTCGTCTCTGGCAGTCTCCTATCAATTTTCCATTGTCATCATACCTTTTCTATACATTTAAAGATAACTTCACCAAAATCAATAGAAATTATACACAACCATTCTCCATTCTCTCTAGAAGTCCATCTTGTGGATTATCGTGTGGTGTTCTCCCACACTGCTCTCCACCATTCCCTTTACAAGACTTCTCTTAAGTATTTTCCATACATAAGAATAGCTTGACTTGTGTGCTCACTATAAGATGTCATCTTTGAACTTTGTGCACTACAAGAAAGCAGACGGAAAACCGACTGAATTTTCGATGGAACTAGAATCTGTCGTAAAATTCTAATGGTTTTCCGACAGTTTTACGACTACCAATTTCTGACGGATTTCCCACGGAATAACCGACGGATTTTTGATGGACAGAAAATCCGTCAGAAAAAAACCGACTGATTTTTGACAGACAAGCACAAATCCATCGGAAATCCATCGAAAATAGTATACGTTATGTTCTGACGGATTTCCGACCGATGTCTGTTGGAAATCCGCCGGAAAATTATCGGAATATCTTCGGAAAGTTGTTGATTAATAAGAATGTTAATATGTCCATTGTATAGCCATTTGAAAAGTTGTATTCCGATAGATTTTTGACGGACACGACTTCTGTATATATATGTTTCCACATTTCTTCATTCATTTACACCACTCACTTACTCATTTAATCTCTTTGTAGCAAAAGTTAAAATATGTCTTCTGGTAATTATTTTTGATCATGGATGAACAAACCCTATGATAGATTCAGAATCAAACTTACAGAAAGATGAATATGCATGAGGAATCTGTGAGTTCATGGGATCGACCGGAAATCAATGGGGAGCAAAAAAAACTGGTAAGATTAAATATCCCTGTAGTATATGCCAGAATTAACATAATGTTAAGCTTAAGTTAGTTTGGCATCACTTGTATAGTAATGGGTTTATGCCCAGGTATAAGATTTGGTATTTACATGGAGAAACAAATTATGATTATGGTAGTACTAGTGAACCAAATGTTGAGGATAACATAAAAGATAGAAAGGAAGTAGATGTAGGTGCCGGTACAGTTGAGATGGTGAATGATGTGTTTAGGGAGAACATGTCGTCAGCCGGTTATGATGGAGATAGAGCTAAAGAACCAAATGTAGAAGCATAATTTTTTTTTTATATGTAGTGGTTGTAGAGAAGGTCATTCACTGTTATCATTTGCAAGTAGAATGATGACTATTAAGACGGACTATAATTTGGCGGAAGAATGTGTTGATGCAATAGCAGATTTTGTGAAAGATATTTTGCCTGAAGATAATCTTTCACCAGCATCATACTATGAGGTACAGAAACTAGTTGATGGTCTTGTTTTGTCGTATCAGATGATAGATGTGTGCATCAACAACTGTATGATATATTGGAGAGAAGACGAAAACCGTAAAAGATGTAGATTCTGTAGAAAACCAAGGTTTCAAGAAACTAGTGGGAGAGTTTAATTTCCTTATAAACGGATGTGGTATTTACCATTAACGGAGAGGTTGAAGAGGTTATATCAATCTCAATGCACAGTAGAGGCAATTAGATGGCATGCAAAGCATCGTCAATATGGAGAGATTACGCATCCTTCAGACGCTGAAGTGTGAAATTTTTTCCAATCAATATATCCAGATTTTGCGTATGAGCGACGAAATGTATACCTCGGGTTATGTATAGAAGGTTTTAACACTTTTGGAAAACATGGAAGACTATTCGTTGTGGCCAGTAATTGTAACACCTTACAATTTGCCACCATCTTTGTGCATGCGTAAAGAGTTTTTGTTCCTTTCCATGCTAGTTCCCGGACCAAAGCATCCAAGGAGGTCACTTGATGTATTCCCCCAACAATTGATATATGAGTTACAAATGCTATGGAAGCATGGGGTTGAAGCATTTGATTTTTCATTGCAGTAGAATTTCAAAATGCATGCGGTTCTTATGTGGAGTATAAGGGATTTTCCAGCATATGGTATGTTATCTGGATGGAAAACGCATAGAAGATTATCATGCCGTATTGTCAAGACAACACTGATACATTCCAATTAAATCACGGAAGAAAGACGTGTTGGTTTCATTGCCACATAAGGTTTTTACCTACTGAGCATCCTTATCGTCCGTCTAGAACATTGTTTACGAAGAACAAACAAGTGTTTGACTGTGCACCTCCAGAGATTGATGGAGGTTGTATATATGAGTTATTAAGAGATTTTGGCGCTGAGAGAACTCCTAAATTTGGAGGTAATGGGCATGATCCTGTTGACGGTGTCAGTGAACTTCATAATTGGCATAAAAAGAGTATTTTATAGGATTTAACTTATTGGAAAGATCATTAGTTGAGGTACAATCTAGATGTTATGCACGTTGAAAAAAACGTTTTTGACAACATCATGAACATTGTTTTAAACGTGCAAGCTGCAGTTGGAGGTCATGTTCCGTACCATTGGATGTATATGTTTGAGCGTTACATGTTCCACCTCAAGAAAAAGGTTAAAAATTAAGCAAAGTTGAGGGATCAATTGTCATACAGAGCCTCAATGAAGAAGTCTCACACTTTGCTGAATATTACTTTCCATCAGAACTGCGTACTAAGAGTAAACGGCTGGCACGGCATGATGATAAAGGTGAGAGAGCGATTTATCCGGTGTATGTCCCTTAGTTGTTTTCTCAAATTGGTCGAGTAAGTGGAAAAGGAAAGAAACCGAAATTATTAGAGCATGAGTTTGCACACTTGTATACGTATATCCTCACAAATTGTGAGGATATTGTGGAGTATGGGAGGTAATGATTAATTTGTTTATGTCAATTATCAATTATTTTAAATTAATTAATATGTGATTATTAAAATTTTTTGTTATGTTACAGCATTTACATGGTGCTAGTACGAGACTATATCATTGTTTTTCCATATGTTTATAATTTATAAAAATTTCATTGTTTTCCATATGTTTATAATTTCATTTTTTTCATTTTCAGGAATTATGGTCGATTTCATTATGTATCCGAGTCGGATGGATCGAGACGTGGCCGAGGATCAAGTCGAAACTGCTCCAGTCCTGCTCCGGAGATGAAATATCCTTCAGCTACTCATCAAGTGGGTTCCGCTCCGACCCAGATGAGCATAGATGACTTCCTTTTTCAACCCGGTTAGGAAAGATTGCCTCATCTTCATCCAGATTATGAAGACAACATTATTTGGTAACTTTATTTATAAGTTTTTTTATTTAATTTGTTTCTTCTTTAACAATTTTAAACTAATTTTTTTATAGGTTCCATATATCCCATAATGGGATATTGAAGTCTATCAATCGTATGCTCATATTGAAGTCTACTCAAGGAAGCTGAACTAGTGGAAGGACAAGTGGAACCAGAATGATATTCCTAGGGAGCTGCTTGCAAACCCAGACCTTTAGAATGGGTTGGTTGAGTATTGGCGGATAGATGAGATTCAGGTTACATCAGCTACTCAATCAACCAACTAGAAGAGTGACCAAAAGGGCAAAGGAATTGCCACTCACAATTTGGGAGCAATGAGCAAGCCTTCCCGGGAACAACAACTAGTAAGTGTTTTTAAATTAAAATTTTTATTTCACTTTATTTACTTACTTTAACTTTTAATAAAATATTTCAGTTCCGTCAAGAAGGTGTCCGTCTATCCGAGACGAAGAAAAGTCAGCCGAGATCGAAGCTCTCAACAACAAGATTGAGATTATCAAAGAAAACATGGCTGCATAGCTCAAACCACCTCCTCAAGATTAGAAATTTTTAGATTTCTAATTTTCTTGTTTTTTTAATTTAGCATAATTTACATTTTCTTTGGTATTCTTTTTACTTTTGTTAAAACTATTTGTTATTTTGGTTTCATAATTTTATTAAATTTTTTATTTAATTATATTTCTAATTATAATTTTATTAATATATTTAATTATAATTATTTAATTTTTATTTAAAAAAATAATTAAAAACCCGTTGGAAATCTGTCGGAAAAAGCCCGTCGGTAATTCTTCAGAAAAATGCCCGTCGGAAATCCGTCGAAAACAAACCCGTCAGAAAGTGGTAGAGTTAATCCGTCGGAAACATCTATCGGAAATTCATCGGTAATTCGACGGATTATAAACCATCTTAACTTTAAGGCATCACCACTCGTAACCAATCAACTTGCTCTCTTCGACAAAACGTTTGATAACAAAGACCAAACATATTTCGTTCTCGAAGGTTTTCTACATGATGGTAGATCAAATTGAGGAGCATGAAAGACCACCATCTCTAACAGAAATTCATAATAAAACCCTTCAATCATGAAGCTAAACTGCTCTCGAGCATCAAAGTGATTCAATTCATATCACTGTTATAATTAATCATGTATGTAGGTTATTTGTGTGCTCCCTAGACCGTACTAAAGGCACTGCCTTTGGCATTTGAAAAACATCCTTGTGCTCATCAATACCTTTCTTTATATTTTGATCCCCATTTTTTGATCAGAATGGCCTTCAAATAAGGTCGAGTGCTCTAGCGAATATATTATGCCTTCTTTCCACATAACTTTCTCCATGGATTTGATCGAAATTTGCATCCTGGCCAATGTTGGATCTTGTATTATTGTTACCTACTCATTATCAACCTTAAAGTTGAACATATGAAGACCCCAATTAATTATTTTCTCTCCTACAATTTCCAACCAAGAATACCCCAAGACCACATATGTTGTTCCCAAATCAAAGAACAAAAACTCTTAAACAATCCTAACACTTTGTATCGCCAAAATCATCCCTCAACACTTCCCACTACTAGTAATCACTTATGAATCTCCCACCAACACTATGAAGCCTCTAGTTTCAGTGATTGGCAGGTTCATGGCCTTGGCCTACTAGTTGGAAATGAAACTGCAAGTGCCCCCCGTAACTAGTGAAACAATGACCAAAGTCTTTGCAATCTTTCGTTTCATCTTCATGGACTTTTCTGCAATGAAGCAAACCATTGATAGTAGTTGATACACTCGGGTTTTAACATATCTAACATTGTAGGTAAACAACATACACATTTTTATAGAAAGGATTGAATCCATAAGGACTATGAAATCACAATACAAATAAGTGGATCCAAGTAAAGCTACAATAATAAAATATGGGGGTTTTGTATTAAGTGCAATGAAACTAAATTAATTAAGTAAACAAACAATGTAAATTCAATGGAGGAAGACATTGGGTATAGGGAATTCATAGGGATTCATGATGACTTAAACTAGAAGATTGAACAAGATCATATTAAGTACAGTTCTTGAACTTGAAAAACTAATGTAAATTTAACCTAATCTCGTAGTGTTAACTATCTAAGCAATGAATCCTAAAACAATACTCTCATTAAGTCCTATAAAAAATGTGAGCCTTTATCTCAGGTTCAATTGGTTCATCAAGTGCCTTAATATCAACTCTAGTTGATTTTAGGATACTTTGTTCACCTAAACTATGTTCAAGCAATTTTAACAATCACTATTGGTGCATAAATTAAGCTATAGATCTAATGCAAGGTAGTTAATCAAGCATGAGCGTTAAGAACACAATAGATAAAGAACATAAATATAGAAAAAAGTTTTGAAAACATGAACTTACACACTATTTTTTATCCCACCGCGCTGAACTTTCAATCATTAAGAACTTAAAATAGATCAAAGAACCAATTTTGTATTATATGTACTTACCAATAGCATAGCAAAATTTACCATAATCTTGCTCCCGAGATCCTAAGAAATTTCCGAAATCTCCATTCATTGATTATTTTTACGTGTAGTCTCACAAAGGGAATATCAATTGCAACACGGGCATGGACTGGAAAGATAGTTCGATGGTTGCTAAAATGTTTAGGCTATGCTGATAAAGACGGATGCAAGTCATTGCGCAATATCACAGTACGACGAAGACCAAATGTTAATAGACAACCTCATGAACCTCGAAATCTCTGTCAAGCTCAATAAACGTTCTAACTGATAATAGCTCTGAGCTCTGATAAAAGAAGCCTTGATTCCATAAGCTATCTGATCCAAATATCAGAATAAAAGAAGTGATTCCACACTTAGATTCTGATGACAAGAACAATAACACAAAGTTACAACTTTTTAAGAAAAAATCTTTCATTATATCAATGATGAAAACAAAGCTGAGATTTTATTGGCTCATAGAAAATGTTCCTATGAATTTAAAACAAGAAAACAATCGCACACTTTAAAGAAGAGAGCTGTTTGTGACTTTAAGAGAAAATATGACAAATAAAGAATGTCTTAATGGCTTGAATCTTGAGAGCTTGGGGAGGAAGTGATGTGCCTTTGGGAGTCTCTGGATGTGAAACAAGGTCTTAAAAACACGCATAAACAGAGAGATAAAGAGGCGTAGTAGTTGGATTCATTTGACTCCAAATAAGGGAATTTTGGTCTCCTTTGAATCCATATGATCAAGTTTGGTGTGACGCACCTAGGATCGTGTATGAATACCTTAAGGAGTCTCTTATACAAGTGGCAATGTACAAACGCGGCAGTATTGGTTAAAGAACTGTTGAGGGAGAACATAGGTGTGAATTCTCCCAAATAAAGCAAGTGTAGATTTAACTATCTATTTTGAAAATCAAGCTGGTTGGGTTGAATGTGGACGACTTCCTGGGTTAAAATAGAACCCACTGGTGCTCCTAGATGGTATCCAAGTCGTGGCATCAGATGATGAAAAGGATCTTCACAAGTTTCCTTATTTAGACCCGGTTTTGGACTTCAATGGTAAACTCTTAAACCAGCTCCAACCAAGGTTGATTTCTTAGATAATTCTCATTAGAATATATGATTTTCTGATGAAAATTTAAGCCAAGTTCCATTGGTTGAACAAACCCTCCATTGGGTAGCTCGCCTTGCTTTTAAACAGGTATGGATAAGCCTCCACGTCTGTTTGGCAATTTGGCTTGTTGGTTAATGATTCCACCTGAACCATTAGTCTTAACATGATTGATTTCATGGGGATATCCAATCTAGGCCATTTTCTTTATCAGAACTTGATTCGTACAAGAATCATCCTTGTAAGATTGTTTCGCATGGAATGGTGTTTGAAATTGCTGGTCTAATTAGTTCTCCTTGATGAATGGTTTTGATGTCTACATCCTACCCTCCATCTTCTTGAAGTTTTGACCTAAAAACATGATTCACATCGATAATCAAGTTAGTACTTTGAATTGTTTGAGGGTTGAGAGAATTACCTCGGGTTTGGTATGGTGGGGACTGTTTGAATGGATCCGGTGGTTTCTCTTTGATCAACATTGAGTAGATGATGCCACGTTTTTTACTCCAAGAGTATGCAATATCATCTTTTGTGAAATGTCCTATTTTACTTGTTTGTATTCCTTTGTATCTCTTCTGGTTTTTGATTAGAGTTTTTGAATCTGGTGGTTCTTCTTTGAGTAGGCAAGAATTTGGGTCCCCTCTAATCTCCATAAAAGACGGTGTGATCACTAAAGGTCTTGGTTCACCCTGGTTTTGACTTGGGTTCTTGACTTTGTTCATCTCCAGTAATTTGCCTTTATGATCCTCTTTTGTACCTATAATGCTTTCAACACTTTGGGCAAAACAGAAGTACATTATAGCAGTCTTTGAATAATCATAGACATGTAACCTATGCTTTAGTTTGGACCATTTTATTTCCAAGAAGTGTTACAACTTCTTGTTTCTCTTTTACTTGAAGTTCAAAAGAGAAAAATGGGTCCATAGGTTTCTCCAAAGAACCTAATCCTTCCTCAAACCTTTTCTAGAGTTAACAATTTCATTAACACAGAATGTGAATCATTAGATACAAATTGAAGCAAAGTGTTACTTACCTGATCAAGATCCTTATTGAGTTTGCCTTCGGGGATCAACACAACATGTTGACTTGCTTTTTGGTCGGGTGGCTCCTCTTTGATCAGAATGTTGTTTATAGCAACGTCATTTTACATAGGAGCTGCTGTACGCATCAAGGGCTATTGTTGTTGCTTCTGTTATATGCATTTAATATCATTCATTGTTTCCTCTTTTTGATCCGATTGTTATTCCATTACATCTGCATTGCTTTCAACAGTTTTGGCACAAGACAAGTGCAATAAGGCAGTCATGGAAATATCATAATTAGATGGGAAATTTTCATTTTGTAACTTTCCTCGTAGAGAAAAATTAACTTCGTGTTTTCCTTGATCCGAGACTAGGTGTGGAGGTTGTAAGGGTTCTTCTAGGAAGTCAGGATTAGGTTCATACATTGCTTCCTTGGAGTCTACTTCCATGGTGTGTCCTGCATAAATAACCTTTGTGAAATACAAGTGTATGACACTGGTATTGGATATTTTAAAATCTATTTCAACTAGTTTTTCTCTTACCCTGAGATTTTCTGTTTTTTGCTCCAAGTGTGTGTGGCTTACTACTCGTCTAGTGGGGCATTCCTTAGCTTTGTGTCATCTGTTTTGACATCTATAAAAAAATACTTCAATTGATTCAAAGTAGTTAGAGGAATTAACTTGAATTTGAGAGACTTGTGGTTCACATAAGAGTGTTGCAGTTGAATTTTGTTGAACTTCTTTTACATGAACTGCTCAGCCTTTATTGGAGTCTCCAGAGTGCTTGACGACACTCTACTTGAATTAGGGCTGTAGGAATTCCTTGGCTCAAAGATGGCCTGCAGTTTTGGTGTCGTCACCAATTTCTTCGATGTTGTTTGGTACAAAGGCTTGGTGGTGTGAATACGGGATGGTGCTTCTTTGCAAACTCTCTATACATTTGGATTTTCGAACAGGTTTGGTAGGATAGTAAGCCGCAACATCCTCTCTTAAACACCATTCATATGCATCTCCTTTAAGTATACTAAGGACATAATACAGCTTCTCTTCTTTTGGTATGTTGTTGGAGTGTAGCCAGTGTTTCATATTGGTATCCCACCTCAAATACATGTCAGGGTCCTTGCTAGAACCTGTAAATATTAAGGGATTAAAGTGTAAGCATGTTGGTTGTTAGTTTGCTTCTTTTGGCCGGCTGGTGATGATCGAGTTTCCACTCGGTTTGATGCAACTCCATAGCTATGGAACTTATCTTCACGCCTGGGAGGATGGTATTAATCACTTCATTGTCATCTTCTTCACAAAAATAGGAAATCAATTGAACAAAATTGGCTTGAGGCGTTAGGTATATGGCTCGGTATGTTGCTGACTTGAGCGATAACAATCTGGTGGCTCTGGTTCCAGTTCTTCATTATCCGGTTCCTCTCCACAGTCAGAACTGGAGCACTCATCATGCCACGTTTCTCTCCATATGTTGGTCCGTTGGTACACAACTCTTGTTCGGATTTTTCTTCTTGGCTCCAATTGGAGTTGTATGATTCATGCTCCACTCTATTCATAAAGTAGGACGCCATGTTTACTCTGCTTTTTCTCTTGAAGTATATCATAAATGAAACAAAAGAGGCGACAAAGTTTTGAGAGCATTTTAGGTTAAGAAATTTACAACTAAATAGAAAATTCTGATTTTTTTTTTACTTTTTCTTTTTGAAATAAACTAACAGCACAAAAATATAATTTCAGCAAGAAGAAGTTTGACTTTTTATTTGGGTTTTTAGGTTCTAATAAAACAAATTACAAAAATTAAATAAAATAAACTATAAAATTTTTTTTTATTGATTATTCCTTTCAAATCAAAATTAAAAATAGCAAAAATGAAGCAGATATATAATTTTTTTTTATTTAAACAATAGAAAAATAAGAAGAAACATTTTTTTTTTGTTTTTTGCTTAATAAAAATTAAAACAACAAACCTGAAAAACAGGAAGGATAAAGTTGGATGAACAAAACATGGGTTTTATAGGAGCTCTGAGTTCTGATACCAGATGATATAAAACTGGAATCCATAAAATCTTATCAATATGTCGAGCGTTGACAAGCTTTGTTGCGGAAGTGGGCGTTAATATTGATGGAGATGGAGCTTGCAATTGATTCAACAATCACACATAAACAAGAAGCCTTGATTTTACAAGCTATCTGATCCAAAAATAATTAGAAAGTAAGTGATTGCACACTTAGATTCTAATGACAAAGAACAATAAGACAAAGATACAACTTTGTAAGAAAGCAATCATTTATTAAATCAATGATAATGAGTGATTTAACGGTGAAAAAAAAGCTGAGCTTTTGTAGGCTCATAGAAAATGGTCCTATGAATTTAAAACAAGAAAAGAATCATAAAGTATAAAGAATATAGCCGTTTTTTACTTTAAGAGAAAATCGGTCAGATAAGAACAGTCTTAATGGCTTGTATCTTGAGAGCTTGGGGAGGAAGTGATGCGCCTTTGGGAGTCTCTGAATGTGAAACAGGGTCTTCAAAACACGCACAAACAGCGAGAAAGAGACATTGTGGTTTGATTGCATTTGACTCCAAATAAGGAAAGTTTGGTCTTCTTTGAATCCATATGATCAAATGTGGTGTGGTGCAGCTAGGATCGTGTAGGAAAGCCTTAAGGGGTCTCTTATACATGTGGGGAGTGTCCAAAATGTGGCAGTATTGGTAAAAAAGCTGGTGAGAGGGAACATAGGCGTGAACTCTCCCAAAAAAGGCAAGTGTAGGGAAATCTCTGATGCTCCTAGATGGTCTCCAATTCGTGGCTTCAGCTGATGACAAGTTGGGTTCAGAAGTTTTATTATTTACACCTTATTTTGGACCTCCATGGTTAAATCTTAAATCAGCTCGGACCATGGATGATTTTATGTGATAATTCTCCTTAGAATATATTGTTTGCTGATGAAAATTTAAGCCAAGGTCCATTGGTTGAACATAACCTCCACTGCGTTGCTCGCTTTGCTTGTGAACGGGTCCGGCTAAGCCTCCATGTCGGTTTGGCAGTTTGGCTTGTTGGTTAATAATTCAACCTGAACCATCAGTCTTCTTAGGATTGATTTCATGGGGAATATCCAATCCTATGCTATTTTTTTTTATCATAACTTAATTGGTACAAGAATCCTCCTTGTAGGCTTGTTTTGCATGGAATGGTGTGTGAAAATTGTTTGTCCTTTTTAGCGCCCCTTGGTGAATGGTTCTGATGTTCACATCACCGGTTCTACTCATACATTTTTGCACCATAGACAACTCGAACATGTATTATCTAAGTAAAAGAGAACATTATACTTACCAGATATCCTTAGAGCAAAAACCTCTATCAATCCTCATACTCAATAATTTTTGCACATGATCGCACATGATGATGATGTTACAGAGGCCTGTCTGAAAGAATGGATATCCTCACGACTCTGCAGGCTTACCATGTCGCAATGTAGTCTTCGTCTGGTGCTCTACCTCAGTTGGATAAGCCGTCTCCGTCTTCCTCTAAAGTTTTGTCTCTTCACGATGTCATCCCTGATTATTCTTTTGTTCCGCAACTCAAACCAGAAACTCTACAACACTCTGTTCTGCAAACTTCCTCAGAAAATCAGCAACTTACAGCCCCGATAACCTCTGATTTGCAGTTAGATGTTCCGGTATCAAAAATCATAACTCAAAAGACTTGGGCTAAGGTTGCAAGCTGTACAAGTCTCGAAAAATTTGATTACACAGTTTCGAACATTGATGGACGATCTGTAGTGGCTGTTCCTAAATAAGTTCTTGAGGATGCAAAACCGCTTTGGGAGGATTTCGTGGTTGGCAGATTTGCATCCTCAGCTCCACATGTTGCTAAGGTCCATGTCATATAGTCAACCAAATCTGGAATCTGGGGGACAAAACAGTAAAAATTGATGCTTTTGTGGTAAATGAGACAAATATTAAATTTTGAATCCGCAACTCAAATGCGCGAAATCTGGTACTACATCGTGGCATGTGGAACATTTGTGAAATTCCCATGATTGTATCTAAATGGTATCCAAATTTGGAGGAAGCTCATACGGAACTAACATCAATGCCAATGTGGGTAAATATGAGTAATGTTCCGCCAACTTTGTTTTCATGGAAAGGGCTGAGCTTTATCGCTAGACCTGTGGGTATTCTGTTAAGGTTGCATCAAGATACTGAGCTCGTCACCAACTTTGATTAAGCAAAGGTGTTTATAGATGTTGATCTTACAAAGGACCTGTCATCGAGTTTCTGTTTCAAAGTAAAAGATGAGGAGGTTGCTATAAATTTTGAGTACTCATGGCTTCCAATGTGTTGTAAAATATGTAGGAAATTGGGTCATTCAGAAGAAGGATGCTTGGAAAATTTTCAAAAGACAAAGCCGATCATGGAAAAGGAGGGTGCTGTGAAACAGCTATCTCCACTCTTGAAAAAAAAGTTATGAAAAATATTGAACTCTGCAACTCTCCTGCAATTCTGGAGCGAGAGGAGGGTGAGATTATATCTTCTCATGCTAGGAACGAGTAGAAAACGGTATCAGTGTCTCATGGTAGGAACTCGGGGAAAAAAATTCTGGTTTATGGAGAGGTAAAGATCGCAACTCCATCACGTTTTGAAGTGATGCGTCTTCTACAGTTTGATACAGAGATCACTGAAAAAGGGGATTTCCCAAATACTGGGACCATTAAGCAATCATATTATGTGGTTATCTCTACTCAACAAGACTTTGTGTCTGGGTTGTTGTCGTCGTCTAGGAAGCTTGATGAGTTGGGTCATGAACCTGAGTTACTTACGGAGGCGTTAAAAAAACAGACATCAAATGTGTTAACATCTGTTCAGACATCTGTTCCCAAATCCGCTGTCACTCTCGAAGAGTAGGGGACCAAAATCTTCACGAGTTGATGAATAAGGCTGAGAATGCGACACGAGTTATCCTACCATGATCCTCTAAGGTTTCACATCAATATTTTGCTAAATCTTTTCAGAAAACTGGGGACACAATCCCGAGTGGCATTGGACGGAGGAAACAAAAGAAGAAGCATTGATGTCGTGTTTTTTCTTGAACATATGTGGCTTTAACAAATTAAGAAAGCATTATGTGATTAAGGATTTGATTAAAGAAAAGTCAATTATCTTTGGAGCTTTATTGCAAACAAGAGTTACGGAGGATAAGGCAGAATATATTGTTAAATCTACTTTTAACGATTGGTCTATGATCTCTAACTATGAATTTAATCCTTTGAGGGGGGGGAATATGGGTGGTGTGGAGCAAGTCAGTGTCTCTAACAGTGGTTTACAAGACGGGACAGTTGATTTCTTGTAAGATTAAGCTTCAGGGTTCTTTGGCGGAGTTTCTGTGTACTTTTATCTATGCTTCTATATCTCTAGATGAAACTGGCCTAGACGCAGAAGACCCCAAGTCTTAACACAAATAAAAACTGAAATAGGAAAGCACTGGGATTGTGCTTACTCTGATGAAGATATAGCAAGGATCATAAATTTAAATAAAAAATTTCATCCAAGGAGACAGGGAATCAAGTGCGGGAGGTAGGTCTTCCAAAATCATGGTACAAGGTTGTTTGGTTTTCGCATGCTACCCCGAAGTACTCTTTTATTGTGTGGCTAGCTGTTCTTAATCATCTTGACCACTGGAGACAGAATGCTCTCATGGAGCTCCACAGTCTCGGCTAAGTGTGTCTTTTGTTCAACACCGTTAGAGACTTGAGATCATCTATTTTTCTCCTGCAATTTCACTTCACAAATTTGGTATAAGCTTGCATATGGACTGTTACGACAAAGGTACACATTTAATTTCAATGAGCTGTTATACATTTTTTAGAACACGGGAAGTAAGAAAA
Source organism: Cardamine chenopodiifolia (assembly GCA_963922655.1). Lineage (NCBI taxonomy): Eukaryota > Viridiplantae > Streptophyta > Magnoliopsida > Brassicales > Brassicaceae > Cardamine > Cardamine chenopodiifolia. The sequence continues at coordinate 10,083,529 of OZ000486.1, read as the reverse complement.
CTAAAGCATTTGTGACAAAATACACTTTCCACGTTTTTATCTACGTCTTATGGAGAAAAAGAAATCAACAAAGACATGGCAAATCCCCAATTCAAATGGATAGACTAGTACGAGAAGTGGGGGATAGTTCGTAACAGTCTCTCAACTATGTAACTTCAAAGAATTATGACGGACGGGCTGTAGACATGGTTTGCTTCGAGTTTTGATTATTTTTGTTGTATTCAGGTATATCAATTTTCTTATGATTTTTCAGCTCTATCGTAAATGGTATGTACCCTTTTTTCCGGGAAGTGGTTTTGTCCCAATTGGGTTTTCCACTTATTTGGTTTTAATGAGGCCACTGTTTATCGATTTCTAATTCAGAGCTTTATTTTTCTCTAATTTTTTCCTTCAAAGAACAGTTGCACCTGATGTAAAAAAGGTTTTTCTTTTAAGATAATTTTACATATTATTCAAAAAAAAGAATGGATAAACAGGGTGGTAGAAGTTTGGCCATTTTAAAGATAAGTTTGGCCATTCGAAGTTTTTAAAAGGGTGGTAGAAAAGTGGAATTGAACTACAAAATTGTGATCTAATACACGATATCAAAACCTAAGTGAGAAGTCAAGTATGTGTTAAATGTCTTGTAAGATAAAATCAACGTTAGATCATTCAGATTTCCAAAGAATAGGGAACTTCCAGTTAGTTGATCCACTTACAGTGTTTCCAATCTTCAGATTACACACGGTTAGAAGTCTTGTTAGAAATTTAGTCAGCACAAAAATAGAATCCAAGAACAGCATAAATATTCCCATAAGTTTTGGACTTGGATAAACTACTGACTCAATAAGAAAAGAAACAAAGCGTTAGTAACCAGCATACACCCTTCCCCAGATCTAATTCACTGTGTCCTGCTGTGAAATAAAATCAAAAGAAACGGTGCTGCAAAAATTAACACTTAATTCAAAGAAAAGGTGCAAGAAAGCATCCCCAACGTATATTTGACTCGGGGATCGATCAATCTTGATGGGCAATCGTTCAATCGGGCATGTGTTTTTGTACTTTTTTGTTAAAGGTATGGATCGATCCAGTAGGTAGATTGGTCAATCCCTGGCTCCTTGAACGTTTAAAAATTTCACATCCTTTGTGTTCGGTGCCTATTCCTGAATACTCAACACAAGACGTGACTATACCTAGAAAAATCAATTTAAAATGCATAATGGTAAAAAACAACAGATGGGTTGCCTCTCATAAGCGCATGCTTAACGTCACAAGCCTGACTGTCATGACGCCTAAGCTTGAAGAGGATCCATCAATAGAATGGAACCTCATCTGGAACATGGTGTGCACGGTATGGTTGAGGTTGTTGACCATTGACAGTGAACTCGCTACCATCCTTGCTATAGAGCATAATAACACCATAAGGCCTAAATTCTTTTACCGTAAAAGTAACGGAGCTTAACAATCTGATCTTCCTAGGAAACAAAAACCATGAGTTAAACAACAGCTCTTAGTCATTGACAACAAACTCCTTGGGAATAAGATTCTTTCATGCCAAGTTTTGGTGTGTTTCTTGTAGATCTGTGTATTCTCATAAGTGTTTAAATGCAACTCATCACGTTCATTTTGCTAAATCAAACACTTATCTCATGCAGACTTGAACTTTAAATTCATGTGATGTGTTTTCCAAAATGCCTTGTATTCGAGCTCTATAGAAGATGAAATGATTTTCCATACACTAAATTTGAATGGAGTAGTCCCAATAGGAGTCTATAAGCATATGCCCAAAGAGAATTGGTAAGATTCAAAGACCAATGTTTTCTTGTTGTGCTCACAGCCTTCTTGATAATACTCTTTATCTCTCAGTTAGAGACCTCAACCTCTCCACTAGTTCGAGGATGATAGGGTGTAGCTATGGTATGCTTGACGCCATGCTTCTTTAAAAGGTTCTCAAAGATTTTATTGTAGTGAGAACCACCATCACTAATCACCATTCTCAGAACATCGAACCTTGGAAAGATCACAGATTTGAACATCTTAAAAATACCTTAGAGTCATTGGTAAGACTTGCCAAAATTTCAACCCATTTAAACACAGTCCATAACAACGAGAATACAAAGGTTCCATGAAGTCATTTTCCCAACAATCAAATACCTCTATTTCCAATATTTAATTTTGTGGCATCTCGTTCATCTTGTTGATGTTTCCCTTTTGTTGGCATGCATCAGACTTAACAACAAACTCTTTAACATCCTTGAATATTGTAGGGCACCAAAGAACAGCTTGTAGTTCCTTGGAATCTCACTGGAAAGTGGCAAACTGTCATGCCTAACTTGAACCATGGCAATGAAATAAAATGCCTTCTACCTCAGTCTTGGGCACACATCTGCGATAGAAATCATTTTCGTATCACCTAAAAGGTAAGGCTTATCCTATAAATAATGTCGCACAACTCGCAGAAACTACTTTTTTGCGTATCCGGTGAAGTCTGGTGGTGGTTTGTTTGCGCAAATAAAGTTAGCAAAATCAGTGAACCAAGGCAAGTCATTTGAAATATGCTTTAATACCTGGACATTGACCTATTCATTGTAGCATTGCTTAAGTACATCAACTACATATACATTCTCTTCAGGTAAATTTTCATCAATAGAAAGCTTTGCATCAACTCTCATCCTGGAAAGATGATATGCAACTCCATTTTCAAAACCCTTCTTGTCGTAAATCTCAAGATCAAACACTTCCAACAACAATATCCAACTCAATAATCTAGGCTTAGTATCCTTCTTAGATAACAAATCTCACAATGTAGCATGGTCTATGTGAAATATAACCTTAGAGCCTACCAAGTAAGAGTTGAACTTCTCAAAATTAAAAACCATGACTAGAAGTTCCTTCTCCGTAGTAGCATACTCAGTATGAGTATCATTTAAGATTCTACTATAACATGCATTTTCTTTTCTGACCTAAGGCTGCCCCTACTGCATAATCGCTTACTAACGACTTTTTAATGTGTGTCAGGTTTTACCTCGAATCTACACAATTAAAAGCTTGCAAATGCACAACTTATTTATGTGTAGTATTTGAGGATCGAATCCCACAAAAAAAAAAATGCTGATTGAACGAATCTACTAAAAGTAGAAATAATTAGGACGAAAATATATTTTGGGTTTCTGGGGTTTTAGGTGAACGGAAATATCAAGTAAATAATGAAAGTAAAACAGTAAAACAATAAAACAATGTTGGGCGTCAGAGAATTACTCATCTTATTTTAAAAACTATTATATAGAAATAGTGATTGTAAGAAGTCTTATACAACGCTTAAATATAAACAATCACTCCATGTATTCTAATTTTATTAAGTGGATCCAGTTATGTTGGTATTATTTTGGTTCTTCATGGTATGTAGGATACTCTTCACTTCAAATCAAAGTTGAATTTGTTTCCATGTTTGGACTCAGTTACTGTTAAAATAGTTACGGTTATTATGGTTATATACAATTTGTTTATTTGATTATCAAAATAAATATTAATATCAGTAGCATTTTCATTTTACACAAAAATTTAGGGTTATGATTAATTATATGTACATTTTCTACTTTAAAAATGGTTACGGTCATAATTTTAAGGTTACACCATGCGGTTAACCATTGGTTTTTAAACAGTTACAGTTAATTGACAGTTACGGTTCATAAGTGCGGTTAACCATAACAAATATATTTTTACGATTAACGATTATGATTTTTAACCGTTTTATATGGTTATGGTTCGGTTATGATCCAAAATACGGCTACAGTTAGAATATGGCCATGCCTACCAATATATATAGAGAGTTGATTTTCAAAATAATTTGGCAATTTGGAAACCTTTTTTTAATTCCAATATAAAAAAATAATCTTAAAATGTCTAAAGAAAACGTTAGAAAAATTCAATTGAAAGGATAATAAATTCAAGTCTCTGTAAAAAATAAAATAAATAAAGAAATCATCCAAATCCCAGAAATAACATCAAGCAAGATGGAAATGCACATCTACTAGAGGTTCTCATCCATATCTTGAAAAAGGAAAAAAGGTGAATAACAAATTACTTAGTGAAAGGATCCTTATAATACACGTCCCGCTACAGAGGCCAAGACAACATGTTATTTCTTGGTCTTGTCTATAACGCTTTCTTCAAAAATTCATCAAAGACCAAATATTCAACCGCAATTATTAACCTGAGAAAAAGGGTGAGTAATGAATTACTCATTGAGGAGATCCGTTCCGCCCACTTGAAACACATAACACTTTATACTCCTATGCAACAATCATCAAAACACATAAACCTAGACAATAACAACAAGCATGCTAGATCTATTGCGTTGCTCGTGCTTCGAAGAATTATGGCCTCTTTAACAAACTATTCTTAGTACACATGTACTAACTTGACTCCATAAGGCACTCCAAAGAGTTCCTATCCCAATTATATCTTGACATCCACCAAATGCAGTCATCAAAGTCTATAATCTTGAAAACTTCTTGGTTCTACCACGCTTCCACTACAACTCCTTTACTCATGTTGGGGCTTAACCTCTTGCGAGTTTTTGAGACCCACTGGCTAAATTCGCGTTATACTTACCACAGATGCACATCTAAAAAACCAAATGTTTTGCATTACAGACTTCACCTCAACCTTTAAAGCTTCTTGGAATCAATTTCTAGCATCGCTCATGACCATCAATTCTAGTACAACGTGATACTCACTACTAATTACTCCGTCCTCAACGTCATTGCAAACAGACTACCTTGCATTCCTTTATAAAGCTCATCGTCCATACAATGAATCCACAAGATTAGAATTAAGATCATATTAAACTAAAAACAAAAAAAAGAAACTAATTTCAAGTCTATCGTTGCTGATATTTTTTTGTCTAGGAAGACTTTTTAAAAGTCTTGACCCTCCGGGTCGGAACCGGAGTGGACTTAATCCAGCCTCTGATACCAAATTATAATTTTTGTCCCACCACACAGGCCAATACAGCATGTTATTCTTTGGTCTCGCCTATAACGTTTTCTTCAAAAATTCACCGACCAAAATTTTAACCATAAATGCTAACTTGAGGAAAAGGAGAAAAATTGGTGATTAATGAATTACTCAGTTAGAAAATCCTCCCACTGTATAACACTCTCCAATCCTATGCAACAATCATCAAAACACATAAACGTAAACACTAGCAAACATATAGCATGTCCTTCTTGACAAGCTATAACATACATGACATTTCTCTTGTCCATAGTAAGAGATCCATACATTGGTAGGTTCAACCATCCTCGTGATGGCTTTTAGAATGCAATAAGTTGAGTTAGCCCCACATGGCCAAGACACTTGCATTCCGAGCTTGTTAGCAGTTTTGGACCTGTATGTTAACCTGTCGGTCCATCATAGTCTAGTAACGTGACTCTTCGTCACACAAACATACATACACATACTTGACACCATCATAGATCACATAACATTATCATCAAACATCATAATTATAAATATCAGACCTCCATTCAACAAGCATCAAAACATGTAATTTCTTATACGATCCAAATCAAGAAATCTAAGCCTACATACCATGATTCATGAAGCATAATAAAAGAAAGTATTTCTATGCCTCTGCATATATCACACCCTCACCTTAGGCACTAGATGATAGAAACAGTTCATGTTTTCCTCTTTACCATTCCTTAGGGCATGCTTTCTGTGTTTGGAAGTTCACAATTGTGTTACAAGAAAAGCGACTTAGAACTTTCCTAAATTATATGCAGAGGCATAGAAATAGCGACTTAGAACTTAGTCACGTTACAAGAAAAGCGACTTAGAACTTAGTCACCAAATCACTTGGATGAAGATCAATCTTGCCTTTTTGTACATTGATGATTACTCATGCGATCGCTAAGAGATGTCTACCAAGGATGATAGGATCTCTTGGTTCTTCTTCGAGTTCCAAGAAGACAAAATCCGTTAAGATCCAACATCCACCAACTGGATACCAAACTGATCGATCTCCTAATACCAGGGAGATCTTGCATGGCTTATAAGTGTGGAATACTAGTCATTCATTCTCACACTAGCTCCCATGTCACATAAGAAGTGGTCAAATTTGAAATCACCTATGTTGCATTGCAAAATGAAAATTCTTGGATTCTCTTTCTTTTCTAACAATTTTTTCTATAACAACACGATACGCTCGTATGTAAGGACCATATCACCCTTCTCCAATGTCACTTTGTGTATAAGGATGTCATTCATGTATTTCTTCAAAGTCAGAACCATCTTTACAGCATCAACAAACTGTAGCCTCACTTGCAGCTCACCTACAATGTTCTTCATCTTTTCCAAATCCTTCTCATAAGATTTCTTCTTTCTCCTAGAAGGGTATGGAAGCTTAGGCACATACGGTGGTGGTGGTACATAGGGTGGTTCTGTTTCAGCAGTGGCATTTTAACCCAACACTTTTGCACATGTAGCTTGATTCACAGATTTGTTTTCATTTGAAGAGTCACGTGATCGATCGATCCTTGTTTGGATAGGCCGATCATCTTCATCATCTTATAATTCTGGAATCATGTCCAATTCAGCAGATCAATCAATTTTTGAGGCGGTTCAATTGATGTGTGTCTGGGGTCAATCGATCCCTGGGATGGATTGGTCGATCTCAGTGCCTTGTGATTTTGGAGCGACTTATTTTCCAATTCTGATCATGATTGCCTAAACGTAGTCCTTTGGGTTGGTCTCTCACTTCCATGGAGGTGTTTTGACCAGTGTAGCAGTCTGAGAAATTTGTTTTTCCAACACACGCATGTGAGTTTAAGTTCTTAAACTTCCCACTAAGATAAATGTACATTATATCTACCTTAACATTGATCTTATTGGCAAACTGTTTTTGCCCTTTTAGAACTTGATGATACATTTTTCATCAATAGCTTAAGAACCATAGCATTCCCAAATTGTTGCTTAGACTGAAATCATGTATTATTGTAACTCTTGTTCTTGTTCTTAAATACCTGCATAAAGGTTTAGTGTGGCATATGGTTTGGAAATTTTCTGTTGCCAATGTTGGCTTGCACGTGGAGAATATATTTGATCGGCTGGGTTCTCCACATTGGTGCTTTTGTAAGAGAGATTCGGGTAATTTCGATAGTTCTGGTTGAATCCCTGATTCTTGAAATTACCATGTCCTCCTACATAGTTAACCTCTTGAGTCCCCTCAGCTCCTTCATAAATGCCACATTCTTGGTATTCCTGCTCCACACACAAATTCATTGTCCTTTGATGTGCTTTAATCAACTTATCAACCTTAACATTAAGCTCCTTGATAGTCTTACTAGTAGCAGCCACTCGCAGTCCCTATCATAATCAGATCAATGATTTGCATTGCTTGCTGCTAGATTCTCAATCAGCTTGATCGCTTCTCTAAGTGTATTGCTCATAAAGCCACTTCTACTTTATGTATCTAATGCATTTGATACTTCGACTCAATTCCATTGTAGAAGAAGTTTATCATATCTGATTGGATGTAGCTTTGATGCGGACAGTCTCTTAGGTATTTCTTGAATCATCCCATGCCTTATAGAATGATTTAGTAGCATCTTGCTCGAATGTAGTTATCTTGTTCTTTAGTGCAGCAAATCTAGCTTTAGTGAAGAAGTGAACCAAAAAACCAGCTCTGCAGTGTCCCCACCTAGTGATAGATCTTGGCTTTAACGACTTTAGTTATTGGTGGAATTTTTTAGTCGGAGAGAATGGGAATAACTTATAGTTTATATAGTCTTGTGGTACGCCATTCTAGCTACTTGTCTACAGATTTCCTCGAATATGTCAATTGGATCCATAAGGTTCTCGCTGGATAGCCCATCGAACTGGTTCTGCTTAACTAGCACGATGATATGAGGCTTGATCTCGTAATCTTTCCTTTGAATGGCGGGTGGAGTGATTGCTGCATGTTTCCTATAATTCGCGTGTGGCGCATCTTGCTCACCAAGTGTTATTCGTCGCTTTGGGCTGGTTGTATTTCACTAATTGGGGTGTGTGAGGTAGCAATAACAGAAGGCATTTGTGCAACAAACTCTCTTTGGCGCGTAGCATCAGTTTTCGAGAACAATCTGAGCAAACATCAAGGCAGCCAGAGAAGCTAGGATGGCTGGCGACCAACTAAGTCTAGGAGGAGGGATACAAAATCTTGATGAAGATTTTTTGGCTTCTGCTACAACACTTGAAAATGCTGCATCACTTCAAAATGCTTCATCACAGTAAGACACTTCAACTGAGCATAAATGCGCATAACTTAGTAATTGCATGCACTTGAGAACCAAGAAAAATTGAGAACATAATGATTAGGAAAACTAAAAAATAAATTAAAGGGATCGATCTGGTTGTAGATCGATCGATCTCCTGTGCGGAAACAAAAAAATATCCTAGAATTGACTCGAAACAAAAACTCGTAGGCAACATTTCAACTCTCAGGCTTTCACATTCTCTACCACTACAAGTGCCCATTTTTGCGCAGTAGTACAGATGAAGTCGAATCCACTGAGACCAAAATCACGCTACGAATCGTGATGCAACGAATTGAGCTAGGACGAAAATATGGTTGTTTGTAGTCATGATTAAAGAAAATAAATAAAGCAATAATGAAAAGCGCTTGTTAACTAACAGAGAAAGATGTTGGGTGCAGGGAATGTCACAGGTATCATTGATCGATTAAGCTATCTAACTAACTAAAGATTTGTTCACGAACCATTCCATAAGTCGAATCACTATTGTAAAGCTAAATTACTCTCGCATCGCTCACTATCTAACCATGAATCTCCATAGCACTAATGGTACTAGTATGTGAGCCCTAGATATTCATACCAACAATCTAACAAGTTGGATATGTTCACTTAGACAAAAAGCATAAAATCGTGTAGGCTAACGGTACTAAACTCATTAATTGTTTATTTCGGTAATCTAACTATTGTTTTCGACGCATAGATTAAACATATTGATCATAAGCTATACGATTTAAGCATTGCATTCACAAAAGATGAATAATTATAATGATAAATCCCTAATAGAAACTTAAATAAACCCTAACCCCAACTGGTCAACTACTCAGACAAAGATGCAATCATAAAAACCAAATTCAATAAATGCATCAATATCAAAATAAACATTAACGAGGGTTTGTACCACTTCTAGAAGAGTAATGATTTCTTCTCCCTTAAGCTACGAAATTTAAAAGTAAAAGCTATGAAAATTATGAAAGACAAGTTAGAACTTCTCTGGGACGACCAACCCTATTTATATTAGAAAAATGTCCTAAGTCGGTTTGGATTTGAATTTGATCGTCCAACGGATCAATCGATCTCCTTAAGGATCAATAGATACCTGCATTAAAATGTATCACTTCATTAAAAATTCATTCTGGTTGATCCTTCTTCAGATTAGTCGATCGTGATTAATCTTCTTTTGATCCTTGAAGTCTTGAAACGTCTGGACCATTGCTAAAACATATGTTTAGCTCTAATGACTTAAAAACCTGTAAAAACTATAACCAAAGCCAAAAAGACATAAAACTTAATCTAGACTCGTTAAATGACAGTGAAAACATATGAAATCAATGGATAAAATTATTAAAAATATGACACAACATTTATCATTTATGTTGGGTTTTTGCAAGTCCAAATCAATTCTTTATTGGTATGAATTTTTTGCTTTGGACCAACTGACCAAGCCCGCAAGGATTTTTTTGGGCTCTTTTAAGTTTATTATTTTTCCTTGTTTTGTTAAGTTGACCTGAGGCATAATCAGTAACATGCTTGATTAAGAGAGAACAAGCATAATAATCGATTAGAGAAGATAAAAATGCAACGTGGTCAAGTTTCAGAAGTCCTTACTTCTTTATCAAGAAGTAGAAAGATCCCAAAAATGTTAACCAGTCATTGAGGAACCAGGTTCATCCGAACAAGAGTGTACAAAACATGGTATTGAGGATTACTAAAAAAGCAGAGAAGGATGATGCACACAAGAATTAACGAGGTTCGCCAAAGTGCCTACGTCCTCAAATCAACAACTAGATTCACTTAAACAATCCTACAAGAAGAACTTGCCTAATTGGAATTACACGACACTAAGACACCTCTTAGCTCGTCACCAAACAATACCTAGCTACACACAGTCGTGGAACAACAAGACCTATGTTCCCACAAATGGCTTAAATTGTCTACCAAAACACCAACAATTGACACGATTTTCTCTCTATTTCTGGCTAGCTCTAGCAGCACACACCTCCTTGTATATATACTCATATACTTATGAGATATGCCTCCCTAGATTTATCAACAAAAATAAAATTATCTTTTTAAAATAAAAAGAATAAATCTTCAAGAATATCTTCTCAAATTTTCTCCAAGTATATCTCGATCTTCAGCATCTCGTGCCTTTATCCATGATTAACTAACCCACATCATTAATCTTTGCTTGCAACTTCCACGTCGCTTCTATCTACGTCATCTTCTAACTGATTTGCTGTAGTGCTTCAGGAAGAGACATATCGCTCCTTGTTCCCACAAGTCGTGTCCTGAAGCTTGCTCTTTCAATCTACTGGGAGAATAACGATGGTACATCGAAGGATCCTTGGGAAAATGACAAATTAATTCTTACAATCATGCTAAAAAAGAAAGCTGGTATGTCAAAGGATTTCGTGGCCATTCACACAAAGGGTGCTCTGGGCGTCGCTTTTCTGTGATCATTTGTTTATATTTAGGTATTGCTGCTGTTTGGGAGCTTCCTACCACCAAATCCTTTAATGTACCAACTTCCTTTTTTTAACATGATTCTAGGAATTACATCATTTTTTTTTTGAATACTATATAAAATTATACTTAAGAAAAAACTTTTTTACAAACTGTTTCAGAAACTGTTTAAACCGAAAAAACTTAAAAGAATGGTAAAGCTCAAAAAATAGAAGTATCGAAAGTGTTTGCCTCATTAAAACCCTGAGCTAGAAAACCCATTTGGGACAAAACTAGCTCGTGGGAAAAAGAGTACATCCACTTTCGATTGAGCTGAAAAATTGGAATAACAAAGGATCGATACAAAGCACTTCGAATGCGCTGGCTTAGGTTCTAGTGGTGAACCATACTTGTAGACCTGACTTCATCAATCCACAGCTGTTCAGCGTTGAAAGACGATTACGAACTGTCCTCCCAATGTCTCGAGTCAAAAGATCAATGGAAGATGGACTATCTTCGTGCCTCCGTTTGTTGCGTTCCCTCCATAGAAAGTAAACCGCACCTTGGAACACGTATTTGGTAATGAAGTCCCGAGGTTCTCTACTGCCTGAGGACTGAACCATTGTTAGAATATCGTGAAAAATCTCTGTGTCCATGTGGTGAAGGAGTCCCGCCATGAGCCGTCGCCAAACCTGAGAGGCAAAAGGACAAGAGAAAAAAAGATGGTCTCTCGTCTCCATCGAGTTAGAACATAATACACATCCATGAGGACTATTCGTATTCCACAAAACCATACGATCTCCTGTAGAATAGCGATTAAGAATGGCTAACCAGGCAATGAACGAGAATTTTGGGGTAGCATTTGGAAACCAAAGGCCCTTAGACCAAGGCGTCTTAGGAGACTGTTCCCGGAGCTGGTTCCAGGTTTCTATGGTGGAGAAAAATGGTTTGAACTGACCTCTTTTACCTCTTCATAGAGCTACGTCGGTGATAGTAGTCATCCTACTTCTAAGGCCTTGAATCTTGTCTTCAAGCTGTGAGTGAATTGCTGTGTGGTGGCGGTGGTGCTGATGATTACTACATACCTCCCCTAGTGTATCTGTCACCTTAATGCCCATATCTATTCAGCCCCGGGCTCCCAAGACCTCAAAAAGCCTTCCAAGAGTACTCCAATGAACGTGCCAGAAAAACGTGTGATCGCCACTCTTGACCTGAATCCGATGAAATTCCTTAGATGTATCTCGGTATTTTAGAAGCTTTCTCCATATCCAAGAACCAGCTTGTGTCCCAATCTTAATCGACCAAAAGGAGGATTTTCGAATGTTATGTTTATGAATCCAGCTTGCCCATAGGGATGTCTTCAAGGACACCATTCTCCAGATCAGCTTGAAATAACTGACCCTATTAGCTAGTTCTACCGATTTGAGACCTAACCTCATTCCATTTTTGGCTTACACACATCCACCCATGCCACTTTTGATTTATTTGAACTCAAAAGTGTAACGAACCAAAGAAAGGCTGAAATAATTTTTTCGATCTCCTTAATGCATGCCTGGGGAAGTCTAAAGGCTGCGATCCAAAATTTGGTTAGACTTGCTATCACCGAGGAGAGAAGTTGAAGGCGACATACATAAGATAAGAAACAATTTTTCCAGGAGCCTATATGCTCTTTAATTTTCTCAATAAGAGGCTGGTAGTCCGAAGTGGTCATGCGTTTGGTGAGCAGCGGTAATCCCAGATATTTAACCGGTAAGGTATCTATAGTAAAAGAAAAATCCGACAAGGAGGCCCGAGTATTTGAAGAAATTCCCGCTATGAACAAAGACGTCTTATGCAAGCTAATAGTTAGTCCAGAGATGCTAGCAAAATGATTAAAAACTTTTAGAATACCTTAGATGGAGCGGACTCTCCCATCCGTGAAAACCATTATATCGTCCGCGAAGCATAGGTGAGTAAGGTTCAAGCTCTTGCAGCCAAGGTGGAAACCCATGGTGCCATCTATCGCAGCCCTGTCTAACAACCTTGACAAACAGTTCATACAAATCACGAAAAAGTAAGGAGAAAGAGAACAACCTTGGCGTAGACCCCTCTCATTCTAAAGAAACCTGTGAGCTCTCCAATGAGCTGGACCGAGAAAGACGGAGTGGTGACACACAGCTCAATGCACCTAATAAACCGGGACAGAAGCTGTAATGCTCTAAGGATATTGAGTAAGAAGTCCCATTGAACTGAATCAAAAGCCTTCGCTATGTCAATCTTCATGGCGCAATGAGATGTAATGTTTTCCTTATGGTAATCCTTTACCAACTCAGAGGCTAACAGAAAATTCTCCATCATATAACGATCTTCAATGAAAGCAGATTGGTTTTGAGAGATAAAACCTGGAAGGATTTCTTTTAGGCAATTCGCGAGGAGTTTAGAGATGACTTTGTACAAGACGGGACAGCAGGAGATTGGCCGGTAGTCTTTTATACCAATAATGCTGTCTTCTTCGGAATTAAGGCTAAGATCGTAGTATTAAGCCCCTTCGGCAAGAAGCCATATGTAAAAAAAGATTTAACCGCCATTATGAAGTCATTACCAATGATAGTCCAAGTTGCCTTAAAAAACTCCACCGTGAAGCCGTCCGGGCCAGGAGACTTGTTAGTAGGCATGGAGAACAGAACCGTTTTGATCTCAGAATCAGTGACATCAGCCATAACCCTTCTTTTCTCCTCCTCCGAGCAGCTATATTGGAGTACAGTCGAGAGTTCCTCCGGCGAGATACATGTATAAGCCTGCGAATTTAAGCTAAACAAGTCACTATTTTCCCAAGAATCCTTTAATGTATCATCATTGTTGTCCCAAAGATAATCCTCCATTTCATGTTCTATATACTCTGGTTCTGGTAAAACTTGTTCCTCAATGGTTAGCTCACAGTTTTAGAATCTTTGTGCTTCTTGATAAATAAATAAGCACTGCCAAAACTTGCCCAGGACATGTTTGCATTTATATCTTCTCTCATGGGATTACTACGCTTGAACTCTCTTAAGTCAAGATTGTTTTTAATGATTAGCATCATTGGATGTTCAAAACATAATATTCCAAACAAAAACATCACTGGATGAATTAAGGGATCTCTGGAATTATAACTTTGTTGAGCAAACCTGTGCTAAGTAAGCAACTTTTATGATGCTAAAAATTGGGTAAATTTTAGTGGGTTTGGTATGATAAGATTTCGATTTGTGTTAATGTTTTTTTTCATTCTCCTATATTTAGGATATAGAAAAGCTTTGTAAAAAAGGGAAAGACAAAGGTGGTTTTCATATTACGAGTCAAGTAAGAGATGTAATGAAAGAAAGCGCACAAATTGCTTACACAGTCGCTAGAAAACTACTGATCGAGAACGAACATATTTCTTGCAAATACCAAGCTTCTTTTACCTGATCATACTGGAGCCACACCGAGAGATGGTCCAGGCGTAGTCTGCACCATGATCACTATGCTAAAATTTAATATGCTAAAATCTCACAATCAAACTCGTTCTCATGAAAATTGATCATACACAATGGACTAATCCACTTTTGTGGCATTAATTGTTTTCTTAGTTAATTAATCAGGATAAACTACCTCGTGCTGTCGTGCACCTACGTGACTAGCAAGCAATAATTACAAGTCCAATAAAGGCACTAAGCGAAACTATAGATCAGGTTCTCGAGCTTCCATGGACTCGTTTTTGGATTGTCTTGTCTTCCTTTAAGCTTCATTACACTTTTCTCGCTAAAAGTATTTAAAATGACTTGAAAATAACAAATTATCATAAACTCTCCAGAACTTTCCAAGCTACGAGAAAACCAAAACAGAACATTAAACGAAAGAAAAGATCATGAATCAAAAATAAGAACACACGAAAACAAGTAAAAATACAATTCTCCAGATGTTTTATTTGTGATGCCTAATAATAAATATCCAGGTCCGGATGGATATAATTCGGATTATAAGAAGGTGTGGCCAATTATTAGGAAGGATTTCACCATTTATGTTCAGTATTTTTTTTTTTGAATAATATGTAAAATTATATTCAAGAAAAAACTTTTTTACAAAATCGTTTATTTAAAAAGAAAGCCGACTAAATTAGAAAATAAATACATCGAAGAACGCTCTTAATATTGAATAAAAGTTGTTGGGTAAGGTGCCTCATTAAAACCCAGCAACTGAAAAACCCATTTGGGACAAAAATAGTTGTTGGGAAAAAGAGTACACCCATCCCCGACCGCTAAAACGAGCTAAAAGTAATCAAATCGAGCAAAGGGGTCTTCATCTAGATACGCGTATCGAACCATTCTTGTATGGCGTTCATCATTATGCCCCAAGCTTGCAGTGTTGAAAGTCGGTTACGGACTGTCTTGTATATGTTCCTTAGCAGCTGGTCCATAGTGGTTGGTTGTTCCCCATGGCGTCGTCTATTTCTCTCTCTCCAAAGAGAATAAAGTGCCACTTGGAATGCATACTTGACCAGGAAACTTCTGACTCTCGTACTACCTGAGATTGAGAGAATTAGCAAAATGGGCGAGAAGATATTGGTGTACTTTTGTAGCAAGAGACCAGAGGTGAGCTGGAACCAAATGTGCGTTGTAACGTTATAATCAAAAAATAAATGCTCCCTTGTCTCGAGGGGATGGTTGCAAAAAACGCAGCTGTGAGGTGAGTTTACATTCCAAACAACCAGCTTTTCACCGGTGGACAGGCGGTTGTGCACTGCCAGCCATACGATAAACAACTACTTTGGAGTGGCATGAGAGAACCATACAGCCTTAGCCCATGGCTTTTCTGGGGAAGTTTGGCGGATCTGGTTCCAAATTTCCTTGGTGGAGAAATTTGCTTTAAATTTCATGTTTTGACCTCGCTAGAGCGCAACATCTTCATCATTATAAGCACAGTCTTTTAGCTTCGCAATCTCCTCTTTAATTTGAGTGAGTGTTGAAAGACGGTGTCGCCTAATTTGATGGTTCGCAAACACATCAGCTAGGATGTCGTATAGCTTAATGCCAAGGTCTATGCATCCCCTTTCACCTAGAACATCGAACAACCTGCCAAGAGAACACCAATCATCAAACCAGAAAGATGTGTTATGTCCATTCCTTACCTCGACTTTGTGAAACTCCTTGGCCTGATCCCAGAGTTTGAGGAGCCTTTGTCAAATCCACGAGCCAGCATTATTCCTCGGCTTTGAAGACCAAAAAGATCCCCTGCGAATTAAATTTTTCTAATCCAATTTATCCACAGCGATGTGCGGGATGAAACTAAACGCCAAATCAGTTTGTAGGAGGCGATTGTATTGGCTGTCCCCAACGGCTTGAGACCCAGACCTCCTTCAGCTCTTGGCTTGCACACCTTTGCCCAAGCAATCTTCGTCTTCTTCGGGTTTAAATCTACTCCAGACCAAAAAAAAGCAGAGTTGATTTGCTCTATTTCCCTTACACACGCCCTCGGAAGTCTGAAGGCGCCAATCCAAAAATTAGTAAAGCTAGTAATCACCGAGGATAAGAGCTGAAGTCATCCTGCAAAAAACAAAAAAACAATTCTTCCAAGACCTAATTCTAGCTCGGATTTTTTCTATTAAGGGCTTGTAATCAGTTTTACTCATCCTCTTTGTAAGAAATGGTAACCCCAAATAGCAGACTGGCAAGGTTCCCAAAGTGAAAGGGAAATCTTAAATAGAATCCCTAACCCCTGTTGTGATCCCTGTGATAAACAATGAAGTCTTCTCCAAGCTAATAGTTAGTCTAGAAAACCGAGCAAAATCATCAAAAACTTCAAGGATACCTTCAATGGAGCATTTGCGGCCATTGCTAAAAACCATTATGTCATCCGCAAAACATAGGTGGGTTTAGGCGAAGAGTTTTGCATTTATACGGAAAATAGGTTGCAATCGTAGCTGCCTCCAAACCTGCAAAAACCATGGGAATGGGTACCAAACAAAGATGTGAAAACGCAAACTGATTCTGAGTTGATCTCGTCCGGCCGTGTGAGCACTTCTCCACTTGGTGTCTTAACCATGTTGATGGAATTTCTTGTTTTTCTTTCTTTAACTACACAATGAAAAACCCGGTTATTCTTGTCCCCCACTTCCATCCAATGTAGCTTTGATTTTTGTCTAAGGTAGCTTTCTTCCAGCGTCGCCACTCACTCCCACACAGTATAAGCTTCATTTTCATCACTAATAGTCTGAGGACCTGGGTCGGAAAGGGTATGATTCTGCTTCTCACAAAGCACCTTATACGCCTCCTCTGTCCACTTGGTGAGTTAGTGCAGCTGTTGTTTACTAAGGTCCTGGATGATTGGCTTGAGAGCTTTGAGTTTCTTTGATAATCGAAAAATTGCTGAAGTTGATTCAAAGAGCTCTGGAGTCGTATTCCAAAATTCCTGAACAACCGCCTTAAAACCAGCCATGTTGACAATAGCATTTACAATCTTAAAAGTACTGCATGTCTTATAAGGTGTGTTACCTAGCGAGATGAGAGCACAGAGATGGTCTGAGCAGCCTTTCGCCTTGAAGGAACAAAATGATCTGGAGGAAAGCTGCAACCAATGTGAATTAATAAGGAGATGATCAAGTTTTTTGCAAACTAATCTCTCCTCCCTCTTGTTGCACCATATATATCGGGGTCCATGATAAGCCATTTCTATAAGAGAACAATACCGAGCTGTGTCTTGGAAGTCTACCATACCCGAAAGGTGTAAAGTCGATGTGGCTGAGAGTGAGTGATCCAACAGACTCATAACCTCGTTGAAATCTCCAAGACAAAGCCACGGGAACCCTCTAAGTTGTGGTGTGTCCTGAATGGACTTGAGATCTCTCCAAAGAACCCGACCTTCGATCAAGTCATTTGATGCATATATAAACGAACAAAGAAGCATCTCCGATGAAACTATGTAGTTGATAAATCCAATGATCATCTGGTCTGTTTTAACCACTGTTTTAAACTCAACTCGGCTGCTCCAAACCACCCATATCCGTCCTAGCGGATTATGTTCGTAATTCGATGTCATTGACCAGTCCCGAAACAAAGATTTTGCTATTTGTGATGACTTAGGTTCAGCTATTCTTGTTTCTAATAAAGCCCCAAAGTCCAGAGAGTTTGAACGAATTAAATCTTGCACAACCGAATGTTTTTTTACTTGATTAAAACCACGAATATTCTAAGAGAAACACGACATTAATGTTTTCGGGAAGATGACCGTTTGCTGAGTCCATTTATAGATGTGCCTCCTATCTTTTGAGATGTCTTGGCGAAATACTTATGAGCTACTTTGGAGGATCGCAGAAGAGTCTGTCGACTTGGTAGACCCTCAACCTTTATGTTTTCCTGAGACTGTATATGCCCCTGTTTCCCAAAATTAATCTCTCTCTGCTCCAAATCAATGAGCTCACGGCTTTCTACAACCTGAGATCTGTCTTTCTTCTCATTCACAGACACAAGATGAGTAGCTAAAATATTTTCCACTGCGAGTTCCTCATCCTTAACCTGCAAAATAGCAAAACGTGAGGGTGAAGCAATGGTGACATGACCGTAAAGGAGGGGTGATGTCTGCATTGGTCCTTTAGCTCTGTGTGTTGAGTTTCTCGATCGTTTGTTTACTGTGACAATAACCCATTCATTCTCCGAGGTCTTGAGAACTGGAGACAACAGACTTATTTCTCCCTCCTAGATATCAAGAGGTATAGTCTGGTTATTATTTTTGCCTTCTGCTTCAGTATTTCCGTGAGTTACAGGCTATGTTCCATAGCCCGAGACCTTCCCGGATCAGGTTGCGTCATAGTCTCAATGCAATATGAAGTAGATACAGCTTCTACGCTTGACATCTTGGCTGCTGTATCTTTAGAATTTTAAGAAACTTCAGTTTCAGAATTCCTACCTTCCTGCAACTTGGACGAAGACACAGAAAGTTTGGTTTGATGCAACAGTTCATCACTCTGTTTTGCACCTACTGCAATGTCAGACTTAGAATTTGATGTTAAATCAGTAGTCTTCAGGCCTGTTTTCAGCGAAGCTGTTTGTTTTCCCGGCAAAACATGTGCTGCCCGCACAGACCCCTGTTTCGGCGATAACCCTGTCCTTTGTTTCAGCGGTAACCATGTCCTTTGTTTCAGCGGAGATACAGGCTTATGTGGAGATGAAGGAGCAGGGACCCGGTTCTGTTGGAAGTTTGTTATACAACCTTCAGACGAATGGCCCCATTTTGAGCATGAGGTGCACCGAGGAGGGAGCCAAGGGTAGTTGTAGTTAACCTGAACCTCTTCATTGCGAATTTTGAAGAAATAGTGGTGAGGTAAGGCCCGCGAGAGATCAACATCGACAAAAATCTTGGCTTCCTCAAAGTTGGATACTAGTTATGTTTCTCGATGGAGACACAAATGGATACCCAGAGGGCTAACAAGGACGTTGAGACCTTTCTAGGAGAAGAGGGATTGTGACACATTAGTAACTTCAACCCACATTGGCATGGATGTTTTTTCCGGTTGAGCATCTTCAGAGATGGGAGTCCACCGGGATTCAATTATTAGTATATTGCAGATGTTCCACATGCCTCATTTCAACACTCTGCTCCTCGCACCAGCGTGACGAATCCGGTACTTAACAGAGGTTTTATTTACTTCATATGCATCCACCTTGATGGATTTGTCTCCAAGATTCCAGATTTTGTTTACTATCACGTGTATTTTAGCAATATGAGGAGCAGCCGAGGCAAACCAGCCTACAAGGAATTCATCCCATAGCGGAGAGTCTTGTAGAATCTCATCGGGGACCGAGACCACTCCTTTCCCCTCCGCCTCTGTAATTTTGCAGTCATACTTAGTTAATGAGTTCTTTACAGCGACCTATAACCATGTTTTCGTCAGACCTTGACCTCTGTTTGAATGTTGTTGATGCTTTGGTGCAGACGGAACCGATGAAACAGGGGCTGAGATCGCAGTTGTAGTTGCAGATACTCCGGCCTGCAGCGTCTCCTTTGTACCCAAAGCAGGGTGCTGTGGAGTCACGGCTTCAAGCTCCAGAGATCCATTAGGCTGAATGTGCGGAGACCTGTAGTCCACGGCAAGAGGAATGCTGGTATCCAAAGCGATTGGTTGATGGCCAGAGTTGGGTGGAGAAGAGTCTCCGGCAGTCACTGGGGAGGCGGAAGGCGGCGGCACCTCCATGAGGAGCCCTAAGGATCCTCAAAGTCGTGAAAATTGCCCTAGAGCCAAGATAGGAAAGTTTACATAGCGTTATTTCGCCTCCGATGTTTTACTTTTTATAGCAATTACAAAGAATTCAGTATATTTCGATATTTTTTCATTAAACGCTTTCTCTCGAAAGGTATGAATTCAACATTACTATCTCTTATTCTTAAGAAGATTTTAGCGCTTGAAATGAAGGATTACATGCCTATTTCTTGATGCAATGTGATATATAAAATCATCTCGAAGATTATTCCAAATAAATTGAAAGGTGCAACAGATAGGTTATTGAAGGATAGGTTATTGATTGAAAAATTATTGTTTACGACGGAGTTAGTAAGTGACTATCATAAGGACTGGATCTCATCTTGTTGTGTTATAAAGTTTGATATTTCATAAGATTTTGATTCAGTTCAATGGTCATTTCTACTCAGTAGTCTAAAAGCTATGGATTTTCTGGATCAATTTATCCATTGGATATCTCTATGTATCACAATGGCCTCTTTCTCGGTCCAAGTGGATGGTGAGCTAGCGGAGTTTTTTCAAAGAAGGAGAGGCATACGTCAAGGCTGCTCTTTGTCGTCATATCTATTTATTATCGCCATGGATGTGCTTTCAAAATTGCTGGATAATGCGGCTAGTGCTCGTCAGACCGGTTATCACCCGAAATGTAAGAATATTGGTCTCACACATTTAAGCCTTTGTTGATCATATTATGGTTTTCACGGATGGGAAAATAGGATCGGTTAAAGGAATAGTCTCAGTGTTCGAAGTGTTTGCTAAGTTATCGGGGCTGCCAATAAGTTTAGAAAAATCTACAATTTATCTTGTGGGTGTTACTGAAACTACTCAGAATGAGATCAATCACATGTTTTCTTTTTTCTCCAGGGAACTTTCGGTAAGATATTTGGGACTTCTATTACTGACTAAGAGGATGACTCCAAATGATTATCTACCCCTGCTGGAATCAATTCGTATCGCATTAGTTCATGGTCTGTAGGTTTTTATCTATTGCGGGACGGTTGCAGCTCATTTCTTCTGTGTTGATGAGCATATCAAACTTCTGGCTATCGGCATTTTTTTTTTCAAAGCGTGTATAGACAGATTGAGAAATTATGTTCTTCTTTTCTTTGGTCAGGACCAGCATTGTATCCAAAGAAAGCAAAAATGGGTTAGGAACACATATGTAAGTCGAAAAATGAAGATGGGCTTGGTATAAGGCCATTATTTGAGGTTAATACCATGTTTTGTCTTTAGTTATTTGGCGCCTAATCTCATTTCAATCTTCTTTGTCGGTAAAGTGGGTTCAAATCTACTTAATACGAAAAGACTTTTTTTGGTCTATCCGTTAGGACACTAGTAAGGGTTTTTGGATGTGGAAAATACTTAAAGATCAGCCTCCAGCTCGTACTTTACACAAGGTGGATGTACAAAGCGGAGAAACTACATCTTTTGGTTTGATAATTGGTCAGATTTAAATTGTTTATTAGAAAAACTTGGTATGCTACGAGTTATTAATCTAGGAATCATGTTGAATGCTTCAGTGACTTTGGCCTGGACAACTAGATGAAGATGACAGCTAGATGAAGATGCCAGCAAATAGAGACAGCATTTGAGGCTCAAAGTATCAGCTCGGTACCGAACACTACAAATGTCTCTCTTTGGCGTTATAAGGGTGAAAATTTCAAAGAAACATTCAGTTCTAAGCACATTTGGTTATTAATTCGTGAAACAACTCCCACTATTATTTTGTCAAAAGGAGTCTGGTTCAAGCATTCAACAGAGAAATATTCAGTTTTTGTGTGCTTATCGATTCATAATCGATTAACAACTGGGGATCGTATGTCACATTGGAATGTTGGAGCAAATACAACATGCATTTTCTGTGGAAATCCTCTAAAGTCGCGACATCACCTATTTTTCTCTTGTGTTTATTCTAGAAAAATTTGAAAATCATTTATGTAAGGTCTTTTGAATGATAGATTCAACACGGAATGGATCCTCATGCTCAACCTCATCTCATATACAAGGCTGGATAGGTTCACTCTCTTTCTAACTCGTTATGCTTTTCAAACTGTAATCCATAATATTTGGATAGAGAGAAACGTGTGACGGTATAGAGAAACACCAAACTCATCTTCGTTTCTTATCAAGATGATCGACAAGCAAAAACAAAATCGATGTTGTTTGCTTGATGATCGTAAGTTGGATGAGACTCTTCAACTCTGATTTGCTTCTAGGAATTGAAAAATTATTTATATTCTACTCTTCTATTACTTTCAAACATTTGCCACTCTTATTGTATAAATTTTTTTTTATTGAATAAATTTTTACATTCTCTTAAAAAAAATACAATTTCGGAGATGTTTTAAACCGAGGATATTGAAAGCCGGAGTTGACCCCATCCATTAGTTGGTGGCCTTCCGATGGAGAAGCTTGGGGTGAAAAAAAAATAACATTTAGGGTATCACCTTAAAAATCGCCCTTGGAAAAACACAAAGTATGTGTACCATTTTTCGAATATCTAAACATTGGATAGAGGGTGTATATATATTTCCCTCATCTAGACTGAAATTTGTTGATGTTTCTGTTGTAAGCTATTTCTATCTTGATTGGGCAATCAATCAAAGAGTCTCATTTTAATATTATGTGTGGATGAAAAAACAAGAGAGAGGGTGTCTAGAGAATTTCTCATCTTATTTTTAAAACTATTACATAGAAATGGTGGGTGTAAGAAATCTTAGACAATGTTTCCATTCAAAAATTCACTACATGTATTCCAATTTTTAAAAGTGGATCCAATTATGTTGATTTTATTTTTGTTCTTCATGCTCCTTGTTGTCGCAGCTGGTGGGGATTCGTAACACTTTCTATGACATTCAGAACACTCACATGCTGATGACCGCGGTGTGCAATGTTTGCGGCACAAAGTATTGCATTGTATCTCAGATTTTGCTTCCCCTTCAATAACAATTACCATAATAATCATGATCAATATACAGACCATACGCAGCTTTTATCCATCATTTTCGGATTTTAGGTATTTTGTTTTCTTTTGTTTGTGTGTATGAGTGGATGAATAACAATAAAATCATACATCCCATTTTATAATTCATGGATGTAGGATACTCTTTAATTTAAGTCAAAGTTTAATTTGTTTCCATGTTTGGACTCAATTAGTTGAAGATGTATTTCATACTATGAAAGAACATGCATAATCTTCTAAAAAAATTACTCAAATAAGGCACATTTATCCCGAAATTATTCAATAGATTTTTTTTGAAAAAAAAAGAGAAGGGTGCAATTACCATTTGCACCCTTTAGAAGACAAAAAAAAAGATTTCTTTCTTTTTCCTTTCGAAATAAGTTATTCTTCTCTCTCACTCATTTTCTATCTTCTTCTCTTTTTAATCTTCTCGTTAAATCGTTTTTTGGGTTCGAGTAACATTGATTTCATTCTTCTTCTCTCAATTTCTCTCGATTTCGTTCTTCTTCTCTCAATCTTCTCGCTAAATGCATCACGGTTTTATAACACATTTGCATTACAGTTTTATGTCACATTTATGGTGTTCATAATGGGTTTCTGGGCTTACTTTGGTATAGTTCAAGCAAGATTGGTGAGGGTTTGATTGATAGATTTTGTCACGAGATTTTGTTAGTATAGTAGAGTTCGTTTTAAGTGTCGTAGAGTTAGTCTCGTAATTCAGGTTTGAATGGTAGAGTTTGGTAAGGTTTTTTTCTCTGCGTCTAGTGTTTCTGGGTATGTTGGTTTGGTAGAGTTAGATTATAGTATGGTAGAGTTCGTACTAGTATGGTAGAATTCGTACTAGTATGGTAGAGTTCGTACTAGTATGGTAGAGTTTATACCACTCGGATATAGTTCGTACTAGTATGGTAGAGTTCGTACTAGTATGGTACTAGTATGGTAGAGTTCGTACTAGTACGATAGAGTTCGTATTAGTATGGTAGAGTTTGTACTAGTATGGTAGATTTTGTACTAGTATGGTAGAGTTCGTACTAGTATGGTACTAGTATGGTAGAGTTCGTACTAGTATGGTACAAGTATGGTAGAGTTCGTACTAGTATGGTACTAGTATGGTAGAGTTCGTACTAGTATGATACTAGTATGGTAGAGTTCGTACTAGTATGGTACTAGTATGGTAGAGTTCGTACTAGTATGATACTAATATGGTAGAGTTCGTACTAGTATGATACTAATATGGTAGAGTTCGTACGAGTATGGTAGAGTTCGTACTAGTTTGGTAGAGTTCGTGCTACTATGGTAGAGTTCGTGCTAGTATGGTAGAATTCGTACCAGTTTGGTAGAGTTCGTACCAGTATGGTAGAGTTCGTACCAGTTTGGTAGAGTTCGTACCAGTTTGGTAGAGTTCGTACCAGTATGGTAGAGTTCGTACTAGTATGGTAGAGTTCGTACCAGTATGGTAGAGTTCGTACTAGTATGATAGTGTTCATACCACTCTACCATACTAGTACGAACTCTACCATACTAGTACAAACTATATCATACTAGTACGAACTCTACCAAACTAGTACGAACTCTACAATACTAGTACGAACTCTACAATACTAGTACGAACTCTACAATACTAGTACGAACTCTACCATACTAGTACGAACTCTACCATACTAGTACGAACTCTACCATACTAGTACCATACTAGTACGAACTCTACCATACTAGTACGAACTCTACCATACTAGTACAAACTCTACCATACTAGTACGAACTCTACCCTAATATAACCTAACTCTACCAAACCCTTATATAACTCTACCATACTATAATCTAACTCTACCCTAATATAACTCTACAATACTATAATCTAATATAACTCTACCATACTATAATCTAATATAACTCTATCATACTATAATATAACTCTACCCTAATATAACTTAACTCTACCAAACCCTTACCAAACTATACTTAACTCTACCAAACTATAACCATACTCTACCATGCTCTACCAAACTAACCATTGCCCTTCACTCTACCAAACATCGAACACAATTCTTCTACAAAGGCAGCTAACTCTACCAAAGGTAACCAATTACATTTTCCACGAGGAAAACGAACTCTACCATATGTCATATGTAACTTTACCATATACTACATTATTGTACTATCAACTCTACCAAAGTATGATTAACTCTACCAAAATATGATCAACTCTTCCACGTTGCATTCAATTAGTTTAGTAGAGTTCGTAAGAGACAGACGGTTAACGTGGCAAGTTTCATTAATGGCAGTTTCGTAATTACGTTTTTTATTTACTCATAAAAAAAGGGCAAAACGGTATATTACAAATTCAAAATACTATTTTACTAATTTTGAAACATTTACTTTGTTTAAATAATTTTTCAATAAATCTACTATATTCACCATGTTCCTTATTTTATAACTTATAAGGTTTATAAGGTTTTGGATATGTGTCAATAAATAAGATAGTTGAATAAAACAATTTTACCAATATATAGCGAAAGTTGATTTTCAAAAGAATTTGGTAATTTTCACTTAGCATATCTAATATGATCATCTTTCAAACACTTTTCTCCGAATGAGTTGTTTTTAATTATTAGTGTTAATTACCCAAACTAATATTATAATTAGATTTAATTAATAGACTAATAAATATTACTTTTTGTCAAAAAACAAAAAAAAAAAACAAAAACACAAATATATTTACAATATACCATTATAAATGAAACTAATTATAAAGAAATAAAATCAAATTAAATGTTATAATCACGATTTCACTTTTATTTTTGCATTAACGTCACTTCCAAATCGCCCTTTTCAAACCCTAGAATCACCATTCAATCGCTCTTCTTCAAACACTGTATCCTCCTTCATCTCCACCGTCTCCTCTTTCTTTTTCATCTTTGGTATTTTCTTATCATCTATTTGCATGTTCGGTGTGTTTTTGAATTGATAATTGTTTCGTTACGCCATTGTTTAATTCGAAGTTTTTAGCCAGAATTTTATGATGAAGAACCGTTCGATGTGACACTCATAAACCCAGGTACGATGATGTAATTTTATTTTATTTTTGCGTTCAATTTCGAGTTGTAAAATGACATTTAAATTGGTTTATTCAGTGGATTATGTTGATAATTGATTCACCAAATCACGGGGAAGACAAGGAAATCAGAGACGAAACTAGGATTGCAGAGAAACCGAGTCGAGAGCAGAGGAAGAGATTAAGGAAGAAGATGCTCAAGGAGGAAGCAGCTCGACGGAAGAAAGTTATCGGACCTTTACTTCCGACAGAAATGTTACAGAGCCCTAATGAAAGAGTTGCAGTTTCTGATGGCGAAGAAGAGGCAACTTTCTTACAACCTGTTCGACCAAATGCCCAAGAGAAACTAGGTTCAAAGTTCTCTTCTTCTTCTTTCTTCTATTCGTTTTCTCTCTGGCTTCACCAGATTTTGTTTAATTATGTTATGATTTTTGAATCGATTATTCAGGTGGACTTTTACTTCAGTGATAGTAATCTTCCTATTGATGAGTTCCTCAAGAAAACTATTAGAGAGGGTGAAGATGGCTGTAAAGTTTCTAACTTAGAACAATTCAATTGATGTCTTTCTTTTTTTCTTTTTTTTTGTTATTGCAAAGTGATGATTAATTTTTTGGTTCGGAAAACAGTGGTCAGTTTGGCGTTGATTTGCTCCTTCAGTAAGATGAGAGGATATTTGAAGTTGGGTGATTCCAAAGGAGAGGACATTCCTGAAGATACAATTAAAACTGTTGCTGATACTCTTAGAACCTCTTCAGCTCTCAAGATTTCAGAAAATGGTGAGTCTTTCAAGTGCATATAGAGTTAAATTTCTATTGGGTTGGTTTAGGTGGGATTGGATATAGTTTACAATGCTTTAGGTTGATTGAATCTTTGAAGAAAATTTGTAATTTTGGAGTTTCAATATAGGTGAATGGCCTGTGATAAGGCAAATTTTAATTTTTTAATAGGAAACAACATAAGTGTTTAGTTTCATTGAGACATGTCTATTATATATTTGAAATTTACAAGGTTGTTTATATTACGGTGATCAGTTTGGAGACATGTTTTACGGTTTAGTGATCACTTTCGTTTTTGGATTTTGCTTACACCGAGAAAAAGGTTGGTAGGAGCACTGAATTGTTGAAACTTGAAGATTTGATTGAGCAACTTAATGCTAAATAGTAGCTGCGTCACCTTTCTCATATGATGTTAAAAGGGAAGACGTGGAATCCGTTTTTAGCCAATACGGAAAGGTTATCCATTGTAAATTGAATTATGAGTGTTTCTCCATTATTCAAAATTTAGCAAAAATTATTAACAGTTAAATCAACTGGTTATACAAAAAGAGGAGTTTGATCAAGGTGCAGACATGGCTGATGAACACATTGTGTCATCTATTTCAATTCTCAGTAGCAGCACAAGAAAGCGTAAAGAAAAGAGGCATAATAAGGAGGGAGAAACGAAAGTGAAGCTCTTCAAACATAGACACATCAACCTTCAAGAGAACTCCAAGCTTCAACCTTTTGTCTTCTCGGATAGTTTGGTGAATGGGACTGAGGTTGAAGTTTCAGACATGGAGCTATGAGTCCTGAACCACTTGTAATAATTGATATCGGCTTATTATGAAACCCACTTATGGTAGTGAAAATGTAAGAATGCTGCTAAACTAATTATTGTCTAGAGATTATAGCAAGTTCACTTATTAACTTATTAGAATCTTAAAC
Organism: Cardamine chenopodiifolia; assembly: GCA_963922655.1. Taxonomy (NCBI): domain Eukaryota; kingdom Viridiplantae; phylum Streptophyta; class Magnoliopsida; order Brassicales; family Brassicaceae; genus Cardamine; species Cardamine chenopodiifolia. The sequence continues at coordinate 10,055,862 of OZ000486.1, read as the reverse complement.
CCTTTATCAAAAATAATAATAAAAAGTAATTAGAATCTTCATGTCGTAAGGTAAACTCGTGAATAAGGATGAATCCTCCTAACATTCTGCATCTCCAACATCATAATGTTAATAAGGACGTTTGGCACTAAAAATATTTAACTATGAGAGGTTCTATAAGAAATAAAGAGAAATTAGTGTGACTCAATGGACTTCTGCTAGAACTGGAAACGAATCAGCGTTTGTTGTCTTTTGCATTTTCAAGCTAGAGATGACAAAGAGCGTCGTTAATATTAATGTTGGTGTTAATAGGTGTATCGTATTAATGTTGGTGTCAATAGGCGTATCGTTAAACCTTCCAATAGTCTATATAAAAAAATGTTAAATAATATAAATGAAAATTTGAAAATTAAATCGAAAAAATAGCCATTACCTTTATATGAAATCTTTTAGTAATAAAATAATTGGATATGATGATGTATAATGGAATGAAAGATTGAAAAAAAAGAATAAGGTTCAAAAAACTCTATATTTTTTGCCGAATGAGCGTATGACTTTTTTAAATTTTCTTCATTTTTTTTGTTACGATTTAACATATTTTTTCTTATTTTTCTGTCACTAATAAAAACGTTTGCGATAACATTAGAAGCAAAAAATTTACATTAACATATCGGCAAACAATTTACTACAAAAAAATCTGTGGCCACTAAAAGAAATTTAAATCTCTGCCATAAAGGAAATTGCACATTCTGCTATAACTAAGTTTTGAAAAACAAATCTGCGATAATTAAAAATAAATCTGCGATAACGATAATGTTAGTCTAGTAATTATTTTTTGAAAATAAAATATACGGTAACTAGTAGTTGAAAAAAAAAAATTTACAACATTAAAAAAAATTTTGGTAGAAAAAAAATCTGCGAGAGATTTTCTATCAGTATAGAAAAATTCAAAAATCTACCGTCTTTATCATATATTTCTAAAAAAAATCTACGACAAGAAATAAAATCTGCGATGAATTAAAAATCTGTAACCATTATCATACATAACTATGCGACATAAATTAAATCTGTGAGAAAAATGTACGGCAAAAATATAAATTTGTTCCAAAAACTGTCATAACATAGAACCGCAAATTTATGTCGCAAATTTATTTGTCAGCGGTGGCAAAATCGTAAATATTTGCTATTTTTCTTTAAAAACAGAAATAATGTTGATGTAGAATTAATTAATAATAATAGTTTTGTAATTTTTTTAACCACATATCTTTAAGGGCACTTTTGTGATTAAAAAACTCATTTAACATTTATTTTTATAAGTTAGTCTGGTAATTAAATCTAATTGTAGTATTATTCTAGTAATTGTTTCTAATTATTATCATCTATTATATTTTACTTCTGAATTTACTAAGAAAAAATTGACCTATAATTTGACCTATCTTTTTCAATGTAATTTTTTTTTCCTTTCTCGTTTTCTTTTTTAATATTTATAAATTTTGACTGTTGAATTCAATAGTAAAATTAGTGATAACATGTATAATAATTTTGTAACACTCTAGCAACGTAATATTTTATACTTATTATACTGATTTAATTGGTAGAAAGGAAAAACTAAGTAAAAGATAAATTACATTTAACTAAATTTTTTGGGGAAGTACAAGAGGCTAAGTGGTGTTTCACCTCTGGTGCCATCCCAGTAAACCCATGCTCAAACTTTGTCTCTCTCTGCCATGACAGAGTTATTTGGCCATTAGGCCAAATATAAAAAAGAAAAATTTGTTAAGTGACTATTACCAAAAGACAAACGAATACAACCAAAATTTTGGATGATGAGCACGAAATTTAATTAATTTTACTCTAACAAATATTTTTATTTCGTATTCCACACATATATATATATATATATATAGGATTTACATTTAGTAACTGTCTACATTTGAAAGTTGAGATTTAGAAATAAAATGGGTCTTAATATGTAAGATTTGTAGTTAATGCGAATTCAAACACATCGATTTTGATATGCTACATTCATTTCTCGACTTGACTCTTGAATCGCTGAGATGATTCCATACTTCGGCATTCTCGACTTCACCATGCCAAAATCTTCCTTGAAAAGCTCTCTCGGGGTAGAAAGAAAGCCCAACTGATATTGGGCATGTAATCCAGACATGGGTCGGATTACGACACCAACAACTACTTGGGTTGTAAATTACAATAAAATCTATGCCTCGCCATGACTACCAACAAATTATTGAAAAATCCAAACAAGTTTACCCTCTTGGATGAACAAGAGGCTCTCATTTGTGGGGTTTTCAGCTCGTAAAGTAATCTTCAGCATCTCTAACTTTTGGAGCTCGGTTTTCAGATTACCCCAAGCCTTTATAGATGAGATCCAGCGTAATTTTGGGGCTTTTATTTGGTCGGATTTTGCAAATGATCAACACAAAGCTTATAAAGTTTGTATATTCATTTTTTGGGGCTTTTATTTGAAGTTTCTTTTTTGAATGAATAAAGGGGGGGGGGGGAGCTGAGCTTACGTAAGCTTATAGAGTCATCACATACCTTTGCGCTAAGCCTTGTATGGAGATTATTTGCTAACTCGAGCTCCCTTTGGGTGGCCTGGAGAAGGGAAAAATCTATTGAAACAGTAATCTTTCTTGTCAGTCAAGGAAAGTTGATTTGGTTTTTCGATTTGGAGGTAACTCTTAGAGTTCTTAGGCCAAGCAAAAGATTTTATCCATTGGGACATTTGAAATGGGGATAATGTTGCAATTTTGTCGGGACTCATGGCTGCCTTGTGGACAACTGTTCTGCATCACGGGAGCTGCAAATCAACGGAAACTAGATCTTCATAAGCATTGTTCAGTGGAAGAAAGTCTAAGTAATGTACGGTGGAGAGCTCGTGGATTCCACAATGTTGTCCGTAACATCCCGATTTTGGTATACGATGTTGCATGAGGAGCGTTTAAAATATTTTATTTGGTTATCTATGTCATCAAAGTGCACTTGTTTTTTTTTGTTATTTGTCCATAGAGAACTCTAGAGTTAAGTTTACTTGAATTGGAGAAATTTAAGGATGAATGTCCTACCGAAAAGTGATTTCTTGTACCTGCGAGTGAGGCCAAAAAGGGGATAATATCATATGGTGATTTGTAAGGATAGTAATAATTCTTTCGAACCTCCTAGGAAAGGGCACCAGCTGTTGGACGAGGATGGGACCTACAGTCTGAGAGAGGACATGACGGCTTACAGACGGTGGTGGCCGGGATGTTACACTTGCTACCAGGAAATTGTGGATAAAGTGAACTCTCTTTCAAGTCCAAGTGCTGAAGCGGATTTGGACATTCCTCATTGGCACCACGAGGCTGAGGACTTCAAACCTACATTCTTAGCACGTCACACTTGGACACAAATTCGCCAATTGCATGAAAAGGTACCATGGTTTAGAAATGTGTTGTTCTCACAAGCTATTCCCTGCTATGATTTCACCCACTTGGCTAGCGGTAAGGAACTGTCTTGCTACATGCTCTAGCACTGATCGTTGGGGGGGGGGGGGATAACCAACCATTTTTCCTCTGCGGCGAACTGTACAAAACGAGAGACCATCTCTATTTTTTTTCCCCTACTCCTTCTCTGTGTTACGGGACCTCACAAACAGTATCCTTTGCCATAAGACAAACCCAGATCTGGCAAGTATGCTTCAAACTCTACGTTCTAATCACCTGAAGAATTATGACAAAATTCCTTTACGGTTAGGTTTCAATCAACTATATACAACGTAGGGAGAGAGCGTAACAACCGGCGCATGATAGGGTCTCACAACCTTATAAAATAATGGTAAATTTCATCACCAAGGTTGTCCAGCATAGCATAGCTTCGCTACACTATTCAGTGGATAGCAAGAAGGATGACATCTTGGCTCGATAGATCTCTACTTGGCGTGCATTATAAATTCATTCTATGCTCTGTTTTTAAGCTTTCTTATTCCTAAAGCTCTAATAAAGCTACTCTGTTTTTGTAACATATACATAAAACTCTTTTTCAATAAATTTCACCTTAAACCAAAAAAAAAAAACTACGACGGTTCGTGGCTAAATAGCCACGATTGTTCATTACCAAAAAATGTGGCTACTATAACCATGATATACCCACAAAAAGCCACGAAAACATTTAGTTACAATACTATAGAACGATTTTTCCGTGACTTTTCGTGGCTATTTCATCATAAGCCACGAAAATTAGGCCTTAGCCACACAATTTTATGTGGCTATACACTGTTTTTTTACCACGTAATTTTCCTAATCTCTTTTACCAGATTTTTTTTCTTTTTCCTCATTCTTATACACAGATTTTTCCAAGTCCAAAACCAAAGAAGGAATTGTGTTTAAGTTACCAATATAAGGAGAGACTTTAACCTCACTTATAAGATGAACAACCATGGAGACGGTTATATAGATTAGATGTCGAATCCACGTATACTAATATCACACTACAAATTGTATTGTTACTAGTAAAGGTAGGACATAAATATAGTTGTTGATTGTCACGATTGGAGAAGTAAATAAGATCAGTAAATAAAAGCATATAAACTAATAGAAAAAGTTGTTGGGCGCAAGGATTATCACACGTATGAATGATCGATTAAGCTATGTAACTAAATACGGATTTGTTAACAAACTATTCTACAACTCGAATCACTATTGTAAAACTAATATACTCTCACAGCGCTAACTATCTAACCCTGAATTTCCAGAACACTAGTCTCTGGAATGCCCCTACAGAAAACATGCCACAAATCTTAATAATTTTGATATGTTCACTTAAATTGCTTAACTTCAGCTCTTGTTGGGTAAGGATAGTAAGCTCATCAATTGTTGATTTCGGTAACCTAACATTCGTTTTTGACGCATAAATTAAACCTAAATATTAAATGCTAGATTCGTTAATCTAACATAAGCATTGAGTTCACAAAAGATGAAGAAAACTATTGGTAAATCCCTAATCTAATACCTAAACTTAATCAATCATTGAATTCCTTTGATCAAACTCTCAACGTAACTGGTGGATTACCCAGGCATAGATGTAGACATCAAAAACAAATTCAAAACTTGCATAAATATCAAATTTAATGGAGTTCGGAAAACACTTCTAGAAGATTAAGATATTTCTTCTCCCAAAACTACTAAATAAAGACAAAAAGTTGTAAAAAACAAGGTTAGAACTACTATGGGGTCAAGCAGCCCAATTTATTTGAAAAGAAAACTAAACGTAATAAAAATAGGAAAAAGAAACTGTTTTTCCCATGGATCGGTGGATCTCAACGAGGATCGATCGATCCTCCACTTCTGGAACATATTTTCTGCATCTGCTTCATCTTCTCGCCAAATTTATATGTCTTCGATAAAATGGGCATAACTCTTAAAACATCAGTCAGAATGATCTAAGACCGGTGCCAAATGAAAGCTAATGCAAAGAGTTATCTTGTCTCCAAACATCACATTAATCCTACATCGGAAAGACTTCCAATGAATATCAAACTTCTGAATCTTTTGTATGATTCTGCATCTCCAAATCCGTGTTTTCAGCACATAACATCACATTTTCCTTTAAAGCAATCTAAACCATGTAAGGACTCGATAGAGTACTAAAAGACTCTAAAAACAATTTGAATCAACAAAAGACTCAATAAGTTAGTGGAATTATGGGTTAAATACTAATAAAACCATGACACATCATTCGGTTATGTGTTCAACTTCTAATTTACAAGAGTAAGTTCATTCATGGCTGAGTCTGATGGATTGACAGAGAGTTGTGTAGCGTCCAATGGTTTAATAGGTTCTAAACAGCATTATCAGAAGGTGTTACATAATTAGAGAGAAGCTCCAGAATAGTAGCAACAACACAAATAAAGCATTTTTTTGTGCGAATCTCTCATTGAGTCTCTCACCAATAAAAAATAGAAAGTTAAAAAAAAAATGAGAAATGATAAATGAGTTTCTTATTTGAGAACTTTTGGAAATCTTTGTAAAGACTCAATTTTTTGTATGAATGTTAAATTATATTCAAACAAAAAAAATTCACTGAATGTTTCGATCATATAATTGAAATGCTAAAAGACTTTTAAAACATCGATAATCTTGAATCAAACCACAGAGGTAATCTTTCCTAAAACTCTCCTTTTATCTCATCCTTTACCGAAGTAATCTGATTCCTAACTTTCTTATCGAGCGGCTTTGTTATCATGGTTGCTAACTTGTTAATCGAGCAGCTTTGTTATCATGGTTGCTAACTTGTTAATCGAGCAGCTTTGTTATCATGATTGTTGATATTATTTGATGACCATGTCTCCGCACATTTCTCTCATTTCATAGTCGATAAACTATTGCGTGGAACACATATCGAACTATAAAGCTTTTACCTTTGGCCGAGTAAGCTTGTTAATTGGTTGAGTAGTAGACTCCCATGAATATAGATGTGGATTACTTGTGCTCAACAAGGTTTTATTAGCAATCTCATTTGAGAACTTTTGAAAATCTTTGTAAATACTCATGTGACACATGTATTAAGATGATATTTTTATATATTTTAAAATTTAAATAAATAATTAAACTATATTTAAATTATTAAAATACTATATCTGAAGCGGATGCTCTTAGTATCAAAGGCAATGTCAGTTGTAGTCGTAAACATGGCTGAAACGAAAACATATTTTTCAAGTCCACCACCATTTCTTTGGCATTTTCTTGAGTGATAACATATGCTGTTGAAGGACCAGTTCCTGCATCTGGTTTATAATCAAATTGTTCTTTCTATTGAAACATGTATTTGCTGCAATTCTCTAATATTCGCTAAACCCATTATGAATAACCTAATACACATCCCCTAAGTTGGGGCCCTAACTATCCTCCTATAAATATAATACTAAAATTGTGGCGATATATCTCAAATTCCGACATGGTATATCGTAACCCGGATATATGTCCAACTATATATATATAACCAATGCTATTTTTCCAAATTATAAATAATCATACTATATATGTCCAATTGTACAGTCTCATTAGATATTCAAAATTTTAAAATCACCCGTCTTTATCATGCATTTGTAATAGATCCGTGTTATTCACCTATTATTTAACATTGAATCCAATAATAGTAAAGTTCAATATTATTGTCTACGTATGTACATATTATTTTATCGTCGATTAAGAATGAATAATTTATTTTATATATGTTTCATAATACATCATGTACGCGAGGGCGAATCCCCAATTCACAATTAATTTGTGTAGATGGGCAAATCATCAAAAGTATCATTTATTTCTAATACCCCTAAAATATATTTATTCCTAATTTTTTCAACCAACTTTTTTTTCGGTAACAAAAATATTGAGACCTTACCAGTAGCTATATATTGTCCTTGACACCCCCAAAATAACATGACAGCTCCACTATCAATAGATAATCAGATCCATAAAATGATATAATCAACAATAGCTAATTTAGTTGTAGGAAATTGGATTCACAAACCCCATTGGTCGTTTGGCATGTGACACGACTTACGAGTAATATTTATTCATGCTATTTCTGTTGACAATTATTTTGACAGGAAATCTCTTCTGCTCTTTCTAAAACAAAAAAAAAAAAAACTATTTTTAGGGAAGAAACAAATAGTAAAAGATTGCTATGAGTTAGAACATTAATTTGTAAGATGTAAAATGCACTAACAAGAATTTCCTTAAAATAGATTAAGTTGGTGAACCAATGAATTTTAGCATCTTACAATTAAAAAGGATTTAACCAACCATTCCTCCGTTGATTCCTGCCACCACTATATTTGCATCACACCATTGTTCTTAAGCTAAGACCAAACCCCCTTTCAATCTCAACCTAATTTCCTTTCTACCTCATTTTTTTCCTTTCCTCCCAAACTACTTAATTTAAAGTTTTAAAATTTTTTTTAGGAGAACAGGAAGGTAGTAGTATTATTATCAAAATGTTCGCGGAGGCTGATAGCATTCCTAGAGCAAAATATGGTAGTATGATGCATTCTGATCCAAATCTTTCCTCCACGATGCCACACCAAACTGAGGAAGAGTATGGCCTACGCAATAGTAGTGCATCCGCGGTTGGCTCGGGAATGTATGATAGAATGAGTTGTGAAGGCTCACCAATGATGATGTCTCCTTGGAACCAGGCAACTCCATTTACTCAAACACAGTGGTCTAACGTTGAAGAAAATCTACCCCAAAACGGGCTTATTGGCTCCCTTGTACGCGAAGAAGGTCACATCTATTCTTTAGCGGCCACAAAAGATCTTCTTTATACTGGTTCTGATAGCAAGAACATACGTGTTTGGAAGAATTTAAAGGAATTTAGTGCATTCAAATGCAACAGCGGATTGGTTAAGGCCATTGTTATTTCAGGGGAGAAGATTTTCACTGGTCATCAAGACGGAAAAATTCGTGTTTGGAAAGTCTCTTCTAAGAACCAAAGCTTACACAAACGTTCTGGAACATTGCCAACTTTGAAAGATATTTTCAAGGCATCTCTTAAACCAAGAAACTATGTTGAGGTGAAGAAACATCGTACCGCACTTTGGATCAAACACGCCGATGCTGTTTCATGTTTGAGCTTAAACGATGAACAAGGATTGTTGTATTCTGCTTCATGGGACCATACCATTAAGGTGTGGAGGATTTCTGATTCAAAATGTTTAGAATCAATCCCAGCTCATGATGATGCTGTAAACTCGGTTGTATCTACAACAGAAGCGATTGTTTTCTCTGGATCAGCTGATGGAACTGTCAAGGCATGGAAGAGGGACCAACAAGGAAAACACACAAAACATACACTCATGCAAACATTAACAAAACAAGAAAGTGCAGTCACAGCTTTAGCAGTAAGCAAGAATGGTGCTGCTGTGTACTTTGGTTCGAGTGATGGTTTGGTTAATTTTTGGGAGAGGGAGAAGCAGTTGAACTATGGTGGTATTCTTAAGGGACATAAGCTTGCTGTTCTTTGTCTTGAAGTTGCAGGGAGTCTTGTCTTTAGTGGATCGGCTGATAAGACAATATGTGTGTGGAAGAGAGATGGAAAAATCCATACATGTCTTTCTGTGTTAACAGGTCACACAGGTCCTGTAAAATGTTTGGCAGTAGAAGCAGATCGTGAAGCCTCAGAACGTCGAGACAAGAAATGGATTGTATATAGTGGAAGTCTTGATAAGTCAGTAAAAGTTTGGGGAGTTTCAGAATCTTTTATTGACATGAATCAGATGGGTATGATGCAGCAACAACAACAAGTCATATCACATTCTGAGCCATTTATGTCTGATGGAAGTTTCTCTTCATCAGCAGGTGGAGCTAGCAGTCATCGCAGACGTTAACTGCTTTGTGATTTGGTTTTCAAAAACTAACTCTGTCTTAATTCCTAACGATTCAAAATCTGTTTTAAGGTTAAATTCGAACGAAAAAAAAGAAAGAAAGTAAAATCTAGCTTTATGATGCAGTATTGTACAATATGAAGTTGAGTTTAAGCTTCATATATATTTTTGTTTATTTTAAAGGTTTGTTGTAATTTTCTTATATTTTTGATAAAAAAACTTGTAACTCTTGCAAACTTTATAATAATTATTACTGTTGTAAACTTAGATAGTATTGCATCCCATAAATGCTTTTTGACATTTTTATTTGTTGTTCATCGTTTGTTTGAAGAATTTTGTGTTGCAATTTGTGTTCATCGTTTGTAGTTTAGCATTTAAGGTTTAAGACTTATTAATTTTGATAGTAAACTAAAATCCATGAGTTTGATAGCTGTGATTAGGATTATAAACTCTCAACTTTTACTGCCAATCCCAAACTTAACAATAACTTTAGTTGTCGATGGATGGGGACGACTAAACCCTAACCCTTTTTTGGAAGATGAAAAAGGAGATCTAAACACTAAAAGAAAGGTGAACCCAAATCAATGAATCTAAACCCTAAACCCTAAATGTATCTTAGACCTCTAAAGTGTAAACCCAAAACATCTTTTAGACCTCTAAAGTGTAAACCCAAAACATCTCTTAGACGTCTAAACTGTAAACCATAAACTCTAATCATCTCTAAGACATCTAAAACATAAAACATAACCCCTAAACTCTAATTCTAAAACCTTAGACATGTAACATTTTACCCAAAACTAATATTATATATAATTTTATATATTATCTAAAAGTTATAGATCGTAACCTCTTTTTGGAAGTTTAACAATATACTTGCAAACCCAAACACCAATCCGTACAATATCTTCTTTGAAAACACTATATGAATCATGAAACTATACCCTAACTCTTTCTGGAAATTTAACAATATACTTGCAAATTCAAAAAAATTTCCACAATATCCTCATTGAAACACTATATAAAGCTTAAAATTATATCCTAACCCTTTTTCTAAAGTTTAACAAATATACTTGCGAATACAAGCAGCAATTCATACATTATCCTCTTTGGAAACATTATCTAAAGCATGAAAATACACCATAACCTCTTTTGGAAGTTTAACAAACATACTTGCGAACCCAAGCACCAATCTGTCAAATATCCTCTTTAAAAACAGTATCTAAAGCATGAAAGCATATCCTAACCCCTTTTGGAAGTTTAACAAACGGTTTTTTTACAAAGAATGCCACAAAATATGGAAGAACTTTAGAGAATTGTCCTTTCCGGAGGTACCTTTCAGAAATTACCCTTTTGTTGCGGCATTGGCCTTACTGATAAGACCAAACTACCCTCCCCTTGTTTTCTTTGAGAGCATTTAGGCGGGAAAAGTTAAACAGCTTGGGAAATATTGTCTCTGCAGAAGTTATGGAAAAGGAAAGTTGCATTTAATGTGGACAAAAGAGTGCAATAAGGAATATGGATAAAAAATAACTGAAACTGTACTTTGTCTTGGATTAGAAGAAAAAGCAATCTAAAATATGTGTCCCCTAGGGAAAACCACTTTCTGGGAAGAGAATCTCACAAACAAAAGGACAACATCTATAGACCCGGAGGAGTATCTAATACTGTCTAGTTTACGGCGGCGGTTGGGTTGAAGATTAACGGCAAATGTCTTCATATTAAAATTTTCGAAATCCTTCTCTTTCAATTTCGTTTTGTCCACCAGAATCGAACAGTATTTCTACCATTTGCATGTCCCCCGATTTGACTTTCCTTCTAGTTGTCCCTTGGAAGAATGGGTCCATCTATTTTTCGTCTACAGATCTGCAACTAGTCAGCATTGTTTTTCCATATTTATCTTCTTCTTTCTCCATCATTCCGTCGTATCGTTTTTTTTCTGTTCAGATCTGCAACCACTTAGATTTTCTCGTCATTTTCATAGATCTGTAACCCCTTTAGTCCATTAAGATCTTATATTGCATTAAATTCCCCAATATCTACTATTTTTGTCCATCATTTGACATCATTTCTCTACAAATCGACTATGCTTAGTGGAAGAGAAAAAGCTGGAACCTCCGGTTGCGGTACAGTTAGACAGAAAGAAAAAAATTCAGCAAACTCATTTTCATCCCCCACCTGCAGACGACGAGATAATTTTACAGAAGGTTTTTGCAAATTTTACAGGAAAAGACAAATTGATCTCAACAGCTTAATTTTACAGAAAGACGATACAACGGTAAAAAACTGAATAAAACTAATTTATTAGTGAGGAGGGAAAAATTAGGGTAGATATCTTACCAATCCTACACGGGTTGCAGATATCGTTCGTGTTGTACATTAGATCTTCTTCTCAAAGTTATTTCGACAAAGGGAAGATTGTGAGGTTTGTGGATTTTACAGAGAAAAGTAACTTTTTGTTATTGAAAGAGAACTTTTAAGAATCATGCCCTTTGGCTTTCTTCTTTCAACGCGCGCGAGGTTGAGAAAAGAAGCAAAGCGCGGGAGATGCAACCCATCTCAGTTAAATGAAGGTGAGTTTGGTCTTTTCCAAAAGAGAAAAGGGTAGGTTTTAAAGGAGTTTTTAAAAAGGACATTTTGTTTGAGAAAAGTGTGACTTTTGGGATTCCATGTGATATTCCCTTTGCCAAATATACTTACGAACTCATGCACCATTTCATACAATATCCTGTTTGAAAAGACTATCTAAAGCTTGAAACTATATCCTAACGACTTTCTAAATTTTAACAAATATTTTTGGGAACCCAAGCATCAATCCGTAAAATATCTTCTTTAAAAACACTTTTTAAAGCATGAAACTATATTCTATCCCTTTTTAAAAGTTGAACAAATATACTTGCGAATCCAAGCAATAATCCGTACAGTATCCTCTTTGAAAACACTATCTAAAGCATGAAAATATACCCTATCTCCTTTTTGAAAGTTTAACAAATATACTTGCGAACCCAAGCAACAATCCGTACAATATCCTCTTTAAAAACACTATCTAAAACATAAAAATATACCATAACCCCTTTTTGGAAGTTTTTCAAATGTTCTTGCGAACCCATACAACATTCTGTACGGTATCATGTTTGAAAAGACTATCTAAAGCATGAAACTATACCGTAACGATTTTTTGTAGTTTAACAAACATACTTGCGAATCAAAGCACCAATCTGTCAAATATCCTCTTTGAAAACACTTTCTAAAGCTGAAACTACACCCTAACCCCATTTTGGAAGTATAACATATATACTTGTGAATCCAAGCAACAATTTGTATACTATCATCTTTGAAAACAGAATCTAAATCATGAAATATACCTTAACTTCTGTTTGAAAGTTTAAAAATATATACTACTGAACTCAAGTAGCAATCCGTACAGTATCCTCTCTGAAAACAATATTTAAAGCATAAAACTATACACTAACTCCTTTTTGGAACTTTAACAAATATACATGTGAACCAAGTAGCAATTCACAAAATATCCTCTTTGAAAAGACCGTATAAAGCATAAAACTATACCCTAACATTTTGTTGAAGTTTAACAAATATGCTTGCGAACCCGAGCATCAATCCGTATAGTATCTTCTTTGAAAATACCTACTAAAGCATGAAACTATACTCCAACCCCATTTTGAAAGTTAAAAAAATATACTTGCGAATACAAGCAGCAATTCGTACAATATCCTCTTTGAAAACACTATCTAAAACATGAAACTATACCCTAACCCCTTTTTGAAAGTTTAACAAATACACTTGCGAACCCAAGAAACAATCCATACAGTATCCTCTTTAAAAGCACTATCTAAAACATGAAACTATACCCTAACCCTTTTTTTGGAAGTTTAACAAATATACTTTCAAACCCATTCAACAATCCGTACAATATCCTTTTTGAAAGATTATCTAAAGTATGAAACTATACCCTAACGAATTTTTGAAGTTTAACAAAAATACTTGCGAACCCAAGGAGCAATCCGAACAATATCCTCTATAAACAAACTATTTAAAGCATGGAATTATTACATAACCCCTTTTTGAAAGTTTAACAAATATAAATGAGAATGACAACTCAAACATGTCAATATACAATATATCATCATTAACCTATATATTGGTAATGAAGGATTACAACCATAGATAAAAGGGATTTTAATGATACTAACTTAATCCTCATCTAATATAGTCAGAAACTAGACCGCGTCCTTGTTTGGTTGTAGCATAATGGTAACTCTTATTATGTTTTTGAGGCTAAGGGATGCTCTGATCACTTGTGTGGACTCATCTCTCTTACCGGTACTCCACACAAGGTAAAGTGTCCATTCAAAGTTGTTAATGCAGTTGTTAAGATGGAGGAGTTTAAACCCGATGTTGAGAATTATTGGAATACTACAGTGCCTTTGTTTCCTTCCACCTCTGCATTTTTCCGGTTTTCTAAGAAGCTCAAGTTTCTTAAGCCTGTTAATTGATCTTTAGGTCGCCAAAAGATGCACCATTTATCTCGGCGAATAGAGGATGCATTCGCTGATCCCTGTGAGAAGCAAAAGGCAACTTTGAGTAGTCATGACGCTCAATCTATAATGGTAGAATCAATTGCATATGAAAGGTGAGAAAAAGTGGCGGGGTTAGAAGAAGAATTTTTGAGACGAAAGGCCAAGTTACGTTGGATTGATGTTGGTGATAAAATAACTGGTTTTCCATAATGGTGTAAAAGAGAAAGAAGCTTGAAATTCGATTAATACAATGAAATCTCATGATGGGATGTTTCTTACTAGTAAAGAGGATATTAAATTGGATTTTTAGTGCCGTTTAAGGCAAGTTGGGCGTTTTGAAGAGTTAGGTTTAGGTCTCCTTTGGGTGGTGGGGTATGGGTTCTCCGCCGCCTAGGCGGTCCTCCGATGTCGCAGGGCCAAAGTCTGGAAGCTCGACGGTGCTTGGGCAGAGGTTTGATTCTGGTTCTGTAGGTTTTTCAGAGGCTGCGATGATGTCACGGTCTGCAGGGGTTGAGGTTTGTCTAGTGGGGTTGTACCGAGTCTCAGGTTCTGTTGGTGTTTCAGAAGAAATAGGTGTCATCGGGGTTAGTAGGGTTTGAAGTTGGTCCGGTGGAGGTGTTTCAAGTTTCGAAGACTGTTCCTTTTCGTCCGGAGATGATGGCTGTGAGTGCTGAGAGGTTAGTGTTGGAAGCGGCTGCCCTATTTTTCAGCAGGCCGCATATCGTTCTAATGCAGTTTCGTCAGGCCTAAGGTCTTGGGCTCAAGTTGCGAGCAGGCAAAGTTTATTAAGGTTTCATTGTGAAGTGGTTGAGATGGATGGTGGGGAAGTCGTTGCGGTTCTGAAGGAGGTGCTGGTGGAAGCGCCACATCTGTGGGAGGACTTCTTGGTGGGTCATTTCATTTCGCAGGCTCCCCATATTGTGAAGGTCCATGTGATTGTTAATAAGATTTTAAATTTGGGGGATAAATCAATCAAAGTTGATGCTTATGAGGTTAACGATACAACTATCAAGTTTAAGCTTCATAGTTCGGATGCAAGGCGCCATATGTTACATAGATCTATATAAGAAGTTACCTGTTCATTATTTTTTTCAATTTAAAGGGGAAGAAGTGTGTATTTCTTTCGACTATCCTTGGCTGCCACCGCACTGTAATGTGTGCTGGAAGTGGGGGCATATGGAAGAAAGTTTTCTGATGAAAGCTCAGTGAGGATCCAACAATGTGTCTCACCAACATCAGGCGGTATCTCCTGTGGAGTCGACTCAACCCTCGGTTGAATTTTTGAATGTTGTTAGTAGTCTGTCTGTCAACGAAAATCTTACTCCTGTCGCTACTACTAAGAAACAAGTGCTAGGTTTGCGGGTCGAAAAATTTTCAGGTCTGGGGTCTCTAATTGCGGGAGTAACAGAAGTGGAGGAAGGCGAGATCAATTTTCTTTCACCTGTTTTAAAATCAACGGAAGAGGAATGGTCAAAGGTGTCACATTCGGGGGTAAAAAACTCTAAAAGCAATTCAGCCAGTCAAGTTTATGGTCAAGTTTCTATAGCCTCTCCATCACGGTTTGATTTTTTGCTTGATCAACAGGAGGAGCCAGGGGCTGTGGGGGCTTACGGTGATCTGAAATAGGGTTCTAAGGAAGATATTGCCTCTGTTATGGAGGATGGGGGCTATGTTCTGGTGGAAGTTGACTCTGTTATTCCACGGGTAACAAGTGTAGTTTCGGCTTTGGTTGACTCTTCTCTTGAAAATTTAGAGGCTGGACCTATTCTATCGGCTCAGGGTCATTTGGGTACTAAGACTCGTGCTCAGCTCCCCCGAGCATCCAAAGTAGGGCACAAGTATTTTGTAAAAAGTTCTCAGACAGTCGGGGTCTCTCATAAAAAAAATTAATGTCGTATTTTTCTTGGAATATTCGGGGTTTCAATAAAACAAGAAAGCATTCAGTGGTTAGGAATTTAATTTTTTTTTTCTAATTCTATGGTCTTTGGAGGTTTGGTTGAGACTCGAGTCATCAAGAGTAAGGCTGAGCGCATTACTGGCTCCTCTTTTGAGGATTGGTCTATGGTTTCTAACTATGAATACAATCCTCTAGGGAGGATCTGGGTGGTGTGGAGTAAGAAGGTTGAGCTCACCGTGGTTTCTAAGTTAGGGCAGCGGATCTCTTGCTTAGTTAAGCTTGAGAATTCCTGGGAATACTTTTTTGTACGTTTGTCTATGCTTCATATTATTCAGAAGAACGTCGGGAGCTATGGAATGATCTCAAATGTATTTAAGAATTGTCCAACTTTTGTGGGAAACAATGGCTTTGTGTGGGTGATTTTATCAAGTTTTGGGATTTATATAAGCAATCCCTTTCCTCTATCGCTCCGGTCTCTTTGTCGGGTATGACCGTATTTAAAGATTTTGATATGTCATATACGGTAAAAAGAGGTCTGTGACCGTATGACCGTATATAAGCAATCTCTTTCCTCTTTGTCGTTGATATGACATATCACAGACCTCTTTTTACTTGGTGTAATAAGCATGAAGACGGTCTGGTTTGTAAGAAGCTTGGCCGGGTTTTGGTTAATTCCTTTTGGCTGCAACGTTCCTATATTTCGTATTGTAGGTTTGAAGCAAATGGCTGCTCCGATAATTTTGTGGTCTTATCTCTCTTGCGAAGCTTAGTTATGGAGGATTTTTGGCAAAATACAGTGGCTATGTTTCAGTCTACTTCAGCCTTATACCGTTTCTCTAAGAAGCTCAAGGCTCTTAAGCCACAAATAACTGGTTAAAGATGAGTTAAATGGTTTTTCTATAACGCTGTCAAAGAGAGGGAAACTCAAAATTCGATACATGTGGTAAAGCCTCCCGAGGGGGTGTTGGTTACTAGTCAGGAGGAGGTTAAAGATGAGGCGGTTAGGTATTATTCTAATTTTTTTTACTTTGAAACCTCAAGGTTTTGTTGGTATGTTGGTGGTAGATATGGCTAATATTATGAACCATACCTATTCCAAGGATGAGAAGGTGAGAGTTCTAGCAACGGTTACTTAGGAGGAAATCAAAAGTTTCTTGTGTTTTATGCCTTTTAATAAATCACCAGGTCCATATGGTTATACAATAGATTTTTTTACAGAGATTTGGCATATAGTTGGTAAGGATTTTATAGAGGCCGTGAAGTCTTTCTTTACATAAGGTTTTTTACCACTCCCTCTTTTTTGGTCCAAATCAATGGTAAGCTCACCGGGTTTTTTCCGAAGTCAGAAGGGGCTTCTTCAAGGTTGCTCTCTTTCTCTTTATTTGTTTGGTATGTGCATGAATATTAATGGTCTCGTATGTTGGATAAAGAAGCGGTTGAAGGCAGGTTTGGTTTTTATCCCGGGTGTAAGAGTTTGAATCTTACTCATTTGTGTTTTGCGGATGATATCATGGTCTTTAATGATGGGAGAATTCGCTCAATCAAAGGGATCCTTGACGTGTTTGATGAGTGTGCTTGTATTTTGGGGCTGAGTATAAGCTTGCCATAAATGTCGTTGTTTATTTCTGGTATACCTTTTGCAACTCGATCCCCTTTGGATACTTTTCCTTTTACTATTGATACCTTGTCGATCAAGTACCTTGGATTACAATTGTTGACTAAAAGAATCAATAGTTCTGATTTTCACCCTCTTATAAAGAAGATTCGAGCTCGTATAGGTTCTTGGAAAAATCACTTCTTATCTCTTGCATGACGGTTACAGTTACTTTCTACTTTCTTCCGTAATCACGAGCTTGACAAATTTTTGGATTTATGCTTTTACACTCCCAAGTGCTTGCATTCGAGAAATTGGGAAGATTAGTACTGCTTTCTTATGGTCTGGTTTAAATTCCAAGAAATTGAAAGTGGGTTGGTGTGATGTTTGTAAACAAAAGGCTGAAGGGGGGGCTTGGCCTTAAATATTTAGCAGAGGCGAATAATGTTAGTTGTTATAAGATGATTTGGAGACTGGTTTCGTCAAGGACTTCTTTATGGGTCAATTGGGTTCATAAAAATTTTATAAGGAAGAGTTCATTTTGGTCAGTAAAGTTGAATACGAGTGCTGGCTCGTGGATTTAGAAAAATCTTTTAAAATATAGAGATTCGACTAAGGAGTTTCATAAAGTTGAAGTGTGAAATGGGTTTAATACTTCTTTTTGGTTTGATAATTGGAGTTCAGTGGGCAGATTATTAATGTATTTTAGGGGAGAGAGGTTGGATGGATATGGGTATTAAATCATCGGATTTGATGGCGGATGTGTTAGCTAATCATCGTCCTAGGCGCATACGAGCTCATTTTTTTAGCTTTGATTGAGGATGAGATTAAGAAGATTAAGGACTTTTCTTACACTGACGGTGACATTCCTTTATGGCGATGTAAGTTGGATAAATTTAGATCAAATTTCTCTTCTCATGATACTTAGTCTAAGGTTTGAGAAGTATCTCCTCTCAAGCTGTGGCATAAGAGTGTCTGGTTTCCTTTGCCTACACTAAAATTTTCCTTTATAGTGTGGCTGGCTTCTCTAAATTGTTTAGCAACAAGTGATAGATTACTCTTATGGAATCCAAATGTAGCTCCAGGGTGTGTTTTCTGTTCCGCATCAGTGGTGAACGGGGAACATCTATTTTTTCTCTTGCCCTATCACCTCTCAAGTTTGGCATCGGCTGGCTTATGGATTGCTCCACCAAAGGTATACCACTCTCTTCTATGACATCATCTCAACTGTCTTGATCTCAAGAACTCGTTCTTTTCTTACTAAGTATGTGTTTCAAGTCGCTATCTATTTCTTATGGTGGAAGAGAAATAAGAGGCGACATGTCATTCCATCTCCTATCGAAAACTTGGTTCAAGATATGGGTATGGCTGTCTACAATAGGCTCTCAACTCTGCAGAGTAAGGGGCTAATGAAGGATGACTTGTAAGTTTGGTTCTCAACTAGGGTCTGATTTTCTCTTTGCTATTCTGCTGAGCTTATTTTATTTCATTATTTAAAAAAAAGGAGGATATTAAATCAAAGGCATTGAGATTTAACTCTGATTTGTTTACCATACAACCTCAAGACAATTATGTTTTGACTTATAGGAGTTTAGTCATTTTCTAGATTACTGGTGCTCTGAGCAGGATAGGGCGAGTTTAATGATGGATGTTCATGTGTCAGAGATCAAGCGAGTGTTGTTTTTGATGCCTTCAAATAAATCTCTAGGTTCGAATAGCTATACAATGGAGTTTTTTTTAAAGAGGCTTGGACCATTGTTGAGAATGATTTCATCATTACTATAAAAAAAATTTTACATACGGTTTTCTACCTAAAGGTGTTAATACTACAATACTTGCTTTGATACCAAAGAAGACTGGTACCATCGGATTAAAGGATTACCGACCAATATCCTGCTGTAATGTGCTCTATAAGGTTATTTCTAAGATTTTAGCCAACCGCTTAAAGCTTATTCTCCCTGGTTTTATAACAGAAATCAATCTGCGTTTATTAAGGACCGATACTTGATGAAAAATCTTCTTCTCGCGTCTGACCTGGTAAAGGATTATCATAAGCCCAATATAGCTTCACGATATGCTATGAAGATAGACATCTCCAAAGCTTTTAACTCTATAAAGTGGGATTTTATGTTCACGGTTTTGAAGGCTATGGAGCTATCAGCTAATTTTATAAGGTGGATTGAGTTATATGTTACCACCCTATCTTTCTCGATTCAGGTCAATGGAGAACTCAATGGATTCTTTAGAAGTGAGTGGGGGCTGCGTCAAGGTTGTTCCCTTTCTCCCTATCTGTTTCTTATTTGCATGAACCTCTTATCTTGAATGTTGGACAAGGAAGCTAAAGAGGGTAGATTTGGATATCATCTGGGGTGCAAAAGTTTGAACATTACCCATTTATGTTTTGCGGACAACATTATGGTCTTTGCGGATGGAAGACTCACTTCATTAAAGGTATACTTGTTGTTTTTGATGATTTTTCTTGTATCTCTGGTCTACATCTGACTTTCAACCTCTCATAGAAAACATTCTCACTCGAATTTGATTGGAAGAATCATTTTTTATCGTTTGGTGATTACTTTGACGAATTTTTGGATAGTTGCCTTTAAACTTTCACGAGCATGCATTCAAGAGATAAAGACGATAAGCTCGGCTTTTTTATGGTCCGGTCCAGGTTTAAATCCAAGGAAAGCTAAAGTGGCTTGGATAGATATTTGTAAACCAAAATCAGAAGGGGGTCTTGGCCTTAAATTTTTAGATGGGGCAAACAAGGTGTGCTGCTATTAGTTGATATGGAGATTGGTTTCGTCTTAAGGCTTTTCTATGGGTCAATTGGGTTGAAAAAGAATTTGATAAGGAGAAATTCCTTTCGATCGGTAAGTTGAAAACTTATCAAGTATCGTGTATCTACAAAAGATTTTCATAAAGTTGAGGTAAGGTGTGGTTTTCAAACGCCATTTTGGTTTGATAATTGGAGTTCACTAGGAAGATTCAAGACATTATTTCAGTAGTGTTGGCTTCCGGAAGTAGGGGAACACAAACTTTCATCTTGAGGTATGTTTTCCAAGCTTCTGTTTATCTCTTATGGCATGAAAGAAATCAGCAGACACATGGTGAAATCCTAATACTCATGGCCAAGTTGGTTCACGATGTTGAAAGGACAGTACATAATCGGTTTTCAACTATGAAGAGTCGAGTATAATGAGGAAGGGGCTGCAGAAATGGTTTACCAAAAGAGTTTAAGTTTTTCTTAAGTAGTCTATAAAGTTTGCTGATTCAAAACTTCTTTTTAAAAACAATAAACTCAGATCAAAGATGTATATAATGTAACATAGTTTTTGTTGAATCAATTTTACGTTCATAAAGAAAATGAAAAAAATATTTTCTCAAAAATGTAAAGCATGTGCTGCATTATTACCATTTACTAAAAGTCAACCACATATACTCTAGTTTTCTTTATGTCACATCATTGGTTCTAATTTAACCGTATGCACTGTTATTACTAACTAAACGTACGTATGTGTAGAGTTAAATTGAGGATAGAATGTCATGAATAGTTCAAAACAGTAGAAAAAGTGTTAGCAACCCACATACAGGCCCGGTCTTGAGCTAGAGTCCAACAAGCAAGAGTTTTAGGCGCCAAAATTATAATAGAATTTTAGGGACATCAATTTTGTGAAATCTCTTAGTAGTGCAATGATTAACGATTGTAATGACGTGTTAGGTTCAACTCCCTCTAGATTATTAGATGTTTTTTCTTTCTTAATGGGCCAATTTTTGTCTTTTGCTTTAGGCAACCCATAACATTGGGCCGGCCCTGCCCACATATACTCAAAAAAGTGTCAAAGCCGCAAAGTTCCATAGAAAAAGTGTTATCCCCTACAATTATGCCTAAATTTAATATTTAATGTTAATTAATTAATAAATAAATACATGTAAATATATATAATAATAAATATTAATGCCATTAGTGTAATTGGTTATAAATTAAATATTAAATTAAGTATTTGCTTGTTAATTATTATACAGTTGTTAGCAGTTTATAATATTGAATGATGTGAAAAATTCTATGATTTACTATAAGTAGAAAAGGATATAATAAAGGAAGTTTTTAGTGATTGTCCCACCGAAAAAAAATTCCTATATGCTATTTTTTAGAAGAGCTTTCAACATACACCTTTTTTTTTTTATAGTATTGGGCTTGTGAAGTACAGAAAATGTTCTAATGCCAATTTTGCTTGTTTATCGTGTAGAAAATTGATTTTGTGTGACATGATGTCCAAAAAGTAACAAACATCTGGGGAGAGAAGTGTTTATGAGATGCACAACATCTTTAATTATGTGCCAGGGTTGTCCGTGACATTAATTTGTCAATAAGTAATATAATAGAATGGGATTAGGGGTAATTTCAATGATGAATGATTGTCATTAAGGATGATGAAAATATATTCTCCATAACTCCCCTTATTTAACACACGATTATACCTTATTTAACAAACTTGTAGTCCATATCTCACACCCTTATCTAAAATCTGTAATTAGATATTGTTTGGTCCATATTAGTTAGATTTTCCATTGAAAAAGACGATTGTCCACTTAACAAACATGTTGTCCATGTCTCACACCCTTATCCAAAAACTGTAATGAGATATGGTTTGGTTCATATTTGTTAGATTGTCCATTGAAAAGACGATTTTTCACTTAACAAACATATCTCACAACTTTATCTAAAAACTGTAATTATATCGGGTTTAGGCCAGACTACTTAGATTATCCATCAGTGCAATAAAGTTGTCCTCGCACAAGAATTTTATAACAAAAAGAAACTTAAATTATGATACCATTATTAGAAATAAACATGTCCATGAGAGCCATGATAAATGGTCCACAACCAAAAGATACGATTACAACCAAAAGATACATCTTGTCCATGTTCAGAAAAAAACACAAAAAAAGAAAAGGGTAACAAGTACTAATCAATTAAGTTAGGTTTAATGACTTACTAATCGATTACTCAGATGGTGAGGTGAATGGAAAACAGCACGATATGCTTCGTGCAGTGATAATCCAGCGACAAAGCAGACGAAGAGGAACAGAAGGTGAGATGTGTGTTAAAGAGAAATTTTTGTTTGAATATATTTATTTTTATTGCTATACACCTCTCTTAAATTTAAATATACAACACCCAATGCCACGCATTAGCCAACTAGGAGAGAGATGTGTATAACATACGTAGAATAAAGTCGAGGGTAAAACGGTTATTATATATGCTGAAAATGGCATGGATTGAAAAGTGTTGAATGAGACATGATTTATAATAAAAAAAAGAAGTAAAAGTGGATCATGGGGGTTTGTGGCATTATATGTATGTAGGGAGTTTCTAACTCTAAAAGGTATAAACATAAAAAATTAATGAAAACATGTATTATATGATTTTTTGCATGGATTTTACTAGAAATTCTATATTTTTGTGTATTATAGAACAATATTTAAAGGGACATGTTTGGTTATGTCATCTTTGACATGTCTTCCTTTGTCTAAGGAATGCATACATCATTATTTTCATATAGGATGGTTGGTTCCTTAATAATGTGAACTCTACTCCTTGATTGAATTTGTTGACTTATTGATCTGAACCATAAACATAATCTACTCGTCTCATGAAATGCAATGAATTTAGGATGCTTTGAAGAAGTGGCTACAAGCGTTTGTTTATTAAATTTCCAAGTTATATTAGTGTCTTCAATCATGATGATGTATCATGTTTTTGATTAGACTATGTGCAGATGTAATAAATATTCTAAATTTGTAAACCAACATGTAATACCCAAAAAAATTGAAGAAGAAATTTTGGGTTTAATTGATCTAATTAAAACTTAAAATATGTGTGATTTTTAAGGAGTTTGCTGATCAATTTGAAAGTTAGAAGCAAGTTCTATAAATAGTAAATAATCAACACTAAATTGCAAAAGTGGAAAAAAAGTGAACAACTAATGAATATCTTATCTATGGATTTCGGGATCGAATTTTGCAACCCTAGTATAGCGTATTTATATCTGTTTTGAACCTTCAATAATGTCGGCGCCGTTTATGCTACAAATTTGGAGATGTTTGGTGATTTATTCGGGTCTCTCTTCTCATACTTGTTTTTCAAAACATTAGACTATTGAAATCAGAATTGTAAACTGATACTATTGTTAGTTACTGCTTTTGGGTCGTCCTTTGATTAAGCCTTATCTCCCCGTTTATTCATCTAATCACCATGAAAGTTAGTTTCAAGCTCTTTAATGGTATATTTTTTTCAAGGAAAGTAAGAGTGTGATTTATATCTTGCTAGAAATTTCTTAATCTCAAGAATCTAGTGAAACTGATCATTTGTCAATTGGAGTTTTCAATTGATTGGAATTTGATCGGTAAGTTTTCCAGTCTCATCCTTAATTGACCTAATCTAAAGCGTTAGGCTGGTTCTTAATGTTTTGAAACCGGTTTTATACTAGAGTGATGGAGTTGTTTAAGCCCTAAAAACAATTTTCAATTTGGAAATATTTAAGTTTAAATCGTACCACATATTGGACCGATTCAATACATTTTAAATAGGCTTTTGGATAACCATTAGCAGATTTGGATTTAGATGGCATATTATTCATAATTTTGTGATAAGCAAATGATTTTTGGTGAATTATTTGGTATTCAAAGGTGCTCATATTTGGTATCCGTTTTAGTGTGAGTTCAAACACACGTTATAGTCATTATACATTTGTATAATATTTTAGGAAATCTCTAGTGATAGTTAGATATTTGAATTATTTTGAATATTAATTTGAATATGATAAAAAGGTTTGATTAAATTATTTGAATGTCTAAATATTTCGATTGTAGTATTTTGAGTTATTCTGGATTATGATTTTGATGATAAGAAAAAATTTATTCGGTCAAGACTAGTATCAACATATTATTCTTATTTATCTAGCTTTATCGACAATCTTTGGCGGCCTGCATTGCCAACAAACATATTAAATTTTATTTATTATGTTAGTAGTATTTGAGTTAATTTAATGTCATGGATCATACAATTTTACCACTTTGTTTGAGACCAACATCCCTATCGAGTTTATTATGTGATTTTTCTGTTAAGATATAGTTTGGTTCGACCAATGCTTGTGTTATCCATTCCAATTTTTCATTGTTGGATACATGGTCATTCAGTTCTGATGATATTATTATGTTCCAATCCTATGATTATGTTATGGTGTTATTAGATGTTCTGCTGCAATTAATTTGATATGATATTGCACTGAAGCATTGGCGTATATGCAGAGAAATTTTAGGTATTTTCAAATCATAAGACCTTAAAGTATTTGTTTTCACAGAAGGAGTTAAATATGACGCAGAGAAGATAGATTAAATTGTTGAGTGACTATGACTATGAGATTCTCTATTAACAAGGGAATGCTAATGTAGTTGATGATGCCCTTAGTAGAAAGCAAGTTGAGTAGCATCTTTAACATCACAGTTAAACTTAGTGAAGTAGGTGAGTCAGCTACACATTTCTAGTTAGGAAGGTCAATAAGGATTTCTAGCCTCATTAGGTATACAATCAGATTTATTGGCACACATTCATGATGCTCAGAGACAAGATGGTAAACTAGGTCTAATTTGTGAGAATTTTGAGGATTTTAAGTAACTTGGATATAAGCTCAGAGGCGATGGTTTGTTATCAATCAAAGGCATATATTTTGTACCGAAAGTGCTTGAAAATTTGGAGGAGATTATGCAAGAGTGATATCAATCTATATATATGGTTCACCCATGTAGCACCAAGATCCATCAAACACTCAAACACTTTTATCATTAAATTATTAAGGGTGATATTGTAGAGTTTGTATCCAAGTGTTTTGTATGTCATCAAGAAATAATTGTGCATCAAAAGTCTAGCAGTAAACTTTATCCATTGCATATCCCAAAGTAGTAATGGGACAAAGTTTTTATGGATTTTGTGACTGGGCTCCCAAAGTTACAGAAAGAAAATGACTCGATATGGGAAATAGTGGATCGGCTTACTAAATCAGCCTATTTACTCCCAGTAAAGAAGACAATTCCTTCATCCCGACTTGCTGAGATCTTTGTGGAAGTAATTGTGAGGTTGCATGGTTTTTTGAATAGCATTGTTTCAGATCGTGATCCAAAATTACTTCATCATTTTGGGATAGCTTACATCATGCATTAGGCATGAAGCTAAAATTCAGTACCGTATATCATCCTCAGACAGATGAACAGTTTGAGAGGACAATTCAAACACTAGAAGACATTTTGAGGTCATATATTTTGGATAGTCAGTAACAGAAAGGGATTGACCCTGCTACCGAAATGAACCTGATTTGGCCGGAGTGAATAGTAAGTTGTTGTCATGGAAAAAATTATCGTTGATTGAGTTTGCTTAAAAGATGTATCATAAAAGTATTGGTATGACACACTTTGAGGCTCAGTATGGTAGGGCATGGCATATGCTATTGTGTTGGGATGAAGCGGGAAAGACAACTTGTATTGGTCCTGAGTTGATCCTAAAACTACAAAAATTTGAGGATGATTATAGATAGGATTAAATATGCCCTTGATCGTCAAAAGAGTTATGAAGATCGTTAGAGGCATGATTTATAATTTCAAGTTGGTTATCAAGTGTTTATTAAGGTTCAACCTATGAATGAATTCAATTTATGCCGTCAACGAAGTTAAACCGCACTTTATCGGTCCTTTTTCAATTTTTGAACATGTTGGGAGTGTAACATATGACTTAGAACAACCACTAGAGTTAGGGCATGTGCATAATATGTTCATGTATTGATGCTGAGGAAATATCATCAAGATGATAGAAATTCAGGAAGACATGAGTTATGAAGAAGAGCCCATTCAAATTATGGAAACTAGGGTGAAAGAGCTTAGAAGGAAAACTATTTCCTTAGATAAGATTCTCTAGAGAAATCATGGCGTCGAGGAAGCAACATCGGTGTTGGAGACAAAAACGAAATAGAATTACCCTCACCTCTTGAAGGTAAAAATTTGAAGTGGAGGACGAAATCTTCCTAAGGGGGTGGAAATGTAAAACCCAAGAAGATTGAAAAAGAATTTTTGGTTTTAATTGCCTAACTAAAAGATAAAATCTTTGTGATTTTCTGGAGGTTTTCTGATCAATATAGAAAGTTTTGAGCAATTTTTGTAAATAGTAAGAAAATCAAGAACTAAACTGCAAAGCGAAGAAAAAGTTGAACAACTAATGAGTATCTTGTCCATGGATTTCGGATCGACTTTCTCTACCCTAATATGGCATACCTTCAATGATGTAGAAGCCGTTTATGCTGCAAACTTAGAAATGTTTGTTGAGTTTTTTGGATCTCTCTTCTCATCTTTATTTTTGAAAACTCTCCACGATTGAAATCAGATTTGCTGATGGTTTAGGCTTTGTAAAATGATCCTGCTGATAGTTTAGGCTCTTTACACTGAGGATATTGTTAGTTACTGCTTTTGGGTCATCATTAATTTCTAATCAAGGGTCGGCTCGGAAAAATCTTTCTGATTGTATATTAATCGTAATTTTTGGATCAACAATTGATTTTAAGTGAATTATTTGGCTTTCAAGGGCACTCGTAAATTTTTTGTTAGAATTTTTTTAAAGCTAAAAATTCTTTTTGAGGTGAGTTATAACTCTCTTATAGTTATTATACATTTGTATAATATTTTAGGAAATTTTGTAATGATAGTTAGATAATTAAATTATGTTGAATATTAATTAATTACATTAATTTGTACATGAATTAAGGTTTGATTAAATGATTTGAATTTCTGAATTATTTTGACTGTAGTATTTTGAGTTATTCTGGATTATAATTCTGATGATGAGATCATTTTATTATGTCAAGACCATTATCAGCATATCATTCTGATTTAGCTAACTTTATCGAGCAATCTGTGGCGGCCGACATTGCCAACATATATATTAAATATTCTTTTTTTTGTTAGTAGTATTTGAGTCGGTTAATGTCGTGTACCAAACAATCTTACCACCTTGTTAGCAGCTAGCATCCCTATCAAGTTTCTTATGTAAATATTCTGTTAGTGTATGGTTTGGATCGACAAATGATGGTGTTCTACCATTCTGATGTTTCATTGTTGGATACGTAGTCATTCTATTCTTATGATATTATTCTATTTTTCTGATATGATTATGTTATAGTGATATTAAATGTTCTGCTAATATGATTATGTTATGGTGACATTAAATGTTTTGCTGAAGAGAAGATGTGTGTAGCTTTAGTTAAGATTGTTGAATTCTTTCATGGCACAAGGCTTGATAGTTTTTCTTATGTTTTATTTGCTTTTATATCTCAAATTTGGATTTTTATGAGATTTTAGATTTGTTTTATCCAAATATTTTAGTAATGTTCAAAAATATATTTTAGAGTTTTTGGGGCGTTCAATTAGAGTTTGTGAATTTTTAGGATAAAGTAATCATAAATCAGTAGTTGCTTGAAGGTAGGTAAAACATTATTAATGTTATTACAATGTTTTTGTATAAGGGATGAACTACTATATATTTATAGTTTATTTGATATTTATATAATTATTAAATTAATTTTTGATGATTCCATCTATGTCTGAATAATCCACCAGTTGGGTTTAAGATTTGATCAAAGGGATTCAATAATTGATTAGTTTAAGTTATAGTTTATGAATTTACTTTTAGTATTCTTCATTTATTGTGTTCTCAATGCTTATGTTATGTTGACAAATCTAGCATATGATCTCTAGGTATATTCTATGCGCCAAAAGCAAACTAATTTAGAATGCTGACATATAGAATCTATGGTTAGATAGTTAGCCCTACGAGAGGAGGTTAGCTTTACAAACCGTTCAAGAACTCGAAGCACTATTTTAAAGCTAACATACTCTCGGACCGCTACCTATCTAACCATAGATTCTAGAATATTAAAATCTCGAATGTGCACTAGAAAATATGCCAGCATTATAAATAAGTGCGATAAGTTCACTTAGACGACTTAACTTTAACTCTCGTTAGCTAAGGATACTAAGTTCATCTAAATTCATTCAAGTAACTAACATTCGTTTTTGGTGCATAGATTAAACCTAGATATCATATGCAGATTATTGAATTCTTCAATATGGATGATAGATGAAGAACACTAAAGTAAAGTAAATCCCCAAACTATAAGTTAACTTAATTGGTGGATGAAGAACACAATAGATGAATAACACTAAAGTAAATCCCCAAACTATAAGTTAACCTAATCAATCAATGAATTCTTTTGATCAAACTCTAAACCCAACTGGTGGATTACTCAGACATAGATGGAATAATCAAAATTTTTTTTAATAATTGCATAAATATCAAAGAAATTCTATCGGTCTTCGGAAAGCACTTCTTGAAGAGTAAGAGCTTTATTCTCCAAAAGCTAAGAAAACTGAAAGCAAAAAGCTGAAAAGAATAAAAGACAGTTAGAACTACAGAAAACTCGTACAACCCTATTTATATGCGATTAGAAATCTCAAGGTAAGTTGAGTTTCGTTTTTACTGTCTTGCAGATCGATCGATCAAAACACTCTACTTCATTAAATCATTAATTTGGTCGATCCCATTTTCTCTTCCTTTGATTCTTGAATTCTTGAATTCTTGAAACATATAAAGTAAGTCAATTTAGTCCTTTAGCTCCAACGACTTGTAAAACCTGTAAAATTCTATATACAAGACCAAAGAGACAAAAAAAAATATCATAGACTCGACTAAGGACACTAAAAACATATGGAATCAAAGGTTAAAAACCATTAAAACAATGACACATAGGTGCTTTGTGCACTTACAATGATAGTGAAGGTTTAAAACCTGAGACATCAGTTATCCTTCATTTTGGTTACTTGTAATGCTAGTTTTGACTTGTTAACTTGAACCTAGATCAATAAGATTTCATGGCTGGAAGGTGGAAATGCTTGAACCAAACTTACATGAGCTTTTCTTCATCTGCCAATGGAATTTAATGTTAGAATGATTAGTGGTTTAATTGAAAAAACTTGATTATTAATGTTCATTCATTCCTTGGTTAGCGAATGGAAGTTTGTCTTGATTAGAATGATTAGTCTTTATTAGTGATTCATGGCCTAAAATTGTGTTCATTGTTTTTTCTAAGTATTATCATTAAACCATCATCTCATCTAAATCAGTTTCCTAGTCTTTAACTCATTGCTTAATCATTTTGTTATCAATCTTGTTATTAGCATTCTTTTGTTTACTCTTGATCATTAGTTGCATTATCATAGTTTCACTTATGTTTCATTTCAATGCTTTGTTTAGATTTAATTAGTGGTTGGTAAAAAAGATCATAAAAATTGTATGCTCTAGATTAAGTTGTCCCCTTGTAATTTTAGTGCGTTAATTATAATTCTATGGATTAATACCCTTTGATTACTACAAGTGATTTCTATGCACTTGTAGGACTCAAATAAGGTTTTAAACTTTGACTTTATCAAGTTTTTGGGGCCATTGCTGGAGAATTACGTAATTGATGTATTAGGCCTTAAACCCAATTCATTCCTGCAAGTGCGAAAGCACGTAGTAGTATAGACTGGGTTGAAGAAACAAGAACCAAGTGTACACTACATATTTTTAAGAATCAAGTAGAGGTAGGAAAGAAATATGGTAGTTGTTCGTAATGATTGCAGTAAAATAAAGGAAGCAAATAAAGTAAAGGATTAAACTAATGATAGGCGAGCGTTCGGCGTAGGGAAATTTTCAGGTATCAACGATTGATAAACTATCTAACTAATTGGGCATTTGTTGACGAACTGTTTTTGAACTCGAAAAACTATGGTAAAGCTAGCATAATCCCGCAATACTAACTATCTAAACATGTAATCTAAGACACCAAACTCTCGAATGAGCCTTAGGAGGCTTATCAGCTTTCTAAATAAGTTTGATATGTTCCCTTAGACGACTTAAATTCACTTACGTTAGGTAATAATACTAAGCTCATCAATTTTTATTTTGGTAACATAACTATTGCTTTAGGCACATAGGTTACACTTAGAGATCTGATACTATTCGTCAACCTAAAATAAACATAGAGAACACAGAAAATGAAGAACCATAATGATAAATCCTTAATCTAACAACGTAAACCTAATTGATCATCAAATCCCTTTGAGAAACCACTAAACCCAACTGGTAATGGTAGATATGGTAAGAATAGCAAAGATGAGGATTGAAGCAATCTCAGGGCACCAAAGGTCGAATTTCTTGGTCCTAACTCTACTTACCATGTGTTAATTAATGATGAGCTAAATATGGATGAAACCTCAATGCTTTTGAAAGAATTGAAGATATTTAGAAAATGCATTTGTTATTCACTTGATGACATCAAAGGTATTTCTCAATCTCTTTGCATGCACATGATTCATTTAGAAGATAAGTCGATGACTTCCATTTAACATCAAAGACGGTGAAACCCGAGTTTGAGATGTTGTAAGAAAATAGATTATTAAGCTTATAGATGCGGGGTTATGGGTGTATCTGTCTTGAGCCATGCGATAAATTTAACATTTTATTATTACAACCAAACGTTTAAAATTTAAAATACTATACGACAAACAATAATATAACTCATATTCATATACAATATTATATATATATATATGTGGATTTCCACAATACTAAGTAAAGTTCGTGGTTGTTTGGTTGATTTTTCTTCTCGGTCGCTTGTGTTATAGTTCAAGATCATGTTCCTTCATCATTGAAGTGTTAGGTAAGTTCATCCCTTTTCTTTTTCAAAATTTCCGATATTCAAGTGAGTTTGAATCTCTTTAAGTGTTGATTTACTTTCACAAAGAGTTTAGGATTCGGTTTATGTATTTTTAGAAACTTCTCAGCCACATGAATCCGAAACCGATGACCACTCGTCAATCAGAACATAGAGTCGATCAGAATCTTCTCGATAAAATTTTGAATCTTATTGTTTTATAACGATATAAGGATTGTTTGAAACCGATTCTTGAGGTTATGAGAGCGGCTATGGACTGGTTTCAGTGATTGAAATGAGTTGTTGATATGCTCATGCTTTATTTTTAAACCGATTTTAATTTGGACTGGTGCACTAGCTTTTAAGCTGGTTTTTTAAAAACTGGTTCTAGATTCAGATTTATCTCATTGAAATCTTTATGATGGTATATTTGACATAATTTTCTGATCAAATGTTGTTTTTATATGAATTATTTGGTTTTCAATAGCGCTTGTAGAATTTTTTGTTAGAGGGTTCACTAAATCTGACAATTCATTTCAAGGTAAACTCTAACTTCTAACTTTCTTATAGTTATTATTCATTTATGTGATATTTTAGGAAAATTTTATGCTGGGTAAATATTGGAATTTCTTTTGAAGATTAATTTATTATATTAATTTAAAATTGAATTGATAAAGATTAAGTAATTGAATTAAATATTTGGATGAAATTATATGAATGTGGCTATATTAGTTATTCTGAAAATTCAAATCAAGTTAAATTCTAACTTCTAACTTTCTTATAGTTATTATACATTTATATGATATTTTAGGGAATTTTCATGTTGGGTAAATATTGGAATTTCTTTTGAAGATTAATTTATTATATTAATTTAAAATTGAATTGATAAGGATTAAGTAAGTGAATTAAATATTTGGATGAAATTATATGATTGTGGCTATATTAGTTCTTCTGAATTATGATTCTGACGATAAGATAAATGTATTCTTTTAAGATCGTTATCAGTATGCTACTAGCTAGCTGTCGGTATTGTCAACAGATGTAGTAAATATGTTATGTTATGTTAGTGCTATTAATCGGTTAATACCCTAGACTGTACTTCTTTAATACATTGGTAGCAGCCAACATCCATATTGATCGAACTATGACGGAATGGTACTATTCCAATGTTGCATTGTTAGATATATGGTCGTTCTATTCCGATAATATTACTATGTTCTGCTAAATGATTTTGTTCTAATGATATTATATGTTATGTTGAAATTTACTTTTATATGGTAACTTTAAATATAAATAATCTAGTATGAATATTCGTTCTCTTGCACCAATACATGAATATTTTACTGTGCATGATCAGATCATATTGGTCCTTGCTTGTAAGATTTGTATTCTCATTAAACGATTTTTGTTCACATAAGATCGGATTTCCATGCAAGTAAGTATTAGATCTCATGATCGAATAATCAACTACCATAGTTTGGGAATTTAGAGCAAGACTTGGTAGCTTTTTAGGAGCTTTTTACCGAATCAAATACAAGAGGTATTACGGAGACAGTTGGAGAGTTGAACCCTTTTATTACAAAAAAACATGAATAGTGATTTTTTTAACAAAAGAGATCATGGAACTAGAGGTCAGGTAGGCTTTATTTTCAATATATCCTGAAAAGGCACCAGGTCCAGACGGCGACCTTATTTTATCAATGGTTTTGGCATTCAATCAAAGATGATTTAATAGCCATGGTTAGAGATTTTCTTAGGATTGGGAGGTTTGAGGAAAGGTTAAATAAGACAAACATTTGCCTTATTTCAAAAATGGATAGACAAAAAAGGATGTCAGAAGTCAGACCAATAAGTCTTTGGAATATAAGTTACAAGATTATCTCTAAAATTCTTTACTTAAGACTTAAGAAGGTTTTACCAAGGATAATATCAGAAACTTAATCATTCTTTATCTCAGGTAGATATATTACGGATAATATCTTGATTACACGATAAATGTTCCATGGATTACGTACCAATCAAGATTGTAGAAAGAATTTTCTAGCCATTAAAATGAATATGAGTAAAACTTACAATATAATAGAATGGTCTTTTTCAGAGGCAGTTTTGGTTCGTTTAGGCTTTAATTCAGTTTGGATTTCATTGATTATGTGGAGTGTAAGATCAAGTACATATCACGTTTTGTAGAATGGCCAACCAAAAGGATGTGTTGTACCAAATAGGGGTCTACGTCAAGGAGATTCTTTATCACCTTTATCTGTTTATCTTTTGTACATAGGTTTTGATAGCTAATATGAAAAAGACAGAAAAGAGGAACAATCGACAGGAATTAAGATAGCCAGGAGAAGCACGGCAATCTCGAACTTACTTTTTGCAAATGATAGCTTATTTTTTGTAAATGCAGAAGTCGATCGATGTCAAACCATTTTTCATATTATTGGGAATTATGAGAAAGCTTCAGGTCAAGAAATAAATTTCGATAAATCATCGGTTATGTTTGGGAAGAGTGTCCCAAACCAAACTAAAGTTCACTTAAAAATTTTGTTAGGAATCTCAAAGGAAGGAAGAATGGGAAAATTATCTGGTAATGGCTTCTCAGCCATTATCTAGGTGGTTCAAAGAGTAACATTTTTAACTGTGTTCGAGAAAGACTAACCGATCGAATTAATGGCTTCTCAGCCAATTTTTCTTATCAAAAGGAGTTAAAGATATATTGATTAAATCAGGGGCTCTGGCCCTCCCGACATATGTCATGTCCTGCTTTAAACGCCGTGAAGAGCTAACCACAGTTAACTAGTGTTATTTAAACTTCTAGTGGAGTTCCAATGGAAGTGAATACGGTATCCAATGAGTGGATTGGGAAAAATTATGTAAACCTAAAAATGAAAGAGGGATGGGATTCCATTCTTTAGAAGAGTTTAATTCAACACTGTTGGCAAAACAGTACTGGAGATTAATTCAATATACAGATTATCTAGTAGCACGGATGTTAAAAGGAAGATATTGCGGGAATAGACATCATTTACGTGCTAAGAAACCGTACTCTCCATCATTTGGTTAGAAGAGTATTTTTTTCTTCGAAGGAATTGGTGGTCAAATGAGCACGACGGAGTCTATTTTCACTTTATGATATTTTCAGTATGGCAAGATCCTTGGGTACCATATACTATTCCATGACCAGCTAATGGGCACGGAAAATTTTTATATCCAAATATGAAGGTGGTTCATTTAATTAACCCGGTAACAAAAGAATGACATCCTCCTATAATCCAAGAATTCATGGATCCATAAGATATTAAAATTGTTAGGGGAATGGCAATAAGCCAGTCATACCAAC
Source organism: Cardamine chenopodiifolia (assembly GCA_963922655.1). Classification (NCBI taxonomy): domain Eukaryota; kingdom Viridiplantae; phylum Streptophyta; class Magnoliopsida; order Brassicales; family Brassicaceae; genus Cardamine; species Cardamine chenopodiifolia. The sequence goes on along the minus strand of OZ000486.1, from coordinate 10,021,342 downwards.
CTGATAGATTAATATGGCATCATTCAAAATCGGGTAAGTATACGGTTAACTCAGGATACAAGTTGGCTAAAGATATGGAATTGGTTAAGGAATGGGGTCCCAATTGTACAACTCTAAAGGTTCAAGAGTGGAAGTTTTGTGCTCCTTTGAAATTACAACATTGTATATGGCAATTAGTTTCGGGTACTCTAGCGTTAACTTCATGTTTAAATTAAATGGGTTTAAATTTTGATAATACATGTCAAAGATGATAGGCGACAGAAGAAACAATTAACCATGTTTTTTAATGTCTTTCATCTTTACAAAATTGGGAGTTATCTTTGATTTCCTTGATAACATGGATTTTCCATCTAGTTTTGTTTTTCTAATTATGACTTTCTATATTGGAGACTACCTCCGAGTTTAGAGGAGGGTTATGATCATTATTTTGTATGGATATTATAGTTCCTATGGAAGGCAATGAATAAGAAGGTTTTTCAAGGCAATCCACACTAGAAGTGAACAATTGGCATGGCAAAGAACACAATTAATTCCTTTAGGAGAAACAGAGGAATTTGAAGTAATGGAAAGATCTCCTCACAATTTTAGATGTCGGACAGATGGATCCTGGAAATCAAATGATCCTTTTACAAGTTTGGGTTGAATTTGTTTTGAGGGGAATAGTCATGTGGTAGTTTTAGGCGCAAAGTGCCACAAGAGGAGCCTTTCGGCTCTTCACTTGGAGATCGAAGCGTTAATATGGGATATGAAGAATATATTTTCTAGAAGGATTGATTGTCAGGTCCTCGAAACAGATTGTGCAGAGCTAGTCTCAATGGTGCAGTCTCTAGAAGAATGGTCTGCTTACTCCAATCTTATCAACGATATTTATTTTCTTGATATAGAGGTTAAAAACCCAAGAATATAATTTCAAATGTACAGACACACATAGTAGTATAGGTGGGATCAAATCCATAGAGACCAAGTTGCACTACGATTCTTATAGAATGAAAAGCTAAGCTAATCCGAAAAAGAGATTTGTTTGTGGTTGTGAATTTAAGAAACTAAATAGCAAGTAAATAAACAATGTAAACTATTGGATTAAAAGCGTTAAGTCAAGAGAATTTTTCGGGAATCATAGATCATGAACTAGACAACTATTTAGGGAATGGATTAAGCACCTATCTTGAACTAAAACATAAATGTATAACCAATCTACTGTCATGGCATCAATTACTTTATCTAGTAACCTATGTATGTAAACTGTCGTTTGAACTTTGAATTCTAAATATGCATTAACGATTAGGTTCAATATGTTCACGTTGTTATAGCTTTAGCTTTCGTTGGCTAATGACAGTACGCTCACCAATATTTTTTCCAACAACCGATAAGCTTTTGGAGAAAAGGTTCAACCTAAAATCATAAACTAGGTGATCAATCTAGTCTAATCAATTAGAACAACGATAGATGAAGATATGATAAAATGATTCCCTATCTATGTCTAGTTCATATTCCTTGTTAAAACTCTTAACCTAACTAAAAAACTACTCAACCATGGAAGTAGTGAAACAACCAAAGGTATAAGAAGAACTCATGATAACTCCAAAAACACCAAAATAAATCTGTTAACAAAGGTTCTCAAATCAAATAAAGCATAAGATAAGATAGCTTAAACAATGGCTTAAAACTAGTATTTATAGGGAAAAACTCGTTTAGGTCGACTCCGAATCATAATTGGAAAGGAACCAAGATTTCTTTTTCTCTGTCAGGATTGTAAGGTTTGGATCGATCGATCTGGTTTCTCACGGCCATTTGGCTCTGCGTTTGCTTCATCTGCTCGCCAGACCAGACTGTCCTCACGAAAACCTGCATAAATTTGGATTGCACCATTGGATCGACTTCAAACCACTTCCAAATGAAAGCTAACGCAAAGATATCTCTTGTGTACAAAATTTAACTCAATCCATCGGTATAAAGGGCTTTAACGAATGAAAAACTCTAGATGTCTTTGCATAATTATGCATTTTCATGTGTGGGATCGATCGATAAGAGGGTGGATCAATCCATCTGACTTGGAATGATTGATATGGATTCCTCTGTTCGATCTAGAACTTCACGGCGAATTCTTAAGTAGAGTGATAGATCGATCCAAGTAGGATCGATCGATTTGAAAACACATGACCAATTCTTTGGATGACGGATCGATTGATCTTGTTGAATCAATCGATCTAGAAACTCACAGCGAATCCTTGGTCAAGATTGATCGATCGATCTAAGAGAGGATAAATTGATCTGAAGTACTCGAACCCCCTTCTTCTTGCTCTTTTGCTCCAAATCTTACTTCATGTGTTTTGGACTTTTCCCCAACGAATATGTACATGTACAAACTCAAAAAACCTACTAAAACCTAAGTTAAAATACGTAAAATATGAAATATATTAATTCCTCTAGACTTAAATAATTTATTTTCTTCAACTAAGAACAAACAAATAAAGACAAGTTAGAAGAAACGTTTGGAAACGGAAACTTACGCATTCCTTTAGATTCCACCGCTCTAAACTTCCAATCCTTGAGAACATAGAACATGTCAAAAAACCAGTTAGTACTACATGTACATTACCAAAAGCATAACAAACAATACCTTACTGTAGTCCCCGGAATCCTAAGGAATCTCTGAAATCTCCATTGTTGACCCTTTAACATTCATTGAGTTTTCTGTAAAGTGCAGTTTCACAAAAGGATTATCAATCACAACAAGGGCTTGGAATGGATGGCTAGTTTGATAGTGGCTGAAGTGTTTAGGTTCTATAATGATGAAGGCGGACACAAATCATGGCACAAAATCACAGTGAGACAAAGACTAAATGATGATACACAACCCCCTAAACATTGAATCTCTGTAAAGCTCTGTAGATGTCCTAAATAAGTTGCAATTTTTCTCAAGATAAAACATTAAACTCATCAAGACTTTATTCCCGTTCTTTATTTATCTTCTTTCCCTTATCGTCATTTCTTTATTTTTATTTTATTATTTTATTTTTCTCTAGAATGGGAAGCTGGAACCAGTCCTATTCATACATTACATGCACCAAAGACAACTCAACCAATATCATTCTAAGTAAAAGAGAGTATTAGACTTACTAGAGATATTTGGAATAAAGAGGTGTATCGTTTTGCATACTCCATAGTTTTTGCATTTGATTGCACAGGATCCTGATGAAATAGAAGGCATGTGGTCCGAATGAAAATATAAGGATAAGGTATAGTACTAAAGTAAAGATGAGCTTGGCCATTTGAAATTCTGAAAACGTGGTAGAAAATGTGGAATATAACTCGAATGTTGTGATCCTTGTGTGATATCAAGCCCCTAAGTGAGAAGTTAAGTCTTGTTAAAGGTCTTGTAAGATAGAGTCAACGTTAGATCAATTAGATTTTCAGAGGATAGGGAACTTCATGTAAGTTAATCTATCGATGGTTTTTTCAATCTTCCTATGTTGAGAACAATCACTACCAGAAGTCTGCAGAAATTTAGGCAACACCAGATGAAAACCAATAATAGCATAATAATATTCTCATGTTTGACTTAATAAAACAACACAAAGACTCAAAACAAAACCAAAACAAATAAACGGCATTAGTCCTAGCAAGTACCCTCCCCCAGACTTACTTCATACCATCTCGGTGTGAAAATAGATCTTAAGAAGGAACAAAACGCAAAAGTAGCATAATGATAAAACTAAAATAAAATAACCATAAAATAAATATTTACCAGTGGGTTGCCTCCCACCAAGCGCTTGTTTAACGTCATTAGCTTGATTGCAGCAATGCCTAAGCGTGATGAGAATCCTTTGAAGAATCAGGGTGTGGTAGCGGTGGGTTTGAGACCTGGCCTGTGTGATTGCGTGTCATAATGATCAAATTTCAGAACCTTGTTCAACATGTTATCTATAGCCGCTTACCCTTTGTCTTTAAACTTTAGAGTGATGATCGCTTTAACTTGGAAAAAACCTAGACATATTGTTGCACGTCAACCGATACTCAATGATATCACCAACACATCATTATGGTGTCAAAGTGATTCGAGAACTTATCCGCACCCCCGCCCCCAGAGTTAGACTTGTCTCTTTTATTGATCTTATCCTCAATGTCAACATAAAAAACATAATCCTTGGCAGGATATTTTGGAACGGCATTGTAGAAAACCGCCTTGTCTATGTTTAAGAGACAGATCCCTTGTTAGGTAAATCAACTACAGCTCATGTGGTAGCAAGGAATGGCCTTCCTAGGATCAAAGGAAAACATGCATCCTTACTCATCTCGATAACCTGAAATCAGTAGGTATCAAGCATTTCCCAATTTATACTTGAAGGTCTGTGATGCAGCCTTGTGGAGTTGATACTGTGGTATCCACAAAATGGAGAATCCTGTGCAAAGGATGTAAGAGTCAATCCCCAAAGAACCAGTGAGTTCTGCTGACATGATGTTCACAACGGTTCCAGAATCACATAAGGAGTCTTCAAACTCAATTTCAAAGATGGAGCATAGCACAATGAACTCTCCTAGGTCCGTTAGTTTAGGTAGTACCTTTAGTGGTGGAGCTGGAGTGGATTGTTGACGTTTCAGATATGGTACCTTAGGAACATAAGCTTGTGTTACTGAAGAAGAGATCGATCGAGTGGTGGAGGAGATCGATGGCTGGTGATCGGATCTATTGATCCCAAAGTGGATCAATCGATTGATATGGATCGATTGATCCGGTGTTGAATCGATTGATCTAGATTGTTACGGGGATCCTCTGCATGTATTGATCGATCGGTCCCGGCTTGGATCGATCGATCTAAAATGTTACCGGTGGATTTTGCTGTTGGAGATTGATCGATCTGGGAAGGTCTTGATCAATTTGGAGAGTGGATCGATCGATCTGGTTGGTTACGAAGGTCATTAGGTTCAGGGTACCAATCAATCAGGTAGGGGATCAATTGGTTAATATACTGGATTGATTGATCCGGTGAGGTGGCCGATCTGGCTGGAGGCAGGATCGATCGATCCGGTGAGTGGATTGATCGATTTGAGGCAGTTGCAGAGATTGAATACTCAAACTTCCATTCAAGATCAGTCATTCTATCATTCAGCTCTTGTGCACTATTTTCTGACCTTCCAAGATCTTTTTCAGAAGTTCATGTCTAATTTCTTGGGAAGTTTATGCTTGTTCTTTAACCATATGCACATCCGCTCTTGAGCCACTAGAAACTTCTCCATTCCTCGGGTTTTGCTCACCATTCGTTGGAAGGAATTCTTGCGGACGTTTTACTAGTTTTGCAGTCTGAGCAACCTGAGTATTGAGCAACTTTAGATGAGTGTAGACAGCTTCAAATTTACCATTCAATACATGTTGTCCACTTTGGCATTGATCTCATTTATGTTGAGAAACAAGAAGTTGTTGCATGAGAGTTTTGAGTTATCCTTGAGATTCATTAGCAGAGTTTGATGGTTATTCGAAGTGTTGTCCTTGCTGCGTATACACCTGATGTTGAGGGTTCTCAACATTTGTGCTGCGGTAGGAAATAATGGGATGACTTTTATAGTTCTGATTGAACCCTCTGTCCTGCACATACCCATGTCATTGCACATAGTTAACCTCTCGTGACTCATCATTTTGTCCTTCAGCAATTCCTTGGAAACAAATCGCATCCGACCCATCTTTACAAAGATTCGCTCCTCGTTGATTAGTCTTAAGCAGCAGATGTACCTTAGTAGTCAACTCATCAGCCTTTTGAGAATCACCACTGTTTACCTTTCTAATTCGATCATACTCAGGACAACGATTGTTAGAACTTGCAGCCAAGTTCTCTATAAGCTTGTAACCCCAGTCAACACCATTGTTAAAGATGCTAAGTATTTGCTCCTCTAAATAGCTATGATGAGGACTCTCTCTGCAATACTCTTTGAATCTTTTCCAAGCCTCATAGACGGAATCTCCGGAAAGATGTTTGAAGGTGGCAATCTTATTCCGCAAAGCGACTGTCTTAGACTGTGTAAAAGTGGTCAAGGAAAACAGCTATGCATTCAGCCGAAGAGCTCAAAGGGCCAGCTTGTAAAAACTTAAGCCACCTCAAAGCCTTATCCATTAAAGAGAAAGAGAACAACTTACATCCGAGGTAGTCAGCAGGTACCCCATTAGATTTTGTTGTGCTCCAGATTTCCTCTAGGTTCTCAATATGATCCATTGTGTTTTTCAGCCAGTAACCCATAGAAGAGATGTTGCTTCACTAATGCAATTAGCTGATACTTGATCTCATAATCATGTCGAGCAATCTATGGTGGAACGATAATAACTCTATTCTGATAGAACGTATGAGGAATTTCAACATCCCCAATAGTACGCTGGTGAGCTTGTTGTTGTTGTTGTTGTTGTTGTTGACGGCTTGAGCATCAGCAAGCGCGTTGTTGCCGATGTTATTGCCCATGTTGGCTAGTTTTGACTTTTCCTTCCTTGCTCTGTTGTTAGTTCGCTCTATTCTTACTAGTTCTTGATTAGTGAGACGCATGAGACCTACATAACCATCACTTCTCCTTAGCATAAACCTGAGAATAAAAACATAATTAGTAAATCTTAGACTAACCTTCAATCTTAGATTTGAAGGCAACAATTGGTCCCCAGAACGGCAGTAAAAACTTGATACAAAGGTTTAAAACCCAAGAATAGAACTGCAAGTGTACAGACACTCACAGTAGTATAGGTGAGATCAAATCCACAGAGACCAAGTTGCACTACGATTCTTATAGTACGAAAAGCTAAGCTAAGACGAAAAGATATTTTTTTGTGGTTGTGAATTCAAGAAAGTATTGGATTAAAAGCGTTAGATCAAGGAAATTTCTGGTGAATCAGAGATCATGAACCAAATAACTATTCAGAGAATGGATTAATCACCTATCTCGAACTCAAACATACATTATAACCAATCTACTGTCGCGACATCAATTAATTTATCTAGCAATCTAAGTATTTAAACTGTCGTTTGTAATTTGAATTCTAAACAAGCATTAACAATTAGGTTCAATATGTTCACGTATCGCAATAGCATCAGCGTTCATTGGCTAAAAACAATATGCTCACATATGTTCTATCCAGCAACCTATAAGCTTTTGGAGAATAAGTTCAACCTAAAATCATAAACTAGATGATCATTCTAGTCTAAGCAAATAGAATAATGATAGATGAAGATGTGATAAGATCTTTCCCTATCTATTTCTGGTTCAATGATACATAATCTCTTTGAAAACCCTAAACCTAATTAAAGAACTACTCAACCATGGAAGTAGTGAAACAACTAAAGGTAGGAGAAGAACTCATGATAAATCCAATAAATTACCAAAAAATATCTCTTAAAAAAGGTACTCAAAACAAATAAAGCATAAGATAAGATAGTATAAACAATGGATTAAAACTAGTATTTATATCGCAAAACTCATCGAGGTCGAATCCTAATCATAATTGGAAAAAGAAACAGGATTTTCTTATTTCTCGGGCAGGATTTTAGACTTGGATTGATCGATCCAACCTTGGATCGATCAATCTGGTTTCTCACAGCCATTTGGCTCTGCGTATGCTTCATTTGCTCGCTAGACCAGACTGTCTTCACAAAAACTGGCATTCCCTTTGAATGCACCGTTAGCTTGACTTCAAAAAACTTTCAAATGAAAGAAAACTCAAAGATCTTTCTTGTGTCCAAAATGCATCTCAAACCATCGGTGGAAAGTGCTTCAGCAAATGACAAACTTAAGACGTTTTTGCATAATTATGCATCTTCATATGTAGGATCAATCAATCCGAGGGTCGATCGGTCGATCTGACTCGGAATGATTGATATGGATTCGTTTAGTTGATCTAGAACTTCACAGAAAATTCTTAAGATGATGGATGGATCGATTTGAAAACACATGGCCAATTCTTTGGATGACAGATCGATCGATCTGATTGAATCAATCGATCTAGAAACTCACGGAAAATCCTTGGTAAAGAAGGATCAAAAGATCTAAGAGAGGATCGAACGATCTAAGAGAGGATAAAAAAATCTGATGTACTCGAACTCCCTTCTTCTTGCCCTTTCGCTCCAAATCGTACTTCATGTGTTGTGGACTTCTCCCAAATGAATATGTACCTGTATAGAATCTAAAAACTACTAAACCTAAGTTAAAATACGTAAAATATGCAATATATCATTGCTCCCAGTAAAATTTTCTTCTTTTTTACTTTCTTTTATTCCGCATTCGTGTAATCTTCATACTGATTGTTTATCCTGGATTTCTAGAGTTTTAATTTTTAAAAGATTCTTTTGTAAACACTTTTCCTCATGATTGAACTACCAATCAAAAAAGTGAATTTCTAACTAATGTACGGTTAAAAAAACTTACACAAATATAAGTATAACCAATATAATTTTACCTATGTATCATTTTAGATTTTTTTCTCAATTAAAAGTTTTGTTGGATTATCAATAAAAGAATTATCGTATCAAACATTTAATGGTATAATATTTTCTATTGCACTAGAAATTGTTAAAGTTCTAAACGTTATTGGTTCCAAATATATTGTAGTATTTTCTTAAACTTCATTATCGATAATTGAGATACAAGCCAAAAAATCTACTAAAATATGAAAAGTTAAAATGTATTATAATATGCTATTAACATTCTTTTTATCTTTTTGAATATTATGTAAAATTATATTTAAGAAAAACCTTTATACAAAATTTTTTGATTGAAACTTCTAAAAAGAGAAAAGAAACAAAGGAGCTCTAAGTTTGAAATATCAAAAGTGGTTGTCTTATTAAAAACCAAGACCGGAAAAATCCATTGGGACAAAACCAGTTCTTGGAAAAAAGAGTACACCCACTTTCGATTGAGCTGAAAAAATTAAGGTGAAACGGACTAAAATAGTGCAAAACATCGAGAAACATCAAGGTCTTGTATCGAACCATTCTTGTAATCCTATCTTCATAATTCCCTCTGCTTGCAATGTGGAGAGACGATTACGAACAGTCCTCCCAATATCTCTAACCAGATTATTTATAGGTGAATGATGTTCTCCGTGTCTCCTTTGATTACTCTCCCGCCATAGAAAATAAACAGCAGATTGAAATACATACTTAGCAATCAAGTTTTGAGTCCCCTTTGTACATGTATTCACCACAGATAAAATGATATCTTGAAAGTTGTTAGAGTGCCTGTGTTGGAGCAGTTTGAAGCAAGTTGATGTCATATCTGGGAGGAGAATGGACAAGAGAAAAAAGAGATGATCTCTAGTTCCATCATGGTGGAACAAAAAACGCAGCCATGAGCGACATTAGAAGTCCACAAGATCATCCAATTTCCCATTGACAAACGATTGAGCGCAGCTAACCAGACAAAAAATGAGAACTTCGGAGTAGCATGAGAAAACCAAACACCTCTGGACGAAGTCTTCTCAAGATAGACTTCTCGTATCTGATTCCAAGTATCTTTCGAAGAAAACTTTGGCTTGAATTTACCTTCCTTTCCTCTCCACAAATATATATCCAAGTCAGCATGAGCACAATCCTTTAACTTTTGAATTTTTTCCTCAATCTGTAATAGGATAGAATTCCGATGGCGTCGACGACGATGATGAGCAAAAATGTCACCCAAAGTATCCGAGGCTTTAATACCCATATTAATACATCCTCTTTTCCTCAACATTTCAACAAGCCGACCAAGAGAACACCAATTTTTATACCAAAAAGATGTATGGGAACCATTTCTCACATGAAATTTATAAAATTCCTTTGCTGATTATCGATACTTAAGAATCTTAAGCCACATCCAAGAACCAGCATTTGTTTTCTGCATTATTAACCAAAAGGAGCCCTTCCAAATAAGGTTCTTATGGACCCAGTTCACCCACATTGAAGTCTTAGACGAAAGTAATCTCCATATCAACTTGTAACAACTCACTTTGTTGGCTACCTCCAAAGGCTTAAGACCGAGACCCCCTTCAGATTTAGGCTTACAGACATCAACCCAGGCTACGTTTGACTTTCGAGGATTTAAATTTGTTCCTGACCAAAAAAAGCCGAACTTCTCTTCTCAACCTCTTTGATACAGACCTGTGGAAGCCAAAACGCTGTTATCCAGAAGTTTGTCAAACTTCTTTTTATTACAATAGTTGGAATCATTAATAATAATCTTGAATTCATAGATGCTGTTTTGCAAACAGATAATAAATCTAAATTCATTGATACAAGGTTTCTTAATGACTTTCTAATATTGAGAAAATTGTTATCGTCTCTTATTCAACAATAGTTGTCTATCCCGATACTACAAAATTGATCCAAAACATTATCTTATGAGGATAATGTCTCTTCAACTTGTATATTTCCAAAATCTTATTGTAAATTATTTTGTGGGTGATTATTTTGTTTTTGAACTAATAAATATTATTTTTTATAATTGTCTTATAAAATTATTAAATATTATGGTCCAACATATAAATTAATACTCGATAAAATAAGAAATATTATAAAACAATAAATTTATCCGGTCCCAAATTGGAACATGGTATAAATTAACAAAATTCGAAAAGATCATAAAATCATAAGCAAAGTAAAACATTAGGAGAGAGTACAATATCAAGAAAACGATATTTTTTTCGGCACCGTTCTAAAAGAATATTGGACCACAAAATAAATGGATGGTGATCAGAGGGCGATTTAGTGAGATTTCCTGGGGTTTTGTACGTAGGATTTCCTATTGTCTTGATAGCTGCTTTGCCGTCATAGGGGTCAGTGAGGGCTCCGTCGGAAGAGGAGAAGGGTTTGTCTGGGCTGGGTTCAGAGGGTTCAGATTTTTTAGAAGTGGTTCATGTGTGTTCTGGGGGTTGGCTGTAGGGGATACGGAGGCTATGGATAAGTGTTCTGAAATTGTTGGGGATTTGTTGTCTGTGCTGGTTGTGGGGGAGGGTTCCGTTGAAGTTGCAGGAGAAGTGGTAGGTTCAGCGAGAATTAAATATTTGGATTTAGCTGCAGTTCATCTCATAAAAAGCATAGCATCGGTGGAAGTTTCAGAAAACAGAGCATCGGTGGAAGTTTCAGAAAATAGAGCTTCGGTGGAAGTTTCAGAAAACAAAGCTCATATTGGTTCAGTGGTTTCTCTTGTGGGTTCTAAAGTTTTGTCTCCGAGGGAATTGCATTTGACATCTCAGGGTGGAGAGAGAAAAACTTATTCATCAGTGGTTCATAGGATTACAGACCAGTTATTGTAGAGGCTCAGACAGCTCTTCAATATATGCCAATGTGGATTGAAATTAAAAAAATCCCTGTTTCTTTCTTTACTTGTAAAGGTTTAAGCTTCTTATCAAATGCAGTTGGAAAATCAAAGAGGCTTCATCCTGATACAGAGTTGTGTAAGCAGTTTGATGAGGCAAAGATTTTTGTTGAATTTGACTTAACAAAGCCACTCCCGGACTCGTTTTGATTCAAGACAAAGAAATGGAGTTAAATCATATGTTACTTATTTGTACCCATGATTGCCTCCTAAATGCTCTGTTTGATCAAAGTGGGGACATTTCTAGGAAACATGTCGCACTAAAATAAGGCCTGTGATGGAGGTAACTAAGATACTTGCGAGGGCAGGAGTTTTACAGCCTAAATCAAGTGAGGTGTCAGTAGTACAAGCATGTGCTACAATTATGAAGTCAACTGAAAATATAAGTACAACCCATCGGAAGCGACTGGGGAGCTACCAGTTCTTATTGAAGATACATATGTGGGTGATGGAAAATTTTCACCTCTAAGTGATCATCCAGCTGTTCTTCCTCCAAATGGGGAGCTACCAGTTCTTATTGATAATCTAACGAGTAAAAATTTGAAAATCGGGAAACATATCTCAACTATATCCCCTTCATGTCTAGAAGATAATGTGGTGGTAATGAATGGTAAAGAGCAGAGTAAACCCAGTTTAGAATCAGTTAAGGCTTCTAAGAGTAAAGGGAACGCTACACCAGCTCTTTCTTTGGAGGCGGGTGAAGAGGAAGACGTTATACTCCAAGGTACAGCACATCCTGCATATGAAGATACATATGAGGGTGTTGTAGGTGAGCTTTTAGAAGGTAAGGAGTTGTCTAAAAAGTATGGGAAAAGGTTTCTCTGTGAAAGCCAAGGAAAGGAGGAGTGTATCAATCGGAGATGTGTATCTAGGTTTCACCATCACGGTTGAATGTTCTCGAGATTCAAGACATCAATGGTGACATAGTTGAAAAACTTACAAAAAAAGAGGAGTATATCAGAAATTTCAACATCTACTTCCGCCGGATGCGAAAGGTTTGAGGCTGGTTTTGCCAAGAACGACTCGATCTCCTTATAAGTCTGTTCCAACTACATCCTCAAGTGTGGCGAGTAAAAATTCTTCTAACAAAAGATAATTAATGGTGGGTTTCTTCTGGAATTTTAGAGGATTAAATAACAAGTCTAAACATTTGGTTATTCGGGATTGGATAAAGCATAGTGGTATGAACTTTTGTTGTTTTTTGGTAACTAGAGTTAAGGAGATAGTCTCCTGTCATTTCTTCGATTGTTAATGGCTGGTCAACTATGAAAAATTATGAAGCTCAGGTGGGGAAGGATATGGGTGGTTTGGAGTGAGAATGTAAGAATCACTTTGGTGTATAAGAGTAGTCAACTAATTACTTGCTCAATACAAATGGCTGGAGCTGAGGAAGATTTTTTTTTGCTCATTTGTCTAGACATCGAACTTCGTGAGGAGAGGAGGGGTCTTTAGGAGGATTTTTTTGCTCATTTGTCTACCCACTGGGAGTCATGCTTATTTACGAATAAACCATGGTTAATCTGTAAGGATTTTAATGAAACAGTAGATTCAATGGACCATTAGAATAGTCATGCTCCAATTTCAAGGAGAATGAGAGATTTTCAAGAATGTGTAAGTCACTGTTCGCTGGTGGATTTAGGTTTCATAGGGCCACATTTTACGTGGTGCAATAAGGGAGAAGAAATATTTATTTGTAACAAGCTGGATTGAGCACTGATTTCGTCGGACTGGAATTTGATTTTCCCAAACTCTTATGTTTGTTTTGAATAAAAGGGTTGTCTGATCACTCCCGAGGTTGTATCTTCTTAAATGGAGAGCGAAAAGGGAAAATAAGGCCTTTTAAGTTTGTAAACGTCCTCACAAAATTCCCGTAATTTCATGAGAAAGTAGAGAGTTTTTGGAGATCCACACAGCCGTTGTTTGTATCTACTTCTTCACTGTTTCGTTTTTCAAAGAAACCAAAGTTCCTAAAGACAATATTACGCAAGATTGGAAGGGAAAACTCAATGATTTATCCCAAAAGAACACACCTAGCTCATGAAGATCTTTGCAATAATAAGCTGAAACTCTTGTTGCACCTTCTTCACTAGCAATGGGGGAGGAAAGTTGCTTTTGAAAGGTGGCAGCATTTGGCCGACTTAGAGGAGGAATTTTTGAAGAAAGATTCATTGGGTGAAGGTAGGTGATCGAAACAATGCATATTTCCACAAAGCATCTCAGTTAAAACAAATGAGAAACACAATTAGAGAAGTCAAGGATCAAGCTGGAAATATTTATACGGAGAGTGAAGGGATTAAGGCTGAAACGGTAAGTTACTTTGCTGAGTTTTTGAATCAGAAGCCGCAGGACTATGAGGGGATGTTTATTGATGATTTTAAAAGTCTTTTGAGCTTACGTTGTACTGCTGGAGATAAGTTTCTACTCTATGGTTTGGTACAAGAAGAAGAGATTAAGAGGGTCCTTTTTCTACACCGAACAACAAGTTTCCAGGACATGATGGTTATACTTCTGAATTCTATAAAGTTGCTTGTGATATTATTGGAGGTGATCTCGTGATAGCCATTAGATCCTTTTTCGAGAAGGGGTTTTTGCCAAAAAAAATAAATTCAACGATATTAGCGTTAATCCCAAAGAAGGATAAAGATATGGAGATGAGAGACTATAGGCCTATCTCCTCGTGTTGTATAAAATCATCTCGAAGATTTTAACTAATAGATTTAAAGCATTATTTCCAAGGTTAATAGCCCAAAATCAATCAGCATTTGTTAAAGAAAGATTGTTAATGGAAAATGTACTTTTGGCGGCAGAACTAGTAAAGGATTATCACAAAGAGAGTGTTCCCAAGATGCGCGATGAAAATCGATATATCGAAGACTTTTGACTCAGTTCAACGGTCGTTCCTCCTAAATATTTTTCAGGCAATAGGTTTCCCAGAAGAATATATAAGCTGGATTTGCCTATGCATAACTACAACATCGTTCTCTATTCAAGTCAATGGTGGACTAGCAGGGTATTTTGGAAGCTCAGGGGGCTTATGCCAAAGATGTGCATTGTCACCATACATATTTGATCTTATGATCGATGATGCACCGCGGAAAATACTTATAGGATTCCACCCAAAGTGTAAAAATGTAGGCCTTACACACATTTGCTTTGCAAATGACATTATGGTCTTTGTCGAGGGAACAAAGAACTATGTGGAGGATGTTACTAAAACCTTTGGAAGTTTTGGGTCTCGTTCTGGCCTGAGGATAAATCTAGAGAAATCAGCAATATTCCATGTCGGTATTTCACCAACAATAAAAAGAATTATTCTTGATCTAATGCTCATCAAATGAGTTATTTCAGGTTTATCAAACTTCTGGATGTCGGCTCCGATTACCAAAGCGGTGTGTCTTGGAAATCGAGAAACTTTGCTCAGCTTTTTTATGGTTCGGCCCTGAATTAAATTCCCGAAAGATAAAGATAATTTGGGCAGATTTATGTAAGCTCAAGAGTTAGGGTTGTCTAGGCTTGAAATCCCTGCATGATACAAATAAGGTTAGTTATTTGAAGCTAGTATGGCAAATCTTATCAAAGCAACCTTCTTGTTGTGTTTCTTTGAAATTGTATTCGGTTCAAACGATTTGTGATATCTTTGAAATTGTATTCGGTTCAAACGATTTGTGATTAAAAAGCCTTTGGAAAAAAGGAAAGAGGCTAAGTTCATCATTCCAGGTAAATGGCCTTCGAACGGTGTTGAGACCATTAACACTCTTTTCTGGCGATTCTCTTCCATGGCACTTGTATATTTTTTTTATTGAGGAAATGGCACAAATTAACCCAAAATTTAGATATAATTGCTGGAGTGACCTGTTATTTTTTGAGTTAAATTTGAGAGGGTTAAAATACAATATAACCTAACAGTTATGAAATAATTACGAAAACTGCCATTAATATTTAAATTTTTGGCAAACAGTTACGAAATAATTGCAAACAGTTACGAAAAAAACATTAATGGTAAGTTAAGGTCATAAATGTTTTAGAAAAATTTTGTCAAAAAAAAACTTCTGCGAGCCACCACAGTCGCCACCTTCGAAGAGTTAGGGTTCATCATCGTTGCTGGATAAAGGTCTGCTTTCATCGTCGTCGTTCGTTTCACTCTTTTCGCTGATAACTTACTTCAGATTTCATTCAAATGTTCTTTGTCTCTCTCTGATTTCTTTCATATTTGTGTTGTGTAGTTTCAGTTTCAGTTTCAGTTTCAGTTTCAGAAAGGTCCGCTTCATCAAAAACCCTAACTTATTTTCAGATTTCATTGTTCTTTGTCGTCGATTTTGTTAGGTTTTTTAGATTTTGTTCACATTTGTCTTCTGTAGTTTTTCGTTGTAAGATTCTTTTAGATTTTATGTTGTCACAGAGTTATTCTAGTTATCGCAGACTTATGTTTGTGTTACTGCAGAGTTATTTAGTAGTTACCGCAGAGTTATTTAGTAGTTACCGCAGAGTTATTTAGTAGTTACCGCAGACTTATTTAGTAGTTGCCGCAGACTTATTCAGTAGTTAGCACAGACTTATTTAATAGTTACCACAGACTTATTTAGTAGTTATCACAGACTTGTTTAGTAGTTACCACAGACTTATAGAGTAGTTACCGCAAACTTATTTAGTAGTTACCGTAAACTTGTTTAGTAGTTACCACAGACTTGTTTAGTAGTTACCGCAGACTTATAGAGTAGTTACCGCAAACTTATTTAGTAGTTACCACAGACTTATTTACGATTTCATTACTTTATCACACATCAGTTGGCGGTGAAGAATATGCACGAAGTTTGGTCATTGATTGATGATCTACCAATAAGATTTTCGCTGCACGAATATAAGGAAATCACAGGTCTTAATTGTGGCGTATATCCATATATCTAATTATGACATATATCCAGTTGTTGATTATGAAGCCTTTTGGAAAGAGATGAACGTTCCATTAGGGGATGGACCTACTTTTGGGGAGATGCTGCGTGTTTTGAAACATTGTCAGCATTGGAGTTACGAGAAGAGGATGATGGTTGGAAGACTATGTATATTACATGTTGGAATACATGGTATCAATCATGCATCAAGGATCTCCTTGAGAGATGCAAAATTAGTGCTTCATGAGGAGAGCTTTGAAAACTATCCGTGGTGTAGAGTTGGATTTACGAGTTTGGTAAATTCAATCAAAGCTTTGGAATTCAAAACGGATAATTACACATTACACGGATGTGTTAATGTTCTGTCCGTATGGTTATTTGAGTCAGTTCATGCCTTGGGGGAGATGTATAGGTATAAGAGAAATATGGATGATGTTCCTCCACTACTTAACTGGGGAGGATGTCGGAAGCGATTTAGATTTGCAGATCTAATAAAAGAAGAGAAAGCTCAACATGGAAAGGTATGAATTGATACAGTAGAGTTATTTAGTAGTTACCACAAACTTATAAAGTAGTTACCGCAGATTTGTTTAATAGTTGCCGCAGACTTATTCAGTAGTTACCGCAGACTTATTCAGTAGTTACCGCAGACTTATTCAGTAGTTACCGCAGACTTATTCAGTAGTTACCGCAGACTTATTCAGTAGTTACCGCAGACTTATTGAGTAGTTGTCGTAGACTTATTCAGTAGTTACCACAGACTTATTTAGTAGTTGTCGCATACTTATTCAGTCATTATCGCAAACTTATTTAGTAGTTGTCGTAGACTTATTCAGTAGTTACCGCAGACTTATTCAGTAGTTACCGAAGACTTATTTAGTAGTTATCGCAGACTTTTAGAGTAGTTATGAATTGATTATGCCAAAGTTGTTTATGATGAGAGATTGTTTTTTTTTAATGATGATATTCATATGGTACTTGTTTGCGATGTAGGTTCGTGTTAGGCATATGGTTCCAGTTTTTTTAGAAGATATTTATCCCTACTGGATTGAAAATGAAGAAAACAAGGATGTCCAACTTCACAACCTGATTGAAGACATCATTGGGGATAGTTTGGATCCATATTGTTGGCATCTAAAGGAACGAAAGAGTGCTAAGTCAGTTCGCGGTCGAAGTTCTAAGAAAGTCTTGATGATCAAAGACAAATAACATTCAAATGTTAGGACTGTTTTCGCTTATTTTAACAAAACATTTTTGTATGTGATTACTCTTGTTATTAACTATTGTTTTATTGTGTAGGATGCGGAAGAAAAGAAGACCTTAGCTGGGATGTTTAAGGTCATAAAAACATTAGTTCGGACCGTGGACGAGTTGGGCGCAAGATTGGAAGGTTTTGAATCAAATGTTGATTCAAGGCTGACCACACTTAAAGCAGATATAAATGATCTGCGAGAGCGAGGAGGGAAGGGGAAGTCTAATTCTCCCAAAGAATTAGAGAAAGAAGTTGATGAAGGGAGTAGTAAAACACCGATTAGTTAAAGTAAAATTTTGTATAATAGCTGCAGATTTACTTACCTATTCCTATAGATTAATTATTGTTTTGCCGCAGATTAATTTTGATTTGCAAAACCAAGGAGATATGGTCAAATAAAAAACGTTGGTTCTACCTCTTACAAAGAACCTGAGCAACCCAAACATGATCAACACGATCATAAATCCAGTATTAAAACACCGGTTAGTAATATCTATTACCGCAGACTTATTAATTCGTTGTCGCAGAGTTGTTTTGTAGATGCCGCAGAGTTATTTAGTAGTTGCCGCTTAGTAGTGGTTACCGCAGAGTTATTTAGTAGTTGTCGCAGACTTATTTAGTAGTTACCGCAGAGTTATTTTGTAGTTACTGCAGAGTTATTTTGTAGTTACCGCAGACTAATTTTGATTTGCAAAAACAAGGAGATATGGTCAAATAAAAAAACTTTGGTTCTACCTCTTACAAAGAACCTGAGCAACCCAAACATGATCAACCCGATCATAAACACTGGTTAGTAATATCTATTACCGCAGACTTATTAATTCGTTGCCGTAGAGTTGTTTTGTAGATGTCACAGAGTTATTTTGTAGTTGCCGCTTAGTAGTGGTTACCGCAGAGTTATTTAGTAGTTGCCGCAAACTTATTTAGTAGTTACCACAGAGTTATTTTGTAGTTACCGCAGAGTTATTTATTTTTGTTTTACATGTTTAATGGGTTGGTTTAACACTTATATGCAGTCATGGTTGGTAACTGAGATGAAGAAACCATCAGATAAGCTTCCACTTACAAAAGTTGTTAAGAGTGGAATAAATGTTGATAAAAGCGAGGCTCGGTTGAAGAAAAAACAAAAGATTTCTCATGGTGAAGATGATGTCGTAGACATAACTAAAGAAGTTGAAACCAAAGCCGCAAACATGGAAATGACATCAACTTAAGAGAAAGGGTCAAATCCGCCAGAGACCATTGGTAATATAGCAGCGAAGCTGAAGGCTTTGGATGAAAAGACAGAAAACCTGAAAGACCTGGATGATCTAATAAAAATGCCGAAAAGAGTACCACATTTGGCAAGTTCCCAAATATAACCATATGTTGGTAATTCTACTGTCAAACACATCATTCCAAGTGTCAAACGCAGACGTCCTAAGGTTATAACTTCTGAACACAACTATGATCCTATGGAAGCTCTCGATGAATCCAAATTGCGTAAGCTAATGGATTTCATAAAGAATGATGAGTAAGTCTCTAATACCTTTATCTCTAATACCTTTATTTTGAACATGAAATGATGAGAAATTATTTTTTCCTTAAAGGGACCAACCACTTGGAAGCAATAATCAAGATGTGCAACATTTCAAAAAGATTATTACTCCAAAGAAGGAGTGGCCAGATCCATATTATGGATGGTTGGAAGATACGGTAATTACCTATAACCTTTACCTATTGCCGCAAACTTATTTATTAGTTACAGCAGACTTATTTATTAGTTACAGCAGACTTATTTATTAGTTACAACAGACTTATTTATTAGTTACCGCATACTTATTTATTAGTTACCGCATACTTATTTATCAGTTACAGCAGACTTATTTATTAGTTACAACAGACTTATTTATTAGTTACCGCAGACTTATTTATTAGTTACCGCAGACTTATTTATTTGTTACCGCAGACTTATTTATTTGTTACTGCAGACTTATTTATTAGTTACCGCAGACTTATTTTGTAGTTTCCGCATAGTTTTTTTCTTTGGCCTTATTACTTGACAAAACTTATCTTGACCAAGTATTCATATATATATTTTTTTTACAGCACATTGTTGATGCTTTGACAATGTTCCGCAATAGGACTACTCGTGGTCCTTCACCTTACCGGGAAAGAATCGGCTTCCTTAACCCATATTTCACCTCTATCATGGGAAATGATTTCAACCTAGTCCCGCTAAATAGCAGAAAATTCTTGCTTGACAAGAATTATCTTGACCGTTTCTACGGTTTGATTCCTTCCGAGCCGTCAAACAAGTCATGGTTCTATGACATTGATAACTTGTACAGTGTGCTGAATGTAAAAATAAATCATTGGGTTGCTTTAGACATTGACTTCCCAAAGAAGAAGATATATGTCTATGACTCTATCCCGAATCATACCACCAACAAGGAGTTCCTCGAAGCATGTCTATTTCTCCGGAAAATGATCCCTGCAAATCTTAGCATTATGGTCCTGGAGATAGACCACAAGCCTAGCTATGCAATGTATGAGGTGCATAGAGTCACAGCAGGCGTTCCGATCAATGAAAATCCAGGGGATTGCGGTGTATATTCCATTAAATCCATCGAGTGTCTTGCTTTAGGATGAACCTTCGAAGGGCTTAAAGATAGGACCATTCAGGAGTTGCGGTTGAGATTAGCGGCTGAGTTGTTTGATGAACTTCCAGCGTATTCATGACACATGATGACTAACCCATTACCTCGTGATTTAGATATGAAAATTCTGCATCTTAATGACAACTCAATATGAGTTAACAATGTAGAGTTTGTTGATTTTGTAGTTTACAATGTTTTCGTTTTTAGTGTAATAAGATATTCAGTTACCAAAGTTTCTTATATGTTTGATTTCAGTTACCAAAAGTGTTACTTAGTTAGTAATTGACGCATAACTTATTTAGTAGTTGCCGCAAACTTATTTAGTAGTTGCCGCAGACTTATTTAGTAGTTACCGCAGACTTATTTAGTAGTTACCGCAGACTTATTTAGTGGATATGATTAAAAATGTTCGAACCAATAATATGTGTATTTTGTAGTTTCCCCAATTTTAAGCAAGTTAAGAGAAATCAGTGAAATTTTTTTTGAAGTTTTGGCAACCTCAAGGAATCAAACTAAGGTTGCATGGTCATGGGCATTTAAAGACGCTGGGCACACGACCACTGTGCCATGGTTTTCTACGTAATTAAGTTTCTAAAACTAATATATATACATACCTTTATAATTACAATAGTAGTTACCGCAGACTTGTTCTGTAGTTGCTGCAGACTTATTTTCTTGTTGCCGCAGAGTTATTATGCCACCAATATGCGAGGAGTCGGTTTAAAAAAAATTGGGGTTTTGGCAACCTCAAGGATTTGAACCACTGAACCAGTTAACTACTGAATAAGTTTGCGGTAACTACTGAATAAGTTTGCGGTAACTACTGAATAAGTCTGCGGTAACTACTGAATAAGTTTGCGGTAACTATTGAATAATTCTGTGGCATTTAAAGACGCAGGGCACACGACCACTGTGCCACGGTTGTCTACGGGATTGTGTTTCCCAAACTAGTATATATACATACCTTGATAATTAAGGTTTCAAAAAATTTGAAGTTTTGGCAACCTCAAGGAATCGAACTAAGGTTGCATGGTCATGGACATTTAAAGACGCGGGGCACACGACCATTGTGCCATGGTTGTCTACGTAATTACATTTCCGAAACTAATATATATACATTCCTTTATAATTACAATAGTAGTTACCGAAAACTTGTTTTGTAGTTACCGCAGACTTATTTTCTTGCTGCCGCAGAGTTATTATGCCACCACTTGATTACATTTTCCACAAGTGTGTTGTTTACTAGGCCTTTTTATCGCCTTCACAGTTTCGAGGAATGATTTCATCCTTGATCTTTTGGGCCGACCAGGTTGTTGTCGAATAACAGGTGGTAAACAAGTCCATGTTGCTACATTTTCCGGTATTGGTAAAGCAAAATCCCTCGGCATGATAGCGGTCGAATACGAATTGTACAAGTAGCACCTCGTATAATAGGGATGACAAAGTGAAATATGGGAGATCTTCGCGCTCTTAGACGCAGCTATTGCGTGTGCACACAACAACTTCTCTAAGTCAAACCTACGACATGTACATTTTCTCTCTCTCAAATTAACAACATGTAGCGATGATCCTCCGCCTGTCACTTGAACTTGATTTCCATCAATATCTCCAACACTTAGAACCTTAGAATATTCCACACAACTCTGCAAAAAACCAAAACAAGTCAGCCACAATATAAGACAAAAGATGTAACCAAAATAAGTCTGCCACAATTTAAGCTGTAACCAAAATAAGTATGCGGTAACTATAAGCTGTAACCAAAATAAGTCTGTGGTAACTATAAGCTGTAACCAAAATAATTCTGCGGTAACTATAAGTTGTAATCAAAATAAGTCTGAGGTAACTATAAGCTGTAACCAAAATAAGTCTGAGGTAACTATAAGCTGTAACCAAAATAAGTCTGCGGTAACTATAAGCTGTAACCAAAATAAGTCTGCGGTAACTATAAGCTGTAACCAAAATAAGTCTGCCGTAACTATAAGCTGTAACCAAAATAAGTCTGCGGCAACTATAAGCTGTAACCAAAATAAGTTACCTCTAGCAATCGTTCTACTCCACGGGTTAGTTTTGTTTTCAAATTATTTGCAGCAATCCTTCGTTCCGAAAACCATCTTGTCATCATTGTTCTCACTTCTTCCAGTAATTGTCAAATAGGAAAATTCCTAGCGCGTGATAGTACTTTATTCATTGATTCAGCAATGTTGCTAGTAAAAAGATTGTACCTATCTCCAGGAAAATGAGCTAGAGTCCACTGTCGTACATCAGCTTTTTGAAGATAACTAAAAAGTGAAGGATTTAACGCTTCAATCTGATCAAAGGTGGTCTCAAATTCAATAATTGTGAAAGCACTGGCCGCTTTTTTCACCAAACAAAACACATCCTGACCTCTAAAACGGACCAATATATTCTTGTACAAATGATATGTACATATTCCATGACTAGCTTTCGGGTATACCGTTGTAATAGCATTCCCAATAGACTTATGCCTATCAGAAATAATGGCAAGACTTTCATCATCAGGAATCACACCGCTGAGTTGCTTGAAGAACCATTCCCATGATTCATCATTTTCGGTATCAACTATGGCAAAAGCAATCAGAAATATCTGAAAATTACCATCTTGAGCTGTAGCGGTAAGAAGTGTTCCTTTGTATTTACCTTGCAAATATGTACCATCTACAACCACAACTTTCTGTATGTATGGAAGTCCATTGATGCTTGCACCAAATGCTAGAAACAAATACTTGAATCTTTGCTTTTCATCAACTTCAAGTCGTGTGTGTGAATCAGGATTTGCTCTCTTTATCATGTATAAGTAAGTAGGTAGTAATGCGTATCCACTCTCCTCACTTCCCCTAACCAAATTCCGAGCATGTTTTAATGCTCTATATGCCTTCCAATAACCAATCTATACAAAAAAGTTTTAAATATATAACCAATCTATACATAAAAGATGTAATTCAAATACATATGCAAACATGTACCTTTATTTGAAATCGTCTATTGAGAGCTTTGGCAACATGTATTGGCAATAAGGTTGGTCCAACTCCACCAACAAAATCCTTGTATAATACCCCAAGTATCTCATGCGTTGCTTGTTGGCATCTTGCAGAACGCTCTGTAACTGAACATGTATGTGTTGTAACATACTTCCGAATGTGAAATCTTGGATGATCTCCTATTGTCGAAGAACGTAACTTCCAAGAACATCCTTTCACCTAACACTTGACAACCCATAGCTCTGGTGTCTATTTATATACATAGAAATCAAATTTCTGGACAACAGAGAGAATTTTCACTCTTGTCTCTAACTGCTCTTTTGTGTCATAACATCGTCCGACAGCTAATTCCACAGAACTCATTTCTAAGTTCTGAAATTCAACATTACCATTGCCTTCACTTACATACACTGAGCTACCTCTCTTCTTGAGAGGTAGTTTTGGCTTTTCTTCCTCTTCTTCACCCACCAAACCATACGCTGCAAAATTCTGATCCCCGGAATTTGTTCCATCAGAGTCATCACAATAGTCGAATCTAGATTCACTAGCTTCATCATCACTTTCATCAACATCGAAAACATGGACGTGCATTTTCTCTTCAGCATTTGAAAATCTATCTTCTGACATCTTCTTCTCCATATCCACTTTATCATAAACTTCCACACAAAGATGAAGCATATTTGCTTTCGATTGGCCCAAAAAAATATGGAATTGCCTACAATTATCAACATATATAGGAGGTGTATATTGAGGCAAATATTGCTTAATCTTCTTTGGCAACATGTAGCTCAATATGACATCACAAACTCTTATATCCAACCCATAATCCTCAAACACCATATGACATCACAACCCATAAGTCTGCCGTTAATACAACAAGTCTGCGGCAACTACACAATAAGTTTGCGGTAACTACACAATATGTCTGTGGTAACTACAATAAGTCTGTGGTAACTACAATAAGTCTGTGGTAACTACAATAAGTCTGCGGCAACTACACAATAAGTCTGCAGTAACACAATAAGTCTCCGGTAACTACATAATAAGTCTGCGGTAACTACAATAAGTCTGCGGTAACTACACAATAAGTCTGCGCCAACTACACAGTAAGTCTGCGCCAACTACACAGTAAGTCTGCACCAACTACACAATAAGTCTGCGGCAACTACACAATAAGTCTGCGGTAACACAATAAGTCTGCGGTAACACAATAAGTCTGTGGTAACTACACAATAAGTCTGTCGTAACTACAATAATTCTGCGGCAACTACACAATAAGTCTGCGGTAACACAATAAGTCTGTAGTAACTACACAATAAGTCTATTGTAACTACAATAAGTTTGCGGCAACTACACAATAAGTGTGCGGTAACACAATAAGTCTGCCGTAACTACATAATAAGTCTGCCGTAACTACACACTAAGTCTGCGACAACGTTTCAATAAGTCTGCGACAACGTTTCCATAAGTCTACGGTGACTACAATAAGTCTACGGTAACTAAATAAGTATGCGGTAACTAAATAAGACTGTTGAAACTAAGTAAGTCTGCAACAACTACAATAAGTTTGCCATAACTACAATAAGTCTGTCGTCACTACAATAAGCCACCGTAACTAAATAAGTCTGCGACAACGCTCAGTAAATCTGTGGTAACTACAATAATTCTGTGGTAACTACAATAAGTCTGTGGTAACTACAATAAGTCTGTCGTAACTACAATAAGTCTGTCGTAACTACAATAAGTCTGTCGTAACTACAATAAGTCTGTCGTAAATAAATAAGTCTGCGGTAACTACAATAAGTTTGCGACAACGTTTCAATAACTCTGCGGTAACTGTAATAAGTCTGCGGTAACTAAATAAATCTGCGACAATGTTCAATAAGTGTGCGGTAACTAAAATAAGTCTGTGGTAACTAAATAACTCTGCGGTAACTGAAATAAGTCTACGGTAACTAACATAACACAATAACTCTGCGGTAACGTGAAATAAGTCTGCGACAACGTTAACGGTATGGCATTTTTGTAATTTTTACCACGCTGGATTTAATTATTAATGACACTATCGTAATTATTTTACTTTTTACACAGTTTCGCAAGGATACGATTGGAATTTATACCCAATATTTAACTACAAATACACGAGAGTCATTCTAACAATTAAACGGTTGTTTTGAGTCAAAATAGTCATCGTCCCTTTTTTTTTTTTCTAATCGTTCAAGTATGGTTGCTTCTTTATAAAGAAGAATATGATTGTTTATTTGTGATGATCAATTTGATTGTTTATTTGTGATGACCAATTTGATTGTTTCTTTATAAAAAAAAACTTAGGAGTTTGATTATTTCTTGCTGAAGACAAATTTCTTTAGTTGTTGTTAAAATAATGGAGTAACTTGGTGGAACATAAGTTTGTTATAAAAATTTTGTTAAGTCAACTATATATCCCTTTTCACATTTAGATATGATTTTATTTAATGATGGAGTAACTTGGTGAAGACAAATATGGTTTTTTTATAAACTGATTTAGTGATGATTTCTATCATGAAATATATCCCATTTTACATTTAGATTTGATTCTATTTAACCCCAATGATTCCGGTAAGAAGAAGAATCCATGTTCAAAAACTTTCTATTGATCTTCACTTCCAATTGGCCTTCTTACTCCATGAATAATCTTTTTGTTCTATCTAATTCTCGCGTTTCATTGTTTACTTATAATGATAAATTTGATTGTTTCTTTCTGAAGACAAAATCCTAGAGCTTGATTGTTTACTGATAAAGACAATTTGATTGTTTCTTTGTGAAGACAAAATCATGGAATTTGATTTGTTCTATATGAAGACAAAATTATGCTTTGTTTGTTAATTTAAAAGACGGAGTATCCTTCGTGGAAACAGAACTTTTTTTTTTTAAATAGGACTTTATTTTTTAAAAAACTCTAAGCTATAAAGTTGGATATTCAAATTTGTAATACATTGATCGATAGAAAGGAATATTTCTTTTAGAAAAATACATTCTAGGAAAACTTCGACAAAATACTCCAATTATTGATCGATTTTCACTAAAATAAGTAACTTTTTAATACCTAAAAAGTATGAATTATTTTTTCTTTTGTTAATACAAAAACTTTTCAGTAGGCCCATAATTTCCGTAGGCCCATAACTTTTTAATATCTAAAAATATGAATTATTTTTTTCTTTTGTTAAGACAAAAACTTTTCCGTAGGCCCATCATTTATTTTAGGTCCAAACATATTTTCCGTGGGCCCATAATTCTTTTACCACGTGAGTTAACTTATTTTCACGAGATTGTCTTCTTCAGAGCTTAGCCCTATTTTATTTTGCCAATAAATATTAGCCGCCGCTTATGGTTTTCAGTAGAAGCCAAAGTTTTTTTGTTTTCATTTATTATTTTGGTTAACCGATCGCTTTGGGTGTGCCGAACTGAATTGCACCGAGAACCGATTATAATTTTAATTTTTGCCGATCTGTTTTGTCCTAACAACTTAAACAAAACCGAATTGCCCAAACGTCGGTTCGGTTTGGTTCAGTTAATTTTGTCCAGCCCTGGTTTTTAGGGTAGTTTGTGGTTAGGGTAGTTTTTCTTGTTTATTTTTTTTCCATAACTTTCATAGTTTTACATATTTACGTCCAAACCATTTATACTCATTAATCATAAAATAATTAAAAACTAAAATATCTCTCTCTCTCCTCTTGTCTTCTTTGTCCAAGATTTTTCTTTCCCTTCTATTTCTTTTTTTTTTTAATCTTCTCATTCTCTTTTGTTTCTTCTTTCCATAAGCTCTCTCTAACTAATCTCTCTCTTTGTAGCTCAATTTTCTAATTGTGTCTTAAGTCATCCGTTTCTCTTCAATTATACTAACCTCAAATCCCTATATTTTATCCTCCAATCAGATATTTGTTATTTGTTGTGATGCAGACGTCGACCCTAACACCAATGAAGATACTTCACACCCACGTACCAAAAATTAGAAAAGATCCTATGACACGCTTCAAATCCATATAACTACGGAGAAGATTCATTTTAGCTATTGAAGACATTGTGAACTCTCTAGAGATGGGAGAAACCAACCGGTCCAAACCACTCATATTTGAGGAAGAGCTTGATGAAACTTTCACTCAACTAAACCTAGAACAAGTCCCAGGTATAGAATCTTCCATGGCAGGTGGGAAGATCCCTAGAAGTCAAGAGAATGCGGTGGAGATACAAGAAGCGTGTGAGACAATTTTTAGCTCCAATAAAGAACAAGCGAGTCAAGTGCAAGCTCAAGGCATCAAGGACGTGAAGGAGCCCAATGAAGAAACAATGCATGAAGCACAAGAAAGGGTTCAAAAAGTCTCCAATCACTCTCAAACTTATCAAGGTAAGTTGTATTCAATTTTTAATATTTTTGTATGTTCAAGAAACATCAACAACACCTAAGGATTTCATCTAAACGGTCCAGCTGAAGAGAGTGAAGTCGCATAAGTAGTTTTCTTTATTTAATTGTGTTTTCCTTAAAAATCCTAGTTTTGCTTTTGTTTTGTTTTTGCGTTGTGCTTAGCTTGTTGTTGCATTTTGTTTCTTTTATTCGGCCCCAGGGCTAGCTGAAGGAGTTTAATAAAGTTCTCCTGTAGCTGTATATTTTTGGTTACCTTTGAATTAATAAAATAACGCCGTTTTTTCACCTCTTTCTCTTCAAATGTTCTTGAGAGATTAGGGTCTCGCTTGGTCTGGCTGAGAGATTCTTCAACACTTAGTGATCGTATTGTATCAGAGTTCAATCACATCTTTGTAGTGCACTTCAAACCGCCATCATATCCCCTGAATTTGATCCCATACGAGAAAAGCACTCGCCATTGTGTTAGATCCCCATCTTTGACCATTTCTTCTTCACCAAGTGAGAAGCGACCGCCAACTTGTGAATCTACCACCTCTATCTTGCATCATCTGGTATCAGAGCTCAAGTTCCTGATTGGTTTGTGTGTTCTTCTTAGTATTAACCATTCAAAAACGTTTTTAGTTTGCTTCTGTTTTTATTTGTTGTTTTGTTTCGAGTTTAAAACCCTAAAAAACCAAAAAATATTTCTTTTGTTTGCTTTGAGTCATGTTTCTAGTCTTTTTTGTTTAGTTTCAATTGAATCATCACTGCTTCAACAAGTCAAGTCCTTGTTAGGTTGCTCGTTGTATGCAACTACTGTTTTAGTTGTTCAAATCGAGTAAAAAAAAGAAACCCTAAAAAAAAAATTTCTTTGCCTTGCTATTATTCATGTTCTGAGTTTGCTTTGTTTCGTTTGTCTAAACTTATTACATGCTTGTTTTTGTTGAATCAAGCCTCATCTAGTACCAGTTGTTGTTAAATTTGCAAAACATTAGAAAATTCAAAAAAAAAAATATTCCATCTGTTTTGTGTTTGATTTCGTGTCTGCTTGGTTTTGTTTTGCTTTTATTTAAGTTGTTAGTTGAGTCTTGTTTTCTAAGAGTTAGTTTATTGATTGTGTGCTGCAGATTTTTTGAATTGATTTAATAAAACCTAAAAGCTATAAAAATTTGTTTTGCTCATCTCTGTTTTGCAAGTTGTTTGAGTCTTTGAGTCTGTCTAATTGTTGTGAGTTTCACCTTTTTGTTGCATCTTTGAGCTGTGATCTCGTGTGTCGGCTTGTTTCGCTTTGTTCCTATTCTGAGTTAAGTCTGTTTTCTTTTATTTCATTTTTTGCTTGCTTAGGTTGTTGTCGAGTGTACTATGTTATTTCATTAGTTTTAATTTGTTTGGCTGCATCATAAACCCCAAAAATCAAATTAAAAAAAAAAAGATTTTTTCATTGCTTGCTTCAGTTTGTGTTCTCTTTGCGTGTGTTACTTGCATTGTTTGAGTTATTTATTTTGTCTCATTTTGTTTGATTCTTAGCATTGTTTAGTCATTAAATAGAATCCTAAAAAGTCATAAAAATTTTCTTTGCTCGATATTGCGTAGAATCCTTATCTCGTTTGCTATCACTTCCTTTGGTACTTTGATTATTTTGTTGTCTTTGTGAGTGCAAGATACAACATGGAATAATGGAAGAGTATAAAGTTCTCTAAGATGCAATGTTACAATTGTTGGCCGCAATGAGGGAAGAGTTGATAGGTTTTGGAGATATGACAGGGTGTTTGGAGCAGCTTTGATCTAGAGTTGAAAGAGGAAACGTCCAAGCTCAAAGAAATGTGCGAGATAAGGGAGTAGAGCTTCCAAAACTTGATGAAGAAGAGCTTCCAACTGACCCCTTATGGCGACAAAGATCACGAAGAGAAGATCCCTTGAAAATGAACCTAGCTAGGCGTGTAGATCATCACCATAAAGACTTACAAAAACGTTTTCGTAAATTTGCACAGGGCACTAGGAGCGTAGATAAGTACTTTGAAGATTTTAAGAAGTTGATGAATTAACTAGAGCTAGAAGATCCGAAGAAACTCGCAAGGCTCAGTTTATAGATGGAGTCCAAGAAATAATTGCAAGGAATATGTAGAGAGATCAATATAGTGGATTACACGAGTTTTTACATTTACCTGTTCAAGTGGATAAGAAAATCAAGTGTAAGAATTCCTTTACTAATCATAGTAAGTCAACAACACCATGGGTTTCTAGTAGTTCAAATCAACCAGATCAAGGTAAGGCCATGGAGAAAGATTATCGGTTCAAAGGAATCAGCATAAAGGCCCCAAAGACCACCACATGGCCATAGAAAGGTAAGTTCCCTAACAGTGCATCTAGAACTCGTGACATAACGTGTTTTAAGTGTCAAGGAAAGGGACACATGGCTAGGGAATATCTGAATCAAAGGGTCATGATCATCACCTCTAGTGGAGATTATGAGTCACATGATGAACAAGAAGAAGAAATAGCTGAGCATGACGAGGAAATTGAGCATCCCAAAACTAGAGAGCTCTTAGTGGTTAGAAGAATGCTGAATGTTTTCATCAACCCCGTTGAGAAAGTACATTGAAATAATATTTTCCACACTAGATGCACTATAAAGAACAAGGTATGTAATCTGATCATTGATGGAGGTTCTTGTACTAATGTGGCTAGCAAGTATATGGTGGACATGTTAGGTTTTCCCAACACTAAGAACCGAAGGCCATAGCTGTTTAGGTGTCTTAATGATGATACCGAGCTAACGAATTCAGAGCTAGTAACCATACCATTTAGCGTTAGAAGATATCAAGATCAAGTCATTTGTGGTGTTATGCCTATGAGAGCTGGAAATATTGTCCTTCGACCCTGGCAGTACGATAGAGCTACAAGTCACGATGGATGCACCAACCATTACTGTGTGTTTTTGGTTACCTTTGAATTAAATAACGCCATTTTCTTCACCTCTTTCTCTTAGAGTGTTCTTGAGAGATTAGGGTTCTTGATTCGTCTAGTTGAGAAATTCTTCAAGCCTTATTTCTCATGCTGTATTAGAGTTCAATAACACCTATGTGGTGCACTTCAAACCGTAATCACATCCCCTCAATTCGATCCCACACGAGAGAAGCGCTCGCCATCGTGTTAGAACCCCATCTTTGACCATCTCTTCTTCACAAGTGAGAAGCGACCGCCAACTTGTGAAGCCACCACCTCTATCTTGCATCACGTTGAGATCTCGTCAACTTCGTCACCTTTAATCTCTCATCTAATTGTGATGACCCAGAAGTGGAGTTTGGCGAAACCAGAAGAAAGATAAGCTCTAAATGATAGTCAAGGTAAATTATCAAATCTTTAAACTGTTTCAGTTACAAAAAATGAGTTGAACATGAAAGATTAGGTTGTGCTTTTTTGGAAGTAAATATTGTATGGATATTTGTTATAGATAATGAAGTGTTAAGGATTACCAGAAAAGGCGATCGTTGGGATTATGATTGGAAATGGAAACGTGGACTTGATAAGAAATCTACTTTTACAATTCGATATCAAGTAAAAAAAACTATATTGCATTGAAAACATTTTCTTAACATTGAAAGTGAAAATAAAGATTGCTGAAGAGAACGCAAGATAGTGAATTAATGTCTGATTATTAATTAATTTTATTAGAGAATAAACTCTCTATGTTGTTTTGCTGGTTCTAAGAAGCCCAAATTCTCGCCTATGGAAAAAAATTATACGAAAGCTGATTTTTGTAGTTGACTTTTTGCTTACAAAGTGTTGGGATCATGTAAACGAATCCTTAATAAAGCTACATACACAGAAAAATTTATAAAAATTAGAAACAAATACCTTTGTAAAAATAGGTTTGAAAGATCTTTTAATAAAGTTTGGCTAAATTGAAACTAAATCAAATATATATTTTAAAATTTCTACTAATATTATTGGAAAGTTTTAAACGAAGAGTTGTTAATTTAAACAACAAATGGTTGTTCTTTGAAAGTCTTATACGAAGTTTATACATTGTATTGTGTACACTTGTTTACGATGTACACCGAATTACGTTGTACATATTGGTATAGTGTACAGTCTGCTAGTGTACACTCTGCTTTACAGTGTAGACACTAATATACGACGTACATTCCAATTTATGGAGTATGCATTGATATACTTAATATATAATGTTTTAAAAAGGTTTCTAGTGAATTCATTCAAGATCGTAATAACGTAGAAATGACTAATGTAAGGTGTACGGAGAATTAGACGTGTACACATAGAGCATAATAACATATTAGTATTTGATGTATACATTGTTATAAAGACGTGTACACCGATGTGAGTTGTAGAGAGAGAGGTGTTCACCAACGTTATTTTTATCAGTAAGAAAATTAAAGCAAGTTTATTAATGACAATTAATTCAGTACTACTTATGAGAAAATATTTGGGAAGCGTAAATAAATTTAATTACTAATTATTTATCATAATTTAATAATTGTTATAAAAGACTATTTTATAATTTTGATGTAGCGAAATAAAATCTCAATTTATTTAAATGAAAATGGATATTAATTGTGATTTGATAAAAATTACTTGTTTAAAAATGGATATGATTTATGAGAAAAACAGAGATCATATGAAAACATCTACCAAAAATAGAGAATGTTAACCAACCTTCCCACATGAGAGTTAAAAACAGAGCACATAGAAATAGAGAGATCTCAGATTTGGAGATGATTAAGGTGAAAAAATAAAGAGATAGAAAGATAATTGTTGATTACCAAGACTAAATTTAAGTAAAAGAAGGTGAGAACGAATAAGAAGCAACAAAGACTCAAAACTAGTTTTGTCCGATACTCTCTGCTTTACAGTCTCTTTCACTCTGTATGCTCTGTTTTTGACTCTCCATAAGTGACCTCTCACTTTTGCCCCATTTTTGAGGTTTTCATTTTTTTCATTTTTAATCTATCTTACCAAGTTAATTTTTGAGAAATCAAGTTAACAAGATCATACTATTAACATTTACTCTCCATCTAGCCATACCCATAAAGCATATTCAAATCTCTTCATCGAGTCACATTAACATTGTGTTTGGTTTTCATTATATTCTAGCGTTCTTGTTTGTTGTGTTAATAATCACAACATATTTCTATCTTGAAAAAAATATTACTAACCTAAAAATATTTTGTCATGACGTAATATTTAATATATTTATAGGCAAAATATTTTCTTTCTAAATATACTAAATATGTTTACGTTAGGATAGTTGAAATTTAAGAAAACTTAATGTAATTTTGAAAAGATATGTAAATTAAAATTTGAAAACAAAATATATCAAAGTATTATAAAATAATATTTAATGTAAAAAATATTAAATTTTATAATACTTTGATATATTTTGTTTTCTATAAACACGAAGATGTTTCTACAAACAATAATTATATGCAAGATAAACCCATATATGTTTCTATATATATATATATATATATGAATATTTACAAAAACACTGTTGAGTAGTTAAGACATTAGTTGGTTAACTCATTTCGTAGGATAGTTTTGAGGTAATAAGTTTAAGTTTTCAACTTATGCATGAATGTTTATATACAACATAATGTACATTATTCAGTTTAGATTCCATCTTCCAATTATGAGTTATTTCTTTTTATCAATGTTCGTTAAATACTCCATATTGTACAATGATCGGTTTGGGTTCTTCTTTCCAATTAGGGTTTATATTTCTCTTATAAATGTCCGTTAAGTACATTATATTATACATTGGTCAGTTTGGATTCCCAATTCAACTAAAGGTTTAGAGTTTAGATTCCTACTTGATAAACTCTGTTACATTTATTTGTTTGGGTTCTTTCTTCTATTTAAGGTTTAGAGTTTAGATCCTTTTTTTGTTAAATTTGGTTACATAAGACATATGAGTATCATATTTTTATTAAAAAAATTGAGTATCATGAAATCAATTGAGTTAAATTTTAAAACATATATATTTTGTCCTGATATATGGAAATTCTATCATATTCTAATATTTAAAATTTTACTACTACACAATGCAAAATGTTTTCTTTATAAATGTTGTTTACTAACTATTTTTATTGCAGGAAATAACTAAAATTTAAGAAATTTTAATTAATTTTTAACAGACAAATATATATCTAAAGTTGAAATTTGTTACACAATTTTGATTAGTACTTTGAGAGTTTTAGAAAATAATTTGTTGTGTACACTTGATTGAATAGACACAAGTATACACCAGCAAGTGTACATCTGATTGTGTGAACACCTGACCAACTAGACACTTTATTGAGTGTGTACACTTGTCATATATACAAGTGTACTCCGCTATTTGTACACTATCACTATTCTAACTATTTGAATTTGGTGACCTATTGAACATAAAGAAGTAATTGATATATCGTATATAGATTAATATATCGTATATAAATTAATATATCGTATATAAAGAAGTGACACCAAATATACACTTGTCGTATAAAGAAGTAATTAATATATTGTATATAAAGAAGTGACATCAATATACACTTCTTTATATACAATATATTAATTACTTCTTTATACGACAGTTGTATTAAGAAGTAATTAATATATCGTATATAAAGAAGTGACACCAAGTATACACTTGTCGTATATAAAACTGTACACCGTTATTTGTACACTATCATTATTCTAACTATTTGAATTTGGTGACTTGTTGAACATAAACAAGTAATTAATATATCTTTATGAATTATGGAAGATTTAGTTTTTTATACAAATCATTCCATTACGAATGTGTATATTTGATTGAGTTATACAGGGAAAGAGATGTACACCGATATGAGATGAACACAGGTTTATAGAGAAGTGTGGACCCTAACGTGAGATGTAAGAGAGAGAGAGGTGTACAGAGAAAGAGAGAGTTGTACACCAACGAAAAGTGTACAACAAGAGGTGTATATAAAAGTAACCAGTGGTATATACCACAATATGCTTGATTGGTTGTAGTGGAATACGGGTGCAAAATCTCTTTGTAATTTATTTATGTTAAATAGTCATTAATAATTTATTCATTCAAATAGAAATAATGTTGTACGTTTATTTTGAGAATAAGTTTTAACATATAATCACAAGTGAGGGGAAAAGGATATGATTTATGACAAAACAAATAACATATGAGAAAATAGGCCAAAAACTAAGGTGAGGTGTACAGAGAGAGAGGAGAGAGAGGTGTACACCAACGTTATTATCATCATTAATCTTGTTTTATTGGCAAGCTTAAATAAGATTCGTTAGTTAAAAAGACTAAATTAAAATAGTGGCACATTTTCTATTCGTTATTGAAAAAAATACAGAGAAAAATAGATAGAATTAATTATGTTTCTTCTTTTAGAGTAGAAGAAGGTGAGAACGAATCAGAGCAACAAAGATCCAAAAGTTGTTTTGTCCAACACTCCAGTTTACGATGTTGGTCGACACTCTTGTTTTCAATCTCTTTCACTCTATGTGCTCTTTTTGACTATATGTGCTCTATTTTTGATTCTTCATAACTGACCTCTCACTTTTGCCCAGATTTCGAGGTTTTAGATTGTTTTTCTTTATTTAATTTGTCTTACCAAATATTTTTTAAGAAATCACGTTAACAAGATCATACATACAATATTTGCTCTCCATCTAGTCACTGCCATAAAACATATATAAAGCTCTCCATCTAGTCAATGTAACATCATGTGGTTGATTTTCATTCTACTCTGAAATTTTTGTTTCTAAGTTACCGATCGAAACATATTTCAACTCTTGAAAGACTTGCTAGTCCATTAACAAACAACTATATGCACATAATACTCGGAATCTGATTCTTTTCTTTAATTATAAAAAGAAAATAATACTACAAACACTGATTATTTGCAATGTAAACCCATAAATGAATTTTTATATACGCATCTTTACATAAACATTTTTTGGTAGTTAAGACATTAGTTGATTAACTCATTTCGTATGCCAGTTTTAAGGTGCTATGTTTAAGGTTTTCTTTTATGCATGTTTGTTTATATAAAATATAATGTAGATTGGATGTCCACTGATCGGTTTGGGTTCTCTTTTCCAATCAAGGTTTAGATTCATCTTATCAAAATTAAATATATTATATTGTACATTGGTCGGTTTGGATTTTCTATTCCATTTATGGTTTAGGATTTAAAATCTTATAGCTTTTTTTCTTAGTAATTGTGATATTAAAAATGAAAGTAAAATTTTGCTGTAGCCATTAGGCACCACAATATTTTAGATTAAATAAGATCCATAATTAATTTTGGTTTAAATCATATGTAAGCTTTTCCTTCACTTTCAAATGCATCAAATGAGGATTAACCAACTTCAAATTGTATATTTACAACCATGCAGATCTAAAGCACTGAAACTTCTTGACCCTTGCAATTCATACAACACTAGTATGTGCTAATGCACGGACAAAAAATATATGCTACATTAAAATTAAAATAAATGCTACATTAAAATTTATTGTTCAATCTACATGTATGTGATTTGCCCACTATAAGCCTAAGTGCCGTTGATGAAAACAAAAAAAGGGTATCAGGTGTAACCTGTTATAACCAAAATTTAGTCACTTTTCCAGTAAAAACTTTGTTTTTCACCTTCGTTTTGGAAAAATGAATAATTCCTTGGAACATACTAAAAAAGCATCTAACACGTTCCAAGTCCTAATTCCACTAATATACAACCAATCACTCTAAATCTAATATTCCAAAAAACTCTAAAAAGATTACTCACTAAATTTCATGAAAACACAAAGCAACAAAATTGATCTTTGCATAATCATAATTCTTAAGAGAATAATTAAATTATTAAGAAGAAAACAAGACTTGATAACTTGAATTCAAGAGATTCATACAAAGAGTTTATTAAAACCCAAAAGTGGCTCAAGAGAATCTCCAAAAACAAGCTTTAGACATTTAATTAGGTTTTCTTGGTATTTATAAGAGGAAACAAACAAGCTTCGGCATATCAAAATAAACCAAGTTTGACCCGATTTAAGAGATGAAAAATGAAATTCAGAAGCGTCATATGCAGTGTCACAAAGTCATTGGGAATGGCCTTTGGCTCCCAGCGTTGTCACAAGGCTGTTGGTAATGGTCGATAGATCTCCAGGTGGGGTTCGTCAAATATTTAGCAAGCACACGAGACCGCTCCATAAAGCCGATGGATCATACTGATCTTCACTAAATGTATTGTATCTTCCTAACCGCTGATCCAAACCACTCGCGACCACCTATAGTAGAAAGCTAGCTTAATTTTCTATATCTTTCATCAAGGGTTTTGGAGCTACATCTCATAGTAAGTCCTTTATCTGAGTCGATCTTTCATACACTTTGGACTGGTTCTCATTCATCATTTTTCTTCTTTCCATCCAAATGATCTCTCTTGTTGCATAGCTCACTGTCAATAAGAATAAGAAAGATATGCAAATATGCACCTAAATACCTAAATATTCAATGCAAACACAAGAAATTCATGAGAAATGCAAACCAAATGATGGTAAAAACTCAATATATCAATGCGTTGAATCATTTTTCTCTCAATACTCAGACTAGCGGGGATCATCTCTCACTTTGATCAGCAGCCATATTGCGGTGGCTTCCTCAGCACTGGTCTGAGCCACCCATTTTCGTGTCTAGTGTGGTTTTCTTCTTCTCGACAGAGTTTTTGTTGCGGCATCAGTCTGTACGAGTTTGGTTCGGGCGGCGTTAGGTTTGGTTGTGAGTCTCTCAAGGACAGTGGCATTGCTCTCTCATTGTCACCATTTCATCCTTTTCCTGGTATACGGCTAATTATCTTTCTCCGCCCATAGCAGGGGCTATGCTTGCGCTTGTCAGAGGATCTTATGGTCTCATGCAAGAGTTCGCTATGAGGGGTTCGTTTTATTTGGCTGTAGATATCGGCGTGCTGGGTTTCAGCGGCATCTTTGGAGTCTTCCTAGTGTCCAAGGACGATACTAGCAGGTTTATTGGCATCAATCATGAGGTCGTTCGTCACATCTTGTCGTGTGGGTGTTCTTTGTTGCGAGCTTGGCTTCGCATCTTCCTTTCAGCTTGGGTGGCTCATTTGATGACAGAGGCTTCTGTGGTAGGGTGGCTTTCATTGGAGGTTGTTTCGGTGGCTCGGAAACTTTCGGCGTCCACCTTTTCTCTGGCGTGGTGACAGCATCTCTTGCGTCCGTTTGTGAGGTTGGACATACTTGTCTTTGGTTTTTGGGCCTTCCTAGTATTGAGGCCTAAGTATGGACAATTCATTTTCATGTGCCTTTTCGACTCTCCTTTTTTTTTGTGCGGCTGTGGTGGCGAGTAGGATCCGGGCATTTGGGGTCATAGCATCTGGAAACTTAGTGGGGTTATAGTGTAGCTGCGGTAGTCTAGTGGTCATGGTTACAGTTATGTGGCTTCATCTTCGACTAAGGCATGATGGCAGCGAGCATGCTCGACTTTATTTTGTTTCCTCCTCGTATGAGCATCATTTACTGAAGTGGCCTTGGTCTTCATAGGTCATGTTCTAGTTTAGGGGTCATAAATGCCTCGTCGTCGAATAGACCGGCGTATTTGGTTTTTCTAGCTATCATTCGTCCATGGGAGACGGTTCCTTAGGCTTACACAAGCTCGGGAATGGTGATCAGAAGCTGTTTTTCTGATTTTCCGTAGAGGCTCCCGTACTGCCGGAAGTTTCTGGTTTATAGTCTGTCATTGTAGTTGCGTTTTTTGTGTTAGTCATTAGGAGAAGTTACATGCGTTCCTTTGTCTGAATGTGTAGGAGCTTTGGGTAAAAGTTGCTCAGCTTAAAGTATACCTTCTTGCATGAGTCCTCTCGTGAGCTTGTCCCTGATTTGTGTTGAATAAGGACAAGAGAAAAAGAGGTGGTCTCTTGACTCGAACAGGTCATGACCAAAAAAAATGAAATATTTGCATTTCGGTTCCACTTTTTGTAATTGATATCCGGTTGCAAATCTATTATGCATCGCAAGCCAAGTGATAAAATAATATTTTGTTGTGGATTGAGAAAACAAGACACCACCAGGCCATTCAAACTGTGGCTGTGCGATCTTCAAAAGCTTAAAGGTTTTTTGCGTTGAAATCTCTGCCTATAACACGACTTTCTTTTCCAGAGATCAATATCCTCACCGATGTGATTCATTTTTCCTCTGTATTTTTCAATCTCTCCGTCGACATTGTTGAGTATTTCTACTCAATGTCATCTTCATCTATGGTTTTTCACCGCCTCATTCACCGTTGCATTACCTCGGATCCCAAGATCAATACAGCCTCTACCACCCAACAGCTCAAATAATATCACAAGATCAGACCATCGCCCATATCAGAATTATGTTTGTCTCCAATTGTAGATTTCTTTTCTATGGAAAGTTTTTAAACTTCAAAATCTTTTTCCACATCCATAAGGCTCCTGTTGATTTGTCAATAATCTTCCAAACAGGTTTCTGATGAGTAAGATAACTTTGAATCCATTGACCCTAAAGTGATGTGGTAGATAGTATTCGCCAAATTAGTTGAAGTCCATTCACCTTATTTATTTCTTTCAGCGGTCTCCGCCCAAGACCTCCCTCATTCTTTGGTTTACAGAGCTCACTCCATGCAATCTTTTCTTTCCTTTTATAGGAGTATTTACAAAGTCAGGACTCGTATTAAATCAGACGATATGAAGTCAAAATGTATCTCCTTAAAACTTGGAACCAAAACAAAACTCAAGTTCTGAGAGATATTTAAGCAGAAGCTTTTATGGCTATGTTCAGTGGCAAGCTTAGCTTCTTTGGGTTTGTGAGAATCTTCAACATCTGTTTGTTTCAATGCTTGTGCTTGGAACAAAGATGCATCCCTGTTATTGTTCTTCAAACGAATCAAAAAAACAGTAAGACCTAATGCAAAAGGCTTAGATTACTTGCTCATCCTTGTACAATCTTAAATTAGTAAACATAAATTGAATCAGAATTCGCTTCTATGTCGGTTTAATTGTTCTTCTGGTAAATTCCAATCAGAAATAGGATATTCAATATAGATAGTTTTAACAGAGGCAAGAAATCACCAAATGTTATTAGGAAATCGGATAGATCGATCCAAGAAGGATTATAATGTCATATGTTACTATCGACCCAAGAAGGATCATCATCGATGTTTATACCCGATCGCAGGGTCAGTATTGGCTGTAATACCCGAGCCGTTGGGTCATTAACGACGTTTATATCCGATGTTTGTAGTCATGTATTTTCATCGTCTTTAAATCAAAAGTTTGGATCGTTCTTCGAACTTATTGTTCATGAAGAAACTTGTGTTATCGTGAGTTCGTCACCGACATATCAACATTGTATTTGTTGGAGTCGTCACTTTAGTATTATCTTCGTGGCCTCCATCTTGTTCGTAGTGTAGATGAATCCACATGAAGACTGGTAAGGAAGCACAATCACGTGCTATATTGTCAAAGTCTCTAATAAAGAGACGAACACCACCATCATCTCATCTCCAGTCCTGTGTCACTACCGCCACTATTGTCAGGGTGATCGAACTTATATTATAATCCACAGGAAGGATTTAGAAGATCTAAAAGATTGTGGATAAACATCAATATTTAGATTAGGATATTTTAGCATTATCATTAAATATATTAGTTACATTTATCTTTCCATTAAATTAAGAAATTAGGTTTAACTCTACGTCTATATAAAGCATTGTACTATATCACATTATATATTATGATACCACCATGTTAGATTATGGGTTTTCAACTCAAAACCAATTGACAATGAGTAGATTGGCCCATATCCTTTATATATTACTCAGGGCCCTTGTCTAACTTCCGATGTGGAATATTATTCCCAATAAGTCCCCTCGAGATGATGGTTCTTCTAGCCATAGATCTCGGTATTTTTAGGCAAGGATCGGTGGACCAAATTTGGGTAAGACAGATTGTGGATCGAGCTGGAAAATGTGTGGATCGGGCTCTAATACCATGTTAGATTATGAGCTTCCAACTCAAAACTAATTGGCAATGAATAGATGGCCCATATCATTTATATATTATTCAGGATCCCTGTCCAACTTCTGATGTGGGACATTATTCCCAATCCATCGTATCCGTTGTAGTTGTCATTTTAGTATTATCTTCGTGGCCTCCATCTTGTTTGTAGTGTAGATGAATCCACGTGAAGACGGATAAGGCAACACAATCCCGTGCTATTGTGTCAAAGTCTTTAATAAAGAGACAAACACCATCGTCATCTCATCTTTCTTTTCTTTTTTTTTCCTTTTTTTAGGAGTGCGGAAAATAACGAAACTATAATCCACAAAAGTTGGATCTATACCTTTGATACCATGATAAGTTCGATGAGAGTAAGAACACAAAGGTGTTTAGGAAAGAATTATAATAGACTCTCATGAGAACAATGTGATATGGTACAATGCTTTATTTCGTAATTTAATGGAAAGATGTAACTAATTGTTTAATGATAATGCTAAATATCCTAATCTAAATATTGATGTTTATCCATAATCTTCTAGATCTTCTATATTCTTCTTGGGTCAATCTATCCGATCTACTAATAAATTTTAACACAAAAAACAGAGGGAAGATAGGTGCATTGGATTCAGTGTCCAATACCCAGAAACACAAATATAATATCCAAATTTTGGAATCAATAACAAAACTAAATGCCCAGAGAAACCAATTGTTAAGGAATTCGAATTTTAAAATCCTAAATTACATGAAGGAACAACAAAATGGTGTTTTGGGGTCCCATTGGAGATGGCTTAACATGTTTATATCTTTCTTTTCTCTCTTCTCCCAACATGTCTCTATCTCTCTCTCATATTCAAAAGACTAATTTGTGTCTATCTCTCTCTTAGAAGAATGATTGTTTTCGTCTTTATTTTCAGTGTACTTTCAAAGCTACATATAAAACTATCCATTTTTAGCGGTATTTGTCTAGAATAATACTACAATTAGATTTAATTACAATACTAATACTGTAAAAAAATTAATAGATTAACATTACTTTTTTGTTAAAGAAATTTTTTTTTATTAATATACCTTTATGGATTAAAACTATTTAAAAAATAAATAAAATACTTTTACCATGATTAAAGGTTATTCTTATTATCCCACGATTTTTTAAAATAAAACTCTATTTTTACATCGAATGAGTCTATGATATTTTTAAAAGATTCCATATTTTGTTGTTACGATTTGGTATATCTTTTCCTATTTTTTGCCACTAATTAAAAAGTCTCCGATAAAATTAAAACCAAAAAATATGGTAACATATCGGCATAAAATTTGCGACAAAAAGTCTTCAGCCACTAAAAATAATTTAAATATCTTCCGTAAAAGAAATTACACATTCTCTGATAACTAAGTTTTGAAAAACAAATCGGCGATAACTAAAAATAAATCTGCGGTAATGATAATGTTAGTCTAAAAATTATTTTGCTGAAAATAAAATCTACGGTAAATAGTAGTTGAAAACAACTCTACTACAACGTTAAAAAAATCTTGGTGGAAAGAAATATCTGCAAAAAAAATCTGCGATTAAAAGAAAATATGCGGTAGAATTTCTATCAGTATAGAAAAATTTGAAAATCTACTGCCTCTATCTTAAATATTGTTGCGGCATAAATTAAAACTACGAAAAAATCTGCGATGAAGTACAAATCTGCGACATGTAAAAAAAATCTGCGATGAAATACAAATCTGCAACCACTATCTTAAATAACTTTGCGGCATAAATTAAATTTATGAAAAAATTTGCGGCAAAAATATAAATCTACCATTCCAACGGTGGAAAAATCGTAAATATTTACTGTTTTATGTTGTAGATTTATCTGTCAATGGTGAAAAAATCGTAAATATTTATTGTTTTCTTTAAAAAACAGAAATAATACTGATGTGGAATTAATTAGTAATGGAAGTCTTGTAATTATTTTTAACCACATGACTTTAAAGGCACTTTAGTGATTCAAAAAAACTCATTTAACCTTACTTTTTTGTAGATTAGTCTAGTAATTAAATCTAATTGTAGTATTATTCTAATAATTTTCTCTTTTTTAATAAAACTTAAAACTCCAAATCAACTAGTAAAACTTGAAAACTACCGAGTTTTATAAGTCACCCTAAAATTCACATCAGATAAAATTCTTTATACTCATTCAAAATTTACAATATAATTTTTACATTCATAAAATTTTAGTACTATAGTTAACATTATATTTTTAAAAATGGTATCATAAAAATAATATTTTATTTATATTACTGATTTACTGTATTGTTTATGATATATGATTTACCACGTTAATTAGATGATAGCATGTGTGCAAATATAATAACATAATAAATCATATTTATTTTGTGTGATGGATAATTTCATATGTAAATAATATATATATATACACTTGTATGTATATACATACAATTTTGTAAGAGTTGATATATGTAATTTATCTTATGTGTAAAATATGTTTAAAGTTGGAGGGAAAAGTGCCGTTTAAAGAAAGCACGACGATTGGAAATTCTACGGGTGCTAGGTCCAGGGTTGCTCCGTACGGCGCTTGATGGTATCTCCGTCGTTTGGGAGGCTATCGGGGGTTGCAGGGTCTCAGGTGGAGACTCAGGTGGGCTTTGGCTCTAGTTATAAGGTAATATCAGAGATAGGGGAGGTTTCGGGAGTTGTAGTGTATGTGGTTTGTGCCGAGGCGTCTTTTCAGGCTTCAATTCCAGATCGCGATGTGGTTTCTGTTCAAGCTGTTGCATCTGGTTGTGTGGTGAACGCTGCAAAGAGAGTATAAGGTTTAGGTGAGGACGGCTCTATGCTTGTGTCATATGTTGTTAATGGAGTTCTTAGGGTTGATATCCCTTCTGAGATCCTGGATAACGGTGAGCCGCTATAGAATTGCTCTATGGTGGGGTACTTCATGTGGGAGGTGCCTCATGTTGGGAAGATTCATGCTGCTGTAAATAGGATATGGGTTGCCCCGGGGAAGCCTTGAAAGATTAATGTCAGTTTATTACCAAGATGTCGGTTTTGTTTTGGATTAAAGATGCACAAATGCGTGCTTGTGTCCTAAAGCGTAAGTACTGGCACTTCGTGGATGTGTCTATAGTTATTAGTGAATGGACTCCGGAGGGGGCTAAGCTTCCTGGCAAACAACACTAGAAAATTAGTGAAGCTTCACCCAAATACAGAGCGATGTATGCGGCTTGATGTGGTGATAGTCTTGGTGGAGGTTAATATGCAGAAACCTCTGATTGAGGAGATTTGTTTTCTGGATAAAAGTGGTGAGATGGTCTCTATGGGTGTAGGCTATAGATGGCTTCCTCCGCATTGCTCAGTCTGCTTCAAATGGGGACATGGAGATGGCTCTGAACAAAGTTACTATCTTAGCGATGGAGAGGAATTCTCAAGTGAAAAGAGGGGCTGTGGAAAAAGGAGATGTGGAAACATGGGCTGAGAAAACATGGGTGGTGGATGTCAAAATAGGGGAGGAATCAGGGTATTTGGCTTCTTTATCACCGGAAGTCAGGCTAGAGAGGTGGTGAACAATCTCTTTTTTGAGTTGGAACAATCCCACTCGAGTATCACACAGTCTTAAAATTTAATTGTTGACATGGGGTTAAAGTCTTCGGATTCACAACATGTGGTTTTAGTAACAGAGGAGGTCAATGGAGTCATAGCAGGTCTGGATTAATCAGAGCGAGTTGAGGGAGGCAGTTCAAGGCAGGATTGGTCTGTTGTGGCCCGCTCTGGCAAGTGATCTCCAACAAAGCTAATTGAGATGGTTTCCGCTCACGCTGATATCTCGAGGTCTGGTTCTAAGTCCCCTGCAGGGTTTACAGTGTTGGCAGTTTTAACTGAAGTTGGTGATACCGAGGAAGGTGAGATTCTGGATCACCTTATCGAGAATTCAGATGTGATTAGTAATGAGGCAGTAACGGTCATTGAAGCTAAGCAATCTGCAAAATAGAAACACAAAGGGAAGCAAATTTAAATA
Organism: Cardamine chenopodiifolia; assembly: GCA_963922655.1. NCBI lineage: Eukaryota > Viridiplantae > Streptophyta > Magnoliopsida > Brassicales > Brassicaceae > Cardamine > Cardamine chenopodiifolia. Next base: position 9,976,797 of record OZ000486.1, on the reverse strand, counting down.
AGATGGATCTAATTCAGCAAGGTACGCGAAGAAACAATAGTCGAGCTTTCCTTTGGAAGCATTGATGTCGTCTATCTTTACTTGGAACGTGCATGGTAAACGAATGCGTTAAAGTTGCAAAACTGTTTTTTGGCTGCATTGTAGAGACAAGAGTCCAGGAGAAAAAAATTTAAACTATTTTTGATGATTTCTTCTCGGGATGGAATTCACTCACAAATTATAAGTATAATCGACTGGGACATATCTTGGTGATGTGGGCGGAGATGTGGAGGTCTCTCTCATCTCCAAAATTCCACAACTCATAACGGTGGGGTGATTTTGAATACATGCTCTCAGTTTGTATGCTCGTCTGTCTATGCTTCAAATTTTTAAGATGATCGTCGGGTTTCTGGGAGGAGTTGGAGAGGATTGAAACTACATTTGTTAGGCAGAATGTTCCATGGATTTTTCTTGGTGATTTAAAGAGATTTTGAGTTCGGCAGAGCATTCTCGGTTCTAAGATTATCTCTTAAATCAGTCGGGTATGCTAGAGTTCCAAAATGTAGTCTTCTACGGTTGACTGGCTGATCTCTTCCAGTAGATCGACCTTTACATAGTGGAATAGTCAAGCTAGAAACCCTATTAGGAAGAAACTTGACCGGGCTCGACCTTTACATGGTGGAATAGTCAAGCTGGGTTTCTGTGTTTCCACAATCATTTGTTGCTTTTGAGACTTGTATTATTTCAGATCATACACAAAGTTATGTAAAGCTGGATAATGTTGTATCAATAGCTCGAAAACCATTTAAGTTCTTCATTTATTTGGCGTCACTTCCGCAATTTCTTTCACTTGTGAGCCAGCAATGTTCTGCTCTTCAACCTCTATTTCATTCTTGTATGGCTTTATACCGTTTCCATGGGAAAATGAAGGCGTTAAAGTACCAACTACGATGTCTTAACAAAACTATTTATGGAGGTCTCATTGTTCGGTCTAAGGAAGCTTTTGATAGGTTATGTGAAGCGCAGACTAATGCTTTACATACACCCTCGCCACAGTCTTTTTCAATTGAGGAGAAGTTTTATAAGCAAAAATCTCGGGTTACATGGTTGAGTGCGGGGGACACAACACTGTTTTTTTAACAAAACCGTACAAAGACGGGTCTCAAAAAATTCTATTAGGAGGATCATAATGGCTGATGGGAGTATTTTAACGGAGATGAAGGAAATTAAGTGTGAAGCAGCTAGCCATTTTCAAAGTATTCTCAATCCCCTTACGCCGAAAATGGAGGCAGTTTCTGATACTTAGAAACGCTCATTAACTACCGCTGTTCATCGCTTGAGGCAGCAGCCCTTGTCCAACCTGTTTCAGTAGAGGAGATTAAACATGTGGTTTTCTCAATGTCTACTGATAAGGCACCGGGACCAGACGGGTGCCCTATTGAGTTTTATCGAGAAGCTTGGTCTGTTATTGGTAAAGATTTGATCACAGCTGTGGAGTCCTTCTTTCTCTAACCTCCCGGTGTAAATTCTACGATTCTGAATCTGATTCCCAAACACGATGCTCTGGTAAGTATGAAGGATTATCGATCCATTGCTTGTTGTAATACATTGTACCATATCATATCTAAGCTCATCGCCAATGGTTTGAAGAGAACATTGCCAAATATAATTGAATGGAACCAGAGTGCCTTTGTTAAAGACATGTTACTGATGGAGAATGTGTTGCTGGCTACAAGGATACAATTTCAACTCGGTGTGAGATTAAATTTGATATATCTAAGGCCTTTGACACAGTTCAGTGGGAATTTATTATTTCAACTCTTTGGGCCCTGCTATTTCCAGAGCAATTTATCCATTTGATTCATCAATGCATATCAATATCATATTTCTCTATTTCTATTAATAAACTGAGTTAATATCAAAAAATTATCTATATAGTAAATATATAAAAATGATAGGATTCTTTTTGTGTTCGAAAATCATATGGTTAGTAATGATTATTTTAATTGGGGTTGCAGATGCAACTGATTTAATGAAACATATACTACTAATTCAATATTTTCTAGATATATGTCTCATAACAAGATTCACATGTCATCAGGTTTTGAATGACACTCTTTCATAGATATTTTTAGTAAACAATTGTTTTTCAAAAATGTTAAACTCATGTCCTGAATAAATTTGAATAAGAAAAATTAACTAAACTGAAACCCACACATCGCATGGGTATTCATCTAGTTCATACATAATAAATTTTGGCTTTTCCTTCATTTTAGTTTTTTGAGAAACCTCATCATTTCTCCGATCAAAATTTTCTATAAATAGGTTCCCAAAGGTATTAAGAGAACTAGTAGTTTACTCACCAGTTTCTAATGAAACTAAAACATGACCTTATTTCGACAGGTCCTGAAAGTGGTTAGCTAATTTCACGCTTAAAGGGAAATGAATTTTGTCTCAAACCTACGGGATAACTCCTCAAGTGAGAACAACTAACCCACTTAATTAATGTTTGGAAACCTTTGTATGCATGGTACAACATGATTGCAAAATTTATACAATGTAATTGCAGAGTAGAGCTGTCAAGCGGACAGTAGGCCTGCACGCATCGCCCGTTTAAGACCTCAGCGGGGCGAGGTTGGACAAGTTAGGGAGTGTCCACAAAGGAGCGGGCATTACGGGGAATGGCCAGGCGGGAAAGCTGTTTTTGTGGGCATACCCGTGCGGGTCTGCGATTATGTAGGCGGTCCGCCAAGCGAAGATTTTGTATGTAATGGAGGATTTGCGTGGGCTCTTTTTGAAGGCTTGGCGACAGATCCACTGTCTCACATAGAGACTCTGACTGTTTTTGTAACTTTTTGAAGCTTCTATCTGAAATAGAGGCTCTGACTGTTTTTTTAACTTTCTGAAGCTTCTATCTCACGTAGAGGCTCTGATTGTTTTTGTAAATTTATGAAAACACAACAGAAAACGAAATCAATATTATGATTATGTTACAAGCTTCTTCAACAATCCTACAAGTAAACAGAGATGACTCAGAGTTAGAGTAATACCATTCATCATCAATTGTCATTCATCCAATATAGGATCAAGCCAGCCAGTGTAGCCAATCACAACTCACAACAGTAATTCATCAAACGTCGCATACAAAATCATAGTAAAGCAGATCATATATGCATAATTTAAAATACTCACTCTCATGTTTGGCTCCATTAGTAATCCCATTTAAACTCCTACATGTAATTCACATGTTAAAAAAAGGAGTCAGCTATGATCAAATTCATCAACAAGGATATTATGCATTTGTGTCATTTTAAGAGTCCAAGTTTTCTAGGAAAATTCTGCTACAGAGGTAGCATCAAATTAAAACAAGGAAAGACTGTTTGCCATTAAAAAAAGGCTTCCCTTGGAATGAAAAATGCATCATGCTTTTGAACTATCATCACTTGATATATTCTTCTCAAATGGTATAAACTGGAAATGTTGATCAATGCTTGAAGCGCCCTTCAAAAACCTGCAATCCAAAAAACATATGGTTGAATATTGACTACCAGTGCATCTACAACCATGATAGAAGCTTTTATGAGTGTAAAGATGCTTATGTGTATGTGATACTCATGTTTGATTTTTCTTTCATGCTTGATTTTTCTTTCATGCTTGATTTTTTCTCAATCTCTACTTTGATCTTCTTTTGTGTCTTTTCCTCTTCACTTGTATTAGCCTGAGACAATATTAAACTAAAAAAAAAATGAAAATCAATGTTTCAAATCATAACTTTCACCCAAAATTTGATCATACAAACCTCTTGTTTCCTCTTGTTTTCAAGGCAATGACTCTGTTTTCTTCATTCTTCTTCAACATAAACCCCACTGCATCCACTGATTCCATCTGGCAGCAACTTGTTCTTGAAATTCAGCCATCCATAGCTTCATCTTAAGAACCAAAACCCATGTTATATTTTGGTCCAAAACGTTTCTGCAACTTAACCAGAACTTATGTGACAGAACTTCAAGAACTTCTGAGACCATCGAATCTGAAAATTCAATGAACAAGAGAGTGAAGACAGAAACTCAAGAAATACAAGAGACTCATCGGATCTTCAAATTCGACGTACGTATTCAAGAAATACAAGGATTAGGCCTAAGTTCTTTAGATGTAAAATGAGACCATATAGTGGATGGCACAAGATCAAATAATAGTCAAACCAGAAATTTCAAGAATCAAAGTTTTTCAATCAAAGAAAATCATAGACAAGATTGGTGATTCGATTTGACTATTACCAATCTTGTACAGCAGATTTTCCTTATGCAGAGTTTACATAAGGAAAATCTTATATATGGTATTCATTTTCAAAAATCTACAAATTTATTTTTGGAAATTCTTGGTGAAGTACGATATATTTATGGTATGACAGTATGCAATCTTTTTGTGTCATCTCATTTAATAAAGGGAAAAAATAAATAACCCTTAAAATAATTTAATTGCTAGATTAACTTAGGAAACTTAAGGATTAGTTGAGTTCTTTTGATGACAAAAGTACCACTAAAATTTTTTTGTTTGGAAAAACCTAATTACAAGAGTCCCATTAATAATTAGTGCCACATCAGCATATCTTTTTGTTTTTAGAGAAAAAACAAATATTTATGATTTTGTCAACGAAGAAAGAAAAATATGTGAAATAAAATGCGGCTATATGTTGTGGTATATTTGTTTGTATGAAAAATTTAATGTTATGTTGCATATTTGTTTTGCATATTTAATTTGTACAGCAGATTTACGTGTCTTAATGATGGCAGAGTTTCTAATTCATCGCAGATTTTTTATCTTCGTAGATTTATTTTCGCAAGATTTTTTTCATTTTTCTAACATGTTACAATTTCTACGGCAAATTTAGTTTTTGGTCGCAGATTTAAATTTTTAGTGGGGAGAGTTTTGTTTTACCTAATAGTGGGCGTAGATTTGATTACCAAAAATTAATTGCTAGATTAACATTGTAGTTACCGCAAATTTGTTTCAACTTATTGCAGATTTATTTTTTTATGAAAAAACAAACATTAATTGTTTTTACAGAATTTTTAATTCTATTTATGGCATACATTTTTCTCACTAGAGTAACTTTTTTAGTGTCTACCGATTTTCTATTGTAATTAATGAAAAATTAATGGAATCTTTTAATAAAAAACATAAGTTGACTGTTGAATTTTTTAGTGTTTATTCAACCTCCTTCTTCTTCCTCAATCAATCTTTCAGTTTTTCACCTCCATCTCGAAGGTTTTTTTTTTCACGATATTCTATCTTATTCTTTCTCTATTTTCACAAGAGAGTTTCATGGTTTGTTGTTCGATGGAATTTTTTTCTTTGCCTGATATAAGAAACGTTAGTCATTAATATTTCTTCCCAAAAATGAATCAGATATATATTTTTTTTAATTTTCAGTTTGATTTTTTAAGTTTTCAAAATTGTAATTTTTCCCTATTTTAAAATGAAAATGGCATTTTTGTGAATATTATGATTCAGTTTGGTTTAATTGTAGTTTGACAAAAGATTATAGTCATTTTAGTTAGCCTATTTCTAGAGAATTGCCCTAGCAATTGTTTTAAACTTTAAGGTTATTCTAATATAATAGTACTTTAAGAAATAAAAAAAACATAGGTCCATAGTGGAAACAGAGTATAATGAAACAGAGCAAAGAGTTAAAAATGAAACAATGCACGACTGTCTTCATGAAGACGGGAATCCACATTTATACATTATTTTCATTTCATACCCTTAATAGTGCGAAAGGCCAAATTTCACAAGTTTCAATATGCAGATCTCGCAAGCTTCTTACCACCCACACATGCAACGAAACTCTGCCGCTAATCTACATGCAACCAGCGTGAATGCATCCCTCGCGTGAAAAACCGCATCTCCTGTATTGTTGCTAAGTAACCAACCTCCCCCACACATAGAATTCTAGTTGATCCATGAGGCATACAAATTTTATTTCAAAACTCCGGTAGCAAGTCTAGACCATCAATTAATCAAACTGTTGAAAGACGTTGTGAAACTCTTCTTTCCTCCACAACCAAATCATGTTGTTGTTTCCATAACTCTGCATCATCTAGAGTTATCGATATTAGCACATTGATATTTTTTTGTTTCCTTTCGAACAACAATTTGTCTGTGTTTCCATAAACCCCATAAGAACCGGGACGCATCAAACCGTACCTTCTCATCAATCGCCACATTATCCATCAATCTAAAAAGATAATGGAAGTTCTCGTGAAGGTTGATTGAAAAGCCGGGTGAAGGCATAGGAATATTATAGTTACTCCATAGGGCTCTAGCTGGTACTAACCGACATCACTGACTAATTGTTTCAGGTCCATGGTTACAGACTTTACAAACCATTTTCATTTGTAGACCATGTCGTGTAAAACACTATACAACAGAAAAGGCTCTCGAAAGAACACGCAAAAGAAACATGCATATCTTGGGTAAGGTCTTAATGTCCCAGACTCTTGCTCTTTGACCATTTGCCTCTTGAAGGCTCTCTGCCATATTCGTCACACCAAACACAGGTTGTGAGATGAGACAATTCACACTCCTGACCGAATAATAGCCATTTCTTGTATATTCCCAAGTGAAATTTTCTTTGCACTATATACTTGGCGGATATGAGCATATTCTTGAGACCTCCTCAGGTGGAAACAAACTCTATAGCATAGGCAAATCTCTGATACCATCCTCCCTTGTTAGATCAGCTACCTTCAAATTTAAATCCATCGAGTGCTGCAGATTAATTGGCCTCCGCCGAGCTTCACCAAAAACTCATTGTTCAAGTCATATATTTGTATCCCTACCGTTTCCAATGGATTTCATTAGTCCTTTCTCCAATAGCTCCCTTCGGAAAAATGATACTACACCATGCATACGAAGGTCTTTAACTTGTACCCGCTTCTAAAAAATTCTTCTTAGCATAATACCGGCTTCTATAAATACGTGATATCAAAGTGTGGTGAAGGATTCTATTAAGTGTGGTGAAGCCTCTAAGAGAAAAGGAGGGTTTCGACTTTGACCAAAAGGTCAACCCATATCACGTGAGAAGCAGGAAGCGGGAAGTAAGAAGATAAGGCTTTAAGTCTATTCTTCTAAGAAGATAAAGCTTTAAGTTTATTCTTCTTCTCTAATCTATGTGTTCGTTTTTCTTGGAGAGAGAGAGGTCTGTATCAAGAGAGAGAAAGCTTCCATTGTAGAGTAATAACAGAAACAAGAGAGAGCTTGAGCTACATCTAAGATCTAGTGGATTCCAGAATACATCCGACGAGACATAAGAGAAAACTCCGAACTCGTAAAATTACTTCACAAATGAGAGATTGAGTGATTGAGTTTGAGACCGAGTCTGATTTAAGGTTCAATCAGCACAAATTGGGATTAGAGCCACTAAGGCGATTTTCCGATATACAAGATGACTGGCATGAAACACAATGTGGCTATGTTTGATGTATCTGGAGATCTCTCTTTGTGGAAGAAAAGGATGTATGCTTATCTTAGCATACAAGGTCTCAAAGATGTTTTAAAGGCGCAGATGGAGTCTCAATCACCAACAGAAGCAGAAGAATCCGATCCAGATTCGAAGAAGAAGAGGATCGAAAAAGATATTTCAAGATTAAATCGGTGCGAGAAGGCAAAGATGATGATCTATCTGATTGTGTGAGATCCGGTTCTTAGGAAGATTAATCACAGCTCTACTGCAGCGGAAACGTGGGATACATTGGAGAGATTGTATATTATCAAGACTCTTCCAAATCATGTGTATCTGCAGCTCAAGGCATATACTTATAAGATGCAAGAAAACAAATCAATATATCAGAATGTGGATGATTTTATGAAGATGATTGCAGATTTGAGCAATCTTGATATCAAAGTACCTGACGAAGTACAAGCAGTGTTGCTTCTTAGCTCACTTCTAGCTATATATGAGATGCTCAAGGAGACTCTAAAGTATAGCAGAGAAGTAATCAAGTCTGAGGAAGTGGCAAGTGCAGCAAGATCAAATGAAATGGAATTGAGAGGAAATCCCAGTTCAAGATCAAATGGTGAGGGCTTGTTTGTAAGAGGTCGATCTGAGACAAGAGGAAATTAGACTAGAATAGATTCAGATCAAAGTCTAAGGAAATAAAGAAAATACGTTGGATTTGTGGTAAGGAAGGGCACTTCAAGAAAAAATGCTACAAGTGGCTGGAGCGAAACAAGCACAAGAATCAACAATCCGATGATGGCAAATCATCCCACGTTAAAGATGATTCTCAAGATATGGTTGGTATTGTTGCTTCAGAAGTTAATATTAGTTAGAATGAGATTGATCATGAGGAATGGATCATGGATACATGATGTTCTTTCCATATGACGCCAAGAAGGGATTTATTCTTGGACTTTAAGGAATTAAATTCAGGAAAGGTGAAGATCGCTAACAACTCTCACTCTGAGGTAAAGGGAATTGGCAGTATCAGATTCAAAAATCAAGATTGCACAACATTTGTTTTACATGGCATGACGTATATGCTTGAAATGTCAAGAAAGCTCATGTCAATGGGAGTTTTGGAATCTAAAGGATGTGTTTACAAAGGCAGTGATGGTGTGCTTAAGGTGATCAAAGGGAATAATGTGGTTATGAAAGGCAAGAGAATAGCTGCTTTATATGTTCTGCAATGCTTCACGAGATAGGTACGTACTTTAGCGGCAGTCAAAGTGAGTTCAACCCCAGATCAGACCCAGTTGTGGCATAGCAAATTAGGGCATGTAGGGCAGAATGGTTTGAGCATGCTTAAGAAAACAGGTTGTTTTGGCAGCAACAAGGTTTCAAAAATGACTTTCTGTGATGATTGTGTAGTTGGGAAAACACACAAAGTTAGTTTCAGCTCAGCTCGAAAATGTCACAAAAGAGAAGTTGAATTCCATACATTCAGAGTTGTGGTTCACCTAATGTTCCATTAAGTCTCGGCAAATGTCAATACTTTATTTCTTTTAAAGATGATTGGTCAAGAAAAGTATGGATATATTTTCTTAAGACCAAGGATGAAGCATTTGAAGCTTTTAAAGTGTGGAAGAAGATGGTAGAGATACAGAGTGAAATGATGGTTAAGAACCTGAGAAATGATAACGGATTGGAGTTCTGCAATAATAGGTTTGATCATTTCTGCAAACAAGAAGGCATGGTAAGACACATGACCTACACCTATACTCCTCAGCAAAATGGAGTGGCGGAGAGCCTTAACAGGCCAATCCTAAATAAAGTAAGGAGTATGCTTAGTGAAAGCAGTTTGGATAAAAAAAATTTGGGTAGAAGCAGTTTCAACTTTAGTATATCTAATCAATTGATCACCCTCTTCAGCCATTGATTTTTATGTACCTGAAGAAAGATGGACATCAACAGTGCCAAACCTGATGGGACTTAGACTTTTTGGTTGTTTAGCGTATGTTCATTCTGATGAAGGGAAGTTAAATCCCAGAGCCAAGAAAGGAATCTTCACATGTTATCCAGAAGGAGTGAAAGGTTTCAGAATATGGGTTATCAAAGACAAGTGATGCATAATAAGTAGTAGTGTGGTTTTCAAGGAAGATGTAATGTACAAAGACATCAAGGGTCAGCCACAGACAGGTAAGGATAGTCCTTTGTTTTTTACTAATAAGTTTGGTATTCTTGGATGTACAGGAAATGACAGGATAATAGAAGATTCAGATCAAGGTGTAGCTACTAGGCTAAAGATCAAGACATTGAGACACTAGAGGCTCAGGAAGACACAATCATTGGCACAAAAGCACATGATGATCTGGACCACCAGTGTGTAGGAGACAAGCCTCGGAGACAAGTCAAATTACCTGTCAGACTTGATGACTATGTTCTTAATGAAGAAGAGATGCAAGAGATAGTAGGATATGCGTATTTAGTGACTATAGATGGAGGAAAACCAGAGCGTGGCAGTTTTCAAGAGGCCTTACAGGACCCTGACAAAGATAAGTGGTTACTTGCTTATGACGATGAAATAAAATCTCTTAGGAAGAATGATACTTGTATTCTGGTAAATAAGGTTAAATCTCAGAATCCTATAGGCTTCAAGTGGGTATTTAAGAGAAAAGCTGGTATAGTTGGGGTAGAAGGTCCGAGATTTAAAGCTAGGTTGGTAGCAAAAGGGTATTCTCAGAAAGAAGGAATAGATTATCAAGAGATTATTACACCAGTAGTAAAACATGTGCCAATCAGAATAATTCTTTCTATGGTTTTTCATTTTGACATAGAGCTTCATCGATTAGATGTAAAGACAAATTTTCTACATGGATATATGGATGAACATATATATATGGAACAGCTAGAGGTTACATTGATAGTGAACAACCGGATAAGGTATGTTTGTTGAGAAGATCTTTGTATGGGTTAAAGCTGTCTCCTCGTCAGTGGAACAACAAGTTTGATGAGTTTATGCAAAAGAATGGTTATGAGAGAATTCAATATGACATGTGTGTACTTCGGAAAATTAAAGAATGAAGATTATGTATATTTGCTGTTGTATGAAGATGACATACTTATTGATGTGGATCATCCAAGGCACATTAGCATGGCGTACTCCTCCTGTTCGAACCGGGGTTTAAGGACAAGAAGCATATATGTGATCTAAAATATTTATTGCATTCGGAGTTTGATATGAAAGATTTAGGGGATGCTCGAGAGATAACCAGAGACATGGTTAAGGGGAGTTTAGTGGTTTCGCATGAAGGATATTTACTAAAACTGTAAGGTATCTTCAAGATGGATCATGCAAAGAGTGTTAGTACACCATTGGGGTTACATTTTTTGACTCAAGTCGACAACAGAGGAAGAGTTGAAGAGATAGTTTGATTGGATGAAATACTTATTAGAGTGCTGTTGGAAGTGAATAATGAGATATATCAATGGGTTGTTAAAGAGGAAGCTTTGTTATAGAAATAAAGGAAAATTTATCATAAGAGTTATTGTGATTTAGACTATGCTACAGACTTAGACAGAAGAAGATCTATCAAAGGAATAGTTTTCACTTTAGGATGAAATACTATTAGTTGGAGATCAGGATTACAGAAGGTTGCAGCATTGTCAACTACAGAGGCTGAATATATAGCGTTAACAGAAGCAACAAAAGAAGTAGTATGGCTTCAAGGTTTGTTGGATGAACTTGGCTTCAAACAAGATAAAGTGAGTATTAATTGCGATTCACAAAGTGCAATATCATTGGGTAAGAATGTTGTGTGTCATGAAAAGACTGAACACAAAAGTGTAAAGTTTAATTTTATTAGAGACCTAATAAGTGATGGAGTTCTACAAGTTGTTAAGATTCCTACAGCGTATAATCCTGCCGACGTTTTCACAAAGGTTCTACCTATTAGCAAGCTTCAAGATTCTCTGGAGTTGCTGAGAATTACAGAAAACTAAGATGGAGCTTTAGCTCCAAAATCAAGCTGAGTGGGTTTACCATGTGAAGACAAAAGCTGAATGAGTTTATTCAGGTGGTAAAATAGATAAGCAGGTTTGCTCATGATCCGAAAGTGGAGTCCAAGAAAGACTAGATCATGCTACTAAGGACAAGGTGGAGAATTGAAGAACGGTGTCCTTAATCTTTGTGATGAATAATTTTTAGTGTGGTGAAGCCTCTAAGAGAAAGAGAGGGTTTTGACTTTGACCAAAAGTTCAACCCCAGTCACGTGAGAAGCAACAAGTGGGAAGTAAGAAGATAAGGCTTTAAGTTTATTCTTCTTCTCTAATATCTATGTTCGTTTTTCTTGGAGAGAGAGATGTCTGTATCAAGAGAGAGAAAGCTTCCATTGTAGAGTGATAACAGAAATAAGAGAGTGCTCGAGTTAGAGGTAAGATCTAATGGATTCCGGAATACTTCCAGCGAGACGTAGGAGGAAACTCAGAAGTCGTAAAATTGCTTGTGTCTTGTTTCCATTTCTTATTCATACTTCACAAACGAGAGATTGAGTGATTGAGTGTGAGATCAAGTTTGATTCAAGGTTCAATCAGCACAATCCGAAAGAAATCTTAAGCTTGCTTTGTTAAAATCGCTTGATTAAAATTACCAAGGTCTCACCATGCTTCCTAGAATTACACATCTTTTCCCATGAAACCAAATACATCTTTTCTTATCTTCACATGAGTTCCACCAAAAACTAGCTATCACACCCATGATTTTGTGACATTTGTCCTTTGTTAGCCGGAAACATGACATGCCATAGAGGGGAAGAGCCATAGCCACAGATTTTAAGAGTATCTATTGCCCTCCCAAAGAAAGTGTTTTAGCATACCATCCATTCAAACGTGACTTTAACTTATCCGTGATATATGCCAAGATCTCTCTTTGAACCACTGAAACATTTCGGGAGGCCTAAGTACATCCCAGCCCCTTCTTTTTTCAGTATTCCCATTAATAAACCAATGATATAACGCATGTTTGGTTCTAACTTCTCCCCAAACGTAATCGAAGATATTTTAAAAAATTTATTTCTTGATCCGATGCATCTCCATATAACTTTAAGAACTGCATAATCTCCATTGTTTCTGTAAAATTCGCTTTGCACAGAAACAAGCTATCATACAAGAATAATAAATGTTGAACCGATGAACACTTCTTTGTTAATCGCATACCCGTAAGTCTCTTCTCTTCTTCTACTTTATTCATCACATGTCCTAAAGCTTCAACACAAAGTATGAAAATAAAAGAAGAAAGAGGATCTCCTTGCTTTATTCCTCTTTTCTAAGTGATGAAACCATAAGAATTACCATTCAACAATACTGAGAAAGATACAGATCTGATACAAACCATAACCCACTTAGTCCACTTCTTCTCGAAACCGAGTCTATTGAATAAGTTCTCCAAAAATCCTACTCTACCCTGTCATACGCCTTACACATATCTGTTTTAATAGCCATGAAGTCCTCATTACAATCTGGATTAGTTCTCAAGGTATTGACCATCTTATGTGCGATGAGAACGATGTCGGAAATAAAACTCGAGTTATCAATATTTACATTTAGTAATGTTCTGGAAAATCTTTTAAAGTGTTACGGTCATTACAGGAAGATTTGGAATGCTCGCATACACATATCTATATTTGCACAACAAGTTTAGTCACACACATTATTAGTTAAAATATTAAAACACCACACTCGCATTGTTTCATACACACCAAATTTTCCACTTATTATTGTTGGCCAATTTCCACCATTATTGCATTGACCAATTTTTTTAAAGAAATATGAGAAGAGCCTCCAACTCTAACAGAAGCTTCAACCTCTTCCTGCAATCTGATGGCTCTCATTCTTATCTCTTCACCTTCAGGATCCACAATGAGTCTCCTGACAGCAATCTCTACATTTTCTCTTTCCAATTCACCTTCGATCTCAAACGCGGTTTTCCAAGCATGTGACATAAGTCGAGTATTCACCCATTGATCACCAGAATACGGCCTGCAAATCATTGGTACGCCACTGCTAATACTCTCCAGGCTTGAGTTCCATCCACAATGGTTCCAAAACCCTCCCACTGCTCTATGCCTTAACACTTCTTTCTGTGGGGCCCATTTCACTACAAAACCCCTCCCGTCGGTCACCGTTCTTCTGAACTGTTCTGGTAAGAAGTCTAAGGACTCTTGTCCGGTTATGGAGCCTGGTCGGATCACCCACAAGAAGGGTTGGTTACTCTGAACAAATCCCATGGCCATCTCCACAACCTCTTTCTCTTCTGTCATCGCCAAGCTCCCCATGCTTATGTAGATCACCGAGTTTTTTTCTTGCGTATCAAGCCATTCAAGACAGTTTCTTTCTTCTACAAATGAACTTGGACATGATCCAGCAGAATTGGTCATATGGAGTGGCCCAACCGGGTATACCGGAACTCCCCACTTGTCTTGTGCAGTTGATATGAATGAGTCCTCCAAGCAATTTAAAGAGTTGTGTATTATGCCAGAAGATGTATATTTATTGCTTATATTCTCGTAAAGTATTATTAATCTCTCCATAGATCCATAAGCTGTAAATGGCAGATCTTTGAACCGAAAGGGATTAAAATCGGGCACCATTTCTTCAAGTTGATGAGATCTTGCTTCTGTTGTAGATATTGATCCATAATATCAAAATACCGTAGAGACTTTTTAAGTTAACTATTGATAAATTAATAAACACCGTGTATAAAGTAATAGGTTTACATGTCCTGCTTTTCTATAGTCACCACTTGAGATTGCTGATAAAATTAACAAATTTTGATAAGATATTAAAATTATATGCTATGAATTTTTTATATGAATATAAGTATATATATATGTATTCCAAACAATATTAATAAATAATAATTTTATAATCTTACAAAGATATAAGTATCACTAAGATAATTTTACCAATCTATGATTTAGTGTTTTCGTTTTCTTTCTTCAAATTGATTTTTTGTTATAGCATCGTCTTCAACATGGCCGGTCCTGAGATTTAGAAGGCTTTTTTTTACAAGCAAAAACGGCAATTTTTTACATTTTTATAAGAAACAATTTGTTTGACAAAACAAAAAAATAATATATATTAAACAAAAAAATTGAGATTTCGTTTTAGAAGGAAAAAAATTCTAATTTTGTAACTATTTATGTATATTTTTGGTTTAGTTTAATTATCTTTTTGGAAGAAAAAATGAAAACAAAAAAAAAGTAGAAACATGCCTAGGTGATTTTTGGTACTAAAAATATATGTATTTATAAACGATCGCAAGCATGGGCTTTACCTGACACTCAGGACCGGACCTGTCTTCAACTTTATTATTGATTCTGGAAACATAAGTCAAAATAAATATCTTCTAAAATCTAAATTATAAAAAAAAATGAACATCTATCATTTTCACTGATTAGTTCAATAGGCTATCAACATTTATATTATTATGCTAGTTAAGATCATTAGTGATAAACTTAAATTTATAGATGTTGTTTTCGCAAGCAGATTAACCAAAATTCTATTGATATAAGATCTCCTTAACGACTTTTCTAATGACAAAAAATTGTTATTGTCTCTTACTATACAATAGTTCTCTAAGTAAATATTAAAAAATGGATCAAAACATTTTATTACGAATATAATGTTTTGCTAACTTCTATATTCCCATAACTTAATTGTAAATTCTTTTAATTTATAATATTAAATTCTAAGTGAATTATCTTTCTAAATTAGTAAAATATTAATTTTTCGATTGATAACTTTATAAAAAAACAAATTAAATATCACTGTCCTACTCCTATCAATATTAATTTTTCGACTGATGTAAAACCAATTCGATTGATAACTTTATAAAAACAAATTAAATATCACTGTCCTACTCCTAACAATATTAATTTATAAAAGTTATACAGTGTAACATCAAAACCACGATAGTTGAAAAAAGGTGAAGGAAAAAGTATGGAAAGGGTACCTTGTGGAGGAAGTAACCCATTTGTTTGGTTCTCAACAAGTACACACCGGCTAATCGAAGTAGCAGCAGAAGCAGGACTATAAACCATCTTTGGGAGATTCAGATCTTCTGCAACACGTCGAGGGAAGTAGACAAATTCATCATGGATGATAAAGTCAACATCATCATGGATGGTTATAAACTCTCTCAATAAGGGTTCACATACTGTGTTAAGCTTCAAGACAAATTCAAGGAGCCCGAGAGACTTCACATCGGCTTTTGACAAGCCGTCGTTGATGGTGAAAAAGTTCAGATCAGGGAAGTTGGTGGAGATATCTTTGAAATTGAATTGGGTTCGAATGACTGTGATTGAAAAGCCTTGAGAAGAAAGGTATGAGGCTAAGTTCATCATCCCCGGTAAATGGCCTTCGAACGGTGCTGGGACCATTAGCACTCTTCTCTGGCGATTCTCTTCTTCCATTTTTTTTCTTTTTCTGTCTATCTAATTCTAGAGTTTGATTGTTTACTTATAAAGACAAATTTGATTGTCTCTTTGTGAAGACAAAATCATGGAGTTTTTATTGGTTCTCTATGAAGACAAAATTAATTATTTGTTTGTTAATTTAATAGATGGAGCATTCGTGGAAACATGACTTTGTTTGTTTTTTCTTCTCTAAGCTATAGAGTTGAATATTCAATTTAGTATTCCATTGATTGATAGAATGGAATAAATTTGAAGCGAAATGTTTTTTTATGATGCATTATGTAAATTTGAATCTAGATGGGAACACAGCTACGACATTAGAATAAATCACTAGTACAAACCACTAGCAATAATCTGAAAACGACATTGTGTTTATGTGGTATATATATAAACATAGATGGTAAATTTAATTGTAAGTAGGACTTTTTGAAAAAGGTATATATTATTATTGAAAAGGAAATTTTAAAAGAAGTATGCAATTTTGATTTGATTGTGTGGTGTAGCTTTCTTTAATAAAAATATTAGTAAACCTTTTAACAAAAAAAAATAGTAAACCTTTCAGGACCACGATGAAATCATCTATTTTGGTACTCAAGATATAGTCACCTAATTCTGTTCTAAGAATTTTCGTATCAGTTTGCGATTTATTGAGCTATTTAAGTCATTACTTGACTTTGTTTATTCCGTTGGTGGTGATAAACTAATAATGCAGCTTCTTCTTGACTATAATGGCGAGATTTTTTTAATTGCAAATGAACCTATGTGCATGTTACATATATAGATATCTAGACATGATAACACCATCTGGCCTACACGTCCATACTACATAATTTTTGCGTTTTCCTCCATTTTAGTTTAAAAATGCCTCGCCAAAATTTTCTTTAAATAGTTTCCCAAAACTTTTAAGAAAATATAGTTTTTACTGAAAAATATGGGGAGAAATAGAAAACAATACTTTTATTTCTCATTTGTCCATATATACCTTTTTGATTAATTGTCATTTATGCTAAAAAAAACTAACTTATTAAATAGATTTAACAAAACAAATTAGATAAAAAGACAATTTGTCAGTCGAAAAGACAAAGATTATAAAGTTATTGTTGATGTTGATGTTTTTTACGGATTAAATTTAATCTAGTTAGTTTAGATACTCGTTCTAATTTGTACATGTCTTATGAACTATAGTTTTATAACAACAAAATAATTTATAATATGCGGAAAATCGAAGACTTTGTATTAAAAAAGTTTGAGATAAAATAAAATTACAAGAAAAAATTGAAAGATTTTCCAGGTGATAATCTAGCAAAAAGACAGAACGACAAGAGATCAATGAAATTAGGGTTCTTGAGATTTTGAATATTCAGTAGCTATTTTTGGACGTACTTTGTGAAGAGAAGATAATCCTTTATTTATAGTGATTTGAGGAGGTTAGGGTTTTTTTTTTCTTCTTGAATTTTTCTACAAGTATTTTCCTTTTTAGAACAAAACTTATATTATTGGTAAGTTTCTGTTTCAGCCATTCAAGTCGACGCACGTTTTGGCCCGAACTTAATAGATTTTAACATGTCAATTTTTGAATTAGGTAGGGTTATGTCGAGAATACTGAACCCAATACTAATAGTAAGTCCCTCCCAATTTTTTCGAACGAGTGTTTAATCAAGTTCGGCGAATGTAAGAGATGGATAACACGGTGTAAATTGAGAATAACTGTTGCAATCGTTTGAGCTCCGTTTTGATACTTGATGCGAGGCTGAGCTCGGCCTAAATAGGATTCACGCCTATGTGATGCGAAAGTAAGTTAGACTTATACTACACAATAAAGATCGGCTTACCATGCGAAGATGAGTTTGGCTTACACTATGTGGTTGATGTTGAATTATCTCAGAGAATAATTTTATAATATTTTATTGCCTGTTTCACTGTGATCTTAAGAAAAATCAACATAATTTTCTTAAAGGTGGTTCTAGATTTGGAATTCGAGGAGTCGCGTAGGTTGAATGTTGAAGAATCAACTTTCTTTATAAATAGTAAATATGCACTGCCCATTCTTCGCTTCTTCATCCAGAACAAATAGGTAATCTCTCTATGATCTTGAGTAATTTATTTTATTATCCTCCGTGAATTGGTAAATTCTTCATTAAGATCTTCGTAAATATTCAACTTTTTCCGATCTTCCCTCAAAGTTGCGTCAAATAACCATTGAGGTATCCTTAATGACTTCACGGTTAGTTAGGAAGAACCAACGCAATGCTGCAGCTGTATCTTCATCGTTCCAATCCTCTGAGTAATTCAGTTCACCCAACTAAAACCATTGCACATTGTAACCAATTAGAAGAAGATTTGACTGCTCCCCGAAGGCGCGATGTCGGTACTTTAAATGTACCTCATCTAGTGGATGAATCCGTCTGATGATTCTCTTAATGTCTGAAATCTTGAAGCGGACAAGGTCGACATTGCGCCAAGCTCTCATTTGACTACCAAGGAAGAACTTGGCGAGGATATGATGCCGAGCTCTTCGGTTGATCCTAGCAAGTGAAAGAAAAAATGAGGTCCAAGGAGAAAGCCGACAAAAAAGTGCTGGATATTATCAGTGTGACAACAAATGTGGGATCTTCCAAACTTGGTGCACCAATGAAGCAGTTGATCTGATGAGATCATCTTGTGGAATTTTCGATTAGATCAAAATCATCATTCTTGAGGCTGACATTTGTCCTTGGCAATGTCCTCGGGGTTATCTTTGTTTATACAAATCCTACTTCTGCATATGTCGCATTTGGTTTCCTTTACCACACCTTCTTATTCTCTATTGTTGTGAATGTGGTCTTGCTCTCTCCCAACTGTTGTGTATGTTGATCATCCACATACTGGGGTTATTAGTATTAGATCACGAAAAAGACGTTGGCATGAGCTGCCGCTTCCTTGAAGAGGTTTATACGATCAAGAAATATCAGGGTCGACACAAAGTCTTTTATGTTGGCACCAAGTCCAACCTTGGTCTGATTACACACACCAAGGGAAAGGATATAAAGGTCTGGGAAACATTCTGCTTCTTTGTGAAAATCGACGAACTATCCTCTCGTCTTCCTTCTTCTGTCTTTTACAGGAGATAGGCTAACGGCCCTGGTATATATTAGTTTGGTAATTTCAAACGACTGATATGTTGCCTTTTTATCATTTTTTTAATTTCATTTATCATAGAGTCCTTGCATTTTTATTCCATAATTAAAGTATAAATGCACCATTTGCATAACTTTCTTGTTCCATGGGTCTTGGGAGTGAAATGAAGATAAAAGAGTGATCAAATGAAGTAAAACCAACACAAAGGAGAATACTTGATCATGATCAGAGTGTGTAGCTAGGAAGTGCAGCAGTTTATACTACGCTATCACCACTCAACGGGTTTCTCCAGCGATGTCGTCACACCGGTGAGCTCCACCAGGATCATGCCACGGTTTAATGAACCTGTGATGGAGATGACGAAACTTACCTGAAGAACCAGCACTATGAAGCAGCGGGATCGTGTCACCGGTGAGCTTCAGCGGGGAGATGCAGTGGCCAAGAGCACACGACAGAGACAGAGCGACCACTCCTAGCGATTTTGTGATGCTGTGGAACCGGGCCAAATCTTCCTAAGTTCGTTTCTAAACCAGATTGGACCAAATTTGGTTACATGTTAAACCAGTTTTTATCTTTCAATATAAATAGTATGTAAAGCTAATAAGGAGACTTGTGATTTGTTTATGAGATTTTTTCTTAGCCTCTTTGAAGATATTCATTAAAAAATTTTATGAATCGCTTGGTTTCAAAGTATCAAAACTCTTTCTCTTCTTAAATATTTCATCTACTTATATTTTTAATCATGATTAACCAAAGATCAAGCTTGTTACTTTGTGTTTTCATGGTTTCTAGTGAGTAGTCTCCTTAGGATTCTTCTGATTAGTTAGATCTAGGATGATAGGTTGTTGATTAGTTGAGTTAGGTTTGGAATATGTTAGATACTTTCTTACTGATGGTTATTAGGACTAGATTAGCCAAGGAATTGGTGTTTAGGACTTAGAAAATTTCATGCTTGAAAGGTGTTCAATAAAATGTCAGAACAAAAATTATTAAGAGCTTTTCATTCGTAGCCTACGGGAGTAGTTGGTAAGGATGTGTTATGGTTAGTTAAGCTTGTAATTAATGCTTTTTGATCTCCTAAATGCTAGCAACAGTTATAGATGATTAGGTAATTAGAAAAGAGATTAGTGCCATAGAAATGGATTAGTCTTCATTAGTGACTTTAGACCTAAAGATTAGCTCATTGAAGTAGAATGAAACTCCATTAGTTAAAAATCTATTTTCTTAGTCTCCTATCTTTATCCCAAGAGGTCTGCCTTTTATTTGACACTTAAACCAATTTAAGTATTTTCCCGCTTTTATTTACGTATTTAGATTTTGATTTGGAAACTAAACCCTTTTGATTGTCTTAGATTAAGTTTGGATCCCAATAGTTTTAATGTGCTGATTACATTTTCCTTAAGGTTTGATACCTAAAGTGCTATAGAATGATAGGATATTTGGTTCGGTTGAAAAACCGGCTATATCAATTTGGCGTCGGTGCCGGGGACAATAAAAATTAGTCATTAGGATTTGGATTCGATTTGAGCCTAAGACTTTAATTTTATTTGTTATTAACCTTTACCATCTTTTTTTGACTTCCCTCTTATGTTCTCTAGGTTTATGCTACGAAGGAGTCAATGTGGCAAAGTTCGAGAGTGTGTTGAGAATCTGGGTCAAGTTAAACAGGAGAATCGAAGGGAAGTAAGGGAACGAAGAGTTAGGGAACGTGAGAATCACTTGCAATGTTTAGGTATGGAAAATATTAGACCATCGCGTTTTCCACAAGAAGCGGTTGACGGAAAACCCAAACTTAGACCGATAGGAGCTTTTGATGCGCCTAACACAAGAGAGATAGCGACGGAAATCCCGACGCCTCCCATTTCGGCCAATAACTTTGAGATCAAGTCGAGTTTGATCAATGTGGTGCAAAATCATAGGTACAATGGGATGGCACTGGATGATCCTCTCGATCAATTTGAGCGGCTATGTAGGACCGTCAAGAGAATGGTGTACTCGAGGAATCAATCAAGATGATCTTGTTTCTTTCCTCTCTGGGGAACAAAGCTTCTCAATGGGAGAAGAACATTGCTTCGGAGCTCGTGTCTACATGGGATCAATGAAGAAAAAGTTCCACAACAAATTATTCCCTAAGAAAAAGACCATCAAGCCTAAAACAACATTACTAGTTTCAAGCAAGGATGTAACGAGAGTCTATATGAAGCATGAGAACCTCTTAAGGGTTACACAAGAAGTTTTCCTCATCATAGAATTTTCAAGGAGAACCTTTTGGGTATCTTTTATAGAGGAACACTTGAAAATTATCGACGAGCTCTAGACAAAGCTAGTTATGGGAGTTTTGATAACTTAAATGTCAAAGAAATTGATAGATAACCCTGCTCAAAGTGATGCTTGCTGTGGAGGTGACTATAATAGGGACTTGTGGGACTCTAGTACTCAAGACCAAAGGTTTAAGGAGCTTAATGAGAAGCTAGACAATATGAGAAATGAATTTTTCATACATCAAAATCCAGTGTACTATGTTAGAGAATTTGAAGGGTGTCAAAAAGAATATCAACAAAGACATCAAGAGATGGGGGTTGGTGTTGATGATATTGAAGTGGTTCAAGGAGAATTTCATTATTTGGGTAACCAAGGAGGATTTCAAAGGAATTATTTCAACCAAAACTATAGGTTAATAAAAAATAAATTCAAAGGAATTAATGTGGAGAATCCTCAAGACCAAGTCTATCATCCATTACAAGCACAAATTCAAGGACACGAAACTAGGAAATTTGTCAACTACCAACAAGGAAGCTTTCAAGCATACAACCAACATGGGTTTCAATCAAAGCCTCAATTCTCCAACCAATTAAAATTTTCTATTCAACCTCCTCCTCATAACAATGAGATGAATGCAATGATGAAGATACTTCTTTAGGGACAAACTAAGGTTATAAGGATTTTGGTAAGAGGTTCGTTGAGATACACAACAAGAGGGATGTGATGTATAATAATCTTGATGGTAAGATTAATAGCTTGGCCTCTCATATGAAAACCATTGAACTTAAGGTTTCCTAAACCTCTACAAGTTCCAAGAATCTATGTGGAGCATTACCAGTTAAATCCAAAGTTAATTCCAAGGAATTTTGCAACGTTATCCTCACAAGTAATTCAGATGCGGTTGAGAGTGAGAGTTACATGCTATCAAGAGGGGATGGTATGATCAGTGAGCATGAAATAGATGTAGAGGAGCTCTCTATACTTCTCTATTATGGGAATGTTGAGGATATGGTGAATATAGGTGATAAGAAGCTAGAGAGGGACACTAGAGAGAACGATGTGGTATCACCGATGGTTGAAAAGAAAGAAGAACCAAAAGTTGAGACTACCCCTTATGAGGCTCTAATTCCATTTCCCGTGAGAGTTCTCACGAAGGCTAAAAAGAAGTTCTTTTCAAGCTTCAAAGCTAGCATGAGAAACATTGGAGTACCTTTTCCTCCTATGATTAGCTTGCATCAAGTTGTTCTCCATGTAGATTTCATTGAAGCTATTTTAGCATACCGAGAGAAAGTGGAAGAGGTTATGAAAGCATTTAAATCACCAGGCGCAACACCGCGTGAACCCAAGGCAATCCCAAAGCTTAAAGATCCATGTACATTCATCATAACTTGTTCTCTAGGAGATTTAGAGTTTGATGATTCCTTGTGTGACTCCGAAGCTAGTGTGAATGTGATGTCGCTTAAAATGATGAAGAGTATTGGAATCCAAGAGATGAAAAATATTCATCTTCAATCACATATGCGGATGATTCTTCGAAACCTCCACTTGGGTTGATTTAGGACTTTCCTCTTAAAGTTGGAGATTGCTTAGTCTCAACAGACTTCATGGTTGTGGAGAGAGGGCAACCCAATAAGCTTTCTCTCATTCTTGGTACTACATTCCTAAACACCGCGAGAGCGAGCATCAACTTCCCAAACAAGATAGTGACTCTCCTCCATGTGAATTCCAAGGTCTCATACCCAATCAATCCTTCCTATACAAAGATTTTTGGAACAATCATACATGAGGAAGTACAAGTGGAGAAGTTCAAGAATGAAAAGATTCCTCTTGTGCTCCAACCCAAGGATGTTGAGGTTTTGAATGTTGGTTGTTTAGAGCTTCTATTTGAATAATTAATGGAGGAAAATGCCAAGGTGAAGACACCAAAATCAACCCACCCTCCCACCCTGGTGAATAACTTCAAACAGTTGTCACCCTCTATGACATTGCACCCTTGGAGATGTGTTGATGGAGTGATTGAGTAAAAATTGAAGTGCAAAGGCATGTCAAATTCCTTTTCCATGGTTAAAGAAGTCCTCACACCGGATCTTAAGGAAAAATATTTAAAAAGCATTCAAGGTGTAATGAAGGAAGTACTCACTTTCAACATCAAAAGTGGATCACGTTTCTTCAATGCCTATCCACCAATTCTACTGGTCCATGGAGATTAAGAACTTCATGCAATCCGCTCCCTAAGGTTTCTGTTTAGGGCCACAGTATGGCTCTTTCTCTCACTTGTATATACCATTCTTTTTATTTCTTTATATTTTTCCCTTCTGCATTTTATTGTTTTGGTCTCTTTTTTGAATTTTGTTTCACACCGAGATGGTGTGAAGTAAGTTTGGGGGAGAGACATGTTATTTAACATTGTTTTGATTTTAATTCTTTAACTCATGTATTTTTAATACTTATGTTTTCAAGAAAAATAAAAAAATTGAAAATTTTGAAAAACACAAAAAGAAGCATGTAGTTTCTTTGCATATTAAGGTTGGATCTATAAGCATATAGGTTTGGTTATGCATATGAGAAATTTTCCTTGTAAAAGTTCATGTTTAGGATTAAGATCGATGCCCTTACACATAGTTATTTGTTGCTTGCACATCTTTGAAAAAATGAAAAATACATGTTTGGACCTTTGCATCTTTCGAAATACAACTTATACCTTTGTGAGGTTTGCATGATTTTTGAAGCATCTCTATGACTTAATTTTAATATAATTTTCTTGCTTAGGGTGAATTGAATGCATTCTCATGGTCGACTATAAATCACATTCGGGTTTTCTTATCTACTTTACGACCCTTTTGCTAACCCGAATGTCCATTCTCACCTTTAGAATGGTTCCCCTACCTTTAACCTTAACCATTTCTTTCAAACCCTTTGATTGATTTGATGAGTGAGGCTTTTTTTGAAAATGCTATGATTTTGCAAAAACTTGAGAGTATCGGGAACAACAAAAGGATTAGCTCTCGTTATAGCTAGTGATGATAAGTCTTGCGGTTATGTTGGGAATAAAAGACTTGGATGGTTAGATTAGGTATTGGTTTGGGTGTTGGAAAAGAAGGAAAAGAAATTCTGAAAAAGAAAAGCGTGATCAATGGTATGAAAAGAGTCCCTAGGAAAACTAAGTGATAAACCAAAAAGTTCTAATCTCAAGTAGGAATAAGAAAATAAAAACGCAAAGAAAAGAAATAAGTGTAGGGAGCAAAAGAAAGCAAAGAAAAGACATAGAAAATAACTAAGTGCAAATGAAAAGGTTTTCCCTAAGAGATTAAGATAAGAGATTGATCACGAGGTTGAAGGTTATAAAGACCAAAGAGTCTAATACTTTGGAGTTAAAAAGATATTAAGAAGATTATAAAAAGGGTAGAGCTAGGATGCATTTCATGAGATGTGGTAGAATAACAAGAGTCAAACTTTGTATGCATCAATTGTTCCCTTTCTTAGATGGATTTTGCATTTGCCTAGCATTCCTATGTTTTGAGAACAATCACACAAAAAAAAACTCCTTTTCAACCACATCAAAAAGCTTTCACCGAAAACCGATTAAGACCACACTAAACACTTTAATGAATGGTAAAGAGATATTTTCGATTTGACTGTGAGTTTTTGCTTAAGTTTAAGGATTGCATTAGAAATTGGCATTGAGATGACCATGGAGAAGTACGAAAGAGTAAGATGTTTGTTCTTGAACTATCTAAATTTCTTTGAGGACAATGCGTTTAATCATTTGTATGAAACTTTGTGGTTTGAATTCACATTTTCATACTTCTTTTTCTTCTATTTGTCTCTTGTTGCTTTCTTCCGGACAAGCAAGAAACAAGTTTAGAGGAGTTGATATGTTGCCTATTTAGTATGTTTTTATTGCATTTATCATAGAGTCCTTGTATTTTCATTGCATAATTAGAGTCTCGATGCACCATTTACATATCTTTCTTTTCTCATAGGTCTTGGGAGTGAAGTGAAGAAAAATGAGTGATCAAATGAAATGAAAACGACACAAAGGAGAAGAACTGAACAAGATCGGAGTGTGTAGCGAGGAGGTGCACCGCTTTAGACTACATCGGCACCATTCATCATGTTTCTTCAGCAACGTCGTCACACCGGTGAGCTCCACTGGGATCATGTCGCGGCTTAATGCTCCTGCTAGAAAGATGGCAAAACTTACCTGAAGAACTATCGGTAGGAGGCAGCGGTTCGTATGACAGGCAACCTTTAGCGGGGAGACGCAGCAGCCATACCCACACCGCGAAGACAGAGTAGCCACTCCTAGCGATTTTGTGATGCCGCGGAACTGGACCAAATCTTCATAATTTTTTTTCTAAACCAGATTCGACCAAAGTTGATTACATGTTAAACCAGCTTCTATCTTTCACTCTAAATACTCTCTAAACCTAATTAGGAGACTTGTGATTTTTTATGAGATTTTTTCTTAGCCTCTTTGAAGATATTCATTAAAACTTTTTATGAATCGCTTGGTTTCAAAGTATCAAAACTCTTTCTCTTCTTAAATATTTAACTACTTATATTTTAATCATGATTAACCTAGGATCAAGCTTGTTACTTTGTGTTTTCATGCTGTCTAGTGAGTAGTCTCCTTAGGATTCTTGTGATTAGGTAGATCTAGGATGATAGGTTGTTGGTTAGTTGAGTTTAGGTTTGGAATATGTTAGATAATTTCTTAATGATGGTTATTAGGACTAGATTAGCCAAAGAATTGGTGTTTAGGACTTAGAAAATTTCATGCTTGGAAGGTGTTCAATAAAGTGTCGAAACCAAAATTATTAAGAGCTTTTCATTCCTAGCCTACGGGAGTAGTTGGTAAGGATGTGTTGTGGTTAGTTAAGCTTGTAATTAATGCTTTTTGATAAACACTAGCAATAATTATTGATGATTAGGTAATTGGAGAAGAGATTAGTGCCATGGAAATGGATTAGTCAACATTAGTGACTTTTGACCTAAAAAATTAGTTCATTGAAGTAGAATGAAACTCCATTAGTTAAATATATATTGTCTTAGTCTGCTATCTTTATCTCGTGAGTTTGCCTTTTTATTTGAATCTTAAAACCAATTTTAAGTATTTTCCACTTTTATTTACGTATTTGGGTTTTCATTTCAAAACTAAACCCTTTTCATTACCTTAGATTATGTTCGGATCTCTATAGTCTTAATGTGTTGATTATATTATCCTTGAGGTTCGATACTTAAAGTGTTATAGCATGATAGGATAATTGGTTCGTTGGAAAACTGGCTATATCAACAAAGTTAAAGCTCTAATAAATCTGGGATCCTTAAGTGACTCAAAGTCCATTAGTCAAAGATCAACACATATATCGGTTGACTTACTTCTCATAATCGCCGCCTAATTCCTCTCCGTTTCTGTGTTTTTTTTATCTTGAATGATCTTCAAAACTTGCTTTGCGTGACTTCTGTAGATAAGTGAGACTCTTATCCTTCCAAGCCAGTCTCAAATTCTTCAGAAGAAAAATGGCTACCTCCTCTGGAAGGTATGGAAGAAGATGATCTCTACGAAAAGTTGGCTCACCACATGGTTCAGGTGAGAGCTTTGTTTAACTATTGCCTACTGTCAACTTTGTTGTTCTTATACCTACTCTTTCCCTCTCTTTTTTTCTCTATTCAAGCTGGATAAACCATGAACCACATGTACGAGAGGCTGAACCAAAATGCTCAAATCGCTGGTGTCATGGTCTTCGAGATCGACCAGTTGAAAGCAGCTGTCACCAAAGCTCAGCGAGCCTATGGAAGGGAACATGCAAATGTAGAGGGACTTGAGTTTGAGCTAACTGAGGCAAGAAAGGATGGAGTTGAGAGTCTAGCCAAGATTGAAGCGGTAAATCTCAACCGCGACTGCGAGGATGTTAAACATGTAGTGCTGACGATGAGTATCATCGGCTCAGGACCTCTCGTGCCAAATGTATCTTTAATGAGCGAAAGATTCAGGACGACATTCGCAATGACTATCAATATAGTTTTGAAAAAGTCAAGGAGTTTCTTAAGGATCAAAAGAGGGCAGAGTCGATCAAGTCTTTGTATGGCCAAGCAGGGGGAACTCGCGAAACCCTTGATCAGCGATCAAAGCATGATTTCTGACCCCATTTTGATCTCCATCTTGGGGTTGATCTTCATCGGCGGGTGAAGGATCATCTATGTTCCTTAGATTCTGAGGTCCGGGAGGAGGTGGTCCTGTCATCGTCCGGTTTGAAAGCTTTGCATGAAAAACTCTCTAATCGCCACAGACTACGCCAATTGTTGAACTAGGGTTTTGTAACAACAAAATAATTTATAGTATGCGGGAAAGTAGAAACCTTTGTATTAAATAAGATTGAGATCAAAGATTACAAGATAAAAATAGCTAGATTTTTGAGGTGATAATTTATCAAAAATACGGAGAGACAAGAGATCAATAAAAATAGGATTCTTGAGCTCTCGAGTCTTTTGTAGCAATTTTTGAATGCTCTGAGAGGAGGAGGTAGCTATTTATTTATAGTGATTTGAGGAGGTTAGAGTTTTCTTTTTCGTTCTTGACTTTCTCTTCAAGCATTTTCCTCTTTAGAACAAGACTTCTATTTTTGGTAAGTTGCCATTTCAGCCATTCAAGTCGGTGCACATTTTGGGCCGAACTTAATGGGTTTTAACATCTCAATTCTTGATTTGGGTCCGGTTATATTGAGGGTACTAAATCCGGTAACAACAATGTCCTAGAAAGTCTACATTATGTATTAGGGGAAATTAGAAAAAAGTATTTGCTCTAATATGTACATATATAATTTTTTTGATTAATCATCAATTATGCCAAAACTGTCAGTTCAGATAGATTTGACAAAAAAATTTAGATTAAAAGACAACTAGTGAGTTAAAAAAGGCAACTCATGTCTAGATTAGGAAATTTTTGTTGATGTTTTTTCCAGATTAAATTCATTCTACTTAGTTTAGAATACTAGTTCCGACTTTTAGATTAGAATACTCGTTCCGACTTTTAAATTCATTCTACTTAATACACATCTGTTAGATGCAGAAGCATGAAAACATTTCTAATCAAAGATGGTGGTAAATTGTACGATGTTACAATTACCGGCCACAACGAATATTGTCTTCTATGTTTTCCAAATGGGTTAAAACCATCTGTACATAACCCGAGGTATACATTTCGTCGCTCATACACAAAATCTGGATACATTGATTGGAAATATTTCCATGCTTCTGCGTCTGACGGATTTGTAATCTCTCTATTTTGACGATGCTCTACATGCCATCTCATTGCCTCTGATGTGCGTTGACATTGATATAACCTCTTCAACATCTCCGTTAATGGTAAATACAACATCCGTTTATAAGGAACTGAAACTCTCCCACTAGTTTCTTGAAATCTCGGTTTGACAAAATCTACATCTTTTATAGTTTTTGTCTTCTCTCAAATATATCATATAGTTGTCAATGCACACATCTATCGTCTGATATGGCAAACCAAGACCAGAGACTAGTTTCTGTACCTCATAGTATGATGCTGGTGAAAGATTATCTGTAGACAAAATATCTTTCACAAAATCATCTATCGCATTAACACATTCTTCTGCCAAATGTTGTCGGTCTTAATAATCATCATTCTAATTGCAGATGATAACAGTGAATGACCTTCCCTACAACCACTATAGAGTGGCTGTTTTGCTGCATTTAACATATCAAAAAAATTTTGCGCTTCTGCATTTGGTTCTTCAACCCTATCTCCATCATAACCGGCCGACTGCATTTTCTCCCCTAAACAAATCATTAACCATCTCAACCGTACCGATACCTACATCTACTTCCCTTCTATCTCCTATGTTATCCATAACATTTGGTTCACTAGTACTACCATAATCATAATTTGTTTCTCCATGTAAATACCAAATCTTATACCCGGGCATAAACCCATTGCTATACATTTGATGCCAAACTAACTCAAACTTAACATTATGAGAATTCCAGCATATACTACAGAGACATTTAATCTTACCATTTTTTTTGCTAACCATTGATTTCCGGCCAATTCCTCATGCATAATCATCTTTTAGTAGGTTTAACTCCGGATCCATAATAGGTTCACCTATCCACGACCGAAAGTAATTACCAGAAGATATATTGTAACTATATAGAGATTGAATTGAGTAAGTGGTGTGAATGAATGAAGAAATATGAAAACATATATATTGAAGTCGCATCCGTCGGAATTCTGTCGGAAATCCATTGGAATATAAATTTTATAAACGGCTATACAATGTTCATATTAACGTTCTTATCACTTGATAACTTTCCGACGAAATTCTGATGGATTTCCTATAGATTTCGGATGGATATCCGTTGGAAATTCGTCAGATTATAACATTTACAATTTCTGATGGATTTGTGTTTGTCCGTCATAAATCCGTTGAAAAATAACCTATGGATTGCATTTCCATCAGAAATCCGTCAGTTATTTCATAGGAAATCCATCAGAATTTAGCAGTCGTAAAAACGTCGATAATCCGTCGAAAATTTCTGATGGATTTTGATTCGTCAAAAATCCGTTGGTTTTGTGGCTGCTTTCTTGTAGTGTAAAGTCAGTTGGAATTGGATTCTTCAAAAGTCATGAACTACAGATCGACCTATCCTTAAGGAGAGAGATCGATTGATCCCTGCTCCAAAATGCTCCATTTCATTAAAACATCGATCTGGTGGATCCTTCCGTGGTCTTGTCAATCCTGATGCATCTCCTTTTGATTCTTGAAATCTTGACACGTCCAAAGCAGGTCCAAGTTATCCTTTTAGCTTCAATGACATGTAGAAACTCTAAACACTATAAACAAAGCCAAAATGACACAAAACCTATCCTAGACTCGATTAATCGTAATGATTTGTCGTAATGACACATCATGACACATCATTTGTAATAATGATTGCAATGAGAATAAATAAAGCAAGTTAATAAATGATGTAAACTAATGGGAGACGAGCATTGGGCGCAGGGAGTGTCATAGGTATCAATGATTAATAAGCTATTTAACTAGTTAGGGATTTGTAAACTAACCGTTATAGAACTTGAACCACTATTGTAAAGCTAACATACTCTTGCAAAGCAATATATCTAACTTTGGTTTAAAAAATACTAAACTCTCAAATGAGGCATAGAAAAAATCCCATCATTCTAATTAAGTTTGATATGTTCACTTAGATTACTTAACTTCAACTCTCATTGGTTAAGGATACGAAGCTCACCTAATGTTGATTCCAACAATCTAACCTAAGCATTAGATGATCAAGCTAACATAAGCATTGAGAACATAATAGGTTAAACCTAGAGATCATATGTTAGCTGATAAAGCTAACATAACCATTGAGAACATAATAGATGAAGAACAGTAAAAGTAAATTCCTAATCTAATAACTTGAATATAATTGATCATTTAATCCCTTTGAACAACCCGTAAACTCACATGGTAGAAGAAATCATTAAAAACGAATTTAAAGATTGTATAATTATCAAAGAAACTATAACAGGTTGGAAAGCACTTCTTGAAAAGTAAGAGATTTCTTCTCCCAAAACTATGAAAGTACACAGCTAAAATCTGTAAAAGAAAAAATAACTAGTTGGAACTGAAGTAATCTTACAGCCCTAATTATATAAGAAGATAATTCCTAAAGTCAGTTAGAATTAGATTTTGTCGCCTCGCTGGATCGATCGATCCCAAATCCATAACACTTCAGTTCATTAAATCGTCGATCTGGTTAATCTGAATTTGGATCGGCCGTTTCTAACTTCTCTTTATTTGATTATGGAAGTCTTGAAAAGTCTTAACCTGGTCCATATCATCCATTTACCTCATCGATTTGTTAAACATATCCTCAACTCGATTAAGGACACAAAAAATGTATGGAATCAATGATTAAACATCTTTAAAACCATGACACATCAAATTGTATAAATCTTCATCATCTACATCAGTTGCCACCAAAATCAAAGGCATACAGTCTGGTATATCAAAATCAAATAAACAGAATGTAACAAATTATGCGACGGAAATTATAACAATTACGATCGATCTAGAAGAAGATATTTTGAATCTTGTTCCGAAGGAAAGTTTATTGAGTATATTAAGAAATCCTTGTCACATGCTTACCATCGTGAAGAACAGTTTTGGAAAATTAAAAGTTGAGATCAGTGGCTTACTAAAGGTGATCGTAATACAAAAATAATTTCATGGTTGCGTAAAAATACGAAAAGCCCGTAATCGCATCATTTCTATCCACGATGAAGCATGAATTGAGCAGATTGGGGAGGAGAAAATATCACTTATAGCCACTGAGTATTTCCAACAATTATTTCAAAGGGATCAACATTCCAAATGGATGGACTTCTTCAACAGATTTCTTCATCGGTGGTAAGTGTGGTGAATGTTGAACTCACCAAAAAATCACCGAGGGAAAAATATGACATGACGCTTTTGATATTTATGGTGATAAATCTCCAGGTCCAGACAAAAAGATGGGATACTTCTATCACCAATTCTAGCTGACTATTGGTAAGGAAGTCTCATCATTGGCAAAAATCTTACACCAATACGAGAGCCTCGGGTCAACAATTTAATCTCCAAAAATCATCCATCACATTCGGCTCAAAATGTTTCCGAATCCAAGAAGCAAGACATGAAAAACACATAGGATTTACTAGAGTCTGCAGTTGTGATAAGTATCTTGGTTTACATGAAGAATATACACGGAAGAACTGCTAAATGTTCGAGTACATATCCAACAGGTTAAAAGCGTACAAAAAACTAGAGTAGCAAATTCCATTCAAAACTGGGAAAGGAACTTCTTCTCAAGTCAATCCTCAATGCCGACATATGCTATGAGCTGCCACCAATTACCATTAAGGATTTTTCATGAAATATTGTTAAAGAAATGCCATCATGTAATATGGTTATCGAAGAAAAACCAACTGGGAGACTACAAATGAGCAAGGAATTTCATCCTTCATATTTGGCACTACAATATCCTTTAATATTATGTTATGGTGAAGATAGAGGGAGGCCTAGAATTGAGAAAAGTATTACAGGAATTAACAACAACAAAAAATAGAGAGGGATAATGAGTGCCAAACTCTTCTACGATCTAGGAGATTGTTCCAACAGTTTGTTGTTGATGCATACTCATCAATAGAAACTGACAGGTTGTCTTATATTAATTTCAATCAGTCTAAACTGAGAAGTAATGAGTACAACTCTATAAAAGAGGTTGTCGATGCTGGAAACACAAAAGTGAGTAATCAAGGGAAATATGTATTCCATTTTCTTTCACTAGTGGACCTCGGTACATGGTATTCTGATGATATGGTTGTATGTAAGAATTTTGGTTTTCCGGATTTATTTGTCACTTTTACATGTAATCCAAAGTGGCCAGAGATCACGAGATACTGCACCGAAAGAGGGCTAAATCCTGATGATAGTCCATATACTATATGTTGTGTTTTCAAGATCAAGCTTGACTCCTTAGTGAAGGATTTGAAAGAAAAACATATTCTAGGAAACATTTTAACTTTATATATTTTATGAAAGACTTAATTCTAAGAAAAAACATTTGAAAGAAAAACATATTCAAAGATTTTTTTATCGTAGGTATGTTTATGATTTAACACTTTAACTTCATATATTTTATGGAACTTACCTATTCCCAAAAAACTATATAAATTATCTCCATTTTGTAGGTTTGTATCAGCTTCAAAAGCTATGGAGAATTTTCAAGTTTCAATTCAATTTAGATCAACACTAGTTCAAAGGCTTTCTTTTAATATAAAAGGAAGAAGCCATGTTTTTCAAATCAGTGATGACATAGAAGAGGTATTGGAATGGAGAGGTGCCTATCTAAAGGCTTGGTTTTCTTTGAACTGGTGAGATGCATTTGCAAAAATGAAGCTTTATGCACCAATTCCAGCTTATTATACCTGGAATGGAAGCAAAAATAGTTCAAAAAGAAAGAGGGGATTTTTGTTAGGGGGATAAACTACGTTACTAGAAAGATGGAAGCATAATATTAAATGAGGATCCTACTAAATATTGTCCTAGGTCCCGAGTCTTTTGATGATCGCAAAACATACAGAACTGTGGTTTATAAAACATACAAAGAAGCATGTTTTGCTCGTGCTATACTTGATGATGATCAGATCTACATTGACTCCCTGGTGGATGCAGCACATTGGTGTTTTCGAGACTATCTCTATAATTTTTTTGTGTTATGAATCTTTCTGAACTCTTTCTAGACCCGATCATGTATGGGAAGAAAAATGACATCTATTCTCTTAAGATATTGAGCGAAAGAAATGAAAAGAGTTCAACAATGCAAGTTTGATTCATAATCAACAAACATCATTCTCATATACACTAATATACTCTATCCGCATTTTGTTTTGCTAATTTAAGTTTTTGTTTTATTATTGTAATGTTCAGACCTACATCTAACAAATGAAGAGAAGATGAACTATACTCTTCAAGAAATAGAGAACTATCACTTACCTATTGGAAGTTTTGTCGCAGAGATCGAGGAAAAGCCTCATCTAGATAGAGATGGTAAGGATAACTCCAATCGATTAATATCAAATGAAAGGAGATGTGATCCTGACGACTTCAAAGAAAATAA
Source organism: Cardamine chenopodiifolia (assembly GCA_963922655.1). Classification (NCBI taxonomy): domain Eukaryota; kingdom Viridiplantae; phylum Streptophyta; class Magnoliopsida; order Brassicales; family Brassicaceae; genus Cardamine; species Cardamine chenopodiifolia. The sequence goes on along the minus strand of OZ000486.1, from coordinate 9,942,822 downwards.
TCAGGAGTGGGTTAAAATGTTGACATTGGAGCAGAAAGGCGTATATAACGAGATCATTGGTTATGTGTTAGATAAGAATGTTTAAGTATTCTTTGTTTATGGATTTGGAGGGACTAGAAAAATATTTCTCTGGAAAACACAATCTGCCTCAATTAGGTGTAGAGGAGAGATTGCGCTTAATGTGGCATCCAGTAGGGCTGCACATTCACTTTTTTTTATTCCCACAAATCCAGATGAGTATAAGAGAAGTACAATTCATCCTAATACAGATGATGTGGACATAAAAGGTTAGTTACTAACTTAGACCAAAGAGTTTTTCAAAATAACTTAGAAACTTTGTATCTCTATCAGAAACTATAATCCTAGGCATTCCATACAAATGAACTATTTATTTTGGAGAACAACTCAGCTATATGCATTGCATCATCAGTTTTGTGACATGCAATGAAATGTGCCATTTTCAAAAATCTATCTACCACAACGAAGATAGAATCTTTTACAGTCTTAGTCATAGGCAATCCAAGCACAAAATTCATAGAGATATCATTCCAAGGATGTGTGGGGATAGCTAAAGGAGTAAACAAACCGTGGGGCTGGACATTAGACTTAGCATGTTTGCATGTGACACACCTACTGTAAATCCTATCGACGTCTCTTTTCACGTGCGGCCAATGAAAGTGGTCTTGCATAACCTTGAGAGTTTTGGTTACTTCGAAATGCCCCATCAAACCTCCTCCATGAGCTTCTCTTACAAACAAATATTGAATAAAACAGTTAGGCACACACAAACAATTATCATAAAACCAAAATCCATCTTGCCTATAGTAATGACGATAAGCAAAAATTTCACAAGCCTTGTAAATCTCTTGAAAATTAGAATCAGTTTCGTACATATTTTTAAGTTGTTCAAACCCCAATAATTTTGCATCATGAGTAGAGAGTAAAACATACCTTCAAGATAATACATCGACAACTACATTATCCTTAATTTGTTTTTATTTGATGGCGTAATGGAATATGTCAATGAATTCGACCCACCTGGCATGTCTCTTGTTGACTTTATGTTGTCCCTTCAAATTCTTGATAGACTCATGATCCATGTGTATGATAAATTCCTTAGGCACAATAATTTTGCAATGTTTGCAAAGTTCAAAGTAAGTCATACAGTTCTTTGTCATATGTAGGGTATTTCAATGTAGCTCCTCCAAACTTCTCGCTAAAATAAGAAATGGGTCTTTTATCCTGCATTAAGACAGCTCTAATTCCTACACCATAAGTATCACACTTAATTTCAAAAGTTTTAAGAAACTCTGGTAAGATCAAGAGTGATGTGTGTGTCTAAGCTTCTCTTTAAGGGATTGAAATGCTTCTTCTTGTTCTTTTCCCCATTTATTCCAACGTCTTTTTTGGTAACTTCTGTGAGTGGGGCAGCTATAGTGCTAAAAGTTTTCACAAAGCATCGATAGAATCCAGCAAGACTATGAAAACTCCTCACTTCTCCAACCTTCTTTGGGCTTGACCAGTCTTTAATGGCTTTGATATTTTCAGCACCAACTTTGATGCCATCTGCACTTACAACAAAACTTAGAAACACAATGTTATTCGTACAAAAAGTGCATTTCTTAAGATTAGCATAGTTTTTCCTTTCTAAGAACATCTAGAACTGAATTCAGATGCATTACATGTTCATATAAATTCTTGTTGTAGACTAGGATATCATCAAAGTATAATACAACCAAAACTCCTATGAATGCCCTAAGAAGATAATTCATTAACCTCATGAAAGTACTCGGTGCGTTTGACAGCCAAAAAGCCATAACTATCCGTTCATACAAACCATGCTTAGTTTTAAATGTAGTTTTCCATGTAATTCCAGGTGAAGTATCGAAATCTTATTCCTAGATTAGTTTTTCCATGTAAAGTACCATGCTTAGTTTTAAATGTAGTTTTCCTAATCTGGTGATAACATGCTAGAACCATGTAATTCATCAAGCATATCATCTAATCTAGGAATAAGATTTCGATACTTCACCTTGATATTGTTGATAACTCTATAATTAACACAAATGAGCCAACTACCATCTTTCTTTGGTACAAGTAACACAGGTATGACATATGGGCTTATACTCTATCGGATATGGAATTTTCCATGATTTCATTCACTTGTCTTTGTAATTCCATTATCTCAACATGGTTGGTTCTATAGGCTGGATGGTTTGGAACTGAAGCTTCATGCATAAAATCGATTTGATGCTCAATACCAGGGATGGGTGGTAGTCCTCTAGGGCTATCCTCTGGGAACATGTCCCAATAATCCTGCAAAAGAGACATCATCTCACTCGGCAGAACCGATGCAAGTTCAGTCAAACTAATGAAAGCTTTCTTATAAACAAACAAAAGTAATGGCAGTTTTGAAAATAAAACTTTCTTAACCGCACCAGCCGTCACAAAGAAATTCGGTTGCTTGCCTATTCGTTCTTTCTTGTGTTTTAGCAGAAGTTGATGTTGATAAACTTCATGCGGTGTCATGGGAACCAAAATAGTATTCCTTTCTTTGAACTCAAATGAATGATGGTTAGTAAATCCATCATGTATGTGTTTTCTATTTGATTGCCACGGCCTCCCAAGAAGTATGTGTGTCGCTTCCATCGCATAAAATCTCATCCTAATACTTCCCAACGACTATAGGAACTACCAATTGGTTGTTAACCTTCATTTCCCCCACTGTCATTGAGCCACTTAAGATCATATGGTTTTTGATGCTTCTTAACTTTCAATCCAAATTTCTTAACCATTGAATCACTTGTCACATTGGTACAAATTCCTCCATCGATGATGAAGCTACAAAATCTTTCTTGGACATGGCATCGCATATGGAAGAATTTTTTCCTTTGCTATTGTTCCTCGGTTTTAGTTTGTATGCTCAAAGATCTCTTAGCTACCAACAAGTCACCCTTAGCCGACAGTTCTTCATGTTCCTCCAACGATGAAAGTGAATCTGGATTCTCGTCCTTGTACTCTATGTCTCCATTATCTAGAAAATCATAACTCTTTTGTTGGAGCATTCATTCGCATAATGCCTTTTTCCTTGACATTTGTAACACCTCAAATTACTAGCTCTAGACGGAGTAATTTCAGCTTTGCCTTTGTTATCTTGAATTGCATCGTATTGTTTAGCTTATACCTCTGCGGTCTTAGTTGACTTGACTTCTCTTTGATAGCTTGGCCTCCCCTCGTTTTGATAACTAGGCCTGGTAGTAGCAGTTCTAGCTCCATAACTTGGTCGTGTAGTACTCTTCCTCTTAAGTTGTTGCTCGACTAGAATGGCTTTGTGTAACATCTCTTCTAATTCCACATAATGCTGCATTTATAATCTGTCATGGATGTCTCTATTCAAATCACCCAAAAATCTAGACATGGTTGCTTCTCTGTTCTCGGATATATCAGCTAGTGTCATAAGAGTTTCCATGTCTTGGTAATAACCTTCTACCATGCGGTTTCCTTGAGTAAGATTCTTTAGTCTTTGATGTAGCTCACGATGATAATGACTTCATACGAATAATTTCCTGATCATGGTCTTCATTCAGTCCATATTTCCACCAGAAACTCACCATGACGTCTCCTAGACGTTACTAACTGATCCCACCAATTGAGCGCATAGTAATAAAATTATGTGGCTGCAGCCCTCACTCTATTGACCTTGGTATAATGCTGACAGTCAAAAACCAATTCGATCTTTTTCTCCCATTCCAAGTCAGCATTTGGATCGTTCTTCCCATTAAATGGTGGAACTCTAAGTTTGAGACCTCCAAAATTATTTTGTTGTTCAGCTATGACTTCTCGTGCACGTCTAGATCTTCTTTTGCTGCCGTGAGAAGAACTACTATGATTTCTATATTAATCATAACTACTTCATCCCTTGGTTGTCTCGGTAGTTCTCTATTCCTCCTTTGTTGTGCTTCGTTCTCTTGAATTTTTTCGTAGTTCTTGACGGAATGCATGAAATTTTCTATTCATCATTTGCTCCATTTTTCGGTGATTGCTTCTACCAAAAATTTGTTGTTGTTGCTCGTTTCCTTTCTATGCTCAGACATCTTAATCCAAAAAAATGCAACACAAGTCACCAGTATTTAGTCCTTTTTTTAAAAAATCGATTAAAATTTCAAATGACTTCTCATGATCAGATTTATCAAACATACTCTTTGTAAACCCTAATAACAATTTTTAAAACCCTAGAAACAGATCTAAAACGTGTTTTTGAATATGAAGGGTCAAGTTAAGCAACAAATCACTAGAAAATAACTTCTCCAAAATTTTAAAAATAAAATCAACACTGATAAATACAGATCAGACCGATCTACATGAAAAATATCTAAAATGAAGAAAAATAGATGAGAAATATAATACCCAACTTCTATGTGTGCTCTGATACCACTTGATGATATTCTTCCCACGAATCGACACTTAGGAAATTGGGAAAGGGCTTATCATTTCTGAAACAAGACCGTGAAGCTACAATGACAAGATATGTGGAGCAATTGGTCGCACAGAAGTTGCGGAAGGCTTTTCATAAACCGGTTTGATCCTTCGGATATACACACCTAAGAGATCGAGTTTTTCTGGATATGCACATCAAGGAAGTGATCTAACTGAAAAGGTTTTTGATAGAAAAGATAGACGAGTTTCTCATAATAGATTACAAGAGAATATAAAAAAGAAAAGAAGCTAGATTCGAGACAAACAAACCAAGTCTTGAAACAACATTTAAAACACTAGAAAATATTTAAAAGAAAGTTTGAATTAAAAAGATAACTCTTCAACTCCCAAGCCACGTCTTCTCTTGATATTGGGCCTTGATCATGATCAACAAATGGGTCAGGATGATGTGATCCATTTGCCTTATTAAAAACCTCTCTTTGGAAAACCCATTAGGACAAAACCAAAGAGGAGGAAAAAAGAGTTCAAATGGGTCACATGTTCATTTATTGATCTTCTTGAGTATGTATCGAAACAAATGAGGTTCGGATAGCATCTTTTTCGTTCTTACTGAAGTGATCTGAATGATTCCAAATGTGTTATAAGTAATCCTCCAATTGCATTTTTGAATGTCTTGGCTCTAGAACGAGTCATTGGTCCAACTGGTGCCACTAGAGCTTCTTCAACTACAAGCTTATCCTCAGCCACATGCTCCAAGTCCTTAGTATTATCCATTCTCGTATCACACCTACTCGAAAGGAGAAGACTGACTCCAATTTAACAATCCAAGAGAAGGAAGAGAAACCAAAATCAAATCCACAAGCCGAATCTCAAAAGTAAAGTCTGAGTTCAATGCTTGAACCACACAGTGAGTTAAAGCAATGTAAGTCTTTTAACTCTTTCAAATCTGAAAAAGTGTTTTGTTATAGATGTCATAAGAAAGGACATTTTGTTGGGACTTTCCCTTGAGAAACACATGATAAATAATATTTCTGTAGGACCAAAACTAAGTTCGCCGAAACTAAGTTGTGAAAATTCCAGTTCTTGTATAATGCTCTTGTCTATGCAAAAGGTTGTTAATACATGTCATTTCCTGGAGCATGATGTTAAGAAGTCGTAAGATGCTTATGTCTTCAAAATCAACATTCGGGAACAACATCACCAAATCAAGTAAGTGACACCTACAAGCTTATTAAGTACTGGAAAATCTTACACTCACTCGTAGCCTCAAGCATGTTATATTGAGTAACTATATTCCAAGTATAATGCACTTGATTTTTACCCTGTGTCAAGAAGCAAACAGGTACCATAGTAGTGATAATGACCAGAGAGACACCACATCACCGTGGAGCTTAGAGTTGGATCAAAAGGAGAACAGCACCATGAAAGATGATATGGTGCAGCATTCTAAACTCCCATTAAGTTAACCTCTAGAGAGGAGGAGTTGGTCACCAACTCATATGATCATGGAAAAGAACAAGGAGGAGGAGACATTGCAAGTACCAAGCAGACTGATGACTAGAGAAGAAACCAAGCGTTTACAAGAAACACTCATTGGTTTAGTTCAAGAAGTGATGGACTCGAAGTTTAATGATAACATACCCCACTCTACTTTGGTGTTAATGTAAAAAACACCAAGTGAATAATGCTAAAGGGGATTTGAGACCAAAGGATGTACTCTTTTTTATTATCCTCGGTTTTATCCCAATAAATTTTTTGGGAATGGTTTAATGAGGAAAACTTGGTTCTCATCGCCTAAGCCCATTAGTGTTTTGATCTAAGTTCTAAGAAGGCCCATAAGAGAAGAAGAGTCTCCATTCAATGTCAAGGAGATATTTTGGCGATTTCTTCTAGCTTTTATTTCTTTATTTAATTTCATTTATTATCTAATCAAAACTTCAAGTCATTTTCTTTTTACGTCTTTTAGATCTTTGAACATCTAGATTCATGTAATCTGTAGGCCGCTAAGACTCTTTATAATATCGGCGAAGAGATGAATCAAAACACACAACTTTTATCTTAATCAAATCGATTTCTCTTTTCATTCTCTTTTGTTCCTTTGAAACGCTTTTATGTCTTGTTGAGTCATATCCAAGGGATCATCAAGGTTTATCAAACGAAGTCCATATCGTTTGTGCGGACATTCTACCATCCAAGATCTTGAGAAGTTCAAGCAAGATTATTGGTCTTTGGTATATACACCATCGTATTGATACATACAAGCCTCTCAACATCAAGGATTCCACCACCTAGAAGATATGAAGAGATAAAGAAGGGGCTTGGACTTGGGTTTATACACCCTCGGTTTGAGTCATATATGCTATCGCTTCGCAATACCCTGGTAAATCCTTCGAATTTTGTTTGGAATTCCTGTATTTTTCCTTCTCCTTTAATTGATCCCAGGCGGCCTCCATTTACAGTTTCCTCGAGAAGATGATGGTTTTCGGATGTCAATTCCAGATTCAATGTATTTTTGTAACCGCCTAGCGGTTATCTAACCGTTCTTTGCTCGCACCAGTTTGTTCATTGACTGAGTAACCGCCTTAGTCATCCCAGCTGGTCAGTAAGGTCTTCTTGCTCAAACCTGCCTTCTTCGGGAACTAATGGATGTCTATTCCGTTCTCCAGCTCCATCAGTCCACTAGCCAGTACCACTTTCAAGTAAGTCTTCATTAGCTGATCCAGTTGACCTTCACTCTTTCTAGCTTGGCCTAGGTACTGAGCAGCTGACCCAGCTTGAGTATCCAGCTCAGTCTTCCCTTTCCAGCTGCTCGAGCTACCGACAGCTAATTCCAGCTCAATTCCAGCTGATTCTAGCTCAATTATAGCTGATTCTAGCTCAATTCTAGCTGATTCTAGCTTCCCGTCATGATTCCAGTATTGAGTTTATCTAATCCAATACTTATGTACTTAGTCTACGTTATTCCTTTCCGTTTTCTCAGACCAAGTTCTTCCAACGATCCTACTAAGGATCACGGATGCTACAAGAGACCTATAGCTTCTTTCAGTAAGAAACATGGAGGTGCCATATTTGAACTACCCAACCTATGACAAGGAGATTTATGTCTTAGTTCTAGCGCTCCAAACATGACATCACTATCTTTGGCCAAAGAAATTTGTGATTCACACTAATCATGATTCACTTAATCATTTGAAGGGCCAACAGAAAATGAACAAGAGACATGCTAGGTTGGTTGAGTTTATCGAAACATTTCCCTATGTCATCCGTTACAAAAGAGAATATTGTTGTAGATGCACTCTCTCGGAGGAATGCCTTACTTTCTACTCTTGAAGCCAAAATTTTTAGATTTGAACAAGTAAAAGCTTTTTATGAGAATATCCGGAATTCAAAGAAATATATCTCTCTTAACTATGCTAATGAAAAGCATTATAGGCTTGAAGGATTTATTTTCTTTGAAAACCGTTGTGTGTACCTAATTGTTCTTTGAGGGATTTGTTCATTAGGGAAACTCATGGAGGAAGATTGATGGGGCACCTTGGAGTCGCCAAAACGTTGAGTATCCTTCAAGAACACTTCTATTGGCCACGCATGAAAGAGATGTAGAAAGGATTTGTGTCCTATGTGTCACTTGCATGCAAGCCAAGGCCAAGGCACAACCCCAAGGTATTTATACTCCTTGCCTATTCCCAATGCGCCATGGACTTATGTATCGATGGATTTTGTATTAGGCTTGCCTAGGACTAGAGATCATCAACAAGGAAAGGGAAATTCTACCGCTAAAAAATTGAAGGGGACGAAGTCGACATTACATTGCTTTTTTGATGAGAAATAGATCGTGTTTGCACACACATCTATGAGGACCCTGTTGGGCTAGTTCTGTTGTAGATTATAAAGGATATGTACCGTCGTTTTGGGAATGTCGATGCTTTGTATATACTGTATATTGTGATTGTTCTTTGATCCAAGTTAATACTAATAGGAACTTGTTAAGAGTAATATTTTACTTTTGTATTTAATTTGGGTTGTTTATGCCATTGGTTGATGGTTGTTGTAGTTGATATTTAATTGTGTTTGACGGAAATATAAATCCAAACCCGTCAAATTTGGCCATGAATATTTGAAGATTTTAAAATAGTTTTTGGATTATAGTTTTTGAATTTTAGATTTTACAAAAATATGAAGATATAAATGAAAAAAATTTCCCATTTGGAAAGTGAAACCCAAGTAAAATGGCTTTTAGATTTTCATTGAAAATTGGTGAGAATCATCCAGTATGTCAGTACAATCAATCTCCAAAAAAACAGAATTTATTAGCATCCAAAAACTAGTTTTCCAATTTTTTTGAAAGTCTACTTTTAAAAAAATATTGAATAAATAAAAATGAATTTTTAAATTTTCCTATCAATAGAAGATTCAAAAATTAACTAACACACATGACATTGAAGCCTTAATCTCAATTGATCTATTCTCTCTTTTCCTTTTCTCATTTATTTTTCTCTAATCTCATCTATCCATTTTTTGTAAGATGAAGCTCGAACCCTTTACTGTATAAAAGTTGTTACCATCTTAGGTATCGTGTTTTTCTTGGTATCATTTACAATTACAACTATATATTCTTAGATAGTACAAATATGTACAAAGTTGTACCAATGCGTACAAACTTGTACCAAATTGTACCACTTATGCCATAATTGTACTAATTATAAAACCAGTTGTACCACAAATAGCAGATTCGAACCCAGAGCGCACAGCGCGCGCGGCAAGTGTTTAAACCAACTGAGTTACCGTATTTTTCTTGGTATTACTTACAATTACAACTATATAATCCGATTAGGCCGATAATCAGACTTCATTAAGGGTCATAATTTTGAATTTTTAAAAAATTAAATCTAATGATATTAGTAAATTAGGAGGGTGCAATTGAGATTGACTTTACACAAATAAGGACAATTGAGCAATTGATTCATGACATTGTTCACACTACTACTGTTAATGTTTTTAGGACATATTTATCACTACGCCTAAAAGTAATTGCTAGAGAGAGAGAGAGAGAGAGAGAGAGTGAGAGACAGTGAGAGAGAGACAGTGAGAGAGAGAAAGAGAAAGAGAGATTGAGCGAGCATATGTCATAATTTGGCCATTAGAAGGGCATGTAGAAAATATTTTTTATATTACCTAATACTTTTAATAAATATATAGTTATCATCTAATTGGTATTTGGCGACTAATGAGTGGGACTTAGGGAATCCTAAGGTGAAATTTAGCAAACAAGTACTTTAAGAGCATATGTCATTTTCAGATGACAAACCAAACAGAGAAAAATGCAGTTGTAGAAAACAGAGAGGAGAGGTGAGAAGGAGAAAAAGAAAAGGAGAGAAAATCTTTAATATATTAATTAATATTAGTAGTTACTAGTTATATTATTAATGAAGAAAATATTTTAAAATAAAAAAATAACTTAAATGAAGAAATGTGGTTCTTGAATAAATCCCATATGTACTGGCCAATAACTATCTTTTAATGTGAATTGTTTTAATTTTTTAATACATAAGTAACATATATGGTGATGCAACTTTTTTTTTATGAATGTTAAATTATATTCAACCAAAAAACACATTTATATTGAGAGTTCAGATTGTGAGATAGAAAGAACTGATAATTGTTTTTTGAAATAAACTATAGTCTAGTGTCGAACCATAGAGTTATTCCTTCCTGAAACCAACATTCGCCTCCTCCTTTTTTGAGGTGATCTGATTCCTGACTTGCTTATTTAGAAGATTTGCTATCATGACTGAGGATGTATGTTGATTATCATGTCTCCGCACATTTCTCTGTCTCCATATACGATAAACTGCTGCTCGAAACACATAGCAAACTAAAAGTGCTTTAAACTTTGGCTGAATTAGAGCGTTGATTGATTGAGTAATATGCTCTCATGAAGTAGCGTGTTGATTACTTGTGTGCAGAAAAGATTCTATGATTGATTTCCATATCTCCGCTAAAAAAGAACATTCAAAAATAGGTGATTCCAATTTTCATAGTCACATCCATCACATAGAACGCAACTATTTTTTTGGTTGGTGTTCCATCGACTTATCCAATCTCCTTCCAACAAGCCATATCGAAACGCTAAGCATGTTATATAAGTGAATTTAGGCGTGTCATAGCTGAAGCAGACAACTCCATAACCCTGAAGCTTTGGATATGCTTTTCGGAAAAGACGGTGTGTCCTCAGAGGATAGTCAAAGATGCTTGTCGTCTACTTCCACGCCAAGCTCTTGTTGCAAGAGTTTAGAAATTATCTGCTCTATGTCGATTAAAACCTCGTTCATGTGAACTTGTCTTTGATGCGTAGCTTTAACCAAAGCCAAAAAACTAAAATTGGGAATTCTCAAGTCAATGACTCTACGCATACATGTGGTTTCAATGAGACGCCCTCGGTCAGTCCAATTATAGTACCAAAATGAGATAGAATATCCTATTCCCACTTCTACACGATGAAAATCCTGTGAAAGATCTCGATACTTCAAAAATTTCTTCCATACCCAAGATACCCAAAGAGAAGGCTGCTTTGAAAGAAGTCTCTATATAAGCTTCAAAGAACCAACCTTATTTGTCTCATGTAGCGATTTGAAGCCTAGGCCATCCTCACTCTTGAGTTTATATAAATATTCCCAAACCATTTTTACCTTTCGAGATTTTTGCTCGGGACCTGACCATAAAAACGTAGAGCAAGGTTTCTCTATTTCCAAAACAAAATGCTTTGGTAACCGAAATGCCGGCATCCAGAAATTTGTTAAGGCTGCAATAACTGATATAATGAGCATCAATCAGCCTGCTTAAGAGAGATGTCTTGCTGTCCAAGAGCTTATATTTGATCGATTTTTCTCTAGAAGTGTCGCAAAATCAGATGGTGTCATTCTTTTAGTCATCAAAGGGAGACCGAAGTAACATACCGGAAGAGCACCTTCTGCAAATGGGAACTGATCGAGAATACTTTCTTTCTTTGTTGGCGATATTCCGGCGTCGAATATTGTTGAGTTTTCCAGATTTATCTTCAAGCAAGAACGGAAACCAAACCTCCCAAATAAATTTAATAATCTCTTCCACTGACCGCTTTGTACACTCGACAAAGACCATAATGTCATCCACCAAGCATATGTGCGTGCGACCTACATTCTTACAAATCTTTTCTATGCTGCATCATCAATCATAAGAGAGAGTACATTCATAAGGTGACAACGAAAAACCTTGGTGTAAGCCCCTTGAGCTTTTGAAATAGCATGCTAACTCACCGTTAACTTGAACAGAGAATGACGTTGTGGTTATGTATAGGCGAATCCAGATGAACTGAATCAAATGCCCTAGATATATCAATTTTCATCGCATATCTTGGGGATACATTGTCTTTGTGATAATCCTGCACTAGTTCTACCGCCAAAAGTACATTCTCCATCAGTAATCTTCCTTTTAGAAACGCCGATTGATTTAAGGCTATAAATATTGGTAGTATTGCTCTGAGTCTATTAGCTATAATCTTTGAGATGATTTTATACAACACATTGCATCAAGAGATATACCTATAATCTTTCATCTCCATTGCTTTGTATTTCTTCGTGATTAACGCTAAAATCGTTGAATTTACTCCTTTCGGCGAAAACCCCTTCTCGAAAAAGACTCTCTGGCTATCACCAAATAATATCGCCAAGCAGCCTTGTAGAACTCAGTAGTATACCCGTCTGGACCTGAAGACTTCTTATTTGGCCTTGAAAAAAGTATCCTCTTTATCTCTTCTTCCTACACAAAACCCAAGAGAAATTTTCTACCCCATCAGAGCATCGTAAGCTCATGAGACCTTTCAAATCATCCACGGACATTCACTCATAATCTTGCGGCTTATGGTTGAAAAAATCTGCAAAGTAACTTACTGCTTCAGCTTTAATCTCTTCACTTTTCGTAAAAATATTTTCAGCTTGGTCTTTGACTTCTCTAATCGCATTTCTCATTTGTCTTAACTAAGATGCCTTGTGAAAGTATGCGATGTTTCGATCTCCAACTTTCAGCCTATGAATGTTTGATTTTTGCTTCAAAAAACCCTCCTCTAAACCCGCCAAATGCTGCCACTTTTCAAAAGAAATACTCTCCTCCCCATTGCTAGTGAAGAAGGCGCATCGAGAGTTCCGGCTTGTTTGTTGAAGAGATCTTCATGAGCAAGCATAAATCATTACAGTTTTCCTTTCCAATCATGTTAAAGCTGGCTTCAAGAAGCAGACTTTGTATTGAAGGAAGGTGACTTCGTTTTGGTGGACGTCGCCACTGTTCGGGGGGGGGGGGAAGTGAATTGAGAGTTTTTGAAGTTGACAGGATTGTGGTGGAGTCTGATCCTGATGCACAAGTATAAGACTAGGGGACTGGTTATTTAACAAAGAAAAGAGGTCAAGACGAGATTAAGACATGGGATACCCTTCCACGATCATCAAAAGTGGCATCAAAATATTTTGTAAAAAATCAGAAAAGCATGGGATTCTAATCCCGACGGTATTGGTTAGAGGAGCATCGAGAGCTCTGGTCTGACCTCAGATTCATCCAAGACTTGCTGCACTTTTGAGGGAAGCCGTGGATTTTTATGGGATATTTTAATGAAATTCTGGATTGGGCGGAGCATTCACTCTCCTCCCTGATGTCAGTCTCTTTACCGGGTATGCCATTGTTTCGGGATGTTGTTCGTTATTGATCTTTTGTGGACATGGCTTATCATGTTCCTTTGTTTACATGGTGTAATAAGCGTTAAGAAGGGCTTGTTTGTAAGAAGTTTGACAGGGTTATGGTTAATTCTCATTGGCTACAGCGTCCCTACACTTCTTACTGTGGGTTTGAGGCTAAGGGCTGCTAGTATCATCTTTGCTGTTTTATTTCTCTTGCTGCAGTTCAGATAAACAACAAACTCCGTTTAAGATTATTAGTGCCATAGTAAAAATGGAAGATTCCAAGGCTGTAGTGGATGATTATTGGAAACAAATAGTGCCTGTTTTTCAATCTACTTCGGCTCTCCACAGGTTCTCTAAGAAGCTCAAGGCTCTTAAGCCGGTTATTCGTGATCTCAGTCGAAAAAGGATGCACCATCTAACAAGAAGAACAAAAGAGGCACTTAGGGTTCTATGTGATAAGCAATCAAAAACACTAACTAATTCGGATGCATTGTCTATGCATGAGGAGTCAGTGGTGTTTGAAGCTTGGGAGAGAGTATATGTTTTAGAGGAAAATTATTTGAGACAAAAACCGAAGCTACATTGGTTTGAAGTGGGGGATAATAATAATAATTTTTTTATAATTATGTCAAAGAGATACAAGCCCGTAATTCGATCAGTGCGGTTAAGGCTCTTGACGGGGTATTGCTTACTAGTCGAGAGGATGTTCAAGCAGAGGTAATCAGGTATTGTTCAGATCTTTTCATGTCGTAGGGTCAAGCCTTCATTGGTATATCAGTATTCTCAATTATAGCTGTTTTGAGATAAAGCAGGCGAGTGTTGTAGCCTTGGTTAATGAGGCGGAAATCAAAAGAGTTTTATTTCAATACCTCTCAACAAGATTCCAGGTCCATATGGTTATACAGTGGAATTTTTGATGGAGGCGTGGTATATCGTTAGCTAGGATTTTACTGAGGCGGTGAAGTCGTTTTTCTCCTATGGCTTTTTACCAAAAGGTATTAATACAATAATTCTGGCTTTAATCCGTAAGCAGACTGGTACTATTGGCATGAAGGATTATAGACCCATCTTTTACTGTAATGTCATCTATAAGGTTATCTCAAAACTCTTGGCAAACCGTCTTAAACTTATTATGCCTGATTTTATCACTCCGAATCAATCAGCTTTTTATAAAAGATTGCTATATGATGGAGAACCTTCTCTTGGCTTTGGAGCTTGTAAAAGACTATCATAGGCTGAGTATCTCTTCTCGGTGTGCTATGAAGATAGATATTTCAAAAGCTTTTGACTATGTCCACTGGTTTCTTATTAACATCTTGATACCTTTGAATTTACCGCCTAAGTTTGTTCGTTTAATAGAACTCTGTGTTACTACTCCCTCTTTTTCGGTCCAAGTCAATGGTGAGCTCACTAGGTTTTTTCAAAGTCAGAAGGGGCTTCGTCAAAGTTGTTCTCTATCTCCCTATTTGTTTGTTATGTGCATGAATATCTTATCTCATATGTTGGATAAATCAGCGATGGCAGGCAGGTTTGGCTTCCACTCATTTGTGGTTTGTGGATGATATCATGGTATTTGCTGATGGGAGAATTTGATCCATTCAAGGTATTCTTGATGTGTTTAATGATTTTTCAGCTATTTTGGGACTGAAAATAAGTTTTCCTAAGACCTCGTTATTTATTGCTGGGATCTCTCTGGTGATTCGGTATTCTCTTGACACTTTTCCCTTTGCTATTGGTTTTTTGCCTGTCAATTATCTTGGTTTACCTCCTGGTTTGGGTTTTAATGAGGCATCTCCCTTTCGACATCGGTTTTTAGAGCTAGCTTTTTATTTTCAAAACTCCAAATCAGTAATACAAGTTGTAAAAAAAAATTTATTGAGTATAATTTACATTTATTCAAAAAAAAAATCGAAACAATGAAGAAGGGGAGAGAAACAATGGCTGTGTGGAGCTCCAGAAACTATCTACTTCCTCATGAAATTACGGGAACTTTGTGAGGATGTTCACAAACTTCAAAGGCCATTTTTTCCTCTTCCTCCCAATTTAACAAGATACAACCACGCGAATGATCAGAAAACCCTCCTGATTCAAAACTAATTTAAGAGTTTGGGAAAGCAACATTCTAATCCGCTAAAACCAATGCACGATCCAGCTTCTTACATATCAATCATTCTTCTCTCTTGTTGCACCAAGTAAAATGTGACCCTTGGAAACCAAGATCCACCAGCAAACATTTATTTATGCATTCTTGAAAAGCTCTCATTCCCCTTGTAACTCGAGCGTTACTATTTGAATGATCCATTGGAGCCAATATTTCATTAATATCCCCACATTAGCCCCAACATATCATTAAACAAATGCGACTCATACTGTGATATTAAATCCTCCCATAGACCACTCCTCTCCTCTATAAATTTTGATGCATAGACAAATGAATAAAAGAATTCTTCCTCAACTCTAGCTCTTTTTATTGAGCAATTAATTAGTTGACTACTCTTATACATTGGCGTGATTCTTACATTGTCATTCCAAACCACTCATATCCTTCCCAACTTATGAGATTCATTCTTTTTATTGAGCAAGTAATTAGTTGACTACTCTTATACACTGGCGTGATTCTTACATTGTCATTCCAAACCACCAGTATCCTTCCCAACCTACGAGATTCGTAATTTTTCATACATGACCAGCCACAATCAAAGAAATAACATATTGTGATCTCTCCCCCTTAACTTTAGTTTCCAAAAAGCAACCAAATTCCATACCACTATTATGGTGATGTTACTTATCCATCACCATGAAGTTTACCTAAAATTTAGTTGCCACAATCCAAAACAGAGTTCTCTTCCACAGTCTCTGGAAAACGGGGAAGTGCAAGATTCAATGGAGATTATGTAGAAGACAAAAAAAAGTTTCTGGAACTGGGAAAAAGCGGAAGTTGTTCCAACAAGTGACAAAATAAGTGACATAAAAATATTTAATGACCTGCATAGCACACCATGTTTAATATATTCCGAAAATATTTGAAGAGAAGTTTGAAAGATTTGAAGTTGTCCACATCAAGCAACTGAACCTGGAGTCTTCTTCAATCTAACAAATAAATAAAGGATTGAGAGGAAAGCTATACGTTTACCCGACAAAGTCAGAAGAAGTATTTTTTTTTCTGTTTTAGAGAGTTAGATTAATATGTTCGGTCAAAAAGTGTGTACATTGTTAGGTTAGAACTCATTTTTCCACAAGTTAAGAGGGTGTTTTTAAGTTGTGTGTGAATTCAATAAAGAGTGTGTAATCATCTTGAAGATTTTTAATAAAGTTGAAACTTGGTGTGCTAGAGTTTGGAAATTTTTGTGGTTGTGTGTTCTTCGGCGTTTTCAATTAGTATCTCAGCAGCCATTTGAAATTATTTGTACTCAACAACAAGTAAAGATCATGCAGAGTAAATGAACTCATTACGAGAACTTGTGTCTATGCACGACAAGTCATGCTTAGTGACAAGAATTGGCCATTGGAACGTCAAGATGAGGCATGTTATTCGGAGCATCGATAAAGATGCATGGACTGTGTTAAGGTTCTAGAGGTATCTAGACCGTTCATAATATAATTTATTTAGATATAGTCATATCTTGGGAAAAATATGAATGTAGATACGATAAGGATGTATTAGATTTAGATATAGCTTGAATCAAAAGTCTGTTTGTAATCGATCATATATATTATCGATAGAATATCAATACAAAATAGCCTTTTCGTAATACTCTATTATATAGTTTACATGGTATCAGAGCTGAGTTAGAAAAAAACACAAATAAAATCTTAATGGTTGAGAGAAAGAGGAAACATTGCTAAAATTGTCATAGGGGGTGAAGTTTTGTCGAACATGTCCCCGTATTATTTTTCATGTTCTGAGAATCTAGGGACAACGATTTCACATGTCACATTTGACAGGCAAAATCATACCGAGTAGGCATACGATTTGGAGAATGTGCTTCGTGCCAAGCCAAAGATTGAGTTTATTTATGGGACTCTCACCATTCCTATTCCAAAGACGAGTCCAACCGAAGCAGATATGTGAAGGACGGTGGGCTCGATGATCGTTGGCTGAATACAAGCATCGATCTCACCTGCGATTCGCTCCACATTCACCTTTACTTAAGTTTCTTTGACGATGTGGAACAATCTGAGGAAGAGGTTCTCTATTTGTAGTGCGGTAAAAGCTTACCAATTGAAGAAAAAGTTGTCGATAAGATGGTTCGAGTGTTCTTGAATACGCTGGGAGATTTAAAAAAGAAGTCGGATGAAGTGAAATGAACCTAAACAATGTCGAGCTGTAAGTGTGATGCGTCTGAACTGTTCAAGAAAAAGTATGAAACATAGAAGGTGCATCAATTTATAAGGGGATGGACGATGGACGCTTCGTTAGTGTTTGTACAACAATTATCGGTCAAGAAACTCTTCATGATCTTGACTCTGTGTACCAGAGAGTTGTTTGAGAATAGTGATTATGTGTAACGGCTGTTCAAGCACCAGTTGCGTACATTCTGCACCACAAAAAGTGATTGGAAAGAGGAAGTCTGTGCCACCAGCATGGCATAAGGATTATGTTGCACATAATACTCATTGTTCCCCCCTATAGAAATCTTACCACCACATCCTTTGTTCTTCCCGACGCCTTGCCCTTGCAACTTGGTCTAGGTATAATCCCATATCCAATAACCAAAGGAAAGGAAACCTTAAAGAATCTGTGATGCCCCGATCCCAGGAAAGTGGGACCTTTGCGTTTTTTGGTAAAAGGTATGTGTAAAGGGGTGAACACACAAAATATTCTAAGTCATAAATGATAGATGACTTAGACAAACAGAAGAATAACCTAGTGGTCTAAAGAAAAGATCACGGAAAGGTTAGGAACAATATAGTTATGGCCGAGAAATGGACCGAAGGACTTAGCCATGTGAAAAGGGAGGAAAATGCTAGAGTTAATTGGCTGGGCAACTAAGCTAGCTGGAAGAGCTTACAGCTAGGTAGATGGAAGTACTAGCTAGCTGAGCTAACTGGTAGCTTAACCAGATCGGTGGACTGATCGAGGGCTGACCCAACTGGGTGGACTGATGAGGTGAGGTACGACAGCTAGGACATAGGCGACTGATAGGAAGACCGAGTAACCACCCAAAAGAGTGAGATCCTAACCGTTTATAAAATGAATAGTAGAGATCACACGATAAAGGGGGAGTTACACAATATTTTCCTATTAAAAGGATGCCTTGGTCGTATGTAACCACCATCCAGAACCCCATACACCCATAGGATGATCTCGTCCAAGGGTGAATCTCACCAGAAAAGAGGGAAAAACATAGGAGAAAGATACGAGATCAAGGAATACAGTTTGCAGGAAGAACTGCAACGTTCTATGATGGCAAAGATGGGACATGGATCAGTTAGATTATGTGGGAACAAGGGACATTGAAGAAGGCGATGATCTTGTAGTATTTCCAGTGGAATCAACTACCCGACAGCACGAAGCACATATCATGACTCAGAAGCAGGAGTACCGAGGTAGTCAACCAAATGAGAAGGATCGACTTGTCTATGGAAAAGAAACAAGCGATTGAAGAATATTAAAGAGGTATTATCATTCACACCCAAGGGATGTAATGCTCTCGGCTTGGGTAAAATATCCTTGAGTAAAGAGAGAAATTACTGCGAAAAGGTAGAGAGCAAGGAAACCATCACGTATAATATGATCGTGGTTTGCCAAGGATAATATCAATGAACGATTGATAGTAAAATTGAATGGAGAATCGGTATATTTGCTAGTTACTTGATGTATTAAACAACCGGTAAGCCCATCGTAGAACAAATGAACGTTTGAAAGGATTCACATTTGAATCCATGATTAAACCCATGAGAACCAATTGGCCACATATCATATAATGTATGAGTGAACCAACGCTTAGTAGACAATAAACCTTAATCCCTTGGTTGGGTAAAGAACCCTCATCAAAACGTATACTTAGCCAATGGGGATGGTTGGTTGGATGACTAAGTGATGAGGTGATGATTAGATTGAAAATGAGATTAGTTGGAATTAAACCAAGGAAAGAATGGAATCTGCTACTTTAACAAAATAATAAAGGAATAACCTAAGAAAGACATTTCAAAATAAAAATGGAAATTTTAAGGAGGTTCAACCGTGAATAGGCATGAACTCGTACTCCTTGTACCCGAACGTCGGAACGTTCGGGACCAGGTGTTACATGATCAAATGTACCAGAGCTAATGAATGTGTGATGTGTTTATCGGTTTTTAGTCTTCAATTCCACTTACTTATCGAGTCTTTTTCTGAGTCAAAGTTTTTCTTTAGAGTATTTTAGTCCCTATCAAGTCTTTATAGGTTTTAGGTTGATTTGAAGGAAAACAAGGTATTTAGGGACGAAAATGAGGATTTGGAGATTAAGAATCATGTAAAATCGTGAGACATTTGACATTCTTTATAGGTCTTCCCAATGTTAGATTACTACGACATTTGGACACAAGATATCCTTATGGTTCAACTTTTGTCACAAAGCTCAGGTCATTCTTACTGATGGTACAAGAGTTATGATATTTTTACTAAAGACATGTAAATCTGGCGAGCAAATGAAGAGGATACAGAAAATATGTCCAGAGAGCTAGGGATTGATTGATCATCACTAAGGATCGACCGATCCACGGACCAGACACATTCTTTTTTCTAATTTGATTAGGTTTTACTTTTATTTTCATATAAAATAAGGCTGCTCGATCCAAGAGCAGTTCCCACTTAGTCTTTACAACCTTTTGCCTTTATTTTCGTCGCTCTGGGAGAAAAAATCTCGTATTCTTCTAGAAGTTCTTTCCAACTCCCGTTATAATTATTATGATTTTTATGCAATCATTGAATTTGGGTTTTTATGATTTCTCCTATATCTAAGGAATCCACTTGTTGAGTTTAGGCGATGTTCAAAGGGATTCCTTGATCGATTAGGTTTAAGTTTGTAAATTATGGATTTACCTTTAAATTTCTTCATCTTTTGTGTTATTAATGTGTATGCTTAATTAGCTACCTTGTATAGGATCTATAGGTTAAATATGCGATGAAAGCGATAGTGAGGGTGCTTGAATCAATAATTAATGAGCTTAGTATCTCTGTGATTATGGATCTAGTGTGAAGAACCTCATGCAAAAGGATATTCCAGAAGGTTTGGTAATTGCTGATATAAAGACCTCTCAGATGTCCATTAGGTTTGTGAATGCTTAAACAACAACTCCACAACGATACATTGAAGATTTACATATACTGTTTGGGAACTGCTTAATTCCCATTAATTTACAAGTTTAGGAGACCTATCGGAAATCCGATGTCCGGTTACCGTCGGAAATCCGTAGGAAAACCGTCGGAAAGGTTTTCTCACGGTTTTCCGACGATTTAAGATGGTAAAAAACCGACAAAATCTGACGGTTATCCGATGAATTTCCGACGGATTCACGATAAGGAAATTCCGACGGATTTCTGATGGATATTAAATTAATAATTAAAAAAATTAATTTAATTTATTTATAATTGTAATTATTGAATATAAATAATTCAAATAAATTAAAATAATTAAAATATTAAATTAAAATTCAGAAACGAAAATAAAATAGTTTAAAAGAAAATAACAAATAGTTCAAAATAAAATAAAAAGTATTGGAAATTAAAAACAAAAAATTTCAGAAATTTAAAAGTTGCTTGGCGGAGGCTAGAATGAACAGTAGAAAGTGTCCATCTGATCATGCATTGCCTTGAGCTGTGCAGTCGTGTTTTCCTCGATTGTCTCAATCTTGTTGTTGAGAGCTTCGATCTCGGCCGTCTTCTCCTCAAGTTGAGCTCTAAGCTGAGGATCTCCATAATACCTCGAAGTTGTCGAGGATGGCGAGGAGTACTCTTTCGGAAGTCCAAAAACACGACCTTTGGACTTCGGAGTGACATACGAAACAAAAATTGAAATCATTAGAAATGATTAAAGTAAAGAAAAAACTAAAAAAAAAGTAAAGAAACAAAAGAAATGTTATTTGCCTCGTAGACAAACTCATTAATCTTATAAACAGGAACCTCAGAACAGATAAGAGTTCCTTCAACAATCGGCTGTGATCGGAGGAACTCCTCTCCCAATCGGGTCACGATCTCCCGAGGAACCAGATCTTGGATTTGGCCCGTGGTCCGGTTCGTGTGCACATCTTGTAGTAAAACAAGATGCAATGGGTGGACACCTTGTTGACGGAACTGAAATATTTTAAGAAAACTATAAGTAAGTAACAATTTAAATAAAATTATAAATTTATTTTAACTTACGAATTGTTGTTCCCCGGAAGCCTTGCTCGTTGCGCCAAAATTGTGGGTGGCAATCCCTTTGCCCTTCCGGTCACTCTTCCGGTTGGTTGATTGGGTTGCGGAAGTTGCTTGAGTTTCTTCCATCTTCCAATAAGCAACCAAACAGTTCCAGAGGTCTGGGTTTCCAAGCAGCTCCCTCGGAATATCATTCCGGTTCCATTTGTCCTTCCACTCGTTCATCTTCCATGAGTACAATTTCGATGCCTTAGCATCGAACTCACGGCGAACAGAAGACGTAATGTCTCGATCCAAAGTGAAATCTTGCTGCAAAACGAAATGATTAAAATAGTTATAAATTATAAAAAATGTATTATCATAACAAAAAAGTATTAAATAAAAAAATCATACCGCAAACTGCCAAAACCATAAATCACGTTCAGGCAACAGCATAGCTCCGTATGTCGGATACGGACGCTGAAACATTCCGTTGAGCATCCGGTTGATTGACTTGGTTATCCCATTATGGGATAGATGGAACCTACAAAACAAAATATGTTTAAAATTGTTAAAAATAAATAAATTAAACAATAAATAATTTTAAAACCTTTTACTTACCAAGTATTGTTACCGTCACAATCGGGATGAAAGGGCAGCAATATTTCCCGGCCAGGTTGGGAAACAAAGCCTTCAATGCTCATCTGGGTCAGAGCAGAAGCAGCTTGACGACTAGCTGACGGAGATTGAGTCTCGGAAACAGGAGTAGAGCGGCTTTGACTCGCTCCTCGGCCATATCTCGAACAATAATTCCTGAAAACATATATATGTTACTAAATTATGAAATAATTATAAAAATTAAATAAATATAAACAATAACAAACTAATATAAAAAAATTAAATTACCAAAATAAATTTAAAAAATAAAAACGATTTTTTAAAAAACATAAATAATTAGATAGTTTAAAAACTATATATGTTATTAAATTATGAAATATATAAAAAACTTAAATACATATAAACAATTACGAATAAAAAAAATAAATTAGTTAAACATTAAAAAAAATAAAAACGATTTTTAAAAACATAAATAATTATAGAGTATTTAATATTACAATTATAATATATAAAAACGTTTGTAAAACCATTAAAAATTCCAAAAAAAATCAATAAAATCATATTAACATTTCTTATAACAAATATCGTAAATGTTCAATCTAAAACACGAAATCCTAAATCCTAAACTTAAAACATACATTCCATATCCCTCAATCTAAATTCCACATCCTAAATCAACTTTAAACATAAAAACTTACATATTGGGACAGATTGGATCCATTAGAAAGGAGTTTGGATGAATTTGAGACTTGGAAACAGAGAATTGACGGAGTTTTGGACAATTTGAGATTTTTTGGAAATTTTTTATGGTTTTTGCGAATGAAATCGGGGAAAAAGAAGGGTCTGCTTATAAAACAAAATTGATCTTGTCAACGACGGTTACCAATGCATAAAACCTCGTAATCCCGGTATTTCAAACCGACAGATTGCGCAAAATTTGAGGTTACTCGGCATTTCAAAAGATATTTCCCGGTCACAATTTCGTGTATCCGTCGGAAATCCTTAAAACCTTACGGATTTCCGACAGACTAGGTAAAAACTAGGCTTCGCGGGAAACCTAAATGACTTTCCCGCGAAAATTGCATGTCTTTTCACTGGTCAGTCAATTTTAAACCCGAAATGTGGAACCCTCAATCCGTCGGAAATCTGTCGGAAATTTCTAACGAATTTCCAACGGATTTAGGGATTTGAAGGTTTTTGCAAATTATCAGCCCAAGAATGTGTTTGTACTAAGCCATATTAATTTGAATGCATAAAATTACAACATGTAATTGACACAAGTCATTAAATTACAAAAGAACAAAAATTTCTTTTTCGTTTCGAAAAGATGGTATATGATTAGTATGTATTCTTATGTACGTATATTCAAAATCGTCCTAAATTTAACAATTTAAGAAAAACATCAACTTGCATGGTATTAAATAGATAAAATGAATCAATTAGTGTTAGAAATTGGTTTCTATACTAAATTGTCCCTATCTAGGACCAAAACATCTTCCAAAACCCCTTATCTGTCGGAAATCCGTTAGAAAATCCGTCAAGAATCTGTCGGAAAATCCGTCGGAAATCCATCTTATTTTTAAGGATTTCCGATGGATTTCTGACGGGATGTATATAATTTATTTTAAAACCACGAATCCTTCGGAATTTCTTAAAATTCTGATGGATTTCTAATGGAATATTTAATATATATTTTAAAACCCCCAATCTGTCAGAATTTCTTAAAATTCCAACGGATTTCCGATGGAATATTAATTAATTATATAATTCATGTATCCGTCAGAAATCTGTTAGAATTTTAAGAAATTCCGACGGATTTTTTACGGATTCGGGGTTTTAAGGGGAAAAATTACGAATTCATTTCTTTCAAAATTATCAAATACAAATCTTAACATAATGTTAAATTCATCAAACAAACTGCAAACATACTTTATTGATTGGCATAAATAATATTACAACACTTATTTATACTGAACAATAAATTGACAATGTACTTTTATATTTTATTCCAACGTTATTAAAATCAAAGTTATTGAACATAGCATACATATTGCATAATTAATTCATCTCGTCCTCTGAGTCGTGAATAACCATTGGTCCAATCATTTGATGTTTTTCAATCACGTTAACAATATAGTTTTTTTGTTATGTTTAGGATGTTTTCACCATGGGGTGAGACACACACCGCCACATTTTGGAGCAAAACAACCGCACCAACTTTCAAAACTTCTTTAACACCATTAATCTGGAAAATATTTTATGAAATGACACACCCATTGTGCATATCGGGTCTTTGACAGTAGCCAATCCATCCCTAAAAGAATTTTTCTCTAACTCTTTAATCATAACCAACACCTACGATGTTATAAATATATTAACATTTGTAGTACTGTTAATCAAATATATTAATTAGAATTTAAAACTTATGTTAGTAATTTTTCTCCAATAAGTTCGGCTGACGCGTATTTCATTCAACTTAATCCATTCTTGCCCAGACTCAGTTATGTACTGAATTGCTGAAGTCCAATATACTTCGTTGAAATCTGCGTCTCCTTCGCTAACCAAGTCGTTTAAAACATTTGAGTTGTCATTAGAGACTGCTCTGGTGAAAAAATTGAACTAGCTTCGTGGTATAGCTTGCGTCTGTGCGCACGTTGAAGATTTTCGAAATGATCTGTACCTGGAATTAAAGGTTGTTCCCTTGGCAGTTAAATTGGTAGTAGAAATTCTGGTGGTGCATCAATAAAATTAATGAAAGGTACGGGTAGTGGAGGTGGGGTGGCCTTGGCCAAACGAAAAACGGCTCATCATTTTGCTCATGTGGAACATCAGAATTAAAAGAGGAGTTCGCCATCATTTCAATACATTTACAATAACAAATATAAAATACAAAAGCCATTACTCCTCATCTTCAGATAATCCGTCCGACAAAATTGAGTCTGAATCGTCTTCGAATTCACCACATGATTCATCTGAGTCTGAATAAACCATATCATCACTAGTTTGTATTAAATCAACCACGACCTCAATGTCAAACGAATGTTGAACATAATCCATATGACAAACTCTAGTTGGCTGGAGGGCATCATGTTCTGAAACTCCATCAATCCTTCCTCGTGGGTTAAATGCAATAACTGTGATCCAAGGATCTGACCGAGCAGATATTCGAGGGTACCTAATGTAGCAAACCTATATAAATGAAGATAATTTATAAAAATAAAAAAGATTTAGAAATAAATATATTAGTAATAATCAAATATATTAATTTAATCATACCTGGTCTGCTTGTGATGCTAGAATAAATGGATCGTACTTAAGAAGTTTTCGTCTTAAATGTATCGATGTCATACCGAATTGATCAATTTGAACACCACGACCAATGAATGGATCATACCAATCGCACTTAAATACAATGCACCTCAAATCCAACATTCCAGGATATCGAACTTCTAAGATTTCATTCAATATGTGTAGTAAACTACATCACCAGATCGCGCTGAAACACCAAAGTCTGAAGTTAATCTTGTTCTTCCCTCCTCAAGAATCCTAAACGCATATCCCCGTGTGCAATACCTTGGATATGAAGCTGCTATGTTATTTGGACCATTAACAAAGTCCATTAACCATGACGGAAATTCTTGACCATTTTTTATGCCCTCTGAAACCTATAAAAATATAAATAAAGAATATAAATTACTATGAGATAAATATTACAACAGCATTATAAATTAGTGAAATTTTTTAAAAACATACGTAAAGTCGCAACCAAGAAGCAAATTCTTGTTCTTTTATAATATCAAGTTCAGGTTCAGTCTTATCTGGATAATAGTCTCGTACTAGCGCCATGTAAATGCTGTAATGTAACACATTACATTGTTAATAATCAAAATCAATTAATATCAAATGATTAGTAATAACAAAAACAAAGTAATTATTAATTACCTTTTGTACTCCCGAATATCCTCACAATTTGTGAGAATATACGTATGCAAGTGCGCAAACTCCTGCTCTGATAGTTTCCGTTTTGAGCAAACAACTCAGGAAAATACACCGAATAAATAGCTTTCTCACCTCTATCATCATGCCGAGACAAATGTTTACTCTTAATATGCACTTCCGATGGAAAATAATATTCAGCAAAGTGTGAGGCTTCTTCATTGAGACTCTGTGCGACAATAGATCCCTCAACTTTGCTTAAATTTTTAACCTTTTTCTTGAGATGGAACATGTAACGCTCAAATGTATACATCCAACAGTACTGAACATGACCTCCAAGTGCAGCTTCTCATGGAAGGTGGATAGGAAGATATTCCATAACATCAAAGAAAGACGGTGGGAATATCTTCTCAAGGTTACAGAGGATAACCAGTATATTGTCCTGTAAATTGCGAGAACAAATCAGTGGCAAGTCTAATATAGACTTCATATTGTCTTTCGTCTTCCCATGCATATTTAAACAGTGTTTTCATGATATTGTCAAAAAAGTTTTTCTCAACGTGCATTACATCTAGATTGTGCCTCAACAAAGGATCTTTCCAATATGGTAAATCCCAGAAAATACTCTTCTTATGCCATTTATGATATTCACCAACACCGTCAATAGGATGATGCCCATTACCCCCGCAGTAAGGAGTCCGCTCAGCGCCAAAATCTCTTAATTGCTCTAACATACAATGTCCATCAATCTCCGGAGGTGCATAGTCAAACACTTGTTTGTTCTTCGTAAACAATGTTCTAGATCGATGATAAGGATGATCACTAGGTAAAAACCTTCTGTGGCAGTCAATCCAACACGTCTTTCTTCCGTGATGTAATTGGAATGCATCGGTGTTATCTTGGCAATACGGACAAGGTAATCTTCCATATGTTGTCTATCCAAATAACATAGCATATGCTAGAAAATCGCTTATTGTCAACATAAGAACCGCATGCATCTTGAAATTCTGCTGCAAAGAAACATCAATGCTTCAACCCCATGGTGTCATATCATTTGTAACTCATAGATTAATGGCTGGAGAAATACATCAAGTGACCTCCGTGGATGATCTGGGCCGGGAACTATCACGAAAAGGAACAAAAACTCTCTACGCATGCACAAAGATGGTGGTAAATTGTACGGTGTTACAATTACCGGCCACAACGAATATTGCCTTCCATGTTTCCCAAATGGGTTAAATCCATCTGTACATAACCCAAGATATACATTTCTAAGCTCATACACAAAATCTGGATACATTGATTGGAAATGTTTCCACACTTCTGCGTCTGACAGATGCGTAATCTCTCCATCTTGACGATGCTCTGCATGCCATCTCATTGCCTCTGTTGTGCGTTGAGATTGATATAACCTCTTCAACCTCTCCGTTAATGGTAAATACCACATCCGTTTATAAGGAACTGGAACTCTCCTGCTACTTTCTTGAAACCTCCGTTTTCGACAAAATCTACATCTTTTACTGTTTTCGTCTTCTCTCCAATATATCATACAGTTATCGATGCACACATCTATCATCGGATACGGCTAACCAAGACCAGCGACTAGTTTTTGTACCTCATAATATGATGCTGGTGAAAGATTATCTTCAGGCAAAATATCTTTCATGAAATATGCTATTGCATCAACACATTCTTTAGCCAAATTGTAGTCCGTCTTAATAGTCATCATTCTACTTGCAGATGATAACGGTGAATGACCTTCTCTAAAACAACTATATAGTGGCTGTTTCGCTGCATCTAAGTTATCAAAAAAACATTTGCGCTTTTGCATTTGGCTCTTCAACCCTATCTCCATCATAACCGGCCGACGACATGTTCTCCCTAAAAAAATCATTCACCATCTCAACCGTACTGATATCTTCATCTACTTCCCTTCTATCTCCTATACTATCCGCAACATTTGGTTCACTAGTACTACCATAATCATAATTTGTTTCTCCATGTAAGTACCAAATCTTATACCCGGCCATAAACCCATTGCTATACAAGTGATGTCAAACTAACTCAAGCTTAACATTATGAGAATTCCGGTATATACTACAGGGACATTTAATCTTACCATTTTTTTTTTGCTCCCCATTGATTTCCGGCCAATTCCATGCACTCGCAAATTCCTCGTGCATAATCATCTTTCAGTAGGTTTGACTTCAGATCTATCATAGGTTCGTCCGTCCACGATCAAAATTAATTACCAGAAGACATATTGTAACTATACAGAGATTGAATTGAGTAAGAGGTGTGAATGAATGAAGAAATGTGGAAACATATATATAGAAGTCGCGTCCATCGGAATTCTGTCAGAAAATCGTTGGAATATAATGTTTTTAAAACGGCTTTATAACGGATATATTAACGTTCTTATTACTCGACAACTATCCAACAGATATCCATCGAAAACTAGTCGGATTATAACATATATAATATCTGACGGATTTGTGTACGTCCGTCGGAAATTAACCGACATATGCATTTCCGTCGGATATAATCCGTCAGAAAATATTAGTCGTAAAACCGTCGGAAATCAGTCGGAAATTTCTGACAAATTTTGAATCCGTCGGTTTTCCGGCTGTTTTCTTGTAGTGAGTGGTTAAGGCAAAATAAATACTAATTCATGCGACCATTGTGATAAACTTCTCGATTATATTTCCATGGCATACCAAGTCAAACGTGCTCAACTTGAATCGGTGGAACATCACACAAGACGTGATCTTGATATTGTTCGATAGAGACTGACACTTCGACTTGTTTTGACACCTTTATATCCTCTTTTTCATTAAGCCATTTGAACTTAGAAGACCTAGGATGATTACTGGTGTTGAGTCCTAGTTTCTCAACTAGAGTAACACTAGCAATGTTAGTGCATGAACCAATACCACAACAAAATGGTATACCTTATCCTTGATTATACAACGAGTTGTGATTTGCTCAGGTTATGAAAAAGTTATCTCTTTGCTCAGGTTAATATGTGATTTGTTGGGCTGAGTTGACCCTTTGTATAACTAGTAGCTTGCCTTCACTGAGATAAATGGTGGTTTCATTGGTATGTATCATCCCCAGTTCATATTGTGAGTCATAGCTCTCAGGTGTAACAAACATGACTCGCTTGATGGTTAGAAGACTTATCTTGATCAGCATGATAGTCGTTCGATTTGAAACGTGAAAATTGCAAGGGATTTTCCTTTGTCTATGGTTATTAGTGTTGGTGTTGTGGATTATGGCTAGCTCCACGAGTTGTTTTTGGCTCTTGGTTTAGTAGAAACCTTCTTTTTAAGTTTCTGCTCACGTTGAATAGTAAGGTAAAGAACTTCCTGAAACAAGTGGTAAGGTTGCATATCCACTTTTCTTTGTATCCATTCTTGTAAGCCTTCTAAAAATTGGGGCATTGTAGACTCCTCTGTCTCTTCTAAATCAAGGTGGCTTCTTATGAGTTCAAACTCTTTATAATCCTCTTCTACACTCCTAGTTCCCTGAAACAAAGCACGAAATCTCTTTAGTAACTCACGATTTTAATGTGGGGGTGATGAGGACATCCCTAGTAAAACCAAAATACACACCATTAGGGAGGTTCACATGACACGCAATAGACATAAGAGATTTGGAATACAATTTAAAGAGGGCGTACAAGCATTGCTGAATGAGAAAGCAGCATATGGAACAAGCTACGCAGCACTTGACGAGTCCACCATCGAGAAACACGGAGCTTACTCAACCCGCAGACAAACTACTTGTTCAGGTCAAGTAAGTCTTCATAACCCTCGTGAAATACCCCATTTAAATGCTATATGTAAAGGAGATTTTGCAGGAAGATCGAGCCAAATTTGACATGGACGATAACACCCTACACGGCACCGAGGAGACATGAGATAGGGCCAAGAATGCGATGAATGAACTTATAGAAGGATCCAATTGGTCCAAAATGGAGGGCTTCAAATTTCCTTAGCAAATCGACCATAAGGAAGCAACAAGCCTAGGTAGAATCAGCAAAGAAGAAGCCAAACGAAAAGAGGAACATGAAGGATTGCTCGTCGCGCATACCGTCGAGGCCGATACCCCGTAAGACACGAGCATGACATCTACTATGATCCAGTTGGGAGTCAAATACCATCAGCAAACATATCAAGAAAAGCTTAATCACCAAGAAGAAAAATGCGTGGATCAAGCTGGATTAGAAGATGCATGAGCTAGCTTAACAACGGACACCTCGAGGATCGACATCAACCGCACCTAGGTAAATCATGTCAATTCATTATTGGTTTTTTTTTCAAGTTTCAACCGAAGTATCTAGTTCGTTTAGAGTTTCTTAAACACTTAGTTATATTCAGCTTTTAGTTTTCATAAGCCGATATGTAAAAACGGGTAGTTCTTTGTTTCTTGTTGCATTTCATTTGTTTAAATGTTGTTTTTTGTTTAATCGGCCTTAAGGCTACATGAGGACTATTATAAAGTCTCCATATAGCAGTTGTAATATTTTCACGTTTTTAATTAATAAAATAACGTAGATCTTCACGCAAAATCCCTAGTTCTTTGATCCTTATGAGCAGCTACCCCCTTAGACTTGAGAAGTTCTTGCTGTATCAGAAAATCATCACCACTCTGTGTTTGCAACTCACTCCATCTTTATTCCATCAATCGAATCCATGAGAGAGAGCTAAATCCAACTCGTTAATTCATCCACAACAACTCCATCCCTTCGGTTCCAAAGAGAGAGCTAAAGCAAGCTTTGGAATCACCATATCTATCCAACAGACCTCCACTCTGAGGCTATTTTGATTTCATCTCTTGTTCTTATTCGATTATTACTTGGTTTTTGCTTATCGGAATTATATATATATCATTTTGTTTCAAATCTTTATCCGATTATTACTTTGTTTTCGTTTTTCTTAGTTCCAAAAAAAAATAGTTTAAGTGCCATAATTGTTTTGTTTCGATTTTATAAAACCCTTCAACCATATAATTGTTTTCTGAATTTTTTACATTTGTCAAAATTTATAAAATTTATAAAACCCATAAAATTTGTTTTAGTTCCTTAGGATACGAGTTCAATAATTTTCTAGCAATATTATCGACTTGGATTTGATTTATTTGCATTGTTAAAAACTTTATGAACACTTGACCTAGTGCTTTATTCATTTTGTAGCTCACTTGTGAGATGGATGCCTGATGCGATCATGGATAGCTCGCAGAAGCAGCATGAAGCCGAGGATGCTTTAGCAGTACCAAGTGGACCAATGACAAGATCAAGAGCTAAGGAGTTCGAAAATGCAATCACCACATTACTCACTCAAGTCCAACCGTTCGAAGACATGGAGAATAAAACCGTCTTGGTTGCTCGAGTGGACTAATACAAGGGTGATTCGTTTGTACTCTTTTTCCAGCCTTTGGTTTTATCCCAATGGGTTTTCCAAAGGAGGGTTTTAATGAGGCAAATGGATCACTCTACTCCACTTAGTCCACAAGAGACAACAAGACAAATTCAGGTCCAAGTCCAACAATTTATGGGATTTATTTTCTGAAGTTCCAGCCCACTAAAGAAGAGATTAAGTAAGCCCAGCTCAATAAAATTCTGATTGAAAACGCCCAAGGGAATGGAGAAGCTGGCGTGGGGACTTCAAGGGTTACTCAAAAAATTAGTCAATGCTTTCTTAATTACGTTGTTTAGTTTTAGACTTGTTTTCTACTCTATCTTTTCTTTAAAACTCCAGCCAAACACATCAAAACGTGGCTAGACCTTTCCTTTATAAAATCTGAGAGTGTTTTTCTCTTGTGTTCTTTGAAGAACAATTTCGATTGTTGGTGAGTTATATCCATCAATCAAACCGAATCAAGGTGTGTCATATCCTTGCTTCAAGCCTTGACAATCTCGAGTGTGTCATATCTCGAAGGAGTCATTGAGGAAATATCCAAGGTCTTCCGCAACCTTGGTGCGATCCAATCATTCCATCATTCCATCTATCCATTTCTTTCCTACATACCCCTCGAGAGTGCCGATTCTAGGGAAGGCCTTATCATTTGGTATCAGAGCACACTTTCGAGATCGGTATTCGTGTCTGTTCATCTTCTCATTTTCATCATCGTAAATTTCTCTTTTTTCTTGTCTAGCTTTCTGTTTAGAATCATATCAGTTCTGTTTATAAATCAAATCGGTTTGATCGCTAACACTTGAGCGATTAGACTTCTCCTCTTTGCGAATTTGAATCCAACTGATCTGATCATTTTCGTTTCTCTATTTTTTCTCTGTCTAATCTCTATTAATCGTTTCTAAATTCTGTTCTGATTATTTAAAACAAAAAAAAAAACAAAAAACAAAAAAAAAAGAAATCTGTCCGATTTAATTAGTTTGGGGGGGAGTATAAATTTTGTTCTAATTTTCATCTCTTAAGTTCTTGATCTTTTGATCTGTTCCTATTTAAAAAAAAAAAAAAGAACTAAACTCTTTTCTTTCTATCTCCGTTCAATCGATTCGAGTTTGTGTTGTTGGAATTGTTCATCCAATTTGATCGGTTTTGTTCCATAAGAACCATTGAGAAAACGCTGTGGGAGGACATTTTGAGTGATTGAGTGAATAAAAAGGAGAGAAACACTTGTGAGGATCGACTTTTTATTACTAACGGTTTGTTAAGTGTTTGCAGGGAAAATTCCGAATGTCTAATAGCGAAGAAGAAGTCGCTGATAACACCAACCGAGCACGAGTAACAAGAGATACTAATTTGGACGTGCAGGCCCTTATGGGAGAAATGAGGCGCATGTTGAGGAGAGAGTTGAATTCAGTTCATGAGAGAATGGATACAATACAAGAATCCGTTAATCAAGGATTGCCTCAAAATACTGCTGGTCGAAGAAGAAGACAACAACCTCAAGAAGAAGATGAAGAGGACGAGTTGAACTACTACAGCAGAGGTAGTCAAGCTTCTAATCGGAGTCGAAGAAGGCCGAGACGTGTAAGAGAAGCTGGGGTTCGAAATGAGGATAATCTCAGTGGACTGAAGTTGAAGATACCGCCATTTCATGGGAAGAATGATCCAGACGCTTACTTGGAGTGGGAAAAGAAAATTGAGCTCGTGTTTGATTGTCAAAATTATTCAGGGCAAAAGAAAGTTCAAGTAGCGGCGACTGAATTTTATGACTATGCTATTAATTGGTGGGATCAGATCGTGACAAGTAGAAGACGCAACCGTGAACCGCCCGTAGTCACTTGGGAAGAGATGAAAAATCTGATGAGGAAGAGATTTGTTCCTAGCCACTACCATCGGGAGTTACATCAAAAGCTTAGGCGATTAACTCAGGGCAGTAAGAGTGTGGAGGATTATTTTCAAGAGATGGAGTCCCTAATGATCAAAGCTGACATAGATGAAGATGCTGAGGCAACAATGGCAAGGTTCTTGAGTGGGTTGGCTCGAGATATACAAGATAGAATGGAGCTTCAAACATATGCTGATTTGGAGGAAATGCTCCATAAGGCTGTTTTGGTTGAACAACAAATTAAGAGGAGGGGTACTTCTAGGCTTTCCTATGGAGCTGGAGCAGCCAATGCTAGGACGAGTTACAGCCGAGAAGATAAGTCTGTTGTTAAGCCAAAATCCGACCCTAAGCCTTACGCCAATACTCAAGACGCCAAAGGAAAAGCTGTGGCGACTTCGTCTAGAAACCGGGACGTTAAATGTTTCAAGTGTCAAGGGAGAGGACATTACGCCAATGAGTGCACCAATAGAAGGACTATGATCCTATTGGATAATGGCGAGATTGAAACTGAGGAGGAAGAGCTTGAAAGTGATAGTGAGACCGAGGAAGTGGACGTAGAGTTACCAGCCACCGGAGAATTATTGGTAACAAGACGTTCCTTGAGTATTCAAGTTAAGGATACTGTCCAAGAGCAGCGGGAGAACTTATTTCACACGAGATGCTTGGTACAAGGTAAAGTTTGCAGCCTTATTATTGATGGTGGGAGCTGTACTAATGTGGCTACTGAAACAATGGTGAAGAAGTTAGGGTTGGAAGTTAAGAGGTATCCAAAACCTTATCAGCTTCAATGGCTAAATGATGCTGGCGAGATGACGGTGAGCAGCCAAGTATTGGTTCCTATAACCATAGGCAAGTATGAGGACGAAATTCTTTGTGATATTTTACCTATGGAGGCGGGCCACATCTTGCTTGGAAGACCTTGGCAGTTCGATAGAAGGGTCTTACATGACGGTTTTACTAATCGATACTCATTTGAGAACAATGGCCGAAAGACGATACTTGCTCCATTAACACCACAAGAAGTTCATCAAGATCAACTTCAGCTGAAACAACAAGGAAAAACCATTGTGAGTGAACCCCTAAACACACCACCTCAAAATAAAAACGAGAGTTTGAGAAAAACCAAGAAAAAGGCCTGTGAGAGTAAACCCGTGAGGCATTCAAACTTCTTTGTGAGGTCTAATGTGGTTAAGAGAGCTCTGTTCTCTAAACAACCCGTTCTCTTATTTATTTACAAAGAAGCTTTGCTGAACCTTACTAACCCCGTACCGGATTTGCCGAGTAAAATTACTTCTATTTTGCAGGATTTTGAAGACGTCTTTCCGGAAGAAAACCCCAAGGGATTGCCGCCTATTCGTGGGATTGAGCATCAAATTGATTTCGTGCCTGGAGCTTCACTTCCTAACAGGCCAGCATATAGAACCAACCCAGTTGAGACTAAGGAGCTTCAAAAGCAAGTGACTGAGCTGATGGACAAAGGATACATCCGAGAGAGCATGAGCCCTTGTGCTGTGCCGGTGCTGCTCGTTCCAAAGAAAGATGGAACTTGGAGGATGTGCATTGATTGCCGAGCCATCAACAATATCACTGTAAAGTATCGCCATTCTATCCCTCGTTTAGATGATATGTTAGATGAGCTTCATGGTTCTAGCATATTTTCGAAAATAGATCTTAAAAGTGGATACCATCAAATTAGGATGAAAGAGGGTGATGAATGGAAAACTGCGTTTAAAACTAAACATGGCTTGTATGAATGGTTAGTTATGCCATTTGGATTAACAAATGCACCTAGTACTTTTATGAGATTGATGAATCATGTTTTGAGGAGCTTCATTGGAATTTTTGTTGTTGTTTACTTTGATGATATCTTAGTTTACAGCAAAAATTTAGAAGAACATGTTAAGCATCTAGAAGCGGTTTTGATGGTACTTAGGAAAGAAAAACTGTATGCTAATCTGAAGAAATGCACTTTTTGTACGAATAACGTTGTGTTTCTAGGCTTTGTTATAAGTGCAGATGGCATCAAAGTGGACGAAGAGAAGGTTAGAGCTGTCCGCGAATGGCCCAGTCCGAAAACCATAGGAGACGTGAGGAGTTTCCATGGGCTTGCGGGATTCTATCGAAGATTTGTGAAAGATTTCAGTACCATAGCTGCTCCTCTCACTGAAGTGATCAAGAAAAGTGTGGGATTTAAATGGGAGAATGCACAAGAAGAAGCGTTCCAAGCGTTAAAGGATAAACTCACCAATGCACCACTTTTATCTTTACCGAATTTTCTTAAAACTTTTGAAATTGAGTGTGATGCATCTGGTGTAGGTATTGGAGCTGTCTTGATGCAAGAGAAGAAGCCCATAGCCTTTTTTAGTGAGAAGCTTGGAGGAGCTACGCTGAACTATCCAACCTACGACAAGGAGTTGTATGCGCTAGTCCGAGCCTTGCAAACGTGGCAACACTACCTCTGGCCAAAGGAGTTTGAAGCATTTAAAGGGTCAGCATAAGCTCAATAAGAGGCATGCTAGGTGGGTAGAGTTTATCGAAACATTTCCCTATGTGATCAAGTACAAACAAGGTAACGAAAACATAGTTGTTGATGCCTTATCTCGAAGGTATGCCTTGATTTCGACTTTGGATGCTAAATTATTGGGATTTGAACACCTTAAAGATCTTTATCAAGCTGATTCTGATTTTCAAGATAATTACAAGTTTTGTGAGAAGTTTGCTTTTGGGAAATATTTTAGGCATGACGGCTTTCTTTTCTTTGAAAATCGTTTGTGTGTGCCTAATTGTTCTTTGAGAGACTTGCTAGTTAGGGAGGCACATGGAGGAGGCTTGATGGGGCATTTTGGGATCGCCAAGACTTTAAAAGTGATGCAAGAACACTTTTACTGGCCGCAGATGAAGAGGGATGTTGAAAGAATTTGTGGGAGATGTGTCACGTGCAAACAAGCTAAATCAAAGGTACAGTCCCAAGGTATGTACACGCCTTTGCCTATTCCTGATCATCCTTGGACTGACATTTCTATGGATTTTGTGCTTGGATTACCTAGAACTAGGACTGGAAAGGACTCAATTTTTGTGGTTGTCGATAGGTTCTCTAAAATGGCACATTTTCTTGCTTGTCATAAAACTGATGATGCTTCTCATATAGCTGACTTGTTCTTTAAAGAAATAGTTCGTTTGCATGGAATGCCTAGGACTATAGTCAGTGATAGGGACACAAAGTTCTTGAGTTATTTTTGGAAAACACTTTGGTCTAAGCTAGGTACTAAGTTGTTATTCTCAACTACTTGTCATCCTCAAACCGACGGTCAAACTGAAGTAGTTAATAGAACTTTATCCACCTTGCTGCGTGCCTTGATTAAAAAGAACTTGAAAACTTGGGAAGAATGCTTACCACATGTTGAATTTGCTTACAATCGATCAGTGCATTCCGCCACAAAGTTTTCTCCATTTGAAATTGTTTATGGTTTTAATCCTTTATCTCCTTTGGATCTAACCCCATTGCCTTTGAGTGAAAGAGCAAGCTTGGACGGGAAAAAGAAAGCTGAACTTGTTAAACAGATTCATGAGAAAGCAAAGCACAACATCGAGGAGAAGACAAAGTTATACGCCAAACAAGCTAATAAAGGCAGACGCAAGATGATTTTTGAGGAGGGAGATCACGTCTGGATACATCTAAGGAAGGAGAGATTTCCGGCTGAGAGGAAGTCTAAGTTGATGCCAAGGATTGACGGTCCATTCCGGGTCACAAAGAGGATCAACGATAATGCTTACCAAATCGATCTCCAAGGTAAATACAATGTGAGCTCAAGCTTTAACGTTGCTGACTTAATCCCTTTTGTTGCAGATGTTCCAGATTTGAGGACAAATCCTTTTCAAGAGGGAGGGGATGATGCGATCATGGATAGCTCGCAGAAGCAGCATGAAGCCGAGGATGCTTTAGCAGTACCAAGTGGACCAATGACAAGATCAAGAGCTAAGGAGTTCGAAAATGCAATCACCACATTACTCACTCAAGTCCAACCGTTCGAAGACATGGAGAATAAAACCGTCTTGGTTGCTCGAGTGGACTAATACAAGGGTGATTCGTTTGTACTCTTTTTCCAGCCTTTGGTTTTATCCCAATGGGTTTTCCAAAGGAGGGTTTTAATGAGGCAAATGGATCACTCTACTCCACTTAGTCCACAAGAGACAACAAGACAAATTCAGGTCCAAGTCCAACAATTTATGGGATTTATTTTCTGAAGTTCCAGCCCACTAAAGAAGAGATTAAGTAAGCCCAGCTCAATAAAATTCTGATTGAAAACGCCCAAGGGAATGGAGAAGCTGGCGTGGGGACTTCAAGGGTTACTCAAAAAATTAGTCAATGCTTTCTTAATTACGTTGTTTAGTTTTAGACTTGTTTTCTACTCTATCTTTTCTTTAAAACTCCAGCCAAACACATCAAAACGTGGCTAGACCTTTCCTTTATAAAATCTGAGAGTGTTTTTCTCTTGTGTTCTTTGAAGAACAATTTCGATTGTTGGTGAGTTATATCCATCAATCAAACCGAATCAAGGTGTGTCATATCCTTGCTTCAAGCCTTGACAATCTCGAGTGTGTCATATCTCGAAGGAGTCATTGAGGAAATATCCAAGGTCTTCCGCAACCTTGGTGCGATCCAATCATTCCATCATTCCATCTATCCATTTCTTTCCTACATACCCCTCGAGAGTGCCGATTCTAGGGAAGGCCTTATCAATGCCCAACACGGACCCCCCCCCCCCCCCACCTCCACCACCCATCGTACCATTGAAAGCTATGGCTTAACTCCTTACCAACATCCAAGATCGCCTACAAGCCATGGATGAGAAAATTACTAGCATGGAGCAGTGGCTGGTTGTTGACGCTAGGAACATACAACCTAGGAGAGGAGCTCGTATAGAGGATGACCTCTATAACACGGACGATGATGATCCCCAAAACAGTCATCCACCTGAGACAAGACCCGAGGGAAGGGATCCTTATCACAAAGGAAAGTACCTAGAAGAGGACGCCTTTGGACAGAATGGTTCCAACATGAAGCTCATTCCACCTACCTTTTCTGGAAAGTTAGACCCTGATGCGTACTTGGATTGGGAGAAGCACATGGAGTATATCTTCGAATGTTACAACTATACCAAATCAAAAGAAAGTTGCGGTAGCTTCCGCACAAGTCACTGAGCATGCCTTGACTTGGTGAGACCGATAGCTGGCTGAGAGGAGGAGAAACCGGTATGGACACATTAGGACATGGGAGGACATGAAAGAGGTTATGAGAAGGAGATACGTACCACCACACTATCATAGAGAAAAGAAGAGAAAGTTTAGGAAGCTTATTTAAGGAAACAAGTTCGTAGAAGAATACTATGATGAGTTTGAGACTTTGAGAGGATGTCTAGATTTGAATGAGAACGACGAGTTACTTATGGATCAGTTCTTTGATGAGGAGGAAAGTCAAGAGGCAGCCTTATCACGAATTGCATGAAGTTCTACACCTTGTTATACCAGCTGAGTTCCAAATCAAGAAGAAGACTTCATCCACTCAACAACCAAGACAGAGTCAACCATGGGTTTCTTCCAGCACAAGCAAGACTATGGATAAAGGGAAAGCTATAGAAATTGACTATAGGTTCAAATAAAGGAGCCATGAACCACTCCGTGAAACTAGACCTCAAAATGGACAAGCTAGAATCGCTCAATGCTCAAGGGAAATCACATACTTGAAATGCTAAAGGTATGTTAATCATAGGGTAATGTAGAGACGATACTAAAGATTGCTGAGCACGAGTCTCAAGATGAACAAGCTAGACTTGTACTTGCCAAATGTAGAGTACGAGTCTCAAGATGAACAAGACGATACTAGTACCGAACCCAAATAGATACTGGTACCAAACCTGAAGAAACCACCAAATACCCAGAGATACGAGATATGTTTATTACTAGAAAGGTTCTAAGCGTTATGGTAAATCCGGAGGAGACAGCTCAAAGTGAAAACATTTTCCACACTCAATGTGTTGTCAATAAAATGGTATGTAACTTGATCATAGACATAAGTTCATGCACCAACGTTTCTAGCAAATACATGGTAGAGAAACTAGGACTCTCCACCCCCAATCATTTGAGACTCTATAGACTAAGGTGGATGAATGATCAAGCGGAGCTAAAGATTGCTGAGCAAGTCATCGTCTATTTCATCATTGGGAAGTACCATGATAAGATTGTTTGTGATATAGTACCAGTGCAAGCAAGTCATATATTATTAGGGAGGACGTGGCAATTTGATAGGCAGGTTTCCCACAATGGGAGGACCAAATTCTACTCTATTACTTACACCAAGCACAAGTACAACTTAGCTCCACCCAACCCTTCTCAAGTGCATGACATGAAAACCAAAATGAGAGAGGAGGATCAAGTAAGTAAACTGAGTCTCTATGTTTCACCACATTCTATTTGTAAGTCTTTATCCTCTAAACACAAGGTGCTACTAATGGTTTACAACGATGTGTTAGTTTCATATTTTTTTAGATTTACACATACCCCGAAAGTCACTAAGGTTTTGGATATATATGAAGATATCTTCCCCGAAGTTATTATACCTGCCGATTTACCCCAACTAAGAGGCATAGAACAACAAATATACCTAGTTCTCGGGGCCGCATTGTCAAGTAGGCAAGCTTACTGAATGAACCCTGAGAAAACTAAGGAATTAGAGAAGCAAGTTTAAGAGCTCATGGAAAATGGATAGATAAGGGAGATTCTCAGTCCTTGTGTTGTGCGTGTTTTGCTCGTACCAAAGAAAGATGGGACTTAAAGATGTGTGTGGACTGCCTAGCTATCAACAACATCACCATCAAGTATAGGTATCATATTCTTCATTTAGACAATATTCTAGATGAGTTAAGCTGAGCAACAATCTTCTCAAAGTTGGACCTAAACAGTGAATATCACCAAGTGAGAATGAAAGAAGGTGATGAGTGGAAAACAACCTTTAAAAAAAAGCAAGGTTTGTATGAGTGGTTTGTTATGCCATATGGCCTAACTAATGCTCTGAGTATATTCATGAGACTCATGAATCAAGTTCTAATGAACAACATCAATAAGTTTGTCGTTACATATTCTGATGAAATTCTAATTTTTAGCAAATGCTTATCGGATCACTTAATGCCGCTTGAACAAGTTCTTAAGCCTCTCCAGAAGGAAGGACTCTATGTTAACCTTAAGAAATGCACCTTTCGCACTGACATGCTTGTCTTTTTAGGTTTTAAAGGAGATTTATGAGAGTCTTAGCACGATAGCAGCCCCACTTATAATAGTGATTAAGAAGAATGTTACTTTTTCTTGGGAAGAGCTTCACCGAAGCACCAGTTCTAACATTGCTGGATTTTGAGGTTATGTTTGATATGGAGTGTGATCCTTTTGGTTTAGGAATTGGGGTAGTATTCAATCAAAGGGGAAGACAAGTTGCATATTTCTATGAGAAGCATAGTGGAGCAAGTCTCAACTACCCCAGCAATGACAAAGGAGTTGTATGCATTAGTGAGAGCATTGGAAACTTGGCAGAATTACTTGTTATCAAAGGAATTTGTCATCCACGCCGACCACGATACGCTCAATCATTTGAGAGGACAGACTACGCTCAAGAGAAAACACGCCAAGTGGTTATAATTCATTGGGACGTCTCCCTATGTAATCAAGTACAATAAGGGAAAAGAGAACATTGTAGCATATGCACTGTCTAGGAGACATGCTTTGATAACCACGATGGAATGTACAAGCAATCAAAGATGGCACAATTCATACCATGTGCCAAGACGAATGATGCATCTTAGATTGCTGATCTATTCTTCAAGGAAGTTGTGAACTTACACGGATTACCACGTACCATAGTATCGGATAGGACACCAAGTTCCTAAGTCACTTTTTGAAAAATTTAGGAACAACACTTCTCTTCTCCACTATTTTCCATCCTCAAACATATGGATAAACCAAAGTGGTAAACCGTATTATTTCTACTTTACTTAGAGCCACTATCAGTAAAAATTTGGAAATTGGTTAGAATGCATACCCTTTGTTGATTTGCGTATAATCATGCTAATCACTATGCCTCTAAGTTATATCAGTTTGAAATTGTTTATAGATTTAACCTGTTAGCTCCCCTGGATTTACATCCCACACTCCAAAAAGATTAGGTTTTTCAAGATGGTCTCACCAAGGTCGAGATCATGAAGAAGTTGCACGCCGACATCAAGGAGAATATCGAGAAGAACACCAAAGCATACAAGCGGCAACTGGAAAAAAGCCGAAAACAGGTCACTTTTGAACAAAGAGAATGGGTTAGGCTTCTCATGAGACCATAAAGGTTCCTAGCTAAAAAGATCATCAAGCTATACCCATGCAGCGACAGCCGATTCATATTCCTAGAAAAGATCAACAACAATGCATGACGTATTGATCTCCTAGGTGAGTATAATATTTCTAAGACGTTTAATATTGCTGATTTGGCTCCTTTTAACGTAGGTGAAATAGTTCTGAGGTTAGAACCTAGTCAAGGGGGAGATGATGAGGACATCCTAAATAAACCCGACATACCAACTGTTGGGGAGGGTCCCATGACACACAATAGCCTGAAAAAGCCTTAGAATACAGTTTAACGAGGGTGTACAAGCATTGCTGAACGAGGCAATAGCATATGGAATGAGCTACGCAACACCGGACGAGTCCACCATCGAGAAACATGTAGCTTAATCGACCCGTGGACAAACTACTCGCACATCACCTAAGTCTTTATATCCCTCTTGAAATACCATATTTAAATGCTATTTGTCGAGGAAAATTGTGGGAAGAATGAGCCCAATTTGAAATGGACGACAACACCCTACCTGGCGCCGAGGAGACACGAGATAGTGCCAAGAAGCTGATGACTGAACTGTTAGAATAATCAACTCATGACAAAATGGAGAGCTTCAAATTTTATCAGCAAATCGACCATAAGGAAGCAACAAGCCGAGGTAGAATCAACAAAGAAGAAGCTGCACTAAAAGTGGAACTTTCGGCGCGGCTACCCCTTTAGACTCAAGAAATTCTTATCAGAGAATCATCACCACTCTGTGTTTGCAATTCACTCAATCTTCATCCCATTAATCGAATCCACGAGAGAAGTCCAACTTGTCAATTCATCCGCAACAACTCCATCTCTTCGGATCTAAAGGGAGAACTAAAGTCAGCTTTGGAATCCACCATATCTATCATTTCGACCTCCACTTTGAGGTTTATATCAGGGCGTACATACCTATTGAGAAGTTCAAATTTCATTTCAGCCCATGTGTGATTTTAGTGTATCCAAGTCTCCTCATTTTTCAGCTACTTCACGGTCCCACCATGCTAAAGCATGATCGGTGAGGCTTGCAGGTTTAGAGTTATCTTCTTTAGCTCGGTGTAAGCGTAGTACTCAAAAAGGTACTCCATTCTTCTCTCCCACTTTAAGTACATTGAGGGA
Source organism: Cardamine chenopodiifolia (assembly GCA_963922655.1). NCBI lineage: Eukaryota > Viridiplantae > Streptophyta > Magnoliopsida > Brassicales > Brassicaceae > Cardamine > Cardamine chenopodiifolia. The sequence continues at coordinate 9,899,987 of OZ000486.1, read as the reverse complement.
TCAATCTTTCCTGTAAAGTTAGGGTTTACTTTTATTTCAGGGGGTAAGTTGCTTTTATCCTCCCTAGGTCAGTTCCGGTCTCCTTAATTTCTCCGGTTGATGTAATCAAATGCCGCATGTACAGGTTCAGGTATGCTTTGTTGTTGCTGTTGTTGTGGTTGTTGTTGCTGCCTGTCTAGTGGGTCCACTTCTTTATGAGAATCGAAGTTGTCTCTTTGAACAACCGGTGGCACGTTCCTCCTTGAACCAATGGGTGGTGCATTTTGTTGCTCTAGTTGATAGAGTGTGGTGGAGCATGTTCTGAAGTCTTCTCTTGTAGCTGTCATGTTGGCATTCATGGTGGCTAGTGTTGACATAGTGGCTTCAAGTGTAACAGGTGGCACTGCATCTCCCATTGTGATGGTACCTTGCAAAAAACAAGAACAAGAAATCAAATTTCTTTCCAAGCAAAAACACAAAACATAAAAAATAATAAAATTTTGCGGACTAAGTATTAGTGAACTAAAATAACCAAACGAATTTCTACATTATTGACTATTAGTTTTACGGATTTTAGGGTATTTATAAAATTGAAACAACTAAATAGATGATTAAAGAGTAATTACAAAACAGAAAATTGTTATTTGGTTTTCTTAATTGGAATTGAAACAAAACAACAATAAAATGAATTAAAAGAGAGAAGGATTGAAAGAACCTACGGATAGGAGGTTTTAAACTCTGATACCAATGATGCAAGACTCGGATTCCACCAAGACAAGACTTACGGGTTCAAAGACAAACTATTCAGAAGGTGGTGATGTTGGTTAAGTAACCGATTTGATGTTGAGTCCACAATACCAAAGGCTGGAAAATATGATCCACAGGTTATTCCTCTACACAAAATTTAAGCGGTTTGATCCACAAACTACCTAGAATTTGCAAGAACAATGATTTGATTCAAGATAAAAAGTGTTGAATCAAAGGAAACTGAAATTTCTTATTAATAAAAAATGTGAATACAAAGGGAATAGATGAAGAGGTTATATAGGCTCGAGCATACAGGCCTTCAATGGTCAGAGATAAACTAAAATAGGAAAAAGAAATCATCATAATTGAATTGTTTAGCCGTTGGGGATTTCTAGCTGTTAGGGATTTCTAGCTGTTTGGCTTAAGAGGTGAAGCTGCAGTGATGGAGGCTGGAGTGTTGCGCACATCTTTAGGATAGAATGGACGCTGAAAGTTAGCTTGTTGAGATGAACGGCCTGGATCAATCAAGATAGATGTGTCTCCAAAGGAAAAGCAAATCAGTGTGCCAGAACTGGAAAATTGTCATTTCTTTTCTTTCTTGTGAAAGAACATAAGTGGTGCTGTTTTGGCAGTAACTAAACAGCTTGTAGTCTTCATAAGAGTGAAATAAAACAGCAAGAAGTTGTGCCCAAATTAGTTACGTTGTGAACTTATCTGTTTTGGTGAAGAATTGGAGCGTGTGTACCAACTCTAAACTCGATCATGACTTATTTTTTCTCGATCCAAATTTTCCTTATATGGGTTTTCTTGATGAAAACTCGTGCATGGACTAAATTGACAAGTATATTTGTTGAAAGTCAGCTTCCATTGCCTGGTTATTGCTTCCGTTAGGGGTTTCATACCCAACTCCAAATATGATCGATTCAATTGGGGTTTGGCTCGATCATTCTTCTTAAACTAGGTGACTTGCGAGTGAATCTTCAAGCTTAGCTCGTTTGCTCGAGCATGTTGGATGTTGTTCAAGAATTCTATTTGATTCTCGTCTTCAGGTGGGAATTCTTGGGAATCTTCACATTGAATTCAATCTTGATGCATTACAGTTGGGCCAATGGCTTCTATACAAGTAATTTGAGGATGAATATTTGATATAGCATTGTTTTCACGAGTGAAATTTTATCTAAGTAGCTCTTTCTGTGTGGAACGAGAATTCCACGGCTGATACCTTGCTAGGTAGGGTTTGCTTGGCAATACTCGTCCTTGGATTAATCAGTGAGGTTGCACGTGGATGGATTAAGGTCAAGAAAGAACTAACCATGGAAGATCGTCTCACCTTTATCAATGATGTGTTCCCCAAGGAAGATTGTCTCCCCTTTATCCTAGAATAGACAATGAAGTTCGTTGATCCCATTTGATGTTGACTTGATTCCCACATCACTGTAACACCAGAGGATCATTCTCGCTGAAATGATATATGCTTGAATTTTACAGCAAGTGGACATCATCTCAAACCACCTCCACCACACCGTGATCTAGACGAGAAAGTCTCCAATCCTCCTATCGATTCTCATCCCACTTAGGCGTAATTACAGTCAGACTCATGACGTTAAAAAATCGCTTATGGGAGTCAACCCACTCGTTTTTATTTTCCTTTCTTTTTCATTTATTTATGTCTTGTCGGGTTTCCCCCTTTCCTTGGATTTTATTTCACAGCGGGACATAGTGAAGTAATTATGGGGGAAGTGTGATTCCTTGTTGGCTAACATCATGTTCTCTTTTATTATTTTATCGAGTCAGAACTTGGAATTCAATGCTGGTCTTGGATCCATCTTGTGTTGACTAAATTTCCAGCAGACTTGTAATACTGATTGTTCTCGAAATAAAAAGATTGGATCAACCAACCGAAAGTTCCCTATCCTTTGGAATTTTGAATGATCTAACTTGACTCTATTTTACATGACTTTTAACACTCTCACTGAGGAGCTTGACATCACGTAATGAATCATAACATTTAGAGTTCAAATCCACTTTTTCTACCATTTTTCAGAACTGCATATGGCCAAGCTCATCTTTACATTTGTACCACATTTTTACGCTATCCATTTTTCATACCACATGCCTCTGTTACATCATCATCAAGTGCAATCATGTGCAAAAACTACAAAGTATGAAGACCGACCCAAATTTCTATTTTAAGGATATTTGGTAAGAGTAACGCTCTCTTTTGCTTAGATAATTCGCATTTGAGTTGTCTTTGGTGGAGAAAAAATGTATGCCTAGAACATTTCCAGCTTCTCCTCCTCGGTTAAGAAAAAAATTGAAAATTTGAAAAAATCCATTGCATGGATTGGTCAATCTCCTGTATATATATATATAATGAAAAAATGAATATGTAGAGAAATGAAGGAAGACAAAGAAGGAACCGGAATAAAGTCTTTGTGAGTATAATATGTTAACTTAGGCACCAATTTAATTCAGTTCAGATATCTTTAGAACTTTCCAGAGATTCTGAGGTTTGTGACTCGTGAGGTTGTGCATCAACATTTGGTGTTCATCTCACAGTGATTTTGTGCAATTACTTACACTTGTTCACACCAGCAGAGCCTAAACCCTTCAACCACCATCGAAGTAGCCTTCTATTCCATGCCCATCACGTGATTTTTTATCCCTTTGTGAAACTCCACATATAGAAATCAATGAATGTTAAAGGGTTGACAATGGAGAGTTCATAAATTACTTACGATCTCGGGAGTCATAGTATGGTATGATCGCTAAGCTTATGGTAAAGTACATGTAGTACTAACTGGTTCTTTGATATGGTCTATGTTCTTAAGGATTAGAAATTTAGCACGGTGGAATCTAAATGAGTGTGTAAGTTGTGGTTTTCAAAATTGTCTTCCATATTTGAATTTATTTGTTTGTTCTTTCTTGAAGACATGCAAAGTTTCACGTCTAGGGGAATTGATGTGTCATGGTTTTATCGGTTTTTAAAACTTCTAATTCCACTAATTTATCAAATTTTTTATTGAGTCAAAGTGTTTCTTTTGAGTCTTTTAGTCGTCTATCAAGTCTTTACATGTTTAGGTTGCTTTGAAGGAAAATATGGTGTTAGATGTAGAACTGTGAAGAAGTTTGAGACGTTTGACATTCTTTCGAGGTCTTCCAGATGTCGGATTATTATGAGTTTTGGACACAAAATATCTTTATTCCAATTTAATTTGGCACCGGTCTAAGGTTATTATAATTGATGGTTCAAGGGTTAGGATTGTTTTACTGAAAACAGGTCAATATGGCGAGTAAGTGAAGAAATTGTGTCTAGGGAGCTAGGGATCGATCGATCCTCACTAAGGACCGACCAATCCATGGCCTGACTCTTTCCTTTTTCTAATTTAATTAGGTTTTAGTTTTATTTTCATATATAAAGGGATGCTCGACCCCAGAGGAACTCCAACCTTGTCTTAACAACTTTTTTCCTTTATCTTCGTAGCTTTGAGAGAATAAATATCTTACTCTTCTAGAAGTGTTTCCAAATCCCGTTATAATTATTTTGATTTTTATACAATCATTGAAATCGGTTTTTATGATTTTATGGATGTCTGAGTAATTTACATGTTGGGTTTAGGGGCTTTTCAAAGGGATTCATTGCTTGATTAGGTTTAAGTTGTTAAATTGGGGATTTACCTTTAGAGTTCTTCATCTTTTGTGTTCACAATTGATAACATCATATTTTTACCTATTTATATGGTTTTTATATGTTTTAATAAGGATTTTAAGTGAAACTAATGTTTTCTTTAGGAGTTTTGGATATATATGGATTTTAGAGTCTTTATAGGTTTTTGGACGAAAAGCATCAGAAAGTAGCATAATGAGCACTAGGAAAGTTTATGAACTCCAGATTCATAGCTACGTTTGAAGACTTTCCAGTGAGCTAAATTTAAGATTCTATATATCGTTGGAAAACTAGATGAGTCATCTTTCACCACCAAATGGAATCACTCCAATCCATTCCTCCAATCAAAATTAATGATGAACAAAAGATATGTTTGTGCAGAGTAGTGCCATCGCAGCACCAGAGGTTTCCCCCGCGCTGAAACCCCTCTTTGGCGCGCCCAGAGAGCCCGTGACTATGCCACGTCCACCTTCAAAGCTCTTTTGACCGAAACGACCAGGCTTCATTTAACTCGTCCAGAGAAGTTCTAAACTTAATTCCACTGCCTCTAAACCCTATATATACGAGTCCTTATGAACCCTTAAAGAGGAGAGCGAGTAAGGAGTAGCAGAGCCGTCCCCATCTATTGAAGAACCTTCTAAGAACCTCCATCTCCTTCGTTGCCTCCTTGATTCGTTTCTCAACTCTTTTCTTGATTTCCATTGTTTTTGTCTAAGGTAGAAAATCAATTACTCTAGAGAGAAGATCCCTAATATCCTCTTTAAACTTAGATATAATTATGCTTTCTATAACATACTTTGCCATGGTTTGTTTGATTATGTTTGAGTAATCTTTCGTTGTGTTTAGTGGGGGTGCTTGAAGGGGATTCATGGTTTAATGTTGTTATGTTATTAGATTTATTTTTTTCTCTATCTTATGATTAAGATTCTTCTATCTAGATTAGTTCTTAATGACTATTGTTTGATTGATCACTTGAAACTGAACTTAGGAGGAGGGTCCCGATGAAAGCGCATCATCCTTCTTCCGAACTAGCTAGATAGAGCAGTCATCTTCATGAACAGTTCATCAGCCGGAGTTGTTATGAGTTATGACCACTAGGATATAATGCGTTAATAGTATTTGTCGTGTGTCTACCTATTGGTTGAGTCAAAGAGGAGTCGGGACATAGTTAGTTTGCCTATAAAAAGTAGTCTTGCATTTAGAAGGAACCACCTTAGTGTTGTGAGTTCTAGAATCATATTAGAGAAGAATGTATCATAATTTCTGAAACCTTAGAGAGGCATGATCCCTAGATAGTCCCCATTCGCCCAACACATTTACCTATTGAATTTACATCGCTTTTTACTTTCTTAGTATAGTTTAGAAAACTCCAAAACATTCCCATTTATATTCGTCCTACTCTCAAAGAATTCATACTTGTGACTTCAAAATCTCTGTGGGCCTTAAACTACACACAATCAGTTTGTGCACTTGCAGCCTTAAAGTTGTGTCTATTGAGGTAAAACTTGACTCACATCAAGTTTTTGGTGCCGTTGCGGAGGTGATTTAGTCACTGTTGAATTTTTTCTAGTATACAACCCCTTTTAATTTTCTGATTTTTACAATTTTCGTTTTTACTTTAATTACCTTTGAGAACTTTTATTTCTTTCAAGTATTTTCTTGTGTTTTTGCAGTTTGATTAGGAATATCTACTCAGGGAGTGTACGTCATTATCAAGACATTGGACGACTTGAGCGAAAGCTAAGGAGACTTCAAAGAGAACAAAAAACATGGCTGAGGAAATAAACCAAGACCAAGGTGTTTTTAACCTTGGACAAAACCAATGAGTTCCAGCTCTAGACGAGCATGGACAACCTCTTCACGATGAAGAAGGCAACCCCATCTTTGATCTTGCACCACTCGGAGATGCAGAGAATATTGAACCTCTGGTTGGTCGAGAACAAGTGCCACGTGATGCTGGTCACCTAGGTGCAGGAGGAAACAATAGTATTTCTGCTCAACAGGCAGACAACTTCATCAATGCACAGCAACAAGCACATATTGATGCTAGACAAGCCACTTACATACCACCTTTGAGGAGAAGAACAATCGATGATTATGCTGTTCCAAATTAGTAACTTCATGATCGCTCTACTATCGACGTTCCTCACCCACGAAGAAAAGACTTTGAGATTAAACCTCAAATAATTGCCTTAGTAAAGCAAAATCAATTCCATGGACTGTCCACTAAGTATCCTGTGGATCATATAGACTTCTTTGAAGAAATCTGTGGCACTACACACTCATTCGGAATGCCTGAAGAATACTTAAAATGTAAAAAATTTTCCTTTTTCTCTTGCAAAACAAAGCACATAGATTGTTAAAGTCTTTATCAGCTAGATCGATTACCACTTGGAGAGGATGCAAGACCGCTTTCCTTAACCATTTATACACAAAGTCTCGATCCAACCTTCTTAGAAACAAGATGCATAATTTTCAACAAGGACCCATTGAATCTTTTCATGAAGCATGGGAGCGCTTTAAGGACTATGAATGTGATTGTCCTCACCATGGCTTCACGGATGGAAATCATATGAGTAGTTTCTATAGCGGACTGCATCATAAGTACCAACTTCCACTTGACACGGCCAGCAATAGAGACTTTTTCAATAAGACCATTGAAGAAGGAAGAGCTTTTATTGACAACCTAGCTGCAAGTAATAGCAATGGTTTTACCGAATTCGATAGGACTGTGCGCCTTAATGAATCTGACTCTAAGAAAATAGCTGAGCTTAAGAACATGAAAAGTCAACTTCTAAGGAATAATCAACGCTCCATACACGCTTGTGACACCATTGGAGGCACATAGGTAGTAAATTTATATGAGTGTGATCCTAAGTCAAACATTTAAGAAGGAGAAGTCAACTATGTTGGGGCTCAAGGATACTAACAAAACCGCGGTTACGGTAATAACTTTAACAACATTTTAAAAAACACTTCTAACCTTTCTTACAAGAACCCGAATGTGGAGAATCCTAAAGACCAGTTTAATCCACAAATTTCTAAGCCTATCCAAAAAAAGTTTCAAAACGCCAACTATGGTGGAGACAACTTTCAGCCTCGAGCTTCTTCCAACATCAACAGTGCACCATTCCAAACAAGACCAGCCCATGCAGCCATTACTTGAGAGAGCAAGCTTAAGATGATGATGCACCAACTACTTGATTCACACCAAAAGCAGACTCAAGAAATCCACACCAAGATAAACGAAGTCTACAATTACTTGAATGGTATGCTTGAGGGAATTCAAACCTTTTGTAAGAAGCTATAGACACAAGTCATTCAAACCGCGGAAGCCGTTGAAAGACAAGCTACAATACTACCATGAAAAACTAAAATTAATCCTATGGGATACTGCAATGCGCTCTCCACTGCACCAATCCCTACCTCTCAAGACTCCAAAGTCAACAAGACAAAGGCTAAAGTGCCTATCTTTGACTCCCATGAATATATGATCAACAAGACGTATTTCATCATCAATGAGAAGACAAAACACTACCCACCCATGGCTTCGCTTTCCTTGCACCATGACAAGCACATAATTTCCTAACTATCTTTGTGATTCTGGTTCAAATGTCAATGTTATGCCAAGACGTATTGCAAAGAAACTTGGATTACAAGATATAGTCCCATCAAATCTCAATCTAGTCTTTGGAGACTCCTCACAAAAGACACTAGCTGGTTTGATTTGTGACCTGCAGCTAGAGTTGCATTTTCCCCTACAAATTTCTACATTTTGGACATGGATAGAAGAGCCGATAAACCTCTAATCCTTGGGAGACCATTCCTTGCTATTGTTGAAGACATCATTGACCACACCAGCAAGAGAGCCACATTTTCTAACTTTGATCTGAAAGTGCATTATCCAACAATATCTTCCACCACTAAGACAAAGAGGAAGGAGATGAGTACAAGAGACCGTGATATCGACAAAGGAAGCTAAGAGAGCTTCCCAACCAATACTAAGGAGCCAATGATTAAACCATTACCACGTCCATATGGTAAAGTTAGAATCATCATGCCACCTAATCTCAAAAGGGCAACTAAGGAACAAATTGATGAGATGGTAAATCATACTAAGGAGCTATTACTGGGAACTAGATTCATTAGTGGAACTAACGAAGCTTAGCTCCTAATTGACAAGTCTACATCAAAGGATCCTCACCTAGAAGATGCTAACAGGAACTCAACTCCCAAAGCTACCTTTCACCAAGCCTAAAATGGCATCTAAGTCGAGCTAAGGACTTAAACCAAAAGTGCTTAATGGAAGGCAACCCATTGGTATGGTTTTAAATTTTAGAATAGTTTACTTTCATTGTTTTCATGTTTAGTATCAGGTTATGCATTAAAAATTAGAAAACAAAAGAAAAAGGAAGATGAAGGACAAGTTGGAGCCAAGACGGGATGAGGTTTTGCCAGCGCTCTTGGAAGAGCAGTGTAGTGCCATAAAGCCTTCCCAGTGCTGCAGCGTGCTCCCTAGCTGTGCCAGGAGCTCCTCTTGCTTCACCCAACTCCATTTCACATCAACACATCTTGCATCGCATTGGGTACGTTCTATTTAGGTTTATTTGTATTTAGTACTGATAGTTTAAGTTCATTGCCTTAGGTGAAACAAAAAAACACAAAAAAAAATTAGAAACATAGAAAAGCAAAAGGATGAAGGCAAAAGAGTATTGACTGTTAGGAGAACCTTGATTGATGGACAAAGAACAATGAGTTGGTCAAGAAGTATTAAAAACCAAACACTTGACTGAATCAAGAAGATTAACCATGGGAAATATGTATCACAAATGAGGTAAATCGAAAAAACAGAAGACAGAAATGGCAGCCCACCAGCGCTCCACTGAGGCTTGTTGCCATGCCAGAATAGCCATCCAGCACGGACGCGGGGGCTGGTGATGTGCCAGATGCTTCTTGGGCCATCTCCGAGTATTTTCTTTTTCTGATTCTTCATGTACCGTTTCCCAACAAATTCAACCTAAACTGAGGCACATCTCTAGACACAACTAAACTAAAAACGTGTAGGCCAAGGTAAGTTTACTAAACCCCTGTTTTAAAGGCATTTTTCAAAAATCTTTTTCGGGTTCAAAACCAACCTTTTAAAGAGATAATATTTTACTTTTTGGATCAAAACTATCACACTTCATCTCTTCCACACTTTGGAGAGATTGAACCCAAAATCACATATCTTTGAACATAAAGTTTTCTTAAAATATTTCACAAATTTCTCACTAAAATTTCGTTGGGATTCCAAATCCACTCTTATTATCTATTAATTACAAAGGTATGAACTTCTATTTCTTAATTTCTCTATGAATCTCAAATTGTGTATTTGTAAAAAAATTCTTCATACAAGCAATTAGATTGCTAGGAATTGTTGGAATATTCAATATATTGATTCTAGGATACTTAGCCATAGATTTTATAGTTATTTACAAGATAAATTTGAAAATATCATATGTTGAAATTAGGGTTCTTTAGAAATCCAAAATTGATGATGTAAATTTGATGAAATTCACTTCATTGCACTTCTTTGTTCATGTATATCATTTATAGGTTGAGTTTTTTTAACATGTTTGAGACTAAAATTTGAGAATTTGGAGTTCATAATTTTGGTGATTATCAAAAACAAAAATTGAATTATGATTTAAAAAAAATTGAAATTTTCTATAATTTTATACTCTCATTGACATTTACTTATGCTATGGTTTATACATATGTTTGTCAACATGATTGTTCAACTATAACATCATCGATTCACATTTATGGCCACTAATTTGAAATTTTTTATGTTTCTCATGTCTTTAGGTAGATATGGAGGTACAAATCAAATCAAAGAATTTGGCTAAAGGCACGAATCGCGAAAGACCAAGTCGCATAATGGAGTTGAACGATGATTTCGATGAGACAAGAACTAAGTATGTTAACAACAAAGAGTGATGCAAAGGAAAAACTCATGTTTCAAGGGAGAAAGAGGTGTGACCACCACTTGGCATCGATGTTCCTTTCCGGGTTTGGATGTAATCGCTACCACAGTGTTCTCCCAAGGACTGACAAGCGTTTACAAGCAGCACTAGACCTTGAATAGTCCAATATGGACAGTAGATAGGCGAGTCTATAAATCTGCTATGGACAAGATGGATATTTTACCAACACTAAAAATAAAGTACGAGACCATCTATTCTTTGGACATCAGCAAAGAAGTGATGTGGTACTTGGACGCCCTTCACATGGTCGCATTCCTATCTCTTACCAATCCCACCTACGCCGCAGAAGCACGATAGTTCCTCACCACCGTGACACTTTCTTTCCCCAAATGCAAACACCATATCACACGTGATGGGATTTTGAGCTTTATCATTGATGGTGTGACTCATTCTCTAACCATTCAACAAGTAGGGCTAGCACTTGGCGTTGAATACCATGATGCCATTAATTTTAGTTCATCTTTGGGAACCTAATTTTGGCCAAAGATTGCTCGTGGCGCCTACAGTTCTAATGGGGAGAAATAATGTCATATCAAATTCCTAGCTGTAAGACTTGTACACCATCTAATTTCTAAAGGCTTGCTAGAAAAAACCGAGGACGAGTTTTTCATGATGAGCTTTGTTTCCTCCAAGCATAATTCACACCATTAGCTACTCATGTGCATCACGCTTCTTTGCTAGCTTCCCAACTCATAAAGGTGAAGCAAGATGCTTTCACTTGTTCGGATCCAAGTCCTTCCACCACTTATGACGGTGTCATCACCGAAATTATGAAAGCAGGACTAGTAGAACTTGAGACAAAGACTCCACACCTGGATGAGTCTTGGATGGATGTCCAATGGCTTTCATCCATAAGGATCATCCCTAGCACCCAAATGTATCTTGAAAAGTTTGGATATAGGTACATAGTTCTGCCAAATTGGTACGTACCATACTACTTCCCTTCCTTTTACCACGCCTAAGTAAAGACACAATGAGCTGGACTCCAGCTTCTGCAGAGTTCCACAACGACTACCTCCCATACATCATTGGCCAGTACATTAAAAGGAAGGCCAGGATCATCCTCAAATCCACCAGACCAGCATCTCTACACCAGCCACAGCCACCAGCCCCTATAGACAACAGCCTCACCTTGCAAAAGCAAGAGAGTTCCGCTATATGCTTCAACAAGATAACGCAATGAAGGACAAATGCATCGTGCGTATGAGGACTATGATCAGGATGGCAGGACAACATGACTACCCTTATCCTTACGACACCACACAGGATTAGCCTCTTCATCTCACTCTCATCACGCCATGAGAACACTCAGCATCACCACCATCGTATTACCTACTTATCCCATTTTTTTATTTTATTTATTTTTATTTATCAAGTCTGTTTCATCTTTTCACCAACTTTTCCCACTGGGGACTGTGATTTAAGTCTAGGGAATTATGCTTATCCGTTACTAATGTATTTTTTGTTTTTTTTTATCTTTGAGTCATTTTAATGAATTTAGCGAGTCATTTATTTTTTCTGTTTTATTGAGTCAAAAAGTTGTAGGGAATTATGACATTGCTATATGATGATATTGACCAACATGTGTTCTAAACTATTTTCTGAGTGATAAAGTTGACAGGATTCGTTTAGAGCAGACAATATCTAGAACACCGCATTTGGATCACCCCTCTGAAATTTCATCTTGTAGAGATTCTGTTGGAACTGACGTCAACTCTATTTTATTGAACGAGTAAACCGGATCTAATTCTTCCTCATTGGATGTGTTAGCTCAGGACTCATTTACCATTTTTTCCACTCTCTTGGTTATCCTGAGTGGCCACTCATTTTTAGTGGTTCCACACCCTTAAACCAATAGTCTTCTAACCACAACCAATTTTTTTCACTTTTTCTTTTGCATCTATGTGCAAAAAGGACAAGGTTTTCCCTTTTAACAAGACTGGAGTTTCAGAAACCAAAAGGAGTATTGAGATATGAGTTGACAATTCATTATATTCATAACCACAAATCATAATCTGTGTTAGGTCTATTTGATTTATTGCAAATTTGTAGTGTAACATTGATCTCTGTGAATTCGATACCCAATCTATATTACTGCATATCTTGTGCATTTACAGTTATAATGAATGTTTAAAACCTAAGACATCAACAGTTAATATCAATATAACTTTTATATATATGTAAAATAACTCAGAAAGCATGTGTCGAATAGTAAAGAGAAACAATACAACATTAATGTAGATGTTATAAAAAGTATCATTAAATAAATATTTGGACCTTAAGATGTTGAAGTAACATATTAGTATATAATTTTTTAAAAATATTTGAATTACATTTGTAACTATCGGTGATATTTAAATAATAATTTAGAAGAGAAATAAATGATTTATTATGATTTTAATAAGATTAATAAATGAGTACAAAAATATTATTATCAGAACACAAAAAAACTCTCTGCCATAACATAACCAAATCTTACCATAACCAGAATTATTGGTCTTCCAGACATATTCATCAACTGGATCTCAATGTGCTTAACCTCGCCAACATTCTCAATTTCGGTTAATGGAAATATTGGTTGTTTTATCAAGAGCACAAAAGGTATAACGCAAGGGGATGATTTATCCCCTTACTTTTATGTTTTGGTGATGGAGATTTTCTCTAAGCTTCTTGATGCCCACTAGGCCTCAGATCATATTGGTAATCATCACCACACGACAAACTTGAAAATTTCCCATCTTCTGAACTCACAAAGGACAAAGCTTTTTCTACCAAGAATGGACCACTTAGAATCCCAAGAGCTATCTAGTTTCAGGTTTCGAATTGGTTTTCTCCCAATCATGTGGCTAGGCTTACTCCTGATGCACAAGAAGCTCAAAATCTTGGAATAGTCTCCTCTCTTAGACAAGCTAGAAGGTCAAATCAAATCTTGGGCTGTCAAGGCACCGCCATCACAACTTAAAAGACCTTAGTTTTTGGGCAGATGAAGAGAAACAAATAGACTCATGTAACTGGAAATTGCTTCTCCGCTTAAGAAAATTGGCGGGAAGTTTCATCTCTTGTACCGTGGTAAATGGATCTCTTACAAGCTTTTGATACAACACTTGGACTCTGTTACGCCCACGATCCTCAAAAGGATCACAAGTTGGGAATCACGGACTAAGGTTGGGAAGTATTATATTAAGGAAGAATCTAATACTTGGTCGCGAGAGAAGAAGAAAATAAGGGGAAAACATAAGGATTCCATGCTAAAACCCAAGAATCTAGCTGGAATGAGCTAAATAACCAAGCTAAGCTAGTTAGAGCAGCTGCCGGGTAGCTCGACGTAGCTTGACCAGCTTCCGGGTAGCTCGACCTAGCTGGACAAGCTGCCGAGTAGCTCGACCTAGCTGGACCATCTGCCGATAGCTCAAACTAGGTGGAAAGACTGTTCGGCAGTTGAGACAACTGGTTGGTCAGGTGAGCTGGTGACTAAGCTGGGTACCTAGCTAGGTAGCTTGGCTAGTCAAGGATGGTTATTGGTGACAGATACCGAGAATTAGCCGAACGGACACGAATTGGAGCATGCATGGTAACTGCAAAGCGGTTACCGAGAATTCAATGAATCTGCCCGTGCGGTTACAAAATTGGTTCTAAGCGGGTTTTTGCCGAGAATTAAATATAAGAGCGTCCTAAAAACACAAAAAAAAAACACAGAGAAAAATATATGGAAAATTCAAGAAGATTTCTAGAGACAATCTCCGAGAGAAACACTAAGGAGTTGCGAGTCCAAAAGCGAGTATCAAAGAAAAGTTGGTGCCGAGCAAAAAGATTGTGGTCAGGAGGAAGAACATTACAAGATATCTTGCCTTCAGTCATCTCTCACACCTAATATGACTTTATTAAAGCAATACTGCTTGTTGAGAATGTGCTTCTAGCCACTGAAATAGGCCAAGGTTATAACAAGCAACATATTGAGCCTAGAGAAATGCTAAAGGTTAATCTTCGCAAAGCTTTTGACTCGGTAAGATGGGAATTTATCTTGACCATATTGAGAATTATTGGTCTTCCATACGGATTCATCAATTGGATCTTAATGTGCTTAACCTCGCCAACATTCTCGATTTCGGTTAATGGACATATTGGTGGTTTTTTCAAGAGCACAAGAGGTATCATGCAAGGGGATGATTTATCACCGTATTTGTTTGTTTTTGTGATAGAGTTTTTCTCTATGCTTCCTGATGCCCAGTATGCCTCAGCTCATATTAGTAATCATCCCCACACGGCAAACTTGAACATTTCCCATCTAATGTTTGATGACTATTTGATGATATTTTTTTATGGAAACATCAACTCTTTGCATGGAATAAATGAAGCTTTTGCTTTGTTTGGCAGCTGGTCTGGCCTTCAAATGAACCCACAAAAGACAGTTTTTTTAGCAGCAATTAACCTCTTAGAATCCCAAGAGCTATCTAGTTTCGGGTTTCCAATTGGTTCTCTCCCAATCAGGTGCCTACGCTTACCCATGATGCACAGGAAGCTCAAAATCTTGGAATACTCCTTCCTTAGACAAGCTAGAAGGTAAATTTAAGTCTTAGGCTGTCAAGACTCTCTATTATGCTAGTCGACTCCAGTTATTATCATCAGTCATTTATGGAACAATTAATTTCTAGATCTTATCAAAAGGCTGCATTGTAAAGATTGAATCAATGTGCTCACGTTTCTTGTGGACAGGGACACTGATAATTTCCATTCTACAAAAGTTGTTTGGTCCTTTATTTATTTGCCCAAAAAGGAAGGTGATAGTTGGGGAATCACGGACTAAGTTGGAAAAGTATTAGATTAAGGGAGAATCTAATACTTGGTCAGGAGAGAAGAAGAAAATATTGGGAAAACATAAGGATTCCATGCTAAAACTCAAGAATCGATCTAGAATAAGCTGAATGACCAAGCTAAGCTAGTTGGACCAGATGTCGAGTAGCTCGACCTAGCTAGACCAGTTGCCGAGTAGCTCAACCTAGCTAGACTAGCTGTTGGGTAGCTCGAACCAGTTGGAAAGACTGTTCGGCAGTTGAGACAACTGGTCAGTCAGGTGAGCTGGTGACTGAGCTGGGTACCTAACTTTGTAACTCGACTAGTCAAAGACGGTTATTGGTGACAGATACCGAGAATCGGCCGAGCGGGCACGACCTGGATCATGTGTGGTAACTGGAGAGCGGTTACCGAGAATTAAATGAATCTACCATGGCGATTACAAAATCGATTCCAAGCGGTTTTTTGCCAAGAATTCTATATAAGAGCATCCTAAAACACACAGAAAATCACCGAGAAAAATATAAGGAAAACTTGAGAAGATTTCCAGAGACAATCTCCAATTTGCGAGTCCAAAAGCGAGTATCAAAGAAGAATCAGTGTCGAGCAAAAAGATCGATGGTTCGGAGGAAGAATAGAACCAACACTCTAATCAATCAGAGTGATCAAGGTAAGTACGAGTCCGAAGTTTCGTGCTCGGACCCGTATTTTACCGATAAGTTAAAAACAACTAAGGGGTTATTAGGGCCAGGGTCGAAACGTGTTAAACGTTCATACTCTACATATGCATTCATCTAATTTTTACTAAGTAATTATAGAATACTTATACTTTTTGGCTTTTAGGAAAAAAAAGTGATCATGGGAAGGATTTGACTTAGGCACGAGGCTCAAGGGCGGGAAGATGGTATCATATGACTTGAAATAACGTATATGCAAACTCATAAGTTGTATCAAATCCTCTTTTTTATAAATAAAATATCTGGTTTGTTTGTTTACTCTAATTCTATCATATTGACTCTATGTATATGAATCACGGAATTAACCTCGAATGAAATTAGCTAAGGCATATATCCTAAAAATGGATTACGGATCGGGAAGAACCTTCTTGGACTCGGTAGTCTGGCATGAGTTTTTTTTAGACTCCCTTTGGCCCGCTCATAAATATTTTCGGCCTAGAGGGACCTAAAGTCTTACGAGTACCATTCTATGCAAAAGTAAGTGAAGCTTGTGATCACTTAGGCTTGACTTTGGCTGCTCCCCACTCTGAGGGGGCTATAAGTCTTCAAGTACACCTAACCACTATCACGACTCCAACAGATTCAAACCAGGTAGTTTTTTACAACTAGAATATTAATGGCTCAGATTTTCCCTCCTCTTGTTCACAGACCTGGGAATGCATACGGCCAGGAGAAGCCCCTAAAGATTGTCCTCTTTTGTTTGGTTTAAGGGAGCAACCCCTAAACATGCTTTCATGATGTCGCTTCCTACTTTGGATAGACTGGGACAAGATCAAGATTAGTTTCCTGGAGGATGCAGATCCCATCTAACTGTTGTCTTTGTGATGATTTTGATGAAATAAGAGATCATTTACTCCTTCACTGTGAAGTAAGTGTGAGACTATGGAAGTTAGTTTTGCCACGATGATTGTTTGGACCAGATCCAATGGGACCTACTCTTCGAAAAATCGTTGATCATGCGACGATTTACCACTTATGGTGCGAGCGCAATAACAGACTTCACAATCAGCAAACGACACCATTTCATCCAAGAGACACCGGCGAAAGTTCAGGAATCTCATGGGATTATGATTACAATGGAAATAATCTTTCTTTTTCTCCATAAAATAGAAAAAATATTTTAACAAGTTAACATCACATATATATCTGCACCACTATCGTTGTAACCCATTTTTCTCTAGGTGCTACCACCAAGATCTCTACCGTATTCTTGGCCAGATTTGTAGTAATTATTGTCATCTCAACCATCACACCACCACTTGAATCATATGTACCACCACATCTATATCTTAAGAACATTGCATAGAAATTTTGATTAACATACACCCAATTGCTTTCATTGGAAGAAAATTACAAAAACACAATAAGATTGTGGATTTACTGCAAAAT
Source organism: Cardamine chenopodiifolia (assembly GCA_963922655.1). NCBI lineage: Eukaryota > Viridiplantae > Streptophyta > Magnoliopsida > Brassicales > Brassicaceae > Cardamine > Cardamine chenopodiifolia. The sequence continues at coordinate 9,882,651 of OZ000486.1, read as the reverse complement.
CTATTGATAATCTAAGAAATTGAACTTAGCATTCTAATTTTATATCTTCCCATAACATACTTTGTTAGCATGTACTTTAAAAATAAAATAAATGAGTATAAATGTATTGTTATATTTATTAGAATGGTATTGATGTTATATATATGTAACATGTAAAGTAGAAAACTAGCAAATTAAAATAGTATAATCAAACAAATAGACACACCAGTATATTTATTATCTCAATCCCTCCTATGGGAAGATATGCATCAACCTCTCAACCAAAGAGTCTTCAAGAAAATTTGCGCTGTCAACATCACCTATATGAAATACTATCACATATTGAAAAGGAAAGCTCCGGTATTTTACTTTAAATTAGATATTTTTACAAAGGGAATTCGGTTTTTAGAGATACTCTCTCTCTAATGTGCAAGATAAGGAAAGAAAGGGAGATTAGGTAAGCGATTAGGGCGAACCTTGAGCCTCACGCTGATGGCTGTGCTGCCGCTGGGGCACCCTCCTGCCGCCGCTAAGGAGGTTTCGCCTGTCGGTAAGGTTTCTCCAACCATCAACTCTCTATACTCTGTTTCTTTGAATGCAGATACATAGGAGGTTTTTACAACCAACTCTTCTGCCTTTGCTCCGCTGGCCCAAGCTTCTTCCGCCTCTGCTCCTCTAGCTTCTATTTCTTTCGCCGCTGCCCTGACTGGTTCGCCAGCCTCTGTGCTCATATCCGATTCAGAGTCTTCGATGGTCTCGGCGACTCTCTGTTCTGTTCCGCCTGTCGAAGGCTCTGCTTCCTCGGGATCGGTCACTACTTCTGTTTCAGCGTCAGTCACTGCTCCTCTTTTTGCTTCAGGGCCTGCGGCACTCGATTCTAGTGTTGATGCGATTCACTTAACAGAGCTCTCGATCTTAGCTAAACCTGTTCAAACCATGAAATTACTTGGCTCTGCTTCAGTCTCTGGCCCTCTGTTGTCTTCTGGTACTACGGTCACACTTGCTCCACCAGCCTCAAGCTCAATTTCTGCACCTTTTAACAATACTAAGGCGGGCTCTACGAAATCATGGGCTTAGGTTACAAATCAGTCAAAACTCATGAAGTTTGATCTTTCGAAACACTCTACTGAAGGCAGTGAACTCCTTGTAGTCCCTGATGATATTCTTTTAGAAACTCCATTATGGGAGGATTTCTTGATTGGTCGAATTTACAGTTGCGGCTCCCCATATTGCCAAGATTCACGTAATCGTGAACAAAATTTGGAACCTTGGAGACAAGAAAATCAAGATAGATGCTTATGTCATCGATGAAATATCTATCAAATTCAGGATCAAGAACATCAACGCCCGGACCCGCATTCTCCGACGGGAAATGTGGAACATATGCGAGCTCCCTATGATCGTTTCCAAATGGTCACCCATCCTTGCGGATTCCTAGCCACAACTCCGCTCGATGCCTATGTGGGTTACTATTCACAAAGTTCCTCCATCTATGTTTACTTGGCCGGGTCTCAGCTTCTTAGCAAGTAGAGTTGGATCCCCTCTTCATCTTTATCAAAAAACCGAGCTTGTCACATCATTTGAGGAAGCAAAAATCTTTATTCATGTTGATTTAATGAAGGACCTTCCTAAGGACTTCAAATTTGATGTAAAAGGATCTGAGTGCTGTGCTGAATTTAGCTATCCCTGGCTGCCCATGAGATGCTCGATATGTAGGCAATGGGGAGACCAGGCTGAGGGTTGTCTGAAACGGTTCATTGAAAAACACCCTTCCCCTACAGAGAAAGGCCAACCACGCTGTTCCCCCCTGCCCGCCACTCCTCTGCCACGGTCTATGGAGGCATCTCTGCCACATCGTCGCCTTAGTGTTGGCCTGGAAAAAGGTGAAATAGTCACCTCTGTGCCTCCGAAAGCTCAGGAATGGAATCTGGTAACAACGCCGAATCGCTCAAGGAAGAATAGCCGCAAGAAAACTCGTGCGGTGGAGGCTTTGAGGCTCTTGCTATTACAGATTCTGAGGCTGAATCTAATGCGAGTCTTCAGTGCATTGAGGCAGGTCCCCTTCTGTCATCTACGGTTAATGTCCCTTCGTTGATTCCACCTAAGCTGAGTGGCTTTGCTTCATCAGGATCAGCTCCTGCTTTAGTTTCTGCTCCTGCTAATTCTGTTTTAACTTCTGCTTTAGTTTCTGCTCCTATTTCTACTTCAGTGCCTCTAGCCGTCGATACTAGTGTTATGATCTCCAAAGTTTCACCAGTCTCAGCAGCTCCCCCTGTGGTTCACTTGGATGTCTCACGCTCTGCTCAACCTGCTTAAACCATGCTTTTACTTGGCTCTGCTTCATCGGGAACAGGCTCTGTTTCAAACTCGGCCCTTCTTCCATCTACGGTTACTGTTATATCATCACCTACAGTTCCATCTGCTTCAGTGCAAACTCCGCCTGTTCTTGCTTCGTCCCAGCCTGTTTCTGCTATATCCCAACCTGTTTCGTCCACTCCGGTTATGTCCCCATCTGGTGCTACCAATCTCCCACAATCTATCGAGAAACCGAATTCTCCTGATCACTTAAACTTTCAAATAATAGGCTCCCAGGTTCAGCCTCCTAACCTTTCCAGTCAATTCCTGCAACTTCCTTCTAACCGTTTCAGTCAGCGAAGCAGTGTCCCTTCAGAGTTCCAGACAGCTCTAGTGTCTGCTCCTCTAGCAAGACTCAGCACCGGTAAAGCTACGTCCTCTAGCTTTGCTGCTCCGGCAGCTTTTTCGTCGAAAGGGGTTGTGTCTAACCCAGCGACTTCAGGCCTGATTTTGTCTGCCTCTGTTGAATCTGCAGAGGCTGGGTTTCAAGAGATCCCCCAGTTCACGATCTCTCCTCCAGGACTCACAAACACCTTTAACACAGTGCTATCAGACAGCAAGGAGACTATGTTGTTGAAAGGTTCAGAGCTGGACGTTAGTAAAGGGGGCGTCTCCATCCAAACAGTGGTGTTTGGACACGGAAATTATCTGGAACTAAGGTCAAAACAAGTAGGCATGGTTCCAAGCACGACCATTCAGGAAGAGAAGAATGGCTCTCAATTAGTTCTTGATGGATCTGTGACACATGCTTACCTCCCTCGCTCTTCCAAGTCAAAAGGGAGATTAGAAGGATCAAAGAAACCTAACCAGCCCCTGCAAGGTGGTCTCGGCAAAAGGGTTCTCCATAAAAAAACCTAAGTTAATGTCTGTTTTTTTCTGGAATATGCGGAGTTTCAATAAGAAACGTAAGCACTCTATTCTGAAAAATTGGATCATCTCAAAGCATTTGTTGCTTAGCGCGGTTTTAGAAACTTGAGTCCATGAATCAAGAGCGGCTCCAATGATCTCTACCCTTCTTCCTAATTGGTCTATGACTTCAAATTATGCTTTTCATCCTCTGGGGCGAATTTAGGTGCTCTGGGATAATCGGGTCTCTCTGAGAGTTGTATCGATGGGCGCACAGATTATTTCATGCTTGGTCTCTATAGATGATGGTATGGATTTTCTAGTGTAATTTATCTATGCTTCTAACTCAGCGGAGGAGCGGGTCACCCTTTGGACTGACTTAAAAGCTCTAAAAGCTTCGCCTACTTTCAGTGATTTGTCGGGGTTGTGTCTAGGAGATTTTAATGACATCTTGGCTAGTGATGAGCATTCTGGAGGTCTTCATGTGGCTGCGTATCCTAGTATGCTCACCTTTCAGGAGACAGTTCGTGAGTGCTCTTTGGTTGATATGGTCTACCAAGGTCCTCTCTTTACGTGGTGCAACAAACGAGAAAACGATTTGATTTGTAAGAAGCTTGATAGGGTTTTAGTCAATGACGTTTGGCTTCACACACATCCAAACTGGTACTGTGTTTGAAGCGGGGGGGGGGGGGGGCTCGGACCATCTCCGCGCCCATGTTAACCTTTGGGGTACCTCCTTAAACCCCAGAACCCCCCTTAAGTTCTCTAATACGCTTCTGCTGGTAGCTGAGTTATACCCAATGGTGGAGGCCTTCTGGACCACTACAGAGGGGTTATTTGTTTCCACGTCTTCACTCTTTCGTTTCTCTAAGAAATTAAAGGCGCTAAAACCTCAACTCAAAGCACTGAGCCGTGTAAAGCTACATCACTTGTCTAGGCGAGCTGATGAGGCTTATGCAGATCTATGTGCTTACCAAACAATCACCTTATCTAATCCAGATTCTTCTGCAGCTGCTTTGGAAGCTTTACCCTTTGAGAAATGGGAGAAAATTTCTCATTTAGAGGAGGTCTTCCTAAAACAAAAAGCGAAGCTCCATTGGCTAGAAGTTAGAGATAAAAATAATCGTTATTTCCACAATGCAATTAAGGAACGACAGTCTCGCAACGCTATTAGGGATATTCGGGACCCAAATGGAGTTAGCCTAAAGCATCAAGATGAGATTAAGGCAGAAGCGGTAAGGTATTTCACTGATATTTTCACGCACGACCCTTCGGACTATACAGGTTTGACGACCTCAGCTTTGTCCACTCTTCTAGAGTTCCGCTGCTCGGAGTTAGAGAAGACTCATCTATGTGCACGCCGGAAGAGATCAAAGGGGTTCTGTTCTCCATGCCATCTAACAAATCACATGGTCCTGATGGTTACACGGTGGAGTTCTACAAGGAGTTGTGGCCTCTAATAGGTGGGGATTTTGTTGCGGCAATCCAGTCATTCTTCACCTTTGGTTTTCTACCTAATGGGATCAATACGACGATCTTGGCCTTAATTCCCAAGAAAACTAATACGGAAGAAATGAGAGACTATAGACCCATTTCTTGCTGCAATGTTCTCTACAAGGTTATTTCAAAGATTCTAGCAAACCGTCTTAAGACAGTCCTGGATGGGTTTATAGCTCCGAATCAATCAGCTTTTATCAAAGACCGCTATCTCATGGAGAATCTTCTCTTGGCGTCAGAATTGGTCAAGGACTACCATAAACCTGAAATCGCGGCTCGATGTGCTATGAAGATTGACATCTCAAAGGCTTTTGACTCTATCCAGTGGTCGTTTCTTCTCAACATCCTCGCCACCATTCGGATCCCGGATATCTTTATTCAGTGGATTAGGTTGTGTATCACTACCCCTTCCTTCTCGGTTCAGGTCAATGGTGAGCTCGCAGGATTTTTCCAGAGCTCTAGAGGTTTGAGACAGGGCTGCTCTCTGTCGCCCTATCTTTTCGTGATCTGCATGAATGCTCTATCGATGATGCTGAATAAGGCGCATATATCGGAAAATTTGGCTACCACCCAGGCTGTCGTAGTCTCTCGATTACTCACCTCTGTTTCGCAGATGATATCCTTGTCTTCTCGGATGGGAGGCCTCTGTCTATCGCAAGGATCCTGGAGGTGTTTGAGGAGGTTGGTAGATTTTCAGGCCTGAAGATTAGCCCCGAGAATTCCACTTTGTTCTTGGCGGGGGTCATGGATTCGTGCCGCACCACTATATCCACTCGTTTCTCGTTTGATATGGGAAGCCTCCCTGTTAGGTACCTTGGGCTACCCCTTCTCACGAAGCGGATGACCAGGGCGGATTACCAGCCTCTCATTGATAAGATCACGGCCTGGATCAGCTCCTGGAAACATCGTCATCTATCCTTTGTGGTAGACTCCAGCTTCTTACCTCGGTCATTTCAAGTCTAACGAACTTCTGGATTTCTGCTTTTTGTTTACCAAGTGCATGCGTCCGGGAGCTCGAAAGACTCAGCACCGCCTTCCTTTGGTCGGGGCCGGATCTCAACCCCAGGAAGGATAAGGTGGCTTGGTCAGAGGTTTGTAGGCCAAAAAAGGAGGGAGGATTAGGTATTAGGTCAATTGAGGATGCAAATAAGGTTAGTTGCTTTAAGCTTATTTGGAGGATCACCTCAGCAAGAAACTCCCTGTGAGTCAATTGGGTGCAGAAGAATCTAATCCGGACCGGCTCCTTCTGGTCGGTTAATGTAAATACTTTGGCTGGCTCTTGGATCTGGCGGAAGCTAATTAAATATCGGGATCAAGCAAAGAGCTTCCATCGGATGGAGGTAAGGAATGGCCTGGATACCTCCTTTTGGTTTGATGCGTGGACTCATCTTAGTAGACTACATGATCTTCTGGGTGATAGGGGCTGCATTGACATGGGGATTCCTCTTTCGTCCACCTTGGCTGAGGTTTTTTCTACTCACTGAGTAAGACGTAGGCGGGCTGTTCTCTTGAACTCAACCTACTTGGAGTCACGCCCCGAGGGTGTTCAAAACTGTCTTCTTCTCGAAGAATACTTGGAATCAATTGCTGACAGGCCATGAGACCACCGCCTGGTCCAAAGGTGTGTGGAGGTTCTCCCAAGCCACTCCAAAATATTCTTTCATGGTTTGGCTTGCGGTTCTGAATAAGCTTTCGACGGGAGATAGGATGTTATCTTGGGCCAATGGTGGCAAATTCTGGTTGTGTTCTTTGCAATAGAGCGCTGAAAACTCGAGATCATCTGTTTTTTGAATGCAGGTTCTCTTCCGTCATTTGGAATGACCTCATCTCTGTCCACCTTTAGTCGAGGTATGTTAATCGATTTCAGATATTATTGCTATGCTTTCTGCCTTGGTGTTTGTTGGTAATTGCAGGTTTATTCTAAGATACGCTTTCCAAGCAACGGTCTATACCTTGTGGCAAGAGCGTAATCGGCGTAGATATGGAGATCAACATAGAGGACATATGGCTATTATCAAAGACATAGACCATATAATTCGGAATCGCCTTTCTACGGTTGAAAGGAGGGGTCGGTTCGGAGCCATTTTGCAGGAATGGTTTGGAGGACGGAGTCCATAAGCCCGGAGAGTTTTCTGAAGGATTCTACTTGTGCATTCTGTTTTCTCTTTTTAGCTCAATCATTAATGGCGTGTACTCTTTTTCCCAATACCCGGTTTTGTCCCAACTGGGTTTTTCGGGATTAGGTTTTAACGAGGCCGCCATTATTGATTCTTAAGAGTTTTCTTTCTATATCTTCATGTTTATAAACATCGGTAAACACTTGTTGTAAAAAAGTTTTTTTTTTCTTTGAATATAATTTTACATATTATTTAAAAAAAAGAAAAGAAAAATTCCATACTTGTTCATGGATCGAGCTGGAAATTTTTTGTTCTATGATTTACCGCAGCCAAATATCACTTTAATTGTCTCTCGTGAGAACCTCTACTTTCTCCCTGCACATGCGTACCTTTTCCCTAATCTGGCTTCACTCACTAGGTCACCTCCTTGACCTTCCATTAGGCCACCGTTTCACCAAGCAAAACATGCATATGATGATGAGATACTCGAGGAACTAATAAACCAACAACATGATTACCCATAGCAGCCACATCAACTCTTGCCATCAAATTCTAGCCACTACACCTTACCGCAACTTCCACCACCGGATGCTGAATTTGAAAGGAAGCAATGGATCATTGACACATGACGCACAAAAAATGAGATGCTCCACAATATTTGTTCAGTCATCTCCAAGATCATACTTTCCACATGTACGTCTAGTCCCCAAGTCAAACACAGGATCTGGTGGAGAGGTACACTCTCATTCTTTTAATCAAACTGCAGATAGCTGTCATAACATTCACAGGAGATGGCTAGTACAGAGCCAGAGCTCCAGTGAGAGCCCATCCAACCGCCACTGATCTCGAATAGCACACTACTTTCTCTTGTTTTTACTATTTTGTTTCAATTCACATTTCTTTGAGTATGTTTGGCATCTTTTTTTGGTTTTGCTCTCGCACCGGTCGGTGTAAAGTAAGTCTCAAAGAGGGTGTAATTTGTCTACTAATTTTCTTTGGTTTGTTTTATTTCTTTTTTACGTGTTTTATTTTGAGTTAGTCTATTCTTAATGGAATTAAAGCATGTTAGTTTTATTGAGTCAAAACGTTTTTTTGGAAACTATGAACTTTTCTTAGGGAATTGTACCATGTTGAATTTCATTGCCTTGGACCACTTTAGCATTGTTTGATTCGAGCCCAGAAAAGCTGAAAAATCCATAGCTTGATCTTCTTACCGGAAACTTCCATTCGCTTTGAAATATAGAGATGATTTGAATTCAACATTTCTTATTTGAACTTAATTTGTACTTAACTTATCATACCTAGGGGGTTGATATCAATTATTTGGATCCATACATCTAGAATTTTTTTTACACCATTTTACCGCACTTTGTAAACTCTATATTGCCACAGTCACTACAAGAGATTCAATAGAAGTCGTCTCTTTGATTTACTTCGGTTTCTGAACCGACAAGTACTCATTAAAATACATGTAAACTACCGGCTAGTCCTCATTTTCTAGTCTACATCTGACAAGTTGTTTATTCCTAAGACCACGCCATGATAATTGATTTCCATAACATGATAATCTGACAAGTTGTTAAATTTCAAATAGGATAAATAGGATTTGGATTGGATCAGATTTAAATATTAGGTCAGATTGTAACTTATGTTTATTTGGTTTTTGATCCTAATGAATGAAATCAAAAGTTCACATAAATGTTGTTGGCCACATATTTTTTGCATCTTGGTATATGTTACCATGTATCAAGTATTTGTAGTGTGGATAAAGCTTCATTTTTTTAGTTGAAATGTGTATGGTATGTATCTGACAAACATTTTTTCTTTAAAATTTTCTTTGGAAAAAGAAGAGTTTTATCTTTGAGACTAGGACGTCTGATTTGAGAGGAGGAAGAAACTGAAAAAGAAAAAATGAAGGACAAAAAACCTTATTTCGATGAAAGAACTATTCGAAAAGAAATTTAGCTGCTGAAACCAGAAGACGAAAATAAATAGAAAGAGACAAACAAAAAATTGTGGATTCTGTAGGTGGATCCGAATCTCTATGGACACAGTTCAGATTATGGTTGGTTCTGTAAGTGGTCTGGATAAAAAATGACTGGATTGACAAATAGCTAAATTAATTAAAAATAAAATTAATCGGTTTTTCGTTTAAAAGAAAATAAAAATAAATATTGCAAGTGGAACGACATTTTTTTTTCAATCCATTTTTTAGGTCAAATATTGGATTTGGTCAAATTGGATAAAGTTTGGTTAAATATTGGATCCAATTCAGTTTAGTAAAACAGTTATTGGGGTCGCAATCCCGCGAGGGTGAGCTAACTCCAAAAACCCGTTCTCAGTTCAGATTGCAGGCTGCTACTAAACTGAATTGGATCCAATATTTAACGGAAAAAATATCAAAAAAACCACGAACTTACATATTTAGGCAATTTAAAACACGAACTTTGCTGTAAGCTATTTAAATTATAAATTTGCGTTGACTAATGTTTTGAGGCATGAAATTTTCGTTGACCCGGCCAAATAACACACGACGTTAAATCCGATAACGGATCAACAAACATGCGTTAACCACTCTCCGTCAGTAACAAAACGACGTCGTTTTGAAAAAAATTAAAATGTCAATAAAATCACAAATTTTCAAAGTTAGGTCATTTAAAACATGAATTTATTGCAAAACAATTAAATCATCATTTTTTTGTTTATTTCTCAATATATACTGTTTGTATTTTTTTATAAAAGAGTGTTTTTAATAATTAAATCTATACAATTATGAAATAATTTACAAAAAATTGAATCCAATTAGTTAGGGTTAAAAAACCGTATTTTAATCGGTTTCTAAATTGTTTAATTTTTTATAAAACCAAAAACCGTTAATTATGTTATATCTATACAATCATGAAATAATTTACAAAAATTTGAATCCAATTAATTACGGTTAAAAAACCGTATTTCAATCGGTTTCTAAATTGTTTATTTTTTTATAAAACTAAAACCGTTAATTATGTATTGTTTTCTTTCTCAATATGTATTGTTTGTATTTTGAGAAAGAATAGAAAACAATACATAATTAACGGTTTTTAGTTTTATAAAAAATTAAACAATTTAGAAACCGATTAAAATACGGTTTTTAACCGTAATTAATTGGATTCAATTTTTGTAAATTATTTCAAGATTTTTTAGATATAATGATTAAAGACATTCTTTTATAAAAGATACAAACAATACATATTGAGAAAGAAAACAATGCATAATTAATGATTTTTGGTTTTATAAAAAATTAAACAATGTAGAAACCGATCGAAATATTGTTTTTTAACCATAATTAATTAGATTCGATTTTTGTAAATTATTTCATGATTGTATAGATTTAATGATTTAAAACACTCTTTTATAAAAAATACAAACAATACATATTGAAAAAAAAAATTGATGATTTAAATGGCCTACAACAAATTGATGTTTTAAATGGCCTAAATTTGAAAGTTTGTGATTTTATTAACATTTTTTTCTCTTTCAAAACGACGTCGTTTTGTTATTGACGGAGAATGGTTAACGTCCGTTAGTTGATCCGTTATCGGATTTAACGTCGTGTCTTATTTGGCCGGATCAACGAAAATTCATGTCTCAAAACATTACTCAACGCAAATTTATGATTTAAATGGCGTACATCAAAGTTCGTGTTTTAAATGGCTTAAATATGTAAGTTCGTGGTTTTTTGACATTTTTTCCTTAATAAAACCGCTGATTTCAATCGGAAATGTTGAATTGTGTAAAAATAAGAATTCGTTATGTTTATTGAAGAATGATAATTTTTTTGGGTTGTAGAGTAAAGAAATGAAAAATATATGGGGTCTTGTTTAAAATATTAAACTTTGGATGGATTGCTACCGTTAATCCAAATAAAAACAAATTATTTATTAGACTGACAGTGTTTCAGATTAAAATAAAAAATTGAAGGGAGATGAATTTACCATTGACCTTTAACCGAAATCGAAGAACACTCTAAATCCTTCGAAAATAAACAGAGATTTCAAAACAAAAACTTCAATCAAATCAATTTTCTCCGATTCATTGCAACTAGTTTTATCGGAGAATCTAATGACTTCCTCAAAATCTCACTACAAGGAAAAAATCGCCCGTCGGAGGTCAGTAATCTTCACTTTCCCCTTCCTATTTCAACACTAGGGTTTTTTTTTTTTTTTTCTAAAGTTCGTACCTTTTTTTCCAAAGGGAGGAGAAATCAGAGGAATTAGATAATCCAAAGTATAGAGACCGTGCTAAAGAACGAAGAGAGAATCAAAATCCTGATTATGATCCAACAGAGCTTAATTCTTTTCACGCTGTTGCTCCTCCTGGAGCAGTTGATCTTCCGTAAATTTCTTTGTTCTAAATTACTTTATTATATCTTAATTGGGTTTTTTCTTCTTTTAATTTTCTGTTTTCGTGTACTTTTTTTGTAGTGCTGCTGATGCACTAAAGCTCTCTATTGAGAACAGCAAGTATCTTGGAGGTTTGTGTTTAGGCTTTTAAAATTGTTCAATTTGGTTTTTTGATCTTTACTTAGATGCTTATATTGTGTTTTTATTATATGGTAAGGTGATGTTGAACATACCCATTTGGTTAAGGGTTTGGATTATGCTTTGTTGCATAAAGTACGAAGTGAAATTGATAAGAAACCTGATGGTGAAGACGCTGGTGGCAAGACTAGGTAGGTTTTGGTTTATTGACTCATTTGGTTTGTTTGATTCAAGTGCTGAGTGTTTTTTCTATTGATAGTGTGGCTAAGGAAGATCAACGAGTTACTTTTCGTACTACAGCTGCGAAGGTATGTGATTTGATCAGAATTTTGTGTAGATGAGGGGAAAGTTTTGGAATGGAGATAAGGTTTGATGTTTTTGTCTCGTGTCGCTGATTTGTTTCAGTCGGTTTACCAATGGATTGTCAAGCCTCAAACTATTATCAAGTCTAATGATCTTTTCCTTCCTGGTAGAATGACATTTGTATATGATATGGTAATACTTCTTTACCTCTTTTGTTTTTTTCGGGAAGATTCAATCTTGTTACATGTTTTTTTATCTTTCTTTGTCTGAGGAAGTACTGATATATGTTTATTCTGCTTGCATAATTGTTCTTTTGAGTATAAGTTAGTTAAATTGTCTTTTAGTCAACTACTAATTGTCTTTGAGCCGCTTTGTATTACCCTGTAAACGATTTAATCAGCATATGATGTAATCTATTTTAAGAAATCTTATGATCAGAATTGGTTGAAAAGTGTTTTAGTTCGTCTTTCGTGTCTGGTTTTCTTGAAGAGGCATATCCTTTTTTGGCAGAAAAAGACATCATACTAGAGAAAAGATGGTTGAATATACTCTTGGTTTTTGGTAGAGTTATGAGTGAATTGATTCACCAGTGTCCCTAGTCAGCTAATCTTAGTACAATTTTATTCTGCCCTTTGATGGCCTGTTGATGTCAAACACCCACTATCTCATATCCTTCGTTTTCATTCTATTTGTTGCTATGTAGGAGGGCGGCTATAGCCATGATATACCAACCACGTTATATAGGAGTAAAGCTGACTGCCCAGTGCCAGAGGTACGTATACTTGAAACTCCTTGTTGCAATAGTCTTCTTGATCCTGGAGATATCTTAGGATGTTTACATATGAAATAATTGTTGTGATTCAAATGAAATAAGCCAGCCCACTTTGCCTGTATCTGCAGCCTTTTCTTTAATAGTGTTAATGAAATTTATTCAGCTAATATTAGTTAGATGTCATGGGTCTGGTAGAAGCATATACTTTTCTTAAGTAATGACAAGAATATTTTACAATAGATTCATCTTTCTTTCTGCTAATATTGAACCAAAATTCGTTTTGTGAAAGTAGTGTACAGAAAATATTTTAAAATTTTAGGTGAAGTCACTGCAGCAAATTGTTTAGGAGAAATTGTTCTTTAACAGGCACAAATGCTCTGTCTTATCTCTCCAACAGGAACTTGTTACCGTCAATGTTGATGGTTCTGTGCTAGATCGAATTGCTAAGATCATGTCATACCTTCGTCTTGGAACATCAGGGAAAGTTCTCAAGAGGAAAAAGAAAGAAAAAGATGGCAAAGGTATTTTGCATGTTCAGTATATGATCGTACTATTGGGGCATTTTCTAGCTGCACTTGCATTGTACAATGATTTGAGTATTAGCAGTCTTGATTCGTTTACACTGGTTTCCTGAAATTATTGGTTCTCTGCTTTTCTCCAAATATATTAACAATTTGGAGCCAAGAATGTCCTTGGTCTTCAACCAAAATACTAGTAGTATATAATGATATCTTGATTTGGTCGCTTAGTGGTATCTGGATATATGACTATGTGTAGGCATGGTTGTGTGACCTCTTTTTAATATATTATGCTAATGTGGTGCCAGTACATGTTGTATATCTTCTTAATGCGATTTAAGTTAAGAATTGGCTGATTTCTGATTCTTTGGCAATATCAGTTGCTATTTTCTATTATCCTAAGTTCATGCATTTTGTTTCTTCTTTTGCCCCATCAATCACAATTGTTGCAACTTTTCAAATGCAGGAAAGATGTCAGCTAATGCTAATGATTATGATGAAGACAATAATCAAACTAAGATTGAGAATGGATCTTCTGTGAACATGAGCGAAAGGGAAGTTTTGCCTCCTCCTCCGCCACTACCCCCTGCAATCAACCATCTGGAATTGAGTAAGAAACAAGATGAACCTCCTGTTGCTAGGAATGATGACGATGACATATATGTTGGCGAGGGCGTTGACTACACTGTTCCTGGTAAAGATGTGACGCAGAGTCCTATCTCTGAGGACATGGTAGAATCTCCCAGGGATAAGGAGAAAGTACCTTATTTCGCTGAGCCTGCTTATGGTCCAGTGCAGCCACCTTCTGGTCAATCATGGCAAGATATGGTCAGTTCTCCCTTATTAATCCTTGGTTGAATTTATTCACGAAACTTGATTCTCGACTTAAAATTTTCCGCTTATTAGATGTAATTTATTCCAATATTTAGGTTTTGTTTTGTTGTGTATTTTTCAGAGTGGATATGGTGCAATGGAAACTCAAGGACTGGCTGCTGGGTATCCCGGAGAGTGGCAGGAGTACCACCAATATGTAGAGCAAATTGGGTATCAAGAGCAATATCTTCAGCCTGGAATGGAAGGTTACGAGGTTCAACCAGAAACGGGTATTTTACAAGATCCCCAGCTCATGTCCCAGGAAGAGAAAGATAGAGGTTTAGGATCAGTGTTCAAGCGAGATGACCAAAGGCTTCAACAGTTGAGGGAGAGTGATGCACGGGAGAAAGATCCAAATTTTGTATCCGAGAGTTATTCAGAGTGTTACCCGGGTTACCAAGAGTATAACCATGAAGTTGTCGGTAGCGATGAAGAAGCTGATTTGTCGAAAATGGACATGGGTGGAAAGGTATGTCCTGGTTCAATTGCATCTCTTTTTATTATTATTCCGGAAGACCGGAATCACAATTATCAATATGTTGATGAACATGAAACAGGCAAAGGGAGGTTTACATCGATGGGATTTTGAGACGGAAGAAGAATGGGAAAAGTATAATGAGCAGAAGGAAGCAATGCCGAAAGCAGCGTTCCAATTCGGAGTAAAGATGCAAGATGGTAGAAAGACGAGGAAGCAGAACCGTGACCAGAAGCTTAACAACGATCTTCACAAGATCAATAAGATACTTACGAGAAAGAAGATGGAGAAGGAGGGCATCGATGTTTCTTCATTAGATGACGGAGATGCTCAGAGTCCTAAGAGATCCAAGCATTGATTTTATCTTGTTACTGTCTACTCTAATCAGTATCTTAAGAATCTATTTTGTATCTTCAACTCTGTTAAGGTTTTGGTTGGATGGTTAGTCTGTAATCTGTATCTTGAGTTCAAATTCTTAGTTTAAAAAGAGTTTTATTTTCCAAATGTTTACTTCTTAATTCGTTTCATTAAAGCTGTAACTGTGAAGTTTCTACTACAAGGAAAAATACAAAAAAAGTCCTTGAAAGTGCAGAAAAAATAAGGTATAAAAAATCCCCCACTAAACTTTCATTTTGGAAAAAAATATCCCATCATTGGGACCTGGGACTTCAAAGTTCAAATGTCGTTTTTTGTTTTTTTTGGGCAGCAGTTCAAAATGTCGTTTTGACATGAAAATAATAACATTTTTCGGTAAGATTTTGTCCAAGATAACATACATTACCTTAGTGTCAATATTTTATGTGTTAAAACGAGTTCAGAATATCTCCTTCTTTGTTCCCAAAGCAAACAAACGACTTCAGACTCTCTCCACCTTTGTTACCAAAGGAAAAAAAAAAAAAAACTAACACTAACGATCACAATGTCGAAAACAGAGCTTCTCACAATTCCAAGAAACCAGACTAATGTGTTCAAACAGTTCGAGGGTTCGTCTGACAGAAAGTTCATGACTGCCTTTAATATATATTTATTAGGTCAGTAAATGCATTCTTACTGAATTGCAATAAGAGAAGTTGGGATAGAAAAATGCAAGAGGTCATGCTTAAACAACTGCAATATGGCAGTAGCTATATTGGGCATCTAAAATACGAGTTAGATTATATAAATTGGATGAGCGACCTCGTTGATATCAAAAGACTTTGGTATAAGGACTCTAATATCAACGAGGTTGGACATCCAGTCCATACAACCTGACCCGATATCTTTGATATTCGATATGGAAAACGCCATATATCGTAATTGGTCAAGCATGATCTCTTGTATTCTATCATTTCAACTTCTCTGATCGCAATTGCGTTCATATATCTTAGTAAGAATGCATGTCAGTCATGAACTCTATGTCAGATTTCCGGCAGATCTAACACATTCTTGATGTGATGGAGATATGTTATCATCTGTACCTAAGATCTCCTAGAAAACAACATATCACAAAACATACAGCAACAAATACATTTACACCAACAAAAGATAGTAAATCAGTTTGAAAGTACACTATCAGACATAGGAATCATTTATCATATTTATTAAGCACATTCATTCATTTATATATGATAAATTTGATCTCGGCTTTGATACAAATACAAGAGTTAATATTCAATCAAACACAAACTTGTTTTGTAATTAGAATCACTCTCTTAGTATATGTGTTTAGAAATTCTCTCAAAACTAAACATTCAAAGCTCTCTCTCTTAGAACTTTTGTTCTCCCATAGAACTCTTAGAATTCTTTTTAACTCTCATACAATTGTCACAACCCAACAATTATATTTATAGTGTTTCTAGGTAACACCTATTCCTAATATAACAATAAAAACTTTATTAGATAACTCCTAAATATATTTAAATAAATCCTAAAATATATTAGATAACTCCTAAGTATATTTAGATAACTACTAAACATAAAACTTATTTTTATCCTAATCTCCTAAATCCATACTCGGTTAGGATAGTTTTCCTTGTGGATCAAGCTATCTTCAAGCTTACTCCAACAATATATAGAGTTTAGTAATACACTTATACTCGTATACTCAACTGTATAGTTAACATTATACTTGTATAAATACTGATATGTAACAAACTAACTCATTAATAAAGAAAATGGTTTTCACAAGAGTTTATATTATGATATCAGAGCTCTGCGCTGAGCTCAACTTCTTCATTAGTTTTTGTCAATCCTCACTAATCTTCTTCAGTTTTTTACCTAGACATATCCTATTCTACTCTGATCAATCATTTCTCACCGATCAATTATTTTATTCCTTCATCTACCAACCTCCACTTCACCATTTTCTTCAATTTAATATCAAAATCTTCAAATTTTTGTTTCTTCTTCCAGTTTTGGTCGATTTTAGCTTGGATCTTACCTTATCTCTTCGGATTTGAGCTTTGGTTGTGGATCAATGGGAAAACACAAGTGCAACTCTAAGTATCGAGCTGATTCTCCGGAATCAACTGATGAGGAGTCTTTGGTACTCAATGATGCTTTTGGCTCTAAAATTCATGATAAAAATCACTTAGATGGTACAAATTACGGAACATGGATGATAGCTATGACTATGAATTTAGAAGCTAATAATAAAATAGGTTTTATTGATGATAGTCGCAGCAAATTCCACACTCTCTGAAAGCTCTGCAGCTCTAAAGATGTCTCTCTCGGTCTACTCAGCAGCTCTAACATCCTCTCGCTCCGAAGTCTCAGCAGCCCTAAAACAAGAAGGTGACCGAATGCATTCCAAATCCGCACCATCATTGAGTGTTTCTTCTTATGTGTGTCAGCTAATCATGCCCGGTTATCGCATCTGATGCACCCTCATGATATGGTGTGAGATCGTAATAACCGGAATCCATAGGAAGGAGCTGCTCCATTGTATTAGAAGTCGGGAATGGGGGTTGTGGCTGTGGTGGGAAATGATTAGGAACATTATTGTCATCCAGGTGAGGCTGGGAAGAATGTGCTCCAGAAGAACTACCCTTCCAGCGAGATGCAGCTGATGTGGAGTTAATGGCAATAAGTGTGCAGGTGATGGTAGAAAATCCATGTTTCCAATAGAACTGAGAGTGGTCAGAACGGGAAGAGGTAGCTGACAATAGCTTGTGTTGCCCTCGCGATCATAGAACCTGTATTGCAAACTTGACTTAAGGATAAGGCTGTTCCTGAGGTAATCCTCATCGCGAAAGTCGATCTTATCCAAGCAGGGGGATGAAGCAAGATCAATCTGATGGAAACGGAAGATCGGAGGCAAGAGACTCCCAGCAACCTCAATCCTCGGTATCGTAGTGTTCAGACCACATAACTTCTTCTGAACCAAAACAAATGCAAAGATCGCACCAAGATTAGTGCCGAGAGAAGATGAAGGTGATATGGTATAGACATCCCAGAAAAATGGCAGAAGTCCGAAATGGATCATCATTAGCTCATCAAACCTCAATGAACATGTCTCCTCCTTAGAAAACAACGTAAGTCCAAGAATCTTTGCGACAATCCAAACCACATGGTTCTTGATCAACATCAGCTTGTTCTCTTGCGAGTTACACGGTCTAGAACCAATCACATTCCATAACTTAAAGAATTGCAGGAATGCCTCATAAGGAGGAAAGTTGCAGCTTTCTCTTTTCTTGTCTAACCCAGAAAGACTGCACAAATCCCAAATGGATATCTCGTAAAGTAAAAAACTGGAGAAGTAAGATAGTGTACCCTCACTCGTAATTGGATAATCCTCATCATTATACTCGATCTCGGCAGAGGCGAGGAATTGACGGACCAACTCTGGGTATAAGGGGTAGGGTTGGGATGCAAAAGTGCCAAATCATATTCATGCCAACATCTCTTGCACGTCTTCAAAAATATCCATCTTCTGTAAAGTCCGACCGTAAAAAACTTCGTCAGAAGCATCTGAACCCTCAACAATCCATTGTAACATGTGTTGTTGTTAGCAAGCCAAATATCTCCATACCGATGGTAACTGTAAGATGTGGACTTATGCATTTCCTTAGCGGTCATGTTCGGAACCTTGAGAATGCCAAGACCTGTGATAGGTGTATGGTCTGGTCGAGGCCAAGGAATAGTGATCTGAACTCCCGTTTGTGCCTCATCCTCAGTTTGCGGTCCTAGAGAGAGCACAATGGATTTGCTTTTCCAATGTCGAGCTCTTTGACTTGTTGTCTCTTTGGACTTGTATTTTGTACCTTGGGGGGCTTGCGCCGACTGTTGCCATCATCGCATGTACGTCCGATAACCTGCAAAAGCAAAAAGAACCATATAAATCCAAATTTCACACATAATTGATCATTAACATTTGGATCGATCGATCTAAAAAATGTATAAATCGATCCAGAAAATCTTGGCATTGCTCACCTTAACGGATCGATCGATCCAAAAACTGGATCGATTGATCCTAAATATTATGCAAATTTCTTGCCGAATTGGATCGATAGATCCGGTAACTAAATCGATCGATCCAGTCATGAAAGTTGATCCAGAATCGCGATTCTACCCTAACATTCCTTATTTTCAATCTAATCATTCAAATCAACAAATCAAGGTCAATATGATATTTTACTATATCCCCGTAAACATTTGCAAGTGATCATGACATCAAAAATCAACCAAACAACCCTAAATCAAGCCTTGAACATAGATTTTGGATTTGAAGAAAATAGAGATTAAAGCACGTACATTTGTAGATCGAGAAATATTATTCTATAATAAATAGAGAACGGAAATATAAGGAGATTAGGCTAAAATATTGTCAAGATACATTAAGATTGGAGAGAGTTATGATTAAGAGAAATATTTATATTCTAGTACTCTTAAAATCGCAAAAAGAGATTAAGGTTTTTGTGTTTTGATTCGTACAAGTGTGGTATAATGATTAAAATATATGTGTTTGATCCATACAAGTGTGGTATAATGATTAAAAAGTGTGTTTGCTGGTTCAAATTAAATGATAAATTAACCGGGCTAAACAAAAAAAAACCATAAATCGAGTAGGGAGACTTACTCGGGGCCCGAATCAATTGGTCGAGTAAGTAGATCGATCAATCTGATTACTTACGGCTCTTATGCAACATGGTGGATCTATCGATCCATGTTTGCATCGACATATCTAGTTCCTTATGGCTAGTACTAGTCTGGGATGGATAGATCAATCTTGTTGGATCGATCTAATTCTATATGGTAACAATGGAGACCATCAAATCGTTCAAGTGCAAAGCGGATTGATCGATCTCATTTTATATGGTAACCACATACTACATCTGATCGATCGATCCCAAGGGGGAACGATCGATCCAATTCCACATGGCTTTCTCAATTATGCTTGGATCGATCGATCCGAATGTAAGATTGATCGATCCGACTCCGAAATATTGTTTTCCCTTGTTAAATATTACATGAAAACCAAAACTAAAGTTAGAAAATAAGCAAAATAAAACTATATACACTTATCAGTGGGTTGCCTCCCACCAAGTGCTTTTAATGCCATTTGATTGACTGATGATGTTGTCTCTTTTAGAGCAAAGTTTGTAGCAATGATCCTCTTTTCATGCTAGCCTTAGTTCCTTCCTTGTAAATATTGGAATTCTCATAGGCCATGTGATGAATCTCATTGAGTTGCATCATCCGTCTTTTAGAAACCGGCTTGAAGTCAAAGTTCATCAACCTTACAACCCATGCTGCCTTGTATTCGAGGCTTACCAGAGGTGACATGCTTTCCCATAGAAAAGATGAAATGGAGTTGTGTGTAATGGTGTCTTGTAAGCATTCTTGTAAGCCCAAATAGCGTCATCGAGTTTGAGAGCCCAATCTTTCCGTGTTGGATTCACAGTCTTCTGCAAAATGCTCTTGATCTCGCTATTGGAAATCTTGACCTGTCCACTTGTATGTAGATGGTAAGGGGTGGAGACATTGTGTCTAACTCCATGCTTGTTCAAAAAACCGTCAAAGACTTTGTTGATGAAATAAGACCCACCATCACTGATCACAAATCTAGGCACACCAAACCTCGAAAAGATCACAAACTTGAACATTTTCAGAACTACGTTGGCATAATTGGTTGGAAAAGCCAGCGCTTCAAGCCATTTAGACACATAGTTCACTACCACGAGCATGTACTCATTACCATAAGATGATGGGAAAGGTCCCATGAAGTCAATCCCCTATGCGTCAAACACTTCAACCACCAAGATGAAATTCTAAGGCATCTCATTCCGCTTGCTAATGTTTTCTTGCCTTTGACATGAATCACACTTAGAAACAAAAGCATGAGCATATTTTAACATGGTTGGCCACCAAAAGCCAGCATAATTTGAACCATGACAATGAAAGAGAATACTTGAAACCTCTTCCTCTGTGATGCATCATCTGAAGATACCGTTTGAACCTAGCTTGTATAAGTAAGGCTCATCCTAGAAGAAACGCCTTGTGTCTCTAAAAAACTTATTCTTTCTGTAGCCAACAAAGTTGTCGGGCTCTTTCTCTGTAGGTAAGTAGTTTGAAATGTCACCAAACCAAGGTATCTGAGGAAGCTTGGTGGTGCAAAGAGGTGTGTCATAAGCATTGCCAACACTGATTGCATAAACATTCTCCTTGAGGAGACTATCATCTAAAGGTACGTCTTCCTCTATACGCGGCCTAGACAAATGCTCATCAACACCATTCTCAATCCCTTTCTTATCCTTGATCTCAAGAGTGTATTCCTGCAGCAAGAGTATCTAATGCAACAATCTAGACTTGGCATCCTTTTTGGTAAGAAGATACCACAAAGCAGCATGGTCGGTGTGCACAATCACTTTAGACCCCAAAAGATAAAACTTGAACTTCTCAAAAGATAACACAATATCAAGAAGCTTTTTCTCAGTAGTAGCATACTTATATTGCACATCGTCTAAGGTCAAACTAGCGTAGTTAATGACATGAAGCTTTTTGTCTCGTTGATGTCCCAAAACAGCACCCACGACATAATCACTAGCATCAGTTATTACCTCAAAAGCGAGTTCCAAATCGGGTGGTTGAATGATTGGGGCGCTGCCAAGTGCTCCCTTGATGGTGAGAAAGGCCTCGAGACAGGCGCTATTGAAGTGGAACTTCACATATTTTCAAAGCAGTTTGGTCAGAGGTCGAGCAATTTTGGAGAAGTCTTTGATAAACATTATGTAAAAGCCAGCATGCCCAGAAAATTGCGGATCCCTTTGAACGAATTGGGCAGCTGGAGGCTTGCCATTACCTAAATCTTCTCTATGTGAACTTAAATTCCTTGTTCCAAGATCTTATGTCCCAACACAATCCCATCTCTGACCATGAAATGATACTTTTCTCAGATTAGTACAAGATGCCTCTCCTCCCAACATTGTAATACCCTACACAAATTACACAAACAGAGAAAGAGGATCCATAGACATAAAAGTCATCCATGAAAACCTACATTATGTCCTCAATCAAGTCAGTAAAAATTGACATCATGCAACGCTGAAATGTTGTTGGGGCATTATACAAACCAAATAGCATTATGCGATAATCAAACATGCCATAAGGACATGTGAATGTGGTCTTCTCCTGGTCATCTGAATGAATAGGATTCTGAAAGAAACCTAACTAAGCATCTAGGAAAAATAGTAAGGATGTTTAGCCAATCTCTCAAGTATTTGATCAATAAAAGGCAAAGCAAAGTGATCTTTACGAGGAGCAACATTCAGCTTCCTATAATCAATACACATCCTATGTTCGGTAACCGTCCTAGTTGGAATTAACTCCTTCCTATCACTTTTACCCACGGTTACTCCACCTTTCTTTGGGACAACATGGACCGGACTCACCCAATCACTACCAGATATAGCATACATGATGCCCACATCTAGATGTTCCATTATCTCTTTCTTTACAACATCCTTTAAATTTGGGTTAACCTCTTCTGATGTTCTATATAAGTCATTGATTCATCTTCTAGATGTATCTTATGCATGCAAAGGTCATGTGAAATTATAGTGATATCATCAAGCAAATAACATAAGGGCCTACGATACTTTCGAAGTTCACAAAGAAGCAGAGTAGTCTAAGCATTGTTCAACGTGGCATTGATGATGACAGGTAAAGTAGAGTTACGACCAAGAAATGTGTACCTTATCCCAGCTAGGAGTGTCTTGAGTTCAACCTTTGGAGATTTCAGCTCGCCCCAAGGGTTGCTACAGGAGGCGCAGGATGGCGCAAGATGGCGTAAAGGAGGTTGATGTTGGCGGTTTCTCAGCGGTCTCTTCCAAGCTTGTGTAGGCCACCATTTTCCCCATGGCCTTGCTCGATTGCAGCATCTCCGCATACACATTTGTTTCCTCACTCAATAAAACAAATTTACCTTGAGCTTTCGTCAAACCAATCTATAGTGGATCATCCATCAAGCACTCTTCACCTACCTCGTCAGAGACTTCTAGTGAGTTATTGACCGAGAATGTCTGCCCATCTAGCAATGGTTTCTTCAGTAGCTTGTCCATCTCAAACTTCATGATAATAGCTCCTAGGTGGAGATCAATACGTCTATATTGAACATTTATCATAGCCCTGCATTACATTAGAATGGTCTCCCCAAAATGAGAGGATTCTTTGGCTCTTCTTTCAGCTCTTGAACCAAAAAATTTGCAGGCACAAGTGCATTCTCAACCTCACATGAAGATCCTCTAGAATTCCAACTGGCAACTTCACAAAACGATCAGCGAACACCAAAGAGATTTTGGTTGGCTTGACTTTTGTAAGCTCAAGTCGCTTAGCCATAGAGTACGACATCAAATTGACTCTAGAACCTAGATCTATAGTTCGTTTTGAGGCTCCTGAGAAGGTTGTGCTTGGAAATTATTGATGGGTTGATTTTGCTTGTAACCACCTTGGAAGTTGTTCTGAAAACCCAAATTTTGCACGTCCGGATTTTACACGAACTGCTTTCCCTGAAAACCTTGAGAAAAGTTAATTTGGAAGCCCTGATTTTGCACGAACTGTTTTCCCTAACAAATACCAGTGACGCCCAAATTTTGCACGAACTGTTTTCTCTGAAAAATACCAGGGACGCCCAAATTTTGCACAAACGTTTTTCCCTGAGATTGTTGACCCTGAGTGACCACATGTTTTAGATAGACTTGATCCTGCGGATTCTCAACATTAGTGCTTTTATAAGACAAGTTAAGCCTTCTTGCTCCCTGGCCCATATGGCCTTTCTGACTAATTTCATGATCCTCTCTCTATAGCAGAGTGGCTGACTTCTGTAGTTTGGATTGAATCGCCTGTTTTGTACGAACACCTGTCCATTCATATAGTTCGCTTCTTGATACTCCTCAGTCTTATCCTTAGCAATCTCTTGGCAGTAAAAAGCCTCTAAACTATCTTCACAAAACTGAACTCCTCTCTGATTTGTTTTTATCAATAAAATCACTTTAGTAGTCAACTCATCGATCTTCTGAGATTCAGCACTGTTAACCCTCTTGACCGATCATACTCTGCATATCTTTTGTGGGAATTTGCAGCCAAGTTCTCTATCAATTGATAAGCTCATGTCACCATTACTCGCAATTGATACTCTTAGTCATAAAGTCACCATTACTCGCAATATTAAGAGCATTCTTGTAAACCCAATCAACATCATCATAAAAGATACTAAGAATTTGCTCCTCAGAAAACCCATGATGTGGGCACTCTCTCTAGTATTCTTTGAACCATTCCCAAGCTTCCCAAAAATACTCCCCATAATGTTGTCCAAAGGTAGTGATCTTGTTCCTCAGAGAAGCTGTCTTGGACTTAGTGTAAAAGTGAACGAAGAAGGCAGCTCTGCATTCAGCCCAAGTCCTTAATGATCAAGCATGTAGTGACTTAAGCCACCTCAGAGCCTTCTCTACCAAAGAGAAAAAACAAGAGCTTGCACTTGAGGTAATCAACTAGTACCCCATTTAACTTAGTGGTGCTACAAATCCCTTCAAAGTTCTCAATGTGATCCATTGGGTTCTCGGCAGGTAACACATGGAAAATGTGCTATTTCACTAATGCGATCATTTGTGGCTTGATCTCATAGTCTTGCCTCACGATCTCTGGCAGGCAAATGGCAGCTCGGTTCTGAAAAAACGTATGGGTATGTCATTGTCCCCAATAGCGCGTTGTTGCGCTTGTTGCTGTTGACGTAACTACTGTAACTCCCTTTGTAATTTGTGGAGCTGAGCAGCTGCAGCGGCTTGAGCATCAACAAGTGCATGGTTATGGTTGTCAAAATTATCATCCATGTTGGCTAACTTCGACTTTACTTTTCTAGCCTTGTTGTTAGCGCGTTCTGTTCTTGTTAGCTCGGAGTTGGTGAGATGTAGTAGGTGTCAGAGCCTTAACTTCTTATCTGCATGCACCCGAAACACACAAGCAAGCAAAAATAAAACAGTTAGTAAATCTTAGACTAAGCTTTAGTCTTAGATTCAAAAGGTAACACAATGGTCCCCGAAAACGGTGCCAAAAAAGTGATACTGAGGTTTTAACCTTATCAAAACTATTGCAAGTGCACAACAATTGTTATAGTATCTTAGGGATCAAATCCATAGAGACCAAGTGTCACATTTCAATTCAAATGAATGAATGCTAAGCTAAGACAAAATTTGAGTGTTGGTTGTTTGAGAAATGCAATAAGTAACAAAAAAGTAAATATGAGATGTAAAGTATGAATTGAAAGTGTTAAGCTTTAGGGATTATCTACGGAAATCAGAGATCACGAAACAGACAACTATTTAGGGCACTAATAGGAACTATCTAGAACTTGAACATAATAGTTTAATTATTCCACTATCGTGGCATTAATTACTTTTTCTAACCACCAAAGTATCTAAAATTTTATTTAAACTTAAAATCCTAGACAAGCATTAACAAGCGGGTTTGATATGTTCACGGGTCGCCTTAACATCAAATTTCGTTGGCTAAGGAAAATCTGCTCACCTATGTTCTATCTAGCAACCTATTACGCTTTTGACGAATAAATTAAATCCTAGATCATAGAATAAGTAACATGTTCAGCTTAGGCAATAAGAACAACTATAGATGATGATTATAGAAGATAGCCCTAATTGTGTATGCTTTAATGATTCTTCAATCCTTTGAAACCTTAACCCTAACTAATGGATTACTCAGACATGGAGAAAGATGAATAACAAATATATGAAAGTAAACTCATAATCAAATCAATAAGAATTGCAAAAGGGTTCATAAATCTTCTCAAGAGATGTAGAGTCAAAGGTATCTTCTCTCTAAAAGCTTACAAATTCCAAACCAAGAGTCTGAAAAAAAGAATAGTTCATAGCCTAAACAATGGCTAAAAATGAATATTTATACTCCTAAAAATGTTTTCCAAATCGTAATCACATAAGGAAAAACGACAAAGTTTCCATTTTTCTCGGCAAGTCGATATGGACTGGATCGATCGATCAAAGGTTGGATCGATTGATCAAAGGTTGGATCGATCTATCTAGTTTCTTACAATAAACTGGATTGGTCATTATTGATGATGGATTGATCGATCCTCAGTCAAATCAATCGATCTAATTCCGTCTGGTCGGATCTCTTTTTTCAAGCAAAAAATTTGGTGACGGTGGATCGATCGGTCCAATAAGGATCGATCAATCTGGAGATACACGGTAAACTCTTTGGATAAGAATTGATCGATCTAGGTGGAGATCGATCGATCTGGAGATACATGGTAAAATCCTCGGAATGGGACCAATCGATCAAAGCGGGGACCGATCGATCTGGAGATGCTTGCAAATTCGTTAGATCGATGGATCGATCAATTTAAATGAGGATCAATCGATCTGAGTACTCCAGATGCCTCCTTTTTACTATTTTGCTCTAAACTTTGTTCCAAATAACATAAAAAAGACTTTATATAACCTACTAGATCTAAGCTAAAATGCGTTAAATACGCAACCTATCAGTTCTCAGCTTCATAACCAGGGTATCACATCACCATATCAAGATGGAATTTTGCCACACCTTCAACTGTACCATCCACTTCTAAAGTGTCTGGCACATTTCTTCCTTTTTATTCATTTTCTATCATAGGCATGCCTTCTATTTTCTATACTGGAAATGCTTTAGTCCTTAAGGATTCATGAGTGATAGATTCAAGTGTAACACACCATGTGTGGTATGATCGATCTCTTTCACATCATAAAAACCACTTTTCAATTGCTTTGTCACTTTACCAACTGGTAATTCAGAGAACATTTTTGGCATAGGTCCAATTACACTTAGTGAAGATATTATCTTGGAAAATGTGTTGTTTGTTCCAAGTTTTGTTTCAACTTGTTGAGTATTGGTTCTTTGACTATAAATATAGACAACATGGTCAGTTTCACATGAACTACTTGCTTTATACAAGATCTTCCTCGGACATTGATGATTGGCAAGGGTAGAAGACTCTTAAACTGATGTAGGAACGAGATTAGGGTTTCCACAAGGATTAGCAGATGATGGTGAATTTCTAGTTGGTCGTACAACACTCCCTAATGATTCTAGTGATTGAATGGATGAATACAAGTTGCTATGGATTGAAGGACGCCACACATTGGGTGAAGAGCTATGTGGTAAGTAAAAAACACTCAAGCTTCTATTGTTTTTCACGCAAGAGGAATAAGTGTTGACTGCATTCTTGCAGAGAAGAAAATTGGGTGTTTATTGATATCAAAAAGGTGACTACAAAGCTGAGAAGAGAATATATTAAATAGTCCAGCTGTTGGGGCTTCTAGGTCGAAAATAACAAATAAATAAATACAACTTATTCTAAAATAAAATGTAAAAGATACTAAACTGAAAAATGAAAAACGAACCAGCAAAACAGAAAAGGAAAATTGAATAATTCAAATTCAAATACTTACATGCAGACATCAATCCGTAAAAGCTCTTCTAAGTGTTTAGAACCCCTGAACTCTCTATAGTGTAGAGGAAAAACAAAGCAACTTCAGTGCATCCTTGTAAAACTGGTAAGAAAGAGATATATTGTTTTTTGAGTTGCAAGCAAATGTTGTCGTGATCTTGGTTGTTGGTGTTGAGTCCTTGATGCTTCTAAAACTCAGCATAATCATCAGTTTACTCTTTCTCTATGTCTTGAAGCTTGGAGATACTTTATTCTTCTTGAGGAGCTAGTGGAGCCACTTGAGTGATTTCTTTAGTTAGAAGCTTTCCTTTCAGTTCTTCATGAATAATAAGGGTAAGTAAGCTTTTAGATGACTTGTTAAACTACTCTCTTAAGCTCTTTGCACCTGACCTTGTCCTTGGTGTTTTCCTCATGATTGGTATGTTAAATTCTTCTTCATCTTTAATCAAGCTTGCTTCATTGTCCTAATCACAAACCTATATGTTTTGGATTCAGGTTCTTTGCTTTCTGCTATTTCTTTCACAAATGATAAGATTGTTTATTAGTGTTGTT
The DNA here is from genome assembly GCA_963922655.1 of Cardamine chenopodiifolia. NCBI lineage: Eukaryota > Viridiplantae > Streptophyta > Magnoliopsida > Brassicales > Brassicaceae > Cardamine > Cardamine chenopodiifolia. The sequence goes on along the minus strand of OZ000486.1, from coordinate 9,854,913 downwards.
GATCCCACTATTTGGCATGTTCGTTAAGATCATCCATCTATATCTAAGGTTGATTACAGTTTTATGTCTTGTCAATTAATAAAAATGGGAATACAAAGTCATTTCATTGTACTCTCTACAACCAAAACATAAAAAATTGTCTTTCCCTTTTGATACAAAGTCAGTTCATGTCTTGTCAATTAAATGAACCTTTTGTTTTGATTCATATTGGTGTTTGGGATCCTTTTTCTGTGATGATTTACGAAGGTTATAAATATTTTTTGACTATTGTTGATGATCATAGTCGAGCAACCTCTATTTATTTGCTTAAGTCAAAATCAGATGTTTTAAACTGTATTTCATGAGTTTATCTCATTAATTGAAAATCAGTATAAGACAACAATCAAGAATGTTAGGTTGGACAATGCTCATGAGTTATCTTTTGTCTATCTATGTAAAAGCAAATGTATTATTTCTTATCATTCATGCCTTGAAACACATCAACAAACTATTTTAGTTAAAAGAAAACATCACACATCATTAATGTTGCTAGATCTCTGGTCTCTTTCAATCAAACATTCCTCTTTCTTATCTGGGAGACTGTGTTCCTACTGCAGTCTTCTTAATGAATCGCTTATCATCTCCTATTCTAGATAATAATCACCATTTCAAATTCTCACATCTATGCACCTGATTATCAGCTCTTTAAAAGATTTTGGATGTCTTTGCTACAAAAGCACTTCTATTAAGTCTAGAACAAATTTTGGTCCAAGAGCCAAAGCATGTGTATTTCTGAGTTATCCCATTCGGTTTAAAGGTTATAAATTGCTAGACCTTAAAACTAATTTCCATTTCGAGGCATGTCATCTTTCATGAAACTATATTTCCTTTTAATAATTCTTCTCTCTCTGATCCAGTAAAAGCTTAACTTTCATGTTCTGTAAACAATAATGATAGTTCACTTTATATGGCATCATCTTTTAAGGCCAAGAAGTTCAAAAAGTGGTGTGATGCTATGGATATGGAATATGGTCTTTCGAAAGGCTTGATAGTTGAGTTCTCTGTTCTTTGCCTGAGGTGAAGAAAATAATTGGTTGCAAGTGGGTTTTCAAACTCACATTAAATCTAGAAGGTAGTCTTGAATGGTATAAAGCAAAATTTTTTGGTAAAGGCTATCGTCAATAAGAAAGAATTAATTTTGTTGACACATTCTCTCCGGTGGCAAATATGCTAATTGTGAAAAGTATACTTGCTTTAGATGCTAAGAAGAAGTAGTTTCTACACCAGTTGGACATTTCCAATGCCTTTCTAAGTGGGGAATTAGAAGAAGCGATTTATATGGACTTACCTCTTGGTTTTGCAGATTGAAAAGGAGTTTCTCTTCCACCAAATGCAGTTTTACATTTGAAGAAATCTATATATGGTTTAAAACAAACTTTTCGGCAATGGTTTCTTGAGTTTTCATCTACTTTGATGAATCTTGGGTTTGAAAAAATGCATGGAGATCATACACTCTTTCCCTATTATTCTGCTAATAATTTCATCATGGTTTTGGTGTATGTAGATGACATCAGCATAGCCGGTACTAATGAGCAGGATGTTTCTATATTTGTATCAAAGTTGAAGGCTTGCTTCAAACTGCGTGATTTAGGTCAGCCAAAGTATTTTATAGGATTGGAAATAACTAGATCTGCTTCTAGTATCTGTGTGTGTCAACATAAATATTTATTGAAGATGCTTTCATATTCTGGTTGAACGGGATGTAAGACATTATCTATTCCCATGGATCCCAATATCAAACTCTCTTCAAAAACTGGCGATTTGTTATCTTAGGCTGAACCATATCGAAGATTGATTGGAAAGTTGATGTATCTCACTATTAAATGTCTTGACATATTCTTATCCGTAAACAAGCTCTGTCAATACTTTGCAGCTACCACGGACCCTCGTTTACAAGCAGCTCAAAAAGTTTTGCATTATCTGAAAGGTTATATTGGCCAAGGTGTATTATATCCACCTAATAATGATTTCAGATCAAAACTTGATGTGATACTGATTTGGCGAATTGCTTAGATACAAGAAAATCAGTATCAGGTTCTTGTATATTCGTTGGTGAATCTCTTATTTCCTAGAAAGGTAAGAAACAACAAGTTGTTTCCTTATCTTCTGTAGAGTCTGAGTATTGATCTATGTTAGATACTACTAAGGAAATCGTTTGGCTCCCTCCATTGTTAACAGATTTACATGTTGCTTCTCCCTTGAAACATGGTCTTTATTGTGATAGTACAACTGCTCTTCATACAACAAAGAATTCGGTATTTCACAAGAGAACTAAACACATTGAGTCTCAATGTCATTCAGTTCAAGAGAAGGTTCGAGCTGGTGATTTAACATTTCTTCATGTTCGAACAGAGAACCAGCTTGCTGATGCTTCTACTAAATCTCTATATCCTACGATCTTCCATCAATTCATGTCCAAGATAGGTCTGATTAACATCCTGAGGCCTTGAGGAGGGGAGGGGGAGCTATCAAACATAACATTCATTAATCATATTCATTAAGCACATTTATATATAGAGAGTTTAGTAAATACACTTATACTTGTATAGTCAACAATATTCTTGTATAAATACTGATCTATAACAAACTAATTCATTAATGAAGAAAATGGTTTTCACAAGAGTTTATGTTATATGCGAAAACAAAATTTGTAAACAACAATGAACAAACAAATAAAAAAAACTTTTAAGAAGCAAGTTATATAGGAAACATGACATCTTTGAAAGAACACAAGACTCACCACTAATGTCAAAAGGTTAGTAATCCATTTGTGAATCCCTTCCTGATGATTTTTCAAAAGGAACCTAGGAAATAAAACATGAAATGAGACATGTCTAGTTGCACGGAAGTAAAAAAAAAATGAACACCCAAAACATTCACTCATAACAAAGTAAAACCTTCTCTAACTCTATGTGCATGAAAAGTACTAATTAAGGTTGTAAAAATTGAACATGAAACCTTGACACAACAAATTACACAATTTGAGTCACAATTGTTAAACCCAAGCTAGCTTGTTAAATAGCTAAAACATGTTCCCTTTCTGCATGTTCCTGAGTTCCAAACATCATAATTTCCAAGAATAAAAAAAACTTCGTTTCAAGAAACCTTTAATCAATTAATATCTTTCTAAATTAAAGAACTACTCTTTCCTAAACCCTAATTGCTGATGCAACTACACACATTAAATGCTACCTCTTCCGATATGAAAAACTTAAAACTGCGCAAAAAGAATGTAAAGATGAAAAAAAGCAAATACCTTCTTAGAGATTTGTTATTTAGATCTTGATATAAGATTGGAATCACTCCCACTTTAGATCATTTGATGATCACGAGATTCCAAACTTAACTTACGGAAGGTGGAATGAAATTGATGGAATGATGGAAGGAAGAGATTGAGTCGTTCAATCGATGAAAAACATATAGCTGTTAGGCTTTGAATGCTTAGGCCAAAAGAGGAAATTCTTAGGCTCTTGTATCTTGACAGCTTATGGATGATTCCTTGCCTTTTTATAATTATAATAACTCTCTTGGTTCGCACCAAATCAAAATAAAGTCGTTGTTTCTTGGTCTTTAGTGCTCTCGGTTTCAAATATAGAAAGTCTTGATGTATGAATGGCCAAAATTGAATCCACTTGATCCAATGGATGGTAATGAAGCTTTATGAGTTATTAAGAGCCTCTAGTTGTAGTAGATACTCTCCTGGACGCCAAACATGTGACTGAAGTCTCCCAAAAACGAAAGGTTCCAAATAAGGCAAGCATAGGATCCTCCAGTTTAAAAAATTAATATCTCTCAAACTATAAACGGTATTTACTTGATTTCAATTCTCAGTGAGTATTTGTTGAGTCAATATTGTAGAATATATTACTTCGTAGTTTAATTCCTTCTGGCCTAGTTGGAAATCTCCAATTAATCAGTGTATATCGAAATCGGGTGAGTAGGGATCACCCAATTTGTAAATTGAATAAATCCTTCTTTTGAACTCCGATTGGGCCGATTCCACTTCCAGGTGTTCTATAGTTGAGCTATGAACGTATTCCAAGTCGTCGTCAGGCTGGAAGAATTTTTCGTGGGCTTCATTTGGCTTTGACAAGGCTCGGGGATCTCTTCGGGGCACCATAGGTGGTTGTGGCTAGCACCATGGTCGATGCTTTGTTGGATTTTCACATCATACCCTCTTGAATACGTTTTGTCCTCAAAACTTGATCACCTGCACATAGATAAGTCAAGTTATTCCATTTTAGTGTAAAATGGTGTAGAAATTTACCTCGGATTTGATCAAGTGGTTGATTGTCGGGTGGCTTCTCTTTGATCTGGAGCATATATCATCGACACTATTAGATACATTGGCAGCTGGTGTGATAGAAAAAGACATGTACTCCTCATGGTTTTTGGTCTGGTCCGTGAACTCCTTTCTTTTCTTTTCGATGAATCGCCCTTTAGATCTTCATTTTGACCTGCAATGTTGTCAAGATTTTGGGCAAGAAACAAGTGCGTTATTGCAGTCATTGAATCATCATAAACATGTAAAAATGCTTCAGTTCGGACCAGTTCATTAATAATAGAATGCTTTTTTTTACTCAGGTTTTAAGACAAAAAATATATTCTTTGTGTTTCTTGATTAAAGCTAATTTTTTCTCATCCTTTTCTGGAAATAATAAGTTCATAAACTCAGCCTTAGAATCATGAGAATCAAATTGAGTCGAAGGTTTACTTACCTGGTTAAGATCCTTTGTGTTTTCTGTTTCCATGGTAAACACGGTAAAATGAAGTGGTGTTGGGTCCGGGGGCTCTTCTTTGATCAAGATGTTGTATGTGAAAACTTCTCTTTCATTATGGGCTGGTAAACACCTCATGAGCTCTGGATGTGTTAGCATGTTACTATGCCTTGATGTTTTCTCCATTTGCTCCGAATTTAAGCTCCATTTGAATGTGGTTTCTCTCTGGTCATTGTACGCTTCCATTGTACATGTTTCTTTCTAGAAACTTAAGGGAAAAATCAAGTACAATATACTTGAAATCGAATCACTAAACAATGAGTACTTGAAGCTACGATTAATTATGAAATTACTCCAATATCATCTAAGATCGTAGGTTCCATTTACTAGAGTACCCTGTAAGGTTTTTGGCATCAACTCAGCCTTTATGAGGGTGATCTTAGAAGCAATATCAGCTGGTGTTGAAAAGTGCGGTATCATCACACGTGCTTCGATGGCTGTTTGCTCATTCATCTTATTTCGGCAAACTTGTGATATTGTTATTTCCAAAGAACGTTCTCCAATGCTCGGATTTCTTTCAACTTCTTTAGCCTTCTACTCCATGATTTGATATGCAACAACATCCTTTGGCATAGACAAGAAAATTATACTAGATTTGGAAAATTTTAAACTTAATTTAAGTAGACAATCGTTTAAGTTAAATGCATACGGTTTCATTCCTAGTGATTTGATGTTTTCTAGTTGTCTTTTAAGGCAAGTTACAGCAAAGTGGCCTCTCTTATGACATCTATAACAAGTTAATTCTTTTAATTTTGAAAGGTTAGAGGACTTGTATTGATGCAAAAATAACTAGAAAACAATTGAAAGTAAGAACAAAGTAAAATCTATGGATAAAGGTGTTTGGTCTCAGGAATTTCTTAGGAATCCGAGATCATAAACCAGAAAACTATTTAGGGAATGATTAAGCACATATCTCAAACTCAAACATAAATGTATAATTAATCCACTTTCGTGGCACCTATTACTTTGCCTAGCAATCTAAGTATCTAACTATCGTTGAACTTCACATTCTAAACAAGTATTATTGATTAGGTTCAATATGTTCATTTATCTCAATACCATCAGCTTTCGTTGGCTAAGAACGATACGCTCATCTATGTTCTATCCAACAACCTATAAGATTTTGGAGAATAGGTTGCACCTAAGATCATCAACTAAGTAAGTAATCTAGTCTAAGCATTCAGTACAACAATAGATGAAGATATTCTAGGATAATTCCCTATTTGTGTCTAATTCAATGATTCATGATTTCTTTGGAAGACCCTAAACCTAACACTAGAGAACTACTCACTCATGGTTTGTGGTTAAACAAAACATGATAGATGAAGAACGCATAAAACAAATCTAGTAGATAAAAAAATTGTTTCTCTTCACAAGAATTCTTCAAAAGCTCTTAGAATAAAATAAGCATCGTCTAAAAAATGGCTTAAAATAAGTATTTATGTGGTAGAAATCGTCTAGGCCAAATCCAAATCAAATAAGAAAAAGATACAAAATTTCCTTTTTCTCGTGTAAAAAATATAGGTTGGATCGATCGATCTGGTTCTTCACGGCAAAGAAGATAGATCGTTCTTGATGTTGGATCGATCGGTCCATGTCTGGATCAATCGATCTGAAGTCCTCTGGTCGAACTAGAAACTTATGGCTTTCTTTAGGGAAGGATGGATTGATCGTTCTAAGTTAGGATCGATCAATTTGGAAACACACAGCCTTTATTCAAGAAGACGGATCGATCGATCCATTGGTCAGATCGATCGATCGGGTTTTGCTCGGCAAACATCTCAGATCGACGGATCGATCGATCCAATAAGGTGGATCGATCGATCCAATAAGGTGGAACGATCGATCCAATAATGTGGATCGATCGACGGATCGATTGATCCTATAAGGTGGATCGATTGATCTAATCTCAAATTGATTCTTCTTCTCTCCAAACTTCATTCCAATAGACATGGCTTATTCCCATAGATTTCATACCTGATAAAGACTCAAAAAACATAGTAACTAACAATAAAACACCCACTAAAATACGTAAAATACACAACCTGTCAATTAATAACAAACTCAATGTGAAAGTAGTTTAAGTTAAGTAAATGCTAACCTTTGTTGTTCCAAGCGTATCATTGAATTCAATTAGTGGAAATCCTTCCATTGCGCTTGCCTTAAAATTCGCCTTGCACATTCTAGGACATTCAGCATCTACACGTGTAACATTTTCTCTAAATTTCCTCATCAAATAAGAAATTGCCTCAAAGGCAATGAATTACACATATAGAGTTACAATATTAAAATCTAAATATTAGGGAACGAAACTATGAAATGATAAAATAAAAAGAATAATTACCTCCAAATGCATAATGAAGTTAGAGAATGCCCAATAGTCGTTCGCAACTCCATCAAATTTTTCCATCATATGATTTATTTCATAAAGATTATTTTCAACGACAATGTACCCCACGGAAATGTTTCACACAACTCAAGATTATTAACAGCTCTGAGAAATAAAGGATTAATTTAAGCTCTGTATATTCCTGCCTTAGACTTTCCTATTATAACACACAATAAGAAGTAAAGAATAGTCATCATCAATCTATCATCACAAAGCTTCATCGCCACTAACTTCTTCTCCACTAATGTGAGAATTATTTTTGATCTTGTAGGAAATTACTTCTCAACAAAATCCATATTGCTCAATCGCTCATAGTTGGTTGGAATTGCACGACAGTTCAACATGAATTTGAGTACATGCTCTCTTATTGTGAACCGGATTGGAACCCCATTGACAACAAACCAACAATTATTATTTGTATCTCTAATGGTTGTACAAAGTAGCAACATCCACATACCCATAACCTTATGGTTTATGTCCTTGTCTATGTGGAATATCTGCTAAACTGCGAGTGATTTTCAAACCATATTCTCTCCTTGTCTCCTGCTATGTTTTTCTTTTTCTTTTTCTTTGTTTGTTCGCTTCTTTTCTTCTTCTACTTCGTCTATATAACCTCGATTCGTATCATCGACTACTCTTCGAATAGGATCATAATCTCTATAAACTGCATTTGTTCGAGCCATAAGTAGATTGGGTGACTTTTCTTCTTCGTCGTCACAGAATTCACTCTATTTTATATCAAGTTGAGCAATAGTGGAGAGGAGAGTAGAGCGAATCAAAGAAGTTACAGTTTTGAAATTGTACTTAAAGATAAAATCGATTTGGGGAAAAGTTAATTTTATGGTTGGTTGGTCGTGGAATCGACCCGACTTGTTATGGATGGGTGGGAAATGGCTGGTTGGATGTGTAATTTTGTTAAAATATTAAGTTTCAGAGGGTAATTAGCTTAACTTTTATATTTAAATTATATTTAATGAATATTAGTAAGTTTGGAGGATGATTGAGTTTACACGGATAAGGAAAATTGAGCAATTGATTCCCAATAATAACAACCACAACACAACAGAACGAAGAAGAAGAGTTTTGACTGTGTACTTTCTCGACAACTCTTTTCCGACGGCGTGCCCAGTGGGTTGATCGGCAATGGTGGTGTCTCAACGGTGGCTGAATTTGCGTCAACCTAGTTGCATCAATCAAGCCTCAAAACTAACATCCAAATGAAAACAATCAAATCAATGACTTAGGTAGATGAGGCTTGCGCTTACCGTTCCGACGAGTGTGGTGGTTGTGGCGGCTCTAACTGGTCCGACAAGCGTCTCCTGTGGGGTTGGGTAAGGATGTTATGATTCACAAGCATGGATTTGGTTAGATATAACCAAATCACTAAACATCACAGCCCAAGGATCGACTCTAAGCCAACGGAGTTACCTCAAATTGGCGGTGGCTGAAGGTGATGGCGCAGGTTCGACGACGGTAGTGGCTGGACCACCATTTAGTAAGAAAACTCAAAATATCAAAATATCAATTTTTGTAACATGTCTAGAAATTTGAGTTCTAATTTCACAGATATTTTGAATTTGTTACTAAATGGTGGTCCCTGGTTACTATGTCAAAAAGGTTAGTGTGTCAAAATGGGTGGTCCCAAGCTAGTCGTGAAAACTAAACCTATTTCCCTAGAATGCTCTATTACATACGCAGGAGGTATTATACCAGTGTTGAATACACTTTAATTATCTTATAGTTAAGTGATTCTTTCTAGGGGATTGAGGTTGTTCTCCAAAATGAGCAGTCCATTTTCCCTACATTAGGGCAATGGCAAAATCCAAAAACATTGATCCCTCGTTCATGGTTGTAGTTTCGCCTCCTAAATTAAATTTTGGTGGTGCATTTCATCCTGGGTTAGAGATCACTAAAGATGAAAAAGCCAATAAGGGAGCATCTTGGGTGGACTAACAGAAAATCACATGGCACTGCAATGGCAGTTGTCAAATCTGTGTACTTCCCGCTTAAGTCTAGTATTTTCAACTATAAGTTTTCAGTCCACTTATGTATCCAAAACTGCTGTCAACGTCCTTGAACCTTTCCTTTTAAGTTTGTTTCCCTTTATTTGCTCATCCATGTGTTTGATGTTTTATTTTCCATTGTTCTATGAAAAGTTATGATGCATTGCATGATGTGGTTGGAGCTCATGCACACCCAAAGTGATATTATTCCCTGAAATGATTGTAAGAATACACTTGGAACATCTGATCACGACAATGTAGAAGAAGACTTTGGAGGAGGTTTAAAACTACTCTAACCGAAAAGTATCTTTCCCCATAGGTTTTATGTAACTCCTTTGGATGCATCCTATATATAAAGCATGAAGGGGATCTCTCAAGACTTGACAAATAAGCTCCTACTACATCATCCACGTCGCACCACATCATGCGTCAGCAAATTCAACACGTTATAACTTTTGAGAAGACAAAGAAATCATCGTTGACATTCATTACATCTTAGTCTTCTGATATTTATTACCCTTTATCAAAAACTGATGTTTCGAGTAGATTCTTTATATCCATAAAAAAGGGGAATGTGAAGTGATCATGTTCTTCCTTTGTTCACCTGCTCAACTTCCTATATTAAATCCAAATGAACCTTCTCTGCGTCCATTGAATTATCATATGTATTTTGCTTTAAAAACTAATCTTTGAACCTTGCTCAGAAAGTTCCATCAAAAAAATCTTGGGCTAACATAGTAAGCCGGCCATCACTATCACAGTTTTACTTTACGGTTTCAGATATAGAGGGTAGATCGGTGGTTACCATGCCGGAGAAAGTGCTTGAAGACGCGCCTCCACTCTGGAAAGATTTTGTAATTGGAAAATTTGCTTCTTCAGCCCCTCATGTGGGTAAGGTCCATGTGATAGTCAATAAAATCTAGAATTTAGGAGACAAAGATATAAAAATCGATGCTTATGTGGTTAAAAAAACATCTATTAAGTTTCAAATTCGAAATTCAAGTGCTTGAAATCGAAAACTACGTCGAGGCATGTGGAATATTTGCGAAATCCCCATGATTGTCTCAAAATGGACGCTGTTTAAGGAAGAGGCACAGCCTAAGTTATCATCAATGCCGATGTGGTCACGCTTACAAACATTCCGCCAGCTCTGTTCTCCTGGAAAAGACAAAGCTTTGTTGCAAGTCTGGTGGGCATTCCATTACGAATGCATCAAGATGCTGAGCTTTTCGCAAGTTTTGATGAATCAAAGATATTCATAGATGTCAATCTTAAAACGGATATACCATCGAGTTTCTGTTTCAAGGTCAAAGGTGTGGAAGTTGAAGTGAAGTTTGAATATCCATGGCTTCCTATGCGTTGTGGAAGCTGTCGGAAATGGGGACATACAGAAGCTGGATGTCTTACCAATTTTCAAATGCGAGCATCAAGTGAAATGGAAGTGGAAAAAAGGGATGAGGTGGAACAGGTATCGTCACAGCCGGGCACTATTTCTATGGTAGAAGTTGAAAAAGCTGCTGGATGTCTAGAGAGAGAGGAAAAGGAGATTCCTCATGTTCAATCAGATAAGGAGTGGAAAATTGTTTCACAGCTCAGTGTAGGCGATCGGGGAAGAGAAATCTGGTCTATGGGGAGGTTAAGATAGCCACTCCATCGCGGTTTGAGGTGCTCATGTCTTCAGAGTTGGAAGTTGAGAGGTCTGAAGCATTGGAAAAAACACGAACGAAGATGGTAGAAAAACCCGAATGGAGATGGTAGAAAAACCTGAAGCTGTTGGTTCAAAGTCTGTTGAGATTTATGCCTCCCCTATTCCAGAATGGGGTTTGGAAAATATGAAGATGAAGACTTCATCAAATTCGGTCACTAAATTGGGCGAATCGAATAACATATCCCTGACTAAGATGGTAGGCTCGGGGTTGTGATATTCTAAGATAAAAACTCTGAGTATAACAAAGACTGTTGGGTTGGAAAATTCATCTGGGGGCTCGTTGGATAATTTTGCCAATGTCGGGAAATATTATGTCTGCTCTGTTTTAGGAACAGAGTTGAAGAAGATGAAGGTGCAGACGTCATCTGTGACAAATGAACCTAGGATTAAAGATAATAGTGAGAATTTTGTAGAGGAGGTTGTACAACTGAACTCAGGAACTCTGGGTGGTTCAAATGTTGTTGAGAAGGGATTAAAGCTGCAGATAAATAGTCTGACTTCAAGAATGGAAAAGCCTGAGATAAAATATAAACTGGAGCGGTAGGCTCAAAGGCTGATGTTAAAAAAAATTTTGGATGCTCTGTTTCAGCACCAGAGCTGGAGAAGATGCCGCTGCAGACTATCTTAAATGATATATCAGTGCTTCGAGACAAAACAAATACAGAACTGGTAGAGGAAGTAGGCGGTTTGGTGGATATAGTAACATCGGAAAATGCTGGCAAAGAGCATTAAGTTGTTTTGAACAGGGAAGAGATCACGACGAGAGTTCCTCTATTAAGGTTGGTAAAGCAGGCGCAGAAGCATCTCCTCAAACCATCTCAACAAGCTGGGGACCCAATCCCGAGTAACTTAGGACGCATGAACCAAAGGAAAAAACAATAATGTCGTGTTTTTTTGGAATATTCGCGGATTTAACAAGTTGAGGAAGCAATCAGTCATTAGAGATTTGATCAATAAGAACTCATTGGTTTTTGAAGCTTTGTTGGAAACGAGAGTTGTGGAGGATAAGGCGGATTCAATTGTCAAATTGACCTTTAAAGACTGTCTATGACATCAAACTATGAATTTAGTCCGCTTGGGAGAATTTGGGTGGTGTGGAATAAGTCAGTGTCATTGACAGTTGTTTATAAGACAAATCAGATGATATCATGTCTCATTAAGATTTAGGGCTAGGCAGAGGACCTCTTATGTACGTTTGTCTACGCATCTAATTCTCTAGATGACCTAAGGACTCATTATGATGACTTTCGAGTTCGAGGCTTACCTTGGTTATGTGCTGGGGCTTTCAACGAGATTCTGGATATCTCGGAGCACTCCATAGCTAATCTTGCACAAGTAAACTGTTCGGGTATATTGGAGTTTTGAGATATGGTTTGGCATTGTGATCTAGTGGATATGACTTTCCATGGACCAGCTTTTACTTGGTGTAATAAACGCGAAGAGGGGTTGATATGTAAAAAGTTGGATCGTGCTCTACTGAATGATCGTTGGTTGTAGTGGTCTTCAAACTCGTACTGTGTATTTGAAGGTCGGGGTTGCGGAGATCATGTATGTGGATTTATCTCTCTATATGGAACACCGCACAAGCCAAAAGTCTCTTTCAAGATAGTAAATGCAGTTGTTGCTATGACATATTTTTTAAAACCTTGTTGAGAATTATTGGACGAACTCAGTAGCACTATTTTCCCCATCCTCTGCGCTTTTCAGGTTCTTGAAGAAACTAAAGCTTCTTAAACCAATCATTTGAGCTTTTAGCAGGCAAGAGATTCATCACTTAACCAAAAGGAAAGAAGATGCCTATGCTTTGTTGTGTAGAAGCAGACAGCTACCCTTAGTAACCTTGATGCCCAAAACATGATAGAAGAAGCTCGAGCTTATGACTCTTGGTAGAGTGTGGCGGAGGTAGAAGAGAATTTCCTAATACAAAAGGCGAAACTACATTGGGTAAAGGTGGGGGATCAAAACAACCGGTTTTTCTACAATGCGATTAATGAAAGGGAAGTGCAAAATTCGATATTTGAGATAAGGTCTCCTGAGGGAGAGATTTTTTTGACAAGAGATGAAATCAAGGCTGAAGCGGTGCGTTACTTCTCTGATTTCTTCAAGGCTCCACCATTAAATGATATCGAAGTTTCAATGAAAGAGTTGACTCAGGTTCTGGATTATCGTTGTCCTGAGGATGTGAGGTGTGCCATAATATTGGAAGTATCAGCATTGGAAAAAAGCAGGTTTTTTCTCAATGCCTTTAAAAAATCTCCAGGGCTGGATGGATACACAGTAGGGGTTTTATAAAGAGACGTGGCCCATCATTAGATACGACTTCATCGTAGCGGTGAAATCTTTTTTCACTTATGGGTTTTTGCCGAAGGGGATGAATTCCACCATTCTTGCCTTAATTCCCAAGAAGACGGGGATCCTAGGGATGAGGGACTTCCGACCAATATCCTGGTGCAATGTGATATATAAAGGTATTTCAAAGATTATAGCGAATCGTTTACAACGCATCCTCCCAGATCTTATAACTCATAATTAGACAGCTTTCATCAAGGACAAATATTTAATGGAAAATCTCTTGCTTGCGTCTGAATTGGTAAAGGATTATCATAAGCTTGATGTTTCTTCTAGATGTGCCATGAAGATTGATATTACTAAAGCTTTTCACTTGGTGAACTGGAGGTTTCTCGTCAAGTTGTTGCGTGCAATGCAGTTGCCAAAAATCTTTGTAAGGTGTATTGAGTTGTGTGTTACCACTCCATCCTTCTCGGTTCAGATAAATTGGGAGCTCGCTTGTTTTTTCAGAAGTGAGAGGGGGTTACGCCATGGTTGTTCTCTCTCCCCTTATCTCTTTGTCATTTGCATGAATTTCCTATCATTAATGCTTGACAAGGTTGATAGTAATGGTGAGTTTGGATATCACCTGAGTTGCAGGAGTTTGAGTGTTATCCATCTATGTTTTGCAGATGATATCATGGTGTTTGCAGATGGGAAAGTTCGATCAATCAGGGGCATTCTTGCTGTTTTCAAGAGGTTTGCTTGTATATCTGGCCTATATATAAGCTTGGAAAAACAACATTTTTTATCACTTGTATCTCGTCGAAAATTTGAGAATCACTGAATGGTTTTCCTTTTGAGATTGGAAGGTTACCGGTGAAGTATTTAGGGCTTCCCCTATTAGCAAAACGAATGTCAGCCACATACTACCAACCACATTGAAAAAATTTGAACATGCATCAGCTTCTGGAAAAATCACTTTTTCTCCTTTGCAGGTAGATTACAACTCCTCTCTTAGCTAATAACAAGCTTAACGAATTTTTGGATTGCAGCATTTAGACTTCCAAGAACATGCATAAGAGAGATTGAGAAAATTAGTTCCGCTTTCTTATGGTCTAGTCTGGCTCTAAACTCAAAGAAAGCTAAGGTGGTTTGGAGTGATGTGTGTAGGCCCAAACCGGAGGGGGGCCTTGGTTTGAAATCTTTGGTTGAGGCGAATAAGGTGAGTTGTTATAAACTGATCTGGCGGTTGGTTTCTTCAAAGGATTCTCTATGGGTTAACTGGATAAAGAAAAATCTGATCCGTAAAAGTTCATTTTGGTCAAAAAAGTTACTAAGACGGGAGGCTCTTGGATGTGGTAAAAAATCTTCAAGTATCATAACTCCGCAAAAGTCTATCACAAGGTTAAGGTAAGCAATGGTTCTCAAACTTCATTTTGGTATGATGATTGGTGCTCACTTGGAAGGTTAATTAATGTGTTGGGAGAAAGAGGCTTTATTGACATGGGGATTAAGACTAGGGATACATTGGCAAAGGTGCTAGTAACTAATAGGCCTAGACGAAGGAGAACTCAAGTATTAGCGTAGATTGAAGAGGAAATTAAAAAGTTTTGGGACTATGCTTATCTAGATGAGGATGTCGCTCTATGGAGATATAAGGATGATAGGTTTAAAGCGCAGTTTTCATCTAAGGAAACATGGAATCAATTGAGGGAGGTATGTATCCGGAACTCATGGTACAAGGTTGTTTGGTATTCGCATACTACTCCGAAGTATTCATTTATTATGTGGTTACCTGTTCTAAATCATTTGGAAACTGGAGATAGAATACTTGCCTGGTCAGCCAACATAAAATGTGTCTTTTGCTCAGAACCCATAGAGACTCGGGATCATTTATTCTTCTCTTGCTCTTTCACATCACAAATTTGGTACAAGCTTTCTTATGGATTGTTGCGTCAAGACTTCACAACTCAGTTAACGAGTTGATATCTTTGTTTCACGCCAAGGGTAGCAAGACAACAAAAGCTTTTGTTGCAAGGTATACTTTCCACGCGTTAACATACATATTATAGAGAGAACAAAATCAACGAAGACATGGCAAAGTCCCACTTCACACAGACAGTCTGATTCGCGAGGTAGGAGGGATAGTTCAAAACAGGCTCTCGGTTCTACAAGTGCAAGGAATAATGAATGATAGTGTGCAAATCTGGTTTGCTACAAGGATTTAAACTCTCTTTGGTTTTCAGTTTTTTCAGCTCAATCGTAAATGGTGTGTACTCTTTTTTCCGGGAAGTGGTTTTGTCCCAATTGGGTTTTCACTTTTCGAGTTTTAACAAAGCCATCATTTACTGATTTATCTCTAAGAGATTTAGTTTATATTTGATTTCGAAAAAGAGTTGCAAATTATTTAAAAAGAGTTTTTTTTTAATATAATTTTACATATTATTCAAAAAAAATAATCTTTGAACTAGACGAGAGTAGACACAATGTGTGGAAAGTTGGTTATTTCATGTCTGAACTAAAGTCATGTGTTTGATTTATACCTCAACTATACATTCGTGCACATATATACATGACCTAATAAAAATTTTGAATTTAATATTTGAATTAACAAAATTGAGCAAATGTATACTTTTTGTCAAACCCTGTTACGTACTATTAACCCTTTATGACATGGTTATCCACGTAATTGACGATGACTCTACGTAATCTTGGTTTAATTGGAGGATTTAAAAGCATTCTTAAGAGGACATGAAAAAGCTTAAATTGTTGTGTAACGGAGACGAAAATTTCCAGAGGATGTGTGCAGCAGTAGTACGGACAAAATCTGCTGAGATTTTCATGGAAAAGGAGGATGTTGATGTTGGCAACAAAGCCGATGGAGGCAATGGTGATGATGAGAATAGAGCCGATGGAGGTGATGATGAGAACAGAGTCGATGGAGGTGATGATGAGAACAGAGTCGATGGAGGTGATGATGAGAACAAAGCTGATGGAGGCAATTGTGATGATGAGAATAGAGCTGATGATGGGGAAATGCTCGAGTAAGAAGCTCGAGTGGAGAAAAATTTAGTTGGATTTGTTGATGAAGAATAGAATGAAAATTCTTAGAGTATTACACAAAATTCGGATTGTGAGGATGATGGCAACCCATTGGTAAGAGTTTAGATTTAGTTTATTTCATTTTACATTCATAGTTATTCGTGTTTTAGTGTTAGGGTTTTCATTAAAAATTAGAAAAAGAAAGAAAAAAGGAAGAAGGAAAACTTGGAGCCAAGACGAGAAGAAGGCTATGGAGCACCAAGAAAGGCCCATGGCGCACCAGAAGCTTCTCCAGTGCACCACCAGATCTTTCTTCTCATCCAGCTCCAACCTACATCAAAACATCGTGCATTGCATTAGATAATTTTCAATTAGTTTAATTTCATTTAATACTTAATAGTTTTATATTATTGTCTCAAGAAAAAAACACAAAAGTACAACAAAAAAATAGAAAAAAAAATAAAAGCAAAAGAAATAATGAAGAAAAATATGGACAGTTGTGAGAACCGTGATTGCAGGACAAAGCATAATTAATAGGTTAAAAAGTCTAAAACATCATAAACTTGACCTACTCAAGAAGAACAATAAAGGGCAACAAGTATGCTAGTAGAATAGATCAAGAAAATACAAAAAGGAAATGAGGCTCACTAGCGCGCCAATCAGGCTCGTTGGCGCGTTAGTGGCCTCCCATGGTCAGTTATGCGCCTCCTTCATCCTATCTTCTAGTATCGGTTCCCTACTGTTCCAAGCTATACCAAGGTTTGTTTTTGGACAAAACCTGAACCAAAACCGTGTACACCGAGGTAAGTTTTCTAAAATCTCTTTTTAATCAAAACAATTTTCAAAACAAACTTTTTTTGCATAAAAACCACTTTTTAAAAAGAAAAGGTAACATTTTTGGATCAAATCTCTTTCACCATCTCTTTCAAACTATTGTGAGATGGAGCTCCAAATTCACTATTTTCCTAAAACTTAGAATTTTTAATTATTTCTCGCTGAATTTTCGTGGAGATTCCAAATCTACCATTGTTATCTATCAATTCCAAAATGTATAAACTTCTATTTCTCATTCTACTTATGGATTTCAAATTGTATATTTTCAATTCTTCTTAATTCAAGTACTTAGATTGCTAGGAATTGTTAGAGAATTCACTATATTGCTTCTAGGATGTTTAGCCAAAGATTTTATTGCTATATTCACGATGGATTATAATTTTTCATATGCTAAAATTAGGGTTATCTATAAATCCAAAATTGATGATGCAAATTTGATAAAGATCACTTCCTTGCATTTCTCTGATCACGGTTACTAAACATTGGCTAGATTATCACTCAATTGGGTCTCAATATTGAGATGTTGAAGTTCAATTTTTTGGTGATGTGGTAAAAACGGAAATTGAAAATTGGGATTGAAACCTTGTATCTCTTACTCTAATTCAGCTCTCTCATTGATATTTACTTATACTAGAGCTCATAATCATTTTTATTGAATCATTGCACACCTTATTCACTCTTATGTTCCACCAATTTAAAAATTTTTAGGTTTCTCATGTTTATAAGTAAACATGGAAGCAAGAAACAAATCAAAGAAGTCGACGAGCTCACTAACAAGAGAGCGACCGATACAGATTGCGAATTGAATGATGAGGAATTTGATGAGAACCAAACTAAGGGGGTAAACGATAGAGCAAGAGACAAGAAGAAAAGGAGAAGCAAGGTTACTAATGAAGAAGATACAACATCCTTATCCGTGATGATGAGCCATTAATACAAGTGATGCATTGACTACAAAAACCTAGGCGCCAAGAGTCAAAGGCAAAACCAAACACCAGACTTCAATGATTCATTTTGGGCAAAATATAGATAAGGCAAGAGATTACAAAGTCGTGCTTGGAAAAATCAACAATCTAGTACACTACGGATTAACTACACGTCATTGTGCACCTTGGGAATAGGTGAAGATATTAGTTAGTATCTCGAAGAACTTCACCTACGCTCATTCTTCGAGTTTGATAGTCCAACTTACATTGATGAGACGCACCAATTCCCCTCCACCGTCGCGCTTGCATACCCAACGTGCATGCACCCAATGGCAAGAGATGGAGTTTGAGTTTCATTATCAATGATGTAGGCTACTCTTTGTGCATTACTTAATTGAGAAGATCGTTCAGATTTGAGTACCATGGTGCAATCGAATTCAGTTCGTTCACCGGGATAGATTTTTGGCCTAGCATAACAAGTGGAACCTACACCTCTAGTGGCACCAAATCAGCTAGTATCACACATCTGGCAATCCAAATCGTACATAATACTATCAAACGCAATATTTGCAACGATGAATCAGAGTGGAGTACTTCAAAACGAGTTCTGCCTTCTCCAAATACATTTTGCACCATCACCTTTCCAAGTGAGCTATGTTGCATTACTTGCTTTTAGGCTCGTGAAAGTGAAGCATGATGCCTACACTTGCTCTGAACCTTTAGCTTCCACTACCTAGGGAGGTATCATCATGGTGATCATGTTAAAACTATGTTGGGGTTCATGAACTTCTTATATGATGATAATTGACCAACAAGTGTTCTAAATCATTTTGTGAGAAACAACTTTGACAGGATTCACCTAGAGCAGACAATATCTAGAACACTGTAGTTGGATCACTCCCATGAAATCTTATCTTACAGATATTATGTTGTATCTGATGTCAACTCTATCTTATCGGATGACTAACATGACTTAATTCCTTCTCATTTGAGGTGTTAGATAGGGGAAACGAGCAGAAAAGAACAAAACTCATTTTCACCATTTTTACCACTTTCTTGTTGATCCTGAATGGACACTCTCTTTTAGTGGTTTTCCACCCTTAAAACAATAACCTTCTAACCTCAACCGTTCTCTTTTCACTTTTTCTTGTGCAGGTATGTACAAAAATGTCAGAGAGAAACAGAACAACATGGTTTCCCTCTACAAAAGGCCAAAGCTTCAGAAACCAAAAGGAGTATAGAGATCTGAGTTAAGATTTTATTTTATCTATGGGAATCGAAAAATAAGCTATAAATATGTAGCCTATGAGACTCATGTTCATAAAAAACCGTTTCCCCTTTTGAAGAAAACAAAAAACACGAAAAAAAGAAACAATTACTTAATAAAAGTCTCAGAATCACAAGATAACCCAAAAAGAATGTCACATATCACTTTATAGAAGATTCGAAGTCGTCTACAAAAGATCCTTGTAAAAAAAATTAAGGCAAGGGGAATCGAGAAGAAAGAAGGATAAAGAAGAGAGACAGTATACGAAGAAGTAATTGGAAACCGTGAACATCAACAGTTATAATCTCTCTTGTTGTTTTGCATAATAACTAGCATTCTCCACCATGTATGGTAACCCTAAACATCTTTAACTCCACCACCAAATACCAAAAATTCTTCCCTTCTATCGAGCGTCGTGTACCCTGAATAAGATCTTAAAAATGGGGATTTAAAGTCACAAAGTTCCAAACGAAGGATTAAACGCATTATCCTCAAAGATAATTAGATGGTGCAAGAACAAACATCTTACTCTTTCGTACTCCATGCTTATCTCAATAAAAACTTATATTGCAACCCCTAAACTTAAGCAAAAACTCAAAATCAAATCGAAAGACATCTTTTTAGCATTCATTAAGGTGTTTAGTATGATCTCGCTAAGGGGAATCAAATCAATTTTTTAACCGGTTTTGGGGAAAGCTTTTTGAGGGGATTTTAAAAGATTTTTTCTTAGTGTAGTGCTCTCAAACCATAGGAATGCTAGTCAAATGCAAAATACATCTAAGAAGGGAAAAAATTGATGCATATAAAGTTTTACTCCCATTACTCTACCTCATATCATGAAATGCATCATAGTTTCTACCCATTTATTAGACTTTCGATTCTCTTTTCAGCTTCGAAGCATTAGCCTCTTTGGTCTTTTTAACACTCATTCTCATGATCAATATCTTTTCTTAGTCTCCTAGGGAAAACATTTTCATTCAACACTTCGCTCTTTTCTATCTCTTTACTTTGCTTCCTTTTGCTTCCAACACTTATTTCTTTGTACAATCTTAGTGTAGCTATTTTTTTTTTTTCACTTGAGACTTAGAGCTTCTTGACAATTTCTTTATTCCCTAAAGACTCTTTAATTAACATTGATCAACCTTTTTTCACTTTTTGTCTTTTCCAACACCAAAACCAAATGTTCAACCTATCTATCCAAGTCTTTCATTCTCATCATAATCGCTAGTTTTACCATTGCTAGCTAAAAAGAGGTAATCTTTTGGTTGTTCCCAATACTCTTAAGTTTTTAAAAAATCATAGCATTGTAAACAAAAGGCCTCAATCATCAAATCGATCCAAGGGTTTGAAAGAAATGGTTAAGGTTAAAGGTGAGGGAACCATTCTAAAGGTGAGAATGGTCATTCGGGTTAGCACAAGAGTGGTGAAGCGGATAAGAAAACCCGAATATGACTTTTAGTCAACCATAAGAACGCATTAAAGTCACCCTAAGCGAGAAGATTAGATTCCAATTAACTCTAAGTTCATAGAGATGTTTCAAAAATCATGTGAATTTTACAAAATTAGAAGTTGTATTTCAAAAGATGCAAAGTTCCAAACACATATTTTTCATTTTTTCAAAGATTTTCAAGCAACAAATAACCATAACTAAGGGAAACGATCTTAATCCTAAGCGTGAACTTCTACAAGGAAAATATCACATATGCATATGCAATCCTAATATGGAAAGGAGACTACATGATCTTTCTATGTTTTTCAAAATTTTCAATTTTGTGGCTTTTTTAATTCATAAGTTGTATACAAAATTTAAGACTCAAGAGAAATTGAAAACAAAAATGAAGACATGATTAGTAGTCTAGTATCTCCCCCAAAATTCAATAAAGACACCAAAAACATAAAATGTTAAAGCTAGAAAAATAAAACTATATACAAAGGAGGGGAGGTGTATCTTAATTCGAAGAGATCGACTCGGGTGAGTCCATTGATGGGAAGAAGAATGGTTAATCGAGCTCTGTGGACCGGTTGTGTTTGTAGAAAGAGAATTGAAGAAGCATGTTCCACCTTTGAATTTTATGGTGAGTACTTTTTTCATTACACCTTGAAGACCCTTCAAATCTTTGCCCTTAAGATCCGGTGTGAGGATCGCTTTAACCCTTGTAAAGGGATTTTTCATTTCCTTGAACTTTACTTTATACTCAACTTCTCCATCGACACATCTCCAATGTTGCAAGGTCATAGTGGGACACAACACTTTGAGGTTATGCACAAGGGTGGGTGGGAGTATTGGTTTTGGTGTCTTCACCATGAAATTTTCCTCCTTTGGTTCTTCAAATATAAATCCTAGACAACCACCATCCAAAACCTCAATATCCTTGGTTTGTAGCGCAAGAGGAACCTTTACATTCTTGATCTTTTCCACTTTTACTTCCTCTTGTATGATTGCGCCACAAAACATTATAGAGGAAAGCTTGGTTGGATAAGAGACCTTAGGATTCACATAGAGGAGAGTTACTCTCTTGTTTGGAAAGTCGATGCTCGCTCTCGCGGTGTTGAGGAATTAAGTTCGTTGGGACTAAGCAATCTCCAAACTTTAGAAGATAGCCCTCAATCATCCCAAGTGGAGGTGGAGGTTTCAAAGAAGAATCTGTATACATGGTTAAAAAGGAGTATTTCTTTACCTCTTTGATTCTAAGACTCTTTACCATTTCAAGGGACATCACATTCACACTTCCTTTAGAGTCACACATGGCATCATCGAGTTTCAAATCACCAAGAGAGCCAGATATTATGAACTTCTCTGGATATCCAAGCTTTGGAATCGATTTGGGCTTAGTTGATATCACACTTGGTGATTCGAACACTTCCAAGACCTCCTCAACTTTCTCTTGGTTTGCTAGGATGTTGTTGATGAATTCTTTGTAGAGAGGAACTCTAGACAATTCATCCACATATGGCAAAGGTGCTCCATCTTTACTCATATTAGCTTTGAAGCTTAAGAGAATTTTCTTTTTATATTTAGTGAGAAATCTCCTAGGAAATGGAAGTGGAGGATCATATGAAGGAAGCTTAACTCTTGGTTAGTCTTTCTTTTCAACCCACATTAACACCTCATCCGATTCTTTAGTGATATTCTCCACTATAGCTCCACTCTCACTAACAAACTCCTCAACATTATCGCCATAGAGAAGCCTAGCAATTTCCTCTATTGTCTTTTCACAATCATAAATATTGCAGTCCTTTATTTCTCTTGGGTGGCTCATGGTCTCAACCCCATCCCATCATTTGAGAAGATGGTATTACAAAACTCCTTGGGCCTCTTAGATGATTAAGATACTTGAGAAATTCGGTTTTCAAGGCTCTTCACATGAGAAGATAAACTTTCAAATTTGGCATGCAATTCGTTATACGCTCCATCCATTTTTGAGTTCATTCCATCTATCTGATTTTTCATCTCAAAGGAGTACTTGTTCATCTCCAAAACTCCTTTAGTTTGTCCTTCAAGTAGTTGCTAAAGAAGTAGAGTTTTGGGATCTTCTTTAACTAGTTGGTTGGGAAAAAGGTTTGAGTAGGGTTGGTGTATTGAGATCTAGGTTTGAAATTTTGGTTAAGGGCTTGGTTATTGTTTGAATATTGTTGGTGTGTGGTTTGATAGGGTTGGTTTGAGGATTGGGGCCTTGGTTGGAATTTCCCTTGGTTGTAGGTTTGTCCTTGGGGTTTAGTGGGGTAGTTCGAGTTGAAGCCTTATTATTGGGAACAACCAACAATTTTTATCTCCTCTTGAATAGTTTGACAAACTTCAATACCAACCTCTTGATAGAACTTTTTCCCATCAAAGTCTCCCACATGTTCATTTGCCTTTGAATGGCTTGCATCATCTTGTCAAACTTTTCAATCAAATTCTTTGTCTTTCTTCTTGTTTTATCCCATGACCACACAATCCTTTATAGACCTATCATAGTCTTCAACATAATTTCCATCATTCATGACAAGATTCTCTGCTTGTGGTTTAGCTGATATCACATCAATTGGGCCTTCTTTTACATGGTGGAATAGTCAAGCAGAGAACCCCATCGGGAAGAAACTGGATCGTGCTATGGTTAATGGTGAATGGATCTCCAAGTTTCCGCAATCCTTTTCATCGTTTGAAACTTGTGGTATTTTGGATCACACGAGGAGTTGGGTTAAGCTTAATAATGTTGTCTCAACAGCTCGAAAGCCTTTCAAGTTCTTCAGTTTTCTGGCATCGCTACCGCAGTTTCTCCCTGTTGTAAGTCAACAAGTCCTACCCTCTTTCACTCTCATATGGCTCTCTACCGGTTCCATGGACAAATGAAGGCTTTAAAGTACTAGCTCCGAAGTCTCAACAAATCTATTTACGGTGGTCTTACTATTCATACTAAGGGAGCTTTTGATAGGTTGTGTGCAGCTCAAACTGTAGCATTAGAAAGTCTATTCTATCAGACCTTTAAATGAAGGCTTTAAATTACCAACTTCAAAGTCTCAACAAATCTATTTACGGTGGTCTTACTATTCGTGCTAAGGAAGCTTTTGATAGGCTATGTGCAGCTCAAGCTGTAGTATTACAAAGTCCATCCCATCAAACCTTCGATGTAGTCTCAGAGGCCACCACAATCTGGAACCATTATGCGGAAGTAGAGGAGAAGTTCTATAAGAAAAAATCATGTGTCACCTGGCTTAGTTCGAGGGATCACAACACGAGTTTTTTCCATATAACGGTTAAGAATTAAGCTGCAGAAATTGCCATTCAGAGAATCATTACGGCTAATAGGAGTACTTTAACAGAGTTGGAGGATATTAATTTTGAAGCGGTGAGTTATTTTTAGGGTATTCTTAACCCAAATACACATGAAACAGAAGCGGTTTCTTAAGCTTACTTACAAATGCTTATTGGCTACTGTTGTTCATCACTCGAGGCAGCAACCATTTTCCAGCCTATTTCAACTTAGGAGATTTGACAAGTGGTTTTCTCAATGCTTTCTAATAAGTCCTCGGGGCCTAACGGGTATTTGGTTGAGTTTTATCGAGAAGCCTGGTCTGTGGTAGGTAAAGATATAATTATTGTTGTGCAATCTGTTTTCTTTACGGTTTTATGCCTCGAGGTGTTAAATCCACGATCCTGACTTTGATACCTAAGATAGATGATCCGGCTTCCATGAAGGATTATCGATCCATTGCTTGTTGTAATACAGTTTACAAGGTCATATCGAAGAACATAGCTTATCGCTTGAAGGGTACTTTGACGATTATGATTGAATGGAATCAAAGTGCTTTTGTCAAAGATAGGTTATTGTTAGAGAATGTTTTGATAGGTACAGAGCTTGTCAAATACTATCACAAGGATACAGATTCATCTTGGTGTGTGATAAAATTCGACATCTCAAAAGCATTTGATATGGTTCAGTGGGGTTCATCATCTCAAATCTTTGTGCCATGGGGTTCTCGGAACAGTTTATCCACTGGATTCACCAATGTATGTCGACTGTCTCTTTCTCAATTTCTAGTAATTGTGAGCTTGCGGGTTTTTTCAACAGCGCTAGAGGTTTGCGTCAAGGTTGTTCCCTTTCTCCGTATCTTTATGTTATTGTGAGTAATGTGTTATCTCAAATGCTAAACAAAGCAGCTCATAAGGGAGTTTTCGAATACCACCAGAAATGTCAAAAAGTTAAAGTAACTCATTTAAGTCTTGCTGATGACATCTTCGTCTTTACGGATGGGAAACCTGCTTCAATATTGAGAGTCATGGATATTTTCAAGAGGTTTGTATTCATTTCCGGTCTTAACATTAGGGCCTCTAAGTCCTCCATTTTTTCAGCTGGTTTGGACAAGTCTAGGGCGATCAATAAGGCGCAGCGGCTGGGTCTCGCTAGTAGTGTTTTACATATCTGATACTTGGGTTTACCACTTACCAAAATGTTGATGAGTTGTCATGACTATGAGCCTCTCATTTATAAAATCAGAACTTGGTTATTATCTTGGACTACTAATAGTCTTTCTTATGCAGGCCATTTCCAATTAATCAAATCGGCCGCGGACAACAAGCTTACTGGACTCCTTCATCATTGGAATTCAACTCGTGCTTAATGTCAAACTGTTCATAAAGAATTAAACTTTACACCTGAATATTAATTTCATATTTTAAAAAAAAACATAGTCACAAAATAAAATCAAATCATATGGCTAATTGTTTGTGTCTCCGGCAATAGCGCCAAATTGATAAATAATTTTTCAACTGATCTATCATATAAACTTATCTTTCATAGCACTTTAGGATTGAATCTACAGAAATACAAGATAAACTCAATAAAAATATGAAATCTATGAAAATTTTATTTTCTTAATAACATGATTTCTTGCCAAATATATATATATATATATATATATATATAATAACATGAGTTTATTACTAATAAAAAAAGTTGGTTATCCTTGTATGATTTTTATGATTCATTAAATTTTGGAAAAACTTACTTTTGTTTAGTACATGTAATTTATGAGAACATAAATACTCCCTAAAACATTATGTACCTTACATAAACCGTTTGCAATATATTATTGTTCTGGGAATACAATCAACATAAAATAAGTTTCCAAAAAGAATAAAAATTATGAAATTTTAATTTTCTTAATTAGAGGATTTTTTTTAGATTGACTAGATTTTCTTACTTAATTTAGATAGTGAAATCTTAATCTTCATTTGTGAATCAAACTTGACTTCTCAATTAATGTTTATCAGGTATTTTTCCAGACGGCCCTAGGTCTTTAAAATGAGACTCTTCCGAAACCAACCGAACAACGCAAGCAAGAGATAGACCAACATCATAAAACCTTAATCAAAGATTAATTTCAATCATTACAGAAATGGCCACTATCA
The DNA here is from genome assembly GCA_963922655.1 of Cardamine chenopodiifolia. Lineage (NCBI taxonomy): Eukaryota > Viridiplantae > Streptophyta > Magnoliopsida > Brassicales > Brassicaceae > Cardamine > Cardamine chenopodiifolia. The sequence goes on along the minus strand of OZ000486.1, from coordinate 9,828,764 downwards.
ACGTCGCCGACAACAACAGCTCCGACTGTTTCATCTTCTCCACACTCTCTCCGCTCGTGGCTTAACCAAACACGACGCCATCTCCGGTCGAGGACTACGACCATGACCGTCACCTCCATCTCAGGTTCAACTCTTCTCATCAAACCACAATCAAATACGAATCTCCATCAACCTACATAGATCTTGATCAAACAATGACGAAGACGACGATCTCAGAATCCTCTGTTTCACACCAATCACAAAATCTCTAGAAAAGGGTCAGTCCTCGTCCTCAAGACGCTCCTTCGAATGCGAGATATGTGTTGAACGAAACCCAAAGATTGATTCTTTTCGTATCAATGGATGTTCTCACTCTTACTGTTACGATTCTGTTTCGAAATACATAGCCGCTAAGTTACAAGACAACATTCTGTCAATCAAATGCCCTGTTTCTGCTTGCACCGGTCAGTTCGAGCCATAACAATGCCGGCAGACGTGTTCCATCGTTGGGGTAATGCTCTTTGTGAAGCAGTGGTTATGCGTTCAAAGAGATTCTATTGTCCGTGTAAGCATTGCTTTGCTTTACTTTTCTTGGAAGAGAGTGAAGAGAAGATTAAGGAATCTGAGTGTCCTCATTGTAATAGAATGGTTTGTGTACAGTGTGGGACTAAGTGGCATCCTGAGATAACATGTGAGGAGTTTCATAAGCTCACGGAGAACGAAAGAGAAAGAGATGATATTTTTCTTAAGAAGATGGCAGAGAGTAAAAATGGAGAAATGTCCTTGCAAATTCTGCATTGACAAATCTCAGGGTTACTTATACATGAGTGCAGGTAATGTATCTTATTCGTTTTCTTCGTCTTGCGTGTTGCAAAATCTTAAACAATACACTTATGCTTCTGTGATTACTTATTATGCAGGTGTGGGTTGGCTTTTTGCTACAATTGTGGAACCCCTCAAAGGACCATACTCATTACTGTTATAATTGCAGGCATTGATCTTAGCATTTCTTGTCGTTTATGTGTCATAAGCTTTATGGGTTAAATTTTGATTTTGTCTTTGGATTCTATTATGTGAAACAAGTTTTGTTTTAGTGTCTAAACTAAGTCTTTAATCGACTAAAATGTAACCTTATTTCTTATGGTGAGTGATGAAACTTAAATTTCACTTTGGATCTGCATATATCATTTAAGATTTTATGCATTTACCAACATGTCTAGGGTCTTTAGGTGGGTGTATTCAGGTTCTTTCGTTGTATTTTTGAGCAATTAAGCAAAGAAGGAAAACATTTGAATCCTAAAAATTACTTATAATACGCTTCCTTTCAAAAATATTATGAGCACAAATCGATATGTTTGATACAACACATTCTCTTAGCACAGTATGTTCTAGTATCCAATTTTCAAAGTAAATTTCCGTGGAAGCAATTTTGATCCCTCTGCAACGGAAATGTTGTCATCAAGCATCATAAAGACCCAACTTAACAGGTGAACCTGTGGCATTGATCCAATCTCCTTGTAAGAAGGGTCCAACAGTATAGTTCAAAGCTTCCTCTCTGTTTATGACCTTGAATCCAGGCCATTTAACCCTTGAAGTTGTATCACCACTTGGTCCTTTGTTCTTGTACTCCGCATAATACAGCGTGTCTATCGCGAAATCTGTCTCTTGCCATCTCAACCATCCAGCAGGGTCGATAACATCCTCGATTGTAGATTCCATTACGATCGTTCTAGCGCATTTCTTCCACGGTCGCCCGAGGTAACTCTTGTACTCTGCCTTTACTGGCTTAAGGTCTTCGTTTGCAGCGATTTTACAATTCTGGATCACAAATCCGGTTGTCTGAAACCTATCAACACGTCCTTGAGCAGTTATAGTGTTCTTTTGTCCTGGTAAGCCCTTTCTGATGAAAATGTTACAGTTCTGGAAGATGGCGGCTGCATCTCCGAAAATGAAGTCGATTGTTCCGATTATCACACAGCTTCTGTAGTACTGACGGTGCGTGTAAGCGTACAGTGTGTCTTGGTAGCCTTCAAATCTGCAGTTTAGGAAAATTGATCTATCGGATTGGACACGAATTGCGACCGCTTGATGTCCCTCTGGTCCAGCCGTGTTCCTGAACCCCATTGACTGTGCCATGAACCCTTCTCCTTGTGCAACTATTAATCAAACCAAGCACTTAGAAAAAAATCTATTTTGATTAAAATGACACATAAAAATTTCAAGTTATGTTCTATGATGCTTTTTAAAGATGTAAAGATTTATAGGATTTAACCTTAAAATTAATTTGAATGAATGTATTGGGTTATGTCTCTTATATACTAGATTTATATACAAACGGTTTATGTAATAATCACGTTATTACGTAATAATCATGTATTGATTTATGTCTCTTATATACTAGATTTGGTTTTATTCATTCCGTATAAGAGATTGTAGGGTTTTTACCGAATGTTGCTGTGAGAAAAGTGTGGATTCTCTTTGCGTGGCTTTTGTTTCCGGTCACAATCGTCTTCTGTGATCCATCTCCGACCATAGTAAGATTCGCCTTCTTCTTATCAACAATCACAGATTCGTCATAAACGCCTTGTTTAATGTATATAATGTACCTAAGATATAAAACACAAACGAAACCTAAACTTAGTTTAACCAAAGATAACTTGACTTAAGGATCACGTTATGAAACGTTTTGGTTGACCTACCTTCCCTCATATTTCTCAGGCATTGCTTTAAGAGCATCATTAATGGTTGTGAAATTTCCACTGCCATCTTTAGCCACAGTTGCGTTAGGCTTCAAAGTCTTCACATCAACAGCTCTTAACATTCTTCTATCCTCGTTGCTTATCCAAGAAGGGGTTTGATCAAGAAGATGTCGTGCTAAGACATCAGTAACTGGAGATAGATTCGTGTCTTTGATCATCGCAAGGGAATTGCTAGTAAGAATCTGAGAAGAATTAACGCTGGTCTTTACTTCAGATTTTAGGGTCCCTTCCTCAAACCCGTCAAGGCATGTCTCTTGATAAGACATGACCGCGCTTAACCAACTGTCCAAGTCGGATACTATTTTTGCGAAATTGTTGACTTCTGTGCCATGGACCTTGTTCAATGATGCCGTGATTTCCTCTTTTGCATCTTCCACAAGCAACTTACATTGCGCAATCGCATCTTCATCATCTTGGTTCTCAGTCTTGAGACTCAAAACCTTCTCTAAAACTAGGTCGAGATCTTCATTGACAGCTTCCATAGCAGACTTCAAAAAGGTTGTTGGATTGGCCAAAGCAGTACCCTTCTCTGTTCTGTTCTTGAGCGTTTTTTCGCAGGTTTGCGTGTAAAGCGTTGAACTGCAAAGAGTTTCGATGATCTTATCAGCCTGATCAGGTTTAACTGATAGCTCTGCCGAAACAGGCGCTTTCTGGCTCGGAGGGCTCTGGCTCTTCTTTCCGCTATCCTTTGCGGTTTTTTCATTATTGTTGTTGTTCTTCGCTTGTTGTTCATTTTTCTTCTCATAAGCGACATAAGAAAAAGCTCCTCCAATAATGGCTGCAACAACCATAAGCAAAGAGACCGTTCCAACGATGATCCTCTTCCTTAATTTACGTTTCCTATCGGCGTTTACGCGTTCCTGGATCTTGTCAAAATCCTGAAACGCCATATCGGGATTACTATTATTTTTCTGAGGTTTTTGTATTGGGGAGAGAAAGAAATGAATCTCCTCTGCATTAGATGGCGGCCAAGGCAGGGAGGTTAAAAGGGAAAAGATCAATCCTTTATTACGTTTTATTTTTGGCTCTTTTCATTGTCTTTCTCTCCCCTGTCTTCATTCCTTGGTTTCAGTTTTATTTGTTACTGTCTTGTTTTAATTTCTACAAATAAACAAATCTGCTCTGGACAGGAGAGTTTTGTGGGCTGAAGTCAATTTTTCAAGTTGAAAAAGATAATTCATGCCTTCTATATTTGGCATTCTTTTTTTCCAATCATATATATTGCTAGATTAGAGTTGTTGGTCAAAACTCAAAAAGGAAGTCAATTGATTAAGGAGCTAAGTTGAAAAAATAAATTGGTGCTTTATTAGTATTTTAATGTAAGAATTTTCGTTATAGAGTATGTGACCTACGTGTCTTTCGTTTTATTTATAAAGATCAAGTTCATATTAGTGTTAAGGATTTAAATAGAAAAATCCAACACTATAATGGATCGGTTTTGGTTAACGATATTAGAATTTGGATCTGTAGATAACCCTGCTCACTCTCTTCTATAATGATTATATTATATACTATACATATGCTCGTTCACAATAAATCCATGTAACTGGCTATATAACTTTCGGGGGTTGTGGAAATTATTAATATAAAGGGGCATGTACTTTCCTTTATTGGTGATATAAAAGAAAATCACAATGAAGGAAGACATGTAGAGAAACGTAATTGCCATAAAGCAGAGTGAAAAGACTCATGTAAAGGAAAAACCTGAGAGTGAAAGGATTCGGATATGCAATGATTTAGTTCGATTAGTTTTTCTTGTTAATGTGATTAACTAATTAATAAACACATGGAAATTTAACAAGTTCCTCTCAAGTTAGAGAGTACGTTTAATGTGAGGCGAGTTCACAAACATTCACTAGAAGATAACTTGTATGATTATTGTTTATAACTTCTCTTAAGTCTCTCTCACACCAATCTTATGTTCTTGTGATAAGTACTTCACGAAGAAATAAGACTAACCTGATGATGTGCCATGAAATTGAGATTCCGGACCCCAAACCCGAGACTAAAAAAAAACAAGAAACAGAAACCCACCCGCAAAACACCCGTTATCTCTATGTTAGAAACTAGAACACCCGAAAATCTTAAAACCTAAGGCTCTCTCTATGTTTCTCCGTGTGTTTGCTTTGTTTTCTGGATGATGAATTATGAAGCCTTCCCTGTGATAGCTTAAGAACTCCATTCTTTCTATTCCTGATGATATACATGCCTAGAATCCTTGTAGTTGGACCTAAGTCTTTCATCTCAAACTTGATTTTTAGACTTTTCTTTAAGATTTCTATTTTCTTTAAGTCCTTAATCGCTACTAGCATATCATCAACATAGAGTAATAGGAATACCTGATCATAAATGGTTGATCCTTTGTGATAAACACATAAATCATTGATGCTTCTTTGAAATCCCTATGACTTCATGAAGTCATTGAACTCGTGGTTCCACTGTCTAAGAAACTGCTTTAATCCATAGAGAGACTTCTTTAGTAGACAAACACTGTTTTCTTCTCCTTTCTCTATGAAACCTTTTGGTTGATTCATGTAGATGACTCATCTAGTGTGCCGTGTAGAAAATCAGTCTTGACGTCTAGTTGCTCTAATTCAAGATCAAAATCCACCACAAACGGTAACATGATTCATATGGAAACATGTTTAACAACTGGTAAGAATATCTCATTGTAGTCAACTCCTTCAACCTGTGTAAATCCTTTAGATACTAGCCTAGCTTTGTATCTAGGTTATTCCGCTCCAGGAATGCCTTCTTTTAGGTTAAAGATCCATTTACACCCGACTATCTTCTGTTTCTTCGGCTTAGAAACAACTTCACACGTTTCATTTTTATCCAGAGATTTTATCTCTTCTATCATAGCTTGCTCCCACTTCTTCCATTCCTTACTCCTTTTAACTTCTCCCAAAGTTTGTGGCTTATCTAGTTCCAGATCTTCTGCACAAGCTAGTGCATAAGCCACAAAATGTGAGGAGTCTCCATATCTTTGTGAAGGTTGTATGTTTCCATGTCTCTCTCTATCTTTTGCGAGTAGATAACCGTCAAGTGAATCATACTCTTCTGCTTCGGCTTCTTCCAAAATCTCATCTGGATCAGATTCCGCTTCTCTTACACTAGTTGTTTCAGTTTCTGTACTTGAAGATACTCCACCTTGACCGGTGCTTTCTTCATCTTCATCCTCTTTTGAAACAGCTACACCTTGATCCGAGGAGCTTTGAACTCTAACAATATTGTATGGCCCTTGGATCAGTTCAGTACTGAAAGTAACATTCTTTCTTTTGGCTTTAGGTTGCTTTTCAGTTTTCCTTTCCTTGTACAGCTTCAATTCATCGAAGACCACATTCTGCTGATAATACATTTTCCTTCTTCTAGTAACCATATCTTGCTTTTGGCTTTAGGTTGCATGGGGATATCCCATGAAGAAACCCTTCACATCTCTAGGAATTAGTTTATCTTATTGTATATGCATGTATGCAACACAACCAAACCTCTTGAGATTGATGTAATTCACCTTAGCTCCTGACCAAACTTCTTCTGGAATCTTGAACTTCAATGAAGAAATAGGAGTTCTATTTATTATATAAACCGCAGTGGCTGCAGCCTAAGCCCATAACTTCTTTTCTAACCTGGTTTCAGCCAACATGCACCTAATCTTATCAGCTATTATCCTATTCATCCTTTTCTGATAGTTCATTCTTCTGTGGAGTGTAAGTGTATGTCATGTGTCTGTTGACTCATGTTTCTTTGCACAGATTATCTATTTGCTGGTTGCAGAACTTTAGACTATTGTCTATCCTTAAGAATCTTCTTTGTTTGATTCTCAACCCGAGAAATTCTCAAACATTTCTTCTTTCTTTTTAGGAACTGAATCCAAACTTCCTTTGAATAATAATCAATGAATGGCCGAAAATACTTGCAACCTGATAAACTTGCCTTATTAGAGACTGATCCCCACAAATCACTATGCACATAGTCTAGAATGCTTGTAGACGTGTGCTTAGCATGCAGAAGCTCTGCTTATGTGGTTTGCCTAGTACACATTCCTCACAAAATTCCAATGTGTGTACTTCCTTTGAGTTTAGAGAACCTTCTTTGACCATAATGTTCATGTTCTTTAGATTCATGTGTCCGAGTCTAGAATGTCATCTGTTAGTCTGATTCACCTTAGCCATTGCCACAAATGCTTCTCCTCTCAACACAGTTCCCTGAAGATAGTATAGACCATCTTGATATATTCATGTGAGCACTTTCCTGTCTTTCTTGTAGAATATGGCTGTAAAGTCTTCACCAACATACTTACAGCCATTCTTTTCTAATTGACCATATAATATGAGAATTCTGCCCATGGTTGGCATGTTTCTCACATCAGTTAGTGTCACGGTAGATCCATCAAGATTTAGTATCTTCAGCTTGCCTATGCCTTTCACTTCACTGTGAGTGTTGTTTCCTATCATAACTTTTCCTCCATCGACTTGTTAAAGTTCAAATAACACATCCTTGTTAGGTGTGATATGAAAAGTACACCTTGAATCCATCACCCATACATCCTTAGTGTCTTGCAGGCTAGCTATTAATACCATATCTACCTTTTCTTCTTTAGCTACGTTTGCAGCATTGTTGTTCTTCCTTTCAGGACATTCAGCCTTGAAGTGTCCTTCTTTCCCGCATACCAAACATTCTCTTTTCTTAGCTTGATTCCTCTATCTCTTATCCTTTCTCTTGGAAATGTTGCCTCCTTGTACATTGTTTTGTTGTCAGTTCTTCCTCTACTTACAAAGAGGCCTTCGGAGTTGGCTTTTGACTTCAAGAGCCCCTTCTCCTTTAGCTCAATTTCTTTTGAATAAGCAGCACTGGTAATATCATCAACACTTTTCTTCTGAGTCTTCCCAGCTCCATACTTGATTGTATCCCTTAGATTTTCATAAGGATCTAGCAGTGTAGAGAGAATTTGTATAGCCTGATCCTTATCTAAGATGTTGATATTTAAGCTTGTCAAGTCATTGATTAGCTTCAAGAAAATATCGAGATTGTACTCAATACTTTTGTTTTCTTCAAATTTGAAACGTGAGAACTTATGTTTCAAATAAATGCAGTTGGCTTGAGATTTGGATTGATATTCCCTTTCTAGAGCCTGCCAGATAGGTAGAATTGTTTTTTCCTTCATGATCTTCCATAGAACCACATAACCTAGGCACATACAAATCGTGTTCTTAGTTCTCTTCTCCTATCTTGTTGCGATGGATCCATCTCAACCTTTACTTCAGATGATGCTATTGTTATCCCTTTTTCTTTATCTGAGGGATCACTTTTACCTAAAGTAGAAGGATTGTCTTCCTTAAGACAAGAGTCTAAGCCGAGTAACTCCAACTAGCATATCATCTTGTACTTCCACAGACCAAAGTCCCCTTTACCATCAAACTTCTCCATGTCGTATCTTCTGGAGTTAGGCTCCATGATTATCATGTTTCAGATAGAAACTATAATCACACAAACTCCTTTTCCGCATGTCTTTAAGATTTGCAGAACCTGTTGTGAAACGCCTTCTGCTTGTCCTAGATGCTTTGATACCACTTATAAAGTTTTAGTTCGATTAGTTTTTCTTGTTAATGCGATTAACTAACTAATGAACACACGAAAATTTAACGAATTCTTCTCAATTAGAAAATACGTCTCGTCTGAGCCGAGGTCAAAAACATCCACTAGAAGATAACTTGTAGGATTATTGTTTACAACCTCTCTTAAATCTCTCTCTCACCAATCTTGTGTTCTTTTGATAAGTACCTTACGAAGAAATAAGACTAACCTGATGATGTGCCAGGGAATCGAGATTTCGGACTCAAAACCCGAGACTAAGAAAAAAACAAGAAACAAAAACCTACCCGCAAAACACCCCTTAAAAACTAGAACACCCGAGAACCTTTAAATCTAAGGCTCTCTTTATGTTTCTCCATATGTTTGCTTTGTTTTCTGGATGATGAATTATGAAGTCTTGCCTCTATTTATATAGTGCATTGAGACCACCTATTCCAAGTAGAAAGAGGATTTAAATTTCTTTTTCTCTTATGGAAAATTTTCTTTCTTGTTCCTAAAGAAAATAGAAAATCATAAAACATCTTGTGGGTTTTATCTTCTAAATTCTTCTTATGGCTCAATTGATGTGACAACCCGGTTCATGACCCGAACTGGTTTTCCTGATCCGATGACAAATATCCACAAATCTCCAGTTTTGTCGTATGGTCGAACTTCACCTGTTCCGATGAACCTTGAAATCTTGTCGCCATCTTTAATGGATGCTTCCAGAAACTCTACGCAACTCCCGCCCAAGTACCTCGAAGTTCTCATGAGTAATGCTGTTGTTACTCAAGGAATCAGTAACAAAAACTTCAACTCATCTTTGTGTAGTGAAGATTTCTGCTTTCCATGCTCCTGAGCTCAACTCCTGAACCTTTAACATGTTCTTTTCACTTTTCAGACGAAGAAGAACGCAAGGAATTTGATACCTTGCCTGCATGTGTGAAGTAATTCCCTTAACACATTCGATTCTTTCCAATTTTAGACTTTACCGTCTTCAATCTTGAATCTTCTTTTGTCGATTCTCTTACCAAGACTTGTACCACTACTAACTTGAGTTTCTTTCCTTTTCCCTCTGAGATAGTTAATCGACAGAGCAATCTCAGAGTACGCTCTTGCCAAATCAGGCGATGACCTTCACCTTTACGAAGAAACTTCCCTGTGATACCTTAAGAACTCCATTCTTTATATCCCTGATGATAACTAATAAACATCTTATGCGCTTCATCTTCTAGATCCTTCTTATGCATAGCTGATGTGATAATCCAATTCATGACTCGAACCGATTCCTTGACCTGATGACAAATATCCACAAAATCTTCTTTATTAAAGAATCAATAAATAAAAAAAGATTACATTAGAAGAAAATAAATTAACGAATTGATTCCATACTAATCCCAATCAAGCATGGATCAAGATTAGTCTTTCTTTTATATCATTTGTTGTTGGATTAAAACAAATCTATATCATCTTGGAATAGATTTCATAATTGAATCATTAAAGTTTAATATTATATTTAGGGCTTAAAATCAATATGGTTTTGACTTCATCAGCAAACTCACAAAGAGGCGACAACAATGGTGTTAGGTGGATGTATGCAAACAAAGATATAAAGATGCAAACTTAGACAGCAGATGCAAATTTAAAGAAGAGACGCTCATGACTAGACGCAAACATCTTTTATACGGATATCATTTCAAATCCCATTTGAAAATAGGTGTCACGGGAACGAGGGTTACATAATTCTATTTAATCATTGGAAAAAATAATAAAATATATTAGTATATTTGTATCTGAATTGTATCACTAAAATTTAGATTATGGCGTGCACTATCTTGTGCTTTGGCGGTTGGAGAGGGTTTAGTAGCACATGTTGTACATGCGGATTTGAATTGTAGGATATGCTCTAATGCTTCTAAATCGACTGCTCATGTGTATTATTGTGTATTCCGGCGTGAAAAGTCTCGGAGCTGGCGAACATTTGTCTGCCTCAACATGGTTTTTCCGGCTCTGTTTTTGATAACATGAGGTATATTCTTGATCTGATTGTTAGTTCTAAAGCTCAAGATCATTTGTTGTTGGCTCTACCTTGGCTTCTATGGGGAATTTGGAAAAATAGAAATGTTTTTTTGTTTGAAAACAAGCAAGAAGATTTGAAGTCGTTAGTGAGTTATGCTGTTGAGGAAGCTGAATTGTGAAAGAAGGTTAAAGATAAGGAGAAGTCGTTGGTGCCAATTAGGTCTGTACTGTATTCACGATTAGTATCACATTGGTCTCGACCTGATAATGGTTTCTTAAAATGTAATGTTGTGGCTTCATGGATAAAGCTTCTTCGATGTTGGTGCTGCTTGGATTGTAAGGGATTTAAATGGTGAAGTGGTGTTTCATGTGTGTGATGCTTTCGTGTCTTCATCATCACATTTAGAAGTAGAGTTACGCATCATCGAATGTTCTTTACAAAGTTTAGTAGATTTGCGGTTGCAGGATGTGGAATTGTGGTCGGATTCTTCTATGGCTTTGACAAAGATTAAGGAAGCTAGTAAGTGGCCCAGATTTAGATCACACATTGACCGTATTATGTGTTTTTTAGGGAAATTTCAAAATCTCTGGTGGTATTTTTATTACTTCAAAGCAAATTCAGTGCCGCGACATATTACTAGAAGTGTTACTCGGGATGGTCATCTAAGATCGTACCTTTCGATAGGTGGAAGATAGTCGATCATGTATTGTGGAAGATAGTCAACATTGATTTTTTCTTATGGTCTATTTTATATCTTGATATGTTTCATAGTTTAAAGGTTGCTCAGACCTTTTTCTTCATTTTAATATATCACCCGACATTAAAAAAAAAGATCATTAGTCATTCAGCGGCAAGGCCGATCCAATAAAAATGATGATCCGAAGCAAAAAAAAAAAATATGGTCCTTTATAGTTTAGAAAAAATACCATATATTAAAGTAACAAACACATAAAATAAACTATATATCCTAAAAACTCCTACTTAGTAAATATAACTCTCCTCGCATTTTTTCATGCAAAATCGTTCATCAGACCCACATATTCTATTTCTTCAATTGTAGCTCTCTCGACTGATTGGTTAGGAAGAGTATAAAAATTCTGCAACTTTGTAATTTGATAAGAAATTTTAAACTTAAAAATTTAACATGATGAAGTATGAAGCAGATCCAAAAATATGGAGAATTACAAAAGTTAACTACAAAAGATAACAGAAAAGGAAGGATTTTAAACTTCCTCGATCATACAGGGGTTTTTATGAATAAATTTTATAAAAAATATATTTGTATTTTTTATCCTTTTTTATTTAGGTTTAGAGTTTAATTAATTTTAGAAACAAATAAAAAAGAAGAAAAAAAGTAACTGATGAAAGAATGAAAAAAGGGAAGTTACAAATATGTGACTTGTTTTTTTAAATTGAAAAAGCCATTCTTTCTAAAATTGTATAGGCTTCAAATGTCATGCCTAAAAATGCATACCTATAAAAATATGTCTCCTAAAATAATCCAAAAATGGGTGGTCTTAAACTTGAGCTTAATCTGCCTGTGCCACGGGCCTATGTGCAATTTAGTATAAGTTATTCTTAAGATGTTTGGAGCCGATCTTACAAAAGCACAAATTAGTTATTGGGTAAAAATTACATTATACTTTCAATCTAGAGTAGATGATCTACTCACTATGTAATTTACCTAAAATACCTTTATCTTAAAAAAAACTATTAGATTAACTCTCTAGAAATAAGCTTACTAGAATAACTATATATTTTTTACCAAAATACAAATTAACCAAAGTGAATCATAATATTCACAGTATTGTCATTCTGATTAAATTAATTTTCAAAATTAATTTCAAATTTTTTAAAAAAATATTAAACTGAAAATCAGAAATTATTAGATTTAACAAAAGAAAAATTTAGGAAACATAATAGACACTATGCTAGATTTTTCTCCTTCTCCAAATCGTGACATCTCAAGTCTTCATCTTCAACCTCCAAACCCTAATCTCACCATCACCTTGCCTCACCTTGCCGCCTCGTAGAGCCCCATCACCTCCTCGACGACCCCCATCGACGCCTCGCCTGTTAGCCACAAATCCATTGACAGCCTCTGGCTCGTCGACTCACATGTTTGCCTCAAATCCTCAAATCGGAACTTCCCCTCGCCTTACATTACCTCTTAGCATCGCCTTGCCTTAAATTGGAACCTCACCGTCACTTTTTTGTCGTCGTTCTTCTTCATCTTTGATGGTAACGAGATAGATGATTCTCCATCTCCTCACATTTGGTTAATCTACAATTGATTGTTATTTGTTTCTGATTTAGGATTTTTTAGATCTTCAAATCTAAGCCTCCAAATCGGAATTACTTGCTAGAAGATGGAGATCCGACAAGTCTCAAAGACATCCACTGCCGCCTCCTTTATTTTCCGCGTGAGAATGTCAGATTATAGTAATGATTTATCTAATTTTGTTTTTAAAATTGATGTCTAGATGTTTTATTAACTGCATATTTTCTTAGTATTTTGAACTAGTGTTATTGCAAAATTATATGTGTGGGTGTTACGTTTCTTTAGTTTGTCGTTAACAATTTATTCACCATATCATAGATTTTTGCTATTGTTGATTACTTACAACATAGATTTTGTTATTGTTGAGTACTTACGTCGCATATTTTCGTGTTATTAGATGTTTGTTATTGCTTTTCCGCGTCATCGCAGATTTTTGCTATTAATATTCTTTGTCATCACAGATCTTTGCTATTCATTTATCCGTATTATCATAGATTTTTGTTATTCATTATCCGTGTTATCGCAGATTTTGTTATTTATTAACTGTGATTAATTGTATCTTTTATTTAATTCGTATAGGATTGGTGTCTTCGAGTGTTGTCTGTCAGTACCCTCTTTGATTGCATGAAGAAGGAAAATCTTCAATCCAAAACCATAGCATGAATCACTATTACGTTGTGGCCAATATTGGAACAATGAGAGAAGAATTAGGAAATGATGCATGGACTCATTGGAAAGATTCTTCGATTGGTGTATTTTCCAAGCTTGTTGATTTGGATTACACATGGGCATATAAGAGAGTTCATTACTTCTTGGTTAACAAGCTGTTAGTGAAGAATGTGCATGAGATTTGGTCACTAATTAATGATCAACCTCTCTGATTCTATTTCCATTACTTTGTAACTTTAACTATTCTTAATTTTGATCCGATTGATCCATCAAACTGGTGTGATCTTAGTCATGAAATTGTTTGGAGGGAGATGGGATTATCTATAGCAACATGACCTACTTTTGAAGATTTTTTTTGTGTGATGGCTAAATACAAGACTTGGAGTTTTGTTAAGAGGCTAATGGTTTGACAATTATGTTTATTTTCAGTTGCGATACTTGGCATGCCTCTTGGATCTAGGACACCGTTGGGAATTGCTAAAAGAGTTCTTGATAAAGAGGGGTTTAAGAAGTATTTGTGGGGTCAAGAAGCTTTTACAAGGTTGACTACTTCGATCAAGATTCTTCAATTAGCTCGTAAATCTTATACGCTTCAAGGAGAGGTTCATGTTTTATTTACTTGGGTGCATGATAATGTTCATGGTATATGAAAAACGTATGGGGAAGAGAAGGGTGAAGAAAGAGGAAGAAGATTCGAAGAGGTTCCACTACTCAACTAGTTTTCTAATCATTGTTTCTATAAGTATAAAGATTTCATAGGCATGGAAAATGTTGCTCATGGGAAAGTAAGTATACTAAATTAATTTTAATTTTAGTATGTTCAATAATTCCTTATTATACAATGTACGTGTGGGTGAAGCCAATGTTAAATATCCTAATTTTGGATATTTATCCAAAATGAAATGATGGTGACAAGAAAGATCTCCTACTTCAGAACATGATTGAAGATATCCTTAGTAGTTCTTTGTGTGTCAAAGCTAGGTCTGAAGCTGCAAAGAAGAAATAACGAAAAGTGCTTGTCAAAGACAAAAAAGATGACTTAGCTGATGATGTCGGTTTTTCTAACAATATGAAGAAAATAAAAGGGAACAAACATGAAGAGGTATGTTGAAATGCTTTGATAGTCTCAGTTAATCTAGCATATTACCATTAAAGTGACTCTTGGTTCCAGATATGTTTAGTTAGATTAGTATAATTTTTTTTATAATTCAATTTGTGCTAACATACTTGCATCAATAGGTTATTAATATGCTTGGGATATTGGTTATATAATTTAATATAATTTATGATATTAGGTTATGAATTTCTTTTTTTTGTTTGGTATAGAATTTTGGTTTATGAGTGTGTTCTTCAAGCTGTTTGCTTCCGAAAAAAATCTATTGTAGTATGATTTGATTCAATTCTATGATTATATGTACATATACTCTTATCCAAGATTCTAATTGTTAAACGTATATTACAATTCTTTCATAGTTATTTTTAGGATTCTATTATATTTTTGTGGTTTTGGGGTTTTCCTTACTATTACCATTGCTTGAAAATTGAACTTGAATATAGTAAAGGTGATTATGATTCGAGTAGTTAGGTAATTTTCTTGATCTTTGATTCATTGTGGTGTTCTCAAACTAGTTAGGTCATTTGTTTGATCTTTGATTAATTGTTGCTTCTTTTTTATCTTTGGTATTGTTTTTTGGTTTTGATTTTGTAGGATCCTAAAAACAATGACATGATCATGCTTGGAATTTATAAGATGGTGGAGAAGGTGAGAAGTATTGTTGAAAATATTAACTTGACATCGGGTAATAGGATGGGAAATTTGAAGAATGAAGCAAAATAAAATGGAAGAATTAATGATCTAGGAAAGGAGTTTCTCAACAGGCTTTCAAATATGAAATATGATTTCGAATTTTTGAAAACAAAAACTAATAATGATCAACTAATGGAAGATGTACACTCAAACAAAAAGGTAGATGATGAAACGACAAGTGCAACACATGTAAGTTAGATAACTATTTGACTATTCGCTTGCATTGTATTGGAGTTGAATATAGAGGAACATATATATTCTAGTATCAGTGATTGAAATTGTAAGCATTGCCAAATGTCTACATTATGTTGCATTCTAGGATGTAGTTTTTGTTAGATTTGATCTTCTGTTGTTATTCCATCCCAAGATGAGAATTGATTATGTGTGTCTTTGTCACTTTGTTTGAAAGAATCTGTTAAAGTTTTAAATTTTATGATTTCTATATCATCTACTCTTTAAATTGATGATATGAATCTGCTATTTTCTGAATAATTTCATTTAATACTAACAATGATCTTTCTTAACAATGACTAATTGCAGACTTTTTGTTTACATATATTTTCTTTTGTATTATTTATTTTATGATAATTGTTTACTAATGTTATATTTATCTACAATCATGGATGATAAAAGTGAATCAAACATTCAAAAATTAGTTCCCTAGTGAAAGAGTGATGAATAAAAGAAAATAAAAGAAAGGTGAAAAGAAAGAGAAGAAAGAAAATAAAGGTGACAAAGAGAAGCAACATGTAGTAGACAAATAAAATAACACCATAAAGGTTGTAGTAAGGTAGAGAAGATAGATGGAGAGAAGCAGAAAAATCAAAAAGAAGGAAAAACAAAGTATGCCTCAAGGAAGTGGCGTTGAAGACATAACTGGGAAAGTTGATGCATACAATATGAAAATGGCATCTAGTTCTGAAGAATCTGCATGGTCAAGCCCCAAAGAAAAGGAGGCTCATAAGGCATCTAGTTCTAAAGAATCCGCATGGTCAAGCCTCTATCTCGTGCTCCTTTGAACACGAGTTATCCCTTTACAACATACGACAAATACACATGATTGTCATTTGGTAAACCCGAGTTGATTTTTTCAAGCTTTCAAATTACCCACTTTGAATCTTCATTTCTTACTCAATATTAATCAAATTTTGATAAATGAATACAGTAAGTTATAGTGCTCATTGCAAAGAATTCAAATAATTTATTTTCCGATCAACTCAACGACCAGATGTCACCGGAAAAATCACCAAAAAAATTGATTGAATCATTTTGTCTAAAATTGGGTTCCAACATGGTTCGGTTAAACATCTGGGGATTCAATATTTTCGAATGGGAAAGCAGCTGTGCAGGATGAGTACAAAACCACAATCCTTCTTAGCAAGATTTTTAAAGGTAGATATTTCCAAAAGTCTCACCATTAAAATCTCTTGAGGGCACCAGATATTCCTTGGCATGGAGGAGTATCCAAAGTTATTAGGAACTAATAAAGAAAGGTTGTAATGAGGCTGGTAACGAGAGAACCCTCTCTTTCTAGCAAGATCCTTGGTTCTCTACAATCCCCCATAGATTTTCTAAAATTAGAGAAGGGTATGCGAATGCAAAAATCCCTTTATTTTGGTTATGAGATAGATACATGTAGTGATGAGTGACATAGTGTAAAAGAAGTGTTTGAATATAAAACTTTTAAGCTAGTTTTGTAAATTAAAATAGATGGTGAGGCTGTAAAAGATGGTTAATCGTGGGTTTACAACAACAACAATATGTAATTTTCAAATCTGGTTATTCGACTTGGTTAAATTAGATGGAAAACGTAAAAGAAGATTGATGTCTCAGGTTTTAACCCAACTAAAATCTGCAAGTGGACATAGCACGCATTAGTATAGAATGGGATCAAATTCATAAGGACCAAGTGCACACTACGATTTTGTATGAGTCGAATAGAGGTAAGATAAAAATATGGTTGTTTGTTGTAATGATTACCATAAAACGTAAATAAAGCAGTATATAAAGATAAAGTAAACTTATGAGACCAGTATTGGGCACATGGATATTCGCAGGGACCAATGATTGATAATCTAATTGCTAAACTGGGATATAATTATAAACCGTTCTAGAACTCAAATCATTAATGTAAATGTATCCTACTCCTGCATTACTAATTGTCTAAACATGAATCCTAAGATACTAAACTACCGAATGAGCCTTAGTAGACATTTCATCATTCTGAACATGTTTGATATGTTCACTTAGACGACTTAAGTTCAACTTTCGTTAGCTAAGGATACTAATCTCATCAATTATTGATTCCACCAACCTAACTATTGCTTTCGTTACATAGATTAACTTAAAGATCTTATACAAGGTAGCTAATCATTCATAAGCATTGAGATCACAAAAGATAAAGAACTCTAAATATAAATCCCTAATCTAACAACCTAAACCTAAACAATCATTGAATGCTCTTGAAAAACCTCGAAACCTAACATGTTGATTACTCAGACATAGATGAAATCATAATAATCGAATTTAATGATTATATAAATATCAAAATAACTTAAGGAGTTTAGGAATGATTTTGGGAGACCTTTGGAGAAAAAAAAGCAAAAGAAAAAGAACATATTTGTGTGAAGATGAGGTGCTTTCACATGATGAATATGAAAAAACACTGACTAATGGAGAAGGAAGAAACATTCTATTCTGTTATAGTTACCTTATTGGAAGGTAAGTACTTAACATATAAGTATGAATAAAGTAACTTAACATTTACCCCATTTTGATTTGTTTCTAACTACTTATTTTATGTGGTAATATATGCATGTCCGTCCCAACATTCATGTGATGCATGTGGAAAAGAACTTATCTGATGGCATATTGTCTATTCTGATGCAAAGTGCTAAATCAAAGGATAGCTTGAAAGCACATAAATATTTGGAAGATATGGAGATTCCGAAGCAACTTCCACCCAATTACGGGGAAAGAGAAAATGCTTACTTCTAACTGCTTATTGGTTGTCCAAGGAAAAGAAAAGGAAAATTTTCAATAGGTTACCGAAGTTTAGAAGACCTAATGGTTATTGTACGAAAATCACCATTTGTATTTCAGTTGACCCGCCTGTCATCACGTGCTCCTTCAAAACCTGTTACATGTTGTTTTGAGAGACTTGCTGTCACAAGGACCTAGGATTGTAGTATGTAGATTATACAACTATTTCAACAAATTATACCAACGTGTTATTGACCCAGAGAAGCTAATATCATTAAAGTTTGAGTTTGTGGAGACATTGTGCTAGCTAGAGTTCCATGGCTTCTTTTGATATCATGTTTCATCTTCCAATACATATGGAAAGGGAGGCTCATTTGGGTGGACCGGTACACTTTAGGTGGATGTATCCCATTGAGAAGTACTATCTTCACTCTTTATCTATGTTTATATTATAAGTTGCCGATATTTGACAAATATTGTATCTCATTGAGTTGTAAGAACATGAAAACACTAAAAACTTATGTAAACAACTATGCAAGGCTAGAAACATGTGTGGCTAAGGGATACTTGGCTGAAGAATGTATGGCCTTTTGCAACGATGGAATCTTGAACTCGAAATAAAAAAATGCGAAAAATCTCACCGGTTCACTTTTGATAAAGTACTAAACACAATTTGTTATCTTGAAACTTATTAAAAGTTCAAAATATATTTAACGAATATATATTCTATTACAAATAAAACTAACAATAAAATTAAATAGTAAGAAATTACTTAGGGATATATTGGATGAAGAATTTGGAGAGATTTGAGTTTTAATGAGTTTTGAGATGATTTGATTGAATTTTGGTGAATTAGAAATTTTGTTATTAAATTATGGGACGATTACTAGAATGATTCAAAATTGTGGTTTAATTGTGTGAATGACTCGCGTTTGTTTTTAATTAAAAGTGCAGTCTAAATCCCAAACGCATCCTTGTGATGCTGTGTAAAGAAAAAAATAATTACGATAGTGCCATTAATATTTAATTCCAGTGTGACCAAAAATTACAAAAATACCATTCTGTTAACGTTACCGCATACTTATTTTGTCACAGACTTATTTAACGTTACCGCAGAGTGATTGAGTTATATTAGTTACCACAGACTTATTTAAGTTACATCAGACTTATTTAGTTACCGCAGACTTATTTTAGTTACCGCAGACTTATTTTACTTACCACAGACTTATTTTAGTTACCGTAGACTTATTTTAGTTACCGTAGACTTATTTTACTTACCACAGACTTATTTTACTTACCACAGACTTATTTTAGTTACCACACACTTATTTTACTTACCGCAGACTTATTAAAAGTTGTCGTAGACTTATTTAGTTACCGCAGACTTATTGTAGTTACCGCAAACTTATTGTAGTTACCGCAAACTTATTGAAACGTTGTCGTAGACTTATTGTAGTTATCGTAGACTTATTTAGTTAGCACAGACTTATTGTAGTTACCGCAGACTTATTGTAGTTACCGCAGACTTATTGTAGTTACCGCAGACTTATTGTAGTTACCGCAGACTTATTGAATGTTGTCGTAGACTTATTTAGTTACGACAGGCTTATTTAGTTACGACAGGCTTATTTAGTTACCATAGACTTATTGAAACATTGTCGCAGACTTATTGTAGTTACTACAGACTTATTTAAGTTACTACAAACTTATTTAGTTACCGCAGACATATTTAGTAACCACAGACTTATTTAGTAACCACATACTTATTGAGTTACCACAGACTTATTGAAACGTTACCGCGTACTTATTTAATTACCACAGACTTATTGTAGTCATCGCAGACTTACTGTAGTTACCGCAGACTTATTGAAATGTTGTCACAGACTTATTATAGTTACTGCAAACTTATTGTAGTTGTCGCACACTTATTGTAGTTGTCGCACACTTATTGTAGTTACCGCATAGTTATTGTAGTTACCGCAGAGTTATTGTAGTTACCACAGAGTTATTGTAGTTACCACAGACTTATTTAGTTACCGCAGACTTATTGTAATTGCCGCAGACTTGTTGTAGTTTTACCGCAAACTGTTTTAGTTACTGCAGACTTATTGTAGTTTCCGCAGACTTATTGTAGTTTCCGCAGACTTATTGTAGTTTCCGCAGACTTATTGTAGTTGCCGCAGACTTATTGTAGTTACCGCAGACTTATTGTAGTTACCGCAGACTTATTGTAGTTACCGCAGACTTATTGTAGTTACCGCAGACTTATTGTAGTTACCGCAGACTTATTGAATTATCGTCACCTTATCATCACCTTATCATCGTCGTCGTCGTCATTCGTCGTTGTCGACAGTTTTTTTGTACGTAAAAAGCAAAAAAATATTTTTGTAAAACATAAAAACATAAATGACAATTTTCGTAATTATAAAATAAAAATTAGGTTCTATTGTCTTTTAACTCTATCAAAAATTATTCATAAAAAACAAGTCAAACAAGTAATTACATATAAAATGTAGATCAATTTATGTCATTCCCTCTTAAATTATCTGAAATCTTACCTAAAAACTATGAAATTTTATTATTTGTATTTATAACTAAAAAATTCCATGATTTTTAAATCTCAACTAAAACTTTTAAATCTAATTATTAAAATATTGTCAAATATCAGTGGATTTGATATATATTTTAAATTCACTAATCAAATAATTTTGAATTTTAAAAAATATTTTCAAATTCATATTTAAATAATATATAATTTATCATTTAAATTTAAATTTTTTCAAATATAGTTCAATATATTTCCTTAGTTTTTTTATTACAAAACCAATTAAATTTGGCCCAACAAAGCTAAATAGCCAAGCACAAGAAAAGAAGTATATTATCAAATGGGAAGCCCACAAGGTTTGTGTTTGGGAAGAGAATAGACGTAATATGAAGTCGATGATAAGAAACCCAAACCCAAAACCATCTCTCACCAGTAGAACACGACAGAAGAAGTTTCCAGAATCGATCGACACAAGGAAATTGACGAATTGAAGGGTCCGACGCCGACGGGAATCGCCACTGCTGCTCAAATTCGCTCTTCCTCTCCGTTAATTTCCTCTTCCTCCCACGCAAGCTGCTTCGATCACCCCTCTTACTGCTCTCGTTTGTAACTGTATGTGTTTCTTTTATTCCTTTTTGAAGTTTCTGTGTGGATCTAAATTGAGTTCAGAGATTGATTAATCATAGCTGCACTCATTCTATTCTAGAAACTTCACTTAGATTTCTTGATATAATCGTAAAATCTTAAAATTTAGGAATCTTAATCTTATTGTGATGTTATATGGAATCGTTACATCAATTAAAAGTCAATATTTTAGGGTTTCTAAGCTAAACACTTGCTCTATAATCTCCAAAGTTCTTCCCTTTTCGTGTTGTAATCTTAAAAAAATCAATACTTTAAAGATTTGGTGTGATTTGAAATTTATGTGGTTTAGATTGCTTGATTGTGATTGACTTAGTTGAAATTAGGGCCTAATCTGATTATCAATGTAGATTACAGTTACAATCTTTTGTCGCCTTTCGCTTAACAATTATTTTGTGATTCTGAATTGTATCAGTCTTGTTACAATACTTATAACTGTTAGAACCTGGAACTGTGCTATCTCTCTGCCTGTTTTTTTCTCCTTAGCATGTATGAGATGTTTCATTAAGTTTAGTCACAAGGTGATAACATCTATTGGGTTTTATAAGCTTCCTACGAGATCCTTTGTGAATTGAATTTGGGAAATTTTACTAATCTGAAATCGATATTGGAGATTTTTTCTTCTTGAGACTTAGTGTACAAAGTGTCTTATAGAAATTTCAAAACTTTCTGCTTTAGTTATTTTTTGTCTGTTTCAATTTTCTGCAGCAGAAGCTTTTAGTCTCTGTTGTAATCTAAGTTACTTGTCTTGTTGTGTTCTCTGGATGGTAACAGTAACCCTGTTTGGAGAATAGATGATTTACACTGCAATCGACAATTTCTACTTGACCGACGAGCAGTTAAAGACTTCACCTTCGAGGAAAGATGGGATAGATGAAACAACTGAAGTCACACTTAGAATCTATGGATGTGATCTCATCCAGGAGGGTGGAATATTGCTCAGACTGTATCCTTTTTCCTTGTTCTCGATATTTCTTTTTTTTGCTTTTATACATAGCTGTGATTTTCTTAACCAATATTGTTGTCTTTAGACCTCAGGCAGTTATGGCTACTGGGCAAGTTCTTTTTCACCGATTCTATTGCAAGAAGTCTCTTGCCAAATTTGATGTAAAGGTACTTATGTTATTTTCTTTCTTCTATTTCTGTCTGTTTTCAGGCTTTTAAACTTATAGTAATGAATTTAGTTTCTGCTTGTTACCATAATGATTTGGAGTTTACCTTTTTGCAGATAGTTGCTGCAAGCTGTGTCTGGCTTGCATCAAAATTGGAAGAGAACCCTAAAAAAGCAAGACAGGTCATCATTGTATTCCACAGGATGGAGTGCCGCAGAGAGAATTTATCGTTACATCATCTGGATATGTATTCCAAGGTTAGTTTGCGTACTACACAATTTCATTTTTCATATTATTTCTCGTGTATCTTATTTTTACTTACAGGAACAGCTTTCAGTATAGCTCATCCTTTTCCTACTTGTTGACTTTCTGCAGAAGTTCTCTGAGTTGAAAGTTGAATTAAGCAGAACTGAGAGACATATACTGAAAGAGATGGGTTTTGTTTGTCATGTTGAACATCCTCACAAGTTTATATCAAACTACCTTGCCACACTTGAAACACCTCCAGAATTGAGGCAAGAAGCTTGGAATTTGGCAAATGATAGGTAACACCTAATTTCAAATGTTAGTATGGATATTATTTTATATGATTACTTGATTGTTAGCTGCACATCATAGTGTTAATAGGTTTTAGAACTGGTATTTCAGCTGAGTGTTGACATATGCTTTCTCAATATTTGATCATTCCTCTATAATTTGTCTTACTTGATTTCTCATGATATGTCTATATATGCAGTCTGCGTACAACCCTTTGTGTAAGGTTCAGAAGTGAGGTTGTGGCTTGTGGGGTCGTGTATGCTGCTGCCCGTAGGTTTCAAGTACCTCTCCCTGAGAGTCCACCTTGGTGGAAAGCATTTGATTCAGATAAATCTAGTATTGACGAAGTGTGTAGAGTTCTTGCTCATCTATATAGTCTTCCAAAGGCTCAGTATATCTCAGTTTGCAAAGATGGGAAGCCATTTACATTCTCCAGTAGATCCGGGAACTCTCAAGCTCAATCAGCTACAAAGGTGAGGTAGATTACTATATAGGTTTTGTAATTTTTGCCTTAGCATGAGATTATTGTCCATATCGCTGCATTTCTAGATTTTGGTTGTTGTTTGCACAGGAGAAAAACAGCTACTGCTACGTTATATGTTACGTAGGGTTGAAGCATTTTTATTTTGTCGGTTCAGCAAAATCTGAATCCGAGTCCGTTTTCTTTCTCTGTAATCAGAGCTATGGTTTGAAGTACTTTTACACTGTGTTACAGGATGTGATGGCGGCAATGGGCGATGCTGTTGATACCAAGTGTACTCCAGGATCAGCTAATAACGAAGCTAAGGATGGAATGGTTACTACGCCTCATGATAAGGCTACAGATTCAAAGAAAAGCGATACCGAGTCAAACTCTCAGCCAATTGTAGGAGAGTCGAGGGAGGAAAAAAGTAAAGTAGGAGAAAGAGAGAGTGATAGAGAGAAGGAACGAGGTCGAGAGAGGGACAGAGTTAGGTCTCATCGAAGCAGAGATTCCGACAAGGAGAGTGATAGAGAAAGAGACAAACACAAAGATCGGAGTCATCATCGGTCAAGAGATAGATTGAAGGATACAAGTGGACAGTCAGATAAATCAAGACATCACTCTTCTCGGGATCGTGACTATCGCGAATCCTCACATTCATCAAAAGACCGTCGTAGGCACCATTAGGCCAAATCTTCTTGTCATAAAATTCCCTCGAGTCTACTTGATGTTAAGAACATTATTATCTTGTATTGTGTAAGAATCAGTACCCATATCAATTAAATATGTTAAGATCATATAAACTCCAAATCAAATTTAGAATAATTTACGAAGGAGCCTTACACTTTGGAACAGTATTGTGATTTGACTTGTGATTTATGAGTTGTGACACGTCAAATCTGACTTGTGTCACATGATTTTAGACTTAAAGCACGTTCGAAAACATTGTTTATATCTTAAGTACTTTGTCTATTAGCTCTCACCTAATAGCACCGCGCATATTCTTATACGATATTGAAACATGTACTAGATCTTCTAGCTAAACAGAAACAGAATTAATGATTTTATAAAAATATGATGATAGAGGCAAGCACGTAGTCTTGTTGCCGGCTACATAAATAATCAAATAAATGAGCAGACACGCATCTAATCAACGGCTACATTTTCATCGTTGAATTGATGATTTGTCTCCTTTTGAAAGAGAGTTTCACCATTTCTAACTTTCTGATAAATCCTTTCATTCTCTGGTTTTAAGTATTTCATCAAGTTTATGAATTTGGGTCATCGCATTATCTTATTTTCTGGACTCCTTTTTTCATGTCGCTTGACCATACATCAATTTCTCTTCTCCTCTTGAGGTAAATATTTTTTTGTTTGTTTTCTCAGAATTTTGATGGTTGATTCTAATTTTTGAGTTGATACTCATACATTACTTCTCAATATGGATTATTGAATTGTCCATACGATTCTTTATTTTTGTCAGTCAACGAATCCAATCTAGAAATGAGTTAAGGTAAGTTTTTATCGTAAACATTAAATTCTTAAGGATTTTTGTGTTTCCTTTTTTGATACAAGATATTGATTAATTATAAGTTTATAACAAATCCATTCAGATTTTATCATCAAAGTAAATTTTAAGGTCATTGATCAAAGTTGCTTTTCGTTTTTTTTTTTTAATAATTACAGAACAGAAGAAATGTTTGAACGCTAAATGTTATTGGAAAAGCAAACCAGAGCCAGAAAAAAAAAAGTCAACAAGATATGTCGGGAATTGTTGACTCTGGCGGGCGAGTAAGAACATAGAAAATGCAAGAGACTGTGTTCCTCTTCACGGAGGAGAATCTGAACAAAGGCCAATCCTCAGGGGTCAAATACAAACAGAGCTCCCGGCGCGTGGTCCCTACGACAAGCTGTGAGGCGAGTAATACTACGACCGCAGAGATTAGAATAGTAGAGAAACTGCTGAAGAACGGAGACCTTTACAACGGAGGCTTATCGGCAGGTATTCCTCACGGGACAGGGAAGTATCTTTGGTCAGATGGTTGTATGTACGAAGGGGAGTGGACACGTGGCAAAGCAAGCGGGAAAGGACGTTTTTCTTGGCCGTCTGGAGCGACCTACGAAGGTCAATTCAAGGACGGTCGAATGGACGGTGAGGGAACGTTTATTGGAATTGACGGCGACACTTATAGAGGGCATTGGCTCTGGGGGAGAAAGCATGGCTACGGTGAGAAACGTTTTGCAAACGGCGACGTTTATCAAGGGAATTGGAAAGCTAATTTACAAGACGGTAACGGACGTTATGTGTGGAGCGATGGGAATGAGTATGTGGGAGAGTGGAAGAATGGTGTTATCTTTGGGAAAGGGACAATGACGTGGGCTAACGGAAACCGTTATGATGGGTTATGGGAAAATGGAGCTCCGGTTGGGAAAGGTGTTTTGAGTTGGGGTGAGGAGAAGACGAGTAATAATGGATGGGGGAGGAAGAGTAAGAAGAAAGATGATGAGATTTTGCATCAGCATCAGAATAAGCTCTCTTCGACTGAGACTTTGTCGAATTTTCCGCGGATATGTATATCGGAATTGGAGGATACGAGTGTTTGTGATCATGTAGAGGCGAGTCCGTACACGAGCGAGTCGGATACTAGTGGTTGTGGAGAGCATGAGTGGGCAAGAAGTCCTTTGCTTTTGGAAAGTGGTGGTGCCATGAAGTTGCAGCAAAGTCCGAGGTGGTTGGATGAAGGAGATGTTAAGAAACCGGGGCATACGGTTACAGCCGGACATAAGAACTATGATTTAATGTTGAATCTACAGCTTGGGATTAGATACTCTGTTGGTAAACATGCTTCCGTTTTAAGGGAACTTAGGCATTGTGATTTTGATCCCAAAGATAAGCAATGGACCAGGTTTCCACCCGAAGGTTCTAAGTCTACGCCTCCCCATTTATCAGTCGAATTCAAATGGAAAGACTACTGCCCCATTGTGTTTAGGTAAGTAAATATACTAAGAGTTTGGAAACAAAAAATCTAACGGTTCCTGATTGCGCGTTTTGTGTGGTGAAACAGCCATTTAAGAGAGTTATTCGCGAAAGATCCAGGGGACTACATGCTCGCTATTTGCGGAAATGAATCTCTTCGGGAATTTTCTTCGCCTGGAAAGAGTGGAAGCTCCTTCTACTTGACTCAAGACGAACGCTTCATGATCAAAACTATGAAAAAATCCGAAATTAAGGTAACTTATATCATCTTTTGCTTCCACATTCTTTCCGATAAGACAATAGATTCTGAGCTTTTTAAACCATGTTTAGGTATTGCTTAAGATGCTCCCAAATTATTACGAGCATGTTTCCAAATACAAGGACTCTTTGGTCACCAAGTTCTTCGGTGTGCATTGCGTCAAACCGGTAGGAGGCCAAAAGGTATGAGAAATGGTCTTTCATGACAAGTTAATTATCATAAAATCAAATAAATACTTATTGTTATTTTCGTGACAAAAAATAACAGACTCGGTTCATAGTGATGGGCAATCTTTTTTGTTCGGAGTATCGTATTCATAAACGGTTTGACTTGAAAGGTTCATCACACGGCCGTACGATCGACAAGGATGAAGGTGAAATTGACGAGACCACAACACTCAAAGACTTGGATCTCAAGTATGTGTTTCGACTTGAGACCTCATGGTTTCAAGCCTTCATCAACCAAATCAATATCGATTGTGAGTTCCTTGAAGCTGAGAAGATTATGGACTATAGTCTCTTGATTGGTCTCCATTTCCGTGAATCTGGCTTGCGTGACGACATTTCCTTGGGAATTGGTATCAATCATTCTTACATTTCTTTCTACTTTCTTTTTTCTTTTATATTAAACTTGCTTGTTTAATCCAGGTCGACGAGATCAGGAGGACAAATTGATGAGAGGGTATAACTCGCTTCCGAATATGGACTCTGTAACCCAAACTTGGTACCTTCTCTTGCTATTTCTTGAGTTTTGAATACATAACCACATATTATACTACAAAGAGATACAAACAGAATTATCCCAACTAGGTCTTGGATTCTTTCATTAATATGAATGGTCAATTTAGATCAAGAGAACTGATTCAACCCATATTGCATAGGAACATTAGTGTTTACTTGATGGAACATTTCACAGTAACTTCAAATGGACCTTTTACAATCACTTATATTTACACTCGCATAAGCTTAACAGATAAAAATCCAAGTAAATATATGCCTTTTTC
The DNA here is from genome assembly GCA_963922655.1 of Cardamine chenopodiifolia. NCBI lineage: Eukaryota > Viridiplantae > Streptophyta > Magnoliopsida > Brassicales > Brassicaceae > Cardamine > Cardamine chenopodiifolia. Next base: position 9,801,158 of record OZ000486.1, on the reverse strand, counting down.
CATTTTGACAATATTTTGTTTTATGTATTTGAAAATGTAGTAACGGACCCTTAAGGAGATTAGGGGAAAGTACACCGGCAAAAGCAGAACAAGTGAGCAGATGTGAGGATGAGTCGTGGGAAGAAGACGCTATTGACAACTCAAATCCTAAGAGTACGAGGAAGGAGGTCATTGACGTGATCCTTTATTTCGGTGTAATTGACATTCTTCAAGACTATGATATAACTAAAAAGTTAGAGCATGCCTACAAATCACTACATGCAGATCCCACTTCCATTTCAGCTGTTGATCCTAAGCTATATTCTCGAAGGTTTAGAGACTTTATAAACAAGATATTCATTGAAGACAAATGAGAAAGAAAGTAACATGCAACACCAAGAATATTATTGTACATCAAGAAACTCAGGCATGTGTTTGGCATTTAAGTTTTTGGTTTTTGAATGTCAAATGTTTAAAACCTTATAGGCCCCTAAAAACAATGAGATAGCACGGTAACCCGCAATGTTGCTCGAATTCAGTATGTTGAAGAGGTTGCCGGCTGTTTTGAGATGAATTTTTGAGGTTTCCTTATTTGATGAAGAGGAAGAGAGTTTTGGTGTTTCCTCAAAAGCTAGAGTAGAGATTAGGAGAAGAGTCCTTTAAGGCAATGCTTATTGAGTGTATTGTTATATCGCGAGCTGAACAAATCTACAGGGAAATCAGTTTTTCATACCCAAACAATGGGATCCCGTTATATGAACTACATGTACTATTGAACTATGCGCAAACATACCCACACTTTTATAATTTTAAATTTTCATACCCAAATTATGAAACAATGCCTTATTCATACACTGATTGCCACTTTTTGAGTCAACCGGTTTTATTGGATGCCATACCATAACACATACTGACTCATATGCCATCACTAAATTTATAAAAAGTTTTAATAAAAATTAAAATCTATTAATACTTTTTATTTAGTATTTTTTCCCCTTAAAAATACCAAATAAAGATGTTAATAAACTTTTTTGTTTTTATTAACTTTTAATCAATTTTTGATGTCGCAAATGAGTCATCCTGTGTTGAAGATTATGCCATCCAACTCATCCGCTTGACAAACAAAGTATGAATTTTTAAACTTACAAAAGTTAAGGTATGTCTGACGACAATTCAATATTACATGTAGTTCATGTAACGGGATGCCATAGTTTGGGTATGAAAAAACCATTTTCTCCAATTCTACATGGACAAAAACTAATTAAATGATTGGCAATCTGTGTCAGAACCTTTTTATTACTCTTAATCTAAATCCATGTTTTAAGATACTGAATTTTTCAATATATATACATATAGATTATAACTTATAACTAATTACTATCTTAAGAGATCCATGGTTTTAAAATTTTTGAAGATTCTTTGTTAAGCTATACTGAATCAAGTCTTTGCATCGAACAAATCTCTTTTGATTGGTACCCAAATTATATAGTCTCTTTAAACGAAAAAATATTTTAAAATCTCTAGTTTTAGAAGTCAAAACTCACAATTGTAAAATGGTTGAATGATCAATTCCAATTTTTTTTATTTTTAGAGTTCATTATATAGTAATGACAACTGCTTTCTCTTCCAAACTTAAACTTTCAAGTAAAAAAGAGAAACCCTATTACTTCAAACTGATCTATCAAGATCCAAATTCGTTACTCCAAGATCCATTCAATGGAAAGATATTAATCTTTTTGATGAATAGGTTCTCGGAGGAGCGGTTCAACCATAACCTTTAAAACCTCTAGAACCAAACACATGTTTAAAACACATTGACCAGTTCCAAGACGGAAATGTGATGTGTCATGGTTTATGGGGTTTTAACCTTTGATTCCATAAGTTTATATAGTCTTTTATCAAGTCTAGGTTACATTTTGTGTCTTTTTGGTTTTGTTTAGAGTTTTACATGTTTAAGAAGTCATTGGTGTTAAAGGAAGAATTGGACCAGCTTTGGACATTACAATGCTTCAACAACCAAATGAAGAGAAGTTGGGATCGACCGATCCAACTCGAGATCGACCAATCCATCTAGTTAATGAAGCTCTATGTTTTGAGGCTGGGATCGATCAATCGATCCGCAAAATGAAGTTTTTCCAAATCCAACCGACTTTAGGACGTAGATTTTGATATAAATAAGAGTTGCTCGTTCCAGAGCAGTTGCACCTTTCAACCATGTTTTTATTGCTTTTTTTCTTATTATTTTTTTAGTTTTGGGAGAAGAAATGTCTTACCCTACTAGAAGTGATTTCTGAACCGTTATAGTTATTTTGATATATATGCAATCATTCGATTTATTTTTAATTATTTCATCCATGTCTGAGTAATCCATCTGTTAGGTTTAGGGGATGTTCAAAAGGATTCGATTATCGATTAGGTTTAGATTATAGATTAGGGAATTATCTTTAGAGTTTTTCATCTTTTTCATGTTTAAGAAGTCATTGGTGTTAAAGGAAGAATTGGACCAGCTTTGGACATTACAATGCTTCAACAACCAAATGAAGAGAAGTTGTGATCGACCGATCCAACTCGAGATCGACCAATCCATCTAGTTAATGAAGCTCTATGTTTTGAGGCTGGGATCGATCAATCGATCCGCAAAATGAAGTTTTTCCAAATCCAACCGACTTTAGGACGTAGATTTTGATATAAATAAGAGTTGCTCGTTCCAGAGCAGTTGCACCTTTCAACCATGTTTTTATTGCTTTTTTTCTTATTATTTTTTTAGTTTTGGGAGAAGAAATGTCTTACCCTACTAGAAGTGATTTCTGAACCGTTATAGTTATTTTGATATATATGCAATCATTCGATTTATTTTTAATTATTTCATCCATGTCTGAGTAATCCATCTGTTAGGTTTAGGGGATGTTCAAAAGGATTCGATTATCGATTAGGTTTAGATTATAGATTAGGGAATTATCTTTAGAGTTTTTCATCTTTTGTGTTCACAATGCTTATGTTACCTTAGAGTTTTACATGTTTAAGAAGTCATTGGTGTTAAAGGAAGAATTGGACCAACTTTGGACATTACAATGCTTCAACAACCAAATGAAGAGAAGTTGGGATCGACCGATCCAACTCGAGATCGACCAATCCATCTAGTTAATGAAGCTCTATGTTTTGAGGCTGGGATCGATCAATCGATCCGCAAAATGAAGTTTTTCCAAATCCAACCGACTTTAAGACGTAGATTTTGATATAAATAAGAGTTGCTCGTTCCAGAGCAGTTGCACCTTTCAACCATGTTTTTATTGCTTTTTTTCTTATTATTTTTTTAGTTTTGGGAGAAGAAATGTCTTACCCTACTAGAAGTGATTTCTGAACCGTTATAGTTATTTTGATATATATGCAATCATTCGATTTATTTTTAATTATTTCATCCATGTCTGAGTAATCCATCTGTTAGGTTTAGGGGATGTTCAAAAGGATTCGATTATCGATTAGGTTTAGATTATAGATTAGGGAATTATCTTTAGAGTTTTTCATCTTTTGTGTTCACAATGCTTATGTTACCTTGATCACCTAACATCATATCTTTAGGTTAACGTATGCGCCGAAAGTGATAGGTAGGTTGCTGGAATCAACAACTGATGAGCTTAGTATTCTTAGCGAACGAGATGTTGAAGTTAAGTCATCTAAGTGAACATATTGAACATGTTTTGAATGATGACATGTCTACTAAGGTTCATTTGGTAATCTAGTGTCTTAAGATTCATGTTTAGACAGTTAGTACTACGGGAGTAAGTTACCTTTACATTAGTGACTTGAGTTCTAGAACGTTTTATACCCAGTTTAGCAATTGAATTGTCGATCACTGATCCTTGCGAATTTCCCTACGTGCAATGATTTTTCTGGTATTAGAACTTGTTTTTATTTACTGCTTTATTTAATTTTACAACAATCATTACAATAAAACCATATTTCTGTCTTAGCTCTATTTGATACATTGTAACTTTGTAGTTTATCAATTGGTCTCTATGAGTTTGATACCTAATCTATACTATTGTGTGTCCCGTGCACTTATAGGGATAGTGAAGGTTTAAAATCTTAGACTTCAAAAGGTCAAACTTTCCTTCCTAAAAAATAACCAAGGTGAGTACATGGACAATTGTTGGATCTTTTTCTCATCAAGAGACTATAGATGTAGGAAGAGTCTCTCAAATAGCATGGGAATTTCCTAATATTGAAAAATATCCAAAATTTCTCCCAAGATTTTTAACTTCTGAGATTCCAAACTCCATCATGAGATATGTTGATTTACAATCTCAAATCCCAAAACCTCTTTATACAACATATAATAATGATTATTCAAAATCCGAGCCTACTAGTCCTAGTTTTTCTATTATTACGGATAATATTTTGAACGACTTAAACGTTTAAAAAAACTATTTTCAAATAAACAAACAATCCGTAAGAGATGAATTATATTAAAAAAATAACACTACAAGAGAATTTGTTTTAAAAACTTCTCACAAAATAAAAATCTTACCCAAGAAAAGTTTTACGATTACCTCCAAAACTATAAAATACGTCTTATTTTTCTAAAACTGATATCCCTGACACTTTTACTTCTTAAACACAGTTTGCCTCAAACTGATATTAATAGGGTATAGCAGTATGCCTCAAGCTTATGATATCCATGACATTTATACTTCTTAAATCCATATAAATACTTTACCCTAAGATTCATATAACATTGAGATCTCATATCATTTCCATGATCCACCCACTAAAATAATTTGTGTGTAACAACCTAGATCGCCAAATAATCTCATGTAACGCTCTAAACGCCACCGCTCATGGGCCCCCATGTCTTCTCTTGGCCCGTGGGTCCCCCACTCTCATCCAACGGCCGATATGTTATCTCAGGAGGCTTTAAAATTTTTTTATTATCCCTACAAATTACAAGATGATAATTCCCCGTGTTTTGGCCTTACTCGCACAATATCAGAAATCACTTCCCGTTAGGTCACCCATTCTTAAATTACTCCCGCTCAAGCATGGTTAACTGTGGAGTTCTCTCTGGACAAGTAACAAAAAAACATAAGTGGACTTTGGTGAGATAGATAGCCAAATCAAATATTTTAAGTGCTCATCTTGCACCACCATATTTATGAAACCCGAGGTGTTATAGTCATCCCTAGTAAGAAACCACAACGTTCTCGTTGCGTACCAAGACCATCACCCCAATGGTGTGAGTCCTCATGTCTTCACACTCATATAGGTTTGGCTCTAATGCTACTTGTAACTCCCCGACCACCACCGTTTATGGGCTCTCACGTCTTCTCTCGGCTTTTGGGGCCCCACCCTTATTCAATGGCAGATACGTTATCCCATGAGGCTCTAAAGACTTGTTGGTATCCTTACAAATCACCACATGATCTTTCCTCGTATTTTGGCCTTGCTCGCACGATACCAGAAATCATTTTCCGGTAGATCACCCATCCTTATATTTCTTCAGTTCAAGCACATTTAACTCTGGAGTTCTCTTTGGAAAAATGAGAGAAAAGATAAGTACACTTTGGTGAGATAGGTAGTCAAAACAAATATCTTAAGCGCTTCTCATGCACCACCATATTTCTAGAAATTGAGGTAGTTATATCTCAGCCTCTGATCAAGGAAAAATTCAGCCAATAGAACAATGTAGTGTCAACTCCTCCTTAGTATATGAATGAAAAATTGATGGCATATCTGAGTAGAATACAATTTCCTAAATTTCCTCCAAAAAAATACAATGCATGCAAACGCCTATAGAACCCCAAAAAAAATGAGGATAAATATATTGCTAAACTCCTTATTGATAGTTTTTTGGGACAACTCAAAGGATGATGGGATAATTACCTAAACACTTAGCAACATGCAAAAATCCACAGTGCTGTTAAAACATATGAAGATAAGGTGCCAACACTAGATGATTTCGGAAACCATGAACAAGATGCAACAACAACCTTAGTCATAGCCATAAATTTTCATTTTATAGGAGACTCTTCAGTCCTAAAAGACAAAAACGCCGTACTTCTTTGTAATCTTAAATTCAAAACTTAAGTGATTTCCAGTAGTACAAAACACTTTCCTCACTAGCTTTTTGAAAAACAAATTTGTTCATATTTACCAACTGCTTTTAGAATCGCCAACAACATATTGTCGATTTTCCTTACAAAAACAGTTTAAGTGAAAAAGAAATTCCTACAAAGGCTCGTACGCTTCAAATGAATTTTGGGTTGGATAGACATTTTTAAAAAGAAATATCTGACCTCTTAAATTTTTATTTCAAAATCTAGATCTACATGGTCTTGTACGAGATGAACTACGAAGTTAGTAATAAGCTATAAGCCTTTAAGCACTACCTTAAAATGGACTAGATACACTATACAAAATAAAATTTAAATACTTCAAAGCCTTTGTTCCGGACAAATTTTTTCAAAGTATGATTTAAAATAAGGATTTTGGAAAATTCAAATCAATTTAACTGATCGATACAAAACAATATATATTTGTCTTTTTGGTCAGTACGAGATGAATGTAATGCCTTTTGGGTTAAAAAATGCATCTTCAAAGTTTATGAGAATCATGTATGGCATATTTTTAGATTACTCAAAACTTTTGCATTGTCTATATTGATGATATAGAAATATTTTCAAATTCTTTTGATTAGCAGTTTAAACATAATATTTTATTATGTTGCAAGAAAAACGATCTAGTGGTTTCAGAAAATGAAAACGTCTTTATTCCAAACAAAGATCATATTCTTAGGTCACTACATATCACAAGGTATGTTGACACCAATAGAAAAATTTTTGAAATTTGCAAATAAATTTCCAAGAAAAAGTTTAGACAAAACTCAATTACAAAAATTCCTTGGAAGTCTTAATTATGTTCTAAATTTTTGTCCCAACATTAATAAGATGGCAAAACCACTACATAGCCGTATGGAAAAACCATGTTCCTTGGACAACCGAACATACAACCCTACCCCAAATATTTTAGAAACAAGTCCTTCAAATCCCTTGTATGCGTATACTAGATCCGAATTTCCCAAAAATCGTAGAAACAGATGCGTCATATGTAGGATATGGGGTATACTTAGACATAAAGATAAACTGACAGTGAAAAATAGTTCAATTTACGTCCCCACATTGGAATAATACCCATAGGAATATTCAACAATTAAAAATGAAATCCTAACTATAGTATTATGTATTCAAAATTTTCAAAGTGATATTTTAAACCTAAACTTTATTTTAAGAATCGACTGTGAAAGCGCTAAAGATGTTACAAACCTTGCTGAAAAAAAAATTCTACAAAATTTTATATCGAGTATAATAAAAGAGAATCAAAATCTGTTTGAGACTTCTTGACAAGGGAATTTATGCAAAACAAGTACAATACCTTCGAAAAAGATCGATAAAGGCAAAGGCTTATCCCTGTTTACAATACCCGAATAAAAATTATCCTTTTATAATAGATAATTTTCTGTTTACAATCTAATCGCTGAAAATTATCCCAGTTTAAAATGTTCCAATCTCATCGTATCTTTGATTAGATTTGTTTTAGTTTCGTTTTACGATTTCATCTTATCTCTACGACTAGTATAAGTAAAAGGCGTCTGTTATTTTATATCATTAAGTTTTTGAAGTTAAATAAAAGAAAACCCGAGAGTTCTCTCTCAATCTTTTTCATGGAATTTCAGCTCTGTTAGCTCGAGAATTCACTCGGAGTTTCGATCCTGTTGATCGGATATCTTAAACCTCTTCTTATTAATAGCCCGCTGCAACTGAAACCTATCAAATATACACTACAGAACATGAAACTGTTTAATATAAATAGCGCGCGGGTAAGTTGTATATGTGCTTTGTTCTCAATGGTTGACGACTTACATTGTTCTCAGTTACTAGCAAATGTGTTCTTATTCCTCCTTTTGTAAATTTTATTAGATGATTTGAGAAGATGACCTTCTTGATTTATAAGTGGGTGTGATGGTGAAGGGTAAATCACCTGGCGGTGAAGCAACTAAGCAGGGAAATCAGATGGATATATAGTCTTACAGATGAAGGGTTGGCGAAACTATAAATTTTTTAATTATGTTTTAGAATATATCTGCAAGATAACTCGGAGTAAATACCACTGATACAAAGCGGATGGAGATATTAACTACCTTCGCCTTCTGTCAAATATATTGGCTCCGAGTAATCTTACAACCAAAAAGAAAAAAAAAAGTTACTTAATTGACAATATTTGAAGGCTTGAAACCGCTGATGTCATCTTCAACAATCTATTTAGAAACATAATAAAAAATTCATAAGACCATGAGACCTTCTTTTGTAAGAATTTCTACACAAACCAGATACATCGTGTCACAAAACGGCATCAGTACCGCGATGAACGTTATCAGTAATTGGGAATAAAGCAGATAGAGTGTCACAAAACAAAGTTCTTGCAAAAACAAAAGATTTTTGGTTACTTATCTTTGATATACGATGGTAAAACCAGAATATTTCTGCTCTACCTCGGATTTATCAATTATGTCACTGTCGAACATGACATAAAAACTCTCTTAAGCACCCAAACTATTAGCCTCGAGAAAATGAACACAAACAAGAGCATTTAGCAATGGCATAAATAGAATCAGGTTAATAGTTACTTCTCAATATTAGCTCCCAAATAATTCAAAAACAACGAGAGAGACACGAAACATTTTTATGAATGATTTATAATGACAAATCAATATCACACAATGCTACATGCCTACAATTGGACAGGTTGATCAAGAAGAGTATACATACGTACATCTTCCCTTCCTCTTTCCAAAAGCATTGAGCTCCTCCTATACGGTTTCAAAGATCTTGGAAAAAGGAAGAGAAACTGTACGCATGTATGATGTATAGCAAAGCAAAACAAACTGTATATGCCTGCACATAAGATTGCATCATTAGGCAGAGCATTTACAGAACCTGCATGCCCTTCAAGATGCTCAAAACATTTAGGACAATCACAAATAGCAAAACCAATCGAAAAAAATTAGACATGTGATAAATCAATCACAAATAACAGACGCCTTTTACTTATGAGATACGATGAAATAGTAAAACGAAACTAAAACAAATCTAATCAAAGATACGATGAGATTGGAACATTTTAACAGAGATAATTATCTTTTTTTAAACCGGGGTAATTATCTGTTTACAATCTAATCATTGATAACATCTTTTTTTCCTTGCTTTGTCCCTTTTTTCTTGATATATTAATATTTTGAAATTATCTTTATGAACATTTTAAACATCTAAAAACATTTTATTATGTTGCAAGAAAAAATGGTATTGTGAGATTTTAATGGTGCAGTTTTAACCCCAAAAAGCATTGTACTGACCGAAAGGAACAATAAATATGTTATCGATCAGTTTATGAGATTTGAATTTGCAAAAATCTTGATTTTAGACCAAATTTTGAAAGAATATGTACTGAATAAAATCTTTAAAGTAAATTTTTTTATTTGGTATGGGGTATCTAATCCATTTTAAGGCGGTGGTTAAAAGTTTATAGTTTATTACTAAACTCAGAGTTTCCCTTACCATAGAGATCTACATTTTGAAATAAAACTTTTGTGTAGGAGGTTTGATATTTATTTCTATAGTATTTCCAACTCAAAATTCATTTGAATCATACAAGCCTTTGTACGAATTTGTTTTTTGTATATTGTAACTTTCTTTTGTTTTCTCTAACAAAGAAAAACTGTTTTTAAGTTTTGTAAATGGAAAGGTTTAGTTTATATTAAGGTACTTAAGAAAAGTATTTGCATAGAAAAAACTTTTATTAACTTGAGATTTATTTTTTAGGACTTTCAAGAAAATCAAAAATATAGATTTTTAATGTTTCTAAATTTAAAGGGAATTTAATCATACATAGTTTTGTACAGTGTTTATGTTTAATGATATTTTTGTAAATATTATCAGTGAGAACGAATGTAGTTTTTCATAAAGATGTTATTTTTACAGAATAAAGTTTTAGCTTTGGAAGTTATACATAGTTTAGAACTATTTGCAGCAGAGAGTTTTTACGGGTTTCAAAGTAAAATATTTTCTGACAAGTAAATAAATTATACAATTACGTTTGGCACCGGTATCAAAAAGAGCAATCATATCGATTTTGTAATTTTCAAAAAAATAATGGTTATTTTTTTTTTGTATTTTCGAAACGTGATTTCTTTAAAACATATAGAAAATCATTTGTGACAGAATTTAAGGATTGTATTTGTTTTTTAGGTTGATATCATCTTCAATTCTGTCTAGAGGTTCATTATCAAGTTCATCAGAACTTGAACTATGTTTGTCTTTTTTTTTTAATCTTGTTTTTTTTTGTTTCAGGAGTTTGAGCTTGGTTTTAATTTTTTTTCCCAAATTTACAATTTATTTGGTCTTTGGATGCAAATTTCAGACCTAAGATCCTTGAATAAATAATTTTATATATCTTTCTTTCTTTTGGTGATAGTAAGATCGTAAGATGGTTTATAACTGGTTGGGATACTAGATTTTGATTAGGTTTCTGTTTATTTGTTTCTTTCTCAGTTATGGAAGATAAAATATTCAAGAACTTTTTTTTACTTGAGGACCTGAGAAAGATTTTAGAATTTCAAAACCTTACTGAATAAAAAGCTTAGTTTCAGATGATTGCACAATTCTAATGACACTTTTTAATTCCCTGCCAATGACACCAAAAATTTGATGTGATCAAAGATTTAAAACCCGATATAAAAGTACACGGAAGTCACTTGTAGTAATAAAAGGGCTATCGATCCACAATGAATTATATATACGCACTAGGAATACATGAAACCTATTAAGATAAACATCAAGTAATGTTTTTGGTTTACTTAACAAAAAAAATCTTTAAGCATAAACAAAATGAAAACTGCAAGTACTACGCAACAATAACAAATAAGAAAAAGACTAACAAGATTCAAAATTTAACAAGGCAGGAAAATGAAACTTGAACTAAACAAAGACAATTAAGATAAACAAACAAACCAATGGGTAAAGGCAATTGACTCGGATGATCCTTGGATAATTCATGATGTGTATACCATCTAACAATTTGAATCCTTAAATCTTAGGTCACTAATGTATATTAGTTCACTTTCATGACACTAATTGTAACACCAGTCTTCCTGATTATTTGCAATAGCGTGCTACTCGCTTTTACTACACATTTCCTATTGTTCACTTCCTCTGTAAAACTCCGTTATCAAATATAATTCTATGGAAACCTTTTCATTGAAATCCACTTAATAACTCATCTTAAATCGTTTCGAGAATACCTTAGCAAAATCTAACATAAACTATAATAAACCAAGTTTAACAAAAATAAATAAATAAATAAAAACACCTATGTTCCCAAAAATACCACCAAGCGAGAAGGACTTGCAAAACTACTAAAGGTTCCCATCCAAACCTAGAAAAAGTGAAAAGGGGTGAGTAACGAATTACTCAGTGAAAAGATCCTTTCCGCCCACTGAAAAAACATGATAATATGATTCTACATCTATACAACTATCAACACACACAAAAATAGGCACAACAAACATATAGCCCGCATCACTATGAAAAATTATAACACACATAATTTTCTCTTGCCCACAATAATATCTCCACATCAATACCATGTACATCCATCTGTTATGTGCATGTAACCTTTATGTTCCACTAGGCTCGTCAACTGGTTTATGGGTTACAATGACCTGTTTGTTCACTGCAGTCTAGGTTCCACTGTTCATCTTAATCTCATACATCTTCTCATAACTATGACATCATACCATCAAATAGAAAAATATCACAAATCATCTTATTATCAAACAATCATCAAATCATTATGTTTATCAACAAGTCAAAAAGAACAAAACAATTAGATCTAGTTATATACGAGTGAATCAAGACCCATGAAAAACATGATATCGCGTTTCCGCAGATCACACCATCACCTTTGCCTTGCTTTCCTTTGTTCGGACTTTCCTCTTCGAGAAAGTTTTCTTTTTGGGAACCTTTGCTTTTTATGAAACATTGCTTTTTGTTAAACTTTCCCTTACATAGAACCTTCATTTCTCGAACCTTTTGTGTCTGTACTTTCCTTCTCTGAATCTTCCGTTTCTGGACTTTTCTTTTGTGAATTTTCTTACTTCTAGGGTTTCTGAACGATACAGATTTTGACCGGGTTTTACATCACAATCATGATCTCTAACCGGATCTGGAAAGAGGGCGTCAAGGGATTTCTAGTGTTATTTAGATAGTCTTCTAAATCTGTATCGTTCACCAGAAGATGGTTCTTGAAGTTAGGCGGTAACGGATCCGATCTACAGAAATCTGCCCCGGAAAAACGGCCATAACTTTCTAGCCGTAGATTCGATTTGGGATTCATTTGTGGCTGTGTCTAGCTATTGATGTTGTAAATATCTCCAAAATAGAATCCACTTGATCCTCCCTTTTTTCTCTATCTGAACTGGTTAGATTTTCGGTAGTTAGATGATGGGAAAATTGTTATAGACAAGAAGAAACATATATATCTTTAATACATAACTCCAATCGATATGAAATTGATTTTTATACAATGATAAGACTCAGGGCTTTCCATGCATATTTTATGTGTCACGTGGTTCTGCACGACTTTGGTAAAATTTTGACGAAAAATAAGATATGTACATGTATATATACATGTACATGACTTATTTTTTATATTTTTTTTATTAGTGGGTTTTACACTAATCATATACTAATTATCCTCATTAACAATAAACTCTCTTATGTGATAGCTAATAAAAATGCATTAATGTCAAGTCTAAATAGTCATTAAATATTTTAGACATCAATTCTCCTAGCATGCAAAAATCTATGTAAAATCATTCAGAAATTTCATCGAATATCTTATGGACATGAAATTTCGTAATATCTAGATCAACTTTTCCTAGGCTAATATAGCATTAAGATCATCTTAATAGAAATCTAAACCTATGCATCATCAATCAACGTCAAATCACCATAATCTACCAAACCCAAAGGTTATAATGAGACTACTCACTAATAATAATGAATACACAAAGACACATGATGGCAAGTTGCATAATCATGATAGACTAGTTATTGGAAATTTAAATCTAAGAATGAAAGATATGGAATGCATATAAGAATCCAAGATCATACTAAGAGGCTAAAGGTCTTAAAATAATATAGAATATGATGTAAAAATAGGTCTAAAACCAAGATAAAAGCAAGACGGGTCAACCCGGGATCAAACATATCGGATCTTGGATTTTCCCGTCTTCTTAGGAACTACAGCTGGTTCCTCTAGTTGCTACACATGGTCGTTACAATCCTCAGGTAGTTTTCTGAAACTTCATAGTGACCCATCCTGGTTGCTAGAAGTGGGTTTTATACCTTTTCTCAACTTCTTCTTCATCTTCTTGCTCTCTCTCGATCAATCTCACCATCATTCGGCCCAAACTCTTCACCAAGCACTTGATCTTTAGGGTTCCGCTCAGAAAATCTAAACAAAACACATGTATATGCAATATGCAATTAAATAAGCTCATATGTTAATGAATATGAACAAAAGTGAGAAGGAATGAGGTTTGAAAAACAAAAAAAAATCAAAGGATATCAATGTCTAGCCACATTAGGTATTTAGTCAAAATTTCGGTTTGATTCATTTAACTAAAAGTAAAAATCTGTGTGATTTTCCAGGTGTTTTATCCATTCAAAAGTTAAAAGTAAGTGCTCTAAATAGTAATAAATTCAAGGACTACACTGCAAAGTGAGAAGACGATGAACAACCGACGAGTATCTTGTCCATGGATTTTGGGATCAACTTTGGCAACCTTTAAGGCATATTTATATCCTTTTTGAACCCCCAATGCTGTAGAAACTGTTTATCTTTCAAATTTAGAGATTTTGATGAGTTTTTCTGGTCATTTTTATTTTTGAAAACTTCCGGCGATTGAAATCGGATTGATGATGGTTTAGGCTCAATGCGAATTGTTGCTACTATTAGTTACTGCTTTTGGGTCATCCTCAATCTTCAATCAATGGTTGGGTAAGCCCTATTTTCCGATCTTCTTCATCTTATCATAAGGAACGTGAATTTCAAACTCTTTAATGGTAGATTTTTTTTCATAGATAATTACAATGTGATCTAAATCTTTCTTGAAACTTCTCAATTTCAAGAATGCATTGCAACTGACCATTCTTCAACAGGAGTTATGAGTAAATCAAAATTTGATTGGTAAGTTTTTCAGTCTCATTCTTAATTAGCATAATCAGAAGCTGCAAGTCCGGTTCTTGAGGATTTATAAATGGTTTTGGACTGGGATGATGGAGTTGTTAAATCGTCTAAAATAGGTTTTCAGTTTGGATATATTTCAATTTTAATCAGACTGCATATTAGACCAGTTTAGTGTGATTTAAACCGGTATGGGATAACCATTAGCAGATTTAAATTTGGCTTGAAAACTCTTTAAGATGGTATACTAATAATAATTTCCTGACATGCAGTTGATTTTAGATGAAATATTTGGTTTCCAAAGGGATTCGTAAAAGGTTTGGTTAGAGTCTCTATCCTTCTGAAAAATTATTTGCAAATTTGGAGATTTTGGTAAGTTTTTCGAGTTCCTCTTTTTGGATTTACTAATGGTTTAGGCTCACTTTGTACTTTTGTTTTTGTTAGGTACTCCTTTTGCGTCTTTCTCAATCTTCAATCAACTGTGACTGGTTATGCTATTAGTTACTTCTTTTGAGTTGTCCTTAGTCTTCAATTAGCAATTTATAGCTTGCTATAAACTTCTTAATCTCAAGAATCTAGTGCAACTGACCGTTCTTCAATTAGAATGATGGTTCGATTGAAATTTGTTCTATAAGATTTCCAATCTCATTCTTAATTGGCTTAATCAGAAGTAGCTGGTTTTTGAGGTTTTGTAACCGGTTCTCGATTGGCATAATGAAGTTGTTTAATCACCTGAAACCGGTTCTCAATTTTAATGACATCTTGGATTCCGCTGAGCACTCTGGTAATGTTTTGGCTCCAACTATTAACAGTATGTTGGCTTTTCAGGAGACTGTCCGAGATTGTTTTCTTATGGATATGGCGTTTACTGGACCACTGTTCACCTGGTGTAACAAGCAGGAATCTGAGCTATTTTGTAAAAATCTTGATCGAGTGTTGATAAAAATGATTCATGGTTGCATTCTTATCCGAATTCAGATACTAAGTTTGAGGCCGAAGGCTGTTCCGACTATCTGCGTGGCCATATTCTCCTGTTTGGTACGTTCCTTAGAACCAAGAACCCTTTTAAGTTTTCTAACGCTATTACTAAGGTGCAGGAGTTTAAGCCTATGATAGAGGAGTATTGGAGCTCTACGGTTCCTATTTTTCTTTCTAGGTTCTCGAAATAGCTAAAGTTACTCAAGTCGTTAATTCAGAATCTTAGTCGGGTAAATCTCCATCATCTGTCCAGACGGGTAGATGAAGCTTATGTGGATCTTTGTGCTTGTCAAAGTGCAACCCTTTCTCAACCGTCTCCTAATACTAGCGCCGCCAAAGCTTCAGCTTTTACTAGATAGGACCATGGATGCACCTAGAGGTGAGTTTCCTTAGACAAAAGGCCAAGTTACACTAGTTGGATGTGGGAGACAAAAACAATTTTTTTTCCATAATGCGGTTAAAGAACGGCAAACACGGAACATGATAAGGGAAACTGTCAACCAAGACGGGGTTACTCTTACTACTACAGAGAACATAAAATCAAAGGCCGTCAGGTATTTCACTAGTATTTTTACTCACCTCCATATGGATTTTACAGGGGCTACGGTAGCGGAGCTTGAAAACCTCCTAACTTTCTGTTGCTCTGACGAGGAGAAACAGATGCTGGTTTTCGAGATTTTGGACGAAGAGATCACCAGGGTTTTATTCTCAATGCCTTCAAACAAGTCTCCGCGCCTGGATGGCTATACAATGGAGTTTTTTAAAGCGACATGGACTATTGTCGGAAAAGATTTCATCGTTGCGGTAAAGTCTTTTTTTATGCATGGTTTTTTCCAAAGGGTCTCAATACCACCATTCTAGCGCTTCTCCCTAAAACGACGGACTCTACAACAATGAAGGATTATCATCCCATCTCGCCCTGCAATGTTCTCTATAAGGTTATATCAAAGATTCTTACAAATCGTCTAAAACAGATTCTAGATGGGTTTATTGCTCTGAATCAATCTTTTTTTATCAAAAACCGATATCTTATGGAAAACATCATCTTAGCTTCGGAACTGGTAAGGGACTATCATAAAGATGACATAGCTTCTCGTTATGCTCTAAAGATCGACATTTCCAAGGCTTTCAACTCGGTCCAATGGCCTTTTTTGTTGGAAGTTCTCACTGTCCTCCGTCTCCCATTTGTCTTTATTCATTGGCTTAGGCTTTGTGTTACTACTCCATCTTTCTCGGTCCAAGTAAATGGGGAGCTAGCTGGGTTCTTCCCGAGCACGAGAGGTTTACGACAAGGGTGCTCTCTTTCTCCTTATCTTTTTTGTCATTTGTATGAATGTCCTCTCTATGATGTTAACAAAGGATGCAGGGAAGTTTGGCTATCACCCATGATGTCGTTCTGTGGATGTTACTCACCTCTGTTTTGTAGATGATATAATGATTTTCTCGGACGGGAAGCCAAGATCGGTCGTGGGTATCTTAGACGTGTTTCATGACTTTGGCAGGTTCTCTGGCTTGCAAATAAGCCCCGAGAAGGCAACTTTATTTCTTGCAGGTGTTTCACAACAACGGCGTTCTACTATCACTTCTTGGTTTTCTCTGAATTTGGGGACTCTCCCGGTGAAATACTTGGGGCTCCCTTTAATCACCAAGCGAATGTCCAAGTCAGACTTCCAGCCCATCCTCGACAAAATTTGTTCTCGAATATCCTGGAATCATCGTTTTCTCTCTTTTGCAGGTAGACTTCAACTCCTTACTTTGGTTATTAATAGTCTAATGAATTTCTGGATTGTTGTTTTCCGCTTGCTTAACGCTTATATCAGGGAAATTGAGAGGATTAGCTTGGCTTTCCTCTGGTCGGGACCCGATTTAAACCCTCATAAGTCTAAAATGGCTTGGATGGATGTCTGTCAGCCAAAAAAGAAGGTGGTTTGGGAATAAAGTCTCTCGCGGAGACCAACAAAGTTAGTTTCTATAAACTCATTTGGCGGATAGTTTCAGCGAGGTCTTCTTTGTGGGTGAATTGGATAAAGAAGAATTTGATCCAAGCTGGTTCCTTTTGGTTTGTACGTATGAATTCAACGGCAGGTTCTTGGATTTGGCGAAAGTTTATCAAATATAGAGATCAAGCACAGATTTTCCATAAGGTGACGGTAAAGAGCGGTACTGATTGTTCCTTTTGGTTTGATGATTGGTCTTCTTTGGGTCGGCTGCATGGGCTTTTAGGAGATAGGGAGTACATTGATATGGGGATCAAGCTTTCAGTTACATTGGCTGAGGTCTTGGCTACTCACCGGAGGCGGCAAAGGCGTGGCTCTGTTCTTAATAACATCAAGGAGGAAATTAAGAAGCTTATGTCCAATCGGAGCGCAGACCCAGACCTTCATCTTTGTGGTCACAAGCCTCACATTTTAAGCATGGTTTCTCTTCTAAAAACACTTGGAACCAGAGCTGGTATCGAGGGGTGTGGTTCCCTTCGTTTGACTCCGAAATACTCCTTTATAGTTTTGCTAACAATTCAGAACCGGCTTTCAACGGGTGATCAAATGCTATATTGGAATCAAGGGGGGGGGGGATTTGAGCTTTGGTTTTTGTAACCAGGTTTTGGAATCTCGTGATCATCTTTTGTTTGTTTACAGCTTTACTTCTTCGATCTAGGATAAGCTCTCAACGGAGATTCTTCAACAACGTTCTACACTTCACTTTGGACACATTGTTAATCTTATCTCTGGCTCGGCTTTAGGTGGTATACACTGGTTTATTTTGAGGTACGTCTTTCAAGCGACGATTTATGTCATTTGGCAGGAGAGAAATAGGAGAGGTCACAGTGAGCTGCCTAAAGATCAGGGTATCCTCATCAAAGACATTGATAGATTTATGTGAAATCGACTTTCTACTCTCCAGTTGCAAGGGGAATTTTTGGAGAGACTGAGAGATTGGTTTAGCTTCATGGGAAGTTGATGCTAGTTACCTTTTCGGTCATTCTAGTTTTGTTTTAAATTTTATCTCTTTATCTCTTCCGCTCTTTGGGAAATGACGGTACTCATTTTCCCAATACCGGTTTTGTTCCATTTGCGTTTTCCGGGGTTAGGTTTTAACGAGGCCATCATTCCCAATTCATTTTTGAGTGCCTTTATCTACCTTTTTCTTCTAATTTTCTTTTAGCCTTTGGGTCACACTAGTTGTAAAAATGGGTTTTCTTGAATATAATTTACATAATATTCAAAAAAATCAGACTTCATATTGAGCCGGTTCATTGTGATTTAAAACGGTTTGTGGATAACCATTAGCAGATTTGATTTGAATCGAAAAAATATTTTAGATGGTAAATTAATCATTATTTTATGACTCAAATTTGATTTTAGATGAATTATTTGGTTTCCGAAAAAGTGCAGAAAATATTACGTTTGAGTGTTCATCGTTCTGAAAAACTATTTGCAGGTGAGTTCCAACTCCCTTAGTATTATTATAATTTTTCAAATATTTTAGAAATATTTGGGAATAATTTGAAAGATGGAATTATGTTAAATAAATCAATTTGTATTTAAAGAAGTGAAGGATATTTAAATAAATTGAAAGTGGAATTATGTTAAATAAATCAATTTGTATTTAAAGAAGTGAAGGATATTTAAATAAATTGAAAGTATGTTGTTTTGAAAGTATATATCTATTTAGTTAAAAAATGGTATCAACATGGTAATCTGATTTTAGTATCTGTATTGAGCGATCCATGGCAGGCGACACCTACCAACACCTATAGATGTATTCTATACTTCAGTATTATGTTAGTGATCTTGGGGTTGCTGAGTGACAATAATTGTACTTCATTACCACCTTGTTAGCTGCCTACTTGGTTATCAAAGTATAATATATATATATATATATGTAGTGTGTAAAATTCCTTATGATGTTATCTTTAGCGATAAAATTTTTAAATTAGTGTAATCATCATAAGGGATTGTATATATAACCGCCTTGAAATGAATTCGATGTATTTTAAGCGTGTGTTTGGCTCTATAGGTTCTAGATGTTTTAAAGGTTTTTGTTGAACAGCTCCTTCGAGGGCCCACTCATTCGGAAGATCAATATCTTTCCATTAAATGGACATTGGAGTGACGGAGTTGGATCTAGATGGATCAGTTTGAAGTAATAAGGTTTCTCCCTTTTAACTTGAAAGTTTAACTTTGAAAAATCAATTGTCATTGTTTTATAGTGAACTCTGAAAATGAAAGCAATTGGAATTGATCCTTCGATCACTTCATAATTGTGAATTTTTACTTGTAAAACTAGAGATTTGAAAATATTTTTGTCATATAAAGAGACTGTATAATTTGGGTACCAAACAAAAGAGATTGGTCCGGTGCATAGACTTGATTCACTAGAAACAAAGAATCATCAAAAAATTTAAACCGTGTATCTCTTAAAATAGTTAGGATTTAAGTATTTAGGCCTTTGAAAGTTGTTGAATACCAACCTTGATTAAATCAATATGTATATACTTGAAATTATTTTCTCTATGCCTTTGTAAAGCACTTTTGGAAAAAGAGAATTGTTTCAAAAGGTTTGGTAAGTTGAATATGTCGTTCTTTGTTTTATATTGAAAAATTTATTCCTAAAAAGTTCATTTTTTGAAATTTGATAAATTTGATCTTTATGAAATTTTGGAATTTTCAGTTATCAATTGACCCTTGGAAATCATCTTAGTTGTTTCATGACTAGTGATGATCCTTTTTGAACTTTTAGAGACTTCTTTTCTGATCTAGGAGAAGAAGAGGCGGACTCGACTGGAAAAGAGCCTAAGCAAAGCTTAGAGGTCACAGGATTGAGTGACGCTTGGGACAAAACTAATATTACATGCTGTGGTTTTGGGCCTAGGAAGATTACGAGTTTTGGCCCAGAACGTTCTGGTATTCAAAAAAAAAGAGGTGGACTCAAACCTATTTGATGAAGATCTAAAATATGAACTCCTTTTCAGCTATACACAAATGGCTTTCTCATTCAAGAGTAGTATTTCAAAGACTTCCCATTGTTGTGAACTTCAAGCGCGGATCCTTTGGTGTTATCTACTAGGCGTTTCCTTCGCCCACAAAGTCAGCCTTATGGAGTTCGATTCATGAGACAAACTTGAACCCCACGTTTTGAAGCTATACACTCAGCTTCACTGTACCAATCAGACCACTTTTGCTTTGCTATGGATCAACGAAAACTCTTCGTTTGAAAACTGTTAAAAACCCACGCTGAAGAGAATATACATGGAAAAGAATCTCGAGAAAGCTATGCTAAAGCTTATGGAGGTACAAGAGAAGAACAATGAAGTTCTTAATCGAAAGTTTGATAAGATGTTGACCAAATTTAATGCTAAGTATGAATTTATCACATAACGCATTCTAAGGATAGAAGAGAAGATGCAGGCCATATATTTTGAACTGCAAAATCAAAATGAAGACATCATTAACACAAAATACTCATTGGATGCTATTGAAAGTTGCCTTGAATGGGAGATTGAAGCTTTACAAGAAGGATTTGCTGATCCAACCGCATACACGAAATGGAACCGTGATCAAGACTATCTAGCTTATGAAGAAGAGGAAATGAAAGCTTAGTTAGAAGAAGAAGCCAATGAAAATAAATTTCAAGAAGGTGAAGATCGATTTCAAGAAGGTGAAGATCGATTTCAAGAAGAAGAAGATGTTGAAACTGTTTTCTCTCTGAAATAAAACGATACGATCAATGAAGTTTTCTGTAACATGGTCTCTTATGAAGACACTACTCTTGGACAGCCACGACCTCAAAAAGGTACTCATGAGCAGGACACTCCTAGCCCACTAGCTCAATCGTCACAAGTTGGTGACAACATTGATTGGAAATCGGCACCAATCATCTCTACTAGGCATCCACCATTGTCTAATAAAGTCCAAGTTACTACTCTCACTCGAAAACAAACTTTGGAAAATCAACAAGCTCCACATCTATCTAGGAAAAGACAAGAAGATGTGAAGGAAGAAGATTACCTAGAAGAACAAGCTATTGAGAACCAAAGTGAAGATCTTTCAAGAGAAAATGCTGAGTATATCTATACTGGAGATCAAATAGACAAATTTTCCATAGATGCAGAACATCTAGTGAATCATGTAGAACAACTCGAAGAAGAGAAGCATGATGACAAATAGAAAGTCCTAATTCAACTAGCTATGAAAAAAAGAAGACAAATTGGAAATCCTAGATGAAAAAGGAAAACAACAGCTCGGTAAACAAAGAAAATGAAAACTCATCTACCTCTTATGCGGTGCTATATCACATAAAATATCCAGCCATTAAGAGAATTTGAGAAATAACTCACTGAAAAGGAAGAAGAGCTTAAAGGAGATAAGAAACAAAACAACATGTAGGTCAAATGATTTAAGTGTATGCTACACAAAGGTTCTCAAAGAGAATAACAACCAGACCTTATGAAGATGTGCGACACCATAATACCTTTTGATGTTCAGCCCCTAAGAAAGATTGAAGAAGGAGAAATCATCAAAAAAGAATAAGAGTATGAAGAAGAGTATGTGGAATAGTCTATTGGATATGATGAACAAATCTCATCTACCTCTTATGAGGAAGAATCTAACGCCACTTCCACATTGAATGAAAGGGGTAGAAACTCGCCAAGACTAGAAGAAGAATCAAGAAGAATCAAGAAGAATCTCGAAGCTGAGAAGTCTCCTAGGATTCATGATGTCTCATATTTTAACCTTCACTGTCACTGCAAGTGCAAAGTTGTGCACCATAATATAGATTAGGGTTGAATCCACAAAGACCAAAGTCACACTACGAATTAGGTTGAAAGGAATAGAGCTAGGACAAAATATATGGGGTAGCATCTCACGATTGCAAAAAAGTAAATATTAGTAAATTAAAACAGTAAACTAATGGAGAAAGATGTTGAGCGCATGGAATGTCGCATGTATCAATGATCGATTAAATTATCTAACTAACTAGAGATTTGTTAGCAAACCGTTCTAGGACTCGAATCACTATTGTAAATCTAACCAACTCCCACTGCGCTAACTATCTAACCATGAATTTCTAGAATGAGCCCTAGAATTTCATGCCATCAATCTAAAAACGTTTGATAGGTTCACTTAGATGACTAAGCATCAAGTCTTGTTGGCTAAGGATACTAAACTAATCTAATGTTGATTCCAGTAACCTAACTTCGCTTTTGGCGCATAGAATAAACCTAGAGATGATAAGCTAGGTGATCAATCTAACTTAAGAATTGAAAACACAATGGATACAAACTATTGGAGAAGATGGTAGCGGTCAAATGACCGCTACGACTATCCTCAGCTTATCTATAAATACACTTTTAGACCTAATTTTAGATCTCAAGTCTCTTTTTGTTAAATATTTTTGCTTCTTTTAGGTTCTTAGACATTTTGTATAATCCATTTGACATCTTTGAATCAATCTATCTTTTTCCCTTTTGATTAGCATTTCTTTTCCTATCATGTTATGGAAAGCATCGTTATGGATCCTTGTGTTCTCATCATGATTAGTGAATAGTTCCACTCTTTGGATATGGTAGATAGGGTGATTTGATGTCGATTTGTGATTCTTAGAGCTTAGATTTATAATAATTCTTTCTTATAAATCTTATTTCTAGATTAGCTTAGGCTAAATTGATTTTGATGCTAGAAGATTTCATGTTCGGAAGTGTTCGATGAAATTCTTGAATGAGTTTTATAAGATTTTTTCATGCTTAATGAATGTAAATTGATGCTTAAGGTGCTTAATGACTATAGCTATGCTCTATTTAGTGTCGCACGACACCTGCCGGCGACCAATAATTACACCTGTATTGATAGTTTTTCCCCTTTCATGTAGCTGTTTTTTCTTGCTTTTCATGTTGCTGCAATTTTTGTTCATTGTATTTGTTGTCGTTGGGGTTCCTGATTTTTCCATCACTGGCATTATTTTTCTTGGTTTTTCATGAGGTTCTCGGCGATGAAGGTATCGCATGATCATCAAAAGAACATGTTATATTTAGACTTATGATTAATGCATGTTTATCACTTTTCACAAATAAAAGTTTATTGTT
Organism: Cardamine chenopodiifolia; assembly: GCA_963922655.1. Taxonomy (NCBI): domain Eukaryota; kingdom Viridiplantae; phylum Streptophyta; class Magnoliopsida; order Brassicales; family Brassicaceae; genus Cardamine; species Cardamine chenopodiifolia. The sequence continues at coordinate 9,777,820 of OZ000486.1, read as the reverse complement.
ATTGATGGTGATTAGCATAGAATTAGTGTTATAGAAGTGGACAAATCAAAATTAGTGATCTAAATTCTATGGATTAACAATATTAGGTTATAATCATCACAAATTAACTAAGAATCAATCAAATTAATTGCTTTTACCCAATAATTCACCTTTTAACTCTCATTTCATTTTCCCGTTTTGTTTCAATTTGAATCTTGTTAGTCTTTTACATGCTTATTAATGTTACTTAGTTCTTGTTAGTTTTATTTTAATTGTCTTTTAAATTCAATTTTTTTGCTTTAGATTAAATTGGTTCCTTGTAATCTTAGTGCGAAAAACCCATATCAAATTATTGTTTTAGATTAAATTAGTTTTTTTGTAATTTTAGTGCATTAATTCTATTCTTTTTATGGATGTGATATCCGCTTAACCACTACAAGTGACTATCGTGAACTTGAGATAGTATTGAAGTTTAAACTTATTCTTTATCAAGTCATTTTCTCCCTCGTCCGCCTATCACCCTGACGGCGGAGGTCACTTCAAGGAATTCTTGTTCTAGGTGAGTGAGACGTGGTGTGGTCTTTTCCGCCCACGGAACTTTAGCCGGTGACTGCGGCTTTTGGCTGGTGGTGTGAATATTCTCGGTGTGGCGGATCATCTTTTCTTCTTTCTCCGCTTTGCTGCATTTAGGTTTTTGCCCTCCAGTTTAATTCCAGTTTGTAACCAATTTCTTTTGGTTTTGAGTGCTAAACAAGGTCCTTTTGAGATTCTTGGTTTAAACTTTAAATTTTTAGTTTTGTATCTGTTAGAAAAGAACAATAAAAAAAATATGAAAACCCTTCAACAATATATATATATATATATATTCCACATTTTAATTATACATGGTACTTAACATATTACTTTAGTTGTTTAGTTTTACTACAGTAACATTGTTATCACATTTTTACTTCGGTTCAAAATATCCATGATTTAACTAGTCAAAAGTTTATAGGATTGGCTCCAACTAATTCCACGATAGACACCTAACAGTATTTTATTACTTTTAAATAGTTTTTCTATGTAATATATTAAAACAAAACTTAATACAAAATTGTTTGTTGTGGTGATGATTCGGATGACTCTTCAAAATTTCTAATAGTTTATTTGTACAAGTTATTCATTACCTCTGACTATTTAGAACCATTCGTCCCCACCTCTCCTGCAAAAAAAAAATGGAGTTGGGAAAATCATTTAAGAAGCAAAACAACGACATTGTGATAAGAGTAGCGAAGCAAGTTATTGATACTGTCGCTAATGGCTCCAACCTTGTCTTTTCACCGACGTCAATCAATGTTTTACTTAGTTTTATCGCCGCCGGTTGCAGCTCCGTCATTAAAGAACAAATCCTCGAATTCATAATGTCACCGTTAACGGATAATCTAAACACAGTGTTGGCCCAGATCGTCGACGGCCCTGAGAGAAGTGATTGTGCTTATCAATGGCTAATGGTGTCTGGATAAATAAGTCTGTCTCTTTGAAGCATTCCTTTAAAGAGCTTTTGGAGAACTCCTACGAAGCTACCTGCAGTCAAGTTGACTTCGCAACCAAGGTAACTTTGGCATATAAGGACAAATTTTGCTGTAAAATTTCTTTAAAAAATTATAACGAGGTAGATTCTTTTTTTTTTACGTCAAAAAAAACAAGTAGATTCTACTGATCCCTAAACTAGGGGTGGGAAAATGGGGCAACCCAAACTACACCAAACCTAATTAAACGAAAAAACATGAATTTTTTCAGATATGGGTTTCTATAAAAAAAACCTATTTGGGTTTTAAAATATATATCAATTTGGGTTTGGGTTATTTGGATTGGTCTTTAGATAACTAAAAACCAAAATTAAACCCAAAATATCTTACATAAATTATATTACTATACATAAATGTAAAATTGGCTAAGTTAAAATTAGTTGGATTGGCCTTTAGATAACTAAAAACCTAAATTAAACCCAAAATATCTTACATATATATAAATGTAAATTTGGCTAAGTTAAAATTAGTAATTTTGTATTAAGTTAAAAGACATATGTCATATTTAGTGTAAAAGAAAGTCTAACATAAATTTATTATATTAAACATAAATGTAAAAAAATTTAAGTTCAAATTAGTAATTTTAGTTTTATTATTGGTTTTTCTATTAGACTTGAGTCTATTAGTTTTATGTTCTAATATTGGATCTTAATTTAGGATACCAAGTTTGACCAAAAAGAAAAAATTAGTATACCAAAAATAATATTTTTGTTTCATGTGAAGATTATATTAATTACTTTTTATTTAAAGAACTTGATCTTAAGAATTTAGTTTAGATGTTTTGTCATTTTGAACCAAATAAATCAGATTTGGGTTAATTTTGGTCATATTATTTACTATCCAAACAACTTAAACATCAACCAAAACTTGAAAACTTGTTCCTAATTTTATATGGACTAAATTTGGTACAAATTTTCATAACCCAAAAAAAAACCAAATCCAAACCAAAAATATAAAAACCTGATCCAAAGCCCAATTTCCCCACCCCTACCATAACGTATGTTAAAAGTTGGTTTATTTATCAGTTAAGAAAGAACAACTTTGATTTTTGTAGATGATGGAACTCGATCTCCGGATTTGACCCACATGTCAAATCATTTTAGGAGGTGGAAATAGTTTGTCATTTTTATTTTGTATTGTTCTTTTCCATTCCCGGTCCTGAATTTCTGTTTCATATGGGAATGCATTTTTATATGGTACTATTTTCCAATTCTCGTTTGAGAGTAAGATGTGATAGGAACGAAAGTTTTCGAAATTCCATTTAGTACAAATTATACTAAATAATATTATATATAAATATATCCCATAGTAATAGTAATATGAAATTGCTTAATATTACATACAAATTCAGTTTGAAGTTTTCTAAGATATTATCAACTTCTTATTATATTTTATATTATTTAAATTTCTATTTTTATATGAATCGAAAGTTTATAGTTTATTGTTATTTTACATGACTATGTAGTTTATATTTAAGGGATTATATTATATATATTGGTTTGTCGAGTTTTAAGGTTTTAATTATAGAGTAACACAAATCAAAATTTATTTTTATTTGTTTTTCGAATAATTTATAGATGTTATATGATGGATAACTAAGTTTATTTTTTACGATTATCATGCTTTTAGTTTTCGGACATTATTTTGTTCTTTAATCCCCATCCCTTTCTTGATCTCACAGAATTTTATCCCAAAATCTCATTTTCTCACGCTTAAGTCCTCCATCCACCTGAAGAGACAACTAGACCACACGCTCTTATTTTTATTATTCAATTTCTTGAGTATATATTACATCCAATTTGTGAAATGATTGGTCAATTTTTATCGCTTTTGTCTTGAAGCCTATTGAAGTGATTGATGAATTGAATACATGGGCTGAAGTCCACACCAACGGACTCATCAAGGAGATTCTTACACACGAAAGAAATTCTATCGAAATTATCCGTAATAGTACACTTATTCTAGCAAATGCAGTGTACTTCAAAGGAGCATGTAAAAGAAAAATTTGATGCAAATTTGACAAAAGATAATGATTTTCATTTTCTTGATGGTAACACGGTGAAAGTCCCGTTCATGTCCAATTACAAGGACCAGTATATAAGAAGCTATGATGGTTTCCAAGTTTTGCGCCTCCCTTATGTAGAGGATCTACGTCAATTCTCAATGTACATTTATCTTCCAAATGAGAATGACGGATTAGCTACTCTACTTGAGAAAATGAGCTCAGAACTGGGATTTTTCGATAACCATATACCACTCCACCGTATATCAATAGGTACTTTCAGAATTCCTAAGTTTAAATTTGCTACCGAGTTTGAAGCTTCCGAAGTTTTAAAAGATATGGGGCTGACTTCGCCCTTTACTTCGGAAGGTAATTTAACTAAAATGGTTGAATCGGGTAATAATTTGTACGTCTCAAGTATTATTCATAAATCTTGCATTGAAGTGGATGAAGAAGGAACTGAAGCGGCAGCCGTCACTGTTGCCATCATGTCGGTTCAATGTTTGATTCAGAAACCGGATTTTGTAGCTGACCATCCATTTCTGTTCATGGTGAGAGAAGACAAGAGTGGAGTGATTTTGTTTATGGGTCAAGTTCTTGATCCTTCTAAACATTGATTGAAACTTAATGGTATGTGAGAAAACATTAAGCAATATGTTTTGTTGTATTTTTTGTGTGTATCTATATTCCTTGGGTTGATGGAATTGGGTTCCTATTTTTATTGCTTTGTTTGTAAATTATAAAACTTAGTTTTATCACATTTTGTAAATATTGGATCTTGCAACGGTTGCCAAGCTCAATACTTTCAAGAGATCCTCCTTTCGTTGAACACGTCATATAACATCAGGGGTGGGCAATTATTCCAAACTGAATTTACTGAACAAAACTGAACCGGAATTTCGATAATTCGGTTTGGTCAGTGTCAGCCCAAAAACCGGTTTGGTTTCAGTTTCAGCCAAAAAACCCGAGATGTAAATCTATTTTTAATCGCTAACTTTTTTATTGGTAGCTGATTCGGTTCACCTATAATACAAAACTTAGACTCAATACCAATTATGCTATAACAATTATTGTCAGTAGTACCATAAACACACAAATATATATAGCGTGAACATATTGCTTCATCAAATAATAATAAATCTTCATCTTCTTTTTCGATTTCGATGAGTTGGAAAGAAGCAAAGTCATTCACACAAAAGAGAACAAAGAGCAAAGAAGATGAGATTGAACAATCAAGCATGGGGGCTGCTGTATCATCTGAAGCTGCTTGGGATCTGGAAACTGAAGAACACGAAGCCGAGCTCCAGAAACAAAGAAGAAGAAGGGACAAACCATATCTCTAGCCGAATTTGCTTCATGCGGCTCTCCTAAGCCGGCACCACCTCCACAGACGGAGCGCCTCACTCAGGTTCACTACAAGAAAACAGCGCGGAACCGACGGATTCTTTCGTCCGTTCTAGATGGTCGGAAATGTAACATTCGTCAAAAATCCATCAAGATACGACCGTCGAAAGTCCGTCAGAAAACCGTCAGATATGAAATTCGACAGTTTTCCGATGGATATAAGACGGTTTAAAAACTGATGAAATCCGACTGTTTTCCGATTGTCGTTTTCGACGGATTTCGGATACGGAACTTCCGACGGATTTCCGACAGAATTTGGATAGGTGGATTTCCGACAGAATTCGGACGGGTGGATTTCCGACGGATTTTCAACAGATGTATTTCCAATGAATGTGTTTCCCTTCCACTTCAACCATTGTTCTTCTTTTTTCTGATTTTGATTCTCAATCGATGCTTCAGATTTCCCCTAATTCGATGTCCAGAATCGGAATTCGCATGAATTAACTTCGATTTGAGATGGAGATTCGTACAAATAATAATTCACATGATAGTGTTACGACGGCGGAAGCGACGCTACAACTTCATTCCGTTGAAAATCCATCGCCGTGAGGAGCTAAATCCGCTGTTAAAAACCCTCTAAAGTTCGGCACACGAAAGTCGATGGCCGTATTGAAGAATCTGTATGCCGGCGATGTGTGTTGCTATAGTTTTTCAGCTTACAAGAGAGTTAGGTCATAATTGGACGGAGAAACCATCGAGAGTGGCTTCGCCAACAAGCTGAGCCAGCTATTATCGCTTCTACATGCACCGGTACAATTCCGGAGAATTTCTCAACACTCAACGCCTCTTTACGCGGTAGGCGGTTCCACACTCAAAGACTTAGCTGTCGAAGTCTTCTTCTTCTCAGCCGATGAGAATGATAACTAGGAAGTTGATGATGAAGATTTATTATGACTTTGATGAAATAATTTTTCAACCTAGATATATTTGTGTGTTTATAGTACTCACGACAATTTTCATAGCATAATTGGAATTGAGTCTAAGTTTCATTTTAGAGGTCATGGGGTTGAATGTTGATTCAGAACAATTTTTCCATGTTAATTATGTGGATTCCATGTCATCGAGTGTTGACGACAAGTTAACGGTACTACACAAAATGTATATGTTTGCTTAATTTTATAAATTAAGATATTAAATTCAAAACTTTTAATTCATGTATACAAATGCACAGAGGTGTTCAGGTATAAATCAAACACGTGAGCTTAGTAGAGGCATGAAATGATTGACTTTCTGTCGAAATTCTTATGCTAGTTTAGTTCACTTTCAGTCCCAAATCTCAATACTGATTCTGAGAATAGTCGGCGATTTTTTATGCCTTAACTAAAGTTATATGTTTGATTTATATCTGAACTATACCCATGTGCATTTGTATATATGAACTAATAATTTTTTTTGAATCTAATACCTAAATTTATAAAACTGAATAAATATATATATTTTGCGTAATACTGTTAATTTGTCGTTAACTCTCCATGACCTGAAATCTGTTAATTTTTGGCCGAAATTGTTAACTTTATGTCTCAATTTCATTCTCCCACATCGGATGTGAGGGATTTGTGAAAGGAGTTTGAGGGTTACAAATTAACCCCTCATTCTTCTAGTATCATCCTAAACATTTGTATTCTCTTATCTTTCTTTCAATAGAGTAGTCTGCTTTGAGTGGTAATCGGAGATTAAGCTATTCCGGCTAACTCCGTTATCAAATTTTTTCTGGTGTGTTTTATTTTCTTTAATATTCAATATTTTGCTTTAGTGGAAAAATTATCCGTTTTTCCCCAACAATTGGTATCAGAGCCAAGGTTCTGTCTGAGTATGCTCTATGGTTGCGGTTTTTGACTGATCTTCCACATCAGAAAAGAATTACTTCGGTCCTTTTGAACCAAAGGTTTGTTCCAGGCCAACGTTCTGTCTGAGTATGCTCTGTGGTTGCAGTTCTGACTGACCTTCCACATCAGAAAAGAATTATTTTGGTCATTTTAAAATCTTTGGTTGTTTGTATTTGTTGTAATATTGAATATTATTTACTGAGTCTGTAATGGGAAATAAAGATCAAGAAACGAAGGATGTTGTTTCAAATATTACGTCGGGGACATCGAGAGCCTCGTCATCATGGTCGAGGTTTCCGCTGTCCAATTTGAAGTTGGCGGTAGAGATATTTGATGGTACTGGCCCTTTCGGCATGTGGCAAGGAGAGGTTTTGGACTTTCTTTTCCAGCAAGGTCTTGATTGCTATTGAGGAAAATAAACCAAAAGAGGTAGAAGATAGAGACTGGAGCATCATTAATCGGTTGGCGTGCGAAACAATTCGATCGTGCCTGTCCAGATAGCAGAAGTATGCTTTCAAAAATGAGACTTCTGCGCACAAATTGTGGAAGGCGTTGGAGGACAAGTTTCTGAAGAAAAGTGGTCAAAACAAGCTCCTTATGAAGAAAAGGTTGTTCTGATTTGATTACCAACCAGGTACTACTATGAATGAACACATCACTATGTTCAATCAATTAGTAGCAGACCTGTTGAATTTAGATGTGAAGTTTGAGGATGAAGATCTGGCTTTGATGTTGTTATCATCTCTTCCCAATGAATTTGAACATTTGGAGACTACGTTACTTCACGGGAAGGAAAATGTGTCGTTAGATGCTGTTTGTTCTGCTTTATATAGCCATGAATTGAGAAAGCAGGATAAGATGAAAACCAAATCAACGATATCAGAAGAAGCATTGGTGGTAAGAGGTCGTCAACAAAGCCAAAATAAGGGGAGAAGAGGAAGGTCCAAATCAAAAGGCCTAGTTGTTGCCAAAGATGAGTGTGCTTTCTGTCATGAGAAAGGACACTAGAGGAAAGACTGTCCGAAGTTGAAAAAGAAAGGGAAGACTCCGCAAGATGCAAATGTTGCAGAATGCAAAAGTGATGCGGAATCAGATATTTCTTTAGTGGTCATACCTTCGACGTCATCGCATCCAGATGAGTGGATATTGGATTCGGGTTGTACCTATCATATGTGTCCCATTCGGGAATGGTTCTTTGAATTTTAAGAACTCAATGGTGGGGTTGTCTACATGGATAATGATAATCCATGTAAAACAACCGGGATAGGTTCAATCAAGCTGCAAAATCATGATGGATCCACCAGAATTTTGCGGGATATGCGATACGTGCCAAAGTTGAAGAAGAATCTCATCTCATTGGGAGCTTTAGAATCTAAAGCCCTAGTTGTGATGATGCGAGATGGAGTTCTTAAAGTAACTTCTGGAGCATTGGTGATGTTAAAAGGTGTGAGGAAGAATAATCTGTACTACTACCAAGGTAGTATAGTGGTGGGGACAGTAGCAGCTGCAACATCTAACACAAAGAATGATGTTGAGGCAACAAAGGTGTGGCATATACGGTTGGGACATGCTGGTGAAAAGTCCTTGCAAATTCTTGCCAAGTAGGGATTATTAAAAGGTACGAAGACTTATATAAACTTGAATTTTGTGAGCATTGTGTTCAGGGAAAGCAACGAAGAGTGAAGTTTGGCACTGCAATTCATAATACCAAGGGTATTCTGGATTATGTGCACTCAGATGTGTGGGGACCTGCCAAGACTGCGTCCATCGGAGGAAGACATTATTTTGTCACCTTCGTTAATGACTTTTCCAGGAGAGTTTGGGTGTTTACTATGAAGAACAAGAATGAAGTGTTTGCAATTTTCCTTAAGTGGAAAGCTCAAGTTGAAAACCAGACAGGAAGGAAAATCAAGATTCTCCAGACAGACAATAGAGGAGAATATACGAGTGATCCATTCCTGAAGCTATGCCAAGATTGCGGTATAGTTCGACACTTCACGGTTAGAAAAATACCACAACATAATGGGGTATCTGAGCGTATAAACAAGACACTTGTGGAGAAAGTTCGTTGTATGTTGTCTAATGCTGGGTTAGGCAGACAGTTTTGGGCTGAGGCGGTGACGTACGCTCAACATCTCGTCAATCGTTTGCCATCATCTGCTATAGGTGGCAAAACTCCATTAGAAGTATGGTCTGGAAAACCTGCAATTGATTATGATATTTTGCATGTTTTTGGTTCTATGGCATATTATCATGTGGTTGAATCAAAGTTGGACCCGCAGACAAAGAAGGCTCTTTTCATGGGCTTCAATGTTGGAGTGAAGGGATACCGTTTGTGGTGTCTTGAGACAAAGAAGACGATAATCAGCAGGGATGTTACCTTTGATGAATCTGCCATGTTGAAGAAGGTGAATCCAGAAGGGGGTGATAGTACTCCGCAGCAGGTGGAGTGTACTTCGAAGCAGGTGGAGTTTGAGCAGACAGTGGTGATCCTAGCACGTAGCACCACAAGTGACTCTCCTATGGCAGAAGAGTCAGATGAAGAAGAGGTTCCAACCCAAGAACCTCTACAGCAATCAGAACCAATTGCAGTTAGAAGACAGAGACGAGAAAGTCAGAAGCCTGCTCGTTTCACTGACATGGTAGCTTACGCACTTCCAGTTACTGATGATGATATTCCATCTACCTACCTAGAGGCTATTCATAGCATAGAAAATGGCGATTGGGCAGGAGCAATAGAAGAGGAGATGCAATCTCTCAAGAAGAACAATACGTGGAAGCTGACACAACTACCAAAAGGCAGAAAGGCAATTGGGTGCAAATGGGTATTTGCAAAGAAAGAAGAATTTCCTATTAAAGAAGGCATTCACTACAAGGCAAGATTGGTGGCTAAAGGCTATATGACTCAGCCAGATGGATACAAGGTTGTTGGTAAAGAAGATTGGGTTTGTAAACTTAGCAAATCGTTGTACGGACTGAAACAATCTCCGAGACAATGGTACAAACGATTTAACAAGTTCATGCAGGGTCAGAAGTACAGAAGAAGCAAATACGATCATTGTGTGTATTTGCGCAAACTTTAAGATGGTTCCTACATCTACTTACTCTTATATGTTGATGATATGCTAATAGCAGCAAAGAGCCAAGCTGAGATTGATAGATTGAAGGCTCAGATGAATAAAGAGTTCGAGATGAAGGATTTGGGGGAAGACAAGAAGATTCTCGGCATAGAGATAAATAAGGACAGAGAGAGGGACAAACTTTGGCTGTCACAGAAGAATTATTTGAAGAAGATACTACAACATTTTGGTATGCAAGATGATACAAAACATGTTAGTACTCCACTTGCTCCTCATTTGAAACTAAATAGCCAATTATCTCCAACGACTGATGAAGAGTGAGGATACATGGCAAACGTCCCATATGCAAATGCAGTTGGAAGCTTGATGTATGCAATGGTGTGTACAAGACCCGACATTTCACAGGTTGTTAGTGTTGTCAGCAGATATATGCATGATCCGGGGAAGGGTCATTGGCAAGCTGTGAAATGGATTCTACGGTATCTCCAAAATACCGTGGATGTTGGATTAACGTTCGAGCAAGATGAATCACTTGGTCAATGCATATTTGGATACTGTGATTCTGATTATGAAGGTGATTTGGATAAGTGACGGTCTACAACTGGTTATTTGTTCACTTTAGCAAAAGCGCCAGTTAGTTGGAAGTCTACCTTACAGTCAACAGTGGCTTTTTCTACAATAGAGGCAGTGTATATGGCAATTACAGAGGCTGTGAAGGAATAAATTTGGCTTCATGGGTTGCTTAAAGACTTGGGAGTTGATCAGAAACAACTTAAGGTTTATTCTGACAATCAGAGTGCTATTCATTTAGCAAAAAATCAAGTCTTTCACGCACGAACGAAGCATATTGATGTTCGTTATTATTTTGTGCGGGAAATTCTCAAGGAGGAAGAGATACTTCTCCTGAAGATTCATACTACGGAGAATCCTGCAGATATGCTGACCAAGGTGGTTACAAGGACCAAGTTTGAACATTGTTTAGACTTGGTTAATATCTTGCACATTTGAAATTGGCGCCTCACGACGCAAATTTGGAAGTACCGCGAATACTGTTTTTATTATTTATTTTGATTGAGAATATTTGTAATTTTTGGTGGGATTAAAATTGACCAAGGTGGAGATTTGTTAACTTTTAGCCGAAATTGTTGACTTTATGTCTCAATTTCATTCTCCCACATCGGATGTGAGAGATTTGTGAAAGGAGTTTGAGGGTTATAAATTAACCCCTCATCCTTCTAGTTTTCATCATCCTAAAACATTTGTATTCTCTTATCTTTCTTTCAATAGAGCAGTCTGCTTTGAGCGGTACTCGGAGATTAAGCTATTCCGGCTAACTCCGTTATCAAATTTTTCTGGTGATTTTATTTTCTTTAATATTCAATATTTTGGTTTAGTGGAAAAATTATCTGTTTTTCCAAACAGAATCCACATAACAGAATCCACAAAAAGTATGTAGAACCCATGACCTTTAACATGAAACTTAAGCTCAATGCCAATTTTTTATGCGGTTATTATTAGTACCATTAACACACAATTATATAGCTTGAAGATTGCTTCATCAGAATAATAAAAATAAAATTGCTTCTTCATCAAAGCAACGACGCTTTTGTGGGTTAATCTCTTATTAGAAAGAATCAAAGGCATTGTTAAGAAAATGAAGAAGCTCAGTTTGAAAACTCTGAATCAAATTGATCTAATGTCTCTCATCTTCTTCTTCTACATCATCTTCTTGTCCCTCTTCATCTTCTTCGTAATGATTTCTCGAATTTGGAGGTAACCGTGTGAGAGGATGAACTGAGACTGGAGCAGGATTTTAATATAATTCCTCCATTTGAGTATAGAAAGACAAAACTGAGATAGGTCCCATGCTTTGTCTCTCGCTCTGAATCTTTTACGCATATTCTCGATATGATGCCTACACTATGTAGCTAACCCTTCAACGTTGGAGCGAGCCGAGACAGCAACGACAATCTTTTCCCAGTGAATGACTTTGAGAGAACTGCGACCAATTGCATACCATTTCTCTTTCTAGGATTCAATTAGGAGAAGAGTCTCGTCGTGAGTCCAGAATACATGTTGGGTTTTTCTAGCTACGGAGAAGTAGCGACAGGATTAGGGTTTGAATCAAAGGGAGGAGCATATAAGACTTTATTCAAAAGTCTGTGGGAACAAGAACAGAGTTGTTCTGTTCGACTTCTCTTTCTCTTTATTTCTTTCTTGTTACTCTACGTAACTTTCTGTGATCGAAACTTGCTCTTATTTGTTTATGAAAAATACATTGGATACTTTATTGATTCATGATGAGAGTATATTCATAATGAAGAGACACAAATGAAAGGATGCCTCTACAACATAACTAACTAGCGGTTATGTTTCATGTAACCAACTAACGGTTACATGATTTACATAATTAGTTAATTACATAAACAGCCCACAAAACTCTTAATTATAGTCTAACACTCTCCCTTAATTGAGTTTCTTTTCAAACCTAACTTCCCCTTCAAGTCTTCGAACCTTGAAGTGTTCAAGGGCTTTGTTTGAATATCCGCAACTTGATTTTCTCTGGGACAATACTCGAGCATAATTAGTCCTTTTTCCTCAGCTTCTTGCACGAAATAATACTTAATATCAATGTGCTTTGTCCTCCTATGTTGAACTGGATTCTTGCCAATAGTTATGGCTGATTTGTTGTCACGAAATATTTTCACTCCTTCATTACTTTTGAATCTAATTTCCTTCACCAACCTTTTGTAACCAAATGGCTTGGTTTGCTGTTGAATATACCGCAATGTACTCTGCTTCAGATGTTGATTGTGCCACGGTTTTCTGCTTGCTTGATTACCAACAAAATACAGCCGATCCTAATGTGAATACATACCCCAATGTACTCTTCTTGTTTTTAATCGATCCACCCCAATCACTATCCAAATAACCATGAAGTTCTGGTTCTTTTACCTTCTTGAATTGAACTCCAAACTTGGTTATTCCTTTAATGTACCTTAGAACTCGCTTTGCTTCTTGGTAATGTTTCTTGAGTGGTGATGACATGTATCTCGATAGATACGAACTTGCATACATGAGATCCGACCTTGATGCACATAGGTATAGAAGTCCTCCGACCATGCTTCTATACTTAGTCTCATCTTCAAACTTCTCATTCACTCTTTCTTCTTCTATACCTTTACCATGAGATATGAGAGGAGTTTTCACACTCTTGCATTCCTCATTCCAAATTTCTCTAGAAGTTTGTTTGCATATTTCTCTTGAGAGAGAAACACCCCATCCTCATCTTGGATAATCTCCATTCCAATAAAGTAGTTAAGCTCCCCTAAATCTGTCATCTCGAACTCTTGCTTCATATCAACCTTAAACTTGTTGATCAATTCCAAGTTGATTCCGGTGATGATTATATCGTCTGTGTATAAACTCACCACCAAGACATCTTCTAATGTCTTCATCACGTACAATGTGGCATCATTGATGCTTCTTTGGAACACATTCTTCAAGAAATATGCATCAATATGTCTATACCATGCTTTAGGCGCTTCTTTCAAGCCGTAGAGTGCCTTGTGCAACCTTAGCACCTTTTCTTCTTCTCTATTTTGTATGAAACCAGGTGGTTGTTCAACGTATATCTCTTCTTGCAATTATCCATTCAAGAATGTCGATTTCACATCCATTTGGTAAAGTATCCACTTCTCTTGAGCCGCAACCGCCAATAGAGTTTGGATTGTGTCATGCCTTGAAACGAGAGCAAATATTTCAAGATAATCCACTCCATACTCTTGAGTGAACCCTCTGCCCACTAGTCTTGCCTTATGCTTGATAGGCTCTCCATTTGCATTTTTCTTTAAGCGATAGATCCACTTTACGCTTATGACATTCTTGTCTTTCGGTTTCTTGACCATTTGCCAAGTACCATTCTTCTCTATCATCTGAATCTCTTCTTCCATGGCTTCTTTCCATGCTTTATCTTTTATGGCTTTGTCAAATGTTTGAGGTTCTTCAGCCATCATCAAACACATCTCATGTGTTTGAGCCATCTCTTATATTTCATCAGACCATTGCATGATTTCATTGAAAGATCTAAATCCTCTCGGTCCCATTGGAGATTTTTCTTCATCTTCGTCTTGTGGGAACATGTTGAGACCTGTTCCTTGATCTTTTTTATCCTCTTGAGAGTTGGTTTTGATTTGTGGGTGAAAAACTGACTTCACTTCTTTCTTCTCCCAATCCCAACTCTTCTCCTCATCGAATATCACGTCCCTTGATATCTCCACCTTTTTTTCGTCTAATAAGAGTATTCTATACCATTTAGACTCAATACTATAGCCAATGAGTATTCCATGATTGGCCTTCACGTCAAGCTTCTTCCTTTTCTCAATTGGTATATGCACATAGCATAAACACCCGAACACCTTTAAATGTTCTACACTCGAACTTTTTCCACTCCACTTCTCCCATGGAGTCATGTCTTCTTCTAAAGACTTCGTAGGCAACAAATTCTGTATATAGGCTCATGTTGCCACCGCTTCAGCCCATAACTTGTTTGGAAGGTTTTTATCCGCAAGAATTGATCGAGTCATCTCCACTAATGTTTGATTCTTCTTCTCCGAAACACCATTCTGTTGTGGAGAGTATGATGTTGTGACTTTTCTTTGGATTCCAACATCTTGACAAACCTTGTTGAATTCCTTGGATATGAATTCACCCCCACCATATGTTCTAAGTTGCTTGATCTGCTTTCCAGATTGATTCTCCACTAGCGACTTGAACACTTTGAATTTGGAGAGGACTTCACTTTTGTTTTTGATGAAATACACCCAACTCATCTGTGTATAGTCATCAACAAATAACATTAAGTACTTACTTCTATTCATCGATTTCGTTTGCATAGGACCAAATGTCTGAGTGTACCAACTCCAACACTCCGTTAGTTTTAGTTTGAGACTTCTTCAAAAAAATTTTCCTTGCTTGCTTTCCCATCTCACACGAGTCACATATCTCTTTTGTGACTTCAAACCTTGGAATTTTATCTACAATTGAAGTCTTTGCATCTTCTCCAACTTGTCCCAACCAGCATGACCGAATCTTCTATGACATAACTTAGTTTTATCGGCCTTTTCTTCTCGTGCAAGTAAGGCACTTTCTTCTGAGTTACTCCATCTAATTGGAAAACTCTTATTCTTTATTTTGATGTTCAAAATCCTCTTTCCTTGAGGATTGTTGATGAGACATCTATTGTCTTCAACAGAGACCCAGTATCCACTTGATACCATTTGAGAAAGACTCAATAAGTTTCTCACTAATTCGAGCACTAGGAACACTTTTTTGATGATTTTCTCTCCTTGGCTTGTCATCAATCAAATTTATTCTTTTCCTCCCATCATCACACTCTAACCATTCCCACTTTGATCGGAACCGTTACACTCCGATCAAGAGTGACGAAGTATTTCACTTCTTTGGTCATGTGGTTAGTACAACTGTTGTCAACTAGCCATGTATCATCATTCATGTTTGATGATGATTCCCGCACTAAACAGCATGTGACTCTCCTCGTCATCATCTGTTTCTTCTAGACTTAGGTTCGCTCTCTCAGCTTTCCTAAGCTTGTTGTTCCAACAATCACTCTCATTATGAATATCTTTCTTACAAACACCACACCATCTCTTGGCATTACTTTGACGTTTGTCACCACGTTTGTTTCCATTCTTTTAAACAAACCTTTCTCCATTCGATCAAACATAGAATGCTCATTCCGTTGTTCGTTCTTCTCGGAGTTCCACACACTTCTCATGTGCTTTTAGTGTGCCTATCAATTCTGTTATTGATAGCACCGATAGGTCATTCGTTTGTTCTAGCACCGTTACAATGCTGTCAAACCACTCGGGAAGAGAAATCAAAATCTTCTGGACTGTTTTATAGTCCGATTTTTCTTCTCCGTGAATCCTAAGTTGATTGCTTATCTCAATCAACTTCGTTTTGAAAGTGTGAACGTTGTCACTCTCCTCCATCTTCAAATTCTCATAATCTCTTTGTAGAGATTGAAGTTTTGTCATCCTCACTTGAGGAATTCCTTGGAATTCCATTTCTAATGCATCCCATGCACCTTTCGCACTCATCGCTGGTGCTATGTGTGGAAAGATGGCATCTGAAACCGCCGTTTGGAGTATTTTCTAGTGCCGCTAAATCCCGCATGACTTGATCCTCCTGATCCTTTTTCATCTCCGGTGTGCTCTCACTTGAAGAAACAATCAATGACACTCCATTCTCAATCACATCCCAAAGTTTCCTCGTCTTTAGGATTGTCTTCATTTGATGCGCTAAAACCCGTAGGTCTCTCCATTGAAGATCAGAATCACTTGTTGTGTTAATGTTTCCATAGCTCTGATACCATATAAGAATTTATTCAAAAATTTGTGGGAACAAGAACAGAGTTGTTCTATTCGACCTCTCTTTCTCTTTTGTTACTTTACGTAACTTTCTGTGATCGAATCTTGCTCTTATTTGTTTATGAAAAACACACTGTATACTTATTCAAATTCATGATAAGAGTATATATACATAATGAAGAGACAAATGAAATGATACCTCTACAGTATAACCAACTAGCGGTTATGTTTCATGTAACCAACTAACGATTATATAATTTACATAATTAGTTAATTACATAAACAATTTGCAAAACTTTTAATTATAGTCTAACAGAGAAGAGGTCGAGATGAAGATAATATTGTTATTAACTTATTATTATTTTGATAAAGCAATTTTTCAAGCTATATATATTTGCAAGTTAATAATACTAATAATAATCGCGTAGCATAACTGGTATTGAGATTAAGTTTCACGGTTATGGGTTACAATTTTTTTATTATTTATTAAGTAGATTCCATGTCATCGAAAATAAATGATATGTCATCGAGAGTTAACATATTACATAAAATGTATATATTTGTTTAATTTTGTAAATCAAAGTATTTGATTCAAAAAAATATATTAGTTCATACATACAAATGCAAGAGGGGTATACTTCAAGTATAAATAAAAAACATGACTTAAGTTAAGGCAAAAATGGCCCATCCTTGATTCTGATCTTATTTAACAACAAAATCTCACATCTGTCAAAAAGCTGTCATTTCGTCGAACACCGGAACGTTGCTTATACTAATATTTTAAAGAAAAACTTACAGAGCTACAAACAACACTAGCTTAAATCGAGAAACAAAACCACAAGTTGGGATCAAACATTGACTAATCTAACAAAAACCCTCTAAAAGCCACACCTCTTTTTTTTTTTTTTTCTCTAATGACAGATTTCAGTGATGAAGAGATTAGTTTTCAACGTTTATCCTCAGATCCGCTGAAATCAAGAATGAAGAATAAAGCTCTGAGAAAAAAACAAGTATCACGTGAATCCCTACCACTCTCTATCCTCAATGACTTGTTTCTAAATTCTCAAAAGCTCGATCCATATTTGCCCAAAACAACGAATTCAGATGCGTCTAGGTTTATAGGTATATTAAATTTTGCTAAAGTTGGAAACTTTACTTCAAGAACCAATGAAGGTGTAGCTAAAGGCAATGATACTCGGTAAGGACAAGAAC
Organism: Cardamine chenopodiifolia; assembly: GCA_963922655.1. Classification (NCBI taxonomy): domain Eukaryota; kingdom Viridiplantae; phylum Streptophyta; class Magnoliopsida; order Brassicales; family Brassicaceae; genus Cardamine; species Cardamine chenopodiifolia. The sequence goes on along the minus strand of OZ000486.1, from coordinate 9,760,357 downwards.
TTTGTAGATACTGTTTTACTTAGAACATCTGAGTTTAAATTACATGTTTTGGGGATATAATTAGGAGTAAATCTGTAATTATTGAGGCGAGAGTGGGATTAGATGTTAAGAATCTTCTCAAATCTGCATTAGCTGGAGGAATCTCATGTGCCTTTTCTGCTTTTCTAATGCATCCAGTGGATACTGTTAAGGTAATAATGATAATCTCTTGACATAGCTTGAGTTCTTCTTTAGTAATGATAATATCTCATTTGGTTTTTGGATTGTTAAGACACAAGTTCAAGCATCAACAACATTGTCTTTTCTGGAAATAATGTCAAAGATTCCTGAGATTGGCGCTAGAGGTTTATACAAAGGCTCTATTCCTGCAGTTGTTGGTCAATTTGCAAGGTTTCATCTCTTATGCTATACCTTGAGGTTTTTGGTTATAACTTATAACCATCAATATAATCTTGGCTCTTGTTTTGATATTGCAGCCATGGTTTACGAACTAGTATATATGAAGCAAGTAGACTCGCATTACCGCTTGTTGCTCCTAGTCTCCTCGATATTCAAGTTATTAAAGCTTCGTTTTACAACTTTATGGTACATTATGTTTTTATTCCTTTTGAATTTTGTTTTTGTTTTTGATTCTTTTATAGATTCAGTCAATCGCGTCTTTCTTTGGTACGGTTTTGGGGACAACATTGCGAATACCGTGTGAAGTGTTGAAACAACGGTTACAAGCCAACCAGTTTGATAACATAGTAGAAGCTACGATTTTAACTTGGCAACAAGATGGGCTCAAAGGACTTTTTCGTGGGACCGGTGTTACCCTTCTACGCGAAGTACCTTTCTACGTCGCTGGTATGGGACTTTACAACGAATCAAAGAAAGTGGTAGAGAGACAATTAAAGAGAGAGCTAGAGCCGTGGGAAGCTATAGCGGTTGGAGCTTTGTCAGGTGGTTTCACGGCTGTCTTAACAACGCCATTCGATGTGATTAAAACAAGAATGATGACTGCTCCACAAGGCGTGGAATTGTCGATGTGGATGGCTGCTTATTCCATTATGACACATGAGGGTCCTTTGGCTTTTTACAAAGGAGCTGTTCCAAGGTTCTTTTGGACTGCTCCTCTTGGAGCCTTGAACTTAGCTGGCTATGAACTTCTTCAAAAGGCTATGATCAGACCTTTAAATCAATTAGTGCATAGTGATTGACTTGTTGGTTAACTACACACATTGCTGCTAATGGACTATCATTTTTTCACATGTATGGATTGTTTATATTTTCTTATTCGACTATGGATTACTCTTGAATCCTGATTTCTTAAATGCGAAATTGATAATGAGAAGAAACAATTCGGTTAATATGTTTCCATTAGTAGGATAGCAACATGTATAATCGTCGTCCAAAAAGAAAAAAAGTAACATGTATGATCGTCAATCTTCAATTATTAGTTCATACTCTTCTAACACATATCATTAGTTGTTATTTGTTAATCTGTCAGTAAAATATATAGGCAATTTGTGAAGAATATCCCATAATTAGAGGAAGAAAATTATTGTTAAAAGGACTTTAGCCGTAAATGGTAATAGAGGAATTGTGAAATTATTGAGGAATATTGTTAAATTTAAATAAAATTTGGTTAAATTTTTATCAATAGATATTTTAGTTATTTTAGATATTTCGGTTAGGTTGGTATAAAATAATAGAAAATCTCATAAAAAACTTCTAAGGTGATAAAGCACTTCCACTTTAAATTTTCAAAGTTTTTTTTAGGGTGAGTTGCTAGATCGACCTTATTGAAAGCAAAGAGATATATATAACCTCTATATAATCTATATAACTTTCATTAATTTAACAAATATAATATTTCAATTTTAACCTTTCAAATACAAATTAATTATTAAAATAAAAAAATTAATTATCTCTTTTCTCTCTATTTCTTTGACCTTCTTCTTCGATTGACGCCGGCGATCCTCAATTCTCCTTGCCGACGATCCTCGATTCTCTTTTCCGCCTCAGAAATTGTTGCACCTTCGACGAAGTTGTTGCAGTCTCCTTCAAAACAACTATTATGTTCAACAATTTGGAGGTGAAATCTCTTTATTGTATGAATTATTAGCTTTAATCTCTTCAATTTAAGTGTTCTATATCAGTAATAGTTTAAATTCGTGTTTGCCTTTTAGCTTGTTGTCAAATCTTGGTTTGGAATTAGTGGATAAGATCTGGATAGAATCGCAGTAACTGTTGGTAAAATATGGTACAAAAGTTAAACTAGGTTAAACTATATCATATTAGTTAAACTAAGTTAAAATAAGATTTAGCATAGTTAAACTAAGTTAAACTAGGTTTTTGTTTACTATTAAACCAGCTGTTAAACTATGTACATTTGATACAATTTTATATAACATTGTTGTTTATTATTTGTTTGCAGAGGACAATGACGCTCATATATTTTGATTATGGTGGATATTATTCACATATAGGAGATATTTTTAAATAGGATCCAAAAGAACTTCAAATGTATTCTTTATTTACGTATAGTAATGCGGAGGAATTCAACTAATCATCGTTGGTTGGGAAAACATACAGAATAATGAATGCAGATGAATCGACGATGCTGAAATTAAGTTACATTCATGGATGCAAAGATTAGCGTATATATACGATGACAATAATGTCTTCGAATACATATTGTTGTGTGAAAATAAAGAGCATGTTGTTTTGCACGTGGAAGTAGTGGAAGTTGTTGAACAAACCCAAAATAGTTCGCATGCTTCAAGACATGAGATAACGTCCAGTAAATCAAGTAGAGTTTGGGGAAGTTGTGACAAGGTTCAGAATGATGTTGAAGATAATGTAGATAGAGTTTGTTATTTGCCAGAAATTGGAGAATCATCTCAATGTTTCGCGGGATGGAATATTGTTCCTTATAATGAAGATAATGGAAACAATGGATTGGGTGTCGATGATTTGGATGTCGATGACTATCGAGGCATAGTTGTTGATCTGGGTTTTGATTACTATCAAGGTTCTCCTGTTGGCATTGATATGAGGTTAAATCAAGAATTTGATAGTAAGTTTGAAGTCCAAGATCTAGTTGATAGAGTTGTACATCAGCATTGTTTCGAGATCGTTACTATCAAGTCGACAACTAAGTTGTATGTGTTAAAATGTCGAGGTATTGGTTGCAAATGGTCTGTCCGAGTTGCAACCGGTAAGGGTTCAGATTGTTATTAGTTACTCGGCTAACTACGAGTACAAGCAACATTAAAAAAAATAGAACATCATGATTAGTTGCATCAGTTCTGCATGAGGTTAGGTTTCCGTCGGTTGGAGAACATCGATGAAGAAGAGCCCGCAGACTTGAATGTTACTTTAATATGTCCACTTAATATTTTTATTTTTAATATGTTCAAATAAGACTTCTGGTTGTTCTTATGTTACTGGATGTGTATGTGATGTATCAGGTCTACCTTGTTAAACCATGTAAAAATCTGTCAAATTTTGTTAAACTAGGTAAAATATTTTAAGCTAAGTTAAACTATCTTATAATTACCAATTTTATTTTTCTGAAATTGTAACGGTTAAACAAAAACTTATTATTATAAATCGTAACGCTTACAAAAACTGTACTAAAATAGTAAAAATGGTTAAACATAAAAACGAATTTTAAAAAGAAATGATATGTTTTACATGATCCCTTCATTTTCTCATATATGCATTATACATTTATGGTTACTTAGTTATTACTATCATATCAATGTAAAAATAAAATATACATGCTCTTTAAAATATATTGCATCATAATACGATGTTAAGTGTATGTTAAATTACTATTTATGAAAGTTAAATTAGACGAAACTCGTTTTTAATAGAGTTTAACTAGGGTTATGATTTTATCATAAAATTTAAACTATGTATAATTTTGTCCTCCTAGATTCTTAATTAACTTATGCGGTTAAACTTTATGTAAAATATTGACGCCGCGGATTTTTTTCCTTAATGACAGTGCTTTTGTTTTTGTTAAACTAACATTAAACTTAGTTAAACTATATAATCAAATTCTTAAAAAAGTTAGGTTAGACAAAAAAACATCATAAGCAAGTTCAAAAACAGGATTACCAAGTTCTAAAATCAAAGCATAAAAACATCATATGCAAGTTCAAATACATCATTACCAAGTTCAAAAATCAAAACATAAAACATAATTAAGTTCGTGAACATAAGTAACTACGTCTTTTGTCTCTTAGTAGTTTTCCCGCCTCTTCCTCCTCTTCCACCTTTACCTCCCATACCTTCTACCGTGTACGGAGTGGTAATGTGTCTGGACTGCTTCCTCTTCCTCTTCTTGGCACCACCTTCATTCTCCTCCTCAGGAGGATTGTCCCCACGCTCTTCATTCTTCCATAGAATTACTTGTCATGATAGGTCCATTGATTAAGAGTGGCTTAGACTTGTTTATTATTTTGCCTCTCTCGTCAATGGGTTCTCCAAGAACGTTCATAATACGTCCAAGGGTAGCCCTTCCAACAGGAACCTGAGTAACATATATAAGGAAACAATAAGATACAAATGAAAAATAAGTTGCCACAAACAGATCCCTAGATCTAGATCCAAATTTGAGTCCTGATCCACCTAAGGCTTACCATTCTTCCCGAAATGTTTCTACACAAATTAGTTCCCACCGAGATTCTCGTAGTCTTCCGGGTAGTGGTGGCAGTATAACCCGGGGATTAGTCCATGCTCCTAGAGAGAGTACCTTATAGGGACTCCATTTACAACAAACCATAGTTGGATAGGCTCAAAGAGGAATTTCAACGGTTGTACATGTACTAACATTCAAAAACATTATATTAAGTATTTTAACATTATTTTAACATTAGTTTAACGTTAGTTTAACAGTAGTTTAATATTAGTTTAACTTTAGTTAAACATTAGTTTAACTTTACTTTAACATGTTAGTTGTATGTTTATATGTAGGCTTCGTTGAATTTTAAAATACTTATCATTTCTTTGTCAGCGATACCAGTATTTGTACGCGATGAACCTACTTCCAGAGAAGGATGCAATCAAAATGACTTTAACCTTGTTTTACCTACTTTAACAAATTCATAATTCCTAATCAAATATTTCAAATAATCATACCGTTTGATTTCTTTGTTGTTGGGCTTTCATTTTTTGGTCGGAACGGGAAGGATTTCCTCGTTCGGCGGTGTTAAACAAAGTTTGTCTATCTACTGGATCTCGAAAAGTTGCACTTTTGGTTTTTATCATGATCATATCCAACATAAGAACAAAAATTGTGTCACTCCCAAATCGCTATTAAACCCTAAATTGAAGAATAACGAAACTCTAACCCAAAATTTACTAATTCCTAACCCGAAATTGAAGAGTTCCCTAACCCAAAATCGAAGAAGATTTTGAATTTTAACATGAATTTAACCGAAATCGAAGAAGATGATGAAGTTTATTCCAAAATCGATGAACGATATCTTCGATATCAAAGAACGATATTTCAAAATCGAAGAGAAAAACGACGAAGGAGAAGAAGAAATCGAAACAAAGGAAAAGAAGAAATCGAAACAAAGGAGAAGAAGAAATCGAAAAAGAAACCGAAGAAGATAATGTCTTTGATATAGACCCGATTTTGATGAAGAAAATCGGGTGGGTTGTGTGGATCGGGTAGGTCGTATGGTTGGATATGTAAATAGTTTAATTTCATTAGGATATGTGGTCATTTCACATTTTTTGGCTTAATAAAACTTAAACAAATTGATTTTTAAATGGGTTCATTCCATCAATTTAGAAATCTTGGAGGGTTAGTGCAACCATTGATCCGGTTTTTTACTTCCACTTTAAATCTCCAAGGTGAAATTTTTGCTATTTTAAACCATCAATTGGCATTCCGGTTTGCACCGACATTTCAGATGACGAAACAGTTAACTCTGTTGATGGAATAGTTAACTCCATCAACTTTTTAACCACTTGTGACTTTCAAATGTATTCTAAGTATTTGGGGAAGTGAAATCTGGGTATTTGGAAAAGTGAATTATGGTTAATTATGGGTATTGACGCGTCTCTAATTGAACGGAATTAATTATTCTATCAATGGAGTTAACTGTTCTGTTATGAATTGTCGGTGCGACCATAATGCTACTTTGAAGGTTTAAATTACAAAAGTTTCACCTTGAAGATTTAAAGTAGGAGTCAAAAACCTTGAAGGTTTAAAGTCGAAATACTTGCCACCTTGAAAGTTTAAAGTGGAAATGTTTGTCATCTTCAAGATTTTTAATGGGATTTTTCCTAAAAATAATTGATATTTTTGGATTTATAATTGTAATTTTGGATAATAAGACAGTATCATATCTAAAGATAATTAATATTTTTGGATATAGAACTTTATTTTAGATATTTTGGATATCCATTTGATTTTTTGTTCCATTCCGATTTGGATTTGATTTTTGAATTTAAGAGTTTAGTATCAGTTTGGGTATTTAGTTAGCTTTGATTAAGTTCATTTTTTTTTAGTTGATTTCGGTTTCGTTTTTTTGGTTCTAACTATTTTGACTGGGTATTTAGTTAGCTTTGATTAAGTTCAGTTTTTTTTTTAGTTGATTTCGGTTTCGTTTTTTTGGTTCTAACTATTTTGACCAGGCCTAATTCACATTATCTATGTTGAATGAAAGAATTGTTTTCACAAAGTTATAATTTAAAAGGTAAGGTAAATATAACAGGTTAAATAAAATGTGTGTCTTCGTGATAAGAAACAAACAAAATAAAAAGTTCACATGCATGAAATAGTTTTATCTATATAAATGATTGCATTTCCATGTTGTTTGTTCAATAATCTATGTAAAATAAATCGAGAGAAGAGTGCATTATTGAAACAAAGAAATTAGACATCACATATTTTTGTCAATCTACATCAATTCTTTAACGAAAAAAATTAACATGTAAGTTTTCATTATTTCTTTTGATTACTATACACATATAGTTTTCATGTTATTTTCTTGAAAACAGATTAAACTAAGTTATAACCAACATAATTTCTGTTAATTTATAAAAAAACTCTTATTTTATTTTTTGAAAACAATTTAATCATTTAAATAAATTTCTTATATAACTAACTATTTTATTTATAATTTGAACATGAACATGAACATGAACATTTATATTTGAACATGAACATGAACATTTTTTAAAACATTATTCATCCATTAAAGAAATTAATATTTTTAAGCAAGCTCCCATTTATTATATTTTTAATCATTAATGTTTAATTTAATTTTAAAAATAGATTATTTTTTATTCTAATTATTTATGTTATTTAATTAAACACAAATTTATTTGTTTCATTAATTAATTATCCATAATATTGTGCTAAATTTAACCAGATTCCGTTGTTACCATTTAATTCTACCGTCAGATTCTGCAAAAAATCACAAATAAATTTCATCAAATTCTGTATTTAGACAAATTTAATCGTTACTATTTAGATCTATTTATATAAGGAATATATGTCAATCCACTAATTTTTAATTTATTTTAAATTAAAAACCCATAAAATTTTAACATAATTATTCGCATAATTTCCGGATTTTTGTAAATAGTGAACGAGATAGAGAAAAAAAAATACAATGATTTTAAATCTGACCCATATTATAAATCGGACTACTTTTTGGATCACCAGATTAAAAGATCAACTCGGATCAACTACGAGTCAATAGATTAATGATTTTCTGTGGATCATTATATGTATAAAATTTATAAAATATAAAATTTTCAATTTTAAGTTTTAAATGGAGACCGTCCAGCTGTATATACGGAACGATTTCAATATTAATGGAACGTCTCTACATATATATCTTTGTTACTACTAAAACTATAGCGCATTTTTGTAGTTGTCCCACACGTCTTTACTTAAAAGGAAATAATGCATCACATAAACCAGTATTATTTACTTATTTATTTTTATCATCGCTCTACTTATTTTCTTTAACCGGCATAGTAATTATTTTTTTATCAAAAACTAAAGAATTACAAACAATATATTTTATTTAATTTATTATAAACAATAATAATAGAAATTTTATTAACATATTTCATCAACCAGTAATACTGGATCACCGATTCTACTAGACTTTTTTAAAGTTTCCCTGATTTCATTTATAACTAACAGATTTTACCAATAGACCCTAATCAAATTAGTGACTAAATCATGGAGTATACTGATCTGACCACGGATCTAAATCATGTATTAAAATGATTTAAAAATATATCTGAAAATTACAAATCTTTTAGAATCATTTCTAAAAAACAAAATAAATGGAAATAAATTTTGGCAATATTTATAATCTTAGCTAGGTCGGGGCAAAATATCCATAATCAAAGAATCGAATGGGATGTGATCCAAAAAAAAAGTAATGAACCGAATCCGGAACATACAAAATACTCTATAGATCCTAAACCTATATATTCGAAGAAGCATAATGGAACAAAACCGAAAATCGAATAGATATCCAAAATATTTGAAATATAATTATATATCTAAAAATATTAATTATATTTAGATTTGATATAAGCTAGTTATCCAAAATTACTATTTCAAACATGAAAATAACCAAAACATTTTAATTTTTTGTGAAATTATAACATATTTTATTTAAATTTAACCAATTTTCCTTGTTTTTTTTATATTTCGGCCGGAACTATCCAGATTTAAACCGAAACTATATCAGTATCTATATGAGTCCTAATATCTAAAAACAATCGATCAAATACCCATTGCCTGGACCTAATTTTAGCATGACCAAGATCTTATAAAACCGAGTAAACGCAAAACACCACTAAACGAATATCAAAAACGAATTAGAGTCCATCGATCCACTAAACGGTGGTGAGGAAGAGATGAGGCTACGGAGTGATGGTGATTCAGATGAATCCAGGTCGAGCGGTGGAATCAGGCAATTCCCGCTCGCAGCTCAGCCGGAGATTATGAGAGCAGCTGAGAAAGACGATCAATACGCTTCTTTCATCCACGACGCTTGCCGCGATGCCTTCCGTCACCTTTTCGGTAACTTATTTTCCGATGATTATCGCCGGAATTGCATTTAGTTTAATCGAAATTATGCACTAATTTTGATTACTGTTAGGTACAAGAATCGCTCTAGCTTACCAGAAGGAGGTAATATACAGTTTCCTAGAGTAATTAGTGATATTCCCATGAGAATTTTGTGATTGCAGCTTTGTTTTTTGAGCAGATGAAGCTTCTTGGACAGATGCTTTACTTTGTTCTAACGACTGGTTCAGGGCAACAAACTTTAGGAGAAGAATACTGTGACATTATTCAGGTTTTTATTCTTGCTTTACTCATTCTTCTTTTGGCTTTTGATCTTATTTTGTCCATATTTAAATCCGCTATTAGACGAGTATCTTCTTGTAAATAGATTGATTGTGCTGTTGTTTGTATGTATCTACAATGTTCCCTTCGAATTTCTTGGTGGAACGATTGGTCTTTTCTGATGAAGAAATATCTAACTTAGGTTGTATGACCTTTTGGACAAACTCATTTTGCCTTATGAGGCTATGTTCTCGATATTCTAGTTGTTTTTCTCCTTAGGAGAACAATCAATTTAAGTTTTTTATTTGACAAAGATCTTCCTGTCAATAGATTGTTGTGCTGTTTTCTTCTTTATCTGTATTGAAAATGCTTCCTTGGAAGTTTTTGGTGGAAAGATTGGTCTTTTTTGCTTCAGAAAAACGATGTGATTTAGGTTGCAGGACCTGATGGACTCTCACCTACACCCGCTAGACGTGCTTTGTTCATTTTGTACCAAACTGCAGTTCCTTATATCGCAGAGAGAATTAGGTTTCATCTCCTTTCTTATTGTTGTTTACAATAAAAGATTTGAATCTGGCGGTGAAAAATCTCTAACCAGCAGTGGTGTAATATACTTGTTTACAGTACTCGAGCTACCTCGCAAGCAGTCACCTTTGATGAGTCTCAGTCTGATGAGTTTTTTGGTAATAGTCCCTTGGAGAGTGGCAGTCATATCCAGTCACCAAGAATGATAGATCTTTCGTCTTCATCTCAGATGGAAACTTCAGCTTCTGTAGTATCTAGATTAAATGATAGACTTAAGAGATTGTGGCACCGAGCTATTCAGAGATGGCCTGTGGTAATGTTATACCTCTCAAGTTTTAATTCTCATGGTTTAGTTGTTTTCTACCTAGCGAATGTGATATTCAAGGGTTATCCTTTTTAGGTTCTCCCTGTTGCCCGTGAAGTCTTACAACTGGTTCTCCGTGCCAATTTGATGCTCTTCTACTTTGAAGGTGACTTTTGTTAGAAATTTATATATATATATATATATAATACACGTAGAGCCCATGGAGACTTGTGTTTGTAATGTTCCGTTTCTTTCAGGTCTGTATTATCATATATCGAAACGTGCATCTGGGGTTCGTTATGTTTTCATAGGAAAGCAAATGAATCAGAGACCTAGGTATTGATTTTTGTCTTCTTAGTTACACCTGCAACTATTGACTTTTACTTTCACATTGTAACTGAACTCCCTTAAGTCTTACTGAGCAGATACCAAATTCTTGGGGTTTTCCTTTTAATCCAATTATGCATCCTTGCTGCTGAGGGCTTGCGTCGGAGTAATTTGTCATCTATCACAAGCTCAATTCAACAAGCGTCTATAGGATCTTATCAAACTTCAGGAGGTCTGGTTTTCATGTCCTCATTATGAATGTTAATGATCTAGAAGCTTGTTGAATTGTTAACGTCTGGTTTTCATGTCTTCAATATTTGTTAATGTGAATGTTAATAGTATCTTGCAACATAAAGCATATTCGTGGAGGATTTTGACATTGTCAATAGTAAAAGGTCAATAAATTTCGGTCTAAATTTAGCTTGTTGTGCATCTATGTTACCTTACAATAGTATAGTTTTGGTATTGTTTTTGCAGGGAGAGGGTTACCTGTTTTAAACGAAGAGGGAAGTTTGATAACTTCAGAAGCTGAAAAGGGAAACTGGTCCACCTCTGATTCAACATCAACTTTGGAGGTACAAATACTTATAAACAACTTAGCAACCTCTGTTACTTTGATATGGCTAATATGTTGAATACTGTGATCGTTGTTGAAAAAAGTAAATACTTGAAATAGAGGCTCAAAACTCTCTAGCAAAATCTATGCCCTTGCGTGAAGGTTATTTTGTCTAAATGTTATTAAAAGAAACAAAATAGTGGTTCAGGCATGATATCTGCTAGATTAGATGGCCATGCGACTAGTTCTACATACGGTTTCTGGTGAGATAAGGTTATATATTAATCCTCTTGATTAAAAATCCAAAGGGGATTATTTTTCTTTAATTTTTATGAAATTTTTTTCCACTTGTGATGTTAGATGTTTACCTCGTTATGTACTGTGGTTGCAGTCAGTGGGGAAATGCACTCTCTGCTTAAGCACCCGTCAGCACCCGACAGCCACTCCTTGTGGTCATGTGTATTGTTGGTAATAAAAAAAATTTTCTACTGTAATTGCTTCTCTGTCATGGCTGATCTAAACCGTCTTGATCTCCGTTGGTACAAACTGGTTTGATAAAATGAACCCCCTTGCATTGACAATGAACATTCACTCGAACTACATGAACGAATGATCCAAAATGGATGTTGAAACTTTGTGCTTTGTTGAAAGGGTAATGTGTCATGTGCAGGAGCTGCATTATGGAATGGTGCAATGAAAAGCAAGAGTGCCCACTTTGTCGAACGCCCAATACCCATTCGAGTTTGGTTTGTTTGTACCATTCTGATTTTTAAACTCAACTGGATCCAACTAGGATAGCGCACTTGCAGAAATGCGAAGCAGCTAAGACAATGAAAAGCAAAGGAAAGAAACATGTGCTGGGAGTGTTCGTTTCTTACTAGGTCACACAAGCTTCTTAGGTCACAAGTTCAGGCAGTACTACAAGAATGGGATCGGTTTTGGCTTAATGAGAAGACAACAGAATAAATATTATTTCAGACTTCATTCTCGATCCCATACCTACCTTTTTTATTTAATATTTAGTGCAGAAATCACACAGGTAGTTTTACTTTTCAACTAAATATAGTTGAAGATATAAGGTTATTTTTAATATTTCTATGTACCCTATAATAATACAAGGTAGCAAGAGAACAAAAATCTCATATAGGGCATACAAATTCAATAACAGAGTTAAAACATTTCATAAACTTATATTTGATGAAAACAACTATTTTCCTTTTTAGTTTTGAGATATAAAGATATCATCAACTTACAAGATATCATACTCTAGATTCTAACAACAATATGGTAATAAGTCTAGGAAAATGAGGTCATGTTGGTATATGTTCTGCTCGAATATGCATCCAATGTTCATAGATGGCAAACTTAAACCTGAAGACAGTTCCAATTAGCTTTTCCTCAACATAGACAAATTTGCACTACAATTGGTAATGTTTTTAAATCTTAGTTGTGTTGGCTTGCTGTCTAAAGACAAAAAAGTTGGTGGTTGTAAGTTTTAGACCTGTTTCTTCTATGAAAGGGTTCTCAATTGATAGACATATATTAGCGGAGATAGGCGGTTTAAGCTTAGTTTATGTCGTTTATGTGTGCATTGCTAAAACTTGCCGTGTGTTGCTGCACCAGTAAGTGCCTGTGGATCAAGTCATATCGTCTACTTGGTCTAGTTGTATTGGAGACAATTTCATTAGCAGCACCCTATTCGTATTTTAATATATGCAAATGTTATATTTCCTTCATCAATTGATGTTAACAATACAGGATATACACGGATAAGAGTTTAATACCAGTATTGTAAGATCAATAACAGTTTTTGGATAGTATAAGTTGGTGTTAAGACCTCATTGTTCACAGTATGGACTGGAGCTGCTGTATCTCAGAAGAGTCTGAAACATCATCACTTCCCGCATCTTGTACAGATGCTGATCTGTAAACATCCACCATAGCTTTCCCTCTATCAAGCACTTGTGAAGGAATTGTTTGTAAAAGGCTGCAAAAGATGTTCGGTTAGCAAACTTTCTCCCGTGTGTGCGCAATGTGTATGCTTGAATGTACAGATTACTTGTCCAATGTGGTTAACGCTGTTCCAAGCTGTGACTTCATCAATTCAACAGTTGCATTTGAATCCTTCCTCACAGACGTAGAAACAAAGAATCCAGTTCTTCCAATGCTCTGTAAATACACACTTCAAGTCATCACTCAGCTATGTAAACATATAACAGGCTTAGGAAATATTAGTACCTTAAATATCGATCAACATCATCAGACGCAGTTTTCGAATAAACATCATCTAATGCATACTGAGCAACTTGAAAGAGTTAAGATTATACATATTACAATTGAACCGAAGCAAAAAGAGAATGTTAACTTAACAAACTTACAGATCGAATGTTAACACGCAAAGAGCTAGCAAACGTCTACATTCTTCGAATTCAGGTTTCTCCACATTCAAAAATGTCTCTCCAACATCATAAATTAGATTACAGTGTTAGTTATTAATTATATAATACTATTTTAAAGATGAATAATGTGTAGTAAAATGCAGAAAAGTTACCAAGATCTTGAATCTGTAGCTCAGCTAGCATCACTGGTGGGCACATTTGCTTCAAGTGGATGAAGTTTTTTCCTATTTCAAATCTGGTTTTAGTTTTTAAATATTTGACTGAAATTATTAATTACGTTTCAAAATTTAAGTTCGAAGATTTTTTGAGGATGATTTCAATTTTACTTACCTCTTGACGTATTTATCCATGAAGCTACCAGTCATGGCGTCTGATCATCAACATACAAATACCAAATTCGAGATGAGCAAAACTCGGATTAGTGAATTTTAATTAAATTCATGAAATTGAGAATCGGATTGGTGAAATTGAACCGTTGGAGATCAGGGGGAAGGGGTAGAGGAACAAGGAAACGGAGATTACTCGCGGGCTCGGCTACCATGGCAGAGGTGACAATGCGGCGCACGTTAGCTTTGTGCGGCTCGAATTGTGCCGAAGTGGTAGGCTCGTTGTAGCGTGAAGTGTTCGGAATACCATTATAAAACCAATAGAAATAATAGAAGATAATTAAATTTCATAAAAAAGATCGCGATACTCCAATAAAAAAGAGAGGATATATAATTGATTTCTTCCTAGTATGGAAGATGTGAGTTTTTCTTTTTTTTTGTTTAAATGTGAAATTTATATTAGAATAGTAGCGTTTAATTACAAGAGGCAAAGCTGTAAATTACAAAGTTACAAATAAATTACAAAGAGACAAAGATGTGAGTTTGTGCGTATATATTACAATGAATTGTGTTATAAGTCATTGTGTATGTATATTGACGGTGAATTACATATAAATTATTTACGCTGAATGTTTTTTAGTGGATTATTTCTTTTTGATTTTCAAAATCATAACATCTCCTTGAAAGTTAGTATCACTATTGTATATAGCGAATTAGAGAGCCAGAAAACTAAACACCAAAAGTTAAAAATACTTGTTATGACAGACTTTATGATTTGTACGACCCACAAAAACTAAGACGCTTAATTTTCCAAGAGAGCAAACGAGTGCGAATTTTATCCAACGAAGGTTCGTAATCTAACTCCTTTGTAATAAGAGGGAGATCAAAATACCGTATAGAGAGGGAATCTACATGAATATCAGCCCCACCTGTCCCTAAATGAAGATCATAACTATTTTTTTCCCTGCCACAAATATAGAGGACACAAGGATGTCATTCGCAAAGATAAAAATGAGTAAGGTTTACCTCTTGACAAAAAGGATGATAACCAAATTTCTTCTCTTTTGCCGCTTTACCCAATATCTTAGAGGGAACATTATTGATAATAACGTAGAGATAGAGAGAGAGAGAGAAACTTTGGCGGATACCTCTCGAACTAGTGAAAAAAATCCTAAAGATCACCATTAATAGAGACCGAGAAAGACACTGTAGAAATACATATATTAACCCAAGGAATAAATGATCCGGGAAACCCATGGCTTGAAGAATCCCAACAATGAATGACCATTTAACTGTGCCAAAAGTTTTGGTGATCTCAAACTTAATGACACAACGCGATGATTTGGAAGGTTTATGATAATCCTTGACTAGTTTCGTAGCCAATAACTCGTTCTCAAGAAGAAGGCAACCTTTAATAAATGCACTCTGATTGTGGGCGATAGATTTAAGCAGAATTCTCTTGAGCCGATTAGCAACAATCTTAGAGATGAATTTATAGAGAAGATTGCAGCAAGCTATCGGTCGGTAATAATGCATTGTTTGGGCATTCAGATTCTTCGGTTTCAATGAAAAAGTAGTAGCATGAACCCATATAAAAAGAATGACTGACCTGCTACAACAAAATTAACCCCAATACAATCCCAAACTTCTTTGTACAACTCCACCGTAAAACCATCAGGCCCTAGAGTTTTATTAGAAGGCATCAAAAATAGTACACACTTTGTCTTAGCCACTGTAACGGGAGAAACTAGTTCATATTTATCTCAGCCGCTTAACGGGAGAAACTAGTTCATATTTGAGAGAATCAGTGCATTGATAGTCAAGAAGAGACTAAAGCATGACTGGGGAAACATCTACTGAATCAGCAGATTGTTGTTAAAGAAAATCCCAATAATAATTGACTGCTTCTTTTTTGATTCCAGCAATGCCCGTAAGAGAAACACCATCACTGGTACTGCCCGTAAGGCAACAACTTCATTGTGGCAATTAAGTCGTTTTTCACTTACGGGTTCATGTCAAAGGGAATTAACTCCACCATTCTCGCCTTAATCCCCAAGAAGACGGGAGCTATAGGGATGAGAGATTATCGACCGATATCTTGCTGTAATGTGATTTATAAGCTCATCTCAAAGGTTTTAGCGAATCGATTAAAAATGATTTTTCCGGGATTTATCACCACCAATCAGACTGCTTTCATCAAGGATCGTTACTTGATGGAAAATCTTCTCCTTGCGTATGAGCTGGTTAAGGACTATCATAAGCCTGGTGTATCTTCAAGATGTGCCATGAATATTGATATCACTAAAGCTTTTGACTCGGTGAATTGGGGTTTTATTGTACACTTGTTAAGAGCAATGCAGATGCCGAAAATATTTATCAAATGAATCGATCCAAGGTGGCTTGGAGTGATGTTTGCAAGTCAAAATCAGAGGGAGGTCTTGGCTTGAAATCTTTGGTAGAGGCGAATAAGGTGAGCTGCTATAAAATGATTTGGCGAATACTATCCTCAAAGGATTTGTTATGGGTCAACTGAATTAAAAAAAAAACTTGACGTAAAGGATCATTCTGGTCGACTAAAGATACCAAGACGGGAGGGTCTTCGATGTGGAGAAAAATCCTTAATTATCGTGATTTCTCAAAAGCCTTTCATAAGGTTGAGGTACGTAGTGGCTCTCACACGTCTTTTTGGTATGATGATTGGAGTCCACTTGGTAGATTAATAGAAGTGTTGGGGGAGAGGGGGTTTCATCAACATGGGAATCAAAGCTGATGACACGTTGGAGAAGGTTTTCATTCACCATAGGTTTAGAAGGTGGAGACCTCAAGTTCTGGCGCAAATTGAAGCTGAAATAACAAAAGCCCAGAACTATGCCAATGAAGAAGAGGATGTGGATGTATGAAATACAAGGAAAATAAGTATAAGCCGCAGTTCTTGACAAAAGAGACATGGAATCAGTTGAGGGACCAGGTATTCGAAACTCTTGGTACAAGGTAGTTTGGTACAAGGTAGTTTGGTACTCACACGCTACTCCAAAATTTTCTTTTATTATGTGGTTAGTTGTCCTTAATTGATTGGCAACAGGAGATAGAATGCTTTCATGGTCTCCTAACGTCTTGGCGAAGTGTGTGTTCTGTCCTGAGCCACTAGAGACTCGAAATCATTTATTTTTCTCTTGTCCTTATACGACGCAAATATGGTATAAGCTTGCTTATGGATTGATGGGGCAACAGTACACAGCGCAGTTCGACGAGTTACTATCTTTTTTCAAACGAGAAGAAGCAGAACATCGGACTATGTGGTAAAGTACACCTTCCATGCTTTAACACACACCTTATGGAGAGAAATAAATCAGCTTAGACATGGTAGCACCCCTCTTGCGATGGATAGACTGGTCTGCGAGGTAGGACGGATAATTCGGAACATGTTATCGACTCTACAAGAACAAGGAATTATGATGGATAAGTTGCGGGTTTGGTTCGCTTCGAGATTGTGAATGGTTTATCGAAAATATTTCTTCAGCTTAATCGATAATGGTGAGTACTCTTTTTCCCGGAAGTGGTTTTGTCCCAATTAGATTTTTCATTTTTGCGTTTTAATGAGGCCGTCAATTATTGATTTCTATTAGCTCTATTTCAATTTATTTTTCAAATAATATTTGCATCTGATGTAAAAACGGATTTTTTTAATATAATTTTACATATTATTCAAAAAAAGAATATAGAGTAGATAAGACTTTCAACCCAAGTATGCACATTTTCTTCTAATCTTTGCAATTCTAGCTCTTCTTCTATTTTTTTTAAATCAACAGAGTATTGCAACTAAATTACTATTATGATGGAAAATCTTCTATATTTTGTAACAAAGCCTCAGCAAAAGTTAGTAAGAAATGAATGTACCTATATATCTTTTAGTAGCCAAATTTTTGGCGTGGATGCAAATAACAAGGAATGATATGAGCCATTGCCGTAGATGTCATGTGAAACTCGTTCATCCATCCGACAAACAATTTTTTTGCATCAGAAAACGCAATCCTTCCCATAGCCTCTCATCCATATTTGCAAGACCACAATCCATAACTTTCATGTAGGAAATAGGTTTTTTAAACATTTAAAAAAAATTAGATTTCAAATATTTTAGATCCCCTAAAATATGCATGTACATGGTTGGAAAAACAACATAAGAATTGATAACGATGTTTTTTAAAATAAAGTCATTAATGGTACAATAGTAATCACAAAATTAATATAAATAAATTAAAAAAATTAAATAATATTTTAAAATAATTATTAGTTTCTCAAAAATTAAACACATCTTCTCTCTCTTATTAAGTATGGACAAAAATTAAAAGAATTTTAAATTGTTAACCAATCAAAATTGAAAAACTAAGATTTGATATCTAATTATACCATATTATTTATTTTAAATTATTATTTTTGAAATTTTTGTTAAATTTGAAAATTCTGATTTTTGTATCATCTTTGTTTGATCTTATTTCAACTTATTTTGGATTATCATATAATACATATAGTTAATATATATATATATATTTTCCATATGTTGTGAATCAAATATTTAGAAACGAAGATATACTACTCAATTGATGAAGAAAAAATGTATTTAATGTCCCACATCGGTTAAAAAATTGAGCAATAGTTCTGACTCATATTATAAAAAAAAAACTAAAATGTTTCTAAATATGAATGAATAAAAAGCTTGACTTATTAGGTATATAAATTAAAAAATTTATTTGGGAAACTAATAATATGATCCGTCGAAACCAGATCCAAATAAATTTTAAATATTTATAATATTTGAAACTAAGTATTCATCTTGATCTGGTTTCGATAGATCCAATATTTTATCATCCAAATTTGAATCAGGACCCGGATATTCAAATATTGTATTTTTACAATTGATCAAGATGTGTTAAGATGGATCAGAGTATATAACGATGGATCATGACGGATCTGAAATCGAAGTTCTAATAATTGATATTGGATTAAATCAAACTCTTATAGATTTTTTGAATAATATGAAAATATATACATAACATCACTTAATCTTTACAACTAAATTATGTTATAATCTAAATTATCAAATAAATTTGTTTACAAACATAACACCGCACATACACACATATATATATATATTATTAATTTTAATTAACACAATACAAACCATATATAATAATAAAAATAAGATAAATAAAATATTAAAAACATAAAATAAATATAATTTTAAAAATTAATATAATTTATAATTATACAAACTAACGAAATATAAAACATACATTTTCTTGCGTTGCACCGGGTGGGTTACTATCTAATACAACTTTAAAATAGTTACCCCAAATTCGGCCCAATACATATAGAAATATGATTTCTAAATTGACAATGTAATTCTCCACAAAAGCCATTAAAATGTTTTTTTTTGCCCATTAAAATTTCATTGCAACTTCATTATAGTTTTTAAAACTGAGCAGCAAACCAAATCAAAAAGTTTTCAATTTATCGGGTCACTAGGTCGAACTGGTTAGAGTAGATTAATAAATTCTAGTTGCATACTTGGGCAATGAGTTTGCGGTTTTGGAGTTTGAATTTCCTTACTATAGATGCAGAGACCCATTGATGCCACATATGTACGAAGACTTTTTTAAGGAGGTCGAGTTTGAGGTTTTGGAGTTTGTTCAAGTACGGGGGAATGCCACATTGGCGTAAGAATAGATACGTATGAGGTGTCAAAATGGGTTGTCGACGTCTATTTTGACCCGTCAATATTGTCCAAATTTATTGTGGACAAAAAACTGATCGCGTCCATTAACATCCGTGTCCATTAACGACCAAACTCATTAACGTCCGCTCTAAATGGGTTGTTTATGGGTCGCCCATGGACTTCATCTATGTTTTGGTTTTTCCTATGATGATATCGCTGAAAATTACCGGAAATCGCCGGAAATTATCAGAATTCGCCGGAAATCGATGAAAACCGCCGAAAATCACCGAAAATTGCCAGAATAGCAAAAAATCGGTGCAAATCGTGATTTTTAATTTGGGAAAATTTGATTTTGACCTAGAATTTTGAGGCTCATAGTCCGCCTATTTTCCAATAGTGTCCAGTCCGTTTTGTCAATGGATGAAATTGATCCAAGACCATCTTAACCTGTTTTGTAAATGGTCTTGTCTATACCCCGTCCATTACGTATTAGACATGGACAGATCATAGACCGCCCAACCATTTTAACATTTCTAGAAACGTTGCATCTATCAACACCATTGAGAATTACAAGGATGAAGATCTGTTCTTGAAGGTGATGCAAATTTTTGAATCGCTAGGACTATTTTCGAGAGTATGGACGGACAAAATATTGGGTTTGAGAGGCAACCTTACTGTTGATACGGAAGGCTGTGCATTAGAGGGATTGTGCATCTATTCGAAAGATGTGCATTCTTCCCCTAGCAGAGGTTATTTCTGTCAACCTAGGAAGATTTGCCAGGGAACGTGCGTCTGTGCTCATATGTGAACGGTTTTTCTCTGTTTCAGTGTCTACGTATCTTTTACATAAAACTTAAAATCTTATGTACGTGCTTTTTGTCTGTTTATTTATATGATGATGACCTCAGTCACTTGTTCGAAGGTTGTTCACTGCTGCCATTGTCGCAATCTTTCCCAACATTTTTTAAATGGAATACTAATTAGGTTTGGAATCATATATTTATTTATTGTTTGTTTTAAGGCACTAAACTCTCCTAAGCTCTGAAAGGCACCACAAACATCTAACCATGTTAAAGAAGATACAATCTGTTATGAAAAATAATTACCAGTATCTTAACTTAAAAGGGTAAAAAATATGAAAACATTAATTACGTATCACAATAGTTACTCCCCATATTAAGTGATGAAAAATAAAATGATATATTTAATAATTTATAAATCCTGTATGTATTCATTTATTAATTATAAAATGATATATTGAATAATTTAAACATGTTATATATATATATATATTTATTATTAAAATTAGTTTCACTAACAAATTTATATTTAGAATCGTAATCCCATACCTTTTGGTATCATATTCCTACAGTCACTCTTAAATTTTTATTTTAAGTAAAAATAAAGATTTGGAGATCATCCAATGATTTTGTGTGCAATCAAATATAGATTTTCAAAAACTATTAATTTAGTAAATAAAGATGCAGATTAATTATATATTTAAAAAAACGAAGCTGTTTTTATTCTCAAAATCAATTAACTTCCTAATACGATATAAAATTGGAATATTATAAATCTTTTAAATCTCGATGGTGTTATTTTTTGAAAAGAATTGTGTTGCTACTAATTAAATTGTTTCCAAATAAAATCATAACAAGTAATGTTTGCTAAATTTTAATCATAACGAATAAAACGATTTTGAAATTTTTTCATCTTCAACCTCTCATCGCATCCATCACCCATTTTTGTTTCTAACTTTTATTTATCTCTCATTTTTCATTATTTTTTTGTTGAATTTCTGTTTAATACACAAATTTTGTTTGTTAAGAGCATTTGTTTGATGTTATGAAATTTTAACTACTTTGTTTGTTTAAACTTTTTGGTTGATGACTTCAACAATGTTTTAGGGACGTTCACCAACGTCTTTTTGGTTTATGATACTCACGTTTTGGGAGTGAGTGTGATCAGTATACTTAAGGTTTTGGGTTATTGTATCGTAGGTTGAAGTAGAGAAATCAAACCCGACTATCTACTTGGAAGCTTGTGCATCAAGAGACGGTATGAGAGAAAGAAGAGTAGCCATCCTGAAGATGATGATGAAGAATTTTCTTGATTCTAGATGAATTTTCCGGTATATTCTTGAAAATAAAGTAGTAATTAGATCCCCTTTAGAGGTGGGTGAATAAAAAATGAAGTGTGATTATTTATATAGAAGTCGATCCATAATGTCCTTTGATCATCAGGTCAAGCATAAGTCTAAAGAAGATGGATTGGTGGCAGTAGTCAAGTACGAGTTAGCAAGACACCGATACCACCACACCGCAGTTACGAGCATCAACCCAAAGAGGATTAGAAGAGATCAGGATTACACCAATTCTGCAGTTGACATGTTCGATTCTCTAACCCCTTCAATTTATTAATGGGTTGGCTTGAGGTGTATGACTCAAAACTTTGCTGACAAAGCTGATGAAGACAAAGATACAGATAGAGAGGAATAACGAGAAGAGAAGGTAAATTGTGTTATGATTCAATTCGCATCCCTTTATTTAAATGAAAGCTCAAGTGTAAGGTTTTAGTTCGATTAGTTTGTTTTGTTAATACGATTAACTAACTAATGAACACAAAAAAATTTAACGAGTTCCTCTCAAATTAGAGAGTATGTCTCGTGTGAGCTGAACTCACAAACATCCACTAGAAGATCACTTGTAAAATTATTGTTTAGAACCTCTCTTTAGTATATCTCTCATCAATCTTGTGTTCTTGTGATAAATATCTCACAAAGAAACAAAACTAACATGATTATGTGCCATGGAATCGAGATTTCGGAACCGAAATCCAAAATTCGAGACTAAGAAGAAAAACAAAAACCAAAAACCCACCCGCAAAACACCCCTTAGAAACTAGAACACCCAAAAACCTTAAAGCCTAAGGCTCTCTCTATGTTTCTCCTTGTTCTTGGATGTTGAATTATGAAGTCTTGGATCTCTTTATATAGTGCCCTGAGACCACTTATTCCTAGTATAAAGAAGATTTGAATTTCCTTTTCCCTTTGAATATTGTCTTTTTTGTTCCTAAGGAAAATAGAAAGCCATAAAACATATTGTGGGCTTTATCTTCTACATTATTCTTATGGCCCAACTGATGCGACAACCTGATTCATGACGTGATGACAAATATCCACAAATCTCCACTTTTTTCATCTGGTCTAACTTCACCTGTTCCGACGAACCTTGAAATCTTTTCGCCATCTTTAATGGATGCTTCCAGCAACTCTACGCAACTCTCGCCCGAGTACCTCAAAGCTGTCATGAGTAATATTGTTGTTACTCAAGGAATCAATAAGCAAAACTTCAACTTGTCTCTATGTAGTGAAGATCTCTACTTTTCCCTGCTCCTGAGCTCAACTCCCGAATCTTTAACATGTTATTTTCACTTTTCAGAGGAAGAAGAACGCAAGGAGTTCGATACCTTGCCTGCATGTGCGAAGTAAGTCCCTTAGTACATTCGATTCTTTCTAATTTTAGACTTTACCGTCTTCAATCTTGAATCTTCTTTTGTTGATTCTCTTACCAAGACTTGTACCACTACTAACTTGTGTCTCTTTCCTTTTCCCTCTAAGATAGTCAACCGATAGAGCAATCTTAGAGTATGCTCTCGCCAAATCAGGCAATGACCTTCACCTTTACGAAGAAACTTCCATTTGATAGCTTAAGAACACCATTCTTTATATCCTTGATGATATCCATTCCTAGAATCCTTGTAGTTGGACCTAAGTCCTTCATCTCAAACTTGATGTTTAGACTTTTCTTTAAGATTTCTATTTTCTTTAAATCCTTAGCCGCTACTAGCATATCATCAACATAGAGTAATAAGAATACCTGATCATCAATGATTGTCTTGACCATATCTTCTGGTAAGCATATATTGTAACCTTTAGTACCTTGAGAATATCCCATGAAGAAATCCTTAACAACTCTAGGACTTAGTTTGTCTTGATGTATATGCACGTATGCAACACAACCAAACCTCTTGAGAATGTTGTAATTCACCTTAGCTCATAACCAAAATTCTTCCGGAATCTTGAACTTCAATGAAGCAGTATGAGTTATGTTTATTAAATAAACCACAATGGCTGCAGTCTCAGCCCATAACTTCTTTTCTAACCCAGTTTAAGCCAACATGCACCTAATCTTATCAGCTATTATCATGTTCATCATTTCTTATACTCCATTATGTTATGGAGAGTAAGTGCATGTCCTGTTTCTCTTGACTCCCGTATCCTTGCACAATTTATCCATTCGATGGTTGCAAAACTCCAGACCATTGTCTGTCCTTAAGCACTTAAAAGTCGCAAGGAGTTTGCTGCTCGTTGGTAGTGGAATGCTGACTAACCGTCTCCGCCCCCCTATGATGAGAAAAATCTTTCCGAGTGGACGAGGACCGAATCAAATACGGTGTTAATTAATTTACTAAAGTGAAGCAAGGAACGTAGTAACTCGACTGGTTAGAGAGGAACTTTGTTATTAGGGTTGAATTTCCAGTCTTCTTACAAGTAGGCGATAGAAATTCAATATGAGATTTGCGTTGGTTTTTCCAATGAGTCTTCTTTGTTTGATTCTCAACCAGAGTTTTCCACTCAGAGAAATTCTCAAACACTTATTCCTTGCTTTTTAGGAACCGAATCCAAACCTTCTTTAAATAGTAATCAATGAATGTTAGGAAATACTTGCAACCTGATAACCTTACCTCATTAGAGACTGATCCCCACAAATCACTATGCACATAGTCTAGGATACTTGTAGACTTGTGCTTAGCTTCTGGAAAGCTCTGCTTATGTGATTTGCCTAGTCCAAATTCCTCAAAAAAGTCTAGTGTGTGTACTTCCTTTGAGTCTAAATAACCTTCTTTGACCAGAATATTCATGTTCTTTAGACTCATGTGTCTGAGTTTAGAATGCCATGTATTAGTCTGATTCACCTCAGCCCTTGCCACATATGCTTCTCCTCTCAACACATTTCCCTGCACATAGTATAGACCATCTTGATATCTTCATGTGAGTACTTTCATGTCTTCCTTGTAGAATGTGACTATAAAGTCTCCACCAACATACTTACATCCATTCTTTTCTATCTGCCATACGAGATGAGATTTCTGCCCATGGTTGGCATGTATCTCATATCAGTTAGTGTCACAGTAGATCTATCAAGATTTATTATCTTCAGCTTGCCTATGCCCTTCACTTCACTATGAGTGTTGTTTCCCATTAAAACCTTTCGTCCATCGACTTCTTTAAGGTCAAATAACACATCCTTGTTATGTGTGATATGAAAAGTACATCCTGAATCCATCACCCATTCATCCTTAGTGCTTGCAAGTTAGCTGTTAATACCATAGGTAGCTCTTCTTCCTTTTAGGACATTCAGCCTTGAAGTGTCATTCCTTCCCGCATACCCAACATTCTCTTTTCTTGGCTTGATTCCCCTGTTTTGACTTAGATCTCTTATCCTTGCTCTTGACCTGTTGCCTCCTTGTCCATTGTTTTTGTTGTTACTACTTCCTTTGCTTACAAAGAGGCCTTCAGATTTTGATTTTGACTTCAAGAGCCCCTTCTCCTTCAGCTCAATCTCTTTTGAATAAGCAGCACTGGTAACATCATCAATGGTTAGAGTTTGAGTTTTCTTAGCTCCATACTTGAGTGTATCCCTTAGAGCTTCATAAAGAACTGGTAGTGCAGATAGAATTTGCATAGCCTGATCCTCATCCGAGATGTTGATATTTAAGCTGGCCAAGTCATTGATCAGGTTCAAGAAAATATCGAGATTGTACTCAATACTTTTGTTTTCTTCAAAATTTGAAACATGAGAACTTCTGTTTTAGATAAATGCGGTTGGCTTGAGATTTGGATTGATAATCCCTTTATAGAGCCTGCCATATAGCTATAGCTGCTTTTTCCTTCATGATCTTCCGCAGAACCATATCAC
The DNA here is from genome assembly GCA_963922655.1 of Cardamine chenopodiifolia. Taxonomy (NCBI): domain Eukaryota; kingdom Viridiplantae; phylum Streptophyta; class Magnoliopsida; order Brassicales; family Brassicaceae; genus Cardamine; species Cardamine chenopodiifolia. The sequence continues at coordinate 9,734,898 of OZ000486.1, read as the reverse complement.
CTAGGCACATACATATCGTGTTCTTAGCTCTCTTCTCTTTTTCTTGCTGTGTTGGATCGCCTTTACTTGAAATAACAGGATTTTCTTCCTTAATACAAGAGTCTAAGTCGAATAATTCCAATTAGCATATCATCTTCTACTTCCATAGACTAAAATCCCCTTGACCATCAAACTTCTCCATGTCGTATCTTATGGACTTAGGCTCCATGATTATCCTGTTTTAGATAATAAGTATGATCATACAAACTTATTTTCCGGATGTCTTAAGGATTTGCAGAACCTGTTATGAAACGCCTTATGCTTGTGCTAGATGCTCTGATACCACTTGTAAGGTTTTAGTTCGATTAGTTATGTAATGCGATTAAATAACTAATGAATACACAGAACTTTAACGAGTTTCTCTCAAACTAGAGAGTACGTCTTTTGTGAGCCGATCCACTAGAAGATCACATGTAATATTATTGTTTACAACCTCTCTTTAGTCTCTCTCTCTCACCAATCTTGTGTTCTTGTGATAAGTACCTCACGAAGAAACAAAACTAACCTGATGATGTGCCACAGAGTCGAGATTCTGGACAGTAAACCCGAGACTAAGAAGAAAAACAAGAACCAAAAACCTATCCGGAAAACATCCCTTAGAAAGTAGAACACCCGAGAACCTTAATGCCTAAGGCTCTCTCTATGTTTCTCCTTGTGTATGATTTATTTTCTGAATGATGAATTATGAAGCCTTGCCTCTCTTTATATAGTGCTTTGAGAACATCTATTCCAATTAGAAAGATGATTTGAATTTCATTTTCCCTTTTAGAAATTGTCTTTCTTGTTTCTAGAGAAAATAGGAACCATAAAACATCTTGTGGACTTTATCTTCTAGATTCTTCTTATGGCCCAACTGATGCGACAACCCGGTTCATAACTGAACAGGTATTCCTGACCCGATGACAAATATCCACATCAAGACTTTTAAGATTGGTAATATATATATATATATATATATATATATTTGTATGATGTAAAATTTTAGTCAACAAAAAAACTTGGTACATTATATGCATCTTTGAGTTGAGATATGATCTAAAGAAAAAACTTTTAAAACCGTAGAATAATATAGAAGCACTTCACAAAGACTTTAAACTCTTGTTGCGAACCATATTTGCAACCCATCCTTCATTATTTTCTGACTTTACATCATTGAGAGTTGATTTCGAACTGCCAACCCACATCCTAACCAACATGTCCATGTGTGATGGGATTTTGCCATGTCTCCGCTGGTTTCTCTCCCGTCATAAGAGGTAGATAGTAACTTGAAAAACATACTTTACAAGGAAAGATCGATTTCCCCTATTACCCGAGGCCAAAACTGTTGAAATTATGTATTGAAACTGAGTTGTGTACCTTTGTTAGAGAAGGCCAAAAGTGAGGTGATACCAAATCTATGGGGTGAAACAACAAGAAAAAAATATGATCCTGAGTCTCCGTCAAAACAATACAGAAAACACAACCAGAAGGTACATTAGGATTCCATAGAAGCATTATATCACCCATTGTCAAGCGATTATGAGCAGCCTACCACACAATAAAGGAGAATCTCAGTGTAGCATGAGGGAACCATAAACCCTTGTACCAAGCTTTCACTAGAGATACATCTCTTACTGGATTCCAAGTATCCTTTGAAGAGAACTTTGATTTAAATTTATCCTCCTTGCATCTCTATAAAGCTATGTCTAAATCAGAATAAACACAGTCTCTTAGCTTTTAATCTCTTCTTCAACCTGAGAGAGAAAGTGAGCTCATCATCGCCTAGGTCGATGATGCGCAAACACATCCACCCAAAGTATCCAAAGATTTAATTCTAATATCAATGCAGCATCTCTCCCCCAACACATCAAATAGTCTAACAAGCGAACTGCAATTATCAAACCAAAAGGATGTGTGAGAGCCACTCCGCATCTCAACTTTATGAAACTCATGTGTTGAGCCTCAATACTTTAGAATTTTTTGCTACATCCACGAGCCATCATTCGTATTCAACTTTACGGACCAAAATGAACCCTTCCGTATCAGATTCTTATGGACCCAATTAACCCATGAAGAATTCTTTGATGATACCAATCTCTAGATCAACTTATAACAACTCACCTTGTTTGCCTCAGCTAAAGATTTAAGATCAAGACCCCCTTCAGATTTTGGTTTACAAACATCAGACCAAGCCACTTTCGATTTCTTTGGGTTTAAGGCTGGTCCAGACCATAAGAAAGCAGAGCTTATCTTCTCAATCTCTTTGATATAAGCACGAGGAAGTCCAAAGGCAGTTATCCAAATTTTTTTGTCAAACTCGCAATCATCGAGGAAAGTAATTAAAGTTGACCCTACAAACGATAGGAAACGATTCTTCCAAGATCCAATACGAGTTCCAAGATCCAATACGAGCTCTTATTTTCTCTATTAGGGGCTGAAAATTAGAGTTAGTCATTCGTTTAGTCAACAAATGCAACCCCAAATATTTCATCGGCAAATTTCCAATGTTAAACGAAAAACTAGCAAGTGAAGCCCGAGTAATAAAGGAGATACCAGTAATAAAGATTTTCTCTAGCCTAATATTCAAACCAGAGATACGAGCAAACTCATCAAAGCGAATTCTCGCATCAGCAAAGACCATTTTATCGTCCATAAAGCACAAATGAGTAATTTTCAAACTCTTACAACCCAGGTGGAAACCATATTTGCCCTCAATCTCTGCCTTGTCCAACATACGAGAGAAGAGGTTCATGGAAGTAAAAAACGAATAGGGAAAAAGAGAGAAACCTTGACGCAGCCCCCACTCACTTCTAAAAAACTCGGCGAGTTCACCATTGATCTAAACCGAAAATGATGGGCTGGTAACACAAAACTTTATTTATCTTACAAACTGAATTTGGTAGCTGTATAGCCTAACATTTATAAAAAAAGTCCCATTTAACTGAGTTAAATGCTTTGGAAATATCAATCTTCATAGCACATCGAGATGCAACATTCGGCTTATGATAATCCTTCACTAAGTCAGACGCAATGATGAGGTTTTCCATCATATACCGGTTCTTAATAAACATATATTTATTTCGCGTAATAAATCCATGAAGAATAAGCTTAAGTCGGTTTGCTATAAGCTTCGAAATACCCTTGTATATCATGTTACAACATGATATTGGTTGATAATCTTTCATTCCAATGGTACCAGTCTTCTTTGGAATTAAAGCAAGAATTGTGGTGTTGACTCCTTTCGATAAAAATCCATAAGTGAAGAAAGACTTAACTGCCACGATAAAATCCTTCCTAACAGTAGGCCAAACCTCCTTAAAGAATTCCACCATATAGTCATATGGACCTGGAAACTTATTATAAGGCATTGAAAATAACACCCTCTTGATTTCCGCCTCAGTTACCTCCATTAATACACTCACCTTCTCCTCCTCCTAACAGCGGTAGTTCAAAAATATTATAAATCTCTTCCACTCTCATTCCAAAAATATCTTGAGGCTTCATTTCAAACAAGTCAGAGTAAAAACATATTGCCTTTGATTTAATTTCCTCTAATTTTCCTCTAACACTGCCACGTTCTCCCAAGTGTCATATATCTTCAATTCTTCTAGCATAGACATAGCATCATGGTCTCAGGGTCTATTTGTAGCTTTAAGGATAAGAGCGTCTGTGGCAACCACCCTAGGAGGTGCGGCTGCTCAGGAAAAATACTGGATGATCAAGAAGAAAGAGAAATGGAGCATTTAGCTGCAACAATAATATATCAACAAGCTAGAATAAACATTAAAAAGCTTAGTCTATGTGCACTGTGTTTGTGTCTTGACCTGGACGGTTTGGGTAAATTCAGGTGAAGCAAATGTAGAGCAAGTTGAAGTTTCTGGAGCATTTGAAAGTGATAATGGATGCGGAAGCGGAAGTGATATAGTGTCTAAAGGAAACAATCCTCCAATAGAGGATTAGTGTTTTTGCAGTGCCCATTTTGTAGCGGTTTTACCAAACGTTGGGTTCATACGTATGCGAAATGATCCTTTTTTCTTCTCTGGAGTATATTTATTTCACCGTACATATGATGATATATGCTTTAGATTAAAAAATGTATATGTTTTGTTTACTTGGTGTAGATTATTATCTCCTATTAATGTGCCAATATACATTTATATGTATGTAGAAGCTTTGGTAACTTTATAAGTGGTTATATGTACATACATATTTGTTGAATTGTGTGACCAATGGAGCATTTGATGCACAAGTTTTAAACCCAAAAATAAAACTGTCAGTGTACAGATAAAAGAAGTAGTATAGAAGGGATCAAATCCTCAATGACCAAGTTGCACTAAGATTCTTATAGACAAAAACTAAGCTAAGACCAAACAAGATTTGTTGGTTGATTAAGAAGTAAATAAACGAAGTAAATTAAAGGATTAAAAGCGTTTGGCTTTAGGGAATTCTACGAAAATCAGAGATCATGAACCAGAAAACTATTTAGGACATTCATTATGAACTATCTTGAACTCGAACAGAAACGTCTAATCAATCCACTTTTGTGGCATCAGTTACTATGTCTAACCACCTAAGTATAAAAAATTTCACTTGAACTTAAAATCCTAGACAGGAATTAACTAATGGGTTTGATATGTTCACGTATCACAATACCATCAACTTTCATTGGCCAAGGACAATATATTCATCTATGTTCTATCCAATAACCTATAAGTTTTTGGAGAATAGATTCAATCTAACATCATAGACTAAGTGGTTAACCATGTCTAAGCATTAAGAACAACAATAGATGAAGATGACATAAGATAAAAGCCCTATTTGTGTTTGATTCAATGGTTCTTCATTCCTTTGAAACCCTAAACCCTAACTAGAGAACTACTCAGTCATGGAAGCTGAGAAACAACCAAGGTTTGATGAAGAACTCATGAATATCCATTAAAACACCAAAATATATCTCGTAACAATAGGTCTCAAATAAAAGAAAGCATAGCGTAAAGATTGGTTTAAAATAAGTATTTATAGGTACAAACTCTTCTAGGTCAAAATCCTAAATCCTAATCAAGGAGACGAAAAGCTATGTGAAGTAAAAGAAGAAAAGGTCGCCGACTGCTACTAAGAACCTAACAATCAATTAGGAAAATGGGCAAAATTTCAATTTTTTCCACAACAAATCAATATGGACTGCACAAATCAATATGGACTGCACAAGTCAATATGGCAAGTCGAAATCATAGCCTAAAAAATGGTTTCTCACGCCATCTTGGCTCTTCGCATGCTTCATCTGCTCGCCAGACTGGACCGTCTTCTCAAACATCGTCATAAATTTTGATCGCACTGTTGGATTGAATTCAAACCACTTTCAAATTAAAGCTAACTCAAAGATCTATCTTGTGTAAAACAGTTAGCTCAATTCATCAGTGAGAATTGCCTTAACTAACGACGAACTTCAGACCTTTTTGCATAATTTTTGCATCTTTTGCTCCAAATCTTGCTCTCAAATGCATTAGAACTCTTTCTAGCAAGATTTGACCTAAGAAGACTCTAAAACACCTAAAGGGCTCTAAAACATATATTAAATCTAAGTAAAAATCCATTAAAACCCCAACATATCAATTCTCCCAGACTTGAATTCTTGCTTGTCCTAAAATAAGAACAAACAAATAAAGACTAGTTAGAAAAAAGGTTGGAAAATGGAACTTGCGTACTTATTTAGATTCTATTGCGCTGAAATTCCAATCCTTGAGACTTAGAACAGATCAAAGAAGTAGTTAGTACTACATGTACTCTACCATAAGCATAGCAACAATATCATACTCTAGTCTCCAGAATCCCGAGAAATCTCTGAAATCTCCATTATTGACCCTTTAACATTCAGTAAGTTTTCTTGTAAAGTGTAGTCTCACAAAGAGATTATCAATCACTACAAGGGTTTAGAATGGATGGCTAGTTTGATGGTGGCTGAAGTGTTTAGGTTCTCTGATGATGATGATGGATGCAAATCATGGCACAAAATCACAATGAAACGAAGAAAACATTTGATACACAACCCCCCAGAAAATCACAATTTTCTTTTTCTCAAGAAAGAGAATCGGAACCAGTCCTAGTCATACATTACATGATTCTAACTAACGTATTAGACTTACTAGATATCCTTAATACGAAGAGATGTGTCAGTCCGCATACTCCTTATTTTTGCACTTGATTGCACATGATAGTGATGAAATAGAAGACATGTGGTTTGAATGAAAGGATAAGGTTAAGGTGTGGTACCAAACTAAAAATGAGCTTAGCCATTCAAAGTTCTAAAAAGAATGGTAGAAATGGTTGAATATATCCTTGTGCGATATCAAGCCCCTAAGTGAGAAAATTATGTCAAGTTAAAGGTCATGTAAGATAGAGTCAACATTAGATCGTTCAGATTTCCAGAGAATAGGGAACTTCAAGTATGTTGATCTACCGATGGTGTTTCCAATCTTCCTATTTTGAATACAATCACTGCTACAAGTCTGCGGCAAATTAGTCAAAACTAGATGAAATCCAAGAACAGCATAATAATATTCCATGTTTGACTTAATGAAACGACACAAAGACTCAAAATAAAAACCAAAACAAAAAACAGCGAGTACCCTCCCCCAGATTTACTTCACACCGACTCGGTGTGAATATAAGCCTTAAGAAGGGCACGACAAAAAAAAAATAGCATAATGATAAAACTAAAGTAAAATAACCATAAAATAAAAACTTACCAGTGGGTTGTCTCCCACCAAGCGCTTGTTTTACATCACGAGTTTGACTGTCGTAATGCCTAAGCGTTATGAGAATCCTTAGAAGGATATTGGTGTGGTGGTGGGGGGTTGAGATGTGGTCCACGTGATGGTGTGACATGAAGATCCGGTGTCAGAACCTTGTTTAACATGTTGTCCACATCTGCTTGTCTTTTGGCCTTGAGTTCTGGAGTGATGATCGCTTTGACTTTGGAAAAAGACCTAGATGTACCTTTGAATTTTAGTTGATACTCAATGGTATCATCAACATGTCGTTGTGGTGTCAAAGTGATTTGAGAATTTGTCAGCACTCCCTCAGACTTAGACTTATCTCTCTTATCAATCTTTTCATCAATGCTAGGCTTTGTGGAGACAACTTTGTAGAAGACCATTTTGTCTATATTTGAGAGACAAATCCTCTTGTTAGGTAGGTCAACTATAGCTCATGCGGTAGCAAGGAAAGGCCTTCCTAGAATCAAGGGCATGTGTTCATCTTTACTCATCTCGATAACCTGAAAATCAGTAAGAATCAAACAATTCCAAATTGTACTTGAAGGTCTGTGATGCAGCCTTGCGGAGTTGATTCTGTGGCATCCATGAAAAAGAAAGTCATGTGCGAAGGTTGGATAGAATCAATACCCAAAGACTCAGCGAGTTTTGTAGACAAAATGTTCGCAATATACCCATAATTGCAGAGAGAATCGTCAAACTTAATGCTAAAGATGGAGCATGACACAATGAAATCTCTTGGATCCATTAGTTTGGGAAAGATCTTAAGTACTATGGCAGGAGCGGGTTGTGAAAGTTTTAGATAATGTACCTTAGGAACATAAGCAGGTGTTGTGGAGGAATGGATTGCTGGAGTGGTGGAAGATATCACTGTCTGGTGATCGGATCGATCGATATTGGAGTATATCGATCGATCTGGATTATTATGGTGGCGATTGTCTGAAATGGATGGATTAATCATATATGGTGTTGATCGATCCGAAGACTGTATTGATCGATCTGTAGGTTGGATCGATTGATCTTGAATGTTATGGGGATCCTTGGGCTGAGTGGATCGATCAATCATAGAATGGATCAATCGATCGTGGAATGGATCAATCGATATGAAAAGTTACGACTGGATTGGCCTGGTAAAGATCAATCAATTTGGGACGGTGTGGGTCGATCTAGAGATTGGATCGATCGATCGTGTGGTTGAATCGACCAATCTGGCATGAGAGCCTTGAGTTCTCTTTGAGATTCATTAGTGGAGGTTGACGGTTGCTGGGATTGTTGTACTTGCTCCGAATAAACCTGATGTTGAGAATTCTTGATATTTGTGCTTCGGTAAGAGAGATTGGAGTGATCCTTGTAGTTCTGATAGAAATCTCTGTTCTGCACATACCCATGTCCTTTCACATAGTTAACATCCCTAGACTCATCATTTTGTCCCTCATCAATGCCCTGGAAGCAAACATCATTTGATCCATCTTCAAATTAATGTACACCTCTTTGATTAGTCTTGAGCAACAAATTTACCTTAGCATTCAATTCATCGATCTTGTGAGAATCACCGATGTTGACCTTTCTAGAACGATCAAACTCAGGACAACAGTTGTTGGAACTTGCAGCCAAGTTGTCTATAAGCTTGTAAGAACCTGTGATACTCTGAGTCAAAAAATCCCCGTTACTCGTAGCGTTAAGAGCATTCTTGTAGTACCAGTCAACACCATCATAGAAGATACTAAGAATGCTAAGAATTTTTTCCTCTGAAAACCCGTGATGAGGACACTCTTTGCGATGCTCTTTGAATCTTTCCCAAGCCTCACAGAAAGATTCTCCGGAAAGCTGTCAGGAGGTTGCGATCTTATTCCGCAAAGCAGCTGTCTTCGACTTTGTGTAAAAGTGGTCGAGAAAAGCAGCTCTGCATTTAGCCCAAGACCTCAACGAACTAGCTGGTAATGAATTAAGCAACCTCGAAACCTTGTCCGCTAAAGAGAAAGAGAACAACTTACATCTAAGATAATCAGCGAGTACCCTATTAAACTTTGTTGTGCTGCAGATTTCCACTATGTTCTCGATATGATCCATTGGGTTTTCAGCCGGTAACCCATGGAAGAGATGTTGCTTTACCAATGGAATAATCTGAGACTTGAGCTCATAATCCTACCGTGCAATATTTGGTGGACAGATAGCAGCCATGTTCTGATGAAACAATTGTGAGGGGTGTCAACATACCCAATGGTAGGCTGCTGAGCTTGATGTTGTTGTTGTTGTAACTCTAGAAGTTGAGCAGCTGCTGCGACTTGAGCATCAGCGAGTGCATTGTTGTCGATGTTATCGCCCATGTTGTCTAGTTTCTACTTTTCTTTCCTTGCTCTGTTGTTAGCTCGCTCTGTTCTTGCTAGCTCTTGATTAGTTAGATGCAAGAGATTTTCTGAACCGTCACTTCTTCTCTACATGCACCTGAGAAACAAAAACAAGCAAACTAAAGCGTAATTAGTAAATCTTAGACTAAGCTTAAGTCTTAGATTCGAAAGTAACAATTGGTCCCTGGCAACGGCGCCAAAAACTTGATACACAAGTTTTAAATCCAAAGATAAGACTGCAAGTGTACAGAAAAAAACAGTAGTATAGAAAGGATCGAATCCTCAGACACCAAGTTGCACTATGATTCTTACAAACTAAAAACTAAGCTAAGACGCAACGAGATTTGTTGGTTGATTATGAAACTGACAAAAACAATAAGAAGTAAATAAATAAAGTAAATTAAAGGATTAAAGGCATTAGGCTTTAGGAAATTCTCCGGAAATCAGAGATCACGAACCAGAAAACTATTTAAGACATTCATTATGAACTATCTTGAACTCGAACAAAAACGTCTAATCAATCCACTTTCGTGACATCAATTATTATGTCTGACCACCTAAGTATCTAAAATTTCGTTTGAACTTAAAATCCTAAACAAGAATTAACTAATGGGTTTTATATGTTCACGTATCCTAATAGCATCAGTTTTCGTTGGCTAAGGACAATACACTCATCTATATTCTATCCGATAACCTATAAGCTTTTGGATAATATATTCAATCTAACATCATAGACTAAGTGGTTAACCATGTCAAAGCATTAACAACAACAATAAATGAAGATGATATAAGATAAAAGCCCTATTTGTGTATGATTTAATGGTTCTTCATTCATTTGAAACCTTAAACCGTAATTAGATAACTATTCAGCCATGAAAACTGAGAAACAAGCAAGGTTTGATAAAGACTTATGAAAATCTAATAAAACACCAAAATATTTCTCTTAACAATAGTTCTCAAATAAAAGAAAACATAGCCTAAACAATAGTTATCAAATAAAAGAAAACATAACCTAAAAAATAGTTATCAAATAAAAGAAAACATAGCCTAAACAATAGTTTAAAACAAGTATTTATAGGTACAAACTCTTTTAGGTCAAAATCCTTAACCAATTAGAAAAAAGAGCAAAATTTTCATTTTTTCCACAGCAGGTCAATATGGACTACACATGTCGATATGGCAGGTCGAAATCATAGCCTAAACAATGGTTCCTCATATCTTGGCTCTACGAATGCTTCATCTGCTCGCTAGATAGTTACGTCTTCATGAAAATCATCATAACTTTTGATCGCATCGTTGGATCGACTATAAACTACTTCCAAATGAAAGCTAACGCAATGATCTATCTTCTATCCAAAATTTAGCTCAATCCATCAGTGGAAAGTGCCTAAAATAACGGTGAACGTTAGATGTCTCTGCATAATTTTGCATCTTTTGCTCCAAATCTTGCTTCCAAATGCATTAGGAAATTTTCTACCATGATTTGACCTGATAAGACTCTAAAAACACCTAAAGAACTCTAAAACACATATTAAATCTAAGTAAAAATCCGTTAAAAATCCAACATATCAGCATTGTAAAAAAGAGGAGATAAAACTCCATTAAATCCTTCTCTAAAGTCCATTATAAATCTGAAAAAAATAAATTTTAATTTAATCAATGGAGCAGATGAAGCTTCTAATCGTTGGCACCATCTAACTCATATCGAGGAGAGTTTTTTCTAGCAAAAATCACGGGTACAATGGCTTGGTTCAAGTGATCAAAATTCCTCTTTTCCATTGTGTGGCTCAGGGTCGGGCTTCAAAAAATGTGATTAAGAGTCTTTGTACTAGTTCTGGTGTTACACTTATGGGCATTGCTGAAATAAAAAATAAAGTTGTCACTTATTATCGGGATTTTCTTCAACAACAATCTGCTGATTCAATAGATGCTTCACTTGCTATGCTTTAGTATCTACTTGGTTACCATTGCTCTAATTCCCTCAAATCTGAACGGGTTGCTCCAATTACAGCTGCAGAGATAAATCGTGTCCTATTTTCGATGCCTTCTAAAAAACCGATGGGCCTAATGGTTTTATGGTTGAGTTCTACAAAGCAGCTTGAGACTGTAGTGGGGCTGATTTTGTTAGTAATGTTCAATCATTTTTTGTATGGGTTCATGCCTATTGGAGTCAATGGTCCCAAAGAATCAGAATGCTCAAACAATGGATGTTTATAGACCGATAGCTTGTTGTAACCTTCTCTATAAAGTAATTTCTACGATTGTTGCTAACCGGCTCAAGCGAATTCTATCCAATTTTGTTGCTCCCAACCAGAGTATGTTTATTAAAGGTAGCTTCTTGTTGAAAATGTCATATTAGCTACAGAATTAGTCAAGGATTATCATAAACCTTCCATATCGTCTCGTTGTACCATTAAGTATGCTATCACTAAAGCTTTTGACACAATGAAATAATCGTTCATTGTAGGGATTCTACAAGTCATGGGGTTGCCATATCAGTTTATCCATTGGTTTAATATATGTATTTCTATGGCATTTTTTCTCGGTCTCAATTAATGGTGATCTTGAGGGTTTCTTCACCAGCTTGAGAGGTATTCGCCAAGGTTGCTCTCTTTCTCCATACCTCTATGTTATTATCAACAATGTTCTCTCTAAGCTATTGGATAAAGCGGTTAAAGAAAAAATATTCGGTTATAATCCTTCTTGTCAAGTGGTTAACTTTACTCATCTTAGCTTTGCGAGTGTGTTCTCGGACGGTCTCCCCTCATCTCTTCATGGTATCCTTGGCGTGTTAAATGATTTTGCCCATATGTCTGGTCGCTATATTAATGCTACTAAATCCTCTATATTTTCAGCGAGTCGAAATACTTCTATTCTTCTTGCAGCAGCAGTTAAGGCTGGCATTAGTGTCAATTTTCTACCTATATGGTATCTTGGACCCCTTACTACTAAGTCAATGAATCAGCTTGACTATGAGCCTTTGTTGGATAAAATCCGAACTCTGCTCTCTTGGACCAATAAGTGCCTCTCTTTTTCGGGTCATCAACAGCTCATAAAATCTGTCATAACAAGCATATCTAACTTTTAGTGTTCCGTTTTCTGACTTCCTAGTCGTTGTCTTGATACTATTGAGTGTCTTTGTAGTGCTTTCCTTTGGTATGTCTCACCAAAAGATTCTCACAAGGCCAAAGTTTCTTGGGAGGATATTTGTTTTCCAAAGGAAAATGGTGGCTTAGGATTATGGAGATAGCAAGATTCATCTCGTGTTTTTGCTTTGAGTTTGATATGGCGGTTGTTCACTCTCTCTTGTCCTCTTTGTGTCGCTTGGACGAGACATTATTTACTTCATTATGGCTTTTTGGGGGATGTGAAAATAGCACAAAAGGCTCTTGGATTTGGTGTAAGTTTTTGAAGTTACGTCCGCAAGCTTTGGAATTCATAAAAATGGATGTCAATGACGAGCATCACGCTTTCTTTTGGCATGATAATTGGCTTCTAACTGGGCGAGTTCTTGATCTTTTAGGCAATTCAAAGACTCAATGTCTGGGTGTTCCACGGGATTCGCTTATCTCGGAGGTTGGTTCTCACTCAGGGTGGTGCCTACGCCAGTCTAGAAGCCATTAGTTTTAGAATGTCATTGACACAATTAGAACTGCACCTGCTCCACGACTGTGTGGAGGCATTGATTGTGTTTTATGAAGGGAAGCAGAGGGTGTTTATCGGCCTCACTTCTCTACAACAAAAACTTGGGAATAACTACATGAGAAGAGAAACCGGGTTACTTGGTTTCTTCTTGTTTGGTTTCCATAGAGGGTACTACACTACTCATTCATCTTGTGGTTAGCTATCAAAGACTGGTTAGCATAAGGGCATCGTACCAAAACAGTGGGGCATTGACCAACACTCTGTCTTTTGTGGTGAAATGGATGAAACTCGTGATTACCTCTTCTTTGTTTGTCCGTATAATTTTACCGTGTGGCTCGACCTTGTAGGTAAACTCCTGGGTTCAACTGCAAATCTGGACTGGCAAGACACGGTTACCTTCCTCACCTCCTCTAAACTCCAGCTCCTTGAGTTTATTCTAGTACGTATGTTGTTACAAACTTCAGTGTATCATTTCTGGAAGGAAAGGAATTCAAGACGCCATAATCGTGGCTGGATGGATACTCATCGTCTCACACGCCTCATAGACAAGGCTATGAGAAAACGCATCATCTCTTTGAGGTATAAAGCACCACACAAGCTTGAAGGGCTCCTTCATTGTTGATTCTAGATAAAACCAAACTGATTCGAAGGTTCTCTAATATATTGATCGTTTTGTCTTCTTGTAGTCTTTTAAAGTCTTGAACTCTTGTACATATTATTTTTTGTTGATCAATAAATTTAATATTTTAACAAAAAAAATTAATTTAAATCTATAAAGATGATTATATACTATCTTCTAAAACATAATGAATAGACAATAATATCAAAAGAATATATGTACAACTTTTTGTATATTTTACAACCTATATATTCGATAATATCAAAAATAATAGCTTTTGAAAATATATGACTATCATTAACTAATATATATATATATATATATAAATTAATGATAGTCATATATTTTCAAAAGTTTACCAAATTATTTTTCTTTTTTGAATACTACATATATTTTTAGATAAGTGTTGTTGAATTATTTAATAATGTTTTGAAAAATAATAATTAAGTAGATCTTAACAACAATAATTGTCATTTTGTATTTAAAATCATTAGGATACAAAAAAATAATTAAGTTTTGATTCATTAACATTAATAAATATTTGTTTTGAAAGTAGATCATAACGATAAATGAAATAAAAATAAATATACAACATTAAGTTAATATCATAATATCCAATATGCACAATCAGATCCTGCACATCAAAAATCAACAACATAAAAGAAAGATTCTTAACTCAGCCTTATAGTAAATACTAGATCATTTATGTTTTATTTAAAAGTTATCAACTGTAATAGTGAAATGTTATAAATATATATATATATGTATAATTTTAAACTAAAAATTATGAATATGGCTTCGACTATTGTTTTCGTATAATATTTGTAATTATAAACTGTTGGTTGTAATAGTAAAGTATTAAATTCATTGATCTACGCTCGTCTGTAGTTTTTTTGTGCTCCTATAAATACTATAAAATTATTTTTAATATGTTTTCCAACCACCATTCATCTTTATAGCCAATGTGAGATTCTTAGCACATACATTTTTTCTGAATTTTTTTTAATATACAGATGATGTGATTATTCAATATTTTATGAAAATAATATTAAACAAATATAAGAAAATGGCCATAATGATATAATTTTTTTAATATGTTATAAAATTGGATAAATTAAATCTCAAAATATACTAATTTTATTTGGTTTTATATAATAGATATATTTTTAGATTTTCTTAGTAATTTAATTTTTATTCATTTCACCCTTTATACAAATTGTGTTTGGTTCTTAATACTCATAGAAAATAATGTAATATTTTAATTTTAAGTTATTATTTTATTAAATATATTTCCATAATAATATTAGTAGGAAATAAGAATTGAAATAAAAATTTGAAATAAGAAAAATATGAAATAATTAAAAAACTATAAATCTATAAATTATATATATATAATTTTTATTTATTTAATCATATGAATACTTGCAATAAACTTAGTAAATATTTTTTGTTTATATCTTTCTTTAATTCATATCATTTTTAAATACTACGAATTTTTTTTCCAAATATTGTGTTAAGTGCTTTTATCAATATTGTAATCTTAAAAGATCTTCTCAAAAGATTTTAATTATTTAAAAGACAAACCTATCCTTTCTTAATTCAAGTTTGATTGCTATATAGCAATGGCATTTTATGTAATATTAAATAAACTAAATTTGATGTTCTTAAATATACTTCCCAAATATTAGTATTAAGATTATTCAACAATTAAAAAATAATGGCATGAAGGATTCATAAAAACTTTATTACCATGATGATTATACGATTTATATGGATTTATACTTTAATTTTAATATAAACTCATTCAATTTTAGGTAAATTAGAAACTAAAATCATGAAAATAACTAATGATAATACAAAATCAAAGTATTTTTTGTTAATCATTAGTCATTTAAAAATAATCATAAATAAAATTACGAAAAAATCATTAGATTGATTTACTTAATAATTAAAAACTTAAAAGTGAAAGGCAAACCAACATATAATCAATTAAACATAAACCACTAAACCAAAGAATGGCTAATTATAATACATATCCAACAAAACCACTAAATCACTAATATGGTAATTCTAATATTACATAATTATATTAAGGAAAAGCTAAATTATGACTAAGGCAACAAATTAAAATTAAATTTTTTACGCTGACTTTAAAATAAAATAGCTCACAAAATAATGTAACCAAAATTATCCAGGTATACACTTAATCTCTATATTATGAATTGAAAGTAGAATTTGAAAAGGAGTCGACAAACAAGAATTCTGGATTAGATTTTGTTGTAACAGAAATGAGACAGAAATTTAGAAATAAAAAGATATCTCATTTATGTTCCATTTAAAATTAAGGATTGAAATCGGATGATATGGAAAGAGACATGATGGGAATATAATTTCTAAAACTAAAAACATGACAATACAAAATTAAAATATATTTGTCAATCATTTAGTCATATAAAACTCATCACTATGATACAACATATAATAATTTGTTCACGACTTTAAGAAGTTTATTAAAGCTCAATATATAATAAATAATCTAATAAATTAAGATTTATTATACTTAAATATACTTAATCTTAATTATAACTAGACTCCAACAAATTAAAATTAACTTAATTTCAGTTTTAAAAATTTATTTCCCCGCGCAATGCACGGGTACTAACTTTGACGTAGTTTGTTAAACATGAACCACTAAACCATGTAATTATAATAAAATTAAAAAGTTTTGATATATATAAGAACCAATAATATGGTAATTATAAATTTACATAATTATATGAAGGAGAAAGTGACTAAATTATGACAAAAATCCTTAAAATTAAAATTACAATTTTTCAGTTTCACAAAAAATTCAGTAAAAAGCATTATAACTGATATTTTGCCAAAGAACTCCGAGAGATATTTTCAGTACAGAAATGGGAGGAGAATTTAGAAACAAAAAAATCTCATTTATATCTCATTTAAAATTCATGATTGAAACGGGATGAAATAAGACATGCTAGGATGGGAACATAATTTCCAAAACTAAAAAAATGACAAAAAAATCAAAATATATTTGTCAATCATTAGACATATAAAACTCATCGTTGTAATACAATATATAATAAATAGTTTCACGACTTTAATTTTTTTTTATTAAAACACAATATATAATAATTAATTTAACAACTTAAAATTTATTATGTACTGAAATTTATGTAATATTAATTATTACAAAACTCCAACCAATTAAGTTTAACTAAATTTCAGTTTTATAGATTGAATTTTCGTGCAATGCGCGGATTATCACGTAGTGTCTTGCTAATGTGAAATTTGATCATATTTGACCTTGTCCCCAACTGTAAAATATGTGACAATCCGAGTGGACCAAACCAATCCCGCCTACAACCTAGACCGAACAATTTTTTTTTCTCTAAATGCCTATTATAATGAATTTAAAGAAATAAATTTGTGTGGGCAATACATAAAATATTTCTAAATTTGGTTTATTAAAGTAGATATTACTAAAAATATTTTTTAATGAATTTTTAAATTTATTTATCATCAAATAGAATTATTTACATTGACATAGAACAAAATTCAGAATTAATAAATCAGAAAAAGCAAAGCTTAAACTGTTGAAAGGGAAACAAATAGACTATTTAATGACTATGAGAACTCGATCAATGATTCTGAGTAGAATTTCATCGATTCATCATATGTGCATACCTTGATCTCGGGGGGAGGGGGGGGGGATAATGCAAAGATGTGATGTGGAAGCATCAAAATTCATAGCAAATTTACTTATGCCCAAAATTCGTGGTTTCACTTCACCCACTCTGTTAAGTTTATCATAAGAATGCCAATTGTCCAGGAAAAATAATGTTGAACATCCATACTTCGTGTTTCATAAAACCAGCTGCCAGATCCCAAAGTTTTAATAATCTCCTCCAAACCCAAGATCTCACATTATCACGCATAACCCATAAAGAATGAGAGCGAATGAACAACACCTTATATTTTTTTTTAATTCCAATTAGAACAGATTTAAAGTAATAAATTTGGGCAATACATAAGATATTTCCAAATTTTGTTTATTAAATTTGATATTACTAATTTTAGTAATGAACATCACCTTGATTTTTTAAATGCCAATTAGAAGAGATTTAAAGTAATAAACTTGTGGATAATACATAAGATATTTCTAAATTTTGTTTGTTAGAGTAGCTATTTCTAAATTTAGTAATATTGTAATGCCCCAAAAATCACATTGTAACACCCAAAGCAAACCCAAAAGGATATTTTAAAACGTTACTAAAATAATTAAGTAAAATATCGAAATCTCAAAATACACAAAGTCTGAAATCTCATAAAAATCCAAATCCGAGAAATAAAAGCAAATAAAACATAGGAAATATATCAAGTCTTGCACTACAAACGAATTCAATACTCTAAACCTCAACTACATACTCCTCCTTTTCAAAATTGTCTGCACGGAAATAAGAATTTACGTGAGCGAGAAATCACTCACCAAAACTACAAACCCAACAAACATGTACCAATACAATATGATCCTGCACAAAAAAATGTTTATGTATTGGTACCAAAAAAAATATTCAGATTCAATTATTTAAAGGTAAAGATAACTTATAAAATAAATTTAACCAGAACATTTGTTATCACCAAAACAGAATCATATCGGTAAAACATAATAATATCATCAAAACATAATAATACTATTAGAACATAATGATCATATATCAAACAATGGATCATCAGAATGGTACAACCCATCATTGGTCGATCCAAACCATATATTAATAGAATATTTACATAATGAACTTGATAGGCATGCTGGCGGCTAACAAGGTGGTAATGAAGTACGTTCCAAGACATTAACCAGCCCAAATACCACTAACCGAATATAAAATATTTCATACCTATGTTGAGTATGCCGCCAGAGACTATTCAGTAGAGCTAGATAAATTAAAATGATATGTTGATACCAGTATTGACATAATGAATTTATCTCATCATCAGAATCATAATCAGAATAAATCATAATAATAATATAGAAATAACTCAGACATTCAAATAATTTAATCAATCCTTAATTTATATCCCAATAATGTAATTAATTAATATTTAAAATAATTCAAGTATTTAACTATCATTAAAGTTTTTTAAAAATATTATACCAACGTATAATAATACTAAAGGAGTAACTCACCTCAAAATGAATTTTCAGATTTAACGAATCCTCTAACAAATTTTTTATGAGCGCCCTTGAATATCAAATAAATCATTAAATCAACTGTTGGTTCCAAAATTCTGATTACTATACAATCTGAAAGGTCTTAACGAGAGGAATCTATATATCAAATCCTTTTCCAAAACCGGTATAAAACCCACTATATCGGGCCAACTTATTCTTGGTTAAAAATAAAAACATCTCTAACATAATAACCGATTATTGGATAGTGTTATGCTTGGTCTAAGAAGCCCACAACCAGTTTTAAAATCCTTAAGAACCGGTTAAAAACATTCCCATATTTGCATGATTTCTTCAAAATTGGAAAACTTTCCGATCAAGTTCTGATCTACTTAGACCTTGGGTTGACAAACGGTTGGGGCCTTTAGAATATTGAGATTAAAACCTTTTAAAAGAAGTATAAATCAAATCCTAACTCTCTTGAAAACAAATCCACCATTAAAAAATTCGAAACTCAATTTCATGGAATAAGAGAAAGAAAAGAGAATATAAAGTTTATCCAACTGTTACTTGAACACTGATGAGGGTGTAGAAGTAGTTACTGATAGCAACATAAGTTCACATAGCCTAAACCATCATCAAATCTGATTTCAAACACCAAAAAGTTTTCCAACAAAAAATTAAATTTATTTTTGAAAAATTCACCAAAAATCTCTAAATTTGCATAGTAAACGACTTCCACAACATTAATGATTCTAAATGGATATAAATATGTTATACTAGGGTTTCAAAATTCGATACCAAAAAATCAATGGACAATATACTCGTGGGTTGGTTCAATTTTTTCTCTGATTTTGTAGTTTATACACCTTGATTTTGTTACTATTTACATAAATAGCTTTTAACTTACAAAAATTTCCCTTGCAAACAAGATATTTTTTTATTTTTAAATTAATCAATTTAACTCAAATTTTTCTTTTAAAATTTGGGTCACACACACATTCTATGTAATTATAGAAGAGAAAATCTTACAAACTTTTTGTGAACAATCTTTATGTTGTTGCAATCGAATTACATATAAACTATCTAAGAAAGTACCATTTGTAACACTAAATTGCAATACATTTACGAAAATACCCCTAAGATTTGATTTATTGATATGGGTCATCTACTACAACGGCCACAAAGAGACAAAGACTCGAAGAATTGGCAACGAAAGCGACCTCCTTTATTCACTGCCATATGAACATGTTCTTCAGTAATGACTATTTTACCCTCAGAAAATGTGAAAAAACCACTCACTCGTCTCTTTCTCTCTCTTCTGCAAAGCTCTCAGAACTCTGGCAGGAAAAAAGATGATGGGGTTTTTTAACTTTATCCTCTCAAATAATTCTTCTTCTTACTTCGTCTCTCTCACACAGTCCCTACAGTTGTACAATTTCCACATTTACTCTTCTCTCTCTCTCTCTCAATCTCCATCTCTATCTCAGTCTGTGTTCTGTCGTCTGAGCACTCAATGAAACACTGTAATTTGCGCCATAAGGATGCGATGGAACGATAAAAATCAAAACTTTTTCTCAGTGAAAGTAAAAAAAATATTATATTTGTTAAAATAAAATTGAAAAAAAAGACAACAATTTGGGTAGAGTCTCTTTATGTAATCATAAAAATCTAATGTCGGTACTTACACTTCTCTTCTTCTCTATCCTCCGTTTCTTCTTATTCTTCTTCTTCCTCATGAAGGTTTAAAGGCTTTAGTATAACAAAAACGCAGTCGTTTTATATGTGGAAATGGCTCTGTTTGGAGATGTAGTTCTTCTGGGTTTTTTCATCTTTTTGAGCTGTGGGACTCCTGTAAATTCAGAAAATGGTAACTTTTATACTAATGCATGGTATTTCAAGTTCAAAATTTGATAAAGTTTGAAAGCTTTCTGTTTTAGGTTGAACAGAGTTGTTCTAAGTTAAAGAAACTAAAAATATTAGATTTTATTTGATCTTTATCAAAAAAAGGGATTTTTATTTGATTTTAAAGTTTTTTAAGAAGTTTTGCGGTGAAAATGAGAACCTGGTACTTGGGATTTTCTTTTCTTTTTCGCTTTTAATAATTGTTTTTGACTTCATAGGTCTTCTCTAGCTTGAAAAGAAGGTTGATTAAATTAGGGTTTATGTTTTTGATTTTCTTGGAAGTTGACTTTTTTTTTTTATCAAGAACTTGACAAAATACTGTTATTTTTTTTTGTTCCTGTACGTGTGTTAATTAAATATTTTAATTAAAAAGGAGCAACGTTGCTGGAGATTAAGAAGTCATTCAAAGATGTGAACAATGTTCTTTATGACTGGACAGCTTCACCTTCCTCAGACTATTGTGTTTGGAGAGGTGTGACTTGTGAAAATGTCACCTTCAATGTTGTTGCTCTGTAAGTTTTCATCCTTTTTTAGGTTTCTTTTGTTATTGTTTGTGGAAAAAGTTGTAATTTGTTTTTGTGTCTTTTCTATGTTGTGTAGTAATTTGTCAGATTTGAATCTTGATGGAGAAATCTCACCTGCTATTGGAGATCTCAAGAGTCTCTTGTCCATGTAACAGTTTCAACTTATTCTCTGTAGCTTGAGATAAAGATTCTACCTTTTTGCATTTTCTGATTTGTAACTTTTGTCTTCTGGTTTTTCTAATGAAGTGCTCTGCGAGGTAATCGCTTATCCGGGCAAATTCCTGATGAGATTGGTGACTGTTCTTCTTTGCAAAACTTGTAAGAATCCTCAATTTTGATTTGCTATTCATGAAAATTAATTGATAAGTGGTCAGTAGATGAAGTGTGTTGATGTTGGTTTTATTCAGAGACTTGTCTTTCAATGAATTAAGTGGCGACATACCATTTTCAATTTCGAAGTTGAAGCAACTTGAGCAATTGTAAGTTTTCTAGTTAGCCCTGCCTGGCTACGTCTAAGTCTTTTGTGCTTGGTGAATATACTCACAATGTGGAATATAAACTTTACTTTTTTTCCAGGATTCTAAAGAACAACCAATTGATTGGACCGATCCCTTCAACGCTATCACAGATTCCAAACCTGAAAATTTTGTATGTTTCCTCTCTGATACTTACTTACATCTCTGCTATTTATTAGCTATAAAGATGATAAAAGCGCGGAATTTCGGTTGGCTGTGGCAAATTCTAGGGACTTGGCACAGAATAAACTAAGTGGTGAGATACCAAGACTTATATATTGGAATGAAGTTCTTCAGTATCTGTAAGTCTCCATTGTTTTTGAACTTTCTTTCAATGTCACCCCATGCTTAGTGATAACTGTTGTAATCCGATGAGCAGTGGGTTGCGCGGAAACAACTTGGTGGGTGACATTTCTCCAGATTTATGTCAGCTGACTGGTCTATGGTATTTGTAAGTCAAATGAATCTCTTCTTGCCCATCTGATAAGTTCATTTCCCATTTCAATATCTCTGACTTTGTTTTTCTGTTAGTGACGTGAGAAATAACAGTTTGATGGGTAGTATCCCCGAGACGATAGGAAATTGCACTGCCTTCCAGGTTCTGTATGTGCTTCTTTCTTTGCTTCTATACATCCTTACTGAAGTTTTGTTTCTTATGAAAATCTTTTAACTGATTTGGTTATGATGGTGAACTCAGGGACTTGTCCTACAATCAGTTAACTGGCGAGATCCCTTTCGACATCGGGTTCCTCCAAGTTGCCACATTGTTAGTCCTCACCTCTCTGCTGTTACTATATTATTCCAATCTGCCTTTTTTTATCTTTAAAGTAGATTGTTTTTTTCATCTTAGATCATTACAAGCCAATCAGCTTTCTGGGAAGATTCCATCAGTGATTGGTCTTATGCAAGCCCTTGCAGTGTTGTAAGTACTTCTCTTCTAATCAATGAAAATAATTGTAACATTTTTATGAACTTAAAAGGTTCCATTTTTTTAAGACAGAGATCTAAGTGGCAACTTGTTGAGTGGACCTATCCCTCCGATTCTCGGAAATCTGACTTTCACAGAGAAATTGTGATTCTTTACCTTCATAGTCTAATTATTCATTGGAGTTTAGTTTTCAGTTTGAAGTCATATAGTGATTATCATTTTGGCTTTATCTATAGGTATTTGCATAGTAACAAGCTGACTGGTCCAATTCCACCTGAGCTTGGAAACATGTCAAAACTCCATTACTTGTACGATGAACGTTGTCGTCACCTCTTGTATACTCTATTGTTACTATAAATTTTGTTTCATCATTAACAATGTGTACAATATTTTTCAGGGAACTCAATGATAATCATCTTACAGGTCATATACCACCAGAGCTTGGGAAGCTTACTGACTTGTTTGATCTGTAAGTAACTTACCTATGTTTGACATGTTTTGATGTTTCAATATTGATGTGAACTATTTAAATATAGGAATGTGGCCAACAATGATCTGGAAGGACCTATACCTGATCATCTGAGCTCCTGTACAAACCTAAACAGCTTGTATGTATCTCTTTCTTTTAAGAACTTCATGCAGAAATGTTCAAGATTATTGCTTCTATATGATTATGTATCATCTCATTGATGTGTAGAAATGTTCATGGGAACAAGTTTAGTGGAACTATACCCCGAGCGTTTCAAAAGCTAGAGAGCATGACTTATCTGTAAGTATTGACGCTTAGAATCTTAAGAAGTGCAACTTAGTCTTATATGTGATGTGATATAGTTCGCAGCTTTTGGTTTTGGATTTTAAAGGAATTAACTGCCGATTTTTGGTTTTCATTGATTTATTGGTTAAACCAGTAATCTCTCCAACAACAATATCAAAGGTCCAATCCCAGTTGAGCTATCTCGTATTGGTAACTTAGATACATTGTAAGCGTTTCGTGTTTTCTGTAAAGTATAATTTTCCAGGTGTGCCTTGTTCTACAGTTAGTAACTTTTCTGACATTTGAAGGGATCTTTCCAACAACAAGATAAATGGGACCATTCCCTCTTCCATTGGTGATTTGGAGCATCTTCTAAAGATGTGAGCATCCATAACACCTCCACTTACATGTTTTGTTTGTGTAAACAATGAAAAATATAACGGGTGAAGTTCGGATTTCATGTTATAGAAATTTGAGCAGAAACCATATAACGGGGGTACTTCCAGGCGACTTAGGAAATCTAAGAAGCATCATGGAGATGTAAAAGGCATCTTCTATATTTCACATTTTTCTTGGTTAACCAACTGCAGAATTTTCCTGTATTTCACATTTTAGTTCTGCATCAATGTTTCTTTGCCTTTGTTGGTTGCAGAGATCTTTCAAATAATAATATCTTGGGTCCAATTCCGGAAGAGCTTAACCAACTGCAGAATTTGTTTTTTCTGTAAGCAATCTTCCTCTTACCCTTTCCAAGCTGTTGAGAAATTGTTTCATTGTTGGAGAAACTTTGAAGATAGAGCTCAGATAATTGAAATCTATTCAAAAGAAAAACATATAGGGATTGGCACGGTTATCACATACCAGTAAAGTGACAATAAAAATCTGAAAACAGAATCGATGTGGTCAATGTAAGTGATCTATCTAAAGTTGTGTTTCTTCAAAATTGCAGGAGACTGGAAAATAATAACTTGACTGGTAATGTGGATTCATTAGCCAACTGCCTCAGTCTTACCGTATTGTAAGTTGACACCATTGGTTCTGAAACACTTTTTGTGTCTCTCTATGAAACTTGTTCTAAGAACTTAACCCTGCATTCTTGACTAATCCCTGTAGGAATGTATCTCACAACAACCTAGTAGGCGATATTCCTAAGAGCAATAACTTCTCAAGATTTTCGCCAGACAGGTATGGTTATTTAGTAGGGGTTTCGTATTTTTTTCATTTTGTTTTGTTGGCTAATCTTTGACTTTAGCTTTGTTTATTTCTTCTAAAGCTTCATTGGCAATCCTGGCCTTTGTGGTAGTTGGCTGAACTTGCCTTGTCATGTTTCTCGTCCAACTGTACGAGGTGATTATGCTCTTCTTGAATCTTCCATTACCAAAATCTTAGATAAAAGAAGCTAATGCTTTTGATCCTTTTTTTTTGCACAGTATCAATCTCTAGAGCAGCTATTCTTGGAATGGCTATTGGAGGACTGGTGTTCCTTCTTATGGTCCTGGTAGCAGCTTGCCGGCCGCATAATCCTCCTCCGTTTCTTGATGGATCACTTGACAAACCAGGTCTCGACTTGCCAAATCACTTTTAAGAATGTTCTTCACCTACCATTATTGTAATCCAATTGCTAATCTCGGAATTTCTTGGTCTCTTCAGTAACCTTTTCGACTCCGAAGCTCATTATCCTTCATATGAACATGGCACTCCATGTTTACGAAGATATCATGAGAATGACAGAGAATCTTAGTGAGAAATACATCATTGGGCATGGAGCATCAAGCACTGTTTACAAATGTGTCTTAAAGAACTGCAAACCGGTTGCGATCAAGCGGCTTTACTCTCACAATCCACAGTCAATGAAACAGTTTGAGACTGAACTCGAAATGCTAAGTAGCATCAAACACAGAAACCTAGTGAGCTTACAAGCTTATTCACTTTCTCCTTTAGGGAGTCTTCTCTTCTATGATTACATGGACAATGGCAGCCTCTGGGATCTTCTTCATGGTAACTCAAATCGTGCCAACACTCAAAAACATTAACTCTTGAGTCTTCTGTTATAGTAACGTTCTTGCTTGTATGTATGTTTTGTAAAGGTCCAACGAAGAAGAAAACACTTGATTGGGACACACGGCTTAAGATAGCATATGGTGCAGCACAAGGACTAGCATATCTACACCATGACTGTAGTCCAAGAATCATACATAGAGACGTGAAGTCGTCGAATATTCTTCTTGATAAGGACTTGGAAGCTCGTTTGACAGATTTCGGAATTGCGAAAAGCTTGTGTGTGTCAAAGTCACATACTTCAACCTACGTAATGGGCACCATTGGTTACATAGACCCTGAGTATGCTCGCACTTCGCGTCTCACCGAGAAGTCGGATGTCTACAGTTATGGAATAGTGCTGTTTGAGTTGTTAACTAGAAGGAAAGCTGTGGATGATGACTCCAATCTTCACCATCTGGTTTGTCCCTTCTTCCCTCTCTCTCAATCAGTTTTTTCTGTTTGGTTTTGTTCAAAATTATATTTGGTTTGGTTTTGCATAAAAATATAATAAAATACAAATCTTATACTATATAATTTTTTTTACATCTAAAATTTCGAAATTAGTAGATATATTTTCGCATATATTTATAAAAATTGACAATGATAAAGAAGGCTAAAAAGATTTGAATTAGACCAATTCTTTCAAAATTAAGAACATATACTGTTTTGGGTTTATGAATTAGAATTTCTTTTTTAATTACTGTTTAAGATAATGTGTTTAGAATTGATATTTTAGAGTTTAGTGTTTAGATTTAAGGGTTTAGATTAGGTGTAGAGTTTAGTTTTCAGCTATTTTGTTAATTTTAATAGTATGGTCTATTTGTTAATTTTTTTTATAATATGGTCTATTTTGTTAACTTTGGTATTAAATATAGCATATCTTCTTAAGAGTCCCTTTAAAAAATGTTATTTGAGTTCAGTTTTGGTTGTTAATTTGGTATAAAAATATTGTTATAGTTTGATTTCGATCTGAGGAATTCCAGTTTGGTTTGGTATGGTTTTCTGTTCTAATATTGATTTCAGTAAAATCAAATATTATATTATCCTTATGATATTAGTATGTTTTTGGTATGTTTTAAAATGTTATTTAGAGTTCGGTTTATTTGGTATAAAAATCTTCTTATGGTTTAGTTTCCGTTCGAGGAATTTTGGTTTGGGTTAGTATGGTTTTATTTACTAATCTTGTTTTAAATTGATTCACTTGCAAATCAGATAATGTCAAAGACAGGGAACAATGCTGTGATGGAAATGGCAGATCCAGACATCACAGCCATGTGTAAGGATCTCGGAGTAGTAAAAAAAGTTTTCCAACTAGCGCTACTATGCACCAAAAAACAGCCGAACGATCGACCAACAATGCACCAGGTGACACGTGTCCTCGGCAGTTTAATGTTGTCGGAACAACCACCTGTTATGACAGCCACGTCAGCAACGCTGGCAGCTTCTTGCTACGTTGATGAGTATGCAAATCTCAAGACTCCCCACTCTGTTAATTGCTCTTCCATGAGTGCTTCAGATGCTCAGCTCTTTCTTCGATTTGGTCAAGTTATTTCTCAGAACAGTGAGTAAATGAATCTCTAAAACGGTGTCGGTTTTTGTTGTTGTTAGAAAATTAATCTCTTGTAAAAAAATTGTAGACTTCCTTATTATTAGTCACAAGTGTGTGAATATATTATAAGACTGGTATCTAAACTTTGCTATTTTTTAATCCAAAATATATCGTATGCGTAAGAAAGTTGTTGAATAGTTTAAGCGTTTTTGGATTGCATAATGCAATTTGCATCGTTAGCATCAATCAAACTATGTGGAACACTTACGTATTTATTTCATTGTGCTTTCAAATTCATTTGAGCATTCATTACTTCTCTCCAATATAACATACAATTATCGATGTACATATCTATAATCTAATACAACAAACCACGATCAACAACAAGTTTTTGTACGTTATAGTATGATGCCGGTGAAAGATTATATTCAGGCAAAATATTTTTCGCAAAATCTATTATCGCATCAACACATTCTTTCACCAAATTGTATTCCGTCTTAATAGTCATCATTCTACTTGCAGATGATAACAGTGAATAACCTTCTCTATAACCGCTATATAGTGGCTGCTTCGCTGTATCTAACCCTATCTGCATCATAACCGGCTGACTAAATGTTCTCCCTCAACACATTATTCACCATCTCAACCGTACTTTCACCTAAATATACTTTCGTTCATCTTATATGTCATCTGCAATATATGGTTCACTAGTAATACCATAATCATAATTTATTTTTCCATGTAAATATCAATCTTATAACCCGGCATAAACTCATTATTGTACAAGTTATGCCAAACTAACTCAACCTTAACGTAATGAGAATTCCGGCATATACTACATGGACATTTAATCTTACTATTTTTTTTGCTCCCGTTGATATCCGGCCAATCCCATGAATTCGCAGATTCCTCGTGCATAGTCATCTTGTAGTAAGTTCGACTCCGGATTCATCATAGGTTCGCATATCCATGACCAAAAATATTTACCATAAAAAATATCTTTTCAACTTTTGCAGTTTCTATAATGTGATTAATGAATAAGTGGTGTGAATGAATGAAAAATATGGAAACATATATATAGAAATCGTAACCGTCGAAAATCCGTCGGTATGTACGAAATTCAGACGGTTATGACAACGTTTATATTAACGTTATTATTTATCGACGGATTTCCAACGCATGTCGGTCAGAAATCCTTTGGAAGTTATAGTTCATAAATTCTGATGGATTTTTGACGGATTTGTGCTTGTCCGTCTGAACTCCGTCGATTATTTTTTGACAAATGTTATCAGTCCTAAAATCGTGGCAAAACCGTCAAAAATTCCATCGGTTTTGTGGCTGCCTTTTTGTAGTGATCAGCAAAACAAGAAGAAGAATTTGCGATGAAAACTTGGCCCAAAATAATGAACCACCAAAACACAATAAAAATAGGTCTTCTTGGTTACGTCGAACAAGCCCAAACGTGAAGGATTAGCCAGAGCACTGTTGTCAATGGCCTTCGCTTATCGATATGTCGAAAGAACCACCAATTCTCTCTTCGCGGTTTTAAGAAATCAAAAGATGGTCGTGAGAAAATATCACCACTAAAATTTTAAAACGAAACATATTAACCTTAACCCAACCAATGATGGAGCTGTATAAGCTTCCAAATTATTGTTAAAATAATTATTATTATGGTTATTAATCTCTCTCTAGCTAAATATTATTAATGAAGATTATTATGACAACTAAGAATCTAACTATTTAACTAAAATAAATCAATATCTCATTCCTAATGAAAGTATATTATTCCTAATGAAAGTATTTAGCATTTTTAAAAAGATTTCTATGAAAGCTACATACTTATAATCTTTTTTAGAAACTGAGATAGATTTTTTTATTTTGTAAATAAAAGTCTATGGAAAGTAACTTAGATTTTCTATTTCTTAAAAAATACAGTTGCTTTTTAAGTAAACAAAAAGCTAAGAAAATATAGACTGATTTGATATCTCAATGTGAGATACTCAGAAATATTTTTGAAATGATCAAAAATATTTTTAAAAAGATAAAAAAATATTTCTTTTCCTGGATGAAGAATATTATCCTCTTATCAAACATACAAAGGGTTAAAAGAAATATTTTCATCTCTCAAACCCTTCCAATCTACATATTCAAGAAAATATTCCACTATTTTCAAACATGAATTCCACAGCTATATGAGTTGAAACTAACCTTCGTCGTGCAAAAGAAGAAGATAAAGTTGAAAAGTTCGTAGAAGAAGAAGTGGTAGAGAAGACGATGGAGTAATAACTACTATTATTTTCAGCCTAATTAGAGAAGCAGAAGAAAAAAGAAGATATGGAGACGAAGATGGGCATGATTTTTGCCTGAAATCGTGTTGCTCATCGTGAAATCGATTATCCGATTCGAGAATAGTGTTGTTTATTTTTTTATTCGATTCTGATATGAAATTTCATTTTTTCTATTTTGGGCTCATTATAGTTTTAGTTGAGGTGCAACTATTATTCATAGTTTTAGTTTTGTTTTTGGTTTAAGACTCAATTAGTTTTTTAGGTCCAATTAATATTAGACATGTTTGCTTATGTTATTTTTCATTGAAACCGAATAATAATAAATATTTAACATAATTATAAATTCACGATTACATTATTCATGAATAAAATTTTAATTTCATTTATAACCAACTTCAAAAATTAAAAATTTCTTAATATTTTATATTATATTAAACAAAACAAATAATTAACAGAACCCCCCCCCCTTGCGGGTATATCCTAGTAAAAGTTTTTAAAAATTTACTAGTATGAAAACTTACGATTCACTTTGTTTTTCTCATCTTTTTTTATTCATTTAAAATTTTTGGTTTGAAACTATTACAGTTTTGGATCGTTTGTTAGTGATGAATTCAAATCATTAATATTTTCTTAAATTATGCTTATGAAATTGCATACCTCTTCGTAAACTCTTGGAGAGGTTTTCTTTATTCCATTACAAGATCGGGAAGAGAGGTTTGATCTTTCTAATTTTTTATTTGATTATAATATAATTACTATCTTCACATGGTTTTATTTTATTTTATTTATTAATTTTTTGATATTTGGGTTAAAAAAAAATGCTATCTTATGTGTAGTATGCACACATTTAGGCGGGCCTACACAATAAATGTTTGTTTTACTTATCACTTTTTTTTGAATATTATGTTAAATTATACTCAAGAAAAAACACCTTTTTACAACAATTGTGGCTGAAAGTTTAAAAAGAAAACCCAAGAAAAAGAAAAGCTCGTCATAGAGATTTGGAAGTGGTTGTCTCGTTAAAACCCATCTCCGGAAAACCCAATTGGGACAAAACTGGATGATGGAAAAAGGAGTACATACCGACTTCCAAAAGAGCTGAAAGGAGAGTTGAAAACAAAACCAAGAGTGATATAATTACAATCTGGTAGAGAACCAAGCTTGGAGACCATCCATATGAATCCCCTTTTCTTGTGGTGTTGAGAGTCGATTTCGCACCCTTAGGTCCATATCTTTCAGCAATCTGTCCTCCGATAAATGAGCCTCACCATGATGCCTTCGATTACGCTCCATCCATAAAGAGTATACCGCCACTTGGAATACGTACTTGATGATAAAAGGGGATGTGTCCCTAGCTCCTGAAATCAAAACATTTGTGAGCAGAGTTTGTAGGCAAGAGGTATACATGTGGCGAAGAAGCCCATATGTGAGGCGATTCCATATGCGAGAGCTAAAAGGAAAGGAGAAGAAGAGGTGCTCCACCGACTCAAGGGGTGACAAACGGAACATGCAATCTGAATTAGTGTTAGAACTCCAAAGACTCATCCTATCCCCTATAGACAAACGATTCAAAGCAACCAACCAAACAATAAAGGAAAATTTCGGGGTTGCATGATTAAACCAGATTCCATTACACCAAGTGACACGCGAAGTAGGCTCACGAACATGAGTCTAAGTCTCCTTAGACAAGAAGCGAGCCTTAAACTTACCTGCCAAACCTCGCCAAACAGGCATGTCAGCGGCATTGGAAGCATTGTTCTTCAACTTCACTATTTCAAAATCTATGTGAGCAAGGACTTGGGAGAGACGGTGACGGGTTCTATGGCTAGCAAAGACTTCCTCCAAAGTCGTTGATGGTGGAATCCCTAAGTCAATGCTACCGCGAGTTTCAAGTAGATCGAATAACCTACCTAGATCACACCAAACATTAAACTAGAACGAAGTGAAAGAGCCATTCCTTACCTCTACTTTGTGGAATGCCTTGGCCTCAGCGCGGTACTTCAAAAGCTTACGCCAAATCCAGGAGCCCGAGCTCATGGATATATTCATCGACCAGAAAGAACCCTCTCTTATAAGGTGCTTGTAAATCCAGTTTACCCAAAGAGATTGACGAGCTGAAAGAATATGCCAAATCAGCTTAAAACAACAAACCTTATTTACCTCACTCAAAGCTCGAAGACCAAGACCTCCCTCCGCTTTTGGTTTGCAAACCCCCTCCCAAGAAACTTTGGCCTTATTAGAATTAAGTGATGGACCAGACCATAAGAACACCGAACAAATCCTCCCCACTTCTTTAATACAAGCTCGCGGTAAACGAAAGACTGACATCCAGAAGTTAGTGATACTCGCAATAACTGAGGAGAGGAGTTGAAGCGGACCCGCAAAGGATAAGAATCTATTCTTCCAGGAGCTGAATCGAGCACGGATCTTCTCAATGAGCGGTTGATAGTCTGTGGATGTCATCCTCTTAGTCAATAACGGGAGGCCTAGGTACTTAACTGGCAAATCCCCAATAGCACACGGAAAAGACTCCATGGATGTGCAGACAGTCAGGGAGATACCCGTGATGAATAAAGTTGATTTCTCCAAGCTTATAGTGAGACCTGAAAAAGACTTAAAGTGATCAAAAACCTGCAAAATTCCCTGAATAGATCTTATCCTACCATCCAAAAAACCATAATGTCATTAGCAAAGCAAAGGTGAGTGAGAGATACACTCCGCACCCCGGATGATAACCTACTTGACCCGTCACCGCTGCTTTGTCTAGCATACAAGATAAAACATTCATACAAATGACAAAAATATACGGAGAAAAGGAACAACCTTGTCGAAGACCGCGCTGACTGCCGAAGAAACCTACTAACTCGCCATTAAGCTGAATTGAAAAGGACTAAGTGGTAATACAAACCTCAATTCAGCAGATGAAGAGAGGAGGGAGCTGAAGTGCTTGAAGAATATTCATCAGGAAGTCCCAATTAACCGAATCAAAAGCCTTCGAGATGTCAATCTTCATTGCGCAACGAGATGCAATATTATTTTTGTGATAGTCCTTAACTAGCTCGGAAGCCAGAAGGAGGTTCCCCATCATATACCGGTCTTTGATAAAAGCGGATTGGTTTTGTAAAATGAATCCCGAAAGAATAACCTTTAACCTGTTAGCCAAGAGCTTGGAAATAATTTTGTAAAGTACATTGCAACAGGATATAGGCCTATAATCTTTCATCCCAATCATTCCCAACTTCTTGGGAGTCAAAGCAAGAATTGTGGAGTTTAAACCTTTCGGCAAAAAACCAAAAATAAAAAAAGATTGAATGGCCACCACTAAGTCCTTACCAATGATTGGCCAAGTCTCTCGGAAAAACTCCACCGTGAACCCATCAGGACCTGCAGATTTATTCAAAGGCATAGAAAAAAGTGTACGCTTGATTTCGACCTCCGTTACCTCAGTTAGGACGGCTGTCTTTTCCTCCTCCGAGCAGCTGTAGTTTATTATCACTGCTAGATCCTCAACCGAGCTCCTGGCTGGGGGCTGTTCCTGCTCAGAAAACAAGTTAGAATAATACCTTATAGCCTCCGTGTGAATGTCCTCCTTGTTTGTAAGATGTCTCCCATCCAGGGACTGAACTACATTGATTGCATTCCTCACTTCCCTCTCCTTGATAGCATTATAGAAGACTTTATTTTTTTTGTCTCCAACATTAAGCCAATGGAGCTTGGCTTTTTGTCGAAGAAAGTTCTCCTCCAGCCTCGAAATTGAGTCCCAAACAGCAAAAGCTTGGGATTCCTCATGAATGCAAATCTCATCCGGCTCTTCTAAGGTGGCGAGCTGCTTGGTACAGAGATCCTGAAATGCAGACTCAGCTCTGGCGGTCAAGTGATGGATTCGATGCCGGCTGAACTCTCTAACTTTTGGTTTAAGAAGCTTCAGCTTTTTCGAGAACCGGTATAAAGCGGATGTCGAGTGGAATAATGGGACAGTGGAAACCCAATAAGCTTGAATCATTTGCTTGAAGTCAGCCAGCATGAGTAGAGCATTTACAACCTTGAAAGGAACCTTAGGTCTTGACTGAATGCCAGAAAGTGAGACAATCGCACAGAGGTGATCTGAGCAACCGTGAGCTTCAAACAGATAGCACGAGTTCATTGGGCGGTGAAACCAACTAGAATTAATCAAAATCCTGTCTAGCTTCTTACACACTAACCCATCCTCCCGCTTATTACACCATGTGTATAGCGGACCGTGGTAAGCCATGTCACTAAAGGAACAACACCTAACCAGCTCTTGAAAATCTCCCATTCCCGGAAGCTCAACGTGAGTTGAGGAAGCTAACGAATGCTCCCTAGAAGCTAGAATCTCATTAAAGTCTCCGAGACACATCCAAGCTTTACCACTAAATCGGGAGATGGTTTCATTTGGGTGTTCCGGCGAGACATCACTAATCGCTGGATTTGTTTGTACTTGTTGAAGCTCCAAAGTTTCAGGAGCAGAGCCGGAGTTAACCATTGTGTTACCGTCTCGGTTCAGAGCAGA
The DNA here is from genome assembly GCA_963922655.1 of Cardamine chenopodiifolia. NCBI lineage: Eukaryota > Viridiplantae > Streptophyta > Magnoliopsida > Brassicales > Brassicaceae > Cardamine > Cardamine chenopodiifolia. The sequence goes on along the minus strand of OZ000486.1, from coordinate 9,701,267 downwards.
GCTGACTACAGCAGAGTAATCCAATATTGCCTCCTCAGAATCGCGAAGAAGATCAAATCTTGTTGGTGATGCGATAGACACTTGACCATAGGTCAGTTTAGGTGTTTTTGATTTTTTCCCACCAGAATGGTGAACCATAGACCAAGTTGCGTCCGTAGAAGAGATGACAGGCGATGAAATGCTAATTTCTCCTTCTTCCATCTCACTCACAGAATGCACTAACAGACCAGAATCAAGCTTATTGTTAACAACTTTCATATTCAGATTATCCACGGGGACTGAACAATCCTGACACTCCGAAACCAGTTGCTCACATGGTGACTGAGTTGAAACAGAGCTAAAAGTGATGGTAGAAGTGTGAACCCGTGGTGGAGAGTTTCCTGTTTACCCGCAACGCCCTGATCTTCTGAATTAATAAGCAAGCTCTGTTTTCCAGCCTAGACCAGAGTCTGACCTGGACTGGAGATCGAAGTCTGCAACAGTTGAGATGTGGTGATGGAGTGGGTTATCCCCGGCGGTGGTGACTCACTGGCCTTTTTAGCCTCTGTCGTGTTTTGGAGTGTTTTTGAACCAGAAATTTTCGGCAAAGAGTTTCCCGAGTTAGGCTGGACCTCCAACTACACACCTACAACTTCACTCAATGTCGCCCATACCTCTGAAGCAGACAGAACCGTAGCTCTGTTTTTTTCAGCATTTAACTCTGAAACTGCTGAAGTGGAAACTTGAACTTCAGCCTAAGAGACAGAAGGTTTTGGAGGAGATAAGCACCAGTTTAGAGTGTGTCCCCACTTCCGACAACCAGAACACCTAGGAGGTAGCCAAGGAAACTCATAGGACACTCGGAACTCTTCCCCATTGATCTGAAAGTAGATATGATCTTTAAATGTGGAGGATAAATCAACGTCTACGAACACTTTGGCTTCGTCAAAGCTAGTAACTAATTCTGTGTCTCTGTGTAACCGAATTGGGGTGCCAAGGGGACTAGCGAGAAATCTCAACCCCTCCCACATAAACAAAGAAGCCGAAACTTGTTTAAGGATAATCCACATTGGCATCGAGCGAAGTGAAGGCTGAGCTTCTTCTGCATAAGGGGACCATTTTGATACAATCATTGGAACGTCACATATGTTCCACATCCCTCGTCTTAAAACACGCTATCTAGCTCCAAAGTTTCGGAGACGAAATTTAATGGTTGTGTCATTTATCTCAAACGCATCCACTTTGATATCTTTATTGCTAAGATTCCAGATTTTGTTGACTATTACGTGAACTTTGGCGATGTGCGGAGCTTTGGAAGTGAACCTTCCCACCAAAAAATCCTCCCAAAGAGGTTCTGAGTGTAAAACTGCTGCAGGAACAGAGTATACGCTTCGCCTTTCCACAGTGGTAGCCGCGCAGTCGAAACGTTTTAAGCTGTGGGAGCCGCCCTTCCTAGTTACATCAGCCCATGAAGTTGCAATCGGTGTAACTACAGGTGCAGATTGTTGGAGAAGCTGTTCTTCTACAGAAATCTGATCCTGGCTTGAAGCAGAGGGAAGAGGAAGAACAGAGGCTGAAGCTGTTGAAACCGTCCCTTGCGAAGTTGTATTACTCATCACTTTACACTTGCTAAGACATACAAGACAAGTTTAATTATTTACTTGCTAATTTCTATTCCTTACGATCACTTTGGAATGTATTTTTGAAATTTAAGGCTAAGACAGCTTAACCCTGCATGACTTACAATCATTTTATAAGTTTATTCTTGGAATATTTAGGGCCTAATAAAAAATTATCTGAATATCACAAATTTATCCAACTTATAGCAAACACGAAAAACGGGTTATTTTCCTTTTTTTTTTTTGTTTAATATCCTTGTTTTACTATCTAAATGTATAGACGGTGAAGAAATCGTCGCAAAAAAACGATACATAAATTCTCAGTGAAAATGATTTTCTTTTGTCGGAAAGGTACAATTATGTAATTATGTATGTTTTATTTTATGGTTACAACTATAATTGTTTACAATATATATATATATATATAGCAGATTGGATCTAATTTTGTTATATTCATTGCAGGGATGAAGTGCTCGAGGTAAGAATATATAGAATAAAATATATGAAGGAGATGCATATATATGTATAGAATATTTCTATATATATTTATATACACAATTTTTTATTTAAAATTTAGGAAAATAATAATAGGATAACTGCACTGAACCCCGTCAAAAATACCCGTGCTGAGAAGATGTCAATTTTGAGGTAAAATTTTTAGAAAGAAAAATGATTGAAGATTTTATGAAAACATGTTCTTACTAACGCTATCCACTATTTTGTTTTTACTAAAAGGACTATTTAATGATTTATAAGGGATTGGGAGAATCCGCATGGAGTTGATGATTTGGACCGACTCAAAATAATGGAAAATTTTATAGTTAAGAAACTAAGCGAGATCAATGACATGAAGGTAATTATAGGTTAATATATAATAAAAGACGATTCACTATTCCAAAAGTTAAATGTGGCTAAATTTTCACTCCAAATTTTACTTTTTCAGATTAACATCCAATAAGACGAGTAAATTCTTACGTGAGTTCAAATGAAACTTATTTGGACTAAACCGATTGAAGATACTAAAAAAGATTATACAATATGAAGTTAAATATGTTATATATTTTTTTCACAACAACTCGTATATGATATTAATTCTCTTTTTACCATATTTATAGTTCATAACTATTTTTGATTTTTTTGGACCTACATCTAGAGATTGCACAATATGCTTGACCAATTTTCAAAAAAAATAAAATACATGCACTAATTTTTTTTCTTCTGTGGTTAACGAAGGTTTAAGTGATTTTACATCATATATGAGATTACATTCGCACATAATGTGAATATTTGCATATTAATTCATGCAAAATTTCGGAGATATTTTACTCATCAATTTACACTTAAATCAGTTAAAGTTTAATTATTCGCTTGCCAATTTCTTCCTTAAAGCTAAAACGGTTTAACCCTGCAAAACCAATAGTTATTTTCATAGTTTACTAGTGAAATGTTATATCCTAGTTGATGTGTGTGATGGCTGAGGTTGGTTCGCGAGTGTCCACTCTTCTTTTGTGTATCCCAATCATTTTTCAAAGCTTCTCCTTGAACTTCTGTCTTTTCATTGGTATCGGTTCCTAGGAGTGGTTGTGATGGTTTTAGGTTATGTGATATGTTTTTCTTTCATTGCTGAGTTTGGTTCTGCTGGTGTTGTTCCTTTTTGTGTTCGGTTTAGCACATTTTTCGAGCTTTCAAGTCTTCTAGAGGCAGCTTTACTGTATGTTCTTTCGAGCGCTCTTCCCTTTGGCTCAGCTCCAGCGTCTACAAGTTCTTTGTGATTGATCGTGGGAGTGTTTTGGTTCAACATGTTTATCAGAAACTGAAGAAATTGGTGCAAACAAAAGCCTTTCAAACAACCGGCTCAACTAAAATTTCTAACTCGAGTTGCGTTAAATGGTTGATATTTGATGTTTCAGGTTTTAAACCCAACTAATTCCTGTAAATGTACATAGCACGCAATAGTATAAAATAGGGTCGAATCCACAGAGAGCAAAGTCACACTACAAATTTGTATGCAACAAGTACAGCTAAGACAAAATATAGAGTGTTGGTTGTAATGATTGCATCAAAGTAAATTAAAGCGATGTAAACTATATGGAGACGAGCGTTGGGTGCAGGAAATTTCGCATGTATCAATGATCGATAAGCAATCTAACTAGTCAAGGATTTTTAACGAACCATTCTAAAAATCGAATCACTATTGTAAAGCTAACCTACTCACAGCGCTAACTATCTAACCATAGGTTCTAGACACTAAACTGCCGAATGAGCTTAACCTACTCCTAAAGTCGGTCGATTTTGGTTTTGTCACCTTGCGGATCAATCGATCCCTACTCAAAAATGTATCACTCCATTAATTCTTCATTCGTCAATCTGAAGTTTGATCGGTCGATCCCAACTTCTCTTCTTTTGATTCTTGAAATCTTGAAACATTTAGAGCTGGTCCATATCATCCATTTAGCTCCAACGACTTGTAAAACTTGTAAATGCTATATACAAGACCAAAACGACACAAAACCTATCCTATACCTAATTAAGGACACTAAAAACATATGGAATCAAATGTTAAAAACCATTATAACCATGACACATCAATTCCCCCAGACTTGACCCTTTGCTTGTCCTCAAGCAAAAACAAACAAATGAAATCAAATATAAAAGAAATGTTTGAAAACGGGAACTTACACACTCCTTTAGATTCCAACGCGTTGAAATTCCAATCCCTAAGAACTTAAAAAAGATAAATAACCAATTAGTACTACATGTATTTTACCATAAATATATCAATCATTACCATACTCTGGCTCTCGAGATCCTAAAGAATTTATGAAATATCCATAATAGATCCTTTAACATTCAAAAAGAGAATATCAATCGCGAGAATGGGTTTGGTATGGAAGGCTAGCTTGATGGTGGCTGAAGTGTTTAGACTCTGATGTTTTGAAGACTGATGCAAGTCATTGCGCAAAATCACAGTAAGATGAAGACCAAATGTTGTACACAATCTTACTAACTTTGGAATCTCTGTAAATATCTATAAATTTCCTGACTAAGTTGAATTGGTGCTAAGATAACAAATTAGACTCTACAAAGACTTTATTTCAGTTCCTTCTTTGTCTTCTTTTCTTTCTCAGGTTTATGCTTTCTTTTTTTTGTACAACAGATCGATCGATCCAACTTTGAATCGATCGCTACCTACTTATTTTTCTGTTTTTTATTTTTTTTGCCGGAAAGGAAAAGCTGGAACCAGTTCTAGTCATACATGTTTTTCACCATAGACAACTCAAAACGTGGATTATCTAAGTAAAAGAGAGCATTAATCTTACTAGAGATCCTTAGAGAAGAAGTTGTGTCGATCCGCATTCTCCATATTTTTTGTACATAATTGCACATGATGATGATGTAACAGAGGCATGTGGTATTGAAGAATGGATATGGTAAAGGTGTGGTCTCAAGCTACAGAGCTTGGCCATTTAGAGTTTTTGAAAGGATGGTAGAAAAGTGGAATTAAACTTGAAATGTTGTGATTCAATGCGCGATATCAAACCCCTAATTTGAGAAGTTAAGTTAGTGTTAAAGACCCTCTAAGATAGAGTCAACGTTAGATCATTATGATTTCCAAAGAATAGAGAACTTCTGGTAAAGTCGATACACTGAAGTTTTTCCAATCGTTCTCTTCTGAGAACAATCAGCGTTAGAAGTCTTGTTAGAAAGTTAGTCAACACAAAAAATAGAATCCAAGAACAGCATACAATATTCCCATAGTTTTGACTCGATAAAGACGACTCTCAAATAAGAAAAGAAAACACAGCGTTAGTGACAGGCATACACCTTTCCTTGGACTTACTTCATTACGCCCCACTGTGAAATAAAATTAAAGGAAAGAGTGTTGCAAATAACAACACTGAAACAAATACATGGAAGCAAATAACAAAAGGAAAATGAAAAAGTATAGGGAAACAAATAACATATACAATAAAGCGCATGCGCTGTGAATGCTAGTTGTATCACCTTCGAGACTCCTCCTCTTTCTACCCAAATGCTCATCAGCGTCTACAGTGTAGAAGCTGGGAACCGATGAACCTGCTTGATCAACTAAGAGAGGAAATAGTCTCATGCTGCATAGCCATGGCATTGGAAGTAAGATGGTATGGAAGAGTGATGCAGGTATGTGGTATCCTTAATAGGTGGAACATAACAGCAAGGACGAATCCGAGAAAGAGCTCCCAACAATTTCTCCTGTATGGTGTTGCCCTTCTTCGTAGTATCAACCATCCACCTCTTAATATCTAACTAAGGCACCTGTCTGAGCTCAAAGGCTATATAAGCACTGGAATCCAGTGGCAGCAAAGGGGATGTAGATGTCTGTGGATGAGAAGACGTGGAATCTAGAGTTGGAGCTCTCTAAGCCTCATCATAAGAATCCTCCATAACAGCTCCTGGAACACGTCTAGACACGTCTAAACAACTCCAAGACGCAACCAATTAATAGGCACACGACGCAGGAAGGCATGCGATATGTTCTACTGGTCTTAATTCACAGCACTCCATGACTCAGCCAATTGGCAGGCTTTGGCAAAATCTACTATATCTAGCTTGTTATGGGGAAAAGAGCTAGCACTTTTGACGGGTCCATCCCCTGGGTTCAGTTGCAAGTGATTAATCAAGCAATAAGCATTAAATATAAGTCTAGAAAAGAATCATAATCATATGAGTGTGGGAAAATAATCTAACAACCTATACAAAACAAACCATGAATCCCCTTTAATTAACCCCACCAAACCAAACAAAATAACTACTCACACATGACGAAAAAAACCATATCAATAAGATTTAATGGAAAGAAAAATCAAATATAAGTTAATGAGGGTTTAAGGGATTTTCTCTGTAGAGTAATGGATCTCCTCCCTTAGACAAATAGAAATTAAAATCACCATGAGAAGATGTGAGAAAAGAAACAAGGGAGGAACCAATGGAGGTGGATGAACTCGAAGGTGTCTTCATGGATGTTAGGGAAACTTTGTTCTTCCTTACACACGCTATATTTGCATAAGGACTTGCATTTATAATAGTTAAGGCGGTGGGATTAGGTTTAGGTTTTCTGGGGACAAAATAATTGAAGTGATGTTGTTTTGGTCTCAGAACTGGTTGAAAGAGCTGTAGCATGCCATCGGGCCTTATGGGTACTCTGGAAGAGGTTTATGGTGTGGCACCAGCTCTTCCTGGCGCACCAGGAGGTGGCTTCAAAGGAACGGTTGTATCTTTGATGAAAAGAAGCAAAAAGGAGAAAAATGATCGCCATGACAGTTTCAGAGCACCAGAAGTTTGGCATCCGTTGAAGGTCTTTCAATGCACCAAATTTAACATTCTTGGAGTCATTAGAAAGCTAGAAGAATCACCTTTCATCTTGGAGGTGAAAGGTATGGCGTTTGAATGGCATGAAATTTTGGTCCGATTTCACTTGGAGATGAAAGGTGACTCTTCTAGCTTTCCAATGACACCAAGAATGTTAAATTTGGTGCATCGGAAGACCTTCAACAGATGCCAAAATTCTAGGGCTCTGAAACTGTCATGGCACTCATTTTTCTCCTTTTTGCTGCTTTTCGTCCAAGAACCCGTAACTGCTCTTGGACACTAGCTATTGTGCAAAACAGCAAGAAATAATGAAACTGTTTATGTCCACGGTTTCCTACTACTTCTTCGTATAGCAACTCTCTTCTTTTTCCTTCTTTCTTATTGATTTCCAAAGACTTAGATTTTTTGTGGGGATTTCTGTAAACATCTCGGAATCATCTGTAAAGTGATCCGTGGCATTTTTTGGGATTTCCCGTGCTTCTAAGACTTTTTATTCCCTTTCCTTTCTTTTTTTTTTGTTTTTTTTGTTCGAAAGGAAACGTTTTTTTATAAACATGTGTTTCATAGGCTACGAATTTGTACCTTATTTTAGTGATTACCATAGACATAAAAAAACTCTCAACTCAGATCTCTATACTCCTTTATGTTTCTGATGATTTGGTCTTCTTTAGAGGAAAACCATGTTGTTCCTTTCTCTCCAATGTTTTTCATATAGCTGCAAATGAAATAGGAAATAGAGACAATTATTGGTTTAACAAGTGAGTGGTAAAAATAGAGAAAGAAGTCATGTATGTTTATGCTCTAATATCTATGGTTTTTACATGTTTAAACCTTTGTTTTCATCACTTTAAATATCATCTTGCATCATTTAGGAGTTCTATATATGCATTTTAGTCTCATTTTGCATTATCTTGCATTTTAAAGTCATAAGTTGTATATATTGCATTTTGCAAAGTTTTAAAGTCTTTTTAGGTGCTTATGAGACTTGGAGGATCTTGAAACCTTAGAAACGAATATAGAAGCAAGAAGAGATGAAAAAAGTGAAGAGGAACTTGTAGCAATCACCCAAACCGCTCGAAATCCGAAGTCACATTCCGTGAATAGCCGGGGCATTGAGGAATACCCAGAAAGGTATTTAGGGCTGAAATATTGCATTAGAAGAAAGTCTTCATGTGCCCACTTTAATCTTCAATTTGCTTTCAAAATAGGAAATTGAGTTAGTTTTCCAATGGAAATTGTTTCAAGTCATTTGGATATATATTCCAAGAGTTATGGTCGAATTTGCTGGGCAAATATCATCTTTGCCGCGAATGAAGAATGAATCATAAATTTTTGTTGAGCAAAATTTTCAGGGTTGACCTCGATATTTTTGTTGCCTCCATATAAATATTTGTCTAATTACCTCTAAAATTAAGTTTTCTTCTCTCTAGAGTTGGTTTTTAGATCCAAACTCTCTTTAAATGTTTTGGATTGATCTTCACTTCTATATTAATTTATTCAAGTTTATCTCTTTTCTTTTTATTTTTCTTATGCTTACTTATTAGATATTTAGTTGAATAATGGGTAATGCTAGATTAGGAAGAATTGATGATCAGATGTCAATTATTGTTAGATCTTTCATTTAGATTATTTTTCATGCTAGTTTTAACTTGATCTCTCAAAATCTAGATATATAGGATTTCACGTCCGGAAGGTGTTCGATGAAAATACTTGAACTAAACCTCTTATGAGGTTTACATACCTAGCGAATGAAAATTGATGATTAGGTTTTTTTAATGAACTTATTGGACTTATTATTAGTGCACATTGATCATTTGAAAGATAACGAGAGTTATTAAATATTGGATGATTAATAAAGTAATTAGTGCCATGGAAGTGAATTATTAATATTTGCGAGTTCCATGTTCTGGGATGGTGTTTTATTCAATCTCTTGCATCATTGATTGATTGTCAATACATTCCCTTGATAGTAAAAACCATGATCCAATGCATTTCTTTTATTTTACTTCTTGCATCTCAATTCTTAACATTTATTTGATTAAAAACAAAAAATCTAAAATTTTTGCTCAAGATATGTTTGAATCTCGAATCTCTAGTCCTTACGGATTCTTGAGGAGCAAGCTCCTGATTCCCATGAAGCTCCAAGGTCTCCACTTCACCTTTGTATATATTTTTTGTTTATTTCATTCTTGAGTTTTTTTTTGTTTTCTTTCACGACTTATTTCTCACTGAGATGGTGAGAAGTAAGTCCGGGGGAGGGAACCGTGTACTAACTTCATTTTGAGTTGTTATGGTTTGCCTTTTATTGAGTAATTTCATCGTACATAATTATATGCATTGAAAAAGCCAAAAAATCAAAATTGTTTTGAAACAAATACACAATAATAAGCATCTAGGTTTGCATTTGCATATGCATAGGGGATAAACTACCATGTGAAGGGCCATGCTTAGCTTGCAATGTGATTCCCTTGATAATGCTATTGTATTGCTTAATCGATCTTCAAAATTTTGTATCTTTGCACTTTGATCTATTCACTCGAAAGATGGACTCGTGATTGATGTTTGCTTGATTGTTTCCAATTCAAATCTATTGGAATTTAATTAGGACTTAACTCTCTCGCTTAGGGGTTCAAAATTTTCTCACAGGTTTTGATCGATACATCCAGTTTTTCATATCCCTTTTACCTATTTCTGCTAAACCGAATGGCCATTTTCACTCCAAATCTGGTTTCCCACCCATTTCCTAAACCATTCATTCTAACCTTCATTGATTTGCTTGAATGAGGCTTTTTTCCCTTGATAATATTACATGGGCAAAATCTTGAGATTATCGGGAATGAAAAGCCTTAACCTCCATTAAGATCTAGACTCTAGAACATTAATAGCTAGCATCTAGGGTGAGAGGAAATAAAGAAGATGCAGTCTTGTTGATGATTGAGAATGGGCGTGGAGAATGGAAAGAAAAAGAGAAAAGAGTGAGAATGGAATAAAAACACTCTAGGGATCCAAAAAGAAGTAATGACTAGTAATAGAAATGTGCCTTGAACCTTCCTCTTTGTCTAATAATATAAGAAAAATGATGAGAACATAAATGAAATAAGAACAGAGGGGCCAAGGAAAATACCAAAGAAAAGAAAAAGAAGAGTCAATGGTTTGAAAAGAAATAATCTCTTAGAGTGTTTGAAAAGAGAGATGCTTTGAAGTGGTGGAAAGTTAAAAGTAAGATTGTGGGGGTTTTAACCTCTGAAAGTGAGGATAAGAAAAGGAAAGACTAGATATCACAATGATTATTGGACTGGGTAGAACAATGGAGGTTGAACTTGTATGCATAAATTGTTCTCTTCTTAGACTAGATATCACAATGATTATTGGATTGGGTAGAATAATGTCTACGTTTGATTTGAGAGAAACCTACTAAACATAAAACTACCTCATTTATTTAGCCTTTCTCACCGAAGCGATTGAGAACGATTGACATATTCTTAGCTCACATGTAATTTGAAAAATTGAATGTTAAAGATTTGAAATGCATTATTGAAAGTGGATGTTCTTGAGTTTTATCATAGATTAAAAGATTGGAGTTGTGATAAGTGTAAGGAGGATGATCTATTAGGGATTCTTTTTTGCATTCCTTGAAGTATTATCTTTGGAAGTGATGTTAATGGCTGGGTTGATATTATGGTTAATAATCCTCACTTTCACACTTTTTTCTCGGTTTGTCTCTTGTTGTTTGCTTGTGAAAAAGAAAAAGTAAAGTCATGGAGAGTTGATATCTATGATTTTTACTTGTTTATAACCTTTGTTTTCATCAATTTACATCTCATCTTGCATCGTTTAGGAGTTGCATATATGCATTTTAGTCTCATTTTGAATTATCTTGCATTTTAGAGTCATAAGTTGTTTATATATTGTATTTTCATAGTTTTAAAGTCTTTTTAGGTGCTTATAAGACTTCGAGGATCTTGGAGCCTTAGAAATGAAGAGAGGAGAAAGAAGTGAGGAAAAACAAAGTGAACAGGAACTTCTAGCAGTCACTCAAACCGCTCAGAATCCAAAGCGGTTGAAAGATCACATCAGAAGAACTCTTCTTGTTCCCAATTTAATCTTTATTTCGGTTTCAATATATGAAATTGAGTTATTTTTTCAATGGAAGTGGTTTCGGGTCATTTAGATCTTTATTCCAAGAATTATGTGTGAATTCTTTTGCATTTATCATCTCTACCGCGAGTGAAGAATGAAGTAAAAGTTTGTGTTGACCAAAATGTTTAGGGTTGACCCAGATATTTTTGTGACCTCCATATAAATACTTGTCTAAATACCTCTAAAACTAAGTTTTATTTTCTCTAGAGTTGGTTTTTAAATCTAAACTCTATTTAGATGTTTTGGATTGATCTTTATCATATTATGTCATTCTAATGAAGGTTTCTTCACTTCTATCTTAATTTATTCTAGTTTATCTCTTTCCTTTATCTTTTCCTAATGCTTAGTTCTTAGATTTTTAGTTGAATAATGGTTAATGCTAGATTATGAGGAACTGATGATTAGATTATGCTAATTGTTAGATTCTTCATTTAGATTGTTCTTAATGATAATTTTGACTTGACCTCTCAAAATCTATATATATATAGGATTTCACACCCAGAAGATGTTCGGTGAGATGGTTGAACCAAACATTTTATAGGCTTTACATACCTAGCGAATGGAAGTTGAAGACTATGGTGTTTAGTGAATTTATTGGACTTGCTATTAATGTACATTAATCATTTGATAGCTAACCAGAGTTATTGATTAGTGGATGATTAGTGAACTGATTAGTGCCATGGAAGTGGATTAGTTATATATATGAGTTCCATGTACTTGGATGGTATTTTATTAAATTTATTGCATCGTTGTTTGATTTTCAATCCATTTCCTAGATAGTAAAACCCATGGTCCAATGCTTTTCTTTAAATTTATTTTTTTGCATTTCACTTCTTATCATTTCTTTGATTTAAAAAAAAAAATCCAAAATATTTGCTCTACATTAGTTTGAACCTTGAATCTCTACTGTTTAATCTTTAGTCCTTGTGGATTCAATCCCTAAAGTGCTACAAGCACGATGGTTAATTGGTAAACCTATGAATTTTTTGGGTCATTGCATTGTACATAATTATATGTATTGAAAAAGCCAAAAAACCTCGAAACAAAAAAGTAAGAATATAGTTTTGCATTTGCATATGAATAGGGGATAAAAAACCATGTGAATGTCCATGCTTAGCTTGCAATGTGATTCGCTTGATAATGCCCTTGTATTGCTTAATAGATCTGCAAAGTTTTGAATCTTTGCATTTTGATCTCTTCACTTGGAAGATGGACTCTTTATTGCTGCTTACTTAATTATTTTAAATTCTAATCTATTGGACTTTAATTGGGACTTAAATTTCTCACTTAGGGGCTAAAATTTGTTCTCATGGGCTTTGATAATTACATCCAACTTTTCATATCCCTTTTTACCAGTTTTTGCTAAACCGAATGGCCATTTTTACTCTAAAGCTGGTTTCCCACCCATTACCTAAATCATTCATTCTAACCTTCATTGATTTGCTTAAATGAGGTTTTTTCCCTTAATATTTTACATGGGAAAAATCTTCAGAGTATTAGGAACAACAAGGCTTAACCTCCATTAATAGCTAGATTCTAGAACTTTAAGAGCTAGCATCTAGGATAAGAGAAAAGAAAGAACTTTTCATTGCATAATTGAATGTTAAAGAGTTGGAATACATGACTACTAGTGAATGTCTTGAGTTTTATCATTGATTAAAAGATTGGAGTTGCGCTAAGTGTAAAAAGGATGACTCATTAGGGATTCTTTTTTGCATTTCTTGAAGTAGTATCTTGGGAAATGATGTTAATGGCTTGGTTGATATTTCAAGGTTATGAATCCTCACTTTCATACTTCTTTCTCGTTTTTTTCTCTTGTTGTTAGCTTTCGGACAAACTAAAGGAAAGTCAGGGAGAGGTTATATCTATGATTTTAAAGTGTTTATAACCTTTGTTTTCTTCACTTTAAATCTCAACCTGCAAAATTTAAGAGTTTCATATATGCATTTTAGTCTCATTTTGCATTATCTTGCATTTTAGAGTCATAAGTTGTATATAAATTGTGTTTTCATAGTTGAAAAAGTGTAGAGGAACTTGTAGCTGTCACTCAAACCGCTCGAAATCAAAGCTGCTGAAAGATCTTATCTAAAGAACATCTTCTCGTGCCCGGTTTAATCTTTAATTCGGTTTCAAAATAGGAAACTGAGTTAGATTTCATAGGGAAGTGGTTTTGAAAATCATTTGGATTTTTATTCAAAGAGTTACGGTCGAATTACCGGGCACTTATCATCTATGGCGCAACTAAAGAATAAAGCATAATTTTGTATTGACCAAAATGTTTAGGGTTAACCCGGATATTTTTGTTACCTCTAGATAAATACTTGTCGAAGAACCTCTAAACCTAAGTTTTCTTCTCTCTAGACTTGGTTTTTTGATCTAAACTCTCTTTATATGTTTTGGTTTTATCTTTATTACATTATGCCACTCTAATGAAGGATTCATCACTTCTATCTTAATTTATTCAAGTTGATCTCTTTCCCTTATCTTTTCCTTATGCTTAGTTCTTAGATTTTTAGTTGAATCATGGGTAATGCTAGATTAGGAAGAATTGATGATTATATGATGACTATTCTTAAATCCTTCATTTAGATTGTTCTCCATGGTAGTTTTAACTTGATCATTTACAATCTAGATATATAGGATTTCACACTCGGAAGATGTTCGGTGAAATGGTTGAACCAAAAATTTTATGAGTTTTACATACCTTGTGGATAGAAGTTGATAACTACAGAGTTTCGTGAACTTATTGGACTTGATATTAATGTGCATTGATCATTTGATAGCTAATGAGAGTTATTGATTATTAAATAATTAGTGAAGTGATTAATGCCATGGAAGTGGATTAGTCATATTTGTGAGTTCTATGTTCTTGGATGGTGTTTAATTCCATCCCTTGAATCATTTTTTGATCGTCAATCTATTTCCTTGATAGTAAAACCCATGGTCCATTTCTTTTCTTTTATTTTACCTCTTGCATTTCACTTCTTATCATTTATTTGATTAAAGCGAAATCAAAAATATTTTTTCTAGATTAGTTTGAATCTTGAATCTCAATTTTTATTTTGTAGTCCTTGTTGGCTCGATCCTTAAAGTGCTACAAGTATGATAGGTTAATTGGTAAATCTATAATTATCAATTTTGCGCCATTGTCGGAGATAACGATTTCCATAAGAGCTAGGATTCCAACTGAGACTAGAGCCCTTTTATTTTCTTTTGTTGCTACTCCTTTTCCTTTTTTTCTTGTGATCTTGATCGCTTAGGTGTACAACTAGGAGCAAAGGAAACATGCAAGGAAGGAGTGAATAAGAGGAAGCAACCGTCAAGCTAGCAACGTTAAACATGCCCTTCAGAACTCTCCCAAGCTTATCCCTTGTCAAGCTAGTGAGATAAAACAAGCAACAAATAAAGAGGAACAAGCTCCTGATTCCCATGAAGCTCCAAGGTATCGACTTCACCTTTGTATATATATATTTTTTATTTCTTTCTTAAGTTCTTGTTTTGTTTTCTTTCACGGCTTATTTCCCAGTCAATCCTTGAGAGATAACTGTGTGCTAACTACATTTTGAGTTGTTTCGGTTTGCCTTTATTGGGTCATTGCATTGTACATAATTATATGCATTGAAAAAGCCAAAAAACTCGATATTGTTCTGCAACAAAAACACAAAAGTAAGAATATTGGTTTGCATTTTCTTATGCATAGGGTATAAACTACCATGTGAAGGTCCATGCTTAGCTTGCAATGTGATTCGCTTGATATTGCCCTTGTATTGTTTAATAGATCTGCAAAGGTTGAATCTTTACATTTTGATCTCTTCACTTGGAAGATGGACTCTTTATTGCTGCCTACTTAATTATTTTAAATTCTAATCTATTGGACTATAATAAGGACATAAATTTCTCAGTTAGGGGTTAAAATTTGTTCTCATGGGCTTTGATAATTACATCCAACTTTTCATATCCCTTTTTACCAGTTTTTGCTAAACTGAATGGGCATTTTACTCTAAAGCTGGTTTCCCACCCATTAACTAAATCATTCATTCTAACCTTAATTGATTTGCTTAAATGAGGTCTTTTCCCTTGATATTGTTACATGCAAAAAATCTTCAGAGTATTAGGAACGACAAGGCTTAACCACCGTTAATAGATAGACTCTAGAACTTTAAGATCTAGCATCTAGGGTAAGAGAAAAGAAAGAACATGTCATTTGCATAATTGAATGTTAAAGAGTTGAAATACATGACTACTAGTGAATGTCTTGAGTTTTATCATCGATTAAAAGATTGGAGTTGCGATAAGTGTAAAAAGGATGACTGATTAGAGATTCTTTTTTGCATTTCTTGAAGTAGTATCTTGGGAAATAATTTTAATGGCTTGGTTGATATTTCAAGGTTATGAATCCTCATTTTCACATTTTTTCTCGTTTTTTCTCTTGTTGTTTGCTTGCGGACAAGCAAAAGGAAAGTAAGGGAGAGTGAATATCTATGATTTTAACATGTTTATAACCTTTGTTTGAATCACTTGAAATCTCATCTTGCATAATTTAGGAGGTGCATTTATGCATTTTAGTCTCATTTTGTATTATCTTGCATTTTGTAAGTCTTTTTAGGTGCTTATGGGATATGGAGGATCTTGGAGCCTTGGAAATGAAGAGAGGAGCAAGAAGAGATGAAAGAAAGTGAAGAGGAGCTTGTAGTGGTCGCTCAAACCGCTTGGAAATCAAAGCGGCTGAAAGATCACAACAGAAGAACATCTTCTTGTGCCTAGTTTAATATTTAATTCGGTTTCAAAATAGGAAATTGAGTTAGTTTTAGTAGGGAAGGGGTTTTGAGTCATTTGGATTTTTTATTACAAGAGTTACGTTCGAATTACTGGGCACTCATCATCTCTGAGGCAATTGAAGAATGAAGCATAATTTTGTGTTGACCAAAATGTTTAGGGTTACCCCCGGATATTTTTGTTGCCTCTAGATAAATACTTGTCGAAACACATCTAAACCTAATTTTTCTTCTCTCTGGAGTTGGTTTTTAGATCCAAACTCCTTGTAGATGTTTTGGTTTGATCTTTATTACATTATGACACTCAAATTGAGGATTCATCACTTTGATCTTAATTTAATATAGTTTATCTCTTTCCCTTATCTTTTCCTTCTGCTTAGTTCTTAGATTTTTAGTTGAATCATTGGTAATGCTAGATTAGGAAGAATTGATGATTATACAATGACTATTCTTACATCCTTCATTTAGATTGTTCTCAATGGTAGTTTTTACTTGATCTCTTATAATATAGATATATAGGATTTCATGCCCGGAAGGTGTTCGTTGAAATAGTTGAACCAAAATTTTTATGAGTTTTACATACCTAACGAACGAAAGTTGATAACTAGGGAGTTTCGTGAACTTATTGGACTTGTATTAATGTGCACTGATCATTTTATAGCTAACGAGAGTTATTGATTATTAGATAATTAGTGAAGTGATTAATGCCAAGGAAGTGGTATAGTCATATTTGTGAGTTCTATGTTCTTGAATGGTGTTTAGTTCTATGTTTTTGATTGTCAATCCATTTTCTTAATGGTAAAATCCATGGTCCATTTCTTTTCTTTATTTTATTTCTTGCATTTCACTTCTTATCATTTATAGAAAAATCCAAAATATTTTGCTCTAGATTAGTTTGAATCATGGATCTCAATTGTTTAATCTGTAGTCCTTGTTGGTTTGATCCTTAAAGTGGTACAAGAACGATAGGTTAAATGGTAAATCTGTGATTATCAATTTGGCGCCATTGTCGGAGAATTAACGATTTCTATTAGAGTTTGGATTCAAATTGAGACTAGAGCCTTTTTATTTTCTTTTGATGCTACTCCTTTTCCTTTTTTTCTTGTGATCTTGATCTCTTAGGTGTACAACTTGGAGCAAAGGAGACATGCAAGGAAGGAGTGAATAAGAGAAAGCAATCGTCATGCTAGCGACGTTAAACGTGCCCTTGGGAACTCTCCCAAGGTTATCCCTTGTCAAGCTGTTGAGATAAAAACAAGCAACAAATAAGGAGGACCAAGCTCCTTATTCCCATGAAGCTCCAAGGTATCGACTTCACCTTTGTATATATTTTTGTTTATTTCCTTCTTGAGTTTTTGTTTTGTTTCTTTCACGGCTTATTTCTTACCGAGATGATGAGAAGTAATTCCAGGGGAGGGAACCGTGTGCTAATTTCATTTTGAGTTGTTTTGGTTTGCCTTTATTAAGTCATTGCGTTGTACATAATTATCTGCATTGAAAAAGCCAAAAAATAAAAAGTTTTTTGAAACAAAAACACCAAAAATAAGTATATAGGTTTTCATTTGCATATGCATAGGAGATAAAATACCATGTGAAGGTTCACACTTAGCTTGAAATGTGATTCTCTTTATAATGCCCTTGTATTGCTTAATCGATCTTCAAAGTTTTGAATCTTTTTACTTTGATCTCTTCACTCAAAAGATGGATTATTGATTGAAGCTCGCTTAATTGTTGTCAATTATAATCTATTGGAATTTAATTAGGACTTAACTCTCTCGCTTAGGGGGTTCTAAATTTGTTCTCACGGGCTTTGATCAATACATCCAGTTTTTTCATATCTCATTTTACCACGTTTTGCTAAACCGAATGGCACTCTAAAGCTGGTTTCCCACCCATTACCTAAACCATTCATTCCAACCTTCATTGATTTGCTTGGGTGAGGCTTATTCCTTTTATAATGTTACATGGAAAAAATCTTGAGAGTAACAGGAACGACAAGGCTTAACCTACATTAAGAGCTAGACTCTAGAACCTTAAAAGCTAGCATCTAGGATGAGAGGAAATAAAGAACATGTCATTTGCATAATTTAATGTTAAAGAGTTGAAATGCATGATTGCAAGTGGATGTATTGAGTTTTATGATAGAGTAAAAGACTGGAGTTGCGATAAGTGTAAGGAGGATGACCGATTAGGGATTCTTTTTTTGCATTACTTGATGTTTATCTTGGGAAATGATGTTAATGGTTTGGTTGATATTTCAAGATTATAAATCCTCACTTTCACACTTCTTTCTTGGTTTTTCTCATGTTGTTTGCTTGCGGACAAGCAAAAAGAAAATCAGGGAGAGTTGATATCTATGATTTTTACATGTTTATAACCCTTGTTTTCGTCACTTTAAATCTCATCTTGCATAATTTAGGAGTTGCATATATGCATTTTAGTCTTACTTTGCATTATCTTACATTTAGAGTCATAAGTTGTATATAAATTGCATTTTGCATAGTTTTTAAGTCTTTTTAGATGCTTATGGGACTTGGAGGATCTTGGAGCCTTAGAAATAAATAGAGGAGCAAGAAGAGAGGAAAAACAAAGTGAAGAGGAACTTGCAACGGTCACTCAAACTACTCAGAAATCAAAGCAGCTGAAAGATCACATCAGAAGAACATCTTCCCGAGCCCAGTTTAATCTTTAATTTGATTTCAAAATAGGAAAGTGAGTTATATTTCCTATGGAACTGGTTTCGAGTCATTTGGATTTTTATTCCAAGAGTTACGATCGCATTACTTGGCACTCATCATCTCTGCCGCAAATGAAGAATGAAGAATAATTTAGTGTTGACCCGGATATTTTTGTTGCCTTTATATAAATACTTGTCTAAAAACCTCTAAACCTAATTTTTCTTCTCTCTAGAGTTAGTTTTTAGATCCAAACTCTCTTTAGATGTTTTAGATTTACCTTATTACTTATGCCACTCTAATGAAGGATTCTTCATTTTTATCTTAATTAAGTCAAGTTTATCTCTTTCCTTTATCTTTTCCTTTTGCTTAATTCTTTGATTTTTATTTGAATTGTGGGTAATGCTAGATTAGGAAGAACTGATGATTAGATGATAATTATTTTTAGATCCTTTATTTAGATTGTTCTTAATGGTAGTTTTGACTTGATATCTCATAATCTAGATATATAGGATCTCAAGCCCGAAAGATTTTCAATGAAATGGTCGAACCAAACCTTTTATGAGCTTTACATACCTAGCCATTGTAATTTGATCATTAGGGTGTTTAGTGAACTTATTGTAATTTCTATTAATGCGCATTGATCATTTGATAGCTAACGAGAGCTACTGATTTTTGAATGATTAGTGAAGTGATTAGTGCCACGGCAGTGGATTAGTCATATTTGTGAGTTCCATGGTCTTGGATGGTGCTTAATTCAGTCTCTTGCATCATTTTTGACTGTCAATCCATTCCCTTGATAGTAAAACCCTTGGACTAATGCTTTTCTTGTATTTTACTTCTTGCGTTTCACTTTTTATCATTTATTTGATTTAAAACAAAAACTCCAAAATATTTTCTCTAGATTAGTTTAATTCTTGATTATCTAGTATGGAATCTTTAGTCCTTGTGGATTTGATCCCTAAAGTGCTACAAGCCCGATAGGTTAATTGATGAACCTATGATTATCATGCTCGCTTCCTTGATCTAACAATTCCAATGAGAAAAAATAAGTTAGACTAGTCATCCAATAAAATAGAGTTGACGTCAGTTCCAACATAATTTCCATAAGATGAGGTTTCGGAGGAGTGATACACCTTCGGTGTTATAGATATTTTCTTCTCTAAGCGAATCATGTCAAATTTATCACTTAGAAAATAATTTAGAACACATGTTGGTCAAATATCATCATATAACAAGGTCATAATTACTTACATAGTTTTGACTCAATAAAATAGAACAAATTAATGACTCGATAAAAGACATTAAAATGACTCAAAGATAAATGGAAAAAATATACGTTAGTAACGGATAAACATCCTCCTCAATACTTAAGTCATACTATGGTGAAAGGATGAGCCAAACTCGCATAAAGATAAAAGTTAAAAGAAAAAATAAATGTGGTAAGGTAGTGAAGATATAGAATAACCTCATACTCTAATCCTAATGAGATCAAGTATCTAACCCAAGGTAGAATCATCTGAATTAAGATCAACGTACTGTCCTGATCTCCTGAAAGCAACCGTCATTCGAGCTATGCGCTTATATTTGCATGAATCTCTCCTCTGAATCGTGAGTCGTAGCTCTCTCTCTTCCTCAAGAGTGAGGTATGGGTGGTCTCTAGTGGTGGTGACTGACATCTGCGTGCTGGTCTCTCTAATCCTAGAATCTCCTTGGTGGTGGCTCTTGAAAGAATCCTCATGGTGGCCCTGTGAGATCCAACAAAAACTCTTATGATCTTGGGGTCTTCGTCTCGAACTTGACTCCAGCAGTTAACATGATCACCGCGGTGATACCTCCCTAGGTAGTCAAAGCTATTGGATCTAAGAAAGTGAAGGCATCGTGCTTCACTTTCACAAGCCTTGAAGTGAGTGATGCACCATAGTTCACCTGAATGGGGCAATGGTACAAAAGGCATTGAAGAGGGTCGATTTGGATCTCAGATTTAAAACACTGTAAAACCCCAAAACTTTGTTTGAATCAGGTTCGGGTTCAGATTCGTGTTTTAAACGTTTTTCGGGATTTTTTGGGTTTTGTGTATGTTACAAATACAAAACTCACATTTATAGGGGTTTTCAGGTAAAATCCTCGAATTAGGGTATTTTTCCATGGGAAGTTATGAGTTTTTGAGTTTTCAGATACCCTAACAGGTATCGAGTTCAGTTTGGGTTTTAACCGATACTCGCGGATACAACTAAACACACTCCAATAGAATAATTTTATGGGTTCGAGTTCGGCTTCAGGTATAACTTTTTGGGTTGGGTTCTGATCGGGTGCTAAGGTTCGGCTTTTTTCCCAGCCCTATATCAAACTGTCTGATGGGTGCTCCTAGATGATTTGTTGCCACTAGAGGTGTAGGTTTCACTTGCGATTCTTTGCCAAAAATTTGTCCTGGAGAGTGAACCAAAGTCGATCGCTCTCATCGTGGATAGTTAGCCTCAAAGTTCCATTTCATGATATTGAGTGCTTGCACTTTGGATCGAAAATCGTAATGGTGGAGAAAATTTGGCGAGTCTCATTGATATAAGTTGGCTATTAAACTCAAAGAATTCACAGAGATGAAGCGGTTCGAGATACCATATTACATCTTCACCTATTCCCAACGCATGCAATGTCTCGATGATCCTTAACATAGGTAGAATGTTGATCTTTGCAAGGGAGGCTTTGTAATTCTTTCCCTTATCCATCTTTTGCCCATGATAACCCATTTGAAGTCTAGTGCTTAGTGTTGTCTTTGGTTCCTGGCGCATGGATTTGCGAATTGAGTGCAACACTTGTGTAAATGGATCATCATCCTCAAAAATACATGTTGTCTATTCTTCATAGGATACTTTGTGCTTAGCTTTCTTTTTCTCTCTAGCTCTACCATTCATTCCTTTGGTTTGGTTCTATTGAAACTCCTTATCTTCCAAGTCCAGGATTCGTTCCAAATCATTCTTAGCTTGTGAGCTAGTCAACTTCTTTGATTTGTTCCTTGGCTCCATGATTACCTAAAATCATGAGAACCCAAAATAATCATATTGGTGTATCATGAGAGCAAATAAAGTGTACAATGATTAAATAAACATGTGAATGACTTATAGCATAAGTAAATATCAATAAGAAAGCTTAATTAGTGCAAGAGATTGACCTTTTCAATTCCAATTTTCAATTCCAGTTTTCCCAGTCTCTTAAAAATTGAACTCCAAAATCTCAATTTGAGACTCAGTCATGTGAAAAATCTAACCAATGCTTAATAACCATGATCAAAGAAGTTTAAGGAAGTGATTTCAATCAAATTTGCTTCATTAATTTTGGACCTATAGATAACCCTAATTTCAACCTATGAAAAATTCAAAGCCATCATATAAATAACAATAAAATATATGGCTATACATCCTAGAAGCATTTTTGCGAGTTTCTTGACAATTCCTAACAATCTAAGTACTTGAATCAAGAGGAATTGGAAATACATATTTTGAGGTTCAAAATTAAAATAGGAAATAGAAGTTCATACCTTGGGAATTGATAGATAATGATGATGGATTTGGAATCTCCATGAAAATTGATTGAGGAGTATGTAAATAGATTTGGAAAACTCTAGGTTTTAAGAAAAGGGTGATTTTGGATCTTTCAAAAGTTTGAAAGAGATGAAGTGAAAGAGTTTTGATCCAAAAGTGTTATCTTTTACTCTTAAAAAGTGGTTTTAATGCCCGATAAAGTTTTATGAAAAAAACATTTTGGTTAAAAACAAGATTTAGGAAACTAACCTTAGTTTTTACAGATTTGGTTTAGTTTTGTTCAAAACAAACCTCGGTAATATGCTTGAAATCGTAAAGAAACAATATGGGAGAAGCAGAACGAGGAAGCATAGAACCGACCACAGAAGGCCATTGGCGAGCCACGAGCTCACGCATGTGCGCTAGAAGCTCTCTCTGCCACGCCATCTGGCCTTGTTGGCACGCTGGTGAAGCTTCGTCTTCTTCTTCCTTTTTCTCGACCTATCTTGTTAGCACACTTGTTTCCCTTAGTCTTCCTCTTTGAAAAGTTCAAGTTTATGATGTTTTAGACTCCTTGACTGATTCGTTACACCTTGTCTTCCAATATCGGTTCTCCTAACCGTGTACATGTTCTTCTTATTTCTTTCTTTTTATTTTCTTGTTTTCTAATTTATTTTGTATTTTTGTGTTTTTCCTGAGACAATAATCTAAAACTATCAATATTAAATGAAAACAAAACTAGATGAAAGGGACCTAATGCGTTGTACGATGTTATGATGCAGGTTGGAGCTGGATGGGAAGCGGAGGTTGTGGGTATACCTGGAGGTTTTGATGGTGCACTGGAAGGGCTTTTTGGCGCTCATGAGCCTTCTTCCTATGTTGGATCCGAGTTGTTCTTCTTCTTCCTTTTTTCTTTTTTTTTCCACTTTTTATGAATGACCTAAACAAAAAAAAAACATTGACAGTAAAATGAAATAAACTAAATCTAACTTTTACCAATGGGTTGCCTCACATTCATCAATTTTGGTTTAAGTCATTAGCTTAACTTAGATGCCAGTTTAGGCTTGAAAAGAAGTTTCTTCGAAAGTTGTGCTCCCATTAGGTTTTTCTATCCGAGGATCTTTCGTCTTAAACTTGTCCACATGAAGCCAGATTCGTTAAATTCTTCTAATGACTTTTTCTCCAAGAAGGATTCGTTTAGTGGGATTTACCATCTCGTCAATTCGTTCTTCAATCACTCGTCTTAGATTAGGCGGGCAGATGATCTTGACTTTTCCCTATGGGGGAGGTCAAAGTTTAATCTTTGTCTCCTTATTTTTTGTTGGGGTGTTCCTAGTGTTTGATTTGTCAATCTCCCGATCTATTGTATTCATTTAATTTCTTCTTTTCACGCTTGTGCAAGATACTAGTGAGTAATACACGTTCTTGTTGATTTTTATAAAAGCAACTCTATTGTTGGCATGGATGCTGATCGTGCCAACAGTAGCATGGAATGGTCACCCAAGAATTAGAGGTCTATTGAGTTGTTTATCTATCTCAAAGATGTAAAATTACTTAGTAACGATGCAGTTTCCTACGACAAATTATAAATCACGAATTAGTCCTTCCTGTGTCTTCTATGAAGAGTGTCCGAAGACAAGGGTTGGATAGAGTTATATTTCAAAATCCAATTTTTTCTTCAATACTTCTTGACATAACATTAACATTAGAACAAGAATCACAAAAAGAGTTAGAGAAATCAATGCATGTAACAATTGCTTTAGGGATTTGTGTGGTAGAGATTGCGTTTGAAACCCTTTGGGTTACCTTCAGCTTTTCCTAGTAGCACAATCGCTTGTCTTCCAATACGTTTTACGGTTTGAGAGACTTGAGCTTCTAGCTTCTTGACAAAGGTTGAGAGCTCTTCGAACTTACCATTCAATTCATTGTAGATTCCGTCTATCTTTGTATTGATTTCTTGAGATTTCTTTTGATGTGAATCGAGGAGTTGCTGCATCAGCATCTCAAGATTTTTCTCTTGAATGTGAGACACCTGGGCGTGTCCCGTTTGGAATGGTGCCCTGTTGTTGTTCAAAAGAGATCTAAGCTGAATGTTATTACCACAATAGTTGGCGTTTGGAAACTTGCTTTGAAATGACTTTGGGTTTTGAGAATAAAACTGGTCTTGAGGATTCTCCACGCTTGGATTCATGTAAGAAATATTATAAGTATATCTAAAGTTTTTGTTGAACTTGTTACCGTACTCGTGGTTTTGGTAGTATCTTTTAGCACCAACATAGTTGCCTTCTTCTTCTTGATCGTTTGATGAAGGATCAAACGCATAGAAAACTTCTTTGTTTCCGCTGTTATTGGTTTCACATGCATTCATTGGGCGTTGTTGGCTCCTGTGAAGTTGACTCATCATGTTCTTAAACTTAGCTATTTGCTTAGAATCCGAATCATTAGAACGTACAGTCCTATCATAATTGTTACAACTTTTGATGTTGCTTGCAGCGAGGTTCTCAACGAGGGCTCGTCCGTCTTGAATAATCTTGGTAGTGAAATCTCCATTGATGGCCATGTTGAGTGAAATTTGATATTTATTATGTAATCCCCTATGGAAGGTACTCAAGAGGTTACCTTCCATGACGCTATAGTGTGGAAAAATCACTTTCTTAGTCCTTGAATCGTTCCCATGATTCATGAAAAGACTCGATGAGTCCTTGTTGGAATCCTTGTAGCTTGTTTCTTATAAGGTTGGATTGAAACTTTGTATAGAAGTGGTTGAGGAAAGCTGCCTTCCAACCTCTCCAAGTATTAATCCGGCACGTAGGGGTTTTAACCATATATTTGCTTTGTCAGCAAGAGAAAAAGATTTTACTTAACCTTTAAACACTCCATTTGACCTAATGGTGCTGAAAATTTCTTCAAAAATCGATATGCTCTATAGGATGTTCTGCAGAGAGTCCATGGAATTGATTATGCTTTACCAAGGCGATGATTCGAGGCTTAGTCTCGTAGTCATGTATTTGTGGCTGAGGGATATTGATGGCAAAACTATCTTGAGGATATCGATTTGAAGCATCATAATAAGCAATTATTCGGTGTTGAACTGCACGCCTCGAAAGAGGCACGTAAGCGACACAAGCTTTTTGTTGAGCATAGATGATGTTAGCGGGCTGTTTTCCAAGGTTGAAATCACCATGGTCATGGGTTTTTTCTTCGGCAATAAGTTGGTGTCTTCGAAGTCTTCTTAGTTCACGTTCAAGTCGATTGATGTCTTGGTTAGAAGGTACACTTCCTGAGTCCTGAATCCTAGTCATGCACTGCAAACAAAAATGAAAAATACTTAAAGGCAACAGAAGTTCTCGAAAGTAGAAAATAAAACGAAAAATTGTAACAGAAATTTATATGGTGTCCTAAACGAGAAACTAGAAAAAATTCAAAAATAACTAAATCTCCCCGGCAACAGCGCCGAAAAGCCTGATGTGTGCGGTTTATTACTGCAAATTGTTTCCTTATAATCCAACACAAAAATTGCAAGTTGATGTGTCATGGTTTTAATGGTTTTCATACATTGATTCCATTTTTTTATTAAGCCATTAAATGAGTCTAGGATAGCTTTTATGTCTTTTTGGATTTGTGTATAGTTTTTAAAAGTTTTACAAGTTGTTGGAGCTAAAGGGATCATTTGGGTATTCTTTGGACGTTTTAAGACTTCAAGGATCAAAAGGAGATCCATCTGGATAGACCAGACACGAGAGGCTCGACCAGATTTATAATTAAATGAAGTCATGCGTTATGAAGTAAACAACTTAGGATTTTCTATGTACGAGATTTTTCCAAATCCTAACTCCAAACAACTTAGGATTTTCTTATTTAATATAAATAGTGTTGCACGTGTTTTTTGTAGTTACAACTTGTTCATATTGCTTTTTAATTATTGTTTTCATAGCTAAGGGAGAAGAAATTAACAAATGATGAGCTTGGTATCCATAGCTAGCTGAAGTTGGAGTTGTGTCATCTAACTGAAATTATCGGACTTGTTTAGATTCTTGGCATGTTTGTTTAGGGTCCAGGTACTAGTACTACTAGGGAACTCTGGATATTCATGGCTAACCTTACAATAGTATTTCAAGTGCAAGAACGAATCACTAATAAATCCCTAGTTTGTTAGATAGCTTAGTTGATCATTGATACTTGCAATATTCCATGTGCCAGCATCTTTCTCCATACGTTTACAACCGTTTTTATTTACTACAGTTTACTTTTAGAAATTAATACCAATAAACCTATTACGTTTTAGCTCTACTCGTTGCATCGCAAATTCATTGTGTGACATTGGTCTCTATGGGATTTGACCCTAATCTTTACTACAATGCACAATTATTCACTTGCAGTAATTGAGAAGGTTAAAACCTGAGACATCAAGTTTTTGGTAACGTTGCCAGGGACCAAACTTTTCCTACGAATTTTTGTTTAGAGTCTAGTCTACGATAATTTTTTTGCCAATTTTCACACAGGAGATCGATCGATTTGCTAAGGGATTGATCGATCCTTATTCTTTCTTTTTTAAGTTTTACTAATCGTTTTGTTTTGTTTTCTTGTTTCAGGTGCATGCAATTACGAAGTCATAACTCTCTGAACTTGCATAACCTAGGTACCGACGAGCTTTTGAGAAAAATCCAAGCAAACCGCAACCAACCAAAGAAGCGAGAGAAGCTAGGATGACTAATGACCAACTTGGTCAAGGACTGGGATTCTTTAATCCCGTGGTTGAATATATTGAAGTTGCTGCTGCAGCACTACCAGATGGTTCAGCTCTTCAGAACGCTACAACTGAGCAGCAACACGCAAAAGCTGATGATGCGTGTTAAAGGGAGAATGTTGCGTGAATACCTCTTGTTAGATCACCTTGTGTGCCCCATGTTGTATACTATAACCAACCCCAGCGACACGTAACAATTGGTGAGTATGATGTGCCACATGTGAATTACGAGAACCGTGCATTAATCAATCAACCTTCCAGTCAAAGGCAAAATTATGAGATCAATCCTCAGATCATCGCGCAAGTCCAAGAGAACCAAATCCATGGCTTATCTACCGAGAACCCTATGGATCGTATTGACATATTCGACGAAATCTGCAACATGACTAACTCGAATGGCGTATCATATGAATGCTTACCATGTAAGCTATTCTCGTTCTGTCTGAGTGATAAAGCCCACTATTAGCTATAGTTTTTAAAGCCAGTATCACAAGTTGGGAACAATTCAGAGCCGCATTTTTGGATCAGTTCTCACTAACGCTAGATCTACTTCTCTAAAGAACAAGATAGCTACCTTCCAACAAAATGCCACTTAATCTTTCTATGAGGCATAAGATCGATTTACCGAATACTTAAGGGATTGTCTGCATCCAAGCTACAATGAATCAGATAGGATGAACTTCTTCTACAATGGCATTGAGTCAAAGTATCAAATGGCAATGGATATAAAAATTAGAGATGACTTTTTGAGCAATACACTTGAAGAAGAAACTAAGCTGATTGAGAACTTAGCAACGAGCAACGTAATCATTGCCCTGACTATATTAGGAGATAGCGAGGAGGTTCTAGTAATAATACTATCAAGGAGCTTAAAGCTAAGATTGATATGCTGCTTAAGGCACAACGGAGGATAATGAACTTGTGCGAGGAACATGATTACCAAGATTATGGTAATGATGAAGTTGCTGAAGGAACTGAAGAGGTTAATTATGTTGGAGGACAGAGTAATTTCCATAATCGGAGATTAAATCAGAACTAAAGAAATCACTTGAACCTTTCCTACATAAGTACCAATGTGGAGTACCCAACCGATCAAATCAGGGGCAGAAGTACATATGCCAAAACATTCGCCCTAGCTTATCCTCAACAAAAATTTATGCAGATATTTCAGAACAAGAACACTGGTTATGGTACATGGTTTCAGCCTAAGCAAAAAATTGGGAATGCTGGTTCTCAAGATAGGGTTGAACAAATAATCCAGAAAGTTCTAGAGGGGAAAAAGCAATTTTCCATAGAGATTAATGTTAAGGTTAATGAAATGTATATCAATCTTAATGGAAAGATTAAGAACTTCAGTACTCACATGCGTGTGATGGAAAAACAAGGTGCTTAGAATGTTGCATTGGTCAAGGCACCTCCACGAACACTCCTAGGGAAGTAAAAGACAAACCCAAAAAACTACAATCAAGCCATCACGCTCAGAAGTCAGAAGTGGAAATAATCTTGCTCAAAAGTTAAATGACACTGAGATCGATCTATCCACTCCAAAGATCGATCAATCCTAGTTACAGAACACGATTCCAGAAAAGTTTGATGAAGATGAGGATCGACCGATCCAAGAAGGGATCGATCGCTCCCATGAATCCCCAAATGAAAACAAATCCGAAAGTTGAGCTGCATGTCCTAAAGGATTGGGGACCAATGCTGCTGCTGAAACTGAACCATCCTATGTACCTAAGCTTCTATACTTTTCAAGACGAAAGAAAAAAACTCAAGATAACGAGTATGAGAAAATGAAGAAAATCGTGGGGGAACTACTAGTGAGGATTCCATTTGTCGACGCTATAAAGATTATCTCGACATTGAAGAAATACATGAAGGAAATCCTTACAGATATGATCACATTGAAAAAAAGTAATGATCCTTACACATGAGTGTAGTGTCATTTGAAAAAAATTGACTGCCCAAAAAGCATGATGATCCGGGAAGCTTCACATTGCCTTGCACTATTGTGGACCTCAAATTTAACTGTTGTTTGTGTGATTAGGGTGGTGGTGTAAGCCTTATGCTACTGTCTGTTTCCAAGCGTCTGAGATTGTTTACAGTCAACCAACCTAAGATCTCACTTTTATTAGCGTATCGATCAGTTCGATACCCATAAGGTTTCCTTGAAAAAATCTTGTAAAAATTGGTTGATTTTGGATTTTGACAGATTTCATTATGCTGAAATGTACGAAGAGCCACAAGATCCTATCATCCTCAGTAACTATATGAGCAATCATCAATGTACAACAACGAAGATTGATCTTCTTCTCAGTAACTTACTGATGAAATTTGATATTGCTAAAATAATGAAGAACCCGATAATAGAAGAACAATCTTTCTGGATTGATACATTGGATGAGATAACCTATGAGATTATGCAGGAAATACATTTGGAGGACCCTTAAAGGTCGATGAAGCACATAACCACGACTAGGTATGAACCTTTGACGAGATCGAGAGATCCAGATCTAGGATCGATCGATCCCAACAACTCAACCTCAATTAAGGAAACTGAAATCACTAGACGGATCGACTAAACCCTGCCAAGATAGATCGATCCAATTGTCTGAAAACAAATTCTGAATTCTATTCACCCAAATCCTCCGAGCGATGACAGGAACAAGCTGGAATCTCCAAAGATTGAGCTCAAAATACTCCTTATGGGGCTAAGGTACACATATCATAGACCTAATTCTACTTAACTTGTGATTTTTAACGCTAACTTAAACAACATAGAGTCCTCCCTTTTGCTTTGTGTGTTGCATAAGTACATGAAAGCATTAGGATACTCTTTTGACGACATCACTTGGATATCACCAGATCTATGCACACACTATATACACCTTGATAATCCAACAAAATCATTGGTTGAGCATCAAAGGCGTTTGATTTCCAACTTATGCGAGGTGGTAGAAAAGGAGATTCTCAATTTCCTCACTGCGAGTGTGATCTATACGATCTCGGATTGTCTATGGATCTCTCTAGTGCACATGGTTACAAAGAAAGGAGGAGTTACTGCAATGACCAATGAAAGAAACAAGTTGATTCCTATGGGCACAGTGATGGGACACATAATGTGCATAGACCATAGAAAGCGTAATGCTGCAACTCGAAAGGATCACTTTTCCTTCCTTTCATTGAGCAAATGTTGGAAAAATTGGCTAACTATCTATAATACTTCTTCCTCGATGGTTATTCTAGTTTCTTCCAGATTTCTATAAATCTAGACGATCAAGAGAATACAATGTTCATATGCCCATATAAAATGTTTTCTTATCACCGAATACCGTTTGGACTAAGTAACGCCTGAGCCTCATTCCAATGATGCATGATGTCCATCTTCACTGATATCGACAACATCATGGAGGTATTTATGGATAATTGTTATGGTTATGGCTCATCCTTTGCTAGTTGTTTGTCCAAATTATGCATGGTACTACATTGCTGCGCTGATAAGCATTTTGTGCTTAATTGGGAGAAATATCACTTCATTGTTACCAACAGGATCATTTTAGGGCACAAAACCGATCAAAGGGACTTGACTTATCCGAACCGAACGATAGCAGCTTAAAGCTAAGCCTATTGAGGTTAACAAAGCCAAGTGTTCAGACAGTTGCCTGGACGAGCTCACATACATTAAATCTAGAGCGCATGTGGATTTTATGCCTCTTACTGCTGCAATTTTTCCATGCCCTACTATTGGACATAAGGGTGTTTCTGTTCGACAGGCTCGCACAACTAGAGAGCTACCACATGCAGATTCTCATCCTCGTGCGTCTTTTTCTTCCTAGGCTCATCTCCTTGATTATGATGAGACAGAGGACATCGCCATGAAACTTTCGCAACACCTAGTGAGGGAGTATGAGCAGGTGATGTAATATGCTGCACAAAAGAACAACATGATGATGTGATTGCTTCTTGGAGTCTTCAAGAAGATCAGACCTTGCAATGTTTCAGCTTAACCTGTAGATGAGACCAACCCATTGGGGGCTGAGGATGAGGTGTTGGAAGTTTCAAAGGGTGATACAAAGAAGCTTTTACAGTCTCCGATCAGACTCATCACTTTTCCAGTTCCATATGCTATGAGCACAGCTTTTCAGAGCCCTTCCAGTAGTTTTCAGCAAGATTTTAGACTCCACAGAGCAAGGAGAGATCCAAGACAGCATTTTGCGAGCTCGGACGACTGATTCATTAGTATGACATTTGATCGGTACTAGGTTACTATTGATTGATATTACGCTTTATCATAACTGATCGGTACTCTGTCTATACCGATCGGTATGCAGTTCGTAAACAAATGTATTTTTTTTTTAACTTTTTTTTTCTTTTTAGGATTTTTCTTTGGATATTTGTTATGAGCACTCTTTTCTTATGATTTATTTTTACACCATGATGATGCAATTTAAATATGGGGGAGGATGTCTATGTGTGGCTAACATATTTTTTCTTTTTGATGATTTTTCTTTTCCTCTGAGTCATTTTGCAATTTTATTGAGTCTAAACGAGAAAAATATGAGATTTTCTTGGACATACTATTTTGGGACGACTTTCTCACGGTTTACTTATGCTTTGTTTAGTTTCATAACCGAATATTGGAAAGAAAAAAACACGAGAAGACTCAATAAACAGGAAAGTCCCTATCACTTTTAAAGTTGGATGATTGAACTTATCTTTATTAAGTGGAATACTCAACTTGGACTTAATTTATCTCACTTAGGCGCTTAGTAATTATGTCATGGATCATACATTCAAAGTTTCCTTTTCACCATTTTACACTTTTTGTTAACCCTGAATGGCTAGACTCACCTTTAATCTAGTACCACACCCTCACCTAAACCATCTTTGATACCTCATACATTTTTGTGTTTTCATTCCCATATGCATTCATGTGCAAAATTAGGAATATGTGGACTGACATAGCTGACCTTTCATTAGGATTAAATATGTGGAATGTTAAGAATTATTATAATGTTTATGAGCCTAAGTATTATATTATTCATATATATATATATATATATATATTACGAAAAAGAGGAAAAGGAGGAGAAAGAAGGTTCTATTTTGAGAAAAATCAAGGGTTAATTTGAGTTTGATAGATCTGATGATTGGAAGACTATGTATGCATAAATTGGTCTGTGTCTCATTGTGATTTTGCATAATGATTTGCATCCCTAGATCTTTCAGGATATCCAAAACACATAAGTCACCTTTAAAAAAGCATTATTACCAAAACCCATTGACATGTTCTATATTTCCTTTGTGAGAGTGCACACACTTTTAATAAAATTTAAATAGTTAAGTTCATTGATTTTGAGAGTTCTCGTTGATTCTATGATTTAAAGTATTGGCTATTGCTACAACCAAGGTCAACGTACATGTAGTAGGTCAAACTTGCCTTTTTCATTGTTAAGGTTTTTCATTTGTTGTATAGATATAGGGTTTTATTTTAGTCATAGAGCCAAGAGAGCCACAAAAATACTCATAAATCATAATTTAAGGTCTTGATTTTATATATATTCTTTGGAGATTTTTCTCCTAACTGTTGTGTATTTCTTCTGCTATTCTATTATGATTTCTTCATTTATTTCTATCATGCATTCTATGTGCATGCGTGAGTAGATTAATCATTGGGTGTTGAATTTTCTAAGGAGATAATCATAAAGATCTTTGCTAGGTTGATTGGGAATGATCATATAGCTCTTTATCTAGGATTGTTCTTTATTGCTTTGTCTAATTTGGCCAATTAGGTTTTTCCCTTAATCGTTCTTATCATGACACCAAAAGTGTTGTTAAATCGATGGATCTATCCTTGATGGAAAAAGTGTCCTTAGCCAACGAAAATTGAAGTTATTTTACTTTGCGAACATATCGAATTAGGAATTTATTATATGCATGGATTTCAATTGACAAACGACGGTTTAGTTGCTATGGATTTTTATTGCATAGATAGTTATTATATGCGACAGGGAGATAACTTTGTATTCGTAATTTGAGTTCTAGAATGGATCATAATGCATTCCTAATAATTGATGCGTGGAAGGGTATGATGCGGACATCAATTCAAGACCAAATGGGATCAACGGACATGATGGTGTAGCCAAGGGTAAAGGAGAGATGATCTCTCTTAGGGAATATGATCATGGAAAAGGGAAGACGACTATCATTAATCTATTCTTTCTAAACCTCAATCCCCCCCCACCAGAGGAGACACTATCAACAACCACATGAAGTCCAGAGCTTGAGCCAAGCCACCCGATATCGAACAAAATGGAGAAACAACGTCCAAATCCAATTCCACTCGTGCATTTCATCAAAGCTTGAAGATTCACTTGCATGTCACCTATTCTAAGAAGAATGAACGAGTCAGAACCCATCAAGGCTAGACTGAATCTGAAGATGTTCAAGACACCTTACTCGAAGACGAGAATCCTAGAGCAAAGGATACCAGATCAAGTTCTAGT
Source organism: Cardamine chenopodiifolia (assembly GCA_963922655.1). NCBI lineage: Eukaryota > Viridiplantae > Streptophyta > Magnoliopsida > Brassicales > Brassicaceae > Cardamine > Cardamine chenopodiifolia. Next base: position 9,667,959 of record OZ000486.1, on the reverse strand, counting down.
TGAGGAAACGAGCTATAACTGAAGATTCACTTGTAAGTCACATGTTTTAAGAAGAATAAATGATCCAGACCCAAATTGGATCGATCGTATTTGGATATGGTTCAAAAATCTGTAACCGGAGCCCTAACCGAACCATGGAAGTTGCACCTAGGAAAATATATCCGTGCTTTCAGCTTCTGATGTAGGAATAACCACCAACACACATGGAGAAGCTAGTTGCAACGGAAATGTGGATCTAGCAAAGGGTAAAGAAGAGATGATCTCCATCGATGGGCAAGCCAATATTCGATCAAATGGGAAACCCTCCTTGTATGACCATTATTGTGTTGAAGAAACATCAAGCAATGCTCCTAATAGAATTAAATAGGTTCAAAAGATCAAAGACCTTTGGATGTTGTACTTTTTTTCCCATAGCATCGGTTTTGTCCCATTGGGTTTTCCAAGAACGGTTTTTAACGAGGCAATGTTCCAATGTCCAAATCACACGTGGACCACCCCAGATATAATGAAGCTTATATTATGGGGTTTCCAAGGAGTTAATACGAGCCAAAATCATCAGCAAACCGGTTCTAACCAGTCCCTGAACTGGTGCTCAATTGATTGGTTCTTAATCCGATCAAATAAGGAAAGTTATGCACCCAACGTTACAACAGCTTAAGCCACGAGTTGTATTTCTTCTTCGAGCATAGAGGGTTCTCTTTTAACCCAAAAAGGAGTTCATATTCATCCCAACAAGCTGGAGTCACAAAACAGGGAGTTGAATCTTCACTTGCCTTATTTGGACGCATTCACATTCAACATATCCTTCATAAAGAAGATTTGTGGATACAAGATGTATCTCTTTTCTTGGTTTGGTTTGTTTTTACAAATTCAATAACCAAAATATATTTTAAAAAATTCTTGTTTATTTGAGATATTTTGTGTTAATACATAAAAAGAAAATAAAATTTTGTTTTGTTTTTAAGAAAAATTAAAATCAGAAAATATCATTAAAAACTTTACTTACCTTATTTGTTCTTGGCAATTACTCCCCCACGTTTTCCTTTGTGCCAAACGCTACACGATTCTGATTTTTTTTTTATTGTTGCAAGGAACATGAAAATAAGAACCCATGGAGTATGAAGAAGATGAAAGGAGTGAATTCAATACCTCTGATTTGATTTGGGAAAAGAATCAAACAACTCGTGGGACGAAGGGGATGATCATGGCAACGTTTCATGGAGTGGAGAAACTGCTTATGATATAAATTATGGTGATGAGTTCGAAAGTGAGGAAGAAGAAACTAAACCATCAGACTATGACCGAGATGACATCACCCACCAGAGTTGGTGCAAAGACGAAGCTTTCCATAAAGGCGTGATAGAAGAAGACCATGAAGGCTGGTGTGAAGAAACTTAATCTCAAATAACTCTTAATGAAGGAGACCACAAAGCTGAACCAAAACATGGAGAATTCAATCATCTAGAAGAATTTTGTGAAACTTAATCACAAATTGGTATAATGGAAAACAAGTCTAATAGTGAATACCTAGAACGTGGTGAAGGAAATAATGAGCCTGAAGGCGACAATGGAGATGGAGATGAGCAAGGCAACGTCCCATGGAATCGAGAAACTGATTCTGAATTCAGTTATGAAGACTCTTATGTTGAAAATAGGCCATGGTGCGAGATACCATACTCGGAAAGTGAAGAAGACTTTTCCGAGGTCAGTGAATTCAAAAGTGAGGTTGGAAGGGATGATTTCGAAGGAGACATTACCGAAGAGGATGATGCTGTAAGTGAGGCTGGAAGAGAAGATGACGGTCAACCTCGATACATCAATTTTCCGGCCATCATCAAGGACCAGAAGCATACTTATTATGGGAAAAAGACATGGAACAATGGTTTGTTACAAGTCAGATTCTCGATGAAGAGAAGACAACCATTGCCAAAGAAATGCTCACTGAAGATGCGTTTAGGCGTTGGGAGCAATATGCTTACATACGACTTGAGTATGATGAACTAGAAGCAATATCGGAAGAGATGAAGCAGCTCATGTATTGAGAATATGTGAAAAAGCTGGATATGAGCTTCGGACACAGATAAAGATCCCTACAAATCCAAAGACAGGGCGAATGATTCTAGCTGCAGCACCAAAGCCCAAACTAAAGAGAGTTTTCTACCCTAGACAGAACAAAGTGTCGCCACACACGCCTCAGAAGCCCAACAAGTCAAAAGATGTCTCACCAGTCAAGAAGATCTATCAAGAACCCAAATCCGTAGCTCACAAGGCAACCAATGAGCTAATGCTTGAACCGCAAGGCTAGAGAAACAAAGATAACTGCTCTAACTCTAAAACTTCCTTAGAAATTACTTGTTATAGGTGTAAGAAGCAGGGACTACACGGAAGGAATCAATTCAAGAGCAACATAACACAAGCCGTGAGCCACAAACAACCAAAGAGCAACCTCTAGATTACTCCAAGATAAGTACCCCTAACCTTATTCCCAAAATGCAACAAACCACTGAAAATCTTATAGTTTTGGTTAAGAACACAATAAAAGGATGTGAAATGTGTGGAAGAGAAATCGGACCAATTCCCAAAAGATGAACCGCACATAAAAGAGAAACAAGAAGTTGTTTCTCACCCTCAAGATGAAAAGGATCATAATGTGTTATCTACATCTATTTGCAATAATTCTTTGACTGTTGTGATGCACTTTTTCTTGCCTTTGAGTGTTGAAGAAGATACATTTTCAAAGGAGAAGACGGGAGACCGAGCACATGCATCATCAAATTCGGTCATGATTTTGGATCGACAACAAAAACAAGATGCCATGGAACCAGTTCTGCTCACGCCACCCAAAAGGAGAGCTAAAGGTATCATTGACACTTTTCTAATCAAAGGAAAGCCACCATAACCTCACCATACCCAAATTAACATCCGACAAGAATTCAAAGGGAAAAATCAAAAGTAAAATAAGAGATTTTACAAATTAGACTAACATGTTGTCCAAGAATCCAGAGCATCACAGAGGAGTTATTGCTTCCTTGCTGATCCTGGAAGAACCACCAGACTCACCGCACCGTCCACACCCGAGCCACACACGAGCCATAAACAGAAGTAAGTTTCTAAACTCCCAAACTGAATAAAAACTAACTTGCTTTCTCTTGGTGTAGGTAAACAAGTTTTGAGGACAAAATTTTTTTGAAGAGGGAGGGTATGATGTAGGAATCACCACCAACGCACATGGAGAAGCTAGTTGCAACAAACATGTGGATCTAGCAAAGGGTAAAGGAGACATGATCTCCATCAATGGGAAAGCCAATATTTGATCAAATGGGAAACCCTCCTTCCATGACCATTATTATGTTGAAGAAACATCAAGCAAATCTTCTAAGAGAATTAAAGAGTTTCAGAAGATCAAAGACATATGGATGTATCACTCTTTTTCCCATAGCATCGGTTTTGTTCCATTGGGTTTTCCGAGTATGGTTTTTAACGAGACAATTTTCAATGTTCAACTCACAAGATGTCAACCCCGAAATATTGAAGCTTATATTATGGGGTTTCCAAGGAGTTAATACGAGCCAAAATCATCAGCAAACCGGTTCTAGCCAGTCCCTAAACCGGTGCTCAATTGATTGGTTCTTAATCCTTAGTACGTGAGAATTGAGCCTATAAAAACTCATCTTTTATTTCATTGTAATACAACCTTTTAATAATCAAATTATTCAAGAAACTTTTTCTTTTATCTTTGCAAAGATTTATCTTTGTGTTTCCCATTTCAAGTCAAGTGTGGAATCACTTTTCTTGTGTGATTTGTGAGCTGAATAACTTGTGAACTCAAGTTGTTTATTTCTTTGTTGAGTGTGGATTCAATCAACAAGACTTCCATCTCCATCACTACCTTCATCCATCCAACCCCTTTAAACCTAAAACCTTTGCTTTCGTGTGCTGCAACCTTAGGTTGATCCTTGAGGCCGTATCATCTGGTATCAGAGACAAAATCTCCTTTCATTTAGCTTTGCATTTTGTTTCATTTATAAATAGAAAAATCCATAAAAATCCATTTCTTTTGTTTTATTTCTGATTAATTGAATTCTTATAAATTAAAAAATCCATAAAAATTGTTTTGCATTTTTTCTGAATATTTACTTCAATAAAAAAATAAATGTTCAACTCACAAGGTGTCAACCCCGAGATAATGAAGCTTATATTATGAGGTTTCCAAGGAGTTAATACGAGCCAAAATCATCAGCAAACCGGTTCTAATCAGTCCCTAAACCGGTGCTAAATTGTTTGGTTCTTAATCCGATCAAATAAGGAATGTTATGCAGCAAACTTGTAAACAGCTGAAACCAAGAGTTGGATTCCTACTTGGAGCATTTGAGGGTTACCTTTTAACCAGGAAGGCGTTCATATTCATCCCAACAAGCTGGAGTCACAAAACAGTGTATTGAATCTTCACTTTCCTTATTTGGACGCATTCACTTTCAACATATCTTTCTCTTTAAGATGAGAAAGATTACGACCCTACAGGTCATAACGAAGGTTCCTGGACACCTCACCTTCCTCCCCAAGATTTCAAGATACAAGATATATGTCCACCTTCCATATCTGTCCGAGATTCACCATGGAGGCTCCTATGACTACAAGATCATGCCACAATCATTTCTTGGTCTTCTATAAATTATTTCTGTATATTTTCTTTCTTCGTTTTAGTCCTTAGTACTTGAGTATTGAACCTATAAAAGCTCATCTTTTATTTTATTGTAACACAACCTTTTAATCATCGAATTATTCAACAAAACGTTTTCTTTTATCTTTCAAAGATTTGTCTTTGTGTTTCTCATTTCAAATCAAGTGTGGAATCACTTTTCTTGTGTGATTTGTGAGCTGAATAACTTGTGAATTCAAGTTGTTTACTTTGTGGTTGAGTGTGGATTCATTCAACAAGACTTCCGTCTCCATCGTTACCTTCATCCATCTGACCCCTTTAATCCTAAAACATTTGCTTCCGAGTGCTGCAACCTTAGGTGGATCCTTATGGCCGTATCATCTGTTATCAGAGCCAAAATATTATATTTATCTAGGTGAAACTGTTCCCTTTTATCTTCTTTCATTTAGCTTTGCATTTTGTTTCATTTCTAAATAGAAAAATGCATAAAAAATTACATTTTTTGTTTTATTTCAGCTTATTTGAATTCTTACAAATTCAAAAATCCATAAAAAAAATTTTGCTTTGGTTTCTGATTATTTACTTCAGTAAAAAATAAAGAGGTTATTTTTTTTCTTTTCTATTTTATTACAAAGAAAATTCAAAAAACCAAAAAGAACTGTTTTCTTGCTTTGTTTTGTTTTACAAATACAATAACCAAAATGTATTTTAAAAAATTCTTTTTTATTTGATATATTTCGTCTGAATACATAAAAATAAAATAGCATTTTGCTTTGTTTTATTTTCTAAATAAAAATCAGATAATATCATAACAAAACTTTACTTACAATTACCTTATTTGTTCTTTGCAATTACTTCCCAACGTTTTCCTTTGTGCCTAGGGCTACACGATTCTGATTTTTTTTTTATTGTTGCAAGGAACATGAAAATCAGAACCCATGGAGTATGAAGAAGATGAAAGGAGTGAATTCAATACCCCTGAATTGATTTGGGAAAAGATTCAAACAACCTGTGGGATGAAGGGGATGATCATGGCAACGTTTCATGGAGTGGAGAAACTGCTTCTGAAATAAGTTATGGTGATGAGTTCGAAAGTGAGGAAGAAGAAACTAAACCATCAGACTATGACCGAGATGACATAACCCACCAGAGTTGGTGCAAAGACGAAGCTATCCATAAAGGCGTGATAGAAGAAGACCATGAAAGCTGGTGTGAATAAACTTAATCTCAAATAATTCTTAATGAAGGAGACCACAAAGCTGAACCAAAACATGGAGAATTCAATCATCTAGAAGAATTTTGTGAAACTTAATCACAAATTGGTTTAATGGAAAACAAGTCTAATAGTGAATACCTAGAACGTGGTGAAGGAAATAATGAGACTGAAAGCGACTATGGAGAAGGAGATGAGCAAGGCAACGTCCCATGGAATGGAGAAACTGATTCTGAAATCAGTTATGAAGACTCTTATGTTGAAAATAGGTCATGGTGCGAGATACCATACTCTAAACGTGAAGAAGACTTTTCTGAGGACAGTGAATTCAAAAGTGAGGTTGGAAAGATGATTTCGAAGGAGACATCACCGAGGAGGATGATGTCGTAAGTGAGGCTGGAAGAGAAGATGACGGTCGGCCTCGATCCATCAATTTTCCGGCCATCATCACGCACCAGAAGCCTACTTATGTTTGGAGAAAGACATGGAACATTGGTTTGTTACAAATCAGATTCTCGATGAAGAGAAGACAGCCATTGCCGAAGAAACACTCACTAAAGATGCCTTTAGGCGTTGGGAGCAAGATGCTTACATACGACTTGAGTATGATGAACCAGAAGCTACTTGGGAAGAGATGAAGTAGCTCATGTATAGAGAATACGTGAAAAAAGCCGGAGATGAGATTTGGACACAGATAAGGAACCTTACCAATCCAAACCCAGGGCGAATGATTCTAGCCGCAGCACCAAAGCCCAAACTAAAGAGAGTTTTCTGCCCTAGACAGAACAAAGTGTCAGCCACACACGCCTCAGAAGCCCAAAAAGTCAAAAGATGTCGCACCAGTCAAGAAGATCTATCAAGAACCCAAATCCATAGCTCACAACGCAACCAATGAGCTAATGCTTGAACCGCAAGGCAAGAGCAACAAAGGTAAGTGCTCTAACTTTAAAACCTCGTTAGAAATTACTTGTTATAGGTGTAAGAAACAGGGACTATATGGAAGGAATCAATTCAAGAGCAACAAAACATAAGCCGTGAGCCACAAACAACCAAAGAACAACCTCTAGATTACTCCAAGATAAGTACCCCTAACCTTATTCCCAAAAAGCAACAAACCACTGAAAATCTTATATTTTTGGTTAAGAACACAAAATAAAAGGAAGTGAAATCTATTGAAGAGAAATCGGACCAAATCCCAAAAGATGAACCTAACATAAAAGGGAAACTAGAAGTTGTTTGTCACCCTCAAGATGAAAAGGATCATAATGTGTTATCTACATCTATTCGCAATAATTCTTTGAATGTTGTGATGCCCTTGTTCTTGTCTTTGAGTGTTGAAGAACATACAGGTTCAAAGGAAGAAAGCGAAGACCGAGCACATGCATCATCAAAATCGGTCATGATTTTGGATCAACAACAAAACAACGATGCCATGGAACTAGTTCTGCTCACGCCACCCAAAAGGAGAGCTAAAGGTATCGTTGACCCTTTCTAATCAAAGGAAAGCCACCGTACCCTCACCATACCCAAATTAACATCCGAGAAGAATTCAAAGGGAAAAATCAAAAGTGAAATAGGAGATTTTACAAAGGAGACTAACATGTTGTCCAAGAATCCAGAGCGTCACAGAGGAGTTATTGCTTCCTTGCTGATCATGGAAAAACCACCAGACTCACCGCACCGACCATACCCGAGCCACACACGAGCCATAAACTGAAGTAAGTTTCTAAAAACTAACTTGCGTTCTCTTGGGGTAGGTAAACAAGTTTTGAGGACAAAAATTTTTGAGACTAAATTTTTTGAAGAGGGTATGATGTAGGAATCACCACCAACATACATGGAGAAGCTAGTTGCAACAGACATGTGGATCTAGCAAAGGGTAAAGGAGAGATGATCTCCATCGATGAGCAAGCCAATATTCGATCAAATGGGAAACCCTCCTTCCATGACCATTATTAGGTTGAAGAAACATCAAGCAAATCTTCTAAGAGAATTAAATAGGTTCAGAAGATCAAAGACCTTTGGATGTTGCACTCTTTTTCCCATAGCATCGGTTTTGTCCCATTTGGTTTTCCGAGTATGGTTTTTAACGAGGCAATTTTCCAATGTTTAACTCACAAGATGTCAACCCCGAGATAAGGAAGCTTATATTATGGGGTTTCCAAGGAGTTAATACGAGCCAAAATCATCAGCAAACCGGTTCTAATCAGTCCCTAAACCGGTGCTAAATTGTTTGGTTCTTAATCCGATCAAATAAGGAATGTTATGCACCAAACTTGTCAAAAGCTGAAACCAAGAGTTGGATTCCTTCTTGGAGCATTAGAGGGTTCCCTTTTAACCCAGGAAGGCGTTCATATTCATCCCAACTTGCTGGAGTCACAAAACAGGGTCTTTAATCTTCACTTTTTTTATTTGGACGCATTCACATTCAACAAATCCTTCTCTTTAAGATGAGAAAGATTACGACTTTACAGGTCATAAAGAATGTTCCTGGACACCTCACCTTCCTCTCCAAGATTTCAAGATACAAGATATATCTCCACCTTCCATATTTGGCCGAGATTCACCATAAAGGCTCCTATGACTACAAGATCAAGCCACAATCATTTCTTGGTCTTCTATAACTTATTTCTGTATATTTTCTTTCTTCGTTTAGTCCGTAGGACGTGAGTATTGAGCCTATAAAATATCATCTTTTATTTCATTGTCATACAACCTTTTAATCATCGAATATTTCAAGAAACATTTTCTTTTGTCTTTGCAAAATTTTTTCTTTGTGTTTCTCATTTCAAGTCTAGTGTGGAATCACTTTTCTTGTGTGATTTTTGAGCTGAATAACTTGTGGATTCAAGTTGTTTATTTTGTGGTTGAGTGTGGATTCATTTAACAAGATTTCCATCTCCATCACAAACTTCATCAATCCGACCCCTTTAAACCTAAAACATTTGCTTTCGTGTGCCGCAACCTTAGGTTGATTCCCGAGGCTGTATCAGCCTCTTATCAAGTTTTCATCAGGAAAACACATATTTGGAAAGTTCTTATTAAATAAAACCAAGTAATTTCTTAGCTAAATCTGGATTTGGTACATATGCTCCTATTTTGCCCTATACCGATCGGTTCAATTCAAGTAAGCTACTTAACAAATTAGAGAACGACTTCCAGGTTTTTTTTATCTCAAGTCTAAGAAGACTACAAACTGTTTAGGAGCAACCAAAATGACACACTTTTTCACACGTGGACAAAGAAGAGAATCAATACTTGCCATCTTTTTATCCAAGCGCTTTTAAATTCCACATGTCATATTCTCTCCAGCTTTTGTGAGTTCTGGAGATCTTCCAAGACAACCAGAGGCTTCTAAGAACACGCACCTTCCTGCTCAAGTTGATAAGATACAGTCTAAGGCTCCACTTGCTTTATCTGGCCGATTGCACCATTAACCCATCCAACTGCTCATTTCATTTAATATTTGCAATTTCTTTCCTTTTTTAGCCATTTGGATGCTCTACCCGATTCTATCTAATCTCAGAGCTTGAATCATTGTAAAGCACCCTTGATCAATTTTAAAGTAATAGAAATCATTTTCTTCTTTCACAAAGTTCCGAGTTTCTTTGTGTTTTATTCTTTAGACTTTAAGTGAGTGATTCACTTCTAAGATATTGAGCTGTGGATTAGGATTTTTTAAGTGATTCAAACTCACTTACTTCGTCCTTTGATTGAGTGAGTGAATCCCCCTTTCTTCATCATCTATTCGGATTCACGAGAGAGTGCTGAAGCCAACTCGTCCATCCCCCATATCAAGTCCATCAAACTGATTAGCATGAGAGTGCTAAAGCCAGCTTGCTAGTAGCCATTTCTATCTTGTAGTCTTCACCCCCAAGGCCTACATCAAATTTCGCATTCTCTATAAATTATAGCCATCAACCTAGCCTTAAACTAACAAGAACTAAGAAGATTTGGAATAAAAGAGAGATATCCAAAATTTACTATTTCATATCCAAAAAACGGACCCAAAAAAACAAAAAAATGGACTCCATCAATTCGTTAAATCACTAAATAGATGATGGGAGGGGATAGTGGTTAAAAATCTAATGAATTTAGAGCTTTAAATCAGAGCTATCGAGCAAGTAGAGAGAAGGTTTGGAGGCTAGGGAGAAGAAGAAGTTGATCGAGCAGATGGTGTTTTAAAAACTCGAACCTCTGTTACATTTTAATGAAGTATTGATCGATCACACCGTTAGATCGATTGATCCTAGGACCTAGAGCACATAAATTTTGCATCTTTTACGTTTTAGCATGTTCTTTTACACTAAACACCATACGTGATTGTACCTGAAAAATTCTAAGAAAAAGAAAACATAACCAAAAATAAATGCCGAAAAGAATGAAATTAAAAAACCTTTTGGGTTGCCTCCTAGAAATACTTGTTTAACGTCACAAGCCTGACTGTAATGGCGCCTAAGTTTTCCGTGAATCCACAGGAATATTGGAGACATCCTCGTCTGGATCATGGTGTGTCGGTGGTTGATAAAGACGTTTTGCAACGAATCAAATATCCTATTATGCATAGCACTATAAGTATCAAACCACAAGGAACTAAAGCTACAATGCATAAATTTGATTAAGCTAATCAAATGAGGTTAATTTCGGTAATCATTATCCCTAGTATGCACTTCACAATGCAAAACTTAAACTATAAGAATGCTAAAGATAAGATGTGTAATATGATGATAAAGCAATGAGTCGAGGTTAAGATGGTGATCTAGATGAGATTTTTTGTCTCTAATGATGCTTAAGAACAACTATCAACACGATCCTATGTTATGGTTTATTAATCAAGACTAATCAAGTTCTATGGTACTAATCCCTTCACTAATCACTATCATTAAAAATAAATTTATATTTGTGAAAAGTGATTCATGAGCATTAACATTCAAGGACCAATCAAACCATTAATCACCCTACAATTCCCATTGCCTAAGGAAGAAAAGATAATTTAAGTTCATTCAACCATTTCATCGAACACCTACCAGGCATGAAATCCTATTGATATATATTTAAGTTACAATCTTAAATCTAGCATTACTAAAAACCTAAAGGAAGGTTATACAAATATCTAATCCTAAGTATCATCATTAACCCAGAAAACCATCATGATCTATCAAGCCCTTAACTAATCAAAGAGACTACTCACTCATGTTTAATGAAATCAAACAAGGCAAGAGAGATAATGAAAGCATGATGATAAATATGAAAAAGAGATTTATTAAAAATGCAAAAGATAAAAAACTGATCTAAGCACAGAGGTTCTTAGATCCTAAAAGAGGCAAGAAAATATCATAAACAAAGTTTAATATCCATAAATTAGGCTTAGAAAGCTATATATACTAACGTAAATCTGTCATGGCTCGACCCGAGATAAAGCGGATTAAAAAGTAGCAGAAAGTACCAATCGTGACAGCCAAAGCTGACGGGGACAGGATGAGCACCATGTCATGGCTCGCAGCTGAAATTGGTAGAGGATGCTGCCATGAGGTGCACCTTGTCATTTTTGACTGCCAAAGCTGACGACCAAATGACCGCCGGGATGAACCTCATAACCGTGAATCTTCAAGTTTGGGTCGTGTTTAATACGATCTTTCTTTGAATCGGAACTCTAAATGTTGGATAAATGGATAAATCTTGCTGCAACAAAACCGTGAAGCTTCAATGAAGGGATGTGGAGCGATTGGTTACATAGAAGCTGCGAAATAACTTATGATTTACCGGTTGATTTCTTCGGATATTACACACCAAAGAGTTTGTGATCTAACTTGAAAGGTTTTTTATTATGAAGATATATGAGTTTCTCATAAGAGATTAAAAGAGGTTATAAAGAGAAGGGAGAACGAGTTTCGGAGAAAACATAAAAACACAACACAAAAACAAGCTCAAATAATTAATTGAATTCGAAATGAATATTCCTCTCCATTGCCACGTCTCTGATGTTATTGGACTTTGATCATGATCAACGAAATGGGTAATAATGATGTGATCCATTTGCCTCATTAAAAACATCTCTCTGGAAAACCCATTGGGACAAAACCAAAGTGGAGAGAAAAAAATACAAATGAGTCACAAGCCCATTTGTTAATCTTCTGGAGCATGTATTGAAACCAATGAGGTTTGAATAACATCTTCTCCATTCTGGCTCAAGTGATCCAAATGTGGTTAAACATTCCTCCAATTGCTTCGTTGAATTTCTTGGCTCTATAAGGAGTCATGGGTCCAACTGGGGTAGCTAAAGCTTCCTTGGCTACAAGCTCATCCTCTGCTACAACCTCCTTTCCTTTGGGTTCAAGATCCATGTCCTTAGTGTTGTCCATGATCATACCATCCCCCTCCTCTTGAAAAGGATTTGACCTCAAATCTGGATTATTTGTAATAAAAGGAACTAAGTCATAAACATTGAAGCTGGAACTCACATTATACTTACCTTGAAGGTTAAGTTGATTGGCATTGTCGCTGATTCTTATTGTTATGTTGAATGGACCATCAATCCTTCGCATTAGTTTGGACTTTTTCAGCTAGGAATCGTTCCTTCCTCAAGTGTATCGATACTTGATCTCCAACCTCAAAGATCATCTTACGTTTGCCTTTGTTTGCTTGCTTAGCATATTGCTTAGTTTTCTTCTTTATGTTCTTTTGGGCTTTCTCATGAATCTGTTTGAAAAGATCAGCTTTCTTTTTCCCACCGATGCTAGCTATTTCACTCGAAGGTAAAGGTATTAGGGCCAAAGGAGGTATTGGGTTAAAGCCAAAAATCTGAAATGGAGAATACTTAGAAGCAGAATGCACTAAATGATTGTATGCATACTCAACGTGAGGTAAGAAATCTTTCCAAGTTCTTAAGTTCTTTTTAACTAATGCATGCAAAAGAGTAGACAAATTTCTATTAACTACTTTTGGGGGTGAAATGTAGGTCAAAACAATAGCTTAGTTCCTAACTTAGACCAAAGCGTTTTCCATAAATAGCTTAGAAACTTTGTATCTCTATCAGAAATTATAGTTCTCGGCATTCCATGCAAACAAACTATTTCTTTGAACAACAACTCAGCTATATGCAATGCATCATCAATTTTGTGACATGTAATGAAATGCACCATTTTGAAAATCTATCTACCACAACAAAGATAGAATCTTCACAATCCAAGCACAAAATCCATAGAAATATCACTCCCCGGAAGAGCAGGGATAGGTAAAAGGGTATACAAACCATGGGGCTGAACCTTAGACTTAGTTTACTTGCACGTGACACACCTGCCATAGATCCTCTCGACATCTTTCTTCATATGCGACAAATGAAAGTGATCTTGCACATTACTTATTCTCTATTCAACCCCTATATCAATAGACTCTTTGGTCCTCTTAACATTCAACCTGATGATTAATCTCTTATCTTAGTCTCCTCGGAAAAATATTTTCATTAAACACTAAGCTCTTTTCTATATGTTTCTTTTACTTTGTTTTGTTCCCAACACTTGTTTCTATGTACATTCTTAGGGAAGCTACATTTTTTATTTCTTTTTAAACTTGAGATTTAGAGCTTCTTGACTATTCTTTTATTCTCTAGGGACAATTTTAATACCATTGATCAAACTTTTCCTTCCACCCTTTTCTTTTCCAACACCCAATCTAACCATCCAAGTCTTTCATTCTCATAGTCTTACCATTTCTAACTAAAATGAGATTTAATCCTTTGTCGTTTTTGATACTCTCAAGTTTTTGCAAAATCATAGTATTATCAACAAAGGATCTCTCATTCATCAAATAAGTCAAAGGATTTGAAAAAAAAACTGTTAAGGTTAAATGTAGGGGAACCACTCTAAAGGTGAGAATGGCCATTCGGGTTAGCACATGGATGGTAAAATGGATAAGAAAACACGAATGTGACTTATATTCAACCATAAAAATGAAATTAAATCACCATAAGAAAGAAAATTATATTCAAATTAAGTCTAAGTTCATAGAGATGCTTCAAAAATCATGTGAACCTTACAAAAGTAGAAGTTATATTTCGAAAGATGCAAAGGTCCAAACATGAATTTTTTATTTTTCAAAGATGTTCAAACAACAAATAACCATGACCAATGGCAATGATCTTAATCCTAAGCATGAACTTCTAAATGTAAAATATCCCATGCATATGCAAACCTATATGCTTCAAGACTCAATCTTAATGTACAAATGAAACTACATGCTTCTTTTGTGTTTTTAAAGTTTTGATTTTTTATGCAAATTAGTGTATACATAAAATCAAAAGACACAAATCCCTTCCCCCCCCCCCAACTTGAATTACACCGTCTTGATGTAACAAACGTTTAAGAGAAGATAAACAAGTAAAACCCAAAAAAGGTATATATAATGAAAGCAATAGGATAATATCGTGGCCCTAGTTGGGAACCTTAGGGAGCGGAGAGATAGGAGGAGTTCTTGAACTATGTGGCTCAGTTGAATTGGTGGAAAGAGCATTGAAGAAGCTTGTTCCACCTTTTAGGTTGATGGTGAGGACCTCCTTCATTACATCTTTAAGACCCTTCAAATCTTTTCTTTTAAGATCTGGTGTGAGGATTTCTTTAACCATGGCAAAGGGATTTGACATGCCCTTGCACTTCACGTTGTACTCAATCTTTCCATCAATACATTTCCAAGGGTACAAGGTCATAGAGGGAGACAATTCTTTAAAGTTATTCACAAGGGTAGGAGGGTGGGTTGGTATTGGTGTCTTCACTGTGGCATTTCCTCCATTGATTCTTCGAATAGAAGCCCTAAACAACTACCATGCCACACCATAACATCCTTGGTTTGTAGCATAAGAGGAACCTTCACATTCTTGACCTTCTCCACTTGTACTTTCTCATGTGTGATTGTAAACAAAAGGTAGTTCCATAGGGCTCAACGTGATAAGAGAAATTGGTGTTGACATGTCGAAGAATCACTGTCTTACTCATGAATTCAATGTTAGCTCCCGCATTGTAGATGAAATGTCTCCCTAAAAGAAGAGGTACCTTATGTTTTTGCACCATTTCGACTAACGTGAAATCAGTCGAGAATAGAAAATATCCAACCCTAATAGGGTAGTCCTCAATCAAACCAAGTGAGCATTTAGAAGAAGTATCTGCATATATGACAGAGGAGGATTGATGCTTTATGTTGGTTATCCCTAGGCTCTTTGCCATCTCAACAGAGATAACATTCATACTTGAACCGGAGTCACAAAATGCATCATCAAGTTTTAAATACGAAAGAAGCAAGATATGATGAACCTTCCCGGATCTCCAACCTTTGGAAGCGACATTAGTTCAAGTGATGCTGAGCTTGGTGGTTTAAACACTCCCATCACCTCTTCTACTTTCTCTTGTTTCGCTAATATGGCTTCAATGTACTTTATGTGGAGAAGAAATTGGTGCAAGCTATTCATAGGTAGCAATGGTGCTCCGATCTCATTCATACTTGCTTTGAAGCTTGAGAAAACTTTCTTTCGCGCTTTGGTATAAAATCTTCTGTGAAATGAAAGTGGAGGCTCATATGAAGGAAGCTTAACTCTTGGTGCATTTCTTTTCAACCCTCTTGGATACCTTATCCATTTTTAGTGATAATTTCCACTATAGTGTCATTCTCACTAACCAACTCCTCACCATTCTCGCCATAGAGAAACCTAGAAAGTTCTTCTATTGCCTTTTCACATTCATAAACATCGTAACCTTTATTTCTCTTAGGTGGTTCATGGTTTCAACCCCATCCCCATTACTTGAGAAGATGGCATTACAAAACTCGTCGGGATTAACTTCGGTTTTACCAAGAAGTAAATCCATGGGGCTTTTGGATGATGAAGATACTTGAGCAACTCGGTAGTCAAGGCTCTTGGCACGAGAAAACAAACTTTCAAAGGAGTGCTTTTTCAGCTCTAAAACTAATTTACTTTGTCCTTCAAGTAGTTTCTTAAGAAGGAAAGTGTTGGGATCCTCTTTAACGGGTTGATTTGGTGGTGGGGCTTGGTTTTAGTAGTTTTGGTTTAAGAAAAAGGTTTGGTAAGGTTGGTGTATTTAGATTTAGGTTGGAAATTTTGGTTAGTGGCTTGGTTATTGTTTGAATATTTTTGTTTTATGGTTTGATAGAGTTGGTTTGAGGTTTGCGGCCTTGGTTGGAAGTTCCTTTGGTTGTAGAATTTTCCTTGGGGTTTACAGAGGTAGTTCTAATTGAAGTCTTGTTGTTGGTAGCCATCAAAAAATTTCATCTCCTCTTGAATACCTTGAAAAACTTCAATACCAACCTCTTGATAGCATTTTTTCCAATCAAATTCTCCCACATAGTTCACTTGCCTTTGAGTGGCTTGCATCATCTTGTCAAACTTCTCACTTAAATCCTTTATCTATCTTCTTGTTAGATTTTCATTACCACCGTTATCCCTTATAGACCTATCATAGTCTTCACTCATAGCAAGATTCTAAACCAAGATCATGCCTTCATCTACTTCTTGACCCAAGAAGTAATTGTTACTCGCGATGTCTAGACCTTGTGATGTGTAGCCCTTGAACTTTTCGCATGCTTCACTAAAGCTCCCATTCCCCTTTTAGGCAAATCCGGAAATCTCATTTCGAAGACAATCTATTCGCAAAGTAGAGAAGAACATTCCCAAGAACATCCCAAGATATGATGGAGTTGTAAGGAAAATAATTTTCCCATTGGTGTGCTTTATCACCAAGATATAATGGGAAAAGCCTTAGCTTGAAATTTTCCTCGGAGATCCCATTGATCTTTACGGTTCCACAAAACTGATCAAATTGATCCAAATGGTCTAGAGGATCTTCCATTGACAACGGATAAAACTTTGAACCTTGGACCATGTAGATGAGGCTAGACTTAATCTCAAAAATTTTGTTCTCCACCTGTGATGGACGAATACCGGCTCGGTTCCCATGTATGTTGGGCTCATCAAAATCACAAATTGGCCTCAGCTCGGTTGTCCACTAAATGGTGCTTGTGGTAGAATTCTTTGGTTATCCATTCCCAAGCGCTTCAAATGCTCCTCAAGCTCTCAAGCTCTTCGCTCTCTTACTTTTTTCTATTCTCTCTCTCAAGTTGATAAAAATCCTCAACAAAATAAAGAACTTTACCTTGTTGACTTCTCCGTTGGATACACCTTGCAAGCACAAAAGAGAAAACTAAGAGAAACAGTTAGTATAATAATGGGAAAAAGAAAAAATTAGTCTCAATCGAATTTAAAATCCTAATGACAATTGCTAAGTTCTCCGACAACGACTCCAAATTGATAAGATGTTTTGCAACGAATCAACTATCCTATCATGTGTAGCACTCTAGGTATCGAACCACAAGGAACTAGAACTATACACTAGGAATGAATAAATTTGATGATTAAGATAATCAAATGACGTTGATTTTGGTAATCCCTATTCCAAATATGAACAACACAATGCAATTCAAACTTAAACTATGAGAATGCTAAATATAAAATATATAATATGATGATAAAGCAATGTGTTAAGGTAATATGAATATCTACATGAGACGATGAGTCTATAATGATGCTTAAGAACAACTATCAACACAATCCTAGGTTACGGTTCACCCTAACATCAATTTCCAATGGCTAAGGAAAAAACCTTATTTAAGTTCATTCAACCATTTCATCGAACACCTTGCAGGCATGAAATCCTATTGATCTAGATTCAAGTTACAATCTTAAATCTAGCATTACTAACAATATTAAATGAAAGATATACAAATATTTAATCCTAAACATCATCATTAACCCATCAAAGCATCATGATCTATCAAACCCTTAACTCATCAAAGAGACTACTCACACATGTTTAATGAAATCAAACAAAGCAAGAGAGATAATGAAAGCATGATGATAAAGATGAAAAATATAAAATAACAAAAAGTATAATTATAAAGGTTCTTAGATCCTAAAAGAGGCAAGAAAGTCTCTTAAAACAAAGCTTCAGATCCATAAGTTAGGTTTATAAGGCTATATATACTAATGTAAATGCATCACGGGTTGATCTGGGACTAATCGGGTCGGATCCACAAAGTATCAAAAAGTGTCTATCCTGACGGCCAAAGCTGATAAGGGGCGCAAGGATGAGCACTATATCGTGGCAAGTGGCTTAATTTGGCAGAGGGGGACGCTGAGGTGCACCTTGTCATTTTTGACGGAAAAGTTGACGGCCCAACAACCGCCAGGATGAACCCCAGAACGGTGAATCTTCAAGTTTGGTCTATGTTGGTCATTGCGGTTGATTAAGGCGGTTGACACTCCTTGGGACTTCATTTAACTTCTTTTTAGCTTGTTTATCTCCCTTAGCTTCCATCCTCAAGCCCCAAATCATCCTGAGTCTTCCAATGACTAAGAAGGACTCTAGAATGCAATATTATGCAATATGCAATATGCGATGATTATGACTTAGGACTCTGGAATGCATGATTATGTAAATGCAAGACTTAAATGCATATTTAACACGCTAAATGATGTGAAAGGGAAAGAAAAGTGATCAACATGAATGTATATACAATTAAAAATCCATAGATATCAATGGTGGTTTATGGAGTTTTCCGTTGGCTATGAATTTCAAGCATGGAACCTTTTGAGAAAATTGATCCTCCGGTGTTGCAGCACTGAATTTTTTATGACCGATGCTCTTTTATCCCGACACTGTGTACTTAAGAGCTTTCAGCTCGCTCTAAATAATACCTAAAGGATCTAAGTACTAGCTAGTGGTCTTAGCATCCGAAAATTGTTGTCGGAGTCTTGATGGTTTCGTTTTTGAGTTTGGGTCAACAAAATCGATCGATCGAGGTGGTGGATCGATCGATCTCTGCACAATTTCATCTTGTCCAATTTCAACTGAGAAAATCGGATCTTTTATGTATCTCTTTGATATTGGCAAATGAAATCGTCTTTATGCTTTCAATAGAGTTCAAAATCCGCACAAACCTAGTCGTTTCCTTTCTACAATACCCAAACTCATGGTCTGCCTGTACCAATGCAACCTCTAAGGAGTCCTCTGAATACACTTCTTGTATTATCTCTTTCATGATCTCATCAACGGTATCTGTCCAGAAATTTTGTTCACCAATTGTAGGCTTCTTTATCATCTTCTCAACATCAAAATTCATCACTAAATCACTGAGATGAAGATCAATTTTTTCCTTTTGAACATTGATGATCGCTCATACGGTTACTAAGAAAGGTCTAACAAGGATGACGAGATCTTGTGGTTCTTCTTCAAGTTCTAGCACAATGAAGTAATTTAAGATTTATCATCCACCAATCCACACATTCACATTCTCAAGAAGGTTAACTGGATACCAAACTGATCGATCTTTAATGGCTTGAAAGTATGTAACCGCAGTCCCTGTGAAATTTACATTGGCATTAGGCTCACACTAGCTCCTAGATCACATAAGAAGCTGTCAAATTTGAAATCATCGATATTGCATGGCAGAGTGAAACTTCCTGAATCCTCACGCTTCTCAGGCAACTTGTTATGTAATAAAGCACTACACTAATGCGTAAGGAGTATAGCACCCTTCTCTAATGTCATCTTATCTATAAGGATGTCATTCATATACTTCTTTAATATCTGGACCATATTTACAGCATCAACAAAAGGTAGTATCACTTGTAGTTCTCCTATAATGCTCTTCATCTTTTCATACTTCTTCTCTTGAATTTTATTCTTTCATATTGAAGGGTACGGTAGCTTGGGCACATAGGATGGTGGTGGTACCTAAGGTTGTTCTTTTTTAGTAACAACATTAGTTCCCGACCTTTTAATACCTGTAGTTTTTTTCAGATCTTTTGTCATTCGATGACTCATTCGATCGGCCGATCCCTGGGATGGATCTATCGATCTCAATATCTTGTGACTTTGGAGCAACTTATTTTTTGTTCCTCAGCATGATGGATTGAATGTACGCCTTGGGGTTGGCCTCTGGCTTCCCAGAAAATTTTCCTGGGGGTGCTTTGACCATTCCAGCTTTATGAACAACTTATTTTTCCATCACACGCATGTGAGTACTTAAGTTATCAAACTTTCCATTCAGATCATTGTAAATCACATCAACCTTAGCATTAATCTCATTGGCAAACTACTTCTGCCCATCTAGAATGTCCTGGAACATTAGTTCAACAATGTCTTGAGCACCATCATTCCCAAATTGTTACTTAGGCTGAAATCCTGTATTACCATAACCAGCATTCTTGTTTTGAACACGTGTCTGAATGTTTGATGTGGCTGAGCTGGGCCAAATGGTTTAGCTTGGAATTGCTACCCCTGTTGGTTTGTGCGTGGAGGATATAACTGATCATCTGGGTTCTCTACATTGGTTTTTCTTTAGGAAAGATTTGGATGATTCATGTAGTTCTATTTGAATCCCCGATTCTGAAATTTTTCTTGTTATCCTACGTAATTAACCTCCTTTGTACCCTCAGCTCCTTCATCATTACTACACTTTTTATAGTCGTGCTCCTCACACATGTTCACATTCCTCTGCTGCGCTTTCAGAAGCATATCAACCTTGGTAGTGAGATCCCAAATTGCTTTATTACTTCCATAAACTTTTTTTCTTTTATAAAAATCTAAGCAATGATTAGCATTTCTTGCTGCTAGGTTCTCAATAAACTCTTAAGTGTGTTACTCATAAAGTCACCTCTAGATGATGTATCCAACACCATTTGATACTTCGACTCAATACCATTGTATAAGAAGTTCACTATGTCTGATTCAGTATAGCTTTGATGCGGGTAGTCCTTTAAGTAATCCTTGAATTGATCCCATGCTCATAGAACAAATATGTGACATTATGTTGGAAAGTAGCTATCTTGTTTCTAAGAGCAGCATATCTAGCCTTAGTGAGGAAATGAGCCAAGAACGCAGCTCTGAATTGTCCCCAACTAATGATAGATCCAGGCTTCAACGACTTTAGCCACTTGTGGGCTCTGTCACTCAAACAGGACAGGAATAACTTATAGCATAAGTAGTCATGTGGTACGCCATTCGAGCTATTCTTGATGTAGATGCCCTCAAATATGTCAATATTATCCATAGGGTTCTCAGTAGATAGCCCATAGAACTGGTTTTGGCTTAACTAGCGAGATAATCTGAGGCTTAATCTCATAATCGTGCCTCTAAATGGCGGTGGAGTTATTAATGCACGGTTCATGTAATTTGTGTGAGGCGCGTCTTACTCACCTAGGGTAACGCATCACTGGGGCTGGTTGTGGTTCCCAGCTAGAGGTGCCCGAGGTGGAAGTACATGTGGCATACATGCAGCAGAAGCCCTTTGGCCCTCAGTATCAGCTTCAACGTGTTGTTGCTCAACTGCAACGTTCTAAAGTGCTGCAGCAGCTTCACGATCATCATCGGGATTTTGTATCCCTCCAACAAAACCTAGTTAGTCAAATCGTTCTGCCATCCTAGTGTCTTTCTAGGCTTTGATATTAGCTCAGCTCGATATCAAAAGGTCCTCATTACTTAGGATTTCCAAGTTTTGAGAGCCCTTGCTTCGTAGTTGCATGCACCTAAGATTAAAGAAAAGAATTAATCGATTGGATTAGGAATTAAAATAAAAATCTTAGACTAGACTCAAAACAATAACTCGTAGACAACATATTGGTTCTGTGGAAACGGTGCCAAAATTTGATGTCTCAGGTTTTAAACCCAATTAATTCCTCCAAGTGCATAGTGCACGCAATAGTATAGAATGAGGTCGAATCCATAGAGACCAAAGTCGCACTACGAGTTTGTATGACATGAGTAGAGCTAAGAAAAAATATAGTGTTGCTTGTAATGATTGCAATAAAGTAAATAAAACTAGTAATTAAAATGATGTAAACTATATGGAGACGAGCGTTGGACGGAGGGAATGTCGCATGAATCAATGATCGATAAGCAATCTAACTAGTCAATGATTTGTTAACGAACCATTCTAGAACTTGAATTATTATTGTAAATCTAATCTACTTGCAGCGTTAACTATCTAACCATAGATTGCAAAATACTAAACTCTTGAATGAGCCCTATAAAATAGGTCAACATTCTAATCAAGAGTATAGTATACTTAGACGACTTAATTTCAACTCTTATTGGCTAAGGATACTAAGTTAATCTACTGCTGATTCTAGCAACCTAATATTCTCTTTTGGCGCATAAGTTAAACCTAGCGATCATGTTCTAGGTGATCAAGCTAACATAAGCATTGTGAACTCAATAGATGAAGAACAGTAAAAGTAAATCCCTAATATAATAACTTAAATGTAATCGATCATTGCATCCCTTTGAACAAACCCTAAACCTAACCTATGTATTACTCCGACATAGATGAAGTTATCAAAAACCAATTCAATGATAGCATAAATATCAAAATAACATAACAAGGGTTCGTAAATCATTTATAGAAGATATGAAATTTCTTCTACATTAGCTACGAAAACACTAAGTAAAAAGTTGTAAGAATAGAATAACAACTTGGAGATGCTTTGGAATGAGCATCCCTATTTATATGCAAAGAGAAATCCTAAAGTTGGTTGATTTTGATTTTGTTGCCCCGCAGATCGATCGATCATGAGCCGGATCGATCGATCGATCATGAGCCGGATCGATCGATCCCTACTTAAAACGCATCACTTCATTGATTCTTCATTTTGGTTGATCTGAAGTCGGATCGGTCGATCTCAACTTTTCTTCTTTTGATTCTTGAAGTCTCGAAACGTTTAGAGCTGGTCCATATCATCCATTTATCTCCAACAACTTGTAAAACCTATAAAAGCTATATACAATACCAAAAAGACACAAAACATATCCTAGACTATATTAAGGACATTAAAAACATATGGAATCAAAGATTAAAAACCATTAAAACCATGACACATCAATATTCAATTTAAGATACCTTTCAAGAACCTTTCCTTTTATTTTTGCACAAGTTAATTATTTTGGTTTTCTGTTTTTTTTCTTAAGGCTTATAGTCATTGGAGTAAAGAGCATATAAACCGTGATTGTATGGAAATTCCTTTTGAGGTTCATTTCTTATTTCGAAAAATGTTTGAGAATCGAAATCTTTTGGAAACACAGCGAAAGCATAATTTTTAAAATTCTCAATTATATTTGGAAACACGACGAAACTTTCAATTATGTTGTGGAAACGCGATGAAATCTTTTTTGGTAATAAGTAATATATATATATGGTATTTTCGGTAACATACAAACAAACCTAATTTAATTGATAGATGTAAATTACTCTTGTTTTTTTCTCTAATAACTAAAACGTAAAGTAACAAGTTAGAAGCGTAGAACTCAAAAAATGAGACTAGAAGAACGAAGCCATAAGCAAATTAATTTTCTTCCAATTAAAGTCTAGTAATCTATTAAAGTCTCATATATAAGTTATATATTGTTTTGGATTTGGTGATAGTCTTGTCCTTACAATTTTAGTTTACATATATATTGGATTTGTGTTTTTCATACATATTTTTAAATATAGTTTTGGTGTTTTATTGTAAATTCTTTTTATTATATATATATATATATATTTCTAAAAAGTATCCGTTTTCTAAACAAATTTAAATTTTTTTATATATTTCTGCATGTTTTGCTTCCGCGTACTTCCGTTTCCATACAACATAGATACAAACTCTCGTTTTTTTTGTTTTTAAAAAAGTATATTTGCTTCTACCGCAGTTCGTTTTCTCTTTTTATGCCTACTGTTTCTTCCGGAGCTGACTCCATAGTTTGTTTATTTGATAAAATTTCTTCTATTATGCCGACTGTTTCTCTTTATCACGAAAACTCCATAGCTCGTGTGCATCTCACCTCAAGCTATCCATTAAAATCAAAGGAAAATGCACTCTGTCATCCTTCACTCCACCACCTCCTGGCCGAGACTTCAAACTCTTGTCCCAAGCTTGTATTAGGAATCAATGTTATATCTATATATAGTTCTTGGAAAGATTAACATTTATTTTCAGATCTAGATTGGTTTTGCATTCAGAACGACATGGAGAGATCTCTTAGTGTACCAAACTATTTAAATATATGTCTTTCCCCGATTCATTCTTAGAAGCACTAATCTAGGTGATGACATGCATAACAGAGTTCAGAACACAAAATTTGTTTTAAAACACATTGCTTTAAGCTGGTTAAAGGACGTATTTTCCTGTTGACTGTCCCGGCTTTCTTGGCACACTTGTAGGAGTTCAGTTCAGGAGGTTCTAGACTATTGTCGTACGATACCATCTTTGTAAACGATGTACTTCCGATTAAGATTTCTGAACAAATTAATTTACTTTGTTGAAAAATATTTTTAAAAAATGAAATTCGACAGTTTGAGGTATTTTATCTAAGGAGATTTGGTCGAGCTCGATCTTCGCCGAGCAGTAATGGTCCAATAAGGAATCAGAAGAGAAAAGGAAGGACGATGAAGAAAACTAACTCTAATTCCTAAACGAGAAACCTTCTAAATCTATAAGGCCATGAATGGATATAGTTTTTGCTGTATGATTTTGTTTTAAATTGAATAAGTTTTGGCTTTTGGAGAAAAAGTAACGTAGACGAAAAGAAAAGAGTTTCTCTAGCTTGTAGGAGTACTTAAAATCTAAAAATTTGAATGAAAAGATTAAAACAGAAATGTATTGATTCTCCGGAAAACCTTGGAAACCTATATTTCTAAAAACTTGACTGGTGATTCAGTGAGTTCTCGAAAAAAAACTTAAAAAGTCTTTCAAAATCTATAAACGTTCAAGATCTAAGCGTATATGTTTGAACCAATTTGTTATATATTTGAGGGGATTCTGTATTTGTCCCATCATTTGACTTAAATTTTCATCTGATGATAGGAATTATATCATTTGAAACTTCAAAGGTCCATGAAAAAATCCAGTGTAAATGAAATTTGGAATCGAAAAGGGTTAGAGCAGAAAATCTCTTTTCATCATCAGATGGTATGAAATTGTTTTTGAAGATTTGGAAAGATTTGTTTATCTGGGGTTTGAAAATGTTTATGACAGAACCGAAGTTGTTCCACCATTTATTGAACCAAATTGGTGATTTAGATAGGTTACATGTGGTATCGAAAAAGATTAACCAAGTGTGTTTGTGTTTGGGTGATTGAATTAGGAAGGAATTATACCAAGCTTGGCAATAATCTCAGTAATTGAATGGGACATCGTAACAAGAGAGATTTGAAAAGCTTTCTGGAAATTTTATATTGTCATTGAGATCATAATCTCAATCTCTTGGAGAAATGATACCATGGATTTTGAAAGTAGAGTAAGCAGGAGCCGTTTGAAAGTACAGATCATTTTCAATAAAAAAATCTTTTTCAACTGTAATAACATTTTGATAAGTTGATTTTTCAAAATATTCTGAAGGAGGATTTTGTGAAAATTCATTTAAAACAATTTGTGAATTGTTCAAAGGTTTTGAAATTTGTTTCGAAGCCTGGTTTTGTTTTGAAATCATTTTTAAGGAGACTTCAGGGATTTCGGAAATCTCAAGAGAAGAAGGTATTTTTGAAGAATTACCTTTCTCTTGTTTTGAATTTTTTTTTTCAAAAGCTTGTTGTAAGGTCCGTATCTGATCCAATATCTCATCAGGCGTTTGAAGGATTTTTTCTTCTTCTTCTGGTTTTTTTTTGGGAACCGTAATCCAGGATTGTGTTTTGGGTTCTGTTTTTGGTTTGGAAGTGTTTGGAGTTTGTAGTTTTTCTTGGTTTGGTCCTAAAGAAAGGCATTTCCCCTTGTCCATCGTCTTTGGTGGCATATTACCTGTTTTGGAGAAATTCACGAGTCAAGAAATCTGGAATAAAATTTGTTTCTCCTTTAATATATTCTATATCAAAATTGAAAATACTTAGTAATGCCTGCCATCGGGCCAAAATTTATTTTGAAGCAAGATTTTTAACATCTTTTTGTAAAACATCTTTGGCACTTTTGCAATCAATTCTTTGTAAAAACTTTTGATTTAGAAGATCACTTTGAAATTTTTGTATACATAAAACTACACTTAGTATTTCTTTTTTAATAGTTGAGTAATTTTTTTGGGTCTCATTCCAATGAGATGAAGTAAATTGGATTATATTTTCACGACCTGTTGTTTCTTTTTGTTTCGGAATACCTCCGTATCCAATATCAGAGACGTCTGTTTCTACAATTTTCTCTAAATTTGGATCCGCTATATGTAGACATGGGATTTCTAAAACTTTTTTTTTTAATCTGTTGGACTACAACGGTATGCTCTTCTGTCCACGGGGTTGGGTTTTTCTTTAAACGATCATGCAATGATCTAGCTAATCTATTGATGTTTGGACAAAAATCTAGAACATAATTAAGGCTTCCTAAAAATCTTTGTAATTGGGTTTTATCTAAGATTTTATCAGGAAATTTGTTCGCAAATTATAATGATCTGTCTATTGGTTTTATCATACCTTTGGATATGTAATAACCAAGAAATCTGATTTTAGTTTGAAATAGAGCCATTTTTTATTTTGAAATAACGAGTCCAGTTTTTCGTGCAACGTAGTAAAATGTTTTTAGATGTTTGAAATGTTCCTCAAGGGAGTTTGAAAAGATAAGTATATCATCAATATATACTATACAAAATTTTGAATATTCTGAAAATATGTCATTCATTATTTTTTGAAATTCTGAAGGTGCATTTTTAAAACCAAAAGGCATTACATTCCATTGGTATTGCCCAAAAGGAACAGTAAATGTTGTTTTATATCGATCATTTTCAGATATCTGAATTTGCCAAAATCCTGATTTTAAATCGAATTTTGAAAATATGTGTGCAGAGTGGAGTTTTTGAAGGTCTTTTTTATTTGGTATTGGATATCTAATCCATTTTAATGGCGTATTTAAAGGTTTGTAATTTATTACAAGGCTCGGAGTTCCTCTTTATGTTTCTGAATTTTTGTTCACATAGAAAGCTGCACAAGACCATGGAGATCTTGATTTCGAAATTAATTTATTGTTTAGAAGTTCTAAAATTTCTTTCTTACAGTGGCTCTCTAAATCAGAGTTCATCTGTATTGGACGAGCCTTTGTAGGAATTTCTCTTTCATCAAATTTTTCTTTATAGGGTAGATCAACTATGTGTTGTTTTCTATCCCAGAAGGCCGTGGTAAATCCGAACATAATTGTTCTTCAAATAGTTTACTTAGTTTCAAAATTTTCTCTTTTGTAATTGAAGTTTCTAATGTTTCTTTTGTCTTTTCAACAAGAAATTCTGTCTATAAGTTTTCTAAATGGATTTTTTTGCTATTAATTAGAGAATTTATAGAGTTTTCTTGTATTGAGCAGGCTTTTATTAAGTTTAGACTCCTCTTCTTTGGAGTTTCCATAAATTCGAAGGATAAGCTTTTATCTTGAGTTTTGAAAGAAATTGAATCATCTTTAACTTTATATGGTGTTATTAGGTTTATAAATGGTGTTCCGAGAATGATATTTTGGTATATATCATCTGTAAGAACAAAAGTTGTTTTGAAACAAATATTTTCTTTTAATATTGAAGCTTCTGTTTTTTAAGTTATGTTAAGTTTTGAATTATTCACTGCTGAGAGTCTTTCATTTGTTTTGTGATGAAAACATCTGGGCACAAGACCTGTCTTTATACAATTAAGGTCGGCACCAGTATCAAAGAGTGCAATTGTATCTATTTTGTAATTTTCTGAGAAAACAAGTGTAATTTTATTTTATATTTACGAGATGTGATTTCTCTTAGTACGAAGAGGAAATCATTTGGCATGGTGTTTAGAGACTGTATTTGTTCTACTAGATCATCATCTATATTTTCTGAACAAATGTTATCTTGTTCCTCTGAACTGGAGTCATCATGTTTTTTAGAAGTTAATATTGAATAAAAATACTCGGAATCCATTTTATGTTTTTCTTTTAAATGTTTGAGTTCATTTTTTACATCTTTGATCTCAATTTGAAGGGATTGCAGAGTAGTTTTGAAATTATTTTTACTTCCTTGGTTGAGGATAGTGGTTAAGTTATATGAAGAGTTTGAAGTTGATGGATCTTTGGTTTTTGGAAGATTTTCTAATTTTTGGTTATCATTTATGGTTGAAATAATTGTTTCAAGAAATTTTTGTTTTAGTTGGGGATCTTAGATTGAATTCAAGATTTCTAGTTGGAACTCCTGATCTTTTGTGAGGACTTGGAGTTTTTTATTATCTGAGTCCGAGCTGGATGATGAATCATTAAGTTCATCAACTTGCAAGGCCTTTTCAGGAGATGGCTCAGAATTATAATCACTAGATGAGGAAGACTAGTCTAGAAAAATGTTTGATATTTTGGCTGAGATTTCTTCTCCAAGATCGAGCTCTTGGATTTTCTTGTTTAGACGGAAAAATTTTGAAGTGTGGCCTTTCTTGTTGCATTTATAGCACGTTAGGTTTTTGTAAAAAGGTTTGTTTTGGGATTCTTTTGGTTTAAATCTGTTTCGAGATTTATTCCAAGTGTTTTCTCGTGGCTTATATTCCTTAAAATTTCTCTTTGTAAATTTTGATTTTTTGGAATAGTATGTTGGCTTGCAATCACCTACACATGACTTTTTGTTACTAGGATCTATTTCAAATTGTTTGTAGAAAGATCCTAATTTTACTTTTGTTTTTCTAAGTTCCCATTTGAGATGTTTTTGGAGTTTTAAATCTTGACAGATTTTAAGACCTTCTTGTTGGACAAGACTAACTAATTCTCCATAAGTGAAATCATCTTAATCAATTATTTGGATACCACTAGATTCTCTAATTTTTGTTCTAACTTTTTCTCCTAAGAGCGTTGGTAGTCCTGCAATAAATTTTTCTTTCCAAAAAAGTTGGTTTGAATCTTGTCGGAGTAGGACCCTAGTGAGGAATGTGTTTAAAAAGTTGGTTTGAATCTTGTCGGAGTAGGACCCTAGTGAGGAATGTGTTTTTGTACCATTGGAAATCACTTAGTTTTTTACATTCAAGATTTGAAAGGAGTTCTGCGTTTTTGTCCCTAAGGACTGAAGGATCTCCTATGAAATGAAAGGTTATAGCTAAGACTAGAGTTGCTACAACATTTTGTTGGGGATTTCCGAAATTGTCTTGAATTGGCATGCGTTCTTCATCACTTTTATAGCGTCAAGAATTTCTCCTCGTTGCTGATTAGTAAGATAGTTATCCCACCATTCTTTAAGCTGTCCCAAAAAACCAGCTATAAGGAGTTCGACTACAGTTTTATCTTCATTTCCTATTTTTGTTCTATAGGCATTTGCAGCCTTCGTCATTTTTTGAAGAAAATTTAAGATATTATATTTAGATATTCCATCTAGATTCCAGTCATAGACCGAAGAAGAGTTAAGCCTAGATTGTTCTACTGGTTGAATTTGTCCTAGGTCTGGTGCTGTTATTATTTGGTTTTCATGATTGTTTTTCCAATCAAGACGATATATTTTATTGTTTTGAAATTGGTGGTGGATTTAATCAGAATCTGGTTCGTGACATAGAGTATTTATTTGAATATTTGAGCTTTGTGTTTCAGGATTATTAGGTGTTCGGATGAGTCTAAAATTTCTTTGGATCTTAGAAGTTGATGTGTCAGGGGCATCATAAGTTTTGTGTTTACTACTTTCTCCTATTTCTATGTTGCTTAGTTGACTTTGAAGGGCGCGAATGAATTCTATATTTGTGTTTTGGTAAGTTTTGACACTGGTTTTTGAAATTTGGAAAGGTTCGAAAATTGGAAGTTTTAGATTTTTGCTAGTTGAAGTTTCATTTGGAAGGTTTGGTTGTTTTAAAATTGTTTTTTCAATCCTATCAAGTTGTTTGCTTATCGTACCAAGGTTGGTGTTTGAAAAATTATTTTGAAGAATGATGTTTTTGACATTTGTCTTATCATCTTCTTGAGGGAGTTTAAAAGGGATTGCTTCAATTGGTTTCTCCAATAATTCAAACTTTATTCCTTGTTGAGGGGGGGGGGTGATTTGAAAGAAGTAATTTTCCATTAGCAAGTGTTTCCCACTTAGGAATTTTATTTCGATTTGTGATGGGATTTGCTGTTTTTGAATAAGGAAAGTAAATGTTATTTTCTTTTGTATAATCTTCAAGCCAATTGAAAAATAAAACTTGAACTTTGTGTTTTGTAAGATATTCATAATATTCTTCTTGTATCTTTTCTTTGTTTTTTGAGAATTTTTTGGAAAACCAATTTCTTTTTTGTAAATTATTTTTTGAATAGAAATCTTCTCGTAAGAATTTTTTATTTATTTCAAAGTCTTTTTCTACGATATTTAGTTCATTAGCCATATTATCAGTTATAGCCGAAAATGTCGGGCTAGTTAGCTCAGATTTTGTAACAAATTCATTTTGTTCAAAACTAGATCTTGATGTATAAACAGGTTTTGGAATTTTTGTTTGAAAATCAACATTTCTTAAGATTGAATTTGGAATATCAGAAGTTGAGAATCGTGGTTGATATCTAGATTCTTGAATTGGAATACCACGACCTATTTGGGAGACTCTTCCTAAGTCTATAGTTCCCATGGCTGAAGAGGATTCATAAGATAAATCATCTTCGGTATTTTTATCATTAGGCCTGATGAAGGAAAGTTTCACTTTTCCATCTTTAGATTGTTCAATATTTTTTAAACGCGTGTTTGGCTCTATTGGTTCTACGGGTTTTTGAGGTTTTGGTTGGGTGACTCCTTCAAGGATCCGTTCATCTGGAAGATTTACATCTTTACCATTGAATTGATCTTGGAATAACGGAGTTTGATTTTGAAAGATCAGTTTGGAGTAAGAGGGTTTCACCCTTTTTACTCGATAGTATTACTTTTGAAGAAAAGACACTTGTCATGGCTTTATAGTGTAATCTAAAAACCAAGGCAATCGGAATTGATCCTTCAATCATTTCATAATTATGTGTTTTAACTTGCAAAACTAAAGATTTTAAAATATTTTTATCATTTAGAGAAACAGTGAAATTTGGATAACAATCAAATGATATTGGACCAGCACATAAACTTGATTCTATAGAGCTAAGAAAAGAATCTTCAACTAATTTGAATCTAGTATCTCTTAAGATAGCTAGAATTGAAGTGTTAAGACCTTCTTTTGAAAGTGGTTTAATACCGACTTGGACTAATCCAATATGTATATATTTAAAAAAAATTTCTTTATGCCTTCTCAAAGCATTTTCTGAAAACAAGTAAATTGTTTCAAAAGGTTTAGTTAATTGAATATCATGTTCTTCTGTTTTAATTGAAAATTTTGTTTTTAAGAAATTTATTCATGAGATTTGATATATTTGGTCTCTATGGACTCTTGGGATTCCGCAATTGTCAATTGATCCTTGGAAATCATCTATAGTAGTTTCATGACTATTTATAATCTTTTTAGATTCCATTGAAATCTAATTCGTGAAGATGAAGTTGATTCAGACCTATCAAGCGTATTCTTAAAATACGAACTCATCTTGAAATTTTATTGATTTAAAAGATTAGTTTTCCTTACAATTCAGACTTAACTCTAGGTTTTAATTGCCCTACTCTTATAGGACTTACTTCCTAGATACGAGATTGGCGAAACACTCAGGATTACTAAATTCTTAGAACTCAAAAAGAAATAAAAAAAGTTTGTTTATAAAAATACGAACTAAATTTAGTCTTGAAATTTTCTTAGCAAAATTTATCTCTTTTAACAAATTAATACCACATGGCTTTGATACCATAAGCGGATCGTTACCAAACATACATTCTTTCATGTGTTCTTTAATAATACATTCTATCAGCCTTTTCACATAAGGGGATCGTTACCAAACATACATTCTTTCATGTGTTCTTTAATAATACATTCTATCAGCCTTTTCACAACTCAAGAGTCAAAGACTTTTGAGGACTTGGTCTCAGAGTGAAGAAGGATTGATAGAGGGTATTCTCAGAATTTGAAAGAGAAAGATTTAGTTTTCAAGAGAAATTTGGATTTTATTTAAGATTTTAATAAAACAAAAAAAACATAAAACATTAAACTTAAAAATGAAAACGGAAGAAGAGTTCTTGACTCGAGATGAAAGGGGTGAAAGGTTTTAGAGATGGAAAAATGGAGAGAGAGTCTGAAAGTTTGTTCTTCTAGAGATGCACGACACTTCTTATATAGAAGTTTACAAGTGCATAATTGGATGAAAAATTTAAAAGAAATATAAAATTATTACAAGTGCATTAAGCACATTATCTTCTGAGTGCGTTTTTGAGATGCTTCTTGTCTCCTGTTTTTTGTAGTGGACAATGATGGCTTCTGAGTGCTCCTCGAGATGCTTCATGTCTTCTGCTTTTCGTAGTGGTCAATAATGATTTTTTCTATCGCCTTTTGTTGTGGGTTTTTGTTTTTCAGCTACTGTAGTTGATTGCTGATTTAACTCACCGACAGCTACTGTAGTTGATTGCGGATTTTTGTGGAGTTTGAATTTGATGTCTTCTTTGTATTCCGATGTTTGTACATATTTTGTTCTTTTTCGTTTTTTTTAGATGTATAAAATCTAAATTTTATATTACATGGGATCGTTACTAAACAAGTCATCTTCGTCTATCTCAGGTTCACTTCCTGACACTTGAGAGTTCTGAGTTGATATTGTGGGTAAGAATCTTGATTTCTTCTTCTGATTTTGCGGCTGCTAGCGTAGACAGCATTTTTTATTTCTGGGCTAAGAAATGGGTCATTTCTGGTGATTGGATAAGTGTTTGTGAATTTGGTGGGTTAAGAGATTTAGAATTTTGGTTTCGAATCCATTTGGGGATGTTTGAAGGATATATATTTGAGGGGATTCTGTATTTGTCCCACCATTTGACTTTAAATTTTTGTCTGATGATAATAGGTATTATATCATTTGAAAATTCAAAGGTCCATGAAAAAACCCAAGATAAATGAAATTTGGAATGGAAAAAGGTTAGAGCAGAAAATCTCTTTTCATCATCAGATGGTATGAAACTGTTTTTGAAGATTTGGAAAGATTTGTTTATCTGGGGTTTGAAAATGTTTATGACAGAACCGAAGTTGTTCCACCATTTATTGAACCAAATTGGTGATTTAGATAGGTTACATGTGGTATCGAAAAAGATTAACCAAGTGTGTTTGTGTTTGGGTGATTGAATTAAGAAGGAATTATACCAAGCTTGGCAATAATCCCAATAATTGAATGGGACATCGTAACAAGAGAGATTTGAAAAGCTTTCTGGAAATTTTATATTGTCATTGAGATCATAGTCCCAATCTCTTGGAGAAATGATATCATGGATTTTGAAAGTAGAGTAAGCAGGAGCCGTGTGACTTTCGTCCAAAAAATTGTGTTTAAATGTAACAAATCCCGTAATTTCCAGAATTGTTTGATAAAATAATACAGTTTTATCTGTATTGAATGGTTTATAAAACTGATTTTTCCCAAAAAAACTTTTTGATGGTTAAAAACAGATCATTTTCAACAAAAAAGTCTTTTTCAACTGTAATAACATTTTGATAAGTTGATTTTTCAAAATATTCTGAAGGAGGATTTTGTGAAAATTCCTTTAAAACAATTTGTGAATTGTTCAAAAGTTTTGAAATTTGTTTCGAAGCCTGGTTTTGTTTTGAAATCATTTTTAAGGAGACTTCAGGGATTTCAGAAATCTCAAGAGAAGAGGGTATTTTTGAAGAATTACCTTTCTCTTGTTTTGAAATTTTTTTTCAAAAGCTTGTTGTAAGGTTTGTATCTGATCCAATATCTCATCAGGCGTTTGAAGGATTTTTTCTTCTTTTTCTGGTTTCTTTTTGGGAACCGTAATCCAGGATTGTGTTTTGGGTTCTGTTTTTGGTTTGGAAGTGTTTGGAGTTTGTAGTTTTTCTTGGTTTGGTCCTAAAGAAAGGCATTTCCCCTTGTCAATCATCTTTGGTGGCATATTACCTGTTTTGGAGAAATTCACGAGTCAAGAAATCTGGAATAAAATTTGTTTCTCCTTTAATATATTCTATATCAAAATCGAAAATACTTAGTAATGTTTGCCATCGGTCAAAAATTTGTTTTGAAGCAAAAATTTTAACATCTTTTTGTAAAACATCTTTGGCACTTTTGCAATCAATTCTTTGTAAAAACTTTTGATTTAGAAGATCACTTTGCAATTTTTGTATACATAAAACTACACTTAGTATTTCTTTTTTAATAGTTGAGTAATTTTTTTGGGTCTCATTCCAATGAGATGAAGTAAATTGGATTATATTTTCACGATCTGTTGTTTTTTTTGTTTCAGAATACCTCCGTATCCAATATCAGAGGCGTCTGTTTCTACAATTTTTCTCTAAATTTGGATCCACTATATGTAGACATGGGATTTCTAAAACTTGTTTTTTAATCTGTTGGACTACAGCGGTATGCTCTTCTGTCCAGGGGGTTGGGTTTTTCTTTAAACGATCATGCAATGGTCTAGCTAATCTATTGATGTTTGGACAAAAATCTAGAACATAATTAAGGCTTCCTAAAAATCTTTGTAATTGGGTTTTATCTAAGATTTTATCAGGAAATTTGTTCGCAAATTCTAATGATTTTTCTATTGGTTTTATCATACCTTTGGATATGTAATGATCAAGAAATCTGGTTTTATCATACCTTTGGATACCTTTCTATTGGTTTGAAATAGAGCCATTTTTATTTTGAAATAACAAGTCCATTTTTTCGTGCAACATAGTAAAATGTTTTTAGATGTTTGAAATGTTCCTCAAGGGAGTTTGAAAAGATAAGTATATCGTCAATATATACTATACAAAATTTTGAATATTCTGAAAATATGTCATTCATTATTCTTTGAAATTCCGAAGGTGCATTTTTTAAACAAAAAAGCATTACATTCCATTGGTATTCCCAAAAGGAACAGTAAATGCTGTTTTATATCGATCATTTTCAGGTATCTGGATTTGCCAAAATCCTGATTCTAGATCAAATTTTGAAAATATGTGTGCACAGTGGAGTTTTTGAAGGAGGTCTTTTTTATTTGGTATTCATGTATGTGTTGTTTTATATCTCAGAAGTCCGTTGGTAAATCCGAACATAATTGTTCTTCGAATAGTTTACTTAGTTTCGAAATTTTCTCTTTTGTAATTGAAGTTTCTAATGTTTCTTTTGCTTTTCAACAAGAAATTCTGTCAGTAAGTTTTCTAAATGGAATTTTTTGCTATTAATTAGAGAATTTATAGAGTTTTCTTTTATTAAGCAGGCTTTTATTAAGTTTAGACTCCTCTTTTTTGGAGTTTTGAAAAATTCGGAGGATAATTTTTTATCTTGAGTTTTGAAAAACTCCATAAATCACCAATTTGGTTCAATCAATGGTGGAACAACTTCGGTTCTGTCATAAAAATTTTCAAACCCCAGATAAACAAATCTTTCCAAATCTTTGAAAACAGTTTCATATCATCTGATGATGAAAAGAGATTTTCTGCTCTAACCCTTTTCCATTCCAAATTTTATTTACCCTGGGTTTTTCCATGGACCTTTGAATTTTCAAATGATACAATACCTATCATCAGACGAAAATTTAAAGTCAAATGGTGGGACAAATACAGAATCCCCTCAAATTTATATCCTTCAAACATCCCCAAATGGATTCGAAACCAAAATTCTAAATCTCTTAACCCACCAAATTCACAAACACTTATCCAATCACCAGAAATGACCCATTTCTTAGCCCAGAAATAAAAAATGTTGTCTATGCTGGCAGCCGCAAAATCAGATGAAGAAATCAAGACAATCTCGATGCGATTCTTACCAAACAAGTCATCTTCGTCTATCTCAGGTTCACTTCCTGACGCTTGAGAGTTCTGAGTTGATATTGTTGGTAAGAATCGTTACCAAACATACATTCTATACATCAAAATAAAATCTGAATTTAATATATATATCCATATGAATTAGTGTGTTTGATCTATATTTTCTTAAATCTCACCAAAAGAAAACTTATTCCTAGTGTGAATTAGTGTCTTTGATCTATATCTGATATGAATTAGTGTCTTTGATCTATATATGAGTATGAATTAGTGTCTTTGATCTATATTTTTGAACGTATATTTTTTTGGGGGGAATTTATATAAACTAACACTCTTAATAACTTAAATTTACATGAATATGTAAACTTTTAGGAGTTACAATGAAATAGTTACTATCTTCCCTTCTTTTTCACAAACAATTGCATTACCCTTATATTTTTCTTTCTGACACCACGTCGTTTAAACTTATTCTCTTCAACTTCCTCCTCCAGATGCTTGGCTCACCAATCAATTTTTATATATAAATGAATGTCTAATTTTGATATAAATATAGTACAATTATTTGGAGTTTGTATCCCTCATTTTTAATAGATTAGTCAATGACAATATACTTTACATTGAAACTATAAGAAAACTATCGCAAATTCAACGACATTCTGATGGATTTTTCTATCATCAAAAACTTTCAACGGCAATCCATTGGTGTTTCGATAGAATAATCCGTCAGAAATCCCTCGAAAATTTACGACGGAATAATGTTTGTTGGAAATTTCGGACGGATTTATCTATACTCCATCAAAAATCAGTCGGAATATATGAACGTTTATATATCCGTTGTATATAGTCGTTTGGAATTTAAAAGTTCTGACAGATTCTGACAGCTGACGATCTTATATATATGTTTCAACACTCCTATATTCATTCACAACACATTCTCTTACTTAAACCAAAAAAATTGCAAACAAATGTCATCTTCTAGTAGTTTTTGATCATGGATAGACGAACCAATGATTGATCTAGAGTCAAAACATATTTAAAGACGAGTATACTTGAGGTATGTGCGAGTTTATGTAATTGACTATAAATCAATCGAGAACAAAAAAACTCGTAAGTTGATGTCCATGTTCTATTTGAGAGAATTCACATAAGATAAAGATTGTTTGGAGGCATTTGTATTACAATGGGTTTATGCATGGTTACAAGATTTGGTATCTACTCGGGGAAACTAATTATGATTATTGTATTACTAGTGAACCATATCTTGCATATATTTTAGGGGAACATAGAACGAAAATAGAATTTGGTGTATGTACCGTTGAGATGGTGAATGATGCGTTAAGAGCAAATATGGAGTCGACCGATGTAGATAACGACATGATGAAGAACCAAATTTAGAAGCACAAAGGTTTTTTTGATAGTTTAGATACAGCGAAACAACTGCTATATAGCGGTTGTAGAGAAGGTCACTCGTCTTTATCATCTGCTAGTTGATTGATGACCATTAAGACGGAATACAATTTGGAAGAGGAATGTGTTGATGCAATAGCAGATCTTTTGAAAGATATATTGCCCGAA
Source organism: Cardamine chenopodiifolia (assembly GCA_963922655.1). Lineage (NCBI taxonomy): Eukaryota > Viridiplantae > Streptophyta > Magnoliopsida > Brassicales > Brassicaceae > Cardamine > Cardamine chenopodiifolia. Next base: position 9,630,697 of record OZ000486.1, on the reverse strand, counting down.
GATAATCTTTCACCACCATCATACTACGAGGTACATAAACTTATAGCTGGTTTTGGTTTGTTGTATCAGACAATAGATGTGTGCATTGAAAATTGTATGACATATTGGAGAGAAGATGGAAACTGCAAAAGATGTCAATTCTATCATATACCCCAGTTTCAAAAGACTAGTGGTAGATTTCAAATTTTATATAAACAGATGTGGTATTTACATTTAACGGAGAGGTTAAAGAGGTTATATCAATCTCAGTGCACGGAAAAGGCAATTAGATGGCGCGGAGAACATAGAAAAGAAAGAGATATTACACATCCTTTAGACGCAGAAGCATGGAAAGAATGTATCCAGATTTTGCGTTCTAGCGAAGGAATGTACACCTCGGATTATGTACAAATGGTTTCAACCCATTTGAAAACCATAGAAGACAATATTTATTGTGGTCTGTAATCGTTACACCTTACAACTTGCCTCCATCTTTGTGTATGCGTAGATAGTTTTTGTTCCTCTATTAATTTGTTCTCGGTCCAGAGAATCCAAAGAGATCACTCGATGTATTCCTCCAGCCATTGATTTATGAGTTACTAATGTTATGGAATCATGGTGTTGAAGTGTATGATTTGTTATGCAAGCATAATTTTAAGATGTGTGCGGTTTTTATGTAGATCATAAGCGACTTCCCAGCATATAGTATGTTATCTGGATGGACAACTCATGGAAGATTATTGTGTATGTATTGCCAAGATTACACTGATGCATTCCATTTGAAGCAAAAAAGAAAGACATATTGGTTTGATTGCCATAGATGGTTTTTTCCGAGTAATCATCCTTATTGTTGGTTTAGGGTAATGTTTACGAAGGATAAACATGTGTTTGATGGTCCACCTCCTGAGGTAGAAGGCAATAGTATATTGGAGTAGTTAAAAGATTTTGGTGCTGATAGAACTCCTTATTATGGGGGTAATGGACATGCTCCTATTTTGGTGCCGATGAACATGATAAATGTCACAAAAGAGTATTTTTGGGATTTGCCTTACTGGAAAGATCATTTATTGTTGCACAATCTCGATGTTGTGCACATTGAGAATGACTTCTTTTGCAATATCATGAACACTATTTTAAACGTCCAAGGGAACACGAAAGACAATCTGAAGTCTAGACTAGACTTGCCATTGATTTGTTCTCGGGATATACTTGAAGTTCTACCGAATGGTAAATCTACTATGCATGTGTTCCAGTTGGACCCAAATAAGAAAAAACATTTTTTTATTGGATTCATGAAGATGTTGAATTCACTGATGGATACGCATCAAATTTACTGGTTGCGTTGATTATAGAGAATGAAAATTTATTGGAATGAAGATTTATGACTATCATGGTTGTGATGCATCGCCTCGTTCCATTTGTCTTTGCCAAACTCCTTCCAGAAGATGTCCACCAAACAATTGCATGTATATTTATTTTTCCATATTTTTCAGAATTAATCATGCTTATATATATATATATATATATATTAATGTATAAAATGTTTAAATGCATAAGTTGGTGGTTTCTCTCGAGATTTATGCATGAGATCACTTATAGTTAAGGGTATTCGTAATTTAGAAGACGATATAATAATGATCCTTTGCAATCTCGAGAAGATATTTCTTCCGTCTTTCTTTGATGTTATGGAACATCTTCCAATCCACCTCCCACGAGAAGCAGCACTAGAAGATTCTGTTCAATACTAGTAGATGCATCCGTTTGAGCAGTAGATGCATCCATTTGAGCAGTAGATGCATCCGTTTGAGCAGTAGATGCATCCGTTTGAGCAGTACATGTTCCATTTGAAGAAAAAAGTTAAAAAAATTAAGTCAGATTTGAGGGATTTATTATTAAACAGTGAATCAAAGAAGAAACCTCACACTTTGCTGAATATTACTTTCCATCAGAAGTTCATACAAAGAGTCCACGACCAGCTCCCTATGATGATAGATGAGAGAGGCCAACTTATGTCGTGGTTGTCCCTAAATTGTTTGCCCAAGTTGGTCAGTTTAGTGGAAAATAAAATCAACAAAAACTAACAGAGCAGGAGCATGCACATTTGCATATGTATATTCTCACAAATTGTGAGGATATTATGAAATATGAAAGGTATGTAAAATTGATTTTTTCAATTACATATTCTATTTATTGATTAAGATATTATTACTAAAAACTTATTATTTAATTATTTGTTTTTTACAGGATTTATATGGCGATGGTTCATAGTTACTATATGGATAAGATAGAAAAAACTTGAAATTCTAAAAGAAAATGATTTTGCGTCTTGCTTACTATATTACGTAAAGTGTTAGTAATGCATGATAATTTAAAGTAACATTTTTTGTACTTTTAATGACTTGTTACTAATTGTTTTAATTTACTGAAGGAATAAACAATGTGTCAAACATTTCCAACATGGTTAGTGGAGTTCGTTAACGGTCCAAACTACATTGCGACTTTATACCCTACGTATTGTACTAGGGGTTATGCGTTTAGGATTTATGATGAGGAAACTACGAAGAAAACTTCTGATTCTGGTATTTCTGCTCAATCTGGTGATATTGTTTACTACGACATTCTTCAACAAATATTGGAAATCTGCTACACAGGAATGTTGAACTTAAGATGCATTGTATTTATGTGCAATTGGTATGATACATTTGTTGGATGTGGAAGTCCGCTACACAGGAATGTCTTATTTTTTTCCTTCGCTATCTGCTACTACTTCCCACATCACATATCTCGAGAAACAGTCTACTTAAAGCAGAACTAGCAAAGAAGACCGTCGAGCTCCAACGTTTGAAGACCGACATGGACACAATACGTGACAAGAGAGTAGTGGATCAAGTGACGTGGATCAAAGATATGGAGGATCGGATGAACGCTTTATTCGCGCAGGACCCTCCACCAGCTCCGTAGATTTTATAATTTCTAGTTGTCGAACTTTTTTCTTTTCATTTTACTTTGACTAATTTTTATGATTTTTTATATTTGAATAATTATATTTAAATTTAATTTCATTTAAACTTAATTTCTTTAATTTTAATTTTAATTTTAATTTTTATCAAATAATATAATTAATACTCCGTCAGAAATTCGTCGAAAAAAATCCGTGAAAAATCCATCGAAACTCAGTTTATCGGTAATCCGTGAACAGTTTTTCATCGGAATATCGTCGGAATTCCGTCAATAATGGTTCCGACGGATTTTGACAGAATTTCTGACCAAAGATCATTTTCGACGTCATTTCCGTTGGAATTTTGGCGGGCTTTTTCAACTTAATTTTGACGGTATTTCTAACGGAATTTTGACGGTATTTCCGATGGAATTCCAGCAGATATGCCCGTTTGTTTCCTGATGCTTTCATGTAGTGTGATATGTTTGAGTTTCTTATTTCTATTTAGGGTTTAGTTTCATTCTTGTCAATATCTATTAGTGATGACATACTTTACATTCATATAATTAGACTGACACTTCCATTTAAGATTTAGAATTAAAATTCGTTCTTATTAAACTTTGTTACGGACGATATATTGTAAAATGATCTACTGAGTTCTCAATTATATTTAGTTCCTCTATATTGATTGGTTTTTGGTTTCCTAAATCTTTTAGGATTTAGATTTTTTTCAGTATCAATTCGTATATTATATATTGATTTGTTTAGGTTTCCATTTCTATTTATGGTTTTAGATTTTATATTATTTCTTATTAAAATATGTTACAAACGACATACTTTAAATGAACATAGTGGATTTGCAATTCTGTTTGATTAGATTGAGATTTTCCTTTTTCCTTTTTTAAGGGTTTAGATTTCCTTTATAAATGTCTATTTGATTACAAATAGTATATTTTACATTGATTTTTTTGTATTCCCATTTTTTTTAAGATTTAAGTTTTGGATACCTTTTTGTTAAACCCGTTATGGACGATATCGGTTTTGGTTCTCAATTTTATTCATTTCCTCTATATTTATTGATTTGAGTTCTCCATTTCTATTATAGTTTTATTTCTTTCTTCAATGTATGTTACACATAATATATTGTATAATTTACTTAGATTCGTACTTCCATTTAAGGTTTAGCTTTTATATTCATTCTTGTTAAATTATATAACAAATAGCATATTATAAAGAATCGCTCTGGATTCTAAATTCTATTTATTTCTTCTATATTGATTGCTTTGTTTTCCTCTTTATTTTAGGGTTGAGATTTTTCTTTCCATTTTTGTTAGGGACAATATATTTTACACTGATTTGTTTAGATTTCCACTACTATTTAGAGTTTAGAGTTTAGGTTCTTTCTTACGTTACGGACATTGTACTGTATAATGATTTTTCGAGTACCCATGGTCAATATTTATATAAATAAGGCACCAAAAAAAAGAACTTTTAGTAACACATAAATTTTTTCCTCCTTTTCAATATTGTATCTCAATATGTTTGGAGTTCTCCTTCTTGTAAATATCCGTTAGTGACAGCATACTTTACACTCATATAATTCGGTTCACTTTTATTTAGAGTGTAAATTTTTTCTTGTCAAACTTTGTCAAGGATTACATAATATCTATTGATTATTTTGGGTTCCTCCTATTTATGGTTTAGATTCCTTTTTAGATTCTTTTTTTGTTAAAATCTGTTGCCGACGACACACTGTACAATGATTAGTTTATATTCCCTATTCTATTCATTTCGTCTATATTTATTAGTTTGAGTTCTCTTTTGCTTTTATAGTTTAAATTTCTTTTTCCAATATATTCTATGCACATTATATTGTATATTGATTGGTTTAGTAATATTCAAAAAAGTTAATGTTAGATTTTAAAATGTACTTCTATTTTAATATCATTAGGATATATATTAATAAGAATTATATATATATATATAACATTAAAGTGCCCATGCCTTTTATATATAACACCAAAATAATTAAAATTTTAAAAATCAATATATTAAAATTCCCAAAAAAATTCAAAAATTTATTGATATCTTAGATCATCAATAGACCACAAATAAGTTTGTAGTGTAGCACATTAATCATTTAAAGATGTTTGATTTATTTTTATCGTATCACAAGTGATTATTTAATTTTCATGACTAACAAATTTAAACTTTGGAGCTTTTAGGGTGAGTGGCACCATAGACGACTGCATAACACATTCAAGCATGATGTATAACCACTTAAATATTGGTCAACCATTTGATCAATTAGCTTCCATGAATTTTAAATTGGTACTGTATATATATGCAATTAGTTTTTCGAAATAAAAATTAATTCCTTCAAATATGTTGTACTATGCTTTCTACCAAGAGCACTCCATCCCTGGAATAAATATAACAAAATTAGATCCAATCTGCTGAAACTATATGCATACTTTTTTTACCGTAAACAATTAAAATTGTAACAGAAAAATAACACATATCTAATTGTACCTTTCCAATGAAAGAAGATCATTTTCACTGGAAATTTTCTGCATTGTTCTTGACAACCACTTTTTATAGTCTATAGATATAGATTAAAAAAGGTTTTCAGACAAACAAAAAACTGGAAAATAACTCTGTTGTTCGTTACTGCCTTAAGTTGAGTAAATCTTGTGATATTCAGATAAATTTTTCTTTTTGTTTTCGTATTTAACTTTTTTTTTGGGTTAAAAGTTCGTATTTAACTTTATTGATAAAAAGTCCTATATCACACACGTCTGTTTTTTTTTTCTCACTGAAACCTTTATTATTATCTATTAGACAACAAAAAGGAAACAAAGATTAAAACAAAGACGGATATCTAAACCCGCTATCGAACACAGGAAGGCACCATATCCAAAAACCCGTATGAGGGGAAAAAAAGCCCAGAAAATAAGAAATCCTAAGCACTAAATCATAAACATATTGAACCAAAACACTCCACAACCAATTACAAACAACTTGTAGACGACGGAGGTTAGCTAAAGGGAAGAGAGCTCGAAAGAACAAAACTATTAGACTGCCTCTAGAAGATCTTCATGGTCGTGATGGTTTTAGGTTTTGTGATTTGTTTTTCTTTCATTCCTGTGTTTGGCTCTGCTGGAGTTGTTGCTGGTTATGTTTGGTTAAGCACGTTCATCGATGCACATAAGAAGACTTAAGTTTAAGGAGAAACTTTGAAAACCGACTGGAGATACACCAAAGAAGACCTCCAACTCTTACATGCGGAACGCTCATGAACCAAGTTCAGCCATCACAAATATCAACTAGGATATAAAAATTTCACTAATAAACTATGAAATTAATGTGAGTTGTACAGAGTTAAACCGTTTTAGCTTTAAATTTTAAAATAGTATCCCAAACTGATCGTAAGGAAGAAATTGGCAAGTGAAGTATTAACTAATTTAAGTGCAAATTGATGAGTCAAGCAAACCTTTATTGTGTAGACCTTTTTAAATGCGTACATACACCACCAAATATCTCCGAAAGTTTTCTTCCAGTTTTTTGCATATATTCGCATCATGTGGGAATATTATCCCATATATGATGTAAAATCACATAAATCTTTGACAACCACACGATCGATGAGTTTCCACACCAAAAAGTAAGTTAATGAATGTATTTTCTTTTGTTTTCTGAAAATAGGTCAAGCATATTATGCAATCTCTAGACGATGGTCCAAAAAATTCAAAATCATCTATGTACTATATATGGTAATAAAAAGAGAATTATATCACAAATGAGTTGCTGAAAAATTATATAACATATTTAACTTCATATTGTATACATTTGTTTTAGATCTTCATGAATCGGCTAAGTCCAAATTAGTTTTCCATTTGAAATCACAGAGGAGTTTACTCGTCTTCTTTGATTTCAACCTTAAAACGTAAAATTTGGTGTGAACACTACAAAAAAACATGCGAGTAGATCAAAATTTTACATCGAAAACAAGTCGTTGTAATTGACAAACAGATTTACTATGGTTTAATGACAAAATAACAAATCGTCGTAAATTAGCGACACACTAATTTGTCGTAAATTCGACGGGCATATACATGTATTTCATGTCGCGTTTACGATGATTTCTTATGTCGTCATAAATCCATTGTAATACTATGACCAGTTTACGACGTACAAATTATGATGAATTAACTACGAAAATGAATTGGTAGTTGACTACGTGTATTAAATGTCTACTGGAATTTATGACGGCAGTTTCGACATAAATTTGTTGTTCTATAGACGTTAATTCGTCACAAGTCTCTCCGCTGTAAGAATGTTGTTTATTTTCCACATACCACAAAAAATTTCTATAAATAACACACTCTCACAATCTCAAAGTAGGCCAAACACTCAACAATCATTTAGAAAAAAAATTTGTTATTCAAACACCAAAACACTGTCTTCCAGAGATGCTGTAAGTAAGAAACGAAAATGGATGTATGTGCATAAAGATTCCAGAAGAAATGTAACAGGAGAGTGGAGATATTCATGTACCAGACGAGTTATACACCATTCAAACTAGAAACTCGTAAAATGTTATGTCTTTATCGGAAGTGCAAAAATACATGATTTGCTTTGAATGATTCTGTGTGGAATCATTGATTAAATATATGATTTATGCCTCAATATTATATTTTTTTTAACATGGAGAGAGTTATGGTCGGAATGAAGCAAGTAGTAATAATAGTAATTTTGAAGTTGTGTGTAAGGATGAAACTAGTAATTTGCATTACCATGATCATTATCATGCAAATCAGGGAGATCTAAAACATGGTAAGATTCATGACATGGTTACAGATACATTTTATGAAATAACTTCGTCATTTGCTGATAATACAGTTGATGAACCTAACTTAGATGCAAAGCGGTTTTATGAAATATTAGATGCTGCAAATCAACCAATCTACGATGGATGTAAAGAAGGTATATCGAAATTATCATTGGCAGATAGGGTGATGAACATTAAAACATATCATAATTTACATGATTTATATGGCTGCATGGGCAAAAATTTTCAAAGAGTATTTGGCAGAAGAAAACTTGCCTGCTGAATCATATTATTATAGTGGTTTTTAATCTTGGATTGCTTTATGAGATGACAGATGTGTGCACTGACAACTGTATGATCTATTAGAAAGATTATGATAAGTTACAGGACTGTCAATTTTATGCAATGACTAATTGCAGGTACTTGAAGTACTCATACATATATATTAATATATTTGGAATATGCTTATTAATTAACTTAACTACAAAAATTTATTCTGTTTTTATATGTATTGGTGTGATTTTTTCGGGATCTTAGTATATGTACCTTCACCGAAGAACACATTCAACAACTTTAAGCCAATATTTCGATCTTATTGTGCAAGTTGGAGAAGATTTTTTCTCCAGCATTTTTTGATGTTATAGAACATCTTCCAGTCTACCTTTCTTATAAAGCGTCACTAGGTGGACCTATTCAGTTTTGATGGATGTACCCATTTAAGGGTTGCATGAAACACTTGAAAAGAAAAGCAAAAAATTGGCAAAAGTGGAAGGTTCAATTGTTGCAGAGATTTTAATGGAAGAAACATCTCACTTTTCATCATACTACTTCGCCCCAAAAGTTTGTACACGAATTATATATGCTTATATATATAAGTTACTTAATTAATAATATAATTAATATATTTACTTTCTCTATAAACTTCAGGTTTGGTTATGACGATCCATTTTATCCACCCTGATTTCATGAGTTGCTTCAAGGTCCAATTTCTATGATAACCAATGCTCTCATGTATTTCACTCGAGTATATGCATTTCAAGCTTATAAGTATGGTAAGCGTCGGAAAATTTTCAACTACGGAGTATATGTGAAAGGGGAAATAGAATTTTATGGGATCTTCAAGAAACAATTGAAGTTGATTTTTTAGGTTTAGTGAAGATGAAATACGTACTCTTCAAATATGATTGGTTCGATCCAACAATCGGCACATGTGTTCGTTACAACAAATTTGGAGTTGTGGATGTCAACGTCAGACAACGGTACAACAAGTTTGAACCTTTTATCTTAACATCTCAAGAAGACCAAGTTAGTTTTATTCTATAACCTCGAGTTAAAAACACTGGAATCACTTTGTTATTAGCTATTAAAGTGACGCCTAGAGGTCAAATTGCAGGAGATGAAGCACTACCATTGCAACAAGATTCTTGTAGTGATACGTTGACACTGGATCAAACTACAGATGAATTTCTTCTTATTGATCCCGACAATCATGAGTTTGAAGAATTCCCAAGTGGTACAGACGAAAACAACATTAATAACGAGTTTGATGAAAGTGAAGATCAAAGCAACGGTTCTAATGAAGCATTAGATAATAAATCAGATTAGATTAAATATTTAATTTTTTATTTCTTTAATTATTAATTTCTTAAATTAATAATTATATATAATCTATTCAAATTCATGTGTTAACATATAACATTTCTTAGCAATTCTAATGAATTTAACTATATTATTGTACAAACATGTGTTAACATTAACAAATATTTATAAAAAGGTGCATAATTCCACGTCGGATTTACGATAAATCATACAACGATTCATACGACTATTCATCATAAATCAGACATGGAATCATACATGCGTGTAGTTAATGCATACACATGTTGTCAACAATTTAACCGTTGAGTTTATGATGATCTGTCGTAGAATCATGCAAGGATATGCATGTTGCAAAAGTGCAATTAATGTATATGTGTAATGACAAAATTTTAATGAGAGATTTACGACAATTCGTCGTACCACTGTCGTAACGTTACAACGTTGTTACAACAATTCGTCGTAAATCCCTTTTTAAATTACGACGAATTAGCGACGCAAGCAAAATCTATATACACCTGACTTTTCCTTCCTCATCTTGTCTCTTATTTCTCTCCACTTCATTCTCTCTCTACGATTTTGCTCTGTCTTCTCAATAGAATTCCCAAAACAAAGATATATATTTCTAATTTCAATAATTATAAATTGTTATGTTGATTGATTTTAGGATTAGTTATATAACTGTTAGGTTGATTGATTTTATGATTGGTTTTGGAGTTTATATTATTAGAAATTGTTAGGTTGATCGATTTTATGATTATTTTTGAAATTTAGATAATTACAAATTGTTAGGTTGATTGATTTTATGATTAGTTTTAGTTTTGATTATATTTTATATATAATTATTTATTAATTGCTTTAATATTAAATATAGATGGTTAGAACTTCACGGGGCAAGCATCCACACTACAGTGTTACATTTTTAGGAGGAGACTCTACAAGACCAAGGTCTAGTAGGGACCGTCTCCTTTGGCTGCTACAGAGATACCGTCTTCTTCGGCCTCTAGGGAGACTATTTTGGATATTCGTGCGACACAGACACCACTGGCTGGGGTATCTACACCTCCACCACATGCAGGAGCATTTCATCTTGATTTATTAGTCACAACCGATGCTCCATACACTCATTATACGGTGGAAGATCTTCTTGTACAAGTGGGGCGAAAGGGTTTACTGAGATTGGATCCTAATCTGCCTCCGAACACATTTTGGTATGTAAATTTTTAAGATAATCATTTCCTTAGTTATTATAATCCACTACAATTTTTCATTAACCTCTAAATTTTCAATACTCTTTTAGGTTTGGTGTGGATTCAAAGGTCAGACGTAGCGTCTCCGACACCATCAAGAACTACCTCACCGAGCCTCATCCGAGTTGATCTCTCACACCGGATAACATCAAGAAAACGTGGTTCAAATGTTTTGAGGTTTCTATTATTACTTATTTTTACTCATTATCTATTAATTATGTTATTTATAATTTTATTATTAATTATTTATTTTTCAGCAAAAATGGACTTGAGAACTTGCCATCAAAGAGACGGTGAATGCATAATTCAATGCCAAGGCGATGAAGCGACTTGCTAACATTGTCTCTGACTGGAAGGAGTTGTGGTAACTCAAATGAGACAAAGCAAAACCCACATTTCTCACCCAAGGTGTATGGGAATGACTTGCACGCTATTGGATTGATCCGCATTTGGTCAGAGTTTTCGTCAAGTGTTCTGTCTCTCATCTTACTATTTGTCCAGACGAACATTTGCCTACGACTCATACATCCGAACATACACATTTTATAGAGTGTTCTCTTAGAGATGGTATGTACGTTTCATTAGTTTGTTATTAAAATTATATATTATATACACTTAACTAATTTACTCTTTTATGTTTTTATAATTTTTATAGGCTAACGGATTGTCACTTCCGTCTCTTTCAAGATTGTTCGAGCAGACCCACAAAAAGAAGAATGAGGCTTTTTTTATGTTATATATGAATCCACAACGAGGTCAACACAAGGATACAAGAGCGTCAGATCGTAGAGTTGAGTACAGTAGAAGCTGACAAAATCTTTGAATAAGTAATTTTTTTTAATTTATATCTTTTATCTACTAATTTTTAATGACATTTTTCATTGATATGTCTTTTCAGGTTCCTCCAAAGAAAAAAAAACGGATTTTAGGCAATAGATCGGTACAAGATATCCCAATGGTCACTTCGTCATATGCACTTAGATTGGATGATGATTGGGTACAACTCTGATCCAATCTAGGATATGTATATGCCGAGATTGCATCTTTGCGGGCTTCGCAACAAACAACAAGGAACCAAGTTGAAGGAATGAACAGCTTGTTTGACATTTGGCGGCGGTTAATCCGACATTGTCTCAGGCTTAGAACCAAGTTGAAGGAATGAACAACTTCTTTTGAATATAATTTTACATATTATTCAAAAAACAAAATGAGGGTGGAAAAGAGTAGGCTTGTCGGTGGGAGAAAACATAAGCATGGCAATATCAACATCGCACAAAACTACTAGTTCATCTTCCTTCTTTAAAATCTCTTCTTACATTTTAATTATTTGCTACTTCTCTCTCTCTCTCACTCTATTCTCTGGACTATTCTTTTTTCTTGAATTCTTTTTCTTATTTTTTAATGCTTACCTCACACACACATATATATATATATTTATTATTTATAAGTCTGCTTAGAGAAAATTACATCTTGAGTTTATTAAAGATGAAATTAAAGGAAAATATTTAGTATATAAATATGTAATTTAATTTAAAAGCTATTACTATCTTTGATACATTTAGATTCGTGTCACAGAAATTTAGTTGATGTTATTAGTATCCCACATGATAAACAATGTGTTTTTTGTTTGGTGAACAAGTGGATTACTGTTCATTTTGACTTTTAATATAATTTTAGTTTTGATTAAAACACATGTTGCACAAAATTAAATACACATAGCAGTATATGGATCACCTAGCATAAAACAAGGTACATGTAATACTATGAAAAGAAAAAAATTACTATGAATATCTTTTCTAAATTTTTATCTTTAAAAAAAAATGCACATAAATAGTTATATGATTGTCTTCCATTTTTAATGTCTGTCTCTAAAGACAGTTAAAATAACACTAAATTTAAAAGAAATTAATTAGAATAATAACACTAATTTAGAAAAGGTTTGTGAAAGTTAACTTTGTTTATAAAATTTTGGTAAACAAGATTTAATTAATTAAAGTTGTATAATACCTTTATATGTCTTATAATTTCATTTAAAAAAAAAGTTTCACTATATAGAAAAATGAAAAACAAATGGCGCATTTGCATAAATAGCACTTTGATAACTCTTAATATGCGCAAAAGGGGTTTTTTAAAAAAACTCTCGTCGTCAAACAACACTTTACTGTTTTTTTGTATATTTTTGTCTTCCAAACGATCCAATGCTCATCTGATTTATTGTATATGGAAATGAAAAGACGAAATTATGCATGTGGATGCTAGTATTATCAAATAATTTTTGTTTACGTAAATATATATGTAATGTTGATGTAATTATCGAAAATGATTATTACAACTATTAATATTTATATAATATTAAAATATATTCGGGATGTATTGTAAATCATTAACCATAAACCTAAATCCTAATAGAGGTGGGAACCCAAATATAACATAATACAATAAACCGTTTGTATTCCATGAGCGACGCCTCTGTTCAACAGATCATGCTATGTTTCCATTCAAGTTTTCTAATGAAAATTTGAAGAGAATTCATAATTGTTTCTCCTTTACAAAAAAGAGTGTTCTTCCAACCCTTTATGTGAGGATGATCTTCATAATTATTGGTGGTTTACTTCTGGTGGGTTCTTTCCGTTTGATACAATTTCATGATGAAATTTTGACTACTTTATTGTGGAAAAACCACCATTGAAACCACCATGGAGATTCAACATGATCTAGTATCTCTTGTAGATGCCCCGGTATATGTTCCTATATGCTTCATAATTTTTTTTATATTCGGCGTTTCACAGATGGTACTCTTGGAAGAACTGTCGTTTTCTGTTGGTACCATTCAGAGTTAACATTGATGCAGATGGTTGGCTGAAAATATACATTTCTCAACGAGTATTGAAGATTTGTTTATACTATAACCATAGTTACTTCTTTGGTAAAGGAAAAGTCCTTTAAATGAATATGTTACAGAAAGATTGATATCGGATTGTAAAAAATCAAAATTACTACTATCGGAAGCGATGTTTTTATTCATGCGGTGTGCGATTTAGAGCTTCATCCATGAAATGTTAGCCATTCACCATATTCACATCAAGAATGAGATAGATTACAAAGAAGGAACTGTTAACGAACTGTTAACGAATAAGCATTTACTGGTTAAAGCATCATTATATTTTACTTATATTGTTGTATCGTCTTCAATATATGTTGTTGTTGTATATTAACTTTGTATTTCCAGTTTGAAATTAATAAAGTATATTTGTCGTAAGAAAACTCGGAATAGAAGTTGGAACGTCAACAATTATATATATATATATATATATATATCTTTGAAAACCAAATCTTTATAAAATATTTTTTTCAACTAACAGATCATATGGTAGGATATGTTATAGTTGAAATGATGTGTCAGCCCGATTACCTGCTTTGATATCTCTAAATGTACGCACATCTACTATTATATTATTTAAGCAACTCTAGAAACAGTTTAACCAGTTTTCATGTGTTATATTACATAACATGCCTCTGTATTTTTATAAAATTAAGACTAAATTAAACAAGGTATAGAATGTTAAAATAGTCAAAAATTTATGCAACCAAACTCCAATTAAAAAATTCAAACATAATCTTTTAAATAATTATTAGTTTCTAAAAATAAAACTTATTTTCTCTCTCCTAATAAATATAAACGAAAATTTTAAATTAACTTTAAAAAATTTATTAAAACATCCAAACATAATCTTTTAAATAATTATTAGTTTCAAAAAAATAAAACTTATTTTCTCTCTCTCCTAATAAATATAAACGAAAAATATTATATTAAATTTTATATTTTGATTATATCAACTACGGATTTTTTTGAAAAAATACAAATCAACTTTGGATTTTATGTTAAGATATTTTATATTATTTTATGCAAATAATTAGAATTTATTTTATATATCAAATTCTATAACAATCAGCATAATTTTAGCATAAACAAATCCTATTAACAACATAATTTAAAAATAAACATATTTTATATTTAATGTCATTCATCAATATTTTGAAGATTGAAATCTTTCTAAAATATTTCTAATTATTCAAATATCAAGTTAGAAGTTCCACAAAATATTTGAATATTTCAATTACTAATTACGATTTTATTGTTTCCTAAATTTGATATATTTATCAAATCTAACTTGAGCACAAAGATATTTTTTTAAATTACTGTTTACGTTTTTTATTTATTTAATTATTAAAAAATTGAAACTTTCGTAGTAAACTAAACAAAATATTCTTTTTTATACCGATTATTTCAAAATTTAGGCTTCACTCTTTCTATAAATAAGCCCTACATTTGGAGTAAATAATTTCTTAATTGCTCTACATAATTTTTCTTTTATGTGATGAATAAACTAGACCTTTTTGAGTTTTTATAATTATTGCTTTTCTTTTTGGTGTGATTTATAGTTGTGTAATTATGAAGAAGACATCAAAGAAATGGAAAGCTAGTCAAAGAAAGAGTATATTGGATCTTTGAGAAGGTAAAAATTAAATCTGTTATTTTTTTTAATGTTTGATGATTTACTAATTATCTTCTTTTTTTGGTTAACAAACTCAGAGTTGATCATAATCTGTGGATTACAATTTTTACAGGAAAAGTAGTGGGTTTTCACGTGAAGTATCAAAATACAAAGGCGTTGCAAAGTAAATCAAAATCCCCAAAAATAAACTCATATACTATTTTATAAGGATTATAAGAACAATTAACAATCTCAATTACTAATTCTCAATGTTGATAAATTATTATGAACTTGCAGGCATCACCATAATGGGAGATGGGAAGCTTGAATTGGAAGAGTGTTTGACAATAAGTATTTATACCTTGAAACTTACGGTAACCTTTTGAAAACTTTTTTTATATTTTTAGCTTAATTTAATGTGAAAATATTATTTTTCATGCCTCATTCAATTTTCCATTACTCCAAACGCAAAACTTAATTTAGAAATTGAAGACAAAAATATTTTAAAATAATACTTTCCAAATATGATATGCCACTGTCATTTATAATTAGAAAATTGTAATGATATAAATTTTGACTATAAAATTGTCTAATTGGGATAACAAACTTCAATTTTCTACGTACTTTATGCGATTTTGTCTTTATAATAACCATATTGTTGATGTATTTATAACAAATTTAAATTATCAAATAAAAAATTTTTCGCGCTGCAGAGTGTGGGACACTATCTAGTTTGATATTAAACTCTATCATCTCTCCGTATAATTAAAATTAAGTTACAACACAAAATATAACCATTATTTATAATTGTTAATTAGTTTAGTCCACATATTTATAATTGTATTTATATAAAAATAATCACAAATTCGGATAAAAATTCTTTTAACTATTACACATATTAGTCACTAATTCTTATTGTGTAACTAGAAGTACATTCATTTTTACTGATAATATTGTTTCGCATATAAAAACATGGATTATCTAGTGTGTGTATATATATATATATATATATGTTAGTTTAATCTTGTTTTATATTTTTCTAAAAATCTTTTAAAACGTTATACCTCTTTTCCCTCTAATGAGTTGTCCTTAAGAATACTCAGAAGTTGATTAATGATTTTTTTAAGTCATTATTCAGAAGGAAAAATCATTGTTGATCCTTTATGAAATATGGTATTGGTATGGACTATAAAAATGTAAAAGACCTAACTATAACAAATAAAATCAAATGCAAACTTTCTTCTTTTCCTTCATCAAGGAGATAACAAAGAGAACATACTTTCATACAAACCAAGACAATCTAATACAACTAGTACCACATTGTATTTATATTCCAGTTTTGATTCACAATAACTAGACATAACCGCGTAAATCTACCCAATTGCCATCTTCTAAAACTCAGAGGCCATTGGATGTCTAATAGCTAAACTAATGTCAGCACCTTTTTATGATTCCCACCACCTTCCTACCAATCTCCTCCTTTGTCTGCTCAGATACCGGAACATCTCCAATGTACATACCGAAAAATGCCCCTGTAACATTCGCAAATCTCAGCCTTTGGACTTTGGTACGCATGCAGGTGCAAGAAAATAAAAGATATAAGAAAGAAGAACTAACTGCAAAGATCTTTGCTGCGGACAGCTCCAATCAGGTTACCACCAACTGCACACGTTTACCATATTCAGGTGAGGCATACGATATTTACAGAGAGACGAAGCAATCATCTCTAGTGTAATAATAACTCACTCTCTGTGATTAGTTGTCCATCTGCTGTTCGTCGAAAGTCTATTATTGTTCCCTGAAAATAAGCCACTGAAATTAGTCATGTGCCTCTATGTGTATTTAAATGTAAATTGTGAGTATAAGCATTAGCCATGGAGTACCGCAGGTATTGGACTGTCTTGTTTGAAGAATGAACCAAAGTCATTCAAGCAATTGAAATTAGTTTTTGGATTTACCTGAAATAAAAACAGAGAATAGTATGATACGGCAACGCGTAATTCAGTGGTTATCAGATTATAAAATACTTTGCTTCGGTATATCATTTACCTTCACCAAACGGGCACGCAGAGATTTTTCAAAAGTACTGAAAAATAGACAAAGAAAGGTAGATATTATATTGCCATCTGTAAATAAGTATTATACACCTAAATGAGGCTGCATCAAATCATCCAATTGCAAGTAAACAGATTACAATAATTGAAACGAAATCTGAGAATCCATAATGGACCACATGACCTTCTGGAACATAAATTAAAACTACAAGATGTTCAATATGTATAACTTCCACTTACTCTCTCACAGTATCGATCTTCAAGCCGTTGTACTTAACCACAAGCCTCACACTCATAACAACATCCTCCCTGAAAAACTCGAATAAAAGACTTCAGAAGAAATGTCCGATTAGACACTCAAAGCTACTCCAACTAAATCAGATTGGAATTCAAGCCAACAAAAGTATATAAATCAGTCAAAACAAAAATATATAAATCAGTCAAAACAAAAGCTATATAAATACCTAAGAAGGTCTTTGTATAACTCATCACATATGTCCAATTTGCTCGCTGAAATCGAGGCATACTTTGGGCCAAGCTTCTGGCAGACCGAGGAAGGATGAACATCTAATGCAGAGAAGTTCCAGTTAGAAGCAAACAATGTTAGATAGTTCCATAAAGACAGGAAGATATAAAGCTAGAATGCACTTACAAAAACCAAATGCATATAGTTTTAGAGATTTAATCTTGATAATTTTCATTGTCCGAGATCCAGTTGCAACAAGCACCTTAAATTGGGATGAAGTCAAAATGTATTAATTTTTTTAAATCTCTTCATTGGTGACTATAACCATATACTCTAACATAAGTTGTAATGCCAAAGAAAAAAAGCTGAGATGGAGAAGCTATAGGAACCTCAGAAGTGAATCCTGAAGCATTTTTCTTCAACAACATTGGGAATTCGATCCCTGTTCGAGGCTCCACTATTTGACTTCTCCAGTCCAATTTGTGAGAACTCAAACCACTATATTCTTCACGTCCAACCTGACAAGTCCTATGTTCAATGTTCTCTTGAAGCTGAACATCATTACTTCCTAGAGGCAGAGCAAGTCCATTTGCAGACCTAATAAACTCACAATCAAAAACTGCCCCAATTAGAGTTTAGTAATGAACAATTGTGATGAACTTACATAACATTCAAAGATGGTATCAACGCAGTAGCCAACGAGAGAACAGGACATGAATGTAGCCTCTCAGCTTCATTAACAAAATGCTGAATAGTAGATTTAGGAATGTTTCCAAAGAAGCCATCTTTTGATCCATAGTGAAATGGTAACACAGAGAAGTTCATATGTCCAAAGTTTTTCACATTCTTTGAAGAATCAAAGCTGTTACATTGATACTTAGATACTTCCTTTTGCAAGTTCCCATGTGAAAACCAACAAAGCAAAGCTCCTGTAAACTTGGAAATGCAACTAAACGCTTCAAAAGCGAAGCTTCCGGGTATATGTAATTGCGAAAACAATTCATGTTGTAAAAAGTTCCTGTTTGTGGGATCCATATTTGGCATTTTAAGCTTTGAACTTAATTTTCCAAAGATTCTGCAAGAAAATACGAAACCAAAATTATAGTTTTCAAAGATCCAAATCACAAATTGAAATCAATGATCAAACCCTCAAATTGAATCAAAAGATTGTAACTTTTTATCAAAAAAAAAAACACAAAAGGTTGTAACTTGAGCATCAAATCCGAATCAAAAGACAATCACATAAAGGCCAATCTTGTGATGGTTTAGTCAATATAAAACACGATTAAAACCATTAACATATAACAATAAAACGCAAAATTAGATTTACCATTCCAAGAACGTACAAGTTTCACAAGATTGCACCGAAGAGAAATTGAAGGAAAATGGAATTAGAAAAGACGATGACCATAGAGAAAGCTTGAAGCTTTTTTGTAACTTTTGTGTTTTGGTATCTCTTCGACGAAAGAGAAGAAAAAGGAATATGCTTTGGGTTAAGAAGAAGAAGAACGGCGAAGAGAATAAGACACAATGCACGCTTGGTGAATTCAATTTCAGGTTTCTTCGATGAAATTATTGTCATCGTTCGCTTTTTGTTTACTGTTTTTGAAATCACGGTGGGCACCATATTGTTTAATAAGATTTTAGTTTTGACATCATACATTAAAACTTTTATAATTTATTAATTTATAGAAATATTAATTTCAGTTAGTTTATAATTTAAGATTTTACAATAAAATTCTCAAAATATAAGTTGAGATCATTTGATTTAAATAAAAATAGTATTTTACATTTGTGGTTTTGACTTAAATATTTAATATTTAGAAAAAACAGAAAACATTTGACAATAAATCATAAAAATTACTAGTGAATTTACTTATGCAAATGATATACATAAATCCCAACATATCAAACTAAATCTGTTATATTGCAATGGATTAGTGAAAAATGAGAAATGCTCTTTTCCTCTTTTCTTCTTCTTCTTATTTTGTTATTTCGATTTTGTGTCTTCACCTTATCTCATCGATTTCGATGTAGAAAATTTGTCCGGTGTTCACGTGTCTTATGGTTATACCGGTTCTCTTGGCCTGTATGGTCTAATTCTCTTCAATGGAAACCACCCTGGAATTTCGAGTTTCAATGAACCGGTGCTTTTATTTAGGAAGAAAGTGTTATTGTAACCGTCTTCTGCAACTGCATTTCGGTTCTCCAAATGCCTATAATCCCGTGTTTGCTTTTAACTTCATATGTTATTATCTATTCACAGATCAATTACATGAATCGTCTCTGCCTCGAAACCAACATTCATCATTTAGCAAACATGAACATCAACGAGGAGGAATTCGTTGTCCCTATTGATTTATGCTCGGAAGCGTCACAAGCATCACAGTTCAGCCTTCTCTTCAGGCCATCCAACCCTCGAAGACAGAATCTACGGGCTTTTTCACGCTTCTTCCCAAGGATTTGGAGAATGGATACCTGGGTTACAGGGCAAGTTGCCGATCATGGCCGTGTTCAATTTCTGTTCCCTTCGCCTGAAGCCATGCAACTTGTTCTACGACGGGGACCATGAGTTTTCATCAATGGATGGTTGCTATGGGAACATGGTCTCCATCTCTCGACGATGATGAACAAAAAAATATCAATTTCTGGATCTAAGTTCGTGATATTCCCCTTCAAGTCCTTTTAGCGGCAATGGTCAATCACATAGCGGGTACTCTTGGTATTGTCGTGGAACCCGAACGAGCTGATACTATGGGTGAAAATGTGGCTTTTGGTCGTTTTTGTATATGTTCCCTCGATAAAGAATTGATCTTCGAACGTCGATTCAAATTTAGGTATGAATTTGCCATGGTATCGTTCCGATTTGAGAAACTACAGGATCACTGCTTCCGCTGTCATTCCCTCCGATATGACTTTACAGAGTGTTTAGTGGCGGAGGAAGAAGCTGCTCCGGGACACCAGGATCCAAAACCAGAGACTGATCCATCCTTATTACTCTTACCGTGATTTGCATCTACGACACAAGCTATTCGAGCAGAACCAATGGCAATGATCAATGCAACAGACTCCATTGTACCACTTCCTTCGCTGAACCCTCCTTCCGATACTCAGAATGCGGATATGATCATGATTGATGGCCGCCATTTTCTGATTTTGGACCTTCGCAATTTTTACCATAATTATACCGATGTATCACCAGTTACGGCATGAATTATGGGAGAAACTCCAACGATAGGCGACGACTAGGAATGATCCGTGAATCAGGGTCGACGACTTTAATCAGCTTCAGAACAATGATGAGAAACTTGGTGGACATTGTCGAGATGCGGAATCTTTCAAAGATTTTAATACGACATTAGAGATTTGTGATATGACTGATCTTTGTCATAAGGGGAATAAGTTTAGTTGGAGTGGACATCAAAGTTTGGTACGTGATGGTGTACGGACTACAAAACTAATTCAATGTTGTCTTGATAAAACCCTAGCAAACACAGAGTGGCTATCCCGATATCCTGCATCCTACTCAGATTTGTTGGAGCCGAATGAATCAAATCATCGACCGGTAATCGTTAATATACTTTTGGAAACACGTATAAGCAAGGCCAGTTTCAATATGATAAAAGACTTCTTTAGCGAGATGGTTTTAAGGATGTTGTTGAGACTGAATGGAAGAATTTATCTCCCCATGGTGACCTCCAAACGAAGTTGAAGTAAATTTGCCACAAAATATCGCGATGGAAGCGAAGTAACATCACGAATTCGGAAGCAGATATCAAATCACTAAAGGCTGAACTTGAGTTATCATTTCTGCAAGTTATTATGGATCTGTCAGCAATCAGGACCATATTATCAATAAAGCATATTATCAAGAAGAATTTTTTTGGAAAATTAAGAGTCGGAATAAATGGCTTCAGGAAGGTGATTGGAATACTAAATTTTTCCATGGGTGTGCCAAATCTTGGAAAGCTAGGAATCGTATCATATCGATTTTGGATAATAATGGAGTGGAGTTTACAAATGAGGAGGATATTTTAAGAGTGGCTATCGACTACTTTCAGAATTTTTTCACTACGGATCATAATAATGAGTGGGATGATTTTTTTGATGAAGTTCACGCACCGGTTATGAATGAGATGAATCATGTCCTTATGATGGATGTTACTAATGCTGAAATATTGAGAGCTGTCCAAGCGGCGGAGATAGAGCACTTGGTCTTGATGGGTTAAGTGATGCTTTTTTCCATCAATTGATTTATACCATTGGTGATAGTATAATACCTGTGATTAAGGAGTTCTTCAATACTGGAATAATTCCCCATGGTCTAAATAAAACACACATTTGTCTCATCCCGAAAACGGATCAACCGAGCACAATGAGCGAGTATCGACCGATAAGTTTGTGTAATGTCTCGTTTAAGGTCATATCAAAGATTCTTATCACACGACTAAAGACATTTCTGCCATCACTTATTTCCGACCAACAAACTGCGTTTTTCCCAGGCCACCACATAACAGACAACGTTTTGATTGTGCATGAACTTCTCCACTCTTTGAAGACAAGGAAACAGAAAGCTAAGTCCTATATGGCCATAAAAACAGATATCTCCAAAGCATACGATAGAGTTGAATGGGATTTTCTTGAAGAAACAATGTCAAGACTGGGTTTAATGAGAAATGGGTCAAATGGATCATGTCATGTGTAAGATCAGTCTCCTACTCAGTTTTTATTAATGGAAGCCCCTATGGTTATATACAACCAACTCGTGGTATATGACAAAGTGATCCTCTTTCACCGTACCTGTTTTTGTTTTATGCGGAAATGCTTACTCAAAAACTAACCAAGAATAATGACAAGGCAATATTACTGGGCTATCCTTCAGTGTTCATGGTCCTTGTGTTAGTCATCTTCTATTTGCGGATGACTCGTTCTTTTTCTGCCAAGCTAATCGTCGGAATAGTGTAACACTATGTAAAGTGTTACATCAATACGGGAAACTCTCAGGCCAACAAGTTCATGTTGACAAATCTTCTATCACTTTTGGATCGTGATTCTATGAAGCCAGAAAAGTAATAGTGCGACAAATTATCAATGTTCATAGATCCGGTGGATGTAGTAAATATTTGGGTCTCTCCGATGAATTTTCTCATAAGAAGTGTGAGTTGTTTGAGTATCTAATCAAGAAAGTTAGAGATCGAACGAAGAATTGGAATCAAAATTTTTTATCGGAAGGAGGTAAAGAGACTCTTTTAAAATCTATAGCCACATCAATGCCTACATATGCTATGAGTTGTTTTAAATTACCATAGACTATCTGTCATGAGATAGATTCAGCGTTATCTTAATTCTAGTGGGGTTCGAATGATAACAAAAAATGGATGGCTTGGGTGATTGGAAGAAGATGAGTGTCGCTAAAACTGAAGGCGGTCTCGGGTTTAAAGATATTGAAAAGGTTAATGACTCCTTACTTGCAAAACAAGCTTGGTGTTTTTACAAAATCCTACATGTCTTTTCGCTAGAATTCTGGAAAGTCGGTATTTTCCGGGTTCATCTTTGGCGACGCATCCATCTCTTGGAAATCTTCACACGGCTAGCACTCCTTGATCTCTTATTCAAAGGCCTTCATTTCTGTATTGGTAATGGACGCACAATCAATCCATTCTCGGACCTATGGATTCCTTCTCATCCTCCATGACCAGCTGCAAGTAATTCTTCTCAAAATACCCCCACTTGTTTACGTTATCTCTGGCAGGTTAATCACCAACAATGGGATGAGACACATTACGACAGCATTTAAATTTTGAAGATGCACAACATGCCCGAAGAATGTATATACCTTTCACTAATTCAGAGGATAAATTAATTTGGCATTATACAAAGGATGGTAGCAATATAGTTAAGTCTAGATATTGGCTAGCGACACATTCCCCGGGTCTATTGGCTCAAGCTAGGTCTATACCTCTAGGTAATACATTGCTGAAATCTCATATATGGAAGACAAAAACGGCTCCTAAAATCAAACATTTCCTATGGCGAATTCTATCCTTGGTTATTGATTATGCTGTGGAACTTTCTCGTCGAGGCATACCGGTTGATACAACTTCTAAAAGGTGTTGTCAACATATTGAAACAACAAATCACATCTTGTTTCAATGTGATTATGCACGTGCAGTTTGGGAAATGTCAATCTCACCGGGTACAACAGTTACCCTGCCTTATAACACTTTAGAACAGAACATTGAAAGTCTACTTGGTTTCTACAATTCTTTGACTTCTCCAACTCTCTCACATGGTGTTTTTTGGTTATTATGGCAACTATGAAATCTTGTAATGATCTGATATTTAATAAAACATCACAAGAACCTTCCTCAATTTGTTCTCGTGCATTGGAGTACCTCTTATCCTACTCAGTCCACGCCATCTCAATGGGCACCCCTGCCTACATGGTTCTATAAATGTAATGTAGATGGCAGTTTCATTACTAATAGTTTGTCAAATGGAGCAGGTTGGATCCTACGAGATGAAGATGGCGTTTATATCCTCGCGGCTTCAACTAAACTAAGACAGAGAGCCACTCCGTTGGAAGCAGAAGGAATGGAACTCCTACATGCATTATAATCTCTATGGTGTAGAGGATTCCGCAATATTATCATGGAAGGCAATTGCAAAGTATTGGAAGATCTGATATATTTTCGATCTCAGAATGCAAGTATGGATCCACTATTAAATGATATCCGCAGTTGGACGGCTCACTTCACCAATATTACGTTTACGTTTACGATGGTGCCTCGACAGTTGACTAAGTTAGCACATCACCAATGTGTTACTTCAAACTTTTATCTTTTACCTCCACGATGTTTGAGGAATTCATTGTTTAAGGATTATGTATAACTTTTTAGTCTTATAATAAAATAGAAAACGTTCAAAAAAAATTAAAAAAATCCCAACATATCATCTATGATTTCAACTATCTTATTTTAGCAATCTATAAGGTTATAAAAATAAAAATGATGTATATTAAGAAGTTGAAAAGTTTTAAAATTTTTGTTTATTTTGATGACGAAATTATAGATGATACTAAAGTTTGACAGTTTGATATACAACATAATAATTATGAACACATTAAAAATTAGAGACGATATCTAACCATATTCAATAAAAAACACTTAAACCACAAGTTAGTATCTTATCTTTAATATATATATATATATATATATATGTATGATTATTAATGGAACCATATATTTATATAATGATTTCAAAAAAATATTACCTTATTATCTTATTATCTTATCAAATTTTGTTAATTTTTTACACAGCTCCGACTCGAAATTATAAAATTTTATTATCTTATTATGTTTATTAATTTATCAAATATTAATGTATAGAGTTTTACTGTATTTATAAGGGTAAAATTGGTAGAATGGATATTTACCCATTGAGAGGGTGAGTTACTATTTAGAATTAGTAGAATGGGTAGTTTTTACTAGCCCTGGGCTAACGGTTCGGATCAAGAAAAAACGATATGACTGAATCAAAATTTGTCGGGTTTGGATATTAAGTGAAACAGGTGAGCGAACCGATTGGCACAATATAAATGGGATTTTGATTTTCGGATCCATTCGGTTCGGATCGGTTAGAGATAATTGATTTGATAATCGATTAAATTACCCTAAACAATCAAGTTGGCCCTTGCGAACAGTTTGATGTACTATCTCCCTTCAACCCTTTGAGCGCTTTTTTAGAATAAGCCAATTCATTTGGGACCCTGCAGATCCACTCTTTTCTAAACCGAAAACATCACAACACATTAAGTCTTTGGTTTTGCGATTCATTTCACTCATTTCTGATTTCTCTTTCCCAAACACGAGAGATGAGATCTTGTTCTTCATTTCTCCTTTCCTTCTCCTAACCTCTCGATTTGAAACCGTAAGAGGATTCAAATCATCAGCAGTTCATCATCTTGTCACTTAATCTTATCTAGTTTCTCAGTTTTTCTGAAATGATTCTCGGGTATGTATATTTCTAACCCTAATTGCGTTTTCAGTTTTTTTGTTTTAAATGGGGGTTTTCAAATCTAATTAGGTTTTGGGGTTGTAGTTGTCTTATATAATGAGGATTTAGTGTTCGTTTTAACTTTCAATGGTTTGATTTTCTTGAATTCAAGAGATGAACTCTAAACCCTAATCGCAATTTTCAATTTTTCAAATTAGAGGTTTCAAATCTAATTAGGTATTAAGGTTGTATATGGCTTTTTTTAAAGAGGATTTGGTATTCGTTTTAACTTTCAATGGTTTGATTTTCTTGAATTTGAAAAGATGTACTTAAAACCCTAATAACGATTTTCAATTTTTCAAATTGGAGGTTTTCAAATCGAATTAGGTCTTGGGTTATATATGTGTTATTTAACGAGAATTTGGTCTTCATTTCAACTATCAATTGTCTGATATTTTCTGATACATTAAAACTCTTGAAACCCTAAACGATTTTTACTCTTTCCTTGTAGATGTCTTCTCATGACGAAGATGAATCACCAATCCCGAGTCCGTGGAGCCTGGAAACAAGCGGAAAACACCATCAAGTGCTTCTCCTCTTCCACCGAAATCAGAGAAGGTATTTACTAAACGCCTAAACGGGTTATATATTGGAAACATTTTATTCAAAGGGAAGATGATCCTTCTAAGTGCAATTGTAGATATTGTGGTCAAGAGATATGTTGTGCTCGAAATTAGTTGGAACTAGTCCAATGAAAGTTCACATATCTAGATGTAAGTTATTTAAGGATTTCAATGAAAGAGAGAAACAAAGGATGTTGAGTGGTGATAGTGGAGGTAATATGAAGGTTATTAGGTATGATCATAATAAGTTTAGAAGCAAAGTGGATAAGTTAGTTGTAGTCAATAAGTTGTCATTCTTATTTGTTGAATAAGAGGGGTGGAAACGATTGTATTGATATCTTTCCTTTGTACAAGACATTCATTAGAAGGACATGTACTAGAGATATTACTGCAATGTATCTGGAAGAGAAGGCTGCTTTAAAGGAGTTATTTGCCAGTTGAAAAGAAGAATGTTTCTCTCGCCACAGATATATGGGTCTCTCCTACAACCTCTTACAACTACATGGTGGTCACAGCTCACTGGATTGATGGGAATTGGCAACTCCACAAAAAGAGCCTCTCCTTTAAGGTCATCATATATCATAAAGGAGACACGATTCCAGGCCAGGTGATTGACTGCTTAGAGGAATGGGGAATTAAGAAGGTTTTCAGCATTATAGTTAATAATGCAACGAGAAATAACAAGGGTTTGAAGATTTTGAAGGATCATTTGAGGATAAAAGGACCTCAATCATTGGTTCAAGATGAAGAGCTCCTACATATGTGTTGTTACGCTCACATTATCAGATTGTGGGAGATAGTTTGAAAAAGGCTAAGCCTAGTATTGTTGCTAGTAGGAATACATTCAAGTATTTTAGGGCATCTTTCACTAGATTGAAGGCATTCGACCTGTAGTGTGAGACATGTAAGATCACTAGAGGTATGTTGCCTTTAGATTATGTGACCAGATGGAATTATACTTATCTAATGTTGTTTGTTGTTATTAAGCTCATGGTTGCTATTGAGAGGACGTTGAGTGAGCAAAAGATGTATTATGATTACTTCTTGGAAGATGATGAGAAGACAAAGATCAACCCAATTGTACCACCAACTTCTGGTAATTGAGATGAATTACAAAGGTTGATGAAGTTTCTGAAAATCTTTTACCAGTGTACTTTAACATTCTCAGCTTCTCAATCACTCAGTTATAGTCTTTGTTATAATGAGATTGTAAACATAGAAAAGAATTTAATAGCTAAGTGTGGCAACAGTGAATCACATGGGAGAGCTCAAGCACATGTTATGAGGGATAAGTTTGAGAAGTACTGGGATGGATTTGCAAATATGAATCCACTTGTGACTGTGGCTAGTGTATTGTATCCGAGGAACAAGCTAAAATTTGCTTCCCTTTGCTTTGATCAGCTTTATGGCAAAGGTAGCATAAAAAGTAGGCAACTTTTACAATTCACTTACTAGTGTTATGAAGAGGCTTTATGATCAATATAGTATTAGACTTAGAAAACCTTGTGAGATTGCTTCATCTACATAATCTGAGGAGTCTAGTATTATCTTAGAATTATCAGATGATGATGATGATGATGATGATAATAGTTGTGAGTGGATGGATTCAATCTACATCAAGATGGTTAGCTTAAGGAGTAATGAAGAGATATAGTGACTTAGATATCAATTTGGCAAAAAAAAAAATCGAGACTCAAGTAGAAAACATTTTGGGTTTACCATTTGATGTTCGGTCATGTTGGAAGTGTAACAACTCCGAAATCCCAATCTTATCAGAAATGGCCAGAGATTTTCTTGCAATTCATATATCTTCAATTGTTTCAGAGTTTGTCTTTAGTACTAGTGGTCGAGTTTTGGATCCTTATAGGAGTTCTATAACTGCCTTTAGAACAATGGTTTCAGTGTGCTCATAAATCTGAAGAGACTTGAATGCAAAGGAAAATGACAAGGGTTTGAAGATTTTGAAGGATCATTTAAGGATAATAGGACCTTAATCATTAGTTAAAGATAGAGAGCTCTTACATATGCGTTGGTATGCTCACATTCTCAATATGATTGTGGGAAATAGTCTGAAAAGGCTAACCCTAGTATTGTTGCTATTAGGAATACATTCAATTATGTTAGGTCATCTTTCACTAGATTGAAAGAATTCGACATGCGGTGTGAGACATGTAAGATCACTAGCGGTAGCTTGCCTTTAGATTGTGTGACCAGATGGAATTCTACTTATCTAATGTTGTTTGTTGTTATTAAGCTCATGGTTGCTTTTGAGAGGATCTTGAGTAAGGACAAGATGTATTGTGATTACTTCTTAGAAGATGATGAGAAGGCAAAGATCAAACCAGTTGTACCACCAACTTCTGCTAATTGGGAAAAAGTACAAAGGTTGATGAAGTTTCCAAAAATCTTTTACCAGTGTACTTTAACATTCTCAGCTTCTCAATCAGTAAGTTATAGTCTTTGTTACAATAAGATTGTAAAGATAATTGTAAACATAGAAAGGAATCTGATAGCTAAGTATTGCAACAGTGACACACATGTTAGAGCTCAAGCACATGTTATAATGGATAAGTTTAAGAAGTAATGGGATGGATTTGCAAATATGAATCCAGGTTTGATTGTTGCTAGTGTCTTATATCCGAGGAACATGCTACAATTTTCTTCCCTTTGCTTCAATCAGCTCTATGGCAAAGGTAGCATAAAAAGTAGGCAACTTTACAATTCACTTACTAGTGTGATGAAGAGGCTTTATGATCAATATAGTAGTAGACTTAGAAAACCATGTTAAATTATTGTATCTATAGAATCTGAGGAGCCTAGTGCTATCTTAGAATTATCAGATGATGATGATAATGGTTGTGAGCGGATGGATTCAATGTACAACAAGATGGTTAGCTTAAGGAGTATTAAAGGGTTGTAGTGAGTTAGATATCTATTTGGCAAAAAATATTGAGACTCGAGTAGAAAACAATTTGGTTTTACCATTTGATGTTCGGTCATGGTAGGAGTGTAACAATTCCAAAATTCCAGTCTTATCAGAAATGGCTAGAGATGTTCTTACAATTCAAGTCTCTTCAATTGCTTCAGAGTCTGCCTTTAGTACTAGTGGTCGAGTTTTGGATCTTTATATGAGTTCTCTAACTGCCTTTTAACCTTCAGAACATTTTAAAGAGGTTAAGAGGAAATTTTTAAAATAAAACATTTGAGGTTTCTAATTAGGGTAAAGAGTATTTATAGTGGGAAGTAAAAAATACTTGTTTAATACTACCTAGTCGGACTAAACCGGTTCAGAAATAAAATCAGATCAATTGGTCTGGTTCATTTGTGGCATCAAACATCTCAAAGCGGCCGCAGGGCTCATGCGGTGTCTTTAAACCGCTCGCTCTAACCACTCACTCCCCGTGGTGTCACTAAACCGCTGCCTCGAGCCTGCTGGACTTACATATGGATTCGACGATTCTCGTAGCTTCTCTCGGTGTCTCCTGGTCTCTATACTACATCGCTACAACTCTTCTTCACCAAGTGCACTCTTTTGAATCCCTATTTGATTATTTCTTTTGTCCACTTCACTCTCAAGCTTACAAAATAAGATGCAAATGCAATCTCTGCAAATAAACTCTTAATTATGCAATGCAAATGGAAAAACTTATTGAAAAATTGAATTAAAAAAATAGTAAAAACACAACAGATTAACTTTCTCAAACTTAACAAATAAACAAAAAAATTAAATAAAAAAAAGTGAAAATAGGGATTCAAAAACACTAAGTATGAAACGAAAAATTAAACGTATTATCCACTATAAAAATATTAGCCTTCCGTAACGTCCGAATAACACTATCTAACGATACCATAGCACTTTAAGAGCGCTCTATCATCGACTGTCATAATAAGCAGATTTTGTTTGTACTATGGTATTGTTAGATATTATAGCGCATTTCATGCTGCAATATTAACATATTTTGTTATTAATTGTTAGTAGTCACAGCGTTTTCAATTGTTACATGTAATTTCTTTTAATGTATTTCCAGTACCTAAATTGCTAATTTCTATTTGGTTCAGATTATTTTGTAGATAGTCAATAACCATCAAGGATCAAACAATAATACATGAGCAAGCAAGAAAAGTTTCTGATTCCATCAAGGATCAAACAATAATACAATCTAAAAAACCGTAACACTTATCAGCGCTTGAATACTCAACCTCCTACAACTCATGATTGCATATCCTAAAAATCGAACACCATGAAGTCCAGCCCCAGGAGAGCGAATAGAAATTACGATTTCTAGCAGAGATAGAATCGGATGCCAATCTCAAATCGGGAAAGTTCTACAATCTAGCAATCTCACTCCCAGATCAAGCTCGCCCCTCTACGACGATGAACTTTACAGAGCTGTATAAGGTGATCAATTTCCTCCAATAGATTACAAAATCCATCTCTGAGAGATTTGAAAATTGTATCTGATTTGCTTCGAGAGAAAACCGATTCATTTCTCTGTGCCATGCCATTGAACCGTTCTGAGGTAAACAAAAGCACAGAGAGGAACGATCGGAGAAAAAGAAATACATAGGAAGGAAGATCCTATGGTGTGAGATTTGCCACGCAACGGATCTGAGTGATCTCTTCTATTGGCGCTCTTTCTTTGAAGACTAGTTTTTGTCTCATATTCTTTTTAAAATGTATTATGTACAGTATTAATTAAAGATGTTTTATACTAATGCGTTCATGATAAGTTAATTAGTTTCTTTATAATATATAATTTTGGAGTTAAAAATATTTAAAAAACGAAAACCATATAGCAAAAATTGTATGATACTAAATTGTAGATGAAAGACTTACTAACTTATATTTATTATTTGTATGTTTGTAAATGTTTTTGAATACCAAAAGTTTTTTCTACCAAAATTTTCCTAAAATTAACTTAGATCAATTTTTTTCTTTTAAATGAACCTAATACAATTTTATTATTATTATTTGGAAAGCAACGAAATTTTCTTATTCACGGTTAACTTACAATTCGTATGTATAACAATCGGAGAACCAAAATTAAGTTGATGCTGATTATTTTTTTCCGTCCAACATATTATAGTGTTTATCATTTCAGAAACGCAATTAAAGAATCATGCATAAGTCAAACATAGCATAAACACAAACTATTATCTTCAAATGTTATTAATATCCACTTTTTTGTAGTGGTTCTCAAAAATAATTAGACGGTATCCACTTTTTTCGTATTTTTTATGTTCATTTTGATACAAATTTCTAATGCAATTTCTAAAATTAAACAAAAACTTACAATAAAATTAAAGACATCTCTTTAGCATTCATTAAAGGTGTTTAGTGCGGTATCGTGAAAGGAATCAAATCATTTTCAATCGGTTTTGGGTGGAATTGTTTTGAACTTGTTTTAAAAGAGTTTTTTTTGGGTGATTGCTCTCAAAACGTATGAATACTATTCAAATGCAAAATCCATCTAAGAAGGAGACCGATGATGCATACAAAGTTTACCTCTCGTTATTATACCTCATCTTATGAAATGCATCCTACTTTATACCCTTTATCGTATTCTTCTTATTCTCTTTCCAACCCCAAATCAATAATAGACTCTTTACCCCAAATCAATAATAGACTCTTTGGTCCTTTTAACATTCAGCCTCATGCTCAATCTCTTATCTTAGTCTTCTAGGTAAAACATCTTTGTTCAAAACTTAGCCATTTTCTAGTCTA
The DNA here is from genome assembly GCA_963922655.1 of Cardamine chenopodiifolia. Taxonomy (NCBI): domain Eukaryota; kingdom Viridiplantae; phylum Streptophyta; class Magnoliopsida; order Brassicales; family Brassicaceae; genus Cardamine; species Cardamine chenopodiifolia. The sequence goes on along the minus strand of OZ000486.1, from coordinate 9,598,744 downwards.
TTTTCTTTGCTTTCTTTGTTTGTAAAACTTATTTTCATTGTACATGTTAAGGGAATCAATATTTTTTTTCTTATTCATACTCGAGACATAGAGCTTTTTGGCTTATCACTTAAGTTTCCTAGGGATTCTTTTTCACAACATTGATCAAGCTTTCTTTTCAACTTTTTCTTTTCCCAAACCTAAACCAACTACTCAATCTACCCATCTAAGTCTTTCATTCCCATCCTAATCGCTAGTCTTACCATTGCTAGCTAAAACGAGAGTTAATCCTTTGTCGTTCTTGATACTCTCAAGTTTTTGAAAATCATATTATTATCAACAAAATGCTTCACTCATCGAATCAATCAAAGAGATTAAAGGTAGGAGAATCAATCTAAAGGTGAGAATGACCATTCGGATTACCACAAGGGTGGTAAAGTAGATAAGAAACTCAAATGTGACTTATAGTCGACCATGAGAACGCATTTAAATCACCATAGGCTAGAAAATTAGATTCAAATTAAGTCCAAATTCATAGAGATGTTTCAAAAAAATTTTGAGCCTTACAAAAGTGAAAGTTGTATTTCGAAAGATGTAAAGGTCCAAACTTTTGATTATGAAGCGCCCGCTAAAGAAGAGATACTTAAGTGTGGTAGGAGGGAGCTAGGAGTCTTCCATTCATGCCCAGACTATGAAGTTTTCATTTTTTCAAAGATGTTCAAGTAACAAATAACCATGACTAAGGACAACGATCTTAATCTTAAGCGTGAACTTCTACAAGGCAAATATCCTATATGTCTATGCAAACTTATATGCTTTTAGACTCAATAATAATATGCAAATGAGACTACATGTTTATTTTTGTGTTTTTCAAAATTTTCAGTTTTGTCCCTTTTCAATGCATAGGTTTATGCATAATGAAACACACATGAGAAATTAAAAACAAAAAACGAAGAGAAGAACTTGAGTGTTTTGAAGAAGCATTCACATACATGACTGAAGAGGAGTATTTCTTCATCTCTTTGATCCCAAGACTCTTCACTATTTCAAGGGAAATCACTTTCACGCTTGCTCCAAATTCACATAAGGCATCCTTAAATTCCAAATCTCCTAGAGAGCAAGTTATGATAAATGTACCCGGATCTTCAAGTTTTGGAACTGTCTTGGGTTCAAGCGGTGTTGCGCTTGGTGGTTCATATAATCTCATTACATCTTTTACCTTCACCCGGTTGTCAAGGATTGCTTGAATGAACTTCTTGTGGATAGGTACTTGGTACAAGTTATCCATAGAAGGCAATGGAACCCCAATCTAATTCATATCCGCCTTAAAATTTGAAAGCACCTTCTTTACGTTTTCGTATAAAATCTTCTGGGAAATGGAAGTGGAGGTTAATAGGATGGATACTCAACCCTTGGTGCTTCTATCATTTCAACCTTTGTTGACACCACATTTTTTTCTCCAGTGTCCCTCTTAACCTTCTCATCACCATTTCTCTCCATATCCTCATCATTCTCACCATAGAGAAGTCGAGAGAGTTCCTCTACCTCTTTTATGTGTTCATTAATCATATCATCCCCTCTTGATAGCATGTAGACCTCATTTTCAACCACATCTGAATCACTTGTGAAGATGGTATTACAAAACTCCTTGGGATTAGTTTTGATTTTACCGAGAAGTGAGCCCATGGTGTGTTTATAGGTTGATAACACTTGAGATACTTGTTGTCAAGACTCTTCATGTGAGATTGCAAACTTTGAAATTTTCATGCAATTCATGGTATGATCCATCCATCTTAGTATCCATCTCACCCATCCGATTTTTCATCTCAAAAGTTTCTTTAGTTTGGCCCTCGAGTATTTTTCTTGGGTCATATTTAGAAGGTTGGTTTGGTGTTAATACTTGGGTTTGGTAGTTTTGGTTTGGGAAAAAAGGTTGGGTGGGGTTTTTGTATTGTGTTCTTGGTTGGAAATTTTTGGTTAGTGGCTTGTTTATTGTTTGGATAGGGTTGGTATGTGTTTTGGGGTCTTGTTTGGAAGTTTCATTGGTTGTAGGGTTGTCCTTGAAGTTTATTGGGGTTATTCAGGATGAAGCCTTGTTGTTGGTAGCCACCAACAAAATTTATCTCCTCTTGAACACCTTGACAAACTTCAATACCAACCTCTTGATAGAATTTTTGTCCATCAAAATCTCCCACATAGTTCACTTGCCTTTGAGTGGCTTGCATAACCTTGTCAAACTTTTCACTCAAAGCCTTTATCCCTCTTCTTGTTTGATCCTTATGACCTACATATTCTCTAGTAGACTGATCATAGTCCTCTCCATAGTTCCCATCACTCATGGCAAGATTCTCAACAAAGATCATACCTTGATTTGCTTGTTAACTTAAGAAGTAATTGTTACTTGCGGTATCCAAGAACATTCTAATCCTTGGTAACACACCACGGTATAGAGTTGAAAGTAATAACTCTTTGGAGAAACTGTGGTGATGACATTGTAATGTGTAGCCCTTGAACCTTTTTCATGCTTCACTAAAGCTCTCATTCACCTTTTGGGTAAATCCGGAAATCTCATTCCTAAGGCGAGCATTTTGCAAAGTAGATAAGAACTTCCTCCAAGAACCTCTAGCATTTATCCCAAGATGTGATGGAGTTCTAAGGTAAATGCTTTTCCCATTAGTGCACCTTATCACCAAGAGATAATGGGAGGAGTCTTAGCTTGAAAGCGTCCCCAGAGCTACCATTTATCTTTACCGTTCTACAAAGGCGACGACATAGATCCAAGTGATCCAGAGGATCTTCTATTGGCAACCCATGAAATTTTGAACCTTGGACCATGTTGATGAGGCTAGCCTTGATCTCAAAATTATTGTTCTCCACTAAGTTTGACGAATACCGGCTTGGTTCCCATGAATGTTTGGTTCATCAAAAGTACCAATTGTCCTAAGCTCCAACACCTCAACCCCTGGCAGATTCACCTTTTTGTTATCCATCCCTAAGCGCCTCAAATGTTGCTCACGCTCTCTAGCTCTTCGTTCTCTCTCAAGTTGACTCAAATCCTTAACAAAATCATGAACTTTACCTTGTTGACTTTTCCATTGCATACACCTTGAAAGCACAAAAGAGAAAACTAAGAGAAATAGTTAGTACCAAAATAAAGAAAAGAAAAAATTAGTCTCAAAATAAAATCAAATCCTAATGGTCTCCCCGAAAACGTCGCCAAATTGATAAATGGTTTTTCAACCATCTATAAAAAAAACTTATCATGAATAGCACTTTAGGGTTGAATCCACGGAAAAACAAGATCAACTCACTAAGAATACAAATCTCATTTCAATCTAAGAAAATAAAAATTTGTGTGTTTGGAAACCAAATTCAAAGTAAATAAAAGCAGGAAAAGAGTAAAATCGGTTTTAGAATTCAAATAAAAGAAAGCGACGAGTCAAGGGGATGTTAATGATTTAGATGAGATGATGAATCTCTGATGATGCTAAGAACATATTATGAACATCATCCTTTATTATAGATCACTAATCAATATTAATCAACTTCTATGGTACTAATCCCTTCGTTAATCATCTAATCATCATCAACTTTTGTTCACAATTAAATGATCAATGAGCATTAATTACCAAGTCTAATTCAATCACTAATCATCCTAATCAACTCAACTCGAGTGGTAAGTCTTGATTCCTCGACAACTGCGCCAAATTGATAAATGTTTTTTCAACCAATCTATCAAATAAAACCGCGTGACAGGCCGAAATACTTACCACTATACTACACCACTGCAACTCCTCTTTTTCACCAAGTGCACTCTTTTGAATCCTTTTGCCCCATTTGGTTACTTCGTTTGTCCACTTCTCTCCCAAACGAAAAAATGCAATATATGCACCTAATGTCCTAATTATGCAATGCAATGCAATGCAAAATATTAGTGAAAACTGAATCAAATAGATAGTAAAAACTCAACATATCATCTAACTATAACCATTTACCACTGGTAAGGCTGACAAAGTATTAAGCTTAGCAGCTTTGTTTTAAGATACAAAATTTTATGTTTTGTAATGAATACTTGTGGTGAGGCTTACAAACTACAAATATTCATTACAAGTATTCAATCCTTTTTGTTTTTATGTATGAAATCATTTTTGTGTATGAAATCGGTTAGGTCTCACTTTGTAATAGACTTTTTGGTTCAAATTGTGTAATTTTGTTGATTTTTAGATTGAATTATCCGATCTATGGAACTTTCAGATTGAAAGCGGAATTTCTATGTTTCATTGATCTGAAAAATAAATTGTATCCGATCCAAATATACCAAAATTTTTTTTTTTTCAAATTGGCATGATTAACAAATCTCATATAACATGATATTCCGAATAAACCGATCCGTTTAACCCGAGTAAGCCAATGCCCAAGACTAGTTTTACTATTTTAGTACGATTTGCATCACTTTCTACATTTCCACTACTCTTCCATTGTTTATTTTTATTTTATTGTCTCTTTTCTCCCTCTTTGATTATTCTTTTCCTATCTCTCTCTTCTTTTATTTTCTTTCATTATTCTTTCTCTTGATTATAATACAAATATTTATCAAAAAATTTAAAAACAAAATTTTATTTCTTAAAATCATTTTGTGAATCTAACAAGACTCATTTTGTATAGATGTACCACCAAAAATCTCCTTTATACATCATCGTAACCACCGTCTCGTACACTGTCTCTTTACATTATTATAACCACCATCTAGTATAACATACTATTTTTTATATTGTTTCACTTGTACACTGTCAAATATTGGCATATCAGTCACTACACGCACACAACATATATATACACCACAAAATAATTTACAACTGGGACATCTCTATACACCACAAACTTGTACACCCACAACTTGTATATTCAAACTAACAAGTACACCCACAACTCACTCCCACGTACACCAATACTGCTTCTTTTTTTCATGACTCAATAAAGCGATTTACAAAAACAGTGTACACGATGGTATATGTAAGAGACATAAACTATGGTATACATCTAAGGTTAACATATACATACCATGTACAATGTTTTGTACACTTCTTGAGTTTTTCAAGCACCACGCGACAAGAGAAAGTAAGATGCGACCCTGGATGTTCACCTCCTTCTCTTCTTCAACCTCTTGTCTTAGGAGAGGTTTTGAGTCAAGAAACAATATTTCTTTCTCGAGTACACCAAGGAAATGTGCAAGGAGCTCGAGATATGCATTTGCAACTTAAGCTAGGATCCCACAAGTAATTGTACGAATTTTTTTCATTGTTTCATATCATATATGCATTGTAACCAGTTTCTATGAGTAGATCTATGATTGGTTGATGAGTTCATTGGCCGCATGTTATCATAACATCGATGCAACATGGCTATCGAGCACGAGGCAATCACTCATTTTCTTTGATTTTCTTCGACCAAAACTATTTAAATTGATAATAAACCTTAACTACTCGTGCTTACTGGAGGGAATATGCATCTTTACAATTGGTACTCATTTTTCTCTAATTGGATCAGATGGAAACGAGTGCTCTCGGGTATCTTGAATTCTACTCGTTCTTTTTCAAATGTTTTTTTTTATCAGATCTCTTAAAATGTTTTCAAACCTTGATCTGCAAGTTTGGTTCATGAGATTTTGCATGGAAATAGTAGATCCCAAGTTTAGGTTGTGAACAGACACGCATCCATGGCTTGATCCGGTCATCGCATACCCTATCAAGCATTCCAGATCTGATTTGATCAAAGCTCCTTATTTATGATAATAAGATTATTCTTGCAAGATAGATTGGGGTGTTTTGCATTTCATCCAATGGAACTTGTTGCATATGCACTAGAATCACAATGTTGCAAACCATATGGAAATCTACTTGTTCCAAAATGAATCTAACTCAATCAAAAGAATTAAAATGATGAATAAGGATATATCTAGGTTTTGTTCAGGATTCATCATTTTTTGGGGGGGGGGGGTTAGATCTTGCTAGGAATGCATGGGTTGGGTCGTAGGATCGCATGTTTGGATGCATATTGAGTGTTCCTTGTTGTGTCTTGTATGTTGTATGTTACCTGGTATTGCCCTGGGGGCGTGTGGTGTTTATAACCGGACATTCAGGGAATGGTCAGCATCCGGATCATCGCAAATAAGCTAAACTTTATGGGAATGGGGAGATGATGTAGCACTGAGCCGAACATTCTGGGAACCGATAAAAAGTGGGCATCCTTCACGCAGCTGCCGACAGGCCTCAGCGATGGGAAACTAGCTGGACATCTTGGGAACTGGTAAAATGAGCAATCTTTAGGAAAATGGTTACTAGCCTTTGTGGCCTTTGTGTGATAGCTGGACGTTATGAGAACATGTAAAATGAGTTACCTTCGGGCGTTGGTGTGTGGTTATTATTGTGTGTTCATGGCATGTAGTGTAGTGTTCATGATATTTTCATATTGATGTTGTGTATGAATGCTTAGAATAGTTTATTCTTGTTTCAACACATTTTCTAAGTCCATTGTGTTGATGATAAGATTGGTTAGGTCTCTTTTCCAGGGAGGACCATCTCATTGAGTGAAAACTCACCCCTTACATATTTTGCAGGAGGCGAGAGGGGCTAGAAGGTACGGGAGCTCTGATCGGTAAATCAAGCCTTGGGGGGGGGAATTTGTTCCGTTGTTTAGCATATCATGTATTTTCTTTCTCGAAACACTTATGGTGTAATTCTTTTAAATTATTAGATTATTGTTGGTTTACTTTCATATGAATAAAGTACCCCTTGGTTATGAATGATACATATAATGCCCCACCATATAGCTTAGGCGACAATGTGGGTATTACACTTGATCTTGTAATCTTGCATCTGAATGGCTTGTGGGATAATGGATGTGTGATTCCTGAAGTTTGTGTGAGGCACGTATTGCTCACCTAATGTAACCCTTCGTTGGGGCTGATTCTGATTCCCAGCTAGAGGCACCCGTGGTGGAAGAGCATGTGGCACGCGCGCAGCGTAAGCCCTTTTTCGTGCAACATCAGCTTATGTGTGTTGCTTCTCAGCTGCAACATTCTGAAGTGCTGCAGCAACAATGATGTCTTCTTCGATATCGTGAATCCCTCCTTCAAAACCAAGCTGGTCGCAATCTTCCATCCTAGCTTGTCTCTTCGCTTTGATGGTAGCTCTGATCAACCTTGATAACTCCTCGTTACTAAAGTTCTGCAAGTTCTAAGAGCCTTTGATATGATCCGAGATACATATCCTCCCAAGGATTGCACTCAAAGAGACCGGAGGATAATCCTTGACTTCTACGGGATAGGTAAAGCAAGATCTCTAGGTATATTAAACCTAAGTCCCAATAATTCCTTCGGAAAACCTTCCAAGAAACTAGGCGGTGCAGATCTTGACAAAGAAGATAGAGTAAACACCAATACTAGGTATACTAAACCTTGAACCAATGCTTGCAACTTGTCTCTTCAACGGCTTCGATCGGTAGAATGGCCACACAAGTGTTATGGGCTACACTTGATAAACCTAAGTGATTCCTAGGATATGACATACCTAGACGAGCAAAAGGGTAAGGAACAAAAGAGTTTGCATGAAAGCAAAGAATAATAGTGTTTGATTAAAAAAATTGGTTGATTATTTCTTCTCCTTGGCCGAGTTTTTATAAGGACTCTAGATAGCCAAGGGTTAGATGAATATAGAAATGTGTACATGAATCTAGGAATAAAGACTAATAACTTAATGTTTTGACTATAAATAAAAGAGTTAAGAAGTGATGAATCTTGCCAATGAATCTCGCCAATGTATCTCCTTAAGTTTTTCGAATGTAGTCACTTCTTGTTTCTTAGCTTTAAGCGAGATTCTTCGAGTGTAGATGGGCCTTAAAATCATCACTTTGAATGTAGCCACTTCTTATGTGGCCCTCCTAATGGACTTAGCTAAGAATAAAGATGGATTTATAGAGAAGAGAAACAATCTCAGCCTCATTAAAACCTTACTCGTAAAACCTATTGGGATAAAAGCTAGTTAAAGGAAAAGAGTACTAGACGAGTCCTTGTAATCCATCTAATATCCTTTGCTATTCGTTGCATGGTGGTTCATGGCTTCCTTGAGCTTTGATCCTTTCTCGTCTAGTATTAATTCCCTGGGTATTTCCTTGATCCGCTTAGCTTTAGCTTGTACTCGGCAAGTTTGATTCCTCTGATGCCTTCTTTTCCTTAGACGTTTCCATGATCATATCATTTCCTCCCTGTTCAAAAGGATTTGCCCTCAAATCCGAATTATCTACAGCAAAATGGAGTAAGTTAGACACGTTAAAGAATAAATGATCACGGTACTTACTTGGAATTCTGAGTTTGTTTGTATAGAGGTTGAAATGCTCTAAGGCATTGGATGATCCTATAATTCCCGGTAAAAACTTGTATCTCCTTGGAACGGTAAGCTTTTTCTTCTCCTTAAGAATTCCTAAGACGATTCTTCCTTTCCTTTCGTTGGCGCCTTGAAAGAACTCTCCAAAAGTTCCAGCCTTGTGTAGTGAAGCTCCAATGAATCTTCCTTGGATATAATGTTCCTCACTAATATCCATTCCAATACTAGTGCCGAAGATGTAGAACCAATTTTCAAGAGAAAATTTCTTGACATTTAGTATTTTTTTCTTGACATATTTGGCTTGTCCCATCTTGAATTTGCCACTTTTGACAATCTTCTTCATCTCTTGGACGTCTTGGACAGCGTTATCTTCTTTTGCCAAGTAAGTAAGGTGTAGAAAATTTTCTTGCCGTGAGAAACAATGAAGCTTCTTATCTTCCATGAAATCTTTTAAGACGACTTCTCCTAGCTTCTTAGTTTCAAATCTCCAACCAATGCCTATTCTCGCCGATGGAACAAAGAGTGGTTCCATATCCTTCTTTTCCAAAGAATTACACACATTGTGAAAACCATGTGTAATGAAGAAGTTATTGAAAAGGCTGGAGAGGTTGTAGGAGTTTACGCGATGACTTATAAGTCCATACTCTTTAAAGTGAAGCTCCTAAGTAACTCCATGCATGATCTTGATCATAGCTCCGGTTCTTTTTTCAAACACACAAGCGCACCCTGGTTTATCATATTCTTCTTTCACGAGAGTAACTAAATTCTTCAGTGACATTTCCAGAGGTGGAGTGTCAACCATGAGCTTTCCACTAGTGCCTTGGTGAAGAGGAGGCTTGTGTGACTGGTACTTACAAGTAGAGTGGAGCATTTCTTTTCCGGTGTAAGCGGATTACTTGAGCTTCCTTCCTTGGTGTATAGCAGTTTACTCTCCTTCTTGTCGCCATTTTCTAGTTGCTTTTGATCCAAGTAAACTTCAAGAGATGTCATGCGATGCAGTGTGATCCTTCTCCCTTTGTACTCAAGCGAATATATTTATTGGTGAAGCCTTCGTGTGATACTCGACGATCGTATTGCCATGGTCTTCCCAAAAGTATGTGACAAGCCTCCATTGGCAAGATGTCACAAAGCACTTCATCTTCATATTTCATATGGAGAAAGCAACTAGAACTTGATTCTTCACCTTGATATTGTCGGTGTTGTTGAGCCATTGTAGGTTGTACGGTGAAGGATAGCGAGTAGTGATTAGTCCAAGCTTGTCGACCATAGTGATGCTAGCAACGTTGGTGCAACTTCCTCTGCCTATAATGAGGCTACAAAACTTCTCCTTGACTTAGCAACTAGTGTGAAACAAGTTTTCTCGTTGAACTTCAACCTTAATCTTAGCTTGTACTTGTAAAGCTTGTTTAGTTACCAAGAGTTCTCCTTGTGGCACGTAAGCTTAGAGATCCTCCTTAGATGATTGATGAATCTGAAACCTCTTCCTCTTTGGTTTCAATGTCTTCGTTGGCTTTTAAGATCATAGTCCTTTGGTTAAGACACTCATTAGCGTAGTGTCCTCGTCCATGACATTTGAAGCATTGTAAGGCTCGGTTCCTTGTAGTAGACATTGCCTCGGCTTTTCCTTTGACAGTTTGAGTGGGTGTGGTGGCCTTAGGCTCCTCCTTTGGCTTGGTGTACAAGATTTGCCACAAGTAAGATGGCTTCTCATCTCTAGTGGAGCGTTCAAGAAGCATACGGTTGGCGAGTTGAAGTACTTCTCCTCTTGAGTTGTTGCTCCACTAAGATAGCTTTGTGTAGCATGTCTTCTAATTCCACATATTGCTCTAACTCTAGCCGGTCTTAGATGTCTCGATTCAAACCTCCCAAGAATCTTGCCACGGTAGCTTCTCGGTCTTCTACAAGGTTAGCCTTGATCATAAGAGATTCCATCTCTTGATAGTAGTCTTCTATCCCTTTACTCCGTTGAGTTAGTCTCCTGAGTCGTTGATGAAGCTCTCGGTGATAGTGGCCAGGCACGAATCTCTTCCTCATGATTGTATTCATTTCATGCCAAGTTTCAATGGGTGGCTCTCCATATCTCCTTCTACTCGTGACAAATTGATCCCACCAACTAATAGCATAATCACAAAAATCGGTTGCGGCGATACAAACCTTCTTGTGTTTGGAGTAGTGTTGACAATTGAATATGAGCTCTATGTCCTTTGCCTATTTTAGATAGGCGTCTGGATCGTTCTTGCCTTGAAATGGAGGAATCTTCAATTTTAGACTTCCGAGATCATCGTGTTTTCCCTGGCCCACCTAGGTCTTTTTTTACTTTCTCGAGATGAGTTACCGTTTCGCCTATAATATCTGATGTTTTTGTCAACTCGTAATGGTCTCAGTTGGTGCCTATCTCCCGGTGGTGGCAAAAATTAAGGTCTTACTTGATGAGCCTTGGCTCTTACTTCTTCTATTCTTTCGTATACACCATTCATCTATATTCTCATGAGACATTGCATTTCTCCTAGTAATGCTTGCATTTGAAGGTTAGGAATGGTGTTTCTTTCTTCTCCTTCTCGGTTTCTTTCTTGGTTAGATGATCCTGGAAAATGAACAAATAATTAGAGTAAAAAGCTCACAAGTGTTTCTCTTTTTTCTCTCAAGTGTTTGAATCTTTAACAAACCCACAAAAGTCTAGATGCCCTAAAGGTAGAACCGATGTTCTTTGACGTAATCCCTATGTGTTTCCTTAAATCCAAAATAGATAAAACAGTGCCCAAAAGGAATCACACACCCAAAACGTCAAAACACTTAGACAAATTAGGTTGATCAAGGATCAATATTCTCCCTTCCCCTATGCTACCCAAATGAAAATTCCAGACTAGCCTAGACTTTGATCTCTCTTTTTTTAAAATATTTTCTTTTCTTTTTTATATGATTTGTTGATTTTTAAATATCAAATCAAAGTCTAAACTAATTTAGAAAATTAAAATAAATCAAAAATAATTGAATGGGTGCAAATGGGATTTTGATAACCGTTTTTGGTCACGAGGCGTGAGTGGTGATCCGAGCGTTGATCAGATGTGGCTCGGGCACTGGACGATTTCTGGTCCGGTACTGATTGGGTGATGACTGTGTGGCATAGAGGTGTAATCGAGTGGTTGATGTCTGAGGCATCTGGACAATGACAACCGTTTCTCGGCAATGACTAGTAACGCTCTGCTGCTGATGGGGATCGCTCAGGCGATGACAGGAGTCACTCGGCGATGGCATTTTTTCTCGACGATGACTAGTATTCGTCCTTGGTGATGACAAGTCTTCTTCCTGGGCGATGACAGGTTTTGTTCTAGGCAACGACAAGTCTCCACGTGCTATAGGTGATCAGTTATGGTCTATAATACGTGGCGTTGGTCCAAGAATGGGATGACACGGACACGAAGTTCCTCTCCTCATAGGAGTAGTGTCTTAGGGATATCTCAGTACCCGTATTGGTTTCCAGCTGAGATACCATAGGGTTCACGTCTAGGGTTTTAAGCGCAAGGTATCGATGGGAGCGTTTTTTGGAGATAATCAAGCGAAATGGTGCGATGGTCAAAGGGTTGTGATGTTGGTGATTATTGGGTGATGATCGGCGGTGGAGGTGATTGGTGGTTGACTAGACTCGGTAGTGGCGGTTGGTGATGAAACGAATGGGTGCGTTGCGGAAGATGGTTGGTGATGGCGAAGGCGATGGGTCGGATCCGTGGTGGTGATTCTTTAATGATCTGATGGTGGTGATGATAGAAGTGGAGTCTAAGAGTGTGCTCTGATACCAGATGATACAATCCGAGATATATATCCTCCCAAGGATTACACTCAACGAGACCGGGTATAATCCTCGACTTCAACAGGATTGGCGAAGCAAGATCTCTAGGTATATTAAACATAAGTCCCAATACTTCCTTCCGAAAAATTTTCGAGAAACTAAGCGGTGGAGATCTTGACGAAGAAGATAAATTAAACACCAACACTAGGTATACTAAACCTAGAACTAATGTTTGCGACTTGTCTCTTTAACGGCTTCGATCAGTAGAATGGCCACACAAGTGTTATGGGCTACACTTGATAAACCTAAGTGATTTCTAGATATGACACATCTAGACGAACCAAAGGCTAAGGAACAAAAGAGTTTGCATGAAAGCAAAGAAAAAAAATGGTGTTTGATTAAAAAGTTGGTTGATTATTTCTTCTCCTTGGCCAAGTTTTTATAAGGACTCGAGATAACGAAGGGTTAGATGAATCTAGAAATGTGTACATGAATCTAGGAATAAAGACTAATAACTTAATGTTTTGACTAGAAATAAAAGAGATAAGAAGTGATGAATCTCACCAATGAATCTCGCCAATGTATCTCCTTAGGTTCTTCGAATGTAGTCACTTCTTGTTTCTTTGTTTTAAGCGAGATTCTTTGAGTGTAGATGGGCCTTAAAATCGTCAATTCTGAAGTGGACCTCCTAATATACTTAGCTAAGAATAAATATGGATATATAGAGAAGAGAAACAAGCCCAGCCTCATTACCCATTGGGATAAAAGCGAGTTAAGGAAAAAAAGTACTCGACGAGTTCTCGTAATCCATCTAGTATCCTTTGCTAGTTGTTGCATGGTGGTGCATGGATTCCTTGATTTTTGATCCTTTTTCGTCTAGTATGAATTCTCCAGGCATTTCCTTGATCGGCTTAGCTTTAGCTCTCATACTCGGCAAGTTTGGTTCCTCCGATGCCTTCTTTACCTTAGACGTTTCCATAATCGTATCAGCCTTGGCTTCTTGGTTGCAAAAACCTGATAACACAAAAGTTAAGAAATCGATCTCATTAGTAAAACTGAAAATAAAATCTTAGACTAAACTCGAAACAAAAATCTGCAGGCAACATAATTAGTCCCCGGCAACGGCACAAAAAAACTTGATGTTTCAGGTGTTAAACCTAACTATCACTACAAGTGCACAAAACACACATTAGTATAGAAGGAGATCAAATCTGCAAGGATCAAGAGTTACAATACAAATATATATGAGTCAAATAGAACTGAGACAAAAATATAATTTTTTGTAATGATTGCAAGTAAATGAAAATAAAGCACTAAATTAGATGAAGTACACTTTTGAGACGAGCATTGGGCATAGATATATTTGCAAGGAACAATGATTGATAATCTAATTGTTAAATAGGGATCTATTATAAACCGTTTTAGAACTTAAATCACTAATGTATATCTAACATACTCCCGCGGTACTAACTATCTAAACATGAATCCTAAGACACTAAAATCCCTAATAAGCTTAGTAGACATATAAGCTTTTAGAATAGGTTCAATATACCCACTTAGACTATTTAACTTCAACTCGCGTTGGCTGAGGATACAAATCTCACCAATTGTTGATTCTAGCAACCTAACTATCGTTTTCGGTGGATAGGTTAACCTAGAGATCTTATATATGCATAAGAAATTGAGATCACAAAAGATGAAGAACTCTAAAGATAAATCCCTAATCTAACAACATGATCGCTCAAGTTTTAACTTGATAAAATTAAATCGACAACTGCACGGTGAAGTGTGTGGTAGTATATGGGAGATAGAATGCATAAAAAAAAAAATTCTCACACTTAAAACTTTCGAGAATAGCAACCTAGAATGATCATACTGGTTTTTGTTTTTGGCCGTCAAACAAAAAATTAGCAATCATAAAAAGATTGATTAAACAATAAGATAAAGATGTTGGATCTAAGGAAATTTCTTAGGGATTGAGGAACAAATGAAATCAATGAATCAAGGGCAATAAATTAAGATCCATTCTAGAACATGGATCATAAGAATAGACTAATTCTCTCTCAAGGAATAAACTTCTAAGCGTGAAATAAAAAATTACTAAACTCCCATTTGTAATAATGAAATCAAATTAGCATTAAACTCAAGTCCAATTAGTTCACAACAATTTCTAGCATCAACTCTCATTGGCTAGAAACGTGTTCCTCATCTCAAATTAATTCATGCATTTCATCAAACACTTTTAGTGCATAAAATAACCTAAGTTCTAGATTAGGTGATCAAGCCAATACAAGCATTAAACACATTCAAGATGAAGAAACCGACATACCCTAACTAAACATTCAACTCAAAAATCCATCAATTCCTTTTATGAAATCCCTAACACCCAAATAAGCGACTACTAACTCATGGTAAAAAGAAACTACACAAAAGAAGATAAAACAAAACATGATTAAGTTGTAGAAAGAAAAGAAAAGGATTTAAAAATATTCTCCAATTGTCAAGAGGATGGATTCCTTTGCCCAAAGTTTCTTACAATGCAAATAGATAAAAAGTGAAACGCAGAATTAAACTAAGGGGTTTATGAGCTAAAGATAGTATTTATAAAGTCCTAAAACGACCCAGGTCGGATCGAGCCTAAAACAAGGTTAAAAGGAAGCAGTTGGTTAAGAGCATTTTTTAGTTTGGTTTGTACATGAAGCTGCCGGTTTAGACACCTTTTCTTAGGTCGACAGATCTTAAAACTAGCGGGTTTTCCTTGGATCACCTTTCAAAACACAACATCTCTCATATGCTTGTTTGCACCGAAAATGGCTCATTTTCCTCCAAGCCAACATAAAACCTGAAAATATTCGATAGAAGACTAAAAGACTTTAAAACACACTTCAAATCGATAAAAAGACACGAAATAAGAAAGAAAATAAATACTAAAAACAAAAATTCAATACGTCACAACCTAAACCTAAATAATCATTGAATCCCCTTAACAACCCATAAAACCAACATGTGGATTATTCAGACATAAATGAAATCATAATATAAGAATTCAATGATTGCATAAATAACAAAATAGTTATAAGGGGGTTCGGAAATCACTTCTAGAAGAGTAATAGATCTCGTCTCCCAAAACTTTAAAAATAAGAAAGCTAAAGATTAAAAATAACAAGCTGAAACTGCTCTAGGGTCGAGCAACCCTATTTATATGAAAAGAAAACAAAAACCCTAATCAAATTAGAAAAAGGAAATAAACTGGTCGCGGATCGATCGATCCCTAGTGAGGATTGATTGATCCCAACTTCAAATCGCATCACTTCATTTTCTTCGAGGATCGACCGATCCCAACTTTTCTTCATTTGATTCTTGAAGCATTTAATTGTCCAAATCTGGTCCCAATACCTCCTTATTCTTCAACAAACTCTTAAAACCTGTAAAAACTCTAAATAAAACCAAAAATACAAAGCACGGGCTAGACTCGATAAACTAATAAAAATAAAGGTTAAAAACATATAAACTCATGACACATCAGGGAGGAAAAAGGAATTACTGTTTAAAATAGTGAATACATAATCAATGTTCCATTAGGAACGAAAATTAAGAATGAACGAGATTAAATATACAAACCTAATGGAGGTGTCTACCAGAAAAATTCTCTCTACCTAGAGATGCGCTTGCGACTAGTGGAGTTTTCCTACAACAATAGTTACCATATAAGTATAGGCTCTTTGTGCTACCATTCAAGGCTCTTCATGATGACCTTATCGCACACCGCTTTGTTGGACAGAAGTGGGAGAGCGACAATATATTGAGCCATTAGTAACTCTGAATATAAGTAGACTAATGAAGATTATCAAAAGCAGAATAAAAGAAGCTCATGATCATCATATGAATTATGTAGATAAAAGGTGGAAAGATTTGAAATTTGTAGTAGGGGACTTGGTGTACCTCAAAATGAGAATGTTCAAATGATTGAACCGCTAGGCTAAAAGAGGAAGCTTAAGCCAATATATATGGGACCTTAGCATATCATAGCAAGAATTGGAGATGTGGCTTATCGTCCACACCTACTAGAGAAACTTCGAACATTCCACAATGTGTTTCATGTATCTGTATCTCGAAAAAGTAGTCAAAGAGCCAGAGTTGATCTTTTTGCAGCCACAAGAAGACCTAGAGAAGGATTTATATGTTAGAGGGAAACTAGTATTGATCATGAGTCACAGGGAGGTTGATTCTCGAGAAAATAAAGGTAAGGCAGTTCAATTTTGTTGGAAAAGAGATGAGATTCAAAAGATTTTCTTGAAGTCTTAGAATCAAATGCGAGATGACTACCCAAAACTTCTTAAGGTCGATGGCTGAGTTCAGCAAGAAATGTTGAATTTATGAACGGTTGTTATAAGTAAACCCACAAGCAAATGCAGAATCAGCTCAAGCGATGGTACAAGAACAATTTTCGTCCTTTCTTTCAAGGGTATTTTTGTCCAAAAATTTGTTGCTCTCCCCTCCTTTGCAAAGCGTGAAAAGCTTTGGTATATTCTTCATTCTTTTTTAAATGTATTGGTATTTGACTACTTAACACAACAAAATTTTTAAAAATAACTTTGTTGTTCATTACATACGTAAGTTCGGTAAATCTCGTGATATTCAGATAAAAAGATTTTGTTTCATTTTATTTTTTCTTTTGAATAATATGTAAAATTATATTCAAAGAAAAAAACTTTTGACAACAAGTGTTACCGTTGTTTTGGAAATAAAAGATAGAAAGAATAGAAGGAAAAACTCATAAAGAGAATAAAAAATGGTAGATGATAGAAAAACATTAGCATTTTAGGTGTTTAAAGGCGATTTTGTATTCCTCTAGGGCTTCTGCCTTCCGCCGCATGGGAGGTGCGCTCGGTGGAGGCCTGCCGCCGCTTTGTTAAGGTTTCTCCAAGGAGGGATGCCTCTATGTTGTCTGATTGTGCCACTGGTTCTCTTCCTTCCTCTGTGTCACTATCACTAGCTTTTATCCTACTGCGGGTAGGGCCGATCCTCTTCCTACCCTACAACTGTTGGTTCCTCCACTGCTGCCGATGGGGTTGCTTCCTAGCCTCAACATGTTAAATCCTCTACTAGCTTGCCTCTTAAGAAGTCTTGGGCACAGGTAACAGGCTGCCAAAAGCTATCTAAATTCGAAGATGAAGTTCAAGCTATTGATGGGCGCAACATTGTCTCAGTCCCGAAGGATTTTTTCCTTCGTGCTCCACCGTTATGGGACCACTTCCTCGTCGGGAAGTTTGCTTCTACTGCCCCACATATAGCCAAAGTCCATGTTATTGTTAATAAAATATGGAACTTGGGTGATAAGACTATCAAAATTGATGCATTTGTTATCGGTGAAACGACAATAAAGTTTCACATCCGGAACTCAAACGCTAGAAGCAGGATCTTACGCCGTGGGATGTGGAACATTTGTGAAATTCTCATGATTGTCTCCAAGTGGACTCCAATTCTGGAAGATTCGCAGCTTCATATCACCTCTATGCCCATGTGGGTAAAGTTCTTGAATGTTTCCCCATCTCTATTTACTTGGAAAGGCCTCAGTTTCATTACTAGTCCTGTGGGCATTCCTATTCGATTACATAAAGACACTGAACTTGTCACGAGTTTTGACAAGGAAAACGTCTTCATTGATGTGGACCTCACCAAGGATTTTCCATCTAGCTTTTGTTTCAAAGTCAAGGAGGACAAAGTTGTTGTTGCTTTTGAATACCCCTGGCTTCCTATGAGATTTCGGGTTTGTAGGAAATGGGGCCACCTTGAATAGGGCTGTCTCACAAGGTTTTGTGGTAACTTGTCGGTTGAGATAAAGTCTTCTCCTAAGGCTGACTTTAGATTTGTGCCACAGCTTTTGCCATTCTCGATCCCTAGGACTTCGCTAGTTACGGAAATTTCATCACTTGTTATTTGCTCAAGCCATGAGGAAGGAGAAATTAAATCATCATCGACCAATAATAAGTGGACTCTAGTTGCACCATCGCGATCGCAAGATAGGTCCAAGAAAAAGAGCCTTGCCTATGGGGAAATTTCAATCGCATCACCTACGAGGTTTGAAGTTCTTCGACTATCCGAAACTTATGTAGGTTTGAGTGCTCATGTTGCTTCTACTGCAAATCATGTAACTCATGTTTCAGATATCCCTGATCAAGCAACAAAGTCAATGGCCTCTAGGTCCAGCACAGTAGGGCTGCTTTCAAAACAAAGTCCGGCTTCTAGAAAAGTTCACCCCCTGTTTCTGGGGTTCCTGTTTCTAAGGTCCCTGTTTTTAGCCCTGTTTCTATGGTCCCTGTTTTTGGCCCTGTTTCTATGGTCCCTATTTTTGGCCCTGTTTCTGCAGTCCCTATTTCTGCCATGCCTGCTACTACAGAGTCTTCCATAGGACCTCAGTCCTGTAAGGTGTTGCAGTCTGCTACACAGTGCTCCTCAACGGATAAAATGCAGCAAATTGTATATGCGGTCATTATTTCTGCAAAACACAGTTCCCCTGTAAAGCATAGTCTAGAAGGTTTGGAAGGTGTCATTGATTATGTGCATCTTTTAGCAGTTGCGCCTGAGCTCGCAAACCTCGTCTCTGAGTCAAGTGAGTTAGCGACGTCCTTAGTTCCTGACGCAGGTCTGGACCCCAGGAAAAATCAGGCCTAATGTTCTATTGCGGAGGGTGTCTCATTTCAGTCTGTTTTATCTGGCCCGAGTAATGCGATGGGGTTGACGTCAAAGTCCATCGATCAGGCACCTCTCACTAGTAATGATGCTAACTTGAATTATGAGCGTCAAGCCTCTATTTTTGCTATGGATGGAGCAAAGGTACAAGCCTATCTGCCACGATCGTCAAAGAGCATCCAAAAAAACATTAATGTCAGCTTTCTTTTGGAATATTAGGGGTTTTAACAAGTCGAGAAAGCATGCAGTTGTTCAGAATTGGATTGATTTGAAAGATATGTTGTTTGGTGGTTTGATGGAAACAAGGGTTCAGGAGCATAGAGCAGATGTGATTGTGACGTCTATATAACCAAATTGGACTATGGTCTCCAATTATGAGTATAACCTTTTAGGTTGTATTTGGGTTCTTTGGAGCAATAAGGTGTCTCTGACTGTGGTGGCAAAGAGTGCTCAAATGATATCCTGTCTAATTACACTCGATCATGGTTTTGAGCTTCTTTGTTCATTTTCTATGCATCTAACTCGGAGGATGATAGGAAAACTCTTTGGAAAGAGCTTGAAGAGCTTCAAGCCATGACCTTTTTCTGTGGAATGCCTTGGCTTTTTTTGGGGGGTTTCAATGACATTCTTGCTAGTGATGAGGATTCCGGTACTTTTTCAACAGTAGTTATGACTAGTATGTTGGGTTTTCAAGTTACCATCTAGGTTTGCTCTTTTGTGGACATGGCTTTCCATGGTCCCCTCTTCACCCAGTGCAACAAGAGAGAAAATAAGTTGATTTGCAAAAAATTTGATAGGGTTCTCATTAATGATGATTGGGTGCATTTGTACCCTAATTCGTACTGTAACTTTGAGGCTGGAGGTTGTTCCGATCACTTGCGAGGCCATATTCATCTTCTCGGTAATATCCAGAAACGTATAACTCCTTTCAAATTTTCTAATGTGCTGTTTCAGGTCGAGGAGTTTCATCCTATGGTGGTGGACTATTGGAGTCATACAGAGGTGTTGATTGCATCCACGTCCTCTTTGTTTCTGCTATCGAAGAAACTAAAGTCTCTTAAGCCGTATATCAGAAACTTGAATCGCGTAAACCTTCATCATTTGTCACGACGAGTGGAAGAGGCTTATGCAGATCTGTGTCTTTTCCAAGATTCCACTCTTTCTCATCCTGACCCTTCTGCGACTTCCTTTGAAGCGTCAGCTTTTGATAGTGGGAGAAGGTCTCTCATTTGGAGGAGGTCTTTCTACGACAAAAAGCAAAGTTTCATTGCCTTGAAGGTGGAGACAAAAAATTCTTCCATAATGCTGCAAATGAACGACAAGCTCAGAATTTGATTAGGGAAATAGTAACTCAAGAGGGTTCTCGTCTCACTCATCCCGAGAAGATCAAATCAGAGGCGGTAAGGTACTTCACAAATATTTTTACTAACACTCCTTTGGATTTTACAGGGATTACGGTTTCAGAGCTGGATATGCTTCTCCAATTTTGCTGCTCCGAGGCTGCAAAGATAAAGCTTCTCTCCGTTGTTTCTAGTGTTGAAATCAAAAGGATTATTTTCTCCATGTAGTCAAATAAATCTCCAGGTCCGGACGGTTACACGGTCAAGTTTTTTATGGAGTTGTGGCTGGTTGTTGGTAATGACTTTGTAGTGGCGGTTCAATCTTTCTTCTCCCATCGTTTCATGCCTAAAGGGATCAATGTTACTATTTTGGCTCTAATTCCTAAGAAGACTGATGCAATGGTTATGAAAGACTACCGTTCCATTTCCTGTTGCAACATTATCTATAAGGTGATCTCCAAAATTCTAGCCAACTGTCTCCAGCAGATTTTGGAGGGATTAATTGCTCCCAATCAATCTGCCTTTATTAAAGATCTTTATCTTATGGAGAACCTCCTCCTAGCTTCGGAATTGATTAAGGACTATCACAAAGTAGACATCACGGCCCGTTGTGCTATGAAGATCAACATTTCCACAGCTTTCGACTCAGTCCAATGGTCTTTTTTTACTACAAGTGCTCGCTATTATTCAGCTCTCACCCTTCTTAATCCACTAGCTTAGGCTATGTATTACAACTCCCTCTTTCCCGGTTCAGGTAAATGGCGAGCTTGCGGGGTTTTTTTTCGAGCACGTGAGGTTTGAGATAGAGCTACTCATTATCCTACTATCTCTTTGTTATTTGTATGAATGTGCTTTCGATAATGTTTGATAGAGCAGCGGATGCAGGAAAGTTTGAGTATCACCCAGGTTGTCGCTGTTTGGACATTACTCATCTCTGTTTTGCAGATGATATTCTGATTTTCTCGGACAGAGAAGTCTTGAGAATTCAACCCTTTTCCTGGCCGGTCTCTCTGAAGCCTGAAGATCCACCATCACCATTCAGTTTCCTCTAGATATGGGAAGTCTTCTGGTAAAATATTTAGGACTTCCCCTTCTCACAAAGCGAATGTCAAAGACAGATGTTTCAGCCTCTCATTGATAAGATAAAGGCCAGAATTCAATCATATATGCATTGTTTCCTCTCCTTCGCGGGTAGGCTTCAGTTTCTTACTTTGGTTATCTCAAGTCTAACAAATTTTTGGATTTCTGCTTTTCATTTGCCAAGTGCCTATATTAGGGAAATTAAGAGAATCAGCGCCGCGTTTCTTTGGTCGGGGCCGAATTTAAATCCTAGAAAAGACAAGATAACATGGAAATATGTTTGTCACCCTAAGAAGGAGAGAGGGTTGGGTATCAAATCTATCGAGGATGCCAATAAAGGTAGCTGTTATAAGCTAATTTGGCGAATTGCCTCAGCTCGATCTTCCTTGTGTGTTTATTTGGTTAAGAAAAATTTGATCCGGGCTAGCTCTTTTTGGTCAGTTAATATGTCTTCTACTGCTGGTTCTTGGATTTGGCAGAAGTTGGTTAAATACAGGGACCATGCCAAGGTTTTTCATAAGATGGAGGTGCAAAATGGTAGGGATACTTCTTCTTGCTTTGATGCTTGGTCTTCTTTAGGTTGCCTTCATGATATCCTAGGCAAGAGGGGTTGTATTGACATGGGGATCCCGTGAACGGCTACTCTGGCTGAGGTCTTTGAAACTGATAGAATGAGGCGTAAGCGAGCTTCTGTGTTGAACACGATTGAGGAGGATATCGAGAAATTAAGAAGTTTTGGGAACACGGAGCAGGACATATCCTTATGGTGTCATGGCCCAGCAATTTTTAAACGAGTTTTCTTGTCCAAAAGTACTTGGAATCAAATTTGGATAGTGGACGAAATCACGCCCTGGTACAAAGGTGTGTGGTTCTCTTTTGCAACTATGAAATATTCTTTCTTTGTTTGGATTGCAGTTCACAAGAGGTTGTGGACGGGAGATAGGATGCTTGCTTGGGCTCACGGGAGAACCACGAGTTGTGTGTTGTCCCACGGGGCGCTGGAATCACACACGTCAACCTTATTTTTCACTGAAATCTTTATTATTAAGCAACAAGAAGGATACATATATTGAAACAAAGACAGATACCTAAACCCGCTATTGAGCGCATGAAGGCACCATAGCCAAAAAACTAGCACGATGGAAAATAAAAACCCCAAAAGTAATAAATCTTAACCACTAAATCATAAATATGTTGAACTAAAATACTCTCACAACTAATCGCAAAGAACTTGTAGATGCTGGAGGTAATCCAAAGGGAAGAGATCTCGAAGAACCAAACTATTAAACCGCCTCCAGAAGGATATGAAAGACCGAATAACATGTTAAGCACAACTAGCAACAACACCATTAGAACCAACACAGGAATGAAAGAAAAACATATCACAAAACCTGAAACCATCCGATCACTCCTAGAAATCAAAGCACACGAGAAGACCTAAGTTCAAGGAGAAGCTTTAAAAACCTACTGGGGATACGCCACTAGGTACCATCGGTTGACTATGTAGCATCCGTCAAAATCCTTCAGCATGTGAAGATTCTGTCAAAAATTCATCAAAAATCCGTATATAGTCATTTGAGATTGTGATATTTTCGATAAATTTCTAACGGAATTTTCACTTGTCGTCGGAAATCCGACGAAAAATTTGATACGTTTATATATCTGTATATAGCCATTTGATATTTTGAAAATCTGTGACAGATTTTTGATGGATTTCCAATGGGCTACGATTTTATAAATATATTTCCACATTCCCACATTCATTCATAACTTAATACGTTACTAAAAAAAAATTGAAATCAGAAAGAGATGTCTTCTTCTGGATATTTTCGATCATGGATAGACAAACCGATGATGGATCCAGATTTGAACTTAATGAAAGAAGAATATGCACAAGGTATATGCGAGTTCATGGAATTGATAACAAAACAACAAGTCGCAAAAAAAGTCATAAGTTGAAATATTCATGTTCTAATTTTTGGAATTCGCATAATGTTAAAATATAGTTTGTTTGGAAATACTTGTATATGAATGAGTTTATATTGGGTTACAAGATTTGATATTTACATGGAAAAACAAATTGTGATTATAGTAGTACTAGAGAACTATATGTTCAAGAAACCTAAGGAGAACATAGAACGGAAGTAGATTTTTGGTGTAAGTACCATTGAGATGGTAAAAGATGCGTTTAGAGAGAATATGTCATCTGTCGTTGTAGATGGAGATAGAGATAAAACATAATTTAGAAGCACAAATTGTTTTTGTTATGTTATATGCAGCAAATCAACCACTATATAAAGGGTGTAGAAAAGATCATTTGTCTTTATCATTTGCAAGTATAATGATGACTATTAAGACGAATTACAATTAACATATAAATTTTGTCGTAAAGCGCGGTTTCAATAAACAAGTGGGAGAGTTACAATTCCATATAAATGGATGTGGTATTTACCGTTAACTGAGGGGTTGAAGAGGTTATATCAATCATAGCGCACGACAGAGTCAATAAGATGGCATACGGATCATAGTCAAGAAGGAGAGATTACACATCCTTCGGATGCAGAAGCATGGAAAACTTTTCAATCAAAGTATATGGATTTTGCGTTTGAGTGAAGGAATGTATACCTCAGATTATGCACGGATGGTTTCACCCATTTGAAAAGCATGGAAGGCAATATTCGTTGTGTCCTGTAATTGTAACTCCTTACAATTTGCCTCTCTATGTGCATGCATAGAAATTTTTTGTTTCTCTTCGTGCTTGTTCCCGACCCAGGCATCCTAAGAGAGCACTAGATGTATTCCTACAACCACTGATCTATGAATTATAAATGTTATGGAATCATGGTGTCGAAGCATATGATGTTTCATGCCAACAGAATTTTCAGAAGCGTGTGGTTCTTATGCTGACAGTAAGCGATTTTCCAGCATATGGTATGTTATCTAGATAAATTACCCATGGAAGATTATTATGCATGAATTACCAAGATAGCACTGATGCATTTCAATTGGTTAACGAAAGGAAGAGTTATTGGTTTTATGAACATTTTTTTAAACGTACAAGGAAAGACAAAAGACTATGAAGTCTAGATTAGACTTACCACTGATTTGTGCCCGTGATGCTCCTAAAGTTATAAAGAATAGTAGATGTCTGATGTCTGCCTACCGGTTAGACGCAAATAAGACACGTGTAATCTTTATTTTCCAATGAATTTCCGACGGTGTAGGGTTTCGTGGTTAAATTTCATAATTATCGATACTGACCATTGTTATACAAGATGTTATAACTAATTCAAAGTCATAGTTCCCAAATTAACACTTTAAACCTATTATTTTATGTTGTTTGACGTATTAATATAAATTATGAGTACATCGGCTAATAATGTTACATAAACATTAACAACAAACATATAACATAGCTGAATCGAGAGTATAAATTTGATTTTTTTATATTAGTGTACATTAAGAACTAATTTTAATGTAAATATTAAATGTAAATAACATAACGAACTGATTCAAAGTAAAACGAAGTCGATTGGTGCCCGAAACCCCAAACCCATCGGAAATCCGTTAGAAATTTCTGACGGTTCAAGGTTCACACGTGTCTCTCATGCGGTCTTGTAACATAACCGTGCCTTGATTTTTGCTTGTCCGTCGGAAATTACCAAATGTTTTAAGCATGGCGCCTAAAGATTTTAATGAGTTTCCTACTTATTCTGCTGGATTTATTTGTCGGAAACCTTGTAGATTATTCATCTTCTTCTTCGAAAAGAATCACAAAACTGAAAAGAAAAAAAAACAAATCGCCATATTGCCGGTTGAATCGATTTTCGCCATTCCAATCGCTAAAACACTTCAAATCTCTTTGAAAATCACTCCAATGGATAACAATCAATCTAATATGTAAGTTTTCATATTGATTTTGTGATTTTAAAGTTTGGAACCATAGAGTTGGGCTTAGATTTATGTTTTGGAAGTTAGATTAAAGTTTTGGAAGTTAGATTTATGTTTTCTATGGTTAGATTTAGGGTTTTAGATAATTCTTTGAATTTTTTCTGGTTTTTCTATTTTTTTGAATTTTTGTTGACCTGTATTAGAATTTTAATTGAATATAAGATTTGGATTTTATGAGAGTTTTTTGAAATTTATTTGGATTTTTTTTAAGTATATCAATTTTATTGAAATTTATTTAAAGATTATAAATGTTTTGATTGTAACTATGAATTAAAAATAATATTATAAGATTTGGATTTTATAACATTATATGTGCAGTGAGGTCAACTAGTTCCCACAATCCGCCAAACTATATTCCGGAAACGCAACTGTCAGCATCAATGCAAATGAGCGTTGAAGATTTCATATTTCAATCCGGCAGAGAGAGATCGCAAAGAGTTCATCCACGACGGGTTGGAGGAGCTATTTGGTAAGTTTCGTTATATATACATATACATAGTTATTTAGTTTTGTTACTTACATTTAAAATTCTATATTTTTGTAGGTTTGGTTATTCCAACAATGAAATATCCAAAGCAATCAATCGGATGCTGAACAAAATGACTAAACATCTATACCGGACATTCTCGGTAATTTGCGGTAAGTACTTTATTTTAAAAACTTCATTTTATATTTCTATATGTTATTATTTACTTTAAATTTTGTATTTGTTGCAGTAAGATTTTAACTCGGATACCGAGCACTATACTCGTATTAGAATGAAGTTTGAGTCGAAAGCGGCAAGAATGTACTCGAAGAAGCTTTACGAGTGGAAGGACAAATGGAGGCACAATGAGTTCCCCATGGAGTTCATCCACAAATTCGAGCTTTAGAATGAGTTTGTCGACTACTGAAAGCAAGATGAGACCGGCAAAACCTCTCAGACGAATTCCTAACTGACTGTGCAGCCGTGGAGGCAAAGAAATTGCGACGTACAACGCTGGAGCGACGAGTTTGTTGTCCAGGGAAGAGCAATTGGTAAGTTTTTAAAAGATTTGATTATTTCTAACTTATAATTTTATTACTTACTTTTTTTACAGTTTCAGATCGACAATGTCTGTCCATCGCATCTTCGGTTGGTGGAGGATGTTCACACCAAAAAAAAGACAAAGTAAATTCAAGATCAAGTCGCTCGGGAGTTCGTTGAAACCGTGAAGTCACTTGGCAAGGAGTATCTTCAATCTTAGCCAATAGTAGAAGGAGGAGAAAGAGGCTCTTCTAGTGACATTCTTATCGAAACATGGAATGAATTCGTCAACGGGGTAAGTAATCTTATTTTTATCAAATTTTGATGTTTAATTTATAATTTTAACATTTATATTTTGTTTGATTCTAGGCAACTCCGAATAGCAAAGGTCGTATTGTCGGGGTTCCAAAGGTGTATCACAATTCTTCTCAAACTACTTCACGGTTTTCAGAAGAAGCCGAACTTCAAGCTTTACTTGAAGAGAGGACTACTAAGATTACAGATTTGAAGGATGAGATCCACACCATCAAATAAGCATCTCTGCAAAATGATGCTCGATATGAGGAATTGGCGGCCATGAACGCAGCGACAAAGATCGAGATAGAAGCGACAAATGTGGAGAGGGAAGCAACGAAAACTTTGATGGAAGCTTTCATGGCCGAGATACGAGATCCTCGTGGTTGATTGTTTTGGATTTTAAATATTTAATTTTAAATTGAATTTGAATTTTATTTCAATTTTTATATTTATTTAAATAATTTTTAGTTATTATAATAATTATATTTATTTAAAACAATTAATATTAATTAATAAAAATATATATTAATTCCATTGGAATTCCATTACAAAAAAAACCGTCGGAATCTACTCTTTTGGAAAGCCAGCAGAATAGACCCATCGGAATCCGTTTCCGACGGTTTTTACCGATGACCAATTTGTCGGAAATCTGTCAAAATAGAGCCCATCGAAAATCTGTTGGAATTTTCTGACGGGATTTGGATTTTCGACGCTCTATAACAGATAGTTTTTTCTGTCAAAAATCCGTCGAAAAAGAACCTTTCCAACTATATTCCGACGGATATGCCTATCACTTATAACCTGATTTCTTGTAATGCACTAAACAAGATCTCCAAGCATGTGGACACTCGTGAACCAACCTAAGAAGCCATCACAAACGTTAACTAGGGTATAAACATTTCATTAATAAAGTATGACAATAACTGTATTGCAGGGTTAAACCGTCGTAGTTTTAACTTTCAAAGCCATATCCCAAACTGATCGTAAGAAAAAATTGGCTAGTGAATATTTAAGTGTCAATTGATGAGTAAAGCAAACCTTTACTGTGTAGGCCTTCCTAAATGCATACATACACCACCAAATATCTTTGAAAGTTTACTTCCATTAATCTGTAAATATTCGGAAAGTTGACCATTTCATGTTTCAAAGATGTTTATGTGTTCATTTAATATATGACGTATATCACCGTGCAATAAGATACCTTAACTTTAAAAGTGTGTGAAATTATATGTTAAGCGAAAAAGTGTTTTCTGGTGGATGATATGTCACATCGTCTATTTTTTTAATCTTCTCTAATTCTTCGAATTTATATTTTTATAAAGTTTTAAGAGTTACACCTACAAATATATACATATAATATATATTTTCGATGAAATTTCCAAACAATACGTTGAGAATATAATACCGTATATGACGAAAAATCAGTTAAAGAGTTAAACCTTCGTCAACCACACGATCAATGGAAGAAAATGTTAATGCATATATATATACTTTCTTTCTGAAAGTAGGTAAAGTTTATTGTGCAATCTCTATATGATAAGATTCAAAAATATTTATATACTCTATATGGTAAAAAGAGAATTAATATCACAGCTAGGTTACTGAGAAAATTATATATATATATAACATATTTAACTTCATCTTGTATCATCTTTATTTTATGATCTTCAATCGGCTAATTCCAAATAAGTTTTCCTTTTGACATTCCATAAGAGTTTACTCATTTTCTTGGATTTCAGTCTGAAAAAACTAAAATCTAGTGCGAAATTCTAATCACTTTTAAGTAATATAATAGTAAATCGTCTTTTTATTTTATTAACCTGTAATTACCTTCATGTTATTGATATGGTTTAGTGTCTTAAGTATAAAAAATTTCATGATTTTGAGTCGGTCCAAATCATCAACTCCATACGTATTATGCCAGTCCCTTATAAATTAATAAATACTCGTTTCAGTAAACAAACAATATTTGACATTAGTTAGTACATGTTTTCAAAGAATCTTCTATCATTTTATTTTCTATAATCATTACCTCAAATTTGACATCTCAACAAGCCGAGTCTTGACTTCCTCAGTTAATGTATTATTAACATCTTCCGAAATTTAAAATAATAATTGTGTATATATATATATATATAATTTATTTTATTATATATATATATATATATATATTTCTTCAAATATTTTATATTATATTTTTCGTACCTCGAATATTTCATCCATGCAATGAATATAACAAAACCATGTAAATAATTAGATTTTAAGTGTAAATGCGGTGCAGAAAGCAAACCTTTATTGAGTAGGCCCTCCTAAATACATACATACAACACCAAAGATTGCATATATTTTATCGTTAACCCAAAAATCGTCACATAAATATATAAAATAAGACAAAATCATGTGAATATAATTATATTATACATAACAAAATAGAAATGAGAAAGATCAAACCTCTCTTTTGTATCTCGTAATGGAATCAAAGAAAACCTCTCCAAGATTTTACTAAGAGGTCTGCAATTTCATAAGCATAAATTTTTTAAGAAAATATTGACGTTTCTTTCAAACATACGATCCTAAACTGAAATAGTTTCAAAACAAAAGCAAAAAATTTTAAATACAAACAAGTCAAGAAAAAAGAAGTGAATCATTGTTGTGTATTTCCTAAATTCGTTATTGTTCCAAAGAAATTTTTTATTAAAAATTGAGTTAATTATTTGATATGACCATGATCATTTAGCATAATATTCTAAACTGATAATTTCATATTAATCAATCTTGTAATTGATCTGAAACGAGGTGGAAAAGGGTAGGTCTGCCGGTAGGAGAAAACATAAGCATGGAAATATGAATATCGCACAACTACTACAAGAAATATGGCATATTTCCGATGGTAATTTCCGATGGGTTAAAAACCGTCGTTAATAACCGACGGAAATATGACGGTATACCAACGAAATGGATTTGTCGGTAAACTTTCGTAAATTTTTTTCCGATGGCACTAATTCCGTCGGTAATGCCATTGGTAAATTTCCGATGGCATTACCGACGGAAATGTCAAATTTCAAACTTCTGTCTGAATGCCGTCATAAATAAGACTGTCGGTCATTTACCGACGGCATTCCGACAAATGGAGATATTTTCATAGTTTGGTACACCCATTTCACAACGTGGTAAATTGTTGATAGTGTCGACAACATTATTAGGAAGGATATCTGACGGCAAATCGACGAAAATGTTCATATAAAACCTGAAATTTTACTGTTGCACGCATTCTAACCAGAAATCAATATCAAATCTCTCTTAAATTTGGTCAATGGCTTCTTCTAGTAATTTTTAGTCATGGATGGATGAACCGATGAAAGATTAAGAGTCTGGATTGTTGAAAGATGATTACGCTCGAGGTATAATGGAGTTCATGGCATTATCAGGAAATCAACCGGCAGCTCAAAGACGTGGTAAGATGAAATGTCCTTGTTCAAATTGTTTGAATTTGGAATCACTTGTACAAGAATGGGTTTATGCAGGGTTACAAGATTTGGTATTTCCATGGAGAAACCAAAACTAAGCTAGGTAGTAGTAGCGAACCTAATGTTGGGGAAAACATTACGGAAGAGATACTGGAGGTTGATTTTGGAATATCCACTGTTACAATGGTCAATGATGCATTTAGGAAGACTACATCATTGGCTGAGTTTGACAGAGATATGGTTGAAGAACCAAATGCAGAGGCACGCCGGTTTTTTGACATGTTAGATGGATCTAAGCAGTCTCTCTATAAGGGTTCTCGAGATGGGCATTCCCCATTATCATCTGCCAGTAGAATGACGAGCATTAAGACAGATTTCAATTTATCAGAAGAGTGTGTTGATGCTTTTGCAGAATTTGTGAAAGATCTATTGCCTGAAGATAATATGTCACCTGTTTCATACTACGAGATTCAAAAGCTTGTTGTGGGTATCGGTTTACCGTATCGTATGATAGATATATGCATCGACAATTGTATGATCTTTGGAGAGAAGATGAAGATCTACGTAGCTGTAAATGGTGTCGTAAACCACGGTTTTAGGAGGGCAGTGGACGGGTTCCCATACCTTATAAAAGAATGTGGTATTTGCCACTTACAAAGAGGTTAAAGAGGTTATATCAGTCAGAACGCACGGCAGCGGCAATGAGATGGCATGCGGAGCATAGGCAAGCATAGGCAAGATGGAGAGATTACACATCCTTCAGACGTAGAAGCATGGAAACATTTTCAGTTGATATATCCTGATTTTGCCTTCGAGCGTAGGAACGTGTACCTTGGATTATGTACTGATGGTTTTAATCCTTTCGGAAGGCACGGTAGATAGTATTCACTCTGGCCTGTTATAGTAACACCGTACAATTTGCCTCCTTCTATGTGCTTGCGTCGCGAGTTTTTGTTTCTCTCTATACTTGTGCCGGGACCAGAGCATCCTAAGAGATCACTAGATGTCTTCCTTCAATCGGTGATCCATGAGTTACAAATATTATGGGATCATGGAACAAAAGCGTACGATGTATCATTGAAGCAAAATTTCAACATGCGTGATGTTCTTATGTGGACCATAAGCGATTTTCTAGCATATGGTATGTTATCAGGATGGACTACACATGGTAGATTATCGTGTCCATATTGCCAAGACAACACAAACGTCACGACCAAAAGTGTTGTTGGTTTGATTGTCATAGACGATTCCTACCTGAACGACATCCGTATCGTCGATCGCGGACTTTGTTTAGTGCAAATAAAAGAGTTATTGATAGATCTCCTCTAGATGTAGATGGTCGTTCTATTTTAGATCAACTACGAGATTTTAGAGCTCAAAGAATGACCGAGTGTAGGGGTAACGGACATGTTCCAGTTGACGGTGTTGGGGTTAACCATAATTGGCACAAGAAGAGTATTTTCTAGGATTTACCTTACTGGAAAAACCATTTACTGAGGCACAATCTATATGTTATGCACATTAAGAAGAACTTTTTCGACAATATCATGAACACAATATTAAATGTCCAAGGTAAGACGAAAGACAACATGAAGTCTAGATTAGACTTGGCAATGATTTGTTCTCGTGATGGTCTTCGAGTAATGTCGTATGGGAGATGTCCAATGCCAGCGTACCGTTTAAGTACAAACAAGATAACAACATTTTTTGATTGGATTCGTGATGAAGTCAAATTCCCATATGGATATGCAAGAAATCTACGAAATTATGTCAATTATGTAGAAAGAAAGTTTACTAGAATGAAGAGCCATGATTGTCATGTTGTGATGAAACGACTACTACCATTTGCGTTTTCCCAACTTCTTGACAAGAATGTCCATGAAGCAATTGCTGGTAAATATTACTTATCATACGTATAAATTTTTCCATCAGATAAACAACTTGATATCTTTATTTCTTTACTACAGGAACAGGGGCATTTTTCTGTGATTTTTGTTCTCAAACCCTTACAGCCGAAGGCATTCGCAATTTAGAGGACAACATACCCAAGGTAATTTGCAATTTGGAGAAGATATTTCCACCATCCTTTTTTGATGCTATGGAACATCTACCTATCCACCTACCACGTGAAGCATTGCTAGGAGGTCCAGTTCAATACCGTTGGATGTATCATTTTGAGTAGTACATGTTCCATTTGAAGAAAAAAGTTAAAAAATTTAAGCAAAGTGGAAGGATCCATTGTTGCAGAGAGCCTGAATGAAGAAGCCTCACACTTTGCTGAGTATTACTTTCCATCCCAAGTTCGTACTAAGAGTCGACGCTCTCCTCGTTATGACGATAGAGGTGAGAGAGCATTATATCAAATATATGTTCCTTTAATATTTTCTCAAATTGGTCGTGTTAGCGGGAAGGGAAAGAGTAGGTAACTAACTGAACAGGAGCTCAAGCACTTGTATATGTACATCCTCGAAAATTGTGATGATATTCAACAATATGAAAGATATTTATTTTGTGTCAAATTATAGTATATTTTAGTTATATATAGTATATATAATCAATATTTGGTTACAGTATATACATGTCATATGCACGGATATACTATCTTGATTGTACGAAGGAAGAACTTGAGAATATGAAGCATAACGAATTTGTGGACTGGTTAAAATTTTATGTAAGTCTTTTATTTATAATATGGCTATTCAAATATATGTAAAATCCGTACATGGTGTTGAATTCATAACCAATTCACATAATATATAGGTAAATGAAGGAATCGGAATGGGCCAAACGTTTGACGCATGGTTGGTGGATTTGATTAACGGTCCAAACTATATCACAACTTCATATCCAAGATATTGTACGAGAGGATATGCGTTTCGTATTCTAAATCATGGCCATCAAATGGTAACTTCTGATTATGGGGTATCTGCTAAGTCTGTAGATGTTGTTTACTATGAACTACTTAACGAAATTTTAGAAGTCTGATATCCTGCATTTTTGAACCTGAGGTGTATTATCTTCAAGTGTGATTGGTATAATCTGACTCTCAGGTACGGTTATAAAGGTTACCAATTGGGTGTGACTTCGGTTCATTCAGGAAGAAAGCTAATAACATTGAAATATGATCCATTTATTCTTGCTTCCCAAGCAGACCAAGTAAGAAAAAAAAATTCTTGTTAATATTTGAACTATATTTTAACTGTTACTTTTCCTAACTAGTTACGATTGTAGGTGTGTTACATTCCATACCCTCGAGGAACTAATCGAAATGACCCTTGGCTTACTGTGA
The DNA here is from genome assembly GCA_963922655.1 of Cardamine chenopodiifolia. Taxonomy (NCBI): domain Eukaryota; kingdom Viridiplantae; phylum Streptophyta; class Magnoliopsida; order Brassicales; family Brassicaceae; genus Cardamine; species Cardamine chenopodiifolia. The sequence continues at coordinate 9,565,474 of OZ000486.1, read as the reverse complement.
TATCAATAACACCAAGAGGAAAAATATATGGGGTTAGGGAACACGATCCTTTGCAATCAGCCGGAAATCTAGTTATGGGTGAAGTGGAAACATCAGAAGCTTTTGAGTTAATAGGTGATTTTACATCAACTGAAGATGCTGCTTTACATTCTGATTATGAAGATGTGCCAGGAGAGTTGATGATAATGATTCAATCGATTCAAATGGAACATCTTCCGAGTCAGATTAGTTTTCATTATAATGTTTGAACCTTATGTTGCTTTTAATTTGGAGATAATGTGATGTTACGTGTACCTACTTGAACACGTTGTGAACACGTTTTAGCGGATACCCCATAATCAGACTAATATGTGTACTTGTAGTTTATATTCCAATTCTTCTATATATATGACATTAGAAATATAATAAGAACCATCCATAAAAAGTTATAAACATGTCTACTGATTCTGATTCAGATCGAGAAATTGAATCCTTTTTGGGTATTACAGACTCGCAACTTATAGGGAAGGTGGCGGAATGGGACAGGGAGCACACAGATTTGGAGGCAAAATGGGGATGGGAGTCGCATGACTCAGAACCAGAAGCAAGTTTTGGAACAAACAAACATCCTGACTCTCATAGGTATGATCAACTTTTATCTAACCTCCATACCCTTGATGATTCAGAGGAAGCATTGGTGGAGTCTGTAACCAATGATCAATACCATCTCAGTGGGTATGCCTAACCGGTTGAATCTCCACCACGGGAATTTGATTTTCCTGCAATTGAGAAATTAATTAAAGAACCTCTTGACACTGGGTATGCTAACGCGTCTTATAGTGTCGTAATGGAAGAATCTGAGGTCGACTACACATGTCCTACAAACGAGTATCCAAATTGTTGTCAGTTCCACATGGAAGAATTTGATAAGAACAATTAAGAGGAAGAGGAAGAGGAAGAGGTAGCAGGCGAATTAAAGTTAATGTTGATGTTTATATTATTATCATCATTAGTAAGATGATGAGCAGAAGAGATTTCGTCCATCAAGATCTCTTGTGTATCGAGCAATGTGTATGTTATCAATGCAAAACCCATCACTAGAAATTAATGTCTTGTTCTTGTCCAAAACTTGTTCTAATTGATGTTTTTCTTGTTTCTCTTTGGTTTGTTGATCTTCTTGATCTTGTTTTGGGTTATTTTCATCATGAGGCCCCATCTTCATTATTTTTTTCTTTATGTGTGTGTTCCAATAGTTTTTGATTTCATGTTTCTTTCGTTAAAAAAATTAATATGAGTATATATATTTAACTTGTTACGTAAACAAACAACAATGGTAGTAGTCTACTGGCAACATAGCACATTTGACATATTTCAGAACCCGGGTTCGAGGCTGGGATAAAGCATAATTTTTAAGTTTTTACCTTTTCCGTCGGTTTCCCGTCTTAAATGGGACACATTTTGGTTGCCGAGTTAGGTATACCTAACACTACACATGCATTTCCGAGTTAGGTACACCTAACACTACACATGCATTTCCGAGTTAGGTACACCTAACACTACACATGATGAATGTCGACAAAATTTTCTTTAAATATTCGGTTCATGTTTGTTCCTTACAACATTATAAGTAAAACCTTTATCTACCTTAATTTCTCAAAAATGTTAAACTCCTCTTTTAATCCTGATGTTCCAGAAGACCAAAATGATGAAACTATTTTCATTTGGCCAAGGCCACCCCCACCTCCACTACCCGTTCCTTTCATTAATGTTATTGATGCACCACATGAACTTCTACTACCTACTCAATTGCCAAGGGAACAACCTTTACTTCCAGATCCAGAGCATTTCGAGAATCTTCAACGTGCCCGCAGACACAAGGTATACCACGAAGCCAATTCAATTTTTGCACCAGAGCAGCCTCTAATGACAATGCAAATGTTTTACAATGACGTGGTAAGCGAAAGAGACCCAGATTTCAACGAGGTACGTTGGACTTCAACTATTCAGTACATAACTGAGTCTAAGAAAAAATGGACTCCGTTGAATGAAATACGCATCAGCCGCACTTATTAGAGAAAGATTAATAACGTAAGCATTAAAGTCTAATTAATATATTTGTTTAAAATCACTACAAATTTTAACATACTTATAACATTGTAGGTGTTGGTTATGATTAAAGAATTCGAGGAAAATGCTTTTGGGGATGGATTGGCTACTGTCAAAGATCCGACAGGCACAATGGGGGCCTTCTTGATGGTGTTAATGAAGTTCTGAAAGTTGGTGCGGTGGTTTTGGTCTGAAATGTGGCGGTTTGTGTCTCACCCATGGTGAAAACATCTTAAACATTACCAAAAACAATATTGTTAAAGTCACTGGAACACATCAAATGATTGCACCGATGGTTATTCAGGACTCTGAGGATGAGATTGATTAAAATATAAATCTACGCTTTCAATTTATTGTCTGCTCTAAATAAATATTGTAATATTAGTTACGCTAATTAATAAAGTTTGTTTGTTTGCATTTTGTTTAATTAATTTCACTTGATACTTATGTTTGAATTATAAACTTTAAAGGTAAATAAAATTTAGTTTACAAACTTTATAATTTTATTAAAGTTATAAAGTTTTAACTTTAAGGTTAGTATTTTCAACATTGATTAAACATATATTAAAAATTTAAAAGATAGGTTCAAACTTAGTATATATATTTAAATTTTTACTTAAACACCAATGATGGTAGTAGTCTACTGGTAACATAGCACTTTGCCATATTTCACAACCCGGGTTCAAGGTGGAAAGAAGGAAAAACCTTTTTATTTTTACCATATCTGTCGGTTATTACCGACGGTAAATGTAAAGACTTTATAATGTTACACACTTGTAAGTCTCTATTCCAAGGATTACATATTACATTTAAATGTTAGAAACAATATATACATAGATTGATGTATTCATTCTAGTTTTGTATGAAACAGTACATTTTAATATTTTACGTGATTTGTATGACACAATACATTTTAATATCTTTTAAAAATGCAAAAGTTAGGTTCAAACTTAGTGTATATATTTAGTTTACAAACTTAGTATATATATTTAGTTTAAAAACTTTAAGGTTAGTATTTTCAACATTGATTAAACATATGTTAAAAATTTAAAAGATAGGTTCAAACTTAGTATATATATTTAAATTGTTACTTAAACACCGAAGATGGTAGTGGTCTACTGGCAACATAGCACTTTGGCATATTTCACAACCCGGGTTCGAGCTGGGAAGAAGAAAAAATCTTTTTAGTTTTATACCGACGGAAAACCCGGTTATTACCGACAGTAAATGTAAAAACTGTATAATTTTATTAACCTTCAAGTATGTAAACTAAGTTTTATAGAATTTTAAATCTCTAAACCAAGGATTGCATATTACATAAAACTAATAAAAAATTCGGTCTTTCTATGTCTGTTTTCCATATAGCACGTGGTATCAAACCCATTTGGTTGGTACAACCACTTTGTAGGTGGTAAGTAAATCAAATGATCGAAAACATAAAAAAAAGTTTCTACGCCTCAGATCGAGTTTGACAGATTTGGATTCTATCTAAATTTTTTACTTTGTATTTCTATAAAACCGAGAAACTACAAGTTCTAATATCTCGGACTTAATTAAATTCCTACCAATATCTCCAACAATGTCAAAAAAAATTCCTAATACTTCTGAAGAAGAAATAATTATAACCTCTTTTATTAATTCCTTGCAAGAAGCAAATAACCCACCATCGTCTTCTCCTTGTCCCGGTACCTCAATCACTTTTCTAAACACACTATTTCACCTTCATTGTGTGCCCCGAAGAAGACTCAGACATCACGATCTAAAGATAGCGGCAAACAGGTAGACATGAAAATAGCTCCATCGTCATAGGCCGTAGATGTGTTGGATACATTTGAGGAACCAGATCTCTATAAATACAAATGTCCAAATGACCATTACGGTTGTTGTAAGAAACACATGCTGAAGTTCGAGATAGATCATTAAGGTCGAGATTTGCATCGAATGGTACTACGTATTGTTATTAAGCAAGATGGTGTTTCGTCAATACACTAAGTGCGATAATTAATCTTTTTGTTCCTGTATCAAATAAATTGTATTGTAATATAAGAGATTTCATGTTTGTATGTGTAATATTGTACTAATTTTGGGTGTTTTAATAAATGTTAAGTGAATTTTAATAAAAATTATGTATGATTTAATAAAATTATATGTTACAACAAATAGATTGATAAAATTATAGGTGGATAAAATGGTAAAATAGATTTTGTTGTATTTAAATTTTATGATTGTTTAAATTTGATAATATTTATAATATAAAGTTTTGGTAAAAAATTGAAAAAGGTCCAAATACAGTATATATATTAAAATTGCTACCAATATACATGATGATGGTTGTAGTCAACTGGCAGCATAGCATACATGATATATATACAACCTGGGTTCGAGCCAAGCTGAAACCAAATGTTAAAGATTTTACCAATATACTGACGGGAAACCGACGGATTGCTAAATTTTTAGGCGGCAATTCAAAAGTTTTGGTAACCGCGTAAAGTAAACCCTAGAGAAACCGACAGGAAACCGACGGCATTCCCGTCGGTAGTTCATCTCAATTAAACTTCTCCTTCCCCATCGGCCGTAACACCATTTTTACAACTTCTTAAAGCTTCAAACACCCGAAAACCTCCACAAACATCCGGAAATCATCAAATCGGCGATAAGCAATTCAACTATGGAAAATAATCCATCCAATTCTAATCCACAGTAAGTTTTCACTTATTCATAATTTAAAAAAAAATAGATTTAGAGATTTCGTTTGTGTTTGTGTGGATTTTGATGTTAGATTATCGATTAGGCAATGGTAATATAGGTTAAGGAACATAGATTTAAGGTTTGCATGGATGATTGTAAGACATTGGGAGGCCAAGGAGACGAAGTCGACATCTATCGAGACGGAGTCGGACACTCAACACATAACGCTGGACCTCAGAGCATCGCCACTGTCGAGGAGAAATTGGTATGTATCTCATATTTTTAAATTCAAAATTCTTATTTATAACATTTCTCGTTATTTGACTTTGGAAATGCAGACAAAAAAAATGGGGAAACGTCCTTCTCATGTGGAGTTAGTCACCGAACTTCACACCAGCAAGAAAACGGGAGAGATTCAAGATCCGATAGCTCAAAACCTCATCGAGTCCGTCAACAAGCTTGCAGATGAGTATCGGCAGTCATAGGAATTTTTGGATTCTCAGATTGAAGGTGCCGAGTCCAATGAAGTTTCAGTCGATAAGCTGAATGAATTCTATGATGAGGTAATTTGAACTTGTTTTTATTTTTCCTTTAAAGAATTTTTAATGTGTTTTTCATTAACTCATCATTTTAAGCTTTTTGATTTTCATTTAACTCCTAGGAGCAAAAGACGGGTTTTTTGCCATCCGAACGAGCACCGAAGTGCGACATCCCGGTTTTCTCAAGATGTAGCATTCGCTCAAATGCAGGAAGATGTGCTGGCCGTCAAAGCTGCTTGTAAGACAGAGTGGAAGAATTCAAGCTTCAGATGCAGCAACAAATGAAAGAAGAATTGGACGCGATGCGGGAGCAAATGCGAGCCGAGTTTCGCAGAACTACGATGCCGCCGGACAAGTGACTTTTAGTTATGTTTCTTTTTTTTGTAAACGGATTAAAATTTTTATATTTATTTAATTTTAATTTTAAATTTATATTTTACATTTTGATTTTATAATTAAATTTAAAAATTTGTAAACAAGATTTATTTAATTAAAAATTTATAATTAAAAATTTTGTAAACAAGATTTATTTAATTAAAAATTTATAATATATTTATATACCTTTTAAGTAAAAAAATCATTGCAAAGAAAAACTGAAAAGGGCTTCAAAATCTTTAAATACTTGCAAAGGGTTTCACTATAAAAATATATAGTTTTATTTTGGGGAGAGTTATGAAAACAAAATAGCTCTCATTCACGAGTTTTTATTTTTATATACAAATTGCTTAAAACATATTTGTTTAGGCCTTGAATGATTGTAGATTTTAAAAGTCTTAATTTTTCCGAGAACTCATTAAGTCACCTATCAAGTTTTTAGAAAAAAGGGTTCCCAAATATTTATAGTACTAGCTCCTCTTTTTTTTTTGGTCGTCAAACCCCATTTATTAAGTTATCGGTGTAAACCAAAATGCTTATATGGGAAAATTAAAACATTGATTAGTGCAATCTTAACGATCCGCTTAATCCAGACGCATATGAAATATGATAGAAAGCTACTCCTAGACAAAAGTCTAAACCGAAAATTTAAAAGACGAGAGCTAATAACTTCTAAAGAAGCGGAACGCGCCGCGAAGATATGTCACTCGAAGTGGTGTAAGGCTAACCGATGTTTGATGATTGACCTTCGGGAGATGCAATACCACACGAGATACAAAAGTATCCGTTGTATTTTGAGAAACCATACTTGTGTTTGAAGTGCCAAAGCGCTTGATCCCTGAAGAGGGTAATCACAAGTAAGACGAGAAGAACCTCTCGCGGAGCCCGAGATGAACGGAGGCTTGATTGTCCAAGGCGGGGGAACATACACTTGAGATGCTAGTGCCGTAAACACAATCCTATTAACGTCAGTCTTCATGCAGAAAGGTGACGTCATTTTCCTCTTCATAATGAAGGATTTTGTGAAAATTAACAACTTTGCTAGTACTATCCACAGATCATAAGGCCTCTCTTGAGTGAAATATGGGGTCTCAACCTTGATAGACCTTTCTAGATTATCTAGAAAAATGTCGAGGCTAGATAATACGGTTACACACGTATTAGAGGCAATCGACCACTCGAAACCAGCAAATGACAATAAAATACTCGACAAGCTAAATGATTTTTTAATAATCATTTCTTTTGGCAATGAGATCGAGTCCAACTCACCGTTCTTAGAGCAGGAATAGTAAAATAAAATTCTCTCTTTTTCATTGCAAGATGTTAAAACACCTTAAGGACTGCCTAAGAAACAATCTTTACACCATTTAATGGGCTTAAGATCCATAGAAATTATTGGACAACCTAGCTCCCAAAATCCCCAAATGGTGGACCAGACCCGAAATGGCCTTCTCTTCATCATTTGATCACAAAAGGTTAATGGGCCTAACAAAATCCCACTATCCACATTGATGAACCAGGCCCAGACCGAAAGCTTCCCCTTCATTTGGCCAGACATGGTCCGTACAAGGAAGCCACGCCGCCGCCGTCGGTCGGAGGATGAAAAAACTTCGGTGGAGACCGAGAATTGGGTCAAAAGAGCTTCCGGACTCGACCCCCAAACTTGTTGTCCTTCCGATGCTAACACTAGAGTCTGTTCGATCTGGCTAAGACTCGAAAGTCGGATTGGACCGCTCGGCTTAGCCTCGCATCGCCGCGTCACTTCAACGGAGAGAAGCTCGTCAGGACCGTGAAACCTGGGATGATGGAAGTGGTTATGTCGGCTGTGGTCTTGGGAGGTGACAAGCCCTCTTCCGGTTCTTCTCGCAGGTCTCGGAAGGTTTCTAGATCCAATGGATCTGAGAGGTCCGCCGGAGTGCAAGCTAAAGTTGTTGAATCTTAAACTCTTTGGGTCGTCGGACACTTCACGGTTGGAGAGGGTGAAGAATAATCTTCGGAGCTTTGCCGAGAGTGGCTCAGAAATGGTGAGATCTACACGGCGTTTAGGGACGGTGGTCGCCGGATAAAGGGTTGGAGAGAGCTTCACCATGCGCTTAGCGAAGAAGGCGCCGGAGGTTTGAAGGACTCCACAGTCCATCTTCCTCAAACGGTGAGCCAAAGCGAGAGCTCCTGAGCACCGGAGGTGTTGCCATCTCCGACTAGCCTCGGCCAGATAGAGTTCCTGTTCATCGGGAAAGCTGGTTAGATGGGACCGTGGGCCTTCTTCGGGGATGAAGCCCGAGCCACCGCCTTCTCCGTCATTGGGATTGACGGTGGATAGAGGAGAGAGGGCTCGCCGTAAGAAAATATTTCGATCTCCAGCCACCGGGAGATTAAGCCTCACGCTCTCGCCGGTGGAGGAAGGAACCCGCCGATGCCAAGAGGTACTCACCGGTACCAGATGGAGCTTTCCGGCGAAATTGAGACAAAGACGGTAACCTCTCGCCGGTGACAGGGTCACCCGGCGGAAAAAGAGAAAGGGATTCGACGGACTATGAGACCGGTGCAGCGGGAAAGGAGAGAGGACGACTGACGCAGGACCTCCGACCACGCGATAGGCCACTCCGATGCTGTTGCCGTGGTCGGGAAAAGGGAGAGAAGGCTCCACAGTTCTGGAAGAGAGGGGGAGACGACGTTCGAGCTGGGTGATTAAAGATGTATCTCGACGGCGGCGAGCAGCCGCTCTGCCGGCGTCGGAAACCAAGAACGAACAGGTTACCTCGATGATAGTGCCTGGGAGGATTCAAAATTCAAACTCGTAATCTAGGCCGAGTTGGAACTTATATAGTACTAGCTCCTACAAGCTAAAGAATCCAATTTTTTTCATCTTTGTTAAATATCTCTGTCCTTCTACTCTCTTCTTCTTCTAAGACATAACACTTCAAATTCCAAATAACTTCTCGCCTCCCGGGTACGATTTTATCTCCAAACAAAATGAACCTCTACCTAAATCGGTTTCAGATTCTAGTGAGTTATCCGATTTCTGAAATTTGTGGCTTCTCAGATTCATAAGCTTGTAAGTTCGAAATTGTGTTAGTGAGTGAGAAATAGGGTTTGGTTTCGTAGGAATGTTGATTTAAGGAAGAAGCACAGGGATTTGTAGCTAGTTTTTTTTATCTTACGGCGGAGATGAGCGCATTAGGTTCATAAAGTGTGCAACCATCGGAAATGGTGCCGCCGGAAAAACTTGCAAATTCCCAACAGTAATCTTCGTCTCCAGTTTTACCCTCTTCTATTTCTAATTTCTACAAAAGTGAATTAGCTATTTATACAGTTTTTCAAAAGTAATATGGAATTTGGACAGTTTACAATTCAAAATAGTAAAATTGACATTTTTTCACTGTTACTCTAATAGAGCTTCTCCTCTAGTAGAGAAATGAGAGTGTTGTCATAAAGAGAGTAATACTCTTATCTTTACTAATTTTTTACAGTAGCACAGGTGAGAGTGACAGAGAAAATACAATAAATACCACATGACTTCTTCTTCTTTTTTTTTTATTTCATTTTATCTTTCGTCACTTTCATATTAATGTTGTTTTCTCATTCGATTATTGGAAAAAAGTTGTTGGTCTAAACAAATCAATTTTTGAAATCATCTAAATAACATTATATATTTTTTCTAAAAAATTTAACATACATTTTGTTACATGATCTCAAATGCATTTTTCACGCGTGTACAAGATAAAAAAGTTTGCAAAATAGAGAATTGTACATGATATTATATGACACTCACTCATGGAATGTACATAGTTTAATTATAAGGTTATTTAGATGTACATAGTGAATCTTACACTCAAGAGATGTATACAGTGATTCTACACCATACAAATGAGGTAGTATATTCACTAGATGTATATAGTGACTTGTACACTACACAAATAAGGTAAGTACATTCATAGAGTGTAAGAACTATGTACATTCCACCACTTTGTACACCACCATGTAGATTTTACAGAGAACACAGTGTACATGATAATATGTGGTATAAGTGTACATAACATGTTGTCACTATCATTTCGGACACAGTTCTATACACTGCCCCTTGTACACCGTTTCTTTCCTCTCATCTTCCAAGCACACTGCTCTGCTATAGTCCATTTAGCCAATTAGGAATAGTCAACGGTTTATATTGGTAAATATTTTCAAAATATTTGTCCAATTGACAAATTATCTATATAATCAAAACTTGATGATGATAACAATCAAGTTTTTGGGTCAGCGATTGACTCTGGTTCGATGTCTCCACATCGTAGCCGGTGAGTCTCACTCTATTCTGAATTTCTTCTTAGTGTTTGGGAATTCGATTTAGGTAACTCAGCTAAGTTGTCATGATTTGATTTTCTGCATTTGTTATTCGTGAATTGAGAATATGAATTTGATAATGTTTTGATAATTCTTTAGTTTGATAATTCCAATCAATTTTATTGTTTGCTTGTTTGGGTTTCATTTGATGATAATATTTTAATGTTATTGTTCGGTGATAGTTGAGATCCTCTTGTTGGTGCATACCAAGGATTTATGAACAAATTGGCCATCAAATCTTCGAATGAATCTTTAGAATAGTTTAGAGTTGTTTTCTTTCTTCTTCAGGTCGGTAGGGAAGAATTAGATGAACGAGCAATCGTCAAGAAGCTATTTTGTTCTCACACTAAAAATCTCCGGTGTACTAACCAAACCGGCTGTTTCTTAGAGAATGTTTGTTTTGTGTGATAAACCAAGCCAACTTTTTTTTCTTACAGAGCACTGAGCAACAAGTACAAGGTGTTTTGAACCTGATTGATCTTCTGGGAATGAGTGTTTAACGAAGAGTGGATCAACCAGTGATAGACTTAAAGAAACTCAAGAACATCCGTTGAAAAATAAAACAAGGTTATTGTTTCTAAAAAATTTAGCCTCTTGAACTTTCTTTCTTTTTTCAGGCAATCAATAAAATTTTGTTGTCTCTAGGCGACGTCATATTCGCTTTCGCAAAGAAAGAAGATTATGTACCATTCCGAAACTCAAAGATCACTTATCTTCTCCAGGTACTAAACTAAACCATCAAATAATGTTTCAAATTTTTTGTTTCGTGATTGGTGTCTCATAATCAAAAATATGTTTCATTTGTGATTCAGCCTTTCTCAGGCGGTGATTCGAAGACTCTAATTTTTGTGAACATTGCGCCGGAATCTTCTTCAACCACTTAGGTTCGCAGCGAGAGACAATGCTTGTGAGATTGGAACTCCACGTAGGCAGACTAAGATAATCCGTTGGATTATTGTTTGAGCCTTGGATGAGAGAAAGAATTGCCATGTTCACAAAAAGTTATTGCTACTAGATAGTATCCCGCGCTTCACAACACAAAAAGATATCTGCTTTATATTTTGTTAGTTTATATAGTCATAGATTATTATTAGTGTTTTAGATTAAATTTATTTTATATTTTTAACATCTTATTTATTATTATTTTATATATATTGTGTTGTGTTAATTAAAATTATTAATATATATAAAATATGTATAGTATGATTAAAATTACTAATCTACCAAATTGCGTATAAAAACTAAAGATTCATTTGTATGAAAGATTTTTTCTTTATTAATTTCGTAAATCACATCCATATAACTGAATTTTACCGAATTTAAATGTTTATTGAATTTTCGCAAATCTCATCGAAGTAAGATAGTGGATCATATTTTAACAAAAAAAACAACAACATTAAAGTATCAAAACACACACTAATAAAAACCTATAGAAACTCATCATTTCACAGAAATCAAAGCATTTTTCGTACTCATTTATGTTCCAAATTCTAGCTACATAATGTAGTGCCTACAACATCAAATTGGTCTTTCTCTTCCTTTTTATTTTTTTTATTTTTTTAATCATGAGAAACTATCTTACATACTCCCACTAAAGATGCTCTAAAAACCGAACCTACAAAAACCAACAAAAAAAGAGAAAAAAAACTAAATGTATTATGTGCATATATATGTATATATATGTGTGTCTCCATCTTTTTGATATATATATATAGAAAGTACTAGAAAATTTACCATAGATTTTACCTTCCAAATTGAAGTAGATTTTGATCTAAACCTTTATTTACCATATATGTTTTTCTCTGCAGTTAACATTAAACAAATGTCAGAAACATAAAAATTGAAACATAGAAAATGTGTCATTGCAAAAAGCAAATAAATAAAATCATACAACTTAAACCACAAAGAACAAACAACACCATATGTTATTAATTAACATAAAAGAAAGTCAGACACATGAAATGTTCTTTTTAACAATGCCATGCTCCAAAAACGTTAAAACATTGACTAACCTATTCTTCTTCTTTTTCTTCATTCCATCAAATGTTAATTGCATCAACATAATCAGCAAAGTCAATCGAAGTCTCTCCTACAACACCAGATTTTATAGACCCTGGAGCAAAAAGAAGAAGTTAAATCAAAGTTAAAAATCTCTTCAAAATTTAATTTTTCTCGCTGTAATTGACACAATTAGTTGATAAATCAAAGTAACCTTCCATGTCTGCACATCTTGAAGAAACTTTCACCTGTCAAGTCCATACCCTTCTCTGGCTTTCCTGTCGATTTCCCAACATCTCCGGTAACTATAGAGATTGTTAATCCCCATGCTTTCAAGTGAGTCACCTACAATGTAAAAAAACAAAAATCACCTGATAAAATTAAAAAAATTCAAGATTTAAATTGATTTGGAAACAATTGAATTAGTAAGAAAGAAATGTTTTCCAAAATTTTAAACAAACACCATATATGCATAAATCAATATTTAAAACGTAAAAATATTCGAATTAGATATTTTATTGGGAACTATTTGATTGGAAAAAATAATTTTGTATCCATTTGTGATGAAATCTATAATTAGTATTAGATTTGAAATTTAAAATCTACAAAAATTAAAGAAATATTCAAAAGATACTAACATGAAATCGACAGTCAATATAGACAAATCTTGAAAATAAAAAATTCTGTTAATGTATATATATATATATTAAAAAATTAAAACTTTTAAGAATGAGTATAGGAATATCTAATATGAAAATATATTGGGATTACGTTTCATAATATCAATTTTTAGTGAAAATATTAGATTTTTAATCAACTAAATACTAATAGATATATTATGTGATTTAGAAAGATTCGACTGATAGAGTTAAATACAAATTGTATCTAATATATATTGTGAATTAAAATTATCATATTTTAAATGTTAAACTATTAGCTGTAAACCAAAATATTATTTAAATGATATCATAATATATGAAAATATTATTTCCGTTTTTAAAAATTCAAATCATGTGGAAAAAAATATATAATTTTATTATAAAAATTATGTGATTATTTAATTATTTAAAAAGCATATGATCAAATAAAAATGAGAGGAAGAAATAATATTAACAAATAATTAGTATGATTTAATTGGAAAGAAAATTGGAAGAGAGAAAGAGTAATTAGTTCAATTAAAATTTAAAATTTAAATCTAAGTGAGTTATATAATATGACTAATAAATAAAATCCAATGATATTTTTGTAATATACCACGTAAATATAAGGTTATTTTGTTTTTAACATTGCTCAAATAATAGTATAGAGATAAAACCTTTTTTTTTAATATAATAGTATTGTTATTTATATTTTGAATGATTTATGAAATATAAAATTATATATAAATCCGATAAATTAGTTTATGCAAATCATAGTTTAAATATAATGAAATAAAATAGCACATAACAAGAGATCAGAGCATAAACCAAGAGTTATAAAAGCCAAATAACACAACACAATCTAATACAGCATTTAACATGAGCTATAAGAAAATAGATTCATCATATTAGTAAAGCTATTATAGACGACTTTTCAATAGCACACAAAAAAATCGCAATTGTATGGGCTTAACCCCGATTATAGCTCCGTTATAGCATTTATGGAAACTCTATGTAACCCCTACGATAGTATTATCATTGTACTATTAATGCCATTTTTCTTATAGTGTAAATTTATTGCTGAAATAGTGAAATTTTCAAACCATTAGATTTGATCAAGTTCCTTAACTTCTCAAGGTTTTCACTACATTGCAAATATTATACGACAATGAAGAAAAGTAGGCATCCTCAAGTACCAATTTAACAGAGTAAAGAATTTAACAGAACCCAAAACAGAGATAAATAACATGTATGAAAACTAAAAACCCAAAACAAAGCGAGAGGAATAATTTGTTTGTATTTATTTCTTAAAACAAGGATATGAATCAAAGTTCAATCTTAAATATATTACCATCTCTTACTTGTATATACAATAGACTAAAACTTCTACTAAACAAACCAATAATTAAAATTTTTAATCATTAAGAAGAAAAATGGATACTCAGCCAAAAAAACAATAGAGTCAAGTGCCATAGAAACCACAACAACAAAATCTTTCTCTTCCGTCTCCGTTTGATGAATTGTCAACAATTTTCAATCCTTCGCAACCAAAATCATCGAATGTTCAGCCCTAGTAGCTGCATATGCTTCTAGATTGGTCAATGGGATGGGGATGTTACAATAATCAATGGTGGAGTCGCCAACAATCGATGTTTTCGGTGGTGGAAGATTAAAAATTATTGACAATTCAACAAATAGAGACAGAAAAGAAATATTTTGTTGTTGTGGCACCTCTCTCTATTATTGTTTTGACAAAGTATTCATTTCTCTTGTTAATGATTGCGGAAGATTCATAGCCATTAAAACCATGAATAAGAAATCCCAATTTACTAAATCAAACGCCTTGGAGATATCTATTTTCAAAGCACAACGAGAAGCTATATTTGGCTTATGATAGTCCTTGACAAGCTCCAACGCAAGGAGAAGATTCTCCATCATGTAACGATCTTTGATAAAAACGGACTGATTGTGCGGTACGAAACCTAGGAGGATAAACTTTAAACAGTTAACAAGAATGTTAGAAATAACCTTATAAATCACATTACAGTAAGAGATTGGCCAATAGTCCTTAATCCCTATAGTCCCCATCCGCTCCGGGATCAGAGCGAGAATGGTGGCGTTAACCCCTTTAGGAAGAAAACCGTCAGTAAAAAAATCTGAATTGCAACCATGAAATCCTTCTCAATGATATTACAAATCTCTTTAAAAACCTCCACTGTGAACCCGTCGGGACCGGATGACTTGTTCAAAAGCATCGAGAAAAGAACCTGCTTGATCTCGGTCGCAGTAACCCTAACAAATAGCCTCGCCCTCTCCTGCTCCAATCACTTGTAGTCAAGTAATGAGCTTATACTCTCATAACTAATCTCCAAAGACTCAGCCGGCTGGTCTAAAATAATATAGTATAAAATCTCACCGCCTCTGATTTAATGTCTTCTTTGCTGGTAAGTAACCTCCCATCTGGAGCTTTCACCACATTTATCGAGTTGCGCGCTTCTCTCTCTTTCATAGCATTATGAAAAACCGGGTATTTTTGTCTCCCACTTCAACCCAATGGAGCTTGACCTTCTGCCTCAAGAATTCCTCCTCCAAACTCGCCACTCTATCCCAACACTCATACGCCCTTGATTCAAGCATCATCGCTTGCTCAGAAGGTGACTTCAACATGCCTTGTTGCTTCTCACAGAGATCAGCAAAAGTTTCCTCTAAACGCCTAGACAAGTGGTGCATTTTCCCCGACCTAAAGCCCGAATGATTGGCTTGAGACATTTCAAATTCTTAGATGACCTGAAAGGAGCAGAGGTAGATGAAAATAAAGGCACTGTATCTTTCCAAAAAATCTCAATTGCAGCCTTAAACTCCACCATCTTAACTAGGGCATTAACAACTTTAAAAGGACCTCTCAGTCTGTGCAAGATTACCCCAAGAGAAATGAATCCACAAAGGTGATCAGAGCAGCCTTTAGCCTCAATGACACAATAAGAGTTACTGTTATGCTACATCCAAATGTTGTTTACAAGAACTCTGTCGAGATTCTTACAGATCAAACCCTCTTCAATATTATTACACCAAGTAAAAATCGGGCCATGGAATGCCATATCAACCAAAGAGCAGCCCAGACTGCTTCCTAAAAATAAGCCATTCCCAGTGCCGACACATAGGGACTAAGAGACCAAGAGTGCTTCGCTAAATCCATAATCTCATTAAAATCGCCTACATATATCCATTTCATTCCCCTAAACTGAGGTAAAGCATGGTGAGTTTTCAAATCACACCACAAAGTTTGACGATCATCCAGGCAGGTGGAAGTGTAGACGAAAGTGCACAAGAAGTCCTCTAAGGGGCCTGCTATTTTAATTCGACAAAAGATAAGTTGACTCGTCTTGAAGACCCTTGTAAGGTCCACTCCTTTGCTCCAAACAATCCAAATTTTTCCTAAAGGATCAAACTCATATTAGAGACCATCAACCAGTCTAAAAAAATAGTATCAACGATTTGGACAGCCTTAGTTTCATTTACCCTTGTTTCCAAGAGTCCACCAAACATCATAGAATTTGAATGAAACAGATTTCTCAATCACTGAGTGCTTCTTGGGTTAATTGAGTCCACGAACATTACAAGAGAAGTACGACATTAATGTTTTTTCTTAGATGTTTTTTTGCCAATACCAGTTTGATGAGCTGCCCTAACTATCAGAGTTTGCTTAGAATTATATTTATGCGCTGTCTTTGAAGATCGAGGCAAGGGAACACAGATTACTATTACCTCCTTATTAGGCACAACCTTAGGAAAAGTAGCTATAATAACTCCAGCACTTTCCTCATTTCGTAACTCCTTTGATCTCTCTATATAAGCCTGTTGAGGTCATGAAGTGTCAGCCAGGTGAGTATCTTCAACGGCCGACTTTGGGGACATGATACCAACAGCTGCCAGTGTTCCCCTTGTTAAAACTGGCGAAGATCGATCCTGTAGAAGATCTCCAGCCTGCTCTTCCATTCCAGATTCCTCATCATAGTCCCTTAACACCTCATATCTAAATGGTGTTGTGATTTTTACCTGACCATAGACCAGACCTCCAGCATTGTTAACCATCTTTTCCCCCAAAGTGAGAGATCGTTGACCATTCATTTACAGCTGATTTTAGAACTGGAGAGAGTAAGCTAATTTCCCCTCCTCAATCTCCGAAGGTACCTGAATCGGAGAAACAGGACTGAACAAATAATCAACAACCAAGTCATTATTCGTAATAGAGTTTACCAAACCAGCACTCGCCAAAACAGAAGCACCCTCTCCAACTACATTTGCCTCACTTACATGCGGAACTAATTTTTCAACAGCCACTAGGAGATTCCCCATTACCTTGAGAAACAGAGCAGTGCATCGAGGAGGCTGAAGTAAGACCTGTGTCCTTGTGGAGTGCTGAAATACAATTCGCATGGAGCTTTAACATACATCCATATTCAACATGTCCCCATCGCCTACAGGAGGCACATCAAGGAGGCAACCATGGGAATTTATAAGAAACACCTATCTCTTCATCCTTTATCCGAAAAATAGTTCTGAGGCAATTTACGAGATAAGTCGATGTCAACAACAATCTTCGGCTCCTCAAAATTAGAAATGAGTTCCGTATCACGGTGAAGACAGATGGGAGTACCGAGAGGACTAGCAAGGAAGCTGAGCCTTTTCCACGAGAATAGGGAGTGAGGAATATTTTTCATCTCAATCCACATTGACATTAAAGTAATCTCCGGCTGAGCGTCTTCTTCTACTGGAGACCAATGAGATACGATCATCGGAACTTCACAAATGTTCCACATTCCTCGATGGAGAACTCGACATCGTGCTACTGGCTTACGAATCCATAATTTTATGGTAGTATCATTTACTAAGAAAGCGTCAACTTTGATTGTTTTATCGCCTAGGTTCCATATCTTTTTGAAAATGACATGGACTTTGGCTACATGAGGAGCTGTTGAAGCAAACCAATCAACAAATAACTCCTCCCAAAGAGGTGGTGTGTCCTCCAGAATCCCATCTGAGACAGCTACAAACTCCCAACCTTCAAAAGAAATTACATTACAACTGAATTTTGATAAACTCTACCGAGAAGCTACTTGAGCCCATGATTTCGACACCAAGGAAACTTCTGTTGTCTGGTTAGGCTCCCGCTGAGCCACCAAGGGAACTAAACCCGAACCAGCCCTATCGGAACCAATTATCGTAGAGACCCCTGACCAAACCAGACCCTATTGAACTTCTAAAAAAGATTGAAACTGACCACCCGACGCATCTGCTGAAACTGACTGATCTTCTGAAACAAGACCCGACACCTCTTCTGAAACAGGCTGCCAACCTGACTGCACTACAACTACCTGTGTCAATAACTTACCAACCTCTGCGTCTGTAGCTGATGCGACAATTTGCCCCAAATCAACCGTAGAACCAACCTAAGATGAACCCTCACATCCCATCAAACCTGTAGCCACATTAAACCCCAAATCTGATTTGAGACCTTTAGTGCCTAAAACCGAAGCCTCACTGGAACTGGCCGCCCTAGAGAGCAACCCTAGACTACCAATGACTGACCCTGCAACCTCCATGGCCGGCGGCGGCACCAAACGTGGAGATTGCCCTATATCGCCTACTCAGGAAAATGTTGTTTCCATATCTTATCATGTTCTATTTTTGGTCAAGGACATTTTGCTCATTAAGAGTATGTTTAAAACTTTAAGTATTTACTTGATGAACAAACAAAAAAAAAATCAAATACTCATAGAAATGGCTACACAGGAAGAGGAGCTCACACCTCACTGTTTCCCACCCCTCACCGCTGGTTGAAGGCCCAGTTGCCCTCCATATGGACATAAGATATCTCATCTCAGATATCAAAAACACTATAAATTTGAAGAACACAACTTTTTCAAAAGCGTTAAAAAGGGATTCTGCATAAGAATAAAATAGGATGATTAAGAAAAGCATTACATGGTCAAGAAATATAAAGTTATGAGAATTTCCATTACAATCATAGAGAAATGTGATTACGCAAACTATGAAAGGCTATGAAGATTACTATCAAAACAAAGAGGGCACACATTTGTGAAGAAGTGTGAGATTATATTTAAAATACATACCAACTAAAACCTAGTTGAGATGTAATGGGTTGTTTCCCAATCATTACTATAGAGACCTTTGCAGTACCCTTATATACAAGAAGAGTTATCCTAAACTTAGTATCCAATCTCTTATTTTAGAATGATCAGATAAAAATGAGAATCTTACGGATTGTGTGTTATTGTGCTCCATTTTTCGAATCAATAAAAGAACCTGGAGGAACGAGACCTAAGTAGAATAACAAGTTAAGGAATCCGCTGAAACTACCATCGTGTTTGTCATTCTGTGATGGAATGGAAAAGAGATTGGAACAAAGGATACAATGACCATCAATGTAAAGTTCACGGCTTTGTTATAGTAGACTTCAACGTTTATGGAGGTTGCACTGAGTGACCAGGGCGAAATATTAAAAAGCTTTATCTGTTCTGCCTAGATTACAATACCATCATTCAATCATAGTAGTATAGCAAACACAATAAGGAAGAAGTCCCAACTCAAAAATCTCTTGAAATATGGTAAAAGCTCTTAGTATATCTTATGTGGTACATATTTTGACAGAAAACTATTGTACACAAAAATGGTTGGTCTAAGACGAAAAGAATGAATGAGCTTAATGGCTTCATCTGGTTTTCCTACATTATAGAACCCGTCAAAAACAGAACTGACTGATACAGACTCCTACAAGAGACCAAAGAGTGAGTTTAAACAATACAGCAGTTGCTTCTTTTAGAAACCATAATTTCTTAACAAAAACTGTAAAAGGCCACAATATCGGGTCTTTTGCCGTAGTGTTTCATCCCCATAAGTAATTCCCAACCTTTATCAAAATAGCCATCAGAGCAATATTTGCTTATGAATGGGCAAAGCACAACAACATTTAGATGCTTCCCTCGACTAAGCATGTGCTCAACAAATTTTCGAGCAAAGGAAATATGCCAAACTGGACCATTTTGTAGGTTAGTTTTAGGGCCATGTCTACTTTTCTCTCTCGAATGCAACAATCAATCAGTATGCAAAACATAGTCTCTAAAACCCAGCAATCAATACAAGTTTCAAATAAATCATTTATAACTTATTGAGTATATGTAATCGTGTATATTATTGAGATGAAAAGCTCTGTTAATATACAAACTGTGTACACGCAAAACAAGGGAAGAAGATATCTACTTATTAATGTAAAATTATACTCCTAAACTTACCCTAGCATGTGATGTAACCAATATCTACTTTCTATAATCCTATACACCCCCTCAAGATGGACATGTTCCACAGTCCAATCTCGACACTTAGCTTGTCAAAGCCCTATCTTGTTAACATGAAAATAAATATCTGCTCTTTTGAGATATAGATATAGGAGCCTTACGACTAGAGGTATATATTTCGTGACATCATCCAAAGCAATTCCCGAGTGAAGAGTAATTGTTGAGTTCAGACACATTGGCATGGATATTGGTTTGCATGTGTCCATCTTTATCCTATGTAAAAGAACTGCAATGTAACGAGCTTGAGTTAGATGAAGACAATCCTTGGATCTAGTAACTTCCATGAAAATAAAGAAGGATAAATCATTGAGATCTTTTAATGAGAAACGGTTGGAGAGAGATTCAATAAAACATGTTGTATGAGATGGATAATTGCAAGTTACAATCAAATCGTCAACATAAATAAGCTTGTAAATAAGTAATCCTTGTTTGATATATATGTATAGGGATGCATCAGCTAGAGAGTTGGAGAAGCCTGATTGTAGGAGAAAAGAACGAAGCTCATTGTTCAAAGCTCGTGGAGTTTGTTTGAGTCTGTAGATGGCTTTGTGCAGCTTACAAACGAAATTGGAATTCTATTTGTCGATAAAACCCAGTGGTTGAGCCATGTATACTTCATCCTTAAGTGTCCCTTGTAAAAATGCATTATTGAAATCAATCTGGCGGAAAGGCAAGCCGTAAGACACCACAACACTGAGCACTAATCATATGGTGGGAGGTTTAACTATCAGGCTAAATGTGTCATGGTAATTGACACCGGGACGTTGAGTGAATCCTTTGGAAACAAGGTGAGCTTTATAGCGAGATATGGTGTCATCCGCATGTCTTTTGATTGTAAAGATCCACCTACAGTCTATGACATTCACATTGTTAGAATCATTAGTTAAATCAACAAGATCCCATGTTCGATGTTCCATTTGTGCATTGTACTCATCACTTATGGATTTGCGCCAATTAGGGCTTTTGAGAGCTTGAGCGACCGTACTGGGATAAATCTCGTTTTCTTGCTTGATAGTTGTGTGGAAGTTAAGTTTTTGAACTGGTTTACGGGTTCAAGTTCTTTGGCGAGTAGGCAAAACCGGATCTGGTGGTAGTATCAGGTTAGAAGAAGGTTCAGAGGAAGAAGAGTCATGAGAGTTGGGTTCGCAGGTGGATGATGAAGGTTGTGTAGTTGGAACTGATGTTAAGGCCAATGGTGAGGGTGTGGTTGCTGTAGAAATGGTAGATGGTGAAAGAGTTTGTACTTAGGATTGTGCCGGAGAAATGCACAGTAAGTGGATTCAGCAATTTACATTCTACTCTAGGTGATTCTAGAACTCGTAATTTGATAGCCAAGCTAACTATGTCTAATCTCCTCCACGACTCAACCAATGCGCATGCATGATATAATGCAATTTTTACATTTTGTAACTAAAGTTTTCATAGGTTTTTAGAGTATTTTCTATGTTTTTGAGTATTTTCAGGTTGAATCATGTCTAAATAGAGTATAAGGCATTAGGAGCATGGAACGGGAGCAAAAGAGCAAAAAATGGTGGTTTCTGGAGCTGAGATCGATCGATGTACATTTAGATCGACTGATCCTAAATCACCAAGGAAGCCATCGCATCTCAAATCGACCAGAACAATAATGAATCGATCATTCCACCTCGGATCGATCAATCTCATTTACTGTGAAGTTTCAGATCAATCAATCTAACTCGAACCGATCTACGCAAAGTAAAAAAGGAAATTTGCTCTATTATGCGTTTTTAACCTATGTGTACTAGTTTTTAGCTATTTTTTAGGCACCACCTTAATTTTCTATTCAGAATTTTGTCTTTTGGCAATTTGTAAGCTTTTGAGAGACGAATCTCTGACTCTACATCTCTTGAGAATATTTCTGAACCCCTTTGGATTTTTTTTTATTTTTATGATCATGAACTTTTATTCATCTCTCTGTTGTTTCTTTGTTGCTATGCATGAGTAGTTCTATAGTTAGGTTTATGATTACAAGGTAATCCATGAATCATTGAATTGGTGTGGTTGGTTCTGGGCCATGTAATTCGCGTGAGAAGAAGTTGACTTTAATTTGGAACCCTGTGGTTCGACCTGTGGCTAAGATCATTGGGCACATGCTGCTTGCTAAGGAACATACGAGTTCTTTGAGGTTTGATGAGTTGATGGTGATACATTTTGGGCTTCCCCATTTGCTCATGACATTTACACCAATCCACCTCCACCTATACTCGACAACAATTTCGGGGCAATTTTTTTCTTTAGTTCTTGTCTAGAAGAACTTTTGTGGTCTAGATACTGCATGACCAAATACGTAGGCTGTTGGGAGTCTTTAGACTCAAGTCTTTATGTTTCATCAGATTGACCTCACTAGAAAGCTATGCATAGATAAGTTTGACCTTTTTGATGAGGACTATCTCAAAAACAGTCTTACCCTAAAGCCGGGTTACAAATAAATGTTCTATGACCGCGATGGCAACACTAGGTACTGTAAGCTACTGCTTCCTGCTCTCACTGCTCTCACTGCTCTCACATCTGTTGAGAATATGGAGTTTCCACCTGCAACTGAGCACTTGTGTGCCATTCCCTCCACGACAACTGCAACTAGGCGAGAGGGTATCTCTTCTCGAGCGAATATTTCCCAGCCTCATCTAGAGGATGCTAGCGTGCCAGATCATTTTCTGCCTCAGCCTCAGTTGACATTTCCGGCACATGATACTGTGGAGCAGCTCCTTCCCGCATTCACCTTTGAGTATGATCTCCCTCTACTTCCTGTAGGTGTGTCAGATGAGGAATGTTGGGTGTGGATGGTTGACTCTCAGCGGAAGAAAAATCAATAATGCTACTGCATTCGATCCCAACGTTCCTGGACGCAGGACTACAGATGATGATGAAACCAACGATCATACACGACTACATAGGCGTAGGAGAGCACCAGGCGAGAGTCAAAGTGCCACTTATGAGGGTGATCATTGAGCGTAGTACCATCTCTTTTCTCATTGTATTATTTCACTTTGTTTTATTTTGTTTGTCGTATCCTTCTTACGATCTACTTTCACACCGAGATGAAGTGAAATAAGTCTGGGAGAGGGTACTTGCTAGGACTAATGTTACTTCTTTTGGTTGTTTTGTTTCTCTTGAGTCATTTTGATATTATTCTTCAGTCAGTCCAAATTATTTTATTGAGTCAAGAATGTGTTGAAATTATGAGTTTGTCTTGGAACCAACCACTTTGCTTTGACACTTGAAGGAAAATTGCTACAACAGTTAATTGCAGATCTTACTAGGTAGAACACTATAGGTGGATCAATCAAACAAAGAAATTTCATTTTGGGGTGTTTGAAAGATCTTGCATTGACTCCGCACCAAATGAACTTAACTTCTCATCTTGTGGCTTGGTATACATCGAACTGGGTTCCTCTTCCAGCACCGTAAAGATAAGTTTGTTGTGATTTTCTCTTTGATCTCCCTCTAGATTCAAGAACAGTAACCTGAGTCCTTTAAAAAGGACTAGGAAGGTGAACCCCACTCATGAAAGCGTCTCTTCACAAGGAACACGAAAGTGAGTGGCCCTGAAAAAAAAACTAAGGGAAGAGAAAATAAGATAGAATGCGCATGGATTTTCCGTGTGATCAAAAAGCCTTGAAGAGAAAGAATATGTAAGTTATTTTATTGGTATTCCCTTGATGAGACTACACGCTTAATTGATTATAGGGGTCAACAATGGAGATTTCAGATTTCTCTAAGGGGTTTGAGCCGTATATGAGAGATTTGCTAAGCTTGTGGTTATTATACTGACATACAATTTAATTTTGGCTTTGTGGTGTGTAGATTCAATGGTGTTTTTCAATTAGGCGTTCTAAATTTTGGTGAGTTTCTGTTTTTCAAACCTCGACTCTATTGTTTGTAGTTTGCTTGAAGACTAGCAAAAGACTAAGTCTGGGGGAGTTGATATAATGCGGTTTTTACTTTTCCTAACCATAGTTTTCATAGTGGTTTTAGAGTATTTCTATCTTTTACAGTCTTTTCAGGTTGAATCATGTCTAAATGGAGTCCAAGGCATTAGGAGCTTGGAACGAAAGCAAAAGAGCAAAAAGTGGTGATTTTTGGAGCATAGATTGATCAATCCTAAATCACCAAGGGAGCTGTAGCAAAAAGTGGTGATTTCTGGAGCATAGATCGACCAGAGTAGTCATGGATCAACTATGCAGAGAAAAAGGAAATTTGCTCCATGATGCGATTTTAACCTATATATACTAGTTTTAAGTAATTATTTAAGCACCACATTAAGTTTTCTATTCGAAATTTTGGCTATTGGCAATTTGTAAGCTTTGGGGAGACGAAGACTTCTGAACCCCTTTGGATTTTTTATTTTTATAATCATGAGCTTTTATTCATCTCCTTGTTGTTTTTCTGTTGCTATGTCTAAGTAATTTTATAGTTATGTTTAGGGTTTCAAGAGAATTCATGAATCATTGAACTAGACATAGATAGTAAATTATCTTATTATATCTTCACATATCGTTGTTTTCATTGGTTAAGCTAAATTGATCACTTAGTCTCTTATTTAGGGTTTAATCTATTTATCAATAGTGTTATAGGTTTCTTGATAAAACATAGGTGAGCGAATTGTCCTTAGCCAACGAAAGTTGATGCTAAGGCAATCGGTGAACAAATCAAACCTGCTTGATAATGCTTGTCTATAATTTTAAGCTCAAACAACAATTTAGAATCTTAGGTTGCTAGATAAAGTGTTTGATACCATGACAATGGATTGGTTATAAATTTATGTTTGAGTTCAAGATTATGCTTATCAGTTCTCTGAATAATTATTTGGTTCATGAACTCTGATTTCCTGTGAATACCCTTGACCTAACGCTTTTAATTCATAAGTTACAACATTTAGTTATTTTCTTGTTTACATTTTTGCATCAAAAACTACAAAAATCCATACTTTTGTTGTTAGATTAGTTTCATTCTTTAAGAGTCGTAGTGTGACACTTGATCCTTGTGGATTCGATCCCTAGAGTGCTCCAACATTTGATGTGGACTTGTAGTAGTTAATATAGGGTTAAAACTGTGTATCAAGGCACATGACGAAGATGATTCATGCATTCTATCCTAGTGATCTTAATTCACATCAACTCCATGACTCAGTTGATTGACTGATCATGACTGCAACTGCTCTATCTAGCAAGTTCGGGAGAATGGTGTTGTTGCACCTTCTAGCGAGACCTTCTCCTTGGTTTATTTGCAAGAGGTCATCAATAAATAAGCATTAATAATAAGTCATCATCAAGTGAAGAATCCTAATCATATGTGCTAACCATTATTTGTTATGGTTTTTAGATTCTTTTAACACCGAGTCTTAAGTCTTTTCAATAAGAACAAGAACTTTTACTAACACTTGATGGAGTCAAGATGAGAGCTTTGGAGTGGAATTAGAGTAATTCATCGTCAAGTGAAGATAAGAAGGAAGATGAAGCCCAATCGGTACAAATGCGTAATCGATTGGTACCGAAGACGAAGAAAACCAATCGGTACACACTTGTAACCGATCGGTATATGATTAATGAAACTTTTTTTTTTTTTAGGGTTTCTCCTTGTTGTATAAATATTGGGTTTCAGCCATAGAGAAACCCAACCACAAAAATACTCAAAAAACCATTGTTAAGGTCTTGTTTTTAGTTTGATTCTTTGGAGACTTTTCTCCTAACTCTTTTGTTATTCTTTTGTTAATCTATTATGATTTCTTTATCTATCTATATTATGTGTGAGTAGATTCATCATTAGGTTTTGATTTTTCTAAGGGGGTAATCATGAAAATATTTGCTAGGTTAGTTGGGAATGATTCATGTAGTTCTTCATCTAGGATTGTTTTCATTGATTTGTCTAATTTGGCCAATTTGGCTTTGTCCTTAATTGATCTTATCGTGAAACCAACAGTGTTGTTAAATCGATGAATCTATCCTTGATGGGCAAAGTTTCCTTAGCCAATGGCAGTTGAAATTATTGCACTTTCTGAACATATCGAATTCAGATCTCATTGCATGCATGGATTTCTATTGAAAAATGATGATTTAGTTGCTAGGGATTTTCATTGCATAGATAGTTATTACACATGACAGCATGATAACTTTATATTCATAATTCGAGTCTTATAACGGTTCTTAATGCATTCCTATTAATTTATGCATTCATTATCATGATTTCCCAATTGAGTTCTCATTACCTAATATTTTTATTTAATTGAATTTAGTTAATATTTACACCGAGTTACACGATAACTCTTTTGCATCTTAGCTTAGTTTAAGCCATCATAATTCATAGTGTACTCTATTGGTCCTTGTGGATTTGATCCCGATTATACTACTGCGATTGTAACTATGCACTTGCAGTATTATTCTAGGCTAAAACCTCTGGATAACAGTTTTTTGCACCGTTGTCGGGGACCAATTACGAGTGCCTTTGGGTTTTTGGTTTAAATTTAGTCCAAGTTTTTCTTTTATTTTTAGTTACTAACTTTCTTTTGGGATTGTTTCAAGTGCATGCAAAGAAGAAGACACAACTCTTCTAACTTGCTAAACCCAGAAAACTACGAGCTAGCAAGAATCGAGCGACAAGGTCGAAAGTAGAGAAACACCACAATGGTTGACGATAAGAACCCCAGATACAACCTAGGAGCTGAAGACGATGCACACTTGCCGATCAGTCATAACCCAGCACTGCTCGCTGACAACAATAGTCCTCCACCACTCGGTAACATCCCTCCACCGAACATCTTGCTCCAAGAAAATCCACTAGTTGATGGTGTTCATGATGTAGTTACGAGACAAAGGACTTTGGGAGAGTACAACACGCCTAACAGGTTCTATCCTGACAGGTCCACAATACGTCCACCACTACCTTAGAGGAACGAGTACAAGATCAAACCACAGATTATCCAATTGGTAAAACAGAAAATATTCAATGGGAAGACTTCATAAAACCCAATGGATCATGTGGAATCATTCGAGGAAATTTCAGTACGACGAAAGCTAATGGAGTGCCTAAAGACTATTTGATGCTTACTCTGTTCAAGTTCTCTCTGGGAGATGAAGCAGCAAGATGGCTCAAGCTGTTAGAGCCAAGGTCAATCACCATATGGGCGTAGTACAGAGATCAATTCATCAATCACTTCTATTCTAAATTGAATTCAATTGCTTTGAGGAATAAGATCTCCATGTTTCAGCAAGTTGGTACATAGTCGTTCTTTGAAGCTTGAAATTGTTTTAGAGGATACTTGAAAGTCTGCCCACATCATGGGTACACTCCGGAGACCTTAATGCATATTTTCTATTAGAGGATTGATGAGAAGTAGCATATGGCTTCAGACACCTCTAGTCGAGGCAACTTTACTACCAACATTGTGAGGGAAACGAATGTTTTGATTGAGAATTTGGCGTCAAGTAACAGCAACTACTGTCCGGATTACAATAGATCTATGAAGATTGGTATACGCAGTGTTGAGACTGACGATAAAAGAGCTAAGAGAAAAGGTTGACTATCTTTTGAAATCATAAAAAAGAGAGGTTAATGCAGTTGGGATTGGTGCTGAGATGTGTCAATATGTCGATGATGGAGTTTAGTGCAAAGGTACTGAAGATATAAATTACTTAGGAGGCCAAGAAAACTATCAGAACTGAGGCTTCAACCAAAAGTACCGGAACCATCCGAATTTCTTGTACCGAAGCACTAATGCGTAGACTCCTCAAGATCAAGTGTATCCGCAAAAGCCTCAAGGAAACTACTCAAATGGATTCCAAGGTAGAGGAGATGGGTACAATGATTTCAACTCCCGACAGAGGCCTCAGTTCAACAAAAATCAAGTTGGTTTCTAGACACCTAGCAACCAAGCTCCACATGAGAGCAAACTTGAGCTCATGATGCAACAACTGATGGAGAATCACAAGACATTTGCTGAGAAGATAAACGCCAAGATGGACAATATGTATGACAACTTTAATGGGAGAATCGAAGCCTTGAACACTCATGTAGGGATTCATGAAAAATAGATTGTGTGGGCATCTATGATGCTGGCGAACGCATTGGAAGAAACTCAGAAGGAGTACATCAGTGGAAAACCGATTGGTACAAAACTGGTTTGTTTACCAATTAAAATTCTGGCTCCGCCACTGCTGAAAGAAACAAGATAACATGAGATTGATTCACTCCTGCTTCCCATATAAAAAAACAAGACCTTGTAAAATTCTTTATGCCCAATATATATATATATATATATATATATATATATATATATATATTCTAGCCTTTGTATTGCTTGTGTATGTTGGCGATCTTATTGATGAACCTTTAATATCAATTTATAACATTGTATGAGACATGTTCCTTGTTGAAATCGGATTTGCAGGTTCTTTTCTTCTTTGAACTCGGCTTTCATCTATGTCAAGGAAACGAACAAAAAAACACGTTTAATAGACTCGATGATAATTAAATCCACATTTTTTACATGAAGAGGCATTGACGAGATCTAGCGTGAATACCTATTTTGGATATGCTCTTATCGAAAAAATATTCAATTTATTTTGCATGTTTAAAGATTATTGAGTTTTGAAATTAGGAACGGGAGAACTGCCATGCCATGAAGAATGATTAAATGTTCGATATATCGTTGCTCTTTATCTGATGGAATATGCTTCAATGGAAATTTTTATACAGTCACTACATTTCAAAAACTTATTATGCTACTTTTATTTGATGTTAGGTTTGAGAAGTGTAAGTTTCTTTTTCTTTTCAGTTGTAATTTTTCAACTTTATTGCAACATAAAAAAAAATGGTTTACAATCACATGTAACTACTTTCAGAAGAATAGAAGAATGAAAAAGTAGTGTATAAGGGAAGAGGAGCCAAAGCTTCTTTAGCTACAACTGCCAAACCAAGCCATTAGAAGAGCATCATATCGATAGTGTCCTTGGGTGCATATAGAGATGAGTTTGTCTCTAACAGATTTGTCAATCGTTCTCACTACTGTTGTTTTAGGTAAACGAATATTCCGTGTCATTTTATAATTGTTTCTATCCAAAGGTGATAAATGGTGCTTTGAAAGATAAATTGTAATAGACACAGACTGATTTCATCATTTCTACATATTGCATTCCTGTAAATGTTAACTAGCTGGACTGCTTCAACCACAAGTTACAGTGCTTCTGTTTTCTATCTATGAAACCTCAAACCTAAAGATGCTGCTTCTGCAACTATGGCATTAACAGGTATCCCAAAATCAGGAGAACCTTCTAAGACCTGTGACATCTACGAGTCTCCCACGAGATGTCCTGCAATCACACCAAATTGAGGTGTTCAGGCCATTGGGAATTTCAACATAAGTAAAAAATGCTTACTTTATCTTGAAGTTTCAAAAGCCTGAACAATATCCAAGAACCAGCTATACTTGAAGCCGTCCAGAAAGAGCATGCACGAATCAAATGTTGTTTCCCCTAATTTACCCACAATGAAGTATCAGAATTTAAATTTTTCCAAATCATACGAAATCCAAAAATCAGATTTGTTTCTTTTAGAGGCCGAGAATCCAATCCTCCTTCTAAATTGGGTAACACACATCTTCCCAAGCAACTTTGGCTTTCCAGCAACAAGAAAGCATCACAGAACTCATCAATCTCTTGGAGAAAGCGTCTTGTAAGTCTAAAATGGGAGCTCCAAAACGGCGTTACGTTGTAGATTAGTAAAAGAATAAGTTGTAGGTGACCTACAAGACAAAAATCAAGCCGAGCAAGCCTGCATCTTTGCTTGAATCTTATCTATAAGAGGAGCATAGTCTGCTGAAAAAAGCGTTTTGTTATTAGAGGTAAGCCAAAATACCGATGTAACACCGCACCGCCTCCATCTATGGGCCCCCACATCCTCTCTTGGCATGTGGGTCCCACCTTTGTTCGACTGCCAATGCGTTATACCAAGAATCTCGAAAGAATTGTTACTATCCCTACAAATCACCACATGATATTTGCCGTGTTTTGGCCTCACTCACATGATACCGGAAATTACTTTCCGATAAATCACCCATCCTAATACAAATCCAGCACAAGCACGCTTAACTCTGAAGTTCTCTCTGAACTAGTGACGGAAAAGGTAAGTACACTTTGGTGACATAGGTAACCAAGTCGATTCTTTTAATCCTATCCACATGCACCACCATATATAAGAAGTCAGGATATTATAATTGAATTGGAAGAGAGTCAAAACTAGGAAAAATCTTTGTAATATTCACACGGTTCCGGTTTGAAGCTCCAACCAAATAAATTGTTGACTTCTCCATATTAATCTTGAGCCCTGACACAACCGTAAACCAATGAAATACATTGACTAACCCCTCACTCGATCTAATTGTGCCATCTGTTAATAGCAATATAAATCATAAATGAGTTATGCCAAGTTCTGACATCCTTTTTTGGTATAATTTCTGGTGAAGTTCTGACATCTTGGAGGGTAACCAAAACACGACAAAATGTATTTGGAGTACGCTCAAGTATATCATGTCTCCCTACATCTTTCCAATTCTTCTTAACTAGTGAATATGAAACGGGTATGCTGATGGAGGTCCCTTTCGCTTGCTTCCTCCTACGTTGATTCTCTTTAATTGGTTTACAAGACTTGAAACTCTCACTAGAAGTGAAGCTTTGCATCTCTTGTCAAAAATATTTCCATGCATCCCGCCAAATTTTCCTTTTCTTCTTTAATACTACACATAAAGTCACTATTGTCAAGGATAATAGCCATGTATAGTTTGTTGTCAGGTTCTTGGATTGTTTAAAGATATGCAGCGGGGTCAACTGATAAAATAGCATACTAGTCAACTTCAGTATTAATATTCTTCCAAATATCCATCCACTCATAAAGAAATGCATTGAGACGGAGTAGACCACAAAGTGTTGGACAAGATTTTTGCACCTTGAGAGCAATTTCTTTTGCCCCAACAAAATCATTGGCTTTATTCTTCTCCACAGTGGTTGCTTTCGCTCTTCAAGCTATTTTTTGAATGCTTTCCTTTATTGATTCCTCCATATAGCATAATTTCTTCATCAAAATTGTGCTACAAGATATTTTTATGTCTCTTAGTAAGTTCATATAAGAGATAGAGATTGATCAGAAACCAAACTGCAACATTGTAAGTTTTAATTCTCAAACAATTTTAATAAAAAAAAGGTTATCGAGTGCAAAGTATAGAGATCCCATGTTCGATTGACTCCTGGGAAAGAAACATATTACATGCTCTAATCCTCATCATGAGGGAATGTACGAGCCTAGGCCCATAACCTATTAATCATTAAAAAATGGTTATCAAAGAACAACTTTTCCAAATACTATCTTGAACTCTTCTTACGGTCCCGTTTCATCATTAAAAATTTTCAATTTTCAAGAAAAAAATTTCAATGCAGGAAAGTGGTTTACATGCCAAATTTAGTTAAAATATCAAGTGCAAAATTTAAAGATCAAAAAATATTTTCTCCCATGAAGTATATATTTTCCTTAAGATATATTTCAACCTTAGATGTTAAATCTAAAAAGAAAAATTATCCTAGAACAAACTTATGCTAAATTTAGAAATTCTACAATAATGAATGGACATTTTTTACACGAGAAACTTTGTTACAAAATTTTATTCTAATAAGAGTTTGCGCGCAATCTGTTAAAAATCAAGAAGCTGGAAAGCTAATGAAAATCATAAAAATATTTTTCTAGATCTTAAGATCGTTATGCTTCTAAAATAAAAACTAACAAATATTTTGAAATACAAAGTGTTCACATATAGAAATGAAAAAAAAAACTAGTGAAATAACAAAATGCCATAATCAGGAGTGATGCGGACATCAATCTTAGCACCCAAAAAGAGGAGCCAAATTCAGTGCCATAGGTTAGAGAAGGTCCTATGACACACTCAAATTCAAAACAACTCCGGAGACGGTTCAATCTAGTTGTACAAAATTTTGTGAGCTCTTTGGAGATGGAGGAAGCTAAATGGTCCGAACCAGATATATGTGAGGAAAATCTTGATGAAGCCTTCACTCAACCAAGCCTTGAAAAAATCCCAGGCATAGAATCTTCTTTGGCAAGTCAAAAGATCCTTAGAACTCAAGATAATTCTTTGAAGCTTCAAGAGACGTACAAGTCAAGTTTCAGCTCCAATGAAGAACAAGAGAGTCAAGATAAATCTCAAGGCATCAAGGACATGAAACAGCCCCAGAGAGTGATCAAGTCATTCAAGAGAACCCCAAGAAAACTCCTACATCCAAGAACCAATACATTAACTTGTTGTGCCAGGAATTGATCAAGGAGCCTCTACTCACTTTCAAACTCGTCCCGGTAAGTTGTATTCAAATATACTATCTTTGCAGGTCTAAGTAGCCTTAGCAACGCCTAAGGAACTCATCAAAATGATCCAGTTGAAGAGAATAACACTCATCTAAGTAGTATCCTTTTTTGGCTTTATTTTGTTAAGACTCTAGTTTTGTTTTTTCTCTGCGTTTTATTTCTTTGCTGTTGCGTTTTAATCCTTAAAATTGGCCCAAGGGCTGGTTGAAGGAATCTTAATAAGTCCCCTTGCAGCTATGTAATATTTTTCACGTTTGATATCAATAAAAAGGCCAACTTTTTCTCCTTCTTTATCTCTGCGAGTCTCTCTTGAGAGAATAGGGTTATTCAATGTCTTGTTGAGAGATTCTTCAAGGCATAGTGCTCATGTTGTATCAGAGTCCAATCACACCTCTGTGGTGCACTTTCACTACAAGAAAAATCGCCATTTGTGACCACCATATGCGTCATAAAAAGGTCGCACAAACGATATTTACGACTACTTCAAGACTATTACAAGTAGTCGCAAATTTTAGGTCACAAAATAACATAGTCACAAAGTGGTCGCATATTTACGACGAATGTGGAACCCCAAAATATAGTCGTATATAAGCGATTAATTTAAGACAGAAAAACAGTGTCGTAAACCCATATTTCTTTTTTTACATATGATCTTCCAAACATTCAACTTCTTCTTGTAAGATTTACTGTTTTCTCTCCTTCTTTTCATGCACATCTTTCAATAATGAAAGAGATTAGTAAATTTCTCAAGTCGCTTTTAAGTATGATACCTCCAGACCAAACATATGTGAGCAGCTCTTATTTAAATTTCTCAAGGAACTTTGAGATAACATCTCTTTCCATTAGATATTAAGTTTATGACACCTTAAGATAATTCTATTTTTCCAAGGTTCTTTATCTTATACTATTTCATAATAATACTTGCACTAACTATTCAAATTTTTTGCTGATATTCAAATTAAATATCCTTTTGAACAATGAAAAAATCGTGCAGGCCTAAAACCATGCATAATTCAGGTAATAATAAGATCTTAAACAAAATATATAATTTGATTTATGTAATACCAACATAATCTGATTCGTGCAAAACACGGTTTGTGCAAATTTTGGGTATCAACATATACAATATCTGCAAAATGTCGTAAAGACTCAGATAAATAACTCATGCAAAATCCGGTTTTGCATATTCCAAAAGAATGGTTTCATCCCAAATTATTTGTCATTTATTCCACTGAATATGAAATCTTTGCAAGAGTTCTAATTATTCCACATACGCCCTTATTTTTCAATCCATATACTTTACATAGTTCATAATGCATTCAATCGTTATTGTAGTTAAAACTTCCATTGAGCTGCTTTAGGCATATGGCTGCTTATAGCAACTTATATCTTTCTTACGTGCTTTTGGCAGTTTAAATCCTTCTGTGTCCGCTTCTAACAGTTTAAACTTTCTGGAACCAAATTCTTTCTCTTATTGCAAGACTATTTAGGAATTTAAAAGTAGTTGCATCCACCACATAAGATCTCCGGGTATTTACGAGAGCCTTATGTATATCTCACAATTTTTATTCCTATTGTCCCACTAGTTTTACAAATTCATGTGTAGAGACTACCGGTCCAAATACCTTCTCTGGAAGAGATTAAATCTTTTCATTTTGGCCAATCATCATTTTGTGTACACTTTCAATTTTTTTTCTTTCTTTACTGCGGTTTACGATCGTTGATTTTCATCTTTAACATAAAATGCGATATTGCATGCACAAATATTATCGACGTCGATGTGCTTTCTAGTTCCATTTTATTCCAGACATGATCACTCAACTAGTTAAAATCTTTTATCACTACCCAATATTTGGATTTTTTCTGTCATATCTAATGTCTTTTCTCAAGATCCTTCACAATTCTTTGATACCTTGGTCCTGCCATTTTTAATATCTGCTCTCTTTTTTTGAGGATTTTTAGCTTTAGAACCAAGAGGTCTCTCACACTTCATGTGATCTTAGACTCACTTGCAATTATATTGTCCTTAAGCGTTTGGTAATATCGATTATAATCAGAGCACAATTAGACTATGTGACTTTATCACCTTATTCAAGTTAGTAAGCGTCTGGTAATCAATATGCTAAATATTATATATGAATTATCTTTTAAACTTCTAGTTCACATTATTTCTTTCGACGAGGATAAATGATAATTCATTTCAATCTATTTCTTTTCCAGCTATTTATTTTCTCCCCTTTATGTTATAAATATTGACTCACAGAAATAACAGTCTCCTCTTCCAGGGAGTTTCACATCGAACATACTTTTCTAACTTCTTTTGAGGTCCGATCTTAGATTGTTGAGGTGGAGCAACTCAGCATCTATAGCACATTCAAAATATTTAAGATGGAAAATATTTGGTTCCTCACCAAAAACCAATTTTGATGGGGGATCTCATAATAGTTCATTGGCATGATGCGAACAATGCTACTTCATGTAATATCTTTTGTATGAACATGAGCTACAAGATGTTCAACACTTATTCCAATTGAATTCACCAGCTATATCAATTAACCAAGTACGCAAACGCCTGGTTACGAGTCAATAACAAAAATATTAAGTGGGTGATCAATCCACAAACTTTTCTTGTATTCGTTTCAAAATTATATTGGCTTATGAAGCCTTTATGATTAGTTTGCCTTGTGAACATGCAGCACATGTAAAATCATTAGGAATAATGCTCACATTAATTTCATGATTATCTTTCACATCATCATCGAACAGGGATGGCCTAACGGGTCATGCCAAACGATGAGTTTCTCAGTAAACTTATGGTTTACTGTAAAATTGCCTCAATCGTACTAATCTTAGATAGTATAATGTAGTGGAGAATACAAGTAGTCTTTTATCAATAATTTTAGAGCCTTGGGTAATACTTATGATCATATTCATCATTTTCTTTGCTCATAGTCTCAGCATGATATTAATTTCTGAGTATATTTTACCACTCATTCGATTCCTCTGAGACTTGGGAGAGTATAACGAATCAACATTTTCAATTTGTGTTCACATAGGCAATAGCATATATGCTCTTCATGAGCCTTCAATTATCTTTCCACTACCCAAAACGGTACTCACACTAGCCTATTTTATTTTCAAATGAGAAAATATCTGTTATTGTTCTTTCATAATAGTATGACTAATCGAATTGTCCACCATTCATTGCTCTTCAAACAAAATAAATCATAATCATAATATAAAATTTAAATAAATAAACTAATACTTATATAAAATAACATAATCAATCATCACCATTCACTACTTCGCTACTATTATGCCAGCAAACTAGGTTCTCAATCAATCGAACAATTTCTTTCACTAAACGAGATTAGATGAAAATCATATACAAATTTCATGCAAAATCAGGTTATACATGTGAACAAAGAATCATTACAGAACATGTGTGAATACAATGCTAAATCATGAATAAACGATGTGCAATCATGTCCGTGTGCAAACTTTGTACAAAATCATGTTTTTGCAAAATCATGAATAAAACTGTTCTATGCAGAGAAAACCGAGATATATCTAAAAATATATATATATATATATATATAATATTATAGATTAAAACTATTAAAAATTAAATTAATTTAAAAAAAATCAAAAATCCCACCATTTCATAGATTTGGTTTTATCCTAATTTCAGTTTCTAATTACGTTTACTTCGACAACCACTTTTCACAATCTCCTCTCTTCCCTACGCTTCCGCTGCCAATGACAATCTCTTTTCTCTCTTTTCCTACTCTTCTTCTTCGTCTGCTCCGGTGAAGAGGAACCTTCTTTTCTCCTCCCTCCGTGACAATCAAAGATTTTTGAGAATGGTGAAGGCATACCTTAGGTACGAGGAAGCGTCCTCTTTCAGCGTGATTTCATCATTAGATTCGAACATCGCATACGACTCGACGGGTTAGCATATGCTAGCTCCGGCGTTGGAGAAGGTC
Source organism: Cardamine chenopodiifolia (assembly GCA_963922655.1). Classification (NCBI taxonomy): domain Eukaryota; kingdom Viridiplantae; phylum Streptophyta; class Magnoliopsida; order Brassicales; family Brassicaceae; genus Cardamine; species Cardamine chenopodiifolia. The sequence goes on along the minus strand of OZ000486.1, from coordinate 9,529,070 downwards.
GGAATCTGGCATGTCTGGCAAGGTGTCTGCACTAAAACCCTAACCCCTTCCTCCTCTCGCGGCGGACCATCTCTAGCTGTTTACCTCTATCGCCTCCTCTGCTTCTAATTTGGTACTTTTGATTTATTTGGTTACTTGAAATTTGTTAACTCTATGGTCTATTTGTTAGATGAATAGAGCTATAAATGTTGTAAAATTTGAATTTAAGCTAAAATTACTGACTTATGGCAAAGAAGTAAATGTTTGAGCAAAAGCTGTTTGATTTAGCAATGACATTAAGAAAGCAATTTGCTTACTTCATCCTCTTAAAGCATGTGTCTTTGATTAAATTTCTGAAAAGCAATGAACTTATGTATGTTTCTTCATAGTCTTCTCATGATATTAGTACATATTCACAGTGCTTAGAGTTTGCTGTTGTTTGATTCTATTGTAATGAACCAGGTGGCAGTTGGATATGCAGATGGGAGTATAAGAATATGGGATTGTGAGAGTGTTTTGAATAGCCATAAAGGGGTTGTGACTGCTTTACGGTAGGTTTATTTTGATTCCAGAATAAAGGTAGGTTTATTTGTTTGTATTCTGTTTATGGCCTACTTAAACGAGAAACCAATAATTTAAATCATGTCATCAAATGATACTTTAGCTACATTCCTATCTATCTTATAAAATTTTCCTTGACTTATATAACACCAACTTGCTTACCTTATATTTGTTTCAGGTTTTCTACATGGATTCTCTAAAATTCTACCTCTCATTATATGGCCACAAGTTGCCTGTGATGTGCATTGACATCTCATCGGATGGAGAGTGATTGTAACTGGTTCTCAGGAAAAAAATTTGAAAATTTGGGGTTTGGATTTTGGTGATTGTCAGAAGTCTATCTTTGCTCATGGTGACAGGTACCTTCAAAATTCTTACCATATTTCTCAAAATGGCTTTCAAAATACTCAATGATGTGGACTATATTATTGTTTTTTGGTCCGGTTTTATCAAAAGAATTTGGTTCTCTCTAGTAGTATAACAAGATAACATTGTAGATCTTGCCTTTTTTTTTCTTTGCAAAATAAAGAGCCATTATACCATGCAAAGCCTTAAAATGGGAAAAATGCTAAAAATCAGTGTGATGATTGCATGAAGTGATATAAGCAGAAAACTCTTCTTTTTCTTTTTCTAGTATCTTCCTAACAGATTTACTTGGCTATAAAATTGTTAAATCATTACCACTCTTTTCTTTGTTTAAGACTCCTTGGAATTAGTAAAAAACTTGTGGTGCTTTAGTGACACATAAATTTGTTTTATAGTGTCATGGGTGTAAAGTTTGTTCAGAATATCCATTATCTATTTAGCATTGGGAAAGACCGCCTTGTGAAGTATTGGGATGCCGACAAATTCGAGTTGTTGTTGACGCTTGAAGGACATCATGCAGAGATTTGGTGTCTTGCTGTCAGTAATCGTGGTGATTTTCTCGTAACAGGATCTCATGACCTCTCCATGCGGTGCTGGGATCGTTCTAAAGAACCTTTCTTCCTCGAGGTAATTCCCCAATATTGGAGGTCAATCCATTGAATTTACTGCTGAAGTCAGATGCTGAAATCACAAAAGTTAGAGCATTAACCATTAAAATAATAATCAAACTCTTCTATTTTGGTTGCAAATGTAGATTTTGTGGCATGCCTACACAATTATGTGTAATGTATGATAATGTGTAGGTACTCGGCACAGACGAACTCAATTCCTACTTAAAAAAATACCGCATAGAGTTGAGCCCTAATCTTGCATCCCTCGTGGGAAGGTAATTCCGATTATAAAAGTTCTTGACAAATTTTTAAACTCCAATTTTCTCTGTTGCATTTCCGAATTTAAATTATACCCTCTTGCTTTTACTTTGTATAGACATAGTCAGAAGCCATGGTCAAAGTTCATCAATTCTGAAAACCAACACTTAGCAGCTCCTGAGGTACACAACTTGTTTTTCTCTATATATTATGTATGAAGCCTTAACTTGAAAAAACGATTTTTCGAATGAATTGACTCGGTTATTTTCATTGTTCTTGAAAAGGTTGTTGATTTCATGGAAAAAATACTGAGATATGATCACCAAGAAAGGCCAACTGCCAAAGAAGCAATGGTAAGAAAAAAAATTAGTTATATATCTTTAATGATCTCATTAGAGTTTTACTTATAAGTGAATTGAGAAATGATGATTTTTTTGCAGGCGCACCCGTATTTCTACCCGATTAGAAATGCAGAAAGCAGCCGCACACCGCTTGGCCAGTGATCCTTAAAACATTTGTTGTTCAATCTGATTTTCATTTCTTTACGGATTCAATTTGTTATAAATCGATTTGCCATTGTTTCTTTTTCTCAACTGTGTGTGTGCATTGCTGTTTTGATCTTTCTCAGTGTTTTTAACTCTTTTGAATTTAAATGTACAATCCACAAAACGGGTTAAAAATGAATTAAGGTTTTCTTTACTATTTTTTTTTACGGAAATTTCACGTTTTCAATTTTGGAGATTAGTTTTCATTATGTGATCTGAAATAAATATTTTTCAAAAATTTTGGGACCGACTATAAGAGTAACGAACGGTAGGAAGGAGAAAAATTTCACATTTAATTAAATTTGAGAAAGTTCGTCCACGGTGAAATCTCCCATTTTGTTATCCCACTTTAAGAATTTTTTTTTTTGATAAAGAGTTTACTATTGAATTATAAGATGAAGGTGTTACAACATGGAAAATATGAACATAAGAACAACTCTTTCGTTTGGTGACTAAAATAAAAACCAAACTTAACTCTAGTAAAGGATACTCAAAAGATATTCAAGATTCTCAAAATGGTTATGATTTTTTTTGTTGGTTAGAGTAAAAACAATTATTTAAAAAAAAACCATTTAAAGTTGATAAAAAATAGTGGTAATGCAAAAAATAATTTCTAAAGATAACTAGTTTGCACAATCATCTCAATCCACTCAGGCAACTCAAGACATGGACTTACAAGTGGCTTAATATATGAAATAATTTAAATTTTGAAGATTATAATTTAAAGCTTTTGAACTCACTTTTTTGAAACTTTAAGAGCTATAAACATTAAAATGAAATAGAACTTTTATAGAAAAAATTAACTGAATTCAACTACATGTCTAATAAACATGGAGGTTGGCTATACACTAGATAGCATCAAAATGGAAACGGGTATGCAGAAATAAAACATGTGAAAACATAGAAATAATTTTCTTCAAACAATTTTCAAGATCCACTCTTTTTATCCAAAACAAACACTATGATTTGAAAAAATCTATTTTCCAGATACAAGGATTACATGCTCCATATTATTATTATTTAATCAATTTACTTCAAGAAAAGAGTCATGAAAAAATTAGATATGATGGTATATAAAGGAATGAATGATTGAAGAAGAAGAAGAAGAACGTTCATAAAAATCTATTTTTACGTCGAAGGATCCTATGATATTTTCAAAATATTCCATATTTTTGTAGTTACGATTTCGTATATTTTTCTTATTTTTCGGCCAATAATCAGAAAATCTGCGATAACATTAGGGCAAAAAAAAATATGGTAACATATCGGCAAGAAATCTGCGACAAAAAGTCTGCGGCCACTAAAAAAGTTTTAAATCTCTGCCGTAAAATAAATTGCACATTCTGTGATAACTAAGTTTTGAAAAACAAATCTGTGATAACTAAAACAAAATCTGCGGTAATGATAATGTTAGTCTAGCAATTATTTTTGAAGATAAAATCTACGGTAACTAGTAGTTAAAAAAAACTCTACTACAACGTAAAAAAAATCTCCCGGGGAAAAAAAAAATCTGCGACAAAAATTTGCGTTTTAAAAAAAATCTGTGAGAGATTTTTTATCAGTATCGAAAATTTTAAAAATCTACTGCTTCTATCATGTATTTGAAAAATAAATCTAAGACTGGAAAAAAAATCTGCGATGAATTACAAAATCTGCAACCACTATCATACATAACTTTGCGGCATAAATTAAATCTGCGAAAAAAATCTGCGGCAAAAAAAAATCTGCCATTCCAAAAAACTTGCCATAACATAGAGCCGCAAATTTATGTCGTAGATTTATTTTTCAGCGGTGGTAAAGTTGTAAATATTTGCTATTTAAAAAAACAGAAATAATGTTGATGTGAAATTAATTAGTAATGGCAGCCTTGTAATTGGTTTGAATGATACTTTTGTGATTAAAAAAAAACTCATTTAACCTTATTTTTTTGTAGGTTATTCTACTAATTAATTCTAATTATAGTATTATTCTAATAATTTTCCCTTAATTTAATGATAGCAACATTGCAGATTTTATAACCAAAAATTCAGTGTAAATTTTGGTTAAATGAATTTCATGTTTAAAATTTTAATAATCTCCATTAACTATATAATCACTTCATCATAGTTTATCATGATTTTAAAATAACATGCCGGTTTATTATGATGTACCACAAATAACATAAACAATAAGTTCTTTATCCCAAGCTATGACATAGACATGTGATGATATATATAATAAATACTTATCTCGATCGATTACCGAGATGGATAGATCAGATACGCCATTAATAGAGGATAAAAGTGGCACCATTATAACCTATTTTCGTACGTTATATATCTCAGATCAAAGAGAGAGAGAAAAAATGTGTCAACACGATTGATATAATCAAACAAACGATAATATTCAAAATATCTCAATAACATGAACCAGTTAAATACCATATCGAATATTTGGTTACTGAAACCAGAGCAAGTTTAAATAACTAATTTATAGCTTATGCAATGACTTATGGCGCAGTGAAATTAAAACCATGATAAGATTCCACATGATAAACCAAAAGCATCGTAAACATTAAATTTAATTTCAATTTATCCAACATGACACTACAATAATCGATTTATTCACTATTCAAAACAGAGAACTCGCTTTATCAAACAAATTGAAAACCAAGGATGTACCAAACCAAACAATAAAATAATTAAGATTCCACCGCATAAAACAATCATAACAAAAATAACTCAATAAGAAGTAAGAACCAGACATTTCAGAATCGTCTTTTAGCGCTGCAACGTCAGAATATCATGATGATGGGTTTACAAGATTGGTTTGACACAACTTTAGCAGCCGATTCTATTGCTTTTTGGTTTTTTGTTTTCTGTTTTCCGCTCTCTCCTTAAGTTGAAGGTGGATATACTCTTTTTTCAATTACTGGTTTTGTCCCAAATGGATTTTGTAGTTTTTGAATTTTAACGAGACATTCATTCCGACAAATCCTAAATATTGAACTTCTTTATCTTGTAGTTTATTTCAGTCTTTTTAGTCCTAATTTTTCAGTAAACAGTTTTGTACAAAATCTTTTTTTGAATATAATTTTACATGATATTCAAAAAAAGAAGTATGAGCCGATCAACATGTGACTATAATATAAACAATCATATTGATAAGCAAGATTTCTCATATTTAATTATAAAAACAAGAGTATGTTAAATATCACAAGAAGATTACAAGCCATGAACATATAATTATATATCATGAGATATAATATTTATCTCGGTGAAAGAGTTATGACGGAGAGGATGTTGGAAAACGAATAGACGGTATCGTCTATGAATTTTGACCGATAATTCTTTCACTGATAATGTGTTATAGACTAGAAGAGATAGAAGAAATATTGTATATCTTATTTCATGAATAATGAAAAATATATATAGGAATACAAAGACTCGGGAACAAGAGACTTGGGAAACAAGTAAATTTAGAACCAGCCTTATAATGAGCATCCATATATTATTCATAACAATAATTTTATTTAAGATAATTATATATATTAATAACATAATATGATTGTGGATTTTAATTATTTTTCGAATGAAAAGCATTGACAGAGAGATAGTTGCTTTATTGTTTCACTTAATGAAAGAAAATAATTTCGATGCCTAATCATATAGAATAATAATAGTTTACATTAATGAGAGATGAGAGGAGAACTTTGTATGGATCGAGTTAGGATCCAACTACTTCTTAATGGAAGTCATTGATGCAAACTGCAAATATTATATTCTATTAGAATAGAATGACACGAAAAGTTCTATATGCAATTTGTTGTATGCTAACTCACGGTTTCAGGTGATTTGCTGTAGAAGATTTTATGCACAGGAACCTCAATTTGGACCAAAAACCCGTCCCGAGTACTGTATGGGTACGGATACACCATGGGGATACTGTCCAAACGTCTCCGATACATCTCAAACTAAACCTGACGATAACCACTGAATGGAGACGATAACGTTAGGAATGGGAACATCTCCAATACGTTTTGACACCAAAAAGATCTGAGATCTCTTTAATGCTGTGTTTGTAAGTCTTAATCCCTTCTGACTTAAATCTTGTTGAATAGTAAAGACAAACAACCTCTAGTGTTGGACACTCATCTTGTGTTTTAAAATTTTTTTGTTCTTTTTTGTCTTACATGATTATGTTATTGGGGGATGATACAAGTCACATCTGAAACTTACTGCATTGGTATTTCTGGTCTTTTTTTCTTTCTTTTTTTCCTTAAAAAAGGTGAGGTGGAGTAATTAGAGGTTGAATTTCTATCTAATAAGTCTTTCTTCCTTCATTTTTGTTTTTCTTTATTCTATTTAAAAACATTTTATTAATATTTTGAACCCTTCTTTTTATTTTCGTTACCGTATCAACACTCTCGAAATTTGATTCGATGAAAAAGTTAAATTTTTGGAGTTTGCGACCCTTTTATTGGATAAATCGGATTTTGAAAATGATTTACTCGTTAATTAGTTTATTTTTGTTGTTTTGTCAAGATATTATGTTTTTTAAGTATTAAAATTTATGTGTGTTATTTTTTATATCTTAAACTATGGATATTTTTCTTATATTATTATTGATGTACTCATACGGTAACCGTTTCTATAAATTTTAAATTTGCCGTTTCCTGTACCCGTTCTCGTCTCCGTTTTCCAACTCCGTACACGTTTTATTGCAACCTAGATTACACCTATTCCATGTTCTCTCCACTATTGTTCACACGGTGATTTGATGTCCATTGATAGACATAGGGTTCTAAATTCTGATCAGGATCGGTTCAAAATCTGGAGCATCGGGTTGGGCCATAAGGCCATCTCTGTCAAAAAAAAATCCGTCGTTACTTATTTTTCAAAAACAGATTAGGGAGCTTTTCATGAGAGAGAGAGTTTACGGTTGTTGTGGTCCCATGAAACCATGTTTATGACCAACTGAACGGAAAAAGAGAGGATATAATGGATCTGCAACCATGCATAATCAGATTGACAGAATGATCAATAAAGTGTTAATCCATCATGACTCAAGAATGATATAAGGATGGTACATACCTGCTAATCATCGCCAAATGCGATCGCACCGTGAATACCTGAAATGATGTCTCTTAGAGTGGAAGGATGCAATCTCCGAGCCTGCGAGAAGATGACGGCTGGTGGTAGGTTTCTCAGTTTTAGGGTTATTTTTCAAATTTTAGGGTTTGACATATTTATAAATAAAACAAAAAAGCTTAGATAGATACTGTAAACAAAGAAGCACACCATATTTTCTCTTGTAGTGCTAAAATTGAAAATTTCTCACATTCTTTTTTTGGCAAAATGTTCAACCCTATAATATTTTTCTCATGTAAAGTTATATAAATATGAAAATTCCAAAAAATTTTAGGGCAAAATATTCAGCACATTTAATATTTTGTCTTTTATCTAACTAATTCATTAGAAAAATAATTAACATGCCAAAACAACTTATTAATAGAAAAAAATAAGGCACCAAAATAACTTATTAACAACATACATTACACGCTAAAATTTTGAGTTGACTAAAAAAAAATATATTGATCTGAAAATTTATAAAATTTATTATTACCAGACAACATCGAATTTTTTTTTCTTTTTTCGTTTTAAAATTATGATATTATATTGCTCATAAATAATACCAAAATTTTGGATATAAATACATTGAATTTAAATTTTGGTTGTTCAATTTAGTCTCTGTTTGACTCCATGGTGGGTGTTGATGATGATGAGAAATTGATAATAAATCTGAAGGATTTAAATTTGGGTTAACGGTGGAGGCTTGGCTTGAAATTATGGTTATAATGCTTAGGGAATCTTTTGTGATGGCGGCGCTGCTGAATCAGGTTTTTACGAAGAAGGAGATGTGTACAACTATATATATTCTACTGAATCTTTTTTATTCTCCTATTGAACAACCCATTTGAAACTTTTTGTTCCGTTTTAACTAGCTGACAAGTTGTGTACTTTTCTACGTACCCACTCTGCAACTTCTCGCTTCGTATCATTTTTATGATAGTACTGTTTCATATCCCGATATACCTTGGTTGATCCTGGATGAATAAAAAGTTGTGATTGGTGTGCTTGCTTCAAAATGTCTTCCTTCAGACCTTTATTATATGAAACATATATTCGACATATGAAAATAAACTTCCCATTTTCTGTGATATAATAACCCCCTAATTCACTCTCCATTGCTTTCTTTAAGGGGACACCTTTGTTTGTATTGCGCAAATTCTCTGCAAAAATTCTGCTTGATTTAGTGTATTCAGACCCACCGTTTCATCATCCAGTGAGTAAAAATATCATTAAAATATCTTACCGCCTCTGACTTGATCTCTTCGAGTTGTTTGAAGGTGACTCCATCTTGGTTCATAATTTCTCTAATTGAATTTTGAGCCTGACGTTCCTTGACCGCATTGTGGAAATAACGATTATTCTTATCCCCAACATCCAGCTAATGTAACTTTGCCTTTTGACGAAGAAAGACCTCCTCCAAGTGAGAGACCTTCTCCAATCGCTCAAACGCCAAAGCTTCCAGAGCTGATGAAGATGAATCCGGACGAGCAAGGTTGTCCGCTTGGCATGCGCAAAGATTTTCATAGTCCTCATCTACTCGCCTAGATAGATGATGAAGCTTGAAACGGTTCAAAGCTCTGATATGAGGCTTCAGTGACTTCAACTTCTTCGAGAATCGAAAGAGAGAAGATGTGGAAATGAATAGCTCCTCTGATGGTGCCAGTAGTCCTCCATCATTGGATAAAACTCCTCCACCTGAAAAAGCGCATTAGAGATTTTGAAAGGAGTTCTAGGATTAAGAATTGTACTAAGAAGATGGATATGGCCTCGGAGGTGGTCTGAACAACCGCATGCCTTGAAATTGCAGAACTAGTTTGGATAAGTGTGCATCCAATCATCATTAATTAGAACCCGGTCAAACTTTTTGCAAATCAGCTCATTTTCTCTTTTGTTGCACCAGGTGAATAGAGGACCATGGAAAGCCATATCAACCAAAAAGCACCCCCGAACAGTATCCTGAGAAGCCAACATGCTAGAAAGCGCTCCCGGAGGAAGACCTCCAGAATGCTCGTCCACAGCTAGAGTATCATTGAAATTCCCATGCAAATCCATGACATACCATAGAAAGAAACCAAAGCTTTTATCTCTTGAAGCTCCGACCGAAGAACCTTCCTCTCCTTCCCTGAATTAGACGCATAGATAAAAGAACAAAGAAAATCCAACCCATCATCTAGAGTGACCAGACAAGATATCATCTAGGCACTTGTCGACACCACTCTAAGAGAAACTTTATTGCTCCAGAGAACCCAAATACGACCTAGCGGACTATAATCGTAGTTTGAGGCCATAGACCAAGTAGGTAAGATAGAAGACACAATATGCGCCGCTCTAGGCTCTTGAACCCTTGTTTCCAACACACTACCAACAACATGTTCTTCGACATAATCCAATTCCTAACTACTGAATGCTTGCATTTCTTGTTAAACATGCTTAACATTGTCAAAAGAAAGACTACACAAAGCTCCAAAGAAATTCAAATTACCACAAAAGAGGGATACACCTTACACAGCCATAAAACCAACCAACACTTCAATTTTCACCGTCGTTCCCTACATTCTCCCAGCCACTGGTGACCAATGACAGGGACACGCATGTGCAGTGTGTACATTCCACTACCACCAATCACTACAATTTCTATCACAAGCTTTCAGAAAATAATCATACAGTGGTACTCCTCCATGAGGCATGGCCACGAAGTGGGGATCAGCGGCGACAACAGACTTGTCCTTGGGATAACATCTAGAAGGAAAACAAAGGTGAAATTTCTAGCCATAACAACGCATATATCAGAATTTTGGAGCATACGGTCTTTATTCTCCTTGGGAATGAGCAACGAGCACATCATAAGATCGACGATGATCATCTTTCAAGCCTTGGAAAAGACAAACAGAGTCTCTAAAGAGATCATACGCACATCGCACAATCTTACTTCAAGATTTTCCTAATCTTAGCCAACAAAAGTTGATGCTTTCTGAAATCCGAGACGCTTTCAATTTGTTCTAACCAAAAATTCCTTTTTTTCCGTGTGTGGTGGTAGCTGCCGCGAGAATTACCGTGGCTGACACTTTTGCTTGAATTGGTAAAGCATATGAGGATTGTCATCAATTTGTTCGTACCAAAGATTTGAGTGTGGAGTCTTGTATGCATGTGGAATCATCTAAGCCGAAAGCAACAAAAGAGATGTGAATAGTAAAAGTAATGCTTCATAGGTTGTTCGGAATCACCATAGATGTAACACCCTAGGTAGGCACAATTTATTTTTAGGGCAAGCCCTAAAACCTAGAAGCCCAAGAATCCTAAACCCTTAATCCACTAGTATAATATCGATGTTTGAGGTTTTAAACAATCACTATTACAACTGCAAGTGCACTATACATGAAGTAGTATCGATTGGGTATCGAATCCACAAAAACTAAGATTACACTACGAATTTATAATTTATCGAATAGAGCTAAGAAAAAAATATATGGTTTGATTGTAATGATTTTTGTAAAAGTAATAAAGTGGTAAATAAAATTGAAGATCTAATACGGAGAAACCATTGGGCGTAGAGAAATATATAGGGATCAATCACCGATAAGCTATCTAATTAGCCAAGGATTTGTTAATGAACCATTATAGAACTCGAATCACTAATATAAAGCTAATCTATTTTCGCAGCGCTATCTAAACATGAATCCTAAAACACACTACTCTCGAACGAGACCTAGTAGACGTGTCATCATTCTAATCAAGTTTGATATGTTCACTTAGACTACTAAACTTCAACTTGATGTGTCATGGTTTTGATGGTTTTTAACCATTGGTTTTTAGTGTCCTTAATCGAGTTTAGGATATGTTTTGTGTATGTTGGTCTTCTATATACTTCATTTGTTCCATAATATTAGATGTGTAAGGTTGTTTTTCTTGTTCCATTTTATTGGATGTTTTACAGGTTTTCATGCAAAAAATTAAGTTTATTTAGATTTTGTTATTATTAATATTCTAGAGTATTATTTATCATTGGATAGTTGGTTGATATTAAATGTTTAGTTATGTTTTCAAGAAAAGAAAAAGCAAAATAACAATTATTTAACAATATTCTTAAAACCCACGCTTTTAATCAAAACATCTTCTAATTTGGAACAAAGGGAGTGGCATTTAGAGATTTTTACAAGTCATTGGAATTTGGGGATGATTTGGACCAGATTTGGACGTTTCTTCAAAACTTAAAAAATCAAATGAAGAAAATATGGGATTAACCGATCCAATTCAGGATCGATCAATCCATCAGCTATTGAAGCGGAGCATTTTTTGGCTAGGTCGAAATGGATCAAACCAAATCTAACCGATTTTAGGACTTATCCTTTCCTGCGGTACCAATTTTGTTGCAATCTTTACAGCTTTTTGCTTATTTTCGTAGCTAAAGGAGAAGAAAACTATATCTCTTCTAGAACTGCTTTCCAAACGCTTGTTAAAGTTATTTTCATTTTTTTTATCATTGAATTCGTTTTTGATGACTTCGTCTATGTCTGAGTAATCTGCCAGTTGGGTTTAGAGATTATTCTAAGGAATTCGATGATCGATTAGGTTTAGGTTGTTAGATTAAGGGAATTATGGTTCTTCATCTTTTGTGTTCTCTATTCTTATGTTAGGTTAAAGAATCTAGCATCAGATCTCTAGGTTTAACCTATGCGCCGAAAACAATAATTAGATTCCCAAAATCAACAATTTATGAGCTTAGTATCCTTAGCCAATGGGAGTTGAAGTTAAGTAGTCTAAGTGAACATATCGAATTTTTTTAGAAAGTTGATATGTCTCTAAGGCTCATTCGGAAATTTAGTGTCTTAGGTTACATGTTTAGATAGTTAATAATACAGGAGTAGGGTAGCTTTACCATAGGGTTTCAAGTTCGAGAATGGTTAGTTAACAAATTGATGTCAAGTTGGATAGTGTATCGATCATTGATAGCTGCAAATTTCTCTGCGCCTAATGCTCGTCTCCATTTTCTTACATCGTTAATTTACTTGCTTTTATTTACTTTTACTACGATCATTACGAACAACTACTGTCTTTCTTTCTTAGCTTTACTTGATTTATCACAATTCGTAGTGTAACTTTGGTCTATGTGGATTCGATACGCTATCTATACTCCTGTGTGCTCTGTACACTTGCAGTGATAATGAAGGTTTAAAACCTGAGACATCACAACTCTCATTGGCTAAGAATACCAAGCTAATCTAATGTTGATTCCAACAACCGAACAATCGCTTTTGCCGCATAAGGTAACCTAGAGATCATATGCTAGGTGATAAAGCTAACATAAGTATTGAGAACACAATAGATGAAGACACTAAAAGTAAATCCATAATCTAATAACTTAACCCTAAACGATCAATTGAAACCCCTTGAACAACCCTTAGATCCAACAGGTGAATTACTCAGACATGGATGAAATCATTAAAAATAATTGAATGATTGCATAAATATCAAAATTACTATAACGGAGTTCGAAAAACACTTCTTGAAGAGTAAGAGATTTATTCACCCAAAGCTACAAAATCATAACAAAACATAAGTCTTAAAGTCAGTTGGAATTTAAAAAAATTTGCCTGGCTAATGGTGATCGATCGGATCAATCAATTCTGAGTTGGATCGGTCAATCCTAGCTTCTCTTTATTTAGTTCTTGAAGCAGCTCAACGTCCAAAGTTGGCCTGAATCTTCCTTTAACTCCAATGACTTCTTAAAACCTATAAAACTCTAAACAAAAAAAATAAGACACTAAATGTATCCTGGACTCAAAACTACTCTACAAACTTATGGAATCAAAGATTAAAAACCCTTAAAACCATAATATATCAGTTCCCCCAGACTTGAACCTTTGTTTTTTCTCAAGAAAGACCAATCAAATGAAATCAAATATGAAAGAAAGGTTTTAAAAAGGGAACTTACACACTCATTTTGATTCCACCTTGTTGAACTTCCAATCTTTAAGAACTTATAATAGATAAAAGAATCAGTTAGTACTACATGTATTTTACCATAAGCATAACAAACATTAGCATACTCGGGATCCCGAGATCACTACAAATTTTTGAACTATCCATCGTCGACCCTTTAAACCTTCATTGATTTATGTATGTGGAGTCTCAAAAAGGGAATATCAATCGTGACATGACTAGGAACGGAAGGCTATTTTGATGGTGGTTGAAGTGTTTAGACTCTGCTGATGTGAACGGGTACATGTCATTATGAAAAATCCCAGTGAGATGAAGAACAAATGTTAATACACAACCTCACAAAACTCAAAATCTCTGTCAAATGTTAATACACAACCTCACAAAACTCAAAATCTCTGTCAATCTCTATAGATGTCCTAACTGAGTTGAAATGGGGCATATGATAACACATTAGACTCACAAAGACTTATTTTGGTTTCTTATTTTTCTTTTTTCCCTTTTCGGCTTCTTTTCTCATTGATGTGGATCAATTTTTTTCTTTAGTCGAGTAGGAAGAGGGTGGAACCGGTTCTAGTCTTACATTTTTCGGAACCAAAAAAATTTCAAACACTAAACTAAGTAAAAAAGAGCAGAAAATTATGTCGGTCTGCATACTCTGTAGTTTTTTCACATGATTGCACTTTATGATGATGTAACAAAAGACATGTGGTTTGAAGGAATAAGTAAGGTAAAAGTGTGGTACCAATCTGAAGGTGAGTTTGGCCATTTGGGGTTCTGGAAAGGGTAGTACAAAAAGTGGAATTGAACTCTGAATGTTGTGATCCATTACATAATCTCAAACTCCTAAGTGAGAAGTTAAGCCAGTGTTAAAAAAGTTCTGTAAGGTAGATTCAATGTTAGATCATTCATATTTCCAAAGGATAGAGAACTTTTGGTAAGTCGATCCACTGATGGTATTTCCAATCTTCATAATCTGAGAACAATCACTAGTAGAAGTTTGTTAGAAAGTTACTCAACACCAAATAGAATCCAAGAATAGTATAAAATTACCACTAGTTTTGACTCGATAAAACAATTGACTCAACAAAAAATAAAATAAAAGGAAACATAATGTCAGTAACGAGCATTCATCCTTCAGACAAACCTACTTCACTGCATCCCGTTGTTAAATAATATCCAGAAAAGGTGATGTGAATAACAACACTGAAGCAAATTACGTAAATGAAAGGAAATATTGAAAAAAAACCAACCAAAAAAATTTTAAATCCGAAGATCGATCGATCCTAATAAGAGAATGATCGATTTGGTAAGCAGTCATGTTCTTCTTTGTTTCATAGACTGTTGATCCCGGTCCCCTGGAACTTTTGGAAAGTTTGCTTCCTCTGAGTTTGGTACTTATTCCTGAGCACTCAACACCAAACGTGACCATACCTAGAAAAACTAATTTAAAATGCATACATATAGAAGAAAACATACATGTTTAACGTCACGATCCCGATTGCAATTGCCTAAGCTGGAGATGTATCCATTAGAGGAAATGAAAATTCCTGGAAATGAACTTCCTTGAAATGAAACTTCCTTATATGGAGTGTGATGCGCATGATGCAGTTTGAGACGTTCGCCATTGACGGTGAATTCGCTACCATCTTTGCTAGAAAGCCCAATAACACCATAAGGCCTAACTTCCTTTATTGTGAAAGGACCGAAACAACTTCAAGTGTGAGTTGAACAACAACACTTGATTGTTGACAGCAAACTCCTTGGGAATGATCTTCTTATTATGCCAAGCTTTGGTGCGTTCCTTGTAGATTCATGTGTTCTCATAAGCGTTTAAACACAACTAATCAAGTTCATCGAGCTAAATCAAATGCTTCTCTCCTCCAGACTTAAAGTCAAAATTCATTCGATGTGTTATCAAAAGTGCATTTTACTCGAGCTCCTCAGGAAGATAACGCGATTTTCAATAGAAAAATTTGAATAGAGTAGTCTTATACGAGTCTTCTAAGCAGTTTTTTATGTCCAAAGAGCCTCATCAAACTTCAAAGAACAATCCTTTCTTGTTATGTTCACAGTATTCTCAAGAATACTCTTGATCTCATGGTTAGAGATCTCAACATGTCGACTAGTGTGAGGATGAAAGCGTGTAGCTACCTTGTGCTTAAACCCATTCTTCTTCAAAAGGTTCTCAAAGAGCTTGTTGATGAAGTGAGAACCACCATCATTAATAGCCGCTCACGAAACACCAAACCTTGGAAAACTCACGGATTTGAACATCTTAAAACTACCTTGACATCACTGGAAGGACTTGCCCTAGCTTTATCCCATTTAGACACAAAGTCAACAACAACAATAATATACATGTTCCCATAAGATTGTGGGAAAGGTCCCATGAAGTCAATTTCCCAACAATCAAATACCTCAACTGGGTTCTGTGGCATCTCATTCGTCTTGTTGATGTTTCCCTTGTGTTGGTATGCATCACATATAGTCACAAACTTTTTAGCATCCTTCACAATTGTAGGGCACCAAAATATGCCTGCAACACCTTGAAAACTGTCTTGAAAGTGGCAAAGTACCATGCATAACTTGAACTATGGCAACAAAATAAAATGTCGCCTATCTCACTCTTGGGAATACATCATCGATACAATCCATCTGCCCATTTCCTATAGAGGTATGGTTCATCCCAAAAATAATGTCACACATCGCGCAAAAGCTTCTTCTTTGCGTAACCAGTGAAGTTCGTAGGTGGTTTTGTTATCCCTTATATCTATTGATTACTAACCATTATTTTGATATTTTTTTGAGTATTTTTTTTGAGTCAAAGTGTGCTTTTAGTGACTTTTAGTCGTTTATCGAGTCTTGACAGGTTTTGAGACGTTTTGGAGTAAGGGAAGATTTTTGGAGCATTTTGGATAATTGAAGATACATGACTGTGCATAAGAGTCAAAAGTTTGACCCCCTATGGAAATTTTCCACCGTTAGATCTTCCTATTAGTTTGTCATATTTTAGAGGTGGATGTTAGCTTTCATTTCCAACTCGTTTGAAGATACTCTAACGGTGAGATCAAAGGTTATGGCCAATTTACTGAATACAGGTCAAATTGGCTCACATACGAGTACCGACCAGTATAAGCTAGGATGATTATCGATCGGTTATGCTTCTGTACTGATCGGTTATAATATGAGATGACGCGATTTAAAGGCCCAAACTTAAACAGCACCGACTAGAACATATTCATTTCACTATATTAGCTTAAGACGCGACTTTAGACTTAATTCTAAACATTTTTCTTATATTACTAACTCCTTTGGATTTCTTTTATTATTCTATTATGATTTCTTAATCTATTTCGTTCATGTATTTTCTGTACATGTGTGAGTAGATTTATCATTTGGTGTTGAGTTTTCTAAGGGGATAATCATGTAGATCTTTGCTAGGTTGATTGGGAATGATTCATATAGTTCTTCATGTAGGATTGTTCTTCATTTCTTTGTCTAATGTGGCCAATTAGGCTTTGCCCTTAATTGATCTTATTGTGACACCAAAAGTGTTGTTAAATCGATGGATAAATCCTTGATGGGAAAAGTGACCTTAGCTAACGATATTTGAAGTTATTTCACTTTGTGAAAATATCGAATTAGGATCATATTGCATGCATGAATTTCTTCTATTGACAAACAACGATTTAGTTGCTAAGAATTTTCAGTGCATAGATGGTTATTACAGGTGATAACGGGATAACTTTATATTCGTAATTTGAGTTCTAGAACGATTCTTAACACATTCCTCTTAATTGATGCATTCATTATCATGATTTCCTGAATGAATTCTAACCACCTAATGCTTTTATTTAATTGAATTAAATAGTTTTACACCAAGTTTCACATAAACTCTTTTGCATCTTAGCTTAGTTAAAACCATCATAAATTCATAGTGTACTCTATTGGTCCTTGTGGATTCGATCACAATTATACTATTGCAAATGTTACTGTGCACTTGCGGTATTATTTTAGAGTAAAACCTCTAGATAACAAGTTTTTATCACCTTTGTCATGGACCAGTTACAAGTGCCTTTGATTTTTTTTGTTTAGATTTATTTTAACGGGATAACTTTATATTTGTAATTTGAATTCTAGAACGATTCTTAACACATTCCCATTAATTGATGCATTCATTATCATGATTCCCTGAATGAATTCTAACCACCTAGTGATTTTATTTAATTGAATTAATTAGTTTTTACACCAAGTTTCACATAAACTCTTTTGCATCTTAGCTTAGTTAAAACCATCATAAATTCATAGTGTGCTCTATTGGTTCTTGTGGATTCGATCACAATTATACTATTGCGAATGTTATTGTGCACTTGCAGTATTATTTTAGAGTAAAACCTCTGGATAACAAGTTTCTATCACCTTTGTCATGGACCAATTACAAGTGCCTTTGAGTTTTTTTGTTTAGATTTATTTTAGGAATTTTCTTTTATTTTTAATAGTAACTTATTTTCGTCCTTATTTTTAGTGTGTTTTCAGGTGCTAAAATTGATGGATGATCAAAAAATTGTGGATCCAAAGGCTGCAACTTGTAATCTGTTAAACCTTCCACCACCACCTCAACTACGGATGGGTAACAACCTGATACCGGTCGGTAGTAACAACAATCTTTAATGATTGACAATAATCCTATACAGATAGGTATGCTGCCAGCAAATCAGAGGGCTGATGTTGCATACGAGCCAGTTGTTTAAGAAGGAACTCTGGGTGAGTATAAAAGTGCAGACAAGTTTTACACGGATCGTGCTGCGATGTATTTACCATAAACCAAGGGACAAGCTTATGGGATCAAACCTAAGTTGATCAAATAGGTATCGCAAAAGTCATTTCGTGGACTACCTTCAGGGAGTCCAATGGATCATATTGATGCCTTTTAGGAGTTGTGCAGCACGATTAAGAAGAATGCAGTCCATGTTGATTACTTGATGTGCAAGCTCTTTAAATTCTCCTAGAGCGATAAAGCGAGCATGTGGTTTAATTCATTGGCACCAAACTCGATTACTTTGTGGAATCAACATAAATCATTGTTCTTGAATCACTTCTACACCAAGTTCAAGACGACAATACTCAAGAACAAGATGACCACGTTCCAACAAGGAGCAACATAGTCTTTCTCTAAGGCTTGGGAGAGATTAGAGAATGTCTTAGAGACTATCATCATGAATTCTTGGATGTTAACTTGATGAACATCTTCTAAGATTGAGTTGAGAAAAAATACCAGATGCCTCTAGACACTGCAAGTAGAGGAGATTTCTCAAAAAATACTGGGAAAAAGCTAATGCTCTGATAAAGAATTTGGCTGCCAGCATCATCAATCATTGTTAAGAGTATAACACATCACATCATGTCACGAGGGACGAGTCGTAAAATTAGAAGAGCTGAATGCCAAAGTTGATTGACTTCTGATGATGGATCAGAATAAAGGATATCAAGAGCCACATCCCCAAGAAAATAAGCTTGAGATCATGATGCAACAGTTGTTAGATGCACACAATAAGCATGCACAAGAGGTGGAAAATAAGATGGATAATATGTAACTAAATGGGAAATTCGAGAGTTTGGCATCTCATGTTGAATCTATTGAAAAGTGAGTATCTCAGATTTCTTCATGTTCAAAGCCTAAAGAGTATGTCAATGTCATCACAATCAAAAGTGAGAAGAAGTTGGAAACGGAGCTAATAATTGATTGATATGGCCTGACTACCGATCGGTATCGACCCACGTCCACTACCGATCGGTACGATCCTATTATCGTTCGGTACAGTGCCATACAGACTATCGATCAGTACACCTCAACTACCGATCAGTGGAAGGCCATTTTGCGAGCAGATGAGATTCCTGTAATTTTAGCTAATGCAGATGTTGAAACATTGGTGGAATCAAGTAAGTCAATTAAACCAACCATCTGCCACCCTATGTTCCTAAGATTCCTTCTTCAAAGCATGTGAAGAAACCCATCGATGATGTGAAAATTGCTCGTTAAATGAGGTTTTGGGTGAATTCACTGCTGACATTCCTTTTGAAAAGCGAAAAAAGCATATTCCCTTGTGCAATGAGATTTTCAGGAGCTATATGAGTGGAGAAAAGGACTTTGAGGAGATTAAGGAACATTTGGTTGAGGAGATAAAATCATTGAGAAGATTTCCCAAACTAAACTAGAAGATCTAGGCAAGTTTGTGTTGCCATGTTCTATCTTAGGAGCGAGTTTAGAAGACTCCATCTGTGACATTGGATCTTGTGTAACTGTCATGTCCATGGAAATTGCACAAAATTTGGGATTACTAATCTCAATGGTCCCCCATGTTAACATGTACATCGAATGCTTCCATCAAGTCTCCACAAGGCTTCGTTCACAACCTAGATGTTTGAGTTGGGAATTGTTTGGTTCCTACTAATTTTCATGTTGTGAAGATGATCAAAGGTTCTTATATGCCTTCGATACTTTGGAGACCTTTCCTTTCAACAGTTGGTGTAGTTATATATTTGCCTAATAAGAGGATCACCTTCTCCAATGTCAATAAGAAGCATTTTACAATGATGTGCCCACCCATGAAGTTGTTGAACATGTGTCATGTCTCACTATAGAAGATGAGAAAAACTTGGATGTCAAAAAAATTGAAGAGCTTGGTGATAAGAATGAGATCAACGAAGTCCCAGATGGACATAATCATTCTTCTATAAAGACATCCAAGAAGGTCAAGAAAAAAGACAAGCCAAAGATTGACAGGGTGATTGGATATTCTCATGTTATCTTGGTATCGCAGATATGTGTTAGAAATACCACTGAGTATAAGGTAAATTGTAAACGAAAATCAAAGCCTTCTCTAAAGTTTAAGTCACCCTCACACTAGAGTTCAGAGAGAAAGGCCGAGAAGAAATGGCTGGCATGATGACCAAAGTTCTAGAGCTTAAAATGAAAGATTGGAGAGCTTATTCAGAAGCAAGTTTGCATTCCCACTCCAGCTAACGCCTGAAACTACATTCAAGCTAGTGACCTTAAACAAGCGCTTATGGGAGGCAACCCACTGATTTTAAAAATTTTCTTTTCTTTTCTTTTTCTTTTCTTTTCTTTTTCTTTTATTATATTACGGTGAAATCACTTATGTTGTTATTGTTTTCAGGAACATGTGCTAAACGCAAAAGATGCAAGCGAAATAGATGTTTTATACACACAGTAACGATCTGCAACCTTGTTATACCAATCGTTACAATTCTCCATCTCAACCAGTCGGTACACATTGTCTTCAATTGGTGTAAAATCTCACAACAACCAATCGGTAAATTGGGTCCATCGATCGGTAATAACTCTGGTGTAGACGCAAAATCACCGGGTTTTTTTTTCTTTTTAATTTTGTTGTTTATTTTTTTCTTGTCAGAGTAGTCCTACTCTTTTTATTTCTTGTTACACAGTGCTATTGTAAACTAAGTCTGGGGGATGATTCTCCAAGTTACTAACATTATTTTTTCTTTTAAGTGATTTTTTTTTCTTTGACTCATTTTCCAGTTTTATAAAGTCAAATCGAGGGAACTATGATTTTTCTAGAAACTTACTGTTTTGGAACGAATTTCTCATGTCTTACTCTAGCTTTGTTCAATGTCAGAACTGAATATTGGAAAAACCATTGGCAGACTCAATAAACAGGAAAATTCTTGTCACTTTTAAACTTGGTTAATTGAAGTTAACCTTATTAAGTGGAACGTTAAACTTGGACTTAATTTATCTCAATTAGGGGCTTGGTAATAATGTCATGGATCATACATTCAGAATTTTCTTTTCACCATTTTACCTCTCTTGCTAACTCTAAATGGCTAGACTCATCTTTAGTCTAGTACCACACCCTCACCTAAACCATTTTTAGATACCTCATGCATTCTTGTGCTTTCATTGTCATATGCATTCATGTGCAAAAACTATGGAGTATGTGAACCAACACAACTTTATGTTCCAAGGATCTCCGATACTATTTAATGTTCTCTTTACATAGTTAATACATGTTTGAGTTGTCTTTGGTGCAAAAATTTTGACTAAAATTGGTTACATCTTCCTGTTCTCTTAAAAAACGAGAAGGAATGGAAAGAAGACAAAGAAGAAACTGAAATTAAAAAATTTTAGAGTCTAATGTGTAATCTTAGGAACCAAGGAAACTCATCTAGGATATTTATAGAGTCTTACAGAGATTACAAGATTCGTTAGGTTGTGTACCAACATTTGGTCTTCGTCTCACTATGATTTTTCTAGAATAGCCAAACCACATGAGCCACCATAAAAGAGCCTTATTACCAAGACCATTAAGATGTTTGATATTCCCTTTGTGAGAGTGCACACATTTTTTAAATGAATATTAAAAGGTTAAGTTCATTGATTCTAAGAGTTTGTTGTGATCTTGGGATTTAGAGTATTTTTAATTGCTACATTCATGGTCAAAATACATGTTGTAGGTCTGCTCTATCATGGTTTTGATGCGCTATGCAAAAAGGAAGCCCAAGATAAGTTTGTTACCAAAGATATGTGAGTTATCGTTCTTCAAACTATTTCTTTAGATTTTGAATTTCTAATTGTTCTTACTTGATCAGGACAAGCAATGATTTTAAGTATGAGAGATTATGTTAACTCTTATTTCATTTGGTTTTAGAGTCTTTTTGGTTTTTCAAGTCTTATTAACATCCTTTCGGATTTGGATTTTTAATTGTTCTTTCTTAAGGACAAGTAAAGGTTTAAGTCTGGGTGAATTGTGTTGAATTTTATTTCTATCGATTACTAACCATTATTTTGATATTTATTTTGAGTCTTTTCTTGAGTCAAAGTGTTCTTTTAGCCTCTTTTAGTCTTTTATAGAGGCTTCAAAGGTTTTGAGAGATTTTGGAGTAAAGGAAGAGTTTTGAAACCATTTTGATGATTAGAGATGCAGGACCCCGCAAAAGCGTCAGAAATTTGTCCCCTGATGGAAATCTTCTCACCGTTATATCTTGCTCATAGTGTTTTACATGCTATAGGAGGTGGTTAGATTTCATTTCCAAGTGTTTTAAGGAAATATAACATTGCGATCAAAGGTTATGGCCAAATTACTGAAGACAGGTCAAGCTGGCTTGCAGACTGGTACAAACCGGTATAATTTGGAATGAGTACTGATAGTTTATGCTTGATTATCAATTGGTTATGAGCTGAGAATATGTTTTTTAGAGGCCAAAATTTAAATAGAATTGATAAGAACCTATTCCGTTCACTATATAAATTTAAGACTCGACTTTAGACCTAATTCAAATCTCTCTACTCAGTTCTAAACATTATTCTAATATTCCTAACTCTTTTGTATTTGTTTTGCAATTCTATTATGATTTCTTCATCTATTTCTATCATGTATTCTATGTGCATATGTGAGTAGATTTATCATTGGGTGTTGCGTTTTCTAAGGGGATAATCATTTAGATTTTTGCTAGGTTGATTGGGATTGATTCATATAGTTCTTCATCTAGAATTGTTCTTCTTAGGGCATGCAAGGTTTTATAGAAGGTTCATCAAGGGCTTCTCTAAAATTGCAATACCTCTCACCTAGTTGCTATGTAAAGATGTGGCTTTTAAGTTCACTAAGAAGTGTCTAGATTTTTTCTTAGGTGACTGCAAGCATGTCATCACCTTGATCTTCGCTTTGGCAACCTCGATCTTGTGCTCCAAAATTTATGTTCTGAAACTATCCCATTGGGAACCATGATGTGGCACTTCTTCAAGTTGAGCATCAAATGTTTGTCCACACATCGATGTTGTACTATGTTCAAATTAGAAAAAAATTGAAAAGGATGAGCCATAAACCAAGAAATCGTCCATAAATACCTCCATGATGTCCTCGATTAAATCAGTGAAGATGGACATCATGCATCGTTGGAATGTGACTAGGGCATTACATAATCCAAATAGCATCATGCGGTAAGCGAACAAACAATATGGGCATGTGAACGTCGTCTTCTCCTTATCGTCTAGATAAATTGGTATCTAGAAGAAACCTGAATAACAATCTAAAAGCTATAGTAAGGATGGTTAGTCAATCTCTCTAGCATTTTATCAATGAAAAGAAGAGAAAAATAATCATTTTTAGTAACAACATTGAGCTTTCTGTAATCAATACACATTTATGTGTCCCGTCACAGTACGCATATGAATCAACGGGTTTCCTTTGTTGGTTTCTAGAGTAACTCCTTTTTGGAACGACATACACTAGAATAACCCAAGGATTATTTGAGATCAGATAGATCACACCAGCTAAAAGGAGTTGAGGATCTCCTTTTTCACAACTTATCATAAGTTTTAATTCAAATTCCATTGATGTTTGATTAATGTTTTTGATGGATCATCAAGGTGTATATGATGTATTCATGTCAGGAAATATTCTAGTGATATCGTCTAAAAAATACTCCAAAGCTTTCAGGTACTTAGAAAACTCAAAAAGCAACAAATTGTCGCGACATTGTTCACATTAGTATTATTAATCACAAGATAAGAAGAAATAAGTCTAATGTACGCGTACCTTAGCCTAGAGAAAGTGGTTTATGCTCAAAAGATGTGGTGATGATGCATCAGGAATTGGCTGCAGAGTATTGGGATCGAATCTAGGTCGGAATCGATCAATCCGTTGAGTGATTTTGGTTTCCATAACATTTTTATATAACATGGGATCGATCGATCTGGCATTTGATTGATTGATCAGCGATGGTGATAGTATTTCCAGGATTCATTTTGAGTGTTGGGTATCGATTGATCCTGGGGTTGGATTGATTGATCTTTGCACAAGACCAGATTTAGCCGAGAAAACAGGGTATTTCTACTGTGTATCAGGGATTTTTGTGAATGACATTGTCTTCACACTTTTCGTAGCATCCAGAATACATGCAAATCATGTAGTTTTTAATATGCAGTATCAAAACACCTCCTCTTATCTAACCAATATGACCTCTAATGAGTCCTCTTAAGGAATTTTTTGCATTATCTCATTTGTGATCTCATCCACTGTATCGATCCAAAAAAAATTTCCATCAATTGTAGGATTCTTCATCATCTTCTCAATGTTAAAATTCTTAACCAATTCACTGAGATGAAGATCAATCTTTTCTTTCTTCACATTGAAGATTGCTCATATGGTTGGTAGGAATGGTATACCAAGGATATCAAGATCTTATGGCTCTTTGTCCACTTTTAGCACAATGAAGTAAATCAGGAATGTTTTCAAATAATCCTTTTGGATATCAAACTGATCGATCAGCCAATACCAATGAGATATTTAATGGCTTGAATGTAAACAGCCCCAAATTTTGTGAAACAAACAACGTCATCAAACTTACACTAGCACAACAAGCAGCGGTTGAATTTACGGTCCTCAATAATGTAAGGCAATGTGAAACTTCACGGATCTTCATGCTTTTTTGGCATTCTATTACGTAGGATCGCACTACATTCATGCGTAAGAATAATCATATCCTTCTCCATTGTGATCTTGTCTGTATGTATGTCCTTCATATACTTCTTCAATGTCGATACCATCTTTACACCATCAATAAAGAATAGTCTCACTTGAAGCTCTCTTACAATGTTTTTCATCATCTCGTACCCCTTTTTCTTGAATCTTATTCAGTTATTCTTTCGTCTTTATGGGTATGGTAGCTTAGGCACATAGATGGTGGAGGAACATTGGGAGGTTCTTTTTCAGCAACAACATTGGTTCCTAACCCTTTAGCCTTTTCAGCTTGATATTCGGATGGATCGATCGATCCTCATCATCATCATAATATTCTGGAATCAATTTTACTTTGGATTGATCAATCATTTTGGTGAATTGATAGATCGGGTGCTTGGATCAATCAATCGATCTCAGTGTTCTATGATTTTGGAGTAACTTTTTCTACTCATGAGCGTGATGGCTTGGATATAATCCTTGGGGTTGGTCTTTGACTTCCGTGGAAGTTTTCCTGGGAGCGTTTTGACCACTATAACATTTTGAGCAACTTGAGTTTCTAAAATATGCATGTGAGGGCTTAATGTTTCAAACTTCCCACTAAGATCATTGTACAACCCATCAACCTTAGCATTGATCTAACTGGCAAACTATTTATGACCATCAAGAACTTGTTGGAACATTAGTTCAATCCTGTCTTGAGAACTAGCATTCCAAAATTATTGTTTAGGTTAAAACCATGTATTATCGTTACTAGCGTTTTTATTCTGAAATCTATATGTGAAGCTCTAATGTGGCTGAGCTGGGACAAATGTGTTACCTTGAAGTTGTTTCACCTGTTGGTTTTTCGTAGAGGATATAACTGGTCAGCTTGGTTCTTAACATTTGTATATCCGTAGAAAATATTTGGATAATTTATGTAGTTTTTTTATTGAATCCCCAGTTTTGGAAGTTTCATTTTCCTTCTACATAAGTTAACCTCCTATATACCCTCAGCTTCTTTATAAATACCATACTCTTGGTAGTGTAATTTCTCACACATATTCACATTCCTTTGTTGAGCCTTCAAAATCATATCAACCTTAGTAGTAAAGCTCCTCAATTTCCTTATTGCTTCCAGCAACTCTTGATCTTTTATCATAGTCTGGGAAATAATTAGCATTTCTTGCTGGTAAGTTCTCAATTAGCTCACTCGCTTCCTCAAGTAGTCAAATGTGTTACTTATAAAGTTTCCTCCACTTACTGTATTCAACACTAGTTGATACTTTAATTCAATTCCATTGTAGAAGAATTCTATCATGTCCGATCCAGTTTAACTTTGATGTGGACAGTCCCTCAAGTACTTCTTAAATTGGTATCATGCCTCATAGAATGATTTTGTGGGATCCTGTTGAAAAGTAGCTATCTTGTTCTTAAGAGTAGTATATCTATCGTTAATGAAGAACTGGTCCAAGAATGCAGAACGACACTATCCCTAACTAGTGATAGATTCATGCTTCAACGACTTTAGCCACAAGTGGGCTTTGTCACTCAAAGAGAACAAAAATAGTTTACATTTGAAGTAGTCATGTGGCACACTACTCAAGCTAGTAGTGATGTAGATTTCCTCAAATATATCAATGTGATCCATCGGGTTCTCGGTAGATAACTCGTGAAACTGGTTCTGCTTGAATAGCACAATGATTTGAGGCTTAATCTCATAATTTTTCCTCTGAATGGCGGGTGGGATGATCGATGCACTGTTCATGTGATTCGCGTGTATCACGTCTTGCTCAAGAAGGGAAACTCGTCGCCGGGGCTGGTTGTAGATTCTAACTTGAGGCGCCCATGGTGGAAATGAAGGAGGCATGTGTGCAACATATTCCATTTGGCATGCAACATCAGCTTTTGCGCGTTACTCACAGAAGCTGCAACGTCTTCAACTGTTATAGCAGCAACGATGTCATCTTCGGGACTGTGAATCCCTTATCCTAGACCTTGGTGGTCGTTATATGAAATCCTATCTTGCTTCCTCTCTTTGATGTTGCTTAGGTTTCGCAAGTCCTGAGAGCCTTTACTTCGTAATTGCATACACATGAGAACACAGAAAAGCCAAAACTGATCGAATTAATACTAAAAATAAAATCTTAGACTAAATTCAAAAAAAAACTGTAGGCAACATATTGATCCCCGGCAACGGCGCCAAAACTTTGGTGTCTCGGGTTTTAAACCTTCATTATCACTGGAAGTTCACATGACACTCAGTAGTATAAATTGGGTATCGAATCCACAGAGATCAAGATTATACTACGAATTTTCAATTTATCGAATAGAGGTAAGACATAAATATGGTTTGATTATAATGATTGTTGTAAAAGTAAATAAAACAGTAAATAAATGTGAAGTTCTAATATGGAGAAAGCATTGGGCGCCAGAAAATTTGAAGGGATCAATAACTGATAAGCTATATAACTAGACATGGATTTGTTAACGAACCGTTCTAGAACTCAAATTATTAATATAAGCTAACCTACTTTTGCAGCGCTAACTATCTAACAATGAATCCTAGAACACTAAACTCTCGAATGAGCCCTAGTATACATGACATTATTCTAATCAAATCTGTATGTTCACCCAAGGAGCCGCCACCATCCGCCATTGTTGGTGCCATCGTGTGCCATTGTTTCAAGGGAGTGAAAGATAATATAAGAAAAATGTACTTTCAAGTAAATTTAAGTTAGAAAAAATTCAGCAGTAAAAAACTCTAGGATGTTGGAATGGATTGTGAGAGAGATGAAAACAACCTCTAGGAAGGAGAAGGAGCCTCAAGAGCTTAGAAACTCTAAAATGCCAGAGATCTTTTGGCCTCTATGTATGCTTTTGATTGAGTTGTGTTGCATCACTAGACTGGGTATACTTAGATAGATTGTTTGAGAGCCTAAGATGTGGCATGGTTGAGTGTTGCATGTGGAATATGTGTGACTAAGTCAAGACAGAACACAGGAGGTGTTGAATAAGAGAAATTATTAAGTCATGTTATGTGTCTGATCATGTATGCTTATGTGATGCCTTGAGCCAGGACCAGCAGGCTAGAATTAGGAGGCAAGTACTAATGGGTACTTATCTATAAAAATTGTTTGATGTATAGCATGGAGAAATGAGATGATTAGGAATGATTATGTTCTAGGAATGGATTGAATGCTATTGATAGGTGATAGGTTCTATTGTTGCATGTAGCTTACTTGCATTTTAGGTTTTTGATTTGGGATAGTAAGGTTAGATGAATGCTTAGGGTCATGTGGGCGGAAAGGATCATCCTCATTTGAGTAAACCATAAAATAGTTTACATATGACTCCTTTTACGGATGCATGATGGCTTTTAGGAGTTTGTGTACAAGAGACTAATCTTGTGAGCTTTTTAAGGGATGAGACATGTGGCACAAGTAAATCGGCATTATATGGGATGGGATGTCACAATGGATTACTTCTCTATCACACTCTTCAAGCATTAGCATGCTTGTTAGTTGTTGAATTGAAACAGAAATTGACCAATTCTGGTCCCATCTCTTTACCACCGATTCTAACTTCCAGTTTCCAAGCCAGCAGCTTGAAAGAGACGGGGAGATTGGGTCGCTGAAATTAATTAAAAGAAACCTTTCACGGAGGGTAAGTTCACTATCCTTTGAACCACCTGAGGACCGAGAATCTTCCAGTAGTAAGAATTGAACTCATAAACAACTTTGTCTTCTCATATATGCGGTAGCACAAGTCACACGAGTGGTGCAAAACACATCATAAAATAAAAGTAACACTATGTTATAGGTTCAAAGAGAACAAACAACATTTAACACTAATGGATGAAAACAACGCAATGAAAGATACTATGTATCATTTCTTTTGTTACTTCAATCTTTTTTCAGCTCAATCGAAAGTGGATGTATTCTTTTTTCCACGAGGTAGTTTTGTCCTAATCGGGTTTTCTAGCTTGGAGTTTTAATGAGGCAAACACTTTCGATACTTCTGTTTCTTTTTGAGCTTCTCCATTCTTTTAATCTCTTTTATCGGTTTAAACAAATTCTAAAATAGTTTGTAAAAAGCTTTTTCTTGAGTATAATTTTACGTAGTATTCAAAAAAAAGATACTAGGCTCATAGTTGGAGCCAAAATCGAGAAATATATGTAAAGGAGAAGCGAGAGAAACTGAGGAAACTAAGGAGGATGATTAAATCAAGGATTTGAACTGATTTATAATAAAATGACAAATCTTATGTTATTCAAACATGAATTTTAAAAATTCTTCTAAAATCAAGGGTTATTGGACTGGTGATTTGAAATCTACAATTTAATTCAAGGTTGTTGAAAATATTTTAAATAATGGATTTTTAGGTGATTTGAATGTCTTTTATTAAAGTTTCTTAGTTGAAAATATATAAATTCAAATCTCATGGTTTGGTTTTAGGTGAGATTTCAGAGAATTTTAATTGCAATTCATAACACATTTTCTAATTCACCAAAATTCATTAAAACTAAAATCCTTTCAGATATTTAGTTCCATACATCATCATAAGTTACAAGAACTATCCTATCCTCCCGGACAGAAAGCAAGGATATCTATGATCACCGGAGAAGATGTCCCAGAGCAAGGATTTAGTCACGAAAAGGATCTGAACCGCCGAGGAAAAATGAGGAAGAGTGATTAAATGAAAAAATGCCAAAACCTAATAATGGATCAGTAAACCCAAATTGAACATACATCCAAGTATGAATAACTAAGTTGTAAATGGTGAACCCAAATTGAACATGAATTTTTGTATACTGGCACAAATATATTAAAACAAGGAAAATCGTTGTATTTATTTTATACACATAATTATATGAAACAACATACATATGTTTTTAGGGAATTTTATAAAACAAATATGCACTTTTCGGTGAAAACAATTATGGATACACCACTATCCAAAATATTAAACTTTAGTTATAGATCGGTAAACCCAAACTAAAAAACAATAACACAACATATGTAGCATGGATATTAACAATTAACTTCTAGAACCCAATCTCCTTTGTTTCCTTGGGAAAAAGTAGAATGGTTCAAAGAATACGTTCCAAGATTCTCTTTTGTAACTTGGCTGGCTCTACTAGCGAGATTGCCTACCCGTGATAGGCTTCAAAACTGGGGTATGTCTGTCCCTGAAGGTTGTGTTCTCTGCACTGCTGGTGTTGAATCTCATGAACACCTCTTTTTGCGTGCTCCTTCTCCTCTGCGATTTGGTCTTCGTTTTCAGCACGTATCCTGTCAGCTTCACCGACGAGCTTACATTCAGCAGCTGCTTGGATACTTCAGGCGCCAACTCAATCAGATAAAACTGTTCTCAAGCTCCTCTATCAAGCAGCCGTATACCACATTTGGAAGGAGTGGAATTGTCGGATCTTCGCAGGAGTTTCCTCCACATCAAATGCTATACTCCGCACCATGGATCGGACGATGTGTGACAGGTTGCTTTTCTTCCCTTCTTCAGCTACGGGATCCTTTTTGAACTATCATTGTATGTACCTTGTTTTCACTTGGGTTGTTTTTGGGCTTTATCTTTGTAAAGGGTATATTAGTTTGTAACTTAAAAAAATAAAAAATAAAAACAAAAAAGGGTATAAAATCTTAACACTGAAACCAAAAAATATAATACAACATAAACGAACATCTAAGTATGGTTAAAAATAAAGCCTACTACATTGTAAAAAGTGAACCCAAACCTAATACAATACTACCAGAACACACATATAACATAAATATAAGAAAGCTAAAGTTTCGTTATGGATCACTAAATCCAAACTGGAAAACGTAAAAAATAGCAAGGAATAATGCATATCTAACTATAAATATTTTAAACGTAAACCATAAAAAGTAAATATATATGTATTTTGTGTACATCAGTATCATTATGAAATATTTATCAACAAAAATATTAGTATTTTAATTTTACTAAATCATAAATCTTATTTAGCCATTTAGGTATATATATCTATAGTTTTGGAATGTTCATAGAAATATTAAAACATCGTCTTTTGTCTAGATGGTCGAAAGAAAACAAAATAAAATAAAATAAAAAATTGTTGGTTTACGAAGAAAAGTAACATGACAGAGGGAGTGAATGTTGTGAGAGTAGTGGGGTTAGGAGAAAAAGAGTGGTGAGAGATGACAGAGGGAGTGAATGTTGTGAGAGTAGTGGGGTTAGGAGAAAAAGAGTGGTGAGAGATGGCAGAGGGAGTGAATGTTGTGAGAGTAGTGGGGTTAGGAGAAAAAGAGTGGTGAGAGATGATAAGATTATGTATAATGTTTTCAACATTTAACATCTTCATTTTTATTTTACATTATTTTTTTTCATTCATCTTATATTTTAATATTTATTTTTATTTTATATTATATAATGGTTTTGTATAAAAAAATTAATGTTTTATCTCACATTTTTATTAAAACATATAATTTTATTAAAACATAGTTAAATTTTTTTTAAACACATACAATTATTATAATATTATACATACAAACCATAAAACTCTTATATTACAATTTACAAAATATATATATTTTAGTCTCTAAACATTCTAAATTTTGTCCATATATGTTTGACTAAATCCGCTTGCAATTGGTGATGTATATTTGAATTGCGCAACTCGGATCTAGCACGCACATGATTTGCAAATGCAGGAAGCACTTCATTCGAGAATGGTTGCGGTGTACTAAACCCACTTGCCTCAGATTGATCATAATCGGTCCAATGTTGAACATATGTATCTCGCTCATCCTCAACTATCATATTATGCAATATGATACATGACCTCATGATTATAACCAAATCAGTTATATCTCACATGCGAGCTGGTTCACGGATAATTTTAAAACGAGCTTGCAACACTATGAATGCAAGTTCAATGTCTTTCTGACATCCTTCTTGACGTTGTGCAAATATCTTATCTGGTTCACTCTGAGGAAGTCTTATTGATTTGACGAAAGTTGGATAAGAAGGATATATACCATCAGATAGATAATACGTCATATCATATAGACGTTGATTCACGAAGAAGTTCACTCTTGGCGTATTTCCTTGTTCAACATCATCGAACACTGGTGAACAGTCTAGAACATTTATATCGTTCAATGTGCCTGGACATCCAAAAAATGCATGCCAAATCCATAGATCATGAGATGCAACTGCTTCAAGAATAACTGTGGTGGTTCCCTTATCTCCTCGAGTAAATTGACCTTCCCAAGCCGTAGGACAATTTTTCTATTCTTAGTGTATGCAATCAATACTCCTAATCATTCTCGAGAACCCCCGCATCTCACTAACATGCAGTATTCTTTGTAGGTCATCTTGAGTTGGAGCTCTAACATACAGATGCTCATACAATTGTATGATTCCTTTACAGAATCTACGCAAGCACTTCAAGGCTGTAGTACCTCTTATTTTGATGTATTCATCGATCGCGTCGGCTGCCACACCATATGCTAACATTCGCATGGCCGTGGTACATTTGCTAATGGAGATATACCTTCTTTATTGGCTGTGTCAACTCGTTGTGTGAAGTAGTTGTCGATGCTTGATAGGTCCCCAACAATCCGAAGGAAAACATGTTTTTGCATTCGGAATCGTCGACGAAACATTGCATCCTAATATATGGGTTGATTGGAAAAGTAGTCATCAATCAGTCTCTGGTTTGAAGCTGCATGATCTTTTTGGAAGTATTTTATTTTGCTACGAGGTGGATAGTCTTCTTCTACTTTGTTTTGCCTCTCTCTAAACCGGTTAATGATATACTTCTCTTCAATTTCAAACTGCTTTTTGTAAGCTTTGATATCGAAAGGAAATTCTGATGGATCCATTACTAGTTTTGTAGTAGTATGAGATTTATAATATTGGTACATCAAATGAAGAATGAGTCTCCATTTAAAGAAATTGATTGGGTGACTCCAAATAAACATTGATTGACAGGGGTGGCTCTCCGACATGCATTATTAAAGTAGAAAACGACAGACATTATTAAAGTAGGCATAGAGAGAAATTATTGAAATAAAAAACAACAGACATTATTAAACCAGAAAAGACAGATATTATTAAAGCAGACATGAAGAGAAATTATTGAAATAGAAAATGACAGACATTATTAAAACAAACATGTAGAGAAATTATTAAAATAGAAAATGACAGACATTATTCAAACAGGCATTGAGAGAAATTATTGAAATAGAAAACGACTGACATTATTAAAGCAGAAAATGATAGACATTATTAAATCAGAACACGCCAAGATAGACATTATTAATTTCCAAACAGATCTTGACCCAACTTCTCCAATAGCTCTTTACTCCGGTCATCAAGATGCTCCTTCTTACTTAACTTCAAATACATTTTCATCTTCTTAGCTTGAGTTTTTTCTTTCATTAATTGGTTAGCTTCGTCTTGTCTCATGGCTATTTTGTCTAGTGGTTCCAACTCTTTCTCCTTGAATTGTTTAAATCATTCCACTCTTCGTTGATCACTTCCATAGATGCATTCTTGCTTTTTTTTTTACCTTTTTTTTAGTTGGATCCCTCCCCATTGGACGAGCAATGGATCCAACAGAGTTAGAACCACTTGCATCACTCTCCCATGATCTTTTAGATCCACTGCTCTCGGAGCCAGTATTTCCTCCGACCTGACTACTATACCGTGGTTGATCACGAACAGCGTGCCATTCTGACATTAGAGTGAAATGACCATTATTAGCACTTGAATATAATTCATGCGCTTTTGCCAATACATCATTCTCTGACCACCTGCTTTGTTGCATACGCTTAGCGTTATCATAAACGTCAATCCATTTTCCAAGTCTTTGGTTGATGTAGTTGTAATGATTTCTGCATGAAACACCATCACGCGACGACTGAAATGAGCAATGCTCATTACAATAATCAGCAATTTTACCCCAGTAAGCCTCACCTTTTTGGTTTCTGCCAATGACGCTGTCGGTTCCAGATTTAATCCAACCACTCAATAACACCAAATTTTTCTCTGTGGTCCATTTGGGGTTTTTGCGATGAACATGAGTTGAATCATCTGTATTTGGAATGGCTTCATCAGCTCCGCCCATACCACTAAGAGCCATTTGTGTCAAAATTTTGGGAAATTGAGTTGTACTGATATTTGAGACAACTTCATTGTCGGTTGGGGTAGAGGAATTAGGGGTTCTTGAGATGGATATGACATCATCGATCCGTAGTATGGATGAAAATTCGGAATAGCTGACGGTATGAAGAAATTTGGAAGACACTCATAATTGAGTATATGTTGGGGTTGGTTAGGAGGTTGATTTTGTAATAGATAATTGTTGGGATTTGGGTAGTTGAAAGAGTAATTACCATAATTTTGGAGATTGAAAAGGTTATTATTGGGATCCATTTTGACGAAATAAGATGTTTTTTCTGTGTCCAAATCAAATGAAGTGAGTCTCTATTTATAGAGTATAAAAAATTATAAATTTTGATAGAAATAAAATTAAAATAATTATTATATTATCCAATAATTAAGTTTTAATAGTATGGAAAAAAAAAATACAAAAAAACAATAATATTTCTCAATTTATTTTGGTCTAATGATGAGACGCCACATGGTATTGTCTCTCTCCTTTTTTTTGCGATTCAACATGTTAAATTTATTCAACACATTTGAAT
Source organism: Cardamine chenopodiifolia (assembly GCA_963922655.1). Lineage (NCBI taxonomy): Eukaryota > Viridiplantae > Streptophyta > Magnoliopsida > Brassicales > Brassicaceae > Cardamine > Cardamine chenopodiifolia. Next base: position 9,494,511 of record OZ000486.1, on the reverse strand, counting down.
GCATGTGCGATTCAATACCCTTTTCAACATATACATTAAAGCAATTCAACAGTTAAATATTTTTTTCAACAATCTCATTGTAAATAGTCTAAGGATATATAGATCCTTTAATATAAAGTGATGATAGTACATTTTTTCCATAAAAAATGTTTTCTATAAGATGTATGAAAATAGTTTTCACATAATTTAATCAATATTGGTTTTTCTTTACCAAAAACAGTATTGTTTTTATTTAAATATTTTTATTCTTATTAAAATTAGAAAAACTAAAATAGATTACATTCCATCAATTCATGGTTGTTAAAGTTATATATTACAGAACCAAATTTTAGTTCTTATAATTTTTTAGATAGCAAAAAAATTTGTGATTTTAGTAAAAATGGTTGATGTACTTTTATGAAATTTTGTCTAATATTCAGTTTTGTGTTTAAATTGAATGGTGATACTAGTGAAAACTATTATTAAAAAGAATTTATTGAACCGAATATTTAAAATGATTTAAGTTTTAATCAAATATTAGATGATTTTGTATGAATTTAAGAATTTTTTGATGATTTATATTAAAAATTTTGCAATCTCACCTAAAATCATGGGATTTGGGTTTTTATATTTTTAAGTTAAAATTTTTTTTTAAATCTTTAGAATCATTAAAATTTTAATACTTAAAATATTTTTATCGAAGTGGATTTGAATGAAACTTTTAAAGTCACTTATTAAATAACACATGATTTTAATAAATATTTACAAATTATATATCTAATAATACTAAAATTTTATTTTATTTTTTAAATTCATATTTTAATAATATAGAATTTATCATTCCCCCTAAAAGTACTTGTCATCGAGTTTAATAAGCATCGTCTTTGAACGATATTAGATGTTTCTTTTTCCTTGAAAAGACATCTCCCCACCGGATTAGCTTGTCAATATATTTTCGACTGTTATAAAACTATTAATTTTATAAGGTAAGATATATAATAAACAAATATATATATATATAACATATTTAAACGTTTATGTGTGAATAGAAAAAGGGTAGATGAAGAGAGTGGATATGGGACGTCAGGGAAGCGAGAATATGGAGAAAATGAAGTGAGTTATTTTTCTTCTTACTATTCTCTTACATTTAAATAAGTCACATATTTATAGGGACATAAGACGGTTAAAGTAAGTTGGTAAGATATTATAATATTATCAAATGATAATTATATATTTTTAACACTTTCCATTAATTATCCATTAATATAATATATTGCATATTACTTCATTAAAAACTTTATCATATAATAATTTTATGCGATAAAAATATAATAAAAAAAAAAGAGTACAGTAACGCAAATTCACTTTGAAATGATGGATATATTCTTCTATTCATAAATTTTATAAATGACGCATCCCGATAATATGAATGTGTTTTTCTTAATGTTGTATTATAAAGTGCTTTTGTGAACAGATCACCTGCATTGTCAGTTGAACGAATATATTTGATATCCACTTCTTGATTTTTCTCGAGTTCTCATGTGCAGGAGAAAAATCTTGGGGAAATATGCTTTGTTCTGTCGCTCTTGATATAACTTTCTTTGAGTTGGGCGACACATGCAGCATTATCTTCAAACAATTTTGTTGGCTTTTTATTAATGATTATTCTGCTTGCTTCTTGTATGTGTTGAGTGATAGATCTAAGCCACAAACATTCTCTACATGCTTCGTAAAGTACAATGATCTCTGAATGATTTGAGGAAATAGCAACTAAAGTCTGCTTTTGAAAACGTCAAGAGATTGCAGTACCTCCAACTGTGAAAATATTTCTGTTTTGCGATCGAATTTTATGTGGATCTGATAAATAACATGCATCTGCAAAACTATATAAATCGAAATTGGAGTTTCTGGGGTAAAACAATCCCCGTCAATTGTTCCCTAAAAATAACGAAAAATATGTTTTATTCCATTCCATTGTCTCCACATAGGAGACGAACTATATCTTGCAAGTAGATTTGTAGCGCATGCTATATCCGGTCGGGTACAATTTGCAAGATACACAAGTCCACCAATAGTGCTCATATAAAGTACTTTAGGACATGATCCTCTTCGTTATCTTCACAAGGTCAAAATGGATCTTTGTCAACATCAAGCGATCTAGTGACCATTGGAGTATTCAAATGAGTTGTTTTATCCATATAAAAGCATTTTAAGATCTTTTTCGAATAATTTGATTGATATATAAAATTTTCATCTCGAATATGCTCGATTTTGAGTCCAAAACAAAATTTTGTTTGGCCAAAATTTTTCATATGAGTTCTTGCATCATTAATCTCTTTTTGAGTTCCAATTATATTCATATCATCAACATATACATTAATTATCACAAATCCAAATAAAAATTCTTAATAAATACGCAAGAACATATTACATTGTTGGTATATCATTTTTCAACAAAGATTCACTTAAACGATGATACCACATGCGTTCAATTTATTTTAATTTTTTAAGTGATCACTGTAATTTGACCACGTATATTTTTTTAAATTTTAAATTTAATATTTCAGATATTTTCAATCTTTATAGAATTTTCATAAATATATCAATATCAAATTATATATATATATATTGTCACAATATCCACTAAATACATTTCTAAATTTTTAGTTGCCACTATTATTATAGAACTATTAATTTTATAAGGTAAGATATATAATAAATAAATATATACAGATATATAACATATATAAACGTTTATGTGTGAATAGAAAAAGGGTAGATGAAGAGAGAGAAGATGGGACGTGAGGGAAGTGAGAATATGGAGAAAAGAAAGTGATTTTTTCTTCTTATTATTATTCTCTGACGTTTACATGTCGCATATATAGGGACAAGGCGGTTAAAGTCGGTAAGATATTACAATATTATCAAATGGATAATTATATATTCTTAACATCAACAGAGTTATTAAACAAGGTGAAATGCTTTTCTTGATGGAAAACAATGACGAAGACGAAAGCGCCCGGATAACAACGTTAACGAGAACAATGAGGAAAATGGAAACAGCCAGAACCAATGAGACACATTGAAGTATTATGGTCATTTAGTTTTTCAAAAAGAATTTTGTTTTTCTAGAAAAGATAGTTAATTTACTTGAGATACTATATTAGTTAGTCACAAAAGCCCAGCCTCCAATAGATTTCTCCTTCTTAACGTCTCATCTACAAGCTTGAATGTTTTCTTTACGAGCTTCTGGTCCAAAGCCGTCGTCCTATAGATTTTGAATACTCTGTCCACTCGATCCGGTGCCGTATTCTGGTAATATAATTCCTCAAATTTCTTCTTCACAAACCTGAGTCCAAAGTGAAAATCAGAAGGTCAAATTACAGTAACCATTGGGAGTATATCATTTAAATTTGAAGACGAGCTTACTCGTATGCATGTTCGATCTCTTGTTTCCCACTTGATACTGGTTGGTAATCTCTGAACCACTCGCAAACGTTCAACGGAACCTATGCAGATCCAATAAAATAGCGTTAATGATCCAAAGGACTTGCTTGTTTATCTAAGCAAATAAATTAAATAGGCTTCAGTTCTTACGTCAAGAACCTTCTTCTCAAATATGTCGAACTTATTCAAGAACAGCATGAAGGATGTTTTCTGCATACGAGAACCACGATTTTTGTAAACAACTCATCTCAAGAGTCTCTTCAATGATTAAACGGATAAAAAAATCAAATAAACACCTCGAAGCAAGGCTGTTTCAGGACCCAGTCGAATAATTCTTTGGTCTCCATCATTCTGTTTTTCTGCTCCTCCTCAAAGAGCGTTTGGTCGTACCTATGATCCAAAACTCGGTTCTGACTTAGTAATTTTTTGTACGGTACAATTAAATATATAATTTGTAATGAAACAAGCTTACTCGCTAATGGCGGCACAAAATATCACAGCAGTTACACCTTCAAACAAATGAATCCATTTCCTCCTCTCATTTCTTTGTCCACCCACGTCAAATAATCGGTACACTTCACCACTTTTCTTATTCTCTCCCACAGGGCTACATAAATGAAGCTTTATCTCATATACCATCGGTAAAGGATTGTTGCAAGTACATTCATGACAACAAGTTTGATATTGGTATGGAAATGTATGATTCTATTAGTATATCAAAATGATAATCATAGGATCAAAACTGGTAAACATTTTTATTCAATTCACCAAAGAACTTCACATCACAGAGCAACTTCATTAACGGGAGAATCTCCACTCTAGACTAATTCCAAAACGCTAGACAAGTCAAGAATTCCCACCACACATTTAAAACCTGTTAGCTCTCTATCTAATTGGTGTGACGATTGATGCTAATTATAATGCTCGTGCTTGAGACTGAGAACTAAATTCAATAAAAATGCCAATTAAAGAGGCAGAAGAGTATAACAGAGTATTTTGTACCTGAACTGTATTTCCACTACACCAGTTGTGCGAACTCTTGCATAGAGAACATCCTCCTGAAACACCAACGTAGAAAAATACACCAATGAAAACACAGTACGGATGTCGAATGTATCGTGCAATAAAACAAAAAGGTGCAGACCTTAGTCTTTATTTTGCCAGCACCCAAGAAGTAATATGTTGTTAGGAACCTCTTAAAACTGAAAACTATATATATAACAGGGTTAACTAGGCTAGTATGAAAATCAAAAAGCTACTATTTGTTGATGACTGATCCAATCCTCTTGTACCAAGGTTGATTTTTTATTTCAACACATTTAGATCCATACTTCAAATATTTCATCAAATAGTGATAGTTCAGTTTCATGTACCTTGGTTGGAATATAATTCACATCTGATAGTCTCTTCAAGTTCTCCATCAGATATTTCGTACAATCAGGAACTTGAAGCTCGTTACCACGAGCACATGTTTCCTACAAAATGATAGATCAAGACATTCAAAATGGAATCATTTCTAGCGTGAATTCAGCTTAGATAGACACGTTAAACAAAAATGTGCACACACACATAAACAGACCTGGATTGCAGGATCCTTCCATAATGTTTCAATTCCCTCAGCAAGGTCCTTGGTAAGACGTGGATAGTCTAACCTACCATCAATTTCAGAAAGTTTCTCCCCAATTGCCTGGTATTGGAATAATAAGATGACTACCATAAGATAATGTACTACTTGATTGTAAAATCGAACTCAAAACACTAACAAAGAAAGCTTAGGTGACTTAGGAATTTAACCACTTACCATACTTTCAGAGGATAACGTATATTTTGCAGAATCTGTTTCATTTTGAGCAAACTCCTTTGTTCCATCATGTAATAACTATTCAACAATACAGAAGTAGCTATTGAGCTATATGTACAACATAAGGAGATCATCATATGACCGAAAAAATGATTAATAATATTGCATACTTTAATAGTCTGATAGACATTGGCATGGATGACTGGAACATAGCTCTTTAGTTCTCCTTCATCAAATCCGGTTTGAAAGAGAAGTTTTATCTGTAAGTTTGTCTCATTCAATTAACAGAATTCATAAATAAGCTTTAAGTAAAGACTACAATAGATTTTCCTTGTGACTTGCCTGCTTAAATATTGTAGATTTTCCAGATTCTCCAGCACCTTTACACAAAAAGATCAGTCAGGCAATTAGATGAAATTCTGCAAGAAAACGAAAAAACGGAACTCTGAACTAGTAGATGCTAAAGTACGGCCATCATGAACAAATAGAAGTGAAGAATAAACAAAAGGAACACTGTGCAATCCAAAAATAAACGAACGGGACAGATAATCACAAAAAGAGAGATTCCGTTAGGATCTGAAGTTCTCTCAATTTACATCACGAAAGCCGATAGACTAATATATAAAGAACAGAGAAAGGAAGTATAATGCAATAGAAGGTCACTCTCCAAGTAGTAAACAAAAGTTTACTACATCTACATTGTTTGCGTCCACGCTAATAGATTGTCTTTACTTGTATATTATAGTGAGAGATTCATCAAAGTAAGCCATTTGAATTTACATAGAAGAAACTGAATAAAAATAAGGATACTAATGATCCAAGTTCCACATACCAAGTAGTAGAAGCTTTCGAATATGCTTTTCAGCCTTTGCTTCTTGCTCTATCCGTCTTTCGATTTCAGCAGCCTATAGAAACCAAATCAACTCTTGATTCCCAAGTATCATAACTAATGCTCACATATATCAAATCAATAGTGTTACAAACCTGTGCATTCTCATCAGTATCTTCTGTACGATGCCGACTTCTACTGCAGAGTAACCCCATGATGTTTTTCTATATTCCCACAGGTGATAGCATGGAAGTCGAAAAAATATCAAACCCCACAGCTAAAAATAAAACCCTTGATGTTCTTGCTACAGTTGCCTCACATAACAGGGCACAATGCTTACCTATTAACCAAAGAAATGCTCATAAATCCTTTTATTTACATTTCATAATTGTATACAATACGATATATAAAGTTTCAGTAACCAAAAAAAACACAAAAAAGGCAATTTCTTGGATTAGTACTTCTAACAAGTTCAGTACGTTTTACTAATAGCTCCTAAATTCGATTGGCTAACAGCACCATTAAGAAATTTCAAAATTGTAATAAAAAATTGAGTCACACATAGGGTTCACACTTCAGCTACTAAAATCAAATGAGGATTTCAAGATCCAAGAAACACACAAGAATTAATCTTTTTACTTCCAATCTACGAACCTGACTGTTTCTTCAGTAACAAAGACTTGATCTACAAAACCCTAATTCTCAATAAACCCAATTCGAAACGAAACAAGAAAACAACAGAAACGGAGACAAGATCTGAGTTCAGAGAAAAGAAAAAAGAACAAAGCTTGCAGCTTTAGGGGAGAAAAAGTAAAGTAGAGAATAAAAATATCACCTGAAAAAAAATGGAGTCAAAGTGATTGAGTAAAGGTCACAAGAACACAAAGTACAAAACAAGTCTGAGAAGAGAGCAGAGAGTGCTTTAGCTTCTGCTTCTACTTTCTTCTTCCTGTTTCTATTTTTTTTTTCCCCTTCTTTTCCGCTTTAATGTTGGTTCGACTCTTTTGGACGTATCTCTATACTTATTGGATCAAAATCTCAAATAAGTATATTTTCTATTCATTCACACTATCATTTCTATTCTAAGAAATTTAATTTAATTTTTTTTTAAATTAAGAGAGGTCAAAAGAAAATAAATGTTACGCAAAGGGGAAGACGAAATTGCGCCAAAAGGTCTGAGTGGTCAAATTGTTGAAATGATGGTTGTGCCTCGTGAAGAGATAAGAAGAGTAATTACGGAACTTATGTTAGTTTATTAATATAAGCTAACCCATTTGGAAGAGAATCATTAAGTTCAAACAAAACAAATCTGTATTAATTGTGGTGAAAAAAGTGATAAGAATTTTAATTAAACACTTTGACTAGAAAATATAATGGTATTAGACTAACTTAAAAAAAAAACTAAAAGAATAGCCGTTACAAAAATAATAAAAATATATCGCTTTGGTATGAATATATTTTTTTTTGGTAAGAGATTTGCTTTTTAAATAAAAATGGAAAAGATACGGTCAAGCCTTAGGCAGCGTTTTTGAAATCTGCAGATTACAATTGGATCTTAACCCATTAGATAATTGTGAAAGATATCAGACCCAAAAAAAAAGAACTTTGTACCGAATGAATGAGTGAAGAGTCGTGAATCTTCTCCGTGCCTGAATTGCGATTCAGAGTAAATCGGCCGATGAGATTAGCCGGATAGTGTTACAGGAAAATGAAGATGAGTCAAGAAACATAAAAAGACTCTTGACAGAAGAAAAAGCTTCAAATGAAGCTGATCAGAGCTGACATGTGTAAGACTGGGATTCAATCTGGAGATTAATCGAGATATATAAATTCAAACGCTGAGAATTGTAATTCATTCATCTTTGTAAAGTTGTTGATTCAGTTATAGTTTGTTAGAGTAAACCACCATTGTTATGAGCTTAGCTGAACTTGAACAAGGTGAGTGAATGGTTGTTCTTGATTGAACATCTTTTCAAATGCAATCTTAATAAAACAGGATTAGTTTTCTGATTTCGAGTTACGATTTCTTCATCAAAGGTATCAGAGCTCAATCGAACCTCGGAAATCAACAATAATGGCGGAAACAAGAGCTGAGGCGACATTGAAAGAAGCGATGTACAAAGAAGTAGAAGAAGCTGTGAGCTCAAAGTTTGAGGGACTGTTATTAGTGAAGACACAAGAATTGGAGGAGAGAATAGATCGAAATATGGTGGATCTAATGGAAACAATAAAATCAATGGCACCAAATAACACCTATGCTAATGGTAATCAAAATCCAAATCGAGGTTCAGCAAATATCTCAACAACTCCAGACTTGGCGTTTAACAATGGCGATCAAGTAAGAAATGGAAGATCAAGCAATCAAACAACTTACACTGGACTTACATGTTTAGGTAAGATCGATTTTCCAAGATTCAATGGTGATAACTATAAAGATTGGGTGTTCAAAGCTGAGGAATTCTTTGTGATTGATGGCACTCCACATGAAATGAGAGTTAAAATTGTACCATTACACTTTGATAGTCATGTTTCGATATTTTATCAGTCAGTAGCACAATCTGCTTATGGTGGTGTAGTATCAATGGATTGGGAATCATATAAAACAGTGCTAAAAGAAAGGTTCGAAGACGTAATGGATTATCCAATTGCAGATTTAAAGCAATTACAAGAGATGAATGGGATAGTAGAATATCATGAGAAGTTCGAATTGATCAAGACTCGGGTGAATCTATTTGAGGATTACTTGATAAGGGCTTATTTGGCTGGTTTCAGAATTGACACACAGATGCATATAAGGATGTTTCAGCCAAGATCGATAAGGCAATGTCTATTACTCGGTAGACTGTACGAAAAGGCACATCCCAAAGCCACGATCAACTCAAACTGGTCCAATACAAGAAGCAGTAATGTCAGCTACTCAAACAAAGGAATAACATAATATAGAAAAGATAAAGACTACAAGAATGAGAACCAGTTGTTGAAGAATGCAGGGAAAGAAAATGATGTGTTGCCAAAGAAATTTTTAACAAATGAGGAGTTGAGTGACAGGAGAGCCAAAGGACTATGCTATTATTGTGATGAAAAATATACCCCTAACCACTATCTTAAACACAAACGAAAACAATTGTTTGTCCTAGAGGCTAATGAAGAAGAGGAAACAGGGGAAGGGGTTGATACAGAGAATCAAGAGGATGAACAAAATGAAATGATACCACAAATATTGGTAAATGCAGTGGCTGGTTTATCAAATTATACAACTATGAGAGTGAAAGGAGTTCATGGAAAAAAGTATATGTTCATTCTAATCGATTCAGGATCTACTCATAATTTCATGGACCCTCGACTAGCAGAGAAGCTAGGCTGTAAGATAGAGATAGTGGGTCTGAAGAAAGTAGCTGTGGCCGATGGTAGAAAACTAGAAGTATCTAGTTATATCAAGCAGTTTCAATGGAACTTGCAATTTAGTACATTTTAGGCTGATTTGATGATCATTCCGTTGGGGAATTGTGATATGGTTCTAGGAGTACAATGGCTAGAGACTCTAGGACCCATAACATGGAACTTTAAAACGCTGAAGATGAGGTTTTCAATAGGCAAACAGATAGTAGTTCTCAATGGTCTTAAACAAGGTTCAGTTAAGGAGGTTAAACTATCAAAAATGATGAAAAACCAAGAAGCACAGGTCCAAATCTCAATGATCTATGTACAAGAGAAGACAACAGACGAGGAAATGCAGCTGTGTACATTAATCATGGACAATGAAATGCTTAAAACAGAACGTGCAATAGAGAACTTACTAATGCAATTTGTTGATGTGTTTGAGGAACCGACAACACTACCACCTTTCAGGGAGCATCATAATCACAAAATACCATTAATGGCTGGAGCAAACCCTGTAAATCAAAAACCATACAGGTATGCGGTTTATCAAAAAAATGAAATAGACAAGATAGTATAAGAGATGTTGTCTAGTGGTACAATCCAGAACATTTATAGTTCTTACGCATCACCAGTGGTACTAATCAAGAAAAAAGATGGAAGTTGGAGACTGTGTGTGGACTATAGAAGTCTGAATGAAATGACAGTGAAGGATAGATTTCCTATACCACTGATAGAAGACTTGCTGGATAAGCTGGGAGGATCTAAGATATATTCGAAGATAGATCTTAGAGCTGGCTATCATCAGGTACGTATGTACCCAATGGATGTGCATAAAACTGCTTTTAAAACTCACAATGGTTACTATGAATATCTTGTGATGCCATTTGGTCTTACTAATGCCCCAACTACATTTCAAATGCTCATGAACTCTGCATTCAAGAAATTTTTAAGACAATTTGTCTTAATATTTTTCGATGATATCTTGGTTTATAGTGAAAACATAGATGCTCATGTGAATCATCTGAAGATAGTCTTTGAAGTAATGCGAGAGAATAGCTTATATGCCAAGCGAAGTAAGTGTGCATGTGCGACTAAGAGAATGGAATACTTGGGGCACTTCATAGAGGCACAAGGAGTGTCGACTGACCCGAGTAAAGAAAAAGCAGTAGCAGATTGGCCTCAACCAAACAATGTCAAACAATTAAGAGGTTTTTTGGGTTTAGCAGGATACTACAGAAGGTTTGTGAGAGGTTTTGGTACACTAGCAAGACCTCTAACTACACTGACAAAGAAAAATGCGTTTGAGTGGAATAGTGAAGCACAAACAGCATTTGAGAGGTTGAAAGCTGCTCTCTGTAATACCCCTGTTTTGGCACTGCCATTATTCGACAAACCTTTTGTCGTTGAAACTGATGCATGCAGCAAAGGGATTGGGGCTGTTCTGATGTAAGAGGGACATCTTCTAGCATACATCAGCAGGCATCTTAAAGGCAAACTACTTCATCTTTCCATTTATGAGAAGGAATTACTAGCTGTAGTGTTTGCAGTGCAGAAATGGAGGCATTATCTTCTACCAGGGCATTTTGTTATCAAAACTGATCAAAGAAGCCTTAAATACATGTTAGAACAAAGGCTGAATACGCCTATTCAGCAACAATGGCTTCCAAAGCTTCTGGAATTCGATTATGAGATACAGTATAGACAGGCCGTAGATGCCTTATCTCTTGTAGAAGGAGCTGAAATTTTGCACATGGCAATGTCAGGACTGGACTGTGACTTGATTAAAGAGATCCAAGCAGGTTATGATCGAGATATTACAGTCAAAACAATCATTGATGCTTTGAAACAAGATCCTAATTCTAAAAGATTTTACTCGTGGGATCAAAATGTTTTAAGGAGGAAAAGTAAGATTGTAATACCTCTTCTCACATAAGTAAGAAATACAATCCTGCAATGGTTACATGGAGCTGGAAGTAGTGGCCATTCGGGAAGAGATGTCACATAACAACGGGTAAAGGCATTGTTTTATTGGAGAGGAATGTCTAAGGATATTCAAAATTTCATCAGAAACTGTGGTACATGCCAACGTTGTAAATATGAATCTACAGCTTATCCTGGTCTCCTTCAACCTCTCCCTATACCTGACACAATATGGAGAGATTTATCCATGGATTTCATTGATGGAATACCAATTTCGGGTGGCAAAAGTGTGATTCTTGTGGTTGTTGATAGGCTGACAAAAGCTGCTCATTTTATGGCAATGCAGCATCCATATACAGCAATTACGATAACTCAAACATTCATGGATACTATTTTCAGGCTTCATGGATGTCCAAGCTCGATTGTCAGTGATCATGATGCGGTTTTCTTGAGTAACTTTTGGAAAGAATTTTTTTCCTTACAAGGAGTGGCATTGCAATTCCCAAGTGTTTACCATCCTTAGAGTGATGGTCAAACCGAAGTGGTGAACAGAAGTTTGGAAACATACTTACGGTGTATGTGTAGCGACAGACCTCATCAATGGAGCAAGTGGCTAGCATTAGCTGAATATTGGTATAATACATCATGTCATTCATCCATTCAATTGACTCCTTTTGAAACTGTGTATGGCCAACCACCTCCTCTACATCTTCCTTATCTCCCAGGAGAATCTAAAGTTGCAGTGGTTGTAAGAGCTTATATGAGCGAGAACAAATGATCTTGATCCTGAAATTTCATCTGTTAAGGGCTCAGCATCGTATGAAACAGCTAGCGGATACACATCGCACTGAAAGGGAGTTCGATATTGGTAATTATGTTTTTGTGAAGCTTCAGCCTTACCGACAACAGTCTGTAGTTCTACGATCAAACCAAAAGCTGGCGCCAAAGTATTACGGACCTTACAAAATAATTGATAAGTGTGGTGCAGTGGCTTACAAACTTAGACTTGCCTCAAGGATCGATGATACATCCTGTTTTTCATGTATCTCAACTGAAAATATTGGTTGGTGACGTTGAGACGTCTACATGTTTACCAACTTTAGTCTCAGATGTGTTAGTAAAAAAACCAGAGTTAATTTTGACAAGGAAGATGGTGAAAAGGCAAAATCGGTCAGCTACTATGGTGTTAATCAAGTGGTTACATGAACCTGAAGAGGAAGCTACTTGGGAGTGGTTATTTGATATGCAGCAGAAATTTCCTGCTTTCCAACCTTATGGTCAAGGTTCTTCAAAAGGGGAAGCTTTGTTACAGGAAAATGAAGATGAGTCAAGAAACATAGAAAGACTCTTGACAGAAGAAAAAGCTTCAAATGAAGCTGATCGGAGATGACACGTGTAAGGCTGGTATTCAATCTGGAGATTAATCGAGATATATAAATTCAAACGCTGAGAATTGTAATTCATTCATCTTTGTAAAGTTGTTGATTTAGTTACAGTTTGTTAGAGTAAACCACCATTGTTATGAGCTTAGCTAAGCTTGAACAAGGTGAGTGAATGGTTGTTCTTAATGGAACATCTTTTCAAATGTAATCTTAATAAAACAGGATTCATTTTCTGATTTCAAGTTACGATTTCTTCATCAGATAGTGGTATTGCCAACAAGAGCCATATTTGCAACATCTGAAACGCTCTCCTAGTATTAGTGTTGTAATAGCTATCCATTCAGTTCTGTATAATGGTGTTAATGCTTGTGAGAAGCGATTGAGTAGGATTGAAGATTTGGCGGTGCATTCGTTGGTTGTACTCAGCCCATAGGTGGTAGATGCAGCACTCCCAAGTTAGTTTTGTTACTCTATTCTTCTCTCCATCCCTAGTTAGCGATTGCATGTGAAGGGGAGAGGTGGTACGAGACTTTTGCAAAGTTCAAATTTATCTTTCACTTTCGAAAAATACAATTTAGTCAAATATAATATACATATAATCCGTCGTTATCATCATCAAATTTGAAAAAGTATGATAAATAATATATCAAATCGAATCCCTCAAAGTGAAAAATCCAAACCTGCACTTAGAATTTTAAAAGTTTAATATAAATGACCATAAAAACTTTTCAAATATACATATAAGGGTTATATTGCCTTTCATTTTCACTTGTTAACAAATCACGTAACTTTTTTGTAGTATGGTGAACCGCTGGTTCTCTCGATACTAGTCATAGTTCTGCTGTTGTGGTAGTTTATGCTTATGTACTGATTTTGTTACTGTTATTGGTTCTGGTTCTTCTGCACTAGTGGTTGGACCTCCTTTTGTTGGAACTAGAATTGTCGTTGTGCACTTTGTTGGTCTCGTGGTGCCCCTTTTGAGTTATGATGTTATCATGTCAAGTCATGTTACTGTCCCGGATGCTACAACTAGATCTAAAAGGACTTCTCCTGACCCTTTCATCGGTCACTGGTAATGCTCATGTCGCCCCAATGGATGTAGCTACCAAAGTGGTTACTTCTTCCACTCAGGACAAGACCATCCCTTTATCTCTCCCATTTGCTTCTGCCAAATCAACTACTACTGAAAAAACCTCAACAGTTAAACCGACTTACTTAGACAATGGATATATCTCTTAAGTGTTTGGCTCCTGCTACCTTATCTCTAGCTGGCAAACCTCAAGTTCTCATCATGGACTCTGTGTTCCAGAGAGGTGCTGAGCTTCATAAAGATTTTATTGTTGGTTATTTTTTGGCAAAAAATTGGATTACAAACTGTTTTAGAATGTGCTCAACCACATGTAGGATAAAGTATCTAAACTGGAAATTCATGTGAACTCACTAGAGAGGAGAATACTGGTTAGACTACCAAATACTACATCAGGCAAAAGTTGTGGAAAAAGTATTTTGTATATTGACACATCTATGTTTCATGTAACTCAGTAGTCTGTCATCTATTTTGTTGAACCACAATCTCTTGAATGTATCCCTCTATGGGCTCATCTTAAATAAGTGTCTTTTGATCTTATGCATCAACAAAATCTCAGCTTAATCGATGGAGTAGGAGAACCCAAGGAGGTTGATGACTGGATTATCAAACTAACACGTATATCAGATGCTTATGTAAAAGTGGAAGCTGATAATATCAAACCGTTACCCATAGTTGTGGAGGTGCTTAGACGGAATGGAGAAGTATCAATGTGGAGTATCCTTGGCTTCCACATACTTGCTCCCATTGCAAGAAAAGTATAGCGCATCATTAGACATTTTCCCAACACCACTCAATCATGGATTTCGATGTGAGTTATGCGGAAAAAGCTACTACTCCTACTACTTCTTCTACTCCAGCCACTGCTACCACTTCAACATCCTCATCTACTTCAAAAGAAGTTAAGGCTGATTATTCAACTAACCCCATCCAAGACCCTAAGGCTGCAGACCCTATGCAAGTTGATATAACTCCATTGGTGCAAGTTAATCAAATTATTAGTGGTAAGCAAGTGGCGTCGCCACTGTTACCAGTTCAGTTGGCATAGGTTACTCTTGTTGATACCTCCTCCTCTCTACCATTACCAAATTCTGGAACTCAAGTTGTTAGCAACTTATCTGAAAGTTTTGCTCTCAATACTGTTTTGCCTTTAAACCTCCCTCACGTACTTCTCCTTCTTCACATGCCTTTAATACTATCATTTCCAATTGTGTCCTTGCCTTGAATGCTGTCCGTAAGCAACATAAAAACCCTTACCTCCTACATTCACCTCCTAAAAATCCATCATCGTATGTTGCAGCTTCAAATGTTAACCCCTTTAGACTTTCTTTTTTGCCTAACTCACCTAACCTCACCCTAAAATCGCCTACTATATTTAACTTTCCTTCAACAATGACCCATCAATGGCTTCCTAATCAGACCCTCTATCTTTTTTCCAACCCCTAGCCTATAACCTTTAACCCTTCTCCTCTCCATTTGTTACCTCTTCGGTCAGCTCTTCATCACTCCTAGGCATTGGGTCACTCCTTCAACAAGGAGTGAATCCTTCCCTTTAATCATGTATATAAAAGGATTTTTTTTGTAATGTATGTGGTATTAATAACTCGGACTTTGCCTATACCATGCGTGATTGGTTAAACTACTATCAGCCCATTTTTGGTGATCTACTCAAAACTCATGTGAATGAACATAATTTGAACCAAAAAATGTCTCGTACCTGTCATGGATGGAACTTTCTATCGAATCACGCTTCATATGAAGATGGCCAAATCATTATTATCTAGAAGTACCTTCCTATAATTACAAGGTTGCATCAAACAAGTCAGTCTATCACTTGTGAGGTCACAAACTGATTTACACAATAATTTATGCTTCAAATCTAGATCATGAAAAGAATAACATATGGTGTAATCTGCTTGATGTCAAGGTTACATACTATCTTGTAAATTGTCTTTGGATCATGGCTGATAATTTTAATCAGATAACTCATCTCGTAGAACACTCAGACACTACAATTTACCATCTAACAAGTCTTATGCTAGAGTTTAGAAATTTCTTGAATCAACTAGAGTGTTTTGATGATCTTAGACACAATGGTCCTCTCTTTACTTGGTCGAACAAGTAGCCTACCAACCCCAGTTGGATGGACTATTGGGTAATCAAGCATGGTTGACAGCTTATCCCAACAGTATATCATCATTCTTGGCTCATGAGATCTCATATCACATATAATGTCTCCTACACTTCTTTTCTCCATTGCCTTTTTCTGGCACTAAGCCTTTCAAATTCTTCATTTTCCTCACAAAAAATCCTTATTAATTCCTATAGTTTACAGTGCTTGGACTCTTTTTGAAACTTTTGTCACCAACCTTATTACTCTCTGTGAGAAACTAAAATAACTAAAAAATTACTAAAAACATTAAAAATCCAAACTTTTCAGATATTCAGAGGAGAGTAAGTGTTACTAACAGTTTGTTCAAGTCTTTGTAGGTACAAGCTTTACAAAATCCATCAACCAACTTGTTTCAGTAAGAGAGAGATCTCATATTAAAACTCAACTTCTTAAGGGAGATTGAAGAAGAATATTTTAAGCAAAGATCAAGAATTAATTGGCTAAAGTGTGGTGACGAGAATACATTTTTCTTCCAGAATGACGATGTTGCTAGGAACTCCTCTAATGCAATCAAACAGCTTCTACCTTTGGAGATTTCACTTTTGACTCAATCATATTGTGTTCCATTGTTGTCAGCCAATTCTAGGAAATCCTTGGTCCCCCCATCTCTTTCCGATCTCAATAACCACTCACTAATCCAATCTTTCATAGTTTATAGATGGATCTTGGCCCACATGAGTTCAATGGTGATGTTCCCTACTGTTGAGGAGATTACAAAGTTCTTGTTTAAATTGAACCCCAATAAAGCTCCAACCCCTGATGGAATTTTCTCAGAGTCCTTTACGGTTGCGTGAGGTATCTTATGTCATGATTTCATCAAAGGGGTTGATCTATTCTTTCAGTCAACCTTCATGTCTTATGTAGCTAACTCCAGTATCCTCACACTTATACCAAAAAAAAACAGGAGCCACTTCCATTGATGACTTCAGGCCTATATAGTGTTGTAATACCATATACAAGGTCATCTCAGAGCTCTTGGTTGCTAGAATCAAGATCTTAATCCCTCAGTTTATCTTGCCAAATCAGATAGCATTCGATAAAGGAAGACTACTCTTGAAAAATAATTTGCTTGCATCACAAATAGTTCAAACGTACCATAAAAACAAAGGTTCTAAATGCTTAACAATCAAAGTGGATATTGCCAAAGCGGTTGACACATTATGGTGGGAGTTCATTTTCAATAATTTAAAAGGTCTTGAGGTTCTAAATATCTACCTTATATGGCTGCTAGGTTATGTTTGTACTACCTCATTTTCAGTGGGATTCAATTTGTTCATTCATGGATATTTCAAAGGCAAGAGAGGCCTTAGAAAAATATATCCTTTGTCCCCTTATATCTTTGTTCTACCCATGAACACTTTATCCCTACTTCTAAATCAAGCAGTTGAGGTAGGAAATATCCAATATCACCCTAATTGAAAAGAAACGAAACTTACTCATCTATGTTTTGCTGATGATCTGTTTATCTTCTTGGATGGTTCACTCCAGTCTGTCTAGAATGTGCTCCAGGTGCTCAAAGAATTTGAAGAGCTCTCTGGTCTTTCCATAAATAAACCTACAAAAAACAAATTTTTTCAGTTCTAGTCTATCCGAGCAAGAAAATCAGCATATATCTTCTGTAATAGGATTATCTAAAGGGACACTTCATATTCGGTATCTAGGACTACCTCTATTTACTAAGAAGTTATCAATGCTCAACTGTGATTTATTAATTCAACGAGTAAAGAGTAAATTATCAACCTAAACTGCTTGTACCTACTTTTACTAGTCGATTACAACTATTCAACTCAGTAATAGCGGAAATCACTAACTTCTGGTGCTTCTCAGTGGTTCTCCCAAAAGCAAGCATATCCACTATGAATTCTCTTTGTAGCACCTTCCTTTGGCCTGATTCAATTGAGGATCGCCACAATCCCAGAGTTTCATGGGAATCTGTAACAAATTCAAAATCATAGTGATGATTATGCATTCATGACTTCTATGTGTGGAATAGACCTTGCACTCTAAAGCTTATTTGGTTGTTGTTCTTCCGTATAGGCTCTGTTTGGGTAATTTGGTATCTGCGAGAAGTCATATCTGGAAGATGCTTTTAAGGAAGATGCTTTTAAGGAAGGTTCATCTTTTGACAAAGCGTAAGGAAGATGCTTTTAAGGAGCTTTGTGATAAGCAAGCGCTGAACCTTACAAACCCAACTGAAGGGAATTTGAGCGAAGAAAACCAAGACTATGCGAACTGGGAGAGAATAGCTGAGTTGGAAGAGAAATTTTTAATGCAAAAAGCTAAGCTCCATTGGATCCAAGTGGGAGACAAGAACAACCAATATTTTCATAACGCAATAAAAGAAAAGGAACAGAGGAATGTGATAAATGTGATAAGAGGTCCAGATGGGAGGGATATAACATCGCTGGAGGACATAAAAACCAAAGGCATGAGGTACTTCTCAAGCTTGTTCAAGGATCCACCGTTAGTCGCCGAAATCACGCTCTCCGTCTCGGATTTAAACCAACTATTGGATTTTCAGTGCAGTGAAGCTGAGAACAGGGACTTAATAACAAAGGTGACTGGTCTGGAGATCAAGAAAGTACTCTTCTCTATGCCGTCAAACAAATCACCGGGACCAAACAGGTTCACAGTGGATTTTTACAAAGAGATGTGGACAGTGATTGGAAATGATTTTATAGTGGCTGTCAAATCTTTCTTCACTTATGGGTTTTTACCAAAGGGGATAAACTCAACCATCCTAGCCTTAATCCCCAAGAAGACTGGTACAATAGAGATGAAGGATTACCGTCCAATATCGTGCTGCAACGTAATTTATAAGGTAATCTCAAAGGTCCTAGCAAACCGGCTGAAATCGTTACTCCCGCGTTTTATCACAAAAAATCAAACTGCCTTCATCAAAAACCGCTACTTGATGGAGAACCTCCTTCTTGCATCTGCGTTAGTCAAGGACTATCATAAACCAGATATATCTTCAAGAAATGCAATAAAAATAGATATAAAGAAAGCGTTCAATTCCGTAAACTGGGGTTTTCTTGGGAGACTTTTCAGAGCAATGAACTTCCCGGATAAATTTATCTCGTGGATCGAGCTTTGCATCACTACTCCATCGTTTTCAGTCCAAATCAATGGGGAGCTGGCGGGTTTCTTCCGCAGTGAGAGAGGTCTACACCAAGGTTGTTCTCTATCTCCTTATCTCTTTGTAATGTGCATGAATCTATTGTCTAAAATGCTTGATAAAGCTGCGAGAGATGGAGTTTTTGGATATCACCCGAGCTGCAGGTCCTTGGGAATCACCTACCTATGCTTTGCGGACGATATCATGGTCTTTACGGATGGAAAAATCCGGTCAATTGAAGGAATCCTCTCAATGTTTGAAAGGTTTGCCTCTGTCTCGGGTCTTAATATTAGTTTGGAGAAGTCTACCTTGTTCATTACAGGAATTACGGCGAAAACACGTACTCGGCTGAACGAATTCCTAGTGGAGATAGGGAACCTTCCGGTGAAGTATCTAGGCCTCCTGCTCCTAACAAAAAGGGTGCAAAGAGCAGACTATCTGCCTTTAATTGGAAAAATTCGGAGCCGTATAAGCGCATGGAAGAACCGGTTCTTTTCTTTTGCGGGTAGGCTCTAACTCTTGTCTTCGATAATTGTAAGCCTAACAAATTTTTGGATTGCAGCATTCAGATTGCCAAAAGCTTGCATCAGGGAGATCGAAAGGTTAAGTGCGGCTTTCCTATGGGATGGTCCAACTTTAAACACGAAAAAATCAAAGGTCTCATGGAGCGACGTTTGCAAGCCAAAATCTGAGGGTGGTCTGGGTCTCAAATCATTAACAGAGGCAAACAAGGTCAGCTGCTACAAGCTAATTTGGCGGATCTTATCATCAAGGGACTCTCTTTGGGTATGTTGGATAAAAAGAAACTTGATTCGGAAAGGTTCCTTCTGGTTGACAAAAGACACCAAGTTGGGAGGGTCGTGGATGTGGCAGAAAATTCTAAAATACCATGACACCGCAAAAAGTTTTCACAAGATCGAGGTACGTAGTGGCTCTAACACCTCTTTCTGGTTTGATGATTGGTGTCCGATGGGCAGGCTGATTGAAACGCTAGGGGAGAGGGGCTTCATAGACATGGGTATTAAGGCTTAAAGTACTTTGGAAGAAGTTTTCATGAATCATAGATATAGAAGGCAAAGGCCACAGGTTTTGGCCCAGATTGAAGCCGAGATTGAAGCTGCTCGAAACAATGCAAATGATGATGAGGATGTTCATATTTGGAAGTACAAGGAGAATAAGTATAAGGCGCAGTTTGGAACTAAGGAAACTTGGAATATGTTAAGGGAGCCAGGACCTCAAAACACATGGTATAAGGTAGTTTGGTACACTCACGCAACTCTGAAATACTCTTTTATCTTGTGGTTAGCAGGCCTTAATCGATTGGCCACTGGAGATAGAATGCAAGCATGGTCTTTAAATGCTATGACAAAGTGTGTATTCTGCCCGGAACCCTTAGAGACGCGTGATCACCTCTTCTTCACCTGTCCTTTCACGGCTCACATATGGTACCATCTTGCTTCCGGTTTGATGGACCAACAGTATACCCAGAATTTCAATCAGATTTTAACAAATCTTCAAACGAGAAGAAGAGGAACAGAGGAGTTCATTACTAAGTACACCTTCCACGCTCTGGTTTACTCGATATGGAAGGAAAGAAACATGCGCAGGCACGGTAGCACACTACTCACCTCCAGAAAACTGATCAGCGAAGTAGGACAACTGGTAAAGAATAAACTTTCAACCCTCCAACAGCAAGACATTATGACAAATGGTCTACAGACTTGGTTCGCCTAAAGAAGAATCCATCACTTGACCGCAGCTAGCTCTTCAATAATTGGTTAGTACTCTTTTTCTCGAAGGTGGTTTTGTCCCACTGAGTTTTCCATCTTCGGGTTTTAATGAGGCTACCAATTATTGATCTTCATCTAAGCAAACTCTTCATCTCTTATTTCTATACAAAATTGCACTTGTTGAAAAAATGGTTTATTTTCTTTTGAATATAATTTTACATACTATTCAAAAAAATAATTTAAATTCATTAAAAAAAAAAGATATAATGGCAATTATAATTTCTAGTAATTTAGTCGTTTCTTTAATTTGTTAATGTTTGAAATGTATATTAGACGTGTCAATCCGAGAAAGAGCATGATATGCTGCACTTCATGGAAGAAACTCACTTAAATAAGAAGACACGTACAATTAAAGACATGAAAAAGGAATAAATGATTCTCGACTCCGTTAAGAGTAAGGTGGAGCTTACCGCTTCTTAGCTGCAAACTGAAGGAGATGACTCATTTCAGTTGAACACTGTCACACAAGCAAAGATTAACGCTATAATGCTAGAAGTTAGTTAATTTTAGTTTCATGTTTGATTCTAATGGTTAAGCATAAATTTGTATTATATTTGATGAATATTCAATAAGTATGCTTTGTTTTCAATTTGTCAGGAAGTCCCTAAGGTTAAAAGACGTCGCTTCGGATTCGGTAAACTTGATGATGGATGCATGTCCTAGTCTTCTTACACCTCGACAACCCCCACGACAGGAATCAATGTTGCTAAATGAGATTCAAACACTGAAGAAATGTGAAATGGAGAAGGACGCTCAGTCCACCAGGTTCTCCATCAATCCTGAGACTAGATGAAGACGAGCTGCATAAATAGCACAACAAGAAAATCTGCCGGAAACAGACAAAATTTCCGATTGGTATGTCTGTCGTCATAAATTTCCGATGGTAATCCGATTTCCGAATATCCGTCAAAAATTTCTGACGGATTTCTAACGGATGTTCAACAGTTCGCCGAAAATCCGTCGGAAAATATATACGCTAATATAGTTGTTACCTTACCGGTTGAAATTATTGATATTTTCGACGGAATAGCAATTATCAGTCAGAAATCCGTCAGAAAATGTGTATGTTTTGGCAACATTTAACATGTGGTAAACAGTTGACACGTCTACTCCCACTTTTCCGACGGATTTAGAGAATGCCCGTCGAAAATCCGTTGGAAATTTTCCATGGATGTCCGACGAATTTAGGATTTTGTGGTTAAATTCCATATTTATCGATACTAACCATTGCCAAACTATATGTTATAACTTATTCAAAAGTGATACATCCCAGATAAACCCTATAAACAAATAGTTTTGATGTTTGACTGATTACAAAAGATAACGAGCACATCGAGTTATAACATTACATATACATTAACAACAAACTCATAACTTCGATGGTCGAAATGTAAACTTGACATTTTATGAATTTAGGCTATATCAACTTACCTTTTGAATAATTTAAAACACTAAACTGATCTTAAGACCAGGTTCAAAGCAAACAGAAGAGTGATTGGAACGCGAAACCCTAAACTCATCGGAAATCCATCTGAAATTTCCGATGGATTTTCGACGGCCAAAGATACACGTGTCATCCATGCGTCCTTGTAACAGTTATGTAATGTAAACGTGGCTTAAATTTCACGCGGTCCTCGGAAATCTGTCAGAAATTTCCGATGGATTTCTGACGGTTTTTGGATTTTTGATGTTCTAGAACTTACAGACATATCCATCGGATAAGGCCTTTTCCGACGGGTATGCCCGTCAGTTCTAGCGTTATTTTTTGTAGTGTAGATTGAATTTGTTTTCACATTGTTTTTTTTTCTAAAATAATTTGATGTTTTATACATTATTTCGATGCATAATTAATGACTATTACATAATTTTGAATTTAATTTTGTAATTAATATAATTATTGAACCTAATTTAATTAATTTTTTAGTTTTATTAATTTCGTAGGAAATTAGTTTGATCTTCTTGGTAGGCCAATGGCATGGCTTTGTTTCAATTTTTGACAGATAAATATGCTAACATAAATCAGAAAAGTGAGTGAAGTAATTTAGAAAATGAAAACGAAATCTTGCATGGACGATCTTGTGATTCTTGTCTACAATTTTTTTATGGGCTACAGCCGCCGAATTAATCTTATCAGCCTTAAACTATAACATGGACTAATACATTTCAACCGGCAAATGAGGTCATGTGGCGGATGGTAACGATTATCGATTCCCCGAAGTTCTATGATAATGAAACTATCCAATTATACATACATGCATGCGATGAACAACACTTCTAAGTTTAATAGTTAATATTACTTTTATAGTGAAATATATTGTTATGATTAGTACAGATGCAATGTACTTATACTCTCAGGTTATCCATGTCGCCAATTTAATAGATAAATTGCATGTAAATGTTTATGTAATTAAAATCACGGTAGCTTAATCGCACGATAGATAACAAAATTTAAGATAAATTTGTATTTAAGATAAATAAAATATTATTCATGTGCAACTGTCTTCCACTGCAAGCGCTAGCGAAAAAAAAAGAGAGATTTTGATTTAGAGCGACTCCAAACGATATGATATGAAACAGTTTTCATAATTGCTACTAATAACCGCTACCGCGTACCATCCACACTACTTTTGTGCAAGTGATTATAAGAGAACTAATGAACTCCTTAAGTAAATCGACGGACTGGACCGCGAGGTAGCCCGAATCAGCTCATATCATGTGCCATAATTAATTAGCCTTTCTCATATTTTACTAGAGCAATTTGGGTTCCAAATCCTGCACTATACTGTATAAACATTTTTTATCATGGGCAAGTAAGAATTACTTTATTAGAACAAAGGTTACGTGTTTGCATGCATGAGTTCACATATTGAATTGTGAGTGCAAATCCACACATACACATATATATATATATATATGCAATAATGCAATGGACTGTCTGATATATACTTCTAACGACAAGAACTAACGGTTCAATATAAATTAAAACCTGAGCCCGAGAGTTATGTTATGTACCCGAGAGTAAGTTACTATAATGTTTGAAGTAAATTACTACTTAGTGATACAAATTAGTTATTGAATAATTTATCATTTTATTAGAGTAATCAAATCAATGGAACAAATTTATTCACTTCCTAACCTTTTACATTATAATCATGGAAGAAACAAAGTCAACGTACATCCAATTATGTCTTAATCATCTCATTCTCCTCTTAACAAGGCGAGTCATATCTTCCCTGTGCGTAATCTATAAATGTATACCAAATCTTTTTTAAATACCTAAATGGTTAGAACAAAAACTATTAGACAGAACTTAAGTCTATGAAACGAGAAATCGATCTTGTAGAATGTAAAGAGACACCTCTAATTCATTGAAAATATAACCAAAATTATTTACTTCGTAGACTTTTGTACGATGAAGTCTAAGTACATTAGAGATAATTTGAATCAATATTTTTGTGAAAACACGATGACCAGTCGCAAGGATTTTTAACTTAATATTTAGAAAACTAATGTGATGATTTACTTTTAGTCAAATATTATCTTTAGTCAAGTAATTAACGATTTATTTTTGCGGCTTTTCTTGCCAGAATCCGATCTGAATTATGAGTAGAGTTTTGTTGACTTAAATATTGTAAAAGAAAAAGTTATTGTCAAACAAAAAAGGGAAAAATTTATTGTGTGTGTTATTTCTCAATATTATTGTGGGAAATGACAAGAATAATGGCTTTCTCCTGGAAAAAAAGATATATCAGCCAAGAACAATACAACATAGAATAAAATAAATAGATATTCCCTAAAAAAATTTATTTATTATATTGCAACTAATATGAAAAGCAACTACTACTTAATCATATAAATGCGAAAGTTCAAAGGTCGGTCAGTACGAGTAAGACACAACAACTACCATAAATACAGGACTTCGAAGACAAGTAGGTTACTAAAACATCCTTAATTTCCAAACCTACGCTCTACAAAAGATACATCAAAAAGCGTAAAAGACTATCTTTCTCCATTTTTCTCCAAAAAAAAACAAATCACAAGAAGAAGAAGAAAATGGCTGTAATCAAGAAGAAGAAGACGTCATTAACATTTTTGTTCTTGGGATGTTACAGGGCAAAGAACACAAGCAGATACGAAAGAGAGGAGAAGGCTGTAATGAAAATAAGAACTTGTCCGACGTTCAAGAGACTGTCTTTATCGGACATAAGTGATCCAAGCTCTCCCATGTCGGTTATGGATGATCTCTCTAACTCCTTTGCATCTCAGAAGCTTCGTACACTACAAAAAAAAGCTAGAAAATCAATGGCATCGGAATCTGTCGAGAAGATTTTGACGATTTTTTTACGGTTTTACGACTGTCAATTTCTGACGGATTTCCAACGACAGAGAATCCGTCGGAAAAAAACCGACGAATTTTTGATAGACAAACACAAATCCGTCGAAAATAGTATACATTATGTTTGGACGGATTTCCGATCGATGTCAGTCGGAAATCCATTGGAAAATTGTCGGAATTTCTTTGAAAAATTGTCGATTAATAAGAACGTTAATATGACCGTTATATAGCCATTTAAAAAATTTGTATTCCGATGGATTTCCGACGGACATGACTTCTATATATATGTTTCCACATTTCTTCATTCATTCACACCACTTACTTACTCATTCAATCTCTTAATAACAAAAGTTAAAATATGTCTTCTAGTAATTATTTTCGGTCATGGATGGACGAATATATGATGGATGCATACTTAAACTTACTGAAAGATAATTATGCACGAGGAATCTGCGAGTTCATAGGATTGGCCAGAAATCAATAGGAAGCAAAAAAAACTGGTAACATTAAATGTCCCTGTAGTACATGCCGGAATAGTAATGAGTTTATATCTGGTTATAAAATTTATATAGTAATGGGTTTATGTCCGGTTATAAAATTTGGTATTTACATGGAGAAAAAAATTATGATTATGATAGTACTAATGAACTAAATGTTGTGGATAGCATAGGAGATAGAAGAAAAATAGATGTAGGTGGCAGTACGGTTGAGATGGTGAATGATGTGTTTATGGAGAACATGTCGTCGGCCGGTTATGATGGAGATAGGGCTGAAGAACCAAATGCAAAAGCGCAATTTTTTTTTTGATATGTTAGATGCAGCGAAACAACCACTATATAGTGGGTGTAGAGAAGGTCATTCACCATATCATCTGCAAGTAGAATGATGACTATTAAGATGGATTACAATTTGGCGGAAGAATGTGTTAATGCAATAGCAGATTTTGTGAAAGATATTTGCCAGCATCATACTATGAGGTAAAGAAACTAGTTGCTGGTCTTGGTTTGGCGTATCAGACGAAAGATGTGTGCATCGTCAACTGTATGATATATTGGAGAGAGAAAAAACCGTAAAAGATGTATGGTTTGTCAAAAACCAAGGTTTCAAGAAACTAGTGGGAGAGTTTCAGTTCCTTATAAACGGATGTGGTATTTACCATTAACGGAGATATTGAAGAGGTTATATTAATCTCAATGTACAACAGAGGAAATGAGATGGCATGCAGAGCATCGTCAAGATGGACAGATTACACATCCGTCGGACACAGAAGCGTATAAATATTTCCAATTAGTGTATCCAAATTTTGCGTATGAGCGACGAAATGTATACCTTGGGTTATGTACATATGGTTTTAACCCATTTAGAAAACATGGAAGACAATATTCGTTGTGGCCGGTAATTGTAACACCTTACAATTTGCCACCATCTTTGTGCATGCGTGGAGAGTTTTTGTTCTTTTCTGTGCTAGTTCCCGGCTCAGAGCATCCAAGGAGGTCACTTGACGTATTACTCCAGTCATTGATCTATGAGTTACAAATGCTATGGAAGCATGGGGTTGAAGCATGGGGTTGAAGCATTTGATGTTTCATTGCAGCAGAATTTCATGACATGTGCGGTTCTTATATGGATCATAAACGATTTTCTAGCATATGGTATGTTATCTGGATGGACAACGCATAAAAGATTATTTTGCCCGTATTGCCAAGACAACACTAATGCATTCCAATTACATCATAGAAGAAAGACGTGTTGGTTTGATTGCCACATAATGTTTTTACCTATTGATTATCTTTATCGTCGGTCTAGAACATTGTTTACGAAGAACAAACAAATGTTTGACTGTGCACCTCAGGAGATTGATGGACGTTGTATATTGGAGCAATTAAGAGATTTTGGCGCTAAAAGAACTCCTTACTGTGGGGTAATAGGCATGATCATGTTGACAGTGTTGGTGAACTTCATAACTGGTCGATTTCATTCTATTTTCGAGTCGGGTGGGTCGAGATATAGACGAGGAGCAAGTCAAAACCGCTCCAGTCCTGTTCTGAAGATGCAATCTCCATCATCTACTCATCAAGCGGCTTCCTTCCAACCCAGATGAGTATATTGACTTCATTTCTCAACCCGAGCGGGAAATATTGTCTCATCTTCATCCCGATTGTGACGAGAACAGTACTTGGTAATTTTATTTTTAAGGTTTTTTATTTAATTTGTTTATTATTTACTAATTTTAAATCAATTTTTTTTTATATGTTCCATATATCCCATAATGGGATATCCAAGTCTATCAACAGAATGCTTCAGCGTCTGTATGCGACATACTCTCTGATGCCGTTTCATGAGCGTTATTTTTGGTTTCGCCAATTTGCGGTATGTTTTACTTTAATTTTTAGCATTAAAATTTTAAATTTTCATATTTATGATAATATACTTTTGTGAAGTTTTCATATTTTAACCCATTCATTTTGTAGCAAGATTTCACTTGGGATAGAGACCTCACGTCTCGGGTTAGAAGTGAGTTCGATGGTAAGGCATCGAAAGTATACTCAAGGAAGCTGAACGAGTGGAAAGACAAGTGGAACTAGAATGACATTCTGAGGGAGCTGTTAGGAAGCCCATACCTATGGAATGAGTTGGTTTAATATTGGAGGATGGCTGAAACTCAAGAAACATCGGCTACTCAATCAACCAACCGGAAGAGTGACCGGAAGGGCAAAGGAATTACCACTCACAATTTGGGAGCAACGAGCAGGGCTTCCCGGGTAAGTGTTTTTAAATTTAAACTTTAGTTTTACTTTATTTACTTATTTTAAGTTTTAATAAAATATTTCAGTTCCGTCAAGAAGGTGTTCGTCCATATCATCTTGCTTTCTACAAGATGCGCACACGAACCACAAGACGGGACAAATACAAGATCCGGTTGCTCGGGAAATCGTGGAGAGCGTGACAAGATTAGGAGAGGAGTTTCTGCAATCCCAGCCGATTGTTGATGGAATCCTCTTTGCACCGAAGTTCCCGTTGAGAAACTCAACGAATTTATCTACGAAGTATGTTAAATTTCATTTTTCCTTTATTTTTTCTTTTAATTAATTCATTTCTAATGATTTACTATATTTTGTTTCGTATGTCACTCCAAAGTCCCAATGTCATATTTTTGGACTTCCAGAAGAGTACTCCTCGCCATCTTCGACAACTTCGAGGTTCTACGGAGATCCTCAGCAGAGAACTCAACTTGAAAGAAAAGTCAGCCGAGAGCAAATCTCTGAACAACAAGATTGAGACAATCGAAGAAAACCCGACTGCATAGCTCAAAACAATGCAAGATCAGATGGATGCATTCTTTCGTGCGTTCCAGCCGCCTTCTCAGCATTAGAAATTTTTAAATTTCTAATTATCTAGTTTTTTTAATTTCGCATAATTTACATTTTGTTTTGAATACTTTTTATTTTTGTTAAGACTATTTGTTATTTTTGTTTAAGAATTTTAATTTAATATTAGTTAAATTTTATTTTTAATTATTTTAATTATAATTTTTATTTAATATAATTATTTAAATTAATTTTTAAAAAAATTAATATCCGTCGGAAATGTGTCGAAAATCTGTCGGACACAAAACCATTGGAAATTCATAAGAATTCGAATATCCATAATCCATCGGAAATCCGATATCCATAATTTGTAGGATTTCAAACCGTCTTAAATCTGTCAGTTAGTCAGTCGGAAGAATATCCGACGGTTTTCTAACGGATTATCGACGGTTAGTTTCTGACGGATTGTTGATGGATTACGAAAACCGTCGGAAAGAAAAGAGAGAAGTTTTAGAGAGAGATAGAAGCCTAAATAACTGTTTGTAAACCATCCTATATATAAGGATAAATGGAACTTTCCATATAATGACATATATAATGACACATCATCTCTTTTTTAATAATATATAAATATTTTTTAAAAAATATTATGTCACTTTTTATTTTTTTTTCAATTTATTTTAAACAATACATTAATCACTATAAGTTAGGCAAAGTTATTTATGTTTAAAAAATCAAGATTTAAGAAATCATATATTCCTCAAATTAAATATGAAATTTAAAATAATTTGTAATGAACTAAATACTAATATTTAAAATTAAATATACTGATAAAATAATTAAACTGTATGCCCACAAATCACAATATTTAAATTAAATAAGATATGAAATATTTCTAAAGTGTGACAAGTCAGTTTGGAATTTATGCAAAACTTAGAATCGTAGTAACCAAAGATTTACTTATGTCCGTGTAATAAGATATAAATTAATTACACTTAAAAATCAAGGTGGTAAAATATATCTTAATTGGCTTTTAAAAGTAGTGAAACCACTTGTTAGTTTTTATCATTATCAAACTTTAAAAAATAATTATATGAAAAATAAAATGTAATATCCAAAAAATTGGTTCAAATTAATAAATTCAAATAAATCTATTTACAATGACATTGATATTAGAACCACTCAAAATATAAAACATAATATTACACAAATGTGTGACTTTAAAAGTTTTAATATTATTATCATACCAAAAATATCAAAAAATAAAATTACTATAACTATTCATAACAAAAATTATTACTATCAAGTTTGTAAAATTAAACACAACCACATATAATAAGATCAAAACCATCAAATAATTCTAAATTATTTCACTTCTTAATGGAAATAAAATTTGTGTATAATGTAATTTATAAAATTTATATATTTAATTAACATATTTTAATTAAAATATAAATCTAAAATATCTATTATCTCCTAGTGTATAAAAGAGTTTAATGCATTTCACGAGAATTCGACACTTGGCAAATTTATAATTAACAGAACTATAGCATATATATATAAATGATTAGATATGTAACTATTTAACAATTTATTGAAAATGACATTCTAGACTTTTTACCATTTAAAACATGTTATTCCGTTGGTTTTGTAGTGATTTTGTTGTGCTTAATTCGGAGTTCACTTGTATATTACAGTAGTTGCATTTTAAGAGTCCTAGGTTGCATTTGTGTCTCTTTTATTCAATTTGTGTCATTGTGCGTTCACTTGCATATTATTTGCATTTAAGAGTACTTTGTTGCATTTGTGTCTTTTTATTCTATTTGTGTGTTCATTTTAAGTTATTGGAGTTCATTAAAGCTGAGATTCATTAGAGCTTAGAAACATAGAGGATGACACCAAGACAGAAAGCATAAGAGGTGAATCTCAAAGGAGCAGTTAAAGGATTCAAAAGATATTTTCAAGGAAAACAGTTTCAAAAGAGATTTTCAAGGAAAACAAGAGTTCATATCGACCCCAAATGGGATGCAAGTGGTTTGATATAAACAGTCCAAAATTTCACACAAAACAGAGCCCACATCGGATGGTCATACCGAGGCAACCCCATCCGATATGAACCTTTGGCAAAAAGTTTGGTTTTTCCCAAAGACCATGTTGACCCTTTATATCAAATAGAATGGGTCTGATACATGTTGTTTCGAGGAAAACTTTTGAAGACCCAACTCATCTCACAACAGGTCGAAAAATACAAAAGCATGTGAATGTTGTAGAAAACCCTAAGTGTGAGGTGATGCCGAGCACGCGCGTCAAACGGATCCTCTCGCATGATGGGCTGGAGCTGGGCCTCACGAAGCAAATGGACCAAGTGTTAAAGGCTGTGATCGGATGAGTAATATTAATGGCCCATCATCACAAAGAAACAAGATGTGTTTCTTGTCCCATAAGTAATCCAAATACAAGTAGGATTAGGAAGAGCTAAACGGACTAGGAAACCAAGTCTACAACTAGTATAAATAGAGGTCACAACATAACACAAAGATCATCTACAAAACGAGAGAAAGAGAAGAAGAGAAGACTAGAAAAAAGATTTAAGCATTCGGTAAAAAAGGTTTAATCTTTATATGTCTTTGGTGAGTGATTCTTTTTTGGGTTCTTGTTGTTCTTTATCTTGGAGTCGGGATTAGGGATATATGCCATATCTCCTAAGCACAATATCACATTGGAGCTCTTCTTGGTGAGGTACCTTTCACAATAAGAGCAAAATAGTTAGTGTGAGTTAGTGAGAGACCAAAGAGATCAAAGTGTAAACAACAAAAGCGTCTTTAGTGAAGTTAGTAAGCTCGGCTTACTCGAGACGTACTCTCTATTGAGAGAAACTCGTTAATTTTTTGTTCTTGGTTAACTTAACAATAACATAAACCGAAACTAACCTAAGCTATAATCGAACTCTAAACTCAACACTAAGCTTTAATTATTAGATTCCTCATTTCCCGAAAGATCATCGTTGGTACTTTTGACAAAGGAATCTCTACCCGTTTCTCCCTATTAACCAATTACATTACGACCACTGAGAAAACTCATACAATATCAATCACTTCGATAATACTTTAGAAAGCATCTTACTGAAGTGTAGGAAATATTATTTTGATAGCCTCTTCATTTACTAGCTCAAAAGAGTTCTAATTTCTTTAAAGATTCTTAGATCTCAAAAACACTTTCATGAGAATCTTGGTGATTAATTTTTATGCAATCTCAAGTGCATTTCTCTAGATTTCTTTTTCTTTAATCTTCTTTATAATGCTTATGCACTTAGTTGTGTTCACGGGAATAAAAAAACTTGATGATGAAGAGACTATAGAGTTTATATTATTAGGAGAAATAGAAACTGTGAAGGCATGCATATAACTTCAAATCGGGGAAAAGTATTTCTTATTGTTCGACGTCAAACTTACGAAAGCGAAATTTCATGTTAAACACTTAATCATATGAGTTTGAAGGCATTCACACGTTTATGTGGAGTTTTACATGAGAAGTAAGACTTAAAAAACTCAAAAAGAAAACAAAATTAAACACAAGCCTCAATGAAAGTGTCATAACATTTATAATTATGTGCGTTCATAATGATATGCAACATGATATTATACAAAGGTTGACCTTGAACAAGACAGCATTTGAAAAAAGTTTTATGATGTCTTTAAAGCAATGGAACAAATGATTGTATAGTATATACACCACAAACAGTCCAAGAACTTACATATATCCAACCAACCGTTTGAAAAGAGATACAAGATATCGATATGATTTTAATGGAATTTTTTTCAGTGCTTTTGATGTAACGCATGTACCGGTTATGGTGACACAAGATCAAGAAGATCTCCAATTTTTAAAAAGAAAAGTAATTGCATGTGAACTTCTATGTTTTGGCTATATGCAATGTTGACATGGTTTTTACATATTGTTTTATCATAGTGTAGGTACCTATGATACACGAGTATTAGCGAACACAAATGATCCAATGTTTCATGTATCTCCAGAAACACAAGTAATATCTTGTAGACTGGATATGCTGATAGATGCAAATATTTAGCTCCATAAACATACAAACATCACAAAATACCATCTCCAAGAGTTTTAAACAGTAAATCTCATCGAAATAATAAAGAAATGTACGTATAATATGTGGTATGTACATTTACTTTATTGAACAAACACTTGGACTGTGGAAGAAAAAATAGAGGGTTCTTAATAAAATTCCTAGGTTTGTTATAATTGCCACAATAAGTCTACAAATTTATCCGCCAACACAATATTTAACTCTGACTTTGATAACATTGATATCGAAAAAGATGGTGTACATTCACAGCATATCGAGAATGATGACGAGGAGAAGAAGAATCATATACATCAATATATGCAGATAGTTCATAATCAGATTGCTGAGCATATATAGTCATTAAGTTGATGTGGATCTCAGCATTTGTTAGTAAATTATAACCTAAAAATGTGTTATTATTACGAAACAGGTTTTTAGCTGATTAATGTAATCTATAAAGTTATAACATTCTTTTAACAATATTTTTGTAATTTATTTTAATATATTATTTATTGCTTAATTTTTAAATAGTAAAATATTATATTTTTGTCATTCTAAATTATTTTCATTTATTTTAATTCGAATTTTTATGCTAATCTGAAAAGTTTTGGAAAATTTTACATCTATTAATATGTAAAAAACTGCGTTATGTGGGAATCGAATCTCAGATATAGTATAAAAGTGTTTAAACCCCTAACTATAGAAATTACATAACTAATTTTATAGTTTTAGCCTAAATTACATGGAAATATTCTCCGGAACTTGTTTTCCAAATTAAAAATATTTCAAAACCAGAATTTCTCTATAACACAGAAAAACATAGTGGAAACATAATTTCTTAAATTTCAATTTGAAATCACAATGGAAATGGAAAAAGAGAAAATTTTGCTTTTTCTTTTATTTAGAAATTGAATAAGAAAATAACTCAGTTTGACAAACTAATCCAACTATTCCGTTTATTTTCCTTTTCTAATAATTCTAACTATTTTTATCACCCTCAAATCTTACAAGCCACATCCTTAGTGATAAGGATTAAGTGTCATTACAAGCTACTCTTAAAAAAATAACAAACCATTATTAAAAAAAAAAAAAAGAGAGGTCAATTCGAGAGGCGCAAGGGTTGGGTGTGTTAGTTTAATAAACTTGTGGCTGTGCTCTTATAGCTTGACCAAAACTCAATATTCATAGAAAAGAGAAGGCGACGACGCTCGAATCTCTAGGTTACTCCTTCACCACTCTGCTCTCTCTTTATCTTGTTTTCCTCAACCTCTACCTTTTTTACCCTTCTGATCTCTTTCTCTTCCATGGATCCATTCTATTTCTTCCGTAAAGGTTCGCTCTTTCTTACGAATCTCATCATGATTTCAGATTTTATCAATTGGGTTTTATCCCAAATCTTGTTTTCTCATTAAATGTTTCGGATTCACTTCAAAACCTTTGTCTTTTTTTTTTGTTTAATTCAGTTATTTAAGGATAAACTCATTCAATTTCTCTTTCTAGAATTAAGGAATTTAGTAGTTAAGTCTTAAATTTGGAGTCTTTATGTGTTTGTCTGCTAAAACCTAAGTAATTTTTGCATAAAGCTGCAATGCCTTGACTTGTGAATTTGTAGCCACTGAAAGTGTATATTTTATGTTTTTTTTTTCTTGTTTTTAGGTTTGGTAATATGAATTGAATCATTGTTTGTAAGCCAATGATTTGTGTTTGTGTTGCTGTCAGGTGGTGGTTTCTTTTCTAGGTAAATTTTAGTGATAAAAGTTAAATCTCTTGCAGGTTTCATTTTGAGTAATTTGATTGAGTGATAAAAGCCAACTCTTTTTTTTCCAGGTTTTGGATAAAAAAAGCTGTAATTTTATAGTCTTCATTGTTCCCCAATTGTGTTGTTGGTTGGATTAGCAATTTCGTATTACCATTTTGTTGAAAGAATGAGCTTAACCAAGAAATCAAGTGATCCAAAGCTAAGTGGTACTATCAACAAACCAACAGCTTTGAATCCTCATGCTGCTGAGTTTGTTCCATTTACTTTACGTTCTCCTTCATCTGGAAGTACAAGCACTTTAGATGTGTCAGCATCAAGGCTTTTAGCTTCCTCTAGTTCTGTTGGGAAAGCTGTGATGGATAGATCAGAATCATATGTATCACATCATTCAGATGAAGAAGCTCGTCAGTTTTGGAGTCATCAACTTCCTGATGATATAACTCCAAATTTCAAGTTAATGACTCAAGATGAGAATTCGTATGGATCTGGGAACTTGTCATTATCTAGCTTGTCGTTGTATGATGCTAATGAAGCTAAAAATTTTCCTTCTGCTAGTGGGGAATATGCGTTTTCAGACCAGCCTGGATTAGCTTCACATAATGCTAATGGTAATAGCTTGTCTGAGAAGATCAGATATCGTATTTCTTCGTTTGGTGAAGATCCTCAACGATCGAGTTTTATGCATTTGAGTCCAAAGCCTTGGGATGAGCAGATTATGAATGCTGAGCAGCTTCTTGGGAATGACAGGGAAGTAAACCCTTTCAGTGGGAACTCTCAACATGGGTTCCTTAACGAGATGATTACTGAGAGTCCAGCTGAAATGGAAGTGAACCCTGTGGAATTTCTTGCTTCTCAGTTTCCTGGATTTGCTGCTGAAAGTCTAGCAGAAGTTTATTTTGCTAATGGGTGTGATTTGCGCTTGACAGTTGAGATGGTTACTCAGCTTGAGGTATTCTCCTATTCAATATACAGAATAGCTTATATTGATGTTTCATGTTGATGCAGTGTCTCTTGGCCAAATGTTATATTCAATATTTTTCCTAGTCGTTTTAGACCTTATGCTTCTTCCTTTTATATTCAAATCGTTGGTCGTTTCACACTTTTCTGTTTTCCTGGCTATGAAACTCATTTTTCCTGGTGAAAAATTGTTTAATGTAGATGCAAATGAAATTATGGGCCATAGTGTTGACATAGGAGATACTGTAGCTGCCAATAATGTTATGAAAGAGTATGCCTATCATATTTAAGAGTGGTTATGGGGGTGCCAGAGATATTTAATTTACTGGATGTTTACTTCCTTTTTTAGCTGTTAGGTCTAATAATGCTGTTTTGCTATTTTACGTGTGTTTCTTTCCTGTTATGGCCACAAGTGTTTCTATGTTTTTCATTAGTGATCTAAGTTGTTCACTTCCATGTTTTTGCTGTAGCTACAAGTGGATGGTGGCTTGAATCAGAACATTAGCCCTAAGCCTTTTGCTCCTCCTAGTCTAACTCCCATGGATTTTCCTGCCCTTAGCATCTCAAACAGTTCGGGTATTCCGGCCCATTTTGGTGGCGATGATTTGCAACAAACTGGAAATCATTACCAATCTGCTGAAAAGGATAACATGTTTTTCTTCAAGTCGAGCTCATCAGTTTCTCAGCCTGGGTCAATCGATTACGTTTCTGCTGTCAGAAAGTTAGCATCTCAGGATTCTGGTATGTGGAAATATGAACGAAACGGTTCAGCAGACTCATCTATTGGTTCAAGCAGAAATTCTCATGCTTCAGCCGGTGCTTACAAAAATGGGCGTGGAAGGACTATATATTCTGATAAGCTGCAAAATCGAGCCGAAACTCAACCTGCTCCTGTCTGGGTTGAGACTGGGGATGCAGTTGGTATAATTTCTTCCTTGTTAACAAACTTTAGTTGCATATAGAAATAACAATATCAGTCATGGTATTCATCTGCTTTGAACATCTGTTATCTGATTGGACTTATGTTACAATTCTGGCTCTCAATTTTTGGGGATGAATAGGGAATATGTATTCTGACTTACGTGAGGAAGCACGTGACTATGCACGTCTGCGGAATGTATACTTTGAACAGGTATAATATACTGGGAAATGATATTTTTGCTCATTTATGTGGCCTCTAGTTTTTCTGCAGACTATATAGCTATGTTCTTTTGTGTACACAGGGTAAGTTCCATTTGGTGAATACCTGTCTATCAATGTAAAGGGTTTTTAATGAGGCGTAACCTTGAGAGTGATCTCTCTTTTTCCAGATTGATTTTTGAAAAGGGGATGTATGACTTGGTGAATTATTAGTGTTTCGAGTCTTATATGCAATTTCAGATGAAAGTTATAAAGCCTTTTTTTGCCAATGATGTGGTTTTCACCGGTTTTATTGCTTCCGACATTCATCTTAGTAACATGTTATCTTTCTGTATTAGTCATGTATGCTCAATATTCTATGTTGTGTCTGCTTGAGTGTAGGCACGTCAGGCCTATCTTGTTGGCAATAAGGCCTTAGCTAAAGAGCTAAGTGTCAAGGGACAGTTGCATAACATGCAGATGAAAGCTTCTCATGGGAAAGCTCAAGAAGCCATTTACCGCCGGAGGTTTGACTTCTTTACCTTGATGTACTGCATCTCCTTTGCGACATGATCTTTTATCTTAAATAGGAGAGTCTGTCTGCTAATTCCATAAACGAAAAACAAAACCGTTGTTTTCACTATCTGTGTTCTAACCTGCCTATGAGTAAATAAAATGAAACAGGAACCCGATGGGTCAAGGGAGCAGTAGAGGGAATGAGAGAATGATAGACTTGCATGGGTTACATGTCAGTGAAGCACTTCAGGTGTTGAAGCACGAACTGAGTGTGTTGAGGAGCACAGCTCGTGCAACACAAGAGAGGCTTCAGATTTACATTTGTGTTGGGACTGGCCACCACACAAGAGGTTCCCGCACACCAGCTAGACTGCCAGTTGCTGTACAGCGCTACCTGCTCGAAGAAGAAGGCCTTGAGTATGCTGAGCCTCAGGCCGGTCTCCTTAGAGTCATCATATACTGACAGATAAAAGCCAGGTACTTATATAGGATATACAACCGCAAAAGAAAACAAAAAATAAAGGAAAGGTGGCGTCACTATTAATTTGTTGTATCTGTTCTGTACATGGGAAGAGAGTGAGAGAGAGAGTAGCTGAAAATGAAGAAGGTAAAAAAAAAGTGTTAGGAAAAGAGATCTGCAAGAAGGAATGAAAGCGTATGCATAAAATGTTTAGGTTTGTTCAGTTAATATACCTTTTGTAGCATCAGAGGATCGATCAGACCTCTTTCTATCTTTTTTTGTCGGGATTTATACGACAATGTTTTGTTGATTCTGTGCTTTTTGTTTACAGTTTTACTCTATATGCTATACTACTTCTAGAAATGCTCATATTTGTAATTCTGTTAGATTTAATGTGCACCTACCCAAGTTTTGAATTGACGAGTCAAAAAGGTAAGATTTTGTACTCTGAAAAGCATAACTTGTTCCTGTTTTGTATTGTAAAAGAAAGATCAAGCTCTAATCATTACTGTTATTTTCTCCATTCACACGCATACGCATTTCGAAACTCTTCTTGCTTCCCAGTAATTCTCTTCTTGGGAAAACCATATCCTCTGATGACTCTTTGTTGCAATAAACTGTTCTCAGACTGTAAGCGTGCCTTGAGTCTGTGTGAATCGCAACCTCTAGTTCATGATCCGGTAAATTCTCCTGTGAAAATCAATACAAGCATCTGATAATTGTGTAACTAAAGGAGTCATAGGCGTACAAATATACAATCATAAACACATCTGCTCAGACTGATATGGACAGGGAGTATTAATCACTCATAACCAAGATGAAGAGATTGATTCTGGAGAATCCCATTCTCTTTTCAGCCACTTAGCAACCTAAATTTATATGAAAGGACTTACTCCACCTTTTCGTATTGGAACTAAAAGTAGTTTACATACCAGCAATAGACAGTACTAGCCTAACATCGGAAGTAATTGAACATATGCGAATCATGCAACTCTCGGTGAGTGCTCTGGTTGAGTTTGATAAAGAATCCACTGATTCTGACCCTTTATCTTTCCCTTCTTCTGTAATAGAAGGCTGGGGTTCACATGTAACCACTGCAGCTCCAAGAATCAGTAAAAATAGTGGCAGTTGAAGCAAATATGCTCCAGTAGGCTGTTCTGTGTTAATGCGTCTAATTGGGGTTTGACAAGTCTATGAGACATCCAAAAGAGAACAAACATTAAAATTCAGACATTATTATCTGAAACAAAAATTGTTAGGGTGAATTTTAGACTTGACGGAAGAAAATTAGATATCAGTTACTTGCCATATGGCGAGCTCGCCGTCTCCTAACCCCCAGTTTTAGCTATATTTACAGTCTCTTTCCTTTCTTGTTTTAATTTACTTCTGATTTTAGGAGGCCCGCAAAGATAAAGTACTTCCTTTGAAGCACCGTCTTCAAAATTTTCAAGAATTAATCCTAACTGTCAGGTGACATGTGAACAAGTCGTTGTCGATGTCTCTCCATTGTTTTTCAGAACCCACAGCTGTTGATTGAAACAAACAAGCAAAAGAAAAGCATATTTACCAACGTAGAGTTGGAATAGTAGTAACTCTTTGTGGGTCAAGGCCAAGAAGTTCACGAGTTCGATTTCCGTTGAGAGAGATCTGCTTTCCAAAAAAAGTTAATTTAACATGGTCTTGGTCCTGGCCCAAAGAGATTAGGTGCCCACGGGCTCTGAACTTCCTGGTTATCCAAAAAAAACATATTTAGGTCACCACTAAACAAATATGTTAATCAATTAGAATTATCTTCCGCATCTAATGTCATCAAAATCTCCACATCTTCATATAGTATCAAAGAAACGGAAATTGAGCGGTTTCTCTTCCAAAAATAATTGGAATCAACTCCGGACGGTGGTAACTCCTAAGGATTGGTATCCGGCAGTGTGATTTCTTTCTGCGACTCCTAAATATTTCTTCATAGTTTGTTTTGCAATTCAAAACACGCTTTCAACTAGCGATCCAACGTTAAATTGAAATCAAGGGGGAATTTGAGTTATGGTTTTTGTGATCAGGTTTTGGAATCGCGTGATCATCTATTCATTGCTTACAGTTTTACTTCTTTGATATGGGATAAGCTCTCAAGAGGGATTCTGCTACAGCGATCTACACAACACTTTGAACATATTGTTACTCTTATCTCCGGCTCGGCGCTTGGAGGTACTCACCAGTTTCTTTTGAGGTACGTCTTTCAAGCAACGGTTTATGTCATTTGGCAAGAGAAAAATAGGAGACGTCACAGTGAGCCACCCAAAGATCAAGGTACCCTAATCAAAGACATTGATGGAATTGTGCGAAATCGGCTTTGGTCTCTCCAGTCGCACATGAAGTATCTGAAGGGTTTGAGAGATTAGTTTACCTTCATGAGACGCTGATATTGGTTTTAGGCCTTCGATTTTTTTTTTCACTCTTTTTATTCTTTCATCTCAATTGGAAATGATGGTACTCTTTTTCCCAAAACCGGTTTTGTCCCATTTGAGTTTTCTGATATTGGGTTTTAACGAAATCCTTATCCCCAATTTATTTATCGTGCTTTCTCTTCTGTCTTTTTTCTTCAAATTGTTTTTGCCTACGAATTACAATTGTTGTAAAAACGGTTTTTCATTAACATAATGTAACAAAATATTTTTTTTTTTAAAAAGAAACAGAAATTGTTCTTCTTGAGAATACCATACAATTATACATCAAAGACCTAAA
The DNA here is from genome assembly GCA_963922655.1 of Cardamine chenopodiifolia. Taxonomy (NCBI): domain Eukaryota; kingdom Viridiplantae; phylum Streptophyta; class Magnoliopsida; order Brassicales; family Brassicaceae; genus Cardamine; species Cardamine chenopodiifolia. The sequence continues at coordinate 9,454,317 of OZ000486.1, read as the reverse complement.
GAAGAAGTCACTGAAACGATGGTGTTTGTATGGCCAAGATATTTCTCGATAGCAGCACCTTCACACACAACAAGACTTGCATTCAAACCAATAAACCACAAATCTATGACCCTTGCTCCTTGATCTCCAGCAACCTTTAACACCTAAACAAAACCACATTCAAATTAAAGAGAGATAAGATTGTTTAGCCTGGCCACCAAGTTGAAAGCATCCAATGATAGACAGAAAATTCAAAAGATGATTTGAATAACGGAACCTGCAAATTACCTTAAGCCGGAATTCATCTTAAACATCCAAATCAATGTACATGGAATGGTCAGCAAGAGTCATGTCTTCACTAGTGGCAAACTCTATTCCAGAAGAAGATACTTGATTGTATTTCTTTGATGTGCCAAAATATGCAGCTTGCTGAATTGGACGAGGACGAAAAATAGATTCGAGATCAAAAACTCGGCTTCGGTCACCTGCCTTTTCGCTATTTTGTCCAAGTTGTTTAACATTGTAAAGGGATTCGCTCATTCTGACTACAATATCACTAAATAACAATTTTTCAGCTACAACTTCAGATACATATAACCTTTTCACTTATTTAGAATATTCACGAGGTCTCCTTTCTAAAGTAAATCAGTTATAATTGAGTTTGATCAACTAATAACCAACCTGAAGCTAAAAAGACTATCCCAATATCATGTTGACAAAAGGTCACAGAATATCTCTAGCGAAAACTAGGAGAAGGCAATATAGGACTGCTAACTAGAAGGTTTCTTATTTCTCTAACATAAAAGTTAAGTGTCTACGGGTTTGCTACAAAAAGCTTTCAGCAATTTGTGCTGCTATTAAACTGAAGTAGTAACAATTAAAAACAAATGTTCACATCTATGATACTAACTCCTTGCCTCACCTATAAATCATTGAGCAAATAATTTAAGCACAGTTGAAAACTTACTCTTTCCTTTCTTGTTTTAATTTACTTTAGAATTTAGGGGGCTCGCAAAGATAAAGTACCTCCTTTGAAGCACCGTCTTCAAAATTTTCAAGAATTAATCCTAACTGTCAGGTGACATGTGAACAAGTCGTTGTCGATGTCTCTCAATTTTTTTTAGAACCCACAGCTGTTGATTGAAACAAACAAGCAAAAGAAAAGCATATTTACCAACATAGAGTTGGAATAGTAGTAACTCTTTGTGGGTCAAGGCCAAGAAGTTCACGAGTTTGATTTCCGTTGAGAGAGATCTACTTTCCGAAAAAAGTTAATTTAACATGGTCTTGATCCTGCCCCAGAGAGATTAGGCGACCACGAGCTCTGAACCTCCTGATTATCCAAAAAAGCATATTTAAGTCACCACAAAACAAATATGTTAATCAATTAGAATTATCTTCCGCATCTAATGTCATCAAAATCTCCACATCTTCATATCGTATCAAAGAAACGGAAATTGAGCGGTTTCTCTTCCAAAAATACTTGGAATCAACTCCGGACGGTGGTAACTCCTAAGGATTGGTATCCGGCAGTGTGATTTCTTTCTGCGACTCCTAAATATTTCTTCATAGTTTGGTTTGCAATTCAAAACCCGCTTTCAACGAGCGATCCAATGCTAAATTGAAATCAAGGGGGGTTTGAGTTGTGGTTTTTGTGATCAGGTTTTGGAATCGCGTGATCATCTATTCATTGCTTACAGTTTTACTTCTTTGATATGGGATAAGCTCTCAAGAGGGATTCTGCTACAGCGATCTACACAACACTTTGAACACATTGTTACTCTTATCTCCGGCTCGGCGCTTGGAGGTACTCACCAGTTTCTTTTGAGGTACGTCTTTCAAGCAACGGTTTATGTCATTTGGCAAGAGCAAAATAGGAGACGTCACAGTGAGCCGCCCAAAGATCAAGGCACCCTAATCAAAGACATTGAAGGAATTGTGCGAATTCGGCTTTGGTCTCATCAGTCGCACAGGAAGTATCTGAAGGGTTTGAGAGATTAGTTTACCTTCATGAGACGCTGATATTGGTTTTTGGCCTTCGATTTTTTGTTTTCACTCTTTTTATTCTTTCATCTCAATTGGAAATGATGGTACTCTTTTTCCCAAAACCGTTTTTGTTCCATTTGAGTTTTCTGAGATTGGGTTTTAACGAAATCATTATGCCCAATTTTTTTATCGAGCTTTATCTTCTATCTTTTTCCTTCAAATTGTTTTTGCCTACGGATTACAGTTGTTGTAAAAACGGGTTTTCTTTAATATAATTTTACATAATATTTTTTGAAAAAAAGAAACGGAAATTGATCTTCTTGAGAATACCATACAATTATACATCAATGACATAAAGAAGAAGTCACTGAAACGATGGTGTTTGTATGGCCAAGATATTTCTCGACAGCAGCACCTTCGCACCCAACAAGACTTGCATTGCAACCAATAAACCACGAATCTATGACCCTTGCTCCTTGATCTCCAGCAACCTTTAACACCTAAACAAAACCATATTCAAATTAACGGGAGAAAAGATTGTTCAGCATGGCCACCAAGTTGAAAGCATCCAATGATAGACAGAAAATTCAAAAGATTATTTGAATCACGGAACCTGCAAATTACCTTAAGCCGGAATTCATCTTAAACATCCAAATCAATGTACATGGAATGGTCAGCAAGAGTCATGTCTTCACTAGTGGCAGACTTTGTTCCAGAAGAAGATACTTGATTATACTTCTTTGATGTGCCAAAATATGCAGCTTGTTGAATTGGACGAGGATGAAAAATAGATTCAAGATCAAAAACTCGGCTCCGGTCATCTGCCTTTTTGCTATTTTGTCCAAGGTTTTTAACATTGTAAAGGGATTCGCTCATCCTGACTACAATATCACTAAATAACAATTTTCAGCTACAACTTCAGATACATATAACCTTTTCACTTATTTAGAATATCCACGAGCTCTCCTTTCTAAAGTAAATCAGTTCTAATTGAGTTTTATGAACTAATAACCAACCTGAAGCTAAAAAGACTATCCCAATATCATGTTGACAAAAGGTCACAGAATATCTCTAGCGAAAACTAGGAGAAGGCAATATAGGACTGCTAACTAGAAGGTTTCTTATTTCTCTAACATAAAAGTTAAGTGTCTACGGGTTTGCTACAAAAAGCTTTCAGCAATTTGTGCTGCTATTAAACTGAAGCAGTAACAATTAAAAGCAAATGTTCACATCTATGATACTAACTCCTTGCCTCACCTATAAATCATTGAGCAAATAATTTAAGCACAGTTGAAAACTTACTCTTTCCTTTCTTGTTTTGATTTACTTTAGAATCTAGGGGGCTCGCAAAAGATAAAGTACCTCCTTTGAAGCACCGTCTTCAAAATTTTCAAGAATTAATCCTAACTGTCAGGTGACATGTGAACAAGACGTTGTCGATGTCTCTCAATTGTTTTTAGAACCCATAGTTGTTGATTGAAACAAACAAGCAAAAGAAAAGCATATTTACCAACATAGAGTTGGAATAGTAGTAACTCTTTGTGGGTCAAGGCCAAGAAGTTCACGAGTTCGATTTCCGTTGAGAGAGATCTGCGTTCCGAAAAAAGTTAATTTAACATGGTCTTGATCCTGCCCCAGAGAGATTAGGCGCCCACGGGCTCTGAACCTCCTGGTTATCCAAAAAAGCATATTTAGGTCACCACAAAACAATTATGTTAATCAATTAGAATTATCTTCCGCATCTAATGTCATCAAAATCTCCACATCTTCATATCGTATCAAAGAAACAGAAATTGAGCGGTTTCTCTTCCAAAAATACTTGGAATCAACTCCGGACGGTGGTAACTCCTAAGGATTGGTATCCGGCAGTGTTATTTCTTTCTGCGACTCCTAAATATTTCTTCATAGTTTGGTTTGCAATTCAAAACCCGCTTTCAACGGGCTATCAATGCTAAATTGAAATCAAGTGGGAATTTGAGTTGTGGTTTTTGTGATCAGGTTTTGGAATCGCGTGATCATCTATTCATTGCTTACAGTTTTACTTCTTTGATATGGGATAAGCTCTCAAGCGGGATTATGCTACAGCGATCTACACAACACTTTGAACACATTGTTACTCTTATCTCCGGCTCGGCGCTTGGATGTACTCACCAGTTTCTTTTGAGGTACGTCTTACAAGCAACGATTTATGTCATTTGGCAAGAGCAAAATAGGAGACGTCATAGTGAGCCGCCCAAAGATCAAGGTACCCTAATCAAAGACATTGATGGAATTGTGCGAAATCGGCTTTGGTCTCTCCAGTCGCACATGAAGTATCTGAAGGGTTTGAGAGATTAGTTTACCTTCATGAGACGCTGATATTGGTTTTAGGCCTTCGATTTTTTTTTTCACTCTTTTTATTCTTTCATCTCAATTGGAAATGATGGTACTCTTTTTCCCAAAACCGGTTTTGTCCCATTTGAGTTTTCTGATATTGGGTTTTAACGAAATCCTTATCCCCAATTTATTTATCGTGCTTTCTCTTCTGTCTTTTTTCTTCAAATTGTTTTTGCCTACGAATTACAATTGTTGTAAAAACGGTTTTTCATTAACATAATTTAACAAAATATTTTTTTTAAAAAAAAGAAACAGAAATTGTTCTTCTTGAGAATACCATACAATTATACATCAAAGACCTAAAGAAGAAGTCACTGAAACGATGGTGTCTGTATGGCCAAGATATTTCTCGATAGCAGCACCTTCACACACAACAAGACTTAAATTCAAACCAATAAACCACAATTCTATGACCCTTGCTCCTTGATCTCCAGCAACCTTTAACACCTAAACAAAACCACATTCAAATTAAAGAGAGATAAGATTGTTTAGCCTGGCCACCAAGTTGAAAGCATCCAATGATAGACAGAAAATTCAAAAGATGATTTGAATAACGGAACCTGCAAATTACCTTAAGCCGGAATTCATCTTAAACATCCAAATCAATGTACATGGAATGGTCAGCAAGAGTCATGTTTTCACTAGTGGCAAACTCTGTTCCAGAAGAAGATACTTGATTGTATTTCTTTGATGTGCCAAAATATGCAGCTTGCTGAATTGGACGAGGACGAAAAATAGATTCGAGATCAAAAACTCGGCTTCGGTCATCTGCCTTTTCGCTATTTTGTCCAAGTTGTTTAACATTGTAAAGGGATTCGCTCATTCTGACTACAATATCACTAAATAACAATTTTTTAGCTACAACTTCAGATACATATAACCTTTTCACTTATTTAGAATATTCACGAGGTCTCCTTTCTAAAGTAAATCAGTTATAATTGAGTTTGATCAACTAATAACCAACCTGAAGCTAAAAAGACTATCCCAATATCATGTTGACAAAAGGTCACAGAATATCTCTAGCGAAAACTAGGAGAAGGCAATATAGGACTGCTAACTAGAAGGTTTCTTATTTCTCTAACATAAAAGTTAAGTGTCTACGGGTTTGCTACAAAAAGCTTTCAGCAATTTGTGCTGCTATTAAACTGAAGCAGTAACAATTAAAAACAAATGTTCACATCTATGATACTAACTCCTTGCCTCACCTATAAATCATTGAGCAAATAATTTAAGCACAGTTGAAAACTTACTCTTTCCTTTCTTGTTTTAATTTACTTTAGAATTTAGGGGGCTCGCAAAGATAAAGTACCTCCTTTGAAGCACCGTCTTCAAAATTTTCAAGAATTAATCCTAACTGTCAGGTGACATGTGAACAAGTCGTTGTCGATGTCTCTCAATTTTTTTTAGAACCCACAGCTGTTGATTGAAACAAACAAGCAAAAGAAAAGCATATTTACCAACATAGAGTTGGAATAGTAGTAACTCTTTGTGGGTCAAGGCCAAGAAGTTCACGAGTTTGATTTCCGTTGAGAGAGATCTACTTTCCGAAAAAAGTTAATTTAACATGGTCTTGATCCTGCCCCAGAGAGATTAGGCGACCACGAGCTCTGAACCTCCTGATTATCCAAAAAAGCATATTTAGGTCACCACAAAACAAATATGTTAATCAATTAGAATTATCTTCCGCATCTAATGTCATCAAAATCTCCACATCTTCATATCGTATCAAAGAAACGGAAATTGAGCGGTTTCTTTTCCAAAAATACTTGGAATCAACTCCGGACGGTGGTAACTCCTAAGGATTGGTATCCGGCAGTGTGATTTCTTTCTGCGACTCCTAAATATTTCTTCATAGTTTGGTTTGCAATTCAAAACCCGCTTTCAACGAGCGATCCAATGCTAAATTGAAATCAAGGGGGGTTTGAGTTGTGGTTTTTGTGATCAGGTTTTGGAATCGCGTGATCATCTATTCATTGCTTACAGTTTTACTTCTTTGATATGGGATAAGCTCTCAAGAGGGATTCTGCTACAGCGATCTACACAACACTTTGAACACATTGTTACTCTTATCTCCGGCTCGGCGCTTGGAGGTACTCACCAGTTTCTTTTGAGGTACGTCTTTCAAGCAACGGTTTATGTCATTTGGCAAGAGCAAAATAGGAGACGTCACAGTGAGCCGCCCAAAGATCAAGGCACCCTAATCAAAGACATTGAAGGAATTGTGCGAATTCGGCTTTGGTCTCATCAGTCGCACAGGAAGTATCTGAAGGGTTTGAGAGATTAGTTTACCTTCATGAGACGCTGATATTGGTTTTTGGCCTTCGATTTTTTGTTTTCACTCTTTTTATTCTTTCATCTCAATTGGAAATGATGGTACTCTTTTTCCCAAAACCGGTTTTGTTCCATTTGAGTTTTCTGAGATTGGGTTTTAACGAAATCATTATGCCCAATTTTTTTATCGAGCTTTATCTTCTGTCTTTTTCCTTCAAATTGTTTTTGCCTACGGATTACAGTTATTGTAAAAACGGGTTTTCTTTAATATAATTTTACATAATATTTTTTGAAAAAAAGAAACGGAAATTGATCTTCTTGAGAATACCATACAATTATACATCAATGACATAAAGAAGAAGTCACTGAAACGATGGTGTTTGTATGGCCAAGATATTTCTCGACAGCAGCACCTTCGCACCCAACAAGACTTGCATTGCAACCAATAAACCACGAATCTATGACCCTTGCTCCTTGATCTCCAGCAACCTTTAACACCTAAACAAAACCATATTCAAATTAACGGGAGAAAAGATTGTTCAGCATGGCCACCAAGTTGAAAGCATCCAATGATAGACAGAAAATTCAAAAGATTATTTGAATCACGGAACCTGCAAATTACCTTAAGCCGGAATTCATCTTAAACATCCAAATCAATGTACATGGAATGGTCAGCAAGAGTCATGTCTTCACTAGTGGCAGACTTTGTTCCAGAAGAAGATACTTGATTATACTTCTTTGATGTGCCAAAATATGCAGCTTGTTGAATTGGACGAGGATGAAAAATAGATTCAAGATCAAAAACTCGGCTCCGGTCATCTGCCTTTTTGCTATTTTGTCCAAGGTTTTTAACATTGTAAAGGGATTCGCTCATCCTGACTACAATATCACTAAATAACAATTTTCAGCTACAACTTCAGATACATATAACCTTTTCACTTATTTAGAATATCCACGAGCTCTCCTTTCTAAAGTAAATCAGTTCTAATTGAGTTTTATGAACTAATAACCAACCTGAAGCTAAAAAGACTATCCCAATATCATGTTGACAAAAGGTCACAGAATATCTCTAGCGAAAACTAGGAGAAGGCAATATAGGACTGCTAACTAGAAGGTTTCTTATTTCTCTAACATAAAAGTAAGTGTCTACGGGTTTGCTACAAAAAGCTTTCAGCAATTTGTGCTGCTATTAAACTGAAGCAGTAACAATTAAAAGCAAATGTTCACATCTATGATACTAACTCCTTGCCTCACCTATAAATCATTGAGCAAATAATTTAAGCACAGTTGAAAACTTACTCTTTCCTTTCTTGTTTTGATTTACTTTAGAATCTAGGGGGCTCGCAAAAGATAAAGTACCTCCTTTGAAGCACCGTCTTCAAAATTTTCAAGAATTAATCCTAACTGTCAGGTGACATGTGAACAAGACGTTGTCGATGTCTCTCAATTGTTTTTAGAACCCATAGTTGTTGATTGAAACAAACAAGCAAAAGAAAAGCATATTTACCAACATAGAGTTGGAATAGTAGTAACTCTTTGTGGGTCAAGGCCAAGAAGTTCACGAGTTCGATTTCCGTTGAGAGAGATCTGCGTTCCGAAAAAAGTTAATTTAACATGGTCTTGATCCTGCCCCAGAGAGATTAGGCGCCCACGGGCTCTGAACCTCCTGGTTATCCAAAAAAGCATATTTAGGTCACCACAAAACAATTATGTTAATCAATTAGAATTATCTTCCGCATCTAATGTCATCAAAATCTCCACATCTTCATATCGTATCAAAGAAACAGAAATTGAGCGGTTTCTCTTCCAAAAATACTTGGAATCAACTCCGGACGGTGGTAACTCCTAAGGATTGGTATCCGGCAGTGTTATTTCTTTCTGCGACTCCTAAATATTTCTTCATAGTTTGGTTTGCAATTCAAAACCCGCTTTCAACGGGCTATCAATGCTAAATTGAAATCAAGTGGGAATTTGAGTTGTGGTTTTTGTGATCAGGTTTTGGAATCGCGTGATCATCTATTCATTGCTTACAGTTTTACTTCTTTGATATGGGATAAGCTCTCAAGCGGGATTATGCTACAGCGATCTACACAACACTTTGAACACATTGTTACTCTTATCTCCGGCTCGGCGCTTGGATGTACTCACCAGTTTCTTTTGAGGTACGTCTTACAAGCAACGATTTATGTCATTTGGCAAGAGCAAAATAGGAGACGTCATAGTGAGCCGCCCAAAGATCAAGGTACCCTAATCAAAGACATTGATGGAATTGTGCGAAATCGGCTTTGGTCTCTCCAGTCGCACATGAAGTATCTGAAGGGTTTGAGAGATTAGTTTACCTTCATGAGACGCTGATATTGGTTTTAGGCCTTCGATTTTTTTTTTCACTCTTTTTATTCTTTCATCTCAATTGGAAATGATGGTACTCTTTTTCCCAAAACCGGTTTTGTCCCATTTGAGTTTTCTGATATTGGGTTTTAACGAAATCCTTATCCCCAATTTATTTATCGTGCTTTCTCTTCTGTCTTTTTTGTTCAAATTGTTTTTGCCTACGAATTACAATTGTTGTAAAAACGGTTTTTCATTAACATAATTTAACAAAATATTTTTTTTAAAAAAAAGAAACAAAAATTGTTCTTCTTGTGAATACCATACAATTATACATCAAAGACCTAAAGAAGAAGTCACTGAAACGATGGTGTTTGTATGGCCAAGATATTTCTCGATAGCAGCACCTTCACACACAACAAGACTTGCATTCAAACCAATAAACCACAATTCTATGACCCTTGCTCCTTGATCTCCAGCAACCTTTAACACCTAAACAAAACCACATTCAAATTAAAGAGAGATAAGATTGTTTAGCCTGGCCACCAAGTTGAAAGCATCCAATGATAGACAGAAAATTCAAAAGATGATTTGAATAACGGAACCTGCAAATTACCTTAAGCCGGAATTCATCTTAAACATCCAAATCAATGTACATGGAATGGTCAGCAAGAGTCATGTTTTCACTAGTGGCAAACTCTGTTCCAGAAGAAGATACTTGATTGTATTTCTTTGATGTGCCAAAATATGCAGCTTGCTGAATTGGACGAGGACGAAAAATAGATTCGAGATCAAAAACTCGGCTTCGGTCATCTGCCTTTTCGCTATTTTGTCCAAGTTGTTTAACATTGTAAAGGGATTCGCTCATTCTGACTACAATATCACTAAATAACAATTTTTTAGCTACAACTTCAGATACATATAACCTTTTCACTTATTTAGAATATTCACGAGGTCTCCTTTCTAAAGTAAATCAGTTATAATTGAGTTTGATCAACTAATAACCAACCTGAAGCTAAAAAGACTATCCCAATATCATGTTGACAAAAGGTCACAGAATATCTCTAGCGAAAACTAGGAGAAGGCAATATAGGACTGCTAACTAGAAGGTTTCTTATTTCTCTAACATAAAAGTTAAGTGTCTACGGGTTTGCTACAAAAAGCTTTCAGCAATTTGTGCTGCTATTAAACTGAAGCAGTAACAATTAAAAACAAATGTTCACATCTATGATACTAACTCCTTGCCTCACCTATAAATCATTGAGCAAATAATTTAAGCACAGTTGAAAACTTACTCTTTCCTTTCTTGTTTTAATTTACTTTAGAATTTAGGGGGCTCGCAAAGATAAAGTACCTCCTTTGAAGCACCGTCTTCAAAATTTTCAAGAATTAATCCTAACTGTCAGGTGACATGTGAACAAGTCGTTGTCGATGTCTCTCAATTTTTTTTAGAACCCACAGCTGTTGATTGAAACAAACAAGCAAAAGAAAAGCATATTTACCAACATAGAGTTGGAATAGTAGTAACTCTTTGTGGGTCAAGGCCAAGAAGTTCACGAGTTTGATTTCCGTTGAGAGAGATCTACTTTCCGAAAAAAGTTAATTTAACATGGTCTTGATCCTGCCCCAGAGAGATTAGGCGACCACGAGCTCTGAACCTCCTGATTATCCAAAAAAGCATATTTAGGTCACCACAAAACAAATATGTTAATCAATTAGAATTATCTTCCGCATCTAATGTCATCAAAATCTCCACATCTTCATATCGTATCAAAGAAACGGAAATTGAGCGGTTTCTTTTCCAAAAATACTTGGAATCAACTCCGGACGGTGGTAACTCCTAAGGATTGGTATCCGGCAGTGTGATTTCTTTCTGCGACTCCTAAATATTTCTTCATAGTTTGGTTTGCAATTCAAAACCCGCTTTCAACGAGCGATCCAATGCTAAATTGAAATCAAGGGGGGTTTGAGTTGTGGTTTTTGTGATCAGGTTTTGGAATCGCGTGATCATCTATTCATTGCTTACAGTTTTACTTCTTTGATATGGGATAAGCTCTCAAGAGGGATTCTGCTACAGCGATCTACACAACACTTTGAACACATTGTTACTCTTATCTCCGGCTCGGCGCTTGGAGGTACTCACCAGTTTCTTTTGAGGTACGTCTTTCAAGCAACGGTTTATGTCATTTGGCAAGAGCAAAATAGGAGACGTCACAGTGAGCCGCCCAAAGATCAAGGCACCCTAATCAAAGACATTGAAGGAATTGTGCGAATTCGGCTTTGGTCTCATCAGTCGCACAGGAAGTATCTGAAGGGTTTGAGAGATTAGTTTACCTTCATGAGACGCTGATATTGGTTTTTGGCCTTCGATTTTTTGTTTTCACTCTTTTTATTCTTTCATCTCAATTGGAAATGATGGTACTCTTTTTCCCAAAACCGGTTTTGTTCCATTTGAGTTTTCTGAGATTGGGTTTTAACGAAATCATTATGCCCAATTTTTTTATCGAGCTTTATCTTCTGTCTTTTTCCTTCAAATTGTTTTTGCCTACGGATTACAGTTATTGTAAAAACGGGTTTTCTTTAATATAATTTTACATAATATTTTTTGAAAAAAAGAAACGGAAATTGATCTTCTTGAGAATACCATACAATTATACATCAATGACATAAAGAAGAAGTCACTGAAACGATGGTGTTTGTATGGCCAAGATATTTCTCGACAGCAGCACCTTCGCACCCAACAAGACTTGCATTGCAACCAATAAACCACGAATCTATGACCCTTGCTCCTTGATCTCCAGCAACCTTTAACACCTAAACAAAACCATATTCAAATTAACGGGAGAAAAGATTGTTCAGCATGGCCACCAAGTTGAAAGCATCCAATGATAGACAGAAAATTCAAAAGATTATTTGAATCACGGAACCTGCAAATTACCTTAAGCCGGAATTCATCTTAAACATCCAAATCAATGTACATGGAATGGTCAGCAAGAGTCATGTCTTCACTAGTGGCAGACTTTGTTCCAGAAGAAGATACTTGATTATACTTCTTTGATGTGCCAAAATATGCAGCTTGTTGAATTGGACGAGGATGAAAAATAGATTCAAGATCAAAAACTCGGCTCCGGTCATCTGCCTTTTTGCTATTTTGTCCAAGGTTTTTAACATTGTAAAGGGATTCGCTCATCCTGACTACAATATCACTAAATAACAATTTTCAGCTACAACTTCAGATACATATAACCTTTTCACTTATTTAGAATATCCACGAGCTCTCCTTTCTAAAGTAAATCAGTTCTAATTGAGTTTTATGAACTAATAACCAACCTGAAGCTAAAAAGACTATCCCAATATCATGTTGACAAAAGGTCACAGAATATCTCTAGCGAAAACTAGGAGAAGGCAATATAGGACTGCTAACTAGAAGGTTTCTTATTTCTCTAACATAAAAGTTAAGTGTCTACGGGTTTGCTACAAAAAGCTTTCAGCAATTTGTGCTGCTATTAAACTGAAGCAGTAACAATTAAAAGCAAATGTTCACATCTATGATACTAACTCCTTGCCTCACCTATAAATCATTGAGCAAATAATTTAAGCACAGTTGAAAACTTACTCTTTCCTTTCTTGTTTTGATTTACTTTAGAATCTAGGGGGCTCGCAAAAGATAAAGTACCTCCTTTGAAGCACCGTCTTCAAAATTTTCAAGAATTAATCCTAACTGTCAGGTGACATGTGAACAAGACGTTGTCGATGTCTCTCAATTGTTTTTAGAACCCATAGTTGTTGATTGAAACAAACAAGCAAAAGAAAAGCATATTTACCAACATAGAGTTGGAATAGTAGTAACTCTTTGTGGGTCAAGGCCAAGAAGTTCACGAGTTCGATTTCCGTTGAGAGAGATCTGCGTTCCGAAAAAAGTTAATTTAACATGGTCTTGATCCTGCCCCAGAGAGATTAGGCGCCCACGGGCTCTGAACCTCCTGGTTATCCAAAAAAGCATATTTAGGTCACCACAAAACAATTATGTTAATCAATTAGAATTATCTTCCGCATCTAATGTCATCAAAATCTCCACATCTTCATATCGTATCAAAGAAACAGAAATTGAGCGGTTTCTCTTCCAAAAATACTTGGAATCAACTCCGGACGGTGGTAACTCCTAAGGATTGGTATCCGGCAGTGTTATTTCTTTCTGCGACTCCTAAATATTTCTTCATAGTTTGGTTTGCAATTCAAAACCCGCTTTCAACGGGCTATCAATGCTAAATTGAAATCAAGTGGGAATTTGAGTTGTGGTTTTTGTGATCAGGTTTTGGAATCGCGTGATCATCTATTCATTGCTTACAGTTTTACTTCTTTGATATGGGATAAGCTCTCAAGCGGGATTATGCTACAGCGATCTACACAACACTTTGAACACATTGTTACTCTTATCTCCGGCTCGGCGCTTGGATGTACTCACCAGTTTCTTTTGAGGTACGTCTTACAAGCAACGATTTATGTCATTTGGCAAGAGCAAAATAGGAGACGTCATAGTGAGCCGCCCAAAGATCAAGGTACCCTAATCAAAGACATTGATGGAATTGTGCGAAATCGGCTTTGGTCTCTCCAGTCGCACATGAAGTATCTGAAGGGTTTGAGAGATTAGTTTACCTTCATGAGACGCTGATATTGGTTTTAGGCCTTCGATTTTTTTTTTCACTCTTTTTATTCTTTCATCTCAATTGGAAATGATGGTACTCTTTTTCCCAAAACCGGTTTTGTCCCATTTGAGTTTTCTGATATTGGGTTTTAACGAAATCCTTATCCCCAATTTATTTATCGTGCTTTCTCTTCTGTCTTTTTTGTTCAAATTGTTTTTGCCTACGAATTACAATTGTTGTAAAAACGGTTTTTCATTAACATAATTTAACAAAATATTTTTTTTAAAAAAAAGAAACAAAAATTGTTCTTCTTGTGAATACCATACAATTATACATCAAAGACCTAAAGAAGAAGTCACTGAAACGATGGTGTTTGTATGGCCAAGATATTTCTCGATAGCAGCACCTTCACACACAACAAGACTTGCATTCAAACCAATAAACCACAATTCTATGACCCTTGCTCCTTGATCTCCAGCAACCTTTAACACCTAAACAAAACCACATTCAAATTAAAGAGAGATAAGATTGTTTAGCCTGGCCACCAAGTTGAAAGCATCCAATGATAGACAGAAAATTCAAAAGATTATTTGAATCACGGAACCTGCAAATTACCTTAAGCCGGAATTCATCTTAAACATCCAAATCAATGTACATGGAATGGTCAGTAAGAGTCATGTCTTCACTAGTGGCAGACTCTGTTCCAGAAGAAGATACTTGATTGTATTTCTTTGATGTGCCAAAATATGCAGCTTGCTGAATTGGACGAGGACGAAAAATAGATTCGAGATCAAAAACTCGGCTTCGGTCATCTGCCTTTTCACTATTTTGTCCAAGTTGTTTAACATTGTAAAGGGATTCGCTCATTCTGACTACAATATCACTAAATAACAATTTTTCAGCTACAACTTCAGATACATATAACCTTTTCACTTATTTAGAATATTCACGAGGTCTCCTTTCTAAAGTAAATCAGTTATAATTGAGTTTGATCAACTAATAACCAACCTGAAGCTAAAAAGACTATCCCAATATCATGTTGACAAAAGGTCACAGAATATCTCTAGCGAAAACTAGGAGAAGGCAATATAGGACTGCTAACTAGAAGGTTACTTATTTCTCTAACATAAAAGTTAAGTGTCTACGGGTTTGCTACAAAAAGCTTTCAGCAATTTGTGCTGCTATTAAACTGAAGCAGTAACAATTAAAAACAAATGTTCACATCTATGATACTAACTCCTTGCCTCACCTATAAATCATTGAGCAAATAATTTAAGCACAGTTGAAAACTTACTCTTTCCTTTCTTGTTTTGATTTACTTTAGAATTTAGGGGGCTCGCAAAGATAAAGTACCTCCTTTGAAGCACCGTCTTCAAAATTTTCAAGAATTAATCCTAACTGTCAGGTGACATGTGAACAAGTCGTTGTCGATGTCTCTCAATTTTTTTTAGAACCCACAGCTGTTGATTGAAACAAACAAGCAAAAGAAAAGCATATTTACCAACATAGATTTAGAATAGTAGTAATTCTTTGTGGGTCAAGGCCAAGAAGTTCACGAGTTCGATTTCCGTTGAAAGAGATCTGCTTTCCGAAAAAAGTTAATTTAACATGGTCTTGATCCTGTCCCAGAGAGATTAGGCGCCCACGAGCTCTGAACCTCCTGGTTATCCAAAAAGCATATTTAGGTCACCACAAAACAAATATGTTAATCAATTAGAATTATCTTCCGCATCTAATGTCATCAAAATCTCCACATCTTCATATCGTATCAAAGAAACGGAAATTGAGCGGTTTCTCTTCCAAAAATACTTGGAATCAACTCCGGACGGTGGTAACTCCTAAGGATTGGTATCCGGCAGTGTGATTTCTTTCTGCGACTCCTAAATATTTCTTCATAGTTTGGTTTGCAATTCAAAACCAGCTTTCAACGGGCGATCCAATGCTAAATTGAAATCAAGGGGGAATTTGAGTTGTGGTTTTTGTGATCAGATTTTGGAATCGCGTGACCATCTATTCATTGCTTACAGTTTTACTTCTTTGATATGGGATAAGCTCTCAAGAGGGATTCTGCTACAGCGATCTACACAACACTTTGAACACATTGTTACTCTTATCTCCGGCTCGGCGCTTGGAGGTACTCACCAGTTTCTTTTAAGGTACGTCTTTCAATCAACGGTTTATGTCATTTGGCAAGAGCAAAATAGGAGACGTCACAGTGAGCTGCCCAAAGATCAAGGCACCCTAATCAAAGACATTGAAGGAATTGTGCGAATTCGGCTTTGGTCTCTCCAGTCGCACAGGAAGTATCTGAAGGGTTTGAGAGATTAGTTTACCTTCATGAGACGCTGGTATTGGTTTTTGGCCTTCGATTTTTTGTTTTCACTCTTTTTATTCTTTCATCTCAATTGGAAATGATGGTACTCTTTTTCCCAAAACCGGTTTTGTCCCATTTGAGTTTTCTGAGATTGGGTTTTAATGAAATCATTATGCCCAATTTTTTTATCGAGCTTTATCTTCTATCTTTTTCCTTCAAATTGTTTTTGCCTACGGATTACAGTTGTTGTAAAAACGGGTTTTCTTTAATATAATTTTACATAATATTTTTTGAAAAAAAGAAACGGAAATTGATCTTCTTGAGAATACCATACAATTATACATCAATGACATAAAGAAGAAGTCACTGAAACGATGTTGTTTGTATGGCCAAGATATTTCTCAACAGCAGCCCCTTCGCACCCAACAAGACTTGCATTGCAACCAATAAACCACGAATCTATGACCCTTGCTCCTTGATCTCCAGCAACCTTTAACACCTAAACAAAACCATATTCAAATTAACGGGAGAAAAGATTGTTCAGCATGGCCACCAAGTTGAAAGCATCCAATGATAGACAGAAAATTCAAAAGATTATTTGAATCACGGAACCTGCAAATTACCTTAAGCCGGAATTCATCTTAAACATCCAAATCAATGTACATGGAATGGTCAGCAAGAGTCATGTCTTCACTAGTGGCAGACTTTGTTCCAGAAGAAGATACTGTATTATACTTCTTTGATGTGCCAAAATATGCAGCTTGTTGAATTGGACGAGGACGAAAAATAGATCCAAGATCAAAAACTCGGCTCCGGTCATCTGCCTTTTTGCTATTTTGTCCAAGGTTTTTAACATTGTAAAGGGATTCGCTCATCCTGACTACAATATCACTAAATAACAATTTTTCAGCTACAACTTCAGATACATATAACCTTTTCACTTATTTGGAATATCCACGAGCACTCCTTTCTAAAGTAAATCAGTTCTAATTGAGTTTTATGAACTAATAACCAACCTGAAGCTAAAAAGACTATCCCAATATCATGTTGACAAAAGGTCACAGAATATCTCTAGCGAAAACTAGGAGAAGGCAATATAGGACTGCTAACTAGAAGGTTTCTTATTTCTCTAACATAAAAGTTAAGTGTCTACGGGTTTGCTACAAAAAGCTTTCAGCAATTTGTGCTGCCATTAAACTGAAGCAGTAACAATTAAAAACAAATGTTCACATCTATGATACTAACTCCTTGCCTCACCTATAAATCATTGAGCAAATAATTTAAGCACAGTTGAAAACTTACTCTTTCCTTTCTTGTTTTGATTTACTTTAGAATTTAGGGGGCTCGCAAAAGATAAAGTACCTCCTTCGAAGCACCGTCTTCAAAATTTTCAAGAATTAATCCTAACTGTCAGGTGACATGTGAACAAGTCGTTGTCGATGTCTCTCAATTGTTTTTAGAACCCGTAGCTGTTGATTGAAACAAACAAGCAAAAGAAAAGCATATTTACCAACATAGAGTTGGAATAGTAGTAACTCTTTGTGGGTCAAGGCCAAGAAGTTCACGAGTTCGATTTCCGTTGAGAGAGATCTGCTTTCTGAAAAAAGTTAATTTAACATGGTCTTGATCCTGCCCCAGAGAGATTAGGCGCCCACGGGCTCTGAAACTCCTGGTTATCCAAAACAATTATGTTAATCAATTATAATTATCTTCCGCATCTAATGTCATCAAAATCTCCACATCTTCATATCATATCAAAGAAACAGAAATTGAGCGGTTTCTCTTCCAAAAATACTTGGAATCAACTCCGGACGGTGGTAACTCCTAAGGATTGGTATCCGGCAGTGTGATTTCTTTCTGCGACTCCTAAATATTTCTTCATAGTTTGGTTTGCAATTCAAAACCGACTTTCAACGGGCGATCCAATGCTAAATTGAAATCAAGGGGGAATTTGAGTTGTGGTTTTTGTGATCAGGTTTTGGAATCGCGTGATCATCTATTCATTGCTTACAGTTATACTTCTTTGATATGGTATAAGCTCTCAAGCGGGATTATGCTACAGCGATCTACACAACACTTTGAACACATTGTTACTCTTATCTCCGGCTTGGCGCTTGGATGTACTCACCAGTTTCTTTTGAGGTACGTCTTACGAGCAACGGTTTATGTCATTTGGCAAGAGCAAAATAGGAGACGTCATAGTGAGCCGCCGAAAGATCAAGGTAACCTAATCAAAGACATTGATGGAATTGTGCGAAATCGGCTTTGGTCTCTCCAGTCGCACATGAAGTATCTGAAGGGTTTGAGAGATTAGTTTACCTTCATGAGACGCTGATATTGGGTTTAGGCCTTCGATTTTTTTTTTTCACTCTTTTTATTCTTTCATCTCAATTGGAAATGATGGTACTCTTTTTCCCAAAACCGGTTTTGTCCCATTTGAGTTTTCTGATATTGGGTTTTAACGAAATCCTTATCCCCAATTTATTTATCGTGCTTTCTCTTCTGTCTTTTTTGTTCAAATTGTTTTTGCCTACGAATTACAATTGTTGTAAAAACGGTTTTTCATTAACATAATTTAACAAAATATTTTTTTTAAAAAAAAGAAACAAAAATTGTTCTTCTTGTGAATACCATACAATTATACATCAAAGACCTAAAGAAGAAGTCACTGAAACGATGGTGTTTGTATGGCCAAGATATTTCTCGATAGCAGCACCTTCACACACAACAAGACTTGCATTCAAACCAATAAACCACAATTCTATGACCCTTGCTCCTTGATCTCCAGCAACCTTTAACACCTAAACAAAACCACATTCAAATTAAAGAGAGATAAGATTGTTTAGCCTGGCCACCAAGTTGAAAGCATCCAATGATAGACAGAAAATTCAAAAGATTATTTGAATCACGGAACCTGCAAATTACCTTAAGCCGGAATTCATCTTAAACATCCAAATCAATGTACATGGAATGGTCAGTAAGAGTCATGTCTTCACTAGTGGCAGACTCTGTTCCAGAAGAAGATACTTGATTGTATTTCTTTGATGTGCCAAAATATGCAGCTTGCTGAATTGGACGAGGACGAAAAATAGATTCGAGATCAAAAACTCGGCTTCGGTCATCTGCCTTTTCACTATTTTGTCCAAGTTGTTTAACATTGTAAAGGGATTCGCTCATTCTGACTACAATATCACTAAATAACAATTTTTCAGCTACAACTTCAGATACATATAACCTTTTCACTTATTTAGAATATTCACGAGGTCTCCTTTCTAAAGTAAATCAGTTATAATTGAGTTTGATCAACTAATAACCAACCTGAAGCTAAAAAGACTATCCCAATATCATGTTGACAAAAGGTCACAGAATATCTCTAGCGAAAACTAGGAGAAGGCAATATAGGACTGCTAACTAGAAGGTTACTTATTTCTCTAACATAAAAGTTAAGTGTCTACGGGTTTGCTACAAAAAGCTTTCAGCAATTTGTGCTGCTATTAAACTGAAGCAGTAACAATTAAAAACAAATGTTCACATCTATGATACTAACTCCTTGCCTCACCTATAAATCATTGAGCAAATAATTTAAGCACAGTTGAAAACTTACTCTTTCCTTTCTTGTTTTGATTTACTTTAGAATTTAGGGGGCTCGCAAAGATAAAGTACCTCCTTTGAAGCACCGTCTTCAAAATTTTCAAGAATTAATCCTAACTGTCAGGTGACATGTGAACAAGTCGTTGTCGATGTCTCTCAATTTTTTTTAGAACCCACAGCTGTTGATTGAAACAAACAAGCAAAAGAAAAGCATATTTACCAACATAGATTTAGAATAGTAGTAATTCTTTGTGGGTCAAGGCCAAGAAGTTCACGAGTTCGATTTCCGTTGAAAGAGATCTGCTTTCCGAAAAAAGTTAATTTAACATGGTCTTGATCCTGTCCCAGAGAGATTAGGCGCCCACGAGCTCTGAACCTCCTGGTTATCCAAAAAGCATATTTAGGTCACCACAAAACAAATATGTTAATCAATTAGAATTATCTTCCGCATCTAATGTCATCAAAATCTCCACATCTTCATATCGTATCAAAGAAACAGAAATTGAGCGGTTTCTCTTCCAAAAATACTTGGAATCAACTCCGGACGGTGGTAACTCCTAAGGATTGGTATCCGGCAGTGTGATTTCTTTCTGCGACTCCTAAATATTTCTTCATAGTTTGGTTTGCAATTCAAAACCAGCTTTCAACGGGCGATCCAATGCTAAATTGAAATCAAGGGGGAATTTGAGTTGTGGTTTTTGTGATCAGGTTTTGGAATCGCGTGATCATCTATTCATTGCTTACAGTTTTACTTCTTTGATATGGGATAAGCTCTCAAGAGGGATTCTGCTACAGCGATCTACACAACACTTTGAACACATTGTTACTCTTATCTCCGGCTCGGCGCTTGGAGGTACTCACCAGTTTCTTTTGAGGTACGTCTTTCAAGCAACGGTTTATGTCATTTGGCAAGAGCAAAATAGGAGACGTCACAGTGAGCCGCCCAAAGATCAAGGCACCCTAATCAAAGACATTGAAGGAATTGTGCGAATTCGGCTTTGGTCTCTCCAGTCGCACAGGAAGTATCTGAAGGGTTTGAGAGATTAGTTTACCTTCATGAGACGCTGATATTGGTTTTTGGCCTTCGATTTTTTGTTTTCACTCTTTTTATTCTTTCATCTCAATTGGAAATGATGGTACTCTTTTTCCCAAAACCGGTTTTGTCCCATTTGAGTTTTCTGAGATTGGGTTTTAACGAAATCATTATGCCCAATTTTTTTATCGAGCTTTATCTTCTGTCTTTTTCCTTCAAATTGTTTTTGCCTACGGATTACAGTTGTTGTAAAAACGGGTTTTCTTTAATATAATTTTACATAATATTTTTTGAAAAAAAGAAACGGAAATTGATCTTCTTGAGAATACCATACAATTATACATCAATGACATAAAGAAGAAGTCACTGAAACGATGGTGTTTGTATGGCCAAGATATTTCTCGACAGCAGCACCTTCGCACCCAACAAGACTTGCATTGCAACCAATAAACCACGAATCTATGACCCTTGCTCTTTGATCTCCAGCAACCTTTAACACCTAAACAAAACCATATTCAAATTAACGGGAGAAAAGATTGTTCAGCATGGCCACCAAGTTGAAAGCATCCAATGATAGACAGAAAATTCAAAAGATTATTTGAATCACGGAACCTGCAAATTACCTTAAGCCGGAATTCATCTTAAACATCCAAATCAATGTACATGGAATGGTCAGCAAGAGTCATGTCTTCACTAGTGGCAGACTTTGTTCCAGAAGAAGATACTTGATTATACTTCTTTGATGTGCCAAAATATGCAGCTTGTTGAATTGGACGAGGACGAAAAATAGATTCAAGATCAAAAACTCGGCTCCGGTCATCTGCCTTTTTGCTATTTTGTCCAAGGTTTTTAACATTGTAAAGGGATTTGCTCATCCTGACTACAATATCACTAAATACCAATTTTCAGCTACAACTTCAGATACATATAACCTTTTCACTTATTTAGAATATCCACGAGCTCTCCTTTCTAAAGTAAATCAGTTCTAATTGAGTTTTATGAACTAATAACCAACCTGAAGCTAAAAAGACTATCCCAATATCATGTTGACAAAAGGTCACAGAATATCTCTAGCGAAAACTAGGAGAAGGCAATATAGGACTGCTAACTAGAAGGTTTCTTATTTCTCTAACATAAAAGTTAAGTGTCTACGGGTTTGCTACAAAAAGCTTTCAGCAATTTGTGCTGCTATTAAACTGAAGCAGTAACAATTAAAAACAAATGTTCACATCTATGATACTAACTCCTTGCCTCACCTATAAATCATTGAGCAAATAATTTAAGCACAGTTGAAAACTTACTCTTTCCTTTCTTGTTTTGATTTACTTTAGAATTTAGGGGGCTCGCAAAAGATAAAGTACCTCCTTCGAAGCACCGTCTTCAAAATTTTCAAGAATTAATCCTAACTGTCAGGTGACATGTGAACAAGTCGTTGTCGATGTCTCTCAATTGTTTTTAGAATCCATAGCTGTTGATTGAAACAAACAAGCAAAAGAAAAGCATATTTACCAACATAGAGTTGGAATAGTAGTAACTCTTTGTGGGTCAAGGCCAAGAAGTTCACGAGTTCGATTTCCGTTGAGAGAGATCTGCTTTCTGAAAAAAGTTAATTTAACATGGTCTTGATCCTGTCCCAGAGAGATTAGGCGCCCACGGGCTCTGAACCTCCTGGTTATCCAAAAAAGCATATTTAGGTCACCACAAAACAATTATGTTAATCAATTATAATTATCTTCCGCATCTAATGTCATCAAAATCTCCACATCTTCATATCATATCAAAGAAACAGAAATTGAGCGGTTTCTCTTCCAAAAATACTTGGAATTAACTCCGGACGGTGGTAACTCCTAAGGATTGGTATCCGGCAGTGTGATTTCTTTCTGCGACTCCTAAATATTTCTTCATAGTTTGGTTTGCAATTCAAAACCGACTTTCAACGGGCGATCCAATGCTAAATTGAAATCAAGGGGGAATTTGAGTTGTGGTTTTTGTGATCAGGTTTTGGAATCGCGTGATCATCTATTCATTGCTTACAGTTTTACTTCTTTGATATGGGATAAGCTCTCAAGCGGGATTATGCTACAGCGATCTACACAACACTTTGAACACATTGTTACTCTTATCTCCGGCTTGGCGCTTGGATGTACTCACCAGTTTCTTTTGAGGTACGTCTTACGAGCAACGGTTTATGTCATTTGGCAAGAGCAAAATAGGAGACGTCATAGTGAGCCGCCGAAAGATCAAGGTAACCTAATCAAAGACATTGATGGAATTGTGCGAAATCGGCTTTGGTCTCTCCAGTCGCACATGAAGTATCTGAAGGGTTTGAGAGATTAGTTTACCTTCATGAGACGCTGATATTGGGTTTAGGCCTTCGATTTTTTTTTTCACTCTTTTTATTCTTTCATCTCAATTGGAAATGATGGTACTCTTTTTCCCAAAACCGGTTTTGTCCCATTTGAGTTTTCTGATATTGGGTTTTAACGAAATCCTTATCCCCAATTTATTTATCGTGCTTTCTCTTCTGTCTTTTTTGTTCAAATTGTTTTTGCCTACGAATTACAATTGTTGTAAAAACGGTTTTTAATTAACATAATTTAACAAAATATTTTTTTTTAAAAAAAGAAACAAAAATTGTTCTTCTTGTGAATACCATACAATTATACATCAAAGACCTAAAGAAGAAGTCACTGAAACGATGGTGTTTGTATGGCCAAGATATTTCTCGATAGCAGCACCTTCACACACAACAAGACTTGCATTCAAACCAATAAACCACAATTCTATGACCCTTGCTCCTTGATCTCCAGCAACCTTTAACACCTAAACAAAACCACATTCAAATTAAAGAGAGATAAGATTGTTTAGCCTGGCCACCAAGTTGAAAGCATCCAATGATAGACAGAAAATTCAAAAGATTATTTGAATCACGGAACCTGCAAATTACCTTAAGCCGGAATTCATCTTAAACATCCAAATCAATGTACATGGAATGGTCAGCAAGAGTCATGTCTTCACTAGTGGCAGACTTTGTTCCAGAAGAAGATACTTGATTGTATTTCTTTGATGTGCCAAAATATGCAGCTTGCTGAATTGGACGAGGACGAAAAATAGATTCGAGATCAAAAACTCGGCTTCGGTCATCTGCCTTTTCGCTATTTTGTCCAAGTTGTTTAACATTGTAACGGGATTCGCTCATCCTGACTACAATATCACTAAATAACAATTTTTCAGCTACAACTTCAGATACATATAACCTTTTCACTTATTTATAATATTCACGAGGTCTCCTTTCTAAAGTAAATCAGTTATAATTGAGTTTGATCAACTAATAACCAACCTTAAGCTAAAAAGACTATCCCAATATCATGTTGACAAAAGGTCACAGAGTATCTCTAGCGAAAACTAGGAGAAGGCAATATAGGACTGCTAACTAGAAGGTTTCTTATTTCTCTAACATAAAAGTTAAGTGTCTACGGGTTTGCTACAAAAAGCTTTCAGCAATTTGTGCTGCTATTAAACTGAAGTAGTAACAATTAAAAACAAATGTTCACATCTATGATACTAACTCCTTGCCTCACCTATAAATCATTGAGCAAATAATTTAAGCACAGTTGAAAACTTACTCTTTCCTTTCTTGTTTTGATTTACTTTAGAATTTAGGGGGCTCGCAAAGATAAAGTACCTCCTTTGAAGCACCGTCTTCAAAATTTTCAAGAATCAATCCTAACTGTCAGGTGACATGTGAACAAGTCGTTGTCGATGTCTCTCAATTTTTTTTAGAACCCACAGCTGTTGATTGAAACAAACAAGCAAAAGAAAAGCATATTTACCAACATAGAGTTGGAATAGTAGTAACTCTTTGTGGGTCAAGGCCAAGAAGTTCACGAGTTCGATTTCCGTTGAGAGAGATCTGCTTTCCGAAAAAAGTTAATTTAACATGGTCTTGATCCTGCCCCAGAGAGATTAGGCGCCCACGAGCTCTGAACCTCCTGGTTATCCAAAAAAGCATATTTAGGTCACCACAAAACAAATATGTTAATCAATTAGAATTATCTTCCGCATCTAATGTCATCAAAATCTCCACATCTTCATATCGTATCAAAGAAACGGAAATTGAGCGGTTTCTCTTCCAAAAATACTTGGAATCAACTCCGGACGGTGGTAACTCCTAAGGATTGGTATCCGGCAGTGTGATTTCTTTCTGCGACTCCTAAATATTTCTTCATAGTTTGGTTTGCAATTCAAAACCAGCTTTCAACTGGCGATCCAATGCTAAATTGAAATCAAGGGGGAATTTGAGTTGTGGTTTTTGTGATCAGGTTTTGGAATCGCGTGATCATCTATTCATTGCTTACAGTTTTACTTCTTTGATATGGGATAAGCTCTCAAGAGGGATTCTGCTACAGCGATCTACACAACACTTTGAACACATTGTTACTCTTATCTCCGGCTCGGCGCTTGGAGGTACTCACCAGTTTCTTTTGAGGTACGTCTTTCAAGCAACGGTTTATGTCATTTGGCAAGAGCAAAATAGGAGACGTCACAGTGAGCCGCCCAAAGATCAAGGCACCCTAATCAAAGACATTGAAGGAATTGTGCGAATTCGGCTTTGGTCTCTCCAGTCGCACAGGAAGTATCTGAAGGGTTTGAGAGATTAGTTTACCTTCATGAGACGCTGATATTGGTTTTTGGCCTTCGATTTTTTGTTTTCACTCTTTTTATTCTTTCATCTCAATTGGAAATGATGGTACTCTTTTTCCCAAAACCGGTTTTGTCCCATTTGAGTTTTCTGAGATTGGGTTTTAACGAAATCATTATGCCCAATTTTTTTATC
Organism: Cardamine chenopodiifolia; assembly: GCA_963922655.1. Taxonomy (NCBI): domain Eukaryota; kingdom Viridiplantae; phylum Streptophyta; class Magnoliopsida; order Brassicales; family Brassicaceae; genus Cardamine; species Cardamine chenopodiifolia. The sequence continues at coordinate 9,428,956 of OZ000486.1, read as the reverse complement.
GAGCTTTATCTTCTGTCTTTTTCCTTCAAATTGTTTTTGCCTACGGATTACAGTTGTTGTAAAAACGGGTTTTCTTTAATATAATTTTACATAATATTTTTTGAAAAAAAGAAACGGAAATTGATCTTCTTGAGAATACCATACAATTATACATCAATGACATAAAGAAGAAGTCACTGAAACGATGGTGTTTGTATGGCCAAGATATTTCTCGACAGCAGCACCTTCGCACCCAACAAGACTTGCATTGCAACCAATAAACCACGAATCTATGACCCTTGCTCCTTGATCTCCAGCAACCTTTAACACCTAAACAAAACCATATTCAAATTAACGGGAGAAAAGATTGTTCAGCATGGCCACCAAGTTGAAAGCATCCAATGATAGACAGAAAATTCAAAAGATTATTTGAATCACGGAACCTGCAAATTACCTTAAGCCGGAATTCATCTTAAACATCCAAATCAATGTACATGGAGTGGTCAGCAAGAGTCATGTCTTCACTAGTGGCAGACTTTGTTCCAGAAGAAGATACTTGATTATACTTCTTTGATGTGCCAAAATATGCAGCTTGTTGAATTGGACGAGGACGAAAAATAGATTCAAGATCAAAAACTCGGCTCCGGTCATCTGCCTTTTTGCTATTTTGTCCAAGGTTTTTAACATTGTAAAGGGATTTGCTCATCCTGACTACAATATCACTAAATAACAATTTTCAGCTACAACTTCAGATACATATAACCTTTTCACTTATTTAGAATATCCACGAGCTCTCCTTTCTAAAGTAAATCAGTTCTAATTGAGTTTTATGAACTAATAACCAACCTGAAGCTAAAAAGACTATCCCAATATCATGTTGACAAAAGGTCACAGAATATCTCTAGCGAAAACTAGGAGAAGGCAATATAGGACTGCTAACTAGAAGGTTTCTTATTTCTCTAACATAAAAGTTAAGTGTCTACGGGTTTGCTACAAAAAGCTTTCAGCAATTTGTGCTGCTATTAAACTGAAGTAGTAACAATTAAAAACAAATGTTCACATCTATGATACTAACTCCTTGCCTCACCTATAAATCATTGAGCAAATAATTTAAGCACAGTTGAAAACTTACTCTTTCCTTTCTTGTTTTGATTTACTTTAGAATTTAGGGGGCTCGCAAAGATAAAGTACCTCCTTTGAAGCACCGTCTTCAAAATTTTCAAGAATCAATCCTAACTGTCAGGTGACATGTGAACAAGTCGTTATCGATGTCTCTCAATTTTTTTTAGAACCCACAGCTGTTGATTGAAACAAACAAGCAAAAGAAAAGCATATTTACCAACATAGAGTTGGAATAGTAGTAACTCTTTGTGGGTCAAGGCCAAGAAGTTCACGAGTTCGATTTCCGTTGAGAGAGATCTGCTTTCCGAAAAAAGTTAATTTAACATGGTCTTGATCCTGCCCCAGAGAGATTAGGCGTCCACGAGCTCTGAACCTCCTGGTTATCCAAAAAAGCATATTTAGGTCACCACAAAACAATTATGTTAATCAATTATAATTATCTTCCGCATCTAATGTCATCAAAATCTCCACATCTTCATATCGTATCAAAGAAACAGAAATTGAGCGGTTTCTCTTCCAAAAATACTTGGAATCAACTCCGGACGGTGGTAACTCCTAAGGATTGGTATCCGGCAGTGTGATTTCTTTCTGCGACTCCTAAATATTTCTTCATAGTTTGGTTTGCAATTCAAAACCGACTTTCAACGGGCGATCCAATGCTAAATTGAAATCAAGGGGGAATTTGAGTTGTGGTTTTTGTGATCAGGTTTTGGAATCGCGTGATCATCTATTCATTGCTTACAGTTTTACTTCTTTGATATGGGATAAGCTCTCAAGCGGGATTATGCTACAGCGATCTACACAACACTTTGAACACATTGTTACTCTTATCTCCGGCTCGGCGCTTGGATGTACTCACCAGTTTCTTTTGAGGTACGTCTTACAAGCAACGGTTTATGTCATTTGGCAAGAGCAAAATAGGAGACGTCAGAGTGAGCCGCCCAAAGATCAAGGTACCCTAATCAAAGACATTGATGGAATTGTGCGAAATCGGCTTTGGTCTCTCCAGTCGCACATGAAGTATCTGAAGGGTTTGAGAGATTAGTTTACCTTCATGAGACGCTGATATTGGTTTTAGGCCTTCGATTTTTTTTTTCACTCTTTTTATTCTTTCATCTCAATTGGAAATGATGGTACTCTTTTTCCCAAAACCGGTTTTGTCCCATTTGAGTTTTCTGATATTGGGTTTTAACGAAATCCTTATCCCCAATTTATTTATCGTGCTTTCTCTTCTGTCTTTTTTCTTCAAATTGTTTTTGCCTACGAATTACAATTGTTGTAAAAACGGTTTTTCATTAACATAATTTAACAAATTATTTTTTTAAAAAAAAAGAAACAGAAATTGTTCTTCTTGAGAATACCATACAATTATACATCAAAGACCTAAAGAAGAAGTCACTGAAACGATGGTGTTTGTATGGCCAAGATATTTCTCGATAGCAGCACCTTCACACACAACAAGACTTGCATTCAAACCAATAAACCACAATTCTATGACCCTTGCTCCTTGATCTCCAGCAACCTTTAACACCTAAACAAAACCACATTCAAATTAAAGAGAGATAAGATTGTTTAGCCTGGCCACCAAGTTGAAAGCATCCAATGATAGACAGAAAATTCAAAAGATTATTTGAATCACGGAACCTGCAAATTACCTTAAGCCGGAATTCATCTTAAACATCCAAATCAATGTACATGGAATGGTCAGCAAGAGTCATGTCTTCACTAGTGGCAGACTTTGTTCCAGAAGAAGATACTTGATTGTATTTCTTTGATGTGCCAAAATATGCAGCTTGCTGAATTGGACGAGGACGAAAAATAGATTCGAGATCAAAAACTCGGCTTCGGTCATCTGCCTTTTCACTATTTTGTCCAAGTTGTTTAACATTGTAAAGGGATTCGCTCATCCTGACTACAATATCACTAAATAACAATTTTTCAGCTACAACTTTAGATACATATAACCTTTTCACTTATTTATAATATTCACGAGGTCTCCTTTCTAAAGTAAATCAGTTATAATTGAGTTTGATCAACTAATAACCAACCTTAAGCTAAAAAGACTATCCCAATATCATGTTGACAAAAGGTCACAGAGTATCTCTAGCGAAAACTAGGAGAAGGCAATATAGGACTGCTAACTAGAAGGTTTCTTATTTCTCTAACATAAAAGTTAAGTGTCTACGGGTTTGCTACAAAAAGCTTTCAGCAATTTGTGCTGCTATTAAACTGAAGCAGTAACAATTAAAAACAAATGTTCACATCTATGATACTAACTCCTTGCCTCACCTATAAATCATTGAGCAAATAATTTAAGCACAGTTGAAAACTTACTCTTTCCTTTCTTGTTTTGATTTACTTTAGAATTTAGGGGGCTCGCAAAGATAAAGTACCTCCTTTGAAGCACCGTCTTCAAAATTTTCAAGAATCAATCCTAACTGTCAGGTGACATGTGAACAAGTCGTTGTCGATGTCTCTCAATTTTTTTTAGAACCCACAGCTGTTGATTGAAACAAACAAGCAAAAGAAAAGCATATTTACCAACATAGAGTTGGAATAGTAGTAACTCTTTGTGGGTCAAGGCCAAGAAGTTCACGAGTTCGATTTCCGTTGAGAGAGATCTGCTTTCTGAAAAAAGTTAATTTAACATGGTCTTGATCCTGCCCCAGAGAGATTAGGCACCCACGAGCTCTGAACCTCCTGGTTATCCAAAAAAGCATATTTAGGTCACCACAAAACAAATATGTTAATCAATTAGAATTATCTTCCGCATCTAATGTCATCAAAATCTCCACATCTTCATATCGTATCAAAGAAACGGAAATTGAGCGGTTTCTCTTCCAAAAATACTTGGAATCAACTCCGGACGGTGGTAACTCCTAAGGATTGGTATCCGGCAGTGTGATTTCTTTCTGCGACTCCTAAATATTTCTTCATAGTTTGGTTTGCAATTCAAAACCAGCTTTCAACGGGCGATCCAATGCTAAATTGAAATCAAGGGGGAATTTGAGTTGTGGTTTTTGTGATCAGGTTTTGGAATCGCGTGATCATCTATTCATTGCTTACAGTTTTACTTCTTTGATATGGGATAAGCTCTCAAGAGGGATTCTGCTACAGCGATCTACACAACACTTTGAACACATTGTTACTCTTATCTCCGGCTCGGCGCTTGGAGGTACTCACCAGTTTCTTTTGAGGTACGTCTTTCAAGCAACGGTTTATGTCATTTGGCAAGAGCAAAATAGGAGACGTCACAGTGAGCCGCCCAAAGATCAAGGCACCCTAATCAAAGACATTGAAGGAATTGTGCGAATTCGGCTTTGGTCTCTCCAGTCGCACAGGAAGTATCTGAAGGGTTTGAGAGATTAGTTTACCTTCATGAGACGCTGATATTGGTTTTTGGCCTTCGATTTTTTGTTTTCACTCTTTTTATTCTTTCATCTCAATTGGAAATGATGGTACTCTTTTTCCCAAAACCGGTTTTGTCCCATTTGAGTTTTCTGAGATTGGGTTTTAACGAAATCATTATGCCCAATTTTTTTATCGAGCTTTATCTTCTGTCTTTTTCCTTCAAATTGTTTTTGCCTACGGATTACAGTTGTTGTAAAAACGGGTTTTCTTTAATATAATTTTACAAAAACGGGTTGAAAACTTACTCTTTCCTTTCTTGGTTTATACATCAATGACATGGCGACCAAGTTGAAAGCATCCAATGATAGATAGAAAATTCAAAAGATTATTTGAATCACGGAACCTGCAAATTACCTTAAGCCGGAATTCATCTTAAACATCCAAATCAATGTACATGGAATGGTCAGCAAGAGTCATGTCTTCACTAGTGGCAGACTCTGTTCCAGAAGAAGATACTTGATTGTACTTCTTTGATGTGCCAAAATATGCAGCTTGCTGAATTGGACAAGGACGAAAAATAGATTCGAGATCAAAAACTCGGCTCCAGTCATCTGCCTTTTCATTATTTTGTCCAAGTTGTTTAACATTGTAAAGGGATTCGCTCATCCTGACTACAATATCACTAAATAACAATTTTCAGCTACAACTTCAGATACATATAACCTTTTCTCTTATTTAGAATATCCACGAGCTCTCCTTTCTAAAGTAAATCAGTTCTAATTGAGTTTGATGAACTAATAACCAACCTGAAGCTAAAAAGACTATCCCAATATCATGTTGACAAAAGGTCACAGAATATCTCTAGCGAAAACTAGGAGAAGGCAATATAGGACTGCTAACTAGAAGGTTTCTTATTTCTCTAACATAAAAGTGAAGTGTCTACGGGTTTGCTAGAAAGGCTTTTAGCAATTTGTGCTGCTATTAAACCGAGGCAGTAACAATTAAAAACGAATGTTCACATATATGATACTAACTCCTTGCCTCACCTATAAATCATTGAGCAAATAATTTAAGCACAGTTGAAAACTTACTCTTTCCTTTCTTGGTTTGATTTACTTTTGAATTTAGGGGGGCCGCAAAGATAAAGTACCTCCTTTTAAGCACCGTCTTCAAAATTTTCAAGAATTAATCCTAACTATCAGGTGACATGTGAATAAATCGTTTTTGATGTCTCTCCATTGTTTTTCAGAACCCACAGCTGTTGAGTGAAACAAACAAGCAAAAGAAAAACACACTTACCAACGTAGAGTTGGAATAGTAGTAACTCTTTGTGGGTCAAGGCCAAAAACTTCACGAGTTCGATTTCCGTTGAGAGAGATCTGCTCTCCGAAAAAAGTTAATTTAACATGGTCTTGATCCTGCCCCAGAGAGATTAGGCGCCCACGGGCTCTCGTCATCCAAAAAAAACCATATTTAGGTCACCACAAAACAAATATGTTTATCAATTAGAATTATCTTCCGCATCTAATGTCATCAAAATCTCCACATCTTCATATAGTATCAAAGAAACGGAAATTGAGCGGTTTCTCTTCCAAAAATACTTGGAATCAACTCCGGATGGTGGTAACTCCTAAGGAATGGTATCCGGCAGTTTTATTTCTTTCTGCGATTCCTAAATATTTCTTCATAGTTTGGTTTGTAATTCAAAACCGGCTTTCAACGGGCGATCCAATGCTAAATTGAAATCAAAGGGGAATTTGAGTTGTGGTTTTTGTGATCAGATTTTGGAATCGCGTGATCATCTATTCATTGCTTACAGTTTTACTTTTTTGATATGGGATAAGCTCTCAAGAGGGATTCTGCTACAGCGATCTACACAACACTTTGAACACATTATTACTCTTATCTCCGGCTCGGCGCTTGGAGGTACTCACCAGTTTCTTTTGAGGTACGTCTTTCAAGCAACGGTTTATGTCATTTGGCACGAGCAAAATAGGAGACGTCACAGTGAGCCGCCCAAAGATCAAGGTACCCTAATAAAAGACATTGATGGAATTGTGCGAAATCAGCTTTGGTCTCTCCAGTCGCACAAGAAGTATCTGAAGGGTTTGGGAGATTAATTTACCTTCATGAGAGGCTGATATTGGTTTTTGGCCTTCGATTTTTTGTTTTCACTCTTCTTATTCTTTCATCTCAATTGGAAATGATGGTACTCTTTTTCCCAAAACCGGTTTTGTCCCATTTGAGTTTTCTGAGATTGGGTTTTAACGAAATCATTATGCCCAATTTTTTTATCGAGCTTTCTCTTCTGTCTTTTTCCTTCAAATTGTTTTTGCCTACGGATTACAGTTGTTGTAAAAATGGGTTTTCTTTAATATAATTTTACATAATATTTATAAAAAAAAAGAAATGGAAATTGATCTTCTTGAACATATCATACAATTATACATCAATGACATAAAGAAGAAGTCACTGAAACAATGGTGTTTGTATGGCCAAGATATTTCTCGACAGCAGCACCTTCACACACAACAAGACTTGCATTCAAACCAATAAACCACGAATCTATGACCCTTGCTCCTTGATCTCCAGCAACCTTTAACACCTAAACAAAACCACATTCAAATTAAAGAGAGAAAAGATTGTTCAGCCTGGCCACCAAGTTGAAAGCATCCAATGGTAGACAGAAAATTCAAAAGATTATTTGAATCACGAACCTGCAAATTACCTTAAGCCGGAATTCATCTTAAACATCCAAATCAATGTACATGGAATGGTCAGCAAGAGTCATGTCTTCACTAGTGGCAGACTCTGTTCCAGAAGAAGATACTTGATTGTACTTCTTTGATGTGCCAAAATATGCAGCTTGCTGAATTGGACGAGGACGAAAAATAGATTCGAGATCAAAAACTCGGCTCCGGTCATCTGCCTTTTCGCTATTTTGTCCAAGTTGTTTAACATTGTAAAGGGATTCGCTCATCCTGACTACAATATCACTAAATAACAATTTTAAGCTACAACTTCAGATACATATAACCTTTTCACTTATTTAGAATATCCACGAGCTCTCCTTTCTAAAGTAAATCAGTTCTAATTGAGTTTGATGAACTAATAACCAACCTGAAGCTAAAAAGACTATCCCAATATCATGTTGACAAAAGGTCACAGAATATCTCTAGCGAAAACTTGGAGAAGGCAATATAGGACTGCTAACTAGAAGGTTTCTTATTTCTCTAACATAAAATTTAAGTGTCTACGGGTTTGCTAGAAAAGCTTTTAGCAATTTGTGCTGCTATTAAACCGAGGCAGTAACAATTAAAAACGAATGTTCACATCTATGATACTAACTCCTTGCCTCACCTATAAATCATTTAGCAAATAATTTAAGCACAGTTGAAAACTTACTGTTTCTCTTGACGCTATCTACAAACCAGCCAATTTTAACAACAGAGAGACCGCTTCTTGCCCCATGTTTCAAAGTGTGCTCAAACTTACGTCCACATAAGCTGTATCTTTCGTTAAGCATTCCAAAAAGCACCATAAAATATAATCAAACTAACAAGATATAAATTAAATTTGCAAGAATCATGTTTATATGCTTAACAACAACACAAACTATCTTAAGAAAGGCCTAGAAGGACACAATCATGTTTAGTTCTGTAGTCATAGCCAAACACTACAAGTTGCAATAAAGATAAAAAGAAATGAAAAAAGGATATCTGGACAACCAAAAGGGTACATGGCGTGTGAAGGTGAGGACTATACTCGCCTCCAAGTCTCTCTGTCGCTTCCTTGACTTGTTTTCTTGCATCTGCCAAAGAAGCAAAGCAAAATAACATATCACAACATCAAAAACCCAATTCAGAAACATAAAACCAAAGTTATAAAGGCGACATGATCACAATACCATCAGAAAGTATGAAAATTCAGATTGATGAACATAAATGATAAATATCCAAACTTTTGCTTATATATCACCCCAATGATCATTAAACTAAAAAAAGCAAAGGAAAATAACATCTTATCATACATCAAAACCAAAAAGTTATAAAGGCGATAAGAGCACAACAGCATCAGTAAGTATGAAATTCAAAGATTGATGAACAATAAATCTCCACACTTTTTGCTTATATAATATCACACTGATCACAAACTAAAAAGAAAATGAAAATAACATATAACACATCAAAATTCGATTAATACACATAAAACCATAGTTATATAGGCTAGAGAAATAGTAGCCAAGTATGAAATTTTAAGATTGCTGAAGACATAAAGCTCCAAACCTTTGCTTATATAACATCCCACTGATCATCAGACTAAAAAGGAAGAGATTCTCAATAGTGAAAAGAATAAGATGATTCAAATAAAAGCTTTTACCTTTAGATAAACCAGTGGCGCAAATGACAAGAGAAGAGAAAGGTCCAATATAGAACAACCCTTTGAATCAATCAAATCCCCATTTATTCTGAGAGCACCCATTGTGATGATTGTTGATGAACAAACCATACTCTAATCTCAGCTTTATAAGAAACCCTTAATTCAAAATAAGGAATCATTGCAGAAAGACTAAAAAAGGAATCAAATTCAAAAGGAAGTCCATTTCTTCAGAAATAAAAGAAACTGGGGAATGTAAGAAGAAACATGAAAAGGATTCAAAGGAGTAAAAAGATGGGGTTTTTTTTTAGGGTTTAGTGATTGTGGACAAAGTGGTGCTTTAGTGAATAAATCCTCGGAGTGGGGGGAGAAAAAAGATGGGTTACTTTTGGTGTTTAGTTTGGCTTTATCGGCGTGATCCAAATTTGGAGAATGAGACCACTATTCAAACTCACATACCAAACTCTGCTAATGTATATCTCTTGTGATTCAAAATATTTTGGGCTAGACCCCTAAACGGCAACGCTTTCTCGTTTTTTTTTTTCAGTTTTCATTTATTTTGGTTTTTAAATCTCTTAGTGTTATCTTCATTTCACCAAAATTCGTGTAAATGATGGCTCTATAATTAGTTTATAGAGTAGAGTAGTAACATGAATTTTGTTCAAGTCATCATAACCAAGTAAAAAGCAGAACATGAAATTAAAACAGAGCTAAGCAAAGGATAAAAACGATGCTCTTTTTCTATTCCGTTCCATTCAATATCATGTGAGCCGTTTTTTCTTTGTCACATTTTGATCGATGCTTCACGAGCAGTGAGTTTGCTTGAAACTCTGAAAATAAGACATCTAAATGACGGGGTTAATTGACCAATCTGATCAGAATAAGATCTATACCCATAAAACTTTTTTGGGGACACTTGAGATTTAAAATTAATTCATAGCTAAATATTTTTAGATGGATGAGATGTAACTAAACATTTCTATTTATTTTTTAAACTTTTTCTTTGATAAAGTTTTTTTAAAAATCAGTGTTATGACTATTTTTAACTTGGAGATTGAAATTTGTTTTTCACATGACAATTCCTCATTTTTGTAAAATAAAGGATCTTCCAAATAGTTAGTGGATGATTGGTTGGATTGTATCTCTATTCTTGAGAAAAATAACTTAGAACCTTAAAAATTACTTTTGTTTAGACGGTACCTCGTAAAATTTGTAAAACACAATCTTTGTGCCTTAAGGGGATGTAGAATTTTTTTCAAAGATTTTTAACAAAACAGTTATTTAATTTATTCTATTGGTGTACTTTAAATATAAGACAAAAATATTTACTTACTATATTTTTATGACTTTAGTTTCATATAGATAATGTGCTATATTTTACATATATCACTACTTGAATTTATATATAATTACATATAAATAGTATATACAAAAATATTGACATAAAATAAGAAAGATGAAAAACTAGAGTAAATGTTTACTCCACTATAAACCAGCTCCAAAATATTACACTGAAGCAAGTAGTAATTTAAAGTATATTATTTTAATGATGTCTACCAATTATACCCTTCACCTTTTGAGGAAAGTATATCTCTCTTGGGAGTTTGAAGCAAACAACTTGGGAATAACATGGAGCATTTAAGACCTCTAAACTATCAACTCCCGTAAATTGTGGACTTCTTTCAAGCGAGAGAAAAATGACTTCATGTTTTAAGAAAAAATATGTAAAATTTAATGAGAGTTAAAAATTTGATAATACCTTTTTCTAAAGGTTTAGGAACCATCGTAAATTCAAAGTTGATGTTATATGTATATTTCTTTACCTAGTGCAATAAGTGCGCCACTATAGTTGATCCGATCTTCTTCCTTTCTGCTTATATACCATAAATGCTACATTTTAATTATTTTCCCAACATGATGGGGTGGAATGATGTCCATGAACTGTATAAAATAATATTATCCGTCCCAAGTTGTATACGTTTTGGATTATTAGGAAAGAAAATACCGAGAAACATACACTAGGAATAGAATGATAAAGAAAAAAAAAGTTACTGCCTCTTGTGTGAGGGCATATAATAAGTCTTTATAAATTTAACTATATTTTCTAATATTCTGTCAACTGTCATTTGATTCTACATTCAAAAGGCATACATATTGAATGACATTCGATTTTTTTCACAAATTCATTCGTTTTTTCAACAGCGAAAACCTTACCTTCACATTAAAGGGACAAGACCTAGGCTTAATACGCATCTCTCAAACAAACAACATATTTTCTATCTAAGTATGTAAACAAAGAACACAAAAAATGAGTAAAAGAATATATTAATACCTGAAAAAACAAGTTCAAACCAGAGTAACATGCTGGAAACAAAAGAATAGTACAAATGATGTCAGGCAGAGATAAATGATACTTAGTCATGTTTCTTGCTTTCGAACCGTTTACCATACAGATCGGATTTAAAACTCAATACCATCGAATCAATCTCTTGCTCCTTTTTCTCGTATAAGATAAAAGCAACGAAGGCAATGGGAAGTCCTGTTAAACAAAGAACCACCACCACAACAAAACTAGTTTATACTCTAACAATTATAATTCACAAAACCATAGTGTTGGCATATAGTAAAGCTAAAAGGAGAGAGAATGAGTACCTATAACAAATATGCTGTGAAGAGATACGGCTCCAGCGAAACTCAATAGTAACAAAACGAAGACCACCTATAGACATTAGAAATACCAAAACAGTGTTACGAAATTACTATCAAATGTGAGTTTTGCGATCATAAGCTTGGAACTTGCTGGAGATAACTAGTTCAACGGGAAAATAATACCTTGAAAAAGAAACTCCAATCATTCCCTTGGCAAATAGATTTTAAAGCTTTAACAGTTGTGTTCCATGAAGAGATCACTGACAATGAGAGGTCACGTGACGAGTCTTTTGATAAATGAAAATGCGATGCAGGAATCTTTTCAACTGTATAACCAAATCTGCAAAATTAAGCAGCTATATTCAGTTCTTCATAATCTGAAATAGAAAGCAAACACTTATTTAATTTGTTCCTGATTCAAATGCACAAGTCAAAGTGTTTCCCTTCTTAGGAATTTTGGCATATTAGGAATCTTACATTTTCTCTGGTAGAATGCCATGGAGAAACAGAAAAACCGATGCTACCAATAGTGCCTTTGAAAGAGCCGTTATGATGGTAGACCCAGTTGAAACAAAGTTATAATAGATAGAAATTAGAACGAATATGGCAATGAGCATCTTCCCCAAATCCTTCCACAGAAGTGTATCCGCAACTGTAAGATCATGTCAGCAATCAGTATTCTCAAATATATGGTAATAAATGAATCCTAAGCCTCTTCACAATGATATGGTTCTCCCAAGACTAATAAAAAGGAAAATATCCACCGATGCATTTAAAAATGAAATATATGGCCATACCTTTTCTGCCTCCAAGGATCCTAGAAGCCTTGGATGGTCCCTCTCTTTTGGATTGATTTGCAGCTGTCAGGTGCGAGAATGAGTCTATCGTCCTCAGTATACCTTCCTACAGGATCATCAAGGCAAACATTATATAAAGAACAACAGAAGGCTTTATAGACAGCCATACCTTTGACATATTATGATATCTAACCATATGCTGCATACAGACCAAGTAGCTATAAAATGAGATGCAAAAAATACATCTCTGTTTCAAATCAAATATTGTATAACCTGAAGTGGCACCACAGGAGCATAGCCTAGTCGATCCTTTGCTTTAGTGGAATTGAAAGTTCTGCTGCATGAGAGGAGCCTAAATCTTGAAGGTGTTAGTGTGGTACTTTCATCCCATATGGTCCCAAAAAATTATATGTCAGTTTAACCAGATGCGCAATCGGCATCATGACAAACGCTGGGATCTTTATGCCTGGCCTGAAAATATAACAAGTTAAGAAAAACAGTAAGAGGTATTGGTTTAGTTCAGTGCATTTCCTCTTAGATAACTATAGCAGTCAAAAGTTTTTTAACAAGGTCAGAAAACTATATCCCCAAAGAAAATGGTTTACCCAACTGTTTTGAAGTATGTTATTCTATTATATAATCATTATTATCTTCCTATATCGAAGATCAGAAAAATATTCAAGATCTGGACTATGGACAGTGTTTTATTCTCTCCTTCTGAAATAGCCTCTCTTCTGCAAAATATTGATGTTCGATAATCTCATCTACCTCAATTCTCTTCATAAATAGGAACTGACAATGCAAATTTAAACACAAAACAGAAATCAGATATTACTTCCAAAAAGAATGTTAAGTCAAGTTCAACTCAATTACCATGCAAAAACATAAATGAAAATGAAACTGGGCTGTGTCTTTTCCCTTCATTGCATATGAAAGACCTTACAGATATAAAGCAAACCATGTGTCAGCTAGTATATCACGATGACTAGACACTAGATACAAACTGGAAGCAAAAAGGGAAAATACAATACCTCTCATTGCCAAGTCCTTCAAGAAGCTGTGACATAAATTCCCAAAATTTAATTGGCTCCATGTGGGTAATGAAATATGCCTGTAAATCAATTAAATCTCAGGTCAGCCTACAGGTAGGATTGTCCTAAAACATCATAAATAAATTACCATCTGACTATACACCTTATTTAAATTTAAATTCAACTATGGGAAGAAAAAAACTGTAAAATCATCTTCTTTGAAGAAATTTGGCAAATGGGTCTATCTCAGCTAAACATAACAGAAAAGAAAGAAAAATCTCAAACGGAAAACTAGCATGGCAAAGTTCACATAACATTAGCGACTAAACACAGTTTCTGTCTCAGTTTTTATGGTATCTCTGAAACGTATCTATTACTTTAGGTATGCATAAACAGCATATACAAAAATGCCTCCCTTAATTCAGTCCGGTTCACCAAATGAAAATTCATTCTAAACATATATAGAGCTAGAAAACTATCGAGACCATAAATAAAATGAGGTGCAACCCAAACTATACCTTAGAAAACTAAGGCAGGGAATCAACTGAAAACAAATACCTGTCCTGCAGCTTTTGTAGAAACATCTCCTCCTGAAGCTAGAGCACGCTCAGCACAAACATGGGCATGAGCAACATTTTCAACATAAGTGAAATCGTACAGATTGTTCCCATCACCTATAATAAACTGGACATTAAAGAAGCAGACAACAGTCGTATCAAATATAAAAATTTATTAAAAGTTTTATGTCAAAGAAGAAAGTCCAAGCAAACAATGCATCTTAACCTTTTCAATTCATTTTAGAGAGACCCCTGATCATATAAAGCACCCCTTAACTAGGGGTACACCATTTCTAAGAGAGATAACTCCAATGCATAAATAGTCTCTTTTGTTCTCCATTTACTGTGAATGCACAAACCTAAAAGAACTAATGGTAGATAAAGAGCAAATAAACTCCCACTATGCAAAGCCATATTTCTTAATTAGGAAGTAATATTGCACCGCGAAACCAGGAAATCATTTCTCAGGTACTCATAAAAAAGTTGCTTTCCCCATCAGCCTTTGTATCTCGTGTTAGGCTACTTTTACGCACTGCATCTATGTCACCTAGTTTAAGTTTCCAAAGAAATTCCCACATCCTTAACAGACATATAGAAAATTCAGTCTTCTAGATTGGTAGCTTAAAGCTTCAAAATTAAAAAAACTGCGAAATCGATACCTCATTTTCTGCATAAAAACAGTTCACTCTACTATTAATCGAAATATTTCATAGTTGCTTTATAGTATATTTGTTCTCCATTTCCTGTGAATCAAACTGGATATTCTAGCGAGTCAATTATCCGAAACACTTAAAGAATATCGAGCCATCTATAAAATGTCAAAGCTTTCAATATATAGCATGATCATGAATTTCAAACGCGTTTAGAGAATAATGTGGCAAGAAAGCACTGCTGTCTTTATAAAAATAACAAAAGTATCAAAAGAAGATAGACAAAGATAATAATCCAACCTTGGATTTTCCAGCCCTAGCAGCAGCAACAAGTGAGGGAACCAATAATCTATCACCGGGACCAAAAATATTACTCGGACGTATGCAACAAATAAGTAATCCATTTCTGCCATTCGCCTTCATGATCAACTCTTCTCCTTCAGCTTTAGTTGCTGAATATGAGTCATTGTGCTGAAAGGATGAATAATATATTAGTAACCAAGCTCCAAAACAAGTATCTAACTGTTAATAACTAGAATTAACTACAATATCCAGTACTAATCACTTAATCAGAGTTTCATATTATCTTATTAATGCCATATTTCTCTACGAAAATAGAAAAACATCAAGGTCATTACCACCAAACCATAATTAATACCTAGGATGGGTAAGCCATTGTTTCACTACCATTCAAAATACCATGAACACCATCAAACACAACACTAGGAGAACTCGTATATATAAGCCTCTTTACTCCAACATCCACACAAGCATCAATTACATTTTGTGTCCCTGTAGAATCATAATCCCAAAGCAAGCCAGCATAATAAACACAAAGAACTAAGAGAAACAAAACGTTCATATTGAAATTTCTGTTAAACCTTGAACCTTAACAGAGTACTTACTGAAGCTGGTGATTGTTAATTGAAGAATCTGGAGCCGCTATGTGAAACACTACTTCAGCTCCCTGAAAAGCCATAAGAACAAGTAATTAAACAAAAAATTGAATAGATCTCTCAAACTCGAATAACGAATTCATGATTTTGAGATTAAGAACCTTTGATAACTTGAGATTTATCACGAAGATCAGCGAATATATATTTAACACGGCCAGAACTCATTCCTTCGTCGAGAACTCCGTTCTCTTCTTGAGGATCAAGCTGTATCGCCGGAGCTAAATCAGCGATACGGACACAAAACATCTCGTAGCGTATAAGGATTTCAAAAAGATGCTTCGCCGTGAATCCTCTACCACCGGTAACTACGCACCATCGCTCCGTCATCGTAAGCTTCCGCCGCCATAGTCTTCTCCAGTAAATTGAATTAGTGGTTAATCGTCTTTGAAATATTAGCAAAAAATGGCGAATCATAAAAGGGTTAAGCAATCGATAACATTACCTTTTGAGAGAGAGAGCTTGAAAGATGATCTTTCTCAGGAGAATTGTGATCGATTTTGCAATTAACAGCAACACTGCTTTTGTGTGTGACGATGATGCGCCTCACACCTTCTTCCAATCTATTTTTCATATTTTTGACAAGTTTGAGTTAATTTAAGAGAATTTAATGAAACAATCTCTCAACTTTGGCTCCATTCATTTTAAACCCTAAACTATTTTTTAGTAGAAATTCCCCTCAATTATAATCCATTAATATATTTGACTTTTCGTAAACAGTTTTCATCTACGATAACAGAATATTGTTTTGAATGACATAAAACATATGAGGGTTTACATTTATAATAAAACCAACAAGTTTTTTATTGACTTAACAACATAAAGTGCATGTAAAAATCTCGAATTAGAAACTTAGGGTTCTAATTTAGGGATTTATTGTGGATTTTGAATGGTTTAGTTTGGTAATTAGAAGCTGTTAAAAAAAGATATAATAACGTGAAAATTACCTAACAATTCAACCTATTGAAAAATATTTTGTTTCAAGACAGCGATACAAAAAAGCCCAGCAACATTGTTTAACAAAAATAAAACTAATAGTCCTAAAAATACTACCAGTTGCAACATAAGACGCTACATATATCCTAAAGTGCACACTATCAAACCATTAATTTTGAAGAAAATTTGTGTTGGCTGAGTAGTAGCCGGTCTTCTTTTTTTTTTTTTTGTCTTTCTTGAAGTTTTTTGGGTGGGTTTGGTACCGCTTCACGCTTGTATAAGTGTCTGTTGTGTCCAATTGTTGACAGTTCTTGCAAGTTTGCAAATCTTGTTGTTTCTATGAAAATCTTGTTGTATATATGAAAAATCTTGTTTTTGTATGATAAATACAAACGTCTCGATGTTTTATGTCATTCAAAATAATCCTCCATCACCGTAGACAGAAACCTTTTAAGAAGGGTCGAATTTATTAATGGATAATAGTTGAGAGATTTTTTACTAAAAGATAGTTGAGGGTTTAAAAGTGGATATGACCAAAGTTGAGAGACTTTTTGTATTAAATTTACTTAATTTAAATTCCAAAAAAATTAATTTAAGGTATTGTCTGAGTTTAAGTAAAAAAAAAGTTTGAACTGAGGGAAAAAACTAAATTTTAAAAACAAAATAAAAACGGTTAAGCAGTTTCTATATCGCTTTAGTTTATTTTTCCATCTGTGGGCGGTTGTCGAAGTTGATGGCGGAGTGGAGTGGTTTTCTGGGCCTCTGGTCGCGACAACTTTTTTCAACATGTAGTATGTTAACTCATGACATTAGTGTGTGTATCAATGATGGTGATGTTGTGTTAACAATCCGGAAGATGAGGGCAATGATTCGAAGGGAGATGGTATTGATGAGGAACCATGTCAACCAAAAGATGAAATAAATGTTGATGATGTTTTGTGACCATTTCAAGGTAATTCGGTTGTTCCTTTTAATGGCATTGAAGAAATTAATGCTATGGGAGCCCAAATTGTTGAATCGGGTGTTATCGAAGAATATATCCAAGCAGCACATCTGCTTGAAGATGAAGATTTTGAGGCAAATATGGATGAATATTTTCTGACTTCGGAAAAGGGATTAGGAATGAAAAGATCTTGTCGTTGCTGTAACTTTATTCAAGGTGATAGAGAAGATGAGTATGAGAGTCTTGCTCGTCAAAAAGTGTGTTATTATTGAAAAAAATGGATGCTACTATGAAAGGATGCATCACACAGTTTGAGTGACAAGAATAAGGTTTGTAGGATGCCTTAACTGACATTTTCAATACGTTTAGGGACATGGAGGAAACGCCTAATTGTAAGCGACAAAATGATGAAACTTTGGAGGGAATTAATTGCAGAAGAATGAAGATAATGGAGGAGTGCAGCAACGGAAGTGAACATCAATCACATACCACTACATTTTTCGGAAAAGGGATTGAGAATGGAAAGATCTTGTCATTGTTGTAACTTTATTCAAGGTGATAAAGAAGATGAATATGAGAGTCTTACTTGTCAAAAAGTGTGTTATTATTGAAAAAAACGGATGCTACTACGAAAGGATACATCACTCGGTTTGAGTGACAAGAATAAAGTTCTCAGGATGCCTTAACTGACATTTTCAATACGTTTAGGGACATGGAGGAAATGGCTAATTGTAAACGACAAAATGATGAAACTTTGGAGGGAATTAATTGCAGAAGAATAAAGATAATGGAGGAGTGCAACAACGGAAGTGAACATCGATCACATACCACTATATTTTTTGGCGCGGCGAGCCCTGAACCCCTTTTTCCAGAAATTATATTCTTCATAGAGACAACACAAAAGAATAACCATGTTAGAGGCACTTGTCATGATTTAGTTTTTAAAATGTTTTTAGTGCCTCCGCATTATAGTGGTGGTATGTATAGCTTTGATGTGGAAGATTTATGTTTTAATAACTACTTATCTCCAATTGCCTAATGTTGTAGATTGTTTTGTACAATGTAATGGATCCTAATTATGGCAATTATGTTTTGGAAAAATTGGAAAGATATGATCACAAAAACGAGGTTTTTGGATACTTATGGAGACATTAATGAGTTGTGGTAATAAGAAAAAACGGGGGGCCCTTACATCATGAGTGTTCTTTTTTGGATTGTGAGCTTCAACACTTAGGCACACATGTAACAAATTTTCTTGGGTTGGAGAATGACACATTCACACTATAAGTTGTTTTTTGGATCAAATTATGGTAAATGATGATGGTTTATCAATGTTCATGTCTTCTGAAGCATAATTTGTAGAGTTTTGTGGGTCTGATCATAGATTGATTGCATTAAAGTAGAATGGGAAGTTGACGTAGATTCCAGTTCTGCTTTGATAGTCCTTTGATCAATAAAAATGGATTTCGAGAAGCAATTGTGCATGGTTGGAAGAAACGAAGTTTGAATGCATCACTTATAGACATATTATCAAACTTCGAGTTGTTGTTTCTCGTCGAAAACAATAAAATTAAGGTACATGCTTTGGATCAGATCATTTATCTTAAAAGGAAGCTGGATAATGCTCAAGCAATGAAAACAGTCCTATCCGATTAAAGGAGATAAGAAAGGATTTAAATCAAGCATATGTCGATGAGGAGAGCTTCTCGAAACTTAAGAGCCATAAAAATTGGTTAAGTGCAGGTGATCGACATACAAAATATTTTCATGCTCAAACCAAATCTCAGCTAGCTCGGAATATGATCATTGATATTCATGATGATGAGGATGTAGAGAGATGTGGGAATGTGGCTGTCTCGAATGTTGGTAATGTGTTTCAAGATTTCCAACAAAGATTTACTAATACACTGACTATGGAGATTACAAAATGTGTTATAGATGAATAATTTATATCTGCAATATTTTCGATAGGGCCTCATGAAGCCATGGGCCGAATGGTTTTACGGGTTCCTTTTTATCAGAGTTTTTGGCTAGCTATCAAAGAAGCGATGAGTAAAGAGATTAAAACTTTTTTGTAGATGGATATCTTGATCTCCAACAAAACCATGCAAATTTGTCTTTAATTCTTAAGGTGTAGAATTCAAGAGTGATGAGTGACTTTAGACCGATTGTTACTTTGTAATGTCAGTTATAAGATCATCTATAAAATTTTGATGAATCGACTCAAGAAACATCTTTTAGGAATTATTTTTGAAGAACATGTTGAATTTGTCTCGGGATGTATCATCACTGATAATGTTATCATTTTCCATGAAGTTTTTGACTCTCTCAAGTCAAGAAAATGTTGGGTGAAATCATATATGGCTATTAAGACACATATCACTAAGGTGTATGATAGACTCCATTTGAACGTTTTGGAGGAAACAATGCTTCGTAGGGTTTTGAATCATGTTGCATTAATTGGATTAGGTGATGTGTTTGATCATTCTCGTACTCAATTCTTTTAATGGTGCACCTCATGGACTCATTCAATTAGAAAAGGCATCCACCAAGGTGATCCAGTTTCTCCTTATCTCTTTATGTAATGTGTGGAAGTTTAGAGTCATTGTATACTCCATAAAAGACACTAAAGACACTATTTGACTCTAGAAAAAACTCAAAATAAATATTAATACAATAGTTAAAAAGGATCAATATGGGACATATCACACCCCCATAATTGAACCTTTGCTTGTCCTTAAGCAAGAACAATTAAAAATCCAAATCCAAATCCAAGAAATGGTTTGAAGAACGGGGACTCACTTGTTTTTGGGAACTTCTGCTTTGCACTCCTCATCATCTTGATATTAGAACCTACTTTATGTACTTGACCATGAGTTGAATCATTTTTCCATACTCTAAATCCCACACTCTAAAGGAACTTTCAATATCCCAATTGTTGACTCTCTACATAATTTATTACAAGCGTGTGATCTCAACGAGGAAATATCAATCAAAGAACATGTAGACTCTTACCCTTTCCAAGTTTTCTGATGACCAAGACAATCTCTGTATATTTCCTTTCCTCTCCCTTTCCTCACTTTCAAGAGATCGATTTCTCCCTACTTTCTAGGGTATCATTTATTTTTTTTATATCGACCTCTTTCTTTTTTTCTTTGGATAGGTTTCCATGAGTCTGAGGATGCATGGGTATACCCACAACCCTCATCTCACTTCTTAGTTATCTATATCCGATTTTTTTTTAGTTTTGAAGAAAAAGGAGAGGGGAACCATACTTTTGTGAAGACGTGCATGTCATGTCAGGTCTGAAAGAGAAGTCATGTAATTCGAGAAAATTAAGTCCGATTAAGTCCTGTTAAAGGTAGAGCCAATGTTAGATCAACCAAATTTCCCAAGAATATGGAATTTAGGGTACGTTGAGTCCGCTAAAGCCGTTCCAAACTTCTGTTCTAAAATCAAGCATCGTCAGAATAATCACAAGAGTGTTAGTTTAAATCATATGATTCCTAAATAAGCCCACAGTTTCCTCATTTTGACTCAATAAAAACAAAAATAAATGACTCAAAGTAAAAGAAAAATCACCAAAAATAAAAATAATGATAGTAACTTGAAGAATCATCCCCCAGACTTAATTTATATTGTCCCGGTGTAAAAAAAAAAAAAAAAGAAAACTACTCTGAAAATAAAAAGATAAACAACAAAATGAAAAAAAAAAGTTAAAAGAAAAAAACCCGGTGATTTCGTGTCATGCGTCAGAGTCATTACCGATCGGTTGAGATGGAGAATTGTACCAATAGGTATTAAAAGGGTGACAATCGGTACTCAGTGTATGAAACTTCTATTTTGTTCGCATCTTTAGCGTTTAGAACATGTTCCTGAAACACATAACAAGAGACATGATTTCACTGTAATATAACCTAAGAAACAAAACCAAAATCAAAGAAAACGTTTAAAATTTGTGGGTTGCCTCCCATAAGTGCTTGTTTAAGATCACTAGTTTGACTGTACTTTCAGGCGTTAGGTGGAATGAGAATATGAACTTGCTTCAGAACAAGCTCTTCAATCAGTTATTTTAAGCTCAAGAACCTTATTCATCATGTCATCCATTTCTGCTTGGCTTTTCTCTTTGAACTCTAGAGTGAGGATAACTTTAAATTTAGAGAAAGGTTTTGATTTTCCTTTGCACTTCACCTTACACTCAATGGTTTCTCTAACACATCTCTGCGGTACCAAGGTTACATGAGAATCTCCAATCACTCTCTAAATCTTTGGCTTGTCTCTTTTCTTGACCTTCTTGGATGTCTTTATGGAAGAATGAGTATCTTCATCCATGACTTCATTGATCTCGTTTTGATCAACAAGGGCTTCCATTTTTTCATGACATCCAAGTTGTTCTCATGTTTTATATTGAGACATGAGGAATGGCAACAACTTCATTGGTGGGGACAACATTGTAGAAGACCTTCTTATCGAATTGGAGAAGGCGATCCTTTTATTAGGAAAATCTAAAATTGCACCAACTGTCGAGAGGAAAGGTTTTCTAAGTGTTAGAGGCATATAAAAACCTTCGCTAATCTGCATAACATGTAAAATAGTAGGAACCAAGCAATTCCCAACTCAAGCATCTAGGTTGTGAATGAAGCCTTGTGGAGAAAAAGTGGAAGCATTCACGAACTTGAGAGAACATGGGGGATCCTTGAGATTAGTAATCCCAAACATCTTTTCAATAGCCATGGACATGACATTTACACTAGATCTAGTGTCACAGAGGGAGTCTTTAAAACTCACTCCTAAGATAGAATAGGGGGTGGTAGAGGGTTGGGTTTTGTTGACTTACTTGATTCCAGCAGGTTTTTAACATTTTCATTAGTCAAAATCGTAGAAACTTCATCAGCACTAAAAATAGCATCATATCGATCGGTAGTATGTATGTTCTTGTATTGATCGGTTACTGAAGTGTACCGAAGGTAGCCTGTCGAGTATTGGATTGATCTTTCTGGTTTTTGGAGCGATCGATCTGGTCATATCCGCCTACCACTTATATTTTTTCTTCTTTTGCCTTTTTTGAAATTGATACAACTTCAACCTCAGTCCCCATTGTTATGTCATTGAAATACCCCTTACGCTTTGGACAGGAAGAAATTTGATCATACCTAGGATAGAGAACCTTTGGTACGTTGAGTGGCAGAGGGTTAGGCTGAAGCGTTATGTTTGATATCACCACTTTTTCAGCACTAGCATCAACTAATCTCACAGAGACTTCATCATCACACAAAATGATATTGTACCGATCGGTACAGAGAATATACTAGTCGGTAATGGAGGTAGGTTGATGTCGATCAGTAGAGGGATTACACCGGTCAGTATTAGAGAGGAGTATATACTGGTTGGTAGAGAGATTATACCGATTGGTATTAATCTATGATTCTAGCTTATTTTCCCCTTCGAGTATGATGGCATTGACATACTCATTAGGTTTTGAGCATGAAGCATATTGATAGACTCTTTTGTCAAGGAGTTCAACTCGACACGACAAACTTTCAAATTTCCCATTAAGCTCGATGTACATGTTATTCATCTTCCTTTCCACCTTTTGTGCATGCTTGTTATATGCATCTAGCAGGTCTTGCATCATAATTTCAAGCTTATTCTCCCAGGGATATGTCTCTTGATATCCTTTATTATGCTTCATCATCAGAAGTCCATCAACTTTGGCATTCGCCTCCTTGAATCATTGTGACTCTAGACTCTTGACATGATGTGATATGTCGTACTCTTGACAGTAATTACTGTTGTTGGCAGCCAAGTTTTTTATCATAATGTTTGCTTCTCCCACAGTATTAGTCAAGAAATGGTCTCTACTCGTAGTGTCTAGAGCCATCTGATATTTCTCCTCAACACCATCATAGAAAACGTTCATCAAGTTGATATTCGAGAATCCATGATGAGGACAGTCTCTAAGACATTCTCTAAATCGCTCCTAAGCCTCAGAAAAAGACTATGTTGCTTTTTGCTGGAACATGGTGATCTTGTTCCTGAGCGTTGTCGTCTTGGACTTGGTGTAGAAGTGATTCAAAAATAATGTTTTACACTGGTTCCATGAAGTGATCGAGCTTGGTGTCAACGACTTAAGCCACTTGCTCGCCTTATCACTCAAGGAGAATTTAAAGAGATTTCACATCAAGTAATCAACATGGACTCTATTTGTCTTAATCGTGCTGCACAACTCCTCAAAAGCATTAATTGATCCATAGGACTCTCTAAAGGCAATCCATGAAATGTCTTTTGCGATACAAATTTTATGACCTTAGGTTTTATCCCATAAGCTTGTCCCTCAACTTCTGCTAAATGCACCGCAGCACGACGTGTAAAAAATTTCTTGACTAGTGTATTCACCCAATGTCCTAGGTCAAACAATTGGATCACATGCACCCTCAGCTCTCTGATTTTCTGGTAGCATACTGATAGGTAATGGGATGTTACTGATCAGTGGTGGATTGTTGTTATTACCGACTGGTATTGGGATGTTACTGATCAGTAGATGTGGAGGAATCAGCTGCTCGTCGTCAGCTCCATTAGGGTTTCGTGCATTATGATTTTCTGCCATCATTTTGCTCTGTTTCTTCTGACCTTCTCGCTCAATTTGTGCTAACTACCTGTTGTGAGGGTTCAGAAAATTAGAAGACCAGTTGCTTCTTCTTTGCATACACATGAAACACAAAAAATAACAACACAAAAGCAAGTTAGTAAACTAAAAATAAAAGAAAATTTCTAGAGTAAATCTAAACCAAAAATTCAAAGGCACTCGTTTATTGATCTACGGCAACGGCGCCAAAAACTTGTTATCCAGAGGTTTTATCCTAGAATAATATTGTAAGTGCATAGTGACAACCACAAATAGTATAATCGAGATCGAATCCACATGACCTATTAAATACACTATGAATTACGTTGGTTTAAACTAAACTAAGATACGAATGAATTTATTGTGAAACTCGGTATGGAACTAAAATTAATTCAATAAAACAAAACATTAAACAATGGAAATACTTCAAGGATTTATGAGAACGAATGCATTAATCAATGGAAATGCATTAAGGATTGTTCTAGAATTCAAAATACGAATGTAAAGTCATCATGTTTTCACATGTAACAACTATCTATGCAAGTAAATTGTCGTTTGCCAATATAAATTTATGCAAGCAATGAGATCCTGATTTGATATGTGCACAAAGCGCATAACATCAACTGTCGATGGCTAAAGGCATTTTGGTCATCTAGGCTAGATCGATTGATTCAACAACACTTTTGGTGCAACGATGAAATCAACTTAGGGCATAATCTAAATTGTTAATATAGATTAAACATGAATGGAAAACTTAGATGAATAACTGTATGATCAATTCCCAAATGACCTAACATAAATCTACCATGAATTCCCCTTAAAACCCAATACCCAATGATAAAACTACTCGCACATAGAAGCAGTAAACAAGCAAATCAAATATAAAAAACACATAATTGAATTACAAATAAAATAAAAGAGTTAAGAAATCTTCTCCAATTTTCAAGAGGATTAGAGATCTTTTCTCCAAATCTTCCAATAAGTGTTACAAACTATAAAACTGAGTAAAATGCAAGAATTAGGTATAAAATTCGAGTCTTAGGTTTAGTGAACATAATAGGTTCTGGTCGGTTCTGATTACGTTTGGGCTTCTAAAATTGCGTTTTTCCTTACTACCAATCGATATACTACCGATCGGTCCTCAAGCTGTACTGATCGATACTCAATCCCGAATCTGCTTCAGTTGCGAGCCAGTTTGACATGTCTTCAGTAAATTGACCATAACCTTTTATCGTACCGTTAAACCACTTGGAAATGAAAGCTAACATCCTTCTATATCTTGTGGTAAAATATGAGAAAGATCTAACAGTGGGAGATTTTCCATCAGAGGACAAACTTCAAATGATTTTGCGCTGGCATGCATCTCTAATCAGCCAAAAACTCTTTCATTATTCCAAAACGTCTCAAAATCTGTCAAAACTCAATAAAAGACTAAAATACACTTTGACTCTAGAAAAGACTCAAAATAAATATTAATACAATTGTTAGAAAAGATAAATATATGACATATCAAGAAGGAAGGAGGAAGAGAATAGGATTTTTGTCTTGGTAATTGGATTTAAGACCGTTTGGGCTTTTTAAACAATTTTGTTTAAAAAATATGTATGTTTAAAACTTTAAATTTTGCGTTAAAAATATATAATCTTAAAACTAAACTATAAACTGTATATTAGGAATCCAAAAACAAATATGTCTCTATAAACTAGAAATCCAAACATAAACTCAACGACTACAACAAATATGTCTGTCTATAACTTTGATTTGTGTGTTAAATATATAGAATCTTAAAACTAAACTGTAAACTCTAAACTAGGAATCCAAACTCAAACACTAAAATTCATCTACAACCCTGATTAATGATACTTTACATCTCGGAGTAAGAGTATGATAGCAAGAGAGTGCAAGACATATAAATGGTGTACTGAACTTGTGTGTTGGGAAACTGTGCACTCTTAAAATTTCTCTACCGACTCCAAACTTCCACAACAGTCAGTAGTCTCTTACTCGCTAACAGATAAACAAATATGTTATTTTCTTTCTCTGTACTCGAACTCAAGGTATTGTGATTCTTGGTTAACATCTGACTATGAAATACCATATTAACTTCGGAATTTTCAAAACACCAATGCATGATAACTTCAAAATTAATAATAATTTTCTTCATGTTTCATGATTAAGTTCACAATTAAAAGAACACCATGATTTGGATGATAATAAAATTCCTATACATTTCTCATAAGAGATTTTTCTGAATGTTATCGAGAAGAGAAGTCTCAATTTGGCAATGTAGGTGGATTTTCATCAGGGATTGCAAATAAGACCCTGAACTTGGATTTTTCACCATCACAGGACACGTCACATCTGAAATAGTCTTTTCCTTTCTGGCTGCAATACACTGCCACCCCTCAAATTATCATATTTGAATTCTCCAAAGGTTAAAAGCCTAAAACCTCCTTTTTTGTGTTTTCATTCATAACATAACCCCTAGACTGGCTGATTAATTCACTTGTATCAAGAAGTTATGTGAGCTTCAACTTTGTAGTCTTTGACAGATCCTGCAAGATTCAAAATCCCAGTTATTGCAATGACATGTCTATCCTCGTGGTCCTTGATGATTTCTTTCCCAAGGGCGCTACCCCAGTCCATTAAAGTCACTTCTTCATCCACCGAGATAGCCATGGCCAGCTTGCTCAACCCAAATATGCATGGTGAATGTGGTATGGCCTTGATGATCTAGACCTAAGTGTGTTGGATACAAACCCAAAACGTATTTTGTAGCCTCCTCTTGTAACTTAATTTGCCTCATTGTCAAAACCAAATTGTAACATATGGATCAAACCAACGCTTCTTGAGGCAACTACACAGGATCAAGAACTTATAAATTATAAATTACGATCTATAGAATTGTATAGTTAGAGACCGTGAATGATAAATTATAAATTGAAAAAATATAGAATTGTTTATGTATCTTTCTATAAATTATAAAAGGAAAATCAATAAAAATATATAAATTATTTTATCTATTTTCACTAGAATACATAAAATTATTAGATACACAAGAAAATACATAAATTAATTTTTTATTCCGTTATAATACATAAAATTTAAAATTGTATCCATTTAAAATCCAGGAGTTGATGAAAATGACATCCATTAAATTTTTCTGACAAAAAACCATTTTAAGAAATCCAAAAAAATAAAATTTTAAAGTTTTAGAAAATTGTAAAAACAAACTATACAAGAATTCTAAAAATAAAAACATTAAATTGTAATTTTTGAATTCATAAATAAAATTTTCAGAAACAGAAACAAATCCTTGTATTCTTTAAAAAATTTAAAAGTTAAAATTATATATATATATATATATATTGTATCATTTATGTTAGAATATATGTAACACAAGTAAATATAACTTATTACATTTGCACACAACGCTGTCATCTAAGTAACCTTGTAAATCATATAGCATTACCATACAATTATACAGTTAAAATATTATTTTCATGATAATATTTTTTTTAAAGTAGCAACTATATTACTGAAATTTATGATGAACCTAAAAACTTATATTTTAACTTTTAGAACTTTGCGGATTTCTAAAATTTATTAGGAGTTTTATATATTTTAAAGAATTTTTTATAAATGAATCAAAAATTTAAAATTTTATTTTTATTTTCAGAATTATTGTAGAATTAATTTAGATATTTATAAATTTTTGGATTTTTAAGGGGGTTTAATTTTTTTTTCATATTTTAAAGGTTTGTATTTGAAAAAGTTAATGTATATTATTTTTTGTCAACTTGTGAGTGTTAAACAGATACAATTTTAAAGTTTGTGTATAATTATGGAAGACAAACCTAATTCATGTAATTTCTTGGGTATCCAAATAGTTTATTTATTTTTGTGAAAATAGATAAATAGTTGGTGTTTTAATAGAATTTTCCCAGTTATAAATTATAAATTATAAATTGTAAACCTCATTAAAGGTTTATAATTATAAAAAGGTTTTAAAACCTCATTAATAATCTATATAATTGTAAATTATAAACCTCATTAAAAACTAAAAGACACGGAAATATCTTCTTAATTACTGCATTCCTGAATAAATGGTTCATAGAAATCTACTAGCCCCTCTAAAGGTTTAGGTTGGATTTTTCTCCAATATAATTCTCATGTAGTTCTTTTAAGAGAAAAATGCCATCGAAGGCGTCTCTCGCCTCTCTACTAGAAAATAAATTATTTAATATGGGTTATGAAGAGCATTCTTCACGAAGGATATATTGCAAGATCTTCGAAACAGATTGTGCAGTGTTAATCTCAAAATTGCAGTCTCCAGGAGATTGGCAGACTTTCTCCAATAAACTCGACAAGATTAGTTTGGTCTAAGTTAATTTTCCTTTTCTCATTTATTTTAATTTTTCCGTGTAATATTTGTGCCAACTATTTGGTTTGAACTTGTAAAATATCTAGACTCGACTCTTCTCCCTTGAACCATAGATTTTTCCGAGAAGTATATATATAGACACGCCCTTTGAAATAATGTATATAAGTCGGAGTAGTAGTTAGGTGTACCTAACTACAAATTGCATTTGAAGTGTTAGGTATACTGAAATAGGAAATACATGTGGAAAGTTAGCTATACCTAAGTGGCAAAATCATGCCTAGAGTTACGTGTACCTAACTTGGAGAAAAACATGTGTCTCCTTTACGACGGGAAAACGACGGGTTCTGTAAATTGGGAAAATGTGTTTATTTAAAGAAAAAAACATTGTCGGGTTCACCAAAAGTTTAATCAATGCAATGCATAATATTTTGCAAAGATTATGCAAACAATGTATATTGTTTGTATTTGTAACCAAGTATAACTAGTAGATTTGAGAAACTTTATAAAATTTTATGCTGACCGTCGGTTATCACCGACGGGTAACCGACGACAAGCATAAATTTTAAAAAATTTTGGTTTCTCCAAGGCTCGAACTCGGGTTTTGAAGTTTTTCAAGAGTGAAATGATGCAAGTGGTTTAAGAAACAACAATAATATATAAACTCTCTTTGTAAATATATGTTAAATTTTTTTTAAAATTTCTAATCATTGCAATGCATTATATTATGGAAAGATTATGAAAACAATGTATATTGTTTATATTTGTAATCAAGTAGAACTAGTAGAACCATAATTTTATAAATTTTA
Source organism: Cardamine chenopodiifolia (assembly GCA_963922655.1). NCBI lineage: Eukaryota > Viridiplantae > Streptophyta > Magnoliopsida > Brassicales > Brassicaceae > Cardamine > Cardamine chenopodiifolia. The sequence continues at coordinate 9,399,796 of OZ000486.1, read as the reverse complement.
TGCTTGCCGTCGGTTACCCGTCGGTTGTAACCGACAGCCACCATAAAAATTTTAAAATTTTGGTTTTTGCAAGGGTCAAACTCGGGTTGTGAAGTTTGTCAAGGGTGAAATGTTACCAGTAGACTACTACCATCGTCAATGGTGTAAGAAACTATAGTAATATATATATACTATGTCAGTATGGTGTAAATATATATTATGATGTAATCAAACATTAATATGAAGTCAAATACCTGAATACAAATACATATAAACTTTATTAACCCTTATTTAAACTTACCACTTAATTGAAAGTGTAGTTTTGTAAGTAAATGAAATTATAAACCACTTAATTGTTCTTCTCAAATTCTTCCATGTGGAACTGACAACAATTTGGATACTCGTCTGTAGGACAAGCGAAGTCAAGATCATGTTCTTCCATTTCGCCACTATAAGAGAAGTTAGCATACCCAGTGTCAAGAGTGTGGTTGGTTAATTTCTCGATGGCATCAATATCAAATTCTGATGGTGGAGATTCAACTGGTTGGGAATAACCACTTAGATGGTATTGATCATTGGGTTCAGACTCGACCAATGCTTCCTTTGCGACATCAAGGGTATGGGGAGTAGATAAAAGTTTATCATACCTATGAGCATCGGGATGTATGTTTGTACTCAAACTTTGTTCTGGTTCTGAGTCCTGAGAATCCCACCCCCATTTTGCCTCCAAATCTTGGCGTTCCCTGTCCCATTCTGCCACCTTCCCTATAAGTTTCGAGTGTGTAATACCCCATAAAGATTCAATTTCTCGTTCTGAATCAGAATCGTTTGACATGTTTATAACTTTGTATGGATGGTTCTTAATATATTTGGAATATCATATATATAGACGATTAGAAATATCAACTCAAAGTTTACATATTAGGTAACACCTGCGCATACATTTAAAACGTGGTGAAAACGTTTTCAAGTAGGTACACGTACATTACATTATCTCTACCAACCAAACGCAACATAAGGTTCAAACATTATAACAAAAACTAATCTGACTCGGAAGATGTTCCATTTGAATCGATTGAATCATTATCATCTTCAAACTCTCCAGGCGCATCTTCATTATCAAAATGTACAGCAGCATCTTCAGTTGATATAAAATCACCGATTAGCTCAACAGCTTTCGTTGTTTCCACTTCACCCATAACAGCATTTCCGGCTGGTTGCAGAGGATCATGTTCCCCAAGCCCATAGATTTTTCCTCTTGGTGTTATTGATGTCACAGTAAGCCAAGGGTCATTTCGATTAGTTACACGAGGGTATGGAATGTAACACACCTACAATCATTAGTAGTTAGTAAAAATCAAAGCTAAAATATTTTTCATATATAAAGAAAACAAAATTTGCTTACTTGGTCTGCTTGGGAAGCAAGAATAAATGGATCATATTTCAACGAAATTAGATTTCTTCCTGAATGAACCGAAGTCACACCAAATTGGTCAACTTTATAACCGTACCCAAGAGTCGGATTATACCAATCACACTTGAAGATAATACACCTCAGGTTTAAAAATCCAGGATATAGGACTTCCAGAATTTCGTTTAGGACTCTATAGTAAACAACATCTAGTGGATACCTCATAATCAGAAGTTACCGTACAACGGCCATGATTAAGAATACGAAACGCATAGCCTCTCGTACAATATCTTGGGTATGCAGTTGTGATATAGTTTGGACCGTTAATCAAATCTACCAACAATGCGTTGAACGTTTGGCCCATTCCGATTTCTTCATTAACCTATACAGAATGCAATCATTGGTTATGAAGTGAACACCAAGCACAGATTTTACATGTATATGTATAACCAAATTATAAATAAAATACTTACATAAAATTTCAACCAGTCGGCAAATTCGTTATGCTTTATAGTCTCAAGTTCTTCCTCAGTGCAATCAAGATAGTATGACCGTACATAAAACATGTACATACTGTATCCAAATATGTATTAGATATACTATATGTAACATAAATATACTACAATGTGACACAAAACAAATACCTTTCATATTGTTGTATATCATCACAATTTTCGAAGATGTACATATGCAAGTGCTTGAGCTCTTCTTCAGTTAGTTGTCTACTCTTTCTCTTCCCGCTTGCACGACCAACTTGAGAAAACAATTCAGGGACATACATTTGATATAATGCTTTCTCACCTCTATCGTCATAACGAGGAGGGTGTCGACTCTTAGTACGAACTTGAGATGGAAAGTAATACTCAGCAAAGTGTGATGCTTCTTCATTCAGGCTCTGTGCAACAATGGATCCTTCCACTTTGCTTAAATTTTTAACTTTTTTCTTCAAATGAAACATGTACCGTTCAAAAGGATACATCCAACGGTATTGAACTGGACCTCCTAGCAATGCTTCACGTGGTAGGTGGATAGGTAGATGTTCCATAACATGAAAAAAGGAAGGTGGAAATATCTTCTCCAAATTGCATATTACCTTCGATATGTTGTCCTATAAATTGTTAATACCTTCGGCTGTAAGAGTTCGAGAACACAAATCCCGGAAAAATGTCCCTGTTCCTGTAGGTAACAAAGAAAGATTTCAATTTTTTTATCTAATGGGAAAATTTTATACGTATAATAAGTAATATTTACCCGCAATTGCTTCGTGGACATTCTTGTCAAGAAGTTGGGAAAACAAAAATGGTAGTAGTCATTGTATAACTACATGACAATCATGGCTCTTCATTCCAGTGAACTTTTTCTCTACATAATTGACACATTTTCGTAGATTTGGTGCATATCCATCTGGGAATTTGACTTCATCACGAATCCAATCAAAAAATGTTGTTATCTTGTTTGCACTTAACCGGTAGGCTGGCATTGGACATTTTCCATTCGGCATTACTCGAAGATCATCACGAGAAAAAATTATTGCCAAGTCTAATCTAGAGTTCATGTTGTCTTTCGTCTTACCTTGGACATTTAATACTGTGTTCATGATATTGTCGAAAAAGTTATTTTCAATATGCATAACATCTAGATTATGCCTCAGTAAATGGTCTTTCTAGTAAGGTAAATCCCAAAAATACTCTTCTTGTGCCAATTATGGTTAACCCCAACACCGTCAACTGGAACATGTTCGTTACCTCTACACTCGGTCGTCCTTTGAGCTCCAAAATCTTGTAGTTGATCTAAAATAGAACGTCCATCTACTTTTGGGGAAGATCTGTCTACAACTCTTTTATTTGCAGTAAAAAAAGTCCGCGAGCGACGATAGGGATGTCGTTCAGGTAGGAATTGTCTATAACAATCAAACCAACAACACTTTCGGTTGTGACGCAACTGGAATGCATCTGTGTTGTCTTGGCAATATGGACACGATAATCTACTATGTGTAGTCCAGCCTGATAACATTCCATATGCTGGAAAATCGCTTATGGTCCACATAAGCACAACACGCATGTTGAAATTTTGTTGCAATGAAACATCGTACACTTCTGTTCCATGATCCCATAACATTTGTAACTCATGGATTAATGGCTGAAGGAAGACATCTAGTGATCTCTTAGGATGCTCTGGTCCTGGCACAAGTATAGAAAGAAACAAAAACTCTCTACGCATGCACATAGAAGGAGGCAAATTGTACGGTGTTACTATAACGGGCCAGAGTGAATACTGTCTACCATGCCTTTCGAAAGGGTTAAAACCATCAATACATAATCCTAGGTACACGTTCCTACGCTCGAAGGCAAAGTCAGGATATATGGACTGGAAATGTTTCCATGCTTCTGCATCTGAAGGATGTGTAATCTCTCCATCTTGCCTATGCTCCGCATGCCATCTCATTGTCGTTGCCGTGCGTTCTGACTGATATAACCTCTTCAACCTCTCTGTAAGTAGCAAATACCACATCCTTTTATAAGGAATTGGAACACGTCCACTACCCTCCTGAAACCGTGGTTTTCGACACCATTTACAGCTACGTAGATCTTCATCTTCTCTCCAAAAGATCATACAATTGTCGATGCATACATCTATCATACGATACGGTAAAGCGATACCCGCTACAAGCTTTTGAATCTCGTAGTATGAAGCTGGTGAGATATTATCTTCAGGCAATAGATCTTTCACAAATTCTGCAAACGCATCAACACACTCTTCTGATAAATTGAAATCTGTCTTAATGCTCATCATTCTACTGGTAGATGATAATGGGGAATGCCCATCTCGACAACCCTTATACAGAGGCTGCTTAGCTCCATCTAACATGTCAAAAAACCGGCGTGCCTCTGCATTTGGTTCGAGAACCATATCTCTGTCAAACTCAGCATCATTGACCATTGTCTCCCTAAATGCATCATTAACCATTCTAACACTTCCTATTCCAAAATCAACCTCCGATCTTTCTTCCGTAATGTTTCCCCCAACAGTTGGTTTGCTACTACTACATACCTCTGTTTGGGTTTCTCCATGGAGATACCAAATCTTGTAACCCCTCATAAACCCTTTCTTGTACAAGTGATTCCATATCAACTCGATCTTTACGTTACGCAAATTCAAACAATTTGAACATTTCATCTTAAAACATCTTTGAGCGGTTGGTTGATTCCCTACAAATGCCATGAACTCCATTATACCTCAGGCGTAATCATCTTTCAACAATCCAGACTCTGAATCTTTCATCGGTTCATCCATCCATGAACGAAAAGTACTTGAAGAAGTCATTACGCAAAGTATAGAGAGATTTGATATTGATTTCAGGTTCTAATGCGTGACACAGTGAAATTTTGATATTATATTTATGAAAGTCGTCGGTATGCCGTCGGATATCCTTCTTATATTGCTGCCGACACTCCAACAATTTACCACGTGCTGAGAAGGAAAACTTTGAAACTATGAAAAAATAAACATTTGTCGGAATCCCGTCGGTAATGTACCGACGGCACTACCGATAGTCGCATTACCGACGGCATTCCGACGGAATTTATAAATTTGCATAACCCGTCGGTTAATTACCGACGAGAAACCGACGGTCTGTAGTTTCGTCAGAAATTTCCAACGGTAAACCGACGGGTTTATTTTGCCGGTGTACCATCGTTTTACTGTCGATTATTATCGACGGTTACCAACCGATAGAAATTCCCGTCAAAAATACCCTATTTTTCTTGTAGTTCAGTTGTAGTATTATCGACGGTTACCAACCGATACAAACTCGTATTTTTTTTTTAATATAAAAATCTACAAAACTCGTGTTTCAACCTTATTTTGGTAAAGCTTGATTCACGCACTGCGTCATTTACTTTTGGGCTTCTACTTATTGTATGACCTACGAAAGTCATGGTCCAAAATGACCTAACCGAGCTAAATTTTTATTTTTCTCTTTAATAGTACTAGTTAAAAAAAAAGCAGAAGAATGGAAATAATGTGCAATAATGATAAGGAGTTGCTTCAACTACTTCCCGTAAATTGCATCAGCCCAATTGACTCATTAAAGAGGGCAGCCATCAGTTAGATATCATTCCAACTCTTTTCATTGTCATTAAACATATCTCAACAACGTAGCCAATTTCCCATACGTCTTAGCAACTTCTTATGACAACTACTTTTTTCCTTTATAATGTAAACTAACAAAATATTTGATAAGATATCAAATTTACATATTTAGAAAATATATATAATACAGTGTCCCATCTGTAGATCCTTCTTCCTCTTTCGAGGAATTTACCCAATCAAAACGACGATGATGTTAACTCTCTTTTTAAATGATAAATAATAACGTCTTCGTCTTTTTTGTTTTGGAGTGGACGTAATTATGTTCACCATTCACTTTTTCTATTTGTAACTGCAAACAAGTAAAATGCATTCACATACAGAACCATTTGGCCACGTGTTGACCTGTTGTCCTTGCTATGTTACATGTAGTCTGAAATTTTTGATTGAAAATATACATATAGGACCAGTTGCTTTTTGACGTCACATATATGACTATTTTTTTTTTTTTGAATAATATGTAAAATTATATTCAAAAAAAAAAACGTTTTTACAACAAGTGTTACCATGTATTTTTAAAAAAAAATTATAGAAAATAGAAAGATGCTCATTATAAAGATAAAAAAAAATGGTCTCATTGAAACCCAAAGCCGAAAAACCCGATTGGGACAAAACCGGTCTTTGGGAAAAAGAGTACACACCTTCGATGATAGAGCTGAAAAAGATTGATCAAAAACCGGGAGATCCCGTCAAACAACTGATGTCGCTTCGAACCAATCACAAAGAATACCGGGAAATCGTCTTTGCCGCTGTATTGTGGAGAGACGATTTCGAACAATTTGATCAATGGTTTTGATAAGAAGAGCTTGATCCATGGATTCTTCTCCATGCCTACGACGATTTCTCTCAAGCCATAAGGTGTAAACCGTCGCTTAGAAGACATACCTCAGAATAAACCTGCGATTGCCTACAAACACAAAAGCCATAATAATAGAGAGGATATCGTCAAACCGAGTAACATACCTTGTCTGGAGTAGGTTGGACGAAAGCTTAGCCCATATGGAGGAGGTAAACATGCAGTCGAAAAAGAGGTGATCTCGAGTTTCCAAGGCACGATGACATAAGACATAGCCCGGATTGTCGTTGTGAGTCCATGCCAACATCCTATCTCCCGTGGATAACTTATTATGAACTGCAAGCCAAACCAGAAAAGAATACCTCGGAGTCGCGAAAGAAAATCATACCCCTTTGTACCGACTCGTGATGCCATGAACCGCCCTCAATTGGTTCCAAGTGTGTTTCGACGAGAAAGCACTCTTAAAAATATCCAGATCTTGCCTCCAGAGGCTGATGTCCCGCTCTGTGCTCCCCAGGCTTCTCAGCTTCTCAATCTCCTCGTCAATAGTGGTTAAAACGGCTGATCGCCGTCGTCGAGCTCTATGTGTGATAAAAACTTCCGCAAGAGTTTTTGCTAAAGAGATCCCCATATCAATACAGCCCCTTATGCCTAGAAGATCATGGAGACGACTTAAGGGAGACCAAGCATCAAACCAAAAGGAGGTATCCTGACCATTTCTAACGTCCATTCTATGGAAAACCTTTGCTTGATCATGGTATTTTATCAACTTGCACCAAATCCAAGAACCCGCTGTTGAAACAGTGTTAACCGACCAAAATGAGCTTGCCCGGATCAAATGCTTCTTTACCCAGTTAACCCACAACGAAGACCGAGCTGAGACTAATCGCCAGATAAGCTTGTAGCAACTAACTTTATTGGCATCCTCTAGAGATTTTATACCTAACCCTCCCTCTTTATTTGGTCGGTAAACTTCTTTCCAGGCCATCTTAGCCTTTCGAGCGTTTAAATCTGGCCCCGACCAGAGGAAAGCCGCACTGATTCTCTCAATTTCCCTGATACAAGCACTAGGTAAGCGAAAAGCAGAAATCCAAAAGTTTGTTAGGCTTGATATAACCGAAGTAAGGAGCTGTAACCTACCCGCAAAGGAGAGAAACCGATGCTTCCATGATTTAATTCGAGTCGTGATCTTATCGAGTAGAGGCTGGTAGTCACTCCTAGACATTCGCTTCGTGAGAAGCGGCAGCCCTAGATACTTGACCGGAAGGGACCCCATGTCCAGAGGAAACCTAGATGTAATTGATGAACGTCGGGCTTCTGAAACCCCTGCCAAAAAAAATAGTTGACTTCTCAATGCTGATCTAAAGTCCTGAGTAACGACCAAACTCTGTAAACACGTCCAAAATGCCCTCAATTGAACGCGGTCGACCATCCGAGAAAACTAGAATATCATCTGCAAAATAGATGTGAGTAATATTCAAACCACGACAGCCCGGGTGGAACCCGAACTTTCCTGCACTCGCTGCCCTGTCCAACATCATCGAGAGCACATTCATACAGATAACAAAGAGATAGGGGGATAAAGAGCAGCCTTGTCGCAGACCTCTGGTACTCTGGAAAAACCCTGCGAGTTCACCATTTACCTGAACCGAGAATGAAGGCGTCGTGATACATAACCTTACCCAGTGGATGAAGATGGCCGGAATCTGAATGGTGGTTAGGATGTCTAACAAGAAGGACCATTGAACGGAGTCAAATGCTTTGGATATATGACCATTTCAAACAATTATCTTTTGACGAAAAATAATTTAGAGACTCTAACTATCAAAAGAATATCAATACACATATACAAAGCGAAAATTTAAAATTTTATTATAGATTTTAATTATTTAAATTTTTAAAAATTAAAATAACTAAGAAAACATCGAACAAACTAAATTATTTTGCAAACGAATATATTGTTTTAAAAGACTTAAAATAATACACATTAGCAAATTATTCGTGAAGATTTTAGTTGTTTGTGTTTAAAATAAAATAAAATTAAAAAAATATTTTAATATTTAAAAATATTCATTTCAATCCTTGAAAAATTAAGATTGCAAATCTTTTTTAGAACATTATACTATGCACATTGGTTTTATTTTTCTAACACTTATTTTTGTTTTTTAATATTATACATCATTTTCTCTCTCATCCACCTAATAATTTAACACATATTTAATTTCTACATTTTACGGTAGAATGTCAAAATAGATCATGGGTTATGGGTATGAGCCAACCCAACCTGAAAACCCTAATGTGTTGAAATTTTTAACTTTAATGGGTTGATGAGTCAAATGGGTTGATGGTTAAATGAATTGATGGATCAAATGAGTTGGATATTAATGGGTTATTGGTTAACAATTTGACCAATCAATTTCTTAAAATTAAATCAAACCAAATTAACTAATTTTTACAATCTCTCAATTTTTCCGTCAAAATGTAAATATGCAATTTTTTCACCAAAATACATATATATAATTTTCTGCCAAAATGTGTATCCATAATTTTCCCGCCAAAATGAGTATCCGCAATTTTTCTGCCCAAAAGATGAATTATAATTTTTACCAAAATGAAAATACGCATTTTTCGTAAAAAAGCAGATTTACAATTTTTTCCGCCAAAAATCTGATTATGTAATTTTTAATCAAAATGCAAATATGTAATTTTTTTTGTCAATATGAGAATTCCGCATTTTTTGGCCAAAACGAATGCGCAATTTTTCAGTCAAAATTTTGATCCATAATTTTCCGAACAAAATGCAAATCCGTACTTTTCCGTTATAGTGAGAATTCTGCAATTTTTCCACCAAAAACGTTCTTAGTCATTTTTCCGCCAAAAACATGATTCAATATTTTTCACACCAAAATATGATGATTGTGATGATGATGATGGTAGTAATGATGATGATGGTGATGGTGATGGTGATGGTGATGGTGACAGTGATAGTGATGATGATGGTGATTAATGATGATAATGATATCATTGATTTATGATAATTATATTAGTTAATTTTATGGTAATTAATTAATTATTTGATTAATTAAATGGGTTGATTCATTTAACCATTAACTCATCAAATTAAATGGGTAATGGGTTGACCCAATCCATTTGACCCATTTTGACACCCCTAACCTTACCTTATTATTTTTTCATACATTTTTTTTTTATATTTTTATTTTTGTGATTATATATTAATAACAGTTATTGATTAAAATTAAATTAAAATAACTAAGAGTTAAATAATTTTTAAAATATTTTGAACTATATTTTTAATTTAAAAAAATTAGCAAGCAATAAAGACGACAAATATAGATTGACATTATTAAAACAAAGAAAGTTACGAAAAACTTAAAATGCAATACAATACACTAATAAGCACACGACACAACTAATAAAACACACATAATTTAATTAGTAAAATACACTCAAATCAAAAACTTAATAATCTCTTTAAACATGAAATATTCCGAATTTTGCTAATATGTGTTTGACTAGATCTGCTTGCAATTCGTGATGTACATTTGAATCACAAAACTCAGATCTAGCACGCACATGATTTGCAAATGCCGGTAGCACCTTAGTCGAGAATGATTGCAGTGTACTAGACCTACTTGCCTCAGATTGATCGTAATCGGTCCAATGTTGAACATATGTATCTCATTCATTCTCAACAACCATATTATGCAATATGATACATGACCTCATGATGATAGACAAATCGGACATGTCCCACATACGAGATGCTTTGCGAATAATTTTAAATTGAGCCAGCAACACTCCAAATGCACGTTTGATGTCCTTTCTGACATCCCTCCCGAAGTTGTGCAAATAACTTGCCTGGTTTACACTAAGGAAGCCTAACTGATTTGACGAAAGTTGGATAAGAAGGATAAATACCGTTAGCTAGATAATATGCCATATCATACAAATGTTGGTGCACGAATAAGTTCACTCTTGGAGTATTTCCTTGTTCAACATCATCAAGCAGTGGTGAACGATCTAGAACGTTTATATTGTTCAATGTGCCCGAACATTCAAAAAGGCATGCCAGATACATAGATCATGAGATACAACTGCTTTAACAATAACAATGGTGGTTCCCTTATCTCCCAGAGTAAATTGACCTTCCCACGTTATATGATAATTTTTTCATTGCCAGTGCATGCAATCAATACCCTCAATCATCTCCGGGGACCCCCACATTTCATTAACATGCAAAATTATTTGCAAGTCATCTCGAGTTGTATGATTCCTTTAAAAAATCTACGCAACCACTCCTATGTTGTAGTACCTCTTATTTTTTTGTATTTATAGACCGCGTTGACTGCCACACCATATACTAACATTCACATGGTTGTGGAACATTTTGCTAATGGAGATGCACCTTCTTTATTGGTTGTGTTAACTCTTTAGGTGAATTAGTTGTCACTGCTTGATAGGTCTCCTACAATCCGAAGAAAAACATGTTTTCGCATCCGAAATCACCAACGAAACATTGCATCTTCATATGTAGATTGATTAAAAAATTAGTTATCAATCAGTCTTTGGTTTGCTGCTACATGATTTCTCTTGAATTATTTTATTTTGCTACGAGTTGCATAGTCTTCCTCTATTTTGTTGTGACGCTTTCGAAACCGGTTAAAAATATACATCTCTTCAATTTCAGACTACCTTTTGTAAGCTTCTATATCAAAAGGAAATTATGATGGATCCATTGATATTTTTTTAGTAAGATGATATTTTTGGTATTTTTATATCAATAGAAAAATGAGTACCCATTTATAAGATAATAGAACCAGCAAACTGAGTTGTTGGAGGCTTGGATTCAAATTGAGTGGTTGAAACCAATGATTTTGCAAATAAATAATGGAATATAGTTAACTAATAGATAAGGAATGGGTGGTTGGAGGGTTGGATTCAAATCGAGTGGTTGAAACCAACATATTGCAAACAAATAATGGAGTATAGTTAACTAATAGGTAAAGATTGTTTTCTCTCATTAAAAGCCAAAAATCACAAATTATAGAAACGAAAAAATCATGGATTTGACAGCATTATTAAAGAAAAAAGTGGCAAACAAACATTATCAAAACATAAAATGACAAAACATTATTAAAGCAGAAAGTGAAAAAATAAAATACAGACAAACACTTGACAACAATTAATTTTCAAATAGATTGTGGGTCAACTGTTCTTTGCTCTGGTCACTGAGATGCTCTTTCTCAGTTAGCTTGATAAACATCTTCATCTTCTTAGCTTGAGTATTTTTTTCATCAACTTTTTTCCTCCTCTTGCCTCATAGATATTTTATCTAATCGTTTCAATTCCTTCTCCTTAAATTATTCAAATTTATTCCATTCTTCATTGACCACTTCCAAGGCTGCAGCGTTACCTATCTTTTAAGCTTTTTTAGCTTCATCCCTCCCTATTGGACGGGCATTAGATCCTACATAGTGGGAGTCACTGGCATCACTATTGTGGGCTCTCTTAGATCCACTACTTTTAAAGCCAATATTTCCTCCTACCTGACTACCATAACGTGGTTGATCACGGATAACGGACCATTTTTCATTAAATTAATGTTTCCATTATTAGCACATGAATATAGTTCATGCACTTTTGTCAATACATCATGCTCCAACCATCCGTTTTGTTGCATATGCTTAACATTATCGTAAGCGCCAACCCATTTGGCCAATATTTTGGTTATGTAGTTGTAATGATTTCTGCGTGAATCTCCATCACGCGGAGGATCGAATGAGCAATGTTCATTATAGTACTCAACCATTATACCCCAATATGATTCACCTTTTTTGGTTTTTGCCAAAAATGTTGTTTGTTCCATATTTATTCCATCCACTCACTAACACCAAATTTTGCGCAGTGGTCCATTTGGTACTTTTCCGGTGAGTGTGAGTTGAATCTTCTGCAGTTGGAATGGCTTCATAAACACCACTCATACCACCAAGACCCATTTGTGTAAAAAAAATTGGGGAATTTGATTGCTTCAAAAGTCAAAAAATTTCATTACTCATTGGAGTAGAAAAAGGGGGTGCTTGTGATGAATATGGCACATCGATTCATAATATGGATGATAGTTTTGAACAACTGACATCATGAAGAAATTGGGTGGAAAACCATAGTTTGGTATATTTTGGGTTCGTTGGAAGATTGATTTGCAATTTAATTAGTGTTGGGATTTGGATAGTGAAAAGGTAATTAAATGAATTTGGGATGTTAAAAGGGTAATTGTTGGGATCCATTTCACTAAAAAGATAGATAAAGATATAGACAGATTTTATTGGAGGATAATAGAAAGAATAGAGTAAAAAATAAGATTTTTTTGTGTATGTCCAAATTACATGAAACAAGTTTCTATTTATATAGTATGAAAATGATGAGTTTTGGCATAAAATATAATTTACTATGAAATCATTAATCTCATATAAATTGGATGAGAACAAAATATCAAGAATCTCTGTGGCCAACAAAAATATATTATTATACATTTAATTTTTTTGACCAATCAACGACCGCCATGTGGCAACAAAAGACCCACGTTAACTTACACTGTTGACAAAATTCATCGTTGTTAATTCTATGTAACTTTCAATTTTTTATTCAACCATCTATTGTAATGATTCAACAGTTGAATACTAATTTATTTAACTAGCCCAATATAAGTAGTCTGACAAGAGAAATCTAAAATTTGTGTATAATTATTTATTTCAAATTTTAGAATCAAATAGAAATGGAAAAAAATAGAAAAAACAAAAAAAACATTAGAAAAGTAAAATAAAACATTGCAGAACACTAAACTTCAAAAAATCACCTAATTCGGACTATTCAAAAATCAATTAGTAACATGGTGGCCTCGCATCGTTATTAAAAAAAAAAGCTCAAATTGTTTTAGGATGGTTTCGAGTTAGGGATGTCCGATAACACTTGAATCTTGTTTTAATCTTTACTACTACATAACTAACATTTTTGTTGATCAGTAAATTTATTATTAAACTTCAAATATGCAAAAATATGACCACTAAAAAGCTCAAATTGTTTTAGGATGGTCCTAAACAGTGACTTGAGTGGCTTGTCTTCCGAGTAACCCCTAATTTATTTTATGTATAGATAAATTTCATATAAAGAAATAAAATAAATTATAAAAATATGCAGTGTTAGTAAAGTTTATCATAGTGTAAACAAATTATATCAACATGTGAAATTAGTATAATCTAAAAATAAATCAGTGCTTGTGAAGACTAAATCTAAATTATACTGTTAATTTTTATAGTCTTTAGACTCTTTATCACCACATAAAAATATCATGTGTTTTCCCTTTTTCATCGAGTCAAGTGGTTTTACATCACATTCTTTTCTTCTTAGTACTACGTCTGTTTTAATTTAAATGATTTGTTAGATTTATTTTTTTGTTTCACTAAAGAGGAGGTCAAGAGATTTTTTTCAAGTTTCAATGCAAAATATTACATTAATAAAAAATTATGAAAATTTATATTCTCAAATATAATTTATCATTGGCCAACTTGTATTAAATTAGATTTTAAATATAGAAAAAATTAGTTAGTTTCTTAAAGTTTGTGTGTTTTATCAAAAATATACTCCCTCTGTCCCAATATATTAGATGTTTTAGGTATTTTTTATTTTTTCATTTTATTAGATGTTTTGCTACTTTATATGTAAATAATTAATTTTATTTCGTACAAACAAGATTGGTCGGAAAAATGTTACCATTGGGTTAATGACACATGGTCCTACCTTGGTCGGAAAACTTTTAGCCATTTTAATTTGACAGTTGCAAATTTTTGACTAATTCTTTATGGAAATGATATCTATATATTCTCCCTCTCCCTTCCTTTTCAAACTCACACAAAAACCTATTAAATAAAATAAAAATTATATGTCATGTCATCCTATTTATTGTATAAAAGAGAGGATGTATAAGCGCATTGATGAATATACCAGAGATTCAACAAGAGTATAAGGAAGGACTTCGTCAACTCATGTAATTCGTAACTAATCAAGATATTGTGCAGGAACAAGGTATGCTGACATTTCCTTGTGTGAAATGCGATAATGAGAAATTTGTTAAAATAGTTTCATTTTGAAAACATTTATATCATAGGAGATTTACCCTATGATATTATGTATTATTATCGTATGGAGAATCTACAATAAACACAATCATCATCCGATAAAAGAGGAATTGGCCTCGTAAACGCTAAGTAAAGTTTTTCAAAATTGATTGTCTAATATTATAAATCCCAAGTATATGTATTAAACCCAGATTTCTGACAAATTTCTGACCAATCCACATGTTTGGTTAGAAATTTGTCGGAACACTTTGATTCAGTTAGTTTAATGTATGTGTTGCCCTGTCTCGAATGGTTGTGTTTTTAACTAAGATTTCTGACTAATTTCCAACTAACACCTATAGTTGGATGGAAATTGTTTGAAAACCGTACTTGGAAACACAATTCTTCCACACAGGGCAACACATGCATTGAATCTAAGATTTCCGACCAATTTTTGACGAATCCCAAAAGTTGGTCAGAAATTTATCAGAATTTGGGCACCTATTTCCGACGAATTTTCAACCAATTCCCAAAATTCATCGAAAATTGGTCATAAATATTTGATTCAGTGCATGTGGTACCGCATGGTCAAACTATGCAATAGAATAAAGATTTCCGATGAATCCTAGGAATTGGTCGAAAATTCATCAGAAATTGGTGTCCAAATTTCAGAATTTTTTGAAAATTGTTGGACATCTTTGATTTTACCACATGAATCTACTAAAACTTTTTTAAATTAAATGCGTTAGCGGTTCTGAAAAAATTCCAACCGCCACCATTTCTCTATATAATCCAAGTCGATTTTTTCCCCAAATCACTCATTATTCCATCTACCATCTCTCTAAACTCTCTAACTTTCCAAATCTTCCAATTAATCTTAAAGTTATACTTTTTCAATTAAAATTTCATATGAAATTATGTGTGTTTTCAAATATTTCACTACAAATTAGAATTCAAAAATGTTGCAAGATACACTATGAGACGTTATGCAAGAACTTGGGCAGGATTCTTGAGATGACAACAAGACAATGGAATGGATGGAATTCAAGATTATGTCAGAGGTCCCACTAGTACGCAACTTTCAAATCAACCTATTGATACGAGGGTAAGGGTGTCGGACTCTCAAGATTCTCAGGATTCTCAGCTCCAAAATTGCGAACACTGGAGAAATTGCTTCAAGCTCCAAACACTGGAGAAATTGCTTCAAGCTCCAAACCGGAGCAAACCGAAGAAACTTGATCTGGATCGAGAAAATGGAGCAGAATGGTAAGTATCAATTATAAAATTTATTTAAATTCATAAATATATTTACATAATAAAATATTTATATATATATGTTTTGATGTTGTATAAGGTTCATCTCACCAAAGGAATTACAAAGGTGGTAAAAAATAATGGAGGCGGATTTACCGGAACCAAGTCTGAACTGGTCAAAAGTGTTGATAGTAAAATAAAGATACTGCTTAAAAGCGTTTTTGATAATTTTAAAATTTCTATTTTTTTAATTATTTAAAATAATATTTAGTTATTAAATTATTATTTTTATCATAAATATAATTAGAAATATGAAATAACCCAAATGGTCCAAGATGAATTTGAGAAAGTTGTGCCTACACGTTTGAAAGATAATGTGTACGAGCTTAAGAAAAATGGTAACATAAGAAAGATCCGCCACGTTAGATTACCGATTCGGTATGGCAAGGTCTTGTTGCTTATTGGGAGAATGAGAAAAATGCTAGTCGGACCGTAACCAACTCCGGTAATCGAAATAGCAAGCAAGGTGGATACAGCCCAACAAAACATATATGTGCTCAATTTCTTATCTTTGCAAATGAAAAAATGTTAGTTATTTATAACTTTATATATACAATTAATAGATTTTAAATTAAAATTTGAATATAAATTACTTTCTAATTTGTAACTGAAGCATAATATGGTAACCGGTGAACTTCCAGATATGATCATGTTAATGGAAGTTACTCATCTGCGGCGGATGGTACCTACATCGACAAGAAATCAGAGACCATCACACAAAAATGTAGACAGCGAGAGAAAGAGAGGCTGACCCAATGACACAAAATTCTGATACTCCAGGATACGTGTATCTCACACCAGACTAGAGAAACAAAATGCTAATATTTTTGTTTTCTTTATTATCAACCATTTTCTTTTATTACAGAACATTTAATAACATTTAAATTATGTCTTTATAGGAAATTTTTAACAGTAAGGGGCTTTTGTACGGATATGTAGCTATTACATACGATGATGATGTCGTATACGCCGCACCATCCACGGTCAAGAACTTGTAATCCAAGTTGCAAACAACAAAAGAGAAACACAAATAAGACGTTGACGCAACACATATGAAAATCGCTAGATTGGAAGCATGTCAAGCGGATATCATCTACTGGGGTTAGATTATACAATCTACATACCCGAATTTTGTCCCACCATCCCGAAGACCCCTAAATCCAGATGATACTATAAATTTCAATGAGGATTTTAATTCAAAAAATAATTAATTGTTTTTTCTTTTTTTCATAGTTTATTTTAGTTATGTGAAAACTTTTATTTTAAGTTTTTGAAATTAAAAAATATTTTGAACTTAAAAAATTATATAAAGTTTCGAAGAATCTCATAAATTTAGTTGGCAATTAGTCGAAAATGTCCGAACAATTTCCGACTAAAGGTTCATCGGAAACACTTGCCAAAAGTTAGTCAGAAAATTTTTGACAACATTTGATGACTTTCTTACCAATGTTTCCGTCGCAAACTTCCAATGAATTTTTGACCATTTTACATTTCTGACCATGGGATTCCAACTAATCTTGTTTCGTTGGAATTAGTCAATTCTGACGGAATCGGTGGTCTAAATCACTCTCTTTTCTTGTAATGATATATGTAATACTCACTCATAAAATGAGCGGAAAGAGGTCAGACTTTCACGTAAAAATACTTTCATAACAAAAATTTTGGGGAAAATCTAATTCATACACCAATTATGGGGTACATTACATATATTTGATATATAAATATGCCAATTTATATAGTGAAAAATGTCAATTTATACATAAATCTAGAGGTGTCAAACAGACAAACCCGTGTCCATCTGCTTTGTTCGTGGTGGACAATTTTTTTCTGTACCACAATGGGCCGGTCTGCTAGGACCACAGTTTATATATCTATGTCCAACCCCGTCCCACTATGTTTAGAGGGTTAGTGTGCTGACACACAGATTTAATATTTATATTAAAAATAATTATAAAATATAAATGTTTTTTAAATAACAATTTATAACTTTAAGTTGAGTATAACTTTTAATATAGTTTTTGTAAATAATATAATTTTATACATTGAAATTCCTCATATTATCAAAATATACCACATATTCTATTTTAGCAACTATGTAAAAATTATTTATTTTATACATAATTTATTTATTTTTATTAAACATTTTGTAGTCTGCGGACTAACTCGCTATTCCGCAGTTAAAATCCGCTAAATCCGTAGTCTGTTATAGGCTGGCATGCAAAGCTCGCTTCTTAGCAAACCTATAATTTTATTTCTATATCCGTCCCATGACAGACCTGATTAGATAAAGTCCACATACTTATGACCATTTTGACACTCCTACATAAATGATCTATTCTTTATACCAACTAATCTTTTTTTTTTTGAATAATATGTAAAATTATATTCAAGAAAAAAGTTCATTTTATAATAAATGCAACTGTTTGTTAAATCAAACTTGTATGCTCATCAACAGGATATGGTGAGTGCCTCGTTAAAATCCGAAATTGGAAAACTCTTTTGGGGCAAAACTAATTCCCGAAAAAAGAGTACTCTCACCATCGAAAGAGCTGAAAATAAAATAATACATAATAAAATACTCCATAGAGAGCTGTTAAAGCTGACTCCGAAAAGCATACCAAAGCTGCATAGCCTCCACCATAACACCTCGGGTTTGTAGAGTTGATAGTCATTTTTTTACTATCTTATCCACATTTTGAATCAAGCTTTCCATTGGTGCAGGAACCTCCCCATGTTTTCGCTGAGTACGCTCTCGCCATAAAAGATATATCGCCACTTGAAAAACATACCTCAGAATGAAAACCGTAAGAAAGGAGTAGAGAGCATTTTCTCTCTCTCTCTCTCTTCAAAACCGTCTGTTTCCGTTAATGAACAAAAGAAAGACACCGGAGTTTGATTTTTGGGGTAGCAAACAACCATTGAAGAGTCATCGGTGTCAGATCCGATCGCTTGATGTGAACCAAGGCAATATGAATGTAAAAAAGAAACATGCGACAAACACTAGACTCATTACCATGGTAGTACGCATTTTCGTGATGAAACCACCGTCTCGTGGCCATAAATGGTAGGCCCGGAGCATGCCATAAGCCACATAAACCAAGGCATAGGGCTCAATTATTTTTTGTTTTTTAGTTCTCATTTCTTAAGTTACTAAAACATGTTGATCTTTCTCCCGTGACTTTGCATCAGACATCCGTTAGGATTTTCTGAAAAAACAACTCAAAATTTTTTATTAACTTTGATCTTATTTGATCATTACAAAAAAATCGAAAAATACGATTATTTTTATTGATATACACTAATTTTTGTGTCCTTGCTCTTTGTTTTTTAATAAATGATTTAATTACAATTTTGGTAATTTATGAATATGATGTTTATAACTTATAGTGTTCAACTTATCATTGCACATCTATGCATATAAGCATATTGAATAATATTGTTTCTGTTAATTAATGTTGATTCAACTTTTCTTTAATTTTTTTTTGGTTTTGATGGTTTATGTTTCTTTATGTTGTTACTTAAAAGTAAAACATTTACCACTTTCGTTTGAAATTGAAAAAGTTAATATTATGTCAAAAAGTTTTTTTTTATTTCGCTTAGACCTTTCAATATCGTTGGACCAGTCCTGATAAATGGCCATAGAAAATAGAATCGGGAGTGGTTGATGGAGACACCACCACCATAAAAATGAACCAACACCAACAACGAAACCCACCGACCAGACCCATAAACAAATTGCTGGCGATGATGATATTAAGCGATGACAAATATGTGAAGGCATAGCAAAACAGATTCGTCACAGGAAGGGCGGCACAATCGCCCTCTTCCGGAGAGAGATAGACCGCATTATAACATTTTTCGTGTTGTATTGCATAAAAATACACTAAATTTTTATTACGAGGGAAATTCCAAGTTAAAGCCACATCATCCATGATGAACGAAGTTTGTGAAAAAAAAATCTTAAAATAAAAACTAGATGTTTCTAAATGTAAATCCAAGTAAAGAAGCAACATATAACGAGTTTGCCACAAGACGTCCTAAACCTCTTAAAACGACAATGGATGTTCCTAATTTTATTTTTTACTCCTTGTAAATATTTATATGCAATATTTACACCACTCTGTTCTTGGGTAGTAAATTGAAGTTCATTAATGATAAAGTAGACTTAAAAAAAGAAACTTAAGATCAAATAACTTGGACTTAAATTAAATGTGATTATGGCAATCTTCGGCCGTGGTCGTATTCTTCCTTTTAGTGTTCATATTCTATTAGTTTTATCTTTCAATAAAATCTGGAATGTCCAAAAATATCGATTTGGAGTTTCATCTTCAAATGCTCTATTCCTTTCTTTCCATTCGAGAGAACATTTCTCCGATCATAATCCGAAGATATTCCACCAGAATTTGTGTCGATTTTACTCAGTGGGAGATCTATCCATACGGCGACTGTTGATTCATCATTGTAATCGTGTGGATCTGGGATTCAGGCAAAGCGAATCCAACCTTGAAAAATTACAAAAGTGTGACTTTTCTTTCACTAAATAAAAAGGGAAGAGAAGAATTGGTTGTGCTCTCTTTAAATTTGATGGCCGATAATTATCTATTTTAACTTATTGGTGGTGAGTCGTATAAAGAGCTATAAGACATATCGGATCAGTTTCTTAGATTTCTACCCAGAATCTGCTCTTGTTTGGTCTAGTTTCAATCGGATAACCGTTTTGTCTCACTATCATAATGGATCATTCCGGCGTTTTTTTCTTCTTATTGTTAGTTATTTTATGTCTTTTTCGTAGAGTTTGATTCCGGTGAAATTATCATTCGTGATGTTTCTGCTAGTTTTTTCTGTTGGTTTGTTAAAGTTTAAGCGAAAGACAAATTCATACAGAGACAAACATTGGTTGTGGAGTTTGGAGTCCCATGCAGTGGTGTTCTGAGATTTGCAAAATCTTATAGTGCGTCATATTTGGATTATAGGCAAAAATCGTAATGTTTAAGTTCGAATACGCAGAATGAACTTAACAGATTTGTTAATCTGTTAGCGAGTATAAAATTGAAGCATCGTCAATTTTATTTTTTATGTTGTATCGTTCTTTAGATTTTTTGTTTAGAGTATATGTATATGAATAATATTTCTGTAATTTTGTAAACTCTTGATTGAAGTGATAATAATAATACATAAATGTTAAAAAAAAATTGATTATATAACATCGAGCAAATTGTTTAAGAGGTTAGCACAATCTTAACTTCCAAATTTAATACATAAATTTTATAAAAAATAAAATAAAAAGTTATAAACCAAACCAAACGAAAGTATTCAGTAAACCTATTGTTTTTTTAACCAAATCAATAGAACCAAACATATATAATTAACCTCACTAGAAAAGCAATTTTAGGTTTCAATCTGCAAAATCATTGAATATTAAAATGATTTTACAGTTTGAAAAGATTCTACTAATTACAAAGATATTAAGAATCAATTGAGAAAGTTTTAATATTTTTTTAATAAACGATCATCGTTTGCTCATTGTTTGATTTAACAGTTGTTTTCGATGAACTAATAAAGGAATTGTTAATAAACACTGAAAATAATCTTTTCAAACCCTAATTTTCTCATATTCTGAAAAAAATCAACGGATCTTTACTCTCTATGCACTACCGCTGCATCATTGTGTGACTAGACTAAAGTGTAAGTAAACCCTTTATTGTTCCAAGTTCGATTTTCCATTATGTGCAAATGCATGGTTGATCACTTGCTCGATTGGATTTCGGATTTTCGGCTATATATATTTTTCTATATTGAGGTTAAGGGAAAAGTTCTTATTAATAAACATGTTCACACCAAAAATTAGTCGGATGCTTTGAAGATCTAGACATATAATTCTAATAAATAAATAATATTATTCAGAATTACTATACTAACCGATTCTGTCATTCTACAAGATGAATGACAAAAACAAAATGAAACGCTTCTTTTCATTAAATTTTCCAATTAATGAAAGTTTTTTGCTTTTTATTCACCATGCATACTTTTTTCTTCTTCTACTATTCCATAATTCCACCATGTTTCCATTTTTTAATAATATGTTAAATTATATTCAAAAACTATACTTTACATTAAGAATGACTGTTTTGAGAGAAATTAGAAAGGTACGTAAGTTCTTAAGCTAAACTTCAAAGTAGTTGCCTTGTTAAAACCTAAATCTAGAAAATCTATTTGGGACAAAACTAGATTTGGGAAAAAGAGTACAGACCACATTCGAAAGAACTGAATATAAAGTTAGATAAAGAGAAAAAGACCATCCAATGCACACTAACTTGAGATCCAAAGATTGGCGAATGGCTGATGATAACCTTGATGCAAACCATATAGTTAGACCCTCATCAAAAGAGAAATCGGCTTGGCTTTGGATTGAGCTGAATTTATTCCTCATGTTCTTGTCGATCATTCTTATTAACTTTGCCGAGGAGGATGCAAAATCTCCATGACGCCTCCTATTCCTTTCTCTCCAAATGTGATAGATTGTTGATTGCAGAACATACCTGAAAATGAAGAGCTGAATGCGGCCAAGGCTTGGAGAGCTTAGCATATCAATCAGTTGATTCCAATGAAGAGTGAACTCGGTACCAAACAGTTTACCAACGAAACCGTACCACACTTCCGCTGAGAACCGACAAGTGAAGAAAAGGTGGTTTCGAGTCTCATTTAAGCAGCCACGAAACACACAAGCCATTCTTTGACCTGGGTTCCAGACCCTCATTCGATCCCCCGTCGAGAGCCTATTGAAGATAGCTAACCACATAATAAACGAGTATTTTGGTGTTGCATATCGGAACCAGACTCCTTTGTGCCAGTTGTTGGTCGGACTTGGAGGACTTACCAGCCTTTTTGTTACTTTCATATTGAAGGATGTCTTGTATTTGTTATTGCTGCCTCTCCATAGAGGAATATCCTCACCCCTCATGATGACCAACCTTGGAGATCGCTGTCTCTAACTGAATGTAACATTCCGTTCTATGTCGACGACGGCGAGGGGCCTCTCTAACCGATGCTACTGTTGCTTGAGCAGGTATCCCCATATCTATAAACCCTCTTGGACCCGTGATATCATATAAGCAACCCAACTCATTCCAGCAATCAAACCAAAATGAAGTCATATTCCCATTCTGCACTTTGACCTTATAGAACGTTTTGGCTAGTCCTCTAAGTTTCAATAGCTTCCTCCACATCCATGATCTCTTTGTTGTGTTATCGATTATTTCCCAAAAAGTCTGCTGCCTTAGATGAGAACACTTGATCCATTTAATCCATATCGAAGCCCCCCGTGATAAGATCCTCCAGATAATTTAACACAGGCCCCGACCAAACGAAAGCTGAGCATAGGCGATCTATCTCCTCAATACAGCCACTAGGAAGGCGGTAAGCCGACAGCCAAAATTTTATTTTTCCTACAATGACTGAGCTTAAGAGTTAAAGCCTACCAGCATAGGAGAGGTGGCGAGCAGTCCATGAAGAGAGCCTTTTTCTCAACTTCTCCAGCAGCCAACCGTACTCGGACCTTTTCAGTTGATTAGTCAAGAGTGGTAATCCCAAATATCTTACCAGAAGCTTACCCCGAGCTAAGGGAAAATGGTGTAGTATTTCGGCTGTTTTGTTTGTTGCTACCCCTGCCATGAAAATTGTTGATTTTTCCGCACTAATCTTCAAACCTGACAAAGCTGTAAACTCATCAAAAAAATTTAGCACTCCTTCAACTGATTTCTTATGACCTTCCACAAAAATCATCAAATCGTCAGCAAAACATAAGTGAGTTAGGCAGATGTTCTTGCACTTGGGATGGTACATGATCCTTTTCTCCATTGCTGCTTTGTTTATAAGCTTTGATAAGAC
Source organism: Cardamine chenopodiifolia (assembly GCA_963922655.1). Taxonomy (NCBI): domain Eukaryota; kingdom Viridiplantae; phylum Streptophyta; class Magnoliopsida; order Brassicales; family Brassicaceae; genus Cardamine; species Cardamine chenopodiifolia. The sequence goes on along the minus strand of OZ000486.1, from coordinate 9,376,128 downwards.
GTTCATGAAAATAATAAAGATGTAAGGGGAGAGTGAACAACCTTGACGAAGACCCCTTTTGCTATTGAAAAACCCCGCTAGCTCCCCTTTAACTTGAACCGAGAACGAAGCTGTCGAGATACAAATTTTGACCCGATGAATAAACTTCTATGGAAAGTCTAGGGCTTACAGAGCCTCTAACAAAAAAACCCATTGCACTGAGTCGAACGCCTTAGAGATATCAATCTTCAGGGTACAGCGAGGAGAGATCGTTTCTTTATGGTAATCTTTGACTATTTCCGTCGCTAGGAGGACATTTTCCATTAAAAGCCAGTCTTTTACAAAGACTGATTGGTTTTCAACAATGAACTTAGGCAAGATAACCTTAAGCCTATTTGCAATAATCTTCGAAATTACCTTATTGATGATGTTACAACACGAGATCGGCCTATAGTCTTTAATTGTCCGTGCTTCTTCTTTTTCGGAATGAGAGCCAATATTGTCGCGTTCAGTCCCTTAAGGAGAAAACCATTGATGAAGAATGACTTAATAGTTACCGTAAAATCCCTCTCAACATACGGCCAAGCTGCTTTGAAGAATTCAGGAGTAAAGCCATCCAGACCAGGTGACTTATTATTAGGCATTTTAAACAGCGTCTCCTTAATTTCCCCATCTGAAACCTCCTTTGACAGAAGCTCTCTTCCACATCCGAGCATCTAAAGACCAAGAGGGCCCTTAAGTACTCTCTCGAGGTGCCTATGTAGTCCCCATTGTGATTTACAATTTGCTGGATCGAATTCCTCATTTTCCTCACCTCGGCAGTCTTATAAAAGTAAGAATTTTTTTGGTCTCCCACCTACAACCAATGCAGTTTTGCTTTCTATTTTAGGTAACCCTCTTCAAGATGTGCTAGAGACCACCACTTATCGAAAGCTAGACCTTCCTCAAGAACTCTTTGGGGGGGGTAGGATCGTCTAGGGTAGCAGATTGTTTCACACAAAGATTCTCATGAGCTGCTCTAGTTCGGTTAACTATATCCGCAAGCACCGTTTTACCCAAAGACCTTAGATGAGGCTTCATACCTTTAAGTTTCTTTGAGAAACGAAATAAAGTTGACGTGGAGACAAAGAGAGGGTCAGACGTCTTCCAGTACGTGTCTACCAAGCTCTGGAACTGAGGTAGATTCGCAAGGACGTTAGAGAAATTAAACGGATTTTTCCGGTGTGAATTGATGTTACCCATAAGGATCGATCCTCTTGCATGATTTGAGCATCGAATGAAACATAAGATTGCGGAAATTTTTGCAACCAGCTCTGTTTTACCAAACCTCTATTAAGCTTTTTGCATATAACCCTTTCTTCCTGCTTATTACACCATGTGAACCAGGGTCCGTAATGTACTAGATCAAATACAGAGCAGAATCGTACCAAGCTCTAAAAATCGTGCATACCTTGAGTACTCAGCGATGACTCAGTAAAGTTTGAGTGCTCCTCGACGTCCAGTATCTCGTTGAAGTCTCTGCATATCAACCAAGGTTTATTCTGAAATAATGGGGAAGTGTGATGACTCTGAATATTTTCCCAAAGAACTTTCCTTTCCTCCGAAAAGTTTGAGACATATACGAATGAGCATAGGAATCCCTCTGCTTGTTCCTCTAAAAGTACCGAGCATGTGATCATCTGGCTACTCTTAAATATTGGTGTGAGCTGAGTATTTCCTTTCCACAGGACCCAAATAAGTCCTAACCGGTGCGTTTTGTAGTTGGACAGAAAAGACCAGTTCTGGAAAACCGAGCTAACGATATTGGTCGCTTTGTTTTCCTTGACTCTTGTCTCAATCAAACAACCAAACTGCATCAACTGATTATTGATCCAATCTTTGATAACTGAATGCTTTGTAATCTTGTTGAATCCCCTAATATTCCAAAAGAAACCCGTCATCTAACGATTTGTTTTTTAGTGCCTTTTTTTTTCTCCGGACCCGGAATTACTTCCTTTGCGGCTACATCATTTGGTACAGACCTGATTTTTTCATCACTTTTGAAGCTCGAGGAAGAGAGGGTCTCACGCTAGATGCAATTTTCTCTCCGCCTTCGCCACTCTCACTCCTATTTTGTTCGGTTTCATTTTCACTACCCAGCGTCTTATCTTGTGTCTCTTCTCCGCCTTCGTCGTCGACCGCAAGAACAGAGTACCTAGACGGCGACATGAGCAGCCCAGTTTCTGGAGGCGCCGTACCTGCCCCCTGAATTCTTTTTGATGGAGATACTACAGACCAGCCTTCTTTTGTTAACCCCTTCTCTCTCAGCAGCGAGTTAGTTTCGATAGACTATTCCTTTGGGAGAGAATTATCCCCTGAGCTTTTCGCGGAAACACATGCACCACCCTCTTCTGTATCTTCACATACAGGTTGTGATGCATCCGGTTGAGTTTGAGTGATGTCACTTGGGACCGCTAGATCATGTTTCCGCTGATACCTCTTCACAGTCCGACTGTCTCAAGGTTTCTGTTCTGTTAGCTTCTGTTCTTGTTTCCGCCAAAATTGTAGCGCATACCTTCGCCACAAGGACTGATTCCGTTGAATCCTATTTTCGCTTAAGAATTCTTGGTGTTTCGATATCACTTTGTTTCGTGCGACAAGTCTCTTTCAAATGTCCCCACTTCAAGCATTCTGAACATTTCGGAGGTAACCAGGGGTATGAATAGAACACCTCTGATTCCACACCCTGTTTCGATTTGAAGCAGTGGGATACCGATAGTGGCTTCGTCAGGTCCACATCCACGAAGACCTTCACCTCATCAAACTTTTTACACAACTCCGTTTCCGGATGGAGGCGTCGAGGCTCACCAATAGCACTAGACAGGAAGCTCAAGCCCTTCCAAGAGAATAGGGAGGGCAGAACTTGTTTAAAAGTGACCCAAAGCGGAATACTCTTGAATGATGATTGATCTTCTTCAAGAACTGGCCCATACTTAGAGACAATCATAGGTCTGTCCGCAATGTTCCACATTTCCCGTCTTAGGACTCTGTCCCTAATCACTCTGTCTTTTATCCGGAACTTAATCGTTGTCGAGTTCACCACAAACGCGTCTATCTTCAGATACTTGTTACCATAATTCCATATCTTATTCACTATTACATGAATTTTTGCGATGTGTGGAACTTCCTCTGGGAATTTCCCTACCAGTAGATTATCCCATAGAGAAGGCTGATCATGTAAAATGTCATCTGGAATTTTGATAAAAGGGTTTCCCCCCTCTGAAGATACCATCAACTCGTGTTTCGATAAAGATGGCTTTTGTTGCACCACCGATGAATACGAACGAGGTTTGTGAATCACGCCCTTGACTCCCCCTTGAGTCAAAACTTGCTGCTTATCGACTTTCTGCTTATCACCAACCACTACGACCTCAACTGCTTTCGATACATGTTCAGGATCCCTCCCCTGGGTAGTTTGCATGGTCTCTGCACCCTCCCCTGTAACATCAGAGGAGGATCAGAAACTTCCTTTAAAACAGAGCCTGACGAGAAATTGTCTTCGAACAACTGCACATCTACAACACCATCCAAAGACTGGTCCGAATTCAATGCCGCAGCGATCTTCGCAGCAACACTCTGCAACCTCGACGAAGAAACAGAAGCAAAACCTGATTGAGAACCCACAACATCCTCCCAAACAGAACCTGCTATCATAGAATCCCCAGCTAACACACCCTCATCAGAAATAAGCTCCGTTGAGTCTATTTTGCAACTGCCTCAAGACTTCCAGTATTCTCGACACAGCCCGCAACCTCAACCACATCTGAAGCCTCACCACTCAGAACCACAGGAACACTGGATGAAGCAATTTGTAACCCTGACTCTACACTTTTTCCCTTTATTGAAACGAACGCAATACCATCGTCTCTGAACCCTGCACCACCACTACTCTGCAACTCTCCTGCAGCGGCTGGACTGCTCAACAACATCACGTGATCACCCGGTGAAGAAGCTGCCACACCGGGCAGCGAAGCCATGCCTCCAACAACCCTAATCGCTCTTTCGATCGCTTCACAGGTTCGCTCTAGAAAAATTGGAACAAACTTTTAATTGTGGATTATTCCATAATTCCACCAGGCCAACCGAAGATTAAAACAAAAAGAATTTAATAAGATAGAATTGATCCGGAAACCGAAACTGACAAATTGTAAAAAAGCGACTCGTAGCCTTTTGACATAACAAAATTATATTAAATGTAAACATATAAGATCCCAAACTACACCTTATTAGAACGGAGAAAATTTATAAGAGTGACATAACTCACTCCAACTACGACCAGTACAAGTAGTTGGCCACATTAACTACCTCTCACCAACCACCAAACCCAATCCCCACAATATTACCATAACTCTCATATAACTAAACAATTCATATTTACATTTTTTGCCAACACAACTCCCTTATAAGATATACCCTTCATCAACCTATAGATCTCACTCACATAACCAACCTCAAAAGAGGAGAAGAAATGGGTAGATCCAACGAGCAAGATCTACTCTCTACCGAGATCGTTAACCGTGGGATCGAACCATCCGGTCCTAACGCCGGTTCACCAACGTTCTCGGTTAGGGTCCGGAGACGTTTGCCGGATTTTCTTCAGTCGGTGAATTTGAAGTACGTGAAACTTGGTTATCACTACCTCATAAACCATGCGGTTTACTTGGCGACCATACCAGTTCTTGTGTTGGTGTTTAGTGCCGAGATTGGGAGTTTAAGCAGAGAAGAGATTTGGAGGAAGCTTTGGGACTATGATCTTGCAACTGTCATCGGGTTCTTTGGTGTCTTTGTCTTAACCGCATGTGTTTACTTCATGTCTCGTCCTCGTTCTGTTTATCTCATTGATTTCGCTTGTTACAAGCCCTCCGATGAACTCAAGGTAACACATCAACCTTTTCATAGAGGACATAGTCTAAATTAAGTTTATTTAGAAATTAGAATGTATGGAAAGTTATAGGGATGCTCTGAAACCTTAAAATGACGAACCAAACCTAAATAAACCAATTTGTTTTTTGTGTGTGTGTTTTTAAAAAGGCAATAAGATAGAAATAAACAAAATTTTGTGCCTTTTATTTTTTTGAATAACAAATTTTTGTGCCTTTTTGTTCGTTTAGGGATTATATTGTCAAAACCTTTCGATTTTGGTAATGTTGGATCTAAAACAAATGATCTCGTACAATTCTCAAAAAACAGATAACCTAAAAAATATGGAATAGAAGGAAAACGGTTTGACTTATATAATTTTATTCGATTTCTGTAGTTTTAATTAAATCCTTATCTAATAATCGTTTACCAATAAATAAATATCTTATATAATTAAACGACTTAAATCTTAATCGAAGGAAATTGATAGGAAGGGGAGTAATAATAATTAAATGAATCTGACACAAACCATACCAAACCAAATTCTGTTTAGTTCAGGTTATCTCCGGTTTAATCTTTTCCAGACTTGATTTGTATTGGTTTAGGTGACAAGAGAAGAGTTCATAGATCTAGCAAGAAAATCAGGAAAATTCGACGAAGAGACCCTCGGTTTCAAGAAGAGGATCTTACAAGCCTCAGGCATAGGCGACGAGACGTACGTCCCAAGATCAATCTCTTCGTCTGAAAACATAACAACGATGAAAGAAGGCCGTGAAGAAGCCTCAACGGTGATCTTTGGAGCTTTGGACGAACTCTTCGAGAAGACACGTGTCAAACCAAAAGACGTAGGTGTCCTTGTGGTTAACTGCAGTATCTTCAACCCAACACCATCGTTGTCAGCAATGGTGATTAACCATTACAAGATGAGAGGGAACATACTTAGCTACAATCTTGGAGGTATGGGTTGCTCTGCTGGAATCATAGCCATTGATCTTGCTCGTGACATGCTTCAGTCTAACCCTAATAGCTATGCTGTGGTTGTGAGTACTGAGATGGTTGGGTATAATTGGTACGTGGGACGTGACAAATCAATGGCTATACCTAATTGTTTCTTTAGAATGGGCTGCTCAGCTGTTATGCTCTCTAACCGTCGCCGTGACTTCCGCCATGCTAAGTACCGTCTTGAGCACATTGTCCGGACTCATAAGGCTGCTGATGACCGTAGCTTCAGGTTTGGTTCATTTCAGTTTTGATTCGGTTTTATAAATTCATGACCTAGTAAGTAACTTGTGTATGGTTTTTAGGAGTGTGTATCAAGAAGAAGATGAACAAGGATTTAAGGGTTTGAAGATAAGTAGAGACTTAATGGAAGTAGGAGGTGAAGCTCTCAAGACAAACATCACTACCTTAGGCCCTCTGGTCCTTCCTTTCTCCGAGCAGCTTCTCTTCTTTGCCGCTTTGCTCCGCCGGACTTTCTCACCCGCCACCAAAACCACCACCACAACCACCTCAATTTCTTCTTCCATCACCGCCCAAACCAATGGAACTAAGTCTTCCTCATCTGACCTGTCCAAGCCATACATTCCGGACTACAAGCTCGCCTTCGAGCACTTTTGCTTCCATGCAGCAAGCAAAGTAATTCTCGAGGAGCTTCAGAAGAATCTAGGGTTGAGTGAAGAGAACATGGAAGCTTCTAGGATGACACTTTACAGGTTTGGTAACACTTCCAGCAGTGGAATCTGGTATGAGCTGGCTTACTTGGAGGCTAAGGAAAGTGTTCGTAGAGATGACAGGGTTTGGCAGATTGCGTTTGGATCAGGTTTTAAGTGTAACAGTGTGGTGTGGAAGGCAATGAGGAAGGTGAAGAAACCAACCAAGAACAATCCTTGGGTGGATTGTATCAACCGTTACCCTGTGCCTCTCTAAATGATTATTCTTCTTAAACAAATCATGTAAGATCTCTAATTATGAGACAATTTGGTTGAGGTCTTTCTTTGTTGTTGGATAACAGGAGTTGTTTACTGATCATTCGTATTTAAGTCTCCTATACAAATGGATGGTTAGAGTTCAGCTTCAACTTGTTTTATTTTTTGTTTGTTTTATTCGACCTCCATAAACTTTTGAGAGATTAAAAGACTCTCCTTTCGTTGTTTTTAATGTTTCAAAGTCAAACAATTATTTTTTTAAACGCAATCTATATTTAGATATATAATAAATTTATTTGACATGTATAAGAAGATACTTGCACGAAATCATAAAGAAATATAACTTTCGGCTGAGTAACCGTGTTTATGTGATTTAAATAATTTAATTATTTGTGTAGCAATGAGTAGTGAGGAAGCCGAGAACCCAGTGTAGACTGTTCTTTAGGGGGTTATTGGTATGCTAATTTCTAAAAATATTTAGAATTATAAGATTCTAATGTTACTGGTCTCATGGTCTGTGGATGATTATATCACTTTTTAATAAAAATATTGTGTTATTGGTGTGATGATTTTGTAATTCATCTAAAATCTTGTGTTATTGCTGTGTTGATTTTTAAATCTTTATAAAATAATTGGTTATTTTTCAAAGTTGAGTATTATTAATTTTGTAACTTTATCAAAGTATTATTGGAACAATGATTCTTTACATTTTTAGTCACTAACAACAGCTTCAAAAATACTCTAGTTATCTCTTCCCTGAAGAAGAAAAAAAAAAAACCAAAAGCCCAGCTTACAAAATAGAAAAATACCTCAAATCAAAATCGTCTATCTTCCTCCACTATATTCCAGTCATCGACTCATCACCAATTCACCATCATACTGCTCCAAAACAAAAGGGGAGCCAACCCATAAAGACCCAAACACTATTGGTTACATCAATATAACAAAACGAAAACCATAACAAAAAGCCATGTCTTATTGGATAATGGGCCATATCATATACGTTCGTTGCTTTAAGTGGCTTAAAACACATTTAATATATGTGTCTTACATATATATATATATATATATATTGTCATCTGATTATATCTCTATAATAATATTTGAGGAGTAAATTTATAGAAATAAACTTAAAAATATAAAATATTACATCAAATGCCAGTGAAAATATGACTAAACTTTTGAATTCATTAAGGGAAAAAATGACATTAAAAGAAATCATCTAAAAATTATAATGTATATAATATTCATTTAATTACAAAAATCAAATCACTTATAAATCCATAATCAATAAAATTTTTTGCAGGAAATATAAAAAAAAAACTTATAATTCATTTAATATATTATTAATAGAAATCACATAGACACTTAATTAATATATAATTGATACATAAAATCAAATTTGTCAAAATGTAGTAAAAAAAATTCTTAACCATATACATATTAATTTTAAATTATATTAAATTTGAATAATAATCTTATCCGGTGTATAGCACGGGTATTATTTAGTACACATATTACTTTTTCCAGATTGATAGTAATATATGGTAGGTTATTTTTTTTTACGATCAAATAAAAGATTATGTATTATTTCCAAACTGATTGTTATATATGGTGGGCTCTGTCTCCTCCTCGATCAAATAAAAAGTTATGTCTCCTTGAATATATGAAAACCAAGCTTTATGCTTCCTGAATTCTTATATAAAAAACTATGACTTCTAGTTATTTCTATAAATTTTTATGTTTAACTATTCAGTTTATTTTAAAGAATAATTATATGTGTTATATCAAATATAAAAACATAAAAATATGTCTTTAAAATAAATAAATAAAAAATTTCATATTGAGAATTTACGTGGCAAATGTTAATATAATATTAGACAGTGATAGTCTGTGGTATCTTCCTTCCGCCTCACGAAGCTTTAGGTCATCAAGCCATTGATGGCTCAGTCGTCTTCTCCAGCTGATGTGACTTCTTCTCCGGTATCTCCTAACCCTGCTCAACCGGTTAAGCCTGCTTGGTCATCTCCTTCTCGTCTCTTCTCCTACTTTGGTTACTAAATATGAATTGGATGTTGTTGTTGAAGATGGTGTGGTTTCAGCTACAGTGTCTGATGATGTTGTTGATAATGCGACTCCTTTACGGAGGAGTTTTGTGCTTGGTTACTTTATTGGAGACGCGTCGCACATAGGTACGGTTCATGTAACTATAAATCGAATTTGGAATAATACAAAGAAGTCTCTAAAAATAGATGCCCAGTTTCTAAATGGCAGCTGTTCTGCTTCGTGAGCGTCAGGGGTCGTGTTCTTAACCCCAATTCTGGCATATAGCAGATATTCCTATTGGTGTACATGAATGGTCCCCTGCTTCTGCTTCTCTGTTTTTTGTTGATTTTATAACCTCTTTCTTTCATGATTTTGTGCATATACATTAGCCTTTAGGCATGTTTAGGTGTATTTTCATTTGCATTTGTGTCTATTAGGTTCTTGGAGTAATTCCATGAAAATTTGGTGTTTTATGGAGCATATAGAGCATACATAAGCAAAAAAACTAAAGAAGACAAAAAAAAACCTCAAGAGTTGAAGAAAGATACAAGCAAGAGAGATGATCATGCAGAGATAGTTTAAAATGTCTTATATATTATATCAGATGGAGACCTTTCCTTACTCTGATTTTTTCAAATTTTGGATACAACATAGAACATTGAGTTAGCTTTCCAATGACGGTGTTCTAAGGTGATTAGGATCACTGGTTGAGGAGATACAACCCATTTAGTGAAGACCGCTACACCAGGCCGATGTGAGGTTCCAGTTTGTATTTGAGTCAACAGCCTTACGTGTGCATCTTGGCGGCCATTTACCGCCAGGAGTGACTCCGGAAGCTCTTTGCTTTGATCCCATCTGGTTTTTCCAGGATCGACCCATGACACATCTTCTTTACTATTTATAGTTCTTAGACCTAATTCTAAAGAGAATCCATCTTTTATTATTTTCTTTTGCCTCTTTTAAAATTGAAAAACATTTGTGTTGGATCTTGATCTTCTACGCAATCAATTTCAGTTCTTTTTTAGATTTACTTTTTATGTCTCTAATCTACCATGATTATGCAAAGATCAAAACAATTGTTTTGTGTATTCATTATGATTAGTGAGTAATCATTTAGATGAGTTGAAGGTTGGTGGATTATGATAATTTGATAAGTTAATGGTGATTTTTAGGACAAGATTTTAGGTTATCCGTCATTTAGGTTGTTAGTAATGCTAGATTAAGATTGTAACTTGAATCAAGATCAATAAGATTTCATGTCCGGAAAGTATTCGATGAAATGTTAGAATAAACTTAAATGATCTTTTCTTCCTTAGCTAATGGAAATTTAGGGTTTACCAAATTTTTAAAAAATTGATTTTCTTAAGGTATGTGTTTATAAATTTAAAATTTTGAGTTATACACGTACAATGCTTATAGAAAATCGATAAAAGTCAAACGCTAAAAGTTTTAACTTCAAGGATACAAGTCTCGAGTAACCCAAATTTTCTTTTAAAATTGAATACTAAATAATAAAACGATGTCGTTTAATGCCACATCATCAAATTTGTGTCAGTTGAGTCAGCTATCGTAACGGTTGATTAATATTCGATAACGATGATTACAAATTAGAAATAAATTATTGGTTTGAGTATGAAATATGAATTTTATGAATATTTGGATATGTTTAAGCAATATCTAATTATAAAAGTTGGAAATGTCACTTTGCAGATTGTATAGATCGAAAATGGCCCTTTCTTATGATCCGTTCAAAGTTGGGTGGGCTATCATTATTGGTTTTGACTTGTGACTCTGAATCAGAATCCTGATTTATTTTTTATTTTGGATGTATATGTTCTTTTTGGTCGCATATACTGAATATTATAAGTAATCATATAAAATATTATTGCAAAAAATGGGGATTTTGTTAATGTGTCAACACAAGAGAGTTTTCATGAACAATTAAATTTAAATCACAACTAATTTGAAGTAAATACTTCTTAAATCTAATGCAAAATTATTTAGGTAAATAATATATTATGTGAACTATTAAACTATATATTTTTATATGTATATAATTAGATAAAATATTAAATTAGACGAAACACAATATGCTATTAGGGGTGTTAAATTAGATATGAGTTTGATTTTATTATATAATCTAGACATATTTATTTTAGAATGGAGAACCGTCCTATTCCGTATGCATTAAAATTTTTTTGACACATAACCGTCTATTTAAAATAATTATATATTCAAAAATATTTATTATAAGAGATTGGGTAAAGATTTTAGATATGATATTCATATTCACCATTTGAATATATATATATATATATATATATTAAATTAATTGATATTATCCTAAAAATTATAATTCTTAAAAAAATTCTAAATATTTTTTAAAATTAATTAAAAATCCTAAATTACCCGTCTTAGAGTTCTTTACCCGTTCTAGATTCAACCATTATCCAAATTAGTAAAGATTTGAGAATTGTGTTTATTTACCGAAATTTTTTCGATCCTATGCTTACCCAAAATTATTCTCTGTACTTACCCAAAATTATTCTCTTTTTGTTTTGTAATCAAAAATCGTTTAATTAGTATTTTTATCATCCGAATTATTCATTTATATTCTATACCCACTATTTCTCATTCCACTATAATTTTTAAAATAGCAAATTGATTTCATCATTTTTGTAATCGCTAAATATTTTGTAATAAAAATTCTTGAATATATAATTATTTTAAAAAAAATAATTATGAAACAAAAAAATTTTGATGGCTACGGACGGAGTGATTCTCCGTTATAAAATAGATGTCTGGATTTATATACTGAAATAACATATAATAATAATGATTTAACACTTTTAATAAATTGTTATAAATATTTTGATTAATTTATTAAATATACATATCATATCATTTAACATTTACAATTATGTTATATTTTAAATTTAAATATAAAATAATATTTTTTTACAAATATAATTTTGCAGGTCCAAATATAATATTCTCTGTAGTGTAAGTCATTATTACATCTTAAAATTTTAGTAATCTATAATCTTTTATTATAAAATAACCTCATTTTGGTTATATTTATCTTGTTCCATTTATTTATTTATTTTTTTTTTTTTGTAAAATCCAAAAAACAAAAACCAAAATCTATAATCTAAAACCCACTTAAAGTTCTCAAATATTGGCCTAAAATAAATTTTAATAATGATGATATGAAGTAAATTAGAGATGGACTTAAATCAAAGATGAAAATAGGTTCACACTTCACATGCTTTAAATAGTAGTCAGAAACTTTTGGTCAAGAAACATTAAAAGAGAGAAATTCGACAGCATCTTCTTATGTCACATGTCACAACTCGTCTTGTTTTCTTGTCCAAGACTCTAAAGCTTTACAAAAATCAGAGTAACAGAATCCAAGAAACAAACAACTAAAAGTAAACGCGATTAAAGATAACTAGATAAGGTAAAAGATAATGGATAAGTACATCACAATTTTTGGTTAATGAACCAATTAACTTAAACCCATTTGTATTTTATATCATACATTTTTCACATAATATAGTATATAAATAAAAACATTGATTTAATAGAAAAGCTAAACAATTGCTTCGAGGTTCTCCCATCCGCACAAATCCAATCCTAAAGGCTTCTAAGCAGTTCACTGCCCAAATAGCAAAGTTAATAGTCAAAATATAAAGTGAGAAATCAAAGTTAAATCCAAAAAATTAACAGTTTCATTCATCCTAAAAGCCTTTGATTATGGAATCTGAAACCAAATCTATATAGCAATAGATCCAAAAAACCATTAAAACTGACAGCAACAAAAGTAGAATCAAAATAAGGTATAAGCTCATAGAGTACTTCCTGGATTTGACAAATTGACATATTAGATCCAATTTTGTCTTTGCAGATCAAAATATGCATCAACTTGTTCACGCACCTTCTCGAGAAGCGTAGCTTTTTCAGATCCGTGATTTTATAAGATAAATTAGCTATGCTTCTTCGAGCTGGTGCTTGAATGAGTTGATGGAATCAGTGAACTATCCCAAAGAGTCACTAAAGAAAGAACAAGCATAAAAACCAAACATGGTTAGATAACAAAAAGTCTACAAGAAGATGGAACTTAGTTGGTTAGATTGAGAAAAGATGCTATTACTGGCGACTAAGGGATGGCTTTTATAGAAAGGGAAGCAAGAAATGAGAGATATAGGTTTTGACACCGATGTTATCTACACTCTTCACGTGACACATGTCCCTCCATATAGGCTTTCAGATAATTTGAGGCCCAATATGGATATCAGCTACCGACACTTATCTTCCATCCCCAACCTCTAAAGTTACGACGAGTGTCATCATCTTTGCCTTTTACGGGACTGTGAGCAGAGAAACTAATCTTCATTATGTCACTAAAGGTGTAAACATAGAACAGCCAACAGTTAGAAAATAGCCGCTGACTTGAAGAAAAGATCTGTGTTATTTGTTTGAGACAATGAATCGAAAAATTGTTGTTGAGTATCGCGCTTTTGGATTTTAACAATGTTGCTATTTGTTTCTGCATTCGGATGTAAATGCATCACATGTTATTTATCTGGACCAAAATAGCATATGAATTCACGCGCTGCGTTTGGAATTTACATACGAAAGGTGAGATTGTATGTCATGGTGAAAGAAGCCGATGGTTCAAAGTGTACATAACATAAACCACTGCGCACAGAATGTAATCAAAAAGTTCAATACAAGCATATTCATGACCCCTCTGATTTTTCCTTTTACAGACCTTTCCCTGCATATACAAAATAGCTTTGAGGAAAGATTTGTACCTCTGCTTGAGGCCTGCAGTTAAGTCGACTTCATCTTCTCCATCTTTTCTTGCATCTTGTATTGCAGTGTCGCAGGAGCACAATCTAGTGGTGTTTCTCCTGGTGAAAGATAACAAATTGTATACTTTGAGCATAACCAGAACACCATAATACCCGAATCACTAACTAGTAACTACACTTGTTCTCGTCAAAATGCTTTTCGCATGTTAGACACATCACAAAGGCAAGATTTGTGTACCTTGTGCATTTTTGTACTCAAGGCTTGCTCCATGTTCCATTAACATCAACGCAATATCAGTTTGGTTAAATAGGACAGTCTGCGGATGGGAAACATTATGTAATTAGTATATTTGGACTTATGCAAGCAGATGGCTCACACAATTGGAAAGGAGAGAGAGGAGGGAGCGGGAAGGTTACCAGATGAAGCACTGACATTCCCTGCTTGTCACGGTAATTTGCATCCACGCCCTGCGAGTCTTACAGTTTTAGTCTTCATGTACACTTGATCGAGCATCAAGTTATTATTTTAATTAAGCGCAGCTCCACAATTTGGACAACAAGTACCTCTTTTAGAAGCTTTTTAACACCAGCAGTGTCACCATTCTTAATTGCTTCTCGTAATCCCTTTTTACAAACACATTCCATAAAAATCTATGAATAATCTGTTATACAAATAAACTACAATTATCAATGTAAGAGTTACCTCCCCATTGGCTACATAGTCTCTTTGGGGGATCTCTAGTCCAGGATTCAGAGCTGATCTGAGACTTTCAATAGCTTGATTACATATCCAATTACTAGAAAGATATAGAAAATTCAATCTGGCAGCTGAATTCGAGCTATCTACTATAAACAAAGAAGGCCAGAAGCAAGTTTTTGACACAATTGCAAGAAAAGCAGATAAACCAATTACAAATGAAACTACGAGTCCATTTGACGTGCAAGAGAAACCTAGTTTCATGTTGATACTTCTTTACAAAAAAATCCAAAGGCACAAATGCCTAGACGAACAAATTTCTCTCATGTCTAAAGCTCATGGAATAAACTCTAACCGCAAACTTTGCCTTGACACTACCGACTAAATCCAAAGCCTAGACAAATAACTTTCTCTCATATCTAAAGCTCTAAGCAGTAACCACAAACTTTTGCTTGATACTACGCCAAATGATAACATACCTAGCATTGCTGTTGGAAGTGGAACCTTTACTTTTTGCTGAAGTCTCTGACTGCGGAACAGTCACAGGAGCACGGATAGCCTTTTCCAAAACCAATTTTCAGAAGAAAGGAACACACTTTATAAGAAATACTTTTAAAGGAACCGAGGTTTTACCGGTGGGTTTGGTTTATCAATTGATTTGGAAGGAGCTACACAGATGCATAGAGGCATACCACATTTGCATTCCAATATTTCACTACCTCCAGGACCCATGTCGTCGTCGTCAATGTCCAATCTTGAAACTTCTTGCCTCTGTGAATAAGCTTGCTGCCGCAACAAGTAGCAATATAGAAGAACAAACACAGATTTATCAAATAGTTTCTCCTAATATATTTGATATGATCTGATAATTTTGTAGCTTACTATCACTAAATTTTTGTTTTGTTATCGATTGCATCAAAATGTAATAATTTCACAATTTGGTATTCAAGAATCACTTTAACTCGGATTTCTAAAACTGTATTTTTCAATGTAAATTTCACAATATCTTAGGAAACAAAACAAAAACAGTGAAAACTCAAGATCTAAACCAAAACCCTAAATTACACAAAATCACAAACAACAACAAAAAAAAGTCGATTTTTCTTTTTTATTCCAATTCACCTGTCAAAGCCGCCGAAGCTTAGTTGGATCGACGCGGAGAAACAGAATCGGCGAAAGTGATGCGAAAGCTCGAAGAAGGAGAAGAAACGGATGCTTTTGGATTTTGCATAGAACTCTTTGGTCGGTTATCAATTACTGCGGCATCTAGTTTATTAATAATGTAAAAACTTGGATAAATATTTAACGAAAAAAAAAGAAAACCTCGCTATATTTTTTTTGGATTAGCTTTATATTTTTTTTAATTCTTTTTTGAATAATATATAAAATTATATTAAAGAAAAAAATATGTTTACAATAAATGTTTATCATAGAGGTAGGCAATCGGGTATCGGGTTCAGGTTCGGGTAAAATCTTATCGGGTTCGGATATTCGGGTATAGGAAGTTTATATCCAATGGAATAATTTTTTGGGTTCGGGTTCGGTTCGGGTAAAAAGTTTCGGGTTCGGGTCGGATTCGGGTACAAGACTTGATACCTGAAAAAAACCCAAAAATTTAGGATATTGATTCGGTTCGGGTTCGGGTTCGGATTTTTTGGGTTTTTCGGGTTTTTTTCGTGTTTTTGGGTCGGATTCGGTTTGGGTTTTCTAGGTTTTCGGGTTTTTTTGGGGTTTTTGGGTTTTTTTTGGGTTTTTGGTTCGGGTACGGGTCGGGTTTTCATGTTTTTCGGGTTTTTTTAGTTTTCGGATTGGGTTTTCGGGTCGGATTCTGGGGTTTTTCGGGGTTTCTTTGGATTTTTGGGTTCGCATTCGGCTTGATTTGTGTATATTATACATAAAAACTTCCACATTTATAGGATCGAGTCTTTGAGTTAGGGTATTTTCTTATGGGTAGTTATGTATTTTCTTATGGGTAATTATGTATTTCGGGTACGCTTTCGGGTTTCGGGTTTTCGGGTTCGGAACGGGTTCGGGTTCAGGTTTTTGGGTTTAGAGATCTTGTACCCAATGGAATAATTTGGTCGGGTACGGAACGGGTTCGGGTACGTCTTATCGGTTCAGGTATGCGGGTTCGGGTTTTTTGCCCAGCCCTAGTTTACCACGTTTATATAGACAAAAAGATAGAAAAATCTCAAAATGAATCAAAAATGGTGGTTTCGGTAAAACTCAATCCCGGAAAATCTAGTTGGGACAAAACCGGGAGTTGGGAAAAAGAGTACACACCATTTATGATAGAGCTGAAAAGTAACAAAAAAACAGAATACAACAATAGATAAGACACAAATCCAGCAGGCCATAGGAACTGAGGTAGGCAACTCTACCTCCAAACCAATCCTGTAGAATGCCACTGAATCGGCCCATCCTTTCCAAAGTGGAAAGACGATTGCGGACTATGCGATCGATGACTTTGATAACAACAGCGTGACTCCGAGGCAACTCTCCGTGTCTGCGTCGATTACGCTTTTGCCACAAGGTATAGACCGTAGCATGAAAAACGTATCTTATTATAAACCTGCAATTACCAGCAAACACCAAGGCATAAAGCATAGTAATAATCTCAGAGAACCAATCGACATACCTCGTCTGAAGATGAGCAGAGCTAAGGTCAGTCCAAACGTGTGATGAGAACCTGCATTCAAAGAGAGATGGTCTCGAGTTTCCAATGCCTTGTGGCAGAGAACACAACCTGCGTTTGCCCCATGGGCCCAAGCTAACAACATGTCTCCTGTCGATAACCTATTGTGTACCGCTAGCCAAACAATGAATGAGTATTTTGGGGTAGCTTGAGAGAACCACACCTTTTTACCAGTCAGTGATCTCATGAGCTGTCCGCAGCTGATTCCAGGTATTCTTTGACGAAAAGACTTGTTGAACACCCCTAGTGTGTGACTCCACAAGGGGCGATCTGGCTCCAAACTCCCGATGAGTCGCTTTTTCCTTATTTCCTCCTCGATCGTGTTCAAGAGAACTGCCCGCCTACATCTTGGTCGATGAGTAGCAAAGACCTCAGCCAAGGTAGACGTAATATGAATCCCCATATCTATGCAACCCCTATCCCCTAGAAGGTCGTTGAGCCGACCAAGGTGAGGCCACACATCAAACCAAAAGAAGGTGTCCAGGCCATTCCGAACCTCCATCTTATGGAAACCCTTTGCTTGATTCCGATATTTAATTAGCTTCCGCCAAATCCACGCGCCCCCGAAGAGTTAACGTTAACAGACCAGAAGGAGCCGACACGAATCAGATTCTTTTGCACCTAGTTGACCCAAAGGGAGGATCTGGCTGAGGTGATCCTCCAGATAAGCTTGAAACAGTTGACCTTATTTGCTTCCTCTATTAACCTAATACCCAAGCCTCCCTCCTTCTTGGGCTTACAGACCTCTATCCAAGCCAATTTGGCCTTCCTAGGGTTCAGGTCCGGACCGGACCAGAGGAAAGCAGCGCTTATTCTTTCAATTTCCTTTATACAAAGCGTTTGGCAGACGAAAGGCAGAGATCCAGAAATTCGTTAGACCTCAAATAACAAAGGTAAAGAGCTGAAGCCAACCCGCAAAGGAGAGAAAGCGATGCTTCCAAGAGCTGATCCGTGTCGTGATCTTATCTATGAGCGGTTGGAAATCCGCCCTGGTCATCCTCTTCGTAAGCAGTGGCAGTCCAAGGTATCTAACCGGAAGGCTTCCCATTTCAAGCGGGAAGCGAGTGGATAGAGCAGTGCGGTATGACTCAGAGACTCCCGCCAACAAAAGTGTAGATTTCTCTAGACTTATCTACAGTCCCGTGAATCGCCCAAACTCTTCAAATACTCCAAGACCCCTGTAATTGACCGAGGACTCCCATCCGAAAAGACTAGAATATCATCTGTAAAATAGAGGTGAGTAATAGAGAGACTATGACAGCCTGGGTGATAATCAAATTTCCCAGCATCCGCTACTCTATTCAACATCATCGAAAGAACATTCATGTAGATAACAAAAAGATAGGGTGACATAGAGCAGCCCTGTCTCAATCCTCTGGTACTCTGGAAAAACTCCGCAAGCTCACCATTTACCTGGACCGAGAAGGACGGGGTAGTGATACACAGTCTGATCTAATTGATGAAGATATCCGGGAGCTAGATAGTAGTAAGCAGGTCTAGGAGAAAAGTCCATTAGACCGAGTCAAAAGCTTTAGAGATGTCAATCTTCAAGGCACAGCGAGCCGCAATATGCTCCTTATGGTAGTTCTTGACTAATTCTGATGCCAAGAGTAGATTCTCCATGAGGTAACGGTCTTTGATAAACGCAGATTGGTTGGGGGCAATAAACCCATCTAGGACCGTCTTGAGACGATTTGGTAAAATCTTGGAAATCACCTTGTAGAAAACATTGCAGCAAGAAATAGGTCTGTAGTCTTTCATTATCGCAGCATCTGACTTCTTTGGAATAAGGGCCAAAATTGTCGTGTTGACTCCCTTAGGGAGAAAACCATAGGCAAAAAAGGATTGGATTGCCACGACAAAGTCCTTGCCAATCAAAGGCCACATCTCCTTGAAGAACTCCACCGTGTAGCCGTCAGGGCCAGGAGATTTGTTTGACGGCATGGAGTAAAGAACCCCTTTAATCTCATCTGGCGAAACTACTACACAGAGTTGGATCCTCTCGAATTCCGAGCAACGGAATTCAAAGAGAGAACTCAAGTCTGAGGCCGTCACTCCTGTAAAATCCAATGGAGTGTGAGTATAAATGTCTGTGAAGTACCTTACCGCTTCTGACTTGATCTCCTCAGGATTTTTTAGAATAACTCCCTCTTGGTTTCAAATTTCTTTGATCGAGTTGCGCGCTTAATACTCTGATCTAAGGCTCTTCTACTCGCCTAGACAAGTGGTGAAGCTTTATACGGCTAAATACTCTGATTTAAGGCTTCAGAGCTTTTAACTTCTTCGAGAAACGAAAAAGAGAGGAAGTGGACACAAATAACTCCTCTGTATTAGTCCAATAAGCCTCCACCAGAGGGGTAAACTCTTCCACCTGCAACAGCGCATTAGAGAATTTAAAAGGAGTTCTCAGGTGCAAAGGAGTACCAAAGAAATTGATGTAAGCACAGAGATGATCCGAGCAGCCTCCGGCTTCAAATACACAGAATGAATCCGGGTGCGCGTGGAGCCAAGCATCATTAACTAAGACCCTATCCAGCTTTTTACAGATCAGCTCGTTTTCTCCCTTATTACACCAAGTAAAGAGGGGCCCATGGTAGACCATATACTCCAAGGCACACTCGCAGACTGTCTCCTGAAAAGCGAGCATACTTGGAAAATACCCACTAGAAGACCTGTCGAATGCTCTGTACTAGCCAAGGTATCATTGAAATCCCCTAGACACAGCCACGACATATCACGGTATGCAAGGGAAGCTTTTAAAGATTTTAAATCTGACCAAAGGATGTTCCGCTCCTCTGCTACATTGGAAGCATAGACAAAAGACACAAAGAAGTCTGCACCTTCATCTATGGAGACTAAGCAAGAAACCATTTGCCCACTCATCGACACCATTCTCACAGAAACCCGATTATCCCAAAGAATCCAAATACGGCCCAGGGGATTGCAAGTATAATTTGAGAGCATAGACCAGTTAGGCAAGATTGAAGAAACCATCAGAGCCGCGCGAGATTCACACACTATAGTTTCTAGAACTGCCCCAAATAACAAATGCTTCGAGGTAATCCAATTCTTTAAGATAATGTGTTTACGCTTCTTATTGAAGCCCCGCATATTCCAGAAGAAGGCTGACATTTAAATTTTTTTTTTATGAAGAACCCTTTTACCGAGACCACTTTGTGATGGCTGCTTATGCTTCTTTGACCCTTCCAATTTTCTTTTGGTTTTGGAAGAGCGGGGAAGATAAGCACGAGTCGAGGATCCGTCATGGGCAAGAAGCGTACCATTTTTCTCTTCCTCGAGCTTGGCGCGTTGAGTCTGGTCCACCTGAGTAAGCTCTATTTTGTTACCATGACCAAACACCACGGTTTGGATGGAGACCCCCGCCTTGCTTACCTCTAGCTCCGACGAATCATCCTGATCCGTAGCCTTCCGAACTTCCAGCTCCTTAAGACTGTTTCCTGTTCCCTGATGCAGGTGATGAAGGTATCCACTTAAACTCAACGTTGAAGCAGTAGTTCCTGGAGCAAGCTGAGACTGTGCGGACTGAGTTGACTGAAGCGCATATTGTTCTGTTTTCTGACGCGAGAGAAAAGGTGCCACGTCCTAGGGTGCAATCTGTGACATGATGGAATTCTTAATTTTATCGGCAGACCGAACTTAAAGTATGTGCGCATCAGATGCAGAGTAAAGTGGTGAGGAAGACGAAGCAGGCTGATGGGGCTGAGGAGCTGGTATTGCAATCTGGCGCGCTGACTCAGAACCAACTGCAGGTGGAGAAACATGCTAATCTGCAGACAGAGTTGCAGCAGAAGTACAAGAAGCCACAACAGACGCTAATGCGCGGAGTAAAGAAGACGAAGCAGGCTGAAGAGGAAGAAACACGGAAGATATATTATTCTGCAACGGATTACAACTTTTGGTTTTAGCTGCAGTCCGAGTAAAGTTGTGCGCAGCAGGCAGAGATATCTTATCGACTCCAGAGCTTTGTGGTGATAACGATGCAGGCTGAGGAGGATGGGACCCAGATGGTGAGGTAATCGGAGACTCGTTTGAACACTGATGTTTAGCTGCAGACAGAGTGATTCCTACAGCAGGCAGAGAAGGCGACGATGTAAGCTGAGGTGACTGAGGTGACTGAGGTGCTGGAGAGATAGACTAAATCTCTAATGGAGAAAAAGGAGCAGACACAGCTACAGGGGAGATGCTATGTAAACTTGCAGTCGAAACATCATCAAGCTCGAGGTGTTTAAAACTTTAAACTGGGACTGTAATTTCACTGAAGCGTTACCAACATAGCGGTTCTTCTTGTGGCTTTGTTTTTTTAGACTTGAAGGCAACGAGACCAGTGTCCATTCTTGCGATTTGGGAGATGCTAAGGGAACTATCTCCCCTTCTTCTAAACAAGCACTAAGGCGACGGTGTGGTTGGGTGTCTTCCATTATCGGCGGAGGCGGGGACACGGGCAGTGGGAAAGTAAGAGTAGGACTGGGGGAGTGGTCCCGGCTTGAAAGCTTCCGAGGGCGGTCAACAAAACGCTTCAGGTACCCTTCAGATATGTGACCCCATTGACGACAGATGGTGCATCTCATTGGCAGCCAGGGGTAGCTAAAATCCACATAACATTCTAAGCCTTTTACATCAAATTTAAAGTCCTATAGAAGATCCGTAGTTAAGTCCACATCAATGAAGACTTTCGCCTCATCAAACGAAGTATCGAGCTCGGTTTCTTGATGAAGACGAAGAGGAAGACCTACTCAGCTGGCTATAAAACTGAGACTGTGCCAAGTGAACATAGCCGGAGGGATGTTGTGAATTGTGACCCACATGGGCATCGATCGGAGTTGTGGCTGAGATTCTGCGAAGATGGGAGACCACTTCGAGACAATCATATGAAGCTCACAGATATTCCATATTCCTCTACGGAGAACGCAAGTCCGGGCATTGGCGTTCTTGATTCAAAATTTGATCGATTTCTCATATATGACGTATGCATCAATCTTTATATTCTTATTTCCAAGATTCCAAATTTTGTTCACAATCACATGGAGCTTGGCGATATGTGGCGCTTTTGCTGTGAATCTACCTATCAAGAAGTCATCCCATAGTGGAGTTTCAAGGAGGATATCATCCGGGACTCTGAGGAGCTCACTACCTTCAGTTGAGTGTTTCTCTAGATCAACCTTCATAAGCTTAGATTTACCTGTAACTTGAGCCCATGATTTCTTTGGTTTTGTGTTTACAGTTGTAGAGATAGCTTTTTGAACCCCCCGGTGAGCCTCAGCTTTTCGAGCAGGTGGATGTAAGGCCAAAGAGGCGGTGTTAGAAGTTGCAGAAGGGGACACAGAGAAACCAAATACGGAGGGGGGGACTGTCTCCGATGGAGCCGCAAAAGCTACACCAGTTTGCGAAGCATCCCTTGGGTCTGCAATAGATGGTCCTGAATTTGAGCCAGGCAGAGCAGCATGTGATAAAGGAGTAGTAGAGGCCAATAGTGACACGTTCCCAGAAGAAGAATCGGAGGATGCAGTATCCACCGAAGCAGACCCACGAACCAGCATAGCTTTCACTGGTTGGCCAAGATTTATATCAGTCCTTTGAACCTCGGCAGGTGAGGCACTAGGAGATACAACAGATGGAGGAGCAGAACTGAGAATCTTCAGAGCATCCAGCGAAGCAGAAACAAAGACAGGCAGAACAGAGCCCGACGAAGCAGAGCCACGCCTCTGTAGGCCTTCTACTGATTTCACAGGACAAGTTAAACCACTCATATGAACCTCAGCGGACAAGGCATCAGGAGAGATAGAAGTTGCAGGGGTTATTGCTGAACAGAGCTTCATCGAAGCTTCCAAGGGACATGCAGTCGAAATAACAGAACCAGGAACGTTAGATACGCTAGTTACCTGATGACCCGAGATCTTATCAACAGCCAGAAGCTGCCCTGGCGGCGGCAGCTCAGCCATCGGCGGAAGGCTCAAGGGAGCTAATCTCCTTCCCAATCTCTCTTAGTTTCCTTAAGTGACACTCAATAGAGAGAGAATTTTTTTAGTTGTCGAGGTCGACTCGACTCAATTGTTTTTCATCATTGGAAATTTTTTCCTCTCTATTTTCACACCAGAATTGTCGCAAAAACTGTGCATAAATTTAACTTTCTATCTATATGTATCAGTGAGTTGCAATCTTTAATACTTTCATTAGAATGTTTTAAATTTCAATACATACAAATATTGATTTTAATCGGTTTACTGTTTATCAAGTTATTTTTAACTGTCTAATATAAAAATAAATTGAATTAAAACCTATTATAATCTAATTACATCAAAAACATATCCTAAATAAAAAAATCCCCAAATCCAAAAAATTTCAAACCCACGAAATCAAAATAATGATACAATGATTATAAGCAAATATAGAACAATTGATTTGTATGATTCACCGGTGATTTATTTAGCTTCGTTTTCTGGTTTAACCGGTGATATAGAACAATTCGATTAATCAAATTGAAGCTGCTGAGAAATAACTACAAGTGGCTCTGAACAACTATCCTAAAGTTCTGGAGAAAAAATTGAATCTAGATATATCAAAGGCTAACAGAAACAATACCGAGTTTGATACTCATATCGTGAACTAGATAATCGCTAACTTTTTCTAGCGTCAAAGAATGTTTGACATCGTTGATTGTTTTGTTGCTGAAACTAGTGAATCTGAATGTTCTACTAGACGATATTTCATGGAAATGTATCAGATACTAGAAGCCATGAAGAGACGAGATCTTCAACCAGCTCTTAACTGTGCAGCTTCAAACTCGGACAAACTAAAGCAAGCAAGGTCTGATCTTGAGATGAAGTTTCAGTCTACATTTCCTGGAAATAGCACAAGGCAAAAAATCCAAAGAAGCTATCAACTACGCGAGAAAATATATTGCCACATTTGTAGATATTTGCCTCCCTGAAATCCAGAAGCTCATGTGTTCTCTCTCTTATGGAACAGTAAACTCGATAAATCACCCTACTCCGCGTTTCTATCTCCCGCTCTATGGAACAATGCTTTGGATTTGTTTATTTGGTTCGTGTGAGATGAATTAGAATGATATTATTGCTTAGAATCACTGTATAATTGTTTTGATTTAGGATTTGGAAATTTTTGGGTTTGAGAATTTTTGGATTTGAGTATTTTTGTTTTTACTGTTTGTTTTGTTGTAATTGGATTATAATAAGTTTAAATTTGGTTTATTTTTGTATTAAATGGTTAAAATAGTTTAGTAAATAGTAAATCAACTAAAACCGACTAACATCGATATTTGTATGTATTAAGATTTTGAACCTTTGAATTAAGGGTATTAATCATTGTAACTTTTGTCAGGTGTGGATATAGATCAAGATTTTAAATCTGTGAACATCTTGATTGTAACCTCTGAGAACCGCTCTTCCCGATTTCTCTTCATTTTCTTCCTATTCTTGATACCTAGGATCCGACCAAAAATACAAAAGTTATGGAAAACTCAATTAACATAGTTATACTCCGAAATTTTGTAGTTGTACTCCAAAATATACATAGTTGTACTTATCACGGATTTGTCTTTAGTTATTTGTACCCTACTTAAAAACTAATTTTTTCTAGTTGTACCATACATATTGCAACTAAATAGATTTACTATAATTTCATATAAAATTTTTTGAGAAATCACCATTTTCACTATTTTGGTCATTTCTAGTGCCCCACATGTAAAGAAACCTCAAGACTATATGATATTTGTTAGGAAATTATGCTGAAATGTGAACAATTAAAACAATTTCCATTTTTATCCACGTTCTAAAGATGATAGTGATATAAAATGAACACAACTAGACCCACCCTTACTCTTTATAGTACAGAAAAAAAATTGGACATAAAAAATACAACATAGTTGTACCACCGGTTTACTTAGTTGTACCTTGACATAAATAGACACTACTAACATATCTATATTACGAACTATTACCACGAACAAACTAGCTAAACATACCTCCCCCATGGTTACTCGATCCTCTCCCATGGTTCGTCGATCCTTGTGCACTTTGACTCGAATTTGGAACACTTTCAGTCGATGTTTGTCCACTATTACTCAATTTTCGTCCTCTACGATCATGTTCTCCAACTGAAGGATACCTAAGTTTTTGTGTTCTCCCTTTTTTCTTCATATACTGTAGAGGTAAAGCATACATCTCCCGTATCTTGTCGGAAACAATCCACTGAGAATGATGGGGTATTGGATATATTGTCTTGGAGTATGCCAATGACCACATCTCAACCAAATAATATTTAGAGCACAATTCATGTAATAGGACCTCTACGTTCCTTTTTGCTATATTTCCTGCCAGTGCATGGACACAAGGATACTTATCAATATCAAAGTGCTAGAAATCACAAGTTTTCCTATCCAAATCCACCACATAAGTAATCCCATCAAGCCCAAAGAGTAACACTACGAAAGTTGTATTCAAGTACTTTTAGTTTCATTTCCCCTAAAATCAAAAAAATATATTTGATAGTTAGTATTCATGTACTTTTAGTATTACTAGTTGTACAAAATATACACATTTGTACCAATTGTACAATATATACTCAGTTGTAGTTGTACTAAATATACTCAGTTGTATATATTGTACTTTTTTCTGGGTAATTTTGCCATATCCAACGATTTTGATTTCTCTCCAACTACAACTCGTTATGATTTCACCTCCAGATTCCCAAATAACATGTTTTAACAAAATCCGACCTTAATCGATGCATAATACGTATTTACTAACCTATTGTCCACACAAAAATCAACCAAACTTTTAAACAAAAATGAGGTTTTGAAATCTAAAACACGTTCATTTCCTATTGCATTTAAACCTCCAATTTTGTTGAAAGCCACCCAAAAAAACTACACATCATTTATTATCATTAATAGAAAAAGAAATTAAAAGAAATGACCTCAAATAAAGTTTCAAATTTGGATTTATGGAGGATTGAATATTTTTGGGTTTTTGCGGCAATACGAAGAAGAAAGAGAAATGAGATACGCATCTATTTTTCTCTTGTTTTTGATTGGTCATAATTTATTCCTCACATTAAATTTCCACCAATGACATTCACCCATTTTATTAATTACTCACCAATCACATGCAACCATGTTTCTCTGTTTCTCTTTCATCTCACCTCACCTCATAAAGCTTTTTTATTTATTTTCCATTTATTCTTTTAAGGAAAAAGGAAAGAAAGACAAATTTTGTTTTTTCACTTAACCAAAGGTAAAAAAAGTTTTAGAAGATATATAAAAAATTTAAGATGCTTTGAAAGCATTTTGAGCATTTGGTCTGTTATAAAACAAATGTGTCGACATGATAAAATAAATTATATTTTTCCTTCAAAAATATATTTGATTTTATTTTAAAATTAGGATTTTTTAAAATTATATTCAATGTTTTCCTAACAAGAGCCTAGGCTACTCGGTAGGGTATTTACGTTTACTATTTATTGCCAAGTAAAGTTTTGAAGATTTTTTTGGTTTTTTAGTAAAACAATGTTAGCTTCTATAAAAAAAAGAATATTTTTTCAAATTACAAAACTTAAATAAGGTATTTTTCTAAAATTTAATTTTAATATTTTGGTGTTGTCAGAATTATATATTCCGTCTTGGGGGGGGATCTAGGTGAGGTGAACAGGTGGCAGCCCCCCAAATAGTTTACATTTTCTTAAACATTATTAGGAATAGATTATTACCGTCTACCCCTATGCATTCTGACCCATTTCTTTTTTTCTTTTTTTTGGGATGATGACCAGTTTGACTAAAAACAACCGTTTTATTGCTACAATGACTCCCGTGTATTTGGAGTTAAATGTTGGGTTTAAATCCCAATCGTATCCTTGCCAAGCTGTGTAAAAAATAAAATTATTACGATAGTGCCATTAATAATTAAATCCAGCGCGGCAAAAAATTACAAAAATGCCTTACCGTTAACGTTGTTGCAGACTTATTGTAGTCACGACAAACTTATTGTAGTCACGACAAACTTATTGTAGTTACGGCAGACTTATTTAGTTACCGCAGACTTATTTAGTTACCATAGACTTATTGAGTTACCGTAGACTTATTGAAATGTTGCCGCAGACTTATTGAAACGTTGCCGTCGAACTTATTTAGTTACCGCAAACTTATTGTAACGTTGTCGCAGATTTAGTGTGTAATTACCGCAGACTTATTGTGTTACCGAAAACTTATTGTGTAGTTGTCGCATACTTATTGTGTAGTTGTCGCATACTTATTGTAGTTACGACAGACTTATTGTAGTTACGACAGACTTATTGTGTAGTTACCGTAGACTTATTGTTTTTTATCGCAGACTTATTATGTAGTTGCCGCAGACTTATTGTGTAGTTTCCGCAGACTTATTGTGTAGTTACCGCAGACTTATTGTGTAGTTACCGCAGACTTATTGTGTAGTTACCGCAGACTTATTGTGTAGTTACCGCTGACTTATTGTGTTACCGCTGACTTATTGTGTTACCGCTGACTTATTGTGTAGTTGCCGCAGACTTATTGTAATAATGGCAGACTTACTGAGTTATCGTCTTCGGTCAGACGATAAGGGGTTCGTCCTGGTTTTGGCACGCGGCCTCTTATTTTTTGTCCTGGGTTTTTCCTCTACTTCTTCTTCTTCATCCTAACAGCCAATTATCTTCATCCAAACAGCCAATTGAAGCTATTTTTTATCTTCATCTTTATCGTCGTCGTGTAATTCGTTCTATGTGTGTCGCAGATATGGAGCAACAGATTATTCTTGTATGTGGAAAATGGAATTTTGTTAGAAATAGATGGTTGTTTGTTGTTGATGTTAAGTTAGGATCTCGAATTCTAGCAGCTGAAGATAGTACCAGTTATTAGAATTTTCTTTGAATGGTGTTCGAGGATTATGGGTTGGATAAGAGAGTTTGTGATGTCTAATTGAGTTATATGTTGCCAAAGAAGATTAAGCAATATGTGCCTCTATATACACCTCCTGTATATGTTGATAATTGTAGGCAATTCCATATTTTTTGGGCCAATCAAAAGCAAATATGCTTCATCTTTGTGTGGAAGTTTATGATAAAGTGGATACAGAGAAGAAGATGTCAGAAGATAGTTTTCCAAAAGCTGAAGAGAATATGCACGCCCATGATTTTGATGTTAATGAAGATGATGATGAAGGTAGTGAATCTAGATTCGACTATTGTGACGACTCTGACGGAACAGATTCTGGGGATGAGGATTTTGCAGTGTATGTAAGTGAAGGCAATGGTAATGTTGAATTTCTGAACTTAGAAATGAGTTCTGTGGATTTAGTTGTCGAACAATGTTATGACACAAAAGAGCATCTAGAGACAAGAGTGAAAATTCTCTCTGTTGTCCAGAAATTTGAATTCTATGTATATAAATTGACACCAGAGCTATGGGTTGTCACGTGTTGGGTGAAAGGATGTTCTTGGAAGTTACGTGCTTCGCCAATAGGAGATCATCTAAGATTTCACATTCGGAAGTATGTTACAAAACATACATGTTAGTTACAGAGCGTTCTGCAAGATGCCGACAAGCAACTCATGAGATACTTGGGGTATTATACAAGGATTTTGTTGGTGAAGTTGGACCAACCGTATTGCCAATGCATGTTGCTGATGCTCTCAATAGACGATTTCAAATAAAGGTACATGTTTGCATATGTATTTGAATTACATCTTTTATGTATAGATTGGTTATATATTTAATATTTTTTTGTATAGATTGGTTATTAGAAGGCATATAGAGCATTAAAACATGCTTGGAATTTGGTTAGGGGAAGTGAGGAGAGTGGATACGCATTACTACCTAGTTACTCATACATGATAAAGAGAGCAAATCCTGGTTCACACACACGACTTGAAGTTCATGAAAAACAAAGATTCAAGTATTTGTTTCTAGCATTTGGTGCAAGCATCAATGGACTTCCATACATACGGAAAGTTGTGGTTGTAGATGGTACATATTTGCAAGGTAAATACAAAGGAACACTTCTTACCGCTACAGCTCAAGACGGTAATTTTCAGATATTTCTGATTGCTTTTGTCATAGTTGATACCAAAAATAATGAATCATGGGAATGGTTCTTCAAGCAACTCAGCGGTGTGATTCCTGATGATGAAAGCCTTGCCATTATTTTTGATAGGCACAAGTCTATTGGGAAAGCTATTACAACGGTATACCATAAGGCTAGTCGTGGAATATGTACATATCATTTGTGCAAGAATATATTGGTCCGTTTTAGAGGTCAGGATGCGTTTCGTTTGGTGAAAAAAGCGGCCAGTGCTTTCACAATTGCTGAATTTGAGACCACTTTTGATCAGATTGAAGCGTTAAATCCTGCACTTTTTAGTTATCTTCAAAAAGCTTATGTACGACTGTGGACTCGTGCTTATTTTCCTGAAGATATGTACAATCTTCTTACTAGCATCATTTTCTGAATCAATGAATAAAGTTCTATCGCGCGCTAGGAATTTTCCTAGTTTACAACTACTAGAAGAAGTGAGATCAATGATGACAAGATGGTTTTCGGAACGAAGGACTGTTGCAATTAATTTGAAAACAAAACTAACCCGTGGAGTATAACGATTACTAGAGGTAACTTATTTTGGTTACAGCTTATAGTTACCGCAGACTTATTTTGCTTACAGCTTATAGTTACCGCAGACTTATTTTGGTTACAGCTTATAGTTACCGCAGACTTATTTTGGTTACAGCTTATAGTTACCGCAGACTTATTTTGGTTACAATTTATAGTTACCGCAGACTTATTTTGGTTACGGTTTATAGTTACCGCAGACTTATTTTGGTTACGATTTATAGTTACCGCAGACTTATTTTGGTTACGGTTTATA
Source organism: Cardamine chenopodiifolia (assembly GCA_963922655.1). Taxonomy (NCBI): domain Eukaryota; kingdom Viridiplantae; phylum Streptophyta; class Magnoliopsida; order Brassicales; family Brassicaceae; genus Cardamine; species Cardamine chenopodiifolia. Next base: position 9,346,161 of record OZ000486.1, on the reverse strand, counting down.
GTTACCGCAGACTTATTTTGGTTACAGCTTATAGTTACCGCATACTTATTTTGGTTACAGCTTATAGTTACCGCAGACTTATTTTGGTTATAGCTTATAGTTACCGCAGACTTATTTTGGTTATAGCTTATAGTTACCGCAGACTTATTTTGGTTACAGCTTATAGTTACCGCAGACTTATTTTGGTTACAATTTATAGTTACCGCAGACTTATTTTGGTTACAGCTTATAGTTACCGCAGACTTATTTTGGTTACAGCTTATAGTTACCGCAGAATTATTTTGGTTACAGCTTATAGTTACCGCAGACTTATTTTGGTTACAGCTTATAGTTACCGCAGACTTATTTTGGTTACAATTTATAGTTACCGCAGACTTATTTTGGTTACAGCTTATAGTTACCGCAGACTTATTTTGGTTACACTTTATAGTTACCGCAGACTTATTTTGGTTACAGCTTAAGTTGTGGCAGACTTATTTTGGTTACATCTTATGTCTTATATTGTGGCTGACTTGTTTTGGTTTTTTGCAGAGTTGTGTGGAATATTCTAAGGTTCTACGTGTTGGAGATATTGATGGAAATCAAGTTCAAGTGATAGGCGGAGGATCATCTCTACATGTTGTTAATTTGAGAGAAAAAAAAATGTACATGTCGTAGGTTTGACTTGGAGAAGTTGTCATGTGCACACGCAATAACTGCGTCTGAGAGCATGAAGATCTCTAGTATTTCACTTTGTCATCCCTATTATACGAGGTGCTACTTATACAATTCGTATTCGACTGCTATCATGTCGAGGGATTTTGCTTTACCAATACCGGAAAATGTAGCAACATGGACTTGTTTACCACCTGTTATTCGACAACAACCAGGTCAGCCCAAAAGATTAAGGATGAAATCATTCCTCGAAACTGCGAAGGCGATAAAAAGGCCTAGAAAACAACACACTTGTGGAAAATGTAATCAAGTGAGACATAATCGTGTAACATATAAACTTTAGTCAAAAGCATTGTAAACTCTATTTTACATTTTTACTTGTAACATGTAATTGTAACATGTAAACTATTTTAAAGCATTGTAAACTATATTTTAAACCATTGTAAACTCTACATTATTTCAAAATAACTCTAATTTAAAGCATTGCAAAATCAAAATAACTCTATTTTAAACTGTATTTAAAGCATTGCAAAATCAAAATAACTATGCGGCAACTAGAAAATAACTCTGCGGCAACTAGAAAATAACTCTGCGGCTACTACGAAATAACTCTGCGGCTACTACGAAATAACTCTGCAGCAACTATGAAATAACTCTGGGGCAACTACGAAATAACTCTGGGGCAACTACAAAATAACTCTACGGCAACTACAAAATAACTCTGCGGCAACCAGCAAATAACTCTGCGGCAACCAGCAAATAACTCTGCGGTAACCAGAAAATAACTCTGCAACTATGTATATATGGTCATGGGCAACTACAAAATGCCCATGACCATGCAACCTTAGTTTGAATCCTTGAGGTTGCCAAAACTTTAAATTTTTGGCAACCTTAATAATTAAGGTATGTATATATATTAGTTTGGGAAACACAATCCTGTAGACAACCGTCGCACAGTGGTCGTGTGCCCCACGTATTTAAATACCCATGACCATGCAACCTTAGTTCGAATCCTTGAGATGGCCAAAACGTCAATTTTTTTTAACTGATTCCTAACAAATTGGTGGCAAAATAACTCTGCGGCAACTAGAAAATAACTCTGCGACAACTAGAAAATAAGTCTGCGGCAACTAAAAAATGCACATAATATTGGTTCGAACATTTATAATCATAACCAAACTAACAACTAGCAAAATAAGTCTGCGGTAACTACTAAATAAGTCTGGGGCAACTACTATTGTAATTATAAAGGTATGTATATATATTAGTTTGGAAAACATAATTACACAGACAACCATGGCACAGTGGTCCTGTGCCCCGCGTCTTTAAATGCCCATGACCATGCAACCTTAGTTCGAATCCTTGAGGTTACCGAAACTTTAAATTTTTGGCAACCTTAATTATAAAGGTATGTATATATATTAGTTTGGAAAACAAAATACTGTAGACAACCATGGCACAGTGGTCGTGTGCCCCACGTCTTTAAATGCCGTAGACTTATTCAGTAGTTACCGCAGACTTATTTAGTAGTTGCCGCAGACTTATTGTAGTAGATATTTAGTAGTTACCGCAGACTTATTTATTAGTTACCGCAGACTTATTTAGTAGTTGCCGCAGACTAATTAATAAGTCTGCGGTAATAGATATTACTAACCGGTGTTTTAATACTGGATTCATGATCGGGTTGCTCATGTTTTGGTTGCTCAGGTTCTTTGAAAGAGTTAAAACCAACGTTTTTTGATTTGACCATAGCTCCTTGCTTTCGCAAATCAAAATTAGTCTGTGGCAAAACAATAATTAATTTATAGGAATAGGTGAGTAAATCTGCAGCTCAATACAAAATTTGACTTGAACTAACCGGTGTTTTACTACTCCATTCATCAACTTCTTTCTCTAATTCTTTGGGAGAATTAGACTTCCCTTTCCCTCCTCGCTCTCGCAGATCATTGATATCTGCTTTTAGTGTGGTCAGCCTTGAGTCAACATTTGTTTCAAAACCTCCCAATCTTGCGCCCAAGTCATCAACGGTCCGAACTAATGTTTCTATGACCGTAAACATTCCAGCTAAGGTCTTATTTTCTTCAGCATCCTACACATTAAAATAATAGTTAATAACAAGAGTAATCACATACAAAAATGTTTTGTTAAATTAAGCGACAACAGTCCTAACATTTGAATGTTCTTTGTCTTTGATCATCAAGACTTTCTTAGAACTTCGACCGCAAACCGACTTAGCACTCTTTCCTTCCTTTAGATGCCAACAATTTGGATCTAAACTATCCCCAATGATGTCTTCAATCAGGTTGTCAAGTTGGACATCCTTGTTTTCTTCATTGTCACTTCAGTAAGGATAAATATCTTCTAAAGGAACCGGAACCATATGTCTAACACGACCCAACATCGCAAACAAGTACCATATGAATATCATCATTATAAAAAAAATCTCTCATCATAAACAACTGTGGCATAATCAATTCATAACTACTCTAAAAGTATGCGATAACTACTAAATAAGTCTGCGGTAACTACTGAATAAGTCTGCGATAACTATTAAATAAGTCTGCGGTAACTACTGAATAACTCTGCAGCAACTACTAAATAAGTCTGCAGTAACTACTGAACAAGTCTGCGGCAACTACTAAACAAGTCTGCGGCAACTACTAAACAAGTCTGCGGTAACTACTAAACAAGTCTGCGATAACTACTCTATAAATCTGCGGTAACTACTAAATAACTCTATGGTAACACAAACATAATCAATTTATATCTTTCCGTGTTGAGCTTTCTCCTATTTTATTAGATCTTCAAATCTAAATCGGTTCCGACTTCCTCGCCAGTTAAGTAGTGGAGAAACATCATCCATATTTCTCTTATACCCATATATCTCCCCTAAAGCATGAACTGACTCAAATAACCATACGGACAGAACATTAACACATCCGTGTAATGTGTAATTGTCCATTTTGAATTCCAAAGTTTTGATTGAATTTATCAAACTCGTAAATCCAACTCTACCCCACAAATAGTTTTCAAAGCTCTCTCTCATGAAGCACTAATTTTGCATCGCTCAACGGGATCCTTGATGCATGATTGATACCATGTATTCCAACATGTAATATACATAGTCTTCCAACCATCTTCCTCTTCTCGTAACTCTAATGCTGACAACGTTTCAAAACACACAACATCTCGCCAAAAGTAGGTCCATCACCTAAAGGAACGTTCATTTCTTTCCAAAATGCTTCATAATCAACAACTGGATATATGTCATAATTAGATCGCACATCATATGGATATACGTCACAATTAAGACCTGTGATTTCCTTATATTCTTAGAGCGAAAATCTTATTGGTTGATCATCAATCAATGACCAAACTTCGTGCATATTCTTCACCACCAACTGATGTGTGATGAAGTAATGAACATAAGAGGATGTCAGTATGAACTTCTCCCCCATGCTGTCTATATCATATAGCTTAAAAAATATACCAACAGATGATGCCTTCAACGCATCCCAAACATCATCACCAATACTCTTTTTGATGGCCCTAAATTAAGATGCCATATCTCTGCAATCAAATAGACAACATATCAGTGTAAATAAATAAGTGAGCGCCAATACAAATTAAGTCACCGGCAATACAAAATAGCTACTAAAAATCAACAAAATAACTATTAATAACTACTAAATAACTATTAATAACTACTAAATAACTATTAATAACTACTAAATAACTACTAAATAAGTCTGCGGTAACTACTGAATAAGTCTGCGGCAACTACTAAATAAGTCTGCGGTAACTATTGAATAAGTCTGCGGCACCTACTAAACAAGTCTGCGGCACCTACTAAACAAGTCTGCGGTAACTACTGAATAAGTTTACGGCAACTACTAAACAAGTCTGCTGTAACTACTGAATAAATCTATGGCAACTACTAAATAAGTCTGCGGTAACTACTGAATAAGTCTGTGGCAACTACTAAATAAATCTGCGGCAACTACTAAATAAATCTGTGGTAAATACTGAATAAGTCTGCGGTACCTACTAAACAAGTATGCGGTAACTACTGAATAAGTTTGTGGCAACTACTAAACAAGTCTGCGGTAACTACTCTACAAGTCTGCGGCAACTACTAAACAAGTATGCGGTAAATAATCTATAAGTCTGCGGCAACTACTAAACAAGTCTGCGATAACTATTGAATAAGTTTGCAGCAACTTCTAAGCAAATATGCGGTAACTACTGAATAAGTCTACGGCAACTGCTAAACAAGTCTGCGATTACTATTGAATAAGTCTGCGACAACTACTAAACAAGTCTGCGGTAACTAATCTATAAGTCTGCGACAACTACTAAACAAGTCTGCGGCAACTACTAAACAAGTCTGCGGTAACTAATCTATAAGTCTGCGACAACTACTAAACAAATCTGCGGCAACTACTAAACAAGTCTGCGGTAACTACTCTATAAGTCTGTGGCAACTTCTAAACAAGTCTGCGGTAACTACGGAATAAGTCTGCGGTAACTACGGAATAAGTCTGCGGCAACTACTAAATAAGTCTGTGATAACTATTAAATAAGTTTGCGACAACTACTAAACAAGTCTGCGGTAACTTCTCTATAAGTCTGCGGCAACTACTAAACAAGTCTGCGGTAACTAATCTATAAGTCTGCGGTAACTACTCTATAAGTCTATGGCAACTACTAAACAAGTCTGCGGTAATTACTCTACAAGTCTGCGACAACTACTAAACAAGTCTGCGGTAACTACTCTTTAAGTCTGCGGCAACTACTAAACAAGTCTGTTGTAACTACTTTATAAGTCTGCGAAAACTACTAAATAACTCTGCGGTAACACAAACATAAGTCTGCGATAACTAGAATAACTCTATGACAACATAAAATCTAAAAGAATCTTACAACGAAAAACTACAGAAAAGAAATGTGAACGAATCTAAAAAACCTAACAAAATCGACAAAAAAAAAAAATGAAATCTGAAAATAAATTAGGGTTTTTGATGAAGCGGACTTTTTTGAAACTAAAACTTAAGCTGAAGATGTGAACTCGGTGACGAAGATGAAACTGAAACTGAAACTACACAACACAAATATGAAAGAAATCAGAGAGAACGTACAAAATCGAAGAAAAGAAAAATGAAATCTGAAGTAAGTTATCGGCGAAAAGAGAGAAACGAACGACGACGATGAAAGTGGATCTTTATCCGGCGACGATGATGAACCCTAACTCTTTGACGGTGGTGGCTCGCAGAAGTTTTTTTTTTCGACAAAAATTTGCTAAAACATTTATGACCTTAACTTACCATTAATGTTTTTTTTGTAACTGTTTGCAATTATTTCGTAACTGTTTGCCAAAAATTTAAATATTAAGGCAGTTTTCATAATTATTTCGTAACTATTAGGTTATATTGTATTTTAACCCTCTCATATTTAACTCAAAAAATAACAGGTCAAACCAGCAATCACAAATAAAATTTAGGTCAATTTGTACCATTTTCACTTTTTTTTTCTTTTTGACCCTTTTCCTTATTTTTCTCTCAAAATCTTGGTATTTATTCGATGTCTCCTATGCTGGAAAATCGATTGTATTCATTGTTCATAATATTTCGATTCTATTTGTTAATTTAGATATTTAAATTTCTTTGATAAATAGATATTTTCTACAAGTTTACTTTTAGTAACGTTGATATTTCTCTTGTGGCTCTCAAATTATAAGTATTTAAAATATATTTTTAATGAATGCGATAATAAAAACAGAAGTTTCGGTCAATAAGATAGGAATCATTAAAACACCAATTCACATTTTTAACTAAATTTATTTATTTAAAATATTAAAACATTGTAGATATTTACTACAAATAAAATAAAATATTATCAACTGTTAATATATACTACAATATTCATTGTTTTAAAAAAAATTGATTAAAGATCAAAAGAAATATTAGTGGAAAAAGATTTTAAATAAAAAAATTTATTTAAACAATACATGTATATATATAGATATATAATAACTAATATATTATGTCCCTTGTAAATATATTTTTTAGATCTGCCACTGAATGAAATGGTTCATCAATTAAACCACCAAGGTTGCAATGGATTGAATAAACTACCAACCCAACAATTGCATTGATTTAGCCAAAATGATTACACTTAAATCTCCAACATTCCTCTCCCATTTAAGTGTAACCATAGATTCACTAAATAAACAACACACAATCTAAACTCATGTATAAATGAAAATATCATAACGATCAAATTTTTATCTTAGTAAATATTATATATTCTAAATGTCCAAGAATCAGGGATGTTCTATGGCATATAAAGATAATATACACACGAATTTTCACACTACTATAAGTGTTTATATTTGACAAAATTAATAATTATGTGTCCTTATCCATTTATGAACGCATATAAAGGTAAGTCCAAACTTATTGAAGTGGTTGCACTTCACCCCCATATAGGTAGATATTTTAGACATGCACCTGAAAATACATTCTTTTCAAAATATCCATTAAAAAAACTTCAACATATCCCTTTCTTGCAGGTCTAAGCACATATATTGGGATAATATGTAATATGTGCTTCAGTATCCAAGTGTAAATTTTCCTCACTGAATTTAGCTCCTAACGTCATATTAGAGTAAAACTGGGTCCGTCATTACATATTTAAAATGGACTTTAATCACAACCCTTTTAGCGGATTTTGTCACCAAGTTCTTAGCTAATCCTTTCGTCAAATGATCTTTTAGATTTTGTTGAGACTTAATAAAATCTATGATAACTACCCCATGAGTGATCAACGTACGTACCCCACTATGTCTAATGCCTAGGTGTTGCAACTTACCATTATACATTTATCTATATCCTTTAACCAAATTAGATTGACTATCACATTGGATAGAGATGGGTGACACCAGTTTTGGCCATAATGGAATATCGTAGAATAAATTTCTTAACCATCATGCCTCTCTACCGGCAGCCGCTAATGCTACGAATCCACATTTCATACTCAAACTTGTAATGCAAGTTTGCTTCCTTTATTAACAAAGTGAATGACTAGCTCATATTCTCAGCCCATAATTGAGAAAATACGAGCTCATATTAGATCTTGGAAGAATTGTTTCCTATCATTTACAAGTCGACTATAATTACTTTCCTCATTGATTGCGAGTTTGACAAATTTTTAGATAGCTGCTTTGGACTTTTTTGGGCGTGTGCTACACAAGTTTTAACCCTATCAAAACTACCGCAAGTGCACAACAATTTTTCTAGTATCTTAGGGATCGAATCCACAGAAACTAAGTGTTAAAAATAAATTCCAATGAATGAATAAATGCTAAGGTAAGAGAAAATATGAATATTTGTTGTTTGTGAAATGCAATAAGTAAACTACAAAAGTATATAAAAGATGTTAACGTTGGATTAAAAGCATTAGGATGTAGGGATATTCTCAAGAAATCAGAGATCACGAATCAGAAAACTATTCAGGGCATTAATAAGAACTATACAGAAATCGAACATAAAAGTCTAACCCAATCCACTGTCGCGGCATTAATTAATATGTCTAACCACCTAAATATCTAAACTTTTGTTTTGAACTTAAATTCCTAGAAAAGCATTAACAAGCGGATTCGATATGTTCACGGATTATCTTAGCATCAAATTTCGTTGGCTAAGGACAATCCACTCACCTATCTTCTATATAGCAACCTATTACGCTTTTGGTGAATAAATTAAACCCTAGATCATAGAATAAGTGATCAGTTCAACCTAAGCAATAAGAACAACTATAGATGAAGATTACAGAAGATATAGCCTTATTTGTGTCTGATTCAATGATTCTTCAATCCTTTGAAAACCTAAACCCTAACTAATGGATTACTCAGACATGGAGGAATATGACATCAAATAGATGAAATTAAACTCATAATCAAAGCAATAAGAATTTCAAAAGGGTTCAGAAATTTTCTCAAGAGATGTAGAGTCAAAGATATCTTCTCCTTAAAAGCTTATAAATTCCAAAGCCAAGAGTCTGAAAATAAAATAGTGCGTAGCCTAAACAATGGGTAAAAAAAGTATTTATACTCCTCAAAACATTTTAGGTCAAAATCCCAATCACATAAGGAAAAAGACAAAGTTTCTATTTTTCACGGGCAGGTCGATTTGGAATGGACCGATCGATCTGGTTTCTTATGGTAAACTGGATCGGTCGTTCTTGATATTGGATTGTTCTTGCTCTAGAAAAAATATCATTCCGGTGAGATGCAGTTGATGTGAAGTTAATGGCACACAAGTGCGTGGGTGACGGTAGAAACTCCAAGTTCCCCATAGAAGGGAGAGTGGCCATAGCGGGAAGAGGTAGCTGAAAATAGCTTGTGTTGCCCTCACGATGATAGAACCTGATCGCAAACCGAGCTTGAGGATAAGGCTGTTTCTGAGTTAATCCTCATCGAGATCAATCTTATTGAAACGAAAGATCAGAGTCAAGAGTCTCCCAACAACTTACATCTTCGGTCGCGTTGTGTTCAATCCACATAATTTCTTTTGAACCAAAACATATGCAAAGATCGCACCAAGATTGGTGTCCAGAGCAGTTGGAGGTGATATGGTATAGACATCCTGGAGAAATGGCAGAAGTCTGAAATGGATCATCATCAGCTCATCAAACCTCAACGAACCTGTCTCCTCCTTAGCAAACAGTGTATGTCCAAGGATCTTTGCGATAATCCAAACCACATGGTTCTTGATAAACGTCAGCTTTTTCTCCTGCGAGTTACATGGCCCTCAACCAATCTAATTCCATAACTTGAAGAACTGCGGGAATGCCTCGTAAGGAGGAAATGAGCAACTATCTCTGTCCTTGTCAAACCCATAAAGACCGCATAAATCCCAAATGGATATCTCATAGAACAAACCAGTTGCGAAGTAAGAAAGTGTACCCTCGCTCGCAATAAGATAGTCCTCATCATGATACTTGATCTCAGCAGAGGCGAGGAATTGACGTACTATCTCTGGGTATAAAGGGTAGGGTCAGGATGCGAAATTGCTGAATCCCATTCGTGCCAACATCTCTCGCACGTCTTCAGCAATACCAATCTTCTGTAAAGTCCAACTGCAAAAATTTTTTTACCGAAAGCATCTGAACCCTCAGCTATTCATTATAACAAGTGCCATTGTAAGCGTGTTAAGCATCCCCATACCGACGGTTACAATAATCCATGGACTTTTGCATTTATTTAGGGGTCATGTTTGGGACCTTAGGACTGCACAAACATGTGATAGGTGTGTGGTACGGTTGAGGCCAAAGAGCAGTGGTCTGAACTCCTATTGGTGCCTCATCCTCATCTTGCAGTCCATGAGAAAGCACAATCGATTTGTCTTTTTGCTGTCAAGCTCTCTCACTCATTGTCTCTTTTGTCTTGTCCTTTTTACCTCGGGGAGAGGGGGGGGGTTGTCACATGATGTTGCCATCATTACATGCATGTCCCATAACCAGCAAAATTAAAAGAAACCATATAAATCCAAATTTCACATTTTATGGATAGTTAAAACACAGATCGATCTATCTAAAAGAGTGGATCAATTGATCCTAAATTTTTTGGCAAAACTCTTATAATCGGATTGATCGATCCAAGAGCTGGATCGATCGATCCAAAAAATCACGAAACGATCCCAAATAGTCCGAACGATCGATCAGAGAATAGTATCGATCGATCCTGTTTTTTTCACGCTACTACTATGTATTACCAAATCAATTAATCCTTACTTGGATAGATCGATCTGATTAATCCAATCGATTCATGGTCCGCGAAAATATCATATACTCAACACTTTTTAATCCAGCATGTAAAACGACGAATTAAGACCTATGGGGGATTCTAAAGCAATTTAGTACACACTAGCCTTTGGATTTAGATACCTAACACAACGAATCCAACCCCAAATATAACGATATATATTTAAACTACTTAAAAATGAACAAGTGAAGATTGAAGCACATACATTTGCAGATCGAATTAGAGAGTTCGAGAAATAAGAGGAGGGCAAAAATTCAAGTAGAATAGACAAAACAATTGCCAAATTCCATTAAGAATTGAGGTAGTTAGGGTTTGATAAATATTTCACCCTAGAACTTTTCAAATTTGCAAAAAGGAGAAAGAAGAGATGAAAAAAAAATGATGGTTTGATCTTCAAGGGTTAGGTTGATGGTAATATGAGTGTTTCCGGTTTAATTTAAATGATATCTTAACCAAGCTAAACTGAAACGAACTGAAAAACAAGAGGGGGACTTACTAGGACCCCGGATTGATCGATCCAGGAATTAGATCGATCGATCTGATTGCTTCACGGCTCTTATGTAGTATGTTGGATCGATCGATCATCACAGGGATCAATTGATCTACTTCCTCACGGCTTGGACCAGGTGACGTGGATCGATGGATCGGAAAGAGAGATATATCAAGTGCAACCCGGATCGATCAATCCATCTTTGGATTGATCGACCTCATTCTATACGACAACCACAAACTACATCGGATCAATCAGTCGAGAAAGGTGATCGATCGATCCTAGGCAGAGGGGACGATCGATCTAGTTCCTCACAGCTTTCTCAACTGTGATTGGATTGATCAATCCGGATGTAGGATCGATCGATTCTGCTCTGAATTCATGTTTTCCCTTGTTAAAAATTACACGAAAGGAAAAACTAAAGTTAGAAAATATAAAAAAAATATAACTATATACACTTACCAGTGGGTTGTCTTCCCCCAAGCGCTTATTTAACATCATTAGCTCCAATGTGATGGCGTCTAGGCTTGAGGTGGATCACTAGAGGAATGGTGTCACCCTCATTGATTTCAGTGTCAGCAAGATATTGCTTAAGGCGTTGATGATTAACCGCAAATTCGCCTCATGTAGAGTCCAACAACACTACAACACCATATGGTCTGACTTCTTTGATAGTGAATGAACCAGAACATCGAGATCTCAACTTTCCAAGAAAGAGCTTCAAGCAAGAGTTAAAGAGGAGAACCTGATCATTTTGAACAAAGTTTCTAGCAATGATCATCTTGTTATGATAGGCCTTAGTCTGTTTCTTGTAAATCTTGGGTTGTAGGAAGAACATGAATGACACATGAAGAAGGTGGTTATCGGGTCAAGGGAAACAAAAGAAAAGAAAAATGAAGAATGTTGGATCTAAAAAATAGAAATATCTTCTTGGATTCATGTTATTGGCCTTGGTCCAATTTATTTGAATGAGCTTGGTCCGATTTGAAATCAATTTGGACAAATGTATGTAATAAACTTTAAAACATAAGGGTTTTTAGTAATAGAAAACAAATTAGAAATAAGAAGAGATGTATATCAGAGTATTTTGATATTGAGGGATATTGAGATTTTAGTCCTACAAAAGAATTATTTTTTTTTCTATTTCTTTCCTCATTTTTTCGACACTTCTTAATGTTGTTCTCCTCAATTTTTTATTTTATTTTTGTTGGAAACACCTTTATAAAAGAATATTTTTCATTAAACTTTTATTTTTTAATTTATTTCTTGAAATATAGAAAGTTTAATTTTGATATATTTCAAACCAAATTTAGAACAGTGTAATAGTGTACATTTAGAACGGTGTACAATTATAATAGTGTACATTTATAACGTTGTACACTTCAGTATACCAATTGTGTAGAACGGTGTACACCTAGATATGTCAATGGTGTACACTCATGGGTGTATGACATACTCTGTACACATGTGAGTATACGACACACTCTGTACATTTGCATTCTAAGTATACACATGTAAAGAAACACCACAATTACTTTTTTATATCATCATTGAGTGTACAACACGTTCTGTATACTAATGAGAATATGATATGCTCTATACATTTGTATTCTTAGTACACCCTAAGAAGCACCACAATTACTTCTGTAAACTATCATTATTTTACATTATCATTTCTTCTGTATACATTAGAGTTTGTACATCCATGAGTGTATGACATACTCTGTACACCTCGTCAATCTCTTTGGAGGGACATTTTTGTTATTTTCATTCACTATTTAATTCTATCCTAGAAACAATAAAAACTGTATATTTTGCCAATTTACTATAATAAACTGTCAAATTAGCAATATACTTCGCAAAAAAACTGTCTATTTATCCAATTAACTCTAATTTGTCAAAAGTTTTCTTTTATCATGTACAACTAGGGCATGTAAAAGTCTAAGACTTCATAAGTTGTGATGTACTGCTAAATAGTAAATGTGAAGCTCCTATTAAGTTATATTTTTCAAAAAGTTTTATTGATATTACGAAAGTTATTAATTCAAACTAAGTACAACTTATGTTGTTGAAATAAAAGATGCAAATCAATCAAACGTAAACAAATTATATGTTTGTTTCTTATATATACATACCAAATAGAAATACAAATTTCTGAAAAGCACAAAAACTAATTGTTGGTTTCTTTTTCTTGTTTTGTTCGAACGGAGTATTGATTGATATTGGCTTGCAATAAACAATTTTTTAAGACAGATTTTGCCCTACGGTGGTGTACATAAATTCTATGGGCGTTTATCTTGCAGGTTATAACTATCGATTTTTATATTGACACCGTACAAAGACCCTAGCAAACTCTACTTTGAGATTTTTTTAGAAATCGTTTTGGAGAAGAAGAAGATCAGAAAAACTTATATTTGATTTTATGATCATGTTTTTATAGAAGAATTCAAAGGGTGTTTTTCACTCGTTGGATCTCCTCTTGCCTCTCCGGTGTCTCCAGTTGTGTCGTGAGAGGACATCTTTCTTTTTCTTCTTCTTTTCTTTTTGTTTTACCTTGCATTTCACATGTTGAAAGGTGATTCCAGTGAGTTCGACGATTTTTTCTCTGACAACTTCCTAGGTTTTGAGATCTGTCGCGCACACCCGATGTAAAGAAGGTTGATTTATGATGTAGGAAGCCTTTCCTTGGATAGTTCGGTCACCACTGGTGTCTCCCTTCTCTCTCTTGTTTTGTCTTGTAGGTCAATGGGATGGTCGATTTTACTGGCAGAGGGCGGGCGTCGGGTTTCTTTGTGTCTACCGACTTCGACGGTGGGTTAAGTTGAGCCACCTGCTTCCTCATCTTGGTTCCTCTTCTCCTCACTTGTTCCTCATAAGCACTTTCTTGTGTCACCAGATCGAGAACTTTGTCGTTTCCAGTGGTCAAAACTTCATCGGTTGGTCAGATCTACTACCTTCGATGGCAATTGAGGACTCATGATAGATTTCGATTAGCTTTGGTTTGGTTTTGGAGCCATAATCTCAAATGACATTTTCTCTCTTCTCCTTTTCTCATCTAATCCCTTTTAATCTCAATTGACCATTTTTTTAAAAACAATGTGTGAAGACCATTTCACCCTCATTTTCTTTTTAAAGAAAAATTATAATATAGTTGTACCAAATAAAACCTAGTTGTACCGATACAAAGATGAGACTTGAACCCTTCACCTCTGTACAAAGGTCGGTACCATCTGAGCTATCGTGTTTGTTCTTGTATCATTTACAATTATAAGTATATATACTTATTTAGTATAAATAGACATACAAAGTTGTATCAATTTGTACTAGTTGTACCAATATGACATACTTGTACCAATTTGTACTAGTTGTACCCGTTATGTCATAGTTGTACTAATTAAAAAACCAGTTGTACCACAAATAACAGATTCGAACCCTAGGCGCACAGCATGCACGACGAGTGTTTAAACCATCTGAGTTACCGTGTTTTTCTTGGTATCACTTACAATTACAACTATATAACTCAATTTAGCTAATAATCAAATTTCATTAAGGATTAAATTGTAATTTTGACGGAAAGATCAATCGAGATTAAATTTTTATAAATATGGTCAATTGAGCAATTGATTTTTTGTTTGGTCTATTTGGACTTTTAATAAATCGGTATTTTTTTACTTTTTAGTTAGTCATATAGGTTCGGTTTTTTTATAAATTTTTTTTTTTAATTAAAAATTGAAAACCTTTCTAACGAAGTAAAAGGTATTTTTGGAGACAAGTGCCATAAAGCAAACTAGTAAAAAAGTATTTGAGAGAGATATTGATTCTTACGTAATTATTTATGAAGGTGAGCAACTTATCACCTACGTACGGTCCGAGACCTTTCTTCAGCGAGTAAGGGTGGTGGGCCGGCAAAATAGTGCTCTAGGACTTAATATTTTGTTGATTTTTCTGAAGATGAGTTTGATGGAGTGTCATCCACATGCCATGGTGGGACTCCTTAAATAACCAATGAAGCCAATTAATAATAAAATATTTGTTAAACGAATCAATATGCTTCTATCTTATATTAGAAATGTATCAACTAATCCATATCATCAATCCTTGCTCATCAAGTGCACGTCAGTTTCAGTCCACGTCATCTTTCTATTGACTTGGTGCAACGCTTCAGGAGCAGAAAATCCTCTTCTTGTTTCCACACGTCATGTTACACTGAACTTGCTCTTTCAATCTCCCCCTTTTTTATTGTATTTGTCACATTAAGCATTCCCTGTTAATCAAATTCACACCAAACTCGAAACAAGCATATAATGTTGCAACCAATACAAGAGCAAAACATTTTAAATTGCACACAACTTGAAATTACTTAATCAGTTCTAAAAAATCAAAATCAAGTACATCCAACTGAAAACACTTTGAGTTTATAGTTTTAAAAATAAAAACCAAAGACTCACCCACAACTCCCCCTGAAGTGTTAACTCCTCTGAAACATAACATTTCTCTCATATTCACTTAGAATCAACATCTTATTCATAACCCTCTGAACCATAATCTGGTTTAGAGTCAGTAGCTGAAGGCAATGACTATCGAGAAGCCGAGCCAGATCTTTCTTCTTCTGCAGTTTCAGTATCAAATCTTGCTTTAATTTCAACCTCAGGTACAGAATCATCGGCCTCCACATTAGCATTCACATCCTGCTGAGTTTGAGCATTTGAAGAAACACCATACTTTACCCTTCTTGAGTGCCATAATGCAATTAAAAGTACCAATAACGTACCAAAGGAACAATGTACCAAAAGAAGATTAGAAAAAACTTACCTTCGAACCGAGTGATAGCGTCAAGCAACATTGTGACAGCAAAGTTGATGTCAGACACAATTGATTCACCAAAAGCATGGGCACCAAACCTTTTTGACACAGTGCCTTAACCAACACGAGTAGCAGGAACAAACATCTTCGGCGTGGATTCAAAAATATCATAGGGCTCTAGTTAAATTTTCCTCTGAAATTTGCGGACCCGATAAATAAGATTGGGAAATGAGAGAATTTGTTTTGTAGCTTTGGGATTAGCAGCTGTCTTCTCCACGATGTCATAAACCAACTTTCCAAAATTGAAAGGAATCATCTGATCTAGTATATACAACAACTTACATCGATCCACTGTGGCATTGGTGTTGTTTGTTGTCGGCATCCAATTTAAGCATCATATCAAGTTGCATATTCCCCATAAGGTTTGGTATTAATGACGTGCGAAAACCCTTCCAAGTCAAGACCTTACCTTTAGAAAATTACTTGGCTAAGGCATGTCTGGTCAGCGTGACACAAGCCACTCCAAAACGTTTATGCCAAGACACCGGAGATGTACGTAAGATTTTATTGATCATCTGTGGAGAGAATTCATACATCTTTCCTCGAACATAAACATGAGCTTTCTTCGTATGAGGCAAAATATGGAAATTAGCATATAATTCCAAGATTAACTCCTTAACATACAAATCTATCTCAGTGATTGTATCATACATCATTTATCCTTAATGATCTCCATAAGCTCCTTACCATTTGGGTTTTGATTCACGACACGCTGGTGGAACACTTGGTGTTTCTTCATCCATTTGTAACGCATCTCTGTTGGAGTAGTAAGTAATTGGTGAGAGATGGGCTTATAGGGAGGATGCCAAAAGGAATGCTGGAGCTAGGTATATAATCGATGGTCCTTGACCATGATATGCATGACAAATAGTATCTGGGGCTAGGTATATAATCGATGGTCTCTAAGTTTGTGAAGTTCCAGCCTTAGCAGTATATAGCTTGGCCGCGGTCTGAGAAGGCGAAGAGAGAATATGCACATATTTCGAGAATATGAGAAACCACCGGTGACAAATCAGGCGAAAATACCATATATACAGGCCAGTCGCGAATCAAACAGCAGTGAAACAATTGATGAAGGAGTAGATGATGAAACATGAGACCGCACAGAATTGGCGGATGTATGTTGTGGGAACATATCAACAGTTATCTTTTGATAAAGTAACCTCTTCAACAGAGGCGGAGTCGTCCGAGTCAACGATTTCCAAGCTAGGAGTCACTTCTTTTTGTTTGGTGGCCCGAGTGAGTGCGTGAATCGGCAGTTCAGTGGCCGTGGTGGCACGAGTGTAAGCGGAGATGGTGGCTTGTTTGGCTTCGTGTGACTTCACCATTAATTAGATTTTTTTATTTGAATTTGGTGTCTCGTTGTGAACCCTTAAATCCACACAATTCGCTTGTTGGGCCGTTTGAGACCATTAAAGCAAAATCTCAGCCCATCACACTAGGAAACCTTATAAGACCCAAGTTCCACAATTTGAATTTCCTGAATCCCGCAAGTTCTGATAAGTTCAACAAGCTCCAAGACAATCATTAGTGCATATAATCAACATATTGACACTGCCACTCATCAATAACATATAAAGAGAGCCATGACTAAGAATGAGAAATATAGTGGGATTTTCACAGTTGTACATCCACAGAGCAACACTTACAAATTTTCCGAGCCCTTTTCACTATGTACTTGTTCTTCCTTGACTATGTAGCCTCTCTATCAGTCTTTTTTGCCAGCAAAGACAACACAGATATTGAAAAAAGAAACAAAAGCACATTGTTTAGTCAGATTTTAGTGAGAGACTATGGGAACAATGATAGCTATTTTTCATTTTGGAGGAGCGTTCACACGTGTTGATCCACAGAGAGTAGTCTTCACACCTACATACTCCCAAGAACCATCGAGTCCCAATCAATAGATGAGAGTGTACCAGAACATGAAAGCGAGACTCTAGCTTTGTTCATCAAAGAAGAGGTCACGAGCAATTGATAACATGAGAATTTGATGTGCAAGTGAACCTTCTTTCGTGAGATGCTTCTTACTGCTCCTTTCTGTATCAGGAGAGAATGAGGTTATTGACATTTTACATCCCTTTTAAGCTTCTGATGTTTTTTTCTTCTATTCTTTCTCCCATATACAAGATTCTATTTTTCCTAGATCTTAGATAAACCCATGCTTTATGTGATGAGATAAAATGCGTCTTACTGCTCCTTTCTACATTTGATCTCTTCCATCATCTCCTTTCAACCGAACTGGTACACACATTACTGACTGATTTCCTTGAGAGCATGGAGGGTACCCCTTTCTCAATGTGGACTTTACAGCAAGAATTTTTATCAAACTTATATTTTCAACTCCTCTTAGTGACACAAACACATGTTTAAATAACAAAAAGACTTTGCACTGTACTCCAGCCCTATCTAGGTGTTGTCACTTAAAAGCAAAGACATTAGAGAGCAAACACACCCAAGGATATTTGCAGGTTGATAAACGTGCTATGATCCAAGAGATTAGTGAAAATATCTGCAAGTTGCAACTCAGTGAGCATATGTTCAATCACCACTTGTCTATCCTCAACCAAATATCTAACAAAGTGATGTCTAATGGCTATGTATTTGGTTTTAGAGTGTTGCACAAGATTTTTTAAAATGTCAATTGCACTTTTATGTCACACATAACAAGCATGGGATCAGAAAAAATTGTGTGTAGTAGCTCCCAAGTGCAATGTATTCCGTCCCTACTGTGGATAAAGAGGTGCTATTTTGTTTCTTGATGTGCCATGAGATGAGATTTTTTCCAAGGAAGAAATAGCCCCCAATCGTGCTTTTTCTGTCAACCAGATTGCCAACCCAGTCTGAATCATTGTACCCTACTAAACTTTGATTCATATCCACAGTGTAGGAGAGGCCATATCTGATCGTCCATGTACCATGCTTGATTATCTGTTTGACTGCAGCAAGGTGTGATTCTTAGTACTTGCTTGATATCGAGCATATATTCCAATCATTTCTCGATATAGCTTTTCATCGACCTTAGCTCCTTGTTCATCTTTTGATAGTTACATAGTAGTGCTCATGGGTGTTTGAGCAATCTTGCTGGAACATATGCTTAAACATTCCACTAACTTTGATGCATAGGTACTTTGTGAGATAGTTATCCCTGCATTTGTCTGATTAACTTTCAAACCCATAAAGTATTTGAGCTTTCCCACCATACTCATCTCAAACTCAGATGTCATCATTTTTACAAACTCATTATCCTGTCGCTCTGATGTTCCTACAAAAACTATATCATCCACATATATTTGAACTACTAGCAACCCCTTGGTGTTTTCTTGGATCTACAATGTTTTTTCAATGCTTTCTTGTTCATATTTTCTGTCAACCAAGAAGGCATTAAGGCGATCATACCAAGCCTGTGTGTTTGTTTTAAACCGTATAATACCTTATGCAGTTTATAAACGTGATTTAGGAATTTTGGATTTTCAAATCCCTTTGGGCTGTTCCACATACACTTCTTCTTGGATGTACCCATTTAGAAACGCACTATTGACATCCATTTGTTGCAGTTTAAATCCTAGTTCACAAGTCATTCCAAGAAAAAAACAAATTCACTCAAGTCTAGCTACTGGTGCAAAGGTCTCATCAAAGTCTACACCTTCAATTTGAATATAATCTTGTGCAACCAGCCTTGCCTTGTTCCGTATCACATTCTCGCTTTTGTCAATCTTGTTCTTATATATCCACTTGGTTCCTATAATATTCACTTCTACAGGTCTGGGAACAGGTGACAACACTTTGTTGCGCACAAACTGTTTCAACTACTCCATTGACATAATCTAGAAATCATCAAGGATGGTCTCATCGATATTTTTGGGTTCGGTTGCATACACAAAGCATGCCCACATTATAATTTTTCGGTAATTGGTATGTATTCCTCTAGTAACCCGCTTATTAAGATATCTAATTACATCACCTGCTGAGTGATTGATGTGTACTTGAACAGTGTCAATCGTCTGAACATCATGATATTATTCTTGTTGTTTTTCTTCAACATCAAAGTTGTAGGAACATTCTGGGAGTTTGTTCATTTCCTCATTTTCTTGCTCTTCTCCATCCAATTTCGGAGACACAATTCCTGGTGTGTAACTATACTCATCGAACACTACATTGATTGACAACTCAGCCATCTTGGTTCTTTTGTTGTATACTCTGTATGCCATGATGTTTATAGAGTATCCTAAGAACACACCTTCATCACTCCATGCATCAAACTTTCCGAATTGATCCTTGTTATTTAGGATAAAACATGAAATAGCCTAGATTTGGTTTCTTTCCTTTCCAGATTTCATACGGTGTCTTGTTTATCCCAAACCGAACATAAACCCAATTGATCACATAACACACCGTATTGATTGCCTTTGTCCAAAACTTCTCTGAAATATGGTTAGAGTGAATCATTGCTCGTGTCATGTTTTGTAGTGTTCTATTATTGCGTTCCACCACACTTTTTTTTTCGTGTCCATGTAGCAGAGAATTAATGTACAATGCCATGTAATAGCAGAAAATTAATGTACAATGCCACAGAAATTCTCAAAAATTGCTTTTTTCAAAATTCACCACCATGATCACTTCGAATCTGCTTGATCGGTGCTTTCATGTTTTAAAGTTGCAGTGCTAGAATCTTGAAGGTATGGAAAGTCTCTGATTTTTCCTTGAGAAAACGCACCCACGTAAATCAAGAAAAATCATCCATAAGAACAAAACATACATTTTTCCTGAGTAGCTATCTAATCTCATTGGACCCATTAGATCCATATGGATAAGCTCTAAGACTTGTTTGGTTTAAACTTCTTGGACTCTTTTGTGCTGCATCTTGGTTTGCTTTCCTTTATTACATGTTCCACACACAAAGTTATCAACTTTCTTCAATTCTGGCCCTCCTCGGACCAGCTCTTGATTGACTACTTGAGTCATACTTCTAATATTCATATGGCCAAGTTTTGATGCCATAGATGATTATTTTTCTTTCTCAGCTATGAAGCATTGATTTGTTTCTTCCCATATGTAACAGTTGTTTCCAGTTCGAATACCAGACATAATCACTTGATTTACCTCACTGAAAGCCCAACAGTTCATTTTGTTGAATGTGACTATCAAACCCTCATCGCAAAGTCACTCACACTTGGTTTGAGTCACTCACACTTCGTTTTGTTGAATGTGACTATCAAACCTTCATCGCAGAGTCCTCATAGTTTGAGACTTGTTTTGAATATGAGCTTCTTGTGTTGGAACATGATCAAAGTTGTTCCCTTTCATAAACTTAGTCAAACCTGAGGATACTTCTCCTTAATACCTGAGACCATGATTAGTCTTTTCAGTCCTTCCAAAGGTCAGTATTTTGTTCAGATCTTTAGTCCCATTGTTGAGCATCATTATCTTCTTACTGGATTCAGCTACTTCATGTTCTAGTGCCCTTCTTTTATAAATTTTGATATTCAACTCCTCCTTGAGTTTCTCATTTATCTTTTTTAGCACGATTTTTTCTTTGAGCAGTACCACATTCTCGTGACTTGTCTTCTTCCAGTTTTCATACATCGAATTGAATTTTTCTTGTAAATATGTTGCTTCATCATCTTCTGACTCACTTTCAGAAATATTTTTCGAATTTTTTGTTTCATTTTCTTCATGTTCTAGTTCTGAGTCGCCCTCGGAAGAATCTTCGTCAGCAAGAATTACTGCTAGAAACGCACAGTATACAGTAATAAACTCATCCTCATTTGATTCCCTCTTAGAATCACTGTCACTCATTCTGATGTATGACTTATGGTTTTGATTCTTAATGCTCAAACATTCTTTTTTTGTATGTATATATCTTTTGCAACCAAAACATTGAATTCCCTTTTTTTGGCAATTGGACATTTGGCTCTAAAGTGTCCCACCCCTTGGCACTCGTGACATTTTTGATCCAATCTTTGTGATCCCTTATCTGGTTCCGCAAATGATGCCTTGCCAAAAGGTATTATACTTCCACGCTCAAATCTCTTTATCGTCCGATCAAACTTCTTAACCATCAAACTTACAGTGTTTTCCAGTTCCTGAATCTTTTGCTTGTCTTCCGAAGCTGATAGTGTAATACCTCTCTGGACACTCGGTGTAGTTGTCCTTCTTTCTAAATCTATTTCATATGCTTTGATCATTCCTACCACTTCTCTAAAAGTCATAGTGTCAATGTTTAACAACATTCATAACAGACAAATGGGCTTCATACTTTGTTAGAAGGCATCTCAGAAACTTTTTAACCAGCTTCTTGTCCTTGTATTTCTTTCCGAGAACATTAGTTTCACTTGCGATAGCACTGGTATTTGAACTAAACACAGTTACCTTTTCATCTTCTTCCATGGGTAAGTTTTCAAACTTTGAAGCAAGCGCATCTAGACGACTCCTACGGACAATTGTGGTGCCTTCATAATTGAGTTGTAGTGTGCTCCAAGTGGCCTTTGCATTACATCAAGCTTGTACTTGCTTGAACTTATCACTGTTGAGAGAATTATAAATTGCAGAAATTGCTATGGAGTTCATCTTTGACATCCTCTTCTCATCATCCGTCCATAATTCCTTCTTCTTTTGGACTTTTACCGTCTTCACTCTTAGCTACTGGCTCATCCTATCTATTACCGTCTTCACTCTTAGCTACTGGCTTATCCTATCTATTCTCTACAGTTGTACATACATCCTCGTCAATATTTCGAATAACATCTCGCATTTTTCCTTCCAGTGTCCGTAATTGGTGTCATCCAACATAATTTGCTTATGTCACCAACTCTCATGTTGAGTCCATTTTTCTATCTCATGATCTTCACTTGTTGTTGAGTAACAAATCAGTTGTGATGCCTGCTCTGATACCAAATGAAATAACCAATGAACCCATTTAACACAAGAATACTTTTTGAAACACGAACCAATGATTTTACAAGCCGAAAAAATACCCTTCGTAGGCTTGACCTATGATTTCTAATCCCGTATAAGAGTAATACCCAACTCTCTGAATCTCGAATGCTCAATGGTTGCACTTACAATTCTAAGGAAAATGGCTGAAGAGAAAGCTCAGACTTTGACTCATATTTATTAAGGATCAAGTCTGCATCTCCCGACTTTTCAATATGATTCGATCTTATCTAAATCTTCTCAATATTCGCCAAGAATATTTTCAGCCCCAATGGCTTGTTCCTCAGCATCTCGCGCCTTTATCTGTTGTCAACTAATACTTATCATCAATCCTTGCTCGTCAAGTCCATGTCAGCTTCAGTCCACATCAACTTTCTGCTAATTTGGTGCAACGCTTCAGAAGCAGACAATTCTCTTTCACTTCCCATTTTTTTATCTTGGCTAGAAGAGGTGCGAAAGGGTGGTTGGAAACTAAAACTGAATAAAGTGTTATAAAAATAATGTTTGGTTGTTACCAAAAGTAATAATAATAATGTTGGCCGATGTAGAAGACCAAAAAAAAATGTTTGGCTGATGTAGAAAACCAACAAAATAATGTTTGGCCGATGGAAGATAGAAGACCGATGCTCGTGCATCCTTACTACGTTTGGTACGAGAGTTAGGATGATATCTCTATTAAAGCATACATAAAGGTCCAAAACCAATTAATTTTTTGATCTAATACCACAATACAATTTATAACACATGTTGATTAGGGTTTTTTAGTAAGTTTAGATTAGTATAATTATGTATTTTGTGAGAACAACGAATGTAATTTTGAGAGTTATCATTTGGAGTAACTCTATTTCTTCTTAATATCAATCTAAACTCAATTTGATCTTTGTATTTCTAAATTAAGATTTTTTTTACTTTTTTGGATATACTAAAGTTCAATGGGCTATTTCAATCTTATTAATCTCATTTGAGCAAGATTCTAATTGTTAAGAAATATCTTCAATCTCCACAAGATTGACCTAAACCGTCACACTCGTCATAAAAGTGGATCAAGGTATGTTTTTCGGCTAAGGATCATCACAAGGTGATGGAGTTGTTTAAGATATCCTTGAGGGTCTTTCCAATGGTTGTGAAATTACATGTCTTGAGTTATAAGCTCTTTACACGAAATGGACCACATTTTCAGTTTGGACTCAACTCGGACCGTGAAAGATTGATTCATTTATCATGTTCTTAGTTACAAAAGATAAGAAAAAAGTGGTTGAATGGTGTGGAGGTAATTAATATGGTGGTGAAGATAAAAGATGAGCAGCCACAGATTTGATATTGACACCGTACTTCTTTCTCCTGTTATCGTATTTTTTGCAAGTATTATTGGTATTCAGTTAAATCACCATTTATAAATTATTATGTTAATGAGAGAATCTACCATGGGAAAAAAAATTCATTTAGTTTTATACTTTATACATGATATGTCATAAGAATCTACCAGATTTTTTCTGCAACACACGATATTACAATGGACGAATCTATTTACAACACTCTAGAGCCCGTAAAAAACTTTGCATTCCTGAGAATTGAATCTCATATCTACCTTTAAATTCTTATCCAATGAATCAAAAGTTTGTTTTAAATAATTTAATTATTTGTTTTTACTATAACTTTTACTAGAGTTTTACGATAAATTAAACATACACGTAAAGGCGATATTCTTGGAGTCAAAATTAGGAGTGATCAAGAAGAGGCTTTTAGGTTTCATTTTTCATGGGTGCGCCGCAAGGCACAGTGGTCCCACTACCGGCTGTTTTGGAGGCTCAACCGTGTTGTAGAGAGGCCAGTGTCGTAGAGATGCTGGAGTCGCAAAACAGAGGTGAAGCAGAGAAACAGAGCAAGGTTGATTCGAAGCCAGCGGAATTGCAGAGTCGAGCTGAAGAGGAAAAAGCCATGGCTGGAGATAGGGGTGACTGATGACATACATGGGGACGCTGTTGAATCTCAGATCATATCGGAAAGAGCAGAGATAGAGAGTACCGCCGCGTGTGGAAGGTTCAAGGGTGGTGTCGCTGGGAGCTATAGAGACAGAGGTGATCGGAGTCATTGAAACTGTCGACACTGTTGAGCGTGATGCAGGTGAAGCCACAAACAATACTGTTGAAGGTTCCAGGAATGACGTAGAAAATCAGAGTGCATCGCTGGGGTCTGAGGAGGGGTTGGCTACCGTTGGAGGGAAACGACTCCCACACACAGTTCTGGGGAAAAAATCTTGGTCTGCGGTTGTTCAAAAACCTTCACTATCTCTCTATGATTATGATGTCATGGAAGAAAAAGGAATGTGCCGGTAGAAGTGCTGGAGAACGCGCCTCCGCTTTGGGATGAATTTGTAGTGGGAAGATTTGCGTCTACAGCTCCCCATGTGGCAAAGGTTCATGTCGTCATAAACAAAATTTGGAATCTCGAAGACAAAGGCATAAAAATTGATGCATATGTAGTGAATAAGATGACAATCAAATTCAAAATTCGGAATTCCAACGCACGAAGTAGAGTCCTCCATCGAGGCATGTGGAATATCTGTGAAATTCCTATGATAGTTACCAAGTGGACCCCAATGCCTGAGGAAGCACAGCCCGCATTATCATCTATGCCGATGTGGGTCACTTTGAAGAATATTATGTCTGCACTGTTTACCTGGAAAGGGCTAAGCTTTATGGCAAGTCCTGTAGGTATCCCATTAAGAATGCACCAAGACACCGAGCTTGTAACAAGCTTTGATGAAGCAAAAATCTTCATTGATGTAAACCTTAAGAAGGACATACCTTCATACTTCTGCTTAAAAGTGAATGGGGAGGAAGTAGAAGTGAAGTATGATTATCCGTGGCTCCCAATGCGATGTTTCTATTGCAATAAATGGGGTCATACAGAGGCAAGCTGCCTAGAAAAATTTGGAAAGGGAGAAGTAAGCTCTTTGGAAAAAAGTGAAGAAACAGGGGAACCGCCTTCTTCATTTCAGGTTGGTGTGGAGACTGTAGTGGAGAAGGTTTTGGAAAGCTCTAGGGTGGATAAACAGCGAGGGAAAAGGGAGTTATCTATTAACCCAGGAAACGAGTGGAAAACTATTCCACAAGGTAGGAGGCCGGGAAAACGAAGTTTGACTTACGGCAAGGTTAAAATAGCCTCTCCATCGCGTTTTGAGATTCTGAGAACTTCATGTCTGGAGAATTAAGGACTGGGAGGACTGGGAGTTGCTGAAAACATAAGTTTAAATCGAACAGAGAGGGGGGAGGCAGTTGATTCTGGGAATACACCAGGCTTAAAGCCAGGCAATATCTTGGAAAAAGCTATGTTGCAGCAATCTGGTTCAGGAAGAATGCAGAAGGGGAGTGAGATAGAAAAAACGGCAGCGGAAAAGGTTACAATTTTGAAGCAGGTGGAGAGAGATGATGAAAAGCGTAAGACTACACCATCTCCTCAGTCAAGTTCGAGAAACAAAGGGTCAGTGGGAAAAGCTGGGGTTGAGGGGACCACCTTAAAAGAGAAAGCTGGCGCTGTGAATGTTAGAGAGAGAATGTCGAGGCAGAGGTCTGAAACAGAGGGCGTTTTGTTGACTTGTGGGACAGTGAAGTCAGTTATCGAAAAAGGAACAATGCAAACGGCTGCATAGCTTAAGTCTATAGCATCTCCTCAGTCAGGTTTGGGAAAAGAAAAGTCAGTGGGGAAAGCTGTGGTCGAGGGGATCACCTCAGAGGAGAAGGTTAGCGCTGTGGATTTAAGAGAGAGATTGTTGAAGCAGAGGTTTGATACAGAGGGGGTTTCATTGAATTGTGGGACAGAGAAGTCAGTTGCAGGTAAAAGAGCAGAGAGGTCAGTTGTAGATTGTACGATGAGAGTGCTTGCCGAGGTGGATATTGCTGAGGAAATTGCTCTGATGCGGACTGAAACAGGATCCTTGTTGCAGACAGAGCTAGAAAAACTTGATGCAGAAATTTCAGACAAAGAAAAACAGGGGAAGTGATCTGTTGAAGAGGTTTCGAACATTGTGTTGAGTCCTGAAAAGTCAAAGGAACTAGCAAAACGGAAAGGAGCAGGCTTGGAAGAAGGGGTCTCGCCGCTAAAGAATTCTGAAACCTTAGCTCAAGCTGGCTCTGCAACAGAGGAGAAGATGAAAACAAATTTAAAGCTAGCGAAGTCAATAGACAAGGATTTAACAGGAAACAAAGCAGCACCTAAAATCCCAGGGAATCAGGCTACCACAGCTGGAGAAGGATCTGCAAAGTACTCTTCGAATAAGGACATTCTTTGTAAGGCAGAAACCACGTTACAAATCCCTCTCCCTTGATCAGCTAAGCAAACACAGAAAATTCAAAATATGGAGGACTCAAACCCGATTGCCTCAGGATGTCAGAACCAACCAAAAAAACATTAATGTCGTGTTTTTTTGGAACATCCGGGGATTTAACAAGATCAGAAAGCATTCAGTTATAAGGAACATGATACATCAGAAAATCTCTAGACTTTGGAGCTTTGTTGGAAACAAGAGTAGCTAAGAACAAAAAGATTCGATTGTTAAGTTGGATTTTAAGGACTGGTCCATGACGTCAAATTATGAGTTCAATCAACTAGGAAGAATCTGGGTTGTCTGGAAGAAAACAGTATCATTGACGGTAATCTACAAAACAGGTCAATTAATTT
Source organism: Cardamine chenopodiifolia (assembly GCA_963922655.1). Classification (NCBI taxonomy): domain Eukaryota; kingdom Viridiplantae; phylum Streptophyta; class Magnoliopsida; order Brassicales; family Brassicaceae; genus Cardamine; species Cardamine chenopodiifolia. The sequence continues at coordinate 9,318,715 of OZ000486.1, read as the reverse complement.
CATGTAAGATGAAGATTCAGGGCCAACCAGAGGAGTTCTTGTGTACATTCATATATGCATCAAACTCAATGGAAGAAAGACGAGACCTCTGGAGAGATCTGAAAAATCATCAAGCTGATCCTCAAGTTCGAGGCTTACCATGGCTATACGATGGGGACTTCAATGAGATCCTAGATATATCAGAGCATTCTCTAGCAAACTCAGGCCACGCCTTATACCCGGGAATGCATGACTTTCGAGATATGGTTTGTCATTGCGAGCTAGAGGACATGTCGTTTCACGCGCCAACCTTTACTTGGTGCAACAAGTGAGAAGAAAGCTTGATAAGTAAAAAGCTCGACCGCGTCCTTGTAAACTCTCTGTGGCTGTAGCGACCGTCAAACTCCTATTGTCTATTTGAAGCCAGAGGATGTTTGGACCATGTGTGTGGATTTATAACAATCAACGAACATCCGAGCAAGCCAAAAGCCCCATTCAAGGTAGTAAATGCGGTTGTTACTATGACAGATTTTAAACAGCTTATGGAGGACTATTGGACCAGTTCAGTCCCCTTATTTTCCTCGACCTCCGCCCTCTACAGATTTTCAAAGAAGTTAAAGCTTCTCAAACCATCCATTAGAGCTTTCAGCAAACAGAGAATTCACCACTTAACAAAAAGGAAAGAAGAAGCCTATGCTAGCGTTGTGTGAGAAGCAGACAGCTAACCTAACAAGTCTGAATGCTCAGCAAAAGAAGCTCGAGCTTATGATACATGGGAGAGTGTGGCGGGTCTGGAAGAGAGCTACTTAAGGCAGAAAGCAAAACTACACTGGATAAAAGAGGGGGATCAAAACAATAGATTCTTCTATAATGCGATCAAGGACAGGGAAGCGCAAAATTTGATATATAAGATCAGATCACCGGGGAGAGAAGTTATTTCTTCCTGAGAGGAAATCCAAGCTGAAGCAGTCCGATACTATGTTGATTTTTTTAAGGACCCGAGGCTGAGAGAGACTGATGATCAAACGGCAGAGCTGGCTCAGATTCTGAATTTTTTATGCTCCGAGGAAGAGAGCTGAGAGCTTCAGCAGGGAGTCTCGGAGCTGGAAATAAAGCAAGTGACTTTTTCAATGCCATCAAACAAATCCCCAGGACCTGATGGTTTCACGGTTGAATTCTATAAAGAGATGTGGCCTATCATTGGAAACGATGTCATAGTAGCGATACAATCCTTTTTCATCTACGGTCTCTTGCCGAAGGGGGTAAACTCTACAATTCTTGCTCTAATCCCGAAGAAGGCTGGTACTATTGGGATGAAGGACTACCGGCCAATATCATGATGTAATGTGCTTTATAAGGTAATCTCAAAGATCTTAGCAAACCCTCTAAAGACCATTCTCCCGAGGCTTATAACAAAAATATCAAACGGCGTTTATAAAAGACAGATACTTAATGGAGAATCTTCTCCTCTGAGTTGGTAAAGGACTATCACAAACCGGATGTTACTCCTAGAAGTGCCATGAAGATCGACATTACTAAAGCTTTTGACTCAGTAAATTGGAAGTTCCTCGGAAACCTTCTAAGAGTAATGCAGCTGCCAGAAAAGTTTGTTAAGTGGATCGAGCTTTGTGTCACCACCCCATCATTCTCGGTACAAGTGAATGGGGAGTTGGCTGGATACTTTAGAAGTGAAAGGGGGTTGCGGCAAGGTTGTTCTCTTTTCCCATATTTATTTGTGATCTGTATGAATGTCTTATCATTAATGCTAGACAAGGCTGGATACAATGGAGAATTCGGATACCACCCTAGCTATAGGAGCTTGAGCGTTACTCACCTATGTTTCGCGGACGACATCATGGTTTTTGCAGACGGAAAGGTACGCTCCATCACGAGTATACTTGCAGTTTTTGAGAGATTTGCTCAAACCTCGGGGTTGGAAATAAGTCTGAAGAAAACAACTATGTTTGTAACCGGAGTACCATCCAGAGATTTGCTAAATGGGTTTTCTTTTGAGATTGGGAAAATACCCCTTTTAACAAAGCGAATGTCTACTAACGATTACAGACCTCTCATCGAAAAAATCCGAGCACGCATCAGCTCCTAGAAGAACAGATTCCTTTCCTTCGCAGGTAGATTACAACTCCTCTCTTTGGTAATAAAAAGCTTGACAAATTTTGAATTTCAGCGTTTAGACTTCTAAAAGCGTGCATAAGGGAGATAGAGAAAATAAGCTCCGCTTTCTTATGGTCGAGACAAGCATTAAATTCAAACAAAGCCAAGGTAGGTTGGAGTGATGTTTGTAGACCAAAATCAGAGGGGGGTCTCGGATTGAAATCATTGGGGGAGGCAAACAAGGTAAGGTTCTACAAACTGATCTGGAAGCTGGTATCCTCGAGAGACTCCATATGGGTTAACTGGGTGATAGAGGTACGTAATAGAAGGTATACTTCCTTTTGGTTTGACATATGGTGTCCTCTTGGCAGATTAATAGATGTCCTCGGGGAAAGAGGGTTCATCGACATGGGGATAAAGGTTGATGATACCTTGGCTGAGGTGTTGGTAAAAAACAGACCTCGAAGAAGAAGGCCGCAAGCTCTAGCGCAGATTGAAGAAGAAATCGAAAAGGTACGGGGCAGAGTCTACCTAGACGATGATATAGCCCTATGGAGATATAAGGCTGATAAGTTCAGAGCGCGGTTCTCTTCGAAAGAAACATGGAACCAATTTAGGTAAATCAGTCCTAGGAACTCATGGCACAAAGCAGTTTGGTTTTCGCACGCTACTCCGAAATATTCATTTATTATGTGGCTAGCTGTCCTAAACCGTTTTTCAACTGGGGATAAGATGATCACATGGTCCGCAAATGCTTTGACAAAGTGTGCTTTCTTCCCAGCCCCTCTAGAGATGCGGGACCATATTTTTTTCAGCTGCCCCTACACGTCACAAATATGGTACAAGTCAGCATACAGCTTTCTGGGTCAAGAGTTTACAACAAATTTCAACGACTTGATAACGCTATTTCATGGTAAGGGAACCAGGACAACTGTAAAATTTGTGGTGATGTACACCTTTCATGCCTTGACATATCTATTGTAGAGAGAAAGGAATCAAAGACGACATGGAAGTGTCCCTCTCAACATGAACGGCCTGATGAATGAGGTAGGGAAAATGGTAAGGAATCGACTCTCAACTCTACAAAAGGAAGGAATAATGATCGATGGTCTGCAGCTATGCTTTACCTCGAGAGTTTAATTATTGGTTTTAACATTCAGCTCATTAGTGGATGGGGAGTACTCTTTTTTCCGGGAAGTGGTTTTGTCTCAATCGGGTTTTTCACTCTCGGATTTTAACGAGCCTACCATCTACTAATCCACATAAGAGCTTTACTTTTCAGCATCATTGTTGTATAGTTTCAAATTCTTTAAATGGTTTTCTTTCAATATAATTTTACATATTATTCAAAAAAAATACACTTATTGTCAACAAATAATATATATTTTCATTAATCCTAATACATTTTTCAACTATCACTACGATTACTTTATTTACTTATTTATTTATCCTTACATGAACGAGTTATCATCTAGTATAATGTAAATAAAACAGTTTGATAGTTTAGATGATAAATTATATTATCATAGGTCTTTCATCTCCGGGACAGAACAGTTGAGTTGATCAGCCTTTAAGAGAGTGTAACCTAGGATTCTCTCCTCTTCATTTAGAGCTCTAACGGTTGATTTGGACAATGTATTGTATAATTCAGTACAACATATACTATGCCTTATATGCTACGGATTTAAATGAGTTGGTTAACATGTCGTTAGATCCGAAAGATTAGTCAGCTTAGTACATGTTTTAGAAAAAAAAACCTAATATTTTGTAACCACGCACTAGAAACATTAAAGTAGATTTCCTTGTTCATGCTATGAATCAAATAATCTTTCTTGGTAGCATTTTTGTACCTCTCTAAATAGCAATATCAAGTTTGCAGCTAACTTGTTCAACATTTAATAGAGAAAAAAGTAAATAAAAGACTAATAAAAAATGTTTTTCCATATAATAAGTTTTGTGAAGCTACCGTGTGATTACCCAGCGTCTCCTGTGGGGTCCCTTATGTTTTTCTCTATCACACTTCGTAACTTTCTCTTTATTATCCATTTTTAAACTAATATTTTTTCCACACACCATCTTTGAATCACTAAATGCTTTGTCATATTCAACACGAAGGCTTCTTTATAAAAAATTTTACCCCATTTAATACTCGTCAACTACACACACACACTATACATAATACAACTGTGTGTATATATAGTACTCCTTACTCAACGTGGTGGTCATATTCAATTTTCTGATTTCTCCTTTAGTTTTCTCTAGAGAACAAGAGAGAAAGACTTGACTTTTTAAGTCTTTCATTTACAAGTCTTCTCGTTCTTGTGTTTAATGCTCTTCAATTCTTGAGGTATGTCTCTGATTCTTATATGGCTGATTAAAAAAGATTTAGACATCTTATTCAGATGCTTTCAATAAGTTTGTTTACAGCTTTGAAAGAAAGAAATTTTATCCATTTTCTTAAACTTTTAACTCCATCGTCGGTGGTGATAATATCAATGACCTTAGTGAAAATAATAATATATTAATGATAGTTGTTTTTTTGTGTGGATAAAATATATTAATGATAGTTGTTAGAGAAAGATTCGTTTGTCAACGTTTTGAGATTGATCTGAATTTTGATGCGTGTGCAGAGACTTTGTAAATTTGTGTTTTGGAGTAAACAACTTGAAGAATCTTTATTTGTTTATCAAGAAGATGGGGCTATCTCTTTCACTACTCTTGCCGGCTTGGAAAGAAGTTTTTACAAACCAGTTCTTTAGTTTCAAGAACCCTGTTGAGAGTTTTCTTGAAAACAGATCTTTCAGCTTCAAATTGAAAGAAGGCGGTTTGAAATCAAGAACCAATAGTTTCAAGAGTGATAATCCGGAGCGGTCTTTGAGCTTTAATCGCTGGGAAATTCCAGTAGAAGCCAAGACTGAACCGATGAACAAGGCGGATGAGGAGATTCTCGAGACGAAGAAGCATATTCGTAGTACTTTGAATGGAAGAACTTGTGAGAGAATCCAAATAACGAAACCTACGATTACTCCTCCTAAGCCTTTTGTATTTATCTCTCCAAGACCGGTTGCTGAGCTTGATGCAGCTGCAACTACGTTACAGAAGGTCTACAAGAGTTATAGGACAAGAAGGAATCTAGCGGATTGTGCGGTTGTGGTTGAGGAGCTTTGGTGAGTATCCTATATCTTTCTCTTTGCTTTGTTAGTAATGTGGTTCAAAATTGTTGACACTAATCACTTTTATTTCTTCAAAATATTTCATAGGTGGAAGACTTTGGATGCTGCAGCTCTGAACATTAGCTCAGTTTCTTTCTTTGAAGAAGAGAAACATGAAACCGCTGTTTCGAAATGGTCACGAGCTAGAACAAGGGCCGCTAAGGTGTGACATCATTTCCACAAGTTATTTTAAATGTTTAGAGTTCTTAAGATTTTGAAAACTGATTTGAATCTTACTTTGGTTTATCATTTAGGTTGGAAAAGGTTTGTCAAAAGATGAAAAAGCTCAAAAGTTAGCTCTTCAACATTGGCTTGAAGCTGTAAGTTTCAATAATTGCTTTGGACATGAAACAAATCTTTCTGTTTTGTAGATTTCATATAACTTGTGTCATTTCTGCATTTATAGATTGACCCACGTCATCGTTATGGTCACAACTTGCACTTCTATTATGATGTTTGGTCAGCAAGCATGAGTGCACAACCATTTTTCTACTGGTCAGTCCAATAAAATTTTTATCTCATTATGTTGTATAAATCTGTTCTGAACTCTGTTTCCATTTATTTTAAAATGAAGGTTGGACATTGGAGATGGAAAAGAATTGAATCTTGAAAACCATCCAAGAAGTGTTCTACAAAAACAATGCATTAAATATCTTGGACCGGTGAGTCTTTTTTCGGTTTCACCCGCGAAAGAAAATCTATTCTAGCATACTTACCTTGTTTTTACTCATAAACGTTTGTGTTCTTTAACTTGTAGATGGAAAGAGAAGCATATGAAGTGATAGTAGAAGATGGGAAACTAATGTATAAACAAAACATGGCTCTGATCAATTCAACAGAAGAATCGAAGTCAATTTTTGTACTTAGCACCACAAGAAACTTATATGTTGGACAGAAGAAGAAAGGCCGTTTCCAACACTCGAGTTTCTTGTCTGGAGGTGCTACAACTGCTGCGGGAAGATTGGTCGCCCGCGATGGGATTCTCGGGGTGTGTTTCGATTTAGTTTTGCTTCCTAGTTTGATACTCTTACTCTTTATGTTAAGGAGCTAATAAAGATCTACAAAACATTTCTCAGGCTATATGGCCATACAGTGGACACTACCTTCCAACAGAAGACAACTTCAAGGAGTTTATAAGTTTCCTAGAAGAGAACAATGTTGATCTCACCAATGTTAAGGTAAGGAAACCAATTTTTTGTTGCATAAATGCTAAATATGAAAAATTGTGTATTCACTAGTCTTATCTAAATGCAGAGGTGCTCTGTGAATGAGGAATATTCATCATTCAAATCCACTGGCTACGAAGAAGAAGAAACAAAAGAAGAGGAACTAGAGACTAAACCTGAAGAAACCATCATTACAGAGAACAAAGAAGAAGAGAAAGAGCAAGAAAGACCGGTGTTCGAGCTGGCGAAGAGGCTGTCTTGCAAATGGACAAGTGGTGTTGGTCCAAGAATTGGGTGCGTTAGAGATTATCCAATGGAGCTACAATCACAAGCATTCGAACAAGTCAGCTTGTCTCCTCGGATTTCGCCTGGTTCAGCGCGTTTTCCGTCATCATATGGTCCAATTCCTTCGCCAAGGCCTAGTCCTAGAGTAAGGGTCTCACCACACTTAGCATACATGGGAATCCCAAGCCCTAGAGTTAAAGTAAACTGTTAGGAATTTGCTCTTAACTTAGTTCACGAATAAGTGAATGTTATGACCTTTGTTATTTGATTCGTGTCACAACAAGTTTATCTTTTATCTTCTTTTTTTTCAACTCCCTTTTGATGTTTTGGTCTCTTTTCTTGGGTGGATGTAATCTTTACTTCTGGTTTAGGTGAATGCCCAAGGCTGTAAAAATTTTTTAGATAAATATAAACAACTTTTTGTATTAGTAATAGAATTTGAATAATTTTCAATCTGTAAATTATATTATTTATCTTTAAAAAGTTTGTTAGCAAAAAAAATTTGCAAGAGTTCCAACAACATACATTCTCCTCTATTCAATAATGCATCAATCTAAGACTTGACTTGGATCTGACCAAAAAGAGGGGAAGAAAAAGAGACTTGACTTGGACTTTTGATGGGCTCTTGGGTCATTTTATACAGGCTCTTGTGGTCTTTTTAAACAGTCCTGAATTGATTGATTTTATTTCACACAATTTTATTTCATCCCTTATACTTTCTACAAGTTTCGGTAGGAAATATCTTACTGTTGTTTGACCAAAATAAAAATAAATTATTGTTTAATATAAAATGCTTTACTAGTATTGTTAGAGATTCATAATATAACGTACCTACATATTTTTTGTCAAGTAAACTTATTTTAATCTTGCAATTATAATCTAAAGAAATCAGGTATTCGATGCCAAAAAATCCGAATTTGATGTAGAAAAAAATACAAAGCAATAAATTGATAAGAATAAACGTACACTCATAGATAATAACCAAAATCTTCTTCGAAAGGGCTAGTTTTTATGCCAACAATGACGAGCAAACGAAACTTGTAGTTTATAATGCCTTCAAGACTAAGCGTTTAACAAATTTTTCCATATAACAGAGAGATGGTGAAATGCTTCTCTCCCAAACATAGGAATGTGATAAAAACGATCTATCCAAAAAGGAGAAAGTTGGTGACAAAAATCTCTCCCTAAAGGACAATGTTGGATAGGACAGGTCCAAAATCAGATAAACCAAAAACAAACCAATATTTTAATGAGAATAATTAGAATCAGGTTTTGTACTAAGAGGGCTGAATAAAGGGCTAATGAGATTTAATGGGCTCACCAGGACCATTAAGTGGCTAGACTTCATACGGCCTAATAATACATCATCATCAGCTTAGGACGATGTGGAAAGGGAAGCCCAGATGTGGCAGTGGATAGGGGCTACAAGAGCGGTGGCAAGTGTTCGGGACTTAGAGCAGCTACAAGAGGTTCTTCGGGAAGAGGTCCTAAGATAATGGTAATGATGCGGCGAGCCACCACATTGGAAGGGACCAACGACTTCTTCAAAGATCTTCCAAGCAGAGAGACTTGAGTATAGGAACAACAGCAAGCAAGCAAGGGAACAGAAAAGCACACGCCGGAAGATTTAGGCCAAAACCCACATCAATTCTGTCACAGCCCCTTGTCACCGGCTGGTGCTTGGGGAATAGAATGAAACAGTGATACGAGAAAGGAACCAAGAAAAACAAGTGAAAATAAAGAGAAAGACAACGAAAGTAGGAGCAAGTGGAGACACCTGCGAAGGCCGCCACCGCCGTTGAACTTTAACAAAACACAGAGAAATGTTGTTTCGAAGATAGCGTATGGGAGAAGCGAGTAAAGTTTTCAATCCCTTCTATCTAAAGTTGAGTTATATATATATATGTAAGTTATGTCTTATGCAAGTTATATCTAATTTTATGGCGCTCTACTAAAAATTAAACTCTAATCCAAAATCCAAAATTTAACTTTCATTTAATAAATTAAACTCTCATCTAAAAATTAACATATTACAAGGAAAAAAAAATATGTTCCAAACCGTTGTTTTTTTATTTCATTGTTATTTTCATAAATAGTTTTCCAAAAATGTTCATTGATGCAACTACTTTTTCTGATTTTTGTTATTTTCTTATATATCTCGACGTCTAATAGTCTCCTATTACAATTCTTACTATTTTTAGTTAATTATTGCATGAGGATGAGATTAATACTAGTGTTAATATACTAGAATAACCTTACTGTTTAAATTAATTGGTAGACTAACTCTCTAAATAGAGACTAAATAGATTAACCTAAGTTAATTATATTATTTACAAGAATGGCATTGTTATTTAAAATTAGAGAAACTAAATTAAATATTTTTAATAAATAAAATATATATCAAAATGTTAAATCAAAATAATTACATCAGATTCTTATAAAGAACCCACGACATACAAGCCTCTTCTTCTTCACTCTTGGAACCCTAACCCTCACTGCCACCACTCTTGCCTCGCCGGAAAATCTGCTCCGTGTATTTGGAATAGCTCTTAATTCAAGCGTGCAGGTGTTTGATTCATCTAGTCTTACATCCCTGCAAGTACAGGTGTTTGATTCATCTATTGGTTTTGCTAAAAATTATTGTCTTTATGTTCTGATGAATGCTCAGGAAAAAGTCAAGTCCGTTGCCTCTATCCCAACCAGAACTCGGAAGTAACTTTCTCGGTTGAAGACGCTTTGTGTAATTCGGCTTCAGAGAATCATGGATCATTCATGGAAAAAATTGCAATATTATGACTATAGTTTCTCTGTTCTTCTATAGTACGCGTATTTCAAATTGAAAAATTCTTAAATTAGGATGTGTAAGGATATAGACTGAACGGTTTAAAAACTCTACACTTTCTATATTCCCATACAGATGAGGATAAACTCTGCATTTCATTCTGCTTGATGGCACGTGGAACAATTCTGCTGCAATGCTCAAGCGTTTAAATGTTTAGGGTTTGCAATTGACCATACCTCACATGGATTTCATCTTTTTCTTTCTCTAAAGGATTTGCTTAACGTAATGATGATTAAACTCTAAACTCATCCGTAGGATCATGCAAAGTCAGTATGGGAGATGAAGATCTTCCTTCCATAGCTCTTGCAATCGGCGCATCAGCAATGCACAAAAGTTTTGTCTAAACATTATTCTTCGTTACATGATAGGTTGTGTAGTTAACACATTTTAACTTAGGTATAGTAGGTTATATAGTGTATTTTCTATATTTCTGAATCTTTTCATGTCAATATACGTTTAGAAGAATCTTATGCCATTTGCAACAAAGTTTGGAGCAAAATAGCAAAAAAAAGAGGCATTTGAAGTATCCATATCAATCGATCCATCAATCTAAGGAATTTGCGAGCATTTTCAGATCGATCGATCCTTGCATGGATCGATCGATCCTAAATCTGAGGGTTTGCCGTGTATCTCCATATCGATCGATCCTTATTAGACCGTTCGATCCACCTTCACCTACACTTTGCCGTGAAAAAGTAGATCGACTAGACACAGTCAAGTCGATCGATCAATCATCAAAAACTACCGATCTATTTTACCGTTAGAAACCATAATGATCGATCTAATTCTAGATCGATCGATCCACTCTAGATCAACTTGTCCGAAAAAAATGGAAACTTTGCCCTTTTTCTTTATGTGATTAGGATTTTGACCTAAAACGTTTTGAGGAGTATAAATACTTATTTTAGCCATTTTTAGGCTACGCACTATACTATTTTTCATACCCTTGGCTTTGGAATTTGTAAGCTTTTGGGGAGAAGATATCTTTGACTATACATCTCTTGAGAAGATTTTTGAACCCTTGTGGAATTCTTATTGATTAGATTATGAGTTTACTTTCATTAATCTCTTGTTCATCTTTCTCCATGTCTGAGTAATCCATTTGTTAGGGTTTAGGGTTTTTGAAGAAATAAAAAATTATTGAATCAGACATAAATAGGGGTATATCTTATGTAATCTTCATCTATAGTTGTTCTAATTGCTTAGGCTGAACTGATCACCTAGTTTATATGATCTAGGCTTTAATCTATTCACCAAAAGCATAATAGATTGGTAGATAGAACATAGGTGAGTGGATTTTCCTTAGCCAACTAAAGTTGATGCTAAAACGATCCGTGAACATATCGAACCTGCTTGTTAATGCTTCTCTAGGATTTTAAGTTCAAACAAAAGTTTAGATACTTAGGTGGCTAGACAAAGTAATTAATACCACGACAGTGGATTGGTTAGAATATTATGTTCGAATTCTAAATAGTTCCAATTAGTGCCCTGAATAGTTGTCTAGTTCGTGATCTCTAATTTCTGAAGAATATCCCAAAAGCCTAATGTTTTTAATCCATCGTTTAACATCTCTTATTTACTTTTATCGTTTACTTATAGCATTTCAAAAACAACCAACACTCATATTTTGTCTTAGCTTAGCATTCGTTCATTGGAATTGAAGTGCGACACTTGGTCTATGTAGATTCGATCTCTAAGATACTATAACAATTGTTGTGCACTTGCGGTAGTTTTGATAGGGTTACCTTCGAATCTAAGACTGAAGTTTAGTCTAAGATTTACTAAGTTAGTTTACTTTTTTGCTTGCTTATATGTATCAGGTACATGCAGATAAGAAGTCAAGACTCTGAAAACCTACTACATCGTACCAACTCTGAGTTAGCAAGAACATAACGCACTAACAACAAGGCTAGAAAACCAAAGTCGAAGTTATCCACCATGGATGATAATTTTGACAACCACAACCGTGCACCTGCTGATGCTCAAACTGCTGTAGTTGTTTACTCCAGGAATTACAAAGGGACTAGTAGTAGTTGCGTCAACAGCAACAAGCACAACAACAAGTGCAACAACGTGCTATTGGGGACACTGACACACCCCAATAAGTGCAACAAAGCTGCCATTTGCCTGCCAGAGATCATGAGGTAAGACTATGAGATCAAGCCGCAAATGATCGCATTAGTGAAGCAACACATTTTCGATTGGTTACATGCCGAGAACCTAATGGACCACTTGAGAACTTTGAAGAGATTTGCAGCACCACTATGTCAAATGAGGTACCAGCTGATTACCGCAAGTGCAAGCTTTTCCCTTTCTCTTTGGCAGACAAGTCTCCGAGGTAGCTTAAGTCGCTACCTACTGCATCATTGAGGACTTGGGCTGAATGCAGAGTTGTCTTCCTTGATCACTTTTACACTAAGTCCAAGACAACTTCTCTGAGGAAAAAGATCACTACCTTTGCACAACATTTTGGGGAGTATTTTTGTGAAGCTTGGGAATAGTTCAAGGAATACTGCAGAAAGTGCCTTCATCATGGGTATTAGGAAGAACAAATTCTTAGCATCTTCTATGATGGTATTGATTAAGATTACAAGAATGCTCTTAATGATGTGAGTAATGGTGACTTTATGACTAAGAGTATGACATGAGCTTATCAATTGATAGAGAACTTGGCTGTAAATTCCCACAGCAGATGTGTAGAGTATGATCGGTCCAAGAGGGTTAACAGTGTTGAATCTCAGAAGATCGATGAGTGACTGCGAAAGTGAGTTTATTGATGAAAGAAAATTAGAGAGGAGTTCAGCTTTGTGAAGATTGTTCACATGTTATTTATTGCCAAGAGATTGATGAGGAAGAGACTAAGGAGTATCAAGAAGTTACTATGTGAATTGCAAAACATTGTATTCAATCTAAATTACAGAAATCACCCTAACCTATCCTATAGGAGCACTAATGTTGAGAATCTGTAGGATTAGGTATATCCAAAAAAAAATGGTCGCTTAGGGTCAACAATCTCAGCGAAAAACGTTCGTACAAAATTCAGGTGTCGCTTGTATTTTCAGGAAAAATAGTTCATCCAAAATCAAGGCTTCGAGAAGAAATTTTCTTAGGGTTTTCAGAGAAAGCAGATCGTGCAAAATCCAGGCCTGCAAAATTTGAGTTTTCAGAACAACTTCCAAGGTGGTTACCAGCAGAAGCAACCCATCAATAATTTCCAAGCACCACCTTCTCAAGAGCCTCAGGACAAACTCAAGGGAATTATGTAGCAACTCCTTCTCCAACAAGAGAAATCGGCTTCTGATCTCAATGTAAAAGTCGACAGCATGTACACCTATTTAAATGGAAAGTTTAAGGTTGTATTAATACATTTGAAGCTATTAGATACTCAGGTTGGTCAGACCGCATAAGCAGTTAAGAGACAACAAAGGGTTCTTCCTGCGAAAGCGAGCAAAGCCCAAAGAATGAGTTCATCAATGTCATTGCACACGTCAATTACGTCAGTGACATTGCACACGTCAAAGCCATTGCACTAAGGAGTGGGAAATTGATCAATTCTGCTAGTGACATCATCGATCTCGAAGACGAGGATGAAATTAAAACCGAGCGAGCCAAAAACCCCATGGAGACATCTGATCCATCACCGCCTGTATGTGTGTATCTCTATGGATCCCATATCATACTCGTCCTAAGAAGTCACGTAAAGACTTGGAAGAAGCAAAGAGCAAAGAAATGTTGAATGATCTTACAGTGAAGCTGCCTCTTGTTGATGCAATCCACATGATGTCTTTTTGAAACGATACATGAAAGGGATGGTGACAAGTAAGGTATCCGCTGAAGAAGACTTTGTGAAGGTTACCAAAGACTTCAGTGCTGTTCTCCAAAACAAGGGTCTGAAGAAGCTTGGAGATCCGAGGTGTTTTGTTCTTTCTGTGCAGATTGAAGCAATGAATTTTGCTTGCTCTTTACACAATCTAGGTTCCAGTGTCAACTTGATTTCGTACTTTGTGGCTAAGCGACTTGGGCTCACAAAATTCAAACCAACCAAAATCTCTTTGGTATTCACTGATCGTTCTGTGAAGTTGCCGGTTGGAATTCTAAAGGATCTTCATGTGAGAATCGGGAATGTACTTTTGGTTGCAGATTTTGTGGTTTTAGAGCTGGAAAAAAAACCAATGGATCCTCTCATTTTGAGGAGACCGTTCTTATGCACTGCAGGAGCTATGATAGATGTTCGACATGGACGTATTGATCTCTATTTAGGAGATATTATCATGAATTTTGAGATGGAAAAGATTCTTAAGAAACCAATGATTGGCAGACATTCTCGGGCGATGACTTGCTATAAGTCTCTGACGAGGTAGCTAAAGAGATCTCGATGGATGACCCACTGGAGATTGCTTTGGAGAAAGATCAAGGTGAATTTGGTTTTCTGAGTGAGGATACAAATGGATATACTGACATGCTACAATCAAGAAAGTTCATGGGAAAATGGTGGCATACACAAGCTTGGAAGAGACTACTGAGAAATCGCCAACACCAACCTCCTCTATGTCATCCCGCGCCTCCAGCATCAACCCTTGGAGCGAGCTGAAAGCTCTTAAGGTTGAACTCAAGACACTCCTAGCTGGGCTAAGGTACAAATTTCTTTGTCCTAACTCTACCTATCTTGTCATCATCAATCCCGGGTTGAACAATGATGAGACTGTCTTTCTTCTTTGTGAACTTTGAAAGTATCGTAGGGCCTTAGGCTATTCGCTTGATGATATCACTGGAATTTCACCTGACCTTTGCATGCATATGATACATCTAGAACATTAGAGGAGGTTAACCCTGAATCTAAAGGATGTTATAAAGAAAGTGATAATGAAACTTTTAGATACGGGCATCATCTATGCTATATCGGATAGTACTTGGGTGAGTCCGGTCCATGCTGTCCCAAAGAAAGGTGGAGTGACAGTGGTTAGAATGATAAGAATGAGTTAATTCCAACTAGGACGGTTATCGGTATGCATATTGATTATAGGAAGTTGAATGCTGCTACTTGCAAAGATCACTTCTCTTTTCTTTTATTGATCAAATGCTTATCGGCTAACCATCCTTACTATTGTTTCCTAGATGATTATTTTGGTTTCTTTTAGATTCCTATTCATCCAGATACCTAGGAGAAGACCACATTCACATGTCCTTATTTCACTTTGCTTATCGCAGAATGCCATTTGGTTTGTGTAATGGCCCAAGGACATTTCAGTTTTGCATGATGTCGATTTTTACCGACTTGATTGAGGACATAATGGAGGTTTTCATGTACAACTTTTCTGTCTATAGATCCTCTTTCTCTGTTCATCTTTCTAATTTGTCCAGCATATTACAATGCTGCGAGGAGAAGTATCTTGTGCTAAACTAGGAGAAGTTTCACTTCATGGTCAGATATGAGATTGTTTTGGGACACAAGATCTCAGAATAGAGAAGGATTGTTAAAGAAGTCATGAGCTCAGGTTGATAGTAAACCAAGTCTATCTAGGTTTGAGTGCGAAATGAAATCAATTGAAGGTAGAGAAGTTGTGACAGTGCCTGAAGAAGTTCTAGAGGATGCTTCACCTATGTGGGATGATTTTTTGGTAGGTCAATTTGCTTTCACGGCTCCTTATGTGGCTAAAGTCCATGTAATAGTCAATAAGATATGGAATCTCGGTGATAAATCCATCAAAGTGGATGCGTATGAAGTCAATGACACCACCATAAAGTTTTAAATCCCTCAGCCTTATGCAAGACGTCGAGTTCTCAGGAGCGGTAGTGGAATATATGCAATATTCCAATATTGTCGCTAAGTGGACTCTGATAGAAAATGATGCTCAACCGTAGATTCATTCAATGCCGATGTGGGTCGTTATGCAGAATGTTCGCTATTCCTCTGAGTTTTCTTATTCGCCTCCATCACAAAACAGAGTTAGTCACAAAATTTGAGGAAGCGAAAATCTTCGTGGAAGTTGACCTCTCAAAGAAGATGTCGGATCATTATTTCTTTGAAATTAAAGAGAATGAAGTCAGGGTTTCTTTTGATTTCCAATGGTTACCACCACATTATAATATATGTAGCAAATGGGGTAAATTGGATGAAGGTTGTCTGGACAGGATTCAACAACGTCCACCACTCTCTCCGCTTTCGGAAAAAATCGGAGGTGTTGCAATTGTAGTCTTACCATCAGATACTGAAACTAATGATGTTAAGCTAACAGATTAGGCCCCAGTTTTAATGTACCATGTGGTCGAGAAGATGTAGAGCAAGGTTGGTGTTGTTGTGACTCTGGGCTCTGCGGGTTGTGTGGAGGGTGCGAGTGAGGAAGGGGAAATAAGCCTGGACTCGCCTAGATTAAATACTTTTGAATATGAATGGTATGGTTTCCTATTCAGGGGGTAAGAAGACAGTGAAGAATCCACCAGAATTAGTTTACGATAAAGTTATTATAGCTTCGCCACGGTTTGCTATTTTGCGAGATTATGAGGATGATTATGTGGTATTTTCAGAGGAATTTTTGCAAATAGAAGGACCACCTAACACATCTGGTTTAGAGGAAGCTGGCTTTGGTTATTTTCAGGTTCCGTTGGCTACTATCTCTGTTCTGCGCTCTGCTGCATGTCTGGTTACGGAGCACTCAGCGATGCAGGTTTTCGACATTTCATGTAAGTAGAGCAAGGGTGATATAGAGACACGACCACGACATAAAGATATGAGTGATCCTACTTCTACTTTGAGTGTGGTTATGGAACTTCCGGCGAAGCTGGAATATGTAAGTTCTATTGATTTGCTGAGTAAGAATGAAATAGCAACACAGACCCCTTTACCAAAGTCTTCTAAGGTTGCGTATAAATACTTCACAAAATGTTGGGGACTCAATCCTGAGTGCAAAAGGACGAAGAAATCAACAAAAAACATTGATGTCGTGTTTCTCATGGAACATCCAAGGGTTTAATAAATTAAGGAAGCAATATGTCATTAAGGAGTTGGTCCGTTCTAAATCGATGATCTTTGGGGCTTTGTTGGAAACAAGAATATTTGAAGGTAAAGTGGATCAGGTAGTCAAGTCTACATTAAATTATTGGTTTATGGTCATAAATTATGAGTATAATCCATTAGGGAGGATTTGAGTGGTACATGTTAGCTTATCTCATGTATGATAAAGCTTGAAGGTTATTCAGAGGAGTTCTTGTGTACTTTTGTTTATGGCTCCAATTTTCTGGAAGAGAGACGTGATCTTTGGAGAGATCTGAAAAATCACCAAAATTTATCTCAGTTTCGAGGCGTGCCTTGGTTATGAATGGGAGATTTTAATGAGATCTTAGATATAGTTGAGCACTCCATTTCTTCAAATATTCATGGTTCTCGGCAAGGGATGCTTGACTTCCAGGATACGTTACGTTATTGCTCCTTTGTAGATATGGCCTATCACGGTCCGGCATTCACTTAGTGTAACAAGCGTGAAGCCGGTTTAATCTGTAAAAAGTTGGACCATGTTCTCGTGAATGGGTTTTGGTTGTAGTGTTTTCACAACTCATACTGTGTGTTCGAAGTTAAGGGTTGTTCAGATCATTTATGCGGAATCCTTTTGATTGGTACGACTACTCATAAATGGAAATCCCCCTTCAAGGTTCTAAATGATGTGGTTAGCATGCCAGATTTTAATAAGCTCTTCTAGGCTTTTTGGAATAACACGGATGCTTTGTTTTTCGACTTTGGCCCTGTTCTAGTTTTCGAAAAAAATTAAACCTTCTGAAAGCAACCATTCATTCCTTGAGTCATCAAAGGTTGCATCGTTTAACACAGCGAAAAAAAAAAACTTATGATGCGATGTGTGAGAAGCAAACTAATACACTCCATAGGCTTGATATGTTATCTATGTTGGAGGAATCTAAGGCGTATGATAACTGGGTGAAGTTTGCGAGTTTGGAAGAGAACTATTTACGACAAAAGGCAAATTACATTGGACCAAGGTGGAGGACAAAAATAATTGTTTCTTTTACAGAACAGTTAAAGAGAGGAAAGTGTGAAACTCGATAAATATGGTTAGATCGTAGGATCGTGTGATGCTTACTACTTAAGAGGATATAAAAGTTGAGGCTGTCCGGTATTCCTCAGAGCTTTTTCATTTTCTGCCTTATCATGATTTAGATGTTTAGCGGAGTTCTTAGCTCAGCTCCTTGAATATTGTTGTTCGGATGCAGAGAGGTTAAGTCTAACAAAGGAAATTTTAGAGCTGGAAATTAAGGAAGTCCTCTTCTCAATGCCTCATAATAAGTCCCTAGGACCGGATGGTTTCACGATGGAGTTTTATAAATAGGTCTGACTTATCATTGGTAAAGAATTTGTCGTCGCCATCAAGTCGTTCTTCAACTCCACCATCTGAAGAAAATAGGGAACAATTGGCATGAAGGATTATCGTCCAATCTCCTGATGTAATGTTCTTTACAAGGTTATATCAAAGATCATAGTGAACCGTCGTAAGCTCATTCTTCCAGGATTTATCACACCAAATCAGACAGCTTTTGTAAAAGACCATTATTTGATGGAGAATATTCTTATGGCTTCCGAGATGGTTAAGAATTACCACAAAGACAGCATTACCTCTATATATGCTATGAAGATCGATATTTCAAAAGCGATTGACTCGGTGTATGGAGTTTTCTTGTTAAGTTTTTGAAGCAATTCATTTGCCGGCAATGTTTATTAAATGGATTGAATTGTGTGTCACCATGCCATCATTCTATGTCCAGATTAATGGGGAGCTTGCTGGTTTTTTTAAAGTGAGCGGGAGTTGCACCAAGGTTGTTCTCTTTCACCCTACCTCTTCATTATTTGTATGAATTTCTTATCAAAAATGTTGGACTAGGCTGCTTTGAACAGTGAGTATGGTTATCACCCGGGTTGTAAAAGTTTGAACGTCACACACTTGTGTTTTGCGGATGACAATATGGTGTTTACCGATGGTTGGATTTGTTCTATCACATGTATTCTTGACGTTTTTTGACAGGTTTGCTCGTGTCTTAGGTTTAAATATTAGTTTGAAAAAACGACCCTTTTCATCACCGATATTTCATCCGCTGCTTGAGATCTTTGTCTAAATTTTTCTTTTGATGTTGGAAGTCTGCCGGTTAAGTACTTAGGTTTGCCTCTCCTCAAGAAAATAAGAACTCGAATTGGCTCTTGGAAAATAAGAACTCGAACTTGAAAGGACTATCAACTCCTTATTGAGAAAATAAAAATTTGAATTGGCTCTTGGAAAAATCATTTTCTCTCCTTCGCAGGTAGATTAAAATTACTCACTTCAGTTATTGCTAGTTAGACACATTTTTGGATTGCAGCCTTTAGACTTCCTTGTGCTTGCATAAAGGAGATCGAGAAGATTAGCTCCGCTTTTATTTGCTCTGGTCCAGCCTTAATCTCTAAGAAATCAAAAGTCACTTGGAGTGATGTATGTAAGCCGAAAGCAGAAGGGGTTATAGGGTTAAAGTATTTGGTTGAGGCTAACAAAGTGAGCTGCTATAAGTTGGTATGGTGTTTGGTGTCATCAAAGGCTTCGTTATGGGTAAATTGGGTTCAAAAAAATCTGATTCACAAGGGGTCTTTTGGGTCGGTAAGGCCGAATAAGAGTGCTGATTCTTGAATGTGGCACAAGCTTCTTAAGTAACGTCAATCAGCAGAAAAGTTTCATAAGGTGGAGGTTTGTTCTGGCTATCACACTTATTTTTGGTATGACAATTAGTGTTCGTTTGGTAGATTAATTGATGTGTTGGGGGAGCGAGGTTTCATTGATATGGGAATTAAGTCCTATGACACTTTGGCTGAGGTTTTTTCGAAGCTCAGACCTAGATGCATAAGACCATTTTTGTTAGCTCAGATTGTGGGGAAGATTCAAAAACTCCGGGACAACGCTTCCATTGATGAAGATATAGCTTTATGGCGATGTAAGGATGATAAATTCAAACCTCAATTTTTTCTAAGGATACATGGATTCAAGTGCGGGAGTTAACTCATACGAACCCATAGTTCAAGGTTTTTTGGTTTCCTCACGCTACTCCGAAATACTCGTTCATTGTGTGGTTATCTGTCCACAATAGGCTGACAACGGGGGATAGAATGCGAGCTTGGAACTTGAATGTCTTTGCCACTTGTGTCTTCTGCTCAGTCGCTACAGAGACTCGAGATCATTTTTTTTGCTTGTCCTTTCACATCATAGATTTGGTATTGGCTTGCTTATGGACTGCTCCATCAAAGGTACGCATACAATTTTAATGACCTATTGACCTCTCTTTTAGCGTCAGTGAATAGGGGCTCCAGAAACTTCATAGTGAAGTATGTCTTCCAAGCTACTATCTACACTCTATGGAGGGAAAGAAATCAGAGAAAGCATGGCGAAACCCTAAGACTCATGGACAGACTGGTTCGAGAAGTGGGGGCGGGGGGAATAGTCAAGAATCATCTTTCGACACTGCAACAACAAGGAATTAAGACAAAGGGATTGCAGACTTGGTTTACAACATGGTTATGATTTAATTGGCTTTTCCTCTGAGTAGTCTTCTCTGTTTTTGTATTCAAATTTTTTTTCTACTTACAGTTCAATCGTAAATGGTGTGTACTTTTTTTTCCCGAAAATTGGTCTTTGTCCCAAATGGATTTTCTAATTCTTGGGTTTTAAGAAGGCCACCATTTATCTATATTTAAATCTTGAGCTCTAAGTTTAAATTTCGTTTAAAAACAGTTGCACTTGATGTACAAAAGTTTTACATGAATATAATTTTACATTTATTCAAGAAAAAGGTGAAACTGAATGAATGATTATGGAAGAATAAGAAGAAAGAGGCTGAGAAAAACCCTAAAAAAATTGTCGAAAAAGTTATGTTTTTTGAAAAAAATTCCATTAATTTTGTGTTTAATTAGGGAAAATAATCAGATTTTTGTGATGTCATTATAACAAGTTTGCAATAGAAAATTTGCGGTAACATAGAGGCAACAAATCTGTCATAATATGTCTGCGGACACTCGAACGTGGAATTCATCATCCTTATTAATTTTGTCTTTTCCATTCACTCGATTTCTTCCATTTCATCGATTTTGTCCAGATCCTCCCTTTCTTCCGAAAAAAGAAAATGTTATTCCACTAAGAAAAATGTCTACCGTAAAGCGAATTGAAAACCATAAATCTTTCGTAACTTGAAACAAATCTGTGGTAAATAAGAGCATAATCTAACAATTAATTTTTGGTAATCAAGTTTACGGTCATTAATATGTGAAACAAAACTCTGCAACAACTAAAATAGTAAATTTGTAATGAAAAATTAAATCTGCCAAATAAATTTGTGTCAAAAAATTAAATCTGCTATAGAAATTCTTACATGTTAAAGAAATAAAAATATATGTTGTCTCTATCACAATGTTCATAAAATAATATACAAGAGTTTAATAACTCTGTGATGAATTAATAATCTAAGACATGTAAATCTATGGTACAAATTAAATCTGCTAAAAAAATCTGCTGTAACATTAAATTTGTCATTTAAACAAATTTAGCACAACATAGAGCCGCAAATTTATTTTGCAAATTTTTTTTTAGCGGTAGCAAAGTCGTAAATATTTATCTTTTCCAAAAAACCAAAAAATACTGATATGGCTGGCATTAATTGATAGTGACACTCTTAAAATTAGACTTTTCATAACAAATGATTTTAGGAGTATTTTGTGATAAAAAAACTCAATTTACTCTTATTTTTCTCAGTCAAACTAGCAATTAAATCACTTTTGAGAATTATTCTAGTTATTTTCTCTTAATACTATAAATAAACATTCTTTATCAAAAAAAATAATATAAATAAACATCAAAGCAAAATTAACATAAAACATAAATATTCAATAACGAGCATCGACGAAATTGTGGATATATTCAAAATCGTACTACCCATGATTAATTAAATAAGTTTTTAGTTACAAAATATTCTTTTTTTTCTCGTATCTTGCACTTCCATTCAGTGTCAAGCAAGCGTGCCGTTGACTCGAAACAAACCGGTCTAGGAAGCGAACCGTGGAAGTTTTCAATTTCAAACTGCTTTTTAAATTATTTTGAAGAACAGAAGATCTGACACATAGGAGTATTTCTCAGAACTGTATTTTCAAAACTGGGACCCTACAAACAACCCTATTGCCCAGACCGTCTGACCACGATAATGTTTGGAAATAAATTATGGTTTGCATATAATAACAATTTTTTGGAACATCTTAGCTTTAAACAAGATGATGAACAAAATTAATTCATTTTTTGTAAAAATAAATTATGTAAATAATTTATTGCTTGAAAATAAATTCGGAATAGAAACGTTATACGATTATATTTGGTCAAACATAATCTCAAGTGATTAAAGGTTAACTTTAGATTTTCACATAGATTAGAAACAGTAAATACTTATTTTTAATAATTGTGACTTATATTTAATTAAGTTAATGTTATATATTTTTTATAATATTTATTAAAAATGTAATTTGACTTCAAAATAGTGTTTTCCTGTCCGAATCACCAAATTAGATGGGTTTACATGGAATCCGATCACTATTCTAATCCATATTTAATGCAAAGATTCAGAACCAGAAAAAAAACTAAAAAATTCCATCATTAACGTGTGATGAATCAATAAGATATTTTAAAATTTTCATAAATTGTTTTAACCCTTTTGGAACTATAGAAAGTTTAATTTTGTAATTAAAATATAAAACTTTAGAATTATTAAAAACAATTTTATATTTTCAAACAGCGAAACACTTCTGCTCCGATTCAACAAACCAGTTCATCTCTTTTAACCGCTTTTTATATTTCTTTTAATCTTTTATTTTTCTCATTATCATTTTATGTCATTAAATTGATAATGAAAAAAATAAGTTTAAAACAAAATAAGTTAAAAAAAGTTATCTTAAAATATATTTGGAAAAGAAGTATTAATTTTAATTAGAAAAGTGAGTTCTTTAATTATTGTTTTTATGCTTGAATCATTTACTTTTATTATTAACATACTAAAAGAAAACTTATCAAACAAAAAAATACTAAAACAGTCTAGTAATGTTAAATTGCCACACCAAACATTTTGCCAACATTTCATTATTATCATCATTATTACCAAATTTTAAAAATGTGATCTAATACATAATTCGAAATTTTTCTAAAAAGGTTTACCCTTCAATTTTCTACGAAACACATAATTTATGACTTTTTGTAAAACAATTTGATTTTGCAATTTATTGAATTCCTTGTAATTTATTAATGATTATTTAATTAAAAAATAAAATATTAAGAACTAATTTGGTGTTCATACCTTGACATATTTAACCATTCGACCAATACAAACAAATGGATTAATATGTTGATCTGAATTATTTAAGTTTGATAGATTAATGGGTTATTTAATTAATTTTTCTCATGATTCATTTAACACTCATCCAATTAGGACAATGAATGTAGGTGGATTACGCTCAGTTTGAAAACAAGTGAATATGATTTAACATATATTATGAAAATTAGAAAGTTAAAAGTTTATATTATATTATATGGTTAGTTGTTTTCAAAAACATTTAGGTAGTCAATATTGATAATATCACGGATAATATAAAAACTAGAATGCAAAAGAAATATAAAATAAATTTTTGAGGCTAATGAGAAGGTACCACATGATTCCACTATAGAGAATTTGTAGTTGTAGGCATCAGTGCTGCACAAGTTGTAGTTATAAGGAACAATGAGGGTTATGTTGACAAAAACAAAAAGAGGAACAATGAGGGTGATGAAACTGAGTGGACTATGGTACATGTTTGGTTGCGGGCCTTAGCTGGATCTTAATCAGTGGGCGGAATCAATATCTTATGAAAGTTCTGGTTCAGGGAACAATGTGATTATAGCTAGAGTATTCAAACTAAAATAACAAATGATAAGTTGAAACCCGCTTTCCCCTACTTTATGGTCTTGTGACTAGCAAGAACTCTCTGAAAAACATGATGCTCAAATGAAAATTGGTGCAGTCTCACCTTCATGGTTTCACTGCTCTTAGTAGAAGCAGAGGAAGAAAAAGCAAACTAAGAAGATGAGAAGGAAGAGGGAGAGAAGGATGAAGAAGAGGAGATAGATGATGTGATGGATATAGTAGAGAAGAGTGGGAAGGAGTTGGTGTTGGAGGATAGAAATACCAAACAAGGGAAGAGTTCAAAGAATAAACATAACAATGCTTCGCGTAAGAAGATTGTTTCCAAGAAAGAACAAAATCAAAAAGATCAAATGTAGAATCAAAGTGTTTTCTTTGTGAAGCATTAATGGCGTCAATATTTGCTTGGAACACACACATGTTCAACAAATCGTGCAAGCACTATGCAGTTAGAAAATGAGTTCAAGCTGCAAATTTTTTGATAGATTGCCTTCTTGAAACTAGAGTCTAAGAGATGAACTACAAAAATATTCTAGATGTTACTCTCCCAGGGTGGAATTCTGTCACGAACTATACAACACAACGGCTTGGTCATATATGGGTTGTATATGGTCAAACGAGGTGGCGGTAAATCCAATTTTTATAAGCTCCCAAGTAGTTACTTGTTAGATTTAATTTCGAAGTAAATTGACATGTTTCTGATTTTTTTTGTGTACGCATAAAATTTTGCAATAGATCAAAGAGTGTTATGGCAAGATATGCATAATACAAAAGAAAATTTAATAAGTGGGAATGATGCATGGGTTGTTATTGGTGATTTTAACATCACGTTATCTTCTAGTGAGCATTCAAGAGCACATGAACACATGATGCATGGTTGGACTAGGATTCTATGCGAGATGTTCAAGAGGCTATTACTTACTGCAAATTGTCGGATCTCTCAAATACTGGCCCACATTTTACTTAGACAAACAATCACAGGATGAATCCAATAGGAAACATTTGGACCGTCTTTTAATCAATGGTAGATGGCTGACTGATTATCCAAGCTCGTGTACGACTTTTGAAAGGGGGGAAATCTCTGATCATGTTCAGCTCCAGCCACCTCTTCTCGGTAATAAGAAGCCTTTCAAAGTTCCTTGAAGTGGTTTCGCAGGTCTTGACTTCAACAGAACCAATTTTTTACTCTAGGGCTGATCTATTTTGATTCAACGCTAAGCTCAAAAAGCTTAAGTACGAGTTGCTATTATCAATTGTGTCAATGCAAAATGAAGCTTTGGAAAACCCATCAAACAAAAAATTTGAGGCAGTCTCTTATGCTTCTCAATAGTGGCATCATTTGGCTGGTATAGAAGAGAATCAAAGGTATATTGGCTTAATTCATGTGATCAAAATACGGGGTTTTCCACAAAGTTGGGCCAGGAGAGGGTTGCTAAAAACTCCAGTAAATCATTGAAGAGTGTTACAGATGTTGTGCTGAAAGTCTGGAGATTTCAAAAAGGAAGTATGGGATTATTACAAGAATTTTCTGCAGCAAAAGTCTGAGAATCTTGATGAAGTTTGGGTAACGTAAATATCGGAGTTGTTGGACTATAGTTTTTTCGAAGGAGTATGCACTTGAGTTGGTAAAGCCGGTAACTACAAAAGAGATTATAAAAGTTTTGTTCTCAATGCCAAGAGACAAGACCCTTGTTTTTGATGGATATCTTGTAGATTTTTATATAGATGTGAGGCTAATAATTGGTCATGATTTTGTGACAGCAGCCGAATCACTTTTTATAAATGGGTTCTTGCCGAGGAGTATAAAAGCTACAATACTCACATTTGTTCCAAAACATGTGGGAGCTCAGGAGATGATGGAGTGTCAACCAATATTTTTTGCAATTTGTTATATAAAGTGATATAAAAATTATTTTGAGGTGTCTTAAGGTCACTTTACCTGAAGCCATCGAGGCAAACCAATGTGTGTTTGTCAAAGATCATTTTCTTTTGTAGAATATATCATTGGACATTTAATTGGTAAAGGATTATCACAAGCTATCCATCTCTTCTAGGAGTGCAATTAAGCTTGACATATCAAAGACATTTGATACAGTGTAGTGGTCATTCATAGTCACAACACTTAGAGCTATGAACTATCCGAAGTTATTTATTCATTGGGATTTATGGGTGTGTCTGTCCAAGACTGCTTTTTCTGTCTAGGTGAATGGAGAGTTAGAGGAGATTTCTTTTCAAGCTCTTGTGGAATTAGGCAAAGGTGCTTTTTGTCTCCTTCTTTATATGTTATCATCAACAATGTTCTCTTGAAAATTCTTGATAATGCTCCTTGGGAGGGAATATTTGGCTATTATCCATCTTGTGGGGAGATAAAACTCACACATCTTACACTACAAGAAAACCTGCGATTTGCGAGGACCAAAAAGTCCCTATATAGTCACAAATTTGAAGACTATCCGAAATGGTTACAAATATTTGGTCCCAAAATACTATAGTCGCATATTTATTAATTTTTGAGACTAAGAAATATGGTCGTATGTAAGTGATCGGTATGAGACAGCAGACTGGCGTCATAAATTAGAGACTAAATAGTGATGTCGGCTAATTAGCAGCGTGTTTGTGATAAATGTGGATAACATACAATTGAGACTAGTTTTGTACTAAAAATTGTGTCGTACATTCGTGATATATTAGCGACTAGTGTTGGAGTTTTGTAATAGCAAAATAGTCGCAAATATATGGTATTATAGCAATTTAATTGAAAACCATAGTTTTAAAACAAAACGTTTATTTTGTTGAAATTTAAAAACCTATAATTAAAATCAAATGCGAAATTCAAATTTTTGATAGCCAAAATATTGCTAATCATTAAACCAAAAGATCTCAAACATGTTCATACGTACATATAATAAAAATAGTCATAAGAATTTGTTTAAAAAAATCATAAGACTTTAGGATGATGGAGAGGATGATGAAGTGTTTGAAAATAGTGAATTGGTTGTTGTCGTGGCTGCTACTGTTGCTGGTGCGTTTGCTGGTGTTGTGGCTGGTGTAGTGGTTGTAAGACAATCAACAAATCAAAAACTATTATCGACCAGCAACATATCACTTTAAGTTATCGCCAAGAACATATCACTTCAAGACATAAATGCTATGGTTAGAGCAAAACTAACATAAACTATAAGACAATCAACAGGCCAACAACAAAAGAGAAACATAAAATCAGACATAACCATAAAATCATACCAAAACCAACATAAAAACAAGACAATCAACAGGTCTAGAAAATGTGACAAAAACAACATTACCTTAAGAAATATCTCATTCTTTCCGTCAATGGTGAGTGCCCGATGAGTAGAATGTGAAGTTTCTTGACCATCCTCATCCATATGAGACATACTCTCTTCTAGGGTCTTTTCATATGCCTCAACTACTTGTTTGGATTTTTGATCAACCAAAAAATCAGCCGCCCTTGTATGTGTTTTCATGAACACTTCTCTAAGTGATGCATGATGCCCCAGTTCTTCCTCCTATATTGATACGAAACATTAATATTGAAAACGCCTGACTTCAAAACTTTCAATGGAAAATTAGCAGTCCATATACATGATGTCATTGCAAAAAACACAAATCTTTTGTAAACATCAAGTATTATATAAACTCAAAAGTGACTAAAATTTTAGCCTCATTTGCTTATTTATCACGTTTGATTAGTCATAAAAGAGGAAAGAATGTTATGTGAGGAGAATAAAAATCTTTTGTACAACTAAAAGATTGTGTAACACGAGACGAAATTTTTTATCACAAACTTCTCTTCGAGATCCTTTGTCTTAGGTTTGTCAACCTAAGCTTCCACTCTCTATCAAAATCTCTCTCATTCAATTCTTTCAAATCTTAAAAGGATAACTTTGGAAAATAAGTACATGTGGGCTATGTGTCAAGTAAGAATGAGGTTGCAACGCTAACGAGCCTTTAAATACCTCTCCCTATTATAATCTAAATGGGTTTAATAGGATATGGATTGGGAAATGGCGTTGTTTCCAAAAAAAAATGGGCTAGGATGAGGATGTTACAATTCTCCCCCACTTGAAATGGAATTCGTCCCTGAATTCTAGCGCATGTTTTTTTTCTGAAGATTACATTATGTCATGCGTTTAGTCTCCTCAATCCTTCCAGAAATTTCTGAATTTCTTCACAACCCTTTTCCTTAGAGTGTTAAAGGGTGTCTCTGGTGGACTACTCATTCTTATCTAGGATAGTAATCGGCTTTCTGACTTTTCATTATGGTGGCTTCCTCCCCCACTTAGAACAAACCAACCCCTCGGAAGAAACAACTAATTGAGTGTCTTTCTAGTCTCCAATTTTCATTTGAACATCAACTTGCAGTAGACTAGTTGTTTCCTTTTGTATCACCAATTTTCATCAGATCATCAACTCCTTGGATCTCACTGTGAAGTACTAGTACCATATATGTGGATTAGAGTTCAGTCACCATTCTTGACTTTCCTCTTTCATGCTCTCTAGAACCTTACCATTTCTTTAGGACCCTCCTCCTTGAGCTCGCCGAAACTCCTTTCCTTTTCTCCTTTTTTTTCCAGCACCTCTAATCAATGTATGAAGATTGAATAAAAATCTTTGTGCTGCAAGATGTCTCTCTGTTGTAGTGTTCCTTCCCAAATTCCTTAGTCATCTTAACCTCCACTAAAATTTTCCTTTCCTTGTAAGTACTGGTTGTAGTGGGGTTTTCGTTCCCCATTCTCATTGTGCTTCTACTGGCCCCTTGCCATGGTACACAACCTCCGTATACATCTTCTCCTTATATGAGGACCCATCTCCATGCTTCCCAGTAGATATGTTACCCTTTACTGGAACTTCCCTTTTCTAGATATCTACTTTTCCCAAAAAAAATCTTTTTGGGGAAACTTGCCTAATCAAGAAATTTTCCTTAATTTGATCATTTCCCTATCATGCGTGTTGCTACTAGGTTTCTCTATGCTTCTTAAGTCTCACTGAAGATCTATTTCTGGATCGCCTATGCGCATTTGGGTCCTCCATCTTTAATCTCAGAAAACATGATGGCTTCAGAACGTTGGTGTCGGAGTTGCAATACTTCTAGATGTCGGCGTGCGACTTACTTCATCTTGAACTCGATGAAGTCTAACTTTCCTAACTTCCTTAGTATGGCTCTAAGCCTTACCTTGGAAATAAACTACTTAATTTCTCTAGTTTGGCTCTCAAGTCCTTGCCTTTGAAATACACATAAGAGAAACATAAATTTCCATAAATGAAACAAATATAGAATTCAATGCAAACAGAACTCAAGATGCAAATCCTAGTAACTAACAAGTCTAACTACTTTTCAAATTCCTAGTCCCTAAAATGTTTGAAAACTGTGTTTGGGTTTTGAAAACTTTAGAAACAAGTCTTGGGCCTCTAGGTCAAACAGAAAAATTCTATATGCATACTAAACATATTACAAAATGCATCCATAAATATTTCTTAGGGCAAAAGTATTATTCAATCTAACAACCTACGTGAGTGGAACATATGCACCAATCAACACGACATACAACAATAATTTATATGCAACACAAAATATTATCCTTCCCTTCTGCATGCATAGGCTGAATCCCAGGCTCATGCAAGAAATCCTATCCTTCTCTCATGCATGCATGGACTTATTCCCATGATCATCCAGGAAATCCTTCCCCAGCTCATCAGCAGATATCAATCCGCTCATTATGGTACCCTCTTTGGTACCATAACCGGACTGCCACACAATCTGTAGTGCCCTTGTGTTTTACCCTGGCCCTTGGCGCTACAGTTCTACAATCAATACTAACAAACAAATGCATGCAACTACTCATCTACTATTCATGTTGCATGATACTTATGATACTGTTCCTTCGTTAATGTTATGCAACTACTATGTACTCATGTTGTATGATACCTCTACTATTGTTCCTTCTTAAATGCTTTGTCGTTGTGTCTAAAAATCTAACTGCAATTAATCCTAATCTAGGCTAAGCATACATGTTCCACGATGCTTACTATACACTTAGAATCCAAAAATCATAGTCCTCACGTTTACATTGCTTTCCTTTCTGAACTTTTCTTTCCGAGACTTTCTTTTTCAAGAAACTTTCTCTTTTGAGAAACTCTCTTTTTCCAGAAATGTCCTTTCTGTAACATTCTGTGTCAGGACTTTCTTTTTCTGAATCCCACGACCAGACTTCCTTTTCTGAATCTTCTTCGTATCGGGTTTCTGGATTAGGATTTCTAGATTAGCGTTTCTGGAAGTAGGGTTTTCCTGAATCTAGACTAAGTCGTCATCCCCTTCAAACTCTGATTCGGGCAGGAGTTTTCATCGGAATCTTGATCGGCCAACGGCTCTGGAAATCTGACATCCAGGGCTTTCCATTGATATGTAGATATACTTCTAACTCTTAGCAGTTCACCAGAAAAATTCTCTTGAAGTTGGGTGAGGGCGTGATCCGATCTGTAGAGATCTACCTCAATAGAATGGCCATAACTTTCTGACCAAAGCTCTGAATTAGTATCCGCTTGAGGCTATGGCTAGCTTTTGATGCCTTGCATATCTCCGTGAAGTTTAAAAGAAATATAACTCTGTCTTATCCTCCGCTCTCTCTTTCTCCCATAACCGATCATTTATGTCTTCTTCTCTTTCCTTTTCTTTGTTTCCTTCTTCTTCTTCTTCTTGTTCTCCAGCGGCCGATTTCGCTCTCTTGGCTGCTCTATCTCTGTTTGCTTCTCTCTAGGTTTAGGTTTTGGTGTGGCTAATGAGGTTGCAACCCTAATGAGCCTTTAAATACTTCTCCATATTGTATTCTAAATGGGTTTAATGAGATAGGGATTGGGAAAGAGCTTTGTTTCCACAAAATTTTAAATTGGCTATGACGAGGATGTTACAACTTGTCAATCTTTTCATTGACATATACAAATCTAAAACTAAACCAAACCTGAGCACTCACCCTGAATCCGATCCAAAAAGTTCTACCTGAATCCAAATCCGAACCCAGCAAATTATTCTATTAGAGAATAAATACCTAAACCCGAAAATCCGAATCCAATACCCGTTAGGGTATCTTAAAATCCAAAAACACATAGCTATCTATGGAAAAGTTCTCTAATTCGAAGATCGTACCATATAAATGTGAGTTTTGTATGTGTAACATCACAAACCCAATCCGAATACAAACCGAAAAACCCGGAAAACCCCCTAAAAACCCCAAATCCGAAATTGAACCCAATCAAAATTCAATTTTTTTGGGTTTTTCTAGCGTTTTAAATTTGAAACCCGAACCGACCTAAACCTAACAAGATCCAAACCGAACCCGATCCGAAATTTCAAAATTTTTTCATTGGAAAGTAAATACGTAAACCCAAAAACATAATCCTGATTGGATTTTACCCGAACCCGAATGCCTTGCCCTATCTAAAACGAACATTTTCGTAGAAAAAAATCCAAATACTATACTAATTAATGCTCAAGTGTACCTTTGATTTTAGGATGTGATTTGTGAGGGGTAACTTGGATAAAACATATATATGTAAGTAAATATGATATTAAAAGGAAGAACACAAGAAATCATTGTTAGTAAAATAGATTTCATTTATATAACAAACCTCACAATAATTACATATTGTTCCTTGTGTTGTCATCGTCAAGATGGGGTATGGCAACGAATCTGAGATCAACGACAGCAAAGGACTCTTCCTTGTGTTTATGTGAGACCGATTGGTAAGGACTTCTAAAATAAATTTTTTTTGTAGGCTTTGGCTGTCAAAACTTTTGTTGTAGAAAGTATTACTGTTAAGACTATGAATGTTAGTTCTAATTTTTATTAACTTGTAGACATAAAATTTTCCTTAAAAGCATATATACTTTAATTTATTAACTAAAAATAAAAATAATACAAAAATATAATTTGCTTTGTAAATAAACTAAAATAAATGAAATTAAAATAATATTTTAGCATAACTAATTAGTAAAAATATGAAAATAAATCACTAAATATTTTGTTTGATTATTTTCAATATTAAATTTAAATTTTTGTAATTGTAGAATTTTCACATGGACTACTAACAGTATATATATACATTACCTATATTTTTTTGATAGCGTGAATATTTCAATTTGACTATTTTTTTTTTTTTAATTTATGATATTTTATATAGTTATATAATAATAATATATTTTTTGGGTAAAATAATACTGGAATTATATATTTATTTAAAATACATTTTTATAACATAAAATGATTTGTTTAAAGAGAGATTTTAAATCTACTGAATTAACCAACAAATAGAAGAAAAAATATTCTAAAGCCATTTAAAAGTCTCATTTACGTGACTTCAAAAAAAAAAGTTTGAAGAGTAAAAAAGAAAAGAATAGGCAGTTAAAGCTTAGAACTTAGAAGGCTCTGGAGAAAAAAGAAAAAAAAAAGGAATTAAAACTGTGATTGATAATTCTTTGCTTTTAAAACTTTAAAATAAATCTAGACTGAAAGTGGCTATGAAATATATTTTGACGTACCCAAGGACAAGTCCCTCACTGCTGTTAGTCTCAGATTCGTGGCCATACCCCATCCTAAGTGACAATGCAAGGAACCATAAGTAATTATTGTGAAGTTTGTTATATGAATCAGAATTGGCTTTAGAATATAAACTATAAATTTGAAATTAATTTATAGTTTAAAACCAACGAAAAAATCATAACCACTTAACTAGAAGTGACAGGAAATTATAACCAATAAAAATAACCAGGTGTAACCAAAACAATGTCTTATAACAAGAAAAACATAACCACTAGACGTGACACAGTTCATTTTTTTTGTCTTATAACCAAAAAAGAATATACATTTGTGCTTAATTTATTCTTCACCAATGTGAGTTTTTTCAAAAATGCTAAATGATTATGTTTTCCAGTTTTGGTTGTTGTCTTGCTACGTCTAAATCAGACAAACTCTTGTCTTACATAGCATAGTTTGCGTAAGTGTAATTGCATTGTTCCACATAAATCTTTTCATTGGATTATATGAAATTGTTTTTATTACGGTAAAATTTTGGTTAAACGAGAGTGTGAAATTTCATATTCTTACACTTACACAAAAGTAAAATACTAAAAGTGTGAAATTATTGACAAAAAATGTGCAAGTTTTATATTTGTATAAAAGAGAAAATAATGTTGAAAAAACTTGAAACTTAAGTTTATTCTCCAACATGGACTGTCCTTCTTCGCAGCATAGTCAACTCCTTCATTGCTGCAAAGGCAATATCATATAGCGTTAATCATTCATTTCTTGTTATAGTTCCACCATAACTGAAGGTTTAGTGTTCTCTGTGTGTAGTTTCTACAGATGGTGTCCTCCTCATACTAAGAATCAAAGGTTGGAACTTAGAGAAGGATTTAAATTGAAGTCTAAGAAAATTAGGTTTTGGTTTCAAAACAAAAGAACACAAGCGAAGCTTTTACAAAATACAAAGGCTTAATGTTGTATCGTTTTTTTTTTTTTTTTTGGTATCTTAGCTTGGGTTCTCTTGTTCTGAAACCAAAACTTGATATGTTTAGCCTCCAAATAAAGCCTTCGTCCAAGTTGCAACCTCTGAATCTCAATAGGATGAAAACGCTCTTTGTATAAACTACATTTAGAGAAAACTAAAGCTTGAGTTAGGTGGTGAAATTACGATGATGAACAAAGATCAATACTATTGGATACTGCCAATGCAGTCTATTAAAAAGGAATTCTAATCTAGGGTGGAAAAAGAAACAAAAACGCACCGGTTTCCTAAAGTCAGGGTTTTGGTGATTTGGAGATTTTAGGTTTCAGCGCTTCCGTGTGGTCCACGATGTCGGCGCCGCCGACGTGATGTCAACGTCCATGGCAAAGGAGATACTCGGGGTGAAGCGGACTCTCTAGCTGCAGATTTGTCATCAAATCAAGAGGGGTGAGTGTGTTTTCATCGTCGAATCGAGAGGTGGTGAGTGGTTTCGAATCCAAAGGGGAGCGTTCGGTTGATGGTTTCAGCGGGTGTGGGGCTCACGGCTGAGGAGCCTCCGGCTAAAGCTTTAGGTCCTTGGGGTGGGGTCTTTGTAGAGGACATCGTCGATGTAGGCGAGAAGGGGCTGGGTTCCGTCAGTAATATTGCTACATCCAAGGTTCATTCACATGCTTTGTTATCCGAAAGCCAACCTTTGTTGGGTTCTCCGACGAAAAAATCTTGGGCACAGGTCTCTAGTAGACCAGTTTTATAGACTTTCAACTATGAGGTTTCTTCGATTGATGGCAGTGAGTTGTCTCAGTTCCACAGGAAGTTTTCACAGATGTGCCGCTTCTCTAGGAGGAGGATCTGCTTGGACGGTTTGTTTCAAAAGCACCACACATCGCAAAAGTGCACGTCATTGTCAATAATATCTGGAATCTTGGAGACAAATCAATAAAGATCGATGCATTTGAAGTTGATAATACTACAATAAAGTTTCAAATCATAAATCTAAATGCAAGGCGTTGGGTCTTTCGCCGAGGTATGTAGAATATTTGTGACATACCGATGATAGTATCAAAATGGTCTCCAATATAGGAGAAGACACAACCAGAGATAAAGTCGATTCCTATGTGGGTTATTTTGAAGAACGTACCACAAACCATGTTTTCGTGGAAGGGCCTTAGCTTTCTCGCGAGTCCTCTAGGCAGTCCTATTAGTTTGCATCGAGAAACTGAGCTTGTTACAAGTTTTAACGAAGCAAAAGTGTTTGTTGATGTGGACCTCTCGAAGAAGTTGCCGGAATTCTACTTTTACGCTGTGAAAGGAGAGGAATTTAAGGTCTGTTTTGAGTTTTCGTGGTTACCACCGAGATGTGACATATGCTGGAAGTGGGGGCATACAAGTGATAGTTGTTTGGAAAAATTTAAGCAGGTCTCATCGGCTTCGACGACATCTATTCAACAGGATACTATCAAGGGCATACAAGTAATGGCTATTACAAGGAAGGTTGTGGGGTCCGGTTTGGATGGAGAGAAGCAGGGGATTCCTAGCCCTGTTACAAATCAGTCCGAAACTTCAAATATTTTTTTAGGGGAGGATGAAGCGCATGCATATCATCCATCATCTGGTCAAAGCAAGGCGGGTCCTATTGATACCAGTTTAGTTGGCCAGAATAGTGAGAAAATGGAGGTGGAGGAGGGTGAGATCAGACAGTCTTCGCCAGGATCTCTTCCTTTTTTCAATGAGTGATCTATGGTAACTATTTCGGAGAGTAGAAAATCGGCAAAAAAATCCACGGGTCTTGTATATGGAGAAGTAGTGATTGCGTCTCCATAATGGTATTTAATTTTGCGTACTCAGGCGGAGAACTCTAAAGAGGTGATCCTTGAGGCTGATTCAGTGGAGGAATTGAAAATGGGAGGAACAATATTGGGGGCTCTTTCAATCCCAGACCCGGTCGTGGATATTTCAGAGATGGGAAATGGTATTAAAGACTTGACTACGAAGGGATTTGATAATGTTTCGCCGGAGTTTACTCAACCTCAGGTAAGTACCAACACTAGTCGGGTGGAGATAGGGACTCACGCTACGTTGCCCCGTTCTTCGAGGGTGGCGCACAAATATTTCACAAAGATAAATCAAAAAGCGGGAGGCCAGTCTTTAAGCGGTATTGGAAAAACTAATCAACAAAAGAAACAAAAGAAATCTAAGAAGCATTCAGTAGCGAGGGACTTGATCCGTTCAAATTCAATGGTGTTTGGAGGGTTTCTTGAAACACGAATAAAAGAAAACAAGCTGGCCAGATTGCTAAAGTTTTTTTAGGTAATTGGTCGATGGTCTCGAATTACGAGTTTGATCCGTTGGATCGAATCTGATTGTGTGGAGCAACATGGTAGCTTTAACTGTTGTTTTCAAGACGAGCCAGTTTATTTTGTGCTTAGTTAAGATAGATGAGAAGTTTCTTTGCACTTTTTTTTATGCCTCAAACGCAATGGAGGAGCATCGTGAATTATGGCAAGACTTGAAAAATCATCAAAATTCAGCACAATTTCGGGGGAAGCATTGGCTTTGTGCTGGCGATTTTAATGAAATCTTAGAGTCGATGGAGCATTCCTGGTCCTCATCCGCTTATGCTCCGCAGCCAAGTATGTTTGAGTTCCAAGAGGTGGTTAGACATTATTCTTTGGTGGATATGGCTTATCATGATCCGAGATTACAGGGTGTAACAAATGGGGGGGGGGGAAGGTTTACTTTGTAAGAAACTTGATTGTGTGCTTGTTAACAACATTTGGTTACAGCATATAGGGACTTCTTACTATGTTTTTGAGGTTAAGGGATGCTCGGATCATCTTTATGGTATTATTTTTCAAGTGGGTTCTCCTCGGAAACTAAAGTGCCCATTTAAGGTGGTCAATGCAGTGGTTAAAATGACAGAGTTCAAGATAACTATTGAGGGGTTTTGGAATGAAACAGTCTTTGTTTTCCTCAACTTCTGCTTTGTTCTGCTTCTCTAAGAAGCTCAAGGTCCTTAACCCCGTTATTCATTCTCTAGGCCGCAACAAGATGTATCATTTATCTCACCGAGTTGTTGAAGCTTTTGGGGATCTTTGCAAGAAGCAAAAAGCTACGATGAGTAATCTGGATGATCACACAATGAGGTATAAATTGATTGCTTTTGAACGATGGTAAAAGGTGGCAGGGTTAAAGGAAAAGTTTCTAAAACAAAAGGCCAACCTTCACTGTATGGATGTTGGGGACAGAAACAATCGGTTTTTTTATAATGTAGTAAAGGAAGAAGAGCCTGAAATTTTGATAAATGCGATAAGGGATTCAGCGGGACAGCTCCTAACCAATACGGAAGATATTAAGTCAGAGGCGGTGAGTTTTTACACTAACTTATTTTCAGTGCAGGCCCAAGCTGATCCGCTTTTGGATGTCGAGAGGATAAGTAGTCTGGTCAATTATAGATGCTCGGATCAGGATAAGCTGAGTCTTATGAGAGAGGTTTCTCCGTCTGAAATTAAGACGGTCTTTTTTTTATGCCGGCAAATAAATCTGCAGGTCCGGATGGCTACACAGTGGAGTTTTTCAAAGATTTTTGGTCAATTGTTGAGAAGGATTTTATTGTGGTTATCCAAGCTTTCTTCCGCTACGGGTTTCTCCTGAAAGGAACTAACACAACGACTCTAGTGGTGATCCCAAAGAAGACGGGTACCATTGCAATAAAGGATTATCCGCTGATATCTTACTGCAACATGGTTTATAAGGTTATTTCTAAGTTCTTGGATAATAGGTTGAAATTAATATTATATGCGTTTATAACCCCTAATCAGTCTACTTTCATTAAGGATCGTTATTTGATGGAGCATCACATCTGGTAAAGGATTATCATAAGCCAAATTTAGCTTCTTGTTGTGCTATGAAGATAAATATCTCAAAAGCTTTTGACTCTATCGATTGGAAGGCTTTTTCATGGTTTTAAAGGTTATGGATCTACCAAATGATTTTATATGTTGGCTAGAGCTATGTATTACGACACCCTCATTTTGGTTCAGATTAATGGCGAGCTTGCAGGGTTTTTTAGGACTGGACGAGGGTTGCGTCAAGGTTGCACTATTTCTAAATATCTGTTTGTTATCTCAATGAATATCTTATCTTGTATGTTGGACAAGGCTGCTAAATAGGGTAGGTTTGGTTATCATATGGGGTGTCGAAAGTTGAATATTACCCATTTGTGTTTTGCGGATGACATTATGGTGTTTGTTGATGGTCATATTCGCTCAATCAAAGATATTCTTGATGTTTTTGAAAAAAATTTCCGGTTCTCCAGTTTAAACATCAGCTTGGAGAAAACTTCATTATTCATTACTGGGATTTCATCTCTCGCACGGAAGTCCCTCTCTGAGTTTCCATTTACTCACATGTCTTTGCAGGTAAAATATCTAGGGCTTCCTCTGCTGACAAAAAGAATGACTACTACGGATTATCAGCCTCTAACAGACAAGATCCGCTCGAGAATTGGTTCTTGGAAGAACTGTTTTCTTTCTTTTGTAGGTAGAACAAATTTTTGGATCGCTACTTTTAGACTCCCTCGAGCATGCATTTAGGAGATTGAGAAAATAAGCTCAGCCTTTCTATGGACAGGTTCGGACCTAAACCAAAGAACACAAAGGTAGCTTGGTCTGATTTTTGTAAACCGAAGTCAAAGGGGGGGGAGTCTTGGTCTCAAATCCTTAGCCGAAGAAAATAAGATAAGCTGCTATAAACTAATTTGGCATTTGCTATCTTCAACGGCTTCTTTTTGGGTGAACTGGGTGAAGTAGAATTTGATAAGGAAGGGCTCCGTTTGGACGGTCAAATCAAATACGAGTGTTGGCTCGTGGATGTGGAGGAAGTTCCTAAAATACAGAAACTCCGCTAAGGATTTTCATAAGGCCGAGGTAAGATGTGGTTCTCAAACTTCATTTTGATTTGATAATTGGTCCTCTTGGTAGATTTTTTGATGTGTTAGGAGACTTTGGAAGCATCGATATGGGTATTAAGATCTCTGACACTTTGGCGGATGTTTTCGAGAACCATAGACCGAGGCATCGACGGTTTCAGGTTCTCTCTCATATTGATGATGAAATAAAATGGTTAAAAGATGGTGGCTTTTTGGATGAGGACATAGTATTATCGCGTAGTAAGGGGGATAGTTTTAAGGCAGATTTTCTTCTAAGGAAACTTGGGATCGGGTCAGAGCACGTTCATCAGAAAAGGCTTTGGGTCGGAGCTGTTTGGTTTTCTCACGCTACTCTATAGTTTTCCTTTATTGTTTGGCTGGTGGCTCAGGATCGTCTATCCACGGGTGTGTCTTTTGTTCTTGTCTCACGGAAACTCGAGATCACCTGTTTTTCTCTTGCTCATTCACCTCGCAGATCTGGAACAAGCTCACTCACGGTCTTTTCAATCAGGGATATTCTAATCAGTTTCCTAACATCATTTCAGCTTTGGCGTCTTCCACAAGTAAGGGTCCTCAGATGTTCATCCTCATATATGTATTCCAAACTTCAGTTTATCTTTTATGGTGTAAAAGAAACCAGCGACGACATGGAGAAATGCCAAAACTCATGGCCACACTAGTTCAAAATGTGGAGAGGACAGTCCGGAGTCGTCTCTCGACGCTGTAGAACATAAACCATAATCCAGTTTAATATATATAATGGGCATTCTTCATATGCATTTACTCAAGTTCTGTTACACAGATTGTTTGGATAATTCATCTGGCTAATTAGTTAAAACTTCAAACCACAAAATCCAAAAGATTATCACTTTTGAAAGAGAATGCATTTGGTTAAATCTGACTGCAACATTTTGGTAGTTTAAATTTCGAATCCAATGATATAATAATAATATAAAAAAAAAAAAAACAAAGCATCACATAAGTGAGTCCTGTCAAAAGAAAGAACCCCAGAAAAAGCCTTAAATATAATATTTAAATATATATATATATATAGATATATATTGGGCCTTTTCATGGTTTTTCTTTTTCGTGCCTGTAACTCCGAGAAAGGACACAGTTGTGTAAGTAAATGAATTGTGGAACACAATCACAGACAAAAGCCTAAAGACTCGAGCATAACTTTTTTTTCTTTTTTTAAACCTTCTTTTATTTTGTTCATTGGCTGCTTTGTTTTGATTTGTTCAAATTTCAAAAACGTCTCTTTAACTCACCACTCCCTCCATTATCACCACAATTTCATATTCTCCTATATTCTCTCTCTCTTTCAAACTTTATACTCACCTGAGAAAAAAAAATAAAAATCTCAGTCTTTCCCTCTGTTTCGTCTACGAATTAGAGCCATAAAGATCGAAACTTTTGCTTCAAATGGGTGCTTCAGGGAAATGGGTCAAGTCCATAATTGGCCTCAAGAAGCCAGAGAAGGATGAAACTGTAAGAGCTTTACACAGATTACTTAACTTTTTTTTGTTCTCTCATTCAAAGGTTAAAGCTTTATAAGATTCATTAAATTCAGGAAAAGAGCAATGGGAAGAACAAGAAATGGAAGCTATGGAGGACTTCTTCAGTTGATTCATGGAAGGGTTTTAAAGGAAGACATCGGTCTGAATCAGAAGGTCTTGATTCCTCAACTATTTACTCTGCAGCTGTTGCAACTGTTCTTAGAACTCCTCCTAAAGATTTCAAAGTTGTTAGAAAAGAATGGGCAGCTATAAGAATCCAAACCACATTTCGCGGATTCTTGGTAGGTTTCTTGAATTGGACAAGAATTGAGATCTGACGTCTTTTCTTTTTTTCATAATCTTTGAATTTGTTTGTTTTTACTTAAGGCGAGAAGAGCTTTAAGAGCATTGAAAGGGATAGTGAGGTTACAAGCTTTAGTTAGAGGAAGACAAGTGAGGAAACAAGCAGCTGTTACATTAAGATGCATGCAAGCTTTGGTTAGAGTTCAAGCTCGTGTTAGAGCTCGTCGTGTAAGGATGACTGTAGAAGGACAAGCTGTTCAAAAGCTTTTAGATGAACACAGAACCAAATCTGATATTTTGAAAGAAGTAGAGGTAATGGTCTTCATCTATGCCCATTGCTTTGATTCATGTCAAGCTTGTTTCTTGTTTAAAGATTTGTTTTGGTCTCAGGAAGGGTGGTGTGATAGGAAAGGAACTGTAGATGATATTAAGACTAAGTTACAGCAGAGACAAGAAGGTGCTTTCAAGAGAGAACGTGCATTGGCTTATGCTCTAGCTCAAAAGGTAAACTTCTGTACTTGTGTCTTTCAATATCTTGTTTAAGTTCGTTTTCTGAATCAAAAATTCCGGTTTATTGTAGCAATGGAGGTCAATTCCTAGCTCAAACCTTAAGTCAAACAATTCAATCTCATATCTTAAAAGTCAAGAGTTTGATAAGAATAGTTGGGGTTGGAGTTGGTTAGAGCGGTGGATGGCTGCTAGGCCATGGGAGACTAGGATTATGGACAGTGTTGATGCCGCTGTCACTCTTCCTCCTAAGCATTTGAAATCACCTGCAACCGCGGATGTTGTGAAAGTTAGAAGGAACAATGTGACAACTCGTGTCTCTGCAAAACCTCTTTCTCACTCAAGTCCTGGTTATGAGTTTAATGAGAGCTCTGGTTCGTTGTCTATCTGTACTTCAACCACACCTGTTTCCGGAACCACTGGTCTTGTTTCCGATAACTCTACTGGTAAAGTA
This sequence comes from Cardamine chenopodiifolia, assembly GCA_963922655.1. NCBI lineage: Eukaryota > Viridiplantae > Streptophyta > Magnoliopsida > Brassicales > Brassicaceae > Cardamine > Cardamine chenopodiifolia. Next base: position 9,277,960 of record OZ000486.1, on the reverse strand, counting down.
AACAAGAACAAGCCAAGGTACATGAGCTTGACTGAATCAACAAAGGCGAAGCGTAGAACTAACTGTGTTCTTAGACAATCCATGGATGAGTTTCAGTTTATGAAGAACTCTGGATTGTTTACTGGGGAATTGAAGAGTAGTCCTACCTCAGATCCTTCCTATGTTAGCTTCTCGAAACCACTCGGTGTTTCTACTCGATTCGAGAATCAGAGAGGGTAAAGTGTGAACTTGTGAGATTCATGTTAATTTCAACAGCTTGTTGTTGTCTTATGTTGTGAGATATGTGTATGTTAATTGTTCTTTTTCCCTCTGAAACTACATTGGAGTTTTGAATTTGAATATGAAAATTGTAGTCTTTGCTTTTATTTCATTATGAAACTCTTAAAGTTTATATCATCACTAGTTTCAAGAATCAGAATCTTTTGATGGCTCTGAGCTTAACACCGTTCTTGAAGCTGAGAATTACACCATAATCAAGCTGCAATGGTTTCTCCATTTCTTGGAATGTCTGAAAACGTGATTACGGTAGAGATGCAATAAGGTAAGTTTGATCTCTTGCAGTGCAAATCTCTGTCCAACACATGCTCGTGGGCCAATACCGAACGGGATGAAAGCGTATGGATGCCTAAGTTTCTCCTCTTCCCAGTTCAATGGAATCTATCCGGCCTGAAATTCTCTGGCTCTGGAAAGTTTTTGGGGTCCTTTGCTAGAACTCCTAATGCCAACCAAACCCATGTCCCCTAAACAACAACAATTAGGTAAAGTTATAAAGGACAAGTCTTTCTTAAAATGTGAAACTAATGCTTTGAATGGTAGCAATGGATGAAACAGATTAGTCTTCTTGTTAATACACCATTCAGAAGTTTTGGTTTTCTTTTGGTATTTACACTGTTGTTGTGTACCAAAAACGTGTGAATGGTAAGTAAAAGTGGTTTTGATAGCAAGCCGACTAATTAATCCGCTTTGATGGGTTTGAATGGTGGCAGCGGACGGAGTGAATGCTAATGAGTTGATGGATTTACCTTAGGGAGTAAGTAACCTCCTATCTCCACCTCTTTTGCAGTTTCTCTTGCAACCAACGGAGAAACCATGTAGAATTTCATCGCCTCTTTGATGACATACAAAGGAGGAAAAACAATAGCATCCATAAAGATTGTAATAACCTCACAGAAACTCAACTTCTCGGTTTTGTTTGTTACGAAATGAAGCACCTGATCGAGGTGTGGAAACTTGTATTGTAAGTCGTGAGCAGTTGGGATAAGATCACGGTCTCCAAACGCGTCAATTTCTTAAAGCAGACGTTAAGATGACCAGAGACTAAGTAAAGAACAGTGGATAATGTGAAAGCAGTGGTTGCAGAGCCAGCAAGAAGATGCTCATAAGTCACAGCACTAATATAATCTGGTGTGAAGAAGTTCTTGGCGTAAGGATCAGACTCTCTAGCTTTCAAGATCAATGACAAGAAGTCTTTTGAGTCAGTAATCTGTCTCCTTGGCTCTATTTGACACAATCTAATAAAAATGATATAATTGATATCAATATAGAATATAATATACACAACCTAATAAAAAAATGATATCAATATAGAATATAATAATTTTTGAAAATAGAATAATCACAGAACTTCTTGGTCTCCTTTTCCTAAAAAAGCTTAACATAAGATACTGAACTGAAGTCTTCTCTCTTATACACACAACTCCCTAAATGTTGAACGCAGCAAGTACTAAAACAGTATACACAGAGCTTGATTCTCAAAACGCAGCTCTATCTCAAAAAATACTTCTAACATCTGGAGAAGGAAAAAGAACAACCACCATTAAAATAGTCAAACATAATCAGTCTTTTATTCATCAGAACATGAAACTGTACAAACAAACCACACTCAATGCCTTCATTGACACGAACATAAGAACAAACTCGACAAGTAACAATTACCACAACTCAAAAACCGCGCTTAAACAGTCTTGAGACCACTAGATGAGTTGAGCCATATAGTCAAGGTTCTGATCCAAGAAAGCCCATTTGATCAACAATTTCATGTAAATCTTGACTATCCCAATCCAACGGTGAATCCACCAAATCTTCAACTTTCACATCCTCCCCTCCCTCCAAATTACCATCTCCCATCATCACATTTATATCCTCCAAACACTGTTCTCCCTTCAAATTACTCGACTCATTATCTATAGCTGCAGCGAGTAACGTCTCCATATCATTCTTCATTCTATCAAACTCTTGATCCTCTATCACATTCTCCTCCATTGCCCCCAAGCTTGGACTAGAAGTAAGCCTACGTTTCCTCCCACCATCCAAACCGAACAAACTCTTCTTCTCTTTACTCATCAATGCAAACTGCTGAACAAAGTTCGGATTGTTTAAAGCCTTCGCGAGAAACGTCATCATTTGTTGCTGTCTCTTCTCTGTAATGAGCAACCTTTGCTCCATAGCTGCAACTTGTGTCTTGGAGCTATGCTGCTGATGTCTCAACCTAACTACCTCAGCTACAAGTATGCTATGATCACGTTTCAGCCTCTCAACTTCTCCGTCAAACCCGTATTGCCCAACCTCTACACATGACATCCCTGATCCCGATCCTTGCTGATTCACACACTGTATACCCATGTTTCTTCTTCGTTTAATGTTCTTCAGGAGGTGTTTTTGCCCAGCTAAGAACCCTTCGTTCGCAAATTCCCATCGATCTGGATCGATCTTTCTGAATCCCTGAAATTCAAGAAACAGTTTCATCAGCTATTGAACTTGAACAGTTCCCTTATTTGTCATTTGTAGATTCTATTTTAACTATAGAAAACAGAGTCTCAAGAACAGAGGCTCAAAGAATCTGAACTGCCAAGAACAGAGGCCCAAAGAATCTTGAAAGTAATCTGAACTTTCAAGAACAGAAGGGTCAATAACAGAGCATTCAATAACTTTCAAGACCAGAGGCTTAAAAAAATTGTAGATTCAATTTGTTTTTTTAAAACAGAGGCTCAAAAATTCCAAGATTCAATTTGTTTCTCTAAAAGAGAGTCTTAATCATATTTATGTTACTCGATTCAACCAGAAAGACTAATTTAATAATCAAATCAACTTTTGTTGCTTCTTTCAATCACTTAATTATCAATTCTACAGAAATATAATTCAGTTTCAGAAATTTTTGCAGTGTCTCAAACCAAAACACTCAATTTTCATAGCTTAACTCAGAGATAATACCAAAATCTCAATTCATATGAATTTGAAGAGACCTATTTGAATTTAGTCACTTAAAAGCTTAAAGAACTAACCTTTATAGCTGAAGATTACTCTTAGAAAAACCCACTTAAAAATCCAAAATTAAGATCAGAAACAACAATACAAGAAGACGAAGAAGAAGATCACGAGATAAGATAGCAAAGAGGCACTACTTACATAAGTATTGAGCTGACGAATAAAACTTGAGAAATTGCTATGTTTAAAGTAACGAGGAAGAAGAGTAGTTGAGAATTTATGAGAATCCCAAACCACAAAACTGTTACGACCATTGCTCCATGAAACCACCGTATCTGTCGTCGGATCTTCCACCATTTCGTATGTCTTTGTTAGAAACGGTGGTGGTCCGGTTTCGTTTAATCCTTCCATGGGTCTTGGAGATGATGATGATCCTACAGACGATGCAGCCGCTGCAGAACCAGTAAACGTCACCGTTTCTTCATCATTTTCCACTTTCAATTGCTCCATTTTTCGTTATTTTCTCATTTTTTCGGAGAGACTAAAGTAAGATGCTGAAAATATCTGTCAATGTGTCTGAAAAATGTTGTGCGAGTTTGATTTGAGAGGTGTAGCGTGGAGGAGAGAGAAATTATTATAAAGAGAGAGCTAAGAAGGTTCTAGATATTATAGATCAGTTTATCAAAGCTTCTTGACATTTGTCGGAGCACGTGGACATAAGATAAAGGTTCCAGAAACTTCTTTACCAATCTAGAAGAACCTGACAAATCGTATCATTCTATGGGCCATCTTAATATCTTTTCTATTTTTTAGTTGATAAGATTTTAGCCCATTTTTCACAGGCTGTCACAACTCACAAGGCCTAGTTATTACCAATTCAAAAAACTGCTAATTTTTTATTATTGAACTAGAAACTAACGAAATTATATTTATAAACATATTATTTGATATGCAGTATATTATTCATAATACTGACTCATATTAATTCGATATTCGATTTGTTTTAATTTGGTTTATAAATATTAAAAATAATAATACTATATTATTTATCAGTTACCGTAAGTGAGGAAAAATACTTATAAAATTTATAAACATTTTGTTTGTATAAATTTTAAAATAATTTATTATTTTATTACGTTAGAGAACTGTATAATAATTTAAATATTATAAATTATCATAATAATTGAAATTTTATGTTTTGGATTTGAAAAAATAGTATACATAATATTTTTTGTTGAATAATTTTGGTGTCATAAAGTTATATTTATAGTGTAAAATATAATTTGATTAAGAGTTTTCATGTTTTAGCTGACAAATCCTTAGAAAATCATTTTCGTAAAAGCAATAACCATAATCCTTTTTACTGTATGACAACAGAATTTGTGAATTAACCCATATGATTTTCAAGTAAAAAAGTATATTATAAATTCAAGTAAAAATTTTGAGACATGGATTTTTTTCATGATCCTTGCTCGTAGGGGTAGGTATAATTCTCACTCTATCTCGCCCCGTTGTATTCCCGGTCTCGAATTCCAGCTCCATATGGGAATATCTTTACATATGACAAAAGTTTTCAATTCTTATTTGGGAACAAGACATGGTAGAACGGAAATATGAATTATTCAAATCCCATTTTGGATAAGTTATATATCAAGTATAATATACACGATTATATGTATATATTTTGTAATAATAATAACTGGAGATATTTAAAACTTAATATTAATTATTAATATTTTTTAAATATTAAAAATTTATTTATTATTATATATTATATCATTTAAATTATATTTTATCTTATATGATTCAAACATTTTTTTTTACTTTGACTTTTTATTATTATGTGTTCTATATTTAATTGATATATAGATTGGTTTATCTTTATATTTTAAATTTATAAATATTAAATAGCACAAAAATGTATGTATTATTTTTTAGAATTTATGGTCTTGTCCCGTCCTATTTCGTTCATATCTCATATTTTTAATGGGATTTTCTTTTGTGTTTCTAAGTTTTTGTTCCGTTTCCGTTTTTAAATAGACAAAGTCTTGTTTTGAATTTCCGTTTGTTCACCCTACTTAGTCATATAGAATATTATGTTTTGTTCATCTTTTTTGTTTAAATTTTTATTTATTTGAAACATTTTAATTTATTTTAATAAGTAAGATAACATGTGTCAAGATGAGACTAAAAAAAGTTTTAAGTCACTTAATTTATGAAAAAATTTAATGCTTATCAATAATATAATTATTTCACGATCTAATCAATTTTATATTAAAGAAAAAATATTTTAAAAAAAGATATAATAGAAGGGGAAGAAAATACCCTAAAAATACCAAATTGATGTTTCTTTCCCATTCTCTATGATTTCTAAAACGATAAACACGTCTCATAACTTCGTAATTTTGGACTAAAACACTACAATAAATCTGAACTCATGTTCTTTATATGATTCAATTTTGATATTCTCGATTTAGGGATTGCATGCCGAGGTAAGGTATTTTTCTAAAGGTAGATTATTTTCTTCTTCTTCCTTCAAAATTTGCTAGTGTGTTATTTTTTCATTTTCTAATGAAATTGTTAACAATTTATTGATCAATCAAAAGTTTTAGTAGAAAAATTAATAGATTTATCTGGTTTTCTGTCGAATCTAAATTTTGTTTTAAGTTCTTCTTATGTGATTTTTATTTAAAAAAATTTCTTAATATCTTAACAATTTCAATCTGTTGATTCAATTACAGAACAATTATCATGTTATGTAAATTGAGGTTTTTTGTATGCTAATTGAGTGTTACTTGGGATATTTTAGATGTGTGTGGGTTTTGTTAACCGTATGATATACACCGAAGGATTATATTAATGTAATAAAGATCACAACATACAGAATATATACCATTCATTAGTGTGGCTGATTGTTTAATGTCACCTTGGTTCTTAAATCGTCTTAAGTATTGAAGCAAAAATTGTAATGTTTATATCTTAACATGTGAGAATGTGACATACATGTCAAAAATTAATATGATTTTTATATGATAAAATATCTTTTTGTTTACATGTTTATATGTTTTTATAAAGATTAGTCAAATATGTAATTAGTTTATTTATTAATTATAAAAAATTGAATTTAATTTGAGAAGATTGCTCAATAATTTTGAATTTTACATTAGTTATTTTTTGAAATTTGTAATAAGATAATAAGTAAATATTTTATTTTAAAATTAATGTTAAAAATTATTGTGTTTGGCTCTTGGGTTTGTCGACGTTTATTAAAATTTCGGGGGGTTAGCAGTTGTTTTTCTAAAACATAAAATTCGAAATGGTGTCACAGTAATATTTTGCTGGATAATTGGCATCTTCTTGGTATTTATTGAGAAGAGTCGGTGAATCAGGCCCGCGAATATTGGGGATTAGCAAGTATGCTACAGTTTATGAGGTTCTTTCTTCATCTGTTTAGCTTCAAAGACGGAGGAAAAGCACTCTCTTGGGAGATCTAGTTAACGCCATCAGAGATCTATCAACGCTCTCTCCATCTACATGTAACAATATTCCTCTTTGACGATACAAAGATGACGATTACAGGAGTATGTGTTCAGCAAAAAAAATATGGGAACATATTCGGCAACAGAGCACCATTGTTAGCTGCACAACATTGTTTGGTTTACACAAAAGGTTCCTCGTTTCACTTTCATCACATGGCTTGTAGTTAAAGATAGACTTGCAACAGGAGTACGCACACGTTTTTGGGGATCAAATCATGAATGTCTACCCTACCGTGAACCAAAGGAATCTCGGGATCACCTCTTTTTTGTATGTCCCTACACTTAAACGAGCAATCTCCCCAGACTGGACCGACACCCTCTCTTGACTGTTAGCTCGCAGGTATAACAAGCTCGATTTCATTATCATTTGTCTCTGTATATCATATTTGGCGAGAACGAAATGGACGAAGGCATCAGCAACCACACCATACGCCCATCGAGCTTGTTGGAACTATTGATAAAGCTCTATGTTCTCGCATTTCTTCCCTACACTATCACCCTGGCTCAAGGTATGGGGAAATGATGCATCGATGGTGATCTACAAGGAATCAACATTCTACTACTCGTAATCGCTAAAAAGACTTGTTTGAACTATTTATTTTCCAGTTTTGAGCTTTGTTTTTGCTGAATTTTAGAGAATCATGTGCATAAACCCTTTTTATGATAAATAAATTTAAGGGTTTTCTGCAAATAAACAATCAACATTTTCATTTTTTGCAAGAAAATTCCTCAACCAAAACTTGTGCAGGTCAATCATACGAACTCCAAAGTCACCTGCAATATAGACTTTCCGCATATCATCGACGTGACCCTGTTCTTTTCGTTAGAAAACTAACAGAATCCATAAAACGACGTTATTTTTACCTCTCATCATGTCGTTTTGAAGCAAAATGACAAGGCTTTTAACATGTCACGAATTAGGGATAAAATATGGAGAAAATCGAATTAGGGATTAAAATTAGGGTTTGTGTTCTTCCTTTCTCACATTCGTGATTCTGATTTTGAGAGAGTTAAAGTTTCAACATTCGAGATTCTGTAAGTATCGAAGACAATCTCTGTATCTATTGTCTCTTTTCCGTAAAAATGAGTATTAATCTCTATGAAAATCAATGTCTCCCCATCGTGTCATTGTGTAATAGATTTAGGGTTTGAATCTTTTTGAAATTCGTCAGTTTAGGGTTAATTTTTGGATCCTGTTAGTGTTTAAATTCGCATAGTTCATGCATGTGACCATCATCACCATCAATTTTGTTTTGTCACCAACGTCTTCATCGATTTTGTCATGATTTCTACAATCATTTAGTTCGCTAGGGTTTATCAAGTTGTTTGGGTTTAAATCAATTTTTTGAAACTGATTTTGTCAATCGATTTTGTCAATATGGTTTAATCCAATTTTTTCAATATCAACTAACCTCCTCTTATCTCGTTTTTGGATTTAAGCAGATGTTGTAGTTAGCTAAGTGTGAAGATGAGTTTTGATCTTTATTTCCAAGCTGGTGGTTACTGGGGTCGAGACGGAAATTACCTAGGTGGGAAGCTCAGGCGTCTGGAACTCATGTGGGTGAAGGCTTCAGGGGGGATACCTAAGGTATTGATGCTTCTCCACGATATCTTAGGTTATGAAGATAATATGAGTATGCTTAGTTGGTTTCCACCTGGTCCGACTGAGAGAGAAGATATAGAAGATGATGAAACACTATCATCAACTATTCATTATGGGTTATGTTCAGGTGCTTTAACACTGTATATGGTTAGGAGTGATGATCCATATATATATATATATATGTGTGAATGGTTGGAGGTAGAACATTGTCTGATGATGATGATCATTATCCTGACGTAGGATCTAGTACTATTGGTGATGATCCTAAAATAGGTTATGAAAATCAGGATAATTATGCTGAAATTGAGCATTATTACAGTGATAGTTCTCATGAAGGAAGTTCTGAGCTGGATTTAACTAAGTACAAGGGGTTTGTTGTAGGTCAAGAGTACAAGACCATTGAGAGTTTTAAGAATGGACAACAAGTATGCCGTGAAGAAGAAGAAAAATATAAAGTATAAAAAGACAAATTCTAAGCGAGTTCTTGCAATTTATGCTGAAAAGAACTGTCCTTGGAGGATATATGCTTCTATTACCAGTAGCTTCAGTAGTGTAGTTGTTAGGTCTTTAATGGATGAGCACAACTGCACATGGAATGGTAAAGCGTCTCTACTTACCAATGCAAGACTGGTTGTTATTTACATAGAAGAGTTCATAGAGAATCCAGACATCTCAGCTACTCAACTCTAGAACAAACTGTCTCAACGTAACATCAATGTCTCTTGGACAATCTGCGAGAGGAAAAGGCTCAGATACTTGAAGACATTTGACCTAGAACAGACAGAGCAATTTGCAAGACCGCATGATTATGTTTACGAGTTGAGAAGATCAAATTCTGGATCTACTGTTGAATGTGAGATCATATAATACATGTTTCATAGATTTTATGTATTTTTACTTGTGTCAAAGAAGGTTGGATTGAGGCGTGTAGGAGAATAATTCACATAGATAAGACATTTTTGAAATTGAGAATGACTAGTATGTTGTTAGTAGCTTGTGGTAGGGATCAAGATGATCCAATGTTCCCACTAGCATGGGGTAATGTTGTTGTGGAGAGCAAGGACAATTGGATATGGTTTTTTGAACATTTGGTTGAGGATTTAGCCCTAGAGAGTGGGAATGGTTTAACTCTAGCTAGTGATCAGCAGAAAAGGTTGATTGCGGCAGTTAGAATTATGTTGCCATATGTTAAGCACAAGATGTGTGTAAGATATGTTCATGCATGTTGGAAGAAGCACCACTCAGGAAATGACCTACAAGACATGTTTTGGGTTGTAGCAGATTCCTATTACCCATTAGCATTTGATAGAAAGATGAATGAACTTCAAGAATATGACCTACTTGCATATGCTGACTTAACTATCAATGTATACTCTCCATGGTCAAGGTAATTTATTTTTAATATCTTTTTGTGTGTATCTAATGTTACACACTTTATATTTGATATCATCTGTATGTATGTAATGTTACATTTTTTGTGTGTAGGACTTTTTCAGTGGATATTCAAAGTGTGATGTTGTGGAAAACAACTTAGGTCAGTAATTCAATGTAGCTATTAGGATTGTTAGGATTAAGCCGATTGTTGAGATGCTAGAGGAAATCAGATTGAGAGTCATGACTGGTAATGACAAGAAACTGGTAGAAGTTGAGACAACAAGGACTGTGTTTACTCCTAGGGCTCTAGCACTACTTGATCATCAGATTGATCAGGCCAAGCACTGTATGTATTTCTCCTATGGGTTTGGTAAATATGAAATTACTTACAAAAATATTGATAGGTATATAGTGCATCTTAGGAATGAAGTAAGTTGTTTTTGTCGAGTTTACCTAGTTAGTGGAATACCTTAATGTCACATTTTTCTGCACTAAGGCAAGAGAAGAATGTTGAACAAGATCCCAAGACACTGATTAGCATGTGGTTTTCAACTGAAGCACTAAGATAATGCTACAAGAAAGATCTGGAACCTGTTAAGAGGATGAACCTGTGAAAAGTGAAAACAATTGAAAAGGTACTACCAGCCTGTTTTTAAGAGCTCTGGAGGTAGACCACCAAGAAAGAAAAGAAAGAAAGAGAAGGGTGAGAAAGAACCACCAGAACATCCAGAAAAATTGGGCAGAATGAGTATTAAAATGGTAACTGAAATTAAATATTTTTTATTCTGTTTTGCATTATTTATGTTATTGTATTAATGATCTCAACATTACTGAAACTGTGGTGGAGAAGGCCACAACAAACTTAAATGTCTTCCATCCAAACCATTGCCTCCAAAGAAGCCACCTGGTAGGCCACGAGTGAGACCATTTGAAGCTTCAACTTCTGCACATCCTGAACTGGCTTTGTGTTCTGGTAAAAATGGTTCCTCAACTCAAAATGATAGTGGTTGGCATCCATGGGCTTCTGTTGGTGTAGCTTCATCATCTCAGCCTCATCCAACAGAGAACACTCCACTAAATGCTGAACAATATCTCCCAAGTTTGTCATCAGCATTGCCTAAAAGAAAGAAAGGAATGCTTTGAAGGAATGAACACATATCATCTTCTCAGCCTCTTCCATTTGCTCCTACTGCTGAAAAAGAGACCATATATGACAGATGATCTATTGACCTTCCACAAGTAAATTAATTTCTACACTTGAATTTGTAGGTTTGTATAGGTTGGATTTGTATAGGTTGGATTTGTATAGGTTTATGTTACAAATGAATTTTATATTGTAAGAGAGGTATGGCATTTTCACAAGTCCAGATATATGGGAGATGACCATATTCAGGTTGGAAGGTCTGTAATCGATTTTACAAGACAACACGATCTTACCTAGTGTCCTATACAAAAACATAGAGAAGAAGAAGACTACAAATGCAGCAAAACATACTCATAGAGGTTTTGGTCCTCTTACTCGTGGAGGAGCATCTACTCGTGGAGAATCGACTTGTGGAGCATCGACTCGTGGAGGAGCATCTACTCGTGGAGGTTATGACACTTCTCAGCCTTGTGTGTTATCGCTATCTGAACTCCCTGTCGTCGTTGGAAATCGTCAAAATCTGTCTCAAACTTGAAATTGGTCATTTCTACCTTTTAATATGTCTTTGTACTTTGAACTACTCTTTTGTACCTTGAACTTGTGTTTGTGGAGGTTATGAATTGTATGGTTTAAAATCTTTTATTTGTATGACTTGAGATGTTTGAACTTGACTTGTATGATTTAAAATATGTGACTAATTTAAGAAAAATTCATTGCAACTAGAGTTTCAAATAACCTTCTAAGATAGAAAAGTACACAAACATGACTACATTTGACATAAGACACAAAAAATAACTCTCACCCAAGACACATAAATAACCTTTCACATAAGTACATTCGAACTCTCACCCAAAAATTAACCAATATGCCACAATCATGACTAAAGCACATACAATCACCTTTTTGGAACTATGTAATCTTGAACCTCTTTTCAGAACAACTAAGAATGTATATGAGATCTCCAATCTCTTTCTCACAAACTTCTACAAGTTCTTTGACGACTTCAATCTTGGTTGAATAGCTATTTGGTACAGCTTCACAAGTGCATGTTTCACATGCTAAAATATCCATATGAGCTTCCAAATCTTGTAAACATTTCCCTAGGCTTCCCACATATACTTGAACTTTCTCAACAAAGATTTCCACCTCTTCCATCTGTTCATCCATGGATATATTGGTCCATTTAAACAAATGTGTGTTATCCTGTAAGTTTTATTCTCTATCAATTATTATATAATTAATTGTCTACATTACCTCCTTTAACCCATACTGACAATAATAGAAAAGTCGACCAGGGTTCTTCAACGTTTCCGCCGTCTATATCATAGGTGTTGCACCACATCTGCATTTTCTTGGAATTCTTTTAACTCTTTCAGTCCTATGACGTCTCAAGCTTTTGCTTACACCTTCACCAATTACAAAATTCAAAATTTTCGATCAGCATAATTGTGTATTAAAGTGAATCCCAACAAAGTTATTAACTCATCTGAACTCGCAGAAGAAGTCATTCGTAAGTTGGAGATGTCAATTTCTGGAGTATGAATTTAAGCAAAAATTCTTAAGTTGGAGATGGAGTCATGACACTTGCCTTTAGAAACGATTGTGCAATATAGACAGTTATGAAATAGAGACAGAGAATGCAAAAGATAGTTACTTATTCCCGAATCTTGAAGATCACCTACAAGAATCGTAAATTCCATTAAAGAGATAGCTGAAAAACCCTAATTTTTAGCCCCCAATTCAATTTTATCTAAATAAAATCGTAATAAGAGATTGTTGTTAATATCTTTGTCGTTTTGATTCAAAAAACGACATGATGAAAGATAAAATCATGTTGTTTTTATTGTACAAAACGACATTGTTTTACGGATTTTATTAGTTTTCTAAAAGAAATTGATGGTTTATTTGCAGAAAACACTAAATTTCACATTTTAAAATAATTCATATTTTTAGATTAATGAAATGTAAATATTGTTTGGACACATAGGTTAGATTAAGATAGAATGATACTTTTGCCATTAATAATTTTTATTTTTTTTATCTTTTTCAGTAAAAATATATGTAATTTATTATAATTTAGTGTCCTTTCATATATAGTGCTTTCCACTTTATTGTATAGATTTACGAATACAAATCAACTTCCACGGAGTTATTAGGTGAACTCAAATTTTGTAAATATACAAATCAACTTCTATGGATGACAAAGTTCTTTATGGAAGTCTGAGGAAGTACTTTTTTTTTTCTTTTACTGATCTTCGGATGTATTTGCACCGATGTCATTTTTGTACGACAAAAAAGAACTGATCCCTCCTCACGCGTGTACACCATTCGCCACAACAAGTGTCCATGCCTGTACACCAATTTCTCTTTTTGTGTGTCAATTATTTTATTTAATTTTTAAAATAACTTCTTTTATTCTTATTATTTTGTTTCTTTAATTCGTAATTATAGTTTATCAAAAAAGTTATTAAAACTTTTTATATTTATTATTGTTAGGTTTTTTTCTATCTTTTGATATCTATATTATTATATAAATATATTCTCATATATATATATATTTATTATTATTTTCTACATAAATTAAATGACTATTTTATATACTTATATATATATATATTTACATCATGTGTAAAAATAATTTTGGGAATATATAGATATGTAGATATATATATAGATACATATTAACTATATATATATATATTAATGTATATAATTTTACAACACATATATTGAATATATTTATAGTGGCAAATATATTCACAAATATGTCATGAACAATGTCAAATATTGCCAATAAATGTATAATCACAAAGTTTCCAAAAAGTGTCAAAAAAGTACTGTTGATGAAATTAGTGTCAATCTATGCAAAGCTCCCAAGTTCTTTCATGCTTATGTTTAAGCTTCTAAAGCTAAAAACCGTATAGAAAAACTAAATGATGATGAAGAGAAAACTCACTTCTCAAAAGCTTCAAGAGAGATATTGATGCTTCTTATTTCGAAAACTCTTTACTTCTTCTAATCGTGGGAATGATGTTTTATGACTTCAAGCCAACATTTACATAAAGTATGAATGGGATTCTTACACAAGATGTGACTGCAGATTGTTGGACCCATAATTTACATAAAATGGATATCATTTAGTTGAACTCAAATTTACATAAAATGGATATCATTTAGTTGAATTCATATTGTACGTAAATGGGTTTAAAATGTGAATAAGAATTAAGAGACCCAATGTGTGTTAATGACTATGAGAAATTATTCCACATTGGAAATTGAGAAAAATTTTATCAAGTATAAACATAGGAGTGTATCCAACATGGTTTAACATAGTTTAACATGCTATGAAGACACAAAGAGAGTTATACAAAATACCACACACGCGCGCGCGCACCGTGTCGTGCCGAGCTCGAACTCGAGCTTGGGTCTTGGGGGCCCTTGGCCCATGTCAAAAATAATCTTTAGTCCACACTTTTCGTTGACTTTTACTCAACAATTTTTCAAGATATTTTGCGTGCGAAACAATTTAATTTCGAATTATATTTCACATATAACCGAGTCAACAAACCGACCGGATTTTTTGCCCCAACTTTCGCCAAAAATCTCGCTACCCGAGTTCGTGCAAAACCACGATCTTCCTCCTATATTTTTTTCGCCGCCTCTCTTATTCGAGTTTCATCAGTTTCTTATGCAAAAACTCTCTCGAAAAATTCACAGAAACATCCATCAACTCCCTATCGTCTTTCTCTTCGTCTAAACGTAAGTCTCGAGAGTATACTATACCTCTGCGTTCGCATACTCCGTACTTCGAGTGTCGCGAATACGGTGTCTACTGGAACCGTTGATGTCACTAACGATGGTCCTGATGCCGACAATCAAATAAGTGAGACGATGACCCTACACGGAAAAGGTCTTCCACTTACTGCACCTGATGTCCCGAATATTCCGAGTGCTATTGTGACACCGGAAAAATTCGATGGCTCCAACTTCAAGTCGTGGCAGCAAAAGATGCATTTCTTTCTGACTACGCTAAAATTGGAGAGGTATCTCACCGAGGTTCAACCTGTTTTGCTCCCGGGAATATTGAGGTACATATTTTGGCTAGTGTCGATGCGTGGCTCCATGGGGACTATCTGTGCAGAGGCTACATTAAAGCTTGCCTGGTGGATAACCTGTACAACGTTTACAGTGAGGCCAAAACTTCCAAAGAAATTTGGGATCCTTGGATAAGAAGTACAAGTTTTTCAATGTAGGCTTGGGAAAGCTCGTTACGGCGAAATTCTTTAACTTCAAAATGGTGGACTCTAGGCCCATCATGGAGCAAGTTCATGAGCTGTAACTGATAATCCAAGAGATAGCTGATAAGGGAATGAAGATCTGTGGAACATTCACAGTGACTGCATCATGGAAAGCTACCTCTGTGCTGGGTCGATTTCAAGAATTATCTCGGCCACAAGCAAAAGGCTTTAACTTTGGAAAATCTCATTTCCAGACTGCAAAATGAGTCGTTCAAACGCAAGGTTGAACCGACATTCACTCACAATGCTAATGTAGCTGAGTACAAAAACAAAGGCAAAGGAAAATTTGTGCCTAATTCAAGCAAGGGGCAGCCTAAAAAGGTTGCACCTCAAGCCTCCATGAGCTTCAAGAAGCAAGGTGCGCCTAATAAGTTCACTGGAAAATGCTCTTATTGTCACAAGAAGGGACACAAAGCTGAGGAGTGCTTCAAAAAGGCTAAAACGCTCAATCAAATCAATTTGACGGAAAATGACCTATGTGCGGTGGTTATGGAAGAAAATGTGGTTGATGAAGAAACTAAAGAGTGGTTTTATAACACGGGTGCAACTACTCACATCTGTTTTGACAAAACAATGTTCAACACCTATGAAAAGACCAAGTCTGATGCCGGTATGAAGATGGGTAACAAGTCTGTCTCCAAGATTGAAAGCACTGACAAAGTGGTGTTGAAGTTCACCTCTGGACATGCCATAACTCTCACCAACGTGAGGCATATGCCAGACATGAGAAAGAATCTCATCTCCGGATCTCTACTGAGCAAGCATGGCTTCGCCACGAGCTTTGAGTCCGACCAGCTGATTCTTAGGAAGAATGGGGGTGTTTCTGGGTAAGGGATATGTTAAGGAAGGACTTGTGAAAATGTGTTGTATCACAGTCCTTAAGAACTCTGATGTATCTATTTTTGAAGTTTCAATGAATAAGAAACCAGTTACTTACTTGGTCGAGTCTTTTAATATTTGGCATAAACGGTTAGGACATGTGAATTATAAATCTTTACAAAGATTAATTAATTTGAACTTAATTCCAAAATGCAAATTTATTAAAGATAAATGTGAAGTATGCGTTCAAGTGAAACTCACTAAAACACCTTCACCTCAAGTCGAAAGAACAACCGAACCTCTTGGATTAATCCACACAGATTTGTGCGATTTAAAGTTTATACAAACCAGAAGCGGTAAAAAGTATTTTGTAACTTTCATAGACGATTGTACAAGATACCCCTATGTATACTTACTACATAGTAAAGATGAAGTCTTGGAAAACTTCAGATAATATAAATTCGAAGTCAAAAATCAACTTAAAAAAACTATTAAAATAGTTCGAAGTGATAGAGGAGGCGAATATAATGGCCCATTTAATGCATTTTTTCAAGAACAAGGCATTATTCATCAAACAACCGCTCCCTACTCACCAGAATCTAACAGAGTTGCGGAACGAAAAAACCAAACTCTGAAAGAAAAGATGAATGCAATGTTTCCGGAATCTGGGTTACCCCAGAACCTGTGGGGGGGGGGGGAAGCACTCCTTACCACAAATTATATCCTCAACAAAATACCACACAAAGTAACTGGCAAAACGCCATATGAACTCTGGACGGGTAAAGTACCTTCGTACAAATACCTGAAAGTGTAGGAGTGCCTCGCAAAAGTCGTAGTGCCACCTCCCAAAAAGGTTTCAATAGGACCATAAACCGTAGATTGTATTTTCATCGGATATGCACACAATAGCAGTGCTTACCGATTTCTGGTTCATAAATCAGATATACCAGATATTCATGTAAACACAAATATGGAATCAAGAAATGTATCATTTTTTGAAAACGTGTTTTGGTGTAAGGATAAACAAAATCCAAAACGAACTCGTGAAGAAGTTAAACCAACGAACGTGGCAAGTACTTCTGATACTTTATTTAATGAATCAGAAGAGTTTGAAGATGAACCTCGACGGAGCAAAAGAGCTCGAAAGGTTTGACAACGTAATGAAACTTGGACAAGAACACAAAGTCTGTAGACTTGTGAAGTCATTGTATGGACTTAATCAAGCTCCAAAACAATGGCATAAAAAATTTGACAACGTAATAATGTCAAATGGTTTTAGCATTAATGAATGTGATAAGTGCATCTACATCAAAGTTACTCCTAGCGGGTATATTTTGTTATGCCTATACGTGGATGACATGCTCATTATTGGTAGCAATAAAGACATAATCCAACAAACTAAGAACATGCTTAGCGGCCAGTTCAACATGAAAGACATGGGTCTTGCAGATGTAATCCTAGGGATTAAGATCACTAGAACTTCTGACGGAATCACCTTGTCTCAAACTCATTATGCTGAAAAGATTCTTGATAGATTCAAGAAATACACAACCGGGACTGCAAAAACTCTTGTTGATACTCAACTCCACTTGACCAAGAACTCGGGTGAAGTAGTTTCTCAAGTGGAATATGCTCGTGTTATCGGAAGTCTAATGTACTTAACGAATTGCACAAGACCCGATATAGCACATGCGGTAAACGTATTAAGTCGCTACACGAGTAATCCAGGTCATAAACACTGGAAAGCCATAACAAGAGTATTAAATTACTTACAATATACAAAAAGTTATGGGTTGCACTACGGTAAAGAACCGACAGTTCTGGAAGGATAAAGTGACGTAAACTGGATTTCAGATTCCAATAACTCAAAATCCACGAGTGGATACGTCTTTACTTTAGAAGGTGCAGCTGTATCTTGGAAATCTTCCAAACAAACCTTGCTGGCTAGATCAACCATGGAGTCAGAGTTCATAGTTCTTGACAAAGCCGTAGAAGAAGCAGAATAACTTCAGAACTTCTTGGAAGATATTCCAATGTGAGAGAAACCAGTCCCGGCATTACGTGTACATTGTGATAGTCAATCGGCTATAGCCCGGGCACTGAGTAATCTCTATAATGGTAAATCTTGTCACATCAGAAGACGACACAAAACCATTAGACACTTGATTTCAAGTGGTGTAATAACAATCGATTATATCAAATCAGCCGACAATCTAGCTGATCAATTTACTAAAGGTTTGGCTCATGATCAAGTTTTAAAAAATCATCAAAGAGAATGGGTTTATTGCCTACAAACTAAAGAGGATGTTTGATTGAAACTCCACCTACGTGACTGGAGATCCCAAGATGTAGGTTCAAAAAGATAACTAAATCAAACAAAATATAAAAGCACTGATAGACTTTTATGTCATTACTCAATTACCAAGATGATAAACAGTGCTTTCTGTATATAAATAAGGATAAACGTTAGCTTTTAATGATTCGAGTCCATAGTTTTGTATGTGGAGTATTACATGATACTTCTTAAAACAAATACTTATGGGGAACACCTAGTGAGTGTGAAATAAGGCTGTTTCTAGGAGAATGAAGTTCAGACTATATTTTCTAAGTCACTCACGAATAACCAGGCAAGTTCACAGGCAAAAATGAACACAATAGAGAACAAAGTTCTATGAGAAAATGAGCTGTGTTATAATTGTTGTCTCGGTTTACATAAATATCCGGGTGGTTCAAGACATCATGTTCACCTCCTGGCGCGTAAAACCCGACAGATATAAACAATGAGTGGTTTAAGGCTGAAATACGCTACCATCTCAGACACAGTAACTTTTCGTTTATACTCTCGAAAAGTCTTTAAGTCTGTCTATCGAGTCTGTCTAGTCTGTCCAGTCAATAGAGTTAGTCGATTATTTATATATTTTAGAGTAATTTCTATTCATGTGGGGGATTGTTGGACCTATAATTTACACAAAATGGCAATCACATGGTTGAACCCATATTATATGCAAATGGGTATAAAATATGAGAGAGGCCCAATGTGTGTTAATGAAAAAACATGAGAAATTGTCCCACATTAGAACTTGAAATTTTTTTCTTCAAGTATAAATATAGGAGTGTCTCCAACATGGTTTTACATGTTATAGAGACACAAATGAGGTTATGCAAAATACCACACGTGCGCGCGCGCCGTGCCGAGCCGAGCTTGGGCTTGGGTCTTGGGGGCCTTTGTCCCACTTCAAAGATATTATTTTTGGGCTAAGTTTTGGACCCAATTAGTCCACACTTTTCGTTGACTTTTAGTCAATAATTTTTCAAGATATTTTGCATGCGAAACAATTTAAATTCGAATTACATTTCGCATATAACCGAGTCAACAAACCAACCGGATTTTTTGCCCCAACTTTTGCCAAAAATCTCGCTACGCGAGTTCGTGCGAAACCACGATCTTCCACGATCTTCCTCCTATATTTTTTCGCCGCCTCTCTTATTCGAGTTTCATCGGTTTCTTACGCAAAAACTCTCTCGAAAAATTCACAGAAACATCCATCAACTCCCTCTCGTCTTTCTCTTCGTCTAAACGTAAGTCTCGAGAGTATACCGTAGCTCTGCGTTCGCATACTCCGTACTTCGAGTGTCGCGAATACGTGTTTACCTGTGGTTGTATCCTGGAATTCTTAATCGTTGAAAACCGTCACACTACGAGCGATTATAAGAATTAAGGAAAGAGATCAAATCTCGTCTCTACGTTTTTTCGGTTTCTAAAAACGTTTTCAACTCGTTCTTTTTCGTAATTCTAAGTTTCATTCGTAATTTTCATAATCCGGATTTTTGCGTCCTACACAGATGAAGTTAAAAGAGCTGCTTTTTCTTGATCAAACCTTCTAAGTACTCCAGGTTTTGATGGTATGATTTGTTTATTTTTTCCCAAAAATACTGGCATATCGTTGGAGCTCAGGTGACAAAAGAGGTGATTAATTTCTTTAAAGTAGGATCTTTCCCGTCAGACTGGAAAATACACTCAATTATATCTGATTCCAAAGAAACCAAAACCAGATAAGATGGTGGATGTTTGGCTGATTATAGTGCAGAGTTCTGTACCAAATTGTATCAAAGATTCTCGTTTCTCGTTTGGAACCGCTTTTTCTGCTGATTGTATCTCCTTTGTAATCTGCATTTGTATCCAAACCATTGATTTCCGATAACATTTTGCTTTAAACTACCAAAATCAAATTGCAAAAAAATTCAAAAATGCTATGTAAAACTTATAATGGGTACTGAATCATCTAATTCTATTTTAATATTTTATATGTAGTATATAAATATAATAATTTGTTTATGGTATATAACTATATAAATGTATAAAGTAAAAAATATTTTGACCTCCAGATTAATCTGCGACCTACATAGATGCAATCCGCAAAGATTACAGATTGTGATGAACCTGTAACATTCACATTTTTTGAACATTTAAAACATAAACCTGAACCCGTTCCATAACGGTGCGATTGGGTGTAATCCACGGATTTTAAATTCTAATTGACATCCTACTCATACCTATTCTCGTATCTGTTAGGAAAAATTCAATAGTCGTAAAATTATTTAAAACAAAAAAAAGTATAGGATGGGAAATTAGAATACGGGATGGGTTTTGGACAGGCCTAAAGAGAATTTGAGTGAAGAAGAAGCTTCACTGATTCATCCGTCTAGTAAGGTTATTAATATTTTCTAGAATGGGCAAAGCCCACTATAACGAAATATTGGGTAATAAGGCTAAGGGTATTTATGTCATTTTATCACACGTACGACCTAACATATCTCGTGCGCGTCTCTCCGCCTGCTGCACTATCTTCTCTCTCCCGAGAACCAAACAGGTCTCTCACGTGTATTTTATAGTCTTTTAAGACTTGGGAATAAGATTAGACACCGCTCTTACCAAACACAGTCTTTTGTTTCCGATACAGATCGAAACAAAACCTTAAGACTTCGATTTTGTGGACATTCAAAACAATTTCAGACGCCGTGAATAGAGAGATCGATTGATGGCTTGGAGACGCATCATCACCAAGGTTTTTGTTTTTCTCATTTCTTATGCAATTTTTGTACCAAAAGATTTCGGATTTGGTTGATACAGAATTGGATTTGATCAATTTAGATATCATTTTCTAATGGGTTTTATAAAGATCGATGTCTTACAGAAGTAAAGATGATATTTTGCAAACCCTAGAGACTCAGAAATCTTATCTGCCTTCAAATGTTATGTCTTTTAGGATTCTAATTACTCTTTTGTCCTCTGTATAACATTTTGTTATTTCATATCTCTGGGATTTATGAAAATTATCTCATCTATGGCTATTTTGTTGATTTGAGTACCTAATTCACCTAATTTTTGAAATTGGCAAAAAAGTCTTAATATTTGTGAGTGTAAGGACTTAATCTTGATTCACACAGCTAAAAAGATTGCACCTTTTGTGAAGATTTTGCTATTTTGAGTTTGGGATGAGTAATTTACTTCATTACCATTAATCAATGTCATACATAAACTAAAGATGATCTTTTGCAAACCCTAGAGGCTAAAAATCTTATCTGCCCTCAAATGTTATGTCTTTTAGTATTCTAAAAGGTTGATTTGAATACCTAATTCATCTAATTTCGAAATTGGCTATAAAGTCTTAAGATTTATGAGTGTAAGAGTCTAAGTCTTGATTCACGGTGGGTAAAAAGATTTCACCTTTCGTGAAGGTTTTGCTATTTTGAGTTTGGGATTAGTATATTTACGTAATTACCATGACAGGTTTCGAGTCATGAACGAGAATTGAGCAGTTTACGAAGCTTAATTGTCAGAGCTTACACTTCTCTTCCTAGAGTTGGAGTTGTTGGAGGTATATATTATATATGTTCATTTGCTGAGAAGTCTGATTGTTTTTTAGATTGTTCCAGAACCATTTTGATGTGAATTGGTTATCTTTTTTATAGCTGGAGTTGGTGGTGGTGGAGCTTCTTTACCAAAAACACGGTTTCAATCAAGTTATGTTGGTAGCTTTACACGTAGAGTGCGTGACAGAGAAGAAGTTAATGAAGTAACTCATCTGAGAGAACTATATCGAAGAAATGACCCTGAAGCAGTTATTAGAATGTTTGAAAGCCAACCGTCCTTGCATTTGAATGCTTCTGCGTTGTCGGAATACATTAAGGCGCTGGTCAAAGTTGATAGGCTGGATCAAAGTGAGCTGGTACGAACATTGCAAAGAGGTGGGTAAGGAGAGCGAGAGAGAGACTTTCATAAATGTATTTGCAGCTTATTAACCTTTAAATTTTTGTACGCCACTTTTATAATACATTTTTATGCTTATCTTTTAGGTATTGTAGGTGCCTCAAGGGAGGAAGAGACTTTTGGGGGTCTTGGGGCATTTAGAAACTTAGGAAAAGCAACAAAAGATGGTGTCCTTGGAACTGCTGCTGCACCGATACATACGATATCCACTGAAAGGACTCACTTTAAAGAACAGCTATGGAGTACTATCCGGACTATTGCAGTTGGGTTTTTACTCATTTCTGGTATTGGAGCACTTATCGAGGATAGAGGAATTGGCAAAGGTAGTTTTGTTGAATTAATGTTAAGTGATGCAATTAGCTGTAGGATGACTTGTTCTTATAAATTTATGCTTAATATATGTTAGGACTTGGTTTGCATGAAGAAGTTCAACCTAGTATGGAATCGAGCACCAAATTTACCGATGTAAAGGGTGTTGATGAAGCAAAAGCTGAGCTAGAAGAAATTGTGCATTATCTTCGTGACCCCAAGGTTTATTCACTGTGCTAGCATGTTCTTCCAAGTATATATATAAACTTTGTTTAGCGATGTAAATTGTAATCATAAACTATGTGAAATAATAATCATAAGGACTTTCAAAACATCTTTAGACCTTTATCTTCTGAACAATTTATGTTGGGGGTTGACACTGTTTTCTTCTGTGATCCTTTATTACAGAGGTTCACTCGTTTAGGTGGAAAACTCCCAAAGGGTGTGTTGCTTGTCGGTCCTCCTGGCACAGGGAAGACTATGCTTGCAAGGGCTATTGCTGGAGAAGCTGGAGTGCCTTTCTTCTCTTGCAGTGGTAGTGAATTTGAAGAGATGTTTGTCGGAGTTGGAGCCAGAAGAGTTAGAGATCTTTTTAGTGCTGCGAAGAAGTGCTCCCCTTGTATTATTTTTATCGACGAAATTGATGCTATTGGAGGAAGTCGTAATCCCAAGGACCAGCAATACATGAAGATGACATTGAACCAGTTACTTGTTGAGTTGGATGGGTTTAAACAGAATGAAGGAATTATTGTTGTCGCGGCAACAAATTTCCCGGAGTCATTGGATAAGGCTTTGGTTAGACCTGGGAGGTTTGATCGCCATATTGTTGTACCTAACCCAGATGTGGAAGGTCGACGCCAGATTTTGGAGTCTCACATGTCGAAGGTAACTTTCGATTATACACTAGACTGGCTCAGATTTTTCAGTTATGGATTTAAAAATCCTGTTTAGTTATTTAATGGGCAAAAGAAGGTTTCAATTATGTAGAACCATCTCTGTTAGATGACTTGTAATACAGCAGTGGCATGAATTGTGAACCTTTGGTTAGCTGATCTTCATTTTTTGTTTTCAGGTGCTTAAAGCTGAGGATGTTGATTTAATGATTATCGCTCGAGGAACACCTGGATTCTCTGGTGCTGATTTGGCGAATTTGGTTAATGTTGCTGCTCTAAAAGCTGCAATGGATGGTGCAAAAGATGTGAAAATGTCTGATCTTGAGTTTGCCAAAGACAGAATCATGATGGGAAGCGAGAGAAAATCTGCAGTTATATCTGACGAGTCGAGAAAATTGACTGCTTTCCATGAAGGTGGTCATGCCCTTGTTGCCATTCACACAGAAGGTGCTCTTCCAGTTCACAAAGCAACCATTGTGCCTCGTGGTATGGCTCTTGGCATGGTTTCTCAACTACCGGATAAAGATGAGACGAGCATTTCTAGAAAACAGATGCTTGCTCGGCTTGATGTTTGTATGGGAGGCCGAGTAGCCGAAGAGTTGATTTTTGGGGAAAGCGAGGTAACTTCAGGTGCTTCTTCTGATCTTGAGCAAGCAACTAAACTCGCGAGAGCGATGGTTACGAAGTTCGGAATGAGCAAAGAGGTTGGTCTTGTGGCACATAACTATGACGACAATGGGAAAAGCATGAGCACCGAGACAAGGCTTCTCATCGAGAGAGAAGTGAAACTTCTTTTGGAAAAGGCTTACAACAATGCGAAAACCATCCTTAAGGTTTACAACAAAGAGCTTCACACCCTTGCAAATGGTTTGCTTCAACATGAAACTCTTTCCGGTAAACAGATTAAAGAATTGCTTACTGATCTCAACTCTCCACAGCTGCAAAAGCGTCAAGAAGTGGTTGCAAAGCAAAGCAACCCGGTTCCTCCATCAACTCCTAATTCAGCACCAGCTGCAGCCGCAGCGGCTGCAGCAGCTGCCGCCGCAGCTGCTGCAACCAAAGGTAAAGACATGGCTCCTGTAGGTTCTTGAAAATAAAGAAGCTAAAAGGTGTTTTCTTGTATTTGTGCATGTTTGGGGTAATTGAATTGGGAATAACTCTATTTTGAGAGATTTTAGAATCAGTGAGAGGTTCTGAGAGTAGAGAGTATTAAGTTTAGGACAATGCGACTAACATCTCAGGTTTTTCAATGTTTGTCTTATCTCTCACACGGAATCTCATTGCAAAATGTTCTGTGTACTCTTAATGTTCTTGGAATCTTTCTTAGATGTTTGGCTCGTACAGTTTCAGATCAAACTCCAAAGCCTGCTTTTTGTAATACTTAATGCAATAAATTTAATAATCTCTATACTTATGGGTAGACTTTCCAAATTGCATTACTCTATTGTAAGTTTGTAACGTATGTGAGAATTTGTAATTTTTTTCTATTAGTAATTCTTCACTTCTACAAAACTGACTATACTATTCTATAATTAGTCTAGTAACTCTATAAATTAATAATAGTATTAAATTAATAATGATATTATAAACTAATAACATTGGGATAATTTTATTGATTTATTATAGAAGTTTAACTTGTGTTTCAAGATCAATATTAGCATAACACAGATAGCAATTATCATCAAGAAGGAAGCAAAACAGCAGCAGCGGGAAAAACAAGATGGCGACGTTCAGTTGAAAGAGGGCCAAGACTATGACAGCAAACTCCAGCATCAGCTCCGCATTGGTAGCAGAACTCACGTCCACATCTGCCATTTTTATCAAGTAACTTGCGTTGATACATAAATTCGAAATAGCGGAGAATTTAAAAAGAGATGTGACTAGAGATTATACCTGCAACGGACGCTGGAGCATCCATAAGAACGTTTAATCATGTGTTGACACTTTCTGCATTGACGCCACATTTTCCAATTTGCTAAATCTCTTAGCATTCTATCGTTTGTTGTAAGATTTGGATGCAATGTCTTGTAATGGTTGCACGACATGTTATTATGCCACGGAGCTTTACAGTTGATGCAAAAGGGTTCACCACATTTGACATATAATCTCTTAGGTCCAGTAGATATAGAGAGCTCGATTTCCGACATTAAAGCCGAGGACCTCAGGTTACTGGAATCGAGTCCTCTTTGATCCTTTGTTCCCACATCTCTTTTAATTTAGGTGTCAAAATGTTGACACAAATTCCATAGGTCAGCATAGATTCGCAGCGATAATGACATCTTATTAAACTTCCTTCAAGTACTTTCATCTATGTCTTTTAACACATTCGGAACAAAACATATGACAGCATCTACTAAAAAACATCTGACCAGCATTGAGATTATCGTCGAAACAGATACTGCAAGTCTGTTTTGGAGAAGCCATATCAATGATTGTTCCAGAAAAGATTGCTTCCATTGCAAGTTTATAGGCAAAATTAACTTGATTTCGAACAGCGATTCTAGATGTCATATGTTCTATGATGCCTTGCATATCACGCATTAACAAAGCTTTGTTTTCTTGCTCAGGCGTAGATCTCCCCATGACCTAAAAAACATTCAAGGCAAAACATCAATGATGAGGTTGAAGCAAAGACTTGTGAGCGAAGGAAAAAACTTACCAATTCATGCAGCAGATTGAGATATGTTTGATCCTAAACTCATGGGGCTTCGGTTAATCCACACTTCAAAGCTATAAGCTCAGCCTCTAAAATTGTAATGGCTGAGTCATGAATTGCTCCCTTCATCTCAAACAAGAGATTATCGTCTTGGTCGCAAATTACAACCCAAATCCGGCCAACACCGTTGTTTCCTTGCTTACCAGACCTTTGAAGTAAAGGCTGTGCATGGAGGATTTTGACGGTAAGAGATTTCTGGTGGGTTTTAGGTTATCTGCTCGTACTAGAGTGCCTTCTTCCTCCATATCTACTTGAAGATTTCTTCAAGGTGTTTACGCTTTATTACAAAAATATATATGTATAGATCAATATATATATAAAGGAAATAACACAAAACCAAAAAGGCAGAGAAATAGAAATTAAAATCCTAGTAAAATAAGGAAAATACAAAAGACATGTTTGTTTTTCCATTGAGATGGTTCATCATGATGAATGTGAGAATTAATGTTTTTTAGTGTTAAAGTTATCCATTCATATGATTCATCTGGATGGAGCATTTGAATAAATTTTTAAAATTTAGGCAAAATTTTCAAAATCTTCTGGATGAATAAAATTTGACATTTTGGATGGAGATGATTCATCTAAAAATAATAAATGACAAATGCACTCCTAATAAATTTTATTTTTTTTGTTGGTTTATTTTTTTTTTAATTTTGTTACATCAATATATAAAACAGAATGATAATTTTTTGAATGTAAAAGCATGAATAAAATTATATTTATTTTTCGAATTAGATTGATAAATATTGAGATAATTATTTTAATAAATATTAATTTAATTATTTGTTAAACATGTAATAACATAAATAAAAGTACATTAATTTTTGAATTATTTTTTTATAAATATTGATATAATTAATTTTATACCGATTGATAAAGTTATTTTTATAAATATTGATATAAATATTTCATAAATATTGATATACCTTTCTTATAAACTTTATAAACATATTAGTTATTACGTTTGTTGATCTTGTTTTCAAGCCAAAATTGTAATTTAACGTTTTGGCAGAAAAACAAAATTATGAGATTTTATGGTTTTATCACAAAAACGTAATTCCGCGATTTTGCATTTTAGTAGAAAATATCATTTCACGATTTTCTGCAAAAATTTTGATTTCACGATTTTGGAAAATATATAATTTCGAGATTTTGCGCTTTTGTCCAAAAACGCCATTTTGCGATTTTTACTAAAATTGTGTTTTCATGACATTGATGGATAACCATCATTTTGCGAGTTTTCGTTGAAATTACGATTTCACGGTTTTGGCGGAAAAACACAATACCGCGATTTTATGGTTTTGTTGCAAAAATGTAATTCCGTAATTTTTCATTTTTAACTGAAAAATTCATTTTACATTTTTTCTTAAAAGCTTAATTCATGATTTTGGCAAAAATCTAATTCCAAAATTTTGTGATTTTGACAGGAAAATGCCAATTTGAGATATTTTTGCTAAATGGATATTTTCACAGTTAGGCAAAAAAACGTCATTTTGCGATTTTCAATCAAAATTGC
Organism: Cardamine chenopodiifolia; assembly: GCA_963922655.1. Lineage (NCBI taxonomy): Eukaryota > Viridiplantae > Streptophyta > Magnoliopsida > Brassicales > Brassicaceae > Cardamine > Cardamine chenopodiifolia. Next base: position 9,250,274 of record OZ000486.1, on the reverse strand, counting down.
GATTTCACGGTTCTGGCGGAAAAATCCAATTCCGAGATTTTGAGGTTTAGTACAAAATATAATTTTGTGATTATACGATTTTTTGCGGAAAAACGTCATTTAACATTTTTTTTGTAAAAAACTCGATTTTATGGTTATTCTATATTTAAATATATTATGTGATTTGCGGTTTTAAATATTGCTTTTATAATATGATTAAAATTCTATTGAATATGAATTTAATAATTTTGTAATTCAATCATGGGCATTTTAATAATTGTATTGTTAAAAATATCTAGATGAATATGAAGATTTACAAAAACTAATCAACCAAACAAAGATTCATTCAGATGTATTATTCATATGAACAATTCAAAATAAACACAAACAACATTCTGATGGATTTTGTAGATAAAATATTTGAATTGATCATTTGGATATAAATGGTAGATGATGAACATACAAACGGGGTGGGGCCTAAGAAAAGAAAGAAAATATAAACTTTAATTTTCATCAATTTTGTTAAATTAAAAAAAAGAGTTTTTATAATGAATTATGTTTGACTATTTTTCTAATTAATAATTACGACCTGGAAAGAAGATTGCTGCTTTCAATTAAACAGTATTTCCCAATGTTTGAACAATTTTTCTTGGAAGGCCACAAGGATTATTCAAGCATTTTCTTGTGGTATAGTCTAACAGTTGGTGCTTATAAGAGCACTAACCACCCATGCAAATTATTCTTACCCGACAACATTTGTAAGACTCTGTCTTAGCTTGAACATTGACGAGTCGGGATTTTTCTGATTATGATGATACTATTTCAGAAAATTTGGTGTTTATTTTTGGTTATTATTTTCAATATATGTTGTAAATATCTTACAAAAATATATTGTAAGAAGTTTTACAAAAAATATATTAATTTTCTTTTAGTTCTTTTAATAAAAGAATTAGTTAATATTTTATTAAAAATGAAATTTACCTAGAATTTGTATTTTGACAGAAAAATTCTAGCAATCCTCTCTTATTCAAATAAGAACCTGGGATAGACAATGGTTTACAGAGTTGAATTGGATACAAAAAACCGGTTAACCGAAAGCAAACTAACCTAACCAAAAACTAATTCCCCGACGAGGAGAAGTTCTGTTCCTCATGTGCCAGGAAAGGAGACCGGCCAGCCGGACCTCGATCTAATCAAACACCTCGATTTGATACAATTTGTAATTTCTTTCACGTACTCATCGTTAGTCTTTCAAGTTTTAATACTCGATTGTATCATATGGGAATTTGGTTTTTTCTTCTATTAGGAATCCTTCCTTATAAACACTCTACAAAACCGGATTATACTATTTGGTACTATCAGATCACGAATATAACAACAATAACAGCAATTATCACCATAGAGAAAATAAAACAACATAACCAAAACCAAAACCATCTTGACGGCGTTGGTAATTGATGACCGTGAGGGCAACCTCCCGCGTCGGCTCCACATTGGTAGCAATACTCATGACCACATCTGCTATTTATCAAGTAACTAGTGTTAATACAAAAATTCAAAATCAGGTTCTTAATAATTAACACATAATAAAATTCAAAAGATGTAACTAGAGATGATGATACCTGCAAATTACTCTGACACATCCACTAGAAAGTTCAATCATGTTTTGAAACTTTGTACATTGACGCCACATTTTTTGATTTGCTAGATTTCTTTAGCTTTCCATCGCTTTCTGTAGGATTTGGATGCAACTTCTTGTAAGGGTCGCACGACATGTTATTATGCCATGGAACTTGACAGTTTATCTAAGAGTTTGACTAAATAAAACGAATTTAGACGCTTAAGTGAGAACACGACGAATTCTTCAAGAGACCAAGTAGATTCATCCCCTCTTGATTAGTTGATGCATCTCTTCTTGTTGGATTCGTCTTCTCTTGAAATGGGCTCTTGATGGATTCATCTCTTCATTTAAATGGGCTGAGATGAACTTGAACAAATGCTTAATGGGCTAGGCGATGAGGAACAAGGCTTGCCTCATTGAAATCTTTCTTTGGAAACCCAATGGGACAAAACCAAAGATTAGGAAAAAGAGTACAAGGCCTTGATCTTAAGCCCATCTATCAATATGAAATCATTGTTGCTTGAATAGGGATCAAGGCATCTTGATGCTTTTCTTCCTTAGGCGCTGAACCTTTCATATCTTGAATAAATCCTTTGAGCGTTTCCGTGAGTAGCTTGGTACTTTCGCTTGTCATCGGTCCGCTTAGACCCTTTGATACTTCCTGATGCTTCTTTGTCTTTCACGCTTTTCATGCTCATATCATCCCCTTCTTTTTGAAAAGGATTTATCCTCAAATCCAGATAATCTTCAGCAAAAGGGATCAAGTTAGAAATGTTGAAAATGGAGTTAACATGGTACATACTTGGAAGTCAGAATTTGTAAGAATTGTTGTTGTGGCGCTCCAAAGTCTTGAGAGGACTATTCGTCCTAGGCCAGAACTCGTATTTCCATGCGGTTGACAACCTTTCTTTCTTCACTAGAACCTTAAAGTTCAATCTTCTCTTCCTTTTGTTGGCGTGTTGAAGAGAAAACCCTCTATATCCAAACATCCAAAAGTATGACTTAAGGTATGTTGGATTGGCTCCAAATGCTTCAGTCTTGTGAGATAGATGTGAAGAGGCTCCCGTTTTTCTCCCTTAGTTAGTAGAATTTCCCTCACTAAAACCTATTCACATATCAGCTCCAAAGATGAAGAACCGGTTTCCAAGAGGAAAATCAAGCTTCTTGACATCTAAATATCTTCTTCTCGACATACTCATTTTACTCCATTTTGAATTTGTCACTTTTGACAACTTCTTATATGAATACTTTAACGTGGACAATTGCCTTCACTTTTGCTGAGCATGTCATGTCTTGAAGACTTGCATGCCGTGAGAGTAACTCTAGCTCTTTTTCTTCCGTAAAGATCATGGAATTTTACAAGGTGACTTCTCCAAACTTCACGGTTGCATATCTTCAATCATGGTCTTTGTTCTTTGTTGGATTAAAAGAAGGCTCCACAAGCTTCTTAATAAAAGAATTAAACACATGTTGTAGCTCGTGTTCAATGAAGAAGTTGTAAAAATTGAGCCGATGACTTGTAAGTCCATACTCGTCAAAGTTCATCTTTGTTATACCTCCATGCACACACGTAATCTCCCCAACAGCTTCAACCCTTGTCTTCTTAGGTAACATCACAAAAGTACTCCGTGTTTTTTCATATTCCTCTTTCACTAGATATACAAAATTCTCCATTGAAACCTCCGGAGTTGTGGTGTTAACCGTGGGTTCTTCACTAATACCTTTGAGTAGAGAGGTGTAGGCTGAACTTATTACATATAGTGTTGAGCGTTTTCTTCCCAGTGTGCTTTCTCTAGCCTTTGAATGATTTTTACTCAAGCTCTCATCCTTCTTGTCTTGATTTGTGATCACCTAATCACTCTTCTTCTTGTATTGATTTATGGTTAGCGGATCACTCTTCTTCTTGTTAGTTATCTCAAGTTGCACTTGATCCAAATAGACCTCTTGTGGCGACATCGGGTTCAACGGGTGGGATGATCAGGCATGATAACCGGATGATCGAAAAGTATCTTCGGTGATGAACGATTGATGCCGAGTCGACGATACAGTTTCTAAGGTATGTGGCTTGTTACCAAGAATGGGATGACACATATCGAAATCCTTCTCCTTGTAGGAGTAGTCCCTTAGGGTCTCCTCGTACCCATATTGGTTTCCAACCTATATACCTTAGGGTCAATGGTTAGTTTAAATAGTTGATGGATTGGGAAATGAGGGTTTTGATCGGTTGTGGTACAACAAGCGGGTGATGAATGGGTGCCAAGTGATGGATAAACGGGTGTGAGTGATCGGTTGATAATGTGATGATAAAGCGATTGGTGGTGGTGGTGATGTAGATGGACGATCTAGGGTTAGATCATGATGATGAAGCGAAATGGTGCGATGCGAAAACGGTTTGTGGTGTGAAGATGAACAATCAGATTGGTGGTGGTGGTGATAGAATGATCCGATGATGATGAAGAAGCGATTTTGATGGAGATGTGATGAATCGGTGTGATGGTGAAGATGATGATGAAACAGTTGTGATGGTGATGGAGAAGAAGCATCGTGATGATGGTAATGAAACGATCCAATGATGGTGGTGATGAGGATCACATGATTGGTGAAGATGATGATGATGGAGCGATGATGAAGATGAAACGGTGGTAGTAACGGTTTGATCGGTGAGCTTTTGAGCATTGCTCTGATACCAAATGATGAGAATCTCCCAAGGAAAAATCCCTCAAAGCCGATTGGATAATCTTTGACTCGAAGAAGGGTTGTATGACTCAAGAAGACGATATAGAAACCGAACCCCAATCCCCTTGCTTGAACTCTTCAACAAACTAGATGGTGGAGTCTTTGACAAAAGAGAACATGTATCAACCAATACGACCGTGTATAAACCGAAGACCAGCACCTTTGCTTGAACTTCTCTAGAATCTCGGATGATAGAAGGGGCACACAAACGTTATGAACTACGTTTGATATACCAAATGAATATCTTGGATATGATGCACCAAGACGAATCAAAAGAATTCCATAAGAAACAAAAGAGTTTGCAAATGAAAAAGAGATTTATTGAATAAAATTTGTGTGTTTCATCATTCTCTTTGGCTGAGTTTATAAAGAGACTCTGGGCGGCCAAAGGGGTGATGAATCAAGAACATTGAATGAATTAAACAATGTATCTAAGAGTTTGACTAAGATAGAACGAATTCAAACGCTTAAGTGAGAACACGCCGAATTCTTCAAGAGACCAAGTAGATTCATTCCCTCTTGATTACTTGATGCATCTCCTCTTGTCGGATTCATCTTCTCTTGCAATAGACTCTTGATGGATTCACCTTTTCATTTAAATGGGCCGAGATGGACTTGAGCAAATGCTTAATGGGCTAAGGGATGAGGAACAAGGCTTGCCTCATTAAAACCTTTCTTTGGAAAACCCAATGAGACAAAACCAAAGATAAGGAAAAAGAGTACAAGGCCTTGATCTCAAGCCCATCTAGAAATATGAACTCGTTGTTGCTTGAATAGGGATCAAGGTGTCTTGATGCTTGTCTTCCTTAGATGTTGAACCTTTCATTTCTTGCATAAATCCCTTTAGCGTTTCCGTGAGTAGCTTGGTACTTTCGATTGTCATCGGTCCGCTCCTATGCTTCTTTGTCTTTCACGCTTTCCATGCTCATATCAGTTTGGTAATACTTTGGTAAGTCAACATAGATTTACAGCTATAATGAGGACATCTCATCGAACTTATGTCGAGTAGTCTAACCTCTATATGTCGTCATGTATTCGGAACAAAACTTATGATGACATACATCAACAAAAAATCTGATCATCATTGATATCATCGTTTAAACAAGTTTGGCAAGTCTATTTCCGAGCAGGCATGTTAATAGTAAAATTTAACCCAATTTCGAGTCACCAAAATAGAGATTCTTTCTAAGGAGACTACGATGATATATATAGCTATATATTAAAAAAATATCAAACCAAATAAAATAAAATAAAATAGAAATCCTAGTAAAAAAAAGGAAAGAAATAATAAGAAAAAAATCCTAATCAGATTTTACTAATGTGAGTCCTTGAGTTAGTCACTGACTGAGCTCATGATACTTTTTTGCCAAAAAAAACAAAAAATAGCTTGCTTTTTAGCAGGAAATCCTTTAAATTACTACTAGTTATACATATATTTTCTCGAATACGAAACTGATATATATCAGGTTTACGAAGGGAAGTCGGCTTTTTTATATCCGGACAACATTGACTATGTTGAATTTATACTTACACTTTAAAGTAGGCGAAAATATCCTAAGTAACTATTAATTTGAATTTCAAACCTCCAATTTTGTGCGAAATCAGACATATATACTAATGCTATTACTATTCTATTAAATATTGCAGACGTGGATGACACGATATGGATGACACGTCAACTTTCTATTGACGTGCATTTCACATGTACATTTTTAAAGAATCTTCTATATTTCTCTTAATTTCCACATTTTATCAAATTTTGTAGATTTACATCTATATACATATATACAAATAATATATATTTTTAATGATTTCTTTGAAACTCTCACTCTCTCTATGTCTCTACTTATACCGTAAAACCTCATTGGAAAACAAAATTTATTGCTCATAATTGTATCCTCATAAAAATTTCACTTCTCCAAAACAAATGGTAAATCATATATTTGTCATCACAATGTTAAAAACCCTTAAAATCATGATGATGTGCATACCACATTTGAAATTACGTTGATTTATTTAAAATACACAATTAAAATCATTGATAAAATGACATTGTTTTGGGATTTAAATATATATAATATTTTAATCATCTCAACGAAACTACTATTTTATTTTTCTTATCTCTTCATCATCACCTTTTCTCTTCAACGTAAAATCATGATGACGTGGCATCCACATTAACAAAAAATTGACGTGGCATCCATGTCGTGTCACACGTGGCATCCACATCAATGATATTTAACGGAACAATAACGGTGTTAGTATATATGCCTGGTTTTGCACAAAATTTGAAATGGAGGTTTGAAATTCAAATTAATAGTTAGTTAGAATACGCCTATTTTAAAGTACATTTATGAATTCAACATAGTCATATTGTACGGGTATGAAACAACCGACTTCTTGGTTTAAGAATATATGATATATATATATATATATATATATATGGATTTTCATATATCATACTCTAGTTATCTAATATAATAGAATAAAAAACTAAAGGCTTGTTCGTTTGTGCATCTAGTAGATGCATCCAGATGCTATGCCAAGATTTTAAGCATCTTAATGTCGCGTCCAGATGTTGTTTGTTACAGTGTTTTATTTTTGCATCTAGATATTGCATTTAGATACCGTATCTAGATGCAATCTTGTTTGTTTGTAAGTTCATATTTAGTATAGACGCACTTGTAGCCAAATTACTAAAAAATTGCTTTTGTTATAATACATGTTTATAATCAAAAGAATATTTATAATTAAATACTAATAAAGTATGTAAAAAATTTTAATCTTCATAAATTGTAAAACTTTAATTTCTCATTTTAAATAATTTGTAACTGTGAAATCACACATTTTTGCCAAAGCTGAGGAATTTTGTTTTCCACCATAACCGAAAAATCATAGAATTCGACAAAAACATAATTATGTAGTCTTTGCCTTTTTTGGCGCAAAAACGGTATTCCATGATTTTGGCAATAAAATATAATTTTGTGATTTTGCGTTTTTGGGAGAAAACATTATTTTTCATAATTTTCTGGTTTAACCAAGAAAACTTAATTCTGTTTTAATGAGAAAAAAGTGATTCATAGATTTTACGGTTTTGGCATAAAATGAAATTTTTAAGATTTTGCAATTTTGGAGGAAAAATTTATTTTCACGAATTAACAATTTTGTTGGAATATAACGTGAATTTGATGTTTTGGTGAAAAGGTTATTCTACAATTGGTGAAATTTTGTGAATTAATTTAATTAAAACGATAATTCTTAAAACTTAACATAAATGAGGGCATTTTAGAAATTTGTATTTTCTAAACACAACGTCAGCGTCTGAACGCACCATTGAAATGCATCAAGAATTTATAATATTTTTTAATGAGTTTGACAAATGCATTTAGATATTGAGTCTGGTTACACGTCTAGTTGACACAAAAAAAAACAACATCTGGAATTGCGTTTAGATGCAGATGCCAGACGCACAAACCAACATTACCAAAGTTAAAAACTAAGACAAGAAGACACACTAAGAAAACTAAATTTATGAAGTGTATGGACGTCGGATCTGGGGTTGTATTTATCGAATATTGAAAAGAGAAATTAACACTTCCATATTATGATATTTCTGCTTTTGTAAAAAATTATCAGGAAAAATATGAAATAAATGAATAAGATTTGTGTAGGGGTGGGCAAAAAAACCGAAGCCAAGCACCCGACTTGGACCCGATCCAAAAAGTTCTACCCAAATTCAAACCCGAACCCGATAAATTATTCCGTTGGAGTATAAAACCCTAAATCCAAAAAACCCGTACCCGAATCCGATACCTGTAAGGGTTTCCAAAAATCCAAAAACACATAACTACTCATGGAAAAAATACCCTAATTTGAGGATCGTACCATTTAGCTGTGAGTTTTGTATGTGTAATATACACAAACCCAATTCGAATCTGAACCTTAAAACACAAAAAACCCCAAAAAATCCAAAAAACCCAAACCCGAAAAGATATACCCGAATCCGTACTCAAATCCGGTAAGTTATTATATTAGAGAGTAAATTTTTAAACCCAAAAATCCGAACCTGATCGGGTTTTATCCGAATCCAAATCCGAAACTCGAATACCCACCTCTAGATTTGTGTATAATATTATTGCTTGGAAAAGTCTTTCACAGGGTTATGATTTTTCCTAGCCATTTATAGGGTTTATATTCCATAACATACTACACTTGAATACTTAAAATTTGGTATAAATGGACTTTAATATGCAAGATCTGCAATCAATGCGAATTCAAACCCGGTTTCGATTCGCTGCATTAACTTTCCTGAATTAATCTTCTAAGATGTCAAACGACCTCGATGTTCTTTACCTTACCTCACTAGATTTTTCCTCGAAATTCTATTATGGGCTTTGCTGTAAGCCCAGTCACAATTGGACTAGGTTTCTGGTCCATGTCCAAATTCTGACAACAATTTGCCCCCAAGTCTTATGTATCTGGTAAATTTAGAAGACTTAGATTACTAATTTATCTGAAGGCAATATTTTGGCGGTCCCTTCTTTTTAGCATCACTATTTTACATATGTTTTTTCAACTTCTCTTCTCATTTCAATCAAGGCGTCTTTCCGATTCCTGTTTAACCTATCGCCCCCCTTTTTAGGTAACTCCTCTCTTCATTTTTTTCTTACAGAAAGAATAATCAATTTTTCCCAGAAAATCCTAATCATGACTGGTTAGTGACCCTTGACCATACTGACTCCTTCAAATTCTCTGATTTAGAAGTGTAGATCGAGTTCAAAATAAGGTCGTTTTGCCTAGGAACATATACTTTCTCTTGTTTTGCTGCCTAAATTTTATTATTCAAAACTTTTGTTGGGTTTCGCCATGGAGGAGAGGTTTACTCCACACCCTAGGTCCACCTTGTTAGAGCAAAAAGATCTGGATGCTTTGGCCTCCTTTATTAAGGCCTCGTCCGATCTAAACCTTGTTTTAGCTTGGGATAGTGATATCCCTGAAACAATCGTGTTGGGTCACTACTACATCCCCCCCCCCTCTCTTTCTTTTTTGATTGTGGCCTTTATTTTTCTTTACCCAAGATACTGATGAAGTACTCGCATGCTCTTAGGCTTGCTCTTTCTCAGTTCAGACCAAACTCCATTTGTTTGATTCTTGTCGTACAAACTTTAGCCACAGAGTCTGGTGAAAGGGTCACAACTGATGACCTTATGCGCCTATTTGTCATGAAGAAAAATCGTGTTATGAGGATATTCTTTGTTGGAAAAAGATCCATGTTCACCTTTTTTGAGGAGCTACCTAACAACGATGGTACTTGGAGAATTATTTCTTTTACCCGATCTATTCCTCTACCCTCGGAGATGTGGATCATCTAGTTGTTTTGACTGGGGTGATGCCCTGGTAATCCACTAAACTAGGTTTTTTTTTTTACTTTATACTTGTTCATTCTTCTTAGTATTGTTGTCTCCTTGACATGTAAATAGATCCCAGTAGGTCCCACTTACTCCAAAATTCATCGAATGGTTCACACGCCTAAGCAATAGGCCTACTTCGTGGAACTCCTTCCCATGGAGCCAAAATTTTGAACGCGGGATGATCTATTGAGCAAGTTTCTTTCTCCCTTTCTCCTCCAAGCTCTCCTCCGTTTATTCTGACAAGTGTAGAGTCAAAGGAAAAGAAAGAAGATGTTGGCTGAACCTGAAAAGTTGTACAAACGACAGATTGCTGACGCTCTTGACGGGAGGAGGATGAAAGTAGTGGTGAAGAAGAAGAGTAATATCTCAAAGTCCCGTATAGTTATAGAGCTTGTGTCTTCCTCGACTCTGCCTCCAAGAAGGTTGAGAGCGATATTTCCTGCTTTTATTCTTGCTTCTCCTCGTCCCTCTTAAACCTTCATTGTCCTGATGCTAATGCCTCCTTCCCTGCCTGATCTAGTTTCTAGACGGGACACAGGCAAGAAGATGAAAGTTACTGAAAAAAAATAAATGCCCCCAGCTCCGGTGTCCAAGAAATTATGGGTTGATGGCCCCCATAACACATGTATCTTTCTTCATATTCTTTATTCTGTAATTAAGACCGTCCTCACCTTTTTCCGTATTTTCTTACATTTTTAAAGACAAAACGTTAGCTACCCGCCCGGGCAATGCACCGTTGCGTGAAACCAGGGGAATCACTCAGGTCTTTCTATCAGTTTTCCCCTTTCAATCGTAAGAGTTACTTTGACTGCACTATGTCTGTTTCTAAGGTAAGCTGTCTCAAACAAGAACTTTTTTTTTTTTAAGAAATGAAAGTGTGAACCAAACATCCTATTCAGGCCATGGCTGAACACAACCGGACTATCGTGGCATATGAAAGCCAAATTGAAACTGAAAGCAGAAGGTGATCAAATGAGATTGGAAAACGCGAGATTGCGAGCTTAAGAAGATGAACAAGATGCCATCATAGAAAAAGCTAAGGATTTCCTTTCCAAAGCTAGTATGCTAAGAGAGGAGAAGAATGTGGCTCGAGCTGAAATTAATGTACTGAAGCGAAGTCTCCTTCGTCCATGGGAAAGTCTTCAAAATTTGCCTTCAATATGAAGTTTTAAACTATCTTAAAACGTGTTTTGCTTCATTTTTTTAATCTTTTTTGCTTGAAAACATGTAATAACCTCTTGAAAATAAAAATAATTAAAAATTGGCTTTAAAACACTTAAATCATATTAAAACATGGTAAATCATCCTTTAAATAGGTAAAATACAGGGTTTTCACATATTCACTCGACCCTCATCCTTCTTTGAAGAACAAGTCAATTGCGGGAATGGATGATTTTGGAGAATCCTTTTCTTTCTCTCAGTAAATATCTATGGCAGAAGGTAATTCTCCCATCATCTGGAACACTTTTACACTAAAAGGTCTGAAGATTTCTTTTGAGCTTTTCTGCCACCTAGATGAGGAGAAAGCCGTTCAGGCGAACAACTTTTTCACCAGTTATAGGAGGGTATCTCCAGGTCTAATGATTCTTTACAAAGATCGATCCTTTGTAATCCATTCGATTATTTTGTGTAGGTTAGGGATAGATATCATATCAAGCTTGAAGAACTTTGACAATTAGGAAGTTATCTTCCAAAACCGTGTCTACCTTAATATCAAACTGTTGGAAAGTGAACCTTGGGAATGGGAAAGAAATGGGTTATGCAGATGGGCTCCAATGCCCGACGTATTGCTCCAAGCAATTTTTCCTCTGGATGAAGACGATGATCCTCATTTGTGAATGGTTTCAAGCATAATCTGGGAGAGAACACTACAAGAAAAATTGATATTCTTAGAACGGGATAAGCAGTATTCTACGTGTTTAATGGTGTGTCTATAAACAGTATAACAATGGTAGCTATATTAGGACCCCCCATATGATAGCATTTTTTCTTGTGCTATTAAAAAGTTGACTATGATAGCTTTAATTAAACCAGAATGGTTTTGCTAAACCAATTTAATGCTATGATCAATTGTAGCTCATTTTTTATGCTATGATCTATTGTTTTGTAGCAGTTTTGTAAATGAGATATTATGTGTTGTTATGACAATGATATATTGTTATTGAAATTAACACGAAATGACCCCTGTTTTGCATAATTGAACCCTGATTTATAGAAATACATAATTCATAATCATCAAATCCAACCTATATAATACAAATCTCAATCCAACACACATACCCCTAGTCTTAAACTAACATCAGTTTGACTAATAATCCAAAAAAACAAAGTACAAGCAGCACTAAACATGTGCCAAAGGTGATTTGTACCACATAATCCATAGATCGAATCGGATTATTCTCGTTCATCTCTATCAAACTAGGATCTTCTGGCTGAAATACAGTAAACAAAACCTCAATTCAACATGTTGCTCCAATGAATCAGCCAAAGATGATTTCTTGAACTTTTCATAGTTCTATCTAGACATGGATTTACCTTAACTATGTCTCTTTTCAAAATCATACAAAAATCAGAAACATGGTACCATTTTCTTGCTTACTTTTGCTACGGGCTTCGCTTCAGCCAACGACTGACACAAGAGAAAAAAATCAGATGGAAACATTATAAATCAGTTGTAACTGTATCCTTTCAAAAAACACCATTTCTTCAATAAAAAAAAGAGATTATGTATTATGAAACCTTCTCTTGTTATTACTCTCTAATAAAGAATCAAGACCGCTCCCAACCAAGGAAAGATTCTTTAGATTCTTAAAACCTTAAACAAAACAATGGGATCCACCCACAACCATAATCAGGACTTTATGGTAGCCTTATGGGTCCTCTGTTTTTAAGTTGTAGAGCTTTAATGATATCACTTCCATCCACCAGAGGTTTTAAATCTCATAATAACTCAAGATCACCATTTGCATCACAAGAACTCCGGAGTTCTTATAATAAAATGTGTTGAAGATCAACACTCTCATGATGAAGAGTTGGTAGAAATTGAGGTTGATACATCTAATGATCTGTTCCTATTAAATGATAGTCCACCACATATTGCAATTGAATGTGAATTAAAGACAGATGAAACAGATTCATTGATTGACCATAGTCAATTGATTCAAGAACAAGCCAATAATCATTCCACATATTCAATTCTGGAAACTCGTGGGCCATATGTCTTCCACTGAATCTCTGGATGTTTATGAAGATTTGTCTACAATTGTTAGGTCACATTTCTTGATGTCACAATTTGATCTTGAATGTCCTGCTAGTATTGCATGCCAAATTTTTGATTCAATGCCACAAAGAACAAAATTGTTGCAAAATTTGAGAAAGAAAACATTTTCAAACTTGGTGCTTCAAGTTCAAAAATTTGATGTTAGACAAGAAGATCTCCAGAATATCTTATTAGCTTTTCTACATATGAGTGCTATTGAAACATGATACTCAACCACATTTAAGCATGTGAGACTTATAAGACGAACACACATGTCAAGGCTGTGGTGTGAAGTGTGGATGACACAAAATTTACGAGAGCCGCAAAAGTTTACATTTGGTGATGTGCAGTTCCAAAATAAAACATAAATGGAGATCTAAGTTCCAAAACTCAGTTTCAGAGTTGGTGTTATGCTTTACAGTACAGAGCTGTCCACTAGTTATGAAAATTCATGGGATTTCTTATGGACGAGAGGATCTTCCATAGTGTTTGCTATTAGAGAACATTATGAGATGTTCACTATGCTAGAGCTGTTAGCATGAGATTAGAATCGATTCACTTGGATGATATAGCTACTTCTTGGCACAGATCACCAGTACAATCTGATCTTGGCAGAACTGGTGTGAAAGATTGGGCATCATATAAGGTTTTATTGTAGGAAATGTTTGATGAGGTTTGGGATGATTCCATAGCTGAATTAAAATAGTTGCAAGAAACTAAAAGAATCATGGATTATCATTGAGAAGTTTCAACTGATTAAACCACAAACAGTAAGCCAATGTTTGTTGTTTGGTAGATTGTATGAAAGAGCTCACTCTAGGAAGACAAGTCTTATGAATTGGACCATTTCGAAAAACAAGGGTGAGAATAAAGGACATATATTTCCATGAGGATTCTGCAATGCCCATTACACAATGCTAAAACTAAAAACATTCTTCCGAATGTAAAGATGAGTGAAGAGTTGATAAGAATTTAGGACGAAGAGAATAGTGTGCATATTTATGTTAGTGCAACAAAATTGAACAAGGACAGAGGAAAAAATGAACATCTCTCTATGCATTTGTGTGTCTAAAATTTAAGAAATTTTTATCCAGTGAAGCGATGAGCAAAACTGTGATGTAATGGAAGAGCCTACTATTGGAGAAGATCAAAAGCAGCACCATGGAGATAGTGAGACTGCACACCCGGATAAACATATTGTGGTCATCGAGAAGAATAAAGCAATACCTCTCCTTCAAGCAGGTCCAAGAATGTCGTTCTTACATGGAAGTCCACGAGAATAAATTCATTCACGGAAAACATTGCATATTAAGATCAGAGATGAGGAAGTTTGGATTGTTATGCTTTTGGCTCATTATATTTTGGAAGTTCACAACAATCTTATTTCTCTGATTGTACTAAAAGCAGTAACATCAACTTATCCAATGACTGAACATCTCAATTCTTTCTTGGTTGGAATCAGTAGTGATAAACAACATTCAAGTTCTTTACTTCGAGCCAACCAAATATGGAATCATGGTGGCGTTTTCTCTATTGCTGAAGCTATAGTGGAGTTACTTGTAAACCTTGTGGTCAAGGTTTTTCAAACAAGGAGGATTTGTTACAGGAAATAGTAAGTGAAGCAGAAGAAGAGCTTAAGTCAAGCAAATGTTTATTTGAAGTGAAGCATAGTTGCAAATTAAAAAAGAGGGTTTGATTGAACCAACAGTTCTAGTTTTAACATAGACTTTAAGTACTGAAGCACTGGATGATAAACACGTGGATGATGGAGATTAAAACAAGTTGGAGTGTTGTTACACAGATATACCAGAGACGTGTAGCTTGAAGAGAATCAATCAGATCATTTTATTGAAATTGTATTTCTTTTCTTCTTCTCTTAGTAATTCTGTATTTGGTATTATCATTTTTGAAGCTGGAATTGAGCTTGGACATGGTGTGTCATGAATATTTATTCGATTTGAAGTGAAATAAAGTGAAATCGTTTCTTGAAATTGAAGTTGTGTTTCTCTTTATTAAATCATTTCTTGAAATTAAATTTGTGTTTCTCTTTATCAAGAGGCAACAACGGGTGGGGAGAGGTGGAACCTTTGAGTCCTCGCAACACTAACCAACCGCAACAATCGTGTCGAGCAAGAGAGTAGCACCAGAAACGAGGAAAGGGTGGTAGAATCACAGGAGGAATAGAGGAGGAAAGCGAGTGCAAGAGAGCAGCGCCAAAGATAGAAGATTTAGAGAGTAGAGAGATTTTTTTTTTTGGTGAAAGGAGGAAATGTCTAAGTCTTCAAGTTTTAGTGAATCATTTGGCTAAGTGTTAGGGAATAAGTTTTGTTATCTTTCCACTCAATGATTTCTATTTTAACGTTTTTAAATGCTATTATATAGTAACCAAGGTCACAAACCAATCTTTAATAGCAGTTCAAAAACCGTGTTATTAGCATGTGCTATTAATGAAAACTTTTTTTGTAGTGAAAAGTTTATGGTATCGGTCTGAGTAGTAAATACCCCTATCTGAACTGTTCTTCCCCTTGATTTTCTTCATATATCAATAAAGAAAAATGTTTTTCCAAATTGGAATGTTTAGTAAAAAAACAGGTAGACCCGAACTCGAGCTGCCTACATACCCACATATGGAGATTAAGTGTTAACGTAGTTCTACTTAAATATTAAATAAAAGCTAAACGTAAAACTTCTTCAAGTTTATGGATGGAGTTCCAGGATCGCTTGACCGGTTCTTTATCCAAAGTTTCTAGTTGATATACTCCGTTGCGAATTACTTGAGTAACGCGATATAGACCTTCCCAATTCACTTTGAGTTTACTGGCTTGATATCCAATTATGGTCATTTAGAAATTTAATGTGACTGGTTGGAATTGGTGAGACAATGATAAAAATATACAAGGTATTTTTTTGGTTTTAGAACGCTGGACTGAGTCTATGTTGTCATTGAGTGACAAGTTGGAGCAGGTACGGTGGCTGGACAGAAACATGACGTGGAACCGGCTGTGATGGTGGAGCCGGATGAGCAGGTGGTGGAAATGCTGGTGGTATTGCAGACTGAAGAATGGCATGAAAAATAGGAGAAGGATCATCTGCAATATCAGACAATTGTATGTGCTGGAGTTTGAATTCGTGTTTGCGGCTGGAAAGATGGATTCAAAAAATACAACATGGTTAGATACGATGATCTTCTTGATTTTAAGATCAAGACATATATAGCCACGATGTTGAGAGGGATATCCAAGAAACAGAGCCAGAGTTGATCTCGGAGAAAACTTGTGAAGGTTTGAATGGTTGATGTTGGGAAAATGAAGACACCTAAAAACTTTCAAATGACAGTATTTTGGTGTTTTGTTGAAGAGAAGTGTAAACGAGATGTTGTTTTGAATAGCAGAAGAGGGGATAATATTCAAAATATGTAGCGCCTCAACCCAATAAGTTGGTTCAAGCTATGCTTGAAAGAGAAGAGCTCGAACCACATTATTGATTTTGCATATCATGCGCTCAGATTCCCCGTTTGTGATGTATGAGGACAAGAGAATTTCACTTTAACTTCATTTGTATCGAAATACTGCTGAAATTGAGTGTTATTAAATTCTCCACCATTATCACTCAAGTTGTCACTGCGGAGAAGAGCTTTCAGAGTGCAAAGATCCTTCACTAAAATACCAAAAGGATCAAACTCTACAAAACACCAATTATTTATCGTATATTCACGAACATAAATAAGTTTTTTGATAATTTGTGGTGTGAAAAGGATAT
Source organism: Cardamine chenopodiifolia (assembly GCA_963922655.1). Taxonomy (NCBI): domain Eukaryota; kingdom Viridiplantae; phylum Streptophyta; class Magnoliopsida; order Brassicales; family Brassicaceae; genus Cardamine; species Cardamine chenopodiifolia. Next base: position 9,233,509 of record OZ000486.1, on the reverse strand, counting down.
GATTTAGAGAAAGAGGACGAGTTGAAGAGGAAAGAAAAGAGAAGCAAGACGAGCTGAAAAGAATTTTTAAACCATTTCCAATAATAACTGACTGATTGATGTTATGCTTAAGGCCAGAATGAATCATACATGCTGAGCCTACTAAGTGAGTTGTAGTACTCGTGTCAATGTACTAATCAGCAACATTAGGATCATCAAGAGTAATCGTGTTGAAAGCATGAGAAAACTCAGTCGTTGGTTGAGCAATATGTTTTACAATATCAACATGTTGGTATTTTTCTGATGGAAGTCTGGATCTCATGAAACTGCTAGTATTTGCTGGCTATGGAAAATTCATCCAAGGAACAAACTGGTTTTGCCACTGGAAGAAAGGATCCGACCAGTAGACGTTTGGACTTAGACCATTGCAACCGTTGTTGTTGTTGTTATTGTTTTCCTGTTGTTGATGTTGTGGCTGAACTGCTGTCATAGATTTATTGTTGGAACTTTTTTTTGACAAAGTTCCTTTGGTCATTTTTCGATAGATTTTTTGGTGAATACGTTCATCGAAATGACCGGCTGTTGGGCACCACATAATAGTAGCCGTGAGCACTACATGATGGTGTTTTGGAATAATGGAGGTCTAAAGTGACTAGCTTGACTATGGGTTAAATGTCACACTTTAGAATTTAGAGAAGAAACTCAAATCACATGTGTGCCGAGTCATGTTGGATGTGGGTTATGAAATTTGGAATTTGAATAAGGGGCTTACACCAAATGATTATTCTTATTTTTTTTTTCCAAATTCACTTATGTTATTTTGTTGATTAATTCAACAAATATCTCTTTGTAATTGATTGTAGGTTGTAATAAAAAAATCAGTCAAGGCATTAAGATGAGAATGAAGTCTCATAATTAGTCATTAATAAGCCATTCTCCTCTTTATTTCTCAAAGAAAAACTGTTGGGTGCTTTGGTATATAACAAAGACTTCATCTTCTCAATTTGATGGATCGAACACACCAACAAACAAATCTCCACATATATTTTCTCTTTGTTTTTATGAGTCGTGAGAGTACACACATTACTAGCATTCGTTCAGCTTTTGATTTTGAGTGCTGCAAATCAAAAAGAAGGTGCGGTTGTATCCTGAAATTCTGATTGCATAACACCGTCACACTACGGGCGATTAAAGAATTAAGCATAGAGTGTCTCGCCTCCGCACAAAGTGTTATTCATTCATCAAATTTTGGTATCTAGTGTTATAATTTTTGATTATGTGTTTATCTTTATCAATAACGATTATTTAGTTTGCCATATCGTAGGAATCAAAGTTTTGCATTGATCACTACTCACCATCAGAGCTGAGAAAGACGATGAATGATCTAAATGAGTTGCTGATGGTTTGTGAGCTTTCTTTAGGCGTGACTCCTCCATTTCAAACATTGATTTTGCTTCTTCAAAGCTGGGAAATGGATCTTTGTGGTTGATCACATTAATAATGTAATCAAACTTTTCATTCAGCCGATTGAGAAGATATATGATTAGTGTGTCATAACTCACTGGAGCATTAACATTGGCGAGCAAATCAGAGAGTGACTTCAATTTCTGACAATAGTCCTTAATCGATTGGTCTCCAATCAGTTATACGAAGCTCATTGTCTAGTTGAATAGTCTGAGCTTCTTTGGTGTTGCAGAATTGATTCTCAATACCAAGCTAAATGTCTCGTGTTGTGCCTGAAGTTTAGAAGGAGCTGTAAAACAATAAAGGAGCAAATGTTCCGTAAATCTAAAGTTTCATGAGGCCGTTGCGCTTTTGCCATTGAGTACCATCGTCATGGCATAAGACATCGAATGTCAAAAAATGTATGAGAAAGAGCTCACGTCACACATCATAATTGTGATCATCGAAATCAGGTATGATGGTATGTGCGATTTGATGTTAGTCACACCAAATGCTCTTTCAATTGCTGGTATGTGCGATTTGATGCTCTTCCAAATGCTCTTTCACACATCATAATTGTGATCATCAAAATCAGGTATGATGGTATGTGCGATTTGATGTTAATCACACTAAATGCTCTTTCAATTGCTTGCACAACCATTAAGAAACATAAAAGAAAACGTGAAGAAAAAATATGAATTGAAAGTATGAATTCCCTCTTAGGGGCTCATTCTCATTAACAATGGCATTATAAAGCCAAGATAGTTACAAGATCTCAATGATATACAAAGATATGAAATCTAAACAGGTAACCAAACAAGTATCTACAAGAATATACGAAGAGAATATGCTATATCTCTATCAATAACAATAGGAACAAAAAAGTTTTGCATTAAATGGTCAAATTTTCTTGATTTTTAGGTTTAGTTTTTCCCAGCTCCGGATCCGGTTGATGATCCAATGACAATTCCCTAAATTTTTTTGTCGGTTTAGTGGAAAATAGAAGTTGCGTGCTTTTGCACATTTCATAAGATGATCTGCACGAACATTCTCACTATGTTGAATATATATAATCCTAAAAGATGTGAATAAATTCCTAAATAAAGAGAAATATTTAAGCTTCAAAGAAAATGATGGCCAAGCTTCTGGATTTGCATTGATGGCAGTAAGATCTGAGCAATTTTGTAACAAAGAGGACGTTCGTCAATGAGATAGCTGCCAAACTATGTATGGTCCAGACAAGAGCCTCCAACTCTGTATGAAGAGGGGGAAATGCAACATCGAGAACCTTTCAGCCCTACATGAAGTATCTCCTCTCTAATGGTTACAAACTATCCTTGTCCGCTCCTTAATTCTGAGTCATCGCACGATCCATCCGTATAGCAAAGTGGGGTATCTCGAGATAGTCTCTCCACTGCTGCATCATTGTGCGGCTTGTTTGGCGAGGCTTCCTTCGTTTTTTTCTCTCCTTCATGCTTCTTCTTCTTGGATGAAAATGTCAAGGGTATCTCAAGGATGTTCGCTAATATTCTTGAAGATTTTTTGATTCTTTGTATTCCAAATATACCACATATCCCAAGGAAAGATCCTCAAAGTCTCTTCATCAACTCCATAGTCCTTTCCTTGCCAATATAGATTATCCACGTTGTAGAACAATGATTACAAAGGGAAGATATTTGGAGCCGAGAGAATATTCAATAATGTCCATACTAGTTTGTTGGAGGAAATTCAGAAAGGAGGTGATTAATAGTCTCTTCCTCCACTTCACACCGTGGATATGATGATTAATAATCTCTACCAATATGTCGATAAAAAGGCGTTGACATGAAGCCAAACAGCTCAAGATGCATTGTCACACAAAATGCTTGAGTTTCAGTGCAAGTTTTAATTTTCATGTTTGCGCCTGAAGTATCGTGACACTTGGTCCCTGAAGAGGGTGGTCATAAGCATAACCCAGATTTGACAGAATAATTGCATGATTTTGTCAAAGTCCAGCAATATATGTCGTTTGATGCATTATGACTTTGTTTAGTCCCTAATATCAGGGTGATTTTTTCTAGGGGAAAAAGTTTCCGGAGAAGATCCATTTTCTATTTCTTGGATTCAAAATCAATCAACGTGTTGACAAATACTAATGGATCTCTATTCTTGGTAAGACCCTTTAGAGGGTGGGCTAGCTCGTTAGGTGTCCAAGGCTCTGTCCAAATACTTGTTCTAAATCCTTCTGAGTTCCGATCTTAGAAGAAGTTTAGCTGCCAGCATACTTTGTCATTCATAGGATGGACAGTTAGATACTTGTATATCCAAAGGACTACAATATCTAAAATATCTCCCTTTTAATACTTGAGAGAGTAATGACTCGGGGAATCAGAATAATATTCATAATTGTTTGGCTAATAGGGCGATATTAAAAAGTTTTAAAGTCCAAAAACCCTACCCTATTGGCTAGCAATGTACACAATTGGTCTCATGCTACCCAATGAATACCTCTGCAGATACTCCACAAGAAGTTAGCAATCGCACTACTAAATTTCTAGCAGATAACATCTGGTAGCAGATAACACGACATTACATATGTTCAAAGAGTTTGCACTTGTGACTTGATCAACACCTCTTTACCTCATTTGGAAAGAAATTTAGTGGTCCATGAATTAACCCAAATTTGGAGACGATCGCACATGTTGTCTAGAGGTTTTACCCTATAATAATACTGCAAGTGCACAGTAGTATTCGTAATAGTATAATCGGGATCGAATTCATAATGACCAATAGAGTATGCTATGAATTTAAGATGATTTAAACTAAGCTAAGATGCAAATGATTTATGTCAAACTCGATGTAAAATTAATTAAATTCTATTAAATAAAAGTGTGAGAATTCATTCAGAAAATCATGATAATGAATGTATCAATTAATATAAATGCGTTAAAAACCGTTCTAGAACTTGAATAACGAATATAAAGTTATCTCGCTTTTGCGTGTAATAACTATCTATGCAACAAAAATCCCCAGTAACAAAGAATCTTTTGTCAATAGAAATCCATGCATGCAATGAGATCCTAATTTGATATGTTCACAAAGTGCAATAACTTCAACTGTCGTTGGCTAATGACACTTTTCCCATCCAGGATATATCCATCGATTTAACACACTTTTGGTGTCACGATAAGATTGATTAAGGGCAGAGCATAATTGACCAAATTAGACAAAGCAATAAAGAATAATCCTAGATGAAGAAATGAATCATTATCAATCAACCTAACAAAGATCTACATGATTATCCCCTTAAGAAACTAAATAACCAATGAAATATCTACCCACACATGCAAAGAGAATACATGATAAATATAGATGAAGAAATCATAATATAATTACAATTACAAAAGATTAACAAAGGAGTTTAAGAATATGAGAAAAATGTTTAGAACTGAGCATAGAGGCTAGAACTAGGTCTAAAAGTTGATTCTTAGGTTTATGTAGTGAATATAATGGATTCTGGTCAGTGATGATTAATTTTGGGCTTCTAAAATCACTTCTTCTTGGCTCAAAACCGATCGGTACTAAGGCATAACCGATCTGTACTCGTCCCAAGTTATATAGGTCACTACTCATATGCGAGCCAGCTTGACCTGTCTTCAATAAATTGGCCATCAGTTTTTATCACACCATTAGATTTCCCTCCTACCACTTGTAAATGATAACTAAATTCCTCATATAGCTTGTGGAAAAATATGAGCAAGATATAAAGGTGGAAAGTCTTCCGTAGGAGGCCAAACTTCTGATGTTTATGTGAAATAATCCAAGAACTCTTTATACATCTCCAATCATCCAAACTAATCCAAGAACTCTTCATATACTCCACAACATCTCAAAACCTGTCAAAACTCAATAAAAAACTAAAATACAATAAAAAATCTTTAACTCAAAAAAGACTCAGAATAAATATTAATACAATGGTTAGAAAGGATAAATATGGGACTTATCACACCCCATGGTTGAACCTTTGTTTGTCATCAAGAAAGAACAATTGAAAAATCCAGATCCAAAGAATTAAGAACAATTAAAAAATGGTGTTAAAGACTCTAAAAACCAAAAAGACTCTAAAACTAAATGAAATCAGAGTTAACACAACCCCCCTAGCCTTTAATCCTTGCTTGTCCTCAAGTAAGAAAAATTCAAAATTCAAAATCCAAAGAAATAGTTTGAAGAACAAGAACTCACATATCCTTGGGAACAAACTTACCTTGGGCTTCTTTTCCGTAGACCGCATTAAAACCATGCCAGAGTAGACCTACTATATATACTTGACCATGAGTGTAGCAATAGCCAATACTCTAAATCCCGGGATCACAAAGAACTCTCATAATCAACGAACTTAACCTTTTGACATCTAGTAAAAGTGTGTGCACTATCACAAAAGGATTATCAAACATGTCAATGGTCTTGGTAATAAGGTTCTTTTATAGTGGCTCATGTGTTGTGTGCTATCCTAGCAAATATAAGGAAGCAAATCATTGTGCAAAATCACAATGAGATGAAGACCAAATGTTGGTACACAACCCCACGAACCTTGGAATCTCTATAAGGATAAATTTTCTAACTGAGTTACATTGGTGCCTAACATTTCACATTAGACTCTAAACAGACTGTATTCCGATTTCTTCTTTGTTTTCTTTTCCTTTTTGTTTTTATTCTCTTTATTCATTTTTTAGAAGGGGAAGCTGGAACCAATTCTAGTCAATATTTCTGCAACAAAGACAACTCAAACGTGTATTAACTATGTAAAGAGAGCATTGAATATTACCAGAGAACCTTGGAATAGAAAGATGTGTCGATCCGTATACTCCATAGTTTTTTGCAAATGAATACATATGACAATGAAAACACAAGAATGCATGAGGTATCCAAAGATGGTTTAGGTGAGGGTGTGGTACTAGATTAAAGATGAGTCTAGCCATTTAGAATTAGCTAGAGTGGTAAAACGATGAAAATAAAACTCTGAATGTATGATCCATGACATGATTACCAAGCCCTTAAGTGAGATAAATTAAGTCCAAATTCAATGTTCCACTTAATAAGGCTGAATTCAATCATCCAAGTTTCAAAGTGATAGGGACTTTCTTGTTTTTTGAGTATGCATGTACTCGTTCCAATATCGGTTCTGACACCGAACAAAGCAACAGTAAGTCGTGAGAAAGTCGTCCCAAAACAGTAAGTTCCTAGAAAAGCTCATAGTTCCCTCGATTTGACTGAATAAAATTGGAAAATGACTCAAAGAAAAGAAAATTCACAAAAATAAATATATTATTAGTAATTTGGAGAATCCTCCCCTATACTTAGTTTACACCATCATGGTGTAAAAAGAAATCAAAAGGAAGGGAACTACTTCGACAATAACAATATATAAAATACAATGAAAAAATTTAAGAAAAAAAACCCAGTGATTTCGTGTCTGCATCAGAGTCATTACTGATTTGTGGATCCTGTTTACCAATCGGTTGTTGTGAGATTCTGCATCGATCAGTGACAATGTGTACCGATCGGTTGAGATGGTTAATTGTAACGATCGGTACAACAAGGGTATCGATTGGTACTCAGTGTATAAAACATCTATTTTGTTCGCATCTTCTGCGTTTAGCACATATTCCTGAAATTTACTTAACAACAGATGTGATATCACCGTAATGTAACCTAAGAAGCAAAAACCAAAATCAAAGAAAAAGAAAAGAAAATTTCAAACTCAATGGGTTCCCTCCCATAAGAACTTGTTTAAGATCACTAGCTTGACTGTGGTTTAAGGCGTTAGCTGGAATGAGAATGTCATCTTTCCTCAGAACAAGCTCTCCAATCAGTCTTTTTAAGCTCTAAAACTTTTCTCAACAGAACATTCCCTACTTCTTGGCCTTTCTCTTTGAACTCCGGAATGAGGATGACTTTAACTTTAAAGAAAGGCTTTGATTTTCCTTTTTACTTCATCTTATACTCAATGGTGTGTCCAACACATCTCTACTGTACCAAGGTTGCATGAGAATCTCCAATCACTCTCTCGGTCTTTGGCTTGTTTCTTTTCTTGACCTTCGTGGATGTCTTTACAAAAGAATCGGTCGTCAAGTTAACATCGGAGAATCCATGATGAGGAAACTTATGATACTTTTCCTGAACTCCACCGTAGAAGATGTTCATCAAGTTAACATCGAAAAATACATGATAAGGACAGTCTCTAAGACATTCTCTAAATTGCTCCCATGCCTCATAGAAAGATTATGTTGCTCCTTGCTGGAATGTGGTGATATTGATATAAGTGCATAAGTTATTCAAGAACAATGCTCTACACTGATTCTACAATGTAATCGAGCTTGGTGCCAACGACTTAAACCATTTGCTCGCTTATCTCTCAAGGAGGATTTAAAGAGCTTGCACATTAAGTAATTAATAGAGAGTCCATTTGTCTTAATCGTGCTTCCCAACTCCTCAAAAGAATTAATATGATCCATTGGACTCTCTCAAGGCAGTCTATGAAATGGCTTTTGCGACACCAATTTGATCACCTTAGGTTTGATCCCATAAGCTTTTAACTTGACTTCTGGTAAATGCATCGCATCATGATTCGTGTAAACCTGTATAGGCTGTTGTATTAACCCTGAGTCCTTTGTCGAGCAGCTGGATGTTTTGCACCAATAGCCCTCTGATTAGCTGGCAGCATACCAATCAGTATTGGCATTTTACCGATCAGTGGAGGACCGTTGTTATTACCGACCGGTAGTGGGATGTTACCCATCGGTAATTGAGGTGGTGGTGGAAGGTTCAGAGGATTACGAGCTGCAACATTAGGATCCACAATTCTTTGATCTTCCATCTTTGCTTCATATGAAACACACTAAAAATGAGAACGAAAAAGAGAGTTAGTAAATTTGAAATAAAATAAAACTTTTAGACTAAATCTAAACCAAAAATTTAAAGGTACTCGTAACTTATCCTCGACAATGACGCCAAAAACTTGTTATCCAAAGGTTTTATCCTAAAATAATACCGCAAGTGCACAATAGCATTTGTAGTAGTATAATCGGGATCGAATTCACAATGACCAATAGAGTACGCTATGAATTTAAGATGATTTAAACTAAGCTAAGATGCAAATAAGTTATGCCAAACCCGATGTAAAATTAATTAAATTCAATTTAATAAAAGCATAAGGTTGTTAGAATTCATTAAAAAATCATGACAATGAATGCATCAATTAATAGGAATTCGTTAAAAACCGTTCTAGAACTCGAATTACCAATATAAAGTTATCCCGTTTGTCGCGTGTAATACATATCTATGCAAAGAAAATCTCTAGCTACTAAACCGTCGTTTGTTAATAGAAATCCATGCATGCAATGAGATCCTAATTCGATATGTTCATAAAGTGAAATAACTTCAACTACGATGGCAAAGGACACTTTTTCCATCAAGGATAGATCCATTGATTTACAAACACTTTTGGTGTCACATAAGATCATTTAAGGGCAGAGCTTAATTGGCCAAATTAGACAAAGCAATGAAGAACAATCCTACGTGAAGAACTGTATGAATCATTCCCCAACAATCTAGCGTAGCTCTACATGAATATCCCCTTAGAAAACTCAATACCCAATGAAAGATCGACTCACACATGCAAAGAGAATACATGATAGTGACAGATGAAGAAATCATAATAGAATTACAAAATAATAACAAATGAGTTTAAGAATATGAGAACAATGTTTAGAATTGAATTAAGAGGCTAGAATTAGATCTAAACGTCGAGTATTAGTTTTATATAGCGAATATAATGGGTTCTGGTTGGTTTGATTAATTTCGGACTTCTAAATTTGCTTCTTCTCAACTTACAACCGATCGGTACTCAACCCAAGTTATACCGGTCGTTACTCATCTGCGAGCCAGCTGGATCTGTCTTCAGTAAATTAGCCATCCTGTTTTATCGCACCGTTATATTTCCTTCAAACCACTTTGAAATGAAACTAAATTCTTCCTCTACCTTGTGTCAAAATACGAGAAATATCTAACGGTGGAAAGTCTTCCATTGAAGACCAAACTTATGATGCTTCTGCGTCATCCTGCAATTCCAATCATCCAAAATAATCCAATACCTTTTCCTTTACTCCAGAACATTTCAAAACCTGTCAAGACTCAATGAAAGACCAAAAGACACTAAAAACACTCTTTGACTCAAGAAAAGACTCATAATAAATATTAATTCAGAAATGAACAATATGGGACTTATCTGCACAAAACAGCAAATTCTTGGGCTTTGAAAACATGAATCTTCTCCGGTAAACCCAGATAAGTCCCCATTCCTCTTTCTTGGTCTATTCCAACGAAGCTCTTGATTTCATGCATTACATTGGTAGAAACCTCTGCCCCAAACATAACAGAAGATTTTGAGAACTTAATCTCCTGACCCGATTTCTCGCCATAAAATCAGATAATTTCGCATCGTGACTCGAAACCCATCTTCTTCATTATGGCTCAAAGGAATGACCATTCCATTTTTCATATGCTTTGCTCATATCTGTTTTTAGTGTCATAAAATTCTTTTGATTTTCTGGGTTAGATCTAAAAGCATGAAAATTCTTTTGAGTTATAAGATTATTATCTGTAATCAATTTGCCTGCCATAAACGCATATAATGTTTTAAAATTGTGGTAAGTCTCAAAAGAAATTATCACGTGTAAAATATTGAACTGTCAATTGTAACTAACCATGTCACAAAGTCGGACAAGTGTGGACCAGACCAGTCGAATAGTCGATAACTTCATATCATAATTTAACTATCTTGTCAAAATAGTTAGAAACTGTTCGTGAAATCTAGGCCCTGTTGTTTATTAGGAGAGGAGATTTGGGCAATCATGGGCAATTTGGAGAACAGGTTTGCGAGTAGTTTCTGATAGTGTCTCTGCCGCCAGTGATGGCCGGAGAGAAGGTTCAGAAAGTTGATGATGTCAGTTCATGTGGTGATCAAGCATTGGATTTGGGGTCAAACTCGTGATAAGATTTTTCTGTTGTTGAAAAAGACAACTATTTCATGGATGTTCATTCTTGCAACAATTTCTTTTATTTTTTCTTTGTAATTTGTGGTCGCCGGAATGTGTCACAGAGACACCTAAAAGAACAAGCTAAAGTCTCGGGCGCGTATAAACTTTGGTGCACTCAACTATGAATTAACAACTGTTTAGGGATTTAAACACATAGTTTTGTCTGATTAAACATCTCCTATTTGACATTTTCCACGAGAATATATTTCTATATTTTATTATTAGTGTTTCATATCTTACTTGCAATCGCACATTTTCGCAAACTCTCCCCATGTGTGATACATCACAGTTGTGATATGTGTGGGACTTTACTCAAAGTATGTGGGAACAAGAACAGAGTTGCCTGTTCTGCTCATTTATATTATTTTTTTAGAGACTAAACAAACCAATTTCTTAAGGAGGACGATAGGCGATTTTGAAGCTTTTAGATTTAGGCTTTCTGTGTTGTCCAAGATGTTGGCGCAGCCGACAGGGAGGAGGTCGGAGGTGGCCGTGGGGGTGCTCCGATGTGAAGAGGGGACTCTAGATGGGGTAGCATCGGAGCTGGCTATAGTTTTGGTGATGAATCGCGAGGGTGTGAGTAAGGGTTCGAAACAGAGTGGGATATCTTTGTTGGCTCAGTCCCCATGTGGTTTGTCGGAAAAGGCTAGGGTGGGTCTTTAAAAGGTTGAGGAGAATCATGTCGAAGTTATCTCTTCAGTGGGTGGGATTTCTACCGAGGATACCGTTGTTGTAGGTGAGAAGTTATCTGGTTCTGTCAGAGAAAAGGATACGACCATGGTTCCGTCACAAGCTCTGCTCCATGAAGCCCAGCCTTCGGTGGGTTTTCCGACAAAAAAGTCATGGGTACAAGTTGCCAGTCGACCAGCCTTATCAAAATTCAGTTGTGAAGTCTCATCGATCGATGGCAGAGAACCGGTCTCTGTTCCTAAGGAAGTCTTGATGGATGCTACGCATCTCTGGGAGTAGTTTCTTGTCAGACGGTTTGTTTCAAAAGCCCACACATCACAAAAGTGCACATCATTATCAATAAGATTTGGAATCTTGGAGACTTAAAGATTGATGCGTTTGAAGTTGACGATACAACGATCAAGTTTCAAATCCAAAATTCAAATGCTAGGCGCTGTGTTTTTCGCCATGGTATGTGGAATATTTTTTACATAACTGGAGATTAAGTCGATGCCTATGTGGGTTGTGATGAAGAACATCCCACAATCGATGTTTTCGTGGAAGGGGCTTAGTTTTCTCACGAGTCCTCTAGGCAGCCATATTTACTTGCATGAAGAAACTGAGCTCGTTACCAATTTTGAAGAAGGTAAAGTGTTTGTTGACGTGGATCTCTCGAAGAAGCTGGTGGAATCTTATTATTTCGCCATCAAAGGAGAGGAGTTTAAGGTCTACTTTGATTTTCCTTGGTTGCCGCCCAGATAAAAGACATGTTCGAAGTGGGGGCATTCAAATGATGGATGTTTGGCGGCATTCAAGCAGGATTCAAAGAGATTGACGATACCTAACGAGTCGGAAGCTATCGTTGATCCAAAGTAGAAAGTTAAGGATGTCGGGTCTAAATTAGGTGGAGAGAAGCAGGGGATAAAAGCTGCTACAAGGGTGTCTGAACCATCAAATGTTAATTCCAAGAATGGTGAAATACAATCTGGATGATCAAAGACTGTTCGAAGATGGGCTAATGTTGATGTAACCAGCTCCGATGGTAGGAATAGTGAGGATATGGAGGTGGAGGAAGGCGAGATCAGACAACTTTCGTCGGAGGATACTTTAACATCAAATGAGTGGTCAACAGTAACTCTTTTGGGTAGCAGAAAATTGGCCAAGAAATCCACGGGTCTAGTGTATGGAGAATTAGTGATTGCGTCACCATCACGGTATGCGGTTTTGAGTACTCATGGGGAGGAAGATGAGGAGTGATTATAGAGGGTTTTTTAGCGGTGGAGATAACAATGTGGGGGGGGGGGGGGGAACCTCAGTGGAGGCTCATCTAATCCCAGACTATGTTTTGGGGTTTCAGCGATGGAGACGAGCGATAAGGACTCGACTAAGATGTTAGTAGGGTATGTTTCGCTGGATTTGTTCAAGTCTAGTTAAACGCTGAGACAAGTAGAGTGGAGACATAGATCCGAGTTCCCTTACCTCGTTATCAAAGATGGCACACAAGTATTTTGCAAAGCCAAATCAGAAAGCAAGGGGGGGGGGAACCTCAAGCGGTATTGGAAAAAAGAATAAACAATTTTTTTTTTATTGTTGAGTTTCTCTTGGAACATTAAAAGTCTAAATAAATCTAAGAATTTTTCAGTGATGAAGGACTTGATCCATTCAAATTCAATGGTTTTTTGGAGGGTTTCTAGGAACAAGAGTAAAAGAAAACGAAGGTAGCCATATTGCTAAAGTTTTCGTAGGTGATTTGTCGATGGTCTCGAATTACAAGTATGATCCGTTGGGTAGAATCTGGGTTGTGTGGAGCAAGAAGGTGGTTTTAACAAAAATTTTCAAGACATGTCAACTTATTTCATGCTTAATTAAGATGGACAAGTTAGTGGAGGATTTCTTATGTAATTTTTCTTATGCCTCAAACTCAATATAAGAGCGTCGTGAGTTATTGGGAGACCTAAAAATTCATCAAGAGTCAGCTCAATTTCGAAGGAAGACATGGATTTGTGTTGACGACTTCAATGAAATTTTAGATTCGACAGAGCATTCCTGCTCTTCATCAGCTCATGTTCCGCAACTAGGTATGATTGAGTTCCAAGATGTTGTTCGACATTTTTCTTTGGTGGATATGGCTTAGCATGGTCCAGTTTTACGTGGTGTAACAAGCGGGAGGAAGGTTTAGTTTGTAAGAAGCTTGATCGCGTCCTTCTTGACAATATATGGCTGCAGCAAATCGCTACTTCTTACTTTGTGTTTGAGGCAAAGGGATGCTCTAATCATCTTTGTGGTATTATCTCTCTAGTTGGTTCTCTTTGTAAGCCAAAGTTCCCTTTTAAGGTGGTGAATGCAGTGGTCAAAATGGCAGAGTTCCAGCCTGTTGTTGAGGCTTTTTGGAACGAAACAACGCCTTTTTTCTCCTTAATGCCTGCTTTGTTCCGCTTCTCAAAGAATTTCAAGTTCCTCAAGCGCATTATTCGCTCTATAAAGCCACAAAAAGATGGACCATTTATCTCGGTGAGCTGAAGAAGTTTATGCGGATCTCTGTGAGAAGCAAAAAGCTACGATGAGTAATCTTGATGCTCATTCTATGATGGTTTAATCGATGGCCTATGAAAGGAGGGAAAAAGTGGCAGGGTTAGAAGAAGAGTTTCTAAAACAAAAGGCAAAGCATCACTGGATTGATGTTGGGGATAGGAATAACCGGTTTTTTTATAATGCAGTAAAGGAGAGTGAAGCTCAAAAATCCGATAAATGCGGTAAGGGATCATGCGAGGCAAATTCTAATGACTAAGGAGGATATTAAGTCAGAGACGGTGAGATTTTACCCGGAATTATTTTCAATGTAGCCCCAAGATGATTCACTATTGTCTTTGGAGGGGATAAGTTGTCTGTTAGACTATAGGTGCTCAGATCAGGATAAGGTGAGACTTATGAGGGATGTTTTGACTTTTGAGATTAAGGTGGTTTTGTTTTTTATGCTGGCTAATAAATCTCCATGTTCATATGGGTACACTGTGGAGTTTTTCAAAGAGGTTTGGCCAATTGTTGAGAAGGATTTTAATGTGGCGGTCCAAGCTTTTTTCTGCTATGGTTTTCTACCAAAAGGAATTAATATAGTGATTCTTGCTACTATATGCCAAAAGACGGGTACCATTGTAATAAAGGACTATACGCCGGTATCCTTCTGCTACGTGTTTTATAAGGTTATCTCTAAGCTTTTGGCTAATTGGTTAAAGTTAATTTTACATGCTTTTATAACTCTGAATTAGTCTGCGTGTATTAAGAACTCTTTATTTATTACTGAGATTTCCTTAGTTGCGTGTGCTTATCTCTCTGTTTTTCCTTTTAGTCAAGGAACTTTGCAGGTAAAATATATGGGGCTGCCTCTGTTGACAAGAAGAATGTCTAGTTCGGACTATCAACCTCTAATAGAAAAGATCTACACTAGAATTGGCTCTTGGAAGAATCGTTTTCTTTTCTTTGTACGTCAACTTTAATTGCTTTTGTCGGTGATTGCTAAATTGACAAATTTTTGGATCACTACTTTTAGACTCCCTCGAGCATGCAATCAGGAGATTGAGAGAGTAAATTCAACCTTTATATGGTCATGGCCAGACCTAAATCAAAGGAAGGCGAAAGTAGCTTGGTTTGATGTTTGTAAACCGAAGTCTGAGGAGGTCTTGGACTCAAGTCTTTAACCGAAGCAAATAAGGTGAGCTTCTATAAGGTAATTTGGCGTTTGGTCTCTTCAACGAACTCTCTCTGGGTTAATTGTGTGAAAAAGAATTTGATAAGGAAAGGTTCCTTTTGCTGGGTTAAATCATATATGAGTGCTGGCTTGTGGATGTGGAGGAACATCCTCAAATACCCGGATTCCGCAAAAGATTTTCATAAAGTGGAGGTAAGATTTGGCTCTCAAACGTCTTTTTTGTTTGATAATTGGACTTCTCTTGGTAGACTGTTTGATGTGTTGGGAGATCGTGGAAGCATTGATATGGGTATTAAGATTTTAGACATTTTGGCGGATGTTTTCGCGAACCATAGACCGAGGCGTCGTCGTTTTTAGGTTCTCTCTCATATTGAATATGAAATAAAACGCTTAAGAACGGTGCTTTTTTGGATGAGGACATAGCGTTAAGGTGTAGTAAGGTGAACAGTTTTAAACCCATACTTTCTTCTAAGGACACTTGGAATCAAGTCAGAGCTCAATCGTTGGAAAAAGTTTGGTTTAGAGCTGTTTGGTTTTCTCATGCTACTCCAAAGTTTTCTTTCATCGTTTGGTTGGCTGCTCAGGATTGTCTTTCCATGGGAAATCGTATGCTGACTTCGAATGGAAGTGTTTCGGCAGGATGTGCGTTCTGCTCTTGTTCCATAGAAACTAGAGAACACCTATTATTCTCTTGCCCCTTCACCTCACAGTTTTGGAATAAGCTCACTCACTGTCTTTTCCATCAGGGGTATACAAATTTTTTTACTGATATAATTTCAGCTTTGGCGTCTTCCACAAGCAAGGTTCATCATATGTTCATCCTAAGGTATTGTTCCAAACCTCTATTTATCTTTTATGGCGTGAAAGAAACCAACGGAGACATGGAGAATTTCAAAAGCTCATGGACACGATGGTTCAAAATGTGGAGAGGACAGTCCAGAGTCGTCTTTCAACGCTGTAGAGGCGAGGCATTATGAGGGAGGGGATGCAGTATTGCTTTACTTCAAGGGATTAATTTGTTTGTGTTCAGCTTGTTTTGTTTGTTTCGGTTGTAGTTTTTTTTGCTTTTTCTTTTTTCAACTCTATCAAAAGTGATGGTATTCTTTTTTCCAAGAACTGGTTTTGTCCCAAATGGGTTTTCTAGTATTGGTTTTTAACGAGATCATCACTTATCAATCTTCTATTGTTAGAGCTTTAGCACTTGTTTGTAAAAATGGGTTTTCTTTGAATATAATTTTACATATTATTCAAAAAATTTTTTATCTCTCTCTTTATTACTTGTGTAGCACCTTACGATTTGTATGATCGTATCTTGCTCTCTTTGTATAATGAGAAAACACACTCTTTAGATCTTGATGGATATTTTATTGATTCGAAATGAGTGTATAAATACATAAGTGAAGAGACACAAGTGAAGAGGTGTCTCTTTGACATAACCAGCCAACGGTTATATTATATGATAACCAACTAGCAATTATTTTATGTTATAAGAAATACAATATAGCAGTTATACGAAACTATATGAAACTTAATTATAATCTAACACTCCCCCTTAATTGAGTTTCATTTTCACGCCTAACTTCATCCATAAGTCTTCAAATCTGCTCGTGTTCAAATTCTTTGTTTTGATGTCAGCGACTTGAGTTTCTCCAGGATAATAATCAAGCTTTATTAGTCCCTTTTGCTCTGCTTCTTCTTCTACACCTTTAATGTGAGGTGTGAGAGGAGTTTTCACACTTTTGTAATCCTTCATTTCAAACTTCTCTATCATTCGAATCTCTTCTTCTATGGTTTCTCTCCCTGCTTTATCTTTAACGACTTCATCAAGTACTTGAAGTTCTTAAGCCATCATCAAACATATCTCATGTATTTGAGCTATCTCCTCTGTTTCATCAGACCGTTGCATCAACTCATTGATTGACTTTTATCCTCTTGGTCTCATTGGAGATTTTTCTTCATCTTCAACCTGAGGGAACACGATGACACTTGTTCCTTGATCTTTTTGATCCTCATTGAGACTTGGTTTTAATTGGTGAGAAAAAAAATTTCTTCACTTCTTTCTAAAATGATTTAGAATGTTTTGATTTTTTTAAAATGTTCATAGTTACAAATATATACACACTCTCTAATCACATAAGATAATAGAGATATCATACACATAAATTTTGAGTGATTGAGAAGAATCAAATCCCTATCAATCAGGGATGTATATCGTTAATATGCCCCCTCGAGATGGAGGGGCCTTGGCGATTCAAATCTTGGTCATGAGTTCATTGAATGTAGCTCAAGGCTTTAGTTAGGACGTCTGCCAACTGATCCTTGGTCGAGACATGAGAGACACAGAGAGCACCAACTTGGACTTGATTTTGAATGAAGTGATAATCATGTGCTGCATGCTTCATTCGCGAGTGGAAAATCGGATTTACACATAGATAACTGGCTCAAACATTACCACAATAAATGATGGGTGGCTCAGTCAATAGAATACCAAGTTTGATGACTAATGAGTGAATCCATCGTATATCTGAAGACGTATTGGTAGCTGCTATATATTTCGCCTTGGTTGATGATCAGGCCACACTCTTTTGCTTCTTTGATGACCAAGAAATAAGATGTTGTCCCAAGTAAACGACATAAGAATTTGTTGAGGTATAGTCATATGTATCACGTGTCCAATATGCATCCGAAAAAGCATGTAAGCATATGATACTATCACGGCGGAGCTAAATACCATGCGTTGGAGTTCCGATGAGATAGCATAATACACGCTTTGGGCTTGAAGATCTAGAATGTAACATCGTTGTGTTAGATGTAACCCTGAGGCTGTATGAGAGGCTTCGATGCCCAACGATGTTACATTCTAGATCTTCAAGCCGAGACGAGCCTGATAGTTGTCGACTTAATAACAAGGGTAAATGTTTCTTCATAGTCAAACCGTGGTTGCTGGTCATATACCCTTTGGCCACAAGCCGTGCTTTAAAACTATCCCCGAAACCATCAGCCTGATATTTAATCGTAAAAACCCATTTGGACCCTACTACATTGTGAGTCGGAGAAAAGGGTTCCAAAAAGACCATGTGTGGTTACAGAACTGAGCATCAATCACGATGGAGATCAACAGAACCAAGGAGATTGGTGGAGACCACAAGGTATCTGAGGAAGATGAGGAATGAGGTGAGGACTGAGAACTGAACGAAAAAGTATTTTCTACAAAACGTACATGATGAGAAGTGAAACACGGTTAGAAGTTGGTTCGAGGCACAAGTTTGCTGATTGAGTCAATGAATAACCAAGAAAAATACATGGAGCTGACCTTGGTTCTAACTTGTGATGAGTGTAGGGTCGAAGCCATGGAAAACATAGCGAACCAAAAAAATTTAGACTTTGGTAATTTGGGTTGGTTTGGAAGAGTTTTTGGTAGGGAGATTGAAGAGAAAGGATTGGAGTTGGCATACGGTTGATTAGAAAAACCGCAGTGAAAAAAGCATAGGACCAATATGTGGTCGGGATTGAAGCATGAGTCAAAAGAGAGAGACTCGTCTAGAAAATATGCCAATGCCGACGTTCTGATAGACCATTATGCTTTGTGATATGTGGGTAGTGATGACATGAGAGATTCCTTGAGATGCAAGAAAGCCTTGTACTGCATTCAACTCTCCTCCTTTGTCAGTAAAAAGTGTACCGATTTTGTACTCAAATTTATTTTCTACAAGAGTTTTAAAACGAATAAAGGTTTCTTTAACATGGGAATTTAGTTTAAGAGGACAGAAATGATCGATGATAAGTAAGTAATATTTATAATTATCAACAGAGATTGTCGGTAATGTCTAGAGATCAGAGGAGATATTCGAGAGGCCTTGGAGAGGAGATTGATGTTTCAAAAAACGGTAATTTATGGTTTTTATTCGTAAAACAATCACTTCAAGAGAAATTTTTTGATAGAGGTTGCAAAATAGGTAAAGAAAATTGCGACACAATAGTTAAAAATAGAAAAACAGGATGGCCAAGACGGGAATGCCATTCGGAGGGAGAGACTTTTTACACTTGGTGAAGCAAAAAGGGAGATAGGATAATTGTTGATCAACGACCACTCATACAGTTCCTTGTTAACCCGTCCTTGGGGGTAATTAGACCCCCGAGGTGAGATCCTTCACCTAAAAATGAGCAGGAAAAAATTCAAACGACTTGTTTTTATTTTTTCACAAACGATATACCGAGAGTAGATTCTTGTGAATACTTGGGACATAGAGAATATTATTAAGGGATAATGAATGAGAAGATAGAAAAAGAGTAGAAGAACCAGTGAGGGTAATCGGAAGAGAAGTGCCATTACCAATCACAACCTCTTCACCACTATTGTAACCATTGTGAATGGAAAGATTGCTTAGGTCTGAAGTAATGTGGTGGGTAGCACCGGTATCAAGAATCCATGGATTAGGGTGTGAAGCGGGAGAGAAGTGAGCTCGAGGCTGCCAAGGATGCCAGATGCTGACTGAAGTTGATAACATCTCATTGCCAAGTGTCCTTGTTTCCCACAAATTTGACAACAAAGTTGATAATCTTATTGTTACGTTGAGAGTGACCTTTCTAGAACTGATGATGGTTCCAGTTCTGAGGCTGAAGATGGTTGGGACGAGCCTGAGAACGAGAGCTGGTGTTGGTAGCTACATTTTCTGTGACCGAAAAAGAGTCAGAGGTCGGTGTTGTTAACAGCTTAGCCTCATGATTCAACAACTTCTCATGGAGTTCTGTGAGCATTGTAGGAGTGTCTCGATCCTCCAGCTAGTTGACAACGAACCTGTAGTCGTTCGGGAGGCCATCGAGAATGAACTCCAGCTTGATCAACCATTTTGCCGAGAAGAGCAAGTTGATCAAAACGCATAGTAATCCCTGAAAATATTCATTAATTGTCTTAGTTCCTTTGGTCCATTGTTTTAGTTGGAGCTTCAGTTGTTTGATATGACCTCTTCTCGGCTTTGTATATGTCGAGGCAAGATTTTTCCACATTTCACCCGCAGTATTAGCACGAGAGACTATCGGCTGAATGGAGAAAGAGATTGCACCAAGGAGGGCACTGTAGAAGAGACAGTCTTGGCTCTTCCGTTTCAAGAAGGTTGGATTCGGCACTGACACCTCCTCAACAGTGATGGTTGCTTATGATGGAGACAAGCCATCGAGATAGGATGCTAGCTCATATCCATCAAGAAGAGCATAAACCTGTCTACTCCACATGAGGTAGTTCTATGCCGCAAGTTTTGTGACGTCCATCATGTTGACATTGAGAACAGAGGATGAGTTGATGGGATTGAATCAATTGAGATAGCAACAGTTGGGAGCGAAGGAAAAGATGTATTAGATATGACTGGGAGAGAAGAAGAAAAAAAGATGTAGAGAGAAAAACAAAGAGTTTTAGAGAGAGAAAGAACAGAGAAACACAGGAAGAGAAGAAAGAAGAAGTTGCGGCATAAAAAAAATATTTAGGTCTTAAGGAAAATCTTTCTTTGATACCATAAAGTAATTTAGAATGTGTAGATTTTACTATAACATCCATAGTTACAAATATATACACAAACTCTCTAATCACATAAGGTAATGAAGATATCATACACATAAATGTTGAGTGAATGAGAAGAATCAAATCCCTATCAATCAGGGATGTATATCGTTAATACTTTCTTCTCCCAATCTCAACTCTTCTCCTCATCAAATATCATATCCCGTGATATCTCCACCTTTTCTTCGTTTAAATCCAGCACAAGGAGAACCTCTTTGATGATCTGCTCCTTGGATAGTCATCACTTGAATACTTCCTTTTTCACCTGTCATTACACTCTGACCACTCCCCACTTTGATCGGAACCGTTTCACTTTGATCAAGAGTGATGACGTATTTCACTTCCTTGGTCATTTGGTTAGTGTATCCATTATCAACTAACCATGTTTCATCCTTTACGTTTGACGATGATTCTTCTTCGACCGCACTAAACAGCATGTGACCCTCATCATCACTTTCTTTGTTTGTTTTTTCTAGGCTTACGTTTGCTCTCTCGGTGTTCCTAACCTTGCAGTTCTTCACACCCTTAGGCAAAACAACACCACTATTTTTCCAACAATCACTCTCATTGTGATTGTCTCGTTCATCATTCACGTTTGATGACGAACCTTCTTCAACTGAAATGAACAGTATGTGACACTCTTCATCATCATATGTTTCTTCTAGACTTATGTTTGCTCCCTCGGCCTTCCTAAGCTTGCAGTTCTTCACACCTTTAGACAAAACGACACCATTGTTGTTCCAACAATGACTCTCACTGTGATTGTCTCGTTTATCATTCACGTTTGATAATGAACCTTCTTAACTTAGCCTTCCTAAGCTTGCAGTGCTTCGCTAAATGTCCCGGTTTGTTACACACGAAACATTTCTTTTGTGAAACAACACCTTTGATGTTCCAATAATAACTTTCATTGTGATTGTCACGCTTACAAATGCCACAACATATCTCGACCTTTTTTTGACATTTGTCGCCACGTTTGTTTTCACCGTTTGAAAAAACCTTTCTCCATAAAACGCTCCTTCCGCTAATCGTTCTTCTCGGATTTCTACACTGTCTCTTGCGCTTTTAGTGTGCGTATTAACTCTGTTATTGATATCAACGATAGGTTTCTCGTTTGCTCTAGCACCATTATAATGTTGTCAAGCCATTCTAGGAGATAAATCAAAATCTTTTGGACTGTTTGATAGTCCAATTTTTCTTCTCCGTGCACTCTAAGTTGATTGCCTATCTCAATCAACTTTGTAGTGAAAGTGTAAACGTTGTCACTTTCATCCATCTTCAAATTCTCATACTCTTTTCGTATAGATTGAAGTTTTATCATTCTCACTTGAGGACTTCCTTGGAATTCCATTTTCAATGCATCACATGAACCTTTCGCACTCGTTGATGGTGTATGCGTGGAAAAATGGCATATGAAACCGCCATTTGGAGTATTTGTAGTGCCTCTAAATCCCGCATGACTTGATCTTCTTGATCCTTTTGCATCTTCAGTGTGTTCTCAATTGAAAAAACGATCAATGGAACTCAATTCTCAATAACTTCCCAAAGTTTCTTTATCTTTAGGATTGTCTTCATTTTTATGAGCCAAAACCCGTATGCTTCTCAATTGAAGATCGGAATCACTTGTTGTGATAATGTCCCATATCTTTGATACCATGTGCGACTTTACACAAAGTCTTTTATAGGAACAAGAAAATAATTGTATGTTCTGCTCCTTTCTATTATCTCTCTCTTTGTTACTTATATTCAACTAACGATTATGTTATATGATAACCAACTACCATTTATTTATGTTATACAAAATACAATATATCAGTTATACAAAAAACTATGAAACTTAATTATAATCTAACAATATGGACTCACAAATCCCCTTCCCATGAACCACATTTGATATTTTTTGTTTTTTTTAATCAAGGTGAACCACATTAGTTGTAAACAACACAATATTTAAAAAAAATCCACACGATTATCACAAACTAAATCTACGCAATTATATAATAGTCCCCTTATACCAATTTTTAAAATTTTTAGTTAAAAATGAGTAGTTAGAAAGCTATATTATGTTTTTTAACTGTTTTTGTTTTATTCTTATTAAAAATAAAATTTGATATCTAACTAAAAATAAAGTATGCTAAAAGAATATTAATGGTCATAAAATTATATATTTTGTTTTGCATAAAATCTTAAAACATAGTTTAAAAATCCTATAAAGTAAAAGAAAAAACTCTAAAACTTCTTTTAATATGGGACAGAGGAAATACCACTACAAATATATATATATATATAACTATAGATCTGGAAACTTATATATATATATATATATATATATCTAATTATAGATGTGGAAAACTCTTTAGGCGGTATTTATAGTTATATATATAAATATAAATACCACTACAAAATATTTTGTTTATATAAATACAAAATAAAAATAGAAATTAGACGGTAAAACAAGCCATATAATTAAAAGCAAAGAAAATAACAAAATATAAACATAAGATAACAAAATATAAACAAAATATTTTTAAAACTTACAAGTAGATTATAACAATGTTTGAGATTATAAGAGAAGTGGGAGATGAGAGATGTGGGAGGTTGTGAGAGAGATGAAAAAAATAGAGAATGAGAACTTGGAGATTATAAGCAACCCTATATCCCTTTATATACGATTTTCACACAACTAATAGGACATAAAATAATAATAAAACATATACTAGTGGTACAATTTGGATGAATCCACTAAAGAAAGTGAGATTCCCATTATGAAAGTGGAAACATAAAATAATAAAAACAAATATTAATGGTACACTTTAGATGAATCCACTAAAGAAAGTGGAATAAGTGGAATTCCCACTAACAAAGTCGAGTTTGATATATAATTTTTTTAATTTAATTTTTTAAAATTTATTATTATTTTATTGTGGGCCTTCTTTGTAGAAGTAGATCACACTCAAAGATTTGTAACAATGTTTTTGTCGGTCTTTGTTGATTATAGTGGAGGGAGATATCTTGTTCCACTGTTGCCGAATATTTCTTCATCGATGTCTGGGATATTAGAATATGTTTCTCTTCCCAAAGGTTGAGAATTGTGATCCAAAATTTCCAGTAGAAATCGTACGAAAATCTCCTTAATTTCTTCTTCTGACTTTGTTGTTGCCAACATGGATAACATTTTTGATTTGTGGACCAAGAATTGGATTGTTTCTGGTGTTTGGTTTGGAGATTGGTGAGCTGTTTGGGGTAAAGATTTTGGTAAATTTTCATTTTTTATTTTTATCCAACCTGAGATTTTGGAAGGGTAAAGATTGGGTGGAAATTTTGTATTTATACCACCATTTACCTTAAACCTTCGTATGATGATTGGTATTGGATATGATAAAAATTCAAGTGTCCAAGAAAAAACCAAAGGAAAATGAAATTTGGAGTGAAAAAAGGTTATTGGTGGAAATATTTTCTCATCATTGGAGGGTATGAAAGTGGATTTACAAATTTGGAAAGATTTTTGCATTTCTGGTTTGTAAATTTCTGTGACGGAACCAAAATTATTCCACCAAGGTATGAACCAATTTGGAGCTTTGAAAGTTCACAAGTGGTGTCGAAAAAGATCAACAGGATGTGTTTGTGTTTTGGAGATTGTATCAAGAAGGAATTATACCAAGCTTGACAATAGTCCCAATAGTTGAAAGGAATATCATAACAATCAAGATCCTTTAAATTTTCTAAAAAATTTAAATTCATATTAAGGTCATATTCTCAATCACTTGGTTCAATGATCTTATGAATTTCAAACGTGGAATATGCATGATCAGTATATTTTCCATCGAGGAAAAAATGTTTGAAGGATACTGATTTCGTTATATCCAAAATCATTTGAAAACATAATACAGTTTTCTATGTATTATGAGGTTTAAAAACTTGTTTTTTCTAAAACATTTTTCAATGGTGGAAAACAGATTGTTGTTGATATAAAATTCTTTTTCAACATTTACAATATTTTGATAAATCATTTTTCAAAATACTCCAATGGAGGAGTTTGTGAAAAATCCTTCAAAATAATTTGTAAATTATTTGAAGGTTTTGAAATCATTTGTGAAGCCTAATTTTTTACATAAATGTATTTTGAAGATACTTTGGAGATATTTGAAATTATCTGAGAGGATGATGTTTTAGAAGAATTACCCTTCTCTTGATTTGTAAAACTTTGTTCAAGGGCTTTTTCTAATTGTATGATTTGGTCCATAATTTTTTGTGTGGTTTGAGGATTTGGTGAAGTGTTTAGGATATTTTCTTGTTTTACACTCTTTTTTGTTACCGTAATCCAGGATTCTGTTTTTTGTTCTTTGGAAGTGTTTGTAGAGGTAGTTTTTTCTGGTATTGTTTCCATAGCTAGGCCTTTGCCTTTATCAATCTTCTTTAGAGGCATTGTACATGTTTTGGAGAAATTTCTTTGTCAACAAATCTGGAACATAGTTTGATTCTTCTTTTATATATTCGATATCAAAATAAAAATGTTGCTCGCCATCTCACAAAACTTTGTTTTGAGGCAAAGTTTTTAAAAACCTTTTTGCAATTTTACAATCGATTCGTAAAAGGAATTTTTGGTTTAATATATCACTTTAAAATTTTTTGTATACATAATACAATACTTAAAATTTATTTTTTAATAGTTGAATAATTCCTCTGCGTATCATTCCAATGGGAGGACGTAGACTGGACTATGTTTTCATTTCCGCTTCTATTTTTTTTGCTTAAGTATACCCCATACCCTATATCTGACGAATCTGGTTCTACAATCTTGTTTCTTAATCTTTTGGACTAAAGTTGTATGCTCGTTTGTCCATGGAAAAGGGTTCTTTTTTAGACAGTTATGTAGTGGTTTCGCCATCCTATTTATGTTAGGATAGAAATATCTAGAACATAATTAAGACTTCCAAGGAATCTTTGGTTTGTCTAAAAATTTTGTCTGGGAATTTATTTGCAAATTCTAAAGATCGTTCTATTGGTGTTAACATACCTTGAGATATGTAGTGACCTAAGAATCTGAAATTTGTGTGGAATAAAGACATTTTTTTTGAAACCACAAGGCATTTTTTCTCGCAACATAATAAGATGTTTTTAAATGTTTAAAATGTTCATCAATAGAATTTAAAAATATTAGTATATCATCAATATACACAATGCAAAATTTTGAGTAATCCAAGAATATGTCATTCATAATTCTATGAAATTCTGAAGGTGCATTTTTTAATCCAAATGGCATTACATTTCATTCATATTGACCGAAAAGAAAAGTAAATGTTGTTTTGTATCGATCAGTTTCGGAGATTTGTTCCTCTTTCTCCTGGTATGAATGTCTTGTATAGAACAAGCTTTTATTAAATTGAGACTTCATTTTTTGGGACTTTCAAGAAATTCAAAATAAAGCTTTTTAAAGAAATTGAATCATCTATAACTTTGTATGCAGTGATTAAATTTATGGATGGTGTTCCTAAGATGACATTTTGGTAAATATCATTAGTGAGGACAAAAGCAGTTTTGATAAAAATGTTATCTTTAGAGATTGAATCTTCAGGTTTTTGAAGTTATACAAAGTTTAGAATTATTTGCTGCCGAGAGTTTTTCACGGGTTTCAAGGTGCATTTGGGACGAGTCTAGATTTAATGCATTTAAGATCGACACCTGTGTCAAAAAGCGATCGTATCAATTTTGTATTTCTCAGAAAAAAACAAGTGTAATTTTGATTTTGTATTTTCGTGATGTAATTTCTCTTAAAACATATAGAAAATCATTTGGAACAATATCTAAGGACTGTATTTGGTATTTTAGTTTGTTATCTTCAATATCTTCTAGACTTTCATTGTTAAGTTTATCAGAACTTGAGCTATGTTTGTCGTTGAACGAAGATAATATTGTATGAAAATATTCAAAATCATGTTTTTTTTCGTTTAGAAGTTTAAGGTCGTTTTTTACTTCTTTTATTTCAGACCTAAGTTCTTGAATAGAAGGTTTGAAATATCTTTATTTATTTTGTTAAGGATGGTGGTGAGATCATAAGAAGATCTAGAGTTGGATGGTGTATTGGATTTTGGTTGGATTTCTGTTTTCTGTATTATTAGTTTCTGTTTCATTCATAGATGAAAGGATTTTTTCAAGAAATTTTTGTTTTATTTGAGGACCTGAGATGGATTTTAGAATTTCAAGTTGAAAATCTTGATCTTTTGTTAGGACATTGAGTTTTTTTTCATCTGATTCCGAGTCAATTGATGATTGTTTTAGCTTATCAACTTGTAAACCTTTTTCCGAAGATAAGGATGAATCATAATCATATGATGACGAAGAAGATTCAAGTAGGAGGTTTGATAATTTATTAGAGATTTTTTTCTCCTAAATCGAGTTCTTGGATTTTTCGGTTTAGATAACATAATTTTGAAGTGTGGCCTTTTTATGACATTTGAAACAGGTGAGATTTTTATAGAAAAGTTTTTTGGTCAAGGCCTCTTTTCGTTGAAAATTCTTACGAGATTTTTGCCAAAACTTTTCACGAGGTTTTTGTTCTTTATGATTTCTAGAAAATTTTCTTGGTTTTTATTTTGAGTAGTAGGATTTATGGCAATTTCCTAAGCAAGAGTTTCTACCTTTTGTGGGATCTATTTCAAATTGTTTACAAAAAGATCCTAGTTCTACTTTTGTTCTTTTAAGTTCCCATTTAAGATGTTTTGGACCTTTAGATTTTGACAGATTTTTAGTCATTCTTGTTTGACAATACTGATCAATTCTCTATAAGTGAAATTATCATAAGGGATTATTTGTGTTCCAGTGGAATCTCTAATTTTATTTCTAAATTTTTCTCATAAAAGAGTTGGGAGTCCTGCTAAGAATTTTTCTTTCCAAAATGGTTGGTTCGAGTCTTGACGGAGTAAAACCCTAGTGAAGAGTGTGTTTTTGTACCATTGGAAATCACTTAATTATTTGCATTTGAAGTTTGAAAGAAGTTCAGCATTTTTATCCCTTAGGACCGAAGGGTCTCCTATAAAATACAAAGTTATTGCTATGACTAAGGTTGCTACTGCATCTTGTCGAGGATTTCCAAGATCATCTAGTATTGGCATGTTATCCTCATTCGTTTTAACGGTATTAAGGATCGTTGCACGTTGTTGACTATTTAGGTAGTTATCTCACCATCCTTTAAGTTATCTCGAAAAACCAGCCACAGTTTTATCTTCATTTCCTATTTGGGTTCTATAGGTATTTGTGGCCATTGTCATTTTTGGAGGAAATTTAAGATATTGTACTCGGATATGCCATCAATATTCTAGTCATATACCAAGGTAGATTGTTCTATTGGTTGAATTTTTCCTAGATCAGGGGCTGAGATTATTTGGCAATCTTGGTTGTTATTCCAATCTATACAATTTATTTTAGGGGTTGGACCATCAAATAATCTGAGATTTCACTATTATATGAATTTTGGGCCAGAGTATTTATTTGGATTTTTGAAGTAGGAGTGTCAGGGATGTCAGAAGTTTGAGGCATACTACTATCCCCTATTTCAACTTTACTTAATTGCCTTTGGAGAGCACGAATGAATTCTATATTTGTATCTTGATAAGTTTTTACATTGGAATTTGATATTTGGAAAGGTTTGAACATTGGTGTTTTGATATTTTTTTGAGGAGAAGGCTCTTTCGGAGAAACATATTGTTTTTGAATTTATTTTTCAATTCTATCAAGTTTTTTGCTTATCGTTTCAAGATTCGTGTTTGAATAATTATTTTAGGTAATGATGTTTTTGATATTTGCTTTAACATCATCATTTGGGCGTTTAAAAGGAATTGCTTCTATTGGTGTACCCAATAATTCAAGATTTATTCCTTGTGGAGGAGGATGGTTGGAATGGACAATCTTACCATTGGCCAGCGTTTCCCATTCATGAGTTTTATTACGATTTGTAATAGGATTTACGGTTTTAGAAAAAGAGAAATTAATTTTATTATTGGCTGCATAATCATCAAACCAATTGAAAAATAATACTTGAATCTTATGCTTTTGAAGGTATTCATAAATTTCTTGTTGAATAAAATTCTTGTTTGTGTAAATTTTTTGAAAAACCAAATTCTCTTATTAGTGTTACGTTTAGAATAGAAATCGCCTCATATAAATTTTTATTTATTTGAAAATCTTTTTCTAAAACGTTTTACTTGTTCAGAATATTATCTGTATTAGCCGAAAAAGTCGAATTAGTTGGCTCAGATTTTTAATAGTTATCGTTTCTGTTGTATAAACTAGTTTTTGTATTTGAGATTGAAAATCAACATTTCTCATTATGGAGTTTAGGATGTCGGAAGTTGAAAATATTGGCTGAAATTTTGAAGATTTTTCTATGTTAGGAAACTTTCGTGCTATTTGGGAGATTCTTCCTAAATCTATAGTCTATTGATGAGACAGAGATCCATATGAATAATTATCCATGTAATCACTATGGTTATTTCGGAGGAAGGAAAGTTTGACCTTTCCGTCTTGGAATTGTTCAATGTGTTTTAAACGTGTGTTTGACTCTATAAGTTCTAGAGGTTTTAAAAGTTTTGGTTGAACCGCTCGTTCAAGAACAAATTCATCTGGAAGATTAATATCTTTCCATTGTATGCATCTTGGGGTCACGGAATTGAATCTAGAAAGATCAGTTTGAAGTAATAAGGTTTCTCCCTTTTTGCTTGAAATTTTAACTTTCGAAGAAAAGCAGTTGTCATTGCTTTATAATGAACTCTGAAAATTAAAGCAATTGGGATTGCTCCTTCAATCATTTCATAATTGTGAGTTCTTACTTGTAATACTAGAGATTTTAAGATATTTTTGTCATATAAAGAGATTG
Source organism: Cardamine chenopodiifolia (assembly GCA_963922655.1). NCBI lineage: Eukaryota > Viridiplantae > Streptophyta > Magnoliopsida > Brassicales > Brassicaceae > Cardamine > Cardamine chenopodiifolia. The sequence continues at coordinate 9,204,209 of OZ000486.1, read as the reverse complement.
TAAAATTTGGGTAACAATCAAAAGAGATTGGTCCGGTGCAAAGACTTGATTCTATAGAAGATAACAACGAATCTTCAAAATTTTTAAATCTTGTATCTCTTAAGATAGCTAGAATATAAGTGTCTAATCCTTCTTTTGAAAGTAGTTTAATACCGACTTAAATTAAACCAATATGTATATATTTACAATTATTTTCTCTCTGTTTTTGTAAAGCATTTTCCAAAAACAAAATGACTATTTCAAAATGTTTGGTAAGTTGAATATCTTGTTCTTCGGTTTTTATTGAGAAATCACTTCTTAAAATTTTACTTTTGAAAATCATCTATAGTTGTTTCATGAACTTTATGAACTTTTGGAATTTTCCAATTATCAATTGACCCTTGGAAATCATCTATAGTTGTTTCATAACTAGTGATGATTTTTTATGAACTTCTTAGTGACTTCTTTTCTGATCTAGAAGAAGAAGAGGTAGACTCAGTTATTTGATGTAGATCTAAAATACGAAATCATTTAAAAAATTAAGGTGTCAAAATTGGCTTTGATCACTTAATCAATCGGCTTGATTAATGTTGAGACAAGCCACTACTTGTTTATTCGAATCTTGATCATTTGCCTTGATGCAACTCCAAATGTTGAAAATTTGAGCTGAATCTTCATAAGCCCTTGAATGCAACCTTGAATCCATCATTTTTTAAACTAATCTCCACGAGTGCTTTTTTGATTTTTTGCTTTTATCATTGCTCCTTTCCATGTTCACATAAAAATACTTTTCATCAACCAAACTGGTGGATTCGCTGAATCCGGAGACCCAGATTTTGTGGCTAGCCGGTTGTAGATCACGGCAATAGCGGCGGAAGAGGATATCTATTGCATTTAGAGTTTCTTGTTCTGGTTTAGTTTCGTTTGGTCTATCTTTTTGGTATTTTGTAAACCGTTTTAACTATCTAAACCACAATGATCCCAGTCAGATTGATTATATAAATACAATATTATTTTTAATAAATGAAAAGAAAAGAAAAAATGATTTAATTCTTACACTTTATTCCGTCCGAACTAGAAAAAAAGGAAGAGAAAACTACTATAATTAGAAAACCATTTATTGTTGATTTCAACCGGTAAAGCAAGGATACACGACAAACACAAAAAGATAGTTGCTGTTTGATTGATAGTCCTTTTAATATTGTTCTTTTCAGTTTTTTTAATATAATTATTAGATGAACGCATATGCTAATTTTATTCAATGTACTATTTTTATTTTATATTTAGAATAGACAAATCAATATTTGACCTTTTTTCTTGAATTAGTATTGACATTAGTTTTGTTATTTTTTTCTTCGTGTTCATTTTTAATTCTATTCTGATATATAAATGTTATATATTTCTGTATTTCTTTCTGACGTCAATGGCTTTTTTTTTTACGATATCATCATATCTTCAGCATACCTAAGTAAATACATTTGACGTTTATCCGATGATTTAGATAAATATGCATGATTGTGTTAGTTATCTCGGCAACGACTTTGTGGGGTAAAAAGTTTTTTACAAACCAAACTTTACACGCAAATGTAAATTAATTTTACATTTTGCAATAGTGCTAAAATATACTTCAATACGATTAAAATTTAAATTTCATATCTAAATTTAACTTATCGTGCTAAATTTTAAGTCGTCGTTAATGAGTATTAGTCAACAGTTAATAACGCTGAGTTAGCCGACACCTATATAATAACGTGATTTAAACGACGTCAATTAAGCCATGTTAGTACACAGGTGTCAGCTGATTCAGCATCGTTAACGGTTGACTAACACCTTGTAACGACGACTGAAAATTTGGCACGATAAATTAAATTTGGGTATGAAATTTAAATTTTAATCATATTGGGGTATATTTTAGCACTATTCCAAAGTGTATGAATGAATTAGCACTTCCCTGTAAAGTTTATGTTGTAAAAGACATTTTATTCCAACTTTGTGTATAAGAGATCATTTTGACTGATTGGAATAAACAAGAAACCCATTCCAACACTTTTATTTTTTTGACATGGTATCAGAGTAGGTTACACAAATTTTTGTTTGAAATACATATATTTTTTTTTATTTATTTTCTCTACATTTGTTTTCTTTTCTGAGACAACATCGAGCGTTGCTTCGGTAAAACATAGTGTTGCTTCTGCGGCTAAACCTGATGCTCCTGTTGAGATTCAACGGCGAACTATCTCACCGTATGATCTGTCTTCCAGTGAAAATTCAAGGATTTTAATTTATTAGCCTTTGCTTTGTGGTACTAACTATAACGAGTGGGTTGTGAATCTTTGTCTGGCATTGTTGGCTCGAAAAAAATTCGGGTTTGTTGATTGATCTATACCAAAGCCCAGTGAAAAATCATATTTGGAGGACTAGTGGACCAACAACGCATTTGTCGGGTCTTGGATCAAGCTGAAAATTGATCCAGCTGTCCAATCAACAATTTCTCATCGTGATGTGGCTCATGATCTGTAGGAACACATTAAGATGAGATTTTTGGTAGAAAACGGTCAAATTATTCAACGATGGAAAGCTGAGTTGACGATGTGCAAACAGCGGGATCTGGCTATTGAGACCTATTATGGCAAATTGATGCAGTGTGGAGATCTCTTGATGATTATCGTCACACCAAAACCTATGGTTGTCTTCAAGGCGAGGATATTGAGAAGGAGATAGCTGAGGAGAAGCTATATTGGGTCCTAATGGGGCTTGATGATTCAAATTTTGGTGCCATGAAATCATCTTTGTTGTCTCGAGATGCTGTTCATTCCTTAGAAGAAGCTTACAACAATTTGATTAAGGATGAAAAATCAAAAGGAGTTGTTTTACCCTGTAATTTTTGCAGTGATAGTGTGAGCTTTGCGGTGAAATCCAGGGAACCTTGTGCTCCTGCTGGTGGGAACATGATTGTGGTGTGCTCTGGTTTAGGACGCACATGACACGCAGCAGAACAATGCATTCATCTTGTGGGCTATCCAACCTGGTCGGGTGATTTTCCTTGAGGTCGTGTGTTGTCGTCAGCTTCACAAGGGAATTCTTCTTCTATACCAAAAGGATCGCATCTTCACGCTACACTAGCCTTTGCTCCGGTTCATTCAGATAATGTAGCTCCTACTGATTCTGATCAGATAGGGTTTTCTGTACTAAATGAGGATCAATGGAAGACGCTTGGGTAGATGCTTGCTGAGCGGAAACAGAGTTCCAAGGATCAGAATTTAATAGGTATTTCTAATCTTAATTCTTGGATTATTGATACAGGCACATCTAATCATATGACTGGAAGCATAATTTTTTTACAGATGTTTGATATATGAGTCCAATGTCAACAATGTTGTCCGATGGACGTCTCACAGTTTATACTCAGTGTGGTTATGTGAATTTGGGTTCTCAGTTAATACTCACAACAATCTTCTTTGTTGATGGTCTAGCATGCCATTTGATATCGGTTTCGCAACTCACTCGAACAATTGGCTGTATTTTTTAAATCTCTTATATGGTTTGTGTTATTCGGGATCATATCACATGGACTCTGATTAGAGCAGGTGAGCAGATTGATGAGCTTAAATTTTTTGAGGACACGAGGTGGCTGCAAAAGTGCATCAAACGGAAGAGGTTTCTGAATGTTTGTGGCATCGTCGCTTAAGTCAGCCTGCTCCTTATGCAGTTAATTTGTTAGATTTGCATAATCTAGAAGTGTATATATGCATTTTAATCTCATTATCCATTATCTCGCATTTTAGAGACCTAAATTGTATATATTACATTTTGCATAGTTTTTGAGTCTTTTAAGGGACTTTGGAGGATTTTGGAGCCTTAGAATCTAAAAGAGGATCGAGAAGATATGAAAAATAAAGTGAAGAAGATTTTGTAGCCATCACCCAAACCGCTCGGATAATTGGAAGCAGCTGAAAGATTGCATCATACGAATATCTTCCTTATATAGGTAGGAGTACCCAACAAGACTTGAAGCTGTCATTACCGAGCATCATCACCGAGCAAGTTCGAGAATCCATGTCCCAGTGGAGTTCTGCTCGAGCACATGGCAAACCATCTGTACATAACCCAAAGTATACATTTCTACGCTTATATGCAAAATCTGGATACATTGATTGGAAATGTTTCCACGCTTCTGCGTCTGACGGATGCCTAATCTCTCCATCTTGACGATGTACTGCATGCCATCTCATTGCCTCTGTTGTGCGTTGAGATTGATATAACCTCTTCAACCTCTCTGTTAATGGTAAATACCACATCTGTTTATAAGGAACTGGAACTCTCCCACTAGTTTCTTGAAACCTTGGTTTTTTAACAAAATCTACATCTTTTACGGTTTTTTTCTTCTCTCCAATATATCATACAGTTGTCGATACACACATCTATCATCTGATACGGCAAACCAAGACCAGCGACTAGTTTCTGTACCTCATAATATGATGCTGGTGAAAGATTATCTTCAGGCAAAATATCTTTCACAAAATCTGCTATTGCATCAACACATTCTTCCGCCAAATTGTAGTTTATCTTAGTAGTCATCATTATGATTGTAGATGATAGCGGTGAATAACATTCTCTACAACCACTGTATACTGGCTGTTTCACTGCATCTAACGTATCAAAAAAAATTGTGTTTCTGCATTTGGTTCTTCAACCCTATCTCTATCATAACCGGCCGACAGCATGTTCTCCCTAAACAAATCATTCACCATCTCAACGTACCAATACCTACATCTATTTCTCTTTTATCTCCTATGATATCCGCAACATTTGGTTCACTAGTAATACCATAATCATAATTTGTTTCTCCATGTAAATAACAAATCTTATACCCGGGCATAAACTCATTGCTATACAAGTGATGGTGTTCTCATTGTATGAGTATTAGATCCTAGTATTGTACAAAATATAAATTTTTTTTAATATATATTATTATATTGGGAAAATCACATTTTAAACTTTGAAAATGTTAGATGCTAGCACTTTAAACCTCGAAAGGTATTACACTAACACTTTAAACTTTCAAACTATTTTACCAACACTTTAACCTTGAAATTGCATGTAACATCCCAATTTCGGGTATATGGTAGTGCATGATGAGTGCTTAAGAGATTTGATTTAGGTATCTATGTCACCAAAGTGCACTTTTCTTTTCCGTCACTTGTCGAGAGAGAACTTCAGAGTTAACCATGCTTGGGCTAGAGTAGTAATAGGATGGGTGACTTATCAGGAAGTCATTTCTAGGTACCGTGTGAGTGAGGCCAAAACATGGGAAAATATCATGTGGTATTTTGTAGGGCTCGTATCAAGTCCTATGAGCCTCTCGGGAGTAACTCACTTGCTATTGGACGAGGGTGGGACCCACAGGCCAAGATAAGGCGTGGGGGCCCACGGATAGTGGCGGTCGGGGCATTACAATTTGATATCAGAGCCAAACCCAAATGAGCGTGGAGTCAAGTGGGCTCACACCATCAGGGTAATAGTTATGGTGCACAACGAGGACGTTGTGTTTTGTTAGTGGAGTTGAGTGTATCATCTCGATTTCTAGTATATGGTGGTGCATGAAGAGTGCTTAAGAGATTTGATTTGGCTATCTATTTCACCAAAGTGCACTTGGCTTCTCCAACACTTGTCTGTAGTGAACTCCAAAGTTACACATGTTTGGGCTGAAGTTTCAATTGTAACACGCCGACCGCCACCGTCTGTGGCCCCATGGCCTCTCTCGACCAATGGGCTCCACCCTTGTCCGATGGCCGATGTGTTACTCCAAAAAGGTTCGAAGACTTGTTACATTCCTACAAATCACCATATTATCTTTCCCCATGCTTTGGTGTCACTCACACGGTACTGAAAATTACTTCGCGATAGGTCACCCATCTTAGTACTACTTCAACCCAAGCACACTTAACTCTGGAGTTCTTTCTAAACAAGTGGCAGAAAAGATAAGTGCACTTTGATGAAATATGTACTAAATTTAAATATCTTAAACATTTTTCATGCACCACCATATGCCATAAATCAGGATGTTACACCACATCATGCGTTTTCTCTGTATAAAATTCACTACAAAATAGTCCTGTCAATAATCTGTCAGACAATTTTTGATACATTTTTGAGTAACCGTCAAAAATCCATTGGAAAATATGTGCGGTTAAATAGCCGTTTAAATTTTGAAAATTCCAATGAAAATCCATCGGATTAAGATCCCGGTGGAAATTCTTGTCAGTTTTTCGGTAATTTTCTTGTATTGAATTTTATTTCCAAATTCAAACTGATAAAACAGTTATAGCAAGGTACATATTTTACACCGAATTTTCGACCAAACTATTTTGTTGGAAATCCATCGAATTACCATCATAAATCCATTGGATTAGCACACAAATTTTTGATGGATTAGATCCCGTCGAAAATTCTGTTAGTTTTGTGGTAACTTTTTGTAGTGAACTTTACATCGTTGAAAACGCGGAAGGTAATTTCAAGGTTGAAAGTGTTAGTAAAAATAGTTTGAAGGTTTAGAATGTTAGTGTAATACCTTCGAGGTTCAAAGTGATAGCATCTGACACTTTCAAGGTTAATAATGTGATTATCCCTTATTTTAACGAGGAAACAAAAGTAGAGATTATAATTTTTTAATTTTTAATTTAAAATAATTTTAGCAAAAATATAAACAATAATAAGGCAGTTAAACCAAACAAATAATTAAAACATAACAGGGAAAATAACTGAAATAATTCTTAATAGTGATTTAATTGCTAGTTTAACTTAGAAAATAGGGTTAAGTGAGGTTAAGTGAGTTTTTTTATCACAAAATATCTCGATATCATTTGTTAGGAAACACCTAATTACAAGAGTGCAATTATCAATTAATGGCACATCAACATTTTTTCATTTTGTGTTGGAAAAAGACAAATGTTTACGACTTTGCCACCACTGAAAAAATGTTGATGTGCCATTAATCTGTTTGAATGGCAGATTTAAACTTCTACCGCAGATTTGTTTTGCAGATTTACATGTATTAGTGGAAGCAAAGTTATTAACCTCCGAATATTTATTTTGCGAATATGGTGATAGAGGCAACATATTTTTCATTTCTTTAACATGTAAGAATATCTACAACAGATTTCATTTTTTCGTAGATTTATTTTATAGAATTAATTTTTCATCGCAGATTTAACGTGTTAGTGTTGCAAAGTTTTGTTTCATATACTAGTGGCCATAGATTTAACTACCAAAAAGTAATTGTTACATTCACCTCATAGTTACCCCAGATTTGTTTCAAGTTACAGAAGATTTATGGTTTTCAAAAAGAAAACAATTAGTTATGACAGACTTTTTAGTTGTTTTATGACATGCATTTTTTTTACTAGACTAACATTTTTAGTGTCCGCATACTTATTATACCAGATTTGTTGCCCACATATTACCGCAAATTTGGTATAATAGACTTGTTTTAATGACATCTCAGATTTTCTGACTATTTTCCTTTATTATTGACGAAATTAATGGAATTTGTTTTCAAAAAACATAACTTCATCGTCGAATTTTTTTCCCATAATTATTCATTCAGTTACACGTTCATCCCCAAACTATTCTATTTTATGAATTTCCATCTTGTCCTTTCTCTATTTGCTTGTTATATATTATATCTAAGCCTTTTTGTGATTCTCTCTGCAAATCGATAATAATATGGAGCAGGTCTTGGAAAATAGATATTAGCAAATAATAGATGCTTGTTTGTTGTTGATAGCAAAATTGGTCCAAAATAAGGTACTATAATATGTGATTATCAATTGTATATGAACATATCAAAAAACAAATTAAAGTCAATACAGTTTTAGCAGGATTTTTCATACTCGCGAAAAGAAGAACAGAAGTTTAGTGTATGTGGTAAATTATACAATGGGATTCGACATTACAAGCAAACCACGTGATTTAAGAGAGCTGCGGGCTGTTTACAACCTTTTTCAACAGCCACTTCAGCTTCTCAATTCACACACTCCATGTCACAATAAAAATATAATAATAGAAAATACATAATCAAAGTGGACGACTCTACCACTTGGAATGTTTCGATTTCCTCGATTCACTTTTAGACCCTGAAATGCTAAAGGTTTGTCCAAACTGTCAATTGGAAGGAACAATGTTCCATGAAGTAGAGGTTCTACGGTCACTTGCTGTAATACGGAAGGAAATTGATTGGCCAACGAGAACAGCATTAGACTGCCAGTTCTGTTCCCAGTTCATTACTGGAAAGTGAAAGAGGTGGCAGTGGTTGTGGCTAAGACTTGCCGGAAGTTTCCATCTTATGCCAATTAAATTCGATTTGAGACTAAGATTTGAAGCTCTGAAAAAACAAACCCTCAATTAGAAACAAAACAACAATCAATTGTACATTAACAAAAACTGAGAAGATGGAGAATCATCAAATTAATTACCACCGGATATGGAGAAGAACTTCGCCTCCGGGGAGTTCCGATTTGCAGTGATGCTACACAATAAGAACTGCAAAACAGAATTCTAATTTAGAAACAAAAAATAAATAAAGCAAATTTTATTTAGAAACAGTCAGCAGAATTTAGAAACGGTAAGAGTGAAGACTTATGGCGGCGAGCAACGACAAGATCATGAGAGCAAGGACAAGATCCGGCTAACAAAGACCAGACTAGGCGACTAAGGTGAACCTCCAGCGACCAATGAGCAGACTTGGCAAGGAGACACGCGGCGACGAGGCTTTGGAGATTCCAGTGATGCAAAGAGATTTCGGCGAAGCGAAGAGGGTTTGGAGATTGAGCTGCGGCGAAGAGATACAAGCACGACGATGAGAGGAGAGATACTGCGGTGAAGAGAAGATAAAGGAAAGGGATTTGAAAAATCACAATCTGGTGAAGGATAGAGCCATGCCGACACGGCGAGTCCACGACGAGACAAGGGAAGTCACGACAACTCCACGGCAAGGGTGAAGAGTTGCGGCGGTGAGGGTGAGGCCAATTTTAGGATTAGGGTGGGCGAGTGCTCAAATGCCACAAATCCAAAAATCATGATCCCTAATGCCACTCTCTAATGAAATGACTATTTTATCCTTAATGAAATCTAATTATCAATCATATCAAGTTATATAACAGTAACTGTAAGTGAAACCAACAACGGTAGCTCAGATGGTTTTACACGTGGCGCCCGTTCAGGATTCGAGTATGATATTTTGTGGTACAACTGATATAACTGATACAACTGGTATAACTGAAACATAGTTGTACCTAGTTGTACCTAATTGTACCCAGTTGTACCCAGTTGTACCAAGTGTGTGGTACGACTGGGCACAACTAGATACGACTATGTGCAAGTATTTGAGAAATCTAAGTACATATAGCAGTGTTTGTAAATGTTGTCAAGGAAAATGCAGTAGCTCAGATGGCAACGACCCTCACGCGAGGTTCAGGGTTCGAATCCCATCTTATAAGTACAACTGGATATTTTTCTGTCCAACTATATTCAAACTTTTATTTGAAAATAACGCGAGGGGTAAAATCATCAGCACACTAATTGTGGGTGGCATTCAGATCATTCAGTGGCATACCAGATCACAATTTCTGAAAAAGTGGCTTCAGGCTTTGATTCGATTGATTAGGGTTTTGAGTGAAGAATAAATGTTTTTGAGGAAAATTCAAAGGGTAGTTTCTAACATTTAATCTGATTTATTTATTTTGGTTTTTCATTTTCATTTTTTTAATTTCCAAAATTTTAAAATATTTCTCTGATTTTAAATCTAATAGCATTACTGTGAATAGTATGTTTAAGTTTGGTATAATTGTATTTTGCAAAATATTAAAGTTAATCTAATCAGTCCATTTTATAGAGTTAGTATAGCAATTAATTTAAAGATTCAGATTATTCTAGTATATTATCACTAAGTAATATAATTAAGATAACAAAACATAAATAAACAAAATAATTTATTAAAACTTATAAAGAGATCGTAACAATGTTTAAGATTGCCAGAGGAGAGACGTGAGATGTAGTGAGATGAGAGAAACGGAGAATGAGAACTTGGAGATTACAAACAAACCTACACTCCTTTATATAAGAGTTTCACAATGTTAAAAACATTAACTAATAATAAAACATAAACTAGTGGTACAATTTGGATGAATCTACTAAGAAAGTGGGATTTCCATTAAATACAAGTTGGATGAATCAACTATGAAAGTAAGATTCCCATTAAACAAGTGGAGTTTGAAAAAATATAAAATATTTTAATTTTTGATTTGTGGATATTTTGTTTTCTTTGCAGCAGTAGATCACACTCAGAAATTTTTTGTCGGCTTTGGTTGAAATCTTGTTCCATTGATGTCGAATATTTCTTCATTAATGTCTGGGATATTTGAATCTGTTTCACTCCCTGAAGCCTTATAATTGTGATCCAAAATTGACGGTAGGAAGCATAAGGAAATCATCTTAATTTCTTCCTCTAACTTTGCAGCAGCCAAAAGTTTTGGATATTTTTGGTGTTTGTTTGGAGATAGGTGAGATTTTTGTGGTTAAAATTTGGATAAATTTGCATTTATTTTTATATGAGATATTGAATTTATCCTACTATTTTACCTTAAACCTTCTTCTGATGATAGATATATGTTTTGGTCAGAATTCCAAATGCCAATAAAAACCCCAAGGAAAATGAAATTTGGAGTGGAAAATGACTATTGAAGGAAATCTTTTTTCATCACTAGCTGGAATGATATTGGTTTTAAAGATGTGGAATGATTTTTGTATTTGAGGTTTGTTAATTTCTGTGATGAATCCAAAATTGTTCCACCATGGAATGAACCAATTTAGAGCTTTTGAAAGGTGACAAGTGGTGTGAAAAATTTTAATCAAATATTTTTGTGCTTTGGAGATTGGATCAAGAATGTATTATATCAAGGACTTCATAACACTCGAGATTTTTCAGATTTTCTGGAAAGTTTAAACTCATATTAAGATCATATTCCCAACCATTTGGTGTAATGATTTCATGAATTTTGAAGGTGGAGTATGCGGGATCAGTATATTTTTCGTCCAGATAAAAATTGTTGAAGGGTACTAATACGGTAATATCCAAAATCATTTGAAAATATAATACAATTATTATGAATTATGGGGTTTAAAATTTTTCTTTTTACCAAAATATTTTTTCAGTGGTAAAAAATGGGTAATTTTTGATAAATCATTTTTTCAAAATACTCCAATGGAGAAGTTTGTGAAAAATCTTTCAAAATTATTTATGAATTATTTGAGGTTTTGAAATTGTTTTTGATGTCAGGTTTACAAATACACATATTTAGAAGAAACTTCAGGAACATTTGAAATCATTTGAGAAGAGAGTTTTTTTTCGAAGAAATACCCTTCTCTTGGTTTGTAAAACTTTGTGCAAGAGCTTTTTGTACTTGTACGATTTGTTCCATAATTTTTTGTGGGGTTTGAGGATTTGAGGAAGTGTCTAGGACATGTTCATGTTTGACACTCTTTTTGTTCATGGTACTCCAAGGTTCTGTTTTGGATTCCTTGGTGGTGTTTGTAGGGATGGTTTTTTCTGGTATTGTCTCAATTGCGAGGTGTTTACCTTTATCAATTTTCTTCGGAGGAATTGTACACGTTTTGGAGAAAATCTCTTGTCAAGAAATCTAGAACAGAGTTTCATAATCCCTTAGTATATTCGATATCAAAATAAAAAAAATACTTAATATTGGTTGCCATCTTGCAAAAAAAAGTTTTTTAGGCAAGTCTTTTAACCTCCTTTTGTAAAACATTTTTAGCACTTTTACAATCGATTCATAAAGAAATTTTTGGTTCAGAATATCACTTTGAAATTTTTGTATACATAATACAATACTTAGAATTTTTTATCATTGAATAATTCTTCTGTGTATCATTCCAATATGAGGACGTAAACTTAACTATTTTTTCTTATCCGTTTTCATCTTTTTATTTAAGTATCACCCCATCTCCTATATCCGATGTTTTCTATGATTTTTGAGAGACCCATATCGTCTATATGCATACAAGGGATTTGAATAACTTGTTTCTTAATTTTTTGGATTAAATTTGTTTGTTCAATTTTCCAAGGAATATGGTTCTTTTTTAGACGGTTATGTAATGGTTTTTCCATCCTATATAGGTTTGGACAGAAATGTAAAACATAACTAATAATTCCAAAGAATCTTTGTAGTTGAGTTTTATCCAAAATATTTTCCAGAAATTTATTCACAAATTCCAAAGATTGTTCTATTGGTGTTAACACACCTTATGATATGTAGTGACCTAAGAATCTGATCTTTGTTTGGAATAATGACATTTTTTAGAAACCACAAGACTATTTTTTTTTGCAATATAATAAAATATTTGTAGTTGTTTAAAATGTTCATCAATAGAATTTGAAAATATTAGTATATCATCAATATAGACAATGAAATTTTTTGAATAATCCGAGAATATATCATTCATTATTCTCTGAAATTCTGAACGCATATTTTTAAACAAAAAAGCATTACATTCCATTTGTATTAACCGAAAGGGACATTAAACGATGTTTTGTACCGATCAGTTTCAGATATTTGAATTTGCCAAAACGCTTATTTTAAACCAAATTTTGAAAAATATGTGTGGAATAAAGTCTTTGAAATTAATCTTTTTTATTTGGTATTACTAATCTTGTGGGTTTTCTTTCTATTTCAGAATTTTTATTTACGTAAAAAGCCGCACAAAACCAAGGAGATCTTGATTTTGAAATTAACTTTCGTTCAAGAGGTCAGATACTTCTTTTCTACAATGTTTCTCCAACACATAATTCATTGAATTGGATGAGCATTTGTAGGAATTTCTTTTTCATTGAAACTACTTTCGTAAGGTAAATCAACAATATATTGTTTGAGATTCCGAAAAGCAGTAGGTAAATCCGAACAAATTTATTTTTCAAAATTTTTATTAAGATATGAAATATTGTCTTTTATTTTTTTGTATCTAATGTTTCTTTTGTCTTCTCAAAAAAAAATTCTGTTTTAAGTTTTGTAGATGGAAAGATTTACTTTGTATTAAATTACTTAGAAAATTGGTTTGTATAGAACAAGGTTTTATTAAATTGAGGCTTTGTTTTTTAGGACTTTCAAGAACATCAAAATATAGTTTTTTTATTTTGAAGTTTGAAGGAAATTAAATCATCCATAACTTTATATGGAGTGATTAAATTTATGAAAGGTATTCCCAAAATGATATTTTGGTAAATATCATATGTGAGAACGAAAGCAGTTTTGATAAAGATGTTATCTTTACAAACTGAAGCTTCAGCATTGGAATTTATACGTATTTTAGAATTATTTGATGCGGAGAATTTTTCAAAAGTTTCAAGGTGAAAACATTTTGGAAAAAGTCTAGATTTGATACAGTTAAGATTGGCACCAGTGTCAAAAAAGAGTGATCGTGTCGATTTGGTAGTTTTCCGAGAAAACAACAGTGATTTTTATTTTATATTTTCAGGATGTGGTTTCTCTTAAATCATATAGAAAATCATTTGGGACATAATCTAAGGATTGTATTTTCTCTTTTAGATTGATGTTATCTTCAATATCGTCTAGACTTTCATTATCGAGTTCATCATAACTTGAACAATGTTTGTCTTTTATTGAAGAAAATATCAAATGGAAATACTTGGAATCTTGTCTTTGTTTTTTCTTTCTGAAGTTTAAGCTCAGTTTTTACTTCTTTTATTTCAGACCTCAGATCCTGAATAGAAGGCTTTGAAATATCTTTCTTTCTTTTATTAGGGATGGTAGTAAGATCGTATGATGATTTAGAATTGGTAGGGGTATTGGATTTTGTTTGGTTTTCTGTTTTATGTGTTTCTATTTGAGTCATGGATGAAAGATTTTTTTCTATAATTTTTTTGTTTTATTTGAGGATCTGAGATATATTTTATAATTTCAAGTTGAAATTCTTGATCTTGTTTTAGGACATTGAGTTTCTTTTCATCTGATTTTGAGTCAGTTGATGATTGTTTTAGTTCATCAACTTGGAAACCTTTTTCTTCAGTAAGGATGAATCCACATCATATGATGACGAATAAGACTATATTCAGAGGTTTGATAATTTATTAGAGAATTTCACTCCTAAATTGAGTTTTTGATTTTTTGGTTTAGGTGACAGAATTTTGAAATGTCTTTTTGTGACATTTGAAGCAAGCAAGATTTTTGTAGAAAGGTTTGCTAGTTGATACTTCTTTTGGTTAAAATTTTCTATGGGGTTTTTGCCAAAGATTTTCACAAGGTTTTGATATTTGTAGTTTCTCGAGAATTTTTTTGATTTTGATTTTGAGTTGTAGGATTTATTGCAGTCTACTAAGCAAGAATTGCTACTTCTGCTATGATCAATTTTGAATTGCTTACAGAAAGATCCTAGTTCTACTTTTCTTCTTTTAAGTTCTCATTTAAGCTGCTTATAGAGGTTTAGATCTTGACAGATTTTTTTTGAATAATATGTAATATTATATTTAAAGAAAACCTTTTTTACAATAAATGCGACTGTTTTAACTAGTAAAGTGAAAAGCTAATACAATAGATTCGGTTAGTGAGTGTCTCGTTAAAACCAAAAATTAGAAAACCCAGTTGGGATAAAACCAATTTTGGAAAAAGAGTACACACCAGCATCGAAAGAGCTGAAAAAGCAGAAAAATAGCTAAAAGATAGAAACAAAACCGAGGATAACCAAAACTAAATCCGAGAAACAAACCAAAGTTGCAGCTCAATTTTGTAAAGATGAGAGACAGTTTCGTACTGTATTCTCCACATTGTAAATCAATTTTTTCATCAGAAGTGGAACTTCAACGTGCCGTCGCTGATTACGCTCCTGCCATAAGAGATAAATAGTAGCTTGTAAAACATACCTTAGAATGAAAATATGAGGACCCCTACCCCCTGAGTTCAGAGCCGCTGAAATAATATCATCAAATTGGGTTATCTACCTACTCCGGAGAAGGCCGATCATGAGTGCATACCAAACCTGCATAGTAAAAGAGCAAGAAAAGAAAAGATGGTCCCGACTTTCCATGGCGGCCGAGCAGAAAACACAAGCTGATGAAACATTTACATTTTAAGAAAACATTCGATTACCCGTAGATAATCTGTCTTAACCAGCCAACCATACTATGATAGAAAATCTAGGCATAGCATGAGAAAACCAAATAGCTTTATACCAGGATAGTTCGAACCTGATTCCATGTGTCTTTAGTGGAAAACCTAGGAGTGTAATGGTCAGCCTTACTCTTCCAAAGAGATACATCATCATCCAAAGAAACACAAGCCAGCTCTCTTTGTATTTCATTTCCAATCTGAGAGAGAAGGTGATACCGTCTCCGCCATGGGCGATGGTTCTCAATAACATCAAAAAGTGTCCAAAATCTTTATCCCCATATCGATGCA
Organism: Cardamine chenopodiifolia; assembly: GCA_963922655.1. NCBI lineage: Eukaryota > Viridiplantae > Streptophyta > Magnoliopsida > Brassicales > Brassicaceae > Cardamine > Cardamine chenopodiifolia. The sequence goes on along the minus strand of OZ000486.1, from coordinate 9,188,748 downwards.
ACCACGATCCCTAATAAATCATAAAGCCATCCAAGAGAACACCATTCATCGAATCAAAACAGGTTTGGGAACCGCTCCTTACCTCTACTTTATGGAACCCTTCGGCAGAGCATCTTCTTCTATTGGATTCCACCGGAAGACGATCATCGGAACTTCACAAATGTTCCACATTCCTCTACGGAGGACTCTATGCCTTACAGCTGGATTACAAATACAATTTTGATGGTTGTATCATTTACCATGAAAGCGTCAAATTTGATAGTTTTATCACCCAAGTTCCATATCTTGTTGACTATGACATGGACTTTAGCCACATGAAGAGCTGTTGAAGCGAGCTGGCTAACCAAGAACTCCTCCCAAAGCGGTGGCGCGTCCTCCAGAATCTCATCAGAAGACGATCATTGGAACTTCACAAATGTTCCACATTCCTCTACAGAGGACTCTATGCCTTACAGCTGGATTACGAATACAATTTTGATGGTTGTATCATTTACCATGAAAGCGTCAACTTTGATAGTTTTATCACCCAAGTTCCATATCTTGTTGACTATGACATGTACTTTAGCCACATGAAGAGCTGTTGAAGCGAGCTGGCCAACCAAGAACTCCTCCCAAAGCGGTGACGCGTCCTCCAGAATCTCATCTAATACTGCAACGACTTCCCGACCTTCAATAGAAATCACTTCACAACTGAATTTTGATAGACTCTGTCGAGAAGCTACTTGAGCCCAAGACTTCAGCTGCAAGGGATCTGCAGCTTTCTGGCCTGACACCGGTTGAGCAGCCGATGGAGAAACTGGAGCTGAACCCGTCTTACCTGAACTGAACCCCTAGACCTCTCAGAACCCATAGCTTCCATAGCAACTAGAACAACCTCAACTGCTGAACCCCCAGACCTCGCAGGCTTGGGCTCCAAAACTAAAACTAACTACACAACCACTGCCTCTGAAACTGTAACCATTGTCGCTAACCCACCAGCCTCTGACCCTGAAACTGGCCCCGACAACACCTTGGGAATCTCACTGGACATTTCAGCCCCAAACCGCGGCCAACAACCGACCCTGCGAACTCCATGGCCGGCTGCGACGCCAATGTGGATTCGAAGGAAGCAAAACACGAGTCGCCCTAGAAATCGCCTACAACCATAAAACGCAACCTTGACAGATTTTTAGTCCTTCTTGATGGACAATAATGATTAATTCTCCATTAGTGAAATCATCATAAAGGATTATTTGTGTTCACGTGGAATCTCTAATTTTGTTTCTAACCTTTTCTCCTAAAAGGGTTGGAAGTCTTGCTAGGAATTTTCTTTCCAAAATGGTTGGTTTGAATCTTGACGTAGTAAAACCCTAGTGAGGAAAATGTTTTTGTACCATTGGAAATCATATAATTTTTTACATTTAAGGTTTGAAAGAAGTTCAACATTTTTATCTCTTAGAACCGAATGGTCTCCTATAAAATGCAAAGTTATTGCTATGACTAAGATTGCTACCGCATCTTGTTGAGGGTTTCCGAAATAATCTAGTATTGGCACGTTATCTTCATCTGTTTTAATGGTACTAAGGATTTCTGCACGTTGTTGACTGTTTAAATAGTTCTCCCACTATTCTTTAAGTTGTCCTGAATAATCAGCTATAAAGAGTTCAGTCACAGTTTTGTCCTCATTTCATATTTGAGTTCTATAGGCGTTTGAAGCCATTGTCATTTTTTGGATCAAGTTTAAGATATTGTACTCATATATGCTTTCACTATTCCTATCATATACCGAGGAGGAATTGAATCTAAATTTTTTTTGTGGTTGGATTTTTCCTAGGTTAGGGGATGCGATTATTTGGCGGTCTTGGTTGTTATTCCAATCAAGATGATTTATTTTGGGGGTTGGATCATGTAAATGATATGAGATTTCACTATTATCTGGATTTATCTGGATTTTAGAAGTACGAGTGTTAGGGATATCAAAACCTTAGAGGCATACTACTATTCCCTATTTTGATCCTACATTGGCTTTAAATGAATTTTGTATTTGTATCTTGATAAGTTTTTACACTAGAATTCAAAATTTGGAAGGAACATATTGCTTTTGAATTGATTTTTCAATTCTACCAAACTATTTTACTTATTGTACCTAGATTTGTGTTTGAAAAATTGTTTTGCACAATGATGTTCTTATATTTGCCTTTTCATATCATTTGGGCGCTTAAAAGGAATTGCTTCAATTAGTGTACACAATAGTTCAACATTTATTCCTCAAAGAGGGGAATGGTTGGAACGGATTACTTTACCATTGGCAAGCGTTTGCCATTTAGGATTTTTACTACGATTTGCGATAGGATTAGCAATTTTAAAAAAGGGGAAATTGATATTGGGTTTGGATGCGTAGTCCTCAAACCAAATGAAAATAAGACTTGTATTTTATTGTTTTGGAGGTAGTTGTAAAACTCATCCTGTATAAGATTTCTATTTTGTGAAAAAAATTTGAAAAACCAAATTCTCTTAAGAGTGCTATTTTAAAAATAGAATTCTTCTTGTATAAATTTTTTTGATTCTTAGAAAATCCTTTTCTAAAACGTTTAACTCGTTCAAACTATTATCCGTAATAGTAGGAAAAGTCGGACTAGCTGGCTTAGATTTTGAATAACCACTGTTTTCCATTGTATAAACTGGTTTTGGTATTTGAGATTGAAAATCAACATTTCTCATGATGGAGTTTGGAATATCAGAAGTTAAAAATCATGGTTGATATTTTGGAGATTTTTCTATGTTAGGAAAGTCTCTTGCTATTTGAGAGATTCTTCCTAAATATATGGTTGTTTCATGACTAGTGATGATCTTTTATGAACCTTTAACTAATTCCTTAAAGTTCTAAAGAGTCTAGGTGTATAAAGACTTAGTCTTTTGATCTTATATTGATTTTTTTCAAAATTTTGAAGTTATAGAAACAGGTTCTCCTTAATGTTTTGCCGGTTTAAACCAAGTCGTCATTTCCATTAGTGTTGGCCATTTAATTAAAAATAAGGAAAAATCGTACTTTTAACCTTGAAAGTGTCACATGCTAGCACTTTAAACCTTGAAGTTATACACTAACACTTTAAATATTCAGAACTATTTTTACTAACATTTTAAACATTGAAATTACCTTCCGTGTTTTCTCCGCCATAAAATTCACTACAAAATAGTTATCAAAAAACTAACAGAATTTCTGAAAGGATCATAATCTGTCAGATTTCCGACGTTAATCCGACAAAAAATTCCAACAATAATTTGACGTATTTACAAAAAATAGCTCCGTTAGAATTTTCAAAATTTAAATAGTTTTATCAATGTACATATTCTCAAACAGATTTTCCATGGTTGCTCGAAAATCCGGGATTACTGATGGAACTATTTTGTCAGAAATCCATTGGAATACTATCAAAAAAATTTTACAGATTAAGATCCATCACAAATTCTTTCAGTTTTCTGGTAACTTTCTTGTAGTGCATTTTACGTTGGAATTTCTAAATTTAAACAGCCATAAAACGGCTATATGAACGACATAATTTTAACGGATTCCGACGGAATAATTTTGTCATAAATCCATTGGATTAATGTCGGAAATTTCTGACGAATTAAGATCTTATCACAAATTTAATAGTTGTCTTGTAACTTCTTTGTAGTGAATTTTACGTCGGAAAAAATGCGAGAGGTAGTTCAAGGTTGAAAGTGTTAATAAAAATATTTCAAAGGTTTAAAATATTAGTGTAATACCATCGATGTTTACAGTGCTAGCATTTGACACATTCAATGTTAAAAATGTGATTTTTCCCTTTAATATAATCTCAAAGCTCTAAATAAATTTAATTCCAGATATTAATAAACATTCTTTTGGCATTTTCTATTTTCTATTTTAAAATTATAATATTCATTTAGTATTAAAACTATTAAATTTAATATATATGCATATATATAGCATAAAATACAAATAAAATAGTTAAATTTATTATTATATTTGATAAAACAAATTTTATCAAAATAAAATACTAACATGACATAATTTTTCACATTTAATTCATATTGTTATAGAGGCAATCAAAATTTCATATAAAGAGTTCTTAAAATATATCCTAACAAAAAAATTGAACTATAAACAAATATTCAATTTGAGTAATATAATATAAAAAGATTTAATTAGTATATTCTTAATTCAATGACCGGATTGCTCTGCAAGCTAAAAAAAGATTTTTTTAGAAGATTTAGTTACGATTTATAACCATACTGAGTATTCATTCTTCACTCTAATTTGTATTAAATAATTTTCTTTTTAATATTTAATATTACATAAAATATCACATAAAATATAAATAGAATTAAGCGAGCATATCCTCCGTGCATGGCGGGTACTAACCTCTTCAACATTTTGCAGCTCCCAAAATCATAATATTTTATTTATTCTCATAGTTTACCATCTTTAAATGTCATTAAATGAATTTAATCTTTTTATTTCTTAAACATAAAACTACACAAAACCACGGTAACTATGATGTTTTTACTATTAATTACTATTAATTCCAAATTAATTCCAATCCATAAATACTATATTACATGAGTATACATTAGTATCATATAAATTATCTTAAATAATTATCTTTTAAATATTTAATATCATTTAAAATATGAAATAAAATTAAATAAACAACTTTCCCGGACATGGCATGGGTCTCGAGCTTTAATACAAATAGGTTTTTGATATTTTCTTTTGTCTTGTGATTATTTTTGTTTTCTTTAGATTTTGGGTTATATTGTTAATGATAATTCAAAATTTATTAAAAAAACCATTACTTCTTACATTAAAATTTTTATATTAAAAATTTAGATGTTTAATCTTAAATCATATAAATTTAATTATGATGATTTATTTATTCTCATACTTTATCACTTTAAGAAGTTATAGAATTATATTATGTTCAAATGATTTACAATGTTGAAACAATTATTTATATAGAATTTTAAAAGTAAATTATTATGTGTGCCTAGTGATGGTGGGCTCCACACAAATTATATTTTATAAATGATTTTACGTATTTATTGCTGTTTTTTCTTTAGTTTCATGACACTCCCCTTGATGACCAGTGTAATTATCATCTCTTACTTATATATGTATTGCCTCATTAAAAACCTTTATAGGAAAAACCTAGTGGAAAAAACTATAATAGGTAAAAAAAGTACAACCATGCAAACTCTCCCTCGAATGATAAGGTGTCATCTTGTAAATCTTGTTGATGACACATTCCAATATTATACACATATTTCCTGAATGTAGTGGTAGGTAGTGACTTCGTGAAGAGATCTGCGACATTGTCACATGATCAAACATACTGACTTCAATGACTTTATTCTTCTCAACTGGCTCAGTGTATGAAAAGAACTTCAGAGGTATATGTTTGGTTCTATCACTTTTGATATATCATTTCTTTATTTGAGCGACACATGCAACATTGTTTTCATATAATATAGTAGGTTCCATTTTTGTTCGAATTCTACTATTTGATTGGATGTGTTACCTTATTGATCTTAGCCATACATACTCTCTTCTTGCTTCATGGAGTGTGACGATTTCAGCATCATTCGAAGAAGTTGGCACGAGTGTCTACTTCTTGGAACACCAAGATATATCAGTGCCTCCGATCGTAAAAACATATCCAGTTTGTGATCGGGATTTATGGGGGAAGAAAATAAATATCCTGCATCTACAAAACTGATCATTTGATCGTTTAAATTCTTAGGATAGAATAAACCTAAATATGTAGTCCCTTGAAGATAGCGGAAGTTATGTTTAATCCCATTCCAATGTCTTCGCATAGGGGATGAACTGAATCTTTCTAAAAGATTAACAGCAAATGATATATCAGGTCTTGTACAATTCACAAGGTACATTAGAGCTCAAATGACACTTAGATATGGTACTTTAGGAACAAGTATCTCTTCATTTTCCTCATGTGGCTGAAAGGGATAATTTTCAACTATGAGTGATCTAACAATCATGGGAGTACTTAGTGGATTTTCCTTATCTATGTTGAACCGTTTTAATACTCTTTTGGTATTTGGGGATTGGTGCACAAATATACCTTTTTGGGAATGCTCATTTTCGAAACCAAGACAATACTTTTTATGTCTGATATCTTTCATCTCGAATTCTCATTTCAAATAATTTGCGGCTTTTGTATTTCGCCTTGAGTTCCTATTATGTTTAGATCATCAACATACACTACGATAATCACAAATCCAGATGTTGTTTTCTTAATGAAAACACATGGACACATAAGATCCTTTACATATCCTTCTTTTGTAAAATGCTCACTGAGACGATTGTACCACATACATCCAGATTGCTTTAGCCTGCATAATGACCTTTGCAATTTTATTGTGCATAAATCTTTGAGTTTGGATTTTAATTCTTCTGGCATCTTAAACCCATTGGGAGTTATCTTATAGATATCAGTATCTAGTGATCCCTACAAGTATGTTGTAACGACATCCATGAAATGCATCTCTAGATTTTTGCTACTCGCTAGACTCACCAGGAATCTAAACGTTATTGCATCTATAATGGGGGAATATGTTTCCTCATAACCAATCTCAAATCTTTCAGAAAATATTTGAGCCACAAGGTGAGCTGTATTTCTAATCATCTCGTTTTTCTCATTTTGTGTTTGAATGAATACCCACTTGTATCCAATGGGTTTCACATCTTTGTCTATGAGTATAATAGGTCCTAATACATTTCGTTTATTAAGTTAATCAAGCTCGATTTGTATTGGATATTTCCATTTTATCCAGTTGTGTCTGTTTGACATTCATATATAGACTTTGGTTGTAAATCATCATTTTCCTCATATATTTCTTTTAACACAAGGTATGAGAAAACTTCATTGATATGATCAATTTCATTTCGTTTCCATATCTTTCCATTATAAATATAGTTGATAGAAGTTTCATGATTCCCTTCATGTTCTACATCATTATTAGCCTAATGATTCGTCTCTTCCAAAATACTTTCTGTAGAGTATTGATCTTTTCAGCTTCCTTTCACTTTCTATGATTTTTATCCTTATAACAACCAGCCATTCCACGCTTCAAGTGTGTTCTAGACTCATGTGTATCATCCGCCCTTCCAGGTTCTTATGAATTTCAATCCGAGCAGGAACATTTGCAGCTAAATTATGTGATTTGGTTACCGTTTTGGTACATGCAAAAACATTATGTAACTGATTTGCTATATTTTGCAAAGTCCGACGAATCGACATAAAATATTTCTGCGAGGTTCACATCTTTCCATTTTTATTTGGTGGATTTCATGTATAAATTTCAAAGGTGTGGAGGGGTTCGACATGTGCAGGCCCAATGTCTTTTAGATCCACATCTATAACATACATTCTCATGCTTCTGTGTGGAATTTTCCTGCTGTTCTTTCCCTTTGGAATTTTGTTCGAAATGAACCCATTTGAACAACCCTCTCCCTCATGGGTTGTTGGTTCTTTGTCTTACGATAAGCTCAACAATATATTTTCCGATATACTCACATTATCCCCCTAAGCTGGACATTGGAGGGCCCCGAATGAAGGTTCAAAATACCCAAATTGTCTCTGAAAATCGCAAACTCTCTTTGGACGAGAGATTTGGTAAAGACAAAGAACCAACAACGTGAGAATATTTCTTCGGCTGAAACTGAATACAGAGAAATGGCATGGACTACACATGAATTAATTTGGATTAAAGCTCTTTTGATTGATCTTGGCATTACAATAACAACACACATTTCATTGTATTGTGATAATATGGATGTTTTACATATTAGTGTCAATCATGTTTCATGAGCGTACAAAACATATCGAAAGAGATTGTCATTTTGTTCGAGATGAAATCAAAGAGATTGTCGTCAGAGGAAATCATGGTTACGGTCACAGCTGCGACTATGGCTTCTGGTTTTCTAGTGGAGCTAGAAGCAAAACGACAATCTCTTTGATTTCATCTCGAACAAAATAACAATCTCTTTCGATATGTTTCATACGCTCATGAAACATGATTGACATTAATATGTAAAACATCCATATTATCACAATACAATGACATGTGTGTTGTTATTGTAATGCCAAGATCCATCAAAAGAGCTTTAATCCAAATTAATTCGTGTGTAGTCCATGCCATTGCTCTGTATTCAGTTTCAGCCGAAGAAATATTCACACGTTGTTGGTTCTTTGTCTTCCAAGAAATAGGAGATTCACCAAGTTGAATAAACCAAACCGTCACCGATTATCGAGTCAAAGGGCAACCATTCCTCCGAGTCACACCAGCCGGAAACCCGAAGATCAGAATCAGAACAAAGTAAAATACCTTGTCTCGGACTGTATTTAAGATATTGAAATACTCTAAGAACCAGTGTGCATTGTTTATCGCGATGAGCACTCATGAATTGAGACAAAATGTGAACTGAATAAGCAATATCGGGTCAAGTAACTCCAAGATATATCAGCTTACCAACCAGGTGACGATAAGCTTCGAGATTCGACATGAACGGGCTATCGTCTAATGCAAGTTGGTGATGCTGCTCTAGATGAAACATAGCCTGCTTCGATCCAAGTAAACCCATGTTCGACAAGATATCCAGAACATATTTCCTCTGACTTAAATAGATGCCAAGTTGTTTCCATGCCACCTCAATACCCAAGAAATATTTCAACACTCCAAGATCTTTCATGTGAAAGCATGTACTAAGATAAGCCTTGAAATCATCAATCGCTCCCAGTATGTTCCCCGTGATCATAAGACCATCAACATAAACTAGAACTCGTATTTCAATCTGATTCATCTCAAAAAAAAATAACGAGTCATCGGAACTTGACTGACGAAACCTATATTTTTTGAAGAGAAGAAGCAAGCTTATAGAACCAACACCACGAAGCTTGCTTCAAGCCACTTATGTAAACAACACACTTTTCCATTATTTCGAGAGGGTAATCTTGGAGATAGCTTTATGTAGACCTCCTATTCGAGATCACCATGAAGAAATGCATCATGGATGTCAATTTGGTGTACTTCCCAGTTTTGAGCCGCAACAATAGAAAGAAAAGATTGAATCGTAGTCATTTTAACTACAGGAGCAAACGTTTCACCATAATCAACGCCTTATATTTGTTTATTACCCAAAATCACTAATATCGCCTTGTATCGCTCAATTGAGAGAGTTAATCTCATTACCCACAACAAGAATTTTTCATAGCTTTGGCAAAACTCTTTGGCTCACACACAGTCGTGATAGCAGCCAAGAAAAATCTGTCGTTTATCGAAAGCGATCTTCCGACACCACATCTTCAATCGGATACAAACATGTTGAAGTCTTACTGACCAACGTCGTTTAATAATCATGGAGATAGCCCGGTGGTCAGGGGTCCCTAGTTCCTTTTTGTACCTGGTTCATGTCATGTCTTACATCAAGACTAGTCATTTGATCACCCCTGACTTATGCATTCTCCAAGTTTGACGTGGTCACCTCAGCTGTGGAAAATAACAAAATCAAGTTTTCAACTACAATATTCTCTTGTGGGAACAAAAGACTTTTTTGAGATTCGGAGTCGGATTCACCTATGGAAAGAGATTAGTCTCTGTTTCATGAGTCATGTCAGAAGAAATTTGATACGAAAATCTGTCTTCACGAAACACGACGTCTCGTGAAACTGTGAAACTACCTTTTTCGATACCAAAGACTCGCCATCTTTTCTTGCCCTAAGGATAGCCTATAAAGACACACTTTCTACTACGACTCCTTTGTGTTCTTGATTGTGGATGTAACATTGACAACCGATAACACGAATATGCGAGTAGGATGGTTGCGTACCGTACAATATTTCATAAGGTGTCTTTCCTTGTAGCACAGAGGAAGATGATCAATTTTGTTGACGATTTTTTCTCTCAACTCATCCATTTTGTTGTGGCGTAACCACACACAAGATGTTTCATGATGTATTCCAAGAAATAAGTTGTTAGTGATAAAAACTTGCTTCCATTATCATTTATTATCACTCAAACTTGCTTGCCAAACTATCGATCAACCAATGCAAGAAAATATTTAAGTTTTGTTGTGTCTCACCTTTCGAATTTATCAACTAAATCCAAGTCCCACGTGAAAAATCATCCACAATTGTGAGAAAATATCGAGCTCCAAGAACGATGGAACCCTATAAGGACCTCATATGTCGCAATGAATCAGTTCAAAAATCTTTGTATTCTTATTAATACTTAAAGGAAAAGAACATCGAGTTTGCTTTGGCAGATACATGTCTCACACGTTTTATTCAAAAAATCACTATTACTACTACTAAAATTAATATCCGATAATGACTCCACTAGTTTTAGAGAGGGATGTCCCAAGCGTCGATGCCATAGTTCCAAAGACTGATTTGTGAGACCTTTAGCTGTTGTAACCATTTCCACACTCTGAAAATAAACTAATCCTCCGACTGGCTTACCCACTCCTGCAGCATCCTCGTAGTGCAGTCCTGAATAACACAACACGGAACAGACAGTTGCATCACACAATCATTTTCTTCCATCAACTGTGTAACTGATATCAAATCAAATCCCAAACTATCAATATAGAATACTTCAATAAAACAAAGATGTGAGTTTAATATAATCGAACCAATTGTGCTGCCAACACGGTTCAACCATGAGCCAACATGATCTGAGTTGGAGTCCATTTTTGAAGATCAGTAAGAATTTCTTTATACGCATCATTTGATGCGTAGGCCTTAAGTCCAAAATCTAAGAAAGAGAAGAAGAAGGCTTACCCGAATGTTGTTCGTCAGCACCTATGGAGGCTGCATTCATAATTTTCTTTACACTCAGCCACTGCCCGTCGGTTAAACCACACACCGCTAATCTATTTTTATCTGTCACTGCCATATTTGTGATACCAACACTCGGTTACCCCCACTATTTTGGCCACGTTCACACGCACTGGCCTGCCTCGACCATGTGAGCTGCCACTAGCCGCATTACCTCTTCCATGTCCGGCTCTGTTTCTTGGTCTATCTCCCCATCACTCAGGAAAATCCAAGATTTGAAAACAGCTTTCAGAACGATGTCCAGGTCCACCACAATTCAAGCACACGACACTCCTTTCACTGTCATCACTTCGGAAACGAGGCCTTGATACTTGTTGTGCAATGAAAGCCATGTTCTCTGGCTTTATTTCTTGAGTTTTTCGTTTGCTATGTGTGTCTTCATCTTGTGTTACCATCAAGTAAACAAACTCCAAACTTGACAGAGGTTCTTGAGACAGCAGATTTGATCTTACCGTTCCAAAAACTTGTTCGTCAAGTCCCATTAAAAGATCATGATCTATGTCTTCTTCTTTTCATTTTTCAGCTTCAGCACTGAGGTTACATGTACAGTCACCACATGAACACGTCAACGTCGGTCTGTAGTAGTTGAGATTATCCCACAATTTTGTAAGCTTTCCATAGTAAGCTTCGATACTCATTCCAGCTTGTTGACAATTTGCGAGTTCTCGTCGCAATTGTTGGATCTGAGGTCCATTAGTCACACAGAACCTTTTTTGGATATGCTCCCCACATATATTTTGCAATGGGCTTGTGAGAGATGTTAGACAAGAGCTTCGGGTCGATCGTCATCTTGATCCAAAAGACGATAAGAGCGTTGATTGGCTTATAATCATCATAGTTCTGAGATCCAACTTTTGGTTCCTTGATCGTTCCATCAAGAAAACCGAACTTCTTCCGAGAGTATAGCGTAATTTCTAAATTTATCGCCCATTCCTCATAGTTGTCTCCTAACAATAGGGGACGAGAGATCACACTTAGGGGATTATCGTTCGAGGTCAGGTCATATGGAGAAATCGTGCGTTTATGTTTTCCCATTATCAATGATGTTTTCTCCAGCAATCGTTGTTGAGTAATGTTATCAAACTTTCAAACTTGAAGGTTAAGATCTAAGGATCGAAAGTACAGAGAGATCAAAAGCTTAATTCATCGCTCTGATACAATGATAAACTAGAGAAAGATCGATCGGGTTTATATTTTCTGTGTATTCACTAAACCAAACTGGCCACATATATAATGTACAAGATTAGGGTTTTAACTTGACACCTAAACAAACCAATAGAAAAATAGAAATATTATATTTCTATGTATTCATGATTAGCTCATCAATATATTTGCCGATATACTCCCATTAAAGTGGTAACAAGTAGCTCCGGTTATCGACATATATTTATTTATCCGGTTAGAGATTAAACCCTTAAACCGGAAAACCTCAAATGGTAAGCCGATTAAAGTTTCTTTCATCGGAATGTTTCTTGGTTTACCGGAGAGACTTCTGATCATAACAAAACAGAGTTTCCCAGAGCTACATTTAACGGAATCAGATTGTAAGGTGAAGAAATGGATCGAATCAGTAGTTTTCTGGGCCAACTACCCAAAAAAGCACCTACTGAGCTTCTTCTCAAAAGAATATCAGCGAATGAATAATACTGGAAATGAACTTCAGATTTCGTTCAAACTCCAATTTCAAAAGAAGGTGTTGCTAAGATTTTTCAGATAATGATCGATCATTCACCACTTCCACGACGAGTTTGGATGCAATGGAACCCATGGGGAGGGAAAATGGCTGAGATTACGTCAGATGCGACGCCGTCTGTGCATAGAGATGTGGCTTATTTGTTTCACCTGTTGGACAACCTGTTTGTATATGTTTAGAGGTTTACTTGACATCCGATCTACAGCATACAGCATCCTTGTTCTATGTGTCTACAAAACCATTCAAAAAGGTTTCTAGTAAAAGAATTGTTATAAATTTTGACAGTTTCTTCATGATGAGAGTTCAAGTGACAAAGCTGGGAAGCTGCACCTGAAGCTTTTGGCAAGCGCTCGGCCTCTATAGCATACTTTAAAACTCGTCAACATTAGAGATGAAAAACTGCGCCTGAAGCTTTTGTTCTGTGTAGTCATTAGAGATGAAAAACTCAATATGATATGTTTGGTACACAACTATAACAGTTTACTGAAGCTTTTAGGAAGCACTCGGCCTCTATGGCATGCTTTAAAAGTCGATAACATTAGATATGAGAAACTGCACCTGAATGGTTTGTTCTATGAAGTCATTAGAGATGAAAAAATTAAAATGAGTATTTTGTTAAACAACAAAACTTACATTGCCAGGGATGAAAGTCTGTCTTCCATTGAGAGGAACAGTGATGTATGCAATGTTACCAGCGGTTGCAGCTGAATCAGGCCCCTGAGCAAGGAGTGTACATTATAGATTCTCTGATGCTGTGGTCGGGTGTGGCAGCGAATGTATTTACAATCGTAGGCGAGTAGCAGAAGTTGATTAGTGAAAATATGAAGCTGAACTCATTAGTAAATGGGGGAAACATTATTGAATTCCAAACAAATGTTTCAGTAACCTGTAAATATGACTTTGATGACAATCTTACTCTTAACAAAATGATCCTACAACCAGAGGTTAAGGGAAAAATACTATAATAAATCCCTCTTCTGGCATAAACATCTCATGATTTAGAATAGTTCAAGGCTAACCTTGTTGCTTACTGATAGCGTGAAGGTAACATCTTTGATTAGTTAAGTAGACAAAACGAATCCATGATTTAGAATGGTCCATTGTTTCGCACATCAAAGTTTCTCCACCAACAAAGAAATTGATGTGTACGATCTGTACCCGAAAAAGAGAACCTCATTAGTAAAGAAACAAAAACACCATCCTTCTTTCATATATATGATTACTTGGTATTTCGAGCATATATATATATATATATATTATGATTTTAACTTATGCGTAAAAGAATCTGACGACGGGTAAGAAAACATGATTTATATGTTGGATACAAAAACTAATTTTCTCAAGTAATGATATTTTTGTAAATTTTAGTTACTTTTTTTTATGAAATGTTAAATTTAGTTATCATCAATATGTTTATTTACATGATTCTCTTAAACTTCAGCAAAAACAAAGCTCAAAACTAGAAAAAAAATAGTTCAAACAGGTCTATTTAGCGATTAATAGTATGTTGACTCCTAGTATATCGCCATCGATGCATCATTTTTCCATACCTTGAGCCAGGGCAATAGTATAGGGAAATTCTACTAGATTAGAGTCCAAATTAAATTCAACTAGATTAGAGTTGAAATCAATCAAGAGTTTAACTTTCGAGTGAAAAGATCAAATGGCAAAGATTCAAACTTTTCTAGATCGTTTAGACACTACAAGAACATTATCAAGGGAATCACATTGAAAGGTAAGCATAAATATTAACATGGCAACTGTATCTCCTATGAAAATGCAAACCTATATTTTTTTAGACTCAATCCTAATAGCAAAAATCGAAACTACATGCTTCTTTTTGTGTTTTTCAAAAATTTTAATATTTTTTTGAATTTTATCAAGAACATAAGTATTCACAGTGCAATGATGCAAAGAAATAAAAATAGAAACAAAACTAGACGTTAACTCACATGTCTCTCCCCCAAACATATTTCACACTGTCTCAGTGTGAGAAGAAATCGAGAGAGAGACCAACAACAACAAAAAAAAAGACATAAAGCTAGAGAAAGAAAACTATATATAAAAGAAGAGAGGTGTACCTTAATTCGAAAAGATGGACTCGGGTGAGTCCATTGATGGGAGGGACAGTGGTGGATAAGTTGTAGAGCGGGATCCATCCTTGGAGCTTGGTCCCCAATCGGTGAACTCGATCTTAAATGCCTTTGTCAGTAACTTTTTGATGATGTACAGTTCTTTCTCCTTTTTCATGAACTTTTTGAGGATGAGGTTGAATTTTAAGGGTTTCCTTAGTTGGAAAATTGAGGCTTTGGTTGAAATACTTGTTGTTGAAAGCCTTTTCCATATGTCTTTATTGGAGCGTAAGTTTGATTGTACCCATTGTGTTGCTATCCTCCATGACCACCCATGAAATTTATCTCTTATTGAGCATCTTTTCAACCTTCAACACAAACATTTTGGTAGCCGTGATATTGTTCAACTTCTCCAACATAGTTTACTTGCCTTTGAGTGGATTGCATCAACTTTTCAAAATTCTCACTCAAAGAATTTATCTCTCTTCTTGTTTGATTATCATGACCTCCATATTCCCTAGTAGATCGATCATAGTCCACACCATAGTTCACATCACTCTTGTCAAGATTTTGAACAAAGATCATACCTTGATCTGTTTGTTGACCCAAGAAGTAATTGTTACTTGTTGTGCTAAGTGCATTCTAACCTTTGGAAACACACCACGGTATAGAGTTGAAAGTAATGACAATTTTGAGAAAACATGGCGAGGATATTTTGATGTGTATCTCTTGAACAGTTCCCATGTTTCACTAAAGCTCTCATTCCCTTTTTGGGAAAATTCAGAAATTTTATTTCTAAGGCAAGCCGTTTGCGAAGTAGAGAAATAAGTTCCCCAATAAAACCCGCCTGCATTCATCCCAAGATGTGATGAAACTGTGAGACAATTACTTTTCCCATTGGTGTGTCTTACCACCATGAAAGAGTGAGAAAATTCTTAGCTTGAAAGCATCCTCCGAGATACCATTGATCTTCACGGCTCCACAAAAACGATCAAATTGATCCAAGAGATCTAGAAGATCTTACATTGGCAACCATGAAACTTTAAACCTTGGGCAATGTTGATGAGGCTAGCCTTGATCTCAAAATTATTGTTCTCCACCGGTGATAGAAAAATTCTGGCTCGATTCCCATGAATGTTGGGCTCATCAAAAGCACCAACTGGCCTAAGTTCCGGCGCCTCAAACCCCGACAGATTCATCCTACGGTTCCTCATACTCTCTAGCTCTTCGCTCTCTTGCTTCCCTTCCATTCTCTCTCTCAAGATGACATATCCTATACAAAATCAAGAACTCCATCTTGTTGACTTCTCTGTTGCATACACCTTGAAAACACAAAGAATAAAACTAAGAAAGACGTTTAGTATCAAAATAAAGAAAATAAAACTTAGTCTCAAAAAAGACCAAATCCCAATGGCTATTGATTTGTCTCCCTATCAACAGCGCCAAATTGATAGTTAGATTTTTATCAGTTAACCTAATATCCAATTGAGCATTTAGGGAATATATCCAAGGAAACAAGAAAAACACAAAAGATATCCAAATCTCGATTCAATCTAAGTAAGAAAATGTATTTTTTGGTTTGAAAACAAACTGAATCTAAATGAAAGCGGGAAAATAAAGAAATCGGTTTTGAAATTCAAATACTATAAAAGAAACTCTTAGGAACGAAATAGATGACTTGGGTGTCAAATGCACGCTAACTAGTGGAGCTTCAATCTACTTCAATAAGCTAATCCATCGGTCTTATATCACTAATCTATACTAATCCACTTCCATGACACTAATAATCCAATAATAAATAAATCTCATTAGTTATCAAATGATCAATAAGCATTAATTAAAAGTCTAATTAACCAATAAAGACCCTAATCAAGTATTGGGTTTTGTTCAAAAAAACCATCCACCCATGTTTTTTTTGCAAGAAAAATCCTAACGTCAATTTTGTGCAAGTCAATCTTACAACCTGCAAAGTCACCCGCAATACTGGACCTCCTCATATCGTCGACGTCACCCCGTTACTTGTCGTTAGAAAACTAACGGTCTGATCAAAACAACGTCGTTTTGAATTAAAAAAACTACATGCTGTGTTTATTTTATCTTGTAGTTTTTGTGTACGAAAAACAACATAATTTTTATAATTTAATTATTAATTTTCATTTAATATATTTCAAAAATTAAAACTCTTCTTCTTCGTCTGTTAATCAGCATCAACTCTATTTCTGGAGTTTTTTTAACACATCAACTCCATAAATAAATGTAACAAAGTGGACTCTCTATTTCATTAAAAATCAGTAAAGGTGAAAACGAGAGCCTGTAATGAGAAAATATTCCACTCGAAAACCAGAGAAGCAAGAAGAGAAAACAAGGAAGAGAAAAGCAGCAAAGCCTAAGCCAATGGCTACGTCTGACTGCAAGCAGAAGGCTTTGTTAGCCGTACATGTGTCACCTCCCCTCATCATATATGGATGATTTTTCTAAGCGTTCGTAAATAACAAAAAAACAGAGAAGATGGGTGTGGTTAATTAATTTAATTGAGGATTAATTAAAGACAACTTAATAATAAAATTAATTCACTCAATTAGAAAATTAGCGGCAGTCATTTTAACATGTTTCCTTTAATGACTAATTTAACTTGAAACAATTTAGTTTATGGACCAAAATTAATTACCTGGTCATGGCCAAAATCGAACCAGACCTGAAAAGCTTCAGACCATAAGGTAGTTTTTCTGGAAATTTTCCAAACGCAGAAACACTGAATATAACGCCACGATCGCGTTTGCCACGAACATGAATCTGCAAAACGCCAACGATTTTTATCTTAATTTCGTCTATTATTATTCTCTCTACTACCAAATTCCAGATTTGTTCATGAAATTTTGAAAATTATGAAATGAGGGAAAAGAAGAGAAAGCAAAGAAGGAGATAAATCGAATCTAAAAGCGTCGACGACGAGAGAGAAGGAGAAAGACAGCGGAGACGAGAGAGAAGGAGAAAGAGGCGAGGCGGAGCTGCTACTGTGGAGTGGAAGATGAAGAAGAAGAAGAGTTTTAATTTTTTAAATATATTAAATGAAAATTAATAATCAAATTTCAAAAATCATGTTGTTTTCGTACACAAAAACTACAAGATAAAATAAACATAGTTTTTTTAGTCCAAAACGACGTCGTTTGATCAGACCGTTAGTTTTCTAACGACAAGTAACGGGGGTGACGTCGACGATATGCGGAGGTCCAGTATTGCGGGTGACTTTGTAGGTTGTAGGATTGACTTGCACAAGATTGACGTTAAGGTTTTTCTTGCAAAAAACACGGGTGGATGGTTTTTTTGAACAAAACCCTCAAGTATTCTCATAGGCTAGAAATGTAAAGCTCTTGGTATTTTGGTTCAAGCATTTCACTGAACACTTTGTGGGTGTGGAAATGCTTAAGGCCTAAATTAGAAATTTCTAGGCTAATCTAGCATTAATAACACCTATCAACCATGGATCTATGTTGTTACAAGTCTAAACTCTACTAATATATAACTAATTACCCTAAATCTATCATTCACCAAAGCTTTATAAAGACTACTCACTAATCTTCATGTTAACACAAAGAAACAAGGTTGATCTTTGGTTAATCATGTTTCTTTGGTGAATAGTTGAAGGATTTAAGAAGATAAGAAGATTTTATAACTTCAAATAAAGATCCAAAAGTGGCAAAGAAAACTTCTAAAACAAATCTTAGATCATTAATTTAGATCTAAAATGGTATAAATAGTAAGAGAAAAGCGTCATGGACGACCCGGGACAAACCGAGTTGGATCCATCAAAAGTAGAAGAAAGTGTCGATCCTAATGACCCATCCTGATGACCCCCCCACCACCAAGATCTACACATGTCAGTTATGGCGGTCCATCTTGATGCCCAACTAACCACAAGGATGTGCACCAGGGACTGTTGCAGCTTCAGTTGATCTTTGTTGATCCTAGTGGTTCGTAGCGGCGGTTGGGATCGCCAGGGACTTCTTTTTAGAGTTTTTTCTCCCTTAGCTTCCATCCTCAAGCTCCAAATCATCTTGAGTCTTCAAATACCTAAGAAGGACTCATAGCTATGCAATATGAGATGATTATGACTTAGAACTCTAGAATGTATGTAAATGCAAGACTCAAATGCCTATTTACAACTCTACATCATGTGAAAAGGAAAGAAAAGTGATCAAAATGAATGTATATACAATGTAAAATCTATAGATATCATGCTGATGTGGCATTAATTGTTAATGACACTCTTGTAATTAAAATTTTCCTAATAAAGGGTTTCAAAGATATTTTTGTGATCAAAAAAACTCAACTACCCCTTATTTTTTCTAAGTTAATCGAGCAATTAAATTTTTTCAAAGATTTTTTCTACTTTTTTTCCCTTATAACAAACTATAAATTTTCTTTTAACAGAGTTTATTTGTTATCCCAACTGAAATAATGAAGTATGAACAATAATATGGTGGTAGCCTAGTAGGTATGTGCGAGCTACGAAAATCGCACTTAGGGATTTGTATAATGTAAGGGATGATTTCGAGTTAGATTCTCGTATGAAGTAACAAACTAAATAATTTTGTATGAATGAAGTGGATTTATTAAGTGAAAAGGTTACGGATCGAATGAGAGATTAAGAGTTTACAGTGAAAATTAATTGGTGAACAGTGTTTGAGAGCTAGCTCTAGATCGTGTCTGTATAATGATCTCTGATCCTTCTTTTATAGCTCCCGTCTACTGAGGATCTCGGTTCCCTCTTGCATATCTCGCCAGTTCGAAATGTGCCATGATTTCCGCCTCGTGATCCATTCTTCGTTATTGACTCTTTTAGCATCTTTGAGTTGACTCATCCGGCTTGAGGTCTAGCTTGAATGGGCCTTTAAAGACATCTTTAATTATTTTTGGTTTACTAATTCACGTGAGAATCACATGATTAGCTTCTTCTTCGTGGTCCTTCGTCACACCATATGAATTTTATACATCTTATCGAAAAATATATATGATCTCATAAACCTAAAAGCATATCATTTTTTGGTGAATAAGAATAAAAGCGGAATCGTACCTTATAAATTCATAATTTAGGTTTTATTTTTGGGATTATGACTTTCAAAGCACACTCTGAAATAATCTTAGATATCTGGTGAGGGGATGCATATAATTTTATGTATATCTGGTTAGGGTTGATTTGGGACCATAAGGCTCTCTATTTATACATAAACAATTTCTAATTCAGCTCTTCACCAAATTAGAAATTACTAATTGTATACGCATTAATATTCCATAATACTTATGTCTCCATGTCAATTACGTTATATCAAAGTCACCACATAAGTTTTGACTAATTATATAATGACTCTAACACATTGAGTATGACATATATGACCCCAAAATGATTCGTACAATCTTCCATTGGGTCACATATGTATCTTGAAAATGTGATAGACTTTATGAGCTCAAAATTATCAATATATCAGAGTATAAACAATATCGGCCATTGACTATACCAACATAGGATCATGGCAGTCGTCGTTATATCAATCATAACTTAACCCTCCATGGTCACTCGAATCAACATAGCCAAATGCCATAGATCAATTATGAAAAATGTGGTATGAAAATAACATGAAAGGTGATCAATACATGTCGATTTTCAAAAGATCATACTTTATTGAAATCCTTAACTTTATTATACAGAGTGTAAACTGAAAACTGAAACTATAGTTATGATCAGAAAATGTGCACAACCAAAACCAAAATATAGAACCAAAAAACAAATGACAAACTCCCACTAATTCAAATGATTCTTGAACACTAAAACACCTATTCGAGCAGTATGCTCATCATGAAAAAACTTGTGTACACTACCTTATGTAAAAGGATATGTTATCATGGAGTTTTTCGCGAAATGTTATCTGGAAATCTTTCTGTTATAACTGGAACTTAAGGAACTTAATGTCAATTTGCTAAGACTTTATACATTTAATGTAGAATTATACTATCTTGACGTCCAACAAAATCAGAATCAGAATACACAATGATCTCCCAATGATTTGATCTCTAATAAGTGAGCATGTAGTCTTTTGTTCTCTACACGTACCTCGTGACCCTTTTGGTTACTTTCCAAGGAAATTCGGCCATTTCATGCCTCAAAGATGTTTATGTGTTTAAATTATACATAAAGTATATCACTATACAATAACATAGCCTAAACTTTTAATATTGTGTGGAATTATAAATTGAACGTGACATGTCAAGAAACTATTAATTTCTGATGACATGGATGTCACACACGCAATGATGTGGAGGCCACATCACATCGGTCATTTTTTTAATCTTCTCTATTTCTTCCATTTTACATTTTATAGTAAGTCTTTAAGATTTATACCAACACATATATAAGAATAATATATATCTTTGATGGATTCTCTGAAATTTTCATACTCTCTTTGATATAGGAACTAAACCGGAGTTGGAGCCAAGGATAGGATGGAGCTGTGATTTAGGCACAAGGGGTTGTGTCCACGAAGGGGAAGGATGGAGATGCTTCAACTGGACTGAGGTCGCTCTCTGAAGTATCAAAAAAAATGTTAGGCAGAAATAGATGTTGGAGATACATCTGTCAGACGGTCTAGCCCGCGTCGGCATGGTCTTCACCCACCGAGACCGTCGTTTCTTCCGACCAGGCGGGTCCGCCTGCCAAGGACCGCGGTCTCCAATTCGGTGGTCCAGACCTGCCCTACAAGCAGTAGTGGTTATGCGGGTAAGCCCGCGGGCGATGCTTCTCGTGGCCAGTTCCGGTGATGCTTGATGCTTCTCGAGTTCTCGCTAGGTCCAGCGATGTGTTGGTGGAAGTATACTGCCAGTTCCGGCGATGTGTCGGTGGATGTAAAAAATTGTCCATATTATTTTCTAGTTCTTTCAACACTAGTCATACTTGATGTAAAAAGATTTTTTGGATAGAAGAAACATTTTCTTCAAAAAAAAGGTATAAATATATAGTTTTAGGGTTGCAACCTCATTAGCACACCGAAACCCCTAAAATTTAGAGCACCTAGAGTAAAATAAAGAGAGAGGTAGAGTTATAAGGAGAGTGAGAGGAAGCAAGGAAGAGCCACGTTCCCGCTGTCGTCTTCAACAACCACTGCTGCCATCGCCGTCGCTTTCAGCCACTGCCGCCGTCCCCATCGTCTAGAATAAGAAGACTCACTTACGGACTCCTTTAACTAATGAATTTCATTAAGGACTTCTTTAATTAAGGTGAGGTGCCCAGAAAGAAAAACTCACTTAAGGAAAGTTATACTAAAGGAAAGCTCAAAGAAAAATGGAAGTTTCAAAAATGGAAGGTTACCCAAAAATGAAAGTTTTCAAAAGGAAATGTAGCCCAGAATAGTAAAGTTTCCGAAACAGGAAATTCGACAGAAAGTAAAGTTTTGGAAAAGCGAAGCATAAAAAACGGGAACCACGGAAGCCAGAAACTATCTGGGATAAGGCCACATGCTAGAGAAGGAGTGGAAAGGCAACTCCGAAACATCTTCATACACCGAACGTGCGTGACTGCTGGGCGAATGTGAGGACTATAATGTGTAGATTCTATTTGTATGCTAAGTACGCTAGAACATGTATGCTTTTAGCTAGATTAGTATAGACTTAAAGTGTGGGCCAGGTCATTCCGTCCAAACAATCTATGTTTAGTCTTTCCATTTCCGTTGTATATCAGGTTGGAACGAACTAGTTCTTTTTTCTTCTAGTGGTTGACGGAGAATGTAATGGTGTGTCCGCGTAGTTTTTGAGGTACTCAAGTACCTAGGGAGTACGTAAGTGTTGTAGGGTCTGTTATTATGCAGAGTTGTGAGAATTGCACGGTTGGCGGCTTGGTAGGCTCTTAACTCCGGATAGACAAGCATTTCTCCTAGAGTCTATGGATCATGTCTTTGTCTTCAAATAATGTTGTCAATATCATCTGCGACCTCCAGAATTTATCTAGAAAGATACTATGAGTCGAGTTTGTATATGACGCATGGAAAAAGTAATATCTGGGTACCCACGCCTAGTGCCTAATTTTCTGAAAATACGAATCTCTCTGGAAATTATAATGGCAGAGACAGAGAGTCGAGTTTGGACATGTTGGACGGAAAAGTAATATATCGGTACCCACGACTAGACACTAATTAGTGAGAAATATTAACCGCTTAGAAAATTACCTAGATATAGATTACGAGTTGAGTTTGGACATATGGGATGGAAATTATAAAATATGGGTTCCCACGGCTAGACCCTAATTTTTTACAACTTCTAAATGCTCTTGAAATTATCAAGACAGAGACTATGAGGCGAGTTTGGACATGTCATATGGAAAAAGTAACATATTTTTACACATAGCTAAAACTTAATTTTTAGAAAATACTAACCGTTTATGAAAAATCAATAGAAATGCTATGTGTCGAATCTGCATATATCGGATAGAAAAAGTAACAAATCAGTACCCATTTTCGTAAAATACAACACACTAAGGAAAATATTCAGAAAGAGAGTATGAGTCGAATTTGAACAAGTCAGATGGACAAAGTAACGTATCGTTACTCAAGACTATACCCTAATTTTTGAGAAATACTAACTGCTCATAAATTATCCAAAAATAGACTATGAGTCAAGTTTTGGACATCTCGGATAGAAAATGTAACATATCGGTACCTACGGCTAAACCCTAATTTTTAGAAAATACTAACCGCTCAAGAAAATATCATGAAAGGGAACATTAGCCAAATCTGGACTTGTCAGACGGTAAAAGTAACATATTGCTATCCAGGACTAGATCATAATTTAAGAAATACTAAGAGCTCTTATACTTATCTAGGCAGAGACTTTGATTGAGTTTGTAAATGTCGTATCGAAAAAGTAGTATATCGGTAACCAAGGTTAGACCCTAAATTTTAGAAAATACTAATCGATTAGGAAATTATCTAGACAAAGAATGAGTAGAATCTGGACAATTCGCATAGAAAAAGTAACTTATCAATACCCACATTTAGATCCTAACTTCTTAAAATTCTAATTGCTCCAGAATTTTTCTAGAAGGAGACTATGAGTCGAGTTTGTATAGGACGCATGGAAAAAGTAATATCTTGGTACCCATGCCTAGAGCCTAATTTTCTGAAAATACAAATCTCTCTGGAAATTATCATGGCAGAGACAGAGAGTCGAGTTTGGACTTGTTGGACGGAAAAGTAATATATCAGTTCCCACGACTAGACACTAATTAGTGAGAAATATTAACCGCTAAGAAAATTACCTAGATATAGATTACGAGTTGAGTTTGGACATATGGGATGGAAATTATAAAATATAGGTACCCACGGCTAGACCCCTAATTTTCTACAACTTCTAAACGCTCTTGAAATTATCAAGACAGACACTATGAGGCTAGTTTGGACATGTCATATGGAAAAAGTAACATCTGGATACCCACGAATAGACCCTAATTTTAAGAAAAGACTAACCACTCTAGATATTATCAAGATAGAGACTATGAGTCGACTTGCACATGTCGAAGGGAAAAAATAACATATCGATACTTACTGCTGTACCCTATTTTTTAGAAAATAGTAAATGCTTTAGAAATTATTCATACATAGAATAAGAGTTGAATTCAGACATGTAAGATGAAAAAATAATATATCGTCACCCAGAGCTAGACCTTTATTGTCGGAATATACTAAATGCTAAGGAAATTATCCTAACAAAGGATATTTGTCGAGCTTGGACATATCGTATGGAAAAAGTAACTTATCATATGGAATATAGTAAAAGCTCTTGAAATTATCCAAACAGGGATAAAAAGTCCAATTTGGACATATCATATGGAAAAAGTAACATATTTTTACGCACAGCTAGAACTTAATTTTTAGAAAATACTAACTGTTTATGAAAAATCAGGACAAAAGCTATGTGTCGAATGTGCACATGTCGGATAGAAAAAGTAACAAATCAGTACCCACTTTCGTAAAATACAAACCACTCATGAAAATATTGAGAAAGAGAGTATGAGTCGAGTTTGAACAAGTCAGATGGACAAAGTAACTTATCGTCACTCAAAACTATACCCTAATTTTTGAGAAATACTAACTGCTCATAAATTATCCAAAAATAGACTATGAGTCGAGTTTTGGATATCTCGGATGGAAAAGGTAACATATCGGTACCTACGGCTAAACTCTAATTTTTAGAAAATACTAACCGCTCAAGAAAATATCATGAAAGGGAACATGAGCCAAATCTGGACTTGTTAGACGGTAAAAGTAACATATCGCTATCCACGACTAGATCATAATTTAAGAAAATACTAAGAGCTCTTATACTTATCTAGGCAGAGACTATGAGTCGAGTTGGTAAATGTCGTATCGAAAAAGTAGTATATCGGTCACCTAGGTAAGACCCTAAATTTTAGAAAATATTAATCGATTAGGAAATTATCTAGACAAAGAATGAGTAGAATCTGGACAATTCGCATAGAAAAATTTAACTTATCAATACGCACATTTAGATCCTAACTTCTTAAAATCCTAATTGCTCCAGAATTTTTCTAGAAGGAGACTATGAGTCTAGTTTGTATATGACGCATGGAAAAAGTAATATCTTGGTACTAACGCCTAGAGCCTAATTTTATGAAAATACAAATCTCTCTGGAAATTATCATGGCAGAGACAAAGAGTCGAATTTGGACATGTTGGATGGAACAGTAATATATCGGTAACCACGAGTAGACACTAATTAGTGAGAAATATTAACCGCTTCGAAAATTACCTAGATATAGATTACGAGTTGAGTTTGGACATATCGGATGGAAATTATAAATTATGGGTACCCACGGCTAGTCCCCTAATTTTCTACAACTTCTAAACGCTCTTGAAATTATCAAGACAGAGAATATGAGGCTAGTTTGGACATATCATATGGAAAAAGTAACATCTGGGTACCCACGAATGGACCCTAATTTTAAGAAAAGACTAACCGATCTGGATATTATCAGTATAGAGACTATGAGTCGACATCAAAGTAAACAACAACAAAAATTCCAATGAAGCTCCCCAAAACATGATTCATCAACCTCATGAAAGTACTAGGTGCATTTGTTAATCCAAATGGCATAACTAACCATTCATACAAGCGATGTTTAGTTTTAAACGCAGTTTTCCATTCATCACCCTCTTTCATCCTAATTTGATGGTATCCACTTTTAAGATCTATTTTCGAAAATATGCTAGAACCATGAAGCTCATCTAACATATCATCTAAACGAGAGATAGGATGGCGATACTTTACAGTGATATTGTTGATGGCTCGGCAATCAATGCACATCCTCCAAGTTCCGTCCTTCTTTGGAACGAGCAGCACCGGCACAGCACAAGGGCTCATGCTCTCTCGGATGTATCCTTTGTCCATCAGCTCACTCACTTGCTTTTGAAGCTCCTTAGTCTCAACTGGGTTGGTTCTATACGCTGGCCTGTTAGGAAATGAAGCTCCCGGCACAAAATCGATCTGGTGCTCAATCCCACGAATAGGCGGCAATCCCTTGGGGTTTTCTTCCGGAAAGACGTCTTCAAAATCCTGCAAAATAGAAGTAATTTTACTCGGCAAATCCGGTACGGGGTTAGTAAGGTTCAGCAAAGCTTCTTTGTAAATAAATAAGAGAACGGGTTGTTTAGAGAACAGAGCTCTCTTAACCACATTAGACCTCACAAAGAAGTTTGAATGCCTCACGGGTTTACTCTCACAGGCATTTTTCTTGGTTTTTCTCAAACTCTCGTTTTTATTTTGAGGTGGTGTGTTTAGGGGTTCACTCACAATGGTTTTTCCTTGTTGTTTCAGCTGAAGTTGATTTTGATGAACTTCTTGTGGTGTTAATGGAGCAAGTATCGTCTTTCGGCCATTGTACTCAAATGAGTATCGATTAGTAAAACCGTCATGTAAGACCCTTCTATCGAACTGCCAAGGTCTTCCAAGCAAGATGTGGCCCGCCTCCATAGGTAAAACATCACAAAGAATTTCATCCTCATACTTGCCTATGGTTATAGGAACCAATACTTGGCTGCTCACCGTCATCTCGCCAGCATCATTTAGCCATTGAAGCTGATAAAGTTTTGGATGCATCTTAACTTCCAACCCTAAATTCTTCACCATTGTTTCACTAGCCACATTAGTACAGCTCCCACCATCAATAATAAGGCTGAAAACTTTACCTTGTACCAAGCATCTCATGTGAAATAAGTTCTCCCGCTGCTCTTGGACAGTATCCTTAACTTGAATACTCAAGGAACGTCTTGTTACCAATAATTCTCCTGTGGCTGGTAACTCTATATCCGCTTCCTCGGTCTAACTATCACTTTCAAGCTGTTCCTCCTCAGTTTCAATCTCGTCATTATCCAATAGGATCATAGTCCTTCTATTGGTGCACTCATTGGTGTAATGTCCTCTCCCTTGACACTTGAAACATTTAACGTCCCGGTTTCTAGACGAAGTCGCCACAACTTTTCCTTTGGCGTCTTGAGTATTGGCGTAAGGCTTAGGGTCGGGTTTTGGCTTAACAACAGACTTATCTTCTCGGCTGTAACTCGTCCTAGCATTGGCTGCTCTAGCTCCATAGGAAAGCCTAGAAGTACCCCTCCTCTTAATTTGTTGTTCAACCAAAACAACCTTATGGAGCATTTCCTCCAAATCAGCATATGTTTCAAGCTCCATTCTATCTTGTATATCTCGAGCCAACCCACTCAAGAACCTTGCCATTGTTGCCTCAGCATCTTCATCTATATCAGCTTTGATCATTAGGGACTCCATTTCTTGAAAATAATCCTCCACACTCTTACTGCCCTGAGTTAATCGCCTAAGCTTTTGATGTAACTCCGGATGGTAGTGGCTAGGAACAAATCTCTTCCTCATCAGATTTTTCATCTCTTCCCAAGTGACTACGGGCGGTTCACGGTTGCGTCTTCTACTTGTCACGATCTGATCCCACCAATTAATAGCATAGTCATAAAATTCCGTCCCCGCTACTTGAACTTTCTTTTGCTCCGAATAATTTTGACAATCAAACACGAGCTCAAATTTCTTCTCCCACTCCAAGTAGGCGTCTGGATCATTCTTCCCATGAAATGGCGGTATCTTCAACTTCAGTCCACTGAGATTGTCCTCATTTCGAACCCCAGCTTCTCTTACACGTCTCAGCCTTCTTCGACTCCGATTAGAAGCTTGACTACCTATGTTGTAGTAATTCAACTCGTCCTCTTCATCTTCTTCTTGAGGTTGTTGTCTTCTTCTTCTACCAGCAGTATTTTGAGGCAATCCTTGATTAACGGATTCTTGAATCGTATCGATCCTTTCATTGACTGCTTCCATCTCACGCCTCAACAATCGCCTCATCTCTCCCATAAGGGCTTGCACGTCCAGATTGTTATTGTTTCTTGCTCCTCGTGCTCGGTTAGTGTTCTCAGCATCGCATTCGTGATTAGACATATTAATTTTTCCCTGCACACTTAACAAACCGTTAGTAATAAAAAGTCGATCCTCACAAGTGTTTCTCTCCTTTTTATTCACTCCACACTCAACACTCAAGATGTCCTCTCTCAGTGATTTCTTCAATGGTTCGTATCGAACAAAACCGATCAAATCCGATGAACAATTCCAACAACTCAAAACGAAATCGATTGAATCAAGATAGAAAGAAAAGACTTTAGTGTTTTTTTTTTTTAAATAAGAACAGATCAAATTGATCAGAAAAAATAAAATTTGAAGAGGAAAATTTAGAACAAAAATTTAACAACCCCCACTTAATTAAAATCGGACTTAACTTTTTTTTTTTTTTTCTTTTTTTGTTTCTTCTTTTTTTTTTTTCTGTCCAATCAGTTTCTTCTTTTTTTTTTTTTTTTGATTGCTTCTTTTTTTTTTTTTTTTTTTATATCAAACTGATCAAATACTAGAACTAAAAATAGAGATCAAACAGAAAAAGATCAAAATCAAAATCGCTTAAATGATAATCAATCCTAATCGCCTAAAATTGTTCTAGCGACTAAGCTTAATTCTGATTCCTAACAAGATTGATCCGATCAAGAACAGAACAGAAAGACAAGAGAAAACTGAAAATTCTATAATGAAAAGATGATAGAAACGAATACCGATCCCGAAAGTTGGCTCTGATACCAAATGATATGAATCTTCCCGAGAATTCGCACTTTCGAGGGGTAATCGTGAAAGGATGGAATGAATGGATCACACAAAGGTTGCGGAAGACCTCTGATATTTCCTCAATGACTTTCTCGAGATATGACACACTCAAGAACGCCAAGGTTTGATTCACGGATATGACACACCGTTGAATCGGTTTGATTGAAGGATATTACACACCAAACAATCGGGAAATGTTCTTCAACGAACACAAGAGAAATCACTCTCAATATTTTATAAAAAAAAGGTGGATCATTATTCTGAACAAAGAACAAGAGTTTTAAAGGAAAAGCTGGAGTAAAGAAAAAGTCGAGAATTAAAGACGAGAAAATTAAAATGACATTAACTAAAGCCCGGGAAATTCTTCAGCTTTCCAAGCGCCTAGATCTTCTCATTATGGACGACTTTATTCTTCTTAGGAGATAATTATTTGGGCCAAATTGATCCTCCTTTGGGCTTGGAAGAACTGAAGACAAAATCCCAATTTATTGGTCTTTGGACTTGAAACTATTTGGGTGATCTTGGACTGAAACTCCCTTGGACTCTCTTATGGACTTAGATAGATTGGAATGACTCATTTGCCTCATTAAAACCTACCTTTGGAAAACCCATTGGGATAAAACCAAAGGCTAGGGAAAAGAGTACAAATGGATCACCCGTTTCAGTCCACTCGAGCAACCAAGACGACTTTCTTATCCATGTCTTCGAGCTGGTCCTTTGGCGAATGAGCTTGAGTGAGTAATCCACTGATTTCTTTCTGGAACTCTTTGGCACGTGATCTTGTCATTGGTCCACTTGCCATGGTCAAGGCGTCCTCGGCTTCAAGCGACCTCCGTGAGCTATCCATGATCACATCAAGGACATTACGCCAATGAGTGCACCAATAGAAGGACTATGATCCTATTGGATAATTGCGAGATTGAAACTGAGGAGGAAGAGCTTGAAAGTGATAGTGAGACCGAGGAAGCGGACATAGAGTTAACAGCCACCGGAGAATTATTGGTAATAAGACGTTCCTTGAGTATTCAAGTTAAGGATACTGTCCAAGAGCAGCGGGAGAACTTATTTCACACGAGATGCTTGGTACAAAGTAAAGTTTGCAGCCTTATTATTGATGGTGGGAGCTGTACTAATGTGGCTAGTGAAACAATGGTGAAGAAGTTAGGGTTGGAAGTTAAGATGCATCCAAAACCTTATCAGCTTCAATGGCTAAATGATGCTGGCGAGATGACGGTGAGCAGCCAAGTATTGGTTCCTATAACCATAGGCAAGTATGAGGACAAAATTCTTTGTGATGTTTTACCTATGGAGGCGGGCCACATCTTGCTTGGAAGACCTTGGCAGTTCGATAGAAGGGTCTTACATGACGGTTTTACTAATCAATACTCATTTGAGTACAATGGCCGAAAGACGATACTTGCTCCATTAACACCACAAGAAGTTCATCAAGATCAACTTCAGCTGAAACAACAAGGAAAAACCATTGTGAGTGAACCCCTAAACACACCACCTCAAAATAAAAACGAGAGTTTGAGAAAAACCAAGAAAAAGGCCTGTGAGAGTAAACCCGTGAGGCATTCAAACTTCTTTGTGAGGTCTAATGTGGTTAAGAGAGCTCTGTTCTCTAAACAACCCGTTCTCTTATTTATTTACAAAGAAGCTTTGCTGAACCTTACTAACCCCGTACCGGATTTTCCGAGTAAAATTACTTCTATTTTGCAGGATTTTGAAGACGTCTTTCTGGAAGAAAACCCCAAGGGATTGCCGCCTATTCGTGGGATTGAGCACCAGATCGATTTTGTGCCGGGAGCTTCATTTCCTAACAGGCCAGCGTATAGAACCAACCCAGTTGAGACTAAGGAGCTTCAAAAGCAAGTGAGTGAGCTGATGGACAAAGGATACATCCGAGAGAGCATGAGCCCTTGTGCTGTGCCGGTGCTGCTCGTTCCAAAGAAGAACGGAACTTGGAGGATGTGCATTGATTGCCGAGCCATCAACAATATCACTGTAAAGTATCGCCATCCTATCTCTCGTTTAGATGATATGTTAGATGAGCTTCATGGTTCTAGCATATTTTCGAAAATAGATCTTAAAAGTGGATACCATCAAATTAGGATGAAAGAGGGTGATGAATGGAAAACTGCGTTTAAAACTAAACATCGCTTGTATGAATGGTTAGTTATACCATTTGGATTAACAAATGCACCTAGTACTTTCATGAGGTTGATGAATCATGTTTTGAGGAGCTTCATTGGAATTTTTGTTGTTGTTTACTTTGATGATATCTTAGTGTACAGCAAAAATTTAGAACAACATGTTAAACATCTAGAAGCGGTTTTAATGGTACTTAGGAAAGAAAAACTGTATGCTAATCTGAAGAAATGCACTTTTTGTACGGATAACGTTGTGTTTCTAGGCTTTGTTATAAGTGCAGATGGCATCAAAGTGGACGAAGAGAAGGTTAGAGCTGTCCGCGAATGGCCCAGTCCGAAAACCATAGGAGACGTGAGGAGTTTCCATGGGCTTGCGGGATTCTATCGAAGATTTGTGAAAGATTTCAGTACCATAGCTGCTCCTCTCACTGAAGTGATCAAGAAAAGTGTAGGATTTAAATGGGAGAATGCACAAGAAGAAGCGTTCCAAGCGTTAAAGGATAAACTCACCAATGCACCACTTTTATCTTTACCAAATTTTCTTAAAACTTTTGAAATTGAGTGTGATGCATCTGGTGTAGGTATTGGAGCTGTCTTGATGCAAGAGAAGAAGCCCATAGCCTTTTTTAGTGAGAAACTTGGAGGAGCTACGCTGAACTATCCAACCTACGACAAGGAGTTGTATGCGCTAGTCCGAGCCTTGCAAACATGGCAACACTACCTCTGGCCAAAGGAGTTTGTCATTCATACTGACCACGAGTCTTTGAAGCATTTAAAGGGTCAGCATAAGCTCAACAAGAGGCATGCTAGGTGGGTAGAGTTTATCGAAACATTTCCCTATGTGATCAAGTACAAACAAGGTAACGA
Source organism: Cardamine chenopodiifolia (assembly GCA_963922655.1). Lineage (NCBI taxonomy): Eukaryota > Viridiplantae > Streptophyta > Magnoliopsida > Brassicales > Brassicaceae > Cardamine > Cardamine chenopodiifolia. The sequence goes on along the minus strand of OZ000486.1, from coordinate 9,156,857 downwards.
AAACGTAGTTGCTGATGCCTTATCTCGAAAGTATGCCTTGATTTCGACTTTGGATGCTAAATTATTGGGATTTGAACACCTTAAAGATCTTTATCAAGCTGATTCTGATTTTCAAGATAATTACAAGTCTTGTGAGAAGTTTGCTTTTGGGAAATATTTTAGGCATGACGGCTTTCTTTTCTTTGAAAATCGTTTGTGTGTGCCTAATTGTTCTTTGAGAGACTTTCTAGTTAGGGAGGCACATGGAGGAGGCTTGATGGGGCATTTTGGGATCGCCAAGACTTTAAAAGTGATGCAAGAACACTTCTACTGGCCGCAAATGAAGAGAGACATGGAAAGAATCTGCGGGAGATGTGTTACGTGCAAACAAGCCAAATCGAAGGTACAGTCCCAAGGTATGTACACGCCCTTGCCTATTCCTGATCAGCCTTGGACTGACATTTCTATGGATTTTGTGCTTGGATTACCTAGAACTAGGACTGGAAAGGATTCGATTTTTGTGGTTGTCGATAGGTTCTCTAAAATGGCACATTTTCTTGCTTGTCATAAAACTGATGATGCTTCTCACATAGCTGACTTGTTCTTTAAAGAAATAGTTCGACTGCATGGAATGCCTAGGACTATAGTCAGTGATAGGGACACGAATTTCTTGAGTTATTTTTGGAAAACGCTTTGGTCTAAGCTAGGAACTAAGTTGCTGTTTTCAACTACTTGCCATCCTCAATCCGACGGTCAAACTGAAGTAGTTAATAGAACTTTGTCTACCTTGTTGCGTGCCTTGATTAAAAAGAACTTGAAAACTTGGGAAGAATGCTTGCCACATGTTGAATTTGCTTATAATCGATCAGTGCATTCCGCCACAAAGTTTTCTCCTTTTGAAATCGTTTATGGCTTTAATCCTTTGTCTCCTTTGGATCTAACCCCATTGCCTTTGAGTGAAAGAGCAAACTTGGATGGGAAAAAGAAAGCTGAACTTGTTAAACAGATCCATGAGAAAGCAAAGCACAACATCGAAGGGAAGACAAAGTTGTACGCCAAACAAGCTAACAAGAGCAGGCGCAAGATGATTTTTGAGGAAGGAGACGACGTTTGGATACATCTAAGGAAGGAAAGATTTCCGGCTGAGAGGAAGTCCAAGCTTATGCCAAGAATTGACGGTCCATTTAGAATTACAAAGAAGATCAACGATAATGCTTATCAACTCGATCTCCAAGGTAAGTACAATGTGAGTTCAAGTTTCAATGTTGCTGACTTAATTCCTTTTGTTGCAGATGATCCAGATTTGAGGACAAATCCTTTTCAAGAGGGAGGGGATGATGTGATCATGGATAGCTCACGGAGGTCGCTTGAAGCCGAGGACGCCTTGACCATGCCAAGTGGACCAATGACAAGATCACGTGCCAAAGAGTTCCAGAAAGCAATCAGTGGATTACTCACTCAAGCTCATTCGCCAAAGGACCAGCTCGAAGACATGGATAAGAAAATCGTCTTGGTTGCTCGAGTGGACTGAAACGGGTGATCCATTTGTACTCTTTTCCCTAGCCTTTGGTTTTATCCCAATGGGTTTTCCAAAGGAAGGTTTTAATGAGGCAAATGGGTCATTCCAATCTATCTAAGTCCATAAGAGAGTCCAAGGGAGTTTCAGTCCAAGATCACCCAAATAGTTTCAAGTCCAAAGACCAATAAATTGGGATTTTGTCTTCAGTTCTTTCAAGCCCAAAGGAGGATCAATTTGGCCCAAATAATTATCTCCTAAGAAGAATAAAGTCGTCCATAATGAGAAGATCTAGGCGCTTGGAGAGCTGAAGAATTTCTCGGGCTTTAGTTAATGTCATTTTAATTTTCTCATCTTTAATTCTCGACTTTTTCTTTACTCTAGCTTTTCCTTTAAAACTCTTGTTCTTTGTTCAGAATAATTATCCACCTTTTTTTATAAAATATTGAGAGTGATTTCTCATGTGTTCGTTGAAGAACATTTCCCGATTGTTTGGTGTGTAATATCCTTCAATCAAACCTATTCAACAGTGTGTCATATCCGTGAATCAAACCTTGGCGTTCTTGAGTGTGTCATATCTCGAGAAAGTCATTCAGGAAATATCAGAGGTCTTCCGCAACCTTTGTGTGATCCATTCATTCCATCATTTCACGATCACCCCTCGAAAGTGCGAATTCTCGGGAAGATTCATATCAATTAGTCTTTTCTTAAAATTAGGGTCTATTCGTGGGTACCCATATGTTACTTTTTCCATATGACATGTCCAAACTCGCCTCATAGTCTCTGTGTTGATAATTTCAAGAGTGTTTAGAAGTTGTAAAAAATTAGGGTCTAGCTGTTGGTACCCATATTTTATAATTTTCATCTGATATATCCAAACTGAACTCGTAATCTATATCTAGGTAATTTTCTAAGCGGTTAAAATATCTCACTAATTAGTGGCTAGTCGTGGGTACCAAGATATTACTTTTTTCATGCGTCATATACAAACTCGACTCATAGTCTCCTTCTAGAAAAATTCTGGAGCAATTAGGATTTTAAGAAGTTAGGATCTAAATGTGGGTATTGATAAGTTACTTTTTCTATGCGAATTGTCCAGATTCGACTCATTATTTGTTTAGATAATTTCCTAATCGATTAGTATTTTCTAAAATTTAGGGTCTAACCTTGGTTACCGATATACTACTTTTTCGATACGACATTTACAAACTCGACTCATAGTCTCTGCCTAGATAATTATAAGAGCTCTTAGTATTTTCTTAAATTTTGATCTAGTCGTGGATAATGATATGTTATTTTTTCCGTCTGACAAGTCCAGATTTGGCTCATGTTCCCTTTCATTATATTTTCTTGAGCGGTTAGTATTTTCTAAAAATTAGAGTTTAGACGTAGGTACCGATATGTTACCTTTTCCATCCGAGATGTACAAAACTCGACTCATAGTCTATTTTTGGATAATTTATGAGCAATTACTATATTCCATATGATAAGTTACTTTTTCCATACGATATGTCCAAGCTCGACAAATAGCCTTTGTTAGGATAATTTCCTTAGCATTTAGTATATTCCGACAATAAAGGTCTAGCTCTGGGTGACGATATTTTATTTTTTCATCTGACATGTCCGAATTCAACTATTATTCTATGTATGAATAATTTCTAAAGCATTTACTATTTTCGAAAAAATAGGGTATAACAGTGGGTATCGATATGCTATTTTTTCCCTTCGACATGTGCAAGTCGACTCATAGTCTCTATACTGATAATATCCAGACCGGTTAGTCTTTTCTTAAAATTAGGGTCCACTCGTGGGTACCCAGATGTTACTTTTTCCATATGATATGTCCAAACTAGCCTCATATTCTCTTTCTTGATAATTTCAAGAGCGTTTAGAAGTTGTAGAAAATTAGGGGACTAGCCGTGGGTACACATAATTTATAATTTCCATCCGATATGTCCAAACTCAACTCGTAATCTATATCTAGGTAATTTTCGAAGCGGTTAATATTTCTCACTAATTAGTGTCTACTCGTGGGTACCGATATATTACTGTTCCATCCAACATGTCCAAACTCGACTCTTTGTCTCTGCCATGATAATTTCCAGAGAGATTTGTATTTTCATAAAATTAGGCTCTAGGCGTTAGTACCAAGATATTACTTTTTCCATGCGTCATATACAAACTAGACTCATAGTCTCCTTCTAGAAAAATTCTGGAGCAATTAGGATTTTAAGAAGTTAGGATCTAAATGTGCGTATTGATAAGTTAAATTTTTCTATGCGAATTGTCCAGATTCTACTCATTCTTTGTCTAGATAATTTCCTAATCGATTAATATTTTCTAAAATTTAGGGTCTTACCTAGGTGACCGATATACTACTTTTTCGATACGACATTTACCAACTCGACTCATAGTCTCTGCCTAGATAAGTATAAGAGCTCTTAGTATTTTCTTAAATTATGATCTAGTCGTGGATATCGATATGTTACTTTTACCGTCTGACAAGTCCAGATTTGGCTCATGTTCCCTTTCATGATATTTTCTTGAGCGGTTAGTATTTTCTAAAAATTAGAGTTTAGCCGTAGGTACCGATATGTTACCTTTTCCATCCGAGATATCCAAAACTCGACTCATAGTCTATTTTTGGATAATTTATGAGCAGTTAGTATTTCTCAAAAATTAGGGTATAGTCTTGAGTAACGATAAGTTACTTTGTCCATCTGACTTGTTCAAACTCGACTCATACTCTCTTTCTCAATATTTTCATGAGTGGTTTGTATTTTACGAAAGTGGGTACTGATTTGTTACTTTTTCTATCCATGATCACATCACTAACCGGTCTGAATATTATCGAGATAGAGACTATGAGTCAACTTGCACATGTTAAAGGGAAAAAATAACATATCGATACCCACTATTGTAACCTATTTTTTAGAAAATAGTAAATGCTTTAGAAATTATTCATACATAGAATAAGAGTTGAATTCGGACATGTCAGAAGAAAAAATAATATATCGTCACCCAGAGCTAGACCCTAATTGTCGGAATATACTAAATGCTAAGGAAATTATCCTAACAAACACTATTTGTCGAGTTTGGACATATCATATGGAAAAAGTAACATATTTTTAAGCACAGCTAGAACTTAATTTTAAGAAAATACTAACCGTTTATGAAAAATCAAGACAAATGCTATGTGTCGAATGTGCACATGTCGGATAGAAAAAGTAACAAATCAGTACCCACTTTCGTAAAATACAAACCACTCAGGAAAATATTCAGAAAGAGAGTATGAGTCGAGTTTGAACAAGTCAGATGGACAAAGTAACATATCGTTACTTAAGACTATACCCTAATTTTTGAGAAATACAAACTGCTCATAAATTATCCAAAAATAAACTATGAGTCGAGTTTTGGATATTTCAGATGGAAAAGGTAACATATCGGTACCTACGGCTAAACTCTAATTTTTAGAAAATACTAACCGCTCAAAAAAATATCATGGAAGGGACCATGAGCCAAATCTGGACTTGTCAGACGGAAAAAGTAACATATCGCTATCGACGACTAGATCATAATTTAAGAAAATACTAAGAGCTCTTATAATTATCTAGGCAGACACTATGAGTCGAATTTGTAAATGTCATATCGAAAAAGTAGTATATCGGTAACCAAGGTTAGACCCTAAATTTTAGAAAATACTAATCGATTAGGAAATTATCTAGACAAAGAATGAGTCGAATCTGGACAAGTCGCATTGAAAAAGTAACTTATCAATACCCACATTTAGATCCTAACTTCTTAAAATCCTAATTGCTCCAGAATTTGTCCAGAAGGAGACTATGAGTCGAGTTTGTATATAACGCATCAAAAAAGTAATATCTTGGTACCCATGCCGAGAGCCTAATTTTCTGAAAATACAAATCTCTCTGGAAATTATCATGGCAGAGACAGCGAGTCGAGTTTGGACATGTTGGACGGAAAAGTAATATATCGGTACCCACCACTAGCCACTAATTAGTGAGAACTATTAACCGCTAAGAAAATTACCTAGATATAGATTACTAGTTCAGTTTGGATATATCGGATGGAAATTATAAAATATGGGTATCCACAGCGAGACCCTAATTTTCTACAACTTCTAAACGCTCTTGAAATTATCAACACAGAGACTATGAGGCGAGTTTGGACATGTCATATGGAAAAAGTAACATCTGTGTGCCCACGAATAGAAGCTAATTTTAAGAAAAGACTAACCGGTCTGGATATTATCGAGATAGAGACTATGAGTCAACTTGCACATGTCAAAGGGAAAATATAACATATCGATACCCACTGTTGTACCCTATTTTTTAGAAAATAGTAAATGCTTTAGAAATTATTCATACATAGAATAAGAGTTGAATTCGGACATGCCAGATGAAAAAATAATATATCGTCACCCAGAGCTATACCCTAATTGTCGGAATATACTAAATGCTAAGGAAATTATCCTAACAAACACTATTTCTCGAGTTTGGACATATCATATGGAAAAAAGTAACATATTTTAACGCACAGCTAGAACTTAATTTTTAGAAAATACTAACCGTTTATGAAAAATCAAGAAAAATGCTATGTATCAAATCTGGACATGTCGGATAGAAAAACTAAAACTCAGTACCCACTTTCGTAAAATACAAACCACTCAGGAAAATATTCAGAAAGAGAGTATGAGTCGAGTTTGAACAAGTCAGATGGACGAAGTAACTTATCGTAACTCAAGACTATACCCTAATTTTTAAGAAATACTAACTGCTTATAAATTATCCAAAAATAGACTATGAGTCGATTTTTGGACATCTCGGATGGAAAAGGTAACATATCGGTACCTACGGCTAAACCCTAATTTTTATAAAATAATAACCGCTAAAGAAAATATCATGAAAGGGACCATGAGCCAAATCTGGACTTGTCAGACAGAAAAAGTAACATATCGCTATACACGCCTAGATCATAATTTAAGAAAATACTAAGAGCTCTTATAATTATCTAGGCAAAGACTGTGAGTCGAGTTTGTAAATGTCGTATTGAAAAAGTAGTATATCGGTAACCATGGTTAGACCCTAAATTTTAGAAAATACTAATCGATTACGAAATTATCTAGATATAGATTACGAGTTCAGTTTGGACAAATCGGATGGAAATTATAAAATATGGGTACCTACAGCTAGACCCTAATTTTCTACAACTTCTAAACGCTCTTGAAATTATCAACACAGAGACTATGAGGCGAGTTTGGACATGTCATATGGAAAAAGTAACATCTGGGTACCCACGAATAGACCCTAATTTTAAGAAAAGACTAACCAGTCTTGATATTATCGAGATAGAGACTATGAGTCGACTTGCACATGTCAAAGGGGAAAAATAACATATTGATACCCACTGTTGTACCCTATTTTTTAGAAAATAGTAAATGCTTTAGAAATTATTCATACATAGAATAAGAGTTGAATTCGGACATGTCAGATGAATAAATAATATATCGTTACCCAGAGCTAGACCCTAATTGTCGGAATATACTAAATGCTAAGGAAATTATACTAACAAACACTGTTTGTCGAGTTTGGACATATCATATGGAAAAAGTAACATATTTTTACGCACAGCTAGAACTTAATTTTTAGAAAATACTAACCGTTTATGAAATATCAAGACATATGCTATGTGTCGAATCTGCACATGTCGGATAGAAAAAGTAACAAATCAGTACCCACTTTCGTAAAATACAAACCACTCAGGAAAATATTCAGAGAGAGTATGAGTCGAGTTTAAACAAGTCAGATGAAAAAAGTAACTTATCGTTACTCAAGACTATACCCTAGTTTTGGAGAAATACTAACTCCTCATAAATTATCCAAAAATAGACTATGAGTCAAGTTTTGGACATCTCGGACGGAAAAGGTAACATATCAGTACCTACGGCTAAACCCTAATTTTTAGAAAATACTAACCGCTCAAGAAAATATCATGAAAGGGACCATGCGCCAAAACTGGACTTGTCAGACGGAAAAAGTAACATATCGCTATCCACGACAAGATCATAATTTAAGAAAATACTAAGAGCTCTTATAATTATATAGGCAGAGACTATGAGTCGAGTTTGTAAATGTCGTATCGAAAAAGTAGTATAACGGTACTCATGGTTAGACCCTAAATTTTAGAAAATACTAATCGATTAGCAAAATTATCTAGGCAAAGAATGAGTCGAATCTGGACAAGTCGCATAGAAAAAGTAACCTATCAATACCCACATTTAGATCCTAACTTCTTAAAATCCTAATTGCTCAAGAATTTGTCCAGAAGGAGAAAATAATATCTGGGTACCCACGCCTAGACCCTAATTTTCTGAAAATACAAATCACTCTGGAAATTATCATGGCAGACACAGAGGGTCGAGTTTGGACATGTTGGACGGAAAAGTAATATATCGGTACCCACGACTAGACACTAATTAGTGAGAAATATTAACTGTTTAGAAAACTTCCTAGATATTGATTACGAGTTGAGTTTGGACATATCGGATGGAAATTATAAAATATGGGTACCCACGGCTAGACCCTAATTTTCTACAACTTCTAAACGCTCTTGAAATTATCAAGACAGAGACTATGAGGCTAGTTTGGACATGTCATATGGAAAAAAGTAACATATGGGTACCCACGAATAGACCTTAATTTTAAGAAAAGACTAACCGGTCTGGATATTATCGAGATAGAGACTATGAGTCGACTTGCACATGTCGAAGGGAAAAATTAACATATCGATACCCACTGTTATACCCTATTTTTTAGAAAATAGTAAATGATTTAGAATTTATTCATACATAGAATAAGAGTTAAATTCGGACATGTCAGATGAAAAAATAATATATCGTCACCCAGAGCTAGACCCTAATTGTTGGAATATACTAAATGCTAAGGAAATTATCCTAACAAACACTATAGAAAAAGTAACTTATCATATGGAATATAGTAAAAGCTCTTGAAATTATCCAGACAGGGATAAAGAGTCCAATTTGGTCATATCATATGGAAAAAGTAACATATTTTTACGCACAACTAGAACTTAATTTTTAGAAAATACTAACCGTTTATGAAAAATATCAAGACAAATGCTATGTGTCGAATCTGGACATGTGGGATAGAAAAAGTAAGAAATAAGTACCCACTTTTGTAAAATCTAAACCACTCAGGAAAATATTCAGAAAGAGAGTATGAGTCGAGTTTGAACAAGTCAGATGGAAAAAGTAACTTATCATTACTCAAGACTATACCCTAATTTTTGAGAAATACTAACTGCTCATAAATTATCCAAAAATAGACTATGAGTTGCGTTTTGGACATCTCGGATGGAAAAGGTAATATATCTGTTCCTACGGCTAAACCCTAATTTTTATAAAGTACTAACCGCTCAAGAAAATATCATGAAAGGGACTATGAGCCAAATCTGGACTTGTCAGACGGAAAAAATAACATATCGTTATCCACGACTAGATCATAATTTAAGAAAATACTAAGAGCTCTTATAATTATCTAGGTAGAGACATGAGTCGAGTTTGTACATGTCGTATTGAAAAAGTAGTATATCGGTAACCATGTTTAAACCCTAAATTTTAGAAAACACTAATCGATTAGGAAATTATCTAGACAAAGAATGAGTCGAATCTGGACAAGTCGCATAGAAAAAGTAACTTATTAATAGCGACATTTAGATCCTAACTTCTTAAAATCCTAATTGCTCCAGAATGAGACTATGACTCGAGTCTATATATGACGCATGGAAAAAGTAATATCTGGGTACCCACGCCTAGACCCTAATGTTATGAAAATACAAATCTCTCTGGAAATTATCATGGCAGAGATTGAGGGTCGAGTTTGGACATGTTAGACAGAAAAGTAATATATCGGTACCCACGACTAGACACTAATTAGTGAGAAATATTAACCGCTTAGAAAATTACCTAGATATAGATTATGAGTTTACTTTGGATATATCAGATGGAAATTATAAAATATGGGTACCCACGGCTAGACCCTAATTTTCTACAACTTCTAAACGCTCTTGAAATTATCAAGACAGAGACTATGAGGAGAGTTTGGACATGTCATATAGAAAAAGTTAACATCTGGGTACCCACGAATAGACCTTAATTTTAAGAAAAGACTAACCGGTCTGGATATTATCGAGATAGAGACTATGTGTCGACTTGCACATGTCGAAGGGAAAAAATAACATATCGATACCCACTAGTATACCCAAATTTTTAGAAAAGAGTAAATGCTCTGGAAATTATTCATACATAGAATATGAGTTGAATTCAAACATGTCAGATGAAAAAATAATATATCGTCACCCAGAGCTAGATCCTAATTGTCAGAATATACTAAATGCTAAGGAAATTATCCTAACAAAGTCTATTTGTCGAGTTTGGATATATCGTATGAAAAAGTAACTTATCATATGGAATATAGTAAACGCTCTTGAAATTATCCAGACAGGGATAAAGAGTCCAATTTGGACATATCATATGGAAAAAGTAACATATTTTTACGCACAACTAGAACTTAATTTTTAGAAAATACTAACCGTTTTGGAAAATATCAAGACAAATGCTATGTGTCGAATCTGGACATGTCGGATTGAAAAAGTAAGAAATCAGTACCCACTTTCGTAAATTACAAACCACTCAGGAAAATATTCAGCAAGAGAGTATGAGTCGAGTTTGAACAGTCAGATGGAAAAAGTAACATATCGTTACTCAAGACTATACCCTAATTTTGGAGAAATACTAACTGCTCATAAATTATCCAAAAATAGACTATAACTCGAGTTTTGGACATCTCGGATGGAAAAGGTAACATATCGGTACCTATGGCTAAACCCTAATTTTTATAAAGTACTAACCGCTCAAGAAAATATCATGAAAATGACCATGAGCCAAATCTGGACTTGTCAGACGGTAAAAGTAACATATCGCTATCCACGACTAGATCATAATTTAAGAAAATTCTAAGAGCTCTTGTAATTATCTAGGCAGAGACTATGATTCGAGTTTCTACATGTCGTATCAAAAAAGTAGTATATCGGTAACCAAGGTTAGACCCTAATTTTTAGAAAATACTAATCGATTAGGAAATTATCTAGACAAAGAATGAGTCGAATCTGGACAAGTCGCATAGAAAAAGTAACTTATCAATAGCCACATTTAGAACCTAACTTCCTAAAATCCTAATTGCTCCAGAATTTTTTCGGAAGGAGACTATGAGTCGAGTTTGTATATAACGCATGGAAAAAATAATATCTGGGTACCCACGCCTAGACCCTAATTTTTTGAAAATACAAATCACTCTGGAAATTATCATGGCAGAGACAGAGGGTCGAGTTTGGACATGTTGGACGGAAAAGTAATATATCGGTACCCACGACTAGACACTAATTAGTGAGAAATATTAACCGTTTAGAAAACTACCTTGATATTGATTACGAGTTGAGTTTGGACATATCGGATGGAAATTATAAAATATGGGTACCCACGGCTAGACCCTAATTTTCTACAACTTCTAAACGCTCTTGAAATTATCAAGACAGAGACTATGAGGCTAGTTTGGACATGTCATATGGAAAAAAGTAACATCTGGGTACCCACTAATAGACCTTAATTTTAAGAAAAGACTAACCAGTCTGGATATTATCGAGATAGAGACTATGAGTCGACTTGCACATGTCGAAGGGAAAAATTAACATATCGATACCCACTGTTGTACCCTATTTTTTTGAAAATAGTAAATGATTTAGAAATTATTCATACATAGAATAAGAGTTAAATTCGGACATGTCAGATGAAAAAGTAATATATCCTCAGCCGGAGCTAGACCCTAATTGTCGGAATATACTAAATGCTAAGGACATTATCCTAACAAAGATTATTTGTCGAGTTTGGACATCGTATGGAAAAAGTAACTTATCAGATGGAATATAGTAAACACTCTTGAAATTATCCAGACAGGGATAAAGAGTCCAATTTGGACAATCATATGGAAAAAGTAGCATATTTATACGCACGGCTAGAACTTATATTTTAGAAAATACTACCGTTTAAGAAAATATCAAGACAAATGTTATGTGTCGAATCTGGACATGTCGGATAGAAAAAGTAAGAAATCCGTACCCACTTTCGTAAAATACAAACCACTCAGGAAACTATCCAGAAAGAGACTATGAGTCGAGTTTGAACATGTCAGAGGAAAAAGTAACATATCGTTACTCAAGACAATACCCTATTTTTTGAGAAATACTAACTGCTCATAAATTATCCTAAAATAGACTATGAGTCGAGTTTTGATATGTCGAATGGAAAAGTAACATATGGGTACCCATAGCTACACCATAATTTCTTGAGAATACAACTCGCTCTGAAAATTATCCTTACTGAGACTATGAGTTGAGTTTCGCCATGTCGGATGGAAAAGTTAACATATCACCTATGGCGAGACCCTAATTTTCTGAAATATTAATCGCACAGAAAAATATTTAGACGTACATACGTTTTGAATCTGGATATGTCCGATGGAAAAAAGTAACATATTGATACCCACAGCTAGGACCCTAATTTTTGAGAAATATTAATCGCTCAGAAAAATATTCAGACATACACTATGTGTTGAATCTGGATATGTCATGGAAAAAAGAACATATCGGTACCCATGGCTAGACACTAACTTTTGCTAAATACTAACCGCTTGGTAAATATCCAGATAAAAACCATAAGTCAAATCTGGACTTGTTGGATGGAAAAAGTAATGTTTCGGTACCCACGGCTAGACCCTAAATTTCAAAAAACACTAAGTGCTCTAGAAAATATCCAGACACATACTATAAGTCGAGTTAGGACATGTCGGATAAAAAAATTTAACATATCGTTACCCACGGCTACACCCTAATTTTCAAAAAAATACTAGTTGCTCAGGTAATTATTAAGACAGACAGTAGGAGTCGAGTTTGGACATGACGGATGGAAAAAGTAACATATCGGTACCCACAATGAGACCGTAGTTTTTGAGAAATATTAACCACTCGGGAATATATTCAGACATAGACTATGTGTCAAATCTTGACATGTGGAAAGGAAAAAGTAACATATCGGTATCCACGACTAGACCATAATTTTCGTAACATACTAAGTGCTCAGAAAATATCCTGACAGAGACCATGAGCCAAATCTAGACATGTCGGATGAAAAATGTAACATATGGCGACCGATGACTAAATACTAATTTTTGGAAAATACAATCCACTCATGAAATAATCCAGATCGAGACTATGATTCAAATTTAGACATGTCAGATGGAAAAAGTAACAGATAGATACCCACGATTAGACTCTAATTTTCAGAAAATACTAACCGATTTAAATATTATCCATGTAAAGACTATGATTCGAATCTCGACATGTCGGATGGAAAATGTAACATATCGATACCACATATAGACCCTAATTTTAGAAAATATTAACCACTGAAGAAAATATTTAGATAGATACTATGATTCGAATCTAGACATGTTGAATGGAAAAATAACATATTGGTACCCACGGCTAGACCCTAATTTTTGGAAAATATTAACCGCTTAGGAATTTATCCAGACAGAGACTAAGAGTCAAATTTGGACACGTCAAATGAAAAAATATAACATATCAATACCCACGACGAGACACTCATTGTCGGAAAATTCTAACCGCTCAAAAAATTATCTAGACTGAAAATGGGTCAAGTTCGGACATGTCGAATGAAAAAAGTAACAAATTTGTAACCATGGCTAGATCTTAAATTTATGAAAATACTAACCGTTAGGAAAATATCCAGACAAAGGTTATCTGTCAAATCTTGACATGTCGGATATAAAAAGTAACATATATGTACCCACGACAAAACCCTAATTTTTGTAAAATACTAACCGTTATGAAAATTATCCGGAATGAGACTATGAGTCGATTTTGAGCATGTCGGACAAAAAGAAACATATTGGTACCGACGACGAGACCCTAAATTTTGGAAAGTAGTAACCACTCAGAAAATTATGAAAACAGAGAATAATAGTCAAATTTGGACATGTCGGATGAAACAAGATGACATATCAATACCCACGACTAGACCCTCATTGTCAGAAAATTCTAACCGCTCAAGAAATTATCAAGAATGAAATTGGGTCGAGTTCAGACATGTCGAATGAAAAAAGTAAAAATTTGTAACCACAACTGGACCTTAAATTTTTTAAAATACTAACTAGGAAAATATCTAGACAAAGGTTATCTGTAGAATTTTGACATTTCGGATAGAAAAAGTAACACATATGTACCCACGGAAAAACCCTAATTTTTGTAATATACTAACCGTTCTGGAAATTATCCGGAATGAGACTATGAGTCAAGTTTGAGCATGTCAGACAAAAAAGTAACATATTAGTACCCACGACGAAACCCTAAATTTTAGAAAGTAGTAACCGCTCAGAAAATTATCAAAACCGAGAATAAGAGTCAAATTTGGACATGTCGGATGAAAAAATAAATATATTGGTACCCCAGACAAGACCCTAATTGAGAAAAATTCTAATCGCTCAAGAAATGCTCTAGACTAAGACTATGGATCGAGTTAGGAAATGATATGATCATGTAAAGCTAGGCTTAACTTCATGGCATGAAGAGTTTGTGGGTTTAATTTTTTAGTATTGGGATATCTTGTAGTCCAAAAATACCATGAGAAGAGCTATTTTCTTACATCCTCAATTATGCATTTATTTTAAGTCATCAAATCTGATTATGGGAGCAAAATGCATCTAAACAAGGCTTGAAACTTCATGGGCTTGATTTAAGAAGAATGGATCTTAATTGAAGTATTTTCAGCGCAAAAACATCAAAGAGCAAGTCATTTTCGTGAAGGTTCAAAAAAGCATTTATTTAACTGTATTTCTCTCTCTTACACGCAGGTTAGAGTTTAAATTTTAATTCCTAGGTTTTGCTTCATGATAGGATGATTTTATGGACGTTTTTATTGCGTTTCCTCTATATAATGAGGTTCATTTCTATGGAATAAAATCAGATATATTTTCTTGTTATATTTTATATTTCTGGAAACTTTAAGAGTGATTTTAATTTCCTTCAATGGTGCGTAATACCCGTAACAGAGTGATTCTCATTTTCTTCAATTGTGTGTAATATCCATTGATTCGATTAGACTATGAGTCAAATCTGATCATGTTGGATGAAAAAGTAACTTATTGGTACACACGACTAGACACAAATTGTCAAAAATACTAATCGTTCAGAAAATTATTTGGACACAGACTTAGAGTTGAGTTTGGACATATATCGGAGTGAAAAAGTAACATATGGGTACCCACGGCTATAACTGACTATCTGGAAAATACTAACCGCTCAAAAATTTATCAACACATAGACTATAACTTGAGTTGGGACATGTCGAATGGAAAAAGTAACATATACCTACGACTCTACTTAATTTTAGAAAATATAAACCTTACAGAATATAATCCAGACATAGACTATGAGTTGAATATGGACATGTCGGATAGAAAAAGTAACATATATGTACCCACATCTAGATCCTAAAATTTGAGAAATAATAACTGCTCGGGAAAATATTTAAACATAGACTATGTTTCAAGTTTTCACATGTCGGATATAAAAGGGAACATATCGGTACCCACGGCTAGACCCTTGTTTTGTAAAAAAATTAACCGCTCAAGACATTTACGGACATAAACTAGGAGTCAAGTTTGGACATGTTGTTTGAAAAAGTAACATAACGGTACCCACAACTAGACACTAATTTTTTAGAAACATTAACCACTTAGGAAAATATTCTTGTATAGTTCAATTACGGACATATTAGATAGAAAAAGTAACATATCGGTATGCATGACTAGAATCTAATTTTCTGAAAAAACTAACCGCCTAGATACTTATTCAGACAAAGACTATGATTTGAGTTTGGACATGTCTGATGGAAAAATAACATATCGGGATCCACGGCTAGACCCTAATTTTTGAAAAATACAAACCGCTCAGAAAATTAGCCAGATATAAACTATGAGTCGAGTTTGGACATGTCGAATTGAAAAACTAACATATCGGTACCCATAGCTAGACCCTAATTTTTGAAAAATAATAACCGCTCAGGAAAATATCTAGACAGAGATCATGACCAAAATCTGGACATTTCACTGGTAAAAAGTAACGTATTGTACCCATGGCTAGTCCTAATTTTCTCAAAATACTTACCTCTCTGAAAATTATCAAAATAGAGACTATGATTCGAATTTGGACATGTTGGATGGAAAAAGTAACATATCGGTACCCACGACCATACCCTTATTTTCAGCAAATACGAATCGCTCAGAAACTTATCCGCACAGTGACTCTTAGTTGAGTTTGGACATATCGGACAGAAAAATTATCAATGGGTACCCACGGCTAGATCATAATTTTCAAAAATACTAACCTTTGGGGAAATTATCCAGACAGACTATAACTTAAGTTTGGACATGTCAGTTGGAAATAGTGACATTTTGGTACCCATGCCTAGAACCTAATTTTAAGAAAATATTAACCGCTCAGAAAAATATCCAGACATAGACTATGAGTCGAGTTTGGACATGTCGGATCGAAACTGTAACATATTAATACCAACGGCTAGACCCTAATTTTTGAGAAATACTAACCAGTTAGGAAAATTTACATACATAGACTATGTGTTGAGTTTGGACATGTCGTATAGAAAATGTAACTTACCGGTATCTAGGGCTAGACCCTAATTTTCTAAATATACTAACCGGTTAGGAAATTATCCAGACATAGAATAGGAGTCGAGTTTAGACATGTCGTGTGGAAAAAGTAACATATTAGTACCCACGGCCAGACCCTAGTTTTTGAGAAATATTAACCAGTTAGGAAAATATTCAGACATAGGCTATGTGTCAAATCTGCACATGTCGAAAAGGAAAAGTATCATATTGGTATGTATGACTAGACCCTAATTTTCTGAAAATATTAACCACCCAGGAAATTATCCAGACCCTAATTTTCAGAAAAACTAATATCAATACCCACATCTAGAACCTAATATTTAGAAAATACTACCCGCTCAGGAAATTATCCTGAAAGACACTATGAATCTAGTTTGGACATATCGATACCGACATCTAGACCTTAATTTTGAGAAATATTAACCGCTCAAGAAACTATTCATACTCTGAGTCAAATACAGACATGTCAGATGAAAAAGTAACATATTGGTACTGACAACTAGACCCAAATTGTCAGAAAATACTAATCTCTCAGAAAATATCCAGGAGTGACTCTGAGTTGAGTTTGGACATATAGGAGGGATAAAATAACATATGGGTACCCACGACTAAATCTGAATGTTTGTAAAATACCAACCACTCAAAAATTTATCCATACAGAGAATATAACTTGAGCTGAGACATGTCGAATGAAAAAAATTACATATATCCACGACTAGACCTTAATTTTTAGAAACTAAAAACCGCACAGAAAATTATCTAGACATAGACTATGAGTCGAATCTGGACATCTCAGATGGAAAATAGCATATATGTACCCACAGTTTGACCCAAATTTTCGAGAAATAATAACCGCTCGGGAAAAAATCCAAACAAAAACTATGTTTTGAGTTTGGACATGTCAAATAGAAAAGGAAACATCGGTACCCACGACTACACCATAAATTTATTAAAATATTAACCACTCAGGAAATTTACTGGCAGAGACTAGGAGTCGAGTTTTGACATGTTGTTGGAAAGAGTAACACAACGGTACCGACGACTAGACCGTAATTTTCTATAAATATTAATCTCTCAATAAAATATTCAGACATAGTATATGTGTCAAATCTGAACATAAGAGATGGAAAAATTAACATATCGGTATTCACGATTGGACCCTAATTTTCCGAAAATACTAACCACCCATGAAATTATCCCGAAAGAGACTGATTCAATTTTGGACATGTCGGATGGGAAAAGTAACATATTTGTACCCACAACGAGACCCTAATTTTTGGAAAATACTAACAGCTCAAAAAATTATCCATACAGAGACTTTTAGTTGATTTTGGACATTCCGATGAAAAAAGTAATATATCGGTATCCACGGATATACCCTAACTTTCATAAAATATTAAGCGCTTAGGAATATATAAAGACAGAGACCATGAGCATAATCTGGACATGTCAGATGGAATAAGTAACATATCGCTACCCATAATTTGATCCTAATTTTGGAAAATACAAACCGCTTAGGAAATTATCCTGATAGAGACTATGATTCAAATACGGACATGTCGAATAGAAAAAGGTACATCTCGGTATCTACCGCTGGACCCTAATTTTCAGAAAATCTAACCGCTCATAAATTATCCAGGCAAAGTCTATGAGTCGAGTTTGGATATCTCGTATTGAAAAAATAACATATAGGTGCCCACAGCTAGACCCTAATTTACGGAATATACTAACCACTCTGGAAATTATTCAGACAGAGACCATGAGACAAATCTTGATATGTCGGATGGAAAAGGTAATATATCATATGCACGACTAGACCCTAATTTTTGAAAATACTAACTGCCTTGAAACTTATCCAGACAAAGACTATGAGTTGAGTTTGGACATTCGGATGGAAAAATAAACATACCAGTACCAACAAATAGACCCTAATTTCCGAAATATATTATCCGCTCATAAAATTATTCACACATAAACTATGAGTCGAGTTTTCACATGTTGGATGGAAAATGTAACATATCGGTATCCATGAGTAGACCCTAATTTTTGGAAAATAGTAAGCACTTAGGAAAATATCTAGACAAAGATCATGAGACAAATCTGGATTTATCAGATGTAAAAAATAACATATCGTACTCATTGCTAGATCCTAATTTTTTCAAAATACTTACCGATCTGGAAATATCAAGATAGACACTATGATTCGAATCTGGACATATCCGAAAGAAAAAATAACATAGCAGTACCCATGACTAGCCCTCAATTGTCAGAAAATACTAATCGCTCAGGAAATTATCATATGGGTACCCACGGCTAGACCCTAATTCTCAAAAATTACTAACCGCTCAAGATATTATCTAGACAGAGACTGTGAGTTAAGTTTGGACATATCAGATGGAAATAGTAACACATGAGTACCCACGGCTAGCTAATTTTTAGAAAATACTAACCTCTCACAAAAATATCAAGAGATAAACTATGAGTCAAGCTTGTACATGTCGGATGGAAAAAGTAACATATCGATACCCATGGAGAGACCCTATATTTTAGAAAATACTAACCGTTCAATAAATTATCGAGAGAGGGATTAGTATTCAAGTTTGTACATGTCGTTGGTAAAAGTAACATATCGGTTCGAACATCTAGACCCAATTTTTTGAGAAATATTAACCTGGACATAGAAAATGTTTTAAATCTGGACCTGTCGGATGGAAAAATAACAAATCGATACCCACAGCTAGACTCTAATTTTGGGAAAACACCTACCGCTCATGAATATATGTACACAGAGAGCATAAGTCAGATCATGTCATGTCGGAAGGAAAAGGTAACATATCAGTATGCACGACTAGGTCCTAATTTTCTGTAAATACTAACTGCCAGGAAATTATCCAAATAAAGACTATGAGTCGAGTTTAAATATATCGGATGGAAAAAGTAACATATCGGTACCTACAGCTAGACCCTAATTTCGGAAAATACTAACCACTCAGGAAATTATTCAGTTAGAGACTATGAGCCAAATCTGGACATGTCAAAGGAAAAAATAAGAAACTGGTACCCACAAGTAGATCCTAATATTTGGGAAAATAGTAACCACTCTGGAAAGTATCAAGATAAAGACAACAATTCAAATCTCGACATGTCGGATGGAAAAGTAACATATGGGTACCCATTGGTAGACCTTAATTTGACAAAAATACTAACCGCTCTCAATATTATACAGAATGAGACTATGAGTCGAGTTTGGACATGTAGTATGAGAAGTAACTATCGATACCCACAGGTAGACACTAATTTTCCAAAAATACTACCCGCTCAGGAAATTATCCTAAAAGACACTATAAATCAAATTTGGACATTCATACCCACGGCTAGACCTGAATGTTTGGAAAATATAAAAGCTAAAAAAATTATCCAGACAGAGACTATAACTTGAGTTGGGACATTATGGAAAAAGGAACATATACCCACAGCTAGACCTTAATTTTTAGAAAATACAAACCTCTGAGAAAATTATCCAGAAATAGACTATGAGGCGAATTTGGATATGCCGGATGGAAAAAGTAACATATATGTACCCACAAATAGATCCTAATTTTAAGAAAATACTAACCTCTAAAGAAAATATCATGATAGAGACCATGAGCAAATCTGGAGTTGTCGGACGGAAAAAGTAACATATCATATGGAAAATAGTAAATGCTGTTCAAATTATCTAGACAGAGACAAAGAGTCTAATTTGGACATATCGTACGGAAAAAGTAACATATATGTACACATGGCAAAACCTTAACTTTTGGAAAATAATAACCGCTTAGGAAAATATCAAGACAAAGGCTATGTGTCGAATCTGGACATGTCAGATAGAAAAATTAACAAATCAATATCCACGGCTTGATCCTTACTCTCGTAAAATACTAACTGCTCAGGAAACTATCCAGAAAGAGATTATGAGTCGAGTTTGAACATGTCAAATGAAAAAAAGTAACATATCGCTACTCAGGACTATACCCTAATTTTTGAGAAATACTAACTACTCATAAAATTATCCAGAAATAGACTATGAGTCGAGTTTTGACATCTCGAATGGAAAAGTAACATATGGGTACCCATAACTAGCCCATTTTTTCTGAGAGTACAAACCGCTCGGGAAGTTATCCTAACTGAGACTATGAGTAGAGTTTCCCATGGCGGATAGAAAATGTAACATATCGGTACCTACGGCTTGACCGTAATTTTTGGAAAATACTACCGCTAAGGAAATTATCTAGACACAGACTATGAGTCGAGTATGGACATGTCAGATGGAAAAAGTATAATACAGCTAGACCCTACTTTTTGAGAAATATTAATCGCTCAAAAAAATATTCAAACATGCACTATGTGTTGAATCTGGATATGTCGGATGGAAAAAAGTAATATAACTGTACCCATGGCTAGACACTAATTTTTGATAAATACTAACCGCTCAGGAAAATATCTATAGAGAGACCATGAGTCAAGTCTGGACATGTCGGATGGAAAAAAGTAATATTTTGGTACCCACGGCTAGACCCTAAATTTGGGAAAATACTAACTGCTCTAGAAAATATCTAGACACATACTGTAAGTCGAGTTTGGTTATGCCAGATAAAAAAATTAATATATCGTTACCCACGGCTAGACCCTAACTTTCAGAAAATACTAGCCGCTCAGGTAATTATTAAGATAGAGACTAGGAGTCGAGTTCGGTCATGTTGGATAGAAAAAGTTATATATCGGTACCCACGGCGGGACCGTAATTTTTTAGAAATATGAACCACTCGGGAATATATTCAAGCATAGACTATGTGTCAAATCTTGACATGTGAAAAGGAATTTGAACAAGTCGGATGGAAAAAGTAACATATTGGTATCCACGGCTAGACCTAATTTTTGGGAAATAGTTACCACTTCGGAAATTATCCAGAGATAGACTAAGAGTCAAATTTGGATATGTTAAATCAAAAAAATGTAACATATCAATACCCACGACTAGGCCCTCATTGTCAGAAAATTCTAACCACTCAAATATTATCCAGACTGAAATGGGTGGAGTTATGACATGTCGAATGAAAAAGTTAACAAATTTGTACCCACAACTAGACCTCAAATTTTTGAAAATACTAACCATAAGGAAAATATCCAGACAAAGGTTATCTGTCGAGTCTTGACATGTCGGATAGAAAAAGTAACATATATGTACCCACGGAAAGATCCTAATTTTTATAAAATACTAACCGTTCTGGAAATTACACGGAATGAGACTTTGAGTCAAGTTTGAGCATGTCAGACAAAAAAGTAACATATCGGTACCCACGACGAAATCCTATATTTTAGAATGTAGTAACCGCTCAGGAAATTATCAAAACCGAGAATAAGAGTCAAATTTGGACATGTCGGATGAAAAAATAAATATATCGGTACCCCAGACAAGACCCTAATTGAGAAAAATTCTAATCGCTCAAGAAATGATCTAGACTAAGACTATGGATCGAGTTAGGAAATGATATGATCATGTAAAGCTAGGCTTAACTTCATGACATGAAGATTTTGTGGGTTTAATTTCTTAGTATTGGGATATCTTGTAGTTCAAAAATACCATGAGAAGAGCTATTTTCTTACACCCTCAATTATGCATTTATTATAAGTCATCAAATCTGATTATGGGAGCAAAATGCATCTAAACAAGACTTGAAACTTCATGGGCTTGATTTAAGAAGAATGGATCTTAATTGAAGTATTTTCAGCGCAAAAACATCAAAGAGCAAGTCATTTTCGTGAAGGTTCAAAAAAGCATTTATTTAACTGTATTTCTCTCTCTTACACGCAGGTTAGAGTTTAAATTTTAATTCCTAGGTTTTGCTTCATGATAGGATGATTTTATGGACGTTTTTATTGCGTTTCCTCTATATAATGAGGTTCATTTCTATGGAATAAAATCAGATATATTTTTTTGTTATATTTTATATTTCTGGAAACTTTAAGAGTGATTTTAATTTCCTTCAATGGTGCGTAATACCCGTAACAGAGTGATTCTCATTTTCTTCAATTGTGTGTAATATCCATTGATTCGATTAGACTATGAGTCAAATCTGATCATGTTGGATGAAAAAGTAACTTATTGGTACACACGACTAGACACAAATTGTCAAAAATACTAATCGTTCAGAAAATTATTTGGACACAGACTTAGAGTTGAGTTTGGACATATATCGGAGTGAAAAAGTAACATATGGGTACCCACGGCTATAACTGACTATCTGGAAAATACTAACCGCTCAAAAATGTATTCAGAAGAGACTTTAACTTGAGTTGGGACATGTCGGATGGAAAAAGTAACACAAACCCACAGCTCGACCCTAATTTTTAAAAAATACAAACCTTACTTAAAATTATCCAAGCATAGACTATAAGTCGAATTTAGACATGTCGGATGGAAAAAGTAACATATATGTACCCACTGCTAGATCCTAATTTTTGAGAAATAATAAGTGCTCGGGAAAATATCCAAACATAGACTATGTTTCGAGTTAGCACATGTCGGATAGAAAAGTTAACATATCGGTACCCACGGTTAGACCCTAAGTTTGTAAAAATACTAACCGCTCAAGAAATTTACAAACATAGAATAGGAGTTGAGTTTGGACATGTTGTTGGAAAAAGTAAAAAAACAATACCCACAATTAGACCCATATTTTTTGAGAAATATTAACCACTCAGGAAAATATTCTAACATAGACTATGTGTCAAATCTAGATATGTGGGATGGAAAACGTAACATAACAGTATGCACGACTAGACCATAATTTTTTGAAAATACTAACCGCGTAGAAACTTATTCACACAGAGACTATGATTTGAGTTTGGACATGTCGGATGGAAAAATAACATATCGAGACTCACCGCTAAACCCTAATTTTTGAAAAACACTAACCGATCAGAAAAATATCCAGACATAGACTATGAGTCGAGGTTGGACATGTCGGATGGAAATAGTAACATATTAATACCAACTGCTAGACCCTAATTTTGAGAAATACTAACCGCTTTGGAAATTTTCCATACATAGACTATGTGTCGACTTTGGACATGTATTGAAAATGTAACTTATCGGTATCCACGGTTGGATCCTAATTTTCAGAAAATATAAACCGTTCAAGAAATTATCCAGACATAGAATAGGAGTCGAGTTTAGACATGTCATGTGGAAAAAGTAACATATTGGTACCCACGGCCAGACCCTACTTTTTGAGAAATATTAACCACTAAGAAAATATTCAGACATAGGTTATGTGTCAAATCTGCACATGTCGAAAAGAAAAAGTAACATATTGGTATCTACGGGTAGGCCCTAATTTTCTTAAAATATTAACCACCCAGAAAATTATCCAGACCCCAATTTTGAAAAAAACTAATATCAGTACCCACTTCTAGATCCTAATTTCAGAAAATACTGCCCGCTCAGGAAATTATCCTGCAAAACACTATCGAGTTTGGACATATCGATACCCACATCTAGACCTTAATTTTTGAGAAATATTAACCGGTCAAGAAATTATTCATACTCTAAGTCAGAAACGGACATGTCGGATGAAAAAATAACATATCGGTACCCACAACTAGACCCAAATTGTCAGAAAATACTAATCTCTAAGAAAATTATCAAGCAATGACTCTGAGTTTAGTTTGGACATATGGGAGGGAAAAAATAACATATAGATACCCACGGGTAGGCCTGAATGTTTGGAAAATACCAACCGCTCACAAATTTATCCAAGTAGAGAATATAACTTAAGTTGGGACATGTCGAATGGAAAAAATTACATATAACCACGACGAGACCATAATTTTTAGAAACTAAAAACCTCACAGAAAATTATCCAGACATAGACTATGAGTCGAATCTGGACATCTCAGATGGAAAAATAATATATATATATACCCACAGCTAGATCCAAATTTTCAAGAATCCAAAAAAAACTATGTTTCAAGTTTGGCCATAACGGTACCCACGACTAGATCGTAATTTTCTAGAAATATTAACCACTAAAAAAAATATTTAGACATAGTTTATGTGTCAAATCTAGATATGTGAGATAGAAAAAGTAACATATCAGTAATCAAGATTGGACCCTAATTTTCTGAAAATACTAATCACCCATGAAATTATCCAGAAAGAGACTATGAGTCAAGTTTGGACATGTCGGATGGGAAAAGTAACATATTTCTACCCACAACTAGACCCTAATTTTTGAAAATACTAACAGCTCAAAAAATTATCCAGGCAAAGACTATTAGTCGATTTTGGACATATCGGATGGAAAAAAATAACACATCGGTACCAACGGATAGACCCTAACTTTCTGAAAATATCAAGCGCTTAGGAAAATATAAAGACAGAGACTATGAGCAGAATATGGACATGTCGAACGGAATAAGTAACATATCGCTACCCATGATTTGATCCTAATTTTGGAAAATACTAAGCGCTCAGGAAATTATCTTGATAAAGATTATGATTCAAATTTGGACATGTCGAATGGAAAAATTTATATATGGGTATCCACGGCTGGACCCTAATTTTTAGAAAATACTAACCGCTCAGAAATTATCCAGCCAGAATCTATGAGTCGAGTTTGGATATGTCGTATTGAAAAAATAACGTATAGGTACCCACGGCGAGACCCTAGTTTTTGGACATATTTCCGACATATTTAACTAGTCGTAGAACCATCAAAAATTTCTTACAGATTGGGAGTACGTCGGAAATTCTGTCGGTTTTTTGGTTGATTTCTTGTAGTGATCTAAGGTTATAGTTCACATAGACTATGTTGCATTGCGATATATGTTATCTAAGAAGGATGCTAAGCCTAGATTGGTGTATTGGATACTGTTGTTTCAGGAATTTAATCTTGAGATTTGAGATAAGAAAAGGATTGAAAATAAGGTTGCAGTTCATCTTTCCAGGATGAGAGTTGATGCAGAGCTTCCTATAAATGACAGTTTTCCTAAAGGGAATGTCTATATAGTTAGTGCAGTTGAGAAATTCTACAAGAATCATGTCGATGTCCAAGTATTATGGCATATCGCAGAAGAACCACCATCAAACTTCACCGGATACGCAAAGAAAAATTTTATGCGAGTGAGACAATATTTTTCGGATGTGCCTTATTTGTATAGGAGATGTGCATATGGTTTATGATGCAGAATTTCCTCGACTTCAAGGGATTCGTGTAGCACAAACTTAAGGTATATCAAACCTTAGACTCAATAATATCTTAAAACGCTCCAAAGAAACAAAGCATAGGAACCTTTTCAAGTAGATACTGTATAGCACAAACCTTTGGTATATTAAATCAAAGACCCAATACTATCTTAAAAGGCAACTAAAAATGTTTGGTTGAATCTCATAATGTAGAACTCGTGTAGCCTAAACATAAGACCCAAAACACTCTTAAAATGCTACTACAATCATTGGTCAAGAAAGTGCCACAAACGGGAATGGAATCCGCTTGATAATTCGGTTGAACACAACTAATTAAAAGAAGCTATTTGATTAAAAAAAGTTGGTTAATTTTCTCCAATGGAGATTACATTTATCAGTCCAGATCAGAAAAGTCTCTAACTCTTGAAAATAATCCTTCACACGTCGATTTCCTTGAGATAACCTACACAGCTTTTGGTGTAACTCTCAGTTATAATAGCTGGGCACAAACTGTCTTCTCATCACAGCCTTCATCTCAGCCCATGATTCAATGGGATACCTGCCATTTCTCCTTTGCCTTTTCACCAATTGATCCCACCAATTAATAGCATAATCATAAAATTAAGTGGCTGCAACTCATACCTTCTTGAACTCTTAATAATTTTGGCAATCAAAAATGAGCTCAATCTTTTTCTCTCACTCTAGAGATGCATTTGGATCATTCTTTCCTTGGAATGATGAAATCTTCATATTAATACCACATAAGTTCTTATCAATCTGATCTCTTGCTTCTCTAGCACCTCTTGGTCTCCTAGGGCTCTCTATCGATGATCTCTCACCACGGCTGTAGTAGTCACGATCTATTTCATTAACATCACCTCCTCTTCTCTCGGTTCAAATCTTTCTCTCCTAGGAAAATTAGGCAAACACTCAACAATTTCTCATGAACCACTTCCAACTCAACCCTCAACTATCACTGTATCTCACCCATCAAAGCTTGAACTTGGAGATTTGGAATTGTGGGGTTATATTCTCCATTTTTTTTTTGATTATCTCCATCTTTAAACGTGATTGTACCCTCTAATTTCCTCACACATTCTGCCTTATTCCTCTCGTGATTCTCAATAGAGTTCTTATAGAACTAAACAAACACACTTCAGAATGCTTTCTCCAAAGTAGATAAAAAAACGAAACCAAATAGATTATAGACACAAAGTGAATATAGGTAGAACTTGAAAGAAAAAATCAAAAAAAATTAAACACAAATGATAGAATAAGAAATTTTATAATGCAAAACAATTCTAGAACTTCTTAGATCCTTTCTTTTTCTTTTCTTTTTTTAATTTTCTTCTGTTTTACTCGATACGAATTTAAATAACAAAAAAAATTATAAAATACAATGAAAGAAGATGAAAAGATAAGAGGATAAACGGTTAGAAGATGAAAAGATGAGAAGATGATAGAATGATATACCAAACTTAGAGATTTGCTCTAATACCAAATGATGTCGAATTCAAGGGAGATAATCTCTAAAATGGATAAGTGGATAATCCTTGATTTCAAGGGATTCATGTAGAAATTACTTTAAAACACTCCAAATAAACAAGCTGGTGGAACCTTGGTAAGTAGAACTCGTGTAGCACAAACCTTTGGTAAATGAAACCCAAGACCTAATACTATCTTTAAAGGGAACTACAAACGTTTTGTCAAACCTCAGAATGTAGAGTTTTTGTAGTCCAAATCTTAGGTATATTAAAACACTACTACAATCATTGGTCAAGAAGGCGTCAGAAACGGAGATGGAATCCGCTTGATAAGCTAGTTGAACACAACTAATAAAAGAAGATATTGATTAGAAAGTTGGTTAATTTTCTCTAATGGAGATTATATTTATTTAAAAGAAAATATAACTTGAAAACTAAGTCAAGTTAATAATAAATTGTCTTGGAAATAAAAGAAAATAAAAATAGTAAGTTGAATGTGGATTCAACCCTGTACTCCACCATGCATGCTTAAAATGGGTTAAGTTTAACAGTTAACATCCCCAATTAAATTTTGAATTCACTCTTTGTCCATAATCTATTGAATTAGCCCGTTAAGTGTTTCTTTGATTTTATTAACTCTTTCTCTTGTCATTGGTCCACCTGGTACAAGCAAAGCATGCTCGTCACGTTCCTGGGTCCTCACGATATCCTCGTCAAAGATGCTAAGTCCCTGCTTAATCTTCTTAACCCTCGGTCTTGTCACTTTTCCAATGGGTACAAGAAATGCATCCTCTCGATCATCTCTACATTCTAGTTGTTGTGGACTATGTGTCCAGATAGGTGGAAGCTTTGGCCAGTCTTACCAATGAATCTACGGTAGTTCTTAAGATGTTCAAATATATGATCTTCCCAAGGTTTGGTGTTCCAAAAGTGGTTATTAGTGATGGTGGTTCTTACTTCACCAATAAGCACTTTGAGAACCTTTTGAAGAAGGATGGTGTCAAGCATAAGGTAGGTACACCCTATCATCCTCAAATAGTGGACAAATTGAAGTCTCTAACCAGGAGATTAAGAGTATTCTCGAGAAAACTGTAAGCACAACGAGAAAGGATTGGTCTTTATGCTTGATGACGGCCTTTGGGCATACATTATTGCTTGTAAGACTTATTGAGACTACTTCACTCAAATTGATCTATGGAAAATCATGCCATCTTCTTGTGGAGCTCGAGTACAAGGCACTTTGGACAACTTATCGCACGAATTTCAATTACAAGTCTGCATGAGAAAATTGTTTGATTCAGCTCAATAAACTTAATGCATTGCTATTAAACATCTATGAGAACACGCGAATATACAAAGAGCCCGCCAAAGCAAAGCCCGCCAAGGAATTTGCTGTCAGTGACTAGGTGGTGTTGTTCAATTCACGTCTGAAGTTGTTTCCCGGGAAGTTATGATAAAGGTGGTATTTGCCTTCTAGATCAAAGAGGTTCGGCCTTATTGAGCTATTGTTCTTGGAACAAAGATGGCAGTGAGTTTACTGTAAATGGCCAACGAGTCAAACCATATCATGTGGACTACGTTCCAAATAAGGACATTTCCATTCTCTTAATGGATCCTCCTCAAACTGAAGCGTCATGGCAATCAGGCTCGTGACATTAAACAAAAGCTTATGGGAGGCAACCCACATGTTTTTCTTCTATCTTTATGCGTTTTTGTTTAGGTCTGGGGGAAGGTGTGTGCTCATTAGTAACACTTTCATTTTTTCTTATTTAGAGTCAGGTTTTTGTTTTATTCTGAGACCGAACTTTGGGAAAATTTACACTGTTCTTGAATTATATTTTTAGCATTGACTAACATTTCTAACAGACTTCTAACATTGATGGTTCTCAGTATAGTTAGATTGGAAACACCATCAGTGGATCGACTTAACCTGAAATTCCCTATCTTTTGGAAATTTGAATGATCTAACGTTCACTCTAACTTACATGATCTTTAACATTGACTTATACATCTCACTAAGGGGCTTGATATAACACATTGGATCACAACATTCAGAGTTCAATTCTGCTTTTTCTACCACTCTTATAAGGACTTTGAATGGCCAAGCTCACCTTTAGCTTGGTACCACACTTTTACCATATCCATTCTTTCATACCACATGTCTCTGTTACAGCATCATCATATGCAATCAAGAGCAAAAACTACGGAGTATGCAGACCAATACAGCTTTCTGCTTTAAGGATCTCTGGTAAGAATTGATGCTCTCTTTTACTTCGATAATACATATTTGAGTTATCTTTGGTGTAGAAAATGTATGACTAGAACCGGTTCCAGCTTCCCTTTCTCAGAAAAACAAAAATAAATATGCAGATATCGATCGATCGATCCTTTAAACAAATAAAAAGAATAATAAAATTGAGAAGGGACACAAGACAAAAATATCCAGAATAAAGTCATTATAGGATCTTAATGTGTATCGTATGCACCAATACAACTCATTTAGGACATTTATAGAGCTTAATAGAGATTTCAAGGTTTGTGAGGTTATGTATCAGCATTTGTTCCTAGTCTCACTATGATTCTGCGCAATGATTTGCATCGGTCTTCAACAACAAAGCCTAAACACTTTAGCGAACATCAAATAGACCTTCCATTCCTAGTTCATTGTTGCGGTTGATGTCCCATTTGTGAGACTGCACTAAGAGAAGCCAATAAATGCTAAAGGATTGACAATAAATATTTTAGATATTGCTTAGGGTCTCGGGATCCATAATATGGTAATGATCGCTATGCTTATGGTAAAGTACATGTTGTACTAACTGGTTCTTGATTTGTTTTAATTTCTTAAGGATTGGAAGTTCAGTGCAGTGGAATCTAAAGAATATGGAAGTTCTCAATTTAAAACCTTTCTTCTATATTTAATTTATTTAGCTTGTTCTTGCTTACGGACAAGCAAAGGTTCAAGTCTAAAAGAATTATGTGTGCCATGGTTTATAGTGTCATCTAGCGTTTTTAAGTTACGTTTTAGGTCTTTTTGGTTTTGTTTATAGCATTTACAGGTTTTGCAACTCGTTTGAGCTAAAAAGATCATTTGGTTTTTCTTTAGACATTTCAAGACTTCAAAGAGCTAAAAGAAGATGGATTGGGATCGACCAATCCAAGAAATAATCGACTAGATTGATGATTTACTCAAGTGATGCGTTTTGAAGTAGGTATCGATCGATCTTCTTTAAGATCGATCAATCCGTGATGGTGATATTTTCCAAAATCTAATCTGAACCAACTTTAGGAATTATAAACTCATATAAATAGGGTTGCACGTATTTTCTTCAGTTCAAACTTGTTAATGTGCTTTTACTTACTGTTTTGTATCTTAAGAGAAAAGAAAGTGCATCTCTTCTAGAAGTGCTTTTCAAACCCTCACTAACGTTACTTTTGATATTTATGCTTATATTGAATTATCTTTTGATGTATGCATCTATACTTGAGTAATCCACCAGTTGGGTTTAGGATTTGATCAAAGGGACTCAATGATTGATTAAGTTTAAGTTATTAAATTAGGGATTCACCTTTGGTGTGCTTCATCTTTTGTGAACTCAATGCTTATGTTAGTTTGATCACCTAACATATGATTTGTAGGTTTAATCTATGCACCAAAAGCGATAGTTAGGTTACCAAAATCAACAATTGATAAACTTAGTATCCTTACCCAATGAGAATTTAAGTTAAGTCATCAAAGTGAACATATCATTCTGAAGTCTAGTGTCTTAGATTGCATGTTTAGATAGTTAGTATTGCGGGAGAATTGATATGAATCTTCCCGGGATTTGCACTTTCGAGGGGTAAAGGGTTTGGGATATGAATCTACCCACCTAGCATGCCTCTTGTTGAGATTATGCTGACCTTTTAAATTTTTCAAGGACTCGTGATCAGTATGAATGACAAACTCCCTTGGCCATAGGTAATGTTGCCACGTTTGCAAAGCTCGGACTAGCGCATACAACTCCTTGTCGTAGGTTGGATAGTTCAACGTAGCTCCTCCAACCTTCTCACTGAAAAAGGCGATGGGCTTCTTCTCCTGCATCAAGACAGCTCCAATACCTACACCAGATGCATCACACTCTATTTCAAAAGTCTTAAGAAAATCGGGTAAAGACAAAAGTGGTGCATTAGTAAGTTTATCCTTCAATGCTTGGAACGCCTCTTCTTGTGCTTTCTCCCATTTAAACCCCACACTTTTCTTGATCACTTCAGTGAGTGGAGCAGCTATGGTACTGAAATCTTTCACGAATATCCTATAGAATCCCGCAAGTCCATGGAAACTCCTCACTTCTCCTACTGTCTTCGGACTGGGCCATTCTCGGACAGCTCTAACTTTTTCTTCGTCCACTTTGATGCCCATCTGCACTTAAAACAAAACATAGAAACACAACGTTATCCGTACAAAAAGTGCATTTCTTCAGATTGGCAAAAAGTTTCTCTTTCCTAAGTACCATCAAAACCGCTTCTAGATGTTTAACATGTTCATCTAAATTTTTGCTGTAGACTAAGATGTCATCAAAGTAAACTACAACAAATATTCCAATGAAGCTTCTCAGAACATGATTCATCAATCTCATGAAAGTACTAGGTGCATTAGTTAATCCAAATGGCATAACTAACCATTCATACAAGCCATGCTTAGTTTTAAAAGCAGTTTTCCATTCATCACCCTCTTTCATCCTAATTTGATGGTATCCACTCTTAAGATCTATCTTCGAAAATATGCTAGAACCATGCAACTCATCTAACATATCATCTAAACGAGGGATAGGATGGCGATACTTTACAGTGATGTTATTGATGGCTCGGCAGTCAATGCACATCCTCCAAGTTCCATCCTTCTTTGGAACAAGCAGCACCGGCACAGCACAAGGACTCATGCTCTCTCGGATGTATCCTTTGTCCATGAGTTCACTCACTTGCTTTTGAAGCTCCTTGGTCTCAACCGGGTTGGTTCTATACGCTGGCCTGTTAGGAAGTGAAGCTCCAGGCACGAAATCTATCTGGTGCTCGATCCCACGAATTGGTGGTAATCCCTTGGGGGTCTCCTCCGGAAATACATCTTCAAAATCCTGCAAAAGAGGAGCGATTTTACTCGGAAAATCCGGTATGGGATTAGTTTGGTTCAGCAAAAGCCTCTTTGTAAATAAATAGAAGAACGGTTTTTTTAGAGAGGAGAGCTCTCTTAACCACATTAGATCTCACAAAGAAGTTTGAATGCCTCACGGGTTTGCTCTCACAGGCCTTTTTCTTGGTTTTTCTCAAACTCTCGTTTTTATTTTGTGGTGGCGTGTTTAGGGTTTCACTCACAATGGTTTTTCCTTGTTGTTTCAGCTGAAGTTGATCTTGATGAACTTCTTGTGGTGTTAATGGAGCAAGTATCGTCTTTCGGCCATTGTACTCAAAGGAGTATCGATTAGTAAAACCGTCATGTAAGACCCTTCTATCGAACTGCCATGGTCTTCCAAGCAATATATGGCCGGCCTCCATAGGTAAGATATCACACAAAACTTCATCCTCATATTTGCCTATGGTTAAAGGAACCAATACTTGGCTGCTCACGGACATCTCACCAGCATCATTTAGCAATTGAAGCTTATATGGCTTCGGATGCTTCTTAACTTCCAGCCCCAACTTCTTCACCATTGTTTCACTAGCCACATTAGTACAACTTCCACCATCAATAATAAGGCTACAAACCTTTCTCCCACTGCTCTTGGTCATTATCCTTAGCGTGAATGCTCAATGACCGTCTTGTTACCAATAATTCTCCGGTTGCTGGTAACTCTAAATCCTCATCCTTCGAAATGGTATCGGTCTCAAGCTCTTCTTCCTCTGTTTCAATGTCGCCATTATCCAAAAGAATCATGGTCTTCTTGTTGGTGCATTCATTGGCATAGTGTCCTCTCCCTTGACACTTGAAACATTTAACGTCCCGGTTTCCAGAAGAAGTCGCCACAGCTTTTCCTTTGGGATCTTGAGTAGTGGCATAGGGCTTAGGGTCGGGTTTTGGCTTGACAACAGACCTATCTTCTCGGCTGTAACTCGTCCTAGCATTGGCCGCTCCAGCTCCATAGGAAAGTCTAGAAGTACCCCTCCTCTTAATTTTTTGTTCAACTAAAACAGCCTTATGAAGCATCTCCTCCAAATCGGCATACGTTTGAAGCTCCATTCTCTCTTGTACATCACGAGCCAAACCACTCAAGAACCTTGCCATTGTTGCCTCGGTGTCTTCATCTATATCAGCTTTGATCATTAGAGACTCCATCTCTTGAAAGTAATCCTCCACACTTTTACTACCTTGAGTTAGACGCCTAAGCTTTTGATGCAACTCCCGGTGATAGTGACTTGGAACAAATCTTTTTCTCATCAGATTTTTCATCTCTTCCCAAGTAACTATGGGCGGTTCACGGTTGCGTCTTCTACTTGTCACGATCTGATCCCACCAATTAATAGCATAGTCATAGAACTCCGTTGCAGCCACTTGAACTTTCTTTTGCTCCGAATAATTTTGACAATCAAAAACGAGTTCTATCTTCTTCTCCCACTCTAAGTAAGCGTCCGGATCATTTTTCCCATGAAATGGTGGTATCTTCAACTTAAGACCACTGAGATTATCCTCATTTCGACCCCTAGCTTCTCTTACACGTCTTGGCCTTCTACGACTCCAATTAGATGCTTGACTACCCCTGCTGTAGTAATTTAATTCTTCCTCGTCATCTTCTTCTTGAGGTTGTTCTCTTCTTCTTCTACCAGCAGTATTTTGCGGCAGTCCTTGATTAACGAATTCTTGGATCTTGTCAATCCTCTCATGAACTGAATCCAACTCTCGTTTCAATAGGCGCCTCATCTCTCCCATAAGAGCCTGCACGTCCAAATTGTTGTTTCTTGCTCCACGTACTCGGCTGGTGTTTTGAGCAACTTCTTCTTCGCTATTAGACATTCTACTTCTTCTTTTTTTTTTCCTGCAACACTTAGCAAACTGTTAGTAATAAAAGTCGATCCTCACTAGTGTTTCACTCCTTTGATTCACTCAACACTCAAGATGTCCTCTCTCAGCGATTTCTCAACGGTTCGTATTGAACAAAACCGATCAAATCCGATGAATAATTCCAACAACTCAAAACGAAACGATTAGAATCGAGATAGAAAGAAAAGATTTAGTAGTGTTTTTTTTTTTATTCGAAACAGATCAAGATTGATCAGGAAAATTTAAGAGAATAATTTAGAACAACAAAAATATAACTTGCTTAGAACATTTAAATCGGACATACCCCTTTTTTTTTTTTTTTACTTTTTTTTGTTTTGTGTCCGATGGGTTTCTTTTTTTTTATTTTTTCTTTAAAACACAAACTGATCAGATTTAGAAGAAAAATAAATATCAAACTGAAAAAAAAATTGATCAGATCATTGAATCAAAAATCGCCAAAGATGAACAGATTTAATCGCCTAGATGTCTAGCAATCAAACCGATTTTATTTTTCTTCGATTCCAAATGAATTGATCCGATCAGAAAACAGAAAGAAAGACAAAATAAAATGATAACTTTAAGATGATAAGATGAACAGAAATGAATACCGATCCCGAAAGGGTGCTCTGATACCAAATGATATAAATCTTCCCAGGATTTGCACTTTCGAGGGGTAAAGGGTTTGGGTGGAACGAGTGGTCGCACAGAGGTTGCGGGAAAGCCTCTGATATACCTCAATGTCTCTGTCAAGATATGACACACTTGAAGAAGACAAGGTTTGATTCTTTCGGATATGACACACCGAATGAATCGATTTGATCGTTGGATATTACTCACCAAGCAATCGAGATTTTATTCTCAAAGAACTGAAGAGAAAACACTCTCAAATTTTATATAAAAAAAAAGATGTCTGTCTATTTCTTAAGAAAACTAAAGTTATAAAGAAAAAGAAAGAGTAAAGAAGAAGTCATAATTAAACGCAGAATTAAAAACGATATTAACTATTTCCCGAGGGACTTTTGAACTACTCAAGCGCCTACTTCTTTTCCAAATAAGGCTGGGCGTTTTCATGCATAGAGACAATGATATTTGGGCCAACAATCCCTCCTTTGGGCTTGATACTTCTGAAAAAGAGACCCAAACATAACTTGGACTTGGACTGAAGTTTCTCTTGTGGACTCTTGTGGACTTGATGGATTAGAGTGACCCATTTGCCTCATTAAAACCATCCTTTGGAAAACCCATTGGGACAAAACCAAAGGCTAGGAAAAAGAGTACAAACGAATCACCCGTTTATTAGTCCACTCGAGCAACCAAGATGATTTGATCCTCCATGTTCTCGAACTGAGCTTTAGAGGGTTGAACTTGAGTGAGTAGTGCGATGATGGCGTTCTGAAACTCCTTGGCTCTCGATCTTGTCATCGGTCCACTTGGCACTGTCAAAGCATCCTCGGCTTCAAGCTGTTTTCGATAGCTTTCCATGATCACATCAAGAATGCTAGCTTTACCTTAGTGTTTTGATTTTGAGAATGGTTCGTTAACAAATCTCTAGTTAATTGATAGCTTAATTGATCATTGATACATGCAACATTCCTTGCGCCTAACATCTTTCTCCATTTCTTTATACGATTTTATTTACTGTTTTTTTTTTACTTTATGCAATTGTGACAATAAACAACCATACTTTTCTCCTAACTCTTTTTGATCCAACATAGTTTGTATTGTGACCTTGGTCTCTTTGGATTCGCCCATAATTTATACTACTTTGCACAACTGTGCACTTTCAATGATAGAGAAGCTTTAGCTCTAAAGCCTAAGACATCATTTGTGTAGTTTCATAATTTCAACATGATTCAATGATTGTTGGATAATATGTTTTTAGATTTGGGATCCGTCTTTATGTTCTTCATCTATTTTGCTCTTAACTTTCATGCTTGATTTACTACCTTGCATTCGATCTATAGGTTTAATTTATGCCCTAATGTTGATTTTTAAATTGCTTGAACATACTTTAAATGTGCAAAGTATCTTAAAACCAACTAGAGTTGATGTTAAGGCACTTGATGAACCAATTAAACCTGAGATAAAGGCTCACATGTTTCTAAGACTTAAATGAGAGTTTATTGTTTTAGGATTCATTGCTTAGATAGTTAACGCTGGGTGGATATATTAACTTTACATTAGTTATTCGAGTTCAAGAACTGTACTTAATATGATCTTGTTAAATCTTCTTGTTTAAGTCGTCATGACTCTCTATGAATTCCCTATATCCAATGTCTTCCTCCATCGTTTGTTTACCTAATTAATTTAGTTTCATTGCACTTAATACAAACCCTCCCCCCCCCCCATATTTTATTATTTTAGCTCTACTTGGATCCATTGATCGTAGTGTTATTTTTTGGTCCTTGTGGATTCAATTATTTCTATAATAATATGTATGTTTTGTACCTACAGTGTTATATAGGTTAAAACTCGAGTGTATCAACTATTATCAATGGTTGGCTTTATCGCAGAAAAGTCCATGAAGATGAAACGAAAGATTGCAGAGACATTGGTCATTGTGTCAATAGATTCAGGGGGCACTTGCAATTTCATTTACAACTAATAGGCCAAGGCCTTGAACCTGCCAATCACTGAAACTAGAGGCTTTCATAGTCTTGGTGGGAGATTCATAGGTGATTACTAGTCGTGGGAAGTGTTCATGGGTGGTTTTGGTGATACAAAGTGTTAAGATTGTTGAAGAGTTTTTGTTATTTGATTTGGGAACAACATATGTGGTCTTGGGATATTCTTGGTTGGAAACTTTAGGAGAGACAAGGATTAATTGGGGTCTACATATGCTCAATTTTAAGGTTGATAGTGAGTGGGTAGCAATAATATAAAATCCAACATTAGTCAGAGTGCAATTTCGATCAAATCCATGGAGAAAGTTCTGCGGAAACGAGGCATAGCATATTTGCTAGAGCGCTCAATCTTATTTGAAGGCCATTCTGATCAGAAAAATGGGGATCAAGATATAAAGAAAGGTATTGATGAGCACAAGGATATTATTTAAATGCCCAATGCAGTGCCTCTAGTATGGTCTAGGGAGCACACGAAACCTATAGACAGGATTCACGCCAATCAATATCTAACCCTATAGGTATTTTTATGTGTAGAAGAATAAGATGGAGAATCTCGTGAAGGAGATGATCGAGGCTGAGATCATATAACCAAATACAAGTTACTCTACTCGATATAAGGTGTTCTTAAGTCATTTATGAAGTGCTCTCTTCAAGGCATAAGGTACTGAGCTGCACAAGAGTACATCATATCACTTTGAAACTAATGTACAAACTGAAATTCTCAAAACGATGCCTAGAGACGTATCTAAAGTGTTTTGTATATGAGAAGACAAAAGCATGGATTCAATGGTTAGCATGGACGAAGGATTGGTACAACACTCTATTACACTCTTATCTAGGTACAACTCCCTTAGGCTCTGTACAAAAGAGATCCACCTAAGTTGTTGAGGTATGGTGACACCAACAGCCAATGCGTCGGTGCAGTAGATGATAATTGATCGTGATGGGATGTTAGAAGTGGTGAGGAGAATATGGTGAAGACTCATTAGCGGATGTAGAATTTTGTGATAAACATCGTAGAGATCTTGAGTTTTAAATGGGTGATAAGATCTATCTAAATTGAGGCCTTATAGGCAAACTTCATTAGCTCAAAGGCGGAATGAGAAGCAACTTCCACGTTATTTCGAGTCGTGTGAAGTGAAGGAACAGATCGGAAAAGTGGCTTACGAGCTTGAGCTGCCCCTACAAAGCCAAATACATCCAATTTTCCACACCTCTCAACTCAAAAACAGCTATAGTGGCGCCACTTCTTTTTTTGAATATTATGTAAAATTATATTCAAAGAAAATCTTTTTACATCATGTGCAACTGTTTAGAAAAATATTTGAAAAGATAAAGCTCTAGTTTTGAAATATCAAAAAATGGTGGCCTCATTAAAACTCAAGAGTTAGAAAACCTATTTAGGACAAAACCAATTCTCGGAAAAAAGAGTACACACCATTTTCGACTGAGCTGACAAAACAGAGAAAATTTGAGAGAACTGAACAAAAGATATGATGCTTCATAATCGAGAAGCAAACCAAGTCTGCAACCCTTCCGTCATAATTGCTTGAAGTTGTAATGTCGAGAGTCTATTTCTAACTGTCCCCCCCACCACATCTCGAACCAACATGTCCATAAGTCTTGGAGTTTTGCCATGTCTTCGTTGATTTCTTTCCCTCCATAAGATGTAGATTGAAGCTTGAAAAACATACTTTGCTAAGAAGGTTCCAGTACCCCTGTTGGAGCAGCCTATAAGCAAGCTGATACCAAATCTGTGATGTGAAAGGACAAGAGAAAAATATGTGATCCTGAGTCTTTGTCGTTGATGAGTAGGAGACACAATTCACAGAGACATTAGAGTTCCAAGCAAGTATTCTATCTCCTGTTGTCAAACGATTTTGGACAGCTAACCACACAATAAAGGAGTATTTTAGTGTAGCATGAGGAAACCAAACAACCTTTTACTATGGTTTCATATGAGATACCTCCCACACTTGAGTCCATGTATCTTTAAAAGAAAACTTTGATTTGAATTTATCATCATTGCATCTCCATAAGGCTATATCTTCATCAGAGTAAGCACAGTCCCAGAACTTTTAAATCTCCTCCTTAATCTGAGATAACAAGTGAGGTCTTCTGCGTCTAGGCCCGTGGTGCTCAAAGACCTCAGCCAACGTATCAAAAGACTTAATTCCCATATCAATGAAACCTCGCTCCTCCAACACATCAATTAATCTACCAAGTGAACACCAAATATCATACCAAAAATATGTGTGAGAGCTACAACATACCTCGACCTTATGAAAATCTTTTGCTGAATGGCGATACTTAAGGAGTTTGCGCCACATCCAAGAGCCAGCACTCTTACTTGGCTTAACCGACCAAAATGAACTCTTACAGATCAGATTCTTTTGGACCCAGTTTACCCCTAACAAAGCTTTTGATGATACTAAACACCATATCAACTTATAACAGCTCATCTTATTCGCCTGACCAAAGATTTTAACCCAAGCCCTCCTGAATTTGGCTTACAAACATCACTCCAAGCCACTTTAGCCTTCTTTGAATTTAAAGTTGGACCAGACCATAGGAAAGCGGAGCTTATCTTCTTAATCTCCTTAATGCAAGCTAGAAAAAGTCTAAAAGCAGCAATCCAAAAATTTGTCAAACTTGCAATGACCATAGAGAGCAATTGTAATCTATCTGCGAAAGAGAGAAAACGATTCTTCCACGAACCAATATGAGCTCGTATTTTCTCGATAAGATAAGGGGTTGATAGTTTGAGTTGGACATCTTTTGAGTTAATAGAGGTAATCCTAAATATTTTACCAGCAAACTTCCAACATTAAATGGAAAACCAGAAAGCAAATCTCGAGCAACTGAGGACATACCGGTAATAAATAGGGTTTTTTCCAAGATAATATTCAAACCTGAGATACGAGCAAAACTCTCAAATATTACAAGAATACCTTTGATAGATCGATTTTTTCCATCCGTAAATACCATGATATCGTCCGTAAAGCACAAGTGAGTAATGTCCAGACTCTTACAACCCGGGTAATATCCAAATTTGCCATTAATAGCAACCTTGTCCAACATTTTAGATAAGAAGTTCATGCATATAACAAATAGGGGAAAGATAACAATCTTGCTGCAGGCCCCTCTTACTTCTAAAATAATCAGCAAGCTCATTATTGATCTGGACTGAGTATGACGTTGTTGTGACACACAACTCAATCCAGTTAATAAATGTTGTCGGCAGCTGCATTGCTTCCAACACCTTAACGAGAAAACCCCAATTCACAGAGTCAAAAATTTTAGAAATATCAATCTTCATAGCACCTCTAGAGGTGATATTCTCTTTATGGCAATTCTCACCAACTCGGAAGCAAGATAAAGGTTCTCAATTAAATATTGATCCTTGATAAAATCTGACTGGTTTAGGGTTATAAATCCAGGAAAAAATGAGCTTAAGATGGTTAGCTATGATCTTCCAAATAACCTTATAAAGCACATTACAGCAGGAAATTGGAAGATAATCCTTCATTCCAATGGTTTCCGTCTTCTTTGGGATTAAGGCGAGTATGGTAGAGTTGATTCCTTTTGGCAAAAAACCATAAGTGAAGAATGATTTAATTGCCACGATAAAATCTTTACCAATAATAGACCAAACATCTTTATAAAACTCCACCGTATAGCCATCCGGACCAGGGGACTTGTTTGAAGGCATTGAAGAGAACTCGCTTAATTTCCAGCTCAGAAATTTCCATCGTTAAACTCAGCCTCTGATCATCTAAACAACGATAATTTAGAACATGTGTTAAATCCTCCACTGGTATATCTGAGTCACTATTAAGCTGTGCACGAAAAAGCTCAGAAAAATATTGGACTGCCTATGTTTTGTTGTCCTCCCAATTAGAAAGCTTCGCACCATCGGGAGACCTAAACGCATTTATTGAGTTCTGGACTTTCCTCTCTTTAACTGCATTATAGAAAAATCGATTATTCTTATCACCTACCTTAATCCAATGCAATTTTGCTTTTTGTCTTAAATAGTTCTCCTCTAACCCATCACCTTAAAGAAAAAGTGAGTTTATTTTGGAGGGGTATTGATAAACTACATATCCTTTTAACATTTGTAAGTAGAAAGATGAGAGACTTGGAACGCATAATACACAATTGGAGTAAGAAGGAGAGTAGCCAAAGTGGCCGAGAATCTCTAAATGAGAAAGAAACATTATGTTAAGAGTGCTTAGTCTCATTATGCTATATCGTTTTAGTTATAAAAACTATGTATTTAAGAAATCCCCAAATGAAGATTGAGATATAAAAAGATATTATTATTTCCTCTCAGCCGCTTACTCTCTCTCTCTGTATTGTCCCTTTTTCTTCCTGTCACATAATTTCTTCATTTCTATTTCTTTCTAGAAAAGCTTCCTTACTAATCATGTTCCTGCATAAAGCGTGAACAATTCACAAAGAATTAAATTTGATCGAACCGGGTAATAATGATAACTCATAAACTTAATGCGACTCTCTCCATCTCAAATGAATGGAAACCAGGTTTTATTGTTTATGTCACATGGTTTAGGATGACAAAAAGAAAAGTTTGGTTTATCTACTTCATATACGTGGACCAATGAACTTCAAGACCCTAAAGAAGCCATTTAGCCACCGATTCTCTTTTATTAAAGAAGTCATTTAAATAACCATAGAAAAATAGAAAAACAAACAAACCGAAAATTATGACAGAGAGAATGCCAGACAGATTGAAAAGATGAGGATGAGAGAGAAAGACAGCTTCGTGATTTGTCTCAGCGACCGCGATTATCTCTTCTAAGTTCTGTTCCTAAATGAAATTGTCCACCTCTTTCTGAAACTTTTATTTCAAGAACAATTTTTATCAGCCCGTAAAACTACTGTCTCCGATCATCATCGCTACTTCTTCCATCCTGTAAGACTTTCTTGAAATCATTTCGATGAGGCTTTCCTGGGCTTAATTTGAGTTTCTTCTTTGTATAATTCAGAATAATTTATTTAATCTTTGATTTCCAAGTATATTGATCGTATTCAAAAAATTGAGTTTAATCTTTGATTTCATCAGTTTTTGAATTTCTAACATAGAATCATTGTTCGTATGTAAAGGCAAATATATGTTTGGTCTGGTCATATTTTTCTTGTTAAAAAACGTAGTTAAATCCTGTAATTTTTTTTTTCAAATTTATTCGCAGAGATGATAATCTGACGATCCTGATAAAAATCTGATTTTCATATTTTTCTTGTATGCGTTGTTGCTTCACTGAACCTTGGATTCGATCATTAAAGATGTGTCAGGTGTTTCTTTATTTTTCAGTCTTTTTTGTTTGTAGTAATTTCAGGTTACACAATAATGGAGGAGTTAAAAACTGCCAAAGTTGAAACCCCTCCAAAACCATCTGGAACATCTGAGACTACTGTGAGTTCAGATGTTGTTAGTGATAATGTTGCAACAGTAAATCCTGAGCTGATCCTATCTGCTACAAAGGTTGAGAATATTAAAGACACTCAACAATCTCAAACTGATGGCTCAACTGACATAACCAAAATATATGTTGATGACACATTTCTGTCATCTAACTCTGAAGAATCAGTCATTGCTTCTGATGTTGAAACTGCTACAGGGTTAACCGGAAAAGATAAACCTAGTACAACAATTGTTGAAGAAGCACCGGGGCCAAATGAACTTACGAGTGAGATTAGTTTATCTCGTGTAAAGATTACCAACGCTGCAGTGGGTACAGCAAGAAATGGTGGATCACCTAGAACTTTATCATCTCCTAGAAATGTTGGATCTCCTAAACCGCATTTGTCTCCAAGATTCTCAGGATCACCGATGAGCACTGGAACACCTAAAAATATTGACTCGTATAAAGGTTTAATCGATACTGCAGCACCATTTGAGTCTGTTAAAGAAGCTGTGTCGAAATTTGGAGGAATTACCGATTGGAAATCTCACCGAATGCAAGCAGCAGAGGTATACTACTAAAGGATACATGTGTATTATTTTTCATTTAGTTGGCTTTCTTTGTTCATATTTTGTCTTGTACGGTTTTGTAGAGACGCAAGCTTATAGAAGAAGAGCTTAAAATGATTCAGGAGGACATTCCTAAGTACAAAACACAGTCGGAAACCACTGAGGCTACAAAACTGCAAGTCCTCAAGGAGCTAGAAAGCACAAAGAGACTCATAGAACAGTTGAAGCTTAATTTGGAGAAGGCACAAACAGAAGAACAACAAGCGAAGCAGGACTCGGAGCTAGCTAAATTGAGAGTTGAGGAGATGGAACAAGGAATAGCTGAAGATGTTAGTATTGCAGCTAAAGCCCAGCTTGAAGT
Organism: Cardamine chenopodiifolia; assembly: GCA_963922655.1. Classification (NCBI taxonomy): domain Eukaryota; kingdom Viridiplantae; phylum Streptophyta; class Magnoliopsida; order Brassicales; family Brassicaceae; genus Cardamine; species Cardamine chenopodiifolia. Next base: position 9,113,793 of record OZ000486.1, on the reverse strand, counting down.
GGCTAAGGCGAGACATACATTAGCAATTGCAGAATTGCATCATGTCAAGGAGGAGCTACAAACATTGCACAAGGAATATGATGCTTTGGTGCAAGATAAAGATGTGGCCGTTAAGAAAGTTGAAGAAGCAATGTTGTCATCAAAAAGAGTTGAGAAGACGGTTGAAGAACTCACCATAGAGCTGATAGCTACAAAGGAATCACTGGAATCAGCCCATGCTTCTCATCTGGAGGCGGAAGAACAGAGGATTGGAGCAGCCATGGCTAGAGACCAAGATACTCACCGGTGGGAGAAGGAACTAAAGCAAGCGGAAGAGGAACTCCAGAAACTTAACCAAGAGATACTATCTTCGAAAGACCTAAAGTCAAAGCTCGACACTGCCTCAGCTCTGCTTCTTGATTTAAAAGCAGAACTGGTAGCTTATATGGAATCCAAGCTAAAGCAGGAAGCAAGTGACTCAACAACAAACAGTGACATTTCAAAAGAAAACATGAGCCATCCAGATTTACATGCAGCTGTTGCCTCAGCAAAGAAGGAACTTGAAGAAGTCAGTGTCAATCTCGAGAAAGCAGCTGCGGAAGTGAATTGCTTGAAAGTAGCATCCTCTTCCTTGCAACTGGAACTTGAGAAAGAAAAGTCTGCTCTTGCTTCAATCAAACAAAGAGAAGGAATGGCCTCCATAGCAGTTGCTTCGCTAGAAGCTGAAATTGACAGAGCGAGGTCGGAAATAGCTTCGGTTCAGTTGAAGGAGAAAGAAGCAAGAGAGAAAATGGTGGAGCTACCTAAGCAACTTCAGCAAGCAGCAGAAGAGGCTGATGAAGCAAAGTCACTTGCTGAACTTGCACAGGAAGAGCTACGAAAGGCCAAAGAAGAGTCAGAGCAAGCAAAGGCTGGAGCAAGTACAATGGAGAGCAGGCTGTTTGCTGCACAAAAAGAAATCGAGGCAGCTAAAGCTTCAGAGAGGTTGGCCTTAACCGCTATCAAGGCCTTGAAAGAGAGTGAATCAACATTAAAGGCTAATGACATTGATTCTCCCAAAAGCGTTACACTTTCACTAGAAGAGTACTATGAGCTCAGCAAACGTGCTCACGAGGCAGAAGAACTCGCTAACGCAAGAGTAGAAGCAGCAGTTTCACAGATTGAGGAAGCTAAAGAAACAGAAATGAGAAGCATGGAGAAGCTGGAAGAAGTAAATAGAGACATGGATACAAGAAAGAAAGCACTAAAAGAAGCAACTGAAAAGGCTGAGAAAGCCATAGAGGGGAAGTTAGGGGTTGAACAAGAGCTAAGGAAGTGGAGAGCAGAGCATGAACAGAAGAGAAAAGCTGGTGATGGAGTCAATATTGAGAAAACCCAAAAAGATAGCTTTGAAGGAGCGAAGGAGCAAAGTAAGTTGGAGCAATCACCAGAGGTTGCTGTTTATGTCTCAAGCCCAAGTGAGTCATACGGAACAGATGATAACTCTGAAACCAATCAATCACCACAGACTAAGTATGGAAAGAAAAAGAAGAAGAAACTTTCTTTCCCTCGGTTTTTCATGTTCTTGTCAAAAAAGAAGTCACGTAATTGAGTTTATTACTTATGTTTCTGCCTTTTTTTGAGCTTTGTTCTCAGAAAGGAGTCCATTTGAGCAAGCGTATTGTGGTGTAAATGGTGTTTATTTAGCATCGTAATCTGATACCCGTTTCGTAACACATGCCTGGTCAAACTTTCTAGTTTCGCCAAAACATTTTTTTATTTCAAATCCGCCAAGTCAAAATGAAATATTCTTTCTTAACTAACATACAAGAGAAAATATGAGTAAATAATCGAAGCAAATCTGCATATTCAGTTTAGCACCACAATCACAAAAGTATAGATGTAAAACATATAACAACCACGATACTTAAAACATCTAAGAAATACAAATAATGGATCTTATACGAATTAAGTGATGCCCCACGTCCAACACAGAAACTTCAAGTATAGGATTATATCCATTCACATCGCCCTTGGACGCTTACTAATCTCATGTTACGGATCAACAATCTCATTGTCGCTGCACCTTCCGCACACACATTCCAGTAATACAACAGTCCTATTGTATACCCCACGTCCAAATCTTTACATATACATTTATATAAACACTAAATCATATGAATCAATATATACGTGAAATCATCTAAATCACCTATGTCCGTTTTAATCACAAAAAAACAAACTCGATCATAGAGATCACAGAGATAATACATATTCTACTTCTAAACTATCAGTGGAAGACCCTAAGGCAAAATAAGAAGGAGGGGGGTTGCGTGGTTAGCCCTCACCTGAATCTGGTTGATTTCTCGAGAACAAGCAAAAATGGAGATACAGCTCAGCAACAATTCTCAATCTACAACGTTACAGGGGAAACTGGTCAAAGATTAAATCTCATTTGATAATATTTGATTTACCCAACTAAACCCAAACCCAAAATTCTAAATCTCTATTTGACGGTTAACGTTGACTTGGTGTTTCTCCAATTAAATTAATTAGCTCTAATTCACTAATTAAATTAACCTGAGCTCTAATTTAGTATCAATTTCACAACGTAACTATTGCACAAACGTTTCACGTACACATAATTGAGCTTGGTTTAATGTATTTAATCAGACTTGGTCTTCTGTTTACTCTTAAATTAGCACGTGGAGCATTTGAATAGTGTTCTAGAAGTCCTTAGGAAGGAAAAGTTATGCGCTAATTTGAAGAATTGCACATTTTGTACGGATAACCTTGTCTTTCTTGGTTTTGTTGTGAGTGCACATAAAATTCAGGTTGATGAGGAAAAGGTTAAAGCCATTTGGGAGTGGCCAAGTCCAAAGACCGTTGGAGAAGTTCGAAGCTTCCATGGTCTTGCCGGCTTCTATAGAATATTTGTGAGGGACTTTAGCACTCTAGCTGCACTGCTTATAGAATTAGTCAAGAAAGATGTTGGATTCAAGTGGGAGAAAACACAAGAAGAAGCATTCCAGACCTTGAAAGAGAAGCTTACAAACGTATTACTCTTGTCATTGCTTAACTTTTTCAGATTGAGTGTGATGCGTCTGGACTGGGTATTGGAGCTGTGATAATGAAAGAGAAAAGGCATATAGCTTATTTCAGTGAAAAACTTGGAATTATCCAACTTAAGATAAGGAGCTTTATGCTTTAGTTCGAGCGCTCCAAACATGACAGCATTATCTTTGACGAAAGGAGTTTTTGATTCACACTGATCATGAGTTAGTTAAGCACTTGAAAGACCAAAAAAAGTTGAACAAGAGACATGCCAGGTGAATAGAGTTCATTGAGACATTTCCTTATGTCATCAAGTACAAACAATTTAAAGAGAATGTAGTGGCCGATGCATTATCTCGACGGTATGTGTTGCTTTCTACTCTCGAGGCCAAGCTCTTAGGGTTTGAACAAGTCAAAACTTATTATGAGAATGATCCAAATTTCAAAGAAATATATCTCTCTTGTGATAAGTTTGTTTGTGGAAAACATTATATATCCCTTGGGTGTTCCTAATTGTTCTTTGAGAGATTTGTTGATTAGGGAAACTCATGGAGGAGGATTGATATGACACATTGGAGTCGCCAAAACGTTGAGTATCCTTTAAGAACACTTATATTGGCCGTGCATGAAAAGAGATGTAGAACGGATTTGTGTTCGTTGTGTCACTTGCAAGCAAGCCAAGGCCAAAGCCCAACCCTAATGTATGTATACTCCTTTGCCTATTCCCAATGCACCATGGACGGATGTGTCAATGGATTTTGTATTAGACTTGCCTAGGAGTAGAAAAAGCTGAGACTCTATCTTTGTGGTTCTTGAAAATAGCTCACTTCATTCCATGTCATAAGACTGATGATGCATCACTTGTTGCCAAACTTTTTTTTAGATAAGTTTTTTGCTTGCATGGCATGCCTAGAACAATAGTTTATGATAGGGAAACTAAGTTCTTACGTAATGTTTGGAAGACTTTATGATCTAGTTTAGGCACTCAGCTCTTGTTTCTACTACTTGTCATCCTCAAACAGATGGTCAAACTGAAGTAGTGAATATGAATTTTTCTACACTTTTGTGTGCTATCATTAAGAAAAACACTAGAACTTGGGAAGATTTTTTGCCTCATGTTGAGTTGGCATACAATTACTCTGTCCATTACGCTACTAAGTATTCACCGTTTCAATTGGTTTATGTTTTTAATCATTTGTCACCGTTAGACTTAATCCATTTGCCTTTGAGTGAAATTGCTAGTTTAGATGGTCAACAAAAGGTTGAGCTTGTCAACCAGATGCATAAGACGGCAATGATCAATATTGATGCAAGGACAATGCAATATCAAAAGGCAGCTTAAAAGGCAGACGAGAACTCATCCTTGAACCTGGAAACTTGGTATGGATTCACTTAAGGAAGGAGAGGTTTCCTAATGAGAGGAATTCCAAACTTTTGCCGAGAATTGATGGTCCATTCAAAGTCTTGGATCGCATCAACAACAATGCTTACAAGATTGATCTTCCAAGTAAATACAATGTAAGTACAACATTCAATGTTGCTGACTTGATTCCTTTTAATGCAGATGAACCTGATTTGAGGTCAAATCCTTTTCAAGACGAGGGAGATGATATGATCATGAAAAGGAACAAGGAAGAAGAGAAATTGCAAGTACCAAGCGGACCGATGACAAGAGCAAGGACCAAGCGTTTACAAGAAATATTTGTTGGTTTAGTTCAAGAAGTGATGACTCAAAGCCTAATGAAGGCAAACACCACTCTACTTCAGTGTCAATTCAAGCAAGAACAAGTGAAGAATGCTAAATGGGCTTTGAGATCAAAGCTTGTACTCTTTTTTCTTATCCTTAGTTTTATCCCAATGGGTTTTCCGGAAAAATTTTTAATGAGGCAAACTTGATTCTCATTGCCTACACCTATTAGTATTTTTATCAAAGTTCTAAGAAGGCCCATGAGAGAAGAGGAGTCTTCATTCTATGCCAAGGAGATATTTTGGGCGATTTCTTCTACCTTTTATTTATATCTTTTATGTTATTTCAATATCTAGTCAAAACTTTAAGTCATTTTCTTTAAAGTCTGTTAGATATTTAATCATCTAGATTCATGTAACCTTTACGATGCTTAGACTATTTATAATCTTGGGCAAGAGATGAATCAAGAGGCACAACCTTTTTTTTAATCAAATCGATGTCTTTTATTCATTCTCTTTTGTTCCTTTGGAACGCTTTGATCCATCTTGGTGAGTCATATCCAAGGGATCATCGAGGTTATCAAACGAAATTTCATATCATTTGTGTGGTCATTCTACCGTTCGAAAACTTGAGAAGTTCAAGTATTTGGTTCATACACCATCGTATTAATACATACACGCTTTTTAACATCTAGAACTTCATCGCTTAAAAGTTTTGAAGAGTTGTTGGTGCAAATTTAATACGGATGATGCTTCCAAAAAAAAACTTTTCTTGCATGGTGCTAACAAAGAATTTGGACTTGGATTTATATAGCCACGTTTTGAATCATAAACACCATGGAATCAACAAGATTCTGAATACATAGTTAACTTATTTCCAACTTTAGGGAAGAAGATCTGAATTCATAACAAAACTATAAACTTGTGCAACAACAACAAACAAAGAATAGAACACCTTGAAGGTGAAAGAACAAAACCCAGTTTCAGAAAGAGTTTTAAAAAGAACCCCCTAGAAAGAGCATAAGAGCCAATTAGAGAAACAAGTTGAAGAAATTCAAAAACATAAAAAAGATCAAATAAAGTAAACCTACAAATAATGGTTGCATGTACACAGCATTTATTAATCAGAGAGTTTTTTGAAGTTATTTTTTTATTTGGATAAAAAATTAGAGGAAGTGATTTTAAAAGTCCATCCCTAGGGAACTCAATAATTGTTCCTTTACCTAAGGGGTACAATGTAGACATCATATATCTCTAATGTTTCATCATTTAACAAATAAACCTAAAAATATATATCATCAGCTAAATTTATATATCATTATTTATAAATATACATTATTATTTTCCGTGTGGTTTTCGTATCTGCTTTTTGTTTCTTTCCTTTACACAGAAAGTCAAACAAACAGTGAAAATAGTAAGTATCATAACTTAAAAAATTGTGATCATTCTCACATGTCTGCATTTTTGGTCAACTCTTCCTCTTCTGTCTAATAATTTTTTTTCTCATAATACAATTATTTACGAACAACGATAAACTATTATATATATATATATAATTACATTAAATGCTACAGTAAGGGGTACAGACGTGAAAACGGGTCCCACTCATACAGTAAGAAAATAAATACCTTGAAAACGAACGGATCCAAAGTCATACAGTATGACACCCGTATTAATAGGCCAACCTTGGCCTACTACTTATTTTGCCTCTTTTGCCGAAACCGAAAAAGAAAAAAAAAAAAAAAAGAGCCACCAAGAAGAAGCCAAGAAAACATCGGTGATGATGACAAGAGGAACTTTGTTGTGCGGACATACCGAAGATGAGATAGAACAGCTTTCAAGAGAGAGTAGTCATTTTAGTCTTTCTACTGGAATTTTACCTTCACTCGGTGCCAGAAGTAACCGACGAGTTAAGCTCAGGCGATGCATCTTATCTCCTTATGATCGACGATACAGGTCTCACTTTTATCATTTCTTATATATTTTTTTCTTCTCTGTCGACTTTACAAAACATCTTCAAACTCTCTATGTCCTTAAGATTTTAGTTTTGATTCTTCAACTATATTTTTGTTCTTTGATTTTTTGAGGATCGGAAACACAAATTTTTTTAGATTTTAGAATCATATTTAGCAATTTTTTAATTTTAGTTGTTTTGGTTGGTGATCAACTTTTTTTTTTCATCATGGGTATATTATTATACTATATATTATATATAGTAGAGTAACCATATTGTCCATTAACTAGGCTGATAACTATTTGGTGGATAAAAAATTTCAACCCCAAATTATGAAAGGTTATTTAATGATGGTACAAAACAATTAATATTTATTTGATATGATATCAAATTATTTTATCTAAACATTTTCATATTTCCATGGTATGTTATTTTAGTAGACGCCACGTTTTTCTTATAAAATGATAAAATAATAAATTTACGCGTAAATACAAAAATATATATTGATCACGTAAAAAGTTTTTTCTCTTAATTAGGATAAGGGGATGTCCTGTACAGCTGTATTATGTACGGGTTGAAAAATATTAGAAAAAAACTTATAAGTTTTATTATATTTTTCACACATATTTTATTTATTATGTTGATGGCATAGTGAGTAACTTGTAATAATAATACAAATATTTAGTTTGATATTATATAAGAAGCAAATTTATGATTGAATTTAAACATAAAATTATCGCATCTTATCATGTTCTGATTGTAACATTATCAAAAATTAGAAACAAAACTCAGTGTTCTATAATTTGGCATAACAAAAATCCATTTAAATGCTGGAAATACAAAAACCACCGCCTAGACGATGCTCGTTAATTAGCCAATCCTATTTTCTCCATTCACTGATATTATGAAGCTCATCAAATATTTATTAAAATGTTACTTTGTTCAGTAAAATAGCCTTTGCCAAAATTATTTTTAAAAAATCAGTAAAATAGCTCAATATTGAATACTCATTGGCATACAGTTTTTCTAAGTCCGTGCTGATTTGATTTACTCCAAATATAATCGTAAATATGATTAATGAAATTTATCTGTTGATTAAGAAAATATAATATGATCAAATTTAACTTTTGTAAGAAAATCGAGTAATATTGCATTTATTATTTAGATTTACTGTTAAGATTCATTAAAATTTATGTATTAATGTTACTAATTAAATAAAAATAAAAATAAACTTTTGTAATAGTATATAGATCAAAACTAAAAATATCAAAAATCAAAAATGCAGTTGAAACAAAATAAAGTTGAAAAAAACTGCTGAGAAATTTTGTGGCGACTACACGTAGTGAAAATGTTTCTCTTTTAATATAGAAGATTTTGTTATTTTTATACCTAATTAACCCTTTTATTTATTTTTATTTTTTAATTTATTGGCTATCTTGAATTACCAGAAAACTAAAGCTCTCGTTCAATTCAACATTTGGAATATTCAAATCTTAGTTCCCTATCGTTCTTAATTGATTGTAAAAAAGAAGACATATAAATGCGAAGGCAAATGTAGAATATTCAAGGCCTCCATTATTACTTTGGCTGGCTAATTAGCTTAAAAGACGCCTTTGCATTTGGCTTTTGCTTTTGGCTTTTGCTTTTTGGCACACAATACATAAGTTAAATGAGCATGTGAATGCGGAAAGCTCAAAACCCCCATTCCTTCATTTCAACAATAGTTGCAAATCAGATAAATTATTATTATAACCAAAAGTAGGAAAGAAAAAAAAAACTATTTTATTGGTTGTGTCATAGTGTCATCAAACAATAACTTGCAGTAATAGTGAAACACAAAATGTTGAAAAATATGAGACTTATTGGGATATATTATACGATACGTAATATATTATTAGGAGATAAGTCAATAAGTTTCGATAGACATTTAATCTTATTTTAAAATCTAGTTGACCAAAGTCCTCTTCTCTCGGATCTTGAATCTTATTGGCGTCTCGTTGGTCGCCGTATCTACCTCACTATTATTACACGCAATAACTTATCTTATTGAGTTCACGTTCTTTCTTAGTTTATACATGCATCTCACAAAGCATACTAGGCATATGACGCTGCTTTGGGTGTTGTATGTTCTTCAAGGGCTCACTTTGTCGAAATCTTCTTACGATTAGATTTCAATCTTCAACTGACTAAGTATTGTGACCATAACTAGGCCACGTGCCCATTGACACGTCGGTTTCTTAGCGCTTATATATTTTTTTCACAGTTTGTCCGTGACATGCTCCTCTATCGAAGAAAAGTATAGTTTAATGGTCGTTGCAAACTTAGGAACGTAAATAGGTCAAATAACTCATGCCCAACCTTTGGCTTTTCTCAACATCACCCGATTCGGTTTCTTTTTGGAATAGTCGAGCCGCCATACATAGCGCTACTAAGTACTAACCATAATTCAAGAAAAAAACAAAGTATATTTAAACAAATTATCATGCTATACGTGTGATGTACAAGAAGTTATGATCTCTTCGGTTCACATTCGAACAAATTATTCATTGGCAAAGCGCTTGACCGATCTCATTTTGATAGTTAAATTAGTGTTCAACTTAGATCAATCTTTATGCTCCAATTTAAGAACTTTATATATTTCCCCCTAAAATATAAAAAAGTTCATTTTCATAGTAAAACCGTGTTTTGGCATCTTTAGTTGAGAAGATATGATAAATTTTAAGATTTGCGTTTCAATGTTTCTACTCGTTATGTTTTAGACCTTGGTAATTATTATTTTTTGGGGTCCGTTACATTCTACTATATGTACTATCTTATTAGGAGAATAATCCTAATAGGTTGGATAGGCATTTAACGTTATATCTCTAAATCTATGATATATATCAAAAAAAAATTAGATATATTGATTAAGACTAAAATAAAAGTATTGAATGCAGGATATGGGAGGCTTTCCTAGTGGTTCTTGTGGTTTACACTGCTTGGGTTTCACCATTTGAGTTTGGTTTCTTGAGAAAGCCAAGGCCACCACTCTCTATCACCGATAACATTGTCAATGCATTCTTCGCAATCGATATCATCGTAACATTCTTTGTTGGTTACCTCGATAAATCAACTTACCTAATTGTTGATGATCGTAAAATGATTGCATTAAAGTACATGCGTTCTTGGTTCCTTCTTGACCTCATTTCAACCATCCCTTCAGAAGCGGCTATGAAAATCTCATCTCAGTCTTACGGATTATTTAACATGCTTCGTCTTTGGCGTCTTCGCAGAGTCAGTGCCTTGTTTGCCAGGTTCATATCAATAGAGTTTTATTTCTTCTTTCTTTCATTATCTTCTCTAAATCTTGAATTTTTTTTTTGACAGACTAGAGAAAGATCGTAACTTTAACTACTTTTGGGTCCGATGCGCAAAACTCGTTTGTGTAAGAACATCAAAATGTGTTACATTCTAATAATGTTCATATGGTTTAAATGGATATGTTCACTTTTCCTAGATCTGAAAAACTAAATCCTAACTCCGAATAGAACTAAAATAACCGATGTTAAACCAAAAATTTTTTGAAAATTAATGATATCTTTTATTTATATCCAAACTGAAACCAAAATCGTACCAAACAATCTATCGTGGATATGGTTTTAGTTTGAATACCATTTTTAATAAACAGAATATCCAATAAAACTGAACCAAAACCCTGATTGAACACCCCTACTCTCAATGTAGTAATATTGTAGATACTAACCAGAGCATGTTTCAGGTCACTCTTTTTGCGGTTCATTGTGCTGCGTGTTTCTATTACCTTCTCGCAGCACGCAATCATGACCCAGCAAAGACGTGGATTGGAGCATCGATTGAAAATTTCTTAGACGAAAGCTTGTGGATGAGATATGTGACTTCCATGTATTGGTCCATCACAACTCTAACAACTGTTGGTTATGGTGATTTACATCCTGTGAACACAAAGGAGATGATATTTGACATTTTCTATATGCTCTTCAACCTCGGATTAACCGCATACTTGATTGGTAACATGACCAATTTAGTAGTCCATGGAACAAGTCGGACTAGAAATTTTGTAAGTTAGCATATGCTTAGTTAACTTATTCAATCTATGATTCGTCGTGATTATAAGAAAGTCACATATTTGGTTCTTCTTTTCCAGAGAGATACAATTCAAGCTGCTTCAAATTTTGCTCATAGAAATCATTTACCATCTACTCTACAAGATCAAATGCTTGCACATTTATGTTTGAAATATCGGACTGACTCTGAAGGGCTACAACAGCAAGAAACTCTTGATGCGCTTCCAAAAGCAATTCGATCGAGTATATCACACTTCCTTTTCTACTCCCTCATGGATAAAGTCTACTTGTTTCGCGGAGTATCCAATGACCTACTTTTCCAATTGGTAAACTCATTAAAATGCATAATTCTCTTCCATGTCGAACATCATTCATCAAAAGAAAATGTGATCTTGTTGCTAAGCTCCCATCCCTCTCTACATTTGGCAGGTCTCGGAAATGAAAGCAGAGTACTTTCCACCAAAAGAAGATGTGATCTTGCAGAACGAAGCGCCAACAGATTTCTACATTCTTGTGAACGGTACCGCGGTAATAAAACTTTACAAAGTTCTCTATAGTTTTTTCGAGTTGACATAAATGAAATTGAATGCAAGACTAACTTACTTCTATAATGAGGCAGGACTTGGTATATGTAAACAGTGGAACAGACACTGTAAGTCATATCACTTTGAGAACTATAAATGTTTCTAGTTTTATGTTTATTCTATTTGTATCTAAGCATTCACAAAGTGTAACTTATGGAACATTTCAGGCTGTGAGAGAGGTTAAAGCTGGAGACATTATAGGTGAGATAGGGGTGTTGTGTTACAGACCACAACTGTTTACAGTTAGGACAAAACGGTTATGCCAATTGTTGCGTATGAACCGTACCACTTTCCTGAATATTATTCAAGCTAATGTTGGAGATGGTACCATAATCATGAATAATCTACTTCAGGTGAGCAAAATGAAATCAGAAACCATCTGTGAACAGTTATATACTTGGTTCTGACTCTATTTCTTTGGAGAATGCAGCATTTGAAAGAAATGAATGATCCGGTAATGACTAATGTTCTGCTAGAGACTGAAAACATGCTTGCCCGCGGTAAAATGGATCTTCCTTTGAATTTATGCTTTGCTGCAATAAGAGAAGATGATTTGCTTTTACATCAGTTGTTAAAGAGAGGGCTTGATCCTAATGAATCTGATAACAATGGCAGAACTCCTCTGGTTAGTGAAGTTCACATTTTCCTGTTCTTGATTTACCTATCAGAGCTCTAAGAGAGTATAACATTGATCTCTTCTTGTCTTGAAACAGCATATAGCAGCATCAAAAGGAAGTCTGAATTGTGTGCTTCTTCTCTTGGATTACCACGCGGACCCGAATTGTAGAGGTACTTTACTTAGTTGTTTAATTCAGATACTTCGCTTTCGATTTTTGGTAGTCTCTTCTTCTGAACTATTGTAAATGCAGACACTGAAGGGAGTGTACCATTGTGGGAAGCTATGCTGGAAGGACATGAGAAAGTTGTAAAAGTATTGTTAGAAAATGGCGGTACCATAGACGCAGGGGATGTTGGTCATTTTGCTTGCACGGCGGCTGAGCAAGGCAACTTGAAGCTACTTAAAGGAATAGTTAGACATGGTGGAGACGTTACCCGTCCTAGAGCTACAGGCACCTCTGCACTCCATACCGCTGTATGCGAAGAGAACATTGAGATGGTGAAGTATCTTCTGGAGCAAGGCGCGGATGTTAACAAACAAGATATGCATGGTTGGACGCCGAGGGATCTTGCTGAACAACAAGGACATGAAGATATTAAAGCCTTATTTCGAGAAAAGTTACATGAGAGGAGGGTACATATCGAGACAAGTTCTTCGGTGCCTATACTCAAAAGCGGGATTCGGTTCCTTGGAAGATTCACCAGTGAACCCAACATCCGTCCTGCATCAAGAGAAGTGTCTTTCAGAATCCGGGAAACAAGGGCAAGACGGAAAACTAACAACTTTGACAACTCGTTGTTTGGTATATTAGCTAATCAAACCGTACCCAAGAACGGGCTACCCACGGTAGATGAAGGCAGGACCCAAAACCCGGTGAGAGTGACAATTAGTTGCGTGGAGAAAAATGAGGTAGCAGGGAAGTTGGTTTTGCTTCCTGGAAGTTTTAAGGAGTTGTTAGAATTGGGTTCCAACAAGTTAGGTATTGTTGCTACCAAAGTTATGAGCAAAGAGAACAACGCAGAGATTGACGATGTAGATGTTATAAGAGATGGGGATCATCTCATATTTGCAACTGATTCTAACCAGCCATAAAAAAGTACCAACTTCTTTATGGATTTTAATGAAAAGTTGATAACTTTTGGTTTAACAACATTGTCAAAAAAAAAAAACAAATAACCCTTCAATAAAGAATGCTTCAAGAACATATACATTCATACATAGCAAAAACAAAACTAGCTGGACAGCTCGCCCCATGACGGTCTGCTGCTGTCTACAACATTTTTTTCCGAAATAATTGGTTACCAGTTTAATGTATCTGTTAACCAATCAAGAACAAGGTGAATTCATTTGGAAGACACAAAATCGAACAGACAGAATATCGAAAAGCTGAAAACCTCAAGAGAGCTCTCTTCTCAACAATAGCCACTGTTGGTTGAGTGGTTTCTAGATTGTTGAGACCTTGTGAACATCTATTGGAAACTCATGAATTTCGTCCATCCATGGGTTCTTCTCTTTTTTCGGCTTTACCGACTTTACCGCTCTCCAGACCGAGCTGTTACACTTGAAACCTGAACCAAAAGCTATCTGCCAAATTCTATCACCTTTCTTGATCCTTCCTTTGACCTCACTATATGCTAATTCATACCACAAAGAAGAACTAGATGTGTTACCAAAACGGTATAGTGTCATTCTCGAAGGTTCCATGTGCCAATCTGAGAGTTTCAAGTTCTTCTCCAACTCATCAAGAACCGCTCTTCCTCCCTCGGTAAACAAAAATTCTCAAATGCTAGTTTGAAGTCTGGGATGTATGGCTTGATCTTCATCTTGAAGAGCTTTCATCCTACTAATGTCGCAAAGAACAGAAGCTGTTCAGATGTCGGCAGAACCAGCGGTCCTAACGTCGTGATATTCGTCTTTAGAGCATCACCCGCAACAGCCATTAGTTCTTTGGACAAGGTTACACCAATCTTACTATTGGAATCCTCTTCTTGAGTTATGCAGCCAAAGCACTTATCATCAGCTCCATTATGGGTCCTAACTGTATCAACAAGCTCATACTTTGATCTTCTTCTCTCCCATCGTTTGTTCGATAGAAGAATCACTGAACCTCCCATTCTAATAGACAACTGGAGACAAGCTTTGAACGGTCATTCCCGAAATACCAATTCAATGTAATATTCTCCATACTAATCACCATTGCATAAGTATTGGGAATGGTATGGAGAAGATGTTTCGCAAGATCAATTGAAATCAAACCCGCGCTACAACCCATTCCTCCCAAGTTGTAACTGAGTATGTTACCGCGGAGCTTATAGTGATTAACAACCATTGCAGATAATGAAGGTGCCGGATTAAACAAACTGCAGTTAACAATCAAAATCCCAATATCCTTCGGATTCAAATTCGTCTCCCCAAGAAGCTCATCAATAGCTCCAAACATAACAGTCTCCGCCTCTTTACGAGCTTCTTTCATACACGGGTTTGGAGGAACATTGAGAACAGCCTCAGGTAAGTAAGTAGATTCACCAAGCCCCGAACGTTGTAGAATCTTGCGCTGGAACTCAAGATTCTCTTCTGTGAAAGAGCCAGCCATTTTCGAACGGTCCATAAAGATATTTTTAGTGCATTTACGCGAATCATCGGGTTTGTAGCAAGAGAAATCAACCAAGTAGACAGGACATGGCCGAGTCATGAAGTAAATTGTCATTAGAAACACAAAGAGTGTTGAACAAACAATCACTGGGATACGATTGTACTGAAGATGCTCCCAGAGGTTGCGAAGATCGCTAAGAGAGAACGTCGAGAGTTGAGCAGCGATCACAAGCACATGCCATGTGTGATGAGATAATGGTAACCAAGCTTCACATATTTAAGCTTCACTGATTTTTTTAAATCAGGAAGATTACGATCAGTTGCTCCATTCAACAATGGTCTCTTCTGCTCATCAGCCATAGCTTCTCTGTTTTGTACAGAATAAAAAATCATACACAATTACAGATCGGTATGTGACAGTTTAATTTGAAAAAATATCAAAATCCCAACAATATTAATCAGAAACAAAATAAACTTTACAAAACAATATCACTTGTGGAACCTAACACATTAAATTTCCATATACAACCACTAAAATCTAACTCGGGAACTCATACTTTTACATCAAGAGACACAATTGAAAATGCATTGACAAGACCAGACCTAGATTCGATTAATCTTTGTTGGTTTTTTTTCTAAAACACAATTTTGTTCTAAACATTCGATTAGCGAGGGAGAAAAAATCGAAAACAGAAACTAACCTTATTTACAGAAATCTTTGTGCTTTACGGAGAAACCGAGAAGAGGGGAATTAATCTCTTACTCTTCCATTTTTTTTTGCTGCACAGTTGTCGCAGTAGCTGTCGCCTGCGTTAACTGTTTTTTTTTTTTCTTTAAGAACACTAGAGGTTAAGAAATAAAATATTAAAAATATCCTCAACTTTATTCGGATCTACCAAAAATCATCTAATTTAAAAATACTTGAATTTTGAAAATGAAAACTGCCAAGTTATTATCTAAACTAGTATTATAACCCGTTCGTAGGGCAAACTTTTCTTAATCTATATTATTAATTGAGAGAGGGATAATATTTTGTATAAACCATTTAACTTATATTTAAATATTTACGGTTTATATCACTGTTTTAAAAATTAAATAAAACAAAAATGATAATTTCAAAATATTACATATTTAATTGTTTAGATCCAAACCGATTAAAAATGACTCTGCAAATACATATAGATCCTCTTTTAATTTATTATATATTATTTAAAAATACATTTTATATTTAAATACCATTAGTTATATATAATATCTTATATATATTCGGATATCATTTAAAATATAGTTTTAAATTCATTAGTAATTATAAATTCATATAAAATTATTTGAATCTGTATTTAAATCTTATGCCAAAACAAGTTTATTGGTAAGTTTAATATATATGATATATAATAATAAATATAATAATTGATTTATGAAAAAATATTAGAAAACAAAATGATATATTAAATAATTTTAAATTTCAAAACTCATAAAAATTTATGAAAATAAAATTGATTGATTAAATAATATAAAAATCCAATACGTATAAATATTATTAATCGTAACAAATGATATATAATTTTTTGCCAAATTATATATTATTTAAATTAAATAAAATGAAACATTATATATATATATATACTATTAAAGGGGAAACATTATATAGAAATAAAATAAAATGAAACATTATATATTGTTACTAATTTTCAATTGTGAAATATTAATTTTAATTAAAATATAAAACATTTTCAAGTTTACGATTTAAGATATATCTCATATAAATTACTTTCATATAAAAAAGTATTTGAAATTATACTCATATATTAACACAATATATGCTATTAATTATATTCATATAAATTAAAAGATTTTTAAATATAAAATTCAAAATTGAAATATCTACATATTTATTCTGGATTTTAAGAACAATAACAGTTTATCAAACTTTATATTTTACAATAATTCAGTGGTAACTAAGATATATTCAAATATAGAAACAGAATTGATTTTCGCAACCGATTTATTGCAAAGGAATATCCACATTCAAAATTGTAAAACAAATTAACTGAGATTTAGGCATATATTGTGTTAATATCAAACTTTGAAAACTAATTATTTGTTACAATTAATATCTTAATATATATGAATATCTGAACAATCTGAATATTCTTAAATTTAAATTTTTACAGTTTGGAGCCAAAATAAATTTCAAAATTTTAGCGTCGATCAAAATTTGTATTTCTAAATCATTGGAATACAAATATATATTGGATGTATATAAGATTCCATTTTATAGGAAAAAAAATTAATTAAATAAGGGTTAAATAAACTAATTGATTGTTGCGAGTATTCTTAATCTTTCAATAATTTATTTTTAGATTTTTTTGTGGTTAAACCTAAATATTTTAATTCACTTTAGTTCTCTATAAATAAATGCTACATTTTTGCTCCAAATCATTTACCATTGCATTTTTATTGTCTGCATAATTATTGTAGATTATATATATATATATATACACATATATATATGAATCTTTATTCGATGCAGATTATTGTGGTTAAAGCAACAAAGCAATGATGGTTAATTGATATATGAGTTTTAAATCCAAGTATAGCACTGCAAGTGTATATTCAATAGTATATTATGGATCGAATTCTCAGGGACCAATCTGCACTACGAATCTTGGCAACTACAACTAAACTCAGACGGAAACGAGAGATTGTATTGTGATGCAAATAACTAAAAAAAGGGAATTGAAAATAAAACGAAGTAAATCTATGTATAAAAGCGTTAGGTCTTGGAAATTTCTAGGGAATCAGAGATCATAAACCAGACAACTATTCATGGAATGATTAAACACCTATCTCGAACTCAAACATATTTTTTAGTTAAACACCGTATTTCTTCACAAGAAGTCTTCAAAAACTCTTAGAATAAAATAAACATAGTCTAAACAATACCTTAAAAACAAGTATTTATAGGTACAAAAACTTGTAGGTCAAAATCCTAAACAAATTAGGAAAAAGAGCAATTTTTCCATTTTTCTCGGGCAGGTTTTAAGGTTTGGATCGATCGATATGGTCTGGACAGGTCGATATTGTCGGTCGATCGGGTCTGGAAAGGTCAATCGGGTTTGGATCGATCGATCTGGTCAATCGATTGGGTCTGGATCGATCGATCTGGTCTGGATTGGTTGATTTGGATTCTTACGGCATTTCTAAATTGATCGATCTGATCCCAGATCGATCGATCTGGTTCTTCATGCCAGTTTGGCTCTACGCATGCTTCATATGCTTGCCAGACTAAAACTTCTTCACAAAAATTATCATAACTTTTGATCGCACCGTTGGATTGACTTTAAACCACTTCCAAATGAAAGCTAACTTAAATATCTAGTTTGTGTCAAAAATTTAGTTCAATCCATCAGTGAGAACTGCCTTTGAAAATGACGAACGTCAGATGTCTCTGCAAAATTCTGCATCTTTTGCTCCAAATCTTACTTCCAAATGCATTAGAACTCTTCCTAACATGATATGACCTGATAAAACTCTAAAAACACATAACGTGACTTTAAAACACATATTAAAATATGTAAAACACGCAACATATCAATTCCCCCAGACTTGAATCTTTGCTTGTCCTCAAGTAAGTCTAAACAAATAAACACAAGTTAGAAGAAAGATTTGAAAACGGGATATTCTGCACTCTTTTAGACTCCAACGTGCTGAAATTCCAATCCACAAGAACTTAGAATATATCAAAGAACTAGTTAGTACTACATGTACTTTACCATAAGCATAGCAAATAAACCTTACTCTAATCCTCAGATTCCTAAGGAATCTCTGAAATCTCCATTGTCGACCTTTTAACATTCATTGAATTCTTTGTAACTGCAATCCCACAAAGGGATTATCAATCACAACAAGGGTTTGGGAAGGAAGGATAGTTTGATTATGGTCGAAGTGTTTAGGTTCTCTGATGATGAAGATGGATGCAAATCATGGCAAAAAATCATAGTGAGACAAAGACCAAATGTTGATACACAACCTCGTGAACCTTGGAATTTCTGTAAAAGCTCTGTAAATGTCATAAACGAGTTGCAATGGTGTTTAAGATAAAACATTAAACTCAGAAAGACTTTATCGTAGTTCCTTCTTTGTCTTCTTTCCCTTCTTGTCTTTTCTTTCTTTTCTATTTCTTTTTCTATTTTTTTATCCTTTTTATCTTTTTCGAGAAGGGGAAGACGGAACCAGTCCTAATCATACATTACATGCACCAAAGACAACTAAACCAATATAATTCTAAGTGAAAGAGAACACAAGACTTATAAGAAATCCTTGGAACGAAGAGGTGTGTCGGTCCGCATACTCTGTAGTTTTTGTACTTGATTGCACATGATAGTGATGAAATAGAAGACATGTGGTTTGGACGAAAGGATAAGGTGAAGGTGTGGTACCAAACTAAAGATAAGCTTGGCCATTCGAAATTCTAAAGAGAGTGGTATGAATGGTGGAATAGAACTCGAATGTTGTGATCCTTGTACCATATCAAGCCCCTAAGTGAGAAGATTATGTCAAGTTAAAGGTCCTGTAAGATAGAGTCAACGTTAGATCATTCAGAATTCCAGAGGATAGGGAACTTCAGGTAAGTTGATCCACCGATAGTGTTTTGAATCTTCCTATACTGAAAACAATCACTGCTAGAAGTCTGCGGAGAGTTACTCAACACCAGATGAAAACCAAGAATAGCATAATAATATTCCCATATTTGACTCAATAAAACGACACAAAGATTCAAAATAAAACCAAAACAAAAAATGGTGTTAGTCGAGCAAACCCTCCCCAGACTTACTTTCTACCATCTCGGTGTGAAAATAGACCTTAAGAAGGACATGAGAAACGCAAAAAATAGCATAATGATAAAGATAAAGTAAAATAACCATAAAATAAATACGTACCAGTGAGTTGTCTCCCACCAAGCGCTTGTTTAACATCATTAGCTTGACTGCAGCAACGCCTAAACATTATGAGAATCCGTAGACGGATCTGGGTGTGGTGGCAGTGGATCAAGATGTGGTCCGTGTGATGGTGCCAAAGTCATTCTAGAACTTACTCGTAATCCCCCAGACTTAGGCTTGTCACACTTATCAATCCTCTACTCAATGCCAACATAGGAAACATAATCCTTGTTGAGTTTTGTGGAGATAGCATTGTAGAAGACCATTTTATCTATGTTTGAGAGACAAATCCTCTTTTTAGGTAGGTCAACTATAACTCCTGTGGTGGCAAGGAAAGGCTTTCCTAGAACCAAGGGCACATAGGCATCCTTGATTATCTTGACAACCTGAAAATCAGTAGGTATTAAGCAGTCTCCAATTCGTACCTGAAGGTCGGTGATGCAGCCATGGGAAATTGATGATGTGGCATCGACAAAATAGAAAGTCATGTCCGAAGGCTTTATAGAAACAATACCCAAAGACTCAGTGAGTTAGGCTGACATGACGTTCACATAGGCCCCAACATCGCAGAGAGAGTCTTCAAATTCAATGCCGGAGATGGAGAATGACACATTGAACTTTCCAAGATCCGGTACTTTGGTCAAGACATTAAGTGTGGGAGCTGGAGCGGTTTGTGGATGCTTTGGATATGGAATGTTAGGAACATAGACACGTGTTATGGATGAATGGATCGATGTCTGGTTATTGGATTGATCGATCCCAGAGTGGATCGATCGATCTAGATTCTTACGGGGATCCTTGGCTTGACTGGATCGATCGATCTAGGGTTGGATCGATCAATCTGAAATGTTACGTCTGGAACGCTCATGGTTGGATTGATCAATCATTGGTGGGATCGATCGATCTGGAAACTTACGGATGGAATTCTTATGGTTTGATCGATTGATCGTTAATGGGATCGATGAATCTGCAAATATACGGCTCGAATGCTCATGTTTAGATTGATCGATCGTTGATGGGATCGATGATCTGTCTTTAGGGGACCGATCGATTAATGAAAGGATCGATCGGTCTGGCTCATGGATTGATCGATCCGGTGAGTCGATAGACCTGCTTGGAGATGGGATCGATCGATCCGGTGAGTGGATCAATCGATCTGAGGCTGTTGCCGGGATTGAATACACAAGCTTCCACTCTAGATCCATTTTATCATGCACCTCTTGTGCACTCTTTTTCTGACCATCCAAAATCTTCTTCATCATGTTTTCAAATATAAGCTCTTTAGAAGGTTGTGTTTGTTCTTTAACCATATACACATTTTCCTTTGAACCACTAGAGCCTTGTCCATTCCTTGGGGTTTTTCCCCCTTTGCATGAAGGATTCTTTGTTGACGCTGAACTGCTTATGCGGTTTGTGCAACTTGAGTATCAAGCAACTTAAGATGAGTGTAGATGCCTTCAAACTTACCATTAAGCTCCGTATACATGCATTCACTTTGGCATTGATCTCATTGGAGGATTTCTGCTGAGAAACAAGGAGTTGTTGTATCATACCCTTGAGTTCACTTTGAGAATTAGATAGACTTGATATTGAGGATTCTCGACATTGTTGCTACGGTAAAAGAGATTAGGGTGGCTTCTATAGTTTTTATTGAACCCTATGTTCTACACATACCCCTGGCCTTGCACATAGTTTACTTCTTCATTATGCCCCTCTGCAATACCCTGAAAGCAAACCACATCTGAACCATCTTCACACTGATTCACTCCTCTCTGATTGGCCTTCAACAACAAGTTCACCTTAGCGGTCAGCTCATCGATCTTTTGAGACTCCACTCTGTTTACCTTACGAGAGCGATCATACTCAAGACATCGGTTGTTAGAACTTGTAGCCAAGTTCTCTATTAGCGTGTACACACATGTGATACTCTGAGTCATGAAGTCCCCATTGCTAGCAGCATTCAAAGCATTCTTGTAGTCCCAATCAACTCCATCATAAAAGATGGTAAGCATTTGCTCATCTGAAAACCCATGATGAGGACACTCTTGATGGTATTCCTTGAATCTTTCCCAAACTTCATAGAAGGACTCTCCGGAAAGCTGTCCAAAGTTTGTGATCTTATTCCGCAAAGCGGCTGTCTTTGACCTGGTGTAGAAATGGTCAAGAAAAGCTTACCTGCATTTAGCCCAAGACCTCAAAGAACCCAGAGGAAGATATTTAAGCCACCTCAAAGCTTTATCTGCTAGAGAAAAGGAAAAAAACTTACAGCCAATCAGCGGGTACCCCACGGCGCCAAAAACTTCATACACGAGTTTAACCTAAGTATATCACTGCAAGTGTACATATACGCAGTAGTATATTAGGGATCGAATCCTCAAGGACCAATCTGCACTACGAATCTTGGCAACTAGATATAAGCTCAGACGGAAATGAGAGATTGCATTGTGATGCAAATAACTAAAAGAAGGTAATTGAAAGTAAAAACGAAGTAAATCTATGGATAAAGGCGCTAGCTCTCGGAAATTTCTCGGGAATCAGAGATCATAAACCAACACAACTATTCATGGAATAATTAAGCATCTATCTCGGACTCAAACATAAATGTATAACTAATCCACTATCGTGACACCAATTACTTTATCTAACAATCTAAGTATCTAACTGTCGTTGAACTTCAAATACTAAACAAGCATTATCGATTAGGTCAATATGTTCATGTATCACAATAGCATCAACTTTCGTTGGCTAAGGACAATACGCTCATTTATGTTCTATCCAGCAACCTATAAGGTTTTGGAGAATAGGTTCAACCTAAGATCATAAACTAGGTAGCTAATCTACTCTAAGCATTCCGAATAACTATAGATGAAGATCTTATAAGATTATTCCCTATTTGTGTCTCATTCAATGATTCATGATTCATGATTCCTTTGAAAAACCCTAAACCTACCTAGAGAACTAATCACTCATGGTTGTAGTTAAACAAAACATGATAGATGAATAACTCATAAAATAAATCCAGTAGAAAGAACAAACTGTATCTCTTCACAAGAAGTCTTCAAAAACTCTTAGAATAAAATAAGCATCGTCTAAACAGTGACTTTAAAACAAGTATTTATAGGTACAAGAAAATTTTTCATTTTTTTCGGGCAGGTTTTAATGTTTGGATCGATCGATCTGGTCAGTCGATCGGGTCTAGCCAGGTCGATCTGGTCGGTCGATCAGATCTTCAGAAGATTATTAATTTAATACATTCGGATTGCTATGCACATTAAATCAATTTTTGTTAGAAGATTAAAACCGATATATTGTTAGATTTATGATAAGCATATATATTCAAAAATTTAAATTAGATAAAATA
This sequence comes from Cardamine chenopodiifolia, assembly GCA_963922655.1. NCBI lineage: Eukaryota > Viridiplantae > Streptophyta > Magnoliopsida > Brassicales > Brassicaceae > Cardamine > Cardamine chenopodiifolia. Next base: position 9,090,960 of record OZ000486.1, on the reverse strand, counting down.
AATAAATATATTGATGTTACATTTCTGTTTAATGTAACTATCATTTTAATTAGGATATTCAAAATTCTTTCAAATTTAGAAACTGAAATGATTATCTCAACAAATAAATCTCTATTTAGGCATATATGATATTATTTATAGATCCTATATGTATTACATTATTAACTATAAAAAGTGATATATTAAATAACTTAAAATGTTGATATATGTATATATATATTATTAAAAACATTTGGGTATTGTATATCATTTTAAACTTTTAATTTTTATTATATTTTAATAAAAATAAAGATTTGTTACATTATTTACAGATTTTGAATATTTTTAAAAATTCTGTTAATTTAGTAAAAGAATATTCATATTAATTTTTGATTTTTGGAATTTGAAATTGTAATTATTCTTACAATAAATTAGTTACAAATATGATATTTAAAATATAATATTCTAAATCTTAGACATATATGGAATTAATTTTAAAATTTGAAAAGTTAAAAAAAGAGAATTCCACTCGAGATATGCATTAACTATTAAATATTCAATTTTAAAATTACTGTTCACGTTTTCATATATTTAAATATTTAATTATTAAATTTTAGTGTTGCCTAAAACTATTTAAAATATTTAAAATTATTGTATAATTTAATGCATTTCAAGGTTGAGGTTTATAATTTAGAATATTCTAAATATTCTAAAGAATGCATATTAAGGTAGTTTTTATTTTTTTTTATTTGTAAATTTGATTTATGGTAACTTTCTCTAAACGGATTTAATATATATAAAAAAATTAAGATTGCACCCGACCACTGTTAAACGTTTATACAACACTTAAAATATCTATATAATCATTAATATTAATAATCGCCCTATTAAAAATATATATGATATATATTTTAACACCACCAAATACACTATAACAAATTTAAAAAAATTACATCCGGACGCAACACAGACTATCAATCTAGTATTATTTTAAATATTTTTTTATGATTCTGGTATATGGTTTAAGAAAAAAATCTAAATATCTTTGATTTATATCATTAAATTATTATACACTTGAAACAATAATAAAACCAATTAGTTGAATTGGTATTTTAGTTAACGATAAAACAACGATGAATTTTATAATGAAAAATAATATAAAAGGAAAACAAATAAATTTAGTGGATATATCACCAAATAATATATATATATATAAATAAATGAACGAATACAACAAAAAATTAATGTTATATTCTTATAATAAGAGCAAGAAACAAAAAATTAGGCATACATGACATTATTATGAACTTATTTCTCAAATGTGTTTAATGACAAAAATAGTTTCTCACTCATCCTTCTTTAATTTCTATACCCCTCAACTATTAATTTAATTTAAACAAATGAAATTAAAATTAAAATGGGCCCCATCACATGTTGTTACGAAAAAAATGAAAAGAAAACAAATAAGATTTCAAATTTAAGGTTGGATGGGTCCCACTCCACCCAACCACTATCTTCTTCTTCTTCACCATTAAATCCAAACCTATCAACCTTAAATTCATTAATTTTGTTTTTTTTCTCACAAATCGAGCATGAGATTCTAAATTAAAGGGTTTTCGAGTTGTTTGAGAAGAAATTTGGGAGAAATGGAGGTGGAAAGAAACTCGAGGTCGCCATTGGAGGTAAGCTTTCGAGTTTTCTAAAAACTCAAAAAAACTCGATTTTGCTCATTGAAGCTCGAATCACGTATTATTATGACTATATTTGAAATTTTTGTTGTTATATAACGACATTTGTGGTTAATGACAGCGAATTGAAGAGATTTGTGTTCGTCAAAAATCATATTTATAGTATTGATACGACTGATACAACTAAAAATGGATACGACTGATACGACTAAGACATATTATATACATGTGTACACCTGATACGACTAAGACATATTATATACATGCGTACAACTGATACAACTAAGTAATTAATGATACAATTTTATTATTTTCAAGGTACACTGAATAGAAAGTAGCGCACGATCATACATTTTGATTATGGGGGACAATATTTAAAGAAAGGAGAGGAAATATTATGGATTGCAAGAGAAGATGTTCATCACACTCTTTTGATGAGACAATCGGTTGAGGAGGTAACATACGACATATTAGTTGAAAGTATACGTAATAAGATGGGGGAAAATGAAGCAAAGAGCGAGATGAAATTGAGTTATTTTCTGGTTGGAGTTGATCCTAAGTGGCCGATATATATCTTCAATGATGATGATGTTGTTTTGTCATTTGGAACCATGTGAAGGTAAATGAAAGGTGTGTTTCATGTGGAGACGAAGACGAATGATCCAAGAGAAGATCGCGTTAGTCAAGTTAATGCAAGTAACAAGGACATGGTTTCTACTGGTAGAGTAAATTGTGGAGCTAAGTATGGAAACATAACTATTTCTGCAAGTGAATCGTCCAAAAAATATGCAACGGTTGTCCACGAAGTAAAATGTGAAAACTTGGAAAATATTGAGGTTAGAGATACACATTTGGTTGAATTTGATAACGTTACGTGAGGGATACACGTGTGGTAGAAGGAGATGAGATTCCTAATGTAGAATGGGAAGATGATATGAATGTAAAATTAAGTCAAGAATTTGGAAGCAAAGAAGACGTGAAAGAATTAGTGGAAAAGGCTTCATTTGTGAATTGTTTTCACTTCGATATCATGAAATCGGATAAAATCAGTATGTGGTAAAATTTTGTGAATCAAAGAATGGTTGCAAGTGGTCTTTACGAGCTGCGAGGATTAAGGATTCAGACATTTTTTTTGTTAGGACGTATAACAAAATTCACACATGTTTTCATGTGTCATCAACCTCATTGGTAAAGAGAAGAAAAGGCACACCCCGATTAGTGGCATCCATTGTCCAAGAGCATTATCCAGGGAAGTTTGACACGCCAACTCCAAAAAGTTTGATTGGTATTGTGCAAGGAAAATATGGTGTTAAAGTGTCGTATTCGACGGCGTACAGAGGAAAAAAAACAAGCTAGTACCGATGTAAGAGGTAGTCCGGAAGAAAGCTATAAGATGTTGTATTCTTATTTGTACATGTTACATCGAAAAAATAACTGAGTTGTTTAACAAGCATAGGCAGACCTCTATCAAAGCACATAAATGGGTGCCTTTTATTGAGAATTGCTTCACGAAACTTGTGTTGAAGCACAACATTTAGTGGTGACTATGTTGAACAATTACTACCTACAATTTAACGTTATCAGACGCGATGGAAGAGGTTATTTCGTTGATTTGAAGATGAAAACTTGCACATGCAAGCATTTCGATATTGAAAAATATCCATGTGTGCATGCCATAGCTGCCCTTATGGAAGCGAGGAAGAAAAAATATACTCACCTAGAAGTGCAAGATTTGTGCTCCAAATTCTATGCGATAGAGCAATGGGCATTTGCCTACTATAGGAAAATATTTCTAATTCCTCATATGTCTTAGTGGAATATGTCTGACAATGTACGTGTCATGTGTGTGCACCCTCCAGATTATGTCAAAAAAGGGAAAACCTCAAATTACAAGGTTTCCGTCGGTGGGAGAACTTCGACAAAGGAGAAAGAAGACTAGTTTATATAAGTGATTTGAGTGCAGTAGAAGTGAAAACACATGATTTATATGTTCTATGAGCTTATTGTATTTTGTTTGTGTTGTTATTGAACAATCCTTTGTGGTGTATGAAATTGTTGTGGCTTATACAACTATATATGACTTATACGACTAAGACATGAAAAATTCGATAAATTATTTTAAAAATTCTGTAAAATATTGATTGATTCATTAATAATCTATTCATTTATATCCAATTTAATCACGCAAAACTTATTAATTCACATAATTATAAATAACTTCCATTGTTAAAACTACTATAACAATATAAGGATGTTTTCTAAACACTTTAACTATTATGATATGAACCACCCAAAAATATGTTTTTACTTTTTTTTTTTGTATTAATGTCTTTTAAACCTACTTCTATAACCAAATGTTACTGATACAATTAGAAAATCGTTTAAAAAACTTGAATACAACTGAAAAACGTTATAAATGCCAAATATACGACTATGTGTAAACCCAAACGACTACTTGCTTAGGATACGACTATGTGTTAAATTTATTAATATAAAAATAAATTAGCGGTGCACACATGGCTTTTGACGTCGCATGTGTGTCTTGGTAGCACACACGTGGCTTTTTTAATATATTTTTTAATATTTCCAATAACACAGTTGTATTAGTCGTATGCAGCTGTATCATTTTAAATATGACATTTTATTTTAAAATATTTAAAATACTGATTCAAAATATTAAAATACGAAAGTATCAATTTAAATACTGAAATTGCAAAGTTCCAAAAGATCATAAGTTCAAAACTTAAACATAAGTTCAACAAGCCCATAAGTTCCAAAAGATAATAAGTTTCTAAAAACAAAACTTAAAAGATCATTATTTCAAATAAGGACTTTTCTTGTACTTCGATGGCCCAACCTTCCTTTTTTCCTTCTCTGAACGGTTTAGTACCACCTTCTCCTTAGGTGTACGGGTAGAGGTTGTTGGAATCCCTACTTCTTCTTCTTTGTCCTTTTCTTTTTCTTTGTCATTTTCTTCTTCTGATTCACCATCCTCGTCATCTTCCGAGGCTGCAGCTTCAGGGGGAACGTCCGCCCAATTTCCTACGTGTTCAACACCTACAATTGGATGTATATGTTACGACTATGTAAAGACATATAACTGCTTATAACTGCTATAACTATGTACAAAAATAAAAATGAATCGATATGTATAATTATAATTAAATAATTTATTTAATTATTTTGCACATGATAATTTAAACTGAATCTACAATTTTTTTGCACATTATAAATTATTTGTAATTTATTTTCATATCTCTAACGGAAGAATGAATCCAGGGAATGTCCACGTGGGTTGAACACGTCCTCTAAAATGATCCATGGTGCGCCATATCTTGTCTAACTGATCATATAACGTGTACCTCCCCCAGGGAAATGTCCGACAAGCTTCGAGATCTTCGACAACTTTGTAGAAGAAATCCTCGATTTGTCCATATGTCTTGGACTTTTGGATGACGGTGCTTAGGAATAGTAAGATCGCCATCTTCAGTCGATCAGGAGTTTCCGGCATCTTCATAAATTTCTCGATTATATCTTGAACAGTAATCCTCTTAGTTCTTTTGAATTGTCTCATCACGAACCGATAACTCCCCACCATTGTTTCATAAGACTCATGGTACCTCCTAACAGTCCAACCCGCTCAAAAGACCATGCTCCCTTATCGAGTAGCTAATAGGCAGTCCATTCACAACGAACCACGCCATCTTTCCCTTTTTTTTGTTCACTATGCGCGCAAGCATCAACCACATATGTGTTAGTTTGTGGTTCTTCTATCTCGGCATGTGCCACACATGCCAGAACTGAGGATGGTTTAAAAACCACTCCAATTCTCTATCTTCAAGCACCTCTTCTATCAATTATATTGTCTTCACATCATCGCACTTTGAAGACAACTTGCAGTAAATTGCGTAATCGGTGTTCTTGAAGAAAAAATTCTTCGGAGGAATAGGCTATATACCTTCTGCTTGCTCCTCGTTCTCCTAAAATTCAAACACATATCCACATACATAAATATCCACATACATAGTTGTATTAGTCATATTCAGTCGTATATATAGCTATAGTTATACTAGTTGTATATCATATCATAGTTATACCTACAACACCTAGTTGTCCATTTATGCCTAGTTGTACTAGTCGTACCCAGAAAACACAGAGCAAACAACAGTTGTATCAAGCGTACTAGTCGTACCCAAAAATCACATAGCAAAAGATAATTCAATTCTTTCCCAACAACCATACATTTGGATTTAACTTTCAGAGAAAGAATAATATAACACTTACCACCCAAGGTCGAGACGAGGAACCAGTGGCGGGCTCTGTTCTTTGCGGCGAAGCTTGAGCATGGCGGGTTTGTCGGGTCTCGGGGGTTCATTATACGGGTGGCGAAGACGGCGGCCTCTCCTCAGATGAATCAACTAGGAAAGGCCCTCCACGTTGTTTCGAACAAATTTCGGGATTCTTCCTCTTCAAATTTTTTGTTTTCACCATTTTTGGTTTTTAGGGTTTTGATTCTTTTTTTTTAGATGAAAAAGGTAAATTCAAGCTTAAATCATGAAAAGAGATGATTGAATTGCAGTAATTTCAAGAAAAACGAAAAGAATTCAAAGTTGAATGGTGAAATTGTGGGTGTAGTGTTCGTCGGCGGTTTTAGAAGTCAAGGAAGAAAAAAAGATTTGAGAATTTTAGAATAATTTAAAAAAATCTGATGAATGTGGGGTCGGATATGTATGAGTCAGATAAAATCCTGATCGAATCATAAATATATGAGAAAAGACATGATTCTTTGATCATTTTATAATATTTCGAATTAAAATAAACATAAAAGAAAAAAAAATTAAAAAGATAGATATATGAGAAGGGTGAATAAGAGAAAGGGGTATATGAGAATTAGACTCGATTATTATTAACATAGATGTGGGGATGGATAATGACAGGAGGGTGTACAAATAGGAATGGAGAGAAATTATATTGGAGAGAAGTTCTTGAGTTTTCAGATAAAAAAAAAAAAGTGATGGAAAGCCAGAGAGAGCAAGAGAAAAATAAAACAGTTTAAAAATTGTTGAGATGGTTCCAAACTTCATAGTGTAATAGTGGAAAAGAAGAGACAATCGTTCTCTCCTCCCTCTCTCCTCCTCGTGAAAACCCTACTTTCTTAGCCACTTTGACCTCTCCGGCATCTGGCAGCCTTGCCAATGTTGAAAGAGGGTTTTCTCTTTCTTTTGCTTCTTTGTCTTCTTTCTGTGGGCTTTTCCGTGCAGATTAGGGGTTGGTCTCAATCTCTCCGGCGAAGATGCAGCGGCTCGACTTCGAATCCGAGGCGCCGCCACACCAAGTGAGGACAAGGACCGGTGAGTCGTCCTCCCTGCAGTGCTCGTCCCCAGTTTCCTCGGTCTAGTCCCCGCCATGAATGCCTCTTTTTCAACCGGCTTTGCAATGGTGGAAGAGTTCGGGGCTGAGGTGTGAAGCACCAAAGAAGCGGTTATGGGCAACAAACCACCGGTTGATTACCCTTTGGTTGAAACCGCTCGAGGACGACGGTAGATCTAAAGGTTTTTATAATCTCATTTTATAGAAATACCAATATTGAACCAGAGTATATCGAAAACAAAGCATGAAAACATTAATTTAAAGAAAATTAAAACTATTAAAACGATACAACATCACGACTTTCTTCGAGAATTCAATATTGAAGCCATGTCGGTCTTTCGATTGATAGTTAAGACCTAAACCGTCCATCAAAAGTCATGCTTCTTGCAATGTTCTGAGAAACTCGATTACCTTGAGAAGACGCACGAAGAAGACGATACCATGTATCTCCCAAAGAAAATGATGAATCTGATCCAAGTAATTGCGGTATAGAGTCTAGATGTCTTACGCTAGATGTCTCAACTCTACCATACACTGGTTGTGAGAGTAGCCAATACCCACTTTTCACCTAAATATGTCCATCTCTTGTGTATGCCCACACAAAGGTGTCCTTCTTTTCAAGACACGAAGGACCAAAGTATAAGATAATACATGCATCTTTGACACATTCCAACTAGCACTTGGGTCAATTAGACCGGCTAATTTTAGATTGATGTCCATTGTCGACTGAATGTTTATTGGATGCGTAGGAGCCTCATCAAAAAACCACTTGTCCAAGGTTACACTAAGAATTTGCAACGAATCAAATAGAGTTAAGACGAGAATAAAGAGTTGTTTAGTTTCAATTGTTTTAAGTAAATAAAAGCATAAAGAAAGTGATCTAAACTTATACGGAGAAAGCATTAGACGTAGGGAAATTCGTAGGGATCAATGACCGATAATCTAATTGCTAAATAGGAATCTAATTATGAATCTTTATAGACTCAAATCACTATTGTAAAGCTAGCATACTCACACAAACTAACTATCTAAGCATGAACCCTATAACACTAAACTCTTGAATGAGCCTTAGAAGACATATCAACATTCATAACAGGTTTAATATGTTCATTTAGACGACTTAACTTCAACTCCTGTTGGCTAAGGATACTAAGCTCATCAATTGTTGATTACAACAACCTAATTATTGCTTTCGGCACATAGGTTAACCTAAAGATCTGATGTTAGGTGATCAAACTAACATAAGCATAGAGAACACAAAAGATGAAGAACACTAAAAGTAAATCCCTATTCTAACAATCTAAACCTAATCGATCATCGAATCCCTATTAAAAACCCTTAAACCCAACAAGTGAGTTACTTAGACGTGGATGAAATCATGAAAAACGAATTGAATGATTGCATAAATATCAAAATAACAATAATGGTGTTTGGAAACCACTTCTTGAAGAGTAAGAGATTTTTTCTCCTAAATCTATGAAAATAAAAAGCCAAAGCTGTAAAAATACAAGATGGAACTGCTCTGAGGTCGAGCAGACCTATTTATAAGAAGAGAAAACTAAAACCTAACAAAAATAGAAAAAGGAAATAATCTGGCCCATGGATCGATCGATCCCTTGTGTAGATCGATCGATCCAACTTCAAAATGCACAACTTCTTTTTCTTCAAAGATCAATCGATCTGATGTTGGATAAATCGTTCCCAACATCTCTTCATTTGATTCTTGAACCTTTTAAATATCCAAAGCTGGTCCAATTCCTCCTCATTCTTCAATAACTCTCCTAAACATGTAAAAGACTCAAAATAAAACGAAAAAGACACAATGTAGATTAGACTTGATAAAAACTCTACATAATTATGGAATCAAAGGTCAAAATCTATTAAAATTATGACACACAAGTGGCAGGAAATTGGAGCAAAACACGAAGGGGAAGAAAAAGACGAAAAAAACCTCAAAAGAGGATGATGAAGCCAAAAACGTGGCTGGCCCTATTCAAAAGGATGAGGACGTATTACCACCGGTAGTATCACATGTCTACAAGCCCAAGATACCATTCCTAGATGCGACACAAATCTCCTTGGTTCTAGCTGACGAAGCCTTTGAAGATCTTTTATTCGATGATCCCTTGGAGATAGACCTGACAAAAGATGCAGGCAAATATAGTTACCTATGTGCAACAACTTCAACCTTTTCTGATTCGTAAGTATTAATTTTGGAGAATTTATATAATCACTCCAAGAAATCAACAGCAAAACCAATAAAATTTTTGATAGACTCCCAATCCGTTAGAAATTTTCGACAGCTTTAGGACGGTTTTGTGACTGGTTAAATCTGTTAGAAAAAACTGACGAATTTCCGACGGACACACATAAATCCGTCGGAAATTATAGATGTCAAATTTGAACAGATTTCTTAAATCCGTCGATAAATATGATCGTTAATAGCCGTTATTATAGCTGTTTGAATTTCGTACATACCGACGAATTTCCAACGGCTACGAGTTCTATATATATGTTTCCACATTTCTTCACTCATTCACACTACTTATTCATTCAATCACATTATAAAAACCGCAAAATTTGAAAAGATATGTCTTATAGTAAATATTTTTGGTCATGGATGGATGAATCTATGATGGATCCAGATTCAAACTTATTGAAAAATGACTATGCAAGAGGAATATGCGAGTTCATGGGATTGGCCGGAAATCAACGGAGAGATAAAAAAGTGGTAAGATGAAATGTCCCTATAGTATTTGCCTGAGTTCTCATAGTCTTAATTTCTATTTCAATTCATTAACCTTTTATGATTTTTAATTTCTTTTTCAGTTTCTGAAAAATGGTGTGCAGCCTTCACATCTTGTATTGCTACAAGATGCACACACCAATCGAAAGACAAATCAAATTCAATATCCAATTGCTCGGAAGATCGTCAAGAATGTGACGAGACTAGGTGACGAATTTCTCCAATCCAACCGATTGTTGAAGGAACTCCTATGTGCACCGAAGTTCTGTTCGAGAAGATAAACGAATTTGTATTTGAAATAAGTAACGTTTAATATTTTTTTACTTATTATCGAATTCGGTTTTCAATTTATATAATTTTTTCTTTTAAATGGTTGTGCAGGCAATTCTAAAGTCCAATTGTCACTTTTTGGGCCTTCGAGAGGAGTATCAATTTGTCGACCACTTCAAGTTTTACGTTGATCCCGCGCTTAGGGCGCAACTCGAGAAAAAAATGGCTGAGATCGAAGCATTAAACACCAGAATAGAAACCACCGAAGAAAAGATGTCTGAACGACTCCAACAAATAGAAGCAGAGCGACGAGCAGATAAAGAAGCACTCCAAGCGATGCAAGCTTTCTGATGGATAGCAGATGTCGGATTTCTGACGGATAGCAGATGTCGGATTTCTAACATATTTTAGATATCAAAATTTCGTCGGAATTACCAACAGATTTACTACGCGTGTTTAATTTCCAACCATTTTAACAAATGACAAAATTCGTCGGAAATATCCATTTCCGATGGATTTGGCCGTCTGTTTTTTGCTGTTTTCCTGTAGTGAATGTAAAGTTCGAATATTAAATATACATAATTTAAATTTATGAAAACGAATAAAATAAAAGACAAAATAGCATAAAAGAAAAAAATATTGTGTAGATAGACATTAAACCAATGAATTCAAGATTTGGTAGAATTCGTTTTGTTTTTCTACACATATATGTAGATATGTAGTTAATCTCGTGTAAAGCAATGATTTACATTAAAAATATATGTCTTTTCCAATGTAGTTCATTTTCTTGAATTCCAAAGAAACTATTTAAACGAAAATCCAATTTAATTGCACTTAAATTTCCTTAAATTTGGATATTATTTATAGTGATCAAATTAAAATAAAAAAATAATTAATTCACGTTTTGTTATTTCATTTTTTTTTTTGGGAAAACTTTAACTCAAATAAAATTACTCATACAAAGTTTCTTCTCAAAGGACTTTCTTAGCGAGAGAGTAGGACACCACATTGGTTTCTCTCGGCAAAAAATGAAAAGAAATTTCATAGAAAAAGTGGTACCGGATACGAATCTGTATGTCTCTTTCGTTGGAGAAGAAGAATTGATTGCCCTGACTAGCTGTTGGGGATCCGAGTCCGTCCAAATATTTGTATAGCCAAGGTCTATCGTTTAACACAAAGCTTCTTGCCTCGCCAATCGTTCCACCATTAGCGCGATCCGTTGAATCGCTGGATTGAGAAGTCTTGTTTAATTCTATTGCCCTTATAGGTACGGAATTGCCATTTCATGTATGCCTTTCAGGAGATAGTCCGCGATTGTTCTTTGCTTGATATGGTCTACCATGGTCCCTTTTTTACCTGATGCAACAAAAGAGAAAATGAGTTGATCTGTAAAAAGCTCGACAGGGTCGTAGTCAATGATGCTTGGCTACACACGCATTTGGACTCGTACTACATTTTTGAAGCAGGAGGCTACTCGGACCATCTCTGAGGCCACGTTTATCTCTTCGGTACTCCTTTGACCCCTAGAATTCCTTTCAAATTTTCTAATGCGCTTCTGCAGGTGGAGGAATTTTATCCGGTGGAGACCTATTAGACCAATACAGAGGGGTTATTTGTGTCCACATCTTCTCTGTTTCGGTTCTCGAAGAAGCTAAAGGCTCTAAAACCACAAATCAGAGCGTTGAGCCGAGTAAAGCTCCATCACTTGTCTAGGCGAGTTGAAGAGGCTTATGCTGACCTATGCACATGCTAAGTGGCCACTCTTGCTCATCTGGACCCTTCTGCATCGGCTTTGGAAGCTTTGGCTTTTGAGAGATGGGAGAAGGTCTCTCACTTAGAGGAGGTTTTTCTTAGACAGAGAGCAAAGTTACATTGGCTGGAGGTAGGAGACAAGAATAAACGCTATTTCCACAATGCGGTTAAGGAACGACAAGCTCAAAATTCGATTAGAAAAATTCAAATCCAAGTCCCCAGGTCCTAACGGTTACACGGTTGAATTCTTTAAGGAGATGTGGCCTCTAATCGGCAAGGATTTTATCGTGGCGATCCAATCCTTCTTTGCCTATGGTTTCCTTCCCAAGGGGGTCAATGCGAAAATTTTGGCTCTTATTCCAAAGAAGACGGATGCAACGGTAATGAAAGACTACAGACCCATCTCCTGCTGGAATGTGCTCTACAAGGTGATCTCGAAGATTCTGGCAAATCGTCTAAAGAAGGTCTTGGACGGGTTTATTGCTCCTACCCAATCTGCATTTATTAAAGACCGCTACCTCATGGAAAATCTACTTTTAGCATCAGAATTGGTCAAGGACTACCACAAAGTGGACATCGCGGCCCGCTATGCCATGAAGATTGACATCTCTAAAGCTTTTGACTCAGTCCAATGGCCTTTTCTTCTCCATCTGGTTACCACCATTCAAATTCCGGACACCTTTATTCATTAGATCCGGCTGTGTATTACTACTCCATCCTTCTCGGTTAAGGTAAATGGTGAGCTTGCGGGGTTTTTCCAGAGTACCAGAGGTTTGAGACATGGATGCTCCTTATAATCCTATCTTTTTGTTATATGCATGAATGCTCTTTCGATGATGCTTAATAGAGCAGCGGATGCGGGGAAGTTTGGCCATGTTGTCGTACTATATCTATTATTTACCTCTGTTTTGCAGATGATATTCTAGTTTTCTTAGATGGTAGACGTTAGTCTATTGTAGGTATCCTGGATGTTTTCGAGGAGTTCGATCGGTTCTCGGGGCTGCAGATAAGTCCTGAGAAATCCAATTTGTTCTTGGCGGGGGTCTCGGAAGCACACTGCTCAGCTATCTCCACTCGCTTCCCGCTAGATATGGGGAGCCTTCCGATTAGGTATCTAGGACTACCGCTTCTCACAAAGAGGATAACTAGGGCGGATTTCCAGCCATTAATAGACAAGATCATGACTCGGATCAGATCCTGGAAGCATCGATTTCTCTCCTTTGCGGGTAGATTTCAGCTTCTCACATTTGTTATTTATGGATTTCTACCTTTCGTTTGCCAAGTGCCTGTATCAGGGAAATCGAAAGAATCTGTGCTACTTTCCTTTGGTCGGGTTCAGATCTAAATCCCAAAAAGGCTAAGATGTCTTGGAAAGATGTTTGTAGGCCAAAAAGGAGGGAGGGTTGGGTATTAGGTCAATAGAGGAAGCAAATAAGGTCAGCTGCTTCAAGCTTATTTGATGGATCGCATCAGCTAGGACCTCCTTGTGGGTTAATTGGTCTGTCAACGTGAATTCTTCGGCGGGTTCTTGGATCTGGCGGAATTTGATTAAATACCATGATCAAGCTAAGGTTTTCCATAGGATGGAGGTTCGGAATGGTCGGGACACCTCCTTTTGGTTTGATGCGTGGACTCGCCTAGCCTTCTCCACGAACTTCTAGGAGATAGGGGATGCGTTGACATGGGGATCCCTCTTTCGTCTACCCTGGCTGACGTCTTTGCAACTCATAGAGTAAGACGAAGACGGGTAGTTCTATTGAATGCAATTGATGAGGAAATAGAAAAAGGCAACTCATGGGGAGCATGGAGCCGTATTTTCCCTCTTTGTGTCATGCCCCAGGGGTTTTTAAACATGTCTTCTCCTCGAAGAATACCTAGAATCAGTTGAAGACAGTTCATGAGATCACCGACTGGTACAAAGGTGTGTAGTTTTCTCTAATTACTCCAAAATACTCTTTCATGGTTTGGCTTGCAGTTCACAATAGGTTATCAAGGGAGATAGGATGCTAGCTTGGGCCCATGGGGCAAACTCGGGTTGTGTTCTCTGCCACAAGGCTTTGGAAACACGAGACCATCTCTTCTTTGAATGCGGGGTTTCGTCGCTCGTATGGGAAAACCTTAGTTCTGCTCACCTTCAGACGAGGTATGTTGATCGGTTTTCAGAGATTATTACTATTATATCTGCCTCGGTGTTTGCTGGTAATCGCAGGTTTATTCCGAGGTATGTTTTTCAAGCATCGGTCTACACTCTGTGGCAAGAGCGTAATGGGTGCAAACATGGAGAACTACCTCGGGACCAAGCAGCTGTTCTCAAAGACATCCACCGAATTGTCCGCAATCGTCTTTTTACCGTTGAAAGGAAGGGATGTTTCAGTGGCATTCTACGGGATTGGTTTGGAGCTAGAGACGCCTAATATCCTATTATATGGCATGTCGGTTTTGTGTTGTGTCTATTTTCTTTTTTTCAGCTCTATCATCAATGGTGTGTACTCTTTTTTCCAAGTCCCGGTTTTGTCCCAGCTGGGTTTTCCGGGATTGGATTTTAACGAGGCCACCATTTTTTCATTTCATTTTGAGCTTTTTTCTGCTACTATGTTCATAAAACCCGGTAACACTTGTTGTAAAAAGATTTTTTTCTTTTGAATATAATTTTACATATTATTCAAAAAAAAAAAATTTTGACCAACCGCCAAAAAAACGGTAATTCAGTAAGTACCCAATAGCAATTCAATGACAAAAATAAAACAACCCCTCTCAAAGTTGTGTTCTCCAATTCTTCAATCTATGAACCCAATAATTATCAACATGTATTTTTTACTTTGTTCTTGCTAAGTATTTTGTAATGTTATTTTTTTTTGAATTTCTTTTACTATTTTTTCTTAAATTTTACTATTTCATTAGCGCACTCTTTAATATACATGATTAGCTCCAATTTTCAGAAGACGATCACAAAGACGATTTCAGGCGATCACAAAGATGATTCATGGTTTTGAAGCATGGCTGCACTGCCAGGCTTGGTGGCTTGCTTGCCGGGAGTTTCAAGGGCAGTAAATGATGATTAAAATGTCTCTGCAGATGCTTCAGTTTCAGAGTCTGATGTAGTGAAAGTTGCAGAGGTTCCAAAGGTTGTTGTTGTGTCAGTTTCAGTTGCTGGGTTGGGTTCGGATTCATCAGTCGTTGAGTCAGATTCAGGGGTTCTGTTGGCTGAAGTTTCAGAGGGGTCGACTGTGGTGTCTGTCGAGGACACATAGAATTCAGAGCCTATTGCGAGGTCTGTATTAGAAGCTGGGTTGGTCTCTGGGGTGATCTATGATTAAGCGGGGGGTTGATGAAATAGAGGTTGTGGTGGTTTTGGAGGTTTTAAAGGGATCTGCAGTGGTTGCGGGTGTTTCAATCTCAGATTCGGTTAGGGCTTCAAAGAATTCAGAGTCTCAGTGTTCTATAGTGAGTATTGCGGAGGTTTAAGGGGTTCATGATGCATCTGTTTCAGAGTCGTTATTGGGTTCTGTTTCAAAGTCACAGTTGGCAAAGGCTGGAGGGGGTGATGAGTCTGTTTCAGAGGAGAGATTCATTTCAGGTGTATCAGACTCTTTGGCTCGTGATCAGACTTCAACAGGTGCAGCTGCTCCAACAGCTAATGGTTCACGAAAGCATGATTTGTCAGTTGTTAAAAAATCTCCAACACTTTCAAAACATGATTTGATGATCTCTTCGGAAGAAGGTAAATCATTCATTGTTATTCTGGAGGAGATTCTCAATAACCAAGTTCTGTTATGGGATGATCTCATAATCGGAAAGTTTCTGGAAGCTGCTCCACATATTGCTAAGATTCACGTAATTGTGAACAAAATATAGACTTATGGAAATAAATCTAGACGAATTGATGCTTTTGTAGTAAAATCAACTACAATCAAGTTCGCATTCGAGATAGAGTAATAAGGGATAGAATTCTACGCAGAAGCATGTGGAATATCATTAATAAACCAATGATGGTCTCAAAGTATGGACCAATTTTTGAGGAGGACCAATCAGTCCTTCGCAAAATACCGCTATGGGTGGTTTTAAAGCAAATTTTGCCATCTTTCACTCTTGGAAGGGCCTAAGTTTCCTATCAAGCGCTGTAGGGAAACCAAAATGTCTCCATCCAGACATGGAGCTGTGCAATAAATTCGATGAGGCTAAGGTTTTTGTGGATGTAGATTTAACAAAACCATTACCGAACTCGTTTTGTTTCGAGACAAAACAAGGTGTAGTATCAGAAGTGCTTTATTCGTACAAAACAAGGTGTAGCCTCAAAAATGTAATGATTGTTTTCACTGGGGAAATTTAAGGGAATCATGTAGGGCAAAGGCTGGGTATGTAGAGGAGGTTCCTAAAATACTTAAACAAAATAAATAGTCACAAGCTACTGTTTCGATTGGAAAGGCTTGTGGTACGGTTTTGAATACAACAGAAGTTCAAAAACTTAATCAGACAACACAAGCTCCACCACATCTTGTAGATGAAGCTACAGATGAGGGTGATGGAGAGGTTGCACCGTTGAGTGAATATTCAGCTGATTTGGTTATCAACAAGCGATATCTACAACAAGTTCCGTTACATCCTGTAGGTGACGATACAGACGTGGGTAGCGGAAACGTTATACAGTTATGTATTAATGAGATACAACTAGCCATTGGTGAGAAAATTACAGTCGAGAATACAAATGAGCATTCACATGTCTCGGATATTATGGATGGGGGAAAGGTCCAGCTGGCCGAAAAACCTAAAAAGTAAGTTTGGCAACAGGTTTCACCTAAAGGAAGTTTGAAAAACTTTAAGAAAGGAGGTTTGCCACAAGGGAAAAAGATTTTGTTGGTATCTCCATAGAGATTTGCAGTTCTTGCTGTAGCTGAAGAGGTGGTATCTATAGAAGGAAATAAGGAAAAGAGAGATCTAACATTTGGTGAGGTTTCTATTCTATCAAATTCGTTTTCTACTTGTCAAGAAAAGGGGGAGGACGAAGAGAATAATAAAGACATTGCGAATACTTCTGAAGTAATTTAGAAAGATGGGAATAAGGAAAAAGTATTGGTTGATACAACGATATCAAAGCTGAGAGGATCAAAGCCGGTGTTACCACAAAGGCAGTTTCTCCCTTGCAGTTAAAAAAAACAATGGGAATGGTAACATATTTTTCTACTCAATCTACTAAGGATCCTTTAAGGGGTCAAAGTGCTAGATCATTTCCCATTTATTTTTTTATGTCAAGTTTTTTCTGGAATATCCACAGTTTTAACAAATCGTCTAAACATTCGGTTGTTCGAGATTGCATATGTAAGGGTAATTTTCAGTTTGGTTGCTTGCTCGAGACAAGGGTAAAGGAATGTAGATCAGAAGGTATTGAGAAATAGGTTTTTCAAGATTGGTCCTTTCTTTCGAATTATAATTCTCATAGTTTAAGGAGGATATGGGTGGTCTAGAATCCGAAAGTAAGAATAACACCCTGTCTTACTAGCTCACAGATGATCACCTGTTCAGTTCTAATGGAAGGGATGACTACTGAATTCTTTTGTTCATTTTTTTATGCTTCAAATTTTGTGAAGGAAAGAAAGATGTTGTGTGAAGATTTGAGAAACCATTTTGATTCAGGTATGTTGAGGAATAAACCGTGGATGGTCTATGGTGATTTTCATGAAATTTTAAATGGTGGAGAACATTCAGCTTATGATATAAACCCATCAGTAATGGCAAGAATAAGAGACTTTCAGGATTTTGTAAGCTATTGTTCTTTAATGGATATGCAGTCCCATGGACCTTTATTCACGTGGTGTAACAAGAGATAAGATTATCAGCTTATTTGCATGAAATTAGATCGTGTCTTGGTAAATGATCAATGGATTGTTGATTTTTTAACAATCATATGGAGTGTTTGAAACAGGGGGATGTTTTGATCATTTACGTTGTAGAATTACGATACAAAAGGGTAAACCTCTTATAAGGAAACCATTCACGTTTACGAATGTGTTGGCTTTGGACCCTGGGTTTCAACAGATGACAAATGATTACTAGGATTCTATGGAGACTCTTCATCATTCAACTTCAGCGATATATAGATTTTTCAAGAAATTAAAAGCTTTGAAACCAAAAATAAGAGCTATGAGTAAAGAGAGTTTGGGAGACTTGACAAAGAAGAAAAAGGAAGCTTTTACAAAGATATGTCAATGTCAGATAGAAACTATGACAAACCTGATAGGACTGGCACCAAGGAATGAAGCGGCTGCTTATACTCGTTGGATGCACATTTTGGAATTAGAAGAAAAATATTTGAAGCAAAATCAAAGCTCCATTGGTTAAAAATGGGAGATGGAAATAATAAAATTTTCTATAATGCCGTAAAGGTTAGGGAGTTAAGAAATGTGATAAAAGAAGTCAGTCGCTCTGATGGTACCATAGCAAACACTCAAGAGGATATAAAGAAGGAGGCTGAAAAATATTTTCATGAGTTTTTGGCTAACAAACTAGTCCTTTACCAAGGTATAACAGTTGAGAGTCTACAGAGCTTATTACGATATCGTTGTTCTGAATTTCAGGGTGAAACGTTGGTGAGAGCGGTAAATAAAGAGGAAATTAAAGGAGTTTTGTTCTCCATACCTCGGGATAAAGCCCCGGGGCTTGATGGGTTCACGGTTGAGTTTTTAAAGGAAGTATGGTCAATAGTCGAAAATGATTTTTTGGTTGCGATTCAATCATTTTTTCAAAATGGTTTTCTACCAAAAAGATTTAATACCAGCATCTTTGCGCTGATTCAAAGAAGAAGGAAGTTAAGGAGTTAAAGGATTACCGGCGTATCTCATGCTGGAATGTTATTTATAAGGTAATATCAAAGATCATTGCTAACTCAAAACTATTCTCCCGGAATTTATTGCATCAAACCAGTCTGCTTTTGTCAAGAACCGTTTGTTAATGGAAAATGTATTACTGACCTCAAAAGTAGTAAAATAATATCAGAAGGCAAACATCTCATCCCGCAGTGCAATAAAAATTGATATTTCAAAGGCGTTTAACTCCGTACAATGGCCTTTCCTCATAGCTACCCTCTCGGCGTTAAATCTTCCACATAGATTTATAAAGTGGATTGAGCTTTGTGTTACAACAACTTATTTTTCAGTCCAAGTAAATGGGGAACTAGCTGGTCTATTTCGAAGTGAAAGGGGTCACCGGCAAAGCTGTTCTTTGTCTCTTTACTTGTTTGTTATATGCATGGATGTACTTTCAAAGATGATTGATAAGGCTGCTTCGAAAAACACTTTGGTTATCATCATCGCTGTAAGAATCTCAAGCTCACCCATTTGTGTTTTGAAGATGATTTATTGGTATTTAAGGATGGGAGAAAAAGTTCAATCGCGGGCATTTTGAAGATTTTCGATAAATTTGCGGAATATTCAGGTTTGAAGATAAGCCTTGAGAAATCAACATTATACATGGCTGGAGTTAGAGAAAGAGATAAGGAATTAATTCTTAATTCTTTTCCTTTCAAGTCGGGAGAGTTACAGGTAAGATATCTGGGTTTACCGTTATTAACTCGGAGAATGACTTTGAATGATTATACACCGCTTGTGGAACGGATTCGAGAGAGAATAGGTAGTTGGATGATTCGACATTTATCCTTTGCTGGTCGCTTACAACTCATAAGCTTGGTAGTTCATAGTCTTACAAACTTTTGGATGTCAACCTTTAGATTACCGAGTGCATGTGTTAAAGAGATTGACAGCTTGTGCTCTGCTTTTCTATGGTAGGGGCTTGATCTAAATACAAAAAAATCTAAAGTGGCTTGGAGCGATGTTTGCAAACCTAAACAAAAAGGGGTCTCGGTTTGAGATCATTGCGAGAGGTGAATAAGATTAGTTGCTTAAAACTTATATGGCGAATTCTTTCATCAAATTCACTTTGGGTTCAATGGATTAGACTATACCTGTTTTGGAAAAGTTCTTTTTGGTCGATAAGCGAGACTTCAATGCTAGGATCTTGGATGTGGAAGAAGATTCTGAAGTATAGAACATTAGCTTCGACTTTTGTTCTAGTGGATGTGAATAATGGGCTGAGTGTATCATTTTGGTATGATAATTGATCATCTCTTGGAAAATTGATATCTATCACAAGACATAGAGGGTGCATTAATTTGGGAATTAGTATTCAAGCAACTGTGGCTGAAGTGATTAATTCTCTTAGAAGAAGAAGACACAGGCATGTCCACTTAAATTTAATTGAGAATGCACTTGATGTGATTTACCAAAGAGGATTGGTTGTGGAAGAAGATATAGTTCTATGGAAAGGAAAAGGGGATCGTTTCAAACCAATTTTCAGTACAAAGAATACTTGGGAGGCTACACAGATAAGTAAGGAGAAGATAGATTGGTGCAAAGGTCTTTGGTTTCCCCATGCCACTCCTAAATACTCTCTTTTAGCATGGCTCGCAATAAGAAATAGACTGAAAATTGGTGATAAGATGCTAAGCTGGATTGTGGGAGTCATTCCCTCTTGTGTTTTCTGTCAAGATCCATTGGAGAGTAGAACCCACCTGTTTTTTGCTTGTCTGTTCTCAAAGGAAATCTGGTTTACTCACACATAAGCTGCTCGGGAATAGATTTTCACTAGTATGGGAGACTGTAGTAAAGTTGCTTACAGAAAAGGGGCAAGGAAAGGATCAATTATTTTTGATAAGATATGTTTTCCAAACAGGTATTCGCACGATATGGAGGGAGAGAAATAAATAGAAACATGGGGAGACACTAACTCAACAAGCTCAGGTGGTTAAATTCATAGATAAGCAAGTCCGGAACAGAATTTTGACTAGGCGGACCACGGGAGACTCACAATATCAGAAATCAATGGAGAAATGGTTTGTAACAAGATTGCATGTCATCAAAAGTTTTCACTGTGGTATTCTTACATCATCTACCTCAGCAGTCATCTTATTAAATTTATTCTGATTTTATCTCTTTCGAAAGTGGTTGTACTCTTTTTCCAAAAATATGGTTTTGTCCCAAATGGGTTTTCCGGTTTTGGGTTTTAACGAGGCAACCACTTATCGATTTTCAAAAATAAGATCCTTTGTTTTTTCTAATAAGTTTTAAAAACATATGCACATGTTGTAAAAAGTTTTGCTTTGAATATAATTTTACATAATATTCAAAAAAAATAAAATATATATATATATATACGTGATCGTTAAATAAAAAACTCTGTAAAAACCTTGGAGGATAACAATAAATAGAAGAAGTAGCACGTTGGTTGTGTGCTACTTTACCTAATTTATCCGCTACTTGGTTGCAATGTCTTGGCACCGTTGTAAATGAGATATTAGTAAATCGATCCATCCAACTACGGATATCATTCAGTAGTAGTTGTATGCTTTCGTTCTGGGAGCGTGATTGAAGAAGATCCTCCAAAACTTTGCAATCTCCTTCCATGACATTACAAAACCCTCTGCACCATAATGATTGTAGGGCATGTAGGAGGGCCATACCTTCTTATAATGAATTATAGCCCAATTTGAGCTTAGTTGAAGCCAATAGTTTATACCTTTTGCTTCTGTTTTCATCCCGTAAGATCCAACAAACACCAATCGAAGCAACATTGAAGAGAAAGCTGGCATCAACATTAAATTTATAAACTCATGTGGATGGGGGTACCCAGTGGCTCAATGAGTTCAGAGTAGAAGATGAGCGACTAGTTATAGGTGGGTTGTGAGAGTTGGCATCAATCCATTATGATGTATTGTCCATTGCGTGAGAGTACACAGATAGGAGATCATGATGTACCTTATTGAAGATGAGATCATTTCGGGATTTCCATATTTGGCATAGAACCCAGAAAATACCATGTTGAAAAGTTTCCGTTATTGTTGAGTCATATATGGCAAGCAAATCTGCTAGAGTGTTCATATGTTGTATAAATGGTGTCCCCTGAAGGTTGTAAACTCTCCATACTGTTGTAGCATAATCGCATTGGAAAAATATGATTTGTTGTCTCGATATGTTGACAATATCACTTGCAAGTGGCATCTAGCGGTACTCCTTGGTGATTAAGTTTAGCACCAGAGCCAATCGCAGAAGACAAGATATGCCAAAGAAAATGTTTGATTTTTGGGGATGTCTTCTTTTTCCATATTCAAGTTTTTAATGTCGTGTTTCCTGGGGGTAGAAGCTGAGGTTGAGTCAATGGATCCGGGAAGTGAGTGGCTAGCCAATATCCAAATTTCACTGTATAATTCCCGTCATTAGTATAATGCCACATCAATTTTTCCTCGGTGTTATTATATGGTATATACATTCGATGAGCCTGATGTGCATCTTCTAAATTGAGAGATCGTTGTAGAATAGTTTCATCCCATTGCTTAAGGTTTGTCTGCCATAAGTCTTTACGTCGGACGGATGGTTGTTGAGGAGATATAGATGTGGCATGTCTTGGAAGATGGGATGGTATCCAAGTTTCTAAATATGGATTAATAGTGCAACCATTACCAATGCAGAATTTGAGGCCTTTGAAGAGTAGATCTCGGCCACTAATTATTGATCGCCAACGAAGCGGAGTTTTCTTAGGAATTGCTGCTTTGCGAATTGATGTCTCAGGGAAATGACGGATTTTCATGATTCTTGCAAGGAGACATTGAGGATCTTACAAAATACTTCATGCTTGTTTTGTGAGAGGGAGTCATTGAATTTCTCGATGTCTCTAAATCCAAGTCCTCCTACCTTTTTAGGCAAACTCATTTTTTTAACTGATCCACTCCATACGTCTTTTGGAGTCATCTGATCCCCACCAAAACTAAGATAACACGGAGTCTATCTCATGATAGGTAGAATGTGGTAACTTAAAACAACTCATACCATAGGTAGGCATGGCTAAAGTTATGGATTTCAGAAGTACCTCCTTCCCCCCTTCAGATAAGAACTTATGTTTCCAATTTTTTGTACGATCATTGACCATTTTGACAATATACTCGACTAATTCACATTTTCTCTGTGTAAAATCATCATGAAGCCCCAAATATTTGCTACACCAGCCTGATTTTTGTTTGTTGATAATTTGACGAACCGTTGTTCTGTTGGCTTCATAAACGCGTGACCCAAACATAATAGATGACTTGTTGATATTGAATTTTTGGCTGGAGAGTTCACCGTATTGGTCTAAAACCTTGGCGAGAGTTACATTGTTTCAGCGGTTGGCCTGGCAGAAGAAAAATGAGTCATCCAGAAACAGAAGATGATTAACCCGAGGTCTAGTATTTCTTATGGCGATACCTTTGATATTTCCTTGTAGTGTCTTTCGATTAAGTTTTTGGGTAAGCATTTTCGTGCAGAAAATGAGAAGATATAGTGAGAGAGGGTTGACTTGTCGAATACCACAGGAAGGTAAGATTTCACTATAAGGTATGAGACTGATCTTACGCAAGAAATGATACAATTGATCTATTTTTTATGGAAGCCTAATCTCGATAACGTCTCTTCAAGGAAGGTCCATTTCAATCGGTCGTAAGCTTTTGAGATGTCAGTTTTGATAGCCATATAGATCTTTGCTAGTTATTTCATTGATTTCAGAGAATGAAGAAGTTCATGAGCAATCAACACATTATATGTAATGTGTCTTCCTAGAACAAAGGCGGTTTGTTGGTCAGAAATAATTGCAGGCATGAACGGTTTTAGTCGTGAAATAAGGGTTGATAATCGCCCATGGAGTTTGGCGGATCAATCTTTGGGATGAGATAAATAAGGGTTTTGTTGAGACCAGGAGGAATAACTCTGTTGTTAAAGAAATCCTTTATCGCCATCATTATACTATCATCAATAGTTGTTAAAATTGATGATATAATGCTCCACTTAATCCATCTGGTCCATGCGCTATATCCCCTTCAATAGATTTGATAGCTTTTATGATTTATGTATTTGTAACATTAGTCGTGAGCACTATATTCATATCATTCGTAACAGGCGAATGAGAATCATCAAACAAATCTCCCTAGTTATTGTTGGCATTACTATTGAATTAATTTTGAAAATATTCAATCACAACTCTAGATATATCAACTTCACTTGTATGTTCAACTCCATTGTCATCGGTAATAGAAGTAATATGATTCCTTGCTTTTCGAGCTTTGGCACATCCATGAAAATATTTTTTGTTACGATCTCCTTCCATTAGCCATTGTTGCGACTCTTGATTTTCCAAAAAATTTCTTCTTGGTAGTATGTTTTGTTGAGTTTTTGCTTGATTTCTCGGATACGAGATGGATCTGGAACGATTTGAAGAAATGCCGATTCAAGTTCTGTTCTGAGTATGCTCTGCCTCTGAATTTGTAACATTGTTTTGTTGCTATTTTGATATTTTTCCGAATAATCTGTAGTTTAGACGGGAGGTCTGCACGGTGAGTTATCTTTGTCCATTCGACTGCAATATTCTCCTTAAACCCTTCTCAATTATATAACCGTTTATCATATCTAAACTGACCATTCTTGATTCTTGTTTTCGAGAGTATATTAACGACTAACAGTTGGTGATCGGATTAGATGGGTTCCAAAGACTCATAAAAATATGATGAGTAATATGCTATCCACTCTGTATTCACTAAAGCTTTATCAAGACAACTTTGGATCATTTCCTCGGTCCAAACTCCATTCCGGATCAAACTGTGATGACCACACCAACTGAATTGATGGTTATGTTCAGCCATATCAAAAATATCAAAAGTAGTGTTGAAATCTTTTAACAAGTCCTCATCACGAGGATAACCACCAATCTTCTTGCTTTTTCTTCTAATTTGATTAAAGTCTCCAACCATAAGCCAAGGTTCATTAAGATTTGTGGCAGTTCTTTGAAGTCTCTCCTGTAACTCATTTCGATATTGTGGATTTAGATCACAATATAGACAAGAAAAATAGAACGGAAATGATGTTTCATTAATAAAACAATCTACAAGCCTCGCGTCATGATATAATACATTGATATCGATTGAGTTTTCTAAAAAGAGAGCTAAACCACCACTTAAACCAACAGCTGGAACAATAAAATATTTTGGAATCCTAGGTTGAATGGTTGCTTCATCTCGATGAGAAATATTGCGTCAAGAAGTTAACAATGACATATCTTGTTGAGGCGTCAAACAGCAGCGCTTTTGCCAATGCCCTGGCAGTTCTAACTCCCTATTTTCATTCGGCCCTTGGTGGTATCAGGACTGCCTCCCCTCAGGTTAAAGTTATTTGGGATGAATTGGCCTCTGACGCCACAGTTCTTCATCTTTTGTTAGAGTAACTTGAGTGAGATCTTATCGGTTAGGTGATCTCATGGATGATGTCGTTGCCAACATGTTCAAGGGAGAGGAGGATTCTTCGTCGCCTTGCTTCAGATTTGGTGGGGTCGGAGACGTAGGTGTAGTTGTGGTAGAAATTGCGAAGGTCCAAAATAGAGAATTGGCACCCATCGATCATAATCATATCCATATTTTTTTGTTTGGGAGAATGGGTCAAGAGAGGAGCTGGCACAATTGAACCCAAAATCATCGACCATGTTAATCGGTTCCGCTTGGATGGCCTATGAAGGAGCAAGCGGAGAAAGATTAAAAGCATCCTATTGGAGTCATTTTCCAGCTCTGGATCCTGGTGACCTGAAGCGGCTTCATCTTCTGGTACAGAGCCATATGAAACATCATGTTGAAGGGTGTGACAACGGAAGCAATGGTTTTGTAGTTTCTCAAAACAAAAACAAAAAAACACCAATGCAAAATCATTGCCAAACTTGAAACGACATTCAAAGATCAATAATTTTTCGAGAGACCATTATAAATAGACATGACCAAAAGCCGTGTTCTCACCCAGGGCATCTTCTTGTTCATGTTTAACAACACCAAGAGTTCCAGTGATGTGGTTCGCCATAAGCAAATAAGAATTGGAGAGGGATATCTCGGCCAGAGATGGAGACCATGATTCCATTGCTACCATCCATTGATAAAAAATACATGGTCCACAACATGACCAATGACCGTTGTGTCCATTCCCCCCAGTCTCGGAAAAAACTTTGATAGCGCTATGAAATTATTTCTTCGAGAATTGGCAGGCCTGATTAGAGATGCTCGTGTTGCTTTAGAGCATAAATTGATTGTGATGACAAATTCTTCATTGTTGATGTTCATGTTGGCGAGATGATGAATATTGGATTCGTGACAGAGGCGATTCATGAAATTGACCCGTGAGAAACGATCAGAGAAAGGAATTGAATTCCTAATCGAAACTGGGTGCCATTTAACAGTTGCAGGTAGCAATTTTTGAAGCATTTTTTCCGCAAAAAAGAAACGGTTGGGATGAAATCTGAATTCCAAGGTGGTTTCCAATTCTAAAAAATTGATCACAAAGTCCAGAAGAATCGGAAGTGAAAAACCCTATGTGCTAGAACTATGTATTTGTGAGATGAGATTATAAGAGCATAAGATAAAAGAGACGAGACATAAGATTTGTTAACGGGGTTCAGTTAACCTATATCCCTAGGACCAAGTCCATAAATCATTTGCTAGAAAATGACGCAACCTACAATTGCTATATGGATACCACACCACTCTTTTCTATAATTACAATGAACGAAAACTACTACTCTATTGTCTTTTCCAACGAGTATAGTTTCACAACAAAAACCACCAATAGATCTACATATCTCATTGGTGGGGCGACGTCACACACATGTGCGCCTCTTATGTTAATACCTGAGACGCGCGAGTCTTCATGACAGCGTCTCTTGGTATTTATAATCAAGTGCCAAAAATCCTAGATGACTTAACTTGAACAAAAAATCCCACGAATCATGTGGCCTTTGTACTTTTACGTTACGTTCTGAGGAACATAAAGTTTTTTGTTCCAACAGTTTGAATCCTATCTTGATCTCTGTCACAAGAATAATTATGATCTCGATCTTTGCATTAATTGTGCCTCAGTTTCTCTTCCCTGAACTGTCATAACATGTGTATTTCTGTCTCAACAACTTCTCAACTCAAACAACACTGCACTTACAATCTCCCCCTTGTTGACTGAGTTTGAGAATCCAAGCATACCTTGTAACTTATACTTTGATTATCTTCAAGCTTCAATGTGTCTCAGAAACCATCCACTAAGCTGACACTGCATCTGTGATAATTCTGACCCAATGTCTATGTTTCTTCTATTTCAGCAGGTACACAACTCATCAAGTCTTTGACTTGAATTCTTTATTTTCACTTGATAAAATGCATTTCTGATAGAGGCAACATTCTTTTTGTTCCCACAAGTCTTGAGCTGATGGAGGTTACACTTTCAATCTCCCTCTTTTTATATGGGTGTGTCCACTCAAGCCCATAAATGATTGTAGCTTTGAAATGTATGTACCTACATGTCAAATAACGATAACGCTCCCCCTACATCATTGCATTAAATTCAGTTCTTGCATCATTCACTTTCAATTATCTCCCCCTGTTTGAGTGCATACTCATATAAAAACCACAAATGCTTGTATCAATCAAATACTTGTATTAATCTCCATGCTTTGTTGTACTTAGCTAAAACACTTTGCTGCAACATATAACACTGACAGTCTGGCATTTTTCAACACTGCTCTGCATTCAAGATGTGCCAACCTCAAAGTCTCATGCACCATAGGTTCATAAATCCAGACAAGACTTTATCTCCCCCTTGTTGATTATGTGTTTCGATCAAGCATTCGGCACAAGGATTTGAACCACCAATCAAGTGAATTCTTCAAGAATAACCGATCAACTTACTTGAACCACTAATCAACAAAATCCATTGATCTACCATCAACATAAGCCAAAACAACCATAATCCAACTCTGAACAATTTTTCTAAGAACAAAAACTGACATGATCGATTACAGTGAGAGAGCCTTGAGAATGAAGCTGGAACTAATGAACTCAATTTTAATCTTCCCATATGAAAATATGAAGCTGCATCATAAGAATAATCCAACAAGAAGACCGTAATACCCATGATTGAGTTCATAGCGGAGGGAAAAAGAAATGAAACTTTCTTGAAGCAAATTACTAGTTTCCTCAAACACTGCTTTCCATACTCATGAACATGTTTGCTTCAGTCTCTTCAACATCAACAAATGCTTCTCCCAATATTACATAA
Source organism: Cardamine chenopodiifolia (assembly GCA_963922655.1). Classification (NCBI taxonomy): domain Eukaryota; kingdom Viridiplantae; phylum Streptophyta; class Magnoliopsida; order Brassicales; family Brassicaceae; genus Cardamine; species Cardamine chenopodiifolia. Next base: position 9,063,007 of record OZ000486.1, on the reverse strand, counting down.
CGAAATCCCCCTCTCTTTGACTGATACTAAAGAAAATTATTCATCCAAAACAAGGTATCATAGAGATGACCACAGAACATGCAGCTCGTTGTTGAAAATGTTCCAAATATCCAACGAGAGTAATCCAACAAGAAGACCGTAATACCCATGATTGAGTTCATAGCGGAGCGAAAAAGAAATGATACTTTCTTGAAGCAAATCACTAGTTTCCTCAAACACTGCTTTCCATACTCATGAACATGTTTGCTTCAGTCTCTTCAACATCAACAAATGCTTCTCCCAATATTACATAACGAAATCCCCCTCTCTTTGACTGATACTAAAGAAAATTATTCATCCAAAACAAGGTATCATAGAGATGACTACAGAACATGCAACTTGTTTTTGAAAATGTTCCAAATATCCAACGAGAGTAATCCAACAAGAAGACCGTAATACCCATGATTGAGTTTGTAGCGGAGCGAAAAAGAAATGAAACTTTCTTGAAGCAAATCACTAGTTTCCTCAAACACTGCTTTCCATACTCATGAACATGTTTGCTTCAGTCTCTTCAACATCAACAAATGATTCTCCCAATATTACATAACGAAATCCCCCTCTCTTTGACTGATACTAAAGAAAATTATTCATCCAAAACAAGGTATCATAGAGATGACCACAGAACATGCAGCTCGTTGTTGAAAATGTTCCAAATATCCAACGAGATATCCTGACTCCCCTTGCAACCACGCTGCACAAAAAAGGATGTGAACAAACAAAAGCTCATCATTTCCTGCTTGGGTGTATCAGTTAGTTAAAGCATCATCATCCTTGTGACTGGGTTTTAATGTTCTTTCTTTCAAAGAGCAGTTGATGGTATGCCCAGAAAACTGTAACGAGCTTCCCTTTATCCTGACTAAGCTTCTTAGTTAACTCATAAATTCAACAGCTCCTCGTCTGTAAAAGAACTTCAAAATCTGCAAATTCAGTAGTCTCTTTCTATGTGAACCAGTTAGCTTCGCACCCCTTCGATTACTGCTTAGCATCTGTAATTATCGCTTGGCATCTGCTTCTCTTAAAATTCAAAGCTCTATCTTTGACCACCCATGGTACGCTAGAAAATTCAATGCTCCATCAATCTTAACTCTAGCAAAACCATATCCTAGGGCACCAAAGATCATGAGTTGCAAAAATCAAGATTGTAACCTTCAAGCCAATTGTAATGTTCCCAAAAAAGTTAAACTCGCAAATCAAATGGATCTTTGGAAAAGCTTGAACAGTATCATCATATGCAGATCCTTTTTTCTTAAACAGACAGCTCACAATTCATGATCCAATACATTGCTGCATAAGCTTGCTTACTTTTCATAAGAAGTAAGTTTCATTATCTTGTCAGAATAAATTCTCAACTAAATTCCCATGAACCAGCGGCTCATCAACATCAAAATTTGCTCTCTTAACAAGTTTCACTCTCTTACAATATATTCTTAGATATGAAGACTTTTTTCCTCCAAACTTAAACCCCACATCCTCAATGAATTTTGATCATCAAAAGCTGTTAACATGTTCACTTCTCAAGCATTTGGAAAATATTCATAGACTGATCTTGATGCTAAAACCTTCTAACACATTAGCGGAAACCAGAATTATGACTTTCCAAGAAGAGCTCTAAGAAATTAACTTTTCCCTTGCCTCTCCAACACGCTCAATTCCATGATCTTTTAACATCAAATCTTCCAAGGCTAAACATGCAAAACACGGATTTACGGAATCCACTCAAACTGAACATTCATACCTGCTAATTCACTTCCTGGGTATAGTAAGCTGAACAACCTCTACTAGAATCATTTTCAAGTCACCTTTGCAAAAAATAAGTCTTAGAAATCTCTAAATCAATCACTCTGAAACGCCATCATTCAACTGTGTTCCTGGATTCCAAAACCAGTTCCCTTCTACTAGCACCTAGATCCCCACGTCTAGAATGTCTCTGCAAAATCTTATTCCATTATGATTTTTTTGTTGCTCTTTTGATGTCTCCGCCGGAACTGGTCAAATCTGATACTTCGAATTAACTGTGTCCAGACAGGTTTGAAGATGCTTAAATCAAACACAATTAAACTATCAAAAATTCAATCCCACCATTGAATCTCAATTCAGGAATAACGCGAAGCTCTCTACAAAATTTTGGCTCGATCGGATTACTTTTAGAGCTCCAAATGTTGCCTTGAAAAATCATTTAGGAACAGATTTCTGTATTATTTTCAAGATCTGAAAAATCAATATTTTTTCCTTTGATGCAGTAATTTTACATCTCTTTCACCTTCACTCTAAACTGAGAAATGACCCTTATGCACATTGAATCCATTCGTCTTCACAAACCTGAAATAATAAGAAAAACACGCTGTTTCCTTTTTCCAAACTCAAAGAACTCTTGAACAAGAGCTTTTTTATCTGTCTTTATGCAGAGCATAACGAAATACCAAACTAACCCATAAAATTATGAAATTTTATGAAAATATCAAAAACAGACATACAAAGACACAAGAAAAAATGGCTCATGATTTGGGGTTGCGCTTTGAAAGTTATGGCCAATATCCTAAGACAGATCCAGAATGATACAACCTGCAAGCAACAGACTTTGAGAGTAATTTTCCATCAAACAACAAGAAACCAGGTGACAATCTTTATATCCTCGGAAAGATCTCGCTGTCAAGATTCCAGAACATTTTTTCAGTGTTAAAATTCAAGAATTTTAGCCCACTGCATTCTCTTCTTTGTAAACCAAGGAAACACATTATCTGAAATCAACTGCTCCACGCCTTTGAAGAATGCATATCAATTGAAAACCAGAAGCAATAACAAGACAATCAGAAAAGAACCTTTGGCAATGCAGCAAAAAATTGACAAAATATCTTCATCTTCTCTAACCTGAATATCTCTTTCAGATCTCCATTTAAGACTCGTTTCATCCTCACTAAACTTTTCAATTCAGTTTTTATGCATCAAATTGTTGTTGGTTGCAATTTCATCAACATAAGCCTTTCTTCGTTTACCTCCAACGATGTCAATCTAGGACATTCACCAAACCAAATATTATCTTTCTTCATATCTGCAATAACTAACTCTTAGAACCCGAGGTCCTTGTCACTGTCGCTCACAAGCTTTTCTTGTTTACGTACCATTAGTTTTGTCCTTCAAATCTCCTCCTTTTTCAATAAGTTTTATAACTCCAGCTCATCAACTATACTTCAATCATGGTGATACCCAAACAAACATGATGATATAAGAGTTTATCTTTAAATTCCCTTTAATCATGTCATGAACTCTCTTGAAATCTTCATATTTTCTCGCTCTTGCCATGATAAAACTTGGTGAAAACTTATCCTTCAATATGTTCTTAAACATAAGCCATCATAATCTTGTTGAGAGATTCTTGTTGTCAATATTGACTTGTATCCTAGGCCTTGTTCCAACAAATTGTTTCATGCTTTAGCAGCTTCTGGATTCATAAATTCAGCATACACACATGTTTGTTCTTCTCTTTCATTTTAATTGAAACAAAAACTGAGGCTATTCTTCTCTTCAACTTTTGGTTCTGCCAGCGCTTGGAACTTCTTCTTCACTAGTGACAATAAATGCGCTTTTGTATTAGCTGCTACTTTCATCCTTCGATGTTTCCTCTAGTGGCCTGCTTCTATCTCCGATAATACCAATCAACTCATCTCTGCTTCATCTCTCAGATATTTTCGTCCTTAACCTCAGATCTTTCCCCTTCTGATTCTATTCACTTTATAGTGATTACTCTTTCTCCATTAGTTCTGCCTTTGATTTCTTGAATCTATTTCAGAGCCATGTCAAATCACCCATTGATATAGGCAGACAAATGTTCCAATACTTCATGAACAGCGAAGATAAAAAACAAAGCCAACAACTTTGGAGTTAAGAATTCTAGCATTGTTCCAAAAGAGAGCAGAAAAACATGGCCTTAGATGATCTACATACATAATTTGTAACTCCAATGCCAACAACTTGTGATTCCTCCGCCTCTTTAACACAACCAACAACAAGATGCACCTCTTGAGTTTTCTGATGACTTTGACGAGCTTACCGAGCATTCCAATAACACAACCACCAATCTCTTGACCCTTTGATAGCGAACCAAAACGGCGTAGAAAAAAATTTCATTAACCTGTAATCCTGTTCCAGCTCATAAAAGCTCTTTCCGTCAACTTCATAGATGACAACAAGAACCACTCGCTTCTTTCTCCGATTAGTGAACTTCTCCATTCAGTCTCTTATTTCTTCCTTGGCGTTTCCAGAACACGAATGTCATAAATCAATCTGGAGACTTCTTCGTGATATCACATAAATCAGAACCAATTTATCAATGAGAGATTAAACTAGAATTGAAATGTTCTCATTTCTTCTTCTCAAGATACAGAACCGAAACAATGAAGACGAAACAACAACAAACAAAAATATCTTTTTCGCTGATTTTCCATTCCGATTCGCATGAGTGAACTAGAATGATCTTCCGCTTCTTCTTCTTAAGCTTTCATCTTTTCAGTCCATACAAAAATTGCTTCTCTTTTCAAATCAACAAGACGAGACTTCTCAATGTCTTCAAGATTTTCTCTCTCAAGATTCACATGTGTGATGATCAGCAATTTTGATACAGCAAGCAGCTACTCAAGAATGATTAGGAGATAAACCATATCTCCTCATAAGCAACTTCAACATAATTTCTAGCTTATGGAAATCATCAATTTATCAAAAAAATGAACAACCCAGAATATCAAAAAAGAATGTCAATTTTTGATTTTTCTTCACTCCATTTCTTCTTCTCCACCGCTCAGCAATGTCACAGACTCACAACAGATGCTGCTTCAAATGATATCCTTTTTGACAAACTTGGGCTTTGTTTAAACGTTGGCCCATTTTGACACTAAAAGAGAATCCATATTGGGTGATAGACAACATACCTTCAAGGCCCATAATCACACTTTTTGCTTCATGTTCTTTCTCCCGATGACAAGAGAAACAAAACTAAGCTCCTATTTCTCGATCTGATACAGTTCCTATGAACAATTGAAACCCTTCCAGAAAACTCGAACTTATATTTTGCTTCAGTAATCTTTTGAGATAGTCATCAAAACCTATATCTCCTTCTCTTTGTCTCTTTAATTCCAAAACAACATGAATAGTTTTAATCTTGCTTCTTATACAGTTGTGAACCCTAATTCCTTCACACCTGCTTCAATTTCCTCTACTAGTCACAAATCCAGGATCATACCCAAAACAAAAACATATCTCTATCGAGAACCCGCTCTGATACCAATTGAAAAACCCTATTTGTGCTAGAACTAAGTATTTGTGAGATGAGAGATTATAAGAGCATAAGATAAAAGAGACAACACATAATATTTGTTAATGGGGTACGGTTAACCTACATCCCCAGGACCAAGTCCAGAAATCATTCACTAGAAAAGACCACAACCTATCATTTCTATATGGATACCACACCACTCTTTTCTAGAATTATAATGAACAAAAACTACTACTCCATTATCTTTTCCGACGAGTATAGTTTCACTACAAAAACGACCAACAGATCTACATATCTCGTTGGTGGGGAGGGGGGCGACTTCACTCACATGTGTGCTGCTCACATTAATACCTTAGACGTGCGAGTTTTCATGACACCGTCTCTTGGTATTTATAATCAAGTGTCAAAAATCCTAGATGACTTAAGCCACGCTTCAAGTGTCTACAAGTAATTGGGCATAATTTGAACAAAAGCCCATGACTCATGTGGCCTTTGTGCTTTTACGGTACGTTCTAAGGAACATAAAATTTCTTGTTCCAACAGCTTGATCTCTATCATAAGAACAATTATGATCTCGAGATTTGCATTAATTGTGTCTCAGTGTCTCTTCCTTGAACTGTCATAATGTGTATTTTTGTCTCAACAAAACTTCTCAACCCAAACCACACTGCACTTACAAAAAAAACCATTCTATGGAAGAACAGTAGAGCAAAATTCTACATCGAAATCGACGAGATAAGGGAAAAACACAGGGTCGAAGGAACAAAAGGGGAAGAAGAAGAAAGAAGAATGAGAGAGAACATAATATTTTCGATTCCAATTTTGGAATGTTATTGCACTCTTTTTACTCATTCTACGATTTTAAGGGGTTTGACTAGTAATAAATGCATTGGAAACTTTGACTGATATGTGAAGTTTTTATTTAACTCTCTACCATATAATAATGTTAGTGGTAAACATTTTTCATTTTTTGACTAAAGTTTTTGGTAATTTCTTAAAGAAGATTTGTTGAAAAAGTTGACTAAAAGAGTTTTGACAATGTTTTACTTAGTTGCTTTTAATTTGGTTCCGTGTTTATAATGAAATTATAAGAATATATAATTAGTAATAAGTAAATTTGGCAAATTAAAGCAATTGTGTTTTTTATCAACAATATAATTAAGTTTAAATTTATAAAAAATAACAAGATTTTTTATGACACAATTTACTGTTATATATTGGAAGTCTAGTTGAGGTTTATGCAGATCTCATTTAGTATATATGTTTGATTGGAACTGGAGTCTAATTATTACTTCAACATGCGTTATTTTGAGGTTCTTCGATTTGGAAGAAACTTCTAAAATACCGGGATATAGTTAAGGATTTTCATCGGATTATGGTTAAGAATGGGGACCATAAGTCGTTCTGGTTTGATCATTGGAGTACTCTTGGGCATTTGTTTGAGGTTTTGGGAGTCCAGGGTTGCATAGATATGGGTATTAAGGAAACGGATACGCTAGGAGAGGTTCTTAAAAACCATCAGCGCCGCCGCCACCGTTCAGTGATTCACTTACAGATTGAGGATGAGATTCAAGCTCTTCGAAGTCGGATATCTAACTCTGTAGACGTGGCTGTATGGAGAGGTAACAGAGATCAGTTTAAACCATTTTTCTCAGCCAAAAACACCTGAAACCACCTCCTGATTCGCTCCCTTCCGACGCCTTGGTCTAGGGCCATTTGATTTTCGAATGCTACTCCTAAATTCTCGTTCATTGCGTGGTTAGCCATTCTTAATCGCTTATCTACAGGGGATCGTATGGTTTTATGGAATTCGAATACTCTTCATGGCTGTGTTTTATGTTCAAAATCAATGGAGACAAGAGACCATCTATTTTTCTCTTGTTCTTTTGCATCTCAGGTTTGGCGAAGGCTTACGACAAGGCTTTTTCACCACAGGTATACTGACGGTTTCCAAGACATTCTAATGATGCTTCAATCCTCAGGTAGTAGAGACCCTCGGAATTTTATTTTCAAGTACGTATTCCAAGTTGCGGTTTACTTTATATGGAGGAAACGCAACAAGCGGCGGCACGGAGACATACCATCATCCATTGATATTTTGACTCGTGACATTGGGAGGACAGTCCGTAACTGTCTTTCAACGTTGGACAGCTGCGGATTGATGAAGTCTGGTCTACAAGTTTGGTTTGCCACCAGACTCTAAGCCATTGCACTTGAAATGACTGTTTGAATGTTTATTCTTCTTCTTCTACCTCTATTTTTCAGCTCAGTCGAAAGTGTATGTACTCTTTTTTCCACAAGTTAGTTTTATCCCAAATGAGTTTCCTATCTCGGGATTTTAATGAAGCAACCACTTTCGACATCTCTGTTTTTGAACTTAATCTCATTTCTATTTTTCCGATTTAAACAATTTAAAAAACAATTTAAAAAACAATTTGTAAAAAGATTTTTCTTGAATATATTTTTACATAATATTCAAAAAAAAAAATGGTAAGTGGGACGAGGTGGAAGAATATATATCTGGGTTTACAAAGGTTAAGGATGACAAATATTCCCTAAGAATTTTCTTTGAAATCCGAAAACAAAAGTATCTGGAAGCTTTAGACATGTAAGCTCGACCTAGAATTTTTTATATGAATAATTTTCCTCCGAATATTTTTATTTAGCCAAGTGGCATGTGGCTGAAAAAAATTCTTTACCTTGGAAATGTAGGCTAGATCGTGGAAAAGCTTTGGAAATTTTAGTGAAGGATCTGAAGGTGTTTGAATGTTATGGTGAAGATCTCTTCTTCAAGGAATTAACCCAACTTTTGACAATGGACGACTTTAGGTTCTCAGAGCATTGAGTTATAACATTCCCCCATATATGCTTACATATTATATTCACCTTATTCTCTTACCTACATTAATTTTCAGAATAAATGAGAAAAAATCCAAGAACGGGGATATAAGTCGGGAAGGGGTTTTATGTTTGGTGAAATTAAGAAGCTGATAGAAGCTGATAGAAGCTGATAGAAGCTGATAGAAGCTAATCCAGTTTTCCGCGACAAACTTCAGTTTCCTGTTTTGGAGAGTTCAAAATTGAAAACTCTAATAAACGAAAGGTGCTTGAAATGTTTCCATTATCCTCTAGTTTATACATGTTTTTCGAACATTATATAATTGAAAATTTTGTGGAATTTTCCTTAGTTTAAAACCAACACCATCAACTAAGTGAAAAATCTAGGCCAAGTCCTGACAGTGGTAGATATCTATTATTGGATAATTGTGCCCAAGCTCCATCTCCTGTTACAAATCCTTTATTGTGTGGTGCATCATCATCTCGTGGTGTAAGTGTCGAATGATAATATGTCCCCTTATATTACCACTATGGAAATATGTTGTTTTATGCTGAATTTTTGCCCCATATTTTGGACAGCTGATTCAGCCTACACCAGGTTTACTTCCAACTACTCGTTCAAGATGGATGACTAATCCACAGGACAGACCTCGTCGTTCTGCATTTTCAGGTCCGATATCTTTCGCTTGTACAATTAACGCATGTTTACTTATTGTGCAGGCTTTGTTTTACATTTCTAAAATTTTCTGTTGATTAAAGATAAACCTCATATTAATGAGAACATTCATAGGATAAATTATAAACAATTCTATGTCATCGTACACTTTTACTTTACCTGTCACAATATTTGAACTTCTTTTATATATTTAACTATTTCTAATTTAAAATACTGTGTTAGCTGTTATGTTAAAGCGTCCTAAGAATCCTCTTGGTCCTACAGAATATCGAAATGCTGATTCAGACCATGTTTTGAGGCGATTAAGGTCGTTCGAACCCTATGAGCAGGTACTCGTAAATAATAAATCTATCCAAGGGTTGATATAAGTAATTACACTATTTTATTTAAAGAGAGTAAGAATTTTAAATTTTAGGCCTATATTTTAAGATGCAGATAATGAAAATTGTCGTAGCTTCTTGCTTAAGAAATAATATTTTCATTTAAAGCATTCTTTTTCTCACTGTGATTAATTTTAATGGAATTTCAGATAAGTAATACTACAGTAAATACTTTGCAGTTGCATATCCTGCATATACACATGAACATAGTACATTATCACCTGATGACTTGCCAAAGATAGTTGTTATGACTCTTACCCATGGTTGTGCTATAATGAGCATGGACTTCCATCCTATTCAGCAAATCTTACTGTTAGGTATGTTCTATGAAGTTTGAATTTTCTATAATGTCATTTGTTTAATATTTTTTCTTTATCAATGATGTATGGAGAATATGTGTCTCAGTTGGTACAACTGGTAGTGATTTTTTTCAATGGAACTTGGGTGCTCGTAAAAAAGTTACAGAGAAGGTTTTTGACGTGTGGAAGCTTGCGGCATGTTCAAAAGAATTGCAGGTTTAGTTCTCGCTCTTTTGATATTTTCCAATACTGTCTATAAAAATGCTTAAATTTTTTTAATTTATGAATAGACATCTTTGAACGTTGATGGAACGGTGTCAGTAAATCATGTGGCATGGAGTCCTGATGGAAATCTATTTAGTACATTCTATTTAATCTCCAGAAGTTAATTATATTTTAGACTTAAGTGTAGTGGATAAATTTTGAGCATAAGCTATTAATCTGATTCAACGAATATGAATAGTATACACCTGAAAAACATGTACATTGTTTTCATATTTCAGGCGTGGCATATTCAAAAAGCATTATTTCACGGGGACAGTGACATACAAAATCATCTAGAGGTTCACTTAACTAATTATTCATTTAATTTATTTAAGTCATGGTTGTTGGATACTACCTTCTTTTATGTCTAATATAATTGTACAACTTTGTTTACTCTTTCTTTGATTGTAGATTGAAGCCCATAAAGGGAATGTTAGTCATCTTGCTTTTTCATACCCTAACAAATATCTAAGTCTTGTTACTTGTGGTGATGACAAAATTATTAAGGTTTGTATATTTGTTTATGTATATTCTTTTTTTTTAAATATTATGTTAAATTATATTCAAGAAAAAAATACCTTTTTATAACAAATGTAGCTTAAGTTTTGAAACAAAAAATCGATAAAGCTCAACATAAGAATTTGAAAGTGGTTGCCTCATTAAAATCCATCTCCGGAAAACCCAATTGGGACAAAACCAGAGGATAGGAAAAAGAGTACAAACCAACTTTCAAAAGAGCTAACAGAGAGTAGAAAACAAGACTGAGGATGGCAAAATTATAATCTGGTGGAGAACCAAGCTTGGAGACCATCCGAATATATCCCTTTGGCTTGTTGAGTTGAAAGCCGATTTCGCACCATTAGATCCATATTCCTTGTTAATCTGTCCTCCGGTAAAGAAGCCTCACCATGACGCCTTCGATTATGCTCTCTCCATAAGAAATAGACCACAACTTGGAATGCATATTTAACTATGAACGTGGAGGTGTCTCTAGCTCCTGAAATCAAAACATTAGTAAGCATAGTGTGTAGACAAGTGGTGTACCTATGACGAAGTAACTCGGACGAGAAGCAATGCCATATGCGGGAGCTATAAGGGCAAGAAAAGAAGAGCTGCTCCACCGACTCAAGTGGTGACAAACAGAAGATGCAATCTGTATTCGAATTAGGATTCCAAAGGCTCATCCTATCCCATGTAGACAAATGATTGAGAGCGACCAACCAAACAATAAAAGAAAATTTCGGAGTGGCATGAGTAAAACAAATACTCTTGTACCATATCATCCGCTGCGTAGGCTCACGGACCTGGTCCCAAGTCTCCTTAGCCAAGAACCGAGAAGTAAACTTACCATCCAGACCTCGCCAAAGAGGAATGTCCGGGACTAGGGAGACATTATTCTTCAACTGAATTATCTCAACATCAATCAGTGCAAGGATGTGGGATCGGCGGTGTCGGGGGCGATGCCTAGCAAAAACATCCGCCAAAGTCGCTGAGGCGAAACCCCTAGGTCAATACTACCACGGGCCCCAAGCAGATCAAACAGCCTACCTAGATCACTCCAAACATCAAACAGAAAGATATGAACGCGCCACTCCTCACCTCTACTTTGTGAAATGCCTTGGACTGAGCACGATATTTCAGAAGCTTCCGCCATATCCAAGAGCCCGCGCTCGTGGTTAGATTAATTGACCAAAAGGAACCTTCTCGAATAAGGTGCTTATTGATCCAATTAACCCAAAGAGATTGACGAGCTGAAAGAATACACCAAATCAACTTAAAACAACAAACCTTGTTTACCTCACCCAAAGCTCTTAGACCAAGCCCCCCTTCAATTTTGGGTTTACAAACCCCCTCCCATGAAACTTTAGCCTTCTTGGAATTAAGAGATGGACTAGACCATAAGAACGCCGAACAAAGCCGCTCAACCTCTTTAATGCAAGCACTAGGTAATCAAAACGCCGACATCCAGAAGTTAGTGAGACTCGCAATAACTGAGGATAGGAGTTGAAGCCGACCCGCAAAGGATAAGAATTTGTTCTTCCAGGAGCTAAATCGTGCACGGATCTTCTCAACAAGCGGTTGATAGTCCGTGGATGTCATCCTCTTTGTCAATAATGGAAGACCTAGATTAACCGGCAAATCCCCAATAGGAAAAGGGAAAGTATCCAAGGACGAGCGAATGGCCGGAGAGATACCCGTGATGAATAAAGTTGATTTCTCCAAACTAATAGCGAGTCCTTAAAAATACGTAAAGTGATCGAAAACCTACAAAATTCCCTGAATAGATCTGATCCTACCATCCGAAAAAAACATAATGTCATCAGCAAAGCAAAGATGAGTTAGAGACATACTCTTACACCCCGGATGATAACCTACTTGACCTGCCACCGCTGCTTTGTCTATCATACAAGATAAGACATTCATACAAATGAGAAAAAGATACAGAGAAAGGGAACAACCTTGTCGAAGTCCACGCTGACAGCCAAAGAAACCAACCAACTCACCATTAAGCTGAATAGAAAATGACGGAGTCATGACACAAACCTCAATCCAGCGAATGAAAAGAGAAGGGAGCTGCAGCGCTTGAAGAATATTCATAAGAAAGTCCCAATTCACCGAATCAAAAGCCTTCGAGATGTCAATCTTCATTGCGCAGCACGATGCGATATTATTCTTGTGATAGTCCTTAACTAGCTCAGATGCAAGGAGGAGGTTCTCCATCATATACCGGTCCTTAATAAAAGCGGATTGATTTTGCAGAATGAACCCCGGGAGAATAGCCTTTAACCTGTTAGCCAAGAGCTTGGAATTAATTTTGTAAAGCACATTGCAACACGATATAGGCCTATAATCTTTCATCCCAATCGTTCCCAACTTCTTGGGGATCAAAGCAAGGATTGTAGAGTTTAAACCTTTCAGCAAAAAAAACCAAAAATAAAAAAGGATTGAATTGCCACCACTAAGTCCTTACCAATGATTGGTCAAGTCTCCCGAAAGAACTCCACCGTGAACCCGTCAGGACCTGGAGATTTATTCAAAGGCATAGAAAAAAGAGTATGCTTGATTTCTATCTCCGTTACCTCATTTAGGACGGCTGTCTTTTCCTCCTCCGAGCAGCTGTAGTTAAGTATCGCTGCCACTTCCTCAACCGAGCTCCTAGTTGGGGCTGTACCTGCACGGAAAAAAGTTAGAATAATACCTTATAACCTCCGTGTGAATGTCCTCCTTATCAGTGAGCTGCCTCCCTTCCGGGGACTGAACTACGTTGATCGCATTCCTCACTTCCCTCTCCTTGACAGCATTATAGAAGACTTTATTGTTCTTGTCTCCAACATTAAGCCAATGGAGCTTGGCCTTTTATCGAAGAAAGTTCTCCTCCAGCCTCGAAATTGAGTCCCAAACCGCAAAAGCTTGAGATTCCTCTTGAATTCGAATCTCATCCGGCTCCTCTAAGGTGGCGAGCTGATTGGTGCAAAGATCCTGAAAGGCAGCTTCAGTTCTGGCGGTCAAGTGATGGATTCTATGACGGCTGAACTCTCTAATTCTCGGTTTTAGCAGCTTCAGCTTTTTTGAAAACCATTATAATGTGGATGTCGAGTGGAATAGCGGGACTGTGGAAACCCAATAAGCTTCAATCATTTGCTTGAAGTCAGCCATCGTGAGGATTGCATTTACAACCTTAAATGGAACCTTAGGCCTTGACTAAGAACTAGTAAGTGAGACAATCGCACAAAGATATCTGAGCAACCGTGAGCTTCGAAGAGACAAAACGAGTTCTTAGGGCGGTGGAACCAGCTAAAATTAATCAAAACCCTATCCAATTTCTTACACACTAACCGTCCTCCCTTTTATTACACCACGTGTATAGCGGACCATGGTAAGCCATATCGCTAAAGGAACAGAACCTAACCAGCTCTTGAAAGTCCCCCATTCCCGGCAGCTCAACATGGGTTGATGAAGCTAAAGAGTGCTCTGTAGTAGCTAAAATCTCATTAAAGTCACCAAAACACATCCAAGCTTTACCACAAAACCGGGAGAGTGTTTGAATACCTTGGATGTCACGCCAAAGATCTCTACGCTCCTCCAAGGCATTTGATGCATAAATAAATGTACACAATAATTCATCTGTACCATCATCAAGCTGAACTAAACATGTCAAGTGTTGAGAAGATTTAAGAACTCCTCAAGCTTTACGGTTTGACTCCACACGACCCAAACAAAAAATTGTGGCATTCATATCTTTCGGTAAAAAACCAAACAAAAAAAATGATGAACAGCCACCACTAAATCCTTACCAATGATTGGCCATGTCTCCCTAAAAAAATCTACCGTAAACCCATCTGGACCTGGAGATTTATTCAAAGACATAGAGAATAAAGTACGCTTAATTTCCTCCTCTGTTACCTCTTTTAATACGGCTATCTTATCCTCCTCCAGGCAAGTGAAATTGAGGAATGCTGCCACTTCCTCTACCGAGCTACTTGTAGAAGGATGAACCTGCACAGAAAACAAAGTTGAGAAATACCTTATAGCCTCCGCATGAATGTCCTACTTGATCATGAGCTGCCTCCCCTCCGGGGTCTGGATTACATTTATTACATTGCGAGATTCCCTCTCCTTGACAGCGTTAAATAAGACCTTGTTATTCTGGTCCCCCACGTTGAGCCAATGAAGCTTAGATTTTTGTCGAAGAAAGCTCTCCTCCAGCCTTGAAATCGATTCCCAAGCCGCATAAGCTAGAGACTCCTCATGCATCTGGCCTTCATCCGGCTCCTCTAAAGTGGCGAGCTGCTTAGAGCACAAGGCCTGAAAAGCAGCTTCAGTTCTGGCGGTCAAATGATGAATCATGTGACGGCTGAACTCTCGAATTCTCGGCTTAAGGAGCTTAAGCTTTTTTGAAAACCGATATAACGCTGAGGTGGAGTGGAAAACCGGAATGTGGCAGCCCAATACTCTTCAACCATTGGCTTGAAATCAGCCATCGAGAGGACAGCATTAACAACCTTAAAAGGTACCTTGGGACGAGGATGAGCACCAGACAGAGAAACTATTGCACAAAGGTGATCAGAGCATCCATGAGCTTCAAAGAGACAATAGGAGTTCATAGGGCGATGAAACCAAGAGGAATTAACCATCAGTCTATCCAATTTCTTACAAACCAAACCGTCCTCCCTCTTATTGCACCAAGTGAAAAGTGGACCATGATACGCCATATCACTTAAAGAACATTCCCTAACCAGCTCTTGGAAAGCCCCCATACCCAGAAGATCAACATGGATAGAAGAAGCTAAAGAGTGCTCCAAAGTATCTAAAATCTCATTAAAATCACCAAGACACATCCAAGCCTTACCACAAAAGCAAGGGAGATGCTGATAATCTTGAATATCACACTAAAGCTCTCTACGCTCTTCCAAAAAATTTGACGCGTAGACAAAGGTGCACATGAAATCATCCGAACCATCGTCGAGCTTAATTAGACAAGTCATATGTTGAGAAGAAGAAAAAACTACCTCAAGCTTGATAGATGGACTCCACACAACCCAAATTCTCCCAAGAGGATGATGCTCATAATTAGAAGCAAACAACCAGTTTCCAAAGGCTGATTTAGCAAGAGAGAGTGCCTTACTCTCTACTACACACGTTTCCAATAAGCAACCAAACCTCAAAGACTTCGAGTGAATTAAATTTCTAACAACGATATGTTTCCTTGACTGATTAAAACAGCGAACATTCCAGGAGAAACACGACATTAATGTTTCTTATTTGAAGACATTTTCCCAATTCCTGGCTGAGATGATCCCGCCTTTTGAGCATTCTTTGCAAAATATTTTATGGGCAACCTTAAATGACCGTGGAAGTTGTGGCCGTTTTGGTTGTTCCGGGGAAGCAGAGCCAGTAGCTGGAGTCAATGCTGATGGTTGGGTATCCTTTGTGTCAAGGACAGAACTTGGAAGTATGATTAAGCTTTCAGCTTGCGGCAAATCAGTGCACAGGCCTGTAGCCGTAGCTTGGCTTCCAGCCACTGTACCTACCGCAGCAGCCTCTGTTTCTAAGTCTGAAATCTTCGGTACAAAGATAGCATAACCTCTAGAATCGCACAACACCTGATCCAAACAAAGTTCAGGGCCAGAGCTGGGAACTGAGCCAGTCTGCAAGACCGTTTGAGTTTTGACAGCCTCTGAATACCGAGGAAAAGCAGAGCTTTGAGATATACTTGATGCAGTGTGAGAAATATCCCCCGTAGCACCAACAAGATCTGCAGCATTTTGATTTAAAAATGGAACTGTTGATGAATTACCACCCGAAACAGCAACAGCAAGTAAAGAACCAGAGACAGAACCGGAGGCTGTAGAATAAGCCGCTGCTGAAGAAGAAATAGCAGTGTCAGTAGGAGATAGAATTGCAGCAGAAAACATGGCTTCCAAGAGGTCTGGCTCCAAGTCGGGAGAGCTTAGAACTTCGAACCGTGAAGGACTCGCAATAGAGACCGCACCATAGATAAGCTTCTTCTTACGTTTAGATTTGCCAGAAGAATGTGAGACAGACTGCCAAGCTTGTTCTGCTGGAGAAGGAATGAATTCTCCAGCTTCGCGTTCTGGATGCTCCTGATCCGTAGCAGCCAGGGATTTCTTTGTGGGAGACAACTCTAAACTCGATTCCAACTGAGACTGAGTTACAGCAAACAGCAAAGTCGTCTCAACAGCCTGAACTAAAGCTGGTTGCAGCTGTATCTGCTCCTCGACAGGAGTAGGAGCCTCAACACACGCTGTAATAGTTTCCAACAGTGGCAAAGTCGCCCCTGAATCAGCCACAGCCGCCTTAACCGTAACTGAATCATTAGTTTCCACATGAGAGGAGACTTTGAATTTTGAGGGTCACCCCTGAACAGTGTGACCCCATACGCAACAGTTCGTACATCTCATTGGAAGCCAGGGGTATTGAAATGAAACTGTAACTTCCTCCGAGCCAATTTGAAAACAAAATTGCGATGGCAGCTCTTTAGATAGGGAGACATCTATGAAGACCTTGGCTTCATCAAACGTCGTAACAAGCTCAGTATCCTTATGAAGTCTGATGGGATTCCCCACTTGGCTTGCGATAAAACTAATTCCTTTCCACGAGAACAGAGATGGTGGGATATTAGTCAACTTTACCCATAACGGCATCGACGTTAGAGGGGGCTGTGCATCCTCTAAGAAAGGAGTCCATCGTGAAACGATCATTAGAATCACGCAGATGTTCCACATACGTCTACGGAGAACACCGAGTCTCGCATTCTCATTCCGAATTCTGAACTTAATTGTCGTTTCGTTGACCACAAAAGCATCAATTTTAATCAATTTATCGCCGAGATTCCATATTTTATTAACGATGATGTAAACCTTAGCTATATGGGCTGCAGATGAAGCAAACCTTCCCACCAGAAAGTCCTCCCATAGAGGAGGGGCTGACTGAAGAACCTCGAAAGGGACAATTACAACCTGCTTGCCATTTATTTCACATGAGGTAGCTTCAAACTGAGACAAACGACCGGCCACCTGAGCCCACGACTTGCCTCTTGCAGCAACCTGAGTCTGGAGTGAGAGAGGCTCTGTTTCTGCTGGAGGACAAAGAGGAACTTCAACTGAGCCAGCACCGACCGAACCAGAAGAACCCGCAGTGCAGGAAGGAGAAGAAACGCTTTGCGGCAAGTGAACCAAGTCAGATCGCCGCTCAGACAAACCCTCGGTCGAGACCTGAAGAGCAGCAATCACCTGCTCTGATTTCGAACCCGTTGCGGAACGTGGAGATCGTGGAGAACTAGCTCGCAAAGTAGCAGAGGAGGAACTTGGGACGACGATAGCCTCGTCTGCCCGCCGACTTGACTATGTTGCACCAGGAAATGCTTCGATAAGAATGGCATACAGTTGTGATGGAAAAAGGTTCATCTAACTTTATCAAATTTGTCTGCATTTTGTAAGCATTTACAGTTGTCTTATCCTTGTAAAATTTATATCAACTAACATGTATAACACTTAACAGGTTGTTTTCATGTGGTACAAACAAAGAAGGAGAATCGTTTTTACTGGAATGGAATGAAAGTGAAGGATCCAAAAAAGAGTATATCAAGGCCTTTGAAAACGTTCTGTTGGAGTTGTGAAATTTGATATAAGCAAGAATAGATTCTTAGTTGTTGGTGATGAGTATACTATAAAAATTTGGGATATGGACAACCCAAATATTTTGACAACTATTCCCGCAGATGGTGGCTTATCGGTACGTAATATTACATAAGAATTGGGGCGTTAACTATTTTTTCTATATCTTCTAGTGCAAAATCTGCAGGCTTCTCCTTGTGTTAGATTTAATGGGGAAGGAGTGCTTTTAGCTGTCTCAACCGATGACCATGGTGTTAGAATTCTTGCAACTAATGATGGAATTAGATTGCTGAGAAAAGCAGAAAATTGCATAATTGCCCCTACACATGTTATGAGGGTATAATTTCTTAAATATAAACTATCTTAGTGCACATTGTACTCATTTTATTAACTCAATATTGTTTATAGGTTTTCACAAGTGCATATTTTGGTTCTTTAAGCAAAAGTTCAAAAATAACTATTTCAGATCGATCTACTATTTTTGCAGTTACAGAGAGCATTATGAGTTTATGTTTGGATTTAGATTGATATCATTGTAGTCTGTTTACTAACTAGTGTATGACTAAATATTTTTATTTATTCAAAACATTGATGTACAAACTTTGGCTAATGTGCAGCCTATAATCGCTGATGATTCAAGGGAAAGATCTATAACTTGGAAAGTTAAAGAGATTACAGAGCTATCTCAGTGCTTTTCCTTGAGACTCGACGACAATGTTACAACAACAAAGGTAATATATACTCTGCAATTTTCTAAGCTATTCATATAGTTGAACAAGCTTCTATATGCAAGTGAGATGCTATCTTCACATAACTACATGGTCAATATTTACAAGTGAAGAAGTTATAATCATGTTACTCGACTTTGATATCTTGTAGTAACTAAAGTTGTTATTATTCATGTAGCATGAGGAAGAGCAGTGCTTACTAATGTTTTTGTGGTGAGAATTTCAGATTTCTTGATTAATTTACACAAATTCTGGATCTGGAGTATTGGCTTTGGAATCTAATGCAGTGCACAAGTTGTGGAAATGGCATAAAACCGATAGCAATTTGGTTGGACAGGTCTGGTTGCTTCCTTGTTTTTTTTATTTTTCATTTGTTAGGTAGGAAATTGGTATTTGTTATATCTAGCTAAGGTCATTCAGCGAATTATGGCATCATTTATTTTTACTAGGCAATGACTTGTGCACAACCAGTATTATGGCAACCCACTGGTGGAATTTTGATGACCAATGACATAAGTGATACAAATCCTAAAGATGCCATTCCTTGTTTTGCCCTCTCGAAGAATGACTTATTTGTTGTGTCATCTTCAAGGGGGAAAATCTCTTTGTTCTGCATGAGGACATTCAAGGTAACTAGCCATATCTTTCTTTTAAAAGTTCATTATCCTTTACGAGAAATGTCATGGTTTTAACTAACATTGCATTTTCCAAAAATGTTTAGAGGTTTTTCAGTTATGAAATATAATTTTGATCTTTAACAATTACTTTCAGTATCAGCTAGAAATTATTAAAACATTCTTATAGTTTGAAATAGCTATATATATATATATATAACTGTTTAATGTTTTAATGCTATATTGTCTAATAATAGACTATGGCAACATTTATGGCTCCACCACCTACAACAACGTTCCTTGCATTTTATCCTTTGGATAATAATATCATTGCCATTGGTATGGAGGATTCATCCATCCAAATCTACAATATGTATACTAATGAGGTATACTTGAAAATTGGAATGAAATTTGGGTGGTAAAAATTATAAATATATAATAAGTTGCATGTTTTTATGCACTTATCAGGTGAAAGCTAAGTTGAATGGTTATCGGAAGAGAATAAATGGTCTTGCATTCTCAGAAGCTCTGAACATTCTTGTTTCTTCGGGAGATGATTTACAAGTAATGTATTGTGAATTTGGCTTCTCAAATGATTATTGAGAGATTAATTAAATTGGATTTTATTTTTTGTCTTAGTAACTTACTTACACTTTGGGTATATATGTAGTTATGCATTTGGAGCACAAATGGATGGGAGAAGCAAGGTAATAAATATTTGCAAGTTCCAAATAGAAAATCAATGACCCTTGCTTTAGAAACCCGCATGCAGTTTCATATGGATCAAATTCATTTGTTGGTTGTCCATGAAACGCAAATAGCCATTTTTGATGCTCAAAAGATAGAATACTTAAAGCAAGTAGGTACACTTATAATAGATTCAAATAAAACAAGACATAATATAATAACTAATATTATTTTCAAAATGAAACAGTGGTTCAAATGTAAAGCAACTGGTCCAATCACATCTGCCACATATTCATGTGATAGGAGTCGATCTTTGTGAGCTTTAAAAATGATAGTGTAGATGTTCTCACTGCCTCAAATCTAAGACTGAGATGTAAAATAATTCGAACAGCTTACTTACCTTCCACCCCAAGGTAACTACTTTTCTTTCTATTCATTAAATAGGTATCAAATATTTAATTGTTGACATTCAAATATGTCTGTTTTTGCAGCTCAAAAGTATCTTGAGATCACTGCTCATCCATCAAAGTCTAACCAGTTTGCAGTAGGGCTCAGTAATGGAGGTGTCTATGTGCTTGAACCATCAGAAACAGAAGAAAAATGGGGTATATCACCTCTAGTCAAAAATGGAGCACCAGCTGACAACTAACATGATTTTTATTGCATTTCTTTCATTTCCCTAAGCTTTTAGATCCTTGCCTGGTAGAGTTTATGTGTTTCAGATTTAATCAACAAGTAGTTCTCAAACCTTAGCTTTTCGGTAAAACAAATGCATTTATGAATTACTTTATATGGTTGCTTCTACTTCCTCATTTTCACGAAGCTGGCTCGTCGTTAAAAGGCACTGGTAAAATCATTTATTACCGACAAACAAATTCAGCCATCTAAGAGAATCCAATTTTTCACCCAAACATTAGTTTTTTAAAAAGTTCATTTTTCTATCTATTATTTAGGATGACAATGGGGCTAACCTTATCCAATCTGATCTGAAACCCGCATGACCTAGTAGTATAATTAGTGTTGTTTGTCAAGGTAATTATTCTCTTTGACTTGTCTCCTCGTCTTTCTCAGTTCATTGAATATTTTTATGTGGAGTCATCTTCTTCTTGATCATGTCTCTTAGTATTCATAAATTTTATTTTCCTATATAATTTGATCTCATGACTTCTATTATTATGAGAGACTATTAATATTATTTCCATTCTATTTCTCTTATCATCTTAACATGGTATCAGAGCAGGTTATGCTCGAATTTCGATCTTATGATCAAACACACTTTTTATTTCATTTTTTAAGACATAGTGCTTCTTTAAGTTGATGCTTCACTAAGCTATCGAACTTCTAAATCATGTTTTTCTCATTGCCGAGTCATCTCACCTGTGCAACAACATTATGATCCACGTCATTACGGTCACCAAGGACATTTCAACGACTAAGGTATATGCTTCTCAACGACTTTGGTCGTTCCTGATCTAAATTCAAGCCTAAGTTCATCTGAATCCAAGCTATCGATCTTCTCATTCTAGTATACCATATACCTCTGCACCCACTACATGTCATGCTTTCTCTTTTGTGTGTCAAGATTGGACTCTGCAACCATCGTCCATCTTAAGGAGGTGTATTAGTATAATTAGTGTTGTTAGACAAAGTTATTACTCTCTTTGCTTGTCTCCTCGTCTTTCTCAATTCTTTGAATCTTTTCCATGGACTCATCTTCTTTTTGATCATGTCTCTTAATATATAAATTGTATTCTCTGATATAAGTTGATCTCATATACTTCTATTTTTATGAGAAACTAATAATATTATTTCCATTCCATTTCTCTCATCATCTTTATAAGACTGATTATGTAAATTATAGTATACATAAGTAGTCAATTGAACAAGATTTCAATGAAAAAATGGAGGTGAATCCATGCATAGATGCACTAGCTTTCTCTGATACAACTCATAACATTCAATAACTTCCATCACATCTTCATTCTCTGAATCAATGCTCCAACTCTCTGCCAGAGTTTCTTGGCATGCCAGAATGAAAATAGCTGCTGTCTCTGACCTCTTAGCTTTGCGAAATACTGCCAAAGCTTCCTCAAATGCTCCTATCGCTACGTATAGTAACACACCCCTGAAATTTCAAAATTCATACTAAGATTACTCGTATCCTCATTTCTGTGGAATAAACTATATCAAAAAGGAATAGGGATATATACCTCCAGAGATTGTGTTCAGTGTGCACGAGGTGTCCTGCCCACCTTTGTAACACCCTGAGTTTCAAGTAAAAAGTGTTATTTTATTTGATTGCCTAAGTTACCAATTACCACCACCATCACCATGGATATAGATAAAGATCAGTCAACAGACCTGGCATAGTCAGATCCATTTAAATGTGTCGCTGCCAAAGTTGCAGAATCCGTCCAGCACCCAGCATCCTGTAACTACACTAACTCACACATTAAGCAAATCTTAGGATCTAAAACCCGTTACGAGTTTCTCCAAAAATTCTTAAACAAAACCTAACCTGCGAGCATGCTTCTTGGTATCTTCCTACCGAACATAGAAGATGAGTTCCAGAAAGTGACCTGTGTGACCTTACCATATTGGCTGCAACGACCTTCATATGGAAACATTGTCAGGGAAAAACTCGGATTTTGTGATTTACCAGACATATATGATATATGGCCTCGTTTTACCTTTACCGCTATCTCAACGAGGGACTTCGACACGGTGGAAGATAAAGCAACAACACGCAGTGCATTTGGATAGAAATAAGAGCTATCTGGAGAGGTGGAGAGTAACAAACTCACCGCACTTTCCAAGTTACCAACTGATACAAGTCTGGTCATCAAAAACATGTATGTTAATTAGTCTTAAATGTTCAAGTATAATCCTAGTATGGAATAGGATGAGGACTAACTCGTGTACTCGGTTCTGAATGGCCTCTTCCCCTTCCAGTTTCTCATGCCACGGGATTCTCTTATTAGCGCATACCCATAACTCTTTTTGTTCAAAAGCCATCAGTCTGAGATGACCTTCACTCTGTTCACCAACCAAAGCAAATTCACAAAGGTTTAGCACAAGATATTGAATTCTAGTGTATTACAGTTTATGACTGACCATAGAACCATTCTTCTCAACTCCTGAAGTTGATAGTCTCTTTGATGTATTTTTACTCAGCATAGTTGTCTCTTCAAAATGCTTCTTGGGAGAGTTTCTTGCTATTTTGTTTAGTACATGGTTCATGGCACAAGGCAGTTGTAACCAGAAAAGTGCCTCAGAAGTTTCTCCAAACGTAGCCGCCGCAAAAGCAAATCTTGCAGCACAACCCTTATTAACTAGACTGGAATATACTTTTGCTTTTTCATCATCGAGTAGGCCACCTTGATCGATCAGCATTTTGATCATTTTGTTACAAAAAAAAGTTTTAGAAAACGTCAGTCATCATGAAAAGGTATACAAAATGTTTTATGGAGAAGAAATAACAATGCAATGCAACCTTCTGAGTGATATGGATCGAGTACTTTAAGAAACATTTCCAGCACCGCAGGATCACCGATTTGCGGAAAATCAATCATGAAACTACGAAGATCCTTAGGAGATGAAGCTCTTTCCGGAATTGAATTTGGTTGTTTTTTTATACTTGTACTAGAAATACCAAACCAAGATGGCTTTACGCCTAGCTGCAAGATCATCCGCAGTGCCTACAAATAGACTGTAAGCTAAAGTACTTTTGATCAGCTCAAAACTATACATATATTAACCTTACAAAAGCATGTGGTGTGGGGAGTAGCATAGGAGTGCATAAAGGCACAGGACGAAATCTGTCCTTGGGAGGTTTTATGTTGGACATTTGGGTTGTCATTTTTTCATCTCTGTATAGATTCAGTAAAAGAACATCAAGAGCGTTCTCTTCTAACTTCACAATCTAATGAAAAAATTATACACTGAGAACCAAATACATCACTTACACATGAACCTCCACTAGGCAGAAGTTACCATCAGTTCCAGCAACACACAACACAAACGAGTCAAATTTGCTAGTTCGTAGGGGTAACCAATCAAGTTCAAGTATAAGTGTGCCTGGAATTTGAGGCCACATAAGAGAAATGGCCAAAGGATCTGGTGAATCCTACAATAAAAATACAAAGGTCATGGCTTACTAAGGAATTGCCAAACTTGTTAATAAATGATACAAGTAAAACTATAAAAAAAGTGTCATAAACTTCTTATAAAAAGGTCTAAAAGTTACAAGATCGTAGATGGAGAACGTGTTGTCATAAAATAATACTGTAATTCGTCCTCTGCTAATATCCCCAGAAAAGATAGGTGAAAATTTGATCTTCTTTATTCCCTCTCTACATGTGTTAAATGAAGAAGAGTTACCAGATGCTACATCCCACCACCGTATGTTCCCTAACTTGTCACCTGTGACCTGTTGAGTAGTTTTTTAAGATATATGTTTAAGACAACAAGAGATAACAACATCAAGAGACAGAGAGTATACATACAACATGAGGTGAGCGATATACCATTGCGGTAATTAACCCATCAGAAGAGATAAAAGAAGACGCCGGCCATTTTGGTCTAACCAAAGTAATAAAGTTAACATGTTAGAGCATAAAAGAAAAAAATGTAAGGATGTTTTCCCTGAAAAAACAACCTCAAATCTCGAATTCTTCGTCCGTAAACTTCGAATACACCAAGTGCACCATTTACTAGTGCAAATACAAAACTTTCAGAAGCATCATTTTGAAGTGCATCAGCACCTACACCTTCTGTTAGAAAGCATCATGAGTTTCAAGGTAAGATGAAGAAAACTGCTATAAAAAGTCACTTACTAGAATCTGATGCTTTTGGAGTTTCAATGTCGTCTGGTGTGGTATTTGTTTCTTGGTTAAAAGACATTGAAGACTGTTTTGAAAAACTCTTTTGAGCTAAGCTTGGAATAGTTGGGAGAGTCCATTCTAGAACTGTGAAAGGTAGAGCCAGTGATCTAAGCTACATCAAAGTATAAAACACAGTAACATATTACAAACCCATTTCATCATAATTTTCACAAGTATGTCCAAGAACTCAACTTACTAGAACAGGACTTTTAGTCATTGCCCATACTTCTACTGGAGCATCGCGGAACAAAATAAGTAGATACCTGAAAATAAGATGTCAAATACTCTTTTATCTCTTTGTGAACCCTATGAAAAATTAAAGAGAGCAACCTCCCAGAAGATGAAGCCCTTAGAGCTCTTATAGGAGCTCGCTTGGGTTTTTGCAAAACTCGAAAGCCCCTACTGACGCAACTCCTTAGGCATGTGATAACGAGCTTATTAATATACCCACCTGTTCGTTTACTCACCTAACACCTCCAAAGCAACATTATCGTATCTCACCTAACAAGTTTCACTGCATATACCAGTAGTATAAAGGAACTTATGGACAGAATTTTTTATTTACCCGACTGCAAGAGAATGAAACGAGTCTCGAGTTTCCTAGCCAATTTAAACCCCTTATACTACTGGTATGTGCAGTAAAACTTGTGGCCACTGAGTTTGCAGATACATCAACAACATCAATTGTGCCAGCTTCAGTTCCCAAAGCTACAAGAGGAACTACTACAGCAGGAAAATTCCCCCCACCTTTCAAAATACATTCTTATCCATCAACTTTGAGATTTTCATTTCTTATTTAATATTAATATTCAAGAGTTTTTGTCAAGGCAACTCACGAGCCATTGTTGCTGTCATGGAAGGGGTTGGTACCGCAAGCTAGACGAGAGAAGCTGAAGTTGTCCTACTAATGTGATCTGCATCAATGAGTTTTATTAAAAAACACAAAAATCAAGAAGAAAAAAATAAAACAAAAAAGTTTCCAAATCCATCATATAGACCTCAAAAGATATATTTTGTTGGAGATCTTGATTGCCTTTAGTTGGGCTCTCTAGTAGCTTCTCATTAGTCTCAGGATTAGAATCCATAGCTTCATTGAAAGTCAAGACCCAACTCCATATTTTACCATCATCAGATATCGATATGAAATGTGTTTTCTCGAACTTTGAACCATCCAAAAGAGCATCTGAATGGATAGTTCTCATATACCGGAGAGTTGAATCCAATTGAGAGATTAAAAGAATAAGAAGAGAAGGTGATGGTACAGCATTACCAATCATTGGCATCAACTCTTCAATTCCACACAAGACATGGACTTGTTCACCTATACAAAAGCAAAAAAAAAGTACATTCAAAAAAGACCATAAAGAGAAAAAAAGATTAGAAGAGAACAATTTAGCTCACTCTTTCGGTCGCCAAATGCTAAGCCTGCCATCAAGGTGAAGGCAATAAAGAAACTCATGGCTTGGATCACACAAAACATCTTCAAACTTGGCATAACCACGAGGTAATGCAACTAAGTAGAGGGCTGCTTCATATTGTAAATCAAACACAACAAGCTCTCTAGGAAAGATGACGTAGTGAATATGTTTCCAATGTGGTGAGAAAGAGAGATTTGCGGAATAAAGAGGGAAAATGGTTGATGCATAAGACGTTGAGTGACAGTTACTAGCAACAACTTCACGTTCTAGCTTTTGTAGATCACTACAATCTGTTTGGATGTGAAACTCCTTCAAAGAAACGTCGTTTTCAGTTATCCCAACAAGTTTTATAGAAAGAAATAACCCTTTGAGGCTAAGGACGCAGAAATGGCGGGAATCGAAAGGGTCGCAACGAATACAAGATAAGAACTCAGAAGATGCATCATATTTCCAGAATAGTTGTCCAGAATCTGTGTATAGTGAAAGAGAAGACGGACCAGAGATGGCAGCAAGGATGTAGGATCCAGGCCGAGCCAATACCCAGCAGAGGTCTTGTATACCCCACTACAACCAAGGTTCTTCCCTCTAACATTGTCACAGCTTTGTTCAAGCCATATGCGGACAGAACATAGGCGGAAGTCGACAAGAGCAATGCGGCCGAGGTGATCACCCACGGCTATGAGAAGATCATAGGAGACAGAGACAGGAGCCCAACGAACAGAGGTAACCGTAGAAAATGCACAACAGGAAGGAGAAGGAAGAGAGACGGTGGAAATGAGTTGGAGAGAATGCGAGTCAATAAGAGAGACTGAAGAGGTGGAGGCAAATGCCAGGAGGTCGGAAGGGCTCAGATCAGCCGCCGATAAGTTGCTTCGACTCGGTGGTCCGGGAAGAATATAGTCGAAGGAGGAGCACATTTTTTCCTTTTTTGAATTTTGTAGTTCTGAAAGTTGCGGAATTTTGTATGTTTGTGTTTGGAGGGAGAGAGACTAAGAAGCTAATGAGGTTACGCTTCTCTTTAGGCAGAAGACTCTATCTTTATTCTATAAATGAAAACCCCAAACCATTAGGATTTTTTTTTTCCCTACTCTACTTTCTCACAAACCAAATCTCTACCTATTTTTACCCTCTACATACTAAGGGTGATCAATCAAGTTTAGGTTTGGTTTCACTTCTTTTGATTTTCCGTTTATGAATTAAAACCAATTGTACAATAAATGGTTTGATATAATCTCGGTTTCAGTTTAGATTCGGGGTTTAGTCAATTTAGGTAGCATGAAAATTCTGTTTGAGGTCCGTTTTCCATTTCAACAACGTTTCGTAAACAGAAATTTTTGGTACGCGATAGAAACTCTTAAAAACACATTTTTTAAAAATCGCAATTTTGAAAACGCAATGGAAACTTGTCTTTTTATTTGGAAACTTAATAAATAAATAATTTGAAAACATGAAATATATATGATATTTATTATTTTCTTTAATTTCAAAAATCCTAATTAATTTGAAGAATATAAAATATCTCATAATTAATAAAATAATAAATTGTAAGTATCTTAATAGTGCGATTGAAAATGCTGATTTAAATCTTTGATTTTGATGGTTATGATTTTTCATCTAGTTAAACTATTTAATATTTATGTACTGGATTTGTGTTGTTTTAAATATAGTTTTTATGCTTCAAATATATGCATACATTTGTGTGTTTATGTTTCCATCACATTCTTGTTTTCTAATTTTTTTGGAAAATTTTGGTTTCCCGTTTCTACACAGTTTGGGTTTTGCATAGTCGATAGTATTAATTTTAAAAAATATTTCAGATTTAAATTAGGTTTTTTAGGATTCCGATATGGATTTGTAGATATACAAAGGTGGATCTATTTGTAAACCATATTAAAATATTGTTTGATTTCGGATGGAGTATCTCGGTTAGGTTTGAATCAGCTTATCCAAATTGAACACCCCATTAGCATGTCCGATTGTGAAAATTTTGAGTAAGATTTCGTCATGTTTGTGGCATTTGCACTATAAATAGCATCAAATCAGTAATCATTTAAAGTTATTTTTCTTAACAGATGTACCAATAATAATCTGTCGAACAAAATCTAATTAGAGAGCCAAATTTACGTAAAAATTTGTTTACATAAGATGTATATATATGAGTCTGATACGAAATATGAGAATTCCAATAAATTTGTGCTCCTATAATTTCGTTAGCCTCTCAATTCCCTAGTAATAATATATCATACTGCTACCAATGTATTTCAAAATTCGATGATCCTATCATCAAAGATCAAATCATTTCCAGAGTTATATCATCAGGACGTAAACCGAGACAGAGATGACAAATGCCGCATAGTAACGAGCCGCCTGCAACAAAATGCACAAGAGATTGATACTCAAGATGGTCACTATGCATTGGCTTGAATCTGAATATAAAATCGGTTTACGCAAAATATCATACAAGTATACTAGGGCCTCCTTAATCACAGCATTCATACCTTAGATGACGAAATGAGTGACTTGGTAGCATCAGACTTTAGACTGTTGAATCCAATATCATAAGATATGGTTCCATCAGGTTTAAAAAGTCCAAAGTATCTCTCTGAACTCTTGCCCGGTTTGGAGTTTTCGTTGAACAACGCAAAGATATAAGCTTTGAGCACAGTTTTTGGTCTAAGAGGTGTCCCTTTCTTCTTTGCAAGCCTCTTCCTAAGGTTATAGTTATAGGTTCTTGCATTCTCCGGTGTTGCTGCAGGTTCATCTGAATCACCTTTAGAAGCCCACCCAGTTTCAGTAATAATAACCTCCATCTTCTTAAACCCAGCATCTTGCAGGGCCATGTAGGCAGCATCGATCTGAGCATCAAGCATGTTATCATAATGTAGATCGGTTTCCGGGTCATATATGCCTTCTGTTGGCTTGAAAAGAGCATAGTTGATATCAATCTCCTTCGGATTATAAGTATACGCCAAAAAAGGGTAGGCATTCAAACAAAAAGGAGACCCAATCTGATTTAAGAACTCCAACAATGGCTTCATGAACTGAACAACATTCTCTTTAAACACACAAGAAGATGGCGGGTACGAGTTCGCAAACACAGCCTGCGAATGAGCCGTGGTGATTTGCACCGTCTCCTCCAGATTCAGTTTTTTCAACGCATAGTAAACATTTTTAGCTGCTCCCAATAAAGCTCCTGAGAGTTCAGAATCACCCCCTCCAAGAACTTCATTTCCTATTGCAATACCGCGAATCCGAGTCTTGGGTAAAAAAGACTGAACATTTTCTTTAACCCAAGTTAAAGCATGATCAGCATTTGAACTCATCTCTTTTAAAAACCCATTTGGTAATCCAACCACAAGATCCAAACCAGTCCCACTAAAAGCTTCAAGAACACTATGATCTGCATCGTATATACGAACATTCCGAATTTTCGCTTGCTTTAAAAGTAATACTACTTTATCCGGAGATGGTATGTTATCCGCAATCCTTCCGTAATTTATCCCATAAGTTCC
This sequence comes from Cardamine chenopodiifolia, assembly GCA_963922655.1. Lineage (NCBI taxonomy): Eukaryota > Viridiplantae > Streptophyta > Magnoliopsida > Brassicales > Brassicaceae > Cardamine > Cardamine chenopodiifolia. The sequence continues at coordinate 9,033,265 of OZ000486.1, read as the reverse complement.
AACAAATGCTCCTTCAACTTGAAACTCTGGTGACAAAGTAAATAAGAATCTATGAACAAATGTGCAAATTCACCATAAGAACAATTTAATTGGAATCATAGATGATAATTTTAATCAGAAATTCCTAAAAATTCAAATCAGAACATCTAAATTCCAAACCATGTTCGATCAATAAATGAAATTAGTAGAACATCTTTATCAAAATAATAATAATAATTTAGCAGAACACAACAGCCTTAAGTTGAAAATCAACAATCCAAATAAATCGAGACTAAACCTAGAAAATATAAAATATCTGAAGCTATTATGAGCACATAAATGAATAAATTCGATTTCACTAAAAGTAATTAAAGAAAAAAAAGAGAGGAGGAACGGTACAGTACCTATTGAAATCGGACTGAAGAAGACGACGAAGAAAAAGAAGAACTTGAGAAGAAGTAACTCAGAACTTCTCATCTGACAAAATTAATCAAAAAACTCGAAAAAGAGGTGATCGAGAGCAAATTGAAGCGGAAGCTAGAATCTGATTCGACAACGACATCAAGCCATAAACCAAAACAAGATTCGTTCAATCAAAACCTAAAAAGTCTACAAGAGAAGAAAAAATACCAAAATTTAGTATTTTGGTGAAGTTGGAGATGATTATGTGCTTGACTTTAATGATTGCGAAAGGAGAATAAAACTCGAGAGGTATTTTTGGCGGTGGTTGTTTTATTTTTTATTTTTTGGGGTTTTGGGCTTTTTGGTTGAAATGAGAAATTTTCCTCTTCGTCCTGTCTTAATATAAGTTGGAACTTAACTTTTTTAGAAAAAATGTTAGTTTTAAATTAAAAATATGAAAAAATTAAGATTGGAAATTTCGTAGTTGTTAAGTAGTGATGTGGCTGGACGATGAGGTTCTTTGCGACGTCCCAACATTACAGCGAAATGAGACGTGTATGGACCGACCTCATTGCATCACTTTTCCCAAGTGCTTTCTTTTGTATAAATAAAAGAAAAATGTCACAAATTTTCTTCTAGCATTAAAAAAATATCACTTTTTCTGACATTCGAAAAATATTACTTTTATTATATAAAAATACTATTTTGCTTATTACTATTTGAAACTGTTTTTTCAAATTATTTTGGTGTAGCTCCACGAGATTTCTTAAATAGTTATATGTTATATTTTTGTCTATGAAATGATTATATTTGGATTTTTACTTTATAATTTAGGGTTTAATTTTTTTGTTTTAATTTTTTTTTCTAAAATATTTGGGTTTTCTATTTTATAATTTATAGTTTAATTTTTATTTTTGTTAAAATCTATAATTTAGATCAACGAGTTTTCGTAAACAATTATATGTTATATTTTTGTCCATAAGACGAATATATATGAGTTCCTCCGTTAAAATTTAGTTTTTGTTTTAAAATTTATTTTATATGTTTGCGTTTTCTATTTTATAATTTAGATTTGAATATTTAGTTTGGTTAAAATCTATAATTTAGAGTTATATTCTTACTTTGGTTAAAATATAACTTATCAATTTTATAAATATGAACCTAAATTATGTAAATAAATGTTCATGTTTTTCTGGAAAAATTCATGGACAAAACTTATGTAAATAAATGTTCATGTATTTTTGTGGATTAATTTCTTTTAAGTGGGGGCAAAATCGTCATGAACAGTGGCAAATATTGTCTTTGTTCACGAATCACTGTAGCAAATTGCATATTTCGAACTTCTCCCCTACAAATGGCAGTTTTGGTAAATTTTTCTACATAAAATATGTTTGTACTTTTTTTGTGAAATCACATATATTAAATTTTTTTGTTAATGATTATCTTCTAAAGAGAACCAATTAGACACCGATGTATTTACATAAACATTCTCACTACGCATAATATAAAATATAAATAAATCTTTATATAATAAGAAGTCTCATAATTCCGAAACAAAAGTGACCAATATAAATACAGCTCTGTATGAAGTGGGGCAATGCAGCATCGCGAGCCTTTCAACCATAAATGCAGTGTTTTACCGCCATCCAACCTTGACCACTCCGAGAATCCGTACTGTGCCATGATTCGTCTGTAAAACAACGTGTTTTTAATAACAAAAATCTGCGATGACACGGAAGAAAAATAGCAAAAATCTTCTGTAACACGATAAAAATAGCAAAAATCTGCGATAACAAATAAAAATAATAGTAAAAATATGCGATAACACAAATAGCGAATAATAAAAATCTGTGATGATACAACAAATCAATAACCAAAAGTATGTGATGCAAAGAAAATCAATAGCAAAATATCCGCAATGACACCGAAAAAAATTATGCGATGTAACTAATTAACAATAACGAAAAATATGCAACAAGGTGAATAAACTTGTTAACGACAAACCAAAGAAACGTAACACTAGGCATACAAATTTGCGATAACACTGATTCAAAATATTACGATGAATATGTAGTCAATAAAACATTTAGGGCGGGAGTTTTTAAAACAAAAATAGAAAAATCATTACCAGAATTTGACATTCTCATGTCAATAAATGAAAGAGGCAACGGTGGTGTTGCTGAGAGTTGCCATAATTCACCATCTTCAGGAAAGTGAATCCGATTTTGAAGCTAAAGGTTTGAAGATGTAAAAATAAACCTCAATTAGAAACAAACCCACAATCAGTTGTAGATTAACCAAAACTGAGGAGATAAAAATCACATCTAAATCACTCATCGCCGGAGATGGAGAAGAACACCAACATAGAAGTGGCGGTGAGGTGAATTCACGGTGAGCAAAAGTTCCAACAAAGCAAGGCCCGATGACTTCGCAGATTAGTGGTGATGAAAGTGGTGTTTGGGGATTTATTGATGAGATCTTCTAATTTCACGATTTTGAGAAGGAGACACAGTGAGGCAACGAACGGTGAGGCTAGCAAGGCAGGCGACAGAGACGTGGCACAACGACTGACAATTAGCATGGTTTGTTCATGATTTGTTAAAGGAGACTTGGCACGGCGAGACTATGGCACAACGATAGCGAGGCAAGGCACAACGGCGACTGCAAAGCTAGGGTGAGCGACGGTGACAACAAGGGTTAGCAGTGGTGAGGACAAGGGTCAATACGACATTGAGTGTTGGGTTTATGAGGGTGTAGAAGATAATATCTAATTCCACGATCTGGAAAAAAAAATCAGGTATTGATATATTTATTTTCCTAAATTTATTTTTAGAAAGTTAATATAGTATAACAACTCAAAGCATAGTTCGCCCTACCTTTCTCCTAGACATGCGTATCGAGACAGCCACCACACCTCACCTCCGCCAACCACTGAAGCAGAAGTATCTACTCTCACTCGACTGGCTCAGATTTCCAGCGAAAACTCTTCCAATCTCTCTCATTTGGTGTGAAGAGCTACTCGCCTCCATGTCTCCGGTGAAGCTATATTTCCTCTTGGTGTTATCTTCCTTGTCAATGCTGTCAAATCCAGACAACGCCTTCAGTCTAAGTCTCTTGACACCGACATAACCTCTGACTTCTCCGCTAGAACCTCCAGATCCACTGGACTATCGTGGGTCACGAGTCTTCTCCACGATCTCATTCTATACCTCGTTTGTCATCGTCTATGAAGCTATGGTGGTGGTGGTTGGCTCTTCCCCCATATCTGCTCGTGGATCTTACACCATCGACGCCGTTTATCTCAGCTTTGGTCAGCCAAGGCCAAGTTGTTTGCCCTCTACTAATGTCTAATTGGACCAAGTTCGACTCAGCACCTTTTTTCTTGCCTCTTATACGTTGTTTAGGATATGGAAATGCAAGATTTGGGTGGTTTTAGCCTTATGATTTCCAAGGGAGTCGGTTTGTTATCGGATTTGGGTTGTTAATGTGTTATGATTTTGTGGATTTTGGAATTAGCCAATTCGTTTCTGAGGTTTTTGGCTAGTTTTAGCTTTACCTTTGTGTTCTCTTACGGCTTTCATATTGCCCTAGTGCAATCCCGTACTGCAGTATGCAGAACTTTTGATGGTATATCCAGATTTTTTACGTGCTTTTGTGCCATCTTGAAGGATTGGTGCTTGATGGTTCCATCTCTCCCGTGAATCGGGTTTTGTTGGACATTGCTAGTTCGTATTTCTCCTTTATGGAGATTTTCTCCCAAAATTTCTACCTATTTTGTGTGGTTTTGGTGCAGGGAGTATTGCGTTGAAGATTACATAGACGTTGGTTTTTGTCATAATTAAAGGCCCAACAAAATAGTAATTTTTCACCTCTATTTTTGTACCCGAATTTCTGCTTATTAATTGTAAACTTGTTGCTGTTTCAATCACGGGTTTTTGATCATTGAAGATGATTCTAAGCCCCAAAGCTTCGTCTTTATCTTTAGTTATATCGGAGTCGAGTTAAAAAGACTTCTTCACACCTTTAAATGCTTAAGAGTTGTGGTTGCCTCTATCTATCTTATGCTTTACCTTAGCTTGGATATTGTATTGTCTTTTCTTTTACCCATGTTGACTCTTTTATCATGTTTTGTGAACAAATTTTCCATGGATGGAAATTAAGAATTATATAAAATATGGGTTTGACCAAAAAAATAAAGTTAATCTAACAATTATTTTTATGATGTATGTTATTCTACGCAAAATTCTATAATTTTTTTTATAAAATTGATAACTTAGTATATCTTATATATAACATTTTTAAAATCTAAAATTGAGCAACTATTTATAGCCATTTTCATTCAATCTCTTACTTTCTAAAATGAATTATGAAATTAATAAGAGTAAATGTGTCATAAAAATTAATCAATTTCAATTTCAATTGCAAATCGTCTCCATCGGTCCCTAATCTTTCACCCAAAAAAACAAATAGAATGGAGATGAAACCAAAGAGGATTCAATCTAATTTAGAAAACACTTGGATCCTTATATCTCTATTGGGTCAAAAAATAATTTCACCGACAAATTCTTTCAAACATATATCACAACTACTTTTAACTTTTAAACCTTAACCTCCTCTTCTATTCTTAATCGGATTGATTCTTACATCTCCTTGGTTTAATTTTCTTAATTGGATTTGAATCCTCAAAATTGTTATGAATTGAATTCTATTGTTTTCAGTGTGTATTTGTTTAGAAGCTTTTGACGATTTAGGTATTTAATCGTTTTTATTAGCTTTGAATCAATTAGAATTTGAATGGTATCGATCAATTGTTTCAGTTGTGCTTATGTTGCAAATTTCTATATTCCATTGATATTGATATCGACAAACTTCAATGCAATCAGATCTAACTATTCCATTCACTTGCATTGTCTTTATGCTTTTTCCTTAGTGATCCGAGTGATAACAAGTCTTTTCAGTGCTTGTAGATCTGCAAATATATCCATCCGAGGTTTAACAATGGTAAATTCTCGATCCATTCTAGGATTATCGGTGATGTATGCCATTTCACACATGATGAAGAATTGTAAACATGGTTTATGGTTTTAAGACTTTTGTGAGAATTTAATATTCTTCCTTTGGTGTTTGATGGGTTTCTATTCAGCACTAACACTACATTATAGGATTTGATGGAGGAAAAACCTGTTAAAATTTGTGGAATAAGAATAAATTGAACATAGAGTATAGAGAGAATAGAGAAGAAAATAATTCTTTTTATTAATTTCAATTGTACACTACAACTCAAATATATAGAGATAAGAGATATTAACTAGTTATTACAAAAAGTTTGCATGAATAGCATAGAAAAACGTCACTTGATGTATGAAAGAGAGAGAAGTTGACTAAATTAAATTATGGGCAGCATAGATAGCTTGAGGTAGGATCGATCAATCTTAAAACTTACAGAGAAGTGGAGACTTGGTGGATCGATCAATCCCAAAGTTTACGGAAAGATGGCTAAATGGTAGATCGATCGATCCAATGTGAGATCGATCAATCCAATATGTTCTTGATTAATACTCTCCTTCAAGTTTAGCCGCAAAGACACCAAAAACTAATCTTGGAACCCTGTGAAGCATCACCTCATTAAAAACTTTATCAAGAAAAACCCATTGGGACAAAACTTTGGTAAGATAAAACAAATATGATGTCCAGAGAGAGAGAGGACATGAGATCAAAGTCGTGAAAAGTCTACATGTCCAAGTTTGCAATGAATGTGAGAGCAGACTTTCCATTTTTAGTAAAGCTTGAAGGATTTGTTGATTCAGTCTCACTGGCAAACACATAAGTCTTCAAGAGAGTTTTGGAGAATAGCAATGACGGTTTGATTTTCTTGAAACCACTTGCCTTCTTTCTCAAGAACCGCCTCCTCTTCTCCTTCTATGATGGTTTCTTTTCCATCTGTTTTGATGGCTTTCCTTTGGGGCATGAAATTTTTCAATATGGCTCCAAAGTCCGCGGCCACAAAACACGGTTCTTATAGTCCTAAACCACAACAAATAGTTTCTTTCTTTGAAGATAACTTGAATCACCATAGATTTTGATTTTTTCATGGTTTAAAACAAAAAGAATGAGAGATTTAAGAACAAGATTAAAGAGAATGAGAGATTTAAGAACTAAATTAAAGAGACTGAGAGATTTAAGAAGAGGAATTTGAATTCATCAAGGTCTTAAGTGCTTATACTCATAGGAGCAAAGCGGACCAAGGTTCTCTTCCCATTTGAGAATTTTGAAGAAAATGAGGATCAATGCTATGATACCATATTAGAATTTCCGGAATAAGAATAAGTAGAATGGAGAAAAAGAGAGAGGATAGAGAGAATATAGAAGAAAATAAGTCTTCTTATTGATTTCAGTTGTACAAAACAACTCAAATATATAGAGATAAGAGATATTAACTAGTTATTACAAGGGTCTGCATGAATAGCATATAAAAACGTCACTTTATGACTGAAGGAGAGAGAAGTTGACTGAATTAAATTACGGCGGCTGAGACAGCTTGAGGTGGGATCGATCCCAAAACTTACAGAGAAGTGGAGACATGGCGGATCGATCAATCCAAGGTGGGATTGATCGATCCCAAAGTTTACGGAAAGATGGCTGAATGGTAGATGTAGATCGATCGATCCAATATGTTCTTGATCAATAAGACTTATTTTTTGCTTTTTGTTTTGGTTGATCATGCATTTTTTTGATGCCATCTTCTTTGGGTTTTCAGGTTCTATTACAATTGGATCCATTCCTCAATGAACTCACGACCATGTTTGAGGAAAAGCAAAGAGAAGAACTCCGTGTGGGTTACTTTGAAAAGATGTAAGTTTGACTATTTCATCTGGACAATCCTCTACCTTTGTTATTTGGTTATACTTTCAAAGATATCTTATATGATTTATATTGTTATTTGTGTCAGCATCTCTCAAGTTTGAGGGGTAGAAGCGGAAAATGAACTCAGCTGGAGAATCCATTGAATGTCGATGCCTTATTCGAGCAACTGATGCAAAGATAACAATTTCTACTTCGGTATGTATTACACATTATCTCAAGATTATGGTCTAGAGCCATGCATATTTCCAAACGTTTCAAGTTTGCTTGAGACATAGACTATGTTCTGTTTTTCTTCTATGTCCAGTCTTTAATTAACTAAAATTGTTAAATTTTTAGCTTGGAAAAACTTTGGAGAAGGAACCTTCGCTAAGGTCAAATTCACGAAAAATGTTGAGAATGTGGCAATTAAGGTTATTGGTAAAGAGAAAGTTCTGAAAAATAAGATAAGCGCTCAAGTATTTATATATATAAATCCGCTGTTGTTTGTTCAAATTTGTAGTAGTTGTTATAACCTTAAATTTGGTTTGTTTGAGTTGTGCAAATCAAGCGTGAGATTTTGACTATGAAATTTATCAAGCATCCGAATGTGATCCATATGTTTGATTTTGAATTTTGCATTTTAGAAGAATCTAAAAGCTTATGTGTTGCAAGTTTTTGAGGATTATGTAGATTTTGACAATAATCTGAGATTCGTTTGAAGCTATGGAACATATGTGGTCCATGGCTAATCATATATATATATAATATTAAAGATTATTTTATGTATTCTTTTGGTATTTTTGTAGTTATAGATTCTCTTCTTCTTCTCCAGGAAATCATTTTTCATTGTGAGCGAAACTCATTTAAATATAAGGTTAAGCTTCTTCTTTTTTTGTAGTTGTTGAGATCTCATCTTCCTTTCTAATTTAAATATAAGGTCAGGATTGGTTCCCTTTGATTTTGAGATTTTTCATAAGATTCTTACTCATGTTATGCTAAAAATACTCTGCTTCATCTTCCCTATTTGATAAATTTTGCTCCTTAAGGCATTTCATAGAAGACGTGAGAACATGGATGATGATGATGATACTGGAAGCACAGTTTCTAAACATTTAAAGGAGCCGAGAGATGGAAGTCGTAGTCTGGACGAGTTGACAAAGGATCAGACAAGGAACAGACTCGTGGAATGCTTCGCTGGCTAAAACTGATTTTAGGTTCTAATCTTCCTCATAAACCTCTGTTTATCAAAATTTATAAGCAAAATTGGCGGAGATTCAATATACAAGTTAAGATGTGCATCCTTTTTACCTTTTTGATGATGATTTCCCCATGTTTTCTAACCATCTTTTTGTGCATGCTACATTTCTCTATATCTCTTTATATTCCCAGCTTAAAGAACTACAAAAGAAGAATGCAGAAATGGAGGAGCGTAACAAGATATTGTCAAGGTCTTAGTTACCTTCTTTCCTTGGAGGAAATCAGATGCCATGTTTTTCTTTTGAATAAAATGTATGAGGAAATGGCACAGATTAACCCAAATTTTAGATGTAATTGCTGGATTGACCTGTTTTTTTTTAGTTAAATTTAAGATGGTTAAAATACAATATAACCTAACAGTTACGAAATAATTACGAAAACTGCCATTAATATTTAAATTTTTTGCAATCAGTTACGAAATAATTGCAAACAGTTACAAAAAAACATTAATGGTAATTTAAGGTCATAAATGTTTCAGAAAATTTTTGTTGAAAAAAAGAAACTTCTGCGAGACACCACCGTCGCTACCGTCGAAGAGTTAGGGTTACTCGTCGTTGCCGCTTTCATCGTCGTCGTTCGTTTCCGTCTTTCATCGTCGTCGTCCGTTTCTACCTTTCATCGTCGTCGTTTAGTTTCAGTTCGGCTTCAGAAAGGTCCGCTTCATAAAAAACCCTAACTTATTTTCAGATTTCATGGTTTGTTGTCGTCGATTTCAAATTTCGTTACATTTGTCTTGTGTAGTTTTTTGTTGTAAGATTCTTTTAGCTTTTATGTTGTCACAGAGTTATTGTAATTACCGCAGATTTATTCAGTAGTTACCGCAGACTTATTCAGTAGTTACCGCAGACTTATTCAGTAGTTACCGCAGACTTATTTAGTAGTTGTCATAGACTTATAGAGTAGTTGCCGCAGACTTATTCAGTAGTTACCGCAGACTTATTTATTTAATAGTTGTCGCAGACTTATAGAGTAGTTACCGCAAACTTGTTAAGCAGTTGCCGGAGACTTATTCATTAGTTACCGCAAACTTATTCATTAGTTACCGCAGACTTATTTAGTAGTTGCAGCAGACTTATAGAGTAGTTACTGCAGACTTGTTTAGAAGTTGCCGCAAACTTATAAAGTAGTTGTCGCAGACTTATTCAGTAGTTACCGCACACTTATTTAGTAGTTGCCGCAGACTTATAGAGTAGTTACCGCAGACTTGTTTGGTAGTTGCCGCAGACTTGTTTAGCCGTTGCCGCAGACTTATTCAGTAGTTACCGCAGACTTATTCAGTAGTTACCGCAGACTTATTTAGTAGTTGCCGCAGACTTATAGAGTAGTTGCCGCAGACTTATTCAGTAGTTATCGCAGACTTATTTATTTAATAGTTGCCGCAGACTTATAGAGTAGTTACCGCAGACTTGTTAAGCAAGTTGCTGCAGACTTATTCATTAGTTACCGCAGACTTATTTAGTAGTTACCGCAGACTTATTTAGTAGTTACCGCAGACTTATTCAGTAGTCCGCAGACTTATTCAGTAGTTATCGCATACTTATAGAGTAGTTGTCGTACACTTATTTAGTAGTTGCCGCAGACTTATTTAGTAGTTGCCGCAGACTTATTCAATAGTTGTTGCAGACTTATTCAGTAGTTACCGCAGACTTATTCAGTAGCTACCGCAGACTTATAGAGTAGTTGCCGCAGACTTATTTAGTAGTTGCGGTAGACTTATTTAGTAGTTGCCGCAGACTTATTCAGTAGTTGCTGCAAACTTATTCAGCAGTTACTTAGTAGTTATTTAGTAGTTATTTAGTAGTTATTTAATAGTTATTTAGTAGTTATTTAGTATTTATATATTTTATTTTTGGTTGTTATTTGTATTGCCGGTGAATTCATTTGTATTGGTGCTCACTTAATTATTTACACTGATAAGATGTCTACTTGATTGCAGAGATATGACATCTTATCCTGCTAGGCTTTTCAAAGATGTGAAATGTCATGTTCAAGTGGATAGCATTAACCACTATTATTCCCAATCCAAATTTGGGGCCATCAAGAAGAGTATTGGCGATGATGTTTGGGAGACGTTGAAGGCATCATCTGTTGGTATATTTTTTAAGCTATATGATATAGACATCATGGGGGAGAAGTTCATATGGGCATCTTCTTACGTTCATTACTTCATTACACATCAGTTGGCGGTGAAGAATATGCATGAAGTTTGGTCAGTGATTGATGATCAACCAATCAGATTTTCACTACACGAATATAAGAAAATCACAGGTCTTAATTGTGACATATTTCCATATGATGTGCGATCTAATTATGACATATATCCAGTTGTTGATTATGAAGCCTTTTGGAAAGAGATGAACGTTCCTTTAGGGGATGGACCTACTTTTGGAGAGATGCAGCGTGTTTTGAAACGTTGTCAGCATTGGAGTTACGAGAAGAGGATGATGGTTAGAAGACTATGTATATTACATGTTGGAATACATGGTATCAATCATGCATCGAGGATCCCCTTGAGCAATGCAAAATTAGTGCTTCATGAGGAGAGCTTTGAAAAGTATATGTGGGGTAGAGTTGGATTTACGAGTTTGGTAAATTCAATCAAAGCTTTGGAATTCAAAACGGACAATTACACATTACACGGATGTGTTAATGTTCTGTCCGTATGGTTGTTTAAGTCAGTTCATGCTTTGGGGGAGATATATGGGTATAAGAGAAATCTGGATGATGTTCCTCCACTACTTAACTAGCGAGGAAGTCGGAAGCGTTTTAGATTTGAAGATCTAATCAAAGAGGAGAAAGCTGAACACAGAAATGTATGAATTGATTATGTTTGTGTTACCGTAAAGTTATTTAGTAGTTACCGCAGACTTATAGAGTAGTTACCGCAGACTTGTTTAGTAGTTGCCGCAGACTTATTCAGTAGTTACCGCAGACTTATTTAGTAGTTGTCGCAGAGTTATTTTGTAGTTACCGCATACTTATTTAGGAACCGCAGACTTATTTACTAGTTGTCGCAGACTTATTTAGTAGTTGTCGTAGACTTATTTAGTAGTTGTCGTAGACTTATTCAGTAGTTACCGCAGACTTATTCAGTAGTTGCCGTAGACTTACTCAGTAGTTGCCGCAGACTTATAGAGTAGTTACCGCAGACTTATAGAGTAGTTACCGCATACTTATTTAGTAGTTATCACATACTTTTAGAGTAGTTATGAATTGATTATGCCATAGTTTTTTATGATGAGAGATTTTTTTTTTGATGATATTCATATGGTTGTACTTGTTTGCGATGTAGGTTCGTGTTAGGCATATGGTTCCGGTTTCTTTAGAAGAAATTTATCCCTACTGGCGTGACAATGAAGTAAACAAGGATGTCCAACTTGAAAACCTGATTGAAGACATCATTAGGGATAGTTTGGATCCATATTTTTGGCATCAAAAGGAACGAAAGAGTGCTAAGTCGGTTCGCGGTCGAAGTTCTAAGAAAGTCTTGATGATCAAAGACAAAGAACATTCAAATGTTAGGACTGTTGTCGATTAATTTAACAAAACATTTTTGTATGTGGTTACTCTTGTTATTAACTATTGTTTTAATGTGTAGGATGCTGAAGAAAAGAAGACCTTAGCTGGAATATTTAAGGTCATAGAAACATTAGTTCGGACCGTGGACGACTTGGGCGCAAGATTGGGAGGTTTTGAATCAAATGTTGATTCAAGGCTGACCACACTTAAAGCAGATATCAATGATCTGCGAGAGCGAGGAGGGAAGGGGAAGTCTAATTCTCCCAAAGAATTAGAGAAAGAAGATGATGAAGGGAGTAGTAAAAAACCGGTTAGTTAAAGTAAAATTTTGTATTTAGCTGCAGATTTACTTACCTATTCCTATAGATTAATTATTGTTTTGCTGTAGATTAATTTTGATTTGGCAAAGCAAGGAGATATGGGCAAATAAAAAAACGTTGGTTCTACCTCTTACAAAGAACCAAAGCAACCCGAACTTGATCAACCCGATCATGAATCCAGTATCAAAACATCGGTTAGTAATAGCTATTACCGCAGACTTATTAATTCGTTACCGCAGAGTTGTTTTGTAGTTACCGCAGAGTTGTTTAGTAGTTGTTTTGTAGTTGCCGCAGAGTTGTTTTGTAGTTACCTCAGAGTTGTTTTGTAGTTACCGCAGAGTTGTTTTGTAGTTACCGCAGAGTTATTTATTTTTGTTTTACATGTTTAATGGGTTGGTTTAACACTTATATGCAATCATGGTTGGTAATGGAGTCTAAGAAACCGGCAGATAAGCTTCCACTTACAAAAGTTGTTAAGAGTGGAATAAATGTTGATAAGAGTGAGGCTTAGTTGAAGAAAAAGCAAAAGATTTCTCATGGTGAAGATGATGTCGTGGACATAACTAAAGAATATGAAGCCAAAGTCGCCAAAATGGAAATGGAAATGACATCAACTTCAGAAGAAGGGTCAAATCCGCTAGAGACTATTGGTGATATAGCGGCAAAGCTGAAGGTTTTGGATGAAAAGACAGAAAACTTGAAGGACCTGGATGATCTATTAAAAATGCCGAAAAGAGTACCACATTTGGCAAGTTTCCAAATATTCCATACGTTGGTAACTCTACTGTCAAACGCATTATTCCAAGTGTCAAACGCAGACGTCCTAAGGTTATAACTTTTGAACACGACTATGATCCAATGGAAGATGTCGATGAATCCAAATTGCGTAAGCTAATGGATTTCATGAAGACTGATGAGTAAGTCTCTTATATCTTTATCTTTAATACCTTTATTTTGGACATACAATGCTGAGAAATTATTTTTTCCTTTAAGAGAAAAACCACTTGGAAGCATTAATCTAGATGTGCAACATTTGAAATAGATTATTACTCCAAAGAAGGAGTGGCCGGATCCATATTATGGATGGCTGGAAGATGCGGTAATTACTTACCTATAACCTTTATCTATTGCCGTAGACTTATTTATTAGTTACAGCAGACTTAGTTACTAGTTGCCGCAGACTTATTTACTAGTTGTCGTAGACTTATTTACTAGTTACCGCAGACTTATTAACTAGTTGCCGCAGACTTATTTACTAGTTACCACAGACTTATTTAGTAGTTACCGCAGACTTATTTACTAGTTACCGCAGATTTATTCAGTAGTTACCACATACTTATTCAATTTTTTTTCCAGCACATTGTTAATGCTTTGACAATGTTCCGCAATAGGACTACTCGTGGTCCTTCACCTTACCGGGAAAGAATCGGCTTTCTTGACCCATATTTCACCTCTATCATGGGAAATGATTTCAAACAAGTCCCGCCAAATATCAGTAAATTCTTGCTTGACAAGAATTATCTTGACCATTTCTACGGTTTGATTCCTCTCGAGTCGTCAAACAAGTCATGGTTCTATGACATTGATAACTTGTACGGTGTGCTGAATGTAAAAGGAAATCATTGGGTTGCTTTAGACATTGACTTCCCGAAGATGAAGATATATGTCTACGACTCTATCCTGAATCATACCTCGAACAAGGAGCTCTTTGATGCGTGTCTATTTCTCCGAAAAATGATCCCTGCAATTCTAACCATTATGGTCCCGGATAAAGACCGCAAGCCAAGCTATGCAATGTTTGAGGTGCATAGAGTCTCAGCAGGCGTTCCGATCAATGAAAATCCGGGGGATTGTGGTTTATATGCCATAAAATACATTGAGTGTCTTGCTTTAGGATGGACCTTCGAAGGGCTTAACGATAGGACCATTCAGGACTTGCGGTTGAGATTAGCGGCTGAGATGGTTGATGAACTTCCGCAGTATTCAGGACACACGATGACTAATCCATTACCTCGTGGGTTAGATATGAAAATTCCACAACTTAATGATAACCCAATATGAGTTAACAATGTAGAGTTTGTTGATTTTCTTTGTTGATTTTGTAGTTTACAATGTTTTTTTTTTTAGTGTAATAAGATATTCAGTTACCAAAAGTTTCGTATATGTTTGATTTCAGTTACCAAATGTGTTACTTACTTAGTAATTGACGCACAACTTATTTATTAGTTACCGCAGACTTATTTAGTAGTTACCGCAGACTTATTTATTAGTTACCGCAAACTTATTTTGTAGTTGCCGCAGACTTATTTAGCAGTTACTGGAGACTTATTTAGGCAACCAGATGGAATCGAACTTGGGAAGCATAGTCATGGGCATTTAAAGACGCGGGGCACTCGACCACTGTGCCACGGTTGTTTGCGTTATAATTTTTCAGTAACTTATAAATACACATAATTTAATAATTACAGTAGTAGATACAACAGACTTGTTTTGTGGTTACCGCAGACTTAGTTCCTTGTTGTCGCAGAGTTATTTGCCACCAATCTCCGAGGAATCAAAAACAAAAAAAGTTTTGAGGATTTGGCAACCTCAAGGGTTCGAACCATTGAACCCGTAACTACTAAATAAGTCTGCGGCAACTACTAAATAAGTCTGCGGCAACTACTAAATAAGTCTGCGGCAACTACTAAATAAGTCTGCGGCAACTACTAAATAAGTCTGCAGCAACTACTAAATAAGTCTGCGGCAACTACTAAATAAGTCTGCGGCAACTACTAAATTAGTCTGCGGTAACTACTGCATTGAAATAGTTTACATGTTACACGATTATGTCCCACTTGATTACATTTTCCACAAGTGTGTTGTTTCCTAGGCCTCTTTATCGCCTTCGCAGTTTCGAGGAATGATTTCATCCTTGATCTTTTTGGCCGACCAGGTTGTTGTCGAATAACAGGTGGTAAACAAGTCCATGTTGCTATATTTTCCGGTATTGGTAAAGCAAAATCCCTCGGTATGATCGCAGCCGAATACGAATTGTACAAGTAGATGCTCGTATAATAGGGATGACAAAGTAAAATACGGGAGATCTTCGCACTCTCAGATGCAGCTATTGCGTGTGCACATGGCAACTTCTCCAAGTCAAACCTACGGCATGTACATTTTTTTTCTCTCAAATTAACAACTTGTAGCGATGATCCTCCGCCTGTCACTTGAACTTGATTTCCATCAATATCTCCAACACTTAGAACCTTAGAATATTCCACACGACTCTGCAAAAAACAAAAACAAGTCAGCCACAATATAAGACAAAAGATGTAAGCAAAATAAGTCTGCGGTAACTATAAGCTGTAACCAAAATAAGTCTGCGGTAACTATAAGTTGTAACCAAAATAAGTCTGCGGTAATTATAATCTATAACCAAAATAAGTCTGCGGTAACTATAAGTTGTAACCAAAATAATAAGCTGTAACCAAAATAAGTATGCGGTAACTATAAGCTGCAACCAAAATAAGTCTGCCGTAACTATAAGCTGTAACCAAAATAAGTTACCTCTAGCAATCGTTCTACTCCATAGGATAGTTTTGTTTTCAAATTCATTGCAGCAGTCCTTCGGTCCTAAAACGATCTTAAAACGATCTTGTCATCATTGATCTCATTTCTTCCGTAATTGTAGAATAGGAAAATTCCTAGAGAGTGATAGTACTTTATTCATTGATTCAGCAATGTTGATAGTAAGAAGATTGTACCTATCTCCAGGAAAATGAGTGCGAGTCCACAATCGTACATCAGCTTTTTGCAGATAACTAAAAATTGCAGGATTTAACGCTTCAATCTGATCAAAGGTGGTTTGAAATTCAGCAATTGTGAAAGTACTGGCCGTTTTTTTCATCAAACGAAATGCATCCTGACCTCTAAAATGGACCAATATATTCTTTTCATCAACTTCAAGTCGTGTGTGTGAACCGGGATTTGCTCTCTTTATCATGTATAATTAAGTAGGTAGCAATGCGTATCCACTCTCCTCACTTCCCCTAACCAAATTTCGAACATGTTTTAATGCTCTATATGCCTTCCAATAACCAATCTATACAAAAAAGTTTTAAATAAATAATCAATCTATATATAAAAGATGTAATTCAAATACATATGCAAACATGTACCTTTATTTGAAATCGTCTATTCAGAGCTTCAACAACATGTATTGGCAAGACGGTTGGTCCAACGCCACCAACGAAATCCTTGTATAATACCCCAAGTATCTCATGAGTTGCTTGTCGCCATCTTGCAGAACTCTCTGTAACTGAACATGTATGTGTTGTAACATACTTCCGAATGTGAAATCTTGGATAATCTCCTATTGGCGAAGCGCGTAACTTCCAAGAACATCCTTTCACCCAACACTTGACAACCCATAGCTCCGGTGTCGATTTATATACATAGAAATAAAATTTCTGGACAACAGAGAGAATTTTCACTCTTGTCTCTAGTTGCTCTTTTGTGTCATAATATTGTCCAACATCTAATTCCACATAACTCATTTCTAAGTTCTGAAATTCAACATTACCATTGCCTTCACTTACATACACTGAGCTACCTCTCTTCTTGAGAGGTAGTTTTGGCTTTTCTTCCTCTTCTTCACCCTCCAATCCATACGCTGCAAAATTCTCTTCTCCCGAATATGTTCTGTCAGATTCGTCACAATAATCGAATCTAGATTCACTAGCTTCATCATCATCTTCATCAACATCGAAAACATGGACCTGCATTTTCTCTTCAACTTTTGGAAAACTATCTTCTAA
Organism: Cardamine chenopodiifolia; assembly: GCA_963922655.1. Lineage (NCBI taxonomy): Eukaryota > Viridiplantae > Streptophyta > Magnoliopsida > Brassicales > Brassicaceae > Cardamine > Cardamine chenopodiifolia. Next base: position 9,016,146 of record OZ000486.1, on the reverse strand, counting down.
CATCTTCTCCGTATCAACTTTATCATAAATTTCCACACAAAGACGAAGCATATTTGCTTTCGATTGGCCAAAAAAATATGAAATTGCCTAAAATTATCAACATATACAGGAGGTGTATCTTGAGGCAAATATTGCTTAATCTTCTTTGGCAACATATAGCTCAATTTGACATCACAAACTCGCTTATCCAACCCATAATTCTCGTACACCATTCGAACGAAATTCTCATAACTGGTACTATCTTCGGCTGCTAGAATTCGAGATCCTAACTTAACATCAACAACAAACAACCATCTATTTCTATCAAATTTCCATTTTCCACATACAAGAATAATCTGTTGCTTCATATCTACGCCACACAGAGACCGAATTACACGACGACGATTAGGATGAAGATAAAAAATAGCTTCAATTGGCTGTTTGGATGAAGATAATTGGCTGTTAATACGAAAAAGAAGAAGCAGAGGAAAAACCCAGGAAGAAAATATGAGGCGGCGTGCCCAAACCAGGACGAAGCCCTTATCGTCTAACCGAAGAAGATAACTCAATAAGTCTGCCATTAATATAACAACTCTGCGGAAACTAAACAATAAGTCTGCGGTAACACAAAATAAGTCTGCGGTAACTACAATAAGTCTGCGGCAACTACAAAATAAGTCTGCGGTAACACATATGTCTGCAGTAATTACACAATAAGTCTGCGGTAACTACAATAAGTCTGCGGTAACTACAATAAGTCTGCGGTAACTACAATAAGTCTGCGGTAACACAAAATAAGTCTGCGGTAACACAATTAGTCTGCGGTAAATACACAATAACTCTGCGGTAACTACAATAAGTCTGCGGTAACACAAAATAAGTTTGCGGTAACACAATAAGTCTGCGGTAACTACACAATAACTCGGCGGTAACACAATAAGTCTGCGGTAAATACAAAATAAGTCTGCAGTAACACAATAAGATTGCGATAACACAATAAGTCTGCGATAACACAATAAGTCTGCGATAACACAATAAGTCTGTCGTAACTACAGAGTAAGTCTGTGACAACCTTTCAATAAGTCTGCGGTAACAACAATAAGTCTGCGGTAACTAAATAAGTCTGCGGCAATGTTTCAATAAGTCTGCAGTAACTAAATAAGTCTGTGATAACTAAATAACTCTGCGGTAACTAAAATAAGTCTGCGGTAACTAACGTAACACAATAACTTTGCGGTAACATAAAATAAGTCTGCGAAGAAATAAGTCTACACCAACATTTACGGTATGGCATTTTTTGTAATTTTTTGTAATTTTTTGCGGCGGTGGATTTAATTAATAATGGCACCATCGTAATTTTTTTTTCCTAACACAGCTTGGCAAAGATATGATTGGGATTTAGACACAACATTTAACTCTAAATACACGGGAGTCATTCTATCAATTAAACGGTAGTTTTGAGTTAAACTGGTCATTCTCCCTAAAATGTATTGATGCTGCCCTTTTTTGTCTATTAGCTTCAGCTTCAAATAAAGGAAGTGGAGAATGAATCACTTGAAACTCGGTTGAATGTGCTGGTAAGTAACAATTGAACTTATATTTGTGATTTTATTAATTCCTGGTCGGCTACAATTTATTTTCTTCATGTCCAAAATGCTTTGTTGAGGCTTGGCATGCAATATGAAATCTGGGAAGTCCATTTGGCAAACAATTCAAGATGTCTCGACACTCTTGTGGATGGATGACAGGAACAAAACACAGTGTCATCTTAGAGAAAAGTCCTCAAGGAAATTGCAATGGAGAAAGATTGTGACATCCAGTTTTTACTTCCAAAACACGACATAACTCAAATAACGTATAACTCAAATAATTTATTAAAACTGGAATTAACCAAAATACTCCAATAATTAACTGCAAGTCTTACACTTCCACCATTTAACGTTAATCCATAAATAATTAATTCAATAAATCCAATAACAAATGAATTTAAAAGGAGAAATGTATCTCCTAGTCTGGCTCCAACTGTTCACTCCAGAACTACTCATCTCAATTACATGCAAGGAAAAAAGAGTGGTGAGTAATTGGGGGATTACTTGGTGAATGTAAGCCTTAGGGCTCACAAATTCTCTGTACACAAATACATCTAAATTATCACGAAATTTAAACCTAAGCCAAGTAGACAATCACGTGCCTATGACACACACATCAAACATTACCGCGAGAACGCGGTCATCTCTCGTGTATATCAGATCTCTCATGCCTAAACACTTCTTCATGCACCTCTCCCTCGTATGTATCGGATCTCTCGTGCCTAAACACTTCTTTCCACACCTCTCACTCGTGCGTATCGGATCCGTAGTGGCTAAGCACGTATTCCATACCATTCACTTGTGCATATCGGATCCCTAGTGCCTAATCACGTCTTTCTACAACCTTTTCTCGTTGGCTTGTTGCCAATCCTAACTTACCCGCAATCCTGCGTCTGCAAGCCAACACCCAACTACAAGGATCTCTGATCGCAGATAACTTTGCGGTTCACCTACATTCTATTTTGCAAAAACTTATTTTACCACGAAAACATGTGTTTCATAGAACCACACATCACACATTAAAATTCTCATATTAATTATATATATATAATAATAATAATAATACATGCATAAAATAAATCCGGTTAATTACATATATATAACTCGCATATATACTCGGGTTAATTTTAAATTAAGTAATTATCTAAACATACTTATATATGAAGAAAATACGAACTCGTCTTCACCTTAGCCTTAACTTGTCGGAGACTATAGTCTGAACTTAGAATTTAACTTAGAATTCTCAATCAACCGAGAGAGATCCATACATCATGAATGCTCCTGCAGAGCTTCATCTCAATCCAACCTCATTTGTCAAACCAAACACTAGAACTTGTCACAATTTACTCTATTTAATAATTCAAAAACTAACCGTTGGAATCACAATCCCACAGTTGAATCTTGATCCTGTTGTACCATGAATAACTCCACCAATGTTCAGCCAGATCGGACAACATTTCGATCTCCAAACGTTGCCTTGAAGAAGGCATCTTGGAACTGCCTCTTACTGCTTCTGGGTTTTGACAGATTTTACAGTTTCTTGGCCAGAAAGGAACGCACATAACTTCTTGAATATAACCTAATTGAAGCTCCGTTAGTTGCTGTGATTCTTGGAAACGTGATCTTTCCAGAGACGCCTAAGATCTAAGTTCCTCTGGTCTGACGGAAATTAGCCTCACAAAACCAATTTGCCTCTTTATGCTTCTTCGTCTTCCTTCTTTCTTTTTCTTCTCTTCTCCACCTCTTATCTGCTCCGACCTTGTTCCTCTATCACCAATGAGGCTTCCTGCAGCCACGACTGATCAAAACCCACCAATGGTTTCCACGAACTATGCGACATCTCGCTCCCTCTCCTCTTCACATGGCTCTCTCTCCTCCTCACGACTTTGTTCTCAACACCACCGATTCTGATATGTTTCTCTCTTCGCTCTGGTCTGGACTGAGCACGACGATGATGGGTGGTGATGACTACGAATCTGCTGAAGGTTTGCCGACACAACAATTATGGAGCAACCCGACGTGGTGATGATCTCGACGACAACAAAACAACGATGGAGGATGAGACTATGATATCTTTTATTGTTTCAGGTCTACTCGAGATTCCTTGCGGCTTGAAAACGTAGAGGGTGATACATACGCTTATATATGTATACACACACAAAACACAATAATCCTTGTCGTTTGTATCTTGCATCATTTGGGCTTTCATAGGCCTTAATTCCAAAAACAAAAAAAAAGGAACAAATAAACTCACATTAGAGGAATTGGGATTTTACAAAGATGCTGTTGTTGTTTTGCGAGTAGAGAATACTCTTGCTTTAGTTTTTTTGGGTGCAAAAATAACCTCCCCCTTGGTTGCATTTTGATTGGTATAGCTATTTCTTATAGGAGGATCTCTCAGCTCAAGTTAGGACTCTTATGAGACGTGTTAAAGAAGCAGAGAAGGAACAATATGGAGTATAGAAACAGTCTTCTCCCTTCCAAATACTAAATTTCCTTTTCTTCTTTTTCTAAATATACCATAACCTATTGTTATGTTCTCAACGCAGAAGTTTGTGAATTTTATTGCAGATTAGTGTGGGGCTAATGCTTCTCCAACAGCTCTTTGGAAGCTCGGGGATTGTGTACTATGTTGGTAGCGTAAATAGAAAACAAACTCTGTTTCGCATTAAACGATGACTGATTTTCTTCATTTAAAATAACAAATCGTTTTACTTATGGCAGGATTTCCAAGAAGCATTGGCTCAATGATTCTTGCAGTGATCATGGTATGTCTTTGGACATAGTTTTTTGCTTTCTTGAAAACTCTTGCCAAGGATGACACTTAGGCTCATCTATTAATGGAGATTCCTATGATGAGATTTTTTAAGATAGTACGTAGGGTAACTATTTGAAGTTAGCTAATATTATTTGTCGTGCTATAAGTTCAAGTTCCCTTGTCGTCAAAAGATTATTGTCAGCAGAAAATGGTTTGTTAAAGGTTGATCCTTTCACTTATGGGTTTTTTTTTTTAATCTAATTGTTTGTTTGATTGTTTCATGGGCAATAAGCATGTTAACTCATCAAGTGTGTATTACTTTTTTTTTCAGGGGCTTGATGAAATTTAACCGACCAGACTTCACGAAGTTGAGGCAAGAGAAGCCGTGTTATTCCTGATGGTGTCAATGCTAAGGTATCGTTTATGCATCAAATTATCTCACTTTGATTCTTGGTTATTGAAACATACTTTGTTTTTGAATTGAAAAATGTCTTTGGTTTTATTTTTCCATTTCCTCTGAAGTCATGAACCTTTGGCAAGACGTGAGCCGGGGAGGGCATTTTTGCCACCCCACTACTGAAGTATCAAAACTGTGGAGAAGAATTATAATCAGTGTGAAACTTTTGTACTTATCCTTAAAAGTTATCTCTGGTGTTGTTTAGGATATTAGTTGAATCTTTTGCGACTCGTTCTCTGAAATGATATTGTTCCTTCGATGTTGGTCATTTTACCTCTTTTGCAATTTTTTGTCGTTGGCTTTTGTCTTTGAGATCTGATTGCGAATTCTTACTTCTTTATTAACTTGGTACTTTTATGTTTTTAAGCAAATAAATTGAATCTGAAGTGAGAAGATATTAGAGATTCACGCAAGATACGTTAAATCAAAATCATTTATGTTTTAAATATATATGATTACGATAATTTTCTTTTCAATTTATTTTCTTTTCAGCTGATGGATTACGATAATTTTTATTGACAACTGATTTATTTTTAGGAAACTAATAATTATTTAAAAATTATTTATAATTTTTTAATTTAATTATATTAATATGTGATTATTGTATCTTAAATAACTTTATTTAAAAAATCTAATAACCAATGACGTTTTATAAAATATATAATATAAAAATTTGTTATTTTTTTTTCAACATTGGTCAAATAATAGTATAGAGATAAATTAAAGAGACATCAATAGGTAATTTGATCATTCCTTTTCATTTCCTATTGATGTCTCTTCAATTTATCTCTATACTATTATTTGACCAATGTTGAAAATCAAATAACAAACTTTTATATGTTATATTATATAAAATGTTATTGGTTTTTAGATTTTTTAAATAAAGTTATTAAAGATACAATAGTAATCACAAATTAATATAATTAAATAAAAAAATTGTAAATAATATTTTAAATAATTATTAGTTTCCAAAAAAATAAATTTACTTTCTTTCTCTAACTAAATATGGACGAAAATTTAAATTATTGTTTTTTAAATTGTTAACCATTCAAAATTTAAAAATAAGATTTGATATCTAATTATATTATAATATTTATTTTCAGTTATTATATTTGAAAGATTTGTTAAGATTTAAAACTATGATTCTTCTATCATCTTTGTTTCATCTTATTTTCAATTTATTTAGAATGATCATATAATACATATAGTTAATAAAAATGTAGTTTTTTTCTGCATATGTTGTGAATCGAATTTTCAGAATCGAAGATATATTATTCAATCGATGAAAAAAGTGTTCAACATCTCACATCGGTTAAAATTTGAACAATAATTTAAAAAAAAATCATTAAACGTACAATAATCATCACAAACTAATATAATTAAATTAAAATCAAAAATAATAATTTAAATAATGATTAGTTTCTAAAAATTTAACTCACTTTCTCTCCCTTATTAATTATGGACGAAAATTATTATTTTTAAATTGTTATTCAATCAAAATTGAAAAACTAAGATTTGATATCTAATTGTACCATATTATTTATTTTAATTTATTATATTTGAAAGATTTTGGTTAAGATATAAAATTGTGATTCATCTATCATCTTTGTTTAATCTTATTTTCAAATTATTTTGAATTGTCATATAATACATATATTTAATAAAAATGTATATTTTTCTGCATATGTTGTGAATCAGATTTTTAGAAACGAAGATATATTGCTTAATAGATGAAAAAGTGTGTTTTCAATGTCCCACATAGGTTAAAAAATTGAGCAATTTTTTGAGTCATATTATAAAAAGGACCAAAAATGATTCCAAATCTGAATGAAAAACTTGACTTATAAGACGTATAATTTTTTTTAAAAATATTTTAAATACTTAGTTTAAAATATTATATATATTTAAACTAATTTAAAATCTATGAAAAGTTTATAATCTTATTAATGTTTAACTATATATTTTTAACTTTATCAAGGATTATATAGTATATTAACTTATAAAAAGTTAAGATGTTATCAATTTTAATGTCAAAAATATTTATATAGTTTTTAAATTATTTTTAAAGAATATATGAATTTATTTTTAACAGATCCAATATTGTATCATCCAAATTTAAATCAGTATTCAAATATTCTAATATTCTAATTTTTACAATGGGTCATGACGGATCTCATATCGAATTTATAAATAATTAATATTGGATTAAATCAAAATTTTATATATTTTTTGAATAATGTGAAAATATATACATAACACCACTTAATTTTTATAACTAAATTATGTTATCAAATATTTTTGTCTACAAATATAACAACGCACGTACGTAACTATATTTTAGTAATTTTAATTAACATAACACAAACCATATATAATATTAATAAGTAAATATTAAACATTAAAATAAAAAGAAAATTCATTATAAAGGAGGACTAGCTAAAAATTTGTCCATCTACATATTTTTTTGTAAATTATCACTTTTTTTTTAAACTACTCCTACTACTAGATTAATACCATTTTTCCAAAAAAAAACCATTAAAAAGAAGATTTTTTTTTTTCATTTTAGACAGTTTTAAGTAGATTTTTACCTTGATGAAAGTTGTTCTGAAAATTCTATAATAAGTATTCTGGCGAGATAAAATTATTAGATTACGTATTCTACCATTTGTTAATGGTTTGAAAATATTATATTACTTATTCTAGCAATCATTCATGTTTTAGGATTTTTAGAATGAAAATATTAGAATACTTATTCTGAAATATTTAGAATACACATTCTAATGTTTTTAGAATAGTACATGATTTAGGAAATTTAGATTATGCTTTCTAGTAATTAGAATACGTATTCTGAGACTTTTAGAATATGTATTCTTAAAATTTTAGAATATCCAAAAGGATAATGACTTAATTTTAAAAAAATTTAAACAGAAATAAAAGCTAATGACTGAATCAAAAAATATATAATCGTAAATATTTTAAAAATAATTTCAGTTAATAAATAAAAATCGTATTTAAAAATAATTTAAAATATAGCAAAGATAATGACTGAATCTTAAATATATAAAATCATAAATATTTAAAAACTAATTTCAGTTATCAAATAAATATTGTATTTAAAAATAAAGTTATTAAATATTTTATGTTATTAAATAAAAATCATATTATTTAAACATTATTTTTTGTGTCTATACATTTTAAAATTGAAAAATAATTATTTTCAATTTATGTTTTTAAATATCTGATTTAGTTTAATGATAGTAAAATAAATATAATCTAAAACACTAATAATATTTTATAATTATATAAACTAACAAAATATCAAGTACATATTTTTTCGCGCTTCACAATGTGGGTTACTATCTAGTTATGTATATGTAAATGTACATGTATTAGAAAAGAGCAAATCTTAGCTAGCTAATGTAGTAATTAGATGCGTGGAGGGATTTAAAAGATACAAAATATATAAACAATAAATAATTTTTTTTTATTAATAGTTTTCTTTTTATTAATTTATTAGAATTACTAAGTAATTTTTAATAATATATATGAAATGAAAAATTGATATTTAAATAATATAAATTTTAAAGAAATATATTTTAAATATAAATTATTGTTAATAATAGTTCTACTGGTTAATATATTTCCTCATTCAAAATTTGACTCTGTTTTTCTTTCACTAAAACCACAAGAATTATGTTCATGAGACTTATATATATATATATATATATATATATCTTTGATTTCTTGGAAATAATATCACGGGTTACTATAACAAAGTACAGGTTAATTTAAAGCCCCAGTTAATATAACAAACTACATGTTAATTTAAAAGTAGCGAGTTATTTTTATTTTTTTTTGAATTTCTTTATAAAATCATATTAAATAATAAAAAAAATTTTTTAAAAAAAACCACCCGCGCTAGCTCATTACATATGAGTCTAGATTTAAAGTAGAATTGATTATTCGAATTTAAAAACACTCAAACTTAAGTAAATCATACGGATGAATGATTATGCTCAATCAACATCTCGAATGAGTTTGAGTGTTTTATCTAACTTCAGTTTCGTGAGTGATATTCTTTTCTTTGATTTTATTGGTAATTTGAATTTTAGTGGTTTTCGTCTGTTATTGAATCGATTGCAATTCAATAGATTTTTTTTCTATGTTTTTCTTTTTGTTTTTATTTCTTGTTTTGTTTAATTCTTTTTATTAATTTTGAAAGGTCTTTGATAATTGTTAAATTGGGTTTATCAAGTACATATGTTAGATTCAGTTGATTAATACATTTAAGAAATTTTCATTAGCAGAGGCTTTTTTGTTTATTAGTTTTAGACTAAACTTATGTTTCTCACTTAAAAGTGTTTTAATGTTTGATTTTTAATTAAATTTAGTTTTGGGATTTATTTGGTTTTCACTCAACTAGATAAACTACTTTAAAATTTATAAAATCATATTAATTTGTCAATGTTTCAATGCTTAACAACTTTATACTTACGTACACAACTACAAACAAATTAATAATTTTTATTCCTTAATCAAAAATTATTTTAAATCAAATAAATTAATTAAGAATACTTTAACAACTACAAACAATTTATTAATATTGAAATTTTATTTTTTAACCAATTTCCAAAAAAAAAGAACATGATTCCACGCTGTACTCTTGTATGTATTAACTCTGTGATTTGGCGACCCAAGTATTTGAGTTCGCTCTCCGGGTTAGGTTTAAAAACAATTTTTGTGTTTTTTCAGTGATAAAGCAAAAAAATATAAAATAAAAAACAACAAAGAAGGAATCCGGGTGGGACTTGGACTAATAAAGAAGAAACGAAGCAATTGAAAAAAAAAAACGACGAGAAGCGTCTTCTTCCTCTCCAAATCCAATTCTTCGCGAACTTTCTTTTGTTAAGGTAATTATTCAACTTCAATCCCTTAAAGCTCATAAAAGCTTTCCTGTTTTTTCGGATTTCTTCAAATATTTAGTTTCTAGGTTTTCTCACCTTCCCTTCAGATAACATCGAAAGACTTGGTATAAACTCGCTTCAAATCTACTTCGTTAAAACTTTGTTTGTGTATTCGTTAGTTCTAATTACCCTCCAACGGTTTCAATTTTCACGAATTTCTCATACATTGTTTTAGAAAAGGAGTATAGTGATTACTCTAGTTTCTTCGTTATCTTTAGCATACACGATTGGTTTCATTGTATAATTGCGGAATGACAAAGCGAAATTAAGCTGCGGAATGCAATAAGCTACTAAATACTCACTTATTTTCATTGTATTGTTTGTTGTCTTCTGTGATTTCTCCGTTTACTGAATATTTTTGGCTTGTTGTTGCTTCAGTGTTACTAGAAAGAGGTTGGTGATATGATTTCAAGTGAAGCGTTTCCCCTTATGCAGGTAACTAGAAATTTTTCTCAGATTGATGAATAAAAGTGCCTTGTTTGTTTATAGATTTTGATTTTGATATATACATGAATGATGTTTTCCATGGAGATACAATATTTTCATGTAGTCTTAAAGTTAAAGGTCGATTAATAAAGATAACTCTGTCATATTTACAGAAAAATTCTTAAAATTTCATCGAACTTATAGAGGCTGAAAAATATAGATATTCAAGTATCTTTAAGGAAAAAGTCCAATTCAAAACAAAAGATGATAAATCCTACTCAAAGGTTCTTATACTAGGGTTCTTGTACTTACGTTCCGAGTAATTTTGGCAGGAAATCATGCTTGAGTTTCGTGCTGGTAAGATGTCATTGCAGGGAACAAGAGTTGTCCCTGATACACGGAAAGGACTTGTCCGCATAGCTAGAGTAATGTCGACACTCATATTTTCCATTTAATATATCACATATGAATTATTTCTGTTGAATTTTGTTCTGTTGAATGTTAGAGTGTGTCAGCTTTTCCTGTGGCCATATTATTGAAATTGAAGCATCTCAGAGTTTGAATATGTACATTACTGTTTCTCTGCACAATTAATCTGATTTTTTTCTTCCAACCCTCTTTTTTAGGGTGATGAGGGACTGATTCATTTCCAGTGGCTTGATCGAAGCCTGAATGCAGTAGAAGATGTATCTTTTGCACTTCTCTTTTATAATTTTAGAAATGGATTAAAGGTTATCCAAGTTTCAAGTCTTTGCTAGGCCAATGGATTTTTTCCCTAGCCTATCAACTCTCTTAGCTTGATCCATCTGGGAGATCTTTTTATGGCTGAATATAACAAATTTGAGGACTTACTAATGGTTTCTATTACAAAATTTTCTCCTTGACCATACCATATGTAGGATCAAATTATATTCCCTGTTGAAGCTCTATTTGAAAAGGTATGTCCATTCAGTTGAGGTTTCTAACATATGAAATATAAATTTCGGATTGTGACCACAGCATACTTTGTTTCTGTTTTAGGTTAACCAATCATCCGACAGGGTGTATATTCTGAAGTTCAACAGTGATGACCGCAAGTTATTCTTTTGGATGCAGGTCACTTGCTAGCTTGTTTTTTTTTCATGATACGTGTTCACGTAATCACTTTCATCTTGCTTCATTGTTGATCTTTCATCTTATTTTTTCTCATAACCTTTTTTCTAACTTATTTTGCAGGAGCCGAGAGCTGAAGGTGATGTAGTGCTGTGCTCTTTGGTCAATCAATACCTCAATCAACCACTAGGTACCAATGTCTTTCTTGCTGTTTAACCTTCCAACTTACGTGATCGGAGAACTAGTTTACTTTTCCTTTAGTAAATTTTCTTTGATACTTTCATTTCATATCTTGCTGGCGTTTTGTTTGCCAACACGGATTTGGGAATAATTTCATGGTACTAATATATATAAGGAGCTTTCTTTTCCAAAGAGCATGAATCACAGTTCCTCTTCGTCAGGTCATGTAATCTTTTCCATTATCGAGTTGACTTTAGTGCCAAGATTTACTTATTAATCTAGATGCTAAATTATTGTTCAGGAAATCAAGAAAACAATATATTCATCATAACATAATGAAACAATCTCATAATCATATAATAGAGTCCAAATGTATCAAAGAACCAATTCCATTATCAAATAAAAATAAAATTAATCAAACCAAGAAATCATCTGGTTTTGAGATATTTTGCTTGAAAGGGAGACTGTCACGCTTGAGGCATTTTGTCTATAAGTTCTTCCGAGAACAATTAATCGGTGCCTAGACAGCTAAACTGTTTCCACTGCCAACATAGAGTGTACAGTAAAATTGCCCCGGATGGGTGGCTCCTAGATAGTAGAGCGTTGGTTCAAATCCATGTCTTGCTTGCTTTTATATTTCATTAAGTCCAGAGTTTGTTGTACCATTGAGAGACCTGCATTTTTAAAATTTTCTGCACTAATGGATCTTGAGTCTGACTAAAAATTAGTATATGCCACTATTGACTGAAATGTGAAGAATTTTATAAAAAAATTGAAAGATCAGATTTGCAATAATATGTTCAATTCTTTGCTTGTTATTTGTTGGTTATTCTAAGAAAAGTTTGAAGTGAGGAGGTAGAATGTGACTTGTTTGTTTAGGACACAAAAACTTCTCTTATCACAGATGGACGGCACAAATTGTAGCCTTTTTGGTTGAAACTGTCATTAAGACTCTTCATTAATTTGCATATGAGCGTGTATTAGACTCCTCATCTTTCTGTGTATTAGACTTGCTCTAGATAATGACAGTAGTGAAGGGTTAGTCACTTGCATAGCAGGACAAGGTTGAACCAATCTAATAAATTTTCTTGTGAACCAGAGTTTCCTGATGAAGGACACGCTGCTGCTGTCACAGAGGAAGTGGAAGACATGGCAGAAGATGATGTTTCATCTAGGTACTGATTAATGTTAAAGTGATAGTCTGGCTTTTAGTTTTGGAAAGAATGTAAACTGGCTTACCATTCTCTTCCAAAATGGGTTGATTTTCTTTGTGGTTAGTGTCAAGAAACATATATTGTCTAGCTGCCTTTTCTTATGTTAAGTTTGTGGAATGCTTTGGTAACTTTCATCCTACTTTGCACATTAAAGTTTCTCTAGACATAGCAACTCAGGGGCTGCTAAAAGCTATCAGCATCTCTGTGATGGTGTGATTCTGAAAGTTGAAATTTCAGGGTCATATAAAGAATGTATTACCAATAGTTTTTCTTTAATCATGTGAAGATTTTCAAAGGATATGCTTGATTTGGAGTTGAGCACCATGTGAAAAGACACTATCATTTATCTGTAAATGGTATTTTAGCTTATTTGAAACAGAATGCCTTATATGAAAAAAATTTCATTCTTCATAGAGCTGGAAACATGGTTGTACCAAATTTGTCTACAGAGGTCAGTGACGTGACATCTTCGTCTGGACCAGTTAAGCTGGCAGACCTGCAAAGAATTCTGAGCAACCTCTCTTCTGGCCCTGTTGGTACAATTCTCTATCTCTAGAATCTCCTCCTGTCAATAAGCTTTTCTCTTGTCCCCCTTATACTCATTCAGGTACGGTGATATTGGTTTAGGTATTTCTGGAGGTGAAGATGAAGGTAAATGTTTTTTCTATTTGTAGTATGATGTGGTGCAAAAAACATTATATATTCAAGCCAAAGTCTGTATGGCTTGGAGATAGCAGTGCCCAATTTTGCTCCATGATCAACTATCTGCTTCATCTGTTATTGTTCTCTCTCTGCCATTGTTTCCCTATTTACCACATCGTCCTCTCATGTTGAATCTTATAAAGGCATAGCATTAGGAGATATCTTAAAGCCGGAGTTGATTATGCCATTGCTTGAGATGTTACCAGTACAAGAACAACTATCTCCGCATTTACCTGAGGTAATTTTTGGGCTTTCTATATTCTATCTTTTGAAAATGTCATAGATAAGACCAAGTCAAGTTATGAATTTAGGTATAGAGGATAACTAGATTATGAAATGGTTTAGGGGTAAGATTGTACAGATGGTTGTAGTGTTATACCTGAAATTTATATATGTCGATGAATTGTATATTGTTTGAGACGGGAATGGCCACTGTGACAAGGTGATGATGGTATTCAACCCAGTAAACTCCTATATTCAATCCATAGATTAGAATTGATTAACAGGAAATGTTTCCAAACTCTTGAGTTCTTGACCAATGCCCGAACCAAAACATTTTTTAACCTCTTAGCTCTCTAGCTAACCAACTCAACTATTGTTGCGGAGCTGTGATCATAGCTACAATCAACTACATACCGGCTTGACTAATTTCAATGGTCATGCATTAGACTAACCCAAAGTCTAATCACAGGGTCACTGTAGAGCAGAAGATATACTGGAGTTGCTGCAGAGCCCTCCTTTTCGTCAACAAGTAGATGCATTTACCTATGTAAGCCTCTCTGTGACAATGTTGTTCCCATTCTTGGTTCAATATTCTGACTCTAAACTTTAATCTTTCTTTAGGTACTTCGCACAGGACAAATTGATTTGACTCAGTTTGGTATAGACCCAAGTAAATGTGAGTTAGATTTTTACAATAAAATTTCCAGAGGCATTTTAGTCTGTTGTTTCATTTTGATAATAGCAGTTTTTAACTCTTGCAGACAAGTTTACAGTCCTCTCATTCCTGGAGGCACTTGAGGACTCGGTTTCGACACAACCGAAGGATGCAATGGATGAGAGTTAAATTATTTCATATGCTCAAACTTATGACATTTCAATCATCTTCGTTGTTTGATGGATTGAGAGGTTTTATGGAGTTTTCTTGGAAGTATTGGATTTTATTTTAACAAGAGATTTTCAGAAATTTGTCAGTTTTTATTTTATTATCCAATTGTCAATATTAGAAATTTATTAATAAAAAGTAAAGCAAAATACATGTTTAACCCGGTGAACATTCTTGGAATTAGGTAGATAGGTTGTTAATTTCAACTCCGACAATAGAGATGATTAATGCAGATGCGCTTCAAAAACAAACTCACTGAAGCCAGTTTCTGCCAAGTAAAAGCAAGCGAACAGATCCATTGTCTTTGAACTTGCTGCCCCTGTTTTCGAGTTTTCTCCCTTAGTTATGTTGACAAACGGAATCGCTGAAATGCCCTTGCCAGATGATGTTTTTGAGGATGCCAAGCCGTTATGGACCAGTTACTTAGTGGGTCATTTCATTGGAGATGCGCCTCATATTGGTACGGTTCATGTGACAGTTAATAGGATTTGGACATAATGCAGCTCTGATTGATGCACATTTTACCAGTTCAAAGACGTTTTTGTTTTGTATTGAGAATCCTTAGATTCGTGAAAGTGTCCTCAATTGCCGATTCTGGCATATTGCGGATGTAACATTGGTTTTAAATGCTTGGAGTCTAAGTACAATCCATTCCCAACCAGACCTAACTTCGATGCCTCTTTGGGTTGATTTCAAAATTGTCCCGGATCGACTCTTCTCTCACAAGGGTTTGAGTTTTCTCTTAAGTATCATTGGTTCACTCAAGAAGTTGCACCCAAATACAGAACGTTGCACATGTTTAGATATAACTCGTCTTTTGGTCTCAGTAAACTCAAAAAAACATTGCCAGAAAAAATTGCCTTACGGAAAAGGATGGTTCAAATATTCTAATTCTAGTGAGTTTCTCAAGGTTACCCCCACGCTGCTCGGGGTGTTCTAAATGGGGTCATCTTCATAAGGAGTGTACTCGGGTAATGAAGATTTTGATAAATGAGTCTCGTGTTGAGGAGAATACGGTTGTTGTCAATACTATTGAAGTTACTGAGAATCGAGAATTGGTTGCACAAAAAGATGATGTTAAGGAGGGTGAGGTAGTCCAGGAAACAGAGCAGCTTGAGGATATTAGTAAGTTTTCTGTCCCGAGCCAGGAAATGGAAAAAATTGAAAATATTTCATTTACGGAAGGAAAAGTTACAGAGGAAATTGAAGCAGATACTATGGTTGATGGAAACCTGCAGGAGGGGTTAGTAGAAACTGGTGAGGGAAAAAATGGGGATATAGAAGCGTTATAGGAGAATGAATGGTCTCTGGTGGGAAAATAGGAAAGACAAAACTTACAAAAGCTAGGGATAAGCATGGTTCCTCCACATGAAATAAAGGATAAAACAGAGGCGGCCTCTCCATCTGGATTTACCATTTTGGCATCTATTCATGAGGATGAGGAACCTGTAGTAGGAAAGATTGATGATCAGGGATCAACTAAAGAGTTTCCTCCATTAGGGGTGGTGAAGAAAAAAATAACTAGGAATTATAAGAACAAAGCAAAGCTGCAGAACAATACTAATGTGTCTCTCAAGGAGCAAAGCGCATGTACTAACTCAAATCAACCAAAAAGAGCTTCTAAGAAGCACTGATCCAATGATATCTCTCTTCTCATGGAACAAACGTGGTTTCAATAAACCACGAAAGCAAAATGTATTTCGTACTTGGTTACAGTCTGCGAAACCTTCTCTAGTAGGTATTGTTGAAACACGAGTGCAGCAGGAGAATTGCAATGCTATCTTTGCTGCTGTATTCCCAAATTGGATTTTAGTTAACAATTATGATCATCATCACTTGGGAAGGATATGATTGTGTTACGCAAATAATGTGGCCATTAAGTTCGCAAAGTATTATGTGTTGGATCACGACCTCGTCGGGAGAAGAATTTATTTGCTCGAGTGGTTATGCTTCAAATTTCCGGACGGAAAG
The DNA here is from genome assembly GCA_963922655.1 of Cardamine chenopodiifolia. Classification (NCBI taxonomy): domain Eukaryota; kingdom Viridiplantae; phylum Streptophyta; class Magnoliopsida; order Brassicales; family Brassicaceae; genus Cardamine; species Cardamine chenopodiifolia. The sequence continues at coordinate 8,999,709 of OZ000486.1, read as the reverse complement.
AGTTCAATTATGGGAGAAACTGAAGTATTGTTATGACGTATTTGTTAAGCGTGTGGTGCCATAGATTATTCTAGGAGATTTTAATGAAACTTTATCCATGATCTTGCTTATGTGGGCTCTCGATACACATGGTGGAACAGTTAGGAGGAAAATCCTATTGGTAAAAAATTGGACAGAGCTTTGGTGAATAATGTGTGGTGTAATCGTTTCTCACAATCTTTTGAAACTTTCAAGGCTGAAGGAATTTCAGATTATGCGTGATGTTGGGTTCAATTAACTGCGTCTATTCCGAGTAGTAGGAAGCTTTTCAAGTATTTTAACTACTTACTAGAGCATTCTTTGTTTATAGAGAAGGTTAAAAATTACTAGGATACCACAACAGAGTTATACCATTCAAGGTCTGCTCTGTTCTTATTTCAGAGGAAACTAAAGCTGCTAAAACTGATATTAAGAGAACTAAATCGCTCACGACATGGTGATATCACCAAACGTGCCCGTGAAGCTTTTTAGGATCTTTGTAGAAAACATAGTAGGTTTCTTCTAGATCCCTCTGTAAACAATGCAAGAGAGGCGAATGAACCTCATCAAACTTGGCAGCAGCTAGCGGGTATAGAAGAAAGTTTTTTTTGTCAAAAATAAAGAGTAACTTGGCTGCAATATGGAGATCAAAATACCTCTTTTTCACAAAACAGTGCAAGGGAGACAGGCGAGAAACATGATTCGTATGTTAACTTTGGAAAATGGAGAGACTATAATTGATTCACAGGATATTAAGAAGGCAGCCGCATAACACTTTGAGAAGTTTCCAACTCAATCACCACCTGCTTACCAACCTGTGATATTGAGTTTCTTGGGGAGCTTATTGAGTATCATTGTCCTCCTCAAACTACCCAGGATCTGGTAGCTTCAGTTTCACCGACTGAGATCAAGAGAATTTTATTTACTTTACCTGTTGATATATGCCCTAACCCGGATGGATTCACAACGGATTTTTATAAGGCAACATGGTCAATTGTCGGTAATGATTTTGTTACAGCAGTTCAATCGTTCTTTGTGTTTGGGTTTATGCCTCGTAGTGTCAATGCTACCATTTTGACGCTGATTCACAAAGCAAAGAGTATGAAAGACTATCGGCCGATTGCGTGTTGTAACATCATTTACAAACTCATATCGGAAATATTGGCCAGTCTTTTGAACTGCATCCTACCATATCTTATTGAGCAGAATCAGTGTGCATTCATCAAAGACTGACTTCTTCTTGAGAATGTGTTGTTGGTGACTGAACTCGTCAAAGATTATCAAAAGACCAACATTCAGCTAAGATGTGCCTTGAAACTTGGCATTGCCTAAGCGTTTGACACAGTCCAATGTGATTTCATTGTCAAAATTCTTCAACCCATGAATATACCTGAGCAATTTATCCACTGGGTATACTTGTGTATGTCTACGACAACCTTCTCTGTATTTATAAATGGTGAGCTTGGGGGTTTCTTTGGAAGCTCCAGAGGCATTAGACAGGGATCCTCTATTTCTCCTTATCTATTTGTCATCGTAAAAAATGTGCTATCTAGATTACTCAACAAAGGTGCAGCGGTTGGTATGTTTGGTTTTCATCCTCACGGTTGAGATGTCAACATCACCCACCTGAGTTTTGCGGATGATGTAATGATATTCACGAATGGGAAAAAGACATCAATTCAAGGGATAATGACCATCTTGTCATAATTTGGAACCATGTCAGGTTTACTCATAAACCCAAACAAGTAATCAATTTATTTAGCTTGAAGAATAGACGGAGAAGCTTTGCCAGAAATACAGAGGCATCACATACCCATTAAGACCTTACCGATTTGCTATCTACGCCTACCTCTCACAAATAAGGTAATAATGAAACAAGATTATGAACTTTTCCTTGATAAAATCAGGTCCTGGTTTCTAGCTTAGAGTAGTCGAAACCTGCCCTACGCTGGTCATCTCCAACTTATTCAGGCAGTAATAATGACTATGGTAAACTTTTGGTGCTCTGTTTTTTAATTACCGATATGCTGTTTCGATACCATTAACAGTTTATGCAGTGCTTTTCTGTGGTCGGGGTCACCAAATAATAACGCAAAAGCTAAAGTTTCTTGGGAGGATGTGTGTAGGCCAAAGAAAGAAGGAGGATTGTGTGACTCGTCTCGAATATATGTTCTCAGTTTGATTTGGAGACTTTTCTAATCATCAAGATCTCTGTGGATTGCTTGGGTAAGAAGGTACTTATTCGTTCCCATTCTTTTTGGGATATGAGTGAAACTGTGGGGTCTTGGGTTTGGCGTAGACTATTAAAACTTTGAGATGTGGCTGCTGGGTTTCTGAAATAAAAAGCCAGGGATGAATGTTAACCAATTTTTTGGCTGGAAAATTGGCACTCCTATGGCAAACTTCTAAACAGAGTGAGTGTAGCAGAACCACATATTTTGGGAATAAGTAAATATGCCATGGTCTCAGAGGTGATCTCCTCTTTGATTTGGTTACGCAGACAACACCAAAGTACACAATTGGGGGATCTAGTCAACACCATTAGGGACATGCCTCTGATCTCTCGGACTGCAGATACGGACATTCTTCTTTGGCGATGCAAAGATGGAAATTAGAGGATAGTATTCTCAGCTATCCAAACTTGAGAACATATTCGACACAAAATCAACTCTGCCAGCTGGAATCACATCGTATGGTTTACACAAGGGGTCCTTCGTTTCGCTTTCACCACATGGCTAGCGATTGAGGATAGACTAGCGACTGGTATGCGTGCACAAAATTGGGGTGAAAGCCAAGACTGTCTGTTTTGTCGGGAACCAAAGGAGTTTCGAGATCACATCTTTTTTGCATGCCATTACTCTTTTATAGTTTGGATGGAACTCAGTGCAACCTTACTTTGACGAACCATCTCCCCTTATTGAACCACTACCATCTCCCCTTATTGAACCACTACCATCTCCCGTCTATCGACTCACATGTATAACAAGATGGACTATATTCTCATTCGTCTCTGTTTTCAAACAACAATATATCATATATGACATGAACGAAATGGTAGAAGACATCATCAGACATCACAATTCCTCCCAGCTGGCTGAGATCATTGATAAGATGATTTACTCCCAACTGGCTGAGATCATTGATAAGACGATTTACTCCCGCATCGCATCTTTGCATTATCTCCTGGATCAAAGTATGCACATATGATGAATTGATGGAGTTCTACTCGGAGCCATCGATCAAGATCTCGTAGTCATTAGAAAGCCTCTCTTTTTCCGTTTCGATAGTTTAATGCTTGCATTTCTAAAATTTGTTCTTTATCCATGTAAATAACATTTTTTGATGATAAATAAATTTAACATTTCATCAAAAAAAAAAAAAAAACAAATTATGTTATTTTAACTCTACTGCTTTTCGTTATGGCTTTCGTTTATGATCGTCTACGTTTTTATGTCTGTTTAACCAATTGCTACTGTGTTATGTTTTTAGTGACATGAGAGACAACTCTGTTAATCAGTCATCGATCAAACCACATGTATTGGTCTGATCCTGATTTATTTTCTTGATGTTTTTTCATGTGTGACTGATATTATGTTTAGTTAACTCTGTTGTAATAATGAAAAGCTACGAATATAAGAAAAATATGCTTAATGAAAATATGGAGTATTTTCATAATTTGTTTATTAATATGGAAAAGATATGCAATATTTTCGTAAATTTGTGTCTCATATTCAAGAGTGTTTTGAGTTTATCATAAGGTTGTCATCTCTTGTGTGGCGCTCTTCGATCCGTCATCTTGTTCGCTGTTCATTTCATCCAACTCTTTAAGTAGAGAGTGTCGCACGACTAGCTGCTTAGACCCATCTCCGATCATGACACTTTTTTCTATATCATTTGATATTAGAATTAAAAGCTCCTACCCCAAATGAAAAAAAACTGAGATTATATAGAGCTCTTACACAATGGTTATAAAGTCTAAAAGAAGAAGAAAATCGCAAAATTAAATGAGAAAGTAATCATTGGAGATTTAATGAGAAAATCGTCCAAATAAGGAAATAATCGTTGCATGTATCTTGATAGCTTGGCAAGGAAGTGTTTTGTCCTAGGAAGTCTCTTGTTCACTTGGAGGGTCTCTAAAACACACTCAAACAGATGCGGAAATGATGAGGACATCAGAATCATGCTAGACTTGGAGCAAACCAAACCAGCCTCAGCCAAGCCACCCGATGACAAGGCATGCCATACCGGAGACGAGGAAAAAGTAGGATTATGTTTTCCAACACTCAAAACACTTGAGTACATGAGTTGTCCTTGAATATTCACTCGGAAATAGCATATTTTAAGGAGATTGATCGAGTCAGAATATGCTTTGAACGATAGTATTATGATTTGGAACACGAAGCCCAACCCGAAGACGAGGATCCAAGAAAAGCATGTTTCATATCAAGTTCACTCAAGAATTCAGCCTCTCCTCGTGTTTTCACCAAGAAATTTCATATTTGGAAAGTTCTTATCGAAGAAAACCAAGGCATAACCGAGCCAAATTCAAAGATGGTACACGAATTCCTATTTTGGCCAATACCGACCGGTCTAAATCAAAAGAAGCCCTAAACCAATTGGAGATCAACGGTATGATGTTTTATTTAACTCCTAAGAAGACTACAAGGCGTTTTAAAGCTGCCAAAACGACACAATATATTCTCACTCATGAATCAAAGGAAGCATCAAGACTTGCCATATTTGGAGCCAAAAGGGATCAATCAGCAACAAATCCTTTCTGCATCATTCCCATGCCTATTGAAGACTCCCAACAACATCCAGAATGTATCTAGATACCCCACCTTTGGTCCGAAGCTTTCAAGATTCAAGCATCATCAAACTTGCCTTATTTGGTCTGATTTGATCATGAAGCCTCCACCAGCTCTTTCTTTGTTATTTTTGCGATTTCTTTTATTTATTAAGGCATATATCCATTGTAGTCTGAGCCTATAAAAACTCATCTTGTGCCTCCATGTAAATCAACCTCAATAAAAAATTAAAGTCAATAAGAAACAATTTTTCTTCTTTTTCACAATGTTGTGATTTCTTTGTGTTTCTTTCATTAATTCTTATTTGAGTGATTCAATTAAGTTCTTTTGAGTATGCAAATCGAGTTGTTTGAGTGATTCAAACTTTTAGTTTTGTTCATCAATTGAGTGAGTCAATCATTTCACTCCATCTCTATCTTCTATTCCATCTTCTGCTTAGCAGTGGAATGGAATCCTCTTAATCATCAAGTGATTAGGATATAGAGTTATTTTGTGCCTATATCAGGAAAGAGCCGTTGGAATTTGATTGTGTTTGACTCCAGAAAAGGCAAGTTTAGTCTCTTTTGAATCTGTATGATCAAGTGTGGGATTTTGAACCTTAGGACGTGTCATGTGAGTAGAAAGCCTCTAAAATGCAGCAGTATTGATAAAAGAGCTGTTGAGTGTGAACACAAGTGTGAATGCTACTAAATAAGGCTAGTATAGATTTGACTTGCTGTTTTGAGACTCCAGCTGGTTGGGATGAATGTTAACAAATTTTTGGGCTAAAAGTAAAACCTCTTATGTTCATAGATTTTTTCAGAGTCGTGGTTTCAACTGATGATAAGTTGGATACACGAGTTTCCTTATTTACTCCTAGTTTTTGAACTTTTTTGGTTTACTCCTAAACCAGCTTGAACCAAGCATGATTTTCTTTGATCATTCTCCTTAGATACATGGTTTGATGATGAAAATCAATGCTCACTATTTGGTTGAGTAAAATTTGATTTGGGCTTTGTTCCTCCTTTTGGTCCGGTTTTGGGTGGTTCTTTGACAGAGGGATTGAGGTCTAGAGAGAACAAGTCAAAGAAAATCGTCTCTCCTTCACCAATGACTTGCTCACCAAGGAAGATCATATCTCCATAACTCTTGGCTAGACCAACATATCCGTTGATCCTTAGCTCCTCATCATTGATTGTTCTTATGCCTACACCATGCCCTCATTCTTCAAGAAGTTTCGACCTTGAAACCTTTTTTCCTACACATAGATAATTCAAGTTAGTTTTACCTGAATTGTTTGAGATCTTAGAAAATTACCTCGGGTTCGATCTTGTTGGTAAGAATCTGGTGGTTCTTCTTTGGTTAACATGAAGTAAATGGCACTTTTATCTCTGTGCGTTGAGGTTTTGAGCAGATCTGGTTCCAAAATTCCTTGTTGATCAAAGAGTATGCTTTTCTTTGATGTTGCTTCTCCTTGGTCTTTGTATTTCACTATGTTAAATGTTCTTTTATTAACACTCAAGGGAAAGAACAAGTGCATTGTTACAAAATTATTCCAAAACTGAATAAGGTTTGGAATTTCACTTACTTGGATATCACGAGACGTGTTCTGCATTGAATCATTCTTGACAATGGTTACCTTTTAAAGAAATGTCACATGGTGTTGGATGGTGCATTGTCATCACACGTGGTTCATGGTCAGCTGGATCATACTCTAAATGTTTCTCCTCAACATCTATACCATTTTTAACTTTTTTTGAACAAGAAAAGTGTATTATCACTTCATGAGAAGTACTGAAATTTTTTTTGGCTCAATTGATGATTTATCTTAGAATTTTCTGTTTCTGGTTCCAAAAGTGTGCCGGGGGGGGGGGGGGGGGGGAGGGGTGATCTCTTGTCTAGTTGGGCATTCCTTAGCACAATGTCCTATGTGTTTACACATTTAACATTTCACTTCATTTAGATTCAGAGTTTTATAAAACTTACCATGTGTTTGTGTGCCTTGCAATTTACAAAACGGATTTGAACTTGAATTATATTGAGTCTTCTCTTTTTGAATTGCTGGTGGGTGCTCTCTTAGTTCCTTTATTTTAGGATTTTGGTTCTTGACCAAATTTGGTGCATCCTTTTTGTCATTTGTCTGCTGTGTTTCTCCTAAACATGTTTCAACATCTTTTGCCAAAGACAAGTGCGTGACACCAGAAATTAATAATTTAGAAACATATGGAACTAGGTTAGGATTCACCTCAAGTGTTACCGCCATTTGAACAATCTCGGGTTATTTATGGGCTTTTGGTTCACACCAATTGTTAGGAAATTGTTTGCTCGGATTTCTTTCATTCTCGTGGTAGATTTCAGTCTAATTGAATTGATCTTGGCTGAGTAGTTGTACTAGAGGTTTGGATGGTTCACATGTGCCTTTCTCATTCGTGGTGTAATCTGTTGGCTTAAAACTTCACAACTTAGGATTTGATCTGCTTTTTGGTTTGTTCAACCCTTTGTTGTTGGGAAATCCTTTGCTAGGTGCCCCTTGTTCTTATGCAAATCTTGGATTCCGCCAAGTTAAGTCTCACAGTTTCAAAGTGATGAGGCCATCCATTGTGAATTCAAAATACCAATATTAGACCCCAACGACATACCAATTGTGAGGGAGGGCCCCATTACACGAAATAAACTCAAGACACTCAGGAAAAATTTTCAATAACGCTGTACAAGCTATATTGACCGAAGAAGAAGAACAATTATCGAGCTACACCGCGTACCACGTAGCTGCTGCCAAGAAAAATGAAGCTCCATGGTCCAAAGAAATAACAAATAATACACCAGAGGTAAGCTCTCATTTCCCTCAAAAAATACCACATTTAATCACATTTGGTTGAGAGACATTATAGGAAACACGAGCGAAACAAGAAATAGCCAAGAGCACCGAGAATCACTGAGGTAACACCGAGAAGAAAACACCAGGAACTACAAAAGAATTCCCTCGGGCAAGATTGCTAAGGCTCGATATTCACCAACAAATCAATTCCCATGAAGCGAGTGCTCGAGTCGGAATCAAGAGATTTTTTGTGGAAACAAAGCTGGTATGTGAAAATCCTATCGTCGAGTTTGAAGACCGAGGAGACACGACGGAGTTTTCTACAGCAGAAGCCACTCAAGCGTTGAAGCTAGGATCAAAATTACACTCGGAAACCTATAAAGAAAAGCTTAACTACCAAGAAGAAACAAGCGATGACCAAGATCGTATCAAAGATACCCGAGGATGCTTCAACGATGAGCTTTCGAGCTTCAACCTCACCCGCGCCAAGGTAAGTCGAGTGAATTCAATTTTTGCTGTCTTTGCAGGTTCAAACTGAAGACTCTAGTTCTATTAGATTTTCTTAAACATTTAGTTATTTATTTTAAATTACCATGTAAGCCGAGATGTAAAAAACGACATAGTTTTCTTTAGTTTTGTGTTTTTCTTTTACTTGTTATGTTTTACTTTTCTCAGCTCTAGGGCTAGCTGATGGACTCTTATAAAGTCCCCCTGCACCTATGTAATATTATTTACCTTTGATTTATAAAATAACGCAGTTCTCTTAAGAACAAAGCCCTACCTATTGCAACTTATGCGCGACTACCCCCTAAGCTCGAGAGAAACCCTTGCCGTATCAGAGACTTATCACCCATCTGTGTCGCAATTTGATCCATCCTCACAGCCATACTTGAATCCAAGAGAGAGCGCATGCCAGCTCGTCGATTCCTCGCATCTCTTCCATCTTCTTAGTTTCAAAGAGAGAGCTAAAACCGACTTTGGAACCTCCATCTCTATCATCTAGTCTTTGTTACTCGAGGGCTATATCATATGGTATCAGAGCCCAAGCGGTTCTACATCTGGTTGTGTCGGTTTCTTTTGTGTCTTTATTGCAAGCTTTCCTAGTTTTTCTTAGTTGAAAACCCTAGAAAAACCCATAAAATTTTCGCACATAAAATTTAGTTTATTTCATTTTACAAAACCTTTTAAAACCCATAAAATTTTATTGTCTTATTTTTTGTTTAATTTATATTATCAGAATTTTATAAAAAATATCAAAAAAGAAGAAGTAAATATAAGATTAAAAATTGTTCACGAGTTTGTTGAGTTGTGGTTTCTGTTGAGCATATCACCTAGTGTTCTCAGTTGATTGTAGGAGCACCTTGGAATGGAAGAAAAACATATACCACCACCACCACCAATCGAGCCGTTTGACGCTATGGCTCAAGTACTAGTCAATATCCAAGAAAGGTTGCAAATCATGGGTGAGAGGATGACTCGAATGGAAAAACCCCCGGTTGTGAACGCTAGGAATGTTCAACCTAGGAGAGGAGCTCGTATTGAAGAGGATTTGTACGAGACTGACAAGGAAGATCTCCAAAACGATCACCAACCCGAGCCTAGGAATGGGAGACAAGAACCTTAACACCAAGGATGGTACCGGGAGGAGGAGCCTTATCCCTTCAATTTTTTCTGGGAAGGTCGACCCGGATGCGTATCTAGACTAGGAGAAGCATATGGAGTATATAATCGAGTGTTACAACTATACCAATCAAAAGAAAGTAGAGGTGGCTTCCGCCTAACTCATCGAGCAAGCCTTAACTTGGTGGGACTGTGAACTAGCTGAGAGAAGGAGGTACCGTTATGGTCACTTTAGGAGCTGAGAAGACATGAAAGAGGCTTTGAAAAGACAGTACGTTCCTCCGCACTATCACCGGGAAAATCAGAAGAAATTCTGAAAACTCATACAAGACAACAAGACAGTAGAAGAGTATTACGATGAGTTTGAGACATTGAGAGGTCGACTAGAGTTGAATGATACAAAAGAGTACTTGATGGCTCAGTTCGTTGATGGGTTACAAGATCGGATTTCTCGAAAGGTTGAGCGCCAGCCTTATCACCAAATGTATCTAGTTCTACATCTCGCCATACAAGCCAAGCAACAAATCAAGAAGAAAACCTCTTCTACTCAACGACCACGCCAGACTCAACCTTGGTTTACTTCCAACACAAGCAAAGCCCCAGACAAGGGAAAAGCTGTAAACACTGATTCCAAGTTTTGGCCTAGTAGCAATGAGCCAAGCCAAAAAAAAACCCTAACCGAGACAAGCTTCTAGCACTTTGAGAACAAGAGATATCACTTGCTTCAAATTCCAAGGTAAAGGGCACTACGCTAGGGATTGTGCCAATCAAAGAATAATGATGCTCTTTCCTAATGGAAAGTACGAGTCTCAATATGAGCTAGACGAGGACGGTAACGAGACAGAAGAAAACAAGAGTATCCGAAGGTAGGAGAGCGTTTGATCACTAGACGAATACTGAGTGCTATGGTTAACCCGGAGGAGACCACTGAACGAGAAAAAATATTTCACACGCGTTGTAACATCAACAACAGAATGTGTAATCTCATCATTGATGGCGGATCATGCACCAACGTGGCAAGAAAATACATGGTAGAAAAGCTCGGACTTCCTACGACAAAACACCCGAGACCCTATAGATTGCAAAGGCTCAATGATGAAGCCGAGTTGAAGATTGCAAAGAAAGTTACCATTCCCTTCAACATTGGGAAGTATCATGACCGTGTTGTTTGTGATGTGGTGCCATGCAAGTAGGGCATCTGCTTCTAGGGAGGTCATTGCAAATTGACCGGGAGGTGATGCACGATGGGAGAACCAACTACTATTCCTTCACCTACAACAAACACAAGCACAACTTGGCACCCCTTAACCCGTCACAAGTTCATGGAAGGCAAAAAAAAATGAACAAATAGGGTTAGGTAAGGAAGTATAGCCTCTACATTTCGCCACACTCAGTTTGTAAATCGTTAATATCAAAACACACTGTGCTACTAATGATCTCAAGGAAGAGTTAGTCACTAATTTTGCAGACTTTGAACTACCCAAAGAATTCACCATGGTCTCACAAAATTTTCAAGATGTCTTCCCCGAGGAATGCCAGCTGGATTACCACCATTTCGAGGAATTGAGCATTAGACTGACTTCGTACCCAGAACAACCATACCGAACCAATCGGCTTATCAGATGAACTCAGAAGAGGCTAGGGAAATCTAGGTACAAGTCCAAGAATTATCAAAGGCTACATCTGGGAGAGCCTCAGCCCTTGTGCGGTCCCAGTCCTACTAGTCCCAAAGGAAGACGACACATGGAGGATGTGTGTCGACTGCCGTGCAATAAACAACATCACTATCAAGTATCGACACCTTATTCCACATCTATATGACATGTTAGACGAGCTAAGTGGAGAGATAGTATTCTCAAAAGTGGACCTCAAGAGTGGATATCATCAAGTAAGGATAAAAGAGGGAGATGAATGGAAGACCGAATTTAAGACAAAAAAGGTTTTATGAATGGCTTGTGATGCCTTTTGGTTTAACAAACGCTCCGATGAAAATGTTTGTCGGATCACTTAACACACCTTGAGCAAGTTTTAGAGGTTCTCCAAAAGGAAGAGCTATATGCTAACCTCAAGAAGTGCACATTTTGCGCTGATAAACTTGTCTTCCTAGGCTTTGTCGTTAGTTCACTAGGATTACATGTCGATGAGGAGAAAATTAAAGCAATCCAAGAATGGTCGACTCCAACTAGCATCAGACATATTCAGAGTTTCCATGGCTTAGCGAGCTTCTACCGACGGTTTGTTAAATACTTCATCTCTATAGCAGCCCCACTCACCACCATGATCAAGAAGAATGTACCATTCTCTTGGTGGACCGAACAAAAAGTTGATGTCAATTCTTTAAAGAAAAGCCTCACCGAAGCTCCGGTACTTACTTTACCAAATTTTGATGTTATGTTTGAGGTTGAGTGTGATGTTTCAAGATTAGGTATAAGAGCCGTGCTCACAAAAAGAGGAAAATCAATGGCTTACTTTACTAAGAAACTAAGTGGGGCAACCCTCAACTACCCAACCTACGATAAGGAGTTATACGCTTTGGTTAGGGCTGGAAACTTGGAAACATTACTTGCTGTCCAAGGAACTTGTCATCCACACCAACCACGAGATGCTCAAACATCTAAGAGGTAAAAAATATCTCAAATGAAGACATGCTAAGCGTCTAGAGTACATTGAAACCTTTCCCTACATTATTAAGAACAAGAAATGGAAAGAAATCATAGTAGCAGATGCACTATAAAGGAGGCATGCATTGATCACTATAATGAAAGCTAAGGTTTTGGGATTCGAGCATATCAAACCACCTATGTGGACGACCCAGAACTAGAAACCATTTACAAAGAATGTGAGAAAAGAGCCTTCAGAAAGTTTTACATGCATGAAGGCTTCCTCTTCAAGGAAAAGCGTTTGTGTATACCACATGGATCTATGAGAGAACTGATATTATGTGAAGCCCATAGTGGGAGTTGATGGGACACTTTCGAAAGGATAAGACCTTAGCAATCGTAAATGACCATTTCTTTTTGGTTCACCATAAGAAAGATGTAGAGAAGTTTTGCTCTTGATACATCACATGTCTTAGGACAAAATCCAGGTAATATCCCTACGGTCTTTATACTCTATTACCTATTTATAACTCCCCTTTGAAAGATATTTCCATGGATTTTATTCTAGATTTACCAAAACTCCAACACAAAGACTCCATCTTTGTAGTGGAAGAAGTTAGGAAGAAGTTAGGAACCAAGCTTCTCTTCTCCATCACTTGTCATCTCCAAACGGACTGTCAAACGGAAGTGGTAAACCATACTCTCTCTACATTACTTCGAGCAACTATCAGCAAAAATCTTCGGAATTGGTTAAGAGTATTCCTTACGTTGAATTTTCATATAACCATGCTACTCACTTTACTTCTAAGTTGTCTCCATTTGAGGTGGTTTATGGATTCAAGCAATTGATACCACTTCACATGCGCCCCATACCACAAGTAGAGCAGGTTTGTCAAGATGGAGCCACCAAAGCGGAGACCATAAGGAGATTACATGAAGACATAAGAGCGATAATTGAGCAAAAGACTGAGGCCTACCTGTTACAAGCAGATAAACACCAAAATGAAGTAATTTTTAAGCCAGGAGAGAGGTTTTGGCTATATATGAGGCCGGCGAGATTTCCAGTCGAGGAATTCCAAAATTAACCCCCGTGGTGATGGCCCGTTCAAAGTCTTGGAAAGGATCAATGACAACGCCTACCCCATCGACCTCCCAGGTGAGTTCAAAATTTCTAAAAGAGTTAAGTTGGCTTTCTTGTCTCCTTTTGACGCAGGAGAAACAGTTCTGAGGTGAGAACCCTCTCAAGAGGGAGGGAATAATGAGACCATTTGTTGTGAACCCGAATACTGGTATTAGACCCCATCAATAGACCCGAGATACCGATTGTCATGGAGGGCCTTATTACACAAAATAAACTTAAAAACTCAAGGAAAAATTCAAGGACGTTGTACAAGATCTATGGACCGATGAGGAAGCACAATTACCGAGCTACACCACGTACCACATAACTGTTACCGAGAAAAATCAAACTCCATGGTCCAAAGAAATAACGACTTGTACACCGGAGGTAAGTTCTCATTTCCCTCGGCAAATACCATATTTAATTACGTTTGGTCGAGAGACATTGTAGGGAACATGAGAAAAATAGGAAATAGCCGAGAGCACCGAGAATCACCGAGGAAACGCCGAGAGACAACACCAAGAGTTATAGTGGAATTCCCTCGGGCATAATTGCTAAGCCTCGATATTCACCAACATATCAAATCCCAGAAAGCGAGTTACACTTAGAAACCTATCAAGAAAATCTTAACTACAGAGAAGAAACATGCTATGATCAAGCTGGAATCAAAGATACCCGATGATGCTTTAACGATGAGCTTTCGAGCTTCAACCTCACCTACGCTAAGGTAACTTGCGTGAATTATTTTTTTGCTATCTTTGCAGGTTCAAATTGAAGACCATAATTCTATTAGAATGTCTTAAATACTTAGTTATTTATTATAAATTATTGTGTAAGCCGAGATGTAAAAACAACATAGTTCTCTTTATTTTTGTGTTTTTCTTTTACTTGTTGCGTTTTACTTTTCTTGGCCCTAGGGTTAGATGATGTACTCTTATAAAGTCCCCTACAACTGTGTTATATTATTTAACTTTGATTAATAAAATAACGTAATTCTTTTAAGAACAAAACCTTAGCTCTTGTAACTTACGCGCAACTACCCCCTAAGCTCGAGAGAAACCATTGTTGTATCAGAGACTTATCACCTCTCTGTGTCACACTTTGATCCATTCACACACCCTTACTTGAATCCATGAGAGAGAACGCATGACAGCTCGTTGATTCCCCGCATCGCTTCCATCTTCTCGGCTCCAAAGAGAGAGAGCTAAAGCTAGCTTCAAAACCTCCATCTCTATCATCTAGTCTTTGTTACTCGAGGGCTATATCACAAAGGGTAAAGCTTACGCGGAAGTGAATTAAGATGACGAGTAATTGAGTTGTGATTGATTCCACAATCACAAGGGTTATAGACAGGGATTCAAGGGCTATTCCTAGCGAGAATCCAAGGCTACACATTTCTAAGTTGTTTGATTCCACAAATTTCCTAGACTCGCAAACTGTTTGATTTAAAGACTTAATGTTTGAAGCAAAAAAAAAACAAAAACAAAATTTATGATCTCTTAAGCGTGCATATAATGAACTGAAGCAAAGAACTAAAATAACAAAGTGAACAACGGTCTAAATGTAGAAAAGAAAATAAAATATCGAGTAATAAGGAGAAGAACATTGGGGTCTCTTGTAGCCATTAGGCTTTGATGGTGGCATGATAAAGATGAAGTCTAGAATAATGCGCCAGTTTTTTGGGTTTGTTGTGCAACTCATATTGTCTATTTTGAATGGAGGGTCAGGATTAAAAAGCCGAAACGCATCCTTGACAGAAAGATAACACGTGTTGTTGAAGAAAAGGAAAGTTTCTCCTTCCTTTGTTCTTTGGCGCGTTTCTGGAGTTGGTATTGTTTTTGCAGCTTCTAAATGACATGGAGTATTCATGTTGATGAAGAGAAACAACAAGGATTTGAGCCACACCTGATTAGGTATTTGCTTGACTTGAACTAGTCCATTATTGAGAAATTATGGTCACGTGTACCAACTCCCAAACCAGCTCAATCAAGACTTGTTTTCATCGATCAAAAGTTTCCATATATGCACTTTCCGGGTGAATACTCAAGCTTGGACCGAATGAACACGTATAATTCAATCAGATCAGATTTTCCTCTCGATGCTCGTCTTCGAATAGCACTTCTTGGTCATCTTCATAATAAGCTAGGTCTTCATAGGTTCTGCTTCGATCAAAGTCTTCAAAATACATGACTTGCAATTGAATCTTTGATATGGCATCGTTGGAACAAGTGGACCAAGCAGTGATCGAAGTTGCTCTTTTATTCTCGGCTCTAGAACGGTCAGCACAGTCTCCAACTTGATTTACTTGAGCTTTCATGATTCTACTTGGATAAATAGTCTTCTTACGGTTGATTTGTTGGGGAATAACTAGCCCTATGCCTTGTGCTCAACCAGAACTCCATTGGGGCATGGATTCTCCAAGTGATTCCGTGGGGATGGATGTTGGGTTGGTTTCTATAGATAGCTCCATGTTTAGTATGGTCCTGATGCTTATATCATCCCTCTTCAAGTAGTTTCTTACTTGAAACTTCTACATCTGCACAAAGAAAAAGCAAGTTAGTACTCATCTGTTGGTATTGCTTTGGCTCCGGTTTGCTTGGTGCATCAAATGGAATGGTTTGAGTTAGCATGGAGTGGTAGAATCCTCTAGCTGCATGTAATTCTAGTGTAGGAATGTGGCTCCTTATGTATACATTCGGTGTTGCTTCTTGCTTTTTCTTGTCTCCAAAACCTGAAAATAGATATTTTGGCGAAGACAAGTGTATCATATCCGTTTTTTTGAGAAAAACACAAAGCCTTATCAACATAAAAACTAACTAGAGTGTTATAACTTACCTTTGATGTAGCTTGCATTTCTTAGACGTCCTTTTGGTCTAGTGGGGCTAGTGTAAGCTTGAGGTGGTTGAGGCAAGTAAAATATGCCCCACTTGCATTGGTGGAACATCACACAAGACGTGATCTTGATATTTTCCAATGGAAAAGGGTATTTTAACTTGTTTGGACACCTTTATCTTCTCTTTTTCATTAAGCCATTTGAGCTTATATGGCTTAGTGTGCTTGGTGGTTTCAAGACCTAGCTTCTCAACAAGAGTAACACTAGCAATGTCAGTGCATAAACCACTATCCACTATCAAATGACATACCTTATCCTTGATGGTGCAACGAGAATGGAACAAGTTATCTCTTTATCCGGTTTCATCGATGGTGTTTTAGACTGAGAGGACTCTTTTGATGATTAAGAGCTCGTCTTCATCTGGATAGTGGTTCATCAGATGCATGGGCCTTGCTTTGTCTTGGAAATCATAATTGTCATCTGTGATTATCATAACTCTCTTGTTGGGACAATCACTTGTCATATTGTTAGAATAACAGAATGATGAAGTAGTATAAGCAAGATTAAAGTGAAAAAGAATGCGATTAAAGGAGCCGGGAGAATAAGAGAAAGAATCTCTTAGATTAGTCATTCTACAATGTGGTTTACAACCCTTAAATAGGGAGAAAACTAGGTTTGATCCCTTACATAAAACAAATAGAATGAAAATGACATAAGGAGAGAGGCATAGGCATGGAAAATGGTGTGATAGTGACATGTCCTTAGTTTGAATTCAAACTAGAGAACACATGTGACTCTTGCTTCCTCTTGACTTCTAACGCTTAGAAGACTACCAACGACTCTTCTTCCCTTCTAGAAGACTCGCATGGAATTCCATTCTTATGGCCTCATTTCTCTTTCATTTATTCAATTGGACCTCGGCCTTGTACGGCCAACGTGCATGGACATCATTGTACGGACAAGACGAGACTGGATAGGCATGATCAATACTCCTCCTCAATTTTAGCCATAAAAATGTTTGGAAATAGGCTAGGCTTGGAAACTCGTGAAGCATCACCTCATTAAAAACTTTAAGATAGAAAAATCACTTGAGAAAACTATGTTAAGGGAAAAAGAGTGTGATATCCACGGATTAGAGAACATGATATCAAAGACGTGAAAAGTGTACAAGCCTAAGCTTGCGATGGATGTGAGTGAAAACTGTAAGACTTGCAGCTTTGGTGAAGATGTCCGCCAATTGATCTTTACTACGAGTGTAGCATGAAAGTATCATGCCTTCTTCAATCCTCTCTCGGACTTTGTGATAATCCACTTCAATATGGTTGGTCTTTTCATGAAAGACCAAGTTGGTTGCAATGTAAATGGAAATTTGGCAGTCACAATGCATGGTGATGGGGTTAGAAAACTGAATATCGAGATTTTTAAGGAGAGGCAACTAAGCTTTTTTTGTTAGCTTTCTCATTGCCTGGTACTCCACTTCCGCACTAGAGCAAGACTCCACCTTTTGCTTCTTTGACTTCTAAGTCACCAAATTTCCTCCAAAAAAGGTGCAGTAACCGTTGTTGAATTTCTATCCAGCTTATCTCCAGCATAATCAGCATTACAATAACCCACTATCTTGGTGCTAGAGTTTTTCCCCATCCAAATTCCTTGGCCCAGACTACATTTGAGATATCTAAGAATACGCTCCATCATACTCCAATGGTATATTTTACGGGTTTGCATATGTTGACGGACCTGGTTCACGCATAACAAAGATCTGGCTGTGTGATAGTCAAATAGATCAATTTACCTACAAGCCGACATTACTAGGAGACGTCTTCAAATGGCTCATCTTTTTTCTCCCCTTTTTGGTTGACCTCAAGCGGTGTCTTGGCTGGTTTTTCTCCAATTTTACCTGTCTTATTCAGCAAATCAAGATTGTACTTCCTTTGAAAAAGAAATAAGCTTTCCGTAGAACGGCAAACTTCAATCCCTAGAAAGTAATTTAGCTCAACAAGGTCTTTAATGTCAAAAACAGATTTAAGGTTTAATGGATTGGATACCTTCCTTGTTGTCCCTGGAGATGATAAGATCATCCACATAGATGAGAACAACAAAAATACCTTGTGGAGATTAGAGTTTGAACAAAGTGTGATCAGCCTCAAATTTATTGAACCCATGTTCTTTGAGTGTAGAACTCAACTTGTGGTACAAAGCCCTTGGTGATTACTTTAATCCAAAAATAGCCAGGGGCAATGGAATCTTCAAGACCGGGTGGGGGAGTCATGTAGAATTCCTCCTCAAGCTTGCCTTATAGAAATGCATTTTTCACTTCCACCTACCACAACTCCCAAGAAAGATTAGTTGCCAAAGAAAGAACTACTCTTACCGTATAAAGTTTGGCCACAAGAGCAAAGGTATCCCTATAGTCATCTACATAGGTTTTTGTGAACTCTCGTGCCACCAATCAAGCCTTGTACCATTTAGTGTTTCCATTGCTTAAGTACTTCATGGTGAAGACCCACTTGGAGCTAATAGCCTTTTTCCATGTGTTATTGCGGTCCATAGCACCAACCTCATCACCAACTTCATCCATCCATTCCTTTCTTTCCCTGGCCTCTTCATAGCTTTGAGGTATCCGGTCTACCTCAATCTTACCAAGAAACTCTTGATGATCAGTTGACAAAAGGGCAAGACAACAAATCACTTGAATGGGGTGAGGCATGGCAGGATTGTTGTAGTTGACCCATGTGTTCACCCAATTGGAAGGGTGGTTCTAGGGCCTTGTGATACATCTAAGAGGTGGAAGAAGGTCTTCTACATCCAAGTATTCCTACTCATCTAGTGTAGATTCCTCATTGGGAGCCACATACTCTTCTACATCCGGATCACTTAGAGGCGGTGTGCTTATCCTTTCCCTTTCCCTTGGTGTTTCTTCTGCATTATCTTGTACTTGAGGTGCATTGTTTCTGTGGTGGTTCTCTATGAACTTCACATCTCGGGACACAAATGTGCAGTTGTTGGAAGGTTTATAGCACTTGTAGCCCTTTTGAGTGGTTGAGTATCCAAGAAACACACACCTAGTGCTCTTAGCATCTAGTTTGTTCCTTTGTTCACCTGGTACTAAAACAAAACACACACACTCAAATACTCCTAAGTGATCAATAGATGGTTTGGTTTTGTTAAGTACCTCAAATGGTGACAAGTATTTTAGAACTTTTGTTGGAATCCGGTTGATGAGGTAACATGCACCCATAACTGCATCACCCAAAAACCTTCTTGGTATGTTAGTGTGGAACATCAACGACGTTGCAACTTGCATGAAGTTTCAATTCTTCCTTTCCGTCACTCCATTTTTTTGTGGCGCGTAAGGGAAACTTGTTTCGTGCATAATGTCGTGCTTTGCTAGATGCTCTTTGAATCTATTGGAGGATCAAATAGATCCCAAAGGAATTTATTGGGAACACAAACCTATGGAAAGGATTTGTGCACTATTGGAACCAGGAGAAAATGCTAAAATGGAGCCAATCCGGTTTAAATGCTAAAATCTCCATAATCCAATCCAGTAACCGGATGAGCAACCGTAAGGGTAAAAGGATAGCGACGCACAACTAAAACGTGATATGTTTGGTTTTTATCGCATTTTAGTATGTGTTTTAGAGTCATTCTATGTATTTTAGAGTTTTATCAGGTCAAATCATTCTAGTAAGAGTTATAAAGCCTTTGGGAGCAAGATTTGGAGCAAAAGATGTAGGATCATGGAGATACGTCTGAAGGTTTCCTTTATTTGAAGAACTTTCCACCGATGGATTAAATTCAATTTTTGACACAAGATAGATATTTGAGTTATATTTCATGTGAAAGTTATTTTAAGTCGATCCAACGGTTTGATCAAAAGGTATGACGATTTTCGTTAAGATGCTCCAGTCTGACGAGCAGATAATCATGCGCAGAGCCAAGACGCCGGGAAGAACCATATAAATCGATATGACTCCAGATCGTTCGATCCCAAAATGCCGTAAGCTTCCAAATCGATCGATCCAAACCAAACCAAAACTATCCGCTGAAATCCAACGGATTATTGCTTTCCGACTACCTAGAACCGACGATCATATCCATCAATTTTTTGATGCTTTCTTGTAGTGTCCATTTCTTCACCTTGTGGCCTTATTTATAACACTTCTTGCATTGGGATGGTAACCAGTGAAATGAAATCGAGATACTTAGAAGAGACGATAATAGCTATTGAAGATTAACTTCAACCAAAACATGTGCCAAATCCAAACGCACACAGTTTTATGTTGTTGGATGAAGCTTAATAGGGTGACCAATGTGGCTGGCCCAGAAGATAACCCCCTTGTAAGAGAAGTAGTGCCTGGAACCTCATTGAAATCAATCTACATCGGAAGAAAGGTTAGTGAATGTTTATGGGAGGCAAAACCGCCCTCCATGGCTGGAGACCGTGTAGCATAAGAAAATGACATGAATCCTAGGGTGGCTAGACACTACAAGAAAGCAGGCGGAAAACCGACGGATTCAAAATCCTTTGAAATTTTTCAACAGATTTACGACTGATATTTTTCGACGGATTTCTGACGGATTTTCCGATGGAAATGCCTCCGTTGGATGTTTTCCGATGGACAAACCCAAATCTGTCAGAAATTGTATACGTTATAATCCGACAGATATCCGTCGGAATACCATCTGATAGTTGTCGAGTAATAAGAACGTTAATATATCCGTTGTATAGCCATTTAAAAATGTTATATTCCGACGGTTTTCCTACAGAATTCCGACGGACGTGACTTATATATATATGTTTCCACATTTCTTCATTCATACACACCTTTTACCAAATTCAATCTCTATATAGTTACAAAATGTCTTCTGGTAATTAATTTCGGTCGTGGATGGACGAACCTATGATAGATGCAGAGTCAAACCTACTGAAAGATGATTATGCACGAGGAATATGCGAGTTCATGGAATTGGCCAGAAATCAACAGGGAGCAAAAAAAATGGTAAGATTAAATGTCCCTGTAGTATATGCTGGAATTCTCATAATGTTAAGCTTGAGTTAGTATAGTATCACTTGTATAGCAATGGGTTTATGCCCGAGTATAAGATTTGTTATTTACATGGAGAAAGAAATTATGATTATGGTAGTACTAGTGAACCAAATGTTGTGGATAGTGTAGGAGATAGAAGGAAAGTAGATGTAGGTATCAATACGATTTAGATGGTGAATCATTTGTTTAGGGAGAATATGCCGTCGGCCGATTATGATGGAGATAGGGTTGAAGAACCAAATGCAGAAGCGCAAAATTTTTTTGATATGTTAGATGCAGCGAAACAGCCACTATATAGTGGTTGTAAAGAAGGTCATTCACCGTTATCATCTGCAAGTAGAATGATGATTATTAAGATGGACTATAATTTGGTGGAAGAATGTGTTGATGCAATAGTAGATTTCGTGAAAGATATTTTGCCTGAAGATAATCTTTCACTAGCATCATATTATGAGGTACAGAAACTAGTCACTGGTCTTGGTTTGTCGTATCACATGATAGATGTGTGCATCGACAACTGTATGATATATTGGAGAGAAGACGAAAACCGTAAAAGATGTAGATTTTGTCGGAAACTGAGGTTTCAAGAAACTAGTGGGACAGTTCTAGTTTCTTATAAACGGATGTGGTATTTACCATTAACGGAGAGGTTGAAGAGGTTATATCAATCTCAACGCACAGCAGAGCCAATTAGATGGCAATCAGAGCATCGTCAAGATGAAGAGATTATGCATCTGTCAGACGCAGAAGCGTGGAAACATTTCCAATCAATGTATCCAGATTTTGTGTATGTGCGTAGAAATGTATACCTCGGGTTATATACAGATGGATTTAACCCATTTGGGAAACATGGAAGGCAATATTCGTTGTGGCCGGTAATTGTAACACCGTACAATTTACCACCATCTTTGTGCATGCATAGAGAGATTTTGTCGCGTTCGTGCTAGTTCCCGGTCCAGAGCATCCACGGAGGTCACTTGATGTATTCCTCCAGCCATTGATCTATGAGTTACAAATGCTATGGTAGCATGGGGTTGAAGCATTTGATGTTTCATTGCAGCAGAATTTCAAGATACATGCGGTTCTTATGTGGACAATAAGTGATTTTCCAGCATGGAAGATTATCTTGCCTGTATTGCTAATATAACACAGATGCATTCCAATTACATCACGGAAGAAAGACGTGTTGTTTTGACTGCCACATAACGTTTTTACCTAGCGATTTTCCAGCATGGAAGATTATCTTACCCGTATTGCCAATATAACACAGATGCATCCCTAGACGACTCCTTACTGCAGGGGTAATGGGCATGATCCTGTTGATTGTGTCGGTGAATATGATAACTGGCATAAGAAGGGTATTTTTGGGGATTTGCCTTATTGGAAAGATTTTTATTGAGACACAATCTAGATGTAATGCACGTTGAGAAAAACTTTTAACGTGCAAGGGAAGATGAAAGAAAATATGAACTCTAGATTAGACTTGCCGCTGATTTGTTCTCCGGATTATTTTCATGTTATGCCAAATGGTAGATGTCATATGCCTGCCTACCGGTTAGACGCAGCGAAGAAAGCAGCATTTTTTGATTGGATTCGAGATGATGTAAAATTCCTGGATGAATATGCATCTAATTTGCGGAATTGTGTTGATTTCTCAAAAGGAAAGTTTATTGGAATGAAGAGTCATGATTGTCATGTTATGATGCAGCGACTTCTTCCATTTACCTTTGCACATCTTCTTCAGAAAAACGTCCACGAAGCAATTGCAGGTATATATCGATACTTTTATATTATTAATAAACCTTTTTTGTAACATACATAATTTTTTATCGACTACATTGTTTATTGTGTTTTTGTAGGAGTTGGTGGTTTCTTTCGAGATTTATGTACGAGGACACTTACAATAGAAGGTATACGCAATTTACAGGAAAATATACCGGTTGTCCTCTGTAACCTTGAGAAGAGATTTCCACCGTCTTTCTTGGATGTTATGGAACATCTTCCTATCCACCTCTCACGAGAAGCTACACTTGGAGGTCCTGTTCAGTATCGTTGGATGTATCCGTTTGAGCGTTACGTGTTCCATCTCAAGAAAAAGGTTAAAAATTTAAGCAAAGTTGAGGGATCTATTTTCGCACAGAGCCTCAACGAAGAAGCCTCACACTTTTCTGAATATTATTTTCCATCAGAAGTGCATACTAAGAGTAGACGTCTGGCTCGACATGATGATATACTGGTTATCCTCTGTAACGTTGAGAAGATATTTCCACCGTCTTTTTTTGATGTTATGGAACATCTTCCTATTCACCTCCCACGAGAAGCTGCACTTAGAGGTCCTGTTCAGTACCGTTGGATGTATCCGTTTGAGCGTTACATGTTCCATTTCAAGAAAAAGATTAAAAATTTAATCAAAGTTAAGGGATCTATTGTCGCACAGAGCCTCAACGAAGAAGCTTCACACTTTTCTGAATATTATTTTCCATCCGAAGTGCATACTAAGAGTAGACGTCTGGCTCGGCATGATGATAGAGGTGAGAGAGCGATTTATCCGGTGTATGTCCCTGAGTTGTTTGCTCAAACTAGTCGAGTAAGTGAAAAATGAAAGAAACGGAAACTATCAGAGCAGGAGTTTGCGCACTTGCATACGTATATTCTCACAAATTGTGAGGATATTTGGGAGTACGAAAAGTAATTAATACTTACTTTGTTCATGTTAATTACTAATCATTTGATATTAACTGATATTTGATTATTAACAATACATGCCGCTAGTACGAGACTATTATCCATATAAGACTGAACCAAAACTTGATATCATAAAAGAACAAGAATTTGCTTCTTGTTGCGATTTTACGTAAGTTTTTAAATAATTTACTAATTTATTGTTCTATTGTAATATTTATAAATTTATAGGTTTCAGAGGGCATCGAAAATGGTCAAGAATTTCCTTCGTGGTGAATGGACTTTTTTAATGGTCCAAATAACATTGCAACTTCATATCCAAGGTATTGCACAAGGGGATGAACTTGATTTTAATGCAATCGAGAAATTAACCAAATAAACTCTTGACCATGGGTATGCTAACGCGTCTTATAGTGGCGTAATGGAAGAACCTGAGGTCGACTACACTTGTCTAA
Organism: Cardamine chenopodiifolia; assembly: GCA_963922655.1. Lineage (NCBI taxonomy): Eukaryota > Viridiplantae > Streptophyta > Magnoliopsida > Brassicales > Brassicaceae > Cardamine > Cardamine chenopodiifolia. Next base: position 8,975,725 of record OZ000486.1, on the reverse strand, counting down.
AAGAGTAGTATCCAAATTGTTGCCAGTTCCACGTGGCAGAATTTGAGAAGGACATTTAAGTGGTTTAAAATTTGACTTACTAATAATAAGTGTTTAACATGTAGAAATCCATCGTTGAATGCTTGAATGGGTTTGGATCTTATTGTCAACATTGTTGTACTGAATGGTTAAAATTATTATTTAATATATTAGTATAATAATTATAAATAATGTCGGCAAAATAATTAACTATTTAATAAGTTAGGTACACACATTTTTTTGTCCGAGTTAGGTACACTTAACTGTTTGAATATCTCTTACAGCATTCCAATGGACCTCTTTTTTTATATTGGGTTCATGTTTGTTCCTTACAACATCACATCATACATATAACCATTATCTAGCTTAATTTCTCTGAAATGTTCCAGAATAGCAAAATGATGAGCCTATTTTCGTTTGGCGAAGGCCACCCCCACCTCCACTACCCGTCTCTTTCATTAATGTTATTGATGCACCACAAGAATGTCTCCTACCTACTCAATTGCCAAGGGAACAACTTTTGATTCTAGGTACAGATCATTTCGAGAATCTTCAACGTGTGCACAGACGCAAGCTATACCACGAAACCAGTTCAAGTTTTTCACTAGAGCAGCCTCTAATGACAACTCAAATGTTTTACAATGACTTGGTTAGCGAAGGAGACGTAGATTTAAACGAGGTACGCGTCTGGGAAAGAATGGGAAAGAATGGACAAAGTTAAATGAAATACGTGTCAGCCACACTTATTGGAGAAAAATTAATAATGTAAGCCTTACATTCTAATTAATATATTTAATTAACAGTACGACAAATGTTAACATATTTATAACATCGTAGGTGTTGGATATGAGTAACGAGTTAGAGAAAAACCTTTCGGGGATGGATTGGCTACTGTCAAAGACCCGACAGGCACAATGGGTGCGTCATTTCATAAAAAGTTTTCCATATTGATGGTGTTAAAGAAGTTTTGAAAGTTGGTGCGGTGGTTTTGCTCAGAAATGTGGCGGTGTGTGTCTCACCCCGTGGTGAAAACATCTTAAACATAACAAAAAACAATTTCTCTAACGTGATTGGAAAACATCAAATGATTGGACCGATGGTTATTCACGATTCAGAGGACGAGATGAATTAATAAGGCAATATGTATGCTATGTAAAATAACTTTGATTTTAATAACGTTGTAATAAAATATAAACCTACGCTTTCACTTTATTGTTTAGTATAAATAAGTGTTGTAATATTATTTATGACAATTAATAAAGTTTGTTTGCATTTTGTTTGATGAATTTGACTTGGTAATTTTATCCCAATATTCCATTAATCTGTCGGAATTTCTTAAAATTCCGACAGATTTCCGACGGATTAGTGTCGGAATTTTAAGAACATTCCGATGGATTTCCGATGGTTTTGTGGTTTGAAAATAAATAATTTATAGTCCGTCGGAAATCCTTAAAAATCAAACAGATTTTTTTGACGGATTCTTAACGGATTTTCCAACAGATTTGGGGTTTTGGAAGATTTTTGGTTATTAGCTAGGCACAAATTAGTATAGAAACCAATTTCTATCACTAATTATATTTTTTTATTTTTTATATATTTTTTACTTAATTAATAATTTTTTATGATTTACATAATTTTTCCTATTTATTTAATTTTTATAAATATTTTTAAGTTTAATAATCTAGCATTTATTTATTTTTAAACTCTAAAATTATTTAACTTATTTAAAATTAGTTATTATTTTTTTATAATATTTTTTATAGTTTTTGTTTTTACATTAATAAAAAAATTTCATAATTTATTTTTTTCTCTTATATGTTAATTTCTAAATTATTAATATTTTTTTCTTTTTTTCCAGGAATTATTGTCGATTTCATTCAATCTCGGAATCCGGTGCTTCGAGATGTGGCCGAGGAGCGAGTCAAAACCGCTCTACTCCTGTTCCGGAGACTCAATCTCCGTCAGCTACTCGTCAAGCTGCTTCTGCTCCAACGCAGATGAGCATTGAAGACTTTGTTTCCCAACCCGGCAAGGAAAGATTGCCGTCCCTTCATCCCGATTGTGACGGCAACAATACTTGATAAGTAAAAGGTTTTAAAATTATTAATTGTTTAATTTGTTTATTTTTAACAATTTAAAACTAAATTTCTTTTGTAGGTTCCATTTATCCCATAATGGGATAATCAAGTTGATCAACCGGATGCTCAATAGAATGCTCCGTTGTCCGTATCTGACATACGCCCAAATGTCGTTGCCTGAGCGTGATTTATGGTTTTGGCTGTTTGTGGTATGACTTTTTAACTTTAATCGTTTTAATTTTTTTATAATACATTTTTAATAATTTTTAAATATTTTAATCATTTTTTTTTGCAACAAGAATTCACTTGGGATCGAGACATTACGTCTCGTGTTCGCCGTGACTTTGATGCTAAGGCAGTGAAAGTGTACTCATGGAAGATGAACGAGTGGAAGGACAAGTAGAACAAGAACTATATTCCGAGGGAGATACTTGCAAACCCAGACCTCTAGAAAGGTTTGGTTGTTTATTGGAAGATGGACGATACGCAAGCAACATCAGCAACTCAATCAACCAACCGGAAGAGTGACTGGAAAAGTGACCGGAAGAGCAAAGGAATCGCCACGCACAATTTGGGAGCAACGAGCAAGACTACCCGGGAATAACGATTGGTAAGTTAATATAACTTTAGAATTTTATTTAAATTGTTTTACGTACTTATAGTTTTCTTTAAAATATTTCAGTTCCGTCAAAAAGGTGTATGTCCATCGCATCTTGTTTTACTACAAGATGCGCACATTAACCGCAGCACGGGCCAAATCCAAGATCCAGTTGCTTGGGAGATCGTGGAGAACGTGACCCGATTGGGAGAGGAGTTCTTGCAATCACAGCTGATTGTTGACGGAACTCCTATTTGTTCTGAAGTTCCCGTTGATAAGATAAACGAGTTTGTGTACGAGGTAAATAACATTTATTTTTTTACTTTAGTTTTGTTTTAGTTTTTTCTTTACTTTATTCATTTTAATAATTTCTATTTTTTTCGTAGGTCATTCAGAAGTCTAAAGGTCGTGTTTTTGGACTTTCGGAAGAGTACTCCTTGCAATCCTCGACAACTTCGAGGTATTACGGAGATCCTTCACCTTAGAGCTCAACTAGAGGAGAAGTCGGCCGAGATTAAATCTCTCAACAACAAGATTGAGACTATCGAAGAAAACACGGTTGGATGCATTCTTCCGATCATTCCAACCTCCTCTAAGCGACTTTTAAATTTTTTTTGTTTTTATAATTTCTCCTATCGGTTTATTTCCAGTACTTTTTTATTTTATTTTGAACAATTTCTTATTTTTGTTTTTGCATTTTAATTTTAATTAAATATTTTATTTTATTTGAATTATTTATATTTAATAATAAAAATTATAATTAAATTAATTAATTTTTTAAAATACATCCGTTGGAAATCCGTCAGAAACACATCCGTCGGAAATACATCTGTCGGAAATCCACCCATCCGAATTCTGTCGAAAATCTGTCGGAAGTACCGTATCCAGAATCTGTCGAAAACGACTATCGGAAAACTGTCAGATTTTGTCGGTTTTTAAACCGTATCCGATGGTTTTTCGACGGACTTCTAACAGTCGTATCTCGATGGATTTCCAAAAGATATCGGACATCAGATTTTCGACGGATTTCCGAAGGATATCGGACATCGGATTTCCGAAGGATATCGGACATCGGATTTCCGACGAATGTTATATTTCCGACCATGTAAAACAGACGGAAGTATCCCTCAGTTCCGCGCTGTTTTCTTGTAGTGAGATAAGAGCATCTATATCAATTTGTCAGTTTATGCAATGCTGGCACCGAATGAATAGGTCATCGGAAAATATGACGATTAAATATGCTGATCATTCAGAAGTAGCCTAACTAAAGCAGCTTAGTAGAGGGCTTGAGAAAGGGTGGATCATAGCAAGGAAGACCTCTATATCGTATATTCTTTGTTTTGTTTATTATTATTTATTTGTTATTGTATTTGAGATGGACCTTAAAATATTTAAAATTTTATGAAATATGAAAATTTAAATTTGAAATAGAAAAATATTTTTGTAGTTAATTTCCCTTTTCCGCTTTCTAATTGAAATTCAAAAATATAATTTGAAATTTTTTGATTAGAGATAAATCAGAAAATATCAATGGTCTTTTAGTCTTAATAAGTTTATTGATTAGATCATAATCTTTGTTACTTTTTCTAAATAATTTAGTTTTTTAACGATTGACATAATACACAACTAAGTTCAATTATTAATCATTTTTTATTTATTTTGTTGTGAAATCGATTATGGAAGCAACACATAAGTATTTCCTCAGAAAAACACTATTGATTTATAATTTATAAGATTCTACCTTGACTTCATTCTATAAAATTAATATATAATGTTTATTAACTTATCAAGTATTAATTATTAAATTTTTGTCGTATTTGTTAGTGAATATACATTTACATAAAATTAGTTGGCATGTATAGCCAATAACGGGCTTGTGTAAGTAGCAAACATTTTGCATTGATAACTCTTATCTCAAGCATAAATCAAACTACCTAACAAAACTCGAACTTGGGACCACTTGTTGAACCTGTCAACTAGGTATCCTTGATAACCATAATTAATCTAGTTACTTGAAGGTGTATGTATTCGAAGAAGAGAAATATTTCAAACCCTTGATAAGATACATATCATTAATCTTTTTTATTCATGATTTCTTTTAAACTTATTTCATTACATTTTCAAATATTATACTGAAGATCATGTAATTATCTAATCCGTCAACCAAAACTAAAGCGTTATAAAGAAACGGGAACATATTTCTTTTCTACTGCTAACTGCCTTTAAGATCCCAAGTTTTAGATTAGAAAAATTATTTTAGTGGTACGCAACCCCATGAGTGAAGCGGACCCTACTCGTTAAAAGACATAGAACACAACCCTACATCGAAATTCCCAAATCCTTCACATTGCATGTAATAATTTTGCCCCTTTAACTCTCAACCTCTCCTTAGGCTTATTATCTTTCCCATTTATTACAATTATACTCTTTTATGATATCTTGGAATAGTTGTTCAAGTACAATACCCGTTTTTAAGGCAAGTGTCTGTCCGGGTAGAGAGAGAGAGAAACGTTTTTTCGCCTATATAATTGCTCATCTCATTTTCTATCTATTCCTCAACACAAACTACTTCTTTGGTCTGATTTCTCCGATCGATCATGGCTAACTCTGGGACGGCAACTTAGCAACTCTGCTACATCCCTTGCAATTTTTTAACATAGTTCTTGCGGTATAATTTCTATACATATACTTTTGTTGGCGACCTATACATATAGACTACATTTCATGTTTCTATAATGGATCTATGCTTATGCAAATCTTGTATATATAAAAAGATATAATCAGGCATAGATCTACTTTTATTTTCTTTGTACTATATATTGGTTTATGATAAAGAGAGTAGTTGGCTCTTTTCATCAGTTCCACTATCTTACAAACTTTCAAAGTTTTTTTTCTGATGTGAATGTAAATATCATTAGTATTGAAATGTTCGATTTACAAAACAAACTGCTTAACCAACGCTGGTTTGTAATCTATGCCAAATCTATTAAAAAGCAGCAACTAGACGTGATTTGCAATCCCCATGAAACTAACCTCGATCTTGTTGGTAATATATCCAATGTAGATAACCACGTCATGAATGCGAGTTTAGGTGTTGCGCCTTTATACCAGACTGATGAAAACTAGTCTTTTGAGGATTCTCTTGGTCGTAAATAATTCCATGCTTTTGCTGAAGAGAAAGAAGGCAGGACAGAGCCATTAATCTTATAATTATATAAGTCCATATGGTCTGAAGATGAGGGAAGTGTGATGGTGGTAAGGTGGACTTGGAGGCAGAGGCCTGCGTCAGAGCCGGGAGGAGCCAACTTCCACCCTATTTGATCACAAGTGTCACCAACTTTTGCATTCAGTGGTACTCGTAAGACTCTGAGTCCCTCTAAAGATATAAGTTAATAACGGGCCAAAGGGAATCCAAGTGTCATACCAAAAAGATGCAGAGAGTCCATTACCTATAGTACATGTGATAAACGTCCGGGCTAGGTGCCTTAAACGGAGCAAGTATTTCCAATTCCATGAGTCCGCTTGTTTCTCTTCAACTGCCCAAAATTTGTGGTCTTGTAGACCGTGGTGATGATGTCAGGCAACCCAAAGAGAGCCGTTATGCGAAAAGAGAAGCCAGATTAATCGTAAACTTAACATATTGTTCCAATGCGCAACTCTTCTTAAGCCTAACCCACCTTCCTGTTTTGAAAGACAGACGAATGACCATGCAACTTTAGCGGAATGAAAATTATCAATGTCCCTAGTCCATAAGAAGTGCGAACACATTGACTTAATCTTTGCAATGCAACCCTTTGGCAGTATGAATGCCGATATCAAGAAATTAATTGTACCATAGATGACTGATGAGAGAAGCTTAAGCCGACTAGCGTATGAGAGAGCCTTGATAGCCCAAGACTTAAACTGACCTTCAAGCTTATCTAATAATGCGGAATACTCTGATAATTTGAGCTTTCTGTGCATCAGGGATAGTCCAGAATACCTGATTGGAAGAAAACCAATTGGAAACCCGAAAGTGGATAGTTGATGAGCTTCTAATTGGTTCATTCCTACTAAGAAGAGCTTTGTCTTTTGTGCATTCATTTGAAGATGAGACCAGCTGCCAAACAAAGCAAGAGCTTCATTGATTTCATGCACGGAGTTATTTCTGCCATAAAAAAATATCATCACATCATCTGCAAACATAAGATGGGAAATGTTCAGATCTGTAGTGTGAGGGTGATAACCAATATTGCCTTATGAGTATTGAGTGTGAAAATTTTTAGTAAAAACCTCCATCACCAATACAAACAAATATGGAAAAATTGCTTTCCCTTGCCTAATACCTCTCATGCTCTTAAAGTACCCACCAATGTGACCATTCACGGAAACTGAGAATGAAAGATAGGTGATACACTGTGAGATCCAGTTAATGAACCGATCTGAAATACCAATAATTCTAAAAATGGTCAAGATAAAATCCCATATAACCGAGTCAAAAGCTTTAAGAAGATCAACTTTTAGCATTGCTCTAGACTCAAAGAGTTGCGTGTTATAGCCTTGGATTATCTCGGTAGCAACCAGAACATTCTCAAAAAGTAATCTTCCTTTAATAAAGGTTGATTGGGTGTTAAAGACGACTGAAGGCAGGAGAGTTTAAAATTGACTGGCCAAAAGCTTTGAGATGATCTTATATAATGTATTGCAGCAGGAGATTGGCCTAAACTCTGTGACAGAAGAGGCATTAGTTATCTTAGGAATGAGAGCAAGAGTTGTTGCATTCCACGGCTTGACTAACTGGTATGAATCAAAGAATTCCCTGATAGCTAAGATGACTTCTTGCCCCACCACATTCCAACTACTTATAAAAAATTCTGCTGAGAATCCATCAGGACATACAGCTTTGTTTCTCGGTAAATAAAATAGGACGGCTCGAATCTCCACATTGATAAACATGGCTTCCATTTGCTCAGCTTGAACTGGGGAGCATATGTAATTAATAAGACAACTTAGATCCTTTAGTATATACATTGGCTGGCTTTTCGTGCTTCCCGAGAGACAAACGTTCAAAGTTCTCATTAATTTAAATCGGTTATAATATATTTTTATTAGTAATAACAAATATTTCGTTTAGCTTCTGGTGCCAGAGAGAAGCCACCATCCTTATGCTGTACATGACTTTTCCCCATCATATAGATTTACTTCTTCTCTCTTACAGCTTTTGTTAATGGAAAGTCATACTTGTAGTATTATACTTATAATTTAAGTTGTTAATCAGAAGATAAAAGATTTTGGATAGTCATGCATAGGTGTGTGTCCTTATTCACCAATTTATAAGAGATTATACATACTAAAAAAGGAGTCACTTACAGAACCTAAGTGGTTGCTGTAACATAGACAAGATGATCATCATATTCAAGTGATTATTGTGATTATTGTCAAATGATGAATATAAGTTGCATATATATGTATAAGCTATTCGTCGATCTGTGTTTATGGATCTGGTGGACAAACCCAATTGTCCAAGAAAGAAAATCCATTAATCAATATGTGTTTGGTTAAAATGTGAAGGTGAGTGTCCCATGCAGCAGTCTGTTCGACATCGTGACCATCAGATGCGGGCACTGCACCAATCTGTGGTCTGTAAATATGGCAGCTGCTCTTCAGTCGCTTTCACGTCCTAGTTTCCAGGTCACTTTCTCTTTCTCCCTCTCTCCTCAATTGCCTATCTTTTAGGGGTTTATTGTAATTTTAAATACTCGAACCATCCCTCTGAAATTTAGGGCTCTTTTGTTTGTTTTGAAAGATGACTAATAGACAGAGATCTGAGCCTCTTGTTGCATGTTTCTGCCTTCAGCCGCCGTCTACATCTGCATAGCCCAAAAGAATATATTATTACTTAACTATTTACTTCAAATTAGTTTAATTTTCCTTTTCCAGCTGACTGATATCTGCAGCCTTTTAGTAATTTCTTTTTCATACTGCCCTAGCTTATGTTTGCTCTATACTGATGTGGGCTACTTCTTCTTTGATTTGATTGACATGAATGTTAGGGTTACATAGGTTTGTTTCTTTTCTTTTTAAATATATTCTCTGATTCCTTTCTTTAAAAATTTTTGTCTTTTACTACTCTTCCACATTAAGAAAACGTCTTTTATTTGGTCCACTTGATTTTTCTCTTTTAATTTCCTAAATTAGACAATACATATATGATTGCTACTTAATCCTTCTCATGCATAATTTTTTGTTTTGAAAAGTCCAAGGCAAGTAATTTTATTAGACGTAGCATTTATGTTTTAAAACTAACTTAGCATTTAATTTTCATTAATTGAGGTTTAAATATGGAATAGGCAACAAACTATGCAACACCAGAGTATGGATCTTCCTTAAGAGGCCACACTGAAATCCCTTCCAGAATTTCAACTCGTGCAATAACTGAGCAACGGGTCGTTAACCGTCGTATGTAATTTCGTCAAGAGGACACATTCTTATTATTTTTTATATAGAACTAAAGAAGTAAACATAAAAAGTAATTTGTGCATATTCTAAAATTGATTATATTGTCTTTCAGCTCAGAGAAGCGGCAACGAGTACCTTCAGTGTACAATCAATTCATAAAGTAACATAAAGTTTTTAGGCTTAAATATATTATATATAAACATATAATTATGCACATAATGTAACTGATCTGTGTGTTTAAATGGAAAATTCTGAAGAGAGCAAATTCAGAGGATCAAGACGAATAATCCAGACATAAGCCACAGAAAAGCATTCAGTACCGCCGCAAAGAATGTAAGTTTTCATTTTCTTAAAACGTTCAAAATATGAGCTGTTTTTGGTAATTAAGAGAAATATGAGTTATAAAAAGCGTTTTAAAGGAGTGGTGTTTCTATCATGTTTTTGATGGATATATTTGTTGGAAATCGATCGATTTAAAAAAATGAAGTATGTTCTTCGGCAATTATCAAGAATATTTGCGCCTTTAGTTTCATTATCTGTCGGAAATAAGGTTAAGTTTCGACAGATTTCCGACGGATAGTGAATTGTGCATGTTGTATCTTTGAATTTGTCAGATTCAGGATTTCGCTATCGTAATCGATCCATTTAACTGTAAATAGATTTATATAGGATATCTTATTTATTTGTTTGATAAATTATGTTTGAATCAACTTCTTTAATATCAAAAATATCAAACAACTAATTTTCGGAACATGTTTCGTACATTCATCACAAAGTATTAGATGTATAAGATTAGTTATCTAACAGTTAACTCTGAAACATATAAAAATTTATAATCATGCTTTATAACTTATAAATGGTTATTTTGTCTTTAATGTTTTTGAATAATGCTTAGAATTTAGTTTTAATGTACATCATGTAAAAAACTTTTTGATTCAACCCCTAAACCCTAAATCCATCAAAAATCTGTCATAAATTTTAGACGAATTTTGTGTTAAATATGTTGCATATGGTTTATATGTCATTTTAAAAAATGGATTTTTGAAATTGGTTTTGATATATTAAGAATAATAAAAATAAAATAAGATTTTATTTTTTGAAAATGGTTTTTGAAAATGGTTTTGATATATTAAGATTAATCAAAATATAAAGTTTTATTTTCTTGAAAATGGTTTTTTAAATTGATTTTTGAAATTTATGTTATAAATATATATTTAAAATAAGGTTGATACAAAATACATAAATATTCATTCAATATATAAACACACATTGTTCATAAACTAGTATGAATCTTTTGATTATCCATCAGAAAGAATTGAGTCTGAATCTCCAGAAAAATTGTTGTGTGATTCCTTATAATCTGAATGCACTCTATCATCACCGATATGTGTGAAATCGATAACAAGATCGACATCAAATGAAGGATCAACTGGAGTCATTTGACCATTTACGGTTGGTTGCAAAGTATCATGTTCATGAATTTGAGCCAACTGGAGCCATTTGACCACTTATGGTTACAAAGCATCATATTCCTTTTGGATTAATTGATGTTAATGTGATCTAAGAGTCTGACAGCCGTGTAACTCGAGGATAAGAAATGTAGCAAACTTAAAAAAAATAATAAAAATTCATTTAGTGACTAGTCATTACAAATATTGAAAATATTTATAAAAATTAATTGAAACAAACTTGGTATGTTTGTGATGCAAAGATGAATGGATCGTATTTGAAAAGTATTTGTCTTGAATGTACCGATGTAATATCGAATTTGTCAACTTGAACACCACGTCCAACTAATGGATCATACCAATCGCACATAAATACAATGCATCTTAAGTTCAACATTACTGGGTTGCGGACTTTCAATATTTGTTGAATAATGTCGTAGTAAACAATATCACCAGAATGAGCAGTAATACTAGAATAAAAAAAATGTCCTCGTACTTCCCTCATCATAAATCTTAAAGGCATATCCCCTAGTGCAATAACTACGGTATGAAGTCGCAATGTAATTTGGACCATTAACAAACTCCGCTAACCATGTTGGAAATGTTTGACTATTGTTTATTTCTTCGATTACCTAAAAAAATTAGTAACAAGTCATTAAAAGTACAAAAAAAAATTATTACTCCAAATTAGCATGCATTTACCAACACTTAAATAATATAACAATCAAGATGAAAAATCATTATCTTTTAGAATTTTAAGTTCTTTTTATGTCTTATCTAGATAGTAATTACGAACTATCGCCATGTAAATCCTATAAGAAAAAATATTAAATAATAAGTTAATAATAAGATCTTAATTAATTATATACAATATATAATTTTAAAAAATTAATTTTACATATATTTCATATTTCATAATATCCTCACAATTTATGAGGATATACATATGCAAGTGTGCATCCACCTGATATGTTAGTACTCATTTCTTTTCTTTTGCAATAAGCAGACCGATTTGGACAAACAACTCAAGGACAACCACGACAATAAGTCGATCTCTCTCCTCTATCATCATGACCAGCTGGTCGTCGACTTTTCGTAAGAAATTCTGATGAAAAGTAATACTCAACAAAATGTGTGACTTCTTTGTTGATCATCTGTACGATAATAGATCCTTCAACTCTGCTTAAATTTTTAACTTTTTCTTCAGATGGAACATGTACTCAAATAGATACATCTATCAGTATTGAACATGACCTCTTAGTGATGGTTCTCATGAGAGGTGGATTTGAAAGATATTGCATAATATCAAAGAAACACGAAAGAAATATCTTTTCGAGATTGCAAAGAATCACTGGTATATTATTTTCTAAATTGCGAATACCCTCGATTGTAAGTGATCTCGTGCATAAATCTTGAGAGAAACCACCAACTTCTGCATTTAAACATTTTATACATTAATATATATATATATATATATAAGCATAATTAAATATTAAAATTGTGGAAAAAATAAATATACCTACAATTTTTTTGGGGACACCTTCTGCAATGAGTTTGACAAAGGCAAATGGAAGGAGGCACTACATCACAACATGGCAGTCATGACTCTTCATTTTAATAAACTTTTCTTTTTAATAATCAACACAATTACACAGATGTAATGCGTATTTATCAGTGAATTTAACATCTTTACGAATCTAGTCAAAAAATGGTTTTTTTCTTATCTGGGTCCAACCAGAATGCAAGCATATTACAATTACCATTCAGTGGAACTTCAAGTATATCCCGAGAACAAATCAATGCCGAGTCTTGAATAGATTTTAAATTTTCTTTCATCTTCCCTTGGACGTTTAAAACAGTGTTCATGATGTTGTCAAAGAAGTTCTTCTCAGTGGGCATAACATCAATATTATGCCTTGACAAATGGTCTTTCGAGCAAGGCAAATCCCAAAAGTACTCTTTTATGCCAATTATGATGTTCACCGGCAACGAAAATAGGAGCATACACATTACCCCCCCCCCACACAATAAGGAGTTCTCTCAGCATCAAAATATCTTAATTGCTCCAATATACTGTTGTCGTCTATTTCAAAAGGTGGACCATCAAAAACTTTCTTATCCTTCGTAAATATTACCTTACACCAACGACAAGGATGATTACACGGTAGCATATGTTGGGAAGTTGCTTATAGTCTACATAGGAGCCGCACGCATCTTAAAATGGCAATCAAACCAAGACGTCTTTCTTTTGTGCTTCAATTGAATAATCAATGTTATCTTGGTAGTACGGACAAGATAATCTTCCATGAGTTGTCCATTCAGATAATATACCATATGCAAGGAAGTCCTTTATGGTCCACAAAAGAATCGTACGCATATTAAAATTCTGGTGGTATGGCACATCATACGCTTCAACACCATGATTCCATAGCATTTATAACTCATAGATTAATGATTGGAGGAATACGTCGAGTGATCTCTTCGGATGCAGTAGGCTGGAAACAAAAACAGAGAGAAACAAAAACTCTCTATGTACACACAAACATGGAGGCAAGTTATTAGGTGTAACGATTACGGGCCACAATGAATATTGCCTTCCTTGCTTTCCAAATGGGTTGTAGCTATATGTACATAATCTGAGGTATAGATCTTTCGCTTGAACGCAAAATCTGGATACATTGATTGAAAATGTTTCCACGCTTCTGCGTCTGAAGAATGTATAATCTCTCTTTTTTGTCTATGCTCTCTATGTCATTTCATTGTCTCTGTCATGCGATGAGATTGATATAACCTCCTCAACCTCTCCATTAACAACAAATACCATATCCGTTTATATGGAATTTGAACTCTGCCACTAGTCTTCTAAAACCAGGGTTTAGGACAAAATAGATATCTTTGGCGTTTTTCATCTTCTCTCTAATATATCATACAGTTGTCGATGCACACATCTATTATCTGATATGACAAACCAAATTCAGTTACAAGTTTATGTACCTCATACTATGATTCTGGTGAAAGATTATCTTTGGGCAATATATCTTTCACAAAATCTTCTATCGTATCAACTCATTCTTCTACCAAATTGTAGTCTGTTTTTATGGTCATCAATCTACTAGTAGATAATAAAGGCGAATGACCTTCTCTACAACAGCTATATAGCGGTTGTTTCGCTGTATCTAATATATCAAAAAACTTTTGTCCTTCTAAATTTGATTCTTCAACCCTATCTCTATCTACATCGGTCCACTCACAAAATCTGCTATTGCATCAACACATTCTTCCGCCAAATTGTAGTCTGTTTTAATGGTCATCAATCTACTAGTAGATGATAAAGGCGAATGACCTTCTCTACAACCACTATATAGCGGCTGTTTCGTTGCATCTAACATATCAAAAACCTTTGTGCTTCTAAATTTGATTATTCAACCCTATCTCTAGCTACATCGGTCCACTGCATATTCTCTCTAAATGCATCATTACCATCTCGACGGTACCTACACCAAAATCTATTTATGTTTTATGTTCTCATAAGTTATCTACAACATATGGTTCACTAGTACTATAATCATAATTGTTTTCCCCGTGTAGATATTAAATCTTATAACCCAGCATAAAGTAATTGTAATACAAATACCTCCAAATAATCTCTATCTTAATACTATGTAATTTCACACAAATAAACACATGGACATTTCAACTTTCAAGTTTTTTCGCTTTCTGATTGATTTACAGCCAATTCCATGAACTCGCATATACCTCGAGCATACTCGTCTTTCAATATGTATGAGTCTAGATTCATCATTGGTTCGTCCATCCATGATCGAAAACTATTAGAAGTTGACATCTCTTTTTATTTTGTTTTGGTTTCAGTAAGATGTTGTGCTGTGAATAAATATAGAATGTGGAAACATATATATAAGATCGTCAGCCATCGGACTCCGTCACAAATTTTTGAATTCCAAACGGCTATATACAACGACTATGTTAACGTTCATATATTTTGATGGATTTCCGACGATTGTCGGCAAATCCGTCGAAAATCTTTCGGGTTGCGGTCGGAACAAAAAATCCATCGAAAATTCGTCGAGTTTTCGTCGAAAATTTGTAATGGCAAAAGAATATGTCGGAAATTTTTTACGGCAAGAGAATCCGTCGGATTTGCGGTAGTTTTCTTGTACTTATATTATTCTTAGAACTAATTTTTTGTTAATATAATTATATATATATATATATATATAATTTTAAAATCACCTTGTGAATATTTCAGAATAGAGCAACAACAATTAGTAGTATGATTTTAAAATTGTAAGATGTGATAAAGTATCTAAACATAAGAAACATGTATATATAGACATGAATTATTTTATAGAAAATATAAAAATAAGATATATATATATATATATGTATAAAGTTTTAATTATTTATATATTTGCATAAAAATATATTTTATGTATATTCATAATTAGTTATTATATTAGTCAAAATTATTCATGTTTATAATTAATTTAAGCCATAATAACACCTTAATTGCTTTGCATAAAGATTATGTATGTTTTGATCATGATTAATAAAGTATTTCAGATGTTAAAAACACAATTAAAATAATATTAACTATAAACTAATTAAAACATCAAAATAATGTCAAACATTCTAATTATTTTAACTCAGTTTCAATCTAAAAAGCATATGTTACAAAAGAAAAACCTCTGATAGAGATTTTTTAAATGTTATTAGAAAAAAGTAAAATTACTCGAGCAATTATCTACTCAAAAGATTACTCAACCAATTATCAGAAATCTCAAGTTTCAACAAAACTGAAGCAAAAAGAAGACATCAACAACAAGTCAAAATCATTAATCAACAAAAAGAAGAAACGACAAAATCATCAATTAGACAAAAATAAGAAGCGACAAAATCATCAATTAAACAAACTCAGCAGCTCCAACAAAACATCTAACCACCTAGGGACAACAACAAGAAGATTACTCATCCTCAATAATTAATACAAAAAAGACACCTACGCTCGTCAAAATGATTCATCAATCAACACTCTAAGAAGAGACACCTTTATACTCATGCAAACTCACTTCTATGTATAAATAAATCCAAGACTGCTTTGTAAATGCACAGAGTGAATTTCAGTGAGAGATCAACACTAAATTCCCTGCACTTTTTTACTCTTTACAAATTTCAAACGTTGTTTTTCATCTTGTATTTTCAAACTTTGTATTTCAATCAAATTCAATAAAGTAAGTTTAATCATATCACTTTTCTTTAACTTATTGTTTCAAAAGTTTTTAACTTACACTATACAATATAACTATCGTATACTTTAAGATAAAAATCTGGTTTAGTAAGTAAATGGTATGAGAGCCAAAAAATTTTGTGTCCATTATATGGTATATGTTTTGACTAAAACTATCCAAGCCAAAGATTTTTTGTTTAAGCTAAACTTGAGTCTCTTTTTTCATCTAATCTTCTAGAGCCTTGTCAAGAGCGTCGATAGCATAGGTGTTAAAGCCTGTAAGTCCGTGTGGAAGTTAGACCGTTGTTAAGCCAAGTGCATCGCCCATCGTCGATAAGATCGGTTAGTTTATATTTAGCATGAGATTAAGTGAGTTTTAAACATGGCATCTACGGTTAGAAAAAGGGTATAAGTCTAAGTATGCATCATCTTCTGCATGTCAAAAAACAATAATTCAATAGATGTTATGTAAAAATTTACTACTTTTAATCAAGAAATATCAAATCATTAATTACCACATGTTAATCTAGAAATATATATCAAATAAGAACTTTCGATTTTAAAACTGCATATTCAATAAAAGAACATGAACAAACTATATCATTACAAAATGAATTTGAAGAAACTAAAATACTATCTGCAATGGCTTTAGAAAATTATAAAAGAAAAAAATTTAATTATATTCACTTTGGATTAATACAAATAGCAATCAAACCTCTGTCTACAATTGATTCTCCAATACTTATGCTATTAAGAGATAAAACTCTATTAAACTTTGAAGATTCCTTACTAAGAGTTGTACAAACAAATTTATGTAATGGAGCTGTATATTTTAATTTTGCTCCAAACTTTCAAGTAAGCTTACATGATCCAACAATCTTTAATACATTAGTTTTAAATGTACACTTGCCTGAAATTAAATTTTAGCAAAAAAGACATGGCTATTTATTTTCGTATCGAATTTACTTCAAACAATCAACATCGGAATTTAATCCGAAATGTTTATTGCAAGATGATAAAGGAGAGACGACAATACTAGTTTTTCATAGCAAAGATACTCCCACATTACCTATTCACCTAGACAATTAAAATTGAAAGAAATTACAATTTCCGACCAATGGAAAATTGATATTATTCAGCCACCACAAAATTTTGAGCAAAAACCTATTGCAAATATAACTGAGCAAACTGATGGAAAAATACTACTAAAATTTGGATCCTTTAGAGAACCATCCTCACTACGTATTAGCTCCTTTTATCCTAGGTGCTCTTTTTCTGATTATAGGAGTGGTAAATCTAGTACTGAATCAGAATAAAGTATAAAATTTTTTTTAACAAGAAATCTAGAGAAAAAACTAGTTAATTTTCAACCACCTATTATTGAACATATTCAAAATATAGAAATAGGATCTAGTTTTCCTACCTCTCCAACACCCTCAGATTTTAAGTCTATCAATGTTATTTCAAAAGATTTTGAAATAGATAAACAATATCTTAAAAATAAATTTTTATCCGACAAAAATAAAAGCAAAAGACAATGGTATTTTAAAACATTCACTAAAGAAACAACAATTACCTATCGAGAAATATGGTATAATCATATGAATGATGTGAAAAATAACATTCCATTCTTCATATGGTTTGAAACATATTCTCTACAAAAGGGAAGTAACTATCCATATAATAAAGAATCAATTGAGACTAGTTCAACTTTATATAATACATGGGAAATAATTAATGGGCAAAAACTTAAATCAGTCCATCCACCATTAAAGCCACACCCCAAAGACAAGTAATAACAACTCCATTTAGAACAGGAGTAAACCAAGATGATAAAGATATAGTAAATATGACAGATATAAAGATAGTTTATGAAAAAATAATTATCAAACTCAAATACATCACACTATATCACGTCAAATAAATAACATAGATAACACATTAGAAAAAGATGAAAATAATTTAATTACAAATTATCAAACCCTCTCACATCCTTTTAGCTCTATCTCACCACCTTTCTTTAAACGTTTATCTAAACCCATTAAATTTCCAGAAAATAAAATTTTAAAATCTATCTCAAGTATATTAGAACAAATAGAAAAAAACGAAGGTATTAATAACATTGCTGAAAATAGCCAAATTGAAACTATGGAATAAATAGAAATTAATCGTATAAAAATAAAAATTCAACCATAAAAAAAACCATATTATCCTAGACACTCTCCACCAGACCTACTGTTTGAAGAAGACCATAAATTCCCGACTGCAAACTTTTACACATGGGAGGGTATATATGAATGGAACATAGATGGTAGATCCGAATATGAAATGATGAACTTATTTAAAGAAATGGGGATTGCTGGTCTGGCCAACAAATCTAAAGGTTTGTCGGAAAAAAAGCGTGCGTCCTCTTAGTTTCAGGATTTAATGGAGCATTAATATACTGGTGGGATAATGCTTGGATACTTAATTTTAGTAGTATATGGATAGTTAATTGATTCATTTGAGACTAGTTAATTGAGGCGCCTCCTTTGAGACTAGTTAATTGAGGCACTTGAGATTAAGTGAGTTTTAAACATGGCATCTATGGTTAGGAAGTGGTTTAAGTGTAAGTATGCATCATCTTCTGCATGTAAAAAACAATTAATTCGAGAGAGGTTATGTCAAAAATTACTACTTTTAATCAAGAAATATCAAATCATCAATTACCACATGTTAATCCAGAAATATTTATCAAATAGGAACTCTCGATTTTGAAACTGCATATTTAATAAAATAACATGAACAAACTATATCATTACAAAATGAATTTGAAGAAATTAAAATACTATCTGCTATGGCTTTAGAAAATTATAAAAGAAAAAAATTTAATTATATTCACTTTGGATTAATACAAATAGCGATCAAAACTCTGTCTACGACAGGAATTGATTCTCCAATACTTATGCTATTAAGAGTTAAAACTCTATTAAAATTTGAAGATTCCTTACTAGGAGTTGTACAAACAAATTTATATAATAGAGCTGTATATATTAATTGTGCTCTAAACTTTCAAGTAAGCTTACATGATCCAACAATCTTTAATACCTTAGTTTTAAATGTACACTTGCCTGAAATTAAATTTCAGCAAGAAAGGCATGACTATTTATTGTTATATCGAATTTACTTCAAACAATCAACAACAGAGTTTAATCCGAGATGTTTATTGGAAGATGATAAAGGAGAGACGACAATACTAGCTGTTCATAGCAAAAATACTCCCACATCTACCTATTTACCTAAACAAATAAAATGGACAGAAATTATAATTTCCGACCAATAGAAAACGGATATTACTCAACCACCACGAATTTTGAGCAAAAAACTATTACAAATATAACTAAGCAAAATACTATCTGTATACTACTAAAATTAACTATCCGTATAAAAATGAATCAATTGAGGCTCCTAAAATTAATCAAAAGGGAATTCGAAGTTAACTGAGGCTCCTAAAATAAATGTAGCTGAGTTCTGATACCATTTACTTACTAAACCAGATTTGTATCTTAAAGTATACAAAAGTTATATTTTATAGTTTCTGTTAAAAACTTTTGAAAGAATAAGTTGAAGAAAAGTGATATGATTAAAATTACTTTATTGAATTTGAATGAAATACAAAGTTTTGAAAATAAAACCAACGTTTGAAAATTTGTAAAGAGTAAGAAAGTGCAGAGAATTTAGTGTTGATCTCTCACTAAAATTCACTCTGCCCTTTTACAATGCAGTCTTTGATTTATTTGTACATAGAAGTGAGTTTGCATGGATGTAAAGGTGTCACTGCTTAGAGTGTTGATTGATGAATCATGTTGACTAGCGTAGGTGTCTTTTTTTGTATTAATTATGGAGGATGAGTAACCTTGATGTTGCTGTCCCTAGAGGGTCAGATGTTTTGTTGGAGTTGATGAGTTTGTTTAATTGATGATTTTGTCGCTTCTTCTTTATGTCTAATTGATGATTTTGTCGTTTCTTCTTTTTGTTGATTAATGATTTTGACTTGTTGTTGATGTCTTCTTGTTGCTGCAGTTTTGTTGAAACTTAATATTTCTGATAATTGCTTGAGTAGTTTTTTTAGTAGATAATTGCTCAACTATTAATCCAAAGTGAATATAATTAATTTTTTTTTTTTTATAATTTTCTAAAGCCATAGTAGATAGTATTTTAATTTCTTCAAATTCATTTTGTAATGATATAGTTTGTTCATGTTCTTTTATTGAATATGCAGTTTTAAAATCGAAAGTTCCTATTAGATATATATTTCTGGATTAACATGTGGTATGATGATTTGATATTTCTTGATTAAAAGTAGTAATTTTTGACATAATCTCTCTTGAAGTAATTGTTTTTTGACATGCAGAAGATGATGCATGCTTACACTTAAACCATTTCCTAACCGTAGATGCCATGTTTAAAACTCACTTAATCTTATGCGCCTCAATTAACTAGTCTCAAAGGAGGCACCTCAATTAACTAGTCTCGAATGAATCAATTAACTATCCGTATACTACTAAAATTAACAATCCAAGCATTATCCCACCAGTATATTAATGCTCCATTAAATCCTGAAACTAAGAGGACGCACGCTTTTTTCCGACAAGCCTTTAGATTGTTGGCCAGACTAGCAATCCCCATTTCTTTAAATAAGTTCATCATTTCATATTCGGATCTACCATCTATGTTCCATTCATATATACCCTCCCCTGTGTAAAAGTTTGTGGTCGAAAATTTATGGTCTTCTTCAAACAGTAGGTCTGGTGGAGAGTGTCTAGGATATTATGGTTTTTTTTGATGGTTGAAGTTTTATTTTTATACGATTAATTTCTATTTCTTCCTTAGTTTCAATTTGGATATTTTCAGCAATGTTATTAATACTTTCGTTTTTTTCTATTTGTTCTAATATAATTGAAATAGATTTTAAAATTTTATTTTCTGGAAATTTAATGAGTTTAGTTAAAGGTTTAAAGAGAGGTGGTGAGATATAGCTAAAGGGATGTGAGAGGGTTTGATAATTTGTAATTAAATTATTTTCATCTTTTTCTAACTTGTTATCTATGTTGTTTATTTGATGTGATATAGTGTGAAGTATTTGACTTTGATAATTATTTTGTTCATAAACTATCTTTAAATCTGCCATATTTACTATATCTTTATTATCTCGGTTTGGTCCTGTTCTAAATGGAGTTGTTATTACTTGTCTTTGGGGTGTGTCTTTAATGGTGGATGGACTGATTTAAGTTTTTACCCATTAATTATTTTCCCATGTATTATATAAAGTTGAACTAGTCTCAATTGATTCTTTATTATACGGATAGTTACTTCCTTTTGTAGAGAATATGTTTCAAACCATATGAAGAATGGAATGTTAGTTTTCACATCATTCATATGATTATACCATATTTCTCGATAGGTAATTGTTGTTTATTTAGTGAATGTTTTAAAATACCATTGTCTTTTGCTTTTATTTTTGTCGGATAAAAATTTATTTTTAAGATATTGTTTATCTATTTCAAAATTTTTTGAACTAACATTGATAGACTTAAAATCTGAGGGTGTTGGAGAGGTAGGAACTAGATCCTGCTTCTGTATTTTGAATAGGTTCAATAATAGGTGGTTGAAATTAACTGGTTTTTTCTCTAGATTTCTTGTTAAAATTTGTTCTATACTTTATTCGATTAAGTACTAGATTTACCACTCCTATAATAAGACAAAGAGGACCTAGGATAAAAGGAGATAATTCGTAGTGAGGATGGTTCTCTAAAGGATCCAAATTTTATTAGTATTTTTCTATCAGTTTGCTCAGTTATATTTGTAATAGATTTTTGCTCAAAAGTTCGTGGTGGTTGAATAATATCAATTTTCCATTGGTCGGAAATTGTAATTTCTTTCCATTTTAATTGTTTAGGTGAATAGGTAGTTGTGGGAGTATCTTTGCTATGAACAACTAGTATTGGCGTCTCTCCTTTATCATCTTGCAATAAACATCTCGGATTAAACTCTGATGTTGATTGTTTAAAGTAAATTCGATACAAAAATAAATAGCCATGCCTTTCTTGCTGAAATTTAATTTCAGACAAGTGTACATTTAAAACTAATGTATTAAAGATTGTTGGATCTTCAAATTTTAATAGATTTTTATCTCTTAATAACATAAGTATTGGA
This sequence comes from Cardamine chenopodiifolia, assembly GCA_963922655.1. NCBI lineage: Eukaryota > Viridiplantae > Streptophyta > Magnoliopsida > Brassicales > Brassicaceae > Cardamine > Cardamine chenopodiifolia. Next base: position 8,953,705 of record OZ000486.1, on the reverse strand, counting down.
GAATCAATTCCTGTCGTAGACAGAGGTTTGATCGCTATTTGTATTAATTCAAAGTGAATATAATTAATTTTTTTTCTTTTATAATTTTCTAAAGCCATAGCAGATAGTATTTCAGTTTCTTCAAATTCATTTTGTAATGATATAGTTTGTTCATGTTCTTTTATTGAATATGGAGTTTTAAAATCGAAAGTTCCTATTTGATATATATTTCTAGATTAACATGTGGTAATTAATGATTTGATATTTCTTGATTAAAAGTAGTAAATTTTTACATAACATCTATTGAATTATTGTTTTTTGACATGCGGAAGATGATGCATACTTAGACTTATACCCTTTTTCTAATCGTAGATGCCATGTTTAAAACTCACTTAATCTCATGCTAAATATAAACTAACCGATCTTATCGACGATGGGCGATGCACTTGGCTTAACAACGGTCTAACTGCCACACGGACTTACAGGCTTTAACACCTATGCTATCGATGCTCTTGATAAGGCTCTGGAAGATTAGATAAAACAAGAGACTCAAGTTTAGCTTAAACACAAAATCTTTGGCTTGGATAGTTTTAGTCAAAACATATACCATATAATGGACACAAAACTTTTTGGCTCAAATACCATTTACTTACTAAACCAGATTTTTATCTTAAAGTATACAATAGTTATATTGAATAGTGTAAGTTAAAAACTTTTGAAACAATAAGTTAAAGAAAAGTGATATGATTAAACTTACTTTATTGAATTTGACTGAAATAAAAAGTTTGAAAATACAATATGAAAAACAACGTTTGAAAATTTGTAAAGAGTAAGAAAGTGCAGGGAATTTAGTGTTGATCTCTCACCGAAATTCACTCTGCCCTTTTACAAAGGAGTCTTTGATTTATTTATACATAGAAGTGAGTTTGCATGAATGTAAAGGCGTCTCTTCTTAGAAAAGTGATATGATTAAACTTACTTTATTGAATTTTATTGAAATACAAATTTTGAAAATAAAAACAACGTTTAAAAAATTTGTAAAGAGTAAGAAAGTGCAGGGAATTTAGTGTTGATCTCTCACTGAAATTCACTATGCCCTTTTACAAAGCAGTCTTTGATTTATTTATACATAGAAGTGAGTTTGCATGGGTGTAAAGGTATCTCTTTTTAGAGTTTTGATTGATGAATCATTTTGACGAGCGTAGGTGTTTTTTTTGTATTAATTATGGAGCATGAGTAACCTTGCTGTTGCTGTCCCTAGAGGGTCAAATGTTCTATTGGAGTTGATGAGTTTGTTTAATTGATGATTTTGTTGCTTCTTCTTTTTGTCTAATTGATGATTTTGTCGTTTCTTTTTTTTGTTGATTAATGATTTTGACTTGTTGTTGATGTCTTCTTGTTGCTGCAGTTTTGTTGAAACTTGATATTTCTGATAATTGTTTGAGTAGTCTTTTGAGTATATAATTGCTCGAGTAGTCCTTTGAATTTTTTCCCTTTTCTTTGGTTTATTGTTGTTTTGCTGATTTTTTGTCTTCGTCTTTTGGCTTCTTTTTTCTTGATTATTTTTAACCTGGCAAAAATAAATATAGTTGACTTCATAACAAAAATATATTTTTCATTTTTTTTTATTCTTCAAATGGATCTTATGCTAGGGATCTGCCGTACGGGTTGGCAGTTGATGTAGAAATATCTTGAGTAATGGCAATGTCGGACGATATTTGCATAGCAATAGCTTCCAAAATTTTCTTGAGTTTATCTTTTTCTTTGGGTTTTTGGATCCTGAGGATGTTGTTGATTCAGTCGGACTCGATGGTGTTAGTTTTTGAGATTTTTTTGTTTGTATTGCTGGTAAGGTTCGGGATATAGTGGCGACGGATTGTTTTATATGTTGATGAGTCTGGATCCATTTTTTTTAGGTTGGTGACTGAACAGCAGTCCAAGTTGTATTTGTTCCACCATTTAACTAGGGAGTATGGCATATTTGGTAGAGAAGGTACAACAAGGTTGAAATGCCAAGATAGTATCCAGGGTACTCCCATGTCTATATGGAAGGCTATCTTTGGTAGTGGTCCTATGGGTTACTATTTTTTGTGTTTGGAGTAATATGGTAAGGAGACTTTTGTATTTGTGGAGGATAGATTTGTTCGCAAGGTCCAAACCAATGCTACCATTCATAGAATCATCATGGTATTTACTTAGGACAATAGAAATCAAAGGATATAAACCAAGAGTGGTCATAGGTTCGTAGATAGAAGGTATCTAAAAAGTCTTTTTGATAGTTTATGTATGTAAAGCCTAGAATATGATACCCAGAAAGAGAGAAAACTTTTGTAGTTTGGAAGTTGATAAAACCGAGCTTCGAAGCAGTATATACTCTTAAAATCTTGCATGTGGAGTATGATATAATGTTTGGATTTTTTTTGTCAGTATAGTGCGTAATCTCAACTGATTTGGTGTATACGAGAATAAACTCATAGAAGGTAAGGTTTTTGGTAAGGTATTGGTTGTCTTCATAGAACAGTCGGTTGGTAAAATGGTTCAAATCCTTGAGAGATATTGGTTTTGGTAAAGGATGTTGTGGTAAGGTGTTGGCGTTGTGGTTTGAGGAAATATGATGATTTGTGGTTGATGGTTTTATGTGGGGAAGGGGTGACAGCTTTTTTTTGTGGTGTTGGGTCAACATGTTTGGCGTATGATAAAGGAGAGAATTCTACTAATGCAGAAAATTGGTTTTGGGTTGATGTTTGTTTTCCTTGTAGATGTGGTTGATTCTTGATATAGCCCAAAGCAGACATTGGTTTCTTTTGTTCACTCATTTTGATGGTCTTGATTTTTTCCTTGTAAATACTCTCTTGTTAGAAAATCAGGTAAACAATTATTTTTTCCTTTTATATATTGAATATCAAAATCAAAAACCGATAATATAGCTTGCAATCTTGCGAAATTTTTTTTAGAAACGAGATTTTTAACATTTTTTTATAAAATTTCTTTTGCAGATTTACAATCAACACGTAGTAAAAATCTCTTATTAATTAAATCATCTTGAAATTTAGAAATACAATTTACTATGAAAAAAACTTCTTTTTTAACTAGAAAATCATTTTTCTGAGGTCCTAGCCAGACTCCTGAATGGAAACGTACTATAGATTCTTGGGTAAACTCTGACAGTTTCTGTTTAAGGATACCTCCATATCTTACTTCTGATGCATCGGTTTCTACTATTATAAATTCATTAGGATGTGGGATAACTAAGCATGGTAATGTTGTGACCTTTTTCTTAATATCTTGGACTATACTAGTATGTAGACTAGACCATGGGACTGGATTCTTTTGCAATCTCTCAAAACAAAGATTGAATTATTTTACGTATATTAGGTAAAAATTCTGAGATATAGTTTAAACATCCTAAAAATCTTTGTAATTGTGCTTTTTCTTTTATATTGTCAGGAAATTTATTTGTAAATTCTATAGATCTAGATATAGGTGTTATAGTTCCTTGATAAATATTATGTCCTAGAAATCTGTTTGTAAGGAATTTCAACAAGATATTTTTTCCTTTCCCAAAATGCATTTGGGAGTTCAGAGCATACTTGGTTTAATAATTCATTTTTTAGTTTTTTATTTTTATTTTGGTTATTATTAATGGATCACTTAGTTGTTGCTCTATATGTTGGTATTTTATTTCTTGTTGTAAGTATTGAATATGTATTTGTTTTTGATTTATTAGGTTTATAGATTTTTCTATTTTAGAGTTTTGTAAAGCTAGTATTTCTTTAGTTCTCATTGGAGATAGGAATTCAAATACTATCTTCTCCTACAATTTTTGTGGTAATTCCTAATTTTGTGACTTTAAATGGATAAATTTGTGTAAAAACAGGGTTCCTAATATAATTTATTGGCTTAAGTTTTTTACAAGTATAAATTGTGTTTTAAAGCAGTGGTTTTAGTACTCTTTTGTGCCAATTTTGATGTTCACCGGCAACGCAAATAAGAGCATCCACATTACCCCCCCCCCACAATAAGGAGTTCGATATCTTAATTGCTCCAATATACTATTGCCATCTATCTCAAAAAGTGGATCATCAAACACTTGCTTATCCTTCTTAAATATTACCCTACACCGACGACAAGGATGATTACTGGGTAGCATATGTTGGGAAGTCGCTTATAGTCTACATAAAAACCGCATGCATCTTAAAATTGTAATCAAACCAAGACGTCTTTCTTCCGTGCTTCAGTTGGAAGAATCAATGTTATTTTGGTAATACGGACAAGATAATCTTCCATGAGTTGTCCATCCAGATAACATACCATATGCTAGGAAGTCATTTATGGTCCACAAAAGAATCGTACGCATCTTAAAATTCTGGTGGTATGGCACATCATACGCTTCAACAACATGATTCCATAGCATTTGTAACTCATAGATTAATGATTGGAGGAATACATCGAGTGATCTCTTTGGATGCTCTAAGCCGAGAGCAAAAACAGATAGAAACAAAAACTCTCTATCCACACACAAATATGGAGGCAAGTTATTAGGTGTAACGATTGCGGGCCACAATAAATATTGCATTCCATGCTTTCCAAATGGGTTGAAGCCATATGTACATAATCTGAGGTATACATCTTTAGCTTGAACGCAAAATCTGGATCGTTGATTAAAAATGTTTCCACGCTTCTGCGTCTGAAAAATGTGTAATCTCTCTTTTTTGTCTATGCTCTCCATGCCATCTCATTGTCTCTGTCATGCGATGAGATTAATATAACCTCCTTGACCTCTCCATTAACAATAAATACCACATCCGTTTATAAGGAATTTGAACTTTGCCACTAGTATTCTAAAACTGGATTTAAGAAAAAATTGACATCTTTGGCGTTTTTCATCTTCTCTCTAATATATCATACAGTTGTCGATGCACATATCTAATATTTGATACAATAAACCAAGTTCAGATACAAGTTTATGTACCTCATACTGTGATGCTGGAGAAAGATTATCTTCGGGCAATATATCTTTCACAAAATCTGCTATCGCATCAACACATCTTTCCGCTAAATTGTAGTATGTTTTAATGGTCATCAATCTACTAGTAGATTATAAAGGCGAATGACCTTTTCTACAACCGCTATATAGCGGTTGTTTCGATGCATCTAACATATCAAAAAAACCTTTGTGCTTCTAAATTTGATTCTTCAACCCTATCTCTATCTACATCGGTCCACTCACAAATCTGCTATCGCATCAACACATTCTTCCGCCAAATTGTAGTCTATTTTTATGGTCATCAATCTGCTAGTAGATGATAAAGGCAAATGATCTTCTCTACAACCGCTATATAGCAGCTGTTTTTCTGCATTTAACATATCAAAAACCTTTGTTCTTCTAAATTTGATTCATCAACCATATCTCTATTTACATCGGTCCACTGCATATTCTCTCTAAACGTATCATTCACCATCTCAACAGTACCTACACCAAAATCTACTTATGTTATATGTTCTCATAAGTTATCTGCAACATATGGTTCACTAGTACCATAATCATAATTGGTTTCCCCGTGTAGATACTAAATCTTGTAACCCAGCATAAAGTCATTATAATACAAATGCCTCCAAACAATCTCTATCTTAGTATTTTGTGATTTCACACAAATAAAACATGGACATTTCAACTTACGAGTTTTTTTGCTTCTGATTGATTTACAGCCAATTCCATGAACTGCCATATACCTTGAGCATACTCGTCTTTCAATATGTTTGACTATATATTCATCATTGGTTCGTCCATCCATGATCGAAAACTATTAGAAGTTGATATCTCTTTTTTATTTTTTTGGTTTAAGTAAGATATTGTACTGTGAATAAATATAGAATTTGCAAACATATATATAAGCTCGTCAGCCGTCAGACTCTGTAATTAATTTTGAATTCCAAACGGTTATATACAACTATTATATTAACGTTCATATATTTCGACAGATTGTTTGCAAATTAGTCGAAAGTCTGTCGAGTTGTCGTCAGAACCAAAAATCCATCAAAAATTCGTCAAATTATCGTCAGAAATTTCTAACGACAAAAGAATAAGGCAGAAATTTTTGACTGCAAGAGAATCTGTCCGATTTGTGGTAGTTTTCTTGTACTGATATCATTCTTAGAACTAGTTTTTTTGTTAATATAATTATATATATATATATAATTTTAAAATCACCTTGTAAATATTTCAGAATAGAGCAACAACAATTAGTAGTATGATTTTAAAATTTTAAGATGTGATAAAGTATCTAAACATAAGAAACATGTATATATAGGCTGAATTATTTGATAGAAAAATATAAAAATAATATATATATATATATATATAAATTTTTAATTATTTATATATTTGCATAAAATATATATTTTATGTATATTCATAATTAGTTATTATATTAGTCGAAATTATTCATGTTTATAATTAATTTAAGCCATAACAACACCTTAATTGCTTTCCATAAAGATTATGTATGTTTTGATCATGATTAATAAAGTATTTCAAATGTTAAAAACACAATTAAAATAATTCTAACTATAAACTAATTAAAACATCAAAATAATGCCCTACATTCTGATTATTTTAACTCAGTTTCAATCTAAAAAGCATATGTTACAAAAGAAAAACCTTTAATAGAAAATTTTAAAATGTTATTGGAAGAAAGTAAATATATAAAATTTCAGTGTAGAAAGCCTTCAAAATCCAGCAGTATTGATAAAAATAGCTGCAAGTGTGAATACTCCTAAATAAGGCAAGTGTGAATGAAATCCGCCAACCAAGTGCGGTGAGGGGGGGGGGGAAGAATGTGGGGTTGCAGGAAGTCATAAATGTGATGATACATCGATTTCATGATAACACCTTGTAACACATCACATGAGCTATTCAACTCCGCTTGATTCCAAAACAATCTTCACTTTTCAGATTTTTCATAAGAAGAATTTTAGTTTGTTTATTTCCTTGTTAATAAAGCACCAGCCACAAAAAAAAAGAAAAAAAAAGTTAGTATACCTGACTAAGTCGGGATCTTAATGAGTTCCTTATATCGGAAAAATTGATGGATTGTATAAAGATTTTTAAATAATATTTTATTTTTTTGATGAAAATGTGAAATTTATTTATCATCAAAATGTTTATTTACATGAAATGAAGGGAAATTCGTCAATGACATAACTAAAACTCAAAGAGTTGAAAGACAAGACAACTTTAACGGTTTTGAATGGTTGAATGATGACTCCTAGTGGAAATACATCGATACAGCAAATCCCCATATCGTGTAGCAGGGCGAAGGGAGGAAATACGAGAACGGATGGTCTTATCAATAGTACCAACAAGCTGGGCTACTACATGGTGTGGCTACTAGTGTTTTCGTCCATTACGTTCGCGCCAAATATGATATATTATAGTTTGAAAACAAAGACGAATGAGAGTAAATTCCAACTTGTTATACCTATGAGTCGATAGTCGAGAAATGTTATCGGACCAGTCCGGGGAAATGGCTCGTCCAAGGAGGCTGCCACTTAAATCCATCCAAACTGTAAGTGTACGGACATGCAAAAAAGAGGTGATCCCGGGTTTCCTCTGGCTTAAAGTAGAACAAACATCCATGCTGTGCTCCAAGAACCAAGAATGTAAACCAGGCACAAGTATGTCTTTAACCGCAAGCCATGTGATGAAAGAAAAACGAGGAATTCCCTATTTGAACCAGACAATATTGGACCAGCGAACAAAGTTGTTCTTTTGGCAAAATTGTTCCCAGGTTGTGTTTGCTGAAAAACTTCCCTTGTATTCAATCTTTGTGTATCTCCAAAAAGGGATATATGTGCCTGCAAAAAGAGAAAGAGTTGGTATATCCCGAATGTTATTTACCAAACTCCCCAAAAATGTATTTCGGTGCTGACTGCACAACCAAACCATAGATGACAACTTCAACAACGGTAGCATATTTGCTGATTCCCAAAACTCTTGGACCTGATTCACCAAACTTATTCAACAGTATACCGAGTGGGTGCCAATTATCCAGGCAAAACATAGTTGAAACACCATCTCGAAATTCACGTTTTAAAAAATCAACTGCCAATTCTCGAAGCTTTAGTAAACGTTGCCATACCCACGAGCCTACATCTTTGGGTTATTAAATCTCTTCTGGGACATCCGATAAAATTGGAACAATACAGAAAATAATATTTAGTTTTTTATATATTTAAAGAATTGTATTTCTTACTTTTTTCTTTTAACTTATATTTCTGAAAAATGTAAGTTATTGAGCTTATGGTAAGTAAACAAGTAAGAGAACGTATAAATATTTTTAATAATAAAGTGTAAGCATATAACTGGATCAATTTTTAAAAACTTCCTTAGAATTTATCTTACTGGAAACATTAAAATTACTAATTACTAAAGATAACTAATTTATAAGATAAAATTACTGGAAACGTTAAAAAGGAAAGCTAGGGAAAATAAGGTTTAAACACTACTCTGATGTATCTGAAAATTGTAGTACTTGAAGTCATACTTCATTATTTTTGAAAATGATTATAAAGAATATGTCATAGTATTGTAACTAGCACAGTTCTGACCCATGAAGATGTACGGATTTCGACCCCAAATTTCTAGGTTATAGAAAAATAGACAATATATAATAACATCTAAAAGCTTTCGGTCAAATTATCATGAGGTTAAAAAAATATATATTTGTAAAGAATGTAAATTTTATTCCATCAAAAACCTGTTTACATTATATGCAACCTTTTCAGAGAGATTTTTGAAAAGATTGAAGAAACACAAAGAGATTTAACTACTCCTCACAAAGCTTATCTACGTGATCGAAACCAAATTTGAAGACCATCCACGTATTTAGTTGGCCATGATTTTTAAGTGTGCATAGCCTGTTTCGAACCACTCGATCAATGAATGTAATAATCTGCTTGGTTAGGTTAGGATCATCTCACCATGACAACGATGATTGTGCTTTCTTCAGGTTGAATGAATTGAAGTTTGAAAGACATATCATAATATAACTTGAGTTGAAGATTTGAAAACTGAACCTGATCGAGATAATATTTAAAGAGATAAAATTTAAAATAAATCTTAGCTGTGTTACTCGTATAAAGGTCTTTCACTTTTCAGTTATTTGGCTCCCTCTCTCTAAGAAACCCTAATGCCCATCCAATACTCTTCCAAACTAAAAGAGGTGAACGAACGATTTGGCTTATCCCTAACTAAACCTGAAATATATCAGAAAGTTTATATTCCAATGAAAGCAAATAAAAACAGTGACCACTTGCTTTCATGCTGGTCCCAGCTTTTGCACCCTTTCGTAGCCACACTACTCTTCTCCTTTTCTTTCCTTTTTCCCCATTTCTATGAAATCTATGTTTTGATTTTTACCACGCATGTCTATACACCCTCACTTTCCTTTTTAATGAGTCGGTGATCCATTATTTCATTGTAACATTGATAATAGATGTTTTTATATGATATACGGTTTTTTCTAATAAATTTTATCTTTATCCATAAAATATTATGATAAAGTAAAAGTTTTATTTCTGATTTGCAGTTGTATTCACAATGTATATAAATAAGTTTTTAATAAGCATAAATGCCAAGTTTAAAAAATCAACCTTTTCGTAATTTAACCACTTGTAATCAACCCTACTTACATACGACAAAAAGAAAAAATCAATCCTATATTTTATTGAAGTATCCCACGAATAAAGTAGAAAAGGAAATGTTCTCATATACCTTTTTTCGGTCATCCACGTTCTTATACACCAATATTTCTTTATATCATCGATAATATAGTATATTGGTTTAGTGTTCTTGGAACGAAGGCCGACATACAAGATTCTCGCGAATACAAATATTCTTTCACTAAATACAATATCTTGCATATATCCGACCGCCCCTCAACTATATAACATTTATGATTAACACACTACAAGGTAGCCGCAAAATCGATAGAATTTTTGATAAATTTGCGATGGTTTTACACATAAACAAACTCAACGAATTTTTGATGGAATACGTTTCCGCCGAAAAAACAGATGAATTTTCAACGGACAAATACATAATCTATCAGAAATCCGTCAAATTTATGAACGGTTATTTCCGACGGATTGCCAACGAATATCCGTCAAAAATCCATCGATAAATATGAACGTTAATATAACCATTAATGTAGCCGTTTGAAATTTGTGTATACCGATGGATTTTCGCCGGATACACCATCTATATATATGTTTCCACATTTCTTCATTCATTCACACCACTTATCCATTCAATCTCTTTACAAAAATCGCAAATATTAAAAAATATGTTTTTTAGTAATTATTTTTGGTCATGGATAGACGAACTTGTGATGGATCCCGAGTCGAACTTACTGAAAGATGACTATGCACGAAGAATTTACGAGTTCATATAGTATATGCCGGAATTCTCATAAGTTAGACATCATTTGTATAGTAATGGATTTATGTCGGATTATAAGATTAGGTATTTACATGGAGAAACAAGGTATGATTATGGTAGTACTAGTGAACCAAATATTTCGGAAAGCATATGAGATAGAACTGAAGTAGATGTAGGTGGTACTAGGGTTGAGATGGTGAACGATGTACTTAGGGAGAATATGCAGTCAACAGGTTATGATGGAGATAGGGTTAAATAACCAAATACAGAAGCGCAAATCTTTTTTGATATGTTAGATGTAGCAAAACAGTCACTATATAGCAGTTGTAGGGAAGGTTATTCACTGTTATCATCTGCAAGTAAAATGATGAATATTCAGACGGACTACAATTTGGCGGAAGAATGTGTTGAGGCGATAGCAGATTTTGTGAAAGATATTTTGCCTGAAGATAATTTTTCACCAGCATCTTACTATGAGGTACATAAACTTGTTGCTGATCTTGATTTACCATATCAGATGATAAATGTGTACATCGACAACTATATGATATATTGGAGGAAAGATGAAAACCGTAAAAGATGTCGATTTTGTCAAAAAACCTAGGTTTCAAGAAACTAGTGGGAGAGTTTCAGTTCCTTATAAACGGATGTGGTATTTACCATTAACAGAGAGGTTAAAGAGGTTATATCAATCTCAATGCACAACACATGCAATGAGATGGCATGCAGAGCATCGTCAAGATGGAGAAATTATGCATTCTTGAGACGCAAAATCAATGTATCCAGATTTTATGTATGAGCGACAAAATCTATACCTTGTGTTCTGTACAGATGGTTTCAACCCATTTGGAAAAAATGGAAGACAATATTCGTTGTGGCCAGTAATTGTAACATCTTTGTGCATGCGTAGAGAGTTTTTATTCTTTTATGTGCTAGTTCCCGGCCCAGAGCATCCAAAGAGTTCACTTGATGTATTCCTCCAGGTATTGATCTATTAGTTAAAAATGTTATAGAAGCATGGGGTTGAAGCATTTGATGTTTCATTGCAGCAGAATTTCAAGATACGTGCGGTTCTTATGTGGACCATAAACGATTTCCTAACATATGGTATGTTATCTGGATGGACAACGCATGGAAGATTATTATGCCCGTTTTGCCAAGACAACACTAATACATTCCAATTATAACATGGAAAAAATACGTGTTGGTTTCATTGCCACATAAGATTTTTACCAAGTGATTATCTTTATCGTCGGTCCAGAACATTGTTTACGAAGAATAAACAAATGTTTGACTGTGCACCTCTGGAGATTAATGGATGTTGTATACAAAACTGATACATTCCAATTACAACACGAAAGAAATACGTGTTGGTTTGATGGTCATATAAGGTTTTTACCAAGTGATCTCGTCGCTTTAGAACATTGTTTACGAAGAATAAACAAGTGCTTGAGTGTGCATCTCCGGAGATTGATGGACGTTGTATATTAGAGCAGTTAAGAGATTTTGACATTGAGAGAACTCCTTACTGTGGCGGTAATGGGATTGATTTTGTTTATGGTGTAGGTGAATTTTATAACTGACATAAAAAGAGCATTTTCTAGGATTTACCTTATTGGAAATTTGTTGAGGCACAATCTATGTTATGCACGTTGAAAAATCTTTTTGAAAACATCATGAACACTATTTTAAACATTCAAGGCAAAACAAAAGAAAAATATGAAGTCTAGATTAGACTTACCACTGATTTTTTCTCAGAATTTTCTTCATATTATGCTTAATGGTAGATGTCCTATGCCTGCTACCAATTAGACGCAGCTAAGAAATAAGCATTTTTCGATTGGATTTGTGACGATGTAAAATTTTCGGATGGATATGCATATAATCTGGGAAATCGTGTGGATATCGCTGAATGGAAGTTTATTGGAATGAAGAGTCATGATTGTCATGTTGTGATGCAGCGTCTTCTTCTATTTCCCTTTGCACATCTTCTTAAAAAAAACATCCACGAAGCAATTTCAAGTATATATTGTTACTTCCATAATGTTAATTAACCATTTATGTAGTATATATATATATATATATATATTTATTATGTTTGTAGGAGTTGGTGCTTTCTTTCAAAATTTATGCACGAACACACTTACAGTAGAAGGTATCCGTAATTTATAGGACAATATTCCGGTTATCCTCTGTAATCTTGAGAAGATAATTTTTCCATCTTTCTTTGATGTTATAGAACATCTTCCCATCCACCTCCCTCAAGAAGCAGAACTTGGAGGTCATGTTCAATACTGTTGGATGTATCTTTTTAAGCGTTACATGTTCCACCTCAAGAAAAAAGTTAAAAATTTAAGCAAAGTTGAGGGATCTATTGTCGCACAGAGCCTCAACGAAGAATCCTCACACTTTGCTAAATATTACTTTCCATCGGAAGTGCGTATCAAGAGTAGACGTTTGGGCATGCATGATGATAGAGGTGAGAGAGCAATTTATCCAGTGTATGTCACTGAGTTGTTTGTCCAAGTTAGTCAAGTAAGTGGAAAAGAAAAGAAATAGAAACTTTCAAACCAGGAGTTTGCACACTTACATTTACTGCTATTAATCCACGGGTTAATATACTTGTATCAGTGTAATGATAGTTTCATCAATATATTGAAATTTGCAGAAACTATAATTCTCAGATAAGACTAGTGTAATGACCGAGTAACTTTTGTCCACTCCTCATTTCCTATAGTACTTTGACTTTTCTCACGAACACCAGAGACTTCGCTTGATTCATGCACAACATCGAGCTTTTCAAAAGAAACAGAGTCGCCATCCGAAGGTGTCTCTATTTCTGTAAGAAATTTGGAGGAGGGAAAAAACCACTCCACACCCTCTATATCAACAATTGGATCTACAACTTGCGTTCTTACAAGCTTCGAAAAAGGCTTTCTATCTCCAGCCTCTTCTTCTCTACTATCAGATATGTGACATAGCCTCTCTGAAAAATAGTAATTGGGGCTTCTGAGTGCTTCAATACCCAGTCCTTCACCTTGTGACCCTATTTATAACACTTCTTGCATTGGGATGGTAACCAATGAAATGAAATCGAGATCATTACAGCGAGGAATTATCTTGTAGGGATACTTAGAAGAGATTAACTTCAACAAAAGCATGTGCCAAATCCAAACGCAAACAGTTTTATGTTGTTGGATGAAGCTTAACAAGGTGACCAATGTGGCTGGCCCAGAAGATAACCCATCTGTAAGAGAAGTAGTGCCTGGAACCTCATTGAAATCAATCTACGTCGGAAGAGAAGTTAGTGAATGTTTACGGGAGGCAAAACCGTCCTCCATGGCTGGAGACCGGGTAGCAGAAGGAAACGACATGAACCCTTGGGTGGCTAAATCAGAGCATCGATATCAATTTTTTAGTTTATTCAATGCTGGCACCTAATGAATGGGTCATCGGAAAATATGACGATTAAATATGCTGATCATTCAGAAGTAGGCCAAATAAAGCAGCTTAGTAGAGGGCTTGAGAAAGGGTGGATCATAGCAAGGAAGACCTTTCTGTCGTATATTATTTGTTTTGTTTATTATTGGTTATTTGTTATTGTATTTGAGATCGACCTTCAAATATTTTAAATTTTATTAAATATGAAATTTTAAATTTGAGTGTAGAAAAATATTTTTGTAGTTGTTACTCATCGCCCAAGGCGTAGGCGGTCAATTCTCTTGAACACGATCGAGGAGGAGATTCGGAAAAGGCGACTCATTGGGAGTTTGGAGCCTGATCGCCCCTTGTGGAGTCATGCTCCGGGGGTGTTCAAACAAGCATTCTCATCAAAGAACACCTGGAACCAGTTGCGGACAGCTCATGTGATCACTGACTGGTACAAAGGCGTATGGTTCTCTCAGGCTACCCCAAAATACTCTTTCATTGTGTTGCTAGCGGTTCACAATAGATTATCGACGCGGGACAGGTTGCTAGCTTGGGACCAAGGGGCAACCGCAGGTTGTGTCCTCTGCCATAGGGCTTTGAAAACTCGAGATCATATTTTTTTTGAATGTAGGTTCTCTTCGCACGTTTGGACTGTCCTTAGCGCTGCTCATCTTCAGACGAGGTATGTCGATTGGTTCTCTGAGATTATTACTATGCTTTCTGCCTTGGTGTTTTCTGGAAATTGCAGGTTTATACTTAGATACATGTTTCAAGGTACGGTCTATACCTTGTGGCAAGAGCGCAATCGACGCAGACATGGAGAGTTGCCTCGGAGTCACGCTGCTGTCATCAAAGACATCGATCGCATAGTCCGCAATTGTTTTTCCACTTTGGAAAGGGCGGGCCGGTTCAGTGGCATACTGCAGGATTGGTTTGGTGGTAGAGTTGCCTAGCTCAGTTTTTATGGCTTGCTGGATTTCTGTCTTCTCTTGTTGTATTCCTCTATTGTTGTATTATGCTATATTCTATTTTATGTCTTTTTCAACTCTATCATAAATGGTGTGTACTCTTTTTCCTAATTTCCGGTTTTGTCCCAACTGGGTTTTCCGGGAATGGGTTTTAACGAGGCCACCATTTTTGATTTTTTTTGAGCTTTTTCTGCTTCATGTCAATATAAATTTGGTAAACATTTGTTGTAAAAATGTTTTTTTTTAATTTGAATATAATTTTACATATTATTTAAAAAAATAAAAAATTTTGTAGTTAATTTCCTTTTCCCGCTTACTAATTGAACTTCAAAAATATTAAATTTGAAATTTTTTGATTGGAGATAAATCAGAAAATATTTTTCATTGGTCTTTTATTCTTACTAAATTTATTGATTAGATCATAATCTTATTTACCTTTTTCTAAATAATTTAGTTTCTCAACGAATGACATGATACACAACTAAGTTCAATTATTAATCATGTTTTATTCATTTTGTGTGAAATCGATTATGGAAGCAACACATATGTATTTCCTACAAAAACACTATTGATTTATAATGTATAAGATTCTACCTTGACTACATTCTATAAAATTAATATATAATGTTTATTAACTTATCAAGTATTAATTCTTAAATTTTTATCGTATCTATTGGTGATACATTTACATAAAATTAGTTGGCATGTATAGCCAATAACGGGCTTGTGTAAGTAGCAAACATTTTGCATTGACAACTCCTATCTCAAGCATAAATCAAACTACCTAACAAAACTCGAACTTGGGACCACTTGTTGAACCTGTCAACTAGGTATCCTTGATAACCATAATTAATCTAGTTACTTCAAGATGTACGTATTCGAAGAAGAGAAGTATTTCAAACCGTTGATAAGATACATATCACTAATCTTTTTTATTCATGATTTCTTTTAAACTTATTTCAGTACATTTTCAAATATTATACTGAAGATCATGTAATTATCTAATCCGTCAACCAAAACTAAAGCGTTATAACGAAACGGGGACATATTACTTCTCTACTGCTAATTGCCTTAAGATCCCAAGTTAGATTCGAAAAATTATTTTAATGGTACGCAACCCCATGAGTGATGCGGGCCCTACTCGTTAAAAGACATAGAACACAACCCTACATCGATATTCCCAAATCCTACACATTGCATGTAATAATTTTGCCCCTTTAACTCTCATCCTCTCCTTAGGCTTATTATCTTTCCCATTTATTAAAATTATACTCCTTTATGATCCCTCGGAATAGTTGTTCAAGTACAATACCCGTTTTTAAGGCAAGTGTCTGTTCGGGTAGAGAGAGAGAGAGAGAGAGAGAGAGAGAGAGCATTTTACCTATATAATTGCTCATCTCATCTTCTATCTATTCCTCAACACAAACAACTTCTTTGGTCTGATTTCTCCGATCGATCATGGCTAACTGTGGGACGGCAACTGAGCAACTCTGCTACATCCCTTGCAACTTTTGCAACATAGTTCTTGCGGTATAATTTCTATACATATACTTTTTTTTGGTCACCGATACATATAGACTATATTTCATGTTTTCTATAATGGATCTATGCTTCTGCAAATCTTGTATATATATAAAGGTATAATCAAGCATAGATCTACTTTTATTTCCTTTGTACTATATATTGGTTTCTGATAAAGAGAGTAGTGCGGCTCCTTTCATCAGTTCCACTATCTTACAAACGTTCAAAGTTCTCATCATCAATTTAAATCGGTTATAATTTATTTTTACTAGTAATAACAAATATTTCGTTTAGCTTCTGGTGCCAGAGAGAAGTCACCGTCCTTATGCTGTACATGACTTTTCCCCATCATATAGATTTACTTCTTCTCTTTTACAGCTTTTTCTCAATGGAAAGTCATACTTGTAGCATTATACTTATAATTTAAGTTCTGAATCAGAAGATAAAAGATTTTGAATAGTCATGCATATGTATGTGTGTCCTTGTTCACCAATTTATAAGAGATTGTACATAATAAAAAGGTGCCACTTACAGAACCTAAGTGGTTGCTGAAACAATAGACAAGATGATCATAATATTCAAGTGATTATTGTGATTATTGTCAAATGATGAATATAAGTTGCATAAATTTATATAAGCTATTCGTCGATCTGTGTCTGGTGGGCAAACCCAGTTGTCCAAGAAAGAAAATCCATTAATTAATGTGTTTGGTTAAAATGTGAAGGTGAGTGTCCCATGCAGCAGTCTGTTCGACATCGTGACCGTCCGATGCGGGCACTGCACCAATCTGTGGTCTGTAAATATGGCAGCTGCTCTTCAGTCGCTTTCACGCCCTAATTTCCAGGTCATTTTCTCTTTCTCCCTCTCTCCTCAATTGCCTTTTTTTTTGGGGTTTATTGTAATTTTAAATACTCGAACCATCCCTCTGAAATTTAGGGCTCTTTTGTTTGTTTTGAAAGATGAATAATAGACAGAGATCTGAGCCTCTTGTTGCATGTTTCTGCCTTCAGCCGCCGTCTACATCTGCATAGCCCCAAAAAAATATTATTACTTAACTATTTACTTCAAATTTATTTAATTTACCTTTTCCAGATGCGACTGATATTGCAGCCTTTTAGTAATTTCTTTCATAGCGCCCTAGCTTATGTTTGATCTATACTGATGTGGGCTAGTTCTTCTTTGATTTGATTGACATGAATGATAGGGTTTCATAGGTTTGTTTCTTTTTTTTCTAAACATATTCTCTGATTCCTTTCTTTAAAGGTTTTGCCTTTTACCACTCTTCAACATTAATAAAACGTCTTTTAGTTGGTCCATTTGATTTTTCTCTTTTAATTTCCTAAATTAGACAATACATACATGATTTCTTCTTAATCCTTCTCATGCATAATTTTTGGTTCTGAAAAGTCCAAGAAAATGCAAGTAATTTTATTAAACATAGCATTTATGTTTTAAACTAAACTTAGCATTTATATTTTCATTAATTGAGGTTTAAATATGGAATAGGCAGCAAACTATGCAACACCAGAGTATGGATCTTCCTCAAGAGGCCACACTAAAATCCCTTCCAGAATTTCAACTCGTACAATAACTGAGCAACGGGTCGTTAACCGTCGTATGTAATTTTGTCAAGAGGACACATTCTTCTTAATTTTATATAGAACTAAAGAAGTAAACATGAAAAGTAATTTGTGCATATTCTAAAATTTCTTATATTGTCTTTCAGCTCCGGAGAAGCGGCAACGAGTACCTTCAGCGTACAATCAATTCATAAAGTAACATAAAGTTCTTAGGCTTAAATATATTATATATACACATATAATTATGCATATAATGTAACTGATCTGTGTGTTTAATTGGAAAATTCTGAAGAGAGGAAATTCAGAGGATCAAGGCGAATAATCCAGACATAAGCCACAGAGAAGCATTCAGCACTGCCGCCAAGAATGTAAGTATTTGTTTTCTTAAAACGTTCAAAATATGAGCTGTTTTAGCTAACTAAGAGAAATAAATTAGTTATAAAAAGCGTTTTTAAAGGAGTGGGGCTTTTATGATGTATCATGTAAACTCTTATCTTATGACGTTAAAAAAAAGAAAAGTGGGGATTATCGACTGGAGTGTTAATTACGGTTGAAATGTCGCAGCTATCAACTGCTTCGATATAGAACATATTAGAATTATAGTTTTACAAAATTCAAAAGGGCTTTCTAGGGTTAAACCGGACAAAAGGGTATCTTAGTGATCTCAAATAGGTTAAACCGGTGCGGGAAATTAACCGATTTGCATGTACAAATTTTTTTTTTTAGTTTTTAAGTATAGATGTTTACTATTATGTATATTAAAATTTAGCAAGTAATATTGACCTTCACTGAAAGTAAACTATTGTCTATCATATTTTTATTTAATTTATAATAAAAGCTAGTTTAGAAAAAAGATATAAAACAAAAGAAGATTAAAATTTGAAAAATTTACAGACTGGTCTATAAAACTACAGTGAAAAAGCGGGGTGATAATGTTGAGATCCTACAACCCTAGTTCTTTATTCACGGCCATACAAACTGCAAATGACCATAAATATTTTACTCAGCTACGTACGAAACGGGTTATATTGAATGGAGTAGTTCGTTTTACTAACTTTAATTGAGAATGACCTTAAAAGTTCTAAACGTTACATATGAATCTCATACAAAGGATATCATATAAATAAGTAAATCTAGTTTACCAACCAAAAATAGATTTATTTTTATAAGGGAAACATAATCTTCAAAAAATTATATATATATATATATATATATATATTCTAATTTACTTCAATATTTTAAATAAATAAATTTATTACAAATTAAAAAAAACTATTTAAAACACGTTAATTGATTAATGAAAATGAAAGAATCAATAATCTGTAAAATAAAAAAAGAAAGTGAACCTTTTTTGAAATGATACAAAAAAATATCTTCATTTACAAAAAAAAACACGTTCTGACTAGTGCATGATAAATACCGCCAAATCTCAAAACAACCGAAGAAATTAAGTGAAATAGTCCAGATACAATTTGGATTTATTTAAATAAGCAAAATAATTTACCGGATTCAATAAATTATTCAATAATTTTCTCTCCAATCATATTTTTTAAAAAGAAATCCTTTCATCTACAATTTACTAATATCTTACATCAAGAAATAAAACAAAATTTCTAAATTAAATTAAATTATTACAAAATAATACTAGAATATAGAAATATTTATATTATAATCTCAGTAAAATTTTTATATAACTTATTTAATAATTGTAATTACAATCCACATTAAATAAATTACTGAATTTTGGCTGCTATAATATTTTTATAAAATTTGTAAAATACAAATAAAACTAAGATAATTTATTTCTGTCTCCATACAAAATAACTAAAGTTTATAAAACTGCATAATGTGATATATAATCGTAGATATTGGCTAACTCAACTCTTATACCTATGGATATCTATACACATATATTAACAATATATCACTTTTAGAACTAACTTTTTTTGTTGATATAATTGTATATATTATTTTAAAATCACCTTGTGAATATTTCATAATAGAGCAGTAACTATTAGTAGTATGATGTTAAAATTGTAAGATATGATTAAGTATCTAAACATAAGAAACATGTATACATAGACATGAATTATTTGATATAAAAATATAAAAATAAAACACACACACATATATATATGTATAAAGTTTTAATTATTTATGTAGTTGCATAAAATATATATTTAATGTATATTCATAATTAGTTATTATATTAGTCGAAATTATTCACGTTTATAGTTGATTTAAGGCATAACAACACCTTAATTGCTTTGCATAAAGATTATGTATGTTTTGATCATGATTAATAAAGTATTTCAGATTTTAAGAAAATTAAAATAATGCTAACTATAAATGAATAAAAACATTAAAATAATGCCATACATTCGGATTATTTTAACTCAGTTTCAATCTAAAACGCAGATGATAAAAAAAACCTTTGATAGATTTTTTTTAATGTTATTGGAAAAAATTAAATATATAAAAAATTTTAATGTCCTTTTTCCTCTGTTTTCCCACCTCTGTACATAAACTCTATTTTTTAACTAATTTGAAATTCGATTAAAAAAAATCCATTAACATCACTGTAATAACATTTTTGTATGTATTGGTGTTGGATATATGTACGTATTTAGCATTTTGTATCTATAGGTGTTGCATATACGTACCTATTAAAATATGAATTGTCATAAGTACTTATATACAGGTATCTCGTACATGTCTATAAAGTAATTTGGGTAGGTTTCTTATTAAATTTGTTACACTTTGTAGTGGGCACACTTTCCTCATATTCACTTCGGTTTAATGCTGGAGAGCAACAAGCAGGCTAAGCTAGCTTAATAATGTAAGTACCTACTCTAATATGCTAATATATACATCAACGTTTCCGAGATTCACTGTAGTTACAATTTTTGGTTACTGTGAACTTACAATATTTACTTTAATCTCTGTGTTTTTATTTTCATGGTGAATGATAATAAGTGTGGAGCTTTGAAGTACCATGGAACAAGAGCTGGCAAGGCAACTATATGTCTAAATGATATATATGTATATTGTATGATCTTGAACCGAATGATCATAACTATAAGTGAAGATGTCTATTTTTAAAACCATATCTAGCTATATTTTTTATTAATAAGCTTCTTATGATTTATTTTTATACCCCTTGTATGGTTCGAGTCACAGGCACTACAAGAAAGGTACTCCAAAACGAACGACATTTCTGATGGTATCTTAATTCGTTGAAATTTTCTAATTTGATGGAATTTCGACAAAATAGTATCACCGGAAATGCGTCGGATAATTTTTGACAGATTAAAGTTCATTGGTGGATTTTTGAGTAACCGTAAAAATCTGTCAAAAAATATAAATGTTAATATATATAGTAGTTTTATAGTCGTTTGAATTTTTGAAATTCCAAAGGATTTCCACCTACAGCGAGATTATAAATATGTTTTCACAATTTCACAAACAATTACAAAACAATACATTATTAAAACAAAAAAAAATGAAAAGATATGTCTTTTTAAAAATATTTTTGATCATAGATGGACGAATCAATGATGGTGACGAGGTCTTAGACTCTTGGTTCAAATTTGGACGTGATCAACATCAACTCATTTATTATGGTAATTACTTTGGGATCAACTCTAGGATATGGATGGTCATATTCTCTCTTTGGATTCACCGAGATCATGTGCACTCTTGGATTAATCTCATTGAAATCAGTTCAAAGATGTGGTCCCATGAATAAAATTCTTCAATTGCCAATCAATATTTTTAATTACCCCTATCTATGTATTTATTTATTTGGCTTATTTTGTATTTATATCTGTATTTATTTTTCTTGATTACCAAGATTTGAAGCTCTATTAAGGAGCCTAAATAGTCATTGTAAAAGACAGACTTAGAAAATAAATTTATGTTTCCCTTTAAAGTTTTGTGCTTATCTCTCTTTGTCTAGTCGAGTGCGTCTCCCTATTAAAAAGTGTTTTGAGCTTATTATAAGGTTTTAATCCCTTCTGTGGTGCTCCCCAATCCATCATCTTGTTTGTTGATCATTTCATCCAATTGTTAAGTAGATAGTATAGTACAAATAAGGTTTTAATCCCTTGTGTGGTGCTCCCCAATCCATCATCTTGTTTGTTGATCATTTCATCCAATTGTTAAGTAGATAGTATAATACGACCAGCTGCTTAGACTTCATCTCATATCATCACGTTTTTGTGCCTATATTATTTGGTATCAGAGCCAGGTTCACACAATAGCTCTGATACCAGATGATGTAGGAACGAGATTAGGGTTCCCATAATGATTAATCATCATCCGGTCATTCTTCTAGGAACCTTAATCTCATTCCTACATAATTTGGAATCAGAGCAATTGTGGGAATTTGTTTTTTATGCCAAATGATATAGGCACAAAAGCATGATGATATGAGATAAAATCTAAGCAGCTAGTCGGACGATCTATCTACTTAAACAGTTAGGATGAAATGATCGACGAACAAGATGATGGATTGAGGAACGCCACACAAGGGATGATAACCTTATGATAAGCTCAAAACACTTCGAATAGGAGACACACTCGACTAGACAAAGAGAGATAAAGCACAAAGCTTCAGAGGGAAACATAAGTTTCATTTTTATTCATTCTAAGTCTGTCTTTTACAATGACTATGAATGCTTTTTTATAAAGCTTCAAATCTTGGTAATCAAGCAAAATAAATACAGATATAAATACAAAATAAACCAAAATAAAAAAATACATAAATAGGGGGAATTAAAAGGATTGATTGCCATTTGAAGAACTTGATTCATGGGATCACGTCCTTGAGCAGATTTCAATGAGATTAATGCAAGGGTGCTCACATGATCTCTGTGAATCCAAAGAGAGAATCTGGCCATCCATTTCCTATGCCTGATACACATCCAAATGGGATTGATTGAACTGATTTTATCTTGGGGTTATCACATTATTTGTGATCGAAACATTGATGGGCGGGCTGGATTCTTGATGTTGATCAAGTAAAAATTTGAACCAAGATTCTAGGACCTCATCTTTCCCTCTCTCTTCAAATAATTTTTTCCTCAAAACCAAGGTACTCGCCTTCTGATCGGAATGTTCATATGATGGTAGTTCTTCAATGTTGACACACATTGCTTTACCTTCATCATGTTGTAGCAGTTTGATCTTTTAGAAAAGGGAATTTTGACTAGTCATTTTTTTTAATCAAAAGAAAACTTAAAAAAATATTTTAATGGTTTTTTCTTTAATAGAAATAAAGATGAATATAAAAAGAAAAAATTCTTTTTTTTTAATTTAAGGAAACAAATCAAAAAGAAAGGAAATAAGTAATTTTTTAAATAAGTAAAAAAAAAATAATGAATGAAATAAAACTAATTAAAAAATGGAACAAATCAAAACAAAAATGGAATTTTTAGAGAGAGAACAAAACAATGAATAATAAATAAATAAAAAATCTTCTTCTCTGGGATTAAAATGGAACAAAACAAAACAAAATGATACGAAATAAAAAGAAAAAAGTTGGGGATAGGAGCTTTTAGCTCTAATACCAGATGGTATAAAATTAGAATCTACCAATCCAAGAGATCACAAAATGTCAAGAGTTGACAAGTTTTGATGAATCGAAGAGTACCACTCAAAGGTGTTGATAACCTTTGAGATAAACTCATAAACCTTAGCCTTAGGGAATCCACACAAGAGACTGAGATTCAAGACATTTTATAGTCTAAGGAATCCACCTAAAGCCTAGAGAAACAAGAGAAACAAAGTTCGAAGCTTAAGAGAGAATAAACTTGGTATTGATTCAATGAAAGGTGTATTTTTACAATGAGAAATGAAGGAGTTTATTTAAGCTCGGCCATGACTTTAGACAAACGGTCATAAAGTTCAAAATGAGAAAGAAGATACACAAAAATAAATTATAGATGATCAAGTGATGAAAATCCTTCGATCTTATGGCCGTTGGAGTTTTTATGGGAATTTTGGCTAGAAATAGGAAATGGTGAACGTCACCTTGTATCTAGAAAATTTGGGGAGATAGGAGTGATGTCTTGGAACCATCTGGAGTGTGATGAATGCCCCAAATTCGTGTGAAAGTAGAAGAGGAAAGAGCTGTTGGAGGCTGAATGCAAATGGCTCCAAATATGGTAAATGTGAGCAAGAGAGAATCCGCCTGATCCTCTGGGTGCTGGTTCAGCTAAGGAAATCTTTGAAAGCTTCTACATGGTTTAGCACGTCTTCTGGACGCCTAATAGAGTTCTCCTTGGTCGTAAGCCATTAGATTAATGCACTTTCCATAATCGGGTCCAAATTAGGAAAGTCTTGATGTATGGGTGAGCAAGATCGGATCCTCCTGACCCAATGGCTGGAAATGAATCTTGAGGTGTTGGTAGGAGGCCATAGCTGTAGTCTATCCCTTCCTAGACGCCAAAAAATGATTGCATTCTCTTAAACCCGGAAGGTTCCAAATAAGGCAAGTCTAGGATCCTCTGGTTTATAAATTGAATAACTTTCTCATATGAACCTGTATTGACGTGATTCCAATTCGCTGGGTGCCTCTGATGAGTAAAAATTAAAATACAAGTCGGTTAATAACTCAATTCTCCCTGGTTAGGTCAAAATTCTCCATTGAGTGCGCGTAGGTCTAAATCACGTAAGTTGGGAATCACGTAAGTTGGGAATCACCCAACTTGAGAACTGAATATCTCCTTCATGCAAACTGATATGTGGTTAATTCCACTTCCATGCATATTATAAATGAGCTGAGAATGTTTTCCATGTGGTTTCGTGCCCTGAATATTTGTGGTTCAGCCGGAATGTATCGAACAATGGACATAGGTCTGAATCAAAAGCAAGGTACTCTGGATTCATCCGGTTTGTAAATTTGATTCTGGTTTGCTCCGAGCTCCTCTAGAAGCAATTCTACTTCATCATTAGTCTCTGATGAGTTGAGTTTATGGGAGAAGTTGGTTTGTTGTTCAAATCCTTCTGTTGTGTTCGGTAGGCTCCATGAAGGCACATATGTCCTTGTCGGGTCTTATTATCCTTGTGTATCATGTTTGACAGAGCTCTATTTCAGCTGCTGATCTGATGACTTTATCATATGGATCCCAAGTAAAACTTGATAAAATAAAATTATGCACGAGGTATAAACTAGCTCATTAAATTGGTAGGAAAACAACCGGGAATAAAAAAATTTGTAAGTTAAAATGTCCATGTTCTATTTGCCAAAATTCACATAATATTAATGATGAGTTATTTTGGAATCACTTGTATTACAATGAGTTTATGTTGGGTTACAAAATTTGGTATCTACATGGAAAAATAAATTATGATTATGGTAGTACTAGTGAACCATATGTTGCGGATAGCTTATGAGAACATAGAACAGAAGTAGATGTGTATGTACTGTTGAATGGTGAATAATGTGTTTAAAGAGAATATGTAGTCGGTCGCTGAAGATGGAAATAGGTTAAAAAATCAAATTTAGAAGCAACAAAGCAGCCACTATATAATGGTTGTAGAAAACGTCATTTGACTTTATCATCTGCCGGTTAAGACGGATTATAATTTGACAGAGAAATTTGTTGATGCGATAGTAGATTTTTTGAAAGATATTTAGCCTAAAGATAATCTTTCACCAGCATCATACTACGAGGTACATAAACTTGTAGCTGATATTAGTTTGCCGTATAAGATGATAAATGTGTGCATCGACAACTATATTATATATTGGATAGAAGATTAAAAGTACAAAAGATGTCGATTCTGTCATAAACCGTGATTTCAAAAAACTAGTGGCAGAGTTCCAATTCCATATAAATGAATGTGGTATTTACTGTTAACGGAGAGTTTGAAGAAATTATATATATCACAACATACGACAGAGCCAATGAGATGGCTTGAAGATAATTGTTAAGAAGGATAGATTACACATCCTTCAGACGAAGAAGTGTGGAAACATTTTTAATCAATGTATATGGATTTTTTGTTTCAGCGAAAGAATGTATACCTCGGATTATATACATATGGTGTCAACCCATTTGGAAAGCATTAAATACAATATTTGTTGTGCCCCATAATCGTAACACCTTACTATTTGCCTTCAACTTTGTGAATGTGTATACAATTTTTGTTCCTCTCCATTCTTGTTTCCGGTCTAGAGCATTTGAGGATATCACTCAGAGTATTCTTCCAACCATTGATCTATGAGTTACAAATACTATGGATACATGGTGTTGTAGCATGTGATGTTTCATGCCAGTAGAATTTAAGATTCGTGAGGTTCTTATGTGGACTAGAAGTGACTTCTCAGCATATGGTATGTTATCTAGATAGACAACTCATCGAAGATTATCATGCCCGTATTGCCAAGACAACACTAATGCATTCCAATTGAAACACAGACGAACAAGAGTGTATAAACCTGAGACTAAGCCCCTTATATAACTCTTCAAAGATTCTAGGCGGTGGATCATTATATGGTGAGAGCGTGTATGTTCCAATTAAAAGGTGGATGTACCTAGGACCAGAACCCTTTCTTAACCTTCTCAAGATCTTTGGACGATAGAATGGCCACACTAATTTTATAGGCTACGTTTGATAAACCAAAGTGATCTCTTGGATATGACTCACCAAGACAGACCGAGAGAGTTCCAAAGAAACAAGAGAGATAACTCAAAAAGAATCATTTTATTTGATAAAAGAAAGTTGTGTGATCTTCTCCTAGAGCTTACACAAATTTAAAGTAAAAAGAATGCTTGAAAACTAAGGCTAGTCATAAATTGTCTTGGAAATTAAAAGAAAATAAAAGAGAGTTTGAATGAACATTCATTGAATCCTTGTCTTTAATTTCGTCACTTCTCTTGGCCAAATAATAAGAGATTATTTTGGGCCTTTACTGGACTTAGATCAAAAACACAAAATGGGCTTATAAGCATTGAGAACCAAGTTTGCCTCATTAAAAATTTTCTTGGAAAACTCATTGGGATAAAATCAAGGATAAGGAAAAAGAGTACAAAAATGGTCTCAAGCCCATTTAGTATTCTTCTCTTGCTTGTAATGAGACCAGAGTGGTGTGATGTTTGTCTTCATTATTCTTTGAGTCCATCACTTCTTGAACTAAGCCTACAAGTGCATCCTTGAGCCGCTTAAATGCATCCTCTTCCTTAGTCCTTTCCATGATCGTATCATCCCCATCCTCTTGAAAAGGATTTCATCTCAAATCAGGTTCATCTACAACAAAAGGAATCAAGTCAGAGACATTGAAAATTGCACTCACGTTATACTTACTCGGAAGATCAACCTTGTATGCATTGTTGTTGATGGATTCCATGACTTTCAATGGGCCATCAGTTCTTGGTAAAATTTTATACTTTCTCTCATTTGGGAACCTTTCCTTCCTTAGGTGAATCCACACTAATTCTCTTGGCTCAAGAATAAGCTCACATCTTCCCTTATTGGCCTTCCTTTGATATTGCTTTGTCCTTTTTTCAATGTCGATCTGGCTCGTCTCATGCATCTGTTTAACAATCTCAGCCTTTTGTTGGCCATCTAAGCTAGCAAGTTCACTCACACGCAAAGGTATCAAAGGTGACATAGGATTGAAAACATAAACCAACTGAAAAGGTGAGTACTTAGTAGCAGAATGGACAAAATAGTTGTATGCAAATTCAACATGAGGTAATCAATCTTCCCAAGTTTTAATGTTCTTTTTTAATTATTGCACGCAAGAGTGTTGACAAAGTCCAATTCACTACCACAGTTTGCCCATCAGTTTGCGGATGAAACGTTGTAGAGAACAAAAGTTTAGTCCCTAGCTGAGACCATAAGGTCTTCTAGAAATGACTCAAGAATTTAGTGTACCTATCAGATACATTTGTTCAAGGCATACCATGCAAATGAACAGCATCTCTAAAGAACAACTCTGCGACAAGTGATGCATCATTAGCCTTATGACATGGAATAAAGTGTCATAAGTCTTATCTAAAACCACAAATATAGAGTCGTCATTTTCTAGTCCTAGAAAATCTTAATACAAAATCCATTGATACATCAGTCCATGGTGCATTGGGAATAGGCAAAGGAGTATACATACCTTGTGGTTGTGCCTTGGCGTTGGCTCGCTTGCAAGTAAGACAACAAACACAAATCCATTCCACATCTCTCCTCATGCACAACCAGTAGAAGTGTTCATGTAGAATGCTCAATGTTTTGGCCACTCCAAAGTGTCCCATCAGTCCTCCTCCATGAGTTTCGCTTATGAACAAATCCCTCAGAGAAAAATTAGGCACACACAAGCAGTTTTTAAGAAAAGGAAACCATCAAGCCTATAGTGTTTTCCATTAGCAAAATTTTCACAAGAAAAAAATACTTCTTTGATGATGAAAATTTTCTCACGAAATCGTCACTTAGAGCTTGAGAAGGGAATAATCCTTGATCAATGAAACCCTAGAGCTTCAAAGACAAGGTGATGGAGTGATGATGCCACAAAGGGTTGCGGAATTCCCTTTGATGAGTCGATGAAAAATTTGGACAAACTAGAAATGTTCTTTAATCTAACTTGTTAAAAGTTTTCGATAAAAAAATAGATACTCTCTTAGAAGAGTTTACACGAAATATAAAGAAAAGAAAGGGCTGGTTTCGAGACTAACATGCATATTCTCGAAACAGCCTTGAAAATAACACATAATTAAAACAAAGCAATTAAAATAAGTTTAAAATTTATTTTAAGGCTTGGGCCTTTTCTTTCAAAAAATGGACAATGATGAAGTGAATCAATTGGTTTAGTAAAAACCTTTTCAAGAAAACCCATTGGGACAAACTTGACAAGGGAAAAAGAGTACAATTGATGCACTTTCCCATTTGATGAAATTATTTGGTTTAAATCAAAACCAAAGTGGTGTGATAAGCCTTATCTCCATGCTTGTTATCTTCATCATTTGGACTCCACAAACTCTTAAGTGTTTCTCCGATAGCTTGGTTGAACATCTCGTTCTTGATCTAGTCATTGGACTGGTTGGTATGACTAGAATCTCCTCCTCTTCAAGCTTTTGGTTCAAGCTCAATCCCATGCTCCATGTGCTTTCCATTCTCACATCATCCACTCTCACTTGAAAAGGATTTGACCTCAAATCTATTTCATCTGCAATAAAAATAACTAAATTAGAAATGTTGAAGCTAGAAATCACATTGTACTTACCTTTGAAGTCCAGTTGTTAGACATTATCGGTGATCCTCCTTTTTATCTTGAATTGTCCATCAATCTTCAGCACTAGCTTAGATGATCATCCTATGCCTTCCCTTTTTTGCTTCATGAGCAAAGTGCTTGGTATTTTCTTATATATTATTCCTTGCTTTCTCATGGATCTGTTTGACAAGTTCAACCTTTTTCTTTCCATCTATGCTAGCACTTTCACTTAAAGGAAAAGGGATAAGATCCAAATGAGATAGTGGATTAAAGCCATAAACAATCTGAAATAGAGAAAAATTAGAAGAAGAATGCACCGAATGATTAAATGCAAACACTATATGAGGCAAGCAATCTTCCCAAAATTTTACGTTCTTTTTGAGTAATGCAAGTGTAGAAGAGTAGAAAAAGTCCTATTAACCACTTCGGTTTTTCAATCAGTTTGGGGGTGACATGTATTTAAAAAAATAGCTTAGTCCCTAAATTAGACCAAAGAGTTTTCCAAAAATAGTTTAGAAATATTGTATCTCTATCAGAAACTATAGTTCTAGGCATACCATGCAAACAAACTATTTATTTGAAGAACATATTAGCTACATGAAATACATCACCAGTCTTGTGCCATGAAATAAAATGCGCCATCTTAGAAAATCTATCAACAGCCACAATGATAGAATCTTTTCCTGTCTTAGTCCTAGGCAACCTAACCACATAAGCCATAGAATTTTCATTCCAAGAGTGAGTAGGAACGGGTAAAGGAGTATACAAACCGTTAGGTCGAATCTAAGACTTAGCCTGTTTGCATGTGGCACATATTGCACATATTCTCTCAACATCTTTCTGCATGTGTGGCCAATGGAAATGATGTTGCATCAATTTAAGTGTCTTGTAAATCAAAAACTGCCCCATTAAGCTCCTCTGTGTGTTCCCTAATGAAAAACTCTTGGACATAAATTCGTCTTTCCTCTAGTAATTCCCTAAAGAAAATTTCTCTTAAGCTTTGTAAACCTCTTGAAAATCAGAATCGGTTTGATATAAGTTCTTAAGTTGTTCAAAACCTTATAGTTTTGTGTCAAGAGTGGAGAGTAAGACATACCTTCAGGATAATGCATTTGTAACTACATTATCCTTATCTTATTTGTATTTGTTGACATAGGGAATGTCTCGATGAACTCAACCCACCTAGCATGTCTCTTGTTGAGTTTTTGTTGTCCTTTTAAGTGCTTAAGAGACTCATGATCCGTGTGTATGGAAAATTCCTTAGGCCAAGAGTAGTGTTGGCACGTTTATAAAGCTCGGACCAATGCATATAGATCCTTGTCAAATGTGGGGTATTTTAGGGTAGCGCCTCAAACCTTCTCACTAAAATAGGCAATAAGCTTCTTAGCGTACATTAAAACAGCTCCAATTCCTATACCAAAAGTATCACACTCAATTTTAAAAGTTTTAAGGAAATCTTGTAGGATTAAGAGGGGAGCATGAGTAAGATTTTCTTTTAGGGTTTGAAATTCTTCTTCTTGTGCTTTCTCCCACTTAAATCCCTTGTCCTTTTTGATAACTTCAGTAAGCGGGGAAGCTATGGTGCTAAAATCCTTCACAAAGCATCAGTAGAATCCAGTAAGACCATGAAAGCTCCTCAATTCTCACAAAACTCCTCACTTGCCTTTTTCTCAGCCACTTTAATGCCTCCTAGAAGTACAAGGTTATTCGTATAAAAAGTGTATTTCTTCAAGTTGGCCTAAATTTTCTCCTTTCTAAGAGCATCTAAACCCAAGTTCAAATGCATGAAATGTTCTTCAAGATTTTTGTTGTATAATAAGATATCATCGAAATATACCACAACAAAATTTCCAATGAAAGTTCTAAGGACATGATTCATCATCCTTATGAATGTACTAGGTGTATTTGTCAAACCAAATAGAAAAACTAACAATTCAAACAAACCATGCTTAGTTTTAAATGCAGTTTTCCATTCATCATCTTCTTTCATCCTAATTTGATGGTATCCACTTTTAAAATCAATCTTAGAAAAGATGCTAGAACCATACAAATCGCCAAGCGTATCATATAATCTAGGAATAAGATGTTGATACTTCACCGTGATATTGTTGATTGCTCGATAATCAACACACATAAGCCAACTATCATCTTTATTGGCACAAGTAAGACTGGTACGACACATGGATTCATGCTTTCTCGGAGTTCCTTGACTTGTCTTTGGAACTCTTTTATCTCCATGGGGTTAGTCCTACAGGTTAGACAATTTGGAAGTGATGCTCCCATGACAAAGTGTTTGGAAGTGATGCTCCCACAAAGAATTTTGATTGCTTACTTACTTGTTTATCCTTGCGTTTGAGACATATTTGATCTTGATAGACTTCATGTGGTATCATCGGGACTAGAATGGTCTTCCTCCCTTTGAACTCAAAAGAATGTTGATTAGTGTCCGTCATGAATGACTCTCCGATCTGAATGCCACGGTCTTCCAAGAAGTTTGTGACCCGCTTTTATTGGTAAAACGTCGCATAAAACCTCATCTTCTTACTTGCCGATAACAATGGGCACAACCACTTGATGATTAACTTTCTTCTCACCGGTGTCACTGAACCATTGAAGATCATAAGGCTTCAGATGCTTCATTAGTTGTAAACCAAGCTTCTTGACCATAATATCACTCGCCACATTGGTGCAACTTCCTCCATCAATGATGAGGCTACAAAATTTTCCTTGAACATGGTTTTGCGTGTGGAATAAGTTTTATCTTTGCTCTTCCTCCATGGTTTTAGTTTGGACACTCAAAGCTCCCCTTGGTACCAGAAATTCATTTTAACCAGTAATTCCTCATGTTCTTCTAGTAATAAAGGAGAATTTGGCTGCTTATCCTCGCACTCAATCTCTTTGGTGTCTCGAAGAACCATTACCCTCTTGTTGGAGCTTTCATTCCCATAATGCCCTCTTCCTTGGCATTTGTAACAACTCACATTACTAGTCTTAGTCTCGGCTTTGTTTCCTTGATTGGCAGAATATGGTTTAGCTTCCGTTTTATGTGTTGGCTTGGCTTCTCCAAAGTATTTTGGTTTTTCCTCTCTCGAATACCTCAGTACGTGAAGATCCTTTCATCTTAAGCTGGTGCTTGACTAGGATAACTTTGTGTAGCATTTTATTTAATTCCACATAGTGTTGTATTTCCTCTAAGTCCACATAATGTAGCATTTCTAGCTTGTCTTGGATGTCTCGGCTCAAACCACCTAGAAACCTTGACATGGTTAACTCTCTATCTTCATGTATGTTAGCTGGGATAATAAGTGTCTCCATGCCTTGGTAGTAGTCTTCAAAGTTGCGATTTCCTTAAGCAAGCCTCCTAAGCTTGTGATGCAACTAAGTGCATAGTCATAAAACTCTGTGGCTGCAACTCTCACTCTATTGATCTCGGTATAATATTGACAATCAAACACCAATTTGATCTTCTTTTCCCACTCTAAGTAGGCGTCCAGATCATTCTTCCCATAAAACGATGGGCTCCTTAACTTAAGACCTCTAGAACTATCTTGTTGATGAGCTCTTTCTTCTCGGTTACGTCTAAGTCTTCTTTGGCTGCCTTGAGAAGCACTACTATGATTCATATAGTATTCATCGGTGGCTTCATCTCTTTGTCTCGACAATTATATTGGTGCTCTTGGCCGCTCTTGGCCCTTAATGGATCTCTTCCTTGCTTTTTTTTTTATGCCGTGATCCATCCTCATGATCATAATTTGGTCTAAGCTCTTGGTGAAGAGAATTGATTTTGTTATTCATCATTTGCTCCCTTCTAGCAGTGATTGGTTCAATGAGTTTCCTGCGGTTTGATCCCTTGTTATTCTCCAACATGTGAAAACTTGATGACCTGAAAATCACAACACACGAGATCACCTGCAACTAGTCTCTTGAAAACAAGAAAAATTTGATTAAAATTCTCATTGAAAAGCTTCAAACAAAATGACTCTTAGGTTATTTAAAGACCACGCGATCAAACCTTAATTCGAGATCTATGATTTTTTCAGAATTTAATCGGTTAATTCAAGCAATATAACACTCCAATATGTTTTCTCTATAATTTAAAAAATTAATCTAAAATTTTTTGGCACAGATTGATTTGATTAAAATGAAAATCAAATAAAAAATATGAAGAGCAAATCAAGGTGGTGGAGTGATGACACCACAAAAGGTTTCAGAATTCCCTTTGATGAGTCGATAAACAATTTGGACAAACAATAAATGTTCTTTGATCTAACTTGTAAAAGGTTTTTGAAAAAGATAGATACTCTCTTAAAAGAGTTTACACAAAATACAAAGAGAAGAAATGGCTAGTTTCGAGACTAACATGCCTATTCTCAAAACAACCGGAAGAGAACCTAAGTGGATTGCCACCAATCCAAGGTATTGAGAATCAAATAGACTTTGTGCCAATTAAATAGACTAGAGCATCAAAGTAGACAGCTACTAAGATGCCTATGAATGCTCGGTTCATCAAATGCATAAAGGTACTAGGTGCATTGGTTAAGCCAAATGGCATGACTAATCACTCTTCTCATCCATGTTTATTCTTAAAGTAGTTTTCAAGTATATCTTTGAGAACACCCTAGATCAATGCAGTTCATCAAGCATATCATCTAGTCTAGGTATGGGATGACGATATTTTATCGTGATGTTGTTAATGGCTCGAAATTCTACACACATTTGCCAAGTTACATCTTCTTAGGCACTAGCAAGAATAACACGACACATGGGCTCATGGTCGCACAGATGTAACCTTTCTCCATAAGCTCACTCACTTGTTTTTGAAGCTGCTTGGTCTCCACAGGATTGGTCCTATAGGCTAGCCGGTTTGGGAGTGAAGCTCTAGGCAAAAATTCTATTTGATGCTCAATACCACAGATTGGTGGCAATCCATGTGGATTGTCTTCTCACTGTTTTGAGAATAGACATGTTAGTCTCGAAACCAGCCCTTATTCTCTTTATAGTTTGTGTACATTCTTCTAAGAGAGTATCTATCTTTTTATGAAATACCTTTTACAAGTTAGATCAAACAACATTTCTGGTCTGTCCGAATTGTTCATTGACTCATCAAATAGAATTCCTTAACCCTTTGTGGTGCCATCGCTCCACCACCTTATCTTAGAAGCTCTAGGGTTTAATAGATCAAGGATTATCCCCTTCTCAACCTCTAAGTGATGATTTTGTGGGAAGAATCTCATCAAGTTGTATCAGAGCACACTTAGAAGTTGAGTGATTCAATTTTTGATTTGTTCTTCATATTTTCTACTTGATTTTCGTTTTAATCGAATATCTGTGTAGAAAGTTATTAGGTTAAGTTTTAAAATTATGGAAAAATCCCTTTCGAGTGTTTTATTACTTGAATTAACCGGAAAATTCTGAAAAATCATAGATTTTGAATTAGGATAATCGTGTGGTCTTTAAGTAATTGAAGAGTCATTTTGTTTGAAGCTTGTCAATGAGAATTTTAATCGAATTTTTCTTGTTTTCAAGAGACTAGTTGCTGGTGAACTCGTGTGTTGTGATTTTCATGGCATCAAGTGGTAATCAAGTGTTCACAATGTCGGAGAATGAAGAGGGATCAAACAACAAGAAACTCCTCATTGAAGCAATCACCCCAAGAATGGAGAAAATGATGAATAACAAAAAAATCAATTCTCTTCGCCAACTGCTTAGACTGAATTCTGATCAAGAAGATGGATAATGACACATAAGAGAGGAAGGAAGAGATCCATTAAGAGACAAAGAGCTGCCGAGAGCACCAATAGAGTTTCCAAGAGCACAAAGAGATGAAGCCACTGATGAATACTATGGGAATCATAGTAATGATTCTCAAGGCAGCAAATAAGACTTAGACGTGCCTTAGAAGAGAGAGCTCATCAACAAGATAGTTTAGGGGTTCTTCAACTAAGGATTCAATCATTTCATTGGAAGAATGATCTGGATGCGTACTTGGAGTGGAAAAGAAGATCAAATTGGTCTTTGATTTTCAACATTATACCGAGATCAATAAAGTGAGAGTTGCAGCCACAGAGTTCTATACCTATGTGCTTAGTTGGTGACATCAACTTGTTACTTCAAAGAGACGCAATGGAGAGTACCCGGTGGAATCATGGACCGATATGAAAACTATCATGAGAAAACGGTTCATACCTAGTCATTACCACCGAGAGTTGCATCCCAAGCTTAGGAGGCTTGCTCAACGAAACCACATTGTTGAAGATTTCTACCAAGACATGGAGACACTTATGATCCTGGCTGATATACATGAAGATAGAGAGGCAACCATGTCAAGGTTTCTAGGAGGTTTGAGCCGAGACATCCAAGATCGGCTAGAAATGCAACATTATGTGGACTTAGAAAAAATGTTACACAGAACTATCCTAGTTGAGAAGTAGCTTAAGAGGAAAGGATCTTCACGTACAAGCTATTGAAATGGGAGTACATCCATTTGGCCAGTTATCCGAGAGAGGAGAAACAAACATATTTCAGACACGCCAAGCCAACACCAAAGACGGAAGCTAAACCATATGCTGCCAATCAAGAAAAAAAAGCCGAGACTAAGACTAGCAATGTGAGGTGATACAAATGCCAATGAAGAGGGAATTATGCGAATGAATGGTCCAACAAGAAAGTGATTGAGTACAAAAATGAGTAGTCGAATTCTCCATTTTCACTAGAAGAACAAGAAGAATTACAGTCTAAAGGAGAATTACTAGTAGCTAGAAAAGTTTTGAGGGTTCAAACCAATCAGATCGGAGAGTCATTCATGAAGGCTTCACTAATCAGAATTCTTTTGAGTTCAAAGGGAGGAAGATATTCTAGTCCCGATGACACCATATGAAGTCTATCAAGATCAAATACGTCTCAAACACAAGGATAAATAAATAAGAAAGCCATCAAACTTCTTTTTGAGGGCTGGTAAAGTTAGGAAATCATTGTTTTCACAACAAACTATACTTTTATTTGTTTATAAGGAAGCTCTCACGAGCTTAACTAACCTTGCATCGGTCCTGCCGAGTGAGTTGATATCTTTTTTGCAAGATTATGAGGACATGTTCTTGGAGGATAAGCCTAAGGGAATACTGCCTATCCAAGGCATTGAGCATCAAATAGACTTTGTCCCGGGAGCACCACTTCCAAATCGTCCAACCTATAGGACTAACCCCTTGGAGACAAAAGAGTTGCAAAGACATGTCGAGTAACTCATGGAGGAGGGTCATCTTTGAGAACACATGAGTCAATGTGTTGTACCATTCCTACTTGTGCCAAAGAAAGACGGTAGTTGGCGCATGTGTGTTGATTATCTAGAAATCAACAATATCACGGTGAAGTATCGCCATCCTATTCCTAGATTAGATGATATGCTTGCGAATTGCATTGTTTTAGCATCTTTTCTGAAATTGATCTCAAAAGTGTATACCATCAAATTAAGATGAAAGAAGGTGATGATTGGAAGACTGAATTCAAAACTAAGCATGGTTTGCATGAATGGTAAGTTATGCCGTTGGGTTTGACAAATGTACCTAGTACATTCATGAGATTGATGAATCATGTTCTTATAGCTTCATAGGATACTTTGTTATGGTATATTTTGATGATATCTTAGTATACAACAAAAATCTAGAAGAACATGTCATGCATTTGAACTTGGTTTTAGATTTTCTTATAAAGGGGAAACTTTATGCCAACTTGAAGAAATGCACTTTTTGTATGGATAACCTTGTAGTTCTTGGTTTTATTGTGAGTGCAGGAGGCATTAAAGTGGATGAGGAAATGGTCAAGGTTATTATGGAATGGCCGAGTCCAAAGACAGTCGGAGAAGTGAGGAGTTTTCATGGTCTTGCCGGATTCAACCGACGCTTTGTGAAGGATTTTAGCACCATAGTTTTCCTGCTTACTGAAGTTATCAAAAAATACATGGGATTTAAGTTTGAGCAAGCACATGAAGAAGCATCTCAAACCCTAAAAGCGAAGTTTACTCATGCTCCCCTCTTAATCCTATCAGATTTCCTTAAATTTTTTGAAATTGAGTGTGATGCTTCTGGTGTAGCATTGGAGCTGTCTTAATGCACGTTAAGAAGCCCATTACCTATTTCAATGAGAAGCTTGGAGGCGCTACCCTAAAATATCCCACATATGACAAGGAGTTGTAGGCATTGGTCTGAGATTTACAAATGTTGCAACAGTACTTCTGGCCTAAGGAATTTGTCATCCACACAGATCATGAGTCTCTTAAGCATTTAAAATGACAACAGAAACTCAAAAAGAGACATGCTAGGTGGGTTGAATTCATTGATACATTGCCCTATGACATCAAATACAAACAAGGTAAGGATAATGTAGTTGCTGATTCATTATCCCGAAGGTATGTCTTATTCTCCACTCTTGACACAAAACTATTAGGTTTTGAACAACTTAGAAACTTATATAAAAAAATTCTGATTTTCAAGATGTTTACAAAGCTTGTGAGAAGTTTTTTTGCATTACAATAGGCAAGATGTTTTTCAATTCTATGATAATCGCTTGTGTGTGCATGATGGTTCTGTCTGAGAGTTGTTCATTGGGGAAGTACACGAAGGAGGCATAATGGTGAATTTTGGGATTGCCAAGACCCTTAAAGTGATGAAAGATCATTTCCATTGGCCACACATGAAGAAAGATATCGAGAGAATATGTGGAAGATGTGCCACATGAAAACAGGCTAAGTGTAAGGTTCAACGTAACAGTTTGTATACTCCTTTACCTGTTCCTACTCACCCTTGGAATGACAATTCTATGGATTTTATGGTTGGGTTGCCTAGGATTAGGACAGGAAAAGATTTTATCTTTGTAATTGTTGATAGAGTTTCTAGGATGGCTCATTTCATAGCATGCCACAAGATTGATGATGCATTTCATGTAGCTAATTTGTTCTTCAAAGAAATAGTTTGCTTGCATGGTATGCCTAGAAATATAGTTTTTAATAGAGATACAAAGTTCCTAAGATATTTTTGGAAAATTCTTTGGTCAAAGTTAGGGACAAATTTATTGTTTTCAACTATATGTCCCCCACCCAAACTGATGAACAAACCGAAGTTGTTAATAAGACTTTATTTACTCTTATGCGTGCATTAGTAAAAAGAACTTAAAAACTAGGGAAGAGTGCTTGCTTCATATACAGTTTGCATATAATCATTTGTTGCATTATGCTTCTAAGTTTTCTTCATTTCAGATTGTTTATGGCTTTAGTCCACTATCTCCTTTCGATCTAATCACTTTGCCTTTGAGTGAAAAAGCTAGCATAGATAGAAAGAAAAAGGCTGAACTTGCCAAACAGATCAATGAGAAATCACAAAATATCCATGAGCTAGCATTGATGGAAAGAAAAGGCTAATCTCCATGCTTGTCATCTTGATCATTTTGACTCCACAAACTCTTAAGTATTCCTTCGATAGCTTGGTTGAACATCTTGGTTCTTGATCTAGGCATTAGACCGGTTGGTGTGACTAGAATATCCTTGAATTCAAGCTTTTCCTTTGGTTCAAGCTGCTCCTCTAGTTCAAGCTCAATCCCATGCTCCAAGCTCCTTTGCTGGCCATTCTTACATTATTCTCTCTCACTTAAAAAGGATTTGACCTCAAATCCTTTTCAATACAATAAAAGGAACTAAATCAAAAACGTTGAAGCTAGGACTCACATTTTACTTACCTTTGAGGTCAAGTTGATAGGCATTGTCGCTGATCCTTCTTGTTATCTTGAATGGTCCATCTATCCTCGGAATTAGCGTAGATTTTCTTGTGGCTGGGAATCGTTTTTTCCTCAAATGAACCAATACTTGATCTCCAACCTCCAAGATCATCCTACGTCTTCCCTTGTTTTCTTGTTGAGCATAGATACCTCCATATCCAAACGTCCCAAAGGATGGCTTTAGGTATGGTGGTTTGCCTCCAGTAACACTAGTTTTCTGAGATCTACGTAATGGAATTTTCCTCACTACTATCCATTCCAATTCCAGTATCAATGAATGAATTATGTTCATCAGAAGTATTGACACTAATCAATTTTGTTTCTCTTTTGCGAGGAGACCACACAACTTGCAAGTTGTTGTCTATTAGATCCACGAGAGTAGAACTGTCTTCAAGGCGTAACATATGGCACAATCTGGGCTTAAATGCATCAAAGCGAACTATTCCTTTCATATTTTCTCCACATAATTCAAGACTAATCTTTTCACTGAAACTCCAATCAATCCCTGTCCTCAAAAAATAATATTTTCGTGCTTTGTCGTACTCCTCCTTCACAAGGTTGACAATATTCCCTATTGACATCTTCGGTTTTGGGTTGTTAACTGTGAACTTCACACTAGTGCTATTGGGTAAAGAACTTGATACCATCTACACTCATAATAAAAACTAGAAACAATAGGTTATACGTACAAAGAGTACATTTCTTCAAGTTGGCATAAATTTTCTCCTTCCTAAGAACATCTAAAACCAAGTTCAAATGCATGACATGTTCTTCTAGATTTTTTTATACTAAGATATCATCAAAAATATACCATAACAAAATTCCCTATGAAAGCTCTAAGAACATGATATATGCATTATGATCAAACCAGACTTGAAGTTGTCTAGACCGAGCATCATCACCGAGAAACTTGGAGAATCCATGCCCCAATGGAGTTATGCTCGAGCACATGGAATAGGACTGATTATTCCCCAGAAAATCAACTCTAAGAAGCTTATCTATCCAAATGGAATCGTGAATACCCGAGTAAATCAAGTCGTTGACTGTATCGATCATTCTTGACACGAGAATCAAGGAGCTCCTTCGACCAGAGACTAATTCACTCTTTCAAATGATGCCATACTCAATATTCACTCTGAAACCATGTATTTTAATGACTTTGATCGAGGTAAAACCTATCAAGACTGAGCTTATAGTGAAGATGATCACGAATTCTTACTCGGAGACGAGAACCAAAAAGAAAAGTTGCTTAATTATTATTCTACTCATGCATTCAGTCTAGGAGAGATATTTCACTCGGAAAATTAATATAAGGAAGCTTATGATCGAGGAAAACCATGTCATTAACGAGCTTGTTCAGGAGATGGTACATGTGACCCTAAATTGGCAATATCTGATCGGTTCAAAACAATTGAACTACCTGATCAGGTTTGGATCGACACCATGCTGTTTTATCTCAATCGCCTGAGGACTACATGTTGTTTTGAGGCTGTAGAAACAACACCACTTGCCCTACACGCCAAAGATCAAAGAAGAAGGAACTTTCCTTTTTTTGGCAAAACTCTTTCCTCTTCTCTCCAAGTCGCATCTCTCTGATTAATCTTGACCATTCATCCATTCCAGCTGATCCCAGACATACATATCAATTAAAATACCTAGAAGAAACACGTAACCAAGCAGCTTAAGCAAAATGAGCGTCTCCTTTAATGCCTAACGACTATAAGGCAGTCCCCAACATTCTTCTCCTTTATTGCTCAAAATTTTATTTCCTATTTTTAGTTTTAGATCGTTGTCTCATTTAGATATTTAAGTTATTTGTTTCTGTTCACTATATTCATGCTTTTAATCAATAAGAAAATTCAGTTGTTTTGCTTCAAATTTTGTCTTGAATCTAATCATTGTCCTTGCGAGTTTTAGTTTATTTGTGGAATCAAACCACTTAGGTTTCATGTAGAGTCTCTGATCCTCCCAAGAATAGCCCTTGGATCATATTCTCTAGCCTCTGTGATTGTGGAATCAATCACAAATTGGTTACTCTTTATCTATTCATCTCTTCTGCCTAGTTTCAGTCTTTGAATCCTTGTGTTTATTTTGATGGAATATGAGGATTACATCATTGGTATCAGAGTTTAAATGCTCCAATCTTAGGTTTTTCCGAGTCTTTTAATTTTGTTTCCAAGTTATTTCAGTTTTTTTGTCTTAATTTCATTAAGAGAAAACCTTAAAAATATTTTACGTTTCTTTGTTTCAATTTTCGTTTGCTTCAGTGTTTCAATTTTATAAAATCTAAAAAAAATCTTAGACATTTTTTGTCTTTTTTTTTATCTTTTCAAAACCCTATAAACACCGAAAAATCGTCTCTTTTATTTTAGAAACTCGTTTGATATTTTTTATTCATCAAAACTTAAACCACAGAATCTTGTTACTTTCTCTATTTTGTATTTTGTTTGAAAGAACTTTGACTTCTTGTTTGATTTCTTTTGCAAGGTACCATCATCATGGGAGAAGTGCCAACCCCTGTTACTATAGAAGCCCTAATGGCAGCCCTCACACAAACAAATCAAACCATCAACAACCTTAACACTCAGATGGTTACAATGCAAACCGACTTCAGAACCTTCAAAACACATCTTGATCAATTGGATCAACCAAACTAGAACGTGCAATGAGTAGCTCATAGAGAATATCCTGGTCGACACCGTGATGAAGAGCCACCAGACATACAACCACCTCATCCACAACAACAGCCGCCTACACCACTAGATCCATTCCACGTACCCTTCGATT
The DNA here is from genome assembly GCA_963922655.1 of Cardamine chenopodiifolia. Lineage (NCBI taxonomy): Eukaryota > Viridiplantae > Streptophyta > Magnoliopsida > Brassicales > Brassicaceae > Cardamine > Cardamine chenopodiifolia. Next base: position 8,912,029 of record OZ000486.1, on the reverse strand, counting down.
ACGTCAATCAGAGGACCAAGGAGATAGAAACCGTCCCAGGGAGGATGAAAGGATCTTACCCCCTGAAGTTAAAGTAACAGCTCCAACTTTTGCAAGAAATATTGACCCAGCTGCATACTTGAAGCGTCTCTTTGAGTACTATGCGTACACTGAGCCAGAGAAGATCGCTCTAGCCATAGCAAGCCTCACTGATCATGCTCTAGCATGGTGGGATCGTGAAAAAGCTGAGAAGAGGAGGCTTAGATACCCTCAAATCATCACTCGATGGACTGACATGAAGGCTGAGCTTCAAAGAATATATGTTCCACCGCACTATTACCGTGAGTTAGTAAAACGTTTTTGTGCTTTGTTTCAAGGAACTAGAAGTGTAGAAGAATACTATGAGGAGTTTGAACTCATAAGGAGTTGCCTAGAACTAGAGGAGATAGAGGAGTCACTCATGTCATAGTTTGTGAAAGGATTACCAAACCAGATACAAAGAAAAGTGGAGATGCAACCATAGCACTCGCTATAAGAAGTCCTCTACCTCGCCATACAACATGAGAAACAAAAAAAAGACTTCTACCAGGCCTAGAGTCAGGATAAACCATGGAGCCAGCCAAATCCCACGACACCACCACACCCATAAACCATAGACAAAGGAAAATCAACATTCATTGATTCGCGTTTATAGTAAAATTACTACCGTGCGGAACAAGGTAAGTCCTCTAACTCCCAAAGATCACATGACATTTTTTTTACAAGTGTTAAGGCAGAGGTCATCTAGCAAGAGATTTTCCCAACAAGAGAGTTATGATCATCACGGCTGACGGTTATGACTCATAAGCCAAAGCTGAGCCTATGCAACATGGTGAGACCATCATTTATCCCGAGGAAGGTGATTTCTGAGTCATCCAAAGAGTCCTCTAGTCCAGTATACCACCAATGAACCGAGAACGAGATAATTTGTTCGACTCTTAGCACCATAAAGGATAAGGTATGTCACCTAATTGTGGATAGCGGATCATGCACTAACATTACTAGTCTTACGCTTGTTGAAAATTTTGGTCTAGAAACCATGAAGCATCCCAAGCCATATAAGCTCAAATGGCTTAATGACAAAGAAGAAATAAAGGTGCCCAAACAAGTGAAAATACTTTTCTCTATGGGACAATACCAAGATCAGGTCTTGTGTGATGTTGCACCAATGCAAGCGGGGCATATCTTACTTGGTAGACCATGGTAATATGATCAAGAAGTTCAAGACAATGGCCACACCAATCAACACATGGAAAAACAAGGAGCAACGCCAAATGTGGCATCACCCATAAGGAACAACACCCCTACACTTGAATTACAAGCTGTCCATGCTGAATCACATCACACCATTTGAAGAACAAAGCAAACCGGAGACAAATAAACACAGAGGTAAGGACCAAAGTTCACAAAAAGTCTGAATATTTAACTTACTTTCTCCTGGTGCAGATGCACAATTTTCAAGGGCGAAACTACTTGAAGAGAGAGGGTATGATATAGGCACCAGGACCAAACCAGAATTGAAGCTGTCTAGACCGAGCATCATCACCCGAGAAACTTGGAGAATCCATGCGCCATTGGAGTTCTGCTCGAGGACATGACATAGGGCTGATTATTCCCCATAAAATCAACTATAAAACTTATTTATCCAAGTGGAATCATGAATACTCGAGTAAATCAAGTCGATGACTGTGTCGATAATTCTGGAGATGAGATCAAGGTGCTCCTTTGCCTACGTACCAATATGCTTGTGCAAAAGACGTTATACTTAATATTTACTCAGAAACCATGTATTTTTAAGACTTTGATCGAGGAAAAACCTATCAAGACCGAGCTCATTGTTAAGATGACCGAGAATTCTTACTCGGAGATAGAAACCGAATGGAAAAGCTGTTTAATTCAAATTTTACTTGTGCATTCAGTCCAGGAGCTAATTTTCAAACAGAAAATGATTATAAGGAAGCTTGTAATGGAGGAAAACCACGTCATTATGAGCTGGTTTAGGAGATGGTACATGTGACCCTATATTGGCGATATTTGACCGGTTCAAGGCAAGTGAACTGCCTATAAGGTTTGGATCGACGCCTCGCTGTTTTATCTCAATGCTCTGAAGACTACATGTTGTTTTGAGGCTGCACAAACAACACCACTGCCCCAATCTACCAAAGATCAAAGTAGCCGAAACTTGCCTTTTTGCGGCAAAACTCTTTCCTCTTCTCTCTAAGTCCCATCTCCTCTTATTAATCTCGACCATTCATACACTATAGCTGATCCAATACGTCCATACCAACTAAAAGACCTGAAAGAATCATGTATCCAAGCAGCTCAAGCAAAAGGAGTATATCCTTTAATGCGTAACAGCTAGAAGGCAGTCCCCAACGTTCTTCTCCTTCATTGGTCAATATTTTGTTTCCTATTTTAGTTTTAGACCATTGTATCATTCAGATATTTAAGTTTTTTTTGTTTCAATTCATTATATTCACGCTTTAAATCAATAAGAAAATTCAGTTATTTTGCTTCACAGTTTCTCTTGAATCAAATCATTGTCACTGTGTGTGCTAGGTTGTTTGTAAAATCAAACAACTTAGGTTTTGTGTAGAGTCGCTGATCCTCGTGAGTAATAGCCCTTGGATCATATTCTCTAGCACCGTGTGGAATCAATCTTAAATTGATTAATTCTTATTTATTCATCTCTTCCGCTAGCTTTAGTCTTTGAATCCTTTTCTTTATCTTGTTGGAATATGAGGTTTACATCAGAACATGATTCATCAATCTGATGAATGTATTAGGTGAATTTGTCAAACCAAACGGCATACCTAACCATTCTTACAAACCATGCTTAGTTTTAAATGCATTCTTACATGCATCACCTTTTTTCATCCTTATTTGATGATGGTTAGGATGAAAGAAGGTGATGAATGGAATTCGTCAGGTTTTAAATGCATTCTTCCATGAAACTTGACAAGCATATTATCTAATCTAGGAATAGGATGTTGATACTTCACTAGGATATTGTTGATTGCTCAAAAATCAACACACATGCTTCATTGTGTTTCTTTGGCACATGTAGGACGAGTAAGGTACATGGACTCTTACTCTATCGAATATAACCCTTCTCCATGAGTTCCTCGACTAGTCTTTTCAGCTCTTTTCTCCCCACAGGGTTAGTCCTATAGGCTGGACGATTTGGAAGTGATGCTCCTGAGAAAAAGTCTATTTGATGCTCAATGGTTGAGATAGGTGGTAATCCCTTTGGGTTATCCTCCAGAAAATTGTCCTCATAATCATGCAAAGAGATATAAACTCACTCGGCAGCACCAATGTAAGGTTATTTAAGCTTTTAAGAGCTTCTTTATAAACAAACAAAAGTATAAGCTGTTGTGAAAACAACGGTTTCTTAACCTTAGCAGCCTTCACAAAGAAGTTTGATTGCTTACTTACTTGTTCATCCTTGCGTTTGAGACGTATTTGATCTTGATAGACTTCATGTTGTGTCATCGGAACTAGATAGTCTTCTTCCCTTTGAACTCAAAAGAATGCTGATTAGTGAAGCCATCATGAATGACTATCCAATATGATCGCCACGGTCTTCCAAGAAGTATGTGACCCGCTTCCATTGGCAAAATGTCGCATAAAACCTCATCTTCATACTTGTCGATGACAATGGGCACAACCACTTGATGCTTAACTTTCTTCTTGCCGCTGCCATTGAGCCATTCAAGATCATAAGGCTTTGGATGCTGCTTCATTACTTGTAAAAAAAGCATCTTGAACAAAATATCATTCAACACATTGGTGCAACTTCCTCCATCAATGATGAGGCTACAAAATTTCCCTTGAACATGGCATCGTGTATGGAACAAGTTTTCTCCTAACTCTTGCTCCATGGTCTTATTTTGGACTCTCAAAGCTCTCCTTGCTACCAGAAATTCTCCTTTAGTCGATAATTCCTCATGTAATAAAGTAGAATCTGGCAGCTCATCCTCTGACTCAATCTCTCTGGTGTCTAGAAGAACCATTACCTTTTTGTTGGAGCATTCATTTGCATAATGCCCTCTTCCTTGCCTTTTGTAACACCTAACATTACTAGTCTTAGTCACGGATTTTTTTCCTTGACTGGCAGCATATGGTTAGCTTCCGTTTTTGGTGTTGGCTTGGCGTCTCTAGAGTATTTTAGTTGTTCCTCTCTCGGATAACTCGGTCGATTGGATGTACTCCCATTTCCATACCTTGGACGTGAAGATTCCTCTTAAGATGCTGCTCGACTAGGATAGCTTGGCGAAGCATTTCATCTAAGTCCACATAGTGTTGCATTTCTAGCTTAAACCACCTAGAAACCTTGACATATTTGCCTCTCTATCTTTATGTATGTCAGCCCAAATCATCATCCCTCATCTTCATTCTATGACGATGGATCTTGGGAATAGATTCGGGGGATCCCGGACCGCGACAATGAAACATTGATATTGAGTTTCTGTGATTTGCAGACCACGCGCCTGTAGGTAGGACGTTAGAAAAAGAATCCGAAATAGGCTTGTAGACCTACTATTAGGCTTTCAGTGTAGTAACCTAGATGCTGAATATAGACTCGCCGGCTGGCTTGTTGCAACCTTCGCATTTCCTTGCTGAGATCCCAAGTCTCCAAGTGGGCCCTCTTGGCCACCCGCAACCTTGGCTTTTTAGAGAATCCCGCTCCTCTCCATGTCTTGGTAGTAGTCTTCAACGGTGCAGTTTCCCTGAGCAAGCCTCGTAAACTTCTCATGGAACTCTCGGTGATAGTGATTAGGTTTTAACCGTTTCCTCATATAAGTTTTCATCTCATTCCATGAATCCACCAGGTATTCTCCATTGCGTCTCAATGAAGTAACGAGTTGATTCCACCAACTAAGTGCATAGTCATAGAACTCTATGGCTGCAACTCTCACTCTATTTGATCTCAGTATAATGTTGATAATCAAAGACCAATTCGATCTTCTTTTCCCACTCCAAGTAGGTGTTAAAGATTCCATCGTTTAACTTAAAACCTTTGAAACTATCTTGTTGATGAGCTCTTTCTTCTCGGGTATGTCTAAATCTTCTTTGGCTGCCTTGAGAAGCACTACTATGAGTCTTGTAGAATTCATCAGCGACTTCATTTCTTTGTCTCGACAACTCCATTGGTGCCCTCAGACACTCTTGGCCTCTTAATGGATCTCTTCCTTTCTCTCTTCTATGTCCTTATTCATCCTCTTGATCAGAATTTTGTGTAAGCTCTTGGCGAAGAGAGTTGGTTTTGTTATTCATCATTTGCTCAATTCTAGCAGTGATTGCTTCAATGAGGAGTTTCTTGCAGTTTGATCGCTCTTCATTCTCCGACATTGTGAACATTTGATGACCAATTGATGACCTGAAAATGACAACACACGAGTCACCAACAAATAGTATCTTGACAACAAGAAAAATTTGATTAAAATTCTCATTGACAAGTTTCAAACAAAATGACTCTTCGGTTACTTAAAGACCACTCGATTAACACGAAATCTATGATTTTTTCATAATTTTATTGGTGAATTCAAGCAATATAACACACAAAAATGTTTTCTCTATAATTTTAAAAAATAATCTAAAATTTTTTGGGACAAATTGATTTGATTAAAACAAAAATTCAAATAAAAAATATGAAGAACAAATCAAAAACTGAATCACTCAACTTCTAAGTGTGCTCTGATACCACTTAATGAGATTTTTCCGACGAAATCATCACTTAGAGGTTGAGAAGGGATAATCCTTGATCAATGAAACCCTAGAGCTTCGAAGACAAGGTGGTGGAGTGATGACGCCACAAACGGTTGCGTAATTCCCTTTGATTAGTCAATGAACAACTCGGACAAACCAGAAATGTTTTTTAATCTAACTTGTAAAAGGTTTTAATTGAAAAGAGAGATAAATTATTCTCATGAGTTACACGAAAATATAAAGAGAAGAAAGGGATGTTTTTGAGACTAACATGCCTATTCTCGAAACAGCCTTGAAAAATAACACATATTTAAAACAGAGAAATTTAAACAAATTTTGAATTAAAATTTAGGCCCCATTTCTTCTTGGTCGCGTGAATGATGAGGTAAAATAAGGCTTGGGTCTTTTCTTTGAGCAAATAGGCAATGATGAAGTGGATTAATTGCCTCATTAATAACCTTGTCAAGAAAACCCATTGGGATAAAATTTGACAAGGAAAAAAATTAAAATTGATGCACTTTTCCATTTGATGAAATTATTTGTCTTTAATCAAAACCAAAGTGGTTTGATAAGCCTTGTCTCCATGCTTGTCATCTTGATCATTTTGACTCCACAAACTCTTAAGTATTCCTTTGATAGCTTGGTTCAAACTCTTAGTTCTTGATATCGTCATTGGACCTATTGGTGTGACTAGAATATCCTCGGCATCAAGCTTTTAGTATTCTTATACTCTCATTCAAGCTGCTCCTCCGGTTCAAGCTGCTACTTATCCTCTCGTTCAAGCTGCTCCTCCGATTCAAGCTTAATCCCATGCTCCAAGTTCCTTGTGCTGTCCATTCTCACATCAACTGGCCTTTCTTGATTTTAGATCAAATACTAATGCGCCTATAAGCGTTTCAGAACCAAATTTGCCTCATTATAATCTTTGCTGGTAAGCCCATTAAGATAAAACCATGGATAAGGAAAAACCCATTGAGTACAAAATTGGTCTCACAGCCCATATAGTATTCTTCTCTTGTTCTTTCTTGTATTGAAACAAAAGTGATGTGATGTTCGTCTTCATTATTCTTTAATTCCATCATTTATTGTACTTAACCCACAAGTGCATCCTTCAACTGCTTAGTCCTAGCTCTTGTCATTTGGCTCATGCATTTGTTTAATAATATCAGCCTTTTGATGGCCATCTTAGCTAGAAAGTTCACTCAAAGGCAAAAGATCAAGTATATTGGTGACAAAGGATTGAAACCATAAAGCAACTGAAAAGATGAGTACTTAGTAGCAGAATGGACAAAATAGTTGTATGCAGATTCAACATGAGGCAAGTTTTAATGTTCTTTTTAATGATCAAACCCAAAAGTGTTGACAAATTCCTATTCACTACGTCAGTTTGCCCATCAGTTTGCGGATGAATAAGTGTGGAGAATAAAAGTTTAGTCCGTATCTTAGACCATATGGTCTTCTAGAAATGACTCAAGAATTTAGTGTTCCTACCATATACAATTTTTTCTAGGCATACCATGCAAACGAACAACCTTTCTAAAGAATAACTCAACGACAAGTGATGCATCGTCAATCTTATGACATGGAATAAAGTGAGCCATTTTCGAGAACCTATCTACAACCAAAAAGATAGAGTCTCGTCCTTTCCTAGTCCGAGGCAAGCCTACACAAAGTCCATTGATACATCACTCTATGGTGCAATGGGAATAGGCAAAGGAGTATACATACCTTGCGGTTGTGCCTTGGCCTTGGCTTGTTTGCAAATAACACAACGGACACAAATCTGTTCCACATCTTCCCTCATGTGCGGCCAATAGAAGTGTTCTTGTAGAATGCTCAAAGTTTTGGCGACTCCAAAGTGTCCCATCAGTCCTCTTCCATGAGTTTTCCTTAACAACAAATCCCTCAAAAAACAATTAGGCACACACAAGGGGTTTTCAAAGAAAAGGAAACCATCAAGCCTATAGTGTTTTCCACTAACAAACTTTTCACAAGAAAGAAATATATTTTTGATATCCGAATCATTCTCATAGTAAGCCTTTATTTGTTCAAATCCTAGGAGATTGGCTTCAAGAGTAGAGAGTAAAACATACCGTGGAGATAGTGCCTTTGCCCGTGAAAGCACAAGAAGAGGCATTCCAAACTTTGAAAGGGAAGATCACAAACGCACCACTCTAATCTTTGCCTAACTTTTTGAAGACTTTTGAAATTGAGTGTGATGCGTCTTGAGTGGGTATTGTAGATGTGCTAATGCAAGAAAAGACGCTGATTTCTTATTTCAGTGAAAAGCTTGGAGGCGCCACCTTGAACTATCCAACAGACGACAAGGATCTTTATTCCTTTGGCCAAACATGGAAACACTATCTTTGGCCTAATGAGTTTGTGATTCACATTGATCATGAGTCGCCTAAACACTTGAACGGTCAAAAAATCATAGACATGCCAGATGCGTGGAGTTCATTGAGACATTTCCATATGTCATCAGTTATAAACAAGATAAAGATAATCCCCCTTTCTCTTGACCTTGTAGCCATCTTCAAGTGGAGTCTTAGCTGGTTTGGATCCTAGCTTTCTTGTCTCCTGCAATAAATCAAGAGAATATTTCCTTTGTGATAGAAATAGGCCTTCCGTGGATCAGCATATCTCTATCCCTAGAAAATATTTGAGTTCTCCCAAGTCCTTGATATCAAAAACAGACTTAAGGAAGGATTTGGTTTCTTGAACCCCAACTTGATCACTACCTGAGATGATCAAGTCATCTACATAAACCAATACCACAATAAGCCCATGGGAGCTCTGGTGAGTGAACAAGGTATGGTCGGCTTCTGACCGGCTAAATCCTCGAGCAACAAGAGTGAAGCTCAGTTTATGATACCAGGCCCTCGGTGATTGCTTTAGTCCATAAATTGCCTTTCTTAACTTTAAGACTTTTCCGGGGCTGATTGTGTGCTCTAATCCGGGTGGTGGAGTCATGTACACTTCTTCTTCCAATTCTCCTTGAAGAAAGGCGTTCTTCACGTCCATTTGCCATAGATCCCATGATAGATTTGTGGCTAAGGACAAGATAACCCTAACTGTGTGAAGCTTTGCCACTGGCGCAAAAGTATCGGTATAATTAGCTCCATATGTCTGGGTGAAACCTCTGGCTACCAATCTGGCTTTGTACCGCTCAATCTCCCCATTAGATTGATATTTTATTGTAAATACCCACTTGGAACTTACTGCCTTCTTTCCCTTTGGAAGCTCCGTTTCATCCCAAGTATGATTCTTATCCATTGCTCCTATCTCAGCATCCACAGTAGCTAACCATTCTTTGTGTTCTTTTGCTTCATCATAAGAGCTCGGAATTTGGTGTTGATCAATCTTCCCAAGGAATGCTTGGTGTTCTGATGGCAAGAGGGCAAGAGAACAGACCGCTTGGAGAGGATGAGCCACGGCATGGCTGTTGTAATAGACCCTTGTTTGTTTCCAATGATCTGGTCCATTCTTCAGCCTTGTGCTTCTTCTAAGCTGAGGAGCATTAATTTCTTCACTCTCATGGTCTTGACTAACCATTGGCTCCATTCCTCCAGTGACTTCTTTTTCATGATGAGCTTGGTCTTGATTACCATTATCTAAGTTGTTTGTTTCCTCTTCATTGTTATTTTCAGAATTTGGTCCTCCTTGCGGTTGCTGCTCCGGTTGCTCTTGATGAGAGTCCCTTGGAGCAGGATTTCCCAGATGATTGAGTATGAACTCGAAGCTGGCGGCTCTATCTGAAGGAGAGCGGGCTAGGTCTTTAACACTATCCCAATTCTGCTTCTTGTCAAAGTATCCTTGGTTTTCTATGAACTTCACGTCTCTTGAAACCAGGGTACATTTCCGGATGGGGTCATAACACTTATACCCCTTTTGAGTAGTAGAATAGCCTATGCATACACATCTTGTGCTTTTGGCTTCTAGTTTGTCCCTCTGAGTACCTGGGACAAATACAAAACACAAACATCCAAGAACCCGTAAGTGATTGAAAAAGGGTTTATTGTGATTTAAAACTTCAAAAGGAGAGACGTCCTTTAGGACTCTTGTTGGAATTCGGTTGATAAGATAGCAGGCCGTAATGACTGCATCTCCCCAGAAGTTTCTTGGCAGGTTGGAATGGAACATCATGGCTCTAGCTACTTCCATGAGATGCCTATTCTTTCTTTTAGCTACACCATTTTGTTGAGGTGTGTATGGGCAGCTTGTTTGGTGGATTATTCCATGCTTAGCTAAGTGTTCTTTGAATTTGTGGCTTGTATATTCCCCTCCATTATCCGTTCGAAGTACCTTAACATTTGTTTTGAATTGATTAGTAATGTAGTTCTGAAAATTAATGAAAGCGTCAAATACTCTATCTTTAGATGGCATTAAGGTGATCCAAGTGTATTTCGACTTTTCATCAATAAATGTCACAAAGTACTTATTATTATCTCTTGATAAACATGGGGAAGTCCATACATCCGAGTGGACCAAATCAAAACATTTTTCATATATGGTAGAGGACTTAGGAAATACACTTTTACAATGTTTTTCTAAAATACAAGACTCACAAACCGAGTTATTAAACGAAATATTAGGCAATATTATTTCCAAGGCACGCGAGTGAGGATGTCCCAATCTAGCGTGCCATATTGCATTAGAACTACTAGCTAAGCATGAATTAAAACTTGATAAAGTAGGATTGCTTGAAGAATCTTCTAAGATGTATAAGTCTCCTTTTGTGTTTCCTTCTCCAAGAACCCTTCCGGTCTTAATATCCTGAAAATGGAAACTATTAGGCCCAAAGATAGCATAAGCATCAAGATCAGTAGTAGCTCTCTTAACCGATACAAGATTCAAAGTGAAAGATGGCATGTAGAAAGCTTGAGATTCTTTGTCAAATAGTCTTAAACTTCCTATCCCTTTAACCGGTATTTTATCACCATTAGCAATCACTACATTTCCACTAGCAGTATTAATGTTACTAATCAAATTTGGATTACTAATCATGTGATGAGAAGCTCCGGAATCAATAACAAGAGAAGTGCTAGTTTTAATAAGTTTAGTAGCAAAGTAGGTGATACTGGACTCCTTTAGTGCAGCAATGGATCGAATGAGTGCCTCTAGGTCTGACTTGCGCACCACGTCATTCGAGTATGCTACCATGGCCATCTCATCTCCTTTCTTTGAGTTTTCGGTTTGAGGTTGTTTGGTTGCGGTTGAGGAGCTTGGCGCTTCTTGTGCTTGATGAGCTTGAAACTTCCTTGGTTTGAACTCCCTTGGTTGCCAATCTTTGGGCTTGAGATGTGGATGAAGGATCCAGCAATCCTCCCTTGTATGACCATCTTTCTTGCAATGATCGCATGTTTTCCTATTCTTGCCTTTGTAGCCATGACTTGGTTGGTAATTGCCTTTATTAGCCGTTGGGAGTTCTTGTTTTCTACTAAAGAGACCAAAGGACCCTTGTTCCTTTTGAATATGTGCACAAACTTCATCGAGGCTAGGGAGCTTCTCCGATCTCAAGATGTGTTTTATGAGGTCATTAAATGTCGGATTGAGTGTGAGAAGTAAACCAAAGACCTTATCTTGTTCTCTCCTTTCTTCAATGATTGAAAAATCCTTAGTGCTTGGACGTAACATCTCTAATTCAGCCCAAAGAGATCTAAATTTCCCAAAGTGTTGAGTAAATTCTAGATCCTCTTGGTTGAGATTGTTGATTGCCCTTTTCACTTCAAAGACACGGGTCAAGTTGGAGACGTTCCCGTAAACATTCTTTAATGTATCCCAAAGCTCCTTTGCCGTGTCACAATAGGAGTATGCCTCTAGGATTGATGTGTCTAGTGAGTTTTGAAGGAGACCCAACACCGTTTGGTCCTCTTGAAACCATTTGATTTCCTCCTCGGTCTTGGTCTCATTTTCTTCATCTTGTGTGTCTTCTTTTGGGTTTTGTGTGATCTCAATGTGTCTCCACAAACCTCTTCCACACAAAGCAGTCTTTGTTGTTCTTGCCGACAGCAAGTAATTGATCCCTTTGAGTGTAACCGGAATGATCATGGTTTTTAGATTTTCCATGATCTTCTTGGTGTCTAATCACAAAGCTAGCAACTTTCTCAACTCAGCACCAATGGATTTGAGGAATTTCTCTCAGAGAGAAATGAAGCTAGCATCATGAAAGGAAGAAAAAGAAGTGAAAATCACAAAGCTAGCAACTTTCTCAACTCAGCACCAATGGATTTGAGGAATTTCTCTCAGAGAGAAATGAAGCTAGCAGCGTGAGAAAGGAGAAAATAAAGAATATAAGCTTGGAGAATGACTAGAAATGACAAGAACTGATGGAGAAATGATGGAGAATGATGGAGAATAATGGAGAATAACTAAGAATAAAGCGGAATAGATAGGAGCAAGATCAATGCTCTGATACCATGTAAGATTTTAGAGATTATAAATGAGAGATTTTGAGATAAGTTAGAAGGAAAACCACAATAGAACATTAGAGAAGAATTTCTTATTGATCTTTGTGAATTACATAGCATATTTATAGGAGAATTACAAGGGAACCTAGGTTTAACTTTAATTTGAACCAGCCAATAGGAGAGTAGTCTTGGGAGCGCCCTTGACCATGCCAGCCTGTTCCAGCCTGGTTCCAGCCCTTCCTTGACCAAATGGATAAGAAGGAAGACCAAGGACAAGCCCCAATGCACCTGGACGCTCTAGTGACTTGGTGCATGATCTGAACATTGCCCAGCTTCTAGAAGACTCTAGAAAACTCTCCAAGACTCTCCAAGACTTCCTTAAACGTTCCGGAGGCTCCCTTAGGTCGTACGGTCTTGTACGGCCTTGTACGGATCCGTACGGACTTGTACGGACACCCAAATCCAACCATCTTCCCTAAGCTCCCTTGATGATATGCTTGATTAATACTCCCCCTCAAACTTAGCCAGAGTGTCGGAATGAAGGCTAAGTTTGGGAACCGGGACTACCACCTCATTAAAAACCTTACCAAGGAAAACCCAGTGGGACAAAACCTTGGTAAGGGAAAAAGAGTGTGGTCTTCCCGGAACAGGCAAGTATTATCAAGGATGAGTAAGGTCTACTAACCCAAGTTTGCTATGGATGTTGTTGCAAACTTTGAGGCTAGCAGCCTTGGTGAAGATGTCAGCCAGCTGGTCTTCACTCTTGGTGTAGCATGGAAGTATCACTCCTTCTATGATCTTCTCTCTAACCTTGTGGCAGTCGATCTCAATGTGCTTGGTCCTCTCGTGAAATACTGGATTCGTTGCTATATGAATGGCTGCCTGATTGTCACAATGCATCGTGATAGGACTTGAAGTTTCTATGCCGAGATCTTTGAGAAGTGCTTTCAACCAAACTAATTCATTTGTGAGCTTCCTCATTGCTCTATATTCTGACTCTGCTCTCGAGCATGACACAACTTTCTGCTTCTTAGACTTCCAAGTCACTAGATTGCCTCCACTGAAAGTACAGTAGCCAGTTGTGAACTTTCTATCCATAGTGTCTCCAGCATAGTCTGCATCGTAATATCCAACTATCTCAGTGTTGCCATTTTTCCCCATCCAGATTCCTTGGCCTGGTGATCCTTTGATGTATCTCAAAATTCTTTCCACCATGTTCCAATGATGCACGGTTGGTTCCTTCATATGTTGGCTAACCTGATTCACAGCAAAACATAAGTCAGGCCGTGTAATAGTCAAGTAGATGAGCTTACCAACTAGGCGCCGATATTGTGCTGGGTCTTCAAATGGCTTGTCAAGCGGATCATCTTCTTTCTCCCCCTTTCTCTTGACCTTGTAGCCATCTTCAAGTGGAGTCTTAGCTGGTTTGGATCCTAGCTTTCTTGTCTCCTGCAATAAATCAAGAGAATATTTCCTTTGTGATAGAAATAGGCCTTCCGTGGATCAGCATATCTCTATCCCTAGGAAATATTTGAGTTCTCCCAAGTCCTTGATATCAAAAACAGACTTAAGGAAGGATTTGGTTTCTTGAACCCCAACTTGATCACTACCTGAGATGATCAAGTCATCCACATAAACCAATACCACAATAAGCCCACGGGAGCTCTGGTGAGTGAACAAGGTATGGTCGGCTTCTGACCGGCTAAATCCTCGAGCAACAAGAGTGAAGCTCAGTTTATGATACCAGGCCCTCGGTGATTGCTTTAGTCCATAAATTGCCTTTCTTAACTTTAAGACTTTTTCGGGGCTGATTGTGTGCTCTAATCCGGGTGGTGGAGTCATGTACACTTCTTCTTCCAATTCTCCTTGAAGAAAGGCGTTCTTCACGTCCATTTGCCATAGATCCCATGATAGATTTGTGGCTAAGGACAAGATAACCCTAACTGTGTGAAGCTTTGCCACTGGCGCAAAAGTATCGATATAATTAGCTCCATATGTCTGGGTGAAACCTCTGGCTACCAATCTGGCTTTGTACCGCTCAATCTCCCCATTAGATTGATATTTTATTGTAAATACCCACTTGGAACTTACTGCCTTCTTTCCCTTTGGAAGCTCCGTTTCATCCCAAGTATGATTCTTATCCATTGCTCCTATCTCAGCATCCACAGTAGCTAACCATTCTTTGTGTTCTTTTGCTTCATCATAAGAGCTCAGAATTTGGTGTTGATCAATCTTCCCAAGGAATGCTTGGTGTTCTGATGGCAAGAGGGCAAGAGAACAGACCGCTTGGAGAGGATGAGCCACGGCATGGCTGTTGTAATAGACCCTTGTTTGTTTCCAATGATCTGGTCCATACTTCAGCCTTGTGCTTCTTCTAAGCTGAGGAGCATTAATTTCTTCACTCTCATGGTCTTGACTAACCATTGGCTCCATTCCTCCAGTGACTTCTTTTTCATGATGAGCTTGGTCTTGATTACCATTATCTAAGTTGTTTGTTTCCTCTTCATTGTTATTTTCAGAATTTGGTCCTCCTTGCGGTTGCTGCTCCGGTTGCTCTTGATGAGAGTCCCTTGGAGCAGGATTTCCCAGATGATTGAGTATGAACTCGAAGCTGGCGGCTCTATCTGAAGGAGAGCGGGCTAGGTCTTTAACATTATCCCAATTCTGCTTCTTGTCAAAGTATCCTTGGTTTTCTATGAACTTCACGTCTCTTGAAACCAGGGTACACTTCCGGATGGGGTCATAACACTTATACCCCTTTTGAGTAGTAGAATAGCCTATGAATACACATCTTGTGCTTTTGGCTTCTAGTTTGTCCCTCTGAGTACCTGGGACAAATACAAAACACAAACATCCAAGAACCCGTAAGTGATTGAAAAAGGGTTTATTGTGATTTAAAACTTCAAAGGGAGAGACGTCCTTTAGGACTCTTGTTGGAATTCGGTTGATAAGATAGCAGGCCGTCATGACTGCATCTCCCCAGAAGTTTCTTGGCAGGTTGGAATGGAACATCATGGCTCTAGCTACTTCCATGAGATGCCTATTCTTTCTTTCAGCTACACCATTTTGTTGAGGTGTGTATGGGCAGCTTGTTTGGTGGATTATTCCATGCTTAGCTAAGTGTTCTTTGAATTTGTGGCTTGTATATTCCCCTCCATTATCCGTTCGAAGTACCTTAACATTTGTTTTGAATTGATTTGTAATGTAGTTCTGAAAATTAATGAAAGCGTCAAATACTCTATCTTTAGATGGCATTAAGGTGATCCAAGTGTATTTCGACTTTTCATCAATAAATGTCACAAAGTACTTATTATTATCTCTTGATAAACATGGGGAAGTCCATACATCCGAGTGGACCAAATCAAAACATTTTTCATATATGGTAGAGGACTTAGGAAATACACTTTTACAATGTTTTCCTAAAATACAAGACTCACAAACCGAGTTATTAAACGAAATATTAGGCAATATTATTTCCAAGGCACGCGAGTGAGGATGTCCCAATCTAGCGTGCCATATTGCATTAGAACTACTAGCTAAGCATGAATTAAAACTTGATAAAGTAGGATTGCTTGAAGAATCTTCTAAGATGTATAAGTCTCCTTTTGTGTTTCCTTCTCCAAGAACCCTTCCGGTCTTAATATCCTGAAAATGGAAACTATTAGGCCCAAAGATAGCATAAGCATCAAGATCAGTAGTAGCTCTCTTAACCGATACAAGATTCAAAGTGAAAGATGGCATGTAGAAAGCTTGAGATTCTTTGTCAAATAGTCTTAAACTTCCTATCCCTTTAACCGGTATTTTATCACCATTAGCAATCACTACATTTCCACTAGCAGTTTTAATGTTACTAATCAAATTTGGATTACTAATCATGTGATGAGAAGCTCCGGAATCAATAACAAGAGAAGTGCTAGTTTTAGTAGGTTTAGTAGCAAAGTAGGTGATACCGGACTCCTTTAGTGCAGCAATGGATCGAATGAGTGCCTCTAGGTCTGACTTGCGCACCACGTCATTCGAGTATGCTACCATGGCCATCTCATCTCCTTTCTTTGAGTTTTCGGTTTGAGGTTGTTTGGTTGCGGTTTAGGAGCTTGGCGCTTCTTGTGCTTGATGAGCTTGAAACTTCCTTGGTTTGAACTCCCTTGGTTGCCAATCTTTGGGCTTGAGATGTGGATGAAGGATCCAGCAATCCTCCCTTGTATGACCATCTTTCTTGCAATGATCGCATGTTTTCCTATTCTTGCCTTTGTAGCCATGACTTGGTTGGTAATTGCCTTTATTAGCCGTTGGGAGTTCTTGTTTTCTACTAAAGAGACCAAAGGACCCTTGTTCCTTTTGAATTTGTGCACAAACTTCATTGAGGCTAGGGAGCTTCTCCGATCTCAAGATGTGTTTTATGAGGTCATTAAATGCCGGATTGAGTGTGAGAAGTAAACCAAAGACCTTATCTTGTTCTTTCCTTTCTTCAATGATTGAAAAATCCTTAGTGCTTGGACGTAACATCTCTAATTCAGTCCAAAGAGATCTAAATTTCCCAAAGTGTTGAGTAAATTCTAGATCCTCTTGGTTGAGATTGTTGATTGCCCTTTTCACTTCAAAGACACGGGTCAAGTTGGAGACGTTCCCGTAAACATTCTTTAATGTATCCCAAAGCTCCTTTGCCGTGTCACAATAGGAGTATGCCTCTAGGATTGATGTGTCTAGTGAGTTTTGAAGGAGACCCAACACCGTTTGGTCCTCTTGAAACCATTTGATTTCCTCCTCGGTCTTGGTCTCATTTTCTTCATCTTGTGTGTCTTCTTTTGGGTTTTGTGTGATCTCAATGTGTCTCCACAAACCTCTTCCACACAAAGCAGTCTTTGTTGTTCTTGCCGACAGCAAGTAATTGATCCCTTTGAGTGTAACCGGAATGATCATGGTTTTTAGATTTTCCATGATCTTCTTGGTGTCTAATCACAAAGCTAGCAACTTTCTCAACTCAGCACCAATGGATTTGAGGAATTTCTCTCAGAGAGAAATGAAGCTAGCATCATGAAAGGAAGAAAAAGAAGTGAAAATCACAAAGCTGGCAACTTTCTCAACTCAGCACCAATGGATTTGAGGAATTTCTCTTAGAGAGAAATGAAGCTAGCAGCGTGAGAAAGGAGAAAATAAAGAATATAAGCTTGGAGAATGACTAGAAATGACAAGAACTGATGGAGAAATGATGGAGAATGATGGAGAATAATGGAGAATAACTAAGAATAAAGCGGAATAGATAGGAGCAAGATCAATGCTCTGATACCATGTAAGATTTTAGAGATTATAAATGAGAGATTTTGAGATAAGTTAGAAGGAAAACCACAATAGAACATTAGAGAAGAATTTCTTATTGATCTTTGTGAATTACATAGCATATTTATAGGAGAATTACAAGGGAACATAGGTTTAACTTTAATTTGAACCAGCCAATAGGAGAGTAGTCTTGGGAGCGCCCTTGACCATGCCAGCCTGTTCCAACCTGGTTCTAGCCCTTCCTTGACCAAATGGATAAGAAGGAAGACCAAGGACAAGCCCCAATGCACCTGGACGCTCTAGTGACTTGGTGCATGATCTGAACATTGCCCAGCTTCTAGAAGACTCTAGAAAACTCTCCAAGACTCTCCAAGACTTCCTTAAACGTTCCGGAGGCTCCCTTAGGTCGTACGGTCTTGTACGGCCTTGTACGGATCCGTACGGACTTGTACGGACACCCAAATCCAACCATCTTCCCTAAGCTCCCTTGATGATATGCTTGATTAATACTCCCCCTCAAACTTAGCCAGAGTGTCGGAATGAAGGCTAAGTTTGGGAACCGGGACTACCACCTCATTAAAAACCTTACCAAGGAAAATCCAGTGGGACAAAACCTTGGTAAGGGAAAAAGAGTGTGGTCTTCCCGGAACAGGCAAGTATTATCAAGGATGAGTAAGGTCTACTAACCCAAGTTTGTTATGGATGTTGTTGCAAACTTTGAGGCTAGCAGCCTTGGTGAAGATGTCAGCCAGCTGGTCTTCAATCTTGGGGTAGCATGGAAGTATCACTTCTTCTATGATCTTCTCTCTAACCTTGTGGCAGTCGATCTCAATGTGCTTGGTCCTCTCGTGAAATACTGGATTCGTTGCTATATGAATGGCTGCCTGATTGTCACAATGCATCGTGATAGGACTTGAAGTTTCTATGCCGAGATCTTTGAGAAGTGCTTTCAACCAAACTAATTCATTTGTGAGCTTCCTCATTGCTCTATATTCTGACTCTGCTCTCGAGCATGACACAACCTTCTGCTTCTTAGACTTCCAAGTCACTAGATTGCCTCCACTGAAAGTACAGTAGCCAGTTGTGAACTTTCTATCCATAGTGTCTCCAGCATAGTCTGCATCGTAATATCCAACTATCTCAGTGTTGCCATTCTTCCCCATCCAGATTCCTTGGCCTGGTGATCCTTTGATGTATCTCAAAATTCTTTCCACCATGTTCCAATGATGCACGGTTGGTTCCTTCATATGTTGGCTAACCTGATTCACAGCAAAACATAAGTCAGGCCGTGTAATAGTCAAGTAGATGAGCTTACCAACTAGGCGCCGATATTGTGCTGGGTCTTCAAATGGCTTGTCAAGCGGATCATCTTCTTTCTCCCCCTTTCTCTTGACCTTGTAGCCATCTTCAAGTGGAGTCTTAGCTGGTTTGGATCCTAGCTTTCTTGTCTCCTGCAATAAATCAAGAGAATATTTCCTTTGTGATAGAAATAGGCCTTCCGTGGATCAGCATATCTCTATCCCTAGGAAATATTTGAGTTCTCCCAAGTCCTTGATATCAAAAACAGACTTAAGGAAGGATTTGGTTTCTTGAACCCCAACTTGATCACTACCTGAGATGATCAAGTCATCCACATAAACCAATACCACAATAAGCCCACGGGAGCTCTGGTGAGTGAACAAGGTATGGTCGGCTTCTGACCGGCTAAATCCTCGAGCAACAAGAGTGAAGCTCAGTTTATGATACCAGCCCCTCGGTGATTGCTTTAGTCCATAAATTGCCTTTCTTAACTTTAAGACTTTTCCGGGGCTGATTGTGTGCTCTAATCCGGGTGGTGGAGTCATGTACACTTCTTCTTCCAATTCTCCTTGAAGAAAGGCGTTCTTCACGTCCATTTGCCATAGATCCCATGATAGATTTGTGGCTAAGGACAAGATAACCCCCTAACTGTGTGAAGCTTTGCCACTGGCGCAAAAGTATCGATATAATTAGCTCCATATGTCTGGGTGAAACCTCTGGCTACCAATCTGGCTTTGTACCGCTCAATCTCCCCATTAGATTGATATTTTATTGTAAATACCCACTTGGAACTTACTGCCTTCTTTCCCTTTGGAAGCTCCGTTTCATCCCAAGTATGATTCTTATCCATTGCTCCTATCTCAGCATCCACAGTAGCTAACCATTCTTTGTGTTCTTTTGCTTCATCATAAGAGCTCGGAATTTGGTGTTGATCAATCTTCCCAAGGAATGCTTGGTGTTCTGATGGCAAGAGGGCAAGAGAACAGACCGCTTGGAGAGGATGAGCCACGGCATGGCTGTTGTAATAGACCCTTGTTTGTTTCCAATGATCTGGTCCATACTTCAGCCTTGTGCTTTTTCTAAGCTGAGGAGCATTAATTTCTTCACTCTCATGGTCTTGACTAACCATTGGCTCCATTCCTCCAGTGACTTCTTTTTCATGATGAGCTTGGTCTTGATTACCATTATCTAAGTTGTTTGTTTCCTCTTCATTGTTATTTTCAGAATTTGGTCCTCCTTGCGGTTGCTGCTCCGGTTGCTCTTGATGAGAGTCCCTTGGAGCAGGATTTCCCAGATGATTGAGTATGAACTCGAAGCTGACGGCTCTATCTGAAGGAGAGCGGGCTAGGTCTTTAACATTATCCCAATTCTGCTTCTTGTCAAAGTATCCTTGGTTTTCTATGAACTTCACGTCTCTTGAAACCAGGGTACACTTCCGGATGGGGTCATAACACTTATACCCCTTTTGAGTAGTAGAATAGCCTATGAATACACATCTTGTGCTTTTGGCTTCTAGTTTGTCCCTCTGAGTACCTGGGACAAATACAAAACACAAACATCCAAGAACCCGTAAGTGATTGAAAAAGGGTTTATTGTGATTTAAAACTTCAAAGGGAGAGACGTCCTTTAGGACTCTTGTTGGAATTCGGTTGATAAGATAGCAGCTTGTTTGGTGGATTATTCCATGCTTAGCTAAGTGTTCTTTGAATTTGTGGCTTGTATATTCCCCTCCATTATCCGTTCGAAGTACCTTAACATTTGTTTTGAATTGATTTGTAATGTAGTTCTGAAAATTAATGAAAGCGTCAAATACTCTATCTTTAGATGGCATTAAGGTGATCCAAGTGTATTTCGACTTTTCATCAATAAATGTCACAAAGTACTTATTATTATCTCTTGATAAACATGGGGAAGTCCATACATCCGAGTGGACCAAATCAAAACATTTTTCATATATGGTAGAGGACTTAGGAAATACACTTTTACAATGTTTTCCTAAAATACAAGACTCACAAACCGAGTTATTAAACGAAATATTAGGCAATATTATTTCCAAGGCACGCGAGTGAGGATGTCCCAATCTAGCGTGCCATATTGCATTAGAACTACTAGCTAAGCATGAATTAAAACTTGATAAAGTAGGATTGCTTGAAGAATCTTCTAAGATGTATAAGTCTCCTTTTGTGTTTCCTTCTCCAAGAACCCTTCCGGTCTTAATATCCTGAAAATGGAAACTATTAGGCCCAAAGATAGCATAAGCATCAAGATCAGTAGTAGCTCTCTTAACCGATACAAGATTCAAAGTGAAAGATGGCATGTAGAAAGCTTGAGATTCTTTGTCAAATAGTCTTAAACTTCCTATACCTTTAACCGGTATTTTATCACCATTAGCAATCACTACATTTCCACTAGCAGTTTTAATGTTACTAATCAAATTTGGATTACTAATCATGTGATGAGAAGCTCCGGAATCAATAACAAGAGAAGTGCTAGTTTTAGTAGGTTTAGTAGCAAAGTAGGTGATACCGGACTCCTTTAGTGCAGCAATGGATCGAATGAGTGCCTCTAGGTCTGACTTGCGCACCACGTCATTCGAGTATGCTACCATGGCCATCTCATCTCCTTTCTTTGAGTTTTCGGTTTGAGGTTGTTTGGTTGCGGTTGAGGAGCTTGGCGCTTCTTGTGCTTGATGAGCTTGAAACTTCCTTGGTTTGAACTCCCTTGGTTGCCAATCTTTGGGCTTGAGATGTGGATGAAGGATCCAGCAATCCTCCCTTGTATGACCATCTTTCTTGCAATGATCGCATGTTTTCCTATTCTTGCCTTTGTAGCCATGACTTGGTTGGTAATTGCCTTTATTAGCCGTTGGGAGTTCTTGTTTTCTACTAAAGAGACCAAAGGACCCTTGTTCCTTTTGAATTTGTGCACAAACTTCATCGAGGCTAGGGAGCTTCTCCGATCTCAAGATGTGTTTTATGAGGTCATTAAATGTCGGATTGAGTGTGAGAAGTAAACCAAAGACCTTATCTTGTTCTCTCCTTTCTTCAATGATTGAAAAATCCTTAGTGCTTGGACGTAACATCTCTAATTCAGCCCAAAGAGATCTAAATTTCCCAAAGTGTTGAGTAAATTCTAGATCCTCTTGGTTGAGATTGTTGATTGCCCTTTTCACTTCAAAGACACGGGTCAAGTTGGAGACGTTCCCGTAAACATTCTTTAATGTATCCCAAAGCTCCTTTGCCGTGTCACAATAGGAGTATGCCTCTAGGATTGATGTGTCTAGTGAGTTTTGAAGGAGACCCAACACCGTTTGGTCCTCTTGAAACCATTTGATTTCCTCCTCGGTCTTGGTCTCATTTTCTTCATCTTGTGTGTCTTCTTTTGGGTTTTGTGTGATCTCAATGTGTCTCCACAAACCTCTTCCACACAAAGCAGTCTTTGTTGTTCTTGCCGACAGCAAGTAATTGATCCCTTTGAGTGTAACCGGAATGATCATGGTTTTTAGATTTTCCATGATCTTCTTGGTGTCTAATCACAAAGCTAGCAACTTTCTCAACTCAGCACCAATGGATTTGAGGAATTTCTCTCAGAGAGAAATGAAGCTAGCATCATGAAAGGAAGAAAAAGAAGTGAAAATCACAAAGCTAGCAACTTTCTCAACTCAGCACCAATGGATTTGAGGAATTTCTCTCAGAGAGAAATGAAGCTAGCAGCGTGAGAAAGGAGAAAATAAAGAATATAAGCTTGGAGAATGACTAGAAATGACAAGAACTGATGGAGAAATGATGGAGAATGATGGATAATAATGGAGAATAACTAAGAATAAAGCGGAATAGATAGGAGCAAGATCAATGCTCTGATTCCATGTAAGATTTGAGAGATTATAAATGAGAGATTTTGAGATAAGTTAGAAGGAAAACCACAATAGAACATTAGAGAAGAATTTCTTATTGATCTTTGTGAATTACATAGCATATTTATAGGAGAATTACAAGGGAACCTAGGTTTAACTTTAATTTGAACCAGCCAATAGGAGAGTAGTCTTGGGAGCGCCCTTGACCATGCCAGCCTGTTCCAGCCTGGTTCCAGCCCTTCCTTGACCAAATGGATAAGAAGGAAGACCAAGGACAAGCCCCAATGCACCTGGACGCTCTAGTGACTTGGTGCATGATCTGAACATTGCTCAGCTTCTAGAAGACTCTAGAAAACTCTCCAAGACTCTCCAAGACTTCCTTAAACGTTCCGGAGGCTCCCTTAGGTCGTACGGTCTTGTACGGCCTTGTACGGATCCGTACGGACTTGTACGGACACCCAAATCCAACCATCTTCCCTAAGCTCCCTTGATGATATGCTTGATTAATACTCCCCCTCAAACTTAGCCAGAGTGTCGGAATGAAGGCTAAGTTTGGGAACCGGGACTACCACCTCATTAAAAACCTTACCAAGGAAAATCCAGTGGGACAAAACCTTGGTAAGGGAAAAAGATTGTGGTCTTCCCGGAACAGGCAAGTATTATCAAGGATGAGTAAGGTCTACTAACCCAAGTTTGCTATGGATGTTGTTGCAAACTTTGAGGCTAGCAGCCTTGGTGAAGATGTCAGCCAGCTGGTCTTCACTCTTGGTGTAGCATGGAAGTATCACTCCTTCTATGATCTTCTCTCTAACCTTGTGGCAGTCGATCTCAATGTGCTTGGTCCTCTCGTGAAATACTGGATTCGTTGCTATATGAATGGCTGCCTGATTGTCACAATGCATCGTGATAGGACTTGAAGTTTCTATGCCGAGATCTTTGAGAAGTGCTTTCAACCAAACTAATTCATTTGTGAGATTCCTCATTGCTCTATATTCTGACTCTGCTCTCGAGCATGACACAACCTTCTGCTTCTTAGACTTCCAAGTCACTAGATTGCCTCCAATGAAAGTACAGTAGCCAGTTGTGGACTTTCTATCCATAGTGTCTCCAGCATAGTCTGCATCGCAATATCCAACTATCTCAGTGTTGCCATTCTTCCCCATCCAGATTCCTTGGCCTGGTGATCCTTTGATGTATCTCAAAATTCTTTCCACCATGTTCCAATGATGCACGGTTGGTTCCTTCATATGTTGGCTAACCTGATTCACAGCAAAACATAAGTCAGGCCGTGTAATAGTCAAGTAGATGAGCTTACCAACTAGGCGCCGATATTGTGCTGGGTCTTCAAATGGCTTGTCAAGCGGATCATCTTCTTTCTCCCCCTTTCTCTTGACCTTGTAGCCATCTTCAAGTGGAGTCTTAGCTGGTTTGGATCCTAGCTTTCTTGTCTCCTGCAATAAATCAAGAGAATATTTCCTTTGTGATAGAAATAGGCCTTCCGTGGATCAGCATATCTCTATCCCTAGGAAATATTTGAGTTCTCCCAAGTCCTTGATATCAAAAACAGACTTAAGGAAGGATTTGGTTTCTTGAACCCCAACTTGATCACTACCTGAGATGATCAAGTCATCCACATAAACCAATACCACAATAAGCCCACGGGAGCTCTGGTGAGTGAACAAGGTATGGTCGGCTTCTGACCGGCTAAATCCTCGAGCAACAAGAGTGAAGCTCAGTTTATGATACCAGGCCCTCGGTGATTGCTTTAGTCCATAAATTGCCTTTCTTAACTTTAAGACTTTTCCGGGGCTGATTGTGTGCTCTAATCCGGGTGGTGGATTCATGTACACTTCTTCTTCCAATTCTCCTTGAAGAAAGGCGTTCTTCACGTCCATTTGCCATAGATCCCATGATAGATTTGTGGCTAAGGACAAGATAACCCTAACTGTGTGAAGCTTTGCCACTGGCGCAAAAGTATCGGTATAATTAGCTCCATATGTCTGGGTGAAACCTCTGGCTACCAATCTGGCTTTGTACCGCTCAATCTCCCCATTAGATTGATATTTTATTGTAAATACCCACTTGGAACTTACTGCCTTCTTTCCCTTTGGAAGCTCCGTTTCATCCCAAGTATGATTCTTATCCATTGCTCCTATCTCAGCATCCACAGTAGCTAACCATTCTTTGTGTTCTTTTGCTTCATCATAAGAGCTCAGAATTTGGTGTTGATCAATCTTCCCAAGGAATGCTTGGTGTTCTGATGGCAAGAGGGCAAGAGAACAGACCGCTTGGAGAGGATGAGCCACGGCATGGCTGTTGTAATAGACCCTTGTTTGTTTCCAATGATCTGGTCCATACTTCAGCCTTGTGCTTCTTCTAAGCTGAGGAGCATTAATTTCTTCACTCTCATGGTCTTGACTAACCATTGGCTCCATTCCTCCAGTGACTTCTTTTTCATGATGAGCTTGGTCTTGATTACCATTATCTAAGTTGTTTGTTTCCTCTTCATTGTTATTTTCAGAATTTGGTCCTCCTTGCGGTTGCTGCTCCGGTTGCTCTTGATGAGAGTCCCTTGGAGCAGGATTTCCCAGATGATTGAGTATGAACTCGAAGCTGGCGGCTCTATCTGAAGGAGAGCGGGCTAGGTCTTTAACACTATCCCAATTCTGCTTCTTGTCAAAGTATCCTTGGTTTTCTATGAACTTCACGTCTCTTGAAACCAGGGTACATTTCCGGATGGGGTCATAACACTTATACCCCTTTTGAGTAGTAGAATAGCCTATGAATACACATCTTGTGCTTTTGGCTTCTAGTTTGTCCCTCTGAGTACCTGGGACAAATACAAAACACAAACATCCAAGAACCCGTAAGTGATTGAAAAAGGGTTTATTGTGATTTAAAACTTCAAAGGGAGAGACGTCCTTTAGGACTCTTGTTGGAATTCGGTTGATAAGATAGCAGGCCGTCATGACTGCATCTCCCCAGAAGTTTTTTGGCAGGTTGGAATGGAACATCATGGCTCTAGCTACTTCCATGAGATGCCTATTCTTTCTTTCAGCTACACCATTTTGTTGAGGTGTGTATGGGCAGCTTGTTTGGTGGATTATTCCATGCTTAGCTAAGTGTTCTTTGAATTTGTGGCTTGTATATTCCCCTCCATTATCCGTTCGAAGTACCTTAACATTTGTTTTGAATTGATTAGTAATGTAGTTCTGAAAATTAATGAAAGCGTCAAATACTCTATCTTTAGATGGCATTAAGGTGATCCAAGTGTATTTCGACTTTTCATCAATAAATGTCACAAAGTACTTATTATTATCTCTTGATAAACATGGGGAAGTCCATACATCCGAGTGGACCAAATCAAAACATTTTTCATATATGGTAGAGGACTTAGGAAATACACTTTTACAATGTTTTCCTAAAATACAAGACTCACAAACCGAGTTATTAAACGAAATATTAGGCAATATTATTTCCAAGGCACGCGAGTGAGGATGTCCCAATCTAGCGTGCCATATTGCATTAGAACTACTAGCTAAGCATGAATTAAAACTTGATAAAGTAGGATTGCTTGAAGAATCTTCTAAGATGTATAAGTCTCCTTTTGTGTTTCCTTCTCCAAGAACCCTTCCGGTCTTAATATCCTGAAAATGGAAACTATTAGGCCCAAAGATAGCATAAGCATCAAGATCAGTAGTAGCTCTCTTAACCGATACAAGATTCAAAGTGAAAGATGGCATGTAGAAAGCTTGAGATTCTTTGTCAAATAGTCTTAAACTTCCTATCCCTTTAACCGGTATTTTATCACCATTAGCAATCACTACATTTCCACTAGCAGTTTTAATGTTACTAATCAAATTTGGATTACTAATCATGTGATGAGAAGCTCCGGAATCAATAACAAGAGAAGTGCTAGTTTTAGTAGGTTTAGTAGCAAAGTAGGTGATACCGGACTCCTTTAGTGCTGCAATGGATCGAATGAGTGCCTCTAGGTCTGACTTGCGCACCACGTCATTCGAGTATGCTACCATGGCCATCTCATCTCCTTTCTTTGAGTTTTCGGTTTGAGGTTGTTTGGTTGCGGTTGAGGAGCTTGGCGCTTCTTGTGCTTGATGAGCTTGAAACTTCCTTGGTTTGAACTCCCTTGGTTGCCAATCTTTGGGCTTGAGATGTGGATGAAGGATCCAGCAATCCTCCCTTGTATGACCATCTTTCTTGCAATGATCGCATGTTTTCCTATTCTTGCCTTTGTAGCCATGACTTGGTTGGTAATTGCCTTTATTAGCCGTTGGGAGTTCTTGTTTTCTACTAAAGAGACCAAAGGACCCTTGTTCCTTTTGAATTTGTGCACAAACTTCATCGAGGCTAGGGAGCTTCTCCGATCTCAAGATGTGTTTTATGAGGTCATTAAATGTCGGATTGAGTGTGAGAAGTAAACCAAAGACCTTATCTTGTTCTCTCCTTTCTTCAATGATTGAAAAATCCTTAGTGCTTGGACGTAACATCTCTAATTCAGCCCAAAGAGATCTAAATTTCCCAAAGTGTTGAGTAAATTCTAGATCCTCTTGGTTGAGATTGTTGATTGCCCTTTTCACTTCAAAGACACGGGTCAAGGTGGAGACGTTCCCGTAAACATTCTTTAATGTATCCCAAAGCTCCTTTGCCGTGTCACAATAGGAGTATGCCTCTAGGATTGATGTGTCTAGTGAGTTTTGAAGGAGACCCAACACCGTTTGGTCCTCTTGAAACCATTTGATTTCCTCCTCGGTCTTGGTCTCATATTCTTCATCTTGTGTGTCTTCTTTTGGGTTTTGTGTGATCTCAATGTGTCTCCACAAACCTCTTCCACACAAAGCAGTCTTTGTTGTTCTTGCCGACAGCAAGTAATTGATCCCTTTGAGTGTAACCGGAATGATCATGGTTTTTAGATTTTCCATGATCTTCTTGGTGTCTAATCACAAAGCTAGCAACTTTCTCAACTCAGCACTAATGGATTTGAGGAATTTTTCTCAGAGAGAAATGAAGCTAGCATCGTGAAAGGAAGAAAAAGAAGTGAAAATCACAAAGCTAGCAACTTTCTCAACTCAGCACCAATGGATTTGAGGAATTTCTCTCAGAGAGAAATGAAGCTAGCAGCGTGAGAAAGGAGAAAATAAAGAATAAAAGCTTGGAGAATGACTAGAAATGACAAGAACTGATGGAGAAATGATGGAGAATGATGGAGAAATGATGGAGAATAATGGAGAATAACTAAGAATAAAGCGGAATAGATAGGAGCAAGATCAATGCTCTGATACCATGTAAGATTTTAGAGATTATAAATGAGAGATTTTGAGATAAGTTAGAAGGAAAACCACAATAGAACATTAGAGAAGAATTTCTTATTGATCTTTGTGAATTACATAGCATATTTATAGGAGAATTACAAGGGAACCTAGGTTTAACTTTAATTTGAACCAGCCAATAGGAGAGTAGTCTTGGGAGCGCCCTTGACCATGCCAGCCTGTTCCAGCCTGGTTCCAGCCCTTCCTTGACCAAATGGATAAGAAGGAAGACCAAGGACAAGCCCCAATGCACCTGGACGCTCTAGTGACTTGGTGCATGATCTGAACATTGCCCAGCTTCTAGAAGACTCTAGAAAACTCTCCAAGACTCTCCAAGACTTCCTTAAACGTTCCGGAGGCTCCCTTAGGTCGTACGGTCTTGTACGGCCTTGTACGGATCCGTACGGACTTGTACGGACACCCAAATCCAACCATCTTCCCTAAGCTCCCTTGATGATATGCTTGATTAATACTCCCCCTCAAACTTAGCCAGAGTGTCTGAATGAAGGCTAAGTTTGGGAACCGGGACTACCACCTCATTAAAAACCTTACCAAGGAAAACCCAGTGGGACAAAACCTTGGTAAGGGAAAAAGAGTGTGGTCTTCCCGGAACAGGCAAGTATTATCAAGGATGAGTAAGGTCTACTAACCCAAGTTTGCTATGGATGTTGTTGCAAACTTTGAGGTTAGCAGCCTTGGTGAAGATGTAAGCCAGCTGGTCTTCACTCTTGGTGTAGCATGGAAGTATCACTCCTTCTATGATCTTCTCTCTAACCTTGTGGCAGTCGATCTCAATGTGCTTGGTCCTCTCGTGAAATACTGGATTCGTTGCTATATGAATGGCTGCCTGATTGTCACAATGCATCGTGATAGGACTTGAAGTTTCTATGCCGAGATCTTTGAGAAGTGCTTTCAACCAAACTAATTCATTTGTGAGCTTCCTCATTGCTCTATATTCTGACTCTGCTCTCGAGCATGACACAACCTTCTGCTTCTTAGACTTCCAAGTCACTAGATTGCCTCCAATGAAAGTACAGTAGCCAGTTGTGGACTTTCTATCCATAGTGTCTCCAGCATAGTCTGCATCGCAATATCCAACTATCTCAGTGTTGCCATTCTTCCCCATCCAGATTCCTTGGCCTGGTGATCCTTTGATGTATCTCAAAATTCTTTCCACCATGTTCCAATGATGCACGGTTGGTTCCTTCATATGTTGGCTAACTTGATTCACAGCAAAACATAAGTCAGGCCGTGTAATAGTCAAGTAGATGAGCTTACCAACTAGGCGCCGATATTGTGATGGGTCTTCAAATGGCTTGTCAAGCGGATTATTTTCTTTCTCCCCCTTTCTCTTGACCTTGTAGCCATCTTCAAGTGGAGTCTTAGCTGGTTTGGATCCTAGCTTTCTTGTCTCCTGCAATAAATCAAGAGAATATTTCCTTTGTGATAGAAATAGGCCTTCCGTGGATCAGCATATCTCTATCCCTAGGAAATATTTGAGTTCTCCCAAGTCCTTGATATCAAAAACAGACTTAAGGAACGATTTGGTTTCTTGAACCCCAACTTGATCACTACCTGAGATGATCAAGTCATCCACATAAACAAATACCACAATAAGCCCACGGGAGCTCTGGTGAGTGAACAAGGTATGGTCGGCTTCTGACCGGCTAAATCCTCGAGCAACAAGAGTGAAGCTCAGTTTATGATACCAGGCCCTCGGTGATTGCTTTAGTCCATAAATTGCCTTTCTTAACTTTCTTAACATAAATTGCCTTTCTTCAATAGGCGTTTTTGCTGGCTTCGACCCTAACTTGTCGGTTTCCTTTAGTAAGTCAATCACATACTTCCTTTGTGATATAAACATCCCATTTGGCTCTCTGATCATCTCAATGCCCAAGAAATACCTCAGCTCTCCCAAATCTTTTATATCAAACGTGGAGCTCAGAATTACCTTGGTCCTTTTAACTCCTTCAACATCATTTCCGGTGATGATGATATCATCTACATAGATAAGAACAGCCACTAGCCCCTCTTTACTCCTCTTGGTGAATAGAGTATGATCAGCTTCCGACTTCACAAATTCCTTCTCCAGCAAGCATCTGCTCAGTCTTTGGTACCAGGCCCTCGGGGATTGTTTCAAACCATAAATAGCTTTCTTCAATTCACAGACCTGATTTGTACCTGTACCATATCCTTGTGGAAGAGCCATAAAGACTTCCTCTTCTAGGTCTCCTTGTAAAAAGGCATTTTTTACATCCATTTGCCATAACTCCCATGACAAGTTAACCGCAATGGATAGGAGAACCCTTACCGAATGCAATTTTGCCACCGGAGTAAAAGTTTCTGTATAATCTTCTCCATAGACTTGTGTGTATCCCTTTGCCACTAGTCTCGCTTTGTATCTCTCGACTTCACCATTGCTTTTATACTTGATAGTATAAACCCATCTACATCCCACTAGCTTTTTCCCTCTTGGCAGCTCAGTCAAATTCCATGTATTGTTTCTCACCATAGAACTGATCTCTTCTTCCATGGCTTTAACCCATCTCTCGTCTCTACATGCTTCCTCATATGATGCTGGGACTTGATGTTCATCAATCTTGGTGAGGTAAGCTTGCTGCTCAGCACCTAAATAGGACACTGAACTATATGCTTCAATAGGATATTTTATGTCACTTACGGTTAATTTTCTTCTCTTTGAAGTACATGATCTACTTGGTAAGGGAGGGATGCTGTCGCCTATAGGTTCAGAATCAAAGTCTGCCGTACGCCCAGAACATCCCTCACCTACGGTAGACTTCACCTCAGATCCTATATGCTCTTGTTGAACCGTAGCTAATCCATTGTAATACACCCTAGTGTTTTTCCAATTTTCTGGGCCATGCCTTATCCGTTGGCTTCTTCTTAGAGGGGGTTCTTGAGTTACCTCAACTTCTTCATGTTCAGACTCCCCCTCACCACTTGCAAGTTCTGATTCTTCAACCAGTTCGGAATCCCTTGGTAGTGAGCTTGTATCCGATGAGAGTTGCTCATTGTCTTCTTCTTCCTCTTCACCTCCTTGCTCATTCTGAGATATCCCTTGCTCATCATTACCTCCATTCGAACCATTGACATCTGCCAAGATGCTTCTTAGCACTCGCTCTCTGTCTATGCCCGAGCTCACAATGTCATCTAAATCCTCCCATTTTTTTTCTTCAAAATACCCACAATTCTCATCAAAACGCACCTCTCTTGACACATATATCCTATTAGTTTCTGGATGGAAACACTTGTATCCCTTCTGAGTGCTTGAGTATCCCACAAAAATACATTTGATGCTTTTTGGCTCAAGTTTACTCCTTAGTGCATCAGGGGTAAAGACATAGCATTTACACCCGAAAACTCTTAGGTGATCAATGCTTGGCTTTACTCCATTCAAAATTTCAAATGGAGACTTGTGGCTCAGACTTTCTGTGGGTAAACGATTAATCACATAGCATGCCGCCATCACAGCATCTCCCCAAAAACTCTTAGGCACGCCTCTATCAAACATCATACTTCTAGCCACCTCCAGCAAATGTCTATTCTTTCTCTCGGAAACTCCATTCTGCTGAGGTGTGTATGCACAAGAAGTCTGGTGAATTATCCCATTGTCATCCAGCAACTTCTTGAATCTATTACTCATATACTCTCCACCATTATTATTGATCAAGAAGACCAGCCAGGCCTTGCAAGACCAAACTAACCCGACCGTGCAAAATCCAGGATTCCCTAATATATACAGACTTGTACGGATTGTACGGACCGTGCAAAATCTGGGATTCCTCAAAATGTCTCCAAACATCCTAAAAAGAAGAAACAAGAATGTGCAAAACTCGGGATAAAGTATTTTCAGGATTTGGGGATCGTGCAAAACTCGGGTGCAAAAGGACATGGATATAGCTGGCAATGAATCTAGCCAAAGGAGTGTCCCAATGCAACCTTATCCAACTGGTCAAAGCAAGGAGGGCTGGAGCAAGGCTGGCAATCTTATCCACATGGTCAAAAAGAGCTTCCAAGACTAAGCTCTCATTGGCTAGTTTGAATTAAAGCATTCCCATTGGTTGTTGCATTTTTAGAAAACCCTAGATTTTTCTCTATAAATGTAATGCCTCATTATCAATGAAATGTTAGACCCTTTGGGGTCCCATTCTCTCATTCTCCATGAAATCTCTCTCATTTTATTCTCCTTAGTCTCATTTACATGCTTATTCTCTTAGTTCATACTTGCATATTCTCCATGTCATTTACATTATTCTCTCATGCTTAATCTCTCTAATTCTAACATGGTATCAGAGCATTAAGGTCCTTAAATGTCTCCTTAATCTCATTCTTCTTATTCTTTCATTTTCATACACTTTGTTAGCCTCTTTCACTCTGAGAGTTATTCCTCAAAACCATTGGTTCTTGAGTTGTGAAAGTTGCTAACTTATGTTTTTAGTGACAATGAAGAGTAATAAATGGGGCTGTAGTGAAAAGCTACATAATAAGGGAGATTAAAGGCTGCCTTACTTGCTTATTCATGGATTCTTCTAGTGCTTCCATTTTTGGAAATGAATACACTTAGAACCATGATTTGTTGGTGCCTCATTCTATAATCTATTCATTTTAAGCCCCATTTTCATCTCTAAGTCATTTGTTGATTTTAAAGCTCAAACCACAATTTTTACAAAACTAAAACCTTGGATTGTATTTTTCTTTCTTATGGAATGAAGAGATACGTAAGTCCATTGTATTTTATGTTTTTGAGTTGTTTTTAGTGGTTTGAAGCAATTCAATTAGTGAACCATGATTAAAATTGCTTGATTCTTATGGATTGAAACATATTTAATCATGTTGTATCCGGGTTTTAAAGGTAGAGAACCTTGGTAAAACTTTGCTCTTATGAGTTTAAGTATCAAACCTTGATGAATCTTAATCCTTATTTTATGGGAAGAGAAATTTGGTAAAGCTATGTTTCCATAATCATAAGCATAAAGCCATGTTGAATCCAAGTCCCATTTTTCTTTAAAAGAGAAGAGAACCTTGGTAAAGCTATGTTATTATGAGCATAAGCACAAAGCCTTGATGAATCCAAATCTCTTTGTTTTCAAATTACCAAAGAAAGAGAACCTCGTTGAATCTAAAAGCTAGAAAACCTTGATGAATCCAAATCCTTTGGTAGAAAATCTTGGACTACTTTCAAACATTTTTGAGTCCTAGGTTATTTTTTCAATTTTTTCTTAAATATTCTTATTGGATTCCAATCTCTTCTGTACTTGTTTGTTTGGGAAGAGTGTTTTAAGGAATCCTTGTTTGTTCTATTTAAGAAAAAAAAAAGAAAGGGAGGGTAGTGAACCTTGTTGAATCCAAAGCTAGGGAACCGAGATGGATCCAAATCCAAAGTTGGATGAGAGCCTCATTGAAACTCGAATGCTGGAGAACCTTGAGTGAATCCAAACCCTTAGAAACCAAAAGAAGTGAACCATGGCCTATTTTGCTCATTGGAGTTAAAATTGAGAAGGCATGATGAATCCAAATTCTTTTGGGTTAAAAGAGGTGAACCATGACCTGATTTACTCTTTGGAGTTAAAATCAAGAAGGCATGATGAATCCTAACTCTTTTGGAAATAAAGAAGTGAACCATGGCCTGATTTACTCATTGGAGTTAAATCAAGAAGGCATGATGAATCCAAGTTCTTTAAATCCAAGTTTTCAAAAACCTTGGACCTCTAGTAATTCTCAAGTCCTTGGAAAATTTTCAAAAAAAAAATAAAAAAATAAAATAAAAAGGATGAATCTTAGTCAGTTTTCTTTCTTATGAATGAAAAACAATTAATGACATTGATTCATCCGGTTTGGTTTTCTCAAAAGGATAGGCTCTGCTTTGAAGTTTTCCATTCTTGTTAAACAAGTGGATAATTCCAAAGACCATTGCTAGAATCTGATCTCTCAAATGAGAGGAAAAGTCCTTTGTGGTGAAGAGCCATGAAGAGAAAAAAAAAATCCCAACCACTAACCTTTTTTTTCTTCTTCTTAGGAATGGAAGAATGTGAGTGGTGGAAGAAGAGGTCGAATCTCAAGAAGATCGACCAATCAAAAAAAAAATGATTCAACAAGTCACTATCTTAACCGGTTTAGCATAAAGGGCTGCTCTCTAAACACTCATCTTTTTTAATATTCTTAGTGTACCAATTATTGTTTAATCTTGTTTCTTTAGTTTCTCTTATTTGCAATCTATCTTTCATCTAAACTTCCTTATCCCTCACGTTGAGTACTTTAAAATTTTAAATCTCATGATGAAGGTTTAGAGGAGGAAAGCGTGAATATTCTAACGGGGAAGTATTAGATGATGAAGAGGTCGAATGAAGATTAAATGAAGTAAAGAAGTATGATTGGTGACACAAGGAAGTTGTGGAAGTTAGTGTTCATTTGGCACTGGTTTGAAGTGTTCCTCTTTTATGTTTTTCAAGCTTGCCTTTCGGAGTCCCTCTAACCAAGCTTGAGGGGGAGAAAGAACCGAAAAGAAGGTGAAGGATGCCAAAGAAAAAGGAAAAGAAAAAATGATGTCAAAGAAGACAAGATTCTTCAAGCAAATAAAGCCGAGTTGATACTAGACCGCACCGCACTAAAAGATGTTGAAGGTTTGTGCTCACTCGTGGACAAGTTGATAGAGGGGCCACACCGTTGGGAACAAGTTGTAGGTTCGTGCTCACTTGTGGACGAGTTGATAGAGGGACCGCATCATAGAAGACAAATTGTCCCACTAGAAGACGGGCAACTTGACTAGAGATCAAAACCGGGTCACTTGCAAAGACAAGCTTGCAAAGATAAGCTCGCAAAGACAAGGGCAACGGTTGAGACAAAGCAAGGAGGCATGCGAGTTGGAAACGAAGCTAAGGCATCTCCATCACCATGAAGAGAACCAAGATGTATGGATCATACTAACCTTAAGGCTGGTTTATCTTTCGGAAGTGAGGGGAATAAGAAGATAAAATCAGAGCATACAAAAGTGGTGCTCCTCAACCCAAAAGATCGTCTTTCCTTATTCTCAAGCCGATCGTGAGGGGGAGCATTCGAAGCATTGATCAAGATTTGGAATCAACAAATGGTGAACCCGAGAAGGATGACCCGAGAACTAAGATTCAAGCGTGGTGAACCCAAGAGGAAGACCGAAGTGATTACCAAAGAATGAAATCAACAAATCCTTGCAAGACTACAACAAGTCAAGATTAAATGGCGACATTCTTCACAAAGGTTACAAGACCTTTTCATGCCCTTGGTCAAAGGTCCCCTAGATCCGTGAAGGCCATACTCTTTTTTCTTTATAATGTTTTGTCCCAAGGGGTTTTCCTTATAAGGTTTTTAATGAGGTGGCACTCACGGTCACTCCAAACTTAGCCTCCATTCTCGAGTTCACTATGGCTAAGTTTGAGGGGGAGTATTGATCAAGAAGACCAGCCAGGCCTTGCAAGACCAAACTAACCCGACCGTGCAAAATCCGGCATTCCCTAATATATACAGACTTGTACGGATTGTACGGACCGTGCAAAATCCGGGATTCCTCAAAATGTCTCCAAACATCCTAAAAAGAAGAAACAAGAATGTGCAAAACTCGGGATAAAGTATTTTCAGGATTTGGGGATCGTGCAAAACTCGGGTGCAAAAGGACATGGATATAGCTGGCAATGAATCTAGCCAAAGGAGTGTCCCAATGCAACCTTATCCAACTGGTCAAAGCAAGGAGGGCTGGAGCAAGGCTGGCAATCTTATCCTCAATGAAATGTTAGACCCTTTGGGGTCCCATTCTCTCATTCTCCATGAAATCTCTCTCATTTTATTCTCCTTAGTCTCATTTACATGCTTATTCTCTTAGTTCATACTTGCATATTCTCCATGTCATTTACATTATTCTCTCATGCTTAATCTCTCTAATTCTAACAATTATCACTCCTAAGGATCTTGATCTTTGTACCAAATTGATTCAGTGTATAATTGTAGAATTTTTGAAATGATTCAAATACTTGATCCTTAGAGCTCATAAGAGTTACCCAAGTGTACTTTGACCTTTGATCAATGAAAGACACGAAATACTTATATTGATCTTTTGAAGTACAGGGGGCTGACCACACATCAGAATGTATCAACTCAAAACACTTCTCATACACAGTAGTAGATTCCGGAAACACTTTCCTACAATGCTTCCCTAAGACACATGCTTCACACTCCTTATTAGGTAAGGTGAGGTTGGACAGGACCATGCTGAGCACCTTGTGACTTGGATGACCAAGGCGTGAGTGCCATAAAGGGCTTGAACCAACCAGACTAACCGCAAACGACTCCATCACTCCATCTTCTTTATTCAGCAAATACAAACCACCTTCCACATTCCCTACTCCGATTACTTCCTTAGTCTCATTATCCTGAAACTCAACATCATTAGATCCAAAAATAACTTTGCAATCTAGATCCTTAGTTACTTTATATACCGAGAGTAAGTTAGATGTGAATTCCGGAATGTATAAGGCCTTAGTATTTTTCCTAAACACTTTTAGGTCTCCAATTCCTTCTATTTGAACCTCTTTTCCATTTGCAACTTTAACATTTCCTTCACAAGGCTTAATATTTGTTAACAGCTTGGCATTACAAATCATGTTATGACTTGCTCCAGAATCTATTATCACCTTCTCCCTAGCTTTAGAGGTAAAGAAAACCTTACCAGACTCAGCTAGCTTAGCAATACTCTTGATGAGAGCTTCGAGGTCGCTTTTCCTCACCAAGTTGTCATTTTCCACGTTTGCTACTCCAGCAAAGTTCCTTGGTCCTTGACTACTTCCTTGGCCATTTCCCCTTAGCCTAGCTGGCTTTAAATGTGGGTGCAAGGTCCAGCATTTTTCCTTAGTATGTCCTTTCATCTTGCAATGCTCACATTCCAGACTCCTTCTTTCTCCATAGAGTTGGCTCCTATGTGCAGCATGTGCCATTTCGCTTGATGCTTTGAACAAGCCCCTAGACCCTTCCTCCTTTTGGATCTGTTGACAGACTTCATTCAGCGTTGGAAGCTTGTCAAAGCGAAGGATGTGTTGAATGAGGCTCTTGTAGGACTCATTTAACGTGAGTAGTAGCCCAAACACCTGGTCCTGTTCCCTCCTCTCATTCAATTCCTTGGGGTCATTTGTTGCTGGCCTGAGCATCTCAAGCTCAGTCCATAAGCCTCTAAATACCCCAAATAGATCCTTGAATGCCTTTCCATCTTGCTGAAGGTCATTCAACGCTTTCTTCATTTCAAAAATCTTAGAAATGTTTGAGATGTCTCCATACACTCCTTTGAGTGTGTCCCACAGCTCCTTGGCTGTCTCACAGTAGGAGTAAGCAGCGAGTATTGATGGCTCTAGAGAGCTCTGGAGCACTGCAAGAACTTGTTGGTCTTCTTGCTCCCACTTCTGCCCCTTCACAACGCCATCACCCGCTGCTCCTTCTCCAGCTACCTCCTCTGGAGTTTCCACATAACTCCATAGACCTCTGCTTCTTAGAGCAGTTCTTGTAGTCCTTGACCATAGCAAGTAGTTGCTCCCTTTGAAGACAACCGGCAGTACAACTTGTTTCTGCATCTCCATAGGTTTTCTTTCTTATCTTCAACAACCAGCTTGAGAATATGAAGAGAAATAAGGGAACAAGAAAAAATCTGAGAGAGAAACTTTTAGATGAGAAAGAAACAGTTTAGAAGATTTTCAAGGATCTCTAAACATGCTCTGATACCATGTTGATTTTAAGGAGAATAAACTAGAATTAGAAAATATCAAGAACTCAATGAGATTGAAGATGGCTGAGAGAGATTTCTGGAATATTTTTTTTTGTTATTATATCAATTGAGCTCGGTTTACATTGCATATATGTAAGAGAAAAAATTCAAAAACAAGAAACAGGAATTTACAATGGTTAAAGGACTAACACCCTTAACTTCCTAAAATGGTTAAACATGCTAAGATCGAGGCCTGGGCGTGTTTCTTCTTTGGGTGAGGAGCATGGAGCATGCCTTTACCCAATGGCTCCTCATGTGCTTCTTCTTGGTTTTTCAACCCTTTGATCTGCTTAGAACTCAACCAAGAATCCTTCCTTCTAGTTACATCCCAATGTCTAGTTTTGCCACTCATTAAATCATCAGCTCCACTCTTTTCCTTACTTGTTGCATACGGCACTTCTCCCTTAGTCTTAGAGCATTCGCCAAGTTCCCAGATACGTGCTATGCACTCCAGCTCCTTGCCTTTGTTATTATGTGAACTCGCATTGCTACATCCCATGTATGCCTTCTCATCCATATTCTCAACATCCTTGACCATGCCAGCCTGTTTCCAGCCCCTTCCTTGACCAAATGGATAAGAAGGAAGACCAAGGACAAGGTGCCAATGCACCTGGACACTCAAGTGGCTTGGTGCATGGTCCAAACGTTTCCAAGCTTCTAGAAGACTCTCGAAGGCTTCCTCAAATGTTCCAGAGGCTCGCTAAGGTTGTACGGTCTTGTACGGCCTTGTACGGATCCGTACAGACTTGTACGGACTTGTACGGATCCGTACGGACTTGTACGGACACCCAAATCCAACCATCTTCCCTAAGCTCCCTTGATGATAAGCTTGATTAATACTAAGACCCCACTTGAAGATGGCTACAAGGTCAAGAGAAAGGGGGAGAAAGAAGATAATCCACTTGACAAGCCATTTGAAGACCTAGCACAATATCGGCGCCTAGTTGGTAAGCTCATCTACTTGACTATTACACAGCCTGACTTATGTTTTGCTGTGAATCAGGTTAGCCAACATATGAAGGAACCAACCGTACATCATTGGAACATGGTGGAAAGAATTTTGAGATACATCAAAGGATCACCAGGCCAAGGAATCTGGATGGGGAAGAATGGCAACACTGAGATAGTTGGATATTGCGATGCAGACTATGCTGGAGACACTATGGATAGAAAGTCCACAACTGGCTACTGTACTTTCATTGGAGGCAATCTAGTGACTTGGAAGTCTAAGAAGTAGAAGGTTGTGTCATGCTCGAGAGCAGAGTCAGAATATAGAGCAATGAGGAAGCTCACAAATGAATTAGTTTGGTTGAAAGCACTTCTCAAAGATCTCGGCATAGAAACTTCAAGTCCTATCACGATGCATTGTGACAATCAGGCAGCCATTCATATAGCAACGAATCCAGTATTTCACGAGAGGACCAAGCACATTGAGATCGACTGCCACAAGGTTAGAGAGAAGATCATAGAAGGAGTGATACTTCCATGCTACACCAAGAGTGAAGACCAGCTGGCTGACATCTTCACCAAGGCTGCTAGCCTCAAAGTTTGCAACAACATCCATAGCAAACTTGGGTTAGTAGACCTTACTCATCCTTGATAATACTTGCCTGTTCCGGGAAGACCACACTCTTTTTCCCTTACCAAGGTTTTGTCCCACTGGGTTTTCCTTGGTAAGGTTTTTAATTAGGTGGTAGTCCCGGTTCCCAAACTTAGCCCTCATTCCAACACTCCGGCTAAGTTTGAGGGGGAGTATTAATCAAGCTTATCATCAAGGGAGCTTAGGGAATATGGTTAGATTTGGGTGTCCGTACAAGTCCGTACGGATCCGTACAAGGCCGTACAAGACCGTACAACCTTAGCGAGCCTCTGGAACATTTGAGGAAGCCTTTGAGAGTCTTCTAGAAACTTGGAAACGTTTGGATCATGCACCAAGCCATTTGAGTGTCCAGGTGCATTGGCACCTTGTCCTTGGTCTTTCTTCTTATCCATTTGGTCAGGGAAAGGTCTGGAAACAGGCTGGCATGGTCAAGGACGCCCAAAGACTACATTCCTATTGGCTGGTTCAAATTAAAGTTAAACCTAGGTTCCCTTGTCATTCTCCTATAAATATGCTATGTATTTCACAAAGATCAATAAGAAATTCTTCTCTAATATTCTACTATGGTGTTTCTTCTAGTTTATCTCAAAATCTCTCATTTATAATCTCTAAAATCTAACACAATATATGTATACACAATATATGTATATGTTGGTTCTTTGGGCCATTTGTGTAATAAGTAAACTTCAGACTGAAGGCTCTTCATATATAAGGGACTTAAACAGACTATAATGAGGATTAGATCTGAACTAGAAATCAAATGTGGAAGAGTTTTTCTTCTTTCTTATTCTTGAGTTATTCGAGCCAAAACCCTTCACACATAGAAGCCTCACTCGGTGTTGAAGTTCTGGCTGTATCAAGAAGCTTTCACAATTCTTGTGGTTCACCACATCAATACACCTTCACTCCATTGTTGGAACCTAGATCGAGCAACTCTTTAGGTTTCCTAGCACTAAACCTCCGCTTCTATCCATTATTTGTTAGATTTTAGAGATTATAAATGAGAGCTTTTGAGATAAACTAGAAGAAACACCATAGTAGAATATTAGAGAAGAATTTCTTATTGATCTTTGTGAAATACATAGCATATTTATAGGAGAATTACAAGGGAACCTAGGTTTAACTTTAATTTGAACCAGCCAATAGGAGTGTAGTCTTTGGGCGTCCTTGACCATGCCAGCCTGTTTCCAGCCTCTTCCTTGACCAAATGGATAAGAAGGAAGACCAAGGACAAGGTGCCAATGCACCTGGACACTCAAGTGGCTTGGTGCATGGTCCAAACGTTTCCAAGCTTCTAGAAGACTCTCGAAGGCTTCCTCAAATGTTCCGGAGGCTCGCTAAGGTTGTACGGTCTTGTACAGCCTTGTACGGATCCGTACGGACTTGTACGGATCCGTACAGACTTGTACGGACACCCAAATCCAACCATCTTCCTTAAGCTCCCTTGATGATAAGCTTGATTAATACTCCCCCTCAAACTTAGCCGGAGTGTTGGAATGAAGGCTAAGTTTGGAAACCGGGACTACCACCTCATTAAAAACTTTACCAAGGAAAACCCAGTGGGACAAAACCTTGGTAAGGGAAAAAGAGTGTGGTCTTCCCAGAACAGGCAAGTATTATCAAGGATGAGTAAGGTCTACTAACCCAAGTTTGCTGTGGATGTGGTTGCAAACTTTGAGGCTAGCAGCCTTGGTGAAGATGTCAGCCAACTGGTCTTCACTCTTGGTGTAACATGGAAGTATCACTCCTTCTATGATCTTCTCTCTAACTTTGTGGCAGTCAATCTCAATGTGCTTGGTCCTCTCGTGAAATACTGGATTGGTTGCTATATGAATGGCTGCCTGATTGTCACAATGCATTGTGATGGGACTTGAAGTTTCTATGCCAAGATCCTTGAGAAGAGCCTTCAACCAAACTAATTCATTTGTCAGCTTCCTCATTGCTCTATATTCTGACTCCGCACTTGAGCATGACACAACCTTCTGCTTCTTAGACTTCCAAGTTACTAGATTGCCTCCAATGAAAGTACAATAGCCAGTTGTATACTTCCTATCCATAGTGTCTCCCGCATAGTCCGCATCGCAGTATCCAACTATCTCAGTGTTGCCATTCTTCCCCATCCAAATTCCTTGGCCAGGTGAACCTTTGATGTATCTCAATATTCTTTCCACCATGTTCCAATGATGCACGGTTGGTTCCTTCATATGTTGGCTAACCTGATTCACAGCAAAACATAAGTCAGGCCGTGTAATAGTCAAATAGATGAGCTTACCAACTAGGCGCCGATATTGTGCTGGGTCTTCAAATGGCTTGTCAAGCGGATCATCTTCTTTCTCCCCCTTTCTCTTGACCTTGTAGCCATCTTCAAGTGGGGTCTTAGTATTAATCAAGCTTATCATCAAGGGAGCTTACGGATAATGGAGGGGAATATACAAGCCACAAATTCAAAGAACACCTATCAAAACAAATGTTAAGGTACTTCGAACAGATAATGGAGGGGAATATACAAGCCACAAATTCAAAGAACACTTAGCTAAACATGGAATAATCCACTAAACAAGCTGACAATACACACCTCAACAAAATGGTGTAGCTGAAAGAAAGAATGGGCATCTCATGGAAGTAGCTAGAGCCATGATGTTCCATTCCAACCTGCCAAGAAACTTCTGGGGAGATGCAGTCATGACGGCCTGCTATCTTATCAACCGAATTCCAACAAGAGTCCTAAAGGACGTCTCTCCCTTTGAAGTTTTAAATCACAATAAACCCTTTATCAATCACTTACGGGTTCTTGGATGTTTGTGTTTTGTATTTGTCCCAGGTACTCAGAGGGACAAACTAGAAGCCAAAAGCACAAGATGTGTATTCATAGGCTATTCTACTACTCAAAAGGGGTATAAGTGTTATTACCCCATCCGGAAGTGTACCCTGGTTTCAAGAGACGTGAAGTTCATAGAAAACCAAGGATACTTTGACAAGAAGCATAATTGGGATAATGTTAAAGACCTA
The DNA here is from genome assembly GCA_963922655.1 of Cardamine chenopodiifolia. NCBI lineage: Eukaryota > Viridiplantae > Streptophyta > Magnoliopsida > Brassicales > Brassicaceae > Cardamine > Cardamine chenopodiifolia. The sequence continues at coordinate 8,869,725 of OZ000486.1, read as the reverse complement.
GCCCGCTCTCCTTCAGATAGAGCCGGCAGCTTAGAGTTCATACTCAATCATCTGGGAAATCCTGCTCCAAGGGACTCTCATCAAGAGCAACCGGAGCAGAAACCGCAAGGAGGACCAAATTCCGAAAATAACAATGAAGAGGAAGCAAACAACTTAGATAATGGTAATCAAGAACAAGCTCATCATGAAGAAGAAGTCACTGGAGGAATGGAGCCAATGGTTAGTCAAGACCATGAGAGTGAAGAAATTAGTGCCCCTCAGCTTAGAAGAAGCACAAGGCTGAAGTATGGACCAGATCATTGGAAACAAACAAGGGTCTATTACAACAGCCAAGCCGTGGCTCATCCTCTCCAAGTGGTCTGTTCTCTTGCCCTCTTGCCATCAGAACACCAAGCATTCCTTGGGAAGATTGATCAACACCAAATTCCGAGCTCCTATGAAGAAGCAAAAGAACACAAAGAATGGTTAGCTGCGGTGGATGCTGAGATAGGAGCAATGGATAAGAATCATACTTGGGATGAAACGGAGCTTCCAAAGGGAAAGAAGGCAGTAAGTTCCAAGTGGGTATTTACAATAAAATATCAATCTAATGGGGAGATTGAGCGGTACAAAGCCAGATTGGTAGCCAGAGGTTTCACCTAGACATATGGAGCTGATTATACCGATACCTTTGCGCCCGTGGCAAAGCTTCACACAGTTAGGGTTATCTTGTCCTTAGCCACAAATCTATCATGGGATCTATGGCAAATGGACGTGAAGAACGCCTTTCTTCAAGGAGAATTGGAAGAAGAAGTGTACATGACTCCACCACCTGGATTAGAACACTCAATCAGCCCCGGAAAAGTCCTAAGGTTAAGAAAGGCAATTTATGGTCTAAAGCAATCACCAAGGGCCTGGTATCATAAACTGAGCTTCACTCTTGTTGCTCGAGGATTTAGCCGGTCAGAAGCCGACCATACCTTGTTCACTCACCAGAGCTCCCGTGGGCTTATTGTGGTATTGGTTTATGTGGATGACTCGATCATCTCAGGTAGTGATCAAGTTGGGGTTCAAGAAACCAAATCCTTCCTTAAGTCTGTTTTTGATATCAAGGACTTGGGAGAACTCAAGTATTTCCTAGGGATAGAGATATGCCGATCCACGGAAGGCCTATTTCTGTCACAAAGGAAATATTCTCTTGATTTATTGCAGGAGACAGGAAAGCTAGGATCCAAACCAGCTAAGACTCCACTTGAAGATGGCTACAAGGTCAAGAGTAAGGGGGAGAAAGAAGATGATCCGCTTGACAAGCCATTTGAAGACCCAGCACAATATCGGCGCCTAGTTGGTAAGCTCATCTACTTGACTATTACACGGCCTGACTTATGTTTTGCTGTGAATCAGGTTAGCCAACATATGAAAGGACCAACCGTGCATCATTGGAACATGGTGGAAAGAATTTTGAGATACATCAAAGGATCACCAGGCCAAGGAATCTGGATGGGGAAGAATGGCAACACTGAGATAGTTGGATATTGCGATGCAGACTATGCTGGAGACACTATGGATAGAAAGTCCACAACTGGCTACTGTACTTTCATTGGAGGCAATCTAGTGACTTGGAAGTCTAAGAAGCAGAAGGTTGTGTCATGCTCGAGTGCAGAGTCAGAATATAGAGCAATGAGGAAGCTGACAAATGAATTAGTTTGGTTGAAAGCACTTCTCAAAGATCTCGGCATAGAAACTTCAAGTCCTATCACGATGCATTGTGACAATCAGGCAGCCATTCATATAGCAACGAATCCAGTATTTCACGAGAGGACCAAGCACATTGAGATCGACTTCCACAAGGTTAGAGAGAAGATCATAGAAGGAGTGATACTTCCATGCTACACCAAGAGTGAAGACCAGCTGGCTGACATCTTCACCAAGGCTGCTAGCCTCAAAGTTTGCAACCACATCCATAGTAAACTTGGGTTAGTAGACCTTACTCATCCTTGATAATACTTGCCTGTTCCGGGAAGACCACACTCTTTTTCCCTTCCCAAGGTTTTGTCCCACTGGGTTTTCCTTGGTAAGGTTTTTAATGAGGTGGTAGTCCCGGTTCCCAAACTTAGCCTTCATTCCGACACTCCGGCTAAGTTTGAGGGGGAGTATTAATCAAGCATATCATCAAGGGAGCTTAGGGAAGATGGTTGGATTTGGGTGTCCGTACAAGTCCGTACGGATCCGTACAAGTCCGTACAAGTCCGTACGGATCTGTACAAGGCCGTACAAGACCGTACAAGACCGTACAACCTAAAGGAGCCTCCGGAACGTTTAAGGAAGTCTTGGAGAGTCTTGGAGAGTCTTCTAGAGTCTTCTAGAAGCTGGGAAATGTTCGGATCATGCACCAAGTCACTAGAGCGTCCAGGTGCATTGGGGCTTGTCCTTGGTCTTCCTTCTTATCCATTTGGTCAAGGAAGGGGCTGGAACCAGGCTGGAACAGGCTGGCATGGTCAAGGGCGCTCCCAAGACTACTTTCCTATTGGCTGGTTCAAATTAAAGTTAAACCTAGGTTCCCTTGTTATTCTCCTATAAATATGCTATGTAATTCACAAAGATCAATAAGAAATTCTTCTCTAATGTTCTACTATGGTTTTCCTTCTAATTTATCTCAAAATCTCTCATTTATAATCTCTAAAATCTAACAAGTAGTAGCTCTCTTAACCGATACAAGATTCGAAGTGAAAGATGGCATGTAGAAAGCTTGAGATTCTTTGTCAAATAGTTTTAAACTTCCTATTCCTTTAACCGGTATCCTATCACCATTAGCAATCACTACATTTCCACTAGCAGTTTTAATGTTACTAATCAAATTTGGATTACTAATCATGTGATGAGAACCTCCAGAATCAATAACAAGAGAAGTGCTAGTCTTATTAGGTTTAGTAGCAAAGTATGTGATACCAGACTCCTTTAGTGCGGCGATGGATCGAATGAGTGCTTCTAAGTCTGACTTGCGCACCACGTCATTGGAATATGCTACCATGGCCATCTCATCTCCTTGCTTCAAGCTTTCGGTTTGAGATTGTTTTGTTGAGTTTGATGAGCTTGGCGTTTCTTGTGCTTGATGAGCTTGGAACTTTCTTGGCTTGAATTCCCTTGGATGCCAATCTTTGGGCTTGAGATGTGGATGAAGGATCTAGCAATCCTCCTTTGTATGACCATCCTTCTTGCAATGATCGCATGTTTTCCTATTCTTGCCTTTGTAGCCTTGATTTGGTTGGTAATTGCCCTTATTGGCCATTGGGAGTTCTTGTTTACCACTAAAGAGACCAAAGGACCCTTGTTCCTTTTGAATTTGTGCACAAACTTCATCAAGTCTAGGGAGCTTCTCCGATCTTAAGATATGCTTTATGAGATCGTTAAACGCCGGATTGAGTGTGAGAAGCAAACCGAAGACCTTATCTTGTTCTCTTCTTTCTTCAATGATTGAAAAATCCTTTGTGCTTGGACGTAACATCTCTAATTCAGCCCAAAGAGATCTAAATTTCCCAAAGTGTTGAGTAAATTCTAGATCCTCTTGATTGAGATTGTTGATTGCCTTTTTTACTTCGAAGACCCGGGTCAAGTTGGAGATGTTCCCGTAGACATTCTTTAGTGTATCCTAAAGCTCCTGTGCAGTGTCACAATAGGAGTATGCCTCTAGGATTGATGGGTCTAGTGAGTTTTGAAGGAGACCCAAAACCGTTTGGTCTTCTTGAAACCATTTGATTTCCTCCTTGGTCTTGGTCTCATTTTCTTCATCTTGTGTGTCTTCTTTAGGGTTTTGTGTGATCTCAATGTGTCTCCACAAACCTCTTCCACACAAAGCAGTCTTAGTTGTTCTTGCCCACAGCAAGTAATTATTCCCTTTGAGGGTAACCGGAATGATCATGGTTTTTAGATTTTCCATGATTTTCTTGGTGTTTAATCACAAAGCTAGCAACTTTCTCAACTCAGCACCAATGGATTTGAGGAATTTCTCTCAGAGAGAAATGAGGCTAGCAACATGAAAGGAAGAAAATGAAGTGAAAATCACAAAGCTAGCAACTTTCTCAACTCAGCACCAATGGATTTGAGGAATTTCTCTCAGAGAGAAATGAAGCTAGCAGCATGAGAAAGGAGAAAATAAAGAAGAAAAACGTGGAGAATGAGTAGAAATGACAAGAACTGATGGAGAAATGATGGAGAAATGATGGAGAAATGATGGAGAATGATGGAGAATGATGGAGAATAACCAAGAATAAAGCAGAATAGATAGGAGCAAGATCAATGCTCTGATACCATGTTAGATTTTAGAGATTATAAATGAGAGCTTTTGAGATAAACTAGAAGAAACACCATAGTAGAATATTAGAGAAGAATTTCTTATTGATCTTTGTGAAATACATAGCATATTTATAGGAGAATTACAAGGGAACCTAGGTTTAACTTTAATTTGAACCAGCCAATAGGAGTGTAGTCTTTGGGCGTCCTTGACCATGCCAGCCTGTTTCCAGCCCCTTCCTTGACCAAATGGATAAGAAGGAAGACCAAGGACAAGGTGCCAATGCACCTGGACACTCAAATGGCTTGGTGCATGGTCCAAACGTTTCCAAGCTTCTAGAAGACTCTCGAAGGCTTCCTCAAATGTTCCGGAGGCTCGCTAAGGTTGTACGGTCTTGTACAGCCTTATACGGATCCGTACGGACTTGTACGGACTTGTACGGACACCCAAATCCAACCATCTTCCCTAAGCTCCCTTGATGATAAGCTTGATTAATATTATTCAGCTTAAGATTAGATAGAGAATCTCTCCAATTCTCAGCTCAATATCCGGATCAAGCCTTGAAGAAGCAGCTTCCTGCTAGGTTGTTTCGTTTCTATATAAGGTGTGGGAAAGTTTTGAGGACGAATATTCTAGAAAAGGGAAGGGATGATGGGCCTCAAGCCCTAGCGTACACGAAAGAAGGAAGGGAGCGCACATTTACAAGGGATTGGGTCTCAATTGGATTCTCTATACATCCAGACCCTAAGCCTAATTGGAGTTCACGTCTGATCATGTGAGAGCTTCTAAACAACCTTTGAATCTCTTTGACTTGAACCAGCTTTGGGAAGTAAGGACATTGTGTCTCCACCCTCACACAAGTGTGAAGACACCCCTAAGTCATTAGAAGAAACTTTACATTTTTTCCTACTTTTGTTTGTTCGATAAGCTATACCGTGGGAGTTGTAATGAGGCAGCAAGATCTAGTATATCTACACTTCATTCCACTTGTTATTCAGCTTGGAAATAATCCATGCCAAGCTTGGAAAGGAAGGAAGGGAAGACCATATCCCTTATGAAGACATTGCGCTAATAAGTCTTCATTTTCTTTCGATTTATTTCCATATGTATTTAATACTTTCTTTGGGGGTCCAACTTATGTATATGTTGGTTCTTTGGGCCATTTGTGTAATAAGTAAACTTCAGACTAAAGGCTCTTCATATATAAGGGAAATAAACAGACTATAATGAGGATTAGATCTGAACTAGAAATCAAATGTGAAAGAGTTTTTCTTCTTTCTTATTCTTGAGTTATTCGAGCCAAAACCCTTCACACATAGAAGCCTAGCTCGGTGTTGAAGTTCTGGTTGTATCAAGAATCTTTCACAATTCTTGTGGTTCACCACATCAATACACCTTCACTCCATTGTTGGAACCTAGAATGAGCATCTCTTTAGGTTTCCTAGCACTAAACCTTTGCTTTTATCCATTATTCAGGTTAAGATTAGATAGAGAATCTCTCCAATTCTCAGCTCCATATCCGGATCAAGCCTTGAAGAAGGAGCTTCCTGCTAGGTTGTTTCGTTTCTATATAAGGTGTGGGCAAGTTTTGAGGACGAAAATTATAGAAGAGGGAAGGGATGATGGGCCCCAAGCCCTAGCGCACACGAAAGAAGGAAGGGAGCGCACATTTACAAGGGATTGGGTCTCCATTGAATTCTCTATACAGCCAGACCCTAAGCCTAATTGGAGTCCATGTCTGACCATCTCCAGAAGCCGACTAGCCGTGAAGTATGAAGAAGACATCCAAGGATCAAGCTCGAGCTTACCCGGCTATCCGGATCATGTGATAGCTTCTAAATAACCTTTGGATCTCTTTGACTTGAACCAGCTTTAAAAGCAAGGACATTGTGTCTTCACCTTCACACTTGTGTGAAGACACCCCTAAGTCATTAGATGGAACTTTACTCTTTTTCCTACTTCGTTTGTCCGATGAGATTTATCGGAGGGGTTGTAATGAGGCAGCAAGATCTAGTATATCTACACTTCATTCCACTTGTTATTCAGCTCGGAAATAATCCATACCAAGCTTGGAACGGAAGGAATGGAAAACCATATCCCTTATGAAGACATTGCGCTAATAAGTCTTCATTTTCTTTCCATTTATTTCCATATGTATTTAATACTTTGTTTGAGGGTCCAACTTAGGTATATGTTGGTTCTTGGGGACATTTGTGTAATAAGTAAACTTTAGACTAAAGGCTCTTCGTATATAAGGGACTTAAACAGACTATACTGAGGATTAGATCTGAACTAGAAATCAAATGCGGAAGAGTTTTTCTTCTTTCTTATTCCTGATTTATTCGAGCCAAAACCCTTCACTCAGAGAAGCCTAGCTCGGTGTTGAAGTTCTGGTCGTATCAAGAAGCTTTCACAATTGTTGTTGTTCACCACATCAATACACCTTCACTCCGTTGTTGGAACCTAGATCAAGCATCTCTTTAGGTTTCCTAGCATTAAACCTTCGCTTCTACCCATTATTCAGCTTAAGATTAGATAGAGAATCTCTCCAATTCTCAGCTCCATATCCGGATCAAGCCTTGAAGAAGGAGCTTCCTGCTAGGTTGTTTCGTTTCTATATAAGGTGTGGGAAAGTTTTGAGGACGAATATTCTAGAAGAGGGAAGGGATGATGGGCCCCAAGCCCTGGTGTGTACGAAAGAAGTACAAGAGCGCGCATTTACAAGGGATTGGGTCTCAATTGGATTCTCTATACAGCCAGACCCTAAGCCTAATTGGAGTTCACGTCTGGCCATCTCCGAAAGCCGACTAGCCGTGAAGTATGAAGAAGACATCCAAGTATCAAGCTCGAGCTTACCTGGCCATCCGGATCATGTGAGAGCTTCTAAACAACCTTTGAATCTCTTTGACCTGAACCAGCTTTGGGAAGTAAGGACATTGTGTCTCCACCCTCACACAAGTGTGAAGACACCCCTAAGTCATTAGAAGAAACTTTACTCTTTTTCCTACTTTTGTTTGTTCGATAAGCTATACCGTGGGAGTTGTAATGAGGCAGTAAGATCTAGTATATCTACACTTCATTCCACTTGTTATTTAGCTTGGAAATAATCCATGCCAAGCTTGGAAAGGAAGGAAGGGAAGACCATATCCCTTATGAAGACATTGCGCTAATAAGTCTTCATTTTCTTTCGATTTATTTCCATATGTATTTAATACTTTCTTTGGGGGTCCAACTTATGTATATGTTGGTTTTTTGGGCCATTTGTGTAATAAGTAAACTTCAGACTAAAGGCTCTTCATATATAAGGGACTTAAACAGACTATAATGAGGATTCGATCTGAACTAGAAATCAAATGTGGAAGAGTTTTTCTTCTTTCTTATTCTTGAGTTATTCGAGCCAAAACTTTTCACACATAGAAGCCTAGCTTGGTGTTGAAGTTCTGGTTGTATCAAGAATCTTTCACAATTCTCGTGGTTCACCACATCAATACACCTTCACTCCATTGTTGGAACCTAGATCGAGCATCTCTTTAGGTTTCCTAGCACTAAACCTTTGCTTTTATCCATTATTCAGGTTAAGATTAGATAGAGAATCTCTCCAATTCTCAGCTCCATATCCGGATCAAGCCTTGAAGAAGAAGCTTCCTGCTAGGTTGTTTTGTTTCTATATAGGGGGTGGGCAAGTTTTGAGGACGAATATTCTAGAAGAGGGAAGGGATGATGGGCCCCAAGCCCTGGTATAGGAAAGAAGTACAGGAGCGTGCCTTTACAAGGGATTGGGTCTCAATTGGATTCTCTATACAGCTAGACCCTAAGCCTAATTGGAGTTCACGTCTGACCATCTCCAAAAGCCGACTAGCCGTGAAGTATGAAGAAGACATCCAAGTATCAAGCTCGAGCTTACCCGGCCATCCGGATCATGTGAGAGCTTCTAAACAACCTTTGAATCTCTTTGACCTGAAACCAGCTTTGGGAAGTAAGGACATTGTGTCTCCACCCTCACACAAGTGTGACGACACCCCTAAGTAATTAGAAGAAACTTTACTCTTTTTCCTACTTTTGTTTGTTCGATAAGCTATACCGTGGGAGTTGTAATGAGGCAGCAAGATCTAGTATATCTACACTTCATTCCACTTGTTATTCATCTTTGAAATAATCCATGCCAAGATTGGAAAGGAAGGAAGGGAAGACCATATCCCTTATGAAGACATTGCGCTAATAAGTCTTCATTTTCTTTACATTTATTTCCATATGTATTTAATACTTTGTTTGGGGGTCCAACATATGTATATGTTGGTTCTTTGGGCCATTTGTGTAATAAGTAAACTTCAGACTAAAGGCTTTTCATATATAAAGGACTTAAGCAGACTATAATGAGGATTAGATCTGAACTAGAAATCAAATGTGGAAGAGTTTTTCTTCTTTCTTATTCTTAAGTTATTCGAGCCAAAACCCTTCACACATAGAAGCCTAGCTCGGTGTTGAAGTTCTGGTTGTATCAAGAAGCTTTCACAATTCTTGTGGTTCACCACATCAATACACCTTCACTCCATTGTTGGAACCTAGATCGAGCATCTCTTTAGGTTTCCTAGCATTAAACCTTCGCTTCTACCCATTATTCAGCTTAAGATTAGATAGAGAATCTCTCCAATTCTCAGCTCCATATCCGGATCAAGCCTTGAAGAAGGAGCTTCCTGCTAGGTTGTTTCGTTTCTATATAAGGTGTGGGCAAGTTTTGAGGACGAAAATTATAGAAGAGGGAAGGGATGATGGGCCCCAAGCCCTAGGACACACGAAATGGGAGCGCACATTTACAAGGGATTGGGTCTCCATTGAATTGTCTATACAGCCAGACCCTAAGCCTAATTGGAGTCCATGTCTGACCATATCTAGAAGCCGACTAGCCGTCAAGTATGAAGAAGACATCCAAGGATCAAGCTCGAGCTTACCCGGCCATCCGGATAATGTGATAGCTTCTAAATAACCTTTGGATCTCTTTGGCTTGAACCATCTTTAAAAGCAAGGACATTGTGTCTTCACCTTCACACTTGTGTGAAGACACCCCTAAGTCATTAGATGGAAGTTTACTCTTTTTCCTACTTTGTTTGTCCGATGTGATTTATCGGAGGGGTTGTAATGAGGCAGCAAGATCTAGTATATCTACACTTCATTCCACTTGTTATTCAGCTCGGAAATAATCCATACCAAGCTTGGAACGGAAGGAATGGAAAACCATATCCCTTATGAAGACATTGCGCTAATAAGTCTTCATTTTCTTTCCATTTATTTCCATATGTATTTAATACTTTGTTTGGGGGTCCAACTTAGGTATATGTTGGTTCTTGGGGACATTTGTGTAATAAGTAAACTTCAGACTAAAGGCTCTTCGTATATAAGGGACTTAAACAGACTATACTGAGGATTAGATCTGAACTAGAAATCAAATGCGGAAGAGTTTTTCTTCTTTCTTATTCCTGATTTATTCGAGCCAAAACCCTTCACTCAGAGAAGCCTAGCTCGGTGTTGAAGTTCTGGTCGTATCAAGAAGCTTTCACAATTGTTGTGGTTCACCACATAATAACACTTTCACTCCGTTGTTGGAACCTAGATCAAGCATCTCTTTAGGTTTCCTAGCATTAAACCTTCGCTTCTACCCATTATTCAGCTTAAGATTAGATAGAGAATCTCTCCAATTCTCAGCTCCATATCCGGATCAAGCCTTGAAGAAGGAGCTTCCTGCTAGGTTGTTTCGTTTCTATATAAGGTGTGGGCAAGTTTTGAGGACGAATATTCTAGAAGAGGGAAGGGATGATGGGCCCCAAGCCCTGGTGTGTACGAAAGAAGTACAAGAGCGCGCATTTACAAGGGATTGGGTCTCAATTGGATTCTCTATACAGCCAGACCCTAAGCCTAATTGGAGTTCACGTCTGACCATCTCCGAAAGCCGACTAGCCGTGAAGTATGAAGAAGACATCCAAGTGTCAAGCTCGAGCTTACCTGGCCATCCGGATCATGTGAGAGCTTCTGAACAACCTTTGAATCTCTTTGACCTGAACCAGCTTTGGGAAGTAAGGACATTGTGTCTCCACCCTCACACAAGTGTGAAGACACCCCTAAGTCATTAGAAGAAACTTTACTCTTTTTCCTACTTTTGTTTGTTCGATAAGCTATACCGTGGGAGTTGTAATGAGGCAGCAAGATCTAGTATATCTACACTTCATTCCACTTGTTATTCAGCTTGGAAATAATCCATGCCAAGCTTGGAAAGGAAGGAAGGGAAGACCATATCCCTTATGAAGACATTGCGCTAATAAGTCTTCATTTTCTTTCGATTTATTTCCATATGTATTTAATACTTTCTTTGGGGGTCCAACTTATGTATATGTTGGTTCTTTGGGCCATTTGTGTAATAAGTAAACTTCAGACTAAAGGCTCTTCATATATAAGGGACTTAAACAGACTATAATGAGGATTAGATCTGAACTAGAAATCAAATGTGGAAGAGTTTTTCTTCTTTCTTATTCTTGAGTTATTCGAGCCAAAACCCTTCACACATAGAAGCCTAGCTCGGTGTTGAAGTTCTGGTTGTATCAAGAATCTTTCACAATTCTCGTGGTTCACCACATCAATACACCTTCACTCCATTGTTGGAACCTAGATCGAGCATCTCTTTAGGTTTCCTAGCACTAAATCTTTGCTTTTATCCATTATTCAGGTTAAGATTAGATAGAGAATCTCTCCAATTCTCAGTTCTATTTCCGGATCGACCCTTAAAGAAGGAGCTTCCTGCTAGGTTGTTTTGTTTCTATATAAGGTGTGGGCAAGTTTTGAGGACGAAAATTATAGAAAAGGGAAGGGATGATGGGCCCCAAGCCCTAGCGCACACGAAAGAAGGAAGGGAGCGCACATTTACAAGGGATTGGGTCTCCATTGAATTCTCTATACAGCCAGACCCTAAGCCTAATTGGAGTTCACGTCTGACCATCTTCAGAAGCTGACAAGCCATGAAGTATGAAGAACACATCCAAGTATCATGCTCGAGCTCACCCGGCCATCCGGATCATGTGAGAGCTTCTAAACAACCTTTGAATATCTTTGACCTGAACCAGCTTTGGGAAGTAAGGACATTGTGTCTCCACCCTCACACAAGTGTGAAGACACCCCTAAGTCATTAGATGGAACTTTACTCTTTTTCCTACTTTTGTTTGTTCGATAAGCTATACCGTGGGAGTTGTGATGAGGCAGCAAGATCTAGTATATCTACACTTCTTTCCACTTGTTATTCAGCTTGGAAATAATCCATGCCAAGATTGGAAAGAAAGGAAGAGAAGACCATATCCCTTATGAAGACATTGCGCTAATAAGTCTTCATTTTCTTTCGATTTATTTCTCTAAGTATTTAATACTTTCTTTGGGGGTCCAACTTAGGTATATGTTGGTTCTTTTGGGCCATTTGTGTAATAAGTAAACTTCATACTGAAGGCTCTTCATATATAAGGGACTTAAACAGACTATACTGAGGATTAGATCTCAACTAGAAATCAAATGCGGAAGATTATTTCTTCTTTCTTATTCTTGAGTTATTTGAACCAAAACCCTTCACACATAGAAGCCTAGCTCGGTGTTGAAGTTCTGGTTGTATCAAGAAGCTTTCACAATTCTTGTGGTTCACCACATCAATACACCTTCACTCCATTGTTGAAACCTACATCCAGCATCTCTTTAGGTTTCCTAGCACTAAACCAATGCTTCTACCCATTATTCAGCTTAAGATTAGATAGAGAATCTCTCTAATTCTTAGCTCAATATCCGGATAGAAGCTTCCTCTGAGGTTGTTTTGTTTCTATATAGGGGTGGGCAAGTTTTGAGGATGAATATTCTAGAAGAGGGAAGGGATGATGGGCCCCAAGCCCTAGCGTGTACGAAAGAAGTACAGGAGCGCGCATTTACAAGGGATTGGGTCTCAATTGGGATCTCTATACAGCCAGACCCTAAGCCTAATTGGAGTTCACGTCTGACCATCTCCGAAAGCCGACTAGCCGTGAAGTATGAAGAAGACATCCAAGTATCAAGCTCGAGCTTACCCGGTCATCCGGATCATGTGAGAGCTTCTAAACAACCTTTGAATCTCTTTGACCTGAACCAGCTTTGGGAAGTAAGGACATTGTGTCTCCACCCTCACACAAGTGTGAAGACACCGCTAAGTCATTAGAAGAAACTTTACTCTTTTTCCTACTTTTGTTTGTTCGATAAGCTATACCGTGGGAGTTGTGATGAGGCAGCAAGATCTAGTATATCTACACTTCATTCCACTTGTTATTCAGCTTGGAAATAATCCATGCCAAGATTGAAAAGGAAGGAAGGGAAGACCATATCCCTTATTAAGACATTGCGCTAATAAGTCTTCATTTTCTTTCGATTTATTTGCCTAAGTATTTAATACTTTCTTTGGGGGTCCAACTTAGGTATATGTTGGTTCTTTTGGGCCATTTGTGTAATAAGTAAACTTTATACTGAGGATTAGATCTGAACTAGAAATCAAATGCGGAAGAGTTTTTCTTCTTTCTTATTCTTGAGTTATTTGAGCCAAAACCCTTCACACATAGAAGAAGCCTAGCTCGGTGTTGAAGTTCTGGTTGTATAAAGAAGCTTTCACAATTCTTGTGGTTCACCACATCAATACACCTTCACTCCATTGTTGAAACCTACATCCAACATCTCTTTAGGTTTCCTAGCACTAAACCTATGCTTCTACCCATTATTCAGCTTAAGATTAGATAGAGAATCTCTCTAATTCTTAGCTCAATATCCGGATCAAGCCTTGAAGAAGAAGCTTCCTGCTAGGTTGTTTTGTTTCTATATAGGGGGTGGGCAAGTTTTGAGGACGAATATTCTAGAAGAGGGAAGGGATGATGGGCCCCAAGCCTTAGCGCACACGAAAGAAGGAAGGGAGCGCACATTTACAAGGGATTGGGTCTCCATTGAATTCTCTATACAGCCAGACCCTAAGCCTAATTGGAGTTCACGTCTGACCATCTTCAGAAGCTGACAAGCCGTGAAGTATGAAGAACACATCCAAGTATCATGCTCGAGCTCAACCGGCCATCCGGATCATGTGAGAGCTTCTAAACAACATTTGAATCTCTTTGACCTGAACCAGCTTTGGGAAGTAAGGACATTGTTTCTCCACCCTCACACAAGTGTGAAGACACCCCTAAGTCATTAGATGGAACTTTACTCTTTTTCCTACTTTTGTTTGTTCGATAAGCTATACCGTGGGAGTTGTGATGAGGCAGCAAGATCTAGTATATCTACACTTCATTCCACTTGTTATTCAGCTTGGAAATAATCCATGCCAAGATTGGAAAGGAAGGAAGGGAAGACCATATCCCTTATGAAGACATTGCGCTAATATGTCTTCATTTTCGTTTGATTTATTTCCCTAAGTATTTAATACTTTCTTTGGGGGACCAACTTAGGTATATGTTGGTTTTTTTGGGCCATTTGTGTAATAATTAAACTTCATACTGAAGGCTCTTCATATATAAGGAACTTAAACAGACTATACTGAGGATTAGATCTCAACTAGAAATCAAATGCGGAAGAGTTTTTCTTCTTTCTTATTCTTGAGTTATTTGAGCCAAAACCCTTCACACATAGAAGCCTAGCTCGGTGTTGAAGTTCTGGTTGTATCAAGAAGCTTTCACAATTCTTGTGGTTCACCACATCAATACACCTTCTGTAACACCCCCGATCATTTCTAACCAAAGGCGCTACAATGACACTTAGAATATCTCATCCAAAGCTTCAGAACGAATCCAATGCCTCAGATGAAACATCCTTAGCACCATTCCTACTTATCCTCATTCCTAGCTTTTCAACCGGAACAAGAATTCGTAGTTAGTTGAGCTCGGACAAAGCCAAATATCATACCGGAACTTAAGTCGTAATATACAAAACCTTTAACTTTATTTACTTAAGTTCCAAAACCATATTTTCCAACTTTCATAAGTATATGTGCGCACAGCAAAATCCATAAAACTTTTAAGTCATTTACAACATACATTTTTACAAAAAGGCCAACTCTACACCGACTTTACTTTGTTCCTTCTTTAACTCTGCTTTCTCTACCGCTTTCCTGCAAGGAAGGAGAATGAATAAGCAACTAATTTGCTTAGTGAATTTGGGTGCCTATCATGCATAAAATGATCCCACCAAACCCCAAACAAAATCACATCACATGGATCATTCACCGAAAATGAGACACAAAAATATGAACAATACATAGAACATTTTCTCGTCGATTCTCGTTCTCATTCACCATCCACAGCATCCATATTCCTTAGTTCGTTCATCCTTTTACCTCGCCAACACACAGTCACTCAGACTGAACATGCTAACGATCCTGAATCTCGTTCATCATCTTACCTCATTCGACATGCAACCACTAAGGCTGAACATGCCGAGTGATCCGAACAACGCATCGTCATGCGACATACGGCTGGTGGTAGCAACCCAATCCCCCGTATGTATCACGATAGAGCGAGCTACGCCCACAGCGTACCGCTCTCGTCGGACTAAGGACATATAGATCTGTCTCACCGAGCACGCCTCACCGCGCCTCGGAATCATAACCGCGCACGCTTCACTGCGTACTGCGCTGACCACACTTAAACACATGCATCATCCCACACGAAATTATGCATGTTTCAATCCATATCAAGCCACTTTACTTGGCTACTCAACAAATTTCCAGTGGTGAATCAAATCAATTCAAGTCTCGGCATCAAGAACATCATCAAGTAAACCACCAAATAATTCCACCGAGAACTTAACATACTAACCATTTAGTATTCATGCATCTTACATCTTATTCTTGTATATGCATCATTCACCACGAAATAAACAAAGAAAAACCGAACTCACAGTCTAGGTTTAGGCAATACTGTTCTGCCGACCGAATAAACTTGTCTGCGGAACAGAAATTCTTCCAAAAATCAGTCTTTTCCTTGTCTTTTCTCACAAAATCCTCTTCTTTTCCTCTCCGCGGATTCTTCTCCACACTTAGAATTTCTTAGAGATTTTTCTAAACTTAATGAGAAAGGAAGTGGACTAATATTTATAGGATTAGAAGACTTAAGGTGAAGGAAATCTCAGCTCCAAACTTGGTGACACCTCCTCCATGAGTCATCAAGAAGACTTCATTGGAGGGTAAGCCAAGCTGCTTGCCACCACCTTCCTCCTAGGTTGCTTCCCATAAGCACCTAGCCACCACCTATCTGCTAGGCTACTTCACAAAAGCACCTCGCCACCACCTACCTGCTAGACTACTTCACAAAAGCACCTCGCCACCACCTACCTGCTAGGCTACTTTACAGAAGCACCTCGATTCCTCTTAACTGGTCTAACTCTTTCTCCCGCTTAGTTTTTCTCATTCCGACTAGTCCACCGATCACAATCAATTCCCTTACCATGGATTCCTTCTTTCCGAGGCTGCCTTACTTCGTTGGGTCACCACTTACTCCAAATTCCCACTTTTCCGTCCATAACTTCCTTATGCTCTAGGGCAATTCTCGTTCTGTTTCCGGTTTAAAGAGAGGGTCACTTCATTCTCCCCCCCTTATTAGAATTCGTCCCAAATTCTTAAGTTTTGTATTTATGCTTCATCTGTAAACATTTCCGGATAATCTCTCCGGAAATTTTCCTCATTTTCCCAAGTCACAATTATTCGGTTTCGCTTTCCCCAAAAGACTTGGATTTGTTGGAGCTCTCGGTTCTTTAGTCGTTTAATCATTCTTTCTCCCACCCGAATTGGTCCTTCCGGGTAAGTAAGATTAGTGCGGAGCTCCTCTATTCGCTGTGGTTCTTTCGCAGTCGGATCCCTTATGTACTTTCTAAGCATAGAT
Organism: Cardamine chenopodiifolia; assembly: GCA_963922655.1. Lineage (NCBI taxonomy): Eukaryota > Viridiplantae > Streptophyta > Magnoliopsida > Brassicales > Brassicaceae > Cardamine > Cardamine chenopodiifolia. The sequence continues at coordinate 8,853,549 of OZ000486.1, read as the reverse complement.
ACATGGAACACAGGATGTAAAGCCATATCCGAGGGAAGTTCTAGCCGGTAAGCTAGTTCTCCAACTCTTCCCACAATTTTATAAGGCCCTATAAACCTAGTAGCCAATTTCCCAACTTTTCCAAAACGGTATTTACCTTTTTGGGCTGCTACTTTCAAGTACACCCAATCTCCCACCGCAAAGACTAGTTCTCTCCGATTTTGATCCGCATACTTCTTTTGACGATCCTGGGCTTTCTTCATATTTATCTGTACCATTTTTATTTTCTCTGTGGTCTCATCTACGATACTTGGTCCAAACAGTCCTCTTTCCCCAATTTCAGTCCAACACAACGGCGTTCGGCATGGTCGCCCATACAAAGCTTCGTAAGGAGACATGCCGATACTCGAGTGATAACTGTTATTATAAGAGAATTCTATTAATGGTAAGTGTTGTTCCCAAGATCCGGCCCAATCCAATATGCACATTCTGAGCATGTCTTCGATGGTCCTTATAGTCCTTTCCGTCTGACCATCGGTTTCGGGGTGAAAGGCCGTACTAATATGCAGTTGAGATCCTAAGGCATTTTGGAAAGCTCGCCAAAACTGAGCAGTGAATCGAGGATCTCGATCCGATACAATATTAGCCGGTACTCCATGGAGTCGAACAATTTCCTTTAAGTATAACTCTGCTAGCCTCGCTACTCGATCTGTCACTTTGATCGGTAGTAAATGTGTAGACTTAGTCAAACGGTCTACTACCACCCATATTGCATCATTGCCTCTTCCCGGTGCAGTCGGTAATCCTGTTATAAAATCCATTGCAACAGCTTCCCATTTCCACTCTGGGATCGGTAAACTTTGTAATAATCCTCCGGGTAATTGGTGTTCGACCTTGACTTGTTGACAAGTCCGGCACTGAGCCACCCACTGAGCTACTGATCTTTTCATTCCCGGGCAATGATAGTACTGTTTTATATCTCGGTACATCTTAGTACTTCCAGGATGGATACTAAGTAAGGATTGATGCGCCATCTTTAGAATCTCGTTCCTTAATTCCCGTCCAGCAGGAACTGTAATTCTTCCATTTAATAGGAGTATACCATCACTAGCTATGTGATACCCCTTCTCATTTCGTCCATTAGTACTTTCCAGCTCTTCAATAATTTTCTTTAAGTTCAAATCTTCTTGTTGTTCCTTACGGATTCTTTGAATCAGTCCAGCTTGATTCACCGCTTGGAGTCCTAATGGTTCACTACTTTCTCCTTCAAGAGCCGCTAGACTTATCTTTTTAAATTCGTCTTGTAAAACATCTAAGTCCTTTTCAACGTTTACATTAACCTGTCTGCGACTTAGAGCATCTGCTACCACGTTTGCTTTCCCGGGATGGTACATGATTTTCAAGTCATAGTCCGCGATAAATTCCATCCATCTCCGTTGTCTCAAGTTAAGATCGGGTTGAGTGAATAGATACTTGAGGCTTTGATGATCTGTGAAAACTTGGACAGTTTCTCCATAGAGATATGATCTCCATATTTTCAGTGCAAACACCACTGCGGCCATCTCTAAGTCATAAGTGGGATAGTTCTCTTCATGCTTTCTTAACTGACGTGATGCATAAGCAATAACTTTATCATTTTGCATCAGTACACAACCCAACCCTACTCGAGATGCATCAGTGTACACCGAGTAAGGTTGACCACGTTCAGGTAATGTTAAGATAGGTGATGTCGTCAAGGCTTCTTTCAATTGTTCAAATGCTTCTGCTGTCTTTTCATCCCACTGGAACTTAACTCCCTTTCCCGTTAATCAATTTAACGGCTTAGCTTTAGTAGCAAAGTTCTTGACAAACTTACGATAATACCCAGCTAAACCCAAGAAGCTTCGGACTTCAAAGACATTGGTTGGCTGGGGCCAGTCCTTGATTGCAGCAATCTTCTCGGGGTCAGCAGACACACCATGTTCCGATACTCGGTGGCCTAGGAACCCAATTTTGTTTTTCCAAAAGCTGCACTTGCCCAACTTAGCAAACAACTTTTGTTCTCTTAAACGGTCCAACACCAGCCTTAAATGCCTTTCATGATCTTCGGTACTTCGAGAATATATAAGAATATCATCAATAAAGATGATTACGAACTCATCTAAGTAGTCTCGAAAGACTTCATTCATTAATCTCATAAAAGCTGCTGGGGCATTAGTTAAGCCAAAAGGCATTACGACAAACTCATAATGTCCATACCGAGTTCTGAAGGCGGTTCTCTGAATGTCACCTTCTGCAATCGGAATTTGATGATAGCCAGAAGCAAGATCAATCTTAGAAAATACTTTGGCTCCTTGTAACTGATCCAATAATTCATCAATTTTTGGCAATGGATACTTATCCTTAATGGTTACGTTATTGATTCCTCGATAATCAATACATAACCGCATACTCCCATCCTTCTTTTTCACAAATAGAACCAGGGCTCCCCAAGGTGATGAACTTGGTCGAATGAAGCCTTTATTCGAAAGGTCTTGCAATTGATTCTTAAGTTCCGCCAATTCCGTTGGGGCCATACGGTATGGTGCTTTCACTATCGGTACTGCACCTGGTTCTAGAGTAATTGTAAAGGGGTTTGCGCGTGATGGTGGTACTCCTTCCAAAGGTTGGAATACATCCTGAAATTCCTTGACAATTGAAATTTCTTCTAACTTCAGTTCCTCCTTTGTATCGTCTTTAGTTATAGTCAAGGTGACTAAGTATGCTTCTCCTTTTCTCAATTCCTTTTCAGCTCTTATAGCCGATATTATGGTTGCTCCAACACTTGGACAAATTCCTTCGAAAGAAACAAACGGTCGTCCATCTTTTTCCCATGTAACTAAACCCTTTCCACAATCCAATAGGACCTGATAAGTGGATAGCCAATCCATTCCCAATATTACCTCATGATGGACTAGCAGGACAACCAACAGATTTGCTGAGAAGATCATCTCGCCAATCTTTACCGGAATTCCCATTACACAGTTCGTGGCGTGGAGTATTTGGTCACCAGGTGTTCTAATTGGCACACTTACTTTTACATTCGTAAAAGTTCCCTCAAAACCCTTTACCACTTCGGGTGACACAAAACTATGCGTAGCACCCGAATCAAACAATACGTGCGTCAAAATACCTCCTACACGTAACGTTCCTACCATCCAATCATTTCTTACTTTTACTCACATTATTATTATGCATGTAATCATCATGTAAACAAATGCATCAAGTTAAATCAAAGTAAGAACCCAACATACCTGTAATGGGTCCTTTAGGAGGACAAGACGGTCTGGGTTTCTCTGCGTCTAAAGCATATACTCTACCGGCAATCGCATGTCTCTTAGGGGCTTGTCCTATAACGGGACGGTTTCCTGGAGCATCCATAGCTAAGGGTTGCACTATTGGTGCTGATTATCTTCATGGACAAGATGTGGCATAATGCCCCGTCTCGTTGCATACAAAACATATAATACTCTCCGGCAACACTCTGGCTACCGGGTTTGGGCATGCTCTTTGCAAATGCCCCTGTTGTCCGCAACGATAACATCTCGGTAGTCTTTCTACCGGTCTTACAGACATTCGCGCGCCCCTACTTGGACGCCCTCTGCTTTGGTTTTCTTGATTCCCTGGACTTGGCCTGTGTTGTCCGGAATCTCTTACCAAACTGGGTCTTGCAGCTTGAGCTCTCTCCGCTGCTAACCCTTCCTCTACATTCACAGCCCTTTCTACCAGAGTGGGCAGGCTATCAAACTCTACTACTTGCAAGCGACTCCACAGTTCTGGTCGAAGTCCTTGCATGAACTTACGGGCAACAGCCCGCTCATTGTTTGGTCCATAACGCGCATATTGTCGAAGGCGCGTAAACTCAACTTCATAATCTCGTACCGTTCTATTCCCTTGTTCCAATCCCAAATATTGTCTTTCCAGTCGGTCCTGGGCTTCGACAGGAAAATATTTCCTCAGGAATTCTCCATGGAATTCAGACCATGAATATGATGACGAGTATCGTCCGTATCGTCTTTCCAAGGCACACCACCAATTAAATGCATCTCGGTTTAGGTAGTGCACGGCCACATCCTTCTTGAATTCCTCTGGACATCGAGTAGCACTAAAATTCTTCTCGATATTCCTCAGCCAAGCATCGGCCTCAAAGGGATTTGTTCCTCCTTCAAAATGTTCTGTTCCCAGGTTTCTCATCATTGTTACCACTTTTAAGTAATCTGGGGGTGGAGCAGAACGACTTGAACTTGCATGAGGGTTTTGACGGTCTAGACGATCAATCAAATCATGTACGAGGGTCATCAAAGGATCCCTCCTTCTCGCTGAATCCCTTTGTATTTGATCTCGTAGACTTTCTCTATTGCTTGACAATGAGGCTTCTCCTCGTTCATTCACATTTGATTCCCAATTTCTAGGATTGTTCCCTTCCAGATGCTCAGTGTTACCTAATGTCTCCCCCACCGATTCTCTAGGTGAGGATCCTTCAGGTTCTTGAGGTAATGATTCCTCAGAAGTATCTGAGTCGAATATAGTCCTGTCATGTCGGGCTAATGCTTCACAGAGGTGAGCACCCCCTCGAAAGGCTCTACGTGGAGGCATCTGCAAGGAAATACTACGGTCAAAACTTAATCAACGAAGACAAAGAGGAACAAGCCGGTTTCCTATAAGCCTTTTTGCGACACATTTTGACTCGATAAAACTCAAAAATTTAAGTCCCGAATGAGCATCATAACCATGCTCTGATACCACCTCTTGTAACACCCCCGATCATTTCTAACCAAAGGCGCTACAATGACACTTAGAATATCTTATCCAAAGCTTCAGAACGAATCCAATGCCTCAGATGAAACATCCTTAGCACCATTCCTACTTATCCTCATTCCTAGCTTTTCAACCGGAACAAGAATTCGTAGTTAGTTTAGCTCGGACAAAGCCAAATATCATACCGGAACTTAAGTCGTAATATACAAAACCTTTAACTTTATTTACTTAAGTTCCAAAACCATATTTTCCAACTTTCATAAGTATATGTGCGCACAGCAAAATCCATAAAACTTTTAAGTCATTTACAACATACATTTTTACAAAAAGGCCAACTCTACACCGACTTTACTTTGTTCCTTCTTTAACTCTGCTTTCTCTACCGCTTTCCTGCAAGGAAGGAGAATGAATAAGCAACTAATTTGCTTAGTGAATTTGGGTGCCTATCATGCATAAAATGATCCCACCAAACCCCAAACAAAATCACATCACATGGATCATTCACCGAAAATGAGACACAAAAATATGAACAATACATAGAACATTTTCTCGTCGATTCTCGTTCTCATTCACCATCCACAGCATCCATATTCCTTAGTTCGTTCATCCTTTTACCTCGCCAACACACAGTCACTCAGACTGAACATGCTAACGATCCTGAATCTCGTTCATCATCTTACCTCATTCGACATGCAACCACTAAGGCTGAACATGCCGAGTGATCCGAACAACGCATCGTCATGCGACATACGGCTGGTGGTAGCAACCCAATCCCCCGTATGTATCACGATAGAGCGAGCTACGCCCACAGCGTACCGCTCTCGTCGGACTAAGGACATATAGATCTGTCTCACCGAGCACGCCTCACCGCGCCTCGGAATCATAACCGCGCACGCTTCACTGCGTACTGCGCTGACCACACTTAAACACATGCATCATCCCACACGAAATTATGCATGTTTCAATCCATATCAAGCCACTTTACTTGGCTACTCAACAAATTTCCAGTGGTGAATCAAATCAATTCAAGTCTCGGCATCAAGAACATCATCAAGTAAACCACCAAATAATTCCACCGAGAACTTAACATACTAACCATTTAGTATTCATGCATCTTACATCTTATTCTTGTATATGCATCATTCACCACGAAATAAACAAAGAAAAACCGAACTCACAGTCTAGGTTTAGGCAATACTGTTCTGCCGACCGAATAAACTTGTCTGCGGAACAGAAATTCTTCCAAAAATCAGTCTTTTCCTTGTCTTTTCTCACAAAATCCTCTTCTTTTCCTCTCCGCGGATTCTTCTCCACACTTAGAATTTCTTAGAGATTTTTCTAAACTTAATGAGAAAGGAAGTGGACTAATATTTATAGGATTAGAAGACTTAAGGTGAAGGAAATCTCAGCTCCAAACTTGGTGACACCTCCTCCATGAGTCATCAAGAAGACTTCATTGGAGGGTAAGCCAAGCTGCTTGCCACCACCTTCCTCCTAGGTTGCTTCCCATAAGCACCTAGCCACCACCTATCTGCTAGGCTACTTCACAAAAGCACCTCGCCACCACCTACCTGCTAGACTACTTCACAAAAGCACCTCGCCACCACCTACCTGCTAGGCTACTTTACAGAAGCACCTCGATTCCTCTTAACTGGTCTAACTCTTTCTCCCGCTTAGTTTTTCTCATTCCGACTAGTCCACCGATCACAATCAATTCCCTTACCATGGATTCCTTATTTCCGAGGCTGCCTTACTTCGTTGGGTCACCACTTACTCCAAATTCCCACTTTTCCGTCCATAACTTCCTTATGCTCTAGGGCAATTCTCGTTCTGTTTCCAGTTTAAAGAGAGGGTCACTTCACCTTCACTCCATTGTTGAAACCTACATCCAACATCTCTTTAGGTTTCCTAGCACTAAACCTATGCTTCTACCCATTATTCAGCTTAAGATTAGATAGAGAATCTCTCTAATTCTTAGCTCAATATTCGGATCAAGCCTTGAAGAAGAAGCTTCCTGCTAGGTTGTTTTGTTTCTATATAGGGGGTTGGCAAGTTTTGAGGACAAATATTCTAGAAGAGGGAAGGGATGATGGGCCCCAAGCCCTGGTGTGTACGAAAGAAGTACAGGAGCGCGCATTTACAAGGGATTGGGTCTCAATTGGATTCTCTATACAGCCAGACCCTAAGCCTAATTGGAGTTCACGTCTGATCATCTCCGAAAGCCGACTAGCAGTGAAGTATGAAGAAGACATCCAAGTATCAAGCTCGAGCTTACCCGGCCATCCGGATCATGTGAGAGCTTCTAAACAACCTTTGAATCTCTTTGACCTGAACCAGCTTTGGGAAGTAAGGACATTGTGTCTCCACCCTCACACAAGTGTGAAGACTATTAATCAATCTTATCATCAAGGGAGCTTAGGGAAGATGGTTGGATTTGGGTGTCCGTACAAGTCCGTACGGATCCGTACAAGTCCGTACAAGTCCGTACGGATCCGTACAAGGCCGTACAAGACCGTACAACCTTAGCGAGCCTCCGGAACATTTGAGGAAGCCTTCGAGAGTCTTCTAGAAGCTTGGAAACGTTTGGACCATGCACCAAGCCACTTGAGTGTCCAGGTGCATTGGCACCTTGTCCTTGGTCTTCCTTCTTATCCATTTGGTCAAGGAAGGGGCTGGAAACAGGCTGGCATGGTCAAGGACGCCCAAAGACTACACTCCTATTGGCTGGTTCAAATTAAAGTTAAACCTAGGTTCCCTTGTAATTCTCCTATAAATATGCTATGTATTTCACAAAGATCAATAAGAAATTCTTCTCTAATATTCTACTATGGTGTTTCTTCTAGTTTATCTCAAAAGCTCTCATTTATAATCTCTAAAATCTAACATGGTATCAGAGCATTGATCTTGCTCCTATCTATTCTGCTTTATTCTTGGTTATTCTCCATCATTCTCCATCATTCTCCATCATTTCTCCATCATTTCTCCATCATTTCTCCATCAGTTCTTGTCATTTCTACTCATTCTCCATGTTTTTCTTCTTTATTTTCTCCTTTCTCACGCTGCTAGCTTCATTTCTCTCTGAGAGAAATTCCTCAAATCCATTGGTGCTGAGTTGAGAAAGTTGATAGCTTTGTGATTTTTACTTCATTTTCTTCCTTTCACGTTGCTAGCCTCATTTCTCTCTGAGAGAAATTCCTCAAATCCATTGGTGCTGAGTTGAGAAAGTTGCTAGCTTTGTGATTAAACACCAAGAAAATCATGGAAAATCTAAAAACCATGATCATTCCGGTTACCCTCAAAGGGAATAATTACTTGCTGTGGGCAAGAACAACTAAGACTGCTTTGTGTGGAAGAGGTTTGTGGAGACACATTGAGATCACACAAAGCCCTAAAGAAGACACACAAGATGAAGAAAATGAGACCAAGACCGAGGAGGAAATCAAATGGTTTCAAGAAGACCAAACGGTTTTGGGTCTCCTTCAAAACTCACTAGACCCATCAATCCTAGAGGCATACTCCTATTGTGACACTGCACAGGAGCTTTGGGATACACTAAAGAATGTCTACGGGAACATCTCCAACTTGACCCGGGTCTTCAAAGTAAAAAGGGCAATCAACAATCTCAATCAAGAGGATCTAGAATTTACTCAACACTTTGGGAAATTTAGATCTCTTTGGGCTGAATTAGAGATGTTACGTCCAAGCACAAAGGATTTTTCAATCATTGAAGAAAGAAGAGAACAAGATAAGGTCTTCGGTTTGCTTCTCACACTCAATCCGGCGTTTAACGACCTCATAAAGCATATCTTAAGATCGAAGAAGCTCCCTAGACTTGATGAAGTTTGTGCACAAATTCAAAAGGAACAAGGGTCCTTTGGTCTCTTTAGTGGTAAACAAGAACTCCCAATGGCCAATAAGGGCAATTACCAACCAAATCAAGGCTACAAAGGCAAGAACAGGAAAACATGCGATCATTGCAAGAAGGATGGTCATACAAAGGAGGATTGCTGGATCCTTCATCCACATCTCAAGCCCAAAGATTGGCATCCAAGGGAATTCAAGCCAAGGAAGTTCCAAGCTCATCAAGCACAAGAAACGCCAAGCTCATCAAACTCAACAAAAACAACCTCAAACCGAAAGCTTGAAGCAAGGAGATGAGATGGCCATGGTAGCATATTCAAATGACGTGGTGCGCAAGTCAGACTTAGAAGCACTCATTCGATCCATCGCCGCACTAAAGGAGTCCGGTATCACATACTTTGCTACTAAACCTAATAAGACTAGCACTTCTCTTGTTATTGATTCTAGAGCTTCTCATCACATGATTAGTAATCCAAATTTGATTAGTAACATTAAAACTGCTAGTGGAAATGTAGTGATTGCTAATGGTGATAGGATACCGGTTAAAGGAATAGGAAGTTTAAAACTATTTGACAAAGAATCTCAAGCTTTCTACATGCCATCTTTCACTTCGAATCTTGTATCGGTTAAGAGAGCTACTACTGATCTTGATGCTTATGCTATCTTTGGGCCTAATAGTTTCCATTTTCAGGATATTAAAACCGGAAGGGTTCTTGGAGAAGAAAACACAAAAGGAGACTTATACATCTTAGAAGATTCTTCAAGCAATCCTACTTTATCAAGTTTTAATTCATGCATAGCTAGTAGTTCTAATGCAATATGGCACGCTAGATTGGGACATCCTCACTCGCGTGCCTTGGAAATAATATTGCCTAATATTTCGTTTAATAACTCGGTTTGTGAGTCTTGTATTTTAGGAAAACATTGTAAAAGTGTATTTCCTAAGTCCTCTACCATATATGAAAAATGTTTTGATTTGGTCCACTCGGATGTATGGACTTCCCCATGTTTATCAAGAGATAATAATAAGTAATTTGTGACATTCATTGATGAAAAGTCGAAATACACTTGGATCACCTTAATGCCATCTAAAGATAGAGTATTTGACGCTTTCATTAATTTTCAGAACTACATTACTAATCAATTCAAAACAAATGTTAAGGTACTTCAAACGGATAATGGAGGGGAATATACAAGCCACAAATTCAAAGAACACCTAGCTAAGTATGGAATAATCCACCAAACGAGCTGCCCATACACACCTCAACAAAATGGTGTAGCTGAAAGAAAGAATAGACATCTCATGGAAGTAGCTAGAGCTATGATGTTCCATTCCAACTTGCCAAGAAACTTCTGGGGAGATGCAGTCATGACGGCTTGCTATCTTATCAACCGAATTCCAACAAGAGTCCTAAAGGACGTCTCTCCCTTTGAAGTTTTAAATCACAATAAACCCTATATCAATCACTTACGAGTTCTTGGGTGTTTGTGTTTCGTATTTGTCCCAGGTACTCAGAGGGACAAACTAGAAGCCAAAAGCACAAGATGTGTATTCATAGGCTATTCTACCACTCAAAAGGGGTATAAGTGCTATGACCCCATCCGGAAGTGTACCCTGGTTTCAAGAGACGTGAAGTTCATAGAAAACCAAGGGTACTTTGACAAGAAACAAAATTGGGATAGCGTTAAAGACCTAGCCCGTTCTTCTTCAGATAGAACCGCCAGCTTAGAGTTCTTACTCAATCATTTGGGAAATCCGGCTCCAAGAGACTCTCTATTAATCAAGCTTATCATCAAGGGAGCTTAGGGAAGATGGTTGGATTTGGGTGTCCGTACAAGTCCGTACGGATCCGTACAAGTCCGTACAAGTCCGTACGGATCCGTACAAGGCCGTACAAGACCGTACAACCTTAGCGAGCCTCCGGAACATTTGAGGAAGCCTTCGAGAGTCTTCTAGAAGCTTGGAAACGTTTGGACCATGCACCAAGCCACTTGAGTGTCCAGGTGCATTGGCACCTTGTCCTTGGTCTTCCTTCTTATCCATTTGGTCAAGGAAGGGGCTGGAAACAGGCTGGCATGGTCAAGGACGCCCAAAGACTACACTCCTATTGGCTGGTTCAAATTAAAGTTAAACCTAGGTTCCCTTGTAATTCTCCTATAAATATGCTATGTATTTCACAAAGATCAATAAGAAATTCTTCTCTAACATTCTACTATGGTGTTTCTTCTAGTTTATCTCAAAAGCTCTCATTTATAATCTCTAAAATCTAACATGGTATCAGAGCATTGATCTTGCTCCTATTTATTCTGCTTTATTCTTGGTTATTCTCCATCATTCTCCATCATTCTCCATCATTTCTCTATCATTTCTCCATCAGTTCTTGTCATTTCTACTCATTCTCCACGTTTTTCTTCTTTATTTTCTCCTTTCTCATGCTGCTAGCTTCATTTCTCTCTGAGAGAAATTCCTCAAATCCATTGGTGCTGAGTTGAGAAAGTTGCTAGCTTTGTGATTTTCACTTAATTTTCTTCCTTTCACGTTGCTAGCCTCATTTCTCTCTGAGAGAAATTCCTCAAATCCATTGGTGCTGAGTTGAGAAAGTTGCTAGCTTTGTGATTAAACACCAAGAAAATCATGGAAAATCTAAAAACCATGATCATTCCGGTTACCCTCAAAGGGAATAATTACTTGCTGTGGGCAAGAACAACTAAGACTGCTTTGTGTGGAAGAGGTTTGTGGAGACACATTGAGATCACACAAAACCCTAAAGAAGACACACAAGATGAAGAAAATGAGACCAAGACCGAGGAGGAAATCAAATGGTTTCAAGAAGACCAAACGGTTTTGGGTCTCCTTGAAAACTCACTAGACCCATCAATCCTAGAGGCATACTCCTATTGTGACACTGCAAAGGAGCTTTGGGATACACTAAAGAATGTCTACGGGAACATCTCCAACTTGACCCGGGTCTTCGAAGTAAAAAGGGCAATCAACAATCTCAATCAAGAGGATCTAGAATTTACTCAACACTTTGGGAAATTTAGATCTCTTTGGGCTGAATTAGAGATGTTACGTCCAAGCACAAAGGATTTTTCAATCATTGAAGAAAGAAGAGAACAAGATAAGGTCTTCGGTTTGCTTCTCACACTCAATCCGGCGTTTAACGACCTCATAAAGCATATCTTAAGATCGGAGAAGCTCCCTAGACTTAATGAAGTTTGTGCACAAATTCAAAAGGAACAAGGGTCCTTTGGTCTCTTTAGTGGTAAACAAGAACTCCCAATGGCCAATAAGGGCAATTACCAACCAAATCAAGGCTACAAAGGCAAGAATAGGAAAACATGAGATCATTGCAAGAAGGATGGTCATACAAAGGAGGATTGCTGGATCCTTCATCCACATCTCAAGCCCAAAGATTGGCATCCAAGGGAATTCAAGCCAAGGAAGTTCCAAGCTCATCAAGCACAAGAAACGCCAAGCTCATCAAACTCAACAAAACAACCTCAAACCGAAAGCTTGAAGCAAGGAGATGAGATGGCCATGGTAGCATATTCAAATGACGTGGTGCACAAGTCAGACTTAGAAGCACTCATTCGATCCATCGCCGCACTAAAGGAGTCCGGTATCACATACTTTGCTACTAAACCTAATAAAACTAGCATTTCTCTTGTTATTGATTCTGGAGCTTCTCATCACATGATTAGTAATCCAAATTTGATTAGTAACATTAAAACTGCTAGTGGAAATGTAGTGATTGCTAATGGTGATAGGATACCGGTTAAAGGAATAGGAAGTTTAAAACTATTTGACAAAGAATCTCAAGCTTTCTACATGCCATCTTTCACTTCGAATCTTGTATCGGTTAAGAGAGCTACTACTGATCTTGATGCTTATGCTATCTTTGGGCCTAATAGTTTCCATTTTCAGGATATTAAAACCGGAAGGGTTCTTGGAGAAGAAAACACAAAAGGAGACTTATACATCTTAGAAGATTCTTCAAGCAATCCTACTTTATCAAGTTTTAATTCATGCATAGCTAGTAGTTGTAATGCAATATGGCACGCTAGATTGGGACATCCTCACTCGCGTGCCTTGGAAATAATATTGCCTAATATTTCGTTTAATAACTCGGTTTGTGAGTCTTGTATTTTAGGAAAACATTGTAAAAGTGTATTTCCTAAGTCCTCTACCATATATGAAAAATGTTTTGATTTGGTCCACTCGGATGTATGGACTTCCCCATGTTTATCAAGAGATAATAATAAGTACTTTGTGACATTCATTGATGAAAAGTCGAAATACACTTGGATCACCTTAATGCCATCTAAAGATAGAGTATTTGACGCTTTCATTAATTTTCAGAACTACATTACTAATCAATTCAAAACAAATGTTAAAGTACTTCGAACGGATAATGGAGGGGAATATACAAGCCACAAATTCAAAGAACACCTAGCTAAGCATGGAATAATCCACCAAACGAGCTGCCCATACACACCTCAACAAAATGGTGTAGCTGAAAGAAAGAATAGACATCTCATGGAAGTAGCTAGAGCTATGATGTTCCATTCCAACTTGCCAAGAAACTTCTGGGGAGATGCAGTCATGACGGCTTGCTATCTTATCAACCGAATTCCAACAAGAGTCCTAAAGGACGTCTCTCCCTTTGAAGTTTTAAATCACAATAAACCCTATATCAATCACTTACGAGTTCTTGGGTGTTTGTGTTTCGTATTTGTCCCAGGTACTCAGAGGGACAAACTAGAAGCCAAAAGCACAAGATGTGTATTCATAGGCTATTCTACCACTCAAAAGGGGTATAAGTGCTATGACCCCATCCAGAAGTGTACCCTGGTTTCAAGAGACGTGAAGTTCATAGAAAACCAAGGGTACTTTGACAAGAAACAAAATTGGGATAGCGTTAAAGACCTAGCCCGTTCTCCTTCAGATAGAACCGCCAGCTTAGAGTTCTTACTCAATCATTTGGGAAATCCGGCTCCAAGAGACTCTCATCAAGAGCAACCAGATCATTAGCCACAAGAAGGACCAAATTCTGAAAATAACAGTGAAGAAGAAGCAAACAACTTGGATAATGGTAATCAAGACCAAGCTCATCATGTAGAAGAATCCACTGGAGGAATGGAGCCAATGGTTAGTCAAGACCATGAGAGTGAAGAAATTAGTGCTCCTCAGCTTAAAAGAAGTACAAGGCTGAAGTATGGACCAGATCATTGGAAACAAATAAGGGTCTATTACAACAGCCAAGCCGTGGCTCATCCTCTCCAAGCGGTTTGTTCTCTTGCCCTCTTGCCATCAGAACACAAAGCATTCCTTGGAAAGATTGATCAACACCAAATTCCGAGCTCCTATGAAGAAGCAAAAGAACACAAAGAATGGTTAGCTGCTGTGGATGCTGAGATAGGGGCAATGGATAAGAATCATACTTGGGATGAAACTGAGCTTCCAAAAGGAAAGAAGGCAGTAAGTTCCAAGTGGGTATTTACAATCAAATATCAATCTAATGGGGAGATTGAGCGGTACAAAGCCAGATTGGTAGCCAGAGGTTTCACCCAGACATATGGAGCTGATTATACCGATACTTTTGCGCCAGTGGCAAAGCTTCACACAGTTAGGGTCATCTTGTCCTTAGCCACAAATCTATCATGGGATATATGGCAAATGGACGTGAAGAACGCCTTTCTTCAAGGAGAATTGGAAGAAGAAGTGTACATGACTCCACCACCTGGATTAGAACACTCAATCAGCCCCGGAAAAGTCCTAAGGTTAAGAAAGGCAATTTATGGTCTAAAGCAATCACCAAGGGCCTGGTATCATAAAATGAGCTTCACTCTTGTTGCTCGAGGATTTAGCCGGTCAGAAGCCGACCATACCTTGTTCACTCACCAGAGCTCCCGTGGGCTTATTGTGGTATTGGTTTATGTTGATGACTTGATCATCTCCGGTAGTGATCAAGTTGGGATTCAAGAAACCAAATCCTTCCTTAAGTCTGTTTTTGATATCAAGGACTTGGGAGAGCTTAAGTATTTCCTAGGGATAGAGATATGCCGATCCTCGGAAGGCCTATTTCTATCACAAATTAAATATTCTCTTGATTTATTGCAGGAGACAAGAAAGCTAGGATCCAAACCAGCTAAGACCCCACTTGAAGATGGCTACAAGGTCAAGAGAAAGGGGGAGAAAGAAGATGATCCGCTTGACAAGCCATTTGAAGACCCAGCACAATATCGGCGCCTAGTTGGTAAGCTCATCTATTTGACTATTACACGGCCTGACTTATGTTTTGCTGTGAATCAGGTTAGCCAACATATGAAGGAACCAACCGTGCATCATTGGAACATGGTGGAAAGAATATTAAGATACATCAAAGGTTCACCTGGCCAAGGAATTTGGATGGGGAAGAATGGCAACACTGAGATAGTTGGATACTGCGATGCGGACTATGTGGGAGACACTATGGATAGGAAGTCTACAACTGGCTACTGTACTTTCATTGGAGGCAATCTAGTAACTTGGAAGTCTAAGAAGCAGAAGGTTGTGTCATGCTCAAGTGCGGAGTCAGAATATAGAGCAATGAGGAAGCTGACAAATGAATTAGTTTGGTTGAAGGCTCTTCTCAAGGATCTTGGCATAGAAACTTCAAGTCCCATCACAATGCATTGTGACAATCAGGCAGCCATTCATATAGCAACCAATCCAGTATTTCACGAGAGGACCAAGCACATTGAGATTGACTGCCACAAAGTTAGAGAGAAGATCATAGAAGGAGTGATACTTCCATGTTACACCAAAAGTGAAGACCAGTTGGCTGACATCTTCACCAAGGCTGCTAGCCTCAAAGTTTGCAACCACATCCACAGCAAACTTGGGTTAGTAGACCTTACTCATCCTTGATAATACTTGCCTGTTCCGGGAAGACCACACTCTTTTTCCCTTACCAAGGTTTTGTCCCACTAGGTTTTCCTTGGTAAGGTTTTTAATGAGGTGGTAGTCCCGGTTCCCAAACTTAGCCTTTATTCCAACACTCAGGCTAAGTTTGAGGGGGAGTATTAATCAAGCTTATCATCAAGGGAGCTTAGGGAAGATGGTTGGATTTGGGTGTCCGTACAAGTCCGTACGGATCCGTACAAGTCCGTACGGATCCGTACAAGTCCGTACAAGTCCGTACGGATCCGTACAAGGCCGTACAAGACCGTACAACCTTAGCGAGCCTCCGGAACATTTGAGGAAGCCTTCGAGAGTCTTCTAGAAGCTTGGAAACGTTTGGACCATGCACCAAGCCACTTGAGTGTCCAGGTGCATTGGCACCTTGTCCTTGGTCTTCCTTCTTATCCATTTGGTCAAGGAAGGGGCTGGAAACAGGCTGGCATGGTCAAGGACACCCAAAGACTACACTCCTATTGGCTGGTTCAAATTAAAGTTAAACCTAGGTTCCCTTGTAATTCTCCTATAAATATGCTATGTATTTCACAAAGATCAATAAGAAATTCTTCTCTAATATTCTACTATGGTGTTTCTTCTAGTTTATCTCAAAAGCTCTCATTTATAATCTCTAAAATCTAACACTCTCATCAAGAGCAACCAGATCATCAGCCACAAGAAGGACCAAATTCTGAAAATAACAGTGAAGAAGAAGCAAACAACTTGGATAATGGTAATCAAGACCAAGCTCATCATGAAGAAGAATCCACTGGAGGAATGGAGCCAATGGTTAGTCAAGACCATGAGAGTGAAGAAATTAGTGCTCCTCAGCTTAAAAGAAGTACAAGGCTGAAGTATGGACCAGATCATTGGAAACAAACAAGGGTCTATTACAACAGCCAAGCCGTGGCTCATCCTCTCCAAGCGGTTTGTTCTCTTGCCCTCTTGCCATCAGAACACAAAGCATTCCTTGGAAAGATTGATCAACACCAAATTCCGAGCTCCTATGAAGAAGCAAAAGAACACAAAGAATGGTTAGCTGTTGTGGATGCTGAGATAGGGGCAATGGATAAGAATCATACTTGGGATGAAACTGAGCTTCCAAAGGGAAAGAAGGCAGTAAGTTCCAAGTGGGTATTTACAATCAAATATCAATCTAATGGGGAGATTGAGCGGTACAAAGCCAGATTGGTAGCCAGGGGTTTCACCCAGACATATGGAGCTGATTAAACCGATACTTTTGCGCCAGTGGCAAAGCTTCACACAGTTAGGGTCATCTTTGTTGAATAAAGAGAGAATACATTAGCTTAAGACCCAATGAAGAGAAGAGGCCTTATTCAACATATGCAAGTCCATTAAGAAGTCTTCTAGAAGGGTGAAGACTTTGGGTGCACAAGTGGGTGTCTCGGGAAGTGTGAAAAGGAAGGAGATGTGTTTGAATTTCAAATAAGAGATTGGAGGGAAATTTAATGTTGTGAAACCCTTCTACACCTTCTATTTTCGTGGCTCCCCTCTATATATACATGTTGTACACTCTTTATCTCTCATTCTATTGTTTCTCTTTCAAGCACTCTCAAACTCTCTAATCTTCTATTCCGCAAATTCAACATGGTATCAGAGCAAGGTTCTTAACTAAATCAAGCTCTTGTTATCCTATTTTCAAATTCTCTTCTTTTAAAGTTCTGGGAATATTCTTTGTCAATCCTTTTTCACTCTGAGACTTAGTCCTCAAAGTCATTGACTCTTGAGTTGTGAAAAGGCTGAAAAAGTGTATTTCTTGAAGCTTCTCTAAAATTTTCTTTTTCACTCTAAAATTCTGGGAATACTCTTTGTCAATCCTTTTTCACTCTGAGATTTAGTCCTCAAAGTCATTGACTCTTGAGTTGTGAAAAGGCTGAAAAAGTGTATTTCTTGAAGCTTCTCTAATATTTTCTTGAGAAAATCTCTTAATCCTCTGGTTAATAGAATTATCCGGTGAATAAATTTTGAAACACCATGGAAAATTCTAAACCAATTGTTATTCCAGTCATCTTGAAGGGTGTCAACTATTTGCTGTGGTCAAGAATGATAAGAACAGCTCTATGTGGTCATGGGCTTTGGAGCCATGTCTTGAAAGGACAAGATCCAAAAGATGGAGAAGAAGCCATCGGTAATTATGAAGATAAGTGGTTCCAAGAGGACCAAATGGTGCTCGGAATCATCCAGAACTCTCTTGAAGCATCCATCCTTGAAGCCTACTCCTACTGTGAAAATGCAAAGGAATTGTGGGATACTCTTCAAACCGTGTATGGGAATACTTCAAACTTGAGCAGAATCTATGAAGTCAAGAAGGCTATCAATGATCTAAGCCAAGAAGATTTGGAGTTTACAAAGCACTTTGGCAAATTCAGATCATTGTGGGCTGAACTAGAAATGTTAAGGCCAAGCACGATTGATCCTTTGGTGTTAAATGAGAGGCGCGAACAAGACAAGGTCTTTGGTCTGTTATTGACCTTAAATCCAACTTACAAGGATCTCATTAAGCACCTCCTTAGGGCAGACAATCTCCCCTGCCTAGATGAAGTGTGCTCCAAGATACAAAAGGAGCAAGGATCTCATGGTCTATTTGGGGGAAAGGGCGAGCTGGCTATGGCTAACAAAGTAGAGCTGGGTGATGCCAACAAAGGATTTTACAAACCGTTGGGATCAAACCAGAACAAGAAAGTGGGATCAAATGCAATCTGTGAGCATTGCAAGAAAGAGGGGCACACAAAGGAAAAATGCTGGAAGCTCCATCCTCATCTAAAACCAAGCTGGTGGAAGGAACCAAGAGCTAATGTCTCCCAAGAAGTGGCTGGGAATCAGGCTGGGACATCCAAGAAGGCTGAAGAAGGAGACATGAGAGTTTTGGTGCCATATCAACAAGAATCTGAATTTGTGAGGAAATCAGATTTGGAAGCTCTCATCAAAGCCTTGAAAGAGGCTGGTAGGTCTGGTATGGTTTCTGGAAACTCTCTTCATGCTCAAAACATTTCAAAGCCTTTGATTGTAGATTCTGGTGCATCACATCATATGATAAGTGATGCACATCTAATGAATAACATAAAACCGGCTGTAGGTAATGTCATTATAGCAAATGGAGATAGTATTCCTATTGATGGAGTAGGAAATCTTAGGTTATTTGGAAAAGATTCAAACGCTTTCTACATGCCTAAGTTTACTTCAAATTTGTTATCCGTAAAGAAAGTTACATCTAATTTGAATTGTTATGCTATATTTGGTCCTAATGATGTACACTTTCAGGATATTGAGACCATGAATCTACTCGGAAAAGGAGTAGCAAAGGAGGAGCTGTATGTTCTTGAAAATAACAAGCTGGACTCCAATTTATTTTGTAGTTTTAGTCTGAATATTTCTAATGTTAGTAGTTCAATTTGGCATGCAAGGCTAGGTCATCCGCACTCTAGAGCATTAGAACTATTGTTGCCTAGGATTTCTTTCAAAAATGATGAATGTGAAGCTTGTATACTTAGCAAACATTGTAAATCTGTGTTTTCTAAGTCTCCAACTATCTATGAAAAGTGTTTTGATTTAATTCATTCTGATGTTTGGACCTCACCATGTGAATCTAGAGAACATCATAAATACTTTGTCACCTTCATAGATGAAAAATCAAAATATACATGGCTAACACTTCTTCCATCCAAAGATAGAGTTCTAGAAGCATTTAGAAATTTTCAAGCATATGTGACTAACCATTATAATGTCAAGATTAAAATTTTTAGATCAGATAATGGTGGAGAGTACACAAGCCATGCCTTCAAACAACACTTAGCAAACCATGGGATAGTCCATCAAACCAGCTGCCCATACACTCCTCAACAAAATGGAGTTGCTGAAAGAAAGAATAGGCACTTAATGGAAGTGGCCCGGTCTATGATGTTCCACACAAGTGTTCCCAAGAGATTTTGGGGAGATGCTGTGGTTTCAGCATGTTATTTGATCAACCGAATGCCAACAAAAATTTTGGATTATCACTCTCCATTTGAGGTATTAAACAACTCTAAACCCGCCATTAACCACTTACGTGTGTTTGGGTGTGTTTGTTTTGTATTAATCCCAGGAGAACAAAGAAACAAGTTGGAAGCTAAAAGTGTGAAGAGCATGTTCATTGGATACTCCACAACACAAAAAGGTTACAAATGCTTTGTTCCGGAAACAAGGAAGATTCTAGTCTCAAGGGACGTGAAGTTTGTTGAAACGAAAGGGTTCTATGATGAGAAGAACTGGAAAGAATTGGAGAATCTATCATCCTCATCATCAGACCGAGCTAGCAATTTGAGAAAAATCTTGGAGAACCTTGGATTACATCAGCCAGAAGCTAGTACAAGTACATCTCAATCAAATGAATAAACTATACCCTTTGATCCTGAGGGAGGCAATAAATAAGAGGATCCAGTAGTGGCTCAACAAGACTCAACAATTCATGATCAAAATGAATCAGAAGTTCGCAATGAAGCGGTTCATGATCAAAGTGAAGGGAGTCCGGAAAGTCAAGAAGAAGCTCAAACCTCAGATTCTGACTTTGAAGGGCCAGAACCTCAAGTTCAAGATCAAGAAGAGGGTTTAAGGAGAAGTACAAGACAAAGTTTTGGACCAAAACATTGGAAGCAAACCCGAGTGTACTACAACAACAAGGCAGTTGCTCATCCCATTCAAGCCGTTTGCACTCTAGCTCATTTCCCATTGGAACATCAAGCCTACATGGGCAAGTTGGATGAAGCTGAGATTCCAACAACCTATGAATAAGCCAAGGAGCTTAAAGTATGGAGAGATGCTATTGGTGAAGAAAAGAAAGCTATGGAAATCAACCACACTTGGGATGAAGCTGAACTGCCAAAAGGGAAGAAGGCCGTAAGCTCTAGATGGATCTTCACTATCAAGTATAGAAGTGATGGAGAAATAGAGCGTTACAAGGCTAGGCTGGTGGCTAGAGGATTTACTCAAACCTATGGAGAGGACTACCTTGACACATTTGCACCTGTGGCAAAACTTCATACGGTAAGAGTTATTTTATCCTTAGCTACTAACTTGGAATGGGATCTTTGGCAGATGGACGTCAAGAATGCATTCTTGCAAGGGGAACTAGAGGATGAAGTCTACATGACTCCACCACCAGGCTTGGAGGACTCAATTGCACCAGGAAAGGTGTTGAGACTCAAGAAAGCAATCTATGGACTGAAGCAATCTCCTCGAGCATGGTACCACAAGTTGAGTATAACACTCAAAGAGTAAAGGCTTCAAGAAGTCCGAGGCAGATCATACACTTTTCACCTTGCAAAGCCAAGAAGGTATTGTAGTCATTCTCATTTATGTGGATGATATTATCATCTCTGGGAATGACAAGGTAGGTATTAAAGATACAAAAGCATATTTAAAATCTGTGTTTGATATTAAAGATCTTGGAGAGTTGAAATATTTTCTAGGGATTGAAGTCTATAGGTCCAATGAAGGACTCTTCTTATCCCAAAGGAAGTACACTCTTGATCTATTGGCTGGGGCAGGAAAGCTAGGAGCCAAACCAGCAAAGACTCCCTTAGAAGAAGGATACAAAGTCATACGAGAGGGGGAGCTTGAAGATAAACCTTTTGAAGATGTCAAGCAATATCGGAGAATGGTTGGTAAGTTGATTTATCTTACCATAACTCGTCCTGATTTGTGTTTTGCTGTGAACCAGGTGAGTCAACATATGCAAGCTCCAAAAGTGCACCACTAGAGCATGGTGGATCGGATTCTCAAATATCTCAAAGGAGCTCCAGGTCAAGGCATTTGGGTGGGTTGTAACAAAAGCACAGAAATTGTGGGTTATTGTGATGCTGACTGGGCTGGAGACAAAACGGATAGAAGATCCACCACTGGGTATTGCACATTCATTGGAGGTAACCTGTGTAAGAATTAGAGAGATTATGCGGAATATAAGAGATTAAACATGAGAGAATAATGTAAATGACATGGAGAATATGCAAGTATGAACTAAGAGAATAAGCATGTAAATGAGACTAAGGAGAATAAAATGAGAGAGATTTCGTGGAGAATGAGAGAATGGGACCCCAAAGAGTCTAACATTTCATTGATAATGAGGCATTACATTTATAGAGAAAAATCTAGGGTTTTCTCTAAGTAAATTCAAAATGCAACAACCAATAGAAATGCTTTAATTCAAACTAGCCAATAAGGGCTTAGTCTTGGAGGCTCCTTTTGACCATGTGAATAAGATTGCCAGCCTTGCTCCAGCCCTCCTTGCTTTGACCGGTTGGATAAGGTTGCATTGGGACACTCCTTTGGCTAGATTCATTGCCAGCTATTCATGTCCTTTTGCACCCGAGTTTTGCACGATCCCCAAATCCTGAAAATACTTACCCTGAGTTTTGCACATTCTTGTTTCTTCATTTTAGGATGTTTGGAGACATTTTGGGGAATCCCGGATTTTGCACGGTCCGTACAATTTGTACAGTCCGTACAAGTCCGTACAAAATCCGTACGGTCGGGATGGTTTGGTCTTGCAAGGCATGGCTGGTCTTCTTGATCAATACTCCCCCTCAAACTTAGCCATAGTGAACTTGAGAATGGAGGCTAAGTTTGGAGTGACCCGTGAGTGCCACCTCATTAAAAACCTTATAAGGAAAACCCTTTGGGACAAAACCTTATAAGGGAAAAAGAGTATGGCCTTCACGGATCTAGGGGACCTTTGACCAAGGACATGAAAAGGTCTTGTAACCTTTGTGAAGAATATCGCAACTTAATCTTCACTTGTTGTAGTCTTGCAAGGATTTGTTGATTTCATTCTTTGGTAATCACTTCGGTCTTCCTCTTGGGTTCACCACGCTTGAGTCTTAGCTCTCGGGTCATCCTTCTCGGGTTCACCATTTGTGGATTCCAAATCTTGATCAATGCTTTGAATGCTCCCCCTCACGATCGGCTTGAGAATAAGGAAAGACGATCTTTTGGGTTTGAAGTCCTTTATGCACATTGCTCCTTGCAAGAAAAATTGACAAAATGTATCAATTTACTCCAATTTTAATGGTAGAAATGATCACACTTTGCATAGAGAATTTAAATGGAGAGAGAGGATAGAAACAACCTAATTCCTTTGGATGTTGGTTTCTTCCTCTTTGTTGATTTATTGGGTTGGGGAGCACCACTTGTGTATGCTCTGATTTTATCTCCTTATTTTCCTCACTTCCGAAAGATAAACCAACCTTAAGGTGAGTATGATCCATACAACTTGGTTTTCTTCATGGTGATGGAGATGCCTTAGCTTCGTTTCCAACTCACATGCCTCTTTGCTTTGTCTCAACCATTGCCCTTGTCTTTGCGAGCTTGTCTTTGCAAGCTTGTCTTTGCAAGTGACCCGGTTTTGATCTTTAGTAAAGTGGCCCGCCTTCTAGTGGGACAATTTGTCTCCTATGATGCGGTCCCTCTATCAACTCGTCCACAAGTGAGCACGAACCTACAACTTGTTTCCAACGGTGTGGCCCCTCTATCAACTTGTCCACGAGTGAGCACGAACCTTCAACATCTTTTAGTGCGGTGCGGTATAGTCTCAACTCGGCTTGGTTTGCTTAAAGATTCTTGCCTTCTTTTCGGTTCTTTCTCCCCCTCAAGCTTGGTTGGAGGGACTCCGAAAGGCAAGCTTGAAAAACGTAAAAGATGAACACTTCAAACCGGTACCAAATGAACACTAATTCCCACAGCTTCCTTGTGTCACCAATCATACTTCTTTACTTCATTTAATCTTCATTTGGCCTCTTCATTATCTAATACTTCCCCGTTATAATATTCACGCTTTCCTCCTCGAAACCTTCATCATGAGATTTAAATTTTTAAAGTACTCAACGTGAGGGATAAGGAAGTTTAGATGAAAGATAGATTGCAAATAAGAGAAACTAAAGAAACAAGATTAAAAAATAATTGGTACACTAAGTATATTGGAAAATATTAGTGTTTAGAGAGTAGCCCTTTATGCTAAACCGGTTAGGATAGTGACTTGTTGTTGAACCATTGTTTTGATTGGTCAATCTTCTTGAGATTTGACCTCTTCTTCCACCACTCACATTCTTCCATTCCTAAGAAAAACAAAGGTTAGTGGTTGGGATTTTTCTCTTCATGGCTCTTCACCACAAAGGACTTTACTCTCATTTGAGAGATTGGATTCTAGCGATGGTCTTTGGAATTATCCACTTGTTTTAACAAGAATGGAAACTTTAAACCAAAGCCTATCCTTTTGAGAAAATAAAACCGGATGAATCAATGTCATTAATTGTTTTTCATTCATAAGAAAGAAAACTGACTAAGATTCATCCCTTTTTTTTTTGAAAAATTTTACCAAGGACTTAGTAAATACTAGAGGTCCAATGTTTTTGAAAACTTGGATTTAAAGAACTTGGATTCATCATGCCTTCTTGATTTAACTTCTGTGAGTAAATCAGGCCATGGTTCACTTCTTTAATCCCAAAAGAGTTTGGATTCATCATGCCTTCTTGACTTTAACTCCAATGAGTAAATCAGGTCATGGTTCACCTCTTTTAACACAAAAGAATTTGGATCCATCATGCCTTCTCAATTTTAACTCCAACGAGCCAAAATAGGTCATGGTTCACTTCTTTTGGTTTCTAAGGGTTTGGATTCACTCAAGGTTCTCTAGCATTCGAGTTTCAACGAGGCTCTCATCCAACTTTGGATTTGGATCCATCTCGGTTCCCTAGCTTCGGATTCAACAAGGTTCACTACCCCTTTTTTTTTTCTTTTCTTAAATAGAACAACCAAGGATTCCTTAAAACACTCTTCCCAAACAAACAAG
This sequence comes from Cardamine chenopodiifolia, assembly GCA_963922655.1. Classification (NCBI taxonomy): domain Eukaryota; kingdom Viridiplantae; phylum Streptophyta; class Magnoliopsida; order Brassicales; family Brassicaceae; genus Cardamine; species Cardamine chenopodiifolia. Next base: position 8,829,154 of record OZ000486.1, on the reverse strand, counting down.
TACAGAAGAGATTGGAATCCAATAAGAATTTTTATGAAAATTTGAAAAATAACCTAGGACTCAAACATGTTTGGAAGTAGTCCAAGATTTTCTACCAAAGGATTTGGATTCATCAAGGTTCTCTAGCTTTTGGATTCAACGAGGTTCTCTTCCTTTGGTAATTTGAAAACAAAGAGATTTGGATTCATCAAGGCTTTTGTGCTTATGCTCATAATAACATAGCTTTACCAAGGTTCTCTTCTCTTTTCAAGACGGGACTTGGATTCAACATGGCTTTATGCTTATGCTCATGGGGGCATAGCTTTACCAAAGTTCTCTTCCCTTGAAAATGAGACTTGGATTCAACATGGCTTTATGCTTATGCTTATGGAAACATAGCTTTACCAAAGTTCTCTTCTCATAAAACAATGGGAGTTGGATTCAACATAGCTTTATGCTTATGCTTATGGAAACATAGCTTTACCAAAGTTCTCTTCCCACAAAACAAGGATTATGATTCATCAAAGTTTTATACTTAAACTCATAAGAGCAAAGTTTTACCAAGGTTCTTTACCTTTAAAACACGGATACAACATGATTAAATATGCTTAAATCCATAAGAATCAAGTAATTTTAATCATGGTTCACTAATTGAAATTGCTTCAAACCACTAAAAAAACTCAAAAACATAAAATACGATGGAGTTATGTATTTTTTCATTCCATAAGAAAGAAAAATACAATCCAAGGTTTTAATGCTCTGATACCATGTAAGAATTAGAGAGATTATGCGGAATATAAGAGATTAAACATGAGAGAATAATGTAAATGACATGGAGAATATGCAAGTATGAACTAAGAGAATAAGCATGTAAATGAGACTAAGGAGAATAAAATGAGAGAGATTTCGTGGAGAATGAGAGAATGGGACCCCAAAGGGTCTAACATTTCATTGATAATGAGGCATTACATTTATAGAGAAAAATCTAGGGTTTTCTCTAAGTAAATTCAAAATGCAACAACCAATAGAAATGCTTTAATTCAAACTAGCCAATAAGGGCTTAGTCTTGGAGGCTTCTTTTGACCATGTGGATAAGATTGCCATCCTTGCTCCAGCCCTCCTTGCTTTGACCGGTTGGATAAGGTTGCATTGGGACACTCCTTTGGCTAGATTCATTGCCAGCTATTCATGTCCTTTTGCACCCGAGTTTTGCACGATCCCCAAATCCTGAAAATACTTACCCCGAGTTTTGCACATTCTTGTTTCTTCATTTTAGGATGTTTGGAGACATTTTGGGGAATCCCGGATTTTGCACGGTCCGTACAATTTGTACAGTCCGTACAAGTCCGTACAAAATCCGTACGGTCGGGATGGTTTGGTCTTGCAAGGCCTGACTGGTCTTCTTGATCAATAACCTGGTCACTTGGAAGAGCAAGAAACAAAAGGTTGTGTCATGTTCAAGTGCTGAAGCTGAGTATAGAGCAATGAGGAAGCTCACAAATGAGCTAACATGGCTGAAAGCTCTTCTCAAGGATTTGGGCATTGAATCACCAGATCCAATCACAATGCATTGTGACAACCAAGCTGCTATTCACATTGCATCCAACTCAGTGTTCCATGAGAGGACAAAACATATTGAAGTGGATTGTCACAAGGTACGAGAGATGGTGGAGAAAAGGGTCATTCTTCCATGTTTTACAAGGAGTTCAGAACAATTGGCAGACATTTTTACCAAGGCAGCGAGTTTAAAAGTGTGTAAGTTCATCCATTCAAAGCTTGGACTCATAGATATGTCTCGACCATGATTTCCTTAGCCATGGAGTCCACACTCTTTTTCCCTTAGTATGGTTTTGTCCCATGAGGTTTTCCATACTAAGGTTTTTAATGAGGTGGGTCATCATGGTTCCAAGCTTAACCTTTGGTTTCTCTACGGTTAAGCTTGAGGGAGAGTGTTGAATAAAGAGAGAATACATTAGCTTAAGACCCAATGAAGAGAAGAGGCCTTATTCAACATATGCAAGTCCATTAAGAAGTCTTCTAGAAGGGTGAAGACTTTGGGTGCACAAGTGGGTGTCTCGGGAAGTGTGAAAAGGAAGGAGATGTGTTTGAATTTCAAATAAGAGATTGGAGGGAAATTTAATGTTGTGAAACCCTTCTACACCTTCTATTTTCGTGGCTCCCCTCTATATATAAATGTTGTACACCCTTTGTAACACTTAATCAATTCTAATGGAAACTTCTCTTTATCTCTGATTCTATTGTTTCTCTTTCAAGCACTCTCAAACTCTCTAATCTTCTATTCCGCAAATTCAACAATCTTGTCCTTAGCCACAAATTTATCATGGGATCTATGGCAAATGGACGTGAAAAACGTCTTTCTTCAAGGAGAATTGGAAGAAGAAGTGTACATGACTCCACCACCTAGATTAGAACACTGAATCAGCCCCGGAAAAGTCCTAAGGTTAAGAAAGGCAATTTATGGTCTAAAGCAATCACCAAGGGCCTGGTATCATAAACTGAGCTTCACTCTTGTTGCTCGAGGATTTAGCCGGTCAGAAGCCGACCATACCTTGTTCACTCACCAGAGCTCCCGTGGGCTTATTGTGGTATTGGTTTATATGGATGACTTGATCATCTCAGGTAGTTATCAAGTTGGGATTCAAGAAACCAAATCCTTCCTTAAGTCTGTTTTTGATATCAAGGACTTGGGAGAGCTTAAGTATTTCCTAGGGATAGAGATATGCCGATCCTCGGAAGGCCTATTTCTATCACAAAGGAAATATTCTCTTGATTTATTGCAGGAGACAAGAAAGCTAGGATCCAAACCAGCTAAGACCCCACTTGAAGATGGCTACAAGGTCAAGAGAAAGGGGGGAAAAGAAGATGATCCGCTTGACAAGCCATTTGAAGACCCAGCACAATATCGGCGCCTAGTTGGTAAGCTCATCTATTTGACTATTACACGGCCTGACTTATGTTTTGCTGTGAATCAGGTTAGCCAACATATGAAGGAACCAACCGTGCATCATCGGAACATGGTGGAAAGAATATTAAGATACATCAAAGGTTCACCTGGCCAAGGAATTTGGATGGGGAAGAATCGCAACACTGAGATAGTTGGATACTGCGATGCGGACTATGCGGGAGACACCATGGATAGGAAGTCTACAACTGGCTACTGTACTTTCATTGGAGGCAATCTAGTAACTTGGAAGTCTAAGAAGCAGAAGGTTGTGTCATGCTTAAGTGCGGAGTCAGAATATAGAGCAATGAGGAAGCTGACAAATGAATTAGTTTGGTTGAAGGCTCTTGGCATAGAAACTTCAAGTCCCATCACAATGCATTGTGACAATCAGGCAGTCATTCATATAGCAACCAATCCAGTATTTCACGAGAGGACCAAGCACATTGAGATTGACTGCCACAAAGTTAGAGAGAAGATCATAGAAGGAGTGATACTTCCATGTTACACCAAGAGTGAAGACCAGTTGGCTGACATCTTCACCAAGGCTGCTAGCCTCAAAGTTTGCAACCACATCCACAGCAAACTTGGGTTAGTAGACCTTACTCATCTTTGATAATACTTGCCTGTTCCGGGAAGACCACACTCTTTTTCCCTTACCAAGGTTTTGTCCCACTGGGTTTTCCTTGGTAAGGTTTTTAATGAGGTGGTAGTCCCGGTTCCCAAACTTAGCCTTCATTCCAACACTCCGGCTAAGTTTGAGGGGGAGTATTAATCAAGCTTATCATCAAGGGAGCTTAGGGAAGATGGTTGGATTTGGGTGTCCGTACAAGTCCGTACGGATCCGTACAAGTCCGTACGGATCCATACAAGTCCGTACAAGTCCGTACAGATCCGTACAAGGCCGTACAAGACCGTACAACCTTAGCGAGCCTCCGGAACATTTGAGGAAGCCTTCAAGAGTCTTCTAGAAGCTTGGAAACGTTTGGACCACGCACCAAGCCACTTGAGTGTCCAGGTGCATTGGCACCTTGTCCTCGGTCTTCCTTCTTATCCATTTGGTCAAGGAAGGGGCTGGAAAAAGGCTGGCATGGTCAAGGACGCCCAAAGACTACACTCCTATTGGCTGGTTCAAATTAAGTTAAACCTAGGTTCCCTTGTAATTCTCCTATAAATATGCTATGTATTTCACAAAGATCAATAAGAAATTCTTCTCTAATATTCTACTATGGTGTTTCTTCTAGTTTATCTCAAAAGCTCTCATTTATAATCTCTAAAATCTAACTAAGACACCCCTAAGTCATTAGAAGAAACTTTACTCTTTTTCCTACTTTTGTTTGTTCGATAAGCTATACCGTGGGAGTTGTAATGAGGCAGCAAGATCTAGTATATCTACACTTCATTCCACTTGTTATTCAGCTTGGAAACAATCCATGCCAAGATTGGAAAGGAAGGAAGGGAAGACCATATCCCTTATGAAGACATAGCACTAATAAGTCTTCATTTTCTTTCCATTTATTTCCATATGTATTTAATACTTTGTTCGGGGGTCCAACTTAGGTATATGTTGGTTTTTTTGGGCCATTTGTGTAATAGGTAAACATTATACTGAGGATTAAATCCGAACTAGAAATCAAATGCGGAAGAGTTTTTCTTCTTTCTTATTCTTGAGTTATTTGAGCCAAAACCCTTCACACATAGAAGCCTAGCTCGGTGTTGAAGTTCTGGTTGTATCAAGAAGCTTTCACAATTCTTGTGGTTCACCACATCAATACACCTTCACTCCATTGTTGAAACCTACATCCAACATCTCTTTAGGTTTCCTAGCACTAAACCTATGCTTCTACCCATTATTCAGCTTAAGATTAGATAGAGAATCTCTCAAATTCTTAGCTCAATATCCGGATCAAGCCTTGAAGAAGAAGCTTCCTGCTAGGTTGTTTTGTTTCTATATAGGGGGTGGGCAAGTTTTGAGGACGAATATTCTATAAGAGGGAAGGGATGATGGGCCCCAAGCCCTAGCGCACACGAAAGAAGGAAGGGAGCACACATTTACAAGGGATTTGGTCTCCATTGAATTCTCTATACAGCCAGACCCTAAGCCTAATTGGAGTTCACGTCTGACCATCTCCAGAAGCTGACAAGCCGTGAAGTATGAAGAACACATCCAAGTATCATGCTCGAGCTCACCCGGCCATCTGGATCATGTGAGAGCTTCTAAACAACCTTTGAATCTCTTTGACCTGAACCAGCTTTGGGAAGTAAGGACATTGTTTCTCCACCCTCACACAAGTGTGAAGACACCCCTAAGTCATTAGATGGAACTTTACTCTTTTTCCTACTTTTGTTTGTTCGATAAGCTATACCGTGGGAGTTGTGATGAGGCAGCAAGATCTAGTATATCTACACTTCATTCCACTTGTTATTCAGCTTGGAAATAATCCATGCCAAGATTGGAAAGGAAGGAAGGGAAGAACATATCCCTTATTAAGACATTGCGCTAATAAGTCTTCATTTTCTTTCGATTTATTTCCCTAAGTATTTAATACTTTCTTTGGGGGTCCAACTTAGGTATATGTTGGTTCTTTTGGGCCATTTGTGTAATAATTAAACTTCATACTGAAGGCTCTTCATATATAAGGGACTTAAACAGACTATACTGAGGATTAGATCTCAACTAGAAATCAAATGCGGAAGAGTTTTTCTTCTTTCTTATTCTTGAGTTATTTGAGCCAAAACCCTTCACACATAGAAGCCTAGCTCGGTGTTGAAGTTCTGGTCGTATCAAGAAGCTTTCACAATTCTTGTGGTTCACCACATCAATACACCTTCACTCCATTATTGAAACCTACATCCAACATCTCTTTAGGTTTCCTAGCACTAAACCTATGCTTCTACCCATTATTCAGCTTAAGATTAGATAGAGAATCTCTCTAATTCTTAGCTCAATATTCGGATCAAGCCTTGAAGAAGAAGCTTCCTACTAGGTTGTTTTGTTTCTATATAGGGGGTGGGCAAGTTTTGAGGACGAATATTCTAGAAGAGGGAAGGGATGATGGGCCCCAAGCCCTGGTGTACGAAAAAAGTACAGGAGCGCGCATTTACAAGGGATTGGGTCTCAATTGGATTCTCTATACAGCCAGACCCTAAGCCTAATTGGAGTTCATGTCTGACAATCTCCGAAAGCCGACAAGCCGTGAAGTATGAAGAAGACATCCAAGTATCAAGCTCGAGCTTACCCGGCCATCCGGATCATGTGAGAGCTTCTAAACAACCTTTGAATCTCTTTGACCTGAACCAACTTTGGGAAGTAAGGACATTGTGTCTCCACCCTCACACAAGTGTGAAGACACCCCTAAGTCATTAGATGGAACTTTACTCTTTTTCCTACTTTTGTTTGTTCGATAAGCTATACCGTGAGAGTTGTGATGAGGCAGCAAGATCTAGTATATCTACACTTCATTCCACTTGTTATTCAGCTTGGAAATAATCCATGCCAAGATTGGAAAGGAAGGAAGGGAAGACCATATCCCTTATGAAGACATAGCGCTAATAAGTCTTCATTTTCTTTCCATTTATTTCCATATGTATTTAATACTTTGTTTGGGGGTCCAACTTAGGTATGTGTTGGTTCTTTTGGGCCATTTGTGTAATAGGTAAACTTTATACTGAGGATTAGATCTGAACTAGAAATCAAATGCGGAAGAGTTTTTCTTCTTTCTTATTCTTGAGTTATTTGAGCCAAAACCCTTCACACATAGAAGCCTAGCTCGGTGTTGAAGTTCTGGTTGTATCAAGAAGCTTTCACAATTCTTGTGGTTCACCACATCAATACACCTTCACTCCATTGTTGAAACCTACATCCAACATCTCTTTAGGTTTCCTAGCACTAAACCTATGCTTCTACCCATTATTCAGCTTAAGATTAGATAGAGAATCTCTCTAATTCTTAGCTCAATATCCGGATCAAGCCTTGAAGAAGAAGCTTCCTGCTAGGTTGTTTTGTTTCTATATAGGGGGTGGGCAAGTTTTGAGGACGAATATTCTAGAAGAGGGAAGGGATGATGGGCCCCAAGCCCTAGCGCACACGAAAGAAGGAAGGGAGCGCACATTTACAAGGGATTTGGTCTCCATTGAATTCTCTATACAGCCAGACCCTAAGCCTAATTGGAGTTCACGTCTGACCATCTCCAGAAGCTGACAAGCCGTGAAGTATGAAGAACACATCCAAGTATCATGCTCGAGCTCACCCGGCCATCTGGATCATGTGAGAGCTTCTAAACAACCTTTGAATCTCTTTGACCTGAACCAGCTTTGGGAAGTAAGGACATTGTTTCTCCACCCTCACACAAGTGTGAAGACACCCCTAAGTCATTAGATGGAACTTTACTCTTTTTCCTACTTTTGTTTGTTCGATAAGCTATACCGTGGGAGTTGTGATGAGGCAGCAAGATCTAGTATATCTACACTTCATTCCACTTGTTATTCAGCTTGGAAATAATCCATGCCAAGATTGAAAAGGAAGGAAGGGAAGAACATATCCCTTATGAAGACATTGCGCTAATAAGTCTTCATTTTCTTTCGATTTATTTCCCTAAGTATTTAATACTTTCTTTGGGGGTCCAACTTAGGTATATGTTGGTTCTTTTGGGCCATTTGTGTAATAATTAAACTTCATACTGAAGGCTCTTCATATATAAGGGACTTAAACAGACTATACTGAGGATTAGATCTCAACTAGAAATCAAATGCGGAAGAGTTTTTCTTCTTTCTTATTCTTGAGTTATTTGAGCCAAAACCCTTCACACATAGAAGCCTAGCTCGGTGTTGAAGTTCTGGTCGTATCAAGAAGCTTTCACAATTCTTGTGGTTCACCACATCAATACACCTTCACTCCATTGTTGAAACCTACATCCAACATCTCTTTAGGTTTCCTAGCACTAAACCTATGCTTCTACCCATTATTCAGCTTAAGATTAGATAGAGAATCTCTCTAATTCTTAGCTCAATATTCGGATCAAGCCTTGAAGAAGAAGCTTCCTACTAGGTTGTTTTGTTTCTATATAGGGGGTGGGCAAGTTTTGAGGACGAATATTCTAGAAGAGGGAAGGGATGATGGGCCCCAAGCCCTGGTGTACGAAAGAAGTACAGGAGCGCGCATTTACAAGGGATTGGGTCTCAATTGGATTCTCTATACAGCCAGACCCTAAGCCTAATTGGAGTTCACGTCAGACAATCTCCGAAAGCCGACTAGCCGTGAAGTATGAAGAAGACATCCAAGTATCAAGCTAGAGCTTACCCGGCCATCCGGATCATGTGAGAGCTTCTAAACAACCTTTGAATCTCTTTGACCTGAACCAACTTTGGGAAGTAAGGACATTGTGTCTCCACCCTCACACAAGTGTGAAGACACCCCTAAGTCATTAGATGGAACTTTACTCTTTTTCCTACTTTTGTTTGTTCGATAAGCTATACCGTGGGAGTTGTGATGAGGCAGCAAGATCTAGTATATCTACACTTCATTCCACTTGTTATTCAGCTTGGAAATAATCCATGCCAAGACTGGAAAGGAAGGAAGGGAAGACCATATCCCTTATGAAGACATTGCGCTAATAAGTCTTCATTTTCTTTCGATTTATTTCCCTAAGTATTTAATACTTTCTTTGGGGGTCCAACTTAGGTATATGTCGGTTCTTTTGGGCCATTTGTGTAATAATTAAACTTCATACTGAAGGCTCTTCATATATAAGGGACTTAAACAGACTATATTGAGGATTAGATCTCAACTAGAAATCAAATGCGGAAGAGTTTTTCTTCTTTCTTATTCTTGAGTTATTTGAGCCAAAACCCTTCACACATAGAAGCCTAGCTCGGTGTTGAAGTTCTGGTTGTATCAAGAAGCTTTCACAATTCTTGTGGTTCACCACATCAATACACCTTCACTCCATTGTTGAAACCTACATCCAACATCTCTTTAGGTTTCCTAGCACTAAACCTATGCTTCTACCCATTATTCAGCTTAAGATTAGATAGAGAATCTCTCTAATTCTTAGCTCAATATCCGGATCAAGCCTTGAAGAAGAAGCTTCCTGCTAGGTTGTTTTGTTTCTATATAGGGGGTGGGCAAGTTTTGAGGACGAATATTCTAGAAGAGGGAAGGGATGATGGGCCCCAAGCCCTAGCGCACACGAAAGAAGGAAGGGAGCGCACATTTACAAGGGATTTGGTCTCCATTGAATTCTCTATACAGCCAGACCCTAAGCCTAATTGGAGTTCACGTCTGACCATCTCCAGAAGCTGACAAGCCGTGAAGTATGAAGAACACATCCAAGTATCATGCTCGAGCTCACCCGGCCATCTGGATCATGTGAGAGCTTCTAAACAACCTTTGAATCTCTTTGACCTGAACCAGCTTTGGGAAGTAAGGACATTGTTTCTCCACCCTCACACAAGTGTGAAGACACCCCTAAGTCATTAGATGGAACTTTACTCTTTTTCCTACTTTTGTTTGTTCGATAAGCTATACCGTGGGAGTTGTGATGAGGCAGCAAGATCTAGTATATCTACACTTCATTCCACTTGTTATTCAGCTTGGAAATAATCCATGCCAAGATTGAAAAGGAAGGAAGGGAAGAACATATCCCTTATGAAGACATTGCGCTAATAAGTCTTCATTTTCTTTCGATTTATTTCCCTAAGTATTTAATACTTTCTTTGGGGGTCCAACTTAGGTATATGTTGGTTCTTTTGGGCCATTTGTGTAATAATTAAACTTCATACTGAAGGCTCTTCATATATAAGGGACTTAAACAGACTATACTGAGGATTAGATCTCAACTAGAAATCAAATGCGGAAGAGTTTTTCTTCTTTCTTATTCTTGAGTTATTTGAGCCAAAACCCTTCACACATAGAAGCCTAGCTCGGTGTTGAAGTTCTGGTCGTATCAAGAAGCTTTCACAATTCTTGTGGTTCACCACATCAATACACCTTCACTCCATTGTTGAAACCTACATCCAACATCTCTTTAGGTTTCCTAGCACTAAACCTATGCTTCTACCCATTATTCAGCTTAAGATTAGATAGAGAATCTCTCTAATTCTTAGCTCAATATTCGGATCAAGCCTTGAAGAAGAAGCTTCCTACTAGGTTGTTTTGTTTCTATATAGGGGGTGGGCAAGTTTTGAGGACGAATATTCTAGAAGAGGGAAGGGATGATGGGCCCCAAGCCCTGGTGTACGAAAGAAGTACAGGAGCGCGCATTTACAAGGGATTGGGTCTCAATTGGATTCTCTATACAGCCAGACCCTAAGCCTAATTGGAGTTCACGTCAGACAATCTCCGAAAGCCGACTAGCCGTGAAGTATGAAGAAGACATCCAAGTATCAAGCTAGAGCTTACCCGGCCATCCGGATCATGTGAGAGCTTCTAAACAACCTTTGAATCTCTTTGACCTGAACCAACTTTGGGAAGTAAGGACATTGTGTCTCCACCCTCACACAAGTGTGAAGACACCCCTAAGTCATTAGATGGAACTTTACTCTTTTTCCTACTTTTGTTTGTTCGATAAGCTATACCGTGGGAGTTGTGATGAGGCAGCAAGATCTAGTATATCTACACTTCATTCCACTTGTTATTCAGCTTGGAAATAATCCATGCCAAGACTGGAAAGGAAGGAAGGGAAGACCATATCCCTTATGAAGACATTGCGCTAATAAGTCTTCATTTTCTTTCGATTTATTTCCCTAAGTATTTAATACTTTCTTTGGGGGTCCAACTTAGGTATATGTCGGTTCTTTTGGGCCATTTGTGTAATAATTAAACTTCATACTGAAGGCTCTTCATATATAAGGGACTTAAACAGACTATATTGAGGATTAGATCTCAACTAGAAATCAAATGCGGAAGAGTTTTTCTTCTTTCTTATTCTTGAGTTATTTGAGCCAAAACCCTTCACACATAGAAGCCTAGCTCGGTGTTGAAGTTCTGGTTGTATCAAGAAGCTTTCACAATTCTTGTGGTTCACCACATCAATACACCTTCACTCCATTGTTGAAACCTACATCCAACATCTCTTTAGGTTTCCTAGCACTAAACCTATGCTTCTACCCATTATTCAGCTTAAGATTAGATAGAGAATCTCTCTAATTCTTAGCTCAATATCCGGATCAAGCCTTGAAGAAGAAGCTTCCTGCTAGGTTGTTTTGTTTCTATATAGGGGGTGGGCAAGTTTTGAGGACGAATATTCTAGAAGAGGGAAGGGATGATGGGCCCCAAGCCCTAGCGCACACGAAAGAAGGAAGGGAGCGCACATTTACAAGGGATTTGGTCTCCATTGAATTCTCTATACAGCCAGACCCTAAGCCTAATTGGAGTTCACGTCTGACCATCTCCAGAAGCTGACAAGCCGTGAAGTATGAAGAACACATCCAAGTATCATGCTCGAGCTCACCCGGCCATCTGGATCATGTGAGAGCTTCTAAACAACCTTTGAATCTCTTTGACCTGAACCAGCTTTGGGAAGTAAGGACATTGTTTCTCCACCCTCACACAAGTGTGAAGACACCCCTAAGTCATTAGATGGAACTTTACTCTTTTTCCTACTTTTGTTTGTTCGATAAGCTATACCGTGGGAGTTGTGATGAGGCAGCAAGATCTAGTATATCTACACTTCATTCCACTTGTTATTCAGCTTGGAAATAATCCATGCCAAGATTGAAAAGGAAGGAAGGGAAGAACATATCCCTTATGAAGACATTGCGCTAATAAGTCTTCATTTTCTTTCGATTTATTTCCCTAAGTATTTAATACTTTCTTTGGGGGTCCAACTTAGGTATATGTTGGTTCTTTTGGGCCATTTGTGTAATAATTAAACTTCATACTGAAGGCTCTTCATATATAAGGGACTTAAACAGACTATACTGAGGATTAGATCTCAACTAGAAATCAAATACGGAAGAGTTTTTCTTCTTTCTTATTCTTGAGTTATTTGAGCCAAAACCCTTCACACATAGAAGCCTAGCTCGGTGTTGAAGTTCTGGTCGTATCAAGAAGCTTTCACAATTCTTGTGGTTCACCACATCAATACACCTTCACTCCATTGTTGAAACCTACATCCAACATCTCTTTAGGTTTCCTAGCACTAAACCTATGCTTCTACCCATTATTCAGCTTAAGATTAGATAGAGAATCTCTCTAATTCTTAGCTCAATATTCGGATCAAGCCTTGAAGAAGAAGCTTCCTACTAGGTTGTTTTGTTTCTATATAGGGGGTGGGCAAGTTTTGAGGACGAATATTCTAGAAGAGGGAAGGGATGATGGGCCCCAAGCCCTGGTGTACGAAAGAAGTACAAGAGCGCGCATTTACATGGGATTGGGTCTCAATTGGATTCTCTATACAGCCAGACCCTAAGCCTAATTGGAGTTCACGTCTGACAATCTCCGAAAGCCGACTAGCCGTGAAGTATGAAGACGACATCCAAGTATCAAGCTCGAGCTTACCCGGCCATCCGGATCATGTGAGAGCTTCTAAACAACCTTTGAATCTCTTTGACCTGAACCAAATTTGGGAAGTAAGGACGTTGTGTCTCCACCCTCACACAAGTGTGAAGACACCCCTAAGTCATTAGATGGAACTTTACTCTTTTTCCTACTTTTGTTTGTTCGATAAGCTATACCGTGGGAGTTGTGATGAGGCAGCAAGATCTAGTATATCTACACTTCATTCCACTTGTTATTCAGCTTGGAAATAATCCATGCCAAGATTGGAAAGGAAGGAAGGGAAGACCATATCCCTTATGAAGACATTGCGCTAATAAGTCTTCATTTTCTTTCGATTTATTTCCCTAAGTATTTAATACTTTCTTTGGGGGTCCAACTTAGGTATATGTTGGTTCTTTTGGGCCATTTGTGTAATAATTAAACTTCATACTGAAGGCTCTTCATATATAAGGGACTTAAACAGACTATACTGAGGATTAGATCTCAACTAGAAATCAAATGCGGAAGAGTTTTTCTTCTTTCTTATTCTTGAGTTATTTGAGCCAAAACCCTTCACACATAGAAGCCTAGCTCGGTGTTGAAGTTCTGGTCGTATCAAGAAGCTTTCACAATTCTTGTGGTTCACCACATCAATACACCTTCACTCCATTGTTGAAACCTACATCCAACATCTCTTTAGGTTTCCTAGCACTAAACCTATGCTTCTACCCATTATTCAGCTTAAGATTAGATAGAGAATCTCTCTAATTCTTAGCTCAATATCCGGATCAAGCCTTGAAGAAGAAGCTTCCTGCTAGGTTGTTTTGTTTCTATATAGGGGGTGGGCAAGTTTTGAGGACGAATATTCTAGAAGAGGGAAGGGATGATGGGCCCCAAGCCCTGGTTTGTACGAAAGAAGTACATGAGCGTGCCTTTACAAGGGATTGGGTCTCAATTGGATTCTCTATACAGCCAGACCCTAAGCTTAATTGGAGTTCACGTCTGACCATCTCCAGAAGCTGACAAGCCGTGAAGTATGAAGAACACATCCAAGTATCATGCTCGAGCTCCCCCGGCCATCCGGATCATGTGAGAGCTTCTAAACAACCTTTGAATCTCTTTGACCTGAACCAGCTTTGGGAAGTAAGGACATTGTTTCTCCACCCTCACACAAGTGTGAAGACACCCCTAAGTCATTAGATGGAACTTTACTCTTTTTCCTACTTTTGTTTGTTCGATAAGCTATACCGTGGGAGTTGTGATGAGGCAGCAAGATCTAGTATATCTACACTTCATTCCACTTGTTATTCAGCTTGGAAATAATCCATGCCAAGATTGGAAAGGAAGGAAGGGAAGACCATATCCCTTATGAAGACATTGCGCTAATAAGTCTTCATTTTCTTTCGATTTATTTCCCTAAGTATTTAATACTTTCTTTGGGGGTCCAACTTAGGTATATGTTGGTTCTTTTGGGCCATTTGTGTAATAATTAAACTTCATACTGAAGGCTCTTCATATATAAGGGACTTAAACAGACTATACTGAGGATTAGATCTCAACTAGAAATCAAATGCGGAAGAGTTTTTCTTCTTTCTTATTCTTCAGTTATTTGAGCCAAAACCCTTCACACATAGAAGCCTAGCTCGGTGTTGAAGTTCTGGTCGTATCAAGAAGCTTTCACAATTCTTGTGGTTCACCACATCAATACACCTTCACTCCATTGTTGAAACCTACATCCAACATCTCTTTAGGTTTCCTAGCACTAAACCTATGCTTCTACCCATTATTCAGCTTAAGATTAGATAGAGAATCTCTCTAATTCTTAGCTCAATATTCGGATCAAGCCTTGAAGAAGAAGCTTCCTACTAGGTTGTTTTGTTTCTATATATGGGGTGGGCAAGTTTTGAGGACGATTATTCTAGAAGAGGGAAGGGATGATGGGCCCCAAGCCCTGGTGTACGAAAGAAGTACAAGAGCGCGCATTTACATGGGATTGGGTCTCAATTGGATTCTCTATACAGCCAGACCCTAAGCCTAATTGGTGTTCACGTCTGACCATCTCCGAAAGCCGACTAGCCGTGAAGTATGAAGAAGACATCCAAGTATCAAGCTTGAGCTTACCCGGCCATCCGGATCATGTGAGAGCTTCTAAACAACCTTTGAATCTCTTTGACCTGAACCAGCTTTGGGAAGTAAGGACATTGTGTCTCCACCCTCACACAAGTGTGAAGACACCCCTAAGTCATTAGATGGAACTTTACTCTTTTTCCTACTTTTGTTTGTTCGATAAGCTATACCGTGGGAGTTGTGATGAGGCAGCAAGATCTAGTATATCTACACTTCATTCCACTTGTTATTCAGCTTGGAAATAATCCATGCCAAGATTGGAAAGGAAGGAAGGGAAGACCATATCCCTTATGAAGACATTGCGCTAATAAGTCTTCATTTTCTTTCGATTTATTTCCCTAAGTATTTAATACTTTCTTTGGGGGTCCAACTTAGGTATATGTTGGTTCTTTTGGGCCATTTTTGTAATAATTAAACTTCATACTGAAGGCTCTTCATATATAAGGGACTTAAACAGACTATATTGAGGATTAGATCTCAACTAGAAATCAAATGCGGAAGAGTTTTTCTTCTTTCTTATTCTTGAGTTATTTGAGCCAAAACCCTTCACACATAGAAGCCTAGCTCGGTGTCGAAGTTCTGGTTGTATCAAGAAGCTTTCACAATTCTTGTGGTTCACCACATCAATACACCTTCACTCCATTGTTGAAACCTACATCCAACATCTCTTTAGGTTTCCTAGCACTAAACCTATGCTTCTACCCATTATTCAGCTTAAGATTAGATAGAGAATCTCTCTAATTCTTAGCTCAATATTCGGATCAAGCCTTGAAGAAGAAGCTTCCTGCTAGGTTGTTTTGTTTCTATATAGGGGGTGGGCAAGTTTTGAGGACGAATATTCTAGAAGAGGGAAGGGATGATGGGCCCCAAGCCCTGGTGTACGAAAGAAGTACAAGAGCGCGCATTTACATGGGATTGGGTCTCAATTGGATTCTCTATACAGCCAGACCCTAAGCCTAATTGGAGTTCACGTCTGACAATCTCCGAAAGCCGACTAGCCGTGAAGTATGAAGACGACATCCAAGTATCAAGCTCGAGCTTACCCGGCCATCCGGATCATGTGAGAGCTTCTAAACAACCTTTGAATCTCTTTGACCTGAACCAAATTTGGGAAGTAAGGACATTGTGTCTCCACCCTCACACAAGTGTGAAGACACCCCTAAGTCATTAGATGGAACTTTACTCTTTTTCCTACTTTTGTTTGTTCGATAAGCTATACCGTGGGAGTTGTGATGAGGCAGCAAGATCTAGTATATCTACACTTCATTCCACTTGTTATTCAGCTTGGAAATAATCCATGCCAAGATTGGAAAGGAAGGAAGGGAAGACCATATCCCTTATGAAGACATTGCGCTAATAAGTCTTCATTTTCTTTCGATTTATTTCCCTAAGTATTTAATACTTTCTTTGGGGGTCCAACTTAGGTATATGTTGGTTCTTTTGGGCCATTTGTGTAATAATTAAACTTCATACTGAAGGCTCTTCATATATAAGGGACTTAAACAGACTATATTGAGGATTAGATCTCAACTAGAAATCAAATGCGGAAGAGTTTTTCTTCTTTCTTATTCTTGAGTTATTTGAGCCAAAACCCTTCACACATAGAAGCCTAGCTCGGTGTTGAAGTTCTGGTTGTATCAAGAAGCTTTCACAATTCTTGTGGTTCATCACATCAATACACCTTCACTCCATTGTTGAAACCTACATCCAACATCTCTTTAGGTTTCCTAGCACTAAACCTATGCTTCTACCCATTATTCAGCTTAAGATTAGATAGAGAATCTCTCTAATTCTTAGCTCAATATTCGGATCAAGCCTTGAAGAAGAAGCTTCCTACTAGGTTGTTTTGTTTCTATATAGGGGGTGGGCAAGTTTTGAGGACGAATATTCTAGAAGAGGGAAGGGATGATGGGCCCCAAGCCCTGGTGTACGAAAGAAGTACAAGAGCGCGCATTTACATGGGATTGGGTCTCAATTGGATTCTCTATACAGCCAGACCCTAAGCCTAATTGGAGTTCACGTCTGACAATCTCCGAAAGCCGACTAGCCGTGAAGTATGAAGACGACATCCAAGTATCAAGCTCGAGCTTACCCGGCCATCCGGATCATGTGAGAGCTTCTAAACAACCTTTGAATCTCTTTGACCTGAACCAAATTTGGGAAGTAAGGACATTGTGTCTCCACCCTCACACAAGTGTGAAGACACCCCTAAGTCATTAGATGGAACTTTACTCTTTTTCCTACTTTTGTTTGTTTGATAAGCTATACCGTGGGAGTTGTGATGAGGCAGCAAGATCTAGTATATCTACACTTCATTCCACTTGTTATTCAGCTTGGAAATAATCCATGCCAAGATTGGAAAGGAAGGAAGGGAAGACCATATCCCTTATGAAGACATTGCGCTAATAAGTCTTCATTTTCTTTCGATTTATTTCCCTAAGTATTTAATACTTTCTTTGGGGGTCCAACTTAGGTATATGTTGGTTCTTTTGGGCCATTTGTGTAATAATTAAACTTCATACTGAAGGCTCTTCATATATAAGGGACTTAAACAGACTATATTGAGGATTAGATCTCAACTAGAAATCAAATGCGGAAGAGTTTTTCTTCTTTCTTATTCTTGAGTTATTTGAGCCAAAACCCTTCACACATAGAAGCCTAGCTCGGTGTTGAAGTTCTGGTTGTATCAAGAAGCTTTCACAATTCTTGTGGTTCATCACATCAATACACCTTCACTCCATTGTTGAAACCTACATCCAACATCTCTTTAGGTTTCCTAGCACTAAACCTATGCTTCTACCCATTATTCAGCTTAAGATTAGATAGAGAATCTCTCTAATTCTTAGCTCAATATTCGGATCAAGCCTTGAAGAAGAAGCTTCCTACTAGGTTGTTTTGTTTCTATATAGGGGGTGGGCAAGTTTTGAGGACGAATATTCTAGAAGAGGGAAGGGATGATGGGCCCCAAGCCCTGGTGTACGAAAGAAGTACAAGAGCGCGCATTTACATGGGATTGGGTCTCAATTGGATTCTCTATACAGCCAGACCCTAAGCCTAATTGGAGTTCACGTCTGACAATCTCCGAAAGCCGACTAGCCGTGAAGTATGAAGACGACATCCAAGTATCAAGCTCGAGCTTACCCGGCCATCCGGATCATGTGAGAGCTTCTAAACAACCTTTGAATCTCTTTGACCTGAACCAAATTTGGGAAGTAAGGACATTGTGTCTCCACCCTCACACAAGTGTGAAGACACCCCTAAGTCATTAGATGGAACTTTACTCTTTTTCCTACTTTTGTTTGTTCGATAAGCTATACCGTGGGAGTTGTGATGAGGCAGCAAGATCTAGTATATCTACACTTCATTCCACTTGTTATTCAGCTTGGAAATAATCCATGCCAAGATTGGAAAGGAAGGAAGGGAAGACCATATCCCTTATGAAGACATTGCGCTAATAAGTCTTCATTTTCTTTCGATTTATTTCCCTAAGTATTTAATACTTTCTTTGGGGGTCCAACTTAGGTATATGTTGGTTCTTTTGGGCCATTTGTGTAATAATTAAACTTCATACTGAAGGCTCTTCATATATAAGGGACTTAAACAGACTATATTGAGGATTAGATCTCAACTAGAAATCAAATGCGGAAGAGTTTTTCTTCTTTCTTATTCTTGAGTTATTTGAGCCAAAACCCTTCACACATAGAAGCCTAGCTCGGTGTTGAAGTTCTGGTTGTATCAAGAAGCTTTCACAATTCTTGTGGTTCATCACATCAATACACCTTCACTCCATTGTTGAAACCTACATCCAACATCTCTTTAGGTTTCCTAGCACTAAACCTATGCTTCTACCCATTATTCAGCTTAAGATTAGATAGAGAATCTCTCTAATTCTTAGCTCAATATTCGGATCAAGCCTTGAAGAAGAAGCTTCCTACTAGGTTGTTTTGTTTCTATATAGGGGGTGGGCAAGTTTTGAGGACGAATATTCTAGAAGAGGGAAGGGATGATGGGCCCCAAGCCCTGGTGTACGAAAGAAGTACAAGAGCGCGCATTTACATGGGATTGGGTCTCAATTGGATTCTCTATACAGCCAGACCCTAAGCCTAATTGGAGTTCACGTCTGACAATCTCCGAAAGCCGACTAGCCGTGAAGTATGAAGACGACATCCAAGTATCAAGCTCGAGCTTACCCGGCCATCCGGATCATGTGAGAGCTTCTAAACAACCTTTGAATCTCTTTGACCTGAACCAAATTTGGGAAGTAAGGACATTGTGTCTCCACCCTCACACAAGTGTGAAGACACCCCTAAGTCATTAGATGGAACTTTACTCTTTTTCCTACTTTTGTTTGTTCGATAAGCTATACCGTGGGAGTTGTGATGAGGCAGCAAGATCTAGTATATCTACACTTCATTCCACTTGTTATTCAGCTTGGAAATAATCCATGCCAAGATTGGAAAGGAAGGAAGGGAAGACCATATCCCTTATGAAGACATTGCGCTAATAAGTCTTCATTTTCTTTCGATTTATTTCCCTAAGTATTTAATACTTTCTTTGGGGGTCCAACTTAGGTATATGTCGGTTTTTTTGGGCCATTTGTGTAATAATTAAACTTCATACTGAAGGCTCTTCATATATAAGGGACTTAAACAGACTATATTGAGGATTAGATCTCAACTAGAAATCAAATGCGGAAGAGTTTTTCTTCTTTCTTATTCTTGAGTTATTTGAGCCAAAACCCTTCACACATAGAAGCCTAGCTCGGTGTTGAAGTTCTGGTTGTATCAAGAAGCTTTCACAATTCTTGTGGTTCACCACATCAATACACCTTCACTCCATTGTTGAAACCTACATCGAACATCTCTTTAGGTTTCCTAGCACTAAACCTTTGCTTCTACCCATTATTCAGCTTAAGATTAGATAGAGAATCTCTCTAATTCTTAGCTCAATATCCGGATCAAGCCTTGAAGAAGAAGCTTCCTGCTAGGTTGTTTTGTTTCTATATAGGGGGTGGGCAAGTTTTTAGGAGGAATATTCTAGAAGAGGGAAGGAATGATGGGCCCGAAGCCCTGGTTTGTACGAAAGAAGTACATGAGCGTGCCTTTACAAGGGATTGGATCTCAATTGGATTCTCTATACAGCCAGACCCTAAGCTTAATTGGAGTTCACGTCTGACCATCTCCAGAAGCTGAAAAGCCGTGAAGTATGAAGAACACATCCAAGTATCATGCTCGAGCTCCCCCGGCCATCCGGATCATGTGAGAGCTTCTAAACAACCTTTGAATCTCTTTGACCTGAACCAGCTTTGGGAAGTAAGGACATTGTTTCTCCACCCTTACACAAGTGTGAAGACACCCCTAAGTCATTAGATGGAACTTTACTCTTTTTCCTACTTTTGTTTGTTCGATAAGCTATACCGTGGGAGTTGTGATGAGGCAGCAAGATCTAGTATATCTACACTTCATTCCACTTGTTATTCAGCTTGGAAATAATCCATGCCAAGATTGGAAAGGAAGGAAGGGAAGACCATATCCCTTATGAAGACATTGCGCTAATAAGTCTTCATTTTCTTTCGATTTATTTCCCTAAGTATTTAATACTTTCTTTGGGGGTCCAACTTAGGTATATGTTGGTTCTTTTGGGCCATTTGTGTAATAATTAAACTTCATACTGAAGGCTCTTCATATATAAGGGACTTAAACAGACTATACTGAGGATTAGATCTCAACTAGAAATCAAATGCGGAAGAGTTTTTCTTCTTTCTTATTCTTGAGTTATTTGAGCCAAAACCCTTCACACATAGAAGCCTAGCTCGGTGTTGAAGTTCTGGTCGTATCAAGAAGCTTTCACAATTCTTGTGGTTCACCACATCAATACACCTTCACTCCATTGTTGAAACCTACATCCAACATCTTTTTAGGTTTCCTAGCACTAAACCTATGCTTCTACCCATTATTCAGCTTAAGATTAGATAGAGAATCTCTCTAATTCTTAGCTTAATATTCGGATCAAGCCTTGAAGAAGAAGCTTCCTACTAGGTTGTTTTGTTTCTATATAGGGGGTGGGCAAGTTTTGAGGACGATTTTTCTAGAAGAGGGAAGGGATGATGGGCCCAAAGCCCTGGTGTGTACGAAAGAAGTACAGGAGCGCGCATTTACATGGGATTGGGTCTCAATTGGATTCTCTATACAGCCAGACCCTAAGCCTAATTGGAGTTCACGTCTGACCATCTCCGAAAGCCGACTAGCCGTGAAGTATGAAGAAGACATCCAAGTATCAAGCTCGAGCTTACCTAGCCATCTGGATCATATGAGAGCTTCTAAACAACCTTTGAATCTCTTTGACCTGAACCAGCTTTGGGAAGTAAGGACATTGTGTCTCCACCCTCACACAAGTGTGAAGACACCCCTAAGTCATTAGATGGAACTTTACTCTTTTTCCTACTTTTGTTTGTTCGATAAGCTATACCGTGGGAGTTGTGATGAGGCAGCAAGATCTAGTATATCTACACTTCATTCCACTTGTTATTCAGCTTGGAAATAATCCATGCCAAGATTGGAAAGGAAGGAAGGGAAGACCATATCCCTTATGAAGACATTGCGCTAATAAGTCTTCATTTTCTTTCGATTTATTTCCCTAAGTATTTAATACTTTCTTTGGGGGTCCAACTTAGGTATATGTTGGTTCTTTTGGGCCATTTGTGTAATAATTAAACTTCATACTGAAGGCTCTTCATATATAAGGGACTTAAACAGACTATACTGAGGATTAGATCTCAACTAGAAATCAAATGCGAAAGAGTTTTTCTTCTTTCTTATTCTTCAGTTATTTGAGCCAAAACCCTTCACACATAGAACCCTAGCTCGGTGTTGAAGTTCTGGTCGTATCAAGAAGCTTTCACAATTCTTGTGGTTCACCACATCAATACACCTTCACTCCATTGTTGAAACCTACATCCAACATCTCTTTAGGTTTCCTAGCACTAAACCTATGCTTCTACCCATTATTCAGCTTAAGATTAGATAGAGAATCTCTCTAATTCTTAGCTCAATATTCGGATCAAGCCTTGAAGAAGAAGCTTCCTACTAGGTTGTTTTGTTTCTATATATGGGGTGGGCAAGTTTTGAGGACGATTATTCTAGAAGAGGGAAGGGATGATGGGCCCCAAGCCCTGGTGTGTACGAAAGAAGTACAGGAGCGCGCATATACAAGGGATTGGGTCTCAATTGGATTCTCTATACAGCCAGACCCTAAGCCTAATTGGTGTTCACGTCTGACCATCTCCGAAAGCCGACTAGCCGTGAAGTATGAAGAAGACATCCAAGTATCAAGCTTGAGCTTACCCGGCCATCCGGATCATGTGAGAGCTTCTAAACAACCTTTTAATCTCTATGACCTGAACCAGCTTTGGGAAGTAAGGACATTGTGTCTCCACCCTCACACAAGTGTGAAGACACCCCTAAGTCATTAGATGGAACTTTACTCTTTTTCCTACTTTTGTTTGTTCGATAAGCTATACCGTGGGAGTTGTGATGAGGCAGCAAGATCTAGTATATCTACACTTCATTCCACTTGTTATTCAGCTTGGAAATAATCCATGCCAAGATTGGAAAGGAAGGAAGGGAAGACCATATCCCTTATGAAGACATTGCGCTAATAAGTCTTCATTTTCTTTCGATTTATTTCCCTAAGTATTTAATACTTTCTTTGGGGGTCCAACTTAGGTATATGTCGGTTTTTTTGGGCCATTTGTGTAATAATTAAACTTCATACTGAAGGCTCTTCATATATAAGGGACTTAAACAGACTATATTGAGGATTAGATCTCAACTAGAAATCAAATGCGGAAGAGTTTTTCTTCTTTCTTATTCTTGAGTTATTTGAGCCAAAACCCTTCACACATAGAAGCCTAGCTCGGTGTTGAAGTTCTGGTTGTATCAAGAAGCTTTCACAATTCTTGTGGTTCACCACATCAATACACCTTCACTCCATTGTTGAAACCTACATCGAACATCTCTTTAGGTTTCCTAGCACTAAACCTATGCTTCTACCCATTATTCAGCTTAAGATTAGATAGAGAATCTCTCTAATTCTTAGCTCAATATCCGGATCAAGCCTTGAAGAAGAAGCTTCCTGCTAGGTTGTTTTGTTTCTATATAGGGGGTGGGCAAGTTTTTAGGAGGAATATTCTAGAAGAGGGAAGGGATGATGGGCCCGAAGCCCTGGTTTGTACGAAAGAAGTACATGAGCGTGCCTTTACAAGGGATTGGATCTCAATTGGATTCTCTATACAGCCAGACCCTAAGCTTAATTGGAGTTCACGTCTGACCATCTCCAGAAGCTGACAAGCCGTGAAGTATGAAGAACACATCCAAGTATGATGCTCGAGCTCCCCCGGCCATCCGGATCATGTGAGAGCTTCTAAACAACCTTTGAATCTCTTTGACCTGAACCAGCTTTGGGAAGTAAGGACATTGTTTCTCCACCCTCACACAAGTGTGAAGACACCCCTAAGTCATTAGATGGAACTTTACTCTTTTTCCTACTTTTGTTTGTTCGATAAGCTATACCGTGGGAGTTGTGATGAGGCAGCAAGATCTAGTATATCTACACTTCATTCCACTTGTTATTCAGCTTGGAAATAATCCATGCCAAGATTGGAAAGGAAGGAAGGGAAGAACATATCCCTTATGAAGACATTGCGCTAATAAGTCTTCATTTTCTTTCGATTTATTTCCCTAAGTATTTAATACTTTCTTTGGGGGTCCAACTTAGGTATATGTTGGTTCTTTTGGGCCATTTGTGTAATAATTAAACTTCATACTGAAGGCTCTTCATATATAAGGGACTTAAACAGACTATACTGAGGATTAGATCTCAACTAGAAATCAAATGCGGAAGAGTTTTTCTTCTTTCTTATTCTTGAGTTATTTGAGCCAAAACCCTTCACACATAGAAGCCTAGCTCGGTGTTGAAGTTCTGGTCGTATCAAGAAGCTTTCACAATTCTTGTGGTTCACCACATCAATACACCTTCACTCCATTGTTGAAACCTACATCCAACATCTTTTTAGGTTTCCTAGCACTAAACCTATGCTTCTACCCATTATTCAGCTTAAGATTAGATAGAGAATCTCTCTAATTCTTAGCTTAATATTCGGATCAAGCCTTGAAGAAGAAGCTTCCTACTAGGTTGTTTTGTTTCTATATAGGGGGTGGGCAAGTTTTGAGGACGATTTTTCTAGAAGAGGGAAGGGATGATGGGCCCAAAGCCCTGGTGTGTACGAAAGAAGTACAGGAGCGCGCATTTACATGGGATTGGGTCTCAATTGGATTCTCTATACAGCCAGACCCTAAGCCTAATTGGAGTTCACGTCTGACCATCTCCGAAAGCCGACTAGCCGTGAAGTATGAAGAAGACATCCAAGTATCAAGCTCGAGCTTACCTAGCCATCTGGATCATATGAGAGCTTCTAAACAACCTTTGAATCTCTTTGACCTGAACCAGCTTTGGGAAGTAAGGACATTGTGTCTCCACCCTCACACAAGTGTGAAGACACCCCTAAGTCATTAGATGGAACTTTACTCTTTTTCCTACTTTTGTTTGTTCGATAAGCTATACCGTGGGAGTTGTGATGAGGCAGCAAGATCTAGTATATCTACACTTCATTCCACTTGTTATTCAGCTTGGAAATAATCCATGCCAAGATTGGAAAGGAAGGAAGGGAAGACCATATCCCTTATGAAGACATTGCGCTAATAAGTCTTCATTTTCTTTCGATTTATTTCCCTAAGTATTTAATACTTTCTTTGGGGGTCCAACTTAGGTATATGTTGGTTCTTTTGGGCCATTTGTGTAATAATTAAACTTCATACTGAAGGCTCTTCATATATAAGGGACTTAAACAGACTATACTGAGGATTAGATCTCAACTAGAAATCAAATGCGGAAGAGTTTTTCTTCTTTCTTATTCTTCAGTTATTTGAGCCAAAACCCTTCACACATAGAACCCTAGCTCGGTGTTGAAGTTCTGGTCGTATCAAGAAGCTTTCACAATTCTTGTGGTTAACCACATCAATACACCTTCACTCCATTGTTGAAACCTACATCCAACATCTCTTTAGGTTTCCTAGCACTAAACCTATGCTTCTACCCATTATTCAGCTTAAGATTAGATAGAGAATCTCTCTAATTCTTAGCTCAATATTCGGATCAAGCCTTGAAGAAGAAGCTTCCTACTAGGTTGTTTTGTTTCTATATATGGGGTGGGCAAGTTTTGAGGACGATTATTCTAGAAGAGGGAAGGGATGATGGGCCCCAAGCCCTGGTGTGTACGAAAGAAGTACAGGAGCGCGCATATACAAGGGATTGGGTCTCAATTGGATTCTCTATACAGCCAGACCCTAAGCCTAATTGGTGTTCACGTCTGACCATCTCCGAAAGCCGACTAGCCGTGAAGTATGAAGAAGACATCCAAGTATCAAGCTTGAGCTTACCCGGCCATCCGGATCATGTGAGAGCTTCTAAACAACCTTTGAATCTCTATGACCTGAACCAGCTTTGGGAAGTAAGGACATTGTGTCTCCACCCTCACACAAGTGTGAAGACACCCCTAAGTCATTAGATGGAACTTTACTCTTTTTCCTACTTTTGTTTGTTCGATAAGCTATACCGTGGGAGTTGTGATGAGGCAGCAAGATCTAGTATATCTACACTTCATTCCACTTGTTATTCAGCTTGGAAATAATCCATGCCAAGATTGGAAAGGAAGGAAGGGAAGACCATATCCCTTATGAAGACATTGCGCTAATAAGTCTTCATTTTCTTTCGATTTATTTCCCTAAGTATTTAATACTTTCTTTGGGGGTCCAACTTAGGTATATGTTGGTTCTTTTGGGCCATTTGTGTAATAATTAAACTTCATACTGAAGGCTCTTCATATATAAGGGACTTAAACAGACTATATTGAGGATTAGATCTCAACTAGAAATCAAATGCGGAAGAGTTTTTCTTCTTTCTTATTCTTGAGTTATTTGAGCCAAAACCCTTCACACATAGAAGCCTAGCTCGGTGTTGAAGTTCTGGTTGTATCAAGAAGCTTTCACAATTCTTGTGGTTCATCACATTAATACACCTTCACTCCATTGTTGAAACCTACATCCAACATCTCTTTAGGTTTCCTAGCACTAAACCTATGCTTCTACCCATTATTCATCTTAAGATTAGATAGAGAATCTCTCTAATTCTTAGCTCAATATTCGGATCAAGCCTTGAAGAAGAAGCTTCCTGGTAGGTTGTTTTGTTTCTATATAGGGGGTGGGCAAGTTTTGAGGACGAATATTCTAGAAGAGGGAAGGGATGATGGGCCCCAAGCCCTGGTGTGTACGAAAGAAGTACAGGAGCTATTGATCAAGAAGACCAGCTAGGCCTTGCAAGACCAAACCATCCTGACCGTACGGATTTTGTACGGACTTGTACGGACTGTACGAATTGTACGGACCATGCAAAATCCGGGATTCCCCAAAATGTCTCCAAACATCCTAAAATGAAGAAACAAGAATGTGCAAAACTCGGGATAAAGTATTTTCAGGATTTGGGGATCGTGCAAAACTCGGTTGCAAAAGGACATGGATAGCTGGCAATGAATTTAGCCAAAGGAGTGTCCCAATGCAACCTTATCCAACCGGTCAAAGCAAGGAGGGTTGGAGCAAGGCTGGCAATCTTATCCACATGGTCAAAAGGAGCCTCCAAGACTAAGCCCTTATTGGCTAGTTTGAATTAAAGCATTTCTATTGGTTGTTGCATTTTGAATTTACTTAGAGAAAACCCTAGATTTTTCTCTATAAATGTAATGCCTCATTATCAATGAAATGTTAGACCTTTTGGGGTCCCATTCTCTCATTCTCCACGAAATCTCTCTCATTTTATTAGTCTCATTTACATGCTTATTCTCTTAGTTCATACTTGCATATTCTCCATGTCATTTACATTATTCTCTCATGTTTAATCTCTTATATTCCGCATAATCTCTCTAATTCTTACATGGTATCAGAGCATTAAGGTCCTTAAATGCGTCCTTAATCTCTTTCTTCTTATTCTTTTATTTTCATACACTTTGTTAGCCTCTTTCACTCTGAGAGTTATTCCTCAAAACCATTGGTTCTTGAGTTGTGAAAGTTGCTAACTTAGTGTTTCTAGTGACAATGAAGAGAAATAAATGGGGGCTGTAGTGAAAAACTACATAAAAAGGGAGATTAAAGGCTGCCTTAATTGTTTATTCATGGATTCGTCTAGTGCTTCCATTTTTTGGAAATGAATACACTTAGAACCATGATTTGCTGGTGCCTCATTCTATAATCTATTCCTTTTTAAGCCCCATTTTCATCTCCAAGTCATTTCTTGATTTTAAAGCTCAAACCACAATTTTTACAAAGTTAAAACCTTGGATTGTATTTTTCTTTCTTATGGAATGAAGAAATACGTAACTCCATCATATTTTATGTTTTTGAGTTTTTTTTAGTGGTTTGAAGCAATTTCAATTAGTGAACCATGATTAAAATTACTTGATTCTTATGGATTTAAGCATATTTAATCATGTTGTATCCGTGTTTTAAAGGTAGAGAACCTTGGTAAAACTTTGCTCTTATGAGTTTAAGTATAAAACTTTGATGAATCATAATCCTTGTTTTGTGGGAAGAGAACTTTGGTAAAGCTATGTTTCCATAAGCATAAGCATAAAGCCATGTTGAATCCAATTCCCATTGTTTTATGGGAAGAGAACTTTGGTAAAGCTATGTTTCCATAAGCATAAGCATAAAGCCATGTTGAATCCAAGTCCCATTTTTAAGGGAAGAGAACTTTGGTAAAGCTATGCCCCCATGAGCATAAGCATAAAGCCATGTTGAATCCAAGTCCCGTCTTGAAAAGAGAAGAGAACCTTGGTAAAGCTATGTTATTATGAGCATAAGCACAAAGCCTTGATGAATCCAAATCTCTTTGTTTTCAAATTACCAAAGGAAGAGAACCTCGTTGAATCCAAAAGCTAGAGAACCTTGATGAATCCAAATCCTTTGGTAGAAAATCTTGGACTACTTTCAAACATGTTTGAGTCCTAGGTTATTTTTTTCAATTTTTCTTAAAAATTCTTATTGGATTCCAATCTCTTCTGTACTTGTTTGTTTGGGAAGAGTGTTTTAAGGAATCCTTGGTTGTTCTATTTAAGAAAAGAAAAAAAGGGGTAGTGAACCTTGTTGAATCCGAAGCTAGGGAACCGAGATGGATCCAAATCCAAAGTTGGATGAGAGCCTCGTTGAAACTCGAATGCTGGAGAACCTTGAGTGAATCCAAACCCTTAGAAACCAAAAGAAGTGAACCATGACCTATTTTGGCTCGTTGGAGTTAAAATTGAGAAGGCATGATGGATCCAAATTCTTTTGTGTTAAAAGAGGTGAACCATGACCTGATTTACTCATTGGAGTTAAAGTCAAGAAGGCATGATGAATCCAAACTCTTTTGGGATTAAAGAAGTGAACCATGACCTGATTTACTCATAGAAGTTAAATCGAGAAGGCATGATGAATCCAAGTTCTTTAAATCCAAGTTTTCAAAAACATTGGACCTCTAGTATTTACTAAGTCCTTGGTAAAATTTTTCAAAAAAAAAAAAGGGATGAATCTTAGTCAGTTTTCTTTCTTATGAATGAAAAACAATTAATGACATTGATTCATCCGGTTTTGTTTTCTCAAAAGGATAGGCTTTGGTTTAAAGTTTTCCATTCTTGTTAAAACAAGTGGATAATTCCAAAGACCATCGCTAGAATCCAATCTCTCAAATGAGAGTAAAGTCCTTTGTGGTGAAGAGCCATGAAGAGAAAAATCCCAACCACTAACCTTTGTTTTTCTTAGGAATGGAAGAATGTGAGTGGTGGAAGAAGAGGTCAAATCTCAAGAACATCGACTAATCAAAACAATGGTTCAACAACAAGTCGCTATCCTAACCGGTTTAGCATAAAGGGCTACTCTCTAAACACTAATATTTTCCAATATACTTAGTGTACCAATTATTTTTTAATCTCGTTTCTTTAGTTTCTCTTATTTGCAATCTATCTTTCATCTAAACTTCCTTATCCCTCACGTTGAGTACTTTAAAATTTTAAATCTCATGATGAAGGTTTAGAGGAGGAAAGCGTGAATATTCTAATGGGGAAGTTATTAGATGATGAAGAGGCCAAATGAAGATTAAATGAAGTAAAGAAGTATGATTGGTGACACAAGGAAGCTGTGGGAGTTAGTGTTCATTTGGTACCGGTTTGAAGTGTTCATCTTTTACGTTTTTCAAGCTTGCCTTTCGGAGTCCCTCCAACCAAGCTTGAGGGGGAGAAAGATACCGAAAAGAAGGCAAGAATCTTTAAGCAAACCAAGCCGAGTTGAGACTAGACCGCACCGCACTAAAAGATGTTGAAGGTTCGTGCTCACTCGTGGACAAGTTGATAGAGGGGCCACACCGTTGGAAACAAATTGTAGGTTCGTGCTCACTTGTGGACGAGTTGATTGAGGGACCGCATCATAGGAGATAAATTGTCCCACTAGAAGACGGGCCACTTTACTAAAGATCAAAACCGAGTCACTTGCAAAGACAAGCTTGCAAAGACAAGCTCGCAAAGACAAGGGCAATGGTTGAGACAAAGCAAAGAGGCATGTGAGTTGGAAACAAAGCTAAGGCATCTCCATCACCATGAAGAAAACCAAGTTGTATGGATCATACTCACCTTAAGGTTGGTTTATCTTTCGGAAGTGAGGAAAATAAGGAGATAAAATCAGAGCATACACAAGTGGTGCTCCCCAACCCAATAAATCAACAAAGAGGAAGAAACCAACATCCAAAGGAATTAGGTTGTTTTTATCCTCTCTCTCCATTTAAATTCTCTATGCAAAGTGTGATCATTTCTACCATTAAAATTGGAGTAAATTGATACATTTTGTCAATTTTTCTTGCAAGGAGCAATGTGCATAAAGGACTTCAAACCCAAAAGATCGTCTTTCCTTATTCTCAAGCCGATCGTGAGGGGGAGCATTCAAAGCATTGATCAAGATTTGGAATCCACAAATGGTGAACCCAAGAAGGATGACCCGAGAGCTAAGACTCAAGCGTGGTGAACCCAAGAGGAAGACCGAAGTGATTACCAAAGAATGAAATCAACAAATCCTTGCAAGACTACAACAATTGAAGATTAAGTTGCGACATTCTTCACAAAGGTTACAAGACCTTTTCATGTCCTTGGTCAAAGGTCCCCTAGATCCGTGAAGGCCATACTCTTTTTCCCTTATAAGGTTTTGTCCCAAAGGGTTTTCCTTATAAGGTTTTTAATGAGGTGGCACTCACGGGTCACTCCAAACTTAGCCTCCATTCTCAAGTTCACTATGGCTAAGTTTGAGGGGGAGTATTGATCAAGAAGACCAGCCAGGCCTTGCAAGACCAAACCATCCCGACCGTACGGATTTTGTACGGACTTGTATGGACTGTACGAATTGTGCGGACCGTGCAAAATCCGGGATTCCCCAAAATGTCTCCAAACATCCTAAAATGAAGAAACAAGAATGTGCAAAACTCGGGATAAAGTATTTTCAGGATTTGGGGATCGTTCAAAACTCGGGTGCAAAAGGACATGGATAGCTGGCAATGAATTTAGCCAAAGGAGTGTCCCAATCCAACCTTATCCAACCGGTCAAAGCAAGGAGGGCTAGAGCAAGGCTGGCAATCTTATCCACATGGTCAAAAGGAGCCTCCAAGACTAAGCCCTTATTGGCTAGTTTGAAATAAAGCATTTCTATTGGTTGTTGCATTTTGAATTTACTTAGAGAAAACCCTAGATTTTTCTCTATAAATGTAATGCCTCATTATCAATGAAATGTTAGACCCCTTGGGGTCCCATTCTCTCATTCTCCACGAAATCTATCTCATTTTATTAGTCTCATTTACATGCTTATTCTCTTAGTTCATACTTGCATATTCTCCATGTCATTTACATTATTCTCTCATGTTTAATCTCTTATATTCCGCATAATCTCTCTAATTCTTACAGGAGCGCGCATTTACAAGGGATTGGGTCTCAATTGGATTCTCTATACAGCCAGACCCTAAGCCTAATTGGAGTTCACGTCTGACCATCTCCGAAAGCCGACTAGCCGTGAAGTATGAAGAAGACATCCAAGTATCAAGCTCGAGCTTACCCGGCCATCCGGATCATGTGAGAGCTTCTAAACAACCTTTGAATCTCTTTGACCTGAACCAGCTTTGGGAAGTAAGGACATTGTGTCTCCACCCTCACACAAGTGTGAAGACACCCCTAAGTCATTAGATGGAACTTTACTCTTTTTCCTACTTTTGTTTGTTCGATAAGCTATACCGTGGGAGTTATGATGAGGCAGCAAGATCTAGTATATCTACACTTCATTCCACTTGTTATTCAGCTTGGAAATAATCCATGCCAAGATTGGAAAGGAAGGAAGGGAAGACCATATCCCTTATGAAGACATTGCGCTAATAAGTCTTCATTTTCTTTCGATTTATTTCCCTAAGTATTTAATACTTTCTTTGGGGGTCCAACTTAGGTATATGTTGGTTCTTTTGGGCCATTTGTGTAATAATTAAACTTCATACTGAAGGCTCTTCATATATAAGGGACTTAAACAGACTATACTAAGGATTAGATCTCAACTAGAAATCAAATTCGGAAGAGTTTTTCTTCTTTCTTATTCTTGAGTTATTTGAGCCAAAACCCTTCACACATAGAAGCCTAGCTCGGTGTTGAAGTTCTGGTTGTATCAAGAAGCTTTCACAATTCTTGTGGTTCACCACATAAATACACCTTCACTCCATTGTTGAAACCTACATCCAACATCTCTTTAGGTTTCCTAGCACTAAACCTATGCTTCTACCCATTATTCAGCTTAAGATTAGATAGAGAATCTCTCTAATTCTTAGCTCAATATTCGGATCAAGCCTTGAAGAAGAAGCTTCCTGCTAGGTTGTTTTGTTTATATATAGGGGGTGGGCAAGTTTTGAGGACAAATATTCTAGAAGAGGGAAGGGATGATGGGCCCCAAGCCCTGGTGTGTACGAAAGAAGTACAGGAGCGTGCCTTTACAAGGGATTGGGTCTCAATTGGATTCTCTATACAGCCAGACCCTAAGCCTAATTGGAGTTCACGTCTGACCATATCCGAAAGCCGACTAGCCGTGAAGTATGAAAAAGACATCCAAGTATCAAGCTCGAGCTTACCCGGCCATACGGATCATGTGAGAGCTTCTAAACAACCTTTGAATCTCTTTGACCTGAACCAGCTTTGGGAAGTAAGGACATTGTGTCTACACTAAGTCATTAGAAGAAACTTTACTCTTTTTCCTACTTTTGTTTGTTTGATAAGCTATACCGTGGGAGTTGTAATGAGGCAGCAAGATCTAGTATATCTACACTTCATTCCAATTGTTATTCAGCATGGAAATAATCCATGCCAAGATTGGAAAGGAGGTAAGGGAAGACCATATCCCTTATGAAGACATTGCGCTAATAAGTCTTCATTTTCTTTCGATTTATTTCCCTAAGTATTTAATACTTTCTTTGGGGGTCCAACTTAGGTATATGTTGGTTCTTTTGGGCCATTTGTGTAATAGGTAAACTTCATACTGAAGGCTCTTCATATATAAGGGACTTAAACAGACTATACTAAGGATTAGATCTCAACTAGAAATCAAATTCGGAAGAGTTTTTCTTCTTTCTTATTCTTGAGTTATTTGAGCCAAAACCCTTCACACATAGAAGCCTAGCTCGGTGTTGAAGTTCTGGTTGTATCAAGAAGCTTTCACAATTCTTGTGGTTCACCACATAAATACACCTTCACTCCATTGTTGAAACCTACATCCAACATCTCTTTAGGTTTCCTAGCACTAAACCTATGCTTCTACCCATTATTCAGCTTAAGATTAGATAGAGAATCTCTCTAATTCTTATCTCAATATCCGGATCAAGCCTTGAAGAAGAAGCTTCCTGCTAGGTTGTTTTGTTTCTATATAGGGGGTGGGCAAGTTTTGAGGACGAATATTCTAGAAGAGGGAAGGGATGATGGGCCCAAGCCCTGGTGTGTACGAAAAAAGTACATGAGCGTGCCTTTACAAGGGATTGGGTCTCAATTGGATTCTCTATACAGCCAGACCCTAAGCTTAATTGGAGTTCACGTCTGACCATTTCCGAAAGACGACTAGCCGTGAAGTATGAAGAAGACATCCAAGTATCAAGCTCGAGCTTACCCGGCCATCCGGATCATGTGAGAGCTTCTAAACAACCTTTGAATCTCTTTGACCTGAACCAGCTTTGGGAAGTAAGGACATTGTGTCTCCACCCTCATACAAGTGTGAAGACACCCCTAAGTCATTAGATGGAACTTTACTCTTTTTCCTACTTTTGTTTGTTCGATAAGCTATACCGTGGGAGTTATGATGAGGCAGCAAGATCTAGTATATCTACACTTCATTCCAATTGTTATTCAGCATGGAAATAATCCATGCCAAGATTGGAAAGGAAGGAAGGGAAGACCATATCCCTTATGAAGACATTGCGCTAATAAGTCTTCATTTTCTTTCGATTTATTTCCCTAAGTATTTAATACTTTCTTTGGGGGTCCAACTTAGGTATATGTTGGTTCTTTTGGGCCATTTGTGTAATAAGTAAACTTCATACTGAAGGCTCTTCATATATAAGGGACTTAAACAGACTATATTGAGGATTAGATCTCAACTAGAAATCAAATGCGGAAGAGTTTTTCTTCTTTCTTATTCTTGAGTTATTTGAGCCAAAACCCTTCACACATAGAAGCCTAGCTCGGTGTTGAAGTTCTGGTTGTATCAAGAAGCTTTCACAATTCTTGTGGTTCACCACATCAATAAACCTTCACTCCATTGTTGAAACCTACATCCAACATCTCTTTAGGTTTCCTAGCACTAAACCTATGCTTCTACCCATTATTCAGCTTAAGATTAGATAGAGAATCTCTCTAATTCTTAGCTCAATATCCGGATCAAGCCTTGAAGAAGAAGCTTCCTGCTAGGTTGTTTTGTTTCTATATAGGGGGTGGGCATGTTTTGAGGACGAATATTCTAGAAGAGGGAAGGGATGATGGGCCCCAAGCCCTGGTGTGTACGAAAGAAGTACAGGAGCGTGCCTTTACAAGGGATTGGGTCTCAATTGGATTCTCTATACAGCCAGACCCTAAGCCTAATTGGAGTTCACGTCTGACCATCTCCGAAAGCCGACTAGCCATGAAGTATGAAGAAGACATCCAAGTATCAAGCTCGAGCTTACCCGGCCATCCGGATCATGTGAGAGCTTCTAAACAACCTTTGAATCTCTTTGACCTGAACCAGCTTTGGGAAGTAAGGACATTGTGTCTCCACCCTCACACAAGTGTGAAGACACCCCTAAGTCATTAGAAGAAACTTTACTCTTTTTCCTACTTTTGTTTGTTCGATAAGCTATACCGTGGGAGTTGTAATGAGGCAGCAAGATCTAGTATATCTACACTTCATTCCACTTGTTATTCAGCTTGGAAATAATCCATGCCAAGATTGGAAAGGAAGGAAGGGAAGACCATATCCCTTATGAAGACATTGCGCTAATAAGTCTTCATTTTCTTTCCATTTATTTCCATATGTATTTAATACTTTCTTTGGGGGTCCAACTTAGGTATATGTTGGTTCCTTGGGCCATTTGTGTAATAAGTAAACTTCAGACTTAAGGCTCTTCATATATAAGGGATTTAAACAGACTATATTGAGGATTAGATCTCAACTAGAAATCAAATGCGGAAGAGTTTTTCTTCTTTCTTATTCTTGAGTTATTCGAGCCAAAACCCTTCAGACATAGAAGCCTAGCTCGGTGTTGAAGTTCTGGTTGTATCAAGAAGCTTTCACAATTCTTGTGGTTCACCACATCAATACACCTTCACTCCATTGTTGGAACCTAGATCGAGCATCTCTTTAGGTTTCCTAGCACTAAACCTTCGCTTCTATCCATTATTTAGCTTAAGATTAGATAGAGAATCTCTCCAATTCTCAGCTCCATATCCGGATCAAGCCTTGAAGAAGGAGCTTCCTGCTTGGTTGTTTCGTTTCTATATAGGGGGTGGGCAAGTTTTGAGGACGAATAATCTAGAAGAGGGAAGGGATAATGGGCCCCAAGCCCTGGTGTGTACGAAAGAAGTGCAGGAGCGTGCCTTTACAAGGGATTGGGTCTCAATTGGATTCTCTATACAGCCAGACCCTAAGCCTAATTAGAGTTCACGTCTGACCATCTCCGAAAGCCGACTAGCCGTGAAGTATGAAGAAGACATCCAAGTATCAAGCTCGAGCTTACCCGGCCATCCGGATCATGTGAGAGCTTCTAAACAACCTTTGAATCTCTTTGACCTAAACCAGCTTTGGGAAGTAAGGACATTGTGTCTCCACCCTCACACAAGTGTGAAGACACTCCTAAGTCATTAGAAGAAACTTTACTCTTTTTCCTACTTTTGTTTGTTCGATAAGCTATACCGTGGGAGTTGTAATGAGGCAGCAAGATCTAGTATATCTACACTTCATTCCAATTGTTATTCAGCATGGAAATAATCCATGCCAAGATTGGAAAGGAAGGAAGGGAAGACCATATCCCTTATGAAGACATTGCGCTAATAAGTCTTCATTTTCTTTCGATTTATTTTCCTAAGTATTTAATACTTTCTTTGGGGGTCCAACTTAGGTATATGTTGGTTCTTTTGGGCCATTTGTGTAATAAGTAAACTTCATACTGAAGGCTCTTCATATATAAGGGATTTAAACAGACTATATTGAGGATTAGATCTCAACTAGAAATCAAATGCGGAAGAGTTTTTCTTCTTTCTTATTCTTGAGTTATTCGAGCCAAAACCCTTCAGACATAGAAGCCTAGCTCGGTGTTGAAGTTCTGGTTGTATCAAGAAGCTTTCACAATTCTTGTGGTTCACCACATCAATACACCTTCACTCCATTGTTGGAACCTAGATCGAGCATCTCTTTAGGTTTCCTAGCACTAAACCTTCGCTTCTATCCATTATTCAGCTTAAGATTAGATAGAGAATCTCTCCAATTCTCAGCTCCATATCCGGATCAAGCCTTGAAGAAGGAGCTTCCTGCTAGGTTGTTTCGTTTCTATATAGGGGGTGGGCAAGTTTTGAGGACGAATATTCTAGAAGAGGGAAGGGATGATGGGCCCCAAGCCCTGGTGTGTACGAAAGAAGTACAGGAGCGTGCCTTTACAAGGGATTGGGTCTCAATTGGATTCTCTATACAGCCAGA
The DNA here is from genome assembly GCA_963922655.1 of Cardamine chenopodiifolia. Lineage (NCBI taxonomy): Eukaryota > Viridiplantae > Streptophyta > Magnoliopsida > Brassicales > Brassicaceae > Cardamine > Cardamine chenopodiifolia. The sequence goes on along the minus strand of OZ000486.1, from coordinate 8,793,246 downwards.
CCCTAAGCCTAATTGGAGTTCACGTCTGACCATCTCCGAAAGCCGACTAGCCGTGAAGTATGAAGAAGACATCCAAGTATCAAGCTCGAGCTTACCCGGCCATCCGGATCATGTGAGAGCTTCTAAACAACCTTTGAATCTCTTTGACCTGAACCAGCTTTGGGAAGTAAGGACATTGTGTCTCCACCCTCACACAAGTGTGAAGACACCCCTAAGTCATTAGAAGAAACTTTACTCTTTTTCCTACTTTTGTTTGTTCGATAAGCTATACCGTGGGAGTTGTAATGAGGCAGCAAGATCTAGTATATCTACACTTCATTCCACTTGTTATTCAGCTTGGAAATAATCCATGCCAAGATTGGAAAGGAAGGAAGGGAAGACCATATCCCTTATGAAGACATTGCGCTAATAAGTCTTCATTTTCTTTCCATTTATTTCCATATGTATTTAATACTTTCTTTGGGGGTCCAACTTAGGTATATGTTGGTTCCTTGGGCCATTTGTGTAATAAGTAAACTTCAAACTTAAGGCTCTTCATATATAAGGGATTTCAACAGACTATAATGAGGATTAGATCTGAACTAGAAATCAAATGTGGAAGAGTTTTTCTTCTTTCTTATTCTTGAGTTATTCGAGCCAAAACCCTTCACACATAGAACCCTAGCTCGGTGTTGAAGTTTTGGTTGTATCAAGAAGCTTTCACAATTCTTGTGGTTCACCACATCAATACACCTTCACTCCATTGTTGGAACCTAGATCGAGCATCTCTTTAGGTTTCCTAGCACTAAACCTTCGCTTCTATCCATTATTCAGCTTAAGATTAGATAGAGAATCTCTCCAATTCTCAGCTCCATATCCAGATCAAGCCTTGAAGAAGGAGCTTCCTGCTAGGTTGTTTCGTTTCTATATAAGGTGTGGCCAAGTTTTCAGGACGAAAATTATAGAAGAGTGAAGGGATGATGGGCCCCAAGCTCTAGCGCACACGAAAGAAGGAAGGGAGCGCACATTTACAAGGGATTGGGTCTCCATTGAACAAACAAATGTGTGAGAGCTTCTAAACAACCTTTGAATCTCTTTGACCTGAACCAGCTTTGGGAAGTAAGGACATTGTGTCTCCACCCTCACACAAGTGTGAAGACACCCCTAAGTCATTAGAAGAAACTTTACTCTTTTTCCTACTTTTGTTTGTTCGATAAGCTATACCGTGGGAGTTGTAATGAGGCAGCAAGATCTAGTATATCTACACTTCATTCCAATTGTTATTCAGCATGGAAATAATCCATGCCAAGATTGGAAAGGAAGGAAGGGAAGACCATATCCCTTATGAAGACATTGCGCTAATAAGTCTTCATTTTCTTTCGATTTATTTCCCTAAGTATTTAATACTTTCTTTGGGGGTCCAACTTAGGTATATGTTGGTTCTTTTGGGCCATTTGTGTAATAAGTAAACTTCATACTGAAGGCTCTTCATATATAAGGGACTTAAACAGACTATAATGAGGATTAGATCTCAACTAGAAATCAAATGCGGAAGAGTTTTTCTTCTTTCTTATTCTTGAGTTATTTGAGCCAAAACCCTTCACACATAGAAGCCTAGCTCAGTGTTGAAGTTCTGGTTGTATCAAGAAGCTTTCACAATTCTTGTGGTTCACCACATCAACAAACCTTCACTCCATTGTTGAAACCTACATCCAACATCTCTTTAGGTTTCCTAGCACTAAACCTATGCTTTTACCCATTATTCAGCTTAAGATTAGATAGAGAATCTCTCCAATTCTCAGCTCCATATCCGGATCAAGCCTTGAAGAAGGAGCTTCCTGCTAGGTTGTTTCGTTTCTATATAGGGGGTGGGCAAGTTTTGAGGACGAATATTCTAGAAGAGGGAAGGGATGATGGGCCCCAAGCCCTGGTGTGTACGAAAAAAGTACAAGAGCGTGCCTTTACAAGGGATTGGGTCTCAATTGGATTCTCTATACAGCCAGACCCTAAGCCTAATTGGAGTTCACGTCTGACCATCTCCGAAAGCCGACTAGCCGTGAAGTATGAAGAAGACATCCAAGTATCATGCTCGAGCTTACCCGGCCATCCGGATCATGTGAGAGCTTCTAAACAACCTTTGAATCTCTTTGACCTGAACCAGCTTTGGGAAGTAAGGACATTGTGTCTCCACCCTCACACAAGTGTGAAGACACCCCTAAGTCATTAGAAGAAACTTTACTCTTTTTCCTACTTTTGTTTGTTCGATAAGCTATACCGTGGGAGTTGTAATGAGGCAGCAAGATCTAGTATATCTACACTTCATTCCACTTGTTATTCAGCTTGGAAATAATCCATGCCAAGATTGGAAAGGAAGGAAGGGAAGACCATATCCCTTATGAAGACATTGCGCTAATAAGTCTTCATTTTCTTTCCATTTATTTCCATATGTATTTAATACTTTCTTTGGGGGTCCAACTTAGGTATATGTTGGTTCCTTGGGCCATTTGTGTAATAAGTAAACTTCAAACTTAAGGCTCTTCATATATAAGGGATTTCAACAGACTATAATGAGGATGAGATCTGAACTAGAAATCAAATGTGGAAGAGTTTTTCTTCTTTCTTATTCTTGAGTTATTCGAGCCAAAACCCTTCACACATAGAACCCTAGCTCGGTGTTGAAGTTTTGGTTGTATCAAGAAGCTTTCACAATTCTTGTGGTTCACCACATCAATACACCTTCACTCCATTGTTGGAACCTAGATCGAGCATCTCTTTAGGTTTCCTAGCACTAAACCTTCGCTTCTATCCATTATTCAGCTTAAGATTAGATAGAGAATCTCTCCAATTCTCAGCTCCATATCCAGATCAAGCCTTGAAGAAGGAGCTTCCTGCTGGGTTGTTTCGTTTCTATATAAGGTGTGGCCAAGTTTTCAGGACGAAAATTATAGAAGAGTGAAGGGATGATGGGCCCCAAGCTCTAGCGCACACGAAAGAAGGAAGGGAGCGCACATTTACAAGGGATTGGGTCTCCATTGAACAAACAAATGTGTGAGAGCTTCTAAACAACCTTTGAATCTCTTTGACCTGAACCAGCTTTGGGAAGTAAGGACATTGTGTCTCCACCCTCACACAAGTGTGAAGACACCCCTAAGTCATTAGAAGAAACTTTACTCTTTTTCCTACTTTTGTTTGTTCGATAAGCTATACCGTGGGAGTTGTAATGAGGCAGCAAGATCTAGTATATCTACACTTCATTCCAATTGTTATTCAGCATGGAAATAATCCATGCCAAGATTGGAAAGGAAGGAAGGGAAGACCATATCCCTTATGAAGACATTGCGCTAATAAGTCTTCATTTTCTTTCGATTTATTTCCCTAAGTATTTAATACTTTCTTTGGGGGTCCAACTTAGGTATATGTTGGTTCTTTTGGGCCATTTGTGTAATAAGTAAACTTCATACTGAAGGCTCTTCATATATAAGGGACTTAAACAGACTATAATGAGGATTAGATCTCAACTAGAAATCAAATGCGGAAGAGTTTTTCTTCTTTCTTATTCTTGAGTTATTTGAGCCAAAACCCTTCACACATAGAAGCCTAGCTCAGTGTTGAAGTTCTGGTTGTATCAAGAAGCTTTCACAATTCTTGTGGTTCACCACATCAACAAACCTTCACTCCATTGTTGAAACCTACATCCAACATCTCTTTAGGTTTCCTAGCACTAAACCTATGCTTTTACCCATTATTCAGCTTAAGATTAGATAGAGAATCTCTCCAATTCTCAGCTCCATATCCGGATCAAGCCTTGAAGAAGGAGCTTCCTGCTAGGTTGTTTCGTTTCTATATAGGGGGTGGGCAAGTTTTGAGGACGAATATTCTAGAAGAGGGAAGGGATGATGGGCCCCAAGCCCTGGTGTGTACGAAAAAAGTACAAGAGCGTGCCTTTACAAGGGATTGGGTCTCAATTGGATTCTCTATACAGCCAGACCCTAAGCCTAATTGGAGTTCACGTCTGACCATCTCCGAAAGCCGACTAGCCGTGAAGTATGAAGAAGACATCCAAGTATCATGCTCGAGCTTACCCGGCCATCCGGATCATGTGAGAGCTTCTAAACAACCTTTGAATCTCTTTGACCTGAACCAGCTTTGGGAAGTAAGGACATTGTGTCTCCACCCTCACACAAGTGTGAAGACACCCCTAAGTCATTAGAAGAAACTTTACTCTTTTTCCTACTTTTGTTTGTTCGATAAGCTATACCGTGGGAGTTGTAATGAGGCAGCAAGATCTAGTATATCTACACTTCATTCCACTTGTTATTCAGCTTGGAAATAATCCATGCCAAGATTGGAAAGGAAGGAAGGGAAGACCATATCCCTTATGAAGACATTGCGCTAATAAGTCTTCATTTTCTTTCCATTTATTTCCATATGTATTTAATACTTTCTTTGGGGGTCCAACTTAGGTATATGTTGGTTCCTTGGGCCATTTGTGTAATAAGTAAACTTCAAACTTAAGGCTCTTCATATATAAGGGATTTCAACAGACTATAATGAGGATGAGATCTGAACTAGAAATCAAATGTGGAAGAGTTTTTCTTCTTTCTTATTCTTGAGTTATTCGAGCCAAAACCCTTCACACATAGAACCCTAGCTCGGTGTTGAAGTTTTGGTTGTATCAAGAAGCTTTCACAATTCTTGTGGTTCACCACATCAATACACCTTCACTCCATTGTTGGAACCTAGATCGAGCATCTCTTTAGGTTTCCTAGCACTAAACCTTCGCTTCTATCCATTATTCAGCTTAAGATTAGATAGAGAATCTCTCCAATTCTCAGCTCCATATCCAGATCAAGCCTTGAAGAAGGAGCTTCCTGCTGGGTTGTTTCGTTTCTATATAAGGTGTGGCCAAGTTTTCAGGACGAAAATTATAGAAGAGTGAAGGGATGATGGGCCCCAAGCTCTAGCGCACACGAAAGAAGGAAGGGAGCGCACATTTACAAGGGATTGGGTCTCCATTGAACAAACAAATGTGTGAGAGCTTCTAAACAACCTTTGAATCTCTTTGACCTGAACCAGCTTTGGGAAGTAAGGACATTGTGTCTCCACCCTCACACAAGTGTGAAGACACCCCTAAGTCATTAGAAGAAACTTTACTATTTTTCCTACTTTTGTTTGTTCGATAAGCTATACCGTGGGAGTTGTAATGCGGCAGCAAGATCTAGTATATCAACACTTCATTCCACTTGTTATTAAGCTTGGAAATAATCCATGCCAAGATTGGAAAGGAAGGAAGGGAAGACCATATCCCTTATGAAGACATTGCGCTAATAAGTCTTCATTTTCTTTCCATTTATTTCCATATGTATTTAATACTTTCTTTGGGGTCCAACTTAGGTATATGTTGGTTCCTTGGGCCATTTGTGTAATAAGTAAACTTCAGACTTAAGGCTCTTCATATATAAGGGATTTAAACAGACTATAATAAGGATTAGATCTGAGTTAGAAATCAAATGTGGAAGAGTTTTTCTTCTTTCTTATTCTTGAGTTATTCGAGCCAAAACCCTTCACACATAGAAGCCTAGCTCCGTGTTGAAGTTCTGGTTGTATCAAGAAGCTTTCACAATTCTTGTGGTTCACCACATCAATACACCTTCACTCCATTGTTGGAACCTAGATCGAGCATCTCTTTAGGTTTCCCAGCACTAAACCTTCGCTTCTATCCATTATTCAGCTTAAGATTAGATAGAGAATCTCTCCAATTCTCAGCTCCATATCCGGATCAAGCCTTGAAGAAGGAGCTTCCTGCTAGGTTGTTTCGTTTCAATATAAGGTGTGGGCAAGTTTTGAGGACGAAAATTATAGAAGAGGGAAGGGATGATGGGCCCCAAGCTCTAGTGCACATGAAAGAAGGAAGGGAGCGCACATTTACAAGGGATTGGGTCTCCATTGAACAAACAAATGTGTGAGAGCTTCTAAACAACCTTTGAATCTCTTTGACCTGAACCAGCTTTGGGAAATAAGGACATTGTGTCTCCACCCTCACACAAGTGTGAAGACACCCCTAAGTCATTAGAAGAAACTTTACTCTTTTTCCTACTTTTGTTTGTTCGATAAGCTATACCGTGGGAGTTGTAATGAGGCAGCAAGATCTAGTATATCTACACTTCATTCCACTTGTTATTCAGCTTGGAAATAATCCATGCCAAGATTGGAAAGGAAGGAAGGGAAGACCATATCCCTTATGAAGACATTGCGCTAATAAGTCTTCATTTTCTTTCCATTTATTTCCATATGTATTTAATACTTTCTTTGGGGGTCCAACTTAGGTATATGTTGGTTCCTTGGGCCATTTGTGTAATAAGTAAACTTCAGACTTAAGGCTCTTCATATATAATGGATTTAAACAGACTATAATGAGGATTAGATCTGAACTAGAAATCAAATGTGGAAGAGTTTTTCTACTTTCTTATTCTTGAGTTATTCGAGCCAAAACCCTTCACACATAGAAGCCTAGCTCGGTGTTGAAGTTCTGGTTGTATCAAGAAGCTTTCACAATTCTTGTGGTTTACCACATCAATACACCTTCACTCCATTGTTGGAACCTAGATCGAGCAGCTCTTTAGGTTTCCTAGCACTAAACCTTCGCTTCTATCCATTATTCAGCTTAAGATTAGATAGAGAATCTCTCCAATTCTCAGCTCCATATCCGGATCAAGCCTTGAAGAAGGAGCTTCCTGCTAGGTTGTTTCGTTTCTATATAAGGTGTGGGCAAGTTTTGAGGACGAAAATTATAGAAGAGTGAAGGGATGATGGGCCCCAAGCTCTAGCGCACACGAAAGAAGGAAGGGAGCGCACATTTACAAGGGATTGGGTCTCCATTCAACAAACAAATGTGTGAGAGCTTCTAAACAACCTTTGAATCTCTTTGACCTGAACCAGCTTTTGGAAGTAAGGACATTGTGTCTCCACCCTCACACAAGTGTGAAGACACCCCTAAGTCAATAGAAGAAACTTTACTCTTTTTCCTACTTTTGTTTGATCGATAAGCTTATACCATGGGAGTTGTAATGAGGCAGCAAGATCTAGTATATCTACACTTCATTCCACTTGTTATTCAGCTTGGAAATAATCCATGCCAAGATTGGAAAGGAAGGAAGGGAAGACCATATCCCTTATGAAGACATTGCGCTAATTAGTCTTCATTTTCTTTCCATTTATTTCCATATGTATTTAATACTTTGTTTGGGGGTCCAACATATGTATATGTTGGTTCTTTGGGCCATTTGTGTAATAAGTAAACTTCAGACTAAAGGCTTTTCATATATAAGGGACTTAAACAGACTATAATGAGGATTAGATCTGAACTAGAAATCAAATATGGAAGAGTTTTTCTTTTTTCTTATTCTTCATTTATTCGAGCCAAAACCCTTCACACATAGAAGCCTAGCTCGGTGTTGAAGTTCTGGTTGTATCAAGAAGCTTTCACAATTCTTGTGGTTCACCACATCAATACACCTTCACTCCATTGTTGGAACCTAGATCGAGCATCTCTTTAGGTTTCCTAGCACTAAACCTTCGCTTCTATCCATTATTCAGCTTAAGATTAGATAGAGAATCTCTCCAATTCTCAGCTCCATATCTGGATCAAGCCTTGAAGAAGGAGCTTCCTGCTAGGTTGTTTCGTTTCTATATAAGGTGTGGGAAAGTTTTGAGGACGAAAATTATAGAAGAGTGAAGGGATGATGGGCCCCAAGCTCTAGCGCACACGAAAGAAGGAAGGGAGCGCACATTTACAAGGGATTGGGTCTCCATTGAACAAACAAATGTGTGAGAGCTTCTAAACAACCTTTGAATCTCTTTAACCTGAACCAGCTTTGGGAAGTAAGGACATTGTGTCTCCACCCTCACACAAGTGTGAAGACACCCCTAAGTCATTAGAAGAAACTTTACTCTTTTTCCTACTTTTGTTTGATCGATAAGCTTATACCGTGGGAGTTGTAATGAGGCAGCAAGATCTAGTATATCTACACTTCATTCCACTTGTTATTCAGCTTGGAAATAATCCATGCCAAGATTGGAAAGGAAGGAAGGGAAGACCATATCCCTTATGAAGACATTGCGCTAATTAGTCTTCATTTTCTTTCCATTTATTTCCATATGTATTTAATACTTTGTTTGGGGGTCCAACATATGTATATGTTGGTTCTTTGGGCCATTTGTGTAATAAGTAAACTTCAGACTAAAGGCTTTTCATATATAAGGGACTTAAACAGACTATAATGAGGATTAGATCTGAACTAGAAATCAAATATGGAAGAGTTTTTCTTTTTTCTTATTCTTCATTTATTCGAGCCAAAACCCTTCACACATAGAAGCCTAGCTCGGTGTTGAAGTTCTGGTTGTATCAAGAAGCTTTCACAATTCTTGTGGTTCACCACATCAATACACCTTCACTCCATTGTTGGAACCTAGATCGAGCATCTCTTTAGGTTTCCTAGCACTAAACCTTCGCTTCTATCCATTATTCAGCTTAAGATTAGATAGAGAATCTCTCCAATTCTCAGCTCCATATCCGGATCAAGCCTTGAAGAAGGAGCTTCCTGCTAGGTTGTTTCGTTTCTATATAAGGTGTGGGCAAGTTTTGAGGACGAAAATTATAGAAGAGGGAAGGGATGATGGGCCCCAAGCTCTAGCGCACATGAAAGAAGGAAGGGAGCGCACATTTACAAGGGATTGGGTCTCCATTGAACAAACAAATGTGTGAGAGCTTCTAAACAACCTTTGAATCTCTTTGACCTGAACCAGCTTTGGGAAGTAAGGACATTGTGTCTCCACCCTCACACAAGTGTGAAGACACCCTTAAGTCAATAGAAGAAACTTTACTCTTTTTCCTACTTTTGTTTGTTCGATAAGCTATACCGTGGGAGTTGTAATGAGGCAGCAAGATCTAGTATATCTACACTTCATTCCACTTGTTATTCAGCTTGGAAATAATCCATGCCAAGATTGGAAAGGAAGGAAGGGAAGACCATATCCCTTATGAAGACATTGCGCTAATAAGTCTTTATTTTCTTTCCATTTATTTCCATATGTATTTAATACTTTCTTTGGGGGTCCAACTTAGGTATATGTTGGTTCCTTGGGCCATTTGTGTAATAAGTAAACTTCAGACTTAAGGCTCTTCATATATAAGAGATTTAAACAGACTATAATGAGGATTAGATCTGAACTAGAAATCAAATGTGGAAGAGTTTTTCTTCTTTCTCATTCTTGAGTTATTCGAGCCAAAACCCTCCACACATAGAAGCCTAGCTCCGTGTTGAAGTTCTGGTTGTATCAAGAAGCTTTCACAATTCTTGTGGTTCACCACATCAATACACCTTCACTCCATTGTTGGAACCTAGATCGAGCATCTCTTTAGGTTTCCTAGCACTAAACCTTCGCTTCTATCCATTATTCAGCTTAAGATTAGATAGAGAATCTATCCAATTCTCAGCTCCATATCCGGATCAAGCCTTGAAGAAGGAGCTTCCTGCTAGGTTGTTTCGTTTCTATATAAGGTGTGGCCAAGTTTTGAGGACGAAAATTATAGAAGAGTGAAGGGATGATGGGCCCCAAGCTCTAGCGCACACGAAAGAAGGAAGGGAGCGCACATTTACAAGGGATTGGGTCTCCATTGAACAAACAAATGTGTGAGAGCTTCTAAACAACCTTTGAATCTCTTTGACCTGAACCAGCTTTGGGAAGTAAGGACATTGTGTCTCCACCCTCACACAAGTGTGAAGACACCCTTAAGTCATTAGAAGAAACTTTACTCTTTTTCCTACTTTTGTTTGTTCGATAAGCTATACCGAGGGAGTTGTAATGAGGCAGCAAGATCTAGTATATCAACACTTCATTCCACTTGTTATTAAGCTTGGAAATAATCCATGCCAAGATTGGAAAGGAAGGAAGGGAAGACCATATCCCTTATGAAGACATTGCGCTAATAAGTCTTCATTTTCTTTCCATTTATTTCCATATGTATTTAATACTTTCTTTGGGGGTCCAACTTAGGTATATGTTGGTTCCTTGGGCCATTTGTGTAATAAGTAAACTTCAGACTTAAGGCTCTTCATATATAAGGGATTTAAACAGACTATAATGAGGATTAGATCTGAACTAGAAATCAAATGTGGAAGAGTTTTTCTTCTTTCTTATTCTTGAGTTATTCGAGCCAAAACCCTTCACACATAGAAGCCTAGCTCCGTGTTGAAGTTCTGGTTGTATCAAGAAGCTTTCACAATTCTTGTGGTTCACCACATCAATACACCTTCACTCCATTGTTGGAACCTAGATCGAGCATCTCTTTAGGTTTCCTAGCACTAAACCTTCGCTTCTATCCATTATTCAGCTTAAGATTAGATAGAAAATCTCTCCAATTCTCAGATCCATATCCGGATCAAGCCTTGAAGAAGGAGCTTCCTGCTAGGTTGTTTCGTTTCTATATAAGGTGTGGGCAAGTTTTGAGGACGAAAATTATAGAAGAGTGAAGGTATGATGGGCCCCAAGCTCTAGCGCACACGAAAGAAGGAAGGGAGCGCACATTTACAAGGGATTGGGTCGCCATTGAACAAACAAATGTGTGAGAGCTTCTAAACAACCTTTGAATCTCTTTGACCTGAACCAGCTTTGGGAAGTAAGGACATTGTGTCTCCACCCTCACACAAGTGTGAAGACACCCTTAAGTCAATAGAAGAAACTTTACTCTTTTTCCTCCTTTTGTTTGTTCGATAAGCTATACCGTGGGAGTTGTAATGAGGCAGAAAGATCTAGTATATCTACACTTCATTCCACTTGTTATTCAGCTTGGAAATAATCCATGCCAAGATTGGAAAGGAAGGAAGGGAAGACCATATCCCTTATGAAGACATTGCGCTAATAAGTCTTCATTTTCTTTCCATTTATTTCCATATGTATTTAATACTTTCTTTGGGGGTCCAACTTAGGTATATGTTGGTTCCTTGGGCCATTTGTGTAATAAGTAAACTTCAGACTTAAGGCTCTTCATATATAAGGGATTTAAACAGACTATAATGAGGATTAGATCTGAACTAGAAATCAAATGTGGAAGAGTTTTTCTTCTTTCTTATTCTTGAGTTATTCGAGCCAAAACCCTTCACACATAGAAGCCTAGCTCGGTGTTGAAGTTCTGGTTGTATCAAGAAGCTTTCACAATTCTTGTGGTTCACCACATCAATACACCTTCACTCCATTGTTGGAACCTAGATCGAGCATCTCTTTAGGTTTCCTAGCACTAAACCTTCGCTTCTATCCATTATTCAGCTTAAGATTAGATAGAAAATCTCTCCAATTCTCAGATCCATATCCGGATCAAGCCTTGAAGAAGGAGCTTCCTGCTAGGTTGTTTCGTTTCTATATAAGGTGTGGGCAAGTTTTGAGGACGAAAATTATAGAAGAGTGAAGGGATGATGGGCCCCAAGCTCTAGCGCACACGAAAGAAGGAAGGGAGCGCACATTTACAAGGGATTGGGTCGCCATTGAACAAACAAATGTGTGAGAGCTTCTAAACAACCTTTGAATCTCTTTGACCTGAACCAGCTTTGGGAAGTAAGGACATTGTGTCTCCACCCTCACACAAGTGTGAAGACACCCTTAAGTCAATAGAAGAAACTTTACTCTTTTTCCTCCTTTTGTTTGTTCGATAAGCTATACCGTGGGAGTTGTAATGAGGCAGAAAGATCTAGTATATCTACACTTCATTCCACTTGTTATTCAGCTTGGAAATAATCCATGCCAAGATTGGAAAGGAAGGAAGGGAAGACCATATCCCTTATGAAGACATTGCGCTAATAAGTCTTCATTTTCTTTCCATTTATTTCCATATGTATTTAATACTTTCTTTGGGGGTCCAACTTAGGTATATGTTGGTTCCTTGGGCCATTTGTGTAATAAGTAAACTTCAGACTTAAGGCTCTTCATATATAAGAGATTTAAACAGACTATAATGAGGATTAGATCTGAACTAGAAATCAAATGTGGAAGAGTTTTTCTTCTTTCTCATTCTTGAGTTATTCGAGCCAAAACCCTCCACACATAGAAGCCTAGCTCCGTGTTGAAGTTCTGGTTGTATCAAGAAGCTTTCACAATTCTTGTGGTTCACCACATCAATACACCTTCACTCCATTGTTGGAACCTAGATCGAGCATCTCTTTAGGTTTCCTAGCACTAAACCTTCGCTTCTATCCATTATTCAGCTTAAGATTAGATAGAGAATCTCTCCAATTCTCAGCTCCATATCCGGATCAAGCCTTGAAGAAGGAGCTTCCTGCTAGGTTGTTTCGTTTCTATATAAGGTGTGGCCAAGTTTTGAGGACGAAAATTATAGAAGAGTGAAGGGATGATGGGCCCCAAGCTCTAGCGCACACGAAAGAAGGAAGGGAGCGCACATTTACAAGGGATTGGGTCTCCATTGAACAAACAAATGTGTGAGAGCTTCTAAACAACCTTTGAATCTCTTTGACCTGAACCAGCTTTGGGAAGTAAGGACATTGTGTCTCCACCCTCACACAAGTGTGAAGACACCCCTAAGTCATTAGAAGAAACTTTACTCTTTTTCCTACTTTTGTTTGTTCGATAAGCTATACCGTGGGAGTTGTAATGAGGCAGCAAGATCTAGTATATCTACACTTCATTCCACTTGTTATTCAGCTTGGAAATAATCCATGCCAAGATTGGAAAGGAAGGAAGGGAAGACCATATCCCTTATGAAGACATTGCGCTAATAAGTCTTCATTTTCTTTCCATTTATTTCCATATGTATTTAATACTTTCTTTGGGGGTCCAACTTAGGTATATGTTGGTTCCTTGGGCCATTTGTGTAATAAGTAAACTTCAGACTTAAGGCTCTTCATATATAAGGGATTTAAACAGACTATAATGAGGATTAGATCTGAACTAGAAATCAAATATGGAAGAGTTTTTCTTTTTTCTTATTCTTCATTTATTCGAGCCAAAACCCTTCACACATAGAAGCCTAGCTCGGTGTTGAAGTTCTGGTTGTATCAAGAAGCTTTCACAATTCTTGTGGTTCACCACATCAATACACCTTCACTCCATTGTTGGAACCTAGATCGAGCATCTCTTTAGGTTTCCTAGCACTAAACCTTCGCTTCTATCCATTATTCAGCTTAAGATTAGATAGAGAATCTCTCCAATTCTCAGCTCCATATCCAGATCAAGCCTTGAAGAAGGAGCTTCCTGCTAGGTTGTTTCGTTTCTATATAAGGTGTGGGCAAGTTTTGAGGACGAAAATTATAGAAGAGGGAAGGGATGATGGGCCCCAAGCTCTAGCGCACATTAAAGAAGGAAGGGAGCGCACATTTACAAGGGATTGGGTCTCCATTAAACAAACAAATGTGCGAGAGCTTCTAAACAACCTTTGAATCTCTTTGACCTGAACCAGCTTTGGGAAGTAAGGACATTGTGTCTCCACCCTCACACAAGTGTGAAGACACCCTTAAGTCAATAGAAGAAACTTTACTCTTTTTCCTCCTTTTGTTTGTTCGATAAGCTATACCGTGGGAGTTGTAATGAGGCAGAAAGATCTAGTATATCTACACTTCATTCCACTTGTTATTCAGCTTGGAAATAATCCATGCCAAGATTGGAAAGGAAGGAAGGGAAGACCATATCCTCTATGAAGACATTGCGCTAATAAGTCTTCATTTTCTTTCCATTTATTTCCATATGTATTTAATACTTTCTTTGGGGGTCCAACTTAGGTATATGTTGGTTCCTTGGGCCATTTGTGTAATAAGTAAACTTCAGACTTAAGGCTCTTCATATATAAGAGATTTAAACAGACTATAATGAGGATTAGATCTGAACTAGAAATCAAATGTGGAAGAGTTTTTCTTCTTTCTCATTCTTGAGTTATTCGAGGCAAAACCCTCCACACATAGAAGCCTAGCTCCGTGTTGAAGTTCTGGTTGTATCAAGAAGCTTTCACAATTCTTGTGGTTCACCACATCAATACACCTTCACTCCATTGTTGGAACCTAGATCGAGCATCTCTTTAGGTTTCCTAGCACTAAACCTTCGCTTCTATCCATTATTCAGCTTAAGATTAGATAGAGAATCTCTCCAATTCTCAGCTCCATATCCGGATCAAGCCTTGAAGAAGGAGCTTCCTGCTAGGTTGTTTCGTTTCTATATAAGGTGTGGCCAAGTTTTGAGGACGAAAATTATAGAAGAGTGAAGGGATGATGGGCCCCAAGCTCTAGCGCACACGAAAGAAGGAAGGGAGCGCACATTTACAAGGGATTGGGTCTCCATTGAACAAACAAATGTGTGAGAGCTTCTAAACAACCTTTGAATCTCTTTGACCTGAACCAGCTTTGGGAAGTAAGGACATTGTGTCTCCACCCTCACACAAGTGTGAAGACACCCCTAAGTCATTAGAAGAAACTTTACTCTTTTTCCTACTTTTGTTTGTTCGATAAGCTATACCGTGGGAGTTGTAATGAGGCAGCAAGATCTAGTATATCAACACTTCATTCCACTTGTTATTAAGCTTGGAAATAATCCATGCCAAGATTGGAAAGGAAGGAAGGGAAGACCATATCCCTTATGAAGACATTGCGCTAATAAGTCTTCATTTTCTTTCCATTTATTTCCATATGTATTTAATACTTTCTTTGGGGGTCCAACTTAGGTATATGTTGGTTCCTTGGGCCATTTGTGTAATAAGTAAACTTCAGACTTAAGGCTCTTCATATATAAGGGATTTAAACAGACTATAATGAGGATTAGATCTGAACTAGAAATCAAATGTGGAAGAGTTTTTCTTCTTTCTTATTCTTGAGTTATTCGAGCCAAAACCCTTCACACATAGAAGCCTAGCTCGGTGTTGAAGTTCTGGTTGTATCAAGAAGCTTTCACAATTCTTGTGGTTCACCACATCAATACACCTTCACTCCATTGTTGGAACCTAGATCGAGCATCTCTTTAGGTTTCCTAGCACTAAACCTTCGCTTCTATCCATTATTCAGCTTAAGATTAGATAGAAAATCTCTCCAATTCTCAGCTCCATATCCGGATCAAGCCTTGAAGAAGGAGCTTCCTGCTAGGTTGTTTCGTTTCTATATAAGGTGTGGCCAAGTTTTGAGGACGAAAATTATAGAAGAGTGAAGGGATGATGGGCCCCAAGCTCTAGCGCACACGAAAGAAGGAAGGGAGCGCACATTTACAAGGGATTGGGTCGCCATTGAACAAACAAATGTGTGAGAGCTTCTAAACAACCTTTGAATCTCTTTGACCTGAACCAGCTTTGGGAAGTAAGGACATTGTGTCTCCACCCTCACACAAGTGTGAAGACACCCCTAAGTCATTAGAAGAAACTTTACTCTTTTTCCTACTTTTGTTTGTTCGATAAGCTATACCGTGGGAGTTGTAATGAGGCAGCAAGATCTAGTATATCTACACTTCATTCCACTTGTTATTCAGCTTGGAAATAATCCATGCCAAGATTGGAAAGGAAGGAAGGGAAGACCATATCCCTTATGAAGACATTGCGCTAATAAGTCTTCATTTTCTTTCCATTTATTTCCATATGTATTTAATACTTTCTTTGGGGGTCCAACTTAGGTATATGTTGGTTCCTTGGGCCATTTGTGTAATAAGTAAACTTCAGACTTAAGGCTCTTCATATATAAGGGATTTAAACAGACTATAATGAGGATTAGATCTGAACTAGAAATCAAATATGGAAGAGTTTTTCTTTTTTCTTATTCTTCATTTATTCGAGCCAAAACCCTTCACACATAGAAGCCTAGCTCGGTGTTGAAGTTCTGGTTGTATCAAGAAGCTTTCACAATTCTTGTGGTTCACCACATCAATACACCTTCACTCCATTGTTGGAACCTAGATCGAGCATCTCTTTAGGTTTCCTAGCACTAAACCTTCGCTTCTATCCATTATTCAGCTTAAGATTAGATAGAAAATCTCTCCAATTCTCAGCTCCATATCCGGATCAAGCCTTGAAGAAGGAGCTTCCTGCTAGGTTGTTTCGTTTCTATATAAGGTGTGGGCAAGTTTTGAGGACGAAAATTATAGAAGAGTGAAGGGATGATGGGCCCCAAGCTCTAGCGCACACGAAAGAAGGAAGGGAGCGCACATTTACAAGGGATTGGGTCTCCATTGAACAAACAAATGTGTGAGAGCTTCTAAACAACCTTTGAATCTCTTTGACCTGAACCAGCTTTGGGAAGTAAGGACATTGTGTCTCCACCCTCACACAAGTGTGAAGACACCCCTAAGTCATTAGAAGAAACTTTACTCTTTTTCCTACTTTTGTTTGTTCGATAAGCTATACCGTGGGAGTTGTAATGAGGCAGCAAGATCTAGTATATCTACACTTCATTCCACTTGTTATTCAGCTTGGAAATAATCCATGCCAAGATTGGAAAGGAAGGAAGGGAAGACCATATCCCTTATGAAGACATTGCGCTAATAAGTCTTCATTTTCTTTCCATTTATTTCCATATGTATTTAATACTTTGTTTGGGGGTCCAACATATGTATATGTTGGTTCTTTGGGCCATTTGTGTAATAAGTAAACTTCAGACTAAAGGCTTTTCATATATAAGGGACTTAAACAGACTATAATGAGGATTAGATCTGAACTAGAAATCAAATATGGAAGAGTTTTTCTTTTTTCTTATTCTTCATTTATTCGAGCCAAAACCCTTCACACATAGAAGCCTAGCTCGGTGTTGAAGTTCTGGTTGTATCAAGAAGCTTTCACAATTCTTGTGGTTCACCACATCAATACACCTTCACTCCATTGTTGGAACCTAGATCGAGCATCTCTTTAGGTTTCCTAGCACTAAACCTTCGCTTCTATCCATTATTCAGCTTAAGATTAGATAGAGAATCTCTCCAATTCTCAGCTCCATATCCAGATCAAGCCTTGAAGAAGGAGCTTCCTGCTAGGTTGTTTCGTTTTTATATAAGGTGTGGGCAAGTTTTGAGGACGAAAATTATAGAAGAGGGAAGGGATGATGGGCCCCAAGCTCTAGCGCACATTAAAGAAGGAAGGGAGCGCACATTTACAAGGGATTGGGTCTCCATTGAACAAACAAATGTGTGAGAGAATCTAAACAACCTTTGAATCTCTTTGAGCTGAACCAGCTTTGGGAAGTAAGGACATTGTGTCTCCACCCTCACACAAGTGTGAAGACACCCCTAAGTCATTAGAAGAAACTTTACTCTTTTTCCTACTTTTGTTTGTTCGATAAGCTATACCGTGGGAGTTGTAATGAGGTAGCAAGATCTAGTATATCTACACTTCATTCCACTTGTTATTCAGCTTGGAAATAATCCATGCCAAGATTGGAAAGGAAGGAAGGGAAGACCATATCCCTTATGAAGACATTGCGCTAATAAGTCTTCATTTTCTTTCCATTTATTTCCATATGTATTTAATACTTTCTTTGGGGGTCCAACTTAGGTATATGTTGGTTCCTTGGGCCATTTGTGTAATAAGTAAACTTCAGACTTAAGGCTCTTCATATATAAGGGATTTAAACAGACTATAATGAGGATTAGATCTGAACTAGAAATCAAATGTGGAAGAGTTTTTCTTCTTTCTTATTCTTGAGTTATTCGAGCCAAAACCCTTCACACATAGAAGCCTAGCTCCGTGTTGAAGTTCTGGTTGTATCAAGAAGCTTTCACAATTCTTGTGGTTCACCACATCAATACACCTTCACTCCATTGTTGGAACCTAGATCGAGCATCTCTTTAGGTTTCCTAGCACTAAACCTTCGCTTCTATCCATTATTCAGCTTAAGATTAGATAGAGAATCTCTCCAATTCTCAGCTCCATATCCGGATCAAGCCTTGAAGAAGGAGCTTCCTGCTAGGTTGTTTCGTTTCTATATAAGGTGTGGGCAAGTTTTGAGGACGAAAATTATAGAAGAGGGAAGGGATGATGGGCCCCAAGCCCTAGCGCACATTAAAGAAGGAAGGGAGCGCACATTTACAAGGGATTGGGTCTCCATTGAACAAACAAATGTGTGAGAGCTTCTAAACAACCTTTGAATCTCTTTGAGCTGAACCAGCTTTGGGAAGTAAGGACATTGTGTCTCCACCCTCACACAAGTGTGAAGACACCCCTAAGTCATTAGAAGAAACTTTACTCTTTTTCCTACTTTTGTTTGTTCGATAAGCTATACCGTGGGAGTTGTAATGAGGCAGCAAGATCTAGTATATCTACACTTCATTCCACTTGTTATTCAGCTTGGAAATAATCCATGCCAAGATTGGAAAGGAAGGAAGGGAAGACCATATCCCTTATGAAGACATTGCGCTAATAAGTCTTCATTTTCTTTCCATTTATTTCCATATGTATTTAATACTTTCTTTAGGGGTCCAACTTAGGTATATGTTGGTTCCTTGGGCCATTTGTGTAATAAGTAAACTTCAGACTTAAGGCTCTTCATATATAATGGATTTAAACAGACTATAATGAGGATTAGATCTGAACTAGAAATTAAATGTGGAAGAGTTTTTCTTCTTTCTTATTCTTGAGTTATTCGAGCCAAAACCCTTCACACATAGAAGCCTAGCTCCGTGTTGAAGTTCTGGTTGTATCAAGAAGCTTTCACAATTCTTGTGGTTCACCACATCAATACACCTTCACTCCATTGTTGGAACCTAGATCGAGCATCTCTTTAGGTTTCCTAGCACTAAACCTTCGCTTCTATCCATTATTCAGCTTAAGTTTAGATAGAGAATCTCTCCAATTCTCAGCTCCATATCCGGATCAAGCCTTGAAGAAGGAGCTTCCTGCTAGGTTGTTTCGTTTCTATATAAGGTGTGGGCAAGTTTTGAGGACGAAAATTATAGAAGAGGGAAGGGATGATGGGCCCCAAGCCCTAGCGCACACGAAAGAAGGAAGAGAGCGCACATTTACAAGGGATTGGGTCTCCATTAAACAAACAAATGTGTGAGAGCTTCTAAACAACCTTTGAATTTCTTTGACCTGAACCAGCTTTGGGAAGTAAGGACATTGTGTCTCCACCCTCACACAAGTGTGAAGACACCCCTAAGTCAATAGAAGAAACTTTACTCTTTTTCCTACTTTTGTTTATTCGATAAGCTATACCGTGTGAGTTGGAATGAGGCAGCAAGATCTAGTATATCTACACTTCATTCCACTTGTTATTCAGCTTGGAAATAATCCATGCCAAGATTGGAAAGGAAGGAAGGGAAGACCATATCCCTTATGAAGACATTGCGCTAATAAGTCTTCATTTTCTTTCCATTTATTTCCATATGTATTTAATACTTTGTTTGGGGGTCCAACATATGTATATGTTGGTTCTTTGGGCCATTTGTGTAATAAGTAAACTTCAGACTAATGGCTTTTCATATATAAGGGACTTAAACAGACTATAATGAGGATTAGATCTGAACTAGAAATCAAATATGGAAGAGTTTTTCTTTTTTCTTATTCTTGAGTTATTCGAGCCAAAACCCTTCACACATAGAAGCCTAGCTCGGTGTTGAAGTTCTGGTTGTATCAAGAAACTTTCACAATTCTTGTGGTTCACCACATCAATACACCTTCACTCCATTGTTGGAACCTAGATCGAGCATCTCTTTAGGTTTCCTAGCACTAAACCTTCGCTTCTATCCATTATTCAGCTTAAGTTTAGATAGAGAATCTCTCCAATTCTCAGCTCCATATCCGGATCAAGCCTTGAAGAAGGAGCTTCCTGCTAGGTTGTTTCGTTTCTATATAAGGTGTGGGCAAGTTTTGAGGACGAAAATTATAGAAGAGGGAAGGGATGATGGGCCCCAAGCTCTAGCGCACACGAAAGAAGGAAGGGAGCGCACATTTACAAGGGATTGGGTCTCCATTGAACAAACAAATGTGTGAGAGCTTCTAAACAACCTTTGAATCTCTTTGACCTGAACCAGCTTTGGGAAGTAAGGACATTGTGTCTCCACCCTCACACAAGTGTGAAGACACCTCTAAGTCATTAGAAGAAACTTTACTCTTTTTCCTACTTTTGTTTGTTCGATAAGCTATACCGTGGGAGTTGTAATGAGGCAGCAAGATCTAGTATATCTACACTTCATTCCACTTGTTATTCAGCTTGGAAATAATCCATGCCAAGATTGGAAAGGATGGAAGGGAATGTTGAGAATATGGATGTGAAGGTCTGTGCACGTGAAAGGAGAGGGGACAATATCAAAGGGACAGAGTTAGCATGTATAGCAAGTGTGTTGGAATATGGTGAAAGCTCAGGAGTAAAAAGAGAAGGTATACCATGCAAAACAAGTAAGGAAGAGAAGAAGAATAAAGTCTTGCTTGGACATGAAATAAAGCACCAATGAGTAGCTAAGATCAACTAAAACGAGACCAAACAAGAAGTGGAGAAGGAACTGAATTGGTTAGAAGCAAACAAGTTTTTTCTCACTCAGCACAAGTGGAGCAAGTTGCAAAGAGGAGTAGGTGGGAGCAGTTGGGAGAAGCATGGCTCGCCTATACTTGTGTAGAGGTGTTGGTGAGATATTTTTCACTCAATAATTCATGTAAAGCGTGCATATATGTGTATGGGATTGTAAGGAAACATGACACACGAAAATATTGAAGTTCTTCTCTAAAAAACTTCTATTCATCATCTTCATTACTCTTCTCTTCTAATCTTCTTCCCTTAAAATCACCTTCATATCCTCTAAAATCTACATGGTATCAGAGCAGTTAAGGTCCTAAACAAGATCTTAAACTCGTTCATATCCCTCAAACACTTCAAATCACTCTGTTTATTTTCTTTCTCGGGTGTACTATTCACCAAAAATTTCAAGTCATGGAAAGGTCCAAGAATATGGTTCTACCAGTTATTCTCAAGGGGAATAACTATATTTTGTGGTCCAGAACCACAAAGACAGTCCTAAGAGGAAGAGGGCTGTGGGAGTATGTTGATAGCTTGGTGGGAAACGCTGAAGAAGGAAGGGCTGAAGATGGCGGTTTGACAGAGAGGAAGCGGGAGCAAGAAGATGCTCAAGTCTTGGCTGCGCTTCAAAGCTCTCTTGAGCCATCTATATTGGCGGCCTATTCATACTGTGAGAACTCCAAGGAGCTATGGGAGACGCTCAAGGGAGTTTATGGAGACACCTCAAACATTTCTAGGATCTTTGAGGTGAAGAAGGCATTGAATGACCTTCAGCAGAATGGGAAGGCGTTCAAGGACTTGTTTGGGGAGTTTAGAGGGTTGTGGGCAGAGCTGGAAATGCTTAGACCTACAACAAACGACCCAAAGGAGTTGA
Source organism: Cardamine chenopodiifolia (assembly GCA_963922655.1). Lineage (NCBI taxonomy): Eukaryota > Viridiplantae > Streptophyta > Magnoliopsida > Brassicales > Brassicaceae > Cardamine > Cardamine chenopodiifolia. The sequence continues at coordinate 8,771,925 of OZ000486.1, read as the reverse complement.
ATGAGAGGAGAGAGCAAGATCAAGTGTTTGGTCTCTTACTCACACTTGATGACTCTTACAAGGGACTCATTCAGCATATCCTTCGATTTGACAAGCTTCCAACATTAAATGAAGTGTGTCAACAAGTTCAGAAGGAGGAAGGTGCTAGAGGGTTGTTTAAACCCGCTAGTGAAATGGCGCATATGGCGCAAAGAAGTTTTGGGCATGGAGAAAGGAGAGCGGTTGAGTGTAGCCATTGTAGAATGAGAGGGCACACTAAGGAGAAGTGCTGGACACTTTACCCGCACTTGAAACCAGCCCGGCTAAGAGGAAGTTTCCAGGGAAGTAATCAAGGTGCTAGAAACTTTGCAGGTGTAACTAGCATGGAAGGAGACCAATTGGTGAGGAAGAGCGATTTGGAGGGCCTCATCAAGAGTATCTCAAAGCTAGCAGAATCTGGTAAAGGTTTCTTTACCTCTAAGGCTAAGAGAAATGTGATAATAGATTCAGGAGCAAGTCATAATATGATTTGTGATGCTAAGTTGCTGGAGAATGTAGAACCTCATAAGGGTAGTGTTAGGATAGCAAACGGGAAAGAAGTTCCAATAGAGGGTGTTGGGGACTTAGAAGTGTTTGGTAAGAGAACTAAAGCCTTATATATCCCAGAATTTACTTCGAATTTGCTATCAGTTCATAAGGAAACTAAGGACTTGAATTGTAAAGTCGTTTTTGGAGTTAATGGTGTTGAGTTTCAGGATAATGAAACCAAAGATGCGATCGGATCAGGAGGTGTGAAAGATGGTTTGTACATATTGAATAAAAAGGATAAAGAGTTGAAAGCGCTTGCGGTCAGTTCGGTTGGATCAAGCCCTTTATGGCATTCTCGCCTTGGTCACCCAAGTCACAAGGTGCTCAGCATGGTCTTGCCCAACCATTCATTACCCAAGAAGGCGTGTGAAGCATGTATTTTGGGGAAGCATTGTAGGAAAGTGTTTCCCGAGTCTACTACTATGTATAAGAAGTCTTTTGAGTTAATACACTCTGATGTATGGTCTGCTCCGTGTACTTCAAGAGATCAATATAAGTACTTTGTTTCCTTCATCGATCAAAAATCAAAGTATACATGGGTAACATTGATGTGCTCTAAGGATCAAGTGCTTGAATCATTTCAGAACTTCTATAACTATGTGCTTAATCAGTATGATACCAAGATTAAGATACTAAGAAGTGATAATGGCGGAGAATACATGAGCATACGGTTTAGGGAGTTTGTGAATGAGAAAGGGATAGTACATCAGACAACTTGCGCCTATACACCTCAACAAAATGGGATAGCAGAGAGGAAGAATAGACATTTGTTAGAAGTGGCTAGGAGCATGATGTTTGATAGGGGAGTTCCTAAGAATCTGTGGGGAGATGCAGTGATGGCGGCAGCTTACTTAATCAACCGCATACCCACTGAAAGCTTGAGTTACAAGTCACCATTTGAAGTTTTGAATGGTGTGAAGCCGAGTATCAGTCACTTGAGAGTCTTTGGGTGTAGATGTTACGTTCTTGTTCCAGAAGCACAAAGAAATAAGTTAGAGCCGAAGAGTATTAAGTGTGTGTTTGTGGGATACTCAAGCACTCAAAAGGGATACAAATGTCTTAACCCAGAGAGTAATAGAATGTATGTGTCAAGGGAGGTGCAATTTGAGGAAGAGTATGGTTACTTTGAGAAAAAGAAATGGGAAGAATTAGATGAGATTGTGAACTCAAATGCAGATAGAGATGAAGTTCTAAGAAGCATTTGGGAAAGCATAGATGGCCGGGAGAGTGATGATAATGAGCAGAGGGGTGAAGAAGAAGTAGAAGAAAGTGAGCAGCTTCCGATAGTTCCAGATACTGTACCATTAGACCCAGAACTGGTAGAAGAAGAGTAGAGTACAAGAGGGGAGGGGGAGATAGAATCTGAAGAAGTGGAAGAAGTGCAAGCTCCTCAGTTAAGAAGAAGCCAAAGGATAAGACACGGACCTGAAAATTGGAAAAATACTAGAGTGTATTACAATGGGATGGCTATGGCTCATCAAGATCACATGGGAACTGAGGTTGTGCTTGGGATAAGAGAGGGATGTACTGGGCGTACGGCAGGCTTAGATCCTGATCCTATAGGCGACAGCGTCTCCTTCTTGTCCCCTAAGCATAACACCGCACAAGAAGAGAAGATAGCCATAAGATATCCTATTGAGGAATACTACTCGATATCTAATACTCCAGCTGATCATCAGGCATTTCTGAGCACTATTGATAGAAAAGTACCTAATTCTTATGAGGAAGCAAGCATGGACAAGTTATGGGTTGATGCCATGGGGGAAGAGATTGCATCTATGTTGAGAAATAATACTTGGGACTTGACAAAATTGCCCAGCGGGAAGAAACTTGTGGGATGTAGATGGGTGTATACTATCAAATACAAGAGCAACGGTGAAATTGAGAGGTATAAAGCTAGACTAGTGGCAAAAGGATATACACAAGTATATGGAGAAGATTATACTGAAACTTTTGCTCCAGTAGCGAAGTTGCACTCGGTGAGGGTTCTACTATCCATTGCCATTAATCTGTCATGGAATTTGTGGCAAATGGATGTGAGAAACGCTTTCTTACAAGGGGAATTAGAAGAAGAATTGTTTATGGAACTTCCAGAAGGTTATGGAGCAAGTTTAGATCAAGTGTGTAGATTAAAGAAGGCTATATACGGCTTGAAGCAATCTCCGAGAGCTTGGTACCAACGTTTAAGCCGGTGCCTGTTGGAGAAAGGGTTTGTAAAATCTGAAGCGGATCACTCTCTCTTTACCAAAAAGAGCAAAGAAGGGATAGTTGTGGTGCTCATCTACGTGGATGACATTATTGTTATAGGAAGTGATTGTGAGGAGATGAAACGGACTAAGGATGATCTAAACTCTACTTTTGATATAAAAGACCTAGGAGAGCTCAAATACTTCCTAGGCATTGAGATGAGCAGAGAGACAAAGGGAATGTTTATATCGCAAAGGAAGTATGTGATCGACTTACTAAAAGAAACTGGGAAGCTTGGGTGTAAACCGGCTAAGACTCCTATTGAAGAAGGTTATCAAGAAGAGTGCAACGCGGAGATATGGTCTGACATCAAGCAGTACCAAAGGTTAGTTGGTAAACTAATCTATTTGACCATAACAAGGCCGGATATTTGTTTTGCGGTGAATAAAGTAAGTCAACACATGCAAGCGCCAACAACACACCATTGGGGAATGATTGAAAGGATCTTGAGATATCTAAAAGGGAACCCAGGAAGAGGTGTTTGGCTAGAGTGTCATGGAAGAGCAGATGTAGAAGCGTTTTGTGATGCGGATTGGGCTGGGGATAGACAAGATAGAAAGTCAACAACCGGTTATTGTACATTCGTAGGTGGGAATCTTGTCACCTGGAGAAGCAAAAAACAAAAGGTAATCTCTCTATCTAGTGCTGAAGCTGAGTATAGAGCAATGTGAGAAGCCACAAAAGAAATGATATGGCTGAAGGCGCTTCTACATGACTTGGGAGTTCAAGAAGACAAACCAATGACATTGTATTGTGATAACCAAGCAGCAATACACATAGCTTCAAACCCGATGTTTCATGAAAGGACAAAACACATTGAGGTGGATTGTCATTTCATCCGAGACAAGATTCAGGAGGGAGTTGTGGTTCCCAAGTTTGTGAAGAGTGGAGAACAAATGGCGGATATATTTACCAAGGCTACTTCTTCACGCATCTGTGAATACATCCATGGCAAGATCGGCTTAAACGACCCCTACCAGCCTATCTTGAGGGGGAGTGTTGAGAATATGGATGTGAAGGTCTGTGCACGTGAAAGGAGAGGGGACAATATCAAAGGGACAGAGTTAGCATGTATAGCAAGTGTGTTGGAATATGGTGAAAGCTCAGGAGTAAAAAGAGAAGGTATACCATGCAAAACAAGTAAGGAAGAGAAGAAGAATAAAGTCTTGCTTGGACATGAAATAAAGCACCAATGAGTAGCTAAGATCAACTAAAACGAGACCAAACAAGAAGTGGAGAAGGAACTGAATTGGTTAGAAGCAGACCAGTTTTTTCTCACTCAGCACAAGTGGAGCAAGTTGCAAAGAGGAGTAGGTGGGAGCAGTTGGGAGAAGCATGGCTCGCCTATACTTGTGTAGAGGTGTTGGTGAGATATTTTTCACTCAATAATTCATGTAAAGCGTGCATATATGTGTATGGGATTGTAAGGAAACATGACACACGAAAATATTGAAGTTCTTCTCTAAAAAACTTCTATTCATCATCTTCATTACTCTTCTCTTCTAATCTTCTTCCCTTAAAATCACCTTCATATCCTCTAAAATCTACACGGAAGACCATATCCCTTATGAAGACATTGCGCTAATAAGTCTTCATTTTCTTTCCATTTATTTCCATATGTATTTAATACTTTGTTTGGGGGTCCAACATATGTATATGTTGGTTCTTTGGGCCATTTGTGTAATAAGTAAACTTCAGACTAAAGGCTTTTCATATATAAGGGACTTAAACAGACTATAATGAGGATTAGATCTGAACTAGAAATCAAATATGGAAGAGTTTTTCTTTTTTCTTATTCTTGAGTTATTCGAGCCAAAACCCTTCACACATAGAAGCCTAGCTCGGTGTTGAAGTTCTGGTTGTATCAAGAAGCTTTCACAATTCTTGTGGTTCGCCACATCAATACACCTTCACTCCATTGTTAGAACTAGGGGGAGTATTAATCAAGCTTATCATCAAGGGAGCTTAGGGAAGATGGTTGTATTTGGGTGTCCGTACAAGTCCGTACGGATCCGTACAAGGCTGTACAAGACCGTACAACCTTAGCGAGCCTCCGGAACATTTGCGGAAGCCTTCGAGAGTCTTCTAGAAGCTTGGAAACGTTTGGACCATGCACCAAGCCACTTGAGTGTCCAGGTGCATTGGCACCTTGTCCTTGGTCTTCCTTCTTATCCATTTGGTCAAGGAAGGGGCTGGAAACAGGCTGGCATGGTCAAGGACGCCCAAAGACTACACTCCTAATGGCTGGTTCAAATTAAAGTTAAACCTAGGTTCCCTTGTAATTCTCCTATAAATATGCTATGTATTTCACAAATATCAATAAGAAATTCTTCTCTAATATTCTACTATGGTGTTTCTTCTAGTTTATCTCAAAAGCTCTCATTTATAATCTCTAAAATCTAACATGGTATCAGAGCATTGATCTTGCTCCTATCTATTCTGCTTTATTCTTGGTTATTCTCCATCATTCTCCATCATTTCTCCATCATTCTCCATCATTTCTCCATTAATTCTCCATCATTTCTCCATCAGTTCTTGTCATTTCTACTCATTCTCCACGTTTTCTTCTTTATTTTCTCCTTTCTCACGCTGCTAGCTTCATTTCTCTCTGAGAAAAATTCCTCAAATCCATTGGTGCTGAGTTGAGAAAGTTGCTAGCTTTGTGATTTTCACTTCATTTTCTTCCTTTCACGTTGCTAGCCTCATTTCTCTCTGAGAGAAATTCCTCAAATCCATTGGTGCTGAGTTGAGAAAGTTGCTAGCTTTGTGATTAAACACCAAGAAAATCATGGAAAATCTAAAAACCATGATCATTCCAGTTACCCTCAAAGGGAATAATTACTTGCTGTGGGCAAGAACAACTAAGACTACTTTGTGTGGAAGAGGTTTGTGGAGACACATTGAGATCACACAAAACCCTAAAGAAGACACACAAGATGAAGAAAATGAGACCAAGACCGAGGAGGAAATCAAATGGTTTCAAGAAGACCAAACGGTTTTGGGTCTCCTTCAAAACTCACTAGACCCATCAATCCTAGAGGCATACTCTTATTGTGACACTGCAAAGGAGCTTTGGGATACACTAAAGAATGTCAACGGGAACATCTCCAACTTGACCCGGGTCTTCGAAGTAAAAAGGGCAATCAACAATCTCAATCAAGAGGATCTAGAATTTACTCAACACTTTGGGAAATTTAGATCTCTTTGGGCTGAATTAGAGATGTTACGTCCAAACACAATGGATTTTTCAATCATTGAAGAAAGAAGAGAACAAGATAAGGTCTTCGGTTTGCTTCTCACACTTAATCCGGCATTTAACGACCTCATAAAGCATATCTTAAGATCGGAGAAGCTCCCTAGACTTGATGAAGTTTGTGCACAAATTCAAAAGGAACAAGGGTCCTTTGGTCTCTTTAGTGGTAAACAAGAACTCCCAATGGCTAATAAGGGCAATTACCAACCAAATCAAAGCTACAAAGGCAAGAATAGGAAAACATGCGATCATTGCAAGAAGGATGGTCATACAAAGGAGGATTGCTGGATCCTTCATCCACATCTCAAGCCCAAAGATTGGCATCCAAGGGAATTCAAGCCAAGAAAGTTCCAAGCTCATCAAGCACAAGAAACGCCAAGCTCATCAAACTCAACAAAACAACCTCAAACCGAAAGCTTGAAGCAAGGAGATGAGATGGCCATGGTAGCATATTCAAATGACGTGGTGCGCAAGTCAGACTTAGAAGCACTCATTCGATCCATCGCCGCACTAAAGCAGTCCGGTATCACATACTTTGCTACTAAACCTAATAAGACTAGCACCTCTCTTGTTATTGATTCTAGAGCTTCTCATCACATGATTAGTAATCCAAATTTGATTAGTAACATTAAAACTGCTAGTGGAAATGTAGTGATTGCTAATGGTGATAGGATACCGGTTAAAGGAATAGGAAGTTTAAAACTATTTGACAAAGAATCTCAAACTTTCTACATGCCATCTTTCACTTCGAATCTTGTATCGGTTAAGAGAGCTACTACTGATCTTGATGCTTATGCTATCTTTGGGCCTAATAGTTTCCATTTTCAGGATATTAAAACCGGAAGGGTTCTTGGAGAAGGAAACACAAAAGGAGACTTATACATCTTAGAAGATTCTTCAAGCAATCCTACTTTATCAAGTTTTAATTCATGCATAGCTAGTAGTTCTAATGCAATATGGCACGCTAGATTGGGACATCCTCACTCGCGTGCCTTGGAAATAATATTGCCTAATATTTCGTTTAATAACTCGGTTTGTGAGTCTTGTATTTTAGGAAAACATTGTAAAAGTGTATTTCCTAAGTCCTCTACCATATATGAAAAATGTTTTGATTTGGTCCACTCGGATGTATGGACTTCCCCATGTTTATCAAGAGATAATAATAAGTACTTTGTGACATTCATTGATGAAAAGTCGAAATACACTTGGATCACCTTAATGCCATCTAAAGATAGAGTATTTGACGCTTTCATTAATTTTCAGAACTACATTACTAATCAATTCAAAACAAATGTTAAGGTACTTCGAACGGATAATGGAGGGGAATATACAAGCCACAAATTCAAAGAACACCTAGCTAAGCATGGAATTATCCACCAAACGAGCTGCCCATACACACCTCAACAAAATGGTGTAGCTGAAAGAAAGAATAGACATCTCATGGAAGTAGCTAGAGCTATGATGTTCCATTCCAACTTGCCAAGAAACTTCTGGGGAGATGCAGTCATGACGGCTTGCTATCTTATCAACCGAATTCCAACAAGAGTCCTAAAGGATGTCTCTCCCTTTGAAGTTTTAAATCACAATAAACCCTATATCAATCACTTACGAGTTCTTGGGTGTTTGTGTTTTGTATTTGTCCCAGGTACTCAGAGGGAAAAACTAGAAGCCAAAAGCACAAGATGTGTATTCATAGGCTATTCTACCACTCAAAAGGGGTATAAGTGCTATGACCCCATCCGGAAGTGTACCCTGGTTTCAAGAGACGTGGAGTTCATAGAAAACCAAGGGTACTTTGACAAGAAACAAAATTGGGATAGCATTAAAGACCTAGCCCGTTCTCCTTCAGATAGAACCGCCAGCTTAGAGTTCTTACTCAATCATTTGGGAAATCTGGCTCCAAGAGACTCTCATCAAGAGCAACCAGATCATCAGCCACAAGAAGGACCAAATTCTGAAAATAACAGTGAAGAAGAAGCAAACAACTTGGATAATGGTAATCAAGACCAAGCTCATCATGAAGAAGAATCCACTGGAGGAATGGAGCCAATGGTTAGTCAAGACCATGAGAGTGAAGAAATTAGTGCTCCTCAGCTTAGAAGAAGTACAAGGCTGAAGTATGGACCAGATCATTGGAAACAAACAAGGGTCTATTACAACAGCCAAGCCGTGGCTCATCCTCTCCAAGCGGTTTGTTCTCTTGCCCTCTTGCCATCAGAACACAAAGCATTCCTTGGAAAGATTGATCAACACCAAATTCCGAGCTCCTATGAAGAAGCAAAAGAACACAAAGAATGGTTAGCTGCTGTGGATGCTGAGATAGGGGCAATGGATAAGAATCATACTTGGGATGAAACTGAGCTTCCAAAGGGAAAGAAGGCAGTAAGTTCCAAGTGGGTATTTACAATCAAATATCAATCTAATGGGGAGATTGAGCGGTACAAAGCCAGATTGGTAGCCAGAGGTTTCACCCAGACATATGGAGCTGATTATACCGATACTTTTGCGCCAGTGGCAAAGCTTCACACAGTTAGGGTCATCTTGTCCTTAGCCACAAATCTATCATGGGATCTATGGCAAATGGACATGAAGAACGCCTTTCTTCAAGGAGAATTGGAAGAAGAAGTGTACATGACTCCACCACCTGGATTAGAACACTCAATCAGCCCCGGAAAAGTCCTAAGGTTAAGAAAGGCAATTTATGGTCTAAAGCAATCACCAAGGGCCTGGTATCATAAACTGAGCTTCACTCTTGTTGCTCGAGGATTTAGCCGGTCAGAAGCCGACCATACCTTGTTCACTCACCAGAGCTCCCGTGGGCTTATTGTGGTATTGGTTTATGTGGATGACTTGATCATCTCAGGTAGTGATCAAGTTGGGATTCAAGAAACCAAATCCTTCCTTAAGTCTGTTTTTGATATCAAAGACTTGGGAGAGCTTAAGTATTTCCTAGGGATAGAGATATGCCGATCCTCGGAAGGCCTATTTCTATCACAAAGGAAATATTCTCTTGATTTATTGCAGGAGACAAGAAAGCTAGGATCCAAACCAGCTAAGACCCCACTTGAAGATGGCTACAAGGTCAAGAGAAAGGGGGAGAAAGAAGATGATCCGCTTGACAAGCCATTTGAAGACCCAACACAATATCGGCGCCTAGTTGGTAAGCTCATCTATTTGACTATTACACGGCCTGACTGATGTTTTGCTGTGAATCAGGTTAGCCAACATATGAAGGAACCAACCGTGCATCATTGGAACATGGTGGAAAGAATATTGAGATACATCAAAGGTTCACCTGGCCAAGGAATTTGGATGGGGAAGAATGGCAACACTGAGATAGTTGGATACTGCGATGCGGACTATGCGGGAGACACTATGGATAGGAAGTCTACAACTGGCTACTGTACTTTCATTGGAGGCAATCTAGTAACTTGGAAGTCTAAGAAGCAGAAGGTTGTGTCATGCTCAAGTGCGGAGTCAGAATATAGAGCAATGAGGAAGCTGACAAATGAATTAGTTTGGTTGAAGGCTCTTCTCAAGGATCTTGGCATAGAAACTTCAAGTCCCATCACAATGCATTGTGACAATCAGGCAGCCATTCATATAGCAACCAATCCAGTATTTCACGAGAGGACCAAGCACATTGAGATTGACTGCCACAAAGTTAGAGAGAAGATCATAGAAGGAGTGATACTTGCATGTTACACCAAGAGTGAAGACCAGTTGGCTGACATCTTCACCAAGGCTGCTAGCCTCAAAGTTTGCAACCACATCCACAGCAAACTTGGGTTAGTAGACCTTACTCATCCTTGATAATACTTGCCTGTTCCGGGAAGACCACACTCTTTTTCCCTTACCACGGTTTTGTCCCACTGGGTTTTCCATGGTAAGGTTTTTAATGAGGTGGTAGTCCCGGTTCCCAAACTTAGCCTTCATTCCAACACTCCGGCTAAGTTTGAGGGGGAGTATTAATCAAGCTTATCATCAAGGGAGCTTAGGGAAGATGGTTGGATTTGGGTGTCCGTACAAGTCCGTACAAGTCCGTACGGATCCGTACAAGGCCGTACAAGACCGTACAACCTTAGCGAGCCTCCGGAACATTTGAGGAAGCCTTCGAGAGTCTTCTAGAAGCTTGGAAACGTTTGGACCATGCACCAAGCCACTTGAGTGTCCAGGTGCATTGGCACCTTGTCCTTGGTCTTCCTTCTTATCCATTTGGTCAAGGAAGGGGCTGGAAACAGGCTGGCATGGTCAAAGACGTCCAAAGACTACACTCCTATTGGCTGGTTCAAATTAAAGTTAAACCTAGGATCCCTTGTAATTCTCCTATAAATATGCTATGTATTTCACAAAGATCAATAAGAAATTCTTCTCTAATATTCTACTATAGTGTTTTTTCTAGTTTATCTCAAAAGCTCTCATTTATAATCTCTAAAATCTAACACCTAGATCGAGCATCTCTTTAGGTTTCCTAGCACTAAACCTCCGCTTCTATCCATTAGTCAGCTTAAGGTTAGATAGAGAATTTCTCCAATTCTCAGCTCCATATCCAGATCAAGCCTTGAAGAAGAATCTTCCTGCCAGGTTGTTTCGTTTTCTATATAGGGTGTGGGCAAGTTTTGAGGACGAAAATTATAGAAGAGGGAAGGGATGATGGGCCCCAAGCCCTGGCGCACACGAAAGAAGGAAGGGAGCGCGCACTTACAAGGGCTTGGATCTCTATTAGATTCTGTATACAGCCAGACCCTAGGCCTAATTCGAGTCCATGTCTGACCATCTCCAGAAGCCGACTAGCCATGAAGTATGAAGAAGACATCCAAGGATCAAGCTCGAGCTCACCCGGCCATCCGGATCATGTGAGAGCTTCTAAATAACCTTTGAATCTCTTTGACCTGAACCAGCTTTGGGAAGTAAGGACATTGTGTCTCCACCCTCACACAAGTGTGAAGACACCCCTAAGTCATTAGAAGAAATTTTACTCTTTTTCCTACTTTTGTTTGTTCGATAAGCTATACCGTGGGAGTTGTAATGATGCAGAAAGATCTAGTATATCTACACTTCATTCCACTTGTTATTCAGCTTGGAAATAATCCATGCCAAGATTGGAAAGGAAGGAAGGGAAGACCATATCCCTTATGAAGACATTGCGCTAATAAGTCTTCATTTTCTTTCCATTTATTTCCATATGTATTTAATACTTTGTTTGGGGGTCCAACATATGTATATGTTGGTTCTTTGGGCCATTTGTGTAATAAGTAAACTTCAGACTAAAGGCTTTTCATATATAAGGGACTTAAACAGACTATAATGAGGATTAGATCTGAACTAGAAATAAAATATGGAAGAGTTTTTCTTTTTTCTTATTCTTCATTTATTCGAGCCAAAACCCTTCACACATAGAAGCCTAGCTCGGTGTTGAAGTTCTGGTTGTATCAAGAAGCTTTCACAATTCTTGTGGTTCACCACATCAATACACCTTCACTCCATTGTTGGAACCTAGATCGAGCATCTCTTTAGGTTTCCTAGCACTAAACCTTCGCTTCTATCCATTATTCAGCTTAAGATTAGATAGAGAATCTCTCCAATTCTCAGCTCCATATCTGGATCAAGCCTTGAAGAAGGAGCTTCCTGCTAGGTTGTTTCGTTTCTATATAAGGTGTGGGCAAGTTTTGAGGACGAAAATTATAGCAGAGGGAAGGGATGATGGGCCCCAAGCCCTAGCGCACACGGAAGAAGGAAGGGAGCGCACATTTACAAGGGATTGGGTCTACATTGAACAAACAAATGTGTGAGAGCTTCTAAACAACCTTTGAATATCTTTGACCTGAACCAGCTTTGGGAAGTAAGGACATTGTGTCTCCACCCTCACACAAGTGTGAAGACACCCCTAAGTCATTAGAAGAAACTTTACTCTTTTTCCTACTTTTGTTTGTTCGATAAGCTATACCGTGGGAGTTGTAATGAGGCAGCAAGATCTAGTATATCTACACTTCATTCCACTTGTTATTCAGCTTGGAAATAATCCATGCCAAGATTGGAAAGGAAGGAAGGGAAGACCATATCCCTTATGAAGACATTGCGCTAATAAGTCTTCATTTTCTTTCCATTTATTTCCATATGTATTTAATACTTTCTTTAGGGGTCCAACTTAGGTATATGTTGGTTCCTTGGGCCATTTGTGTAATAAGTAAACTTCAGACTTAAGGCTCTTCATATATAATGGATTTAAACAGACTATAATGAGGATTAGATCTGAACTAGAAATTAAATGTGGAAGAGTTTTTCTTCTTTCTTATTCTTGAGTTATTCGAGCCAAAACCCTTCACACATAGAAGCCTAGCTCAGTGTTGAAGTTCTGGTTGTATCAAGAAACTTTCACAATTCTTGTGGTTCACCACATCAATACACCTTCACTCCATTGTTGGAACCTAGATCGAGCATCTCTTTAGGTTTCCTAGCACTAAACCTTCGCTTCTATCCATTATTCAGCTTAAGATTAGATAGAGAATCTCTCCAATTCTCAGCTCCATATCTGGATCAAGCCTTGAAGAAGGAGCTTCCTGCTAGGTTGTTTCGTTTCTATATAAGGTGTGGGCAAGTTTTGAGGACGAAAATTATAGCAGAGGGAAGGGATGATGGGCCCCAAGCCCTAGCGCACACGGAAGAAGGAAGGGAGCGCATATTTACAAGGGATTGGGTCTACATTGAACAAACAAATGTGTGAGAGCTTCTAAACAACCTTTGAATATCTTTGACCTGAACCAGCTTTGGGAAGTAAGGACATTGTGTCTCCACCCTCACACAAGTGTGAAGACACCCCTAAGTCATTAGAAGAAACTTTACTCTTTTTCCTACTTTTGTTTGTTCGATAAGCTATACCGTGGGAGTTGTAATGAGGCAGCAAGATCTAGTATATCTACACTTCATTCCACTTGTTATTCAGCTTGGAAATAATCCATGCCAAGATTGGAAAGGAAGGAAGGGAAGACCATATCCCTTATGAAGATATTGCGCTAATAAGTCTTCATTTTCTTTCCATTTATTTCCATATGTATTTAATACTTTGTTTGGGGGTCCAACATATGTATATGTTGGTTCTTTGGGCCATTTGTGTAATAAGTAAACTTCAAACTAAAGGCTTTTCATATATAAGGGACTTAAACAGACTATAATGAGGATTAGATCTGAACTAGAAATCAAATATGGAAGAGTTTTTCTTTTTTCTTATTCTTCATTTATTCGAGCCAAAACCCTTCACACATAGAAGCCTAGCTCGGTGTGGAAGTTCTGGTTGTATCAAGAAGCTTTCACAATTCTTGTGGTTCACCACATCAATACACCTTCACTCCATTGTTGGAACCTAGATCGAGCATCTCTTTAGGTTTCCTAGCACTAAACCTCCGCTTCTATCCATTAGTCAGCTTAAGGTTAGATAGAGAATTTCTCCAATTCTCAGCTCCATATCCAGATCAAGACTTGAAGAAGAATCTTCCTGCTAGGTTGTTTCGTTTCTATATAGGGTGTGGGCAAGTTTTGAGGACGAAAATTATAGCAGAGGGAAGGGATGATGGGCCCCAAGCCCTAGCGCACACGGAAGAAGGAAGGGAGCGCACATTTACAAGGGATTGGGTCTACATTGAACAAACAAATGTGCGAGAGCTTCTAAACAACCTTTGAATATCTTTGACCTGAACCAGCTTTGGGAAGTAAGGACATTGTGTCTCCACCCTCACACAAGTGTGAAGACACCCCTAAGTCATTAGAAGAAACTTTACTCTTTTTCCTACTTTTGTTTGTTCGATAAGCTATACCGTGGGAGTTGTAATGAGCCAGAAAGATCTAGTATATCTACACTTCATTTCACTTCTTATTCAGCTTGGAAATAATCCATGCCAAGATTGGAAAGGAAGGAAGGGAAGACCATATCCCTTATGAAGACATTGCGCTAATATGTCTTCATTTTCTTTCCATTTATTTCCATATGTATTTAATACTTTGTTTGGGGGTCCAACTTATGTATATGTTGGTTCTTTGGGCCATTTGTGTAATAAGTAAACTTCAGACTAAAGGCTTTTCATATATAAGGGACTTAAACAGACTATAATGAGGATTAGATCTGAACTAGAAATCAAATATGGAAGAGTTTTTCTTTTTTCTTATTCTTCATTTATTCGATCCAAAACCCTTCACACATAGAAGCCTAGCTCGGTGTTGAAGTTCTGGTTGTATCAAGAAGCTTTCACAATTCTTGTGGTTCACCACATCAATACACCTTCACTCCATTGTTGGAACCTAGATCGAGCATCTCTTTAGGTTTCCTAGCACTAAACCTTCGCTTCTATCCATTATTCAGCTTAAGATTAGATAGAGAATCTCTCCAATTCTCAGCTCCATATCCGGATCAAGCCTTGAAGAATGAGCTTCCTGCTAGGTTGTTTCGTTTCTATATAAGGTGTGGGCAAGTTTTGAGGACGAAAATTATAGCAGAGGGAAGGGATGATGGGCCCCAAGCCCTAGCGCACACGAAAGAAGGAAGGGAGCGCACATTTACAAGGGATTGGGTCTCCATTGAACAAACAAATGAGTGAGAGCTTCTAAACAACCTTTGAATCTCTTTGACCTGAACCAGCTTTGGGAAGTAAGGACATTGTGTATCCACCCTCACACAAGTGTGAAGACACCCCTAAGTCATTAGAAGAAACTTTACTCTTTTTCCTACTTTTGTTTGTTCGATAAGCTATACCGTGGGAGTTGTAATGAGGCAGCAAGATCTAGTATATCTACACTTCATTCCACTTGTTATTCAGCTTGGAAATAATCCATGCCAAGATTGGAAAGGAAGGAAGGGAAGACCATATCCCTTATGAAGATATTGCGCTAATAAGTCTTCATTTTCTTTCCATTTATTTCCATATGTATTTAATACTTTGTTTGGGGGTCCAACATATGTATATGTTGGTTCTTTGGGCCATTTGTGTAATAAGTAAACTTCAAACTAAAGGCTTTTCATATATAAGGGACTTAAACAGACTATAATGAGGATTAGATCTGAACTAGAAATCAAATATGGAAGAGTTTTTCTTTTTTCTTATTCTTCATTTATTCGATCCAAAACCCTTCACACATAGAAGCCTAGCTCGGTGTGGAAGTTCTGGTTGTATCAAGAAGCTTTCACAATTCTTGTGGTTCACCACATCAATACACCTTCACTCCATTGTTGGAACCTAGATCGAGCATCTCTTTAGGTTTCCTAGCACTAAACCTCCGCTTCTATCCATTAGTCAGCTTAAGGTTAGATAGAGAATTTCTCCAATTCTCAGCTCCATATCCAGATCAAGACTTGAAGAAGAATCTTCCTGCTAGGTTGTTTCGTTTCTATATAGGGTGTGGGCAAGTTTTGAGGACGAAAATTATAGAAGAGGGAAGGGATGATGGGCCCCAAGCCCTGGCGCACACGAAAGAAGGAAGGGAGCGCGCACTTACAAGGGATTGGATCTCTATTGGATTCTGTATACAGCCAGACCCTAGGCCTAATTGGAGTCCATGTCTGACCATCTCCAGAAGCTGACTAGCCGTGACGTATGAAGAAGACATCCAAGGATCAAGCTCGAGCTCACCCGGCCATACGGATCATATGAGAGCTTCTAAATAACCTTTGAATCTCTTTGACCTGAACCAGCTTTGGGAAGTAAGGACATTGTGTCTCCACCCTCACACAAGTGTGAAGACACCCCTAAGTCATTAGAAGAAACTTTACTCTTTTTCCTACTTTTGTTTGTTCGATAAGCTATACCGTGGGAGTTGTAATGAGGCAGAAAGATCTAGTATATCTACACTTCATTTCACTTGTTATTCAGCTTGGAAATAATCCATGCCAAGATTGGAAAGGAAGGAAGGGAAGACCATATCCCTTATGAAGACATTGCGCTAATAAGTCTTCATTTTCTTCCCATTTATTTCCATATGTATTTAATACTTTGTTTGGGGGTCCAACATATGTATATGTTGGTTCTTTGGGCCATTTGTGTAATAAGTAAACTTCAGACTAAAGGCTTTTCATATATAAGGGACTTAAACAGACTATAATGAGGATTAGATCTGAACTAGAAATCAAATATGGAAGAGTTTTTCTTTTTTCTTATTCTTCATTTATTCGATCCAAAACCCTTCACACATAGAAGCCTAGCTCGGTGTTGAAGTTCTGGTTGTATCAAGAAGCTTTCACAATTCTTGTGGTTCACCACATCAATACACCTTCACTCCATTGTTGGAACCTAGATCGAGCATCTCTTTAGGTTTCCTAGCACTAAACCTTCGCTTCTATCCATTATTCAGCTTAAGATTAGATAGAGAATCTCTCCAATTCTCAGCTCCATATCCGGATCAAGCCTTGAAGAATGAGCTTCCTGCTAGGTTGTTTCGTTTCTATATAAGGTGTGGGCAAGTTTTGAGGACGAAAATTATAGCAGAGGGAAGGGATGATGGGCCCCAAGCCCTAGCGCACACGAAAGAAGGAAGGGAGCGCACATTTACAAGGGATTGGGTCTCCATTGAACAAACAAATGAGTGAGAGCTTCTAAACAACCTTTGAATCGCTTTGACCTGAACCAGCTTTGGGAAGTAAGGACATTGTGTCTCCACCCTCACACAAGTGTGAAGACACCCCTAAGTCATTAGAAGAAACTTTACTCTTTTTCCTACTTTTGTTTGTTCGATAAGCTATACCGTGGGAGTTGTAATGAGGCAGCAAGATCTAGTATATCTACACTTCATTCCACTTGTTATTCAGCTTGGAAATAATCCATGCCAAGATTGGAAAGGAAGGAAGGGAAGACCATATCCCTTATGAAGATATTGCGCTAATAAGTCTTCATTTTCTTTCCATTTATTTCCATATGTATTTAATACTTTGTTTGGGGGTCCAACATATGTATATGTTGGTTCTTTGGGCCATTTGTGTAATAAGTAAACTTCAGACTAAAGGCTTTTCATAAATAAGGGAGCTAAACAGACTATAATGAGGATTAGATCTGAACTAGAAATCAAATATGGAAGAGTTTTTCTTTTTTCTTATTCTTCATTTATTCGAGCCAAAACCCTTCACACATAGAAGCCTAGCTCGGTGTGGAAGTTCTGGTTGTATCAAGAAGATTTCACAATTCTTGTGGTTCACCACATCAATACACCTTCACTCCATTGTTGGAACCTAGATCGAGCATCTCTTTAGGTTTCCTAGCACTAAACCTCCGCTTCTATCCATTAGTCAGCTTAAGGTTAGATTGAGAATTTCTCCAATTCTCAGCTCCATATCCAGATCAAGACTTGAAGAAGAATCTTCCTGCTAGGTTGTTTCGTTTCTATATAGGGTGTGGGCAAGTTTTGAGGACGAAAATTATAGAAGAGGGAAGGGATGATGGGCCCCAAGCCCTGGCGCACACGAAAGAAGGAAGGGAGCGCGCACTTACAAGGGATTGGATCTCTATTGGATTCTGTATACAGCCAGACCCTAGGCCTAATTGGAGTCCATGTCTGACCATCTCCAGAAGCTGACTAGCCGTGACGTATGAAGAAGACATCCAAGGATCAAGCTCGAGCTAACCCGGCCATACGGATCATATGAGAGCTTCTAAATAACCTTTGAATCTCTTTGACCTGAACCAGCTTTGGGAAGTAAGGACATTGTGTCTCCACCCTCACACAAGTGTGAAGACACCCCTAAGTCATTAGAAGAAACTTTACTCTTTTTCTTACTTTTGTTTGTTCGATAAGCTATACCGTGGGAGTTGTAATGAGGCAGAAAGATCTAGTATATCTACACTTCATTTCTCTTGTTATTCAGCTTGGAAATAATCCATGCCAAGATTGGAAAGGAAGGAAGGGAAGACCATATCCCTTATGAAGACATTGCGCTAATAAGTCTTCATTTTCTTTCCATTTATTTCCATATGTATTTAATACTTTGTTTCGGGGTCCAACATATGTATATGTTGGTTCTTTGGGCCATTTGTGTAATAAGTAAACTTCAGACTAAAGGCTTTTCATATATAAGGGACTTAAACAGACTATAATGAGGATTAGATCTGAACTAGAAATCAAATATGGAAGAGTTTTTCTTTTTTCTTATTCTTCATTTATTCGATCCAAAACCCTTCACACATAGAAGCCTAGCTCGGTGTGGAAGTTCTGGTTGTATCAAGAAGCTTTCACAATTCTTGTGGTTCACCACATCAATACACCTTCACTCCATTGTTGGAACCTAGATCGAGCATCTCTTTAGGTTTCCTAGCACTAAACCTCCGCTTCTATCCATTAGTCAGCTTAAGGTTAGATAGAGAATTTCTCCAATTCTCAGCCCCATATCCAGATCAAGCCTTGAAGAAGAATCTTCCTGCTAGGTTGTTTCGTTTCTATATAGGGTGTGGGCAAGTTTTGAGGACGAAAATTATAGAAGAGGAATGGGATAATGGGCCCCAAGCCCAGGCGCACACGAAAGAAGGAAGGGAGCGCGCACTTACAAGGGATTGGATCTCTATTGGATTCTGTATACAGCCAGACCCTAGGCCTAATTGGAGTCCATGTCTGACCATCTCCAGAAGCTGACTAGCCGTGACGTATGAAGAAGACATCCAAGGATCAAGCTCGAGCTCACCCGGCCATACGGATCATATGAGAGCTTCTAAATAACCTTTGAATCTATTTGACCTGAACCAGCTTTGGGAAGTAAGGACATTGTGTCTCCACCCTCACACAAGTGTGAAGACACCCCTAAGTCATTAGAAGAAACTTTACACTTTTTCCTACTTTTGTTTGTTCGATAAGCTATACCGTGGGAGTTGTAATGAGGCAGTAAGATCTAGTATATCTACACTTCATTCCACTTGTTATTCAGCTTGGAAATAATCCATGCCAAGATTGGAAAGGAAGGAAGGGAAGACCATATCCCTTATGAAGACATTGCGCTAATAAGTCTTCATTTTCTTTCCATTTATTTCCATATGTATTTAATACTTTGTTTGGGGGTCCAACATATGTATATGTTGGTTCTTTGGGCCATTTTTGTAATAAGTAAACTTCAGACTAAAGGCTTTTCATATATAAGGGACTTAAACAGACTATAATGAGGATTAGATCTGAACTAGAAATCAAATATGGAAGAGTTTTTCCTTTTTCTTATTCTTCATTTATTCGAGCCAAAACCCTTCACACATAGAAGCCTAGCTTGGTGTTGAAGTTCTTGTTGTATCAAGAAGCTTTCACAATTCTTGTGGTTCACCACATCAATACACCTTCACTCCATTGTTGGAACCTAGATCGAGCATCTCTTTAGGTTTCCTAGCACTAAACCTTCGCTTCTATGAATTATTCAGCTTAAGATTAGATAGAGAATCTCTCCAATTCTCAGCTCCATATCCGGATCAAGCCTTGAAGAAGGAGCTTCCTGCTAGGTTGTTTCGTTTCTATATAAGGTGAGGGCAAGTTTTGAGGAAGAAAATTATAGCAGAGGGAAGGGATGATGGGCCCCAAGCCCTAGCGCACACGAAAGAAGGAAGGGAGCGCACATTTACAAGGGATTGGGTCTCCATTGAACAAACAAATGTGTGAGAGCTTTCAAACAACCTTTGAATCTCTTTGACCTGAACCAGCTTTGGGAAGTAAGGACATTGTGTCTCCACCCTCACACAAGTGTGAAGACACCCCTAAGTCATTAGAAGAAACTTTACTCTTTTTCCTACTTTTGTTTGTTCGATAAGCTATACCGTGGGAGTTGTAATGAGGCAGCAAGATCTAGTATATCTACACTTCATTCCACTTGTTATTCAGCTTGGAAATAATCCATGCCAAGATTGGAAAGGAAGGAAGGGAAGACCATATCCCTTATGAAGATATTGCGCTAATAAGTCTTCATTTTCTTTCCATTTATTTCCATATGTATTTAATACTTTGTTTGGGGGTCCAACATATGTATATGTTGGTTCTTTGGGCCATTTGTGTAATAAGTAAACTTCAGACTAAAGGCTTTTCATATATAAGGGACTTAAACAGAATATAATGAGGATTAGATCTGAACTAGAAATCAAATATGGAAGAGTTTTTCTTTTTTCTTATTCTTCATTTATTCGATCCAAAACCCTTCACACATAGAAGCCTAGCTCGGTGTGGAAGTTCTGGTTGTATCAAGAAGCTTTCACAATTCTTGTGGTTCACCACATCAATACACCTTCACTCCATTGTTGGAACCTAGATCGAGCATCTCTTTAGGTTTCCTAGCACTAAACCTCCGCTTCTATCCATTAGTCAGCTTAAGGTTAGATAGAGAATTTCTCCAATTCTCAGCCCCATATCCAGATCAAGCCTTGAAGAAGAATCTTCCTGCTAGGTTGTTTCGTTTCTATATAGGGTGTGGGCAAGTTTTGAGGATGAAAATTATAGAAGAGGGAAGGGATAATGGGCCCCAAGCCCAGGCGCACACGAAAGAAGGAAGGGAGCGCGCACTTACAAGGGATTGGATCTCTATTGGATTCTGTATACAGCCACACCCTAGGCCTAATTGGAGTCCATGTCTGACCATCTCTAGAAGCCGACTAGCCGTGAAGTATGAAGAAGACATCCAAGGATCAAGCTCGAGCTCACCCGGCCATCCGGATCATGTGAGAGCTTCTAAATAACCTTTGAATCTCTTAGACCTGAACCAGCTTTGGGAAGTAAGGACATTGTGTCTCCACCCTCACACAAGTGTGAAGACACCCCTAAGTCATTTGAAGAAACTTTACTCTTTTTCCTACTTTTGTTTGTTCGATAAGCTATACCGTGGGAGTTGTAATGAGGCAGTAAGATCTAGTATATCTACACTTCATTCCACTTGTTATTCAGCTTGGAAATAATCCATGCCAAGATTGGAAAGGAAGGAAGGGAAGACCATATCCCTTATGAAGATATTGCGCTAATAAGTCTTCATTTTCTTTCCATTTATTTCCATATGTATTTAATACTTTGTTTGGGGGTCCAACATATGTATATGTTGGTTCTTTGGGCCATTTTTGTAATAAGTAAACTTCAGACTAAAGGCTTTTCATATATAAGGGACTTAAACAGACTATAATGAGGATTAGATCTGAACTAGAAATCAAATATGGAAGAGTTTTTCCTTTTTCTTATTCTTCATTTATTCGAGCCAAAACCCTTCACACATAGAAGCCTAGCTTGGTGTTGAAGTTCTTGTTGTATCAAGAAGCTTTCACAATTCTTGTGGTTCACCACATCAATACACCTTCACTCCATTGTTGGAACCTAGATCGAGCATCTCTTTAGGTTTCCTAGCACTAAACCTTCGCTTCTATGAATTATTCAGCTTAAGATTAGATAGAGAATCTCTCCAATTCTCAGCTCCATATCCGGATCAAGCCTTGAAGAAGGAGCTTCCTGCTAGGTTGTTTCGTTTCTATATAAGGTGAGGGCAAGTTTTGAGGAAGAAAATTATAGCAGAGGGAAGGGATGATGGGCCCCAAGCCCTAGCGCACACGAAAGAAGGAAGGGAGCGCACATTTACAAGGGATTGGGTCTCCATTGAACAAACAAATGTGTGAGAGCTTTTAAACAACCTTTGAATCTCTTTGACCTGAACCAGCTTTGGGAAGTAAGGACATTGTGTCTCCACCCTCACACAAGTGTGAAGACACCCCTAAGTCATTAGAAGAAACTTTACTCTTTTTCCTACTTTTGTTTGTTCGATAAGCTATACCGTGGGAGTTGTAATGAGGCAGCAAGATCTAGTATATCTACACTTCATTCCACTTGTTATTCAGCTTGGAAATAATCCATGCCAAGATTGGAAAGGAAGGAAGGGAAGACCATATCCCTTATGAAGATATTGCGCTAATAAGTCTTCATTTTCTTTCCATTTATTTCCATATGTATTTAATACTTCTTTTCGGGGTCCAACATATGTATATGTTGGTTCTTTGGGCCATTTGTGTAATAAGTAAACTTCAGACTAAAGGCTTTTCATATATAAGGGACTTAAACAGACTATAATGAGGATTAGATCTGAACTAGAAATCAAATATGGAAGAGTTTTTCTTTTTTCTTATTCTTCATTTATTCGATCCAAAACCCTTCACACATAGAAGCCTAGCTCGGTGTGGAAGTTCTGGTTGTATCAAGAAGCTTTCACAATTCTTGTGGTTCACCACATCAATACACCTTCACTCCATTGTTGGAACCTAGATCGAGCATCTCTTTAGGTTTCCTAGCACTAAACCTCCGCTTCTATCCATTAGTCAGCTTAAGGTTAGATAGAGAATTTCTCCAATTCTCAGCCCCATATCCAGATCAAGCCTTGAAGAAGAATCTTCCTGCTAGGTTGTTTCGTTTCTATATAGGGTGTGGGCAAGTTTTAAGGACGAAAATTATAGAAGAGGGAAGGGATAATGGGCCCCAAGCTCAGGCGCACACGAAAGAAGGAAGGGAGCGCGCACTTACAAGGGATTGGATCTCTATTGGATTCTGTATACAGCCACACCCTAGGCCTAATTGGAGTCCATGTCTGACCATCTCTAGAAGCCGACTAGCCGTGACGTATGAAGAAGACATCCAAGGATCAAGCTCGAGCTCACCCGGCCATCCGGATCATGTGAGAGCTTCTAAATAACCTTTGAATCTCTTTGACCTGAACCAGCTTTGGGAAGTAAGGACATTGTGTCTCCACCCTCACACAAGTGTGAAGACACCCCTAAGTCATTTGAAGAAACTTTACTCTTTTTCCTACTTTTGTTTGTTCGATAAGCTATACCGTGGGAGTTGTAATGAGGCAGTAAGATCTAGTATATCTACACTTCATTCCACTTGTTATTCAGCTTGGAAATAATCCATGCCAAGATTGGAAAGGAAGGAAGGGAAGACCATATCCCTTATGAAGACATTGCGCTAATAAGTCTTCATTTTCTTTCCATTTATTTCCATATGTATTTAATACTTTGTTTGGGGGTCCAACATATGTATATGTTGGTTCTTTGGGCCATTTTTGTAATAAGTAAACTTCAGACTAAAGGCTTTTCATATATAAGGGACTTAAACAGACTATAATGAGGATTAGATCTGAACTAGAAATCAAATATGGAAGAGTTTTTCCTTTTTCTTATTCTTCATTTATTCGAGCCAAAACCCTTCACACATAGAAGCCTAGCTTGGTGTTGAAGTTCTTGTTGTATCAAGAAGCTTTCACAATTCTTGTGGTTCACCACATCAATACACCTTCACTCCATTGTTGGAACCTAGATCGAGCATCTCTTTAGGTTTCCTAGCACTAAACCTTCGCTTCTATGAATTATTCAGCTTAAGATTAGATAGAGAATCTCTCCAATTCTCAGCTCCATATCCGGATCAAGCCTTGAAGAAGGAGCTTCCTGCTAGGTTGTTTCGTTTCTATATAAGGTGAGGGCAAGTTTTGAGGAAGAAAATTATAGCAGAGGGAAGGGATGATGGGCCCCAAGCCCTAGCGCACACGAAAGAAGGAAGGGAGCGCACATTTACAAGGGATTGGGTCTCCATTGAACAAACAAATGTGTGAGAGCTTTTAAACAACCTTTGAATCTCTTTGACCTGAACCAGCTTTGGGAAGTAAGGACATTGTGTCTCCACCCTCACACAAGTGTGAAGACACCCCTAAGTCATTAGAAGAAACTTTACTCTTTTTCCTACTTTTGTTTGTTCGATAAGCTATACCGTGGGAGTTGTAATGAGGCAGCAAGATCTAGTATATCTACACTTCATTCCACTTGTTATTCAGCTTGGAAATAATCCATGCCAAGATTGGAAAGGAAGGAAGGGAAGACCATATCCCTTATGAAGATATTGCGCTAATAAGTCTTCATTTTCTTTCCATTTATTTCCATATGTATTTAATACTTTGTTTCGGGGTCCAACATATGTATATGTTGGTTCTTTGGGCCATTTGTGTAATAAGTAAACTTCAGACTAAAGGCTTTTCATATATAAGGGACTTAAACAGACTATAATGAGGATTAGATCTGAACTAGAAATCAAATATGGAAGAGTTTTTCTTTTTTCTTATTCTTCATTTATTCGATCCAAAACCCTTCACACATAGAAGCCTAGCTCGGTGTGGAAGTTCTGGTTGTATCAAGAAGCTTTCACAATTCTTGTGGTTCACCACATCAATACACCTTCACTCCATTGTTGGAACCTAGATCGAGCATCTCTTTAGGTTTCCTAGCACTAAACCTCCGCTTCTATCCATTAGTCAGCTTAAGGTTAGATAGAGAATTTCTCCAATTCTCAGCCCCATATCCAGATCAAGCCTTGAAGAAGAATCTTCCTGCTAGGTTGTTTCGTTTCTATATAGGGTGTGGGCAAGTTTTGAGGACGAAAATTATAGAAGAGGGAAGGGATAATGGGCCCCAAGCCCAGGCGCACACGAAAGAAGGAAGGGAGCGCGCACTTACAAGGGATTGGATCTCTATTGGATTCTGTATACAGCCACACCCTAGGCCTAATTGGAGTCCATGTCTGACCATCTCTAGAAGCCGACTAGCCGTGAAGTATGAAGAAGACATCCAAGGATCAAGCTCGAGCTCACCCGGCCATCCGGATCATGTGAGAGCTTCTAAATAACCTTTGAATCTCTTAGACCTGAACCAGCTTTGGGAAGTAAGGACATTGTGTCTCCACCCTCACACAAGTGTGAAGACACCCCTAAGTCATTTGAAGAAACTTTACTCTTTTTCCTACTTTTGTTTGTTCGATAAGCTATACCGTGGGAGTTGTAATGAGGCAGTAAGATCTAGTATATCTACACTTCATTCCACTTGTTATTCAGCTTGGAAATAATCCATGCCAAGATTGGAAAGGAAGGAAGGGAAGACCATATCCCTTATGAAGATATTGCGCTAATAAGTCTTCATTTTCTTTCCATTTATTTCCATATGTATTTAATACTTTGTTTGGGGGTCCAACATATGTATATGTTGGTTCTTTGGGCCATTTTTGTAATAAGTAAACTTCAGACTAAAGGCTTTTCATATATAAGGGACTTAAACAGACTATAATGAGGATTAGATCTGAACTAGAAATCAAATATGGAAGAGTTTTTCCTTTTTCTTATTCTTCATTTATTCGAGCCAAAACCCTTCACACATAGAAGCCTAGCTTGGTGTTGAAGTTCTTGTTGTATCAAGAAGCTTTCACAATTCTTGTGGTTCACCACATTAATACACCTTCACTCCATTGTTGGAACCTAGATCGAGCATCTCTTTAGGTTTCCTAGCACTAAACCTTCGCTTCTATGAATTATTCAGCTTAAGATTAGATAGAGAATCTCTCCAATTCTCAGCTCCATATCCGGATCAAGCCTTGAAGAAGGAGCTTCCTGCTAGGTTGTTTCGTTTCTATATAAGGTGAGGGCAAGTTTTGAGGAAGAAAATTATAGCAGAGGGAAGGGATGATGGGCCCCAAGCCCTAGCGCACACGAAAGAAGGAAGGGAGCGCACATTTACAAGGGATTGGGTCTCCATTGAACAAACAAATGTGTGAGAGCTTTTAAACAACCTTTGAATCTCTTTGACCTGAACCAGCTTTGGGAAGTAAGGACATTGTGTCTCCACCCTCACACAAGTGTGAAGACACCCCTAAGTCATTAGAAGAAACTTTACTCTTTTTCCTACTTTTGTTTGTTCGATAAGCTATACCGTGGGAGTTGTAATGAGGCAGCAAGATCTAGTATATCTACACTTCATTCCACTTGTTATTCAGCTTGGAAATAATCCATGCCAAGATTGGAAAGGAAGGAAGGGAAGACCATATCCCTTATGAAGATATTGCGCTAATAAGTCTTCATTTTCTTTCCATTTATTTCCATATGTATTTAATACTTTGTTTCGGGGTCCAACATATGTATATGTTGGTTCTTTGGGCCATTTGTGTAATAAGTAAACTTCAGACTAAAGGCTTTTCATATATAAGGGACTTAAACAGACTATAATGAGGATTAGATCTGAACTAGAAATCAAATATGGAAGAGTTTTTCTTTTTTCTTATTCTTCATTTATTCGATCCAAAACCCTTCACACATAGAAGCCTAGCTCGGTGTGGAAGTTCTGGTTGTATCAAGAAGCTTTCACAATTCTTGTGGTTCACCACATCAATACACCTTCACTCCATTGTTGGAACCTAGATCGAGCATCTCTTTAGGTTTCCTAGCACTAAACCTCCGCTTCTATCCATTAGTCAGCTTAAGGTTAGATAGAGAATTTCTCCAATTCTCAGCCCCATATCGAGATCAAGCCTTGAAGAAGAATCTTCCTGCTAGGTTGTTTCGTTTCTATATAGGGTGTGGGCAAGTTTTGAGGACGAAAATTATAGAAGAGGGATGGGATAATGGGCCCCAAGCTCAGGCGCACACGAAAGAAGGAAGGGAGCGCGCACTTACAAGGGATTGGATCTCTATTGGATTCTGTATACAGCCACACCCTAGGCCTAATTGGAGTCCATGTCTGACCATCTCTAGAAGCCGACTAGCCGTGACGTATGAAGAAGACATCCAAGGATCAAGCTCCAGCTCACCCGGCCATCCGGATCATGTGAGAGCTTCTAAATAACCTTTGAATCTCTTTGACCTGAACCAGCTTTGGGAAGTAAGGACATTGTGTCTCCACCCTCACACAAGTGTGAAGACACCCCTAAGTCATTTGAAGAAACTTTACTCTTTTTCCTACTTTTGTTTGTTCGATAAGCTATACCGTGGGAGTTGTAATGAGGCAGTAAGATCTAGTATATCTACACTTCATTCCACTTGTTATTCAGCTTGGAAATAATCCATGCCAAGATTGGAAAGGAAGGAAGGGAAGACCATATCCCTTATGAAGACATTGCGCTAATAAGTCTTCATTTTCTTTCCATTTATTTCCATATGTATTTAATACTTTGTTTGGGGGTCCAACATATGTATATGTTGGTTCTTTGGGCCATTTTTGTAATAAGTAAACTTCAGACTAAAGGCTTTTCATATATAAGGGACTTAAACAGACTATAATGAGGATTAGATCTGAACTAGAAATCAAATATGGAAGAGTTTTTCCTTTTTCTTATTCTTCATTTATTCGAGCCAAAACCCTTCACACATAGAAGCCTAGCTTGGTGTTGAAGTTCTTGTTGTATCAAGAAGCTTTCACAATTCTTGTGGTTCACCACATCAATACACCTTCACTCCATTGTTGGAACCTAGATCGAGCATCTCTTTAGGTTTCCTAGCACTAAACCTTCGCTTCTATGAATTATTCAGCTTAAGATTAGATAGAGAATCTCTCCAATTCTCAGCTCCATATCCGGATCAAGCCTTGAAGAAGGAGCTTCCTGCTAGGTTGTTTCGTTTCTATATAAGGTGAGGGCAAGTTTTGAGGAAGAAAATTATAGCAGAGGGAAGGGATGATGGGCCCCAAGCCCTAGCGCACACGAAAGAAGGAAGGGAGCGCACATTTACAAGGGATTGGGTCTCCATTGAACAAACAAATGTGTGAGAGCTTTTAAACAACCTTTGAATCTCTTTGACCTGAACCAGCTTTGGGAAGTAAGGACATTGTGTCTCCACCCTCACACAAGTGTGAAGACACCCCTAAGTCATTAGAAGAAACTTTACTCTTTTTCCTACTTTTGTTTGTTCGATAAGCTATACCGTGGGAGTTGTAATGAGGCAGTAAGATCTAGTATATCTACACTTCATTCCACTTGTTATTCAGCTTGGAAATAATCCATGCCAAGATTGGAAAGGAAGGAAGGGAAGACCATATCCCTTATGAAGATATTGCGCTAATAAGTCTTCATTTTCTTTCCATTTATTTCCATATGTATTTAATACTTTGTTTGGGGGTCCAACTTATGTATATGTTGGTTCTTTGGGCCATTTGTGTAATAAGTAAACTTCAGACTAAAGGCTTTTCATATATAAGGGACTTAAACAGACTATAATGAGGATTAGATCTGAACTAGAAATCAAATATGGAAGAGTTTTTCTTTTTTCTTATTCTTCATTTATTCGATCCAAAACCCTTCACACATAGAAGCCTAGCTCGGTGTGGAAGTTCTGGTTGTATCAAGAAGCTTTCACAATTCTTGTGGTTCACCACATCAATACACATTCACTCCATTGTTGGAACCTAGATCGAGCATCTCTTTAGGTTTCCTAGCACTAAACCTTCGCTTCTATCCATTATTCAGCTTAAGATTAGATAGAGAATCTCTCCAATTCTCAGCTCCATATCCGGATCAAACCTTGAAGAAGGAGCTTCCTGCTAGGTT
This sequence comes from Cardamine chenopodiifolia, assembly GCA_963922655.1. Classification (NCBI taxonomy): domain Eukaryota; kingdom Viridiplantae; phylum Streptophyta; class Magnoliopsida; order Brassicales; family Brassicaceae; genus Cardamine; species Cardamine chenopodiifolia. Next base: position 8,743,550 of record OZ000486.1, on the reverse strand, counting down.
GTTTCGTTTCTATATAAGGTGTGGGCAAGTTTTGAGGACTAAAATTATAGCAGAGGGAAGGGATGATGGGCCCCAAGCCCTAGCGCACACGAAAGAAGGAAGGGAGCGCACATTTACAAGGGATTGGGTCCCCATTGAACAAACAAATGTGTGAGAGCTTCTAAACAACCTTTGAATCTCTTTGACCTGAACCAGCTTTGGGAAGTAAGGACATTGTGTCTCCACCCTCACACAAGTGTGAAGACACCCCTAAGTCATTAGAAGAAACTTTACTCTTTTTCCTACTTTTGTTTGTTCGATAAGCTATACCGTGGGAGTTATAATGAGGCAGAAAGATCTAGTATATCTACACTTCATTCCACTTATTATTCAGCTTGGAAATAATCCATGCCAAGATTGGAAAGGAAGGAAGGGAAGACCATATCCCTTATGAAGACATTGCGCTAATAAGTCTTCATTTTCTTTCCATTTATTTCCATATGTATTTAATACTTTGTTTGGGGGTCCAACATATGTATATGTTGGTTCTTTGGGCCATTTGTGTAATAAGTGTTAGATTTTAGAGATTATAAATGAGAGCTTTTGAGATAAACTAGAAGAAACACCATAGTAGAATATTAGAGAAGAATTTCTTATTGATCTTTGTGAAATACATAGCATATTTATAGGAGTATTACAAGGGAACCTAGGTTTAACTTTAATTTGAACTAGCCAATAGGAGTGTAGTCTTTGGGCGTCCTTGACCATGCCAGCCTGTTTCCAGCCCCTTCCTTGACCAAATGGATAAGAAGGAAGACCAAGGACAAGGTGCCAATGCACCTGGACACTCAAGTGGCTTGGTGCATGGTCCAAATGTTTCTAAGCTTCTATAAGACTTTCGAAGGCTTCCTCAAATGTTCTGGAGGCTCGCTAAGGTTGTACGGTCTTGTACGGCCTTGTACGGATCCGTAAGGACTTGTACGGACTTGTACGGATCCGTACGGACTTGTACGGACACCCAAATCCAACCATCTTCCCTAAGCTCCCTTGATGATAAGCTTGATTAATACTCCCCCTCAAACTTAGCAGGAGTGTTGGAATGAAGGCTAAGTTTGGGAACCGGGACTACCACCTCATTAAAAACCTTACCAAGGAAAACCCAGTGGGACAAAACCTTGGTAAGGGAAAAAGAGTGTGGTCTTCCCGGAACAGGCAAGTATTATCAAGGATGAGTATGGTCTACTAACCCAAGTTTGCTGTGGATGTGGTTGCAAACTTTGAGGCTAGCAGCCTTGGTGAAGATGTCAGCCAACTGGTCTTCACTCTTGGTGTAACATGGAAGTATCACTCCTTCTATGATCTTCTCTCTAACTTTGTGGCAGTCAATCTCAATGTGCTTGGTCCTCTCGTGAAATACTGGATTGGTTGCTATATGAATGGCTGCCTGATTGTCACAATGCATTGTGATGGGACTTGAAGTTTCTATGCCAAGATCCTTGAGAAGAGCCTTCAACCAAACTAATTCATTTGTCAGCTTCCTCATTGCTCTATATTCTGACTCCGCACTTGAGCATGACACAACCTTCTGCTTCTTAGACTTCCAAGTTACTAGATTGCCTCCAATGAAAGTACAGTAGCCAGTTGTAGACTTCCTATCCATAGTGTCTCCCGCATAGTCCGCATCGCAGTATCCAACTATCTCAGTGTTGCCATTCTTCCCCATCCAAATTCCTTGGCCAGGTGAACCTTTGATGTATCTCAATATCCTTTCCACCATGTTCCAATGATGCACGGTTGGTTCCTTCATATGTTGGCTAACCTGATTCACAGCAAAACATAAGTCAGGCCGTGTAATAGTCAAATAGATGAGCTTACCAACTAGGCGCCGATATTGTGCTGGGTCTTCAAATGGCTTGTCAAGCAGATCATCTTCTTTCTCCCCCTTTCTCTTGACCTTGTAGCCATCTTCAAGTGGGGTCTTAGCTGGTTTGGATCCTAGCTTTCTTGTCTCCTACAATAAATCAAGAGAATATTTCCTTTGCGATAGAAATAGGCCTTCCGAGGATCAGCATATCTCTATCCCTAGGAAATACTTAAGCTCTCCCAAGTCCTTGATATCAAAAACAGACTTAAGGAAGGATTTGGTTTCTTGAATCCCAACTTGATCACTACCTGAGATGATCAAGTCATCCACATAAACCAATACCACAGTAAGCCCACGGGAGCTCTGGTGAGTGAACAAGGTATGGTCGGCTTCTGACCGGCTAAATCCTCGAGCAACAAGAGTGAACCTCAGTTTATGATACCAGGCCCTTGGTGATTGCTTTAGACCATAAATTGCCTTTCTTAACCTTAGGACTTTTCCGGGGCTGATTGAGTGTTCTAATCCGGGTGGTGGAGTCATGTACACTTCTTCTTCCAATTCTCCTTGAAGAAAGGCGTTCTTCACGTCCATTTGCCATAGATCCCATGATAGATTTGTGGCTAACGACAAGATGACCCTAACTGTGTGAAGCTTTGCCACTGGTGCAAAAGTATCGGTATAATCAGCTCCATATGTCTGGGTGAAACCTCTGGCTACCAATCTGGCTTTGTACCGCTCAATCTCCCCATTAGATTGATATTTGATTGTAAATACCCACTTGGAACTTACTGCCTTCTTTCCCTTTGGAAGCTCAGTTTCATCCCAAGTATGATTCTTATCCATTGCCCCTATCTCAGCATCCACAGCAGCTAACCATTCTTTGTGTTCTTTTGCTTCTTCATAGGAGCTCGGAATTTGGTGTTGATCAATCTTTCCAAGGAATGCTTTGTGTTCTGATGGCAAGAGGGCAAGAGAACAAACCGCTTGGAGAGGATGAGCCACGGCTTGGCTGTTGTAATAGACCCTTGTTTGTTTCCAATGATCTGGTCCATACTTCAGCCTTGTACTTCTTCTAAGCTGAGGAGCACTAATTTCTTCACTCTCATGGTCTTGACTAACCATTGGCTCCATTCCTCCAGTGGATTCTTCTTCATGATGAGCTTGGTCTTGATTACCATTATCCAAGTTGTTTGCTTCTTCTTCACTGTTATTTTCAGAATTTGGTCCTTCTTGTGGCTAATGATCTGGTTGCTCTTGATGAGAGTCTCTTGGAGCCGGATTTCCCAAATGATTGAGTAAGAACTCTAAGCTGGCGGTTCTATCTGAAGGAGAACGGGCTAGGTCTTTAACGCTATCCCAATTTTGTTTCTTGTCAAAGTACCCTTGGTTTTCTATGAACTTCACGTCTCTTGAAACCAGGGTACACTTCCGGATGGGGTCATAGCACTTATACCCCTTTTGAGTGGTAGAATAGCCTATGAATACACATCTTGTGCTTTTGGCTTCTAGTTTGTCCCTCTGAATACCTGGGACAAATACAAAACACAAACACCCAAGAACTCGTAAGTGATTGATATAGGGTTTATTGTGATTTAAAACTTCAAAGGGAGAGACGTCCTTTAGGACTCTTGTTGGAATTCGGTTGATAAGATAGCAAGCCGTCATGACTGCATCTCCCCAGAAGTTTCTTGGCAAGTTGGAATGGAACATCATAGCTCTAGCTACTTCCATGAGATGTCTATTCTTTCTTTCAGCTACACCATTTTGTTGAGGTGTGTATGGGCAGCTCGTTTGGTGGATTATTCCATGCTTAGCTAGGTGTTCTTTGAATTTGTGGCTTGTATATTCCCCTCCATTATCCGTTCGAAGTACCTTAACATTTGTTTTGAATTGATTAGTAATGTAGTTCTGAAAATTAATGAAAGCGTCAAATACTCTATCTTTAGATGGCATTAAGGTGATCCAAGTGTATTTCGACTTTTCATCAATGAATGTCACAAAGTACTTATTATTATCTCTTGATAAACAAGGGGAAGTCCATACATCCGAGTGGACCAAATCAAAACATTTTTCATATATGGTAGAGGACTTAGGAAATACACTTTTACAATGTTTTCCTAAAATACAAGACTCAGAAACCGAGTTATTAAACGAAATATTAGGCAATATTATTTCCAAGGCACGCGAGTGAGGATGTCCCAATCTAGCGTGCCATATTGCATTAGAACTACTAGCTATGCATGAATTAAAACTTGATAAAGTAGGATTGCTTGAAGAATCTTCTAAGATGTATAAGTCTCCTTTTGTGTTTCCTTCTCCAAGAACCCTTCCGGTTTTAATATCCTGAAAATGGAAACTATTAGGCCCAAAGATAGCATAAGCATCAAGATCAGTAGTAGCTCTCTTAACCGATACAAGATTCGAAGTGAAAGATGGCATGTAGAAAGCTTGAGATTCTTTGTCAAATAGTTTTAAACTTCCTATTCCTTTAACCGGTATCCTATCACCATTAGCAATCACTACATTTCCACTAGCAGTTTTAATGTTACTAATCAAATTTGGATTACTAATCATGTGATAAGAAGCTCCAGAATCAATAACAAGAGAAGTGCTAGTCTTATTAGGTTTAGTAGCAAAGTATGTGATACCGGACTCCTTTAGTGCGGCGATGGATCGAATGAGTGCTTCTAAGTCTGACTTGCGCACAACGTCATTTGAATATGCTACCATGGCCATCTCATCTCCTTGCTTCAAGCTTTCGGTTTGAGGTTGTTTTGTTGAGTTTGATGAGCTTGGCGTTTCTTGTGCTTGATGAGCTTGGAACTTTCTTGGCTTGAATTCCCTTGGATGCCAATCTTTGGGCTTGAGATGTGGATGAAGGATTGTTCTCATCTTCCCTAAGCTCCCTTGATGATAAGCTTGATTAATAGTAAACTTCAGACTAAAGGCTTTTCATATATAAGGGACTTAAACAGACTATAATGAGGATTAGATCTGAACTAGAAATCAAATATGGAAGAGTTTTTCTTTTTTCTTATTCTTCATTTATTCGAGCCAAAACCCTTCACACATAGAAGCCTAGCTCGGTGTTGAAGTTCTGGTTGTATCAAGAAGCTTTCACAATTCTTGTGGTTCACCACATCAATACACCTTCACTCCATTGTTGGAACCTAGATCGAGCATCTCTTTAGGTTTCCTAGCACTAAACCTTCGCTTCTATCCATTATTCAGCTTAAGAATAGATAGAGAATCTCTCCAATTCTCAGCTCCATATCCGGATCAAGCCTTGAAGAAGGAGCTTCCTGCTAGGTTGTTTCGTTTCTATATAAGGTGTGGGCAAGTTTTGAGGACCAAAATTATAGCAGAGGGAAGCGATGATGGGCCCCAAGCCCTAGCGCACACGAAAGAAGGAAGGGAGCGCACATTTACAAGGGATTGGGTCTCCATTGAACAAACAAATGTGTGAGAGCTTCTAAACAACCTTTGAATCTCTTTGACCTGAACCAGCTTTGGGAAGTAAGGACATTGTGTCTCCACCCTCACACAAGTGTGAAGACACCCCTAAGTCATTAGAAGAAACTTTACTCTTTTTCCTACTTTTGTTTGTTCGATAAGCTATACCGTGGGAGTTGTAATGAGGCAGTAAGATCTAGTATATCTACACTTCATTCCACTTGTTATTCAGCTTGGAAATAATCCATGCCAAGATTGGAAAGGAAGGAAGGGAAGACTATATCCCTTATGAAGACATTGCGCTAATAAGTCTACATTTTCTTTCCATTTATTTCCATATGTATTTAATACTTTGTTTGGGGGTCCAACATATGTATATGTTGGTTCTTTGGGCCATTTGTGTAGTAAGTAAACTTCAGACTAAAGGCTTTTCATATATAAGGGACTTAAACAGACTATAATGAGGATTAGATCTGAACTAGAAATCAAATATGGAAGAGTTTTTCTTTTTTCTTATTCTTCATTTATTCGATCCAAAACCCTTCACATATAGAAGCCTAGCTCGGTGTGGAAGTTCTGGTTGTATCAAGAAGCTTTCACTATTCTTGTGGTTCACCACATCAATACACCTTCACTCCATTGTTGGTATTAATCAAGCTTATCATCAAGGGAGCTTAGGGAAGATGGTTGGATTTGGGTGTCCGTACAAGTCCGTACGGATCCGTACAAGTCCGTACAAGTCCGTACGGATCCGTACAAGGCCGTACAACCTTAGCGAGCCTCCGGAACATTTGAGGAAGCTTTCGAGAGTCTTCTAGAAGCTTGGAAACGTTTGGACCATGCACCAAGCCACTTGAGTGTCCAGGTGCATTGGCACCTTGTCCTTGGTCTTCCTTCTTATCCATTTGGTCAAGGAAGGGGCTGGAAACAGGCTGGCATGGTCAAGGACGCCCAAAGACTACACTCCTATTGGCTGGTTCAAATTAAAGTTAAACCTAGGTTCCCTTGTAATTCTCCTATAAATATGCTATGTATTTCACAAAGATCAATAAGAAATTCTTCTCTAATATTCTACTATGGTGTTTCTTCTAGTTTATCTCAAAAGCTCTCATTTATAATCTCTAAAAACTAACATGGTATCAGAGCATTGATCTTGCTCCTATCTATTCTGCTTTATTCTTGGTTATTCTCCATCATTCTCCATCATTTCTCCATCAGTTCTTGTCATTTCTACTCATTCTCCACGTTTTTCTTCTTTATTTTCTCCTTTCCCACGCTGCTAGCTTCATTTCTCTCTGAGAGAAATTCCTCAAATCCATTGGTCCTGAGTTGAGAAAGTTGCTAGCTTTGTGATTTTCACTTCATTTTCTTCCTTTCACGTTGCTAGCCTCATTTCTCTCTGAGAGAAATTCCTCAAATCCATTGGTGCTGAGTTGAGAAAGTTGCTAGCTTTGTGATTAAACACCAAGAAAATCATGGAAAATCTAAAAACCATGATCATTCCGGTTACCCTCAAAGGGAATAATTACTTGTTGTGGGCAAGAACAACTAAGACTGCTTTGTGTGGAAGAGGTTTGTGGAGACACATTGAGATCACACAAAACCCTAAAGAAGACACACAAGATGAAGAAAATGAGACCAAGACCGAGGAGGAAATCAAATGGTTTCAAGAAGACCAAACGGTTTTGGGTCTCCTTCAAAACTCACTAGACCCATCAATCCTAGAGGCATACTCCTATTGTGAATCCGCAAAGGAGCTTTGGGATACACTAAAGAATGTCTACGGGAACATCTCCAACTTGACCCGGGTCTTCGAAGTAAAAAGGGCAATCAACAATCTCAATCAAGAGGATCTAGAATTTACTCAACACTTTGGGAAATTTAGATCTCTTTGGGCTGAATTAGAGATGTTACGTCCAAACACAATGGATTTTTCAATCATTGAAGAAAGAACAGAACAAGATAAGGTCTTCGGTTTGCTTCTCACACTTAATCCGGCATTTAACGACCTCATAAAGCATATCTTAAGATCGGAGAAGCTCCCTAGACTTGATGAAGTTTGTGCACAAATTCAAAAGGAACAAGGGTCCTTTGGTCTCTTTAGTGGTAAACAAGAACTCCCAATGGCTAATAAGGGCAATTACCAACCAAATCAAGGCTACAAAGGCAAGAATAGGAAAACATGCGATCATTGCAAGAAGGATGGTCATACAAAGGAGGATTGCTGGATCCTTCATCCACATCTCAAGCCCAAAGATTGGCATCCAAGGGAATTCAAGCCAAGAAAGTTCCAAGCTCATCAAGCACAAGAAACGCCAAGCTCATCAAACTCAACAAAACAACCTTAAACCGAAAGCTTGAAGCAAGGAGATGAGATGGCCATGGTAGCATATTCAAATGACGTGGTGCGCAAGTCAGACTTAGAAGCACTCATTCGATCCATCGCCGCACTAAAGGAGTCCGGTATCACATACTTTGCTACTAAACCTAATAAGACCAGCACTTCTCTTGTTATTGATTCTGGAGCTTCTCATCACATGATTAGTAATCCAAATTTGATTAGTAACATTAAAACTGCTAGTGGAAATGTAGTGATTGCTAATGGTGATAGGATACCGGTTAAAGGAATAGGAAGTTTAAAACTATTTGACAAAGAATCTCAAACTTTCTACATGCCATCTTTCACTTCGAATCTTGTATTGGTTAAGAGAGCTACTACTGATCTTGATGCTTATGCTATCTTTGGGCCTAATAGTTTCCATTTTCAGGATATTAAAACCGGAAGGGTTCTTGGAGAAGGAAACACAAAAGGAGACTTATACATCTTAGAAGATTCTTCAAGCAATCCTACTTTATCAAGTTTTAATTCATGCATAGCTAGTAGTTCTAATGCAATATGGCACACTAGATTGGGACATCCTCACTCGCGTGCCTTGGAAATAATATTGCCTAATATTTCGTTTAATAACTCGGTTTGTGAGTCTTGTATTTTAGGAAAACATTGTAAAAGTGTATTTCCTAAGTCCTCTACCATATATGAAAAATGTTTTGATTTGGTCCACTCGGATGTATGGACTTCCCCTTGTTTATCAAGAGATAATAATAAGTACTTTGTGACCTTCATTGATGAAAAGTCGAAATACACTTGGATCACCTTAATGCCATCTAAAGATAGAGTATTTGACGCTTTCATTAATTTTCAGAACTACATTACTAATCAATTCAAAACAAATGTTAAGGTACTTCGAACGGATAATGGAGGGGAATATACAAGCAACAAATTCAAAGAACACCTAGCTAAGCATGGAATAATCCACCAAACGAGCTGCCCATACACACCTCAACAAAATGGTGTAGCTGAAAGAAAGAATAGACATCTCATGGAAGTAGCTAGAGCTATGATGTTCCATTCCAACTTTCCAAGAAACTTCTGGGGAGATGCAGTCATGACGGCTTGCTATCTTATAAACCGAATTCCAACAAGAGTCCTAAAGGACGTCTCTCCCTTTGAAGTTTTAAATCACAATAAACCCTATATCAATCACTTACGAGTTCTTGGGTGTTTGTGTTTTGTATTTGTCCCAGGTACTCAGAGGGACAAACTAGAAGCCAAAAGCACAAGATGTGTATTCATAGGCTATTCTACCACTCAAAAGGGGTATAAGTGCTATGACCCCATCCGGAAGTGTACCCTGGTTTCAAGAGACGTGAAGTTCATAGAAAACCAAGGGTACTTTGACAAGAAACAAAATTGGGATAGCGTTAAAGACCTAGCCCGTTCTCCTTCAGATAGAACCGCCAGCTTAGAGTTCTTATCAATCATTTGGGAAATCCGGCTCCAAGAGACTCTCATCAAGAGCAACCAGATCATCAGCCACAAGAAGGACCAAATTCTGAAAATAACAGTGAAGAAGAAGCAAACAACTTGGATAATGGTAAATGGACGTGAAGAACGCTTTTCTTCAAGGAGAATTGGAAGAAGAAGTGTACATGACTCCACCACCTGGATTAGAACACTCAATCAGCCCCGGAAAAGTCCTAAGGTTAAGAAAGGCAATTTATGGTCTAAAGCAATCACCAAGGGCCTGGTATCATAAACTGAGCTTCACTCTTGTTGCTCGAGGATTTAGCCGGTCAGAAGCCGACCATACCTTGTTCCCTCACCAGAGCTCCCGTGGGCTTATTGTGGTATTGGTTTATGTGGATGACTTGATCTTCTCAGGTAGTGATCAAGTTGGGATTTAAGAAACCAAATCCTTCCTTAAGTCTGTTTTTGATATCAAGGACTTGGGAGAGCTTAAGTATTTCCTAGGGATAGAGATATGCCGATCCTCGGAAGGCCTATTTCTATCACAAAGGAAATATTCTCTTGATTTATTGCAGGAGACAAGAAAGCTAGGATCCAAACCAGCTAAGACCCCACTTGAAGATGGCTACAAGGTCAAGAGAAAGGGGGAGAAAGAAGATGATCCGCTTGACAAGCCATTTGAAGACCCAGCACAATATCGGCGCCTAGTTGGTAAGCTCATCTATTTGACTATTACAAGGCCTGACTTATGTTTTGCTGTGAATAAGGTTAGCCAACATATGAAGGAACCAACCGTGCATCATTGGAACATGGTGGAAAGAATATTGAGATACATTAAAGGTTCACCTGGCCAAGGAATTTGGATGGGGAAGAAAGGCAACACTGAGATAGTTGGATACTGCGATGCGGACTATGCGGGAGACACTATGGATAGGAAGTCTACAACTGGCTACTGTACTTTCATTGGAGGCAATCTAGTAACTTGGAAGTCTAAGAAGCAGAAGGTTGTGTCATGCTCAAGTGCGGAGTCAGAATATAGAGCAATGAGGAAGCTGACAAATGAATTAGTTTGGTTGAAGGCTCTTCTCAAGGATCTTGGCATAGAAACTTCAAGTCCCATCATAATGCATTGTGACAATCAGGCAGCCATTCATATAGCAACCAATCCAGTATTTCACGAGAGGACCAAGCACATTGAGATTGACTGCCACAAAGTTAGAGAGAAGATCATAGAAGGAGTGATACTTCCATGTTACACCAATAGTGAAGACCAGTTGGCTGACATCTTCACCAAGGCTGCTAGCCTCAAAGTTTGCAACCACATCCACAGCAAACTTGGGTTAGTAGACCTTACTCATCCTTGATAATACTTGCCTGTTCCGGGAAGACCACACTCTTTTTCCCTTACCAAGGTTTTGTCCCACGGGGTTTTCCTTGGTAAGGTTTTTAATGAGATGGTAGTCCCGGTTCCCAAACTTAGCCTTCATTCCAACACTCCGGCTAAGTTTGAGGGGGAGTATTAATCAAGCTTATCATCAAGGGAGCTTAGGGAAGATGGTTGGATTTGGGTGTCCGTACAAGTCCGTACGGATCCGTACAAGTCCGTACGGATCCGTACAAGTCCGTACAAGTCCTTACGGATCCGTACAAGGCCGTACAACCTTAGCGAGCCTCCGGAACATTTGAGGAAGCTTTCGAGAGTCTTCTAGAAGCTTGGAAACGTTTGGACCATGCACCAAGCCACTTGAGTGTCCAGGTGCATTGGCACCTTGTCCTTGGTCTTCCTTCTTATCCATTTGGTCAAGGAAGGGGCTGGAAACAGGCTGGCATGGTCAAGGACGCCCAAAGACTACACTCCTATTGGCTGGTTCAAGTTAAAGTTAAACCTAGGTTCCCTTGTAATTCTCCTATAAATATGCTATGTATTTCACAAAGATCAATAAGAAATACTTCTCTAATATTCTACTATGGTGTTTCTTCTAGTTTATCTCAAAAGCTCTCATTTATAATCTCTAAAAACTAACAGTTGGAACCTAGATCGAGCATCTCTTTAGGTTTCCTAGCACTAAACATTCGCTTCTATCCATTATTCAGCTTAAGATTAGATAGAGAATCTCTCCAATTCTCCGGTCCATATCCGGATCAAGCCTTGAAGAAGGAGCTTCCTGCTAGGTTGTTTCGTTTCTATATAAGGTGTGTGCAAGTTTTGAGGACGAAAATTATAGAAGAGGGAAGGGATGATAGGCCCCAAGCTCTAGCGCACACGAAAGAAGGAAGGGAGCGCACATTTACAAGGTATTGGGTCTTCATTGAACAAACAAATGTGTGAGAGCTTCCAAACAACCTTTGAATCTCTTTGACCTGAACCAGCTTTGGGAAGTAAGGACATTGTGTCTCCACCCTCACACAAGTGTGAAGACACCCCTAAGTCATTAGAAGAAACTTTACTCTTTTTCCTACTTTTGTTTGTTCGATAAGCTATACCGTGGGAGTTGTAATGAGGCAGCACGATCTAGTATATCTACACTTCATTCCACTTGTTATTCAGCTTGGAAATAATCCATGCCAAGATTGGAAAGGAAGAAAGGGAAGACCATATCCCTTATGAAGACATTGCGCTAATAAGTCTTCATTTTCTTTCCATTTATTTCCATATGTATTTAATACTTTCTTTGGGGGTCCAACTTAGGTATATGTTGGTTCCTTGGGCCATTTGTGTAATAAGTAAACTTCAGACTAAAGGCTCTTCATATATAAGGGACTTAAACAGACTATAATGAGGATTAGATCTGAACTAGAAATCAAATGTGGAAGAGTTTTTCTTCTTTCTTATTCTTGAGTTATTCGAGCCAAAACCCTTCACACATAGAAGCCTAGCTCGGTGTTGAAGTTCTGGTTGTATCAAGAAGCTTTCACAATTCTTGTGGTTCACCACATCAATACACCTTCACTCCATTGTTGGAACCTAGATCGAGCATCTCTTTAGGTTTCCTAGCACTAAACCTCCGCTTCTATCCATTAGCCAGCTTAAGGTTAGATAGAGAATTTCTCCAATTCTCAGCTCCATATCCAGATCAAGCCTTGAAGAAGAATCTTCCTGCTAGGTTGTTTCGTTTCTATATAGGGTGTGGGCAAGTTTTAAGGACGAAAATTATAGAAGAGGGAAGGGATGATGGGCCCCAAGCCCTGGCGCACACGAAAGAAGGAAGGGAGCGCGCACTTACAAGGGATTGGATCTCTATTGGATTCTGTATACAGCCAGACCCTAGGCCTAATTGGAGTCCATGTCTGACCATCTCCAAAAGCCGACTAGCCGTGAAGTATGAAGAAGACATCCAAGCATCAAGCTCGAGCTCACCCGGCCATCCGGATAATGTGAGAGCTTCTAAATAACCTTTGAATCTCTTTGACCTGAACCAGCTTTGGGAAGTAAGGACATTGTGTCTCCACCTTCACACAAGTGTGAAGACACCCCTAAGTCAATAGAAGAAACTTTACTCTTTTTCCTACTTTTATTTGTTCGATAAGCTATACCGTGGGAGTTGTAATGAGGCAGAAAGATCTAGTATATCTACACTTCATTCCACTTGTTATTCAGTTTGGAAATAATCCATGCCAAGATTGGAAAGGAAGGAAGGGAAGACCATATCCCTTATGAAGACATTGCGCTAATAAGTCTTCATTTTCTTTCCATTTATTTCCATATGTATTTAATACTTTCTTTGGGGGTCCAACTTAGGTATATGTTGGTTTCTTGGGCCATTTGTGTAATAAGTAAACTTCAGACTAAAGGCTCTTCATATATAAGGGACTTAAACAGACTATAATGAGGATTAGATCTGAACTAGAAATCAAATGTGGAAGAGTTTTTCTTCTTTCTTATTCTTGAGTTATTCGAGCCAAAACCCTTCACACATAGAAGCCTAGCTCGGTGTTGAAGTTCTAGTTGTATCAAGAAGCTTTCACAATTCTTGTGGTTCACCACATCAATACACCTTCACTCCATTGTTGGAACCTAGATCGAGCATCTCTTTAGGTTTCCTAGCACTAAACCTCCGCTTCTATCCATTAGCCAGCTTAAGGTTAAATAGAGAATTTCACCAATTCTCAGCTCCATATCCAGATCAAGCCTTCAAGAAGAATCTTCCTGCTAGGTTGTTTCGTTTCTATATAGGGTGTGGGCAAATTTTGAGGACGAAAATTATAGAAGAGGGAAGGGATGATGGGCCCCAAGCCCTGGCGCACACGAAAGAAGGAAGGGAGCGCGCACTTACAAGGGATTGGATCTCTATTGGATTCTGTATACAGCCAGACCATAGGCCTAATTGGAGTCCATGTTTGACCATCTCCGAAAGCTGACTAGCCGTGAACTATGAAGAAGACATCCAAGCATCAAGCTCGAGCTCACCCGGCCATCCGGATCATGTGAGAGCTTCTAAATAACCTTTGAATCTCTTTGACCTGAACCAGCTTTGGGAAGTAAGGACATTGTGTCTCCACCCTCACACAAGTGTGAACACACCCCTAAGTCATTAGAAGAAACTTTACTCTTTTTCCTACTTTTGTTTATTCGATAAGCTATACCGTGGGAGGTGTAATGAGGCAGCAAGATCTAGTATATCTACACTTCATTCCACTTGTTATTCAGCTTGGAAATAATCCATGCCAAGATTGGAAAGGAAGGAAGGGAAGACCATATCCCTTATGAAGACATTGCGCTAATAAGTCTTCATTTTCTTTCCATTTATTTCCATATGTATTTAATACTTTCTTTGGGGGTCCAACTTAGGTATATGTTGGTTCCTTGGGCCATTTGTGTAATAAGTAAACTTCAGACTAAAGGCTCTTTATATATAAGGGACTTAAACAGACTATAATGAGGATTAGATCTGAACTAGAAATCAAATGTGGAAGAGTTTTTCTTCTTTCTTATTCTTGAGTTATTCGAGCCAAAACCCTTCACACATAGAAGCCTAGCTCGGTGTTGAAGTTCTGGTTGTATCAAGAAGCTTTCACAATTCTTGTGGTTCACCACATCAATACACCTTCACTCCATTGTTGGAACCTAGATCGAGCATCTCTTTAGGTTTCCTAGCACTAAACCTCCGCTTCTATCCATTAGCCAGCTTAAGGTTAGATAGAGAATTTCTCCAATTCTCAGCTCCATATCCAGATCAAGCCTTGAAGAAGAATCTTCCTGCTAGGTTGTTTCGTTTCTATATAGGGTGTGGGCAAGTTTTAAGGACGAAAATTATAGAAGAGGGAAGGGATGATGGGCCCCAAGCCCTGGCGCACACGAAAGAAGGAAGGGAGCGCGCACTTACAAGGGATTGGATCTCTATTGGATTCTGTATACAGCCAGACCCTAGGCCTAATTGGAGTCCATGTCTGACCATCTCCAAAAGCCGACTAGCCGTGAAGTATGAAGAAGACATCCAAGCATCAAGCTCGAGCTCACCCGGCCATCCGGATCATGTGAGAGCTTCTAAATAACCTTTGAATCTCTTTGACCTGAACCAGCTTTGGGAAGTAAGGACATTGTGTCTCCACCTTCACACAAGTGTGAAGACACCCCTAAGTCAATAGAAGAAACTTTACTCTTTTTCCTACTTTTATTTGTTCGATAAGCTATACCGTGGGAGTTGTAATGAGGCAGAAAGATCTAGTATATCTACACTTCATTCCACTTGTTATTCAGTTTGGAAATAATCCATGCCAAGATTGGAAAGGAAGGAAGGGAAGACCATATCCCTTATGAAGACATTGCGCTAATAAGTCTTCATTTTCTTTCCATTTATTTCCATATGTATTTAATACTTTCTTTGGGGGTCCAACTTAGGTATATGTTGGTTTCTTGGGCCATTTGTGTAATAAGTAAACTTCAGACTAAAGGCTCTTCATATATAAGGGACTTAAACAGACTATAATGAGGATTAGATCTGAACTAGAAATCAAATGTGGAAGAGTTTTTCTTCTTTCTTATTCTTGAGTTATTCGAGCCAAAACCCTTCACACATAGAAGCCTAGCTCGGTGTTGAAGTTCTAGTTGTATCAAGAAGCTTTCACAATTCTTGTGGTTCACCACATCAATACACCTTCACTCCATTGTTGGAACCTAGATCGAGCATCTCTTTAGGTTTCCTAGCACTAAACCTCCGCTTCTATCCATTAGCCAGCTTAAGGTTAAATAGAGAATTTCACCAATTCTCAGCTCCATATCCAGATCAAGCCTTCAAGAAGAATCTTCCTGCTAGGTTGTTTCGTTTCTATATAGGGTGTGGGCAAGTTTTGAGGACGAAAATTATAGAAGAGGGAAGGGATGATGGGCCCCAAGCCCTGGCGCACACGAAAGAAGGAAGGGAGCGCGCACTTACAAGGGATTGGATCTCTATTGGATTCTGTATACAGCCAGACCATAGGCCTAATTGGAGTCCATGTTTGACCATCTCCGAAAGCTGACTAGCCGTGAAGTATGAAGAAGACATCCAAGCATCAAGCTCGAGCTCACCCGGCCATCCGGATCATGTGAGAGCTTCTAAATAACCTTTGAATCTCTTTGACCTGAACCAGCTTTGGGAAGTAAGGACATTGTGTCTCCACCCTCACACAAGTGTGAACACACCCCTAAGTCATTAGAAGAAACTTTACTCTTTTTCCTACTTTTGTTTATTCGATAAGCTATACCGTGGGAGGTGTAATGAGGCAGCAAGATCTAGTATATCTACACTTCATTCCACTTGTTATTCAGCTTGGAAATAATCCATGCCAAGATTGGAAAGGAAGGAAGGGAAGACCATATCCCTTATGAAGACATTGTGCTAATAAGTCTTCATTTTCTTTCCATTTATTTCCATATGTATTTAATACTTTGTTTGGGGGTCCAACTTATGTATATGTTGGTTCTTTGGGCCATTTGTGTAATAAGTAAACTTCAGACTAAAGGCTTTTCATATATAAGGGACTTAAACAGACTATAATGAGGATTAGATCTGAACTAGAAATCAAATATGGAAGAGTTTTTCTTTTTTCTTATTCTTCATTTATTCGATCCAAAACCCTTCACACATAGAAGCCTAGCTCGGTGTGGAAGTTCTGGTTGTATCAAGAAGCTTTCACAATTCTTGTGGTTCACCACATCAATACACATTCACTCCATTGTTGGAACCTAGATCGAGCATCTCTTTAGGTTTCCTAGCACTAAACCTTCGCTTCTATGCATTATTCAGCTTAAGATTAGATAGAGAATCTCTCCAATTCTCAGCTCCATATCCGGATCAAGCCTTGAAGAAGGAGCTTCCTGCTAGGTTGTTTC
Source organism: Cardamine chenopodiifolia (assembly GCA_963922655.1). Classification (NCBI taxonomy): domain Eukaryota; kingdom Viridiplantae; phylum Streptophyta; class Magnoliopsida; order Brassicales; family Brassicaceae; genus Cardamine; species Cardamine chenopodiifolia. The sequence goes on along the minus strand of OZ000486.1, from coordinate 8,727,134 downwards.
GTTTCTATATAAGGTGTGGGCAAGTTTTGAGGACGAAAATTATAGCAGAGGGAAGGGATGATCGGCCCCAAGCCCTAGCGCACACGAAAGAAGGAAGGGAGCGCACATTTACAAGGGATTGGGTCCCCATTGAACAAACAAATGTGTGAGAGCTTCTAAACAACCTTTGAATCTCTTTGACCTGAACCAGCTTTGGGAAGTAAGGACATTGTGTCTCCACCCTCACACAAGTGTGAAGACACCCCTAAGTCATTAGAAGAAACTTTACTCTTTTTCCTACTTTTGTTTGTTCGATAAGCTATATCGTGGGAGTTATAATGAGGCAGAAAGATCTAGTATATCTACACTTCATTCCACTTATTATTCAGCTTGGAAATAATCCATGCCAAGATTGGAAAGGAAGGAAGGGAAGACCATATCCCTTATGAAGACATTGCGGTAATAAGTCTTCATTTTCTTTCCATTTATTTCCATATGTATTTAATACTTTGTTTGGGGGTCCAACATATGTATATGTTGGTTCTTTGGGCCATTTGTGTAATAAGTGTTAAATTTTAGAGATTATAAATGAGTGCTTTTGAGATAAACTAGAAGAAACACCATAGTAGAATATTAGAGAAGAATTTCTTATTGATCTTTGTGAAATACATAGCATATTTATAGGAGAATTACAAGGGAACCTAGGTTTAACTTTAATTTGAACCAGCCAATAGGAGTGTAGTCTTTGGGCGTCCTTGACCATGCCAGCCTGTTTCCAGCCCCTTCCTTGACCAAATGGATAAGAAGGAAGACCAAGGACAAGGTGCCAATGCACCTGGACACTCAAGTGGCTTGGTGCATGGTCCAAACGTTTCCAAGCTTCTAGAAGACTTTCGAAGGCTTCCTCAAATGTTCCGGAGGCTCGCTAAGGTTGTACGGCCTTGTACGGATCCGTATGGACTTGTACGGACTTGTACGGATCCGTACGGACTTGTACGGACACCCAAATCCAACCATCTTCCCTAAGCTCCCTTGATGATAAGCTTGATTAATACTCCCCCTCAAACTTAGCAGGAGTGTTGGAATGAAGGCTAAGTTTGGGAACCGGGACTACCACCTCATTAAAAACCTTACCAAGGAAAACCCAGTGGGACAAAACCTTGGTAAGGGAAAAAGAGTGTGGTCTTCCCGGAACAGGCAAGTATTATCAAGGATGAGTATGGTCTACTAACCCAAGTTTGCTGTGGATGTGGTTGCAAACTTTGAGGCTAGCAGCCTTGGTGAAGATGTCAGCCAACTGGTCTTCACTCTTGGTGTAACATGGAAGTATCACTCCTTCTATGATCTTCTCTCTAACTTTGTGGCAGTCAATCTCAATGTGCTTGGTCCTCTCGTGAAATACTGGATTGGTTGCTATATGAATGGCTGCCTGATTGTCACAATGCATTGTGATGGGACTTGAAGTTTCTATGCCAAGATCCTTGAGAAGAGCCTTCAACCAAACTAATTCATTTGTCAGCTTCCTCATTGCTCTATATTCTGACTCCGCACTTGAGCATGACACAACCTTCTGCTTCTTAGACTTCCAAGTTACTAGATTGCCTCCAATGAAAGTACAGTAGCCAGTTGTAGACTTCCTATCCATAGTGTCTCCCGCATAGTCCGCATCGCAGTATCCAACTATCTCAGTGTTGCCATTCTTCCCCATCCAAATTCCTTGGCCAGGTGAACCTTTGATGTATCTCAATATCCTTTCCACCATGTTCCAATGATGCACGGTTGGTTCCTTCATATGTTGGCTAACCTGATTCACAGCAAAACATAAGTCAGGCCGTGTAATAGTCAAATAGATGAGCTTACCAACTAGGCGCCGATATTGTGCTGGGTCTTCAAATGGCTTGTCAAGCAGATCATCTTCTTTCTCCCCCTTTCTCTTGACCTTGTAGCCATCTTCAAGTGGGGTCTTAGCTGGTTTGGATCCTAGCTTTCTTGTCTCCTACAATAAATCAAGAGAATATTTCCTTTGCGATAGAAATAGGCCTTCCGAGGATCAGCATATCTCTATCCCTAGGAAATACTTAAGCTCTCCCAAGTCCTTGATATCAAAAACAGACTTAAGGAAGGATTTGGTTTCTTGAATCCCAACTTGATCACTACCTGAGATGATCAAGTCATCCACATAAACCAATACCACAGTAAGCCCACGGGAGCTCTGGTGAGTGAACAAGGTATGGTCGGCTTCTGACCGGCTAAATCCTCGAGCAACAAGAGTGAACCTCAGTTTATGATACCAGGCCCTTGGTGATTGCTTTAGACCATAAATTGCCTTTCTTAACCTTAGGACTTTTCCGGGGCTGATTGAGTGTTCTAATCCGGGTGGTGGAGTCATGTACACTTCTTCTTCCAATTCTCCTTGAAGAAAGGCGTTCTTCACGTCCATTTGCCATAGATCCCATGATAGATTTGTGGCTAACGACAAGATGACCCTAACTGTGTGAAGCTTTGCCACTGGTGCAAAAGTATCGGTATAATCAGCTCCATATGTCTGGGTGAAACCTCTGGCTACCAATCTGGCTTTGTACCGCTCAATCTCCCCATTAGATTGATATTTGATTGTAAATACCCACTTGGAACTTACTGCCTTCTTTCCCTTTGGAAGCTCAGTTTCATCCCAAGTATGATTCTTATCCATTGCCCCTATCTCAGCATCCACAGCAGCTAACCATTCTTTGTGTTCTTTTGCTTCTTCATAGGAGCTCGGAATTTGGTGTTGATCAATCTTTCCAAGGAATGCTTTGTGTTCTGATGGCAAGAGGGCAAGAGAACAAACCGCTTGGAGAGGATGAGCCACGGCTTGGCTGTTGTAATAGACCCTTGTTTGTTTCCAATGATCTGGTCCATACTTCAGCCTTGTACTTCTTCTAAGCTGAGGAGCACTAATTTCTTCACTCTCATGGTCTTGACTAACCATTGGCTCCATTCCTCCAGTGGATTCTTCTTCATGATGAGCTTGGTCTTGATTACCATTATCCAAGTTGTTTGCTTCTTCTTCACTGTTATTTTCAGAATTTGGTCCTTCTTGTGGCTAATGATCTGGTTGCTCTTGATGAGAGTCTCTTGGAGCCGGATTTCCCAAATGATTGAGTAAGAACTCTAAGCTGGCGGTTCTATCTGAAGGAGAACGGGCTAGGTCTTTAACGCTATCCCAATTTTGTTTCTTGTCAAAGTACCCTTGGTTTTCTATGAACTTCACGTCTCTTGAAACCAGGGTACACTTCCGGATGGGGTCATAGCACTTATACCCCTTTTGAGTGGTAGAATAGCCTATGAATACACATCTTGTGCTTTTGGCTTCTAGTTTGTCCCTCTGAATACCTGGGACAAATACAAAACACAAACACCCAAGAACTCGTAAGTGATTGATATAGGGTTTATTGTGATTTAAAACTTCAAAGGGAGAGACGTCCTTTAGGACTCTTGTTGGAATTCGGTTGATAAGATAGCAAGCCGTCATGACTGCATCTCCCCAGAAGTTTCTTGGCAAGTTGGAATGGAACATCATAGCTCTAGCTACTTCCATGAGATGTCTATTCTTTCTTTCAGCTACACCATTTTGTTGAGGTGTGTATGGGCAGCTCGTTTGGTGGATTATTCCATGCTTAGCTAGGTGTTCTTTGAATTTGTGGCTTGTATATTCCCCTCCATTATCCGTTCGAAGTACCTTAACATTTGTTTTGAATTGATTAGTAATGTAGTTCTGAAAATTAATGAAAGCGTCAAATACTCTATCTTTAGATGGCATTAAGGTGATCCAAGTGTATTTCGACTTTTCATCAATGAATGTCACAAAGTACTTATTATTATCTCTTGATAAACAAGGGGAAGTCCATACATCCGAGTGGACCAAATCAAAACATTTTTCATATATGGTAGAGGACTTAGGAAATACACTTTTACAATGTTTTCCTAAAATACAAGACTCAGAAACCGAGTTATTAAACGAAATATTAGGCAATATTATTTCCAAGGCACGCAAGTGAGGATGTCCCAATCTAGCGTGCCATATTGCATTAGAACTACTAGCTATGCATGAATTAAAACTTGATAAAGTAGGATTGCTTGAAGAATCTTCTAAGATGTATAAGTCTCCTTTTGTGTTTCCTTCTCCAAGAACCCTTCCGGTTTTAATATCCTGAAAATGGAAACTATTAGGCCCAAAGATAGCATAAGCATCAAGATCAGTAGTAGCTCTCTTAACCGATACAAGATTCGAAGTGAAAGATGGCATGTAGAAAGCTTGAGATTCTTTGTCAAATAGTTTTAAACTTCTTATTCCTTTAACCGGTATCCTATCACCATTAGCAATCACTACATTTCCACTAGCAGTTTTAATGTTACTAATCAAATTTGGATTACTAATCATGTGATGAGAAGCTCCAGAATCAATAACAAGAGAAGTGCTAGTCTTATTAGGTTTAGTAGCAAAGTATGTGATACCGGACTCCTTTAGTGCGGCGATGGATCGAATGAGTGCTTTTAAGTCTGACTTGCGCACAACGTCATTTGAATATGCTACCATGGCCATCTCATCTCCTTGCTTCAAGCTTTCGGTTTGAGGTTGTTTTGTTGAGTTTGATGAGCTTGGCGTTTCTTGTGCTTGATGAGCTTGGAACTTTCTTGGCTTGAATTCCCTTGGATGCCAATCTTTGGGCTTGAGATGTGGATGAAGGATTGTTCTCATCTTCCCTAAGCTCCCTTGATGATAAGCTTGATTAATAGTAAACTTCAGACTAAAGGCTTTTCATATATAAGGGACTTAAACAGACTATAATGAGGATTAGATCTGAACTAGAAATCAAATATGGAAGAGTTTTTCTTTTTTCTTATTCTTCATTTATTTGAGCCAAAACCCTTCACACATAGAAGCCTAGCTCGGTGTTGAAGTTCTGGTTGTATCAAGAAGCTTTCACAATTCTTGTGGTTCACCACATCAATACACCTTCACTCCATTGTTGGAACCTAGATCGAGCATCTCTTTAGGTTTCCTAGCACTAAACCTTCGCTTCTATCCATTATTCAGCTTAAGATTAGATAGAGAATCTCTCCAATTCTCAGCTCCATATCCGGATCAAGCCTTGAAGAAGGAGCTTCCTGCTAGGTTGTTTCGTTTCTATATAAGGTGTGGGCAAGTTTTGAGGACCAAAATTATAGCAGAGGGAAGGGATGATGGGCCCCAAGCCCTAGCGCACACGAAAGAAGGAAGGGAGCACACATTTACAAGGGATTGGGTCTCCATTGAACAAACAAATGTGTGAGAGCTTCTAAACAACCTTTGAATCTCTTTGACCTGAACCAGCTTTGGGAAGTAAGGACATTGTGTCTCCACCCTCACACAAGTGTGAAGACACCCCTAAGTCATTAGAAGAAACTTTACTCTTTTTCCTACTTTTGTTTGTTCGATAAGCTATACCGTGGGAGTTGTAATGAGGCAGTAAGATCTAGTATATCTACACTTCATTCCACTTGTTATTCAGCTTGGAAATAATCCATGCCAAGATTGGAAAGGAAGGAAGGGAAGACCATATCCCTTATGAAGAGATTGCGCTAATAAGTCTTCATTTTCTTTCCATTTATTTCCATATGTATTTAATACTTTGTTTGGGGGTCCAACATATGTATATGTTGGTTCTTTGGGCCATTTGTGTAGTAAGTAAACTTCAGACTAAAGGCTTTTCATATATAAGGGACTTAAACAGACTATAATGAGGATTAGATCTGAACTAGAAATCAAATATGGAAGAGTTTTTCTTTTTTCTTATTCTTCATTTATTCGATCCAAAACCCTTCACATATAGAAGCCTAGCTCGGTGTGGAAGTTCTGGTTGTATCAAGAAGCTTTCACAATTCTTGTGGTTCACCACATCAATACACCTTCACTCCATTGTTGGTATTAATCAAGCTTATCATCAAGGGAGCTTAGGGAAGATGGTTGGATTTGGGTGTCCGTACAAGTCCGTACGGATCCGTACAAGTCCGTACAAGTCCGTACGGATCCGTACAAGGCCGTACAACCTTAGCGAGCCTACGGAACATTTGAGGAAGCTTTCGAGAATCTTCTAGAAGCTTGGAAACGTTTGGACCATGCACCAAGCCACTTGAGTGTCCAGGTGCATTGGCACCTTGTCCTTGGTCTTCCTTCTTATCCATTTGGTCAAGGAAGGGGCTGGAAACAGGCTGGCATGGTCAAGGACGCCCAAAGACTACACTCCTATTGGCTGGTTCAAATTAAAGTTAAACCTAGATTCCCTTGTAATTCTCCTATAAATATGCTATGTATTTCACAAAGATCAATAAGAAATTCTTCTCTAATATTCTACTATGGAGTTTCTTCTAGTTTATCTCAAAAGCTCTCATTTATAATCTCTAAAAACTAACAGTTGGAACCTAGATCGAGCATCTCTTTAGGTTTCCTAGCACTAAACCTTCGCTTCTATCCATTATTCAGCTTAAGATTAGATAGAGAATCTCTCCAATTCTCAGCTCCATATCTGGATCAAGCCTTGAAGAAGGAGCTTCCTGCTAGGTTGTTTCGTTTCTATATAAGGTGTGTGCAAGTTTTGAGGACGAAAATTATAGAAGAGGGAAGGGATGATGGGCCCCAAGCTCTAGCGCACACGAAAGAAGGAAGGGAGCGCACATTTACAAGGTATTGGGTCTCCATTGAACAAACAAATGTGTGAGAGCTTCTAAACAACCTTTGAATCTCTTTGACCTGAACCAGCTTTGGGAAGTAAGGACATTGTGTCTCCACCCTCACACAAGTGTGAAGACACCCCTAAGTCATTAGAAGAAACTTTACTCTTTTTCCTACTTTTGTTTGTTCGATAAGCTATACCGTGGGAGTTGTAATGAGGCAGCAAGATCTAGTATATCTACACTTCATTCCACTTGTTATTCAGCTTGGAAATAATCCATGCCAAGATTGGAAAGGAAGGAAGGGAAGACCATATCCCTTATGAAGACATTGCGCTAATAAGTCTTCATTTTCTTTCCATTTATTTCCATATGTATTTAATACTTTCTTTGGGGGTCCAACTTAGGTATATGTTGGTTCCTTGGGCCATTTGTGTAATAAGTAAACTTCAGACTAAAGGCTCTTCATATATAAGGGACTTAAACAGACTATAATGAGGATTAGATCTGAACTAGAAATCAAATGTGGAAGAGTTTTTCTTCTTTCTTATTCTTGAGTTATTCGAGCCAAAACCCTTCACACATAGAAGCCTAGCTCGGTGTTGAAGTTCTGGTTGTATCAAGAAGCTTTCACAATTCTTGTGGTTCACCACATCAATACACCTTCACTCCATTGTTGGAACCTAGATCGAGCATCTCTTTAGGTTTCCTAGCACTAAACCTCCGCTTCTATCCATTAGCCAGCTTAAGGTTAGATAGAGAATTTCTCCAATTCTCAGCTCCATATCCAGATCAAGCCTTGAAGAAGAATCTTCCTGCTAGGTTGTTTCGTTTCTATATAGGGTGTGGGCAAGTTTTGAGGACGAAAATTATAGAAGAGGGAAGGGATGATGGGCCCCAAGCCCTGGCGCACACGAAAGAAGGAAGGGAGCGCGCACTTACAAGGGATTGGATCTCTATTGGATTCTGTATACAGCCAGACCCTAGGCCTAATTGGAGTCCATGTCTGACCATCTCCAGAAGCCGACTAGCCGTGAAGTATGAAGAAGACATCCAAGCATCAAGCTCGAGCTCACCCGGCCATCCGGATCATGTGAGAGCTTCTAAATAACCTTTGAATCTCTTTGACCTGAACCAGCTTTGGGAAGTAAGGACATTGTGTCTCCACCCTCACACAAGTGTGAAGACACCCCTAAGTCAATAGAAGAAACTTTACTCTTTTTCCTACTTTTGTTTGTTCGATAAGCTATACCGTGGGAGTTGTAATGAGGCAGAAAGATCTAGTATATCTACACTTCATTCCACTTGTTATTCACCTTGGAAATAATCCATGCCAAGATTGGAAAGGAAGGAAGGGAAGACCATATCCCTTATGAAGACATTGCGCTAATAAGTCTCCATTTTCTTTCCATTTATTTCCATATGTATTTAATACTTTCTTTGGGGGTCCAACTTAGGTATATGTTGGTTTCTTGGGCCATTTGTGTAATAAGTAAACTTCAGACTAAAGGCTCTTCAAATATAAGGGACTTAAACAGACTATAATGAGGATTAGATCTGAACTAGAAATCAAATGTGGAAGAGTTTTTCTTCTTTCTTATTCTTGAGTTATTCGAGCCAAAACCCTTCACACATAGAAGCCTAGCTCGGTGTTGAAGTTCTGGTTGTATCAAGAAGCTTTCACAATTCTTGTGGTTCACCACATCAATACACCTTCACTCCATTGTTGGAACCTAGATCGAGCATCTCTTTAGGTTTCCTAGCACTAAACCTCCGCTTCTATCCATTAGCCAGCTTAAGGTTAGATAGAGAATTTCTCCAATTCTCAGCTCCATATCTAGATCAAGCCTTGAAGAAGAATCTTCCTGCTAGGTTGTTTCGTTTCTATATAGGGTGTGGGCAAGTTTTGAGGACGAAAATTATAGAAGAGGGAAGGGATGATGGGCCCCAAGCCCTGGCGCACACGAAAGAAGGAAGGGAGCGCGCACTTACAAGGGATTGGATCTCTATTGGATTCTGTATACAGCCAGACCATAGGCCTAATTGGAGTCCATGTCTGACCATCTCCAAAAGCCGACTAGCCGTGAAGTATGAAGAAGACATCCAAGTATCAAGCTCGAGCTCACCCGGCCATCCGGATCATGTGAGAGCTTCTAAATAACCTTTGAATCTCTTTGACCTGAACCAGCTTTGGGAAGTAAGGACATTGTGTCTCCACCCTCACACAAGTGTGAAGACACCCCTAAGTCAATAGAAGAAACTTTACTCTTTTTCCTACATTTGTTTGTTCGATAAGCTATACCGTGGGAGTTGTAATGAGGCAGAAAGATCTAGTATATCTACACTTCATTCCACTTGTTATTCAGCTTGGAAATAATCCATGCCAAGATTGGAAAGGAAGGAAGGGAAGACCATATCCCTTATGGAGACATTGCGCTAATAAGTCTTCATTTTCTTTCCATTTATTTCCATATGTATTTAATACTTTCTTTGGGGGTCCAACTTAGGTATATGTTGGTTCCTTGGGCCATTTGTGTAATAAGTAAACTTCAGACTAAAGGCTCTTCATATATAAGGGACTTAAACAGACTATAATGAGGATTAGATCTGAACTAGAAATCAAATGTGGAAGAGTTTTTCTTCTTTCTTATTCTTGAGTTATTCGAGCCAAAACCCTTCACACATAGAAGCCTAGCTCGGTGTTGAAGTTCTAGTTGTATCAAGAAGCTTTCACAATTCTTGTGGTTCACCACATCAATACACCTTCACTCCATTGTTGGAACCTAGATCGAGCATCTCTTTAGGTTTCCTAGCACTAAACCTCCGCTTCTATCCATTAGCCAGCTTAAGGTTAGATAGAGAATTTCTCCAATTCTCAGCTCCATATCCAGATCAAGCCTTGAAGAAGAATCTTCCTGCTAGGTTGTTTCGTTTCTATATAGGGTGTGGGCAAGTTTTGAGGACGAAAATTATAGAAGAGGGAAGGGATGATGGGCCCCAAGCCCTGGCGCACACGAAAGAAGGAAGGGAGCACGCACTTACAAGGGATTGGATCTCTATTGGATTCTGTATACAGCCAGACCCTAGGCCTAATTGGAGTCCATGTCTGACCATCTCCAGAAGCCGACTAGCCGTGAAGTATGAAGAAGACATCCAAGCATCAAGCTCGAGCTCACCCGGCCATCCGGATCATGTGAGAGCTTCTAAATAACCTTTGAATCTCTTTGACCTGAACCAGCTTTGGGAAGTAAGGACATTGTGTCTCCACCCTCACACAAGTGTGAAGACACCCCTAAGTCAATAGAAGAAACTTTACTCTTTTTCCTACTTTTGTTTGTTCGATAAGCTATACTGTGGGAGTTGTAATGAGGCTGAAAGATCTAGTATATCTACACTTCATTCCACTTGTTATTCAGCTTGGAAATATTCCATGCCAAGATTGGAAAGGAAGGAAGGGAAGACCATATCCCTTATGAAGACATTGCGCTAATAAGTCTTCATTTTCTTTCCATTTATTTTCCATATGTATTTAATACTTTGTTTGGGGGTCCAACATATGTATATGTTGGTTCTTTGGGCCATTTGTGTAATAAGTAAACTTCAGACTAAAGGCTTTTCATATATAAGGGACTTAAACAGACTATAATGAGGATTAGATCTGAACTAGAAATCAAATATGGAAGATTTTTTCGTTTTTCTTATTCTTCATTTATTCGAGCCAAAACCCTTCACACATAGAAGCCTAGCTCGGTGTTGAAGTTCTGGTTGTATCAAGAAGCTTTCACAATTCTTGTGGTTCACCACATCAATACACCTTCACTCCATTGTTGGAACCTAGATCGAGCATCTCTTTAGGTTTCCTAGCACTAAACCTTCGCTTCTATACATTATTCAGCTTAAGATTAGATAGAGAATCTCTCCAATTCTCAGCTCCATATCCGGATCAAGCCTTGAAGAAGGAGCTTCCTGCTAGGTTGTTTCGTTTCTATATAAGGTGTGGACAAGTTTTGAGGACGAAAATTATAGAAGAGGGAAGGGATGATGGGCCCCAAGCCATAGCTCACACGAAAGGAGGAAGGGAGCGCACATTTACAAGGGATTGGATCTCTATTGGATTCTGTATACAGCCAGACCCTAGGCCTAATTGGAGTCCATGTCTGACCATCTCCAGAAGCCGACTAGCCGTGAAGTATGAAGAAGACATCCAAGCATCAAGCTCGAGCTCACCCGGCCATCCGGATCATGTGAGAGCTTCTAAATAACCTTTGAATCTCTTTGACCTGAACCAGCTTTAGGAAGTAAGGACATTGTGTCTCCACCCTCACACAAGTGTGAAGACACCCCTAAGTCAATAGAAGAAACTTTACTCTTTTTCCTACTTTTGTTTGTTCGATAAGCTATACCGTGGGAGTTGTAATGAGGCAGAAAGATCTAGTATATCTACACTTCATTCCACTTGTTATTCAGCTTGGAAATATTCCATGCCAAGATTGGAAAGGAAGGAAGGGAAGACCATATCCCTTATGAAGACATTGCGCTAATAAGTCTTCATTTTCTTTCCATTTATTTTCCATATGTATTTAATACTTTGTTTGGGGGTCCAACATATGTATATGTTGGTTCTTTGGGCCATTTGTGTAATAAGTAAACTTCAGACTAAAGGCTTTTCATATATAAGGGACTTAAACAGACTATAATGAGGATTAGATCTGAACTAGAAATCAAATATGGAAGAGTTTTTCGTTTTTCTTATTCTTCATTTATTCGAGCCAAAACCCTTCACACATAGAAGCCTAGCTCGGTGTTGAAGTTCTGGTTGTATCAAGAAGCTTTCACAATTCTTGTGGTTCACCACATCAATACACCTTCACTCCATTGTTGGAACCTAGATCGAGCATCTCTTTAGGTTTCCTAGCACTAAACCTCCGCTTCTATCCATTAGCCAGCTTAAGGTTAGATAGAGAATTTCTCCAATTCTCTGCTCCATATCCAGATCAAGCCTTGAAGAAGAATCTTCCTGCTAGGTTGTTTCGTTTCTATATAGGGTGTGGGCAAGTTTTGAGGACGAAAATTATAGAAGAGGGAAGGGATGATGGGCCCCAAGCCCTGGCGCACACGAAAGAAGGAAGGGAGCGCGCACTTACAAGGGATTGGATCTCTATTGGATTCTGTATACAGCCAGACCCTAGGCCTAATTGGAGTCCATGTCTGACCATCTCCAAAAGCCGACTAGCTGTGAAGTATGAAGAAGACATCCAAGCATCAAGCTCGAGATCACCCGGCCATCCGGATCATGTGAGAGCTTCTAAATAACCTTTGAATCTCTTTGAACTGAACCAGCTTTGGGAAGTAAGGACATTGTGTCTCCACCCTCACACAAGTGTGAAGACACCCCTAAGTCAATAGAAGAAACTTTACTCTTTTTCCTACTTTTGTTTGTTCGATAAGCTATACCGTGGGAGTTGTAATGAGGCAGAAAGATCTAGTATATCTACACTTCATTCCACTTGTTATTCAGCTTGGAAATAATCCATGCCAAGATTGGAAAGGAAGGAAGGGAAGACCATATCCCTTATGGAGATATTGCGCTAATAAGTCTTCATTTTCTTTCCATTTATTTCCATATGTATTTAATACTTTCTTTGGGGGTCCAACATATGTATATGTTGGTTCTTTGGGCCATTTGTGTAATAAGTAAACTTCAGACTAAAGGCTTTTCATATATAAGGGACTTAAACAGACTATAATGAGGATTAGATCTGAACTAGAAATCAAATATGGAAGAGTTTTTCTTTTTTCTTATTCTTCATTTATTCGAGCCAAAACCCTTCACACATAGAAGCCTAGCTCGGTGTTGAAGTTCTGGTTGTATCAAGAAGCTTTCACAATTCTTGTGGTTCACCACATCAATACACCTTCACTCCATTGTTGGAACCTAGATCGAGCATCTCTTTAGGTTTCCTAGCACTAAACCTCCGCTTCTATCCATTAGCCAGCTTAAGGTTAGATAGAGAATTTCTCCAATTCTCAGCTCCATATCCAGATCAAGCCTTGAAGAAGAATCTTCCTGCTAGGTTGTTTCGTTTCTATATAGGGTGTGGGCAAGTTTTGAGGACGAAAATTATAGAAGAGGGAAGGGATGATGGGCCCCAAGCCCTGGCGCACACGAAAGAAGGAAGGGAGCGCGCACTTACAAGGGATTGGATCTCTATTGGATTCTGTATACAGCCAGACCCTAGGCCTAATTGGAGTCCATGTCTGACCATCTCCAAAAGCCGACTAGCTGTGAAGTATGAAGAAGACATCCAAGCATCAAGCTCGAGATCACCCGGCCATCCGGATCATGTGAGAGCTTCTAAATAACCTTTGAATCTCTTTGAACTGAACCAGCTTTGGGAAGTAAGGACATTGTGTCTCCACCCTCACACAAGTGTGAAGACACCCCTAAGTCAATAGAAGAAACTTTACTCTTTTTCCTACTTTTGTTTGTTCGATAAGCTATACCGTGGGAGTTGTAATGAGGCAGAAAGATCTAGTATATCTACACTTCATTCCACTTGTTATTCAGCTTGGAAATAATCCATGCCAAGATTGGAAAGGAAGGAAGGGAAGACCATATCCCTTATGGAGATATTGCGCTAATAAGTCTTCATTTTCTTTCCATTTATTTTCCATATGTATTTAATACTTTGTTTGGGGGTCCAACTTAGGTATATGTTGGTTCCTTGGGCCATTTGTGTAATAAGTAAACTTCAGACTAAAGGCTCTTCATATATAAGGGACTTAAACAGACTATAATGAGGATTAGATCTGAACTAGAAATCAAATGTGGAAGAGTTTTTCTTCTTTCTTATTCTTGAGTTATTCGAGCCAAAACCCTTCACACATAGAAGCCTAGCTCGGTGTTGAAGTTCGTGTTGTATCAAGAAGCTTTCACAATTCTTGTGGTTCACCACATCAATACACCTTCACTGCATTGTTGGAACCTAGATCGAGCATCTCTTTAGGTTTCCTAGCACTAAACCTCCGCTTATATCCATTAGCCAGCTTAAGGTTAGATAGAGAATTTCTCCAATTCTCAGCTCCATATCCAGATCAAGCCTTGAAGAAGAATCTTCGTGCTAGGTTGTTTCGTTTCTATATAGGGTGTGGGCAAGTTTTGAGGACGAAAATTATAGAAGAGGGAAGGGATGATGGGCCCCAAGCCCTGGCGCACACGAAAGAAGGAAGGGAGCGCGCACTTACAAGGGATTGGATCTCTATTGGATTCTGTATACAGCCAGACCCTAGGCCTAATTGGAGTCCATGTCTGACCATCTCCAGAAGCCGACTAGCCGTGAAGTATGAAGAAGACATCCAAGCATCAAGCTCGAGCTCACCCGGCCATCCGGATCATGTGAGAGCTTCTAAATAACCTTTGAATCTCTTTGACCTGAACCAGCTTTAGGAAGTAAGGACATTGTGTCTCCACCCTCACACAAGTGTGAAGACACCCCTAAGTCAATAGAAGAAACTTTACTCTTTTTCCTACTTTTGTTTGTTCGATAAGCTATACCGTGGGAGTTGTAATGAGGCAGAAAGATCTAGTATATCTACACTTCATTCCACTTGTTATTCAGCTTGGAAATATTCCATGCCAAGATTGGAAAGGAAGGAAGGGAAGACCATATCCCTTATGAAGACATTGCGCTAATAAGTCTTCATTTTCTTTCCATTTATTTTCCATATGTATTTAATACTTTGTTTGGGGGTCCAACATATGTATATGTTGGTTCTTTGGGCCATTTGTGTAATAAGTAAACTTCAGACTAAAGGCTTTTCATATATAAGGGACTTAAACAGACTATAATGAGGATTAGATCTGAACTAGAAATCAAATATGGAAGAGTTTTTCGTTTTTCTTATTCTTCATTTATTCGAGCCAAAACCCTTCACACATAGAAGCCTAGCTCGGTGTTGAAGTTCTGGTTGTATCAAGAAGCTTTCACAATTCTTGTGGTTCACCACATCAATACACCTTCACTCCATTGTTGGAACCTAGATCGAGCATCTCTTTAGGTTTCCTAGCACTAAACCTCCGCTTCTATCCATTAGCCAGCTTAAGGTTAGATAGAGAATTTCTCCAATTCTCTGCTCCATATCCAGATCAAGCCTTGAAGAAGAATCTTCCTGCTAGGTTGTTTCGTTTCTATATAGGGTGTGGGCAAGTTTTGAGGACGAAAATTATAGAAGAGGGAAGGGATGATGGGCCCCAAGCCCTGGCGCACACGAAAGAAGGAAGGGAGCGCGCACTTACAAGGGATTGGATCTCTATTGGATTCTATATACAGCCAGACCCTAGGCCTAATTGGAGTCCATGTCTGACCATCTCCAAAAGCCGACTAGCTGTGAAGTATGAAGAAGACATCCAAGCATCAAGCTCGAGATCACCCGGCCATCCGGATCATGTGAGAGCTTCTAAATAACCTTTGAATCTCTTTGAACTGAACCAGCTTTGGGAAGTAAGGACATTGTGTCTCCACCCTCACACAAGTGTGAAGACACCCCTAAGTCAATAGAAGAAACTTTACTCTTTTTCCTACTTTTGTTTGTTCGATAAGCTATACCGTGGGAGTTGTAATGAGGCAGAAAGATCTAGTATATCTACACTTCATTCCACTTGTTATTCAGCTTGGAAATAATCCATGCCAAGATTGGAAAGGAAGGAAGGGAAGACCATATCCCTTATGGAGATATTGCGCTAATAAGTCTTCATTTTCTTTCCATTTATTTCCATATGTATTTAATACTTTCTTTGGGGGTCCAACATATGTATATGTTGGTTCTTTGGGCCAGTTGTGTAATAAGTAAACTTCAGACTAAAGGCTTTTCATATATAAGGGACTTAAACAGACTATAATGAGGATTAGATCTGAACTAGAAATCAAATATGGAAGAGTTTTTCTTTTTTCTTATTCTTCATTTATTCGAGCCAAAACCCTTCACACATAGAAGCCTAGCTCGGTGTTGAAGTTCTGGTTGTATCAAGAAGCTTTCACAATTCTTGTGGTTCACCACATCAATACACCTTCACTCCATTGTTGGAACCTAGATCGAGCATCTCTTTAGGTTTCCTAGCACTAAACCTCCGCTTCTATCCATTAGCCAGCTTAAGGTTAGATAGAGAATTTCTCCAATTCTCAGCTCCATATCCAGATCAAGCCTTGAAGAAGAATCTTCCTGCTAGGTTGTTTCGTTTCTATATAGGGTGTGGGCAAGTTTTGAGGACGAAAATTATAGAAGAGGGAAGGGATGATGGGCCCCAAGCCCTGGCGCACACGAAAGAAGGAAGGGAGCGCGCACTTACAAGGGATTGGATCTCTATTGGATTCTGTATACAGCCAGACCCTAGGCCTAATTGGAGTCCATGTCTGACCATCTCCAAAAGCCGACTAGCTGTGAAGTATGAAGAAGACATCCAAGCATCAAGCTCGAGATCACCCGGCCATCCGGATCATGTGAGAGCTTCTAAATAACCTTTGAATCTCTTTGAACTGAACCAGCTTTGGGAAGTAAGGACATTGTGTCTCCACCCTCACACAAGTGTGAAGACACCCCTAAGTCAATAGAAGAAACTTTACTCTTTTTCCTACTTTTGTTTGTTCGATAAGCTATACCGTGGGAGTTGTAATGAGGCAGAAAGATCTAGTATATCTACACTTCATTCCACTTGTTATTCAGCTTGGAAATAATCCATGCCAAGATTGGAAAGGAAGGAAGGGAAGACCATATCCCTTATGGAGATATTGCGCTAATAAGTCTTCATTTTCTTTCCATTTATTTTCCATATGTATTTAATACTTTGTTTGGGGGTCCAACTTAGGTATATGTTGGTTCCTTGGGCCATTTGTGTAATAAGTAAACTTCAGACTAAAGGCTCTTCATATATAAGGGACTTAAACAGACTATAATGAGGATTAGATCTGAACTAGAAATCAAATGTGGAAGAGTTTTTCTTCTTTCTTATTCTTGAGTTATTCGAGCCAAAACCCTTCACACATAGAAGCCTAGCTCGGTGTTGAAGTTCGTGTTGTATCAAGAAGCTTTCACAATTCTTGTGGTTCACCACATCAATACACCTTCACTGCATTGTTGGAACCTAGATCGAGCATCTCTTTAGGTTTCCTAGCACTAAACCTCCGCTTATATCCATTAGCCAGCTTAAGGTTAGATAGAGAATTTCTCCAATTCTCAGCTCCATATCCAGATCAAGCCTTGAAGAAGAATCTTCGTGCTAGGTTGTTTCGTTTCTATATAGGGTGTGGGCAAGTTTTGAGGACGAAAATTATAGAAGAGGGAAGGGATGATGGGCCCCAAGCCCTGGCGCACACGAAAGAAGGAAGGGAGCGCGCACTTACAAGGGATTGGATCTCTATTGGATTCTGTATACAGCCAGACCCTAGGCCTAATTGGAGTCCATGTCTGACCATCTCCAAAAGCCGACTAGCCGTGAAGTATGAAGAAGACATCCAAGCATCAAGCTCGAGCTCACCCGGCCATCCGGATCATGTGAGAGCTTCTAAATAACCTTTGAATCTCTTTGACCTGAACCAGCTTTGGGAAGTAAGGACATTGTGTCTCCACCCTCACACAAGTGTGAAGACACCCCTAAGTCATTAGAAGAAACTTTACTCTTTTTCCTACTTTTGTTTGTTCGATAAGCTATACCGTGGGAGTTGTAATGAGGCAGCAAGATCTAGTATATCTACACTTCATTCCACTTGTTATTCAGCTTGGAAATAATCCATGCCAAGATTGGAAAGGAAGAAAGGGAAGACCATATCCCTTATGAAGACATTGCGCTACTAAGTCTTCATTTTCTTTCCATTTATTTCCATATGTATTTAATACTTTCTTTGGGGGTCCAACTTAGGTATATGTTGGTTCCTTGGGCCATTTGTGTAATAAGTAAACTTCAGACTAAAGGCTCTTCAAATATAAGGGACTTAAACAGACTATAATGAGGATTAGATCTGAACTAGAAATCAAATGTGGAAGAGTTTTTCTTCTTTCTTATTCTTGAGTTATTCGAGCCTAAACCCTTCACACATAGAAGCCTAGCTCGGTGTTGAAGTTCTGGTTGTATCAAGAAGCTTTCACAATTCTTGTGGTTCACCACATCAATACACCTTCACTCCATTGTTGGAACCTAGATCGAGCATCTCTTTAGGTTTCCTAGCACTAAACCTCCGCTTCTATCCATTAGCCAGCTTAAGGTTAGATAGAGAATTTCTCCAATTCTCAGCTCCATATCCAGATCAAGCCTTGAAGAAGAATCTTCCTGCTAGGTTGTTTCGTTTCTATATAGGGTGTGGGCAAGTTTTGAGGACGAAAATTATAGAAGAGGGAAGGGATGATGGGCCCCAAGCCCTGGCGCACACGAAAGAAGGAAGG
Organism: Cardamine chenopodiifolia; assembly: GCA_963922655.1. Taxonomy (NCBI): domain Eukaryota; kingdom Viridiplantae; phylum Streptophyta; class Magnoliopsida; order Brassicales; family Brassicaceae; genus Cardamine; species Cardamine chenopodiifolia. Next base: position 8,709,029 of record OZ000486.1, on the reverse strand, counting down.
GAGCGCGCACTTACAAGGGATTGGATCTCTATTGGATTCTGTATACAGCCAGACCATAGGCCTAATTGGAGTCCATGTCTGACCATCTCCAAAAGCCGACTAGCCGTGAAGTATGAAGAAGACATCCAAGCATCAAGCTCGAGCTCACCCGGCCATCCGGATCATGTGAGAGCTTCTAAATAACCTTTGAATCTCTTTGACCTGAACCAGCTTTGGGAAGTAAGGACATTGTGTCTCCACCCTCACACAAGTGTGAAGACACCCCTAAGTCAATAGAAGAAACTTTACTCTTTTTCCTACTTTTGTTTGTTCGATAAGCTATACCGTGGGAGTTGTAATGAGGCAGAAAGATCTAGTATATCTACACTTCATTCCACTTGTTATTCAGCTTGGAAATAATCCATGCCAAGATTGGAAAGGAAGGAAGGGAAGACCATATCCCTTATGGAGATATTGCGCTAATAAGTCTTCATTTTCTTTCCATTTATTTCCATATGTATTTAATACTTTCTTTGGGGGTCCAACTTAGGTATATGTTGGTTCCTTGGGCCATTTGTGTAATAAGTAAACTTCAGACTAAAGGCTCTTCATATATAAGGGACTTAAACAGACTATAATGAGGATTAGATCTGAACTAGAAATCAAATGTGGAAGAGTTTTTCTTCTTTCTTTTTCTTGAGTTATTCGAGCCACAACCCTTCACACATAGAAGCCTAGCTCGGTGTTGAAGTTCTGGTTGTATCAAGAAGCTTTCACAATTCTTGTGGTTCACCACATCAATACACCTTCACTCCATTGTTGGAACCTAGATCGAGCATCTCTTTAGGTTTCCTAGCACTAAACCTCCGCTTCTATCCATTAGCCAGCTTAAGGTTAGATAGAGAATTGCTCCAATTCTCTGCTCCATATCCAGATCAAGCCTTGAAGAAGAATCTTCCTGCTAGGTTGTTTCGTTTCTATATAGGGTGTGGGCAAGTTTTGAGGACGAAAATTATAGAAGAGGGAAGGGATGATGGGCCCCAAGCCCTGGCGCACACGAAAGAAGGAAGGGAGCGCGCACTTACAAGGGATTGGATCTCTATTGGATTCTGTATACAGCCAGACCCTAGGCCTAATTGGAGTCCATGTCTGACCATCTCCAGAAGCCGACTAGCCGTGAAGTATGAAGAAGACATCCAAGCATCAAGCTCGAGCTCACCCGGCCATCCGGATCATGTGAGAGCTTCTAAATAACCTTTGAATCTCTTTGACCTGAACCAGCTTTGGGAAGTAAGGACATTGTGTCTCCACCCTCACACAAGTGTGAAGACACCCCTAAGTCAATAGAAGAAACTTTACTCTTTTTCCTACTTTTGTTTGTTCGATAAGCTATACCGTGGGAGTTGTAATGAAGCATAAAGATCTAGTATATCTACACTTCATTCCACTTGTTATTCAGCTTGGAAATAATCCATGCCAAGATTGGAAAGGAAGGAAGGGAAGACCATATCCCTTATGAAGACATTGCGCTAATAAGTCTTCATTTTCTTTCCATTTATTTTCCATATGTATTTAATACTTTGTTTGGGGGTCCAACATATGTATATGTTGGTTCTTTGGGCCATTTGTGTAATAAGTAAACTTCAGACTAAAGGCTTTTCATATATAAGGGACTTAAACAGACTATAATGAGGATTAGATCTGAACTAGAAATCAAATATGGAAGAGTTTTTCTTTTTTCTTATTCTTCATTTATTCGAGCCAAAACCCTTCACACATAGAAGCCTAGCTCGGTGTTGAAGTTCTGGTTGTATCAAGAAGCTTTCACAATTCTTGTGGTTCACCACATCAATACACCTTCACTCCATTGTTGGAACCTAGATCGAGCATCTCTTTAGGTTTCCTAGCACTAAACCTTCGCTTCTATACATTATTCAGCTTAAGATTAGATAGAGAATCTCTCCAATTCTCAGCTCCATATCCGGATCAAGCCTTGAAGAAGGAGCTTCCTACTAGGTTGTTTCGTTTCTATATAAGGTGTGGGCAAGTTTTGAGGACGAAAATTATAGAAGAGGGAAGGGATGATAGGCCCCAAGCCATAGCGCACACGAAAGAAGGAAGGGAGCGCACATTTACAAGGGATTGGGTCTCCATTGAACAAACAAATATGTGAGAGCTTCTAAACAACCTTTGAATCTCTTTGACCTGAACCAGCTTTGGGAAGTAAAGACATTGTGTCTCCACCCTCACACAAGTGTGAAGACACCCCTAAGCCATTAGAAGAAACTTTACTCTTTTTCCTACTTTTGTTTGTTCGATAAGCTATACCGTGGGAGTTGTAATGTGGCAGCAAGATCTAGTATATCTACACTTCATTCCACTTGTTATTCAGCTTGGAAATAATCCATGCCAAGATTGGAAAGGAAGAAAGGGAAGACCATATCCCTTATGAAGACATTGCGCTAATAAGTCTTCATTTTCTTTCCATTTATTTCCATATGTATTTAATACTTTCTTTGGGGGTCCAACTTAGGTATATGTTGGTTCCTTGGGCCATTTGTGTAATAAGTAAACTTCAGACTAAAGGCTCTTCATATATAAGGGACTTAAACAGACTATAATGAGGATTAGATCTGAACTAGAAATCAAATGTGGAAGAGTTTTTCTTCTTTCTTATTCTTGAGTTATTCGAGCCAAAACCCTTCACACATAGAAGCCTAGCTCGGTGTTGAAGTTCTGGTTGTATCAAGAAGCTTTCACAATTCTTGTGGTTCACCACATCAATACACATTCACTCCATTGTTGGAACCTAGATCGAGCATCTCTTTAGGTTTCCTAGCACTAAACCTTCGCTTCTATACATTATTCAGCTTAAGATTAGATAGAGAATCTCTCCAATTCTCAGCTCCATATCCGGATCAAGCCTTGAAGAAGGAGCTTCCTACTAGGTTGTTTCGTTTCTATATAAGGTGTGGGCAAGTTTTGAGGACGAAAATTATAGAAGAGGGAAGGGATGATAGGCCCCAAGCAATAGCGCACACGAAAGAAGGAAGGGAGCGCACATTTACAAGGGATTGGGTCTCCATTGAACAAACAAATATGTGAGAGCTTCTAAACAACCTTTGAATCTCTTTGACCTGAACCAGCTTTGGGAAGTAAAGACATTGTGTCTCCACCCTCACACAAGTGTGAAGACACCCCTAAGCCATTAGAAGAAACTTTACTCTTTTTCCTACTTTTGTTTGTTCGATAAGCTATACCGTGGGAGTTGTAATGTGGCAGCAAGATCTAGTATATCTACACTTCATTCCACTTGTTATTCAGCTTGGAAATAATCCATGCCAAGATTGGAAAGGAAGAAAGGGAAGACCATATCCCTTATGAAGACATTGCGCTAATAAGTCTTCATTTTCTTTCCATTTATTTCAATATGTATTTAATACTTTCTTTGGGGGTCCAACTTAGGTATATGTTGGTTCCTTGGGCCATTTGTGTAATAAGTAAACTTCAGACTAAAGGCTCTTCATATATAAGGGACTTAAACAGACTATAATGAGGATTAGATCTGAACTAGAAATCAAATGTGGAAGAGTTTTTCTTCTTTCTTATTCTTGAGTTATTCGAGCCAAAACCCTTCACACATAGAAGCCTAGCTCGGTGTTGAAGTTCTGGTTGTATCAAGAAGCTTTCACAATTCTTGTGGTTCACCACATCAATACACCTTCACTCCATTGTTGGAACCTAGATCGAGCATCTCTTTAGATTTCCTAGCACTAAACCTCCGCTTCTATCCATTAGCCAGCTTAAGGTTAGATAGAGAATTTCTCCAATTCTCAGCTCCATATCCAGATCAAGCCTTGAAGAAGAATCTTCCTGCTAGGTTGTTTCGTTTCTATATAGGGTGTGGGCAAGTTTTGAGGACGAAAATTATAGAAGAGGGAAGGGATGATGGGCCCCAAGCCCTGGCGTACACGAAAGAAGGAAGGGAGCGCGCACTTACAAGGGATTGGATCTCTATTGGATTCTGTATACAGCCAGACCCTAGGCCTAATTGGAGTCCATGTCTGACCATCTCCAGAAGCCGACTAGCCGTGAAGTATGAAGAAGACATCCAAGCATCAAGCTCGAGCTCACCCGGCCATCCGGATCATGTGAGAGCTTCTAAATAACCTTTAAATCTCTTTGACCTGAACCAGCTTTGGGAAGTAAGGACATTGTGTCTCCACCCTCACACAAGTGTGAAGACACCCCTAAGTCAATAGAAGAAACTTTACTCTTTTTCCTCCTTTTGTTTGTTCGATAAGCTATACCGTGGGAGTTGTAATGAGGCAGAAAGATCTAGTATATCTACACTTCATTCCACTTGTTATTCAGCTTGGAAATAATCCATGCCAAGATTGGAAAGGAAGGAAGGGAAGACCATATCCCTTATGAAGACATTGCGCTAATAAGTCTTCATTTTCTTTCCATTTATTTTCCATATGTATTTAATACTTTGTTTGGGGGTCCAACATATGTATATGTTGGTTCTTTGGGCCATTTGTGTAATAAGTAAACTTCAGACTAAAGGCTTTTCATATATAAGGGACTTAAACAGACTATAATGAGGATTAGATCTGAACTAGAAATCAAATATGGAAGAGTTTTTCTTTTTTCTTATTCTTCATTTATTCGAGCTAAAACCCTTCACACATAGAAGCCTAGCTCGGTGTTGAAGTTCTGGTTGTATAAAGAAGCTTTCACAATTCTTGTGGTTCACCACATCAATACACCTTCACTCCATTGTTGGAACCTAGATCGAGCATCTCTTTAGGTTTCCTAGCACTAAACCTTCGCTTCTATCCATTATCCAGCTTAAGATTAGATAGAGAATCTCTCCAATTCGTTTCTATATAAGGTGTGGGCAAGTTTTGAGGACGAAAATTATAGAAGAGGGAAGGGATGATGGGCCCCAAGCCCTAGCGCACACGAAAGAAGGAAGGGAGCGCACATTTACAAGGGATTGGGTCTCCATTGAACAAACAAATATGTGAGAGCTTCTAAACAACCTTTGAATATCTTTGACCTGAACCAGCTTTGGGAAGTAAGGACATTGTGTCTCCACCCTCACACAAGTGTGAAGACACCCCTAAGTCATTAGAAGAAACTTTACTCTTTTTCCTACTTTTGTTTGTTCGATAAGCTATACCGTGGGAGTTGTAATGAGGCAGCAAGATCTAGTATATCTACACTTCATTCCACTTGTTATTCAGCTTGGAAATAATCCATGCCAAGATTGGAAAGGAAGAAAGGGAAGACCAAATCCCTTATGAAGACATTGCGCTAATAAGTCTTCATTTTCTTTCCATTTATTTCCATATGTATTTAATACTTTCTTTGGGGGTCCAACTTAGGTATATGTTGGTTCCTTGGGCCATTTGTGTAATAAGTAAACTTCAGACTAAAGGCTCTTCATATATAAGGGACTTAAACAGACTATAATGAGGATTAGATCTGAACTAGAAATCAAATGTGGAAGAGTTTTTCTTCTTTCTTATTCTTGAGTTATTCGAGCCAAAACCCTTCACACATAGAAGCCTAGCTCGGTGTTGAAGTTCTGGTTGTATCAAGAAGCTTTCACAATTCTTGTGGTTCACCACATCAATACACCTTCACTCCATTGTTGGAACCTAGATCGAGCATCTCTTTAGGTTTCCTAGCACTAAACCTCCGCTTCTATCCATTAGCCAGCTTAAGGTTAGATAGAGAATTTCTCCAATTCTCAGCTCCATATCCAGATCAAGCCTTGAAGAAGAATCTTCCTGCTAGGTTGTTTCGTTTCTATATAGGGTGTGGGCAAGTTTTGAGGACGAAAATTATAGAAGAGGGAAGGGATGATGGGCCCCAAGCCCTGGCGTACACGAAAGAAGGAAGGGAGCGCGCACTTACAAGGGATTGGATCTCTATTGGATTCTGTATACAGCCAGACCCTAGGCCTATTGGAGTCCATGTCTGACCATCTCCAGAAGCCGACTAGCCGTGAAGTATGAAGAAGACATCCAAGCATCAAGCTCGAGCTCACCCGGCCATCCGGATCATGTGAGAGCTTCTAAATAACCTTTAAATCTCTTTGACCTGAACCAGCTTTGGGAAGTAAGGACATTGTGTCTCCACCCTCACACAAGTGTGAAGACACCCCTAAGTCAATAGAAGAAACTTTACTCTTTTTCCTCCTTTTGTTTGTTCGATAAGCTATACCGTGGGAGTTGTAATGAGGCAGAAAGATCTAGTATATCTACACTTCATTCCACTTGTTATTCAGCTTGGAAATAATCCATGCCAAGATTGGAAAGGAAGGAAGGGAAGACCATATCCCTTATGAAGACATTGCGCTAATAAGTCTTCATTTTCTTTCCATTTATTTTCCATATGTATTTAATACTTTGTTTGGGGGTCCAACATATGTATATGTTGGTTCTTTGGGCCATTTGTGTAATAAGTAAACTTCAGACTAAAGGCTTTTCATATATAAGGGACTTAAACAGACTATAATGAGGATTAGATCTGAACTAGAAATCAAATATGGAAGAGTTTTTCTTTTTTCTTATTCTTCATTTATTCGAGCCAAAACCCTTCACACATAGAAGCCTAGCTCGGTGTTGAAGTTCTGGTTGTATAAAGAAGCTTTCACAATTCTTGTGGTTCACCACATCAATACACCTTCACTCCATTGTTGGAACCTAGATCGAGCATCTCTTTAGGTTTCCTAGCACTAAACCTTCGCTTCTATCCATTATCCAGCTTAAGATTAGATAGAGAATCTCTCCAATTCTCAGCTCCATATCCGGATCAAGTCTTGAAGAAGGAGCTTCCTGCTAGGTTGTTTCGTTTCTATATAAGGTGTGGGCAAGTTTTGAGGACGAAAATTATAGAAGAGGGAAGGGATGATGGGCCCCAAGCCCTAGCGCACACGAAAGAAGGAAGGGAGCGCACATTTACAAGGGATTGGGTCTCCATTGAACAAACAAATATGTGAGAGCTTCTAAACAACCTTTGAATATCTTTGACCTGAACCAGCTTTGGGAAGTAAGGACATTGTGTCTCCACCCTCACACAAGTGTGAAGACACCCCTAAGTCATTAGAAGAAACTCTCCAATTCTCAGCTACATATCCGGATCAAGCCTTGAAGAAGGAGCTTCCTGCTAGGTTGTTTCGTTTCTATATAAGGTGTGGGCAAGTTTTGAGGACGAAAATTATAGAAGAGGGAAGGGATGATGGGCCCCAAGCCCTGGCACACACGAGAGAAGGAAGGGAGCGCGCACTTACAAGGGATTGGATCTCTATTGGATTCTGTATACAGCAAGACCCTAGGCCTAATTGGAGTCCATGTCTGACCATCTCCATAAGCCGACTAACCGTGAAGTATGAAGAAGACATCCAAGGATCAAACTCGAGCTCACCCGGCCATCCAGATCATGTGAGAGCTTCTAAATAACCTTTGAATCTCTTTGACCTGAACCAGCTTTGGGAAGTAAGGACATTGTGTCTCCACCCTCACACAAGTGTGAAGACACCCCTAAGTCATTAGAAGAAACTTTACTCTTTTTCCTACTTTTGTTTGTTCGATAAGCTATACCGTGGGAGTTGTAATGAGGCAGCAGGATCTAGTATATCTACACTTCATTCCACTTGTTATTCAGCTTGGAAATAATCCATGCCAAGATTGGAAAGGAAAGAAGGGAAGACCATATCCCTTATGAAGACATTGCGCTAATAAGTCTTCATTTTCTTTCCATTTATTTCCATATGTATTTAATACTTTGTTTGGGGGTCCAACATATGTATATGTTGGTTCTTTGGGCCATTTGTGTAATAAGTAAACTTCAGACTAAAGGCTTTTCATATATAAGGGACTTAAACAGACTATAATGAGGATTAGATCTGAACTAGAAATCAAATATGGAAGAGTTTTTCTTTTTTCTTATTCTTCATTTATTCGAGCCAAAACCCTTCACACATAGAAGCCTAGCTCGGTGTTGAAGTTCTGGTTGTATAAAGAAGCTTTCACAATTATTGTGGTTCACCACATCAATACACCTTCACTCCATTGTTGGAACCTAGATCGAGCATCTCTTTAGGTTTCCTAGCACTAAACCTTCGCTTCTATCCATTATTCAACTTAAGATTAGATAGAGAATCTCTCCAATTCTCAGCTCCATATCCGGATCAAGCCTTGAAGAAGGAGCTTCCTGCTAGGTTGTTTCGTTTCTATATAAGGTGTGGGCAAGTTTTGAGGACGAAAATTATAGCAGAGGGAAGGGATGATGGGCCCCAAGCCCTAGCGCACACGAAAGAAGGAAGGGAGCGCACATTTACAAGGGATTGGGTCTCCATTGGACAAACAAATGTGTGAGAGCTTCTAAACAACCTTTGAATCTCTTTGACCTGAACCAGCTTTGGGAAGTAAGGACATTGTGTCTCTACCCTCACACAAGTGTGAAGACACCCCTAAGTCAATAGAAGAAACTTTACTCTTTTTCCTACTTTTGTTTGTTCGATAAGCTATACCGTGGGAGTTGTAATGAGGCAGCAAGATCTAGTATATCTACACTTTATTCCACTTGTTATTCAGCTTGGAAATAATCCATGCCAAGATTGGAAAGGAAGGAAGGGAAGACCATATCCCTTATGAAGACATTGCACTAATAAGTCTTCATTTTCTTTCCATTTATTTCCATATGTATTTAATACTTTCTTTGGGGGTCCAACATATGTATATGTTGGTTCTTTGGGCCATTTGTGTAATAAGTAAACTTCAGACTAAAGGCTTTTCATATATAAGGGACTTAAACAGACTATAATGAGGATTAGATCTGAAATAGAAATCAAATGTGGAAGAGTTTTTCTTCTTTCTTATTCTTGAGTTATTCGAGCCAAAACCCTTCACACATAGAAGCCTAGCTCAGTGTTGAAGTTCTGGTTGTATCAAGAAGCTTTCACAATTCTTGTGGTTCACCACATCAATATATTGATCAAGAAGACCAGCCAGGCCTTGCAAGACCAAACCATCCCGACCGTATGGATTTTGTACAGACTTGTACGGATTGTACGGATTGTACGGACAGTGCAAAATCCAGGATTCCCCAAAATGTCTCCAAACATCCTAAAATGAAGAAACAAGAATGTGCAAAACTCGGGTGCAAAAGGACATGGCTAGCTGGCAATGAATCTAGCCAAAGGAGTGTCCCAATGCAACCTTATCCAACTGGTCAAAGCAAGGAGGGCTGAAGCAAGGCTGGCAATCTTATCCACATGGTCAAAAGGAGCCTCCAAGACTAAGCCCTTATTGGCTAGTTTGAATTAAAGCATTTCTATTGGTTGTTGCATTTTGAATTAACTTAGAGAAAACCCTAGAGTTTTCTCTATAAATGTAATGCCTCATTATCAATGAAATAGACCCTTTGGGGTCCCATTCTCTCATTCTCCACGAAATCTCTCTCATTTTATTCTCCTTAGTCTCATTTACATGCTTATTCTCTTAGTTCATACTTGCATATTCTCCATGTCATTTACATTATTCTCTCATGTTTAATCTCTTATATTCCGCATAATCTCTCTAATTATTACATGGTATCAGAGCATTAAGGTCCTTAAATGCGTCCTTAATCTCTTTCTTCTTATTCTTTTATTTTCATACACTTTGTTAGCCTCTTTCACTCTGAGAGTTATTCCTCAAAACCATTGGTTCTTGAGTTGTGAAAATTGCTAACTTAGTGTTTCTAGTGACAATGAAGAGAAATAAATGGGGGCTGTAGTGAAAAACTACATAAAAAGGGAGATTAAAGGCTGCCTTAATTGTTTATTCATGGATTCGTCTAGTGCTTCCATTTTTTGGAAATGAATACACTTAGAACCATGATTTGCTGGTGCCTCATTCTATAATCTATTCCTTTTTAAGCCCCATTTTCATCTCCAAGTCATTTCTTGATTTTAAAGCTCAAACCACAATTTTTACAAAGTTAAAACCTTGGATTGTATTTTTCTTTCTTATGGAATGAAGAAATATGTAACTCCATCATATTTTATGTTTTTGAGTTTTTTTAGTGGTTTGAAGCAATTTCAATTAGTGAACCATGATTAAAATTACTTGATTCTTATGGATTTAAGCATATTTAATCATGTTGTATCCATGTTTTAAAGGTAGAGAACCTTGGTAAAACTTTGCTCTTATGAGTTTAAGTATAAAACTTTGATGAATCATAATCCTTGTTTTGTGGGAAGAGAACTTTGGTAAAGCTATGTTTCCATAAGCATAAGCATAAAGCCATGTTGAATCCAATTCCCATTGTTTTATGGGAAGAGAACTTTGGTAAAGCTATGTTTACATAAGCATAAGCATAAAGCCATGTTGAATCCAAGTCCCATTTTTAAGGAAAGAGAACTTTGGTAAAGCTATGCCCCCATGAGCATAAGCATAAAACCATGTTGAATCCAAGTCCCGTCTTGAAAAGAGAAGAGAACCTTGGTAAAGCTATGTTATTATGAACATAAGCACAAAGCCTTGATGAATCCAAATCTCTTTGTTTTCAAATTACCAAAGGAAGAGAACCTCGTTGAATCCAAAAGCTAGAGAACCTTGATGAATCCAAATCCTTTGGTAGAAAATCTTGGACTACTTTCAAACATGTTTGAGTCCTAGGTTATTTTTTTCAATTTTTCTTAAAAATTCTTATTGGATTCCAATCTCTTCTGTACTTGTTTGTTTGGGAAGAGTGTTTTAAGGAATCCTTAGTTATTCTATTTAAGAAAAGAAAAAAAAGGGGTAGTGAACCTTGTTGAATCCGAAGCTAGGGAACCGAGATGGATCCAAATCCAAAGTTGGATGAGAGCCTCGTTGAAACTCGAATGCTGGAGAACCTTGAGTGAATCCAAACCCTTAGAAACCAAAAGAAGTGAACCATGACCTATTTTGGCTCGTTGGAGTTAAAATTGAGAAGGCATGATGGATCCAAATTCTTTTGTGTTAAAAGAGGTGAACCATGACTTGATTTACTCATTGGAGTTAAAATCAAGAAGGCATGATGAATCCAAACTCTTTTGGGATTAAAGAAGTGAACCATGACCTGATTTACTCATAGAAGTTAAATCGAGAAGGCATGATGAATCCAAGTTCTTTAAATCCAAGTTTTCAAAAACATTGGACCTCTAGTATTTACTAAGTCCTTGGTAAAAATTTTCAAAAAAAAAAAAAGGGATGAATCTTAGTCAGTTTTCTTTCTTATGAATGAAAAACAATTAATGACATTGATTCATCCGGTTTTGTTTTCTCAAAAGGATAGGCTTTGGTTTAAAGTTTTCCATTCTTGTTAAAACAAGTGGATAATTCCAAAGACCATCGCTAGAATCCAATCTCTCAAATGAGAGTAAAGTCCTTTGTGGTGAAGAGCCATGAAGAGAAAAATCCCAACCACTAACCTTTGTGTTTCTTAGGAATGGAAGAATGTGAGTGGTGGAAGAAGAGGTCAAATCTCAAGAAGATCGACCAATCAAAACAATGGTTCAACAACAAGTCACTATCCTAACCAGTTTAGCATAAAGGGCTACTCTCTAAACACTAATATTTTCCAATATACTTAGTGTACCAATTATTTTTTAATCTTGTTTCTTTAGTTTCTCTTATTTGCAATCTATCTTTCATCTAAACTTCCTTATCCCTCACGTTGATTACTTTAAAATTTTAAATCTCATGATGAAGGTTTAGAGGAGGAAAGCGTGAATATTCTAACGGGGAAGTATTAGATGATGAAGAGGCCAAATGAAGATTAAATGAAGTAAAGAAGTATGATTGGTGACACAAGGAAGCTGTGGGAGTTAGTGTTCATTTGGTACCGGTTTGAAGTGTTCATCTTTTACGTTTTTCAAGCTTGCCTTTCGGAGTCCCTCTAACCAAACTTGAGGGGGGAGAAAGAACCGAAAAGATGGCAAGAATCTTTAAGCAAACCAAGCCGAGTTGAGACTAGACCGCACCGCACTAAAAGATGTTGAAGGTTCGTGCTCACTCGTGGACAAGTTGATAGAGGGGCCACACCGTTGGAAACAAGTTGTAGGTTCGTGCTCTCTTGTGGACGAGTTGATAGAGGGACCGCATCATAGGAGACAAATTGTCCCACTAGAAGACGGGCCACTTTACTAAAGATCAAAACCGAGTCACTTGCAAAGACAAGCTTGCAAAGACAAGCTCGCAAAGACAAGGGCAATGGTTGAGACAAAGCAAAGAGGCATGTGAGTTAGAAACGAAGCTAAGGCATCTCCATCACCATGAAGAAAACCAAGTTGCATGGATCATACTCACCTTAAGGTTGGTTTATCTTTCGGAAGTGAGGAAAATAAGGAGATAAAATCAGAGCATACACAAGTGGTGCTCCCCAACCCAATAAATCAACAAAAGGGAAGAAACCAGCATCCAAAGGAATTAGGTGGTTTCTATCCTCTTTCTCCATTTAAATTCTCTATGGAAAGTGTGATCATTTCTACCATTAAAATTGAAGTAAATTGATACATTTTGTCAATTTTTCTTGCAAGGAGCAATGTGCATAAAGGACTTCAAACCCAAAAGATCGTCTTTCCTTATTCTCAAGCCAATCGTGAGGGGGAGCATTCAAAGCATTGATCAAGATTTGGAATCCACAAATGGTGAACCCAAGAAGGATGACCCGAGAGCTAAGACTCAAGCGTAGTGAACCCAAAGGGAAGACCGAAGTGATTACCAAAGAATGAAATCAACAAATCCTTGCAAGACTACAACAAGTGAAGATTAAGTTGCGACATTCTTCACAAAGGTTACAAGACGCTTTCATGTCCTTGGTCAAAGGTCCCCTAGATCCGTGAAGGCCATACTCTTTTTCCCTTATAAGGTTTTGTCCCAAAGGGTTTTCCTTATAAGGTTTTTAATGAGGTGGCACTCACGGGTCACTCCAAACTTAGCCTCCATTCTCAAGTTCACTATGGCTAAGTTTGAGGGGGAGTATTGATCAAGAAGACCAGCCAGGCCTTGCAAGACCAAACCATCCCGACCGTATGGATTTTGTACAGACTTGTACGGATTGTACGGATTGTACGGACAGTGCAAAATCCAGGATTCCCCAAAATGTCTCCAAACATCCTAAAATGAAGAAACAAGAATGTGCAAAACTCGGGTGCAAAAGGACATGGCTAGCTGGCAATGAATCTAGCCAAAGGAGTGTCCCAATGCAACCTTATCCAACTGGTCAAAGCAAGGAGGGCTGAAGCAAGGCTGGCAATCTTATCCACATGGTCAAAAGGAGCCTCCAAGACTAAGCCCTTATTGGCTAGTTTGAATTAAAGCATTTCTATTGGTTGTTGCATTTTGAATTAACTTAGAGAAAACCCTAGATTTTCTCTATAAATGTAATGCCTCATTATCAATGAAATGCTAGACCCTTTGGGGTCCCATTCTCTCATTCTCCACGAAATCTCTCTCATTTTATTCTCCTTAGTCTCATTTACATGCTTATTCTCTTAGTTCATACTTGCATATTCTCCATGTCATTTACATTATTCTCTCATGTTTAATCTCTTATATTCCGCATAATCTCTCTAATTCTTACACAATACACCTTCACTCCATTGTTGGAACCTAGATCGAGCATCTCTTTAGGTTTCCTAGCACTAAACCTCCGCTTCTATCCATTAGTCAGCTTAAGGTTAGATAGAGAATTTCTCCAATTCTCAGCTCCATATCCAAATCAAGCCTTGAAGAAGAATCTTCCTGCTAGGTTGTTTCGTTTCTATATAGGGTGTGGGCAAGTTTTGAGGACGAAAATTATAGAAGAGGGAAGGGATGATGGGCCCCAAGCCCTGGCGCACACGAAAGAAGGAAGGGAGCGCGCACTTACAAGGGATTGGATCTCTATTGGATTCTGTATACAGCCAGACCCTAGGCCTAATTGGAGTCCATGTCTGACCATCTCCAGAAGCCGACTAGCCGTGAAGTATGAAGAAGACATCCAAGCATCAAGCTCGAGCTCACCCGGCCATCCGGATCATGTGAGAGCTTCTAAATAACCTTTGAATCTCTTTGACCTGAACCAGCTTTGGGAAGTAAGGACATTGTGTCTCCACCCTCACACAAGTGTGAAGACACCCCTAAGTCATTAGAAGAAACTTTACTCTTTTTCCTACTTTTGTTTGTTCGATAAGCTATACCGTGGGAGTTGTAATAAGGCAGAAAGATCTAGTATATCTACACTTCATTCCACTTGTTATTCAGCTTGGAAATAATTCATGCCAAGATTGGAAAGGAAGGAAGGGAAGACCATATCCCTTATGAAGACATTGCGCTAATAAGTCTTCATTTTCTTTCCATTTATTTCCATATGTATTTAATACTTTGTTTGGGGGTCCAACATATGTATATGTTGGTTCTTTGGGCCATTTGTGTAATAAGTAAACTTCAGACTAAAGGCTTTTCATATATAAGGGACTTAAACAGACTATAATGAGGATTAGATCTGAACTAGAAATCAAATATGGAAGAGTTTTTCTTTTTTTCTTATTCTTCATTTATTCGAGCCAAAACCCTTCACACATAGAAGCCTAGCTCGGTGTTGAAGTTCTAGTTGTATCAAGAAGCTTTCACAATTCTTGTGGTTCACCACATCAATACACCTTCACTCCATTGTTGGAACCTAGATCGAGCATCTCTTTAGGTTTCCTAGCACTAAACCTTCGCTTCTATCCATTATTCAGCTTAAGATTAGATAGAGAATCTCTCCAATTCTCAGCTCCATATCTGGATCAAGCCTTGAAGAAGGAGCTTCCTGCTAGGTTGTTTCGTTTCTATATAAGGTGTGGGCAAGTTTTGAGGACGAAAATTATAGAAGAGGGAAGGGATGATGGGCCTCAAGCCCTGGCGCACACGAAAGAAGGAAGGGAGCGCGCACTTACAAGGGATTGGATCTCTATTCGATTCTGTATATACAGCCAGACCCTAGGCCTAATTGGAGTCCATGTCTGACCATCTCCAGAAGCCGACTAGCCGTGAAGTATAAAGAAGACATCCAAGCATCGAGCTCGAGCTCACCCGGCCATCCGGATCATGTGAGAGCTTCTAAATAACCTTTGAATCTCTTTGACCTGAACCAGCTTTGGGAAGTAAGGACATTGTGTCTCCACCCTCACACAAGTGTGAAGACACCCCTAAGTCATTAGAAGAAACTTTACTCTTTTTCCTACTTTTGTTTGTTCGATAAGCTATACCGTGGGAGTTGTAATGAGGCAGAAAGATCTAGTATATCTACACTTCATTCCACTTGTTATTCAGCTTGGAAATAATCCATGCCAAGATTGGAAAGGAAGGAAGGGAAGACCATATCCCTTATGAAGACATTGCGCTAATAAGTCTTCATTTTCTTTCCATTTATTTCCATATGTATTTAATACTTTGTTTGGGGGTCCAACATATGTATATGTTGGTTCTTTGGGCCATTTGTGTAATAAGTAAACTTCAGACTAAAGGCTTTTCATATATAAGGGACTTAAACATACTATAATGAGGATTAAATCTGAACTAGAAATCAAATATGGAAGAGTTTTTCTTTTTTCTTATTCTTCATTTATTCGAGCCAAAACCCTTCACACATAGAAGCCTAGCTCGGTGTTGAAGTTCTAGTTGTATCAAGAAGCTTTCACAATTCTTGTGGTTCACCACATCAATACACCTTCACTCCATTGTTGGAACCTAGATCGAGCATCTCTTTAGGTTTCCTAGCACTAAACCTTCGCTTCTATCCATTATTCAGCTTAAGATTAGATAGAGAATCTCTCCAATTCTCAGCTCCATATCCGGATCAAGCCTTGAAGAAGGAGCTTCCTGCTAGGTTGTTTCGTTTCTATATAAGGTGTGGGCAAGTTTTGAGGACGAAAATTATAGAAGAGGGAAGGGATGATGGGCCTCAAGCCCTGGCGCACACGAAAGAAGGAAGGGAGCGCGCACTTACTAGGGATTGGATCTCTATTGGATTCTGTATACAGTACCTAGGCCTAATTGGAGTCCATGTCTGACCATCTCCAGAAGCCGACTAGCCGTGAAGTATGAAGAAGACATCCAAGGATCAAGCTCGAGCTCACCCGGCCATCCGGATCATGTGAGAGCTTCTAAATAACCTTTGAATCTCTTTGACCTGAACCAGCTTTGGGAAGTAAGGACATTGTGTCTCCACCCTCACACAAGTGTGAAGACACCCCTAAGTCATTAGAAGAAACTTTACTCTTTTTCCTACTTTTGTTTGTTCGATAAGCTATACCGTGGGAGTTGTAATGAGGCAGAAAGATCTAGTATATCTACACTTCATTCCACTTGTTATTCAGCTTGGAAATAATCCATGCCAAGATTGGAAAGGAAGGAAGGGAAGACCATATCCCTTATGAAGACATTGCGCTAATAAGTCTTCATTTTCTTTCCATTTATTTCCATATGTATTTAATACTTTGTTTGGGGGTCCAACATATGTATATGTTGGTTCTTTGGGCCATTTGTGTAATAAGTAAACTTCAGACTAAAGGCTTTTCATATATAAGGGACTTAAACAGACTATAATGAGGATTAGATCTGAACTAGAAATCAAATATGGAAGAGTTTTTCTTTTTTCTTATTCTTCATTTATTCGAGCCAAAACCCTTCACACATAGAAATTGAACTATCAAGTTTATACTATCAAGTATAAAAGCAATGGTGAAGTCAAGAGATACAAAGCGAGACTAGTGGCAAAGGGATACACACAAGTCTATGGAGAAGATTATACAGAAACTTTTGCTCCAGTGGCAAAATTGCATTCGGTAAGGGTTCTCCTATCCATTGCGGTTAACTTGTTATGGGAGTTATGGCAAATGGATGTAAAAAATGCCTTTTTACAAGGAGACCTAGAAGAGGAAGTCTTTATGGCTCTTCCACAAGGATATGGTACAGGTACAAATCAGGTCTGTGAATTGAAGAAAGCTATTTATGGTTTGAAACAATCCCCGAGGGCCTGGTACCAAAGACTGAGCAGATGCTTGCTGGAGCAGGAATTTGTGAAGTCGGAAGCTGATCATACTCTATTCACCAAGAGGAGTAAAGAGGGGCTAGTGGCTGTTCTTATCTATGTAGATGATATCATCATCACCGGAAATGATGTTGAAGGAGTTAAAAGGACCAAGGTAATTCTGAGCTCCACGTTTGATATAAAAGATTTGGGAGAGCTGAGGTATTTCTTGGGCATTGAGATGATCAGAGAGCCAAATGGGATGTTTATATCACAAAGGAAGTATGTGATTGACTTACTAAAGGAAACCAGCAAGTTAGGGTCGAAGCCAGCAAAAACACCCATTGAAGAAGGCTATCAAGATGTGAGTAAGGAGGAAATGTGGCCTGATGTCAAGCAATATCAAAGGTTAGTTGGAAAACTAATCTACTTAACTATAACTCGGCCGGATATATGCTTTGCCGTGAATAGGGTGAGCCAACACATGCAAGCTCCGAAAGCACATCATTGGGGCATGGTGGAGAGAATACTTAGGTATCTCAAGGGGAACCCTGGAAAGGGAATATGGTTGAGTCGCAATGAAAATACTGAATTGGAAGCCTATTGTGATTCAGACTATGCTGGAGACAAACAAGATAGAAAATCTACAACTGGGTATTGCACATTTGTAGGAGGAAATCTTGTCACTTGGAGGAGTAAAAAACAGAAGGTAATTGCATTGTCAAGTGCTGAGGCTGAGTATAGAGCAATGAAGGAAGTCACAAAGGAGATGATATGGCTGAAGGCTCTTCTCAAGGATTTGGGTATTCAAGAAAACAAACCAATGAACCTTTATTGCGATAACCAAGCCGCAATACACATAGCTTCAAATCCAGTGTTTCATGAGAGAACGAAACACATTGAAGTGGATTGTCACTTCATCCGGGGCAAGATTCAAGATGGGCTAATAATCCCTAAGTTTGTGAAGAGTGGAGACCAGGTGGCAGACATCTTCACAAAGGCTACTTCCCTAAATATATGTGAGTACATCCATGACAAGATAGGCTTAAAGGATCCCTACCAACCTATCTTGAGGGGGAGTGTTGAGAATATGGATGAGAAGGCATACATGGGAAGTAGCAATGCGAGTTCACATAATAACAAAGGCAAGGAGCTGGAGTGCATAGCACGTATCTGGGAACTTGGCGAATGCTCTAAGACTAAGGGAGAAGTGCCGTATGCAACAAGTAAGGAAAAGAGTGGAGCTGATGATTTAATGAGTGGCAAAACTAGACATTGGGATGTAACTAGAAGGAAGGATTCTTGGTTGAATTCTAAGCAGATCAAAGGGTTGAAAAACCAAGAAGAAGCACATGAGGAGCCATTGGGTAAAGGCAAGCTCCATGCTCCTCACCCAAAGAAGAAACACGCCCAGGCCTAGATCTTAGCATGTTTAACCATTTTAGGAAGTTAAGGGTGTTAATCCTTTAACCATTGTAAATTCCTGTGTCTTGTTTTTGAATTTTTTTCTCTTACATATATGCAATGTAAACCGAGCTCAATTGATATAATAACAAGAAAAATATTCCAGAAATCTCTCTCAGCCATCTTCAATCTCATTGAGTTCTTGATATTTTCTAATTCTAGTTTATTCTCCTTAAAATCAACAGACAACTTGGTGAGGAAAACCGACCTGGAAGCTCTCATCAAGAGTATTGCTAAGCTAGCTGAGTCTGGTAAGGTTTTCTTTACCTCTAAAGCTAGGGAGAAGGTGATAATAGATTCTGGAGCAAGTCATAATATGATTTGTAATGCCAAGCTGTTAACAAATATTAAGCCTTGTGAAGGAAATGTTAAAGTTGCGAATGGAAAAGAGGTTCAATTTTGCCACCGGAGCAAAAGTTTCTGTATAATCTTCTCCATAGACTTGTGTGTATCCCTTTGCCACTAGTCTCGCTTTGTATCTCTCGACTTCACCATTGCTTTTATACTTGATAGTATAAACCCATCTACATCCCACTAGCTTCTTCCCTCTTGGCAGCTCAGTCAAATTCCATGTATTGTTTCTCACCATAGAACTGATCTCTTCTTCCATGGCTTTAACCCATCTCTCGTCTCTACATGCTTCCTCATATGATGCTGGGACTTGATGTTCATCAATCTTGGTGAGGTAAGCTTGCTGCTCAGCACCTAAATAGGACACTGAACTATATGCTTCAATAGGATATTTTATGTCACTTACGGTTAATTTTCTTCTCTTTGAAGTACATGATCTACTTGGTAAGGGAGGGATGCTGTCGCCTATAGGTTCAGAATCAAAGTCTGCCGTACGCCCAGAACATCCCTCACCTACGGTAGACTTCACCTCAGATCCTATATGCTCTTGTTGAACCGTAGCTAATCCATTGTAATACACCCTAGTGTTTTTCCAATTTTCCGGGCCATGCCTTATCCGTTGGCTTCTTCTTAGAGGGGGTTCTTGAGTTACCTCAACTTCTTCATGTTCAGACTCCCCCTCACCACTTGCAAGTTCTGATTCTTCAACCAGTTCGGAATCCCTTGGTAGTGAGCTTGTATCCGATGAGAGTTGCTCATTGTCTTCTTCTTCCTCTTCACCTCCTTGC
Organism: Cardamine chenopodiifolia; assembly: GCA_963922655.1. Classification (NCBI taxonomy): domain Eukaryota; kingdom Viridiplantae; phylum Streptophyta; class Magnoliopsida; order Brassicales; family Brassicaceae; genus Cardamine; species Cardamine chenopodiifolia. The sequence goes on along the minus strand of OZ000486.1, from coordinate 8,689,425 downwards.
TCATTCTGAGATATCCCTTGCTCATCATTACCTCCATTCAAACCATTGACATCAGCCAAGATGCTTCTTAGCACTCGCTCTCTGTCTATGCCTGAGCTCACAATGTCATCTAAATCCTCCCATTTTTTTTCTTCAAAATACCCACAATTCTCATCAAAACGCACCTCTCTTGACACATATATCCTATTAGTTTCTGGATGGAAACACTTGTATCCCTTCTGAGTGCTCGAGTATCCCACAAAAATACATTTGATGCTTTTTGGCTCAAGTTTACTCCTTAGTGCATCAGGGGTAAAGACATAGCATTTACACCCGAAAACTCTTAGGTGATCAATGCTTGGCTTTACTCCATTCAAAATTTCAAATGGAGACTTGTGGCTCAGACTTTCTGTGGGTAAACGATTAATCACATAGCATGCCGCCATCACAGCATCTCCCCAAAAACTCTTAGGCACGCCTCTATCAAACATCATACTTCTAGCCACCTCCAGCAAATGTCTATTCTTTCTCTCGGAAACTCCATTCTGCTGAGGTGTGTATGCACAAGAAGTCTGGTGAATTATCCCATTGTCATCCAGCAACTTCTTGAATCTATTACTCATATACTCTCCACCATTATCACTCCTAAGGATCTTGATCTTTGTACCAAACTGATTCAGTGTATAATTGTAGAATTTTTGAAATGATTCAAATACTTGATCCTTAGAGCTCATTAGAGTTACCCAAGTGTACTTTGACCTTTGATCAATGAAAGACACGAAATACTTATATTGATCTTTTGAAGTACAGGGGGCTGACCACACATCAGAATGTATCAACTCAAAATACTTCTCATACACAGTAGTAGATTCCGGAAACACTTTCCTACAATGCTTCCCTAAGACACATGCTTCACACTCCTTATTAGGTAAGGTGAGGTTGGGCAGGACCATGCTGAGCACCTTGTGACTTGGATGACCAAGGCGTGAGTGCCATAAAGGGCTTGAACCAACCAGACTAACCGCAAACGACTCCATCACTCCATCTTCTTTATTCAGCAAATACAAACCACCTTCCACATTCCCTACTCCGATTACTTCCTTAGTCTCATTATCCTGAAACTCAACATCATTAGATCCAAAAATAACTTTGCAATCTAGATCCTTAGTTGCTTTATATACCGAGAGTAAGTTAGATGTGAATTCCGGAATGTATAAGGCCTTAGTATTTTTCCTAAACACTTTTAGGTCTCCAATTCCTTCTATTTGAACCTCTTTTCCATTTGCAACTTTAACATTTCCTTCACAAGGCTTAATATTTGTTAACAGCTTGGCATTACAAATCATATTATGACTTGCTCCAGAATCTATTATCACCTTCTCCCTAGCTTTAGAGGTAAAGAAAACCTTACCAGACTCAGCTAGCTTAGCAATACTCTTGATGAGAGCTTCCAGGTCGCTTTTCCTCACCAAGTTGTCATTTTCCACGTTTGCTACTCCAGCAAAGTTCCTTGGTCCTTGACTACTTCCTTGGCCATTTCCCCTTAGCCTAGCTGGCTTTAAATGTGGGTGCAAGGTCCAACATTTTTTCTTAGTATGTCCTTTCATCTTGCAATGCTCACATTCCAGACTCCTTTCTCCATAGAGTTGGCTCCTATGTGCAGCATGTGCCATTTCGCTTGATGCTTTGAACAAGCCCCTAGACCCTTCCTCCTTTTGGATCTGTTGACAGACTTCAGTCAGCGTTGGAAGCTTGTCAAAGCAAAGGATGTGTTGAATGAGGCTCTTGTAGGACTCATTTAACGTGAGTAGTAGCCCAAACACCTGGTCCTGTTCCCTCCTCTCATTCAATTCCTTTGGGTCATTTGTTGCTGGCCTGAGCATCTCAAGCTCAGCCAATAAGCCTCTAAATACCCCAAATAGATCCTTGAATGCCTTTCCATCTTGCTGAAGGTCATTCAACGCTTTCTTCACCTCAAAAGTCCTAGAAATGTTTGAGATGTCTCCATACACTCCTTTGAGTGTGTCCACAGCTCCTTGGCTGTCTCACAGTAGGAGTAAGCAGCGAGTATTGATGGCTCTAGAGAGCTCTGGAGCACTGCAAGAACTTGTTGGTCTTCTTGCTCCCACTTCTGCCCCTTCACAACGCCATCACCCGCTGCTCCTTCTCCAGCTACCTCCTCTGGAGTTTCCACATAACTCCATAGACCTCTGCTTCTTAGTCCTTGACCACAGCAAGTAGTTGCTCCCTTTGAAGACAACCGGCAGTACAACTTGTTTCTGCATCTCCATAGGTTTTCTTTCTTATCTTCAACAACCAGCTTGAGAATATGGAGAGAAATAAGGGAACAAGAAAAAATCTGAGAGAGAAACTTTTAGATGAGAAAGAAACAGTTTAGAAGATTTTCAAGGATCTCTAAACATGCTCTGATACCATGTTGATTTTAAGGAGAATAAACTAGAATTAGAAAATATCAAGAACTCAATGAGATTTAAGATGGCTGAGAGAGATTTCTGGAATATTTTTCTTGTTATTATATCAATTGAGCTCGGTTTACATTGTTAGATTTTAGAGATTATAAATGAGAGCTTTTGAGATAAACTAGAAGAAACACCATAGTAGAATATTAGAGAAGAATTTCTTATTGATCTTTGTGAAATACATAGCATATTTATAGGAGAATTACAAGGGAACCTAGGTTTAACTTTAATTTGAACCAGCCAATAGGAGTGTAGTCTTTGGGCGTCCTTGACCATGCCAGCCTGTTTCCAGCCCCTTCCTTGACCAAATGGATAAGAAGGAAGACCAAGGACAAGGTGCCAATGCACCTGGACACTCAAGTGGCTTGGTGCATGGTCCAAACGTTTCCAAGCTTCTAGAAGACTCTCGAAGGCTTCCTCAAATGTTCCGGAGGCTCGCTAAGGTTGTACGGTCTTGTACGGCCTTGTACGGACTTGTACGGATCCGTACGGACTTGTACGGACACCCAAATCCAACCATCTTCCCTAAGCTCCCTTGATGATAAGCTTGATTAATACTCCCCCTCAAACTTAGCCGGAGTGTTGGAATGAAGGCTAAGTTTGGGAACCGGGACTACCACCTCATTAAAAACCTTACCAAGGAAAACCTAGTGGGACAAAACCTTGGTAAGGGAAAAAGAGTGTTGTCTTCCCGGAACAGGCAAGTATTATCAAGGATGAGTAAGGTCTACTAACCCAAGTTTGCTGTGGATGTGGTTGCAAACTTTGAGGCTAGCAGCCTTGGTGAAGATGTCAGCCAACTGGTCTTCACTCTTGGTGTAACATGGAAGTATCACTCCTTCTATGATCTTCTCTCTAACTTTGTGGCAGTCAATCTCAATGTGCTTGGTCCTCTCGTGAAATACTGGATTGGTTGCTATATGAATGGCTGCCTGATTGTCACAATGCATTGTGATGGGACTTGAAGTTTCTATGCCAAGATCCTTGAGAAGAGCCTTCAACCAAACTAATTCATTTGTCAGCTTCCTCATTGCTCTATATTCTGACTCCGCACTTGAGCATGACACAACCTTCTGCTTCTTAGACTTCCAAGTTACTAGATTGCCTCCAATGAAAGTACAGTAGCCAGTTGTAGACTTCCTATCCATAGTGTCTCCCGCATAGTCCGCATCGCAGTATCCAACTATCTCAGTGTTGCCATTCTTCCCCATCCAAATTCCTTGGCCAGGTGAACCTTTGATGTATCTCAATATTCTTTCCACCATGTTCCAATGATGCACGGTTGGTTCCTTCATATGTTGGCTAACCTGATTCACAGCAAAACATAAGTCAGGCCGTGTAATAGTCAAATAGATGAGCTTACCAACTAGGCGCCGATATTGTGTTGGGTCTTCAAATGGCTTGTCAAGCGGATCATCTTCTTTCTCCCCCTTTCTCTTGACCTTGTAGCCATCTTCAAGTGGGGTCTTAGCTGGTTTGGATCCTAGCTTTCTTGTCTCCTGCAATAAATCAAGAGAATATTTCCTTTGTGATAGAAATAGGCATTCCGAGGATCGGCATATCTCTATCCCTAGGAAATACTTAAGCTCTCCCAAGTCCTTGATATCAAAAACAGACTTAAGGAAGGATTTGGTTTCTTGAATCCCAACTTGATCACTACCTGAGATGATCAAGTCATCCACATAAACCAATACCACAATAAGCCCACGGGAGCTCTGGTGAGTGAACAAGGTATGGTCGGCTTCTGACCGGCTAAATCCTCGAGCAACAAGAGTGAAGCTCAGTTTATGATACCAGGCCCTTGGTGATTGCTTTAGACCATAAATTGCCTTTCTTAACCTTAGGACTTTTCCGGGGCTGATTGAGTGTTCTAATCCAGGTGGTGGAGTCATGTACACTTCTTCTTCCAATTCTCCTTGAAGAAAGGCGTTCTTCACGTCCATTTGCCATAGATCCCATGATAGATTTGTGGCTAAGGACAAGATGACCCTAACTGTGTGAAGCTTTGCCACTGGCGCAAAAGTATCGGTATAATCAGCTCCATATGTCTGGGTGAAACCTCTGGCTACCAATCTGGCTTTGTACCACTCAATCTCCCCATTAGATTGATATTTGATTGTAAATACCCACTTGGAACTTACTGCCTTCTTTCCCTTTGGAAGCTCAGTTTCATCCCAAGTATGATTCTTATCCATTGCCCCTATCTCAGCATCCACAGCAGCTAACCATTCTTTGTGTTCTTTTGCTTTTTCATAGGAGCTCGGAATTTGGTGTTGATAAATCTTTCTAAGGAATGCTTTGTGTTCTGATGGCAAGAGGGCAAGAGAACAAACCTCTTGGAGAGGATGAGCCACGGCTTGGCTGTTGTAATAGACCCTTGTTTGTTTCCAATGATCTGGTCCATACTTCAGCCTTGTACTTCTTCTAAGCTGAGGAGCACTAATTTCTTCACTCTCATGGTCTTGACTAACCATTGGCTCCATTCCTCCAGTGGATTCTTCTTCATGATGAGCTTGGTCTTGATTACCATTATCCAAGTTGTTTGCTTATTCTTCACTGTTATTTTCAGAATTTGGTCCTTCTTGTGGCTGATGATCTGGTTGCTCTTGATGAGAGTCTCTTGGAGCCGGATTTCCCAAATGATTGAGTAAGAACTCTAAGCTGGAGGTTCTATCTGAAGGAGAACGGGCTAGGTCTTTAACGCTATCCCAATTTTGTTTCTTGTCAAAGTACCCTTGGTTTTCTATGAACTTCACGTCTCTTGAAACCAGGGTACACTTCCGGATGGGGTCATAGCACTTATACCCCTTTTGAGTGGTAGAATAGCCTATGAATACACATCTTGTCCTTTTGGCTTCTAGTTTGTCCCTCTGAGTACCTGGGACAAATACAAAACACAAACACCCAAGAACTCGTAAGTGATTGATATAGGGTTTATTGTGATTTAAAACTTCAAAGGGAGAGACGTCCTTTAGGACTCTTGTTGGAATTCGGTTGATAAGATAGCAAGCCGTCATGACTGCATCTCCCCAGAAGTTTCTTGGCAAGTTGGAATGGAACATCATAGCTCTAGCTACTTCCATGAGATGTCTATTCTTTCTTTCAGCTACACCATTTTGTTGAGGTGTGTATGGGCAGCTCGTTTGGTGGATTATTCCATACTTAGCTAGGTGTTCTTTGAATTTGTGGCTTGTATATTCCCCTCCATTATCCGTTCGAAGTACCTTAACATTTGTTTTGAATTGATTAGTAATGTAGTTCTGAAAATTAATGAAAGCGTCAAATACTCTATCTTTAGATGGCATTAAGGTGATCCAAGTGTATTTCGACTTTTCATCAATGAATGTCACAAAGTACTTATTATTATCTCTTGATAAACATGGGGAAGTCCATACATCCGAGTGGACCAAATCAAAACATTTTTCATATATGGTAGAGGACTTAGGAAATACACTTTTACAATGTTTTCCTAAAATACAAGACTCACAAACCGAGTTATTAAACGAAATATTAGGCAATATTATTTCCAAGGCACGCGACTGAGGATGTCCCAATCTAGCGTGCCATATTGCATTAGAACTACTAGCTATGCATGAATTAAAACTTGATAAAGTAGGATTGCTTGAAGAATCTTCTAAGATGTATAAGTCTCCTTTTGTGTTTCCTTCTCCAAGAACCCTTCCGGTTTTAATATCCTGAAAATGGAAACTATTAGGCCCAAAGATAGCATAAGCATCAAGATCAGTAGTAGCTCTCTTAACCGATACAAGATTCGAAGTGAAAGATGGCATGTAGAAAGCTTGAGATTCTTTGTCAAATAGTTTTAAACTTCCTATTCCTTTAACCGGTATCCTATCACCATTAGCAATCACTACATTTCCACTAGCAGTTTTAATGTTACTAATCAAATTTGGATTACTAATCATGTGATGAGAAGCTCCAGAATCAATAACAAGAGAGGTGCTACTCTTATTAGGTTTAGTAGCAAAGTATGTGATACCGGACTCCTTTAGTGCGGCGATGGATCGAATGAGTGCTTCTAAGACTGACTTGCGCACCACGTCATTTGAATATGCTACCATGGCCATCTCATCTCCTTGCTTCAAGCTTTCGGTTTGAGGTTGTTTTGTTGAGTTTGATGAGCTTGGCGTTTCTTGTGCTTGATGAGCTTGGAACTTTCTTGGCTTGAATTCCCTTGGATGCCAATCTTTGGGCTTGAGATGTGGATGAAGGATCCAGCAATCCTCCTTTGTATGACCATCCTTCTTGCAATGATCGCATGTTTTCCTATTCTTGCCTTTGTAGCCTTGATTTGGTTGGTAATTGCCCTTATTGGCCATTGGGAGTTCTTGTTTACCACTAAAGAGACCAAAGGACCCTTGTTCCTTTTGAATTTTTGCACAAACTTCATCAAGTCTAGGGAGCTTCTCCGATCTTAAGATATGCTTTATGAGGTCGTTAAACGCTGGATTGAGTGTGAGAAGCAAACCGAAGACCTTATCTTGTTCTCTTCTTTCTTCAATGATTGAAAAATCCTTTGTGCTTGGACGTAACATCTCTAATTCAGCCCAAAGAGATCTAAATTTCCCAAAGTGTTGAGTAAATTCTAGATCCTCTTGATTGAGATTGTTGATTGCCCTTTTTACTTCGAAGACCCGGGTCAAGTTGGAGATGTTCCCGTAGACATTCTTTAGTGTATCCCAAAGCTCCTTTGTAGTGTCACAATAGGAGTATGCCTCTAGGATTGATGGGTCTAGTGAGTTTTGAAGGAGACCCAAAACCGTTTGGTCTTCTTGAAACCATTTGATTTCCTCCTCGGTCTCGGTCTCATTTTCTTCATCTTGTGTGTCTTCTTTAGGTTTTTGTGTGATCTCAATGTGTCTCCACAAACCTCTTCCACACAAAGCAGTCTTAGTTGTTCTTGCCCACAGCAAGTAATTATTCCCTTTGAGGGTAACCGGAATGATCATGGTTTTTAGATTTTCCATGATTTTCTTGGTGTTTAATCACAAAGCTAGCAACTTTCTCAACTCAGCACCAATGGATTTGAGGAATTTCTCTCAGAGAGAAATGAGGCTAGCAACGTGAAAGGAAGAAAATGAAGTGAAAATCACAAAGCTAGCAACTTTCTCAACTCAGCACCAATGGATTTGAGGAATTTCTCTCAGAGAGAAATGAAGCTAGCAGCGTGAGAAAGGAGAAAATAAAGAAGAAAAACGTGGAGAATGAGTAGAAATGACAAGAACTGATGGAGAAATGATGGAGAATGATGGAGAATGATGGAGAATAACCAAGAATAAAGCAGAATAGATAGGAGCAAGATCAATGCTCTGATACCATGTTAGATTTTAGAGATTATAAATGAGAGCTTTTGAGATAAACTAGAAGAAACACCATAGTAGAATATTAGAGAAGAATTTCTTATTGATCTTTGTGAAATACATAGCATATTTATAGGAGAATTACAAGGGAACCTAGGTTTAACTTTAATTTGAACCAGCCAATAGGAGTGTAGTCTTTGGGCGTCCTTGACCATGCCAGCCTGTTTCCAGCCCCTTCCTTGACCAAATGGATAAGAAGGAAGACCAAGGACAAGGTGCCAATGCACCTGGACACTCAAGTGGCTTGGTGCATGGTCCAAACGTTTCCAAGCTTCTAGAAGACTCTCGAAAGCTTCCTCAAATGTTCCGGAGGCTCGCTAAGGTTGTACGGCCTTGTACGGATCCGTACGGACTTGTACGGACTTGTACGGATCCGTACGGACTTGTACGGACACCCAAATCCAACCATCTTCCCTAAGCTCCCTTGATGATAAGCTTGATTAATATACATTGCATATATGTAAGAGAAAAAATTCAAAAACAAGACACAGGAATTTACAATGGTTAAAGGACTAACACCCTTAACTTCCTAAAATGGTTAAACATGCTAAGATCTAGGCCTGGGCGTGTTTCTTCTTTGGGTGAGGAGCATGGAGCTTGCCTTTACCCAATGGCTCCTCATGTGCTTCTTCTTGGTTTTTCAACCCATTGATCTGCTTAGAATTCAACCAAGAATCCTTCCTTCTAGTTACATCCCAATGTCTAGTTTTGCCACTCATTAAATCATCAGCTCCACTCTTTTCCTTACTTGTTGCATACGGCACTTCTCCCTTAGTCTTACAGCATTCGCCAAGTTCCCAGATACGTGCTATGCACTCCAGCTCCTTGCCTTTGTTATTATGTGAACTCGCATTGCTACTTCCCAAGTATGCCTTCTCATCCATATTCTCAACAAACTTCAGACTAAAGGCTTTTCATATATAAGGGACTTAAACAGACTATAATGAGGATTAGATCTGAACTAGAAATCAAATATGGAAGAGTTTTTCTTTTTTCTTATTCTTGAGTTATTCGAGCCAAAACCCTTCACACATAGAAGCCTAGCTCGGTGTTGAAGTTCTAGTTGTATCAAGAAGCTTTCACAATTCTTGTGGTTCACCACATCAATACACCTTCCCTCCATTGTTGGAACCTAGATCGAGCATCTCTTTAGGTTTCCTAGCACTAAACCTCCGCTTCTATCCATTAGTCAGCTTAAGGTTAGATAGAGAATTTCTCCAATTCTCAGCTCCATATCCAGATCAAGCCTTGAAGAAGAATCTTCCTGCTAGGTTGTTTCGTTTCTATATAGGGTGTGGGCAAGTTTTGAGGACCAAAATTATAGAAGAGGGAAGGGATGATGGGCCCCAAGCCTTGGCGCACACGAAAGAAGGAAGGGAGCGCGCACTTACAAGGGATTGGATCTCTATTGGATTTTGTATACAGCCAGACCCTAGGCCTAATTGGAGTCCATGTCTGACCATCTCTAGAAGCCGACTAGCCGTGAAGTATGAAGAAGACATCCAAGGATCAAGCTCGAGCTCACCCGGCCATCCGGATCATGTGAGAGCTTCTAAATAACCTTTGAATCTCTTTGACCTGAACCAGCTTTGGGAAGTAAGGACATTGTGTCTCCACCCTCACACAAGTGTGAAGACACCCCTAAGTCGTTAGAAGAAACTTTACTCTTTTTCCTACTTTTGTTTGTTCGATAAGCTATACCGTGGGAGTTATAATGAGGCAGAAAGATCTAGTATATCTACACTTCATTCCACTTGTTATTCAGCTTGGAAATAATCCATGCCAAGATTGGAAAGGAAGGAAGGGAAGACCATATCCCTTACGAAGATATTGCGCTAATAAGTCTTCATTTTCTTTACATTTATTTCTATATGTATTTAATACTTTGTTTGGGGGTCCAACATATGTATATGTTGGTTCTTTGGGCCATTTGTGTAATAAGTAAACTTCAGACTAAAGGCTTTTCATATATAAGGGACTTAAACAGACTATAATGAGGATTAGATCTGAACTAGAAATCAAATATGGAAGAGTTTTTCTTTTTTCTTATTCTTGAGTTATTCGAGCCAAAACCCTTCACACATAGAAGCCTAGCTCGGTGTTGAAGTTCTGGTTGTATCAAGAAGCTTTCACAATTCTTGTGGTTCACCACATCAATACACCTTCACCCCATTGTTGGAACCTAGATCGAGCATCTCTTTAGGTTTCCTAGCACTAAACCTTCGCTTCTATCCGCTATTCAGCTTAAGATTAGATAGAGAATCTCTCCAATTCTCAGCTACATATCCGGATCAAGCCTTGAAGAAGGAGCTTCCTGCTAGGTTGTTTCGTTTCTATATAAGGTGTGGGCAAGTTTTGAGGACGAAAATTATAGAAGAGGGAAGGGATGATGGGCCCCAAGCCCTGGCACACACGAGAGAAGGAAGGGAGCGCGCACTTACAAGGGATTGGATCTCTATTGGATTCTGTATACAGCCAGACCCTAGGCCTAATTGGAGTCCATGTCTGACCATCTCCATAAGCCGACTAACCGTGAAGTATGAAGAAGACATCCAAGGATCAAACTCGAGCTCACCCGGCCATCCGGATCATGTGAGAGCTTCTAAATAACCTTTGAATCTCTTTGACCTGAACCAGCTTTGGGAAGTAAGGACATTGTGTCTCCACCCTCACACAAGTGTGAAGACACCCCTAAGTCATTAGAAGAAACTTTACTCTTTTTCCTACTTTTGTTTGTTCGATAAGCTATACCGTGGGAGTTGTAATGAGGCAGAAAGATCTAGTATATCTACACTTCATTCCACTTGTTATTCAGCTTGGAAATAATCCATGCCAAGATTGGAAAGGAAGGAAGGGAAGACCATATCCCTTACGAAGACATTGCGCTAATAAGTCTTCATTTTCTTTCCATTTATTTCCATATGTATTTAATACTTTGTTTGGGGGTCCAACATATGTATATGTTGGTTCTTTGGGCCATTTGTGTAATAAGTAAACTTCAGACTAAAGGCTTTTCATATATAAGGGACTTAAACAGACTATAATGAGGATTAGATCTGAACTAGAAATCAAATATGGAAGAGTTTTTCTTTTTTCTTATTCTTGAGTTATTCGAGCCAAAACCCTTCACACATAGAAGCCTAGCTCGGTGTTGAAGTTCTGGTTGTATCAAGAAGCTTTCACAATTCTTGTGGTTCACCACATCAATACACCTTCACCCCATTGTTGGAACCTAGATCGAGCATCTCTTTAGGTTTCCTAGCACTAAACCTTCGCTTCTATCCGCTATTCAGCTTAAGATTAGATAGAGAATCTCTCCAATTCTCAGCTACATATCCGGATCAAGCCTTGAAGAAGGAGCTTCCTGCTAGGTTGTTTCGTTTCTATATAAGGTGTGGGCAAGTTTTGAGGACGAAAATTATAGAAGAGGGAAGGGATGATGGGCCCCAAGCCCTGGCACACACGAGAGAAGGAAGGGAGCGCGCACTTACAAGGGATTGGATCTCTATTAGATTCTGTATACAGCCAGACCCTAGGCCTAATTGGAGTCCATGTCTGACCATCTCCATAAGCCGACTAACCGTGAAGTATGAAGAAGACATCCAAGGATCAAACTCGAGCTCACCCGGCCATCCAGATCATGTGAGAGCTTCTAAATAACCTTTGAATCTCTTTGACCTGAACCAGCTTTGGGAAGTAAGGACATTGTGTCTCCACCCTCACACAAGTGTGAAGACACCCCTAAGTCATTAGAAGAAACTTTACTCTTTTTCCTACTTTTGTTTGTTCGATAAGCTATACCGTGGGAGTTGTAATGAGGAAGAAAGATCTAGTATATCTACACTTCATTCCACTTGTTATTCAGCTTGGAAATAATCCATGCCAAGATTGGAAAGGAAGGAAGGGAAGACCATATCCCTTACGAAGACATTGCGCTAATAAGTCTTCATTTTCTTTCCATTTATTTCCATATGTATTTAATACTTTGTTTGGGGGTCCAACATATGTATATGTTGGTTCTTTGGGCCATTTGTGTAATAAGTAAACTTCAGACTAAAGGCTTTTCATATATAAGGGACTTAAACAGACTATAATGAGGATTAGATCTGAACTAGAAATCAAATATGGAAGAGTTTTTCTTTTTTCTTATTCTTGAGTTATTCGAGCCAAAACCCTTGACACATAGAAGCCTAGCTCGGTGTTGAAGTTCTGGTTGTATCAAGAAGCTTTCACAATTCTTGTGGTTCACCACATCAATACACCTTCACCCCATTGTTGGAACCTAGATCGAGCATCTCTTTAGGTTTCCTAGCACTAAACCTTCGCTTCTATCCGCTATTCAGCTTAAGATTAGATAGAGAATCTCTCCAATTCTCAGCTACATATCCGGATCAAGCCTTGAAGAAGGAGCTTCCTGCTAGGTTGTTTCGTTTCTATATAAGGTGTGGGCAAGTTTTGAGGACGAAAATTATAGAAGAGGGAAGGGATGATGGGCCCCAAGCCCTGGCACACACGAGAGAAGGAAGGGAGCGCGCACTTACAAGGGATTGGATCTCTATTGGATTCTGTATACAGCCAGACCCTAGGCCTAATTGGAGTCCATGTCTGACCATCTCCATAAGCCGACTAACCGTGAAGTATGAAGAAGACATCCAAGGATCAAACTCGAGCTCACCCGGCCATCCGGATCATGTGAGAGCTTCTAAATAACCTTTGAATCTCTTTGACCTGAACCAGCTTTGGGAAGTAAGGACATTGTGTCTCCACCCTCACACAAGTGTGAAGACACCCCTAAGTCATTAGAAGAAACTTTACTCTTTTTCCTACTTTTGTTTGTTCGATAAGCTATACCGTGGGAGTTGTAATGAGGCAGAAAGATCTAGTATATCTACACTTCATTCCACTTGTTATTCAGCTTGGAAATAATCCATGCCAAGATTGGAAAGGAAGGAAGGGAAGACCATATCCCTTACGAAGACATTGCGCTAATAAGTCTTCATTTTCTTTCCATTTATTTCCATATGTATTTAATACTTTGTTTGGGGGTCCAACATATGTATATGTTGGTTCTTTGGGCCATTTGTGTAATAAGTAAACTTCAGACTAAAGGCTTTTCATATATAAGGGACTTAAACAGACTATAATGAGGATTAGATCTGAACTAGAAATCAAATATGGAAGAGTTTTTCTTTTTTCTTATTCTTGAGTTATTCGAGCCAAAACCCTTCACACATAGAAGCCTAGCTCGGTGTTGAAGTTCTGGTTGTATCAAGAAGCTTTCACAATTCTTGTGGTTCACCACATCAATACACCTTCACCCCATTGTTGGAACCTAGATCGAGCATCTCTTTAGGTTTCCTAGCACTAAACCTTCGCTTCTATCCGCTATTCAGCTTAAGATTAGATAGAGAATCTCTCCAATTCTCAGCTACATATCCGGATCAAGCCTTGAAGAAGGAGCTTCCTGCTAGGTTGTTTCGTTTCTATATAAGGTGTGGGCAAGTTTTGAGGACGAAAATTATAGAAGAGGGAAGGGATGATGGGCCCCAAGCCCTGGCACACACGAGAGAAGGAAGGGAGCGCGCACTTACAAGGGATTGGATCTCTATTGGATTCTGTATACAGCCAGACCCTAGGCCTAATTGGAGTCCATGTCTGACCATCTCCATAAGCCGACTAACCGTGAAGTATGAAGAAGACATCCAAGGATCAAACTCGAGCTCACCCGGCCATCCGGATCATGTGAGAGCTTCTAAATAACCTTTGAATCTCTTTGACCTGAACCAGCTTTGGGAAGTAAGGATATTGTGTCTCCACCCTCACACAAGTGTGAAGACACCCCTAAGTCATTAGAAGAAACTTTACTCTTTTTCCTACTTTTGTTTGATCGATAAGCTATACCGTGGGAGTTGTAATGAGGCAGCAAGATCTAGTATATCTACACTTCATTCCACTTGTTATTCAGCTTGGAAATAATCCATGCCAAGATTGGAAAGGAAGGAAGGGAAGACCATATCCCTTATGAAGACATTGCGCTAATAAGTCTTCATTTTCTTTCCATTTATTTCCATATGTATTTAATACTTTGTTTGGGGGTCCAACATATGTATATGTTGGTTCTTTGGGCCATTTGTGTAATAAGTAAACTTCAGACTAAAGGCTTTTCATATATAAGGGACTTAAACAGACTATAATGAGGATTAGATCTGAACTAGAAATCAAATATGGAAGAGTTTTTCATTTTTCTTATTCTTGAGTTATTCGAGCCAAAACCCTTCACACATAGAAGCCTAGCTCGGTGTTGAAGTTCTGGTTGTATCAAGAAACTTTCACAATTCTTGTGGTTCACCACATCAATACACCTTCACTCCATTGTTGGAACCTAGATCGAGCATCACTTTAGGTTTCCTAGCACTAAACCTTCGCTTCTATCCATTATTCAGCTTAAGATTAGATAGAGAATCTCTCCAATTCTCAGCTCCATATCCGGATCAAGCCTTGAAGAAGGAGCTTCCTGCTAGGTTGTTTCGTTTCTATATAAGGTGTGGGCAAGTTTTGAGGACGAAAATTATAGAAGAGGGAAGGGATGATGGCCCCAAGCCCTAGCGCACACGAAAGAAGGAAGGGAGCGCACATTTACAAGGGATTGGGTCTCCATTGAACAAACAAATGTGTGAGAGCTTCTAAACAACCTTTGAATCTCTTTGACCTGAACCAGCTTTGGGAAGTAAGGACATTGTGTCTCCACCCTCACACAAGTGTGAAGACACCCCTAACTCATTAGAAGAAACTTTACTCTTTTTCCTACTTTTGTTTGTTCGATAAGCTATACCGTGGGAGTTGTAATGAGGCAGCAAGATCTAGTATATCTACACTTCATTCCACTTGTTATTCAGTTTGGAAATAATCCATGCCAAGATTGGAAAGGAAGGAAGGGAAGACCATATCCCTTATGAAGACATTGCGCTAATAAGTCTTCATTTTCTTTCCATTTATTTCCATATGTATTTAATACTTTGTTTGGGGGTCCAACATATGTATATGTTGGTTCTTTGGGCCATTTGTGTAATAAGTAAACTTCAGACTAAAGGCTTTTCATATATAAGGGACTTAAACAGACTATAATGAGGATTAGATCTGAACTAGAAATCAAATATGGAAGAGTTTTTCTTTTTTCTTATTCTTCATTTATTCGATCCAAAACCCTTCACACATAGAAGCCTAGCTCGGTGTGGAAGTTCTGGTTGTATCAAGAAGCTTTCACAATTCTTGTGGTTACCACATCATTACACCTTCACTCCATTGTTGGAACCTAGATCGAGCATCTCTTTAGGTTTCCTAGCACTAAACCTCCGCTTCTATCCATTAGTCAGCTTAAGGTTAGATAGAGAATTTCTCTAATTCTCAGCTCCATATCCAGATCAAGCCTTGAAGAAGAATCTTCCTGCTAGGTTGTTTCGTATCTATATAGGGTGTGGGCAAGTTTTGAGGACGAAAATTATAGAAGAGGGAAGGGATGATGGGCCCCAAGCCCTGGCGCACACGAAAGAAGGAAGGGAGCGCGCACTTACAAGGGATTGGATCTCTGTTGGATTCTGTATACAGCCAGACCCTAGGCCTAATTGGAGCCCATGTCTGACCATCTCCAGAAGCCGACTAGCCGTGAAGTATGAAGAAGACATCCAAGGATCAAGCTCGAGCTCACCCGGCCATCCGGATCATGTGAGAGCTTCTAAATAACCTTTCAATCTCTTTGACTTTAACCAGCTTTAAAAGCAAGGACATTTTGTCTTCACCTTCACACTTGTGTGAAGATACCCCTAAGTCATTAGAAGGAACTTTACTCTTTTTCCTACTTCGGTTTGTCCGATGAGGATTATCGGAGGGGTTGTAATGAGGCAGCAAGATCTAGTATATCTACACTTCATTCCACTTGTTATTCAGCTTGGAAATAATCCATGCCAAGATTGGAAAGGAAGGAAGGGAAGACCATATCCCTTATGAAGACATTGCGCTAATAAGTCTTTATTTTCTTTCAATTTATTTCCATATGTATTTAATACTTTGTTTGGGGGTCCAACATATGTATATGTTGGTTCTTTGGGCCATTTGTGTAATAAGTAAACTTCAGACTAAAGGTTTTTCATATATAAGGGACTTAAACAGACTATAATGAGGATTAGATCTGAACTAGAAATCAAATATTGAAGAGTTTTTCTTTTTTCTTATTCTTCATTTATTCGAGCCAAAACCCTTCATACATAGAAGCCTAGCTTGGTGTTGAAGTTCTAGTTGTATCAAGAAGCTTTAACAATTCTTGTGGTTCACCACATCAATACACCTTCACTCCATTGTTGGAACCTAGATCGAGCATCACTTTAGGTTTCCTAGCACTAAACCTTCGCTTCTATCCATTATTCAGCTTAAGATTAGATAGAGAATCTCTCCAATTCTCAGCTCCATATCCGGATCAAGCCTTGAAGAAGGAGCTTCCTGCTAGGTTTTTTCGTTTCTATATAAGGTGTGGGCAAGTTTTGAGGACGAAAATTATAGAGGAGGGAAGGGATGATGGGCCCCAAGCCCTAGCGCACACGAAAGAAGGAAGGGAGCGCACATTTACATGGGATTGGGTCTCCATTGAACAAACAAATGTGTGAGAGCTTCTAAACAACCTTTGAATCCCTTTGACCTGAACCAGCTTTGGGAAGTAAGTGTTAGATTTTAGAGATTATAAATGAGAGATTTTGAGATAAATTAGAAGGAAAACCATAGTAGAACATTAGAGAAGAATTTCTTATTGATCTTTGTGAATTACATAGCATATTTATAGGAGAATTACAAGGGAACCTAGGTTTAACTTTAATTTGAAGCAGCCAATAGGAGAGTAGTCTTGGGAGCGCCCTTGACCATGCCAGCCTTTTCCAGCCTGGTTCCAGCACCTTCCTTGACCAAATGGATAAGAAGGAAGACCAAGGACAAGCCCCAATGCACCTAGACGCTCTAGTGACTTGGTGCATGATCCGAACATTGCCCAGCTTCTAGAAGACTCTAGAAGACTCTCCAAGACTCTCCAAGACTTCCTTAAACGTTCCGGAGGCTCTCTTAGGTCGTACGGTCTTGTACAGATCCGTACGGACTTGTACGGACTTGTACGGACACCCAAATCCAACCATCTTCCCTAAGCTCCCTTGATGATATGCTTGATTAATACTCCCCCTCAAACTTAGCCGGAGTGTCGGAATGAAGGCTAAGTTTGGGAACCGGGACTACCACCTCATTAAAAACCTTACCAAGGAAAACCCAGTGGGACAAAACCTTGGGAAGGGAAAAAGAGTGTGGTCTTCCCGGAACAGGCAAGTATTATCAAGGATGAGTAAGGTCTACTAACCCAAGTTTGCTATGGATGTGGTTGCAAACTTTGAGGCTAACAGCCTTGGTGAAGATGTCAGCCAGCTGGTCTTCACTCTTGGTGTAGCATGGAAGTATCACTCCTTCTATGATCTTCTCTCTAACCTTGTGGCAGTCGATCTCAATGTGCTTGGTCCTCTCGTGAAATACTGGATTCGTTGCTATATGAATGGCTGCCTAATTGTCACAATGCATCGTGATAGGACTTGAAGTTTTTATGCCGAGATCTTTGAGAAGTGCTTTCAACCAAACTAATTCATTTTTCAGCTTCTTCATTGCTCTATATTCTGACTCCGCACTTGAGCATGACACAACCTTCTGCTTCTTAGACTTCCAAGTCACTAGATTGCCTCCAATGAAAGTACAGTAGCCAGTTGTGGACTTTCTATCCATAGTGTCTCCAGCATAGTCTGCATCGCAATATCCAACTATCTCAGTGTTGCCATTCTTCCCCATCCAGATTCCTTGGCCTGGTGATCCTTTGATGTATCTCAAAATTCTTTCCACCATGTTCCAATGATGCACGGTTGGTTCTTTCATATGTTGGCTAACCTGATTCACAGCAAAACATAAGTTAGGCCGTGTAATAGTCAAGTAGATGAGCTTACCAACTAGGCGCCGATATTGTGCTGGGTCTTCAAATGGCTTGTCAAGCGGATCATCTTCTTTCTCCCCCTTTCTCTTGACCTTGTAGCCATCTTCAAGTGGAGTCTTAGCTGGTTTGGAACCTAGCTTTCCTGTCTCCTGCAATAAATCAAGAGAATATTTCCTTTGTGATAGAAATAGGCCTTCCGTGGATCGGTATATCTCTATCCCTAGGAAATACTTGAGTTCTCCCAAGTCCTTGATATCAAAAACAGACTTAAGGAAGGATTTGGTTTCTTGAACCCCAACTTGATCACTACCTGAGATGATCAAGTCATCCACATAAACCAATACCACAATAAGCCCACGGGAGTTCTGGTGAGTGAACAAGGTATGGTCAGCTTCTGACCGGCTAAATCCTCGAGCAACAAGAGTGAAGCTCAGTTTATGATACCAGGCCCTCGGTGATTGCTTTAATCCATAAATTGCCTTTCTTAACCTTAAGACTTTTCCGGGGCTGATTGTGTGCTCTAATCCGGGTGGTGGAGTCATGTACACTTCTTCTTCCAATTCTCCTTGAAGAAAGGCGTTCTTCACGTCCATTTGCCATAGATCCCATGATAGATTTGTGGCTAAGGACAAGATAACCCTAACTGTGTGAAGCTTTGCCACAGGCGCAAAGGTATCCGTATAATCAGCTCCATATGTCTGGGTGAAACCTCTGGCTACCAATCTGGCTTTGTACCGCTCAATCTCCCTATTTGATTGATATTTTATTGTAAATACCCACTTGGAACTTACTGCCTTCTTTCCCTTTGGAAGCTCCGTTTCATCCCAAGTATGATTCTTATCCATTGCTCCTATCTCAACATCCACCGCAGCTAACCATTCTTTGTTTTATTTTGCTTCTTCATAGGAGCTCGGAATTTGGTGTTGATCAATCTTCCCAAGGAATGCTTAGTGTTCTGATGGCAAGGGGGCAAGAGAACAGACCGCTTGGAGAGGATGAGCCACGGCTTGGCTGTTGTAATAGACCCTTGTTTGTTTCCAATGATCTGGTCCATACTATTGATCAAGAAGACCAGCCAGGCCTTGCAAGACCAAACTAACCCGACCGTGCAAAATCCGGGATTCCCTAAAATATACGGACTTGTACGGATTGTACGGACCGTGCAAAATCCGGGATTCCTCAAAATGTCTCCAAACATCCTAAAAAGAAGAAACAAGAATGTGCAAAACTCGGGATAAAGTATTTTCAGGATTTGGGGATCGTGCAAAACTCGGGTGCAAAAGGACATGGATATAACTGGCAATGAATCTAGCCAAAGGAGTGTCCCAATGCAACCTTATCCAACTGGTCAAAGCAAGGAGGGCTGGAGTAAGGCTGGCAATCTTATCCACATGGTCAAAAAGAGCCTCCAAGACTAAGCTCTCATTGGCTAGTTTGAATTAAAGCATTCCCATTGGTTGTTGCATTTTCAGAAAACCCTAGATTTTTCTCTATAAATGTAATGCCTCATTATCAATGAAATGTTAGACCCTTTGGGGTCCCATTCTCTCATTCTCCATGAAATCTCTCTCATTTTATTCTCCTTAGTCTCATTTACATGCTTATTCTCTTAGTTCATACTTGCATATTCTCCATGTCATTTACATTATTCTCTCATGCTTAATCTCTCTAATTCTAACATGGTATCAGAGCATTAAGGTCCTTAAATGTCTCCTTAATCTCATTCTTCTTATTCTTTCATTTTCATACACTTTGTTAGCCTTTTTCACTCTGAGAGTTATTCCTCAAAACCATTGGTTCTTGAGTTGTGAAAGTTGCTAACTTATGTTTTTAGTGACAATGAAGAGTAATAAATGGGACTGTAGTGAAAAGCTACATAATAAGGGAGATTAAAGGCTGCCTTACTTGCTTATTCATGGATTCTTCTAGTGCTTCCATTTTTGGAAATGAATACACTTAGAACCATGATTTGTTGGTGCCTCATTCTATAATCTATTCTTTTTAAGCCCCATTTTCATCTCTAAGTCATTTGTTGATTTTAAAGCTCAAACCACAATTTTTACAAAACTAAAACCTTGGATTGTATTTTTCTTTCTTATGGAATGAAGAGATACGTAAGTCCATTGTATTTTATGTTTTTTGAGTTGTTTTTAGTGGTTTGAAGCAATTCAATTAGTGAACCATGATTAAAATTGCTTGATTCTTATGGATTGAAACATATTTAATCATGTTGTATCCGGGTTTTAAAGGTAGAGAACCTTGGTAAAACTTTGCTCTTATGAGTTTAAGTATCAAACCTTGATGAATCTTAATCCTTATTTTATGGGAAGAGAAATTTGGTAAAACTATGTTTCCATAATCATAAGCATAAAGCCATGTTGAATCCAAGTCCCATTTTTCTTTAAAAGAGAAGAGAACCTTGGTAAAGCTATGTTATTATGAGCATAAGCACAAAGCCTTGATGAATCCAAATCTCTTTGTTTTCAAATTACCAAAGAAAGAGAACCTCGTTGAATCTAAAAGCTAGAGAACCTTGATGAATCCAAATCCTTTGGTAGAAAATCTTGGACTACTTTCAAACATTTTTGAGTCCTAGGTTATTTTTTCAATTTTTTCTTAAATATTCTTATTGGATTCCAATCTCTTCTGTACTTGTTTGTTTGGGAAGAGTGTTTTAAGGAATCCTTGTTTGTTCTATTTAAGAAAAAAAAATAAAGGGAGGGTAGTGAACCTTGTTGAATCCAAAGCTAGGGAACCGAGATGGATCCAAATCCAAAGTTGGATGAGAGCCTCGTTGAAACTCGAATGCTGGAGAACCTTGAGTGAATCCAAATCCTTAGAAACCAAAAGAAGTGAACCATGGCCTATTTTGCTCATTGGAGTTAAAATTGAGAAGGCATAATGAATCCAAATTCTTTTGGGTTAAAAGAGGTGAACCATGACCTGATTTACTCCTTGGAGTTAAAATCAAGAAGGCATGATGAATCCTAACTCTTTTGGAAATAAAGAAGTGAACCATGACCTGATTTACTCATTGGAGTTAAATCAAGAAGGCATGATGAATCCAAGTTCTTTAAATCCAAGTTTTCAAAAACCTTGGACCTCTAGTAATTCTCAAGTCCTTGGAAAATTTTCAAAAAAAAATAAAAAAAATAAATAAAAAGGATGAATCTTAGTCAGTTTTCTTTCTTATGAATGAAAAACAATTAATGACATTGATTCATCCGGTTTGGTTTTCTCAAAAGGATAGGCTCTGCTTTGAAGTTTTCCATTCTTGTTAAACAAGTGGATAATTCCAAAGACCATTGCTAGAATCCGATCTCTCAAATGAGAGGAAAAGTCCTTTGTGGTGAAGAGCCATGAAGAGAAAAAAAAAATCCCAACCACTAACCTTTTTTTTCTTCTTCATAGGAATGGAAGAATGTGAGTGGTGGAAGAAGAGGTCAAATCTCAAGAAGATCGACCAATCAAAAAAAAAATGATTCAACAAGTCACTATCTTAACCGGTTTAGCATAAAGGGCTGCTCTCTAAACACTCATCTTTTTCAATATTCTTAGTACCAATTATTGTTTAATCTTATTTCTTTAGTTTCTCTTATTTGCAATCTATCTTTCATCTAAACTTCCTTATCCCTCACGTTGAGTACTTTAAAATTTTAAATCTCATGATGAAGGTTTAGAGGAGGAAAGCGTGAATATTCTAACAGGGAAGTATTAGATGATGAAGAGGTCAAATGAAGATTAAATGAAGTAAAGAAGTATGATTGGTGACACAAGGAAGTTGTGGAAGTTAGTGTTCATTTGGCACCGGTTTGAAGTGTTCCTCTTTTATGTTTTTCAAGCTTGCCTTTCGGAGTCCCTCCAACCAAGCTTGAGGGGGAGAAAGAACCGAAAAGAAGGTGAAGGATGCCAAAGAAAAAGGAAAAGAAAAAATGATGTCAAAGAAGACAAGATTCTTCAAGCAAATGAAGCCGAGTTGATACTAGACCGCACCACACTAAAAGATGTTGAAGGTTCGTGCTTACTCGTGGACAAGTTGATAGAGGGGCCACACCGTTGGGAACAAGTTGTAGGTTCGTGCTCACTTGTGGAAGAGTTGATAGAGGGACCGCATCATAGAAGACAAATTGTCCCACTAGAAGACGGGCAACTTGACTAGAGATCAAAACCGGGTCACTTGCAAAGACAAGCTTGCAAAGATAAGCTCGCAAAGACAAGGGCAACGGTTGAGACAAAGCAAGGAGGCATGCGAGTTGGAAACGAAGCTAAGGCATCTCCACCACCATGAAGAGAACCAAGATGTATGGATCATACTAACCTTAAGGCTGGTTTATCTTTCGGAAGTGAGGGGAATAAGAAGATAAAATCAGAGCATACAAAAGTGGTGCTCCTCAACCCAATAAATCAACAAAGAGGAAGAAACCACCATCCAAAGGAATCAGGTTGTTTCTATCCTCTCCCTCCATTAAAATTCTCTATGCAAAGTGTGATCATTTCTACCATTAAAATTGGAGTAAATTGATACACTTTGTTTGTCAATTTTTCTTGCAAGGAACAATGTGCATAAAGGACTTCAAACCCAAAAGATCGTCTTTCCTTATTCTCAAGCCGATCGTGAGGGGGAGCATTCGAAGCATTGATCAAGATTTGGAATCAACAAATGGTGAACCCGAGAAGGATGACCCGAGAACTAAGATTCAAGCGTGGTGAACCCAAGAGGAAGACCGAAGTGATTACCAAAGAATGAAATCAACAAATCCTTGCAAGACTACAACAAGTCAAGATTAAATGGCGACATTCTTCACAAAGGTTACAAGACCTTTTCATGCCCTTGGTCAAAGGTCCCCTAGATCCGTGAAGGCCATACTCTTTTTCCCTTATAATGTTTTGTCCCAAGGAGTTTTCCTTATAAGGTTTTTAATGAGGTGGCACTCACGGTCACTCCAAACTTAGCCTCCATTCTCGAGTTCACTATGGCTAAGTTTGAGGGGGAGTATTGATCAAGAAGACCAGCCAGGCCTTGCAAGACCAAACTAACCCGACCGTGCAAAATCCGGGATTCCCTAAAATATACGGACTTGTACGGACCGTGAAAAATCCGGGATTCCTCAAAATGTCTCCAAACATCCTAAAAAGAAGAAACAAGAATGTGCAAAACTCGGGATAAAGTATTTTCAGGATTTGGGGATCGTGCAAAACTCGGGTGCAAAATGACATGGATATAACTGGCAATGAATCTAACCAAAGGAGTGTCCTAATGCAACCTTATCCAACTGGTCAAAGCAAGGAGGGCTGGAGCAAGGCTGGCAATCTTATCCACATGGTCAAAAAGAGCCTCCAAGACTAAGCTCTCATTGGCTAGTTTGAATTAAAGCATTCCCATTGGTTGTTGCATTTTTAGAAAACCCTAGATTTTTCTCTATAAATGTAATGCCTCATTATCAATGAAATGTTAGACCCTTTGGGGTCCCATTCTCTCATTCTCCATGAAATCTCTCTCATTTTATTCTCCTTAGTCTCATTTACATGCTTATTCTCTTAGTTCATACTTGCATATTCTCCATGTCATTTACATTATTATCTCATGCTTAATCTCTCTAATTCTAACACATACTTTAGCCTTGTGCTTCTTCTAAGCTGAGGAGCACTAATTTCTTCACTCTCATGGTCTTGACTAACCATTGGCTCCATTCCTCCAGTGACTTCTTCTTCATGATGAGCTTGTTCTTGATTACCATTATCTAAGTTGTTTGCTTCCTCTTCATTGTTATTTTCGGAATTTGGTCCTCCTTGCGGTTCCTGCTCCGGTTGCTCTTGATGAGAGTCCCTTGGAGCAGGATTTCCCAGATGATTGAGTATGAACTCTAAGCTGCCGGCTCTATCTGAAGGAGAGTGGGCTAGGTCTTTAACATTATCCCAATTCTGCTTCTTGTCAAAGTATCCTTGGTTTTCTATGAACTTCACGTCTCTTGAAACCAGGGTACACTTCCGGATGGGGTCATAACACTTATAACCCTTTTGAGTAGTAGAATAGCCTATGAATACACATCTTGTGCTTTTGGCTTCTAGTTTATCCCTCTGAGTACCTGGGACAAATACAAAACACAAACATCCAAGAACCCGTAAGTGATTGATAAAGGGTTTATTGTGATTTAAAACTTCAAAGGGAGAGACGTCCTTTAGGACTCTTGTTGGAATTCGGTTGATAAGATAGGAGGCCGTCATGACTGCATCTCCCCAGAAGTTTCTTGGCAGGTTGGAATGGAACATCATGGCTCTAGCTACTTCCATGAGATGCCTATTCTTTCTTTCAGCTACACCATTTTGTTGAGGTGTGTATGGGCAGCTTGTTTGGTGGATTATTCCATGCTTAGCTAAGTGTTCTTTGAATTTGTGGCTTGTATATTCCCCTCCATTATCCGTTCGAAGTACCTTAACATTTGTTTTGAATTGATTAGTAATGTAGTTCTGAAAATTAATGAAAGCGTCAAATACTCTATCTTTAGATGGCATTAAGGTGATCCAAGTGTATTTCGACTTTTCATCAATAAATGTCACAAAGTACTTATTATTATCTCTTGATAAACATGGGGAAGTCCATACATCCGAGTGGACCAAATCAAAACATTTTTCATATATGGTAGAGGACTTAGGAAATACACTTTTACAATGTTTTCCTAAAATACAAGACTCACAAACCGAGTTATTAAACGAAATATTAGGCAATATTATTTCCAAGGCACGCGAGTGAGGATGTCCCAATCTAGCGTGCCATATTGCATTAGAACTACTAGCTAAGCATGAATTAAAACTTGATAAAGTAGGATTGTTTGAAGAATTTTCTAAGATGTATAAGTCTCCTTTTGTGTTTCCTTCTCCAAGAACCCTTCCGGTCTTAATATCCTGAAAATGGAAACTATTAGGCCCAAAGATAGCATAAGCATCAAGATCAGTAGTAGCTCTCTTAATCGATACAAGATTCGAAGTGAAAGATGGCATGTAGAAAGCTTGAGATTCTTTGTCAAATAGTCTTAAACTTCCTATCCCTTTAACCGGTATTTTATCACCATTAGCACTCACTACATTTCCACTAGCAGTTTTAATGTTACTAATCAAATTTGGATTACTAATCATGTGATGAGAAGCTCCGGAATCAATAACAAGAGAAGTGCTAGTTTTAGTAGGTTTAGTAGCAAAGTAGGTGATACCAGACTCCTTTAGTGCAGCAATGGATCGAATGAGTGCCTCTAGGTCTGACTTGCGCACCACGTCATTCGAGTATGCTACCATGGCCATCTCATCTCTTTGCTTTGAGTTTTCGGTTTGAGGTTGTTTGGTTGCGGTTGAGGAGCTTGGCGCTTCTTGTGCTTGATGAGCTTGAAACTTCCTTGGTTTGAACTCCCTTGGTTGCCAATCTTTGGGCTTGAGATGTGGATGAAGGATCCAGCAATCCTCCCTTGTATGGCCATCTTTCTTGCAATGATCGCATGTTTTCCTATTCTTGCCTTTGTAGCCTTGATTTGGTTGGTAATTGCCCTTATTGGCCATTGGGAGTTCTTGTTTACCACTAAAGAGACCAAAGGACCCTTGTTCCTTTTGAACTTTTGCACAAACTTCATCAAGTCTAGGGAGCTTCTCCGATCTTAAGATATGCTTTATGAGGTCGTTAAACGTCGGATTGAGTGTGAGAAGCAAACCAAAGACCTTATCTTGTTCTCTCCTTTCTTCAATGATTGAAAAATCCTTAGTGCTTGGACGTAACATCTCTAATTCAGCCCAAAGAGATCTAAATTTCCCAAAGTGTTGAGTAAATTCTAGATCCTCTTGGTTGAGATTGTTGATTGCCCTTTTCACTTTAAAGACCCGGGTCAAGTTGGAGATGTTCCCGTAAACATTCTTTAATGTATCCCAAAGCTCCTTTGCCGTGTCACAATAGAAGTATGCCTCTAGGATTGATGTGTCTAGTGAGTTTTGAAGGAGACCCAACACCGTTTGGTCCTCTTGAAACCATTTGATTTCCTTCTCGGTCTTGGTCTCATTTTCTTCATCTTGTGTGTCTTCTTTTGGGTTTTGTGTGATCTCAATGTGTCTCCACAAACCTCTTCCACACAAAGCAGTCTTTGTTGTTCTTGCCCACAGCAAGTAATTGATCCCTTTGAGTGTAACCGGAATGATCATGGTTTTTAGATTTTCCATGATCTTCTTGGTGTTTAATCACAAAGCTAGCAACTTTCTCAACTCAGCACCAATGGATTTGAGGAATTTCTCTCAGAGAGAAATGAAGCTATCAACGTGAAAAGAAGAAAAAGAAGTGAAAATCACAAAGCTAGCAACTTTCTCAACTCAGCACCAATGGATTTAAGGAATTTCTCTCAGAGAGAAATGAAGCTAGCAGCGTGAGAAAGGAGAAAATAAAGAATAAAAGCTTGGAGAATGACTAGAAATGACAAGAACTGATGGAGAACTGATGGAGAAATGATGGAGAAATGATGGAGAATGATAGAGAAATGATGGAGAATAATGGAGAATAATTAAGAATAAAGCGGAATAGATAGGAGCAAGATCAATGCTCTGATACCATGTTAGATTTTAGAGATTATAAATGAGAGATTTTGAGATAAATTAGAAGGAAAACCATAGTAGAACATTAGAGAAGAATTTCTTATTGATCTTTGTGAATTACATAGCATATTTATAGGAGAATTACAAGGGAACCTAGGTTTAACTTTAATTTGAACCAGCCAATAGGAGAGTAGTCTTGGGAGCGCCCTTGACCATGCCAGCCTGTTCCAGCCTGGTTCCAGCCCCTTCCTTGACCAAATGGATAAGAAGGAAGACCAAGAACAAGCCCCAATGCACCTGGACGCTCTAGAGACTTGGTGCATGATCCGAACATTGCCCAGCTTCTAGAAGACTCTAGAAGACTCTCCAAGTCTCTCCAAGACTTCCTTAAACGTTCCAGAGGCTCCTTTAGGTCGTACGGTCTTGTACGGTCTTGCACGGATCCGTACAGACTTGTACGGACTTGTACGGATCCGTACGGACTTGTACGGATCCGTACGGACTTGTACGGATCCGTACGGACTTGTACGGATCCGTACGGACTTGTACGGACACCCAAATCCAACCATCTTCCCTAAGCTCCCTTGATGATATGCTTGATTAATAGTAAGGACATTGTGTCTCCACCCTCACACAAGTGTGAAGACACCCCTAAGTCATTAGAAGAAACTTTACTCTTTTTCCTACTTTTGTTTGTTCGATAAGCTATACCGTGGGAGTTGTAATGAGGCAGCAAGATCTAGTATATCTACACATCAATACACCTTCACTCCATTGTTGGAACCTAGATCGAGCATCTCTTTAGGTTTCCTAGCACTAAACCTTCGCTTCTATCCATTATTCAGCTTAAGATTAGATAGAGAATCTCTCCAATTCTCAGCTCCATATCCGGATCAAGACTTGAAGAAGGAGCTTCCTGCTAGGTTGTTTCGTTTCTATATAAGGTGTGGGCAAGTTTTGAGGACGAAAATTATAGAAGAGGGAAGGGATGATGGGCCCCAAGCCCTAGCGCACACGAAAGAAGGAAGGGAGCGCACATTTACAAGGGATTGGGTCTCCATTAAACAAACAAATGTGTGAGAGCTTCTAAACAACCTTTGAATCTCTTTGACCTGAACCAGCTTTGGGAAGTAAGGACATTGTGTCTCCACCCTCACACAAGTGTGAAGACACCCCTAAGTCAATAGAAGAAACTTTACTCTTTTTCCTACTATTGTTTGTTCGATAAGCTATACCGTGGGAGTTGTAATGAGGCAGAAAGATCTAGTATATCTACACTTCATTCCACTTGTTATTCAGCTTGGAAATAATCCATGCCAAGATTGGAAAGGAAGGAAGGGAAGACCATATCCCTTATGAAGACATTGCGCTAATAAGTCTTCATTTTCTTTCCATTTATTTCCATATGTATTTAATACTTTGTTTGGGGGTCCAACATATGTATATGTTGGTTCTTTGGGCCATTTGTGTAATAAGTAAACTTCAGACTAAAGGCTTTTCATATATAAGGGACTTAAACAGACTATAATGAGGATTAGATCTGAACTAGAAATCAGATATGGAAGAGTTTTTCTTTTTTCTTATTCTTCATTTATTCGAGCCAAAACCCTTCACACATAGAAGCCTAGCTCGGTGTTGAAGTTCTGGTTGTATCAAGAAGCTTTCACAATTCTTGTGGTTCACCACATCAATACACCTTCACTCCATTGTTGGAACCTAGATCGAGCATCTCTTTAGGTTTCCTAGCACTAAACCTCCGCTTCTATCCATTAGTCAGCTTAAGGTTAGATAGAGAATTTCTCCAATTCTCAGCTCCATATCCAGATCAAGCCTTGAAGAAGAATCTTCCTGCTAGGTTGTTTCGTTTCTATATAGGGTGTGGGCAAGTTTTGAGGACGAAAATTATAGAAGAGGGAAGGGATGATGGGCCCCAAGCCCTGGCGCACACGAAAGAAGGAAAGGAGCGCGCACTTACAAGGGATTGGATCTCTATTGGATTCTGTATACAGCCAGACCCTAGGCCTAATTGGAGTCCATGTCAGACCATCTCCAGAAGCCGACTAGCCGTGAAGTATGAAGAAGACATCCAAGGATCAAGCTCGAGCTCACCCGGCCATCCGGATCATGTGAGAGCTTCTAAATAACCTTTGAATCTCTTTGACCTGAACCAGCTTTGGGAAGTAAGGACATTGTGTCTCCACCCTCACACAAGTGTGAAGACACCCCTAAGTCATTAGAAGAAACTTTACTCTTTTTCCTACTTTTGTTTGTTCGATAAGCTATACCGTGGGAGTTGTAATGAGGCAGAAAGATCTAGTATATCTACATTTCATTCCACTTGTTATTCAGCTTGGAATTAATCCATGCCAAGATTGGAAAGGAAGGAAGGGAAGACCATATCCCTTATGAAGACATTGCGCTAATAAGTCTTCATTTTCTTTCCATTTATTTCCATATGTATTTAATACTTTGTTTGGGGGTCCAACATATGTATATGTTGGTTCTTTGGGCCATTTGTGTAATAAGTAAACTTCAGACTAAAGGCTTTTCATATATAAGGGACTTAAACAGACTATAATGAGGATTAGATCTGAACTAGAAATCAAATATGGAAGAGTTTTCCTTTTTTCTTATTCTTCATTTATTCGAGCCAAAACCCTTCACACATAGAAGCCTTGCTCGGTGTTGAAGTTCTGGTTGTATCAAGAAGCTTTCACAATTCTTGTGGTTCACCACATCAATACACCTTCACTCCATTGTTGGAACCTAGATCGAGCATCTCTTTAGGTTTCCTAGCACTAAACCTTCGCTTCTATCCATTATTCAGCTTAAGATTAGATAGAGAATCTCTCCAATTCTCAGCTCCATATCCGGATCAAGCCTTGAAGAAGGAGCTTCCTGCTAGGTTGTTTCGTTTCTATATACGGTGTGGGCAAGTTTTGAGGACGAAAATTATAGAAGAGGGAAGGGATGATGGGCCCCAAGCCCTAGCGCACACGAAAGAAGGAAGGGAGCGCACATTTACAAGGGATTGGGTCTCCATTAAACAAACAAATGTGTGAGAGCTTCTAAACAACCTTTGAATCTCTTTGACCTGAACCAGCTTTGGGAAGTAAGGACATTGTGTCTCCACCCTCACACAAGTGTGAAGACACCCCTAAGTCAATAGAAGAAACTTTACTCTTTTTCCTACTTTTGTTTGTTCGATAAGCTATACCGTGGGAGTTGTAATGAGGCAGCAAGATCTAGTATATCTACACTTCATTCCACTTGTTATTCAGCTTGGAAATAATCCATGCCAAGATTGGAAAGGAAGGAAGGGAAGACCATATCCCTTATGAAGACATTGCGGTAATAAGTCTTCATTTTCTTTCCATTTATTTCCATATGTATTTAATACTTTGTTTGGGGGTCCAACATATGTATATGTTGGTTCTTTGGGCCATTTGTGTAATAAGTAAACTTCAGACTAAAGGCTTTTCATATATAAGGGACTTAAACAGACTATAATGAGGATTAGATCTGACCTAGAAATCAAATATGGAAGAGTTTTTCTTTTTTCTTATTCTTCATTTATTCGAGCCAAAACCCTTCACACATAGAAGCCTAGCTCGGTGTTGAAGTTCTGGTTGTATCAAGAAGCTTTCAAAATTCTTGTGGTTCACCACATCAATACACCTTCACTCCATTGTTGGAACGTAGATCGAGCATCTCTTTAGGTTTCCTAGCACTAAACCTTCGCTTCTATCCATTATTCAGCTTAAGATTAGATAGAGAATCTCTCCAATTCTCAGCTCCATATCCGGATCAAGCCTTGAAGAAGGAGCTTCCTGCTAGGTTGTTTCGTTTCTATATAAGGTGTGGGCAAGTTTTGAGGACGAAAATTATAGAAGAGGGAAGGGATGATGGGCCCTAAGCCCTAGCGCACACGAAAGAAGGAAGGGAGCGCACATTTACAAGGGATTGGGTCTCCATTAAACAAACAAATGTGTGAGAGCTTCTAAACAACCTTTGAATCTCTTTGACCTGAACCAGCTTTGGGAAGTAAGGACATTGTGTCTCCACCCTCACACAAGTGTGAAGACACCCTTAAGTCAATAGAAGAAACTTTACTCTTTTTCCTACTTTTGTTTGTTCGATAAGCTATACCGTGGGAGTTGTAATGAGGCAGCAAGATCTAGTATATCTACACTTCATTCCACTTGTTATTCAGCTTGGAAATAATCCATGCCAAGATTGGAAAGGAAGGAAGGGAAGACCATATCCCTTATGAAGTCATTGCGCTAATAAGTCTTCATTTTCTTTCCATTTATTTCCATATGTATTTAATACTTTGTTTGGGGGTCCAACTTAGGTATATGTTGGTTCCTTGGGCCATTTGTGTAATAAGTAAACTTCAGACTTAAGGCTCTTCATATATAAGGGATTTAAACAGACTATAATGAGGATTAGATCTGAACTAGAAATCAAATATGGAAGAGTTTTTCTTTTTTCTTATTCTTCATTTATTCGAGCCAAAACCCTTCACACATAGAAGCCTAGCTCGGTGTTGAAGTTCTGGTTGTATCAAGAAGCTTTCACAATTCTTGTGGTTCACCACATCAATACACCTTCACTCCATTGTTGGAACCTAGATCGAGCATCTCTTTAGGTTTCCTAGCACTAAACCTTCGCTTCTATCCATTATTCAGCTTAAGATTAGATAGAGAATCTCTCCAATTCTCAGCTCCATATCCGGATCAAGCCTTGAAGAAGGAGCTTCCTGCTAGGTTGTTTCGTTTCTATATAAGGTGTGGGCAAGTTTTGAGGACGAAAATTATAGAAGAGGGAAGGGATGATGGGCCCCAAGCCCTAGCGCACACGAAAGAAGGAAGGGAGCGCACATTTACAAGGGATTGGGTCTCCATTGAACAAACAAATGTGTGAGAGCTTCTAAACAACCTTTGAATCTCTTTGACCTGAACCAGCTTTGGGAAGTAAGGACATTGTGTCTCCACCCTCACACAAGTGTGAAGACACCCCTAAGTCAATAGAAGAAACTTTACTCTTTTTCCTACTTTTGTTTGTTCGATAAGCTATACCGTGGGAGTTGTAATGAGGCAGCAAGATCTAGTATATCTACACTTCATTCCACTTGTTATTCAGCTTGGAAATAATCCATGCCAAGATTGGAAAGGAAGGAAGGGAAGACCATATCCCTTATGAAGACATTGCGCTAATAAGTCTTCATTTTCTTTCCATTTATTTCCATATGTATTTAATACTTTGTTTGGGGGTCCAACATATGTATATGTTGGTTCTTTGG
The DNA here is from genome assembly GCA_963922655.1 of Cardamine chenopodiifolia. Classification (NCBI taxonomy): domain Eukaryota; kingdom Viridiplantae; phylum Streptophyta; class Magnoliopsida; order Brassicales; family Brassicaceae; genus Cardamine; species Cardamine chenopodiifolia. Next base: position 8,657,715 of record OZ000486.1, on the reverse strand, counting down.
GCCATTTGTGTAATAAGTAAACTTCAGACTAAAGGCTTTTCATATATAAGGGACTTAAACAGACTATAATGAGGATTAGATCTGACCTAGAAATCAAATATGGAAGAGTTTTTCTTTTTTCTTATTCTTCATTTATTCGAGCCAAAACCCTTCACACATAGAAGCCTAGCTCGGTGTTGAAGTTCTGGTTGTATCAAGAAGCTTTCACAATTCTTGTGGTTCACCACATCAATACACCTTCACTCCATTGTTGGAACGTAGATCGAGCATCTCTTTAGGTTTCCTAGCACTAAACCTTCGCTTCTATCCATTATTCAGCTTAAGATTAGATAGAGAATCTCTCCAATTCTCAGCTCCATATCCGGATCAAGCCTTGAAGAAGGAGCTTCCTGCTAGGTTGTTTCGTTTCTATATAAGGTGTGGGCAAGTTTTGAGGACGAAAATTATAGAAGAGGGAAGGGATGATGGGCCCTAAGCCCTAGCGCACACGAAAGAAGGAAGGGAGCGCACATTTACAAGGGATTGGGTCTCCATTAAACAAACAAATGTGTGAGAGCTTCTAAACAACCTTTGAATCTCTTTGACCTGAACCAGCTTTGGGAAGTAAGGACATTGTGTCTCCACCCTCACACAAGTGTGAAGACACCCTTAAGTCAATAGAAGAAACTTTACTCTTTTTCCTACTTTTGTTTGTTCGATAAGCTATACCGTGGGAGTTGTAATGAGGCAGCAAGATCTAGTATATCTACACTTCATTCCACTTGTTATTCAGCTTGGAAATAATCCATGCCAAGATTGGAAAGGAAGGAAGGGAAGACCATATCCCTTATGAAGTCATTGCGCTAATAAGTTTTCATTTTCTTTCCATTTATTTCCATATGTATTTAATACTTTGTTTGGGGGTCCAACTTAGGTATATGTTGGTTCCTTGGGCCATTTGTGTAATAAGTAAACTTCAGACTTAAGGCTCTTCATATATAAGGGATTTAAACAGACTATAATGAGGATTAGATCTGAACTAGAAATCAAATGTGGAAGAGTTTTTCTTCTTTCTTATTCTTGAGTTATTCGAGCCAAAACCCTTCACACATAGAAGCCTAGCTCGGTGTTGAAGTTCTGGTTGTATCAAGAAGCTTTCACAATTCTTGTGGTTCACCACATCAATACACCTTCACTCCATTGTTGGAACCTAGATCGAGCATCTCTTTAGGTTTCCTAGCACTAAACCTTCGCTTCTATCCATTATTCAGCTTAAGATTAGATAGAGAATCTCTCCAATTCTCAGCTCCATATCCGGATGAAGCCTTGAAGAAGGAGCTTCCTGATAGGTTGTTTCGTTTCTATATAAGGTGTGGGCAAGTTTTGAGGACGAAAATTATAGAAGAGGGAAGGGATGATGGGCCCTAAGCCCTAGCGCACACGAAAGAAGGAAGGGAGCGCACATTTACAAGGGATTGGGTCTCTATTAAACAAACAAATGTGTGAGAGCTTCTAAACAACCTTTGAATCTCTTTGACCTGAACCAGCTTTGGAAGTAAGGACATTGTGTCTCCACCCTCACACAAGTGTGAAGACACCCCTAAGTCAATAGAAGAAACTTTACTCTTTTTCCTACTTTTGTGTGTTCGATAAGCTATACCGTGGGAGTTGTAATGAGGCAGCAAGATCTAGTATATCTACACTTCATTCCACTTGTTATTCAGCTTGGAAATAATCCATGCCAAGATTGGAAAGGAAGGAAGGGAAGACCATATCCCTTATGAAGACATTGCGCTAATAAGTCTTCATTTTCTTTCCATTTATTTCAATATGTATTTAATACTTTGTTTGGGGGTCCAACATATGTATATGTTGGTTCTTTGGGCCATTTGTGTAATAAGTAAACTTCAGACTAAAGGCTTTTCATATATAAGAGACTTAAACAGACTATAATGAGGATTAGATATGAACTAGAAATCAAATATGGAAGAGTTTTTCTTTTTTCTTATTCTTCATTTATTCGAGCCAAAACCCTTCACACATAGAAGCCTAGCTCGGTGTTGAAGTTCTGGTTGTATCAAGAAGCTTTCACAATTCTTGTGGTTCACCACATCAATACACCTTCACTCCATTGTTGGAACCTAGATCGAGCATCTCTTTAGGTTTCCTAGCACTAAACCTTCGCTTCTATCCATTATTCAGCTTAAGATTAGATAGAGAATCTCTCCAATTCTCAGCTCCATATCCGGATCAAGCCTTGAAGAAGGAGCTTCCTGCTAGGTTGTTTCGTTTCTATATAAGGTGTGGGCAAGTTTTGAGGACGAAAATTATAGAAGAGGGAAGGGATGATGGGCCCTAAGCCCTAGCGCACACGAAAGAAGGAAGGGAGCGCACATTTACAAGGGATTGGGTCTCCATTAAACAAACAAATGTGTGAGAGCTTCTAAACAACCTTTGAATCTCTTTGACCTGAACCAGCTTTGGAAGTAAGGACATTGTGTCTCCACCCTCACACAAGTGTGAAGACACCCCTAAGTCAATAGAAGAAACTTTACTCTTTTTCCTACTTTTGTGTGTTCGATAAGCTATACCGTGGGAGTTGTAATGAGGCAGCAAGATCTAGTATATCTACACTTCATTCCACTTGTTATTTAGCTTGGAAATAATCCATGCCAAGATTGGAAAGGAAGGAAGGGAAGACAATATCCCTTATGAAGACATTGCGCTAATAAGTCTTCATTTTCTTTCCATTTATTTCAATATGTATTTAATACTTTGTTTGGGGGTCCAACATATGTATATGTTGGTTCTTTGGGCCATTTGTGTAATAAGTAAACTTCAGACTAAAGGCTTTTCATATATAAGAGACTTAAACAGACTATAATGAGGATTAGATCTGAACTAGAAATCAAATATGGAAGAGTTTTTCTTTTTTCTTATTCTTCATTTATTCGAGCCAAAACCCTTCACACATAGAAGCCTAGCTCGGTGTTGAAGTTCTGGTTGTATCAAGAAGCTTTCACAATTCTTGTGGTTCACCACATCAATACACCTTCACTCCATTGTTGGAACCTAGATCGAGCATCTCTTTAGGTTTCCTAGCACTAAACCTTCGCTTCTATCCATTATTCAGCTTAAGATTAGATAGAGAATCTCTCCAATTCTCAGCTCCATATCCGGATCAAGCCTTGAAGAAGGAGCTTCCTGCTAGGTTGTTTCGTTTCTATATAAGGTGTGGGCAAGTTTTGAGGACGAAAATTATAGAAGAGGGAAGGGATGATGGGCCCTAAGCCCTAGCGCACACGAAAGAAGGAAGGGAGCGCACATTTACAAGGGATTGGGTCTCCATTAAACAAACAAATGTGTGAGAGCTTCTAAACAACCTTTGAATCTCTTTGACCTGAACCAGCTTTGGAAGTAAGGACATTGTGTCTCCACCCTCACACAAGTGTGAAGACACCCCTAAGTCAATAGAAGAAACTTTACTCTTTTTCCTACTTTTGTGTGTTCGATAAGCTATACCGTGGGAGTTGTAATGAGGCAGCAAGATCTAGTATATCTACACTTCATTCCACTTGTTATTCAGCTTGGAAATAATCCATGCCAAGATTGGAAAGGAAGGAAGGGAAGACCATATCCCTTATGAAGACATTGCGCTAATAAGTCTTCATTTTCTTTCCATTTATTTCAATATGTATTTAATACTTTGTTTGGGGGTCCAACATATGTATATGTTGGTTCTTTGGGCCATTTGTGTAATAAGTAAACTTCAGACTAAAGGCTTTTCATATATAAGAGACTTAAACAGACTATAATGAGGATTAGATCTGAACTAGAAATCAAATATGGAAGAGTTTTTCTTTTTTCTTATTCTTCATTTATTCGAGCCAAAACCCTTCACACATAGAAGCCTAGCTCGGTGTTGAAGTTCTGGTTGTATCAAGAAGCTTTCACAATTCTTGTGGTTCACCACATCAATACACCTTCACTCCATTGTTGGAACCTAGATCGAGCATCTCTTTAGGTTTCCTAGCACTAAACCTTCGCTTCTATCCATTATTCAGCTTAAGATTAGATAGAGAATCTCTCCAATTCTCAGCTCCATATCCGGATCAAGCCTTGAAGAAGGAGCTTCCTGCTAGGTTGTTTCGTTTCTATATAAGGTGTGGGCAAGTTTTGAGGACGAAAATTATAGAAGAAGGAAGGGATGATGGGCCCCAAGCCCTAGCGCACACGAAAGAAGGAAGGGAGCGCACATTTACAAGGGATTGGGTCTCCATTAAACAAACAAATGTGTGAGAGCTTCTAAACAACCTTTGAATCTCTTTGACCTGAACCAGCTTTGGGAAGTAAGGACATTGTGTCTCCACCCTCACACAAGTGTGAAGACACCCTTAAGTCAATAGAAGAAACTTTACTCTTTTTCCTACTTTTGTTTGTTCGATAAGCTATACCGTGGGAGTTGTAATGAGGCAGCAAGATCTAGTATATCTACACTTCATTCCACTTGTTATTCAGCTTGGAAATAATCCATGCCAAGATTGGAAAGGAAGGAAGGGAAGACCATATCCCTTATGAAGTCATTGCGCTAATAAGTTTTCATTTTCTTTCCATTTATTTCCATATGTATTTAATACTTTGTTTGGGGGTCCAACTTAGGTATATGTTGGTTCCTTGGGCCATTTGTGTAATAAGTAAACTTCAGACTTAAGGCTCTTCATATATAAGGGATTTAAACAGACTATAATGAGGATTAGATCTGAACTAGAAATCAAATGTGGAAGAGTTTTTCTTCTTTCTTATTCTTGAGTTATTCGAGCCAAAACCCTTCACACATAGAAGCCTAGCTCGGTGTTGAAGTTCTGGTTGTATCAAGAAGCTTTCACAATTCTTGTGGTTCACCACATCAATACACCTTCACTCCATTGTTGGAACCTAGATCGAGCATCTCTTTAGGTTTCCTAGCACTAAACCTTCGCTTCTATCCATTATTCAGCTTAAGATTAGATAGAGAATCTCTCCAATTCTCAGCTCCATATCCGGATCAAGCCTTGAAGAAGGAGCTTCCTGATAGGTTGTTTCGTTTCTATATAAGGTGTGGGCAAGTTTTGAGGACGAAAATTATAGAAGAGGGAAGGGATGATGGGCCCTAAGCCCTAGCGCACACGAAAGAAGGAAGGGAGCGCACATTTACAAGGGATTGGGTCTCTATTAAACAAACAAATGTGTGAGAGCTTCTAAACAACCTTTGAATCTCTTTGACCTGAACCAGCTTTGGAAGTAAGGACATTGTGTCTCCACCCTCACACAAGTGTGAAGACACCCCTAAGTCAATAGAAGAAACTTTACTCTTTTTCCTACTTTTGTGTGTTCGATAAGCTATACCGTGGGAGTTGTAATGAGGCAGCAAGATCTAGTATATCTACACTTCATTCCACTTGTTATTCAGCTTGGAAATAATCCATGCCAAGATTGGAAAGGAAGGAAGGGAAGACCATATCCCTTATGAAGACATTGCGCTAATAAGTCTTCATTTTCTTTCCATTTATTTCAATATGTATTTAATACTTTGTTTGGGGGTCCAACATATGTATATGTTGGTTCTTTGGGCCATTTGTGTAATAAGTAAACTTCAGACTAAAGGCTTTTCATATATAAGAGACTTAAACAGACTATAATGAGGATTAGATATGAACTAGAAATCAAATATGGAAGAGTTTTTCTTTTTTCTTATTCTTCATTTATTCGAGCCAAAACCCTTCACACATAGAAGCCTAGCTCGGTGTTGAAGTTCTGGTTGTATCAAGAAGCTTTCACAATTCTTGTGGTTCACCACATCAATACACCTTCACTCCATTGTTGGAACCTAGATCGAGCATCTCTTTAGGTTTCCTAGCACTAAACCTTCGCTTCTATCCATTATTCAGCTTAAGATTAGATAGAGAATCTCTCCAATTCTCAGCTCCATATCCGGATCAAGCCTTGAAGAAGGAGCTTCCTGCTAGGTTGTTTCGTTTCTATATAAGGTGTGGGCAAGTTTTGAGGACGAAAATTATAGAAGAGGGAAGGGATGATGGGCCCTAAGCCCTAGCGCACACGAAAGAAGGAAGGGAGCGCACATTTACAAGGGATTGGGTCTCCATTAAACAAACAAATGTGTGAGAGCTTCTAAACAACCTTTGAATCTCTTTGACCTGAACCAGCTTTGGAAGTAAGGACATTGTGTCTCCACCCTCACACAAGTGTGAAGACACCCCTAAGTCAATAGAAGAAACTTTACTCTTTTTCCTACTTTTGTGTGTTCGATAAGCTATACCGTGGGAGTTGTAATGAGGCAGCAAGATCTAGTATATCTACACTTCATTCCACTTGTTATTTAGCTTGGAAATAATCCATGCCAAGATTGGAAAGGAAGGAAGGGAAGACAATATCCCTTATGAAGACATTGCGCTAATAAGTCTTCATTTTCTTTCCATTTATTTCAATATGTATTTAATACTTTGTTTGGGGGTCCAACATATGTATATGTTGGTTCTTTGGGCCATTTGTGTAATAAGTAAACTTCAGACTAAAGGCTTTTCATATATAAGAGACTTAAACAGACTATAATGAGGATTAGATCTGAACTAGAAATCAAATATGGAAGAGTTTTTCTTTTTTCTTATTCTTCATTTATTCGAGCCAAAACCCTTCACACATAGAAGCCTAGCTCGGTGTTGAAGTTCTGGTTGTATCAAGAAGCTTTCACAATTCTTGTGGTTCACCACATCAATACACCTTCACTCCATTGTTGGAACCTAGATCGAGCATCTCTTTAGGTTTCCTAGCACTAAACCTTCGCTTCTATCCATTATTCAGCTTAAGATTAGATAGAGAATCTCTCCAATTCTCAGCTCCATATCCGGATCAAGCCTTGAAGAAGGAGCTTCCTGCTAGGTTGTTTCGTTTCTATATAAGGTGTGGGCAAGTTTTGAGGACGAAAATTATAGAAGAGGGAAGGGATGATGGGCCCTAAGCCCTAGCGCACACGAAAGAAGGAAGGGAGCGCACATTTACAAGGGATTGGGTCTCCATTAAACAAACAAATGTGTGAGAGCTTCTAAACAACCTTTGAATCTCTTTGACCTGAACCAGCTTTGGAAGTAAGGACATTGTGTCTCCACCCTCACACAAGTGTGAAGACACCCCTAAGTCAATAGAAGAAACTTTACTCTTTTTCCTACTTTTGTGTGTTCGATAAGCTATACCGTGGGAGTTGTAATGAGGCAGCAAGATCTAGTATATCTACACTTCATTCCACTTGTTATTCAGCTTGGAAATAATCCATGCCAAGATTGGAAAGGAAGGAAGGGAAGACCATATCCCTTATGAAGACATTGCGCTAATAAGTCTTCATTTTCTTTCCATTTATTTCAATATGTATTTAATACTTTGTTTGGGGGTCCAACATATGTATATGTTGGTTCTTTGGGCCATTTGTGTAATAAGTAAACTTCAGACTAAAGGCTTTTCATATATAAGAGACTTAAACAGACTATAATGAGGATTAGATCTGAACTAGAAATCAAATATGGAAGAGTTTTTCTTTTTTCTTATTCTTCATTTATTCGAGCCAAAACCCTTCACACATAGAAGCCTAGCTCGGTGTTGAAGTTCTGGTTGTATCAAGAAGCTTTCACAATTCTTGTGGTTCACCACATCAATACACCTTCACTCCATTGTTGGAACCTAGATCGAGCATCTCTTTAGGTTTCCTAGCACTAAACCTTCGCTTCTATCCATTATTCAGCTTAAGATTAGATAGAGAATCTCTCCAATTCTCAGCTCCATATCCGGATCAAGCCTTGAAGAAGGAGCTTCCTGCTAGGTTGTTTCGTTTCTATATAAGGTGTGGGCAAGTTTTGAGGACGAAAATTATAGAAGAAGGAAGGGATGATGGGCCCCAAGCCCTAGCGCACACGAAAGAAGGAAGGGAGCGCACATTTACAAGGGATTGGGTCTCCATTAAACAAACAAATGTGTGAGAGCTTCTAAACAACCTTTGAATCTCTTTGACCTGAACCAGCTTTGGGAAGTAAGGACATTGTGTCTCCACCCTCACACAAGTGTGAAGACACCCTTAAGTCAATAGAAGAAACTTTACTCTTTTTCCTACTTTTGTTTGATCGATAAGCTATACCGTGGGAGTTGTAATGAGGCAGCAAGATCTAGTATATCTACACTTCATTCCACTTGTTATTTAGCTTGGAAATAATCCATGCCAAGATTGGAAAGGAAGGAAGGGAAGACCATATCCCTTATGAAGACATTGCGCTAATAAGTCTTCATTTTCTTTCCATTTATTTCCATATGTATTTAATACTTTGTTTGGGGGTCCAACATATGTATATGTTGGTTCTTTGGGCCATTTGTGTCATAAGTAAACTTCAGACTAAAGGCTTTTCATATATAAGGGACTTAAACAGACTATAATGAGGATTAGATCTGAACTAGAAATCAAATATGGAAGAGTTTTTCTTTTTTCTTATTCTTCATTTATTCGAGCCAAAACCCTTCACACATAGAAGCCTAGCTCGGTGTTGCAGTTCTGGTTGTATCAAGAAGCTTTCACAATTCTTGTGGTTCACCACATCAATACACCTTCACTCCATTGTTGGAACCTAGATCGAGCATCTCTTTAGGTTTCCTAGCACTAAACCTTCGCTTCTATCCATTATTCAGCTTAAGATTAGATAGAGAATCTCTCCAATTCTCAGCTCCATATCCGGATCAAGCCTTGAAGAAGGAGCTTCCTGCTAGGTTGTTTCGTTTCTATATAAGGTGTGGGCAAGTTTTGAGGACGAAAATTATAGAAGAAGGAAGGGATGATGGGCCCCAAGCCCTAGCGCACACGAAAGAAGGAAGGGAGCGCACATTTACAAGGGATTGGGTCTCCATTAAACAAACAAATGTGTGAGAGCTTATAAACAACCTTTGAATCTCTTTGACCTGAACCAGCTTTGGAAGTAAGGACATTGTGTCTCCACCCTCACACAAGTGTGAAGACACCCCTAAGTCATTAGAAGAAACTTTACTCTTTTTCCTACTTTTGTGTGTTCGATAAGCTATACCGTGGGAGTTGTAATGAGGCAGCAAGATCTAGTATATCTATGTTAGATTTTAGAGATTATAAATGAGAGCTTTTGAGATAAACTAGAAGAAACACCATAGTAGAATATTAGTGAAGAATTTCTTATTGATCTTTGTGAAATACATAGCATATTTATAGGAGAATTACAAGGGAACCTAGGTTTAACTTTAATTTGAACCAGCCAATAGGAGTGTAGTCTTTGGGCATCCTTGACCATGCCAGCCTGTTTCCAGCCCCTTCCTTGACCAAATGGATAAGAAGGAAGACCAAGGACAAGGTACCAATGCAGCTGGACACTCAAGTGGCTTGGTGCATGGTCCAAACGTTTCCAAGCTTCTAGAAGACTCTCGAAGGCTTCCTCAAATGTTCCGGAGGCTCGCTAAGGTTGTACGGACTTGTACGGACTTGTACGGACACCCAAATCCAACCATCTTCCCTAAGCTCCCTTGATGATAAGCTTGATTAATACTCCCCCTCAAACTTAGCCGGAGTGTTGGAATGAAGGCTAAGTTTGGGAACCGGGACTACCACCTCATTAAAAACCTTACCAAGGAAAACCCAGTGGGACAAAACCTTGGTAAGGGAAAAAGAGTGTGGTCTTCCCGGAACAGGCAAGTATTATCAAGGATGAGTAAGGTCTACTAACCCAAGTTTGCTGTGGATGTGGTTGCAAACTTTGAGGCTAGCAGCCTTGGTGAAGATGTCAGCCAACTGGTCTTCACTGTTGGTGTAACATGGAAGTATCACTCCTTCTATGATCTTCTCTCTAACTTTGTGGCAGTCAATCTCAATGTGCTTGGTCCTCTCGTGAAATACTGGATTGGTTGCTATATGAATGGCTGCCTGATTGTCACAATGCATTGTGATGGGACTTGAAGTTTCTATGCCAAGATCCTTGAGAAGAGCCTTCAACCAAACTAATTCATTTGTCAGCTTCCTCATTGCTCTATATTCTGACTCCGCACTTGAGCATGACACAACCTTCTGCTTCTTAGACTTCCAAGTTACTAGATTGCCTCCAATGAAAGTACAGTAGCCAGTTGTAGACTTCCTATCCATAGTGTCTCCCGCATAGTCCGCATCGCAGTATCCAACTATCTCAGTGTTGCCATTCTTCCCCATCCAAATTCCTTGGCCAAGTGAACCTTTGATGTATCTCAATATTCTTTCCACCATGTTCCAATGATGCACGGTTGGTTCCTTCATATGTTGGCTAACCTGATTCACAGCAAAACATAAGTCAGGCCGTGTAATAGTCAAATAGATGAGCTTACCAACTAGGCGCCGATATTGTGCTGGGTCTTCAAATGGCTTGTCAAGCGGATCATCTTCTTTCTCCCCTTTTCTCTTGACCTTGTAGCCATCTTCAAGTGGGGTCTTAGCTTGTTTGGATCCTAGCTTTCTTGTCTCCTGCAATAAATCAAGAGAATATTTCCTTTGTGATAGAAATAGGCCTTCCGAGGATCGGCATATCTTTATCCCTAGGAAATACTTAAGCTCTCCCAAGTCCTTGATATCAAAAACAGACTTAAGGAAGGATTTGGTTTCTTGAATCCCAACTTGATCACTACCTGAGATGATCAAGTCATCCACATAAACCAATACCACAATAAGCCCACGGGAGCTCTGGTGAGTGAACAAGGTATGGTCGGCTTCTGACCGGCTAAATCCTCGAGCAACAAGAGTGAAGCTCAGTTTATGATACCAGGCCCTTGGTGATTGCTTTAGACCATAAATTGCCTTTCTTAACCTTAGGACTTTTCCGGAGCTAATTGAGTGTTCTAATCCAGGTGGTGGAGTCATGTACACTTCTTCTTCCAATTCTCCTTGAAGAAAGGCGTTCTTCACGTCCATTTGCCATAGATCCCATGACCCTAACTATGTGAAGCTTTGCCACTGGCGCAAAAGTATCGGTATAATCAGCTCCATATGTCTGGGTGAAACCTCTGGCTACCAATCTGGCTTTGTACCGCTCAATCTCCCCATTAGATTGATATTTGATTGTAAATACCCACTTGGAACTTACTGCCTTCTTTCCCTTTGGAAGCTCAGTTTCATCCCAAGTATGATTCTTATCCATTGCCCCTATCTCAGCATCCATAGCAGCTAACCATTCTTTGTGTTCTTTTGCTTCTTCATAGGAGCTCGGAATTTGGTGTTAAACAATCTTTCCAAGGAATGCTTTGTGTTCTGATGGCAAGAGGGCAAGAGAACAAACCGCTTGGAGAGGATGAGCCACGGCTTGGCTGTTGTAATAGACCCTTTTTTGTTTCCAATGATCTTGTCCATACTTCAGTGTCCAGGTGCATTGGCACCTTGTCCTTGGTCTTCCTTCTTATCCATTTGGTCAAGGAAGGGGCTGGAAACAGGCTAGCATGGTCAAGGACGCCCAAAGACTACACTCCTATTGGCTGGTTCAAATTAAAGTTAAACCTAGGTTCCCTTGTAATTCTCCTATAAATATGTTATGTATTTCACAAAGATCAATAAGAAATTCTTCTCTAATATTCTACTATGGTGTTTCTTCTAGTTTATCTCAAAAGCTCTCATTTATAATCTCTAAAATCTAACATGGTATCAGAGCATTGATCTTGCTCCTATCTATTTTGCTTTATTCTTGGTTATTCTCCATCATTCTCCATCATTCTCCATCATTTCTCCATCATTTCTCCATCATTTCTCCATCATTTCTCCATCAGTTCTTGTCATTTCTACTCATTCTCCACGTTTTTCTTCTTTATTTTCTCCTTTCTCACGCTGCTAGCTTCATTTCTCTCTGAGAGAAATTCCTCAAATCCATTGGTGCTGAGTTGAGAAAGTTGCTAGCTTTGTGATTTTCACTTCATTTTCTTCCTTTCACGTTGCTAGCCTCATTTCTCTCTGATAGAAATTCCTCAAATCCATTGGTGCTGAGTTGAGAAAGTTGCTAGCTTTGTGATTAAACACCAAGAAAATCATGGAAAATCTAAAAACCATGATCATTCCGGTTACCCTCAAAGGGAATAATTACTTGCTGTGGGCAAGAACAACTAAGACTGCTTTGTGTGGAAGAGGTTTGTGGAGACACATTGAGATCACACAAAACCCTAAAGAAGACACACAAGATGAAGAAAATGAGACCAAGACCAAGGAGGAAATCAAATGGTTTCAAGAAGACCAAACGGTTTTGGGTCTCCTTCAAAACTCACTAGACCCATCAATCCTAGAGGCATACTCCTATTGTGACACTGCAAAGGAGCTTTGGGATATACTAAAGAATGTCTACGGGAACATCTCCAACTTGACCCGGGTCTTCGAAGTAAAAAGGGCAATCAACAATCTCAATCAAGAGGATCTAGAATTTACTCAACACTTTGGGAAATTTAGATCTCTTTGGGCTGAATTAGAGATGTTAGGTCCAAGCACAAAGGATTTTTCAATCATTGAAGAAAGAAGAGAACAAGATAAGGTCTTTGGTTTGCTTCTCACACTCAATCCGGCGTTTAACGACCTCATAAAGCATATCTTAAGATCGGAGAAGCTCCCTAGACTTGATGAAGTTTGTGCACAAATTCAAAAGGAACAAGGGTCCTTTGGTCTCTTTAGTGGTAAACAAGAACTCCCAATGGCCAATAAGGGCAATTACCAACCAAATCAAGGCTACAAAGGCAAGAATAGGAAAACATGCGATCATTGCAAGAAGGATGGTCATACAAAGGAGGATTGCTGGATCCTTCATCCACATCTCAAGCCCAAAGATTGGCATCCAAGGGAATTCAAGCCAAGAAAGTTCCAAGCTCATCAAGCACAAGAAACGCCAAGCTCATCAAACTCAACAAAACAACCTCAAACCGAAAGCTTGAAGCAAGGAGATGAGATGGCCATGGTAGCATATTCAAATGACGTGGTGCGCAAGTCAGACTTAGAAGCACTCATTCGATCCATCGCCGCACTAAAGGAGTCCGGTATCACATACTTTGCTACTAAACCTAATAAGACTAGCACTTCTCTTGTTATTGATTCTGGAGCTTCTCATCACATGATTAGTAATCCAAATTTGATTAGTAACATTAAAACTGCTAGTGGAAATGTAGTGATTGCTAATGGTGATAGGATACCGGTTAAAGGAATAGGAAGTTTAAAACTATTTGACAAAGAATCTCAAGCTTTCTACATGCCATCTTTCACTTCGAATCTTGTATCGGTTAAGAGAGCTACTACTGATCTTGATGCTTATGCTATCTTTGGGCCTAATAGTTTCCATTTTCAGGATATTAAAACTGGAAGGGTTCTTGGAGAAGGAAACACAAAAGGAGACTTATACATCTTAGAAGATTCTTCAAGCAATCCTATTTATCAAGTTTTAATTCATGCATAGCTAGTAGTTCTAATGCAATATGGCATGCTAGATTGGGACATCCTCACTCGCATGCCTTGGAAATAATATTGCCTAATATTTCGTTTAATAACTCGGTTTGTGAGTCTTGTATTTTAGGAAAACATTGTAAAAGTGTATTTCCTAAGTCCTCTACCATATATGAAAAATGTTTTGATTTGGTCCACTCGGATGTATGGACTTCCCCATGTTTATCAAGAGATAATAATAAGTACTTTGTGACATTCATTGATGAAAAGTCGAAATACACTTGGATCACCTTAATGCCATCTAAAGATAGAGTATTTGACGCTTTCATTAATTTTCAGAACTACATTACTAATCAATTCAAAACAAATGTTAAGGTACTTCGAACGGATAATGGAGGGGAATATACAAGCCACAAATTCAAAGAACACCTAGCTAAGCATGGAATAATCCACCAAACGAGCTGCCCATACACACCTCAACAAAATGGTGTAGCTGAAAGAAAGAATAGACATCTCATGGAAGTAGCTAGAGCTATGATGTTCCATTCCAACTTGCCAAGAAACTTCTGGGGAGATGCAGTCATGACGGCTTGCTATCTTATCAACCGAATTCCAACAAGAGTCCTAAAGGACGTCTCTCCCTTTGAAGTTTTAAATCACAATAAACCCTATATCAATCACTTACGAGTTCTTGGGTGTTTGTGTTTTGTATTTGTCCCAGGTACTCAGAGGGACAAACTAGAAGCCAAAAGCACAAGATGTGTATTCATAGGCTATTCTACCACTCAAAAGGGGTATAAGTGCTATGACCCCATCCGGAAGTGTACCCTGGTTTCAAGAGACGTGAAGTTCATAGAAAACCAAGGGTACTTTGACAAGAAACAAAATTGGGATAGCGTTAAAGACCTAGCCCGTTCTCCTTCAGATAGAACCGCCAGCTTAGAGTTCTTACTCAATCATTTGGGAAATCCGGCTCCAAGAGACTCTCATCAAGAGCAACCAGATCATCAGCCACAAGAAGGACCAAATTCTGAAAATAACAGTGAAGAAGAAGCAAACAACTTGGATAATGGTAATCAAGACCAAGCTCATCATAAAGAAGAATCCACTGGAGGAATGGAGCCAATGGTTAGTCAAGACCATGAGAGTGAAGAAATTAGTGCTCCTCAACTTAGAAGAAGTACAAGGCTGAAGTATGGACCAGATCATTGGAAACAAACAAGGGTCTATTACAACAGCCAAGCCGTGGCTCATCCTCTCCAAGCGGTTTGTTCTCTTGCCCTCTTGCCATCAGAACACAAAGCATTCCTTGGAAAGATTGATCAACACCAAATTCCGAGCTCCTATGAAGAAGCAAAAGAACACAAAGAATGGTTAGCTGCTGTGGATGCTGAGATAGGGGCAATGGATAAGAATCATACTTGGGATGAAACTGAGCTTCCAAAGGGAAAGAAGGCAGTAAGTTCCAAGTGGGTATTTACAATCAAATATCAATCTAATGGGGAGATTGAGCGGTACAAAGCCAGATTGGTAGCCAGAGGATTCACCCAGACATATGGAGCTGATTATACCGATACTTTTGCGCCTGTGGCAAAGCTTCACACAGTTAGGGTCATCTTGTCCTTAGCCACAAATCTATCATGGGATCTATTGGAAATGGACGTGAAGAACGCCTTTCTTCAAGGAGAATTGGAAGAAGAAGTGTACATGACTCCACCACCTGGATTAGAACACTCAATCAGCCCCGAAAAAGTCCTAAGGTTAAGAAAGGCAATTTATGGTCTAAAGCAATCACCAAGGGCCTGGTATCATAAACTGAGCTTCACTCTTGTTGCTCGAGGATTTAGCCGGTCAGAAGCCGACCATACCTTGTTCACTCACCAGAGCTCCCGTGGGCTTATTGTGGTATTGGTTTATGTGGATGACTTGATCATCTCAGGTAGTGATCAAGTTGGGATTCAAGAAACCAAATCCTTCCTTAAGTCTGTTTTTGATATCAAGGACTTGGGAGAGCTTAAGTATTTCCTAGGGATAGAGATATGCCGATCCTCGGAATGCCTATTTCTATCACAAAGGAAATATTCTCTTGATTTATTGCAGGAGACAAGAAAGCTAGGATCCAAACCAGCTAAGACCCCACTTGAAGATGGCTACAAGGTCAAGAGAAAGGGGGAGAAAGAAGATGATCCGCTTGACAAGCCATTTGAAGACCCAACACAATATCGGCGCCTAGTTGGTAAGCTCATCTATTTGACTATTACACGGCCTGACTTATGTTTTGCTGTGAATCAGGTTAGCCAACATATGAAGGAACCAACCGTGCATCATTGGAACATGGTGGAAAGAATATTGAGATACATCAAAGGTTCACCTGGCCAAGGAATTTGGATGGGGAAGAATGGCAACACTGAGATAGTTGGATACTGCGATGCGGACTATGCGGGAGACACTATGGATAGGAAGTCTACAACTGGCTACTGTACTTTCATTGGAGGCAATCTAGTAACTTGGAAGTCTAAGAAGCAGAAGGTTGTGTCATGCTCAAGTGCGGAGTCAGAATATAGAGCAATGAGGAAGCTGACAAATGAATTAGTTTGGTTGAAGGCTCTTCTCAAGGATCTTGGCATAGAAACTTCAAGTCCCATCACAATGCATTGTGACAATCAGGCAGCCATTCATATAGCAACCAATCCAGTATTTCACGAGAGGACCAAGCACATTGAGATTGACTGCCACAAAGTTAGAGAGAAGATCATAGAAGGAGTGATACTTCCATGTTACACCAACAGTGAAGACCAGTTGGCTGACATCTTCACCAAGGCTGCTAGCCTCAAAGTTTGCAACCACATCCACAGCAAACTTGGGTTAGTAGACCTTACTCATCCTTGATAATACTTGCCTGTTCCGGGAAAACCACACTCTTTTTCCCTTACCAAGGTTTTGTCCCACTAGGTTTTCCTCGGTAAGGTTTTTAATGAGGTGGTAGTCCCGGTTCCCAAACTTAGCCTTAATTCCAACACTCCGGCTAAGTTTGAGGAGGAGTATTAATCAAGCTTATCATCAAGGGAGCTTAGGGAAGATGGTTGGATTTGGGTGTCCGTACAAGTCCGTACGGATCCATACAAGTTTGTACGGATCCGTACAAGGCCGTACGGATCCGTACAAGTCCGTACAAGTCCGTACGGATCCATACAAGGCCGTACAAGACCGTACAACCTTATCGAGCCTCCGGAACATTTGAGGAAGCCTTCGAGAGTCTTCTAGAAGCTTGGAAACGTTTGGACCATGCACCAAGCCACTTGAGTGTCCAGGTGCATTGGCACCTTGTCCTTGGTCTTCCTTCTTATCCATTTGGTCAAGGAAGGGGCTGGAAACAGGCTGGCATGGTCAAGGACGCCCAAAGACTACACTCCTATTGGCTGGTTCAAATTAAAGTTAAACCTAGGTTCCCTTGTAATTCTCCTATAAATATGCTATGTATTTCACAAAGATCAATAAGAAATTCTTCTCTAATATTCTACTATGGTGTTTCTTCTAGTTTATCTCAAAAGCTCTCATTTATAATCTCTAAAATCTAACACATTCCACTTGTTATTCAGCTTGGAAATAATCCATGCCAAGATTGGAAAGGAAGGAAGGGAAGACCATATCCCTTATGAAGACATTGCGCTAATAAGTCATCATTTTCTTTCCATTTATTTCCATATGTATTTAATACCTTGTTTGGGGGTCCAACATATGTATATGTTGGTTCTTTGGGCCATTTGTGTAATAAGTAAACTTCAGACTAAAGGCTTTTCATATATAAGGGACTTAAACAGACTATAATGAGGATTAGATCTGAACTAGAAATCAAATATGGAAGAGTTTTTCTTTTTTCTTATTCTTCATTTATTCGAGCCAAAACCCTTCACACATAGAAGCCTAGCTCGGTGTTGAAGTTCTGGTTGTATCAAGAAGCTTTCACAATTCTTGTGGTTCACCACATCAATACACCTTCACTCCATTGTTGGAACCTAGATCGAGCATCTCTTTAGGTTTCCTAGCACTAAACCTTTGCTTCTATCCATTATTCAACTTAAGATTAGATAGAGAATCTCTCCAATTCTCAGCTCCATATCCGAATCAAGCCTTGAAGAAGGAGCTTCCTTCTAGGTTGTTTCGTTTCTATATAGGGTGTGGGCAAGTTTTGAAGACGAAAATTATAGAAGAGGGAAGGGATGATGGGCCCCAAGCCCTAGCGCACACGAAAGAAGGAAGGGAGCGCACATTTACAAGGGATTGGGTCTCCATTAAACAAACAAATGTGTGAGAGCTTCTAAACAACCTTTGAATCTCTTTGACCTGAACCAGCTTTGGGAAGTAAGGACATTGTGTCTCCACCCTCACACAAGTGTGAAGACACCCCTAAGTCAATAGAAGAAACTTTACTCTTTTTCCTACTTTTGTTTGATCGATAAGCTATACCGTGGGAGTTGTAATGAGGCAGCAAGATCTAGTATATCTACACTTCATTCCACTTGTTATTTGGAAATAATCCATGCCAAGATTGGAAAGGAAGGAAGGGAAGACCATATCCCTTATGAAGACATTGCGCTAATAAGTCTTCATTTTCTTTCCATTTATTTCCATATGTATTTAATACTTTGTTTGGGGGTCCAACATATGTATATGTTGGTTCTTTGGGCCATTTGTGTAATAAGTAAACTTCAGACTAAAGGCTTTTCATATATAAGGGACTTAAACAGACTATAATGAGGATTAGATCTGAATTAGAAATCAAATATGGAAGAGTTTTTCTTTTTTCTTATTCTTCATTTATTCGAGCCAAAACCCTTCACACATAGAAGCCTAGCTCGGTGTTGAAGTTCTGGTTGTATCAAGAAGCTTTCACAATTCTTGTGGTTCACCACATCAATACACCTTCACTCCATTGTTGGAACCTAGATCGAGCATCTCTTTAGGTTTCCTAGCACTAAACCTTCGCTTCTATCCATTATTCAGCTTAAGATTAGATAGAGAATCTCTTCAATTCTCAGCTCCATATCCGGATCAAGCCTTGAAGAAGGAGCTTCCTGCTAGGTTGTTTCGTTTCTATATAAGGTGTGGGCAAGTTTTGAGGACGAAAATTATAGAAGAGGGAAGGGATGATGGGCCCCAAGCCCTAGCGCACACGAAAGAAGGAAGGGAGCGCACATTTACAAGGGATTGGGTCTCCATTAAACAAACAAATGTGTGAGAGCTTCTAAACAACCTTTGAATCTCTTTGACCTGAACCAGCTTTGGGAAGTAAGGACATTGTGTCTCCACCCTCACACAAGTGTGAAGACACCCCTAAGTCAATAGAAGAAACTTTACTCTTTTTCCTACTTTTGTTTGATCGATAAGCTATACCATGGGAGTTGTAATGAGGCAGCAAGATCTAGTATATCTACACTTCATTCCACTTGTTATTCAGCTTGGAAATAATCCATGCCAAGATTGGAAAGGAAGGAAGGGAAGACCATATCCCTTATGAAGACATTGCGCTAATAAGTCTTCATTTTCTTTCCATTTATTTCCATATGTATTTAATACTTTGTTTGGGGGTCCAACATATGTATATGTTGGTTCTTTGGGCCATTTGTGTAATAAGTAAACTTCAGACTAAAGGCTTTTCATATATAAGGGACTTAAACAGACTATAATGAGGATTAGATCCGAACTAGAAATCAAATATGGAAGAGTTTTTCTTTTTTCTTATTCTTCATTTATTCGAGCCAAAACCCTTCACACATAGAAGCCTAGCTCGGTGTTGAAGTTCTGGTTGTATCAAGAAGCTTTCACAATCCTTGTGGTTCACCACATCAATACACCTTCACTCCATTGTTGGAACCTAGATCGAGCATCTCTTTAGGTTTCCTAGCACTAAACCTCTGCTTCTATCCATTAGTCAGCTTAAGGTTAGATAGAGATTTTCTCCAATTCTCAGCTCCATATCCAGATCAAGCCTTGAAGAAGAATCTTCCTGCTAGGTTGTTTCGTTTCTATATAGGGTGTGGGCAAGTTTTGAGGACGAAAATTATAGAAGAGGGAAGGGATGATGGGCCCCAAGCCCTAGCGCACACGAAAGAAGAAGGGAGCGCACATTTACAAGGGATTGGGTCTCCATTAAACAAACAAATGTGTGAGAGCTTCTAAACAACCTTTGAATCTCTTGGTCCTGAACCAGCTTTGGGAAGTAAGGACATTGTGTCTCCACCCTCACACAAGTGTGAAGACACCCCTAAGTCAATAGAAGAAACTTTACTCTTTTTCCTACTTTTGTTTGTTCGATAAGCTATACCGTGGGAGTTGTAATGAGGCAGCAAGATCTAGTATATCTACACTTCATTCCACTTGTTATTCAGCTTGGAAATAATCCATGCTAAGATTGGAAAGGAAGGAAGGGAAGACCATATCCCTTATGAAGACATTGCGCTAATAAGTCTTCATTTTCTTTCCATTTATTTCCATATGTATTTAATACTTTGTTTGGGGGTCCAACATATGTATATGTTGTTTCTTTGGACCATTTGTGTAATAAGTAAACTTCAGACTAAAGGCATTTCATATATAAGGGACTTAAACAGACTATAATGAGGATTAGATCTGAACTAGAAATCAAATATGGAAGAGTTTTTCTTTTTTCTTATTCTTCATTTATTCGAGCCAAAACCCTTCACACATAGAAGCCTAGCTCGGTGTTGAAGTTCTGGTTGTATCAAGAAGCTTTCACAATTCTTGTGGTTCACCACATCAATACACCTTCACTCCATTGTTGGAACCTAGATCGAACATCTCTTTAGGTTTCCTAGCACTAAACCTCCGCTTGTATCCATTAGTCAGCTTAAGGTTAGATAGAGTATTTCTCCAATTCTCAGCTCCATATCCATATCAAGCCTTGAAGAAGAATCTTCCTGCTAGGTTGTTTCGTTTCTATATAGGGTGTGGGCAAGTTTTGAGGACGAAAATTATAGAAGAGGGAAGGGATGATGGGCCCCAAGCCCTAGCGCACACGAAAGAAGGAAGGGAGCGCACATTTACAAGGGATTGGGTCTCCATTAAACAAACAAATGTGTGAGAGCTTCTAAACAACCTTTGAATCTCTTTGACCTGAACCAGCTTTGGGAAGTAAGGACATTGTGTCTCCACCCTCACACAAGTGTGAAGACACCCCCAAGTGAATAGAAGAAACTTTACTCTTTTTCCTACTTTTGTTTGTTCGATAAGCTATACCGTGGGAGTTGTAATGAGGCAGCAAGATCTAGTATATCTACACTTCATTCCACTTGTTATTCAGCTTGGAAATAATCCATGCCAAGATTGGAAAGGAAGGAAGGGAAGACCATATCCCTTATGAAGACATTGCGCTAATAAGTCTTCATTTTCTTTCCATTTATTTCCATATGTATTTAATACTTTGTTTGGGGGTCCAACATATGTATATCTTGGTTCTTTGGGCCATTTGTGTAATAAGTAAACTTCAGACTAAAGGCTTTTCATATATAAGGGACTTAAACAGACTATAATGAGGATTAGATCTGAACTAGAAATCAAATATGGAAGAGTTTTTCTTTTTTCTTATTCTTCATTTATTCGAGCCAAAACCCTTCACACATAGAAGCCTAGCTCGGTGTTGAAGTTCTGGTTGTATCAAGAAGCTTTCACAATTCTTGTGGTTCACCACATCAATACACCTTCACTCCATTGTTGGAACCTAGATCGAGCATCTCTTTAGGTTTCCTAGCACTAAACCTTCGCTTCTATCCATTATTCAGCATAAGATTAGATAGAGAATCTCTCCAATTCTCAGCTCCATATCCGGATCAAGCCTTGAAGAAGGAGCTTCCTGCTAGGTTGTTTCGTTTCTATATAAGGTGTGGGCAAGTTTTGAGGACGAAAATTATAGAAGAGGGAAGGGATGATGGGCCCCAAGCCCTAGCGCACACGAAAGAAGGAAGGGAGCGCACATTTACAAGGGATTGGGTCTCCATTAAACAAACAAATGTGTGAGAGCTTCTAAACAACCTTTGAATCTCTTTGACCTGAACCAGCTTTGGGAAGTAAGGACATTGTGTCTCCACCCTCACACAAGTGTGAAGACACCCCTAAGTCAATAGAAGAAACTTTACTCTTTTTCCTACTTTTGTTTGTTCGATAAGCTATACCGTGGGAGTTGTAATGAGGCAGCAAGATCTAGTATATCTACACTTCATTCCACTTGTTATTCGGCTTGGAAATAATCCATGCCAAGATTGGAAAGGAAGAAAGGGAAGACCATATCCCTTATCAAGACATTGCGCTAATAAGTCTTCATTTTCTTTCCATTTATTTCCATATGTATTTAATACTTTGTTTGGGGGTCCAACATATGTATATGTTGGTTCTTTGGGCCATTTGTGTAATAAGTAAACTTCAGACTAAAGGCTTTTCATATATAAGGGACTTAAACAGACTATAATGAGGATTAGATCTGAACTAGAAATCAAATATGGAAGAGTTTTTCTTTTTTCTTATTCTTCATTTATTCGAGCCAAAACCCTTCACACATAGAAGCCTAGGTCGGTGTTGAAGTTCTGGTTGTATCAAGAAGCTTTCACAATTCTTGTGGTTCACCACATCAATACACCTTCACTCCATTGTTGGAACCTAGATCGAGCATCTCTTTAGGTTTCCTAGCACTAAACCTTCGCTTCTATCCATTATTCAGCTTAAGATTAGATAGAGAATCTCTCCAATTCTCAGCTCCATATCCGGATCAAGCCTTGAAGAAGGAGCTTCCTGCTAGGTTGTTTCGTTTCTATATAAGGTGTGGGCAAGTTTTGAGGACGAAAATTATAGAAGAGGGAAGGGATGATGGGCCCCAAGCCCTAGCGCACACGAAAGAAGGAAGGGAGCGCACATTTACAAGGGATTGGGTCTCCATTAAACAAACAAATGTGTGAGAGCTTCTAAACAACCTTTGAATCTCTTTGACCTGAACCAGCTTTGGGAAGTAAGGACATTGTGTCTCCACCCTCACACAAGTGTGAAGACACCCCTAAGTCAATAGAAGAAACTTTACTCTTTTTCCTACTTTTGTTTGTTCGATAAGCTATACCGTGGGAGTTGTAATGAGGCAGCAAGATCTAGTATATCTACACTTCATTCCACTTGTTATTCGGCTTGGAAATAATCCATGCCAAGATTGGAAAGGAAGAAAGGGAAGACCATATCCCTTATGAAGACATTGCGCTAATAAGTTTTCATTTTCTTTCCATTTATTTCCATATGTATTTAATACTTTGTTTGGGGGTCCAACATATGTATATGTTGGTTCTTTGGGCCATTTGTGTAATAAGTAAACTTCAGACTAAAGGCTTTTCATATATAAGGGACTTAAACAGACTATAATGAGGATTAGATCTGAACTAGAAATCAAATATGGAAGAGTTTTTCTTTTTTCTTATTCTTCATTTATTCGAGCCAAAACCCTTCACACATAGAAGCCTAGCTCGGTGTTGAAGTTCTGGTTGTATCAAGAAGCTTTCACAATTCTTGTGGTTCACCACATCAATACACCTTCACTCCATTGTTGGAACCTAGATCGAGCATCTCTTTAGGTTTCCTAGCACTAAACCTTCGCTTCTATCCATTATTCAGCATAAGATTAGATAGAGAATCTCTCCAATTCTCAGCTCCATATCCGGATCAAGCCTTGAAGAAGGAGCTTCCTGCTAGGTTGTTTCGTTTCTATATAAGGTGTGGGCAAGTTTTGAGGACGAAAATTATAGAAGAGGGAAGGGATGATGGGCCCCAAGCCCTAGCGCACACGAAAGAAGGAAGGGAGCGCACATTTACAAGGGATTGGGTCTCCATTAAACAAACAAATGTGTGAGAGCTTCTAAACAACCTTTGAATCTCTTTGACCTGAACCAGCTTTGGGAAGTAAGGACATTGTGTCTCCACCCTCACACAAGTGTGAAGACACCCCTAAGTCAATAGAAGAAACTTTAGTCTTTTTCCTACTTTTGTTTGTTCGATAAGCTATACCGTGGGAGTTGTAATGAGGCAGCAAGATCTAGTATATCTACACTTCATTCCACTTGTTATTCGGCTTGGAAATAATCCATGCCAAGATTGGAAAGGAAGAAAGGGAAGACCATATCCCTTATCAAGACATTGCGCTAATAAGTCTTCATTTTCTTTCCATTTATTTCCATATGTATTTAATACTTTGTTTGGGGGTCCAACATATGTATATGTTGGTTCTTTGGGCCATTTGTGTAATAAGTAAACTTCAGACTAAAGGCTTTTCATATATAAGGGACTTAAACAGACTATAATGAGGATTAGATCTGAACTAGAAATCAAATATGGAAGAGTTTTTCTTTTTTCTTATTCTTCATTTATTCGAGCCAAAACCCTTCACACATAGAAGCCTAGGTCGGTGTTGAAGTTCTGGTTGTATCAAGAAGCTTTCACAATTCTTGTGGTTCACCACATCAATACACCTTCACTCCATTGTTGGAACCTAGATCGAGCATCTCTTTAGGTTTCCTAGCACTAAACCTTCGCTTCTATCCATTATTCAGCTTAAGATTAGATAGAGAATCTCTCCAATTCTCAGCTCCATATCCGGATCAAGCCTTGAAGAAGGAGCTTCCTGCTAGGTTGTTTCGTTTCTATATAAGGTGTGGGCAAGTTTTGAGGACGAAAATTATAGAAGAGGGAAGGGATGATGGGCCCCAAGCCCTAGCGCACACGAAAGAAGGAAGGGAGCGCACATTTACAAGGGATTGGGTCTCCATTAAACAAACAAATGTGTGAGAGCTTCTAAACAACCTTTGAATCTCTTTGACCTGAACCAGCTTTGGGAAGTAAGGACATTGTGTCTCCACCCTCACACAAGTGTGAAGACACCCCTAAGTCAATAGAAGAAACTTTAGTCTTTTTCCTACTTTTGTTTGTTCGATAAGCTATACCGTGGGAGTTGTAATGAGGCAGCAAGATCTAGTATATCTACACTTCATTCCACTTGTTATTCGGCTTGGAAATAATCCATGCCAAGATTGGAAAGGAAGAAAGGGAAGACCATATCCCTTATGAAGACATTGCGCTAATAAGTTTTCATTTTCTTTCCATTTATTTCCATATGTATTTAATACTTTGTTTGGGGGTCCAACATATGTATATGTTGGTTCTTTGGGCCATTTGTGTAATAAGTAAACTTCAGACTAAAGGCTTTTCATATATAAGGGACTTAAACAGACTATAATGAGGATTAGATCTGAACTAGAAATCAAATATGGAAGAGTTTTTCTTTTTTCTTATTCTTCATTTATTCGAGCCAAAACCCTTCACACATAGAAGCCTAGCTCGGTGTTGAAGTTCTGGTTGTATCAAGAAGCTTTCACAATTCTTGTGGTTCACCACATCAATACACCTTCACTCCATTGTTGGAACCTAGATCGAGCATCTCTTTAGGTTTCCTAGCACTAAACCTTCGCTTCTATCCATTATTCAGCATAAGATTAGATAGAGAATCTCTCCAATTCTCAGCTCCATATCCGGATCAAGCCTTGAAGAAGGAGCTTCCTGCTAGGTTGTTTCGTTTCTATATAAGGTGTGGGCAAGTTTTGAGGACGAAAATTATAGAAGAGGGAAGGGATGATGGGCCCCAAGCCCTAGCGCACACGAAAGAAGGAAGGGAGCGCACATTTACAAGGGATTGGGTCTCCATTAAACAAACAAATGTGTGAGAGCTTCTAAACAACCTTTGAATCTCTTTGACCTGAACCAGCTTTGGGAAGTAAGGACATTGTGTCTCCACCCTCACACAAGTGTGAAGACACCCCTAAGTCAATAGAAGAAACTTTACTCTTTTTCCTACTTTTGTTTGTTCGATAAGCTATACCGTGGGAGTTGTAATGAGGCAGCAAGATCTAGTATATCTACACTTCATTCCACTTGTTATTCGGCTTGGAAATAATCCATGCCAAGATTGGAAAGGAAGAAAGGGAAGACCATATCCCTTATCAAGACATTGCGCTAATAAGTCTTCATTTTCTTTCCATTTATTTCCATATGTATTTAATACTTTGTTTGGGGGTCCAACATATGTATATGTTGGTTCTTTGGGCCATTTGTGTAATAAGTAAACTTCAGACTAAAGGCTTTTCATATATAAGGGACTTAAACAGACTATAATGAGGATTAGATCTGAACTAGAAATCAAATATGGAAGAGTTTTTCTTTTTTCTTATTCTTCATTTATTCGAGCCAAAACCCTTCACACATAGAAGCCTAGGTCGGTGTTGAAGTTCTGGTTGTATCAAGAAGCTTTCACAATTCTTGTGGTTCACCACATCAATACACCTTCACTCCATTGTTGGAACCTAGATCGAGCATCTCTTTAGGTTTCCTAGCACTAAACCTTCGCTTCTATCCATTATTCAGCTTAAGATTAGATAGAGAATCTCTCCAATTCTCAGCTCCATATCCGGATCAAGCCTTGAAGAAGGAGCTTCCTGCTAGGTTGTTTCGTTTCTATATAAGGTGTGGGCAAGTTTTGAGGACGAAAATTATAGAAGAGGGAAGGGATGATGGGCCCCAAGCCCTAGCGCACACGAAAGAAGGAAGGGAGCGCACATTTACAAGGGATTGGGTCTCCATTAAACAAACAAATGTGTGAGAGCTTCTAAACAACCTTTGAATCTCTTTGACCTGAACCAGCTTTGGGAAGTAAGGACATTGTGTCTCCACCCTCACACAAGTGTGAAGACACCCCTAAGTCAATAGAAGAAACTTTACTCTTTTTCCTACTTTTGTTTGTTCGATAAGCTATACCGTGGGAGTTGTAATGAGGCAGCAAGATCTAGTATATCTACACTTCATTCCACTTGTTATTCGGCTTGGAAATAATCCATGCCAAGATTGGAAAGGAAGAAAGGGAAGACAATATCCCTTATGAAGACATTGCGCTAATAAGTCTTCATTTTCTTTCCATTTATTTCCATATGTATTTAATACTTTGTTTGGGGGTCCAACATATGTATATGTTGGTTCTTTGGGCCATTTGTGTAATAAGTAAACTTCAGACTAAAGGCTTTTCATATATAAGGGACTTAAACAGACTATAATGAGGATTAGATCTGAACTAGAAATCAAATATGGAAGAGTTTTTCTTTTTTCTTATTCTTCATTTATTCGAGCCAAAACCCTTCACACATAGAAGCCTAGCTCGGTGTTGTAGTTCTGGTTGTATCAAGAAGCTTTCACAATTCTTGTGGTTCACCACAATAATACACCTTCACTCCATTGTTGGAACCTATATCGAGCATCTCTTTAGGTTTCCTAGCACTAAACCTCCGCTTCTATCCATTAGTCAGCTTAAGGTTAGATAGAGAATTTCTCCAATTCTCAGCTCCATATCCAGATCAATCCTTGAAGAAGAATCTTCCTGCTAGGTTGTTTCATTTCTATATAGGGTGTGGGCAAGTTTTGAGGATGAAAATTATAGAAGAGGGAAGGGATGATGGGCCCCAAGCCCTGGCGCACACGAAAGAAGGAAGGGAGCGCGCACTTACAAGGGATTGGATCTCTATTGGATTCTGTATACAGCCAGACCCTAGGCCTAATTGGAGTCCATGTCAGACCATCTCCAGAACCCGACTAGCCGTGAAGTATGAAGAAGACATCCAAGGATCAAGCTCGAGCTCACCCGGCCATCCGGATCATGTGAGAGCTTCTAAATAACCTTTGAATCTCTTTGACCTGAACCAGCTTTGGGAAGTAAGGACATTGTGTCTCCACCCTCACACAAGTGCGAAGACACCCCTAAGTCAATAGAAGAAACTTTACTCTTTTTCCTACTTTTGTTTGTTCGATAAGCTATACCGTGGGAGTTGTAATAAGGCAGAAAGATCTAGTATATCTACACTTCATTCCACTTGTTATTCAGCTTGGAAATAATCCATGCCAAGATTGGAAAGGAAGGAAGGGAAGACCATATCCCTTATGAAGACATTGCGCTAATAAGTCTTCATTTTCTTTCCATTTATTTCCATATGTATTTAATACTTTGTTTGGGGGTCCAACATATGTATATGTTGGTTCTTTGGGCCATTTGTGTAATAAGTAAACTTCAGACTAAAGGCTTTTCATATATAAGGGACTTAAACAGACTATAATGAGGATTAGATCTGAACTAGAAATCAAATATGGAAGAGTTTTTCTTTTTTCTTATTCTTCATTTATTCGAGCCAAAACCCTTCACACATAGAAGCCTAGCTCGGTGTTGAAGTTCTGGTTGTATCAAGAAGCTTTCACAATTCTTGTGGTTCACCACATCAATACACCTTCACTCCATTGTTGGAACCTAGATCGAGCATCTCTTTAGGTTTCCTAGCACTAAACCTTCGCTTCTATCCATTAATATACTTAAGATTAAATAGAGAATCTCTCCAATTCTCAACTCCATATCCGGATCAAGCCTTGAAGAAGGAGCTTCCTGCTAGGTTGTTTCGTTTCTATATAAGGTGTGGGCAAGTTTTGAGGACGAAAATTATAGAAGAGGGAAGGGATGATGGGCCCCAAGCCCTAGCGCACACGAAAGAAGGAAGGGAGCGCACATTTACAAGGGATTGGGTCTCCATTAAACAAACAAATGTGTGAGAGCTTCTAAACAACCTTTGAATCTCTTTGACCTTAACCAACTTTGGGAAGTAAGGACATTGTGTCTCCACCCTCACACAAGTGTGAAGACACCCCTAAGTCAATAGAAGAAACTTTAGTCTTTTTCCTACTTTTGTTTGTTCGATAAGCTATACCGTGGGAGTTGTAATGAGGCAGCAAGATCTAGTATATCTACACTTCATTCCACTTGTTATTCAGCTTGGAAATAATCCATGCCAAGATTGGAAAGGAAGGAAGGGAAGACCATATCCCTTATGAAGACATTGCGCTAATAAGTCTTCATTTTCTTTCCATTTATTTCCATATGTATTTAATACTTTGTTTGGGGGTCCAACATATGTATATGTTGGTTCTTTGGGCCATTTGTGTAATAAGTAAACTTCAGACTAAAGGCTTTTCATATATAAGGGACTTAAACAGACTATAATGAGGATTAGATCTGAACTAGAAA
Source organism: Cardamine chenopodiifolia (assembly GCA_963922655.1). Classification (NCBI taxonomy): domain Eukaryota; kingdom Viridiplantae; phylum Streptophyta; class Magnoliopsida; order Brassicales; family Brassicaceae; genus Cardamine; species Cardamine chenopodiifolia. The sequence goes on along the minus strand of OZ000486.1, from coordinate 8,629,114 downwards.
TCAAATATGGAAGAGTTTTTCTTTTTTCTTATTCTTCATTTATTCGAGCCAAAACCCTTCACACATAGAAGCCTAGCTCGGTGTTGAAGTTCTGGTTGTATCAAGAAGCTTTCACAATTCTTGTGGTTCACCACATCAATACACCTTCACTCCATTATTGGAACCTAGATCGAGCATCTCTTTAGGTTTCCTAGCACTAAACCTTCGCTTCTATCCATTATTCAGCTTAAGATTAGATAGAGAATCTCTCCAATTCTCAGCTCCATATCCGGATCAAGCGTTGAAGAAGGAGCTTCCTGCTAGGTTGTTTCGTTTCTATATAAGGTGTGGGCAAGTTTTGAGGACGAAAATTATAGAAGAGGGAAGGGATGATGGGCCCCAAGCCCTAGCGCACACGAAAGAAGGAAGGGAGCGCACATTTACAAGGGATTGGGTCTCCATTAAACAAACAAATGTGTGAGAGCTTCTAAACAACCTTTGAATCTCTTTGACCTGAACCAGCTTTGGGAAGTAAGGACATTGTGTCTCCACCCTCACACAAGTGTGAAGACACCCCTAAGTCAATAGAAGAAACTTTACTCTTTTTCCTACTTTTGTTTGTTCGATAAGCTATACCGTGGGAGTTGTAATGAGGCAGCAAAATCTAGTATATCTACACTTCATTCCACTTGTTATTCAGCTTGGAAATAATCCATGCCAAGATTGGAAAGGAAGGAAGGGAAGACCATATCCCTTATGAAGACATTGCGCTAATAAGTCTTCATTTTCTTTCCATTTATTTCCATATGTATTTAATACTTTGTTTGGGGGTCCAACATATGTATATGTTGGTTCTTTGGGCCATTTGTGTAATAAGTAAACTTCAGACTAAAGGCTTTTCATATATAAGGGACTTAAACAGACTATAATGAGGATTAGATCTGAACTAGAAATCAAATATGGAAGAGTTTTTCTTTTTTCTTATTCTTCATTTATTCGAGCCAAAACCCTTCACACATAGAAGCCTAGCTCGGTGTTGAAGTTCTGTTTGTATCAATAAGCTTTCACAATTCTTGTGGTTCACCACATCAATACACCTTCACTCCATTGTTGGAACCTAGATCGAGCATCTCTTTAGGTTTCCTAGCACTAAACCTTCGCTTCTATCCATTATTCAGCTTAAGATTAGATAGAGAATCTCTCCAATTCTCAGCTCCATATCCGGATCAAGCCTTGAAGAAAGAGCTTCCTGCTAGGTTGTTTCATTTCTATATAAGGAGTGGGCAAGTTTTGAGGACGAAAATTATAGAAGAGGGAAGGGATGATGGGCCCCAAGCCCTAGCGGACACGAAAGAAGGAAGGAGCGCACATTTACAAGGGATTGGGTCTCCATTAAACAAACAAATGTGTGAGAGCTTCTAAACAACCTTTGAATCTCTTAGACCTGAACCAGCTTTGGAAGTAAGGACATTGTGTCTCCACCCTCACACAAGTGTGAAGACACCCCTAAGTCAATAGAAGAAACTTTACTCTTTTTCCTACTTTTGTGTGTTGGATAAGCTATACCGTGGGAGTTGTAATGAGGCAGCAAGATCTAGTATATCTACACTTCATTCCACTTGTTATTCAGCTTGGAAATAATCCATGCCAAGATTGGAAAGGAAGGAAGGGAAGACCATATCCCTTATGAAGACATTGCGCTAATAAGTCTTCAATTTCTTTTCATTTATTTCCATATGTATTTAATACTTTGTTTGGGGGTCCAACATATGTATATGTTGGTTCTTTGGGCCATTTGTGTAATAAGTAAACTTCAGACTAAAGGCTTTTCATATATAAGGGACTTAAACAGACTATAATGAGGATTAGATCTGAACTAGAAATCAAATATGGAAGAGTTTTTCTTTTTTCTTATTCTTCATTTATTCGAGCCAAAACCCTTCACACATAGAAGCCTAGCTCGGTGTTGAAGTTCTGGTTGTATCAAGAAGCTTTCACAATTCTTGTGGTTCACCACATCAATACACCTTCACTCCATTATTGGAACCTAGATCGAGCATCTCTTTAGGTTTCCTAGCACTAAACCTTTGCTTCTATCCATTATTCAGCTTAAGATTAGATAGAGAATCTCTCCAATTCTCAGCTCCATATCCGAATCAAGCCTTGAAGAAGGAGCTTCCTTCTAGGTTGTTTCGTTTCTATATAAGGTGTGGGCAAGTTTTGAGGACGAAAATTATAGAAGAGGGAAGGGATGATGGGCCCTAAGCCCTAGCGCACACGAAAGAAGGAAGGGAGCGCACATTTACAAGGGATTGGGTCTCCATTAAACAAACAAATGTGTGAGAGCTTCTAAACAACCTTTGAATCTCTTTGACCTGAACCAGCTTTGGGAAGTAAGGACATTGTGTCTCCACCCTCACACAAGTGTGAAGACACCCCTAAGTCAATAGAAGAAACTTTACTCTTTTTCCTACTTTTGTTTGATCGATAAGCTATATACCGTGGGAGTTGTAATGAGTCAGCAAGATCTAGTATATCTACACTTCATTCCACTTGTTATTCGGCTTGGAAATAATCCATGCCAAGATTGGAAAGGAAGAAAGGGAAGACCATATCCCTTATGAAGACATTGCGCTAATAAGTCTTCATTTTCTTTCCATTTATTTCCATATGTATTTAATACTTTGTTTGGGGGTCCAACATATGTATATGTTGGTTCTTTGGGCCATTTGTGTAATAAGTAAACTTCAGACTAAAGGCTTTTCATATATAAGGGACTTAAACAGACTATAATGAGGATTAGATCTGAACTAGAAATCAAATATGGAAGAGTTTTTCTTTTTTCTTATTCTTCATTTATTCGAGCCAAAACCCTTCACACATAGAAGCCTAGCTCGGTGTTGAAGTTCTGGTTGTATCAAGAAGCTTTCACAATTCTTGTGGTTCACCACATCAATACACCTTCACTCCATTGTTGGAACCTAGATCGAGCATCTCTTTAGGTTTCCTGGCACTAAACCTTCGCTTCTATCCATTATTCAACTTAAGATTAGATAGAGAATCTCTCCAATTTTCAGCTCCATATCCGAATCAAGCCTTGAAGAAGGAGCTTCCTTCTAGGTTGTTTCGTTTCTATATAAGGTGTGGGCAAGTTTTGAGGACGAACATTATAGAAGAGGGAAGGGATGATGGGCCCCAAGCCCTAGCGCACACGAAAGAAGGAAGGGAGCGCACATTTACAAGGGATTGGGTCTCCATTAAACAAACAAATGTGTGAGAGCTTCTAAACAACCTTTGAATCTCTTTGACCTGAACCAGCTTTGGGAAGTAAGGACATTGTGTCTCCACCCTCACACAAGTGTAAAGACACCCCTAAGTCAATAGAAGAAACTTTACTCTTTTTCCTACTTTTGTTTGATCGATAAGCTATACCGTGGGAGTTGTAATGAGGCAGCAAGATCTAGTATATCTACACTTCATTCCACTTGTTATTCAGCTTGGAAATAATCCATGCCAAGATTGGAAAGGAAGGAAGGGAAGACCATATCCCTTATGAAGACATTGCGCTAATAAGTCTTCATTTTCTTTCCATTTATTTCCATATGTATTTAATACTTTGTTTGGGGGTCCAACATATGTATATGTTGGTTCTTTGGGCCATTTGTGTAATAAGTAAACTTCAGACTAAAGGCTTTTCATATATAAGGGACTTAAACAGACTATAATGAGGATTAGATCTGAATTAGAAATCAAATATGGAAGAGTTTTTCTTTTTTCTTATTCTTCATTTATTTGAGCCAAAACCCTTCACACTTAGAAACCTAGCTCGGTGTTGAAGTTCTGGTTGTATCAAGAAGCTTTCACAATTCTTGTGGTTCACCACATCAATACACCTTCACTCCATTGTTGGAACCTAGATCGAGCATCTCTTTAGGTTTCCTAGCACTAAACCTTCGCTTCTATCCATTATTCAACTTAAGATTAGATAGAGAATCTCTCCAATTCTCAGCTCCATATCCGGATCAAGCCTTGAAGAAGGAGCTTCCTGCTAGGTTGTTTCGTTTCTATATAAGGTGTGGGCAAGTTTTGAGGACGAAAATTATAGAAGAGGGAAGGGATGATGGGCCCCAAGCCCTAGCGCACACGAAAGAAGGAAGGGAGCGCACATTTACAAGGGATTGGGTCTCCATTAAACAAACAAATGTGTGAGAGCTTCTAAACAACCTTTGAATCTCTTTGACCTGAACCAGCTTTGGGAAGTAAGGACATTGTGTCTCCACTCTCACACAAGTGTGAAGATTCCCCTAAGTCAATAGAAGAAACTTTACTCTTTTTCCTACTTTTGTTTGATCGATAAGCTATACCGTGGTAGTTGTAATGAGGCAGCAAGATCTAGTATATCTACACTTCATTCCACTTGTTATTCAGCTTGGAAATAATCCATGCCAAGATTGGAAAGGAAGGAAGGGAAGACCATATCTCTTATGAAGACATTGCGCTAATAAGTCTTCATTTTCTTTCCATTTATTTCCATATGTATTTAATACTTTGTTTGGGGGTCCAACATATGTATACGTTGGTTCTTTGGGCCATTTGTGTAATAAGTAAACTTCAGACTAAAGGCTTTTCATATATAAGGGACTTAAACAGACTATAATGAGGATTAGATCTGAATTAGAAATCAAATATGGAAGAGTTTTTCTTTTTTCTTATTCTTCGTTTATTCGAGCCAAAACCCTTCACACATAGAAGCCTAGCTCGGTGTTGAAGTTCTGGTTGTATCAAGAAGCTTTCACAATTCTTGTGGTTCACCACATCAATACACCTTCACTCCATTGTTGGAACCTAGATCGAGCATCTCTTTAGGTTTCCTAGCATTAAACCTTCGCTTCTATCCATTATTCAACTTAAGATTAGATAGAGAATATCTCCAATTCTCAGCTCCATATCCGAATCAAGCCTTGAAGAAGGAGCTTCCTTTTAGGTTGTTTCGTTTCTATATAGGGTGTGGGCAAGTTTTGAGGACGAAAATTATAGAAGAGGGAAGGGATGATGGGCCCCAAGCCCTAGCGCACACGAAAGAAGGAAGGGAGCGCACATTTACAAGGGATTGGGTCTCCATTAAACAAACAAATGTGTGAGAGCTTCTAAACAACCTTTGAATCTCTTTGACCTGAACCAGCTTTGGGAAGTAAGGACATTGTGTCTCCACCCTCACACAAGTGTGAAGACACCCCTAAGTCAATAGAAGAAACTTTACTCTTTTTCCTACTTTTGTTTGATCGATAAGCTATACCGTGGGAGTTGTAATGAGGCAACAAGATCTAGTATATCTACACTTCATTCCACTTGTTATTCAGCTTGGAAATAATCCATGCCAAGATTGGAAAGGAAGGAAGGGAAGACCATATCCCTTATGAAGACATTGCGCTAATAAGTCTTCATTTTCTTTCCATTTATTTCCATATGTATTTAATACTTTGTTTGGGGGTCCAACATATGTATATGTTGGTTCTTTGGGCCATTTGTGTAATAAGTAAACTTCAGACTAAAGGCTTTTCATATATAAGGGACTTAAACAGACTATAATGAGGATTAGATCTGAACTAGATATCAAATATGGAAGAGTTTTTCTTTTTTCTTATTCTTCATTTATTCGAGCCAAAACCCTTCACACATAGAAGCCTAGCTCGGTGTTGAAGCTCTGGTTGTATCAAGAAGTTTTCACAATTGTTGTGGTTCACCACATCAATACACCTTCACTCCATTGTTGGAACCTAGATCGAGCATCTCTTTAGGTTTCCTAGCACTAAACCTTCGCTTCTATCCATTATTCAGCTTAAGATTAGAAAGAGAATCTCTCCAATTCTCAGCTCCATATCCGGATCAAGCCTTAAAGAAGAAGCTTCCTGCTAGGTTGTTTCGTTTCTATATAAGGTGTGGGCAAGTTTTGAGGACGAAAATTATAGAAGAGGGAAGGGATGATGGGCCCCAATCCCTAGCGCACACGAAAGAAGGAAGGGAGCGCACATTTACAAGGGATTGGGTCTCCATTAAACAAACAAATGTGTGAGAGCTTCTAAACAACCTTTGAATCTCTTTGACCTGAACCAGCTTTGGGAAGTAAGGACATTGTGTCTCCACCCTCACACAAGTGTAAAGACACCCCTAAGTCAATAGAAGAAACTTTACTCTTTTTCCTACTTTTGTTTGATCGATAAGCTATACCGTGGGAGTTGTAATGAGGCAGCAAGATCTAGTATATCTACACTTCATTCCACTTGTTATTCAGCTTGGAAATAATCCATGCCAAGATTGGAAAGGAAGGAAGGGAAGACCATATCCCTTATGAAGACATTGCGCTAATAAGTCTTCATTTTCTTTCCATTTATTTCCATATGTATTTAATACTTTGTTTGGGGGTCCAACATATGTATATGTTGGTTCTTTGGGCCATTTGTGTAATAAGTAAACTTCAGACTAAAGGCTTTTCATATATAAGGGACTTAAACAGACTATAATGAGGATTAGATCTGAATTAGAAATCAAATATGGAAGAGTTTTTCTTTTTTCTTATTCTTCATTTATTCGAGCCAAAACCCTTCACACTTAGAAGCCTAGCTCGGTGTTGAAGTTCTGGTTGTATCAAGAAGCTTTCACAATTCTTGTGGTTCACCACATCAATACACCTTCACTCCATTGTTGGAACCTAGATCGAGCATCTCTTTAGGTTTCCTAGCACTAAACCTTCGCTTCTATCCATTATTCAACTTAAGATTAGATAGAGAATCTCTCCAATTCTCAGCTCCATATCCGGATCAAGCCTTGAAGAAGGAGCTTCCTGCTAGGTTGTTTCGTTTCTATATAAGGTGTGGGCAAGTTTTGAGGACGAAAATTATAGAAGAGGGAAGGGATGATGGGCTCCAAGCCCTAGCGCACACGAAAGAAGGAAGGGAGCGCACATTTACAAGGGATTGGGTCTCCATTAAACAAACATATGTGTGAGAGCTTCTAAACAACCTTTGAATCTCTTTGACCCTAACCAGCTTTGGGAAGTAAGGACATTGTGTCTCCACCCTCACACAAGTGTGAAGACACCCCTAAGTCAATAGAAGAAACTTTACTCTTTTTCCTACTTTTGTTTGATCGATAAGCTATACCGTGGGAGTTGTAATGAGGCAGCAAGATCTAGTATATCTACACTTCATTCCACTTGTTATTCAGCTTGGAAATAATCCATGCCAAGATTGGAAAGGAAGGAAGGGAAGACCATATCTCTTATGAAGACATTGCGCTAATAAGTCTTCATTTTCTTTCCATTTATTTCCATATGTATTTAATACTTTGTTTGGGGGTCCAACATATGTATATGTTGGTTCTTTGGGCCATTTGTGTAATAAGTAAACTTCAGACTAAAGGCTTTTCATATATAAGGGACTTAAACAGACTATAATGAGGATTAGATCTGAATTAGAAATCAAATATGGAAGAGTTTTTCTTTTTTCTTATTCTTCGTTTATTCGAGCCAAAACCCTTCACACATAGAAGCCTAGCTCGGTGTTGAAGTTCTGGTTGTATCAAGAAGCTTTCACAATTCTTGTGGTTCACCACATCAATACACCTTCACTCCATTGTTGGAACCTAGATCGAGCATCTCTTTAGGTTTCCTAGCACTAAACCTTCGCTTCTATCCATTATTCAACTTAAGATTAGATAGAGAATCTCTCCAATTCTCAGCTCCATATCCGAATCAAGCCTTGAAGAAGGAGCTTCCTTCTAGGTTGTTTCGTTTCTATATAGGGTGTGGGCAAGTTTTGAGGACGAAAATTATAGAAGAGGGAAGGGATGATGGGCCCCAAGCCCTAGCGCACACGAAAGAAGGAAGGGAGCGCACATTTACAAGGGATTGGGTCTCCATTAAACAAACAAATGTGTGAGAGCTTCTAAACAACCTTTGAATCTCTTTGACCTGAACCAGCTTTGGGAAGTAAGGACATTGTGTCTCCACCCTCACACAAGTGTGAAGACACCCCTAAGTCAATAGAAGAAACTTTACTCTTTTTCCTACTTTTGTTTGATCGATAAGCTATACCGTGGGAGTTGTAATGAGGCAACAAGATCTAGTATATCTACACTTCATTCCACTTGTTATTCAGCTTGGAAATAATCCATGCCAAGATTGGAAAGGAAGGAAGGGAAGACCATATCCCTTATGAAGACATTGCGCTAATAAGTCTTCATTTTCTTTCCATTTATTTCCATATGTATTTAATACTTTGTTTGGGGGTCCAACATATGTATATGTTGGTTCTTTGGGCCATTTGTGTAATAAGTAAACTTCAGACTAAAGGCTTTTCATATATAAGGGACTTAAACAGACTATAATGAGGATTAGATCTGAACTAGATATCAAATATGGAAGAGTTTTTCTTTTTTCTTATTCTTCATTTATTCGAGCCAAAACCCTTCACACATAGAAGCCTAGCTCGGTGTTGAAGCTCTGGTTGTATCAAGAAGTTTTCACAATTGTTGTGGTTCACCACATCAATACACCTTCACTCCATTGTTGGAACCTAGATCGAGCATCTCTTTAGGTTTCCTAGCACTAAACCTTCGCTTCTATGCATTATTCAGCTTAAGATTAGAAAGAGAATCTCTCCAATTCTCAGCTCCATATCCGGATCAAGCCTTAAAGAAGAAGCTTCCTGCTAGGTTGTTTCGTTTCTATATAAGGTGTGGGCAAGTTTTGAGGACGAAAATTATAGAAGAGGGAAGGGATGATGGGCCCCAATCCCTAGCGCACACGAAAGAAGGAAGGGAGCGCACATTTACAAGGGATTGGGTCTCCATTAAACAAACAAATGTGTGAGAGCTTCTAAACAACCTTTGAATCTCTTTGACCTGAACCAGCTTTGGGAAGTAAGGACATTGTGTCTCCACCCTCACACAAGTGTAAAGACACCCCTAAGTCAATAGAAGAAACTTTACTCTTTTTCCTACTTTTGTTTGATCGATAAGCTATACCGTGGGAGTTGTAATGAGGCAGCAAGATCTAGTATATCTACACTTCATTCCACTTGTTATTCAGCTTGGAAATAATCCATGCCAAGATTGGAAAGGAAGGAAGGGAAGACCATATCCCTTATGAAGACATTGCGCTAATAAGTCTTCATTTTCTTTCCATTTATTTCCATATGTATTTAATACTTTGTTTGGGGGTCCAACATATGTATATGTTGGTTCTTTGGGCCATTTGTGTAATAAGTAAACTTCAGACTAAAGGCTTTTCATATATAAGGGACTTAAACAGACTATAATGAGGATTAGATCTGAATTAGAAATCAAATATGGAAGAGTTTTTCTTTTTTCTTATTCTTCATTTATTCGAGCCAAAACCCTTCACACTTAGAAGCCTAGCTCGGTGTTGAAGTTCTGGTTGTATCAAGAAGCTTTCACAATTCTTGTGGTTCACCACATCAATACACCTTCACTCCATTGTTGGAACCTAGATCGAGCATCTCTTTAGGTTTCCTAGCACTAAACCTTCGCTTCTATCCATTATTCAACTTAAGATTAGATAGAGAATCTCTCCAATTCTCAGCTCCATATCCGGATCAAGCCTTGAAGAAGGAGCTTCCTGCTAGGTTGTTTCGTTTCTATATAAGGTGTGGGCAAGTTTTGAGGACGAAAATTATAGAAGAGGGAAGGGATGATGGGCTCCAAGCCCTAGCGCACACGAAAGAAGGAAGGGAGCGCACATTTACAAGGGATTGGGTCTCCATTAAACAAACATATGTGTGAGAGCTTCTAAACAACCTTTGAATCTCTTTGACCCTAACCAGCTTTGGGAAGTAAGGACATTGTGTCTCCACCCTCACACAAGTGTGAAGACACCCCTAAGTCAATAGAAGAAACTTTACTCTTTTTCCTACTTTTGTTTGATCGATAAGCTATACCGTGGGAGTTGTAATGAGGCAGCAAGATCTAGTATATCTACACTTCATTCCACTTGTTATTCAGCTTGGAAATAATCCATGCCAAGATTGGAAAGGAAGGAAGGGAAGACCATATCTCTTATGAAGACATTGCGCTAATAAGTCTTCATTTTCTTTCCATTTATTTCCATATGTATTTAATACTTTGTTTGGGGGTCCAACATATGTATATGTTGGTTCTTTGGGCCATTTGTGTAATAAGTAAACTTCAGACTAAAGGCTTTTCATATATAAGGGACTTAAACAGACTATAATGAGGATTAGATCTGAATTAGAAATCAAATATGGAAGAGTTTTTCTTTTTTCTTATTCTTCGTTTATTCGAGCCAAAACCCTTCACACATAGAAGCCTAGCTCGGTGTTGAAGTTCTGGTTGTATCAAGAAGCTTTCACAATTCTTGTGGTTCACCACATCAATACACCTTCACTCCATTGTTGGAACCTAGATCGAGCATCTCTTTAGGTTTCCTAGCACTAAACCTTCGCTTCTATCCATTATTCAACTTAAGATTAGATAGAGAATCTCTCCAATTCTCAGCTCCATATCCGAATCAAGCCTTGAAGAAGGAGCTTCCTTCTAGGTTGTTTCGTTTCTATATAGGGTGTGGGCAAGTTTTGAGGACGAAAATTATAGAAGAGGGAAGGGATGATGGGCCCCAAGCCCTAGCGCACACGAAAGAAGGAAGGGAGCGCACATTTACAAGGGATTGGGTCTCCATTAAACAAACAAATGTGTGAGAGCTTCTAAACAACCTTTGAATCTCTTTGACCTGAACCAGCTTTGGGAAGTAAGGACATTGTGTCTCCACCCTCACACAAGTGTGAAGACACCCCTAAGTCAATAGAAGAAACTTTACTCTTTTTCCTACTTTTGTTTGATCGATAAGCTATACCGTGGGAGTTGTAATGAGGCAGCAAGATCTAGTATATCTACACTTCATTCCACTTGTTATTCAGCTTGGAAATAATCCATGCCAAGATTGGAAAGGAAGGAAGGGAAGACCATATCCCTTATGAAGACATTGCGCTAATAAGTCTTCATTTTCTTTCCATTTATTTCCATATGTATTTAATACTTTGTTTGGGGGTCCAACATATGTATATGTTGGTTCTTTGGGCCATTTGTGTAATAAGTAAACTTCAGACTAAAGGCTTTTCATATATAAGGGACTTAAACAGACTATAATGAGGATTAGATCTGAATTAGAAATCAAATATGGAAGAGTTTTTCTTTTTTCTTATTCTTCGTTTATTCGAGCCAAAACCCTTCACACATAGAAGCCTAGCTCGGTGTTGAAGTTCTGGTTGTATCAAGAAGCTTTCACAATTCTTGTGGTTCACCACATCAATACACCTTCACTCCATTGTTGGAACCTAGATCGAGCATCTCTTTAGGTTTCCTAGCACTAAACCTTCGCTTCTATCCATTATTCAACTTAAGATTAGATAGAGAATCTCTCCAATTCTCAGCTCCATATCCGAATCAAGCCTTGAAGAAGGAGCTTCCTTCTAGGTTGTTTCGTTTCTATATAGGGTGTGGGCAAGTTTTGAGGACGAAAATTATAGAAGAGGGAAGGGATAATGGGCCCCAAGCCCTAGCGCACACGAAAGAAGGAAGGGAGCGCACATTTACAAGGGATTGGGTCTCCATTAAACAAACAAATGTGTGAGAGCTTCTAAACAACCTTTGAATCTCTTTGACCTGAACCAGCTTTGGGAAGTAAGGACATTGTGTCTCCACCCTCACACAAGTGTGAAGACACCCCTAAGTCAATAGAAGAAACTTTACTCTTTTTCCTACTTTTGTTTGATCGATAAGCTATACCGTGGGAGTTGTAATGAGGCAGCAAGATCTAGTATATCTACACTTCATTCCACTTGTTATTCAGCTTGGAAATAATCCATGCCAAGATTGGAAAGGAAGGAAGGGAAGACCATATCCCTTATGAAGACATTGCGCTAATAAGTCTTCATTTTCTTTCCATTTATTTCCATATGTATTTAATACTTTGTTTGGGGGTCCAACATATGTATATGTTGGTTCTTTGGGCCATTTGTGTAATAAGTAAACTTCAGACTAAAGGCTTTTCATATATAAGGGACTTAAACAGACTATAATGAGGATTAGATCTGAATTAGAAATCAAATATGGAAGAGTTTTTCTTTTTTCTTATTCTTCATTTATTCGAGCCAAAACCCTTCACACTTAGAAGCCTAGCTCGGTGTTGAAGTTCTGGTTGTATCAAGAAGCTTTCACAATTCTTGTGGTTCACCACATCAATACACCTTCACTCCATTGTTGGAACCTAGATCGAGCATCTCTTTAAGTTTCCTAGCACTAAACCTTCGCTTCTATCCATTATTCAACTTAAGATTAGATAGAGAATCTCTCCAATTCTCAGCTCCATATCCGGATCAAGCCTTGAAGAAGGAGCTTCCTGCTAGGTTGTTTCGTTTCTATATAAGGTGTGGGCAAGTTTTGAGGACGAAAATTATAGAAGAGGGAAGGGATGATGGGCCCCAAGCCCTAGCGCACACGAAAGAAGGAAGGGAGCGCACATTTACAAGGGATTGGGTCTCCATTAAACAAACAAATGTGTGAGAGCTTCTAAACAACCTTTGAATCTCTTTGACCTGAACCAGCTTTGGGAAGTAAGGACATTGTGTCTCCACCCTCACACAAGTGTGAAGATTCCCCTAAGTCAATAGAAGAAACTTTACTCTTTTTCCTACTTTTGTTTGATCGATAAGCTATACCGTGGGAGTTGTAATGAGGCAGCAAGATCTAGTATATCTACACTTCATTCCACTTGTTATTCAGCTTGGAAATAATCCATGCCAAGATTGGAAAGGAAGGAAGGGAAGACCATATCTCTTATGAAGACATTGCGCTAATAAGTCTTCATTTTCTTTCCATTTATTTCCATATGTATTTAATACTTTGTTTGGGGGTCCAACATATGTATATGTTGGTTCTTTGGGCCATTTGTGTAATAAGTAAACTTCAGACTAAAGGCTTTTCATATATAAGGGACTTAAACAGACTATAATGAGGATTAGATCTGAACTAGAAATCAAATATGGAAGAGTTTTTCTTTTTTCTTATTCTTCATTTATTCGAGCCAAAACCCTTCACACATAGAAGCCTAGCTCGGTGTTGAAGTTCTGGTTGTATCAAGAAGCTTTCACAATTCTTGTGGTTCACCACATCAATACACCTTCACTCCATTGTTGGAACCTAGATCGAGCATCTCTTTAGGTTTCCTAGCACTAAACCTCCGCTTGTATCCATTAGTCAGCTTAAGGTTAGATAGAGTATTTCTCCAATTCTCAGCTCCATATCCATATCAAGCCTTGAAGAAGAATCTTCCTGCTAGGTTGTTTCGTTTCTATATAGGGTGTGGGCAAGTTTTGAGGACGAAAATTATAGAAGAGGGAAGGGATGATGGGCCCCAAGCCCTAGCGCACACGAAAGAAGGAAGGGAGCGCACATTTACAAGGGATTGGGTCTCCATTAAACAAACAAATGTGTGAGAGCTTCTAAACAACCTTTGAATCTCTTTGACCTGAACCAGCTTTGGGAAGTAAGGACATTGTGTCTCCACCCTCACACAAGTGTGAAGACACCCCCAAGTGAATAGAAGAAACTTTACTCTTTTTCCTACTTTTGTTTGTTCGATAAGCTATACCGTGGGAGTTGTAATGAGGCAGCAAGATCTAGTATATCTACACTTCATTCCACTTGTTATTCAGCTTGGAAATAATCCATGCCAAGATTGGAAAGGAAGGAAGGGAAGACCATATCCCTTATGAAGACATTGCGCTAATAAGTCTTCATTTTCTTTCCATTTATTTCCATATGTATTTAATACTTTGTTTGGGGGTCCAACATATGTATATGTTGGTTCTTTGGGCCATTTGTGTAATAAGTAAACTTCAGACTAAAGGCTTTTCATATATAAGGGACTTAAACAGACTATAATGAGGATTAGATCTGAATTAGAAATCAAATATGGAAGAGTTTTTCTTTTTTCTTATTCTTCGTTTATTCGAGCCAAAACCCTTCACACATAGAAGCCTAGCTCGGTGTTGAAGTTCTGGTTGTATCAAGAAGCTTTCACAATTCTTGTGGTTCACCACATCAATACACCTTCACTCCATTGTTGGAACCTAGATCGAGCATCTCTTTAGGTTTCCTAGCACTAAACCTTCGCTTCTATCCATTATTCAACTTAAGATTAGATAGAGAATCTCTCCAATTCTCAGCTCCATATCCGAATCAAGCCTTGAAGAAGGAGCTTCCTTCTAGGTTGTTTCGTTTCTATATAGGGTGTGGGCAAGTTTTGAGGACGAAAATTATAGAAGAGGGAAGGGATGATGGGCCCCAAGCCCTAGCGCACACGAAAGAAGGAAGGGAGCGCACATTTACAAGGGATTGGGTCTCCATTAAACAAACAAATGTGTGAGAGCTTCTAAACAACCTTTGAATCTCTTTGACCTGAACCAGCTTTGGGAAGTAAGGACATTGTGTCTCCACCCTCACACAAGTGTGAAGACACCCCTAAGTCAATAGAAGAAACTTTACTCTTTTTCCTACTTTTGTTTGATCGATAAGCTATACCGTGGGAGTTGTAATGAGGCAGCAAGATCTAGTATATCTACACTTCATTCCACTTGTTATTCAGCTTGGAAATAATCCATGCCAAGATTGGAAAGGAAGGAAGGGAAGACCATATCCCTTATGAAGACATTGCGCTAATAAGTCTTCATTTTCTTTCCATTTATTTCCATATGTATTTAATACTTTGTTTGGGGGTCCAACATATGTATATGTTGGTTCTTTGGGCCATTTGTGTAATAAGTAAACTTCAGACTAAAGGCTTTTCATATATAAGGGACTTAAACAGACTATAATGAGGATTAGATCTGAATTAGAAATCAAATATGGAAGAGTTTTTCTTTTTTCTTATTCTTCGTTTATTCGAGCCAAAACCCTTCACACATAGAAGCCTAGCTCGGTGTTGAAGTTCTGGTTGTATCAAGAAGCTTTCACAATTCTTGTGGTTCACCACATCAATACACCTTCACTCCATTGTTGGAACCTAGATCGAGCATCTCTTTAGGTTTCCTAGCACTAAACCTTCGCTTCTATCCATTATTCAACTTAAGATTAGATAGAGAATCTCTCCAATTCTCAGCTCCATATCCGAATCAAGCCTTGAAGAAGGAGCTTCCTTCTAGGTTGTTTCGTTTCTATATAGGGTGTGGGCAAGTTTTGAGGACGAAAATTATAGAAGAGGGAAGGGATAATGGGCCCCAAGCCCTAGCGCACACGAAAGAAGGAAGGGAGCGCACATTTACAAGGGATTGGGTCTCCATTAAACAAACAAATGTGTGAGAGCTTCTAAACAACCTTTGAATCTCTTTGACCTGAACCAGCTTTGGGAAGTAAGGACATTGTGTCTCCACCCTCACACAAGTGTGAAGACACCCCTAAGTCAATAGAAGAAACTTTACTCTTTTTCCTACTTTTGTTTGATCGATAAGCTATACCGTGGGAGTTGTAATGAGGCAGCAAGATCTAGTATATCTACACTTCATTCCACTTGTTATTCAGCTTGGAAATAATCCATGCCAAGATTGGAAAGGAAGGAAGGGAAGACCATATCCCTTATGAAGACATTGCGCTAATAAGTCTTCATTTTCTTTCCATTTATTTCCATATGTATTTAATACTTTGTTTGGGGGTCCAACATATGTATATGTTGGTTCTTTGGGCCATTTGTGTAATAAGTAAACTTCAGACTAAAGGCTTTTCATATATAAGGGACTTAAACAGACTATAATGAGGATTAGATCTGAATTAGAAATCAAATATGGAAGAGTTTTTCTTTTTTCTTATTCTTCATTTATTCGAGCCAAAACCCTTCACACTTAGAAGCCTAGCTCGGTGTTGAAGTTCTGGTTGTATCAAGAAGCTTTCACAATTCTTGTGGTTCACCACATCAATACACCTTCACTCCATTGTTGGAACCTAGATCGAGCATCTCTTTAAGTTTCCTAGCACTAAACCTTCGCTTCTATCCATTATTCAACTTAAGATTAGATAGAGAATCTCTCCAATTCTCAGCTCCATATCCGGATCAAGCCTTGAAGAAGGAGCTTCCTGCTAGGTTGTTTCGTTTCTATATAAGGTGTGGGCAAGTTTTGAGGACGAAAATTATAGAAGAGGGAAGGGATGATGGGCCCCAAGCCCTAGCGCACACGAAAGAAGGAAGGGAGCGCACATTTACAAGGGATTGGGTCTCCATTAAACAAACAAATGTGTGAGAGCTTCTAAACAACCTTTGAATCTCTTTGACCTGAACCAGCTTTGGGAAGTAAGGACATTGTGTCTCCACCCTCACACAAGTGTGAAGATTCCCCTAAGTCAATAGAAGAAACTTTACTCTTTTTCCTACTTTTGTTTGATCGATAAGCTATACCGTGGGAGTTGTAATGAGGCAGCAAGATCTAGTATATCTACACTTCATTCCACTTGTTATTCAGCTTGGAAATAATCCATGCCAAGATTGGAAAGGAAGGAAGGGAAGACCATATCTCTTATGAAGACATTGCGCTAATAAGTCTTCATTTTCTTTCCATTTATTTCCATATGTATTTAATACTTTGTTTGGGGGTCCAACATATGTATATGTTGGTTCTTTGGGCCATTTGTGTAATAAGTAAACTTCAGACTAAAGGCTTTTCATATATAAGGGACTTAAACAGACTATAATGAGGATTAGATCTGAACTAGAAATCAAATATGGAAGAGTTTTTCTTTTTTCTTATTCTTCATTTATTCGAGCCAAAACCCTTCACACATAGAAGCCTAGCTCGGTGTTGAAGTTCTGGTTGTATCAAGAAGCTTTCACAATTCTTGTGGTTCACCACATCAATACACCTTCACTCCATTGTTGGAACCTAGATCGAGCATCTCTTTAGGTTTCCTAGCACTAAACCTCCGCTTGTATCCATTAGTCAGCTTAAGGTTAGATAGAGTATTTCTCCAATTCTCAGCTCCATATCCATATCAAGCCTTGAAGAAGAATCTTCCTGCTAGGTTGTTTCGTTTCTATATAGGGTGTGGGCAAGTTTTGAGGACGAAAATTATAGAAGAGGGAAGGGATGATGGGCCCCAAGCCCTAGCGCACACGAAAGAAGGAAGGGAGCGCACATTTACAAGGGATTGGGTCTCCATTAAACAAACAAATGTGTGAGAGCTTCTAAACAACCTTTGAATCTCTTTGACCTGAACCAGCTTTGGGAAGTAAGGACATTGTGTCTCCACCCTCACACAAGTGTGAAGACACCCCCAAGTGAATAGAAGAAACTTTACTCTTTTTCCTACTTTTGTTTGTTCGATAAGCTATACCGTGGGAGTTGTAATGAGGCAGCAAGATCTAGTATATCTACACTTCATTCCACTTGTTATTCAGCTTGGAAATAATCCATGCCAAGATTGGAAAGGAAGGAAGGGAAGACCATATCCCTTATGAAGACATTGCGCTAATAAGTCTTCATTTTCTTTCCATTTATTTCCATATGTATTTAATACTTTGTTTGGGGGTCCAACATATGTATATGTTGGTTCTTTGGGCCATTTGTGTAATAAGTAAACTTCAGACTAAAGGCTTTTCATATATAAGGGACTTAAACAGACTATAATGAGGATTAGATCTGAATTAGAAATCAAATATGGAAGAGTTTTTCTTTTTTCTTATTCTTCATTTATTCGAGCCAAAACCCTTCACACTTAGAAGCCTAGCTCGGTGTTGAAGTTCTGGTTGTATCAAGAAGCTTTCACAATTCTTGTGGTTCACCACATCAATACACCTTCACTCCATTGTTGGAACCTAGATCGAGCATCTCTTTAGGTTTCCTAGCACTAAACCTCCGCTTGTATCCATTAGTCAGCTTAAGGTTAGATAGAGTATTTCTCCAATTCTCAGCTCCATATCCATATCAAGCCTTGAAGAAGAATCTTCCTGCTAGGTTGTTTCGTTTCTATATAGGGTGTGGGCAAGTTTTGAGGACGAAAATTATAGAAGAGGGAAGGGATGATGGGCCCCAAGCCCTAGCGCACACGAAAGAAGGAAGGGAGCGCACATTTACAAGGGATTGGGTCTCCATTAAACAAACAAATGTGTGAGAGCTTCTAAACAACCTTTGAATCTCTTTGACCTGAACCAGCTTTGGGAAGTAAGGACATTGTGTCTCCACCCTCACACAAGTGTGAAGACACCCCTAAGTCAATAGAAGAAACTTTACTCTTTTTCCTACTTTTGTTTGATCGATAAGCTATACCGTGGGAGTTGTAATGAGGCAGCAAGATCTAGTATATCTACACTTCATTCCACTTGTTATTCAGCTTGGAAATAATCCATGCCAAGATTGGAAAGGAAGGAAGGGAAGACCATATCCCTTATGAAGACATTGCGCTAATAAGTCTTCATTTTCTTTCCATTTATTTCCATATGTATTTAATACTTTGTTTGGGGGTCCAACATATGTATATGTTGGTTCTTTGGGCCATTTGTGTAATAAGTAAACTTCAGACTAAAGGCTTTTCATATATAAGGGACTTAAACAGACTATAATGAGGATTAGATCTGAATTAGAAATCAAATATGGAAGAGTTTTTCTTTTTTCTTATTCTTCGTTTATTCGAGCCAAAACCCTTCACACATAGAAGCCTAGCTCGGTGTTGAAGTTCTGGTTGTATCAAGAAGCTTTCACAATTCTTGTGGTTTACCACATCAATACACCTTCACTCCATTGTTGGAACCTAGATCGAGCATCTCTTTAGGTTTCCTAGCACTAAACCTTCGCTTCTATCCATTATTCAACTTAAGATTAGATAGAGAATCTCTCCAATTCTCAGCTCCATATCCGAATCAAGCCTTGAAGAAGGAGCTTCCTTCTAGGTTGTTTCGTTTCTATATAGGGTGTGGGCAAGTTTTGAGGACGAAAATTATAGAAGAGGGAAGGGATAATGGGCCCCAAGCCCTAGCGCACACGAAAGAAGGAAGGGAGCGCACATTTACAAGGGATTGGGTCTCCATTAAACAAACAAATGTGTGAGAGCTTCTAAACAACCTTTGAATCTCTTTGACCTGAACCAGCTTTGGGAAGTAAGGACATTGTGTCTCCACCCTCACACAAGTGTGAAGACACCCCTAAGTCAATAGAAGAAACTTTACTCTTTTTCCTACTTTTGTTTGATCGATAAGCTATACCGTGGGAGTTGTAATGAGGCAGCAAGATCTAGTATATCTACACTTCATTCCACTTGTTATTCAGCTTGGAAATAATCCATGCCAAGATTGGAAAGGAAGGAAGGGAAGACCATATCCCTTATGAAGACATTGCGCTAATAAGTCTTCATTTTCTTTCCATTTATTTCCATATGTATTTAATACTTTGTTTGGGGGTCCAACATATGTATATGTTGGTTCTTTGGGCCATTTGTGTAATAAGTAAACTTCAGACTAAAGGCTTTTCATATATAAGGGACTTAAACAGACTATAATGAGGATTAGATCTGAATTAGAAATCAAATATGGAAGAGTTTTTCTTTTTTCTTATTCTTCATTTATTCGAGCCAAAACCCTTCACACTTAGAAGCCTAGCTCGGTGTTGAAGTTCTGGTTGTATCAAGAAGCTTTCACAATTCTTGTGGTTCACCACATCAATACACCTTCACTCCATTGTTGGAACCTAGATCGAGCATCTCTTTAGGTTTCCTAGCACTAAACCTTTGCTTCTATCCATTATTCAACTTAAGATTAGATAGAGAATCTCTCCAATTCTCAGCTCCATATCCGGATCAAGCCTTGAAGAAGGAGCTTCCTGCTAGGTTGTTTCGTTTCTATATAAGGTGTGGGCAAGTTTTGAGGACGAAAATTATAGAAGAGGGAAGGGATGATGGGCCCCAAGCCCTAGCGCACACGAAAGAAGGAAGGGAGCGCACATTTACAAGGGATTGGGTCTCCATTAAACAAACAAATGTGTGAGAGCTTCTAAACAACCTTTGAATCTCTTTGACCTGAACCAGCTTTGGGAAGTAAGGACATTGTGTCTCCACCCTCACACAAGTGTGAAGACACCCCTAAGTCAATAGAAGAAACTTTACTCTTTTTCCTACTTTTGTTTGATCGATAAGCTATACCGTGGGAGTTGTAATGAGGCAGCAAGATCTAGTATATCTACACTTCATTCCACTTGTTATTCAGCTTGGAAATAATCCATGCCAAGATTGGAAAGGAAGGAAGGGAAGACCATATCTCTTATGAAGACATTGCGCTAATAAGTCTTCATTTTCTTTCCATTTATTTCCATATGTATTTAATACTTTGTTTGGGGGTCCAACATATGTATATGTTGGTTCTTTGGGCCATTTGTGTAATAAGTAAACTTCAGACTAAAGGCTTTTCATATATAAGGGACTTAAACAGACTATAATGAGGATTAGATCTGAATTAGAAATCAAATATGGAAGAGTTTTTCTTTTTTCTTATTCTTCGTTTATTCGAGCCAAAACCCTTCACACATAGAAGCCTAGCTCGGTGTTGAAGTTCTGGTTGTATCAAGAAGCTTTCACAATTCTTGTGGTTCACCACATCAATAAACCTTCACTCCATTGTTGGAACCTAGATCGAGCATCTCTTTAGGTTTCCTAGCACTAAACCTTCGCTTCTATCCATTATTCAACTTAAGATTAGATAGAGAATCTCTCCAATTCTCAGCTCCATATCCGAATCAAGCCTTGAAGAAGGAGCTTCCTTCTATGTTGTTTCGTTTCTATATAGGGTGTGAGCAAGTTTTGAGGACGAAAATTATAGAAGAGGGAAGGGATAATGGGCCCCAAGCCCTAGCGCACACGAAAGAAGGAAGGGAGCGCACATTTACAAGGGATTGGGTCTCCATTAAACAAACAAATGTGTGAGAGCTTCTAAACAACCTTTGAATCTCTTTGACCTGAACCAGCTTTGGGAAGTAAGGACATTGTGTCTCCACCCTCACACAAGTGTGAAGACACCCCTAAGTCAATAGAAGAAACTTTACTCTTTTTCCTACTTTTGTTTGATCGATAAGCTATACCGTGGGAGTTGTAATGAGGCAGCAAGATCTAGTATATCTACACTTCATTCCACTTGTTATTCAGCTTGGAAATAATCCATGCCAAGATTGGAAAGGAAGGAAGGGAAGACCATATCCCTTATGAAGACATTGCGCTAATAAGTCTTCATTTTCTTTCCATTTATTTCCATATGTATTTAATACTTTGTTTGGGGGTCCAACATATGTATATGTTGGTTCTTTGGGCCATTTGTGTAATAAGTAAACTTCAGACTAAAGGCTTTTCATATATAAGGGACTTAAACAGACTATAATGAGGATTAGATCTGAATTAGAAATCAAATATGGAAGAGTTTTTCTTTTTTCTTATTCTTCGTTTATTCG
This sequence comes from Cardamine chenopodiifolia, assembly GCA_963922655.1. Lineage (NCBI taxonomy): Eukaryota > Viridiplantae > Streptophyta > Magnoliopsida > Brassicales > Brassicaceae > Cardamine > Cardamine chenopodiifolia. The sequence continues at coordinate 8,607,632 of OZ000486.1, read as the reverse complement.
AGCCAAAACCCTTCACACATAGAAGCCTAGCTCGGTGTTGAAGTTCTGGTTGTATCAAGAAGCTTTCACAATTCTTGTGGTTCACCACATCAATACACCTTCACTCCATTGTTGGAACCTAGATCGAGCATCTCTTTAGGTTTCCTAGCACTAAACCTTCGCTTCTATCCATTATTCAACTTAAGATTAGATAGAGAATCTCTCCAATTCTCAGCTCCATATCCGAATCAAGCCTTGAAGAAGGAGCTTCCTTCTAGGTTGTTTCGTTTCTATATAGGGTGTGGGCAAGTTTTGAGGACGAAAATTATAGAAGAGGGAAGGGATGATGGGCCCCAAGCCCTAGCGCACACGAAAGAAGGAAGGGAGCGCACATTTACAAGGGATTGGGTCTCCATTAAACAAACAAATGTGTGAGAGCTTCTAAACAACCTTTGAATCTCTTTGACCTGAACCAGCTTTGGGAAGTAAGGACATTGTGTCTCCACCCTCACACAAGTGTGAAGACACCCCTAAGTCAATAGAAGAAACTTTACTCTTTTTCCTACTTTTGTTTGATCGATAAGCTATACCGTGGGAGTTGTAATGAGGCAGCAAGATCTAGTATATCTACACTTCATTCCACTTGTTATTCAGCTTGGAAATAATCCATGCCAAGATTGGAAAGGAAGGAAGGGAAGACCATATCTCTTATGAAGACATTGCGCTAATAAGTCTTCATTTTCTTTCCATTTATTTCCATATGTATTTAATACTTTGTTTGGGGGTCCAACATATGTATATGTTGGTTCTTTGGGCCATTTGTGTAATAAGTAAACTTCAGACTAAAGGCTTTTCATATATAAGGGACTTAAACAGACTATAATGAGGATTAGATCTGAATTAGAAATCAAATATGGAAGAGTTTTTCTTTTTTCTTATTCTTCATTTATTCGAGCCAAAACCCTTCACACTTAGAAGCCTAGCTCGGTGTTGAAGTTCTGGTTGTATCAAGAAGCTTTCACAATTCTTGTGGTTCACCACATCAATACACCTTCACTCCATTGTTGGAACCTAGATCGAGCATCTCTTTAGGTTTCCTAGCACTAAACCTTCGCTTCTATCCATTATTCAACTTAAGATTAGATAGAGAATCTCTCCAATTCTCAGCTCCATACCCGAATCAAGCCTTGAAGAAGGAGCTTCCTTCTAGGTTGTTTCGTTTCTATATAGGGTGTGGGCAAGTTTTGAGGACGAAAATTATAGAAGAGGGAAGGGATGATGGGCCCCAAGCCCTAGCGCACACGAAAGAAGGAAGGGAGCGCACATTTACAAGGGATTGGGTCTCCATTAAACAAACAAATGTGTGAGAGCTTCTAAACAACCTTTGAATCTCTTTGACCTGAACCAGCTTTGGGAAGTAAGGACATTGTGTCTCCACCCTCACACAAGTGTGAAGACACCCCTAAGTCAATAGAAGAAACTTTACTCTTTTTCCTACTTTTGTTTGATCGATAAGCTATACCGTGGGAGTTGTAATGAGGCAGCAAGATCTAGTATATCTACACTTCATTCCACTTGTTATTCAGCTTGGAAATAATCCATGCCAAGATTGGAAAGGAAGGAAGGGAAGACCATATCCCTTATGAAGACATTGCGCTAATAAGTCTTCATTTTCTTTCCATTTATTTCCATATGTATTTAATACTTTGTTTGGGGGTCCAACATATGTATATGTTGGTTCTTTGGGCCATTTGTGTAATAAGTAAACTTCAGACTAAAGGCTTTTCATATATAAGGGACTTAAACAGACTATAATGAGGATTAGATCTGAATTAGAAATCAAATATGGAAGAGTTTTTCTTTTTTCTTATTCTTCGTTTATTCGAGCCAAAACCCTTCACACATAGAAGCCTAGCTCGGTGTTGAAGTTCTGGTTGTATCAAGAAGCTTTCACAATTCTTGTGGTTCACCACATCAATACACCTTCACTCCATTGTTGGAACCTAGATCGAGCATCTCTTTAGGTTTCCTAGCACTAAACCTTCGCTTCTATCCATTATTCAACTTAAGATTAGATAGAGAATCTCTCCAATTCTCAGCTCCATATCCGAATCAAGCCTTGAAGAAGGAGCTTCCTTCTAGGTTGTTTCGTTTCTATATAGGGTGTGGGCAAGTTTTGAGGACGAAAATTATAGAAGAGGGAAGGGATAATGGGCCCCAAGCCCTAGCGCACACGAAAGAAGGAAGGGAGCGCACATTTACAAGGGATTGGGTCTCCATTAAACAAACAAATGTGTGAGAGCTTCTAAACAACCTTTGAATCTCTTTGACCTGAACCAGCTTTGGGAAGTAAGGACATTGTGTCTCCACCCTCACACAAGTGTGAAGACACCCCTAAGTCAATAGAAGAAACTTTACTCTTTTTCCTACTTTTGTTTGATCGATAAGCTATACCGTGGGAGTTGTAATGAGGCAGCAAGATCTAGTATATCTACACTTCATTCCACTTGTTATTCAGCTTGGAAATAATCCATGCCAAGATTGGAAAGGAAGGAAGGGAAGACCATATCCCTTATGAAGACATTGCGCTAATAAGTCTTCATTTTCTTTCCATTTATTTCCATATGTATTTAATACTTTGTTTGGGGGTCCAACATATGTATATGTTGGTTCTTTGGGCCATTTGTGTAATAAGTAAACTTCAGACTAAAGGCTTTTCATATATAAGGGACTTAAACAGACTATAATGAGGATTAGATCTGAATTAGAAATCAAATATGGAAGAGTTTTTCTTTTTTCTTATTCTTCATTTATTCGAGCCAAAACCCTTCACACTTAGAAGCCTAGCTCGGTGTTGAAGTTCTGGTTGTATCAAGAAGCTTTCACAATTCTTGTGGTTCACCACATCAATACACCTTCACTCCATTGTTGGAACCTAGATCGAGCATCTCTTTAAGTTTCCTAGCACTAAACCTTCGCTTCTATCCATTATTCAACTTAAGATTAGATAGAGAATCTCTCCAATTCTCAGCTCCATATCCGGATCAAGCCTTGAAGAAGGAGCTTCCTGCTAGGTTGTTTCGTTTCTATATAAGGTGTGGGCAAGTTTTGAGGACGAAAATTATAGAAGAGGGAAGGGATGATGGGCCCCAAGCCCTAGCGCACACGAAAGAAGGAAGGGAGCGCACATTTACAAGGGATTGGGTCTCCATTAAACAAACAAATGTGTGAGAGCTTCTAAACAACCTTTGAATCTCTTTGACCTGAACCAGCTTTGGGAAGTAAGGACATTGTGTCTCCACCCTCACACAAGTGTGAAGATTCCCCTAAGTCAATAGAAGAAACTTTACTCTTTTTCCTACTTTTGTTTGATCGATAAGCTATACCGTGGGAGTTGTAATGAGGCAGCAAGATCTAGTATATCTACACTTCATTCCACTTGTTATTCAGCTTGGAAATAATCCATGCCAAGATTGGAAAGGAAGGAAGGGAAGACCATATCTCTTATGAAGACATTGCGCTAATAAGTCTTCATTTTCTTTCCATTTATTTCCATATGTATTTAATACTTTGTTTGGGGGTCCAACATATGTATATGTTGGTTCTTTGGGCCATTTGTGTAATAAGTAAACTTCAGACTAAAGGCTTTTCATATATAAGGGACTTAAACAGACTATAATGAGGATTAGATCTGAACTAGAAATCAAATATGGAAGAGTTTTTCTTTTTTCTTATTCTTCATTTATTCGAGCCAAAACCCTTCACACATAGAAGCCTAGCTCGGTGTTGAAGTTCTGGTTGTATCAAGAAGCTTTCACAATTCTTGTGGTTCACCACATCAATACACCTTCACTCCATTGTTGGAACCTAGATCGAGCATCTCTTTAGGTTTCCTAGCACTAAACCTTCGCTTGTATCCATTAGTCAGCTTAAGGTTAGATAGAGTATTTCTCCAATTCTCAGCTCCATATCCGAATCAAGCCTTGAAGAAGAATCTTCCTGCTAGGTTGTTTCGTTTCTATATAGGGTGTGGGCAAGTTTTGAGGACGAAAATTATAGAAGAGGGAAGGGATGATGGGCCCCAAGCCCTAGCGCACACGAAAGAAGGAAGGGAGCGCACATTTACAAGGGATTGGGTCTCCATTAAACAAACAAATGTGTGAGAGCTTCTAAACAACCTTTGAATCTCTTTGACCTGAACCAGCTTTGGGAAGTAAGGACATTGTGTCTCCACCCTCACACAAGTGTGAAGACACCCCCAAGTGAATAGAAGAAACTTTACTCTTTTTCCTACTTTTGTTTGTTCGATAAGCTATACCGTGGGAGTTGTAATGAGGCAGCAAGATCTAGTATATCTACACTTCATTCCACTTGTTATTCAGCTTGGAAATAATCCATGCCAAGATTGGAAAGGAAGGAAGGGAAGACCATATCCCTTATGAAGACATTGCGCTAATAAGTCTTCATTTTCTTTCCATTTATTTCCATATGTATTTAATACTTTGTTTGGGGGTCCAACATATGTATATGTTGGTTCTTTGGGCCATTTGTGTAATAAGTAAACTTCAGACTAAAGGCTTTTCATATATAAGGGACTTAAACAGACTATAATGAGGATTAGATCTGAATTAGAAATCAAATATGGAAGAGTTTTTCTTTTTTCTTATTCTTCATTTATTCGAGCCAAAACCCTTCACACTTAGAAGCCTAGCTCGGTGTTGAAGTTCTGGTTGTATCAAGAAGCTTTCACAATTCTTGTGGTTCACCACATCAATACACCTTCACTCCATTGTTGGAACCTAGATCGAGCATCTCTTTAGGTTTCCTAGCACTAAACCTCCGCTTGTATCCATTAGTCAGCTTAAGGTTAGATAGAGTATTTCTCCAATTCTCAGCTCCATATCCATATCAAGCCTTGAAGAAGAATCTTCCTGCTAGGTTGTTTCGTTTCTATATAGGGTGTGGGCAAGTTTTGAGGACGAAAATTATAGAAGAGGGAAGGGATGATGGGCCCCAAGCCCTAGCGCACACGAAAGAAGGAAGGGAGCGCACATTTACAAGGGATTGGGTCTCCATTAAACAAACAAATGTGTGAGAGCTTCTAAACAACCTTTGAATCTCTTTGACCTGAACCAGCTTTGGGAAGTAAGGACATTGTGTCTCCACCCTCACACAAGTGTGAAGACACCCCTAAGTCAATAGAAGAAACTTTACTCTTTTTCCTACTTTTGTTTGATCGATAAGCTATACCGTGGGAGTTGTAATGAGGCAGCAAGATCTAGTATATCTACACTTCATTCCACTTGTTATTCAGCTTGGAAATAATCCATGCCAAGATTGGAAAGGAAGGAAGGGAAGACCATATCCCTTATGAAGACATTGCGCTAATAAGTCTTCATTTTCTTTCCATTTATTTCCATATGTATTTAATACTTTGTTTGGGGGTCCAACATATGTATATGTTGGTTCTTTGGGCCATTTGTGTAATAAGTAAACTTCAGACTAAAGGCTTTTCATATATAAGGGACTTAAACAGACTATAATGAGGATTAGATCTGAATTAGAAATCAAATATGGAAGAGTTTTTCTTTTTTCTTATTCTTCGTTTATTCGAGCCAAAACCCTTCACACATAGAAGCCTAGCTCGGTGTTGAAGTTCTGGTTGTATCAAGAAGCTTTCACAATTCTTGTGGTTTACCACATCAATACACCTTCACTCCATTGTTGGAACCTAGATCGAGCATCTCTTTAGGTTTCCTAGCACTAAACCTTCGCTTCTATCCATTATTCAACTTAAGATTAGATAGAGAATCTCTCCAATTCTCAGCTCCATATCCGAATCAAGCCTTGAAGAAGGAGCTTCCTTCTAGGTTGTTTCGTTTCTATATAGGGTGTGGGCAAGTTTTGAGGACGAAAATTATAGAAGAGGGAAGGGATAATGGGCCCCAAGCCCTAGCGCACACGAAAGAAGGAAGGGAGCGCACATTTACAAGGGATTGGGTCTCCATTAAACAAACAAATGTGTGAGAGCTTCTAAACAACCTTTGAATCTCTTTGACCTGAACCAGCTTTGGGAAGTAAGGACATTGTGTCTCCACCCTCACACAAGTGTGAAGACACCCCTAAGTCAATAGAAGAAACTTTACTCTTTTTCCTACTTTTGTTTGATCGATAAGCTATACCGTGGGAGTTGTAATGAGGCAGCAAGATCTAGTATATCTACACTTCATTCCACTTGTTATTCAGCTTGGAAATAATCCATGCCAAGATTGGAAAGGAAGGAAGGGAAGACCATATCCCTTATGAAGACATTGCGCTAATAAGTCTTCATTTTCTTTCCATTTATTTCCATATGTATTTAATACTTTGTTTGGGGGTCCAACATATGTATATGTTGGTTCTTTGGGCCATTTGTGTAATAAGTAAACTTCAGACTAAAGGCTTTTCATATATAAGGGACTTAAACAGACTATAATGAGGATTAGATCTGAATTAGAAATCAAATATGGAAGAGTTTTTCTTTTTTCTTATTCTTCATTTATTCGAGCCAAAACCCTTCACACTTAGAAGCCTAGCTCGGTGTTGAAGTTCTGGTTGTATCAAGAAGCTTTCACAATTCTTGTGGTTCACCACATCAATACACCTTCACTCCATTGTTGGAACCTAGATCGAGCATCTCTTTAGGTTTCCTAGCACTAAACCTTTGCTTCTATCCATTATTCAACTTAAGATTAGATAGAGAATCTCTCCAATTCTCAGCTCCATATCCGAATCAAGCCTTGAAGAAGGAGCTTCCTTCTATGTTGTTTCGTTTCTATATAGGGTGTGAGCAAGTTTTGAGGACGAAAATTATAGAAGAGGGAAGGGATAATGGGCCCCAAGCCCTAGCGCACACGAAAGAAGGAAGGGAGCGCACATTTACAAGGGATTGGGTCTCCATTAAACAAACAAATGTGTGAGAGCTTCTAAACAACCTTTGAATCTCTTTGACCTGAACCAGCTTTGGGAAGTAAGGACATTGTGTCTCCACCCTCACACAAGTGTGAAGACACCCCTAAGTCAATAGAAGAAACTTTACTCTTTTTCCTACTTTTGTTTGATCGATAAGCTATACCGTGGGAGTTGTAATGAGGCAGCAAGATCTAGTATATCTACACTTCATTCCACTTGTTATTCAGCTTGGAAATAATCCATGCCAAGATTGGAAAGGAAGGAAGGGAAGACCATATCCCTTATGAAGACATTGCGCTAATAAGTCTTCATTTTCTTTCCATTTATTTCCATATGTATTTAATACTTTGTTTGGGGGTCCAACATATGTATATGTTGGTTCTTTGGGCCATTTGTGTAATAAGTAAACTTCAGACTAAAGGCTTTTCATATATAAGGGACTTAAACAGACTATAATGAGGATTAGATCTGAATTAGAAATCAAATATGGAAGAGTTTTTCTTTTTTCTTATTCTTCATTTATTCGAGCCAAAACCCTTCACACTTAGAAGCCTAGCTCGGTGTTGAAGTTCTGGTTGTATCAAGAAGCTTTCACAATTCTTGTGGTTCACCACATCAATACACCTTCACTCCATTGTTGGAACCTAGATCGAGCATCTCTTTAAGTTTCCTAGCACTAAACCTTCGCTTCTATCCATTATTCAACTTAAGATTAGATAGAGAATCTCTCCAATTCTCAGCTCCATATCCGGATCAAGCCTTGAAGAAGGAGCTTCCTGCTAGGTTGTTTCGTTTCTATATAAGGTGTGGGCAAGTTTTGAGGACGAAAATTATAGAAGAGGGAAGGGATGATGGGCCCCAAGCCCTAGCGCACACGAAAGAAGGAAGGGAGCGCACATTTACAAGGGATTGGGTCTCCATTAAACAAACAAATGTGTGAGAGCTTCTAAACAACCTTTGAATCTCTTTGACCTGAACCAGCTTTGGGAAGTAAGGACATTGTGTCTCCACCCTCACACAAGTGTGAAGATTCCCCTAAGTCAATAGAAGAAACTTTACTCTTTTTCCTACTTTTGTTTGATCGATAAGCTATACCGTGGGAGTTGTAATGAGGCAGCAAGATCTAGTATATCTACACTTCATTCCACTTGTTATTCAGCTTGGAAATAATCCATGCCAAGATTGGAAAGGAAGGAAGGGAAGACCATATCTCTTATGAAGACATTGCGCTAATAAGTCTTCATTTTCTTTCCATTTATTTCCATATGTATTTAATACTTTGTTTGGGGGTCCAACATATGTATATGTTGGTTCTTTGGGCCATTTGTGTAATAAGTAAACTTCAGACTAAAGGCTTTTCATATATAAGGGACTTAAACAGACTATAATGAGGATTAGATCTGAATTAGAAATCAAATATGGAAGAGTTTTTCTTTTTTCTTATTCTTCGTTTATTCGAGCCAAAACCCTTCACACATAGAAGCCTAGCTCGGTGTTGAAGTTCTGGTTGTATCAAGAAGCTTTCACAATTCTTGTGGTTCACCACATCAATACACCTTCACTCCATTGTTGGAACCTAGATCGAGCATCTCTTTAGGTTTCCTAGCACTAAACCTTCGCTTCTATCCATTATTCAGCTTAAGATTAGACAGAATCTCTCCAATTCTCAGCTCCATATCCGGATCAAGCCTTGAAGAAGGAGCTTCCTGCTAGGTTGTTTCGTTTCTATATAAGGTGTGGGCAAGTTTTGAGGACGAAAATTATAGAAGAGGGAAGGGATGATGGGCCCCAAGCCCTAGCGCACACGAAAGAAGGAAGGGAGCGCACATTTACAAGGGATTGGGTCTCCATTAAACAAACAAATGTGTGAGAGCTTCTAAACAACCTTTGAATCTCTTTGACCTGAACCAGCTTTGGGAAGTAAGGACATTGTGTCTCCACCCTCACACAAGTGTGAAGACACCCCTAAGTCAATAGAAGAAACTTTACTCTTTTTCCTACTTTTGTTTGATCGATAAGCTATACCGTGGAAGTTGTAATGAGGCAGCAAGATCTAGTATATCTACACTTCATTCCACTTGTTATTCAGCTTGGAAATAATCCAAGCCAAGATTGGAAAGGAAGGAAGGGAAGACCATATCCCTTATGAAGACATTGCGCTAATAAGTCTTCATTTTCTTTCCATTTATTTCCATATGTATTTAATACTTTGTTTGGGGGTCCAACATATGTATATGTTGGTTCTTTGGGCCATTTGTGTAATAAGTAAACTTCAGACTAAAGGCTTTTCATATATAAGGGACTTAAACAGACTATAATGAGGATTAGATCTGAATTAGAAATCAAATATGGAAGAGTTTTTCTTTTTTCTTATTCTTCATTTATTCGAGCCAAAACCCTTCACACTTAGAAGCCTAGCTCGGTGTTGAAGTTCTGGTTGTATCAAGAAGCTTTCACAATTCTTGTGGTTCACCACATCAATACACCTTCACTCCATTGTTGGAACCTAGATCGAGCATCTCTTTAGGTTTCCTAGCACTAAACCTTCGCTTCTATCCATTATTCAACTTAAGATTAGATAGAGAATCTCTCCAATTCTCAGCTCCATATCCGGATCAAGCCTTGAAGAAGGAGCTTCCTGCTAGGTTGTTTCGTTTCTATATAAGGTGTGGGCAAGTTTTGAGGACGAAAATTATAGAAGAAGGAAGGGATGATGGGCCCCAAGCCCTAGCGCACACGAAAGAAGGAAGGGAGCGCACATTTACAAGGGGTTGGGTCTCCATTAAACAAACAAATGTGTGAGAGCTTCTAAACAACCTTTGAATCTCTTTGACCTGAACCAGCTTTGGGAAGTAAGGACATTGTGTCTCCACCCTCACACAAGTGTGAAGACACCCCTAAGTCAATAGAAGAAACTTTACTCTTTTTCCTACTTTTGTTTGATCGATAAGCTATACCGTGGGAGTTGTAATGAGGCAGCAAGATCTAGTATATCTACACTTCATTCCACTTGTTATTCAGCTTGGAAATAATCCATGCCAAGATTGGAAAGGAAGGAAGGGAAGACCATATCCCTTATGAAGACATTGCGCTAATAAGTCTTCATTTTCTTTCCATTTATTTCCATATGTATTTAATACTTTGTTTGGGGGTCCAACATATGTATATGTTGGTTCTTTGGGCCATTTGTGTAATAAGTAAACTTTAGACTAAACGCTTTTCATATATAAGGGACTTAAACAGACTATAATGAGGATTAGATCTGAATTAGAAATCAAATATGGAAGAGTTTTTCTTTTTTCTTATTCTTCGTTTATTCGAGCCAAAACCCTTCACACATAGAAGCCTAGCTCGGTGTTGAAGTTCTGGTTGTATCAAGAAGCTTTCACAATTCTTGTGGTTTACCACATCAATACACCTTCACTCCATTGTTGGAACCTAGATCGAGCATCTCTTTAGGTTTCCTAGCACTAAACCTTCGCTTCTATCCATTATTCAACTTAAGATTAGATAGAGAATCTCTCCAATTCTCAGCTCCATATCCGAATCAAGCCTTGAAGAAGGAGCTTCCTTCTAGGTTGTTTCGTTTCTATATAGGGTGTGGGCAAGTTTTGAGGACGAAAATTATAGAAGAGGGAAGGGATGATGGGCCCCAAGCCCTAGCGCACACGAAAGAAGGAAGGGAGCGCACATTTACAAGGGATTGGGTCTCCATTAAACAAACAAATGTGTGAGAGCTTCTAAACAACCTTTGAATCTCTTTGACCTGAACCAGCTTTGGGAAGTAAGGACATTGTGTCTCCACCCTCACACAAGTGTGAAGACACCCCTAAGTCAATAGAAGAAACTTTACTCTTTTTCCTACTTTTGTTTGATCGATAAGCTATACCGTGGGAGTTGTAATGAGGCAGCAAGATCTAGTATATCTACACTTCATTCCACTTGTTATTCAGCTTGGAAATAATCCATGCCAAGATTGGAAAGGAAGGAAGGGAAGACCATATCCCTTATGAAGACATTGCGCTAATAAGTCTTCATTTTCTTTCCATTTATTTCCATATGTATTTAATACTTTGTTTGGGGGTCCAACATATGTATATGTTGGTTCTTTGGGCCATTTGTGTAATAAGTAAACTTCAGACTAAAGGCTTTTCATATATAAGGGACTTAAACAGACTATAATGAGGATTAGATCTGAACTAGAAATCAAATATGGAAGAGTTTTTCTTTTTTCTTATTCTTCATTTATTCGAGCCAAAACCCTTCACACATAGAAGCCTAGCTCGGTGTTGAAGCTCTGGTTGTATCAAGAAGTTTTCACAATTCTTGTGGTTCACCACATCAATACACCTTCACTCCATTGTTGGAACCTAGATCGAGCATCTCTTTAGGTTTCCTAGCACTAAACCTTCGCTTCTATCCATTATTCAGCTTAAGATTAGATAGAGAATCTCTCCAATTCTCAGCTCCATATCCGGATCAAGCCTTGAAGAAGGAGCTTCCTGCTAGGTTGTTTCGTTTCTATATAAGGTGTGGGCAATTTTTGAGGACGAAAATTATAGAAGAGGGAAGGGATGATGGGCCCCAAGCCCTAGCGCACACGAAAGAAGGAAGGGAGCGCACATTTACAAGGGATTGGGTCTCCATTAAACAAACAAATGTGTGAGAGCTTCTAAACAACCTTTGAATCTCTTTGACCTGAACCAGCTTTGGGAAGTAAGGACATTGTGTCTCCACCCTCACACAAGTGTGAAGACACCCCTAAGTCAATAGAAGAAACTTTACTCTTTTTCCTACTTTTGTTTGATCGATAAGCTATACCGTGGGAGTTGTAATGAGGCAGCAAGATCTAGTATATCTACACTTCATTCCACTTGTTATTCAGCTTGGAAATAATCCATGCCAAGATTGGAAAGGAAGGAAGGGAAGACCATATCCCTTATGAAGACATTGCGCTAATAAGTCTTCATTTTCTTTCCATTTATTTCCATATGTATTTAATACTTTGTTTGGGGGTCCAACATATGTATATGTTGGTTCTTTGGGCCATTTGTGTAATAAGTAAACTTCAGACTAAAGGCTTTTCATATATAAGGGATTTAAACAGACTATAATGAGGATTAGATCTGAATTAGAAATCAAATATGGAAGAGTTTTTCTTTTTTCTTATTCTTCGTTTATTCGAGCCAAAACCCTTCACTCATAGAAGCCTAGCTCGGTGTTGAAGTTCTGGTTGTATCAAGAAGCTTTCACAATTCTTGTGGTTTACCACATCAATACACCTTCACTCCATTGTTGGAACCTAGATCGAGCATCTCTTTAGGTTTCCTAGCACTAAACCTTCGCTTCTATCCATTATTCAACTTAAGATTAGATAGAGAATCTCTCCAATTCTCAGCTCCATATCCGAATCAAGCCTTGAAGAAGGAGCTTCCTTCTAGGTTGTTTCGTTTCTATATAGGGTGTGGGCAAGTTTTGAGGACGAAAATTATAGAAGAGGGAAGGGATGATGGGCCCCAAGCCCTAGCGCACACGAAAGAAGGAAGGGAGCGCACATTTACAAGGGATTGGGTCTCCATTAAACAAACAAATGTGTGAGAGCTTCTAAACAACCTTTGAATCTCTTTGACCTGAACCAGCTTTGGGAAGTAAGGACATTGTGTCTCCACCCTCACACAAGTGTGAAGACACCCCTAAGTCAATAGAAGAAACTTTACTCTTTTTCCTACTTTTGTTTGATCGATAAGCTATACCGTGGGAGTTGTAATGAGGCAGCAAGATCTAGTATATCTACACTTCATTCCACTTGTTATTCAGCTTGGAAATAATCCATGCCAAGATTGGAAAGGAAGGAAGGGAAGACCATATCCCTTATGAAGACATTGCGCTAATAAGTCTTCATTTTCTTTCCATTTATTTCCATATGTATTTAATACTTTGTTTGGGGGTCCAACATATGTATATGTTGGTTCTTTGGGCCATTTGTGTAATAAGTAAACTTCAGACTAAAGGCTTTTAATATATAAGGGACTTAAACAGACTATAATGAGGATTAGATCTGAACTAGAAATCAAATATGGAAGAGTTTTTCTTTTTTCTTATTCTTCATTTATTCGAGCAAAAACCCTTCACACATAGAAGCCTAGCTCGGTGTTGAAGCTCTGGTTGTATCAAGAAGTTTTCACAATTCTTGTGGTTCACCACATCAATACACCTTCACTCCATTGTTGGAACCTAGATCGAGCATCTCTTTAGGTTTCCTAGCACTAAACCTTCGCTTCTATCCATTATTCAGCTTAAGATTAGATAGAGAATCTCTCCAATTCTCAGCTCCATATCCGGATCAAGCCTTGAAGAAGGAGCTTCCTGCTAGGTTGTTTCGTTTCTATAGAAGGTGTGGGCAATTTTTGAGGACGAAAATTATAGAAGAGGGAAGGGATAATGGGCCCCAAGCCCTAGCGCACACGAAAGAAGGAAGGGAGCGCACATTTACAAGGGATTGGGTCTCCATTAAACAAACAAATGTGTGAGAGCTTCTAAACAACCTTTGAATCTCTTTGACCTGAACCAGCTTTGGGAAGTAAGGACATTGTGTCTCCACCCTCACACAAGTGTGAAGACACCCCTAAGTCAATAGAAGAAACTTTACTCTTTTTCCTACTTTTGTTTGATCGATAAGCTATACCGTGGGAGTTGTAATGAGGCAGCAAGATCTAGTATATCTACACTTCATTCCACTTGTTATTCAGCTTGGAAATAATCCATGCCAAGATTGGAAAGGAAGGAAGGGAAGACCATATCCCTTATGAAGACATTGCGCTAATAAGTCTTCATTTTCTTTCCATTTATTTCCATATGTATTTAATACTTTGTTTGGGGGTCCAACATATGTATATGTTGGTTCTTTGGGCCATTTGTGTAATAAGTAAACTTCAGACTAAAGGCTTTTCATATATAAGGGACTTAAACAGACTATAATGAGGATTAGATCTGAACTAGAAATCAAATATGGAAGAGTTTTTCTTTTTTCTTATTCTTCATTTATTCGAGCCAAAACCCTTCACACATAGAAGCCTAGCTCGGTGTTGAAGTTCTGGTTGTATCAAGAAGCTTTCACAATTCTTGTGGTTCACCACATCAATACACCTTCACTCCATTGTTGGAACCTATATCGAGCATCTCTTTAGGTTTCCTAGCACTAAACCTTTGCTTCTATCCATTATTCAACTTAAGATTAGATAGAGAATCTCTCCAATTTTCAGCTCCATATCCGAATCAAGCCTTGAAGAAGGAGCTTCCTTCTAGGTTGTTTCGTTTCTATATAAGGTGTGGGCAAGTTTTGAGGACGAAAATTATAGAAGAGGGAAGGGATGATGGGCCCCAAGCCCTAGCGCACACGAAAGAAGGAAGGGAGCGCACATTTACAAGGGATTGGGTCTCCATTAAACAAACAAATGTGTGAGAGCTTCTAAACAACCTTTGAATCTCTTTGACCTGAACCAACTTTGGGAAGTAAGGACATTGTGTCTCCACCCTCACACAAGTGTGAAGACACCCCTAAGTCAATAGAAGAAACTTTACTCTTTTTCCTACTTTTGTTTGATCGATAAGCTATACCGTGGGAGTTGTAATGAGGCAGCAAGATCTAGTATATCTACACTTCATTCCACTTGTTATTCAGCTTGGAAATAATCCATGCCAAGATTGGAAAGGAAGGAAGGGAAGACCATATCCCTTATGAAGACATTGCGCTAATAAGTCTTCATTTTCTTTCCATTTATTTCCATATGTATTTAATACTTTGTTTGGGGGTCCAACATATGTATATGTTGGTTCTTTGGGCCATTTGTGTAATAAGTAAACTTCAGACTAAAGGCTTTTCATATATAAGGGACTTAAACAGACTATAATGAGGATTAGATCTGAACTAGAAATCAAATATGGAAGAGTTTTTCTTTTTTCTTATTCTTTATTTATTCGAGCCAAAACCCTTCACACTTAGAAGCCTAGCTCGGTGTTGAAGTTCTGGTTGTATCAAGAAGCTTTCACAATTCTTGTGGTTCACCACATCAATACACCTTCACTCCATTGTTGGAACCTATATCGAGCAATTCTTTAGGTTTCGTAGCACTAAACCTTCGCTTCTGTCCATTATTCAACTTAAGATTAGATAGAGAATCTCTCCAATTCTCAGCTCCATATCCGGATCAAGCCTTGAAGAAGGAGCTTCCTGCTAGGTTGTTTCGTTTCTATATAAGGTGTGGGCAATTTTTGAGGACGAAAATTATAGAAGAGGGAAGGGATGATGGGCCCCAAGCCCTAGCGCACACGAAAGAAGGAAGGGAGCGCACATTTACAAGGGATTGGGTCTCCATTAAACAAACAAATGTGTGAGAGCTTCTAAACAACCTTTGAATCTCTTTGACCTGAACCAGCTTTGGGAAGTAAGGACATTGTGTCTCCACCCTCACACAAGTGTGAAGACACCCCTAAGTCAATAGAAGAAACTTTACTCTTTTTCCTACTTTTGTTTGATCGATAAGCTATACCGTGGGAGTTGTAATGAGGCAGCAAGATCTAGTATATCTACACTTCATTCCACTTGTTATTCAGCTTGGAAATAATCCATGCCAAGATTGGAAAGGAAGGAAGGGAAGACCATATCCCTTATGAAGACATTGCGCTAATAAGTCTTCATTTTCTTTCCATTTATTTCCATATGTATTTAATACTTTGTTTGGGGGTCCAACATATGTATATGTTGGTTCTTTGGGCCATTTGTGTAATAAGTAAACTTCAGACTAAAGGCTTTTCATATATAAGGGACTTAAACAGACTATAATGAGGATTAGATCTGAACTAGAAATCAAATATGGAAGAGTTTTTCTTTTTTCTTATTCTTCATTTATTCGAGCCAAAACCCTTCACACATAGAAGCCTAGCTCGGTGTTGAAGTTCTGGTTGTATCAAGAAGCTTTCACAATTCTTGTGGTTCACCACATCAATACACCTTCACTCCATTGTTGGAACCTATATCGAGCAATTCTTTAGGTTTCGTAGCACTAAACCTTCGCTTCTGTCCATTATTCAACTTAAGATTAGATAGAGAATCTCTCCAATTCTCAGCTCCATATCCGGATCAAGCCTTGAAGAAGGAGCTTCCTGCTAGGTTGTTTCGTTTCTATATAAGGTGTGGGCAATTTTTGAGGACGAAAATTATAGAAGAGGGAAGGGATGATGGGCCCCAAGCCCTAGCGCACACGAAAGAAGGAAGGGAGCGCACATTTACAAGGGATTGGGTCTCCATTAAACAAACAAATGTGTGAGAGCTTCTAAACAACCTTTGAATCTCTTTGACCTGAACCAGCTTTGGGAAGTAAGGACATTGTGTCTCCACCCTCACACAAGTGTGAAGACACCCCTAAGTCAATAGAAGAAACTTTACTCTTTTTCCTACTTTTGTTTGATCGATAAGCTATACCGTGGGAGTTGTAATGAGGCAGCAAGATCTAGTATATCTACACTTCATTCCACTTGTTATTCAGCTTGGAAATAATCCATGCCAAGATTGGAAAGGAAGGAAGGGAAGACCATATCCCTTATGAAGACATTGCGCTAATAAGTCTTCATTTTCTTTCCATTTATTTCCATATGTATTTAATACTTTGTTTGGGGGTCCAACATATGTATATGTTGGTTCTTTGGGCCATTTGTGTAATAAGTAAACTTCAGACTAAAGGCTTTTCATATATAAGGGACTTAAACAGACTATAATGAGGATTAGATCTGAACTAGAAATCAAATATGGAAGAGTTTTTCTTTTTTCTTATTCTTCATTTATTCGAGCCAAAACCCTTCACACATAGAAGCCTAGCTCGGTGTTGAAGTTCTGGTTGTATCAAGAAGCTTTCACAATTCTTGTGGTTCACCACATATATACACCTTCACTCCATTGTTGGAACCTATATCGAGCATCTCTTTAGGTTTCGTAGCACTAAACCTTCGCTTCTGTCCATTATTCAACTTAAGATTAGATAGAGAATCTCTCCAATTCTCAGCTCCATATCCGGATCAAGCCTTGAAGAAGGAGCTTCCTGCTAGGTTGTTTCGTTTCTATATAAGGTGTGGGCAATTTTTGAGGACGAAAATTATAGAAGAGGGAAGGGATGATGGGCCCCAAGCCCTAGCGCACACGAAAGAAGGAAGGGAGCGCACATTTACAAGGGATTGGGTCTCCATTAAACAAACAAATGTGTGAGAGCTTCTAAACAACCTTTGAATCTCTTTGACCTGAACCAGCTTTGGGAAGTAAGGACATTGTGTCTCCACCCTCACACAAGTGTGAAGACACCCCTAAGTCAATAGAAGAAACTTTACTCTTTTTCCTACTTTTGTTTGATCGATAAGCTATACCGTGGGAGTTGTAATGAGGCAGCAAGATCTAGTATATCTACACTTCATTCCACTTGTTATTTAGCTTGGAAATAATCCATGCCAAGATTGGAAAGGAAGGAAGGGAAGACCATATCCCTTATGAAGACATTGCGCTAATAAGTCTTCATTTTCTTTCCATTTATTTCCATATGTATTTAATACTTTGTTTGGGGGTCCAACATATGTATATGTTGGTTCTTTGGGCCATTTGTGTAATAAGTAAACTTCAGACTAAAGGCTTTTCATATATAAGGGACTTCAACAGACTATAATGAGGATTAGATCTGAACTAGAAATCAAATATGGAAGAGTTTTTCTTTTTTCTTATTCTTCATTTATTCGAGCCAAAACCCTTCACACTTAGAAGCCTAGCTCGGTGTTGAAGTTCTGGTTGTATCAAGAAGCTTTCACAATTCTTGTGGTTCACCACATCAATACACCTTCACTCCATTGTTGGAACCTATATCGAGCATCTCTTTAGGTTTCGTAGCACTAAACCTTCGCTTCTGTCCATTATTCAACTTAAGATTAGATAGAGAATCTCTCCAATTCTCAGCTCCATATCCGGATCAAGCCTTGAAGAAGGAGCTTCCTGCTAGGTTGTTTCGTTTCTATATAAGGTGTGGGCAATTTTTGAGGACGAAAATTATAGAAGAGGGAAGGGATGATGGGCCCCAAGCCCTAGCGCACA
The DNA here is from genome assembly GCA_963922655.1 of Cardamine chenopodiifolia. NCBI lineage: Eukaryota > Viridiplantae > Streptophyta > Magnoliopsida > Brassicales > Brassicaceae > Cardamine > Cardamine chenopodiifolia. The sequence continues at coordinate 8,589,577 of OZ000486.1, read as the reverse complement.
CGAAAGAAGGAAGGGAGCGCACATTTACAAGGGATTGGGTCTCCATTAAACAAACAAATGTGTGAGAGCTTCTAAACAACCTTTGAATCTCTTTGACCTGAACCAGCTTTGGGAAGTAAGGACATTGTGTCTCCACCCTCACACAAGTGTGAAGACACCCCTAAGTCAATAGAAGAAACTTTACTCTTTTTCCTACTTTTGTTTGATCGATAAGCTATACCGTGGGAGTTGTAATGAGGCAGCAAGATCTAGTATATCTACACTTCATTCCACTTGTTATTCAGCTTGGAAATAATCCATGCCAAGATTGGAAAGGAAGGAAGGGAAGACCATATCCCTTATGAAGACATTGCGCTAATAAGTCTTCATTTTCTTTCCATTTATTTCCATATGTATTTAATACTTTGTTTGGGGGTCCAACATATGTATATGTTGGTTCTTTGGGCCATTTGTGTAATAAGTAAACTTCAGACTAAAGGCTTTTCATATATAAGGGACTTAAACAGACTATAATGAGGATTAGATCTGAATTAGAAATCAAATATGGAAGAGTTTTTCTTTTTTCTTATTCTTCATTTATTCGAGCCAAAACCCTTCACACTTAGAAGCCTAGCTCGGTGTTGAAGTTCTGGTTGTATCAAGAAGCTTTCACAATTCTTGTGGTTCACCACATCAATACACCTTCACTCCATTGTTGGAACCTAGATCGAGCATCTCTTTAAGTTTCCTAGCACTAAACCTTCGCTTCTATCCATTATTCAACTTAAGATTAGATAGAGAATCTCTCCAATTCTCAGCTCCATATCCGAATCAAGCCTTGAAGAAGGAGCTTCCTTCTAGGTTGTTTCGTTTCTATATAGGGTGTGGGCAAGTTTTGAGGACGAAAATTATAGAAGAGGGAAGGGATGATGGGCCCCAAGCCCTAGCGCACACGAAAGAAGGAAGGGAGCGCACATTTACAAGGGATTGGGTCTCCATTAAACAAACAAATGTGTGAGAGCTTCTAAACAACCTTTGAATCTCTTTGACCTGAACCAGCTTTGGGAAGTAAGGACATTGTGTCTCCACCCTCACACAAGTGTGAAGACACCCCTAAGTCAATAGAAGAAACTTTACTCTTTTTCCTACTTTTGTTTGATCGATAAGCTATACCGTGGGAGTTGTAATGAGGCAGCAAGATCTAGTATATCTACACTTCATTCCACTTGTTATTCAGCTTGGAAATAATCCATGCCAAGATTGGAAAGGAAGGAAGGGAAGACCATATCCCTTATGAAGACATTGCGCTAATAAGTCTTCATTTTCTTTCCATTTATTTCCATATGTATTTAATACTTTGTTTGGGGGTCCAACATATGTATATGTTGGTTCTTTGGGCCATTTGTGTAATAAGTAAACTTCAGACTAAAGGCTTTTCATATATAAGGGACTTAAACCGACTATAATGAGGATTAGATCTGAATTAGAAATCAAATATGGAAGAGTTTTTCTTTTTTCTTATTCTTCATTTATTCGAGCCAAAACCCTTCACACTTAGAAGTTCTGGTTGTATCAAGAAGCTTTCACAATTCTTGTGGTTCACCACATCAATACACCTTCACTCCATTGTTGGAACCTAGATCGAGCATCTCTTTAGGTTTCCTAGCACTAAACCTTCGCTTCTATCCATTATTCAGCTTAAGATTAGATAGAGAATCTCTCCAATTCTCAGCTCCATATCCGGATCAAGCCTTGAAGAAGGAGCTTCCTGCTAGGTTGTTTCGTTTCTATATAAGGTGTGGGCAAGTTTTGAGGACGAAAATTATAGAAGAGGGAAGGGATGATGGGCCCCAAGCCCTAGCGCACACGAAAGAAGGAAGGGAGCGCACATTTACAAGGGATTGGGTCTCCATTAAACAAACAAATGTGTGAGAGCTTCTAAACAACCTTTGAATCTCTTTGACCTGAACCAGCTTTGGGAAGTAAGGACATTGTGTCTCCACCCTCACACAAGTGTGAAGACACCCCTAAGTCAATAGAAGAAACTTTACTCTTTTTCCTACTTTTGTTTGATCGATAAGCTATACCGTGGGAGTTGTAATGAGGCAGCAAGATCTAGTATATCTACACTTCATTCCACTTGTTATTCAGCTTGGAAATAATCCATGCCAAGATTGGAAAGGAAGGAAGGGAAGACCATATCCCTTATGAAGACATTGCGCTAATAAGTCTTCATTTTCTTTCCATTTATTTCCATATGTATTTAATACTTTGTTTGGGGGTCCAACATATGTATATGTTGGTTCTTTGGGCCATTTGTGTAATAAGTAAACTTCAGACTAAAGGCTTTTCATATATAAGGGACTTAAACAGACTATAATGAGGATTAGATCTGAACTAGAAATCAAATATGGAAGAGTTTTTCTTTTTTCTTATTCTTCATTTATTCGAGCCAAAACCCTTCACACTTAGAAGCCTAGCTCGGTGTTGAAGTTCTGGTTGTATCAAGAAGCTTTCACAATTCTTGTGGTTCACCACATCAATACACCTTCACTCCATTGTTGGAACCTATATCGAGCATCTCTTTAGGTTTCGTAGCACTAAACCTTCGCTTCTGTCCATTATTCAACTTAAGATTAGATAGAGAATCTCTCCAATTCTCAGCTCCATATCCGGATCAAGCCTTGAAGAAGGAGCTTCCTGCTAGGTTGTTTCGTTTCTATATAAGGTGTGGGCAATTTTTGAGGACGAAAATTATAGAAGAGGGAAGGGATGATGGGCCCCAAGCCCTAGCGCACACGAAAGAAGGAAGGGAGCGCACATTTACAAGGGATTGGGTCTCCATTAAACAAACAAATGTGTGAGAGCTTCTAAACAACCTTTGAATCTCTTTGACCTGAACCAGCTTTGGGAAGTAAGGACATTGTGTCTCCACCCTCACACAAGTGTGAAGACACCCCTAAGTCAATAGAAGAAACTTTACTCTTTTTCCTACTTTTGTTTGATCGATAAGCTATACCGTGGGAGTTGTAATGAGGCAGCAAGATCTAGTATATCTACACTTCATTCCACTTGTTATTCAGCTTGGAAATAATCCATGCCAAGATTGGAAAGGAAGGAAGGGAAGACCATATCCCTTATGAAGACATTGCGCTAATAAGTCTTCATTTTCTTTCCATTTATTTCCATATGTATTTAATACTTTGTTTGGGGGTCCAACATATGTATATGTTGGTTCTTTGGGCCATTTGTGTAATAAGTAAACTTCAGACTAAAGGCTTTTCATATATAAGGGACTTAAACAGACTATAATGAGGATTAGATCTGAATTAGAAATCAAATATGGAAGAGTTTTTCTTTTTTCTTATTCTTCATTTATTCGAGCCAAAACCCTTCACACTTAGAAGCCTAGCTCGGTGTTGAAGTTCTGGTTGTATCAAGAAGCTTTCACAATTCTTGTGGTTCACCACATCAATACACCTTCACTCCATTGTTGGAACCTAGATCGAGCATCTCTTTAAGTTTCCTAGCACTAAACCTTCGCTTCTATCCATTATTCAACTTAAGATTAGATAGAGAATCTCTCCAATTCTCAGCTCCATATCCGAATCAAGCCTTGAAGAAGGAGCTTCCTTCTAGGTTGTTTCGTTTCTATATAGGGTGTGGGCAAGTTTTGAGGACGAAAATTATAGAAGAGGGAAGGGATGATGGGCCCCAAGCCCTAGCGCACACGAAAGAAGGAAGGGAGCGCACATTTACAAGGGATTGGGTCTCCATTAAACAAACAAATGTGTGAGAGCTTCTAAACAACCTTTGAATCTCTTTGCCCTGAACCAGCTTTGGGAAGTAAGGACATTGTGTCTCCACCCTCACACAAGTGTGAAGACACCCCTAAGTCAATAGAAGAAACTTTACTCTTTTTCCTACTTTTGTTTGATCGATAAGCTATACCGTGGGAGTTGTAATGAGGCAGCAAGATCTAGTATATCTACACTTCATTCCACTTGTTATTCAGCTTGGAAATAATCCATGCCAAGATTGGAAAGGAAGGAAGGGAAGACCATATCCCTTATGAAGACATTGCGCTAATAAGTCTTCATTTTCTTTCCATTTATTTCCATATGTATTTAATACTTTGTTTGGGGGTCCAACATATGTATATGTTGGTTCTTTGGGCCATTTGTGTAATAAGTAAACTTCAGACTAAAGGCTTTTCATATATAAGGGACTTAAACAGACTATAATGAGGATTAGATCTGAACTAGAAATCAAATATGGAAGAGTTTTTCTTTTTTCTTATTCTTCATTTATTCGAGCCAAAACCCTTCACACATAGAAGCCTAGCTCGGTGTTGAAGTTCTGGTTGTATCAAGAAGCTTTCACAATTCTTGTGGTTCACCACATCAATACACCTTCACTCCATTGTTGGAACCTATATCGAGCAATTCTTTAGGTTTCGTAGCACTAAACCTTCGCTTCTGTCCATTATTCAACTTAAGATTAGATAGAGAATCTCTCCAATTCTCAGCTCCATATCCGGATCAAGCCTTGAAGAAGGAGCTTCCTGCTAGGTTGTTTCGTTTCTATATAAGGTGTGGGCAATTTTTGAGGACGAAAATTATAGAAGAGGGAAGGGATGATGGGCCCCAAGCCCTAGCGCACACGAAAGAAGGAAGGGAGCGCACATTTACAAGGGATTGGGTCTCCATTAAACAAACAAATGTGTGAGAGCTTCTAAAAAACCTTTGAATCTCTTTGACCTGAACCAGCTTTGGGAAGTAAGGACATTGTGTCTCCACCCTCACACAAGTGTGAAGACACCCCTAAGTCAATAGAAGAAACTTTACTCTTTTTCCTACTTTTGTTTGATCGATAAGCTATACCGTGGGAGTTGTAATGAGGCAGCAAGATCTAGTATATCTACACTTCATTCCACTTGTTATTCAGCTTGGAAATAATCCATGCCAAGATTGGAAAGGAAGGAAGGGAAGACCATATCCCTTATGAAGACATTGCGCTAATAAGTCTTCATTTTCTTTCCATTTATTTCCATATGTATTTAATACTTTGTTTGGGGGTCCAACATATGTATATGTTGGTTCTTTGGGCCATTTGTGTAATAAGTAAACTTCAGACTAAAGGCTTTTCATATATAAGGGACTTAAACAGACTATAATGAGGATTAGATCTGAACTAGAAATCAAATATGGAAGAGTTTTTCTTTTTTCTTATTCTTCATTTATTCGAGCCAAAACCCTTCACACATAGAAGCCTAGCTCGGTGTTGAAGTTCTGGTTGTATCAAGAAGCTTTCACAATTCTTGTGGTTCACCACATCAATACACCTTCACTCCATTGTTGGAACCTATATCGAGCATCTCTTTAGGTTTCGTAGCACTAAACCTTCGCTTCTGTCCATTATTCAACTTAAGATTAGATAGAGAATCTCTCCAATTCTCAGCTCCATATCCGGATCAAGCCTTGAAGAAGGAGCTTCCTGCTAGGTTGTTTCGTTTCTATATAAGGTGTGGGCAATTTTTGAGGACGAAAATTATAGAAGAGGGAAGGGATGATGGGCCCCAAGCCCTAGCGCACACGAAAGAAGGAAGGGAGCGCACATTTACAAGGGATTGGGTCTCCATTAAACAAACAAATGTGTGAGAGCTTCTAAACAACCTTTGAATCTCTTTGACCTGAACCAGCTTTGGGAAGTAAGGACATTGTGTCTCCACCCTCACACAAGTGTGAAGACACCCCTAAGTCAATAGAAGAAACTTTACTCTTTTTCCTACTTTTGTTTGATCGATAAGCTATACCGTGGGAGTTGTAATGAGGCAGCAAGATCTAGTATATCTACACTTCATTCCACTTGTTATTTAGCTTGGAAATAATCCATGCCAAGATTGGAAAGGAAGGAAGGGAAGACCATATCCCTTATGAAGACATTGCGCTAATAAGTCTTCATTTTCTTTCCATTTATTTCCATATGTATTTAATACTTTGTTTGGGGGTCCAACATATGTATATGTTGGTTCTTTGGGCCATTTGTGTAATAAGTAAACTTCAGACTAAAGGCTTTTCATATATAAGGGACTTAAACAGACTATAATGAGGATTAGATCTGAACTAGAAATCAAATATGGAAGAGTTTTTCTTTTTTCTTATTCTTCATTTATTCGAGCCAAAACCCTTCACACTTAGAAGCCTAGCTCGGTGTTGAAGTTCTGGTTGTATCAAGAAGCTTTCACAATTCTTGTGGTTCACCACATCAATACACCTTCACTCCATTGTTGGAACCTATATCGAGCATCTCTTTAGGTTTCGTAGCACTAAACCTTCGCTTCTGTCCATTATTCAACTTAAGATTAGATAGAGAATCTCTCCAATTCTCAGCTCCATATCCGGATCAAGCCTTGAAGAAGGAGCTTCCTGCTAGGTTGTTTCGTTTCTATATAAGGTGTGGGCAATTTTTGAGGACGAAAATTATAGAAGAGGGAAGGGATGATGGGCCCCAAGCCCTAGCGCACACGAAAGAAGGAAGGGAGCGCACATTTACAAGGGATTGGGTCTCCATTAAACAAACAAATGTGTGAGAGCTTCTAAACAACCTTTGAATCTCTTTGACCTGAACCAGCTTTGGGAAGTAAGGACATTGTGTCTCCACCCTCACACAAGTGTGAACACACCCCTAAGTCAATAGAAGAAACTTTACTCTTTTTCCTACTTTTGTTTGATCGATAAGCTATACCGTGGGAGTTGTAATGAGGCAGCAAGATCTAGTATATCTACACTTCATTCCACTTGTTATTCAGCTTGGAAATAATCCATGCCAAGATTGGAAAGGAAGGAAGGGAAGACCATATCCCTTATGAAGACATTGCGCTAATAAGTCTTCATTTTCTTTCCATTTATTTCCATATGTATTTAATACTTTGTTTGGGGGTCCAACATATGTATATGTTGGTTCTTTGGGCCATTTGTGTAATAAGTAAACTTCAGACTAAAGGCTTTTCATATATAAGGGACTTAAACAGACTATAATGAGGATTAGATCTGAATTAGAAATCAAATATGGAAGAGTTTTTCTTTTTTCTTATTCTTCATTTATTCGAGCCAAAACCCTTCACACTTAGAAGCCTAGCTCGGTGTTGAAGTTCTGGTTGTATCAAGAAGCTTTCACAATTCTTGTGGTTCACCACATCAATACACCTTCACTCCATTGTTGGAACCTAGATCGAGCATCTCTTTAAGTTTCCTAGCACTAAACCTTCGCTTCTATCCATTATTCAACTTAAGATTAGATAGAGAATCTCTCCAATTCTCAGCTCCATATCCGAATCAAGCCTTGAAGAAGGAGCTTCCTTCTAGGTTGTTTCGTTTCTATATAGGGTGTGGGCAAGTTTTGAGGACGAAAATTATAGAAGAGGGAAGGGATGATGGGCCCCAAGCCCTAGCGCACACGAAAGAAGGAAGGGAGCGCACATTTACAAGGGATTGGGTCTCCATTAAACAAACAAATGTGTGAGAGCTTCTAAACAACCTTTGAATCTCTTTGACCTGAACCAGCTTTGGGAAGTAAGGACATTGTGTCTCCACCCTCACACAAGTGTGAAGACACCCCTAAGTCAATAGAAGAAACTTTACTCTTTTTCCTACTTTTGTTTGATCGATAAGCTATACCGTGGGAGTTGTAATGAGGCAGCAAGATCTAGTATATCTACACTTCATTCCACTTGTTATTCAGCTTGGAAATAATCCATGCCAAGATTGGAAAGGAAGGAAGGGAAGACCATATCCCTTATGAAGACATTGCGCTAATAAGTCTTCATTTTCTTTCCATTTATTTCCATATGTATTTAATACTTTGTTTGGGGGTCCAACATATGTATATGTTGGTTCTTTGGGCCATTTGTGTAATAAGTAAACTTCAGACTAAAGGCTTTTCATATATAAGGGACTTAAACCGACTATAATGAGGATTAGATCTGAATTAGAAATCAAATATGGAAGAGTTTTTCTTTTTTCTTATTCTTCATTTATTCGAGCCAAAACCCTTCACACTTAGAAGTTCTGGTTGTATCAAGAAGCTTTCACAATTCTTGTGGTTCACCACATCAATACACCTTCACTCCATTGTTGGAACCTAGATCGAGCATCTCTTTAGGTTTCCTAGCACTAAACCTTCGCTTCTATCCATTATTCAGCTTAAGATTAGATAGAGAATCTCTCCAATTCTCAGCTCCATATCCGGATCAAGCCTTGAAGAAGGAGCTTCCTGCTAGGTTGTTTCGTTTCTATATAAGGTGTGGGCAAGTTTTGAGGACGAAAATTATAGAAGAGGGAAGGGATGATGGGCCCCAAGCCCTAGCGCACACGAAAGAAGGAAGGGAGCGCACATTTACAAGGGATTGGGTCTCCATTAAACAAACAAATGTGTGAGAGCTTCTAAACAACCTTTGAATCTCTTTGACCTGAACCAGCTTTGGGAAGTAAGGACATTGTGTCTCCACCCTCACACAAGTGTGAAGACACCCCTAAGTCAATAGAAGAAACTTTACTCTTTTTCCTACTTTTGTTTGATCGATAAGCTATACCGTGGGAGTTGTAATGAGGCAGCAAGATCTAGTATATCTACACTTCATTCCACTTGTTATTCAGCTTGGAAATAATCCATGCCAAGATTGGAAAGGAAGGAAGGGAAGACCATATCCCTTATGAAGACATTGCGCTAATAAGTCTTCATTTTCTTTCCATTTATTTCCATATGTATTTAATACTTTGTTTGGGGGTCCAACATATGTATATGTTGGTTCTTTGGGCCATTTGTGTAATAAGTAAACTTCAGACTAAAGGCTTTTCATATATAAGGGACTTAAACAGACTATAATGAGGATTAGATCTGAACTAGAAATCAAATATGGAAGAGTTTTTCTTTTTTCTTATTCTTCATTTATTCGAGCCAAAACCCTTCACACTTAGAAGCCTAGCTCGGTGTTGAAGTTCTGGTTGTATCAAGAAGCTTTCACAATTCTTGTGGTTCACCACATCAATACACCTTCACTCCATTGTTGGAACCTATATCGAGCATCTCTTTAGGTTTCGTAGCACTAAACCTTCGCTTCTGTCCATTATTCAACTTAAGATTAGATAGAGAATCTCTCCAATTCTCAGCTCCATATCCGGATCAAGCCTTGAAGAAGGAGCTTCCTGCTAGGTTGTTTCGTTTCTATATAAGGTGTGGGCAATTTTTGAGGACGAAAATTATAGAAGAGGGAAGGGATGATGGGCCCCAAGCCCTAGCGCACACGAAAGAAGGAAGGGAGCGCACATTTACAAGGGATTGGGTCTCCATTAAACAAACAAATGTGTGAGAGCTTCTAAACAACCTTTGAATCTCTTTGACCTGAACCAGCTTTGGGAAGTAAGGACATTGTGTCTCCACCCTCACACAAGTGTGAAGACACCCCTAAGTCAATAGAAGAAACTTTACTCTTTTTCCTACTTTTGTTTGATCGATAAGCTATACCGTGGGAGTTGTAATGAGGCAGCAAGATCTAGTATATCTACACTTCATTCCACTTGTTATTCAGCTTGGAAATAATCCATGCCAAGATTGGAAAGGAAGGAAGGGAAGACCATATCCCTTATGAAGACATTGCGCTAATAAGTCTTCATTTTCTTTCCATTTATTTCCATATGTATTTAATACTTTGTTTGGGGGTCCAACATATGTATATGTTGGTTCTTTGGGCCATTTGTGTAATAAGTAAACTTCAGACTAAAGGCTTTTCATATATAAGGGACTTAAACAGACTATAATGAGGATTAGATCTGAATTAGAAATCAAATATGGAAGAGTTTTTCTTTTTTCTTATTCTTCATTTATTCGAGCCAAAACCCTTCACACTTAGAAGCCTAGCTCGGTGTTGAAGTTCTGGTTGTATCAAGAAGCTTTCACAATTCTTGTGGTTCACCACATCAATACACCTTCACTCCATTGTTGGAACCTAGATCGAGCATCTCTTTAAGTTTCCTAGCACTAAACCTTCGCTTCTATCCATTATTCAACTTAAGATTAGATAGAGAATCTCTCCAATTCTCAGCTCCATATCCGAATCAAGCCTTGAAGAAGGAGCTTCCTTCTAGGTTGTTTCGTTTCTATATAGGGTGTGGGCAAGTTTTGAGGACGAAAATTATAGAAGAGGGAAGGGATGATGGGCCCCAAGCCCTAGCGCACACGAAAGAAGGAAGGGAGCGCACATTTACAAGGGATTGGGTCTCCATTAAACAAACAAATGTGTGAGAGCTTCTAAACAACCTTTGAATCTCTTTGCCCTGAACCAGCTTTGGGAAGTAAGGACATTGTGTCTCCACCCTCACACAAGTGTGAAGACACCCCTAAGTCAATAGAAGAAACTTTACTCTTTTTCCTACTTTTGTTTGATCGATAAGCTATACCGTGGGAGTTGTAATGAGGCAGCAAGATCTAGTATATCTACACTTCATTCCACTTGTTATTCAGCTTGGAAATAATCCATGCCAAGATTGGAAAGGAAGGAAGGGAAGACCATATCCCTTATGAAGACATTGCGCTAATAAGTCTTCATTTTCTTTCCATTTATTTCCATATGTATTTAATACTTTGTTTGGGGGTCCAACATATGTATATGTTGGTTCTTTGGGCCATTTGTGTAATAAGTAAACTTCAGACTAAAGGCTTTTCATATATAAGGGACTTAAACAGACTATAATGAGGATTAGATCTGAATTAGAAATCAAATATGGAAGAGTTTTTCTTTTTTCTTATTCTTCATTTATTCGAGCCAAAACCCTTCACACTTAGAAGCCTAGCTCGGTGTTGAAGTTCTGGTTGTATCAAGAAGCTTTCACAATTCTTGTGGTTCACCACATCAATACACCTTCACTCCATTGTTGGAACCTAGATCGAGCATCTCTTTAGGTTTCCTAGCACTAAACCTTCGCTTCTATCCATTATTCAACTTAAGATTAGATAGAGAATCTCTCCAATTCTCAGCTCCATATCCGAATCAAGCCTTGAAGAAGGAGCTTCCTTCTAGGTTGTTTCGTTTCTATATAGGGTGTGGGCAAGTTTTGAGGACGAAAATTATAGAAGAGGGAAGGGATGATGGGCCCCAAGCCCTAGCGCACACGAAAGAAGGAAGGGAGCGCACATTTACAAGGGATTGGGTCTCCATTAAACAAACAAATGTGTGAGAGCTTCTAAACAACCTTTGAATCTCTTTGACCTGAACCAGCTTTGGGAAGTAAGGACATTGTGTCTCCACCCTCACACAAGTGTGAAGACACCCCTAATTCAATAGAAGAAACTTTACTCTTTTTCCTACTTTTGTTTGATCGATAAGCTATACCGTGGGAGTTGTAATGAGGCAGCAAGATCTAGTATATCTACACTTCATTCCACTTGTTATTCAGCTTGGAAATAATCCATGCCAAGATTGGAAAGGAAGGAAGGGAAGACCATATCCCTTATGAAGACATTGCGCTAATAAGTCTTCATTTTCTTTCCATTTATTTCCATATGTATTTAATACTTTGTTTGGGGGTCCAACATATGTATATGTTGGTTCTTTGGGCCATTTGTGTAATAAGTAAAATTCAGACTAAAGGCTTTTCATATATAAGGGACTTAAACAGACTATAATGAGGATTAGATCTGAACTAGAAATCAAATATGGAAGAGTTTTTCTTTTTTCTTATTCTTTATTTATTCGAGCCAAAACCCTTCACACTTAGAAGCCTAGCTCGGTGTTGAAGTTCTGGTTGTATCAAGAAGCTTTCACAATTCTTGTGGTTCACCACATCAATACACCTTCACTCCATTGTTGGAACCTATATCGAGCATCTCTTTAGGTTTCCTAGCACTAAACCTTCGCTTCTATCCATTATTCAGCTTAAGATTAGATAGAGAATCTCTCCAATTCTCAGCTCCATATCCGGATCAAGCCTTGAAGAAGGAGCTTCCTGCTAGGTTGTTTCGTTTCTATATAAGGTGTGGGCAAGTTTTGAGGACGAAAATTATAGAAGAGGGAAGGGATGATGGGCCCCAAGCCCTAGCGCACACGAAAGAAGGAAGGGAGCGCACATTTACAAGGGATTGGGTCTCCATTAAACAAACAAATGTGTGAGAGCTTCTAAACAACCTTTGAATCTCTTTGACCTGAACCAGCTTTGGGAAGTAAGGACATTGTGTCTCCACCCTCACACAAGTGTGAAGACACCCCTAAGTCAATAGAAGAAACTTTACTCTTTTTCCTACTTTTGTTTGATCGATAAGCTATACCGTGGGAGTTGTAATGAGGCAGCAAGATCTAGTATATCTACACTTCATTCCACTTGTTATTCAGCTTGGAAATAATCCATGCCAAGATTGGAAAGGAAGGAAGGGAAGACCATATCCCTTATGAAGACATTGCGCTAATAAGTCTTCATTTTCTTTCCATTTATTTCCATATGTATTTAATACTTTGTTTGGGGGTCCTACATATGTATATGTTGGTTCTTTGGGCCATTTGTGTAATAAGTAAAATTCAGACTAAAGGCTTTTCATATATAAGGGACTTAAACAGACTATAATGAGGATTAGATCTGAACTAGAAATCAAATATGGAAGAGTTTTTCTTTTTTCTTATTCTTTATTTATTCGAGCCAAAACCCTTCACACTTAGAAGCCTAGCTCGGTGTTGAAGTTCTGGTTGTATCAAGAAGCTTTCACAATTCTTGTGGTTCACCACATCAATACACCTTCACTCCATTGTTGGAACCTAGATCGAGCATCTCTTTAGGTTTCCTAGCACTAAACCTTCGCTTCTATCCATTATTCAGCTTAAGATTAGATAGAGAATCTCTCCAATTCTCAGCTCCATATCCGGATCAAGCCTTGAAGAAGGAGCTTCCTGCTAGGTTGTTTCGTTTCTATATAAGGTGTGGGCAAGTTTTGAGGACGAAAATTATAGAAGAGGGAAGGGATGATGGGCCCCAAGCCCTAGCGCACACGAAAGAAGGAAGGGAGCGCACATTTACAAGGGATTGGGTCTCCATTAAACAAACAAATGTGTGAGAGCTTCTAAACAACCTTTGAATCTCTTTGACCTGAACCAGCTTTGGGAAGTAAGGACATTGTGTCTCCACCCTCACACAAGTGTGAAGACACCCCTAAGTCAATAGAAGAAACTTTACTCCTTTTCCTACTTTTGTTTGATCGATAAGCTATACCGTGGGAGTTGTAATGAGGCAGCAAGATCTAGTATATCTACACTTCATTCCACTTGTTATTCAGCTTGGAAATAATCCATGCCAAGATTGGAAAGGAAGGAAGGGAAGACCATATCCCTTATGAAGACATTGCGCTAATAAGTCTTCATTTTCTTTCCATTTATTTCCATATGTATTTAATACTTTGTTTGGGGGTCCAACATATGTATATGTTGGTTCTTTGGGCCATTTGTGTAATAAGTAAACTTCAGACTAAAGGCTTTTCATATATAAGGGACTTAAACAGACTATAATGAGGATTAGATCTGAATTAGAAATCAAATATGGAAGAGTTTTTCTTTTTTCTTATTCTTCATTTATTCGAGCCAAAACCCTTCACACTTAGAAGCCTAGCTCGGTGTTGAAGTTCTGGTTGTATCAAGAAGCTTTCACAATTCTTGTGGTTCACCACATCAATACACCTTCACTCCATTGTTGGAACCTAGATCGAGCATCTCTTTAAGTTTCCTAGCACTAAACCTTCGCTTCTATCCATTATTCAACTTAAGATTAGATAGAGAATCTCTCCAATTCTCAGCTCCATATCCGAATCAAGCCTTGAAGAAGGAGCTTCCTTCTAGGTTGTTTCGTTTCTATATAGGGTGTGGGCAAGTTTTGAGGACGAAAATTATAGAAGAGGGAAGGGATGATGGGCCCCAAGCCCTAGCGCACACGAAAGAAGGAAGGGAGCGCACATTTACAAGGGATTGGGTCTCCATTAAACAAACAAATGTGTGAGAGCTTCTAAACAACCTTTGAATCTCTTTGACCTGAACCAGCTTTGGGAAGTAAGGACATTGTGTCTCCACCCTCACACAAGTGTGAAGACACCCCTAAGTCAATAGAAGAAACTTTACTCTTTTTCCTACTTTTGTTTGATCGATAAGCTATACCGTGGGAGTTGTAATGAGGCAGCAAGATCTAGTATATCTACACTTCATTCCACTTGTTATTCAGCTTGGAAATAATCCATGCCAAGATTGGAAAGGAAGGAAGGGAAGACCATATCCCTTATGAAGACATTGCGCTAATAAGTCTTCATTTTCTTTCCATTTATTTCCATATGTATTTAATACTTTGTTTGGGGGTCCAACATATGTATATGTTGGTTCTTTGGGCCATTTGTGTAATAAGTAAACTTCAGACTAAAGGTTTTTCATATATAAGGGACTTAAACAGACTATAATGAGGATTAGATCTGAATTAGAAATCAAATATGGAAGAGTTTTTCTTTTTTCTTATTCTTCATTTATTCGAGCGAAAACCCTTCACACTTAGAAGCCTAGCTCGGTGTTGAAGTTCTGGTTGTATCAAGAAGCTTTCACAATTCTTGTGGTTCACCACATCAATACACCTTCACTCCATTGTTGGAACCTAGATCGAGCATCTCTTTAGGTTTCCTAGCACTAAACCTTCGCTTCTATCCATTATTCAGCTTAAGATTAGATAGAGAATCTCTCCAATTCTCAGCTCCATATCCGGATCAAGCCTTGAAGAAGGAGCTTCCTGCTAGGTTGTTTCGTTTCTATATAAGGTGTGGGCAAGTTTTGAGGACGAAAATTATAGAAGAGGGAAGGGATGATGGGCCCCAAGCCCTAGCGCACACGAAAGAAGGAAGGGAGCGCACATTTACAAGGGATTGGGTCTCCATTAAACAAACAAATGTGTGAGAGCTTCTAAACAACCTTTGAATCTCTTTGACCTGAACCAGCTTTGGGAAGTAAGGACATTGTGTCTCCACCCTCACACAAGTGTGAAGACACCCCTAAGTCAATAGAAGAAACTTTACTCCTTTTCCTACTTTTGTTTGATCGATAAGCTATACCGTGGGAGTTGTAATGAGGCAGCAAGATCTAGTATATCTACACTTCATTCCACTTGTTATTCAGCTTGGAAATAATCCATGCCAAGATTGGAAAGGAAGGAAGGGAAGACCATATCCCTTATGAAGACATTGCGCTAATAAGTCTTCATTTTCTTTCCATTTATTTCCATATGTATTTAATACTTTGTTTGGGGGTCCAACATATGTATATGTTGGTTCTTTGGGCCATTTGTGTAATAAGTAAACTTCAGACTAAAGGCTTTTCATATATAAGGGACTTAAACAGACTATAATGAGGATTAGATCTGAATTAGAAATCAAATATGGAAGAGTTTTTCTTTTTTCTTATTCTTCATTTATTCGAGCCAAAACCCTTCACACTTAGAAGCCTAGCTCGGTGTTGAAGTTCTGGTTGTATCAAGAAGCTTTCACAATTCTTGTGGTTCACCACATCAATACACCTTCACTCCATTGTTGGAACCTAGATCGAGCATCTCTTTAGGTTTCCTAGCACTAAACCTTCGCTTCTATCCATTATTCAACTTAAGATTAGATAGAGAATCTCTCCAATTCTCAGCTCCATATCCGAATCAAGCCTTGAAGAAGGAGCTTCCTTCTAGGTTGTTTCGTTTCTATATAGGGTGTGGGCAAGTTTTGAGGACGAAAATTATAGAAGAGGGAAGGGATGATGGGCCCCAAGCCCTAGCGCACACGAAAGAAGGAAGGGAGCGCACATTTACAAGGGATTGGGTCTCCATTAAACAAACAAATGTGTGAGAGCTTCTAAACAACCTTTGAATCTCTTTGACCTGAACCAGCTTTGGGAAGTAAGGACATTGTGTCTCCACCCTCACACAAGTGTGAAGACACCCCTAATTCAATAGAAGAAACTTTACTCTTTTTCCTACTTTTGTTTGATCGATAAGCTTATACCGTGGGAGTTGTAATGAGGCAGCAAGATCTAGTATATCTACACTTCATTCCACTTGTTATTCAGCTTGGAAATAATCCATGCCAAGATTGGAAAGGAAGGAAGGGAAGACCATATCCCTTATGAAGACATTGCGCTAATAAGTCTTCATTTTCTTTCCATTTATTTCCATATGTATTTAATACTTTGTTTGGGGGTCCAACATATGTATATGTTGGTTCTTTGGGCCATTTGTGTAATAAGTAAAATTCAGACTAAAGGCTTTTCATATATAAGGGACTTAAACAGACTATAATGAGGATTAGATCTGAACTAGAAATCAAATATGGAAGAGTTTTTCTTTTTTCTTATTCTTTATTTATTCGAGCCAAAACCCTTCACACTTAGAAGCCTAGCTCGGTGTTGAAGTTCTGGTTGTATCAAGAAGCTTTCACAATTCTTGTGGTTCACCACATCAATACACCTTCACTCCATTGTTGGAACCTATATCGAGCATCTCTTTAGGTTTCCTAGCACTAAACCTTCGCTTCTATCCATTATTCAGCTTAAGATTAGATAGAGAATCTCTCCAATTCTCAGCTCCATATCCGGATCAAGCCTTGAAGAAGGAGCTTCCTGCTAGGTTGTTTCGTTTCTATATAAGGTGTGGGCAAGTTTTGAGGACGAAAATTATAGAAGAGGGAAGGGATGATGGGCCCCAAGCCCTAGCGCACACGAAAGAAGGAAGGGAGCGCACATTTACAAGGGATTGGGTCTCCATTAAACAAACAAATGTGTGAGAGCTTCTAAACAACCTTTGAATCTCTTTGACCTGAACCAGCTTTGGGAAGTAAGGACATTGTGTCTCCACCCTCACACAAGTGTGAAGACACCCCTAAGTCAATAGAAGAAACTTTACTCTTTTTCCTACTTTTGTTTGATCGATAAGCTATACCGTGGGAGTTGTAATGAGGCAGCAAGATCTAGTATATCTACACTTCATTCCACTTGTTATTCAGCTTGGAAATAATCCATGCCAAGATTGGAAAGGAAGGAAGGGAAGACCATATCCCTTATGAAGACATTGCGCTAATAAGTCTTCATTTTCTTTCCATTTATTTCCATATGTATTTAATACTTTGTTTGGGGGTCCTACATATGTATATGTTGGTTCTTTGGGCCATTTGTGTAATAAGTAAAATTCAGACTAAAGGCTTTTCATATATAAGGGACTTAAACAGACTATAATGAGGATTAGATCTGAACTAGAAATCAAATATGGAAGAGTTTTTCTTTTTTCTTATTCTTTATTTATTCGAGCCAAAACCCTTCACACTTAGAAGCCTAGCTCGGTGTTGAAGTTCTGGTTGTATCAAGAAGCTTTCACAATTCTTGTGGTTCACCACATCAATACACCTTCACTCCATTGTTGGAACCTAGATCGAGCATCTCTTTAGGTTTCCTAGCACTAAACCTTCGCTTCTATCCATTATTCAGCTTAAGATTAGATAGAGAATCTCTCCAATTCTCAGCTCCATATCCGGATCAAGCCTTGAAGAAGGAGCTTCCTGCTAGGTTGTTTCGTTTCTATATAAGGTGTGGGCAAGTTTTGAGGACGAAAATTATAGAAGAGGGAAGGGATGATGGGCCCCAAGCCCTAGCGCACACGAAAGAAGGAAGGGAGCGCACATTTACAAGGGATTGGGTCTCCATTAAACAAACAAATGTGTGAGAGCTTCTAAACAACCTTTGAATCTCTTTGACCTGAACCAGCTTTGGGAAGTAAGGACATTGTGTCTCCACCCTCACACAAGTGTGAAGACACCCCTAAGTCAATAGAAGAAACTTTACTCCTTTTCCTACTTTTGTTTGATCGATAAGCTATACCGTGGGAGTTGTAATGAGGCAGCAAGATCTAGTATATCTACACTTCATTCCACTTGTTATTCAGCTTGGAAATAATCCATGCCAAGATTGGAAAGGAAGGAAGGGAAGACCATATCCCTTATGAAGACATTGCGCTAATAAGTCTTCATTTTCTTTCCATTTATTTCCATATGTATTTAATACTTTGTTTGGGGGTCCAACATATGTATATGTTGGTTCTTTGGGCCATTTGTGTAATAAGTAAACTTCAGACTAAAGGCTTTTCATATATAAGGGACTTAAACAGACTATAATGAGGATTAGATCTGAATTAGAAATCAAATATGGAAGAGTTTTTCTTTTTTCTTATTCTTCATTTATTCGAGCCAAAACCCTTCACACTTAGAAGCCTAGCTCGGTGTTGAAGTTCTGGTTGTATCAAGAAGCTTTCACAATTCTTGTGGTTCACCACATCAATACACCTTCACTCCATTGTTGGAACCTAGATCGAGCATCTCTTTAAGTTTCCTAGCACTAAACCTTCGCTTCTATCCATTATTCAACTTAAGATTAGATAGAGAATCTCTCCAATTCTCAGCTCCATATCCGAATCAAGCCTTGAAGAAGGAGCTTCCTTCTAGGTTGTTTCGTTTCTATATAGGGTGTGGGCAAGTTTTGAGGACGAAAATTATAGAAGAGGGAAGGGATGATGGGCCCCAAGCCCTAGCGCACACGAAAGAAGGAAGGGAGCGCACATTTACAAGGGATTGGGTCTCCATTAAACAAACAAATGTGTGAGAGCTTCTAAACAACCTTTGAATCTCTTTGACCTGAACCAGCTTTGGGAAGTAAGGACATTGTGTCTCCACCCTCACACAAGTGTGAAGACACCCCTAAGTCAATAGAAGAAACTTTACTCTTTTTCCTACTTTTGTTTGATCGATAAGCTATACCGTGGGAGTTGTAATGAGGCAGCAAGATCTAGTATATCTACACTTCATTCCACTTGTTATTCAGCTTGGAAATAATCCATGCCAAGATTGGAAAGGAAGGAAGGGAAGACCATATCCCTTATGAAGACATTGCGCTAATAAGTCTTCATTTTCTTTCCATTTATTTCCATATGTATTTAATACTTTGTTTGGGGGTCCAACATATGTATATGTTGGTTCTTTGGGCCATTTGTGTAATAAGTAAACTTCAGACTAAAGGCTTTTCATATATAAGGGACTTAAACAGACTATAATGAGGATTAGATCTGAATTAGAAATCAAATATGGAAGAGTTTTTCTTTTTTCTTATTCTTCATTTATTCGAGCGAAAACCCTTCACACTTAGAAGCCTAGCTCGGTGTTGAAGTTCTGGTTGTATCAAGAAGCTTTCACAATTCTTGTGGTTCACCACATCAATACACCTTCACTCCATTGTTGGAACCTAGATCGAGCATCTCTTTAGGTTTCCTAGCACTAAACTTTCGCTTCTATCCATTATTCAACTTAAGATTAGATAGAGAATCTCTCCAATTCTCAGCTCCATATCCGAATCAAGCCTTGAAGAAGGAGCTTCCTTCTAGGTTGTTTCGTTTCTATATAGGGTGTGGGCAAGTTTTGAGGACGAAAATTATAGAAGAGGGAAGGGATGATGGGCCCCAAGCCCTAGCGCACACGAAAGAAGGAAGGGAGCGCACATTTACAAGGGATTGGGTCTCCATTAAACAAACAAATGTGTGAGAGCTTCTAAACAACCTTTGAATCTCTTTGACCTGAACCAGCTTTGGGAAGTAAGGACATTGTGTCTCCACCCTCACACAAGTGTGAAGACACCCCTAAGTCAATAGAAGAAACTTTACTCTTTTTCCTACTTTTGTTTGATCGATAAGCTATACCGTGGGAGTTGTAATGAGGCAGCAAGATCTAGTATATCTACACTTCATTCCACTTGTTATTCAGCTTGGAAATAATCCATGCCAAGATTGGAAAGGAAGGAAGGGAAGACCATATCCCTTATGAAGACATTGCGCTAATAAGTCTTCATTTTCTTTCCATTTATTTCCATATGTATTTAATACTTTGTTTGGGGGTCCAACATATGTATATGTTGGTTCTTTGGGCCATTTGTGTAATAAGTAAAATTCAGACTAAAGGCTTTTCATATATAAGGGACTTAAACAGACTATAATGAGGATTAGATCTAAACTAGAAATCAAATATGGAAGAGTTTTTCTTTTTTCTTATTCTTTATTTATTCGAGCCAAAACCCTTCACACTTAGAAGCCTAGCTCGGTGTTGAAGTTCTGGTTGTATCAAGAAGCTTTCACAATTCTTGTGGTTCACCACATCAATACACCTTCACTCCATTGTTGGAACCTAGATCGAGCATCTCTTTAGGTTTCCTAGCACTAAACCTTCGCTTCTATCCATTATTCAGCTTAAGATTAGATAGAGAATCTCTCCAATTCTCAGCTCCATATCCGGATCAAGCCTTGAAGAAGGAGCTTCCTGCTAGGTTGTTTCGTTTCTATATAAGGTGTGGGCAAGTTTTGAGGACGAAAATTATAGAAGAGGGAAGGGATGATGGGCCCCAAGCCCTAGCGCACACGAAAGAAGGAAGGGAGCGCACATTTACAAGGGATTGGGTCTCCATTAAACAAACAAATGTGTGAGAGCTTCTAAACAACCTTTGAATCTATTTGACCTGAACCAGCTTTGGGAAGTAAGGACATTGTGTCTCCACCCTCACACAAGTGTGAAGACACCCCTAAGTCAATAGAAGAAACTTTACTCTTTTTCCTACTTTTGTTTGATCGATAAGCTATACCGTGGGAGTTGTAATGAGGCAGCAAGATCTAGTATATCTACACTTCATTCCACTTGTTATTCAGCTTGGAAATAATCCATGCCAAGATTGGAAAGGAAGGAAGGGAAGACCATATCCCTTATGAAGACATTGCGCTAATAAGTCTTCATTTTCTTTCCATTTATTTCCATATGTATTTAATACTTTGTTTGGGGGTCCTACATATGTATATGTTGGTTCTTTGGGCCATTTGTGTAATAAGTAAAATTCAGACTAAAGGCTTTTCATATATAAGGGACTTAAACAGACTATAATGAGGATTAGATCTGAACTAGAAATCAAATATGGAAGAGTTTTTCTTTTTTCTTATTCTTTATTTATTCGAGCCAAAACCCTTCACACTTAGAAGCCTAGCTCGGTGTTGAAGTTCTGGTTGTATCAAGAAGCTTTCACAATTCTTGTGGTTCACCACATCAATACACCTTCACTCCATTGTTGGAACCTAGATCGAGCATCTCTTTAGGTTTCCTAGCACTAAACCTTCGCTTCTATCCATTATTCAGCTTAAGATTAGATAGAGAATCTCTCCAATTCTCAGCTCCATATCCGGATCAAGCCTTGAAGAAGGAGCTTCCTGCTAGGTTGTTTTGTTTCTATATAAGGTGTGGGCAAGTTTTGAGGACGAAAATTATAGAAGAGGGAAGGGATGATGGGCCCCAAGCCCTAGCGCACACGAAAGAAGGAAGGGAGCGCACATTTACAAGGGATTGGGTCTCCATTAAACAAACAAATGTGTGAGAGCTTCTAAACAACCTTTGAATCTCTTTGACCTGAACCAGCTTTGGGAAGTAAGGACATTGTGTCTCCACCCTCACACAAGTGTGAAGACACCCCTAAGTCAATAGAAGAAACTTTACTCCTTTTCCTACTTTTGTTTGATCGATAAGCTATACCGTGGGAGTTGTAATGAGGCAGCAAGATCTAGTATATCTACACTTCATTCCACTTGTTATTCAGCTTGGAAATAATCCATGCCAAGATTGGAAAGGAAGGAAGGGAAGACCATATCCCTTATGAAGACATTGCGCTAATAAGTCTTCATTTTCTTTCCATTTATTTCCATATGTATTTAATACTTTGTTTGGGGGTCCAACATATGTATATGTTGGTTCTTTGGGCCATTTGTGTAATAAGTAAACTTCAGACTAAAGGCTTTTCATATATAAGGGACTTAAACAGACTATAATGAGGATTAGATCTGAACTAGAAATCAAATATGGAAGAGTTTTTCTTTTTTCTTATTCTTCATTTATTCGAGCCAAAACCCTTCACTGTAAGAATTAGAGAGATTATGCGGAATATAAGAGATTAAACATGAGAGAATAATGTAAATGACATGGAGAATATGCAAGTATGAACTAAGAGAATAAGCATGTAAATGAGACTAAGGAGAATAAAATGAGAGAGATTTGGTGGAGAATGAGAGAATGGGACCCCAAAGGGTCTAACATTTCATTGATAATGAGGCATTACATTTATAGAGAAAAATCTAGGGTTTTCTCTAAGTAAATTCAAAATGCAACAACCAATAGAAATGCTTTAATTCAAACTAGCCAATAAGGGCTTAGTCTTGGAGGCTCCTTTTGACCATGTGGATAAGATTGCCAGCCTTGCTCCAGCCCTCCTTGCTTTGACCGGTTGGATAAGGTTGCATTGGGACAGTCCTTTGGCTAGATTCATTGCCAGCTATCCATGTCCTTTTGCACCCGAGTTTTGCACGATCCCCAAATCCTGAAAATACTTTATCCCGAGTTTTGCACATTCTTGTTTCTTCATTTTAGGATGTTTGGAGACATTTTGGGGAATCCCGGATTTTGCACGGGCCGTACAATCCGTACAGTCCGTACAAGTCCGTACAAAATCTGTACGGTCGGGATGGTTTGGTCTTGCAAGGCCTGGCTGGTCTTCTTGATCAATACTCCCCCTCAAACTTAGCCATAGTGAACTTGAGAATAGAGGCTAAGTTTGGAGTGACCCGTGAGTGCCACCTCATTAAAAACCTTATAAGGAAAACCCTTTGGGACAAAACCTTATAAGGGAAAAAGAGTATGGCCTTCACGGATCTAGGGGACCTTTGACCAAGGACATGAAAAGGTCTTGTAACCTTTGTGAAGAATGTCGCAACTTAATCTTCACTTGTTGTAGTCTTGCAAGGATTTGTTGATTTCATTCTTTGGTAATCACTTCGGTCTTCCTCTTGGGTTCACCACGCTTGAGTCTTAGCTCTCGGGTCATCCTTCTTGGGTTCACCATTTGTGGATTCCAAATCTTGATCAATGCTTTGAATACTCCCCCTCACGATCGGCTTGAGAATAAGGAAAGACGATCTTTTGGGTTTGAAGTCCTTTATGCACATTGCTCCTTGCAAGAAAAATTGACAAAATGTATCAATTTACTCCAATTTTAATGGTAGAAATGATCACACTTTGCATAGAGAATTTAAATGGAGAGAGAGGATAGAAACAACCTAATTCCTTTGGATGTTGGTTTCTTCCTCTTTGTTGATTTATTGGGTTAGGGAGCACCACTTGTGTATGCTCTGATTTTATCTCCTTATTTTCCTCACTTCCGAAAGATAAACCAACCTTAAGGTGAGTATGATCCATACAACTTGGTTTTCTTCATGGTGATGGAGATGCCTTAGCTTCGTTTCCAACTCACATGCCTCTTTGCTTTGTCTCAACCATTGCCCTTGTCTTTGCGAGCTTGTCTTTGCAAGCTTGTCTTTGCAAGTGACCCGGTTTTGATCTTTAGTAAAGTGGTCCGTCTTCTAGTGGGACATTTTTTCTCCTATGATGCGGTCCCTCTATCAACTCGTCCACAAGTGAGCCCGAACCTACAACTTGTTTCCAACGGTGTGGCCCTTCTATCAACTTGTCCACGAGTGAGCACGAACCTTCAACATCTTTTAGTGCGGTGCGGTCTAGTCTCAACTCGGCTTGGTTTGCTTAAAGATTCTTGCCTTCTTTTCGGTTCTTTCTCCCCATCAAGCTTGGTTGGAGGGACTCCGAAAGGCAAGCTTGAAAAACGTAAAAGATGAACACTTCAAACCGGTACCAAATGAACACTAACTCCCACAGCTTCCTTGTGTCACCAATCATACTTCTTTACTTCATTTAATCTTCATTTGGCCTCTTCATCATCTAATACTTCCCCGTTAGAATATTCACGCTTTCCTCCTCTAAACCTTCATCATGAGATTTAAAATTTTAAAGTACTCAACGTGAGGGATAAGGAAGTTTAGATGAAAGATAGATTGCAAATAAGAGAAACTAAAGAAACAAGATTAAAAAATAATTGGCACACTAAGTATATTGGAAAATATTAGTGTTTAGAGAGTAGCCCTTTATGCTAAACCGGTTAGGATAGTGACTTGTTGTTGAACCATTATTTTGATTGGTCGATCTTCTTGAGATTTGACCTCTTCTTCCACCACTCACATTCTTCCATTCCTAAGAAAAACAAAGGTTAGTGGTTGGGATTTTTCTCTTCATGACTCTTCACCACAAAGGACTTTACTCTCATTTGAGAGATTGGATTCTAGCGATGGTCTTTGGAATTATCCACTTGTTTTAACAAGAATGGAAAACTTTAAACCAAAGCCTATCCTTTTGAGAAAATAAAACCGGATGAATCAATGTCATTAATTGTTTTTCATTCATAAGAAAGAAAACTGACTAAGATTCATCCCTTTTTTTTTTTTTGAAAAATTTTACCAAGGACTTAGTAAATACTAGAGGTCCAATGTTTTTGAAAACTTGGATTTAAAGAACTTGGATTCATCATGCCTTCTTGATTTAACTTCTATGAGTAAATCAGGCCATGGTTCACTTCTTTAATCCCAAAAGAGTTTGGATTCATCATGCCTTCTTGACTTTAACTCCAATGAGTAAATCAGGTCATGGTTCACCTCTTTTAACACAAAAGAATTTGGATCCATCATGCCTTCTCAATTTTAACTTTAACGAGCCAAAATAGGTCATGGTTCACTTCTTTTGGTTTCTAAGGGTTTGGATTCACTCAAGGTTCTCTAGCATTCGAGTTTCAACGAGGCTCTCATCCAACTTTGGATTTGGATCCATCTCGGTTCCCTAGCTTCGGATTCAACAAGGTTCACTACCCCTTTTTTTTCTTTTCTTAAATAGAACAACCAAGGATTCCTTAAAACACTCTTCCCAAACAAACAAGTACAGAAGAGATTGGAATCCAATAAGAATTTTTAAGAAAAATTGAAAAAAATAACCTAGGACTCAAACATGTTTGGAAGTAGTCCAAGATTTTCTACCAAAGGATTTGGATTCATCAAGGTTCTCTAGCTTTTGGATTCAACGAGGTTCTCTTCCTTTGGTAATTTGAAAACAAAGAGATTTGGATTCATCAAGGCTTTGTGCTTATGCTCATAATAACATAGCTTTACCAAGGTTCTCTTCTCTTTTCAAGACGGGACTTGGATTCAACATGGCTTTATGCTTATGCTCATGGGGGCATAGCTTTACCAAAGTTCTCTTCCCTTAAAAATGGGACTTGGATTCAACATGGCTTTATGCTTATGCTTATGGAAACATAGCTTTACCAAAGTTCTCTTCCCATAAAACAATGAGAATTGGATTCAACATGGCTTTATGCTTATGCTTATGGAAACATAGCTTTACCAAAGTTCTCTTCCCACAAAACAAGGATTATGATTCATCAAAGTTTTATACTTAAACTCATAAGAGCAAAGTTTTACCAAGGTTCTCTACCTTTAAAACACGGATACAACATGATTAAATATGCTTAAATCCATAAGAATCAAGTAATTTTAATCATGGTTCACTAATTGAAATTGCTTCAAACCACTAAAAAAAACTCAAAAACATAAAATACGATGGAGTTACGTATTTCTTCATTCCATAAGAAAGAAAAATACAATCCAAGGTTTTAACTTTGTAAAAATTGTGGTTTGAGCTTTAAAATCAAGAAATGACTTGGTGATGAAAATGGGGCTTAAAAAGGAATAGATTATAAAATGAGGCACCAACAAATCATGGTTCTAAGTGTATTCATTTCCAAAAAATGGAAGCACTAGACGAATCCATGAATAAGCAATTAAGGCAGCCTTTAATCTCCATTTTTATGTAATTTTTCACTACAGCCCCCATTTATTTCTCTTCATTGTCACTAGAAACACTAAGTTAGCAACTTTCACAACTCAAGAACCAATGGTTTTGAGGAATAACTCTCAGAGTGAAAAAGGCTAACAAAGTGTATGAAAATAAAAGAATAAGAAGAAAGAGATTAGGGACGCATTTAAGGACCTTAATGCTCTGATACCATGTAAGAATTAGAGAGATTATGCGGAATATAAGAGATTAAACATGAGAGAATAATGTAAATGACATGGAAAATATACAAGTATGAACTAAGAGAATAAGCATGTAAATGACACTAAGGAGAATAAAATGAGAGAGATTTGGTGGAGAATGAGAGAATGGGACCCCAAAGGGTCTAACATTTCATTGATAATGAGGCATTACATTTATAGAGAAAAATCTAGGGTTTTCTCTAAGTAAATTCAAAATGCAACAACCAATAGAAATGCTTTAATTCAAACTAGCCAATAAGGGCTTAGTCTTGGAGGCTCCTTTTGACCATGTGGATAAGATTGCCAGCCTTGCTCCAGCCCTCCTTGCTTTGACCGGTTGGATAAGGTTGCATTGGGACACTCCTTTGGCTAGATTCATTGCCAGCTATCCATGTCCTTTTGAACCCGAGTTTTGCACGATCCCCAAATCCTGAAAATACTTTATCCCGAGTTTTGCACATTCTTGTTTCTTCATTTTAGGATGTTTGGAGACATTTTGGGGAATCCCGGATTTTGCACGGTCCGTACAATCCGTACAGTCCGTACAAGTCCGTACAAAATCCGTACGGTCGGGATGGTTTGGTCTTGCAAGGCCTGGCCGGTCTTCTTGATCAATATTCACACATAGAAGCCTAGCTCGGTGTTGAAGTTCTGGTTGTATCAAGAAGCTTTCACAATTCTTGTGGTTCACCACATCAATACACCTTCACTCCATTGTTGGAACCTAGATCGAGCATCTCTTTAGGTTTCCTAGCACTAAACCTTCGCTTCTATCCATTATTCAGCTTAAGATTAGATAGAGAATCTCTCCAATTCTCAGCTCCATATCCGGATCAAGCCTTGAAGAAGGAGCTTCCTGCTAGGTTGTTTCGTTTCTATATAAGGTGTGGGCAAGTTTTGAGGACGAAAATTATAGAAGAGGGAAGGGATGATGGGCCCCAAGCCCTAGCGCACACGAAAGATGGAAGGGAGCACACATTTACAAGGGATTGGGTCTCCATTAAACAAACAAATGTGTGAGAGCTTCTAAACAACCTTTGAATCTCTTTGACCTGAACCAGCTTTGGGAAGTAAGGACATTGTGTCTCCACCCTCACACAAGTGTGAAGACACCCCTAAGTCAATAGAAGAAACTTTACTCTTTTTCCTACTTTTGTTTGATCGATAAGCTATACCGTGGGAGTTGTAATGAGGCAGCAAGATCTAGTATATCTACACTTCATTCCACTTGTTATTCAGCTTGGAAATAATCCATGCCAAGATTGGAAAGGAAGGAAGGGAAGACCATATCCCTTATGAAGACATTGCGCTAATAAGTCTTCATTTTCTTTCCATTTATTTCCATATGTATTTAATACTTTGTTTGGGGGTCCAACATATGTATATGTTGGTTCTTTGGGCCATTTGTGTAATAAGTAAACTTCAGACTAAAGGCTTTTCATATAAAAGGGACTTAAACAGACTATAATGAGGATTAGATCTGAACTAGAAATCAAATATGGAAGAGTTTTTCTTTTTTCTTATTCTTCATTTATTCGAGCCAAAACCCTTCACACATAGAAGCCTAGCTCGGTGTTGAAGTTCTGGTTGTATCAAGAAGCTTTCACAATTCTTGTGGTTCACAACATCAATACACCTTCACTCCATTGTTGGAACCTAGATCGAGCATCTCTTTAGGTTTCCTAGCACTAAACCTTCGCTTCTATCCATTATTCAGCTTAAGATTAGATAGAGAATCTCTCCAATTCTCAGCTCCATATCCGGATCAAGCCTTGAAGAAGGAGCTTCCTGCTAGGTTGTTTCGTTTCTATATAAGGTGTGGGCAAGTTTTGAGGACGAAAATTATAGAAGAGGGAAGGGATGATGGGCCCCAAGCCCTAGCGCACACGAAAGAAGGAAGGGAGCGCACATTTACAAGGGATTGGGTCTCCATTAAACAAACAAATGTGTGAGAGCTTCTAAACAACCTTTGAATCTTTTTGACCTGAACCAGCTTTGGGAAGTAAGGACATTGTGTCTCCACCCTCACACAAGTGTGAAGACACCTCTAAGTCAATAGAAGAAACTTTACTCTTTTTCCTACTTTTGTTTGATCGATAGGCTTATACCATGGGAGTTGTAATGAGGCAGCAATATCTAGTATATCTACACTTCATTCCACTTGTTATTCAGCTTGGAAATAATCCATGCCAAGATTGGAAAGGAAGGAAGGGAAGACCATATCCCTTATGAAGACATTGCGCTAATAAGTCTTCATTTTCTTTCCATTTATTTCCATATGTATTTAATACTTTGTTTGGGGGTCCAACATATGTATATGTTGGTTCTTTGGGCCATTTGTGTAATAAGTAAACTTCAGACTAAAGGCTTTTCATATATAAGGGACTTAAACAGACTATAATGAGGATTAGATCTGAACTAGAAATCAAATATGGAAGAGTTTTTCTTTTTTCTTATTCTTCATTTATTCGAGCCAAAACCCTTCACACATAGAAGCCTAGCTCGGTGTTAAAGTTCTGGTTGTATCAAGAAGCTTTCACAATTCTTGTGGTTCACCACATCAATACACCTTCACTCCATTGTTGGAACCTAGATCGAGCATCTCTTTAGGTTTCCTAGCACTAAACCTTCGCTTCAATCCATTATTCAGTTTAAGATTAGATAGAGAATCTCTCCAATTCTCAGCTCCATATCCGGATCAAGCCTTGAAGAAGGAGCTTCCTGCTAGGTTGTTTCGTTTCTATATAAGGTGTGGGCAAGTTTTGAGGACGAAAATTCTAGAGGAGGGAAGGGATGATGGGCCCCAAGCCCTAGCGCACACGAAAGAAGGAAGGGAGCGCACATTTACAAGGGATTGGGTCTCCATTAAACAAACAAATGTGTGAGAGCTTCTAAACAACCATTGAATCTCTTTGACCTAAACCAGCTTTGGGAAGTAAGGACATTGTGTCTCCACCCTCACACAAGTGTGAAGACGCCCCTAAGACAATAGAAGAAACTTTACTCTTTTTCCTACTTTTGTTTGTTCGATAAGCTATACCGTGGGAGTTGTAATGAGGCAGCAAGATCTAGTATATCTACACTTCATTCCACTTGTTATTCAGCTTGGAAATAATCCATGCCAAGATTGGAAAGGAAGGAAGGGAAGACCATATCCCTTATGAAGACATTGCGCTAGTAAGTCTTCATTTTCTTTCCATTTATTTCCATATGTATTTAATACTTTGTTTGGGGGTCCAACATATGTATATGTTGGTTCTTTGGGCCATTTGTGTAATAAGTAAACTTCAGACTAAAGGCTTTTCATATAAAAGGGACTTAAACAGACTATAATGAGGATTAGATCTGAACTAGAAATCAAATATGGAAGAGTTTTTCTTTTTTCTTATTCTTCATTTATTCGAGCCAAAACCCTTCACACATAGAAGCCTAGCTCGGTGTTGAAGTTCTGGTTGTATCAAGAAGCTTTCACAATTCTTGTGGTTCACAACATCAATACACCTTTACTCCATTGTTGGAACCTAGATCGAGCATCTCTTTAGGTTTCCTAGCACTAAACCTTCGCTTCTATCCATTATTCAGCTTAAGATTAGATAGAGAATCTCTCCAATTCTCAGCTCCATATCCGGATCAAGCCTTGAAGAAGGAGCTTCCTGCTAGGTTGTTTCGTTTCTATATAAGGTGTGGGCAAGTTTTGAGGACGAAAATTATAGAAGAGGGAAGGGATGATGGGCCCCAAGCCCTAGCGCACACGAAAGAAGGAAGGGAGCGCACATTTACAAGGGATTGGGTCTCCATTAAACAAACAAATGTGTGAGAGCTTCTAAACAACCTTTGAATCTTTTTGACCTGAACCAGCTTTGGGAAGTAAGGACATTGTGTCTCCACCCTCACACAAGTGTGAAGACACCTCTAAGTCAATAGAAGAAACTTTACTCTTTTTCCTACTTTTGTTTGATCGATAGGCTTATACCATGGGAGTTGTAATGAGGCAGCAATATCTAGTATATCTACACTTCATTCCACTTGTTATTCAGCTTGGAAATAATCCATGCCAAGATTGGAAAGGAAGGAAGGGAAGACCATATCCCTTATGAAGACATTGCGCTAATAAGTCTTCATTTTCTTTCCATTTATTTCCATATGTATTTAATACTTTGTTTGGGGGTCCAACATATGTATATGTTGGTTCTTTGGGCCATTTGTGTAATAAGTAAACTTCAGACTAAAGGCTTTTCATATATAAGGGACTTAAACAGACTATAATGAGGATTAGATCTGAACTAGAAATCAAATATGGAAGAGTTTTTCTTTTTTCTTATTCTTCATTTATTCGAGCCAAAACCCTTCACACATAGAAGCCTAGCTCGGTGTTAAAGTTCTGGTTGTATCAAGAAGCTTTCACAATTCTTGTGGTTCACCACATCAATACACCTTCACTCCATTGTTGGAACCTAGATCGAGCATCTCTTTAGGTTTCCTAGCACTAAACCTTCGCTTCAATCCATTATTCAGTTTAAGATTAGATAGAGAATCTCTCCAATTCTCAGCTCCATATCCGGATCAAGCCTTGAAGAAGGAGCTTCCTGCTAGGTTGTTTCGTTTCTATATAAGGTGTGGGCAAGTTTTGAGGACGAAAATTCTAGAAGAGGGAAGGGATGATGGGCCCCAAGCCCTAGCGCACACGAAAGAAGGAAGGGAGCGCACATTTACAAGGGATTGGGTCTCCATTAAACAAACAAATGTGTGAGAGCTTCTAAACAACCATTGAATCTCTTTGACCTGAACCAGCTTTGGGAAGTAAGGACATTGTGTCTCCACTCTCACACAAGTGTGAAGACGCCCCTAAGACAATAGAAGAAACTTTACTCTTTTTCCTACTTTTGTTTGTTCGATAAGCTATACCGTGGGAGTTGTAATGAGGCAGCAAGATCTAGTATATCTACACTTCATTCCACTTGTTATTCAGCTTGGAAATAATCCATGCCAAGATTGGAAAGGAAGGAAGGGAAGACCATATCCCTTATGAAGACATTGCGCTAGTAAGT
This sequence comes from Cardamine chenopodiifolia, assembly GCA_963922655.1. Lineage (NCBI taxonomy): Eukaryota > Viridiplantae > Streptophyta > Magnoliopsida > Brassicales > Brassicaceae > Cardamine > Cardamine chenopodiifolia. The sequence goes on along the minus strand of OZ000486.1, from coordinate 8,558,457 downwards.
CTTCATTTTCTTTCCATTTATTTCCATATGTATTTAATACTTTGTTTGGGGGTCCAACATATGTATATGTTGGTTCTTTGGGCCATTTGTGTAATAAGTAAACTTCAGACTAAAGGCTTTTCATATATAAGGGACTTAAACAGACTATAATGACGATTAGTTCTGAACTAGAAATCAAATATGGAAGAGTTTTTCTTTTTTCTTATTCTTCATTTATTCGAGCCAAAACCCTTCACACATAGAAGCCTAGCTCGGTGTTGAAGTTCTGGTTGTATCAAGAAGCTTTCACAATTCTTGTGGTTCACCACATCAATACACCTTCACTCCATTGTTGGAACCTAGATCGAGCATCTCTTTAGGTTTCCTAGCACTAAACCTTCGCTTCTATCCATTATTCAGCTTAAGATTAGATAGAGAATCTCTCCAATTCTCAGCTCCATATCCGGATCAAGCCTTGAAGAAGGAGCTTCCTGCTAGGTTGTTTCGTTTCTATATAAGGTGTGGGCAAGTTTTGAGGACGAAAATTATAGAAGAGGGAAGGGATGATGGGCCCCAAGCCCTAGCGCACACGAAAGAAGGAAGGGAGCGCACATTTACAAGGGATTGGGTCTCCATTAAACAAACAAATGTGTGAGAGCTTCTAAACAACCTTTGAATCTCTTTGACCTGAACCAGCTTTGGGAAGTAAGGACATTGTGTCTCCACCCTCACACAAGTGTGAAGACACCCCTAAGTCAATAGAAGAAACTTTACTCTTTTTCCTACTTTCGTTTGATCGATAAGCTTATACCGTGGGAGTTGTAATGAGGCAGCAAGATCTAGTATATCTACACTTCATTCCACTTGTTATTCAGCTTGGAAATAATCCATGCCAAGATTGGAAAGGAAGGAAGGGAAGACCATATCCTTTATGAAGACATTGCGCTAATAAGTCTTCATTTTCTTTCCATTTATTTCCATATGTATTTAATACTTTGTTTGGGGGTCCAACATATGTATATGTTGGTTCTTTGGGCCATTTGTGTAATAAGTAAACTTCAGACTAAAGGCTTTTCATATATAAGGGACTTAAACAGACTATAATGAGAATTAGATCTGAACTAGAAATCAAATATGGAAGAGTTTTTCTTTTTTCTTATTCTTCATTTATTCGAGCCAAAACCCTTCACACATAGAAGCCTAGCTCGGTGTTGAAGTTCTGGTTGTATCAAGAAGCTTTCACAATTCTTGTGGTTCACCACATCAATACACCTTCACTCCATTGTTGGAACCTAGATCGAGCATCTCTTTAGGTTTCCTAGCACTAAACCTTCGCTTCTATCCATTATTCAGCTTAAGATTAGATAGAGAATCTCTCCAATTCTCAGCTCCATATCCGGATCAAGCCTTGAAGAAGGAGCTTCCTGCTAGGTTGTTTCGTTTCTATATAAGGTGTGGGCAAGTTTTGAGGACGAAAATTATAGAAGAGGGAAGGGATGATGGGCCCCAAGCCCTAGCGCACACGAAAGAAGGAAGGGAGCGCACATTTACAAGGGATTGGGTCTCCATTAAACAAACAAATGTGTGAGAGCTTCTAAACAACCTTTGAATCTCTTTGACCTGAACCAGCTTTGGAAGTAAGGACATTGTGTCTCCACCCTCACATAAGTGTGAAGACACCCCTAAGTCAATAGAAGAAACTTTCCTCTTTTTCCTACTTTTGTTTGTTCGATAAGCTATACCGTGGGAGTTGTAATGAGGCAGCAATATCTAGTATATCTACACTTCATTGCACTTGTTATTCAGCTTGGAAATAATCCATGCCAAGATTGGAAAGGAAAGAAGGGAAGACCATAACCCTTATGAAGACATTGCGCTAATAAGTCTTCATTTTCTTTCCATTTATTTCCATATGTATTTAATACTTTGTTTGGGGGTCCAACATATGTATATGTTGGTTCTTTGGGCCATTTGTGTAATAAGTAAACTTCAGACTAAAGGCTTTTCATATATAAGGGACTTAAACAGACTATAATGAGGATTAGATCTGAACTAGAAATCAAATATGGAAGAGTTTTTCTTTTCTTATTCTTCATTTATTCGAGCCAAAACCCTTCACACATAGAAGCCTAGCTCGGTGTTGAAGTTCTGGTTGTATCAAGAAGCTTTCACAATTCTTGTGGTTCACCACATCAATACACCTTCACTCCATTGTTGGAACCTAGATCGAGCATCTCTTTAGGTTTCCTAGCACTAAACCTTCGCTTCTATCCATTATTCAGGTTAAGATTAGATAGAGAATCTCTCCAATTCTCAGCTCCATATCCGGATCAAGCCTTGAAGAAGGAGCTTCCTGCTAGGTTGTTTCGTTTCTATATAAGGTGTGGGCAAGTTTTGAGGACGAAAATTATAGAAGAGGGAAGGGATGATGGGCCCCAAGCCCTAGCGCACACGAAAGAAGGAAGGGAGCGCACATTTACAAGGGATTGGGTCTCCATTGAACAAACAAATGTGTGAGAGCTTCTAAACAACCTTTGAATCTCTTTGACCTGAACTAGCTTTGGGAAGTAAGGACATTGTGTCTCCACCCTCACACAAGTTTGAAGACACCCCTAAGTCAATAGAAGAAACTTTACTCTTTTTCCTACTTTTGTTTGTTCGATAAGCTATACCGTGGGAGTTGTAATGAGGCAGCAAGATCTAGTATATCTACACTTCATTCCACTTGTTATTCAGCTTGGAAATAATCCATGCCAAGATTGGAAAGGAAGGAAGGGAAGACCATATCCCTTATGAAGACATTGCGCTAATAAGTCTTCATTTTCTTTCCATTTATTTCTATATGTATTTAATACTTTGTTTGGGGGTCCAACATATGTATATGTTGGTTCTTTGGGCCATTTGTGTAATAAGTAAACTTCAGACTAAAGGCTTTTCATATATAAGGGACTTAAACAGACTATAATGAGGATTAGATCTGAACTAGAAATCAAATATGGAAGAGTTTTTCTTTTTTCTTATTCTTCATTTATTCGAGCCAAAACCCTTCACACAAAGAAGCCTAGCTCGGTGTTGAAGTTCTGGTTGTATCAAGAAGCTTTCACAATTCTTGTGGTTCACCACATCAATACACCTTCACTCCATTGTTGGAACCTAGATCGAGCATCTCTTTAGGTTTCCTAGCACTAAACCTCCGCTTCTATCCATTAGTCAGCAAGATTAAATAGAGAATCTCTCCAATTCTCAGCTCCATATCCGGATCAAGCCTTGAAGAAGGAGCTTCCTGCTAGGTTGTTTCGTTTCTATATAAGGTGTGGGCAAGTTTGGAGGACGAAAATTATAGAAGAGGGAAGGGATGATGGGCCCCAAGCCCTAGCGCACACGAAAGAAGGAAGGGAGCGCGCACATTTACAAGGGATTGGATCTCTATTGGATTCTGTATACAGCCAGACCCTAGGCCTAATTGGAGTCCATGTCAGACCATCTCCAGAAGCCGACTAGCCGTGAAGTATGAAGAAGACATCCAAGGATCAAGTTCGAGCTCACCCGGCCATCCGGATCATGTGAGAGCTTCTAAATAACCTTTGAATCTCTTTGACCTGAACCAGCTTTGGGAAGTAAGGACATTGTGTCTCCACCCTCACACAAGTGTGAAGACACCCCTAAGTCAATAGAAGAAACTTTACTCTTTTTCCTACTTTTGTTTGTTCGGTAAGCTATATCGTGGGAGTTGTAATGAGGCAGAAAGATCTAGTATATCTACACTTCATTCCACTTGTTATTCAGCTTGAAAATAATCCATGCCAAGATTGGAAAGGAAGGAAGGGAAGACCATATCCCTTATGAAGACATTGCGCTAATAAGTCTTCATTTTCTTTCCATTTATTTCCATATGTATTTAATACTTTGTTTGAGGGTCCAACATATGTATATGTTGTTTCTTTGGACCATTTGTGTAATAAGTAAACTTCAGACTAAAGGCTTTTCATATATAAGGGACTTAAACAGACTATAATGAGGATTAGATCTGAACTAGAAATCAGATATGGAAGAGTTTTTCTTTTTTCTTATTCTTCATTTATTCGAGCCAAAACCCTTCACACATAGAAGCCTAGGTCGGTGTTGAAGTTCTGGTTGTATCAAGAAGCTTTCACAATTCTTGTGGTTCACCACATCAATACACCTTCACTCCATTGTTGGAACCTAGATCGAGCATCTCTTTAGGTTTCCTAGCACTAAACCTGCGCTTCTATCCATTATTCAGCTTAAGATTAAATAGAGAATCTCTCCAATTCTCAGCTCCATATCCGGATCAAGCCTTGAAGAAGGAGCTTCCTGCTAGGTTGTTTCGTTTCTATATAAGGTGTGGGCAAGTTTTGAGGACGAAAATTATAGAAGAGGGAAGGGATGATGGGCCCCAAGCCCTAGCGCACACGAAAGAAGGAAGGGAGCGCACATTTACAAGGGATTGGGTCTCCATTAAACAAACAAATGTGTGAGAGCTTCTAAACAACCTTTGAATCTCTTTGACCTGAACCAGCTTTGGGAAGTAAGGACATTGTGTCTCCACCCTCATACAAGTGTGAAGACACTCCTAAGTCAATAGAAGAAACTTTACTCTTTTTCCTACTTTTGTTTGTTCGATAAGCTATACCATGGGAGTTTTAATGAGGCAGCAAGATCTAGTATATCTACACTTCATTCCACTTGTTATTCAGCTTGGAAATAATCTATGCCAAGATTGGAAAGGAGGGAAGGGAAGACCATATCCCTTATGAAGACATTGCGCTAATAAGTCTTCATTTTCTTTCCATTTATTTCCATATGTATTTAATACTTTGTTTGGGGGTCCAACATATGTATATGTTGGTTCTTTGGGCCATTTGTGTAATAAGTAAACTTCAGACTAAAGGCTTTTCATATATAAGGGACTTAAACAGACTATAATGAGGATTAGATCTGAACTAGAAATCAAATATGGAAGAGTTTTTCTTTTTTCTTATTCTTCATTTATTCGAGCCAAAACCCTTCACACATAGAAGCCTAGCTCGGTGTTGAAGTTCTGGTTGTATCAAGAAGCTTTCACAATTCTTGTGGTTCACCACATCAATACACCTTCACTCCATTGTTGGAACCTAGATCGAGCATCTCTTTAGGTTTCCTAGCACTAAACCTCCGCTTCTATCCATTAGTCAGCTTAAGGTTAGATAGAGAATTTCTCCAATTCTCAGCTCCATATCCAGATCAAGCCTTGAAGAAGAATCTTCCTGCTAGGTTGTTTCGTTTCTATATAGGGTGTGGGCAAGTTTTGAGGACAAAAATTATAGAAGAGGGAAGGGATGATGGGCCCCAAGCCCTGGCGCACACGAAAGAAGGAAGGGAGCGCGCACTTACAAGGGATTGGATCTCTATTGGATTCTGTATACAGCCAGACCCTAGGCCTAATTGGAGTCCATGTCAGAGCATCTCCAGAAGCCGACTAGCCGTGAAGTATGAAGAAGACATCCAAGGATCAAGCTCGAGCTCACCCCGGCCATCCGGATCATGTGAGAGCTTCTAAATAACCTTTGAATCTCTTTGACCTGAACCAGCTTTGGGAAGTAAGGACATTGTGTCTCCACCCTCACACAAGTGTGAAGACACCCCTAAGTCAATAGAAGAAACTTTACTCTTTTTCCTACTTTTGTTTGTTCGGTAAGCTATACCGTGGGAGTTGTAATGAGGCAGAAAGATCTAGTATATCTACACTTCATTCCACTTGTTATTCAGCTTGAAAATAATCCATGCCAAGATTGGAAAGGAAGGAAGGGAAGACCATATCCCTTATGAAGACATTGCGCTAATAAGTCTTCATTTTCTTTCCATTTATTTCCATATGTATTTAATACTTTGTTTGGGGGTCCAACATATGTATATGTTGTTTCTTTGGACCATTTGTGTAATAAGTAAACTTCAGACTAAAGGCTTTTCATATATAAGGGACTTAAACAGACTATAATGAGGATTAGATCTGAACTAGAAATCAGATATGGAAGAGTTTTTCTTTTTTCTTATTCTTCATTTATTCGAGCCAAAACCCTTCACACATAAAAGCCTAGGTCGGTGTTGAAGTTCTGGTTGTATCAAGAAGCTTTCACAATTCTTGTGGTTCACCACATCAATACACCTTCACTCCATTGTTGGAACCTAGATCGAGCATCTCTTTAGGTTTCCTAGCACTAAACCTTCGCTTCTATTCATTATTCAGCTTAAGATTAAATAGAGAATCTCTCCAATTCTCAGCTCCATATCCGGATCAAGCCTTGAAGAAGGAGCTTCCTGCTAGGTTGTTTCGTTTCTATATAAGGTGTGGGCAAGTTTTGAGGACGAAAATTATAGAAGAGGGAAGGGATGATGGGCCCCAAGCCCTAGCGCACATGAAAGAAGGAAGGGAGCGCACATTTACAAGGGATTGGGTCTCCATTAAACAAACAAATGTGTGAGAGCTTCTAAATAACCTTTAAATCTCTTTGACCTGAACCAGCTTTGGGAAGTAAGGACATTGTGTCTCCACCCTCACACAAGTGTGAAGACACCCCTAAGTCAATAGAAGAAACTTTACTCTTTTTCCTACTTTTGTTTGATCGATAAGCTTATACCGTGGGAGTTGTAATGAGGCAGCAAGATCTAGTATATCTACACTTCATTCCACTTGTTATTCAGCTTGGAAATAATCCATGCCAAGATTGGAAAGGAAGGAAGGGAAGACCATATCCCTTATGAAGACATTGCGCTAATAAGTCTTCATTTTCTTTCCATTTATTTCCATATGTATTTAATACTTTGTTTGGGGGTCCAACATATGTATATGTTGTTTCTTTGGACCATTTGTGTAATAAGTAAACTTCAGACTAAAGGCTTTTCATATATAAGGGACTTAAACAGACTATAATGAGGATTAGATCTGAACTAGAAATCAGATATGGAAGAGTTTTTCTTTTTTCTTATTCTTCATTTATTCGAGCCAAAACCATTCACACATAAAAGCCTAGGTCGGTGTTGAGGTTCTGGTTGTATCAAGAAGCTTTCACAATTCTTGTGGTTCACCACATCAATACACCTTCACTCCATTGTTGGAACCTAGATCGAGCATCTCTTTAGGTTTCCTAGCACTAAACCTTCGCTTCTATCCATTATTCAGCTTAAGATTAGATAGAGAATCTCTCCAATTCTCAACTCCATATCCGGATCAAGCCTTGAAGAAGGAGCTTCCTGCTAGGTTGTTTCGTTTCTATATAAGGTGTGGGCAAGTTTTGAGGACGAAAATTATAGAAGAGGGAAGGGATGATGGGCCCCAAGCCCTAGCGCACACGAAAGAAGGAAGGGAGCGCACATTTACAAGGGATTGGGTCTCCATTGAACAAACAAATGTGTGAGAGCTTCTAAACAACCTTTGAATCTCTTTGACCTGAACCAGCATTGGGAAGTAAGGACATTGTGTCTCCACCCTCACACAAGTGTGAAGACACCCCTAAGTCAATAGAAGAAACTTTACTCTTTTTCGTACTTTTGTTTGTTCGATAAGCTATACCGTGGGAGTTGTAATGAGGCAGCAAGATCTAGTATATCTACACTTCATTCCACTTGTTATTCAGCTTGGAAATAATCCATGCCAAGATTGGAAAGGAAGGAAGGGAAGACCATATCCCTTATGAAGACATTGCGCTAATAAGTCTTCATTTTCTTTCCATTTATTTCCATATGTATTTAATACTTTGTTTGGGGGTCCAACATATGTATATGTTGGTTCTTTGGGCCATTTGTGTAATAAGTAAACTTCAGACTAAAGGCTTTTCATATATAAGGGACTTAAACAGACTATAATGAGGATTAGATCTGAACTAGAAATCAAATATGGAAGAGTTTTTCTTTTTTCTTATTCTTCATTTATTCGAGCCAAAACCCTTCACACATAGAAGCCTAGCTCGGTGTTGAAGTTCTGGTTGTATCAAGAAGCTTTCACAATTCTTGTGGTTCACCACATCAATACACCTTCACTCCATTGTTGGAACCTAGATCGAGCATCTCTTTAGGTTTCCTAGCACTAAACCTTCGCTTCTATCCATTATTCAGCTTAAGATTAGATAGAGAATCTCTCCAATTCTCAGCTCCATATCCGGATCAAGCCTTGAAGAAGGAGCTTCCTGCTAGGTTGTTTCGTTTCTATATAAGGTGTGGGCAAGTTTTGAGGACGAAAATTATAGAAGAGGGAAGGGATGATGGGCCCCAAGCCCTAGCGCACACGAAAGAAGGAAGGGAGCGCACATTTGCAAGGGATTGGGTCTCCATTAAACAAACAAATGTGTGAGAGCTTCTAAACAACCTTTGAATCTCTTTGACCTGAACCAGCTTTGGGAAGTAAGGACATTGTGTCTCCACCCTCATACAAGTGTGAAGACACTCCTAAGTCAATAGAAGAAACTTTACTCTTTTTCTTACTTTTGTTTGTTCGATAAGCTATACCATGGGAGTTGTAATGAGGCAGCAAGATCTAGTATATCTACACTTCATTCCACTTGTTATTCAGCTTGGAAATAATCCATGCCAAGATTGGGAAGGAAGGAAGGGAAGACCATATCCCTTATGAAGACATTGCGCTAATAAGTCTTCATTTTCTTTCCATTTATTTCTATATGTATTTAATACTTTGTTTGGGGGTCCAACATATGTATATGTTGGTTCTTTGGGCCATTTGTGTAATAAGTAAACTTCAGACTAAAGGCTTTTCATATATAAGGGACTTAAACAGACTATAATGAGGATTAGATCTGAACTAGAAATCAAATATGGAAGAGTTTTTCTTTTTTCTTATTCTTCATTTATTCGAGCCAAAACCCTTCACACAAAGAAGCCTAGCTCGGTGTTGAAGTTCTGGTTGTATCAAGAAGCTTTCACAATTCTTGTGGTTCACCACATCAATACACCTTCACTCCATTGTTGGAACCTAGATCGAGCATCTCTTTAGGTTTCCTAGCACTAAACCTCCGCTTCTATCCATTAGTCAGCTTAAGGTTAGATAGAGAATTTCTCCAATTCTCAGCTCCATATCCAGATCAAGCCTTGAAGAAGAATCTTCCTGCTAGGTTGTTTCGTGTCTATATAGGGTGTGGGCAAGTTTTGAGGACAAAAATTATAGAAGAGGGAAGGGATGATGGGCCCCAAGCCCTGGCGCACACGAAAGAAGGAAGGGATCGCACACTTACAAGGGATTGGATCTCTATTGGATTCTGTATACAGCCAGACCCTAGGCCTAATTGGAGTCCATGTCAGACCATCTCCAGAAGCCGACTAGCCGTGAAGTATGAAGAAGACATCCAAGGATCAAGCTCGAGCTCACCCCGGCCATCCGGATCATGTGAGAGCTTCTAAATAACCTTTGAATCTCTTTGACCTGAACCAGCTTTGGGAAGTAAGGACATTGTGTCTCCACCCTCACACAAGTGTGAAGACACCCCTAAGTCATTAGAAGAAACTTTACTCTTTTTCCTACTTTTGTTTGTTCGATAAGCTATACCGTGGGAGTTGTAATGAGGCAGAAAGATCTAGTATATCTACACTTCATTCCACTTGTTATTCAGCTTGGAAATAATCCATGCCAAGATTGGAAAGGAAGGAAGGGAAGACCATATCCCTTATGAAGACATTGCGCTAATAAGTCTTCATTTTCTTTCCATTTATTTCCATATGTATTTAATACTTTGTTTGGGGGTCCAACATATGTATATGTTGTTTCTTTGGACCATTTGTGTAATAAGTAAACTTCAGACTAAAGGCTTTTCATATATAAGGGACTTAAACAGACTATAATGAGGATTAGATGTGAACTAGAAATCAAATATGGAAGAGTTTTTCTTTTTTCTTATTCTTCATTTATTCGAGCCAAAACCCTTCACACATAGAAGCCTAGGTCGGTGTTGAAGTTCTGGTTGTATCAAGAAGCTTTCACAATTCTTGTGGTTCACCACATCAATACACCTTCACTCCATTGTTGGAACCTAGATCGAGCATCTCTTTAGGTTTCCTAGCACTAAACCTTCGCTTCTATCCATTATTCAGCTTAAGATTAAATAGAGAATCTCTCCAATTCTCAGCTCCATATCCGGATCAAGCCTTGAAGAAGGAGCTTCCTGCTAGGGTGTTTCGTTTCTATATAAGGTGTGGGCAAGTTTTGAGGACGAAAATTATAGAAGAGGGAAGGGATGATGGGCCCCAAGCCCTAGCGCACACGAAAGAAGGAAGGGAGCGCACATTTACAAGGGATTGGGTCTCCATTAAACAAACAAATGTGTGAGAGCTTCTAAACAACCTTTGAATCTCTTTGACCTGAACCAGCTTTGGGAAGTAAGGACATTGTGTCTCCACCCTCACACAAGTGTGAAGACACTCCTAAGTCAATAGAAGAAACTTTACTCTTTTTCCTACTTTTGTTTGTTCGATAAGCTATACCATGGGAGTTGTAATGACGCAGCAAGATCTAGTATATCTACACTTCATTCCACTTGTTATTCAGCTTGGAAATAATCCATGCCAAGATTGGAAAAGAGGGAAGGGAAGACCATATCCCATATGAAGACATTGCGCTAATAAGTCTTCATTTTCTTTCAATTTATTTCCATATGTATTTAATACTTTGTTTGGGGGTCCAATATATGTATATGTTGGTTCTTTGGGCCATTTGTGTAATAAGTAAACTTCAGACTAAAGGCTTTTCATATATAAGGGACTTAAACAGACTATAATGAGGATTAGATCTGAACTAGAAATCAAATATGGAAGAGTTTTTCTTTTTTCTTATTCTTCATTTATTCGAGCCAAAACCCTTCACACATAGAAGCCTAGGTCGGTGTTGAAGTTCTGGTTGTATCAAGAAGCTTTCACAATTCTTGTGGTTCACCACATCAATACACCTTCACTCCATTGTTGGAACCTAGATCGAGCATCTCTTTAGGTTTCCTAGCACTAAACCTCCGCTTCTATCCATTAGTCAGCTTAAGGTTAGATAGAGAATTTCTCCAATTCTCAGCTCCATATCCAGATCAAGCCTTGAAGAAGAATCTTCCTGCTAGGTTGTTTCGTTTCTATATAGGGTGTGGGCAAGTTTTGAGGACAAAAATTATAGAAGAGGGAAGGGATGATGGGCCCCAAGCCCTGGCGCACACGAAAGAAGGAAGGGAGCGCGCACTTACAAGGGATTGGATCTCTATTGGATTCTGTATACAGCCAGACCCTAGGCCTAATTGGAGTCCATGTCAGACCATCTCCAGAAGCCGACTAGCCGTGAAGTATGAAGAAGACATCCAAGGATCAAGCTCGAGCTCACCCCGGCCATCCGGATCATGTGAGAGCTTCTAAATAACCTTTGAATCTCTTTGACCTGAACCAGCTTTGGGAAGTAAGGACATTGTGTCTCCACCCTCACACAAGTGTGAAGACACCCCTAAGTCATTAGAAGAAACTTTACTCTTTTTCCTACTTTTGTTTGTTCGATAAGCTATACCGTGGGAGTTGTAATGAGGCAGAAAGATCTAGTATATCTACACTTCATTCTACTTGTTATTCAGCTTGGAAATAATCCATCCCAAGATTGGAAAGGAAGGAGGGGAAGACCATATCCCTTATGAAGACATTGCGCTAATAAGTCTTCATTTTCTTTCCATTTATTTCCATATGTATTTAATACTTTGTTTGGGGGTCCAACATATGTATATGTTGTTTCTTTGGACCATTTGTGTAATAAGTAAACTTCAGACTAAAGGCTTTTCATATATAAGGGACTTAAACAGACTATAATGAGGATTAGATGTGAACTAGAAATCAAATATGGAAGAGTTTTTCTTTTTTCTTATTCTTCATTTATTCGAGCCAAAACCCTTCACACATAGAAGCCTAGCTCGGTGTTGAAGTTCTGGTTGTATCAAGAAGCTTTCACAATTCTTGTGGTTCACCACATCAATACACCTTCACTCCATTGTTGGAACCTAGATCGAGCATCTCTTTAGGTTTCCTAGCACTAAACCTTCGCTTCTATCCATTATTCAGCTTAAGATTAAATAGAGAATCTCTCCAATTCTCAGCTCCATATCCGGATCAAGCCTTGAAGAAGGAGCTTCCTGCTAGGTTGTTTCGTTTCTATATAAGGTGTGGGCAAGTTTTGAGGACGAAAATTATAGAAGAGGGAAGGGATGATGGGCCCCAAGCCCTAGCGCACACGAAAGAAGGAAGGGAGCGCACATTTACAAGGGATTGGGTCTCCATTAAACAAACAAATGTGTGAGAGCTTCTAAACAACCTTTGAATCTCTTTGACCTGAACCAGCTTTGGGAAGTAAGGACATTGTGTCTCCACCCTCACACAAGTGTGAAGACACTCCTAAGTCAATAGAAGAAACTTTACTCTTTTTCCTACTTTTGTTTGTTCGATAAGCTATACCATGGGAGTTGTAATGACGCAGCAAGATCTAGTATATCTACACTTCATTCCACTTGTTATTCAGCTTGGAAATAATCCATGCCAAGATTGGAAAAGAGGGAAGGGAAGACCATATCCCATATGAAGACATTGCGCTAATAAGTCTTCATTTTCTTTCAATTTATTTCCATATGTATTTAATACTTTGTTTCGGGGTCCAATATATGTATATGTTGGTTCTTTGGGCCATTTGTGTAATAAGTAAACTTCAGACTAAAGGCTTTTCATATATAAGGGACTTAAACAGACTATAATGAGGATTAGATCTGAACTAGAAATCAAATATGGAAGAGTTTTTCTTTTTTCTTATTCTTCATTTATTCGAGCCAAAACCCTTCACACATAGAAGCCTAGGTCGGTGTTGAAGTTCTGGTTGTATCAAGAAGCTTTCACAATTCTTGTGGTTCACCACATCAATACACCTTCACTCCATTGTTGGAACCTAGATCGAGCATCTCTTTAGGTTTCCTAGCACTAAACCTCCGCTTCTATCCATTAGTCAGCTTAAGGTTAGATAGAGAATTTCTCCAATTCTCAGCTCCATATCCAGATCAAGCCTTGAAGAAGAATCTTCCTGCTAGGTTGTTTCGTTTCTATATAGGGTGTGGGCAAGTTTTGAGGACAAAAATTATAGAAGAGGGAAGGGATGATGGGCCCCAAGCCCTGGCGCACACGAAAGAAGGAAGGGAGCGCGCACTTACAAGGGATTGGATCTCTATTGGATTCTGTATACAGCCAGACCCTAGGCCTAATTGGAGTCCATGTCAGACCATCTCCAGAAGCCGACTAGCCGTGAAGTATGAAGAAGACATCCAAGGATCAAGCTCGAGCTCACCCCGGCCATCCGGATCATGTGAGAGCTTCTAAATAACCTTTGAATCTCTTTGACCTGAACCAGCTTTGGGAAGTAAGGACATTGTGTCTCCACCACCCTCACACAAGTGTGAAGACACCCCTAAGTCATTAGAAGAAACTTTACTCTTTTTCCTACTTTTGTTTGTTCGATAAGCTATACCGTGGGAGTTGTAATGAGGCAGAAAGATCTAGTATATCTACACTTCATTCTACTTGTTATTCAGCTTGGAAATAATCCATGCCAAGATTGGAAAGGAAGGAAGGGAGGACCATATCCCTTATGAAGACATTGCGCTAATAAGTCTTCATTTTCTTTCCATTTATTTCCATATGTATTTAATACTTTGTTTGGGGGTCCAACATATGTATATGTTGTTTCTTTGGACCATTTGTGTAATAAGTAAACTTCAGACTAAAGGCTTTTCATATATAAGGGACTTAAACAGACTATAATGAGGATTAGATCTGAACTAGAAATCAAATATGGAAGAGTTTTTCTTTTTTCTTATTCTTCATTTATTCGAGCCAAAACCCTTCACACATAGAAGCCTAGCTCGGTGTTGAAGTTCTGGTTGTATCAAGAAGCTTTCACAATTCTTGTGGTTCACCACATCAATACACCTTCACTCCATTGTTGGAACCTAGATCGAGCATCTCTTTAGGTTTCCTAGCACTAAACCTTCGCTTCTATCCATTATTCAGCTTAAGATTAAATAGAGAATCTCTCCAATTCTCAGCTCCATATCCGGATCAAGCCTTGAAGAAGGAGCTTTCTGCTAGGTTGTTTCGTTTCTATATAAGGTGTGGGCAAGTTTTGAGGACGAAAATTATAGAAGAGGGAAGGGATGATGGGCCCCAAGCCCTAGCGCACACGAAAGAAGGAAGGGAGCGCACATTTACAAGGGATTGGGTCTCCATTAAACAAACAAATGTGTGAGAGCTTCTAAACAACCTTTGAATCTCTTTGACCTGAACCAGCTTTGGGAAGTAAGGACATTGTGTCTCCACCCTCACACAAGTGTGAAGACACTCCTAAGTCAATAGAAGAAACTTTACTCTTTTTCCTACTTTTGTTTGTTCGATAAGCTATACCATGGGAGTTGTAATGACGCAGCAAGATCTAGTATATCTACACTTCATTCCACTTGTTATTCAGCTTGGAAATAATCCATGCCAAGATTGGAAAAGAGGGAAGGGAAGACCATATCCCTTATGAAGACATTGCGCTAATAAGTCTTCATTTTCTTTCCATTTAATTCCATATGTATTTAATACTTTGTTTGGGGGTCCAACATATGTATATGTTGGTTCTTTGGGCCATTTGTGTAATAAGTAAACTTCAGACTAAAGGCTTTTCATATATAAGGGACTTAAACAGACTATAATGAGGATTAGATCTGAACTAGAAATCAAATATGGAAGAGTTTTTCTTTTTTCTTATTCTTCATTTATTCGAGCCAAAACCCTTCACACATAGAAGCCTAGGTCGGTGTTGAAGTTCTGGTTGTATCAAGAAGCTTTCACAATTCTTGTGGTTCACCACATCAATACACCTTCACTCCATTGTTGGAACCTAGATCGAGCATCTCTTTAGGTTTCCTAGCACTAAACCTCCGCTTCTATCCATTAGTCAGCTTAAGGTTAGATAGAGAATTTCTCCAATTCTCAGCTCCATATCCAGATCAAGCCTTGAAGAAGAATCTTCCTGCTAGGTTGTTTCGTTTCTATATAGGGTGTGGGCAAGTTTTGAGGACAAAAATTATAGAAGAGGGAAGGGATGATGGGCCCCAAGCCCTGGCGCACACGAAAGAAGGAAGGGAGCGCGCACTTACAAGGGATTGGATCTCTATTGGATTCTGTATACAGCCAGACCCTAGGCCTAATTGGAGTCCACGTCAGACCATCTCCAGAAGCCGACTAGCCGTGAAGTATGAAGAAGACATCCAAGGATCAAGCTCGAGCTCACCCCGGCCATCCGGATCATGTGAGAGCTTCTAAATAACCTTTGAATCTCTTTGACCTGAACCAGCTTTGGGAAGTAAGGACATTGTGTCTCCACCCTCACACAAGTGTGAAGACACCCCTAAGTCATTAGAAGAAACTTTACTCTTTTTCCTACTTTTGTTTGTTCGATAAGCTATACCGTGGGAGTTGTAATGAGGCAGAAAGATCTAGTATATCTACACTTCATTCTACTTGTTATTCAGCTTGGAAATAATCCATGCCAAGATTGGAAAGGAAGGAAGGGAAGACCATATCCCTTATGAAGACATTGCGCTAATAAGTCTTCATTTTCTTTCCATTTATTTCCATATGTATTTAATACTTTGTTTGGGGGTCCAACATATGTATATGTTGGTTCTTTGGACCATTTGTGTAATAAGTAAACTTCAGACTAAAGGCTTTGTTAAATTTGCGGAATAGAAGATTAGAGAGTTTGAGAGTGCTTGAAAGAGAAACAATAGAATGAGAGATAAAGAGAAGTTTCCATTAGAATTGAGTGAGTGTTACAAAGGGTGTACAACATGTATATATAGAGGAGGGCCACGAAATTAGGAGGTGAAGAAGGGTTTCACAACATTCAATTTCCCTCCAATCTCTTATTTGAAATTCAAACACATCTCCTTCCTTTTCACACTTCCCGAGACACCCACTTGTGCACCCAAAGTCTTCACCCTTCTAGAAGACTTCTTAATGGGCTTGCATATGTTGAATAAGACCTCTTCTCTTCTTTGGGTCTTAAGCTAATGTATTCTCTCATTATTCAACACTCCCCCTCAAGCTTAACCGTAGAGAAACCAAAGGTTAAGCTTGGAACCATGATGACCCACCTCATTAAAAACCTTAGTATGGAAAACCTCATGGGACAAAACCATACTAAGGGAAAAAGAGTGTGGACTCCATGGCTAAGGAAATCACGGCCGAGACATATCTATGAGTCCAAGCTTTGAATGGATGAACTCACACACTTTTAAACTCGCTGTCTTGGTAAAAATGTCTGCCAATTGTTCTGAACTCCTTGTAAAGCATGGAAGAATGACCCTTTTCTCCACCATCTCTCGCACCTTGTGACAATCCACTTCAATATGCTTTGTCCTCTCATGGAACACTGAGTTGGACGCAATGTGAATAGCAGCTTGGTTGTCACAATGCATTGTGATTGGATCTGCCGATTCAATGCCCAAATCCTTGAGAAGAGCTTTCAGCCATGTTAGCTCATTTGTGAGCTTCCTCATTGCTCTATACTCAGCTTCAGCACTTGAACATGACACAACCTTTTGTTTCTTGCTCTTCCAAGTGACCAGGTTACCTCCAATGAATGTGCAATACCCAGTGGTGGATCTTCTATCCGTTTTGTCTCCAGCCCAGTCAGCATCACAATAACCCACAATTTCTGTGCTTTTGTTGCAACCCATCCAAATGCCTTGACCTGGAGCTCCTTTGAGATATTTGAGGATCCGATCCACCATGTTCCAATGATGCACTTTTGGAGCTTGCATATGTTGGCTCACCTGGTTCACAGCAAAACACAAATCAAGACGAGTTATGGTAAGATAAATCAACTTACCAACCATTCTCCGATATTGTTTGACATCTTCAAAAGGTTTATCTTCAAGCTCCCCCTCTCGTATAACTTTGTATCCTTCTTCTAAGGGAGTCTTTGCTGGTTTGGCTCCTAACTTTCCTGCCCCAGCCAATAGATCAAGAGTGTACTTCCTTTGGGATAAGAAGAGTCCTTCATTGGACCTATAGACTTCAATCCCTAGAAAATATTTCAACTCTCCAAGATCTTTAATATCAAATACAGATTTTAAATATGCTTTTGTATCTTTAATACCTACCTTGTCATTCCCAGAGATGATAATATCATCCACATAAATGAGAATGACTACAATACCTTCTTGGCTTTGCAAGGTGAAAAGTGTATGATCTGCCTCGGACTTCTTGAAGCCTTTACTCTTGAGTGTTGTACTCAACTTGTGGTACCATGCTCGAGGAGATTGCTTCAGTCCATAGATTGCTTTCTTGAGTCTCAACACCTTTCCTGGTGCAATTGAGTCCTCTAAGCCTGGTGGTGGAGTCATGTAGACTTCATCCTCTAGTTCCCCTTGCAAGAATGCATTCTTGACGTCCATCTGCCAAAGATCCCATTTCAAGTTAGTAGCTAAGGATAAAATAACTCTTACCGTATGAAGTTTTGCCACAGGTGCAAATGTGTCAAGGTAGTCCTCTCCATAGGTTTGAGTGAATCCTCTAGCCACCAGCCTAGCCTTGTAACGCTCTATTTCTCCATCACTTCTATACTTGATAGTGAAGATCCATCTAGAGCTTACGGCCTTCTTCCCTTTTGGCAGTTCAGCTTTATCCAAAGTGTGGTTAATTTCCATAGCTTTCTTTTCTTCACCAACAGCATCTCTCCATACTTTAAGCTCCTTGGCTTCTTCATAGGTTGTTGGAATCTCAGCTTCATCCAACTTGCCCATGTAGGCTTGATGTTCCAATGGGAAATGAGCTAGAGTGCAAACAACTTGAATGGGATGAGCAACTGCCTTGTTGTTGTAGTACACTCGGGTTTGCTTCCAATGTTCTGGTCCAAACCTTTGTCTTGTACTTCTCCTTAAACCCCCTTCTTGATATTGAACTTGAGGTTCTGGCCCTTCAAAGTCAGAATCTGAGGTTTGAGCTTCTTCTTGACTTTCCGGACTCTCTTCACTTTGATCATGAACCGCTTCATTGCGAACTTCTGATTCATTTTGATCATGAATTGTTGAGTCTTGTTGAGCCACTACTGGATCCTCTTGTTTATTGCCTCCCTCAGGATCAAAGGGTATAGTTTCTTCATTTGATTGAGATGTGCTTGTACTAGCTTCTGGCTGATGTAATCCAAGGTTCTCCAAGATTTTTCTCAAATTGCTAGCTCGGTCTGATGATGAGGATGATAGATTCTCCAATTCTTTCCAGTTCTTCTCATCATAGAACCCTTTCGTTTCAACAAACTTCACGTCCCTTGAGACTAGAATTTTCCTTGTTTCCGGAACAAAGCATTTGTAACCTTTTTGTGTTGTGGAGTATCCAATGAACATGCTCTTCACACTTTTAGCTTCCAACTTGTTTCTTTGTTCTCCTGGGATTAATACAAAACAAACACACCCAAACACACATAAGTGGTTAATGGCGGGTTTAGAGTTGTTTAATACCTCAAATGGAGAGTGATCATCCAAAATTTTTGTTGGCATTCGGTTGATCAAATAGCATGCTGAAACCACAGCATCTCCCCAAAATCTCTTGGGAATACTTGTGTGGAACATCATAGACCGGGCCACTTCCATTAAGTGTCTATTCTTTCTTTCAGCAACTCCATTTTGCTGAGGAGTGTATGGGCAGCTGGTTTGATGGACTATCCCATGGTTTGCTAAGTGTTGTTTGAAGGCATGGCTTGTGTACTCTCCACCATTATCTGATCTAAAAATTTTAATCTTGGCATTATAATGGTAAGTCACATATGCTTGAAATTTTCTAAATGCTTCTAGAACTCTATCTTTGGATGGAAGAAGTGTTAGCCATGTATATTTTGATTTTTCATCTATAAAGGTGACAAAGTATTTATGATGTTCTCTAGATTCACATGGTGAGGTCCAAACATCAGAATGAATTAAATCAAAACACTTTTCATAGATAGTTGGAGACTTGGAAAACACAGATTTACAATGTTTGCCAAGTATACAAGCTTCACATTCATCATTTTTGAAAGAAATCCTAGGCAACAATAGTTCTAATGCTCTAGAGTGCGGATGACCTAGCCTTGCATGCCAAATTGAACTACTAACATTAGAAACATTCAGACTAAAACTACAAAATAAATTGGAGTCCGGCTTGTTATTTTCAAGAACATACAGCTCCTCCTTTGCTACTCCTTTTCCGAGTAGATTCATGGTCTCAATATCCTGAAAGTGTACATCATTAGGACCAAATATAGCATAACAATTCAAATCAGATGTAACTTTCTTTACGGATAACAAATTTGAAGTAAACTTAGGCATGTAGAAAGCGTTTGAATCTTTTCCAAATAACCTAAGATTTCCTACTCCATCAATTGGAATACTATCTCCATTTGCTATAATGACATTACCTACAGCCGGTTTTATGTTATTCATTAGATGTACATCACTTATCATATGATGTGATGCACCAGAATCTACAATCAAAGGCTTTGAAATGTTTTGAGCATGAAGAGAGTTTCCAGAAACCATACCAGACCTACCAGCCTCTTTCAAGGCTTTGATGAGAGCTTCCAAATCTGATTTCCTCACAAATTCAGATTCTTGTTGATATGGCACCAAAGCTCTCATTTCTCCTTCTTCAGCCCTCTTGGATGTCCCAGCCTGATTCCCAGCCACTTCTTGGGAGACATTAGCTCTTGGTTCCTTCCACCAGCTTGGTTTTAGATGAGGATGGAGCTTCCAGCATTTTTCCTTTGTGTGCCCCTCTTTCTTGCAATGCTCACAAATTGCATTTGATCCCACTTTCTTGTTCTGGTTTGATCCCAACGGTTTGTAAAATCCTTTGTTGGCGTCTCCCAGCTCTACTTTGTTAGCCATAACCAGCTCGCCCTTTCCCCCAAATAGACCATGAGATCCTTGCTCCTTTTGTATCTTGGAGCACACTTCATCTAGGCTGGGGAGATTTTCTGCCCTAAGGAGGTGCTTAATGAGATCCTTGTAAGTTGGATTTGAGGTCAATAGCAGACCAAAGACCTTGTCTTGTTCGCGCCTCTCATTTAACACCAAAGGATCAATCGTGCTTGGCCTTAACATTTCTAGTTCAGCCCACAATGATCTGAATTTGCCAAAGTGCTTTGTAAACTCCAAATCTTCTTGGCTTAGATCATTGATAGCCTTCTTGACTTCATAGATTCTGCTCAAGTTTGAAGTATTCCCATACACGGTTTGAAGAGTATCCCACAATTCCTTTGCATTTTCACAGTAGGAGTAGGCTTCAAGGATGGATGCTTCAAGAGAGTTCTGGATGATTCCGAGCACCATTTGGTCCTCTTGGAACCACTTATCTTCATAATTACCGATGGCTTCTTCTCCATCTTTTGGATCTTGGCCTTTCAAGACATGGCTCCAAAGCCC
This sequence comes from Cardamine chenopodiifolia, assembly GCA_963922655.1. Classification (NCBI taxonomy): domain Eukaryota; kingdom Viridiplantae; phylum Streptophyta; class Magnoliopsida; order Brassicales; family Brassicaceae; genus Cardamine; species Cardamine chenopodiifolia. Next base: position 8,537,980 of record OZ000486.1, on the reverse strand, counting down.
ACGACCACATAGAGCTGTTCTTATCATTCTTGACCACAGCAAATAGTTGACACCCTTCAAGATGACTGGAATAACAATTTGTTTAGAATTTTCCATGGTGTTTCAAGATTTATTCACCGGATAATTCTATTAACCAGAGGATTAAGAGATTTTCTCAAGAAAATATTAGAGAAGCTTCAAGAAATACACTTTTCCAGCCTTTTCACAACTCAAGAGTCAATGACTTTGAGGACTAAGTCTCAGAGTGAAAAAGGATTGACAAAGAATATTCCCAGAATTTTAGAGTGAAAAAGAAAATTTTAGAGAACCTTCAAGAAATACACTTTTTCAGCCTTTTCACAACTCAAGAGTCAATGACTTTGAGGACTAAGTCTCAGAGTGAAAAAGGATTGACAAAGAGTATTCCCAGAATTTTAAAGGAAGAGATTTGAAAATGGGATAACAAGAGCTTGATTTAGTTAAGAACCTTGCTCTGATACCATGTTGAATTTGCGGAATAGAAGATTAGAGAGTTTGAGAGTGCTTGAAAGAGAAACAATAGAATGAGAGATAAAGAGAAGTTTCCATTAGAATTGAGTGAGTGTTACAAAGGGTGTACAACATGTATATATAGAGGAGAGCCACGAAATTAGGAGGTGAAGAAGGGTTTCACAACATTCAATTTCCCTCCAATCTCTTATTTGAAATTCAAACACATCTCCTTCCTTTTCACACTTCCCGAGACACCCACTTGTGCACCCAAAGTCTTCACCCTTCTAGAAGACTTCTTAATGGGCTTGCATATGTTGAATAAGACCTCTTCTCTTCTTTGGGTCTTAAGCTAATGTATTCTCTCATTATTCAACAGGCTTTTCATATATAAGGGACTTAAACAGACTATAATGAGGATTAGATCTGAACTAGAAATCAAATATGGAAGAGTTTTTCTTTTTTCTTATTCTTCATTTATTCGAGCCAAAACCCTTCACACATAGAAGCCTAGGTCAGTGTTGAAGTTCTGGTTGTATCAAGAAGCTTTCACAATTCTTGTGGTTCACCACATCAATACACCTTCACTCCATTGTTGGAACCTAGATCGAGCATCTCTTTAGGTTTCCTAGCACTAAACCTTCGCTTCTATCCATTATTCAGCTTAAGATTAAATAGAGAATCTCTCCAATTCTCAGCTCCATATCCGGATCAAGCCTTGAAGAAGGAGCTTCCTGCTAGGTTGTTTCGTTTCTATATAAGGTGTGGGCAAGTTTTGAGGACGAAAATTATAGAAGAGGGAAGGGATGATGGGCCCCAAGCCCTAGCGCACACGAAAGAAGGAAGGGAGCACACATTTACAAGGGATTGGGTCTCCATTAAACAAACAAATGTGTGAGAGCTTCTAAACAACCTTTGAATCTCTTTGACCTGAACCAGCTTTGGAAGTAAGGACATTGTGTCTCCACCCTCACACAAGTGTGAAGACACCCCTAAGTCAATAGAAGAAACTTAACTCTTTTTCCTACTTTTGTTTGTTCGATAAGCTATACCGTGGGAGTTGTAATGAGGCAGCAAGATCTAGTATATCTACACTTCATTCCACTTGTTATTCAGCTTGGAAATAATCCATGCCAAGATTGGAAAGGAAGGAAGGGAAGACTATATCCCTTATGAAGACAATGCGCTAATAAGTCTTCATTTTCTTTCCATTTATTTCCATATGTATTTAATACTTTGTTTGGGGGTCCAACATATGTATATGTTGGTTCTTTGGGCCATTTGTGTAATAAGTAAACTTCGGACTAAAGGCTTTTCATATATAAGGGACTTAAACAGACTATAATGAGGATTAGATCTGAACTAGAAGTCAAATATGGAAGAGTTTTTCTTTTTTCTTATTCTTCATTTATTCGAGCCAAAACCCTTCACACATAGAAGCCTAGCTCGGTGTTGAAGTTCTGGTTGTATCAAGAAGCTTTCACAATTCTTGTGGTTCACCACATCAATACACCTTCACTCCATTGTTGGAACCTAGATCGAGCATCTCTTTAGGTTTCCTAGCACTAAACCTTCGCTTCTATCCATTATTCAGCTTAAGATTAGATAGAGAATCTCTCCAATTCTCAGCTCCATATCCGGATCAAGCCTTGAAGAAGGAGCTTCCTGCTAGGTTGTTTCGTTTCTATATAAGGTGTGGGTAAGTTTTGAGGACGAAAATTATAGAAGAGGGAAGGGATGATGGGCCCCAAGCCCTAGCGCACACGAAAGAAGGAAGGGAGCGCACATTTACAAGGGATTGGGTCTCCATTAAACAAACAAATGTGTGAGAGCTTCTAAACAACCTTTGAATCTCTTTGACCTGAACCAGCTTTGGGAAGTAAGGACATTGTGTCTCCACCCTCACACAAGTGTGAATACACCCCTAAGTCAATAGAAGAAACTTTACTCTTTTTCCTACTTTTGTTTGTTCGATAAGCTATATCGTGGGAGTTGTAATGAGGCAGCAAGATCTAGTATATCTACACTTCATTCCACTTGTTATTCAGCTTGGAAATAATCCATGCCAAGATTGGAAAGGAAGGAAGGGAAGACCATATCCCTTATGAAGACATTGCGCTAATAAGTCTACATTTTCTTTCCATTTATTTCCATATGTATTTAATACTATGTTTGGGGGTCCAACATATGTATATGTTGGTTCTTTGGGCCATTTGTGTAATAAGCAAACTTCAGACTAAAGGCTTTTCATATATAAGGGACTTAAACAGACTATAATGAGGATTAGATGTGAACTAGAAATCAAATATGGAAGAGTTTTTCTTTTTTCTTATTCTTCATTTATTCGAGCCAAAACCCTTCACACATAGAAGCCTAGCTCGGTGTTGAAGTTCTGGTTGTATCAAGAAGCTTTCACAATTCTTGTGGTTCACCACATCAATACACCTTCACTCCATTGTTGGAACCTAGATCGAGCATCTCTTTAGGTTTCCTAGCACTAAACCTTCGCTTCTATCCATTATTCAGCTTAAGATTAGATAGAGAATCTCTCCAATTCTCAGCTCCATATCCGGATCAAGCCTTGAAGAAGGAGCTTCCTGCTAGGTTGTTTCGTTTCTATATAAGGTGTGGGCAAGTTTTGAGGACGAAAATTATAGAAGAGGGAAGAGATGATGGGCCCCAAGCCCTAGCGCACACGAAAGAAGGAAGGGAGCGCACATTTACAAAGGATTGGGTCTCCATTAAACAAACAAATGTGTGAGAGCTTCTAAACAACCTTTGAATCTCTTTGACCTGAACCAACTTTGGGAAGTAAGGACATTGTGTCTCCACCCTCACACAAGTGTGAAGACACCCCTAAGTCAATAGAAGAAACTTTAGTCTTTTTCCTACTTTTGTTTGTTCGATAAACTATACCGTGGGAGTTGTAATGAGGCAGCAAGATCTAGTATATCTACACTTCATTCCACTTGTTATTCAGCTTGGAAATAATCCATGCCAAGATTGGAAAGGAAGGAAGGGAAGACCATATCCCTTATGAAGACATTGCGCTAATAAGTCTTCATTTTCTTTCCATTTATTTCCATATGTATTTAATACTTTGTTTGGGGGTCCAACATATGTATATGTTGGTTCTTTGGGCCATTTGTGTAATAAGTAAACTTCAGACTAAAGGCTTTTCATATATAAGGGACTTAAACAGACTATAATGAGGATTAGATCTGAACTAGAAATCAAATATGGAAGAGTTTTTCTTTTTTCTTATTCTTCATTTATTCGAGCCAAAACCCTTCACACATAGAAGCCTAGCTCGGTGTTGAAGTTCTGGTTGTATCAAGAAGCTTTCACAATTCTTGTGGTTCACCACATCAATACACCTTCACTCCATTGTTGGAACCTAGATCGAGCATCTCTTTAGGTTTCCTAGCACTAAACCTTCTCTTCTATCCATTCTTCAGCTTAAGATTAGATAGAGAATCTCTCCAATTCTCAGCTCCATATCCGGATTAAGCCTTGAAGAAGGAGCTTCCTGCTAGGTTGTTTCGTTTCTATATAAGGTGTGGGCAAGTTTTGAGGACGAAAATTATAGAAGAGGGAAGGGATGATGGGCCCCAAGCCCTAGCGCACACAAAAGAAGGAAGGGAGCGCACATTTACAAGGGATTGGGTCTCCATTGAACAAACAAATGTGTGAGAGCTTCTAAACAACCTTTGAATCTCTTTGACCTGAACCAGCTTTGGGAAGTAAGGACATTGTGTCTCCACCCTCACACTAGTGTGAAGACACCCCTAAGTCATTAGAAGAAACTTGACTCTTTTTCCTACTTTTGTTTGTTCGATAAGCTATACGGTGGGAGTTGTAATGAGGCAGCAAGATCTAGTATATCTACACTTCATTCCACTTGTTATTCAGCTTGGAAATAATCCATGCCAAGATTGGAAAGGAAGGAAGGGAAGACCATATTCCTTATGAAGACATTGAGCTAATAAGTCTTCATTTTCTTTCCATTTATTTCCATATGTATTTAATACTTTGTTTGGGGGTCCAACATATGTATATGTTGGTTCTTTGGGCCATTTGTGTAATAAGTAAACTTCAGACTAAAGGCTTTTCATATATAAGGGACTTAAACAGACTATAATGAGGATTAGATCTGAACTAGAAATCAAATATGGAAGAGTTTTTCTTTTTTCTTATTCTTCATTTATTCGAGCCAAAACCCTTCACACATAGAAGCCTAGCTCGGTGTTGAAGTTCTGGTTGTATCAAGAAGCTTTCACAATTCTTGTGGTTCACCACATCAATACACCTTCACTCCATTGTTGGAACCTAGATCGAACATCTCTTTAGGTTTCCTAGCACTAAACCTTCGCTTCTATCCATTATTCAGCTTAAGATTAGATAGAGAATCTCTCCAATTCTTAGCTCCATATCCGGATTAAGCCTTGAAGAAGGAGCTTCCTGCTAGGTTGTTTCGTTTCTATATAAGGTGTGGGCAAGTTTTGAGGACGACAATTATAGAAGAGGGAAAGGATGATGGGGCCCAAGCCCTAGCGCACACGAAAGAAGGAAGGGAGCGCACATTTACAAGGGATTTGGTCTCCATTGAACAAACAAATGTGTGAGAGCTTCTAAACAACCTTTGAATCTCTTTGACCTAAACCAGCTTTGGGAAGTAAGGACATTGTGTCTCCACCCTCACACAAGTGTGAAGACACCCCTAAGTCATTAGAAGAAACTTTACTCTTTTTCCTACTTTTGTTTGTTCGATAAGCTATACCGTGGGAGTTGTAATGAGGCAGCAAGATCTAGTATATCTACACTTCATTCCACTTGTTATTCAGCTTGGAAATAATCCATGCCAAGATTGGAAAGGAAGGAAGGGAAGACCATATCCCTTATGAAGACATTGCGCTAATAAGTCTACATTTTCTTTCCATTTATTTCCATATGTATTTAATACTATGTTTGGGGGTCCAACATATGTATATGTTGGTTCTTTGGGCCATTTGTGTAATAAGTAAACTTCAGACTAAAGGCTTTTCATATATAAGGGACTTAAACAGACTATAATGAGGATTAGATCTGAACTAGAAATCAAATATGGAAGAGTTTTTCTTTTTTCTTATTCTTCATTTATTCGAGCCAAAACCCTTCACACATAGAAGCCTAGCTCGATGTTGAAGTTCTGGTTGTATCAAGAAGCTTTCACAATTCTTGTGGTTCACCACATCAATACACCTTCACTCCATTGTTGGAACCTAGATCGAGCATCTCTTTAGGTTTCCTAGCACTAAACCTTCGCTTCTATCCATTATTCAGCTTAAGATTAGATAGAGAATCTCTCCAATTCTCAGCTCCATATCCGGATCAAGCCTTGAAGAAGGAGCTTCCTGCTAGGTTGTTTCGTTTCTATATAAGGTGTGGGCAAGTTTTGAGGACGAAAATTATAGAAGAGGGAAGGGATGATGGGCCCCAAGCCCTAGCGCACACGAAAGAAGGAAGGGAGCGCACATTTACAAGGGATTGGGTCTCCATTAAACAAACAAATGTGTGAGAGCTTCTAAACAACCTTTGAATCTCTTTGACCTGAAAAAACTTTGGGAAGTAAGGACATTGTGTCTCCACCCTCACACAAGTGTGAAGACACCCCTAAGTCAATAGAAGAAACTTTAGTCTTTTTCCCACTTTTGTTTGTTCGATAAGCTATACCGTGGGAGTTGTAATGAGGCAGCAAGATCTAGTATATCTACACTTCATTCCACTTGTTATTCAGCTTGGAAATAATCCATGCCAAGATTGGAAAGGAAGGAAGGGAAGACCATATCCCTTATGAAGACATTGGGCTAATAAGTCTTCATTTTCTTTCCATTTATTTCCATATGTATTTAATACTTTGTTTGGGGGTCCAACATATGTATATGTTGGTTCTTTGGGCCATTTGTGTAATAAGTAAACTTCAGACTAAAGGCTTTTCATATATAAGGGACTTAAACAGACTATAATGAGGATTAGATCTGAACTAGAAATCAAATATGGAAGAGTTTTTCTTTTTTCTTATTCTTCATTTATTCGAGCCAAAACCCTTCACACATAGAAGCCTAGCTCGGTGTTGAAGTTCTGGTTGTATCAAGAAGCTTTCACAATTCTTGTGGTTCACCACATCAATACACCTTCACTCCATTGTTGGAACCTAGATCGAGCATCTCTTTAGGTTTCCTAGCACTAAACCTTCGCTTCTATCCATTATTCAGCTTAAGATTAGATAGAGAATCTCTCCAATTCTCAGCTCCATATCCGGATTAAGCCTTGAAGAAGGAGCTTCCTGCTAGGTTGTTTCGTTTCTATATAAGGTGTGGGCAAGTTTTGAGGACGAAAATTATAGAAGAGGGAAGGGATGATGGGCCCCAAGCCCTAGCGCACACAAAAGAAGGAAGGGAGCGCACATTTACAAGGGATTGGGTCTCCATTGAACAAACAAATGTGTGAGAGCTTCTAAACAACCTTTGAATATTTTTGACCTGAACCAGCTTTGGGAAGTAAGGACATTGTGTCTCCACCCTCACACTAGTGTGAAGACACCCCTAAGTCATTAGAAGAAAATTAACTCTTTTTCCTACTTTTGTTTGTTCGATAAGCTATACCGTGGGAGTTGTAATGAGGCAGCAAGATCTAGTATATCTACACTTCATTCCACTTGTTATTCAGCTTGGAAATAATCCATGCCAAGATTGGAAAGGAAGGAAGGGAAGACCATATCCCTTATGAAGACATTGCGCTAATAAGTCTTCATTTTCTTTCCATTTATTTCCATATGTATTTAATACTTTGTTTGGGGGTCCAACATATGTATATGTTGGTTCTTTGGGCCATTTGTGTAATAAGTAAACTTCAGACTAAAGGCTTTTCATATATAAGGGACTTAAACAGACTATAATGAGGATTAGATCTGAACTAGAAATCAAATATGGAAGAGTTTTTCTTTTTTCTTATTCTTCATTTATTCGAGCCAAAACCCTTCACACATAGAAGCCTAGCTCGGTGTTGAAGTTCTGGTTGTATCAAGAAGCTTTCACAATTCTTGTGGTTCATCACATCAATACACCTTCACTCCATTGATGGAACCTAGATCGAACATCTCTTTAGGTTTCCTAGCACTAAACCTTCGCTTCTATCCATTATTCAGCTTAAGATTAGATAGAGAATCTCTCCAATTCTTAGCTCCATATCCGGATTAAGCCTTGAAGAAGGAGCTTCCTGCTAGGTTGTTTCGTTTCTATATAAGGTGTGGGCAAGTTTTGAGGACGACAATTATAGAAGAGGGAAGGGATGATGGGGCCCAAACCCTAGCGCACACGAAAGAAGGAAGGGAGCGCACATTTACAAGGGATTTGGTCTCCATTGAACAAACAAATGTGTGAGAGCTTCTAAACAACCTTTGAATCTCTTTGACCTAAACCAGCTTTGGGAAGTAAGGACATTGTGTCTCCACCCTCACACAAGTGTGAAGACACCCCTAAGTCATTAGAAGAAACTTTACTCTTTTTCCTACTTTTGTTTGTTCGATAAGCTATACCGTGGGAGTTGTAATGAGGCAGCAAGATCTAGTATATCTACACTTCATTCCACTTGTTATTCAGCTTGGAAATAATCCATGCCAAGATTGGAAAGGAAGGAACGGAAAACCATATCCCTTATGAAGACATTGCGCTAATAAGTCTTCATTTTCTTTCCATTTATTTCCATATGTATTTAATACTTTGTTTGGGGGTCCAACATATGTATATGTTGGTTCTTTGGGCCATTTGTGTAATAAGTAAACTTCAGACTAAAGGCTTTTCATATATAAGGGACTTAAACAGACTATAATGAGGATTAGATCTGAACTAGAAATCAAATATGGAAGAGTTTTTCTTTTTTCTTATTCTTCATTTATTCGAGCCAAAACCCTTCACACATAGAAGCCTAGGTCGGTGTTGAAGTACTGGTTGTATCAAGAAGCTTTCACAATTCTTGTGGTTCACCACATCAATACACCTTCACTCCATTGTTGGAACCTAGATCGAGCATCTCTTTAGGTTTCCTAGCACTAAACCTCCGCTTCTATCCATTAGTCAGCTTAAGGTTAGATAGAGAATTTCTCCAATTCTCTGCTCCATATCCAGATCAAGCCTTGAAGAAGAATCTTCCTGCTAGATTGTTTCGTTTCTATATAGGGTGTGGGCAAGTTTTGAGGACGAAAATTATAGAAGAGGGAAGGGATGATGGGCCCCAAGCCCTGGCGCACACGAAAGAAGGAAGGGAGCGCGCACTTACAAGGGATTGGATCTCTATTGGATTCTGTATACAGCCAGACCCTAGGCCTAATTGGAGTCCATGTCAGACCATCTCCAGAAGCCGACTAGCCGTGAAGTATGAAGAAGACATCCAAGGATCAAGCTCGAGCTCACCCCGGCCATCCAGATCATGTGAGAGCTTCTAAATAACCTTTGAATCTCTTTGACCTGAACCAGCTTTGGGAAGTAAGGACATTGTGTCTCCACCCTCACACAAGTGTGAAGACACCCCTAAGTCATTAGAAGAAACTTTACTCTTTTTCCTACTTTTGTTTGTTCGATAAGTTATACCGTGGGAGTTGTAATGAGGCAGAAAGATCTAGTATATCTACACTTCATTCTACTTGTTATTCGGCTTGGAAATAATCCATGCCAAGATTGGAAAGGAAGGAAGGGAAGACCATATCCCTTATGAAGACATTGCGCTAATAAGTCTTCATTTTCTTTCCATTTATTTCCATATGTATTTAATACTTTGTTTGGGGGTCCAACATATGTATATGTTGGTTCTTTGGGCCATTTGTGTAATAAGTAAACTTCAGACTAAAGGCTTTTCATATAAGGGACTTAAACAGACTATAATGAGGATTAGATCTGAACTAGAAATCAAATATGGAAGAGTTTTTCTTTTTTCTTATTCTTCATTTATTCGAGCCAAAACCCTTCACACATAGAATCCTAGCTCGGTGTTGAAGTTCTGGTTGTATCAAGAAGCTTTCACAATTCTTGTGGTTCACCACATCAATACACCTTCACTCCATTGTTGGAACCTAGATCGAGCATCTCTTTAGGTTTCCTAGCACTAAACCTCCGCTTCTATCCATTAGTCAGCTTAAGGTTAGATAGAGGATTTCTCCAATTCTCTGCTCCATATCCAGATCAAGCCTAGAAGAAGAATCTTCCTGCTAGGTTGTTTCGTTTCTATATAGGGTGTGGGCAAGTTTTGAGGACGAAAATTATAGAAGAGGGAAGGGATGATGGGCCCCAAGCCCTGGCGCACACGAAAGAAGGAAGGGAGCGCGCACTTACAAGGGATTGGATCTCTATTGGATTCTGTATACAGCCAGACCCTAAGCCTAATTGGAGTCCATGTCAGACCATCTCCAGAAGCCGACTAGCCGTGAAGTATGAAGAAGACATCCAATGATCAAGCTCGAGCTCACCCCGGCCATCTGGATCATGTGAGAGCTTCTAAATAACCTTTGAATCTCTTTGACCTGAACCAGCTTTGGGAAGTAAGGACATTGTGTCTCCACCCTCACACAAGTGTGAAGACACCCCTAAGTCATTAGAAGAAACTTTACTCTTTTTCCTACTTTTGTTTGTTCGATAAGGTATACCGTGGGAGTTGTAATGAGGCAGAAAGATCTAGTATATCTACACTTCATTCTACTTGTTATTCGGCTTGGAAATAATCCATGCCAAGATTGGAAAGGAAGGAAGGGAAGACCATATCCCTTATGAAGACATTGCGCTAATAAGTCTTCATTTTCTTTCCATTTATTTCCATATGTATTTAATACTTTGTTTGGGGGTCCAACATATGTATATGTTGGTTCTTTGGGCCATTTGTGTAATAAGTAAACTTCAGACTAAAGGCTTTTCATATATAAGGGACTTAAACAGACTATAATGAGGATTAGATCTGAACTAGAAATCAAATATGGAAGAGTTTTTCTTTTTTCTTATTCTTCATTTATTCGAGCCAAAACCCTTCACACATAGAAGCCTAGCTCGGTGTTGAAGTTCTGGTTGTATCAAGAAGCTTTCACAATTCTTGTGGTTCACCACATCAATACACCTTCACTCCATTGTTGGAACCTAGATCGAGCATCTCTTTAGGTTTCCTAGCACTAAACCTCCGCTTCTATCCATTAGTCAGCTTAAGGTTAGATAGAGGATTTCTCCAATTCTCTGCTCCATATCCAGATCAAGCCTTGAAGAAGAATCTTCCTGCTAGGTTGTTTCGTTTCTATATAGGGTGTGGGCAAGTTTTGAGGACGAAAATTATAGAAGAGGGAAGGGATGATGGGCCCCAAGCCCTGGCGCACACGAAAGAAGGAAGGGAGCGCGCACTTACAAGGGATTGGATCTCTATTGGATTCTGTATACAGCCAGACCCTAAGCCTAATTGGAGTCCATGTCAGACCATCTCCAGAAGCCGACTAGCCGTGAAGTATGAAGAAGACATCCAATGATCAAGCTCGAGCTCACCCCGGCCATCTGGATCATGTGAGAGCTTCTAAATAACCTTTGAATCTCTTTGACCTGAACCAGCTTTGGGAAGTAAGGACATTGTGTCTCCACCCTCACACAAGTGTGAAGACACCCCTAAGTCATTAGAAGAAACTTTACTCTTTTTCCTACTTTTGTTTGTTCGATAAGGTATACCGTGGGAGTTGTAATGAGGCAGAAAGATCTAGTATATCTACACTTCATTCTACTTGTTATTCGGCTTGGAAATAATCCATGCCAAGATTGGAAAGGAAGGAAGGGAAGACCATATCCCTTATGAAGACATTGCGCTAATAAGTCTTCATTTTCTTTCCATTTATTTCCATATGTATTTAATAGTTTGTTTGGGGGTCCAACATATGTATATGTTGGTTCTTTGGGCCATTTGTGTAATAAGTAAACTTCAGACTAAAGGCTTTTCATATATAAGGGACTTAAACAGACTATAATGAGGACTAGATCTGAACTAGAAATAAAATATGGAAGAGTTTTTCTTTTTTCTTATTCTTCATTTATTCGAGCCAAAACCCTTCACACATAGAAGCCTAGCTCGGTGTTGAAGTTCTGGTTGTATCAAGAAGCTTTCACAATTCTTGTGGTTCACCACATCAATACACCTTCACACCATTGTTGGAACCTAGATCGAGCATCTCTTTAGGTTTCCTAGCACTAAACATTCGCTTCTATCCATTATTCAGCTTAAGATTAGATAGAGAATCTCTCCAATTCTCAGCTCCATATCCGGATTAAGCCTTGAAGAAGGAGCTTCCTGCTAGGTTGTTTCGTTTCTATATAAGGTGTGGGCAAGTTTTGAGGACGAAAATTATAGAAGAGGGAAGGGATGATGGGCCCCAAGCCCTAGCGCACACGAAAGAAGGAAGGGAGCGCACATTTACAAGGGATTGGGTCTCCATTGAACAAACAAATGTGTGAGAGCTTCTAAACAACCTTTGAATCTCTTTGACCTGAACCAGCTTTGGGAAGTAAGGACATTGTGTCTCCACCCTCACACAAGTGTGAAGACACCCCTAAGTCATTAGAAGAAACTTTACTCTTTTTCCTACTTTTGTTTGTTCGATAAGGTATACCGTGGGAGTTGTAATGAGGCAGAAAGATCTAGTATATCTACACTTCATTCTACTTGTTATTCGGCTTGGAAATAATCCATGCCAAGATTGGAAAGGAAGGAAGGGAAGACCATATCCCTTATGAAGACATTGCGCTAATAAGTCTTCATTTTCTTTCCATTTATTTCCATATGTATTTAATACTTTGTTTGGGGGTCCAACATATGTATATGTTGGTTCTTTGGGCCATTTGTGTAATAAGTAAACTTCAGACTAAAGGCTTTTCATATATAAGGGACTTAAACAGACTATAATGAGGATTAGATCTGAACTAGAAATCAAATATGGAAGAGTTTTTCTTTTTTCTTATTCTTCATTTATTCGAGCCAAAACCCTTCACACATAGAAGCCTAGCTCGGTGTTGAAGTTCTGGTTGTATCAAGAAGCTTTCACAATTCTTGTGGTTAACCACATCAATACACCTTCACTCCATTGTTGGAACCTAGATCGAACATCTCTTTAGGTTTCCTAGCACTAAACCTTCGCTTCTATCCATTATTCAGCTTAAGATTATATAGAGAATCTCTCCAATTCTCAGCTCCATATCCGGATTAAGCCTTGAAGAAGGAGCTTCCTGCTAGGTTGTTTCGTTTCTATATAAGGTGTGGGCAAGTTTTGAGGACGAAAATTATAGAAGAGGGAAGGGATGATGGGGCCCAAGCCATAGCGCACACGAAAGAAGGAAGGGAGCGCACATTTACAAGGGATTGTGTCTCCATTGAACAAACAAATGTGTGAGAGCTTCTAAACAACCTTTGAATCTCTTTGACCTGAACCAGCTTTGGGAAGTAAGGACATTGTGTCTCCACCCTCACACTAGTGTGAAGACACCCCTAAGTCATTAGAAGAAACTTTACTCTTTTTCCTACTTTTGTTTGTTCGATAAGCTATACCGTGGGAGTTGTAATGAGGCAGCATGATCTAGTATATCTACACTTCATTCCACTTGTTATTCAGCTTGGAAATAATCCATGCCAAGATTGGAAAGGAAGGAAGGGAAGACCATATCCCTTATGAAGACATTGCGCTAATAAGTCTTCATTTTCTTTCCATTTATTTCCATATGTATTTAATACTTTGTTTGGGGGTCCAACATATGTATATTTTGGTTCTTTGGGCCATTTGTGTAATAAGTAAACTTCAGACTAAAGGCTTTTCATATATAAGGGACTTAAAAGAACTATAATGAGGATTAGATCTGAACTAGAAATCAAATATGGAAGAGTTTTTCTTTTTTCTTATTCTTCATTTATTCGAGCCAAAACCCTTCACACATAGAAGCCTAGCTTGGTGTTGAAGTTCTGGTTGTATCAAGAAGCTTTCACAATTCCTGTGGTTCACCACATCAATACACCTTCACTCCATTGTTGGAACCTAGATCGAGCATCTCTTTAGGTTTCCTAGCACTAAACATTCGCTTCTATCCATTATTCAGCTTAAGATTAGATAGAGAATCTCTCCAATTCTCAGCTCCATATCCGGATTAAGCCTTGAAGAAGGAGCTTCCTGCTAGGTTGTTTCGTTTCTATATAAGGTGTGGGCAAGTTTTGAGGACGAAAATTATAGAAGAGGGAAGGGATGATGGGCCCCAAGCCCTAGCGCACACGAAAGAAGGAAGGGAGCGCACATTTACAAGGGATTGGGTCTCCATTGAACAAACAAATGTGTGAGAGCTTCTAAACAACCTTTGAATCTCTTTGACCTGAACCAGCTTTGGGAAGTAAGGACATTGTGTCTCCACCCTCACACAAGTGTGAAGACACCCCTAAGTCATTAGAAGAAACTTTACTCTTTTTCCTACTTTTGTTTGTTCGATAAGGTATACCGTGGGAGTTGTAATGAGGCAGAAAGATCTAGTATATCTACACTTCATTCTACTTGTTATTCGGCTTGGAAATAATCCATGCCAAGATTGGAAAGGAAGGAAGGGAAGACCATATCCCTTATGAAGACATTGCGCTAATAAGTCTTCATTTTCTTTCCATTTATTTCCATATGTATTTAATACTTTGTTTGGGGGTCCAACATATGTATATGTTGGTTCTTTGGGCCATTTGTGTAATAAGTAAACTTCAGACTAAAGGCTTTTCATATATAAGGGACTTAAACAGACTATAATGAGGATTAGATCTGAACTAGAAATCAAATATGGAAGAGTTTTTCTTTTTTCTTATTCTTCATTTATTCGAGCCAAAACCCTTCACACATAGAAGCCTAGCTCGGTGTTGAAGTTCTGGTTGTATCAAGAAGCTTTCACAATTCTTGTGGTTAACCACATCAATACACCTTCACTCCATTGTTGGAACCTAGATCGAACATCTCTTTAGGTTTCCTAGCACTAAACCTTCGCTTCTATCCATTATTCAGCTTAAGATTATATAGAGAATCTCTCCAATTCTCAGCTCCATATCCGGATTAAGCCTTGAAGAAGGAGCTTCCTGCTAGGTTGTTTCGTTTCTATATAAGGTGTGGGCAAGTTTTGAGGACGAAAATTATAGAAGAGGGAAGGGATGATGGGGCCCAAGCCATAGCGCACACGAAAGAAGGAAGGGAGCGCACATTTACAAGGGATTGTGTCTCCATTGAACAAACAAATGTGTGAGAGCTTCTAAACAACCTTTGAATCTCTTTGACCTGAACCAGCTTTGGGAAGTAAGGACATTGTGTCTCCACCCTCACACTAGTGTGAAGACACCCCTAAGTCATTAGAAGAAACTTTACTCTTTTTCCTACTTTTGTTTGTTCGATAAGCTATACCGTGGGAGTTGTAATGAGGCAGCATGATCTAGTATATCTACACTTCATTCCACTTGTTATTCAGCTTGGAAATAATCCATGCCAAGATTGGAAAGGAAGGAAGGGAAGACCATATCCCTTATGAAGACATTGCGCTAATAAGTCTTCATTTTCTTTCCATTTATTTCCATATGTATTTAATACTTTGTTTGGGGGTCCAACATATGTATATTTTGGTTCTTTGGGCCATTTGTGTAATAAGTAAACTTCAGACTAAAGGCTTTTCATATATAAGGGACTTAAAAGAACTATAATGAGGATTAGATCTGAACTAGAAATCAAATATGGAAGAGTTTTTCTTTTTTCTTATTCTTCATTTATTCGAGCCAAAACCCTTCACACATAGAAGCCTAGCTTGGTGTTGAAGTTCTGGTTGTATCAAGAAGCTTTCACAATTCCTGTGGTTCACCACATCAATACACCTTCACTCCATTGTTGGAACCTAGATCGAGCATCTCTTTAGGTTTCCTAGCACTAAACATTCGCTTCTATCCATTATTCAGCTTAAGATTAGATAGAGAATCTCTCCAATTCTCAGCTCCATATCCGGATTAAGCCTTGAAGAAGGAGCTTCCTGCTAGGTTGTTTCGTTTCTATATAAGGTGTGGGCAAGTTTTGAGGACGAAAATTATAGAAGAGGGAAGGGATGATGGGCCCCAAGCCCTAGCGCACACGAAAGAAGGAAGGGAGCGCACATTTACAAGGGATTGGGTCTCCATTGAACAAACAAATGTGTGAGAGCTTCTAAACAACCTTTGAATCTCTTTGACCTGAACCAGCTTTGGGAAGTAAGGACATTGTGTCTCCACCCTCACACAAGTGTGAAGACACCCCTAAGTCATTAGAAGAAACTTTACTCTTTTTCCTACTTTTGTTTGTTCGATAAGGTATACCGTGGGAGTTGTAATGAGGCAGAAAGATCTAGTATATCTACACTTCATTCTACTTGTTATTCGGCTTGGAAATAATCCATGCCAAGATTGGAAAGGAAGGAAGGGAAGACCATATCCCTTATGAAGACATTGCGCTAATAAGTCTTCATTTTCTTTCCATTTATTTCCATATGTATTTAATACTTTGTTTGGGGGTCCAACATATGTATATGTTGGTTCTTTGGGCCATTTGTGTAATAAGTAAACTTCAGACTAAAGGCTTTTCATATATAAGGGACTTAAACAGACTATAATGAGGATTAGATCTGAACTAGAAATCAAATATGGAAGAGTTTTTCTTTTTTCTTATTCTTCATTTATTCGAGCCAAAACCCTTCACACATAGAAGCCTAGCTCGGTGTTGAAGTTCTGGTTGTATCAAGAAGCTTTCACAATTCTTGTGGTTAACCACATCAATACACCTTCACTCCATTGTTGGAACCTAGATCGAACATCTCTTTAGGTTTCCTAGCACTAAACCTTCGCTTCTATCCATTATTCAGCTTAAGATTATATAGAGAATCTCTCCAATTCTCAGCTCCATATCCGGATTAAGCCTTGAAGAAGGAGCTTCCTGCTAGGTTGTTTCGTTTCTATATAAGGTGTGGGCAAGTTTTGAGGACGAAAATTATAGAAGAGGGAAGGGATGATGGGGCCCAAGCCATAGCGCACACGAAAGAAGGAAGGGAGCGCACATTTACAAGGGATTGTGTCTCCATTGAACAAACAAATGTGTGAGAGCTTCTAAACAACCTTTGAATCTCTTTGACCTGAACCAGCTTTGGGAAGTAAGGACATTGTGTCTCCACCCTCACACTAGTGTGAAGACACCCCTAAGTCATTAGAAGAAACTTTACTCTTTTTCCTACTTTTGTTTGTTCGATAAGCTATACCGTGGGAGTTGTAATGAGGCAGCATGATCTAGTATATCTACACTTCATTCCACTTGTTATTCAGCTTGGAAATAATCCATGCCAAGATTGGAAAGGAAGGAAGGGAAGACCATATCCCTTATGAAGACATTGCGCTAATAAGTCTTCATTTTCTTTCCATTTATTTCCATATGTATTTAATACTTTGTTTGGGGGTCCAACATATGTATATTTTGGTTCTTTGGGCCATTTGTGTAATAAGTAAACTTCAGACTAAAGGCTTTTCATATATAAGGGACTTAAAAGAACTATAATGAGGATTAGATCTGAACTAGAAATCAAATATGGAAGAGTTTTTCTTTTTTCTTATTCTTCATTTATTCGAGCCAAAACCCTTCACACATAGAAGCCTAGCTTGGTGTTGAAGTTCTGGTTGTATCAAGAAGCTTTCACAATTCCTGTGGTTCACCACATCAATACACCTTCACTCCATTGTTGGAACCTAGATCGAGCATCTCTTTAGGTTTCCTAGCACTAAACCTTCGCTTCTATCCATTATTCAGCTTAAGATTAGATAGAGAATCTCTCCAATTCTCAGCTCCATATCCGGATCAAGCCTTGGAGAAGGAGCTTCCTGCTAGGTTGTTTCGTTTCTATATAAGGTGTGGGCAAGTTTTGAGGACGAAAATTATAGAAGAGGGAAGGGATGATGGACCCCAAGCCCTAGCGCACACGAAAGAAGGAAGGGAGCGCACATTTACAAGGGATTGGGTCTCCATTAAACAAACAAATGTGTGAGAGCTTCTAAACAACCTTTGAATCTCTTTGACCTGAACTAGCTTTGGGAAGTAAGTACATTGTGTCTCCACCCTCACACAAGTGTGAAGACACTCCTAAGTCAATAGAAGAAACTTTACTCTTTTTCCTACTTTTGTTTGTTCGATAAGCTATACTGTGGGAGTTGTAATGAGGCAGCAAGATCTAGTATATCTACACTTCATTCCACTTGTTATTCAGCTTGGAAATAATCCATGCCAAGATTGGAAAGGAGGGAAGGGAAGACCATATCCCTTATGAAGTCATTGCGCTAATAAGTCTTCATTTTCTTTCCATTTATTTCCATATGTATTTAATACTTTGTTTGGGGGTCCAACATATGTATATGTTGGTTCTTTGGGCCATTTGTGTAATAAGTAAACTTCAGACTAAAGGCTTTTCATATATAAGGGACTTAAACAGACTATAATGAGGATTAGATCTGAACTAGAAATCAAATATGGAAGAGTTTTTCTTTTTTCTTATTCTTCATTTATTCGAGCCAAAACCCTTCACACATAGAAGCCTAGCTCGGTGTTGAAGTTCTGGTTGTATCAAGAAGCTTTCACAATTCTTGTAGTTCACCACATCAATACACCTTCACTCCATTGTTGGAACCTAGATCGAGCATCTCTTTAGGTTTCCTAGCACTAAACCTCCGCTTCTATCCATTAGTCAGCTTAAGGTTAGATAGAGGATTTCTCCAATTCTCTGCTCCATATCCAGATCAAGCCTTGAAGAAGAATCTTCCTGCTAGGTTGTTTCGTTTCTATATAGGGTGTGGGCAAGTTTGGAGGACGAAAATTATAGAAGAGGGAAGGGATGATGGGCCCCAAGCACTGGCGCACACGAAAGAAGGAAGGGAGCGCGCACTTACAAGGGATTGGATCTCTATTGGATTCTGTATACAGCCAGACCCTAGGCCTAATTGGAGTCCATGTCAGACCATCTCTAGAAGCCGACTAGCCGTGAAGTATGAAGAAGACATCCAATGATCAAGCTCGAGCTCACCCCGGCCATCTGGATCATGTGAGAGCTTCTAAATAACCTTTGAATCTCTTTGACCTGAACCAGCTTTGGGAAGTAAGGACATTGTGTCTCCACCCTAACACAAGTGTGAAGACACCCCTAAGTCATTAGAAGAAACTTTACTCTTTTTCCTACTTTTGTTTGTTCGATAAGCTATACCGTGGGAGTTGTATTGAGGCAGAAAGATCTAGTATATCTACACTTCATTCTACTTGTTATTCAGCTTGGAAATAATCCATGCCAAGATTGGAAAGGAAGGAACGGAAAACCATATCCCTTATGAAGACATTGCGCTAATAAGTCTTCATTTTCTTTCCATTTATTTCCATATGTATTTAATACTTTGTTTGGGGGTCCAACATATGTATATGTTGGTTCTTTGGGCCATTTGTGTAATAAGTAAACTTCAGACTAAAGGCTTTTCATATATAAGGGACTTAAACAGACTATAATGAGGATTAGATCTGAACTAGAAATCAAATATGGAAGAGTTTTTCTTTTTTCTTATTCTTCATTTATTCGAGCCAAAACCCTTCACACATAGAAGCCTAGGTCGGTGTTGAAGTACTGGTTGTATCAAGAAGCTTTCACAATTCTTGTGGTTCACCACATCAATACACCTCCACTCCATTGTTGGAACCTAGATCGAGCATCTCTTTAGGTTTCCTAGCACTAAACCTCCGCTTCTATCCATTAGTCAGCTTAAGGTTAGATAGAGAATTTCTCTAATTCTCTGCTCCATATCCAGATCAAGCCTTGAAGAAGAATCATCCTGCTAGATTGTTTCGTTTCTATATAGGGTGTGGGCAAGTTTTGAGGACGAAAATTATAGAAGAGGGAAGGGATGATTGGCCCCAAGCCCTGGCGCACACGAAAGAAGGAAGGGAGCGCGCACTTACAAGGGATTGGATCTCTATTGGATTCTGTATACAGCCAGACCCTAGGCCTAATTGGAGTCCATGTCAGACCATCTCCAGAAGCCGACTAGCCGTGAAGTATGAAGAAGACATCCAAGGATCAAGCTCGAGCTCACCCCGGCCATCCGGATCATGTGAGAGCTTCTAAATAACCTTTGAATCTCTTTGACCTGAACCAGCTTTGGGAAGTAAGGACATTGTGTCTCCACCCTCACACAAGTGTGAAGACACCCCTAAGTCATTAGAAGAAACTTTACTCTTTTTCCTACTTTTGTTTGTTCGATAAGTTATACCGTGGGAGTTGTAATGAGGCAGAAAGATCTAGTATATCTACACTTCATTCTACTTGTTATTCGGCTTGGAAATAATCCATGCCAAGATTGGAAAGGAAGGAAGGGAAGACCATATCCCTTATGAAGACATTGCGCTAATAAGTCTTCATTTTCTTTCCATTTATTTCCATATGTATTTAATACTTTGTTTGGGGGTCCAACATATGTATATGTTGGTTCTTTGGGCCATTTGTGTAATAAGTAAACTTCAGACTAAAGGCTTTTCATATATAAGGGACTTAAACAGACTATAATGAGGATTAGATCTGAACTAGAAATCAAATATGGAAGAGTTTTTCTTTTTTCTTATTCTTCATTTATTCGAGCCAAAACCCTTCACACATAGAAGCCTAGCTCGGTGTTGAAGTTCTGGTTGTATCAAGAAGCTTTCACAATTCTTGTGGTTCACCACATCAATACACCTTCACTCCATTGTTGGAACCTAGATCGAGCATCTCTTTAGGTTTCCTAGCACTAAACCTCCGCTTCTATCCATTAGTCAGCTTAAGGTTAGATAGAGGATTTCTCCAAATCTCTGCTCCATATCCAGATCAAGCCTTGAAGAAGAATCTTCCTGCTAGGTTGTTTCGTTTCTATATAGGGTGTGGGCAAGTTTTGAGGACGAAAATTATAGAAGAGGGAAGGGATGATGGGCCCCAAGCCCTGGCGCACACGAAAGAAGGAAGGGAGCGCGCACTTACAAGGGATTGGATCTCTATTGGATTCTGTATACAGCCAGACCCTAAGCCTAATTGGAGTCCATGTCAGACCATCTCCAGAAGCCGACTAACCGTGAAGTATGAAGAAGACATCCAAGGATTAAGCTCGAGCTCACCCCGGCCATCCGGATCATGTGAGAGCTTCTAAATAACCTTTGAATCTCTTTGACCTGAACCAGCTTTGGGAAGTAAGGACATTGTGTCTCCACCCTCACACAAGTGTGAAGACACCCCTAAGTCATTAGAAGAAACGTTACTCTTTTTCCTACTTTTGTTTGTTCGATAAGGTATACCGTGGGAGTTGTAATGAGGCAGAAAGATCTAGTATATCTACACTTCATTCTACTTGTTATTCGGCTTGGAAATAATCCATGCCAAGATTGGAAAGGAAGGAAGGGAAGACCATATCCCTTATGAAGACATTGCGCTAATAAGTCTTCATTTTCTTTCCATTTATTTCCATATGTATTTAATACTTTGTTTGGGGGTCCAACATATGTATATGTTGGTTCTTTGGGCCATTTGTGTAATAAGTAAACTTCAGACTAAAGGCTTTTCATATATAAGGGACTTAAACAGACTATAATGAGGATTAGATCTGAACTAGAAATCAAATATGGAAGAGTTTTTCTTTTTTCTTATTCTTCATTTATTCGAGCCAAAACCTTTCACACATAGAAGCCTAGGTCGGTGTTGAAGTTCTGGTTGTATCAAGAAGCTTTCACAATTCTTGTGGTTCACCACATCAATACACCTTCACTCCATTGTTGGAACCTAGATCGAGCATCTCTTTAGGTTTCCTAGCACTAAACCTTCGCTTCTATCCATTATTCAGCTTAAGATTAGATAGAGAATCTCTCCAATTCTCAGCTCCATATCCGGATTAAGCCTTGAAGAAGGAGCTTCCTGCTAGGTTGTTTCGTTTCTATATAAGGTGTGGGCAAGTTTTGAGAACGAAAATTATAGAAGAGGGAAGGGATGATGGGCCCCAAGCCCTAGCGCACACGAAAGAAGGAAGGGAGCGCACATTTACAAGGGATTGGGTCTCCATTGAACAAACAAATGTGTGAGAGCTTCTAAACAACCTTTGAATCTCTTTGACCTGAACCAGCTTTGGGAAGTAAGGACATTGTGTCTCCACCCTCACACTAGTGTGAAGACACCCCTAAGTCATTAGAAGAAACTTAACTCTTTTTCCTACTTTTGTTTGTTCGATAAGCTATAACGTGGGAGTTGTAATGAGGCAGCAAGATCTAGTATATCTACACTTCATTCCACTTGTTATTCAGCTGGGAAATAATCCATGCCAAGATTGGAAAGGAAGGAAAGGAAGACCATATCCCTTATGAAGACATTGCGCTAATAAGTCTTCATTTTCTTTCCATTTATTTCCATATGTATTTAATACTTTGTTTGGGGGTCCAACATATGTATATGTTGGTTCTTTGGGCCATTTGTGTAATAAGTAAACTTCAGACTAAAGGCTTTTCATATATAAGGGACTTAAACAGACTATAATGAGGATTAGATCTGAACTAGAAATCAAATATGGAAGAGTTTTTCTTTTTTCTTATTCTTCATTTATTCGAGCCAAAACCCTTCACACATAGAAGCCTAGCTCGGTGTTGAAGTTCTGGTTGTATCAAGAAGCTTTCACAATTCTTGTGGTTAACCACATCAATACACCTTCACTCCATTGTTGGAACCTAGATCGAACATCTCTTTAGGTTTCCTAGCACTAAACCTTCGCTTCTATCCATTATTCAGCTTAAGATTATATAGAGAATCTCTCCAATTCTTAGCTCCATATCCGGATTAAGCCTTGAAGAAGGAGCTTCCTGCTAGGTTGTTTCGTTTCTATATAAGGTGTGGGCAAGTTTTGAGGACGAAAATTATAGAAGAGGGAAGGGATGATGGGGCCCAAGCCATAGCGCACACGAAAGAAGGAAGGGAGCGCACATTTACAAGGGATTGTGTCTCCATTGAACAAACAAATGTGTGAGAGCTTCTAAACAACCTTTGAATCTCTTTGACCTGAACCAGCTTTGGGAAGTAAGGACATTGTGTCTCCACCCTCACACTAGTGTGAAGACACCCCTAAGTCATTAGAAGAAACTTTACTCTTTTTCCTACTTTTGTTTGTTCGATAAGCTATACCGTGGGAGTTGTAATGAGGCAGCAAGATCTAGTATATCTACACTTCATTCCACTTGTTATTCAGCTTGGAAATAATCCATGCCAAGATTGGAAAGGAAGGAAGGGAAGACCATATCCCTTATGAAGACATTGCGCTAATAAGTCTTCATTTTCTTTCCATTTATTTCCATATGTATTTAATACTTTGTTTGGGGGTCCAACATATGTATATGTTGGTTCTTTGGGCCATTTGTGTAATAAGTAAACTTCAGACTAAAGGCTTTTCATATATAAGGGACTTAAAAGAACTATAATGAGGATTAGATCTGAACTAGAAATCAAATATGGAAGAGTTTTTCTTTTTTCTTATTCTTCATTTATTTGAGCCAAAACCCTTCACACATAGAAGCCTAGCTTGGTGTTGAAGTTCTGGTTGTATCAAGAAGCTTTCACAATTCCTGTGGTTCACCACATCAATACACCTTCACTCCATTGTTGGAACCTAGATCGAGCATCTCTTTTGACAACAACAATTCTTTCTTTCTTCTCCGGATCATCTGATCCTTCACCGAAGTGGTTGACGACACTTCTTTAGGTTTCCTAGCACTAAACCTTCGCTTCTATCCATTATTCAGCTTAAGATTAGATAGAGAATCTCTCCAAATCTCAGCTCCATATCCGGATCAAGCCTTGGAGAAGGAGCTTCCTGCTAGGTTGTTTCGTTTCTATATAAGGTGTGGGCAAGTTTTGAGGACGAAAATTATAGAAGAGGGAAGGGATGATGGGCCCCAAGCCCTAGCGCACACGAAAGAAGGAAGGGAGCGCACATTTACAAGGGATTGGGTCTCCATTAAACAAACAAATGTGTGAGAGCTTCTAAACAACCTTTGAATCTCTTTGACCTGAACTAGCTTTGGGAAGTAAGTACATTGTGTCTCCACCCTCACACAAGTGTGAAGACACTCCTAAGTCAATAGAAGAAACTTTACTCTTTTTCCTACTTTTGTTTGTTCGATAAGCTATACCGTGGGAGTTGTAATGAGGCAGCAAGATCTAGTATATCTACACTTCATTCCACTTGTTATTCAGCTTGGAAATAATCCATGCCAAGATTGGAAAGGAGGGAAGGGAAGACCATATCCCTTATGAAGTCATTGCGCTAATAAGTCTTCATTTTCTTTCCATTTATTTCCATATGTATTTAATACTTTGTTTGGGGGTCCAACATATGTATATGTTGGTTCTTTGGGCCATTTGTGTAATAAGTAAACTTCAGACTAAAGGCTTTTCATATATAAGGGACTTAAACAGACTATAATGAGGATTAGATCTGAACTAGAAATCAAATATGGAAGATTTTTTCTTTTTTCTTATTCTTCATTTATTCGAGCCAAAACCCTTCACACATAGAAGCCTAGGTCGGTGTTGAAGTTCTGGTTGTATCAAGAAGCTTTCACAATTCTTGTGGTTCACCACATCAATACACCTTCACTCCATTGTTGGAACCTAGATCGAGCATCTCTTTAGGTTTCCTAGCACTAAACCTCCGCTTCTATCCATTAGTCAGCTTAAGGTTAGATAGAGAATTTCTCCAATTCTCAGCTCCATATCCAGATCAAGCCTTGAAGAAGAATCTTCCTACTAGGTTGTTTCGTTTCTATATAGGGTGTGGGCAAGTTTTGAGGACGAAAATTATAGAAGAGGGAAGGGATGATGGGCCCCAAGCCCTGGCGCACACGAAAGAAGGAAGGGAGCGCGCACTTACAAGGGATTGGATCTCTATTGGATTCTGTATACAGCAAGACCCTAGGCCTAATTGGAGTCCATGTCAGACCATCTCCAGAAGCCGACTAGCCGTGAAGTATGAAGAAGACATCCAATGATCAAGCTCGAGCTCACCCCGGCCATCTGGATCATGTGAGAGCTTCTAAATAACCTTTGAATCTCTTTGACCTGAACAAGCTTTGGGAAGTAAGGACATTGTGTCTCCACCCTAACACAAGTGTGAAGACACCCCTAAGTCATTAGAAGAAACTTTACTCTTTTTCCTACTTTTGTTTGTTCGATAAGCTATACCGTGGGACTTGTATTGAGGCAGAAAGATCTAGTATATCTACACTTCATTCTACTTGTTATTCAGCTTGGAAATAATCCATGCCAAGATTGGAAAGGAAGGAACGGAAAACCATATCCCTTATGAAGACATTGCGCTAATAAGTCTTCATTTTGTTTCCATTTATTTCCAAATGTATTTAATACATTGTTTGGGGGTCCAACATATGTATATGTTGGTTCTTTGGGCCATTTGTGTAATAAGTAAACTTCAGACTAAAGGCTTTTCATATATAAGGGACTTAAACAGACTATAATGAGGATTAGATCTGAACTAGAAATCAAATATGGAAGAGTTTTTCTTTTTTCTTATTCTTCATTTATTCGAGCCAAAACCCTTCACACATGGAAGCCTAGCTCGGTGTTGAAGTTCTGGTTATATCAAGAAGCTTTCACAATTCTTGTGGTTCACCACATCAATACACCTTCACTCCATTGTTGGAACCTAGATCGAGCATCTCTTTAGGTTTCCTAGCACTAAACCTTCGCATCTATCCATTATTCAGCTTAAGATTAGATAGAGAATCTCTCCAATTCTCAGCTCCATATCCGGATTAAGCCTTGAAGAAGGAGCTTCCTGCTAGGTTGTTTCGTTTCTATATAAGGTGTGGGCAAGTTTTGAGGACGAAAGTTATAGAAGAGGGAAGAGATTATGGAAGAAGCTCTAGCGCACACGAAAGAAGGAAGGGAGCGCACATTTACAAGGGATTGGGTCTCCATTGAACAAACAAATGTGTGAGAGCTTCTAAACAACCTTTGAATCTCTTTGACCTAAACCAGCTTTGGGAAGTAAGGACATTGTGTCTCCACCCTCACACAAGTGTGAAGACACCCCTAAGTCATTAGAAGAAACTTTACTCTTTTTCTTACTTTTGTTTGTTCGATAAGCTATACCGTGGGAGTTGTAATGAGGCAGCAAGATCTAGTATATCTACACTTCATTCCACTTGTTATTCAGCTTGGAAATAATCCATGCCAAGATTGGAAAGGAAGGAAGGGAAGACCATATCCCTTATGAAGACATTGCGCTAATAAGTCTTCATTTTCTTTCCATTTATTTCCATATGTATTTAATACTTTGTTTGGGGGTCCAACATATGTATATGTTGGTTCTTTGGGCCATTTGTGTAATAAGTAAACTTCAGACTAAAGGCTTTTCATATATAAGGGACTTAAACAGACTATAATGAGGATTAGATCTGAACTAGAAATCAAATATGGAAGAGTTTTTCTTTTTTCTTATTCTTCATTTATTCGAGCCAAAACCCTTCACACATAGAAGCCTAGCTTGGTGTTGAAGTTCTGGTTGTATCAAGAAGCTTTCACAATTCCTGTGGTTCACCACATCAATACACCTTCACTCCATTGTTGGAACCTAGATCGAGCATCTCTTTAGGTTTCCTAGCACTAAACCTTCGCTTCTATCCATTATTTAGCTTAAGATTAGATAGAGAATCTCTCCAATTCTCAGCTCCATATCCGGATCAAGCCTTGGAGAAGGAGCTTCCTGCTAGGTTGTTTCGTTTCTATATAAGGTGTGGGCAAGTTTTGAGAACGAAAATTATAGAAGAGGGAAGGGATGATGGACCCCAAGCCCTAGCGCACACGAAAGAAGGAAGGGAGCGCACATTTACAAGGGATTGGGTCTCCATTAAACAAACAAATGTGTGAGAGCTTCTAAACAACCTTTGAATCTCTTTGACCTGAACTAGCTTTGGGAAGTAAGTACATTGTGTCTCCACCCTCACACAAGTGTGAAGACACTCCTAAGTCAATAGAAGAAACTTTACTCTTTTTCCTACTTTTGTTTGTTCGATAAGCTATACCGTGGGAGTTGTAATGAGGCAGCAAGATCTAGTATATCTACACTTCATTCCACTTGTTATTCAGCTTGGAAATAATCCATGCCAAGATTGGAAAGGAGGGAAGGGAAGACCATATCCCTTATGAAGTCATTGCGCTAATAAGTCTTCATTTTCTTTCCATTTATTTCCATATGTATTTAATACTTTGTTTGGGGGTCCAACATATGTATATGTTGGTTCTTTGGGCCATTTGTGTAATAAGTAAACTTCAGACTAAAGGCTTTTCATATATAAGGGACTTAAACAGACTATAATGAGGAGTAGATCTGAACTAGAAATCAAATATGGAAGATTTTTTCTTTTTTCTTATTCTTCATTTATTCGAGCCAAAACCCTTCACACATAGAAGCCTAGGTCGGTGTTGAAGTTCTGGTTGTATCAAGAAGCTTTCACAATTCTTGTGGTTCACCACATCAATACACCTTCACTCCATTGTTGGAACCTAGATCGAGCATCTCTTTAGGTTTCCTAGCACTAAACCTCCGCTTCTATCCATTAGTCAGCTTAAGGTTAGATAGAGAATTTCTCCAATTCTCAGCTCCATATCCAGATCAAGCCTTGAAGAAGAATCTTCCTACTAGGTTGTTTCGTTTCTATATAGGGTGTGGGCAAGTTTTGAGGACGAAAATTATAGAAGAGGGAAGGGATGATGGGCCCCAAGCCCTGGCGCACACGAAAGAAGGAAGGGAGCGCGCACTTACAAGGGATTGGATCTCTATTGGATTCTGTATACAGCCAGACCCTAGGCCTAATTGGAGTCCATGTCAGACCATCTCCAGAAGCCGACTAGCCGTGAAGTATGAAGAAGATATCCAATGATCAAGCTCGAGCTCACCCCGGCCATCTGGATCATGTGAGAGCTTCTAAATAACCTTTGAATCTCTTTGACCTGAACCAGCTTTGGGAAGTAAGGACATTGTGTCTCCACCCTAACACAAGTGTGAATACACCCCTAAGTCATTAGAAGAAACTTTACTCTTTTTCCTACTTTTGTTTGTTCGATAAGCTATACCGTGGGAGTTGTATTGAGGCAGAAAGATCTAGTATATCTACACTTCATTCTACTTGTTATTCAGCTTGGAAATAATCCATGCCAAGATGTGAAAGGAAGGAACGGAAAACCATATCCCTTATGAAGACATTGCGCTAATAAGTCTTCATTTTCTTTCCATTTATTTCCATATGTATTTAATACTTTGTTTGGGGGTCCAACATATGTATATGTTGGTTCTTTGGGCCATTTGTGTAATAAGTAAACTTCAGACTAAAGGCTTTTCATATATAAGGGACTTAAACAGACTATAATGAGGATTAGATCTGAACTAGAAATCAAATATGGAAGAGTTTTTCTTTTTTCTTATTCTTCATTTATTCGAGCCAAAACCCTTCACACATGGAAGCCTAGCTCGGTGTTGAAGTTCTGGTTGTATCAAGAAGCTTTCACAATTCTTGTGGTTCACCACATCAATACACCTTCACTCCATTGTTGGAACATAGATCGAGCATCTCTTTAGGTTTCCTAGCACTAAACCTTCGCTTCTATCCATTATTCAGCTTAAGATTAGATAGAGAATCTCTCCAATTCTCAGCTCCATATCCGGATTAAGCCTTGAAGAAGGAGCTTCCTGCTAGGTTGTTTCGTTTCTATATAAGGTGTGGGCAAGTTTTGAGGACGAAAGTTATAGAAGAGGGAAGAGATTTTGGAAGAAGCTCTAGCGCACACGAAAGAAGGAAGGGAGCGCACATTTACAAGGGATTGGGTCTCCATTGAACAAACAAATGTGTGAGAGCTTCTAAACAACCTTTGAATCTCTTTGACCTAAACCAGCTTTGGGAAGTAAGGACATTGTGTCTCCACCCTCACACAAGTGTGAAGACACCCCTAAGTCATTAGAAGAAACTTTACTCTTTTTCTTACTTTTGTTTGTTCGATAAGCTATACCGTGGGAGTTGTAATGAGGCAGCAAGATCTAGTATATCTACACTTCATTCCACTTGTTATTCAGCTTGGAAATAAACCATGCCAAGATTGGAAAGGAAGGAAGGGAAGACCATATCCCTTATGAAGACATTGCGCTAATAAGTCTTCATTTTCTTTCCATTTATTTCCATATGTATTTAATACTTTGTTTGGGGGTCCAACATATGTATATGTTGGTTCTTTGGGCCATTTGTGTAATTAGTAAACTTCAGACTAAAGGCTTTTCATATATAAGGGACTTAAACAGACTATAATGAGGATTAGATCTGAACTAGAAATCAAATATGGAAGATTTTTTCTTTTTTCTTATTCTTCATTTATTCGAGCCAAAACCCTTCACACATAGAAGCCTAGGTCGGTGTTGAAGTTCTGGTTGTATCAAGAAGCTTTCACAATTCTTGTGGTTCACCACATCAATACACCTTCACTCCATTGTTGGAACCTAGATCGAGCATCTCTTTAGGTTTCCTAGCACTAAACCTCCGCTTCTATCCATTAGTCAGCTTAAGGTTAGATAGAGAATTTCTCCAATTCTCAGCTCCATATCCAGATCAAGCCTTGAAGAAGAATCTTCCTACTAGGTTGTTTCGTTTCTATATAGGGTGTGGGCAAGTTTTGACAACGAAAATTATAGAAGAGGGAAGGGATGATGGGCCCCAAGCCCTGGCGCACACGAAAGTAGGAAGGGAGCGCGCACTTACAAGGGATTGGATCTCTATTGGATTCTGTATACAGCCAGACCCTAGGCCTAATTGAAGTCCATGTCAGACCATCTCCAGAAGCCGACTAGCCGTGAAGTATGAAGAAGACATCCAATGATCAAGCTCGAGCTCACCCCGGCCATCTGGATCATGTGAGAGCTTCTAAATAACCTTTGAATCTCTTTGACCTGAACCAGCTTTGGGAAGTAAGGACATTGTGTCTCCACCCTAACACAAGTGTGAAGACACCCCTAAGTCATTAGAAGAAACTTTACTCTTTTTCCTACTTTTGTTTGTTCGATAAGCTATACCGTGGGAGTTGTATTGAGGCAGAAAGATCTAGTATATCTACACTTCATTCTACTTGTTATTCAGCTTGGAAATAATCCATGCCAAGATTGGAAAGGAAGGAACGGAAAACCATATCCCTTATGAAGACATTGCGCTAATAAGTCTTCATTTTCTTTCCATTTATTTCCATATGTATTTAATACTTTGTTTGGGGGTCCAACATATGTATATGTTGGTTCTTTGGGCCATTTGTGTAATAAGTAAACTTCAGACTAAAGGCTTTTCATATATAAGGGACTTAAACAGACTATAATGAGGATTAGATCTGAACTAGAAATCAAATATGGAAGAGTTTTTCTTTTTTCTTATTCTTCATTTATTCGAGCCAAAACCCTTCACACATGGAAGCCTAGCTCGGTGTTGAAGTTCTGGTTGTATCAAGAAGCTTTCACAATTCTTGTGGTTCACCACATCAATACACCTTCACTCCATTGTTGGAACCTAGATCGAGCATCTCTTTAGGTTTCCTAGCACTAAACCTTCGCATCTATCCATTATTCAGCTTAAGATTAGATAGAGAATCTCTCCAATTCTCAGCTCCATATCCGGATTAAGCCTTGAAGAAGGAGCTTCCTGCTAGGTTGTTTCGTTTCTATATAAGGTGTGGGCAAGTTTTGAGGACGAAAGTTATAGAAGAGGGAAGAGTTATGGAAGAAGCTCTAGCGCACACGAAAGAAGGAAGGGAGCGCACATTTACAAGGGATTGGGTCTCTATTGGATTCTGTATACAGCCAGACCCTAGGCCTAATTAGACCATCTCCAGAAGCCGACTAGCCGTGAAGTATGAAGAAGACATCTAAGGATCAAGCTCGAGCTCACCCGGCCATCCGGATCATGTGAGAGCTTCTAAATAACCTTTGAATCTCTTTCACTTTAACCAGCTTTAAAAGCAAGGACATTTTGTCTTCACCTTCACACTTGTGTGAAGACACCCCTAAGTCATTAGAAGGAACTTTACTCTTTTTCCTACTTCGGTTTGTCCGATGAGGTTTATCGGAGGGGTTGTAATGAGGCAGCAAGATCTAGTATATCTACACTTCATTCCACTTGTTATTCAGCTTGGAAATAATCTATGCCAAGATTGGAAAGGAAGGAAGGGAAGACCATATCCCTTATGAAGACATTGCGCTAATAAGTCTTTATTTTCTTTCCATTTATTTCCATATGTATTTAATACTTTGTTTGGGGGTCCAACATATGTATATGTTGGTTCTTTGGGCCATTTTGTAATTAGTAAACTTCAGACTAAAGGTTTTTCATATATAAGGGACTTAAACAGACTATAATGAGGATTAAATCTGAATTAGAAATCAAATATGGAAGAGTTTTTCTTTTTTCTTATTCTTCATTTATTCGAGCCAAAAACCTTAACACATAGAACCCTAGCTCGGTGTTGAAGTTTTGGTTGTATCAAGAAGCTTTCACAATTCTTGTGGTTCACCACATCAATACACCTTCACTCCATTGTTGGAACCTAGATCGAGCATCTCTTTAGCTTTCCTAGCACTAAACCTTCGCTTCTATCCATTATTCAGCTTAAGATTAGATAGAGAATGTCTCCAATTCTCAGCTCCATATCCGGATCAAACCTTGAAGAAGGAGCTTCCTGCTAGGTTCTTTCGTTTCTATATAAGGTGTGGGCAAGTTTTGAGGACGAAAATTATAGAAGAGGGAAGGGATGATGGGCCAGAAGCTCTAGCGCACACGAAAAAAGGAAGGGAGCGCACATTTACAAGGGATTGGGTCTCCATTGAACAAACAAATGTGTGAGAGCTTCTAAACAACCTTTGAATCTCTTTGACCTAAACCAGCTTTGGGAAGTAAGGACATTGTGTCTCCACCCTCACACAAGTGTGAAGACACCCCTAAGTCATTAGAAGAAACTTTACTCTTTTTCTTACTTTTGTTTGTTCGATAAGCTATACCGTGGGAGTTGTAATGAGGCAGCAAGATCTAGTATATCTACACTTCATTCCACTTATTATTCAGCTTGGAAATAATCCATGCCAAGATTGGAAAGGAAGGAAGGGAAGACCATATCCCTTATGAAGACATTGCGCTAATAAGTCTTCATTTTCTTTCCATTTATTTCCATATGTATTTAATACTTTGTTTGGGGGTCCAACATATGTATATGTTGGTTCTTTGGGCCATTTGTGTAATAAGTAAACTTCAGACTAAAGGCTTTTCATATATAAGGGACTTAAACAGACTATAATGAGGATTAAATCTGAACTTGAAATCAAATATGGAAGAGTTTTTCTTTTTTCTTATTCTTCATTTATTCGAGCCAAAACCCTTCACACATAGAACCCTAGCTCGGTGTTGAAGTTTTGGTTGTATCAAGAAGCTTTCACAATTCTTGTGGTTCACCACATCAATACACCTTCACTCCATTGTTGGAACCTAGATCGAGCATCTCTTTAGGTTTCCTAGCACTAAACCTTCGCTTCTATCCATTAGTCAGCTTAAGATTAGATAGAGAATCTCTCCAATTCTCAGCTCCATATCAGGATTAAGCCTTGAAGAAGGAGCTTCCTGCTAGGTTGTTTCGTTTCTATATAAGGTGTGGGCAAGTTTTGAGGACGAAAATTATAGAAGAGGGAAGGGATGATGGGCCACAAGCTCTAGCGCACACGAAAGAAGGAAGGGAGCGCACATTTACAAGGGATTGGGTCTCCATTGAACAAACAAATGTGTGAGAGCTTCTAAACAACCTTTGAATCTCTTTGACCTAAACCAGCTTTGGGAAGTAAGGACATTGTGTCTCCACCCTCACACAAGTGTGAAGACACCCCTAAGTCATTAGAAGAAACTTTACTCTTTTTCCTACTTTTGTTTGTTCGATAAGCTATACCGTGGGAGTTGTAGTGAGGCAGCAAGATCTAGTTTATCTACACTTCATTCCACTTGTTATTCAGCTTGGAAATAATCCATGCCAAGATTGGAAAGGAAGGAACGGAAAACCATATCCCTTATGAAGACATTGCGCTAATAAGTCTTCATTTTCTTTCCATTTATTTCCATATGTATTTAATACTTTGTTTGGGGGTCCAACATATGTATATGTTGGTTCTTTGGGCCATTTGTGTAATAAGTAAACTTCAGACTAAAGGCTTTTCATATATAAGGGACTTAAACAGACTATAATGAGGATTAGATCTGAACTAGAAATCAAATATGGAAGAGTTTTTCTTTTTTCTTATTCTTCATTTATTCGAGCCAAAACCCTTCACACATGGAAGCCTAGCTCGGTGTTGAAGTTCTGGTTGTATCAAGAAGCTTTCACAATTCTTGTGGTTCACCACATCAATACACCTTCACTCCATTGTTGGAACCTAGATCGAGCATCTCTTTAGGTTTCCTAGCACTAAACCTTCGCATCTATCCATTATTCAGCTTAAGATTAGATAGAGAATCTCTCCAATTCTCAGCTCCATATCCGGATTAAGCCTTGAAGAAGGAGCTTCCTGCTAGGTTGTTTCGTTTCTATATAAGGTGTGGGCAAGTTTTGAGGACGAAAGTTATAGAAGAGGGAAGAGTTATGGAAGAAGCTCTAGCGCACACGAAAGAAGGAAGGGAGCGCACATTTACAAGGGATTGGGTCTCTATTGGATTCTGTATACAGCCAGACCCTAGGCCTAATTAGACCATCTCCAGAAGCCGACTAGCCGTGAAGTATGAAGAAGACATCTAAGGATCAAGCTCGAGCTCACCCGGCCATCCGGATCATGTGAGAGCTTCTAAATAACCTTTGAATCTCTTTCACTTTAACCAGCTTTAAAAGCAAGGACATTTTGTCTTCACCTTCACACTTGTGTGAAGACACCCCTAAGTCATTAGAAGGAACTTTACTCTTTTTCCTACTTCGGTTTGTCCGATGAGGTTTATCGGAGGGGTTGTAATGAGGCAGCAAGATCTAGTATATCTACACTTCATTCCACTTGTTATTCAGCTTGGAAATAATCTATGCCAAGATTGGAAAGGAAGGAAGGGAAGACCATATCCCTTATGAAGACATTGCGCTAATAAGTCTTTATTTTCTTTCCATTTATTTCCATATGTATTTAATACTTTGTTTGGGGGTCCAACATATGTATATGTTGGTTCTTTGGGCCATTTTGTAATTAGTAAACTTCAGACTAAAGGTTTTTCATATATAAGGGACTTAAACAGACTATAATGAGGATTAAATCTGAATTAGAAATCAAATATGGAAGAGTTTTTCTTTTTTCTTATTCTTCATTTATTCGAGCCAAAAACCTTAACACATAGAACCCTAGCTCGGTGTTGAAGTTTTGGTTGTATCAAGAAGCTTTCACAATTCTTGTGGTTCACCACATCAATACACCTTCACTCCATTGTTGGAACCTAGATCGAGCATCTCTTTAGCTTTCCTAGCACTAAACCTTCGCTTCTATCCATTATTCAGCTTAAGATTAGATAGAGAATGTCTCCAATTCTCAGCTCCATATCCGGATCAAACCTTGAAGAAGGAGCTTCCTGCTAGGTTCTTTCGTTTCTATATAAGGTGTGGGCAAGTTTTGAGGACGAAAATTATAGAAGAGGGAAGGGATGATGGGCCAGAAGCTCTAGCGCACACGAAAAAAGGAAGGGAGCGCACATTTACAAGGGATTGGGTCTCCATTGAACAAACAAATGTGTGAGAGCTTCTAAACAACCTTTGAATCTCTTTGACCTAAACCAGCTTTGGGAAGTAAGGACATTGTGTCTCCACCCTCACACAAGTGTGAAGACACCCCTAAGTCATTAGAAGAAACTTTACTCTTTTTCTTACTTTTGTTTGTTCGATAAGCTATACCGTGGGAGTTGTAATGAGGCAGCAAGATCTAGTATATCTACACTTCATTCCACTTATTATTCAGCTTGGAAATAATCCATGCCAAGATTGGAAAGGAAGGAAGGGAAGACCATATCCCTTATGAAGACATTGCGCTAATAAGTCTTCATTTTCTTTCCATTTATTTCCATATGTATTTAATACTTTGTTTGGGGGTCCAACATATGTATATGTTGGTTCTTTGGGCCATTTGTGTAATAAGTAAACTTCAGACTAAAGGCTTTTCATATATAAGGGACTTAAACAGACTATAATGAGGATTAAATCTGAACTTGAAATCAAATATGGAAGAGTTTTTCTTTTTTCTTATTCTTCATTTATTCGAGCCAAAACCCTTCACACATAGAACCCTAGCTCGGTGTTGAAGTTTTGGTTGTATCAAGAAGCTTTCACAATTCTTGTGGTTCACCACATCAATACACCTTCACTCCATTGTTGGAACCTAGATCGAGCATCTCTTTAGGTTTCCTAGCACTAAACCTTCGCTTCTATCCATTAGTCAGCTTAAGATTAGATAGAGAATCTCTCCAATTCTCAGCTCCATATCAGGATTAAGCCTTGAAGAAGGAGCTTCCTGCTAGGTTGTTTCGTTTCTATATAAGGTGTGGGCAAGTTTTGAGGACGAAAATTATAGAAGAGGGAAGGGATGATGGGCCACAAGCTCTAGCGCACACGAAAGAAGGAAGGGAGCGCACATTTACAAGGGATTGGGTCTCCATTGAACAAACAAATGTGTGAGAGCTTCTAAACAACCTTTGAATCTCTTTGACCTAAACCAGCTTTGGGAAGTAAGGACATTGTGTCTCCACCCTCACACAAGTGTGAAGACACCCCTAAGTCATTAGAAGAAACTTTACTCTTTTTCCTACTTTTGTTTGTTCGATAAGCTATACCGTGGGAGTTGTAGTGAGGCAGCAAGATCTAGTTTATCTACACTTCATTCCACTTGTTATTCAGCTTGGAAATAATCCATGCCAAGATTGGAAAGGAAGGAAGGGAAGACCATATCCCTTATGAAGACATTGCGCTAATAAGTCTTCATTTTCTTTCCATTTATTTCCATATGTATTTAATACTTTGTTTGGGGGTCCAACATATGTATATGTTGGTTCTTTGGGCCATTTGTGTAATAAGTAAACTTCAGAATAAAGGCTTTTCATATATAAGGGACTTAAACAGACTATAATGAGGATTAGATCTGAACTAGAAATCAAATATGGAAGAGTTTTTCTTTTTTCTTATTCTTCATTTATTCGAGCCAAAACCCTTCACACATAGAAGCCTAGGTCGGTGTTGAAGTTCTGGTTGTATCAAGAAGCTTTCACAATTCTTGTTGTTCACCACATCAATACACCTTCACTCCATTGTTGGAACCTAGATCGAGCATCTCTTTAGGTTTCCTAGCACTAAACCTCCGCTTCTATCCATTAGTCAGCTTAAGGTTAGATAGAGAATTTCTCCAATTCTCAGCTCCATATCCAGATCAAGCCTTGAAGAAAAATCTTCCTACTAGGTTGTTTCGTTTCTATATAGGGTGTGGGCAAGTTTTGAGGATGAAAATTATAGAAGAGGGAAGGGATGATGGGCCCCAAGCCCTGGCGCACACGAAAGAAGGAAGGGAGCGCGCACTTACAAGGGATTGGATCTCTATTGGATTCTGTATACAGCAAGACCCTAGGCCTAATTGGAGTCCATGTCAGACCATCTCCAGAAGCCGACTAGCCGTGAAGTATGAAGAAGATATCCAAGGATCAAGCTCGAGCTCACCCCGGCCATCCGGATCATGTGAGAGCTTCTAAATAACCTTTGAATCTCTTTGACCTGAACCAGCTTTGGGAAGTAAGGACATTGTGTCTCCACCCTCACACAAGTGTGAAGACACCCCTAAGTCATTAGAAGAAACTTTACTCTTTTTCCTACTTTTGTTTGTTCGATAAGGTATACCGTGGGAGTTGTAATGAGGCAGAAAGATCTAGTATATCTACACTTCATTCTACTTGTTATTCGGCTTGGAAATAATCCATGCCAAGATTGGAAAGGAAGGAAGGGAAGACCATATCCCTTATGAAGACATTGCGCTAATAAGTCTTCATTTTCTTTCCATTTATTTCCATATGTATTTAATACTTTGTTTGGGGGTCCAACATATGTATATGTTGGTTCTTTGGGCCATTTGTGTAATAAGTAAACTTCAGACTAAAGGCTTTTCATATATAAGGGACTTAAACAGACTATAATGAGGATTAGATCTGAACTAGAAATCAAATATGGAAGAGTTTTTCTTTTTTCTTAATCTTCATTTATTCGAGCCAAAACCCTTCACACATAGAACCCTAGCTCGGTGTTGAAGTTTTGGTTGTATCAAGAAGCTTTCAAAATTCTTGTGGTTCACCACATCAATACACCTTCACTCCATTGTTGGAACCTAGATCGAGCATCTTTTTAGGTTTCCTAGCACTAAACCTCCGCTTCTATCCATTAGTCAGCTTAAGGTTAGATAGAGAATTTCTCCAATTCTCAGCTCCATATCCAGATCATGCCTTGAAGAAGAATCTTCCTGCTAGGTTGTTTCATTTCTATATAGGGTTTGGGCAAGTTTTGAGTACGAAAATTATAGAAGAGGGAAGGGATGATGGGCCCCAAGCCCTGGCGCACACGAAAGAAGGAAGGGAGCGCGCACTTATAAGGGATTGGATCTCTATTGGATTCTGTATACAGCCAGACCCTAGGCCTAATTGGAGTCCATGTCAGACCATCTCCATAAGCCGACTAGCCGTGAAGTATGAAGAAGACATCCAAGGATCAAGCTCGAGCTCACCCGGCCATCCGGATCATGTGAGAGCTTCTAAATAACCTTTGAATCTCTTTCACTTTAACCAGCTTTAAAAGCAAGGACATTTTGTCTTCACCTTCACACTTGTGTGAAGACACCCCTATGTCATTAGAAGGAACTTTCCTCTTTTTCCTACTTCGGTTTGTCCGATGAGGTTTATCGAAGGGGTTGTAATGAGGCAGCAAGATCTAGTATATCTACACTTCATTCCACTTGTTATTCAGCATGGAAATAATCTATGCCAAGATTGGAAAAGAAGGAAGGGAAGACCATATCCCTTATGAAGACATTGTGCTAATAAGTCTTTATTTTCTTTCCATTTATTTCCATATGTATTTAATACTTTGTTTGGGGGTCCAACATATGTATATGTTGGTTCTTTGGGCCATTTTGTAATAAGTAAACTTCAGACTAAAGGTTTTTCATATATAAGGGACTTAAACAGACTATAATGAGGATTAAATCTGAATTAGAAATCAAATATGGAAGAGTTTTTCTTTTTTCTTATTCTTCATTTATTCGAGCCAAAAACCTTAACACATAGAACCCTAGCTCGGTGTTGAAGTTTTGGTTGTATCAAGAAGCTTTCACAATTCTTGTGGTTCACCACATCAATACACCTTCACTCCATTGTTGGAACCTAGATCGAGCATCTCTTTAGCTTTCCTAGCACTAAACCTTCGCTTCTATCCATTATTCAGCTTAAGATTAGATAGAGAATCTCTCCAATTCTCAGCTCCATATCCGGATCAAACCTTGAAGAAGGAGCTTCCTGCTAGGTTCTTTCGTTTCTATATAAGGTGTGGGCAAGTTTTGAGGACGAAAATTATAGAAGAGGGAAGGGATGATGGGCCAGAAGCTCTAGCGCACACGAAAGAAGGAAGGGAGCGCACATTTACAAGGGATTGGGTCTCCATTGAACAAACAAATGTGTGAGAGCTTCTAAACAACCTTTGAATCTCTTTGACCTAAACCAGCTTTGGGAAGTAAGGACATTGTGTCTCCACCCTCACACAAGTGTGAAGACACCCCTAAGTCATTAGAAGAAACTTTACTCTTTTTCCTACTTTTGTTTGTTCGATAAGCTATACCGTGGGAGTTGTAATGAGGCAGCAAGATCTAGTATATCTACACTTCATTCCACTTATTATTCAGCTTGGAAATAATCCATGCCAAGATTGGAAAGGAAGGAAGGGAAGACCATATCCCTTATGAAGACATTGCGCTAATAAGTCTTCATTTTCTTTCCATTTATTTCCATATGTATTTAATACTTTGTTTGGGGGTCCAACATATGTATATGTTGGTTCTTTGGGCCATTTGTGTAATAAGTAAACTTCAGACTAAAGGCTTTTCATATATAAGGGACTTAAACAGACTATAATGAGGATTAAATCTGAACTTGAAATCAAATATGGAAGAGTTTTTCTTTTTTCTTATTCTTCATTTATTCGAGCCAAAACCCTTCACACATAGAACCCTAGCTCGGTGTTGAAGTTTTGGTTGTATCAAGAAGCTTTCACAATTCTTGTGGTTCACCACATCAATACACCTTCACTCCATTGTTGGAACCTAGATCGAGCATCTCTTTAGGTTTCCTAGCACTAAACCTCCGCTTCTATCCATTAGTCAGCTTAAGGTTAGATAGAGAATTTCTCCAATTCTCAGCTCCATATCCAGATCATGCCTTGAAGAAGAATCTTCCTGCTAGGTTGTTTCATTTCTATATAGGGTGTGGGCAAGTTTTGAGGACGAAAATTATAGAAGAGGGAAGGGATGATGGGCCCCAAGCCCTGGCGCACACGAAAGAAGGAAGGGAGCGCGCACTTACAAGGGATTGGATCTCTATTGGATTCTGTATACAGCCAGACCCTAGGCCTAATTGGAGTCCATGTCAGACCATCTCCAGAAGCCGACTAGCCGTGAAGTATGAAGAAGACATCCAAGGATCAAGCTCGAGCTCACCCGGCCATCCGGATCATGTGAGAGCTTCTAAATAACCTTTGAATCTCTTTCACTTTAACCAGCTTTAAAAGCAAGGACATTTTGTCTTCACCTTCACACTTGTGTGAAGACACCCCTAAGTCATTAGAAGGAACTTTACTCTTTTTCCTACTTCGGTTTGTCCGATGAGGTTTATCGAAGGGGTTGTAATGAGGCAGCAAGATCTAGTATATCTACACTTCATTCCACTTGTTATTCAGCATGGAAATAATCTATGCCAAGATTGGAAAGGAAGGAAGGGAAGACCATATCCCTTATGAAGACATTGTGCTAATAAGTCTTTATTTTCTTTCCATTTATTTCCATATGTATTTAATACTTTGTTTGGGGGTCCAACATATGTATATGTTGGTTCTTTGGGCCATTTTGTAATAAGTAAACTTCAGACTAAAGGTTTTTCATATATAAGGGACTTAAACAGACTATAATGAGGATTAAATCTGAATTAGAAATCAAATATGGAAGAGTTTTTCTTTTTTCTTATTCTTCATTTATTCGAGCCAAAAACCTTAACACATAGAACCCTAGCTCGGTGTTGAAGTTTTGGTTGTATCAAGAAGCTTTCACAATTCTTGTGGTTCACCACATCAATACACCTTCACTCCATTGTTGGAACCTAGATCGAGCATCTCTTTAGGTTTCCTAGCACTAAACCTTCGCTTCTATCCATTATTCAGCTTAAGATTAGATAGAGAATCTCTCCAATTCTCAGCTCCATATCCGGATTAAGCCTTGAAGAAGGAGCTTCCTGCTAGGTTCTTTCGTTTCTATATAAGGTGTGGGCAAGTTTTGAGGACGAAAATTATAGAAGAGGGAAGGGATGATGGGCCAGAAGCTCTAGCGCACACGAAAGAAGGAAGGGAGCGCACATTTACAAGGGATTGGGTCTCCATTGAACAAACAAATGTGTGAGAGCTTCTAAACAACCGTTGAATCTCTTTGACCTAAACCAGCTTTGGGAAGTAAGGACATTGTGTCTCCACCCTCACACAAGTGTGAAGACACCCCTAAGTCATTAGAAGAAACTTTACTCTTTTTCCTACTTTTGTTTGTTCGATAAGCTATACCGTGGGAGTTGTAATGAGGCAGCAAGATCTAGTATATCTACACTTCATTCCACTTATTATTCAGCTTGGAAATAATCCATGCCAAGATTGGAAAGGAAGGAAGGGAAGACCATATCCCTTATGAAGATATTGCGCTAATAAGTCTTCATTTTCTTTCCATTTATTTCCATATGTATTTAATACTTTGTTTGGGGGTCCAACATATGTATATGTTGGTTCTTTGGGCCATTTATGTAATAAGTAAACTTCAGACTAAAGGCTTTTCATAAATAAGGGACTTAAACAGACTATAATGAGGATTAAATCTGAACTTGAAATCAAATATGGAAGAGTTTTTCTTTTTTCTTATTCTTCATTTATTCGAGCCAAAACCCTTCACACATAGAACCCTAGCTCGGTGTTGAAGTTTTGGTTGTATCAAGAAGCTTTCACAATCCTTGTGGTTCACCACATCA
This sequence comes from Cardamine chenopodiifolia, assembly GCA_963922655.1. NCBI lineage: Eukaryota > Viridiplantae > Streptophyta > Magnoliopsida > Brassicales > Brassicaceae > Cardamine > Cardamine chenopodiifolia. The sequence continues at coordinate 8,497,035 of OZ000486.1, read as the reverse complement.
ATACACCTTCACTCCATTGTTGGAACCTAGATCGAGCATCTCTTTAGGTTTCCTAGCACTAAACCTTCGCTTCTATCCATTAGTCAGCTTAAGATTAGATAGAGAATCTCTCCAATTCTCAGCTCCATATCAGGATTAAGCCTTGAAGAAGGAGCTTCCTGCTAGGTTGTTTCGTTTCAATATAAGGTGTGGGCAAGTTTTGAGGACGAAAATTATAGAAGAGGGAAGGGATGATGGGCCCCAAGCCCTAGCGCACATGAAAGAAGGAAGGGAGCGCACATTTACAAGGGATTGGGTCTCCATTAAACAAACAAATGTGTGAGAGCTTCTAAATAACCTTTGAATCTCTTTGACCTGAACCAGCTTTGGGAAGTAAGGACATTGTGTCTCCACCCTCACACAAGTGTGAAGACACCCCTAAGTCATTAGAAGAAACTTTACTCTTTTTCCTACTTTTGTTTGTTCGATAAGCTATACCGTGGGAGTTGTAGTGAGGCAGAAAGATCTAGTATATCTACACTTCATTCCACTTGTTATTCAGCTTGGAAATAATCCATGCCAAGATTGGAAAGGAAGGAAGGGAAGACCATATCCCTTATGAAGACATTGCGCTAATAAGTCTTCATTTTCTTTCCATTTATTTCCATATGTATTTAATACTTTGTTTGGGGGTCCAACATATGTATATGTTGGTTCTTTGGGCCATTTGTGTAATAAGTAAACTTTAGACTAAAGGCTTTTCATATATAAGGGACTTAAACAGACTATAATGAGGATTAGATCTGAACTAGAAATCAAATATGGAAGAGTTTTTCTTTTTTCTTATTCTTCATTTATTCGAGCCAAAACCCTTCACACATAGAAGCCTAGGTCGGTGTTGAAGTTCTGGTTGTATCAAGAAGCTTTCACAATTCTTGTGGTTCACCACATCAATACACCTTCACTCCATTGTTGGAACCTAGATCGAGCATCTCTTTAGGTTTCCTAGCACTAAACCTCCGCTTCTATCCATTAGTCAGCTTAAGGTTAGATAGAGAATTTCTCCAATTCTTAGCTCCATATCCAGATCAAGCCTTGAAGAAAAATCTTCCTACTAGGTTGTTTCGTTTCTATATAGGGTGTGGGCAAGTTTTGAGGACGAAAATTATAGAAGAGGGAAGGGATGATGGGCCCCAAGCCCTGGCGCACACGAAAGAAGGAAGGGAGCGCGCACTTACAAGGGATTGGATCTCTATTGGATTCTGTATACAGCAAGACCCTAGGCCTAATTGGAGTCCATGTCAGACCATCTCCAGAAGCCGACTAGCCGTGAAGTATGAAGAAGATATCCAAGGATCAAGCTCGAGCTCACCCCGGCCATCCGGATCATGTGAAAGCTTCTAAATAACCTTTGAATCTCTTTGACCTGAACCAGCTTTGGGAAGTAAGGACATTGTGTCTCCACCCTCACACAAGTGTGAAGACACCCCTAAGTCATTAGAAGAAACTTTACTCTTTTTCCTACTTTTGTTTGTTCGATAAGGTATACCGTGGGAGTTGTAATGAGGCAGAAAGATCTAGTATATCTACACTTCATTCTACTTGTTATTCGGCTTGGAAATAATCCATGCCAAGATTGGAAAGGAAGGAAGGGAAGACCATATCCCTTATGAAGACATTGCGCTAATAAGTCTTCATTTTCTTTCCATTTATTTCCATATGTATTTAATACTTTGTTTGGGGGTCCAACATATGTATATGTTGGTTCTTTGGGCCATTTGTGTAATAAGTAAACTTCAGACTAAAGGCTTTTCATATATAAGGGACTTAAACAGACTATAATGAGGATTAAATTTGAACTTGAAATCAAATATGGAAGAGTTTTTCTTTTTTCTTATTCTTCATTTATTCGAGCCAAAACCCTTCACACATAGAACCCTATCTCGGTGTTGAAGTTTTGGTTGTATCAAGAAGCTTTCACAATTCTTGTGGTTCACCACATCAATACACCTTCACTCCATTGTTGGAACCTAGATCGAGCATCTCTTTAGGTTTCCTAGCACTAAACCTTCGCTTCTATCCATTATTCAGCTTAAGATTATATAGAGAATCTCTCCAATTCTCAGCTCCATATCCGGATCAAGCCTTGAAGAAGGAGCTTCCTGCTAGGTTGTTTCGTTTCTATATAAGGTGTGGGCAAGTTTTGAGGACGAAAATTATAGAAGAGGGAAGGGATGATGGAAGAAGCTCTAGCGCACACGAAAGAAGGAAGGGAGCACACATTTACAAGGGATTGGGTCTCCATTGAACAAACAAATGTGTGAGAGCTTCTAAACAACATTTGAATCTCTTTGACCTAAACCAGCTTTGGGAAGTAAGGACATTGTGTCTCCACCCTCACACAAGTGTGAAGACACCCCTAAGTCATTAGAAGAAACTTTACTCTTTTTCCTACTTTTGTTTGTTCGATAAGCTATACCGTGGGAGTTGTAATGAGGCAGCAAGATCTAGTATATCTACACTTCATTCCACTTATTATTCAGCTTGGAAATAATCCATCCCAAGATTGGAAAGGAAGGAAGGGAAGACCATATCCCTTATGAAGACATTGCGCTAATAAGTCTTCATTTTCTTTCCATTTATTTCCATATGTATTTAATACTTTGTTTGGGGGTCCAACATATGTATATGTTGGTTCTTTGGGCCATTTGTGTAATAAGTAAACTTCAGACTAAAGGCTTTTCATATATAAGGGACTTAAACAGACTATAATGAGGATTAAATCTGAACTTGAAATCAAATATGGAAGAGTTTTTCTTTTTTCTTATTCTTCATTTATTCGAGCCAAAACCCTTCACACATAGAACCCTAGCTCGGTGTTGAAGTTTTGGTTGTATCAAGAAGCTTTCACAATTCTTGTGGTTCACCACATCAATACACCTTCACTCCATTGTTGGAACCTAGATCGAGCATCTCTTTAGGTTTCCTAGCACTAAACCTTCGCTTCTATCCATTAGTCAGCTTAAGATTAGATAGAGAATCTCTCCAATTCTCAGCTCCATATCAGGATTAAGCCTTGAAGAAGGAGCTTCCTGCTAGGTTGTTTCGTTTCAATATAAGGTGTGGGCAAGTTTTGAGGACGAAAATTATAGAAGAGGGAAGGGATGATGGGCCCCAAGCCCTAGCGCACATGAAAGAAGGAAGGGAGCGCGCACTTACAAGGGATTGGATCTCTATTGGATTCTGTATACAGCCAGACCCTAGGCCTAATTGGAGTCCATGTCAGACCATCTCCAGAAGCCGACTAGCCGTGAAGTATGAAGAAGACATCCAAGGATCAAGCTCGAGCTCACCCCGGCCATCCGGATCATGTGAGAGCTTCTAAATAACCTTTGAATCTCTTTGACCTGAACCAGCTTTGGGAAGTAAGGACATTGTGTCTCCACCCTCACACAAGTGTGAAGACACCCCTAAGTCATTAGAAGAAACTTGACTCTTTTTCCTACTTTTGTTTGTTCGATAAGCTATACCGTGGGAGTTGTAATGAGGCAGCAAGATCTAGTATATCTACACTTCATTCCACTTATTATTCAGCTTGGAAATAACCCATGCCAAGATTGGAAAGGAAGGAAGGGAAGACCATATCCCTTATGAAGACATTGCGCTAATAAGTCTTCATTTTCTTTCCATTTATTTCCATTTGTATTTAATACTTTGTTTGGGGGTCCAACATATGTATATGTTGGTTCTTTGGGCCATTTGTGTAATAAGTAAACTTCAGACTAAAGGCTTTTCATATATAAGGGACTTAAACAGACTATAATGAGGATTAAATCTGAACTTGAAATCAAATATGGAAGAGTTTTTCTTTTTTCTTATTCTTCATTTATTCGAGCCAAAACCCTTCACACATAGAACCCTAGCTCGGTGTTGAAGTTTTGGTTGTATCAAGAAGCTTTCACAATTCTTGTGGTTCACCACATCAATACACCTTCACTCCATTGTTGGAACCTAGATCGAGCATCTCTTTAGGTTTCCTAGCACTAAACCTTCGCTTCTATCCATTATTCAGCTTAAGATTAGATAGAGAATCTCTCCAATTCTCAGCTCCATATCCGGATCAAGCCTTGAAGAAGGAGCTTCCTGCTAGGTTGTTTCGTTTCTATATAAGGTGTGGGCAAGTTTTGAGGACGAAAATTATAGAAGAGGGAAGGGATGATGGGCCACAAGCTCTAGCGCACACGAAAGAAGGAAAGGAGCGCACATTTACAAGGGATTGGGTCTCCATTGAACAAACAAATGTGTGAGAGCTTCTAAACAACCTTTGAATCTCTTTGACCTGAACCAGCTTTGGGAAGTAAGGACATTGTGTCTTCACCCTCACACAAGTGTGAAGACACCCCTAAGTCATTAGAAGAAACTTTACTCTTTTTCCTACTTTTGTTTGTTCGATAAGCTATACCGTGGGAGTTGTAATGAGGCAGCAAGATCTAGTATATCTACACTTCATTCCACTTGTTATTCAGCTTGGAAATAATCCATGCCAAGATTGGAAAGGAAGGAAGGGAAGACCATATCCCTTATGAAGACATTGCGCTAATAAGTCTTCATTTTCTTTCCATTTATTTCCATATGTATTTAATACTTTGTTTGGGGGTCCAACATATGTATATGTTGGTTCTTTGGGCCATTTGTGTAATAAGTAAACTTCAGACTAAAGGCTTTTCATATATAAGGGACTTAAACAGACTATAATGAGGATTAAATCTGAACTTGAAATCAAATATGGAAGAGTTTTTCTTTTTTCTTATTCTTCATTTATTCGAGCCAAAACCCTTCACACCTAGAACCCTAGCTCGGTGTTGAAGTTTTGGTTGTATCAAGAAGCTTTCACAATTCTTGTGGTTCACCACATCAATACACCTTCACTCCATTGTTGGAACCTAGATCGAGCATCTCTTTAGGTTTCCTAGCACTAAACCTCCGCTTCTATCCATTAGTCAGCTTAAGGTTAGATAGAGAATTTCTCCAATTCTCAGCTCCATATCCAGATCAAGCCTTGAAGAAGAATCTTCCTACTAGGTTGTTTCGTTTCTATATAGGGTGTGGGCAAATTTTGAGGACGAAAATTATAGAAGAGGGAAGGGATGATGGGCCCCAAGCCCTGGCGCACACGAAAGAAGGAAGGGAGCGCGCACTTACAAGGGATTGGATCTCTATTGGATTCTGTATACAGCCAGACCCTAGGCCTAATTGGAGTCCATGTCAGACCATCTCCAGAAGCCGACTAGCCGTGAAGTATGAAGAAGACATCCAAGGATCAAGCTCGAGCTCACCCCGGCCATCCGGATCATGTGAGAGCTTCTAAATAACCTTTGAATCTCTTTGACCTGAACCAGCTTTGGGAAGTAAGGACATTGTGTCTCCACCCTCACACAAGTGTGAAGACACCCCTAAGTCATTAGAAGAAACTTTACTCTTTTTCCTACTTTTGTTTGTTCGATAAGCTATACCGTGGGAGTTGTAATGAGGCAGCAAGATCTAGTATATCTACACTTCATTCCACTTATTATTCAGCTTGGAAATAATCCATGCCAAGATTGGAAAGGAAGGAAGGGAAGACCATATCCCTTATGAAGATATTGCGCTAATAAGTCTTCATTTTCTTTCCATTTATTTCCATATGTATTTAATACTTTGTTTGGGGGTCCAACATATGTATATGTTGGTTCTTTGGGCCATTTGTGTAATAAGTAAACTTCAGACTAAAGGCTTTTCATATATAAGGGACTTAAACAGACTATAATGAGGATTAAATCTGAACTAGAAATCAAATATGGAAGAGTTTTTCTTTTTTCTTATTCTTCATTTATTCGAGCCAAAACCCTTCACACATAGAACCCTAGCTCGGTGTTGAAGTTTTGGTTGTATCAAGAAGCTTTCACAATTCTTGTGGTTCACCACATCAATACACCTTCACTCAATTGTTGGAACCTAGATCGAGCATCTCTTTAGGTTTCCTAGCACTAAACCTTCGCTTCTATCCATTATTCAGCTTAAGATTATATAGAGAATCTCTCCAATTCTCAGCTCCATATCCGGACCAGGCCTTGAAGAAGGAGCTTCCTGCTAGGTTGTTTCGTTTCTATATAAGGTGTGGGCAAGTTTTGAGGACGAAAATTATAGAAGAGGGAAGGGATGATGGAAGAAGCTCTAGCGCACACGAAAGAAGGAAGGAAGCGCACATTTACAAGGGATTGGGTCTCCATTGAACAAACAAATGTGTGAGAGCTTCTAAACAACCTTTATATCTCTTTGACCTAAACCAGCTTTGGGAAGTAAGGACATTGTGTCTCCACCCTCACACAAGTGTGAAGACACCCCTAAGTCATTAGAAGAAACTTTACCCTTTTTCCTACTTTTGTTTGTTCGATAAGCTATACCGTGGGAGTTGTAATGAGGCAGCAAGATCTAGTATATCTACACTTCATTCCACTTGTTATTCAGCTTGGAAATAATCCATGCGAAGATTGGAAAGGAGGGAAGGGTAGACCATATCCCTTATGAAGACATTGCGCTAATAAGTCTTCATTTTCTTTCCATTTATTTCCATATGTATTTAATACTTTGTTTGGGGGTCCAACATATGTATATGTTGGTTCTTTGGGCCATTTGTGTAATAAGTAAACTTCAGACTAAAGGCTTTTCATATATAAGGGACTTAAACAGACTATAATGAGGATTAGATCTGAACTAGAAATCAAATATGGAAGAGTTTTTCTTTTTTCTTATTCTTCATTTATTCGAGCCAAAACCCTTCACACATAGAAGCCTAGGTCGGTGTTGAAGTTCTGGTTGTATCAAGAAGCTTTCACAATTCTTGTGGTTCACCACATCAATACACCTTCACTCCATTGTTGGAACCTAGATCGAGCATCTCTTTAGGTTTCCTAGCACTAAACCTCCGCTTCTATCCATTAGTCAGCTTAAGGTTAGATAGAGAATTTCTCCAATTCTCAGCTCCATATCCAGATCAAGCCTTGAAGAAGAATCTTCCTGCTAGGTTGTTTCGTTTCTATATAGGGTGTGGGCAAGTTTTGAGGACGAAAATTATAGAAGAGGGAAGGGATGATGGGCCCCAAGCCCTGGCGCACACGAAAGAAAGAAGGGAGCGCGCACTTACAAGGGATTGGATCTCTATTGGATTCTGTATACAGCCAGACCCTAGGCCTAATTGGAGTCCATGTCAGACCATCTCCAGAAGCTGACTAGCCGTGAAGTATGAAAAAGACATCCAAGGATCAAGCTCGAGCTCACCCCGGCCATCCGGATCATGTGAGAGCTTCTAAATAACCTTTGAATCTCTTTGACCTGAACCAGCTTTGGGAAGTAAGGACATTGTGTCTCCACCCTCACACAAGTGTGAAGACACCCCTAAGTCATTAGAAGAAACTTTACTCTTTTTCCTACTTTTGTTTGTTCGATAAGGTATACTGTGGGAGTTGTAATGAGGCAGAAAGATCTAGTATATCTACACTTCATTCTACTTGTTATTCGGCTTGGAAATAATCCATGCCAAGATTGGAAAGGAAGGAAGGGAAGACCATATCCCTTATGAAGACATTGCGCTAATAAGTCTTCATTTTCTTTCCATTTATTTCCATATGTATTTAATACTTTGTTTGGGGGTCCAACATATGTATATGTTGGTTCTTTGGGCCATTTGTGTAATAAGTAAACTTCAAACTAAACGCTTTACATATATAAGGGACTTAAACAGACTATAATGAGGATTAGATCTGAACTAGAAATCAAATATGGAAGATTTTTTCTTTTTTCTTATTCTTCATTTATTCGAGCCAAAACCCTTCACACATAGATACCTAGGTCGGTGTTGAAGTTCTGGTTGTATCAAGAAGCTTTCACAATTCTTGTGGTTCACCACATCAATACACCTTCACCCCATTGTTGGAACCTAGATCGAGCATCTCTTTAGGTTTCCTAGCACTAAACCTCCGCTTCTATCCATTAGTCAGCTTAAGGTTAGATAGAGAATTTCTCCAATTCTCAGCTCCATATCCAGATCAAGCCTTGAAGAAGAATCTTCCTACTAGGTTGTTTCGTTTCTATATAGGGTGTGGGCAAGTTTTGAGGACGAAAATTATAGAAGAGGGAAGGGATGATGGGGCCCAAGCCCTAGCGCACACGAAAGAAGGAAGGGAGCGCACATTTACAAGGGATTGGGTCTCCATTGAACAAACAAATGTGTGAGAGCTTCTAAACAACCTTTGAATCTCTTTGACCTGAACCAGCTTTGGGAAGTAAGGACATTGTGTCTCCACCCTCACACTAGTGTGAAGACACCCCTAAGTCATTAGAAGAAACTTTACTCTTTTTCCTACTTTTGTTTGTTCGATAAGCTATACCGTGGGAGTTGTAATGAGGCAGCAAGATCTAGTATATCTACACTTCATTCCACTTGTTATTCAGCTTGGAAATAATCCATGCCAAGATTGGAAAGGAAGGAAGGGAAGACCATATCCCTTATGAAGACATTGCGCTAATAAGTCTTCATTTTCTTTCTATTTATTTCCATATGTATTTAATACTTTGTTTGGGGGTCCAACATATGTATATGTTGGTTCTTTGGGCCATTTGTGTAATAAGTAAACTTCAGACTAAAGGCTTTTCATATATAAGGGACTTAAACAGACTATAATGAGGATTAGATCTGAACTAGAAATCAAATATGGAAGAGTTTTTCTTTTTTCTTATTCTTCATTTATTCGAGCCAAAACCCTTCACACATAGAAGCCTAGCTTGGTGTTGAAGTTCTGGTTGTATCAAGAAGCTTTCACAATTCTTGTGGTTCACCACATCAATACACCTTCACTCCATTGTTGGAACCTAGATCGAGCATCTCTTTAGGTTTCCTAGCACTAAACCTTCGCTTCTATCCATTATTCAGCTTAAGATTAGATAGAGAATCTCTCCAATTCTCAGCTCCATATCCGGATCAAGCCTTGGAGAAGGAGCTTCCTGCTAGGTTGTTTCGTTTCTATATAAGGTGTGGGCAAGTTTTGAGGACGAAAATTATAAAAGAGGGAAGGGATGATGGGCCCCAACCCCTAGCGCACACGAAAGAAGGAAGGGAGCGCACATTTACAAGGGATTGGGTCTCCATTAAACAAACAAATGTGTGAGAGCTTCTAAACAACCTTTGAATCTCTTTCACCTGAACCAGCTTTGGGAAGTAAGGACATTGTGTCTCCACCCTCACACAAGTGTGAAGACACTCCTAAGTCAATAGAAGAAACTTTACTCTTTTTCCTACTTTTGTTTGTTCGATAAGCTATACCGTGGGAGTTGTAATGAGGCAGCAAGATCTAGTATATCTACACTTCATTCCACTTGTTATTCAGCTTGGAAATAATCCATGCCAAGATTGTAAAGGAGGGAAGGGAAGACCATATCCCTTATGAAGACATTGCGCTAATAAGTCTTCATTTTCTTTCCATTTATTTCCATATGTATTTAATACTTTGTTTGGGGGTCCAACATATGTATATGTTGGTTCTTTGGGCCATTTGTGTAATAAGTAAACTTCAGACTAAAGGCTTTTAATATATAAGGGACTTAAACAGACTATAATGAGGATTAAATCTGAACTTGAAATCAAATATGGAAGAGTTTTTCTTTTTTCTTATTCTTCATTTATTCGAGCCAAAACCCTTCACACATAGAACCCTAGCTCGGTGTTGAAGTTTTGGTTGTATCAAGAAGCTTTCACAATTCTTGTGGTTCACCACATCAATACACCTTCACTCCATTGTTGGAACCTAGATCGAGCATCTCTTTAGGTTTCCTAGCACTAAACCTTCGCTTCTATCCATTATTCAGCTTAAGATTATATAGAGAATCTCTCCAATTCTCAGCTCCATATCCGGATCAAGCCTTGAAGAAGGAGCTTCCTGCTAGGTTGTTTCGTTTCTATATAAGGTGTGGGCAAGTTTTGAGGACGAAAATTATAGAAGAGGGAAGGGATGATGGAAGAAGCTCTAGCGCACACGAAAGAAGGAAAGGAGCGCACATTTACAAGGGATTGGGTCTCCATTGACCAAACAAATGTGTGAGAGCTTCTAAACAACCTTTGAATCTCTTTGACCTAAACCAGCTTTGGGAAGTAAGGACATTGTGTCTCCACCCTCACACAAGTGTGAAGACACCCCTAAGTCATTAGAAGAAACTTTACTCTTTTTCCTACTTTTGTTTGTTCGATAAGCTATACCGTGGGAGTTGTAATAAGGCAGCAAGATCTAGTATATCTACACTTCATTCCACTTATTATTCAGCTTGGAAATAATCCATGCCAAGATTGGAAAGGAAGGAAGGGAAGACCATATCCCTTATGAAGACATTGCGCTAATAAGTCTTCATTTTCTTTCCATTTATTTCCATTTGTATTTAATACTTTGTTTGGGGGTCCAACATATGTATATGTTGGTTCTTTGGGCCATTTGTGTAATAAGTAAACTTCAGACTAAAGGCTTTTCATATATAAGGGACTTAAACAGACTATAATGAGGATTAAATCTGAACTTGAAATCAAATATGGAAGAGTTTTTCTTTTTTCTTATTCTTCATTTATTCGAGCCAAAACCCTTCACACATAGAACCCTAGCTCGGTGTTGAAGTTTTGGTTGTATCAAGAAGCTTTCACAATTCTTGTGGTTCACCACATCAATACACCTTCACTCCATTGTTGGAACCTAGATCGAGCATCTCTTTAGGTTTCCTAGCACTAAACCTTCGCTTCTATCCATTATTCAGCTTAAGATTAGATAGAGAATCTCTCCAATTCTCAGCTCCATATCCGGATCAAGCCTTGAAGAAGGAGCTTCCTGCTAGGTTGTTTCGTTTCTATATAAGGTGTGGGCAAGTTTTGAGGACGAAAATTATAGAAGAGGGAAGGGATGATGGGCCACAAGCTCTAGCGCACACGAAAGAAGGAAAGGAGCGCACATTTACAAGGGATTGGGTCTCCATTGAACAAACAAATGTGTGAGAGCTTCTAAACAACCTTTGAATCTCTTTGACCTGAACCAGCTTTGGGAAGTAAGGACATTGTGTCTTCACCCTCACACAAGTGTGAAGACACCCCTAAGTCATTAGAAGAAACTTTACTCTTTTTCCTACTTTTGTTTGTTCGATAAGCTATACCGTGGGAGTTGTAATGAGGCAGCAAGATCTAGTATATCTACACTTCATTCCACTTGTTATTCAGCTTGGAAATAATCCATGCCAAGATTGGAAAGGAAGGAAGGGAAGACCATATCCCTTATGAAGACATTGCGCTAATAAGTCTTCATTTTCTTTCCATTTATTTCCATATGTATTTAATACTTTGTTTGGGGGTCCAACATATGTATATGTTGGTTCTTTGGGCCATTTGTGTAATAAGTAAACTTCAGACTAAAGGCTTTTCATATATAAGGGACTTAAACAGACTATAATGAGGATTAAATCTGAACTTGAAATCAAATATGGAAGAGTTTTTCTTTTTTCTTATTCTTCATTTATTCGAGCCAAAACCCTTCACACCTAGAACCCTAGCTCGGTGTTGAAGTTTTGGTTGTATCAAGAAGCTTTCACAATTCTTGTGGTTCACCACATCAATACACCTTCACTCCATTGTTGGAACCTAGATCGAGCATCTCTTTAGGTTTCCTAGCACTAAACCTCCGCTTCTATCCATTAGTCAGCTTAAGGTTAGATAGAGAATTTCTCCAATTCTCAGCTCCATATCCAGATCAAGCCTTGAAGAAGAATCTTCCTACTAGGTTGTTTCGTTTCTATATAGGGTGTGGGCAAATTTTGAGGACGAAAATTATAGAAGAGGGAAGGGATGATGGGCCCCAAGCCCTGGCGCACACGAAAGAAGGAAGGGAGCGCGCACTTACAAGGGATTGGATCTCTATTGGATTCTGTATACAGCCAGACCCTAGGCCTAATTGGAGTCCATGTCAGACCATCTCCAGAAGCCGACTAGCCGTGAAGTATGAAGAAGACATCCAAGGATCAAGCTCGAGCTCACCCCGGCCATCCGGATCATGTGAGAGCTTCTAAATAACCTTTGAATCTCTTTGACCTGAACCAGCTTTGGGAAGTAAGGACATTGTGTCTCCACCCTCACACAAGTGTGAAGACACCCCTAAGTCATTAGAAGAAACTTTACTCTTTTTCCTACTTTTGTTTGTTCGATAAGCTATACCGTGGGAGTTGTAATGAGGCAGCAAGATCTAGTATATCTACACTTCATTCCACTTATTATTCAGCTTGGAAATAATCCATGCGAAGATTGGAAAGGAGGGAAGGGAAGACCATATCCCTTATGAAGACATTGCGCTAATAAGTCTTCATTTTCTTTCCATTTATTTCCATATGTATTTAATACTTTGTTTGGGGGTCCAACATATGTATATGTTGGTTCTTTGGGCCATTTGTGTAATAAGTAAACTTCAGACTAAAGGCTTTTCATATATAAGGGACTTAAACAGACTATAATGAGGATTAAATCTGAACTTGAAATCAAATATGGAAGAGTTTTTCTTTTTTCTTATTCTTCATTTATTCGAGCCAAAACCCTTCACACATAGAACCCTAGCTCGGTGTTGAAGTTTTGGTTGTATCAAGAAGCTTTCACAATTCTTGTGGTTCACCACATCAATACACCTTCACTCCATTGTTGGAACCTAGATCGAGCATCTCTTTAGGTTTCCTAGCACTAAACCTCCGCTTCTATCCATTAGTCAGCTTAAGGTTAGATAGAGAATTTCTCCAATTCTCAGCTCCATATCCAGATCAAGCCTTGAAGAAGAATCTTCCTACTAGGTTGTTTCGTTTCTATATAGGGTGTGGGCAAATTTTGAGGACGAAAATTATAGAAGAGGGAAGGGATGATGGGCCCCAAGCCCTGGCGCACACGAAAGAAGGAAGGGAGCGCGCACTTACAAGGGATTGGATCTCTATTGGATTCTGTATACAGCCAGACCCTAGGCCTAATTGGAGTCCATGTCAGACCATCTCCAGAAGCCGACTAGCCGTGAAGTATGAAGAAGACATCCAAGGATCAAGCTCGAGCTCACCCCGGCCATCCGGATCATGTGAGAGCTTCTAAATAACCTTTGAATCTCTTTGACCTGAACCAGCTTTGGGAAGTAAGGACATTGTGTCTCCACCCTCACACAAGTGTGAAGACACCCCTAAGTCATTAGAAGAAACTTTACTCTTTTTCCTACTTTTGTTTGTTCGATAAGCTATACCGTGGGAGTTGTAATGAGGCAGCAAGATCTAGTATATCTACACTTCATTCCACTTATTATTCAGCTTGGAAATAATCCATGCCAAGATTGGAAAGGAAGGAAGGGAAGACCATATCCCTTATGAAGATATTGCGCTAATAAGTCTTCATTTTCTTTCCATTTATTTCCATATGTATTTAATACTTTGTTTGGGGGTCCAACATATGTATATGTTGGTTCTTTGGGCCATTTGTGTAATAAGTAAACTTCAGACTAAAGGCTTTTCATATATAAGGGACTTAAACAGACTATAATGAGGATTAAATCTGAACTAGAAATCAAATATGGAAGAGTTTTTCTTTTTTCTTATTCTTCATTTATTCGAGCCAAAACCCTTCACACATAGAACCCTAGCTCGGTGTTGAAGTTTTGGTTGTATCAAGAAGCTTTCACAATTCTTGTGGTTCACCACATCAATACACCTTCACTCAATTGTTGGAACCTAGATCGAGCATCTCTTTAGGTTTCCTAGCACTAAACCTTCGCTTCTATCCATTATTCAGCTTAAGATTATATAGAGAATCTCTCCAATTCTCAGCTCCATATCCGGACCAGGCCTTGAAGAAGGAGCTTCCTGCTAGGTTGTTTCGTTTCTATATAAGGTGTGGGCAAGTTTTGAGGACGAAAATTATAGAAGAGGGAAGGGATGATGGAAGAAGCTCTAGCGCACACGAAAGAAGGAAGGAAGCGCACATTTACAAGGGATTGGGTCTCCATTGAACAAACAAATGTGTGAGAGCTTCTAAACAACCTTTATATCTCTTTGACCTAAACCAGCTTTGGGAAGTAAGGACATTGTGTCTCCACCCTCACACAAGTGTGAAGACACCCCTAAGTCATTAGAAGAAACTTTACCCTTTTTCCTACTTTTGTTTGTTCGATAAGCTATACCGTGGGAGTTGTAATGAGGCAGCAAGATCTAGTATATCTACACTTCATTCCACTTGTTATTCAGCTTGGAAATAATCCATGCGAAGATTGGAAAGGAGGGAAGGGAAGACCATATCCCTTATGAAGACATTGCGCTAATAAGTCTTCATTTTCTTTCCATTTATTTCCATATGTATTTAATACTTTGTTTGGGGGTCCAACATATGTATATGTTGGTTCTTTGGGCCATTTGTGTAATAAGTAAACTTCAGACTAAAGGCTTTTCATATATAAGGGACTTAAACAGACTATAATGAGGATTAGATCTGAACTAGAAATCAAATATGGAAGAGTTTTTCTTTTTTCTTATTCTTCATTTATTCGAGCCAAAACCCTTCACACATAGAAGCCTAGGTCGGTGTTGAAGTTCTGGTTGTATCAAGAAGCTTTCACAATTCTTGTGGTTCACCACATCAATACACCTTCACTCCATTGTTGGAACCTAGATCGAGCATCTCTTTAGGTTTCCTAGCACTAAACCTCCGCTTCTATCCATTAGTCAGCTTAAGGTTAGATAGAGAATTTCTCCAATTCTCAGCTCCATATCCAGATCAAGCCTTGAAGAAGAATCTTCCTGCTAGGTTGTTTCGTTTCTATATAGGGTGTGGGCAAGTTTTGAGGACGAAAATTATAGAAGAGGGAAGGGATGATGGGCCCCAAGCCCTGGCGCACACGAAAGAAAGAAGGGAGCGCGCACTTACAAGGGATTGGATCTCTATTGGATTCTGTATACAGCCAGACCCTAGGCCTAATTGGAGTCCATGTCAGACCATCTCCAGAAGCTGACTAGCCGTGAAGTATGAAAAAGACATCCAAGGATCAAGCTCGAGCTCACCCCGGCCATCCGGATCATGTGAGAGCTTCTAAATAACCTTTGAATCTCTTTGACCTGAACCAGCTTTGGGAAGTAAGGACATTGTGTCTCCACCCTCACACAAGTGTGAAGACACCCCTAAGTCATTAGAAGAAACTTTACTCTTTTTCCTACTTTTGTTTGTTCGATAAGGTATACTGTGGGAGTTGTAATGAGGCAGAAAGATCTAGTATATCTACACTTCATTCTACTTGTTATTCGGCTTGGAAATAATCCATGCCAAGATTGGAAAGGAAGGAAGGGAAGACCATATCCCTTATGAAGACATTGCGCTAATAAGTCTTCATTTTCTTTCCATTTATTTCCATATGTATTTAATACTTTGTTTGGGGGTCCAACATATGTATATGTTGGTTCTTTGGGCCATTTGTGTAATAAGTAAACTTCAAACTAAACGCTTTACATATATAAGGGACTTAAACAGACTATAATGAGGATTAGATCTGAACTAGAAATCAAATATGGAAGATTTTTTCTTTTTTCTTATTCTTCATTTATTCGAGCCAAAACCCTTCACACATAGATACCTAGGTCGGTGTTGAAGTTCTGGTTGTATCAAGAAGCTTTCACAATTCTTGTGGTTCACCACATCAATACACCTTCACCCCATTGTTGGAACCTAGATCGAGCATCTCTTTAGGTTTCCTAGCACTAAACCTCCGCTTCTATCCATTAGTCAGCTTAAGGTTAGATAGAGAATTTCTCCAATTCTCAGCTCCATATCCAGATCAAGCCTTGAAGAAGAATCTTCCTACTAGGTTGTTTCGTTTCTATATAGGGTGTGGGCAAGTTTTGAGGACGAAAATTATAGAAGAGGGAAGGGATGATGGGGCCCAAGCCCTAGCGCACACGAAAGAAGGAAGGGAGCGCACATTTACAAGGGATTGGGTCTCCATTGAACAAACAAATGTGTGAGAGCTTCTAAACAACCTTTGAATCTCTTTGACCTGAACCAGCTTTGGGAAGTAAGGACATTGTGTCTCCACCCTCACACTAGTGTGAAGACACCCCTAAGTCATTAGAAGAAACTTTACTCTTTTTCCTACTTTTGTTTGTTCGATAAGCTATACCGTGGGAGTTGTAATGAGGCAGCAAGATCTAGTATATCTACACTTCATTCCACTTGTTATTCAGCTTGGAAATAATCCATGCCAAGATTGGAAAGGAAGGAAGGGAAGACCATATCCCTTATGAAGACATTGCGCTAATAAGTCTTCATTTTCTTTCTATTTATTTCCATATGTATTTAATACTTTGTTTGGGGGTCCAACATATGTATATGTTGGTTCTTTGGGCCATTTGTGTAATAAGTAAACTTCAGACTAAAGGCTTTTCATATATAAGGGACTTAAACAGACTATAATGAGGATTAGATCTGAACTAGAAATCAAATATGGAAGAGTTTTTCTTTTTTCTTATTCTTCATTTATTCGAGCCAAAACCCTTCACACATAGAAGCCTAGCTTGGTGTTGAAGTTCTGGTTGTATCAAGAAGCTTTCACAATTCTTGTGGTTCACCACATCAATACACCTTCACTCCATTGTTGGAACCTAGATCGAGCATCTCTTTAGGTTTCCTAGCACTAAACCTTCGCTTCTATCCATTATTCAGCTTAAGATTAGATAGAGAATCTCTCCAATTCTCAGCTCCATATCCGGATCAAGCCTTGGAGAAGGAGCTTCCTGCTAGGTTGTTTCGTTTCTATATAAGGTGTGGGCAAGTTTTGAGGACGAAAATTATAAAAGAGGGAAGGGATGATGGGCCCCAACCCCTAGCGCACACGAAAGAAGGAAGGGAGCGCACATTTACAAGGGATTGGGTCTCCATTAAACAAACAAATGTGTGAGAGCTTCTAAACAACCTTTGAATCTCTTTGACCTGAACCAGCTTTGGGAAGTAAGGACATTGTGTCTCCACCCTCACACTAGTGTGAAGACACCCCTAAGTCATTAGAAGAAACTTTACTCTTTTTCCTACTTTTGTTTGTTCGATAAGCTATACCGTGGGAGTTGTAATGAGGCAGCAAGATCTAGTATATCTACACTTCATTCCACTTGTTATTCAGCTTGGAAATAATCCATGCCAAGATTGTAAAGGAGGGAAGGGAAGACCATATCCCTTATGAAGACATTGCGCTAATAAGTCTTCATTTTCTTTCCATTTATTTCCATATGTATTTAATACTTTGTTTGGGGGTCCAACATATGTATATGTTGGTTCTTTGGGCCATTTGTGTAATAAGTAAACTTCAGACTAAAGGCTTTTCATATATAAGGGACTTAAACAGACTATAATGAGGATTAGATCTGAACTAGAAATCAATTATGGAAGAGTTTTTCTTTTTTCTTATTCTTCATTTATTCGAGCCAAAACCCTTCACACATAGAAGCCTAGCTCGGTGTTGAAGTTCTGGTTCTATCAAGAAGCTTTCACAATTCTTGTGGTTCACCACATCAATACACCTTCACTCCATTGTTGGAACCTAGATCGAACATCTCTTTAGGTTTCCTAGCACTAAACATTCGCTTCTATCCATTATTCAGCTTAAGATTAGATAGAGAATCTCTCCAATTCTCAGCTCTATATCCGGATTAAGCCTTGAAGAAGGAGCTTCCTGCTAGGTTGTTTCGTTTCTATATAAGGTGTGGGCAAGTTTTGAGGAAGAAAATTATAGAAGAGGGAAGGGATGATGGGGCCCAAGCCCTAGCGCACACGAAAGAAGGAAGGGAGCGCACATTTACAAGGGATTGGGTCTCCATTGAACAAACAAATGTGTGAGAGCTTCTAAACAACCTTTGAATCTCTTTGACCTGAACCAGCTTTGGGAAGTAAGGACATTGTGTCTCCACCCTCACACTAGTGTGAAGACACCCCTAAGTCATTAGAAGAAACTTTACTCTTTTTCCTACTTTTGTTTGTTCGATAAGCTATACCGTGGGAGTTGTAATGAGGCAGCAAGATCTAGTATATCTACACTTCATTCCACTTGTTATTCAGCTTGGAAATAATCCATGCCAAGATTGGAAAGGAAGGAAGGGAAGACCATATCCCTTATGAAGACATTGCGCTAATAAGTCTTCATTTTCTTTCCATTTATTTCCATATGTATTTAATACTTTGTTTGGGGGTCCAACATATGTATATGTTGGTTCTTTGGGCCATTTGTGTAATAAGTAAACTTCAGACTAAAGGCTTTTCATATATAAGGGACTTAAACAGACTATAATGAGGATTAGATCTGAACTAGAAATCAAATATGGAAGAGTTTTTCTTTTTTCTTATTCTTCATTTATTCGAGCCAAAACCCTTCACACATAGAAGCCTAGCTTGGTGTTGAAGTTCTGGTTGTATCAAGAAGCTTTCACAATTCTTGTGGTTCACCACATCAATACACCTTCACTCCATTGTTGGAACCTAGATCGAGCATCTCTTTAGGTTTCCTAGCACTAAACCTTCGCTTCTATCCATTATTCAGCTTAAGATTAGATAGAGAATCTCTCCAATTCTCAGCTCCATATCCGGATCAAGCCTTGGAGAAGGAGCTTCCTGCTAGGTTGTTTCGTTTCTATATAAGGTGTGGGCAAGTTTTGAGGACGAAAATTATAAAAGAGGGAAGGGATGATGGGCCCCAACCCCTAGCGCACACGAAAGAAGGAAGGGAGCGCACATTTACAAGGGATTGGGTCTCCATTAAACAAACAAATGTGTGAGAGCTTCTAAACAACCTTTGAATCTCTTTCACCTGAACCAGCTTTGGGAAGTAAGGACATTGTGTCTCCACCCTCACACAAGTGTGAAGACACTCCTAAGTCAATAGAAGAAACTTTACTCTTTTTCCTACTTTTGTTTGTTCGATAAGCTATACCGTGGGAGTTGTAATGAGGCAGCAAGATCTAGTATATCTACACTTCATTCCACTTGTTATTCAGCTTGGAAATAATCCATGCCAAGATTGTAAAGGAGGGAAGGGAAGACCATATCCCTTATGAAGACATTGCGCTAATAAGTCTTCATTTTCTTTCCATTTATTTCCATATGTATTTAATACTTTGTTTGGGGGTCCAACATATGTATATGTTGGTTCTTTGGGCCATTTGTATAATAAGTAAACTTCAGACTAAAGGATTTTCATATATAAGGGACTTAAACAGACTATAATGAGGATTAGATCTGAACTAGAAATCAAATATGGAAGATTTTTTCTTTTTTCTTATTCTTCATTTATTCGAGCCAAAACCCTTCACACATAGAACCCTAGGTCGGTGTTGAAGTTCTGGTTGTATCAAGAAGCTTTCACAATTCTTGTGGTTCACCACATCAATACACCTTCACTCCATTGTTGGAACCTAGATCGAGCATCTCTTTAGGTTTCCTAGCACTAAACCTCCGCTTCTATCCATTAGTCAGCTTAAGGTTAGATACAGAATTTCTCCAATTCTCAGCTCCATATCCAGATCAAGCCTTGAAGAAGAATCTTCCTACTAGGTTGTTTCGTTTCTATATAGGGTGTGGGCAAGTTTTGAGGACGAAAATTATAGAAGAGGGAAGGGATGATGGGGCCCAAGCCCTAGCGCACACGAAAGAAGGAAGGGAGCGCACATTTACAAGGGATTGGGTCTCCATTGAACAAACAAATGTGTGAGAGCTTCTAAACAACCTTTGAATCTCTTTGACCTGAACCAGCTTTGGGAAGTAAGGACATTGTGTCTCCACCCTCACACTAGTGTCAAGACACCCCTAAGTCATTAGAAGAAACTTTACTCTTTTTCCTACTTTTGTTTGTTCGATAAGCTATACCGTGGGAGTTGTAATGAGGCAGCAAGATCTAGTATATCTACACTTCATTCCACTTGTTATTCAGCTTGGAAATAATCCATGCCAAGATTGTAAAGGAGGGAAGGGAAGACCATATCCCTTATGAAGACATTGCGCTAATAAGTCTTCATTTTCTTTCCATTTATTTCCATATGTATTTAATACTTTGTTTGGGGGTCCAACATATGTATATGTTGGTTCTTTGGGCCATTTGTGTAATAAGTAAACTTCAGACTAAAGGCTTTTCATATATAAGGGACTTAAACAGACTATAATGAGGATTAGATCTGAACTAGAAATCAATTATGGAAGAGTTTTTCTTTTTTCTTATTCTTCATTTATTCGAGCCAAAACCCTTCACACATAGAAGCCTAGCTCGGTGTTGAAGTTCTGGTTCTATCAAGAAGCTTTCACAATTCTTGTGGTTCACCACATCAATACACCTTCACTCCATTGTTGGAACCTAGATCGAACATCTCTTTAGGTTTCCTAGCACTAAACATTCGCTTCTATCCATTATTCAGCTTAAGATTAGATAGAGAATCTCTCCAATTCTCAGCTCCATATCCGGATTAAGCCTTGAAGAAGGAGCTTCCTGCTAGGTTGTTTCGTTTCTATATAAGGTGTGGGCAAGTTTTGAGGACGAAAATTAAAGAAGAGGGAAGGGATGATGGGGCCCAAGCCCTAGCGCACACGAAAGAAGGAAGGGAGCGCACATTTACAAGGGATTGGGTCTCCATTGAACAAACAAATGTGTGAGAGCTTCTAAACAACCTTTGAATCTCTTTGACCTGAACCAGCTTTGGGAAGTAAGGACATTGTGTCTCCACCCTCACACTAGTGTGAAGACACCCCTAAGTCATTAGAAGAAACTTTACTCTTTTTCCTACTTTTGTTTGTTCGATAAGCTATACCGTGGGAGTTGTAATGAGGCAGCAAGATCTAGTATATCTACACTTCATTCCACTTGTTATTCAGCTTGGAAATAATCCATGCCAAGATTGGAAAGGAAGGAAGGGAAGACCATATCCCTTATGAAGACATTGCGCTAATAAGTCTTCATTTTCTTTCCATTTATTTCCATATGTATTTAATACTTTGTTTGGGGGTCCAACATATGTATATGTTGGTTCTTTGGGCCATTTTTGTAATAAGTAAACTTAAACAGACTATAATGAGGATTAGATCTGAACTAGAAATCAAATATGGAAGATTTTTTCTTTTTTCTTATTCTTCATTTATTCGAGCCAAAACCCTTCACACATAGAAGCCTAGCTCGGTGTTGAAGTTCTGGTTGTATCAAGAAGCTTTCACAATTCTTGTGGTTCACCACATTAATACACCTTCACTCCATTGTTGGAACCTAGATCGAGCATCTCTTTAGGTTTCCTAGCACTAAACCTCCGCTTCTATCCATTAGTCAACTTAAGGTTAGATAGAGAATTTCTCCAATTCTCAGCTCCATATCCAGATCAAGCCTTGAAGAAGAATCTTCCTACTAGGTTGTTTCGTTTCTATATAGGGTGTGGGCAAGTTTTGAGGACGAAAATTATAGAAGAGGGAAGGGATGATGGGGCCCAAGCCCTAGCGCACACGAAAGAAGGAAGGGAGCGCACATTTACAAGGGATTGGGTCTCCATTGAACAAACAAATGTGTGAGAGCTTCTAAACAACCTTTGAATCTCTTTGACCTGAACCAGCTTTGGGAAGTAAGGACATTGTGTCTCCACCCTCACACTAGTGTGAAGACACCCCTAAGTCATTAGAAGAAACTTTACTCTTTTTCCTACTTTTGTTTGTTCGATAAGCTATACCGTGGGAGTTGTAATGAGGCAGCAAGATCTAGTATATCTACACTTCATTCCACTTGTTATTCAGCTTGGAAATAATCCATTCCAAGATTGTAAAGGAGGGAAGGGAAGACCATATCCCTTATGAAGACATTGCGCTAATAAGTCTTCATTTTCTTTCCATTTATTTCCATATGTATTTAATACTTTGTTTGGGGGTCCAACATATGTATATGTTGGTTCTTTGGGCCATTTGTGTAATAAGTAAACTTCAGACTAAAGGCTTTTCATATATAAGGGACTTAAACAGACTATAATGAGGATTAGATCTGAACTAGAAATCAATTATGGAAGAGTTTTTCTTTTTTCTTATTCTTCATTTATTCGAGCCAAAACCCTTCACACATAGAAGCCTAGCTCGGTGTTGAAGTTCTGGTTCTATCAAGAAGCTTTCACAATTCTTGTGGTTCACCACATCAATACACCTTCACTCCATTGTTGGAACCTAGATCGAACATCTCTTTAGGTTTCCTAGCACTAAACATTCGCTTCTATCCATTATTCAGCTTAAGATTAGATAGAGAATCTCTCCAATTCTCAGCTCCATATCCGGATTAAGCCTTGAAGAAGGAGCTTCCTGCTAGGTTGTTTCGTTTCTATATAAGGTGTGGGCAAGTTTTGAGGACGAAAATTAAAGAAGAGGGAAGGGATGATGGGGCCCAAGCCCTAGCGCACACGAAAGAAGGAAGGGAGCGCACATTTACAAGGGATTGGGTCTCCATTGAACAAAAAAATGTGTGAGAGCTTCTAAACAACCTTTGAATCTCTTTGACCTGAACCAGCTTTGGGAAGTAAGGACATTGTGTCTCCACCCTCACACTAGTGTGAAGACACCCCTAAGTCATTAGAAGAAACTTTACTCTTTTTCCTACTTTTGTTTGTTCGATAAGCTATACCGTGGGAGTTGTAATGAGGCAGCAAGATCTAGTATATCTACACTTCATTCCACTTGTTATTAAGCTTGGAAATAATCCATGCCAAGATTGGAAAGGAAGGAAGGGAAGACCATATCCCTTATGAAGACATTGCGCTAATAAGTCTTCATTTTCTTTCCATTTATTTCCATATGTATTTAATACTTTGTTTGGGGGTCCAACATATGTATATGTTGGTTCTTTGGGCCATTTTTGTAATAAGTAAACTTAAACAGACTATAATGAGGATTAGATCTGAGCTAGAAATCAAATATGGAAGATTTTTTCTTTTTTCTTATTCTTCATTTATTCGAGCCAAAACCCTTCACACATAGAAGCCTAGGTCGGTGTTGAAGTTCTGGTTGTATCAAGAAGCTTTCACAATTCTTGTGGTTCACCACATCAATACACCTTCACTCCATTGTTGGAACCTAGATCTAGCATCTCTTTAGGTTACCTAGCACTAAACCTCCGCTTCTATCCATTAGTCAGCTTAAGGTTAGATAGAGAATTTCTCCAATTCTCAGCTCCATATCCAGATCAAGCCTTGAAGAAGAATCTTCCTACTAGGTTGTTTCGTTTCTATATAGGGTGTGGGCAAGTTTTGAGGACGAAAATTATAGAAGAGGGAAGGGATGATGGGGCCCAAGCCCTAGCGCACACGAAAGAAGGAAGGGAGCGCACATTTACAAGGGATTGGGTCTCCATTGAACAAACAAATGTGTGAGAGCTTCTAAACAACCTTTGAATCTCTTTGACCTGAACCAGCTTTGGGAAGTAAGGACATTGTGTCTCCACCCTCACACTAGTGTGAAGACACCCCTAAGTCATTAGAAGAAACTTTACTCTTTTTCCTACTTTTGTTTGTTCGATAAGCTATACCGTGGGAGTTGTAATGAGGCAGCAAGATCTAGTATATCTACACTTCATTCCACTTGTTATTCAGCTTGGAAATAATCCATGCCAAGATTGGAAAGGAAGGAAGGGAAGACCATATCCCTTATGAAGACATTGCGCTAATAAGTCTTCATTTTCTTTCCATTTATTTCCATATGTATTTAATACTTTGTTTGGGGGTCCAACATATGTATATGTTGGTTCTTTGGGCCATTTGTGTAATAAGTAAACTTCAGACTAAAGGCTTTTCATATATAAGGGACTTAAACAGACTATAATGAGGATTAGATCTGAACTAGAAATCAAATATGGAAGAGTTTTTCTTTTTTCTTATTCTTGATTTATTCGAGCCAAAACCCTTCACACATAGAAGCCTAGCTTGGTGTTGAAGTTCTGGTTGTATCAAGAAGCTTTCACAATTCTTGTGGTTCACCACATCAATACACCTTCACTCCATTGTTGGAACCTAGATCGAGCATCTCTTTAGGTTTCCTAGCACTAAACCTTCGCTTCTATCCATTATTCAGCTTAAGATTAGATAGAGAATCTCTCCAATTCTCAGCTCCATATCCGTATCAAGCCTTGGAGAAGGAGCTTCCTGCTAGGTTGTTTCGTTTCTATATAAGGTGTGGGCAAGTTTTGAGGACGAAAATTATAGAAGAGGGAAGGGATGACGGGCCCCAAGCCCTAGCGCACACGAAAGAAGGAAGGGAGCGCACATTTACAAGGGATTGGGTCTCCATTAAACAAACAAATGTGTGAGAGCTTCTAAACAACCTTTGAATCTCTTTCACCTGAACCAGCTTTGGGAAGTAAGGACATTGTGTATCCACCCTCACACTAGTGTGAAGACACCCCTAAGTCATTAGAAGAAACTTAACTCTTTTTCCTACTTTTGTTTGTTCGATAAGCTATACCGTGGGAGTTGTAATGAGGCAGCAAGATCTAGTATATCTACACTTCATTCCACTTGTTATTCAGCTTGGAAATAATCCATGCCAAGATTGAAAAGGGGGGAAGGGAAGACCAGATCCCTTATGAAGACATTGCGCTAATAAGTCTTCATTTTCTTTCCATTTATTTCCATATGTATTTAATACTTTGTTTGGGGGTCCAACATATGTATATGTTGGTTCTTTGGGCCATTTGTGTAATAAGTAAACTTCAGACTAAAGGCTTTTCATATATAAGGGACTTAAACAGACTATAATGAGGATTAGATCTGAACTAGAAATCAATTATGGAAGAGTTTTTCTTTTTTCTTATTCTTCATTTATTCGAGCCAAAACCCTTCACACATAGAAGCCTAGCTCGGTGTTGAAGTTCTGGTTCTATCAAGAAGCTTTCACAATTCTTGTGGTTCACCACATCAATACACCTTCACTCCATTGTTGGAACCTAGATCGAACATCTCTTTAGGTTTCCTAGCACTAAACATTCGCTTCTATCCATTATTCAGCTTAAGATTAGATAGAGAATCTCTCCAATTCTCAGCTCCATATCCGGATTAAGCCTTGAAGAAGGAGCTTCCTGCTAGGTTGTTTCGTTTCTATATAAGGTGTGGGCAAGTTTTGAGGACGAAAATTAAAGAAGAGGGAAGGGATGATGGGGCCCAAGCCCTAGCGCACACGAAAGAAGGAAGGGAGCGCACATTTACAAGGGATTGGGTCTCCATTGAACAAACAAATGTGTGAGAGCTTCTAAACAACCTTTGAATCTCTTTGACCTGAACCAGCTTTGGGAAGTAAGGACATTGTGTCTCCACCCTCACACTAGTGTGAAGACACCCCTAAGTCATTAGAAGAAACTTTACTCTTTTTCCTACTTTTGTTTGTTCGATAAGCTATACCGTGGGAGTTGTAATGAGGCAGCAAGATCTAGTATATCTACACTTCATTCCACTTGTTATTAAGCTTGGAAATAATCCATGCCAAGATTGGAAAGGAAGGAAGGGAAGACCATATCCCTTATGAAGACATTGCGCTAATAAGTCTTCATTTTCTTTCCATTTATTTCCATATGTATTTAATACTTTGTTTGGGGGTCCAACATATGTATATGTTGGTTCTTTGGGCCATTTTTGTAATAAGTAAACTTAAACAGACTATAATGAGGATTAGATCTGAGCTAGAAATCAAATATGGAAGATTTTTTCTTTTTTCTTATTCTTCATTTATTCGAGCCAAAACCCTTCACACATAGAAGCCTAGGTCGGTGTTGAAGTTCTGGTTGTATCAAGAAGCTTTCACAATTCTTGTGGTTCACCATATCAATACACCTTCACTCCATTGTTGGAACCTAGATCGAGCATCTCTTTAGGTTTCCTAGCACTAAACCTCCGCTTCTATCCATTAGTCAGCTTAAGGTTAGATAGAGAATTTCTCCAATTCTCAGCTCCATATCCAGATCAAGCCTTGAAGAAGAATCTTCCTACTAGGTTGTTTCGTTTCTATATAGGGTGTGGGCAAGTTTTGAGGACGAAAATTATAGAAGAGCGAAGGGATGATGGGGCCCAAGCCCTAGCGCACACGAAAGAAGGAAGGGAGCGCACATTTACAAGGGATTGGGTCTCCATTGAACAAACAAATGTGTGAGAGCTTCTAAACAACCTTTGAATCTCTTTGACCTGAACCAGCTTTGGGAAGTAAGGACATTGTGTCTCCACCCTCACACTAGTGTGAAGACACCCCTAAGTCATTAGAAGAAACTTTACTCTTTTTCCTACTTTTGTTTGTTCGATAAGCTATACCGTGGGAGTTGTAATGAGGCAGCAAGATCTAGTATATCTACACATCATTCCACTTGTTATTCAGCTTGGAAATAATCCATGCCAAGATTGGAAAGGAAGGAAGGGAAGACCATATCCCTTATGAAGACATTGCGCTAATAAGTCTTCATTTTCTTTCCATTTATTTCCATATGTATTTAATACTTTGTTTGGGGGTCCAACATATGTATATGTTGGTTCTTTGGGCCATTTGTGTAATAAGTAAACTTCAGACTAAAGGCTTTTCATATATAAGGGACTTAAACAGACTATAATGAGGATTAGATCTGAACTAGAAATCAAATATGGAAGAGTTTTTCTTTTTTCTTATTCTTCATTTATTCGAGCCAAAACCCTTCACACATAGAAGCCTAGCTTGGTGTTGAAGTTCTGGTTGTATCAAGAAGCTTTCACAATTCTTGTGGTTCACCACATCAATACACCTTAACTCCATTGTTGGAACCTAGATCAAGCATCTCTTTAGGTTTCCTAGCACTAAACCTTCGCTTCTATCCATTATTCAGCTTAAGATTATATAGAGAATCTCTCCAATTCTCAGCTCCATATCCGGATCAAGCCTTGAAGAAGGAGCTTCCTGCTAGGTTGTTTCGTTTCTATATAAGGTGTGGGCAAGTTTTGAGGACGAAAATTATAGAAGAGGGATGGGATGATGGAAGAAGCTCTAGCGCACACGAAAGAAGGAAGGGAGCGCACATTTACAAGGGATTGGGTCTCCATTGAACAAACAAATGTGTGAGAGCTTCTAAACAACCTTTGAATCTCTTTGACCTAAACCAGCTTTGGGAAGTAAGGACATTGTGTCTCCACCCTCACACAAGTGTGAAGACACCCCTAAGTCATTAGAAGAAACTTTACTCTTTTTCCTGCTTTTGTTTGTTCGATAAGCTATACCGTGGGAGTTGTAATGAGGCAGCAAGATCTAGTATATCTACACTTCATTCCACTTGTTATTCAGCTTGGAAATAATCCATGCCAAGATTGGAAAGGAAGGAAGGGAAGACCATATCCCTTATGAAGACATTGCGCTAATAAGTCTTCATTTTCTTTCCATTTATTTCCATATGTATTTAATACTTTGTTTGGGGGTCCAACATATGTATATGTTGGTTCTTTGGGCCATTTGTGTAATAAGTAAACTTCAGACTAAAGGCTTTTCATATATAAGGGACTTAAACAGACTATAATGAGGATTAAATCTGAACTTGAAATCAAATATGGAAGAGTTTTTCTTTTTTCTTATTCTTCATTTATTCGAGCCAAAACCCTTCACACATAGAACCCTAGCTCGGTGTTGAAGTTTTGGTTGTATCAAGAAGCTTTCACAATTCTTGTGGTTCACCACATCAATACACCTTCACTCCATTGTTGGAACCTAGATCGTGCATCTCTTTAGGTTTCCTAGCACTAAACCTTCGCTTCTATCCATTATTCAGCTTAAGATTAGATAGAGAATCTCTCCAATTCTCAGCTCCATATCCGGATCAAGCCTTGAAGAAGGAGCTTCCTGCTAGGTTGTTTCGTTTCTATATAAGGTGTGGGCAAGTTTTGAGGACGAAAATTATAGAAGAGGGAAGGGATGATGGGCCACAAGCTCTAGCGCACATGAAAGAAGGAAGGGAGCGCACATTTACAAGGGATTGGGTCTCCATTGAACAAACAAATGTGTGAGAGCTTCTAAACAACCTTTGAATCTCTTAGACCTGAACCAGCTTTGGGAAGTAAGGACATTGTGCCTCCACCCTCACACAAGTGTGAAGACACCCCTAAGTCATTAGAAGAAACTTTACTCTTTTTCCTACTTTTGTTTGTTCGATAAGCTATACCGTGGGAGTTGTAATGAGGCAGCAAGATCTAGTATATCTACACTTCATTCCACTTGTTATTCAGCTTGGAAATAATCCATGCCAAGATTGGAAAGGAAGGAAGGGAAGACCATATCCCTTATGAAGACATTGCGCTAATAAGTCTTCATTTTCTTTCCATTTATTTCCATATGTATTTAATACTTTGTTTGGGGGTCCAACATATGTATATGTTGGTTCTTTGGGCCATTTGTGTAATAAGTAAACTTCAGACTAAAGGCTTTTCATATATAAGGGACTTAAACAGACTATAATGAGGATTAGATCTGAACTAGAAATCAAATATGGAAGAGTTTTTCTTTTTTCTTATTCTTCATTTATTCGAGCCAAAACCCTTCACACATAGAAGCCTAGGTCGGTGTTGAAGTTCTGGTTGTATCAAGAAGCTTTCACAATTCTTGTGGTTCACCACATCAATACACCTTCACTCCATTGTTGGAACCTAGATCGAGCATCTCTTTAGGTTTCCTAGCACTAAACCTGTGCTTCTATCCATTAGTCAGCTTAAGGTTAGATAGAGAATTTCTCCAATTCTCTGCTCCATATCCAGATCAAGCCTTGAAGAAGAATCTTCCTGCTAGGTTGTTTCGTTTCTATATAGGGTGTGGGCAAGTTTTGAGGACAAAAATTATAGAAGAGGGAAGGGATGATGGGCCCCAAGCCCTGGCGCACACGAAAGAAGGAAGGGAGCGCGCACTTACAAGGGATTGGATCTCTATTGGATTCTGTATACAGCCAGACCCTAGGCCTAATTGGAGTCCATGTCAGACCATCTCCAGAAGCCGACTAGCCGTGAAGTATGAAGAAGACATCCAAGGATCAAGCTCGAGCTCACCCCGGCCATCCGGATCATGTGAGAGCTTCTAAATAACCTTTGAATCTCTTTGACCTGAACCAGCTTTGGGAAGTAAGGACATTTTGTCTCCACCCTCACACAAGTGTGAAGACACCCCTAAGTCATTAGAAGAAACTTTACTCTTTTTCCTACTTTTGTTTGTTCGATAAGGTATACCGTGGGAGTTGTAATGAGACAGAAAGATCTAGTATATCTACACTTCATTCTACTTGTTATTCGGCTTGGAAATAATCCATGCCAAGATTGGAAAGGAAGGAAGGGAAGACCATATCCCTTATGAAGACATTGCGCTAATAAGTCTTCATTTTCTTTCCATTTATTTCCATATGTATTTAATACTTTGTTTGGGGGCCAACATATGTATATGTTGGTTCTTTGGGCCATTTGTGTAATAAGTAAACTTCAGACTAAAGGCTTTACATATATAAGGGACTTAAACAGACTATAATGAGGATTAGATCTGAACTAGAAATCAAATATGGAAGAGTTTTTCTTTTTTCTTATTCTTCATTTATCCGAGCCAAAACCCTTCACACATAGAAGCCTAGGTCGGTGTTGAAGTTCTGGTTGTATCAAGAAGCTTTCACAATTCTTGTGGTTCACCACATAAATACACCTTCACTCCATTGTTGGAACCTAGATCGAGCATCTCTTTAGGTTTCCTAGCACTAAACCTTCGCTTCTATCCATTATTCAGCTTAAGATTAGATAGAGAATCTCTCCAATTCTCAGCTCCATATCCGGATTAAGCCTTGAAGAAGGAGCTTCCTGCTAGGTTGTTTCGTTTCTATATAAGGTGTGGGCAAGTTTTGAGGACGAAAATTATAGAAGAGGGAAGGGATGATGGGCCCCAAGCCCTAGCGCACACGAAAGAAGGAAGGGAGCGCACATTTACAAGGGATTGGGTCTCCATTGACAAACAAATGTGTGAGAGCTTCTAAACAACCTTTGAATCTCTTTGACCTGAACCAGCTTTGGGAAGTAAGGACATTGTGTCTCCACCCTCACACTAGTGTGAAGACACCCCTAAGTCATTAGAAGAAACTTAACTCTTTTTCCTACTTTTGTTTGTTCGATAAGCTATACCGTGGGAGTTGTAATGAGGCAGCAAGATCTAGTATATCTACACTTCATTCCACTTGTTATTCAGCTGGGAAATAATCCATGCCAAGATTGGAAAGGAAGGAAGGGAAGACCATATCCCTTATGAAGACATTGCGCTAATAAGTCTTCATTTTCTTTCCATTTATTTCCATATGTATTTAATACTTTGTTTGGGGGTCCAACATATGTATATGTTGGTTCTTTGGGCCATTTGTGTAATAAGTAAACTTCAGACTAAAGGCTTTTCATATATAAGGGACTTAAACAGACTATAATGAGGATTAGATCTGAACTAGAAATCAAATATGGAAGAGTTTTTCTTTTTTCTTATTCTTCATTTATTCGAGCCAAAACCCTTCACACATAGAAGCCTAGCTCGGTGTTGAAGTTCTGGTTCTATCAAGAAGCTTTCACAATTCTTGTGGTTAACCACATCAATACACCTTCACTCCATTGTTGGAACCTAGATCGAACATCTCTTTAGGTTTCCTAGCACTAAACCTTCGCTTCTATCCATTATTCAGCTTAAGATTATATAGAGAATCTCTCCAATTCTTAGCTCCATATCCGGATTAAGCCTTGAAGAAGGAGCTTCCTGCTAGGTTGTTTCGTTTCTATATAAGGTGTGGGCAAGTTTTGAGGACGAAAATTATAGAAGAGGGAAGGGATGATGGGGCCCAAGCCATAGCGCACACGAAAGAAGGAAGAGAGCGCACATTTACAAGGGATTGTGTCTCCATTGAACAAACAAATGTGTGAGAGCTTCTAAACAACCTTTGAATCTCTTTGACCTGAACCAGCTTTGGGAAGTAAGGACATTGTGTCTCCACCCTCACACTAGTGTGAAGACACCCCTAAGTCATTAGAAGAAACTTTACTCTTTTTCCTACTTTTGTTTGTTCGATAAGCTATACCGTGAGAGTTGTAATGAGGCAGCAAGATCTAGTATATCTACACTTCATTCCACTTGTTATTCAGCTTGGAAATAATCCATGCCAAGATTGGAAAGGAAGGAAGGGAAGACCATATCCCATATGAAGACATTGCGCTAATAAGTCTTCATTTTCTTTCCATTTATTTCCATATGTATTTAATACTTTGTTTGGGGGTCCAACATATGTATATTTTGGTTCTTTGGGCCATTTGTGTAATAAGTAAACTTCAGACTAAAGGCTTTTCATATATAAGGGACTTAAAAGAACTATAATGAGGATTAGATCTGAACTAGAAATCAAATATGGAAGAGTTTTTCTTTTTTCTTATTCTTCATTTATTCGAGCCAAAACCCTTCACACATAGAAGCCTAGCTTGGTGTTGAAGTTCTGGTTGTATCAAGAAGCTTTCACAATTCCTGTGGTTCACCACATCAATACACCTTCACTCCATTGTTGGAACCTAGATCGAGCATCTCTTTAGGTTTCCTAGCACTAAACCTTCGCTTCTATCCATTATTCAGCTTAAGATTAGATAGAGAATCTCTCCAATTCTCAGCTCCATATCCGGATCAAGCCTTGGAGAAGGAGCTTCCTGCTAGGTTGTTTCGTTTCTATATAAGGTGTGGGCAAGTTTTGAGGACGAAAATTATAGAAGAGGGAAGGGATGATGGGCCCCAAGCCCTAGCGCACACGAAAGAAAGAAGGGAGCGCACATTTACAAGGGATTGGGTCTCCATTAAACAAACAAATGTGTGAGAGCTTCTAAACAACCTTTGAATCTCTTTGACCTGAACTAGCTTTGGGAAGTAAGTACATTGTGTCTCCACCCTCACACAAGTGTGAAGACACTCCTAAGTCAATAGAAGAAACTTTACTCTTTTTCCTACTTTTGTTTGTTCGATAAGCTATACCGTGGGAGTTGTAATGAGGCAGCAAGATCTAGTATATCTACACTTCATTCCACTTGTTATTCAGCTTGGAAATAATCCATGCCAAGATTGGAAAGGAGGGAAGGGAAGACCATATCCCTTATGAAGTCATTGCGCTAATAAGTCTTCATTTTCTTTCCATTTATTTCCATATGTATTTAATACTTTGTTTGGGGGTCCAACATATGTATATGTTGGTTCTTTGGGCCATTTGTGTAATAAGTAAACTTCAGACTAAAGGCTTTTCATATATAAGGGACTTAAACAGACTATAATGAGGATTAGATCTGAACTAGAAATCAAATATGGAAGATTTTTTCTTTTTTCTTATTCTTCATTTATTCGAGCCAAAACCCTTCACACATAGAAGCCTAGGTCGGTGTTGAAGTTCTGGTTGTATCAAGAAGCTTTCACAATTCTTGTGGTTCACCACATCAATACACCTTCACTCCATTGTTGGAACCTAGATCGAGCATCTCTTTAAGTTTCCTAGCACTAAACCTCCACTTCTATCCATTAGTCAGCTTAAGGTTAGATAGAGAATTTCTCCAATTCTCAGCTCCATATCCAGATCAAGCCTTGAAGAAGAATCTTCCTACTAGGTTGTTTCGTTTCTATATAGGGTGTGGGCAAGTTTTGAGGACGAAAATTATAGAAGAGGGAAGGGATGATGGGGCCCAAGCCCTAGCGCACACGAAAGAAGGAAGGGAGCGCACATTTACAAGGGATTGGGTCTCCATTGAACAAACAAATGTGTGAGAGCTTCTAAACAACCTTTGAATCTCTTTGACCTGAACCAGCTTTGGGAAGTAAGGACATTGTGTCTCCACCCTCACACTAGTGTGAAGACACCCCTAAGTCATTAGAAGAAACTTTACTCTTTTTCCTACTTTTGTTTGTTCGATAAGCTATACCGTGGGAGTTGTAATGAGGCAGCAAGATCTAGTATATCTACACTTCATTCCACTTGTTATTCAGCTTGGAAATAATCCATGCCAAGATTGTAAAGGAGGGAAGGGAAGACCATATCCCTTATGAAGACATTGCGCTAATAAGTCTTCATTTTCTTTCCATTTATTTCCATATGTATTTAATACTTTGTTTGGGGGTCCAACATATGTATATGTTGGTTCTTTGGGCCATTTGTGTAATAAGTAAACTTCAGACTAAAGGCTTTTCATATATAAGGGACTTAAACAGACTATAATGAGGATTAGATCTGAACTAGAAATCAAATATGGAAGAGTTTTTCTTTTTTCTTATTCTTCATTTATTCGAGCCAAAACCCTTCACACATAGAAGTCTAGCTCGGTGTTGAAGTTCTGGTTCTATCAAGAAGCTTTCACAATTCTTGTGGTTCACCACATCAATACACCTTCACTCCATTGTTGGAACCTAGATCGAACATCTCTTTAGGTTTCCTAGCACTAAACCTTCGCTTCTATCCATTATTCAGCTTAAGATTAGATAGAGAATCTCTCCAATTCTCAGCTCCATATCCGGATTAAGCCTTGAAGAAGGAGCTTCCTGCTAGGTTGTTTCGTTTCTATATAAGGTGTGGGCAAGTTTTGAGGACGAAAATTATAGAAGAGGGAAGGGATGATGGGGCCCAAGCCCTAGCGAACACGAAAGAAGGAAGGGAGCGCACATTTACAAGGGATTGGGTCTCCATTGAACAAACAAATGTGTGAGAGCTTCTAAACAACCTTTGAATCTCTTTGACCTGAACCAGCTTTGGGATGTAAGGACATTGTGTCTCCACCCTCACACTAGTGTGAAGACACCCCTAAGTCATTAGAAGAAACTTTACTCTTTTTCCTACTTTTGTTTGTTCGATAAGCTATACCGTGGGAGTTGTAATGAGGCAGCAAGATCTAGTATATCTACACTTCATTCCACTTGTTATTCAGCTTGGAAATAATCCATGCCAAGATTGGAAAGGAAGGAAGGGAAGACCATATCCCTTATGAAGACATTGCGCTAATAAGTCTTCATTTTCTTTCCATTTATTTCCATATGTATTTAATACTTTGTTTGGGGGTCCAACATATGTATATGTTGGTTCTTTGGGCCATTTTTGTAATAAGTAAACTTCAGACTAAAGGCTTTTCATATATAAGGGACTTAAACAGACTATAATGAGGATTAGATCTGAACTAGAAATCAAATATGGAAGAGTTTTTCTTTTTTCTTATTCTTCATTTATTCGAGCCAAAACCCTTCACACATAGAAGCCTAGCTTGGTGTTGAAGTTCTGGTTGTATCAAGAAGCTTTCACAATTCTTGTGGTTCACCACATCAATACACCTTCACTCCATTGTTGGAACCTAGATCGAGCATCTCTTTAGGTTTCCTAGCACTAAACCTTCGCTTCTATCCATTATTCAGCTTAAGATTATATAGAGAATCTCTCCAATTCTCAGCTCCATATCCGGATCAAGCCTTGGAGAAGGAGCTTCCTGCTAGGTTGTTTCGTTTCTATATAAGGTGTGGGCAAGTTTTGAGGACGAAAATTATAGAAGAGGGAAGGGATGATGGGCCCCAAGCCCTAGCGCACACGAAAGAAGGAAGGGAGCGCACATTTACAAGGGATTGGGTCTCCATTAAACAAACAAATGTGTGAGAGCTTCTAAACAACCTTTGAATCTCTTTGACCTTAACCAGCTTTGGGAAGTAAGTACATTGTGTCTCCACCCTCACACAAGTGTGAAGACACTCCTAAGTCAATAGAAGAAACTTTACTCTTTTTCCTAGTTTTGTTTGTTCGATAAGCTATACCGTGGGAGTTGTAATGAGGCAGCAAGATCTAGTATATCTACACTTCATTCCACTTGTTATTCAGCTTGGAAATAATCCATGCCAAGATTGAAAAGGGGGGAAGGGAAGACCAGATCCCTTATGAAGACATTGCGCTAATAAGTCTTCTTTTTCTTTCCATTTATTTCCATATGTATTTAATACTTTGTTTGGGGGTCCAACATATGTATATGTTGGTTCTTTGGGCCATTTGTGTAATAAGTAAACTTCAGACTAAAGGCTTTTCATATATAAGGGACTTAAACAGACTATAATGAGGATTAGATCTGAACTAGAAATCAAATATGGAAGATTTTTTCTTTTTTCTTATTCTTCATTTATTCGAGCCAAAACCCTTCACACATAGAAGCCTAGGTCGGTGTTGAAGTTCTGGTTGTATCAAGAAGCTTTCACAATTCTTGTGGTTCACCACATCAATACACCTTCACTCCATTGTTGGAACCTAGATCGAGCATCTCTTTAGGTTTCCTAGCACTAAACCTCCGCTTCTATCCATTAGTCAGCTTAAGGTTAGATAGAGAATTTCTCCAATTCTCAGCTCCATATCCAGATCAAGCCTTGAAGAAGAATCTTCCTACTAGGTTGTTTCGTTTCTATATAGGGTGTGGACAAGTTTTGAGGACGAAAATTATAGAAGAGGGAAGGGATGATGGGGCCCAAGCCCTAGCGCACACGAAAGAAGGAAGGGAGCGCACATTTACAAGGGATTGGGTCTCCATTGAACAAACAAATGTGTGAGAGCTTCTAAACAACCTTTGAATCTCTTTGACCTGAACCAGCTTTGGGAAGTAAGGACATTGTGTCTCCACCCTCACACTAGTGTGAAGACACCCCTAAGTCATTAGAAGAAACTTTACTCTTTTTCCTACTTTTGTTTGTTCGATAAGCTATACCGTGGGAGTTGTAATGAGGCAGCAAGATCTAGTATATCTACACTTCATTCCACTTGTTATTCAGCTGGGAAATAATCCATGCCAAGATTGGAAAGGAAGGAAGGGAAGACCATATCCCTTATGAAGACATTGCGCTAATAAGTCTTCATTTTCTTTCCATTTATTTCCATATGTATTTAATACTTTGTTTGGGGGTCCAACATATGTATATGTTGGTTCTTTGGGCCATTTGTGTAATAAGTAAACTTCAGACTAAAGGCTTTTCATATATAAGGGACTTAAACAGACTATAATGAGGATTAGATCTGAACTAGAAATCAAATATGGAAGAGTTTTTCTTTTTTCTTATTCTTCATTTATTCGAGCCAAAACCCTTCACACATAGAAGCCTAGCTTGGTGTTGAAGTTCTGGTTGTATCAAGAAGCTTTCACAATTCTTGTGGTTCACCACATCAATACACCTTCACTCCATTGTTGGAACCTAGATCGAGCATCTCTTTAGGTTTCCTAGCACTAAACCTTCGCTTCTATCCATTATTCAGCTTAAGATTATATAGAGAATCTCTCCAATTCTCAGCTCCATATCCGGATCAAGCCTTGAAGAAGGAGTTTCTAGCTAGGTTGTTTCGTTTCTATATAAGGTGTGGGCAAGTTTTGAGGACGAAAATTATAGAAGAGGGAAGGGATGATGGAAGAAGTTCTAGCGCACACGAAAGAAGGAAGGGAGCGCACATTTACAAGGGATTGGGTCTCCATTGAACAAACAAATGTGTGAGAGCTTCTAAACAACCTTTGAATCTCTTTGACCTAAACCAGCTTTGGGAAGTAAGGACATTGTGTCTCCACCCTCACACAAGTGTGAAGACACCCCTAAGTCATTAGAAGAAACTTTACTCTTTTTCCTACTTTTGTTTGTTCAATAAGCTATACCGTGGGAGTTGTAATGAGGCAGCAAGATCTAGTATATCTACACTTCATTCCACTTGTTATTCAGCTTGGAAATAATCCATGCCAAGATTGGAAAGAAAGGAAGGGAAGACCATATCCCTTATGAAGACATTGCGCTAATAAGTCTTCATTTTCTTTCCATTTATTTCCATATGTATTTAATACTTTGTTTGGGGGTCCAACATATGTATATGTTGGTTCTTTGAGCCATTTGTGTAATAAGTAAACTTCAGACTAAAGGCTTTTCATATATAAGGGACTTAAACAGACTATAATGAGGATTAAATCTGAACTTGAAATCAAATATGGAAGAGTTTTTCTTTTTTCTTATTCTTCATTTATTCGAGCCAAAACCCTTCACACATAGAACCCTAGCTCGGTGTTGAAGTTTTGGTTGTATCAAGAAGCTTTCACAATTATTGTGGTTCACCACATCAATACACCTTCACTCCATTGTTGGAACCTAGATCGAACATCTCTTTAGGTTTCCTAGCACTAAACCTTCGCTTCTATCCATTATTCAGCTTAAGATTATATAGAGAATCTCTCCAATTCTTAGCTCCATATCCCGATTAAGCCTTGAAGAAGGAGCTTCCTGCTAGGTTGTTTCGTTTCTATATAAGGAGTGGGCAAGTTTTGAGGACGAAAATTATAGAAGAGGGAAGGGATGATGGGGCCCAAGCCATAGCGCACACGAAAGAAGGAAGAGAGCGCACATTTACAAGGGATTGTGTCTCCATTGAACAAACAAATGTGTGAGAGCTTCTAAACAACCTTTGAATCTCTTTGACCTGAACCAGCTTTGGGAAGTAAGGACATTGTGTCTCCACCCTCACACTAGTGTGAAGACACCCCTAAGTCATTAGAAGAAACTTTACTCTTTTTCCTACTTTTGTTTGTTCGATAAGCTATACCGTGGGAGTTGTAATGAGGCAGCAAGATCTAGTATATCTACACTTCATTCCACTTGTTATTCAGCTTGGAAATAATCCATGCCAAGATTGGAAAGGAAGGAAGGGAAGACCATATCCCTTATGAAGACATTGCGCTAATAAGTCTTCATTTTCTTTCCATTTATTTCCATATGTATTTAATACTTTGTTTGGGGGTCCAACATATGTATATGTTGGTTCTTTGGGCCATTTTTGTAATAAGTAAACTTCAGACTAAAGGCTTTTCATATATAAGGGACTTAAACAGACTATAATGAGGATTAGATCTGAACTAGAAATCAAATATGGAAGAGTTTTTCTTTTTTCTTATTCTTCATTTATTCGAGCCAAAACCCTTCACACATAGAAGCCTAGCTTGGTGTTGAAGTTCTGGTTGTATCAAGAAGCTTTCACAATTCTTGTGGTTCACCACATCAATACACCTTCACTCCATTGTTGGAACCTAGATCGAGCATCTCTTTAGGTTTCCTAGCACTAAACCTTCGCTTCTATCCATTATTCAGCTTAAGATTATATAGAGAATCTCTCCAATTCTCAGCTCCATATCCGGATCAAGCCTTGAAGAAGGAGCTTCTTGCTAGGTTGTTTCGTTTCTATATAAGGTGTGGGCAAGTTTTGAGGACGAAAATTATAGAAGAGGGAAGGGATGATGGAAGAAGTTCTAGCGCACACGAAAGAAGGAAGGGAGCGCACATTTACAAGGGATTGGGTCTCCATTAAACAAACAAATGTGTGAGAGCTTCTAAACAACCTTTGAATCTCTTTGACCTAAACCAGCTTTGGGAAGTAAGGACATTGTGTCTCCACCCTCACACAAGTGTGAAGACACCCCTAAGTCATTAGAAGAAACTTTACTCTTTTTCCTACTTTTGTTTGTTCGATAAGCTATACCGTGGGAGTTGTAATGAGGCAGCAAGATCTAGTATATCTACACTTCATTCCACTTGTTATTCAGCTTGGAAATAATCCATGCCAAGATTGGAAAGGAAGGAAGGGAAGACCATATCCCTTATGAAGACATTGCGCTAATAAGTCTTCATTTTCTTTCCATTTATTTCCATATGTATTTAATACTTTGTTTGGGGGTCCAACATATGTATATGTTGGTTCTTTGAGCCATTTGTGTAATAAGTAAACTTCAGACTAAAGGCTTTTCATATATAAGGGACTTAAACAGACTATAATGAGGATTAAATCTGAACTTGAAATCAAATATGGAAGAGTTTTTCTTTTTTCTTATTCTTCATTTATTCGAGCCAAAACCCTTCACACATAGAAGCCTAGCTCGGTGTTGAAGTTTTGGTTGTATCAAGAAGCTTTAACAATTATTGTGGTTCACCACATCAATACACCTTCACTCCATTGTTGGAACCTAGATCGAGCATCTCTTTAGGTTTCCTAGCACTAAACCTTCGCTTCTATCCATTATTCAGCTTAAGATTAGATAGAGAATCTCTCCAATTCTCAGCTCCATATCCGGATCAAGCCTTGAAGAAAGAGCTTCCTGCTAGGTTGTTTCGTTTCTATATAAGGTGTGGGCAAGTTTTGAGGACGAAAATTATAGAAGAGGGAAGGGATGATGGGCCACAAGCTCTAGCGCACACGAAAGAAGGAAGGGAGCGCACATTTACAAGGGATTGGGTCTCCATTGAACAAACAAATGTGTGAGAGCTTCTAAACAACCTTTGAATCTCTTTGACCTGAACCAGCTTTGGGAAGTAAGGACATTGTGCCTCCACCCTCACACAAGTGTGAAGACACCCCTAAGTCATTAGAAGAAACTTTACTCTTTTTTCTACTTTTGTTTGTTCGATAAGCTATACCGTGGGAGTTGTAATGAGGCAGCAAGATCTAGTATATCTACACTTCATTCCACTTGTTATTCAGCTTGGAAATAATCCATGCCAAGATTGGAAAGGAAGGAAGGGAAGACCATATCCCTTATGAAGACATTGCGCTAATAAGTCTTCATTTTCTTTCCATTTATTTCCATATGTATTTAATACTTTGTTTGGGGGTCCAACATATGTATATGTTGGTTCTTTGGGCCATTTGTGTAATAAGTAAACTTCAGACTAAAGGCTTTATTGATCAAGAAGACCAGCCAGGCCTTGCAAGACCAAACCATCCCGACCGTATGGATTTTGTACGGACTTGTACGGATTGTACGGATTGTACGGACCGTGCAAAATCCGGGATTCCCCAAAATGTCTCCAAACATCCTAAAATGAAGAAACATTTTCAGGATAAAGTATTTTCAGGATTTGGGGATCGTGCAAAACTCGGGTGCAAAAGGACATGGATAGCTTGAAATGAATCTAGCCAAAGGAGTGTCCCAATGCAACCTTATCCAACCGGTCAAAGCAAGGAGGGCTGGAGCAAGGCTGGCAATCTTATCCACATGGTCAAAAGGAGCCTCCAAGACTAAGCCCTTATTGGCTAGTTTGAATTAAAGCATTTCTATTGGTTGTTGCATTTTGAATTTACTTAGAGAAAACCCTAGATTTTTTCTGTATAAATGTAATGCCTCATTATCAATGAAATGCTAGACCCTTTGGGGTCCCATTCTCTCATTCTCCACGAAATCTCTCTCATTTTATTCTCCTTAGTCTCATTTACATGCTTATTCTCTTAGTTCATACTTGCATATTCTCCATGTCATTTACATTATTCTCTCATGTTTAATCTCTTATATTCCGCATAATCTCTCTAATTCTTACATGGTATCAGAGCATTAAGGTCCTTAAATGCGTCCTTAATCTCTTTCTTCTTATTCTTTTATTTTCATACACTTTGTTAGCCTCTTTCACTCTGAGAGTTATTCCTCAAAACCATTGGTTCTTGAGTTGTGAAAGTTGCTAACTTAGTGTTTCTAGTGACAATGAAGAGAAATAAATGGGGGCTGTAGTGAAAAACTACATAAAAAGAGAGATTAAAGGCTGCCTTAATTGCTTATTCATGGATTCTAGTGCTTCCATTTTTTGGAAATGAATACACTTAGAACCATGATTTGCTGGTGCCTCATTCTATAATATATTCCTTTTTAAGCCCCATTTTCATCTCCAAGTCATTTCTTGATTTTAAAGCTCAAACCACAATTTTTACAAAGTTAAAACCTTGGATTGTATTTTTCTTTCTTATGGAATGAAGAAATACGTAACTCCATCGTATTTTATGTTTTTGAGTTTTTTTAGTGGTTTGAAGCAATTTCAATTAGTGAACCATGATTAAAATTACTTGATTCTTATAGATTTAAGCATATTTAATCATGTTGTATCCGTGTTTTAAAGGTAGAGAACCTTGGTAAAACTTTGCTCTTATGAGTTTAAGTATAAAACTTTGATGAATCATAATCCTTGTTTTGTGGGAAGAGAACTTTGGTAAAGCTATGTTTCCATAAGCATAAGCATAAAGCCATGTTGAATCCAATTCCCATTGTTTTATGGGAAGAGAACTTTGGTAAAGCTATGTTTCCATAAGCATAAGCATAAAGCCAT
Organism: Cardamine chenopodiifolia; assembly: GCA_963922655.1. NCBI lineage: Eukaryota > Viridiplantae > Streptophyta > Magnoliopsida > Brassicales > Brassicaceae > Cardamine > Cardamine chenopodiifolia. The sequence goes on along the minus strand of OZ000486.1, from coordinate 8,455,832 downwards.
GTTGAATCCAAGTCCCATTTTTAAGGGAAGAGAACTTTGGTAAAGCTATGCCCCCATGAGCATAAGCATAAAGCCATGTTGAATCCAAGTCCCGTCTTGAAAAGAGAAGACAACATTGGTAAAGCTATGTTATTATGAGCATAAGCACAAAGCCTTGATGAATCCAAATCTCTTTGTTTTCAAATTACCAAAGGAAGAGAACCTCGTTGAATCCAAAAGCTAGAGAACCTTGATGAATCCAAATCCTTTGGTAGAAAATCTTGGACTACTTCCAAACATGTTTGAGTCCTAGGTTATTTTTTTTTTCAATTTTTCTTAAAAATTCTTATTGGATTCCAATCTCTTCTGTACTTGTTTGTTTGGGAAGAGTGTTTTAAGGAATCCTTGGTTGTTCTATTTAAGAAAAGAAAAAAAAGGGGTAGTGAACCTTGTTGAATCCGAAGCTAGGGAACCGAGATGGATCCAAATCCAAAGTTGGATGAGAGCCTCGTTGAAACTCGAATGCTAGAGAACCTTGAGTGAATCCAAACCCTTAGAAACCAAAAGAAGTGAACCATGACCTATTTTGGCTCGTTGGAGTTAAAATTGAGAAGGCATGATGGATCCAAATTCTTTTGTGTTAAAAGAGGTGAACCATGACCTGATTTACTCATTGGAGTTAAAGTCAAGAAGGCATGATGAATCCAAACTCTTTTGGGATTAAAGAAGTGAACCATGGCCTGATTTACTCATAGAAGTTAAATCAAGAAGGCATGATGAATCCAAGTTCTTTAAATCCAAGTTTTTAAAAACATTGGACCTCTAGTATTTACTAAGTCATTGGTAAAATTTTTCAAAAAAAAAAAAAAAAGGGATGAATCTTAGTCAGTTTTCTTTCTTATGAATGAAAAACAATTAATGACATTGATTGATCCGGTTTTATTTTCTCAAAAGGATAGGCTTTGGTTTAAAGTTTTCCATTCTTGTTAAAACAAGTGGATAATTCCAAAGACCATCGCTAGAATCCAATCTCTCAAATGAGAGTAAAGTTCTTTGTGGTGAAGAACCATGAAGAGAAAAATCCCAACCACTAACCTTTGTTTTTCTTAGGAATGGAAGAATGTGAGTGGTGGAAGAAGAGGTCAAATCTCAAGAAGATCGACCAATCAAAACAATGGTTCAACAACAAGTCACTATCCTTACCGGTTTAGCATAAAGGGCTACTCTCTAAACACTAATATTTTCCAATATACTTAGTGTACCAATTATTTTTTAATCTTGTTTCTTTAGTTTCTCTTATTTGCAATCTATCTTTCATCTAAACTTTCTTATCCCTCACGTTGAGTACTTTAAAATTTTAAATCTCATGATGAAGGTTTAGAGGAGGAAAGCGTGAATATTGTTAGATTTTAGAGATTATAAATGAGAGATTTTGAGATAAATTAGAAGGAAAACCATAGTAGAACATTAGAGAAGAATTTCTTATTGATCTTTGTGAATTACATAGCATATTTATAGGAGAATTACAAGGGAACCTAGGTTTAACTTTAATTTGAACCAGCCAATAGGAGAGTAGTCTTGGGAGCGCCCTTGACCATGCCAGCCTGTTCCAGCCTGGTTCCAGCCCCTTCCTTGACCAAATGGATAAGAAGGAAGACCAAGGACAAGCCCCAATGCACCTGGACGCTCTAGTGACTTGGTGCATGATCCGAACATTGCCCAGCTTCTAGAAGACTCTAGAAGACTCTCCAAGACTCTCCAAGACTTCCTTAAACGTTCCGGAGGCTCCCTTAGGTCGTACGGTCTTGTACGGTCTTGTACGGCCTTGTACGGATCCGTACGGACTTGTACGGACTTGTACGGATCCATACGGACTTGTACGGACACCCAAATCCAACCATCTTCCCTAAGCTCCCTTGATGATATGCTTGATTAATACTCCCCCTCAAACTTAGCCGGAGTGTCGGAATGAAGGCTAAGTTTGGGAACCGGGACTACCACCTCATTAAAAACCTTACCAAGAAAAATCCAGTGGGACAAAACCTTGGGAAGGGAAAAAGAGTGTGGTCTTCCCGGAACAGGCAAGTATTATCAAGGATGAGTAAGGTCTACTAACCTAAGTTTGCTATGGATGTGGTTGCAAACTTTGAGGCTAGCAGCCTTGGTGAAGATGTCAGCCAGCTGGTCTTCACTCTTGGTGTAGCATGGAAGTATCACTTCTTCTATGAACTTCTCTCTAACCTTGTGGCAGTCGATCTCAATGTGCTTGGTCCTCTCGTGAAATACTGGATTCGTTGCTATATGAATGGCTGCCTGATTGTCACAATGCATCGTGATAGGACTTGAAGTTTCTATGCCGAGATCTTTGAGAAGTGCTTTCAACCAAACTAATTCATTTGTCAGCTTCCTCATTGCTCTATATTCTGACTCTACACTCGAGCATGACACAACCTTCTGCTTCTTAGACTTCCAAGTCACTAGATTGCCTCCAATGAAAGTACAGTAGCCAGTTGTGGACTTTCTATCCATAGTGTCTCCAGCATAGTCTGCATCGCAATATCCAACTATCTCAGTGTTGCCATTCTTCCCCATCCAGATTCCTTGGCCTGGTGATCCTTTGATGTATCTCAAAATTCTTTCCACCATGTTCCAATGATGCACGGTTGGTTCTTTCATATGTTGGCTAACCTGATTCACAGCAAAACATAAGTCAGGCCGTGTAATAGTCAAGTAGATGAGCTTACCAACTAGGCGCCGATATTGTGCTGGGTCTTCAAATGGCTTGTCAAGCGGATCATCTTCTTTCTCCCCCTTTCTCTTGACCTTGTAGCCATCTTCAAGTGGAGTCTTAGCTGGTTTGGATCCTAGCTTTCCTGTCTCCTGCAATAAATCAAGAGAATATTTCCTTTGTGATAGAAATAGGCCTTCCGTGGATCGGCATATCTCTATCCCTAGGAAATACTTGAGTTCTCCCAAGTCCTTGATATCAAAAACAGACTTAAGGAAGGATTTGGTTTCTTGAACCCCAACTTGATCACTACCTGAGATGATCAAGTCATCCACATAAACCAATACCACAATAAGCCCACGGGAGTTCTGGTGAGTGAACAAGGTATGGTCAGCTTCTGACCGGCTAAATCCTCGAGCAACAAGAGTGAAGCTCAGTTTATGATACCAGGCCCTCGGTGATTGCTTTAATCCATAAATTGCCTTTCTTAACCATAAGACTTTTCCGGGGCTGATTGTGTGCTCTAATCCGGGTGGTGGAGTCATGTACACTTCTTCTTCCAATTCTCCTTGAAGAAAGGCGTTCTTCACGTCCATTTGCCATAGATCCCATGATAGATTTGTGGCTAAGGACAAGATAACCCTAACTGTGTGAAGCTTTGCCACGGGCGCAAAGGTATCGGTATAATCAGCTCCATATGTCTGGGTGAAACCTCTGGCTACCAATCTGGCTTTGTACCGCTCAATCTCCCCATTAGATTGATATTTTATTGTAAATACCCACTTGGAACTTACTGCCTTCTTTCCCTTTGGAAGCTCCGTTTCATCCCAAGTATAATTCTTATCCATTGCTCCTATCTCAGCATCCACCGCAGCTAACCATTCTTTGTGTTCTTTTGCTTCTTCATAGGAGCTCGGAATTTGGTGTTGATCAATCTTCCCAAGGAATGCTTGGTGTTCTGATGGCAAGAGGGCAAGAGAACAGACCGCTTGGAGAGGATGAGCCACGGCTTGGCTGTTGTAATAGACCCTTGTTTGTTTCCAATGATCTGGTCCATACTTCAGCCTTGTGCTTCTTCTAAGCTGAGGAGCACTAATTTCTTCACTCTCATGGTCTTGACTAACCATTGGCTCCATTCCTCCAGTGACTTCTTCTTCATAATGAGCTTGTTCTTGATTACCATTATCTAAGTTGTTTGCTTCCTCTTCATTGTTATTTTCGGAATTTGGTCCTCCTTGCGGTTCCTGCTCCGGTTGCTCTTGATGAGAGTCCCTTGGAGCAAGATTTCCCAGATGATTGAGTATGAACTCTAAGCTGCCGGCTCTATCTGAAGGAGAGCGGGCTAGGTCTTTAACATTATCCCAATTCTGCTTCTTGTCAAAGTATCCTTGGTTTTCTATGAACTTCACGTCTCTTGAAACCAGGGTACACTTCCGGATGGGGTCATAACACTTATACCTCTTTTGAGTAGTAGAATAGCCTATGAATACACATCTTGTGCTTTTGGCTTCTAGTTTGTCCCTCTGAGTACCTGGGACAAATACAAAACACAAACATCCAAGAACCCGTAAGTGATTGATAAAGGGTTTATTGTGATTTAAAACTTCAAAGGGAGAGACGTCCTTTAGGACTCTTGTTGGAATTCGGTTGATAAGATAGCAGGCCGTCATGACTGCATCTCCCCAGAAGTTTCTTGGCAGGTTGGAATGGAACATCATGGCTCTAGCTACTTCCATGAGATGCCTATTCTTTCTTTCAGCTACACCATTTTGTTGAGGTGTGTATGGGCAACTTGTTTGGTGGATTATTCCATGCTTAGCTAAGTGTTCTTTGAATTTGTGGCTTGTATATTTCCCTCCATTATCCGTTCGAAGTACCTTAACATTTGTTTTGAATTGATTAGTAATGTAGTTCTGAAAATTAATGAAAGCGTCAAATACTCTATCTTTAGATGGCATTAAGGTGATCCAAGTGTATTTCGACTTTTCATCAATAAATGTCACAAAGTACTTATTATTATCTCTTGATAAACATGGGGAAGTCCATACATCCGAGTGGACCAAATCAAAACATTTTTCATATATGGTAGAGGACTTAGGAAAAACACTTTTACAATGTTTTCCTAAAATACAAGACTCACAAACCGAGTTATTAAACGAAATATTAGGCAATATTATTTCCAAGGCACGCGAGTGAGGATGTCCCAATCTAGCGTGCCATATTGCATTAGAACTACTAGCTAAGCATGAATTAAAACTTGATAAAGTAGGATTGTTTGAAGAATCTTCTAAGATGTATAAGTCTCCTTTTGTGTTTCCTTCTCCAAGAACCCTTCCGGTCTTAATATCCTAAAAATGGAAACTATTAGGCCCAAAGATAGCATAAGCATCAAGATCAGTAGTAGCTCTCTTAACCGATACAAGATTCGAAGTGAAAGATGGCATGTAGAAAGCTTGAGATTCTTTGTCAAATAGTCTTAAACTTCCTATCCCTTTAACCGGTATTTTATCACCATTAGCAATCACTACATTTCCACTAGCAGTTTTAATGTTACTAATCAAATTTGGATTACTAATCATGTGATGAGAAGCTCCGGAATCAATAACAAGAGAAGTGCTAGTTTTAGTAGGTTTAGTAGCAAAGTAGGTGATATCGGACTCCTTTAGTGCAGCAATGGATTGAATGAGTGCCTCTAGGTCTGACTTGCGCACCATGTCATTCGAGTATGCTACCATGGCCATCTCATCTCCTTGCTTTGAGTTTTCGGTTTGAGGTTGTTTGGTTGCGGTTGAGGAGCTTGGCGCTTCTTGTGCTTGATGAGCTTGAAACTTCCTTGGTTTGAACTCCCTTGGTTGCCAATCTTTGGGCTTGAGATGTGGATGAAGGATCCAGCAATCCTCCCTTGTATGACCATCTTTCTTGCAATGATCGCATGTTTTCCTATTCTTGCCTTTATTAGCCGTTGGGAGTTCTTGTTTTCTACTAAAGAGACCAAAGGACCCTTGTTCCTTTTGAATTTGTGCACAAACTACATCGAGGCTAGGGAGCTTCTCCGATCTCAAGATGTGTTTTATGAGGTCATTAAATGTCGGATTGAGTGTGAGAAGTAAACCAAAGACCTTATCTTGTTCTCTCCTTTCTTCAATGATTGAAAAATCCTTAGTGCTTGGACGTAACATCTCTAATTAAGCCCAAAGAGATCTAAATTTCCCAAAGTGTTGAGTAAATTCTAGATCCTCTTGGTTGAGATTGTTGATTGCCCTTTTCACTTCAAAGACACGGGTCAAGTTGGAGACGTTCCTGTAAACATTCTTTAATGTATCCCAAAGCTCCTTTGCCGTGTCACAATAGGAGTATGCCTCTAGGATTGATGTGTCTAGTGAGTTTTGAAGGAGACCCAACACCGTTTGGTCCTCTTGAAACCATTTGATTTCCTCCTCGGTCTTGGTCTCATTTTCTTCATCTTGTGTGTCTTCTTTTGGGTTTTGTGTGATCTCAATGTGTCTCCACAAACCTCTTCCACACAAAGCAGTCTTTGTTGTTCTTGCCCACAGCAAGTAATTGATCCCTTTGAGTGTAACCGGAATGATCATGGTTTTTAGATTTTCCATGATCTTCTTGGTGTTTAATCACAAAGCTAGCAACTTTCTCAACTCAGCACCAATGGATTTGAGGAATTTCTCTCAGAGAGAAATGAAGCTATCAACGTGAAAAGAAGAAAAAGAAGTGAAAATCACAAAGCTAGCAACTTTCTCAACTCAGCACCAATGGATTTGAGGAATTTCTCTCAGAGAGAAATGAAGCTAGCAGCGTGAGAAAGGAGAAAATAAAGAATAAAAGCTTGGAGAATGACTAGAAATGACAAGAACTGATGGAGAACTGATGGAGAAATGATGGAGAAATGATGGAGAAATGATGGAGAATGATGGAGAAATGATGGAGAATAATGGAGAATAATTAAGAATAAAGCGGAATAGATAGGAGCAAGATCAATGCTCTGATACCATGTTAGATTTTAGAGATTATAAATGAAAGATTTTGAGATAAATTAGAAGGAAAACCATAGTAGAACATTAGAGAAGAATTTCTTATTGATCTTTGTGAATTACATAGCATATTTATAGGAGAATTACAAGGGAACCTAGGTTTAACTTTAATTTGAACCAGCCAATAGGAGAGTAGTCTTGGGAGCACCCTTGACCATGCCAGCCTGTTCCAGCCTGGTTCCAGCCCCTTCCTTGACCAAATGGATAAGAAGGAAGACCAAGGACAAGCCCCAATGCACCTGGACGCTCTAGTGACTTGGTGCATGATCCGAACATTGCCCAGCTTCTAGAAGACTCTAGAAGACTCTCCAAGACTCTCTAAGACTTCCTTAAACGTTCCGGAGGCTCCCTTAGGTCGTACGGTCTTGTACGGTCTTGTACGGCCTTGTACGGATCTGTACGGACTTGTACGGACTTGTACGGACACCCAAATCCAACCATCTTCCCTAAGCTCCCTTGATGATATGCTTGATTAATATTTACACTAATATCTAATACTTCCCCGTTAGAATATTCACGCTTTCCTCCTCTAAACCTTCATCATGAGATTTAAAATTTTAAAGTACTCAACGTGAGGGCTACTCTCTAAACACTAATATTTTCCAATATACTTAGTGTACCAATTATTTTTTAATCTTGTTTCTTTAGTTTCTCTTATTTGCAATCTATCTTTCATCTAAACTTCCTTATCCCTCACGTTGAGTACTTTAAAATTTTAAATCTCATGATGAAGATTTAGAAGAGGAAAGCGTGAATATTCTAACGGGGAAGTATTAGATAATGAAGAGGCCAAATGAAGATTAAATGAAGTAAAGAAGTATGATTGGTGACACAAGGAAGCTGTGGGAGTTAGTGTTCATTTGGTACCGGTTTGAAGTGTTCATCTTTTACGTTTTTCAAGCTTGCCTTTCGGAGTCCCTCCAACCAAGCTTGAGGGGGAGAAAGAACCGAAAAGAAGGCAAGAATCTTTAAGCAAACCAAGCCGAGTTGAGACTAGACCGCACCGCACTAAAAGATGTTGAAGGTTCGTGCTCACTCGTGGACAAGTTAATAGAGGGGCCACACCGTTGGAAACAAGTTGTAGGTTCGTGCTCACTTGTGGACGAGTTGATAGAGGGACCGCATCATAGGAGACAAATTGTCCCACTAGAAGACGGGCCACTTTACTAAAGATCAAAACCGGGTCACTTGCAAAGACAAGCTTGCAAAGACAAGCTCGCAAAGACAAGGGCAATGGTTGAGACAAAGCAAAGAGGCATGTGAGTTGGAAACGAAGCTAAGGCATCTCCATCACCATGAAGAAAACCAAGTTGTATGGATCATACTCACCTTAAGGTTGGTTTATCTTTCGGAAGTGAGGAAAATGAGGAGATAAAATCAGAGCATACACAAGTGGTGCTCCCCAACCCAATAAATCAACAAAGAGGAAGAAACCAACATCCAAAGGAATTAGGTTGTTTCTATCCTCTCTCTCCATTTAAATTCTCTATGCAAAGTGTGATCATTTCTACCATTAAAATTGGAGTAAATTGATACATTTTGTCAATTTTTCTTGCAAGGAGCAATGTGCATAAAGGACTTCAAACCCAAAAGATCGTCTTTCCTTATTCTCAAGCCGATCGTGAGGGGGAGCATTCAAAGCATTGATCAAGATTTGGAATCCACAAATGGTGAACCCAAGAAGGATGACCCGAGAGCTAAGACTCAAGCGTGGTGAACCCAAGAGGAAGACCGAAGTGATTACCAAAGAATGAAATCAACAAATCCTTGCAAGACTACAACAAGTGAAGATTAAGTTGCGACATTCTTCACAAAGGTTACAAGACCTTTTCATGTCCTCGGTCAAAGGTCCCCTAGATCCGTGAAGGCCATACTCTTTTTCCCTTATAAGGTTTTGTCCCAAAGGGTTTTCCTTATAAGGTTTTTAATGAGGTGGCACTCACGGGTCACTCCAAACTTAGCCTCCATTCTCAAGTTCACTATGGTTAAGTTTGAGGGGGAGTATTGATCAAGAAGACCAGCCAGGCCTTGCAAGACCAAACCATCCCGACCGTATGGATTTTGTACGGACTTGTACGGATTGTACGGATTGTACGGACCGTGCAAAATCCGGGATTCCCCAAAATGTCTCCAAACATCCTAAAATGAAGAAACAAGAATGTGCAAAACTCGGGATAAAGTATTTTAAGGATTTGGGGATCGTGCAAAACTCGGGTGCAAAAGGACATGGATAGCTTGCAATGAATCTAGCCAAAGGAGTGTCCCAATGCAACCTTATCCAACCGGTCAAAGCAAGGAGGGCTGGAGCAAGGCTGGCAATCTTATCCACATGGTCAAAAGGAGCCTCCAAGACTAAGCCCTTATTGGCTAGTTTGAATTAAAGCATTTCTATTGGTTGTTGCATTTTGAATTTACTTAGAGAAAACCCTAGATTTTTTCTCTATAAATATAATGCCTCATTATTAATGAAATGCTAGACCCTTTGGGGTCCCATTCTCTCATTCTCCACGAAATCTCTCTCATTTTATTCTCCTTAGTCTCATTTACATGCTTATTCTCTTAGTTCATACTTGCATATTCTCCATGTCATTTACATTATTCTCTCATGTTTAATCTCTTATATTCCGCATAATCTCTCTAATTCATACAGGCTTTTCATATATAAGGGACTTAAACAGACTATAATGAGGATTAGATCTGAACTAGAAATCAAATATGGAAGAGTTTTTCTTTTTTCTTATTCTTCATTTATTCGATCCAAAACCCTTCACACATAGAAGCCTAGCTCGGTGTGGAAGTTCTGGTTGTACCAAGAAGCTTTCACAATTCTTGTGGTTCACCACATCAATACACCTTCACTCCATTGTTGGAACCTAGATCGAGCATCTCTTTAGGTTTCCTAGCACTAAAACTCCGCTTCTATCCATTAGTCAGCTTAAGGTTAGATAGAGAATTTCTCCAATTCTCAGCTCCATATCCAGATCAAGCCTTGAAGAAGAATCTTCCTGCTAGGTTGTTTCGTTTCTATATAGGGTGTGGGCAAGTTTTGAGGACGAAAATTATAGAAGAGGGAGGGGATGATGGGCCCCAAGCCTTGGCGCACACGAAAAAAGGAAGGGAGCGCGCACTTACAAGGGATTGGATCTCTATTGGATTCTGTATACAGCCAGACCCTAGGCCTAATTGGAGTCCATGTCTGACCATCTCCAGAAGCCGACTAGCCGTGAAGTATGAAGAAGACATCCAAGGATCAAGCTCGAGCTCACCCGGCCATCCGGATCATGTGAGAGCTTCTAAATAACCTTTGAATCTCTTTAACTTTAACCAGCTTTAAAAGCAAGGACATTTTGTCTTCACCTTCACACTTGTGTGAAGACACCCCTAAGTCATTAGAAGGAACTTTACTCTTTTTCCTACTTCGGTTTGTCCGATGAGTTTTATCGGAGGGGTTGTAATGAGGCAGCAAGATCTAGTATATCTACACTTCATTCAACTTGTTATTCAGCTTGGAAATAATCCATGCCAAGATTGGAAAGGAAGGAAGGGAAGACCATATCCCTTATGAAGACATTGCGCTAATAAGTCTTTATTTTCTTTCCATTTATTTCCATATGTATTTAATACTTTGTTTGGGGGTCCAACATATGTATATGTTGGTTCTTTGGGCCATTTGTGTAATAAGTAAACTTCAGACTAAAGGTTTTTCATTTATAAGGGACTTAAACAGACTATAATGAGGATTAGATCTGAACTAGAAATCAAATATGGAAGAGTTTTTCTTTTTTCTTATTCTTCATTTATTCGAGCCAAAACCCTTCACACATAGAAGCCTAGCTCGGTGTTGAAGTTCTGGTTGTATCAAGAAGCTTTCACAATTCTTGTGGTTCACCACATCAATACACCTTCACTCCATTGTTGGAACCTAGATCAAGCATCTCTTTAGGTTTCCTACCACTAAACCTTCGCTTTTATCCATTATTCAGCTTAAGATTAGATAGAGAATCTCTCCAATTCTCAGCTCCATATCCGGATCAAGCCTTGAAGAAGGAGCTTCCTGCTAGGTTGTTTCGTTTCTATATAAGGTGTGGGCAAGTTTTGAGGACGAAAATTATAGAAGAGGGAAGGGATGATGAGCCCCAAGCTCTAGCGCACACGTAAGAAGGAAGGGAGCGCACATTTACAAGGGATTGGGTCTCCATTAAACAAACAAATGTGTGAAAGCTTCTAAACAACCTTTGAATCTCTTTGACCTGAACCAGCTTTGGGAAGTAAGGACATTGTGTCTCCACCCTCACACAAGTGTGAAGACACCCCTAAGTCATTAGAAGAAACTTTACTCTTTTTCCTACTTTTGTTTGTTCGATAAGCTATACCGTGGGAGTTGTAATGAGGCAGCAAGATCTAGTATATCTACACTTCATTCCACTTGTTATTCAGCTTGGAAATAATCCATGCCAAGATTGGAAAGGAAGGAAGGGAAGACCATATCCCTTATGAAGACATTGCGCTAATAAGTCTTCATTTTCTTTCAATTTATTTCCATATGTATTTAATACTTTGTTTGGGGGTCCAACATATGTATATGTTGGTTCTTTGGGCCATTTGTGTAATAAGTAAACTTTAGACTAAAGGCTTTTCATATATAAGGGACTTAAACAGACTATAATGAGGATTAAATCTGAACTAGAAATCAAATATGGAAGAGTTTTTCTTTTTTCTTATTTTTCATTTATTCGAGCCAAAACCCTTAACACATAGAAGCCTAGCTCGGTGTTGAAGTTCTGGTTGTATCAAGAAGCTTTCACATTTCTTGTGGTTCACCACATCAGTACACCTTCACTCCATTGTTGGAACCTAGATCGAGCATCTCTTTAGGTTTCCTAGCACTAAACCTCCACTTCTATCCATTAGTCAGCTTAAGGTTAGATAGAGAATTTCTCCAATTCTCAGCTCCATATCCAGATCAAGCCTTGAAGAAGAATCTTCCTGCTAGGTTGTTTCGTTTCTATATTGGGTGTGGGCAAGTTTTTAGGACGAAAATTATAGAAGAGGGAAAGGATGATGGGCCCCAAGCCCTGGTGCACACGAAAGAAGGAAGGGAGCGTGCACTTACAAGGGATTGGATCTCTATTAGATTCTGTATACAGCCAGACCCTAGGCCTAATTGGAGTCCATGTTAGACCATCTCCAGAAGCCGACTAGCCGTGAAGTATGAAGAAGACATCTAAGGATCAAGCTCGAGCTCACCCGGCCATCCGGATCATGTGAGAGCTTCTAAATAACCTTTGAATCTCTTTGACCTGAACCAGCTTTGGGAAGTAAGGACATTGTGTCTCCACCCTCACACAAGTGTGAAGACACCCCTAAGTCATTAGAAGAAACTTTACTCTTTTTCCTACTTTTGTTTGTTCGATAAGCTATACCGTGGGAGTTGTAATGAGGCAGAAAGATCTAGTATATCTACACTTCATTCCAGTTGTTATTCAGCTTGGAAATAATCCATGCCAAGATTGGAAAGGAAGGAAGGGAATACCATATCCCTTATGAAGATATTGCGCTAATAAGTCTTCATTTTCTTTCCATTTATTTCCATATGTATTTAATACTTTGTTTGGGGGTCCAACATATGTATATGTTGGTTCTTTGGGCCATTTGTGTAATAAGTAAACTTCAGACTAAAGGCTTTTCATATATAAGGGACTTAAACAGACTATAATGAGGATTAGATCTTAACTAGAAATCAAATATGGAAGAGTTTTTCTTTTTTCTTATTCTTCATTTATTCGAGCCAAAACCCTTCACACATAGAAGCCTAGCTCGGTGTTGAAGTTCTGGTTGTATCAAGAAGCTTTCAATATTCTTGTGGTTCACCACATCAATACACCTTTACTCCATTGTTGGAACCTAGATAGAGCATCTCTTTAGGTTTCCTAGCACTAAACCTTCGCTTCTATCCATTATTCAGCTTAAGATTAGATAGAGAATCTCTCCAATTCTCAGCTCCATATCTGGATCAAGCCTTGAAGAAGGAGCTTCCTGCTAGGTTTTTTCGTTTCTATATAAGGTGTGGGCAAGTTTTGAGGACGAAAATTATAGAAGATGGAAGGGATGATGGGCCCCAAGCCCTAGCGCACACGAAAGAAGGAAGGGAGCGCACATTTACAAGGGATTGGGTCTCCATTAAACAAACAAATGTGTGAGAGCTTCTAAACAACCTTTGAATCTCTTTCACCTGAACCAGCTTTGGGAAGTAAGGACATTGTGTCTCCACCCTCACACTAGTGTGAAGACACCCCTAAGTCATTAGAAGAAACTTTACTCTTTTTCCTACTTTTGTTTGTTCGATAAGCTATACCGTGGGAGTTGTAATGAGGCAGCAAGATCTAGTATATCTACACTTCATTCCACTTGTTATTCAGCTTGGAAATAATCCATGCCAAGATTGGAAAGGAAGGAAAGGAAGACCATATCCCTTATGAAGACATTGCGCTAATAAGTCTTCATTTTATTTCCATTTATTTCCATATGTATTTAATACTTTGTTTGGAGGTCCAACATATGTATATGTTGGTTCTTTGGACCATTTGTGTAATAAGTAAACTTCAGACTAAAGGCTTTTCATATATAATGGACTTAAACAGACTATAATGAGGATTAGATCTAAACTAGAAATCAAATATGGAAGAGTTTTTCTTTTTTCTTATTCTTCATTTATTTGATCCAAAACCTTTCACACATAGAAGCCTAGCTCGGTGTGGAAGTTCTGGTTGTATCAAGAAGCTTTCACAATTCTTGTGGTTCACCACATCAATACACCTTCACTCCATTATTGGAACCTAGATCGAGCATCTCTTTAGGTTTCCTAGCACTAAACCTCCGCTTCTATCCATTAGGCAGCTTAAGGTTAGATAGAGAATTTCTCCAATTCTCAGCTCCATATCCAGATCAAGCCTTGAAGAAGAATCTTCCTGCTAGGTTGTTTCGTTTCTATATAGGGTGTGGGCAAGTTTTGAAGACGAAAATTATAGAAGAGGGAAGGGATGATGGGCCCCAAGCCCTAGCGCACACGAAAGAAGGAAGGGAGCGCACATTTACAAGGGATTGGGTCTCCATTAAACAAACAAATGTGTGAGAGCTTCTAAACAACCTTTGAATCTCTTTGACCTGAACCAGCTTTGGGAAGTAAGGACATTATGTCTCCACCCTCACACAAGTGTGAAGACACCCCTAAGTCATTAGAAGAAACTTTACTCTTTTTCCTACTTTTGTTTGTTCGATAAGCTATACCGTGGGAGTTGTAATGAGGCAGCAAGATCTAGTATATCTACACTTCATTCCACTTGTTATTCAGCTTGGAAATAATCCATGCCAAGATTGGAATATTTTTTCTTGTTATTATATCAATTGAGCTCGGTTTACATTGCATATATGTAAGAGAAAAAATTCAAAAACAAGACACAGGAATTCACAATGGTTAAAGGACTAACACCTTTAACTTCCTAAAATGGTTAAACATGCTAAGATCAAGGCCTGGGTGTGTTTCTTCTTTGGGTGAGGAGCATGGAGCTTGCCTTTACCCAATGGCTCCTCATGTGCTTCTTCTTGGTTTTTCAACCCTTTGATCTGCTTAGAACTCAACCAAGAATCCTTCCTTCTAGTTACATCCCAATGTCTAGTTTTGCCACTCATTAAATCATCAGCTCCACTCTTTTCCTTACTTGTTGCATACGGCACTTCTCCCTTAGTCTTAGAGCATTCGCCAAGTTCCCAGATACGTGCTATGTACTCCAGCTCCTTGCCTTTGTTATTATGTGAACTCGCATTGCTACTTCCCATGTATGCCTTCTCATCCATATTCTCAACACTCCCCCTCAAGATAGGCTGGTAGGGATCCTTTAAGCCTATCTTGTCATGGATGTACTCACATATATTTAGGGAAGTAGCCTTTGTGAAGATGTCTGCCACCTGGTCTCCACTCTTCACAAACTTAGGGATTATTAGCCCATCTTGAATCTTGCCCCGGATGAAGTGACAATCCACTTCAATGTGTTTCGTTCTCTCATGAAACACTGGATTTGAAGCTATGTGTATTGCGGCTTGGTTATCGCAATAAAGGGTCATTGGTTTGGTTTCTTGAATACCCAAATCCTTGAGAAGAGCCTTCAGCCATATCATCTCCTTTGTGACTTCCTTCATTGCTCTATACTCAGCCTCAGCACTTGACAATGCAATTACCTTCTGTTTTTTACTCCTCCAAGTGACAAGATTTCCTCCTACAAATGTGCAATACCCAGTTGTAGATTTTCTATCTTGTTTGTCTCCAGCATAGTCTGAATCACAATAGGCTTCCAATTCAGTATTTTCATTGCGACTCAACCATATCCCCTTTCCAGGGTTCCCCTTGAGATACCTAAGTATTCTCTCCACCATGCCCCAATGGTGTGCTTTCGGAGCTTGCATGTGCTGGCTCACCCTATTCACGGCAAAGCATATATCCGGCCGAGTTATAGTTAAGTAGATTAGTTTTCCAACTAACCTTTGATATTGCTTGACATCAGGCCACAACTTGCCGGTTTTTGCTGGCTTCGACCCTAACTTGCCGGTTTCCTTTAGTAAGTCAATCACATACTTCCTTTGTGATATAAACATCCCATTTGGCTCTCTGATCATCTCAATGCCCAAGAAATACCTCAGCTCTCCCAAATCTTTTATATCAAACGTGGAGCTCAGAATTACCTTGGTCCTTTTAACTCCTTCAACATCATTTCCGGTGATGATGATATCATCTACATAGATAAGAACAGCCACTAGCCCCTCTTTACTCCTCTTGGTGAATAGAGTATGATCAGCTTCCGACTTCACAAATTCCTTCTCCAGCAAGTATCTGCTCAGTCTTTGGTACCAGGCCCTCGGGGATTGTTTCAAACCATAAATAGCTTTCTTCAATTCACAGACCTGATTTGTACCTGTACCATATCCTTGTGGAAGAGCCATAAAGACTTCCTCTTCTAGTCTCCTTGTAAAAAGGCATTTTTTACATTCATTTGCCATAACTCCCATGACAAGTTAACTGCAATGGATAGGAGAACCCTTACCGAATGCAATTTTGCCACCGGAGCAAAAGTTTCTGTATAATCTTCTCCATAGACTTGTGTGTATCCCTTTGCCACTAGTCTCGCTTTGTATCTCTCGACTTCACCATTGCTTTTATACTTGATAGTATAAACCCATCTACATCCCACTAGCTTCTTCCCTCTTGGCAGCTCAGTCAAATTCCATGTATTGTTTCTCACCATAGAACTGATCTCTTCTTCCATGGCTTTAACCCATCTCTCGTCTCTACATGCTTCCTCATATGATGCTGGGACTTGATGTTCATCAATCTTGGTGAGGTAAGCTTGCTGCTCAGCACCTAAATAGGACACTGAACTATATGCTTCAATAGGATATTTTATGTCACTTACGGTTAATTTTCTTCTCTTTGAAGTACATGATCTACTTGGTAAGGGAGGGATGCTGTCGCCTATAGGTTCAGAATCAAAGTCTGCCGTACGCCCAGAACATCCCTCACCTACGGTAGACTTCACCTCAGATCCTATATGCTCTTGTTGAACTGTAGCTAATCCATTGTAATACACCCTAGTGTTTTTCCAATTTTCCGGGCCATGCCTTATCCGTTGGCTTCTTCTTAGAGGGGGTTCTTGAGTTACCTCAACTTCTTCATGTTCAGACTCCCCCTCACCACTTGCAAGTTCTGATTCTTCAACCAGTTCGGAATCCCTTGGTAGTGAGCTTGTATCCGATGAGAGTTGCTCATTGTCTTCTTCTTCCTCTTCACCTCCTTGCTCATTCTGAGATATCCCTTGCTCATCATTACCTCCATTCGAACCATTGACATCTGCCAAGATGCTTCTTAGCACTCGCTCTCTGTCTATGCCCGAGCTCACAATGTCATCTAAATCCTCCCATTTTTTTTCTTCAAAATACCCACAATTCTCATCAAAACGCACCTCTCTTGACATATATATCCTATTAGTTTCTGGATGGAAACACTTGTATCCCTTCTGAGTGCTTGAGTATCCCACAAAAATACATTTGATGCTTTTTGGCTCAAGTTTACTCCTAAGTGCATCAGGGGTAAAGACATAGCATTTACACCCGAAAACTCTTAGGTGATCAATGCTTGGCTTTACTCCATTCAAAATTTCAAATGGAGACTTGTGGCTCAGACTTTCTGTGGGTAAACGATTAATCACATAACATGCCGCCATCACAGCATCTCCCCAAAAACTCTTACGCACGCCTCTATCAAACATCATACTTCTAGCCACCTCCAGCAAATGTCTATTCTTTCTCTCGGAAACTCCATTCTGCTGAGGTGTGTAAGCACAAGAAGTCTGGTGAATTATCCCATTGTCATCCAGCAACTTCTTGAATCTATTACTCATATACTCTCCACCATTATCACTCCTAAGGATCTTGATCTTTGTACCAAACTGATTCAGTGTATAATTGTAGAATTTTTGAAATGATTCAAATACTTGATCCTTAGAGCTCATAAGAGTTACCCAAGTGTACTTTGACCTTTGATCAATGAAAGACACGAAATACTTATATTGATCTTTTGAAGTACAGGGGGCTGACCACACATCAGAATGTATCAACTCAAAACACTTCTCATACACAGTAGTAGATTCCGGAAACACTTTCCTACAATGCTTCCCTAAGACACATGCTTCACACTCCTTATTAGGTAAGGTGAGGTTGGGCAGGACCATGCTGAGCACCTTGTGACTTGGATGACCAAGGCGTGAGTGCCATAAAGGGCTTGAACCAACCAGACTAACCGCAAACGACTCCATCACTCCATCTTCTTTATTCAGCAAATACAAACCACCTTCCACATTCCCTACTCCGATTACTTCCTTAGTCTCATTATCCTGAAACTCAACATCATTAGATCCAAAAATAACTTTGCAATCTAGATCCTTAGTTGCTTTATATACCGAGAGTAAGTTAGATGTGAATTCCGGAATGTATAAGGCCTTAGTATTTTTCCTAAACACTTTTAGGTCTCCAATTCCTTCTATTTGAACCTCTTTTCCATTTGCAACTTTAACATTTCCTTCACAAGGCTTAATATTTGTTAACAGCTTGGCATTACAAATCATGTTATGACTTGCTCCAGAATCTATTATCACCTTCTCCCTAGCTTTAGAGGTAAAGAAAACCTTACCAGACTCAGCTAGCTTAGCAATACTCTTGATGAGAGCTTCCAGGTCGCTTTTCCTCACCAAGTTGTCATTTTCCACGTTTACTACTCCAGCAAAGTTCCTTGGTCCTTGACTACTTCCTTGGCCATTTCCCCTTAGCCTAGCTGGCTTTAAATGTGGGTGCAAGGTCCAGCATTTTTCCTTAGTTATGTCCTTTCATCTTGCAATGCTCACATTCCAGACTCCTTCTTTCTCCATAGAGTTGGCTCCTATGTGCAGCATGTGCCATTTCGCTTGATGCTTTGAACAAGCCCCTAGACCCTTCCTCCTTTTGGATCTGTTGACAGACTTCATTCAGCGTTGGAAGCTTGTCAAAGCGAAGGATGTGTTGAATGAGGCTCTTGTAGGACTCATTTAACGTGAGTAGTGTTAGAATTAGAGAGATTAAGCATGAGAGAATAATGTAAATGACATGGAGAATATGCAAGTATGAACTAAGAGAATAAGCATGTAAATGAGACTAAGGAGAATAAAATGAGAGAGATTTCATGGAGAATGAGAGAATGGGACCCCAAAGGGTCTAACATTTCATTGATAATGAGGTATTACATTTATAGAGAAAAATCTAGGGTTTTCTAAAAATGCAACAACCAATGGGAATGCTTTAATTCAAACTAGCCAATGAGAGCTTAGTCTTGGAGGCTCTTTTTGACCATGTGGATAAGATTGCCAGCCTTGCTCCAGCCCTCCTTGCTTTGACCAGTTGGATAAGGTTGCATTGGGACACTCCTTTGGCTAGATTCATTGCCAGCTATATCCATGTCCTTTTGCACCCGAGTTTTGCACGTTTCCCAAATCCTGAAAATACTTTATCCCGAGTTTTGCACATTCTTGTTTCTTCTTTTTAGGATGTTTGGAGACATTTTGAGGAATCCCGGATTTTGCACGGTCCGTACAATCCGTACAAGTCCGTATATTTTAGGGAATCCCGGATTTTGCACGGTCGGGTTAGTTTGGTCTTGCAAGGCCTGGCTGGTCTTCTTGATCAATACTCCCCCTCAAACTTAGCCATAGTGAACTCGAGAATGGAGGCTAAGTTTGGAGTGACCGTGAGTGCCACCTCATTAAAAACCTTATAAGGAAAACCCCTTGGGACAAAACATTATAAGGGAAAAAGAGTATGGCCTTCATGGATCTAGGGGACCTTTGACAAAGGGCATGAAAAGGTCTTGTAACCTTTGTGAAGAATGTCGCCATTTAATCTTGACTTGTTGTAGTCTTGCAAGGATTTGTTGATTTCATTCTTTGGTAATCACTTCGGTCTTCCTCTTGGGTTCACCACGCTTGAATCTTAGTTCTCGGGTCATCCTTCTCGGGTTCACCATTTGTTGATTCCAAATCTTGATCAATGCTTCGAATGCTCCCCCTCACGATCGGCTTGAGAATAAGGAAAGACGATCTTTTGGGTTTGAAGTCCTTTATGCACATTGTTCCTTGCAAGAAAAATTGACAAACAAAGTGTATCAATTTACTCCAATTTTAATGGTAGAAATGATCACACTTTGCATAGAGAATTTTAATGGAGGGAGAGGATAGAAACAACCTGATTCCTTTGGATGGTGGTTTCTTCCTCTTTGTTGATTTATTGGGTTGAGGAGCACCACTTTTGTATGCTCTGATTTTATCTTCTTATTCCCCTCACTTCCGAAACATAAACCAGCCTTAAGGTTAGTATGATCCATACATCTTGGTTCTCTTCATGGTGATGGAGATGCCTTAGCTTCGTTTCCAACTCGCATGCCTCCTTGCTTTGTCTCAACCGTTGCCCTTGTCTTTGCGAGCTTATCTTTGCAAGCTTGTCTTTGCAAGTGACCCGGTTTTGATCTCTAGTCAAGTTGCCCGTCTTCTAGTGGGACAATTTGTCTTCTATGATGCGGTCCCTCTATCAACTCGTCCACAAGTGAGCACGAACCTACAACTTGTTCCCAACGGTGTGGCCCCTCTATCAACTTGTCCACGAGTGAGCACGAACCTTTAACATCTTTTAGTGCGGTGCGGTCTAGTATCAACTCGGCTTCATTTGCTTGAAGAATCTTGTCTTCTTTGACATCATTTTTTCTTTTCCTTTTTTCTTTGGCATCCTTCACCTTCTTTTTGGTTCTTTCTCCCCCTCAAGCTTGGTTGGAGGGACTCCGAAAGGCAAGCTTGAAAAGCATAAAAGAGGAACACTTCAAACCGGTGCCAAATGAACAATAACTTCCACAACTTCCTTGTGTCACCAATCATACTTCTTTACTTCATTTAATCTTCATTTGACCTCTTCATCATCTAATACTTCCCCGTTAGAATATTCACGCTTTCCTCCTCTAAACCTTCATCATGAGATTTAAAATTTTAAAGTACTCAACGTGAGGGATAAGGAAGTTTAGATGAAAGATAGACTGCAAATAAGAGAAACTAAAGAAACAAGATTAAACAATAATTGGTACTAAGAATATTGAAAAAGATGAGTGTTTAGAGAGCAGCCCTTTATGCTAAACCGGTTAAGATAGTGACTTGTTGAATCATTTTTTTTTTTTTGATTGGTCGATCTTCTTGAGATTCGACCTCTTCTTCCACCACTCACATTCTTCCATTCCTAAGAAGAAGAAAAAAAAGGTTAGTGGTTGGGAATTTTTTTTTTCTCTTCATGGCTCTTCACCACAAAGGACTTTTCCTCTCATTTGAGAGATTGGATTCTAGCAATGGTCTTTGGAATTATCCACTTGTTTAACAAGAATGGAAAACTTCAAAGCAGAGCCTATCCTTTTGAGAAAACCAAACCGGATGAATCAATGTCATTAATTGTTTTTCATTCATAAGAAAGAAAACTGACTAAGATTCATCCTTTTTATTTTTTTTTTATTTTTTTTTTTTGAAAATTTTCCAAGGACTTGAGAATTACTAGAGGTCCAAGGTTTTTGAAAACTTGGATTTAACTCCAATGAGTAAATCAGGCCATGGTTCACTTCTTTATTTCCAAAAGAGTTAGGATTCATCATGCCTTCTTGATTTTAACTCCAAGGAGTAAATCAGGTCATGGTTCACCTCTTTTAACCCAAAAGAATTTGGATTCATCATGCCTTCTCAATTTTAACTCCAATGAGCAAAATAGGCCATGGTTCACTTCTTTTGGTTTCTAAGGGTTTGGATTCACTCAAGGTTCTCCAGCATTCGAGTTTCAACGAGGCTCTCATCCAACTTTGGATTTGGATCCATCTCGGTTCCCTAGCTTTGGATTCAACAAGGTTCACTACCCTCCCTTTCTTTTTCTTTTTTTTTTCTTAAATAGAACAAACAAGGATTCCTTAAAACACTCTTCCCAAACAAACAAGTACAGAAGAGATTGGAATCCAATAAGAATATTTAAGAAAAAATTGAAAAAATAACCTAGGACTCAAAAATGTTTGAAAGTAGTCCAAGATTTTCTACCAAAGGATTTGGATTCATCAAAGTTCTCTAGCTTTTAGATTCAACGAGGTTCTCTTTCTTTGGTAATTTGAAAACAAAGAGATTTGGATTCATCAAGGCTTTGTGCTTATGCTCATAATAACATAGCTTTACCAAGGTTCTCTTCTCTTTTAAAGAAAAATGGGACTTGGATTCAACATGGCTTTATGCTTATGATTATGGAAACATAGCTTTACCAAATTTCTCTTCCCATAAAATAAGGATTAAGATTCATCAAGGTTTGATACTTAAACTCATAAGAGCAAACAAGGTTCTCTACCTTTAAAACCCGGATACAACATGATTAAATATGTTTCAATCCATAAGAATCAAGCAATTTTAATCATGGTTCACTAATTGAATTGCTTCAAACCACTAAAAACAACTCAAAAACATAAAATACAATGGACTTACGTATCTCTTCATTCCATAAGAAAGAAAAATACAATCCAAGGTTTTAGTTTTGTAAAAATTGTGGTTTGAGCTTTAAAATCAACAAATGACTTGGAGATGAAAATGGGGCTTAAAAAGAATCTATTATAGAATGAGGCACCAACAAATCATGGTTCTAAGTGTATTCATTTCCAAAAATGGAAGCACTAGAAGAATCCATGAATAAGCAAGTAAGGCAGCCTTTAATCTCCCTTATTATGTAGCTTTTCACTACAGCCCCATTTATTACTCTTCATTGTCACTAAAAACATAAGTTAGCAACTTTCACAACTCAAGAACCAATGGTTTTGAGGAATAACTCTCAGAGTGAAAGAGGCTAACAAAGTGTATGAAAATGAAAGAATAAGAAGAATGAGATTAAGGAGACATTTAAGGACCTTAATGCTCTGATACCATGTTAGAATTAGAGAGATTAAGCATGAGAGAATAATGTAAATGACATGGAGAATATGCAAGTATGAACTAAGAGAATAAGCATGTAAATGAGACTAAGGAGAATAAAATGAGAGAGATTTCATGGAGAATGAGAGAATGGGACCCCAAAGGGTCTAACATTTCATTGATAATGAGGTATTACATTTATAGAGAAAAATCTAGGGTTTTCTAAAAATGCAACAACCAATGGGAATGCTTTAATTCAAACTAGCCAATGAGAGCTTAGTCTTGGAGGCTCTTTTTGACCATGTGGATAAGATTGCCAGCCTTGCTCCAGCCCTCCTTGCTTTGACCAGTTGGATAAGGTTGCATTGGGACACTCCTTTGGCTAGATTCATTGCCAGCTATATCCATGTCCTTTTGCACCCGAGTTTTGCACGATCCCCAAATCCTGAAAATACTTTATACCGAATTTTGCACATTCTTGTTTCTTCTTTTTAGGATGTTTGGAGACATTTTGAGGAATCCCGGATTTTGCACGGTCCGTACAATCCGTACAAGTCCGTATATTTTAGGGAATCCCGGATTTTGCATGGTCGGGTTAGTTTGGTCTTGCAAGGCCTGGCTGGTCTTCTTGATCAATAAGTAGTAGCCCAAACACCTGGTCCTGTTCCCTCCTCTCATTCAATTCCTTGGGGTCATTTGTTGCTGGCCTGAGCATCTCAAGCTCAGCCCATAAGCCTCTAAATACCCCAAATAGATCCTTGAATGCCTTTCCATCTTGCTGAAGGTCATTCAACGCTTTCTTCACCTCAAAAATCCTAGAAATGTTTGAGATGTCTCCATACACTCCTTTGAGTGTGTCCCACAGCTCCTTGGCTGTCTCACAGTAGGAGTAAGCAGCGAGTATTGATGGCTCTAGAGAGCTCTGGAGCACTGCAAGAACTTGTTGGTCTTCTTGCTCCCACTTCTGCCCCTTCACAACGCCATCACCCGCTGCTCCTTCTCCAGCTACCTCCTCTGGAGTTTCCACATAACTCCATAGACCTCTGCTTCTTAGAGCAGTTCTTGTAGTCCTTGACCACAGCAAGTAGTTGCTCCCTTTGAAGACAACCGGCAGTACAACTTGTTTCTGCATCTCCATAGGTTTTCTTTCTTATCTTCAACAACCAGCTTGAGAATATGGAGAAAAATAAGGGAACAAGAAAAAATCTGAGAGAGAAACTTTTAGATGAGAAAGAAACAGTTTAGAAGATTTTCAAGGATCTCTAAACATGCTCTGATACCATGTTGATTTTAAGGAGAATAAACTAGAATTAGAAAATATCAAGAACTCAATGAGATTGAAGATGGCTGAGAGAGATTTCAGGAATATTTTTTCTTGTTATTATATCAATTGAGCTCGGTTTACATTGCATATATGTAAGAGAAAAAATTCAAAAACACGACACAGGAATTTACAATGGTTAAAGGACTAACACCCTTAACTTCCTAAAATGGTTAAACATGCTAAGATCAAGGCCTGGGCGTGTTTCTTCTTTGGGTGAGGAGCATGGAGCTTGCCTTTACCCAATGGCTCCTCATGTGCTTCTTCTTGGTTTTTCAACCCTTTGATCTGCTTAGAACTCAACCAAGAATCCTTCCTTCTAGTTACATCCCAATGTCTAGTTTTGCCACTCATTAAATAATCAGCTCCACTCTTTTCCTTACTTGTTGCATACGGCACTTCTCCCTTAGTCTTAGAGCATTCGCCAAGTTCCCAGATACGTGCTATGCACTCCAGCTCCTTGCCTTTGTTATTATGTGAACTCGCATTGCTACTTCCCATGTATGCCTTCTCATCCATATTCTCAACAAATACACCTTCACTCCATTGTTGGAACCTAGATCGAGCATCTCTTTAGGTTTCCTAGCACTAAACCTTCGCTTCTATCCATTATTCAGCTTATGATTAGATAGAGAATCTCTCCAATTCTCAGCTCCATATCCGGATCAAGCCTTGAAGAAGGAGCTTCCTGCTAGGTTGTTTCGTTTCTATATAAGGTGTGGGCAAGTTTTGAGGACGAAAATTATAGAAGAGGGAAGGGATGATGGGCCCCAAGCCCTAGCGCACACGAAAGAAGGAAGGGAGCGCACATTTACAAGGGATTGGGTCTCCATTAAACAAAAAAATGTGTGAGAGCTTCTAAACAACCTTTGAATCTCTTTGACCTGAACCAGCTTTGGGAAGTAAGGACATTGTGTCTCCACCCTCACACAAGTGTGAAGACACCCCTAAGTCATTAGAAGAAACTTTACTCTTTTTCCTACTTTTGTTTGTTCGATAAGCTATACCGTGGGAGTTGTAATGAGGCAGCAAGATCTAGTATATCTACACTTCATTCCACTTGTTATTCAGCTTGGAAATAATCCATGCCAAGATTGGAAAGGAAGGAAGGGAAGACCATATCCCTTATGAAGACATTGCGCTAATAAGTCTTCATTTTCTTTCCATTTATTTCCATATGTATTTAATACTTTGTTTGGGGGTCCAACATATGTATATGTTGGTTCTTTGGGCCATTTGTGTAATAAGTAAACTTCAGACTAAAGGCATTTCATATATAAGGGACTTAAACAGACTATAATGAGGATTAGATCTGAACTAGAAATCAAATATGGAAGAGTTTTTCTTTTTTCTTATTCTTCATTTATTCGATCCAAAATCCTTCACACATAGAAGCCTAGCTCGGTGTGGAAGTTCTGGTTGTATCAAGAAGCTTTCACAATTCTTGTGGTTCACCACATCAATACACCTTCACTCCATTGTTGGAACCTAGATCGAGCATCTCTTTAGGTTTCCTAGCACTAAACCTCCGCTTCTATCCATTAGTCAGCTTAAAGTTAGATAGAGAATTTCTCCAATTCTCAGCTCCATATCTAGATCAAGCCTTGAAGAAGAATCTTCCTGCTAGGTTGTTTCGTTTCTATATAGGGTGTGGGCAAGTTTTTAGGACGAAAATTATAGAAGAGGGAAGGGATGATGGGCCCCAAGCCCTGGCGCACACGAAAGAAGGAAGGGAGCGCGCACTTACAAGGGATTGGATCTCTATTGGATTCTGTATACAGCCAGACCCTAGGCCTAATTGGAGTCCATGTCAGACCATCTCCAGATGCCGACTAGCCGTGAAGTATGAAGAAGACATCCAAGGATCAAGCTCGAGCTCACCCGGCCATCCGGATCATGTGTGAGCTTCTAAATAACCTTTGAATCTCTTTGACTTTAACCAGCTTTAAAAGCAAGGACATTTTGTCTTCACCTTCACACTTGTGTGAAGACACCCCTAAGTCATTAAAAGGAACTTTACTCTTTTTCCTACTTCGGTTTGTCCGATGAGGTTTATCAGAGGGGTTGTAATGAGGCAGCAAGATCTAGTATATCTACACTTCATTCCACTTGTCATTCAGCTTGGAAATAATCCATGCCAAGATTGGAAAGGAAGGAAGGGAAGACCATATCCCTTATGAAGACATTGCGCTAATAAGTCTTCATTTTCTTTCCATTTATTTCCATATGTATTTAATACTTTGTTTGGGGGTCCAACATATGTATATGTTGGTTCTTTGGGCCATTTGTGTAATAAGTAAACTTCAGACTAAAGGCTTTGCATATATAAGGGACTTAAACAGACTATAATGAGGACTAGATCTGAACTAGAAATCAAATATGGAAGTGTTTTTCTTTTTTCTTATTCTTCATTTATTCGAGCCAAAACCCTTCACACATAGAACCCTAGCTCGGTGTTGAAGTTTTGGTTGTATCAAGAAGCTTTCACAATTCTTGTGGTTCACCACATCAATACACCTTCACTCCATTGTTGGAACCTAGATCGAGCATCTCTTTAGGTTTCCTAGCACTAAACCTTCGCTTCTATCCATTATTCAGCTTAAGATTAGATAGAGAATCTCTCCAATTCTCAGCTCCATATCCGGATCAAGCCTTGAAGAAGGAGCTTCCTGCTAGGTTGTTTCGTTTCTATATAAGGTGTGGGCAAGTTTTGAGGACGAAAATTATAGAAGAGGGAAGGGATGATGGGCCCCAAGCCCTAGCGCACACGAAAGAAGGAAGGGAGCGCACATTTACAAGGGATTGGGTCTCCATTAAACAAACAAATGTGTGAGAGCTTCTAAACAACCTTTGAATCTCTTTGACCTGAACCAGCTTTGGGAAGTAAGGACATTGTGTCTCCACCCTCACACAAGTGTGAAGACACCCCTAAGTCATTAGAAGAAACTTTACTCTTTTTCCTACTTTTGTTTGTTCGATAAGCTATACCGTGGGAGTTGTAATGAGGCAGCAAGATCTAGTATATCTACACTTCATTCCACTTGTCATTCAGCTTGGAAATAATCCATGCCAAGATTGGAAAGGAAGGAAGGGAAGACCATATCCCTTATGAAGACATTGCGCTAATAAGTCTTCATTTTCTTTCCATTTATTTCCATATGTATTTAATACTTTGGTTGGGGGTCCAACATATGTATATGTTGGTTCTTTGGGCCATTTGTGTAATAAGTAAACTTCAGACTAAAGGCTTTGCATATATAAGGGACTTAAACAGACTATAATGAGGATTAGATCTGAACTAGAAATCAAATATGGAAGAGTTTTTCTTTTTTCTTATTCTTCATTTATTCGATCCAAAACCCTTCACACATAGAAGCCTAGCTCGGTGTGGAAGTTCTGGTTGTATCAAGAAGCTTTCACAATTCTTGTGGTTCACCACATCAATACACCTTCACTCCATTGTTAGAACCTAGATCGAGCATCTCTTTAGGTTTCCTAGCACTAAACCTCCGCTTCTATCCATTAGTCAGCTTAAAGTTAGATAGAGAATTTCTCCAATTCTCAGCTCCATATCCAGATCAAGCCTTGAAGAAGAATCTTCCTGCTAGGTTGTTTCGTTTCTATATAGGGTGTGGGCAAGTTTTTAGGACGAAAATTATAGAAGAGGGAAGGGATGATGGGCCCCAAGCCCTGGCGCACACGAAAGAAGGAAGGGAGCGCGCACTTACAAGGGATTGGATCTCTATTGGATTCTGTATACAGCCAGACCCTAGGCCTAATTGGAGTCCATGTCTGACCATCTCTAGAAGCCGACTAGCCGTGAAGTATGAAGAAGACATCCAAGGATCAAGCTCGAGCTCACCCGGCCATCCGGATCATGTGAGAGCTTCTAAATAACCTTTGAATCTCTTTGACCTGAACCAGCTTTGGGAAGTAAGGACATTGGTTCTCCACCCTCACACAAGTGTGAAGACACCCCTAAGTCATTAGAAGAAACTTTACTCTTTTTCCTACTTTTGTTTGTTCGATAAGCTATACCGTGGGAGTTGTAATGAGGCAGAAAGATCTAGTATATCTACACTTCATTCCACTTGTTATTCAGCTTGGAAATAATCCATGCTAAGATTGGAAAGGAAGGAAGGGAAGACCATATCCCTTATGAAGACATTGAGCTAATAAGTCTTCATTTTCTTTCCATTTATTTCCATATGTATTTAATACTTTGTTTGGGGGTCCAACATATGTATATGTTGGTTCTTTGGGCCATTTGTGTAATAAGTAAACTTCAGAGTAAAGGCTTTTCATATATAAGGGACTTAAACAGACAATAATGAGGATTAGATCTGAACTAGAAATCAAATATGGAAGAGTTTTTCTTTTTTCTTATTCTTCACTTATTCGAGCCAAAACCCTTCACACATAGAAGCCTAGCTCGGTGTGGAAGTTCTGGTTGTATCAAGAAGCTGTCACAATTCTTGTGGTTCACCACATCAATACACCTTCACTCCATTGTTGGAACCTAGATCGAGCATCTCTTTAGGTTTCCTAGCACTAAACCTTCGCTTCTATCCATTATTCAGCTTAAGATTATATAGAGAATCTCTCCAATTCTCAGCTCCATATCTGGATCAAGCCTTGAAGAAGGAGCTTCCTGCTAGATTGTTTTGTTTCTATATAAGGTGTGGGCAAGTTTTGAGGACGAAAATTATAAAAGAGGGAAGGGATGATGGGCCCCAAGCCCTAGCGCACACGAAAGAAGGAAGGGAGCGCACATTTACAAGGGATTGGGTCTCCATTAAACAAACAAATGTGTGAGAGCTTCTAAACAACCTTTGAATCTCTTTGACCTGAACCAGCTTTGGGAAGTAAGGACATTGTGTCTCCACCCTCACACAAGTGTGAAGACACCCCTAAGTCATTAGAAGAAACTTTACTCTTTTTCCTACTTTTGTTTGTTCGATAAGCTATACCGTGGGAGTTGTAATGAGGCAGAAAGATCTAGTATATCTACACTTCATTCCACTTGTTATTCAGCTTGGAAATAATCCATGCTAAGATTGGAAAGGAAGGAAGGGAAGACCATATCCCTTATGAAGACATTGAGCTAATAAGTCTTCATTTTCTTTCCATTTATTTCCATATGTATTTAATACTTTGTTTGGGGGTCCAACATATGTATATGTTGGTTCTTTGGGCCATTTGTGTAATAAGTAAACTTCAGAGTAAAGGCTTTTCATATATAAGGGACTTAAACAGACAATAATGAGGATTAGATCTGAACTAGAAATCAAATATAGAAGAGTTTTTCTTTTTTCTTATTCTTCATTTATTCGAGCCAAAACCCTTCACACATAGAAGCCTAGCTCGGTGTGGAAGTTCTGGTTGTATCAAGAAGCTTTCACAATTCTTGTGGTTCACCACATCAATACACCTTCACTCCATTGTTGGAACCTAGATCGAGCATCTCTTTAGGTTTCCTAGCACTAAACCTTCGCTTCTATCCATTATTCAGCTTAAGATTAGATAGAGAATCTCTCCAATTCTCAGCTCCATATCTGGATCGAGCCTTGAAGAAGGAGCTTCCTGCTAGGTTGTTTCGTTTCTATATAAGGTGTGGGCAAGTTTTGAGGACGAAAATTATAGAAGAGGGAAGGGATGATGGGCCCCAAGCCCTAGCGCACACGAAAGAAGGAAGGGAGCGCACATTTACAAGGGATTGGGTCTCCATTAAACAAACAAATGTGTGAGAGCTTCTAAACAACCTTTGAATCTCTTTGACCTGAACCAGCTTTGGGAAGTAAGGACATTGTGTCTCCACCCTCACACAAGTGTGAAGACACCCCTAAGTCATTAGAAGAAACTTTACTCTTTTTCCTACTTTTGTTTGTTCGATAAGCTATACGGTGGGAGTTGTAATGAGTCAGCAAGATCTAGTATATCTACACTTCATTCCACTTGTTATTCAGCTTGGAAATAATCCATGCTAAGATTGGAAAGGAAAGAAGGGAAGACCATATCCCTTATGAAGACATTGAGCTAATAAGTCTTCATTTTCTTTCCATTTATTTCCATATGTATTTAATACTTTGTTTGGGGGTCCAACATATGTATATGTTGGTTCTTTGGGCCATTTGTGTAATAAGTAAACTTCAGAGTAAAGGCTTTTCATATATAAGGGACTTAAACAGACAATAATGAGGATTAGATCTGAACTAGAAATCAAATATAGAAGAGTTTTTCTTTTTTCTTATTCTTCATTTATTCGAGCCAAAACCCTTCACACATAGAAGCCTAGCTCGGTGTCGAAGTTCTGGTTGTATCAAGAAGCTTTCACAATTCTTGTGGTTCACCACATCAATACACCTTCACTCCATTGTTGGAACCTAGATCGAGCATCTCTTTAGGTTTCCTAGCACTAAACCTTCGCTTCTATCCATTATTCAGCTTAAGATTAGATAGAGAATCTCTCCAATTCTCAGCTCCATATCTGGATCGAGCCTTGAAGAAGGAGCTTCCTGCTAGGTTGTTTCGTTTCTATATAAGGTGTGGGCAAGTTTTGAGGACGAAAATTATAGAAGAGGGAAGGGATGATGGGCCCCAAGCCCTAGCGCACACGAAAGAAGGAAGGGAGCGCACATTTACAAGGGATTGGGTCTCCATTAAACAAACAAATGTGTGAGAGCTTCTAAACAACCTTTGAATCTCTTTGACCTGAACCAGCTTTGGGAAGTAAGGACATTGTGTCTCCACCCTCACACAAGTGTGAAGACACCCCTAAGTCATTAGAAGAAACTTTACTCTTTTTCCTACTTTTGTTTGTTCGATAAGCTATACCGTGGGAGTTGTAATGAGTCAGCAAGATCTAGTATATCTACACTTCATTCCACTTGTTATTCAGCTTGGAAATAATCCATGCTAAGATTGGAAAGGAAGGAAGGGAAGACCATATCCCTTATGAAGACATTGAGCTAATAAGTTTTCATTTTCTTTCCATTTATTTCCATATGTATTTAATACTTTGTTTGGGGGTCCAACATATGTATATGTTGGTTCTTTGGGCCATTTGTGTAATAAGTAAACTTCAGAGTAAAGGCTTTTCATATATAAGGGACTTAAACAGACAATAATGAGGATTAGATCTGAACTAGAAATCAAATATAGAAGAGTTTTTCTTTTTTCTTATTCTTCATTTATTCGAGCCAAAACCCTTCACACATAGAAGCCTAGCTCGGTGTGGAAGTTCTGGTTGTATCAAGAAGCTTTCACAATTCTTGTGGTTCACCACATCAATACACCTTCACTCCATTGTTGGAACCTAGATCGAGCATCTCTTTAGGTTTCCTAGCACTAAACCTTCGCTTCTATCCATTATTCAGCTTAAGATTAGATAGAGAATCTCTCCAATTCTCAGCTCCATATCTGGATCGAGCCTTGAAGAAGGAGCTTCCTGCTAGGTTGTTTCGTTTCTATATAAGGTGTGGGCAAGTTTTGAGGACGAAAATTATAGAAGAGGGAAGGGATGATGGGCCCCAAGCCCTAGCGCACACGAAAGAAGGAAGGGAGCGCACATTTACAAGGGATTGGGTCTCCATTAAACAAACAAATGTGTGAGAGCTTCTAAACAACCTTTGAATCTCTTTGACCTGAACCAGCTTTGGGAAGTAAGGACATTGTGTCTCCACCCTCACACAAGTGTGAAGACACCCCTAAGTCATTAGAAGAAACTTTACTCTTTTTCCTACTTTTGTTTGTTCGATAAGCTATACCGTGGGAGTTGTAATGAGTCAGCAAGATCTAGTATATCTACACTTCATTCCACTTGTTATTCAGCTTGGAAATAATCCATGCCAAGATTGGAAAGGAAGGAAGGGAAGACTATATCCCTTATGAAGACATTGCGCTAATAAGTCTTCATTTTCTTTCCATTTATTTCCATATGTATTTAATACTTTGTTTGGGGGTCCAACATATGTATATGTTGGTTCTTTGGGCCATTTGTGTAATAAGTAAACTTCAGACTAAAGGCTTTTCATATATAAGGGACTTAAACAGACTATAATGAGGATTAGATCTGAACTAGAAATCAAATATGGAAGAGTTTTTCTTTTTTCTTATTCTTCATTTATTCGAGCCAAAACCCTTCACACATAGAACCCTAGCTCGGTGTTGAAGTTCTGGTTGTATCAAGAAGCTTTCACAATTCTTGTGGTTCACCACATCAATACACCTTCACTCCATTGTTGGAACCTAGATCGAGCATCTCTTTAGGTTTCCTAGCACTAAACCTTCGCTTCTATCCATTATTCAGCTTAAGATTAGATAGAGAATCTCTCCAATTCTCAGCTCCATATCTGGATCAAGCCTTGAAGAAGGAGCTTCCTGCTAGGTTGTTTCGTTTCTATATAAGGTGTGGGCAAGTTTTGAGGACGAAAATTATAGAAGAGGGAAGGGATGATGGGCCCCAAGCCCTAGCGCACACGAAAGAAGGAAGGGAGCACACATTTACAAGGGATTGGATCTCTATTGGATTCTCTATACAGCCAGACCCTAAGCCTAATTGGAGTCCATGTCTTACCATCTCCAGAAGCCGACTAGCCGTGAAGTATGAAGAAGACATCCAAGGATCAAGCTCAAGCTCACCCGGCCATCCGGATCATGTGAGAGCTTCTAAACAACCTTTGAATCTCTTTGACTTGAACCAGCTTTGGGAAGTAAGGACATTGTGTCTTCACCATCACACAAGTGTGAAGACTGTTAGATTTTAGAGATTATAAATGAGAGCTTTTGAGATAAAGTAGAAGAGACACCATAGTAGAATATTAGAGAAGAATTTCCTATTGATCTTTGTGAAATACATAGCATATTTATAGGAGAATTACAAGGGAACCTAGGTTTAACTTTAATTTGAACCAGCCAATAGGAGTGTAGTCTTTGGGCGTCCTTGACCATGCCAGCCTGTTTCCAGCCCCTTCCTTGACCAAATGGATAAGAAGGAAGACCAAGGACAAGGTGCCAATGCACCTGGACACTCAAGTGGCTTGGTGCATGGTCCAAACGTTTCCAAGCTTCTAGAAGACTCTCGAAGGCTTCCTCAAATGTTCCGGAGGCTCGCTAAGGTTGTACGGTCTTGTACGGCCTTGTACGGATCCGTACGGACTTGTACGGACTTGTACGGATCCGTACGGACTTGTACGGACACCCAAATCCAACCATCTTCCCTAAGCTCCCTTGATGATAAGCTTGATTAATACTCCCCCTCAAACTTAGCCGGAGTGTTGGAATTAAGGCTAAGTTTGGAAACCGGGACTACCACCTCATTAAAAACCTTACCAAGGAAAACCCAAGGGGACAAAACCTTGGTAAGGGAAAAAGAGTGTGGTCTTCCCGGAACAGGCAAGTATTATCAAGGATGAGTAAGGTCTACTAACCCAAGTTTGCTGTGGATGTGGTTGCAAACTTTGAGGCTAGCAGCCTTGGTGAAGATGTCAGCCAACTGGTCTTCACTCTTGGTGTAACATGGAAGTATCACTCCTTCTATGATCTTCTCTCTAACTTTGTGGCAGTCAATCTCAATGTGCTTGGTCCTCTCGTGAAATACTGGATTGGTTGCTATATGAATGGCTGCCTGATTGTCACAATGCATTGTGATGGGACTTGAAGTTTCTATGCCAAGATCCTTGAGAAGAGCCTTCAACCAAACTAATTCATTTGTCAGCTTCCTCATTGCTCTATATTCTGACTCCGCACTTGAGCATGACACAACCTTCTGCTTCTTAGACTTCCAAGTTACTAGATTGCCTCCAATGAAAGTACAGTAGCCAGTTGTAGACTTCCTATCCATAGTGTCTCCCGCATAGTCCGCATCGCAGTATCCAACTATCTCAGTGTTGCCATTCTTCCCCATCCAAATCCCTTGGCCAGGTGAACCTTTGATGTATCTCAATATTCTTTCCACCATGTTCCAATGATGCACGGTTGGTTCCTTCATATGTTGGCTAACCTGATTCACAGCAAAACATAAGTCAGGCCGTGTAATAGTCAAATAGATGAGCTTACCAACTAGGCGCCGATATTGTGCTAGGTCTTCAAATGGCTTGTCAAGCGGATCATCTTCTTTCTCCCCTTTTCTTTTGACCTTGTAGCCATCTTCAAGTGGGGTCTTAGCTGCTTTGGATCCTAACTTTCTTGTCTCCTGCAATAAATCAAGAGAATATTTCCTTTGTGATAGAAATAGGCCTTCCGAGGATCGGCATATCTCTATCCCTAGGAAATAGTTAAGCTCTCCCAAGTCCTTGATATCAAAAACAGACTTAAGGAAGGATTTGGTTTCTTGAATCCCAACTTGATCACTACCTGAGATGATCAAGTCATCCACATAAACCAATACCACAATAAGCCCACGGGAGCTCTGGTGAGTGAACAAGGTATGGTCAGCTTCTGACCGGCTAAATCCTCGAGCAAAAAGAGTGAAGCTCAGTTTATGATACCAGGCCCTTGGTGATTGCTTTAGACCATAAATTGCCTTTCTTAACCTTAGGACTTTTCCGGGGCTGATTGAGTGTTCTAATCCGGGTGGTGGAGTCATGTACACTTCTTCTTCCAATTCTCCTTGAAGAAAGGCGTTCTTCACGTCCATTTGCCATAGATCCCATGATAGATTTGTGGCTAAGGACAAGATGACCCTAACTGTGTGAAGCTTTGCCACTGGCG
The DNA here is from genome assembly GCA_963922655.1 of Cardamine chenopodiifolia. Taxonomy (NCBI): domain Eukaryota; kingdom Viridiplantae; phylum Streptophyta; class Magnoliopsida; order Brassicales; family Brassicaceae; genus Cardamine; species Cardamine chenopodiifolia. Next base: position 8,421,512 of record OZ000486.1, on the reverse strand, counting down.
CAAAAGTATCGGTATAATCAGCTCCATATGTCTGGGTGAAACCTCTGGCTACCAATCTTGCTTTGTACCGCTCAATCTCCCCATTAGATTGATATTTGATTGTAAATACCCACTTGGAACTTACTGCCTTCTTTCCCTTTGGAAGCTCAGTTTCATCCCAAGTATGATTCTTATCCATTGCCCCTATCTCAGCATCCACAGCAGCTAACCATTCTTTGTGTTCTTTTGCTTCTTCATAGGAGCTCAGAATTTGGTGTTGATCAATCTTTCCAAGGAATGCTTTGTGTTCTGATGGCAAGAGGGCAAGAGAACAAACCGCTTGGAGAGGATGAGCCACGGCTTGGCTGTTATAATAGACCCTTGTTTGTTTCCAATGATCTGGTCCATACTTTAGCCTTGTACTTCTTCTAAGCTGAGGAGCACTAATTTCTTCACTCTCATGGTCTTGACTAACCATTGGCTCCATTCCTCCAGTGGATTCTTCTTCATGATGAGCTTGGTCTTGATTACCATTATCCAAGTTGTTTACTTCTTCTTCACTGTTATTTTCAGAATTTGGTCCTTCTTGTGGCTGATGATCTGGTTGCTCTTGATGAGAGTCTCTTGGAGCCGGATTTCCCAAATGATGGAGTAAGAACTCTAAGCTGGCGGTTCTATCTGAAGGATAACGGGCTAGGTCTTTAACGCTATCCCAATTTTGTTTCTTGTCAAAGTACCCTTGGTTTTCTATGAACTTCACGTCTCTTGAAACCAGGGTACACTTCCGTATGGGTCATAGCACTTATACCCCTTTTGAGTGGTAGAATAGCCTATGAATACACATCTTGTGCTTTTGGCTTCTAGTTTGTCCCTCTGAGTACCTGGGACAAATACAAAACACAAACACCCAAGAACTCATAAGTGATTGATATAGGGTTTATTGTGATTTAAAACTTCAAAGGGAGAGACGTCCTTTAGGACTCTTGTTGGAATTCGGTTGATAAGATAGCAAGCCGTCATGACTGCATCTCCCCAGAAGTTTCTTGGCAAGTTGGAATGGAACATCATAGCTCTAGCTACTTCCATGAGATGTCTATTCTTTCTTTCAGCTACACCATTTTGTTGAGGTGTGTATGGGCAGCTCGTTTGGTGGATTATTCCATGCTTAGCTAGGTGTTCTTTGAATTTGTGGCTTGTATATTCCCCTCCATTATCCGTTCGAAGTACCTTAACATTTGTTTTGAATTGATTAGTAATGTAGTTCTGAAAATTAATGAAAGCGTCAAATACTCTATCTTTAGATGGCATTAAGGTGATCCAAGTGTATTTCGACTTTTCATCAATGAATGTCACAAAGTACTTATTATTATCTCTTGATAAACATGGGGAAGTCCATACATCCGAGTGGACCAAATCAAAACATTTTTCATATATGGTAGAGGACTTAGGAAATACACTTTTACAATGTTTTCCTAAAATACAAGACTCACAAACCGAGTTATTAAACGAAATATTAGGCAATATTATTTCCAAGGCACGCGAGTGAGGATGTCCCAATCTAGCGTGCCATATTGCATTAGAACTACTAGCTATGCATGAATTAAAACTTGATAAAGTAGGATTGCTTGAAGAATCTTCTAAGATGTATAAGTCTCCTTTTGTGTTTCCTTCTCCAAGAACCCTTCCGGTTTTAATATCCTGAAAATGGAAACTATTAGGCCCAAAGATAGCATAAGCATCAAGATCAGTAGTAGCTCTCTTAACCGATACAAGATTCGAAGTAAAAGATGGCATGTAGAAAGCTTGAGATTCTTTGTCAAATAGTTTTAAACTTCCTATTCCTTTAACCGGTATCCTATCACCATTAGCAATCACTACATTTCCACTAGCAGTTTTAATGTTACTAATCAAATTTGGATTACTAATCATGTGATGAGAAGCTCCAGAATCAATAACAAGAGAAGTGCTAGTCTTATTAGGTTTAGTAGCAAAGTATGTAATACCGGACTCCTTTAGTGCGGCGATGGATCGAATGAGTGCTTCTAAGTCTGACTTGCGCACCACGTCATTTGAATATGCTACCATGGCCATCTCATCTCCTTGCTTCAAGCTTTCAGTTTGAGGTTGTTTTGTTGAGTTTGATGAGCTTGGCGTTTCTTGTGCTTGATGAGCTTGGAACTTTCTTGGCTTGAATTCCCTTGGATGCCAATCTTTGGGCTTGAGATGTGGATGAAGGATCCAGCAATCCTCCTTTGTATGACCATCCTTCTTGCAATGATCGCATGTTTTCCTATTCTTGCCTTTGTAGCCTTGATTTGGTTGGTAATTGCCCTTATTGGCCATTGGGAGTTCTTGTTTACCACTAAAGAGACCAAAGGACCCTTGTTCCTTTTTAATTTGTGCATAAACTTCATCAAGTCTAGGGAGCTTCTCCGATCTTAAGATATGCTTTATGAGGTCGTTAAACGCCGGATTGAGTGTGAGAAGCAAACCGAAGACCTTATCTTGTTCTCTTCTTTCTTCAATGATTGAAAAATCCTTTGTGTTTGGACGTAACAGCTCTAATTCAGCCCAAAGAGATCTAAATTTCCCAAAGTGTTGAGTAAATTCTAGATCCTCTTGATTGAGATTGTTGATTGCCCTTTTTACTTCGAAGACCCGGGTCAAGTTGGAGATGTTCCCGTAGACATTCTTTAGTGTATCCCAAAGCTCCTTTGCAGTGTCACAATAGGAGTATGCCTCTAGGATTGATGGGTCTAGTGAGTTTTGAAGGAGACCCAAAACCGTTTGGTCTTCTTGAAACCATTTGATTTCCTCCTCGGTCTTGGTCTCATTTTCTTCATCTTGTGTGTCTTCTTTAGGGTTTTGTGTGATCTCAATGTGTCTCCAAAAACCTCTTCCACACAAAGCAGTCTTAGTTGTTCTTACCCACAGCAAGTAATTATTCCCTTTGAGGGTAACCGGAATGATCATGGTTTTTAGATTTTCCATGATTTTCTTGGTGTTTAATCACAAAGCTAGCAACTTTCTCAACTCAGCACCAATGGATTTGAGGAATTTCTCTCAGAGAGAAATGAGGCTAGCAACGTGAAAGGAAGAAAATGAAGTGAAAATCACAAAGCTAGCAACTTTCTCAACTCAGCACCAATGGATTTGAGGAATTTCTCTCAGAGAGAAATGAAGCTAGCAGCGTGAGAAAGGAGAAAATAAAGAAGAAAAACGTGGAGAATGAGTAGAAATGACAAGAACTGATGGAGAAATAATGGAGAAATGATGGAGAAATGATGGAGAAATGATGGAGAATGATGGAGAATGATGGAGGATAACCAAGAATAAAGCAGAATAGATAGAAGCAAGATCAATGCTCTGATACCATGTTAGATTTTAGAGATTATAAATGAGAGCTTTTGAGATAAACTAGAAGAAACACCATAGTAGAATATTAGAGAAGAATTTCTTATTGATCTTTGTGAAATACATAGCATATTTATAGGAGAATTACAAGGGAACCTAGGTTTAACTTTAATTTGAACCAGCCAATAGGAGTGTAGTCTTTGGGCGTCCTTGACCATGCCAGCCTGTTTCCAGCCCCTTCCTTGACCAAATGGATAAGAAGGAAGACCAAAGACAAGGTGCCAATGCACCTGGACACTCAAGTGGCTTGGTGCATGGTCCAAACGTTTCCAAGCTTCTAGAAGACTTTCGAAGGCTTCCTCAAATGTTCCGGAGGCTCGCTAAGGTTGTACGGTCTTGTACGGCCTTGTACGGATCCGTACGGACTTGTACGGACTTGTACGGATCCGTACGGACTTGTACGGATACCCAAATCCAACCATCTTCCCTAAGCTCCCTTGATGATAAGCTTGATTAATACTCCCCCTCAAACTTAGCCGGAGTGTTGGAATTAAGGCTAAGTTTGGGAACCGGGACTACCACCTCATTAAAAACCTTACCAAAGAAAACCCAGTGGGACAAAACCTTGGTAAGGGAAAAAGAGTGTGGTCTTCCCGGAACAGGCAAGTATTATCAAGGATGAGTAAGGTCTACTAACCCAAGTTTGCTGTGGATGTGGTTGCAAACTTTGAGGCTAGCAGCCTTGGTGAAGATGTCAGCCAACTGGTCTTCACTCTTTGTGTAACATGGAAGTATCACTCCTTCTATGATCTTCTCTCTAACTTTGTGGCAGTGAATCTCAATGTGCTTGGTCCTCTCGTGAAATACTGGATTGGTTGCTATATGAATGGCTGCCTGATTGTCACAATGCATTGTGATGGGACTTGAAGTTTCTATGCCAAGATCCTTGAGAAGAGCCTTCAACCAAACTAATTCATTTGTCAGCTTCCTCATTGCTCTATATTCTGACTCCGCACTTGAGCATGACACAACCTTCTGCTTCTTAGACTTCCAAGTTACTAGATTGCCTCCAATGAAAGTACAGTAGCCAGTTGTAGACTTCCTATCCATAGTGTCTCCCGCATAGTCCGCATCGCAGTATCCAACTATCTCAGTGTTGCCATTCTTCTCCATCCAAATCCCTTGGCCAGGTGAACCTTTGATGTATCTCAATATTCTTTCCACCATGTTCCAATGATGCACGGTTGGTTCCTTCATATGTTGGCTAACCTGATTCACAGCAAAACATAAGTCAGGCCGTGTAATAGTCAAATAGATGAGCTTACCAACTAGGCGCCGATATTGTGCTAGGTCTTCAAATGGCTTGTCAAGCGGATCATCTTCTTTCTCCCCTTTTCTCTTGACCTTGTAGCCATCTTCAAGTGGGGTCTTAGCTGGTTTGGATCCTAGCTTTCTTGTCTCCTGCAATAAATCAAGAGAATATTTCCTTTGTGATAGAAATAGGCCTTCCGAGGATCGGCATATCTCTATCCCTAGGAAATAGTTAAGCTCTCCCAAGTCCTTGATATCAAAAACAGACTTAAGGAAGGATTTGGTTTCTTGAATCCTAACTTGATCACTACCTGAGATGATCAAGTCATCCACATAAACCAATACCACAATAAGCCCACGGGAGCTCTGGTGAGTGAACAAGGTATGGTCGGCTTCTGACCGGCTAAATCCTCGAGCAACAAGAGTGAAGCTCAGTTTATGATACCAGGCCCTTGGTGATTGCTTTAGACCATAAATTGCCTTTCTTAACCTTAGGACTTTTCCGGGGCTGATTGAGTGTTCTAATCCAGGTGGTGGAGTCATGTACACTTCTTCTTCCAATTCTCCTTGAAGAAAGGCGTTCTTCACGTCCATTTGCCATAGATCCCATGATAGATTTGTGGCTAAGGACAAGATGACCCTAACTGTGTGAAGCTTTGCCACTGGCGCAAAAGTATCGGTATAATCAGCTCCATATGTCTGGGTGAAACCTCTGGCTACCAATCTGGCTTTGTACCGCTCAATCTCCCCATTAGATTGATATTTGATTGTAAATACCCACTTGGAACTTACTGCCTTCTTTCCCTTTGGAAGCTCAGTTTCATCCCAAGTATGATTCTTATCCATTGCCCCTATCTCAGCATCCACAGCAGCTAACTATTCTTTGTGTTCTTTTGCTTCTTCATAGGAGCTCAGAATTTGGTGTTGATCAATCTTTCCAAGGAATGCTTTGTGTTCTGATGGCAAGAGGGCAAGAGAACAAACCGCTTGGAGAGGATGAGCCACGGCTTGGCTGTTATAATAGACCCTTGTTTGTTTCCAATGATCTGGTCCATACTTTAGCCTTGTACTTCTTCTAAGCTGAGGAGCACTAATTTCTTCACTCTCATGGTCTTGACTAACCATTGGCTCCATTCCTCCAGTGGATTCTTCTTCATGATGAGCTTGGTCTTGATTACCATTATCCAAGTTGTTTACTTCTTCTTCACTGTTATTTTCAGAATTTGGTCCTTCTTGTGGCTGATGATCTGGTTGCTCTTGATGAGAGTCTCTTGGAGCCGGATTTCCCAAATGATGGAGTAAGAACTCTAAGCTGGCGGTTCTATCTGAAGGAGAACGGGCTAGGTCTTTAACGCTATCCCAATTTTGTTTCTTGTCAAAGTACCCTTGGTTTTCTATGAACTTCACGTCTCTTGAAACCAGGGTACACTTCCGTATGGGTCATAGCACTTATACCCCTTTTGAGTGGTAGAATAGCCTATGAATACACATCTTGTGCTTTTGGCTTCTAGTTTGTCCCTCTGAGTACCTGGGACAAATACAAAACACAAACACCCAAGAACTCGTAAGTGATTGATATAGGGTTTATTGTGATTTAAAACTTCAAAGGGAGAGACGTCCTTTAGGACTCTTGTTGGAATTCGGTTGATAAGATAGCAAGCCGTCATGACTGCATCTCCCCAGAAGTTTCTTGGCAAGTTGGAATGGAACATCATAGCTCTAGCTACTTCCATGAGATGTCTATTCTTTCTTTCAGCTACACCATTTTGTTGAGGTGTGTATGGGCAGCTCGTTTGGTGGATTATTCCATGCTTAGCTAGGTGTTCTTTGAATTTGTGGCTTGTATATTCCCCTCCATTATCCGTTCGAAGTACCTTAACATTTGTTTTGAATTGATTAGTAATGTAGTTCTGAAAATTAATGAAAGCGTCAAATACTCTATCTTTAGATGGCATTAAGGTGATCCAAGTGTATTTCGACTTTTCATCAATGAATGTCACAAAGTACTTATTATTATCTCTTGATAAACATGGGGAAGTCCATACATCCGAGTGGACCAAATCAAAACATTTTTCATATATGGTAGAGGACTTAGGAAATACACTTTTACAATGTTTTCCTAAAATACAAGACTCACAAACCGAGTTATTAAACGAAATATTAGGCAATATTATTTCCAAGGCACGCGAGTGAGGATGTCCCAATCTAGCGTGCCATATTGCATTAGAACTACTAGCTATGCATGAATTAAAACTTGATAAAGTAGGATTGCTTGAAGAATCTTCTAAGATGTATAAGTCTCCTTTTGTGTTTCCTTCTCCAAGAACCCTTCCGGTTTTAATATCCTGAAAATGGAAACTATTAGGCCCAAAGATAGCATAAGCATCAAGATCAGTAGTAGCTCTCTTAACCGATACAAGATTCGAAGTGAAAGATGACATGTAGAAAGCTTGAGATTCTTTGTCAAATAGTTTTAAACTTCCTATTCCTTTAACCGGTATCCTATCACCATTAGCAATCACTACATTTCCACTAGCAGTTTTAATGTTACTAATCAAATTTGGATTACTAATCATGTGATGAGAAGCTCCAGAATCAATAACAAGAGAAGTGCTAGTCTTATTAGGTTTAGTAGCAAAGTATGTGATACCAGACTCCTTTAGTGCGGCGATGGATTGAATGAGTGCTTCTAAGTCTGACTTGCGCACCACGTCATTTGAATATGCTACCATGGCCATCTCATCTCCTTGCTTCAAGCTTTCAGTTTGAGGTTGTTTTGTTGAGTTTGATGAGCTTGGCGTTTCTTGTGCTTGATGAGCTTGGAACTTTCTTGGCTTGAATTCCCTTGGATGCCAATCTTTGGGCTTGAGATGTGGATGAAGGATCCAGCAATCCTCCTTTGTATGACCATCCTTCTTGCAATGATCGCATGTTTTTCTATTCTTGCCTTTGTAGCCTTGATTTGGTTGGTAATTGCCCTTATTGGCCATTGGGAGTTCTTGTTTACCACTAAAGAGACCAAAGGACCAGTGTTCCTTTTGAATTTGTGCACAAACTTCATCAAGTCTAGGGAGCTTCTCCGATCTTAAGATATGCTTTATGAGGTCGTTAAACGCCGGATTGAGTGTGAGAAGCAAACCGAAGACCTTATCTTGTTCTCTTTTTTCTTTAATGATTGAAAAATCCTTTGTGCTTGGACGTAACCTCTCTAATTCAGCCCAAAGAGATCTAAATTTCCCAAAGTGTTGAGTAAATTCTAGATCCTCTTGATTGAGATTGTTGATTGCCCTTTTTACTTCGAAGACCCGGGTCAAGTTGGAGATGTTCCCGTAGACATTCTTTAGTGTATCCCAAAGCTCCTTTGCAGTGTCACAATAGGAGTATGCCTCTAGGATTGATGGGTCTAGTGAGTTTTGAAGGAGACCCAAAACCGTTTGGTCTTCTTGAAACCATTTGATTTCCTCCTCGGTCTTGGTCTCATTTTCTTCATCTTGTGTGTCTTCTTTAGGGTTTTGTGTGATCTCAATGTGTCTCCACAAACCTCTTCCACACAAAGCAGTCTTAGTTGTTCTTGCCCACAGCAAGTAATTATTCCCTTTGAGGGTAACCGGAATGATCATGGTTTTTAGATTTTCCATGATTTTCTTGGTGTTTAATCACAAAGCTAGCAACTTTCTCAACTCAGCACCAATGGATTTGAGGAATTTCTCTCAGAGAGAAATGAGGCTAGCAACGTGAAAGGAAGAAAATGAAGTGAAAATCACAAAGCTAGCAACTTTCTCAACTCAGCACCAATGGATTTGAGGAATTTCTCTCAGAGAGAAATGAAGCTAGCAGCGTGAGAAAGGAGAAAATAAAGAAGAAAAACGTGGAGAATGAGTAGAAATGACAAGAACTGATGGAGAAATAATGGAGAAATGATGGAGAAATGATGGAGAAATGATGGAGAATGATGGAGAATGATGGAGAATAACCAAGAATAAAGCAGAATAGATAGGAGCAAGATCAATGCTCTGATACCATGTTAGATTTTAGAGATTATAAATGAGAGCTTTTGAGATAAACTAGAAGAAACACCATAGTAGAATATTAGAGAAGAATTTCCTATTGATCTTTGTGAAATACATAGCATATTTATAGGAGAATTACAACGGAACCTAGGTTTAACTTTAATTTGAACCAGCCAATAGGAGTGTAGTCTTTGGGCGTCCTTGACCATGCCAGCCTGTTTCCAGCCCCTTCCTTGACCAAATGGATAAGAAGAAAGACCAAGGACAAGGTGCCAATGCACCTGGACACTCAAGTGGCTTGGTGCATGGTCCAAACGTTTCCAAGCTTCTAGAAGACTCTCGAAGGCTTCCTCAAATGTTCCTGAGGCTCGCTAAGGTTGTACGGTCTTGTACGGCCTTGTACAGATCCGTACGGACTTGTACGGATTTGTACGGATCCGTACGGACTTGTACGGACACCCAAATCCCACCATCTTCCCTAAGCTCCCTTGATGATAAGCTTGATTAATAAAGACACCCCTAAGTCATTAGAAGAAACTTTACTCTTTTTCCTACTTTTGTTTGTTCGATAAGCTATACCGTGGGAGTTGTAATGAGGCAGCAAGATCAAGTATATCTAAACTTCATTCCATTTGTTATTCAGCTTGGAAATAATCCATGCCAAGATTGGAAAGGAAGGAAGGGAAGACCATATCCCTTATGAAGACATTGCACTAATAAGTCTTCATTTTCTTTCCATTTATTTCCATATGTATTTAATACTTTGTTTGGGGGTCCAACATATGTATATGTTGGTTCTTTGGGCCATTGGTGTAACAAGTAAACTTCAGACTAAAGGCTTTTCATATATAAGGGACTTAAACAGACTATAATGAGGATTAGATCTGAACTAGAAATCAAATATGGAAGAGTTTTTCTTTTTTCTTATTCTTCATTTATTCGATCCAAAACCCTTTACACATAGAAGCCTAGCTCGGTGTTGAAGTACTGGTTGTATCAAGAAGCTTTCACAATTCTTGTTGTTCACCACATCAATACACCTTCACCCCATTGTTGGAACCTAGATCGAGCATCTCTTTAGGTTTCCTAGCACTAAACCTCCGCTTCTATCCATTAGTCAGCTTAAGGTTAGATAGAGAATCTCTCCAATTCTCAGCTCCATATCCAGATCAAGCCTTGAAGAGGGTGTGGGCAATTTTTGGGTGTGGGCAAGTTTTGAGGACGAAAATTATAGAAGAGGGAAGAGATGATGGGCCCCAAACCCTGGCGCACACGAAAGAAGAAAGGGAGCGCGCACATACAAGGGATTGGATCTCTATTGGATTCTCTATACACCCAGACCCTAGGCCTAATTGGAGTCCATGTCAGACCATCTCCAGAAGCCGACTAGCCATGAAGTATGAAGAAGACATCCAAGGATCAAGCTCGAGCTTACCCGGCCATCCGTATCATGTGAGAGCTTCTAAATAACCTTTGAATCTCTTTGACTTTAACCAGCTTTAAAAGCAAGGACATTTTGTCTTCACCTTCACATTTGTGTGAAGACACCCCTAAGTCATTAGAAGAAACTTTACTCTTTTTTCTACTTCGGTTTGTCCGATGAGGTTTATCGGAGGGGTTGTAATGAGGCAGCAAGATCTAGTATATCTACACTTCATTCCACTTGTTATTCAGCTAGAAAATAAACCATGCCAAGCTTGGAAAGGAAAGGAAGGGAAGACCATATCCCTTATGAAGACATTGCGCTAATAAGTCTTCATTTCCTTTCGATTTATTTGTCTAAGTATTTAATACTTTCTTTGGGGGTCCAACTTAGGTGTATATGTTGGTTCTTTGGGCCATTTGTGTAATAAGTAAACTTCAGACTTAAGGCTCTTCATATATAAGGGACTTAAACAGACTATAATGAGGATTAGATCTGAACTAGAAATCAAATGTGGAAGAGTTTTTCTTCTTTCTTATTCTTGAGTTATTCGAGCCAAAACCCTTCACACATAGAAGCCTAGCTCGGTGTTGAAGTTCTGGTTGTATCAAGAAGCTTTCACAATTCTTGTGGTTCACCACATCAATACACCTTCACTCCATTGTTGGAACCTAGATCGAGCATCTCTTTATGTTTCCTAGCACTAAACCTTTGCTTCTATCCATTATTCAGCTTAAGATTAGATAGAGAATCTCTCCAATTCTCAGCTCCATATCCGTATCAAGCCTTGAAGAAGGAGCTTCCTGCTAGGTTGTTTCGTTTCTATATAAGGTGTGGGCAAGTTTTGAGGACGAAAATTATGGAAGAGGGAAGGGATGATGGGCCCCAAGCCCTAGCGCACACGAAAGAAGGAAGGGAGCGCACATTTACAAGGGATTGGGTCTCCATTGAACAAACAAATGTGTGAGAGCTTCTAAACAACCTTTGAATCTCTTTGACCTGAACCTGCTTTGGGAAGTAAGGACATTGTGTCTCCACCCTCACACAAGTGTGATGACACCCCTAAGTCATTAGAAGAAACTTTACTCTTTTTCCTACTTTTGTTTGTCGGATAAGCTATACCGTGGGAGTTGTAATGAGGCAGCAAGATCTAGTATATCTACACTTCATTCCACTTGTTATTCAGCTTGGAAATAATCCATGCCAAGCTTGGAAAGGAAGGAAGGGAAGACCATATCCCTTATGAAGACATTGCCCTCATCAGTCTTCATTTTCTTTCGATTTTTTCCCTAAGTATTTAATACTTTCTTTGGGGGTCCAACTTAGGTGTATATGTTGGTTCTTTGGGCCATTTGTGTAATAAGTAAACTTCAGACTTAAGGCTCTTCATATATAAGGGACTTAAACAGACTATAATGAGGATTAGATCTGAACTAGAAATCAAATGTGGAAGAGTTTTTCTTCTTTCTTATTCTTGAGTTATTCGAGCCAAAACCCTTCACACATAGAAGCCTAGCTCGGTGTTGAAGTTCTGGTTGTATCAAGAAGCTTTCACAATTCTTGTGGTTCACCACATCAATACACCTTCACTCCATTGTTGGAACCTAGATCGAGCATCTCTTTATGTTTCCTAGCACTAAACCTTCGCTTCTATCCATTATTCAGCTTAAGATTAGATAGAGAATCTCTCCAATTCTCAGCTCCATATCCGTATCAAGCCTTGAAGAAGGAGCTTCCTGCTAGGTTGTTTCGTTTCTATATAAGGTGTGGGCAAGTTTTGAGGACGAAAATTATAGAAGAGGGAAGGGATGATGGGCCCCAAGCCCTAGCGCACACGAAAGAAGGAAGGGAGCGCACATTTACAAGGGATTGGGTCTCCATTGAACAAACAAATGTGTGAGAGCTTCTAAACAACCTTTGAAACTCTTTGACCTGAACCAGCTTTGGGAAATAAGGACATTGTGTCTCCACCCTCACACAAGTGTGAAGACACCCCTAAGTCATTAGAAGATACTTTACTCTTTTTCCTACTTTTGTTTGTCGGATAAGCTATACCGTGGGAGTTGTAATGAGGCAGCAAGATCTAGTATATCTACACTTCATTCCACTTGTTATTCAGCTTGGAAATAATCCATTCCAAGCTTGGAAAGGAAGGAAGGGAAGACCATATCCCTTATGAAGACATAGCCCTCAGAAGTCTTCATTTTCTTTCGATTTATTTCCCTAAGTATTTCATACTTTCTTTGGGGGTCCAACTTAGGTATATGTTGGTTCTTTGGGCCATTTGTGTAATAAGTAAACTTCATACTGAAGGCTCTTCATATATAAGGGACTTTAAAAGACTATAATGAGGATTAGATCTCAACTAGAAATCAAATGCGGAAGAGTTTTTCTTCTTTCTTATTCTTGAGTTATTTGAGCCAAAACCCTTCACACATAGAAGCCTAGCTCGGTGTTGAAGTTCTGGTTGTATCAAGAAGATTTCACAATTCTTGTGGTTCACCACATTAATACACCTTCACTCCATTGTTGAAACCTACATCCAACATCTCTTTAGGTTTCCTAGCACTAAACCTATGCTTCTACCCATTATTCAGCTTAAGATTAGATAGAGAATCTCTCTAATTCTCAGCTCAATATCCGTATCAAGCCTTGAAGAAGAAGCTTCCTGCTAGGTTGTTTTGTTTCTATATAGGGGGTGGGCAAGTTTTGAGGACGAATATTCTATAAGAGGGAAGGGATGATGGGCCCCTAGCCCTGGTGTGTACGAAAGAAGTGCAAGAGCGCGCATTTACAAGGGATTGGGTCTCAATTGGATTCTCTATACAGCCAGACCCTAAGCCTAATTGGAGTTCACGTCTGACCATCTCCGAAAGCCGACTAGCCGTAAAGTATGAGGAAGACATCCAAGTATCAAGCTCGAGCTTACCCGGCCATCCGGGTCATGTGAGAGCTTCTAAAAAACCTTTAAATCTCTTTGACCTGAACCAGCTTTGGGAAGTAAGGACATTGTGTCTCCACCCTCACACAAGTGTGAAGACACCCCTAAGTCATTAGAAGAAACTTTACTCTTTTTCCTACTTTTGTTTGTTCGATAAGCTATACCGTGGGAGTTGTAATGATGAAGCAAGATCTAGTATATCTACACTTCATTCCACTTGTTATTCGGCTTGGAAATAATCCATGCCAAGATTGGAAAGGAAGGAAGGGAAGACCATATCCCTTATGAAGACATTGCGCTAATAAGTCTTCATTTTCTTTCCATTTATTTCCGTATGTATTTAATACTTTGTTTGGGGGTCCAACATATGTATATGTTGGTTCTTTGGACCATTTGTGTAATAAGTAAACTTCAGACTAAAGGCTTTTCATATATAAGGGACTTAAACAGACTATAATGAGGATTAGATCTGAACTAGAAATCAAATATGGAAGAGTTTTTCTTTTTTCTTATTCTTCATTTATTCGAGCCAAAACCCTTCACACATAGAAACCTAGCTCGGTGTTGAAGTTCTGGTTGTATCAAGAAGCTTTCACAATTCTTGTGGTTCACCACATCAATACACCTTCACTCCATTGTTGGAACCTAGATCGAGCATCTCTTTAGGTTTCCTAGCACTAAACCTCCGCTTCTATCCATTAGTCAGCTTAAGGTTAGATAGAGAATTTCTCCAATTCTCAGCTCCATATCCAGATCAAGCCTTGAAGAAGAATCTTCCTGCTAGGTTGTTTCGTTTCTATATAGGGTGTGGGCAAGTTTTGAGGACGAAAATTATAGAAGAGGGAACGGATGATGGGCCCCAAGCCCTGGCGCACACGAAAGAAGGAAGGGAGCGCACACTTACAAGGGATTGGATCTCTATTGGATTCTCTATACAGCCAGACCCTAGGCCTAATTGGAGTCCATGTCTGACAATCTCCAGAAGCCGACTAGCCATGAAGTATGAAGAAGACATCCAAGGATCAAGTTCGAGCGCACCTGGCCATCCGGATTATGTGAGAGCTTCTAAATAACCTTTGAATGTCTTTGACTTTAACCAGCTTTAAAAGCAAGGACATTTTGTCTTCACCTTCACACTTGTGTGAAGACACCCCTAAGTCAATAGAAGAAACTTTACTCTTTTTCCTACTTCGGTTTGTCTGATGAGGTTTATCGGAGGGGTTGTAATGAGGCAGCAAGATCTAGTATATCTACACTTCATTCCACTTGTTATTCAGCTTGGAAATAATCCATGCCAAGCTTGGAAAGCAAAGGAAGGGAAGACCATATCCCTTATGAAGACATTGCGCTAATAAGTCTTCATTTCCTTTCGATTTATTTGCCTAAGTATTTAATACTTTCTTTGGGGGTCCAACTTAGGTATATGTTGGTTCTTTGGGCCATTTGTGTAATAAGTAAACTTCAGACTTAAGGCTCTTCTTATATAAGGGACTTAAACAGACTATAATGAGGATTAGATGTGAACTAGAAATCAAATGTGGAAGAGTTTTTCTTCTTTCTTATTCTTGAGTTATTCGAGCCAAAACCCTTCACACATAGAAGCCTAGCTCGGTGTTGAAGTTCTGGTTGTATCAAGAAGCTTTCACAATTCTTGTGGTTCACCACATCAATACACCTTCACTCCATTGTTGGAACCTAGATCGAGCATCTCTTTAGGTTAAGGTTAGATAGAGAATCTCTCCAATTCTCAGCTCCATATCCAGATCAAGCCTTGAAGAAGAATCTTCCTGCTAGGTTGTTTCGTTTCAATATAGGGTGTGGGCAAGTTTTGAGGGCGAAAATTATAGAAGAGGGAAGGGATGATGGGCCCCAAGCCCTAGCGTGTACGAAAGAAGGACGGGAACGCGCATTTACAAGGAATTGGGTCTCCATTGGATTCTCTATACAGCCAGACCCTAAGCCTAATTGGAGTTCACGTGTGACCATCTCCAGAAGCCGACAAGCCGTGAAGTATGAAGAACACATCCAAGCTTCATGCTCGAGCTCACCCGGCCATCCGGATCATGTGAGAGCTTCTAAACAACCTTTGAATCTCTTTGACTTGAACCAGCTTTGGGAAGTAAGGACATTGTGTCTTCACCATCACACAAGTGTGAAGACACCCCTAAGTCATTAGAAGAAACTTTACTCTTTTTCCTACTTTTGTTTGTTCGATAAGCTATACCGTGGGAGTTGTAATGAGGCAGCAAGATCAAGTATATCTACACTTAATTCCACTTGTTATTCAGCTTGGAAATAATCCATGCCAAGATTGGAAAGGAAGGAAGGGAAGACCATATCCCTTATGAAGACATTGCGCTAATAAGTCTTTATTTTCTTTCCATTTATTTCCATATGTATTTAATACTTTGTTTGGGGGTCCAACATATGTATATGTTGGTTCTTTGGGCCATTTGTGTAATAAGTAAACTTCAGACTAAAGGCTTTTCATATATAAGGGACTTAAACAGACTATAATGAGGATTAGATCTGAACTAGAAATCAAATATGGAAGAGTTTTTCTTCTTTCTTATTCTTGAGTTATTCGAGCCAAAACCCTTCACACATAGAAGCCTAGCTCGGTGTTGAAGTTCTGGTTGTATCAAGAAGCTTTCACAATTCTTGTGGTTCACCACATCAATACACCTTCACCCCATTGCTGGAACCTAGATCGAGCATCTCTTTAGGTTTCCTAGCACTAAACCTTCGCTTCTATCCATTATTCAGCTTAAGATTAGATAGAGAATCTCTCCAATTCTCAGCTCCATATCCGTATCAAGCCTTGAAGAAGGAGATTCCTGCTAGGTTGTTTCGTTTCTATATAAGGTGTGGGCAAGTTTTGAGGACGAAAATTATAGAAGAGGGAACGGATGATGGGCCCCAAGCCCTAGCGCACACGAAAGAAGGAAGGGAGCGCACATTTACAAGGGATTGGGTCTCCATTGAACAAACAAATGTGTGAGAGCTTCTAAACAACCTTTGAAACTCTTTGACCTGAACCAGCTTTGGGAAATAAGGACATTGTGTCTCCACCCTCACACAAGTGTGAAGACACCCCTAAGTCATTAGAAGAAACTTTACTCTTTTTCCTACTTTTGTTTGTCGGATAAGCTATACCGTGGGAGTTGTAATGAGGCAGCAAGATCTAGTATATCTACACTTCATTCCACTTGTTATTCAGCTTGGAAATAATCCATGCCAAGCTTGGAAAGGAAGGAAGGGAAGACCATATCCCTTATGAAGACATTGCCCTCATCAGTCTTCATTTTCTTTCGATTTTTTCCCTAAGTATTTAATACTTTCTTTGGGGGTCCAACTTAGGTGTATATGTTGGTTCTTTGGGCCATTTGTGTAATAAGTAAACTTCAGACTTAAGGCTCTTCATATATAAGGGACTTAAACAGACTATAATGAGGATTAGATCTGAACTAGAAATCAAATGTGGAAGAGTTTTTCTTCTTTCTTATTCTTGAGTTATTCGAGCCAAAACCCTTCACACATAGAAGCCTAGCTCGGTGTTGAAGTTCTGGTTGTATCAAGAAGCTTTCACAATTCTTGTGGTTCACCACATCAATACACCTTCACTCCATTGTTGGAACCTAGATCGAGCATCTCTTTATGTTTCCTAGCACTAAACCTTCGCTTCTATCCATTATTCAGCTTAAGATTAGATAGAGAATCTCTCCAATTCTCAGCTCCATATCCGTATCAAGCCTTGAAGAAGGAGCTTCCTGCTAGGTTGTTTCGTTTCTATATAAGGTGTGGGCAAGTTTTGAGGACGAAAATTATAGAAGAGGGAAGGGATGATGGGCCCCAAGCCCTAGCGCACACGAAAGAAGGAAGGGAGCGCACATTTACAAAGGATTGGGTCTCCATTGAACAAACAAATGTGTGAGAGCTTCTAAACAACCTTTGAATCTCTTTGACCTGAACCAGCTTTGGGAAGTAAGGACATTGTGTCTCCACCCTCACACAAGTGTGATGACACCCCTAAGTCATTAGAAGAAACTTTACTCTTTTTCCTACTTTTGTTTGTCGGATAAGCTATACCGTGGGAGTTGTAATGAGGCAGCAAGATCTAGTATATCTACACTTCATTCCACTTGTTATTCAGCTTGGAAATAATCCATGCCAAGCTTGGAAAGGAAGGAAAGGAAGACCATATCCCTTATGAAGACATAGCCCTCATAAGTCTTCATTTTCTTTCGATTTATTTCCCTAAGTATTTAATACTTTCTTTGGGGGTCCAACTTAGGTATATGTTTGTTCTTTGGGCCATTTGTGTAATAAGTAAACTTCATACTGAAGGCTCTTCATATATAAGGGTTAGATCTCAACTAGAAATCAAATGCGGAAGAGTTTTTCTTCTTTCTTATTCTTGAGTTATTTGAGCCAAAACCCTTCACACATAGAAGCCTAGCTCGGTGTTGAAGTTCTGGTTGTATCAAGAAGATTTCACAATTCTTGTGGTTCACCACATTAATACACCTTCACTCCATTGTTGAAACCTACATCCAACATCTCTTTAGGTTTCCTAGCACTAAACCTATGCTTCTACCCATTATTCAGCTTAAGATTAGATAGAGAATCTCTCTAATTCTCAGCTCAATATCCGGATCAAGCCTTGAAGAAGAAGCTTCTTGCTAGGTTGTTTTGTTTCTATATAGGGGTGGGCAAGTTTTGAGGACGAATATTCTAGAAGAGGGAAGGGATGATGGGCCCCAAGCCCTGGTGTGTACGAAAGAAGTACAAGAGCGCGCATTTACAAGGGATTGGGTCTCAATTGGATTCTCTATACAGCCAGACCCTAAGCCTAATTGGAGTTCACGTTTGACAATCTCCGAAAGCCGACTAGCCGTGAAGTATGAAGAAGACATCCAAGTATCAAGCTCGAGCTTACCCGGCCATCCGGATCATGTGAGAACTTCTAAACAACCTTTAAATCTCTTTGACCTGAACCAGCTTTGGGAAGTAAGGACATTGTATCTCCACCCTCACACAAGTGTGAAGACACCCCTAAGTCATTAGAAGAAACTTTACTCTTTTTCCTACTTTTGTTTGTTCGATAAGCTATACCGTGGGAGTTGTAATGATGAAGCAAGATCTAGTATATCTACACTTCATTCCACTTGTTATTCGGTTTGGAAATAATTCATGCCAAGATTGGAAAGGAAGGAAGGGAAGACCATATCACTTATGAAGACATTGCGCTAATAAGTCTTCATTTTCTTTCCATTTATTTCCATACGTATTTAATACTTTGTTTGGGGGTCCAACATATGTATATGTTGGTTCTTTGGACCATTTGTGTAATAAGTAAACTTCAGACTAAAGGCTTTTCATATATAAGGGACTTAAACAGACTATAATGAGGATTAGATCTGAACTAGAAATCAAATATGGAAGAGTTTTTCTTTTTTCTTATTCTTCATTTATTCGAGCCAAAACCCTTCACACATAGAAGCCTAGCTCGGTGTTGAAGTTCTGGTTGTATCAAGAAGCTTTCACAATTCTTGTGGTTCACCACATCAATACACCTTCACTCCATTGTTGGAACCTAGATCGAGCATCTCTTTAGGTTTCCTAGCACTAAACCTCCGCTTCTATCCATTAGTCAGCTTAAGGTTAGATAGAGAATTTCTCCAATTCTCAGCTCCATATCCAGATCAAGCCTTGAAGAAGAATCTTCCTGCTAGGTTGTTTCGTTTCTATATAGGGTGTGGGCAAGTTTTGAGGACGAAAATTATAGAAGAGGGAACGGATGATGGGCCCCAAGCCCAGGCGCACACGAAAGAAGGAAGGGAGCGCGCACTTACAAGGGATTGGATCTCTATTGGACTCTCTATACAGCCAGACCCTAGGCCTAATTGGAGTCCATGTCTGACCATCTCCAGAAGCCGACTAGCCGTGAAGTATGAAGAAGACATCCAAAGATCAAGTTCGAGCGCACCCGGCCATCCGGGTTATGTGAGAGCTTCTAAATAACCTTTGAATGTCTTTGACTTTAACCAGCTTTAAAAGCAAGGACATTTTGTCTTCACCTTCACACTTGTGTGAAGACACCCCTAAGTCATTAGAAGGAACTTTACTCTTTTTCCTACTTCGGTTTGTCCGATGAGGTTTATCGGAGGGGTTGTAATGGGGCAGCAAGATCTAGTATATCTACACTTCATTCCACTTGTTATTCAGCTTGGAAATAATCCATGCCAAGCTTGGAAAGCGAAGGAAGGGAAGACCATATCCCTTATGAAGACATTGCGCTAATAAGTCTTCATTTCCTTTCGATTTATTTGCCTAAGTATTTAATACTTTCTTTGGGGGTCCAACTTGGGTATATGTTTGTTCTTTGGGCCATTTTTGTAATAAGTAAACTTCAGACTTAAGGCTATTCATATATAAGGGACTTAAACAGACTATAATGAGGATTAGATCTGAACTAGAAATCAAATGTGGAAGAGTTTTTCTTCTTTCTTATTCTTGAGTTATTCGAGCCAAAACCCTTCACACATAGAAGCCTAGCTCGGTGTTGAAGTTCTGGTTGTATCAAGAAGCTTTCACAATTCTTGTGGTTCACCACATCAATACACCTTCACTCCATTGTTGGAACCTAGATCGAGCATCTCTTTAGGTTAAGGTTAGATAGAGAATCTCTCCAATTCTCAGCTCCATATCCAGATCAAGCCTTGAAGAAGAATCTTCCTGCTAGGTTGTTTCGTTTCTATATAGGGTGTGGGCAAGTTTTGAGGACGAAAATTATAGAAGAGGGAAGGGATGATGGGCCCCAAGCCCTAGCGTGTACGAAAGAAGGACGGGAACGCGCATTTACAAGGAATTGGGTCTCCATTGGATTCTCTATACAGCCAGACCCTAAGCCTAATTGGAGTTCACGTGTGACCATCTCCAGAAGCCGACAAGCCGTGAAGTATGAAGAACACATCCAAGCTTCATGCTCGAGCTCACCCGGCCATCCGGATCATGTGAGAGCTTCTAAACAACCTTTGAATCTCTTTGACTTGAACCAGCTTTGGGAAGTAAGGACATTGTGTCTTCACCATCACACAAGTGTGAAGACACCCCTAAGTCATTAGAAGAAACTTTACTCTTTTTCCTACTTTTGTTTGTTCGATAAGCTATACCGTGGGAGTTGTAATGAGGCAGCAAGATCAAGTATATCTACACTTAATTCCACTTGTTATTCAGCTTGGAAATAATCCATGCCAAGATTGGAAAGGAAGGAAGGGAAGACCATATCCCTTATGAAGACATTGCGCTAATAAGTCTTTATTTTCTTTCCATTTATTTCCATATGTATTTAATACTTTGTTTGGGGGTCCAACATATGTATATGTTGGTTCTTTGGGCCATTTGTGTAATAAGTAAACTTCAGACTAAAGGCTTTTCATATATAAGGGACTTAAACAGACTATAATGAGGATTAGATCTGAACTAGAAATCAAATATGGAAGAGTTTTTCTTCTTTCTTATTCTTGAGTTATTCGAGCCAAAACCCTTCACACATAGAAGCCTAGCTCGGTGTTGAAGTTCTGGTTGTATCAAGAAGCTTTCACAATTCTTGTGGTTCACCACATCAATACACCTTCACCCCATTGCTGGAACCTAGATCGAGCATCTCTTTAGGTTTCCTAGCACTAAACCTTCGCTTCTATCCATTATTCAGCTTAAGATTAGATAGAGAATCTCTCCAATTCTCAGCTCCATATCCGTATCAAGCCTTGAAGAAGGAGATTCCTGCTAGGTTGTTTCGTTTCTATATAAGGTGTGGGCAAGTTTTGAGGACGAAAATTATAGAAGAGGGAACGGATGATGGGCCCCAAGCCCTAGCGCACACGAAAGAAGGAAGGGAGCGCACATTTACAAGGGATTGGGTCTCCATTGAACAAACAAATGTGTGAGAGCTTCTAAACAACCTTTGAAACTCTTTGACCTGAACCAGCTTTGGGAAATAAGGACATTGTGTCTCCACCCTCACACAAGTGTGAAGACACCCCTAAGTCATTAGAAGAAACTTTACTCTTTTTCCTACTTTTGTTTGTCGGATAAGCTTTACCGTGGGAGTTGTAATGAGGCAGCAAGATCTAGTATATCTACACTTCATTCCACTTGTTATTCAGCTTGGAAATAATCCATGCCAAGCTTGGAAAGGAAGGAAGGGAAGACCATATCCCTTATGAAGACATTGCCCTCATCAGTCTTCATTTTCTTTCGATTTTTTCCCTAAGTATTTAATACTTTCTTTGGGGGTCCAACTTAGGTGTATATGTTGGTTCCTTGGGCCATTTGTGTAATAAGTAAACTTCAGACTTAAGGCTCTTCATATATAAGGGACTTAAACAGACTATAATGAGGATTAGATCTGAACTAGAAATCAAATGTGGAAGAGTTTTTCTTCTTTCTTATTCTTGAGTTATTCGAGCCAAAACCCTTCACACATAGAAGCCTAGCTCGGTGTTGAAGTTCTGGTTGTATCAAGAAGCTTTCACAATTCTTGTGGTTCACCACATCAATACACCTTCACTCCATTGTTGGAACCTAGATCGAGCATCTCTTTATGTTTCCTAGCACTAAACCTTCGCTTCTATCCATTATTCAGCTTAAGATTAGATAGAGAATCTCTCCAATTCTCAGCTCCATATCCGTATCAAGCCTTGAAGAAGGAGCTTCCTGCTAGGTTGTTTCGTTTCTATATAAGGTGTGGGCAAGTTTTGAGGACGAAAATTATAGAAGAGGGAAGGGATGATGGGCCCCAAGCCCTAGCGCACACGAAAGAAGGAAGGGAGCGCACATTTACAAAGGATTGGGTCTCCATTGAACAAACAAATGTGTGAGAGCTTCTAAACAACCTTTGAATCTCTTTGACCTGAACCAGCTTTGGGAAGTAAGGACATTGTGTCTCCACCCTCACACAAGTGTGATGACACCCCTAAGTCATTAGAAGAAACTTTACTCTTTTTCCTACTTTTGTTTGTCGGATAAGCTATACCGTGGGAGTTGTAATGAGGCAGCAAGATCTAGTATATCTACACTTCATTCCACTTGTTATTCAGCTTGGAAATAATCCATGCCAAGCTTGGAAAGGAAGGAAAGGAAGACCATATCCCTTATGAAGACATAGCCCTCATAAGTCTTCATTTTCTTTCGATTTATTTCCCTAAGTATTTAATACTTTCTTTGGGGGTCCAACTTAGGTATATGTTTGTTCTTTGGGCCATTTGTGTAATAAGTAAACTTCATACTGAAGGCTCTTCATATATAAGGGTTAGATCTCAACTAGAAATCAAATGCGGAAGAGTTTTTCTTCTTTCTTATTCTTGAGTTATTTGAGCCAAAACCCTTCACACATAGAAGCCTAGCTCGGTGTTGAAGTTCTGGTTGTATCAAGAAGATTTCACAATTCTTGTGGTTCACCACATTAATACACCTTCACTCCATTGTTGAAACCTACATCCAACATCTCTTTAGGTTTCCTAGCACTAAACCTATGCTTCTACCCATTATTCAGCTTAAGATTAGATAGAGAATCTCTCTAATTCTCAGCTCAATATCCGGATCAAGCCTTGAAGAAGAAGCTTCTTGCTAGGTTGTTTTGTTTCTATATAGGGGTGGGCAAGTTTTGAGGACGAATATTCTAGAAGAGGGAAGGGATGATGGGCCCCAAGCCCTGGTGTGTACGAAAGAAGTACAAGAGTGCGCATTTACAAGGGATTGGGTCTCAATTGGATTCTCTATACAGCCAGACCCTAAGCCTAATTGGAGTTCACGTTTGACAATCTCCGAAAGCCGACTAGCCGTGAAGTATGAAGAAGACATCCAAGTATCAAGCTCGAGCTTACCCGGCCATCCGGATCATGTGAGAACTTCTAAACAACCTTTAAATCTCTTTGACCTGAACCAGCTTTGGGAAGTAAGGACATTGTGTCTCCACCCTCACACAAGTGTGAAGACACCCCTAAGTCATTAGAAGAAACTTTACTCTTTTTCCTACTTTTGTTTGTTCGATAAGCTATACCGTGGGAGTTGTAATGATGAAGCAAGATCTAGTATATCTACACTTCATTCCACTTGTTATTCGGTTTGGAAATAATCCATGCCAAGATTGGAAAGGAAGGAAGGGAAGACCATATCACTTATGAAGACATTGCGCTAATAAGTCTTCATTTTCTTTCCATTTATTTCCATACGTATTTAATACTTTGTTTGGGGGTCCAACATATGTATATGTTGGTTCTTTGGACCATTTGTGTAATAAGTAAACTTCAGACTAAAGGCTTTTCATATATAAGGGACTTAAACAGACTATAATGAGGATTAGATCTGAACTAGAAATCAAATATGGAAGAGTTTTTCTTTTTTCTTATTCTTCATTTATTCGAGCCAAAACCCTTCACACATAGAAGCCTAGCTCGGTGTTGAAGTTCTGGTTGTATCAAGAAGCTTTCACAATTCTTGTGGTTCACCACATCAATACACCTTCACTCCATTGTTGGAACCTAGATCGAGCATTTCTTTAGGTTTCCTAGCACTAAACCTCCGCTTCTATCCATTAGTCAGCTTAAGGTTAGATAGAGAATTTCTCCAATTCTCAGCTCCATATCCAGATCAAGCCTTGAAGAAGAATCTTCCTGCTAGGTTGTTTCGTTTCTATATAGGGTGTGGGCAAGTTTTGAGGACGAAAATTATAGAAGAGGGAACGGATGATGGGCCCCAAGCCCAGGCGCACACGAAAGAAGGAAGGGAGCGCGCACTTACAAGGGATTGGATCTCTATTGGACTCTCTATACAGCCAGACCCTAGGCCTAATTGGAGTCCATGTCTGACCATCTCCAGAAGCCGACTAGCCGTGAAGTATGAAGAAGACATCCAAAGATCAAGTTCGAGCGCACCCGGCCATCCGGGTTATGTGAGAGCTTCTAAATAACCTTTGAATGTCTTTGACTTTAACCAGCTTTAAAAGCAAGGACATTTTGTCTTCACCTTCACACTTGTGTGAAGACACCCCTAAGTCATTAGAAGGAACTTTACTCTTTTTCCTACTTCGGTTTGTCCGATGAGGTTTATCGGAGGGGTTGTAATGGGGCAGCAAGATCTAGTATATCTACACTTCATTCCACTTGTTATTCAGCTTGGAAATAATCCATGCCAAGCTTGGAAAGCGAAGGAAGGGAAGACCATATCCCTTATGAAGACATTGCGCTAATAAGTCTTCATTTCCTTTCGATTTATTTGCCTAAGTATTTAATACTTTCTTTGGGGGTCCAACTTGGGTATATGTTTGTTCTTTGGGCCATTTTTGTAATAAGTAAACTTCAGACTTAAGGCTATTCATATATAAGGGACTTAAACAGACTATAATGAGGATTAGATCTGAACTAGAAATCAAATGTGGAAGAGTTTTTCTTCTTTCTTATTCTTGAGTTATTCGAGCCAAAACCCTTCACACATAGAAGCCTAGCTCGGTGTTGAAGTTCTGGTTGTATCAAGAAGCTTTCACAATTCTTGTGGTTCATCACATCAATACACCTTCACTCCATTGTTGGAACCTAGATCGAGCATCTCTTTATGTTTCCTAGCACTAAACCTTCGCTTCTATCCATTATTCAGCTTAAGATTAGATAGAGAATCTCTCCAATTCTCAGCTCCATATCCGTATCAAGCCTTGAAGAAGGAGATTCCAGCTAGGTTGTTTCGTTTCTATATAAGGTGTGGGCAAGTTTTGAGGACGAAAATTATAGAAGAGGGAAGGGATGATGGGCCCCAAGCCCTAGCGCACACGAAAGAAGGAAGGGAGCGCACATTTACAAGGGATTGGGTCTCCATTGAACAAACAAATGTGTGAGAGCTTCTAAATAACCTTTGAATCTCTTTGACCTGAACCAGCTTTTGGAAGTAAGGACATTGTGTCTCCACCCTCACACAAGTGTGAAGACACCCCTAAGTCATTAGAAGAAACTTTACTCTTTTTCCTACTTCGGTTTGTCCGATGAGGTTTATCGGAGGGGTTGTAATGAGGCAGCAAGATCTAGTATATCTACACTTCATTCCACTTGTTATTCAGCTTGGAAATAATCCATGCCAAGCTTGGAAAGGAAGGAAGGGAAGACCATATCCCTTATGAAGACATAGCCCTCATCAGTCTTCATTTTCTTTCGATTTTTTCCCTAAGTATTTAATACTTTCTTTGGGGGTCCAACTTAGGTATATGTTTGTTCTTTGGGCCATTTTTGTAATAAGTAAACTTCAGACTTAAGGCTATTCATATATACGGGACTTAAACAGACTATAATGAGGATTAGATCTGAACTAGAAATCAAATGTGGAAGAGTTTTTCTTCTTTCTTATTCTTGAGTTATTCGAGCCAAAACCCTTCACACATAGAAGCGTAGCTCGGTGTTGAAGTTCTGGTTGTATCAAGAAGCTTTCACAATTCTTGTGGTTCACCACATCAATACACCTTCACTCCATTCTTGGAACCTAGATCGAGCATCTCTTTATGTTTCCTAGCACTAAACCTTCGCTTCTATCCATTATTCAGCTTAAGATTAGATAGAGAATCTCTCCAATTCTCAGCTCCATATCCATATCAAGCCTTGAAGAAGGAGATTCCTGCTAGGTTGTTTCGTTTCTATATAAGGTGTGGGCAAGTTTTGAGGACGAAAATTATAGAAGAGGGAAGGATGATTGGCCCCAAGCCCTGGCACACGAAAGAAGGAAGGGAGCACGCACTTACAAGGGATTGGATCTCTATTGGATTCTCTATACAGCCAGACCCTAAGCCTAATTGGAGTCCATGTCTGACCATCTCCAGAAGCCGACTAGCCGTGAAGTATGAAGAAGACATCCAAGGATCAAGCTCGAGCTCACCCGACCATCCGGATCATGTGAGAGCTTCTAAATAACCTTTGAATCTCTTTGACTTTAACCAGCTTTAAAAGTAAGGACATTTTGTCTTCACCTTCACACTTGTGTGAAGACACCCCTAAGTCATTAGAAGGAACTTTACTCTTTTTCCTACTTCGGTTTGTCCGATGAGGTTTATCGAAGGGGTTGTAATGAGGCAGCAAGATCTAGTATATCTACACTTCATTCCACTTGTTATTCAGCTTGGAAATAATCCATGCCAAGCTTGGAAAGCGAAGGAAGGGAAGACCATATCCCTTATGAAGACATTGCGCTAATAAGTCTTCATTTCCTTTCGATTTATTTGTCTAAGTATTTAATACTTTCTTTGGGGGTCCAGCTTAGGTATATGTTTGTTCTTTGGGCCATTTTTGTAATAAGTAAACTTCAGACTTAAGGCTATTCATATATAAGGGACTTAAAAAGACTATAATGAGGATTAGATCAGAACTAGAAATCAAATGTGGAAGAGTTTTTCTTCTTTCTTATTCTTGAGTTATTCGAGCCAAAACCCTTCACACATAGAAGCCTCGCTCGGTGTTGAAGTTCTGGTTGTATCAAGAAGCTTTCACAATTCTTGTGGTTCACCACATCAATACACCTTCACTCCATTCTTGGAACCTAGATCGAGCATCTCTTTAGGTTTCCTAGCACTAAACCTTCGCTTCTGTCCATTATTCAGCTTAAGATTAGATAGAGAATCTCTCCAATTCGCAGCTCCATATCCGGATCAAGCCTTGAAGAAGGAGCTTCCTGCTAGGTTGTTTCGTTTCTATATAGGGTGTGGGCAAGTTTTGAGGACGAAGATTATAGAAGAGGGAAGGATGATGGGCCCCAAGCCCTGGCACACGAAAGAAGGAAGGGAGCGCGCACTTACAAGGGATTGGATCTCTATTGGATTCTCTATACAGCCAGACCCTAAGCCTAATTGGAGTCCATGTCTAACCATCTCCAGAAGCCGACTAGCCGTGAAGTATGAAGAAGACATCCAAGGATCAAGCTCGAGCTCACCCGGCCATCCGGATCATGTGAGAGCTTCTAAATAACCTTTGAATCTCTTTGACTTTAACCAGCTTTAAAAGTAAGGACATTTTGTCTTCACCTTCACACTTGTGTGAAAACACCCCTAAGTCATTAGAAGGAACTTTACTCTTTTTCCTACTTCGGTTTGTCCGATGAGGTTTATCGGAGGGGTTGTAATGAGGCAGCAAGATCTAGTATATCTACACTTCATTCCACTTGTTATTCAGCTTGGAAATAATCCATGCCAAGCTTGGAAAGCGAAGGAATGGAAGACCATATCCCTTATGAAGACATTGCGCTAATAAGTCCTCATTTCCTTTCGATTTATTTGCCAAAGTATTTAATACTTTCTTTGGGGGTCCAACTTAGGTATATGTTTGTTCTTTGGGCCATTTTTGTAATAAGTAAACTTCAGACTTAAGGCTATTCATATATAAGGGACTTAAACAGACTATAATGTGGATTAGATCTGAACTAGAAATCAAATGTGGAAGAGTTTTTCTTCTTTCTTATTCTTGAGTTATTCGAGCCAAAACCCTTCACACATAGAAGCCTAGCTCGGTGTTGAAGTTCTGGTTGTATCAAGAAGCTTTCACAATTCTTGTGGTTCACCACATCAATACACCTTCACTCCATTGTTGGAACCTAGATCGAGCATCTCTTTATGTTTCCTAGCACTAAACCTTCGCTTCTATCCATTATTCAGCTTAAGATTAGATAGAGAATCTCTCCAATTCTCAGCTCCATATCCGTATCAAGCCTTGAAGAAGGAGATTCCTGCTAGGTTGTTTCGTTTCTATATAAGGTGTGGGCAAGTTTTGAGGACGAAAATTATAGAAGAGGGAAGGGATGATGGGCCCCAAACCCTAGCGCACACGAAAGAAGGAAGGGAGCGCACATTTACAAGGGATTGGGTCTCCATTGAACAAACAAATGTGTGAGAGCTTCTAAACAACCTTTGAATCTCTTTGACCTGAACCAGCTTTGGGAAGTAAGGACATTGTGTCTCCACCCTCACACAAGTGTGAAGACACCCCTAAGTCATTAGAAGAAACTTTACTCTTTTTCCTACTTTTGTTTGTCGGATAAGCTATACCGTGGGAGTTGTAATGAGGCAGCAAGATCTAGTATATCTACACTTCATTCCACTTGTTATTCAGCTTGGAAATAATCCATGCCAAGCTTGGAAAGGAAGGAAGGGAAGACCATATCCCGTATGAAGACATAGCCCTCATCAGTCTTCATTTTCTTTCGATTTATTTCCCTAAGTATTTAATACTTTCTTTGGGGGTCCAACTTAGGTATATGTTTGTTCTTTGGGCCATTTTTGTAATAAGTAAACTTCAGACTTAAGGCTATTCATATATAAGGGACTTAAACAGATTATAATGAGGATTAGATCTGAACTAGAAATCAAATGTGGTTGAGTTTTTCTTCTTTCTTATTCTTGAGTTATTCGAGCCAAAACCCTTCACACATAGAAGCCTAGCTCGGTGTTGAAGTTCTGGTTGTATCAAGAAGCTTTCACAATTCTTGTGGTTCACCACATCAATACACCTTCACTCCATTGTTGGAACCTAGATCGAGCATCTCTTTAAGTTTCCTAGCACTAAACCTTCGCTTCTATCCATTATTCAGCTTAAGATTAGATAGAGAATCTCTCCAATTCTCAGCTCCATATCCAGATCAAGCCTAGAAGAAGGAGCTTCCTGCTAGGTTGTTTCGTTTCTATATAAGGTGTGGGCAAGTTTTGAGGACGAAAATTATAGAAGAGGGAAGGGATGATGGGCCCCAAGCCCTAGCGCACACGAAAGAAGGAAGGGAGCGCACATTTACAAGGGATTGGGTCTCCATTGAACAAAAATGTGTGAAAGCTTCTAAACAACCTTTGAATCTCTTTGACCTGAACCAGCTTTGGGAAGTAAGGACATTGTGTCTCCACCCTCACACAAGTGTGAAGACACCCCTAAGTCATTAGAAGATAATTTACTCTTTTTCCTACTTTTGTTTGTCGGATAAGCTATACCGTGGGAGTTGTAATGAGGCAGCAAGATCTAGTATATCTAACTTCATTCCACTTGTTATTCAGCTTGGAAATAATCCATGCCAAGCTTGGAAAGGAAGGAAGGGAAGACCATATCCCTTATGAAGACATAGCCCTCATAAGTCTTCATTTTCTTTCGATTTATTTCCCTAAGTATTTAATACTTTCTTTGGGGGTCCAACTTAGGTATATGTTGGTTCTTTGGGCCATTTGTGTAATAAGTAAACTTCATACTGAAGGCTCTTCATATATAAGGGACTTTAAAAGACTATAATGGGGATTAGATCTCAACTAGAAATCAATTGCGAAAGAGTTTTTCTTCTTTCTTATTCTTGAGTTATTTGAGCCAAAACCCTTCACACATAGAAGTCTAGCTCGGTGTTGAAGTTCTGGTTGTATCAAGAAGATTTCACAATTCTTGTGGTTCACCACATTAATACACCTTCACTCCATTGTTAAAACCTACATCCAACATCTCTTTAGGTTTCCTAGCACTAAACCTATGCTTCTACCCATTATTCAGCTTAAGATTAGATAGAGAATCTCTTTAATTCTCAGCTCAATATCCGGATCAAGCCTTGAAGCAGAAGCTTCCTGCTAGGTTGTTTTGTTTCTATATAGGGGGTGGGCAAGTTTTGAGGACGAATATTCTAGAAGAGGGAAGGGATGATGGGCCGCAAGCCCTGGTGTGTACAAGGGATTGGGTCTCAATTGGATTCTCTATAGAGCCAGACCCTAAGCCTAATTGGAGTTCACGTCTGACCATCTCCGAAAGCCGACTAGCCGTGAAGTATGAAGAAGACATCCAAGTATCAAGCTCGAGCTTACCCGGCCATCCGGATCATGTGAGAGCTTCTAAACAACCTTTAAATCTCTTTGACCTGAACCAGCTTTGGGAAGTAAGGACATTGTGTCTCCACCCTCACACAAGTGTGAAGACACCCCTAAGTCATTAGAAGAAACTTTACTCTTTTTCCTACTTTTTTTTGTTCGATAAGCTATACCATGGGAGTTGTAATGATGAAGCAAGATCTAGTATATCTACACTTCATTCCACTTGTTATTCGGCTTGGAAATAATTCATGCCAAGATTGGAAAGGAAGGAAGGGAAGACCAAAACCCTTATGAAGACATTGCGCTAATAAGCCTTCATTTTCTTTCCATTTATTTCCATATGTATTTAATACTTTGTTTGGGGGTCCAACATATGTATATGTTGGTTCTTTGGACCATTTGTGTAATAAGTAAACTTCAGACTAAAGGCTTTTCATATATAAGGGACTTAAACAGACTATAATGAGGATTAGATCTGAACTAGAAATCAAATATGGAAGAATTTTCTTTTTTCTTATTCTTCATTTATTCGAGCCAAAACCCTTCACACATAGAAGCCTAGCTCGGTGTTGAAGTTCTGGTTGTATCAAGAAGCTTTCACAATTCTTGTGGTTCACCACATCAATACACCTTCACTCCATTGTTGGAACCTAGATCGAGCATCTCTTTAGGTTTCCTAGCACTAAACCTCCGCTTCTATCCATTAGTCAGCTTAAGGTTAGATAGAGAATTTCTCCAATTCTCAGCTCCCTATCCAGATCAAGCCTTGAAGAAGAATCTTCCTGCTAGGTTGTTTCGTTTCTATATAGGGTGTGGGCAATTTTGAGGACGAAAATTATAGAAGAGGGAACGGATGATGGTCCCCAAGCCCTGGCGCACACGAAAGAAGGAAGGGAGCGCGCACTTACAAGGGATTGGATCACTATTGGACTCTCTATACAGCCAGACCCTTGGCCTAATTGGAGTCCATGTCTGACCATCTCCAGAAGCCGACTAGCCGTGAAGTATGAAGAAGACATCCAAGGATCAAGTTCGAGCGCACCCGGCCATCCGGATTATGTGAGAGCTTTTAAATAACCTTTGAATGTCTTTGACTTTAACCAGCTTTAAAAGCAAGGACATTTTGTCTTCACCTTCGCACTTGTGTGAAGACACCCCTATGTCATTAGAAGGAACTTTACTCTTTTTCCTACTTCGGTTTGTCCGATGAGGTTTATCGGAGGGGTTGTAATGAGGCAGCAAGATCTAGTATATCTACACTTCATTCCACTTGTTATTCAGCTTGGAAATAATCCATGCTAAGCTTGGAAAACAAAGGAAGGGAAGACCATATCCCTTATGAAGACATTGCGCTAATAAGTCTTCATTTCCTTTCGATTTATTTGCCTAAGTATTTAATACTTTCTTTGGGGGTCCAACTTAGGTATATGTTGGTTCTTTGGGCCATTTGTGTAATAAGTAAACTTCAGACTTAAGGCTCTTCATATATAAGGGACTTAAACAGACTATAATGAGGATTAGATCTGAACTAGAAATCAAATGTGGAAGAGTTTTTCTTCTTTCTTATTCTTGAGTTATTCGAGCCAAAACCCTTCACACATAGAAGCCTAGCTCGGTGTTGAAGTTCTGGTTGTATCAAGAAGCTTTCACAATTCTTGTGGTTCACCACATCAATACACCTTCACTCCATTGTTGGAACCTAGATCGAGCATCTCTTTAGGTTTCCTAGCACTAAACCTCCGCTTCTATCCATTAGTCAGCTTAAGGTTAGATAGAGAATCTCTCCAATTCTCAGCTCCATATCCAGATCAAGCCTTGAAGAAGGAGATTCCTGCTAGGTTGTTTCGTTTCTATATAAGGTGTGGGCAAGTTTTGAGGACGAAAATTATAGAAGAGGGAAGGGATGATGGGCCCCAAGCCCTAGCGCACACGAAAGAAGGAAGGGAGCGCACATTTACAATGGATTGGGTCTCCATTGAACAAACAAATATGTGAGAGCTTCTAAACAACCTTTGAATCTTTTTGACCTGAACCAGCTTTGGGAAGTAAGGACATTGTGTCTCCACCCTCACATAAGTGTGAAGACACCCCTAAGTCATTAGAAGAAACTTTACTCTTTTTCCTACTTTTGTTTGTCGGATAAGCTATACCGTGGGAGTTGTAATGAGGCAGCAAGATCTAGTATATCTACACTTCATTCCACTTGTTATTCAGCTTGAAAATAATCCATGCCAAGCTTGGAAAGGAAGGAAGGGAAGACCATATCCCGTATGAAGACATAGCCCTCATCAGTCTTCATTTTCTTTCGATTTATTTCCCTAAGTATTTAATACTTTCTTTGGGGGTCCAGCTTAGGTATATGTTTGTTCTTTGGGCCATTTTTGTAATAAGTAAACTTCAGACTTAAGGCTATTCATATATAAGGGACTTAAACAGACTATAATGTGGATTAGATCTGAACTAGAAATCAAATGTGGAAGAGTTTTTCTTCTTTCTTATTCTTGAGTTATTCGAGCCAAAACCCTTCACACATAGAAGCCTAGCTCGGTGTTGAAGTTCTGGTTGTATCAAGAAGCTTTCACAATTCTTGTGGTTCACCACATCAATACACCTTCACTCCATTGTTGGAACCTAGATCGAGCATCTCTTTATGTTTCCTAGCACTAAACCTTCGCTTCTATCCATTATTCAGCTTAAGATTAGATAGAGAATCTCTCCAATTCGCAGCTCCATATCTGGATCAAGCCTTGAAGAAGGAGCTTCCTGCTAGGTTGTTTCGTTTCTATATAGGGTGTGGGCAAGTTTTGAGGACGAAAATTATAGAAGAGGGAAGGATGATGGGCCCCAAGCCCTGGCACACGAAAGAAGGAAGGGAGCGCGCACTTACAAGGGATTGGATCTCTATTGGATTCTCTATACAGCCAGACCCTAAGCCTAATTGGAGTCCATGTCTGACCATCTCCAGAAGCCGACTAGCCGTGAAGTATGAAGAAGACATCCAAGGATCAAGCTCGAGCTCACCCGGCCATCCGGATCATGTGAGAGCTTCTAAATAACCTTTGAATCTCTTTGACTTTAACCAGCTTTAAAAGTAAGGACATTTTGTCTTCACCTTCACACTTGTGTGAAGACACCCCTAAGTCATTAGAAGGAACTTTACTCTTTTTCCTACTTCGGTTTGTCCGATGAGGTTTATCGGAGGGGTTGTAATGAGGCAGCAAGATCTAGTATATCTACACTTCATTCCACTTGTTATTCAGCTTGGAAATAATCCATGCCAAGCTTGGAAAGCAAAGGAATGGAAGACCATATCCCTTATGAAGACATTGCGCTAATAAGTCTTCATTTCCTTTCGATTTATTTGCCAAAGTATTTAATACTTTCTTTGGGGGTCCAACTTAGGTATATGTTTGTTCTTTGGGCCATTTTTGTAATAAGTAAACTTCAGACTTAAGGCTATTCATATATAAGGGACTTAAACAGACTATAATGTGGATTAGATCTGAACTAGAAATCAAATGTGGAAGAGTTTTTTTTCTTTCTTATTCTTGAGTTATTCGAGCCAAAACCCTTCACACATAGAAGCCTAGCTCGGTGTTGAAGTTCTGGTTGTATCAAGAAGCTTTCACAATTCTTGTGGTTCACCACATCAATACACCTTCACTCCATTGTTGGAACCTAGATCGAGCATCTCTTTAGGTTTCCTAGCACTAAACCTCCGCTTCTATCCATTAGTCAGCTTAAGGTTAGATAGAGAATCTCTCCAATTCTCAGCTCCATATCCAGATCAAGCCTTGAAGAAGAATCTTCCTGCTAGGTTGTTTCGTTTCTATATAGGGTGTGGGCAAGTTTTGAGGACGAAAATTATAGAAGAGGGAAGGGATGATGGGCCCCAAGCCCTAGCGTGTACGAAAGAAGGACGGGAACGCGCATTTACAAGGAATCGGGTCTCCATTGGATTCTCTATACAACCAGACCCTAAGCCTAATTGGAGTTCACGTGTGACCATCTCCAGAAGCCGACAAGCCGTGAAGTATGAAGAACACATCCAAGTATCATGCTCGAGCTCACCCGGCCATCCGGATCATGTGAGAGCTTCTAAACAACCTTTGAATCTCTTTGACTTGAACCAGCTTTGGGAAGTAAGGACATTGTGTCTTCACCATCACACAAGTGTGAAGACACCCCTAAGTCATTAGAAGAAACTTTACTCTTTTTCCTACTTTTGTTTGTTCGATAAGCTATACCGTGGGAGTTGTAATGAGGCAGCAAGATCAAGTATATCTACACTTCATTCCACTTGTTATTCAGCTTGGAAATAATCCATGCCAAGATTAGAAAGGAAGGAAGGGAAGACCATATCCCTTATGAAGACATTGCGCTAATAAGTCTTCATTTTCTTTCCATTTATTTCCACATGTATTCAATACTTTGTTTGGGGGTCCAACATATGTATATGTTGGTTCTTTGGGCCATTTGTGTAATAAGTAAACTTCAGACTAAAGGCTTTTCATATATAAGGGACTTAAACAGACTATAATGAGGATTAGATCTGTACTAGAAATCAAATATGGAAGAGTTTTTCTTTTTTCTTATTCTTCATTTATTCGATCCAAAACCCTTTACACATAGAAGCCTAGCTCGGTGTTGAAGTTCTGGTTGTATCAAGAAGCTTTCACAATTCTTGTTGTTCACCACATCAATACACCTTCACCCCATTGTTGGAACCTAGATCGAGTATCTCTATAGGTTTCCTAGCACTAAACCTCCGCTTCTATCCATTAGTCAGCTTAAGGTTAGATAGAGAATCTCTCCATTTCTCAGCTCCATATCCAGATCATATTAATCAAGCATATCATCAAGGGAGCTTAGGGAAGATGGTTGGAATTGGGTGTTCGTACAAGTCCGTACGAATCCGTACAAGTCTGTACAAGTCCGTACGGATCCGTACAAGGCCGTACAAGACCGTACGACCTAAGGGAGCCTCCGGAACGTTTAAGGAAGTCTTGGAGAGTCTTGGAGAGTCTTCTAGAGTCTTCTAGAAGCTGGGCAATGTTCAGATCATGCACCAAGTCACTAGAGCGTCCAGGTGCATTGGGGCTTGTCCTTGGTCTTCCTTCTTATCCATTTGGTCAAGGAAGGGGCTGGAACTAGGCTGGAACAGGCAGGCATGGTCAAGGGCGCTCCCAAGACTACTCTCCTATTGGCTGGTTCAAATTAAAGTTAAACCTAGGTTCCCTTGTAATTCTCCTATAAATATGCTATGTAATTCACAAAGATCAATAAGAAATTCTTCTCTAATGTTCTACTATGGTTTTCCTTCTAATTTATCTCAAAATCTCTCATTTATAATCTCTAAAATCTAACATGGTATCAGAGCATTGATCTTGCTCCTATCTATTCCGCTTTATTCTTAATTATTCTCCATTATTTTCCATCATTTCTCCATCATTCTCCATCATTTCTCCATCATTCTCCATCATTTCTCCATCATTTCTCCATCAGTTCTTGTCATTTCTAGTCATTCTCCAAGCTTTTATTCTTTATTTTCTCCTTTCTCACGCTGCTAGCTTCATTTCTCTCTGAGAGAAATTCCTCAAATCCATTGGTGCTGAGTTGAGAAAGTTGCTAGCTTTGTGATTTTCACTTCTTTTTCTTCCTTTCACGTTGCTAGCTTCATTTCTCTCTGAGAGAAATTCCTCAAATCCATTGGTGCTGAGTTGAGAAAGTTGCTAGCTTTGTGATTAAACACCAAGAAGATCATGGAAAATCTAAAAACCATGATTATTCCGGTTACACTCAAAGGGATCAATTACTTGCTGTGGGCAAGAACAACAAAGACTGCTTTGTGTGGAAGAGGTTTGTGGAGACACATTGAGATCACACAAAACCCAAAAGAAGACACACAAGATGAAGAAAATGAGACCAAGACCGAGGAGGAAATCAAATGGTTTCAAGAGGACCAAACGGTGTTGGGTCTCCTTCAAAACTCACTAGACACATCAATCCTAGAGGCATACTCCTATTGTGACACGGCAAAGGAGCTTTGGGATACATTAAAGAATGTTTACGGGAACGTCTCCAACTTGACCCAGGTCTTTGAAGTGAAAAGGGCAATCAACAATCTCAACCAAGAGGATCTAGAATTTACTCAACACTTTGGGAAATTTAGATCTCTTTGGGCTAAATTAGAGATGTTACGTCCAAGCACTAAGGATTTTTCAATCATTGAAGAAAGGAGAGAACAAGATAAGGTCTTTGGTTTACTTCTCACACTCAATCCGGCATTTAATGACCTCATAAAACACATCTTGAGATCGGAGAAGCTCCCTAGCCTCGATGTAGTTTGTGCACAAATTCAAAAGGAACAAGGGTCCTTTGGTCTCTTTAGTAGAAAACAAGAACTCCCAACGGCTAATAAAGGCAATTACCAACCAAGTCATGGCTACAAAGGCAAGAATAGGAAAACATGCGATCATTGCAAGAAAGATGGTCATACAAGGGAGGATTGCTGGATCCTTCATCCACATCTCAAGCCCAAAGATTGGCAACCAAGGGAGTTCAAACCAAGGAAGTTTCAAGCTCATCAAGCACAAGAAGCGCCAAGCTCCTCAACCGCAACCAAACAACCTCAAACCGAAAACTCAAAGCAAGGAGATGAGATGGCCATGGTAGCATACTCGAATGACGTGGTGCGCAAGTCAGACCTAGAGGCACTCATTCGATCCATTGCTGCACTAAAGGAGTCCGGTATCACCTACTTTGCTACTAAACCTACTAAAACTAGCACTTCTCTTGTTATTGATTCCGGAGCTTCTCATCACATGATTAGTAATCCAAATTTGATTAGTAACATTAAAACTGCTAGTGGAAATGTAGTGATTGCTAATGGTGATAAAATACCGGTTAAAGGGATAGGAAGTTTAAGACTATTTGAGAAAGAATCTCAAGTTTTCTACATGCCATCTTTCACTTTGAATCTTGTATCGGTTAAGAGAGCTACTACTGATCTTGATGCTTATCCTATCTTTGGGCCTAATAGTTTCCATTTTCAGGATATTAAGACCGGAAGGGTTCTTGGAGAAGGAAACACAAAAGGAGACTTATACATCTTAGAAGATTCT
Source organism: Cardamine chenopodiifolia (assembly GCA_963922655.1). Taxonomy (NCBI): domain Eukaryota; kingdom Viridiplantae; phylum Streptophyta; class Magnoliopsida; order Brassicales; family Brassicaceae; genus Cardamine; species Cardamine chenopodiifolia. The sequence goes on along the minus strand of OZ000486.1, from coordinate 8,384,515 downwards.
TCAAACAATCCTACTTTATCAAGTTTTAATTCATGCTTAGCTAGTAGTTCTAATGCAATATGGCACGCTAGATTGGGACATCCTCACTCGCGTGCCTTGGAAATAATATTGCCTAATATTTCGTTTAATAACTCGGTTTGTGAGTCTTGTATTTTAGGAAAACATTGTAAAAGTGTATTTCCTAATTCCTCTACCATATATGAAAAATGTTTTGATTTGGTCCACTCGGATGTATGGACTTCCCCATGTTTATCAAGAGATAATAATAAGTACTTTGTGACATTTATTGATGAAAAGTCGAAATACACTTGGATCACCTTAATGCCATCTAAAGATAGAGTATTTGACGCTTTCATTAATTTTCAGAACTACATTACTAATCAATTCAAAACAAATCTTAAGGTACTTCGAACGGATAATGGAGGGGAATATACAAGCCACAAATTCAAAGAACACTTAGCTAAGCATGGAATAATCCACCAAACAAGCTGCCCATACACACCTCAACAAAATGGTGTAGCTGAAAGAAAGAATAGGCATCTCATGGAAGTAGCTAGAGCCATGATGTTCCATTTCAACCTGCCAAGAAACTTCTGGGGAGATGCAGTCATGACGGCCTGCTATCTTATCAACCGAATTCCAACAAGAGTGTAAGAATTAGAGAGATTATGCGGAATATAAGAGATTAAACATGAGAGAATAATGTAAATGACATGGAGAATATGCAAGTATGAACTAAGAGAATAAGCATGTAAATGAGACTAAGGAGAATAAAATGAGAGAGATTTCGTGGAGAATGAGAGAATGGGACCCCAAAGGGTCTAACATTTCATTGATAATGAGGCATTACATTTATAGAGAAAAATCTAGGGTTTTCTCTAAGTAAATTCAAAATGCAACAACCAATAGAAATGTTTTAATTCAAACTAGCCAATAAGGGCTTAGTCTTGGAGGCTCCTTTTGACCATGTGGATAAGATTGCCAGCCTTGCTCCAGCCCTCCTTGCTTTGACCGGTTGGATAAGGTTGCATTGGGACACTCCTTTGGCTAGATTCATTGCCAACTATCCATGTCCTTTTGCACCCGAGTTTTGCACGATCCCCAAATCCTGAAAATACTTTATCCCGAGTTTTGCACATTCTTGTTTCTTCATTTTAGGATTTTTGGAGACATTTTAGGGAATTCCGGATTTTGCACGGTCCGTACAATTTGTACAGTCCGTACAAAATCCGTACGGTCGGGATAGTTTGGTCTTGCAAGGCCTGGCTGGTCTTCTTGATCAATACTCCCCCTCAAACTTAGCCATAGTGAACTTGAGAATGGAGGCTAAGTTTGGAGTGACCCGTGAGTGCCACCTCATTAAAAACCTTATAAGGAAAACCCTTTGGGACAAAACCTTATAAGGGAAAAAGAGTATGGCCTTCACGGATCTAGGGGACCTTTGACCGAGGACATGAAAAGGTCTTGTAACCTTTGTGAAGAATGTCGCAACTTAATCTTCACTTGTTGTAGTCTTGCAAGGATTTGTTGATTTCATTCTTTGGTAATCACTTCGGTCTTCCTCTTGGGTTCACCACGCTTGAGTCTTAGCTCTCGGGTCATCCTTCTTGGGTTCACCATTTGTGGATTCCAAATCTTGATCAATGCTTTGAATGCTCCCCCTCACGATCGGCTTGAGAATAAGGAAAGACGATCTTTTGGGTTTGAAGTCCTTTATGCACATTGCTCCTTGCAAGAAAAATTGACAAAATTTATCAATTTATTCCAATTTTAATGGTAGAAATGATCACACTTTGCATAGAGAATTTAAATGGAGAGAGAGGATAGAAACAACCTAATTCCTTTGGATGTTGGTTTCTTCCTCTTTGTTGATTTATTGGGTTGGGGAGAACCACTTGTGTATGCTCTGATTTTATCTCCTTATTTTCCTCACTTCCGAAAGATAAACCAACCTTAAGGTGAGTATGATCTATACAACTTGGTTTTCTTCATGGTGATGGAGATGCCTTAGCTTCGTTTCCAATTCACATGCCTCTTTGCTTTGTCTCAACCATTGCCCTTGTCTTTGCGAGCTTGTCTTTGCAAGCTTGTCTTTGCAAGCTTGTCTTTGCAAGTGACCCGGTTTTGATCTTTAGTAAAGTGTCCCGTCTTGTAGTGGGACAATTTGTCTCCTATGATGCGGTCCTTCTATCAACTCGTCCACAAGTGAGCACGAACCTACAACTTGTTTCCAACGGTGCGGCCCCTCTATCAACTTGTCCATGAGTGAGCACGAACCTTCAACATCTTTTAGTGCGGTGCGGTCTAGTCTCAACTCGGCTTGGTTTGCTTAAAGATTCTTGCCTTCTTTTCGGTTCTTTCTCCCCCTCAAGCTTGGTTGGAGGGACTCCGAAAGGCAAGCTTGAAAAACGTAAAAGATGAACACTTCAAACCGGTACCAAATGAACACTAACTCCCACAGCTTCCTTGTGTCACCAATCATACTTCTTTACTTCATTTAATCTTCATTTGGCCTCTTCATTATCTAATACTTCCCCGTTAGAATATTCACGCTTTCTTCTTCTAAACCTTCATCATGAGATTTAAAATTTTAAAGTACTCAACGTGAGGGATAAGAAAGTTTAGATGAAAGATAGATTGCAAATAAGAGAAACTAAAGAAACAAGATTAAAAAAATAATTGGTACACTAAGTATATTGGAAAATATTAGTGTTTAGAGAGTAGCCTTTTATGCTAAACCGGTTAGGATAGTGACTTGTTGTTGAACCATTGTTTTGATTGGTCGATCTTCTTGAGATTTGACCTCTTCTTCCACCACTCACATTCTTCCATTCCTAAGAAAAACAAAAGTTAGTGGTTGGGATTTTTTCTCTTCATGGCTCTTCACCACAAAGGACTTTACTCTCATTTGAGAGATTGGATTCTAGCGATGGTCTTTGGAATTATCCACTTGTTTTAACAAGAATGGAAAACTTTAAACCAAAGCCTATCCTTTTGAGAAAATAAAACCGGATGAATCAATGTCATTAATTGTTTTTCATTCATAAGAAAGAAAACTGACTAAGATTCATCCCTTTTTTTTTTTTGAAAATTTTTACCAAGGACTTAGTAAATACTAGAGGTCCAATGTTTTTGAAAACTTGGATTTAAAGAACTTGGATTCATCATGCCTTCTTGATTTAACTTCTATGAGTAAATCAAGCCATGGTTCACTTCTTTAATCCCAAAAGAGTTTGGATTCATCATGCCTTCTTGACTTTAACTCCAATGAGTAAATCAGGTCATGGTTCACCTCTTTTAACACAAAAGAATTTGGATCCATCATGCCTTCTCAATTTTAACTCCAACGAGCCAAAATAGGTCATGGTTCACTTCTTTTGGTTTCTAAGGGTTTGGATTCACTCAAGGTTCTCTAGCATTCGAGTTTCAACGAGGCTCTCATCCAACTTTGGATTTGGATCCATCTCGGTTCCCTAGCTTCGGATTCAACAAGGTTCACTACCCCTTTTTTTTCTTTTCTTAAATAGAACAACCAAGGATTCCTTAAAACACTCTTCCCAAACAAACAAGTACAGAAGAGATTGGAATCCAATAAGAATTTTTAAGAAAAATTGAAAAAAATAACCTAGGACTCAAACATGTTTGGAAGTAGTCCAAGATTTTCTACCAAAGGATTTGGATTCATCAAGGTTCTCTAGCTTTTGGATTCAACGAGGTTCTCTTCCTTTGGAATTTGAAAACAAAGAGATTTGGATTCATCAAGGTTCTCTAGCTTTTGGATTCAACGAGGTTCTCTTCCTTTGGAATTTGAAAACAAAGAGATTTGGATTCATCAAGGCTTTGTGCTTATGCTCATAATAGCATAGCTTTACCAAGGTTCTCTTCTCTTTTCAAGACGGGACTTGGATTCAACATGGCTTTATGCTTATGCTTATGGAAACATAGCTTTACCAAAGTTCTCTTCCCACAAAACAAGGATTATGATTCATCAAAGTTTTATACTTAAACTCATAAGAGCAAAGTTTTACCAAGGTTCTCTACCTTTAAAACACGGATACAACATGATTAAATATGCTTAAATCCATAAGAATCAAGTAATTTTAATCATGGTTCACTAATTGAAATTGCTTCAAACCACTAAAAAAAACTCAAAAACATAAAATACGATGGAGTTACGTATTTCTTCATTCCATAAGAAAGAAAAATACAATCCAAGGTTTTAACTTTGTAAAAATTGTGGTTTGAGCTTTAAAATCAAGAAATGACTTGGAGATGAAAATGGGGCTTAAAAAGGAATAGATTATAGAATGAGGCACCAGCAAATCATGGTTCTAAGTGTATTCATTTCCAAAAAATGGAAGCACTAGACGAATCCATGAATAAGCAATTAAGGCAGCCTTTAATCTCCATTTTTATGTAATTTTTCACTACAGCCCCCATTTATTTCTCTTCATTGTCACTAGAAACACTAAGTTAGCAACTTTCACAACTCAAGAACCAATGGTTTTGAGGAATAACTCTCAGAGTGAAAAAGGCTAACAAAGTGTATGAAAATAAAAGAATAAGAAGAAAGAGATTAAGGACGCATTTAAGGACCTTAATGCTCTGATACCATGTAAGAATTAGAGAGATTATGCGGAATATAAGAGATTAAACATGAGAGAATAATGTAAATGACATGGAGAATATGCAAGTATGAACTAAGAGAATAAGCATGTAAATGAGACTAAGGAGAATAAAATGAGAGAGATTTCGTGGAGAATGAGAGAATGGGACCCCAAAGGGTCTAACATTTCATTGATAATGAGGCATTACATTTATAGAGAAAAATCTAGGGTTTTCTCTAAGTAAATTCAAAATGCAACAACCAATAGAAATGCTTTAATTCAAACTAGCCAATAAGGGCTTAGTCTTGGAGGCTCCTTTTGACCATGTGGATAAGATTGCCAGCCTTGCTCCAGCCCTCCTTGCTTTGACCGGTTGGATAAGGTTGCATTGGGACACTCATTTGGCTAGATTCATTGCCAACTATCCATGTCCTTTTGCACCCGAGTTTTGCACGATCCCCAAATCCTGAAAATACTTTATCCCGAGTTTTGCACATTCTTGTTTCTTCATTTTAGGATGTTTGGAGACATTTTGGGGAATCCCGGATTTTGCACGGTCCGTACAATTTGTACAGTCCGTACAAAATCCGTACGGTCGGGATGGTTTGGTCTTGCAAGGCCTGGCTGGTCTTCTTGATCAATACTCCCCCTTTGAAGTTTTAAATCACAATAAACCCTTTATCAATCACTTACGGGTTCTTGGATGTTTGTGTTTTGTATTTGTCCCAGGTACTCAGAGGGACAAACTAGAAGCCAAAAGCACAAGATGTGTATTCATAGGCTATTCTACTACTCAAAAGGGGTATAAGTGTTATGACCCTATCCGGAAGTGTACCCTGGTTTCAAGAGACGTGAAGTTCATAGAAAACCAAGGATACTTTGACAAGAAGCAGAATTCGGATAATGTTAAAGACCTAGCCCGCTCTCCTTCAGATAGAGCCGTCAGCTTAGAGTTCATACTCAATCATCTGGGAAATCCTGCTCCAAGGGACTCTCATCAAGAGCAACCGGAGCAGGAACCGCAAGGAGGACCAAATTCCGAAAATAACAATGAAGAGGAAGCAAACAACTTAGATAATGGTAATCAAGAACAAGCTCATCATGAAGAAGAAGTCACTGGAGGAATGGAGCCAATGGTTAGTCAAGACCATGAGAGTGAAGAAATTAGTGCTCCTCAGCTTAGAAGAAGCACAAGGCTGAAGTATGGACCAGATCATTGGAAACAAACAAGGGTCTATTACAACAGCCAAGCCGTGGCTCATCCTCTCCAAGCGGTCTGTTCTCTTGCCCTCTTGCCATCAGAACACCAAGCATTCCTTGGGAAGATTGATCAACACCAAATTCCGAGCTCCTATGAAGAAGCAAAAGAACACAAAGAATGATTAGCTGCGGTGGATGCTGAGATAAGAGCAATGGATAAGAATCATACTTGGGATGAAACAGAGCTTCCAAAGGGAAAGAAGGCAGTAAGTTCCAAGTGGGTATTTACAATAAAATACCAATTTAATGGGGAGATTGAGCGGTACAAAGCCAGATTGGTAGCCAGAGGTTTCACCCAGACATATGGAGCTGATTATACCGATACCTTTGCGCCCGTGGCAAAGCTTCACACAGTTAGGGTTATCTTGTCCTTAGCCACAAATCTATCATGGGATCTATGGCAAATGGACGTGAAGAACGCCTTTCTTCAAGGAGAATTGGAAGAAGAAGTGTACATGACTCCACCACCTGGATTAGAGCACACAATCAGCCCCGGAAAAGTCCTAAGGTTAAGAAAGGCAATTTATGGTCTAAAGCAATCACCAAGGGCCTGGTATCATAAACTGAGCTTCACTCTTGTTGCTCGAGGATTTAGCCGGTCAGAAGCCGACCATACCTTGTTCACTCACCAGAGCTCCCGTGGGCTTATTGTGGTATTGGTTTATGTGGATAACTTGATCATCTCAGGTAGTGATCAAGTTGGGGTTCAAGAAACCAAATCCTTCCTTAAGTCTGTTTTGATATCAAGGACTTGGGAGAACTCAAGTATTTCCTAGGGATAGAGATATGCCGATCCACGGAAGGCCTATTTCTATCACAAAGGAAATATTCTCTTGATTTATTGCAGGAGACAGGAAAGCTAGGATCCAAACCAGCTAAGACTCCACTTGAAGATGGCTACAAGGTCAAGAGAAAAGGGGAGAAAGAAGATGATCCGCTTGACAAGCCATTTGAAGACCCAGCACAATATCGGCGCCTAGTTGGTAAGCTCATCTACTTGACTATTACACGGCCTGACTTATGTTTTGCTGTGAATCAGGTTAGCCAACATATGAAAAAACCAACCGTGCATCATTGGAACATGGTGGAAAGAATTTTGAGATACATCAAAGGATCACCAGGCCAAGGAATCTGGATGGGTTAGAATGGCAACACTGAGATAGTTGGATATTGCGATGCAGACTATGCTGGAGACACTATGGATAGAAAGTCCACAACTGGCTACTGTACTTTCATTGGAGGCAATCTAGTGACTTGGAAGTCTAAGAAGCAGAAGGTTGTGTCATGCTCGAGTGCAGAGTCAGAATATAGAGCAATGAGGAAGCTGACAAATGAATTAGTTTGGTTGAAAGCACTTCTCAAAGATCTCGGCATAGAAACTTCAAGTCCTATCACGATGCATTGTGACAATCAGGCAGCCATTCATATAGCAACGAATCCAGTATTTCACGAGAGGACCAAGCACATTGAGATCGACTGCCACAAGGTTAGAGAGAAGATCATAGAAGGAGTGATACTTCCATGCTACACCAAGAGTGAAGACCAGCTGGCTGACATCTTCACCAAGGCTGTTAGCCTCAAAGTTTGCAACCACATCCATAGCAAACTTGGGTTAGTAGACCTTACTCATCCTTGATAATACTTGCCTCTTCCGGGAAGACCACACTCTTTTTCCCTTCCCAAGGTTTTGTCCCACTGGGTTTTCCTTGATAAGGTTTTTAATGAGGTGGTAGTCCCGGTTCCCAAACTTAGCCTTCATTCCGACACTCCGGCTAAGTTTGAGGGGGAGTATTAATCAAGCATATCATCAAGGGAGCTTAGGGAAGATGGTTGGATTTGGGTGTCCGTACAAGTCCGTACGGATCCGTACAAGTCAGTACAAGTCCATACAAGTCCGTACGGATCCGTACAAGGCCGTACAAGACCGTACAAGACCGTACGACCTAAGGGAGCCTCCGGAACGTTTAAGAAAGTCTTGGAGAGTCTTAGAGAGTCTTCTAGAGTCTTCTAGAAGCTGGGCAATGTTCGGATCATGCACCGAGTCACTAGAGCGTCCAGGTGCATTGGGGCTTGTCCTTGGTCTTCCTTCTTATCCATTTGGTCAAGGAAGGGGCTGGAACCAGGCTGGAACAGGCTGGCATGGTCAAGGGCGCTCCCAAGACTACTCTCCTATTGGCTGGTTCAAATTAAAGTTAAACCTAGGTTCCCTTGTAATTCTCCTATAAATATGCTATGTAATTCACAAAGATCAATAAGAAATTCTTCTCTAATGTTCTACTATGGTTTTCCTTCTAATTTATCTCAAAATCTCTCATTTATAATCTCTAAAATCTAACAGATCAAGCCTTGAAGAAGAAACTTCCTGCTAGGTTGTTTCGTTTCTATATAGGGTGTGGGCAAGTTTTGAGGACGAAAATTATAAAAGAGGGAAGAGATGATGGGCCCCAAACCCTGGCGCACACGAAAGAAGGAAGGGAGCACGCACTTACAAGGGATTGGATCTCTATTGGATTCTCTATACAGCCAGACCCTAGGCCTAATTGGAGTCCATGTCAGACCATCTCCAGAAGCCGACTAGCCGTGAAGTATGAAGAAAACATCCAACGATCAAGCTCGAGCTCACCCGGCCATCCGGATCATGTGAGAGCTTCTAAATAAGCTTTGAATCTCTTTGACTTTAACTAGCTTTAAAAGTAAGGACATTTTGTCTTCACCTTCACATTTGTGTGAAGACACCCCTAAGTCATTAGAAGAAACTTTACTCTTTTTTCTACTTCGGTTTGTCCGATGAGGTTTATCGGAGGGGTTGTAATGAGGCAGCAAGATCTAGTATATCTACACTTCATTCCACTTGTTATTCAGCTTGGAAATAAACCATGCCAAGCTTGGAAAGGAAAGGAAGGGAAGACCATATCCCTTATGAAGACATTGCGCTAATAAGTCTTCATTTCCTTTCGATTTATTTGCCTAAGTATTTAATACTTTCTTTGGGGGTCCAAATTAGGTATATGTTGGTTCTTTGGGCCATTTGTGTAATAAGTAAACTTCAGACTTAAGGCTCTTCATATATAAGGGACTTAAACAGACTATAATGAGGATTAGATCTGAACTAGAAATCAAATGTGGAAGAGTTTTTCTTCTTTCTTATTCTTGAGTTATTCGAGCCAAAACCCTTCACACATAGAAGCCTAGCTCGGTGTTGAAGTTCTGGTTGTATCAAGAAGCTTTCACAATTCGTGTGGTTCACCACATCAATACACCTTCACTCCATTGTTGGAACCTAGATCGAGCATCTCTTTAGGTTTCCTAGCACTAAACCTTCGCTTCTGTCCATTATTCAGCATAAGATTTGATAGAGAATCTCTCCAATTCGCAGCTCCATATCCGGATCAAGCCTTGAAGAAGGAGCTTCCTGCTAGGTTGTTTCGTTTCTATATAGGGTGTGGGCAAGTTTTGAGGACGAAAATTATAGAAGAGGGAAGGATGATGGGCCCCAAGCCCTGGCACACGAAAGAAGGAAGGGAGCGCGCACTTACAAGGGATTGGATCTCTATTGGATTCTCTATACAGCCAGACCCTAAGCCTAATTAGAGTCCATGTCTGACCATCTCCAGAAGCCGACTAGCCGTGAAGTATGAAGAAGACATCCAAGGATCAAGCTCGAGCTCACCCGGCCATCCGGATCATGTGAGAGCTTCTAAATAACCTTTGAATCTCTTTGACTTTAACCAGCTTTAAAAGTAAGGACATTTTGTCTTCACCTTCACACTTGTATGAAGACACCCCAAAGTCATTAGAAGGAACTTTACTCTTTTTCCTACTTCGGTTTGTCCGATGAGGTTTATCGGAGGGGTTGTAATGAGGCAGCAAGATCTAGTATATCTACACTTCATTCCACTTGTTATTCAGCTTGGAAATAATCCATGCCAAGCTTGGAAAGCGAAGGAAGGGAAGACCATATCCCTTATGAAGACATTGCGCTAATAAGTCTTCATATCCTTTTGATTTATTTGCCTAAGTATTTAATACTTTCTTTGGGGGTCCAAATTAGGTATATGTTTGTTCTTTGGGCCATTTTTGTAATAAGTAAACTTCAGACTTAAGGCTATTCATATATAAGGGACTTAAACAGACTATAATGAGGATTAGATCTGAACTAGAAATCAAATGTGGAAGAGTTTTTCTTTTTTCTTATTCTTCATTTATTCGAGCCAAAACCCTTCACACATAGAAGCCTAGCTCGGTGTTGATGTTCTGGTTGTATCAAGAAGCTTTCACAATTCTTGTGGTTCACCACATCAATACACCTTCACTCCATTGTTGGAACCTAGATCGAGCATCTCTTTATGTTTCCTAGCACTAAACCTTCGCTTCTATCCATTATTCAGCTTAAGATTAGATAGAGAATCTCTCCAATTCTCAGCTCCATATCCGTATCAAGCCTTGAAGAAGGAGCTTCCTGCTAGGTTGTTTCGTTTCTATATAAGGTGTGGGCAAGTTTTGAGGACGAAAATTATAGAAGAGGGAAGGGATGATGGGCCCCAAGCCCTAGCGCACACGAAAGAAGGAAGGGAGCGCACATTTACAAGGGATTGGGTCTCCATTGAACAAACAAATGTGTGAGAGCTTCTAAACAACCTTTGAATCTCTTTGACCTGAACCAGCTTTGGGAAGTAAGGACATTGTGTCTCCACCCTCACACAAGTGTGAAGACACCCCTAAGTCATTAGAAGAAACTTTACTCTTTTTCCTACTTTTGTTTGTCGGATAAGCTATACCGTGGGAGTTGTAATGAGGCAGCCAGATCTAGTATATCTACACTTCATTCCACTTGTTATTCAGCTTGGAAATAATCCATGCCAAGCTTGGAAAGGAAGGAAGGGAAGACCATATCCCTTATGAAGACATAGCCCTCATAAGTCTTCATTTTCTTTCGATTTATTTCCCTAAGTATTTAATACTTTCTTTGGGGGTCCAACTTAGGTATATGTTGGTTCTTTGGGCCATTTGTGTAATAAGTAAACTTCATACTGAAGGCTCTTCATATATAAGGGACTTTAAAAGACTATAATGAGGATTAGATCTCAACTAGAAATCAAATGCGGAAGAGTTTTTCTTCTTTCTTATTCTTGAGTTATTTGAGCCAAAACCCTTCACACATAGAAGCCTAGCTCGGTCTTGAAGTTCTGGTTGTATCAAGAAGATTTCACAATGTTAGATTTTAGAGATTATAAATGAGAGCTTTTGAGATAAACTAGAAGAAACACCATAGTAGAATATTAGAGAAGAATTTCTTATTGATCTTTGTGAAATACATAGCATATTTATAGGAGAATTACAAGGGAACCTAGGTTTAACTTTAATTTGAACCAGCCAATAAGAGTGTAGTCTTTGGGCGTCCTTGACCATGCCAGCCTGTTTCCAGCCCCTTCCTTGACCAAATCGATAAGAAGGAAGACCAAGGACAAGGTGCCAATGCACCTGGACACTCAAGTGGCTTGGTGCATGGTCCAAACGTTTCCAAGCTTCTAGAAGACTCTCGAAGGCTTCCTCAAATGTTCCGGAGGCTCGCTAAGGTTGTACGGTCTTGTACGGCCTTGTACGGATCCGTACGGACTTGTACGGACTTGTACGGACACCCAAATCCAACCATCTTCCCTACGCTCCCTTGATGATAAGCTTGATTAATACACAATTCTTGTGGTTCACCACATTAATCCACCTTCACTCCATTGTTGAAACCTACATCCAACATCTCTTTAGGTTTCCTAGCACTAAACCTATGCTTCTACCCATTATTCAGCTTAAGATTAGATAAAGAATCTCTCTAATTCTCAGCTCAATATCCGGATCAAGCCTTGAAGAAGAAGCTTCCTGCTAGGGTTTTTTGTTTCTATATAGGGGGTGGGCAAGTTTTGAGGACGAATATTCTAGAAGAGGGAAGGGATGATGGGCCCCAAGCCCTGGTGTGTACGAAAGAAGTACAAGAGCGCGCATTTACAAGGGATTGGGTCTCAATTGGATTCTCTATACAGCCAGACCCTAAGCCTAATTGGAGTTCACGTCTGACTATCTCCGAAAGCCGACTAGCCGTGAAGTATGAAGAAGACATCCAAGTATCAAGCTCGAGCTTACCCGGCCATCCGGATCATGTGAGAGCTTCTAAACAACCTTTAAATCTCTTTGACCTGAACCAGCTTTGGGAAGTAAGGACATTGTGTCTCCACCCTCACACAAGTGTGAAGACACCCCTAAGTCATTAGAAGAAACTTTACTCTTTTTTCTACTTCGGTTTGTCCGATGAGGTTTATCGGAGGGGTTGTAATGAGGCAGCAAGATCTAGTATATCTACACTTCATTCCACTTGTTATTCAGCTTGGAAATAATCCATGCCAAGATTGGAAAGGAAGGAAGGGAAGACCATATCCCTTATGAAGACATTGCGCTAATAAGTCTTCATTTTCTTTCCATTTATTTCCATATGTATTTAATACTTTGTTTGGGGGTCCAACATATGTATATGTTGGTTTTTTGGACCATTTGTGTAATAAGTAAACTTCAGACTAAAGGCTTTTCATATATAAGGGACTTAAACAGACTATAATGAGGATTAGATCTGAACTAGAAATCAAATATGGAAGAGTTTTTCTTTTTTCTTATTCTTCATTTATTCGAGCCAAAACCCTTCACACATAGAAGCCTAGCTCGGTGTTGAAGTTCTGGTTGTATCAAGAAGCTTTCACAATTCTTGTGGTTCACCACATCAATACACCTTCACTCCATTGTTGGAACCTAGATCGAGCATCTCTTTAGGTTTCCTAGCACTAAACCTCCGCTTCTATCCATTAGTCAGCTTAAGGTTAGATAGAGAATTTCTCCAATTCTCAGCTCCATATCCAGATCAAGCCTTGAAGAAGAATCTTCCTGCTAGGTTGTTTCGTTTCTATATAGGGTGTGGGCAAGTTTTGAGGACGAAAATTATAGAAGAGGGAACAGATTATGGGCCCCAAGCTCTGGCGCACACGAAAGAAGGAAGGGAGCGCGCACTTACAAGGGATTGGATCTCTATTGGATTCTCTATACAGCCAGACCCTAGGCCTAATTGGAGTCCATGTCTGACCATCTCCAGAAGCCGACTAGCCGTGAAGTATGAAGAACACATCCAAGTATCATGCTCGAGCTCACCCGGCCATCCGGATTATGTGAGAGCTTCTAAATAACCTTTGAATGTCTTTGACTTTAACCAGCTTTAAAAGCAAGGACATTTTGTCTTCACCTTCACACTTGTGTGAAGACACCCCTAAGTCATTAGAAGGAACTTTACTCTTTTTCCTACTTCGGTTTGTCCGATGAGGCTTATCGGAGGGGTTGTAATGAGGCAGCAAGATCTAGTATATCTACACTTCATTCCACTTGTTATTTAGCTTGGAAATAATCCATGCCAAGCTTGGAAAGCAAAGGAAGGGAAGACCATATCCCTTATGAAGACATTGCGCTAATAAGTCTTCATTTCCTTTCGATTTATTTGCCTAAATATTTAATACTTTCTTTGGGGGTCCAACTTAGGTATATGTTGGTTCTTTGGGCCATTTGTGTAATAAGTAAACTTCAGACTTAAGGCTCTTCATATATAAGGGACTTAAACAGACTATAATGAGGATTAGATGTGAACTAGAAATCAAATGTGGAAGAGTTTTTCTTCTTTCTTATTCTTTAGTTATTCGAGCCAAAACCCTTCACACATAGAAGCCTAGCTCGGTGTTGAAGTTCTGGTTGTATTAAGAAGCTTTCACAATTCTTGTGGTTCACCACATCAATACACCTTCACTCCATTGTTGGAACCTAGATCGAGCATCTCTTTAGGTTTCCTAGCACTAAACCTCCACTTCTATCCATTAGTCAGCTTAAGGTTAGATAGAGAATCTCTCCAATTCTCAGCTCCATATCCAGATTAAGCCTTGAAGAAGAATCTTCCTGCTAGGTTGTTTCGTTTCTATATAGGGTGTGGGCATGTTGAGAATATGGATGAGAAGGCATACATGGGAAGTAGCAATGCGAGTTCACATAATAACAAAGGCAAGGAGCTGGAGTGCATAGCAAGTATCTGGGAACTTGGCGAATGCTCTAAGACTAAGGGAGAAGTGCCGTATGCAACAAGTAAGGAAAAGAGTGGAGCTGATGATTTAATGAGTGGCAAAACTAGACATTGGGATGTAACTAGAAGGAAGGATTCTTGGTTGAATTCTAAGCAGATCAAAGGGTTGAAAAACCAAGAAGAAGCACATGAGGAGCCATTGGGTAAAGGCAAGCTCCTTGCTCCTCACCCAAAGAAGAAACACGCCCAGGCCTTGATCTTAGCATGTTTAACCATTTTAGGAAGTTAAAGGTGTTAGTCTTTTAACCATTGTAAATTCCTGTGTCTTGTTGTTTGAATTTTTTCTCTTACATATATGCAATGTAAACCGAGCTGAATTGAGATAATAACAAGAAAAAATATTCCAGAAATCTCTCTCAACCATCTTCAATCTCATTGAGTTCTTGATATTTTCTAATTCTAGTTTATTCTCCTTAAAATCAACATGGTATCAGAGCATGTTTAGAGATCCTTGAAAATCTTCTAAACTGTTTCTTTCTCATCTAAAACTTTCTCTCTCAGATTTTTTCTTGTTCCTTTATTTCTCTCCATATTCTCAAGCTGGTTATTGAAGATAAGAAAGAAAACCTATGGAGATGCAGAAACAAGTTGTACTGCCGGTTGTCTTCAAAGGGAGCAACTACTTGCTGTGGTCAAGGACCACAAGAACTGCTCTAAGAAGCAGAGGTCTATGGAGTTATGTGGAAACTCCAGAGGAGGTAGCTGGAGAAGGAGCAGCAGGTGATGGCGTTGTGAAGGGGCAGAAGTGGGAGCAAGAAGACCAACAAGTTCTTGCAGTGCTCCAGAGCTCTCTAGAGCCATCAATACTCGCTGCTTACTCCTACTGTGAGACAGCCAAGGAGCTGTGGGACACACTCAAAGGAGTGTATGGAGACATCTCAAACATTTCTAGGATTTTTGAGGTGAAGAAAGCGTTGAATGACCTTCAGCAAGATGGAAAGGCATTCAAGGATCTATTTGGGGTATTTAAAGGCTTATGGGCTGAGCTTGAGATGCTCAGGCCAGCAACAAATGACCCCAAGGAATTGAATGAGAGGAGGGAACAGGACCAGGTGTTTGGGCTACTACTCACGTTAAATGAGTCCTACAAGAGCCTCATTCAACACATCCTTCACTTTGACAAGCTTCCAACGCTGAATGAAGTCTGTCAACAGATCCAAAAGGAGGAAGGGTCTAGGGGCTTGTTCAAAGCATCAAGCGAAATGGCACATGCTGCACATAGGAGCCAACTCTATGGAGAAAGAAGGAGTCTGGAATGTGAGCATTGCAAGATGAAAGGACATACTAAGGAAAAATGCTGGACCTTGCACCCACATTTAAAGCCAGCTAGGCTAAGGGGAAATGGCCAAGGAAGTAGTCAAGGACCAAGGAACTTTGCTGGAGTAGCAAACGTGGAAAATGACAACTTGGTGAGGAAAAGCGACCTGGAAGCTCTCATCAAGAGTATTGCTAAGCTAGCTGAGTCTGGTAAGGTTTTCTTTACCTCTAAAGCTAGGGAGAAGGTGATAATAGATTCTGGTGCAAGTCATAATATGATTTGTAATGCCAAGCTGTTAACAAATATTAAGCCTTGTGAAGGAAATGTTAAAGTTGAAAATGGAAAAGAGGTTCAAATAGAAGGAATTGGAGACCTAAAAGTGTTTAGGAAAAATACTAAGGCCTTATACATTCCGGAATTCACATCTAACTTACTCTCGGTATATAAAGCAACTAAGGATCTAGATTGCAAAGTTATTTTTGGATCTAATGATGTTGAGTTTCAGGATAATGAGACTAAGGAAGTAATCGGAGTAGGGAATGTGGAAGGTGGTTTGTATTTGCTGAATAAAGAAGATGGAGTGATGGAGTCGTTTGCGGTTAGTCTGGTTGGTTCAAGCCCTTTATGGCACTCACGCCTTGGTCATCCAAGTCACAAGGTGCTCAGCATGGTCCTGCCCAACCTCACCTTACCTAATAAGGAGTGTGAAGCATGTGTCTTAGGGAAGCATTGTAGGAAAGTGTTTCCGGAATCTACTACTGTGTATGAGAAGTGTTTTGAGTTGATACATTCTGATGTGTGGTCAGCCCCCTGTACTTCAAAAGATCAATATAAGTATTTTGTGTCTTTCATTGATCAAAGGTCAAAGTACACTTGGGTAACTCTAATGAGCTCTAAGGATCAAGTATTTGAATCATTTCAAAAATTCTACAATTATACACTGAATCAGTTTGGTACAAAGATCAAGATCCTTAGGAGTGATAATGGTGGAGAGTATATGAGTAATAGATTCAAGAAGTTGCTGGATGACAATGGGATAATTCACCAGACTTCTTGTGCATACACACCTCAGCAGAATGGAGTTTCCGAGAGAAAGAATAGACATTTGCTGGAGGTGGCTAGAAGTATGATGTTTCATAGAGGCGTGCCTAAGAGTTTTTGGGGAGATGCTGTGATGGCGGCATGCTATGTGATTAATCGTTTACCCACAGAAAGTCTGAACCACAAGTCTCCATTTGAAATTTTGAATGGAGTAAAGCCAAGCATTGATCACCTAAGAGTTTTCGGGTGTAAATGCTATGTCTTTACCCCTGATGCACTAAGGAGTAAACTTGAGCCAAAAAGCATCAAATGTATTTTTGTGGGATACTCAAGCACTCAGAAGGGATACAAGTGTTTCCATCCAGAAACTAATAGGATATATGTGTCAAGAGAGGTGCGTTTTGATGAGAATTGTGGGTATTTTGAAGAAAAAAAATGGGAGGATTTAGATGACATTGTGAGCTCGGGCATAGACAGAGAGCGAGTGCTAAGAAGCATCTTGGCAGATGTCAATGGTTCGAATGGAGGTAATGATGAGCAAGGGATATCTCAGAATGAGCAAGGAGGTGAAGAGGAAGAAGAAGACAATGAGCAACTCTCATCGGATACAAGCTCACTACCAAGGGATTCCGAACTGGTTGAAGAATCAGAACTTGCACGTGGTGAGGGGGAGTCTGAACATGAAGAAGTTGAGGTAACTCAAGAACCCCCTCTAAGAAGAAGCCAACGGATAAGGCATAGCCTGGAAAATTGGAAAAACACTAGGGTGTATTACAATGGATTAGCTACGGTTCAACAAGAGCATATAGGATCTGAGGTGAAGTCTACCGTAGGTGAGGGATGTTCTGGGCGTACGGCAGACTTTGATTCTGAATCTATAGGCGACAGCATCCCTCCCTTACCAAGTAGATCATGTACTTCAAAGAGAAGAAAATTAACCGTAAGTGACATAAAATATCCTATTGAAGCATATAGTTCAGTGTCCTATTTAGGTGCTGAGCAGCAAGCTTACCTCACCAAGATTGATGAACATCAAGTCCCAGCATCATATGAGGAAGCCTGTAGAGACGAGAGATGGGTTAAAGCCATGGAAGAAGAGATCAGCTCTATGGTGAGAAACAATACATGGAATTTGACTGAGCTGCCAAGAGGGAAGAAGCTAGTGGGATGTAGATGGGTTTATACTATCAAGTATAAAAGCAATGGTGAAGTCGAGAGATACAAAGCGAGACTAGTGGCAAAGGGATACACACAAGTCTATGGAGAAGATTATACAGAAACTTTTGCTCCGGTGGCAAAATTGCATTCGGTAAGGGTTCTCCTATCCATTGCGGTTAACTTGTCATGGGAGTTATGGCAAATGGATGTAAAAAATGCCTTTTTACAAGGAGACCTAGAAGAGGAAGTCTTTATGGCTCTTCCACAAGGATATGGTACAGGTACAAATCAGGTCTGTGAATTGAAGAAAGTTATTTATGGTTTGAAACAATCCCCGAGGGCCTGGTACCAAAGACTGAGCAGATGCTTGCTGGAGAAGGAATTTGTGAAGTCGGAAGCTGATCATACTCTATTCACCAAGAGGAGTAAAGAGGGGCTAGTGGCTGTTCTTATCTATGTAGATGATATCATCATCACCGGAAGTGATGTTGAAGGAGTTAAAAGGACCAAGGTAATTCTGAGCTCCACGTTTTATATAAAAGATTTGGGAGAGCTGAGGTATTTCTTGGGCATTGAGATGATCAGAGAGCCAAATGGGATGTTTATATCACAAAGGAAGTATGTGATTGACTTACTAAAGGAAACCGGCAAGTTAGGGTCGAAGCCAGCAAAAACGCCCATTGAAGAAGGCTATCAAGATGTGAGTAAGGAGGAAATGTGGCCTGATGTCGAGCAATATCAAAGGTTAGTTGGAAAACTAATCTACTTAACTATAACTCGGCCGGATATATGCTTTGCCATGAATAGGGTGAGCCAGCACATGCAAGCTCCAAAAGCACACCATTGGGGCATGGTGGAGAGAATACTTAGGTATCTAAAGGGGAACCCTGGAAAGGGAATATGGTTGAGTCGCAATGAAAATACTGAATTGGAAGCCTATTGTGATTCAGACTATGCTAGAGACAAACAAGATAGAAAATCTACAACTGGGTATTGCACATTTGTAGGAGGAAATCTTGTCACTTGGAGGAGTAAAAAACAGAAGGTAATTGCATTGTCAAGTGCTGAAGCTGAGTATAGAGCAATGAAGGAAGTCACAAAGGAGATGATATGGCTGAAGGCTCTTCTCAAGGATTTGGGTATTCAAGAAACCAAACCAATGACCCTTTATTGCGATAACCAAGCAGCAATACACATAGCTTCAAATCCAGTGTTTCATGAGAGAACGAAACACATTGAAGTGGATTGTCACTTCATCCGGGGCAAGATTCAAGATGGGCTAATAATCCCTAAGTTTGTGAAGAGTGGAGACCAGGTGGCAGATATCTTCACAAAGGCTACTTCCCTAAATATATGTGAGTACATCCATGACAAGATAGGCTTAAAGGATCCCTACCAGCCTATCTTGAAGGGGAGTGTTGAGAATATGGATGAGAAGGCATACATGGGAAGTAGCAATGCGAGTTCACATAATAACAAAGGCAAGGAGCTGGAGTGCATAGCAAGTATCTGGGAACTTGGCGAATGCTCTAAGACTAAGGGAGAAGTGCCGTATGCAACAAGTAAGGAAAAGAGTGGAGCTGATGATTTAATGAGTGGCAAAACTAGACATTGGGATGTAACTAGAAGGAAGGATTCTTGGTTGAATTCTAAGCAGATCAAAGGGTTGAAAAACCAAGAAGAAGCACATGAGGAGCCATTGGGTAAAGGCAAGCTCCTTGCTCCTCACCCAAAGAAGAAACACGCCCAGACCTTGATCTTAGCATGTTTAACCATTTTAGGAAGTTAAAGGTGTTAGTCTTTTAACCATTGTAAATTCCTGTGTCTTGTTGTTTGAATTTTTTCTCTTACATATATGCAATGTAAACCGAGCTGAATTGAGATAATAACAAGAAAAAATATTCCAGAAATCTCTCTCAGCCATCTTCAATCTCATTGAGTTCTTGATATTTTCTAATTCTAGTTTATTCTCCTTAAAATCAACAGGTTTCAACAATGGAGTGAAGGTGTATTAATGTGGTGAACCACAAGAATTGTGAAATCTTCTTGATACAACCAGAACTTCAACACCGAGCTAGGCTTCTATGTGTGAAGGGTTTTGGCTCAAATAACTCAAGAATAAGAAAGAAGAAAAACTCTTCCGCATTTGATTTCTAGTTGAGATCTAATCCTCAGTATAGTCTGTTTAAGTCCCTTATATACGAAGAGCCTTCAGTCTGAAGTTTACTTATTACACAAATGGCCCAAAGAACCAACATATACCTAAGTTGGACCCCCAAAGAAAATATTAAATACTTAGGGAAATAAATCGAAAGAAAATGAAGACTTATTAGCGCAATGTTTTCATAAGGGATATGGTCTTCCCTTCCTTCCTTTCCAAGCATGGCATGGATTATTTCCAAGCTGAATAACAAGTGGAATGAAGTGTAGATATACTAGATCTTGCTGCCTCATTACAACTCCCACGGTATAGCTTGTCGGACAAACAAAAGTAGGAAAAAGAGTAAAGTTTCTTCTAATGACTTAGGGGTGTCTTCACACTTGTGTAATGGTGAAGACACAATGTCCTTACTTCCCAAAGCTGGTTCAATTCAAAGAGATTAAAAGGTTGTTTAGAAGCTCTCACATGATCCGGATAGCCGGGTGAGCTCGAGCATGATACTTGGATGTGTTCTTCATACTTCATGGCTTGTCGGCTTCTGGAGATGGTCAAACGTGAACTCCAATTAGGCTTAGGGTCTGGCTGTATAGAGAATCCAATGGAGACCCAATCCCTTGTAAGTGCGCGCTCCCTTCCTTCTTTCGTGTGCGCCAGGGCTTGGGGCCCATCATCCCTTCCCTCTTCTATAATTTTCGTCCTCAAAACTTGCCCACACCCTATATAGAAATGAAACAACCTAGCAGGAAGATTCTTCTTCAAGGCTTGATCTGGATATGGAGCTGAGAATTGGAGAGATTCTCTATCTAACCTTAAGCTGACTAATGGATAGAAGGGGAGGTTTAGTGCTAGGAAACCTAAAGAGATGCTCGATCTAGGTTCCAACAATGGAGTGAAGGTGTATTGATGTGGTCAACCACAAGAATTGTGAAATCTTCTTGATACAACCAGAACTTCAACACCGAGCTAGGCTTCTATGTGTGAAGGGTTTTGGATCGAATAAATGAAGAATAAGAAAAAAGAAAAAATCTTCCATATTTGATTTCTAGTTCAGATCTAATCCTCATTATAGTCTGTTTAAGTCCCTTATATATGAAAAGCCTTTAGTCTGAAGTTTACTTATTACACAAATGGTCCAAAGAACCAACATATACATATGTTGGACCCCCAAACAAAGTACTAAATACATATGGAAATAAATGGAAAGAAAATGAAGACTTATTAGCGCAATGTCTTCATAAGGGATATGGTCTTCCCTTCCTTCCTTTCCAATCTTGGCATGGATTATTTCCAAGCTGAATAACACGTGGAATGAAGTGTAGATATACTAGATCTTGCTTCCTCATTACAACTCCCACGGTATAGCTTATCGAACAAACAAAAGTAGGAAAAAGAGTAAAGTTTCTTCTAATGACTTAGGGGTGTCTTCACACTTGTGTGAGGGTGGAGACACAATGTCCTTACTTCCCAAAGCTGGTTTAGGTGAAAGAGATTCAAAGGTTGTTTAGAAGCTCTCACATGATCCGGATGCCCGGGTAAGCTCGAGCTTGATACTTGGATGTCTTCTTCATACTTCACGGCTAGTCGGCTTTCGGAGATGCTCAGACGTGAACTCCAATTAGGCTTAGGGTCTGGCTGTATAGAGAATCCAATTGAGACCCAATCCCTTGTAAATGCGCGCTCTTGTACTTCTTTCGTACACACCAGGGCTTGGGGCCCATCATCCCTTCCCTCTTCTAGAATATTCGTCCTCAAAACATGCCCACCCCCTATATAGAAACAAAACAACCTAGCAAGAAGCTTCTTCTTCAAAGCTTGATCCGGATATTGAGCTGAGAAATAGAGAGATTCTCTATCTAATCTTAAGCTGAATAATGGGTAGAAGCATAGGTTTAGTGCTAGGAAACCTAAAGAGATGTTGGATGTAGGTTTCAACAATGGAGTGAAGGTGTATTAATGTGGTGAACCACAAGAATTGTGAAATCTTCTTGATACAACCAGAACTTCAACACCGAGCTAGGCTTCTATGTGTGAAGGGTTTTGGCTCAAATAACTCAAGAATAAGAAAGAAGAAAAACTCTTCCGCATTTGATTTCTAGTTGAGATCTAATCCTCATTATAGTCTTTTAAAGTCCCTTATATATGAAGAGCCTTCAGTACGAAGTTTACTTATTACACAAATGGCCCAAAGAACCAACATATACCTAAGTTGGACCCCCAAAGAAAGTATTAAATACTTAGGGAAATAAATCGAAAGAAAATGAAGACTTATTAGCGCAATGTCTTCATAAGGGATATGGTCTTCCCTTCCTTCCTTTCCAAGCTTTGCATGGATTATTTCCAAGCTTTGCATGGATTATTTCCAAGCTGAATAACAAGTGGAATGAAGTGTAGATATACTAGATCTTGCTGCCTCATTACAACTCCCACGGTATAGCTTATCGAACAACAAAAGTAGGAAAAAGAGTAAAGTTTCTTCTAATGACTTAGGGGTGTCTTCACACTTGTGTGATGGTGAAGACACAATGTCCTTACTTCCCAAAGCTGGTTCAAGTCAAAGAGATTCAAAGGTTGTTTAGAAGCTCTCACATGATCCGGATGGCCGGGTGAGCTCGAGCATGATACTTGGATGTGTTCTTCATACTTCACGGCTTGTCGGCTTCTGGAGATGGTCAGACGTGAACTCCAATTAGGCTTAGGGTCTGGCTGTATAGAGAATCAATGGAGACCCAATTCCTTGTAAATCCGCGTTCCCGTCCTTCTTTCGTACACACTAGGGCTTGGGGCCCATCATTCCTTCCCTCTTCTATAATTTTTGTCCTCAAAACTTGCCCTGTTGATTTTAAGGAGAATAAACTAGAATTAGAAAATATCAAGAACTCAATGAGATTGAAGATGGCTGAGAGAGATTTCTGGAATATTTTTTCTTGTTATTATCTCAATTCAGCTCGGTTTACATTGCATATATGTAAGAGAAAAAATTCAAACAACAAGACACAGGAATTTACAATGGTTAAAAGACTAACACCTTTAACTTCCTAAAATGGTTAAACATGCTAAGATCAAGGCCTGGGCGTGTTTCTTCTTTGGGTGAGGAGCAAGAAGCTTGTCTTTACCCAATGGCTCCTCATGTGCTTCTTCTTGGTTTTTCAACCCTTTGATCTGCTTAGAATTCAACCAAGAATCCTTCCTTCTAGTTACATCCCAATGTCTAGTTTTGCCACTCATTAAATCATCAGCTCCACTCTTTTCCTTACTTGTTGCATACGGCACTTCTCCCTTAGTCTTAGAGCATTCGCCAAGTTCCCAGATACTTGCTATGCACTCCAGCTCCTTGCCTTTGTTATTATGTGAACTCGCATTGCTACTTCCCATGTATGCCTTCTCATCCATATTCTCAACACTCCCCCTCAAGATAGGCTGGTAGGGATCCTTTAAGCCTATCTTGTCATGGATGTACTCACATATATTTAGGGAAGTAGCCTTTGTGAAGATATCTGCCACCTGGTCTCCACTCTTCACAAACTTAGGGATTATTAGCCCATCTTGAATCTTGCCCCGGATGAAGTGACAATCCACTTCAATGTATTTCGTTCTCTCATGAAACACTTGATTTGAAGCTATGTGTATTGCTGCTTGGTTATCGCAATAAAGGGTCATTGGTTTGGTTTCTTGAATACCCAAATCCTTGAGAAGAGCCTTCAGCCATATCATCTCCTTTGTGACTTCCTTCATTGCTCTATACTCAGCTTCAGCACTTGACAATGCAATTACCTTCTGTTTTTTACTCCTCCAAGTGACAAGATTTCCTCCTACAAATGTGCAATACCCAGTTGTAGATTTTCTATCTTGTTTGTCTCCAGCATAGTCTGAATCACAATAGGCTTCCAATTCAGTATTTTCATTGCGACTCAACCATATTCCCTTTCCAGGGTTCCCCTTGAGATACCTAAGTATTCTCTCCACCATGCCCCAATGGTGTGCTTTTGGAGCTTGCATGTGCTGGCTCACCCTATTCACGGCAAAGCATATATCCGGCCGAGTTATAGTTAAGTAGATTAGTTTTCCAACTAACCTTTGATATTGCTTGACATCAGGCCACATTTCCTCCTTACTCACATCTTGATAGCCTTCTTCAATGGGCGTTTTTGCTGGCTTCGACCCTAACTTGCCGGTTTCCTTTAGTAAGTCAATCACATACTTCCTTTGTGATATAAACATCCCATTTGGCTCTCTGATCATCTCAATGCCCAAGAAATACCTCAGCTCTCCCAAATCTTTTATATCAAACGTGGAGCTCAGAATTACCTTGGTCCTTTTAACTCCTTTAACATCACTTCCGGTGATGATGATATCATCTACATAGATAAGAACAGCCACTAGCCCCTCTTTACTCCTCTTGGTGAATAGAGTATGATCAGCTTCCGACTTCACAAATTCCTTCTCCAGCAAGCATCTGCTCAGTCTTTGGTACCAGGCCCTCGGGGATTGTTTCAAACCATAAATAGCTTTCTTCAATTCACAGACCTGATTTGTACCTGTACCATATCCTTGTGGAAGAGCCATAAAGACTTCCTCTTCTAGGTCTCCTTGTAAAAAGGCATTTTTTACATCCATTTGCCATAACTCCCATGACAAGTTAACCGCAATGGATAGGAGAACCCTTACCGAATGCAATTTTGCCACCGGAGCAAAAGTTTCTGTATAATCTTCTCCATAGACTTGTGTGTATCCCTTTGCCACTAGTCTCGCTTTGTATCTCTCGACTTCACCATTGCTTTTATACTTGATAGTATAAACCCATCTACATCCCACTAGCTTCTTCCCTCTTGGCAGCTCAGTCAAATTCCATGTATTGTTTCTCACCATAGAGCTGATCTCTTCTTCCATGGCTTTAACCCATCTCTCGTCTCTACAGGCTTCCTCATATGATGCTGGGACTTGATGTTCATCAATCTTGGTGAGGTAAGCTTGCTGCTCAGCACCTAAATAGGACACTGAACTATATGCTTCAATAGGATATTTTATGTCACTTACGGTTAATTTTCTTCTCTTTGAAGTACATGATCTACTTGGTAAGGGAGGGATGCTGTCGCCTATAGGTTCAGAATCAAAGTCTGTCGTACGCCCAGAACATCCCTCACCTACGGTAGACTTCACCTCAGATCCTATATGCTCTTGTTGAACCGTAGCTAATCCATTGTAATACACCCTAGTGTTTTTCCAATTTTCCGGGCCATGCCTTATCCGTTGGCTTCTTCTTAGAGGGGGTTCTTGAGTTACCTCAACTTCTTCATGTTCAGACTCCCCCTCACCACGTGCAAGTTCTGATTCTTCAACCAGTTCGGAATCCCTTGGTAGTGAGCTTGTACCCGATGAGAGTTGCTCATTGTCTTCTTCTTCCTCTTCACCTCCTTGCTCATTCTGAGATATCCCTTGCTCATCATTACCTCCATTCGAACCATTGACATCTGCCAAGATGTTTCTTAGCACTCGCTCTCTGTCTATGCCCGAGCTCACAATGTCATCTAAATCCTCCCATTTTTTTTCTTCAAAATACCCACAATTCTCATCAAAACGCACCTCTCTTGACACATATATCCTATTAGTTTCTGGATGGAAACACTTGTATCCCTTCTGAGTGCTTGAGTATCCCACAAAAATACATTTGATGCTTTTTGGCTCAAGTTTACTCCTTAGTGCATCAGGGGTAAAGACATAGCATTTACACCCGAAAACTCTTAGGTGATCAATGCTTGGCTTTACTCCATTCAAAATTTCAAATGGAGACTTGTGGCTCAGACTTTCTGTGGGTAAACAATTAATCACATAGCATGCCGCCATCACAGCATCTCCCCAAAAACTCTTAGGCACGCCTCTATGAAACATCATACTTCTAGCCACCTCCAGCAAATGTCTATTCTTTCTCTCGGAAACTCCATTCTGCTGAGGTGTGTATGCACAAGAAGTCTGGTGAATTATCCCATTGTCATCCAGCAACTTCTTGAATCTATTACTCATATACTCTCCACCATTATCACTCATAAGGATCTTGATCTTTGTACCAAACTGATTCAGTGTATAATTGTAGAATTTTTGAAATGATTCAAATACTTGATCCTTAGAGCTCATTAGAGTTACCCAAGTGTACTTTGACCTTTGATCAATGAAAGACACGAAATACTTATATTGATCTTTTGAAGTACAGGGGGCTGACCACACATCAGAATGTATCAACTCAAAACACTTCTCATACACAGTAGTAGATTCCGGAAACACTTTCCTACAATGCTTCCCTAAGACACATGCTTCACACTCCTTATTAGGTAAGGTGAGGTTGGGCAGGACCATGTTGAGCACCTTGTGACTTGGATGACCAAGGCGTGAGTGCCATAAAGGGCTTGAACCAACCAGACTAACCGCAAACGACTCCATCACTCCATCTTCTTTATTCAGCAAATACAAACCACCTTCCACATTCCCTACTCCGATTACTTCCTTAGTCTCATTATCCTGAAACTCAACATCATTAGATCCAAAAATAACTTTGCAATCTAGATCCTTAGTTGCTTTATATACCGAGAGTAAGTTAGATGTGAATTCCGGAATGTATAAGGCCTTAGTATTTTTCCTAAACACTTTTAGGTCTCCAATTCCTTCTATTTGAACCTCTTTTCCATTTGCAACTTTAACATTTCCTTCACAAGGCTTAATATTTGTTAACAGCTTGGCATTACAAATCATATTATGACTTGCTCCAGAATCTATTATCACCTTCTCCCTAGCTTTAGAGGTAAAGAAAACCTTACCAGACTCAGCTAGCTTAGCAATACTCTTGATGAGAGCTTCCAGGTCGCTTTTCCTCACCAAGTTGTCATTTTCCACGTTTGCTACTCCAGCAAAGTTCCTTGGTCCTTGACTACTTCCTGTTGAATTTGCGGAATAGAAGATTAGAGAGTTTGAGAGTGCTTGAAAGAGAAACAATAGAATGAGAGATAAAGAGAAGTTTCCATTAGAATTGAGTGAGTGTTACAAAGGGTGTACAACATGTATATATAGAAGAGAGCCACGAAATTAGGAGGTGAAGGAGGGTTTCACAACATTCAATTTCCCTCCAATCTCTTATTTGAAATTCAAACACATCTCCTTCCTTTTCACACTTCCCGAGACACCCACTTGTGCACCCAAAGTCTTCACCCTTCTAGAAGACTTCTTAATGGACTTGCATATGTTGAATAAGGCCTCTTCTCTTCTTTGGGTCTTAAGCTAATGTGTTCTCTCATTATTCAACACTCCTCCTCAAGCTTAACCGTAGAGAAATCAAAGGTTAAGCTTGGAACCATGATGACCCACCTCATTAAAAACCTTAGTATGGAAAACCTCATGGGACAAAACCATACTAAGGGAAAAAGAGTGTGGGCTCCATGGCTAAGGAAATCACGGCCGAGACATATCTATGAGTCCAAGCT
Organism: Cardamine chenopodiifolia; assembly: GCA_963922655.1. Lineage (NCBI taxonomy): Eukaryota > Viridiplantae > Streptophyta > Magnoliopsida > Brassicales > Brassicaceae > Cardamine > Cardamine chenopodiifolia. Next base: position 8,357,409 of record OZ000486.1, on the reverse strand, counting down.
TTGAATGGATGAACTCACACACTTTTAAACTCGCTGCCTTGGTAAAAATGTCTGCCAATTGTTCTGAACTCCTTGTAAAGCATGGAAGAATGACCCTTTTCTCCACCATCTCTCGCACCTTGTGACAATCCACTTCAATATGCTTTGTCCTCTCATGGAACACTGAGTTGGACGCAATGTGAATAGCAGCTTGGTTGTCACAATGCATTGTGATTGGATCTGCCGATTCAATGCCCAAATCCTTGAGAAGAGCTTTCAGCCATGTTAGCTCATTTGTGAGCTTCCTCATTGCTCTATACTCAGCTTCAGCACTTGAACATGACACAACCTTTTGTTTCTTGCTCTTCCAAGTGACCAGGTTACCTCCAATGAATGTGCAATACCCAGTGGTGGATCTTCTATCCGTTTTGTCTCCAGCCCAGTCAGCATCACAATAACCCACAATTTCTGTGCTTTTGTTGCAACCCATCCAAATGCCTTGACCTGGAGCTCCTTTGAGATATTTGAGGATCCGATCCACCATGTTCCAATGATGCACTTTTGGAGCTTGCATATGTTGGCTCACCTGGTTCACAGCAAAACACAAATCAGGACGAGTTATGGTAAAATAAATCAACTTACCAACCATTCTCCGATATTGCTTGACATCTTCAAAAGGTTTATCTTCAAGCTCCCCCTCTCGTATGACTTTGTATCCTTCTTCTAAGGGAGTCTTTGCTGGTTTGGCTCCTAGCTTTCCTGCCCCAGCCAATAGATCAAGAGTGTACTTCCTTTGGGATAAGAAGAGTCCTTCATTGGACCTATAGACTTCAATCCCTAGAAAATATTTCAACTCTCCAAGATCTTTAATATCAAATACAGATTTTAAATATGCTTTTGTATCTTTAATACCTACCTTGTCATTCCCAGAGATGATAATATCATCCACATAAATGAGAATGACTACAATACCTTCTTGGCTTTGCAAGGTGAAAAGTGTATGATCTGCCTCGGACTTCTTGAAGCCTTTACTCTTGAGTGTTGTACTCAACTTGTGGTACCATGCTCGAGGAGATTGCTTCAGTCCATAGATTGCTTTCTTGTGTCTCAACACCTTTCCTGGTGCAATTGAGTCCTCCAAGCCTGGTGGTGGAGTCATGTAGACTTCATCCTCTAGTTCCCCTTGCAAGAATGCATTCTTGACGTCCATCTGCCAAAGATCCCATTTCAAGTTAGTAGCTAAGGATAAAATAACTCTTACCGTATGAAGTTTTGCCACAGGTGCAAATGTGTCAAGGTAGTCCTCTCCATAGGTTTGAGTGAATCCTCTAGCCACCAGCCTAGCCTTGTAACGCTCTATTTCTCCATCACTTCTATACTTGATAGTGAAGATCCATCTAGAGCTTACGGCCTTCTTCCCTTTTGGTAGTTTAGCTTCATCCCAAGTGTGGTTGATTTCCATAGCTTTCTTTTCTTCACCAATAGCATCTCTCCATACTTTAAGCTCCTTGGCTTCTTCATAGGTTGTTGGAATCTCAGCTTCATCTAACTTGCCCATGTAGGCTTGATGTTCCAATGGGAAATGAGCTAGAGTGCAAACAGCTTGAATAGGATGAGCAACTGCCTTGTTGTTGTAGTACACTCGGGTTTGCTTCCAATGTTCTGGTCCAAACCTTTGTCTTGTACTTCTCCTTAAACCCCCTTCTTGATATTGAACTTGAGGTTCTGGCCCTTCAAAGTCAGAATCTGAGGTTTGAGCTTCTTCTTGACTTTCCGGACTCTCTTCACTTTGATCATGAACCGCTTCATTGCGAACTTCTGATTCATTTTGATCATAAATTGTTGAGTCTTGTTGAGCCACTACTGGATCCTCTTGTTTATTGCCTCCCTCAGGATCAAAGGGTATAGTTTCTTCATTTGATTGAGATGTGCTTGTACTAGCTTCTGGCTGATGTAATCCAAGGTTCTCCAAGATTTTTCTCAAATTGCTAGCTCGGTCTGATGATGAGGATGATAGATTCTCCAATTCTTTCCAGTTCTTCTCATCATAGAACCCTTTCGTTTCAACAAACTTCACGTCCCTTGAGACTAGAATCTTCCTTGTTTCCGGAACAAAGCATTTGTAACCTTTTTGTGTTGTGGAGTATCCAATGAACATGCTCTTCACATTTTTAGCTTCCAACTTGTTTCTTTGTTCTCCTGGGATTAATACAAAACAAACACACCAAAACACACGTAAGTGGTTAATGGCGGGTTTAGAGTTGTTTAATACCTCAAATGGAGAGTGATCATCCAAAATTTTTGTTGGCATTCGGTTGATCAAATAGCATGCTGAAACCACAGCATCTCCCCAAAATCTCTTGGGAACACTTGTGTGGAACATCATAGACCGGGCCACTTCCATTAAGTGCCTATTCTTTCTTTCAGCAACTCCATTTTGCTGAGGAGTGTATGGGCAGCTAGTTTGATGGACTATCCCATGGTTTGCTAAGTGTTGTTTGAAGGCATGGCTTGTGTACTCTCCACCATTATCTGATCTAAAATTTTTAATCTTGGCATTATAATGGTTAGTCACATATGCTTGAAAATTTCTAAATGCTTATAGAACTCTATCTTTGGATGGAAGAAGTGTTACCCATGTATATTTTGATTTTTCATCTATAAAGGTGACAAAGTATTTATGATGTTCTCTAGATTCACATGGTGAGGTCCAAACATCAGAATGAATTAAATCAAAACACTTTTCATAGATAGTTGGAGACTTGGAAAACACAGATTTACAATGTTTGCCAAGTATACAAGCTTCACATTCATCATTTTTGAAAGAAATCCTAGGCAACAATAGTTCTAATGCTCTAGAGTGCGGATGACCTAGCCTTGCATGCCAAATTGAACTACTAACATTAGAAACATTCAGACTAAAACTACAAAATAAATTGGTGTCCGGCTTGTTATTTTCAAGAACATACAGCTCCTCCTTTGCTACTCCTTTTCCGAGTAGTTTCATGGTCTCAATATCCTGAAAGTGTACATCATTAGGACCAAATATAGCATAACAATTCAAATCAGATGTAACTTTCTTTACGGATAACAAATTTGAAGTAAACTTAGGCATGTAGAAAGCATTTGAATCTTTTCCAAATAACCAAAGATTTTCTACTCCATCAATTGGAATACTATCTCCATTTGCTATAATGACATTACCTACAGCCGGTTTTATGTTATTCATTAGATGTGCATCACTTATCATATGATGTGATGCACCAGAATCTACAATCAAAGGCTTTGAAATGTTTTGAGCATGAAGAGAGTTTCCAGAAACCATACCAGACCTACCAGGCTCTTTCAAGGCTTTGATGAGAGCTTCCAAATCTGATTTCCTCACAAATTCAGATTCTTGTTGATATGGCACCAAAGCTCTCATTTCTCCTTCTTCAGCCCTCTTGGATGTCCCAGCCTGATTCCCAGCCACTTCTTGGGAGACATTAGCTCTTGGTTCCTTCCACCAGCTTGGTTTTAGATGAGGATGGAGCTTCCAGCATTTTTCCTTTGTGTGCCCCTCTTTCTTGCAATGCTCACAAATTGCATTTGATCCCACTTTCTTGTTCTGGTTTGATCCCAACGGTTTGTAAAATCTTTTGTTGGCGTCTCCCAGCTCTACTTTGTTAGCCATAACCAGCTCACCCTTTCCCCCAAATAGACCATGAGATCCTTGCTCCTTTTGTATCTTGGAGCACACTTCATCTAGGCTGGGGAGATTGTCTGCCCTAAGGAGGTGCTTAATGAGATCCTTGTAAGTTGGATTTAAGGTCAATAGCAGACCAAAGACCTTGTCTTGTTCGCGCCTCTCATTTAACACCAAAGGATCAATCGTGCTTGGCCTTAACATTTCTAGTTCAGCCCACAATGATCTGAATTTGCCAAAGTGCTTTGTAAACTCCAAATCTTCTTGGCTTAGATCATTGATAGCCTTCTTGACTTCATAGATTCTGCTCAAGTTTGAAGTATTCCCATACACGGTTTGAAGAGTATCCCACAATTCCTTTGCATTTTCACAGTAGGAGTAGGCTTCAAGGATGGATGCTTCAAGAGAGTTCTCGATGATTCCGAGCACCATTTGGTCCTCTTGGAACCACTTATCTTCATAATTACCGATGGCTTCTTCTCCATCTTTTGAATCTTGGCCTTTAAAGACATGGCTCCAAAGCCCACGACCACATAGGGCTGTTCTTATCATTCTTGACCACATCAAATAGTTGACACCCTTCAAGATGACTGGAATAACAATTGGTTTAGAATTTTCCATGGTGTTTCAAGATTTATTCACCGGATAATTCTATTAACCAGAGGATTAAGAGATTTTCTCAAGAAAATATTAGAGAAGCTTCAAGAAATACACTTTTCCAGCCTTTTCACAACTCAAGAGTCAATGACTTTGAGGACTAAGTCTCAGAGTGAAAAAGGATTGACAAAGAGTATTCCCAGAATTTTAGAGTGAAAAAGAAAATTTTAGAGAACCTTTAAGAAATACACTTTTTCAGCCTTTTCACAACTCAAGAGTCAATGACTTTGAGGACTAAGTCTCAGAGTGAAAAAGGATTGACAAAGAGTATTCCCAGAATTTTAAAGGAAGAGATTTGAAAATGGGATAACAAGAGCTTGATTTAGTTAAGAACCTTGCTCTGATACCATGTTGAATTTGCGGAATAGAAGATTAGAGAGTTTGAGAGTGCTTGAAAGAGAAACAATAGAATGAGAGATAAAGAGAAGTTTCCATTAGAATTGAGTGAGTGTTACAAAGGGTGTACAACATGTATATATAGAAGAGAGCCACGAAATTAGGAGGTGAAGGAGGGTTTCACAACATTCAATTTCCCTCCAATCTCTTATTTGAAATTCAAACACATCTCCTTCCTTTTCACACTTCCCGAGACACCCACTTGTGCACCCAAAGTCTTCACCCTTCTAGAAGACTTCTTAATGGACTTGCATATGTTGAATAAGGCCTCTTCTCTTCTTTGGGTCTTAAGCTAATGTGTTCTCTCATTATTCAACACTTCCTTGGCCATTTCCCCTTAGCCTAGCTGGCTTTAAATGTGGGTGCAAGGTCCAGCATTTTTCCTTAGTATGTCCTTTCATCTTGCAATGCTCACATTCCAGACTCCTTCTTTCTCCATAGAGTTGGCTCCTATGTGCAGCATGTGCCATTTCGCTTGATGCTTTGAACAAGCCCCTAGACCCTTCCTCCTTTTGGATCTGTTGACAGACTTCATTCAGCGTTGGAAGCTTGTCAAAGCGAAGGATGTGTTGAATGAGGCTCTTGTAGGACTCATTTAACGTGAGTAGTAGCCCAAACACCTGGTCCTGTTCCCTCCTCTCATTCAATTCCTTGGGGTCATTTGTTGCTGGCCTGAGCATCTCAAGCTCAGCCCATAAGCCTCTAAATACCCCAAATAGATCCTTGAATGCCTTTCCATCTTGCTGAAGGTCATTCAACGCTTTCTTCACCTCAAAAATCCTAGAAATGTTTGAGATGTCTCCATACACTCCTTTGAGTGTGTCCCACAGCTCCTTGGCTGTCTCACAGTAGGAGTAAGCAGCGAGTATTGATGGCTCTAGAGAGCTCTGGAGCACTACAAGAACTTGTTGGTCTTCTTGCTCCAACTTCTGCCCCTTCACAACGCCATCACCTGCTGCTCCTTCTCCAGCTACCTCCTCTGGAGTTTCCACATAACTCCATAGACCTCTGCTTCTTAGAGCAGTTCTTGTGTATTAATCAAGCTTATCATCAAGGGAGCTTAGGGAAGATGGTTGGATTTGGGTGTCCGTACAAGTCCGTACGGATCCGTACAAGGCCGTACAAGACCGTACAACCTTAGCGAGCCTCCGGAACATTTGAGGAAGCCTTCGAGAGTCTTCTAGAAGCTTGGAAACGTTTGGACCATGCACCAAGCCACTTGAGTGTCCAGGTGCATTGGCACCTTGTCCTTGGTTTTCCATCTTATCCATTTGGTCAAGGAAGGGGCTGGAAACAGGCTGGCATGGTCAAGGATGCCCAAAGACTACACTCCTATTGGCTGGTTCAAATTAAAGTTAAACCTAGGTTCCCTTGTAATTCTCCTATAAATATGCTATGTATTTCACAAAGATCAATAAGAAATTCTTCTCTAATATTCTACTATGGTGTTTCTTCTAGTTTATCTCAAAAGCTCTCATTTATAATCCCTAAAATCTAACAGTCTACAACTGGCTACTGTACTTTCATTGGAGGCAATCTAGTAACTTGGAAGTCTAAGAAGCAGAAGGTTGTGTCATGCTCAAGTGCGGAGTCAGAATATAGAGCAATGAGGAAGCTGACAAATGAATTAGTTTGGTTGAAGGCTCTTCTCAAGGATCTTGGCATAGAAACTTCAAGTCCCATCACAATGCATTGTGACAATCAGGCAGCCATTCATATAGCAACCAATCCAGTATTTCACGAGAGGACCAAGCACATTGAGATTGACTGCCACAAAGTTAGAGAGAAGATCATAGAAGGAGTGATACTTCCATGTTACACCAAGAGTGAAGACCAGTTGGCTGACATCTTCACCAAGGCTGCTAGCCTCAAAGTTTGCAACCACATCCACAGCAAACTTGGGTTAGTAGACCTTACTCATCCTTGATAATACTTGCCTGTTCCGGGAAGACCACACTCTTTTTCCCTTACCAAGGTTTTGTCCCACTGGGTTTTCCTTGGTAAGGTTTTTAATGAGGTGGTAGTCCCGGTTCCCAAACTTAGCCTTCATTCCAACACTCCGGCTAAGTTTGAGGGGGAGTATTAATCAAGCTTATCATCAAGGGAGCTTAGGGAAGATGGTTGGATTTGGGTGTCCGTACAAGTCCGTACGGATCCGTACAAGTCCGTACGGATCCGTACAAGTCCGTACGGATCCGTACAAGTCCGTACGGATCCGTTCAAGGCCGTACAAGACCGTACAACCTTAGCGAGCCTCCGGAACAGTTGAGGAAGCCTTCGAGAGTCTTCTAGAAGCTTGGAAACGTTTGGACCATGCACCAAGCCACTTGAGTGTCCAGGTGCATTGGCACCTTGTCCTTGGTCTTCCTTCTTATCCATTTGGTCAAGGAAGGGGCTGGAAACAGGCTGGCATGGTCAAGGACGCCCAAAGACTACACTCCTATTGGCTGGTTCAAATTAAAGTTAAACTTAGGTTCCCTTGTAATTCTCCTATAAATATGCTATGTATTTCACAAAGATCAATAAGAAATTCTTCTCTAATATTCTACTATGGTGTTTCTTCTAGTTTATCTCAAAAGCTCTCATTTATAATCCCTAAAATCTAACAGTCTACAACTGGCTACTGTACTTTCATTGGAGGCAATCTAGTAACTTGGAAGTCTAAGAAGCAGAAGGTTGTGTCATGCTCAAGTGCGGAGTCAGAATATAGAGCAATGAGGAAGCTGACAAATGAATTAGTTTGGTTGAAGGCTCTTCTCAAGGATCTTGGCATAGAAACTTCAAGTCCCATCACAATGCATTGTGACAATCAGGCAGCCATTCATATAGCAACCAATCCAGTATTTCACGAGAGGACCAAGCACATTGAGATTGACTGCCACAAAGTTAGAGAGAAGATCATAGAAGGAGTGATACTTCCATGTTACACCAAGAGTGAAGACCAGTTGGCTGACATCTTCACCAAGGCTGCTAGCCTCAAAGTTTGCAACCACATCCACATCAAACTTGGGTTAGTAGACCTTACTCATCCTTGATAATACTTGCCTGTTCCGGGAAGACCACACTCTTTTTCCCTTACCAAGGTTTTGTCCCACTAGGTTTTCCTTGGTAAGGTTTTTAATGAGGTGGTAGTCCCGGTTCCCAAACTTAGCCTTCATTCCAATACTCCGGCTAAGTTTGAGGGGGAGTATTAATCAAGCTTATCATCAAGGGAGCTTAGGGAAGATGGTTGGATTTGGGTGTCCGTACAAGTCCGTACAGATCCGTACAAGTCCGTACGGATCCGTTCAAGGCCGTACAAGACCGTACAACCTTAGCGAGCCTCCGGAACATTTGAGGAAGCCTTCTAGAGTCTTCTAGAAGCTTGGAAACGTTTGGACCATGCACCAAGCCACTTGAGTGTCCAGGTGCATTGGCACCTTGTCCTTGGTCTTCCTTCTTATCCATTTGGTCAAGGAAGGGGCTGGAAACAGGCTGGCATGGTCAAGGACGCCCAAAGACTACACTCCTATTGGCTGGTTCAAATTAAAGTTAAACCTAGGTTCCCTTGTAATTCTCCTATAAATATGCTATGTATTTCACAAAGATCAATAAGAAATTCTTCTCTAATATTCTACTATGGTGTTTCTTCTAGTTTATCTCAAAAGCTCTCATTTATAATCCCTAAAATCTAACAGTCTACAACTGGCTACTGTACTTTCATTGGAGGCAATCTAGTAACTTGGAAGTCTAAGAAGCAGAAGGTTGTGTCATGCTCAAGTGCGGAGTCAGAATATAGAGCAATGAGGAAGCTGACAAATGAATTAGTTTGGTTGAAGGCTCTTCTCAAGGATCTTGGCATAGAAACTTCAAGTCCCATCACAATGCATTGTGACAATCAGGCAGCCATTCATATAGCAACCAATCCAGTATTTCACGAGAGGACCAAGCACATTGAGATTGACTGCCACAAAGTTAGAGAGAAGATCATAGAAGGAGTGATACTTCCATGTTACACCAAGAGTGAAGACCAGTTGGCTGACATCTTCACCAAGGCTGCTAGCCTCAAAGTTTGCAACCACATCCACATCAAACTTGGGTTAGTAGACCTTACTCATCCTTGATAATACTTGCCTGTTCCGGGAAGACCACACTCTTTTTCCCTTACCAAGGTTTTGTCCCACTAGGTTTTCCTTGGTAAGGTTTTTAATGAGGTGGTAGTCCCGGTTCCCAAACTTAGCCTTCATTCCAATACTCCGGCTAAGTTTGAGGGGGAGTATTAATCAAGCTTATCATCAAGGGAGCTTAGGGAAGATGGTTGGATTTGGGTGTCCGTACAAGTCCGTACGGATCCGTACAAGTCCGTACGGATCCGTTCAAGGCCGTACAAGACCGTACAACCTTAGCGAGCCTCCGGAACATTTGAGGAAGCCTTCTAGAGTCTTCTAGAAGCTTGGAAACGTTTGGACCATGCACCAAGCCACTTGAGTGTCCAGGTGCATTGGCACCTTGTCCTTGGTTTTCCATCTTATCCATTTGGTCAAGGAAGGGGCTGGAAACAGGCTGGCATGGTCAAGGATGCCCAAAGACTACACTCCTATTGGCTGGTTCAAATGAAAGTTAAACCTAGGTTCCCTTGTAATTCTCCTATAAATATGCTATGTATTTCACAAAGATCAATAAGAAATTCTTCTCTAATATTCTACTATGGTGTTTCTTCTAGTTTATCTCAAAAGCTCTCATTTATAATCCCTAAAATCTAACAGTCTACAACTGGCTACTGTACTTTCATTGGAGGCAATCTAGTAACTTGGAAGTCTAAGAAGCAGAAGGTTGTGTCATGCTCAAGTGCGGAGTCAGAATATAGAGCAATGAGGAAGCTGACAAATGAATTAGTTTGGTTGAAGGCTCTTCTCAAGGATCTTGGCATAGAAACTTCAAGTCCCATCACAATGCATTGTGACAATCAGGCAGCCATTCATATAGCAACCAATCCAGTATTTCACGAGAGGACCAAGCACATTGAGATTGACTGCCACAAAGTTAGAGAGAAGATCATAGAAGGAGTGATACTTCCATGTTACACCAAGAGTGAAGACCAGTTGGCTGACATCTTCACCAAGGCTGCTAGCCTCAAAGTTTGCAACCACATCCACAGCAAACTTGGGTTAGTAGACCTTACTCATCCTTGATAATACTTGCCTGTTCCGGGAAGACCACACTCTTTTTCCCTTACCAAGGTTTTGTCCCACTGGGTTTTCCTTGGTAAGGTTTTTAATGAGGTGGTAGTCCCGGTTCCCAAACTTAGCCTTCATTCCAACACTCCGGCTAAGTTTGAGGGGGAGTATTAATCAAGCTTATCATCAAGGGAGCTTAGGGAAGATGGTTGGATTTGGGTGTCCGTACAAGTCCGTACGGATCCGTACAAGTCCGTACGGATCCGTACAAGTCCGTACGGATCCGTACAAGTCCGTACGGATCCGTACAAGTCCGTACGGATCCGTTCAAGGCCGTACAAGACCGTACAACCTTAGCGAGCCTCCGGAACAGTTGAGGAAGCCTTCGAGAGTCTTCTAGAAGCTTGGAAACGTTTGGACCATGCACCAAGCCACTTGAGTGTCCAGGTGCATTGGCACCTTGTCCTTGGTCTTCCTTCTTATCCATTTGGTCAAGGAAGGGGCTGGAAACAGGCTGGCATGGTCAAGGACGCCCAAAGACTACACTCCTATTGGCTGGTTCAAATTAAAGTTAAACTTAGGTTCCCTTGTAATTCTCCTATAAATATGCTATGTATTTCACAAAGATCAATAAGAAATTCTTCTCTAATATTCTACTATGGTGTTTCTTCTAGTTTATCTCAAAAGCTCTCATTTATAATCCCTAAAATCTAACAGTCTACAACTGGCTACTGTACTTTCATTGGAGGCAATCTAGTAACTTGGAAGTCTAAGAAGCAGAAGGTTGTGTCATGCTCAAGTGCGGAGTCAGAATATAGAGCAATGAGGAAGCTGACAAATGAATTAGTTTGGTTGAAGGCTCTTCTCAAGGATCTTGGCATAGAAACTTCAAGTCCCATCACAATGCATTGTGACAATCAGGCAGCCATTCATATAGCAACCAATCCAGTATTTCACGAGAGGACCAAGCACATTGAGATTGACTGCCACAAAGTTAGAGAGAAGATCATAGAAGGAGTGATACTTCCATGTTACACCAAGAGTGAAGACCAGTTGGCTGACATCTTCACCAAGGCTGCTAGCCTCAAAGTTTGCAACCACATCCACATCAAACTTGGGTTAGTAGACCTTACTCATCCTTGATAATACTTGCCTGTTTCGGGAAGACCACACTCTTTTTCCCTTACCAAGGTTTTGTCCCACTAGGTTTTCCTTGGTAAGGTTTTTAATGAGGTGGTAGTCCCGGTTCCCAAACTTAGCCTTCATTCCAATACTCCGGCTAAGTTTGAGGGGGAGTATTAATCAAGCTTATCATCAAGGGAGCTTAGGGAAGATGGTTGGATTTGGGTGTCCGTACAAGTCCGTACGGATCCGTACAAGTCCGTACGGATCCGTTCAAGGCCGTACAAGACCGTACAACCTTAGCGAGCCTCCGGAACATTTGAGGAAGCCTTCGAGAGTCTTCTAGAAGCTTGGAAACGTTTGGACCATGCACCAAGCCACTTGAGTGTCAAGGTGCATTGGCACCTTGTCCTTGGTCTTCCTTCTTATCCATTTGGTCAAGGAAGGGGCTGGAAACAGGCTGGCATGGTCAAGGACGCCCAAAGACTACACTCCTATTGGCTGGTTCAAATTAAAGTTAAACCAAGGTTCCCTTGTAATTCTCCTATAAATATGCTATGTATTTCACAAAGATCAATAAGAAATTCTTCTCTAATATTCTACTATGGTGTTTCTTCTAGTTTATCTCAAAAGCTCTCATTTATAATCCCTAAAATCTAACAGTCTACAACTGGCTACTGTACTTTCATTGGAGGCAATCTAGTAACTTGGAAGTCTAAGAAGCAGAAGGTTGTGTCATGCTCAAGTGCGGAGTCAGAATATAGAGCAATGAGGAAGCTTACAAATGAATTAGTTTGGTTGAAGGCTCTTCTCAAGGATCTTGGCATAGAAACTTCAAGTCCCATCACAATGCATTGTGACAATCAGGCAGCCATTCATATAGCAACCAATCCAGTATTTCACGAGAGGACCAAGCACATTGAGATTGACTGCCACAAAGTTAGAGAGAAGATCATAGAAGGAGTGATACTTCCATGTTACACCAAGAGTGAAGACCAGTTGGCTGACATCTTCACCAAGGCTGCTAGCCTCAAAGTTTGCAACCACATCCACATCAAACTTGGGTTAGTAGACCTTACTCATCCTTGATAATACTTGCCTGTTTCGGGAAGACCACACTCTTTTTCCCTTACCAAGGTTTTGTCCCACTAGGTTTTCCTTGGTAAGGTTTTTAATGAGGTGGTAGTCCCGGTTCCCAAACTTAGCCTTCATTCCAATACTCCGGCTAAGTTTGAGGGGGAGTATTAATCAAGCTTATCATCAAGGGAGCTTAGGGAAGATGGTTGGATTTGGGTGTCCGTACAAGTCCGTACGGATCCGTACAAGTCCGTACGGATCCGTTCAAGGCCGTACAAGACCGTACAACCTTAGCGAGCCTCCGGAACATTTGAGGAAGCCTTCGAGAGTCTTCTAGAAGCTTGGAAACGTTTGGACCATGCACCAAGCCACTTGAGTGTCAAGGTGCATTGGCACCTTGTCCTTGGTCTTCCTTCTTATCCATTTGGTCAAGGAAGGGGCTGGAAACAGGCTGGCATGGTCAAGGACGCCCAAAGACTACACTCCTATTGGCTGGTTCAAATTAAAGTTAAACCAAGGTTCCCTTGTAATTCTCCTATAAATATGCTATGTATTTCACAAAGATCAATAAGAAATTCTTCTCTAATATTCTACTATGGTGTTTCTTCTAGTTTATCTCAAAAGCTCTCATTTATAATCCCTAAAATCTAACAGTCTACAACTGGCTACTGTACTTTCATTGGAGGCAATCTAGTAACTTGGAAGTCTAAGAAGCAGAAGGTTGTGTCATGCTCAAGTGCGGAGTCAGAATATAGAGCAATGAGGAAGCTGACAAATGAATTAGTTTGGTTGAAGGCTCTTCTCAAGGATCTTGGCATAGAAACTTCAAGTCCCATCACAATGCATTGTGACAATCAGGCAGCCATTCATATAGCAACCAATCCAGTATTTCACGAGAGGACCAAGCACATTGAGATTGACTGCCACAAAGTTAGAGAGAAGATCATAGAAGGAGTGATACTTCCATGTTACACCAAGAGTGAAGACCAGTTGGCTGACATCTTCACCAAGGCTGCTAGCCTCAAAGTTTGCAACCACATCCACATCAAACTTGGGTTAGTAGACCTTACTCATCCTTGATAATACTTGCCTGTTCCGGGAAGACCACACTCTTTTTCCCTTACCAAGGTTTTGTCCCACTAGGTTTTCCTTGGTAAGGTTTTTAATGAGGTGGTAGTCCCGGTTCCCAAACTTAGCCTTCATTCCAATACTCCGGCTAAGTTTGAGGGGGAGTATTAATCAAGCTTATCATCAAGGGAGCTTAGGGAAGATGGTTGGATTTGGGTGTCCGTACAAGTCCGTACAGATCCGTACAAGTCCGTACGGATCCGTTCAAGGCCGTACAAGACCGTACAACCTTAGCGAGCCTCCGGAACATTTGAGGAAGCCTTCTAGAGTCTTCTAGAAGCTTGGAAACGTTTGGACCATGCACCAAGCCACTTGAGTGTCCAGGTGCATTGGCACCTTGTCCTTGGTCTTCCTTCTTATCCATTTGGTCAAGGAAGGGGCTGGAAACAGGCTGGCATGGTCAAGGACGCCCAAAGACTACACTCCTATTGGCTGGTTCAAATTAAAGTTAAACCTAGGTTCCCTTGTAATTCTCCTATAAATATGCTATGTATTTCACAAAGATCAATAAGAAATTCTTCTCTAATATTCTACTATGGTGTTTCTTCTAGTTTATCTCAAAAGCTCTCATTTATAATCCCTAAAATCTAACAGTCTACAACTGGCTACTGTACTTTCATTGGAGGCAATCTAGTAACTTGGAAGTCTAAGAAGCAGAAGGTTGTGTCATGCTCAAGTGCGGAGTCAGAATATAGAGCAATGAGGAAGCTGACAAATGAATTAGTTTGGTTGAAGGCTCTTCTCAAGGATCTTGGCATAGAAACTTCAAGTCCCATCACAATGCATTGTGACAATCAGGCAGCCATTCATATAGCAACCAATCCAGTATTTCACGAGAGGACCAAGCACATTGAGATTGACTGCCACAAAGTTAGAGAGAAGATCATAGAAGGAGTGATACTTCCATGTTACACCAAGAGTGAAGACCAGTTGGCTGACATCTTCACCAAGGCTGCTAGCCTCAAAGTTTGCAACCACATCCACAGCAAACTTGGGTTAGTAGACCTTACTCATCCTTGATAATACTTGCCTGTTCCGGGAAGACCACACTCTTTTTCCCATACAAAGGTTTTGTCCCACTAGGTTTTCCTTGGTAAGGTTTTTAATGAGGTGGTAGTCCGGTTCCCAAACTTAGCCTTCATTCCAACACTCCGGCTAAGTTTGAGGGGGAGTATTAATCAAGCTTATCATCAAGGGAGCTTAGGGAAGATGGTTGGATTTGGGTGTCCGTACAAGTCCGTACGGATCCGTACAAGTCCGTACGGATCCGTACAAGGCCGCACAAGACCGTACAACCTTAGCGAGCCTCCGGAACATTTGAGGAAGCCTTCGAGAGTCTTCTAGAAGCTTGGAAACGTTTGGACCATGCACCAAGCCACTTGAGTGTCCAGGTGCATTGGCACCTTGTCCTTGGTCTTCCTTCTTATCCATTTGGTCAAGGAAGGGGCTGGAAACAGGCTGGCATGGTCAAGGACGCCCAAAGACTACACTCCTATTGGCTGGTTCAAATTAAAGTTAAACCTAGGTTCCCTTGTAATTCTCCGATAAATATGCTATGTATTTCACAAAGATCAATAAGAAATTCTTTTCTAATATTCTACTATGGTGTTTCTTCTAGTTTATCTCAAAAGCTCTCATTTATAATCCCTAAAATCTAACAGTCTACAACTGGCTACTGTACTTTCATTGGAGGCAATCTAGTAACTTGGAAGTCTAAGAAGCAGAAGGTTGTGTCATGCTCAAGTGCGGAGTCAGAATATAGAGCAATGAGGAAGCTGACAAATGAATTAGTTTGGTTGAAGGCTCTTCTCAAGGATCTTGGCATAGAAACTTCAAGTCCCATCACAATGCATTGTGACAATCAGGCAGCCATTCATATAGCAACCAATCCAGTATTTCACGAGAGGACCAAGCACATTGAGATTGACTGCCACAAAGTTAGAGAGAAGATCATAGAAGGAGTGATACTTCCATGTTACACCAAGAGTGAAGACCAGTTGGCTGACATCTTCACCAAGGCTGCTAGCCTCAAAGTTTGCAACCACATCCACAGCAAACTTGGGTTAGTAGACCTTACTCATCCTTGATAATACTTGCCTGTTCCGGGAAGACCACACTCTTTTTCCCTTACCAAGGTTTTGTCCCACTGGGTTTTCCTTGGTAAGGTTTTTAATGAGGTGGTAGTCCCGGTTCCCAAACTTAGCCTTCATTCCAACACTCCGGCTAAGTTTGAGGGGGAGTATTAATCAAGCTTATCATCAAGGGAGCTTAGGGAAGATGGTTGGATTTGGGTGTCCGTACAAGTCCATACGGATCCGTACAAGTCCGTACGGATCCGTACAAGTCCGTACGGATCCGTACAAGGCCGTACAAGACCGTACAACCTTAGCGAGCCTCCGGAACATTTGAGGAAGCCTTCGAGAGTCTTCTAGAAGCTTGGAAACGTTTGGACCATGCACCAAGCCACTTGAGTGTCCAGGTGCATTGGCACCTTGTCCTTGGTCTTCCTTCTTATCCATTTGGTCAAGGAAGGGGCTGGAAACAGGCTGGCATGGTCAAGGACGCCCAAAGACTACACTCCTATTGGCTGGTTCAAATTAAAGTTAAACCTACGTTCCCTTGTAATTCTCCGATAAATATGCTATGTATTTCACAAAGATCAATAAGAAATTCTTTTCTAATATTTTACTATGGTGTTTCTTCTAGTTTATCTCAAAAGCTCTCATTTATAATCCCTAAAATCTAACAGTCTACAACTGGCTACTGTACTTTCATTGGAGGCAATCTAGTAACTTGGAAGTCTAAGAAGCAGAAGGTTGTGTCATGCTCAAGTGCGGAGTTAGAATATAGAGCAATGAGGAAGCTGACAAATGAATTAGTTTTGTTGAAGGCTCTTCTCAAGGATCTTGGCATAGAAACTTCAAGTCCCATCACAATGCATTGTGACAATCAGGCAGCCATTCATATAGCAACCAATCCAGTATTTCACGAGAGGACCAAGCACATTGAGATTGACTGCCACAAAGTTAGAGAGAAGATCATAGAAGGAGTGATACTTCCATGTTACACCAAGAGTGAAGACCAGTTGGCTAACATCTTCACCAAGGCTGCTAGCCTCAAAGTTTGCAACCACATCCACAGGAAACTTGGGTTAGTAGACCTTACTCATCCTTGATAATACTTGCCTGTTCCGGGAAGACCACACTCTTTTTCCCTTACCAAGGTTTTGTCCCACTGGGTTTTCCTTGGTAAGGTTTTTAATGAGGTGGTAGTCCCGGTTCCCAAACTTAGCCTTCATTCCAACACTCCGGCTAAGTTTGAGGGGGAGTATTAATCAAGCTTATCATCAAGGGAGCTTAGGGAAGATGGTTGGATTTGGGTGTCCGTACAAGTCCGTACGGATCCGTACAAGTCCGTACGGATCTGTTCAAGGCCGTACAAGACCGTACAACCTTAGCGAGCCTCCAGAACATTTGAGGGAGCCTTCGAGAGTCTTCTAGAAGCTTGGAAACGTTTGGACCATGCACCAAGCCACTTGAGTGTCCAGGTGCATTGACACCTTGTCCTTGGTCTTCCTTCTTATCCATTTGGTCAAGGAAGGGGCTGGAAACAGGCTGGCATGGTCAAGGACGCCCAAAGACTACACTCCTATTGGCTGGTTCAAATTAAAGTTAAACCTAGGTTCCCTTGTAATTCTCCTATAAATATGCTATGTATTTCACAAAGATCAATAAGAAATTCTTCTCTAATATTCTACTATGGTGTTTCTTCTAGTTTATCTCAAAAGCTCTCATTTATAATCCCTAAAATCTAACAGTCTACAACTGGCTACTGTACTTTCATTGGAGGCAATCTAGTAACTTGGAAGTCTAAGAAGCAGAAGGTTGTGTCATGCTCAAGTGCGGAGTCAGAATATAGAGCAATGAGGAAGCTGACAAATGAATTAGTTTGGTTGAAGGCTCTTCTCAAGGATCTTGGCATAGAAACTTCAAGTCCCATCACAATGCATTGTGACAATCAGGCAGCCATTCATATAGCAACCAATCCAGTATTTCACGAGAGGACCAAGCACATTGAGATTGACTGCCACAAAGTTAGAGAGAAGATCATAGAAGGAGTGATACTTCCATGTTACACCTAGAGTGAAGACTAGTTGGCTGACATCTTCACCAAGGCTGCTAGCCTCAAAGTTTGCAACCACATCCACAGCAAACTTGGGTTAGTAGACCTTACTCATCCTTGATAATACTTGCCTGTTCCGGGAAGACCACACTCTTTTTCCCTTACCAAGGTTTTGTCCCACTGGGTTTTCCTTGGTAAGGTTTTTAATGAGGTGGTAGTCCCGGTTCCCAAACTTAGCCTTCATTCCAACACTCCGGCTAAGTTTGAGGGGGAGTATTAATCAAGCTTATCATCAAGGGAGCTTAGGGAAGATGGTTGGATTTGGGTGTCCGTACAAGTCCGTACGGATCCGTACAAGTCCGTACGGATCTGTTCAAGGCCGTACAAGACCGTACAACCTTAGCGAGCCTCCAGAACATTTGAGGGAGCCTTCGAGAGTCTTCTAGAAGCTTGGAAACGTTTGGACCATGCACCAAGCCACTTGAGTGTCCAGGTGCATTGACACCTTGTCCTTGGTCTTCCTTCTTATCCATTTGGTCAAGGAAGGGGCTGGAAACAGGCTGGCATGGTCAAGGACGCCCAAAGACTACACTCCTATTGGCTGGTTCAAATTAAAGTTAAACCTACGTTCCCTTGTAATTCTCCGATAAATATGCTATGTATTTCACAAAGATCAATAAGAAATTCTTTTCTAATATTTTACTATGGTGTTTCTTCTAGTTTATCTCAAAAGCTCTCATTTATAATCCCTAAAATCTAACAGTCTACAACTGGCTACTGTACTTTCATTGGAGGCAATCTAGTAACTTGGAAGTCTAAGAAGCAGAAGGTTGTGTCATGCTCAAGTGCGGAGTTAGAATATAGAGCAATGAGGAAGCTGACAAATGAATTAGTTTTGTTGAAGGCTCTTCTCAAGGATCTTGGCATAGAAACTTCAAGTCCCATCACAATGCATTGTGACAATCAGGCAGCCATTCATATAGCAACCAATCCAGTATTTCACGAGAGGACCAAGCACATTGAGATTGACTGCCACAAAGTTAGAGAGAAGATCATAGAAGGAGTGATACTTCCATGTTACACCAAGAGTGAAGACCAGTTGGCTAACATCTTCACCAAGGCTGCTAGCCTCAAAGTTTGCAACCACATCCACAGGAAACTTGGGTTAGTAGACCTTACTCATCCTTGATAATACTTGCCTGTTCCGGGAAGACCACACTCTTTTTCCCTTACCAAGGTTTTGTCCCACTGGGTTTTCCTTGGTAAGGTTTTTAATGAGGTGGTAGTCCCGGTTCCCAAACTTAGCCTTCATTCCAACACTCCGGCTAAGTTTGAGGGGGAGTATTAATCAAGCTTATCATCAAGGGAGCTTAGGGAAGATGGTTGGATTTGGGTGTCCGTACAAGTCCGTACGGATCCGTACAAGTCCGTACGGATCTGTTCAAGGCCGTACAAGACCGTACAACCTTAGCGAGCCTCCAGAACATTTGAGGGAGCCTTCGAGAGTCTTCTAGAAGCTTGGAAACGTTTGGACCATGCACCAAGCCACTTGAGTGTCCAGGTGCATTGACACCTTGTCCTTGGTCTTCCTTCTTATCCATTTGGTCAAGGAAGGGGCTGGAAACAGGCTGGCATGGTCAAGGACGCCCAAAGACTACACTCCTATTGGCTGGTTCAAATTAAAGTTAAACCTAGGTTCCCTTGTAATTCTCCTATAAATATGCTATGTATTTCACAAAGATCAATAAGAAATTCTTCTCTAATATTCTACTATGGTGTTTCTTCTAGTTTATCTCAAAAGCTCTCATTTATAATCCCTAAAATCTAACAGTCTACAACTGGCTACTGTACTTTCATTGGAGGCAATCTAGTAACTTGGAAGTCTAAGAAGCAGAAGGTTGTGTCATGCTCAAGTGCGGAGTCAGAATATAGAGCAATGAGGAAGCTGACAAATGAATTAGTTTGGTTGAAGGCTCTTCTCAAGGATCTTGGCATAGAAACTTCAAGTCCCATCACAATGCATTGTGACAATCAGGCAGCCATTCATATAGCAACCAATCCAGTATTTCACGAGAGGACCAAGCACATTGAGATTGACTGCCACAAAGTTAGAGAGAAGATCATAGAAGGAGTGATACTTCCATGTTACACCTAGAGTGAAGACTAGTTGGCTGACATCTTCACCAAGGCTGCTAGCCTCAAAGTTTGCAACCACATCCACAGCAAACTTGGGTTAGTAGACCTTACTCATCCTTGATAATACTTGCCTGTTCCGGGAAGACCACACTCTTTTTCCCTTACCAAGGTTTTGTCCCACTGGGTTTTCCTTGGTAAGGTTTTTAATGAGGTGGTAGTCCCGGTTCCCAAACTTAGCCTTCATTCCAACACTCCGGCTAAGTTTGAGGGGGAGTATTAATCAAGCTTATCATCAAGGGAGCTTAGGGAAGATGGTTGGATTTGGGTGTCCGTACAAGTCCGTACGGATCCGTACAAGTCCGTACGGATCTGTTCAAGGCCGTACAAGACCGTACAACCTTAGCGAGCCTCCAGAACATTTGAGGGAGCCTTCGAGAGTCTTCTAGAAGCTTGGAAACGTTTGGACCATGCACCAAGCCACTTGAGTGTCCAGGTGCATTGACACCTTGTCCTTGGTCTTCCTTCTTATCCATTTGGTCAAGGAAGGGGCTGGAAACAGGCTGGCATGGTCAAGGACGCCCAAAGACTACACTCCTATTGGCTGGTTCAAATTAAAGTTAAACCTAGGTTCCCTTGTAATTCTCCTATAAATATGCTATGTATTTCACAAAGATCAATAAGAAATTCTTCTCTAATATTCTACTATGGTGTTTCTTCTAGTTTATCTCAAAAGCTCTCATTTATAATCCCTAAAATCTAACAGTCTACAACTGGCTACTGTACTTTCATTGGAGGCAATCTAGTAACTTGGAAGTCTAAGAAGCAGAAGGTTGTGTCATGCTCAAGTGCGGAGTCAGAATATAGAGCAATGAGGAAGCTGACAAATGAATTAGTTTGGTTGAAGGCTCTTCTCAAGGATCTTGGCATAGAAACTTCAAGTCCCATCACAATGCATTGTGACAATCAGGCAGCCATTCATATAGCAACCAATCCAGTATTTCACGAGAGGACCAAGCACATTGAGATTGACTGCCACAAAGTTAGAGAGAAGATCATAGAAGGAGTGATACTTCCATGTTACACCTAGAGTGAAGACTAGTTGGCTGACATCTTCACCAAGGCTGCTAGCCTCAAAGTTTGCAACCACATCCACAGCAAACTTGGGTTAGTAGACCTTACTCATCCTTGATAATACTTGCCTGTTCCGGGAAGACCACACTCTTTTTCCCTTACCAAGGTTTTGTCCCACTGGGTTTTCCTTGGTAAGGTTTTTAATGAGGTGGTAGTCCCGGTTCCCAAACTTAGCCTTCATTCCAACACTCCGGCTAAGTTTGAGGGGGAGTATTAATCAAGCTTATCATCAAGGGAGCTTAGGGAAGATGGTTGGATTTGGGTGTCCGTACAAGTCCGTACGGATCCGTACAAGTCCGTACAAGTCCGTATGAAAAAGCCTTAAGTCTGAAGTTTCCTTATTACACAAATGGCCCAAAGGACCAACATATACCTAAGTTGGACCCCCAAAGAATGTATTAAATACTTTGGGAAATAAATAGAAAGAAAATGAAGACTTATTAGCTGAATGTCTTCATAAGGGATAGGGTCTTCCCTTCCTTGCTTCCCAAGCTTGGCATGGAGTATTTCTAAGCTGAATAACCAGTGGGATAATGTGGAGATGCACTAGATCTTACTGCCTCGTTACAACCCCTCTAGTAAACCTTATCGGACAAATAATAGTAGGTAAAAGAGTAAAGCTCCTTCTAATGACTTAGGGGTGTCTTCACACTTGTGTGATTGTGAAGACACAATGTCCTTGATTCCCAAATCAGGTTCAAGTCAAAGAGCTTCAAAGGTCGTTTAGAAGCTCTCACATGATCTAGATGGCAGAGTGAGCTCGAGCTTCATCCATGGATGTCTTCTTCATATTTCACGGCTAGTCGGCTTCTGGAGATGGTCAGACGTGGACTCGAATTAGGTTTAGTGTCTGGCTTTATAGAGAATCCTCTGGGGACCCAATCCCTTGTATATGCGCGCTTCAGTCCTTCTTTCGTACGTGCCTTGGCTGGCGGCCTATCATCCCTTTCCACTTCTAGAATTATCATCCTCAAAACATGCCCACGCCCTATATAGAAACGAAACAACCTAGCAGGTTGCTTCTTCTTCAAGGGTTGATCCGGATATGGAGCTGAGAATTGGAGAGGTTCTCAGTCTAATCTTCAGCTGAATAATGGATTGAAGCAGAGGTTTACTGCTAGGAAACCTAGAGAGATGCTCGATCTAGGTTCCAACAATGGAGTGAAGGTGGATTGATGTGGTGAACCACAAAAATTGGGAAAGCTTCTTGATACAACCAGAACTTCAACACCGAGCTAGGCCTCTCGGTGTGGAGGCTTTTGTCTCGAATAACTCAAGAACAAGAAAGAAGAAAAAATCTTCCGCATTTGATTTTTAGTTTAACTCTAAGCCTAATTATTGTCTTTTTAAGTCCCTTATATATGAAAAGCCTTAAGTCTGAAGTTTCCTTATTACATAAATGGCCCAAAGGACCAACATATACCTAAGTTGGACCCCCAAAGAATATATTAAATACTTTGGGAAATAAATAGAAAGAAAATCAAGACTTATTAGCTGAATGTCTTCATAAGGGATAGGGTCTTCCCTTCCTTGCTTCCCAAGCTTGGCATGGAGTATTTCCAAGCTGAATAACCAGTGGGATAATGTGGAGATGCACTAGATCTTACTGCCTCGTTACAACCCCTCTGGTAAACCTTATCGGAAAAACCGTAGTAGGTAAAAGAGTAAAGCTCCTTCTAATGACTTAGGGGTGTCTTCACACTTGTGTGATTGTGAAGACACAATGTCCATGATTCCCAAATCAGGTTCAAGTCAAAGAGCTTCAAAGGTGGTTTAGAAGCTCTCACATAATCCAGATGGCGGGGTGAGCTCTTTCTAATGACTTAGGGGTGTCTTCACACTTGTGTGATTGTGAAGGCACAATGTCCTTGATTCCCAAATCAGGTTCAAGTCAAATAGCTTCAAAGGTGGTTTAGAAGCTCGCACATGATCCAGATGGCAGAGTGAGCTCGAGCTTCATCCATGGATGTCTTCTTCATATTTCACGGCTAGTCGGCTTCTCGAGATAGTCAGACGTGGACTCGAATTAGGTTTAGTGTCTGGCTTTATAGAGAATCCTCTGGGGACCCAATCCCTTGTATATGCGCGCTTCAGTCCTTCTTTCGTACGCGCCTGGGCTGGCGGCCTATCATCCCTTCCCACTTCTAGAATTATCATCCTCAAAACATGGCCACGCCCTATATAGAAACGAAACAACCTAGCTGGTTGCTTCTTCTTCAAGGGTTGATCCGGATATGGAGCTGAGAATTGGAGAGGTTCTCAGTCTAATCTTATACTGAATAATGGATTGAAGCAGAGGTTTAGTGCTAGGAAATGTAGAGAGATGCTCGATCTAGGTTCCAACAATGGAGTGAAGGTGGATTGATGTGGTGAACCACAAAAATTGTGAAAGCTTCTTGATACCTCCAGAACTTCAACACCGAGCTAGGCCTCTCGGTGTGGAGGCTTTTGGCTCGAATAACTCAAGAACAAGAAAGAAGAAAAACTCTTCCGCATTTGATTTTTAGTTTAACTCTAATCCTAATTACTGTATTTTTAAGTCCCTTATATATGAAAAGCCTTAAGTTTGAAGTTTCCTTACTAAACAAATGGCCCAAAGGACCAACATATACCTAAGTTGGACCCCCAAAGAATATATTAAATACTTTGGGAAATAAATAGAAAGAAAATGAAGACTTATTAGCTGAATGTCTTCATAAGGGATAGGGTCTTCCCTTCCTTGCTTCCCAAGCTTGGCATGGAGTATTTCCAAGCTGAATAACCAGTGGGATTATGTGGAGATGCACTAGATCTTACTGCCTCGTTACAACCCCTCTAGTAAACCTTATCGGACAAATCGTAGTAGGTAAAAGAGTAAAGCTCCTTCTAATGACTTAGGGGTGTCTTCACACTTGTGTGATTGTGAAGACACAATGTCCTTGATTACCAGATCAAGTTCAAGTCAAAGAGCTTCAAAGGTGGTTTAGATGCTCTCACATGATCCAGATGGCAGAGTGAGCTCGAGCTTCATCCTTGGATGTCTTCTTCATATTTCACGGCTAGTCAGCTTCTGGAGATGGTCAGACGTGGACTCGAATTAGCTTTAGTGTCTGGCTGTACAGAGAATCCGCTAGGCACCCAATCCCTTGTATATGCGCGTTCCCGTCATTCTTTCGTACGCGCCTGGGCTAGCGGCCTATTATCCCTTCCCACTTCTAGAATTATCATCCTCAGAACTTGCCCACCCCCTATATAGAAACGAAAAAACCTAGCAAGAAGCTTCTTCTTCAAGGGTTGATCTGGATATGGAGCGGAGAATTGGAGAGGTTCTCAGTGTAATCTTAAGCTGAATAATGGATTGAAGCAGAGGTTTACTGCTAGGAAACCTAGAGAGATGCTCGATCTAGGTTCCAACAATGGAGTGAAGGTGGATTGATGTGGTGAACCACAAAAATTGTGAAAGCTTCTTGATACAACCAGAACTTAAACACCGAGCTAGGCCTCTCGGTGTGGAGGCTTTTGGCTCGAATAACTCAAGAACAAGAAAAAGAAAACCTCTTCCGTATTTGATTTTTAGTTCAGATCTAATCCTAATTACTATCTGTTTAAGTACCTTATATATGAAGAGCCTTAAGTCTGAAGTTTCATTATTACACAAATGGCCCAAAGGACCAACATATACCTAAGTTGGACCCCAAAGAAAATATTAAATACTTTGGAAAATAAATAGAAAGAAAATGAAGACTTATTAGCTGAATGTCTTCATAAGGGATAGGGTCTTCCCTTCCTTGCTTCCCAAGCTTGGAATGGAGTATTTCCAGCTGAATAACCTGTGGGATAGAGTGGAGATTCACTATATCTTACTGCCTCGTTACAACCCCTCTAGTAAACCATATCGGACAAACCGTAGTAGGTAAAAGAGTAAAACTCCTTCTAATGACTTAGGGGTGTCTTCACACTTGTGTGATTGTGAAGACACAATGTCCTTGATTCCCAAATCAGGTTCAAGTCAAAGAGCTTCAAAGGTGGTTTAGAAGCTCTCACATGATCCAGATGGCAGGGTGAGCTCAAGCTTCATCCATGGATGTCTTCTTCATATTTCATGGCTAGTCGGCTTCTTGATATGGTCAGATGTGGACTCGAATTTGGTTTAGTGTCTAGCTGTATAGAAAATCCTCTAGGGACCCAATCCCTTGTATATGCGCGCTTCTGTCCTTCTTTCGTACGCGCCTGGGCTAGCGGCCTATCATCCCTTCCCACTTCTAGAATTATCATCCTCAAAACTTTCCCACGCGCTATATAGAAACGAAACAACCTAGCAGGTTGCTTCTTCTTCAAGGGTTGATCCGGATATGGAGCTGAGAATTGGAGAGGTTCTCAGTCTAATCTTAAGCTGAATAATGGATTGATGCAGAGGTTTAGTGTTAGGAAACCTAGAGAGATGCTCGATCTAGGTTCCAACAATGGAGTGAAGGTGGATTGATGTGGTGAACCACAAAAATTGTGAAGGCTTCTTGACACAACCAGAACTTCAACACCAAGCTAGGCCTCTCGGTGTGGAGGCTTTTTGCTCGAATAACTCAAGAACAAGAAAGAAGAAAAACTCTTCTGCATTTGATTTCTAGTTCAGATCTAATCCTAATTACACTCTGTTTAAGTCCCTTATATATGAAAAGCCTTAAGTCTGAAGTTTCCTTATTACACAAATGGCTCAAAGGACCAACATATACCTAAGTTGGACCCCCAAAGAAAATATTAAATACTTAGGGAAGTAAATAGACAGATAATGAAGACTTATTAGCTGAATGTCTTCATAAGGGATAGGGTATTCCCTTCCTTGCTTCCCAAGCTTAGAATGGAGTATTTCCAAGCTGAAAAACCGGTGGGATAAAGTGGAGATGCACTAGATCTTACTGCCTCGTTACAACACCTCTGGTAAACTTTATCGGAAAAACCGTAGTAGGTAAAAGAGTAAAGCTCCTTCTAATGACTTAGGGGTATCTACACACTTGTGTGATTGTGAAGACACAATGTCCTTGATTCCCAAATCAGGTTCAAGTCAAAGAGCTTCAAAGGTTGTTAAGAAGCTCTCACATGATCTAGATGGCGGGGTGAGCTCAAGCTTCATCCATGGATGTCTTCTTTATATTTCACGGCTTGTGAATGTTGAATTTGCGGAATAGAAGATTAGAGAGTTTGAGAGTGTTTGAAAGAGAAACAATAGAATGAGATATAAAGAGAAGTTTCCATTAGAATTGAGTGAGTGTTACAAAGGGTGTACAACATGTATATATAGAGGAGAGCCACGAAATTAGGAGGTGAAGAAGGGTTTCACAACATTCAATTTTCCTCCAATCTCTTATTTGAAATTCAAACACATCTCCTTCCTTTTCACACTTCCCGAGACACCCACTTGTGCACGCAAAGTCTTCACCCTTCTAGAAGACTTCTTAATGGGCTTGCATATGTTGAATAAGGCCTCTTCTCTTCTTTGGGTCTTAAGCTAATGTATTCTCTCATTATTCAACAGTGAAAGCTTCTTGAGATGGTCAAACGTGGACTCGAATTAGGTTTAGTGTCTGGCTGTATAGAGAATCCTCTGGGACCCAATCCCTTGTATATGCGCGCTTCCGTCCTTCTTTCGTACGCGCCTGGGCTGGCCGCCTATCATCCCTTCCCACTTCTAGAATTATCATCCTCAAAACTTGCCCACACCCTATATAGAAACAAAACAACCTAGCAGGTTGCTTCTTCTTCAAGGGTTGATCCGGATATGGAGCTGAGAATTGGAGAGGTTCTCAGTCTAATCTTATGCTGAATAATGGATTGAAGCAGAGGTTTAGTGCTAGGAAACCTAGAGAGATGCTCGATCTAGGTTCCAACAATGGAGTGAAGGTGGATTGATGTGGTGAACCACAAAAATTGTGAAAGCTTCTTGATACAACCAAAACTTCAACACCGAGATAGGCCTCTCGGTGTGGAGGCTTTTTGCTCGAATAACTCAAGAACAAAAAAGAAGAAGAACTCTTCCGCATTTGATTTCTAGTTCAGATCAAATCCTAATTACAGTCTGTTTAAGTCCGTTATATATGAAAAGCCTTAAATCTGAAGTTTCATTATTACACCAATGGCCTAAAGGACCAACATATACCTAAGTTGGACCCCCAAAGAAAATATAAAATACTTTGGAAAATAAATAGAAAGAAAATGAAGACTTATTAGCTGAATGTATTCATAAGGGACAGGGTATTCCCTTCCTTGCTTTCCAAGCTTGGAATGGAGTATTTCCAAGCTGAATAACTAGTGGGATAAAGTGGAGATGCACTAGATCTTACTGCCTCGTTACAACCCCTCTGGTAATCCTTATCGGACAAACCGTAGTAGGTAAAAGAGTAAAGCTCCTTCTAATGACTTAGGGGTGTCTTCAAACTTGTGTGATTGTGAAGACACAATGTCCTTGATTACCAAATCAGGTTCAAGTCAAAGAGCTTTAAAGGTGGTTTAGAACCTCTCACATGATCCAGATGGCGGGGTGAGCTGGAGCTTAATCCTTGGATCTCTTATTCATATTTCACGGCTAGTCGGCTTCCGGAGATGGTCAGATCTGGACTCGAATTAGGTTTAGTGTCTTGCTGTATAGAGAATCCTCTGGAGACCCAATCCCTTGTATATGCGCGCCCCAGTCCTTCTTTCGTACGCGCCAGGGCTAGCGGCCTATCATTACTTCCCACTTCTAGAATTATCATCCTCAAAACTTGCCCACGCCCTATATAGAAACGAAAAAAAACCTAGCAGGAAGCTTCTTCTTCAAGGCTTGATCTGGATATGGAGCTAAGAATTGGAGAGGTTCTCAGTCTAATCTTAAGCTAAATAATGGATTCAAGCAGAGGTTTAGTGCTAGGAAACCTAGAGATATGCTCGATCTAGGTTCCCACAATGGAGTGAAAGTGGATTGATGTGGTGAACCACAAAAATTGTGAAAGTTTCTTGATACAACCAGAACTTCAACACCGAGCTAGGCCTCTCGGTGTGGAGGCATTTGGCTCGAATAACTCAAGAACAAGAAAGAAGAAAAACTCTTCCGCATTTGATTTCTAGTTCAGATCTAATCCTAATTACAGTCTGTTAAAGTCCCTTATATATGATAAGCCTTAAGTCTGAAGTTTCCTTATTACACAAATGGCCCAAAGGACCAACATATACCTAAGTTGGACCCTCAAAGAATATATTAAATACTATAGGAAATAAATAGAAAGAAAATGAAGACTTATTAGCTGAATGTCTTCATAAGGGATAGGGTATTCCCTTCCTTTGTTCCCAAGCTTGGCATGGAGTATTTCCAAGTTGAATAACCTGTGGGATAAAGTGGAGATGCACTAGATCTTACTACCTCATTACAACCACTCTAGTAAACCTTATCGGACAAACCGTAGTAGGAAAAAGAGTAAAGCTCTTTCTAATGACTTAGGGGTGTCTTCACACTTGTGTGATTGTGAAGACACAATGACCTTGATTACCAAATCAGGTTCAAGTCAAAGAGCTTCAAAGGTGGTTTAGAAGCTCTCACATGATCCAGATGGCGGGGTGAGCTCGAGCTTCATCCTTGGATGTCTTCTTCATATTGCACGGCTACTAGGCTTCTGGAGATGGTCAGACGTGGACTCAAATTAGGTTTAGTGTTTGGCTATATAGAGAATCCTCTGGGAACCCAATCCCTTGTATATGCTCGTTCCTGTCCTTCTTTGGTACGCGCCTGGGCTGGCGGCCTATCATCCCTTCCCACTTCTAGAATTATCATCCTCAAAACTTGCCCACGCTCTATATAGATACGAAAAATGTAGCAGGAAGCTTCTTCTTCAAGGGTTGATCCGGATATGGAGCAGAGAATCGGAGAGGTTCTAAGTTTACTCTTAAGATGAATAATGGATTGAAGCAGAGGTTTAGTGCTAGGAAACCTAGAGAGATGCTTGATCTAGGTTCCAACAATGGAGTGAAGGTAGATTAATGTGGTCAACTTCAAAAATTGTGAAAGCTTCTGGAGATGGTCAGACGTGGACTCGAATTAGGTTTAGTGTTCGGCTGTATAGAGAATCCTCTGGGGACCCAATCCCTTGTATATGCGCGCTCCCGTCCTTCTATCGTACGCGCCTGGGCTAGCGGCCTATCATCCCTTCCCACTTCTAGAATTATCATCCTCAAAACTTGCCCACGCTCTGTATAGAAACGAAAAAAACCTAGCAGGAAGCTTCTTCTCCAAGGGTTGATCCGGATATGGAGCTGAGAATTGGAGAGGTTCTCAGTTTAATCTTATGCTGAATAATGGATTGAAGCAGAGGTTTAGTGCTAGGAAACCTAGAGAGATGCTCGATCTAGGTTCCAACAATGGAGTGAAGATGGATTGATGTGGTTAACCACAAAAATTGTGAAAGCTTCTTGATACAACCAGAAATTCAACACTGAGATACGCCTCTCGGTGTGGAGGCTTTTTGTTCGAATAACTCAAGAACAAGAAAGAAGAAAAACTCTTCCGCATTTGATTTCTACTCAGATCAAATCCTAATTACTGTCTTTTTAAGTCCGTTATATATGAAAAGCCTTAAGTCTGAAGTTTCATTATTACAACAATGGCCCAAAGGACCAACATATACCTAAGTTGGACCCCCAAAGAAAATATAAAATACTTTGGGAAATAAATAGAAAGAAAATGAAGACTTATTAGCTAAATGTCTTCATAAGGGATATGTTCTTCCCTTCCTGCTTCCCAAGCTTGGAATGGAATATTTCCAAGCTGAATAACCAGTGGGATAAAGTGGAGATGCACTAGATCTTATTGCCTCGTTACAACCCCTCTAGTAAATCTTATCGGACAAACCGTAGTAGGTAAAAGAGTAAAGCTCCTTCTAATGATTTAGGGGTGTCTTCACACTTGCGTGATTGTGAAGACACAATGTCCTTGATTTCCCAAATCAGGTTCAAGTCAAAGAGCTTCAAAGGTGGTTTAGAAGCTCTCACATGATCCAGATGGCGGAGTGAGCTCGAGCTTCTTCCTTGGATGTCATCTTCATATTTCACGGATAATCGACTTCTAGGGTGGTCAGACGTTGACTCGAATTAGGTTTAGTGTCTGGCTGTATAGAGAATCCTCTGGGGACCCAATCCCTTGTATATGCGCTCTCCCGTCCTTCTTTCCTACGCGCCTGGGCTAGCTGCCTATCATCCCTTCCCACTTCTAGAATTATCAACCTCAAAACTTGCCCACGCCCTATATAGAAACGAAAAAACCTAGCAGGAATCTTCTTCTTCAAGGGTTGATCCGGATATGGAGCTGAAAATTGGAGAGGTTCTCAGTCTAATCTTAAGCTGAATAATGGATTGAAGCAGAGGTTGATTGCTAGGAAACCTAGAGAGATGCTCGATCTAGGTTCCAACAATGGAGTGAAGGTGGATTAATGTGGTCAACTACAAATATTTTGAAAGCTTCTTGATACAACCAGAACTTCAACACCGAGCTAGGCCTCTCGGTGTGGAGGCTTTTGGCTAGAATAACTCAAGAACAAGAAAGAAGAAAAACTATTTCGCATTTGATTTTTAGTTTAGATCTAATCCTAATTACAGGCTTTTTAAGTCCCTTATATATGAAAAGCCTTAAGTCTGAAGTTTCCTTAATACACAAATGGCCTAAAGGACCAACATATACCTAAGTTGGACCCCCAAAGAATATATTAAATACTTTGGGAAATAAATTGAAAGAAAATGAAGACTTATTAGCTGAATGTCTTCATAAGGGATAGGGTCTTCCCTTCTTTGCTTTCCAAGCTTGGCATGGAGTATTTCCAAGCTGAATAACAAGTGGGATGAAATTGAGATGAACTAGACCTTACTGCCTTGTTACAACCCCTCTGGTAAACCTTATCGGACAGACCGTAGTAGGTAAAAGAGTAAAGCTCCTTCTAATGACTTAGGGGTGTCTTCACACTTGTGTGATTGTGAAGACGCAAT
This sequence comes from Cardamine chenopodiifolia, assembly GCA_963922655.1. NCBI lineage: Eukaryota > Viridiplantae > Streptophyta > Magnoliopsida > Brassicales > Brassicaceae > Cardamine > Cardamine chenopodiifolia. The sequence goes on along the minus strand of OZ000486.1, from coordinate 8,326,842 downwards.
GTCCTTAATTACCAGATCAGGTTCAAGTCAAAGAGCTTCAAAGGTGGTTTAGAAGCTCTCACATGATCCAGATGGCGAGGTAAGCTCGAGCTTCATCCTTGGATGTCTTCTTCATATTTCACTGCTAGTCGGCTTCTGGAGATGGTCAGACGTGGACTCGAATTAGCTTTCGTGTCTGGCTGTACGGAGAATCCGCTGGGCACCCAATCCCTTGTATATGCGCGCTCCCGTCCTTCTTTCGTACGCGCCTGGGCTAGCGGCCTATTATCCCTTCCCACTTCTAGAATTATCATCCTCAGAACTTGCCCACGCCCTATATAGAAACGAAAAAACCTAGCATGAATCTTCTTCTTCAAGGGTTGATCCGGATATGGAGGTGAGAATTGGAGAGGTTCTCAGTTTAATCTTATGCTGAATAATGGATTGAAGCAGAGGTTTAGTGCTAGGAAACCAAGAGAGATGCTCGATCTAGGTTCCAACAATGGAGTGAAGGTGGATTGATGTGGTCAACCACAAAAATTGTGAAAGCTTCTTGATACAACCAGAACTTCAACACCGAGATAGGCCTCTCGGTGTGGAGGCTTTTTGCTCGAATAACTCAAGAACAAGAAAGAAGGAAAACTCTTCCGCATTTGATTTCTAGTTCAGATCTAATCCTAATTACAGTCTGTTAAAGTCCCTTATATATGAAAAGCCTTAAGTCTGTGTTGAATTTGCGGAATAGAAGATTAGAGTGTTTGAGAGTGCTTGAAAGAGAAACAATAGAATGAGAGATAAAGAGAAGTTTCCATTAGAATTGGTTAAGTGTTACAAAGGGTGTACAACATGTATATATAGAGGATAGCCGCGAAATTAGAAGGTGTAGAAGGGTTTCACAACATTCAAATTTCCCTCCAATCTCTTATTTGAAATTCAAACACATCTCCTTCCTTTTCACACTTCCCGAGACACCCACTTGTGCACCCAAAGTCTTCACCTTTCTAGAAGACTTCTTAATGGACTTGCATATGTTGAATAAGGCCTCTTCTCTTCATTGGGTCTTAAGCTAATGTATTTTCTCATTATTCAACACTCCCCCTCAAGCTTAACCGTAGAGAAACCAAAGGTTAAGCTTGGAACCATGATGACCCACCTCATTAAAAACCTTAGTATGGAAAACCTCATGGGACAAAACCATACTAAGGGAAAAAGAGTGTGGACTCCATGGCTAAGGAAATCATGGCCGAGACATATCTATGAGTCCAAGCTTTGAATGGATGAACTCACACACTTTTAAACTCGCTGCCTTGGTAAAAATGTCTGCCAATTGTTCTGAACTCCTTGTAAAGCATGGAAGAATGACCCTTTTCTCCACCATCTCTCGCACCTTGTGACAATCCACTTCAATATGCTTTGTCCTCTCATGGAACACTGAGTTGGACGCAATGTGAATAGCACCTTGGTTGTCACAATGCATTGTGATTGGATCTGGCGATTCAATGCCCAAATCCTTGAGAAGAGCTTTCAGCTATGTTAGCTCATTTGTGAGCTTCCTCATTGCTCTATACTCAGCTTCAGCACTTGAACATGACACAACCTTTTGTTTCTTGCTCTTCCAAGTGACCAGGTTACCTCCAATGAATATGCAATACCCAGTGGTGGATCTTCTATCCGTTTTGTCTCCAGCCCAGTCAGCATCACAATAACCCACAATTTCTGTGCTTTTGTTACAACCCATCCAAATGCCTTGACCTGGAGCTCCTTTGAGATATTTAAGAATCCGATCCACTATGCTCCAATGGTGCACTTTTGGAGCTTGCATATGTTGACTCACCTGGTTCACAGCAAAACACAAATCAGGACGAGTTATGGTAAGATAAATCAACTTACCAACCATTCTCCGATATTGCTTGACATCTTCAAAAGGTTTATCTTCAAGCTCCCCCTCTCGTATGACTTTGTATCCTTCTTCTAAGGGAGTCTTTGCTGGTTTGGCTCCTAGCTTTCCTGCCTCAGCCAATAGATCAAGAGTGTACTTCCTTTGGGATATGAAGAGTCCTTCATTGGACCTATAGACTTCAATCCCTAGAAAATATTTCAACTCTCCAAGATCTTTAATATCAAACACAGATTTTAAATATGCTTTTGTATCTTTAATACCTACCTTGTCATTCCCAGAGATGATAATATCATCCACATAAATGAGAATGACTACAATACCTTCTTAGCTTTGCAAGGTGAAAAGTGTATGATCTGCCTCGGACTTCTTGAAGCCTTTACTCTTGAGTGTTGTACTCAACTTGTGGTACCATGCTCGAGGAGATTGCTTCAGTCCATAGATTGCTTTCTTGAGTCTCAACACCTTTCCTGGTGCAATTGAGTCCTCCAAGCCTAGTGGTGGAGTCATGTAGACTTCATCCTCTAGTTCCCCTTGCAAGAATGCATTCTTGACGTCCATCTGCCAAAGATCCCATTCCAAGTTAGTAGCTAAGGATAAAATAACTCTTACCGTATGAAGTTTTACCACAGGTGCAAATGTGTCAAGGTAGTCCTCTCCGTAGGTTTGAGTAAATCCTCTAGCCACCAGCCTAGCCTTGTAATGCTCTATTTCTCCATCACTTCTATACTTGATAGTGAAGATCCATCTAGAGCTTACGGCCTTCTTCCCTTTTGGTAGTTCAGCTTCATCCCAAGTGTGGTTGATTTCCATAGCTTTCTTTTCTTCACCAATAGCATCTCTCCATACTTTAAGCTCCTTGGCTTCTTCATAGGTTGTTGGAATCTCAGCTTCATCCAACTTGCCCATGTAGGCTTGAAGTTCCAATGGGAAATGAGCTAGAGTGCAAATAGCTTGAATGGGATGAGCAACTGCCTTGTTGTTGTAGTACACTCGGGTTTGCCTCCAATGTTCTGGTCCAAACCTTTGTCTTGTACTTCTCCTTAAACCCTCTTCTTGATCTTGAACTTGAGGTTCTGGCCCTTCAAAGTCAGAATCTGAGGTTTGAGCTTCTTCTTGACTTTCCGGACTCTCTTCACTTTGATCATGAACCGCTTCATTGCGAACTTCTGATTCATTTTGATCATGAATTGTTGAGTCTTGCTGAGCCACTACTGGATCCTCTTGTTTATTGCCTCCCTCAGGATCAAAGGGTATAGTTTCTTCATTTGATTGAGATGTGCTTGTACTAGCTTCTGGCTGATGTAATCCAAGGTTCTCCAAGATTTTTCTCAAATTGCTAGCTCGGTCTGATGATGACGATGATAGATTCTCCAATTCTTTCCAGTTCTTCTCATCATAAAACTCTTTCGTTTCAACAAACTTCACATCCCTTGAGACTAGAATCTTCCTTGTTTTCGGAACAAAGCATTTGTAACCTTTTTGTGTTGTGGAGTATCCAATGAACATGTTCTTCACACTTTTAGCTTCCAACTTGTTTCTTTGTTCTCCTGGGATTAATACAAAACAAACACACCCAAACACACGTAAGTGGTTAATGGCAGGTTTAGAGTTGTTTAATACCTCAAATGGAGAGTGATCATCCAAAATTTTTGTTGGCATTCGGTTAATCAAATAGCATGCTGAAACCACAGTATCTCCCCAAAATCTCTTGGGAACACTTGTGTGGAACATCATAGACCGGGCCACTTCCATTAAGTGTTAGATTTTAGAGATTATAAATGAGAGCTTTTGAGATAAACTAGAAGAAACACCATAGTAGAATATTAGAGAAGAATTTCTTATTGATCTTTGTGAAATACATAGCATATTTATAGGAGAATTACAAGGGAACCTAGGTTTAACTTTAATTTGAACCAGCCAATAGGAGTGTAGTCTTTGGGCGTCCTTGACCATGCCAGCCTGTTTCCAGCCCCTTCCTTGACCAAATGGATAAGAAGGAAGACCAAGGACAAGGTGCCAATGCACCTGGACACTCAAGTGGCTTGGTGCATGGTCCAAACGTTTCCAAGCTTCTAGAAGACTCTCGAAGGCTTCCTCAAATGTTTCGGAGGCTCGCTAAGGTTGTACGGTCTTGTACGGATCCGTACAGACTTGTACGGACTTGTACGGATCCGTACGGACTTGTACGGACACCCAAATCCAACCATCTTCCCTAAGCTCCCTTGATGATAAGCTTGATTAATACTCCCCCTCAAACTTAGCCGGTGTGTTGGAATGAAGGCTAAGTTTGGGAACCGGGACTACCACCTCATTAAAAACCTTACCAAGGAAAACCCAGTGGGACAAAACCTTGGTAAGGGAAAAAGAGTGTGGTCTTCCCGGAACAGGCAAGTATTATCAAGGATGAGTAAGGTCTACTAACCCAAGTTTGCTGTGGGTGTGGTTGCAAACTTTGAGGCTAGCAGCCTTGGTGAAGATGTCAGCCAACTGGTCTTCACTCTTGGTGTAACATGGAAGTATCACTCCTTCTATGATCTTCTCTCTAACTTTGTGGCAGTCAATCTCAATGTGCTTGGTCCTCTCGTGAAATACTGGATTGGTTGCTATATGAATGGCTGCCTGATTATCACAATGCATTGTGATGGGACTTGAAGTTTTTATGCCAAGATCCTTGAGAAGAGCCTTCAACCAAACTAATTCATTTGTCAGCTTCCTCATTGCTTTATATTCTGACTCCGCACTTGAGCATGACACAACCTTCTGCTTCTTAGACTTCCAAGTTACTAGATTGCCTCCAATGAAAGTACAGTAGCCAGTTGTAGACTTCTTATCCATAGTGTCTCCCGCATAGTCCGCATCGCAGTATCCAACTATCTCAGTGTTGCGATTCTTCCCCATCCAAATTCCTTGGTCAGGTGAACCTTTGATGTATCTCAATATTCTGTCCACCATGTTCCAATGATGCACGGTTGGTTCTTTCATATGTTGGCTAACCTGATTCACATCAAAACATAAGTCAGGCCGTGTAATAGTCAAATAGATGAGCTTACCAACTAGGCGCCGATATTGTGCTGGGTCTTCAAATGGCTTGTCAAGCGGATCATCTTCTTTTCCCTCCTTTCTCTTGACCTTGTAGCCATCTTCAAGTGGGGTCTTAGCTGGTTTGGATCCTAGCTTTCTTGTCTCCTGCAATAAATCAAGAGAATATTTCCTTTGTGATAGAAATAGGCCTTCCGAGGATCGACATATCTCTATCCCTAGGAAATACTTAAGCTCTCCCAAGTCCTTGATATCAAAAACAGACTTAAGGAAGGATTTGGTTTCTTGAATCCCAACTTGATCACTACCTGAGATGATCAAGTCATCCACATAAACCAATACCACAATAAGCCCACGGGAGCTCTGGTGAGTGAACAAGGTATGGTCGGCTTCTGACCGGCTAAATCCTCGAGCAACAAGAGTGAAGCTCAGTTTATGATATCAGGCCCTTGGTGATTGCTTTAGACCATAAATTGCCTTTCTTAACCTTAGGACTTTTCCGGGGCTGATTGAGTGTTCTAATCCAGGTGGTGGAGTCATGTACACTTCTTCTTCCAATTCTCCTTGAAGAAAGGCGTTCTTCACATCCATTTGCCATAGATCCCATGATAGATTTGTGGCTAAGGACAAGATGACCCTAACTGTGTGAAGCTTTGCCACTGGCGCAAAAGTATCGGTATAATCAGCTCCATATGTCTGGGTGAAACCTCTGGCTACCAATCTGGCTTTGTACCGCTCAATCTCCCCATTAGATTGATATTTGATTGTAAATACCCACTTGGAACTTACTGCCTTCTTTCCCTTTGGAAGCTCAGTTTCATCCCAAGTATGATTCTTATCCATTGCCCCTATCTCAGCATCCACAGCAGCTAACCATTCTTTGTGTTCTTTTGCTTCTTCATAGGAGCTCGGAATTTGGTGTTGATCAATCTTTCCAAGGAATGCTTTGTGTTCTGATGGCAAGAGGGCAAGAGAACAAACCACTTGGAGAGGATGAGCCACGGCTTGGCTGTTGTAATAGACCCTTGTTTGTTTCCAATGATCTGGTCCATACTTCAGCCTTGTACTTCTTTTAAGCTGAGGAGCACTAATTTCTTCACTCTCATGGTCTTGACTAACCATTGGCTCCATTCCTCCAGTGGATTCTTCTTCATGATGAGCTTGGTCTTGATTACCATTATCCAAGTTGTTTGCTTCTTCTTCACTGTTATTTTCAGAATTTGGTCCTTCTTGTGGCTGATGATCTGGTTGCTCTTGATGAGAGTCTCTTGGAGCCGGATTTCCCAAATGATTGAGTAAGAACTCTAAGTTGGCGGTTCTATCTGAAAGAGAACGGGCTAGGTCTTTAACGCTATCCCAATTTTGTTTCTTGTCAAAGTACCCTTGGTTTTCTGTGAACTTCACGTCTCTTGAAACCAGGGTACACTTCCGGATGGGGTCATAGCACTTATACCCCTTTTGAGTGGTAGAATAGCCTATGAATACACATCTTGTGCTTTTGGCTTCTAGTTTGTCCCTCTGAGTACCTGGGACAAATACAAAACACAAACACCCAAGAACTCGTAAGTGATTGATATAGGGTTTATTGTGATTTAAAACTTCAAAGGGAGAGACGTCCTTTAGGACTCTTGTTGGAATTCGGTTGATAAGATAGCAAGCCGTCATGACTGCATCTCCCCAGAAGTTTCTTGGCAAGTTGGAATGGAACATCATAGCTCTAGCTACTTCCATGAGATGTCTATTCTTTCTTTCAGCTACACCATTTTGTTGAGGTGTGTATGGGCAGCTCGTTTGGTGGATTATTCCATGCTTAGCTAGGTGTTCTTTGAATTTGTGGCTTGTATATTCCCCTCCATTATCCGTTCGAAGTACCTTAACATTTTTTTTGAATTGATTAGTAATGTAGTTCTGAAAATTAATGAAAGCGTCAAATACTCTATCTTTAGATGGCATTAAGGTGATCCAAGTGTATTTCGACTTTTCATCAATGAATGTCACAAAGTACTTATTATTATCTCTTGATAAACATGGGGAAGTCCATACAACCGAGTGGACCAAATCAAAACATTTTTCATATATGGTAGAGGACTTAGGAAATACACTTTTACAATGTTTTCCTAAAATACAAGACTCACAAACCGAGTTATTAAACGAAATATTAGGTAATATTATTTCCAAGGCACGCGAGTGAGGATGTCCCAATCTAGCGTGCCATATTGCATTAGAACTACTAGCTATGCATGAATTAAAACTTGATAAAGTAGGATTGCTTGAAGAATCTTCTAAGATGTATAAGTCTCCTTTTGTGTTTCCTTCTCCAAGAACCCTTCCGGTTTTAATATCCTGAAAATGGAAACTATTAGGCCCAAAGATAGCATAAGCATCAAGATCAGTAGTAGCTCTCTTAACCGATACAAGATTCGAAGTGAAAGATGGCATGTAGAAAGCTTGAGATTCTTTGTCAAATAGTTTTAAACTTCCTATTCCTTTAACCGGTATCCTATCACCATTAGCAATCACTACATTTCCACTAGCAGTTTTAATGTTACTAATCAAATTTGGATTACTAATCATGTGATGAGAAGCTCCAGAATCAATAACAAGAGAAGTGCTAGTCTTATTAGGTTTAGTAGCAAAGTATGTGATACCGGACTCCTTTAGTGCGGCGATGGATCGAATGAGTGCTTCTAAGTCTGACTTGCGCACCACGTCATTTGAATATGCTACCATGGCCATCTCATCTCCTTGCTTCAAGCTTTCGGTTTGAGGTTCTTTTGTTGAGTTTGATGAGCTTGGCGTTTCTTGTGCTTGATGAGCTTGGAACTTTCTTGGCTTGAATTCCCTTGGATGCCAATCTTTGGGCTTGAGATGTGGATGAAGGATCCAGCAATCCTCCTTTGTATGACCATCCTTCTTGCAATGATCGCATGTTTTCCTATTCTTGCCTTTGTAGCCTTGATTTGGTTGGTAATTGCCCTTATTGGCCATTGGGAGTTCTTGTTTACCACTAAAGAGACCAAAGGACCCTTATTCCTTTTGAATTTTTGCACAAACTTCATCAAGTCTAGGGAGCTTCTCCGATCTTAAGATATGCTTTATGAGGTCGTTAAACGCCGGATTGAGTGTGAGAAGCAAACCGAAGACCTTATCTTGTTCTCTTCTTTCTTCAATGATTGAAAAATCCTTTGTGCTTGGACGTAACATCTCTAATTCAGCCCAAAGAGATCTAAATTTCCCAAAGTGTTGAGTAAATTCTAGATCCTCTTGATTGAGATTGTTGATTGCCCTTTTTACTTCGAAGACCCGGGTCAAGTTGGAGATGTTCCCGTAGACATTCTTTAGTGTATCCCAAAGCTCCTTTGCAGTGTCACAATAGGAGTATGCCTCTAGGATTGATGGGTCTAGTGAGTTTTGAAGGAGACCCAAAACCGTTTGGTTTTCTTGAAACCATTTGATTTCCTCCTCGGTCTTGGTCTCATTTTCTTCATCTTGTGTGTCTTCTTTAGGTTTTTGTGTGATCTCAATGTGTCTCCACAAACCTCTTCCACACAAAGCAGTCTTAGTTGTTCTTGCCCACAACAAGTAATTATTCCCTTTGAGGGTAACCGGAATGATCATGGTTTTTAGATTTTCCATGATTTTCTTGGTGTTTAATCACAAAGCTAGCAACTTTCTCAACTCAACACCAATGGATTTGAGGAATTTCTCTCAGAGAGAAATGAGGCTAGCAACGTGAAAGGAAGAAAATGAAGTGAAAATCACAAAGCTAGCAACTTTCTCAACTCAGCACCAATGGATTTGAGGAATTTCTCTCAGAGAGAAATGAAGCTAGCAGCATGAGAAAGGAGAAAATAAAGAAGAAAAACGTGGAGAATGAGTTGAAATGACAAGAACTGATAGAGAAATGATGGAGAAATGATGGAGAAATGATGGAGAATGATGGAGAATAACCAAGAATAAAGCAGAATAGATAGGAGCAAGATCAATGCTCTGATACCATGTTAGATTTTAGAGATTATAAATGAGAGCTTTTGAGATAAACTAGAAGAAACACCATAGTAGAATATTAGAGAAGAATTTCTTATTGATCTTTGTGAAATACATAGCATATTTATAGGAGAATTACAAGGGAACCTAGGTTTAACTTTAATTTGAACCAGCCAATAGGAGTGTAGTCTTTGGGCGTCCTTGACCATGCCAGCCTGTTTCCAGCCCCTTCCTTGACCAAATGGATAAGAAGGAAGACCAAGGACAAGGTGCCAATGCACCTGGACACTCAAGTGGCTTGGTGCATGGTCCAAACGTTTCCAAGCTTCTAGAAGACTCTCGAAGGCTTCCTCAAATGTTCTGGAGGCTCGCTAAGGTTGTACGGTCTTGTACGGCCTTGTACGGATCCGTACGGACTTGTATGGACTTGTATGGATCCGTACGGACTTGTACGGACTTGTACGGATCCGTACGGACTTGTACGGACACCCAAATCCAACCATCTTCCCTAAGCTCCCTTGATGATAAGCTTGATTAATATTAAGTGCCTATTCTTTCTTTCAGCAACTCCATTTTGCTGAGGAGTATATGGGCAGCTGGTTTGATGGACTATCCCATGGTTTGCTAAGTGTTGTTTGAAGGCATGGCTTGTGTGTAGATTTTAGTGGATATGAAGGTGATTTTAAGGGAAGAAGATTAGAAGAGAAGAGTAATGAAGATGATGAATAGAAGTTTTTTAGAGAAGAACTTCAATATTTTCGTGTGTAATGTTTCCTTACAATCCCATACACATATATGCACGATTTACATGAATTATTGAGTGAAAAATATCTCACCAACACCTCTACACAAGTATAGGCGAGCCATGCTTCTCCCAACTGCTCCCACCTACTCCTCTTTGCAACTTGCTCCACTTGTGCTGAGTGAGAAAAAACTGGTCTGCTTCTAACCAATTCAGTTCCTTCTCCACTTCTTGTTTGGTCTCGTTTTAGTTGATCTTAGCTACTCATTGGTGCTTTATTTCATGTGCAAGCAAGACTTTATTCTTCTTCTCTTCCTTACTTGTTTTGCATGGTATACCTTCTCTTTTTACTCCTGAGCTTTCACCATATTCCAACACACTTGCTATACATGCTAACTCTTTCCCTTTGATATTGTCTCCTCTCCTTTCACGTGCACAGACCTTCACATCCATATTCTCAACACTCCCCCTCAAGATAGGCTGGTAGGGGTCCTTTAAGCCGATCTTGCCATGGATGTATTCAGAGATGCGTGAAGAAGTAGCCTTTGTAAATATATCCGCCATTTGTTCTCCACTCTTCACAAACTTGGGAACCACAACTCCCTCCTGAATCTTGTCTCAGATGAAATGACAATCCACCTCAATGTGTTTTGTCCTTTCATGAAACACCGGGTTTGAAGCTATGTGTATTGCTGCTTGGTTATCACAATACAATGTCATTGGTTTGTCTTCTTGAACTCCCAAGTCATGTAGAAGCGCCTTCAGCCATATCATTTCTTTTGTGGCTTCTCTCATTGCTCTATACTCAGCTTCAGCACTAGATAGAGAGATTACCTTTTGTTTTTTGCTTCTCCAGGTGACAAGATTCCCACCTACGAATGTACAATAACCGGTTGTAGACTTTCTATCTTGTCTATCCCCAGCCCAATCCGCATCACAAAACGCTTCTACATCTGCTCTTCCATGACACTCTAGCCAAATACCTCTTCCTGGGTTCCCTTTTAGATATCTCAAGATCCTTTCAATCATTCCCCAATGGTGTGTTGTTGGCGCTTGCATGTGTTGACTTACTTTATTCACCGCAAAACAAATATCCGGCCTTGTTATGGTCAAATAGATTAGTTTACCAACTAACCTTTGGTACTGCTTGATGTCAGACCATATCTCCACGTTGCACTCTTCTTGATAACCTTCTTCAATAGGAGTCTTAGCCGGTTTACACCCAAGCTTCCCAGTTTCTTTTAGCAAGTCGATCACATACTTCCTTTGCGATATAAACATTCCCTTTGTCTCTCTGCTCATCTCAATGCCTAGGAAGTATTTGAGCTCTCCTAGGTCTTTTATATCAAAAGTAGAGTTTAGATCATCCTTAGTCCGTTTCATCTCCTCACAATCACTTCCTGTAACAATAATGTCATCCACGTAGATGAGCACCACAACTATCCCTTCTTTGCTCTTTTTGGTAAAGAGAGAGTGATCCGCTTCAGATTTTACAAACCCTTTCTCCAACAGGCACCGGCTTAAACGTTGGTACCAAGCTCTCGGAGATTGCTTCAAGCCGTATATAGCCTTCTTTAATCTACACACTTGATCTGAACTTGCTCCATAACCTTCTGGAAGTTCCATAAACACTTCTTCTTCTAAATCCCCTTGTAAGAAAGCGTTTCTCACATCCATTTGCCACAAATTCCATGACAGATTAATGGCAATGGATAGTAGAACCCTCACCGAGTGCAACTTCGCTACTGGAGCAAAAGTTTCAGTATAATCTTCTCCATATACTTGTGTATATCCTTTTGCCACTAGTCTAGCTTTATACCTCTCAATTTCACCGGTGCTCTTGTATTTGATAGTATACACCCATCTACATCCCACAAGTTTCTTCCCGCTGGGCAATTTTGTCAAGTCCCAAGTATTATTTCTCAACATAGATGCAATCTCTTCCCCCATGGCATCAACCCATAACTTGTCCATGCTTGCTTCCTCATAAGAATTAGGTACTTTTCTATCAATAGTGCTCAGAAATGCCTGATGATCAGCTGGAGTATTAGAAATCGAGTAGTATTCCTCAATAGGATATCTTATGGCTATCTTCTCTTCTTGTGCGGTGTTATGCTTAGGGGACAAGAAGGAGACGCTGTCGCCTATAGGATCAGGATCTAAGCCAGCCGTACACCCAGTACATCCCTCTCTTATCCCAAGCACAACCTCAGTTCCCATGTGATCTTGATGAGCCATAGCCATCCCATTGTAATACACTCTAGTATTTTTCCAATTTTCAGGTCCGTGTCTTATCCTTTGGCTTCTTCTTAACTGAGGAGCTTGCACTTCTTCCACTTCTTCAGATTCTATCTCCCCCTCACCTCTTGTACTCTCCTCTTCTTCTACCAGTTCTGGGTCTAATGGTACAGTATCTAGAACTATCGGAAGCTGCTCACTTTCTTCTACTTCTTCTTCACCCCTCTGCTCATTATCATCACTCTCCCGACCATCTATGCTTTCCCAAATGCTTCTTAGAACTTGATCTCTATCTGCATTTGAGTTCACAATCTCATCTAATTCTTCCCATTTCTTTTTCTCAAAGTAACCATACTCTTCCTCAAATTGCACCTCCCTTGACACATACATTCTATTACTCTCTGGGTTAAGACATTTGTATCCCTTTTGAGTGCTTGAGTATCCCACAAACACACACTTAATACTCTTCAGGTCTAACTTATTTCTTTGTGCTTCTGGAACAAGAACGTAACATCTACACCCAAAGACTCTCAAGTGACTGATACTTGGCTTCACACCATTCAAAACTTCAAATGGTGACTTGTAACTCAAGCTTTCAGTGGGTATGCGGTTGATTAAGTAAGCTGCCACCATCACTGCATCTCCCCACAGATTCTTAGGAACTCCCCTATCAAACATCATGCTCCTAGCCACTTCTAACAAATGTCTATTCTTCCTCTCTGCTATCCCATTTTGTTGAGGTGTATAGGCGCAAGTTGTCTGATGTACTATCCCTTTCTCATTCACAAACTCCCTAAACCGTATGCTCATGTATTCTCCGCCGTTATCACTTCTTAGTATCTTAATCTTGGTATCATACTGATTGAGCACATAGTTATAGAAGTTCTGAAATGATTCAAGCACTTGATCCTTAGAGCGCATCAATGTTACCCATGTATACTTTGATTTTTGATCGATGAAGGAAACAAAGTACTTATATTGATCTCTTGAAGTACACGGAGCAGACCATACATCAGAGTGTATTAACTCAAAAGACTTCTTATACATAGTAGTAGACTCTGGAAACACTTTCCTACAATGCTTCCCCAAAATACATGCTTCACACGCCTTCTTGGGTAATGAATGGTTGGGCAAGACCATGCTGAGCACCTTGTGACTTGGGTGACCAAGGCGAGAATGCCATAAAGGGCTTGATCCAACCGAACTGACCGCAAGCGCTTTCAACTCTTTATCCTTTTTATTCAATATGTACAAACCATCTTTCACACCCCCTGATCCGATCGCATCTTTGGTTTCATTATCCTAAAACTCAACACCATTAACTCCAAAAACAACTTTACAATTCAAGTCCTTAGTTGCCTTATGAACTGATAGCAAATTCGAAGTAAATTCTGGGATATATAAGGCTTTAGTTCTCTTCCCAAACACTTCTAAGTCCCCAACACCCTCTATTGGAACTTTTTTCCCGTTTGCTATCCTAACACTACCCTTATGAGGTTCTACATTCTCCAGCAACTTAGCATCACAAATCATATTATGACTTGCTCCTGAATCTATTATCACATTTCTCTTAGCCTTAGAGGTAAAGAAACCTTTACCAGATTCTGCTAGCTTTGAGATACTCTTGATGAGGCCCTCCAAATCGCTCTTCCTCACCAATTGGTCTCCTTCCATGCTAGTTACACCTGTAAAGTTTCTAGCACCTTGACTGCTTCCCTGGAAACTTCCTCTTAGCCGGGCTGGTTTCAAGTGCGGGTAAAGTGTCCAACACTTCTCCTTAGTGTGCCCTCTCATTCTACAATGGCTACACTCAACCGCTCTCCTTTCTCCATGCCCAAAACTTCTTTGCGCCATATGGGCCATTTCACTAGCGGGTTTAAACAACCCTCTAGCACCTTCCTCCTTCTGAACTTGTTGACACACTTCATTTAATGTTGGAAGCTTGTCAAATCGAAGGATATGCTGAATGAGTCCCTTGTAAGAGTCATCAAGTGTGAGTAAGAGACCAAACACTTGATCTTGCTCTCTCCTCTCATTCAACTCCTTTGGGTCGTTTGTTGTAGGTCTAAGCATTTCCAGCTCTGCCCACAACCCTCTAAACTCCCCAAACAAGTCCTTGAACGCCTTCCCATTCTGCTGAAGGTCATTCAATGCCTTCTTCACCTCAAAGATCCTTGAAATGTTTGAGGTGTCTCCATAAACTCCCTTGAGCGTCTCCCATAGCTCCTTGGAGTTCTCACAGTATGAATAGGCCGCCAATATAGATGGCTCAAGAGAGCTTTGAAGCGCAGCCAAGACTTGAGCATCTTCTTGCTCCCGCTTCCTCTCTGTCAAACCGCCATCTTCAGCGCTTCCTTCTTCAGCGTTTCCCACCAAGCTATCAACATACTCCCACAGCCCTCTTCCTCTTAGGACTGTCTTTGTGGTTCTGGACCACAAAATATAGTTATTCCCCTTGAGAATAACTGGTAGAACCATATTTTTGGAGCTTTCCATGACTTGAAATTTTTGGTGAATAGTACACACGAGAAAGAAAATAAACAGGGTGATTTGAAGTGTTTGAGGGATATGAACGAGTTTAAGATCTTGTTTAGGACCTTAACTGCTCTGATACCATGTAGATTTTAGTGGATATGAAGGTGATTTTAAGGGAAGAAGATTAGAAGAGAAGAGTAATGAAGATGATGAATAGAAGTTTTTCAGAGAAGAACTTCAATATTTTCGTGTGTAATGTTTCCTTACAATCCCATACACATATATGCACGATTTACATGAATTATTGAGTGAAAAATATCTCACCAACACCTCTACACAAGTATAGGCGAGCCATGCTTCTCCCAACTGCTCCCACCTACTCCTCTTTGCAACTTGCTCCACTTGTGCTGAGTGAGAAAAAACTGGTCTGCTTCTAACCAATTCAGTTCCTTCTCCACTTCTTGTTTGGTCTCGTTTTAGTTGATCTTAGCTACTCATTGGTGCTTTATTTCATGTGCAAGCAAGAATTTATTCTTCTTCTCTTCCTTACTTGTTTTGCATGGTATACCTTCTCTTTTTACTCCTGAGCTTTCACCATATTCCAACACACTTGCTATACATGCTAACTCTTTCCCTTTGATATTGTCTCCTCTCCTTTCACGTGCACAGACCTTCATATCCATATTCTCAACATTGTGTACTCTCCACCATTATCTGATCTAAAAATTTTAATCTTGGCATTATAATGGTTAGTCACATATGCTTGAAAATTTCTAAATGCTTCTAGAACTCTATCTTTGGATGGAAGAAGTGTTAGCCATGTATATTTTGATTTTTCATCTATGAAGGTGACAAAGTATTTATGATGTTCTCTAGATTCACATGGTGAGGTCCAAACATCAGAATGAATTAAATCAAAACACTTTTCATAGATAGTTGGAGACTTGGAAAACACAGATTTACAATGTTTGCCAAGTATACAAGCTTCACATTCATCATTTTTGAAAGAAATCCCAGGCAACAATAGTTCTAATGCTCTAGAGTGCGGATGACCTAGCCTTGCATGCCAAATTGAACTACTAACATTAGAAATATTCAGACTAAAACTACAAAATAAATTGGAGTCCGGCTTGTTATTTTCAAGAACATACAACTCCTCCTTTGCTACTCCTTTTCCGAGTAGTTTCATGGTCTCAATATCCTGAAAGTGTACATCATTCGGACCAAATATAGCATAACAATTCAAATCAGATGTAACTTTCTTTACGGATAACAAATTTGAAGTAAACTTAGGCATATAGAAAGCGTTTGAATCTTTTCCAAATAACCTAAGATTTCCTACTCCATCAATTGGAATACTATCTCCATTTGCTATAATGACATTACCTACAGCCGGTTTTATGTTATTCATTAGATGTGCATCACTTATCATGTGATGTGATGCACCAGAATCTACAATCAAAGGCTTTGAAATGTTTTGAGCATGAAGAGAGTTTCCAGAAACCATACCAGACCTACCAGCCTCTTTCAAGGCTTTGATGAGAGCTTCCAAATCTGATTTCCTCACAAATTCAGATTCTTGTTGATATGGCACCAAAGCTCTCATTTCTCCTTCTTCAGCCCTCTTGGATGTCCCAGCCTGATTCCCAGCCACTTCTTGGGAGACATTAGCTCTTGGTTCCTTCTTCCAGCTTGGTTTTAGATGAGGATGGAGCTTCCAGCATTTTTCCTTTGTGTGCCCCTCTTTCTTGCAATGCTCACAGATTGCATTTGATCCCACTTTCTTGTTCTGGTTTGATCCTAACGGTTTGTAAAATCCTTTGTTAACATCACCCAGCTCTACTTTGTTAGCCATAGCCAGCTCGCCCTTTCCCCCAAATAGACCATGAGATCCTTGCTCCTTTTGTATCTTGGAGCACACTTCATCTAGGCAGGGGAGATTGTCTGCCCTAAGGAGGTGCTTAATGAGATCCTTGTAAGTTGGATTTAAGGTCAATAACAGACCAAAGACCTTGTCTTGTTCGCGCCTCTCATTTAACACCAAAGGATCAATCGTGCTTGGCCTTAACATTTCTAGTTCAGCCCACAATGATCTGAATTTGCCAAAGTGCTTTGTAAACTCCAAATCTTCTTGGCTTAGATCATTGATAGCCTTCTTGACTTCATAGATTCTGCTCAAGTTTAAAGTATTCCCATACACGGTTTGAAGAGTATCCCACAATTCCTTTGCATTTTCACAGTAGGAGTAGGCTTCAAGGATGGATGCTTCAAGAGAGTTCTCGATGATTCCGAGCACCATTTGGTCCTCTTGGAACCACTTATCTTCATAATTACCGATGGCTTCTTCTCCATCTTTTGGATCTTGTCCTTTCAAGACATGGCTCCAAAGCCCACGACCACATAGAGTTGTTCTTATCATTCTTGACCACAGCAAATAGTTGACATCCTTCAAGATGACTGGAATAACAATTGGTTTAGAATTTTCCATGGTGTTTCAAGATTTATTCACCGGATAATTCTATTAACTAGAGGATTAAGAGATATTCTCAAGAAAATATTAGAGAAGCTTCAAGAAATACACTTTTTCAGCCTTTTCACAACTCAAGAGTCAATGACTTTGAGGACTAAATCTCAGAGTGAAAAAGGATTGACAAAGAGTATTCCCAGAATTTTAGAGTGAAAAAAAAAAATTTTAGAGAAGTTTCAAGAAATACACTTTTTCAGCCTTTTCACAACTCAAGAGTCAATGACTTTGAGGACTAAGTCTTAGAGTGAAAAAGGATTGACAAAGAGTATTCCCAGAATTTTAAAAGAAGAGATTTGAAAATGGGATAACAAGAGCTTGATTTAGTTAAGAACCTTGCTCTGATACCATGTTGAATTTGCGAAATAGAAAATTAGAGAGTTTGAGAGTGCTTGAAAGAGAAACAATAGAATGAGAGATAAAGAGAAGTTTCCATTAGAATTGGTTAAGTGTTACAAAGGGTGTACAACATGTATATATAGAGGATAGCCACGAAATTAGAAGGTGTAGAAGGGTTTCACAACATTCAAATTTCCCTCCAATCTCTTATTTGAAATTCAAACACATCTCCTTCCTTTTCACACTTCCCGAGACACCCACTTGTGCACCCAAAGTCTTCACCTTTCTAGAAGACTTCTTAATGGACTTGCATATGTTAAATAAGGCCTCTTCTCTTCATTGGGTCTTAAGCTAATGTATTTTCTCATTATTCAACAGTCTGAAGTTTCCTTATTACAACAATGGCCCAAAGGACCAACATATACCTAAGTTGGACCCCCAAAGAAAATATAAAATACTTTGGGAAATAAATAGAAAGAAAATGAAGACTTATTAGCTGAATGTCTTCATAAGGGATAGGGTATTCCCTTCCTTGCTTTCCAAGCTTGGAATGGAGTATTTCCAAGCTGAATAACTAGTGGGATAAAGTGGAGATGCACTAGATCTTACTGCCTCACTATAACCCCTCTGGTAAACCTTATTGGACAAACCGTAGTAGGTAAAAGAGTAAAGCTCCTTCTAATGACTTAGGGGTGTCTTCACACTTGTGTGATTGTGAAGACACAATGTCCTTGATTACCAAATCAGGTTCAAGTCAAAGAGTTTCAAAGGTGGTTTAAAAGCTCTCACATGATCCAGATGGCGGGGTGAGCTCGAGCTTAATCCTTGGATCTCTTCTTCATATTTCACGGCTAGTCGGCTTCCGGAGATGGTCAGATGTGGACTCGAATTAGGTTTAGTGTCTAGCGGTATAGAGAATCCTCTGGGGACCCAATCCCTTGTATATGCGCGCCCCACACCTTCTTTCGTACGCGCCAGGGCTAGCGGCCTATCATCACTTCCCACTTCTAGAATTATCATCCTCAAAACTTGCCCACGCCCTATATAGAAACGAAAAAAACCTAGCAGGAAGCCTCTTCTTCAAGGGTTGATCCGGATATGGAGCTGAGAATTGGAGAGGTTCTCAGTCTAATCTTAAGCTGAATAATGGATTCAAGCAGACGTTTAGTGCTAGGATACCTAGAGAGATGCTCGATCTAGGTTCCAACAATGGAGTGAAGGTGGATTGATGTGGTGAACCACAAAAATTGTGAAAGCTTCTTAATACAACCAGAACTTCAACACCGAGCTAGGCCTCTCGGTGTGGAGGCTTTTGGCTCGAATAACTCAAGAACAAGAAAGAAGAAAAACTCTTCCGCATTTGATTTCTAGTTCAGATCTAATCCTAATTACAGTCTGTTAAAGTCCCTTATATATGAAAAGCCTTAAGTCTGAAGTTTCCTTATTACACAAATGGCCGAAAGGACCAACATATACCTAAGATGGACCCTCAAAGAAAATATAAAATACTTTTGGAAATAAATTGAAAGAAAATGAAGACTTATTAGCTGAATGTCTTCATAAGGGATAGGGTCTTCCCTTCTTTGCTTTCCAAGCTTGGCATGGAGTATTTCCAAGCTGAATAACAAGTGGGATGAAATTGAGATGAACTAGATCTTACTGCCTTGTTACAACCCCTCTGGTAAACCTTATCGGACAGACCGTAGTAGGTAAAAGAGTAAAGCTCCTTCTAATGACTTAGGGGTGTCTTCACACTTGTGTGATTGTGAAGACGCAATGTCCTTGATTCCCAAATCAGGTTCATATCAAAGAGCTTCAAAGGTGGTTTAGAAGCTCTCACATGATCCAGATGGCGGGGTGAGCTCGAGCTTCATCCTTGGATGTCTTTTTAATATTTCCCGGCTAGTCGGCTTCTGGAGATGGTCAGACGTGGACTCGAATTAGGTTTAGTGTCTGGCTGTATAGAGAATCCTCTTGGGACCCAATCCCTTGTATATGCGCGCTTCCGTCCTTCTTTCGTACGCGCTTGGGCTGGCGGCCTATCATCCCTTCCCACTTTTAGAATTTCATCCTCAAAACTTGCCCATGCCCTATATAGAAACGAAAAACCTAGCAGGAAGCTTCTTCTTCAAGGGTTGATCCGGATATGGAGCAGAGAATTGGAGAGGTTCTCAGTTTAATCTTAAGCTGAATAATGGATTGAAGCAGAGGTTTAGTGCTAGGAAACCTAGAGAGATGCCCGATCTAGGTTCCAACAATGGAGTGAAGGTGGATTAATGTGGTCAACCTCAAAAATTGTGAAAGCTTCTTGATACAACCAGAACTTCAACACCGAGCTAGGCCTCTCGGTGTGGTGGCTTTTGGCTCGAATAACTCAAGAACAAGAAAGAAGAAAAACTCTTTTGCATTTGATTTCTAGTTCAGATCTAATCCTAATTACAGTCTGTTTAAGTCCCTTATATATGAAAAGCCTTAAGTCTGAAGTTTCCTTATTACACCAATGGCCCAAAGGTCCAACATATACCTAAGTTGGACCCCCAAAGAAAATATTAAATATTGTGGGAAATAAATAGAAAGAAAATGAAGACTTTTTAGCTGAATGTCTTCATAAGGGATAGGGTCTTCCATTCCTTGCTTTCCAAGCTTGGCATGGAATATTTCCAAGTTGAATAACCAGTGGGATAAAGTGGAGATGCACTAGATCTTACTGCCTCGTTACAACCCCTCTGGTAAACCTTATCGGACAAACCGTAGTAAGTAAAAGAGTAAAGCTCCTTCTAATGACTTAGGGGTGTCTTCACACTTGTGTGATTGTGAAGACACAATGTCCTTGATTCCCAAATCAGGTTCAAGTCAAAGAACTTCAAAGGTGGTTTAGAAGCTCTCACATGATCCAGATGGCAGGGTGAGCTCAAGCTTCATCCCTGGATGTCTTCTTCATATTTCATTGCTAGTCGGCTTCTTGAGATGGTCAGACGTGGACTTGAATTAGGTTTAGTGTCTGGCTGTATAGAGAATCCTCTGGGGACCCAATCCCTTGTATATGCGCGCTTCTGTCCTTCTTTCGTGCGCGCTTGGGCTGGCGGCCTATCATTCCTTCCCACTTCTAGAATTATCATCCTCAAAACTTGCCCACGCCCTATATAGAAACGAAACAACCTAGCAGGAAGCTTCTTCTTCAAGGGTTGATCCGGATATGGAGCTGAGAATTGGAGAGGTTCTCAGTCTAATCTTAAGCTGGATAATGGATTGAAGCAGAGGTTTAGTGCTAGGAAACCTAGAGAGATGCCCGATCTAGGTTCCAACAATGGAGTGAAGGTGGATTAATGTGGTCAACCTCAAAAATTGTGAAAGCTTCTTGATACAACCAGAACTTCAACACCGAGCTAGGCCTCTCGGTGTGGAGGCTTTTTGCTCGAATAACTCAAGAACAAGAAAGAAGAAGAACTCTTCCGCATTTGATTTCTAGTTCAGATCAAATCCTAATTACAGTCTGTTTAAGTCCGGTATATATGAAAAGCCTTAAGTCTGAAGTTTCATTATTACACCAATGGCCCAAAGGACCAACATATACCTAAGTTGGACCCATAAAGAAAATATTAAATATTATGGGAAATAAATAGAAAGAAAATGAAGACTTATTAGTTGAATGTCTTCATAAGGGATAGGGTCTTCCCTTCCTTGCTTCCCAAGCTTAGCATGGAGTATTTCCAAGCTGAATAACCAGTGGGATAAAGTCGAGATGCACTAGATCTTACTGCCTCGTTACAACCAATCTCGTAAACCTTATCGGACAAACCGTAGTAAGTAAAAGAGTAAAGCTCCTTCTAATTATTAATCAAGCTTATCATCAAGGGAGCTTAGGGAATATGGTTGGATTTGGGTGTCCGTACAAGTCCGTACGGATCCGTACAAGGCCGTACAAGACCGTACAACCTTATCGAGCCTCCGGAACATTTGAGGAAGCCTTCGAGAGTCTTCTAGAAGCTTGGAAACGTTTGGACCATGCACCAAGCCACTTGAGTGTCCAGGTGCATTGGAACCTTGTCCTTGGTCTTCCTTCTTATCCATTTGGTCAAGGAAGGGGCTGGAAACAGGCTGGCATGGTCAAGGACGCCCAAAGACTACACTCCTATTGGCTGGTTCAAATTAAAGTTAAACCTAGGTTCCCTTGTAATTCTCCTATAAATATGCTATGTATTTCACAAAGATCAATAAGAAATTCTTCTCTAATATTCTACTATGGTGTTTCTTCTAGTTTATCTCAAAAGCTCTCATTTATAATCTCTAAAATCTAACATGGTATCTGAGCATTGATCTTGCTCCTATCTATTCTGCTTTATTCTTGGTTATTCTCCATCATTCTCCATCATTCTCCATCATTTCTCCATCATTTCTCCATCAGTTCTTGTCATTTCTACTCATTCTCCACGTTTTTCTTCTTTATTTTCTCCTTTCTCACGCTGCTAGCTTCATTTCTCTCTGAGAGAAATTCCTCAAATCCATTGGTGCTGAGTTGAGAAAGTTGCTAGCTTTGTGATTTTCACTTCATTTTCTTCCTTTCACGTTGCTAGCCTCATTTCTCTCTGAGAGAAATTCCTCAAATCCATTGGTGCTGAGTTGAGAAAGTTGCTAGCTTTGTGATTAAACACCAAGAAAATCATGGAAAATCTAAAAACCATGATCATTCCGGTTACCCTCAAAGGGAATAATTACTTGCTGTGGGCAAGAACAACTAAGACTGCTTTGTGTGGAAGAGGTTTGTGGAGACACATTGAGATCACACAAAACCCTAAAGAAGACACACAAGATGAAGAAAATGAGACCAAGACCGAGGAGGAAATCAAATGGTTTCAAGAAGACCAAACGGTTTTGGGTCTCCTTCAAAACTCACTAGACCCATCAATCCTAGAGGCATACTCCTATTGTGACACTGCAAAGGAGCTTTGGGATACACTAAAGAATGTCTACGGGAACATCTCCAACTTGACCCGGGTCTTCGAAGTAAAAAGGGCAATCAACAATCTCAATCAAGAGGATCTAGAATTTACTCAACACTTTGGGAAATTTAGATCTCTTTGGGCTGAATTAGAGATGTTACGTCCAAGCACAAAGGATTTTTCAATCATTGAAGAAAGAAGAGAACAAGATAAGGTCTTTGGTTTGCTTCTCACACTCAATCCGGCGTTTAACGACCTCATAAAGCATATCTTAAGATCGGAGAAGCTTCCTAGACTTGATGAAGTTTGTGCACAAATTCAAAAGGAACAAGGGTCCTTTGGTCTCTTTAGTGGTAAACAAGAACTCCCAATGGCCAATAAGGGCAATTACCAACCAAATCAAGGCTACAAAGGCAAGAATAGGAAAACATGCGATCATTGCAAGAAGGATGGTCATACAAAGGAGGATTGCTGGATCCTTCATCCACATCTCAAGCCCAAAGATTGGCATCCAAGGGAATTCAAGCCAAGAAAGTTCCAAGCTCATCAAGCACAAGAAACGCCAAGCTCATCAAACTCAACAAAACAACCTCAAACCGAAAGCTTGAAGCAAGGAGATGAGATGGCCATGGTAGCATATTCAAATGACGTGGTGCGCAAGTCAGACTTAGAAGCACTCATTCGATCCATCGCCGCACTAAAGGAGTCCGGTATCACATACTTTGCTACTAAACCTAATAAGACTAGCACTTCTCTTGTTATTGATTCTGGAGCTTCTCATCACATGATTAGTAATCCAAATTTGATTAGTAACATTAAAACTGCTAGTGGAAATGTAGTGATTGCTAATGGTGATAGGATACCGGTTAAAGGAATAGGAAGTTTAAAACTATTTGACAAAGAATGTCAAGCTTTCTACATGCCATCTTTCACTTCGAATCTTGTATCGGTTAAGAGAGCTACTACTGATCTTGATGCTTATGCTATCTTTGGGCCTAATAGTTTCCATTTTCAGGATATTAAAACTGGAAGGGTTCTTGGAAAAGGAAACACAAAAGGAGACTTATACATCTTAGAAGATTCTTCAAGCAATCCTACTTTATCAAGTTTTAATTCATGCATAGCTAGTAGTTCTAATGCAATATGGCACGCTAGATTGGGACATCCTCACTCGCGTGCTTTGGAAATAATATTGCCTAATATTTCGTTTAATAACTCGGTTTGTGAGTCTTGTATTTTAGGAAAACATTGTAAAAGTGTATTTCCTAAGTCCTCTACCATATATGAAAAATGTTTTGATTTGGTCCACTCGGATGTATGGACTTCCCCATGTTTATCAAGAGATAATAATAAGTACTTTGTGACATTCATTGATGAAAAGTCGAAATACACTTGGATCACCTTAATGCCATCTAAAGATAGAGTATTTGACGCTTTCATTAATTTTCAGAACTACATTACTAATCAATTCAAAACAAATGTTAAGGTACTTCGAACGGATAATGGAGGGGAATATACAAGCCACAAATTCAAAGAACACCTAGCTAAGCATGGAATAATCCACCAAACGAGCTGCCCATACACACCTCAACAAAATGGTGTAGCTGAAAGAAAGAATAGACATCTCATGGAAGTAGCTAGAGCTATGATGTTCCATTCCAACTTGCCAAGAAACTTCTGGGGAGATGCAGTCATGACGGCTTGCTATCTTATCAACCGAATTCCAACAAGTCCTAAAGGACGTCTCTCCCTTTGAAGTTTTAAATCACAATAAACCCTATATCAATCACTTACGAGTTCTTGGGTGTTTGTGTTTTGTATTTGTCCCAGGTACTCAGAGGGACAAACTAGAAGCCAAAAGCACAAGATGTGTATTCATAGGCTATTCTACCACTCAAAAGGGGTATAAGTGCTATGACCCCATCCGGAAGTGTATCCTGGTTTCAAGAGACGTGAAGTTCATAGAAAACCAAGGGTACTTTGACAAGAAACAAAATTGGGATAGCGTTAAAGACCTAGCCCGTTCTCCTTCAGATAGAACCGCCAGCTTAGAGTTCTTACTCAATCATTTGGGAAATCCGGCTCCAAGAGACTCTCATCAAGAGCAACCATATCATCAGCCACAAGAAGGACCAAATTCTGAAAATAACAGTGAAGAAGAAGCAAACAACTTGGATAATGGTAATTAAGACCAAGCTCATCATGAAGAAGAATCCACTGGAGGAATGGAGCCAATGGTTAGTCAAGACCATGAGAGTGAAGAAATTAGTGCTCCTCAGCTTAGAAGAAGTACAAGGCTGAAGTATGGACCAGATCATTGGAAACAAACAAGGGTCTATTACAACAGCCAAGCCGTGGCTTATCCTCTCCAAGCGGTTTGTTCTCTTGCCCTCTTGCCATCAGAACACAAAGCATTCCTTGGAAAGATTGATCAACACCAAATTCCGAGCTCCTATGAAGAAGCAAAAGAACACAAAGAATGGTTAGCTGCTGTGGATGTTGAGATAGGGGCAATGGATAAGAATCATACTTGGGATGAAACTGAGCTTCCAAATGGAAAGAAGGCAGTAAGTTCCAAGTGGGTAATTACAATCAAATATCAATCTAATGGGGAGATTGAGCGGTACAAAGCCAGATTGGTAGCCAGAGGTTTCACCCAGACATATGGAGCTGATTATACCGATACTTTTGCGCCAGTGGCAAAGCTTCACACAGTTAGGGTCATCTTGTCCTTAGCCACAAATCTATCATGGGATCTATGGCAAATGGACGTGAAGAACGCCTTTCTTCAAGGAGAATTGGAAGAAGAAGTGTACATGACTCCACCACCTGGATTAGAACACTCAATCAGCCCCGGAAAAGTCCTAAGGTTAAGAAAGGCAATTTATGGTCTAAAGCAATCACCAAGGGCCTGGTATCATAAACTGAGCTTCACTCTTGTTGCTCAAGGATTTAGCCGGTCAGAAGCCGACCATACCTTGTTCACTCACCAGAGCTCCCGTGGGCTTATTGTGGTATTGGTTTATGTGGATGACTTGATCATCTCAGGTAGTGATCAAGTTGGGATTCAAGAAACCAAATCCTTCCTTAAGTCTGTTTTTGATATCAAGGACTTGGGAGAGCTTAAGTATTTCCTAGGGATAGAGATATGCCGATCCTCGGAAGGCCTATTTCTATCACAAAGGAAATATTCTCTTGATTTATTGCAGGAGACAAGAAAGCTAGGATCCAAACCAGCTAAGACCCCACTTGAAGATGGCTACAAGGTCAAGAGAAAGGGGGAGAAAGAAGATGATCCGCTTGACAAGCCATTTGAAGACCCAGCACAATATCGGCACCTAGTTGGTAAGCTCATCTATTTGACTATTACACGGCCTGACTTATGTTTTGCTGTGAATCAGGTTAGCCAACATATGAAGGAACCAACCGTGCATCATTGGAACATGGTGGAAAGAATATTGAGATACATCAAAGGTTCACCTGGCCAAGGAATTTGGATGGGGAAGAATGGCAACACTGAGATAGTTGGATACTGCGATGCGGACTATGCGGGAGACACTATGGATAGGAAGTCTACAACTGGCTACTGTACTTTCATTGGAGGCAATCTAGTAACTTGGAAGTCTAAGAAGCAGAAGGTTGTGTCATGCTCAAGTGCGGAGTCAGAATATAGAGCAATGAGGAAGCTGACAAATGAATTAGTTTGGTTGAAGGCTCTTCTCAAGGATCTTGGCATAGAAACTTCAAGTCCCATCACAATGCATTGTGACAATCAGGCAGCCATTCATATAGCAACCAATCCAGTATTTCACGAGAGGACCAAGCACATTGAGATTGACTGCCACAAAGTTAGAGAGAAGATCATAGAAGGAGTGATACTTCCATGTTACACCAAGAGTGAAGACCAGTTGGCTGACATCTTCACCAAGGCTGCTAGCCTCAAAGTTTGCAACCACATCCACAGCAAACTTGGGTTAGTAGACCTTACTCATCCTTGATAATACTTGCCTGTTCCGGGAAGACCACACTCTTTTTCCCTTACCAAGGTTTTGTCCCACTAGGTTTTCATTGGTAAGGTTTTTAATGAGGTGGTAGTCCCGGTTCCCAAACTTAGCCTTCATTCCAACACTCCGGCTAAGTTTGAGGGGGAGTATTAATCAAGCTTATCATCAAGGGAGCTTAGGGAAGATGGTTGGATTTGGGTGTCCGTACAAGTCTGTACGGATCCGTACAAGTCCGTACAAGTCCGTACGGATCCGTACAAGGCCGTACAAGACCGTACAACCTTAGCGAGCCTCCGAAACATTTGAGGAAGCCTTCGAGAGTCTTCTAGAAGCTTGGAAACGTTTGGACCATGCACCAAGCCACTTGAGTGTCCAGGTGCATTGGCACCTTGTCCTTGGTCTTCCTTCTTATCCATTTCGTCAAGGATGCCCAAAGACTACACTCCTATTGGCTGGTTCAAATTAAAGTTAAACCTAGGTTCCCTTGTAATTCTCCTATAAATATGCTATGTATTTCACAAAGATCAATAAGAAATTCTTCTCTAATATTCTACTATGGTGTTTCTTCTAGTTTATCTCAAAAGCTCTCATTTATAATCTCTAAAATCTAACACTAATGACTTAGGGGTGTCTCCACACTTGTGTGATGGTGAAGACACAATGTCCTTGCTGCCCAAATCTTGTTTTAGTCAAAGAGCTTCAAAGGTGGTTTAGAAGCTCTCACATGATCCAGATGGCGGGGTGAGCTTGAGCTTCATCCTTGTATGTCTTCTTCATATTTCACGGCTAGTCGGCTTCTGGAGATGGTCAGACGTGGACTCGAATTAGGTTTAGTGTCTGGCTGTATAGAGAATCCTCTGGGGACCCAATCCCTTGTATATGCGCGCTTCCGTCCTTCTTTCGTATGCGCTTGGGCTGGCGGCCTATCATCCCTTCCCACTTCTAGAATTTCATCCTCAAAACTTGCCCACGCCCTATATAGAAACGAAAAACCTAGCAGGAAGCTTTAGTGACTGGTTAGACGTGGGAAGGGATGGTTAGACGTGGACTCGAGTTAGTTTTAGTGTCTGGTTGTATAGAGAATCCTTTGGAGACCCAATTCCTTGTATATGCGCGCTCCTGTCTTTTTTTCGTACGTGGCGGAGCTAGGGGCCTATAATCCCTTCCTTCTTTAGAATTATCATCCTCAAAACTTGCCCACGCCCAATATAGAAACGAAAAAACCTAGCAGGAAGCTTCTTCTTCAAGGGTTGATCTGGATATGGAATAGAGAATTGGAGTGGTTCTCAGTCTAATCTTAAGCTGAATAATGGATTGAAGCAGAGGTTTAGTGCTAGGAAACCTAGAGAGATGCTCGATCTAGGTTCCAACAATGGAGTGAAGGTGGATTGATGTGGTGAACCACAAAAATTGTGAAAGCTTCTTGATACAACCAGAACTTCAACACCGAGATAGGCCTCTCGGTGTGGAGGCTTTTGGCTCGAATAACTCAAGAACAAGAAAGAAGAAAAACTCTTTCGCATTTGATTTCTAGTTCAGATCAAATCCTAATTACAGTCTGTTTAAGTCCGTTATATATGAAAAGCCTTAAGTCTGAAGTTTCCTTATTACACAAATGGCCCAAAGAACCAACATATACCTAAGTTGGATCCCCAAAGAATATATTAAATACTTTGGGAAATAAATAGAAAGAAAATGAATACTTATTAGCTGAATGTCTTCATAAGGGATTGGGTCTTCCCTTCCTTTTTTCCCAAGCTTGGCATGGAGTATTTCCAAGCTGAATAACCAGTGGGATAAAGTGGAGATGCACTAGATCTTACTGCCTCGTTACAACCCCTTTGGTAAACCTTATCGGACAAACCGTAGTAGGTAAAAGAGTAAAGCTCCTTCTAATGACTTAGGGGTGTCTTCACACTTGTGTGATTGTGAAGACACAATGACCTTGATTACCAAATCAGGTTCAAGTCGAAGAGCTTCAAAGGTGGTTTAAAAGCACTCAGATGATCCAGATGGCGGGGTGAACTCGAGCTTTATCCTTGGATCTCTTCTTCATATTTCACGGCTAGTCGGCTTCTGGAGATGGTAAGACGTGGACTCGAATTAGGTTTAGTGTCTGGTTGTATAGAGAATCCTCTGGGGACCCAATCCCTTGTATATGCGCGCTCCCGTCTTTCTTTCGTACGCGTTTGGGCTGGCGGCTTATCATCCCTTCCCACTTCTAGAATTATCATCCTCAAAACTTGCCCTCGCCCTATATAGAAACGAAAAAACCTAGCAGGAAGCTTCTTCTTCAAGGTTTGATCCGGATATGGAGCAGAGAATTGGAGAGGTTCTCAGTCTAATCTTAAGCTGAATAATGGATTGAAGCAGAGGTTTAGTGCTAGGAAACCTAGAGTGTTGCTTGATCTATGTTCCAACAATGGAGTGAAGGTGGATTGATGTGGTCAACCACAAAAATTGTGAAAGCTTCTTGATACAACCAGAACTTCAACACCTAGATAGGCCTCTCGGTGTGGAGGCTTTTGGCTCGAATAACTCAAGAACAAGAAAAAAGAAAAACTCTTCCGCATTTGATTTCTAGTTCAGATCAAATCCTAATTACAGTCTGTTTAAGTCCCTTATATATGAAAAGCCTTAAGTCTGAAGTTTCCTTATTACACAAATGGCCCAAAGGACCAACATATACCTAAGTTGGACCCCCAAAGAAAATATTAAATACTTTGGGAAATAAATAGAAAGAAAATGAAGACTTTTTAGCTGAATGTCTTCATAAGTGATAAGGTATTCCCTTCCTTGCTTCCCAAGCTTGGCATGGAGTATTTCCAAGCTGAATAACCAGTGGGATAAAGTGGAGATGCACTAGATCTTATTGCCTCGTTACAACCCCTCTTGTAAACCTTATCGGACAAACCGTAGTAGGTAAAAGAGTAAAGCTCCTTCTAATGACTTAGGGGTGTCTTCACTCTTGTGTGATTGTGAAGACACAATGTCCTTGATCACCAAATCAGGTTCAAGTCAAAGAGCTTCAAAGGTGGTTTAGAAGCTCTCACATGATCCAGATGGCGGGGTGAGCTCAAGCTTCTTCATCCATGGATGTCTTCTTCATATTTCACGGCTTGTGAAAGCTTCTTGAGATGGTCAGACGTGGACTCGAATTAGGTTTAGTGTCTGGCTGTATAGAGAATCCTCTGGGGACCTAATTGTTGAATAATGAGAGAATACATTAGCTTAAGACCCCAATGAAGAGAAGAGGCCTTATTCAACATATGCAAGTCCATTAAGAAGTCTTCTAGAAGGGTGAAGACTTTGGGTGCACAAGTGGGTGTCTCGGGAAGTGTGAAAAGGAAAGAGATGTATTTGAATTTCAAATAAGAGATTGGAGGGAAATTTAATGTTGTGAAACCCTTCTACACCTTCTATTTTCGTGGCTCCCCTCTATATATACATGTTGTACACCCTTTGTAACACTTAACCAATTCTAATGGAAACTTCTCTTTATCTCTCATTCTATTGTTTCTCTTTCAAGCACTCTCAAACTCTCTAATCTTCTATTTCGCAAATTCAACATGGTATCAGAGCAAGGTTCTTAACTAAATCAAGCTCTTGTTATCCTATTTTCAAATTCTCTTCTTTTAAAATTCTGGGAATATTCTTTGTCAATCCTTTTTCACTCTGAGACTTAGTCCTCAAAGTCATTGACTCTTGAGTTGTGAAAAGGCTGAAAAAGTATATTTCTTGAAGCTTCTCTAAAATTTTCTTTTTCACTCTAAAATTCTGGGAATACTCTTTGTCAATCCTTTTTCACTCTGAGATTTAGTCCTCAAAGTCATTGACTCTTGAGTTGTGAAAAGGCTGAAAAAGTGTATTTCTTGAAGCTTCTCTAATATTTTCTTGAGAAAATCTCTTAATCCTCTGGTTAATAGAATTATCCGGTGAATAAATCTTGAAACACCACGGAAAATTCTAAACCAATTGTTATTCCAGTCATCTTGAAGGGTGTCAACTATTTGCTGTGGTCAAGAATGATAAGAACAGCTCTATGTGGTCGTGGGCTTTGGAGCCATGTCTTGAAAGGACAAGATCCAAAAGATGGAGAAGAAGCCATCGGTAATTATGAAGATAAGTGGTTCCAAGAGGACCAAATGGTGCTCGGAATCATCCAGAACTCTCTTGAAGCATCCATCCTTAAAGCCTACTCCTACTGTGAAAATGCAAAGGAATTGTGGGATACTCTTCAAATCGTGTATGGGAATACTTCAAACTTGAGCAGAATCTATGAAGTCAAGAAGGCTATCAATGATCTAAGCCAAGAAGATTTGGAGTTTACAAAGCACTTTGGCAAATTCAGATCATTGTGGGCTGAACTAGAAATGTTAAGGCCAAGCACGATTGATCCTTTGGTGTTAAATGAGAGGCGCGAACAAGACAAGGTCTTTGGTCTGCTATTGACCTTAAATCCAACTTACAAGGATCTCATTAAGCACCTCCTTAGGGCAGACAATCTCCCCAGCCTAGATGAAGTGTGCTCCAAGATACAAAAGGAGCAAGGATCTCATGGTCTATTTGGGGGAAAGGGCGAGCTGGCTATGGCTAACAAAGTAGACCTGGGTGATGCCAACAAAAGATTTTACAAACCGTTGGGATCAAACCAGAACAAGAAAGTGGGATCAAATACAATCTGTGAGCATTGCAAGAAAGAGGGGCACACAAAGGAAAAATGTTGGAAGCTCCATCCTCATCTAAAACCAAGCTGGTGGAAGGAACCAAGAGCTAATGTCTCCCAAGAAGTGGCTGGGAATCAGGCTGGGACATCCAAGAGGGCTGAAGAAGGAGACATGAGAGTTTTGGTGCCATATCAACAAGAATCTGAATTTGTGAGGAAATCAGATTTGGAAGCTCTCATCAAAGCCTTGAAAGAGGCTGGTAGGTCTGGTATGGTTTCTGGAAACTCTCTTCATGCTCAAAACATTTCAAAGCCTTTGATTGTAGATTTTGGTGCATCACATCATATGATAAGTGATGCACATCTAATGAATAACATAAAACCGGCTGTAGGTAATGTCATTATAGCAAATGGAGATAGTATTCCTATTGATGGAGTAGGAAATCTTAGGTTATTTGGAAAAGATTCAAACGCTTTCTACATGCCTAAGTTTACTTCAAATTTGTTATCCGTAAAGAAAGTTACATCTGATTTGAATTGTTATGCTATATTTGGTCCTAATGATGCACACTTTCAGGATATTGAGACCATGAATCTACTCGGAAAAGGAGTAGCAAAGGAGGAGCTGTATGTTCTTGAAAATAACAAGCTGGACTCCAATTTATTTTGTAGTTTTAGTCTGAATATTTCTAATGTTAGTAGTTCAATTTGGCATGCAAGGCTAGGTCATCCGCACTCTAGAGCATTAGAACTATTATTGCCTAGGATTTCTTTCAAAAATGATGAATGTGAAGCTTGTATACTTGGCAAACATTGTAAATCTGTGTTTTCCAAGTCTCCAACTATCTATGAAAAGTGTTTTGATTTAATTCATTCTGATGTTTGGACCTCACCATGTGAATCTAGAGAACATCATAAATACTTTGTCACCTTCATAGATGAAAAATCAAAATATACATGGCTAACACTTCTTCCATCCAAAGATAGAGTTCTAGAAGCATTTAGAAATTTTCAAGCAGATGTGACTAACCATTATAATGCCAAGATTAAAATTTTTAGATCAGATAATGGTGGAGAGTACACAAGCCATGCCTTCAAACAACACTTAGCAAACCATGGGATAGTCCATCAAACCAGCTGCCCATACACTCCTCAGCAAAATGGAGTTGCTGAAAGAAAGAATAGGCACTTAATGGAAGTGGCCCGGTTTATGATGTTCCACACAAGTGTTCCCAAGAGATTTTGGGGAGATGCTATGGTTTCAGCATGCTATTTGATCAACCGAATGCCAACAAAAATTTTGGATGATCACTCTCCATTTGAGGTATTAAACAACTCTAAACCCGCCATTAACCACTTACGTGTGTTTGGGTGTGTTTGTTTCGTATTAATCCCAGGAGAACAAAGAAACAAGTTGGAAGCTAAAAGTGTGAAGAGCATGTTCATTGGATACTCCACAACACAAAAAGGTTACAAATGCTTTGTTCCGGAAATAAGGAAGATTCTAGTCTCAAGGGACGTGAAGTTTGTTGAAACGAAAGGGTTCTATGATGAGAAGAACTGGAAAGAATTAGAGAATCTATCATCCTCATCATCAGACCGAGCTAGCAATTTGAGAAAAATCTTGGAGAACCTTGGATTACATCAGCCAGAAGCTAGTACAAGTACATCTCAATCAAATGAAGAAACTATACCCTTTGATCCTGAGGGAGGCAATAAACAAGAGGATCCAGTAGTGGCTCAACAAGACTCAACAATTCATGATCAAAATGAATCAGAAGTTCGCAATGAAGCGGTTCATGATCAAAGTGAAGGGAGTCCGGAAAGTCAAGAAGAAGCTCAAACCTCAGATTCTGACTTTGAAGGGCCAGAACCTCAAGTTCAAGATCAAGAAGAGGGTTTAAGGAGAAGTACAAGACAAAGGTTTGGACCAGAACATTGGAAGCAAACCCGAGTGTACTACAACAACAAGGCAGTTGCTCATCCCATTCAAGCTGTTTGCACTCTAGCTCATTTCCCATTGGAACATCAAGCCTACATGGGCAAGTTGGATGAAGCTGAGATTCCAACAACCTATGAAGAAGCCAAGGAGCTTAAAGTATGGAGAGATGCTATTGGTGAAGAAAAGAAAGCTATGGAAATCAACCACACTTGGGATGAAGCTGAACTGCCAAAAAGGAAGAAGGCCGTAAGCTCTAGATGGATCTTCACTATCAAGTATAGAAGTGATGGAGAAATAGAGCGTTACAAGGCTAGGCTGGTGGCTAGAGGATTTACTCAAACCTATGGAGAGGACTACCTTGACACATTTGCACCTGTGGCAAAACTTCATACGGTAAGAGTTAT
Organism: Cardamine chenopodiifolia; assembly: GCA_963922655.1. Taxonomy (NCBI): domain Eukaryota; kingdom Viridiplantae; phylum Streptophyta; class Magnoliopsida; order Brassicales; family Brassicaceae; genus Cardamine; species Cardamine chenopodiifolia. Next base: position 8,293,663 of record OZ000486.1, on the reverse strand, counting down.
TTTATCCTTAGCTACTAACTTGGAATGGGATCTTTGGCAGATGGACGTCAAGAATGCATTCTTGCAAGGGGAACTAGAGGATGAAGTCTATATGACTCCACCACCAGGCTTGGAGGACTCAATTGGACCAGGAAAGGTGTTGAGACTCAAGAAAGCAATCTATGGACTGAAGCAATCTCCTCGAGCATGGTACCACAAGTTGAGTACAACACTCAAGAGTAAAGGCTTCAAGAAGTCCGAGGCAGATCATACACTTTTCACCTTGCAAAGCCAAGAAGGTATTGTAGTCATTCTCATTTATGTGGATGATATTATCATCTCTGGGAATGACAAGGTAGGTATTAAAGATACAAAAGCATATTTAAAATCTGTGTTTGATATTAAAGATCTTGGAGAGTTGAAATATTTTCTAGGGATTGAAGTCTATAGGTCCAATGAAGGACTCTTCTTATCCCAAAGGAAGTACACTCTTGATCTATTGGCTGGGGCAGGAAAGCTAGGAGCCAAACCAGCAAAGACTCCCTTAGAAGAAGGATACAAAGTCATACGAGAGGGGGAGCTTGAAGATAAACCTTTTGAAGATGTCAAGCAATATCGGAGAATGGTTGGTAAGTTGATTTATCTTACCATAACTCGTCCTGATTTGTGTTTTGCTGTGAACCAGGTGAGTCAACATATGCAAGCTCCAAAAGTGCACCATTGGAGCATGGTGGATCGGATTCTCAAATATCTCAAAGGAGCTCCAGGTCAAGGCATTTGGATGGGTTGTAACAAAAGCACAGAAATTGTGGGTTATTGTGATGCTGACTGGGCTGGAGACAAAACGGATAGAAGATCCACCACTGGGTATTGCACATTCATTGGAGGTAACCTGGTCACTTGGAAGAGCAAGAAACAAAAGGTTGTGTCATGTTCAAGTGCTGAAGCTGAGTATAGAGCAATGAGGAAGCTCACAAATGAGCTAACATGGCTGAAAGCTCTTCTCAAGGATTTGGGCATTGAATCACCAGATCCAATCACAATGCATTGTGACAACCAAGCTGCTATTCACATTGCGTCCAACTCAGTGTTCCATGAGAGGACAAAACATATTGAAGTGGATTGTCACAAGGTACGAGAGATGGTGGAGAAAAGGGTCATTCTTCCATGTTTTACAAGGAGTTCAGAACAATTGGCAGACATTTTTACCAAGGCAGCGAGTTTAAAAGTGTGTGAGTTCATCCATTCAAAGCTTGGACTCATAGATATGTCTCGACCATGATTTCCTTAGCCATGGAGTCCACACTCTTTTTCCCTTAGTATGGTTTTGTCCCATGAGGTTTTCCATACTAAGGTTTTTAATGAGGTGGGTCATCATGGTTCCAAGCTTAACCTTTGGTTTCTCTACGGTTAAGCTTGAGGGGGAGTGTTGAATAATGAGAGAATACATTAGCTTAAGACCCAATGAAGAGAAGAGGCCTTATTCAACATATGCAAGTCCATTAAGAAGTCTTCTAGAAGGGTGAAGACTTTGGGTGCACAAGTGGGTGTCTCGGGAAGTGTGAAAAGGAAGGAGATGTATTTGAATTTCAAATAAGAGATTGGAGGGAAATTTAATGTTGTGAAACCCTTCTACACCTTCTATTTTCGTGGCTCCCCTCTATATATACATGTTGTACACCCTTTGTAACACTTAACCAATTCTAATGGAAACTTCTCTTTATCTCCCATTCTATTGTTTCTCTTTCAAGCACTCTCAAACTCTCTAATCTTCTATTCCGCAAATTCAACACCAATCCCTTGTATATGCGCGCTTCCGTCCTTCTTTCGTACGCGCTTGGGCTGGCGGCCTATCATCCCTTCCTACTTCTAGAATTATCATCCTCAAAACTTGCCCACGCCCTATATAGAAACGAAAAAACCTAGCAGGAAGTGTAGATTTTAGAGGATATGAAGGTGATTTTAAGGGAGGAAGATTAGAAGATAGGAGTGATGAAGATGATGAATAGAAGTTTTTAGAGAAGAAGTTTATAATTTCGTGTGTATTTTTCTTCTTACAATACAACCAACATATATGGACGCTTTACATGAATTTTAGAGAGAAAAATATCTCACCAACACCTCTACACAAGTATAGGCGAGCCATGCTTCTCCCAACTGCTCCTACCTACTCCTCTTTGCAACTTGCTCCACTTGTGCTGAGAGAGAAAAAACTGGTCTGTTTCTAACCAGTCTAGTTCCTTCTCTACTTCTTGTTTGGTCTTGTTTTAGTTGATCTTAACTACTCATTGGCACTTTATTTCATGTGCACACACCTTCACATCCATATTCTCAACACTCCCCCTCAAGATAGGCTGGTAGGGGTTCTTTAAGCCGATCTTGCCATGGATGTATTCACATATACGTGAAGAAGTAAGCTTAGTAAATATATTCGCCATTTGTTCTCTACTCTTCACAAACTTGGGAACCACAACTCCCTCCTGAATTTTGTCTCGGATGAAATGACAATCCACCTCAATGTGTTTTGTCCTTTCATGAAACACCGGGTTTGAAGCTATGTGTATTGCCGCTTGGTTATCACAATACAATGTCATTGGTTTGTCTTCTTGAACTCCCAAGTCATGTAGAAGCGCCTTCAGCCATATCATTTCTTTTGTGGCTTCTCTCATTGCTCTATACTCAGCTTCAACACTAGATAAAGAGATTATCTTTTGTTTTTTGCTTCTCTAGGTGACAAGATTCCCGCCTACAAATGTACAATAACCGGTCGCAAAACCAATATCTGGCCTTGTTATGGTCAAATAGATTAGTTTACCAACTAACCTTTGGTACTGCTTGATGTCAGACCATATCTCCACGTTGCTCTCTTCATGGTAACCTTCTTCAATAGGAGTCTTAGCCGGTTTACACCCAAGCTTCCCAGTTTCTTTTAGTAAGTCGATCACATACTTCATTTGCGATATAAACATTCCCTTTGCCTCTCTGCTCATCTCAATTCCTAGGAAGTATTTGAGCTCTCCTAGGTCTTTTATATCAAACGTAGAGTTTAGATCCTCCTTAGTCCGTTTCATCTCCTCACAATCACTTCCCGTAACAATAATGTCATCCACGTAGATAAGCACCACAACTATCCCTTTTTTGCTCTTTTTGGTAAAGAGAGAGTGATCCGCTTCAGATTTTACAAACCCTTTCTCCAACAAGCACCGGCTTAACCGTTGGTACCAAGCTCTAGGAGATTGTTTCAAGCCGTATATAGCCTTCTTTAATCTACACACTTGATCTGAACTTGCTCCATAACCTTGTGGAAGTTCCATAAACACTTCTTCTTCTAAATCCCCTTGTAAGAAAGCGTTTCTCACATCCATTTGCCACAAATTCCATGACAGATTAATGGCAATGGATAGTAGAACCCTCACCGAGTGCAACTTCGCTACTTGAGCAAAAGTTTCAGTATAATCTTCTCCATATACTTGTGTATATCCTTTTGCCACTAGTCTAGCTTTATACCTCTCAATTTCACCATTGCTCTTGTATTTGATAGTATACACCCATCTACATCCCACAAGTTTCTTCCCGCTGGGCAATTTTGTCAAGTCCCAAGTATTATTTCTCAACATAGATGCAATCTCTTCCCTCATGGCATCAACCCATAACTTGTCCATGCTTGCTTCCTCATAAGAATTAGGTACTTTTCTATCAATAGTGCTCAGAAATGCCTGATGATCAGCTGGAGTATTAGAAACCGAGTAGTATTCTTCAATAGGATATCTTATGGCTATCTTCTCTTCTTGTGCGGTGTTATGCTTAAGGGACAAGAAGGAGACGCTGTCGCCTATAGGATCAGGATCTAAGCCTGCCGTATGCCCAGTACATCCCTCTCTTGTCCCAAGCACAACATCAGTTCCCATGTGATCTTGATAAGCCATAGCCATCCCATTGTAATACACTCTAGTATTTTTCCAATTTTCAGGTCTGTGTCTTATCCTTTGGCTTCTTCTTAACTGAGGAGCTTGCAATTCTTCCACTTCTTCAGATTCTATCTCCCCCTCACCACTTGTACTCTCCTCTTCTTCTACCAGTTCTGAGTCTAATGGTAAAGTATCCGAAACTATCGGAAGCTGCTCACTTTCTTCTACTTCTTCTTCACCCCTCTGCTCATTATCATCACCCTACCGACCATCTATGCTTTCCCAAATGCTTCTTAGAACTTGATCTCTATCTGCATTTGAGTCCATAATCTCATCTAAGTCTTCCCATTTCTTTTTTTTGAAGTAACCATACTCTTCCTCAAATTGTACCTCCCTTGACACATACATTCTATTAGTCTCAGGGTTAAGACATTTGTATCCTTTTTGAGTACTTGAGTATCCCACAAACACACACTTAATACTCTTTGGCTCTAACTTATTTCTTTGTGCCTCTGGAACAAGGACATAGCATCTACACCCAAAGACTCTCAAGTGACTGATACTCGGCTTCACACCATTCAAAACTTCAAATGGTGACTTGTAACTCAAGCTTTCAGTGGGTATGTGGTTGATTAAGTAAGCTGCTGCCATCACTGCATCTCCCCACAGATTCTTAGGAACTCCCCTATCAAACATCATGCTCCTAGCCACTTCTAACAAATGTCTATTCTTCCTCTCTGCTATCCCATTTTGTTGAGGTGTATAGGTGCAAGTTGTCTGATGTACTATCCCTTTCTCATTCACAAACTCCCTAAACTGTATACTCATGTATTCTCCGCCATTATCACTTCTTAGTATCTTAATCTTGGTATCATACTGATTGAGCACATAGTTATAGAAGTTCTGAAATGATTCAAGCACTTGATCCTTAGAGCGCATCAATGTTACCCATGTATACTTTGATTTTTGATCGATGAAGGAAACAAAGTACTTATATTGATCTCTTGAAGTACACGGAGCAGACCATACATCAGAGTGTATTAACTCAAAAGACTTCTTATACATAGTAATAGATTCTGGAAACACTTTCCTACAATGCTTCCCCAAAATACATGCTTCACACGCCTCCTTAGGTACTGAATGGTTGGGCAAGACCATGCTGAGCACCTTGTGACTTGGGTGACCAAGACGAGAATGCCATAAAGGGCTTGATCCAACCGAACTGACCGCAAGCGCTTTAAACTCTTTATCCTTTTTATTCAATATGTACAGACCATCTTTCACACCCCCTGATCCGATCGCATCTTTGGTTTCATTATCCTGAAACTCAACACCATTAACTCCAAAAACAACTTTACAATTCAAGTCCTTAGTTGCCTTATGAACCGATAGCAAATTCGAAGGGAGCTTAGGGAAGATGGTTGGATTTGGGTGTCCGTACAAGTTCGTACGGATCCGTACAAGTCCGTACTGATCCGTACAAGGCCGTACGGATCCGTACAAGTCCGTACAAGTCCGTACGGATCCATACAAGGCCGTACAAGACCGTACAACCTTATCGAGCCTCTGGAACATTTGAGGAAGCCTTCGAGAGTCTTCTAGAAGCTTGGAAACGTTTGGACCATGCACCAAGCCACTTGAGTGTCCAGGTGCATTGGCACCTTGTCCTTGGTCTTCCTTCTTATCCATTTGGTCAAGGAAGGGGCTGGAAACAGGCTGGCATGGTCAAGGACGCCCAAAGACTACACTCCTATTGGCTGGTTCAAATTAAAGTTAAACCTAGGTTCCCTTGTAATTCTCCTATAAATATGCTATGTATTTCACAAAGATCAATAAGAAATACTTCTCTAATATTCTACTATGGTGTTTCTTCTAGTTTATCTCAAAAGCTCTCATTTATAATCTCTAAAATCTAACATGGTATTAGAGCATTGATCTTGCTCCTATCTATTCTGCTTTATTCTTGGTTATTCTCCATCATTCTCCATCATTCTCCATCATTTCTCCATCATTTCTCCATCAGTTCTTGTCATTTCTACTCATTCTCCACGTTTTTCTTCTTTATTTTCTCCTTTCTCACGCTGCTAGCTTCATTTCTCTCTGAGAGAAATTCCTCAAATCCATTGGTGCTGAGTTGAGAAAGTTGCTAGCTTTGTGATTTTCACTTCATTTTCTTCCTTTCACGTTGCTAGCCTCATTTCTCTCTGAGAGAAATTCCTCAAATCCATTGGTGCTGAGTTGAGAAAGTTGCTAGCTTTGTGATTAAACACCAAGAAAATCATGGAAAATCTAAAAACCATGATCATTCCGGTTACCCTCAAAGGGAATAATTACTTGCTGTGGGCAAGAACAACTAAGACTGCTTTGTGTGGAAGAGGTTTGTGGAGACACATTGAGATCACACAAAACCCTAAAGAAGACACACAAGATGAAGAAAATGAGACCAAGACCGAGGAGGAAATCAAATGGTTTCAAGAAGACCAAACGGTTTTGGGTCTCCTTCAAAACTCACTAGACCCATCAATCCTAGAGGCATACTCCTATTGTGACACTATAAAGGAGCTTTGGGATACACTAAAGAATGTCTATGGGAACATCTCCAACTTGACCCGGGTCTTCGAAGTAAAAAGGGCAATCAACAATCTCAATCAAGAGGATCTAGAATTTACTCAACACTTTGGGAAATTTAGATCTCTTTGGGCTGAATTAGAGATGTTACGTCCAAGCACAAAGGATTTTTCAATCATTGAAGAAAGAAGAGAACAAGATAAAGTCTTTGGTTTGCTTCTCACACTCAATCCGGCGTTTAACGACCTCATAAAGCATATCTTAAGATCGGAGAAGCTCCCTAGACTTGATGAAGTTTGTGCACAAATTCAAAAGGAACAAGGGTCCTTTGGTCTCTTTAGTGGTAAACAAGAACTCCCAATGGCCAATAAGGGCAATTACCAACCAAATCAAGGCTACAAAGGCAAGAATAGGAAAACATGCGATCATTGCAAGAAGGATGGTCATACAAAAGAGGATTGCTGGATCCTTCATCCACATCTCAAGCCCAAAGATTGGCATCCAAGGGAATTCAAGCCAAGAAAGTTCCAAGCTCATCAAGCACAAGAAACGCCAAGCTCATCAAACTCAACAAAACAACCTCAAACCGAAAGCTTGAAGCAAGGAGATGAGATGGCCATGGTAGCATATTCAAATGACGTGGTGCGCAAGTCAGACTTAGAAGCACTCATTCGATCCATCGCCGCACTAAAGGAGTCCGGTATCACATACTTTGCTACTAAACCTAATAAGACTAGCACTTCTCTTGTTATTGATTCTGGAGCTTCTCATCACATGATTAGTAATCCAAATTTGATTAGTAACATTAAAACTGCTAGTGGAAATGTAGTGATTGCTAATGGTGATAGGATACCGGTTAAAGGAATAGGAAGTTTAAAACTATTTAACAAAGAATCTCAAGCTTTCTACATGCCATCTTTCACTTCGAATCTTGTATCGGTTAAGAGAGCTACTACTGATCTTGATGCTTATGCTATCTTTGGGCCTAATAGTTTCCATTTTCAGGATATTAAAACTGGAAGGGTTCTTGGAGAAGGAAACACAAAAGGAGACTTATACATCTTAGAAGATTCTTCAAGCAATCCTACTTTATCAAGTTTTAATTCATGCATAGCTAGTAGTTCTAATGCAATATGGCACGCTAGATTGGGACATCCTCACTCGCGTGCCTTGGAAATAATATTGCCTAATATTTCGTTTAATAACTCGGTTTGTGAGTCTTGTATTTTAGGAAAACATTGTAAAAGTGTATTTCCTAAGTCCTCTACCATATATGAAAAATGTTTTGATTTGGTCCACTCGGATGTATGGACTTCCCCATGTTTATCAAGAGATAATAATAAGTACTTTGTGACATTCATTGATGAAAAGTCGAAATACACTTGGATCACCTTAATGCCATCTAAAGATAGAGTATTTGACGCTTTCATTAATTTTCAGAACTACATTACTAATCAATTCAAAACAAATGTTAAGGTACTTCGAACGGATAATGGAGGGGAATATACAAGCCACAAATTCAAAGAACACCTAGCTAAGCATGGAATAATCCACCAAACGAGCTTCCCATACACACCTCAACAAAATAGTGTAGCTGAAAGAAAGAATAGACATCTCATGGAAGTAGCTAGAGCTATGATGTTCCATTCCAACTTGCCAAGAAACTTCTGGGGAGATGCAGTCATGACGGCTTGCTATCTTATCAACCGAATTCCAACAAGAGTCCTAAAGGACGTCTCTCCCTTTGAAGTTTTAAATCACAATAAACCCTATATCAATCACTTACGAGTTCTTGGGTGTTTGTGTTTTGTATTTGTCCCAGGTACTCAGAGGGACAAACTAGAAGCCAAAAGCACAAGATGTGTATTCATAGGCTATTCTACCACTCAAAAGGGGTATAAGTGCTATGACCCCATCCGGAAGTGTACCCTGGTTTCAAGAGACGTGAAGTTCATAGAAAACCAAGGGTACTTTGACAAGAAACAAAATTGGGATAGCGTTAAAGACCTAGCCCATTCTCCTTCAGATAGAACCGCCAGCTTAGAGTTCTTACTCAATCATTTGGGAAATCCGGCTCCAAGACTCTCATCAAGAGCAACCAGATCATCAGCCACAAGAAGGACCAAATTCTGAAAATAACAGTGAAGAAGAAGCAAACAACTTGGATAATGGTAATCAAGACCAAGCTCATCATGAAGAAGAATCCACTGGAGGAATGGAGTCAATGGTTAGTCAAGACCATGAGAGTGAAGAAATTAGTGCTCCTCAGCTTAGAAGAAGTACAAGGCTGAAGTATGGACCAGATCATTGGAAACAAACAAGGGTCTATTACAACAGCCAAGCCGTGGCTCATCCTCTCCAAGCGGTTTGTTCTCTTGCCCTCTTGCCATCAGAACACAAAGCATTCCTTGGAAAGATTGATCAACACCAAATTCCGAGCTCCTATGAAGAAGCAAAAGAACACAAAGAATGGTTAGCTGCTGTGGATGCTGAGATAGGGGCAATGGATAAGAATCATACTTGGGATGAAACTGAGCTTCCAAGTGGAAAGAAGGCAGTAAGTTCCAAATGGGTAATTACAATCAAATATCAATCTAATGGGGAGATTGAGCGGTACAAAGCCAGATTGGTAGCTAGAGGTTTCACCCAGACATATGGAGCTGATTATACCGATACTTTTGCGCCAGTGGCAAAGCTTCACACAGTTAGGGTCATCTTGTCCTTAGCCACAAATCTATCATGGGATCTATGGCAAATGGACGTGAAGAACACCTTTCTTCAAGGAGAATTGGAAGAAGAAGTGTACATGACTCCACCACCTGGATTAGAACACTCAATCAGCCCCGGAAAAGTCCTAAGGTTAAGAAAGGCAATTTATGGTCTAAAGCAATCACCAAGGGCCTGGTATCATAAACTGAGCTTCACTCTTGTTGCTCGAGGATTTAGCCGGTCAGAAGCCTTCACTCACCAGAGCTCCCGTGGGCTTATTGTGGTATTGGTTTATGTGGATGACTTGATCATCTCAGGTAGTGATCAAGTTGGGATTCAAGAAACCAAATCCTTCCTTAAGTCTGTTTTTGATATCACGGACTTGGGAGAGCTTAAGTATTTCCTAGGGATAGAGATATGCCGATCCTCGGAAGACCTATTTCTATCACAAAGGAAATATTCTCTTGATTTATTGCAGGAGACAAGAAAGCTAGGATCCAAACCAGCTAAGACCCCACTTGAAGATGGCTACAAGGTCAAGAGAAAAGGGGAGAAAGAAGATGATCCGCTTGACAAGCCATTTGAAGACCCAGCACAATATCGGCGCCTAGTTGGTAAGCTCATCTATTTGACTATTACACGGCCTGACTTATGTTTTGCTGTGAATCAGGTTAGCCAACATATGAAGGAACCAACCGTGCATCATTGGAACATGGTGGAAAGAATATTGAGATACATCAAAGGTTCACCTGGCCAAGGAATTTGGATGGGGAAGAATGGCAACACTGAGATAGTTGGATACTACGATGCGGACTATGCGGGAGACACTATGGATAGGAAGTCTACAACTGGCTACTGTAATTTCATTGGAGGCAATCTAGTAACTTGGAAGTCTAAGAAGCAGAAGGTTGTGTCATGCTCAAGTGCGGAGTCAGAATATAGAGCAATGAGGAAGCTGACAAATGAATTAGTTTGGTTGAAGGCTCTTCTCAAGGATCTTGGCATAGAAACTTCAAGTCCCATCACAATGCATTGTGACAATCATGCAGCCATTCATATAGCAACCAATCCAGTATTTCACGAGAGGACCAAGCACATTGAGATTGACTGCCACAAAGTTAGAGAGAAGATCATAGAAGGAGTGATACTTCCATGTTACACCAAGAGTGAAGACCAGTTGGCTGACATCTTCACCAAGGCTGCTAGCCTCAAAGTTTGCAACCACATCCACAGCAAACTTGGGTTAGTAGACCTTACTCATCCTTGATAATACTTGCCTGTTCCGGGAAGACCACACCCTTTTTCCCTTACCAAGGTTTTGTCCCACTGGGTTTTCCTTGGTAAGGTTTTTAATGAGGTGGTAGTCCCGGTTCCCAAACTTAGCCTTCATTCCAACACTCCGGCTAAGTTTGAGGGGGAGTATTAATCAAGCTTATCATCAAGGGAGCTTAGGGAAGATGGTTGGATTTGGGTGTCCGTACAAGTCCGTACGGATCCGTACAAGTCCGTACGGATCCGTACAAGGCCGTACGGATCCGTACAAGTCCGTACAAGTCCGTACGGATCCATACAAGGCCGTACAAGACCGTACAACCTTATCGAGCCTCCGGAACATTTGAGGAAGCCTTCGAGAGTCTTCTAGAAGCTTGGAAACGTTTGGACTATGCACCAAGCCACTTGAGTGTCTAGGTGCATTGGCACCTTGTCCTTGGTTTTCCTTCTTATCCATTTGGTCAAGGAAGGGGCTGGAAACAGGCTGGCATGGTCAAAGACGCCCAAAGACTACACTCCTATTGGCTGGTTCAAATTAAAGTTAAACCTAGGTTCCCTTGTAATTCTCCTATAAATATGCTATGTATTTCACAAAGATCAATAAGAAATTCTTCTCTAATATTCTACTATGGTGTTTCTTCTAGTTTATCTCAAAAGCTCTCATTTATAATCTCTAAAATCTAACATTTAGTTCTCTTCCCAAACACCTCTAAGTCCCCAACACCCTCTATTGGAACTTCTTTCCCGTTTGCTATCCTAACACTACCCTTATGCGGTTCTACATTCTCCAGCAACTTAGCATCACAAATCATATTATGACTTGCTCCCGAATCTATTATCACGTTTCTCTTAGCCTTAGAGGTAAAGAAACCCTTACCAGATTCCGCTAGCTTTGAGATACTCTTGATGAGGCCCTCCAAATCTCTCTTCCTCACCAATTGGTCTCCTTCCATGCTAGTTACACCCGCAAAGTTCCTAGAGCCTTGACTGCTTCCCTGGCCACTTCCTCTTAGCCGGGCTGGTTTCAAGTGCGGGTAAAGTGTCCAGCACTTCTCCTTAGTGTGCCCTTTCATCCTACAATGGCTACACTCAACCGCTCTCCTTTCTCCATGCCCAAAACTTCTTTGCGCCATATGCGCCATTTCACTAGCGGGTTTAAACAACCCTCTAGCACCTTCCTCCTTCTGAACTTGTTGACACACTTCATTTAATGTTGGAAGCTTGTCAAATCGAAGGATATGCTGAATGAGTCCCTTGTAAGAGTCATCAAGTGTGAGTAAGAGACCAAACACTTGATCTTGCTCTCTCCTCTCATTCAACTCCTTTGGGTCGTTTGTTGTAGGTCTAAGCATTTCCAGCTCTGCCCACAACCCTCTAAACTCCCCAAACAAGTCCTTGAACGCCTTCCCATTCTGCTGAAGGTCATTCAATGCCTTCTTCACCTCAAAGATCCTTGAAATGTTTGAGGTGTCTCCATAAACTCCCTTGAGCGTCTCCCATAGCTCCTTGGAGTTCTCACAGTATGAATAGGCCGCCAATATAGATGGCTCAAGAGAGCTTTGAAGCGCAGCCAAGACTTGAGCATCTTCTTGCTCCCGCTTCCTCTCTGTCAAACCGCCATCTTCAGCCCTTCCTTCTTCAGCGTTTCCCACCAAGCTATCAACATACTCCCACAGCCCTCTTCCTCTTAGGACTGTCTTTGTGGTCCTTGACCACAAAATATAGTTATTCCCCTTGAGAATAACTGGTAGAACCATATTCTTGGAGCTTTCCATGACTTGAAATTTTTGGTGAATAGTACACACGAAACAGAAAAAAAAACAGAGTGATTTGAAATGTTTGAGAGATATGAACGAGTTTAAGATCTTGTTTAGGACCTTAAGTGCTCTGATACCATGTAGATTTTAGAGGATATGAAGGTGATTTTAAGGGAGGAAGATTAGAAGATAGGAGTGATGAAGATGATGAATAGAAGTTTTAGAGAAGAAGTTTATAATTTCGTGTGTATTTTTCTTCTTACAATACAACCAACATATATGGACGCTTTACATGAATTTTAGAGAGAAAAATATCTCACAAACACCTCTACACAAGTATAGGCGAGCCATGCTTCTCCCAACTGCTCCTACCTACTCCTCTTTGCAACTTGCTCCACTTGTGCTGAGAGAGAAAAAACTGGTCTGTTTCTAACCAGTTTAGTTCCTTCTCTACTTCTTGTTTGGTCTTATTTTAGTTGATCTTAACTACTCATTGGCACTTTATTTCATGTGCACACACCTTCACATCCATATTCTCAACAGGAAACTTCTTCTTCAAGGGTTGATCCGGATATGGAGCTGAGAATTGGAGAGGTTCTCAGTCTAATCTTAAGCTGAATAATGGATTGAAGCAGAGGTTTAGTGCTAGGAATACTAGATAGATGCTCGATCTAGGTTCCAACAGTGGAGTAAAGGTGGATTGATGTGGTCAACCACAAAAATTGTGAAAGCTTCTTGATACAACCAGAACTTCAACACCGAGCTAGGCCTCTCGTTGTGGAGGCTTTTGGCTCGAATAACTCAAGAACAAGAAAGAAGAAAAACTCTTCCGCATTTGATTTCTAGTTCAGATCTAATCCTAATTACAGTCTGTTTAACTCCCTTATATATGAAAAGCCTTAAGTCTGAAGTTTCCTTATTATACAAATGGCCCAAAGGACCAACATATACCTAAGTTGGACCCCCATATCATCCCTTCCCTCTTTTGGAAATATCATCCTCAAAACTTGCCCACGCCCTATATAGAAACGAAACAACCTAGCACGTAGCTTCTTCTTCAAGGGTTGATCCGGATATGGAGCTGATAATTTGAGAGATTCTCAATATAATCTTAAGCTGAATAATGGATTGAAGCAGAAGTTTAGTTCTAGGTAACCTAGAGAGATGCTCGATCTAGGTTCCAACAATGGAGTGAAAGTGGATTGAGGTGGTGAACCACAATAATTGTGAAAGCTTCTTGATACAACCAGAACTTCAACACCGAGCTAGGCTTCTAGGCGTGAAGGCTTTTGTCCCGAATAACTCAAGAACAAGAGAGATTGAAAAACTCTTTCGAATTTGATTTCTAGTTTAGATCTAATCCTAATTACAGTCTGTTTAAGTCCCTTATGTATGAAGAGTCTTATTAATCAAGCTTATCATCAAGGGAGCTTAGGGAAGATGGTTGGATTTGGGTGTCCGTACAAGTCCGTACGGATCCGTACAAGTCCGTACGGATCCGTACAAGGCCGTACAAGAGCGTACAACCTTAGCGAGCCTCCGGAACATTTGAGGAAGCCTTCGAGAGTCTTCTAGAAGCTTGGAAACGTTTGGACCATGCACCAAGCCACTTGAGTGTCCAGGTGCATTGGCACCTTGTCCTTGGTCTTCCTTCTTATCCATTTGGTCAAGGAAGGGGCTGGAAACAGGCTGGCATGGTCAAGGACGCCCAAAGACTACACTCCTATTGGCTGGTTCAAATTAAAGTTAAACCTAGGTTCCCTTGTAATTCTCCTATAAATATGTTATGTATTTCACAAAGATCAATAAGAAATTCTTCTCTAATATTCTCTACTATGGTGTTTCTTCTAGTTTATCTCAAAAGCTCTTATTTATAATCTCTAAAATCTAACATGGTATCACAGCATTGATCTTGCTCCTATCTATTCTGCTTTATTCTTGGTTATTCTCCATCATTTCTCCATCATTCTCCATCATTTCTCCATCATTTCTCCATCATTTCTCCATCAGTTCTTGTCATTTCTACTCATTCTCCACGTTTTTCTTCTTTATTTTCTCCTTTCTCACGGTGCTAGCTTCATTTCTCTCTGAGAAAAATTCCTCAAATCCATTGGTGCTGAGTTGAGAAAGTTGCTAGCTTTGTGATTTTCACTTCATTTTCTTCCTTTCACGTTGCTAGCCTCATTTCTCTCTGAGAGAAATTCCTCAAATCCATTGGTGCTGAGTTGAGAAAGTTGCTAGCTTTGTGATTAAACACCAAGAAAATCATGGAAAATCTAAAAACCATGATCATTCCGGTTACCCTCAAAGGGAATAATTACTTGCTGTGGGCAAGAACAACTAAGACTGCTTTGTGTGGAAGAGGTTTGTGGAGACACATTGAGATCACACAAAACCCTAAAGAAGACACACAAGATGAAGAAAATGAGACCAAGACCGAGGAGGAAATCAAATGGTTTCAAGAAGACCAAACGGTTTTGGGTCTCCTTCAAAACTCACTACCCATCAATCCTAGAGGCATACTCCTATTGTGACACTATAAAGGAGCTTTGGGATACACTAAAGAATGTCTACGGGAACATCTCCAACTTAACCCGGGTCTTCGAAGTAAAAAGGGCAATCAACAATCTCAATCAAGAGGATCTAGAATTTACTCAACACTTTGGGAAATTTAGATCTCTTTGGGCTGAATTAGAGATGTTACGTCCAAGCACAAAGGATTTTTCAATCATTGAAGAAAGAAGAGAACAAGATAAGGTCTTCGGTTTGCTTCTCACACTCAATCCGGCGTTTAACGACCTCATAAAGCATATCTTAAGATCGGAGAAGCTCCCTAGACTTGATGAAGTTTGTGCACAAATTCAAAAGGAACAAGGGTCCTTTGGTCTCTTTAGTGGTAAACAAGAACTCCCAATGGCCAATAAGGGCAATTACCAACCAAATCAAGGCTACAAAGGCAAGAATAGGAAAACATGCGATCATTGCAAGAAGGATGGTCATACAAAGGAGGATTGCTGGATCCTTCATCCACATCTCAAGCCCAAAGATTGGCATCCAAGGGAATTCAAGCCAAGAAAGTTCCAAGCTCACCAAGCACAAAAAACGCCAAGCTCATCAAACTCAACAAAACAACCTCAAACCGAAAGCTTGAAGCAAGGAGATGAGATGGCCATGGTAGCATATTCATTCCGGAGCTTCTCATCACATGATTAGTAATCCAAATTTGATTAGTAACATTAAAACTGCTAGTGGAAATGTAGTGATTGCTAATGGTGATAGGATACCGGTTAAACGAATAAGAAGTTTAAAACTATTTGACAAAGAATCTCAAGCTTTCTACATGCCATCTTTCACTTCGAATCTTGTATCGGTTAAGAGAGCTACTACAGATCTTGATGCTTATGCTATCTTTGGGCCTAATAGTTTCCATTTTCAGGATATTAAAACCGGAAGGGTTCTTGGAGAAGGAAACACAAAAGGAGACTTATACATCTTAGAAGATTCTTCAAGCAATCCTACTTTATCAAGTTTTAATTCATGCATAGCTAGTAGTTCTAATGCAATATGGCACGCTAGATTGGGACATCCTCACTCGCGTGCCTTGGAAATAATATTGCCTAATATTTCGTTTAATAACTCGGTTTGTGAGTCTTGTATTTTAGGAAAACATTGTAAAAGTGTATTTCCTAAGTCCTCTACCATATATGAAAAATGTTTTGATTTGGTCCACTCGGATGTATGGACTTCTCCATGTTTATCAAGAGATAATAATAAGTACTTTGTGACATTCATTGATGAAAAGTCGAAATACACTTGGATCACCTTAATGCCATCTAAAGATAGAGTATTTGACGCTTTCATTAATTTTCAGAACTACATTACTAATCAATTCAAAACAAATGTTAAGGTACTTCGAACGGATAATGGAGGGGAATATACAAGCCACAAATTCAAAGAACACCTAGCTAAGCATGGAATAATCCACCAAACGAGCTGCCCATACACACCTCAACAAAATGGTGTAGCTGAAAGAAAGAATAGACATCTCATGGAAGTAGCTAGAGCTATGATGTTCCATTCCAACTTGCCAAGAAACTTCTGGGGAGATGCAGTCATGACGGCTTGCTATCTTATCAACCGAATTCCAACAAGAGTCCTAAAGGACGTCTCTCCCTTTGAAATTTTAAATCACAATAAACCCAATATCAATCACTTACGAGTTCTTGGGTGTTTGTGTTTTGTATTTGTCCCAGGTACTTAGAGGGACAAACTAGAAGCCAAAAGCACAAGATGTGTATTCATAGGCTATTCTACCACTCAAAAGGGGTATAAGTGATATGACCCCATCCGAAAGTGTACCCTGGTTTCAAGAGACGTGAAGTTCATAGAAAACCAAGGGTACTTTGACAAGAAACAAAATTGGGATAGCATTAAAGACCTAGCCCGTTCTCCTTCAGATAGAACCGCCAGCTTAGAGTTCTTACTCAATCATTTGGGAAATCCGGCTCCAAGAGACTCTCATCAAGAGCAACCAGATCATCAGCCACAAGAAGGACCAAATTCTGAAAATAATAGTGAAGAAGAAGCAAACAACTTGGATAATGGTAATCAAGACCAAGCTCATCATGAAGAAGAATCCACTAGAGGAATGGAGCCAATGGTTAGTCAAGACCATGAGAGTGAAGAAATTAGTGCTCCTCAGCTTAGAAGAAGTACAAGGCTGAAGTATGGACCAGATCATTGGAAACAAACAAGGGTCTATTACAACAGCCAAGCCGTGGCTCATCCTCTCCAAGCGGTTTGTTCTCTTGCCCTCTTGCCATCAGAACACAAAGCATTCCTTGGAAAGATTGATCAACACCAAATTCCGAGCTCCTATGAAGAAGCAAAAGAACACAAAGAATGGTTAGCTGCTGTGGATGCTGAGATAGGGGCAATGGATAAGAATCATACTTGGGATGAAACTGAGCTTCCAAAGGGAAAGAAAGCAGTAAGTTCCAAGTGGGTATTTACAATCAAATATCAATCTAATGGGGAGATTGAGCGGTACAAAGTCAGATTGGTAGCCAGAGGTTTCACCCAGACATATGGAGCTGATTATACCGATACTTTTGCGCCAGTGGCAAAGCTTCACACAGTTAGGGTCATCTTGTCCTTAGCCACAAATCTATCATGGGATCTATGGCAAATGGACGTGAAGAACGCCTTTCTTCAAGGAGAATTGGAAGAAGAAGTGTACATGACTCCACCACCTGGATTAGAACACTCAATCAGCCCCGGAAAAGTCCTAAGGTTAAGAAAGGCAATTTATGGTCTAAAGCAATCACCAAGGGCCTGGTATCAAAAACTGAGCTTCACTCTTGTTGCTCGAGGATTTAGCCGGTCAGAAGCCGACCATACCTTGTTCACTCACCAGAGCTCCCGTGGGCTTATTATGGTATTGGTTTATGTGGATGACTTGATCATCTCAGGTAGTGATCAAGTTGGGATTCAAGAAACCAAATCCTTCCTTAAGTCTGTTTTTGATATCAAGGACTTGGGAGAGCTTAAGTATTTCCTAGGGATAGAGATATGCCAATCCTCGGAACGCCTATTTCTATCACAAAGGAAATATTCTCTTGATTTATTGCAGGAGACAAGAAAGCTAGGATCCAAACCAGCTAAGACCCCACTTGAAGATGGCTACAAGGTCAAGAGAAAGGGGGAGAAAGAAGATGATCCGCTTGACAAGCCATTTGAAGACCCAGCACAATATCGGCGCCTAGTTGGTAAGCTCATCTATTTGACTATTACACAGCCTGACTTATGTTTTGCTGTGAATCAGGTTAGCCAACATATGAAGGAACCAACCGTGCATCATTGGAACATGGTGGAAAGAATATTGAGATACATCAAAGGTTCACCTGGCCAAGGAATTTGGATGGGGAAGAATGGCAACACTGAGATAGTTGGATACTGCGATGCGGACTATGCGGGAGACACTATGGATAGGAAGTCTACAACTGGCTACTGTAATTTCATTGGAGGCAATCTAGTAACTTGGAAGTCTAAGAAGCAGAAGGTTGTGTCATGCTCAAGTGCAGAGTCAGAATATAGAGCAATGAGGAAGTTGACAAATGAATTAGTTTGGTTGAAGGCTCTTCTCAAGGATCTTGGCATAGAAACTTCAAGTCCCATCATAATGCATTGTGACAATCAGGCAGCCATTCATATAGCAACCAATCCAGTATTTCACGAGAGGACCAAGCACATTGAGATTGACTGCCACAAAGTTAGAGAGAAGATCATAGAAGGAGTGATACTTCCATGTTACACCAAGAGTGAAGACCAGTTGGCTGACATCTTCACCAAGGCTGCTAGCCCCAAAGTTTGCAACCACATCCACAGCAAACTTGGGTTAGTAGACCTTACTCATCCTTGATAATACTTGCCTGTTCCGGGAAGACCACACTCTTTTTCCCTTACCAAGGTTTTGTCCCACTGGGTTTTCCTTGGTAAAGTTTTTAATGAGGTGGTAGTCCCGGTTCCCAAACTTAGCCTTCATTCCAACACTCCGGCTAAGTTTGAGGGAGAGTATTAATCAAGCTTATCATCAAGGGAGCTTAGGGAAGATGGTTGGATTTGGGTGTCTGTACAAGTCCGTACGGATCCGTACAAGTCCGTACGGATCCGTACAAGGCCGTACAAGAGCGTACAACCTTAGCGAGCCTCCGGAACATTTGAGGAAGCCTTCGAGAGTCTTCTAGAAGCTTGGAAACGTTTGGACCATGCACCAAGCCACTTGAGTGTCCAGGTGCATTGGCACCTTGTCCTTGGTCTTCCTTCTTATCCATTTGGTCAAGGAAGGGGCTGGAAACAGGCTGGCATGGTCAAGGACGCCCAAAGACTACACTCCTATTGGCTGGTTCAAATTAAAGTTAAACCTAGGTTCCCTTGTAATTCTCCTATAAATATGCTATGTATTTCACAAATATCAATAAGAAATTCTTCTCTAATATTCTCTACTATGGTGTTTCTTCTAGTTTATCTCAAAAGCTCTCATTTATAATCTCTAAAATCTAACAAGTCTTAAGTCTGAAGTTTACTTATTACACAAATGGCCCAAAGGACCAATATATACATAACTTGGACCCCCAAAGAAAATATAAAATAGTAAGGGAAATAAATAGAAAGAAAAGGAAGACTTATTAGATGAATGTCTTCATAAGGGATAGGGTCTTCCCTTTCTTGCTTTCCTAGCTTGGCATGGACTATTTCCAAGCTGAATAACAAGTGGGATGCAGTGGAGATGCACTAGATCTTGCTGCCTCATTACAACCCCTCCGGTAAACCTTATCGGACAAACCATAGTAGGTAAAGGAGTAAAGCTCCTTGTAATGACTTAGGGGTCTCTTCACACTTGTGTGATTGTAAAGACACAATGTTCTTGCTTCCCAAATCAGGTTCAAGTCAAAGAGCTTCAAAGGTGGTTTAGAAGCTCGCACATCATCTGGATGGCCGGGTGATCTCGAGCTTGATCTTTGGATGTCTTCTTAATATTTCACGGCTACTCGGCCTCGGTATATGGTCAGACATGGACTCCAATTAGGTTTAGTGTCTGGCTGTATAGAGAATCCATTGTACATGCGCCAGGGCTGGTGGCCCATCATCTCTTCCCTCTTCTAGAATGATCATCCTCAATGTTGAATTTGCGGAATAGAAGATTAGAGAGTTTGAAAGTGCTTGAAAGAGAAACAATAGAATGAGGGGTAAAGAGAAGTTTTTATTAGAATTGATTAAGTGTTACAAAGGGTGTACAACATGTATATATAGAGGAGAGCCACGAAATTAGAAGGTAGAGAAGGGTTTCACAACATTCAAATTTCCTTCCAATCTCTTATTTGAAATTCAAACACATCTCCTTCCTTTTCACACTTCCCGAGACACCCACTTGTGCACCCAAAGTCTTCACCCTTCTAGAAGACTTCTTAATGGGCTTGCACATGTTGAATAAGGCCTTATCTTCTTTTGGTCTTAAACTCTCTTCTCTTGTTTTCTTATTTCTTCTTATTTAACGCAGATGAATATATTCTCTCATTATTCAACACTCCCCCTCAAGATTAACCGTAGAGAAACCAAAGGTTAAGCTTGGAACCATGATGACCCACCTCATTAAAAACCTTAGTATGGAAAACCTCATGGGATAAAACCATACTAAGGGAAAAAGAGTGTGGACTCCATGGCTAAGGAAATCATGGCCGAGACATATCTATAAGTCCAAGATTTGAATGGATGAACTCACACACTTTTAAACTTGCTGCCTTGGTAAAAATGTCTGCCAACTGTGTTCTAAACTCCTTGTTAAGCATGGAAGAATGGCCTTTTTCTCCACCATCTCTCGCACCTTGTGACAATCCACTTCTATATGCTTTGTCTTCTCATAGAACACTGAGTTGGACGCAATGTGAATAGCAGCTTGGTTGTCACAATGCATTGTGATTGGATCTGGCGATTCAATGCCCAAATCCTTGAGAAGAGCTTTCAGCCATGTTAGCTCGTTTGTGAGCTTCCTCATTGCTCTATACTCAGCTTCAGCACTTGAACATTACACAACCTTTTGTTTCTTGCTCTTCCAAGTGACCAGGTTACCTCCAATGAATGTGCAATACCCAGTGGTGGATCTTCTATCCGTTTTGTCTCTAGCCCAGTCAGCATCACAATAACCCACAATTTCGGTGCTTTTGTTACAACCCATCCAAATGCCTTGACCTGGAGCTCCTTTGAGATATTTGAGAATCCGATCCACCATGCTCCAATAGTGCACTTTTTGAGTTTGCATATGTTGACTCACCTGGTTCATAGCAAAACACAAAGCAGGACGAGTTATGGTAAGATAAATCAACTTACCAACAATTCTCCGATATTGCTTGACATCTTCAAAAGGTTTATCTTCAACCCCCCTCTCGTATGACTTTGTATCCTTCTTCTAAGGGAGTCTTTGCTGGTTTTGCTCCTAGCTTTCCTGCCTCAGCCAATAGATCAAGAGTGTACTTCCTTTGGGATAAGAAGAGTCCTTCATTGGACCTATAGACTTCAATCCCTCAAAAATATTTCAACTCTCCAAGATCTTTAATATCAAATACAGATTTTAAATATGCTTTTGTATCTTTAATACCTACCTTGTCATTCCCTGAGATGATAATATCATCCACATAAATGAGAATGACTATAATACCTTTTTGGCTTTGCATGGTTAAAAGTGTATGATCTGCCTCGGACTTCTTCAAGCCTTTACTCTTGAGTGTTGTACTCAATTTGTGGTACTATGCTCGAGGAGATTGCTTTAATCCATAGATTGCTTTCTTGAGTCTCAACACCTTTCCTGGTGCAATTGAGTCCTCCAAGCCTGTTGGTGGAGTCATGTAGACTTCATCCTCTAGCTCCCTTTGCAAGAATGCATTCTTGACGTCCATCTGCCAAAGATCCCATTCCAAGTTAGTAGCTAAGGATAAAATGACTCTTACCGTATGAAGTTTTGCCACAAGTGCAAATGTGTCAAGGTAGTCCTCTCCAAAGGTTTGAGTGAATCCTCTAGCCACCAGCCTAGTCTTGTAACGCTCTATTTCTCCATTACTTCTATACTTGATAGTGAAGATTCATCTAGAGCTTACGGCCTTCTTCCCTTTTGGTAGTTCAGCTTCATCCCAAGTGTGGTTGATTTCCATAGCTTTCTTTTCTTCACCAATAGCATCTCTCCATACTTTTAGCTCCTTGGCTTCTTCATAGGTTGTTGGAATCTCAGCTTCATCCAACTTGCCCATGTAGGCTTGAAGTTCCAATGGGAAATGAGCTAGAGTGCAAATAGCTTGAATGGGATGAGCAACTGCCTTGTTGTTGTAGTACACTCGGGTTTGCCTCCAATGTTCTGGTCCAAACCTTTGTCTTGTACTTCTCCTTAAACCCTCTTCTTGATCTTGAACTTGAGGTTCTGGCCCTTCAAAGTCAGAATCTGAGGTTTGAGCTTCTTCTTGACTTTCCGGACTCTCTTCACTTTGATCATGAACCGCTTCATTGCGAACTTCTGATTCATTTTGATCATGAATTGTTGAGTCTTATTGAGCCACTACTGGATCCTCCGGTTTATTGCCTCCCTCAGGATCAAAGGGTATAGTTTCTTCATTTGATTGAGATGTGCTTGTACTAGCTTCTGGCTGATGTAATCCAAGGTTCTCCAAGATTTTTCTCAAATTGCTAGCTCGGTCTGATGATGAGGATGATAGATTCTCCAATTCTTTCCAGTTCTTCTCATCATAGAACCCTTTTGTTTCAACAAACTTCATGTCCCTTGAGACTAGAATCTTCCTTGTTTCCGGAACAAAGCATTTGTAACCTTTTTGTGTTGTGGAGTATCCAATGAACATGCTCTTCACACTTTTAGCTTCTAACTTGTTTCTTTGTTCTCCTGGGATTAATACAAAACAAACACACCCAAACACACGTAAGTGGTTAATGGCAGATTTAGAGTTGTTTAATACCTCAAATGGAGAGTGATCATCCAAGATTTTTGTTGGCATCCGGTTGATCAAATATCATGCTGAAACCACAGCATCTCCCCAAAATCTCTTGGGAACACTTGTGTGGAACATCATAGACCGGGCCACTTCCATTAAGTGCCTATTCTTTCTTTCAGCAACTCCATTTTGCTGAGGAGTATATGGGTAGTTGTGTTGAATTTGCGAAATAGAAGATTAGAGAGTTTGAGAGTGCTTGAAAGAGAAACAATAGAATGAGGGATAAAGAGAAGTTTCCATTAGAATTGATTAAGTGTTACAAAGGGTGTACAACATGTATATATAGAGGAGAGCCACGAAATTAGAAGGTGAAGAAGGGTTTCACAACATTCAAATTTCCCTCCAATCTCTTATTTGAAATTCAAATACATCTCCTTCCTTTTCACACTTCCCGAGACACCCACTTGTGCACCCAAAGTCTTCACCCTTCTAGAAGACTTCTTAATGGGCTTGCACATGTTGAGTAAAGTCTCTTCTCTTCTTTGGGTCTTAAACTCTCTTCCATTGTTTTTTTATTTCTTCTTATTTAACGCAGATGAATGTATTCTCTCATTATTCAACACTCAAAACTTGCCCACGCCCTATGTAGAAACGAAACAACCTAGCAGGAAGCTTCTTCTTCAAAGGTTGATCCGGATATGGAGCTGAGAATTGGAGAGATCCTCAATCTAATCTTAAGCTGAATAATGGATTAAAGCAGAGGTTTAGTGCTAGGAAACCTAAAGAGATGCTCGATCTAGGTTCGAGCAATGGAGTGAACGTGGATTGATGTGGTGAACCATGTAAGATTTTAGAGATTATAAATAAGAGATTTTGAGATAAACTAGAAGGAAAACCATAGTAGAACACTAGAGAAGAATTTCTTATTGATCTTTGTGAATTACATAGCATATTTATAGGAGAATTACAAGGGAACCTAGGTTTAACTTTAATTTGAACCAGCCAATAGGAGAGTAGTCTTGGGAGTGCCCTTGACCATGCCAGCCTGGTTCCAGCCTGGTTCCAGCCCTTCCTTGACCAAATGGATAAGAAGGAAGACCAAGGACAAGCCCCAATGCACCTGGACGCTCTAGTGACTTGGTGCATGATCTGAACATTGCCCAGCTTCTAGAAGACTCTAGAAGACTCTCGAAGACTCTCCAAGACTTCCTTAAACGTTCTGGAGGCTCCCTTAGGTTGTACGGTCTTGTACGGCCTTGTACGGATCCGTACGGACTTGTACGGACTTGTACGGATCCGTACGGACTTGTACGGACACCCAAATCCAACCATCTTCCCTAAGCTCCCTTGATGATATGCTTGATTAATACTCCCCTTCAAACTTAGCTGGAGTGTCGGAATGAAGGCTAAGTTTGGGAACCGGGACTACCACCTCATTAAAAACCTTACCAAGGAAAACCCAGTGGGACAAAACCTTGGTAAGGGAAAAAGAGTGTGGTTTTCCCGGAACAGGCAAGTATTATCAAGGATGAGAAAGGTCTACTAACCCAAGTTTGCTATGGATGTGGTTGCAAACTTTGAGGCTAGCAGCCTTGGTGAAGATGTCAGCCAGCTGGTCTTCACTCTTGGTGTACCATGGAAGTATCACTCCTTCTATGATCTTCTCTCTAACTTTGTGGCAGTCAATCTCAATGTGCTTGGTCCTCTCGTGAAATACCGGATTCGTTGCTATATGAATGGCTGCCTGATTGTCACAATGCATCGTGATGGGACTTGAAGTTTCTATGCCAAGATCCTTGAGAAGAGCCTTCAACCAAACTAATTCATTTGTCAGCTTCCTCATTGCTCTATATTCTGACTCCGCACTCGAGCATGACACAACCTTCTGCTTCTTAGACTTCCAGGTTACTAGATTGCCTCCAATGAAAGTACAGTAGCCAGTTGTAGACTTCCTATCCATAGTGTCTCCAGCATAGTCTGCATTGCAATATCCAACTATCTCAGTGTTGCCATTCTTCCCCATCCAGATTCCTTGGCCTGGTGATCCTTTGATGTATCTCAAAATTCTTTCCACCATGTTCCAATGATGCACGGTTGGTTCTTTCATATGTTGGCTAACCTGATTCACAGCAAAACATAAGTCAGGCCGTGTAATAGTCAAATAGATGAGCTTACCAACTAGGCGCCGATATTGTGCTGGGTCTTCAAATGGCTTGTCAAGCGGATCATCTTCTTTTTCCCTCTTTCTCTTGACCTTGTAGCCATCTTCAAGTGGGGTCTTAGCTGGTTTGGATCCTAGCTTTCCTGTCTCCTGCAATAAATCAAGAGAATATTTCCTTTGTGATAGAAATAGGCCTTCCGAGGATCGGCATATCTCTATCCCTAGGAAATACTTAAGCTCTCCCAAGTCCTTGATATCAAAAACAGACTTAAGGAAGGATTTGGTTTCTTGAACCCCAACTTGATCACTACCTGAGATGATCAAGTCATCCACATAAACCAATACCACAATAAGCCCACAGGAGCTCTGGTGAGTGAACAAGGTATGGTTGGCTTCTGACCGGCTAAATCCTCGAGCAACAAGAGTGAAGCTCAGTTTATGATACCAGGCCCTCGGTGATTGCTTTAGTCCATAAATTGCCTTTCTTAACCTTAAGACTTTTCCGGGGCTGATTGTGTGCTCTAATCCGGGTGGTGGAGTCATGTACACTTCTTCTTCCAATTCTCCTTGAAGAAAGGCGTTCTTCACGTCCATTTACCATAGATCCCATGATAGATTTGTGGCTAAGGACAAGATAACCCTAACTGTGTGAAGCTTTGCCACTGGCGCAAAAGTATCGGTATAATCAGCTCCATATGTCTGGGTGAAACCTCTAACTACCAATCTGGCTTTGTACCGCTCAATCTCCCCATTAGATTGATATTTTATTGTAAATACCCACTTGGAACTTACTACCTTCTTTCCCTTTGAAAGCTCAGTTTCATCCCAAGTATGATTCTTATCCATTGCTCCTATCTCAGCATCCACAACAGCTAACCATTCTTTGTGTTCTTTTGCTTCTTCATAGGAGTTCGAATTTGGTGTTGATCAATCTTCCCAAGGAAAGCTTGGTGTTCTGATGGCAAGAGGGCAAGAGAACAGACCGCTTGGAGAGGATGAGCCACGGCTTGGCTGTTGTAATAGACCCTTGTTTGTTTCCAATGATCTGGTCCATACTTCAGCCTTGTGCTTCTTCTAAGCTGAGGAGCACTAATTTCTTCACTCTCATGGTCTTGACTAACCATTGGCTCCATTCCTCCAATGACTTCTTCTTCATGATGAGCTTGGTCTTGATTACCATTATCTAAGTTGTTTGCTTCCTCTTCATTGTTATTTTCAGAATTTGGTTCTCCTTGCGGTTGCTGCTCCGGTTGCTCTTGATGAGAGTCCCTTGGAGCAGGATTTCCCAGATGATTGAGTAAGAACTCTAAGCTGGCGGCTCTATCTGAAGGAGAGCGGGCTAGGTCTTTAACACTATCCCAATTCTGCTTCTTGTCAAAGTATCCTTGGTTTTCTATGAACTTCACGTCTCTTGAAACCAGGGTACACTTCCGGATGGGGTCATAACACTTATACCCCTTTTGAGTAGTAGAATAGCCTATGAATACACATCTTGTGCTTTTGGCTTCTAGTTTGTCCCTCTGAGTACCTGGGACAAATACAAAACACAAACATCCAAGAACCCGTAAGTGATTGATAAAGGGTTTATTGTGATTTAAAACTTCAAAGGGAGAGACGTCCTTTAGGACTCTTGTTGGAATTCGGTTGATAAGATAGCAGGTCGTCATGACTGCATCTCCCCAGAAGTTTCTTGGCAGGTTGGAATGGAACATCATGGCTCTAGCTACTTCCATGAGATGCCTATTCTTTCTTTCAGGTACACCATTTTGTTGAGGTGTGTATGGGCAGCTTGTTTGGTGGATTATTCCATGCTTAGCTAAGTGTTCTTTGAATTTGTGGCTTGTATATTCCCCTCCATTATCCGTTCGAAGTACCTTAACATTTGTTTTGAATTAATTAGTAATGTAGTTCTGAAAATTAATGAAAGCGTCAAATACTCTATCTTTAGATGGCATTAAGGTGATCCAAGTGTATTTCGACTTTTCATCAATAAATGTCACAAAGTACTTATTATTATCTCTTGATAAACATGGGGAAGTCCATACATCCGAGTGGACCAAATCAAAACATTTTTCATATATGGTAGAGGACTTAGGAAATACACTTTTACAATGTTTTCCTAAAATACAAGACTCACAAACCGAGTTATTAAACGAAATATTAGGCAATATTATTTCCAAGGCACGCGAGTGAGGATGTCCCAATCTAGCGTGCCATATTGCATTAGAACTACTAGCTAAGCATGAATTAAAACTTGATAAAGTAGGATTGCTTGAAGAATCTTCTAAGATGTATAAGTCTCCTTTTGTGTTTCCTTCTCCAAGAACCCTTCCGGTCTTAATATCCTGAAAATGGAAACTATTAGGCCCAAAGATAGCATAAGCATCAAGATCAGTAGTAGCTCTCTTAACCGATACAAGATTCAAAGTGAAAGATGGCATGTAGAAAGCTTGAGATTCTTTGTCAAATAGTCTTAAACTTCCTATCCCTTTAACCGGTATTTTATCACCATTAGCAATCACTACATTTCCACTAGCAGTTTTAATGTTACTAATCAAATTTGGATTACTAATCATGTGATGAGAAGCTCCGGAATCAATAACAAGAGAAGTGCTAGTTTTAGTAGGTTTAGTAGCAAAGTAGGTGATACCGGACTCCTTTAGTGCAGCAATGGATCGAATGAGTGCCTCTAGGTCTGACTTGCGCACCACGTCATTCGAGTATGCTACCATTGCCATCTCATCTCCTTGCTTTGAGTTTTCGGTTTGAGGTTGTTTGGTTGCGGTTGAGGAGCTTGGCGCTTCTTGTGCTTGATGAGCTTGAAACTTCCTTGGTTTGAACTCCCTTGGTTGCCAATCTTTGGGCTTGAGATGTGGATGAAGGATCCAGCAATCCTCCCTTGTATGACCATCTTTCTTGCAATGATCGCATGTTTTCCTATTCTTGCCTTTGTAGCCATGACTTGGTTGGTAAATTGCCTTTATTAGCCGTTGGGAGTTCTTATTTTCTACTAAAGAGACCAAAGGACCCTTGTTCCTTTTGAATTTGTGCACAAACTTCATCAAGGCTAGGGAGCTTTTCCGATCTCAAGATGTGTTTTATGAGGTCATTAAATGCCAGATTGAGTGTGAGAAGTAAACCAAAGACCTTATCTTGTTCTCTCCTTTCTTCAATGATTGAAAAATCCTTAGTGCTTGGACGTAACATCTCTAATTCAGCCCAAAGAGATCTAAATTTCCCAAAGTGTTGAGTAAATTCTAGATCCTCTTGGTTGAGATTGTTGATTTCCCTTTTCACTTCAAAGACCCGGGTTAAGTTGGAGACGTTCCCATAAACATTCTTTAATGTATCCCAAAGCTCCTTTGCCGTGTCACAATAGGAGTATGCCTCTAGGATTGATGTGTCTAGTGAGTTTTGAAGGAGACCCAACACCGTTTGGTCCTCTTGAAACCATTTGATTTCCTCCTCGGTCTTGGTCTCATTTTCTTCATCTTGTGTGTCTTCTTTTGGGTTTTGTATGATCTCAATGTGTCTCCACAAACCTCTTCCACACAAAGCAGTCTTAGTTGTTCTTGCCCACAGCAAGTAATTGATCCCTTTGAGTGTAACCGGAATGATCATGGTTTTTAGATTTTCCATGATCTTCTTGGTGTTTAATCACAAAGCTAGCAACTTTCTCAACTCAGCACCAATGGATTTGAGGAATTTCTCTCAGAGAGAAATGAAGCTAGCAACGTGAAAGGAAGAAAAGAAGTGAAAATCACAAAGCTAGCAACTTTCTCAACTCAGCACCAATGGATTTGAGGAATTTCTCTCAGAGAGAAATGAAGCTAGCAGCGTGAGAAAGGAGAAAATAAAGAATAAAAGCTTGGAGAATGACTAGAAATGACAAGAACTAATGGAGAACTGATGGAGAAATGATGGAGAATAATGGAGAATAACTAAGAATAAAGCGGAATAGATAGGAGCAAGATCAATGCTCTGATACCATGTAAGATTTTAGAGATTATAAATGAGAGATTTTGAGATAAACTAGAAAGAAAAGCATAGTAGAACATTAGAGAAGAATTTCTTATTGATCTTTGTGAATTACATAGCATATTTATAGGAGAATTACAAGGGAACCTAGGTTTAACTTTAATTTGAACCAGCCAATAGGAGAGTAGTCTTGGGAGCGCCCTTGACCATGCCAGCCTGGTTCCAGCCCTTCCTTGACCAAATGGATAAGAAGGAAGACCAAGGACAAGCCCGAATGCACCTGGACGCTCTAGTGACTTGGTGCATGATCCGAACATTGCCCAGCTTCTAGAAGACTCTAGAAGACTCTCGAAGACTCTACAAGACTTCCTTAAACGTTCCGGAGGCTCCCTTAGGTTGTACAGTCTTGTACAGCCTTGTACGGATCCGTACGGACTTGTACGGACTTGTACGGATCCGTACGGACTTGTACGGATCCGTACGGACTTGTACGGACACCCAAATCCAACCATCTTCCCTAAGCTCCCTTGATGATATGCTTGATTAATAAACCACAAGAATTGTGAAAGCTTCTTGATACAACCAGAACTTCAACACTGAGCTAGGCCTCTAGGTGTGAAGGCTTTTGTCTCGAATAACTCAAGAACAAGAAATAAGAAAAACCCTTACGTATTTGATTTCTAGTTCAGATCTAATCATAATTACAGTCTATTTCAGTCCCTTATATATGAAGAGCCCTAAGTCTGAAGTTTACTTATTACACAAATGGCCCAACAGACTAACATATACCTAAGTTGAACCCCAAAGAAAATATAAAATACTTAGGAAAATAAATTGAAAGAAAATGAAGACTTATTAACTGAATGTCTTCATAAGGGATAGGGTCTTCCCTTCCTTGCTTTCCTAGCTTGGCATGGAGTATTTCCAAGCTGAATAACAAGTGGGATGCAGTGGAGATGCACTAGATCTTTCTGCCTTGTTACAACCCCTCCGGTAAACCTTATCGGACAAATCGAAGTAGGTAAAAAAGTAAAGCTCCTTCTAACGAATTAGGGGTCTCTTCACATTTGTGTGATTGTAAAGACACAATGTTCTTGCTTCCCAAATCTGGTTCAAGTGAAAGAGCTTCAAAGGTGGTTTAGAAGCTCGCACATCATCTGGATGGCCGGGTGAGCTCGAGCTTGATCCTTGGATGTCTTCGTCATATTTCACGGCTACTCGGCCTCTGTATATGGTCAGACATGGACTCCAATTAGGTTTAGTGTCTGGCTGTATAGAGAATTTTCTGGAGACCCAATCCCTTGTTCATGTGCGATCCCGTCCTTCTTTCGTACGCGCCAGGGCTCTTGTTATTCTACCAGCCTATCTTGTCATGGATGTACTCACATATACTTAGGGAAGTAGCCTTTGTGAAGATGTCTGCCACCTGGTCTCCACTCTTCACAAACTTAGGGATTATTAGCGCATCTTGAATCTTGCCCCGGATGAAGTGACAATCCACTTCAATGTGTTTCGTTCTCTCATAAAACACTGGATTTGAAGCTATGTGTATTGCGGCTTGGTTATCGCAATAAAGGGTCATTGGTTTGGTTTCTTGAATACCCAAATCCTTGAGAAGAGCCTTCAGCCAGATCATCTCCTTTGTGACTTCATTCATTTCTCTTTACTCAGCCTCAGCACTTGACAATGCAATTACCTTCTGTTTTTTACTCCTCCAAGTGACAAGATTTCCTCCTACAAATGTGCAATACCCAGTTGTAGATTTTCTATCTTGTTTGTCTCCAGCATAGTCTGAATCACAATAGGCTTCCAATTCGGTATTTTCATTGCGACTCAACCATATTCCCTTTCCAGGGTTCCCCTTGAGATACCTAAGTATTCTCTCCACTATGCCCCAATGGTGTGCTTTCGGAGCTTGCATGTGCTGGCTCACCCTATTCACGGCAAAGCATATATCCGTCCGAGTTATAATTAAGTAGATTAGTTTTCCAACTAACCTTTGATATTGCTTGACATCAGGCGATATTTCCTCTTTACTCACATCTTGATAGCCTTCTTCTATGGGCGTTTTTGCTGGCTTCGACCCTAACTTGCCGGTTTCCTTTAGTAAGTCAATCACATACTTCCTTTGTGATATAAACATCCCATTTGGCTCTCTGATCATCTCAATGCCCAAGAAATACCTCAGCTCTCCCAAATCTTTTATATCAAACGTGGAGTTCAGAATTACCTTGGTCCTTTTAACTCCTTCAACATCATTTCCGGTGATGATGATATCATCTACATAGATAAGAATACCCACTAGCCCCTCTTTACTCCTCTTGGTGAATAGAGTATGATCAGCTTCCGACTTCACAAACTCCTTCTCCAGCAAGCATCTGCTCAGTCTTTGGTACCAGGCACTCATGGATTGTTTCAAACCATAAATAGCTTTCTTCAATTCACAGACCTGATTTGTACCTGTACCATATCCTTGTGGAAGAGCCATAAAGACTTCCTCTTCTAGGTCTCCTTGTAAAAAGGCATTTTTTACATCCATTTGCCATAACTCCCATGAAAGTTAACCGCAATGGATAGGAGAACCCTTACCGAATGCAATTTTGCCACCGGAGCAAAAGTTTATGTATAATCTTCTCCATAGACTTGTGTGTATCCCTTTGCCACTAGTCTCACTTTGTATCTCTCGACTTCACCATTGCTTTTATACTTGATAGTATAAACCCATCTACATCCCACTAGCTTCTTCCCTTTTGGCAGCTCAGTCAAATTCCATGTATTGTTTCTCACCATAGAACTGATCTCTTCTTCCATGGCTTTAACCCATCTCTCGTCTCTACATGCTTCCTCATATGATGCTGGGACTTGATGTTCATCAATCTTGGTGAGGTAAGCTTGCTGCTCAGCACCTAAATAGGACACTGAACTATATGCTTCAATAGGATATTTTATGTCACTTACGATTAATTTTCTTCTCTTTGAAGTACATGATCTACTTGGTAAGGGAGGGATGCTTGTAAGAATTAGAGAGATTATACGGAATATAAGAGATTAAACATGAGAGAATAATGTAAATGACATGGAGAATATGCAAGTATGAACTAAGAGAATAAGCATGTAAATGAGACTAATAAAATGAGAGAGATTTCGTGGAGAATGAGAGAATGGGACCCCAAAGGGTCTAGCATTTCATTGATAATGAGGCATTACATTTATAGAGAAAAATCTA
Organism: Cardamine chenopodiifolia; assembly: GCA_963922655.1. Classification (NCBI taxonomy): domain Eukaryota; kingdom Viridiplantae; phylum Streptophyta; class Magnoliopsida; order Brassicales; family Brassicaceae; genus Cardamine; species Cardamine chenopodiifolia. The sequence continues at coordinate 8,261,615 of OZ000486.1, read as the reverse complement.
GGGTTTTCTCTAAGTAAATTCAAAATGCAACAACCAATAGAAATGCTTTAATTCAAACTAGCCAATAAGGGCTTAGTCTTGGAGGCTCCTTTTGACCATGTGGATAAGATTGCCAGCCTTGCTCCAGCCCTCTTTGCTTTGACCGGTTGGATAAGGTTGCATTGGGACACTCCTTTGGCTAGATTCATTGCCAGCTATCCATGTTCTTTTGCACCCGAGTTTTGCACGATCCCCAAATCCTGAAAATACTTTATCCCGAGTTTTGCACATTCTTGTTTCTTCATTTTAGGATGTTTGGAGACATTTTGGGGAATCCCGGATTTTGCACGGTCCGTACAATCCATACAAGTCCGTACAAAATCCATACGGTCGGGATGGTTTGGTCTTGCAAGGCCTGGCTGGTCTTCTTGATCAATATTCCCCCTCAAACTTAACCATAGTGAACTTAAGAATGGAGGCTAAGTTTGGAGTGACCCGTGAGTGCCACCTCATTAAAAACCTTATAAGGAAAACCCTTTGGGACAAAACTTTATTAGGGAAAAAGAGTATGGCCTTCACGGATCTAGGGGACCTTTGACCAAGGACATGAAAAGGTCTTGTAACCTTTGTGAAGAATGTCGCAACTTAATCTTCACTTGTTGTAGTCTTGCAAGGATTTGTTGATTTCATTCTTTGGTAATCACTTCGGTCTGCCTCTTGGGTTCACCACGCTTGAGTCTTAGCTCTCGGGTCATCCTTCTTGGGTTCACCATTTGTGGATTCCAAATCTTGATCAATGCTTTGAATGCTCCCCCTCACGATCGGCTTGAGAATAAGAAAAGACGATCTTTTGGGTTTGAAGTCCTTTATGCACATTGCTCCTCGCAAGAAAAATTGACAAAATGTATCAATTTACTCCAATTTTAATGGTAGAAATGATCACACTTTGCATAGAGAATTTAAATGGAGAGAGAGGATAGAAACAACCTAATACCTTTGGATGCTGGTTTCTTCCTCTTTGTTGATTTATTGGGTTGGGGAGCACCACTTGTGTATGCTCTGATTTTATCTCCTTATTTTCCTCACTTCCGAAAGATAAACCAACCTTAAGGTGAGTATGATCCATACAACTTGGTTTTCTTCATGGTGATGGAGATGCCTTAGCTTTGTTTCTAACTCACATGCCTCTTTGCTTTGTCTCAACCATTGCCCTTGTCTTTGCGAGCTTGTCTTTGCAAGCTTGTCTTTGCAAGCTTGTCTTTGCAAGTGACCCAGTTTTGATCTTTAGTAAAGTGGCCCGTCTTCTAGTGGGACAATTTGTCTCCTATGATGCGGTCCCTCTATCAACTCGTCCACAAGTGAGCACGAACCTACAACTTGTTTCCAACGGTGTGGCCCCTCTATCAACTTGTCCACGAGTGAGCACGAACCTTCAACATCTTTTAGTGCGGTGCGGTCTAGTCTCAACTCGGCTTGGTTTGCTTAAAGATTTTTGCCTTCTTTTCGGTTCTTTCTCCCCCTCAAGCTTGGTTGGAGGGACTCCGGAAGGCAAGCTTGAAAAACGTAAAATATGAACACTTCAAACCGGTACCAAATGAACACTAACTCCCACAGCTTCCTTGTGTCACCAATCATACTTCTTTACTTCATTTAATCTTCATTTGGCCTCTTCATCATCTAATACTTCCCCGTTAGAATATTCAAGCTTTCCTCCTCTAAACCTTCATCATGAGATTTAAAATTTTAAAGTACTCAACGTGAGGGATAAGAAAGTTTAGATGAAAGATAGATTGCAAATAAGAGAAACTAAAGAAACAAGATTAAAAAATAATTGGTACACAAAGTATATTAAAAAATATTAGTGTTTAGAGAGTAGCCCTTTATGCTAAACCGGTTAGGATAGTGACTTGTTATTGAACCATTGTTTTGATTGGTCGATCTTCTTGAGATTTGACCTCTTCTTCCACCACTCACATTCTTTCTTTCCTAAGAAAAATAAAGGTTAGTGGTTGGGATTTTTCTCTTCATGGCTCTTACCACAAAGGACTTTACTCTCATTTAAGAGATTGGATTCTAGCGATGGTCTTTGGAATTATCCACATTATCCACTTGTTTTAACAAGAATGGAAAACTTTAAACCAAAGCCTATCCTTTTGAGAAAACAAAACCGGATGAATCAATGTTATTAATTGTTTTTCATTCATAAGAAAGAAAACTGACTAAGATTCATCCCTTTTTTTTTTTTTTGAAAAATTTTACCATGGACTTAGTAAATACTAGAGGTCCAATGTTTTTGAAAACTTGGATTTAAAGAACTTGGATTCATCATGCCTTCTCGATTTAACTTCTATGAGTAAATCAGGTCATGGTTCACTTCTTTAATCCCAAAAGAGTTTGGATTCATCATGCCTTCTTGACTTTAACTCCAATGAGTAAATCAGGTCATGGTTCACCTCTTTTAACACAAAAGAATTTGGATCCATCATGCCTTCTCAATTTTAACTCCAACGAGCCAAAATAGGTCATGGTTCACTTCTTTTGGTTTCTAAGGGTTTGGATTCACTCAAGGTTCTCCAGCATTCAAGTTTCAACGAGGCTCTCATCCAACTTTGGATTTGGATCCATCTCGGTTCCCTAGCTTCGGATTCAACAAGATTCACTACCCTTTTTTTTTCTTTTCTTAAATAGAACAACCAAGGATTCCTTAAAACACTCTTCCCAAACAAACAAGTACAGAAGAGATTGGAATCCAATAAGAATTTTTAAGAAAAATTGAAAAAAATAACCTAGGACTCAAACATGTTTGAAAGTAGTCCAAGATTTTCTACCAAAGGATTTGGATTCATCAAGGTTCTCTAGCTTTTGGATTCAACGAGGTTCTCTTCCTTTGGTAATTTGAAAACAAAGAGATTTGGATTCATCAAGGCTTTGTGCTTATGCTCATAATAACATAGCTTTACCAAGGTTCTCTTCTCTTTTCAAGACGGGACTTGGATTCAACATGGCTTTATGCTTATGCTTATGGAAACATAGCTTTACCAAAGTTCTCTTCCCATAAAACAATGGGAATTGGATTCAACATGGCTTTATGCTTATGCTTATTGAAACATAGCTTTACCAAAGTTCTCTTCCCACAAAACAAGGATTATGATTCATCAAAGTTTTATACTTAAACTCATAAGAGCAAAGTTTTACCAAGGTTCTCTACCTTTAAAACACGGATACAACATGATTAAATATGCTTAAATCCATAAGAATCAAGTAATTTTAATCATGGTTCACTAATTGAAATTGCTTCAAACCACTAAAAAAACTCAAAAACATAAAATATGATGGAGTTATGTATTTCTTCATTCTATAAGAAAGAAAAATACAATCCAAGGTTTTAACTTTGTAAAAATTGTGGTTTGAGCTTTAAAATCAAGAAATGACTTGGAGATGAAAATGGGGCTTAAAGAGGAATAGATTATAGAATGAGGCACCAGCAAATCATGGTTCTAAGTGTATTCATTTCCAAAAAATGGAAGCACTAGACGAATCCATGAATAAACAATTAAGGTAGCCTTTAAGAAACACTAAGTTAGCAACTTTCACAACTCAAGAACCAATGGTTTTGAGGAATAACTCTCAGAGTGAAAGAGGCTAACAAAGTGTATGAAAATAAAAGAATAAGAAGAAAGAGATTAAGGACGCATTTAAGGACCTTAATGCTCTGATACCATGTAAGAATTAGAGAGAATATACGGAATATAAGAGATTAAACATGAGAGAATAATGTAAATGACATGGAGAATATGCAAGTATGAACTAAGAGAATAAATGAGACTAATAAAATGAGAGAGATTTCGTGTACAATGAGAGAATGGGACCCCAAAGGGTCTAGCATTTCATTGATAATGAGGCATTACATTTATAGAGAAAAATCTAGGGTTTTCCCTAAGTAAATTCAAAATGCAACAACCAATAGAAATGCTTTAATTCAAACTAGCCAATAAGGGCTTAGTCTTGGAGGCTCCTTTTGACCATGTGGATAAGATTGCCAGCCTTGCTCCAGCCCTCCTTGCTTTGACCGGTTGGATAAGGTTGCATTGGGACACTCCTTTGGCTAGATTCATTGCCAACTATCCATGTCCTTTTGCACCCGAGTTTTGCACGATCCCCAAATCCTGAAAATACTTTATCCCGAGTTTTGCACATTCTTGTTTCTTCATTTTAGGATGTTTGGAGACATTTTAGGGAATCCCAGATTTTGCACGGTCCGTACAATCCGTACAAGTCCGTACAAAATCCATACGGTCGGGATGGTTTGGTCTTGCTAGGCCTGGCTGGTCTTCTTGATCAATAATGCTGTCACCTATAGGTTCAGAATCAAAGTCTGCCGTACGCCCAGAACATCCCTCACCTACGGTAGACTTCACCTCAGATCCTATATGCTCTTGTTGAACCGTAGCTAATCCATTGTAATACACCCTAGTGTTTTTCCAATTTTCCGGGCCATGCCTTATCCGTTGGCTTCTTCTTAGAGGGGGTTCTTGAGTTACCTCAACTTCTTCATGTTCAGACTCCCTCTCACCACTTCCAAGTTCTGATCCTTCAACCAGTTCGGAATCCCTTGGTAGTGAGCTTGTATCCGATGAGAGTTGTTCATTGTCTTCTTCTTCACCTCCTTGCTCATTCTGAGATACCCCTTGCACATCATTACCTCCATTCGAACCATTGACATCTGCCAAGATGCTTCTTAGCACTCGCTCTCTATCTTTGCCCGAGCTCACAATGTCATCTAAATCCTCCCATTTTTTTTCTTCAAAATACCCACAACTCTCATCAAAACGCACCTCTCTTGACACATATATCCTATTAGTTTCTGGATGGAAACTCTTGTATCCCTTCTGAGTGCTTGAGTATCCCACGAAAATACATTTGATGCTTTTTGGCTCAAGTTTACTCCTTAGTGCATCAGGGGTAAAGACATAGCATTTACACCCGAAAACTCTTAGGTGATCAATGCTTGGCTTTACTCCATTCAAAATTTCAAATGGAGACTTGTGGCTCAGACTTTCTGTGGGTAAACGATTAATCGCATAGCATGCCGCCATCACAGCATCTCCCCAAAAACTCTTAGGCACGCCTCTATCAACCATCATACTTCTAGCCACCTCTAGAAAATGTCTATTCTTTCTCTCGGAAACTCCATTCTGCTGAGGTGTATATGCACAAGAAGTTTGGTGAATTATCCCATTGTCATCCAAAAACTTCTTGAATCTATTACTCATATACTCTCCACCATTATCACTCCTAATGATCTTGATCTTTGTACCAAACTGATTCAGTGCATAATTGTAGAATTTTTTAAATGATTCAAATACTTGATCCTTAGAGCTCATTAGAGTTACCCAAGTGTACTTTGACCTTTGATCAATGAAAGACACGAAATACTTATATTGATCTTTTGAAGTACAGGGGGCTGACCACACATCAGAATGTATCAACTCAAAACACTTCTCATACATAGTAGTAGATTCCGGAAACACTTTCCTACAATGCTTCCCTAAGACACACGCTTCACACTCCTTATTAGGTAAGGTGAGGTTGGGCAGGACCATGCTGAGCACCTTGTGACTTGGATGACCAAGGCGTGAGTGCCATAAAGGGCTTGAACCAACCAGACTAACCGTAAACGACTCCATCACTCCATCTTCTTTATTCAGCAAATACAAACCACCTTCCACATTCCCTACTCTGATTACTTCCTTAGTCTCATTATCCTGAAACTCAACATCATTAGATCCAAAAATAACTTTGCAATCTAGATCCTTAGTTGCTTTATAAACCGAAAGTAAGTTAGATGTGAATTCTGGAATTTACAAGGCCTAAGTATTTTTCCTAAACACTTTTAGGTCTCCAATTCCTTCTATTTGAACCTCTTTTCCATTTGCAACTTTAACATTTCCTTCACAAGGCTTAATATTTGTTAATAGTTTGGCATTACAAATCATATTATGACTTGCTCCAGAATCTATTATCACCTTCTCCCTAGCTTTAGAGGTAAAGAAAACCTTACCAGACTCAGCTAGCTTAGCAATACTCTTGATGAGAGCTTCCAGATCGCTTTTCCTCACCAAGTTGTCATTTTCCACGTTTGCTACTTTAGCAAAGTTCCTTGGTCCTTGACTATTTCCTTAGCCATTTCCCCTTAGCCTGGCTGGCCTTAAATGTGGGTGCAAGGTCCAACATTTTTCCTTAGTATGTCCTTTCATTTTGCAATGCTCACATTCCAGACTCCTTCTTTCTCCATAGAGTTGGCTCCTATGTACAACATGTGCCATTTCGCTTGATGCTTTAAACAAGCCCCTGGACCCTTCCTCTTTTTGGATCTATTGACAGACTTCATTCAACGTTGGAAGCTTGTCAAAGCGAAAGATGTGTTGAATGAGGCTCTTGAGGACTCATTTAACGTGAGTAGTAGCCCAAACACCTGGTCCTGTTCCTTCTTCTCATTCAATTCCTTGGGGTCATTTGTTGCTGGCCTGAGCATCTCAAGCTCAGCCCATAAGCCTCTAAATACCCCAAATAGATCCTTGAATGCCTTTCCATCTTGCTGAAGGTCATTCAACGCTTTCTTCACCTCAAAAATCCTAGAAATGTTTGAGATATCTCCATACACTCCTTTGAGTGTGTCCCACAGCTCCTTGGTTGTCTCACAGTAGGAGTAAGCAGCGAGTATTGATGGCTCTAGAGAGCTCTGGAGCACTGCAAGAACTTGTTGGTCTTCTTGCTCCCACTTCTGCCCCTTCACAACACCATCACCCGCTGCTCCTTCTCCAGCTATCTCCTCTGGAGTTTCCACATAACTCCATAGACCTCTATTTCTTAGAGCAGTTCTTGTAGTCCTTGACCACATCAAGTAGTTGCTCCCTTTAAAGACAATCGGCAGTACAACTTGTTTCTGCATCTCCATAAGTTTTTTTTTCTTATCTTCAACAACCAGCTTGAGAATATGGAGAGAAATAAGAGAACAAGAAAAAATCTGAGAGAGAAACTTTTAGTTGAGAAAGAAACAGTTTAGAAGTATTGATCAAGAAGACCAGCCAGGCCTTGGAAGACCAAACCATCCCGACCGTACGGATTTTGTACAGACTTGTACGGATTGTACGGACCGTGCAAAATTCGGGATTTCCCAAAATGTCTCCAAACATCCTAAAATAAAGAAACAAGAATGTGCAAAACTCGGGATAAAGTATTTTTAGGATTTGGGGATCGTGCAAAACTCGGGTGCAAAAGGACATGGATAGCTGGCAATGAATCTAGCCAAAGGAGTGTCCCAATGCAACCTTATCCAACTGGTCAAAGCAAGGAGGGCTGGAGCAAGGCTGGCATTCTTATCCACATGGTCAAAAGGAGCCTCCAAGACTAAGCCCTTATTGGCTAGTTTGAATTAAAGCATTCCTATTGGTTGTTGCATTTTGAATTTACTTAGAGAAAACCCTAGATTTTTCTCTATAAATGTAATGCCTCATTATCAATGAAATGTTAAACCCTTTGGGGTCCCATTCTCTCATTCTTCAAGAAATCTCTCTCTTTTTATTCTCCTTAGTCTCATTTACATGGTTATTCTCTTAGTTCATACTTGCATATTCTCCATGTCATTTACATTATTCTCTCATTTTTAATCTCTTATATTCCGCATAATCTATCTAATTCTTACATGGTATCAAAGTATTAAGGTCCTTAAATGTGTCCTTAATCTCCTTCTTCTTATTCTTTTATTTTCATACACTTTGTTAGCCTCTTTCACTCTGAGAGTTATTCCTCAAAACCATTGGTTCTTGAGTTGTGAAAGTTGCTAACTTAGTGTTTCTAGTGACAATGAAGAGAAATAAATGGGGGCTGTAGTAAAAAAACTACATAAAAAGGGAGATTAAAGGCTGTCTTAATTGCTTATTCATGGATTCGTCTAGTGCTTCCATTTTTTGGAAATGAATACACTTAGAACCATGATTTGCTGGTGCCTCATTCCATAATCTGTTCCTTTTTAAGCCCCATTTTCATCTCCAAGTCATTTTTTGATTTTAAAGCTCAAACCACAATTTTTACAAAGTTAAAACCTTGGATTGTATTTTTCTTTCTTATGGAATGAAGAAATACGTAACTTCATTGTATTTTATGTTTTTGAGTTTTTTTTAGTGGTTTGAAGCAATTTCAATTAGTGAACCATGATTAAAATTACTTGATTCTTATGGATTGAAGCATATTTAATCATGTTGTATCCGGGTTTTAAAGGTAGAGAACCTTGGTAAAACTTTGCTCTTATGAGTTAAAGTATAAACCTTTGGTTTATGGGAAGAGAACTTTGGTAAAGCTATGTTTCCATAAGCATAAGCATAAAGTCATGTTGAATCCAATTCCCATTATTTTATGGGAAGAGAACTTTTGTAAAGCTATGTTTCCATAATCATAAGCATAAAGCCATGTTGAATCCAAGTCCCATTTTTAAGGGAAGAGAACTTTGGTAAAGCTATGCCCCTATGAGCATAAGCATAAAGGCATGTTGAATCCAAATCCTGTCTTGAAAAGAGAAGAGAACTTTGGTAAAGCTATGTTATTATGAGCATAAGCACAAAGTCTTGATGAATCCAAATCTCTTTGTTTTCAAATTACCAAAGGAAGAGAACCTCATTGAATCCAAAAGCTAGAGAACCTTGATGAATCCAAATCCTTTGGTAGAAAATCTTGGACTACTTTCAAACATTTTTGAGTCCTAGGTTATTTTTTTCAATTTTTCTTAAAAATTCTTATTGGATTCCAATCTCTTCTGTACTTGTTTGTTTGGGAAGAGTGTTTTAAGGAATCCTTGGTTGTTCTATTTAAGAAAAGAAAAAAAGGGGGTAGTGAACCTTGTTGAATCCGAAGCTAGGGAACCGAGATGGATCCAAATCCAAAGTTGGATGAGAGCCTCGTTGAAACTCGAATGCTGGAGAACCTTGAGTGAATCCAAACCCTTAGAAACCAAAAGAAGTGAACCATGACCTATTTTGGCTCGTTGGAGTTAAAATTGAGAAGGCATGATGGATCCAAATTCTTTTGTGTTTAAAGAGGTGAACCATGACCTGATTTACTCATTGGAGTTAAAGTCGAGAAGGCATGATGAATCCGAACTCTTTTGGGATTAAGGAAGTGAACCATGGCCTGATTTACTCATAGAAGTTAAATCGAGAAGGCATGATGAATCCAAGTTCTTTAAATCCAAGTTTTCAAAAACATTGGACCTCTAGTACTTACTAAATCCTTGGTAAATTTTTCAAAAAAAAAAAAAGGATGAATCTTAGTCAATTTTCTTTCTTATGAATGAAAAATAATTAATGACATTGATTCATCCGGTTTTGTTTTCTCAAAAGGATAGGCTTTGGTTTAAAGTTTTCTATTCTTGTTAAAATAAGTGGATAATTCCAAAGACCATTGCTAGAATCCGATCTCTCAAATGAGAGTAAAAGTCCTTTGTGATGAAGAGCCATGAAGAGAAAAATCCCAACCACTAACCTTTGTTTTTCTTAGGAATGGAAGAATGTGAGTAGTGGAAGAAAAGATCAAATCTCAAGAAGATCGACCAATCAAAACAATGGTTCAACAACAAGTCACTATCCTAACCGGTTTAGCATAAAGGGCTACTCTCTAAACACTAATCTTTTCCAATATACTTAGTGTACCAATTATTGTTTAATCTTGTTTCTTTAGTTTCTCTTATTTGCACTCTATCTTTCATCTAAACTTCCTTATCCCTCACGTTGAGTACTTTAAAAATTTTAATCTCATGATGAAGGTTTAGAGGAGGAAAGCGTGAATATTCTAACGGGGAAGTATTAGATGATGAAGAGGTCAAATGAAGATTATATGAAGTAAAGAAGTATGATTGGTGACACAAGGATGCTGTGGGAGTTAGTGTTCATTTGGTACCGGTTTGAAGTGTTCATCTTTTACGTTTTTCAAGCTTGACTTTCGGAGTACCTCCAACCAAGCTTGAGGGGGAGAAAGAACCGAAAAGAAGGCGAAGGATGCCAAAGAAGAAGGAAAAAAAATGATGTCAAAGAAGGCAAGAATCTTTAAGCAAACCAAGCCGAGTTGAGACTAGACCGCACCGCACTAAAAGATGTTGAAGGTTCGTGCTCACTCGTGGACAAGTTGATAGAGGGGCCACACCATTGGAAACAAGTTGTAGGTTTGTGCTCACTTGTGGACGAGTTGATAGAGGGACCGCATCATAGGAGACAAATTGTCCCACTAGAAGACGGGCCACTTTACTAGAGATCAAAACCAAGTCACTTGCAAAGACAAGTTTGCAAAGATAAGCTCGCAAAGACAAGGCAACGGTTGAGACAAAGCAAGGAGGCATGCGAGTTGGAACCAAAGCTAAGGCATCTCCATCACCATGAAGAAAACCAAGTTGTATGGATCATACTCACCTTAAGGCTGGTTTATCTTTCGGAAGTGAGGAGAATAAGGAGATAAAATCAGAGCATACACAAGTGGTGCTCCCCAACCCAATAAATCAACAAAGAGGAAACAACCACCATCCAAAGGAATTAGGTTGTTTTTATCCTCTTCCTCCATTTAAATTCTCTATGCAAAGTGTGATCATTTCTACCATTAAAATTGGAGTAAATTGATACACCTTTTCAATTTTTCTTGCAAGGAGCAATGTGCATAAAGGACTTCAAACCAAAAAGATCGTCTTTCCTTATTCTCAAGCAGATCGTGTGGGGGAGCATTCAAAGCATTGATCAAGATTTGGAATCCACAAATGGTGAACCCAAGAAGAGCTAAGTCTCAAGCGTGGTGAACCTAAGAGGAAGACCAAAGTGATTACCAAAGAATGAAATCAACAAATCCTTGCAAGACTACAACAAGTGAAGATTAAGTGGCGACATTCTTCACAAAGGTTACAAGACCTTTTTATGCCCTTGGTCAAAGGTCCCCTAGATCCGTGAAGGCCATACTCTTTTTCCCTTATAAGGTTTTGTCCCAAAGGGTTTTCCTTATAAGATTTTTAATGAGGTGGCACTCACGGGTCACTATAAACTTAGCCTCCATTCTCAAGTTCACTATGGCTAAGTTTGAGGGGGAGTATTGATCAAGAAGACCAGCCAGGCCTTGCAAGACCAAACCATCCCGACAGTACGGATTTTGTACGGACTTGTATGGATTGTACGGACCGTGCAAAATTCGGGATTCCCCAAAATGTCTCCAAACATCCTAAAATGAAGAAACAAGAATGTGCAAAACTCGGGATAAAGTATTTTTAGGATTTGGGGATCGTGCAAAACTCGGGTGCAAAAGGACATGGATAGCTGGCAATGAATCTAGCCAAAGGAGTGTCCCAATGCAACCTTATCCAACTGGTCAAAGCAAGGAGGGCTGGAGCAAGGCTGGCATTCTTATCCACATGGTCAAAAGGAGCCTCCAAGACTAAGCCCTTATTGGCTAGTTTGAATTAAAGCATTCCTATTGGTTGTTGCATTTTGAATTTACTTAGAGAAAACCCTAGATTTTTCTCTATAAATGTAATGCCTCATTATCAATGAAATGTTAAACCCTTTGGGGTCCCATTCTCTCATTCTTCAAGAAATCTCTCTCTTTTTATTCTCCTTAGTCTCATTTACATGGTTATTCTCTTAGTTCATACTTGCATATTCTCCATGTCATTTACATTATTCTCTCATTTTTAATCTCTTATATTCCGCATAATCTATCTAATTCTTACATTGGTGAGATATTTTTCTCACTATAATTCATTTAAAGAGTCCATATATGTGAATTGGATAGTAAGAAGAAATTACACACGAAAATACATAAGTTTTTCTTTTCATCTTCATTACTCCTCTCTTCTAATATTCTTCCCCTAAAATCATCTTCATATCCTCTAAAATCCACAATGTTCGAGTGCGGAGTCAGAATATAGAGCAATGAGGAAGCTGACAAATGAATTAGTTTGGTTGAAAGCACTTCTGAAAGATCTCGGCATAGAAACTTCAAGTCCTATCACGATGCATTGTGACAATCATGCAACCATTCATATAGCAACCAATCTAGTATTTCACGAGAGGACCAAGCACATTGAGATCGACTGCCACAAGGTTAGAGAGAAGATCATAGAAGGAGTGATACTTCCATGCTACACCAAGAGTGAAGACCAGTTGGCTGATATCTTCACCAAGGCTGCTAGCCTCAAAGTTTGCAACCACATTCATAGCAAACTTGGGTTAGTAGACCTTACTCATCCTTGATAATACTTGCATGTTCTGGGAAGACCACACTCGTTTTCCCTTACCAAGGTTTTGTCCCACAGGGTTTTCCTTGGTAAGGTTTTTAATGAGGTGGTAGTCCCGGTTCCCAAACTTAGCTTTCATTCCGACACTCCGGCTAAGTTTAAGGGGGAGTATTAATCAAACATATTATCAAGGGAGCTTAGGAAAGATGGTTAGATTTGGGTGTCCGTACAGGTAAGTACAGATCCGTATAAGTAAGTACGGATCCGTACAAGTCTGTACGGATCCATACAAGTCCGTACAAGTCCGTACGGATCCGTACAAGACCGTACGACCTAAGGGAGCCTCCAGAACGTTTAAGGAAGTCTTCGAGAATCTTCTAGAGTCTTCGAGAAGCTTGGCAACGTTCGGATCATGCACTAAGTCACTAGAGCGTCCAAGTGCATTGGGGCTTGTCCTTGGTCTTCTTTCTTATCCATTTGCTCAAGGAAGGGCTGGAACCAGGCTGGACCAGGCTGGCATGGTCAAGGGCGCTCCAATGACTACTCTCCTATTGGCTGGTTCAAATTAAAGTTAAACCTAGGTTCCCTTGTAATTCTCCTATATATATGCTATGTAATTCACAAACATCAATAAGAAATTCTTCTCTAATGTCCTACTATGGTTTTCTTTCTAGTTTTTCTCAAAATCTCCCATTTATAATCTCTAAAATCTAACAGTGTAAATATACCAGATCTTGCTGGCTCATTACAATTCCTCCGGTAAACCTTATTAGACAAACCAAAGTAGGAAAAAGAGTAAAGTTCCTTCTAATGACTTAGGGGTGTCTTCACACTTGTGTGATCGTGAAGACACAATGTCCTTGCTTCCCAAAGCTGGTTCAAGTCAAAGAGATACAAAGGTTGTTTAGAAGCTCTCACATGATCCGGATGGCCTGGTGAGCTCGAGCTTGATCCTTGGATGTCTTCTTCATACTTCACGGCTACTCGGCTTTTGGAGATGGTCAAACATGGACTCCAATTAGGCTTAGGGTCTGGATGTATAGAGAATCTTATGGACACCCAATCCCTTGTAAATGCGCCCTCCCTTTCTTCTTTCGTATGCACCAGGGCTTGGGGCCCATCATCCCTTCCCTCTTCTAGAATTTTCGTCCTCAAAACTTGCCCACCCCCTATATAGAAACGAAACAACATAGCACGAAGCTTCTTCTTCAAGGCTTGATCCGGATATGGAGCTGAGAATTGGAGTGATTCTCTATCAAATCTTAAGCTGAATAATGGATAGAAGCAGAGGTTTAGTGCTAGGAAACCTAAAGAGATGCTCGATCTAGGTTCCAACAATGGAGTGAAGGTGGATTGATGTGGTGAACCACAAGAATTGTGATAGCTTCTTGGTACAACCAGAACTTCAACACCGAGCTAGGCTTCTAGGTGCGAAGGGTTTTGGCTCGAATAACTCAAGAACAAGAAAGAAGAAAAACTCTTCCGCATTTGATTTCTAGTTCAGATCTAATCCTTACTACAGTCTGTTTAAGTCCCTTATATTGAAGAGCCTTAAGTTTGAAGTTTACTTATTACACAATGGCCCAAAGAACCAACATATACCTAAGTAGGACACCCAAAGTAAGTATTAAATGCTTAGGGAAATAAATAGAAAGTAAATGAAGACTTATTAGCTCAATGTCTTCATAAGGGATAAGGTCTTCCCTTCCTTGCTTTCCTAGCTTGGCATGGATTATTTCCAAGTTGAATAACAAGTGTAATGAAGTGTAGATATACTAGATCTTCCTGCCTTAATACAACCCCTCTGGTAAACCTCATTAGACAAACCAAAGTAGAAAAAAGAGTAAAGTTCCTTCTAATGACTTAGGGGTGTCTTCACACTTGTGTGATCGTGAAGACACAATGTCCTTGCTTCCCAAAGCTGGTTCAAGTCAAAGAGATTCAAAGTTTGTTTAGAAGCTCTCACATGATCCGGATGGCCGGGTGAGCTCGAGCTTGATCCTTCGATGTCTTCTTCATACTTCACAGCTACTCGGCTTCTGGAGATGGTCAGACAAGGACTCCGATTAGGCTTAGGGTCTGGATGTATAGAGAATCTTATGGACACCCAATCCCTTATAAATGCGCGCTCCCTTTCTTCTTTCGTATGCACCAGGGCTTGGGGCCCATGATCCCTTCCCTCTTCTAGAATTTTCGTCCTCAAAACTTGCCCACCCCCTATATAGAAACGAAACAACATAGCACAAAGCTTCTTCTTCAAGGCTTGATCCGGATATGGAGCTGAGAATTGGAGAGATTCTCTGTCAAATCTTAAGCTGAATAACGGATAGAAGCGGAGGTTTAGTGCTAGGAAACCTAAAGAGATGCTTGATCTAGGTTCCAACAATGGAGTGAAGGTGGATTGATGTGGTGAACCACAAGAATTGTGATAGCTTTTTGGTACAACCAGAACTTCAACACCGAGCTAGGCTTCTAGGTGCGAAGGGTTTTGGCTCGAATAACTCAAGAACAAGAAAGAAGAAAAACTCTTCCGCATTTGATTTCTAGTTCATATCTAATCCTTACTACAGTCTGTTTAAGTCCCTTATATTGAAGAGCCTTAAGTTTGAAGTTTACTTATTACACAAATGGCCCAAAGAACCAATATATACCTAAGTTGGACCCCCAAAGAAAGTATTAAATACTTAGGGAAATAAATCGAAAGAAAATGAAGACTTATTAGCTGAATGTCTTCATAGGGATAGGGTCTTCCTTCCTTGCTTTCCTAGCTTGGCATGAATTATTTCCAATCTGAATAACAAGTGGAATGAAGTGGAGATGCACTAGATCTTGCTGCCTCATTACAACCCCTTCGGTAAACCTTATTGGAAAAAGCAAAGTAGGAAAAAGAGTATAGCTCCTTCTAATGACTTAGGGGTGTCTTCACACTTGTGTGATCGTGAAGACACAATGTCCTTGCTTCCCAAAGCTGGTTCAAGTCAAAGAGGTTCAAAGGTGGTTTAGAAGCTCTCACATGATCGGGATGGCGGGGTGAGCTCGAGTTGATCCTTGGATTTTTTCTTCATACTTCATGGCTAGTCGGCTTCTAGAGATGGTAAGACATGGACTCTAATTAGGCTTAGGGTCTGGATGTATAGAGAATCTTATGGACACCCAATCCCTTGTAAATGCGCCCTCCCTTTCTTCTTTCGTATGCACCAGGGCTTGGGGCCCATCATCCCTTCCCTCTTCTAGCATTTTCATCCTCAAAACTTGCCCACCCCCTATATAGAAACGAAACAACATAGCACGAAGCTTCTTCTTCAAGGCTTGATCCGGATATGGAGCTGAGAATTGGAGTGATTCTCTATCAAATCTTAAGCTGAATAATGGATAGAAGCAGAGGTTTAGTGCTAGGAAACCTAAAGAGATGCTCGATCTAGGTTCCAACAATGGAGTGAAGGTGGATTGATGTGGTGAACCACAAGAATTGTGATAGCTTCTTGGTACAACCAGAACTTCAACACCGAGCTAGGCTTCTAGGTGCGAAGGGTTTTGGCTCGAATAACTCAAGAACAAGAAAGAAGAAAAACTCTTCCGCATTTGATTTCTAGTTCAGATCTAATCCTTACTACAGTCTGTTTAAGTCCCTTATATTGAAGAGCCTTAAGTTTGAAGTTTACTTATTACACAATGGCCCAAAGAACCAACATATACCTAAGTAGGACACCCAAAGTAAGTATTAAATGCTTAGGGAAATAAATAGAAAGTAAATGAAGACTTATTAGCTCAATGTCTTCATAAGGGATAAGGTCTTCCCTTCCTTGCTTTCCTAGCTTGGCATGGATTATTTCCAAGTTGAATAACAAGTGTAATGAAGTGTAGATATACTAGATCTTCCTGCCTTAATACAACCCCTCTCGTAAACCTCATTAGACAAACCAAAGTAGAAAAAAGAGTAAAGTTCCTTCTAATGACTTAGGGGTGTCTTCACACTTGTGTGATCGTGAAGACACAATGTCCTTGCTTCCCAAAGCTGGTTCAAGTCAAAGAGATTCAAAGTTTGTTTAGAAGCTCTCACATGATCCGGATGGCTGGGTGAGCTCGAGCTTGATCCTTTGATGTCTTCTTCATACTTCACAGCTACTCGGCTTCTGGAGATGGTCAGACAAGGACTCCGATTAGGCTTAGGGTCTGGATGTATAGAGAATCTTATGGACACCCAATCCCTTATAAATGCGCGCTCCCTTTCTTCTTTCGTATGCACCAGGGCTTGGGGCCCATGATCCCTTCCCTCTTCTAGTATTTTCGTCCTCAAAACTTGCCCACCCCCTATATAGAAACGAAACAACATAGCACAAAGCTTCTTCTTCAAGGCTTGATCCGGATATGGAGCTGAGAATTGGAGAGATTCTCTGTCAAATCTTAAGCTGAATAACGGATAGAAGCGGAGGTTTAGTGCTAGGAAACCTAAAGAGATGCTTGATCTAGGTTCCAACAATGGAGTGAAGGTGGATTGATGTGGTGAACCACAAGAATTGTGATAGCTTCTTGGTACAACCAGAACTTCAACACCGAGCTAGGCTTCTAGGTGCGAAGGGTTTTGGCTCGAATAACTCAAGAACAAGAAAGAAGAAAAACTCTTCCGCATTTGATTTCTAGTTCATATCTAATCCTTACTACAGTCTGTTTAAGTCCCTTATATTGAAGAGCCTTAAGTTTGAAGTTTACTTATTACACAAATGGCCCAAAGAACCAATATATAACTAAGTTGGACCCCCAAAGAAAGTATTAAATACTTAGGGAAATAAATCGAAAGAAAATGAAGACTTATTAGCTGAATGTCTTCATAGGGATAGGGTCTTCCTTCCTTGCTTTCCTAGCTTGGCATGAATTATTTCCAATCTGAATAACAAGTGGAATGAAGTGGAGATGCACTAGATCTTGCTGCCTCATTACAACCCCTTCGGTAAACCTTATTGGAAAAAGCAAAGTAGGAAAAAGAGTATAGCTCCTTCTAATGACTTAGGGGTGTCTTCACACTTGTGTGATCGTGAAGACACAATGTCCTTGCTTCCCAAAGCTGGTTCAAGTCAAAGAGGTTCAAAGGTGGTTTAGAAGCTCTCACATGATCGGGATGGCGGGGTGAGCTCGAGTTGATCCTTGGATTTTTTCTTCATACTTCATGGCTAGTCGGCTTCTAGAGATGGTAAGACATGGACTCTAATTAGGCTTAGGGTCTGGATGTATAGAGAATCTTATGGACACCCAATCCCTTGTAAATGCGCCCTCCCTTTCTTCTTTCATATGCACCAGGGCTTGGGGCCCATCATCCCTTCCCTCTTCTAGCATTTTCGTCCTCAAAACTTGCCCACCCCCTATATAGAAACGAAACAACATAGCACGAAGCTTCTTCTTCAAGGCTTGATCCGGATATGGAGCTGAGAATTGGAGTGATTCTCTATCAAATCTTAAGCTGAATAATGGATAGAAGCAGAGGTTTAGTGCTAGGAAACCTAAAGAGATGCTCGATCTAGGTTCCAACAATGGAGTGAAGGTGGATTGATGTGGTGAACCACAAGAATTGTGATAGCTTCTTGGTACAACCAGAACTTCAACACCGAGCTAGGCTTCTAGGTGCGAAGGGTTTTGGCTCGAATAACTCAAGAACAAGAAAGAAGAAAAACTCTTCCGCATTTGATTTCTAGTTCAGATCTAATCCTTACTACAGTCTGTTTAAGTCCCTTATATTGAAGAGCCTTAAGTTTGAAGTTTACTTATTACACAATGGCCCAAAGAACCAACATATACCTAAGTAGGACACCCAAAGTAAGTATTAAATGCTTAGGGAAATAAATAGAAAGTAAATGAAGACTTATTAGCTCAATGTCTTCATAAGGGATAAGGTCTTCCCTTCCTTGCTTTCCTAGCTTGGCATGGATTATTTCCAAGTTGAATAACAAGTGTAATGAAGTGTAGATATACTAGATCTTCCTGCCTTAATACAACCCCTCTGGTAAACCTCATTAGACAAACCAAAGTAGAAAAAAGAGTAAAGTTCCTTTTAATGACTTAGGGGTGTCTTCACACTTGTGTGATCGTGAAGACACAATGTCCTTGCTTCCCAAAGCTGGTTCAAGTCAAAGAGATTCAAAGTTTGTTTAGAAGCTCTCACATGATCCGGATGGCCGGGTGAGCTCGAGCTTGATCCTTTGATGTCTTCTTCATACTTCACAGCTACTCGGCTTCTGGAGATGGTCAGACAAGGACTCCGATTAGGCTTAGGGTCTGGATGTATAGAGAATCTTATGGACACCCAATCCCTTATAAATGCGCGCTCCCTTTCTTCTTTCGTATGCACCAGGGCTTGGGGCCCATGATCCCTTCCCTCTTCTAGTATTTTCGTCCTCAAAACTTGCCCACCCCCTATATAGAAACGAAACAACATAGCACAAAGCTTCTTCTTCAAGGCTTGATCCGGATATGGAGCTGAGAATTGGAGAGATTCTCTGTCAAATCTTAAGCTGAATAACGGATAGAAGCGGAGGTTTAGTGCTAGGAAACCTAAAGAGATGCTTGATCTAGGTTCCAACAATGGAGTGAAGGTGGATTGATGTGGTGAACCACAAGAATTGTGATAGCTTCTTGGTACAACCAGAACTTCAACACCGAGCTAGGCTTCTAGGTGCGAAGGGTTTTGGCTCGAATAACTCAAGAACAAGAAAGAAGAAAAACTCTTCCGCATTTGATTTCTAGTTCATATCTAATCCTTACTACAGTCTGTTTAAGTCCCTTATATTGAAGAGCCTTAAGTTTGAAGTTTACTTATTACACAAATGGCCCAAAGAACCAATATATAACTAAGTTGGACCCCCAAAGAAAGTATTAAATACTTAGGGAAATAAATCGAAAGAAAATGAAGACTTATTAGCTGAATGTCTTCATAGGGATAGGGTCTTCCTTCCTTGCTTTCCTAGCTTGGCATGAATTATTTCCAATCTGAATAACAAGTGGAATGAAGTGGAGATGCACTAGATCTTGCTGCCTCATTACAACCCCTTCGGTAAACCTTATTGGAAAAAGCAAAGTAGGAAAAAGAGTATAGCTCCTTCTAATGACTTAGGGGTGTCTTCACACTTGTGTGATCGTGAAGACACAATGTCCTTGCTTCCCAAAGCTGGTTCAAGTCAAAGAGGTTCAAAGGTGGTTTAGAAGCTCTCACATGATCGGGATGGCGGGGTGAGCTCGAGTTGATCCTTGGATTTTTTCTTCATACTTCATGGCTAGTCGGCTTCTAGAGATGGTAAGACATGGACTCTAATTAGGCTTAGGGTCTGGATGTATAGAGAATCTTATGGACACCCAATCCCTTGTAAATGCGCCCTCCCTTTCTTCTTTCATATGCACCAGGGCTTGGGGCCCATCATCCCTTCCCTCTTCTAGCATTTTCGTCCTCAAAACTTGCCCACCCCCTATATAGAAACGAAACAACATAGCACGAAGCTTCTTCTTCAAGGCTTGATCCGGATATGGAGCTGAGAATTGGAGTGATTCTCTATCAAATCTTAAGCTGAATAATGGATAGAAGCAGAGGTTTAGTGCTAGGAAACCTAAAGAGATGCTCGATCTAGGTTCCAACAATGGAGTGAAGGTGGATTGATGTGGTGAACCACAAGAATTGTGATAGCTTCTTGGTACAACCAGAACTTCAACACCGAGCTAGGCTTCTAGGTGCGAAGGGTTTTGGCTCGAATAACTCAAGAACAAGAAAGAAGAAAAACTCTTCCGCATTTGATTTCTAGTTCAGATCTAATCCTTACTACAGTCTGTTTAAGTCCCTTATATTGAAGAGCCTTAAGTTTGAAGTTTACTTATTACACAATGGCCCAAAGAACCAACATATACCTAAGTAGGACACCCAAAGTAAGTATTAAATGCTTAGGGAAATAAATAGAAAGTAAATGAAGACTTATTAGCTCAATGTCTTCATAAGGGATAAGGTCTTCCCTTCCTTGCTTTCCTAGCTTGGCATGGATTATTTCCAAGTTGAATAACAAGTGTAATGAAGTGTAGATATACTAGATCTTCCTGCCTTAATACAACCCCTCTCGTAAACCTCATTAGACAAACCAAAGTAGAAAAAAGAGTAAAGTTCCTTCTAATGACTTAGGGGTGTCTTCACACTTTTGTGATCGTGAAGACACAATGTCCTTGCTTCCCAAAGCTGGTTCAAGTCAAAGAGATTCAAAGTTTGTTTAGAAGCTCTCACATGATCCGGATGGCCGGGTGAGCTCGAGCTTGATCCTTCGATGTCTTCTTCATACTTCATAGCTACTCGGCTTCTGGAGATGGTCAGACAAGGACTCCGATTAGGCTTAGGGTCTGGATGTATAGAGAATCTTATGGACACCCAATCCCTTATAAATGCGCGCTCCCTTTCTTCTTTCGTATGCACCAGGGCTTGGGGCCCATCATCCCTTCCCTCTTCTAGAATTTTCGTCCTCAAAACTTGCCCACCCCCTATATAGAAACGAAACAACATAGCACGAAGCTTCTTCTTCAAGGCTTGATCCGGATATGGAGCTGAGAATTGGAGAGATTCTCTGTTAAATCTTAAGCTGAATAACGGATAGAAGCGGAGGTTTAGTGCTAGGAAACCTAAAGAGATGCTTGATCTAGGTTCCAACAATGGAGTGAAGGTGGATTGATGTGGTGAACCACAAGAATTGTGATAGCTTCTTGGTAGAACCAGAACTTCAACACCGAGCTAGGCTTCTAGGTGCGAAGGGTTTTGGCTCGAATAACTCAAGAACAAGAAAGAAGAAAAACTCTTCCGCATTTGATTTCTAGTTCATATCTAATCCTTACTACAGTCTGTTTAAGTCCCTTATATTGAAGAGCCTTAAGTTTGAAGTTTACTTATTACACAAATGGCCCAAAGAACCAAGATATACCTAAGTTGGACCCCCAAAGAAAGTATTAAATACTTAGGGAAATAAATCGAAAGAAAATGAAGACTTATTAGCTGAATGTCTTCATAGGGATAGGGTCTTCCTTCCTTGCTTTCCTAGCTTGGCATGAATTATTTCCAATCTGAATAACAAGTGGAATGAAGTGGAGATGCACTAGATCTTGCTGCCTCATTACAACCCCTTCGGTAAACCTTATTGGAAAAAGCAAAGTAGGAAAAAGAGTATAGCTCCTTCTAATGACTTAGGGGTGTCTTCACACTTGTGTGATCGTGAAGACACAATGTCCTTGCTTCCTAAAGCTGGTTCAAGTCAAAGAGGTTCAAAGGTGGTTTAGAATCTCTCACATGATCGGGATGGCGGGGTGAGCTCGAGTTGATCCTTGGATTTTTTCTTCATACTTCATGGCTAGTCGGCTTCTAGAGATGGTAAGACACGGACTCTAATTAGGCTTAGGGTCTGGATGTATAGAGAATCTTATGGACACCCAATCCCTTGTAAATGTGCCCTCCCTTTCTTCTTTCGTATGCACCAGGGCTTGGGGCCCATCATCCCTTCCCTCTTCTAGCATTTTCGTCCTCAAAACTTGCCCACCCCCTATATAGAAACGAAACAACATAGCACGAAGCTTCTTCTTCAAGGCTTGATCCGGATATGGAGCTGAGAATTGGAGTGATTCTCTATCAAATCTTAAGCTGAATAATGGATAGAAGCAGAGGTTTAGTGCTAGGAAACCTAAAGAGATGCTCGATCTAGGTTCCAACAATGGAGTGAAGGTGGATTGATGTGGTGAACCACAAGAATTGTGATAGCTTCTTGGTACAACCAGAACTTCAACACCGAGCTAGGCTTCTAGGTGCGAAGGGTTTTGGCTCGAATAACTCAAGAACAAGAAAGAAGAAAAACTCTTTCGCATTTGATTTCTAGTTCAGATCTAATCCTTACTACAGTCTGTTTAAGTCCCTTATATTGAAGAGCCTTAAGTTTGAAGTTTACTTATTACACAATGGCCCAAAGAACCAACATATACCTAAGTAGGACACCCAAAGTAAGTATTAAATGCTTAGGGAAATAAATAGAAAGTAAATGAAGACTTATTAGCTCAATGTCTTCATAAGGGATAAGGTCTTCCCTTCCTTGCTTTCCTAGCTTGGCATGAATTATTTCCAAGTTGAATAACAAGTGTAATGAAGTGTAGATATACTAGATCTTCCTGCCTTAATACAACCCCTCTGGTAAACCTCATTAGACAAACCAAAGTAGAAAAAAGAGTAAAGTTCCTTCTAATGACTTAGGGGTGTCTTCACACTTGTGTGATCGTGAAGACACAATGTCCTTGCTTCCCAAAGCTGGTTCAAGTCAAAGAGATTCAAAGTTTGTTTAGAAGCTCTCACATGATCCGGATGGCCGGGTGAGCTCGAGCTTGATCCTTCGATGTCTTCTTCATACTTCATAGCTACTCGGCTTCTGGAGATGGTCAGACAAGGACTCCGATTAGGCTTAGGGTCTGGATGTATAGAGAATCTTATGGACACCCAATCCCTTATAAATGCGCGCTCCCTTTCTTCTTTCGTATGCACCAGGGCTTGGGGCCCATCATCCCTTCCCTCTTCTAGAATTTTCGTCCTCAAAACTTGCCCACCCCCTATATAGAAACGAAACAACATAGCACGAAGCTTCTTCTTCAAGGCTTGATCCGGATATGGAGCTGAGAATTGGAGAGATTCTCTGTCAAATCTTAAGCTGAATAACGGATAGAAGCGGAGGTTTAGTGCTAGGAAACCTAAAGAGATGCTTGATCTAGGTTCCAACAATGGAGTGAAGGTGGATTGATGTGGTGAACCACAAGAATTGTGATAGCTTCTTGGTAGAACCAGAACTTCAACACCGAGCTAGGCTTCTAGGTGCGAAGGGTTTTGGCTCGAATAACTCAAGAACAAGAAAGAAGAAAAACTCTTCCGCATTTGATTTCTAGTTCATATCTAATCCTTACTACAGTCTGTTTAAGTCCCTTATATTGAAGAGCCTTAAGTTTGAAGTTTACTTATTACACAAATGGCCCAAAGAACCAATATATACCTAAGTTGGACCCCCAAAGAAAGTATTAAATACTTAGGGAAATAAATCGAAAGAAAATGAAGACTTATTAGCTGAATGTCTTCATAGGGATAGGGTCTTCCTTCCTTGCTTTCCTAGCTTGGCATGAATTATTTCCAATCTGAATAACAAGTGGAATGAAGTGGAGATGCACTAGATCTTGCTGCCTCATTACAACCCCTTCGGTAAACCTTATTGGAAAAAGCAAAGTAGGAAAAAGAGTATAGCTCCTTCTAATGACTTAGGGGTGTCTTCACACTTGTCTGATCGTGAAGACACAATGTCCTTGCTTCCCAAAGCTGGTTCAAGTCAAAGAGGTTCAAAGGTGGTTTAGAAGCTCTAACATGATCGAGATGGCGGGGTGAGCTCGAGTTGATCCTTGGATTTTTTCTTCATACTTCATGGCTAGTCGGCTTCTAGAGATGGTAAGACATGGACTCTAATTAGGCTTAGGGTCTGGATGTATAGAGAATCTTATGGACACCCAATCCCTTGTAAATGCGCCCTCCCTTTCTTCTTTCGTATGCACCAGGGCTTGGGGCCCATCATCCCTTCCCTCTTCTAGCATTTTCGTCCTCAAAACTTGCCCACCCCCTATATAGAAACGAAACAACATAGCACGAAGCTTCTTCTTCAAGGCTTGATCCGGATATGGAGCTGAGAATTGGAGTGATTCTCTATCAAATCTTAAGCTGAATAATGGATAGAAGCAGAGGTTTAGTGCTAGGAAACCTAAAGAGATGCTCGATCTAGGTTCCAACAATGGAGTGAAGGTGGATTGATGTGGTGAACCACAAGAATTGTGATAGCTTCTTGGTACAACCAGAACTTCAACACCGAGCTAGGCTTCTAGGTGCGAAGGGTTTTGGCTCGAATAACTCAAGAACAAGAAAGAAGAAAAACTCTTCCGCATTTGATTTCTAGTTCAGATCTAATCCTTACTACAGTCTGTTTAAGTCCCTTATATTGAAGAGCCTGAAGTTTGAAGTTTACTTATTACACAATGGCCCAAAGAACCAACATATACCTAAGTAGGACACCCAAAGTAAGTATTAAATGCTTAGGGAAATAAATAGAAAGTAAATGAAGACTTATTAGCTCAATGTCTTCATAAGGGATAAGGTCTTCCCTTCCTTGCTTTCCTAGCTTGGCATGGATTATTTCCAAGTTGAATAACAAGTGTAATGAAGTGTAGATATACTAGATCTTCCTGCCTTAATACAACCCCTCTCGTAAACCTCATTAGACAAACCAAAGTAGAAAAAAGAGTAAAGTTCCTTCTAATGACTTAGGGGTGTCTTCACACTTGTGTGATCGTGAAGACACAATGTCCTTGCTTCCCAAAGCTGGTTCAAGTCAAAGAGATTCAAAGTTTGTTTAGAAGCTCTCACATGATCCGGATGGCCGGGTGAGCTCGAGCTTGATCCTTCGATGTCTTCTTCATACTTCATACCTACTCGGCTTCTGGAGATGGTCAGACAAGGACTCCGATTAGGCTTAGGGTCTGGATGTATAGAGAATCTTATGGACACCCAATCCCTTATAAATGCGCGCTCCCTTTCTTCTTTCGTATGCACCAGGGCTTGGGGCCCATCATCCCTTCCCTCTTCTAGAATTTTCGTCCTCAAAACTTGCCCACCCCCTATATAGAAACGAAACAACATAGCACGAAGCTTCTTCTTCAAGGCTTGATCCGGATATGGAGCTGAGAATTGGAGAGATTCTCTGTCAAATCTTAAGCTGAATAACGGATAGAAACGGAGGTTTAGTGCTAGGAAACCTAAAGAGATGCTTGATCTAGGTTCCAACAATGGAGTGAAGGTGGATTGATGTGGTGAACCACAAGAATTGTGATAGCTTCTTGGTACAACCAGAACTTCAACACCGAGCTAGGCTTCTAGGTGCGAAGGGTTTTGGCTCGAATAACTCAAGAACAAGAAAGAAGAAAAACTCTTCCGCATTTGATTTCTAGTTCATATCTAATCCTTACTACAGTCTGTTTAAGTCCCTTATATTGAAGAGCCTTAAGTTTGAAGTTTACTTATTACACAAATGGCCCAAAGAACCAATATATACCTAAGTTGGACCCCCAAAGAAAGTATTAAATACTTAGGGAAATAAATCGAAAGAAAATGAAGACTTATTAGCTGAATGTCTTCATAGGGATAGGGTCTTCCTTCCTTGCTTTCCTAGCTTGGCATGAATTATTTCCAATCTGAATAACAAGTGGAATGAAGTGGAGATGCACTAGATCTTGCTGCCTCATTACAACCCCTTCGGTAAACCTTATTGGAAAAAGCAAAGTAGGAAAAAGAGTATAGCTCCTTCTAATGACTTAGGGGTGTCTTCACACTTGTGTGATCGTGAAGACACAATGTCCTTGATTCCCAAAGCTGGTTCAAGTCAAAGAGATTCAAAGGTGGTTTAGAAGCTCTCAAATGATAGGGATGGCGGGGTGAGCTCGAGCTTGATCCTTGGATTTTTTCTTCATACTTCATGGCTAGTCGGCTTCTAGAGATGGTAAGACATGGACTCTAATTAGGCTTAGGGTCTGGCTGTATAGAGAATCATATGGAGACCCAATCCGTTGTAAATGCGCGCTTCCGTCCTTCTTTCGTACGCACCAAGGCTTGGGGCCCATCATCCCTTCCCTCTTCTAGAATTTTCGTCCTCAAAACTTGCCCATCCCCTATATAGAAACGAAACAACCTAGTAGAAAGCTTCTTATTCAAGGCTTGATCCAAATATGGAGCTGAGTATTGGAGAGATTCTCTATCTAATCTTAAGTTGAATAATGGATAGAAGCGGAGGTTTAGTGCTTGGAAACCTAAAGAGATGCTCGATCTAGGTTCCAACAATGGAGTGAAGGTGGACTGATGTGGTGAACCACAAGAATTGTGATAGCTTCTTGGTACAACCAGAACTTCAACACCGAGCTAGGCTTCTAAGTGCGAAGGGTTTTGGCTCGAATAACTCAAGAACAAGAAAGAAGAAAAACTCTTCCGCATTTGATTTCTAGTTCAGATCTAATCCTTACTACAGTCTGTTTAAGTCCCTTATATTGAAGAGCCTTAAGTTTGAAGTTTACTTATTACACAAATGGCCTAAAGAACCAACATATACCTAAGTTGTTCCTCCAAAGAAAGTATTAAATACTTAGTGAAATAAATCGAAAGAAAATTGTTAAAGAGAACAAAAAGATAGTGTGTGTGGGAAGGCTAGACAAACGCAAAAGAGAAGAGAAAACTAGTTGTTGGAAAGGAATTGGAGGAAAAGGATTTCGGTTGAAACAAGACCAGGTCTGAAAGTCAAAGGCTTGAAATGAACCATGCTAAGAACCAGTGGACAGTTGCCAGCCCCTAACACTCAGCCTAAAAGGAGCAAACTTGGAAGTCCCTCCCAAGCATGTTTTGCCATTTTAGGCTAAGTAGAGATTACTAATTTATCTTGTGGATATTTCATTGTATTGGAGGCAAGGAATCTCGGTTGAAACAAGACCAGGTCAGAAAGTCAAAGGCTGGAGAGAAACCATGCTAAGAACCAGTGAATAATTGCCAGCCCCTAATGCTCAGCCTAAAGGAGCAAACTTGGAAGTCTCCCCAAAGTCTCTTTTGCCATTTTGGGCTAAGTGGAGCTTAGTAATTTACCTTGTGGATATTTCATTGTATTGGCTGTATTTCTCTTTCATCTAGCTCGCCTATATCATGAAAAACACTTAGAAGAAATAAAATCAAGAGATTAAAAATCAAACAACTCTTCTTCTTTTCTCTCTCACTTATCTGATCCTTCTCTAATTTCTCTTAATTATTGATTATACTCTCTAAATTCTACATGGTATCAGAGCATTTAAGATCTAAAACATGTTTTTAAACTCGTTTTTATCATCTAATTTCTTCTAATTCTTTTGAAATTCCCTGTTTTCGTTCATAAATCTCTTCTGTCTTTCAGTTTTATTTACCAGACATTTCTTTGGTAAAAACTATGGAGATGTAAAAGCAGATGATACTACCATTTGTCTTCAAGGGAAACAACTACCTCTTGTGGTCAAGGACCACGAAGACAGCCTTGAGAAGTAGAGGGCTGTGGGGATATGTGGAAATCTTGGAAGGAGCTGTTGAAGGAAGTGAAGCCGGTGATGGCGGTACAAAGGAGAGGAAATGGGAGCAAGAGGACCAACAAGTCCTTGCAGCACTTCAGAGCTCTCTTAAGCCATCAATATTGGCTGGTTACTCCTATTGTGAGACAGCCAAGGAGCTGTGGGAAACACTTAAAGGAGTGTATGGAGATATGTCAAATATCTCAAGGATTTTTGAAGTCAAGAAAGCCCTGAATGATCTTCAGCAAGAGGGGAAGGCATTCAAGGATCTGTTTGGAACGTTTAGAGAGCTGTGGGTAGAGCTGGAGATGCTTAGGCCGGCAACAAATGATCCCAAAGAGCTGAATGAGAGGAGAGAGCAAGACCAAGTATTTGGATTATTGATCACGCTCAATGATTCATACAAGAGCCTCATTCAGCATATTTTGAGGTTTGACAAACTTCCAACTCTAAATGAAGTATGTCAACAGATTCAAAAAGAAGAGGGAGCTAGATGCTTATTCAAGCCAACAAGTGAGATAGCGCATGTGGCGCAAAGAAACCAAAGCTATGGTGAAAGGAGGAACTTGGAATGTGAACATTGCAAGATGAGAGGGCACACAAAAGAAAAATGCTGGACCCTTCACCCACATTTGAAGCCAGCAAGGCTGAGAGGAAGTAACCAAGGAGATGATGGCTTAGTGAGGAAATCGAACCTGGAAGCCCTCATCAAAAGCATCTCCAAACTAGCTGATTCTAGTAAGAGCTACATAGCTTCTAAACTTGGTAAGAAGGTTATTGTAGACTCAGGTGCAAGTCACCACATGATTAGAGATGGAGGTTTATTAGCAAATATAAAACCTCATGGTGGAACTGTTAGGATAGCTAATGGTAAAGAAGTCCCCATAGAAGGAATTAGTGATTTGGAATTGTTTAGAAAAAAACACTAAAGCTTTGTTTGTTCCGAATTCACCACCAATCTGTTGTCGGTTCACAAGGCTACTCAAGACCTGAATTGTAAAGTTATTTTTGGATCTAATGAAGTTCAGTTTCAGGACAATAATACTAAGGAAGTGATTGGAGAAGGAGGAGTTAAAGGTGGGCTGTATGTTTTGAATAAAGAGGAGCAAGATGTAGTGAAGTCTTGTGGTCTGAGTGAAGTTGGTTCAAGATCTTTATGGCACTCACGGCTAGGTCACCCAAGCAACAAGGTGCTCAGCATGATCTTGCCCAATATCACCGAAGACAATAAAGGATGTGAAGCTTGTGTGTTAGGCAAGCAATGTAGGAGTAGTTTTCCGGATTCCACAACTAAATATGCTAAGTGCTTTGAGCTGATTCACTCTGATGTATGGACAGCTCCATGTATCTCCAAAGATCAATATAAGTATTTTGTCTCTTTTATTGATGAAAAGTCCAAGTATACGTGGGTGACACTCCTGAGCTCCAAAAGCCAAGTATTTGAATCCTTTGTCAAATTCTACAAGTATGTCGAAATACAATTTGAAACCAAGATCAAAATTCTAAGAAGTGATAATGGGGGAGAATACCTGAGTAATCAGTTCAAGAATTTTGTGGAAGAAAATGGAATAGTGCACCAAACCTCATGTGCTTATACTCCTCAGCAAAACGGAGTATCGGAAAGGAAGAATAGGCATTTGTTGGAAGTAGCTAGAAGCATGCTGTTTGATTGGAAAGTTCCAAAAACCTTTTGGGGAGATGCCATAATGACAGCTTGTTATGTCATCAACCGGTTACCAACACCAAACCTAGACAAGAAGTCCCCATATGAGGTGCTTAATGGAGTAAAGCCTAACACAATCATCTTCGAGTATTTGGAAGTAAGTGTTATGTGCTTATCTCCTAGTCACAAAGAAGCAAGCTGGAGCCTAAAAGTATGAGATGTGTCTTTGTTGGATACTCAACTACCCAAAAGGGGTATAAGTGTTATAATCCAAAAACTAACAGGATTCATGTGTCAAGAGAAGTCCAATTTGAAGAGGAGAATGGACATTTTCAAAGTGAGAGTTGGAAAGACCTTGAGGAGATTGTTAGCTCAAGTCTGGATAGAGCACAAGTACTAAGGAGCATTTTAGTGAGTGAAGATGAACAAAGAGGAGGCATAGATGACTTGGAAACTTTTTCTAATAGGAGGGAAGATGAAGTAGAAGAAGGCAGAAACGAGTCTCAAAGCTCGAGGAAAGTGATTCAGCACTCGGAGAATCAAATGGAACTAACAACCAACAAGAAGGAGAAGACTTAACCATTGACCCTGAGGAAGGTCTGATGCATGAGGAGGGTGAAGAAACCCAAGCACCAGAACCTATCTTAAGAAGGAGTCAGAGGAGAAAATTTGATCCGAAAAATTGGAAAAATACAAGGGTTTACTTCAATGGTTTATCTATGGTTCAACAAGACAACACAAGGACTGAGGCGTTGTTTAGTGTGAGTGGGGGATATTCTGGGCGTACGGCAGGCTTTGACCCTGATCCTATAGGCGGCAGCATCTCTCCCTCATCTACTAAGCAATACAACTCACAAGAAGAAAATCTAGATGTTACAACCATAAGGTATCCCAATTGAAGCCTATTATTCTACAATTCATTTACCGGATAATGATCAAGCATTTTTCAGTGAAATTGATGAGCAAGTACCAACAACCTATGAAGAAGCTTGTAAAAGCAAAGTGTGGGTTGAGGCAATGGAAGAAGAAATTTCCTCAATGATCAGAAATAATACTTGGAGCATGATGGAGTTGCCTAAGGGAAAGAAAACCATGGGCTGTAGATGGGTCTATACTATTAAGTACAAGAGCACATGAGAGATAGAGAGGTACAAAGCTCGGCTGGTGGCTAAGGGGTATATACAAGTCTACGGGGAAGACTACACCGAGACATTTGCACCGGTTGCCAAACTTCACTCAGTCCGAGTTCTCTTGTCAATTGCCATAAATCTCTCATGGGGGCTGTGGCATCATTGGAATATGGTAGAAAGAATACTAAGGTATCTCAAAGGGAGTCCCGAACCACGAAGACAGCCTTGAGAAGTAGATGGTGTTGAATAATGAGAGAATACATTAGCTTAAGACCCAAAGAAGAGAAGAGGCTTTATTCAACATATGCAAGCCCATTAAGAAGTCTTCTAGAAGGGTGAAGACTTTGGGTGCACAAGTGGGTGTCTCGGGAAGTGTGAAAAGAAAGGAGATGTGTTTGAATTTCAAATAAGAGATTGGAGGGAAATTTGAATGTTGCGAAACCCTTCTTCACCTCTTAATTTCGTGGCTCTCCTCTATATATACATATTGTACACCCTTTGTAACACTTAATCAATTCTAATGGAAACTTCTCTTTATCTCTCATTCTATCGTTTCTCTTTCAAGCACTCTCAAACTCTCTAATCTTCTATTCCGCAAATTCAACATGGCATCAGAGCAAGGTTCTTAAGTAAATCAAGCTCTTGTTATCCCATTTTCAAATCTCTTCTTTTAAAATTCTGGGAATACTCTTTGTCAATCATTTTTCACTCTGAGACTTAGTCCTCAAAGTCATTGACTCTTGAGTTGTGAAAAGGCTGAAAAAGTGTATTTCTTGAAGCTTCTCTAAAATTTTCTTTTTTCACTCTAAAATTCTGGGAATACTCTTTGTCAATCCTTTTTCACTCTAAAATTCTGGGAATACTCTTTGTCAATCCTTTTTCACTCTGAGACTTAGTCCTCAAATTCATTGACTCTTGAGTTGTGAAAAGGCTGAAAAAGTGTATTTCTTGAAGCTTCTCTAATATTTTCTTGAGAAAATCTCTTAATCCTTTGGTTATTAGAATTATCCGGTGAATAAATCTTGAAACACCATGGAAAACTCTAAACCAATTGTTATTTCAGTCATCTTGAAGGGTGTCAACTATTTGCTGTGGTCAAGAATGATAAGAACAACTCTATGTGGTCGTGGGCTTTGGAGCCATGTCTTGAAAGGACAAGATCCAAAATATGGAGAAGAAGCCATCGGTAATTATGAAGATAAGTGGTTCCAAGAGGACCAAATGGTGCTCGGAATCATCCAGAACTCTCTTGAAGCATCCATCCTTGAAGCCTACTCTTACTGTGAAAATGCAAAGGAATTATGGGATACTCTTCAAACCGTGTATGGGAATACTTCAAACTTGAGCAGAATCTATGAAGTCAAGAAGGCTATCAATGATCTAAGCCAAGAAGATTTGGAGTTTACAAAGCACTTTGGCAAATTCAGATCATTGTGGGCTGAACTAGAAATGTTAAGACCAAGCACGATTGATCCTTTAGTGTTAAATGAGAGGCGCGAACAAGACAAGGTCTTTGGTCTGCTATTAACCTTAAATCCAACTTACAAGGATCTCATTAAGCACCTCCTTAGGGCAGACAATCTCCCCAGCCTAGATGAAGTGTGCTCCAAGATACAAAAGGAGCAAGGATCTCATGGTCTATTTGGGGGAAAGGGCGAGCTGGTTATGGCAAACAAAGTAGAGTTGGGTGAAGCAAACAAAGGATTTTACAAACCTTTGGGATCAAACCAGAACAAGAAAGTGGGATCAAATGCAATCTGTGAGCATTGCAAGAAAGAGGGGCACACAAAGGAAAAATGCTGGAAGCTCCATCCTCATCTAAAACCAAGCTGGTGGAAGGAACCAAGAGCTAATGTCTCCCAAGAAGTGGCTGGGAATCAGGCTGTGACATCCAAGAGGGCTGAAGAAGGAGAAATGAGAGCTTTGGTGCCATATCAACAAGAATCTGCATTTGTGAGGAAATCAGATTTGGAAGCTCTCATCAAAGCCTTGAAAGAGGCTGGTAGGTCTGGTATGGTTTCTAGAAACTCTCTTCATGCTCAAAACATTTCAAAGCCTTTGATTGTAGATTCTGGTGCATCACATCATATGATAAGTGATGCACATCTAATGAATAACATAAAACCGGCTGTAGGTAATGTCATTATAGCAAATGAAGATAGTATTCCAATTGATGGAGTAGGAAATCTTAGGTTATTTGGAAAAGATTCAAACGCTTTCTACATGCCTAAATTTACTTCAAATTTGTTATCCATAAAAAAAGTTACATCTGATTTGAATTGTTATGCTATATTTGGTCCTAATGATGTACACTTTCAGGATATTGAGACCATGAAACTACTCGGAAAAGGAGTAGCAAAGGAGGAGATGTATGTTCTTGAAAATAACAAGCCAGACTCCAATTTATTTTGTAGTTTTAGTCTGAATGTTTCTAATGTTAGTAGTTCAATTTGGCATGCAAGGCTAGGTCATCCGCACTCTAGAGCATTAGAACTATTGTTGCCTAGGATTTCTTTCAAAAATGATGAATGTGAAGCTTGTATACTTGGTAAACATTGCAAATCTGTGTTTTCCAAGTCTCCAACTATCTATGAAAAGTGTTTTGATTTAATTCATTCTGATGTTTGGACCTCACCATGTGAATCTAGAGAACATCATAAATACTTTGTCACCTTCATAGATGAAAAATCAAAATATACATGGCTAACACTTATTCCATCCAAAGATAGAGTTCTAGAAGCATTTAGAAAATTTCAAGCATATGTGACTAACCATTATAATGCCAAAATTAAAATTTTTAGATCAGATAATGGTGGAGAGTACACAAGCCATGCCTTCAAACAACACTTAGCACATCATGGGATAGTCCATCAAACCAGCTGCCCATACACTCCTCAGCAAAATGGAGTTGCTGAAAGAAAGAATAGGCATTTAATGGAAGTGGCCCGGTCTATGATGTTCCACACAAGTGTTCCCAAGAGATTTTGGGGAGATGCTGTGGTTTCAGCATGCTATTTGATCAACCGGATGCCAACAAAAATCTTGGATGACCACTCTCCATTTGAGGTATTAAACAACTCTAAACCCGCCATTAACCACTTACATGTGTTTGGGTGTGTTTGTTTTGTATTAATCCCAGGAGAACAAAGAAACAAGTTGGAAGCTAAAAGTGTGAAGAGCATGTTCATTGGATACTCCATAACACAAAAAGGTTACAAATGCTTTGTTCCGGAAACAAGGAAGATTCTAGTCTCAAGGGATGTGAAGTTTGTTGAAACAAAAGGGTTCTATGATGAGAAGAACTGGAAAGAATTGGAGAATCTATCATCCTCATCATCAGACCGAGCTAGCAATTTGAGAAAAATCTTGGAGAACTTTGGATTACATCAGCCAGAAGCTAGTACAAGCACATCTCAATCAAATGAAGAAACTATACCCTTTGATCCTGAGGGAGGCAATAAACAAGAGGATCTAGTAGTGGCTCAACAAGACTCAATAATTCATGATCAAAATGAATCAGAAGTTCGCAATGAAGCGGTTCATGATCAAAGTGAAGAGAGTCCGGAAAGTCAAGAAGAAGCTCAAACCTCAGATTCTGACTTTGAAGGGCCAGAACCTCAAGTTTAAGCTCAAGAAAGGGGTTTAAGGAGAAGTACAAGACAAAGGCTTGGACCAGAACATTGGAAGCAAACCCGAGTGTACTACAACAACAAGGCAGTTGCTCATCCCATTCAAGTTGTTTGCAGTCTAGCTCATTTCCCATTGGAACATCAAGCCTACATGGGCAAGTTGGATGAAGCTGAGATTCCAACAACCTATGAAGAAGCCAAGGAGCTTAAAGTATGGAGAGATGCTGTTGGTGAAGAAAAGAAAGCTATGGAAATCAACCACACTTGGGATGAAGCTGAACTGCCAAAAGGGAAGAAGGCCGTAAGCTCTAGATGGATCTTCACTATCAAGTATAGAAGTGATGGAGAAATAGAGCGTTACAAGGCTAGGCTGGTGGCTAGAGGATTCACTCAAACCTATGGAGAGGACTACCTTGACACATTTGCACCTGTGGCAAAACTTCATACGGTAAGAGTCATTTTATCCTTAGCAACTAACTTGGAATGGGATCTTTGGCAGATGGACGTCAAGAATGCATTCTTGCAAGGGGAACTAGAGGATGAAGTCTACATGACTCCACCACCAGGCTTGGAAGACTCAATTGCACCAGGAAAGGTGTTGAGACTCAAGAAAGCAATCTATGGACTGAAGCAATCTCCTCGAGCATGGTACCACAAGTTGAGTACAACACTCAAGAGTAAAGGCTTCAAGAAGTCCGAGGCAGATCATACACTTTTCACCTTGCAAAGCCAAGAAGGTATTGTAGTCATTCTCATTTATGTGGATGACATTATCATCTCGGGGAATGACAAGGTAGGTATTAAAGATACAAAAGCATATTTAAAATCTGTATTTGATATTAAAGATCTTGGAGAGTTGAAATATTTTCTAGGGATTGAAGTCTATAGGTCCAATGAAGGACTTTTCTTATCCCAAAGGAAGTACACTCTTGATCTATTGGCTGAGGCAGGAAAGCTAGGAGCCAAACCAGCAAAGACTCCCTTAGAAGAAGGATACAAAGTCATACGAGAGGGGGAGCTTGAAGATAAACCTTTTGAAGATGTCAAGCAATATCGGAGAATGGTTGGTAAGTTGATTTATCTTACCATAACTCGTCCTGATTTGTGTTTTGCTGTGAACCAGGTGAGTCAACATATGCAAGCTCCAAAAGTGCACCATTGGAGCATGGTGGATCGGATTCTCAAATATCTCAAAGGAGCTCCGGGTCAAGGCATTTGGATGGGTTGTAACAAAAGCACAGAAATTGTGGGTTATTGTGATGCTGACTGGGCTGGAGACAAAACGGATAGAAGATCCACCACTGGGTATTGCACATTCATTGGAGGTAACCTGGTCACTTGGAAGAGCAAGAAACAAAAGGTTGTGTCATGTTCAAGTGCTGAATCTGAGTATAGAGCAATGAGGAAGCTCACAAACGAGCTAACATGGCTGAAAGCTCTTCTCAAGGATTTGGGCATTGAATCGCCAGATCCAATCACAATGCATTGTGACAACCAAGCTACTATTCACATTGCGTCCAACTCAGTGTTCCATGAGAGGACAAAACATATTGAAGTGGATTGTCACAAGGTGCGAGAGATGGTGGAGAAAAGGGTCATTCTTCCATGCTTTACAAGAAGTTCAGAACAATTGGCAGACATTTTTACCAAGGCAGCGAGTTTAAAAGTGTGTGAGTTCATCCATTCAAAGCTTGGACTCATAGATATGTCTCGGCCATGATTTCCTTAGCCATGGAGTCCACACTCTTTTTCCCCTAGTATGGTTTTGTCCCATGAGGTTTTCCATACTAAGGTTTTTAATGAGGTAGGTCATCATGGTTCCAAGCTTAACCTTTGGTTTCTCTACGGTTAAGCTTGAGGGGGAGTGTTGAATAATGAGAGAATACATTAGCTTAAGACCCAAAGAAGAGAAGAGGTTTTATTCAACATATGCAAGCCCATTAAGAAGTCTTCTAGAAGGGTGAAGACTTTAGGTGCACAAGTGGGTGTCTCGGGAAATGTGAAAAGGAAGGAGATGTGTTTGAATTTCAAATAAGAGATTGGAGGGAAATTTGAATGTTGTGAAACCCTTCTTCACCTCTTAATTTCGTGGCTCTCCTCTATATATACATGTTGTACACCCTTTGTAACACTTAATCAATTCTAATGAAAACTTCTCTTTATCTCTCATTCTATTGTTTCTCTAATCTTCTATTCCGCAAATTCAACAATCAAGTGGTATTAAAAATAAACCAGAAGGAGAAGAATTGACCATAGACCCTAAGGAAGGTCTGATGCATGAGGAGGGTGAAGAAACCCAAGCCCCAGAACCTATCTTAAAAAGGAGTCAAATGCGAAAATTTGATCCGGAAAATTGGAAAAATACAAGGGTTTTACTTCAATGGTTTATCTATGGTTCAACAAGACAACACAAGGACTGAGGCGTTGTTTAGTGTGAGTATGGGATGTTCTGGGCGTACGGCAGGCTTTGACCCTGATCCTATAGGCGACAGCATCCCTCCCTTATCTACTAAGCAACTGTTGAGAATATGGATGTGAAGGTGTGTGAACATGAAATAAAGTGCCAATGAGTAGTTAAGATCAACTAAAACAAGACCAAACAAGAAGTAGAGAAGGAACTAGACTGGTTAGAAACAGACCAGTTTTTTCTCTCTCAGCACAAGTGGAGCAAGTTGCAAAGAGGAGTAGGTAGGAGCAGTTGGGAGAAGCATGGCTCGCCTATACTTGTGTAGAGGTGTTGGTGAGATATTTTTCTCTCTAAAATTCATGTAAAGCATCCATATATGTTGGTTGTATTGTAAGAAGAAACACACACACGAAATTATAAACTTCTTCTCTAAAAAACTTCTATTCATTATCTTCATCACTCCTATCTTCTAATCTTCCTCCCTTAAAATCACCTTCATATCCTTTAAAATCTACATGGTATCAGAGCACTTAAGGTCCTAAACAAGATCTTAAACTCGTTTGTATCTCTCAAACATTTCAAATCACTCTGTTTTTTTTCTGTTTCGTGTGTACTATTCACTAAAATTTTCAAGTCATGGAAAGCTCCAAGAATATGGTTCTACCAGTTATTCTCAAGGGGAATAACTATATTTTGTGGTCAAGGACCACAAAGACAGTCCTAAGAGGAAGAGGGCTGTGGGAGTATGTTGATAGCTTGGTGGGAAATGCTGAAGAAGGAAGGGCTGAAGATGGCAGTATGATGGAGAGGAAGCGGGAGCAAGAAGATGCTCAAGTCTTGGCTGCACTTCAAAGCTCCCTTGAGCCATATATTCTGGCCTATTCATACTGTGAGAACTCCAAGGAGCTGTGGGAGACGCTCAAGGGAGTTTATGGAGACATCTCAAACATTTCAAAGATCTTTGAGGTGAAGAAGGCATTGAATGACCTTCAGCAGAATGGGAAGGCGTTCAAGGACTTGTTTGGGGAGTTTAGAGGGTTGTGGGCAGAGCTGGAAATGCTTAGACCTACAACAAACGACCCAAAGGAGTTGAATGAGAGGAGAGAGCAAGATCAAGTGTTTGGTCTCTTACTCACACTTGATGACTCTTACAAGGGACTCATTCAGCATATCCTTCGATTTGACAAGCTTCCAACATTAAATGAAGTGTGTCAACAAGTTCAAAAAGAGGAAGGTGCTAGAGGGTTGTTTAAACCCGCTAGTGAGATGGCGCATGTGGTGCAAAGAAGTTTTGGGCATGGAGAAAGGAGAGCTGTTGAGTGTAGCCATTGTAGGATGAAAGGGCACACTAAGGAGAAGTGCTGGACACTTTACCCGCACTTGAAACCAGCCCGGCTAAGAGGAAATTGCCAGGGAAGCAATCAAGGCTCTAGGAACTTTGCGGGTGTAACTAGCATGGAAGGAGACCAATTGGTGAGGAAGAGCGATTTGGAGGGCCTCATCAAGAGTATCTCAAAGCTAGCGGAATCTGGTAAGGGTTTCTTTACCTCTAAGGCTAAGAGAAACGTGATAATAGATTATGGAGCAAGTCATAATATGATTTGTGATGCTAAGTTGCTGGAGAATGTAGAACCGCATAAGGGTAGTGTTAGAATAGCAAACGGGAAAGAAGTTCCAATAGAGGGTGTTGGGGACTTAGAGGTGTTTGGGAAGAGAACTAAAGCCCTATATATCCTAGAATTTACTTCGAATTTGCTATCGGTTCATAAGGCAACTAAGGACTTGAATTGTAAAGTTGTTTTTGGAGTTAATGGTGTTGAGTTTCAGGATAATGAAACCAAAGATGCGATCGGATCAGGGTGTGTGAAAGATGGTTTGTACATATTGAATAAAAAAGATAAAGAGTTGAAAGCGCTTGCGGTCAGTTCGGTTGGATCAAGCCCTTTATGGCATTCTCGCCTTGGTCACCCAAGTCACAAGGTGCTCAGCATGGTCTTGCCCAACCATTCAGTACCCAAGGAGGCGTGTGAAGCATGTATTTTGGGGAAGCATTGTAGGAAAGTGTTTCCAGAATCTACTACTATGTATAAGAAGTCTTTTGAGTTAATACACTCTGATGTATGGTCTGCTCCGTGTACTTCAAGAGATCAATATAAGTACTTTGTTTCCTTCATCGATCAAAAATCAAAGTATACATGGGTAACATTGATGCGCTCTAAGGATCAAGTGCTTGAATCATTTCAGAAGTTCTATAACTATGTGCTCAATCAGTATGATACCAAGATTAAGATACTAAGAAGTGATAATGGCGGAGAATACATGAGCATACAGTTTAGGGAGTTTGTGAAGGAGAAAGGGATAGTACATCAGACAACTTGCGCCTATACACCTCAACAAAATGGGATAGCAGAGAGGAAGAATAGACATTTGTTAGAAGTGGCTAGGAGCATGATGTTTGATAGGGGAGTTCCTAAGAATCTGTAGGGAGATGCAGTGATGGCGGCAGCTTACTTAATCAACCGCATACCCACTGAAAGCTTGAGTTACAAGTCACCATTTGAAGTTTTGAATGGTGTGAAGCCGAGTATCAGTCACTTGAGAGTCTTTGGGTGTAGATGCTATGTCCTTGTTCCAGAGGCACAAAGAAATAAGTTAGAGCCAAAGAGTATTAAGTGTGTGTTTGTGGGATACTCAAGTACTCAAAAAGGATACACATGTCTTAACCCGGAGACTAATAGAATGTATGTGTCAAGGGAGGTGCAATTTAAGGAAGAGTATGGTTACTTCGAAAAAAAGAAATGGGAAGACTTAGATGAGATTATAGACTCAAATGCAGATAGAGATCAAGTTCTAAGAAGCATTTGGGAAAGCATAGATGGCCGGGAGAGTGATGATAATGAGCAGAGGGGTGAAGAAGAAGTAGAAGAAAGTGAGCAGCTTCCGATAGTTCCGGATACTTTACCATTAGACTCAGAATTGGTAGAAGAAGAGGAGAGTACAAGAGGTGAGGGGGAGATAGAATCTGAAGAAGTGGAAGAAGTGCAAGCTCCTCAATTAAGGAGAAGCCAAAGGATAAGACACGGACCTGAAAATTGGAAAAATACTAGAGTGTATTACAATGGGATGGCTATGGCTTATCAAGATCACATGGGAACTGATGTTGTGCTTGGGACAAGAGAGGGATGTACTGGGCGTACGGCAGGCTTAGATCCTGATCCTATAGGCGACAACGTCTCCTTCTTGTCCCTTAAGCATAACACCGCACAAGAAGAGAAGATAGCCATAAGATATCCTATTGAAGAATACTACTCGGTTTCTAATACTCCAGCTGATCATCAGGCATTTCTGAGCACTATTGATAGAAAAGTACCTAATTCTTATGAGGAAGCAAGCATGGACAAGTTATGGGTTGATGCCATGAGGGAAGAGATTGCATCTATGTTGAGAAATAATACTTGGGACTTGACAAAATTGCCCAGCGGGAAGAAACTTGTGGGATGTAGATGGGTGTATACTATCAAATACAAGAGCAATGGTGAAATTGAGAGGTATAAAGCTAGACTAGTGGCAAAAGGATATACACAAGTATATGGAGAAGATTATACTGAAACTTTTGCTCCAGTAGCGAAGTTGCACTCGGTGAGGGTTCTACTATCCATTGCCATTAATCTGTCATGGAATTTGTGGCAAATGGATGTGAGAAACGCTTTCTTACAAGGGGATGGAACTTCCACAAGGTTATGTAGCAAGTTTAGATCAAGTGTGTAGATTAAAGAAGGCTATATACGGCTTGAAACAATCTCCTAGAGCTTGGTACCAACGGTTAAGCCGGTGCCTGTTGGAGAAAGGGTTTGTAAAATCTGAAGCGGATCACTCTCTCTTTACCAAAAGGAGCAAAAATGGGATAGTTGTGGTGCTTATCTACGTGGATGACATTATTGTTACGGGAAGTGATTGTGAGGAGATGAAACGGACTAAGGAGGATCTAAACTCTACGTTTGATATAAAAAACCTAGGAGAGCTCAAATACTTCCTAGGAATTGAGATGAGCAGAGAGGAAAAGGGAATGTTTATATCGCAAAGGAAGTATGTGATCGACTTACTAAAAGAAACTGGGAAGTTTGGGTGTAAACCGGCTAAGACTCCTATTGAAGAAGGTTACCAAGAAGAGAGCAACGTGGAGATATGGTCTGACATCAAGCAGTACCAAAGGTTAGTTGGTAAACTAATCTATTTGACCATAACAAGGCCAGATATTTGTTTTGCGGTGAATAAAGTAAGTCAACACATGCAAGCGCCAACAACACACCATTGGGGAATGATTGAAAGGATCTTAAGATATCTAAAAGGGAACCCAGGAAGAGGTATTTGGCTAGAGTGTCATGGAAGAGCAGATGTAGAAGCGTTTTGTGATGCGGATTGGGCGTCTAAGATAGGAAGTCTACGACCGGTTATTGTACATTCGTAGGCGGGAATCTTGTCACCTGGAGAAGCAAAAAACAAAAGGTAATCTCTCTATCTAGTGCTGAAGCTGAGTATAGAGCAATGAGAGAAGCCACAAAAGAAATGATATGGCTGAAGGCGCTTCTACATGACTTGGGAGTTCAAGAAGACAAACCAATGACATTGTATTGTGATAACCAAGCGGCAATACACATAGCTTCAAACCCGGTGTTTCATGAAAGGACAAAACACATTGAGGTGGATTGTCATTTCATCCGAGACAAAATTCAGGAGGGAGTTGTGGTTCCCAAGTTTGTGAAGAATAGAGAACAAATGGCGGATATATTTACCAAGCCTACTTCTTCACGCATATGTGAATACATCCATGGC
The DNA here is from genome assembly GCA_963922655.1 of Cardamine chenopodiifolia. Lineage (NCBI taxonomy): Eukaryota > Viridiplantae > Streptophyta > Magnoliopsida > Brassicales > Brassicaceae > Cardamine > Cardamine chenopodiifolia. The sequence continues at coordinate 8,220,571 of OZ000486.1, read as the reverse complement.
AAGATCGGCTTAAAGAACCCCTACTAGCCTATCTTGAGGGGGAGTGTTGAGAATATGGATGTGAAGGTGTGTGAACATGAAATAAAGTGCCAATGAGTAGTTAAGATCAACTAAAACAAGACCAAACAAGAAGTAGAGAAGGAACTAGACTGGTTAGAAACAGACCAGTTTTTTCTCTCTCAGCACAAGTGGAGCAAGTTGCAAAGAGGAGTAGGTAGAAGCAGTTGGGAAAAGCATGGCTCGCCTATACTTGTGTAGAGGTGTTGGTAAGATATTTTTCTCTCTAAAATTCATGTAAAGCGTCCATATATGTTGGTTGTATTGTAAGAAGAAACACACACACGAAATTATAAACTTCTTCTCTAAAAAACTTATATTCATCATCTTCATCACTCCTATCTTCTAATCTTCCTCCCTTAAAATCACCTTCATATCCTTTAAAATCTACAGCAACACTACTCACAAGAAGAAAATCTAGCCGTTACAACCATAAGGTATCCTATTGAAGCCTATTATTCTACAATTCATTTACCGGATAAGGATCAAGCATTTTTCAGTGCAATTGATGAGCAAGTACCAGCAACCTATGAAGAAGCTTGTAAAAGCAAAGTGTGGGTTGAGGCAATGGAAGAAGAAATTGCCTCAATGATTAGAAATAATACTTGGAACATGATGGAGTTGCATAAGGGAAAGAAAATTGTGGGCTGTAGATGGGTCTATACGATTAAGTACAAGAGCACATGAGAGATAGAGAGGTACAAAGCTCGGCTGGTGGCTAAGGGGTATACACAAGTCTACGGGGAAGACTACACTGAGACATTTGCACCGGTTGCCAAACTTCACTCAGTTCGAGTTCTCTTGTCGATTGCCATAAATGTCTCATGGGGGCTGTGGCATCATTGGAATATGGTAGAAAGAATAGTAAGGTATCTCAAAGGGAGTCCCAGAAAGGGAGTGTGGCTTAAGTGTTGTGGAAACACAGAGCTGGTAGGCTACTGTGATGCAGATTGGGGAGGTGATAAAATGGATAGGAAGTCCACTACTGGATATTGCACATTCGTTGGAGGTAATCTAGTGACTTGGAGAAGTAAGAAACAAAAGGTAACAACCTTATCAAGTGCCGAGGCGGAGTACCGGGCAATGAAAGAAGTAACAAAAGAGTTGATCTGGTTGAAATCTTTGCTTAGAGATCTGGGAATACATGAGGGTAAACTAACCACTCTTTATTGTGATAACCAAGCAGCCATACACATTGCCTCTAATCCAGTTTTCCATGAGCGAACAAAACACATTGAGATAGACTGTCATTTTGTTCGAGAAAAAATTCGAGGAGTTGTGATTCCAAGGTTCATCAAGAGTGAAGAACAAGTGGCAGATATCTTCACCAAGGCAACCACATCGCTAGTCAGCAACTATATACAGTCAAAGGTTGGCTTAATAGATCCCTACCAGCCAGCCTTGAGGGGGAGTGTTGAAGAGAACGAAAAGATAGTGTGTGTGGGAAGGCTAGACAAACGCAAAAGAGGAGAGGAAACTAGTTGTTGGAAAGGAATTGGAGGAAAAGGATTTCGTTTGAAACAAAACCAGGTCTGAAAGTCAAAGGCTTGAAATGAACCATGCTAAGAACCAGTGGACAGTTGTCAGCCCCTAACACTCAGCCTAAAAGGAGCAAACTTGGAAGTCCCTCCCAAGCATGTTTTGCCATTTTAGGCTAAGTAGAGATTACTAATTTATCTTGTGGATATTTCATTGTATTGGTTGTATCTCTCTCTCATCTAGCTCGCCTATATCTTGTAAATGGCTTAGAAGAAATAAAATCAAGAGATTAAAAATCAAACAACTCTTCTTCCTTTTCTCTTTCACTGATCTTATCCTTCTCTAATTCTTCTTAATTCTCGATTATACTCTCTAAAATCTACAAAAATGTAGACTTATTAGCTGAATGTCTTCTTAAGGGATAGGGTCTTCCCTTCCTTGTTTTCCTAGCTTGGCATGGATTATTTCCAAGCTGAATAATAAGTGGAATGAAGTGTAGATATACTAGATCTTGCTGCCTCATTACAACTCCCACAGTAAAGCTTATCGGACAAACCAAAGTAGGAAAAAAAGTAAAGTTCCTTCTAATGACTTAGGGGTGTCTTCACACTTGTGTGATCGTGAAGACACAATGTCCTTGCTTCCCAAAGCTGGTTCAAGTCAAAGAGATACAAACGTTGTTTAGAAGCTCTCACATGATCCGGATGGCCGGGTGAGCTCCAGCTTGATCCTTGGATGTCTTCTTCATTCTTCAAGGCTAGTCTGCTTCTGGAGATGGTCAGAAGTGGACACCAATTAGGCTTAGGGTCTGGCTGTATAGAAAATCCGATGGAGATCCAATCCCTTGTAAATGCACGCTCCCGTCCTTCTTTCGTACACGCTTGGGTTTGGGGCCCATCATCCCTTCCCTCTTCTAGAATATTCGTCCTCAAAACTTGTAATAAATCGAAAGAAAATGAAGACTTATTAGCGCAATGTCTTCATAAGGGATATGGTCTTCCCTTCCTTGCTTTCCAAGCTTGGCATGGATTATTTCCAAGCTGAATAACAACTGGAATGAAGTATAGATATACTAGATCTTGTTGCCTCATTACAACTCCCACGGTATAGCTTATCATACAAACAAAAGTAGGAAAAAGAGTAAAGTTTCTTCTAATGACTTTGGGGTGTCTTCACACTTGTGTGATGGTGAAGATACAATGTCATTACTTCCCAAAACTGGTTCAAGTCAAAGAGATTCAAAGGTTGTTTAGAAGCTCTCACATGATCCGGATGGCCGGGTGAGCTTGGGCATGATACTTGGATGTCTTCTTCATACTTCACGGCTTGTCGGCTTCTGGAGATGGTCAGACGTGAACTCCAATTAGGCTTAGGGTCTGGCTGTATAGAGAATCTAGTGGAGACCAAATTCCTTGTAAATGCGCGCTCCCGTCCTTCTTTTGTACACGCTAGGGTTTGGGGCCCATCATCCCTTCCCTCTTCTAGAATATTCGTCGTCAAAACTTGCCCACCCCCTATATAGAAACGAAACAACATAGCAGGAAGCTTCTTCTTCAAGGTTTGATACGGATATGGAGCTGAGAATTAGAGAGATTCTCTATCTAATCTTAAGCTGAATAATGGATAGAAGCATAGGTTTAGTGCTAGGAAACCTAAAGAGATGTTGGATCTAGGTTTCAACAATGGAGTGAAGGTGTATTGATGTGGTGAACCACAAGAATTGTGAAATCTTGTTGATACAACCAGAACTTCAACACCGAGCTAGGCTTCTATGTGTGAAGGGTTTTGGCTTAAATAACTCAAGAATAAGAAAGAAGAAAAACTCTTCCGCATTTGATTTCTAGTTGAGATCTAATCCTCAGTATAGTCTGTTTAAGTCCCTTATATACGAAGAGCCTTCAGTCAGAAGTTTACTTATTACACAAATGGCCCAAAGAACCAACATATACCTAAGTTGGACCCCCAAAGAAAATATTAAATACTTTGGGAAATAAATCAAAAGAAAATGAAGACTTATTAGCGCAATGTCTTCATAAGGGATATGGTCTTCCCTTCCTTGCGTTCCAAGCTTGACATGGATTATTTCCAAGCTGAATAACAAGTGGAATGAAGTGTAGATATACTAGATCTTGCTGCCTCATTACAACCCCTCTGATAAATCTTATCGGACAAACCGAAGTAGGAAAAAGAGTAAAGTTCCATCTAATGACTTAGGGGTGTCTTCACACAAGTATGTGTTGAATTTGCGGAATAGAAGATTAGAGAGTTTGAGAGTGCTTGAAAGAGAAACGATAGAATGAGAGATAAAGAGAAGTTTCCATTAGAATTGATTAAGTGTTACAAAGGGTGTACAACATGTATATATAGAGGAGAGCCACGAAATTAGAAGGTGAAGAAGGGTTTCACAACATTCAAATTTCCCTCCAATCTCTTATTTGAAATTCAAACACATCTCCTTCCTTTTCACACTTCCCGAGACACCCACTTGTGCACCCAAAGTCTTAACCCTTCTAGAAGACTTCTTAATGGGCTTGCATATGTTGAATAAAGCCTCTTCTCTTCTATGGGTCTTAAGCTAATGTATTCTCTCATTATTCAACACTCCCCCTCAAGCTTAACCGTAGAGAAACCAAAGGTTAAGCTTGGAACCATGATGACCCACCTCATTAAAAACCTTAGTATGGAAAACCTCATGGGACAAAACCATACTAAGGGAAAAAGAGTGTGGACTCCATGGCTAAGGAAATCATGGCCGAGACATATCTATGAGTCCAAGCTTTGAATGGATGAACTCACACACTTTTAAACTCGCTGCCTTGGTAAAAATGTCTGCCAATTATTCTGAACTTCTTGTAAAGCATGGAAGAATGACCCTTTTCTCCACCATCTCTCGTACCTTGTGACAATCCACTTCAATATTTTTGTCCTCTCATGGAACACTGAGTTGGACGTAATGTGAATAGCAGCTTGGTTATCACAATGCATTGTGATTGGATCTGGCGATTCAATGCCCAAATCCTTGAGAAGAGCTTTCAGCCATGTTAGCTCGTTTGTGAGCTTCCTCATTGCTCTATACTCAGCTTCAGCACTTGAACATGACACAACCTTTTGTTTCTTGCTCTTCCAAGTGACCAGGTTACCTCCAATGAATGTGCAATACCCAGTGGTGGATCTTCTATCCGTTTTGTCTCCAGCCCAGTCAGCATCACAATAACCCACAATTTCTGTGCTTTTGTTACAACCCATCCAAATGCCTAGACCCGGAGCTCCTTTGAGATATTTGAGAATCCGATCCACCATGATCCAATGGTGCACTTTTGGAGCTTGCATATGTTGACTCACCTGGTTCACAGCAAAACACAAATCAGGACGAGTTATGGTAAGATAAATCAACTTACCAACCATTCTCCGATATTGCTTGACATCTTCAAAAGGTTTATCTTCAAGCTCCCCCTCTCGTATGACTTTGTATCCTTCTTCTAAGGGAGTCTTTGCTGGTTTGGCTCCTAGCTTTCCTGCCTCAGCCAATAGTCAAGAGTGTACTTCCTTTGGGATAAGAAAAGTCCTTCATTGGACCTATAGACTTCAATCCCTAGAAAATATTTCAACTCTCCAAGATCTTTAATATCAAATACAGATTTTAAATATGCTTTTGTATCTATAATACCTACCTTGTCATTCCCGAGATGATAATGTCATCCACATAAATGAGAATGACTACAATATCTTCTTGGCTTTGCAAGGTGAAAAGTGTATGATCTGCCTCGGACTTCTTGAAGCCTTTACTCTTGAGTGTTGTACTCAACTTGTGGTACCATGCTCGAGGAGATTGCTTCAGTCCATAGATTGCTTTCTTGAGTCTCAACACCTTTCCTGGTGCAATTCTAGTTCCCCTTGCAAGAATGCATTCTTGACGTCCATCTGCCAAAGATCCCATTCCAAGTTAGTAGCTAAGGATAAAATGACTCTTACCGTATGAAGTTTTGCCACAGGTGCAAATGTGTCAAGGTAGTCCTCTCCATAGGTTTGAGTGAATCCTCTAGCCACCAGCCTAGCCTTGTAACGCTCTATTTCTCCATCACTTCTATACTTGATAGTGAAGATCCATCTAGAGCTTACGGCCTTCTTCCCTTTTGGCAGTTCAGCTTCATCCCAAGTGTGGTTGATTTCCATAGCTTTCTTTTCTTCACCAATAGCATCTCTCCATACTTTAAGCTCCTTGGCTTCTTCATAGGTTGTTGGAATCTCAGCTTCATCCAACTTACCCATGTAGGCTTGATGTTCCAATGGGAAATGAGCTAGAGTGTAAACAGCTTGAATGGGATGAGCAACTGCCTTGTTGTTGTAGTACACTCGGGTTTGCTTCCAATGTTCTGGTCCAAACCTTTGTCTTGTACTTCTCCTTAAACCCATTTCTTGAGCTTGAACTTGAGGTTCTGGCCCTTCAAAGTCAGAATCTGAGGTTTGAGCTTTTTCTTGACTTTTCGGACTCTCTTCACTTTGATCATGAACCGCTTCATTGCGAACTTCTGATTCATTTTGATCATGAATTGTTGAGTCTTGTTGAGCCACTACTAGATCCTCTTGTTTATTGCCTCCCTCAGGATCAAAGGGTATAGTTTCTTCATTTGATTAAGATGTACTTGTACTAGCTTCTGGCTGATGTAATCCAAGGTTCTCCAAGATTTTTCTCAAATTGCTAGCTCGGTCTGATGATGAGGATGATAGATTCTCCAATTCTTTCCAGTTCTTCTCATCATAGAACCCTTTTGTGTCAACAAACTTCACATCCCTTGAGACTAGAATCTTCCTTGTTTCCGGAACAAAGCATTTGTAATCTTTTTGTGTTATGGAGTATCCAATGAACATGCTCTTCACACTTTTAGCTTCCAACTTGTTTCTTTGTTCTCCTGGGATTAATACAAAACAAACACACCCAAACACACGTAAGTGGTTAATGGCGGGTTTAGAGTTGTTTAATATCTCAAATGGAGAGTGGTCATCCAAGATTTTTGTTGGCATCCGGTTGATCAAATAGCATGCTAAAACCACAGCATCTCCCCAAAATCTCTTGGGAACACTTGTGTGGACCATCATAGACCGGGCCACTTCCATTAAATGCCTATTCTTTCTTTCAGCAACTCCATTTTGCTGAGGAGTGTATGGGCAGCTGGTTTGATGGACTATCCCATGATGTGCTAAGTGTTGTTTGAAGGCATGGCTTGTGTACTCTCCACCATTATCTGATCTAAAAATTTTAATCTTGGCATTATAATGGTTAGTCACATATGCTTGAAATTTTCTAAATGCTTCTAGAACTCTATCTTTGGATGGAATAAGTGTTAGCCATGTATATTTTGATTTTTCATCTATGAAGGTGACAAAGTATTTATGATGTTCTCTAGATTCACATGGTGAGGTCCAAACATCATAATGAATTAAATCAAAACACTTTTCATAGATAGTTAGAGACTTGGAAAACACAGATTTGCAATGTTTACCAAGTATACAAGCTTCACATTCATCATTTTTGAAAGAAATCCTAGGCAACAATAGTTCTAATGCTCTAGAGTGCGGATGACCTAGCCTTGCATGCCAAATTGAACTACTAACATTAGAAACATTCAGACTAAAACTACAAAATAAATTGGAGTCCGGCTTGTTATTTTCAAGAACATACAGCTCCTCCTTTGCTACTCCTTTTCCGAGTAGTTTCTATTGATCAAGAAGACCAGCCAGGCCATGCAAGACCAAACCATCCCGACCGTACGGATTTTGTATGGACTTGTACGGACTGTACGAATTGTACGGACCGTGCAAAATCCAGGATTCCCCAAAATGTCTTCAAACATCCTAAAATGAAGAAACAAGAATGTGCAAAACTCGGGATAAAGTATTTTCAGGATTTTGGGATCGTGCAAAACTCGGGTGCAAAAGGACATGGATAGCTGGCAATGAATCTAGCCAAAGGAGTGTCCCAATGCAACCTTATCCAACCGGTCAAAGCAAGGAGGGCTGGAGCAAGGCTGGCAATCTTATCCACATGGTCAAAAGGAGCCTCCAAGACTAAGCCCTTATTGGCTAGTTTGAATTAAAGCATTTCTATTGGTTGTTGCATTTTGAATTTACTTAGAGAAAACCCTAGATTTTTCTCTATAAATGTAATGCCTCATTATCAATGAAATGTTAGACCCTTTGGGGTCCCATTCTCTCATTCTCCATGAAATCTCTCTCATTTTATTCTCCTTAGTCTCATTTACATGCTTATTCTCTTAGTTCATACTTGCATATTCTCCATGTCATTTACATTATTCTCTCATGTTTAATCTCTTATATTCCGCATAATCTCTCTAATTCTTACATGGTATCAGAGCATTAAGGTCCTTAAATGCGTCCTTAATCTCTTTCTTCTTATTCTTTTATTTTCATACACTTTGTTAGCCTTTTTCACTCTGAGAGTTATTCCTCAAAACCATTGGTTCTTGAGTTGTGAAAGTTGCTAACTTAGTGTTTCTAGTGACAATGAAGAGAAATAAATGGGGGCTGTAGTGAAAAATTACATAAAAATGGAGATTAAAGGCTGTCTTAATTGCTTATTCATGGATTCGTCTAGTGCTTCCATTTTTTGGAAATGAATACACTTAGAACCATGATTTGCTGGTGCCTCATTCTATAATCTATTCCTTTTTAAGCCCCATTTTCATCTCCAAGTCATTTCTTGATTTTAAAGCTCAAACCACAATTTTTACAAAGTTAAAACCTTGGATTGTATTTTTCTTTCTTATGGAATGAAGAAATACGTAACTCCATCGTATTTTATGTTTTTGAGTTTTTTTAGTGGTTTGAAGCAATTTCAATTAGTGAACCATGATTAAAATTACTTGATTCTTATGGATTTAAGCATATTTAATCATGTTGTATCCGTGTTTTAAAGGTAGAGAACCTTGGTAAAACTTTGCTCTTATGAGTTTAAGTATAAAACTTTGATGAATCATAATCCTTGTTTTGTGGGAAGAGAACTTTGGTAAAGCTATGTTTCCATAAGCATAAGCATAAAGCCATGTTGAATCCAATTCCCATTGTTTTATGGGAAGAGAACTTTGGTAAAGCTATGTTTCCATAAGCATAAGCATAAAGCCATGTTGAATCCAAGTCCCATTTTTAAGGGAAGAGAACTTTGGTAAAGCTATGCCCCCATGAGCATAAGCATAAAGCCATGTTGAATCCAAGTGCCGTCTTGAAAAGAGAAGAGAACCTTGGTAAAGCTATGCTATTATGAGCATAAGCACAAAGCCTTGATGAATCCAAATCTCTTTGTTTTCAAATTCCAAAGGAAGAGAACCTCGTTGAATCCAAAAGCTAGAGAACCTTGATGAATCCAAATCCTTTGGTAGAAAATCTTGGACTACTTCCAAACATGTTTGAGTCCTAGGTTATTTTTTTCAATTTTTCTTAAAAATTCTTATTGGATTCCAATCTCTTCTGTACTTGTTTGTTTGGGAAGAGTGTTTTAAGGAATCCTTGGTTGTTCTATTTAAGAAAAGAAAAAAGAAGGGGTAGTGAACCTTGTTGAATCCGAAGCTAGGGAACCGAGATGGATCCAAATCCAAAGTTGGATGAGAGCCTCATTGAAACTCGAATGCTAGAGAACCTTGAGTGAATCCAAACCCTTAGAAACCAAAAGAAGTGAACCATGACCTATTTTGGCTCGTTGGAGTTAAAATTGAGAAGGCATGATGGATCCAAATTCTTTTGTGTTAAAAGAGGTGAACCATGACCTGATTTACTCATTGGAGTTAAAGTCAAGAAGGCATGATAAATCCAAACTCTTTTGGGATTAAAGAAGTGAACCATGGCCTGATTTACTCATAGAAGTTAAATCAAGAAGGCATGATGAATCCAAGTTCTTTAAATCCAAGTTTTCAAAAACATTGGACCTCTAGTATTTACTAAGTCCTTGGTAAAATTTTTCAAAAAAAAAAAAAGGGATGAATCTTAGTCAGTTTTCTTTCTTATGAATGAAAAACAATTAATGACATTGATTCATCCGGTTTTATTTTCTCAAAAGGATAGGCTTTGGTTTAAAGTTTTCCATTCTTGTTAAAACAAGTGGATAATTCCAAAGACCATCGCTAGAATCCAATCTCTTAAATGAGATAAAGTCCTTTGTGGTGAAGAGCCATGAAGAGAAAAATCCCAACCACTAACCTTTGTTTTTCTTAGGAATGGAAGAATGTGAGTGGTGGAAGAAGAGGTCAAATCTCAAGAAGATCGACCAATCAAAACAATGGTTCAACAACAAGTCACTATCCTAACCGGTTTAGCATAAAGGGCTACTCTCTAAACACTAATATTTTCCAATATACTTAGTGTACCAATTATTTTTTAATCTTGTTTCTTTAGTTTCTCTTATTTGCAATCTATCTTTCATCTAAACTTCCTTATCCCTCACGTTGAGTACTTTAAAATTTTAAATCTCATGATGAAGGTTTAGAGGAGGAAAGCGTGAATATTCTAACGGGGAAGTATTAGATAATGAAGAGGCCAAATGAAGATTAAATGAAGTAAAGAAGTATGATTGGTGACACAAGGAAGCTGTGGGAGTTAGTGTTCATTTGGTACCGGTTTGAAGTGTTCATCTTTTACGTTTTTCAAGCTTGCCTTTCAGAGTCCCTCCAACCAAGCTTGAGGGGGAGAAAGAACCGAAAAGAAGGCAAGAATCTTTAAGCAAACCAAGCCGAGTTGAGACTAGACCGCACCGCACTAAAAGATGTTGAAGGTTCGTGCTCACTCGTGGACAAGTTGATAGAGGGGCCACACCGTTGGAAACAAGTTGTAGGTTCGTGCTCACTTGTGGACGAGTTGATAGAGGGACCGCATCATAGGAGACAAATTGTCCCACTAGAAGACGGGCCACTTTACTAAAGATCAAAACCGGGTCACTTGCAAAGACAAGCTCGCAAAGACAAGGGCAATGGTTGAGACAAAGCAAAGAGGCATGTGAGTTGGAAACGAAGCTAAGGCATCTCCATCACCATGAAGAAAACCAAGTTGTATGGATCATACTCACCTTAAGGTTGGTTTATCTTTCGGAAGTGAGGAAAATAAGGAGATAAAATCAGAGCATACACAAGTGGTGCTCCCCAACCCAATAAATCAACAAAGAGGAAGAAACCAACATCCAAAGGAATTAGGTTGTTTCTATCCTCTCTCTCCATTTAAATTCTCTATGCAAAGTGTGATCATTTCTACCATTAAAATTGGAGTAAATTGATACATTTTGTCAATTTTTCTTGCAAGGAGCAATGTGCATAAAGGACTTCAAACCCAAAAGATCGTCTTTCCTTATTCTCAAGCCGATCGTGAGGGGGAGCATTCAAAGCATTGATCAAGATTTGGAGTCCACAAATGGTGAACCCAAGAAGGATGACCCGAGAGCTAAGACTCAAGCGTGGTGAACCCAAGAGGAAGACCGAAGTGATTACCAAAGAATGAAATCAACAAATCCTTGCAAGACTACAACAAGTGAAGATTAAGTTGCGACATTCTTCACAAAGGTTACAAGACCTTTTCATGTCCTTGGTCAAAGGTCCCCTAGATCCGTGAAGGCCATACTCTTTTTCCCTTATAAGGTTTTGTCCCAAAGGGTTTTCCTTATAAGGTTTTTAATGAGGTGGCACTCACGGGTCACTCCAAACTTAGCCTCCATTCTCAAGTTCACTATGGCTAAGTTTGAGGGGGAGTATTGATCAAGAAGACCAGCCAGGCCTTGCAAGACCAAACCATCCCGACCGTACGGATTTTGTACGGACTTGTACGGACTGTACGAATTGTACGGACCGTGCAAAATCCGGGATTCCCCAAAATGTCTTCAAACATCCTAAAATGAAGAAACAAAAATGTGCAAAACTCGGGATAAAGTATTTTCAGGATTTGGGGATCGTGCACAACTCGGGTGCAAAAGGACATGGATAGCTGGCAATGAATCTAGCCAAAGGAGTGTCCCAATGCAACCTTATCCAACCGGTCAAAGCAAGGAGGGTTGGAGCAAGGCTGGCAATCTTATCCACATGGTCAAAAGGAGCCTCCAAGACTAAGCCCTTATTGGCTAGTTTGAATTAAAGCATTTCTATTGGTTGTTGCATTTTGAATTTACTTAGAGAAAACCCTAGATTTTTCTCTATAAATGTAATGCCTCATTATCAATGAAATGTTAGACCCTTTGAGGTCCCATTCTCTCATTCTCCACGAAATCTCTCTCATTTTATTCTCCTTAGTCTCATTTACATGCTTATTCTCTTAGTACATACTTGCATATTCTCCATGTCATTTACATTATTCTCTCATGTTTAATCTCTTATATTCCGCATAATCTCTCTAATTCTTACAGTTTCATGGTCTCAATATCCTGAAAGTGTATATCATTAGGACCAAATATAGCATAACAATTCAAATCAGATGTAACTTTTTTTACGGATAACAAATTTGAAGTAAATTTAGGCATGTAGAAAGCGTTTGAATCTTTTCCAAATAACCTAAGATTTCCTACTCCATCAATTGGAATACTATCTCCATTTGCTATAATGACATTACCTACAGCCGGTTTTATGTTATTCATTAGATGTGCATCACTTATCATATGATGTGATGCACCAGAATCTACAATCAAAGGCTTTCAAATGTTTTGAGCATGAAGAGAGTTTCCAGAAACCATACCAGACCTACCAGCCTCTTTCAAGGCTTTGATGAGAGCTTCCAAATCTGATTTCCTCACAAATTCAGATTCTTGTTGATATGGCACCAAAGCTCTCATTTCTCCTTCTTCAGCCCTCTTGGATGTCACAGCCTGATTCCCAGCCACTTCTTGGGAGACATTAGCTCTTGGTTCCTTCCACCAGCTTGGTTTTAGATGAGGATGGAGCTTCCAGCATTTTTCCTTTGTGTGCCCCTCTTTCTTGCAATGCTTACAGATTGCATTTGATCCCACTTTCTTGTTCTGGTTTGATCCCAAAGGTTTGTAAAATCCTTTGTTTGCTTCACCCAACTCTACTTTGTTTGCCATAACCAGCTCGCCCTTTCCCCCAAATAGACCATGAGATCCTTGCTCCTTTTGTATCTTGGAGCACACTTCATCTAGGCTGGGGAGATTGTCTGCCCTAAGGAGGTGCTTAATGAGATCCTTGTAAGTTGGATTTAAGGTTAATAGCAGACCAAAGACCTTGTCTTGTTCGCGCCTCTCATTTAACACTAAAGGATCAATCGTGCTTGGCCTTAACATTTCTAGTTCAGCCCACAATGATCTGATTTTGCCAAAGTGCTTTGTAAACTCCAAATCTTCTTGGCTTAGATCATTGATAGCCTTCTTGACTTCATAGATTCTGCTCAAGTTTGAAGTATTCCCATACACGGTTTGAAGAGTATCCCACAATTCCTTTGCATTTTCACAGTAGGAGTAGGCTTCAAGGATGGATGCTTCAAGAGAGTTCTGGATGATTCTGAGCACCATTTGGTCCTCTTGGAACCACTTATCTTCATAATTACCGATGGCTTCTTCTCTATATTTTGGATCTTGTCCTTTCAAGACATGGCTCCAAAGCCCACGACCACATAGAGCTGTTCTTATCATTCTTGACCACAGCAAATAGTTGACACCCTTCAAGATGACTGAAATAACAATTGGTTTAGAGTTTTCCATGGTGTTTCAAGATTTATTCACCGGATAATTCTAATAACCAAAGGATTAAGAGATTTTCTCAAGAAAATATTAGAGAAGCTTCAAGAAATACACTTTTTCAGCCTTTTCACAACTCAAGAGTCAATGACTTTGAGGACTAAGTCTCAGAGTGAAAAAGGATTGACAAAGAGTATTCCCAGAATTTTAGAGTGAAAAAAGAAAATTTTAGAGAAGCTTCAAGAAATACACTTTTTCAGCCTTTCACAACTCAAGAGTCAATGACTTTGAGGACTAAGTCTCAGAGTGAAAAAGGATTGACAAAGAGTATTCCCAGAATTTTAAAAGAAGAGATTTGAAAATGGGATAACAAGAGCTTGATTTAGTTAAGAACCTTGCTCTGATACCATGTTGAATTTGCGGAATAGAAGATTATAGAGTTTGAGAGTGCTTGAAAGAGAAACGATAGAATGAGAGATAAAGAGAAGTTTCCATTAGAATTGATTAAGTGTTACAAAGGGTGTACAACATGTATATATAGAGGAGAGCCACGAAATTAAGAGGTGAAGAAGGGTTTCACAACATTCAAATTTCCCTCCAATCTCTTATTTGAAATTCAAACACATCTCCTTCCTTTTCACACTTCCCGAGACACCTACTTGTGCACCCAAAGTCTTCACCCTTCTAGAAGACTTTTTAATGGGCTTGCATATATTGAATAAAGCCTCTTCTCTTCTATGGGTCTTAAGCTAATGTATTCTCTCATTATTCAACAGTGTGAAGGTGAAGACACAATGTCCTTGCTTTTAAAGCTGGTTCAAGTCAAAGAGATTCAAAGGTTATTTAGAAGCTATCACACGATCCGAATGGCCGGGTGAGCTCGAGCTTGATCCTTGGATGTCTTCTTCATACTTCACAGCTAGTCGGCTTCTGGAGATGGTCAAACGTGGACTTCAATTAGGCTTAGGGTCTGGCTGTATAGAGAATCCAATGGAGACCCAATCCCTTGTAAATGCGCGCTCCCTTCCTTCTTTCGTGTGCGCTAGGGTTTGGGGCCCATCATCCCTTCCCTCTTCTATAATTTTCGTCCTCAAAACTTGCCCACACCTAATATAGAAACGAAACAACCTAGCAGGAAGCTGCTTCTTCAAGGCTTGATCCAGATATAGAGCTGAGAATTGGAGAGATTCTCTATCTAATCTTAAGCTGAATAATGGATAGAAGCATAGGTTTAGTGCTAGGAAACCTAAAGAGATGCTGGATCTAGGTTCCAACAATGGAGTGAAGGTGTATTGATGTGGTGAACCACAAGAATTGTGAAAGCTTCTTGATACAACCAGAACTTCAACACCGAGCTAGGCTTCTATGTGTCAAGGGTTTTGGCTCGAATAAATCTAGAATAAGAAAAAAGAAAAACTCTTCCATATTTGATTTCTAGTTCAGATCTAATCCTCATTATAGTCTGTTTAAGTCCCTTATTTATGAAGAGCCTACAGTCTGATGTTTACTTATTACACAAATGGCATAAAGAACCAACATATACCTAAGTTAGACCCCAAAGAAAGTATTAAATACTTAGGGAAATAAATCGAAAGCAAATGAAGACTTATTAGCGCAATGTCTTCATAAGAGATATGGTCTTCCCTTCCTTGTTTTCCTAGCTTGGCATGGATTATTTCCAAGCTGAACAAGAAAGAACATGAATAAGAAAGAAGAAAAACTCTTCTGCATTTGATTTCTAGTATAGATCTAATCCTCATTATAGTCTGTTTAAGTCCCTTATTTATGAAGAGCCTTCAGTATGAAGTTTACTTATTACACAAATGGCCCAAAGAACCAACATATACCTAAGTTGGACCCCCAAAGAAAGTATTAAATACTTAGGCAAATAAATCGAAAGGAAATGAAGACTTATTAGCGCAATGTCTTCATAAGGGATATGGTCTTCCCTTCCTTGCTTTCCAAGCTTGGCATGGATTATTTCCAATCTGAATATCAAGTGGAATGAAGTGTAGATATACTAGATCTTGCTGCCTCATTACAACCCCTCCGATAAACCTCATTGGACAAACCGAAGTAGGAAAAAGAGTAAAGTTCCTTCTAATGACTTAGGGGTGTCTTCACACAAGTGTGAAGGTGAAGAAAAAGTTTCCTTGCTTTTAAAGCTGGTTAAAGTCAAAGAGATTCAAAGGTTATTTAGAAGCTCTCACATGATCCGGATGGCCGGGTGAGCTCGGGCTTGATCCTTGGATGTCTTCTTCATACTTCACGGCTAGTCAGCTTCTAGAGATGGTCAGACATGGACTCCAATTAGGCTTAGGGTCTGGCTGTATAGAGAATCCAATAGAGACCCAATCCCTTGTAAATGCGCGCTCCCTTCCTTCTTTCGTGTGCACTAGGGCTTGGGGCCCATCATCCCTTCCCTCTTCTATTATTTTCGTCCTCAAAACTTGCCCACACCCTATATAGAAATAAAACAACCTAGAAGGAAGCTTTTTCTTCAAGGCTTGATCTGGATATGGAGCTGAGAATTGGAGAGATTCTCTATCTAACCTTAAGCTGAGTAATGGATAGAAGCGGAGGTTTGTTGAGAATATGGATGTGAAGGTGTGTGCACGTGAAATGAGAGGAGACAATATCAAAGGGAAAGAGTTAGCATGTATTCCAAGTGTGTTGGAATATGGTGAGAGCTCAGGAGTAAAAGGAGAAGGTATACCTTGCAAAACAAGTAATGAAGAGAAGAAGAATCAAGTCTTGCTTGCACATGAAATAAAGTGCCAATGAGTAGTTAAGATCAACTAAAACGAGACCAAACAAGAAGTAGAGAAGGAACTAGAGTGGTTAGAAGCAGACCAGTTTTTTCTCTTTCAGCACAAGTGGAGCAAGTTGCAAAGAGGAGTAGGTAGGAGCAGTTGGGAGAAGCATGGTTCGCCCATACTAGTCTAGAGGTGTTGGTGAGATGTTTTTCTCACTATAATTCTTGTAAATCGTGCATATATGTGAATTGTATGGTAAGAAGAAAGATACACACGAAATTATAAAGTTCTTCTCTAAAAACTTCTATTCATCATCTTCCTGTTAGATTTTAGAGATTATAAATGAGAGCTTTTGAGATAAAATAGAAGAAACACCATAGAAGAATATTAGAGAAGAATTTCTTATTGATCTTTGTGAAATACATAGCATATTTATAGGAGAATTACAAGGGAACCTAGGTTTAACTTTAATTTAAACCAGCCAATAGGAGTGTAGTCTTTGGGCGTCCTTGACCATGCCAGCCTGTTTCCAGCCCCTTCCTTGACCAAATGGATAAGAAGGAAGACCAAGGACAAGGCGCCAATGCACCTGGACACTCAAGTGGCTTGGTGCATGGTCCAAACGTTTCCAAGCTTCTAGAAGACTCTCGAAGGCTTCCTCAAATGTTCCGGAGGCTCGCTAAGGTTGTACGGTCTTGTACGGCCTTGTACGGATCCGTACGGACTTGTACGGACTTGTACGGATCCATACGGACTTGTACGGACACCCAAATCCAACCATCTTCCCTAAGCTCCCTTGATGATAAGCTTGATTAATACTCCCCCTCAAACTTAGCCGGAGTGTTGGAATGAAGGCTAAGTTTGGGAACCGGGACTACCACCTCATTAAAAACCTTACTAAGGAAAACCCAGTGGGACAAAACCTTGGTAAGGGAAAAAGAGTGTGGTCTTCCCGGAACAGGCAAGTATTATCAAGGATGAGTAAGGTCTACTAACCCAAGTTTGCTGTTGATGTGGTTGCAAACTTTGAGGCTAGCAGCCTTGGTGAAGATGTCAGCCAACTGGTCTTCACTCTTGGTGTAACATGGAAGTATCAATCCTTCTATGATCTTCTCTCTAACTTTGTGGCAGTCAATCTCAATGTGTTTGGTCCTCTCGTGAAATACTGGATTGGTTGCTATATGAATGGCTGCCTGATTGTCACAATGCATTGTGATGGGACTTGAAGTTTCTATGCCAAGATCCTTGAGAAGAGCCTTCAACCAAACTAATTCATTTGTCAGCTTCCTCATTGCTCTATATTCTGACTCCGCACTTGAGCATGACACAACCTTCTACTTCTTAGACTTCCAAGTTACTAGATTGCCTCCAATGAAAGTACAGTAGCCAGTTGTAGACTTCCTATCCATAGTGTCTCCCGCATAGTCCGCATCGCAGTATCCAACTATCTTAGTGTTGCCATTCTTCCCCATCCAAATTCCTTGGCCAGGTGAACCTTTGATGTATCTCAATATTCTTTCCACCATGTTCCAATGATGCACGGTTGGTTCCTTCATATGTTGGCTAACCTGATTCACAGCAAAACATAAGTCAGGCCGTGTAATAGTCAAATAGATAAGCTTACCAACTAGGCGCCGATATTGTGCTGGGTCTTCAAATGGCTTGTCAAGCGGATCATCTTCTTTCTCCCCCTTTCTCTTGACCTTGTAGCCATCTTCAAGTGGGGTCTTAGCTGGTTTGGATCCTAGCTTTCTTGTCTCCTGCAATAAATCAAGAGAATATTTCCTTTGTGATAGAAATAGGCCTTCCGAGGATCGGCATATCTCTATCCCTAGGAAATACTTAAGCTCTCCCAAGTCCTTGATATCAAAAACAGACTTAAGGAAGGATTTGGTTTCTTGAATCCCAACTTGATCACTACCTGAGATGATCAAGTCATCCACATAAACCAATACCACAATAAGCCCACGGGAGCTCTGGTGAGTGAACAAGGTATGGTCGGCTTCTGACCGGCTAAATCCTCGAGCAACAAGAGTGAAGCTCAGTTTATGATACCAGGCCCTTGGTGATTCCTTTAGATCATAAATTGCCTTTCTTAACCTTAGGACTTTTCCGGGGCTGATTGAGTGTTCTAATCCAGGTGGTGGAGTCATGTACACTTCTTCTTCCAATTCTCCTTGAAGAAAGGCATTCTTCACGTCCATTTGCCATAGATCCCATGATAGATTTGTGGCTAAGGACAAGATGACCCTAACTGTGTGAAGCTTTGCCACTGGCGCAAAAGTATCGGTATAATCAGCTCCATATGTCTGGGTGAAACCTCTGGCTACCAATCTGGCTTTGTACCGCTCAATCTCCCCATTAGATTGATATTTGATTGTAAATACCCACTTGGAACTTACTGCCTTCTTTCCCTTTGGAAGCTCAGTTTCATCCCAAGTATGATTCTTATCCATTGCCCCTATCTCAGCATCCACAGCAGCTAACCATTCTTTGTGTTCTTTTGCTTCTTCATAGGAGCTCGGAATTTGGTGTTGATCAATCTTTCCAAGGAATGCTTTGTGTTCTGATGGCAAGAGGGCAAGAGAACAAACCGCTTGGAGAGGATGAGCCACGGCTTGGCTGTTGTAATAGACCCTTGTTTGTTTCCAATGATCTGGTCCATACTTCAGCCTTGTACTTCTTCTAAGCTGAGGAGCACTAATTTCTTCACTCTCATGGTCTTGACTAACCATTGGCTCCATTCCTCCAATGGATTCTTCTTCATGATGAGCTTGGTCTTGATTACCATTATCCAAGTTGTTTGCTTCTTCTTCACTGTTATTTTCAGAATTTGGTCCTTCTTGTGGCTGATGATCTGGTTGCTCTTGATGAGAGTCTTTTGGAGCCGGATTTCCCAAATGATTGAGTAAGAACTCTAAGTTGGCGGTTATATCTGAAGGAGAACGGGCTAGGTCTTTAACGCTATCCCAATTTTGTTTCTTGTCAAAGTACCCTTGGTTTTCTATGAACTTCACGTCTCTTGAAACCAGGGTACACTTCCGGATGGGGTCATAGCACTTATACCCCTTTTGAGTGGTAGAATAGCCTATGAATACACATCTTGTGCTTTTGGCTTCTAGTTTGTCCCTCTGAGTACCTGGTACAAATACAAAATACAAACACCCAAGAACTCGTAAGTGATTGATATAGGGTTTATTGTGATTTAAAACTTCAAAGGGAGAGACGTCCTTTAGGACTCTTGTTGGAATTCGGTTGATAAGATAGCAAGCCGTCATGATTGCATCTCCCCAGAAGTTTCTTGGCAAGTTGGAATGGAACATCATAGCTCTAGCTACTTCCATGAGATGTCTATTCTTTCTTTCAGCTACACCATTTTGTTGAGGTGTGTATGGGCAGCTCGTTTGGTGGATTATTCCATGCTTAGCTAGGTGTTCTTTGAATTTGTGGCTTGTATATTCCCCTCCATTATCCGTTCGAAGTACCTTAGCATTTGTTTTGAATTGATTAGTAATGTAGTTCTGAAAATTAATGAAAGCGTCAAATACTCTATCTTTAGATGGCATTAAGGTGATCCAAGTGTATTTCGACTTTTCATCAATGAATGTCACAAAGTACTTATTATTATCTCTTGATAAACATGGGGAAGTCCATACATCCGAGTGGACCAAATCAAAACATTTTTCATATATGGTAGAGGACTTAGGAAATACACTTTTACAATGTTTTCCTAAAATACAAGACTCACAAACCGAGTTATTAAACGAAATATTAGGCAATATTATTTCCAAGGCATGCGAGTGAGGATGTCCCAATCTAGCGTGCCATATTGCATTAGAACTACTAGCTATGCATGAATTAAAACTTGATAAAGTAGGATTGCTTGAAGAATCTTCTAAGATGTATAAGTCTCCTTTTGTGTTTCCTTCTCCAAGAACCCTTCCGGTTTTAATATCCTAAAAATGGAAACTATTAGGCCCAAAGATAGCATAAGCATCAAGATCAGTAGTAGCTCTCTTAACCGATACAAGATTCAAAGTGAAAGATGGCATGTAGAAAGCTTGAGATTCTTTGTCAAATAGTTTTAAACTTCCTATTCCTTTAACCGGTATCCTATCACCATTAGCAATCACTACATTTCCACTAGCAGTTTTAATGTTACTAATCAAATTTGGATTACTAATCATGTGATGAGAAGCTCCAGAATCAATAACAAGAGAAGTGCTAGTCTTATTAGGTTTAGTAGCAAAGTATGTGATACCGGACTCCTTTAGTGCGGCGATGGATCGAATGAGTGCTTCTAAGTCTGACTTGCGCACCACGTCATTTGAATATGCTACCATGGCCATATCATCTCCTTGCTTCAAGCTTTCGGTTTGAGGTTGTTTTGTTGAGTTTGATGAGCTTGGCGTTTCTTGTGCTTGATGAGCTTGGAACTTTCTTGGCTTGAATTCCCTTGGATGCCAATCTTTGGGCTTGAGATGTGGATGAAGGATCCAGCAATCCTCCTTTGTATGACCATCCTTCTTGCAATGATCGCATGTTTTCCTATTCTTGCCTTTGTAGCCTTGATTTGGTTGGTAATTGCCCTTATTGGCCATTGGGAGTTCTTGTTTACCACTAAAGAGACCAAAGGACCCTTGTTCCTTTTTAATTTGTGCACAAACTTCATCAAGTCTAGGGAGCTTCTCCGATCTTAAGATATGCTTTATGAGGTCGTTAAACGCCGGATTGAGTGTGAGAAGCAAACCGAAGACCTTATCTTGTTCTCTTCTTTCTTCAATGATTGAAAAATCCTTTGTGCTTGGACGTAACATCTCTAATTCAGCCCAAAGAGATCTAAATTTCCCAAAGTGTTGAGTAAATTCTAGATCCTCTTGATTGAGATTGTTGATTGCCCTTTTTACTTCGAAGATCCGGGTCAAGTTGGAGATGTTCCCGTAGACATTCTTTAGTGTATCCCAAAGCTCCTTTGCAGTGTCACAATAGGAGTATGCCTCTAGGATTGATGGGTCTAGTGAGTTTTGAAGGAGACCCAAAACCGTTTGGTCTTCTTGAAACCATTTGATTTCCTCCTCGGTCTTGGTCTCATTTTCTTCATCTTGTGTGTCTTCTTTAGGGTTTTGTGTGATCTCAATGTGTCTCCACAAACCTCTTCCACACAAAGCAGTCTTAGTTGTTCTTGCCCACAGCAAGTAATTATTCCCTTTGAGGGTAACTGGAATGATCATGGTTTTTAGATTTTCCATGATTTTCTTGGTGTTTAATCACAAAGCTAGCAACTTTCTCAACTCAGCACCAATGGATTTGAGGAATTTCTCTCAGAGAGAAATGAGGCTAGCAACGTGAAAGGAAGAAAATGAAGTGAAAATCACAAAGCTAGCAACTTTCTCAACTCAGCACCAATGGATTTGAGGAATTTCTCTCAGAGAGAAATGAAGCTAGCAGCGTGAGAAAGGAGAAAATAAAGAAGAAAAACGTGGAGAATGAGTAGAAATGAGGAGAAATGATGGAGAAATGATGGAGAAATGATGGAGAATGATGGAGAATGATGGAGAATAACCAAGAATAAAGCAGAATAGATAGGAGCAAGATCAATGCTCTGATACCATGTTAGATTTTAGAGATTATAAATGAGAGCTTTTGAGATAAACTAGAAGAAACACCATAGAAGAATAATAGAGAAGAATTTCTTATTGATCTTTGTGAAATACATAGCATATTTATAGGAGAATTACAAGGGAACCTAGGTTTAACTTTAATTTGAACCAGCCAATAGGAGTGTAGTCTTTGGGCGTCCTTGACCATGCCAGCCTGTTTCCAGCCCCTTCCTTGACCAAATGGATAAGAAGGAAGACCAAGGACAAGGTGCCAATGCTCCTGGACACTCAAGTGGCTTGGTGCATGGTCCAAACGTTTCCAAGCTTCTAGAAGACTCTCGAAGGCTTCCTCAAATGTTCCGGAGGCTCGCTACGGTTGTACGGTCTTGTACGGCCTTGTACGGATCCGTACGGACTTGTGAGGACTTGTACGGATCCGTACGGACTTGTACAGACACCCAAATCCAACCATCTTCCCTAAGCTCCCTTGATGATAAGCTTGATTAATACTTCCTCAGTCCTATCTTCTAATCTTCCTCCCTTAAAATCACCTTCATATCCTCTAAAATCTACATTGTATCAGAGCAGTTAAGGTCCTAAACAAGATCTCAAACACGTTCATATCCCTCAAACACTTCAAATCACTCTGTTTATTTTCTTTCTCGTGTGTACTATTCACTAAAAAATTCAAGTAATGGAAAGCTCCAAGAATATGGTTCTACCGGTTATTCTCAAGGGGAATAACTATATTTTGTGGTCCAGGACCACAAAGACAGTCCTAAGAGGAAGAGGGCTGTGGGAGTATGTTGATAGCTTGGTGGGAAACGCTGAAGAAGGAAGGGCTGAAGATGGCGGTATGACAGAGAGGAAGCGGGAGCAAGAAGATGCTCAAGTCTTGGCTGCGCTTCAAAGCTCTCTTGAGCCATCTATACTGGTGGCCTATTCATACTGTGAGAACTCCAAGGAGCTATGGGAGACGCTCAAGGGAGTTTATGGAGACACCTCAAACATTTCAAGGATCTTTGAGGTGAAGAATGTAGATTTTAGAGAGTAGAATTGGATTTTTAATCTCTTGATTTTATTTCTTCTAAGCCATTTACAAGATATAGGCGAGCTAGATGAGAGAGAGTTACAGCCAATGCAATGAAATATCCACAAGGTAAATTACTAATCTCTACTTAGCCTAAAATGGTAAAAACATGCTTGGGAGGGACTTCCAAGTTTGCTCCTTTAGGCTGAGTGTTAGGGGCTGGCAACTGTCCACTGGTTCTTGGCATGGTTCATCTCAAGTCTTTGACTTTCAGACCTGGTCTTGTTTCAACCGAAATCCTTTGCCTCCAATTCCTTTCCAACAGCTAGTTTCCTCTTCTCTTTTGCCTTTGTCTAGCCTTCCCACACACACTATCTTTTCGTTTTCTTCAACACTCCCCCTCAAGGCTGGCTGGTAGGGATCTATTAAGCCAACCTTGGACTGTATATAGTTACTGACTAGAGATGTGGTTGCCTTGGTGAAGATATCTACCACTTGTTCTTCACTCTTGATGAACCTTGGAATCACAACTCCTCCTTGAATTTTTTCTCGAACAAAATGACAGTCTATCTCAATGTGTTTTATTCGCTCATGGAAAACTGGATTGGAGGCAATGTGTATGGCTGCTTGGTTATCACAATAGAGAGTGGTTGGTTTATCCTCATGTATTCCCAGATCTCTAAGCAAAGCTTTCAACTAGATCAACTCTTTTGTTACTTCTTTCATTGCCCGGTACTCTGCCTCAGCACTTGATAAGGCTGTTACCTTTTGTTTCTTACTTCTCCAAGTCACTAGATTACCTCCAACGAATGTGCAATATCCAGTAGTGGACTTCCTATCCATTTTATCACCTCCCCAATCTGCATCACAGTAGCCTACCAGCTCTGTGTTTCCACAACACTTAAGCCACACTCCCTTCCCGGGACTCCCTTTGAGATACCTTAGTATTCTTTCTACCATATTCCAATGATGCATTCTTGGGGCTTGCATATGTTGACTCACACGATTCACTGCAAAACTAATATCAGGACGTGTGATAGTCAAGTAGATTAATTTTCCCACTAGCCTTTGGTATTGTTTCACATCAGCCCATAGCTCCCCCTCAGGTACATCTTGGTACCCATCTTCAATAGGAGTCTTTGCAGGCCTTCCTCCAAGCTTTCCAGTCTCGGTTAAGAGATCCAGAGCATACTTCCTTTGAGAGATAAACATCCCTTCCTCCGACCTCATCATTTCAATTCCAAGGAAATATTTTAGCTCCCCTAAATCCTTTATGTCAAATGATTTTTTCAAGATTTCCTTGGTCCTTAGAATGCCCTCTTCATCATTACCAGTGATTATGATGTCATCAACATAAATCAAAATCACTATGATCCCCTTTTCTCCTCGTTTGGTGAATAGAGAGTGATCCGCTTCTGATTTTGTAAAATTCTCCTCTTCAAGGCAGCCACTTAATCTTTGGTACCAAGCTCTCGGGGACTGCTTGAGACCATAAATTGCCTTTCTTAGTTTACATACTTGGCCTTGCTTCTGGTCATATCCTTGAGGAGCCACCATGTAAACTTCTTCTTCTAAGTCTCCTTGCAAGAATGCATTT
Organism: Cardamine chenopodiifolia; assembly: GCA_963922655.1. Classification (NCBI taxonomy): domain Eukaryota; kingdom Viridiplantae; phylum Streptophyta; class Magnoliopsida; order Brassicales; family Brassicaceae; genus Cardamine; species Cardamine chenopodiifolia. The sequence continues at coordinate 8,196,381 of OZ000486.1, read as the reverse complement.
CTTACGTCCATTTGCCACAGCCCCCATGAGAGATTTATGGCAATCGACAAAAGAACTCGGACTGAGTGAAGTTTGGCAACCGGTGCAAATGTCTCGGTGTAGTCTTCCCCGTAGACTTGTGTATACCCCTTAGCCACCAGCCGAGCTTTGTACCTCTCTATCTCTCCTGTGCTCTTGTACTTAATCGTATAGACCCATCTACAGCCCACGGTTTTCTTTCCCTTAGGCAACTCCATCATGCTCCAAGTATTATTTCTGATCATTGAGGCAATTTCTTCTTCCATTGCCTCAACCCAAACTTTGCTTTTACAAGCTTCTTCATAGGTTATTGGTACTTGCTCATCAATTGCACTAAAAAATGTTTGATCCTTATCTGGTAAATGAATTTTAGAATAATAGGCTTCAATAGGATACCTTATGGTTGTAACGGCTAAATTTTCTTCTTGTGAGTTGTGTTGCTTAGTAGATGAGGGAGGGATGCTGTCGCCTATAGGATCAGGGTCAAAGCCTGCCGTACGCCCAGAACATCCCCTACTCACACTAAACAACGCCTCAGTCCTTGTGTTGTCTTGTTGAACCATAGATAGACCATTGAAGTAAACTCTCGTATTTTTCCAATTTTCCGGATCAAATTTTCTCCTCTGACTCCTTCTTAAGATAGGTTCTGGGGCTTGGGTTTCTTCACCCTCCTCATGCATCAGACCTTCCTCAGGGTCTATGGTCACTTCTTCTCCTTCTGGTTGATTTTTAGTCTCACTTGATTCTCCAAGAGCTGAATCACTTTCCTCGGAGATTTGAGACTCGTTTCTGTCTTCTTTACTTCATCTTCACTCCTATTAGAAGAAGTTTCCAAGTCATCCGTGCCTCTTCTCTGTCCATCTTCACTCACTAAAATGCTCCTTAGTACTTGTACCCTATCCAGACTTGAACTAACAATCTCCTCAAGGTCTTTCCAACTCTCACTTTGAAAATATCCATTCTCCTCTTCAAATTGGACTTCTCTTGACACATGAATCCTGTTAGTTTCTAGATTATAACACTTATACCCCTTTTGGGTACTTGAATATCCAACAAAGACACATCTCATACTTTTAGGCTCCAGCTTGCTTCTTTGTGACTCGGGGATAAGCACATAACACTTACTTCCAAATACTCGGAGATGATTGTGTTAGAATTAGAGAGATTAAGCATGAGAGAATAATGTAAATGACATGGAGAATATGCAAGTATGAACTAAGAGAATAAGCATGTAAATGAGACTAAGGAGAATAAAATGAGAGAGATTTCATGGAGAATGAGAGAATGGGACCCCAAAGGGTATATCATTTCATTGATAATGAGGCATTACATTTATAGAGAAAAATCTAGGGTTTTCTAAAAATACAACAACCAATGGGAATGCTTTAACTCAAACTAGCCAATGAGAGCTTAGTCTTGGAGGCTCTTTTTGACCATGTGGATAAGATTGCCAGCCTTGCTCCAGCCCTCCTTGCTTTGACCAGTTGGATAAGGTTGCATTGGGACACTCCTTTGGCTAGATTCATTGCCAGCTATATCCATGTCCTTTTGCACCCGAGTTTTGCACGATCCCCAAATCCTGAAAATACTTTATCCCGAGTTTTGCACATTCTTGTTTCTTCTTTTTAGGATGTTTGGAGACATTTTGAGGAATCCCGGATTTTGCACGGTCCGTACAATCCGTACAAGTCCGTATATTTTAGGGAATCCCGGATTTTGCACGATCGGGTTAGTTTGGTCTTGCAAGGACTGGCTGGTCTTCTTGATCAATACTCCCCCTCAAACTTAGCCATAGTGAACTCGAGAATGGAGGCTAAGTTTGGAGTGACCGTGAGTGCCACCTCATTAAAAACCTTATAAGGAAAACCCCTTGGGACAAAACATTATAAGGGAAAAAGAGTATGGCCTTCACGGATCTAGGGGACCTTTGACCAAGGGCATGAAAAGGTCTTGTAACCTTTGTGAAGAATGTCGCCATTTAATCTTGACTTGTTGTAGTCTTGCAAGGATTTGTTGATTTCATTCTTTGGTAATCACTTCGGTCTTCCTCTTGGGTTCACCACGCTTGAATCTTAGTTCTCGGGTCATCCTTCTCGGGTTCACCATTTGTTGATTCCAAATCTTGATCAATGCTTCGAATGCTCCCTCTCACGATCGGCTTGAGAATAAGGAAAGACGATCTTTTGGGTTTGAAGTCCTTTATGCACATTGTTCCTTGCAAGAAAAATTGACAAACAAAGTGTATCAATTTACTCCAATTTTAATGGTAGAAATGATCACACTTTGCATAGAGAATTTTAATGGAGGGAGGGGATAGAAACAACCTGATTCCTTTGGATGGTGGTTTCTTCCTCTTTGTTGATTTATTGGGTTGAGGAGCACCACTTTTGTATGCTCTAATTTTATCTTCTTATTCCCCTCACTTCTGAAAGATAAACCAGCCTTAAGGTTAGTGTGATCCATACATCTTGGTTCTCTTCATGGTGATGGAGATGCCTTAGCTTCGTTTCCAACTCGCATGCCTCCTTGCTTTGTCTCAACCGTTGCCCTTGTCTTTGCGAGCTTATCTTTGTAAGCTTGTCTTTGCAAGTGACCCGGTTTTGATCTCTAGTCAAGTTGCCCGTCTTCTAGTGGGACAATTTGTCTTCTATGATGCGGTCCCTCTATCAACTCGTCCACAAGTGAGCACGAACCTACAACTTGTTCCCAACGGTGTGGCCCCTCTATCAACTTGTCCACGAGTGAGCACGTACCTTCAACATCTTTTAGTGCGGTGCGGTCTAGTATCAACTCGGCTTCATTTGCTTGAAGAATCTTGTCTTCTTTGACATCATTTTTTCTTTTCCTTTTTCTTTGGCATCCTTCACCTTTTTTTCGGTTCTTTCTCCCCCTCAAGCTTGGTTGGAGGGACTCCGAAAGGCAAGCTTGAAAAACATAAAAGAGGAACACTTCAAACCGGTGCCAAATGAACACTAACTTCCACAACTTCCTTATGTCACCAATCATACTTCTTTACTTCATTTAATCTTCATTTGACCTCTTCATCATCTAATACTTCCCCGTTAGAATATTCACGCTTTCCTCCTCTAAACCTTCATCATGAGATTTAAAATTTTAAAGTACTCAACGTGAGGGATAAGAAAGTTTAGATGAAAGATAGATTGCAAATAAGAGAAACTAAAGAAACAAGATTAAACAATAATTGGTACACTAAGAATATTGAAAAAGATGAATGTTTAGAGAGCAGCCCTTTATGCTAAACCGGTTAAGATAGTGACTTGTTGAATCATTTTTTTTTTTGATTGGTCGATCTTCTTGAGATTCGACCTCTTCTTCCACCACTCACATTCTTCCATTCCTAAGAAGAAGAAAAAAAAGGTTAGTGGTTGGGATTTTTTTTTTCTCTTCATGGCTCTTCACCACAAAGGACTTTTCCTCTCATTTGAGAGATCGGATTCTAGCAATGGTCTTTGGAATTATCCACTTGTTTAACAAGAATGGAAAACTTCAAAGCAGAGCCTATCCTTTTGAGAAAACCAAACTGGATGAATCAATGTCATTAATTGTTTTTCATTCATAAGAAAGAAAACTGACTAACATTCATTCTTTTTTTTTTTTTTTTTTTTTTTTTAAAAAAATTTCCAAGGACTTGAGAATTACTAGAGGTCCAAGGTTTTTGAAAAACTTGGATTTAAAGAACTTGGATTCATCATGCCTTCTTGATTTAACTCCAATGAGTAAATCAGGCCATGGTTCACTTCTTTATTTCCAAAAGAGTTAGGATTCATCATGCCTTCTTGATTTTAACTCCAAGGAGTAAATCAGGTCATGGTTCACCTCTTTTAATCCAAAAGAATTTGGATTCATCATGCCTTCTCAATTTTAACTCCAATGAGCAAAATAGGCCATGGTTCACTTCTTTTGGTTTCTAAGGGTTTGGATTCACTCAAGGTTCTCCAGCATTCGAGTTTCAACGAGGCTCTCATCCAACTTTGGATTTGGATCCATCTCGGTTCCCTAGCTTTGGATTCAACAAGGTTCACTACCCTCCCTTTTTTTTTTCTTAAATAGAACAAACAAGGATTTCTTAAAACACTCTTCCCAAACAAACAAGTACAGAAGAGATTGGAATCCAATAAGAATATTTAAGAAAAAATTGAAAAAAATAACCTAGGACTCAAAAATGTTTGAAAGTAGTCCAAGATTTTCTACCAAAGGATTTGGATTCATCAAGGTTCTCTAGCTTTTAGATTCAACGAGGTTCTCTTTCTTTGGTAATTTGAAAACAAAGAGATTTGGATTCATCAAGGCTTTGTGCTTATGCTCATAATAACATAGCTTTACCAAGGTTCTCTTCTCTTTTAAAGAAAAAATGGGACTTGGATTCAACATGGCTTTATGCTTATGATTATGGAAACATAGCTTTACCAAAGTTCTCTTCCCATAAAACAAGGATTAGGATTCATCAAGGTTTTATACTTAAACTCATAAGAGCAAAGTTTTACCAAGGTTCTCTACCTTTAAAACCCGGATACAACATGATTAAATATGTTTCAATCCATAAGAATCAAGCAATTTTAATCATGGTTCACTAATTGAATTGCTTCAAACCACTAAAAACAACTCAAAAACATAAAATACAATGGACTTACGTATCTCTTCATTCCATAAGAAAGAAAAATACAATCCAAGGTTTTAGTTTTGTAAAAATTGTGGTTTGAGCTTTAAAATCAACAAATGACTTGGAGATGAAAATGGGGCTTAAAAAGAATAGATTATAAAATGAGGCACCAACAAATCATGGTTCTAAGTGTATTCATTTCCAAAAAATAGAAGCACTAGAAGAATCCATGAATAAGCAAGTAAGACAGCCTTTAATCTCCCTTATTATGTAGCTTTTCACTACAGCCCCATTTATTACTCTTCATTGTCACTAAAAACATAAGTTAGCAACTTTCACAACTCAAGAACCAATGGTTTTGAGGAATAACTCTCAGAGTGAAAGAGGCTAACAAAGTGTATGAAAATCAAAAAATAAGAAGAATGAGATTAAGGAGACATTTAAGGACCTTAATGCTCTGATACCATGTTAGAATTAGAGAGATTAAGCATGAGAGAATAATGTAAATGACATGTAGAATATGCAAGTATGAACTAAGAGAATAAGCATGTAAATGAGACTAAGGAGAATAAAATGAGAGAGATTTCATGGAGAATGAGAGAATGGGACCCCAAAGGGTATATCATTTCATTGATAATGAGGCATTACATTTATAGAGAAAAATCTAGGGTTTTCTAAAAATGCAACAACCAATGGGAATGCTTTAATTCAAACTAGCCAATGAGAGCTTAGTCTTGGAGGCTCTTTTTGACCATGTGGATAAGATTGCCAGCCTTGCTCCAGCCCTCCTTGCTTTGACCAGTTGGATAAGGTTGCATTGGGACACTCCTTTGGCTAGATTCATTGCCAGCTATATCCATGTCCTTTTGCACCCGAGTTTTGCACGATCCCCAAATCCTGAAAATACTTTATCCCGAGTTTTGCACATTCTTGTTTCTTCTTTTTAGGATGTTTGGAGACATTTTGAGGAATCCCGGATTTTGCACGGTCCGTACAATCCGTACAAGTCCGTATATTTTAGGGAATCCCGGATTTTGCACGGTCGGGTTAGTTTGGTCTTGCAAGGCCTGGCTGGTCTTCTTGATCAATAGATTGATGTTAGGCTTTACTCCATTAAGCACCTCATATGGAGACTTGTTGTTTAGGTTTGGTGTTGGTAACCGATTGATGACATAACAAGCTGTCATTATGGCATCTCCCCAAAAGCTTTTTGGAACTTTCCGATCAAACAGCATGCTTCTAGCTACCTCCAACAAATGCCTATTCTTCCTTTCCGATACTCCATTTTGCTGAGGAGTATAAGCACATGAGGTTTGGTGCACTATTCCATTTTCTTCCACAAAATTCTTGAACTGATTACTCAGGTATTCTCCCCCATTATCACTCCTTAGAATTTTGATCTTGGTTTCAAATTGTATTTCGACATACTTGTAGAATTTGGCAAAGGATTCAAATACTTGGCTCTTGGAACTTAGGAGTGTCACCCACGTATACTTGGACTTTTCATCAATAAAAGAGACAAAATACTTATATTGATCTTTGGAGATACATGGAGTTGTCCATACATCAGAGTGAATCAGCTCAAAGCACTTAGCATACTTAGTTGTGGAATCCGGAAAACTACTCCTACATTGCTTGCCTAACACACAAGCTTCACATCCTTTATTGTCTTCGGTGATATTGGGCAAGATCATGCTGAGCATCTTGTTGCTTGGGTGACCTAGCCGTGAGTGCCATAAAGATCTTGAACCAACTTCACTCAGACCACAAGACTTCACTACATCTTGCTCCTCTTTATTCAAAACATACAGCCCACCTTTAACTCCTCCTTCTCCAATCACTTCCTTAGTATTATTGTCCTGAAACTGAACTTCATTAGATCCAAAAATAACTTTGCAATTCAGGTCTTGAGTAGCCTTGTGCACCGACAACAGATTGGTGGTGAATTCGGGAACAAACAAAGCCTTAGTGTTTTTTCTAAACAATTCCAAATCACCAATTCCTTTTATGGGGACTTCTTTACCATTAGCTATCCTAACAGTTCCACCATGATGTTTTATATTTGCTAATAAACCTTCATCTCTAATCATGTGGTGACTTGCACCTGAGTCTACAATAACCTTTTTACCAAGTTTAGAAGCTATGTAGCTCTTACCAGAATCAGCTAGTTTGGAGATGCTTTTGATGAGGGCTTCCAGGTCCGATTTCCTCACTAAGCCATCATCTCCTACACTTGCACTTCCAGCAAAAATCCTTGTTCCCTGACCAACTCCTTGGTTACTTCCTCTCAGCCTTGCTGGCTTCAAATGTGGGTGAAGGGTCCAACACTTTTCTTTTGTGTGCCCTCTCATCTTGCAATGTTCACATTCCAAGTTCCTCCTTTCACCATAGCTTTGGTTTCTTTGTGCCACATGCGCTATCTCACTTGTTGGCTTGAATAAGCATCTAGCTCCCTCTTCTTTTTGAATCTGTTGACATACTTCATTTAGAGTTGGAAGTTTGTCAAACCTCAAAATATGCTGAATGAGGCTCTTGTATGAATCATTGAGCGTGAGCAATAATCCAAATACTTGGTCTTGCTCTCTCCTCTCATTCAGCTCTTTGGGATCATTTGTTGCCGGCCTAAGCATCTCCAGCTCTGCCCACAGCCCTCTAAACATTCCAAACAGATCCTTGAATGCCTTCCCCTCTTGCTGAAGATCATTCAGGGCTTTCTTAACTTCAAAAACCCTTGAGATATTTGACATATCTCCATACACTCCTTTGAGTGTTTCCCACAGCTCCTTGGCTGTCTCACAATAGGAGTAACCAGCCAAGATTGATGGCTCAAGAGAGCTCTGAAGTGCTGCAAGGACCTGTTGGTCCTCTTGCTCCCATTTCTTCTCCTTTGTACTGCCATCACTAGCTTCACTTCCTTCAACAGCTCCTTCTGAGATTTCCACATATCCCCACAGCCCTCTACTTCTCAAGGCTGTCTTCGTGGTCCTTGACCACAAGAGGTAGTTGTTTCCCTTGAAAACAACTGGTAGTATCATCTGCTTTTGCATCTCCATAGTTTTTAGCAAAGAAATGTCTGGTAAGTAAAACTGAAAGAAAGAAGAGATTTATAAACGAAAAAAGGGGATTTCAAAGAGATTAGAAGAAATTAGATGATAAAACCGAGTTTAAGAACTTGTTATAGATCTTAATTGCTCTGATACCATGTAGATTTTAGAGAGTAGAATTAGATTTTTAATCTCTTGATTTTATTTCTTCTAAGCCATTTACAAGATATAGGCGAGCTAGATGAGAGAGAGTTACAGCCAATGCAATGAAATATCCACAAGGTAAATTACTAATCTCTACTTAGCCTAAAATGGCAAAAACATGCTTGGGAGGGACTTCCAAGTTTGCTCCTTTAGGCTGAGTGTTAGGGGCTGGCAACTGTCCACTGGTTCTTGGCATGGTTCATCTCAAGTCTTTGACTTTCAGACCTGGTCTTGTTTCTGTTAGATTTTAGAGATTATAAATGAGAGCTTTTGAGATAAACTAGAAGAAACACCATAGTAGAATATTAGAGAAGAATTTCTTATTGATCTTTGTGAAATACATAGCATATTTATAGGAGAATTACAAGGGAACCTAGGTTTAACTTTAATTTGAACCAGCCAATAGGAGTGTAGTCTTTGGGCGTCCTTGACCATGCCAGCCTGTTTCCAGCTCCTTCCTTGACCAAATGGATAAGAAGGAAGACCAAGGACAAGGTGCCAATGCACCTGGACACTCAAGTGGCTTGGTGCATGGTCCAAACGTTTCCAAGCTTCTAAAAGACTCTCAAAGGCTTCCTCAAATGTTCTGGAGGCTCGCTAAGGTTGTACGGTCTTGTACGGCCTTGTATGGATCCGTACGGACTTGTACGGACTTGTACGGATCCGTACGGACTTGTACGGACACCCAAATCCAACCATCTTTCCTAAGCTCCCTTGATAATAAGCTTGATTAATACTCCCCCTCAAACTTAGCCGGAGTGTTGGAATGAAGGCTAAGTTTGGGAACCGGGACTTACACCTCATTAAAAACCTTACCAAGGAAAACCCAGTGGGACAAAACCTTGGTAAGGGAAAAAGAGTGTGGTCTTCCCGGAACAGGCAAGTATTATCAAGGATGAGCAAGGTCTACTAACCCAAGTTTGCTGTGGATGTGGTTGCAAAATTTGAGGCTAGCAGCCTTGGTGAAGATGTCAGCCAATTGGTCTTCACTCTTGGTGTAACATGGAAGTATCACTCCTTCTATGATCTTCTCTCTAACTTTGTGGCAGTCAATCTCAATGTGCTTGGTCCTCTCGTGAAATACTGGATTGGTTGCTACATGAATGGCTGCCTGATTGTCACAATGCATTGTGATGGGACTTGAAGTTTCTATGCCAAGATCCTTGAGAAGAGCCTTCAACCAAACTAATTCATTTGTCAGCTTCCTCATTGCTCTATATTCTGACTCCGCACTTGAGCATGACACAACCTTCTACTTCTTAGACTTCCAAGTTACTAGATTGCCTCCAATGAAAGTACAGTAGCCAGTTGTAGACTTCCTATCCATAGTGTCTCCCGCATAGTCCGCATCGCAGTATCCAACTATCTTAGTGTTGCCATTCTTCCCCATCCAAATTCCTTGGCCAGGTGAACCTTTGATGTATCTCAATATTCTTTCCACCATGTTCCAATGATGCACGGTTGGTTCTTTCATATGTTGGCTAACCTGATTCACAGCAAAACATAAGTCAGGCCGTGTAATAGTCAAATAGATGAGCTTACCAACTAGGCGCCGATATTGTGCTGGGTCTTCAAATGGCTTGTCAAGCGGATCATCTTCTTTCTCCCCCTTTCTCTTGACCTTGTAGCCATCTTCAAGTGGGGTCTTAGCTGGTTTGGATCCTAGCTTTCTTGTCTCCTGCAATAAATCAAGAGAATATTTCCTTTGTGATAGAAATAGGCCTTCCGAGGATCGGCATATCTCTATCCCTAGGAAATACTTAAGCTCTCCCAAGTCCTTGATATCAAAAACAGACTTAAGGAAGGATTTGGTTTCTTGAATCCCAACTTGATCACTACCTGAGATGATCAAGTCATCCACATAAACCAATACCACAATAAGCCCACGGGAGCTCTGGTGAGTGAACAAGGTATGGTCGGCTTCTGACCGGCTAAATCCTCGAGCAACAAGAGTGAAGCTCAGTTTATGATACCAGGCCCTTGGTGATTACTTTAGACCATAAATTGCCTTTCTTAACCTTAGGACTTTTCCGGGGTGATTGAGTGTTCTAATCCAGGTGGTGGAGTCATGTACACTTCTTCTTCCAATTCTCCTTGAAAAAAGGTGTTCTTCACGTCCATTTGCCATAGATCCCATGATAGATTTGTGGCTAAGGACAAGATGACCCTAACTGTGTGAAGCTTTGCCACTGGCGCAAAAGTATCGGTATAATCAGCTCCATATGTCTGGGTGAAACCTCTGGCTACCAATCTGGCTTTGTACCGCTCAATCTCCCCATTAGATTGATATTTGATTGTAAATACCCACTTGGAACTTACTGCCTTCTTTCCCTTTGGAAGCTCAGTTTCATCCCAAGTATGATTCTTATCCATTGCCCCTATCTCAGCATCCACAGCAGCTAACCATTCTTTGTGTTCTTTTGCTTCTTCATATGAGCTCGGAATTTGGTGTTGATCAATCTTTCCAAGGAATGCTTTGTGTTCTGATGGCAAGAGGGCAAGAGAACAAACCGCTTGGAGAGGATGAGCCACGGCTTGGCTGTTGTAATAGACCCTTGTTTGTTTCCAATGATCTGATCCATACTTCAGCCTTGTACTTCTTCTAAGCTGAGGAGCACTAATTTCTTCACTCTCATGGTCTTGACTAACCATTGGCTCCATTCCTCCAATGGATTCTTCTTCATGATGAGCTTGGTCTTGATTACCATTATCCAAGTTGTTTGCTTCTTCTTCATTGTTATTTTCAGAATTTGGTCCTTCTTGTGGCTGATGATCTGGTTGCTCTTGATGAGAGTCTCTTGGAGCCGGATTTCCCAAATGATTGAGTAAGAACTCTAAGCTGGCGGTTCTATCTGAAGGAGAACGGGCTAGGTCTTTAACGCTATCCCAATTTTGTTTCTTGTCAAAGTACCCTTGATTTTCTATGAACTTCACGTCTCTTGAAACCAGGGTACACTTCCGGATGGGGTCATAGCACTTATACCCCTTTTGAGTGGTAGAATAGCCTATGAATACACATCTTGTGCTTTTGGCTTCTAGTTTGTCCCTCTGAGTACCTGGGACAAATAGAAAACACAAACACCCAAGAACTCGTAAGTGATTGATATAGGGTTTATTGTGATTTAAAACTTCAAAGGGAGAGACGTCCTTTAGGACTCTTGTTGGTATTCGGTTGATAAGATAGCAAGCCGTCATGACTGCATCTCCCTAGAAGTTTCTTAGCAAGTTGGAATGGAACATCATAGCTCTAGCTACTTCCATGAGATGTCTATTCTTTCTTTCAGCTACACCATTTTGTTAAGGTGTGTATGGGCAGCTCGTTTGGTGGATTATTCCATGCTTAGCTAGGTGTTCTTTGAATTTGTGGCTTGTATATTCCCCTCCATTATCCGTTCGAAGTACCTTAACATTTGTTTTGAATTGATTAGTAATGTAGTTATGAAAATTAATGAAAGCGTCAAATACTCTATCTTTAGATGGCATTAAGGTGATCCAAGTGTATTTCGACTTTTCATCAATGAATGTCACAAAGTACTTATTATTATCTCTTGATAAACATGGGGAAGTCCATACATCCAAGTGGACCAAATCAAAACATTTTTCATATATGGTAGAGGACTTAGGAAATACACTTTTACAATGTTTTCCTAAAATACAAGACTCACAAACCGAGTTATTAAACGAAATATTAGGCAATATTATTTCCAAGGCACGCGAGTGAGGATGTCCCAATCTAGCGTGCCATATTGCATTAGAACTACTAGCTATGCATGAATTAAAACTTGATAAAGTAGGATTGCTTGAAGAATCTTCTAAGATGTATAAGTCTCCTTTTGTGTTTCCTTCTCCAAGAACCCTTCCGGTTTTAATATCCTGAAAATGGAAACTATTAGGCCCAAAGATAGCATAAGCATCAAGATCAGTAGTAGCTCTCTTAACCGATACAAGATTCAAAGTGAAAGATGGCATGTAGAAAGCTTGAGATTCTTTGTCAAATAGTTTTAAACTTCCTATTCCTTTAACCGGTATCCTATCACCATTAGCAATCACTACATTTCCACTAGCAGTTTTAATGTTACTAATCAAATTTGGATTACTAATCATGTGATGAGAAGCTCCAGAATCAATAACAAGAGAAGTGCTAGTCTTATTAGGTTTAGTAGCAAAGTATGTGATATCGGACTCCTTTAGTGCGGCGATGGATCGAATGAGTGCTTCTAAGTCTGACTTGCGCACCACGTCATTTGAATATGCTACCATGGCCATCTCATCTCCTTGCTTCAAGCTTTCGGTTTGAGGTTGTTTTGTTGAGTTTGATGAGCTTGGCGTTTTTTGTGCTTGGTGAGCTTGGAACTTTCTTGGCTTGAATTCCCTTGGATGCCAATCTTTGGGCTTGAGATGTGGATGAAGGATCCAGCAATCCTCCTTTGTATGACCATCCTTCTTGCAATGATCGCATGTTTTCCTATTCTTGCCTTTGTAGCCTTGATTTGGTTGGTAATTGCCCTTATTGGCCATTGGGAGTTCTTGTTTACCACTAAAGAGACCAAAGGACCCTTGTTCCTTTTGAATTTGTGCACAAACTTCATCAAGTCTAGGGAGCTTCTCCGATCTTAAGATATGCTTTATGAGGTCGTTAAACGCCGGATTGAGTGTGAGAAGCAAACCGAAGACCTTATCTTGTTCTCTTCTTTCTTCAATGATTGAAAAATCCTTTGTGCTTGGACGTAACATCTCTAATTCAGCCCAAAGAGATCTAAATTTCCCAAAGTGTTGAGTAAATTCTAGATCCTCTTGATTGAGATTGTTGATTGCCCTTTTTACTTCGAAGACCCGGGTCAAGTTGGAGATGTTCCCGTAGACATTCTTTAGTGTATCCCAAAGCTCCTTTGCAGTGTCACAATAGGAGTATGCCTCTAGGATTGATGGGTCTAGTGAGTTTTGAAGGAGACCCAAAACCGTTTGGCCTTCTTGAAACCATTTGATTTCCTCCTCGGTCTTGGTCTCATTTTCTTCATCTTGTGTGTCTTCTTTAGGGTTTTGTGTGATCTCAATGTGTCTCCACAAACCTCTTCCACACAAAGCAGTCTTAGTTGTTCTTGCCCACAGCAAGTAATTATTCCCTTTGAGGGTAACCGGAATGATCATGGTTTTTAGATTTTCCATGATTTTCTTGGTGTTTAATCACAAAGCTAGCAACTTTCTCAACTCAGCACCAATGGATTTGAGGAATTTCTCTCAGAGAGAAATGAGGCTAGCAACGTGAAAGGAAGAAAATGAAGTGAAAATCACAAAGCTAGCAACTTTCTCAACTCAGCACCAATGGATTTGAGGAATTTCTCTCAGAGAGAAATGAAGCTAGCAGCGTGAGAAAGGAGAAAATAAAGAAGAAAAACGTGGAGAATGAGTAGAAATGACAAGAACTGATGGAGAAATGATGGAGAATGATGGAGAATGATGGAGAATAACCAAGAATAAAGCAGAATAGATAGGAGCAAGATCAATGCTCTGATACCATGTTAGATTTTAGAGATTATAAATGAGAGCTTTTGAGATATAAACTAGAAGAAACCCCATAGTAGAATATTAGAGAAGAATTTCTTATTGATCTTTGTGAAATACATAGCATATTTATAGGAGAATTACAAGGGAACCTAGGTTTAACTTTAATTTGAACCAGCCAATAGGAGTGTAGTCTTTGGGCGTCCTTGACCATGCCAGCCTGTTTCCAGCCCCTTCCTTGACCAAATGGATAAGAAGGAAGACCAAGGACAAGGTGCCAATGCACCTGGACACTCAAGTGGCTTGGTGCATGGTCCAAACGTTTATCAGTTCTCCATCAGTTCTTGTCATTTCTAGTCATTCTCCAAGCTTTTATTCTTTATTTTCTCCTTTCTCACGCTGCTAGCTTCATTTCTCTTTGAGAGAAATTCCTCAAATCCATTGGTGCTGAGTTGAGAAAGTTGCTAGCTTTGTGATTTTCACTTCTTTTTCTTCCTTTCACGTTGCTAGCTTCATTTCTCTCTGAGAGAAATTCCTCAAATCCATTGGTACTGAGTTGAGAAAGTTGCTAGCTTTGTGATTAAACACCAAGAAGATCATGTAAAATCTAAAAACCATGATCATTCCGGTTACACTCAAAGGGATCAATTACTTGCTGTGGGCAAGAACAACAAAGACTGCTTTGTGTGGAAGAGGTTTGTGGAGACACATTGAGATCACACAAATGTTGAATTTGCGGAATAGAAGATTAGAGAGTTTGAGAGTGCTTGAAAGAGAAACTATAGAATGAGAGATAAAGAGAAGTTTCCATTAGAATTAATTAAGTGTTACAAAGGGTGTACAACATGTATATATAGAGGGGAGCCACGAAAATAGAAGGTGTAGAAGGGTTTCACAACATTCAAATTTCCCTCCAATCTTTTATTTGAAATTCAAACACATCTCCTTCCTTTTCACACTTCCCGAGACACCCACTTGTGCACCCAAAGTCTTCACCCTTCTAGAAGACTTCTTAATGGACTTGCATATGTTGAATAAGGCCTATTCTCTTCATTGGGTCTTAAGCTAATGTATTCTCTCATTATTCAACACTCCCCCTCAAGCTTAATCGTAGAGAAACCAAAGGTTAAGCTTGGAACCATGATGACCCACCTCATTAAAAACCTTAGTATGGAAAACCTCATGGGACAAAACCATACTAAGGGAAAAAGAGTGTGGACTCCATGGTTAAGGAAATCATGGCCGAGACATATCTATGAGTCCAAGCTTTGAATGGATGAACTCACACACTTTTAAACTCGCTGCCTTGGTAAAAATGTCTGCCAATTGTTCTGAACTCCTTGTAAAACATGGAAGAATGACCCTTTTCTCCACCATCTCTCGTACCTTGTGACAATCCACTTCAATATGTTTTGTCCTCTCATGGAACACTGAGTTGGACGCAATGTGAATAGCAGCTTGGTTGTCACAATGCATTGTGATTGGATCTGGTGATTCAGTGCCCAAATCCTTGAGAAGAGCTTTAAGCCATGTTAGCTCATTTGTGAGCTTCCTCATTGCTCTATACTCAGCTTCAGCACTTGAACATGACACAACCTTTTGTTTCTTGCTCTTCCAAGTGACACGGTTACCTCCAATGAATGTGCAATACCCAGTGGTGGATCTTCTATCCGTTTTGTCTCCAGCCCAGTCAGCATCACAATAACCCACAATTTCTATGCTTTTGTTACAACCCATCCAAATGCCTTGACCTGGAGCTCCTTTGAGATATTTGAGAATCCGATCCACCATGCTCCAATGGTGCACTTTTGGAGCTTGCATATGTTGACTCACCTGGTTCACAGCAAAACACAAATCAGGACGAGTTATGGTAAGATAAATCAACTTACCAACCATTCTCCGATATTGCTTGACATCTTCAAAAGGTTTATCTTCAAGCTCCCCCTCTCGTATGACTTTGTATCCTTCTTCTAAGGAAGTCTTTGCTGGTTTGGCTCCTAGCTTTCCTGCCCCAGCCAATAGATCAAGAGTGTACTTCCTTTGGGATAAGAAGAGTCCTTCATTGGACCTATAGACTTCAATCCCTAGAAAATATTTCAACTCTCCAAGATCTTTAATATCAAACACAGATTTTAAATATGCTTTTGTATCTTTAATACCTACCTTGTCATTCCCAGAGATGATAATATCATCCACATAAATGAGAATGACTACAATACCTTCTTGGCTTTGCAAGGTGAAAAGTGTATGATCTGCCTCGGACTTCTTGAAGCCTTTACTCTTGAGTGTTGTACTCAACTTGTGGTACCATGCTCGAGGAGATTGCTTCAGTCCATAGATTGCTTTCTTGAGTCTCAACACCTTTCCTGGTGCAATTGAGTCCTCCAAGCCTGGTGGTGGAGTCATGTAGACTTCATCCTCTAGTTCCCCTTGCAAGAATGCATTCTTGACGTCCATCTGCCAAAGATCCCATTCCAAGTTAGTAGCTAAGGATAAAATAACTCTTACCGTATGAAGTTTTGCCACAGGTGCAAATGTGTCAAAGTAGTCCTCTCCATAGGTTTGAGTAAATCCTCTAGCCACCAGCCTAGCCTTGTAACGCTCTATTTCTCCATCACTTCTATACTTGATAGTGAAGATCCATCTAGAGCTTACGGCCTTCTTCCCTTTTGGTAGTTTAGCTTCATCCCAAGTGTGGTTGATTTCCATAGCTTTCTTTTCTTCACCAACAGCATCTCTCCATACTTTAAGCTCCTTGGCTTCTTCATAGGTTGTTGGAATCTCAGCTTCATCCAACTTGCCCATGTAGGCTTGATGTTCCAATGGGAAATGAGCTAGAGTGCAAACAGCTTGAATGGGATGAGCAACTGCCTTGTTGTTGTAGTACACTCGGGTTTGCTTCTAATGTTCTGGTCCAAACCTTTGTCTTGTACTTCTCCTTAAACCCTCTTCTTGATCTTGAACTTGAGGTTCTGGCCCTTCAAAGTCAGAATCTGAGGTTTGAGCTTCTTCTTGACTTTCCGGACTCCCTTCACTTTGATCATGAACCGCTTCATTGCGAACTTCTGATTCATTTTGATCATGAATTGTTGAGTCTTGTTGAGCCACTACTGGATCCTCTTGTTTATTGCCTCCCTCAAGATCAAAGGGTATAGTTTCTTCATTTGATTGAGATGTGCTTGTACTAGCTTCTGGCTGATGTAATCCAAGGTTCTCCAAGATTTTTCTCAAATTGCTAGCTCGGTCTGATGATGAGGATGATAGATTCTCCAATTCTTTCCAGTTCTTCTCATCATAGAACCCTTTCGTTTCAACAAACTTCACGTCCCTTGAGACTAGAATCTTCCTTGTTTCCGGAACAAAGCATTTGTAACCTTTTTGTGTTGTGGAGTATCCAATGAACATGCTCTTCACACTTTTAGCTTCCAACTTGTTTCTTTGTTCTCCTGGGATTAATACAAAACAAACACACCCAAACACACGTAAGTGGTTAATGGCGGGTTTAGAGTTGTTTAATACCAAATGGAGAGTGATCATCAAAAATTTTTGTTGGCATTCGGTTGATCAAATAGCATGCTGAAACCACAGCATCTCCCCAAAATCTCTTGGGAACACTTGTGTGGAACATCATAGACCGGACCACTTCCATTAAGTGCCTATTCTTTCTTTCAGCAACTCCATTTTGCTGAGGAGTGTATGGGCAGCTGGTTTGATGGACTATCCCATGGTTTGCTAAGTGTTGTTTGAAGGTATGGCTTGTGTACTCTCCACCATTATCTGATCTAAAAATTTTAATCTTGGCATTATAATGGTTAGTCACATATGCTTGAAAATTTCTAAATGCTTCTAGAACTCTATCTTTGGATGGAAGAAGTGTTAGCCATGTATATTTTGATTTTTCATCTATGAAGGTGACAAAGTATTTATGATGTTCTCTAGATTCACATGGTGAGGTCCAAACATCAGAATGAATTAAATCAAAACACTTTTCATAGATAGTTGGAGACTTGGAAAACACAGATTTACAATGTTTGCCAAGTATACAAGATTCGCATTCATCAATTTTGAAAGAAATCCTAGGCAACAATAGTTCTAATGCTCTAGAGTGCGGATGACCTAGCCTTGCATGCCAAATTGAACTACTAACATTAGAAACATTCAAACTAAAACTACAAAATAAATTGGAGTTCGGCTTGTTATTTTCAGGAACATATAGCTCCTCCTTTGCTACTCCTTTTCCGAGTAGTTTCATGGTCTCAATATCCTGAAAGTGTACATCATTAGGACCAAATATAGCATAACAATTCAAATCAGATGTAACTTTCTTTACGGATAACAAATTTGAAGTAAACTTAGGCATGTAGAAGGCGTTTGAATCTTTTCCAAATAACCTAAGATTTCCTACTCCATCAATTGGAATACTATCTCCATTTGCTATAATGACATTACCTACAGCGGGTTTTATGTTATTCATTAGATGTGCATCACTTATCATATGATGTGATGCACCAGAATCTACAATCAAAGGCTTTGAAATGTTTTGAGCATGAAGAGAGTTTCCAGAAACCATACCAGACCTACCAGCCTCTTTCAAGGCTTTGATGAGAGCTTCCAAATCTGATTTCCTCACAAGTTCAGATTCTTGTTGATATGGCACCAAAACTCTCATGTCTCCTTCTTCAGCCCTCTTGGATGTCCCAGCCTGATTCCCAGCCACTTCTTGGGAGACATTAGCTCTTGGTTCCTTCCACCAGCTTGGTTTTAGATGAGGATGGAGCTTCCAACATTTTTCCTTTGTGTGCCCCTCTTTCTTGCAATGCTCACAGATTGCATTTGATCCCACTTTCTTGTTCTGGTTTGATCCCAACGGTTTGTAAAATCCTTTGTTGGCATCACCCAGCTCTACTTTGTTAGCCATAGCCAGCTCGCCCTTTCCCCCAAATAGACCATGAGATCCTTGCTCCTTTTGTATCTTGGAGCACACTTCATCTAGGCTGGGAAGATTGTCTGCCCTAAGGAGGTGCTTAATGAGATCCTTGTAAGTTGGATTTAAGGTCAATAGCAGACCAAAGACCTTGTCTTGTTCGCACCTCTCATTTAACACCAAAGGATCAATCGTGCTTGGCCTTAACATTTCTAGTTCAGCCCACAATGATCTGAATTTGCCAAAGTGCTTTGTAAACTCCAAATCTTCTTGGCTTAGATCATTGATAGACTTCTTGACTTCATAGATTCTGCTCAAGTTTGAAGTATTCCCATACACGGTTTGAAGAGTATCCCACAATTCCTTTGCATTTTCACAGTAGGAGTAGGCTTCAAGGATGGATGGTTCAAGAGAGTTCTGGATGATTCCGAGCACCATTTGGTCCTCTTGGAACCACTTATCTTCATAATTACCGATGGCTTCTTCTCCATCTTTTGGATCTTGTCCTTTCAAGACATGGCTCCAAAGCCCACGACCACATAGAGTTGTTCTTATCATTCTTGACCACAACAAATAGTTGACACCCTTCAAGATGACTGGAATAACAATTGGTTTAGAATTTTCCATGGTGTTTCAAGATTTATTCACCGGATAGTTCTATCAACCAGAGGATTAAGAGATATTCTCAAGAAAATATTAGAGAAGCTTCAAGAATTACACTTTTTCAGCCTTTTCACAACTCAAGAGTCAATGACTTTGAGGACTAAATCTCAGAGTGAAAAAGGATTGACAAAGAGTATTCCCAGAATTTTAGAGTGAAAAAGAAAATTTTAGAGAAGCTTCAAGAAATACACTTTTTCAGCCTTTTCACAACTCAAGAGTCAATGACTTTGAGGACTAAGTCTCAGAGTGAAAAAGGATTGACAAAGAGTATTCCCAGAATTTTAAAAGAAGAGATTTGAAAATAGGATAACAAGAGCTTGATTTAGTTATGAACCTTGCTCTGATACCATGTTGAATTTGCGGAATAGAAGATTAGAGAGTTTGAGAGTGCTTGAAAGAGAAACTATAGAATGAGAGATAAAGAGAAGTTTCCATTAGAATTGATTAAGTGTTACAAAGGGTGTACAACATGTATATATAGAGGGGAGCCACGAAAATAGAAGGTGTAGAAGGGTTTCACAACATTCAAATTTCCCTCCAATCTTTTATTTGAAATTCAAACACATCTCCTTCCTTTTCACACTTCCCGAGACACCCACTTGTGCACCCAAAGTCTTCACCCTTCTATCATTGAATCATTGAAGAAAGGATTTTTCAATCATTGAAGAAAGGAGAGAACAAGATAAGGTCTTTGGTTTACTTCTCACACTCAATCCGGCATTTAATGACCTCATAAAACACATCTTGAGACCGGAGAAGCTCCCTAGGCTCGATGAAGTTTGTGCACAAATTCAAAAGGAACAAGGGTCCTTTGGTCTCTTTAGTAGAAAACAAGAACTCCCAACGGCTAATAAAGGCAATTACCAACCAAGTCATGGCTACAAAGGCAAGAATAGGAAAACATGCGATCATTGCAAGAAGGATGGTCATACAAGGGAGGATTGCTGGATCCTTCATCCACATCTCAAGCCCAAAGATTGGCAACCAAGGGAGTTCAAACCAAGGATGTTTCAAGCTCATCAAGCACAAGAAGCGCCAAGCTCCTCAACCGCAACCAAACAACCTCAGACCGAAAACTCAAAGCAAGGAGATGAGATGGCCATGGTAGCATACTCGAATGATGTGGTGCGCAAGTCAGACCTAGAGGCACTCATTCGATCCATTGCTGCACTAAAGGAGTCCGGTATCACCTACTTTGCTACTTCTCTTGTTATTGATTCCGGAGCTTCTCATCACATGATTAGTAATCCAAATTTGATTAGTAACATTAAAAATGCTAGTGGAAATGTAGTGATTTCTAATGGTGATAAAATACCGGTTAAAGGGATAGGAAGTTTAAGACTATTTGACAAAGAATCTCAAGCTTTCTACATGCCATCTTTCACTTCGAATCTTGTATCGGTTAAGAGAGCTACTACAGATCTTGATGCTTATGCTATCTTTGGGCCTAATAGTTTCCATTTTCAGGATATTAAGACCGGAAGGGTTCTTGGAGAAGGAAACACAAAAGGAGACTTATACATCTTAGAAGATTCTTCAAGCAATCCTACTTTATCAAGTTTTAATTCATGCTTAGCTAGTAGTTCTAATGCAATATGGCACGCTAGATTGGGACATCCTCACTCGCGTGCCTTGGAAATAATATTGCCTAATATTTCATTTAATAACTCGGTTTGTGAGTCTTGTATTTTAGGAAAACATTGTAAAAGTGTATTTCCTAAGTCCTCTACCATATATGAAAAATGTTTTGATTTGGTCCACTCGGATGTATGGACTTCCCCATGTTTATCAAGAGATAATAATAAGTACTTTGTGACATTTATTGATGAAAAGTCGAAATACACTTGGATCACCTTAATGCCATCTAAAGATAGAGTATTTGACGCTTTCATTAATTTTCATAACTACATTACTAATCAATTCAAAACAAATGTTAAGGTACTTCGAACGGATAATGGAGGGGAATATACAAGCCACAAATTCAAAGAACACTTAGCTAAGCATGGAATAATCCACCAAACAAGCTGCCCATACACACCTCAACAAAATGGTGTAGCTGAAAGAAAGAATAGGCATCTCATGGAAGTAGCTAGAGCCATGATGTTCCATTCCAACCTGCCAAGAAACTTCTGGGGAGATGCAGTCATGACGGCCTGCTATCTTATCAACCGAATTCCAACAAGAGTCCTAAAGGACGTCTCTCCCTTTGAAGTTTTAAATCACAATAAACCCTTTATCAATCACTTACGGGTTCTTGGATGTTTGTGTTTTGTATTTGTCCCAGGTACTCAGAGGGACAAACTAGAAGCCAAAAGCACAAGATGTGTATTCATAGGCTATTCTACTACTCAAAAGGGGTATAAGTGTTATGACCCCATCCGGAAGTGTACCCTGGTTTCAAGAGACGTGAAGTTCATAGAAAACCAAGGATACTTTGACAAGAAGCAGAATTGGGATAGTGTTAAAGATCTAGCCCGCTCTCCTTCAGATAGAGCCGCCAGCTTAGAGTTCTTACTCAATCATCTGGGAAATCCTGCTCAAAAGGACTCTCATCAAGAGCAACCGGAGCAGCAACCGCAAGGAGAACCAAATTCTGAAAATAACAATGAAGAGGAAGTAAACAACTTAGATAATGATAATCAAGACCAAGCTCATCATGAAGAAGAAGTCACTGGAGGAATGGAGCCAATGGTTAGTCAAGACCATGAGAGTGAAGAAATTAGTGCTCCTCAGCTTAGAAGAAGCACAAGGCTGAAGTATGGACCAGATCATTGGAAACAAACAAGGGTCTATTACAACAGCCAAGCCGTGGCCCATCCTCTCCAAGCGGTCTGTTCTCTTGCCCTCTTGCCATCAGAACACCAAGCATTCCTTGGGAAGATTGATCAACACCAAATTCTGAGCTCCTATGAAGAAGCAAAAGAACACAAAGAATGGTTAGCTGCTGTGGATGCTGAGATAGGAGCAATGGATAAGAATCATACTTGGGATGAAACGGAGCTTCCAAAGGGAAAGAAGGCAGTAAGTTCCAAGTGGGTATTTACAATAAAATATCAATCTAATGGGGAGATTGAGCGGTACAAAGCCAGATTGGTAGCTAGAGGTTTCACCCAGACATATGGAGCTGATTATACCGATACTTTTGCACCAGTGGCAAAGCTTCACACAGTTAGGGTTATCTTGTCCTTAGCCACAAATCTATCATGGGATCTATGGCAAATGGACGTGAAGAACGCCTTTCTTCAAGGAGAATTGGAAGAAGAAGTGTACATGACTCCACCACCCGGATTAGAGCACACAATCAGCCCCAGAAAATTCTTAAGGTTAAGAAAGGCAATTTATGGACTAAAGCAATCACCGAGGGCCTGGTATCATAAACTGAGCTTCACTCTTGTTGCTCGAGGATTTAGCCGGTCAGAAGCCGACCATACCTTGTTCACTCACCAGAGCTCCCATGGGCTTATTGTGGTATTGGTTTATGTGGATGACTTGCTCATCTCAGGTAGTGATCAAGTTGGGGTTCAAGAAACCAAATCCTTCCTTAAGTCTGTTTTTGATATCAAGGACTTGGGAGAATGTTGAGAATATGGATGTGAAGGTGTGTGAACATGAAATAAAGTGCCAATGAGTAGTTAAGATCAACTAAAACAAGACCAAACAAGAAGTAGAGAAGGAACTAGACTGGTTAGAAACAGACCAGTTTTTTCTCTCTCAGCACAAGTGGAGCAAGTTGCAAAGAGGAGTAGGTAGGAGCAGTTGGGAGAAGCATGGCTCGCCTATACTTGTGTAGAGGTGTTGGTGAGATATTTTTCTCTCTAAAATTCATGTAAAGTGTCCATATATGTTGGTTGTATTGTAAGAAGAAACACACACACGAAATTATAAACTTCTATTCATCATCTTCATCACTCCTATCTTCTAATCTTCCTCCCTTAAAATCACCTTCATATCCTCTAAAATCTACATGGTATCAGAGCACTTAAGGTCCTAAACAAGATCTTAAACTCGTTCATATCTCTTAAACATTTCAAATCACTCTGTTTTTTTTCTGTTTCGTGTGTACTATTCACCAAAAATTTCAAGTCATGGAAAGCTCCAAGAATATGGTTCTACCAATTATTCTCAAGGGGAATAACTATATTTTATGGTCAAGGACCACAAAAACAGTCCTAAGAGGAAGAGGGCTGTGGGAGTATGTTGATAGCTTGGTGGGAAATGCTGAAGAAGGAAGGGCTGAAGAGGGCAGTATGATGGAGAGGAAGCGGGAGCAAGAAGATGCTCAAGTCTTGGCTGCACTTCAAAGCTCCCTTGAGCCATCTATTCTGGCGGCCTATTCATACTGTGAGAACTCCAAGGAGCTGTGGGAGACGCTCAAGGGAGTTTATGGAGACATCTCAAACATTTCAAGGATCTTTGAGGTGAAGAAGGCATTGAATGACCTTCAGCAGAATGGGAAGGCGTTCAAGGACTTGTTTGGGGAGTTTAGAGGGTTGTGGGCAGAGCTGGAAATGCTTAGACCTACAACAAACGACCCAAAGGAGTTGAATGAGAGGAGAGAGCAAGATCAAGTGTTTGGTCTCTTACTCACACTTGATGACTCTTACAAGGGACTCATTCAGCATATCCTTCGATTTGACAAGCTTCCAACATTAAATGAAGTGTGTCAACAAGTTCAGAAAGAGGAAGGTGCTAGAGGGTTGTTTAAACCCGCTAGTGAGATGGCGCATGTGGTGCAAAGAAGTTTTGGGCATGGAGAAAGGAGAGCTGTTGAGTGTAGCCATTGTAGGATGAAAGGGCACACTAAGGAGAAGTGCTGGACACTTTACCCGCACTTGAAACCAGCCCGGCTAAGAGGAAATGGCCAGGGAAGCAGTCAAGGCTCTAGGAACTTTGCGGGTGTAACTAGCATGGAAGGAGACCAATTGGTGAGGAAGAGCGATTTGGAGGGCCTCATCAAGAGTATCTCAAAGCTAGCGGAATCTGGTAAGGGTTTCTTTACCTCTAAGGCTAAGAGAAACGTGATAATAGATTCTGGAGCAAGTCATAATATGATTTATGATGCTAAGTTGCTGGAGAATGTAGAACCGCATATGGGTAGTGTTAGGATAGCAAACGGGAAAGAAGTTCCAATAGAGGGGGTTGGGGACTTAGAGGTGTTTGGGAAGAGAACTAAAGCCCTATATATCCCAGAATTTACTTCGAATTTGCTATCGGTTCATAAGGCAACTAAGGACTTGAATTGTAAAGTTGTTTTTGGAGTTAATGGTGTTGAGTTTCAGAATAATGAAACCAAAGATGCGATCGGATCAGGGGGTGTGAAAGATGGTCTGTACATATTGAATAAAAAGAATAAAGAGTTGAAAGCGCTTGCGGTCAGTTCGGTTGGATCAAGCCCTTTATGGCATTCTCGCCTTGGTCACCCAAGTCACAAGGTGCTCAGCATGGTCTTGCCCAACCATTCAGTACCCAAGGAGGCGTGTGAAGCATGTATTTTTGGGAAGCATTGTAGGAAAGTGTTTCCAGAATCTACTACTATGTATAAGAAGTCTTTTGAGTTAATACACTCTGATGTATGGTCTGCTCCGTGTACTTCAAGAGATCAATATAAGTACTTTGTTTCCTTCATCGATCAAAAATCAAAGTATACATGGGTAACATTGATGCGCTCTAAGGATCAAGTGCTTGAATCATTTCAGAACTTCTATAACTATGTGCTCAATCAGTATGATACCAAGATTAAGATACTAAGAAGTGATAATGGCGGAGAATACATGAGCATACAGTTTAGGGAGTTTGTGAATAAGAAAGGGATAGTACATCAGACAACTTGCGCCTATACACCTCAACAAAATGGGATAGCAGAGAGGAAGAATAGATATTTGTTAGAAGTGGCTAGGAGCATGATGTTTGACAGGGGAGTTCCTAAGAATCTGTGGGGAGATGCAGTGATGGCGGCAGCTTACTTAATCAACCGCATACCCACTGAAAGCTTGAGTTACAAGTCACCATTTGAAGTTTTGAATGGTGTGAAGCCGAGTATCAGTCACTTGAGAGTCTTTGGGTGTAGATGCTATGTCCTTGTTCCAGAGGCACAAAGAAATAAGTTAGAGCCAAAGAGTATTAAGTGTGTGTTTGTGGGATACTCAAGTACTCAAAAAGGATACAAATGTCTTAACCCGGAGACTAATAGAATGTATGTGTCAAGGGAGGTGCAATTTGAGGAAGAGTATGGTTACTTCGGAAAAAAGAAATGGGAAGACTTAGATGAGATTATGGACTCAAATGCAGATAGAGATCAAGTTCTAAGAAGCATTTGGGAAAGCATAGATGGCCGGGAGAGTGATGATAATGAGCAGAGGGGTGAAGAAGAAGTAGAAGAAAGTGAGCAGCTTCCGATAGTTCTGGATACTTTACCATTAGACTCAGAACTGGTAGAAGAAGAGGAGAGTACAAGAGGTGAGGGGGAGATAGAATCTGAAGAAGTGGAAGAAGTGCAAGCTCTTCAATTAAGAAGAAGCCAAAGGATAAGACACGGACCTGAAAATTGGAAAAATACTAGAGTGTATTACAATGGGATGGCTATGGCTCATCAAGATCACATGGGAACTGAGGTTGTGCTTGGGATAAGAGAGGGATGTACTGGGTGTACGGCTGGCTTAGATCCTGATCCTATAGGCGACAGCGTCTCCTTCTTGTCCCCTAAGCATAACACCGCACAAGAAGAGAAGATAGCCATAAGATATCCTATTGAGGAATACTACTCGATTTCTAATACTCCAGCTGATCATCAGGCATTTCTGAGCACTATTGATAGAAAAGTACCTAATTCTTATGAGGAAGCAAGCATGGACAAGTTATGGGTTGATGCCATGAGGGAAGAGATTGCATCTATGTTGAGAAATAATACTTGGGACTTGACAAAATTGCCCAGCGGGAAGAAACTTGTGGGATGTAGATGGGTGTATACTATCAAATACAAGAGCAATGGTGAAATTGAGAGGTATAAAGCTAGACTAGTGGCAAAAGGATATACACAAGTATATGGAGAAGATTATACTGAAACTTTTGCTCCAGTAGCGAAGTTGCACTCGGTGAGGGTTCTACTATCCATTGCCATTAATCTGTCATGGAATTTGTGGCAAATGGATGTGAGAAACGCTTTCTTACAAGGGGATTTAGAAGAAGAAGTGTTTATGGAACTTCCACAAGGTTATGGAGCAAGTTCAGATCAAGTGTGTAGATTAAAGAAGGCTATATACGGCTTGAAACAATCTCCTAGAGCTTGGTACCAACGGTTAAGCCGGTGCCTGTTGGAGAAAGGGTTTGTAAAATCTGAAGCGGATCACTCTCTCTTTACCAAAAGGAGCAAAAATAGGATAGTTGTGGTGCTTATTGTAAGAATTAGAGAGATTATGCGGAATATAAGAGATTAAACATGAGAGAATAATGTAAATGACATGGAGAATATGCAAGTATGAACTAAGAGAATAAGCATGTAAATGAGACTAAAGAGAATAAAATGAGAGAGATTTCGGAGAGAATGGGACCCCAAAGGGTCTAACATTTCATTGATAATGAGGCATTACATTTATAGAGAAAAATCTAGGGTTTTCTCTAAGTAAATTCAAAATGCAACAACCAATAGAAATGCTTTAATTCAAACTAGCCAATAAGGGCTTAGTCTTGGAGGCTCCTTTTGACCATGTGGATAAGATTGCCAGCCTTGCTCCAGCCCTCCTTGCTTTGACCGGTTGGATAAGGTTGCATTGGAACACTCCTTTGGCTAGATTCATTGCCAGCTATCCATGTCCTTTTGCACCCGAGTTTTGCACGATCCCCAAATCCTGAAAATACTTTATCCCGAGTTTTGCACATTCTTGTTTCTTCATTTTAGGATGTTTGGAGACATTTTGGGGAATCCCGGATTTTGCACGGTCCGTACAATCCGTACAGTCCGTACAAGACCGTACAAAATCCGTACGGTCGGGATGGTTTGGTCTTGCAAGGCCTGGCTGGTCTTCTTGATCAATACTCCCCCTCAAACTTAGCCATAGTGAACTTGAGAATGGAGGCTAAGTTTGGAGTGACCCGTGAGTGCCACCTCATTAAAAACCTTATAAGGAAAACCCTTTGGGACAAAACCTTATAAGGGAAAAAGAGTATGGCCTTCACGGATCTAGGGGACCTTTGACCAAGGACATGAAAAGGTCTTGTAACCTTTGTGAAGAATGTCGCAACTTAATCTTCACTTGTTGTAGTCTTGCAAGGATTTGTTGATTTCATTCTTTGGTAATCACTTCGGTCTTCCTCTTGGGTTCACCACGCTTGAGTCTTAGCTCTCGGGTCATCCTTCTTGGGTTCACCATTTGTGGACTCCAAATCTTGATCAATGCTTTGAATGCTCCCCCTCACGATCGGCTTGAGAATAAGGAAAGACGATCTTTTGGGTTTGAAGTCCTTTATGCACATTGCTCCTTGCAAGAAAAATTGACAAAATGTATCAATTTACTCCAATTTTAATGGTAGAAATGATCACACTTTGCATAGAGAATTTAAATGGAGAGAGAGGATAGAAACAACCTAATTCCTTTGGATGTTGGTTTCTTCCTCTTTGTTGATTTATTGGGTTGGGGAGCACCACTTGTGTATGCTCTGATTTTATCTCCTTATTTTCCTCACTTCCGAAAGATAAACCAACCTTAAGGTGAGTATGATCCATACAACTTGGTTTTCTTCATGGTGATGGAGATGCCTTAGCTTCGTTTCCAACTCACATGCCTCTTTGCTTTGTCTCAACCATTGCCCTTGTCTTTGCGAGCTTGTCTTTGCAAGCTTGTCTTTGCAAGTGACCCGGTTTTGATCTTTAGTAAAGTGGCCCGTCTTCTAGTGGGACATTTTGTCTCCTATGATGCGGTCCCTCTATCAACTCGTCCACAAGTGAGCACGAACCTACAACTTGTTTCCAACGGTGTGGCCCCTCTATCAACTTGTCCACGAGTGAGCACGAACCTTCAACATCTTTTAGTGCGGTGCGGTCTAGTCTCAACTTGGCTTGGTTTGCTTAAAGATTCTTGCCTTCTTTTCGGTTCTTTCTCCCCCTCAAGCTTGGTTGGAGGGACTCCGAAAGGCAAGCTTGAAAAACGTAAAAGATGAACACTTCAAACCGGTACCAAATGAACACTAACTCCCACAGCTTCCTTGTGTCACCAATCATACTTCTTTACTTCATTTAATCTTCATTTGGCCTCTTCATCATCTAATACTTCCCCGTTAGAATATTCACGCTTTCCTCCTCTAAACCTTCATCATGAGATTTAAAATTTTAAAGTACTCAACGTGAGGGATAAGGAAGTTTAGATGAAAGATAGATTGCAAATAAGAGAAACTAAAGAAACAAGATTAAAAAATAATTGGTACACTAAGTATATTGGAAAATATTAGTGTTTAGAGAGTAGCCCTTTATGCTAAACTGGTTAGGATAATGACTTGTTGTTGAACCATTATTTTGATTGGTCGATCTTCTTGAGATTTGACCTCTTCTTCCACCACTCACATTCTTCCATTCCTAAGAAAAACAAAGGTTAGTGGTTGGGATTTTTCTCTTCATGGCTCTTCACCACAAAGGACTTTATCTCATTTGAGAGATTGGATTCTAGCGATGGTCTTTGGAATTATCCACTTGTTTTAACAAGAATGGAAAACTTTAAACCAAAGCCTATCCTTTTGAGAAAATAAAACCGGATGAATCAATGTCATTAATTGTTTTTCATTCATAAGAAAGAAAACTGACTAAGATTCATCCCTTTTTTTTTTTTTGAAAAATTTTACCAAGGACTTAGTAAATACTAGAGGTCCAATGTTTTTGAAAACTTGGATTTAAAGAACTTGGATTCATCATGCCTTCTTGATTTAACTTCTATGAGTAAATCAGGCCATGGTTCACTTCTTTAATCCCAAAAGAGTTTGGATTCATCATGCCTTCTTGACTTTAACTCCAATGAGTAAATCAGGTCATGGTTCACCTCTTTTAACACAAAAGAATTTGGATCCATCATGCCTTCTCAATTTTAACTCCAACGAGCCAAAATAGGTCATGGTTCACTTCTTTTGGTTTCTAAGGGTTTGGATTCACTCAAGGTTCTCTAGCATTCGAGTTTCAACGAGGCTCTCATCCAACTTTGGATTTGGATCCATCTCGGTTCCCTAGCTTCGGATTCAACAAGGTTCACTACCCCTTTTTTTTCTTTTCTTAAATAGAATAACCAAGGATTCCTTAAAACACTCTTCCCAAACAAACAAGTACAGAAGAGATTGGAATCCAATAAGAATTTTTAAGAAAAATTGAAAAAAATAACCTAGGACTCAAACATGTTTGGAAGTAGTCCAAGATTTTATACCAAAGGATTTGGATTCATCAAGGTTCTCTAGCTTTTGGATTCAACGAGGTTCTCTTCCTTTGGTAATTTGAAAACAAAGAGATTTGGATTCATCAAGGCTTTGTGCTTATGCTCATAATAACATAGCTTTACCAAGGTTCTCTTCTCTTTTCAAGACGGAACTTGGATTCAACATGGCTTTATGCTTATGCTCATGGGGGCATAGCTTTACCAAAGTTCTCTTCCCTTAAAAATGGGACTTGGATTCAACATGGCTTTATGCTTATGCTTATGGATATTAATCAAGCTTATCATCAAGGGAGCTTAGGGAAGATGAATGGATTTGGGTGTCCGTACAAGTCCGTACGGATCCGTACAAGTCCGTACAAGTCCGTACGGATCCGTACAAGGCCGTACAAGACCGTACAACCTTAGCGAGCCTCCGGAACATTTGAGGAAGCCTTCGAGAGTCTTCTAGAAGCTTGGAAACGTTTGGACCATGCACCAAGCCACTTGAGTGTCCAGATGCATTGGCACCTTGTCCTTGGTCTTCCTTCTTATCCATTTGGTCAAGGAAGGGGCTGGAAACAGGCTGGCATGGTCAAGGACGCCCAAAGACTACACTCCTATTGGCTGGTTCAAATTAAAGTTAAACCTAGGTTCCCTTGTAATTCTCCTATAAATATGCTATGTATTTCACAAAGATCAATAAGAAATTCTTCTCTAATATTCTACTATGGTGTTTCTTCTAGTTTATCTCAAAAGCTCTCATTTATAATCTCTAAAAATTTAACATGGTATCAGAGCATTGATCTTGCTCCTATCTATTCTGCTTTATTCTTGGTTATTCTCCATCATTCTCCATCATTCTCCATCATTTCTCCATCATTTCTCCATCAGTTCTTGTCATTTCTACTCATTCTCCACGTTTTTCTTCTTTATTTTCTCCTTTCTCACGCTGCTAGCTTCATTTCTCTTTGAGAGAAATTCCTCAAATCCATTGGTGCTGAGTTGAGAAAGTTGCTAGCTTTGTGATTTTCACTTCATTTTCTTCCTTTCACGTTGCTAGCCTCATTTCTCTCTGAGAGAAATTCCTCAAATCCATTGGTGCTGAGTTGAGAAAGTTGCTAGCTTTGTGATTAAACACCAAGAAAATCATGGAAAATCTAAAAACCATGATCATTCCGGTTACCCTCAAAGGGAATAATTACTTGCTGTGGGCAAGAACAACTAAGACTGCTTTGTGTGGAAGAGGTTTGTGGAGACACATTGAGATCACACAAAACCCTAAAGAAGACACACAAGATGAAGAAAATGAGACCAAGACCGAGAAGGAAATCAAATGGTTTCAAGAAGACCAAACAGTTTTGGGTCTCCTTCAAAACTCACTAGACCCATCAATCCTAGAGGCATACTCCTATTGTGACACTGCAAAGGAGCTTTGGGATACACTAAAGAATGTCTACGGGAACATCTCCAACTTGACCCGGGTCTTCGAAGTAAAAAGGGCAATCAACAATCTCAATCAAGAGGATCTAGAATTTACTCAACACTTTGGGAAATTTAGATCTCTTTGGGCTGAATTAGAGATGTTACGTCCAAGCACAAAGGATTTTTCAATCATTGAAGAAAGAAGAGAACAAGATAAGGTCTTCGGTTTGCTTCTCACACTCAATCCGGCGTTTAACGACCTCATAAAGCATATCTTAAGATCGGAGAAGCTCCCTAGACTTGATGAAGTTTGTGCACAAATTCAAAAGGAACAAGGGTCCTTTGGTCTCTTTAGTGGTAAACAAGAACTCCCAATGGCCAATAAGGGCAATTACCAACCAAATCAAGGCTACAAAGGCAAGAATAGGAAAACATGCGATCATTGCAAGAAGGATGGTCATACAAAGGAGGATTGCTGGATCCTTCATCCACATCTCAAGCCCAAAGATTGGCATCCAAGGGAATTCAAGCCAAGAAAGTTCCAAGCTCATCAAGCACAAGAAACGCCAAGCTCATCAAACTCAACAAAACAACCTCAAACCGAAAGCTTGAAGCAAGGAGATGAGAAGGCCATGGTAGCATATTCAAATGACGTGGTGCACAAGTCAGACTTAGAAGCACTCATTCGATCCATCGCCGCACGAAAGGAGTCTGGTATCACATACTTTGCTACTAAACCTAATAAGACTAGCACTTCTCTTGTTATTGATTCTGGAGCTTCTCATCACATGATTAGTAATCCAAATTTGATTAGTAACATTAAAACTGCTAGTGGAAATGTAGTGATTGCTAATGGTGATAGGATACCGGTTAAAGGAATAGGAAGTTTAAAACTATTTGACAAAGAATCTCAAGCTTTCTACATGCCATCTTTCACTTCGAATCTTGTATCGGTTAAGAGAGCTACTACTGATCTTGATGCTTATGCTATCTTTGGGCCTAATAGTTTTCATTTTCAGGATATTAAAACCGGAAGGGTTCTTGGAGAAGGAAACACAAAAGGAGACTTATACATCTTAGAAGATTTTTCAAGCAATCCTACTTTATCAAGTTTTAATTCATGCATAGCTAGTAGTTCTAATGCAATATGGCACGCTAGATTGGGACATCCTCACTCGCGTGCCTTGGAAATAATATTGCCTAATATTTCGTTTAATAACTCGGTTTGTGAGTCTTGTATTTTAGGAAAACATTGTAAAAGTGTATTTCCTAAGTCCTCTATCATATATGAAAAATGTTTTGATTTGGTCCACTCGGATGTATGGACTTCCCCATGTTTATCAAGAGATAATAATAAGTACTTTGTGACATTCATTGATGAAAAGTCGAAATACACTTGGATCACCTTAATGCCATCTAAAGATAGAGTATTTGACGCTTTCATTAATTTTCATAACTACATTACTAATCAATTCAAAACAAATGTTAAGGTACTTCGAACGGATAATGGAGGGGAATATACAAGCCACAAATTCAAAGAACACCTAGCTAAGCATGGAATAATCCACCAAACGAGCTGCCCATACACACCTCAACAAAATGGTGTAGCTGAAAGAAAGAATAGACATCTCATGGAAGTAGCTAGAGCTATGATGTTCCATTCCAACTTGCCAAGAAACTTCTGGGGAGATGCAGTCATGACGGCTTGCTATCTTATCAACCGAATTCCAACAAGAGTCCTAAAGGACGTCTCTCCCTTTGAAGTTTTAAATCACAATAAACCCTATATCAATCAGTTACGAGTTCTTGGGTGTTTTTGTTTTGTATTTGTCCCAGGTACTCAGAGGGACAAACTAGAAGCCAAAAGCACAAGATGTGTATTCATAGGCTATTCTACCACTAAAAAGGTGTATCAGTGCTATGACCCCATCTGGAAGTGTACCCTGGTTTCAAGAGATGTGAAGTTCATAGAAAACCAAGGGTACTTTGACAAGAAACAAAATTGGGATAGCGTTAAAGACCTAGCCCGTTCTCTTTCAGATAGAACCGCCAGCTTAGAGTTCTTACTCAATCATTTGGGAAATCCGGCTCCAAGAGACTCTCATCAAGAGCAACCAGATCATCAGCCACAAGAAGGACCAAATTCTGAAAATAACAGTGAAGAAGAAGCAAACAACTTGGATAATGGTAATCAAGACCAAGCTCATCATGAAGAAGAATCCACTGGAGGAATGGAGCCAATGGTTAGTCAAGACCATGAGAGTGAAGAAATTAGTGCTCCTCAGCTTAGAAGAAGTACAAGGCTGAAGTATGGACCAGATCATTGGAAACAAACAAGGGTCTATTACAACAGCCAAGCCGTGGCTCATCCTCTCCAAGCGGTTTGTTCTCTTGCCCTCTTGTCATCAGAACACAAAGCATTCCTTGGAAAGATTGATCAACACCAAATTCCGAGCTCCTATGAAGAAGCAAAAGAACACAAAGAATGGTTAGCTGCTGTGGATGCTGAGATAGGGGCAATGGATAAGAATCATACTTGGGATGAAACTGAGCTTCCAAAGGGAAAGAAAGCAGTAAGTTCCAAGTGGGTATTTACAATAAAATATCAATCTAATGGGGAGATTGAGCGGTACAAAGCCAGATTGGTAGCCAGAGGTTTCACCCAGACATATGGAGCTGATTATACCGATACTTTTGCGCCAGTGGCAAAGCTTCACACAGTTAGGGTCATCTTGTCCTTAGCCACAAATCTATCATGGGATCTATGGCAAATGGACGTGAAGAACGCCTTTCTTCAAGGAGAATTGGAAGAAGAAGTGTACATGACTCCACCACCTGGATTAGAACACTCAATCAGCCCCGGAAAAGTCCTAAGGTTAAGAAAGGCAATTTATGGTCTAAAGCAATCACCAAGGGCTTGGTATCATAAACTGAGCTTCACTCTTGTTGCTCGAGGATTTAGCCGGTCAGAAGCCGACCATACCTTGTTCACTCACCAGAGCTCCCGTGGGCTTATTGTGGTATTGGTTTATGTGGATGACTTGATCATCTCAGGTAGTGATCAAGTTGGGATTCAAGAAACCAAATCCTTCCTTAAGTCTGTTTTTGATATCAAGGACTTGGGAGAGCTTAAGTATTTCCTAGGGATAGAGATATGCCGATCCTCGGAAGGCCTATTTCTATCACAAAGGAAATATTCTCTTGATTTATTGCAGGAGACAAGAAAGCTAGGATCCAAACCAGCTAAGACCCCACTTGAAGATGGCTACAAGGTCAAGAGAAAGGGGGAGAAAGAAGATGATCCGCTTGACAAGCCATTTGAAGACCCAGCACAATATCGGCGCCTAGTTGGTAAGCTCATCTATTTGACTATTACACGGCCTGACTTATGTTTTGCTGTGAATCAGGTTAGCCAACATATGAAGGAACCAACCGTGCATCATTGGAACATGGTGGAAAGAATATTGAGATACATCAAAGGTTCACCTGGCCAAGGAATTTGGATGGGGAAGAATGGCAACACTGAGATAGTTGGATACTGCGATGCGGACTATGCGGGAGACACTATGGATAGGAAGTCTACAACTGGCTACTGTACTTTCATTGGAGGCAATCTAGTAACTTGGAAGTCTAAGAAGCAGAAGGTTGTGTCATGCTCAAGTGCGGAGTCAGAATATAGAGCAATGAGGAAGCTGACAAATGAATTAGTTTGGTTGAAGGCTCTTCTCAAGGATCTTGGCATAGAAACTTCAAGTCCCATCACAATGCATTGTGACAATCAGGCATCCATTCATATAGCAACCAATCCAGTATTTCACGAGCGGACCAAGCACATTGAGATTGACTGCCACAAAGTTAGAGAGAAGATCATAGAAGGAGTGATACTTCCATGTTACACCAAGAGTGAAGACCAGTTGGCTGACATCTTCACCAAGGCTGTTAGCCTCAAAGTTTGCAACCACATCCACAGCAAACTTGGGTTAGTAGACCTTACTCATCCTTGATAATACTTGCCTGTTCCGGGAAGACCACACTCTTTTTCCCTTACCAAGGTTTTGTCCCACTGGGTTTTCCTTGGTAAGGTTTTTAATGAGGTGGTAGTCTCGGTTCCCAAACTTAGCCTTCATTCCAACACTCCGGCTAAGTTTGAGGGGGAGTATTAATCAAGCTTATCATCAAGGGAGCTTAGGGAAGATGAATGGATTTGGGTGTCCGTACAAGTCCGTACGGATCCGTACAAGTCCGTACAAGTCCGTACGGATCCGTACAAGGCCGTACAAGACCGTACAACCTTAGCGAGCCTCCGGAACATTTGAGGAAGCCTTCGAGAGTCTTCTAGAAGCTTGGAAACGTTTGGACCATGCACCAAGCCACTTGAGTGTCCAGATGCATTGGCACCTTGTCCTTGGTCTTCCTTCTTATCCATTTGGTCAAGGAAGGGGCTGGAAACAGGCTGGCATGGTCAAGGACGCCCAAAGACTACACTCCTATTGGCTGGTTCAAATTAAAGTTAAACCTAGGTTCCCTTGTAATTCTCCTATAAATATGCTATGTATTTCACAAAGATCAATAAGGGATGACATTATTGTTACGGGAAGTGATTGTGAGGAGATGAAACGGACTAAGGAGGATCTAAACTCTACGTTTGATATAAAAGACCTAAGAGAGCTCAAATACTTCCTAGGAATTGAGATGAGTAGAGAGGAAAAGGGAATGTTTATATCGCAAAGGAAGTATGTGATCGACTTACTAAAAGAAACTGGGAAGCTTGGGTGTAAACCGGCTAAGACTCCTATTGAAGAAGGTTACCAAGAAGAGAGCAACGTGGAGATATGGTCTGACATCAAGCAGTACCAAAGGTTAGTTGGTAAACTAATCTATTTGACCATAACAAGGCCAGATATTTGTTTTGCGGTGAATAAAGTAAGTCAACACATGCAAGCGCCAACAACACACCATTGGGGAATGATTGAAAGGATCTTGAGATATCTAAAAGGGAACCCAGGAAGAGGTATTTGGCTAGAGTGTCATGGAAGAGCAGATGTAGAAGCGTTTTGTGATGCGGATTGGGCTGGGGATAGACAAGATAGGAAGTCTACGACCGGTTATTATACATTCGTAGGCGGGAATCTTGTCACCTAGAGAAGCAAAAAACAAAAGGTAATCTCTCTATCTAGTACTGAAGCTGAGTATAGAGCACTGAGAGAAGCCACAAAAGAAATGATATGGCTGAAGGCGCTTCTACATGACTTGGGAGTTCAAGAAGACAAACCAATGACATTGTATTGTGATAACCAAGCGGCAATACACATAGCTTCAAACCCGGTGTTTCATGAAAGGACAAAACACATTGAGGTGGATTGTCATTTCATCCGAGACAAAATTCAGGAGGGAGTTGTGGTTCCCAAGTTTGTGAAGAGTAGAGAACAAATGGCGGATATATTTACCAAGCCTACTTCTTCACGCATATGTGAATACATCCATGGCAAGATCGGCTTAAAGAACCCCTACCAGCCTATCTTGAGGGGGAGTGTTGAGAATATGGATGTGAAGGTGTGTGAACATGAAATAAAGTGCCAATGAGTAGTTAAGATCAACTAAAACAAGACCAAACAAGAAGTAGAGAAGGAACTAGACTGGTTAGAAACAGACCAGTTTTTTCTCTCTCAGCACAAGTGGAGCAAGTTGCAAAGAGGAGTAGGTAGGAGCAGTTGGGAAAAGCATGGCTCGCCTATACTTGTGTAGAGGTGTTGGTGAGATATTTTTCTCTCTAAAATTCATGTAAAGCGTCCATATATGTTGGTTGTATTGTAAGAAGAAACACACACACGAAATTATAAACTTCTATTCATCATCTTCATCACTCCTATCTTCTAATCTTCCTCCCTTAAAATCACCTTCATATCCTCTAAAATCTACAGAGAACTCAAGTATTTCCTAGGGATAGAGATATGCCGATCCACAGAAGGCCCATTTCTATCACAAAGGAAATATTCTCTTAATTTATTGCAGGAGACAGGAAAGGTAGGATCCAAACCAGCTAAGACTCCACTTGAAGATGGCTACAAGGTCAAGAGAAAGGGGGAGAAAGAAGATGATCCGCTTGACAAGCCATTTGAAGACCCAGCACAATATCGGCGCCTAGTTGGTAAGCTCATCTACTTGACTATTACACGACCTGACTTATGTTTTGCTATGAATCAGGTTAGCCAACATATGAAGGAACCAACCGTGCATCATTGGAACATGGTGGAAAGAATTTTGAGATACATCAAAGGATCACCAGGCCAAGGAATCTGGATGGGGAAGAATGGCAACACTGAGATAGTTGGATATTGCGATGCAGACTATGCTGGAGACACTATGGATAGAAAGTCCACAACTGGCTACTGTACTTTCATTGGAGGCAATCTAGTGACCTGAAAGTCTAAGAAGCAGAAGGTTGTGTCATGCTCGAGTGCAAAGTCAGAATATAGAGCAATGAGGAAGCTGACAAATGAATTAGTTTGGTTGAAAGCACTTCTCAAAGATCTCGGCATAGAAACTTCAAGTCCTATCACGATGCATTGTGATAATCAGGCAGCCATTCATATAGCAACGAATCTGGTATTTCACGAGAGGACCAAGCACATTGAGATCGACTGCCACAAGGTTAGAGAGAAGATCATAGAAGGAGTGATACTTCCATGCTACACCAAGAGTGAAAACCAGCTGGCTGACATCTTCACCAAGGCTGCTAGCCTCAAAGTTTGCAACCACATCCATAGCAAACTTGGGTTAGTAGACCTTACTCATCCTTGATAATACTTGCCTGTTCTGGGAAGACCACACTCTTTTTCTCTTACCAAGGTTTTGTCCCACTGGGTTTTCCTTGGTAAGGTTTTTAATGAGGTGGTAGTCCCGGTTCCCAAACTTAGCCTTCATTCCGACACTCCGGCTAAGTTTGAAGGGGAGCATTAATCAAGCATATCATCAAGGGAGCTTAGGGAAGATGGTTGGATTTGGGTGTCCGTACAAGTCCGTATGGATCCGTACAAGTCCGTACAAGTCCGTACGGATCCGTACAAGTCCGTACAAGTCCGTACGGATCCGTACAAGGTCGTACAAGACCGTACGACCTAAGGGAGCCTCCGGAACGTTTAAGGAAGTCTTGGAGAGTCTTCAAGAGTCTTCTAGAGTCTTCTAGAAGCTGGGCAATGTTCGGATCATGCACCAAGTCACTAGAGCGTCCAGGTGCATTGGGGCTTGTCCTTGGTCTTCCTTCTTATCTATTTGGTCAAGGAAGGGCTGGAACCAGGCTGGAACAGGCTGGCATGGTCAAGGGTGCTCCCAAGACTACTCTCCTATTGCTGGTTCAAATTAAAGTTAAACCTAGGTTCCCTTGTAATTCTCCTATAAATATGCTATGTAATTCACAAAGATCAATAAGAAATTCTTCTCTAATGTTCTACTATGGTTTTCCTTCTAGTTTATCTCAAAATCTCTCATTTATAATCTCTAAAATCTTACACTTTGTTTCCTTCATCGATCAAAAATCAAAGTATACATGGGTAACATTGATGCGCTCTAAGGATCAAGTGCTTGAATCATTTCAGAACTTCTATAACTATGTGCTAAATCAGTATGATACCAAGATTAAGATACTAAGAAGTGATAATGGCAGAGAATACATGAGCATACGGTTTAGAGAGTTTGTGAATGAGAAAGGGATAGTACATCAGACAACTTGCGCCTATACACCTCAACAAAATGGGATAGCAGAGAGGAAGAATAGACATTTGTTAGAAGTGGCTAGGAGCATGATGTTTGATAGGGGAGTTCCTAAGAATCTGTGGGGAGATGCAGTGATGGCGGCAGCTTACTTAATCAACCGCATACCCACTGAAAGCTTGAGTTACATGTCTCCATTTGAAGTTTTGAATGGTGTGAAGCCAAGTATCAGTCACTTGAGAGTCTTTGGGTGTAGATGCTATGTCTTTGTTCCAGAAGCACAAAGAAATAAGTTAGAGCCAAAGAGTATTAAGTGTGTGTTTGTGGGATATTCAAGTACTCAATGTTGAGAATATGGATGAGAAGGCATACATGGGAAGTAGCAATGCGAGTTCACATAATAACAAAGGCAAGGAGCTGGAGTGTATAGCAAGTATCTGGGAACTTGGCGAATGCTCTAAGACTAAGGGAGAAGTGCCGTATGCAACAAGTAAGGAAAAGAGTGGAGCTGATGATTTAATGAGTGGCAAAACTAGACATTGGGATGTAACTAGAAGGAAGGATTCTTGGTTGAATTCTAAGCAGATCAAAGGGTTGAAAAACCAAGCAGAAGCACATGAGGAGCCATTGGGTAAAGGCAAGCTCCATGCTCCTCACCCAAAGAAGAAACACGCCCAGGCCTTGATCTTAGCATGTTTAACCATTTTAGGAAGTTAAAAGTGTTAGTCTTTTAACCATTGTAAATTCTTGTGTCTTGTTGTTTGAATTTTTTCTCTTACATATATGCAATGTAAACCGAGCTGAATTGAGATAATAACAAGAAAAAATATTCCAGAAATCTCTCTCAGCCATCTTCAATCTCATTGAGTTCTTGATATTTTCTAATTCTAGTTTATTCTCCTTAAAATCAACATGGTATCAGAGCATGTTTAGAGATCCTTGAAAATCTTCTAAACTGTTTCTTTCTCATCTAAAACTTTCTCTCTCAGATTTTTTCTTGTTCCCTTATTTCTCTCCATATTCTCAAGCTGGTTGTTGAAGATAAGAAAGAAAACCTATGGAGATGCAGAAACAAGTTGTACTGCCGGTTGTCTTCAAAGGGAGCAACTACTTGCTGTGGTCAAGGACCACAAGAACTGCTCTAAGAAGCAGAGGTCTATGGAGTTATGTGGAAACTCCAGAGGAGGTAGCTGGAGAAGGAGCAGCAGGTGATGGCGTTGTGAAGGGGCAGAAGTGGGAGCAAGAAGACCAACAAGTTCTTGCAGTGCTCCAGAGCTCTCTAGAGCCATCAATACTCGCTGCTTACTCCTACTGTGAGACAGCCAAGGAGCTGTGGGACACACTCAAAGGAGTGTATGGAGACATCTCAAACATTTCTAGGATTTTTGAGGTGAAGAAAGCGTTGAATGACCTTCAGCAAGATGGAAAGGCATTCAAGGATCTATTTGGGGTATTTAGAGGCTTATGGGCTGAGCTTGAGATGCTCAGGCCAGCAACAAATGATCCCAAGGAATTGAATGAGAGGAGGGAACAGGACCAGGTGTTTGGGCTACTACTCACGTTAAATGAGTCCTACAAGAGCCTCATTCAACACATCCTTTGCTTTGACAAGCTTCCAACGCTGAATGAAGTCTGTCAACAGATCCAAAAGGAGGAAGGGTCTAGGGGCTTGTTCAAAGCATCAAGCGAAATGGCACATGCTGCACATAGGAGCCAACTCTATGGAGAAAGAAGGAGTCTGGAATGTGAGCATTGCAAGATGAAAGGACATACTAAGGAAAAATGCTGGACCTTGCACCCACATTTAAATCCAGCTAGGCTAAGGGGAAATGGCCAAGGAAGTAGTCAAGGACCAAGGAACTTTGCTGGAGTAGCAAACATGGAAAATGACAACTTGGTGAGGAAAATCGACCTGGAAGCTCTCATCAAGAGTATTGCTAAGCTAGCTGAGTCTGGTAAGGTTTTCTTTACCTCTAAAGCTAGGGAGAAGGTGATAATAGATTCTGGAGCAAGTCATAATATGATTTGTAATGCCAAGCTGTTAACAAATATTAAGCCTTGTGAAGGAAATGTTAAAGTTGCAAATGGAAAAGAGGTTCAAATAGAAGGAATTGGAGACCTAAAAGTGTTTAGGAAAAATACTAAGGCCTTATACATTCCGGAATTCACATCTAACTTACTCTCGGTATATAAAGCAACTAAGGATCTAGATTGCAAAGTTATTTTTGGATCTAATGATGTTGAGTTTCAGGATAATGAGACTAAGGAAGTAATCGGAGTAGGGAATGTGGAAGGTGGTTTGTATTTGCTGAATAAAGAAGATGGAGTGATGGAGTCGTTTGCGGTTAGTCTGGTTGGTTCAAGCCCTTTATGGCACTCACGCCTTGGTCATCCAAGTCACAAGGTGCTCAGCATGGTCCTGCCCAACCTCACCTTACCTAATAAGGAGTGTGAAGCATGTGTCTTAGGGAAGCATTGTAGGAAAGTGTTTCTGGAATCTACTACTGTGTATGAGAAGTGTTTTGAGTTGATACATTATGATGTGTGGTCAGCCCCCTGTACTTCAAAAGATCAATATAAGTATTTCGTGTCTTTCATTGATCAAAGGTCAAAGTACACTTGGGTAACTCTAATGAGCTCTAAGGATCAAGTATTTGAATCATTTCAAAAATTCTACAATTATACACTGAATCAGTTTGGTACAAAGATCAAGATCCTTAGGAGTGATAATGGTGGAGAGTATATGAGTAATAGATTCAAGAAGTTGCTGGATGACAATGGGATAATTCACCAGACTTCTTGTGCATACACACCTCAGCAGAATGGAGTTTCCGAGAAAAAGAATAGACATTTGCTGGAGGTGGCTAGAAGTATGATGTTTCATAGAGGCGTGCCTAAGAGTTTTTGGGGAGATGCTGTGATGGCGGCATGCTATGTGATTAATCGTTTACCCACAGAAAGTCTGAGCCACAAGTCTCCATTTGAAATTTTGAATGGAGTAAAGCCAAGCATTGATCACCTAAGAGTTTTCGGGTGTAAATGCTATGTCTTTACCCCTGATGCACTAAGGAGTAAACTTGAGCCAAAAAGCATCAAATGTATTTTTGTGGGATACTCAAGCACTCAGAAGGGATACAAG
The DNA here is from genome assembly GCA_963922655.1 of Cardamine chenopodiifolia. Lineage (NCBI taxonomy): Eukaryota > Viridiplantae > Streptophyta > Magnoliopsida > Brassicales > Brassicaceae > Cardamine > Cardamine chenopodiifolia. The sequence continues at coordinate 8,154,749 of OZ000486.1, read as the reverse complement.
TGTTTCCATCCAGAAACTAATAGGATATATGTGTCAAGAGAGGTGCGTTTTGATGAGAATTGTGGGTATTTTGAAGAAAAAAAATGGGAGGATTTAGATGACATTGTGAGCTCGGGCATAGACAGAGAGCGAGTGCTAAGAAGCATCTTGGCAGATGTCAATGGTTCGAATGGAGGTAATGATGAGCAAGGGATATCTCAGAATGAGCAAGGAGGTGAAGAGGAAGAAGAAGACAATGAGCAACTCTCATCGGATACAAGCTCACTACCAAGGGATTCCGAACTGGTTGAAGAATCAGAACTTGCAAGTGGTGAGGGGGAGTCTGAACATGAAGAAGTTGAGGTAACTCAAGAACCCCCTCTAAGAAGAAGCCAACGGATAAGGCATGGCCCGGAAAATTGGAAAAACACTAGGGTGTATTACAATGGATTAGCTACGGTTCAACAAGAGCATATAGGATCTGAGGTGAAGTCTACCGTAGGTGAGGGATGTTCTGGGCGTACGGCAGACTTTGATTCTGAACCTATAGGCGACAGCATCCCTCCCTTACCAAGTAGATCATGTACTTCAAAGAGAAGAAAATTAACCGTAAGTGACATAAAATATCCTATTGAAGCATATAGTTCAGTGTCCTATTTAGGTGCTGAGCAGCAAGCTTACCTCACCAAGATTGATGAACATCAAGTCCCAGCAACATATGAGGAAGCATGTAGAGACGAGAGATGGGTTAAAGCCATGGAAGAAGAGATCAGCTCTATGGTGAGAAACAATACATGGAATTTGACTGAGCTGCCAAGAGGGAAGAAGCTAGTGGGATGTAGATGGGTTTATACTATCAAGTATAAAAGCAATGGTGAAGTCTATTAATCAAGCTTATCATCAAGGGAGCTTAGGGAAGATGGTTGGATTTGGGTGTCCGTACAAGTCCGTACAAGTCTGTACGGATCCGTACAAGGCCGTACAAGACCGTACAACCTTAGCGAGCCTCCGGAACGTTTAAGGAAGTCCTAGAGAGTCTTGGAGAGTCTTCTAGAGTCTTCTAGAAGCTTGGAAACGTTTGGACCATGCACCAAGCCACTTGAGTGTCCAGGTGCATTGGCACCTTGTCCTTGGTCTTCCTTCTTATCCATTTGGTCAAGGAAGGGGCTGGAAACAGGCTGGCATTGTCAAGGACGCCCAAAGACTACACTCCTATTGGCTGGTTCAAATTAAAGTTAAACCTAGGTTCCCTTGTAATTCTCCTATAAATATGCTGTGTATTTCACAAAGATCAATAAGAAATTCTTCTCTAATATTCTACTATGGTGTTTCTTCTAGTTTATCTCAAAAGCTCTCATTTATAATCTCTAAAATCTAACATGGTATCAGAGCATTGATCTTGCTCCTATCTATTCTGCTTTATTCTTGGTTATTCTCCATCATTCTCCATCATTCTCCATCATTTCTCCATCATTTCTCCATCAGTTCGTGTCATTTCTACTCATTCTCCACGTTTTTCTTCTTTATTTTCTCCTTTCTCACGCTGCTAGCTTCATTTCTCTCTGAGAGAAATTCCTCAAATCCATTGGTGCTGAGTTGAGAAAGTTGCTAGCTTTGTGATTTTCACTTCATTTTCTTCCTTTCACGTTGCTAGCCTCATTTCTCTCTGAGAGAAATTCCTCAAATCCATTGGTGCTGAGTTGAGAAAGTTGCTAGATTTGTGATTAAACACCAAGAAAATCATGGAAAATCTAAAAACCATGATCATTCCGGTTACCTTCAAAGGGAATAATTACTTGCTGTGGGCAAGAACAACTAAGACTGCTTTGTGTGGAAGAGGTTTGTGGAGACACATTGAGATCACACAAAACCCTAAAGAAGACACACAAGATGAAGAAAATGAGACCAAGACCGAGGAGGAAATCAAATGGTTTCAAGAAGAGCAAACGGTTTTGGGTCTCCTTCAAAACTCACTAGACCCATCAATCCTAGAGGCATACTCCTATTGTGACACTGCAAAGGAGCTTTGGGATACACTAAAGAATATCTACGGGAACATCTCCAACTTGACCCGGGTCTTCGAAGTAAAAAGGGCAATCAACAATCTCAATCAAGAGGATCTAGATTTACTCAACACTTTGGGAAATTTAGATCTCTTTGGGCTGAATTAGAGTGTTACGTCCAAGCACAAAGGATTTTTCAATCATTGAAGAAAGAAGAGAACAAGATAAGGTCTTCGGTTTGCTTCTCACACTCAATCCGGCGTTTAACGACCTCATCAAGCATATCTTAAGATCGGAGAAGCTCCCTAGACTTGATGAAGTTTGTGCACAAATTCAAAAGGAACAAGGGTCCTTTGGTCTCTTTAGTGGTAAACAAGAACTCCCAATGGCCAATAAGGGCAATTACCAACCAAATCAAGGCTACAAAGGCAAGAATAGGAAAACATGCGATCATTGCAAGAAGGATGGTCATACAAAGGAGGATTGCTGGATCCTTCATCCACATCTCAAGCCCAAAGATGGGCATCCAAGGGAATTCAAGCCAAGAAAGTTCCAAGCTCATCAAGCACAAGAAACGCCAAGCTCATCAAACTCAACAAAACAACCTCAAACCAAAAGCTTGAAGCAAGGAGATGAGATGGCCATGGTAGCATATTCAAATGACGTGGTGCGCAAGTCAGACTTAGAAGCACTCATTCGATCCATCACCGTACTAAAGGAGTCCGGTATCACATACTTTGCTACTAAACCTAATAAGACTAGCACTTCTCTTGTTATTGATTCTGGAGCTTCTCATCACATGATTAGTAATCCAAATTTGATTAGTAACATTAAAACTGCTAGTGGAAATGTAGTGATTGCTAATGGTGATAGGGTACCGGTTAAAGGAATAGGAAGTTTAAAACTATTTGACAAAGAATCTCAAGCTTTCTACATGCCATCTTTCACTTCGAATCTTGTATCGGTTAAGAGAGCTACTACTGATCTTGATGCTTATGCTATCTTTGGGCCTAATAGTTTCCATTTTCAGGATATTAAAACCGGAAGGGTTCTTGGAGAAGGAAACACAAAAGAAGACTTATACATCTTAGAAGATTCTTCAAGCAATCCTACTTTATCAAGTTTTAATTCATGCATAGCTAGTAGTTCTAATGCAATATGGCACGCTAGATTGGGACATCCTCACTCGCGTGCCTTGGAAATAATATTGCCTAATATTTCGTTTAATAACTCGGTTTGTGAGTCTTGTATTTTAGGAAAACATTGTAAAAGTGTATTTCCTAAGTCCTCTACCATATATGAAAAATGTTTTGATTTGGTCCACTCGGATGTATGGACTTCCCCATGTTTATCAAGAGATAATAATAAGTACTTTGTGACATTCATTGATGAAAAGTCGAAATACACTTGGATCACCTTAATGCCATCTAAAGATAGAGTATTTGACGCTTTCATTAATTTTCATAACTACATTACTAATCAATTCAAAACAAATGTTAAGGTACTTCGAACGGATAATGGAGGGGAATATACAAGCCACAAATTCAAAGAACACCTAGCTAAGCATGGAATAATCCACCAAACGAGCTGCCCATACACACCTCAACAAAATGGTGTAGCTGAAAGAAAGAATAGACATCTCATGGAAGTAGCTAGAGCTATGATGTTCCATTCCAACTTGCCAAGAAACTTCTGGGGAGATGCAGTCATGACGGCTTGCTATCTTATCAACCGAATTCCAACAAGAGTCCTAAAGGACGTCTCTCCCTTTGAAGTTTTAAATCACAATAAACCCTATATCAATCACTTACGAGTTCTTGGGTGTTTGTGTTTTGTATTTGTCCCAGGTACTCAGAGGGACAAATTAGAAGCCAAAAGCACAAGATGTGTATTCATAGGCTATTCTACCACTCAAAAGGGGTATAAGTGCTATGACCCCATCCGGAAGTGTACCCTGGTTTCAAGAGACGTGAAGTTCATAGAAAACCAAGGGTACTTTGACAAGAAACAAAATTGGGATAGTGTTAAAGACCTAGCCCGTTCTCCTTCAGATAGAACCGCCAGCTTAGAGTTCTTACTCAATCATTTGGGAAATCCGGCTCCAAGAGACTCTCATCAAGAGCAACCAGATCATCAGCCACAAGAAGGACCAAATTCTGAAAATAACAGTGAAGAAGAAGCAAACAACTTGGATAATGGTAATCAAGACCAAGCTCATCATGAAGAAGAATCCACTGGAGGAATAGAGCCAATGGTTAGTCAAGACCATGAGAGTGAAGAAATTAGTGCTCCTCAGCTTAGAAGAAGTACAAGGCTGAAGTATGGACCAGATCATTGGAAACAAACAAGGGTCTATTACAACAGCCAAGCCGTGGCTCATCCTCTCCAAGCGGTTTGTTCTCTTGCCCTCTTGTCATCAGAACACAAAGCATTCCTTGGAAAGATTGATCAACACCAAATTCCGAGCTCCTATGAAGAAGCAAAAGAACACAAAGAATGGTTAGCTGCTGTGGATGCTGAGATAGGGGCAATGGATAAGAATCATACTTGGGATGAAACTGAGCTTCCAAAGGGAAAGAAGGCAGTAAGTTCCAAGTGGGTATTTACAATAAAATATCAATCTAATGGGGAGATTGAGCGGTACAAAGCCAGATTGGTAGCCAGAGGTTTCACCCAGACATATGGAGCTGATTATACCGATACTTTTGTGCCAGTGGCAAAGCTTCACACAGTTAGGGTCATCTTGTCCTTAGCCACAAATCTATCATGGGATCTATGGCAAATGGACGTGAAGAACGCCTTTCTTCAAGGAGAATTGGAAGAAGAAGTGTACATGACTCCACCACCTGGATTAGAACACTCAATCAGCCCTGGAAAAGTCCTAAGGTTAAGAAAGGCAATTTATGGTCTAAAGCAATCACCAAGGGCTTGGTATCATAAACTGAGCTTCACTCTTGTTGCTCGAGGATTTAGCCGGTCAGAAGCCGACCATAACTTGTTCACTCACCAGAGCTCCCGTGGGCTTATTGTGGTATTGGTTTATGTGGATGACTTGATCATCTCAGGTAGTGATCAAGTTGGGATTCAAGAAACCAAATCCTTCCTTAAGTCTGTTTTTGATATCAAGGACTTGGGAGAGCTTAAGTATTTCCTAGGGATAGAGATATGCCGATCCTCGGAAGGCCTATTTCTATCACAAAGGAAATATTCTCTTGATTTATTGCAGGAGACAAGAAAGCTAGGATCCAAACCAGCTAAGACCCCACTTGAAGATGGCTACAAGGTCAAGAGAAAGGGGGAGAAAGAAGATGATCCGCTTGACAAGCCATTTGAAGACCCAGCACAATATCGGCGCCTAGTTGGTAAGCTCATCTATTTGACTATTACACGGCCTGACTTATGTTTTGCTGTGAATCAGGTTAGCCAACATATGAAGGAACCAACCGTGCATCATTGGAACATGGTGGAAAGAATATTGAGATACATCAAAGGTTCACCTGGCCAAGGAATTTGGATGGGGAAGAATGGCAACACTGAGATAGTTGGATACTGCGATGCGGACTATGCGGGAGACACTATGGATAGGAAGTCTACAACTGGCTACTGTACTTTCATTGGAGGCAATCTAGTAACTTGGAAGTCTAAGAAGCAGAAGGTTGTGTCATGCTCAAGTGCGGAGTCAGAATATAGAGCAATGAGGAAGCTGACAAATGAATTAGTTTGGTTGAAGGCTCTTCTCAAGGATCTTGGCATAGAAACTTCAAGTCCCATCACAATGCATTGTGACAATCAGGCATCCATTCATATAGCAACCAATCCAGTATTTCACGAGCGGACCAAGCACATTGAGATTGACTGCCACAAAGTTAGAGAGAAGATCATAGAAGGAGTGATACTTCCATGTTACACCAAGAGTGAAGACCAGTTGGCTGACATCTTCACCAAGGCTGCTAGCCTCAAAGTTTGCAACCACATCCACAGCAAACTTGGGTTAGTAGACCTTACTCATCCTTGATAATACTTGCCTGTTCCGGGAAGACCACACTCTTTTTCCCTTACCAAGGTTTTGTCCCACTAGGTTTTCCTTGGTAAGGTTTTTAATGAGGTGGTAGTCTCGGTTCCCAAACTTAGCCTTCATTCCAACACTCCGGCTAAGTTTGAGGGGGAGTATTAATCAAGCTTATCATCAAGGGAGCTTAGGGAAGATGAATGGATTTGGGTGTCCGTACAAGTCCGTACAACCTTAGCGAGCCTCCGTAACATTTGAAGAAGCCTTCGAGAGTCTTCTAGAAGCTTGGAAACGTTTGGACCATGCACCAAGCCACTTGAGTGTCCAGGTGCATTGGCACCTTGTCCTTGGTCTTCCTTCTTATCCATTTGGTCAAGGAAGGGGCTGGAAACAGGCTGGCATGGTCAAGGACGCCCAAAGACTACACTCCTATTGGCTGGTTCAAATTAAAGTTAAACCTAGGTTCCCTTGTAATTCTCCTATAAATATGCTATGTATTTCACAAAGATCAATAAGAAATTCTTCTCTAATATTCTACTATGGTGTTTCTTCTAGTTTATCTCAAAAGCTCTCATTTATAATCTCTAAAATCTAACATGGTATCAGAGCATTGATCTTGCTCCTATCTATTCTGCTTTATTCTTGGTTATTCTCCATCATTCTCCATCATTCTCCATCATTTCTCCATCAGTTCTTGTCATTTCTACTCATTCTCCACGTTTTTCTTCTTTATTTTCTCCTTTCTCACGCTGCTAGCTTCATTTCTCTCTGAGAGAAATTCCTCAAATCCATTGGTGCTGAGTTGAGAAAGTTGCTAGCTTTGTGATTTTCACTTCATTTTCTTCCTTTCACGTTGCTAGCCTCATTTCTCTCTGGGAGAAATTCCTCAAATCCATTGGTGCTGAGTTGAGAAAGTTGCTAGCTTTGTGATTAAACACCAAGAAAATCATGGAAAATCTAAAAACCATGATCATTCCGGTTACCCTCAAAGGGAATAATTACTTGCTGTGGGCAAGAACAACTAAGACTGCTTTGTGTGGAAGAGGTTTGTGGAGACACATTGAGATCACACAAAACCCTAAAGAAGACACACAAGATGAAGAAAATGAGACCAAGACCGAGAAGGAAATCAAATGGTTTCAAGAAGACCAAACAGTTTTGGGTCTCCTTCAAAACTCACTAGACCCATCAATCCTAGAGGCATACTCCTATTGTGACACTGCAAAGGAGCTTTGGGATACACTAAAGAATGTCTACGGGAACATCTCCAACTTGACCCGGGTCTTCGAAGTAAAAAGGGCAATCAACAATCTCAATCAAGAGGATCTAGAATTTACTCAACACTTTGGGAAATTTAGATCTCTTTGGGCTGAATTAGAGATGTTACGTCCAAGCACAAAGGATTTTTCAATCATTGAAGAAAGAAGAGAACAAGATAAGGTCTTCGGTTTGCTTCTCACACTCAATCCGGCGTTTAACGACCTCATAAAGCATATCTTAAGATCGGAGAAGCTCCCTAGACTTGATGAAGTTTGTGCACAAATTCAAAAGGAACAAGGGTCCTTTGGTCTCTTTAGTGGTAAACAAGAACTCCCAATGGCCAATAAGGGCAATTACCAACCAAATCAAGGCTACAAAGGCAAGAATAGGAAAACATGCGATCATTGCAAGAAGGATGGTCATACAAAGGAGGATTGCTGGATCCTTCATCCACATCTCAAGCCCAAAGATGGGCATCCAAGGGAATTCAAGCCAAGAAAGTTCCAAGCTCATCAAGCACAAGAAACGCCAAGCTCATCAAACTCAACAAAACAACCTCAAACCGAAAGCTTGAAGCAAGGAGATGAGATGGCCATGGTAGCATATTCAAATGACGTGGTGCTTAAGTCAGACTTAGAAGCACTCATTCGATCCATCGCCGCACTAAAGGAGTCCGGTATCACATATTGATCAAGAAGACCAGCCAGGCCTTGCAAGACCAAACCATCCCGACCATATGGATTTTGTACGGACTTGTACGGATTGTACGGATTGTACGGACCCTGCAAAATCCGGGATTCCCCAAAATGTCTCCAAACATCCTAAAATGAAGAAACAAGAAGGAGACCCAAAACCGTTTGGTCTTCTTGAAACCATTTGATTTCCTCCTCGGTCTTGGTCTCATTTTCTTCATCTTGTGTGTCTTCTTTAGGGTTTTGTGTGATCTCAATGTGTCTCCACAAACCTCTTCCACACAAAGCAGTCTTAGTTGTTCTTGCCCACAGCAAGTAATTATTCCCTTTGAGGGTAACCGGAATGATCATGGTTTTTAGATTTTCCATGATTTTCTTGGTGTTTAATCACAAAGCTAGCAACTTTCTCAACTCAGTACCAATGGATTTGAGGAATTTCTCTCAGAGAGAAATGAGGCTAGCAACGTGAAAGGAAGAAAATGAAGTGAAAATCACAAAGCTAGCAACTTTCTCAACTCAGCACCAATGGATTTGAGGAATTTCTCTCAGAGAGAAATGAAGCTAGCAGCGTGAGAAAGGAGAAAATAAAGAAGAAAAACGTGGAGAATGAGTAGAAATGACAAGAACTGATGGAGAAATGATGGAGAATGATGGAGAATGATGGAGAATAACCAAGAATAAAGCAGAATAGATAGGAGCAAGATCAATGCTCTGATACCATGTTAGATTTTAGAGATTATAAATGAGAGCTTTTGAGATAAACTAGAAGAAACACCATAGTAGAATATTAGAGAAGAATTTCTTATTGATCTTTGTGAAATACATAGCATATTTATAGGAGAATTACAAGGGAACCTAGGTTTACCTTTAATTTGAACCAGCCAATAGGAGTGTAGTCTTTGGGCGTCCTTGACCATGCCAGCCTGTTTCCAGCCCCTTCCATGACCAAATGGATAAGAAGGAAGACCAAGGACAAGGTGCCAATGCACCTGGACACTCAAGTGGCTTGGTGCATGGTCCAAACGTTTCCAAGCTTCTAGAAGACTCTCGAAGGCTTCCTCAAATGTTCCGGAGGCTCGCTAAGGTTGTACGATCTTGTACGGCCTTGTACGGATCCGTACGGACTTGTACGGACTTGTACGGACACCCAAATCCAACCATCTTCCCTAAGCTCCCTTGATGATAAGCTTGATTAATAGAAATTAGTGCTCCTCAGCTTAGAAGAAGTACAAGGCTGAAGTATGGACCAGATCATTGGAAACAAACAAGGGTCTATTACAACAGCCAAGCCGTGGCTCATTCTCTCCAAGCGGTTTGTTCTCTTGCCCTCTTGCCATGAGAACACAAAGCATTCCTTGGAAAGATTGATCAACACCAAATTCCGAGCTCCTATGAAGAAGCAAAAGAACACAAAGAATGGTTAGCTGCTGTGGATGCTGAGATAGGGGCAATGGATAAGAATCATACTTGGGATGAAACTGAGCTTCCAAAGGGAAAGAAGGCAGTAAGTTCCAAGTGGGTATTTACAATCAAATATCAATCTAATGGGGAGATTGAGCGGTACAAAGCCAGATTGTTAGCCAGAGGTTTCACCCAGACATATGGAGCTGATTATACCGATACTTTTGCGCCAGTGGCAAAGCTTCACACAGTTAGGGTCATCTTGTCCTTAGCCACAAATCTATCATGGGATCTATGGCAAATGGACGTGAAGAACGCCTTTCTTCAAGGAGAATTGGAAGAAGAAGTGTACATGACTCCACCACCTGGATTAGAACACTCAATCAGCCCCGGAAAAGTCCTAGGGTTAAGAAAGGCAATTTATGGTCTAAAGCAATCACCAAGGGCCTGGTATAATAAACTGAGCTTCACTCTTGTTGCTCGAGGATTTAGCCGGTCAGAAGCCGACCATACCTTGTTCACTCACCAGAGCTCCCGTGGGCTTATTGTGGTATTGGTTTATGTGGATGACTTGATCATCTCAGGTAGTGATCAAGTTGGGATTCAAGAAACCAAATCCTTCCTTAAGTCTGTTTTTGATATCAAGGACTTGGGAGAGCTTAAGTATTTCCTAGGGATAGAGATATGCCGATCCTCGGAAGGCCTATTTCTATCACAAAGGAAATATTCTCTTGATTTATTGCAGGAGACAAGAAAGCTAGGATCCAAACCAGCTAGGATCCCACTTGAAGATGGCTACAAGGTCAAGAGAAAGGGGGAGAAAGAAGATGATCCGCTTGACAAGCCATTTGAAGACCCAGCACAATATCGGCGCCTAGTTGGTAAGCTCATCTATTTGACTATTACACGGCCTGACTTATGTTTTGCTGTGAATCAGGTTAGCCAACATATGAAGGAACCAACCGTGCATCATTGGAACATGGTGGAAAGAAAATTGAGATACATCAAAGGTTCACCTGGCCAAGGAATTTGGATGGGGAAGAATCGCAACACTGAGATAGTTGGATACTGCGATGCGGACTATGCGGGAGACACTATGGATAGGAAGTCTACAACTGGCTACTGTACTTTCATTGGAGGCAATCTAGTAACTTGGAAGTCTAAGAAGCAGAAGGTTGTGTCATGCGCAAGTGCGGAGTCAGAATATAGAGCAATGAGGAAGCTGACAAATGAATTAGTTTGGTTGAAGGTTCTTCTCAAGGATCTTGGCATAGAAACTTCAAGTCCCATCACAATGCATTGTGATAATCATGCAGCCATTCATATAGCAACCAATCCAGTATTTCACGAGAGGACCAAGCACATTGAGATTGACTGCCACAAAGTTAGAGAGAAGATCATAGAAGGAGTGATACTTCCATGTTACACCAAGAGTGAAGACCAGTTGGCTGACATCTTCACCAAGGCTGCTAGCCTCAAAGTTTGCAACCACATCCACAGCAAACTTGGGTTAGTAGACCTTACTCATCCTTGATAATACTTGCCTGTTCTGGGAAGACCACACTCTTTTTCCCTTACCAAGGTTTTGTCCCACTGGGTTTTCCTTGGTAAGGTTTTTAATGAGGTGGTAGTCCCGGTTCCCAAACTTAGCCTTCATTCCAACACTCCGGCTAAGTTTGAGGGGGAGTATTAATCAAGCTTATCATCAAGGGAGCTTAGGGAAGATGGTTGGATTTGGGTGTCCGTACAAGTCCGTACAAGTCCGTACGGATCCGTACAAGGCCGTACAAGACCGTACAAGCTTAGCGAGCCTCCGAAACATTTGAGGAATCCTTCGAGAGTCTTCTAGAAGCTTGGAAACGTTTGGACCATGCACCAAGCCACTTGAGTGTCCAGGTGCATTGGCACCTTGTCCTTGGTCTTCCTTCTTATCCATTTGGTCAAGGAAGGGGCTGGAAATAGGCTGGCATGGTCAAGGACGCCCAAAGACTACACTCCTATTGGCTGGTTCAAATTAAAGTTAAACCTAGGTTCCCTTGTAATTCTCCTATAAATATGCTATGTATTTCACAAAGATCAATAAGAAATTCTTCTCTAATATTCTACTATGGTATTTCTTCTAGTTTATCTCAAAAGCTCTCATTTATAATCTCTAAAATCTAACATTAATGAGTGGCAAAACTAGACATTGGGATGTAACTAGAAGGAAGGATTCTTGGTTGAATTCTAAGCAGATCAAAGGGTTGAAAAACCAAGCAGAAGCACATGAGGAGCCATTGGGTAAAGGCAAGCTCCATGCTCCTCACCCAAAGAAGAAACACGCCCAGGCCTTGATCTTAGCATGTTTAACCATTTTAGGAAGTTAAAGGTGTTAGTCTTTTAACCATTGTAAATTCCTGTGTCTTGTTGTTTGAATTTTTTCTCTTACATATATGCAATGTAAACCGAGCTGAATTGAGATAATAACAAGAAAAAATATTCCAGAAATCTCTCTCAGCCATCTTCAATCTCATTGAGTTCTTGATATTTTCTAATTCTAGTTTATTCTCCTTAAAATCAACACTTAAAAGGGATACAAATGTCTTAACCCGGAGACTAATAGAATGTATGTGTCAAGGGAGGCGCAATTTGAGGAAGAGTATGGTTACTTTGAGAGAAAGAAATGGGAAGACTTAGATGAGATTGTGAACGCAAATGCAGATAGAGATCAAGTTCTAAGAAGCATTTGGGAAAACATAGATGGCCGGGAGAGTGATGATAATGAGCAGAGGGGTGAAGAAGAAGTAGAAGAAAGTGAGCAACTTCCGTTAGTTCCAGATACCTTACCATTAGATTCAGAACTGGTAGAAGAAGAGGAGAGTACAGGAGGTGAGGGGGAGATAGAATCTGAAGAAGTGGAAGTAGTGCAAGCTCCTCAGTTAAGAAGAAACCAAAGGATAAGACACGGACCTGAAAATTGGAAAAATACTAGTGTATTACAATGGGATGGCTATGGCTCATCAAGATCACATGGGAACTGAGGTTGTGCTTGGGACAAGAGAGGGATGTACTGGGCGTACGGCAGGCTTAGATCCTGATCCTATAGGCGACAGCGTCTCCTTCTTGTCCCCTAAGCATAACACCGCACAAGAAGAGAAGATAGCCATAAGATATCCTATTGAAGAATACTACTCGGTTTCTAATACTCCAGCTGATCATCAGGCATTTCTGAGCACTATTGATAGAAAAGTACCTAATTCTTATGAGGAAGCAAGCATGGACAAGTTATGGGTTGATGCCATGGGGGAAGAGATTGCATCTATGTTGAGAAATAATACTTGGGACTTGACAAAACTGCCAAGCGGGAAGAAACTTGTGGGATGTAGATGGGTGTATACTATCAAATACAAGAGCAACGGTGAAATTGAGAGGTATAAAGCTAGACTAGTGGCCAAAGGATATACACAAGTATATGGAGAAGATTATACTGAAACTTTTGCTCCAGTAGCGAAGTTGCACTCGGTGAGGGTTCTACTATCCATTGCCATTAATCTGTCATGGAATTTGTGGCAAATGGATGTGAGAAACGCTTTCTTACAAGGGGATTTAGAAGAAGAAGTGTTTATGGAACTTCCACAAGTTTATGGAGCAAATGCAGATCAAGTGTGTAGATTAAAGAAGGCTATATACGGCTTGAAACAATCTCCTAGAGCTTGGTACCAACGGTTAAGCCGGTGCCTGTTGGAGAAAGGGTTTGTAAAATCTGAAGCGGATCACTCTCTCTTTACCAAAAAGAGCAAAGAAGGGATAGTTGTGGTGCTCATCTACGTGGATGACATTATTGTTACGGGAAGTGATTGTGAGGAGATGAAACGAACTAAGGAAGATCTAAACTCTACGTTTGATATAAAAGACCTAGGAGAGCTCAAATACTTCCTAGGAATTGAGATGAGCAGAGAGGCAAAGGGAATGTTTATATCACAAAGGAAGTATGTGATCGACTTACTAAAAGAAACTGGGAAGCTTGGGTGTAAACCGGCTAAGACTCCTATTGAAGAAGGTTATCAAGAAGAAAGCAACATGGAGATATGGTCTGACATCAAGCAGTACCAAAGGTTAGTTGGTAAACTAATCTATTTGACCATAACAAGGCCGGATATTTGCTTTGCGGTGAATAAAGTAAGTCAACACATGCAAGCGCCAACAACACACCATTGGGGAATGATTGAAAGGATCTTGAGATATTTAAAAGGGAACCCGGGAAGAGGTATTTGGCTAGAGTGTCATGGAAGAGCAGATGTAGAAGCGTTTTGTGATGCGGATTGGGCTGGGGATAGACAAGATAGGAATTCTATGACCGGTTATTGTACATTCGTAGGCGGGAATCTTGTCACCTGGAGAAGCAAAAAACAAAAGGTAATCTCTCTATCTAGTGCTGAAGCTGAGTATAGAGCAATGAGAGAAGCCACAAAAGAAATGATATGGCTGAAGGCGCTTCTACATGACTTGGGAGTTCAAGAAGACAAACCAATGACATTGTATTGTGATAACCAAGCGGCAATACGCATAGCTTCAAACCCGGTGTTTCATGAAAGGACAAAACACATTGAGGTGGATTGTCATTTCATCCGAGACAAGATTCAGGAGGGAGTTGTGGTTCCGAAGTTTGTGAAGAGTGGAGAACAAATGGCGGATATATTTACCAAGGCTACTTCTTCACGCATCTGTGATGAAGAGCCTTATATACGAAGAGCCTTCAGTCTGAATTTTACTTATTACCCAAATGGCCCAAAGAACGAACATATACCTAAGTTGGACCCCCAAAGAAAGTATTAAATACATAGGGAAATAAATCGAAAGAAAATGAAGACTTATTAGCGCAATGTCTTCATAAGGGATATGGTCTTCCCTTCCTTGCTTGCCAAGCTTGGCATGGATTATTTCCAAGCTGAATAACAAGTGGAATGAAGTATAGATATACTAGATCTTGCTGCCTCATTACAACCCCTCCGATAAACCTCATCGGACAAACTGAAGTATGAAAAAGAGTAAAGTTCCTTCTAATGAGTTGGGGGTGTCTCCATACAAGTGTGAAGGTGAAGACACAATTTCGTTGCTTTTAAAGCTGGTTAAAGTCATAGAGATTCAAAGGTTATTTAGAAGCTCTAACATGATCCAGATGGCCGGGTGAGCTCGAGCTTGATCCTTGGATGTCTTCTTCATACTTCATGGCTTGTCGGCTTCAGGAGATGGTCAGACGTGAACTCCAATCAGGCTTAGGGTCTGGCTGTATAGAGAATCCAATGGAGACCCAATTCCTTGTAAATGTTGAATAATGAGAGAATACATTAGCTTAAGACCCAAAGAAGAGAAGAGGCCTTATTCAACATATGCAAGCCCATTAAGAAGTCTTCTAGAAGGGTGAAGACTTTGGGTGCACAAGTGGGTGTCCCTGGAAGTGTGAAAAGGATGGAGATGTGTTTGAATTTCAAATAAGAGATTGGAGGGAAATTTTATGTTGTGAAACCCTTCTTCACCTCTTAATTTTGTGGCTCTCCTCTATATATACATGTTGTACACCCTTTGTAACACTTAATCAATTCTAATGGAAACTTCTCTTTATCTCTCATTCTATTGTTTCTCTTTCAAGCACTCTCAAACTCTCTAATCTTCTATTCCGCAAATTCAACATGGTATCAGAGCAAAGTTCTTAACTAAATCAAGCTCTTGTTATCCCATTTTCAAATCTCTTCTTTTAAAATTCTGGGAATACTCTTTGTCAATCTTTTTTCACTCTGAGACTTAGTCCTCAAAGACATTGACACTTGAGTTGTGAAAAGGCTAAAAAAGTGTATTTCTTGAAGCTTCTCTAAAATTTTATTTTTCACTCTAAAATTCTGGGAATACTCTTTGTCAATCCCTTTTCACTCTGAGACTTAGTCCTCAAAGTTATTGACTCTTGAGTTGTGAAAAGGCTGAAAAGTGTATTTCTTGAAGCTTCTCTAATATTTTCTTGAGAAAATCTCTTAATCCTTTGGTTAATAGAATTATCCGGTGAATAAATCTTGAAACACCATGGAAAACTCTAAACCAATTGTTATTCCAGTCATCTTGAAGGGTGTCAACTATTTGCTGTGGTCAAGAATGATAAGAACAGCTCTATGTGGTCGTGGGCTTTGGAGCCATGTCTTGAAAGGACAAGATCCAAAATATGGAGAAGAAGTCATTGGTAATTATGAAGATAAGTGGTTCCAAGAGGACCAAATGGTGCTCGGAATCATCCAGAACTCTCTTGAAGCATCCATCCTTGAAGCCTACTCCTACTGTGAAAATGCAAAGGAATTGTGGGATACTCTTCAAACCGTGTATGGGAATACTTCAAACTTGAGCAGAATCTATGAAGTCAAGAAGGCTATCAATGATCTAAGCCAAGAAGATTTGGAGTTTACAAAGCACTTTGGCAAATTCAGATCATTGTGGGCTGAACTAGAAATGTTAAGGCCAAGCACGATTGATCCTTTAGTGTTAAATGAGAGGCGTGAACAAGACAAGGTCTTTGGTCTGCTATTGACCTTAAATCCAACTTACAAGGATCTCATTAAGCACCTCCTTAGGGCAGATAATCTCCCCAGCCTAGATGAAGTGTGCTCCAAGATACAAAAGGAGCAAGGATCTCATGGTCTATTTGGGGGAAAGGGCGAGCTGGTTATGGCTAACAAAGTAGAGTTGGGTGAAGCAAACAAAGGATTTTACAAACCTTTGGGATCAAACCAGAACAAGAAAGTGGGATCAAATGCAATCTGTGAGCATTGCAAGAAAGAGGGGCACACAAAGGAAAAATGCTGGAAGCTCCATCCTCATCTAAAACCAAGCTGGTGGAAGGAACCAAGAGCTAATGTCTCCCAAGAAGTGGCTGGGAATCAGGCTGTGACATCCAAGAGGGCTGAAGAAGGAGAAATGAGAGCTTTGGTGCCATATCAACAAGAATCTGAATTTGTGAGGAAATCAGATTTGGAAGCTCTCATCAAAGCCTTGAAAGAGGCTGGTAGGTCTGGTATGGTTTCTGGAAACTCTCTTCATGCTCAAAACATTTCAAAGCCTTTGATTGTAGATTCTAGTGCATCACATCATATGATAAGTGATGCACATCTAATGAATAACATAAAACCGGCTGTAGGTAATGTCATTATAGCAAATGGAGATAGTATTCCAATTGATGGAGTAGGAAATCTTAGGTTATTTGGAAAAGATTCAAACGCTTTTTACATGCCTAAATTTACTTCAAATTTGTTATCTGTAAAAAAAGTTACATCTGATTTGAATTGTTATGCTATATTTGGTCCTAATGATGTACACTTTCAGGATATTGAGACCATGAAACTACTCGGAAAAGGAGTAGCAAAGGAGGAGCTGCATGTTCTTGAAAATAACAAACCGGACTCCAATTTATTTCGTAGTTTTAGTCTGAATGTTTCTAATGTTAGTAGTTCAATTTGGCATGCAAGGCTAGGTCATCCGCACTCTAGAGCATTAGAACTATTTTTGCCTAGGATTTCTTTCAAAAATGATGAATGTGAAGCTTGTATACTTGGTAAACATTGCAAATCTGTGTTTTCCAAGTCTCCAACTATCTATGAAAAGTGTTTTGATTTAATTCATTATGATGTTTGGACCTCACCATGTGAATCTAGAGAACATCATAAATACTTTGTCACCTTCATAGATGAAAAATCAAAATATACATGGCTAACACTTATTCCATCCAAAGATAGAGTTTTAGAAGCATTTAGAAAATTTCAAGCATATGTGACTAACCATTATAATGCCAAGATTAAAATTTTTAGATCAGATAATGGTGGAGAGTACACAAGCCATGCCTTCAAACAACACTTAGCACAGCATGGGATAGTCCATCAAACCAGCTGCCCATACACTCCTCAGCAAAATGGAGTTGCTGAAAGAAAGAATAGGCACTTAATGGAAGTGGCCCGGTCTATGATGTTCCACACAAGTGTTCCCAAGAGATTTTGGGGAGATGCTATGGTTTCAACATGCTATTTGATCAACCGGATGCCAACAAAAATCTTGGATGATCACTCTCCATTTGAGGTATTAAACAACTCTAATCCCGCCATTAACCACTTGCATGTTCATTGGATACTCCATAACACAAAAAGGTTACAAATGCTTTGTTCCGGAAACAAGGAAGATTCTAGTCTCAAGGGATGTGAAGTTTGTTGAAACAAAAGGGTTCTATGATGAGAAGAACTGGAAAGAATTGGAGAATCTATCATCCTCATCATCAGACCGAGCTAGCAATTTGAGAAAAATCTTGGAGAACCTTGGATTACATCAGCCAGAAGCTAGTACAAGCACATCTCAATCAAATGAAGAAACTATACCCTTTGATCCTGAGGGAGGCAATAAACAAGAGGATCTAGTAGTGGCTCAACAAGACTCAAAAATTCATGATCAAAATGAATCAGAAGTTCGCAATGAAGCGGTTCATGATCAAAGTGAAGAGAGTCCGGAAAGTCAAGAAGAAGCTCAAACCTCAGATTCTGACTTTGAAGGGCCAGAACCTCAAGTTCAAGCTCAAGAAAGGGGTTTAAGGAGAAGTACAAGACAAAGGTTTGGACCAGAACATTGGAAGCAAACCCGAGTGTACTACAACAACAAGGCAGTTGCTCATCCCATTCAAGCTGTTTGCACTCTAGCTCATTTCCCATTGGAACATCAAGCCTACATGGGCAAGTTGGATGAAGCTGAGATTCCAACAACCTATGAAGAAGCCAAGGAGCTTAAAGTATGGAGAGATGCTGTTGGTGAAGAAAAGAAAGCTATGGAAATCAACCACACTTGGGATGAAGCTGAACTGCCAAAAGGGAAGAAGGCCGTAAGCTCTAGATGGATCTTCACTATCAAGTATAGAAGTGATGGAGAAATAGAGCGTTACAAGGCTAGGCTGGTGGCTAGAGGATTCACTCAAACCTATGGAGAGGACTACCTTGACACATTTGCACCTGTGGCAAAACTTCATACGGTAAGAGTCATTTTATCCTTAGCTACTAACTTGGAATGGGATCTTTGGCAGATGGACGTCAAGAATGCATTCTTGCAAGGGGAACTAGAGGATGAAGTCTACATGACTCCACCACCAGGCTTGGAAGACTCAATTGCACCAGGAAAGGTGTTGAGACTCAAGAAAGCAATCTATGGACTGAAGCAATCTCCTCGAGCATGGTACCACAAGTTGAGTACAACACTCAAGAGTAAAGGCTTCAAGAAGTCCGAGGCAGACCATACACTTTTCACCTTGCAAAGCCAAGAAGGTATTGTAGTCATTCTCATTTATGTGGATGACATTATCATCTCGAGGAATGACAAGGTAGGTATTAAAGATACAAAAGCATATTTAAAATCTGTATTTGATATTAAAGATCTTGGAGAGTTGAAATATTTTCTAGGGATTGAAGTCTATAGGTCCAATGAAGGACTCTTCTTATCCCAAAGGAAGTACACTCTTGATCTATTGGCTGAGGCAGGAAAGCTAGGAGCCAAACCAGCAAAGACTCCCTTAGAAGAAGGATACAAAGTCATACGAGAGGGGGAGCTTGAAGATAAACCTTTTGAAGATGTCAAGCAATATCGGAGAATGGTTGGTAAGTTGATTTATCTTACCATAACTCGTCCTGATTTGTGTTTTGCTGTGAACCAGGTGAGTCAACATATGCAAGCTCCAAAAGTGCACCATTGGAGCATGGTGGATCGGATTCTCAAATATCTCAAAGGAGCTCCAGGTCAAGGCATTTGGATGGGTTGTAACAAAAGCACAGAAATTGTGGGTTATTGTGATGCTGACTGGGCTGGAGACAAAACGGATAGAAGATCCACCACTGGGTATTGCACATTCATTGGAGGTAACCTGGTCACTTGGAAGAGCAAGAAACAAAAGGTTGTGTCATGTTCAAGTGCTGAAGCTGAGTATAGAGCAATGAGGAAGCTCACAAACGAGCTAACATGGCTGAAAGCTCTTCTCAAGGATTTGGGCATTGAATCGCCAGATCCAATCACAATGCATTGTGACAACCAAGCTGCTATTCACATTGCGTCCAACTCAGTGTTCCATGAGAGGACAAAACATATTGAAGTGGATTGTCACAAGGTGCGAGAGATGGTGGAGAAAAAGGTCATTCTTCCATGCTTTACAAGAAGTTCAGAACAATTGGCAGACATTTTTACCAAGGCAGCGAGTTTAAAAGTGTGTGAGTTCATCCATTCAAAGCTTGGACTCATAGATATGTCTCGGCCATGATTTACTTAGCCATGGAGTCCACACTCTTTTTCCCTTATATACGAAGAGCCTTCAGTCTGAATTTTACTTATTACACAAATGGCCCAAAGAACCAACATATACCTAAGTTGGACCCCCAAAGAAAGTATTAAATACATAGGGAAATAAATCGAAAGAAAATGAAGACTTATTAGCGCAATGTCTTCATAAGGGATATGGTCTTCCCTTCCTTGCTTGCCAAGCTTGGCATGGATTATTTTCAAGCTGAATAACAAGTGGAATGAAGTGTAGATATACTAGATCTTGCTGCCTCATTACAACCCCTCCGATAAACCTCATCGGACAAACTGAAGTATGAAAAAGAGTAAAGTTCCTTCTAATGAGTTGGGGGTGTCTCCATACAAGTGTGAAGGTGAAGACACAATTTCGTTGCTTTTAAAGCTGGTTAAAATCATAGAGATTCAAAGGTTATTTAGAAGCTCTAACATGATCCAGATGGCCGGGTGAGCTCAAGCTTGATCCTTGGATGTCTTCTTCATACTTCATGGCTTGTCGGCTTCAGGAGATGGTCAGACGTGAACTCCAATTAGGCTTAGGGTCTGGCTGTATAAAGAATCCAATGGAGACCCAATTCCTTGTAAATGCGCGCTCCCGTCCTTCTTTCGTACACGCTAGGGCTTGGGGCCCATCATCCCTTCCCTCTTCTAGAATACTCGTCCTCAAAACTTGCCCACCCCCTATATAGAAACGAAACAACCTAGCGGAAAGCTTCTTCTTCAAGGCTTGATCTGGATATGGAGCTGAGAATTGGAGAGATTCTCTATCTAACCTTAAGCAGACTAATCGATAGAAGGGGAGGTTTAGTGCTAGGAAACCTAAAGAGATGCTCGATCTAGGTTCCAACAATTGAGTGAAGGTGTATTGATGTGGTGAACCACAAGAATTGTGAAATCTTCTTGATACAACCAGAACTTCGACACCGAGCTAGGCTTCTATGTGTGAAGGGTTTTGGCTCGAAAAACTCAAGCATAAGAAAGAAGAAAAACTCTTCCGCATTTGATTTCTAGTTGAGATCTAATCCTCATTATAGTCTTTTAAAGTCCCTTATATATGAAAAGCCTTCAGTATGAAGTTTACTTATTACACAAATGGCCCAAAGAACCAATATATACCTAAGTTGGACCCCCAAAGAAAGTATTAAATACTTAGGGAAATAAATCGAAAGAAAATGAAGACTTATTAGCGCAATGTCTTCATAAGGGATATGGTCTTCCCTTCCTTCCTTTCCAAGCTTGGCATGGATTATTTCCAAGCTGAATAACAAGTGGAATGAAGTGTAGATATACTAGATCTTGCTGCCTCATTACAACTCCCACGGTATAGCTTATCGAACAACAAAAGTAGGAAAAAGAGTAAAGTTTCTTCTAATGACTTAGGGGTGTCTTCACACTTGTGTGATGGTGAAGACACAATGTCCTTACTTCCCAAAGCTGGTTCAAGTCAAAGAGATTCAAAGGTTGTTTAGAAGCTCTCACATGATCCGGATGGCCGGGTGAGCTCGAGCATGATACTTGGATGTGTTCTTCATACTTCACGGCTTGTCGGCTTCTGGAGATGGTCAGACGTGAACTCCAATTAGGCTTAGGGTCTAGCTGTATAGAGAATCCAATGGAGACCCAATTCCTTGTAAATGCGCGTTCCCGTCCTTCTTTCGTACACGCTAGGGCTTGAAGCCCATCATCCCTTCCCTCTTCTATAATTTTCGTCCTCAAAACTTGCCCACACCCTATATAGAAACGAAACAACCTAGCAGGAAGATTCTTCTTCAAGGCTTGATCTGGATATGGAGCTGAGAATTGGAGAGATTCTCTATCTAACCTTAAGCTGACTAATGGATAGAAGCGGAGGTTTAGTGCTAGGAAACCTAAAGAGATGTTGGATGTAGGTTTCAACAATGGAGTGAAGGTGTATTAATGTGGTGAACCACAAGAATTGTGAAAGCTTCTTGATACAACCAGAACTTCAACACCGAGCTAGGCTTCTATGTGTGAAGGGTTTTGGCTCAAATAACTCAAAAATAAGAAAGAAGAAAAACTCTTCCGCATTTGATTTCTAGTTGAGATCTAATCCTCAGTATAGTCTGTTTAAGTCCCTTATATACGAAGAGCCTTCAGTCTAAAGTTTACTTATTACACAAATGGCCCAAAGAACCAACATATACCTAAGTTGGACCCCCAAAGAAAATATTAAATACTTAGGGAAATAAATCGAAAAAAAATGAAGACTTATTAGCTAGCTTTGTGATTTTCACTTCATTTTCTTCCTTTCACGTTGCTAGCCTCATTTCTCTCTGAGAGAAATTCCTCAAATCCATTGGTGCTGAGTTGAGAAAGTTGCTAGCTTTGTGATTAAACACCAAGAAAATCATGGAAAATCTAAAAACCATGATCATTCCGGTTACCCTCAAAGGGAATAATTACTTGCTGTGGGCAAGAACAACTAAGACTGCTTTGTGTGGAAGAGGTTTGTGGAGACACATTGAGATCACACAAAACCCTAAAGAAGACACACAAGATGAAGAAAATGAGACCAAGACCGAGGAGGAAATCAAATGGTTTCAAGAAGACCAAACGGTTTTGGGTCTCCTTCAAAACTCACTAGACCCATCAATCCTAGAGGCATACTCCTATTGTGACACTGTAAAGGAGCTTTGGGATACACTAAAGAATGTCTACGGGAACATCTCCAACTTGACCCGGGTCTTCGAAGTAAAAAGGGCAATCAACAATCTCAATCAAGAGGATCTAGAATTTACTCAACACTTTGGGAAATTTAGATCTCTTTGGGCTGAATTAGAGATGTTACGTCCAAGCACAAAGGATTTTTCAATCATTGAAGAAAGAAGAGAACAAGATAAGGTCTTCGGTTTGCTTCTCGCACTCAATCCGGCGTTTAACGACCTCATAAAGCATATCTTAAGATCGGAGAAGCTCCCTAGACTTGATGAAGTTTGTGCACAAATTCAAAAGGAACAAGGGTCCTTTGGTCTCTTTAGTGGTAAACAAGAACTCCCAATGGCCAATAAGGGCAATTACCAACCAAATCAAGGCTACAAAGGCAAGAATAGGAAAACATGCGATCATTGCAAGAAGGATGGTCATACAAAGGAGGATTGCTGGATCCTTCATCCACATCTCAAGCCCAAAGATTGGCATCCAAGGGAATTCAAGCCAAGAAAGTTCCAAGCTCATCAAGCACAAGAAACGCCAAGCTCATCAAACTCAACAAAACAACCTCAAACCGAAAGCTTGAAGCAAGGAGATGAGATGGCCATGGTAGCATATTCAAATGACGCGGTGCGCAAGTCAGACTTAGAAGCACTCATTTGATCCATCGCCGCACTAAAGGAGTCCGGTATCACATACTTTGCTACTAAACCTAATAAGACTAGCACTTCTCTTGTTATTGATTCTGGAGCTTCTCATCACATGATTAGTAATCCAAATTTGATTAGTAACATTAAAACTGCTAGTGGAAATGTAGTGATTGCTAATGGTGATAGGATACCGGTAAAAGGAATAGGAAGTTTAAAACTATTTGACAAAGAATCTCAAGCTTTTTACATGCCATCTTTCACTTCGAATCTTGTATCAGTTAAGAGAGCTACTACTGATCTTGATGCTTATGCTATCTTTAGGCCTAATAGTTTCCATTTTCAGGATATTAAAACCGGAAGGATTCTTGGAGAAGGAAACACAAAAGGAGACTTATACATCTTAGAAGATTCTTCAAGCAATCCTACTTTATCAAGTTTTAATTCATGCATAGCTAGTAGTTCTAATGCAATATGGCACGCTAGATTGGGACATCCTCACTCGCGTGCCTTGGAAATAATATTGCCTAATATTTCGTTTAATAACTCGGTTTGTGAGTCTTGTATTTTAGGAAAACATTGTAAAAGTGTATTTCCTAAGTCCTCTACCATATATAAAAAATGTTTTGATTTAGTCCACTCGGATGTATGGACTTCCCCATGTTTATCAAGAGATAATAATAAGTACTTTGTGACATTCATTGATGAAAAGTCGAAATACACTTGGATCACCTTAATGCCATCTAAAGATAGAGTATTTGACGCTTTCATTAATTTTCAGAACTACATTACTAATCAATTCAAAACGAATGTTAAGGTACTTCGAACGGATAATGGAGGGGAATATACAAGCCACAAATTCAAAGAACACCTAGCTAAGCATGGAATAATCCACCAAACGAGCTGCCCATACACACCTCAACAAAATGGTGTAGCTGAAAGAAAGAATAGACATCTCATGGAAGTAGCTAGAGCTATGATGTTCCATTCCAACTTGCCAAGAAACTTCTGGGGAGATGCAGTCATGACGGCTTGCTATCTTATCAACCGAATTCCAACAAGAGTCCTAAAGGACGTCTCTCCCTTTGAAGTTTTAAATCATAATAAACCCTATATCAATCACTTACGAGTTCTTGGGTGTTTGTGTTTTGTATTTGTCCCAGGTACTCAGAGGGACAAACTAGAAGCCAAAAGCACAAGATGTGTATTCATAGGCTATTCTACCACTCAAAAGGGGTATAAGTGCTATGACCCCATCCGGAAGTGTACCCTGGTTTCAAGAGACGTGAAGTTCATAGAAAACCAAGGGTACTTTGACAAGAAACAAAATTGGGATAGCGTTAAAGACCTAGCCCATTCTCCTTCAGATAGAACCGCCAGCTTAGAGTTCTTACTCAATCATTTGGGAAATCCGGCTCCAAGAGACTCTCATCAAGAGCAACTAGATCATCAGCCACAAGAAGGACCAAATTCTGAAAATAACAGTGAAGAAGAAGCAAACAACTTGGATAATGGTAATCAAGACCAAGCTCATCATGAAGAAGAATCCACTGGAGGAATGGAGCCAATGGTTAGTCAAGACCATGAGAGTGAAGAAATTAGTGCTCCTCAGCTTAGAAGAAGTACAAGGCTGAAGTATGGACCAGATCATTGGAAACAAACAAGGGTCTATTACAACAGCCAAGCCATGGCTCATCCTCTCCAAGCGGTTTGTTCTCTTGCCCTCTTGCCATCAGAACACAAAGCATTCCTTGGAAAGATTGATCAACACCAAATTCCGAGCTCCTATGAAGAAGCAAAAGAACACAAAGAATGGTTAGCTGTTGTGGATGCTGAGATAGGGGCAATGGATAAGAATCATACTTGGGATGAAACTGAGCTTCCAAAGGGAAAGAAGGCAGTAAGTTCCAAGTGGGTATTTACAATCAAATATTAATCTAATGGGGAGATTGAGCGGTACAAAGCCAGATTGGTAGCCAGAGGTTTCACCCAGACATATGGAGCTAATTATACCGATACTTTTGCGCCAGTGGCAAAGCTTCACACAGTTAGGGTCATCTTGTCCTTAGCCACAAATCTATCATGGGATCTATGGCAAATGGACGTGAAGAACGCCTTTCTTCAAGGAGAATTGGAAGAAGAAGTGTACATGACTCCACCACCTGGATTAGAACACTCAATCAGCCCCGGAAAAGTCCTAAGGTTAAGAAAGGCAATTTATGGTCTAAAGCAATCACCAAGGGCCTGGTATCATAAACTGAGCTTCACTCTTGTTGCTCAAGGATTTAGCCGGTCAGAAGCCGACCATACCTTGTTCACTCACCAGAGCTCCCGTGGGCTTATTGTGGTATTGGTTTATGTGGATGACTTGATCATCTCAGGTAGTGATCAAGTTGGGATTCAAGAAACCAAATCCTTCCTTAAGTCTGTTTTTGATATCAAGGACTTAGGAGAGCTTAAGTATTTCCTAGGGATAGAGATATGCCGATCCTCGGAAGGCCTATTTCTATCACAAAGGAAATATTCTCTTGATTTATTGCAGGAGACAAGAAAGCTAGGATCCAAACCAGCTAAGACCCCACTTGAAGATGGCTACAAGGTCAAGAGAAAGGGGGAGAAAGAAGATGATCCGCTTGACAAGCCATTTGAAGACCTAGCACAATATCAGCGCCTAGTTGGTAAGCTCATCTATTTGACTATTACACGGCCTGACTTATGTTTTGCTGTGAATCAGGTTAGCCAACATATGAAGGAACCAACCGTGCATCATTGGAACATGGTGGAAAGAATATTGAGATACATCAAAGGTTCACATGGCCAAGGAATTTGGATGGGGAAGAATGGCAACACTGAGATAGTTGGATACTGCGATGCGGACTATGCGGGAGACACTATGGATAGGAAGTCTACAACTGGCTACTGTACTTTCATTGGAGGCAATCTAGTAACTTGGAAGTCTAAGAAGCAGAAGGTTGTGTCATGCTCAAGTGCGGAGTCAGAATATAGAGCAATGAGGAAGCTGACAAATGAATTAGTTTGGTTGAAGGCTCTTCTCAAGGATCTTGGCATAGAAACTTCAAGTCCCATCACAATGCATTGTGATAATCATGCAGCCATTCATATAGCAACCAATCCAGTATTTCACGAGAGGACCAAGCACATTGAGATTGACTGCCACAAAATTAGAGAGAAGATCATAGAAGGAGTGATACTTCCATGTTACACCAAGAGTGAAGACCAGTTGGCTGACATCTTCACCAAGGCTGCTAGCCTCAAAGTTTGCAACCACATCCACAGCAAACTTGGGTTAGTAGACCTTACTCATCCTTGATAATACTTGCCTGTTCTGGGAAGACCACACTCTTTTTCCCTTACCAAGGTTTTGTCCCACTGGGTTTTCCTTGGTAAGGTTTTTAATGAGGTGGTAGTCCCGGTTCCCAAACTTAGCCTTCATTCCAACACTCCGGCCAAGTTTGAGGGGGAGTATTAATCAAGCTTATCATCAAGGGAGCTTAGGGAAGATGGTTGGATTTGGGTGTCCGTACAAGTCCGTACAAGTCCGTACGGATCCGTACAAGGCCGTACAAGACCGTACAACCTTAGCGAGCCTCCGAAACATTTGAGGAAGCCTTCGAGAGTCTTCTAGAAGCTTGGAAACGTTTGGACCATGCACCAAGCCACTTGAGTGTCCAGGTGCATTGGCACCTTGTCCTTGGTCTTCCTTCTTATCCATTTGGTCAAGGAAGGGGCTGGAAATAGGCTGGCATGGTCAAGGACGCCCAAAGACTACACCCCTATTGGCTGGTTCAAATTAAAGTTAAACCTAGGTTCCCTTGTAATTCTCCTATAAATATGCTATGTATTTCACAAAGATCAATAAGAAATTCTTCTCTAATATTCTACTATGGTATTTCTTCTAGTTTATCTCAAAAGCTCTCATTTATAATCTCTAAAATCTAACATTAATGAGTGGCAAAACTAGACATTGGGATGTAACTAGAAGGAAGGATTCTTGGTTGAATTCTAAGCAGATCAAAGGGTTGAAAAACCAAGCAGAAGCACATGAGGAGCCATTGGGTAAAGGCAAGCTCCATGCTCCTCACCCAAAGAAGAAACACGCCCAGGCCTTGATCTTAGCATGTTTAACCATTTTAGGAAGTTAAAGGTGTTAGTCTTTTAACCATTGTAAATTCCTGTGTCTTGTTGTTTGAATTTTTTCTCTTACATATATCCATACAAGTCCGTACAAGTCCGTACGGATCCGTACAAGGCTGTACAAGACCGTACAACCTTAGCGAGCCTCCGGAACATTTGAGGAAGCCTTCGAGAGTCTTCTAGAAGCTTGGAAAGGTTTGGACCATGCACCAAGCCACTTGAGTGTCTAGGTGCATTGGCACCTTGTCCTTGGTCTTCCTTCTTATCCATTTGGTCAAGGAAAGGGCTGGAAACAGGCTGGCATGGTCAAGGACGCCCAAAGACTACACTCCTATTGGCTGGTTCAAATTAAAGTTAAACCTAGGTTCCCTTGTAATTCTCCTATAAATATGCTATGTATTTCACAAAGATCAATAAGAAATTCTTCTCTAATATTCTACTATGGTGTTTCTTCTAATTTATCTCAAAAGCTCTCATTTATAATCTCTAAAATCTAACACTCCCGTCCTTCTTTCGTACACGCTAGGGCTTGGGGCCCATCATCCCTTCCCTCTTCTATAATTTTCGTCCTCAAAACTTGCCCACACCCTATATAGAAACGAAACAACCTAGCAGGAAGATTCTTCTTCAAGGCTTGATCTGGATATGGAGCTGAGAATTGGAGAGATTCTCTATCTAACCTTAAGCTGACTAATGGATAGAAGCGAAGGTTTAGTGCTAGGAAACCTAAAGAGATGCTCGATCTAGGTTCCAACAATGGAGTGAAGGTGTATTGATGTGGTGAACCACAAGAATTGTGAAAGCTTCTTGATACAACCAGAACTTCAACACCGAGCTAGGCTTCTATGTGTGAAGGGTTTTAGATCGAATAAATGAAGAATAAGAAAAAAGAAAAAATCTTCCATATTTTATTTCTAGTTCAGATCTAATCCTCATTATAGTCTGTTTAAGTCCCTTATATATGAAAAGCCTTTAGTCTGAAGTTTACTTATTACACAAATGGCCCAAAGAACCAACATATACATATGTTGGACCCCCAAACAAAGTATTAAATACATATGGAAATAAATGGAAAGAAAATGAAGACTTATTAGCTCAATGTCTTCATAAGGGATATGGTCTTCCCTTCCTTCCTTTCCAATCTTGGCATGGATTATTTCCAAGCTGAATAACAAGTGGAATGAAGTGTAGATATACTAGATCTTGCTTCCTCATTACAACTCCCACGGTGTAGCTTATCGAACAAACAAAAGTAGGAAAAAGAGTAAAGTTTCTTCTAATGACTTAGGGGTGTCTTCACACTTGTGTGAGGGTGGAGACACAATGTCCTTACTTCCCAAAGCTGGTTCAGGTCAAAGAGATTCAAAGGTTGTTTAGAAGCTCTCACATGATCCGGATGGCCGGGTAAGCTCGAGCTTGATACTTGGATGTCTTCTTCATACTTCACGGCTAGTCGGCTTTCGGAGATGGTCAGACGTGAACTCCAATTAGGCTTAGGGTCTGGCTGTATAGAGAATCCAATTGAGACCCAATCCCTTGTTAATGCGCGCTCTTGTACTTCTTTCGTACACACCAGGGCTTGGGGCCCATCATCCCTTCCCTCTTCTAGAATATTCGTCCTCAAAACTTACCCACTCCTATATAGAAACAAAACAACCTAGCAGAAAGATTCTATTGATCAAGAAGACCAGCCAGGCCTTGCAAGACCAAACTAACTCGACCGTGCAAAATCTGGGATTCCCTAAAATATACGGACTTGTACGGATTGTACGGACCGTGCAAAATCCGGGATTCCTCAAAATGTCTCCAAACATCCTAAAAAGAAGAAACAAGAATGTGCAAAACTCGGGATAAAGTATTTTCAGGATTTGGGGATCGTGCAAAACTCGGGTGCAGAAGGACATGGATATAGCTGGCAATGAATCTAGCCAAAGGAGTGTCCCAATGCAACCTTATCCAACTGGTCAAAGCAAGGAGGGCTGGAGCAAGGCTGGCAATCTTATCCACATGGTCAAAAAGAGCCTCCAAGACTAAGCTCTCATTGGCTAGTTTGAATTAAAGCATTCCCATTGGTTGTTGCATTTTTAGAAAACCCTAGATTTTTCTCTATAAATGTAATGCCTCATTATCAATGAAATGTTAGACCCTTTGGGGTCCCATTCTCTCATTCTCCATGAAATCTCTCTCATTTTATTCTCCTTAGTCTCATTTACATGTTTATTCTCTTAGTTCATACTTGCATATTCTCCATGTCATTTACATTATTCTCTCATGCTTAATCTCTCTAATTCTAACATGGTATCAGAGCATTAAGGTCCTTAAATGTCTCCTTAATCTCATTCTTCTTATTCTTTCATTTTTATACACTTTGTTAGCCTCTTTCACTCTGAGAGTTATTCCTCAAAACCATTGGTTCTTGAGTTGTGAAAGTTGCTAACTTATGTTTTTAGTGACAATGAAGAGTAATAAATGGGGCTGTAGTGAAAAGCTACATAATAAGGGAGATTAAAGGCTGCCTTACTTGCTTATTCATGGATTCTTCTAGTGCTTCCATTTTTGGAAATGAATACACTTAGAACCATGATTTGTTGGTGCCTCATTCTATAATCTATTCTTTTTAAGCCCCATTTTCATCTCCAAGTCATTTGTTGATTTTAAAGCTCAAACCACAATTTTTACAAAACTAAAACCTTGGATTGTATTTTTCTTTCTTATGGAATGAAGAGATACGTAAGTCCATTGTATTTTATGTTTTTGAGTTGTTTTTAGTGGTTTGAAGCAATTTAATTAGTGAACCATGATTAAAATTGCTTGATTCTTATGGATTGAAACATATTTAATCATGTTGTATCCGGGTTTTAAAGGTAGAGAACCTTGGTAAAACTTTGCTCTTATGAGTTTAAGTATCAAACCTTGATGAAGAGTGTTTTAAGGAATCCTTGTTTGTTCTATTTAAGAAAAAAAAAAAGAAAGGGAGGGTAGTGAACCTTGTTGAATCCAAAGCTAGGGAACCGAGATGGATCCAAATCCAAAGTTGGATGAGAGCCTCGCTGAAACTCGAATGCTGGAGAACCTTGAGTGAATCCAAACCCTTAGAAACCAAAAGAAGTGAACCATGGCCTATTTTGCTCATTGGAGTTAAAATTGAGAAGGCATGATGAATCCAAATTCTTTTGGGTTAAAAGAGGTGAACCATGACCTGATTTACTCCTTGGAGTTAAAATCAAGAAGGCATGATGAATCCTAACTCTTTTGGAAATAAAGAAGTGAACCATGGCCTGATTTACTCATTGGAGTTAAATCAAGAAGGCATGATGAATCCAAGTTCTTTAAATCCAAGTTTTCAAAAACCTTGGACCTCTAGTAATTCTCAAGTCCTTGGAAAATTTTCAAAAAAAAAAAATAAAAATGAAAAATAAAAAGGATGAATCTTAGTTAGTTTTCTTTCTTATGAATGAAAAACAATTAATGACATTGATTCATCCGGTTTGGTTTTCTCAAAAGGATAGGCTCTGCTTTGAAGTTTTCCATTCTTGTTAAACAAGTGGATAATTCCAAAGACCATTGCTAGAATCCGATCTCTCAAATGAGAGGAAAAGTCCTTTGTGGTGAAGAGCCATGAAGAGAAAAAAAAATCCCAACCACTAACCTTTTTTTTTCTTCTTCTTAGGAATGGAAGAATGTGAGTGGTGGAAGAAGAGGTCGAATCTCAAGAAGATCGACCAATCAAAAAAAAAATGATTCAACAAGTCACTATCTTAACCGGTTTAGCATAAAGGGATGCTCTCTAAACACTCATCTTTTTCAATATTCTTAGTACCAATTATTATTTAATCTTGTTTTTTTAGTTTCTCTTATTTGCAATCTATCTTTCATCTAAACTTCCTTATCCCTCACGTTGAGTACTTTAAAATTTTAAATCTCATGATGAAGGTTTAGAGGAGGAAAGCGTGAATATTCTAACGGGGAAGTATTAGATGATGAAGAGGTCAAATGAAGATTAAATGAAGTAAAGAAGTATGATTGGTGACACAAGGAAGTTGTGGAAGTTAGTGTTCATTTGGCACCGGTTTGAAGTGTTCCTCTTTTATGTTTTTCAAGCTTGCCTTTCGGAGTCCCTCCAACCAAGCTTGAGGGGGAGAAAGAACCGAAAAGAAGGTGAAGGATGCCAAAGAAAAAGGAAAAGAAAAAATGATGTCAAAGAAGACAAGATTCTTCAAGCAAATGAAGCCGAGTTGATACTAGACCGCACCACACTAAAAGATGTTGAAGGTTCGTGCTCACTCGTGGACAAGTTGATAGAGGGGCCACACCGTTGGGAACAAGTTGTAGGTTCGTGCTCACTTGTGGACGAGTTGATAGAGGGACGACATCATAGAAGACAAATTGTCCCACTAGAAGACGGGCAACTTGACTAGAGATCAAAACCGGGTCACTTGCAAAGACAAGCTTGCAAAGATAAGCTCGCAAAGACAAGGGCAACGGTTGAGACAAAGCAAGGAGGCATGCGAGTTGGAAACGAAGCTAAGGCATCTCCATCACCATGAAGAGAATCAAGATGTATGGATCATACTAACCTTAAGGCTGGTTTATCTTTCGGAAGTGAGGGGAATAAGAAGATAAAATCAGAGCATACAAAAGTGGTGCTCCTCAACCCAATAAATCAACAAAGAGGAAGAAACCACCATCCAAAGGAATCAGGTTGTTTCTATCCTCTCCCTCCATTAAAATTCTCTATGCAAAGTGTGATCATTTCTACCATTAAAATTGGAGTAAATTGATACACTTTGTTTGTCAATTTTTCTTGCAAGGAACAATGTGCATAAAGGACTTCAAACCCAAAAGATCGTCTTTCCTTATTCTCAAGCCGATCGTTAGGGGGAGCATCCGAAGCATTGATCAAGATTTGGAATCAACAAATGGTGAACCCGAGAAGGATGACCCGAGAACTAAGATTCAAGCGTGGTGAACCCAAGAGGAAGACCAAAGTGATTACCAAAGAATGAAATCAACAAATCCTTGCAAGACTACAACAACTCAAGATTAAATGGCGACATTCTTCACAACGGTTACAAGACCTTTTCATGCCCTTGGTCAAAGGTCCCCTAGATCCGTGAAGGCCATACTCTTTTTCCCTTATAATGTTTTGTCCCAAGGGGTTTTCCTTATAAGGTTTTTAATGAGGTGGCACTCACGGTCACTCCAAACTTAGCCACCATTCTCGAGTTCACTATGGCTAAGTTTGAGGGGGAGTATTGATCAAGAAGACCAGCCAGGCCTTGCAAGACCAAACTAACCCGACCGTGCAAAATCCGGGATTCCCTAAAATATACGGACTTGTACGGATTGTACGGACCGTGCAAAATCCGGGATTCCTCGAAATGTCTCCAAACATCCTAAAAAGAAGAAACAAGAATGTGCAAAACTCGGGATAAAGTATTTTCAGGATTTGGGGATCGTGCAAAACTCGGGTGCAAAAGGACATGGATATAGCTGGCAATGAATCTAGCCAAAGGAGTGTACCAATGCAACCTTATCCAACTGGTCAAAGCAAGGAGGGCTGGAGCAATGCTGGCAATCTTATCCACATGGTCAAAAAGAGCCTCCAAGACTAAGCTCTCATTGGCTAGTTTGAATTAAAGCATTCCCATTGGTTGTTGCATTTTTAGAAAACCCTAGATTTTTCTCTATAAATGTAATGCCTCATTATCAATAAAATGTTAGACCCTTTGGGGTCCCATTCTCTCATTCTCCATGAAATCTCTCTCATTTTATTCTCCTTAGTCTCATTTACATGCTTATTCTCTTAGTTCATACTTGCATATTCTCCATGTCATTTACATTATTCTCTCATGCTTAATCTCTCTAATTCTAACAGATTCTTCTTCAAGGCTTGATTCGGATATTGAGCTGAGAATTAGAGAGATTCTCTATCTAATCTTAAGCTGAATAATGGGTAGAAGCATAGGTTTAGTGCTAGGAAACCTAAAGAGATGTTGGATGTAGGTTTCAACAATGGAGTAAAGGTGTATTGATGTGGTGAACCACAAGAATTGTGAAATCTTCTTGATACAACCAGAACTTCAACACCGAGCTAGGCTTCTATGTGTGAAGGGTTTTGGCTCAAATAACTCAAGAATAAGAAAGAAGAAAAACTCTTCCGCATTTGATTTCTAGTTGAGATCTAATCCTCAGTATAGTCTGTTTAAGTCCCTTATATACGAAGAGCCTTCAGTCTGAAATTTAACTTATTACACAAATGTCCCAAAGAACCAACATATACCTAAGTTGGACCCCCAAAGAAAGTATTAAATACTTAGGGAAATAAATCGAAAAAAAATGAAGACTTATTAGCGCAATGTCTTCATAAGGGATATAGTTTTCCCTTCCTTCCGTTCCAAGCTTGGCATGCATTATTTCCAATCTGAATAACAAGTGGAATGAAGTGTAGATATACTAGATCTTGCTGCCTCATTACAACCCCTCCGATAAACCTCATCGGACAAACCGAAGTAGGAAAAAGAGTAAAGTTCCTTCTAATGACTTAGGGGTGTCTTCACACAAGTGTGAAGGTGAAGACAAAATGTCCTTGCTTTTAAAGCTGGTTAAAGTCAAAGAGATTCAAAGGTTATTTAGAAGCTCTCACATGATCCGGATGGCCGGGTGAGCTCGAGCTTGATCTTTGGATGTCTTTTTCATACTTCACGGCTAGTCGGCTTCTGGAGATGGTCAGACATGGACTCCAATTAGGCCTAGGGTCTGGCTGTATAGAGAATCCAATAGAGATCCAATCCCTTGTAAGTGCGCGCTCCCTTCCTTCTTTCGTGTGCGCCAGGGCTTGGGGCCCATCATCCGTTCCCTCTTCTATAATTTTCGTCCTCAAAACTTGCCCACACCCTATATAGAAACGAAACAACCTAGCAGGAAGATTCTTCTTCAAGGCTTGATCTGGATATGGAGCTGAGAATTGGAGAAATTCTCTATCTAACCTTAAGCTGACTAATGGATAGAAGCAGAGGTTTAGTGCTAGGAAACCTAAAGAGATGCTCGATCTAGGTTCCAACAATGGAGTGAAGGTGTATTGATGTGGTGAACCACAAGAATTGTGAAAGCTTCTTGATACAACCAGAACTTCAACACCGAGCTAGGCTTCTATGTGTGAAGGGTTTTGGCTCGAATAAATGAAGAATAAGAAAAAAGAAAAACTCTTCCATATTTGATTTCTAGTTCAGATCTAATCCTCATTATAGTCTGTTTAAGTCCCTTATATATGAAAAGTGTTGAAATATGCATCACATTGGTTAACGAAAGCACAAGGCATTGAGAACTAAACAAGTCAGAAGACCATGAGACATTAGGTTGAGGAATGGTTAAGCGACAAGTAAGGTGATCATGGCCTTGGTGAAGGAGTAAGCCACAAGTAACTGTGGTAATACGTGTGGGTGCACGTGGGGATAATCTTGGCATGATTTGGTGAGGGTGCAATCTATTGACCAATGGTCACTTACAAAAGAAAAGAGCACTTTATGGACCAACGGATAAAAGTGTGCACCCGAACTATTAAAGAAGGGAAGTCAAGGTTTGAGAAGGTTTGAGTTGTGTGGGCTAGAATGGATAAGGAGCACTCTATGGACCAATGGACAAAGGAGTGCTACAAGAATATTGCACACACAACAGATACTCAAGGAATCAAGGAAACAATCAACCAGCATAGTTGGAGTCGGATGGAGCAAGTTAGAGCTGGTTGAGTTGTAACCGATGGAGGCTAGGAGCTAGTTAGCTAAAGGAGCTACCTATGGACCAGTGAGCAATGCAATGGGAGAGAGGGCTGATGCAACCTTGGGAGCTGAAGCTACTTTATCCAAGAAGGGAAAGTCTCCAAGGAAGAGATAATTAGGTCTCTCTATTTTTAGGGTCTAAAGGTATTATGTATTGACCAATGTACATTCACCTTCCCTAAGCTTTAGTATTTCGTGGCTTTATTCTATAAATATGTAGCCTATTCATCAACTGTAAAGTAACACTTGAAGAGAAATAAAAATGTAGACATTAAAAGGAAAAACTCTCTTCTCTCTCTAGTTCTTCTTCTTGTTTATCAATACTCAAAACCAGAAGATAGAAACATGTAGAAAAGAGTTCAAAGGGTCTCTTATGAATCTATGCATAAGCTCTTAAGTCATAAAGAGAGAGACATGGGGATTGGCCTCCATGTACTTAAGCCTTTATGCTTGAACGTTTATGCTGAAGATCATTTAGAGAAGATCAAGTGTTCCCTCACCTTAAAGGAAACAAGATCCTTAAGGTGTTGTATTTTCCAACATGGTATCAGAGCAGGTTGTGTTCTTGGTTGTGGCTACATTCATGGATGTAAACCACGTTTTTGAACCTTGACAAAACCAGACCATGCTTCCGTAATTTCTATTCTTCCCTATACTCTTTTTCTGTTTTCTTTCATACTCTCATTCTTGTTTTTCCCACAAATCCAAAATACTCTATTCTCTCTGTACTCTCACGTTTTTTCTTGTCCCTAAACTCAAATATATCTCTTGTGTACCTGAAAATAAATTTTCAAGCATAAGCATAAGACATAAGAGTATATCTCTGGTTCTTGAAGGATTTGTGCTTGGAAATTTATTTTTGGAACAAGATAGAGATTCTTAAGTGTTGCTCTAACCTCATACATCTATCCAACGTGCTCCCAAGACCTAAAACTATACTCAAATTCGGTCTTGGAAGAGTACTCACACTCAGCCAGTCTTGGAGAGTTATATCCGTTCATTCCTAAGGTGAAGCAAAGGTTGAAGGATTTAGATTTGGTGGCGTTTACATGGCTGGAGGAGAACAAGGAAGATGGTACTTAAGGTGGAATAAGTGGAGGTGATAAGAACAAGAAGCGTGAGTGGTTCCAAAGTCCTTGGAGAACACTTTTGTCTAATGGATCTAAGAAGGGTCTGGATGGTGTTGGCTGTTTGTAAAGACTTGGCTGGCTCTTACACTCTGAGATTTAGTCCTCGGAACCATTGGTTGCCGAGTTGTGTAAGTGGTTAGTCGAGAAGAAGGGCGCTTGGAATTTGGTGATGTGTACCGCATGTGGAGGCACATAAGAGTTGACCTAAGGAGCCTTGGAGAGGCTGGTTGAAGGTCAAGGAAAATCTTGAAGGCTGGAGGTGCCTCATGTGCGTGAAGAACAAGCCGGGAAGGTGTTTCCCGAAAAGTTGCCATGTTTATAGCAAAGGATGAGAAGCTCTTGGTGGAAAGAAAGCTCATAACTCAAGGAGGTGAACCCAATGAAACCGAGAGGGGGAGAAACATGAAGAAACCTTCTTTTGCTTCAATGGCAAGGCATGATGTAAAGGAGGCACGTGTGTAGACTTGGATTTGGAGGAAGACATTCAGGCCTAAATTGAGGAGTTCTCTCATAGGCAGTCTTACTTAAGATGGCTCACACACGCATGATCCCACCATGGAGAGTGACCGTGTGGTTCTACAAAGAAGAAGAGGGTGAAAACCCTCTAAGTTACCTAGGCAAGGAGATTGCCTAGTAGGTGATTTGGAAAGACTTAGCCAATCAATCCTCTATTTTCTCACATTCCCCATTCGGTTTACTCATCTAATCCATGAAGAAACCATACAGTGGTGAAGAGTTACCGAGAGAAGATCCCGAAAGTTGTCGGAACAAGTTGGTTTCGAGACTTCTTTGAGTAAATGGTGATGATGTGAGAAGGTCATCATATCTATTCAAGGAAGAAAAGCCGTTTGGTTTAAATGGCAAATATGGTTCAATGGAGGCACAGCTGGGACTTGGATTTGGGGTAGAAGCATGTCTAGTCACGATGGCTAAAACCGCAAGATTCAACCATGGCAAGACCAACCAAAGGAGATGAATCCTTACGCTAAGACTTCCAAAAGGAGAATGCGTGAAGGAGAAGGAAAATGGAAGTGTTGGGCTGAAGGCAATCTTACAAGTTTGGATGGTTCACATACTCACCATTACAAACTTGAGGGGGACTGTGAAGATTCAGCCCATCACTCTAAGAGCCGGTGAGCACAAGGAGAGCTAGAGATGTGTTAACCGAGAAGTCGAAGATGGAATCGTGAGGTTCTAAGTGGATGAGATGGCCATGGAAGTGGCTGGGAGGATGGCCAAGGTATTGGCCGAATGTGTAGGCCAAGGAGTGGCAAAGAAGAGCTTAAGACTGTGGGAGAAGCTAACCAAGAAGGAGGACCCAAGGGAGGACCCGAAGGAGGATCTAAAGGTGTAGACTTTGGATGGACCTAAGCGAGGTGGACCTAAGCATGGTGAACCAACGAGGGAAACCTAAACCCAAGGAAATCTTAAGGGGGAGTTGTGTTTGGACGAAGGATGATCAAAGTAGACTAAGGAGCCGAACTACAACATCCCTAGAAGAGGAAGCGTATTCAAGGAGAGTTAACAAAAGGATGCAAGGGGGAGTGTTGAAATATGCATCACATTGGTTAACGAAAGCACAAGGCATTGAGAACTAAACAAGTCAGCAGACCATGAGACATTAGGTTGAGGAATGGTTAAGCGACAAGTAAGGTGATCATGGCCTTGGTGAAGGAGTAAGCCACAAGTAACTGTGGTAATACGTGTGGGTGCACGTGGGGATAATCTTGGCATGATTTGGTGAGGGTGCAATCTATTGACCAATGGTCACTTACAAAAGAAAAGAGCACTTTATGGACCAACGGATAAAAGTGTGCACCCGAACTATTAAAGAAGGGAAGCCAAGGTTTGAGAAGGTTTGAGTTGTGTGGGCTAGAATGGATAAGGAGCACTCTATGGACCAATGGACAAAGGAGTGCTACAAGAATATTGCACACACAACAGATACTCAAGGAATCAAGGAAACAATCAACCAGCATAGTTGGAGTCGGATGGAGCAAGTTAGAGCTGGTTGAGTTGTAACCGATGGAGGCTAGGAGCTAGTTAGCTAAAGGAGCTACCTATGGACCAGTGAGCAATGCAATGGGAGAGAGGGCTGATGCAACCTTGGGAGCTGAAGCTACTTTATCCAAGAAGGGAAAGTCTCCAAGGAAGAGATAATTAGGTCTCTCTATTTTTAGGGTCTAAAGGTATTATGTATTGACCAATGTACATTCACCTTCCCTAAGCTTTAGTATTTCGTGGCTTTATTCTATAAATATGTAGCCTATTCATCAACTGTAAAGTAACACTTGAAGAGAAATAAAAATGTAGACATTAAAAGGAAAAACTCTCTTCTCTCTCTAGTTCTTCTTCTTGTTTATCAATACTCAAAACCAGAAGATAGAAACATGTAGAAAAGAGTTCAAAGGGTCTCTTATGAATCTATGCATAAGCTCTTAAGTCATAAAGAGAGAGACATGGGGATTGGCCTCCATGTACTTAAGCCTTTATGCTTGAACGTTTATGCTGAAGATCATTTAGAGAAGATCAAGTGTTCCCTCACCTTAAAGGAAACAAGATCCTTAAGGTATTGTATTTTCCAACATGGTATCAGAGCAGGTTGTG
This sequence comes from Cardamine chenopodiifolia, assembly GCA_963922655.1. Taxonomy (NCBI): domain Eukaryota; kingdom Viridiplantae; phylum Streptophyta; class Magnoliopsida; order Brassicales; family Brassicaceae; genus Cardamine; species Cardamine chenopodiifolia. Next base: position 8,116,089 of record OZ000486.1, on the reverse strand, counting down.
TTCTTGGTTGTGGCTACATTCATGGATGTAAACCACGTTTTTGAACCTTGACAAAACCAGACCATGCTTCCGTAATTTCTATTCTTCCCTATACTCTTTTTCTGTTTTGGACCAGAACATTGGAAGCAAACCCGAGTGTACTACAACAACAAGGCAGTTGCTCATCCCATTCAAGCTGTTTGCACTCTAGCTCATTTCCCATTGGAACATCAAGCCTACATGGGCAAGTTGGATGAAGCTGAGATTCCAACAACCTATGAAGAAGCCAAGGAGCTTAAAGTATGGAGAGATGCTGTTGGTGAAGAAAAGAAAGCTATGGAAATCAACCACACTTGGGATGAAGCTGAACTGCCAAAAGGGAAGAAGGCCGTAAGCTCTAGATGGATCTTCACTATCAAGTATAGAAGTGATGGAGAAATAGAGCGTTACAAGGCTAGGCTGGTGGCTAGAGGATTCACTCAAACCTATGGAGAGGACTACCTTGACACATTTGCACCTGTGGCAAAACTTCATACGGTAAGAGTCATTTTATCCTTAGCTACTAACTTGGAATGGGATCTTTGGCAGATGGACGTCAAGAATGCATTCTTGCAAGGGGAACTAGAGGATGAAGTCTACATGACTCCACCACCAGGCTTGGAAGACTCAATTGCACCAGGAAAGGTGTTGAGACTCAAGAAAGCAATCTATGGACTGAAGCAATCTCCTCGAGCATGGTACCACAAGTTGAGTACAACACTCAAGAGTAAAGGCTTCAAGAAGTCCGAGGCAGACCATACACTTTTCACCTTGCAAAGCCAAGAAGGTATTGTAGTCATTCTCATTTATGTGGATGACATTATCATCTCGAGGAATGACAAGGTAGGTATTAAAGATACAAAAGCATATTTAAAATCTGTATTTGATATTAAAGATCTTGGAGAGTTGAAATATTTTCTAGGGATTGAAGTCTATAGGTCCAATGAAGGACTCTTCTTATCCCAAAGGAAGTACACTCTTGATCTATTGGCTGAGGCAGGAAAGCTAGGAGCCAAACCAGCAAAGACTCCCTTAGAAGAAGGATACAAAGTCATACGAGAGGGGGAGCTTGAAGATAAACCTTTTGAAGATGTCAAGCAATATCGGAGAATGGTTGGTAAGTTGATTTATCTTACCATAACTCGTCCTGATTTGTGTTTTGCTGTGAACCAGGTGAGTCAACATATGCAAGCTCCAAAAGTGCACCATTGGAGCATGGTGGATCGGATTCTCAAATATCTCAAAGGAGCTCCAGGTCAAGGCATTTGGATGGGTTGTAACAAAAGCACAGAAATTGTGGGTTATTGTGATGCTGACTGGGCTGGAGACAAAACGGATAGAAGATCCACCACTGGGTATTGCACATTCATTGGAGGTAACCTGGTCACTTGGAAGAGCAAGAAACAAAAGGTTGTGTCATGTTCAAGTGCTGAAGCTGAGTATAGAGCAATGAGGAAGCTCACAAACGAGCTAACATGGCTGAAAGCTCTTCTCAAGGATTTGGGCATTGAATCGCCAGATCCAATCACAATGCATTGTGACAACCAAGCTGCTATTCACATTGCGTCCAACTCAGTGTTCCATGAGAGGACAAAACATATTGAAGTGGATTGTCACAAGGTGCGAGAGATGGTGGAGAAAAAGGTCATTCTTCCATGCTTTACAAGAAGTTCAGAACAATTGGCAGACATTTTTACCAAGGCAGCGAGTTTAAAAGTGTGTGAGTTCATCCATTCAAAGCTTGGACTCATAGATATGTCTCGGCCATGATTTACTTAGCCATGGAGTCCACACTCTTTTTCCCTTATATACGAAGAGCCTTCAGTCTGAATTTTACTTATTACACAAATGGCCCAAAGAACCAACATATACCTAAGTTGGACCCCCAAAGAAAGTATTAAATACATAGGGAAATAAATCGAAAGAAAATGAAGACTTATTAGCGCAATGTCTTCATAAGGGATATGGTCTTCCCTTCCTTGCTTGCCAAGCTTGGCATGGATTATTTTCAAGCTGAATAACAAGTGGAATGAAGTGTAGATATACTAGATCTTGCTGCCTCATTACAACCCCTCCGATAAACCTCATCGGACAAACTGAAGTATGAAAAAGAGTAAAGTTCCTTCTAATGAGTTGGGGGTGTCTCCATACAAGTGTGAAGGTGAAGACACAATTTCGTTGCTTTTAAAGCTGGTTAAAATCATAGAGATTCAAAGGTTATTTAGAAGCTCTAACATGATCCAGATGGCCGGGTGAGCTCAAGCTTGATCCTTGGATGTCTTCTTCATACTTCATGGCTTGTCGGCTTCAGGAGATGGTCAGACGTGAACTCCAATTAGGCTTAGGGTCTGGCTGTATAAAGAATCCAATGGAGACCCAATTCCTTGTAAATGCGCGCTCCCGTCCTTCTTTCGTACACGCTAGGGCTTGGGGCCCATCATCCCTTCCCTCTTCTAGAATACTCGTCCTCAAAACTTGCCCACCCCCTATATAGAAACGAAACAACCTAGCGGAAAGCTTCTTCTTCAAGGCTTGATCTGGATATGGAGCTGAGAATTGGAGAGATTCTCTATCTAACCTTAAGCAGACTAATCGATAGAAGGGGAGGTTTAGTGCTAGGAAACCTAAAGAGATGCTCGATCTAGGTTCCAACAATTGAGTGAAGGTGTATTGATGTGGTGAACCACAAGAATTGTGAAATCTTCTTGATACAACCAGAACTTCGACACCGAGCTAGGCTTCTATGTGTGAAGGGTTTTGGCTCGAAAAACTCAAGCATAAGAAAGAAGAAAAACTCTTCCGCATTTGATTTCTAGTTGAGATCTAATCCTCATTATAGTCTTTTAAAGTCCCTTATATATGAAAAGCCTTCAGTATGAAGTTTACTTATTACACAAATGGCCCAAAGAACCAATATATACCTAAGTTGGACCCCCAAAGAAAGTATTAAATACTTAGGGAAATAAATCGAAAGAAAATGAAGACTTATTAGCGCAATGTCTTCATAAGGGATATGGTCTTCCCTTCCTTCCTTTCCAAGCTTGGCATGGATTATTTCCAAGCTGAATAACAAGTGGAATGAAGTGTAGATATACTAGATCTTGCTGCCTCATTACAACTCCCACGGTATAGCTTATCGAACAACAAAAGTAGGAAAAAGAGTAAAGTTTCTTCTAATGACTTAGGGGTGTCTTCACACTTGTGTGATGGTGAAGACACAATGTCCTTACTTCCCAAAGCTGGTTCAAGTCAAAGAGATTCAAAGGTTGTTTAGAAGCTCTCACATGATCCGGATGGCCGGGTGAGCTCGAGCATGATACTTGGATGTGTTCTTCATACTTCACGGCTTGTCGGCTTCTGGAGATGGTCAGACGTGAACTCCAATTAGGCTTAGGGTCTAGCTGTATAGAGAATCCAATGGAGACCCAATTCCTTGTAAATGCGCGTTCCCGTCCTTCTTTCGTACACGCTAGGGCTTGAAGCCCATCATCCCTTCCCTCTTCTATAATTTTCGTCCTCAAAACTTGCCCACACCCTATATAGAAACGAAACAACCTAGCAGGAAGATTCTTCTTCAAGGCTTGATCTGGATATGGAGCTGAGAATTGGAGAGATTCTCTATCTAACCTTAAGCTGACTAATGGATAGAAGCGGAGGTTTAGTGCTAGGAAACCTAAAGAGATGTTGGATGTAGGTTTCAACAATGGAGTGAAGGTGTATTAATGTGGTGAACCACAAGAATTGTGAAAGCTTCTTGATACAACCAGAACTTCAACACCGAGCTAGGCTTCTATGTGTGAAGGGTTTTGGCTCAAATAACTCAAAAATAAGAAAGAAGAAAAACTCTTCCGCATTTGATTTCTAGTTGAGATCTAATCCTCAGTATAGTCTGTTTAAGTCCCTTATATACGAAGAGCCTTCAGTCTAAAGTTTACTTATTACACAAATGGCCCAAAGAACCAACATATACCTAAGTTGGACCCCCAAAGAAAATATTAAATACTTAGGGAAATAAATCGAAAAAAAATGAAGACTTATTAGCTAGCTTTGTGATTTTCACTTCATTTTCTTCCTTTCACGTTGCTAGCCTCATTTCTCTCTGAGAGAAATTCCTCAAATCCATTGGTGCTGAGTTGAGAAAGTTGCTAGCTTTGTGATTAAACACCAAGAAAATCATGGAAAATCTAAAAACCATGATCATTCCGGTTACCCTCAAAGGGAATAATTACTTGCTGTGGGCAAGAACAACTAAGACTGCTTTGTGTGGAAGAGGTTTGTGGAGACACATTGAGATCACACAAAACCCTAAAGAAGACACACAAGATGAAGAAAATGAGACCAAGACCGAGGAGGAAATCAAATGGTTTCAAGAAGACCAAACGGTTTTGGGTCTCCTTCAAAACTCACTAGACCCATCAATCCTAGAGGCATACTCCTATTGTGACACTGTAAAGGAGCTTTGGGATACACTAAAGAATGTCTACGGGAACATCTCCAACTTGACCCGGGTCTTCGAAGTAAAAAGGGCAATCAACAATCTCAATCAAGAGGATCTAGAATTTACTCAACACTTTGGGAAATTTAGATCTCTTTGGGCTGAATTAGAGATGTTACGTCCAAGCACAAAGGATTTTTCAATCATTGAAGAAAGAAGAGAACAAGATAAGGTCTTCGGTTTGCTTCTCGCACTCAATCCGGCGTTTAACGACCTCATAAAGCATATCTTAAGATCGGAGAAGCTCCCTAGACTTGATGAAGTTTGTGCACAAATTCAAAAGGAACAAGGGTCCTTTGGTCTCTTTAGTGGTAAACAAGAACTCCCAATGGCCAATAAGGGCAATTACCAACCAAATCAAGGCTACAAAGGCAAGAATAGGAAAACATGCGATCATTGCAAGAAGGATGGTCATACAAAGGAGGATTGCTGGATCCTTCATCCACATCTCAAGCCCAAAGATTGGCATCCAAGGGAATTCAAGCCAAGAAAGTTCCAAGCTCATCAAGCACAAGAAACGCCAAGCTCATCAAACTCAACAAAACAACCTCAAACCGAAAGCTTGAAGCAAGGAGATGAGATGGCCATGGTAGCATATTCAAATGACGCGGTGCGCAAGTCAGACTTAGAAGCACTCATTTGATCCATCGCCGCACTAAAGGAGTCCGGTATCACATACTTTGCTACTAAACCTAATAAGACTAGCACTTCTCTTGTTATTGATTCTGGAGCTTCTCATCACATGATTAGTAATCCAAATTTGATTAGTAACATTAAAACTGCTAGTGGAAATGTAGTGATTGCTAATGGTGATAGGATACCGGTAAAAGGAATAGGAAGTTTAAAACTATTTGACAAAGAATCTCAAGCTTTTTACATGCCATCTTTCACTTCGAATCTTGTATCAGTTAAGAGAGCTACTACTGATCTTGATGCTTATGCTATCTTTAGGCCTAATAGTTTCCATTTTCAGGATATTAAAACCGGAAGGATTCTTGGAGAAGGAAACACAAAAGGAGACTTATACATCTTAGAAGATTCTTCAAGCAATCCTACTTTATCAAGTTTTAATTCATGCATAGCTAGTAGTTCTAATGCAATATGGCACGCTAGATTGGGACATCCTCACTCGCGTGCCTTGGAAATAATATTGCCTAATATTTCGTTTAATAACTCGGTTTGTGAGTCTTGTATTTTAGGAAAACATTGTAAAAGTGTATTTCCTAAGTCCTCTACCATATATAAAAAATGTTTTGATTTAGTCCACTCGGATGTATGGACTTCCCCATGTTTATCAAGAGATAATAATAAGTACTTTGTGACATTCATTGATGAAAAGTCGAAATACACTTGGATCACCTTAATGCCATCTAAAGATAGAGTATTTGACGCTTTCATTAATTTTCAGAACTACATTACTAATCAATTCAAAACGAATGTTAAGGTACTTCGAACGGATAATGGAGGGGAATATACAAGCCACAAATTCAAAGAACACCTAGCTAAGCATGGAATAATCCACCAAACGAGCTGCCCATACACACCTCAACAAAATGGTGTAGCTGAAAGAAAGAATAGACATCTCATGGAAGTAGCTAGAGCTATGATGTTCCATTCCAACTTGCCAAGAAACTTCTGGGGAGATGCAGTCATGACGGCTTGCTATCTTATCAACCGAATTCCAACAAGAGTCCTAAAGGACGTCTCTCCCTTTGAAGTTTTAAATCATAATAAACCCTATATCAATCACTTACGAGTTCTTGGGTGTTTGTGTTTTGTATTTGTCCCAGGTACTCAGAGGGACAAACTAGAAGCCAAAAGCACAAGATGTGTATTCATAGGCTATTCTACCACTCAAAAGGGGTATAAGTGCTATGACCCCATCCGGAAGTGTACCCTGGTTTCAAGAGACGTGAAGTTCATAGAAAACCAAGGGTACTTTGACAAGAAACAAAATTGGGATAGCGTTAAAGACCTAGCCCATTCTCCTTCAGATAGAACCGCCAGCTTAGAGTTCTTACTCAATCATTTGGGAAATCCGGCTCCAAGAGACTCTCATCAAGAGCAACTAGATCATCAGCCACAAGAAGGACCAAATTCTGAAAATAACAGTGAAGAAGAAGCAAACAACTTGGATAATGGTAATCAAGACCAAGCTCATCATGAAGAAGAATCCACTGGAGGAATGGAGCCAATGGTTAGTCAAGACCATGAGAGTGAAGAAATTAGTGCTCCTCAGCTTAGAAGAAGTACAAGGCTGAAGTATGGACCAGATCATTGGAAACAAACAAGGGTCTATTACAACAGCCAAGCCATGGCTCATCCTCTCCAAGCGGTTTGTTCTCTTGCCCTCTTGCCATCAGAACACAAAGCATTCCTTGGAAAGATTGATCAACACCAAATTCCGAGCTCCTATGAAGAAGCAAAAGAACACAAAGAATGGTTAGCTGTTGTGGATGCTGAGATAGGGGCAATGGATAAGAATCATACTTGGGATGAAACTGAGCTTCCAAAGGGAAAGAAGGCAGTAAGTTCCAAGTGGGTATTTACAATCAAATATTAATCTAATGGGGAGATTGAGCGGTACAAAGCCAGATTGGTAGCCAGAGGTTTCACCCAGACATATGGAGCTAATTATACCGATACTTTTGCGCCAGTGGCAAAGCTTCACACAGTTAGGGTCATCTTGTCCTTAGCCACAAATCTATCATGGGATCTATGGCAAATGGACGTGAAGAACGCCTTTCTTCAAGGAGAATTGGAAGAAGAAGTGTACATGACTCCACCACCTGGATTAGAACACTCAATCAGCCCCGGAAAAGTCCTAAGGTTAAGAAAGGCAATTTATGGTCTAAAGCAATCACCAAGGGCCTGGTATCATAAACTGAGCTTCACTCTTGTTGCTCGAGGATTTAGCCGGTCAGAAGCCGACCATACCTTGTTCACTCACCAGAGCTCCCGTGGGCTTATTGTGGTATTGGTTTATGTGGATGACTTGATCATCTCAGGTAGTGATCAAGTTGGGATTCAAGAAACCAAATCCTTCCTTAAGTCTGTTTTTGATATCAAGGACTTGGGAGAGCTTAAGTATTTCCTAGGGATAGAGATATGCCGATCCTCGGAAGGCCTATTTCTATCACAAAGGAAATATTCTCTTGATTTATTGCAGGAGACAAGAAAGCTAGGATCCAAACCAGCTAAGACCCCACTTGAAGATGGCTACAAGGTCAAGAGAAAGGGGGAGAAAGAAGATGATCCGCTTGACAAGCCATTTGAAGACCTAGCACAATATCAGCGCCTAGTTGGTAAGCTCATCTATTTGACTATTACACGGCCTGACTTATGTTTTGCTGTGAATCAGGTTAGCCAACATATGAAGGAACCAACCGTGCATCATTGGAACATGGTGGAAAGAATATTGAGATACATCAAAGGTTCACATGGCCAAGGAATTTGGATGGGGAAGAATGGCAACACTGAGATAGTTGGATACTGCGATGCGGACTATGCGGGAGACACTATGGATAGGAAGTCTACAACTGGCTACTGTACTTTCATTGGAGGCAATCTAGTAACTTGGAAGTCTAAGAAGCAGAAGGTTGTGTCATGCTCAAGTGCGGAGTCAGAATATAGAGCAATGAGGAAGCTGACAAATGAATTAGTTTGGTTGAAGGCTCTTCTCAAGGATCTTGGCATAGAAACTTCAAGTCCCATCACAATGCATTGTGATAATCATGCAGCCATTCATATAGCAACCAATCCAGTATTTCACGAGAGGACCAAGCACATTGAGATTGACTGCCACAAAATTAGAGAGAAGATCATAGAAGGAGTGATACTTCCATGTTACACCAAGAGTGAAGACCAGTTGGCTGACATCTTCACCAAGGCTGCTAGCCTCAAAGTTTGCAACCACATCCACAGCAAACTTGGGTTAGTAGACCTTACTCATCCTTGATAATACTTGCCTGTTCTGGGAAGACCACACTCTTTTTCCCTTACCAAGGTTTTGTCCCACTGGGTTTTCCTTGGTAAGGTTTTTAATGAGGTGGTAGTCCCGGTTCCCAAACTTAGCCTTCATTCCAACACTCCGGCCAAGTTTGAGGGGGAGTATTAATCAAGCTTATCATCAAGGGAGCTTAGGGAAGATGGTTGGATTTGGGTATCCGTACAAGTCCGTACAAGTCCGTACGGATCCGTACAAGGCCGTACAAGACCGTACAACCTTAGCGAGCCTCCGAAACATTTGAGGAAGCCTTCGAGAGTCTTCTAGAAGCTTGGAAACGTTTGGACCATGCACCAAGCCACTTGAGTGTCCAGGTGCATTGGCACCTTGTCCTTGGTCTTCCTTCTTATCCATTTGGTCAAGGAAGGGGCTGGAAATAGGCTGGCATGGTCAAGGACGCCCAAAGACTACACCCCTATTGGCTGGTTCAAATTAAAGTTAAACCTAGGTTCCCTTGTAATTCTCCTATAAATATGCTATGTATTTCACAAAGATCAATAAGAAATTCTTCTCTAATATTCTACTATGGTATTTCTTCTAGTTTATCTCAAAAGCTCTCATTTATAATCTCTAAAATCTAACATTAATGAGTGGCAAAACTAGACATTGGGATGTAACTAGAAGGAAGGATTCTTGGTTGAATTCTAAGCAGATCAAAGGGTTGAAAAACCAAGCAGAAGCACATGAGGAGCCATTGGGTAAAGGCAAGCTCCATGCTCCTCACCCAAAGAAGAAACACGCCCAGGCCTTGATCTTAGCATGTTTAACCATTTTAGGAAGTTAAAGGTGTTAGTCTTTTAACCATTGTAAATTCCTGTGTCTTGTTGTTTGAATTTTTTCTCTTACATATATCCATACAAGTCCGTACAAGTCCGTACGGATCCGTACAAGGCTGTACAAGACCGTACAACCTTAGCGAGCCTCCGGAACATTTGAGGAAGCCTTCGAGAGTCTTCTAGAAGCTTGGAAAGGTTTGGACCATGCACCAAGCCACTTGAGTGTCTAGGTGCATTGGCACCTTGTCCTTGGTCTTCCTTCTTATCCATTTGGTCAAGGAAAGGGCTGGAAACAGGCTGGCATGGTCAAGGACGCCCAAAGACTACACTCCTATTGGCTGGTTCAAATTAAAGTTAAACCTAGGTTCCCTTGTAATTCTCCTATAAATATGCTATGTATTTCACAAAGATCAATAAGAAATTCTTCTCTAATATTCTACTATGGTGTTTCTTCTAATTTATCTCAAAAGCTCTCATTTATAATCTCTAAAATCTAACACTCCCGTCCTTCTTTCGTACACGCTAGGGCTTGGGGCCCATCATCCCTTCCCTCTTCTATAATTTTCGTCCTCAAAACTTGCCCACACCCTATATAGAAACGAAACAACCTAGCAGGAAGATTCTTCTTCAAGGCTTGATCTGGATATGGAGCTGAGAATTGGAGAGATTCTCTATCTAACCTTAAGCTGACTAATGGATAGAAGCGAAGGTTTAGTGCTAGGAAACCTAAAGAGATGCTCGATCTAGGTTCCAACAATGGAGTGAAGGTGTATTGATGTGGTGAACCACAAGAATTGTGAAAGCTTCTTGATACAACCAGAACTTCAACACCGAGCTAGGCTTCTATGTGTGAAGGGTTTTGGATCGAATAAATGAAGAATAAGAAAAAAGAAAAAATCTTCCATATTTTATTTCTAGTTCAGATCTAATCCTCATTATAGTCTGTTTAAGTCCCTTATATATGAAAAGCCTTTAGTCTGAAGTTTACTTATTACACAAATGGCCCAAAGAACCAACATATACATATGTTGGACCCCCAAACAAAGTATTAAATACATATGGAAATAAATGGAAAGAAAATGAAGACTTATTAGCTCAATGTCTTCATAAGGGATATGGTCTTCCCTTCCTTCCTTTCCAATCTTGGCATGGATTATTTCCAAGCTGAATAACAAGTGGAATGAAGTGTAGATATACTAGATCTTGCTTCCTCATTACAACTCCCACGGTGTAGCTTATCGAACAAACAAAAGTAGGAAAAAGAGTAAAGTTTCTTCTAATGACTTAGGGGTGTCTTCACACTTGTGTGAGGGTGGAGACACAATGTCCTTACTTCCCAAAGCTGGTTCAGGTCAAAGAGATTCAAAGGTTGTTTAGAAGCTCTCACATGATCCGGATGGCCGGGTAAGCTCGAGCTTGATACTTGGATGTCTTCTTCATACTTCACGGCTAGTCGGCTTTCGGAGATGGTCAGACGTGAACTCCAATTAGGCTTAGGGTCTGGCTGTATAGAGAATCCAATTGAGACCCAATCCCTTGTTAATGCGCGCTCTTGTACTTCTTTCGTACACACCAGGGCTTGGGGCCCATCATCCCTTCCCTCTTCTAGAATATTCGTCCTCAAAACTTACCCACTCCTATATAGAAACAAAACAACCTAGCAGAAAGATTCTATTGATCAAGAAGACCAGCCAGGCCTTGCAAGACCAAACTAACTCGACCGTGCAAAATCTGGGATTCCCTAAAATATACGGACTTGTACGGATTGTACGGACCGTGCAAAATCCGGGATTCCTCAAAATGTCTCCAAACATCCTAAAAAGAAGAAACAAGAATGTGCAAAACTCGGGATAAAGTATTTTCAGGATTTGGGGATCGTGCAAAACTCGGGTGCAGAAGGACATGGATATAGCTGGCAATGAATCTAGCCAAAGGAGTGTCCCAATGCAACCTTATCCAACTGGTCAAAGCAAGGAGGGCTGGAGCAAGGCTGGCAATCTTATCCACATGGTCAAAAAGAGCCTCCAAGACTAAGCTCTCATTGGCTAGTTTGAATTAAAGCATTCCCATTGGTTGTTGCATTTTTAGAAAACCCTAGATTTTTCTCTATAAATGTAATGCCTCATTATCAATGAAATGTTAGACCCTTTGGGGTCCCATTCTCTCATTCTCCATGAAATCTCTCTCATTTTATTCTCCTTAGTCTCATTTACATGTTTATTCTCTTAGTTCATACTTGCATATTCTCCATGTCATTTACATTATTCTCTCATGCTTAATCTCTCTAATTCTAACATGGTATCAGAGCATTAAGGTCCTTAAATGTCTCCTTAATCTCATTCTTCTTATTCTTTCATTTTTATACACTTTGTTAGCCTCTTTCACTCTGAGAGTTATTCCTCAAAACCATTGGTTCTTGAGTTGTGAAAGTTGCTAACTTATGTTTTTAGTGACAATGAAGAGTAATAAATGGGGCTGTAGTGAAAAGCTACATAATAAGGGAGATTAAAGGCTGCCTTACTTGCTTATTCATGGATTCTTCTAGTGCTTCCATTTTTGGAAATGAATACACTTAGAACCATGATTTGTTGGTGCCTCATTCTATAATCTATTCTTTTTAAGCCCCATTTTCATCTCCAAGTCATTTGTTGATTTTAAAGCTCAAACCACAATTTTTACAAAACTAAAACCTTGGATTGTATTTTTCTTTCTTATGGAATGAAGAGATACGTAAGTCCATTGTATTTTATGTTTTTGAGTTGTTTTTAGTGGTTTGAAGCAATTTAATTAGTGAACCATGATTAAAATTGCTTGATTCTTATGGATTGAAACATATTTAATCATGTTGTATCCGGGTTTTAAAGGTAGAGAACCTTGGTAAAACTTTGCTCTTATGAGTTTAAGTATCAAACCTTGATGAAGAGTGTTTTAAGGAATCCTTGTTTGTTCTATTTAAGAAAAAAAAAAAGAAAGGGAGGGTAGTGAACCTTGTTGAATCCAAAGCTAGGGAACCGAGATGGATCCAAATCCAAAGTTGGATGAGAGCCTCGCTGAAACTCGAATGCTGGAGAACCTTGAGTGAATCCAAACCCTTAGAAACCAAAAGAAGTGAACCATGGCCTATTTTGCTCATTGGAGTTAAAATTGAGAAGGCATGATGAATCCAAATTCTTTTGGGTTAAAAGAGGTGAACCATGACCTGATTTACTCCTTGGAGTTAAAATCAAGAAGGCATGATGAATCCTAACTCTTTTGGAAATAAAGAAGTGAACCATGGCCTGATTTACTCATTGGAGTTAAATCAAGAAGGCATGATGAATCCAAGTTCTTTAAATCCAAGTTTTCAAAAACCTTGGACCTCTAGTAATTCTCAAGTCCTTGGAAAATTTTCAAAAAAAAAAAATAAAAATGAAAAATAAAAAGGATGAATCTTAGTTAGTTTTCTTTCTTATGAATGAAAAACAATTAATGACATTGATTCATCCGGTTTGGTTTTCTCAAAAGGATAGGCTCTGCTTTGAAGTTTTCCATTCTTGTTAAACAAGTGGATAATTCCAAAGACCATTGCTAGAATCCGATCTCTCAAATGAGAGGAAAAGTCCTTTGTGGTGAAGAGCCATGAAGAGAAAAAAAAATCCCAACCACTAACCTTTTTTTTTCTTCTTCTTAGGAATGGAAGAATGTGAGTGGTGGAAGAAGAGGTCGAATCTCAAGAAGATCGACCAATCAAAAAAAAAATGATTCAACAAGTCACTATCTTAACCGGTTTAGCATAAAGGGATGCTCTCTAAACACTCATCTTTTTCAATATTCTTAGTACCAATTATTATTTAATCTTGTTTTTTTAGTTTCTCTTATTTGCAATCTATCTTTCATCTAAACTTCCTTATCCCTCACGTTGAGTACTTTAAAATTTTAAATCTCATGATGAAGGTTTAGAGGAGGAAAGCGTGAATATTCTAACGGGGAAGTATTAGATGATGAAGAGGTCAAATGAAGATTAAATGAAGTAAAGAAGTATGATTGGTGACACAAGGAAGTTGTGGAAGTTAGTGTTCATTTGGCACCGGTTTGAAGTGTTCCTCTTTTATGTTTTTCAAGCTTGCCTTTCGGAGTCCCTCCAACCAAGCTTGAGGGGGAGAAAGAACCGAAAAGAAGGTGAAGGATGCCAAAGAAAAAGGAAAAGAAAAAATGATGTCAAAGAAGACAAGATTCTTCAAGCAAATGAAGCCGAGTTGATACTAGACCGCACCACACTAAAAGATGTTGAAGGTTCGTGCTCACTCGTGGACAAGTTGATAGAGGGGCCACACCGTTGGGAACAAGTTGTAGGTTCGTGCTCACTTGTGGACGAGTTGATAGAGGGACGACATCATAGAAGACAAATTGTCCCACTAGAAGACGGGCAACTTGACTAGAGATCAAAACCGGGTCACTTGCAAAGACAAGCTTGCAAAGATAAGCTCGCAAAGACAAGGGCAACGGTTGAGACAAAGCAAGGAGGCATGCGAGTTGGAAACGAAGCTAAGGCATCTCCATCACCATGAAGAGAATCAAGATGTATGGATCATACTAACCTTAAGGCTGGTTTATCTTTCGGAAGTGAGGGGAATAAGAAGATAAAATCAGAGCATACAAAAGTGGTGCTCCTCAACCCAATAAATCAACAAAGAGGAAGAAACCACCATCCAAAGGAATCAGGTTGTTTCTATCCTCTCCCTCCATTAAAATTCTCTATGCAAAGTGTGATCATTTCTACCATTAAAATTGGAGTAAATTGATACACTTTGTTTGTCAATTTTTCTTGCAAGGAACAATGTGCATAAAGGACTTCAAACCCAAAAGATCGTCTTTCCTTATTCTCAAGCCGATCGTTAGGGGGAGCATCCGAAGCATTGATCAAGATTTGGAATCAACAAATGGTGAACCCGAGAAGGATGACCCGAGAACTAAGATTCAAGCGTGGTGAACCCAAGAGGAAGACCAAAGTGATTACCAAAGAATGAAATCAACAAATCCTTGCAAGACTACAACAACTCAAGATTAAATGGCGACATTCTTCACAACGGTTACAAGACCTTTTCATGCCCTTGGTCAAAGGTCCCCTAGATCCGTGAAGGCCATACTCTTTTTCCCTTATAATGTTTTGTCCCAAGGGGTTTTCCTTATAAGGTTTTTAATGAGGTGGCACTCACGGTCACTCCAAACTTAGCCACCATTCTCGAGTTCACTATGGCTAAGTTTGAGGGGGAGTATTGATCAAGAAGACCAGCCAGGCCTTGCAAGACCAAACTAACCCGACCGTGCAAAATCCGGGATTCCCTAAAATATACGGACTTGTACGGATTGTACGGACCGTGCAAAATCCGGGATTCCTCGAAATGTCTCCAAACATCCTAAAAAGAAGAAACAAGAATGTGCAAAACTCGGGATAAAGTATTTTCAGGATTTGGGGATCGTGCAAAACTCGGGTGCAAAAGGACATGGATATAGCTGGCAATGAATCTAGCCAAAGGAGTGTACCAATGCAACCTTATCCAACTGGTCAAAGCAAGGAGGGCTGGAGCAATGCTGGCAATCTTATCCACATGGTCAAAAAGAGCCTCCAAGACTAAGCTCTCATTGGCTAGTTTGAATTAAAGCATTCCCATTGGTTGTTGCATTTTTAGAAAACCCTAGATTTTTCTCTATAAATGTAATGCCTCATTATCAATAAAATGTTAGACCCTTTGGGGTCCCATTCTCTCATTCTCCATGAAATCTCTCTCATTTTATTCTCCTTAGTCTCATTTACATGCTTATTCTCTTAGTTCATACTTGCATATTCTCCATGTCATTTACATTATTCTCTCATGCTTAATCTCTCTAATTCTAACAGATTCTTCTTCAAGGCTTGATTCGGATATTGAGCTGAGAATTAGAGAGATTCTCTATCTAATCTTAAGCTGAATAATGGGTAGAAGCATAGGTTTAGTGCTAGGAAACCTAAAGAGATGTTGGATGTAGGTTTCAACAATGGAGTAAAGGTGTATTGATGTGGTGAACCACAAGAATTGTGAAATCTTCTTGATACAACCAGAACTTCAACACCGAGCTAGGCTTCTATGTGTGAAGGGTTTTGGCTCAAATAACTCAAGAATAAGAAAGAAGAAAAACTCTTCCGCATTTGATTTCTAGTTGAGATCTAATCCTCAGTATAGTCTGTTTAAGTCCCTTATATACGAAGAGCCTTCAGTCTGAAATTTAACTTATTACACAAATGTCCCAAAGAACCAACATATACCTAAGTTGGACCCCCAAAGAAAGTATTAAATACTTAGGGAAATAAATCGAAAAAAAATGAAGACTTATTAGCGCAATGTCTTCATAAGGGATATAGTTTTCCCTTCCTTCCGTTCCAAGCTTGGCATGCATTATTTCCAATCTGAATAACAAGTGGAATGAAGTGTAGATATACTAGATCTTGCTGCCTCATTACAACCCCTCCGATAAATCTCATCGGACAAACGAAGTAGGAAAAAGAGTAAAGTTCCATCTAATGACTTAGGGGTGTCTTCACACAAATGTGAAGGTGAAGACACAATGTCCTTGCTTTTAAAGCTGGTTCAAGTCAAAGAGATCCAAAGGTTATTTAAAAGCTATCACATGATTCGGATGGCCGGGTAAGCTCGAGCTTGATCCTTGGATGACTTCTTCATACTTCACGGCTAGTCGGCTTCTGGAGATGGTCAGATATGGACTCCAATTAGGCTTAGGGTCTGGCTGTATAGAGAATTCAATGGAGACCCAATCCCTTGTAAATGAGCGCTCCCTTCCTTCTTTTGTGTGCGCTAGGGCTTGGGGCCCATCATCCCTTCCCTCTTCTATAATTTTCGTCCTCAAAACTTGCCCACACCTTATATAGAAACGAAACAACCTAGCAGGAAGCTCCTTCTTCAAGGCTTGATCCGGATATGGAGATGAGAATTGGAGAGATTCTTTATCTAATCTTAAGCTGAATAATGGATAGAAACGAAGGTTTAGTGCTAGGAAACATAAAGAGATGCTCGATCTAGGTTCCAACAATGGAGTGAAGGTGTATTGATGTGGTGAACCACAAGAATTGTGAAAGCTTCTTGATACAACCAGAACTTCAACACCGAGCTAGGCTTCTATGTGTGAAGGGTTTTGGCTCGAATAACTCAAGAATAAGAAAGAAGAAAAACTCTTCCACATTTGATTTCTAGTTCAGATCTAATCCTCATTATAGTCTGTTTAAGTCCCTTATATATGAATAGCCTTAAGTCTGAAGTTACTTATTACACAAATGGCCCAAAGAACCAACATATACCTAAGTTGGACCCCCAAAGAAAATATTAAATACTTAGGCAAATAAATCGAAAGGAAATGAAGATTTATTAGCGCAATGTCTTCATAAGGGATATGGTCTTCCCTTCCTTTGCTTTCCAAGCTTGGCATGGATTATTTCAAAGCTGAATAACAAGTGGAATGAAGTGTAGATATACTAGATCTTGCTGCCTCATTACAACCCCTCCGATAAACCTCATCGGACAAACCGAAGTAGGAAAAAGAGTAAAGTTCCTTCTAATGACTTAGGGGTGTCTTCACACAAGTGTGAAGGTGAAGACAAAATGTCCTTGCTTTTAAAGCTGGTTAAAGTCAAAGAGATTCAAAGGTTATTTAGAAGCTCTCACATGATCCGGATGGCCGGGTGAGCTCGAGCTTGATCTTTGGATGTCTTTTTCATACTTCACGGCTAGTCGGCTTCTGGAGATGGTCAGACATGGACTCCAATTAGGCCTAGGGTCTGGCTGTATAGAGAATCCAATAGAGATCCAATCCCTTGTAAGTGCGCGCTCCCTTCCTTCTTTCGTGTGCGCCAGGGCTTGGGGCCCATCATCCGTTCCCTCTTCTATAATTTTCGTCCTCAAAACTTGCCCACACCCTATATAGAAACGAAACAACCTAGCAGGAAGATTCTTCTTCAAGGCTTGATCTGGATATGGAGCTGAGAATTGGAGAAATTCTCTATCTAACCTTAAGCTGACTAATGGATAGAAGCAGAGGTTTAGTGCTAGGAAACCTAAAGAGATGCTCGATCTAGGTTCCAACAATGGAGTGAAGGTGTATTGATGTGGTGAACCACAAGAATTGTGAAAGCTTCTTGATACAACCAGAACTTCAACACCGAGCTAGGCTTCTATGTGTGAAGGGTTTTGGCTCGAATAAATGAAGAATAAGAAAAAAGAAAAACTCTTCCATATTTGATTTCTAGTTCAGATCTAATCCTCATTATAGTCTGTTTAAGTCCCTTATATATGAAAAGTGTTGAAATATGCATCACATTGGTTAACGAAAGCACAAGGCATTGAGAACTAAACAAGTCAGAAGACCATGAGACATTAGGTTGAGGAATGGTTAAGCGACAAGTAAGGTGATCATGGCCTTGGTGAAGGAGTAAGCCACAAGTAACTGTGGTAATACGTGTGGGTGCACGTGGGGATAATCTTGGCATGATTTGGTGAGGGTGCAATCTATTGACCAATGGTCACTTACAAAAGAAAAGAGCACTTTATGGACCAACGGATAAAAGTGTGCACCCGAACTATTAAAGAAGGGAAGTCAAGGTTTGAGAAGGTTTGAGTTGTGTGGGCTAGAATGGATAAGGAGCACTCTATGGACCAATGGACAAAGGAGTGCTACAAGAATATTGCACACACAACAGATACTCAAGGAATCAAGGAAACAATCAACCAGCATAGTTGGAGTCGGATGGAGCAAGTTAGAGCTGGTTGAGTTGTAACCGATGGAGGCTAGGAGCTAGTTAGCTAAAGGAGCTACCTATGGACCAGTGAGCAATGCAATGGGAGAGAGGGCTGATGCAACCTTGGGAGCTGAAGCTACTTTATCCAAGAAGGGAAAGTCTCCAAGGAAGAGATAATTAGGTCTCTCTATTTTTAGGGTCTAAAGGTATTATGTATTGACCAATGTACATTCACCTTCCCTAAGCTTTAGTATTTCGTGGCTTTATTCTATAAATATGTAGCCTATTCATCAACTGTAAAGTAACACTTGAAGAGAAATAAAAATGTAGACATTAAAAGGAAAAACTCTCTTCTCTCTCTAGTTCTTCTTCTTGTTTATCAATACTCAAAACCAGAAGATAGAAACATGTAGAAAAGAGTTCAAAGGGTCTCTTATGAATCTATGCATAAGCTCTTAAGTCATAAAGAGAGAGACATGGGGATTGGCCTCCATGTACTTAAGCCTTTATGCTTGAACGTTTATGCTGAAGATCATTTAGAGAAGATCAAGTGTTCCCTCACCTTAAAGGAAACAAGATCCTTAAGGTGTTGTATTTTCCAACATGGTATCAGAGCAGGTTGTGTTCTTGGTTGTGGCTACATTCATGGATGTAAACCACGTTTTTGAACCTTGACAAAACCAGACCATGCTTCCGTAATTTCTATTCTTCCCTATACTCTTTTTCTGTTTTCTTTCATACTCTCATTCTTGTTTTTCCCACAAATCCAAAATACTCTATTCTCTCTGTACTCTCACGTTTTTTCTTGTCCCTAAACTCAAATATATCTCTTGTGTACCTGAAAATAAATTTTCAAGCATAAGCATAAGACATAAGAGTATATCTCTGGTTCTTGAAGGATTTGTGCTTGGAAATTTATTTTTGGAACAAGATAGAGATTCTTAAGTGTTGCTCTAACCTCATACATCTATCCAACGTGCTCCCAAGACCTAAAACTATACTCAAATTCGGTCTTGGAAGAGTACTCACACTCAGCCAGTCTTGGAGAGTTATATCCGTTCATTCCTAAGGTGAAGCAAAGGTTGAAGGATTTAGATTTGGTGGCGTTTACATGGCTGGAGGAGAACAAGGAAGATGGTACTTAAGGTGGAATAAGTGGAGGTGATAAGAACAAGAAGCGTGAGTGGTTCCAAAGTCCTTGGAGAACACTTTTGTCTAATGGATCTAAGAAGGGTCTGGATGGTGTTGGCTGTTTGTAAAGACTTGGCTGGCTCTTACACTCTGAGATTTAGTCCTCGGAACCATTGGTTGCCGAGTTGTGTAAGTGGTTAGTCGAGAAGAAGGGCGCTTGGAATTTGGTGATGTGTACCGCATGTGGAGGCACATAAGAGTTGACCTAAGGAGCCTTGGAGAG
This sequence comes from Cardamine chenopodiifolia, assembly GCA_963922655.1. Taxonomy (NCBI): domain Eukaryota; kingdom Viridiplantae; phylum Streptophyta; class Magnoliopsida; order Brassicales; family Brassicaceae; genus Cardamine; species Cardamine chenopodiifolia. The sequence continues at coordinate 8,096,616 of OZ000486.1, read as the reverse complement.
GCTGGTTGAAGGTCAAGGAAAATCTTGAAGGCTGGAGGTGCCTCATGTGCGTGAAGAACAAGCCGGGAAGGTGTTTCCCGAAAAGTTGCCATGTTTATAGCAAAGGATGAGAAGCTCTTGGTGGAAAGAAAGCTCATAACTCAAGGAGGTGAACCCAATGAAACCGAGAGGGGGAGAAACATGAAGAAACCTTCTTTTGCTTCAATGGCAAGGCATGATGTAAAGGAGGCACGTGTGTAGACTTGGATTTGGAGGAAGACATTCAGGCCTAAATTGAGGAGTTCTCTCATAGGCAGTCTTACTTAAGATGGCTCACACACGCATGATCCCACCATGGAGAGTGACCGTGTGGTTCTACAAAGAAGAAGAGGGTGAAAACCCTCTAAGTTACCTAGGCAAGGAGATTGCCTAGTAGGTGATTTGGAAAGACTTAGCCAATCAATCCTCTATTTTCTCACATTCCCCATTCGGTTTACTCATCTAATCCATGAAGAAACCATACAGTGGTGAAGAGTTACCGAGAGAAGATCCCGAAAGTTGTCGGAACAAGTTGGTTTCGAGACTTCTTTGAGTAAATGGTGATGATGTGAGAAGGTCATCATATCTATTCAAGGAAGAAAAGCCGTTTGGTTTAAATGGCAAATATGGTTCAATGGAGGCACAGCTGGGACTTGGATTTGGGGTAGAAGCATGTCTAGTCACGATGGCTAAAACCGCAAGATTCAACCATGGCAAGACCAACCAAAGGAGATGAATCCTTACGCTAAGACTTCCAAAAGGAGAATGCGTGAAGGAGAAGGAAAATGGAAGTGTTGGGCTGAAGGCAATCTTACAAGTTTGGATGGTTCACATACTCACCATTACAAACTTGAGGGGGACTGTGAAGATTCAGCCCATCACTCTAAGAGCCGGTGAGCACAAGGAGAGCTAGAGATGTGTTAACCGAGAAGTCGAAGATGGAATCGTGAGGTTCTAAGTGGATGAGATGGCCATGGAAGTGGCTGGGAGGATGGCCAAGGTATTGGCCGAATGTGTAGGCCAAGGAGTGGCAAAGAAGAGCTTAAGACTGTGGGAGAAGCTAACCAAGAAGGAGGACCCAAGGGAGGACCCGAAGGAGGATCTAAAGGTGTAGACTTTGGATGGACCTAAGCGAGGTGGACCTAAGCATGGTGAACCAACGAGGGAAACCTAAACCCAAGGAAATCTTAAGGGGGAGTTGTGTTTGGACGAAGGATGATCAAAGTAGACTAAGGAGCCGAACTACAACATCCCTAGAAGAGGAAGCGTATTCAAGGAGAGTTAACAAAAGGATGCAAGGGGGAGTGTTGAAATATGCATCACATTGGTTAACGAAAGCACAAGGCATTGAGAACTAAACAAGTCAGAAGACCATGAGACATTAGGTTGAGGAATGGTTAAGCGACAAGTAAGGTGATCATGGCCTTGGTGAAGGAGTAAGCCACAAGTAACTGTGGTAATACGTGTGGGTGCACGTGGGGATAATCTTGGCATGATTTGGTGAGGGTGCAATCTATTGACCAATGGTCACTTACAAAAGAAAAGAGCACTTTATGGACCAACGGATAAAAGTGTGCACCCGAACTATTAAAGAAGGGAAGCCAAGGTTTGAGAAGGTTTGAGTTGTGTGGGCTAGAATGGATAAGGAGCACTCTATGGACCAATGGACAAAGGAGTGCTACAAGAATATTGCACACACAACAGATACTCAAGGAATCAAGGAAACAATCAACCAGCATAGTTGGAGTCGGATGGAGCAAGTTAGAGCTGGTTGAGTTGTAACCGATGGAGGCTAGGAGCTAGTTAGCTAAAGGAGCTACCTATGGACCAGTGAGCAATGCAATGGGAGAGAGGGCTGATGCAACCTTGGGAGCTGAAGCTACTTTATCCAAGAAGGGAAAGTCTCCAAGGAAGAGATAATTAGGTCTCTCTATTTTTAGGGTCTAAAGGTATTATGTATTGACCAATGTACATTCACCTTCCCTAAGCTTTAGTATTTCGTGGCTTTATTCTATAAATATGTAGCCTATTCATCAACTGTAAAGTAACACTTGAAGAGAAATAAAAATGTAGACATTAAAAGGAAAAACTCTCTTCTCTCTCTAGTTCTTCTTCTTGTTTATCAATACTCAAAACCAGAAGATAGAAACATGTAGAAAAGAGTTCAAAGGGTCTCTTATGAATCTATGCATAAGCTCTTAAGTCATAAAGAGAGAGACATGGGGATTGGCCTCCATGTACTTAAGCCTTTATGCTTGAACGTTTATGCTGAAGATCATTTAGAGAAGATCAAGTGTTCCCTCACCTTAAAGGAAACAAGATCCTTAAGGTGTTGTATTTTCCAACATGGTATCAGAGCAGGTTGTGTTCTTGGTTGTGGCTACATTCATGGATGTAAACCACGTTTTTGAACCTTGACAAAACCAGACCATGCTTCCGTAATTTCTATTCTTCCCTATACTCTTTTTCTGTTTTCTTTCATACTCTCATTCTTGTTTTTCCCACAAATCCAAAATACTCTATTCTCTCTGTACTCTCACGTTTTTTCTTGTCCCTAAACTCAAATATATCTCTTGTGTACCTGAAAATAAATTTTCAAGCATAAGCATAAGACATAAGAGTATATCTCTGGTTCTTGAAGGATTTGTGCTTGGAAATTTATTTTTGGAACAAGATAGAGATTCTTAAGTGTTGCTCTAACCTCATACATCTATCCAACGTGCTCCCAAGACCTAAAACTATACTCAAATTCGGTCTTGGAAGAGTACTCACACTCAGCCAGTCTTGGAGAGTTATATCCGTTCATTCCTAAGGTGAAGCAAAGGTTGAAGGATTTAGATTTGGTGGCGTTTACATGGCTGGAGGAGAACAAGGAAGATGGTACTTAAGGTGGAATAAGTGGAGGTGATAAGAACAAGAAGCGTGAGTGGTTCCAAAGTCCTTGGAGAACACTTTTGTCTAATGGATCTAAGAAGGGTCTGGATGGTGTTGGCTGTTTGTAAAGACTTGGCTGGCTCTTACACTCTGAGATTTAGTCCTCGGAACCATTGGTTGCCGAGTTGTGTAAGTGGTTAGTCGAGAAGAAGGGCGCTTGGAATTTGGTGATGTGTACCACATGTGGAGGCACATAAGAGTTGACCTAAGGAGCCTTGGAGAGGCTGGTTGAAGGTCAAGGAAAATCTTGAAGGCTGGAGGTACCTCATGTGCGTGAAGAACAAGCCGGGAAGGTGTTTCCCGAAAAGTTGCCATGTTTATAGCAAAGGATGAGAAGCTCTTGGTGGAAAGAAAGCTCATAACTCAAGGAGGTGAACCCAATGAAACCGAGAGGGGGAGAAACATGAAGAAACCTTCTTTTGCTTCAATGGCAAGGCATGATGTAAAGGAGGCACGTGTGTAGACTTGGATTTGGAGGAAGACATTCAGGCCTAAATTGAGGAGTTCTCTCATAGGCAGTCTTACTTAAGATGGCTCACACACGCATGATCCCACCATGGAGAGTGACCGTGTGGTTCTACAAAGAAGAAGAGGGTGAAAACCCTCTAAGTTACCTAGGCAAGGAGATTGCCTAGTAGGTGATTTGGAAAGACTTAGCCAATCAATCCTCTATTTTCTCACATTCCCCATTCGGTTTACTCATCTAATCCATGAAGAAACCATACAGTGGTGAAGAGTTACCGAGAGAAGATCCCGAAAGTTGTCGGAACAAGTTGGTTTCGAGACTTCTTTGAGTAAATGGTGATGATGTGAGAAGGTCATCATATCTATTCAAGGAAGAAAAGCCGTTTGGTTTAAATGGCAAATATGGTTCAATGGAGGCACAGCTGGGACTTGGATTTGGGGTAGAAGCATGTCTAGTCACGATGGCTAAAACCGCAAGATTCAACCATGGCAAGACCAACCAAAGGAGATGAATCCTTACGCTAAGACTTCCAAAAGGAGAATGCGTGAAGGAGAAGGAAAATGGAAGTGTTGGGCTGAAGGCAATCTTACAAGTTTGGATGGTTCACATACTCACCATTACAAACTTGAGGGGGACTGTGAAGATTCAGCCCATCACTCTAAAAGCCGGTGAGCACAAGGAGAGCTAGAGATGTGTTAACCGAGAAGTCGAAGATGGAATCGTGAGGTTCTAAGTGGATGAGATGGCCATGGAAGTGGCTGGGAGGATGGCCAAGGTATTGGCCGAATGTGTAGGCCAAGGAGTGGCAAAGAAGAGCTTAAGACTGTGGGAGAAGCTAACCAAGAAGGAGGACCCAAGGGAGGACCCGAAGGAGGATCTAAAGGTGTAGACTTTGGATGGACCTAAGCGAGGTGGACCTAAGCATGGTGAACCAACGAGGGAAACCTAAACCCAAGGAAATCTTAAGGGGGAGTTGTGTTTGGACGAAGGATGATCAAAGTAGACTAAGGAGCCGAACTACAACATCCCTAGAAGAGGAAGCGTATTCAAGGAGAGTTAACAAAAGGATGCAAGGGGGAGTGTTGAAATATGCATCACATTGGTTAACGAAAGCACAAGGCATTGAGAACTAAACAAGTCAGAAGACCATGAGACATTAGGTTGAGGAATGGTTAAGCGACAAGTAAGGTGATCATGGCCTTGGTGAAGGAGTAAGCCACAAGTAACTGTGGTAATACGTGTGGGTGCACGTGGGGATAATCTTGGCATGATTTGGTGAGGGTGCAATCTATTGACCAATGGTCACTTACAAAAGAAAAGAGCACTTTATGGACCAACGGATAAAAGTGTGCACCCGAACTATTAAAGAAGGGAAGCCAAGGTTTGAGAAGGTTTGAGTTGTGTGGGCTAGAATGGATAAGGAGCACTCTATGGACCAATGGACAAAGGAGTGCTACAAGAATATTGCACACACAACAGATACTCAAGGAATCAAGGAAACAATCAACCAGCATAGTTGGAGTCGGATGGAGCAAGTTAGAGCTGGTTGAGTTGTAACCGATGGAGGCTAGGAGCTAGTTAGCTAAAGGAGCTACCTATGGACCAGTGAGCAATGCAATGGGAGAGAGGGCTGATGCAACCTTGGGAGCTGAAGCTACTTTATCCAAGAAGGGAAAGTCTCCAAGGAAGAGATAATTAGGTCTCTCTATTTTTAGGGTCTAAAGGTATTATGTATTGACCAATGTACATTCACCTTCCCTAAGCTTTAGTATTTCGTGGCTTTATTCTATAAATATGTAGCCTATTCATCAACTGTAAAGTAACACTTGAAGAGAAATAAAAATGTAGACATTAAAAGGAAAAACTCTCTTCTCTCTCTAGTTCTTCTTCTTGTTTATCAATACTCAAAACCAGAAGATAGAAACATGTAGAAAAGAGTTCAAAGGGTCTCTTATGAATCTATGCATAAGCTCTTAAGTCATAAAGAGAGAGACATGGGGATTGGCCTCCATGTACTTAAGCCTTTATGCTTGAACGTTTATGCTGAAGATCATTTAGAGAAGATCAAGTGTTCCCTCACCTTAAAGGAAACAAGATCCTTAAGGTGTTGTATTTTCCAACAAAAAGCCTTTAGTCTGAAGTTTACTTATTACACAAATGGTCCAAAGAACCAACATATACATATGTTGGACCCCCAAACAAAGTATTAAATACATATGGAAATAAATGGAAAGAAAATTAAGACTTATTAGCGCAATGTCTTCATAAGGGATATGGTCTTCCCTTCCTTCCTTTCCAATCTTGGCATGGATTATTTCCAAACTGAATAACAAGTGGAATGAAGTGTAGATATACTAGATCTTGCTTCATCATTACAACTCCCACGGTATAGCTTATCGAACAAACAAAAGTAGGAAAAAGAGTAAAGTTTCTTCTAATGACTTAGGGGTGTCTTCACACTTGTGTGAGGGTGGAGACACAATGTCCTTACTTCCCAAAGCTGGTTCATGTCAAAGAGATTTAAAGGTTGTTTAGAAGCTCTCACATGATCCGGATGGCCGGGTAAGCTCGAGCTTGATACTTGGATGTCTTCTTCATACTTCACGGCTAGTCGGCTTACGGAGATGGTCAGACGTGAACTCCAATTAGGCTTAGGGTCTGGCTGTATAGAGAATCCAATTGAGATCCAATCCCTTGTAAATGCGCGCTCTTGTACTTCTTTCGTACACACCAGGGCTTGGGGCCCATCATCCCTTCCCTCTTCTAGAATATTCGTCCTCAAAACTTGCCCACCCCCTATATAGAAACAAAACAACCTAGCAGGAAGCTTCTTCTTCAAGGCTTGATCCGGATATTGAGCTGAGAATTAGAGAGATTCTCTATCTAATCTTAAGCTGAATAATGGGTAGAAGCATAGGTTTAGTGCTAGGAAACCTAAAGAGATGTTGGATGTAGGTTTCAACAATGGAGTGAAAGTGTATTAATGTGGTGAACCACAAGAATTGTGAAATCTTCTTGATACAACCAGAACTTCAACACAGAGCTAGGCTTCTATGTGTGAAGGGTTTTGGCTCAAATAACTGAAGAATAAGAAAGAAGAAAAACTCTTCCGCATTTGATTTCTAGTTGAGATCTAATCCTCATTATAGTCTTTTAAAGTCCCTTTTATATGAAGAGCCTTCAGTATGAAGTTTACTTATTACACAAATGGCCCAAAGAACCAACATATACCTAAGTTGGACCCCCAAAGAAAGTATTAAATACTTAGGGAAATAAATCGAAAGTAAATGAAGACTTATGAGGGCTATGTCTTCATAAGGGATATGGTCTTCCCTTCCTTCCTTTCCAAGCTTGGCATGGATTATTTCCAAGCTGAATAACAAGTGGAATGAAGTGTAGATATACTAGATGTTGCTGCCTCATTACATCTCCCACGGTATAGCTTATCCGACAAACAAAAGTAGGGGTGTCTTCACACTTGTGTGAGGGTGGAGACACAATGTCCTTACTTCCCAAAGCTGGTTCAGGTCAAAGAGATTCAAAGGTTGTTTAGAAGCTCTCACACATTTGTTTGTTCAATGGAGACCCAATCCCTTGTAAATGTGCTCTCCCTTCCTTCTTTCGTGTGCGCTAGGGCTTGGGGCCCATCATCCCTTCCCTCTTCTATAATTTTCGTCCTCAAAACTTGCCCACACCTTATATAGAAACGAAACAACCTAGCAGGAAGCTCCTTCTTCAAGGCTTGATCCAGATATGGAGATGAGAATTGGAGAGATTCTCTATCTAATCTTAAGCTGAATAATGGATAGAAGCGAAGGTTTAGTGCTAGGAAACATAAAGAGATGCTCGATCTAGGTTCCAACAATGGAGTGAAGGTGTATTGATGTGGTGAACCACAAGAATTGTGAAAGCTTCTTGATACAACCAGAACTTCAACACCGAGCTAGACTTCTATGTGTGAAGGGTTTTGGCTCGAATAACTCAAGAATAAGAAAGAAGAAAAACTCTTCCACATTTGATTTCTAGTTCAGATCTAATCCTCATTATAGTCTGTTTAAGTCCCTTATATATGAATAGCCTTAAGTCTGAAGTTTACTTATTACACAAATGGCCCAAAGAACCAACATATACCTAAGTTGGACCCCCAAAGAAAGTATTAAATACTTAGGCAAATAAATCGAAAGGAAATGAAGATTTATTAGCGCAATGTCTTCATAAGGGATATGGTCTTCCCTTCCTTTGCTTTCCAAGCTTGGCATGGATTATTTTAAAGCTGAATAACAAGTGGAATGAAGTGTAGATATACTAGAGCTTGCTGCCTCATTACAACCCCTCCGATAAACCTCATCGGACAAACCAAAGAAGGAAAAAGAGTAAAGTTCCTTCTAATGACTTAGGGGTGTCTTCACACAAGTGTGAAGGTGAAGACAAAATGTCCTTGCTTTTAAAGCTGGTTAAAGTCAAAGAGATTCAAAGGTTATTTAGAAGCTCTCACATGATCCGGATGGCCGGGTGAGCTCGAACTTGATCCTTGGATGTCTTCTTCATACTTCACGGCTAGTCGGCTTCTGGAGATGGTCAGACATGGACTCCAATTAGGCCTAGGGTCTGGCTGTATAGAGAATCCAATAGAGATCCAATCCCTTATAAGTGTGCGCTCCCTTCCTTCTTTCGTGTGCGCTAGGGTTTGGGGCCCATCAGCCCTTCCCTCTTCTATAATTTTCGTCCTCAAAACTTGCCCACACCCTATATAGAAACGAAACAACCTACCACGAAGATTCTTCTTCAAGGCTTGATCTGGATATGGAGCTGAGAATTGGAGAAATTCTTTATCTAACCTTAAGCTGACTAATGGATAGAAGCGGAGGTTTAGTGCTAGGAAACCTAAAGAGATGCTCGATCTAGGTTCCAACAATGGAGTGAAGGTGTATTGATGTGGTGAACCACAAGAATTGTGAAAGCTTTTTGATACAACCAGAACTTCAACACCGAGCTAGGCTTCTATGTGTGAAGGGTTTTGGCTCGAATAAATGAAGAATAAGAAAAAAGAAAAACTCTTCCATATTTGATTTCTAGTTCAGATCTAATCCTCATTATAGTCTGTTTAAGTCCCTTATATATGAAAAGCCTTCAGTATGAAGTTTACTTATTACACAAATGGCCCAAAGAACGAACATATACCTAAGTTGGACCCCCAAAGAAAGTATTAAATACTTAGGGAAATAAATCGAAAGAAAATGAAGACTTATTAGTGCAATGTCTTCATAAGGGATATGGTTTTCCCTTCCTTCCTTTCCAAGCTTGGCATGGATTATTTCCAAGCTGAATAACAAGTGGAATGAAGTGTAGATATACTAGATCTTGCTGCCTCATTACTATTAATCAAGCATATCATCAAGGGAGCTTAGGGAAGATGGTTGGATTTGGGTGTCCGTACAAGTCCGTACGGATCCGTACAAGGCCGTACAAGACCGTACGACCTAAGGGAGCCTCCGAAACGTTTAAGGAAGTCTTGGAGAGTCTTCAAGAGTCTTCTAGAGTCTTCTAGAAGCTGGGCAATGTTCGGATCATGCACCAAGTCACTAGAGCGTCCAGGTGCATTGGGGCTTGTCCTTGGTCTTCCTTCTTATCCATTTGGTCAAGGAAGGGCTGGAACCAGGCTGGAACAGGCTGGCATGGTCAAGGGCGCTCCCAAGACTACTCTCCTATTGGCTGGTTCAAATTAAAGTTAAACCTAGGTTCCCTTGTAATTCTCCTATAAATATGCTATGTAATTCACAAAGATCAATAAGAAATTCTTCTCTAATGTTCTACTATGGTTTTCCTTCTAGCTTATCGAACAACAAAAGTAGGAAAAAGAGTAAAGTTTCTTCTAATGACTTAGGGGTGTCTTCATACTTGTGTGATGGTGAAGACACAATGTCCTTACTTCCCAAAGCTGGTTCAAGTCAAAGAGATTCAAAGGTTGTTTAGAAGCTCTCTCATGATCCGGATGGCCGGGTGAACTCGAGCATGATACTTGGATGTGTTCTTCATACTTCACGGCTTGTCGGCTTCTGGAGATGGTCACACGTGAACTCCAATTAGGCTTAGGGTCTGGCTGTATAGAGAATCCAATGGAGACGAGAGATGGGTTAAAGCCATGGAAGAAGAGATCAGCTCTATGGTGAGAAACAATACATGGAATTTGACTGAGCTGCCAAGAGGGAAGAAGCTAGTGGGATGTAGATGGGTTTATACTATCAAGTATAAAAGCAATGGTGAAGTCGAGAGATACAAAGCGAGACTAGTGGCAAAGGGATACACACAAGTCTATGGAGAAGATTATACAGAAACTTTTACTCCGGTGGCAAAATTGCATTCGGTAAGGGTTCTCCTATCCATTGCGGTTAACTTGTCATGGGAGTTATGGCAAATGGATGTAAAAAATGCCTTTTTACAAGGAGACCTAGAAGAGGAAGTCTTTATGGCTCTTCCACAAGGATATGGTACAGGTACAAATCAGGTCTGTGAATTGAAGAAAGCTATTTATGGTTTGAAACAATCCTCGAGGGCCTGGTACCAAAGACTGAGCAGATGCTTGCTGGAGAAGGAATTTGTGAAGTCGGAAGCTGATCATACTCTATTCACCAAGAGGAGTAAAGAGGGGCTAGTGGCTGTTCTTATCTATGTAGATGATATCATCATCACCGGAAGTGATGTTGAAGGAGTTAAAAGGACCAAGGTAATTCTGAGCTCCACGTTTGATATAAAAGATTTGGGAGAGCTGAGGTATTTCTTGGGCATTGAGATGATCAGAGAGCCAAATGGGATGTTTATATCACAAAGGAAGTATGTGATTGACTTACTAAAGGAAACCGGCAAGTTAGGGTCGAAGCCAGCAAAAACGCCCATTGAAGAAGGCTATCAAGATGTGAGTAAGGAGGAAATGTGGCCTGATGTCAAGCAATATCAAAGGTTAGTTGGAAAACTAATCTACTTAACTATAACTCGGCCGGATATATGCTTTGCCGTGAATAGGGTGAGCCAGCACATGCAAGCTCCAAAAGCACACCATTGGGGCATGGTGGAGAGAATACTTAGGTATCTCAAGGGGAACCCTGGAAAGGGAATATGGTTGAGTCGCAATGAAAATACTGAATTGGAAGCCTATTGTGATTCAGACTATGCTGGAGACAAACAAGATAGAAAATCTACAACTGGGTATTGCACATTTGTAGGAGGAAATCTTGTCACTTGGAGGAGTAAAAAACAGAAGGTAATTGCATTGTCAAGTGCTGAAGCTGAGTATAGAGCAATGAAGGAAGTCACAAAGGAGATGATATGGCTGAAGGCTCTTCTCAAGGATTTGGGTATTCAAGAAACCAAACCAATGACCCTTTATTGCGATAACCAAGCAGCAATACACATAGCTTCAAATCCAGTGTTTCATGAGAGAACGAAACACATTGAAGTGGATTGTCACTTCATCCGGGGCAAGATTCAAGATGGGCTAATAATCCCTAAGTTTGTGAAGAGTGGAGACCAGGTGGCAGACATCTTCACAAAGGCTACTTCCCTAAATATATGTGAGTACATCCATGCAAGATAGGCTTAAAGGATCCCTACCAGCCTATCTTGAGGGGGAGTGTTGAGAATATGGATGAGAAGGCATACATGGGAAGTAGCAATGCGAGTTCACATAATAACAAAGGCAAGGAGCTGGAGTGCATAGCAAGTATCTGGGAACTTGGCGAATGCTCTAAGACTAAGGGAGAAGTGTCGTATGCAACAAGTAAGGAAAAGAGTGGAGCTGATGATTTAATTATTAATCAAGCTTATCATCAAGGGAGCTTAGGGAAGATGGTTGGATTTGGGTGTCCGTACAAGTCCGTACGGATCCGTACAAGTCCGTACAAGTCCGTACGGATCCGTACAAGGCCGTACAAGACCGTACAACCTTAGCGAGCCTCCGGAACATTTGAGGAAGCCTTCGAGAATCTTCTAGAAGCTTGGAAACGTTTGGACCATGCACCAAGCCACTTGAGTGTCCAGGTGCATTGGCACCTTGTCCTTGGTCTTCCTTCTTATCCATTTGGTCAAGGAAGGGGCTGGAAATAGGCTGGCATGGTCAAGGACGCCCAAAGACTACACTCCTATTGGCTGGTTCAAATTAAAGTTAAACCTAGGTTCCCTTGTAATTCTCTTATAAATATGCTATGTATTTCACAAAGATCAATAAGAAATTCTTCTCTAATATTCTACTATGGTGTTTCTTCTACTTTATCTCAAAAGCTCTCATTTATAATCTCTAAAATCTAACAGGAACGTCTCCAACTTAACCCGGGTCTTTGAAGTGAAAAGGGCAATCAACAATCTCAACCAAGAGGATCTAGAATTTACTCAACACTTTGGGAAATTTAGATCTCTTTGGGCTGAATTAGAGATGTTACGTCCAAGCACTAAGGATTTTTCAATCATTGAAGAAAGGAGAGAACAAGATAAGGTCTTTGGTTTACTTCTCACACTCAATCCGGCATTTAATGACCTCAGAAAACACATCTTGAGATCGGAGAAGCTCCCTAGGCTCGATGAAGTTTGTGCACAAATTCAAAAGGAACAAGGGTCCTTTGGTCTCTTTACTAGAAAACAAGAACTCCCAACGGCTAATAAAGGCAATTACTAACCAAGTCATGGCTACAAAGGCAAGAATAGGAAAACATGCGATCATTGCAAGAAGGATTGTCATACAAGGGAGGATTGCTGGATCCTTCATCCACATCTCAAGCCCAAAGATTGGCAACCAAGGGAGTTCAAACCAAGGAAGTTTTAAGCTCATCAAGCACAAGAAGCGCCAAGCTCCTCAACCGCAACCAAACAACCACAGACCGAAAACTCAAAGCAAGGAGATGAGATGGCCATGGTAGCATACTCGAATGATGTGGTGCGCAAGTCAGACCTAGAGGCACTCATTCGATCCATTGCTGCACTAAAGGAGTCCGGTATCACCTACTTTGCTACTAAACCTACTAAAACTAGCACTTCTCTTGTTATTGATTCCGGAGCTTCTCATCACATGATTAGTAATCCAAATTTGATTAGTAACATTAAAACTGCTAGTGGAAATGTAGTGATTGCTAATAGTGATAAAATACCGGTTAAAGGGATAGGAAGTTTAAGACTATTTGACAAAGAATCTCAAGCTTTCTACATGCCATCTTTTACTTCGAATCTTGTATCGGTTAAGAGAGCTACTACAGATCTTGATGCTTATGCTATCTTTGGGCCTAATAGTTTCCATTTTTAGGATATTAAGACCGGAAGGGTTCTTGGAGAAGGAAACACAAAAGGAGACTTATACATCTTAGAAGATTCTTCAAGCAATCCTACTTTATCAAGTTTTAATTCATGCTTAGCTAGTAGTTCTAATGCAATATGGCACGCTAGATTGGGACATCCTCACTCGCGTGCCTTGGAAATAATATTGCCTAATATTTCATTTAATAACTCGGTTTGTGAGTCTTGTATTTTAGGAAAACATTGTAAAAGTGTATTTCCTAAGTCCTCTACCATATATGAAAAATGTTTTGATTTGGTCCACTCGGATGTATGGACTTCCCCATGTTTATCAAGAGATAATAATAAGTACTTTGTGACATTTATTGATGAAAAGTCGAAATACACTTGGATCACCTTAATGCCATCTAAAGATAGAGTATTTGACGCTTTCATTAATTTTCATAACTACATTACTAATCAATTCAAAACAAATGTTAAGGTACTTCGAACGGATAATGGAGGGGAATATACAAGCCACAAATTCAAAGAACACTTAGCTAAGCATGGAATAATCCACCAAACAAGCTGCCCATACACACCTCAACAAAATGGTGTAGCTGAAAGAAAGAATAGGCATCTCATGGAAGTAGCTAGAGCCATGATGTTCCATTCCAACCTGCCAAGAAACTTCTGGGGAGATGCAGTCATGACGGCCTGCTATCTTATCAACCGAATTCCAACAAGAGTCCTAAAGGACGTCTCTCCCTTTGAAGTTTTAAATCACAATAAACCCTTTATCAATCACTTACGGGTTCTTGGATGTTTGTGTTTTGTATTTGTCCCAGGTACTCAGAGGGACAAACTAGAAGCCAAAAGCACAAGATGTGTATTCATAGGCTATTCTACTACTCAAAAGGGGTATAAGTGTTATGACCCCATCCGGAAGTGTACCCTGGTTTCAAGAGACGTGAAGTTCATAGAAAACCAAGGATACTTTGACAAGAAGCAGAATTGGGATAGTGTTAAAGATCTAGCCCGCTCTCCTTCAGATAGAGCCGCCAGCTTAGAGTTCTTACTCAATCATCTGGGAAATCTTGCTCCAAGGGACTCTCATTAAGAGCAACCGGAGCAGCAACCGCAAGGAGAACCAAATTCTGAAAATAACAATGAAGAGGAAGTAAACAACTTAGATAATGATAATCAAGACCAAGCTCATCATGAAGAAGAAGTCACTGGAGGAATGGAGCCAATGGTTAGTCAAGACCATGAGAGTGAAGAAATTAGTGCTCCTCAGCTTAGAAGAAGCACAAGGCTGAAGTATGGACCAGATCATTGGAAACAAACAAGGGTCTATTACAACAGCCAAGCCGTGGCTCATCCTCTCCAAGCGGTCTGTTCTCTTGCCCTCTTGCCACCAGAACACCAAGCATTCCTTGGGAAGATTGATCAACACCAAATTCCGAGCTCCTATGAAGAAGCAAAAGAACACAAAGAATGGTTAGCTGCTGTGGATGCTGAGATAGGAGCAATGGATAAGAATCATACTTGGGATGAAACGGAGCTTCCAAAGGGAAAGAAGGCAGTAAGTTCCAAGTGGGTATTTACAATAAAATATCAATCTAATGGGGAGATTGAGCGGTACAAAGCCAGATTGGTAGCTAGAGGTTTCACCCAGACATATGGAGCTGATTATACCGATACTTTTGCGCCAGTGGCAAAGCTTCACACAGTTAGGGTTATCTTGTCCTTAGCCACAAATCTATCATGGGATCTATGGCAAATGGACGTGAAGAATGCCTTTCTTCAAGGAGAATTGGAAGAAGAAGTGTACATGACTCCACCACCCGGATTAGAGCACACAATCAGCCCCGGAAAAGTCTTAAGGTTAAGAAAGGCAATTTATGGACTAAAGCAATCACCGAGGGCCTGGTATCATAAACTGAGCTTCACTCTTGTTGCTCGAGGATTTAGCCGGTCAGAAGCCGACCATACCTTGTTCACTCACCAGAGCTCCCGTGGGCTTATTGTGGTATTGGTTTATGTGGATGACTTGATCATCTCAGGTAGTGATCAAGTTGGGGTTCAAGAAACCAAATCCTTCCTTAAGTCTGTTTTGATATCAAGGACTTGGGAGAACTCAAGTATTTCCTAGGGATAGAGATATGCCGATCCACGGAAGGCCTATTTCTATCACAAAAGAAATATTCTCTTGATTTATTGCAGGAGACAGGAAAGCTAGGATCCAAACCAGCTAAGACTCCACTTGAAGATGGCTACAAGGTCAAGAGAAAGGGGGAGAAAGAAGATGATCCGCTTGACAAGCCATTTGAAGACCCAACACAATATCGGCGCCTAGTTGGTAAGCTCATCTACTTGACTATTACACGACCTGACTTATGTTTTGCTGTGAATCAGGTTAGCCAACATATGAAGGAACCAACCGTGCATCATTGGAACATGGTGGAAAGAATTTTGAGATACATCAAAGGATCACCAGGCCAAGGAATCTGGATGGGGAAGAATGGCAACACTGAGATAGTTGGATACTGCGATGCGGACTATGCGGGAGACACTATGGATAGGAAGTCTACAACTGGCTACTGTACTTTCATTGGAGGCAATCTAGTAACTTGGAAGTCTAAGAAGCAGAAGGTTGTGTCATGCTCAAGTGCGGAGTCAGAATATAGAGCAATGAGGAAGCTGACAAATGAATTAGTTTGGTTGAAAGCACTTCTCAAAGATCTCGGCATAGAAACTTCAAGTCCTATCACGATGCATTGTGACAATCAGGCAGCCATTCATATAGCAACGAATCCGGTATTTCACGAGAAGACCAAGCACATTGAGATCGACTGCCACAAGGTTAGAGAGAAGATCATAGAAGGAGTGATACTTCCATGCTACACCAAGAGTGAAAACCAGCTGGCTGACATCTTCACCAAGGCTACTAGCCTCAAAGTTTGCAACCACATCCATAGCAAACTTGGGTTAGTAGACCTTACTCATCCTTGATAATACTTGCCTGTTCCGGGAAGACCACACTCTTTTTTCCTTACCAAGGTTTTGTCCCACTAGGTTTTCCTTGGTAAGGTTTTTAATGAGGTGGTAGTCCCGGTTCCCAAACTTAGCCTTCATTCCGACACTCCGGCTAAGTTTGAGGGGGAGTATTAATCAAGCATATCATCAAGGGAGCTTAGGGAAGATGGTTGGATTTGGGTGTCTGTACAAATCCGTACGGATCCGTACAAGTCCGTACGGATCCGTACAAGTCCGTACGGATCCGTACAAGTCCGTACGGATCCGTACAAGTCTGTACAAGTCCGTACAGATCCGTACAAGGTCGTACAAGACCGTACGACCTAAGGGAGCCTCCGGAACGTTTAAGGAAGTCTTGGAGAGTCTTCAAGAGTCTTCTAGAGTCTTCTAGAAGCTGGGCAATGTTCGGATCATGCACCAAGTAACTAGAGCGTCCAGGTGCATTGGGGCTTGTCCTTGGTCTTCCTTCTTATCCATTTGGTCAAGGAAGGGCTGGAACCAGGCTGGAACAGGCTGGCATGGTCAAGGGCGCTCCCAAGACTACTCTCCTATTGGCTGGTTCAAATTAAAGTTAAACCTAGGTTCCCTTGTAATTCTCCTATAAATATGCTATGTAATTCACAAAGATCAATAAGAAATTCTTCTCTAATGTTCTACTATGGTTTTCCTTCTAGCTTATCGAACAACAAAACTAGGAAAAAGAGTAAAGTTTCTTCTAATGACTTAGGGGTGTCTTCACACTTGTGTGATGGTGAAGACACAATGTCTTTACTTCCCAAAGCTGGTTCAAGTCAAAGAGATTCAAAGGTTGTTTAGAAGCTCTCACATGATTCGGATGGCCGGGTGAGCTCGAGCATGATACTTGGATGTGTTCTTCATACTTCACGGCTTGTCGGCTTCTGGAGATGGTCAGACGTGAACTCCAATTAGGCTTAGGGTTTGGCTGTATAGAGAATCCAATGGAGACCCAATTCCTTGTAAATGCGCGTTCCCGTCCTTCTTTCGTACACGCTAGGGCTTGGGGCCCATCATCCCTTCCCTCTTCTATAATTTTCGTCCTCAAAACTTGCCCACACCCTATATAGAAACGAAACAACCTAGCAAGAAGATTCTTCTTCAAGGCTTGATCTGGATATGGAGCTGAGAATTGGAGAGATTCTCTATCTAACCTTAAGCTGACTAATGGATAGAAGCGGAGGGTTAGTGCTAGGAAACCTAAAGAGATGTTGTATGTAGGTTTTGTTGAGAATATGGATGAGAAGGCATACATGGGAAGTAGCAATGCGAGTTCACATAATAACAAAGGCAAGGAGCTGGAGTGCATAGCAAGTATCTGGGAACTTGGCGAATGCTCTAAGACTAAGGGAGAAGTGCCGTATGCAACAAGTAAGGAAAAGAGTGGAGCTGATGATTTAATGAGTGGCAAAACTAGACATTGGGATGTAACTAGAAGGAAGGATTCTTGGTTGAATTCTAAGCAGATCAAAGGGTTGAAAAACCAAGCAGAAGCACATGAGGAGCCATTGGGTAAAGGCAAGCTCCATGCTCCTCACCCAAAGAAGAAACACGTCCAGGCCTTGATCTTAGCATGTTTAACCATTTTAGGAAGTTAAAGGTGTTAGTCTTTTAACCATTGTAAATTCCTGTGTCTTGTTGTTTGAATTTTTTCTCTTACATATATGCAATGTAAACCGAGCTGAATTGAGATAATAACAAGAAAAAATATTCCAGAAATCTCTCTCAGCCATCTTCAATCTCATTGAGTTCTTGATATTTTCTAATTCTAGTTTATTCTCCTTAAAATCAACATGGTGTCAGAGCATGTTTAGAGATCCTTGAAAATCTTCTAAACTGTTTCTTTCTCATCTAAAACTTTCTCTCTCAGATTTTTTCTTGTTCCCTTATTTCTCTCCATATTCTCAAGCTGGTTGTTGAAGATAAGAAAGAAAACCTATGGAGATGAAGAAACAAGTTGTACTGCCGGTTGTCTTCAAAGGGAGCAACTACTTGCTATGGTCAAGGACCACAATGTTAGATTTTAGAGATTATAAATGAGAGCTTTTGAGATAAACTAGAAGAAACACCATAGTAGAATATTAGAGAAGAATTTCTTATTGATCTTTGTGAAATACATAGCATATTTATAGGAGAATTACAAGGGAACCTAGGTTTAACTTTAATTTGAACCAGCCAATAGGAGTGTAGTCTTTGGGCGTCCTTGACCATGCCAGCCTGTTTCCAGCCCCTTCCTTGACCAAATGGATAAGAAGGAAGACCAAGGACAAGGTGCCAATGCACCTGGACACTCAAGTGGCTTGGTGCATGGTCCAAACTTTTCCAAGCTTCTAGAAGACTCTCGAAGGCTTCCTCAAATGTTCCAGAGGCTCGCTAAGGTTGTACGGTCTTGTACGGCCTTGTACGGATCCGTACGGACTTGTACGGACTTGTACGGATCCGTACGGACTTGTACGGACACCCAAATCCAACCATCTTCCCTAAGCTCCCTTGATGATAAGCTTGATTAATACACAAGAACTGCTCTAAGAAGCAGAGGTCTATGGAGTTATGTGGAAACTCCAGAGGAGGTAGCTGGAGAAGGAGCAGCAGGTGATGGCGTTGTGAAGGGGCAGAAGTGGGAGCAAGAAGACCAACAAGTTCTTGCAGTGCTCCAGAGCTCTCTAGAGCCATCAATACTCGCTGCTTACTCCTACTGTGAGACAGCCAAGGAGCTGTGGGACACACTCAAAGGAGTGTATGGAGACATCTCAAACATTTCTAGGATTTTTGAGGTGAAGAAAGCGTTGAATGACCTTCAGCAAGATGGAAAGGCATTCAAGGATCTATTTGGGGTATTTAGAGGCTTATGGGCTGAGCTTGAGATGCTAAGGCCAGCAACAAATGACCCCAAGGAATTGAATGAGAGGAGGGAACAGGACCAGGTGTTCTGGCTACTACTCACGTTAAATGAGTCCTACAAGAGCCTCATTCAACACATCCTTCGCTTTGACAAGCTTCCAACGCTGAATGAAGTCTGTCAACAGATCCAAAAAGGAGGAAGGGAACCGGGACTACCACCTCATTAAAAACCTTACCAAGGAAAACCCAGTGGGACAAAACCTTGGTAAGGGAAAAAAAGTGTGGTCTTCCCGGAACAGGCAAGTATTATCAAGGATGAGTAAGGTCTACTAACCCAAGTTTGCTGTGGATGTGGTTGCAAACTTTGAGGCTAGTAGCCTTGGTGAAGATGTCAGCCAGCTGGTTTTCACTCTTGGTGTAGCATGGAAGTATCACTCCTTCTATGATCTTCTCTCTAACTTTGTGGCAGTCAATCTCAATGTGCTTGGTCCTCTCGTGAAATACTGGATTGGTTGCTATATGAATGGCTGCCTGATTGTCACAATGCATTGTGATGGGACTTGAAGTTTCTATGCCAAGATCCTTGAGAAGAGCCTTCAACCAAACTAATTCATTTGTCAGCTTCCTCATTGCTCTATATTTTGACTCCGCACTTGAGCATGACACAACCTTATGCTTCTTAGACTTCCAAGTTACTAGATTGCCTCCAATGAAAGTACAGTAGCCAGTTGTAGAATTCCTATCCATAGTGTCTCCCGCATAGTCCGCATCGCAGTATCCAACTATCTTAGTGTTGCCATTCTTCCCCATCCAAATTCCTTGGTCAGGTGAACCTTTGATGTATCTCAATATTCTTTCCACCATGTTCCAATGATGCACGGTTGGTTCCTTCATATGTTGGCTAACCTGATTCACAGCAAAACATAAGTCAGGCCGTGTAATAGTCAAATAGATGAGCTTACCAACTAGGCGCCGATATTGTGCTGGGTCTTCAAATGGCTTGTCAAGCGGATCATCTTCTTTCTCCCCCTTCCGAGGATCGGCATATCTCTATCCCTAGGAAATACTTAAACTCTCCCAAGTCCTTGATATCAAAAACAGACTTAAGGAAGGATTTGGTTTCTTGAATCCCAACTTGATCACTACCTGAGATGATCAAGTCATCCACATAAACCAATACCACAATAAGCCCACGGGAGCTCTGGTGAGTGAACAAGGTATGGTCGGCTTCTGACCGGCTAAATCCTCGAGCAACAAGAGTGAAGCTCAGTTTATGATACCAGGCCCTCGGTGATTGCTTTAATCCATAAATTGCCTTTCTTAACCTTAAGACTTTTCCGGGGCTGATTGTGTGCTCTAATCCGGGTGGTGGAGTCATATACACTTCTTCTTCCAATTCTCCTTGAAGAAAGGCGTTCTTCACGTCCATTTGCCATAGATCCCATGATAGATTTGTGGCTAAGGACAAGATAACCCTAACTGTGTGAAGCTTTGCCACGGGCGCAAAGGTATCGGTATAATCAGCTCCATATGTCTGGGTGAAACCTCTGGCTACCAATCTGGCTTTGTACCGCTCAATCTCCCCATTAGATTGATATTTTATTGTAAATACCCACTTGGAACTTACTGCCTTCTTTCCCTTTGGAAGCTCTGTTTCATCCCAAGTATGATTCTTATCCATTGCCCCTATCTCAGCATCCACAGCAGCTAACCATTCTTTGTGTTCTTTTGCTTCTTCATAGGAGCTCGGAATTTGGTGTTGATCAATCTTTCCAAGGAATGCTTTGTGTTCTGATGACAAGAGGGCAAGAGAACAAACCGCTTGGAGAGGATGAGCCACGGCTTGGCTGTTGTAATAGACCCTTGTTTGTTTCCAATGATCTGGTCCATACTTCAGCCTTGTACTTCTTCTAAGCTGAGGAGCACTAATTTCTTCACTCTCATGGTCTTGACTAACCATTGGCTCCATTCCTCCAGTGGATTCTTCTTCATGATGAGCTTGGTCTTGATTACCATTATCCAAGTTGTTTGCTTCTTCTTCACTGTTATTTTCAGAATTTGGTCCTTCTTGTGGCTGATGATCTGGTTGCTCTTGATGAGAGTCTCTTGGAGCCGGATTTCCCAAATGATTGAGTAAGAACTCTAAGCTGGCGGTTCTATCTGAAGGAGAACGGGCTAGGTCTTTAACGCTATCCCAATTTTGTTTCTTGTCAAAGTACCCTTGGTTTTCTATGAACTTCACGTCTCTTGAAACCAGGGTACACTTCCGGATGGGGTCATAGCACTTATACCCCTTTTGAGTGGTAGAATAGCCTATGAATACACATCTTGTGCTTTTGGCTTCTAGTTTGTCCCTCTGAGTACCTGGGACAAATACAAAACACAAACACCCAAGAACTCATAAGTGATTGATATAGGGTTTATTGTGATTTAAAACTTCAAAGGGAGAGACGTCCTTTAGGACTCTTGTTGGAATTCGGTTGATAAGATAGCAAGCCTGTAGAATTTAGAGAGTATAATCAATAATTAAGAGAAATTAGAGAAGGATCAGATAAGTGAGAGAGAAAAGAAGAAGAGTTGTTTGATTTTAATCTCTTGATTTTATTTCTTCTAAGTGTTTTTCATGATATAGGTGAGCTGAATGAAAGAGAAATACAACCAATACAATGAAATATCCACAAGGTAAATTACTAAGCTCCACTTAGCCCAAAATGGCAAAACAGACTTTGGGGAGACTTCCAAGTTTGCTCCTTTAGGCTGAGCATTAGGGGCTGGCAATTATTCACTGGTTCTTAGCATGGTTTCTCTCCAGCCTTTGACTTTCTGACCTGGTCTTGTTTCAACCGAGATTCCTTGCCTCCAATTCCTTTCCAACGGCTAGTTATCTCTTCTCCTTTGCGTTTGCTCACCCTTGTGTCTAGCCTTCCCACACACGCTATCTTCTCGTTCTCTTCAACACTCCCCCTCAAGGCTGGCTGGTAGGGATCTATTAAGCCAACCTTGGCTTGTATATAGTTGCTGACTAGCGATGTGGTTGCCTTGGTGAAGATATCTGCCACTTGTTCTTCACTCTTGATAAATCTTGGAATCACAACTCCTCCTTGAATTTTTTCTCGAACAAAATGGCAGTCTATCTCGATGTGTTTTGTTCGCTCATGAAAAATTGGATTAGAAGCAATGTATATGGCTGCTTGGTTATCACAATAGAGAGTTGTTGGTTTACTCTCATGTATTCCCAGATCTCCAAGCAAAGCTTTCAACCAGATCAGCTCTTTTGTTACTTCTTTCATTGCCCGGTACTCAGCCTCTGCACTTGATAAGGCTGTTACCTTTTGTTTCTTACTTCTCCAAGTCACTAGATTACCTCCAATGAATGTACAATATCCAGTAGTGGACTTTCTATCCATTTTATCACCTCCCCAGTCTGCATCACAGTAGCCTACCAGCTCGGTGTTTCCACAACACTTAAGCCACACTCCCTTCCCGGGACTCCCTTTGAGATACCTCAGTATTCTTTCTACCATATTCCAATGATGCACTCTCGGAGCTTGCATATGTTGACTCACGCGATTCACTGCAAAACTAATGTCCGGACGGGTGATAGTCAAGTAGATTAATTTTCCCACTAGTCTTTGGTATTGTTTCACATCACCCCATAGCTCCCCCTCAGGTACATCTTGGTACCCGTCTTCAATAGGAGTCTTGGCAGGCCTACTTCCAAGCTTTCCAGTCTCGGTTAAGAGATCCAGAGCATACTTCCTTTGAGAGATAAACATCCCTTCCTCCGATCTCTTCATTTCAATCCCAAGGAAATATTTCAGCTCCCCTAAATCTTTTATGTCAAATGATTTTTTCAAGAGTTCCTTGGTCCTTAGAATGCCCTCTTCATCATCACCAGTGATTATAATGTCATCAACATAAATCAAAATCACTACGATCCCTTTCTCTCCTCGTTTGGTGAATAGAGAGTGATCAGCTTCTGATTTTGTAAACTTCTCCTCTTCAAGGCAGCCACTTAATCTTTGGTACCAAGCTCTTGGGGACTGCTTGAGACCATAAATTGCCTTTCTTAGTTTACACACTTGGCCTTGCTTCTGGTCATATCCTTGAGGAGCTGCCATGTAAACTTCTTCTTCTAAGTCTCCTTGCAAGAATGCATTTTTTACGTCCATTTGCCACAGCCCCCATGAGAGATTTATGGCAATTGACAAGAGAACTCGGACTGAGTGAAGTTTGGCAACCGGTGCAAATGTCTCGGTGTAGTCTTCCCCGTAGACTTGTGTATACCCCTTAGCCACCAGCCGAGCTTTGTACCTCTCTATCTCTCCTGTGCTCTTGTACTTAATAGTATAGACCCATCTACAGCCCACGGTTTTCTTTCCCTTAGGCAACTCCATCATGCTCCAAGTATTATTTCTGATCATTGAGGCAATTTCTTCTTCCATAGCCTCAACCCACACTTTGCTTTTACAAGGTTCTTCATAGGTTGTTGGTACTTGCTCATCAATTGCACTGAAAAATGCTTGATCCTTATCCGGTAAATGAATTGTAGAATAATAAGCTTCAATGGGATACCTTATGGTTGTAACAGCTAGATTTTCTTCTTGTGAGTTGTGTTGCTTAGTAGATGAGGGAGAGATGCTATCGCCTATAGGATCAGGGTCAAAGCCTGCCGTACGCCCAGAACATCCCCCACTCACACTAAACAACGCCTCAGTCCTTGTGTTGTCTTGTTGAACCATAGATAGACCATTGAAGTAAACCCTTGTATTTTTCCAATTTTCCGGATCAAATTTTCTCCTCTGACTCCTTCTTAAGATAGGTTCTGGTGCTTGGGTTTCTTCACCCTCCTCATGCATCAGACCTTCCTCAGGGTCTATGGTTAAGTCTTCTCCTTCTGGTTGGTTGTTAGTACCATTTGATTCTCCGAGTGCTGAATCACTTTCCTCGGAGCTTTGAGACTCGTTTCTGCCTTCTTCTACTTCATCTTCCCTCCTATTAGAAGAAGTTTCCAAGTCATCTGTGCCTCCTCTTTGTTCATCTTCACTCACTAAAATGCTCCTTAGTACTTGTGCCCTATCTAGACTTGAGCTAACAATCTCCTCAAGGTCTTTCCAACTCTCACTTTGAAAATATCCATTCTCCTCTTCAAATTGGACTTCTCTTGACACATGAATCCTGTTAGTTTCTGGATTATAACACTTATACCCCTTTTGGGTACTTGAGTATCCCACAAAGACACATCTCATACTTTTAGGCTCCAGCTTGCTTCTTTGTGACTCGGGGATAAGCACATAACACTTACTTCCAAATACTCGAAGATGATTGATGTTAGGCTTTACTCCATTAAGCACCTCATATGGGGACTTGTTGTCTAGGTTTGGTGTTGGTAACCGGTTTATGACATAACAAGCTGTCATTATGGCATCTCCCCAAAAGGTTTTTGGAACTTTCCGATCAAACAGCATGCTTCTAGCTACCTCCAACAAATGCCTATTCTTCCTTTCCGATACTCCGTTTTGCTGAGGAGTATAAGCACATGAGGTTTGGTGCACTATTCCATTTTCTTCCACAAAATTCTTGAACTGATTACTCAGGTATTCTCCCCCATTATCACTTCTTAGAATTTTGATCTTGGTTTCAAATTGTATTTCGACATACTTGTAGAATTTGACAAAGGATTCAAATACTTGGCTTTTGGAGCTCAGGAGTGTCACCCACGTATACTTGGACTTTTCATCAATAAAAGAGACAAAATACTTATATTGATCTTTGGAGATACATGGAGTTGTCCATACATCAGAGTGAATCAGCTCAAAGCACTTAGCATATTTAGTTGTGGAATCCGGAAAACTACTCCTACATTGCTTGCCTAACACACAAGCTTCACATCCTTTATTGTCTTCGGTGATATTGGGCAAGATCATGCTGAGCACCTTGTTGCTTGGGTGACCTAGCCGTGAGTGCCATAAAGATCTTGAACCAACTTCACTCAGACCACAAGACTTCACTACATCTTGCTCCTCTTTATTCAAAACATACAGCCCACCTTTAACTCCTCCTTCTCCAATCACTTCCTTAGTATTATTGTCCTGAAACTGAACTTCATTAGATCCAAAAATAACTTTACAATTCAGGTCTTGAGTAGCCTTGTGAACCGACAACAGATTGGTGGTGAATTCGGGAACAAACAAAGCCTTAGTGTTTTTTCTAAACAATTCCAAATCACCAATTCCTTCTATGGGGACTATTGATCAAGAAGACCAGCCAGGCCTTGCAAGACCAAACCATCCCGACCGTACGGATTTTGTACGGACTTGTACGGACTGTACGGATTGTACGGACCGTGCAAAATCTGGGATTCCCCAAAATGTCTCCAAACATCCTAAAATGAAGAAACAAGAATGTACAAAACTCGGGATAAAGTATTTTCAGGATTTGGGGATCGTGCAAAACTCGGGTGCAAAAGGACATGGATAGCTGGCAATGAATCTAGCCAAAGGAGTGTCCCAATGCAACCTTATCCAACCGGTCAAAGCAAGGAGGGCTGGAGCAAGGCTGGCAATCTTATCCACATGGTCAAAAGGAGCCTCCAAGACTAAGCCCTTATTGGCTAGTTTGAATTAAAGCATTTCTATTGGTTGTTGCATTTTGAATTTACTTAGAGAAAACCCTAGATTTTTCTCTATAAATGTAATGCCTCATTATCAATGAAATGTTAGACCCTTTGGGGTCCCATTCTCTCATTCTCCATGAAATCTCTCTCATTTTATTCTCCTTAGTCTCATTTACATGCTTATTCTCTTAGTTCATACTTGTATATTCTCCATGTCATTTACATTATTCTCTCATGTTTAATCTCTTATATTCCGCATAATCTCTCTAATTCTTACATGGTATCAGAGCATTAAGGTCCTTAAATGCGTCCTTAATCTCTTTCTTCTTATTCTTTTATTTTCATACACTTTGTTAGCCTCTTTCACTCTGAGAGTTATTCCTCAAAACCATTGGTTCTTGAGTTGTGAAAGTTGCTAACTTAGTGTTTCTAGTGACAATGAAGAGAAATAAATGGGGGCTGTAGTGAAAAACTACATAAAAAGGGAGATTAAAGGCTGCCTTAATTGTTTATTCATGGATTCGTCTAGTGCTTCCATTTTTTTGGAAATGAATACACTTAGAACCATGATTTGCTGGTGCCTCATTCTATAATCTATTCCTTTTTAAGCCCCATTTTCATCTCCAAGTCATTTCTTGATTTTAAAGCTCAAACCACAATTTTTACAAAGTTAAAACCTTGGATTGTATCTTTCTTTCTTATGGAATGAAGAAATACGTAACTCCATCATATTTTATGTTTTTGAGTTTTTTTAGTGGTTTGAAGCAATTTCAATTAGTGAACCATGATTAAAATTACTTGATTCTTATGGATTTAAGCATATTTAATCATGTTGTATCCGTGTTTTAAAGGTAGAGAACCTTGGTAAAACTTTGCTCTTATGAGTTTAAGTATAAAACTTTGATGAATCATAATCCTTGTTTTGTGGGAAGAGAACTTTGGTAAAGCTATGTTTCCATAAGCATAAGCATAAAGCCATGTTGAATCCAAGTCCCATTTTTAAGGGAAGAGAACTTTGGTAAAGCTATGCCCCCATGAGCATAAGCATAAAGCCATGTTGAATCCAAGTCCCGTCTTGAAAAGAGAAGAGAACCTTGGTAAAGCTATGTTATTATGAGCATAAGCACAAAGCCTTGATGAATCCAAATCTCTTTGTTTTCAAATTACCAAAGGAAGAGAACCTCGTTGAATCCAAAAGCTAGAGAACCTTGATGAATCCAAATCCTTTGGTAGAAAATCTTGGACTACTTCCAAACATGTTTGAGTCCTAGGTTATTTTTTTCAATTTTTCTTAAAAATTCTTATTGGATTCCAATCTCTTCTGTACTTGTTTGTTTGGGAAGAGTGTTTTAAGGAATCCTTGGTTGTTCTATTTAAGAAAAGAAAAAAAAAAGGGTAGTGAACCTTGTTGAATCCGAAGCTAGGGAACCGAGATGGATCCAAATCCAAAGTTGGATGAGAGCCTCGTTGAAACTCGAATGCTGGACCCGAGATGGATCCAAATCCAAAGTTGGATGAAAGCTAGGGAACCGAGAACCTTGAGTGAATCCAAACCCTTAGAAACCAAAAGAAGTGAACCATGACCTATTTTGGCTCGTTGGAGTTAAAATTGAGAAGGCATGATGGATCCAAATTCTTTTGTGTTAAAAGAGGTGAACCATGACGTGATTTACTCATTGGAGTTAAAGTCAAGAAGGCATGATGAATCCAAACTCTTTTGGGATTAAAGAAGTGAACCATGACCTGATTTACTCATAGAAGTTAAATCGAGAAGGCATGATGAATCCAAGTTCTTTAAATCCAAGTTGTCAAAAACATTGGACCTCTAGTATTTACTAAGTCCTTGGTAAAAATTTTCAAAAAAAGAAAAAAGGGATGAATCTTAGTCAGTTTTCTTTCTTATGAATGAAAAACAATTAATGACATTGATTTATCCGGTTTTGTTTTCTCAAAAAGATAGGCTTTGGTTTAAAGTTTTCCATTCTTGTTAAAACAAGTGGATAATTCCAAAGACCATCGCTAGAATCCAATCTCTCAAATGAGAGTAAAGTCCTTTGTGGTAAGAGCCATGAAGAGAAAAATCCCAACCACTAACCTTTGTTTTTCTTAGGAATGGAAGAATGTGAGTGGTGGAAGAAGAGGTCAAATCTCAAGAAGATCGACCAATCAAAACAATGGTTCAACAACAAGTCATTATCCTAACCGGTTTAGCATAAAGGGCTACTCTCTAAACACTAATATTTTCCAATATACTTAGTGTACCAATTATTTTTTAATCTTGTTTCTTTAGTTTCTCTTATTTGCAATCTATCTTTCATCTAAACTTCCTTATCCCTCACGTTGAGTACTTTAAAATTTTAAATCTCATGATGAAGGTTTAGAGGAGGAAAGCGTGAATATTCTAACGGGGAAGTATTAGATGATGAAGAGGTCAAATGAAGATTAAATGAAGTAAAGAAGTATGATTGGTGACACAAGGAAGCTGTGGGAGTTAGTGTTCATTTGGTACCGGTTTGAAGTGTTCATCTTTTACGTTTTTCAAGCTTGCCTTTCGGAGTCCCTCCAACCAAGCTTGAGGGGGAGAAAGAACCGAAAAGAAGGCAAGAATCTTTAAGTAAACCAAGCCGAGTTGAGACTAGACCGCACCACACTAAAAGATGTTGAAGGTTCGTGCTCACTCGTGGACAAGTTGATAGAGGGACCACACCATTGGAAACAAGTTGTAGGTTCGTGCTCACTTGTGGACGAGTTGATAGAGGGACCGCATCATAGGAGACAAAATGTCCCACTAGAAGATGGGCCACTTTACTAAAGATCAAAACCGGGTCACTTGCAAAGACAAGCTTGCAAAGACAATCTCACAAAGACAAGCTTGCACTTATAAGGTTTTGTCCCAAAGGGTTTTCCTTATAAGGTTTTTAATGAGGTGGCACTCACGGGTCACTCCAAACTTAGCCTCC
The DNA here is from genome assembly GCA_963922655.1 of Cardamine chenopodiifolia. NCBI lineage: Eukaryota > Viridiplantae > Streptophyta > Magnoliopsida > Brassicales > Brassicaceae > Cardamine > Cardamine chenopodiifolia. Next base: position 8,068,472 of record OZ000486.1, on the reverse strand, counting down.
ATTCTCAAGTTCACTATGGCTAAGTTTGAGGGGGAGTATTGATCAAGAAGACCAGCCAGGCCTTGCAAGACCAAACCATCCCGACCGTACGGATTTTGTACGGACTTGTACGGACTGTACGGATTGTACGGACCGTGTAAAATCCAGGATTCCCCAAAATGTCTCCAAACATCCTAAAATGAAGAAACAAGAATGTGCAAAACTCGGGATAAAGTATTTCAGGATTTGGGGATCGTGCAAAACTCGGGTGCAAAAGAACATGGATAGCTGGCAATGAATCTAGCCAAAGGAGTGTCCCAATGCAACCTTATCCAACCGGTCAAAGCAAGGAGGGCTGGAGCAAGGCTGGCAATCTTATCCACATGGTCAAAAGGAGCCTCCAAGACTAAGCCCTTATTGGCTAGTTTGAATTAAAGCATTTCTATTGGTTGTTGCATTTTGAATTTACTTAGAGAAAACCCTAGATTTTTCTCTATAAATGTAATGCCTCATTATCAATGAAATGTTAGACCCTTTGGGGTCCCATTCCTTCATTCTCCATGAAATCTCTCTCATTTTATTCTCTTTAGTCTCATTTACATGCTTATTCTCTTAGTTCATACTTGCATATTCTCCATGTCATTTACATTATTCTCTCATGTTTAATCTCTTATATTCCGCATAATCTCTCTAATTCTTACACTTCTTTACCATTAGCTATCCTAACAGTTCCACCATGAGGTTTTATATTTGCTAATAAACCTCCATCTCTAATCATGTGGTGACTTGCACCTGAGTCTACAATAACCTTTTTACCCAGTTTAGAAGCTATGTAGCTCTTACCAGAATCAGCTAGTTTGGAGATGCTTTTGATGAGGGCTTCCAGGTCCGATTTCCTCACTAAGCCATCATCTCCTACACTTGCACTTCCAGCAAAAATCCTTGTTCCCTGCCCAACTCCTTGGTTACTTCCTCTCAGCCTTGCTGGCTTCAAATGTGGGTGAAGGGTCCAGCACTTTTCTTTTGTGTGCCCTCTCATCTTGCAATGTTCACATTCCAAGTTCCTCCTTTCACCATAGCTTTGGTTTCTTTGCGCCACATGCGCTATCTCACTTGTTGGCTTGAATAAGCATCTAGCTCCCTCTTCTTTTTGAATCTGTTGACATACTTCATTTAGAGTTGGAAGCTTGTCAAACCTCAAAATATGCTGAATGAGGCTCTTGTATGAATCATTGAGCGTGAGTAATAATCCAAATACTTGGTCTTGCTCTCTCCTCTCATTCAGCTCTTTGGGATCATTTGTTGCCGGCCTAAGCATCTCCAGTTCTGCCCACAGCCCTCTAAACGTTCCAAACAGATCCTTGAATGCCTTCCCCTCTGTTAGATTTTAGAGATTATAAATGAGAGATTTTGAGATAAATTAGAAGGAAAACCATAGTAGAACATTAGAGAAGAATTTCTTATTGATCTTTGTGAATTACATAGCATATTTATAGGAGAATTACAAGGGAAACTAGGTTTAACTTTAATTTGAACCAGCCAATAGGAGAGTAGTCTTGGGAGCGCCCTTGACCATGCCAGCCTGTTCCAGCCTGGTTTCAGCCCCTTCCTTGACCAAATGGATAAGAAGGAAGACCAAGGACAAGCCCCAATGCACCTGGACGCTCTAGTGACTTGGTGCATGATCCGAACATTGCCCAGCTTCTAGAAGACTCTAGAAGACTCTCCAAGACTCTCCAAGACTTCCTTAAACGTTCCGGAGGCTCCCTTAGGTCGTACGGTCTTGTACGGTCTTGTACGACCTTGTACGGATCTGTACGGACTTGTACGGACTTGTACGGACTTGTACGGATCCGTACGGACTTGTACGGACACCCAAATCCAACCATCTTCCCTAAGCTCCCTTGATGATATGCTTGATTAATACTCCCCCTCAAACTTAGCCGGAGTGTCGGAATGAAGGCTAAGTTTGGGAACCGGGACTACCACCTAATTAAAAACCTTACCAAGGAAAACCCAGTGGGACAAAACCTTGGGAAGGGAAAAAGAGTGTGGTCTTCCCGGAACAGGCAAGTATTATCAAGGATGAGTAAGGTCTACTAACCCAAGTTTGCTACGGATGTGGTTGCAAACTTTGAGGCTAGCAGCCTTGGTGAAGATGTCAGCCAGCTGGTCTTCACTCTTGGTGTAGCATGGAAGTATCACTCCTTCTATGATCTTCTCTCTAACCTTGTGGCAGTCGATCTCAATGTGTTTGGTCTTCTCGTAAAATACTGGATCCGTTGCTATATGAATGGCTGCCTGATTGTCACAATGCATCGTGATAGGACTTGAAGTTTCTATGCCGAGATCTTTGAGAAGTGCTTTCAACCAAACTAATTCATTTGTCAGCTTCCTCATTGCTCTATATTCTGACTCTGCACTCGAGCATGACACAACCTTCTGCTTCTTAGACTTCCAAGTCACTAGATTGCCTCCAATGAAAGTACAGTAGCCAGTTGTGGACTTTCTATCCATAGTGTCTCCAGCATAGTCTGCATCGCAATATCCAACTATCTCAGTGTTGCCATTCTTCCCCATCCAGATTCCTTGGCCTGGTGATCCTTTGATGTATCTCAAAATTCTTTCCACCATGTTCCAATGATGCACGGTTGGTTCTTTCATATGTTGGCTAACCTGATTCACAGCAAAACATAAGTCAGGCCGTGTAATAGTCAAGTAGATGAGCTTACCAACTAGGCGCCGATATTGTGCTGGGTCTTCAAATGGCTTGTCAAGCGGATCATCTTCTTTCTCCCCCTTTCTCTTGACCTTGTACCCATCTTCAAGTGGAGTCTTAGCTGGTTTGGATCCTACCTTTCCTGTCTCCTGCAATAAATCAAGAGAATATTTCCTTTGTGATAGAAATAGGCCTTCCGTGGATCGGCATATCTCTATCCCTAGGAAATACTTGAGTTCTCCCAAGTCCTTGATATCAAAAACAGACTTAAGGAAGGATTTGGTTTCTTGAACCCCAACTTGATCACTACATGAGATGATCAAGTCATCCACATAAACCAATACCACAATAAGCCCACGGGAGTTCTGGTGAGTGAACAAGGTATGGTCAGCTTCTGACCGGCTAAATCCTCGAGCAACAAGAGTGAAGCTCAGTTTATGATACCAGGCCCTCGGTGATTGCTTTAATCCATAAATTGCCTTTCTTAACCTTAAGACTTTTCCGGGGCTGATTGTGTGCTCTAATCCGGGTGGTGGAGTCATATACACTTCTTCTTCCAATTCTCCTTGAAGAAAAGCGTTCTTCACGTCCATTTGCCATAGATCCCATGATAGATTTGTGGCTAAGGACAAGATAACCCTAACTGTGTGAAGCTTTGCCACGGGCGCAAAGGTATCGGTATAATCAGCTCCATATGTCTGGGTGAAACCTCTGGCTACCAATCTGGCTTTGTACCGCTCAATCTCCCCATTAGATTGATATTTTATTGTAAATACCCACTTGGAACTTACTGCCTTCTTTCCCTTTGGAAGCTCTGTTTCATCCCAAGTATGATTCTTATCCATTGCTCCTATCTCAGCATCCACCACAGCTAACCATTCTTTGTGTTCTTTTGCTTCTTCATAGGAGCTCGGAATTTGGTGTTGATCAATCTTCCCAAGGAATGCTTGGTGTTCTGATGGCAAGGGGGCAAGAGAACAGACCGCTTGGAGAGGATGAGCCACGGCTTGGCTGTTGTAATAGATCCTTGTTTGTTTCCAATGATCTGGTCCATACTTCAGCCTTGTGCTTCTTCTAAGCTGAGGAGCACTAATTTCTTCACTCTCATGGTCTTGACTAACCATTGGCTCCATTCCTCCAGTGACTTCTCCTTCATGATGAGCTTGTTCTTGATTACCATTATCTAAGTTGTTTGCTTCCTCTTCATTGTTATTTTCGGAATTTGGTCCTCCTTGCGGTTCCTGCTCCGGTTGCTCTTGATGAGAGTCCCTTGGAGCAGGATTTCCCAGATGATTGAGTATGAACTCTAAGCTGCCGGCTCTATCTGAAGGAGAGTGGGCTAGGTCTTTAACATTATCCCAATTCTGCTTCTTGTCAAAGTATCCTTGGTTTTCTATGAACTTCACGTCTCTTGAAACCAGGGTACACTTCCGGATGGGGTCATAACACTTATACCCCTTTTGAGTAGTAGAATAGCCTATGAATACACATCTTGTGCTTTTGGCTTCTAGTTTGTCCCTCTGAGTACCTGGGACAAATACAAAACACAAACATCCAAGAACCCGTAAGTGATTGATAAAGGGTTTATTGTGATTTAAAACTTCAAAGGGAGAGACGTCCTTTAGGACTCTTGTTGGAATTCGGTTGATAAGATAGCAGGCCGTCATGACTGCATCTCCCCAGAAGTTTCTTGGCAGGTTGGAATGGAACATCATGGCTCTAGCTACTTCCATGAGATGCCTATTCTTTCTTTCAGCTACACCATTTTGTTGAGGTGTGTATGGGCAGCTTGTTTGGTGGATTATTCCATGCTTAGCTAAGTGTTCTTTGAATTTGTGGCTTGTATATTCCCCTCCATTATCCGTTCGAAGTACCTTAACATTTGTTTTGAATTGATTAGTAATGTAGTTCAGAAAATTAATGAAAGCGTCAAATACTCTATCTTTAGATGGCATTAAGGTGATCCAAGTGTATTTCGACTTTTCATCAATAAATGTCACAAAGTACTTATTATTATCTCTTGATAAACATGGGGAAGTCCATACATCCGAGTGGACCAAATCAAAACATTTTTCATATATGGTAGAGGACTTAGGAAATACACTTTTACAATGTTTTCCTAAAATACAAGACTCACAAACCGAGTTATTAAACGAAATATTAGGCAATATTATTTCCAAGGCACGCGAGTGAGGATGTCCCAATCTAGCGTGCCATATTGCATTAGAACTACTAGCTAAGCATGAATTAAAACTTGATAAAATAGGATTGTTTGAAGAATCTTCTAAGATGTATAAGTCTCCTTTTGTGTTTCCTTCTCCAAGAACCCTTCCGGTCTTAATATCCTGAAAATGGAAACTATTAGGCCCAAAGATAGCATAAGCATCAAGATCAGTAGTAGCTCTCTTAACCGATACAAGATTCGAAGTGAAAGATGGCATGTAGAAAGCTTGAGATTCTTTGTCAAATAGTCTTAAACTTCATATCCCTTTAACCGGTATTTTATCACCATTAGCAATCACTACATTTCCACTAGCAGTTTTAATGTTACTAATCAAATTTGGATTACTAATCATGTGATGAGAAGCTCCGGAATCAATAACAAGAGAAGTGCTAGTTTTAGTAGGTTTAGTAGCAAAGTAGGTGATACCGGACTCCTTTAGTGCAGCGATGGATCGAATGAGTGCCTCTAGGTCTGACTTGCGCACCACGTCATTCGAGTATGCTACCATGGCCATCTCATCTCCTTGCTTTGAGTTTTCGGTTTGAGGTTGTTTGGTTGCGGTTGAGGAGCTTGGCGCTTCTTGTGCTTGATGAGCTAGAAACTGCCTTGGTTTGAACTCCCTTGGTTGCCAATCTTTGGGCTTGAGATGTGGATGAAGGATCCAGCAATCCTCCCTTGTATGGCCATCTTTCTTGCAATGATCGCATGTTTTCCTATTCTTGCCTTTGTAGCCTTGATTTGGTTGGTAATTGCCCTTATTGGCCATTGGGAGTTCTTGTTTACCACTAAAGAGACCAAAGGACCCTTGTTCCTTTTGAATTTGTGCACAAACTTCATCAAGTCTAGGGAGCTTCTCCGATCTCAAGATGTGTTTTATGAGGTCATTAAATGTCGGATTGAGTGTGAGAAGTAAACCAAAGACCTTATCTTGTTCTCTCCTTTCTTCAATGATTGAAAAATCCTTAGTGCTTGGACGTAACATCTCTAATTCAGCCCAAAGAGATCTAAATTTCCCAAAGTGTTGAGTAAATTCTAGATCCTCTTGGTTGAGATTGTTGATTGCCCTTTTCACTTCAAAGACCCGGGTCAAGTTGGAGACGTTCCCGTAAACATTCTTTAATGTATCCCAAAGCTCCTTTGCCGTGTCACAATAGGAGTATGCCTCTAGGATTGATGTGTCTAGTGAGTTTTGAAGGAGACCCAACACCGTTTGGTCCTCTTGAAACCATTTGATTTCCTCCTCGGTCTTGGTCTCATTTTCTTCATCTTGTGTGTCTTCTTTAGGGTTTTGTGTGATCTCAATGTGTCTCCACAAACCTCTTCCACACAAAGCAGTCTTTGTTGTTCTTGCCCACAGCAAGTAATTGATCCCTTTGAGTGTAACCGGAATGATCATGGTTTTTAGATTTTCCATGATTTTCTTGGTGTTTAATCACAAAGCTAGCAACTTTCTCAACTCAGCACCAATGGATTTGAGGAATTTCTCTCAGAGAGAAATGAAGCTAGCAACGTGAAAAGAAGAAAAAGAAGTGAAAATCACAAAGCTAGCAACTTTCTCAACTCAGCACCAATGGATTTGAGGAATTTCTCTCAGAGAGAAATGAAGCTAGCAGCGTGAGAAAGGAGAAAATAAAGAATAAAAGCTTGGAGAATGACTAGAAATGACAAGAACTGATGGAGAACTGATGGAGAAATGATGGAGAAATGATGGAGAATGATGGAGAAATGATGGAGAATAATGGAGAATAATTAAGAATAAAGCGGAATAGATAGGAGCAAGATCAATGCTCTGATACCATGTTAGATTTTAGAGATTATAAATGAGAGATTTTGAGATAAATTAGAAGGAAAACTATAGTAGAACATTAGAGAAGAATTTCTTATTGATCTTTGTGAATTACATAGCCTATTTATAGGAGAATTACAAGGGAACCTAGGTTTAACTTTAATTTGAACCAGCCAATAGGAGAGTAGTCTTGGGAGCGCCCTTGACCATGCCAGCCTGTTCCAGCCTGGTTCCAGCCCCTTCCTTGACCAAATGGATAAGAAGGAAGACCAAGGACAAGCCCCAATGCACCTGGACGCTCTAGTGACTTGGTGCATGATTCGAACATTGCCTAGCTTCTAGAAGACTCTAGAAGACTCTCCAAGACTCTCCAAGACTTCCTTAAACGTTCCGGAGGCTCCCTTAGGTCGTACGGTCTTGTATGGTCTTGTACGGCCTTGTACGGATCCGTACGGACTTGTACGGACTTGTAAGGATCCGTACGGACTTGTACGGACACCCAAATCCAACCATCTTCCCTAAGCTCCCTTGATGATATGCTTGATTAATACCCTCTTGCTGAAGATCATTCAGGGCTTTCTTGACTTCAAAAATCCTTGAGATATTTGACATATCTCCATACACTCCTTTAAGTGTTTCCCACAGCTCCTTGGCTGTCTCACAATAGGAGTAACCAGCCAATATTGATGGCTCAAGAGAGCTCTGAAGTGCTGCAAGGACTTGTTGGTCCTCTTGCTCCCATTTCCTCTCCTTTGTACCGCCATCACCAACTTCACTTCCTTCAACAGCTCCTTCCAAGATTTCCACATATCCCCACAGCCCTCTACTTCTCAAGGCTGTCTTCGTGGTTCTTGACCACAAGAGGTAGTTGTTTCCCTTGAAAACAACTGGTAGTATCATCTGCTTTTGCATCTCCATAGTTTTTACCAAAGAAATGTCTGGTAAATAAAACTGAAAGACAGAAGAGATTTTATGAACGAAAACAGTGAATTTCAAAGGGATTAGAAGGAATTAGATGATAAAAACGAGTTTAAGAACTTGTTTTAGATCTTAAATGCTCTGATACCATGTAGAATTTAGAGAGTATAATCAATAATTAAGAGAAATTAGAGAAGGATCAGATAAGTGAGAGAGAAAAGAAGAAGAGTTGTTTGATTTTAATCTCTTGATTTTATTTCTTCTAAGTGTTTTTCATGATATAGGCGAGCTGAATGAAAGAGAAATACAACCAATACAATGAAATATCCACAAGGTAAATTACTAAGCTCCACTTAGCCCAAAATGGCAAAACAGACTTTGGGGAGACTTCCAAGTTTGCTCCTTTAGGCTGAGCATTAGGGGCTGGCAATTATTCACTGGTTCTTAGCATGGTTTCTCTCCAGCCTTTGACTTTCTGACCTGGTCTTGTTTCAACCGAGATTCCTTGCCTCCAATTCCTTTCCAACGGCTAGTTATCTCTTCTCCTTTGCGTTTGCTCACCCTTGTGTCTAGCCTTCCCACATACGCTATCTTCTCGTTCTCTTCAACAAAGCCGTCATGACTGCATCTCCCCAGAAGTTTCTTGGCAAGTTGGAATGGAACATCATAGCTCTAGCTACTTCCATGAGATGTCTATTCTTTCTTTCAGCTACACCATTTTGTTGAGGTGTGTATGGGCAGCTCGTTTGGTGGATTATTCCATGCTTAGCTAGGTGTTCTTTGAATTTGTGGCTTGTATATTCCCCTCTATTATCCGTTCGAAGTACCTTAACATTTGTTTTGAATTGATTAGTAATGTAGTTCTGAAAATTAATGAAAGCGTCAAATACTCTATCTTTAGATGGCATTAAGGTGATCCAAGTGTATTTCGACTTTTCATCAATGAATGTCACAAAGTACTTATTATTATCTCTTGATAAACATGGGGAAGTCCATACATCCGAGTGGACCAAATCAAAACATTTTTCATATATGGTAGAGGACTTAGGAAATACACTTTTACAATGTTTTCCTAAAATACAAGACTCACAAACCGAGTTATTAAACGAAATATTAGGCAATATTATTTCCAAGGCACGCGAGTGAGGATGTCCCAATCTAGCGTGCCATATTGCATTAGAACTACTAGCTATGCATGAATTAAAACTTGATAAAGTAGGATTGCTTGAAGAATCTTCTAAGATGTATAAGTCTCCTTTTGTGTTTCCTTCTCCAAGAACCCTTCCGGTTTTAATATCCTGAAAATGGAAACTATTAGGCCCAAAGATAGCATAAGCATCAAGATCAGTAGTAGCTCTCTTAACCGATACAAGATTCGAAGTGAAAGATGGCATGTAGAAAGCTTGAGATTCTTTGTCAAATAGTTTTAAACTTCCTATTCCTTTAACCGGTATCCTATCACCATTAGCAATCACTACATTTCCACTAGCAGTTTTAATGTTACTAATCAAATTTGGATTACTAATCATGTGATGAGAAGCTCCAGAATCAATAACAAGAGAAGTGCTAGTCTTATTAGGTTTAGTAGCAAAGTATGTGATACCGGACTCCTTTAGTGCGGCGATGGATCGAATGAGTGCTTCTAAGTCTGACTTGCGCACCACGTCATTTGAATATGCTACCATGGCCATCTCATCTCCTTGCTTCAAGCTTTCGGTTTGAGGTTGTTTTGTTGAGTTTGATGAGCTTGGCGTTTCTTGTGCTTGATGAGCTTGGAACTTTCTTGGCTTGAATTCCTATGGATGCCAATCTTTGGGCTTGAGATGTGGATGAAGGATCCAGCAATCCTCCTTTGTCTGACCATCCTTCCTGCAATGATCGCATGTTTTCCTATTCTTGCCTTTGTAGCCTTGATTTGGTTGGTAATTGCCCTTATTGGCCATTGGGAGTTCTTGTTTACCACTAAAGAGACCAAAGGACTCTTGTTCCTTTTGAATTTGTGCACAAACTTCATCAAGTCTAGGGAGCTTCTCCGATCTTAAGATATGCTTTATGAGGTCGTTAAACGCCGGATTGAGTGTGAAAAGCAAACCGAAGACCTTATCTTGTTCTCTTCTTTCTTCAATGATTGAAAAATCCTTTGTGCTTGGACGTAACATCTCTAATTCAGCCCAAAGAGATCTAAATTTCCCAAAGTGTTGAGTAAATTCTAGATCCTCTTGATTGAGATTGTTGATTGCCCTTTTTACTTCGAAGACCCGGGTCAAGTTGGAGATGTTCCCGTAGACATTTTTTAGTGTATCCCAAAGCTCCTTTGCAGTGTCACAATAGGAGTATGCCTCTAGGATTGATGGGTCTAGTGAGTTTTGAAGGAGACCCAAAACCGTTTGGTCTTCTTGAAACCATTTGATTTCCTCCTCGGTCTTGGTATCATTTTCTTCATCTTGTGTGTCTTCTTTAGGGTTTTGTGTGATCTCAATGTGTCTCCACAAACCTCTTCCACACAAAGCAGTCTTAGTTGTTCTTGCCCACAGCAAGGAATTATTCCCTTTGAGGGTAACCGGAATGATCATGGTTTTTAGATTTTCCATGATTTTCTTGGTGTTTAATCACAAAGCTAGCAACTTTCTCAACTCAGCACCAATGGATTTGAGGAATTTCTCTCAGAGAGAAATAAGGCTAGCAACGTGAAAGGAAGAAAATGAAGTGAAAATCACAAAGCTAGCAACTTTCTCAACTCAGCAGCAATGGATTTGAGGAATTTCTCTCAGAGAGAAATGAAGCTAGCAGCGTGAGAAAGGAGAAAATAAAGAAGAAAAACGTGGAGAATGATGGAGAATGATGGAGAATAACCAAGAATAAAGCAGAATAGATAGGAGCAAGATCAATGCTCTGATACCATGTTAGATTTTAGAGATTATAAATGAGAGTTTTTGAGATAAACTAGAAGAAACACCATAGTAGAATATTAGAGAAGAATTTCTTATTGATCTTTGTGAAATACATAGCATATTTATAGGAGAATTACAAGGGAACCTAGGTTTAACTTTAATTTGAACCAGCCAATAGGAGTGTAGTCTTTGGGCGTCCTTGACCATGCCAGCCTGTTTCCAGCCCCTTCCTTGACCAAATGGATAAGAAGGAAGACCAAGGACAAGGTGCCAATGCACCTGGACACTCAAGTGGCTTGGTGCATGGTCCAAACGTTTCCAAGCTTCTAGAAGACTCTCGAAGGCTTCCTCAAATGTTCCGGAGGCTCGCTAAGGTTGTACGGTCTTGTACGGCCTTGAACGGATCCGTACGGACTTGTACGGATCCGTACGGACTTGTACGGACACCCAAATCCAACCATCTTCCCTAAGCTCCCTTGATGATAAGCTTGATTAATACTCCCCCTCAAACTTAGCCGGAGTGTTGGAATGAAGGCTAAGTTTGGGAACCGGGACTACCACCTCATTAAAAACCTTACCAAGGAAAACCCAGTGGGACAAAACCTTGGTAAGGGAAAAAGAGTGTGGTCTTCCCGGAACAGGCAAGTATTATCAAGGATGAGTAAGGTCTACTAACCCAAGTTTGCTGTGGATGTGGTTGCAAACTTCTAGGCTAGCAGCCTTGGTGAAGATGTCAGCCAACTGGTCTTCACTCTTGGTGTAACATGGAAGTATCACTCCTTCTATGATCTTCTCTCTAACTTTGTGGCAGTCAATCTCAATGTGCTTGGTCCTCTCGTGAAATACTGGATTGGTTGCTATATGAATGGCTGCCTGATTGTCACAATGCATTGTGATGGGACTTGAAGTTTCTATGCCAAGATCCTTGAGAAGAGCCTTCAACCAAACTAATTCATTTGTCAGCTTCCTCATTGCTCTATATTCTGACTCCGCACTTGAGCATGACACAACCTTCTACTTCTTAGACTTCCAAGTTACTAGATTGCCTCCAATGAAAGTACAGTAGCCAGTTGTAGACTGTTAGATTTTAGGGATTATAAATGAGAGCTTTTGAGATAAAATAGAAGAAACACCATAGTAGAATATTAGAGAAGAATTTCTTATTGATCTTTGTGAAATACATAGCATATTTATAGGAGAATTACAAGGGAACCTAGGTTTAACTTTAATTTGAACCAGCCAATAGGAGTGTAGTCTTTGGGCGTCTTTGACCATGCCAGCCTGTTTCCAGCCCCTTCCTTGACCAAATGGATAAGAAGGAAGACCAAGGACAAGGTGCCAATGCACCTGGACACTCAAGTGGCTTGGTGCATGGTCCAAACGTTTCCAAGCTACTAGAAGACTCTCGAAGGCTTCCTCAAATGTTCCGGAGGCTCGCTAAGGTTGTACGGTCTTGTACGGCCTTGAACGGATCCGTACGGACTTGTACGGATCCGTACGGACTTGTACGGACACTCAAATCCAACCATCTTCCCTAAGCTCCCTTGATGATAAGCTTGATTAATACTCCCCCTCAAACTTAGCCGGAGTGTTGGAATGAAGGCTAAGTTTGGGAACCTGGACTACCACCTCATTAAAAACCTTACCAAGGAAAACCCAGTGGGACAAAACCTTGGTAAGGGAAAAAGAGTGTGGTCTTCCCGGAACAGGCAAGTATTATCAAGGATGAGTAAGGTCTACTAACCCAAGTTTGCTGTGGATGTGGTTGCAAACTTCTAGGCTAGCAGCCTTGGTGAAGATGTCAGCCAACTGGTCTTCACTCTTGGTGTAACATGGAAGTATCACTCCTTCTATGATCTTCTCTCTAACTTTGTGGCAGTCAATCTCAATGTGCTTGGTCCTCTCGTGAAATACTAGATTGGTTGCTATATGAATGGCTGCCTGATTGTCACAATGCATTGTGATGGGACTTGATGTTTCTATGCCAAGATCCTTGAGAAGAGCCTTCAACCAAACTAATTCATTTGTCAGCTTCCTCATTGCTCTATATTCTGACTCCGCACTTGAGCATGACACAACCTTCTGCTTCTTAGACTTCCAAGTTACTAGATTGCCTCCAATGAAAGTACAGTAGCCAGTTGTAGACTGTTAGATTTTAGGGATTATAAATGAGAGCTTTTGAGATAAACTAGAAGAAACACCATAGTAGAATATTAGAGAAGAATTTCTTATTGATCTTTGTGAAATACATAGCATATTTATAGGAGAATTACAAGGGAACCTAGGTTTAACTTTAATTTGAACCAGCCAATAGGAGTGTAGTCTTTGGGCGTCCTTGACCATGCCAGCCTGTTTCCAGCCCCTTCCTTGACCAAATGGATAAGAAGGAAGACCAAGGACAAGGTGCCAATGCACCTGGACACTCAAGTGGCTTGGTGCATGGTCCAAACGTTTCCAAGCTACTAGAAGACTCTCGAAGGCTTCCTCAAATGTTCCGGAGGCTCGCTAAGGTTGTACAGTCTTGTACGGCCTTGAACGGATCCGTACGGACTTGTACGGATCCGTACGGACTTGTACGGACACTCAAATCCAACCATCTTCCCTAAGCTCCCTTGATGATAAGCTTGATTAATACTCCCCCTCAAACTTAGCCGGAGTGTTGGAATGAAGGCTAAGTTTGGGAACCGGGACTACCACCTCATTAAAAACCTTACCAAGGAAAACCCAGTGGGACAAAACCTTGGTAAGGGAAAAAGAGTGTGGTCTTCCCGGAATAGGCAAGTATTATCAAGGATGAGTAAGGTCTACTAACCCAAGTTTGCTGTGGATGTGGTTGCAAACTTCTAGGCTAGCAGCCTTGGTGAAGATGTCAGCCAACTGGTCTTCACTCTTGGTGTAACATGGAAGTATCACTCCTTCTATGATCTTCTCTCTAACTTTGTGGCAGTCAATCTCAATGTGCTTGGTCCTTTCGTGAAATACTGGATAGGTTGCTATATGAATGGCTGCCTGATTGTCACAATGCATTGTGATGGGACTTGATGTTTCTATGCCAAGATCCTTGAGAAGAGCCTTCAACCAAACTAATTCATTTGTCAGCTTCCTCATTGCTCTATATTCTGACTCCGCACTTGAGCATGACACAACCTTCTGCTTCTTAGACTTCCAAGTTACTAGATTGCCTCCAATGAAAGTACAGTAGCCAGTTGTAGACTGTTAGATTTTAGGGATTATAAATGAGAGCTTTTGAGATAAACTAGAAGAAACACCATAGTAGAATATTAGAGAAGAATTTCTTATTGATCTTTGTGAAATACATAGCATATTTATAGGAGAATTACAAGGGAACCTAGGTTTAACTTTAATTTGAACCAGCCAATAGGAGTGTAGTCTTTGGGCGTCCTTGACCATGCCAGCCTGTTTCCAGCCCCTTCCTTGACCAAATGGATAAGAAGGAAGACCAAGGACAAGGTGCCAATGCACCTGGACACTCAAGTGGCTTGGTGCATGGTCCAAACGTTTCCAAGCTACTAGAAGACTCTCGAAGGCTTCCTCAAATGTTCCGGAGGCTCGCTAAGGTTGTACGGTCTTGTACGGCCTTGAACGGATCCGTACGGACTTGTACGGATCCGTACGGACTTGTACGGACACTCAAATCCAACCATCTTCCCTAAGCTCCCTTGATGATAAGCTTGATTAATACTCCCCCTCAAACTTAGCCGGAGTGTTGGAATGAAGGCTAAGTTTGGGAACCTGGACTACCACCTCATTAAAAACCTTACCAAGGAAAACCCAGTGGGACAAAACCTTGGTAAGGGAAAAAGAGTGTGGTCTTCCCGGAACAGGCAAGTATTATCAAGGATGAGTAAGGTCTACTAACCCAAGTTTGCTGTGGATGTGGTTGCAAACTTCTAGGCTAGCAGCCTTGGTGAAGATGTCAGCCAACTGGTCTTCACTCTTGGTGTAACATGGAAGTATCACTCCTTCTATGATCTTCTCTCTAACTTTGTGGCAGTCAATCTCAATGTGCTTGGTCCTCTCGTGAAATACTAGATTGGTTGCTATATGAATGGCTGCCTGATTGTCACAATGCATTGTGATGGGACTTGATGTTTCTATGCCAAGATCCTTGAGAAGAGCCTTCAACCAAACTAATTCATTTGTCAGCTTCCTCATTGCTCTATATTCTGACTCCGCACTTGAGCATGACACAACCTTCTGCTTCTTAGACTTCCAAGTTACTAGATTGCCTCCAATGAAAGTACAGTAGCCAGTTGTAGACTGTTAGATTTTAGGGATTATAAATGAGAGCTTTTGAGATAAACTAGAAGAAACACCATAGTAGAATATTAGAGAAGAATTTCTTATTGATCTTTGTGAAATACATAGCATATTTATAGGAGAATTACAAGGGAACCTAGGTTTAACTTTAATTTGAACCAGCCAATAGGAGTGTAGTCTTTGGGCGTCCTTGACCATGCCAGCCTGTTTCCAGCCCCTTCCTTGACCAAATGGATAAGAAGGAAGACCAAGGACAAGGTGCCAATGCACCTGGACACTCAAGTGGCTTGGTGCATGGTCCAAACGTTTCCAAGCTACTAGAAGACTCTCGAAGGCTTCCTCAAATGTTCCGGAGGCTCGCTAAGGTTGTACGGTCTTGTACGGCCTTGAACGGATCCGTACGGACTTGTACGGATCCGTACGGACTTGTACGGACACTCAAATCCAACCATCTTCCCTAAGCTCCCTTGATGATAAGCTTGATTAATACTCCCCCTCAAACTTAGCCGGAGTGTTGGAATGAAGGCTAAGTTTGGGAACCTGGACTACCACCTCATTAAAAACCTTACCAAGGAAAACCCAGTGGGACAAAACCTTGGTAAGGGAAAAAGAGTGTGGTCTTCCCGGAACAGGCAAGTATTATCAAGGATGAGTAAGGTCTACTAACCCAAGTTTGCTGTGGATGTGGTTGCAAACTTCTAGGCTAGCAGCCTTGGTGAAGATGTCAGCCAACTGGTCTTCACTCTTGGTGTAACATGGAAGTATCACTCCTTCTATGATCTTCTCTCTAACTTTGTGGCAGTCAATCTCAATGTGCTTGGTCCTCTCGTGAAATACTAGATTGGTTGCTATATGAATGGCTGCCTGATTGTCACAATGCATTGTGATGGGACTTGATGTTTCTATGCCAAGATCCTTGAGAAGAGCCTTCAACCAAACTAATTCATTTGTCAGCTTCCTCATTGCTCTATATTCTGACTCCGCACTTGAGCATGACACAACCTTCTGCTTCTTAGACTTCCAAGTTACTAGATTGCCTCCAATGAAAGTACAGTAGCCAGTTGTAGACTGTTAGATTTTAGGGATTATAAATGAGAGCTTTTGAGATAAACTAGAAGAAACACCATAGTAGAATATTAGAGAAGAATTTCTTATTGATCTTTGTGAAATACATAGCATATTTATAGGAGAATTACAAGGGAACCTAGGTTTAACTTTAATTTGAACCAGCCAATAGGAGTGTAGTCTTTGGGCGTCCTTGACCATGCCAGCCTGTTTCCAGCCCCTTCCTTGACCAAATGGATAAGAAGGAAGACCAAGGACAAGGTGCCAATGCACCTGGACACTCAAGTGGCTTGGTGCATGGTCCAAACGTTTCCAAGCTACTAGAAGACTCTCGAAGGCTTCCTCAAATGTTCCGGAGGCTCGCTAAGGTTGTACGGTCTTGTACGGCCTTGAACGGATCCGTACGGACTTGTACGGATCCGTACGGACTTGTACGGACACTCAAATCCAACCATCTTCCCTAAGCTCCCTTGATGATAAGCTTGATTAATACTCCCCCTCAAACTTAGCCGGAGTGTTGGAATGAAGGCTAAGTTTGGGAACCGGGACTACCACCTCATTAAAAACCTTACCAAGGAAAACCCAGTGGGACAAAACCTTGGTAAGGGAAAAAGAGTGTGGTCTTCCCGGAATAGGCAAGTATTATCAAGGATGAGTAAGGTCTACTAACCCAAGTTTGCTGTGGATGTGGTTGCAAACTTCTAGGCTAGCAGCCTTGGTGAAGATGTCAGCCAACTGGTCTTCACTCTTGGTGTAACATGGAAGTATCACTCCTTCTATGATCTTCTCTCTAACTTTGTGGCAGTCAATCTCAATGTGCTTGGTCCTTTCGTGAAATACTGGATAGGTTGCTATATGAATGGCTGCCTGATTGTCACAATGCATTGTGATGGGACTTGATGTTTCTATGCCAAGATCCTTGAGAAGAGCCTTCAACCAAACTAATTCATTTGTCAGCTTCCTCATTGCTCTATATTCTGACTCCGCACTTGAGCATGACACAACCTTCTGCTTCTTAGACTTCCAAGTTACTAGATTGCCTCCAATGAAAGTACAGTAGCCAGTTGTAGACTGTTAGATTTTAGGGATTATAAATGAGAGCTTTTGAGATAAACTAGAAGAAACACCATAGTAGAATATTAGAGAAGAATTTCTTATTGATCTTTGTGAAATACATAGCATATTTATAGGAGAATTACAAGGGAACCTAGGTTTAACTTTAATTTGAACCAGCCAATAGGAGTGTAGTCTTTGGGCGTCCTTGACCATGCCAGCCTGTTTCCAGCCCCTTCCTTGACCAAATGGATAAGAAGGAAGACCAAGGACAAGGTGCCAATGCACCTGGACACTCAAGTGGCTTGGTGCATGGTCCAAACGTTTCCAAGCTACTAGAAGACTCTCGAAGGCTTCCTCAAATGTTCCGGAGGCTCGCTAAGGTTGTACGGTCTTGTACGGCCTTGAACGGATCCGTACGGACTTGTACGGATCCGTACGGACTTGTACGGACACTCAAATCCAACCATCTTCCCTAAGCTCCCTTGATGATAAGCTTGATTAATACTCCCCCTCAAACTTAGCCGGAGTGTTGGAATGAAGGCTAAGTTTGGGAACCTGGACTACCACCTCATTAAAAACCTTACCAAGGAAAACCCAGTGGGACAAAACCTTGGTAAGGGAAAAAGAGTGTGGTCTTCCCGGAACAGGCAAGTATTATCAAGGATGAGTAAGGTCTACTAACCCAAGTTTGCTGTGGATGTGGTTGCAAACTTCTAGGCTAGCAGCCTTGGTGAAGATGTCAGCCAACTGGTCTTCACTCTTGGTGTAACATGGAAGTATCACTCCTTCTATGATCTTCTCTCTAACTTTGTGGCAGTCAATCTCAATGTGCTTGGTCCTCTCGTGAAATACTAGATTGGTTGCTATATGAATGGCTGCCTGATTGTCACAATGCATTGTGATGGGACTTGAAGTTTCTATGCCAAGATCCTTGAGAAGAGCCTTCAACCAAACTAATTCATTTGTCAGCTTCCTCATTGCTCTATATTCTGACTCCGCACTTGAGCATGACACAACCTTCTGCTTCTTAGACTTCCAAGTTACTAGATTGCCTCCAATGAAAGTACAGTAGCCAGTTGTAGACTGTTAGATTTTAGGGATTATAAATGAGAGCTTTTGAGATAAACTAGAAGAAACACCATAGTAGAATATTAGAGAAGAATTTCTTATTGATCTTTGTGAAATACATAGCATATTTATAGGAGAATTACAAGGGAACCTAGGTTTAACTTTAATTTGAACCAGCCAATAGGAGTGTAGTCTTTGGGCGTCCTTGACCATGCCAGCCTGTTTCCAGCCCCTTCCTTGACCAAATGGATAAGAAGGAAGACCAAGGACAAGGTGCCAATGCACCTGGACACTCAAGTGGCTTGGTGCATGGTCCAAACGTTTCCAAGCTACTAGAAGACTCTCGAAGGCTTCCTCAAATGTTCCGGAGGCTCGCTAAGGTTGTACGGTCTTGTACGGCCTTGAACGGATCCGTACGGACTTGTACGGATCCGTACGGACTTGTACGGACACTCAAATCCAACCATCTTCCCTAAGCTCCCTTGATGATAAGCTTGATTAATACTCCCCCTCAAACTTAGCCGGAGTGTTGGAATGAAGGCTAAGTTTGGGAACCTGGACTACCACCTCATTAAAAACCTTACCAAGGAAAACCCAGTGGGACAAAACCTTGGTAAGGGAAAAAGAGTGTGGTCTTCCCGGAACAGGCAAGTATTATCAAGGATGAGTAAGGTCTACTAACCCAAGTTTGCTGTGGATGTGGTTGCAAACTTCTAGGCTAGCAGCCTTGGTGAAGATGTCAGCCAACTGGTCTTCACTCTTGGTGTAACATGGAAGTATCACTCCTTCTACGATCTTCTCTCTAACTTTGTGGCAGTCAATCTCAATGTGCTTGGTCCTCTCGTGAAATACTGGATAGGTTGCTATATGAATGGCTGCCTGATTGTCACAATGCATTGTGATAGGACTTGAAGTTTCTATGCCAAGATCCTTGAGAAGAGCCTTCAACCAAACTAATTCATTTGTCAGCTTCCTCATTGCTCTATATTCTGACTCCGCACTTGAGCATGACACAACCTTCTGCTTCTTAGACTTCCAAGTTACTAGATTGCCTCCAATGAAAGTACAGTAGCCAGTTGTAGACTGTTAGATTTTAGGGATTATAAATGAGAGCTTTTGAGATAAACTAGAAGAAACACCATAGTAGAATATTAGAGAAGAATTTCTTATTGATCTTTGTGAAATACATAGCATATTTATAGGAGAATTACAAGGGAACCTAGGTTTAACTTTAATTTGAACCAGCCAATAGGAGTGTAGTCTTTGGGCGTCCTTGACCATGCCAGCCTGTTTCCAGCCCCTTCCTTGACCAAATGGATAAGAAGGAAGACCAAGGACAAGGTGCCAATGCACCTGGACACTCAAGTGGCTTGGTGCATGGTCCAAACGTTTCCAAGCTTCTAGACGACTCTCGAAGGCTTCCTCAAATGTTCCGGAGGCTCGCTAAGGTTGTACGGTCTTGTACGGCCTTGAACAGATCCGTACGGACTTGTACGGATCCGTACGGACTTGTACGGACACCCAAATCCAACCATCTTCCCTAAGCTCCCTTGATGATAAGCTTGATTAATACTCCCCCTCAAACTTAGCCGGAGTGTTGGAATGAAGGCTAAGTTTGGGAACCGGGACTACCACCTCATTAAAAACCTTACCAAGGAAAACCCAGTGGGACAAAACCTTGGTAAGGGAAAAAGAGTGTGGTCTTCCCGGAACAGGCAAGTATTATCAAGGATGAGTAAGGTCTACTAACCCAAGTTTGCTGTGGATGTGGTTGCAAACTTTGAGGCTAGCAGCCTTGGTGAAGATGTCAGCCAACTGGTCTTCACTCTTGGTGTAACATGGAAGTATCACTCCTTCTACGATCTTCTCTCTAACTTTGTGGCAGTCAATCTCAATGTGCTTGGTCCTCTCGTGAAATACTGGATAGGTTGCTATATGAATGGCTGCCTGATTGTCACAATGCATTGTGATAGGACTTGAAGTTTCTATGCCAAGATCCTTGAGAAGAGCCTTCAACCAAACTAATTCATTTGTCAGCTTCCTCATTGCTCTATATTCTGACTCCGCACTTGAGCATGACACAACCTTCTGCTTCTTAGACTTCCAAGTTACTAGATTGCCTCCAATGAAAGTACAGTAGCCAGTTGTAGACTGTTAGATTTTAGGGATTATAAATGAGAGCTTTTGAGATAAACTAGAAGAAACACCATAGTAGAATATTAGAGAAGAATTTCTTATTGATCTTTGTGAAATACATAGCATATTTATAGGAGAATTACAAGGGAACCTAGGTTTAACTTTAATTTGAACCAGCCAATAGGAGTGTAGTCTTTGGGCGTCCTTGACCATGCCAGCCTGTTTCCAGCCCCTTCCTTGACCAAATGGATAAGAAGGAAGACCAAGGACAAGGTGCCAATGCACCTGGACACTCAAGTGGCTTGGTGCATGGTCCAAACGTTTCCAAGCTTCTAGACGACTCTCGAAGGCTTCCTCAAATGTTCCGGAGGCTCGCTAAGGTTGTACGGTCTTGTACGGCCTTGAACAGATCCGTACGGACTTGTACGGATCCGTACGGACTTGTACGGACACCCAAATCCAACCATCTTCCCTAAGCTCCCTTGATGATAAGCTTGATTAATACTCCCCCTCAAACTTAGCCGGAGTGTTGGAATGAAGGCTAAGTTTGGGAACCGGGACTACCACCTCATTAAAAACCTTACCAAGGAAAACCCAGTGGGACAAAACCTTGGTAAGGGAAAAAGAGTGTGGTCTTCCCGGAACAGGCAAGTATTATCAAGGATGAGTAAGGTCTACTAACCCAAGTTTGCTGTGGATGTGGTTGCAAACTTTGAGGCTAGCAGCCTTGGTGAAGATGTCAGCCAACTGGTCTTCACTCTTGGTGTAACATGGAAGTATCACTCCTTCTACGATCTTCTCTCTAACTTTGTGGCAGTCAATCTCAATGTGCTTGGTCCTCTCGTGAAATACTGGATAGGTTGCTATATGAATGGCTGCCTGATTGTCACAATGCATTGTGATAGGACTTGAAGTTTCTATGCCAAGATTCTTGAGAAGAGCCTTCAACCAAACTAATTCATTTGTCAGCTTCCTCATTGCTCTATATTCTGACTCCGCACTTGAGCATGACACAACCTTCTGCTTCTTAGACTTCCAAGTTACTAGATTGCCTCCAATGAAAGTACAGTAGCCAGTTGTAGACTGTTAGATTTTAGGGATTATAAATGAGAGCTTTTGAGATAAACTAGAAGAAACACCATAGTAGAATATTAGAGAAGAATTTCTTATTGATCTTTGTGAAATACATAGCATATTTATAGGAGAATTACAAGGGAACCTAGGTTTAACTTTAATTTGAACCAGCCAATAGGAGTGTAGTCTTTGGGCGTCCTTGACCATGCCAGCCTGTTTCCAGCCCCTTCCTTGACCAAATGGATAAGAAGGAAGACCAAGGACAAGGTGCCAATGCACCTGGACACTCAAGTGGCTTGGTGTGTTGAGAATATGGATGAGAAGGCATACATGGGAAGTAGCAATGCGAGTTCACATAATAACAAAGGCAAGGAGCTGGAGTGCATAGCAAGTATCTGGGAACTTGGCGAATGCTCTAAGACTAAGGGAGAAGTGCCGTATGCAACAAGTAAGGAAAAGAGTGGAGCTGATGATTTAATGAGTGGCAAAACTATACATTGGGATGTAACTAGAAGGAAGGATTCTTGGTTGAATTCTAAGCAGAACAAAGGGTTGAAAAACCAAGAAGAAGCACATGAGGAGCCATTGGGTAAAGGCAGGCTCCATGCTCCTCACCCAAAGAAGAAACACGCCCAGGCCTTGATCTTAGCATGTTTAACCATTTTAGGAAGCTAAAGGTGTTAGTCTTTTAACCATTGTAAATTCCTGTGTCTTGTTGTTTGAATTTTTTCTCTTACATATATGCAATGTAAACCGAGCTGAATTGATATAATAACAAGAAAAAATATTCCAGAAATCTCTCTCAGCCATCTTCAATCTCATTGAGTTCTTGATATTTTCTAATTCTAGTTTATTCTCCTTAAAATCAACATGGTATCAGAGCATGTTTAGAGATCCTTGAAAATCTTCTAAACTGTTTCTTTCTCATCTAAAACTTTCACTCTCAGATTTTTTTCTTGTTCCCTTATTTCTCTCCATATTCTCAAGCTGGTTGTTGAAGATAAGAAAGAAAACCTATGGAGATGCAGAAACAAGTTGTACTGCCGGTTGTCTTCAAAGGGAGCAACTACTTGCTGTGGTCAAGGACTACAAGAACTGCTCTAAGAAGCAGAGGTCTATGGAGTTATGTGGAAACTCCAGAGGAGGTAGCTGGAGAAGGAGCAGCAGGTGATGGCGTTGTGAAGGGGCAGAAGTGGGAGCAAGAAGACCAACAAGTTCTTGCAGTGCTCCAGAGCTCTCTAGAGCCATCAATACTCGCTGCTTACTCCTACTGTGAGACAGCCAAGGAGCTGTGGGACACACTCAAAGGAGTGTATGGAGACATCTCAAACATTTCTAGGATTTTTGAGGTGAAGAAAGCGTTGAATGACCTTCAGCAAGATGGAAAGGCATTCAAGGATCTATTTGGGGTATTTAGAGGCTTATGGGCTGAGCTTGAGATGCTCAGGCCAGCAACAAATGACCCCAAGGAATTGAATGAGAGGAGGGAACAGGACCAGGTGTTTGGGCTACTACTCACGTTAAATGAGTCCTACAAGAGCCTCATTCAACACATCCTTCGCTTTGACAAGCTTCCAACGCTGAATGAAGTCTGTCAACAGATCCAAAAAGAGGAAGGGTCTAGGGGCTTGTTCAAAGCATCAAGCGAAATGGCACATGCTGCACATAGGAGCCAACTCTATGGAGAAAGAAGGAGTCTGGAATGTGAGCATTGCAAGATGAAAGGACATACTAAGGAAAAATGCTGGACCTTGCACCCACATTTAAAGCCAGCTAGGCTATGGGGAAATGGCCAAGGAAGTAGTCAAGGACCAAGGAACTTTGCTGGAGTAGCAAACGTGGAAAATGACAACTTGGTGAGGAAAAGCGACCTGGAAGCTCTCATCAAGAGTATTGCTAAGCTAGCTGAGTCTGGTAAGGTTTTCTTTACCTCTAAAGCTAGGGAGAAGGTGATAATAGATTCTGGAGCAAGTCATAATATGATTTGTAATGCCAAGCTGTTAACAAATATTAAGCCTTGTGAAGGAAATGTTAAAGTTGCAAATGGAAAAGAGGTTCAAATAGAAGGAATTGGAGACCTAAAAGTGTTTAGGAAAAATACTAAGGCCTTATACATTCCGGAATTCACATCTAACTTACTCTCGGTATATAAAGCAACTAAGGATCTAGATTGCAAAGTTATTTTTGGATCTAATGATGTTGAGTTTCAGGATAATGAGACTAAGGAAGTAATCGGAGTAGGGAATGTGGAAGGTGGTTTGTATTTGCTGAATAAAGAAGATGGAGTGATGGAGTCGTTTGCGGTTAGTCTGGTTGGTTCAAGCCCTTTATGGCACTCACGCCTTGGTCATCCAAGTCACAAGGTGCTCAGCATGGTCCTGCCCAACCTCACCTTACCTAATAAGGAGTGTGAAGCATGTGTCTTAGGGAAGCATTGTAGGAAAGTGTTTCCGGAATCTACTACTGTGTATGAGAAGTGTTTTGAGTTGATACATTCTGATGTGTGGTCAGCCCCCTGTACTTCAAAAGATCAATATAAGTATTTCGTGTCTTTCATTGATCAAAGGTCAAAGTACACTTGGGTAACTCTAATGAGCTCTAAGGATCAAGTATTTGAATCATTTCAAAAATTCTACAATTATACACTGAATCAGTTTGGTACAAAGATCAAGATCCTTAGGAGTGATAATGGTGGAGAGTATATGAGTAATAGATTCAAGAAGTTGCTGGATGACAATGGGATAATTCACCAGACTTCTTGTGCATACACACCTCAGCAGAATGGAGTTTCCGAGAGAAAGAATAGACATTTGCTGGAGGTGGCTAGAAGTATGATGTTTGATAGAGGCGTGCCTAAGAGTTTTTGGGGAGATGCTGTGATGGCGGCATGCTATGTGATTAATCGTTTACCCACAGAAAGTCTGAGCCACAAGTCTCCATTTGAAATTTTGAATGGAGTAAAGCCAAGCATTGATCACCTAAGAGTTTTCGGGTGTAAATGCTATGTCTTTACCCCTGATGCACTAAGGAGTAAACTTGAGCCAAAAAGCATCAAATGTATTTTTGTGGGATACTCAAGCACTCAGAAGGGATACAAGTGTTTCCATCCATAAACTAATAGGATATATGTGTCAAGAGAGGTGCGTTTTGATGAGAATTGTGGGTATTTTGAAGAAAAAAAATGGGAGGATTTGGATGACATTGTGAGCTCGGGCATAGACAGAGAGCAAGTGCTAAGAAGCATCTTGGCAGATGTCAATGGTTCGAATGGAGGTAATGATGAGCAAGGGATATCTCAGAATGAGCAAGGAGGTGAAGAGGAAGAAGAAGACAATGAGCAACTCTCATCGGATACAAGCTCACTACCAAGGGATTCCGAACTGGTTGAAGAATCAGAACTTGCAAGTGGTGAGGGGGAGTCTGAACATGAAGAAGTTGAGGTAACTCAAGAACCCCCTCTAAGAAGAAGCCAACGGATAAGGCATGGCCCGGAAAATTGGAAAAACACTAGGGTGTATTACAATGGATTAGCTACGGTTCAACAAGAGCATATAGGATCTGAGGTGAAGTCTACCGTAGGTGAGGGATGTTCTGGGCGTACGGCAGACTTTGATTATGAACCTATAGGCGACAGCATCCCTCCCTTACCAAGTAGATCATGTACTTCAAAGAGAAGAAAATTAACCGTAAGTGACATAAAATATCCTATTGAAGCATATAGTTCAGTGTCCTATTTAGGTGCTGAGCAGCAAGCTTACCTCACCAAGATTGATGAACATCAAGTCCCAGCATCATATGAGGAAGCATGTAGAGACGAGAGATGGATTAAAGCCATGGAAGAAGAGATCAGCTCTATGGTGAGAAACAATACATGGAATTTGACTGAGCTGCCAAGAGGGAAGAAGTTAGTGGGATGTAGATGGGTTTATACTATCAAGTATAAAAGCAATGGTGAAGTCGAGAGATACAAAGCAAGACTAGTGGCAAAGGGATACACACAAGTCTATGGAGAAGATTATACAGAAACTTTTGCTCCGGTGGCAAAATTGCATTCGGTAAGGGTTCTCCTATCCATTGCGGTTAACTTGTCATGGGAGTTATGGCAAATGGATGTAAAAAATGCCTTTTTACAAGGAGACCTAGAAGAGGAAGTCTTTATGGCTCTTCCACAAGGATATGGTACAGGTACAAATCAGGTCTGTGAATTGAAGAAAGCTATTTATGGTTTGAAACAATCCCCGAGGGCCTGGTACCAAAGACTGAGCAGATGCTTGCTGGAGAAGGAATTTGTGAAGTCGGAAGCTGATCATACCCTATTCACCAAGAGGAGTAAAGAGGGGCTAGTGGCTGTTCTTATCTATGTAGATGATATCATCATCACCGGAAGTGATGTTGAAGGAGTTAAAAGGACCAAGGTAATTCTGAGCTCCACGTTTGATATAAAAGATTTGGGAGAGCTGAGGTATTTCTTGGGCATTGAGATGATCAGAGAGCCAAATGGGATGTTTATATCACAAAGGAAGTATGTGATTGACTTACTAAAGGAAACCGTCAAGTTAGGGTCGAAGCCAACAAAAATGCCCATTGAAGAAGGCTATCAAGATGTGAGTAAGGAGGAAATGTGGCCTGATGTCAAGCAATATCAAAGGTTAGTTGGAAAACTAATCTACTTAACTATAACTCGGCCGGATATATGCTTTGCCGTGAATAGGGTGAGCCAGCACATGCAAGCTCCAAAAGCACACCATTGGGGCATGGTGGAGAGAATACTTAGGTATCTCAAGGGGAACCCTGGAAAGGGAATATGGTTGAGTCGCAATGAAAATACTGAATTGGAAGCCTATTGTGATTCAGACTATGCTGGAGACAAACAAGATAGAAAATCTACAACTGGGTATTGCACATTTGTAGGAGGAAATCTTGTCACTTGGAGGAGTAAAAAACAGAAGGTAATTGCATTGTCAAGTGCTGAAGCTGAGTATAGAGCAATGAAGGAAGTCACAAAGGAGATGATATGGCTGAAGGCTCTTCTCAAGGATTTGGGTATTCAAGAAACCAAACCAATGACCCTTTATTGCGATAACCAAGCCGCAATACACATAGCTTCAAATCCAGTGTTTCATGAGAGAACGAAACACATTGAAGTGGATTGTCACTTCATCCGGGGCCAGATTCAAGATGGGCTAATAATCCCTAAGTTTGTGAAGAGTGGAGACCAGGTGGCAGACATCTTCACAAAGGCTACTTCCCTAAATATATGTGAGTACATCCATGACAAGATAGGCTTAAAGGATCCCTACCAGCCTATCTTGAGGGGGAGTGTTGAGAATATGGATGAGAAGGCATACATGGGAAGTAGCAATGCGAGTTCACATAATAACAAAGGCAAGGAGCTGGAGTGCATAGCAAGTATCTGGGAACTTGGCGAATGCTCTAAGACTAAGGGAGAAGTGCCGTATGCAACAAGTAAGGAAAAGAGTGGAGCTGATGATTTAATGAGTGGCAAAACTAGACATTGGGATGTAACTAGAAGGAAGGATTCTTGGTTGAATTCTAAGCAGATCAAAGGGTTGAAAAACCAAGAAGAAGCACATGAGGAGCCATTGGGTAAAGGCAGGCTCCATGCTCCTCACCCAAAGAAGAAACACGCCCAGGCCTTGATCTTAGCATGTTTAACCATTTTAGGAAGCTAAAGGTGTTAGTCTTTTAACCATTGTAAATTCCTGTGTCTTGTTGTTTGAATTTTTTCTCTTACATATATGCAATGTAAACCGAGTTGAATTGATATAATAACAAGAAAAAATATTCCAGAAATCTCTCTCAGCCATCTTCAATCTCATTGAGTTCTTGATATTTTCTAATTCTAGTTTATTCTCCTTAAAATCAACATGGTGCATGGTCCAAACGTTTCCAAGCTTCTAGAAGACTCTCGAAGGCTTCCTCAAATGTTCCGGAGGCTCGCTAAGGTTGTACGGTCTTGTACGGCCTTGAACGGATCCGTACGGACTTGTACGGATCCGTACGGACTTGTACGGACACCCAAATCCAACCATCTTCCCTAAGCTCCCTTGATGATAAGCTTGATTAATACTCCCCCTCAAACTTAGCCGGAGTGTTGGAATGAAGGCTAAGTTTGGGAACCGGGACTACCACCTCATTAAAAACCTTACCAAGGAAAACCCAGTGGGACAAAACCTTGGTAAGGGAAAAAGAGTGTGGTCTTCCCGGAACAGGCAAGTATTATCAAGGATGAGTAAGGTCTACTAACCCAAGTTTGTTGTGGATGTGGTTGCAAACTTTGAGGCTAGCAGCCATGGTGAAGATGTCAGCCAACTGGTCTTCACTCTTGGTGTAACATGGAAGTATCACTCCTTCTATGATCTTCTCTCTAACTTTGTGGCAGTCAATCTCAATGTGCTTGGTCCTCTCGTGAAATACTGGATTGGTTGCTATATGAATGGCTGCCTGATTGTCACAATGCATTGTGATGGGACTTGAAGTTTCTATGCCAAGATCCTTGAGAAGAGCCTTCAACCAAACTAATTCATTTGTCAGCTTCCTCATTGCTCTATATTCTGACTCCGCACTTGAGCATGACACAACCTTCTGCTTCTTAGACTTCCAAGTTACTAGATTGCCTCCAATGAAAGTACAGTAGCCAGTTGTAGAATGTTAGATTTTAGGGATTATAAATGAGAGCTTTTGAGATAAACTAGAAGAAACACCATAGTAGAATATTAGAGAAGAATTTCTTATTGATCTTTGTGAAATACATAGCATATTTATAGGAGAATTACAAGGGAACCTAGGTTTAACTTTAATTTGAACCAGCCAATAGGAGTGTAGTCTTTGGGCGTCCTTGACCATGCCAGCCTGTTTCCAGCCCCTTCCTTGACCAAATGTATAAGAAGGAAGACCAAGGACAAGGTGCCAATGCACCTGGACACTCAAGTGGCTTGGTGCATGGTCCAAACGTTTCCAAGCTTCTAGAAGACTCTCGAAGGCTTCCTCAAATGTTCCGGAGGCTCGCTAAGGTTGTACGGTCTTGTACGGCCTTGAACGGATCCGTACGGACTTGTACGGACACCCAAATGCAACCATCTTCCCTAAGCTCCCTTGATGATAAGCTTGATTAATACTCCCCCTCAAACTTAGCCGGAGTGTTGGAATGAAGGCTAAGTTTGGGAACCGGGACTACCACCTCATTAAACACCTTACCAAGGAAAACCCAGTGGGACAAAACCTTGGTAAGGGAAAAAGAGTGTGGTCTTCCCGGAACAGGCAAGTATTATCAAGGATGAGTAAGGTCTACTAACCCAAGTTTTCTGTGGATGTGGTTGCAAGCTTCTAGGCTAGCAGCCTTGGTGAAGATGTCAGCCAACTGGTCTTCACTCTTGGTGTAACATGGAAGTATCACTCCTTCTATGATCTTCTCTCTAACTTTGTGGCAGTCAATCTCAATGTGCTTGGTCCTCTCGTGAAATACTGGATTGGTTGCTATATGAATGGCTGCCTGATTGTCACAATGCATTGTGATGGGACTTGAAGTTTCTATGCCAAGATCCTTGAGAAGAGCCTTCAACCAAACTAATTCATTTGTCAGCTTCATCATTGCTCTATATTCTGACTCCGCACTTGAACATGACACAACCTTCTGCTTCTTAGACTTCCAAGTTACTAGATTGCCTCCAATGAAAGTACAGTAGCCAGTTGTAGACTGTTAGATTTTAGGGATTATAAATGAGAGCTTTTGAGATAAACTAGAAGAAACACCATAGTAGAATATTAGAGAAGAATTTCTTATTGATCTTTGTGAAATACATAACATATTTATAGGAGAATTACAAGGGAACCTAGGTTTAACTTTAATTTGAACCAGCCAATAGGAGTGTAGTCTTTGGGCGTCCTTGACCATGCCAGCCTGTTTCCAGCCCCTTCCTTGACCAAATGGATAAGAAGGAAGACCAAGGACAAGGTGCTAATGCACCTGGGCACTCAAGTGGCTTGGTGCATGGTCCAAATGTTTCCAAGCTTCTAGAAGACTCTCGAAGGCTTCCTCAAATGTTCCGGAGGCTCGCTAAGGTTGTACGGTCTTGTACGGCCTTGAACGGATCCGTACGGACTTGTACGGATCCGTACGGACTTGTACGGACACCCAAATCCAACAATCTTCCCTAAGCTCCCTTGATGATAAGCTTGATTAATACTCCCCCTCAAACTTAGCCGGAGTGTTGGAATGAAGGCTAAGTTTGGGAACCGGGACTACCACCTCATTAAAAACCTTACCAAGGAAAACCCAGTGGGACAAAACCTTGGTAAGGGAAAAAGAGTGTGGTCTTCCCGGAACAGGCAAGTATTATCAAGGATGAGTAAGGTCTACTAACCCAAGTTTGCTGTGGATGTGGTTGCAAACTTCTAGGCTAGCAGCCTTGGTGAAGATGTCAGCCAACTGGTCTTCACTCTTGGTGTAACATGGAAGTATCACTCCTTCTATGATCTTCTCTCTAACTTTGTGGCAGTCAATCTCAATGTGCTTGGTCCTCTCGTGAAATACTGGATTGGTTGCTATATGAATGGCTGCCTGATTGTCACAATGCATTATGATGGGACTTGAAGTTTCTATGCCAAGATCCTTGAGAAGAGCCTTCAACCAAACTAATTCATTTGTCAGCTTCCTCATTGCTCTATATTCTGACTCCGCACTTGAGCATGACACAACCTTCTGCTTCTTAGACTTCCAAGTTACTAGATTGCCTCCAATGAAAGTACAGTAGCCAGTTGTAGACTGTTAGATTTTAGGGATTATAAATGAGAGCTTTTGAGATAAACTAGAAGAAACACCATAGTAGAATATTAGAGAAGAATTTCTTGTTGATCTTTGTGAAATACATAGCATATTTATAGGAGAATTACAAGGGAACCTAGGTTTAACTTTAATTTGAACCAGCCAATAGGAGTGTGGTCTTTGGGCGTCCTTGACCATGCCAGCCTGTTTCCAGCCCCTTCCTTGACCAAATGGATAAGAAGGAAGACCAAGGACAAGGTGCCAATGCACCTGGACACTCAAGTGGCTTGGTGCATGGTCCAAACGTTTCCAAGCTTCTAGAAGACTCTCAAAGGCTTCCTCAAATGTTCCGGAGGCTCGCTAAGGTTGTACGGTCTTGTACGGCCTTGAACGGATCCGTACGGACTTGTACGGACACCCAAATCCAACCATCTTCCCTAAGCTCCCTTGATGATAAGCTTGATTAATACTCCCCCTCAAACTTAGCCGGAGTGTTGGAATGAAGGCTAAGTTTGGGAACCGGGACTACCACTTCATTAAAAACCTTACCAAGGAAAACCCAGTGGGACAAAACCTTGGTAAGGGAAAAAGAGTGTGGTCTTCCCGGAACAGGCAAGTATTATCAAGGATGAGTAAGGTCTACTAACCCAAGTTTGCTGTGGATGTGGTTGCAAACTTCTAGGCTAGCAGCCTTGGTGAAGATGTCAGCCAACTGGTCTTCACTCTTGGTGTAACATGGAAGTATCACTCCTTCTATGATCTTCTCTCTAACTTTGTGGCAGTCAATCTCAATGTGCTTGGTCCTCTCGTGAAATACTGGATTGGTTGCTATATGAATGGCTGCCTGATTGTCACAATGCATTGTGATGGGACTTGAAGTTTCTATGCCAAGATCCTTGAGAAGAGCCTTCAACCAAACTAATTCATTTGTCAGCTTCCTCATTGCTCTATATTCTGACTCCGCACTTGAGCATGACACAACCTTCTGCTTCTTAGACTTCCAAGTTACTAGATTGCCTCCAATGAAAGTACAGTAGCCAGTTGTAGACTGTTAGATTTTAGGGATTATAAATGAGAGCTTTTGAGATAAACTAGAAGAAACACCATAGTAGAATATTAGAGAAGAATTTCTTATTGATCTTTGTGAAATACATAGCATATTTATAGGAGAATTACAAGGGAACCTAGGTTTAACTTTAATTTGAACCAGCCAATAGGAGTGTAGTCTTTGGGCGTCCTTGACCATGCCAGCCTGTTTCCAGCCCCTTCCTTGACCAAATGGATAAGAAGAAAGACCAAGGACAAGGTGCCAATGCACTTGGACACTCAAGTGGCTTGGTGCATGGTCCAAACGTTTCCAAGCTTCTAGAAGACTCTCGAAGGCTTCCTCAAATGTTCCGGAGGCTCGCTAAGGTTGTACGGTCTTGTACGGCCTTGAACGGATCCGTACGGACTTGCACGGATCCGTACAGACTTGTACGGACACCCAAATCCAACCATCTTCCCTAAGCTCCCTTGATGATAAGCTGGATTAATACTGCCCCTCAAACTTAGCCGGAGTGTTGGAATGAAGGCTAAGTTTGGGAACCGGGACTACCACCTCATTAAAAACCTTACCAAGGAAAACCCAGTGGGACAAAACCTTGGTAAGGGAAAAAGAGTGTGGTCTTCCCGGAACAGGCAAGTATTATCAAGGATGAGTAAGGTCTACTAACCCAAGTTTGCTGTGGATGTTGTTGCAAACTTTGAGGCTAGCAGCCTTGGTGAAGATGTCAGCCAACTGGTATTCACTCTTGGTGTAACATGGAAGTATCACTCCTTCTATGATCTTCTCTCTAACTTTGTGGCAGTCAATCTCAATGTGCTTGGTCCTCTCGTGAAATACTGGATTGGTTGCTATATGAATGGCTGCCTGATTGTCACAATGCATTGTGATGGGACTTGAAGTTTCTATGCCAAGATCCTTGAGAAGAGCCTTCAACCAAACTAATTCATTTGTCAGCTTCCTCATTGCTCTATATTCTGACTCCGCACTTGAGCATGACACAACCTTCTGCTTCTTAGACTTCCAAGTTACTAGATTGCCTCCAATGAAAGTACAGTAGCCAGTTGTAGACTGTTAGATTTTAGGGATTATAAATGAGAGCTTTTGAGATAAACTAGAAGAAACACCATAGTAGAATATTAGAGAAGAATTTCTTATTGATCTTTGTGAAATACATAGCATATTTATAGGAGAATTACAAGGGAACCTAGGTTTAACTTTAATTTGAACCAGCCAATAGGAGTGTAGTCTTTGGGCGTCCTTGACCATGCCAGCCTGTTTCCAGCCCCTTCCTTGACCAAATGGATAAGAAGGAAGACCAAGGACAAGGTGCCAATGCACCTGGACACTCAAGTGGCTTGGTGCATGGTCCAAACGTTTCCAAGCTTCTAGAAGACTCTCGAAGGCTTCCTCAAATGTTCCGGAGGCTCGCTAAGGTTGTACAGTCTTGTACGGCCTTGAACGGATCCGTACGGACTTGTACGGACACCCAAATCCAACCATCTTCCCTAAGCTCCCTTGATGATAAGCTTGATTAATACTCCCCCTTAAACTTAGCCGGAGTGTTGGAATGAAGGCTAAGTTTGGGAACCGGGACTACCACCTCATTAAAAACCTTACCAAGGAAAACCCAGTGGGACAAAACCTTGGTAAGGGAAAAAGAGTGTGGTCTTCCCGGAACAGGCAAGTATTATCAAGGATGAGTAAGGTCTACTAACCCAAGTTTGCTGTGGATGTGGTTGCAAACTTTTAGGCTAGCAGCCTTGGTGAAGATGTCAGCCAACTGGTCTTCACTCTTGGTGTAACATGGAAGTATCACTCCTTCTATGATCTTCTCTCTAACTTTGTGGCAGTCAATCTTAATGTGCTTGGTCCTCTCGTGAAATACTGGATTGGTTGCTATATGAATGGCTGCCTGATTGTCACAATGCATTGTGATGGGACTTGAAGTTTCTATGCCAAGATCCTTGAGAAGAGCCTTCAACCAAACTAATTCATTTGTCAGCTTCCTCATTGCTCTATATTCTGACTCCGCACTTGAGCATGACACAACCTTCTGCTTCTTAGACTTCCAAGTTACTAGATTGCCTGCAATGAAAGTACATTAGCCAGTTGTAGACTGTTAGATTTTAGGGATTATAAATGAGAGTTTTTGAGATAAACTAGAAGAAACACCATAGTAGAATATTAGAGAAGAATTTCTTATTGATCTTTGTGAAATACATAGCATATTTATAGGAGAATTACAAGGGAACCTAGGTTTAACTTTAATTTGAACCAGCCAATAGGAGTGTAGTCTTTGGGCGTCCTTGACCATGCCAGCCTGTTTCCAGCCCCTTCCTTGACCAAATGGATAAGAAGGAAGACCAAGGACAAGGTGCCAATGCACCTGGACACTCAAGTGGCTTGGTGCATGGTCCAAACGTTTCCAAGCTTCTAGAAGACTCTCAAAGGCTTCCTCAAATGTTTTGGAGGCTCGCTAAAGTTGTACGGTCTTGTACGGCCTTGAACGGATCCGTACGGACTTGTACGGATCCGTACGGACTTGTACGGGCACCCAAATCCAACCATCTTCCCTAAGCTCCCTTGATGATAAGCTTGATTAATACTCCCCCTCAAATTTAGCCAGAGTGTTGGAATGAAGGCTAAGTTTGGGAACCGGGACTACCACCTCATTAAAAACCTTACCAAGGAAAACCCAGTGGGACAAAACCTTGGTAAGGGAAAAAGAGTGTGGTCTTCCCGGAACAGGCAAGTATTATCAAGGATGAGTAAGGTCTACTAACCCAAGTTTGCTTTGGATGTGGTTGCAAATTTTGAGGCTAGCAGCCTTGGTGAAGATGTCAGCCAACTGGTCTTCACTCTTGGTGTAACATGGAAGTATCACTCCTTCTATGATCTTCTCTCTAACTTTGTGGCAGTCAATCTCAATGTGCTTGGTCCTCTCGTGAAATACTGGATTGGTTGCTATATGAATGGCTGCCTGATTGTCACAATGCATTGTGATGGGACTTGAAGTTTCTATGCCAAGATCCTTGAGAAGAGCCTTCAACCAAACTAATTCATTTGTCAGCTTCCTCATTGCTCTATATTCTGACTCCGCACTTGAGCATGACACAACCTTCTGCTTCTTAGACTTCCAAGTTACTAGATTGCCTCCAATGAAAGTACATTAGCCAGTTGTAGACTGTTAGATTTTAGGGATTATAAATGAGAGCTTTTGAGATAAACTAGAAGAAACACTATAGTAGAATATTAGAGAAGAATTTCTTATTGATCTTTGTGAAATACATAGCATATTTATAGGAGAATTACAAGGGAACCTAGGTTTAACTTTAATTTGAACCAGCCAATAGGAGTGTAGTCTTTGGGCGTCCTTGACCATGCCAGCCTGTTTCCAGCCCCTTCCTTGACCAAATGGATAAGAAGAAAGACAAAGGACAAGGTGCCAATGCACTTGGACACTCAAGTGGCTTGGTGCATGGTCCAAACGTTTCCAAGCTTCTAGAAGACTCTCGAAGGCTTCCTCAAATGTTCCGGAGGCTCGCTAAGGTTGTACGGTCTTGTACGGCCTTGAACGGATCCGTACGGACTTGAACGGATCCGTACGGACTTGTACGGATCCGTACGGACTTGTACGGACACCCAAATCCAACCATCTTCCCTAAGCTCCCTTGATGATAAGCTTGATTAATACTCCCCCTCAAACTTAGCCGGAGTGTTGGAATGAAGGCTAAGTTTGGGAACCGGGACTACCACCTCATTAAAAACCTTACCAAGGAAAACCCTGTGGGACAAAACCTTGGTAAGGGAAAAAGAGTGTGGTCTTCCCGGAACAGGCAAGTATTATCAAGGATGAGTAAGGTCTACTAACCCAAGTTTGCTGTGGATGTGGTTGCAAATTTTGAGGCTAGCAGCCTTGGTGAAGATGTCAGCCAACTGGTCTTCACTCTTAGTGTAACATGGAAGTATCACTCCTTCTATGATCTTCTCTCTAACTTTGTGGCAGTCAATCTCAATGTGCTTGGTCCTCTCGTGAAATACTGGATTGGTTGCTATATGAATGGCTGCCTGATTGTCACAATGCATTGTGATGGGACTTGAAGTTTCTATGCCAAGATCCTTGAGAAGAGCCTTCAACCAATCTAATTCATTTGTCAGCTTCCTCATTGCTCTATATTCTGACTCCGCACTTGAGCATGACACAACCTTCTGCTTCTTAGACTTCCAAGTTACTAGATTGCCTCCAATGAAAGTACATTAGCCAGTTGTAGACTGTTAGATTTTAGGGATTATAAATGAGAGCTTTTGAGATAAACTAGAAGAAACACTATAGTAGAATATTAGAGAAGAATTTCTTATTGATCTTTGTGAAATACATAGCATATTTATAGGAGAATTACAAGGGAACCTAGGTTTAACTTTAATTTGAACCAGCCAATAGGAGTGTAGTCTTTGGGCGTCCTTGACCATGCCAGCCTGTTTCCAGCCCCTTCCTTGACCAAATGGATAAGAAGAAAGACAAAGGACAAGGTGCCAATGCACTTGGACACTCAAGTGGCTTGGTGCATGGTCCAAACGTTTCCAAGCTTCTAGAAGACTCTCGAAGGCTTCCTCAAATGTTCCGGAGGCTCGCTAAGGTTGTACGGTCTTGTACGGCCTTGAACGGATCCGTACGGACTTGTACGGATCCGTACGGACTTGTACGGATCCGTACGGACTTGTACGGACACCCAAATCCAACCATCTTCCCTAAGCTCCCTTGATGATAAGCTTGATTAATACTCCCCCTCAAACTTAGCCGGAGTGTTGGAATGAACGCTAAGTTTGGGAACCGGGACTACCACCTCATTAAAAACCTTACCAAGGAAAACCCAGTGGGACAAAACCTTGGTAAGGGAAAAAGAGTGTGGTCTTCCCGGAACAGGCAAGTATTATCAAGGTTGAGTAAGGTCTACTAACCCAAGTTTGCTGTGGATGTGGTTGCAAATTTTGAGGCTAGCAGCCTTGGTGAAGATGTCAGCCAACTGGTCTTCACTCTTGGTGTAACATGGAAGTATCACTCCTTCTATGATCTTCTCTCTAACTTTGTGGCAGTCAATCTCAATGTGCTTGGTCCTCTCGTGAAATACTGGATTGGTTGCTATATGAATGGCTGCCTGATTGTCACAATGCATTGTGATGGGACTTGAAGTTTCTATGCCAAGATCCTTGAGAAGAGCCTTCAACCAAACTAATTCATTTGTCAGCTTCCTCATTGCTCTATATTCTGACTCCGCACTTGAGCATGACACAACCTTCTGCTTCTTAGACTTCCAAGTTACTAGATTGCCTCCAATGAAAGTACAGTAGCCAGTTGTAGACTGTTAGATTTTAGGGATTATAAATGAGAGCTTTTGAGATAAACTAGAAGAAACACCATAGTAGAATATTAGAGAAGAATTTCTTATTGATCTTTGTGAAATACATAGCATATTTATAGGAGAATTACAAAGGAACCTAGGTTTAACTTTAATTTGAACTAGCCAATAGGAGTGTAGTCTTTGGGCATCCTTGACCATGCCAGCCTGTTTCCAGCCCCTTCCTTGACCAAATGGATAAGAAGGAAGACCAAGGACAAGGTGCCAATGCACCTGGACACTCAAGTGGCTTGGTGCATGGTCCAAACGTTTCCAAGCTTCTAGAAGACTCTCGAAGGCTTCCTCAAATGTTCCGGAGGCTCGCTAAGGTTGTACGGTCTTGTACGGCCTTGAACGGATCCGTACGGACTTGTACGGATCCGTACGGACTTGTACGGACACCCAAATCCAACCATCTTCCCTAAGCTCCCTTGATGATAAGCTTGATTAATACTCCCCCTCAAACTTAGCCGGAGTGTTGGAATGAAGGCTAAGTTTGGGAACCGGGACTACCACCTCATTAAAAACCTTACCAAGGAAAACCCAGTGGGACAAAACCTTGGTAAGGGAAAAAGAGTGTGGTCTTCCCGGAACAGGCAAGTATTATCAAGGATGAGTAAGGTCTACTAACCCAAGTTTGCTGTGGATGTGGTTGCAAATTTTGAGGCTAGCAGCCTTGGTGAAGATGTCAGCCAACTGGTCTTCACTCTTAGTGTAACATGGAAGTATCACTCCTTCTATGATCTTCTCTCTAACTTTGTGGCAGTCAATCTCAATGTGCTTGGTCCTCTCGTGAAATACTGGATTGGTTGCTATATGAATGGCTGCCTGATTGTCACAATGCATTGTGATGGGACTTGAAGTTTCTATGCCAAGATCCTTGAGAAGAGCCTTCAACCAAACTAATTCATTTGTCAGCTTCCTCATTGCTCTATATTCTGACTCCGCACTTGAGCATGACACAACCTTCTGCTTCTTAGACTTCCAAGTTACTAGATTGCCTCCAATGAAAGTACAGTAGCCAGTTGTAGACTGTTAGATTTTAGGGATTATAAATGAGAGCTTTTGAGATAAACTAGAAGAAACACTATAGTAGAATATTAGAGAAGAATTTCTTATTGATCTTTGTGAAATACATAGCATATTTATAGGAGAATTACAAGGGAACCTAGGTTTAACTTTAATTTGAACCAGCCAATAGGAGTGTAGTCTTTGGGCGTCCTTGACCATGCCAGCCTGTTTCCAGCCCCTTCCTTGACCAAATGGATAAGAAGAAAGACAAAGGACAAGGTGCCAATGCACTTGGACACTCAAGTGGCTTGGTGCATGGTCCAAACGTTTCCAAGCTTCTAGAAGACTCTCGAAGGCTTCCTCAAATGTTCCGGAGGCTCGCTAAGGTTGTACGGTCTTGTACGGCCTTGAACGGATCCGTACGGACTTGTACGGATCCGTACGGACTTGTACGGATCCGTACGGACTTGTACGGACACCCAAATCCAACCATCTTCCCTAAGCTCCCTTGATGATAAGCTTGATTAATACTCCCCCTCAAACTTAGCCGGAGTGTTGGAATGAACGCTAAGTTTGGGAACCGGGACTACCACCTCATTAAAAACCTTACCAAGGAAAACCCAGTGGGACAAAACCTTGGTAAGGGAAAAAGAGTGTGGTCTTCCCGGAACAGGCAAGTATTATCAAGGTTGAGTAAGGTCTACTAACCCAAGTTTGCTGTGGATGTGGTTGCAAATTTTGAGGCTAGCAGCCTTGGTGAAGATGTCAGCCAACTGGTCTTCACTCTTGGTGTAACATGGAAGTATCACTCCTTCTATGATCTTCTCTCTAACTTTGTGGCAGTCAATCTCAATGTGCTTGGTCCTCTCGTGAAATACTGGATTGGTTGCTATATGAATGGCTGCCTGATTGTCACAATGCATTGTGATGGGACTTGAAGTTTCTATGCCAAGATCCTTGAGAAGAGCCTTCAACCAAACTAATTCATTTGTCAGCTTCCTCATTGCTCTATATTCTGACTCCGCACTTGAGCATGACACAACCTTCTGCT
The DNA here is from genome assembly GCA_963922655.1 of Cardamine chenopodiifolia. Taxonomy (NCBI): domain Eukaryota; kingdom Viridiplantae; phylum Streptophyta; class Magnoliopsida; order Brassicales; family Brassicaceae; genus Cardamine; species Cardamine chenopodiifolia. The sequence goes on along the minus strand of OZ000486.1, from coordinate 8,029,984 downwards.
TCTTAGACTTCCAAGTTACTAGATTGCCTCCAATGAAAGTACAGTAGCCAGTTGTAGACTGTTAGATTTTAGGGATTATAAATGAGAGCTTTTGAGATAAACTAGAAGAAACACCATAGTAGAATATTAGAGAAGAATTTCTTATTGATCTTTGTGAAATACATAGCATATTTATAGGAGAATTACAAAGGAACCTAGGTTTAACTTTAATTTGAACCAGCCAATAGGAGTGTAGTCTTTGGGCATCCTTGACCATGCCAGCCTGTTTCCAGCCCCTTCCTTGACCAAATGGATAAGAAGGAAGACCAAGGACAAGGTGCCAATGCACCTGGACACTCAAGTGGCTTGGTGCATGGTCCAAACGTTTCCAAGCTTCTAGAAGACTCTCGAAGGCTTCCTCAAATGTTCCGGAGGCTCGCTAAGGTTGTACGGTCTTGTACGGCCTTGAACGGATCCGTACGGACTTGTACGGATCCGTAAGGACTTGTACGGACACCCAAATCCAACCATCTTCCCTAAGCTCCCTTGATGATAAGCTTGATTAATACTCCCCCTCAAACTTAGCCGGAGTGTTGGAATGAACGCTAAGTTTGGGAACCGGGACTACCACCTCATTAAAAACCTTACCAAGGAAAACCCAGTGGGAAAAAACCTTGGTAAGGGAAAAAGGGTGTGGTCTACCCGGAACAGGCAAGTATTATCAAGGATGAGTAAGGTCTACTAACCCAAGTTTGCTGTGGATGTGGTTGCAAACTTTTAGGCTAGCAGCCTTGGTGAAGATGTCAGCCAACTGGTCCTCACTCTTGGTGTAACATAGAAGTATCACTCCTTCTATGATCTTCTCTCTAATTTTGTGGCAGTCAATCTCAATGTGCTTGGTCCTCTCGTGAAATACTGGATTGGTTGCTATATGAATGGCTGCCTGATTGTCACAATGCATTGTGATGGGACTTGAAGTTTCTATGCCAAGATCCTTGAGAAGCGCCTTCAACCAAACTAATTCATTTGTCAGCTTCCTCATTGCTCTATATTCTGACTCCGCACTTGAGCATGACACAACCTTCTGCTTCTTAGACTTCCAAGTTACTAGATTGCCTCCAATGAAAGTACAGTAGCCAGTTGTAGACTGTTAGATTTTAGGGATTATAAATGAGAGCTTTTGAGATAAACTAGAAGAAACACCATAGTAGAATATTAGAGAAGAATTTCTTATTGATCTTTGTGAAATACATAGCATATTTATAGGAGAATTACAAGGGAACCTAGGTTTAACTTTAATTTGAACCAGCCAATAGGAGTGTAGTCTTTGGGCGTCCTTGACCATGCTAGCCTGTTTCCAGCCCCTTCCTTGACCAAATGGATAAGAAGGAAGACCAAGGACAAGGTGCCAATGCACCTGGACACTCAAGTGGCTTGGTGCATGGTCCAAACGTTTCCAAGCTTCTAGAAGACTCTCGAAGGCTTCCTCAAATGTTCCGGAGGCTCGCTAAGGTTGTACGGTCTTGTACGGCCTTGAACGGATCCGTACGGACTTGTACGAATCCGTACGGACTTGTACGGGCACCCAAATCCAACCATCTTCCCTAAGCTCCCTTGATGATAAGCTTGATTAATACTCCCCCTCAAATTTAGCCAGAGTGTTGGAATGAAGGCTAAGTTTGGGAACCGGGACTACCACCTCATTAAAAACCTTACCAAGGAAAACCCAGTGGGACAAAACCTTGGTAAGGGAAAAAGAGTGTGGTCTTCCCGGAACAGGCAAGTATTATCAAGGATGAGTAAGGTCTACTAACCCAAGTTTGCTGTGGATATGGTTGCAAACTTTGAGGCTAGCAGCCTTGGTGAAGATGTCAGCCAACTGGTCTTCACTCTTGGTGTAACATGGAAGTATCACTCCTTCTATGATCTTCTCTCTAACTTTGTGGCAGTCAATCTCAATGTGCTTGGTCCTCTCATGAAATACTGGATTGGTTGCTATATGAATGGCTGCCTGATTGTCACAATGCATTGTGATGGGACTTGAAGTTTCTATGCCAAGATCCTTGAGAAGAGCCTTCAACCAAACTAATTCATTTGTCAGCTTCCTCATTGCTCTATATTCTGACTCCGCACTTGAGCATGACACAACCTTCTGCTTCTTAGACTTCCAAGTTACTAGATTGCCTCCAATGAAAGTACAGTAGCCAGTTGTAGACTGTTAGATTTTAGGGATTATAAATGAGAGCTTTTGAGATAAACTAGAAGAAACACCATAGTAGAATATTAGAGAAGAATTTCTTATTGATCTTTGTGAAATACATAGCATATTTATAGGAGAATTACAAGGGAACCTAGGTTTAACTTTAATTTGAACCAGCCAATAGGAGTGTAGTCTTTGGGCGTCCTTGACCATGCCAGCCTGTTTCCAGCCCCTTCCTTGACCAAATGGATAAGAAGAAAGACCAAGGACAAGGTGCCAATGCACTTGGACACTCAAGTGGCTTGGTGCATGGTCCAAACGTTTCCAAGCTTCTAGAAGACTCTCGAAGGCTTCCTCAAATGTTCCGGAGGCTCGCTAAGGTTGTACGGTCTTGTACGGCCTTGAACGGATCCGTACGGACTTGTACGGATCCGTACGGACTTGTACGGATCCGTAAGGACTTGTACGGATCCGTACGGACTTGTACGGATCCGTACGGACTTGTACGGACACCCAAATCCAACCATCTTCCCTAAGCTCCCTTAATGATAAGCTTGATTAATACTCCCCCTCAAACTTAGCCGGAGTGTTGGAATGAACGCTAAGTTTGGGAACCGGGACTACCACCTCATTAAAAACCTTACCAAGGAAAACCCAGTGGGACAAAACCTTGGTAAGGGAAAAAGAGTGTGGTCTTCCCGGAACAGGCAAGTATTATCAAGGATGAGTAAGGTCTACTAACCCAAGTTTGCTGTGGATGTGGTTGCAAACTTTGAGGCTAGCAGCCTTGGTGAAGATGTCAGCCAACTGGTCTTCACTCTTGGTGTAACATGGAAGTATCACTCCTTCTATGATCTTCTCTCTAACTTTGTGGCAGTCAATCTCAATGTGCTTGGTCCTCTCGTGAAATACTGGATTGGTTGCTATATGAATGGCTGCCTGATTGTCACAATGCATTGTGATGGGACTTGAAGTTTCTATGCCAAGATCCTTGAGAAGAGCCTTCAACCAAACTAATTCATTTGTTAGCTTCCTCATTGCTCTATATTCTAACTCCGCACTTGAGCATGACACAACCTTCTGCTTCTTAGACTTCCAAGTTACTAGATTGCCTCCAATGAAAGTACAGTAGCCAGTTGTAGACTGTTAGATTTTAGGGATTATAAATGAGAGCTTTTGAGATAAACTAGAAGAAACACCATAGTAGAATATTAGAGAAGAATTTCTTATTGATCTTTGTGAAATACATAGCATATTTATAGGAGAATTACAAAGGAACCTAGGTTTAACTTTAATTTGAACCAGCCAATAGGAGTGTAGTCTTTGGGCATCCTTGACCATGCCAGCCTGTTTCCAGCCCCTTCCTTGACCAAATGGATAAGAAGGAAGACCAAGGACAAGGTGCCAATGCACCTGGACACTCAAGTGGCTTGGTGCATGGTCCAAACGTTTCCAAGCTTCTAGAAGACTCTCGAAGGCTTCCTCAAATGTTCCGGAGGCTCGCTAAGGTTGTACGGTCTTGTACGGCCTTGAACGGATCCGTACGGACTTGTACGGATCCGTAAGGACTTGTACGGACACCCAAATCCAACCATCTTCCCTAAGCTCCCTTGATGATAAGCTTGATTAATACTCCCCCTCAAACTTAGCCGGAGTGTTGGAATGAACGCTAAGTTTGGGAACCGGGACTACCACCTCATTAAAAACCTTACCAAGGAAAACCCAGTGGGAAAAAACCTTGGTAAGGGAAAAAGGGTGTGGTCTACCCGGAACAGGCAAGTATTATCAAGGATGAGTAAGGTCTACTAACCCAAGTTTGCTGTGGATGTGGTTGCAAACTTTTAGGCTAGCAGCCTTGGTGAAGATGTCAGCCAACTGGTCCTCACTCTTGGTGTAACATAGAAGTATCACTCCTTCTATGATCTTCTCTCTAATTTTGTGGCAGTCAATCTCAATGTGCTTGGTCCTCTCGTGAAATACTGGATTGGTTGCTATATGAATGGCTGCCTGATTGTCACAATGCATTGTGATGGGACTTGAAGTTTCTATGCTAAGATCCTTGAGAAGCGCCTTCAACCAAACTAATTCATTTGTCAGCTTCCTCATTGCTCTATATTCTGACTCCGCACTTGAGCATGACACAACCTTCTGCTTCTTAGACTTCCAAGTTACTAGATTGCATCCAATGAAAGTACAGTAGCCAGTTGTAGACTGTTAGATTTTAGGGATTATAAATGAGAGCTTTTGAGATAAACTAGAAGAAACACCATAGTAGAATATTAGAGAAGAATTTCTTATTGATCTTTGTGAAATACATAGCATATTTATAGGAGAATTACAAGGGAACCTAGGTTTAACTTTAATTTGAACCAGCCAATAGGAGTGTAGTCTTTGGGCGTCCTTGACCATGCTAGCCTGTTTCCAGCCCCTTCCTTGACCAAATGGATAAGAAGGAAGACCAAGGACAAGGTGCCAATGCACCTGGACACTCAAGTGGCTTGGTGCATGGTCCAAACGTTTCCAAGCTTCTAGAAGACTCTCGAAGGCTTCCTCAAATGTTCCGGAGGCTCGCTAAGGTTGTACGGTCTTGTACGGCCTTGAACGGATCCGTACGGACTTGTACGAATCCGTACGGACTTGTACGGGCACCCAAATCCAACCATCTTCCCTAAGCTCCCTTGATGATAAGCTTGATTAATACTCCCCCTCAAATTTAGCCAGAGTGTTGGAATGAAGGCTAAGTTTGGGAACCGGGACTACCACCTCATTAAAAACCTTACCAAGGAAAACCCAGTGGGACAAAACCTTGGTAAGGGAAAAAGAGTGTGGTCTTCCCGGAACAGGCAAGTATTATCAAGGATGAGTAAGGTCTACTAAACCAAGTTTGCTGTGGATATGGTTGCAAACTTTGAGGCTAGCAGCCTTGGTGAAGATGTCAGCCAACTGGTCTTCACTCTTGGTGTAACATGGAAGTATCACTCCTTCTATGATCTTCTCTCTAACTTTGTGGCAGTCAATCTCAATGTGCTTGGTCCTCTCGTGAAATACTGGATTGGTTGCTATATGAATGGCTGCCTGATTGTCACAATGCATTGTGATGGGACTTGAAGTTTCTATGCCAAGATCCTTGAGAAGAGCCTTCAACCAAACTAATTCATTTGTCAGCTTCCTCATTGCTCTATATTCTGACTCCGCACTTGAGCATGACACAACCTTCTGCTTCTTAGACTTCCAAGTTACTAGATTGCATCCAATGAAAGTACAGTAGCCAGTTGTAGACTGTTAGATTTTAGGGATTATAAATGAGAGCTTTTGAGATAAACTAGAAGAAACACCATAGTAGAATATTAGAGAAGAATTTCTTATTGATCTTTGTGAAATACATAGCATATTTATAGGAGAATTACAAGGGAACCTAGGTTTAACTTTAATTTGAACCAGCCAATAGGAGTGTAGTCTTTGGGCGTCCTTGACCATGCCAGCCTGTTTCCAGCCCCTTCCTTGACCAAATGGATAAGAAGAAAGACCAAGGACAAGGTGCCAATGCACTTGGACACTCAAGTGGCTTGGTGCATGGTCCAAACGTTTCCAAGCTTCTAGAAGACTCTAGAAGGCTTCCTCAAATGTTCCGGAGGCTCGCTAAGGTTGTACGGTCTTGTACAGCCTTGAACGGATCCGTACGGACTTGTACGGATCCGTACGGACTTGTACGGATCCGTAAGGACTTGTACGGATCCGTACGGACTTGTACGGATCCGTACGGACTTGTACGGATCCGTACGGACTTGTACGGATCCGTACGGACTTGTACGGACACCCAAATCCAACCATCTTCCCTAAGCTCCCTTAATGATAAGCTTGATTAATACTCCCCCTCAAACTTAGCCGGAGTGTTGGAATGAACGCTAAGTTTGGGAACCGGGACTACCACCTCATTAAAAACCTTACCAAGGAAAACCCAGTGGGACAAAACCTTGGTAAGGGAAAAAGAGTGTGGTCTTCCTGGAACAGGCAAGTATTATCAAGGATGAGTAAGGTCTACTAACCCAAGTTTGCTGTGGATGTGGTTGCAAACTTTGAGGCTAGCAGCCTTGGTGAAGATGTCAGCCAACTGGTCTTCACTCTTGGTGTAACATGGAAGTATCACTCCTTCTATGATCTTCTCTCTAACTTTGTGGCAGTCAATCTCAATGTGCTTGGTCCTCTCGTGAAATACTGGATTGGTTGCTATATGAATGGCTGCCTGATTGTCACAATGCATTGTGATGGGACTTGAAGTTTCTATGCCAAGATCCTTGAGAAGAGCCTTCAACCAAACTAATTCATTTGTTAGCTTCCTCATTGCTCTATATTCTGACTCCGCACTTGAGCATGACACAACCTTCTGCTTCTTAGACTTCCAAGTTACTAGATTGCCTCCAATGAAAGTACAGTAGCCAGTTGTAGACTGTTAGATTTTAGGGATTATAAATGAGAGCTTTTGAGATAAACTAGAAGAAACACCATAGTAGAATATTAGGGAAGAATTTCTTATTGATCTTTGTGAAATACATAGCATATTTATAGGAGAATTACAAGGGAACCTAGGTTTAACTTTAATTTGAACCAGCCAATAGGAGTGTAGTCTTTGGGCGTCCTTGACCATGCCAGCCTGTTTCCAGCCCCTTCCTTGACCAAATGGATAAGAAGAAAGACAAAGGACAAGGTGCCAATGCACTTGGACACTCAAGTGGCTTGGTGCATGGTCCAAACGTTTCCAAGCTTCTAGAAGACTCTCGAAGGCTTCCTCAAATGTTCCGGAGGCTCGCTAAGGTTGTACGGTCTTGTACGGCCTTGAACGGATCCGTACGGACTTGTACGGATCCGTACGGACTTGTACGGATCCGTACGGACTTGTACGGACACCCAAATCCAACCATCTTCCCTAAGCTCCTTTGATGATAAGCTTGATTAATACTCCCCCTCAAACTTAGCCGGAGTGTTGGAATGAACGCTAAGTTTGGGAACCGGGACTACCACCTCATTAAAAACCTTACCAAGGAAAACCCAGTGGGACAAAACCTTGGTAAGGGAAAAAGAGTGTGGTCTTCCCGGAACAGGCAAGTATTATCAAGGTTGAGTAAGGTCTACTAACCCAAGTTTGCTGTGGATGTGGTTGCAAATTTTGAGACTAGCAGCCTTGGTGAAGATGTCAGCCAACTGGTCTTCACTCTTGGTGTAACATGGAAGTATCACTCCTTCTATGATCTTCTCTCTAACTTTGTGGCAGTCAATCTCAATGTGCTTGGTCCTCTCGTGAAATACTGGATTGGTTGCTATATGAATGGCTGCCTGATTGTCACAATGCATTGTGATGGGACTTGAAGTTTCTATGCCAAGATCCTTGAGAAGAGCCTTCAACCAAACTAATTCATTTGTCAGCTTCCTCATTGCTCTATATTCTGACTCCGCACTTGAGCATGACACAACCTTCTGCTTCTTAGACTTCCAAGTTACTAGATTGCCTCCAATGAAAGTACAGTAGCCAGTTGTAGACTGTTAGATTTTAGGGATTATAAATGAGAGCTTTTGAGATAAACTAGAAGAAACACCATAGTAGAATATTAGAGAAGAATTTCTTATTGATCTTTGTGAAATACATAGCATATTTATAGGAGAATTACAAAGGAACCTAGGTTTAACTTTAGTTTGAACCAGCCAATAGGAGTGTAGTCTTTGGGCATCCTTGACCATGCCAGCCTGTTTCCAGCCCCTTCCTTGACCAAATGGATAAGAAGGAAGACCAAGGACAAGGTGCCAATGCACCTGGACACTCAAGTGGCTTGGTGCATGGTCCAAACGTTTCCAAGCTTCTAGAAGACTCTCGAAGGCTTCCTCAAATGTTCCGGAGGCTCGCTAAGGTTGTACGGTCTTGTACGGCCTTGAACGGATCCGTACGGACTTGTACGGATCCGTAAGGACTTGTACGGACACCCAAATCCAACCATCTTCCCTAAGCTCCCTTGATGATAAGCTTGATTAATACTCCCCCTCAAACTTAGCCGGAGTGTTGGAATGAACGCTAAGTTTGGGAACCGGGACTACCACCTCATTAAAAACCTTACCAAGGAAAACCCAGTGGGACAAAACCTTGGTAAGGGAAAAAGGGTGTGGTCTACCCGGAACAGGCAAGTATTATCAAGGATGAGTAAGGTCTACTAACCCAAGTTTGCTGTGGATGTGGTTGCAAACTTTTAGGCTAGCAGCCTTGGTGAAGATGTCAGCCAACTGGTCTTCACTCTTGGTGTAACATAGAAGTATCACTCCTTCTATGATCTTCTCTCTAATTTTGTGGCAGTCAATCTCAATGTGCTTGGTCCTTTCGTGAAATACTGGATTGGTTGCTATATGAATGGCTGCCTGATTGTCACAATGCATTGTGATGGGACTTGAAGTTTCTATGCCAAGATCCTTGAGAAGCGCCTTCAACCAAACTAATTCATTTGTCAGCTTCCTCATTGCTCTATATTCTGACTCCGCACTTGAGCATGACACAACCTTCTGCTTCTTAGACTTCCAAGTTACTAGATTGCCTCCAATGAAAGTACAGTAGCCAGTTGTAGACTGTTAGATTTTAGGGATTATAAATGAGAGCTTTTGAGATAAACTAGAAGAAACACCATAGTAGAATATTAGAGAAGAATTTCTTATTGATTTTTGTGAAATACATAGCATATTTATAGGAGAATTACAAGGGAACCTAGGTTTAACTTTAATTTGAACCAGCCAATAGGAGTGTAGTCTTTGGGCGTCCTTGACCATGCTAGCCTGTTTCCAGCCCCTTCCTTGACCAAATGGATAAGAAGGAAGACCAAGGACAAGGTGCCAATGCACCTGGACACTCAAGTGGCTTGGTGCATGGTCCAAACGTTTCCAAGCTTCTAGAAGACTCTCGAAGGCTTCCTCAAATGTTCCGGAGGCTCGCTAAGGTTGTACGGTCTTGTACGGCCTTGAACGGATCCGTACGGACTTGTACGAATCCGTACGGACTTGTACGGGCACCCAAATCCAACCATCTTCCCTAAGCTCCCTTGATGATAAGCTTGATTAATACTCCCCCTCAAATTTAGCCAGAGTGTTGGAATGAAGGCTAAGTTTGGGAACCGGGACTACCACCTCATTAAAAACCTTACCAAGGAAAACCCAGTGGGACAAAACCTTGGTAAGGGAAAAAGAGTGTGGTCTTCCCGGAACAGGCAAGTATTATCAAGGATGAGTAAGGTCTACTAACCCAAGTTTGCTGTAGATGTGGTTGCAAACTTTGAGGCTAGCAGCCTTGGTGAAGATGTCAGCCAACTGGTCTTCACTCTTGGTGTAACATGGAAGTATCACTCCTTCTATGATCTTCTCTCTAACTTTGTGGCAGTCAATCTCAATGTGCTTGGTCCTCTCGTGAAATACTGGATTGGTTGCTATATGAATGGCTGCCTGATTGTCACAATGCATTGTGATGGGACTTAAAGTTTCTATGCTAAGATCCTTGAGAAGAGCCTTCAACCAAACTAATTCATTTGTCAGCTTCCTCATTGCTCTATATTCTGACTCCGCACTTGAGCATGACACAACCTTCTGCTTCTTAGACTTCCAAGTTACTAGATTGCCTCCAATGAAAGTACAGTAGCCAGTTGTAGACTGTTAGATTTTAGGGATTATAAATGAGAGCTTTTGAGATAAACTAGAAGAAACACCATAGTAGAATATTAGAGAAGAATTTCTTATTGATTTTTGTGAAATACATAGCATATTTATAGGAGAATTACAAGGGAACCTAGGTTTAACTTTAATTTGAACCAGCCAATAGGAGTGTAGTCTTTGGGCGTCCTTGACCATGCTAGCCTGTTTCCAGCCCCTTCCTTGACCAAATGGATAAGAAGGAAGACCAAGGACAAGGTGCCAATGCACCTGGACACTGAAGTGGCTTGGTGCATGGTCCAAACGTTTCCAAGCTTCTAGAAGACTCTCGAAGGCTTCCTCAAATGTTCCGGAGGCTCGCTAAGGTTGTACGGTCTTGTACGGCCTTGAACGGATCCGTACGGACTTGTACGAATCCGTACGGACTTGTACGGGCACCCAAATCCAACCATCTTCCCTAAGCTCCCTTGATGATAAGCTTGATTAATACTCCCCCTCAAATTTAGCCAGAGTGTTGGAATGAAGGCTAAGTTTGGGAACCGGGACTACCACCTCATTAAAAACCTTACCAAGGAAAACCCAGTGGGACAAAACCTTGGTAAGGGAAAAAGAGTGTGGTCTTCCCGGAACAGGCAAGTATTATCAAGGATGAGTAAGGTCTACTAACCCAAGTTTGCTGTAGATGTGGTTGCAAACTTTGAGGCTAGCAGCCTTGGTGAAGATGTCAGCCAACTGGTCTTCACTCTTGGTGTAACATGGAAGTATCACTCCTTCTATGATCTTCTCTCTAACTTTGTGGCAGTCAATCTCAATGTGCTTGGTCCTCTCGTGAAATACTGGATTGGTTGCTATATGAATGGCTGCCTGATTGTCACAATGCATTGTGATGGGACTTAAAGTTTCTATGCTAAGATCCTTGAGAAGAGCCTTCAACCAAACTAATTCATTTGTCAGCTTCCTCATTGCTCTATATTCTGACTCCGCACTTGAGCATGACACAACCTTCTGCTTCTTAGACTTCCAAGTTACTAGATTGCCTCCAATGAAAGTACAGTAGCCAGTTGTAGACTGTTAGATTTTAGGGATTATAAATGAGAGCTTTTGAGATAAACTAGAAGAAACACCATAGTAGAATATTAGAGAAGAATTTCTTATTGATCTTTGTGAAATACATAGCATATTTATAGGAGAATTACAAGGGAACCTAGGTTTAACTTTAATTTGAACCAGCCAATAGAAGTGTAGTCTTTGGGCGTCCTTGACCATGCCAGCCTGTTTCCAGCCCCTTCCTTGACCAAATGGATAAGAAGAAAGACCAAGGACAAGGTGCCAATGCACTTGGACACTCAAGTGGCTTGGTGCATGGTCCAAACGTTTCCAAGCTTCTAGAAGACTCTCGAAGGCTTCCTCAAATGTTCCGGAGGCTCGCTAAGGTTGTACGGTCTTGTACGGCCTTGAACGGATCCGTACGGACTTGTACGGATCCGTACGGACTTGTACGGATCCGTACGGACTTGTACGGATCCGTACGGACTTGTACGGATCCGTACGGACTTGTACGGACACCCAAATCCAACCATCTTCCCTAAGCTCCCTTGATGATAAGCTTGATTAATACTCCCCCTCAAACTTAGCCGGAGTGTTGGAATGAAGGCTAAGTTTGGGAACCGGGACTACCACCTCATTAAAAACCTTACCAAGGAAAACCCAGTGGGACAAAACCTTGGTAAGGGAAAAAGAGTGTGGTCTTCCCGGAACAGGCAAGTATTATCAAGGATGAGTAAGGTCTACTAACCCAAGTTTGCTGTGGATGTGGTTGCAAACTTTGAGGCTAGCAGCCTTGGTGAAGATGTCAGCCAACTGGTCTTCACTCTTGGTGTAACATGGAAGTATCACTCCTTCTATGATCTTCTCTCTAACTTTGTGGCAGTCAATCTCAATGTGCTTGGTCCTCTCGTGAAATACTGGATTGGTTGCTATATGAATGGCTGCCTGATTGTCACAATGCATTGTGATGGGACTTGAAGTTTCTATGCCAAGATCCTTGAGAAGAGCCTTCAACCAAACTAATTCATTTGTCAGCTTCCTCATTGCTCTATATTCTGACTCCGCACTTGAGCATGACACAACCTTCTGCTTCTTAGACTTCCAAGTTACTAGATTGCCTCCAATGAAAGTACAGTAGCCAGTTGTAGACTGTTAGATTTTAGGGATTATAAATGAGAGCTTTTGAGATAAACTAGAAGAAACACCATAGTAGAATATTAGAGAAGAATTTCTTATTGATCTTTGTGAAATACATAGCATATTTATAGGAGAATTACAAAGGAACCTAGGTTTAACTTTAATTTGAACCAGCCAATAGGAGTGTAGTCTTTGGGCATCCTTGACCATGCCAGCCTGTTTCCAGCCCCTTCCTTGACCAAATGGATAAGAAGGAAGACCAAGGACAAGGTGCCAATGCACCTGGACACTCAAGTGGCTTGGTGCATGGTCCAAACGTTTCCAAGCTTCTAGAAGACTCTCGAAGGCTTCCTCAAATGTTCCGGAGGCTCGCTAAGGTTGTACGGTCTTGTACGGCCTTGAACGGATCCGTACGGACTTGTACGGATCCGTAAGGACTTGTACGGACACCCAAATCCAACCATCTTCCCTAAGCTCCCTTGATGATAAGCTTGATTAATACTCCCCCTCAAACTTAGCCGGAGTGTTGGAATGAACGCTAAGTTTGGGAACCGGGACTACCACCTCATTAAAAACCTTACCAAGGAAAACCCAGTGGGACAAAACCTTGGTAAGGGAAAAAGGGTGTGGTCTTCCCGGAACAGGCAAGTATTATCAAGGATGAGTAAGGTCTACTAACCCAAGTTTGCTGTGGATGTGGTTGCAAACTTTTAGGCTAGCAGCCTTGGTGAAGATGTCAGCCAACTGGTCTTCACTCTTGGTGTAACATAGAAGTATCACTCCTTCTATGATCTTCTCTCTAATTTTGTGGCAGTCAATCTCAATGTGCTTGGTCCTCTCGTGAAATACTGGATTGGTTGCTATATGAATGGCTGCCTGATTGTCACAATGCATTGTGATGGGACTTGAAGTTTCTATGCCAAGATCCTTGAGAAGAGCCTTCAACCAAACTAATTCATTTGTCAGCTTCCTCATTGCTCTATATTCTGACTCCGCACTTGAGCATGACACAACCTTCTGCTTCTTAGACTTCCAAGTTACTAGATTGCCTCCAATGAAAGTACAGTAGCCAGTTGTAGACTGTTAGATTTTAGGGATTATAAATGAGAGCTTTTGAGATAAACTAGAAGAAACACCATAGTAGAATATTAGAGAAGAATTTCTTATTGATTTTTGTGAAATACATAGCATATTTATAGGAGAATTACAAGGGAACCTAGGTTTAACTTTAATTTGAACCAGCCAATAGGAGTGTAGTCTTTGGGCGTCCTTGACCATGCTAGCCTGTTTCCAGCCCCTTCCTTGACCAAATGGATAAGAAGGAAGACCAAGGACAAGGTGCCAATGCACCTGGACACTGAAGTGGCTTGGTGCATGGTCCAAACGTTTCCAAGCTTCTAGAAGACTCTCGAAGGCTTCCTCAAATGTTCCGGAGGCTCGCTAAGGTTGTACGGTCTTGTACGGCCTTGAACGGATCCGTACGGACTTGTACGAATCCGTACGGACTTGTACGGGCACCCAAATCCAACCATCTTCCCTAAGCTCCCTTGATGATAAGCTTGATTAATACTCCCCCTCAAATTTAGCCAGAGTGTTGGAATGAAGGCTAAGTTTGGGAACCGGGACTACCACCTCATTAAAAACCTTACCAAGGAAAACCCAGTGGGACAAAACCTTGGTAAGGGAAAAAGAGTGTGGTCTTCCCGGAACAGGCAAGTATTATCAAGGATGAGTAAGGTCTACTAACCCAAGTTTGCTGTAGATGTGGTTGCAAACTTTGAGGCTAGCAGCCTTGGTGAAGATGTCAGCCAACTGGTCTTCACTCTTGGTGTAACATGGAAGTATCACTCCTTCTATGATCTTCTCTCTAACTTTGTGGCAGTCAATCTCAATGTGCTTGGTCCTCTCGTGAAATACTGGATTGGTTGCTATATGAATGGCTGCCTGATTGTCACAATGCATTGTGATGGGACTTAAAGTTTCTATGCTAAGATCCTTGAGAAGAGCCTTCAACCAAACTAATTCATTTGTCAGCTTCCTCATTGCTCTATATTCTGACTCCGCACTTGAGCATGACACAACCTTCTGCTTCTTAGACTTCCAAGTTACTAGATTGCCTCCAATGAAAGTACAGTAGCCAGTTGTAGACTGTTAGATTTTAGGGATTATAAATGAGAGCTTTTGAGATAAACTAGAAGAAACACCATAGTAGAATATTAGAGAAGAATTTCTTATTGATCTTTGTGAAATACATAGCATATTTATAGGAGAATTACAAGGGAACCTAGGTTTAACTTTAATTTGAACCAGCCAATAGAAGTGTAGTCTTTGGGCGTCCTTGACCATGCCAGCCTGTTTCCAGCCCCTTCCTTGACCAAATGGATAAGAAGAAAGACCAAGGACAAGGTGCCAATGCACTTGGACACTCAAGTGGCTTGGTGCATGGTCCAAACGTTTCCAAGCTTCTAGAAGACTCTCGAAGGCTTCCTCAAATGTTCCGGAGGCTCGCTAAGGTTGTACGGTCTTGTACGGCCTTGAACGGATCCGTACGGACTTGTACGGATCCGTACGGACTTGTACGGATCCGTACGGACTTGTAAGGATCCGTACGGACTTGTACGGATCCGTACGGACTTGTACGGACACCCAAATCCAACCATCTTCCCTAAGCTCCCTTGATGATAAGCTTGATTAATACTCCCCCTCAAACTTAGCCGGAGTGTTGGAATGAACGCTAAGTTTGGGAACCGGGACTACCACCTCATTAAAAACCTTACCAAGGAAAACCCAGTGGGACAAAACCTTGGTAAGAGAAAAAGAGTGTGGTCTTCCCGGAACAGGCAAGTATTATCAAGGATGAGTAAGGTCTACTAACCCAAGTTTGCTGTGGATGTGGTTGCAAACTTTGAGGCTAGCAGCCTTGGTGAAGATGTCAGCCAACTGGTCTTCACTCTTGGTGTAACATGGAAGTATCACTCCTTCTATGATCTTCTCTCTAACTTTGTGGCAGTCAATCTCAATGTGCTTGGTCCTCTCGTGAAATACTGGATTGGTTGCTATATGAATGGCTGCCTGATTGTCACAATGCATTGTGATGGGACTTGAAGTTTCTATGCCAAGATCCTTGAGAAGAGCCTTCAACCAAACTAATTCATTTGTCAGCTTCCTCATTGCTCTATATTCTGACTCCGCACTTGAGCATGACACAACCTTCTGCTTCTTAGACTTCCAAGTTACTAGATTGCCTCCAATGAAAGTACAGTAGCCAGTTGTAGACTGTTAGATTTTAGGGATTATAAATGAGAGCTTTTGAGATAAACTAGAAGAAACACCATAGTAGAATATTAGAGAAGAATTTCTTATTGATCTTTGTGAAATACATAGCATATTTATAGGAGAATTACAAGGGAACCTAGGTTTAACTTTAATTTGAACCAGCCAATAGAAGTGTAGTCTTTGGGCGTCCTTGACCATGCCAGCCTGTTTCCAGCCCCTTCCTTGACCAAATGGATAAGAAGAAAGACCAAGGACAAGGTGCCAATGCACTTGGACACTCAAGTGGCTTGGTGCATGGTCCAAACGTTTCCAAGCTTCTAGAAGACTCTCGAAGGCTTCCTCAAATGTTCCGGAGGCTCGCTAAGGTTGTACGGTCTTGTACGGCCTTGAACGGATCCGTACGGACTTGTACGGATCCGTACGGACTTGTACGGATCCGTACGGACTTGTACGGACACCCAAATCCAACCATCTTCCCTAAGCTCCCTTGATGATAAGCTTGATTAATACTCCCCCTCAAACTTAGCCGGAGTGTTGGAATGAACGCTAAGTTTGGGAACCGGGACTACCACCTCATTAAAAACCTTACCAAGGAAAACCCAGTGGGACAAAACCTTGGTAAGGGAAAAAGAGTGTGGTCTTCCCGGAACAGGCAAGTATTATCAAGGATGAGTAAGGTCTACTAACCCAAGTTTGCTGTGGATGTGGTTGCAAATTTTGAGGCTAGCAGCCTTGGTGAAGATGTCAGCCAACTGGTCTTCACTCTTGGTGTAACATGGAAGTATCACTCCTTCTATGATCTTCTCTCTAACTTTGTGGCAGTCAATCTCAATGTGCTTGGTCCTCTCGTGAAATACTGGATTGGTTGCTATATGAATGGCTGCCTGATTGTCACAATGCATTGTGATGGGACTTGAAGTTTCTATGCCAAGATCCTTGAGAAGAGCATTCAACCAAACTAATTCATTTGTCAGCTTCCTCATTGCTCTATATTCTGACTCCGCACTTGAGCATGACACAACCTTCTGCTTCTTAGACTTCCAAGTTACTAGATTGCCTCCAATGAAAGTACAGTAGCCAGTTGTAGACTGTTAGATTTTAGGGATTATAAATGAGAGCTTTTGAGATAAACTAGAAGAAACACCATAGTAGAATATTAGAGAAGAATTTCTTATTGATCTTTGTGAAATACATAGCATATTTATAGGAGAATTACAAGGGAACCTAGGTTTAACTTTAATTTGAACCAGCCAATAGGAGTGTAGTCTTTGGGCATCCTTGACCATGCCAGCCTGTTTCCAGCCCCTTCCTTGACCAAATGGATAAGAAGGAAGACCAAGGACAAGGTGCCAATGCACCTGGACACTCAAGTGGCTTGGTGCATGGTCCAAACGTTTCCAAGCTTCTAGAAGACTCTCGAAGGCTTCCTCAAATGTTCCGGAGGCTCGCTAAGGTTGTACGGTCTTGTACGGCCTTGAACGGATCCGTACGGACTTGTACGGATCCGTAAGGACTTGTACGGACACCCAAATCCAACCATCTTCCCTAAACTCCCTTGATGATAAGCTTGATTAATACTCCCCCTCAAACTTAGCCGGAGTGTTGGAATGAAGGCTAGGTTTGGGAACCGGGACTACCACCTCATTAAAAACCTTACCAAGGAAAACCCAGTGGGACAAAGCCTTGGTAAGGGAAAAAGAGTGTGGTCTACCCGGAACAGGCAAGTATTATCAAGGATGAGTAAGGTCTACTAACCCAAGTTTGCTGTGGATGTGGTTGCAAACTTTTAGGCTAGCAGCCTTGGTGAAGATGTCAGCCAACTGGTCTTCACTCTTGGTGTAACATAGAAGTATCACTCCTTCTATGATCTTCTCTCTAACTTTGTGGCAGTCAATCTCAATGTGCTTGGTCCTCTCGTGAAATACTGGATTGGTTGCTATATGAATGGCTGCCTGATTGTCACAATGCATTGTGATGGGACTTGAAGTTTCTATGCCAAGATCCTTGAGAAGCGCCTTCAACCAAACTAATTCATTTGTCAGCTTCCTCATTGCTCTATATTCTGACTCCGCACTTGAGCATGACACAACCTTCTGCTTCTTAGACTTCCAAGTTACTAGATTGCCTCCAATGAAAGTACAGTAGCCAGTTGTAGACTGTTAGATTTTAGGGATTATAAATGAGAGCTTTTGAGATAAACTAGAAGAAACACCATAGTAGAATATTAGAGAAGAATTTCTTATTGATCTTTGTGAAATACATAGCATATTTATAAGAGAATTACAAGGGAACCTAGGTTTAACTTTAATTTGAACCAGCCAATAGGAGTGTAGTCTTTGGGCGTCCTTGACCATGCTAGCCTGTTTCCAGCCCCTTCCTTGACCAAATGGATAAGAAGGAAGACCAAGGACAAGGTGCCAATGCACCTGGACACTCAAGTGGCTTGGTGCATGGTCCAAACGTTTCCAAGCTTCTAGAAGACTCTCGAAGGCTTCCTCAAATGTTCCGGAGGCTCGCTAAGGTTGTACGGTCTTGTACGGCCTTGAACGGATCCGTACGGACTTGTACGGATCCGTACGGACTTGTACGGGCACCCAAATCCAACCATCTTCCCTAAGCTCCCTTGATGATAAGCTTGATTAATACTCCCCCTCAAATTTAGCCAGAGTGTTGGAATGAAGGCTAAGTTTGGGAACCGGGACTACCACCTCATTAAAAACCTTACCAAGGAAAACCCAGTGGGACAAAACCTTGGTAAGGGAAAAAGAGTGTGGTCTTCCCGGAACAGGCAAGTATTATCAAGGATGAGTAAGGTCTACTAACCCAAGTTTGCTGTGGATGTGGTTGCAAACTTTGAGGCTAGCAGCCTTGGTGAAGATGTCAGCCAACTGGTCTTCACTCTTGGTGTAACATGGAAGTATCACTCCTTCTATGATCTTCTCTCTAACTTTGTGGCAGTCAATCTCAATGTGCTTGGTCCTCTCGTGAAATACTGGATTGGTTGCTATATGAATGGCTGCCTGATTGTCACAATGCATTGTGATGGGACTTGAAGTTTCTATGCCAAGATCCTTGAGAAGAGCCTTCAACCAAACTAATTCATTTGTCAGCTTCCTCATTGCTCTATATTCTGACTCCGCACTTGAGCATGACACAACCTTCTGCTTCTTAGACTTCCAAGTTACTAGATTGCCTCCAATGAAAGTACAGTAGCCAGTTGTAGACTGTTAGATTTTAGGGATTATAAATGAGAGCTTTTGAGATAAACTAGAAGAAACACCATAGTAGAATATTAGAGAAGAATTTCTTATTGATCTTTGTGAAATACATAGCATATTTATAGGAGAATTACAAGGGAACCTAGGTTTAACTTTAATTTGAACCAGCCAATAGGAGTGTAGTCTTTGGGCGTCCTTGACCATGCCAGCCTGTTTCCAGCCCCTTCCTTGACCAAATGGATAAGAAGAAAGACCAAGGACAAGGTGCCAATGCACTTGGACACTCAAGTGGCTTGGTGCATGGTCCAAACGTTTCCAAGCTTCTAGAAGACTCTCGAAGGCTTCCTCAAATGTTCCGGAGGCTCGCTAAGGTTGTACGGTCTTGTACGGCCTTGAACGGATTCGTACGGACTTGTACGGATCCGTACGGACTTGTACGGATCCGTACGGACTTGTACGGACACCCAAATCCAACCATCTTCCCTAAGCTCCCTTGATGATAAGCTTGATTAATACTCCCCCTCAAACTTAGCCGGAGTGTTGGAATGAACGCTAAGTTTGGGAACCGGGACTACCACCTCATTAAAAACCTTACCAAGGAAAACCCAGTGGGACAAAACCTTGGTAAGGGAAAAAGAGTGTGGTCTTCCCGGAACAGGCAAGTATTATCAAGGATGAGTAAGGTCTACTAACCCAAGTTTGCTGTGGATGTGGTTGCAAACTTTGAGGCTAGCAGCCTTGGTGAAGATGTCAGCCAACTGGTCTTCACTCTTGGTGTAACATGGAAGTATCACTCCTTCTATGATCTTCTCTCTAACTTTGTGGCAGTCAATCTCAATGTGCTTGGTCCTCTCGTGAAATACTGGATTGGTTGCTATATGAATGGCTGCCTGATTGTCACAATGCATTGTGATGGGACTTGAAGTTTCTATGCCAAGATCCTTGAGAAAAGCCTTCAACCAAACTAATTCATTTGTCAGCTTCCTCATTGCTCTATATTCTGACTCCGCACTTGAGCATGACACAACCTTCTGCTTCTTAGACTTCCAAGTTACTAGATTGCCTCCAATGAAAGTACAGTAGCCAGTTGTAGACTGTTAGATTTTAGGGATTATAAATGAGAGCTTTTGAGATAAACTAGAAGAAACACCATAGTAGAATATTAGAGAAGAATTTCTTATTGATCTTTGTGAAATACATAGCATATTTATAGGAGAATTACAAGGGAACCTAGGTTTAACTTTAATTTGAACCAGCCAATAGAAGTGTAGTCTTTGGGCGTCCTTGACCATGCCAGCCTGTTTCCAGCCCCTTCCTTGACCAAATGGATAAGAAGAAAGACCAAGGACAAGGTGCCAATGCACTTGGACACTCAAGTGGCTTGGTGCATGGTCCAAACGTTTCCAAGCTTCTAGAAGACTCTCGAAGGCTTCCTCAAATGTTCCGGAGGCTCGCTAAGGTTGTACGGTCTTGTACGGCCTTGAACGGATCCGTACGGACTTTTACGGATCCGTACGGACTTGTACGGACACCCAAATCCAACCATCTTCCCTAAGCTCCCTTGATGATAAGCTTGATTAATACTCCCCCTCAAACTTAGCCGGAGTGTTGGAATGAAGGCTAAGTTTGGGAACCGGGACTACCACCTCATTAAAAACCTTACCAAGGAAAACCCAGTGGGACAAAACCTTGGTAAGGGAAAAAGAGTGTGGTCTTCCCGGAACAGGCAAGTATTATCAAGGATGAGTAAGGTCTACTAACCCAAGTTTGCTGTGGATGTGGTTGCAAACTTTGAGGCTAGCAGCCTTGGTGAAGATGTCAGCCAACTGGTCTTCACTCTTGGTGTAACATGGAAGTATCACTCATTCTATGATCTTCTCTCTAACTTTGTGGCAGTCAATCTCAATGTGCTTGGTCCTCTCGTGAAATACTGGATTGGTTGCTATATGAATGGCTGCCTGATTGTCACAATGCATTGTGATGGGACTTGAAGTTTCTATGCCAAGATCCTTGAGAAGAGCCTTCAACCAAACTAATTCATTTGTCAGCTTCCTCATTGCTCTATATTCTGACTCCGCACTTGAGCATGACACAACCTTCTGCTTCTTAGACTTCCAAGTTACTAGATTGCCTCCAATGAAAGTACAGTAGCCAGTTGTAGACTGTTAGATTTTAGGGATTATAAATGCGAGCTTTTGAGATAAACTAGAAGAAACACCAAAGTAGAATATTAGAGAAGAATTTCTTATTGATCTTTGTGAAATACATAGCATATTTATAGGAGAATTACAAGGGAACCTAGGTTTAACTTTAATTTGAACCAGCCAATAGGAGTGTAGTCTTTGGGCGTCCTTGACCATGCCAGCCTGTTTCCAGCCCCTTCCTTGACCAAATGGATAAGAAGGAAGACCAAGGACAAGGTGCCAATGCACCTGGACACTCAAGTGGCTTGGTGCATGGTCCAAACGTTTCCAAGCTTCTAGAAGACTCTCGAAGGCTTCCTCAAATGTTCCGGAGGCTCGCTAAGGTTGTACGGTCTTGTACGGCCTTGAACGGATCCGTACGGACTTGTACGGATCCGTACGGACTTGTACGGACACCCAAATCCAACCATCTTCCCTAAGCTCCCTTGATGATAAGCTTGATTAATACTCCCCCTCAAACTTAGCCGGAGTGTTGGAATGAAGGCTAAGTTTGGGAACCGGGACTACCACCTCATTAAAAACCTTACCAAGGAAAACCCAGTGGGACAAAACCTTGGTAAGGGAAAAAGAGTGTGGTCTTCCCGGAACAGGCAAGTATTATCAAGGATGAGTAAGGTCTACTAACCCAAGTTTGCTGTGGATGTGGTTGCAAACTTTGAGGCTAGCAGTCTTGGTGAAGATGTCAGCCAACTGGTCTTCACTCTTGGTGTAACATAGAAGTATCACTCTTTCTATGATCTTCTCTCTAACTTTGTGGCAGTCAATCTCAATGTGCTTGGTCCTCTCGCGAAATACTGGATTGGTTGCTATATGAATGGCTGCCTGATTGTCACAATGCATTGTGATGGGACTTGAAGTTTCTATGCCAAGATCCTTGAGAAGAGCCTTCAACCAAACTAATTCATTTGTCAGCTTCCTCATTGCTCTATATTCTGACTCCGCACTTGAGCATGACACAACCTTCTGCTTCTTAGACTTCCAAGTTACTAGATTGCCTCCAATGAAAGTACAGTAGCCAGTTGTAGACTGTTAGATTTTAGGGATTATAAATGAGAGCTTTTGAGATAAACTAGAAGAAACACCATAGTAGAATATTAGAGAAGAATTTCTTATTGATCTTTGTGAAATACATAGCATATTTATAGGAGAATTACAAGGGAACCTAGGTTTAACTTTAATTTGAACCAGCCAATAGGAGTGTAGTCTTTGGGCGTCCTTGACCATGCCAGCCTGTTTCCAGCCCCTTCCTTGACCAAATGGATAAGAAGGAAGACCAAGGACAAGGTGCCAATGCACCTGGACACTCAAGTGGCTTGGTGCATGGTCTAAACGTTTCCAAGCTTCTATAAGACTCTCGAAGGCTTCCTCAAATGTTCCGGAGGCTCGCTAAGGTTGTACGGTCTTGTACGGCCTTGAACGGATCCGTACGGACTTGTACGGATCCGTACGGACTTGTACGGACACCCAAATCCAACCATCTTCCCTAAGCTCCCTTGATGATAAGCTTGATTAATACTCCCCCTCAAACTTAGCCGGAGTGTTGGAATGAAGGCTAAGTTTGGGAACCGGGACTACCACCTCATTAAAAACCTTACCAAGGAAAACCCAGTGGGACAAAACCTTGGTAAAGGAAAAAGAGTGTGGTCTTCCCGGAACAGGCAAGTATTATCAAGGATGAGTAAGGTCTACTAACCAAAGTTTGTTGTAGATGTGGTTGCAAACTTTGAGGCTAGCAGCCTTGGTGAAGATGTCAGCCAACTGGTCTTCACTCTTGGTGTAACATGGAAGTATCACTCATTCTATGATCTTCTCTCTAACTTTGTGGCAGTCAATCTCAATGTGCTTGGTCCTCTCGTGAAATACTGGATTGGTTGCTATATGAATGGCTGCCTGATTGTCACAATGCATTGTGATGGGACTTGAAGTTTCTATGCTAAGATCCTTGAGAAGAGCCTTCAACCAAACTAATTCATTTGTCAGCTTCCTCATTGCTCTATATTCTGACTCCGCACTTGAGCATGACACAACCTTCTGCTTCTTAGACTTCCAAGTTACTAGATTGCCTCCAATGAAAGTACAGTAGCCAGTTGTAGACTGTTAGATTTTAGGGATTATAAATGAGAGCTTTTGAGATAAACTAGAAGAAACACCATAGTAGAATATTAGAGAAGAATTTCTTATTGATCTTTGTGAAATACATAGCATATTTATAGGAGAATTACAAGGGAACCTAGGTTTAACTTTAATTTGAACCAGCCAATAGGAGTGTAGTCTTTGGGCGTCCTTGACCATGCCAGCCTGTTTCCAGCCCCTTCCTTGACCAAATGGATAAGAAGAAAGACCAAGGACAAGGTGCCAATGCACTTGGACACTCAAGTGGCTTGGTGCATGGTCCAAACGTTTCCAAGCTTCTAGAAGACTCTCGAAGGCTTCCTCAAATGTTCCGGAGGCTCGCTAAGGTTGTACGGTCTTGTACGGCCTTGAACGGATTCGTACGGACTTGTACGGATCCGTACGGACTTGTACGGATCCGTACGGACTTGTACGGACACCCAAATCCAACCATCTTCCCTAAGCTCCCTTGATGATAAGCTTGATTAATACTCCCCCTCAAACTTAGCCGGAGTGTTGGAATGAACGCTAAGTTTGGGAACCGGGACTACCACCTCATTAAAAACCTTACCAAGGAAAACCCAGTGGGACAAAACCTTGGTAAGGGAAAAAGAGTGTGGTCTTCCCGGAACAGGCAAGTATTATCAAGGATGAGTAAGGTCTACTAACCCAAGTTTGCTGTGGATGTGGTTGCAAACTTTGAGGCTAGCAGCCTTGGTGAAGATGTCAGCCAACTGGTCTTCACTCTTGGTGTAACATGGAAGTATCACTCCTTCTATGATCTTCTCTCTAACTTTGTGGCAGTCAATCTCAATGTGCTTGGTCCTCTCGTGAAATACTGGATTGGTTGCTATATGAATGGCTGCCTGATTGTCACAATGCATTGTGATGGGACTTGAAGTTTCTATGCCAAGATCCTTGAGAAGAGCCTTCAACCAAACTAATTCATTTGTCAGCTTCCTCATTGCTCTATATTCTGACTCCGCACTTGAGCATGACACAACCTTCTGCTTCTTAGACTTCCAAGTTACTAGATTGCCTCCAATGAAAGTACAGTAGCCAGTTGTAGACTGTTAGATTTTAGGGATTATAAATGCGAGCTTTTGAGATAAACTAGAAGAAACACCAAAGTAGAATATTAGAGAAGAATTTCTTATTGATCTTTGTGAAATACATAGCATATTTATAGGAGAATTACAAGGGAACCTAGGTTTAACTTTAATTTGAACCAGCCAATAGGAGTGTAGTCTTTGGGCGTCCTTGACCATGCCAGCCTGTTTCCAGCCCCTTCCTTGACCAAATGGATAAGAAGGAAGACCAAGGACAAGGTGCCAATGCACCTGGACACTCAAGTGGCTTGGTGCATGGTCCAAACGTTTCCAAGCTTCTAGAAGACTCTCGAAGGCTTCCTCAAATGTTCCGGAGGCTCGCTAAGGTTGTACGGTCTTGTACGGCCTTGAACGGATCCGTACGGACTTGTACGGATCCGTACGGACTTGTACGGACACCCAAATCCAACCATCTTCCCTAAGCTCCCTTGATGATAAGCTTGATTAATACTCCCCCTCAAACTTAGCCGGAGTGTTGGAATGAAGGCTAAGTTTGGGAACCGGGACTACCACCTCATTAAAAACCTTACCAAGGAAAACCCAGTGGGACAAAACCTTGGTAAGGGAAAAAGAGTGTGGTCTTCCCGGAACAGGCAAGTATTATCAAGGATGAGTAAGGTCTACTAACCCAAGTTTGCTGTGGATGTGGTTGCAAACTTTGAGGCTAGCAGTCTTGGTGAAGATGTCAGCCAACTGGTCTTCACTCTTGGTGTAACATAGAAGTATCACTCCTTCTATGATCTTCTCTCTAACTTTGTGGCAGTCAATCTCAATGTGCTTGGTCCTCTCGCGAAATACTGGATTGGTTGCTATATGAATGGCTGCCTGATTGTCACAATGCATTGTGATGGGACTTGAAGTTTCTATGCCAAGATCCTTGAGAAGAGCCTTCAACCAAACTAATTCATTTGTCAGCTTCCTCATTGCTCTATATTCTGACTCCGCACTTGAGCATGACACAACCTTCTGCTTCTTAGACTTCCAAGTTACTAGATTGCCTCCAATGAAAGTACAGTAGCCAGTTGTAGACTGTTAGATTTTAGGGATTATAAATGAGAGCTTTTGAGATAAACTAGAAGAAACACCATAGTAGAATATTAGAGAAGAATTTCTTATTGATCTTTGTGAAATACATAGCATATTTATAGGAGAATTACAAGGGAACCTAGGTTTAACTTTAATTTGAACCAGCCAATAGGAGTGTAGTCTTTGGGCGTCCTTGACCATGCCAGCCTGTTTCCAGCCCCTTCCTTGACCAAATGGATAAGAAGGAAGACCAAGGACAAGGTGCCAATGCACCTGGACACTCAAGTGGCTTGGTGCATGGTCTAAACGTTTCCAAGCTTCTATAAGACTCTCGAAGGCTTCCTCAAATGTTCCGGAGGCTCGCTAAGGTTGTACGGTCTTGTACGGCCTTGAACGGATCCGTACGGACTTGTACGGATCCGTACGGACTTGTACGGACACCCAAATCCAACCATCTTCCCTAAGCTCCCTTGATGATAAGCTTGATTAATACTCCCCCTCAAACTTAGCCGGAGTGTTGGAATGAAGGCTAAGTTTGGGAACCGGGACTACCACCTCATTAAAAACCTTACCAAGGAAAACCCAGTGGGACAAAACCTTGGTAAAGGAAAAAGAGTGTGGTCTTCCCGGAACAGGCAAGTATTATCAAGGATGAGTAAGGTCTACTAACCAAAGTTTGTTGTAGATGTGGTTGCAAACTTTGAGGCTAGCAGCCTTGGTGAAGATGTCAGCCAACTGGTCTTCACTCTTGGTGTAACATGGAAGTATCACTCATTCTATGATCTTCTCTCTAACTTTGTGGCAGTCAATCTCAATGTGCTTGGTCCTCTCGTGAAATACTGGATTGGTTGCTATATGAATGGCTGCCTGATTGTCACAATGCATTGTGATGGGACTTGAAGTTTCTATGCCAAGATCCTTGAGAAGAGCCTTCAACCAAACTAATTCATTTGTCAGCTTCCTCATTGCTCTATATTCTGACTCCGCACTTGAGCATGACACAACCTTCTGCTTCTTAGACTTCCAAGTTACTAGATTGCCTCCAATGAAAGTACAGTAGCCAGTTGTAGACTGTTAGAATTTAGGGATTATAAATGAGAGCTTTTGAGATAAACTAGAAGAAACACCATAGTAGAATATTAGAGAAGAATTTCTTATTGATCTTTGTGAAATACATAGCATATTTATAGGAGAATTACAAGGGAACCTAGGTTTAACTTTAATTTGAACCAGCCAATAGGAGTGTAGTCTTTGGGCGTCCTTGACCATGCCAGCCTGTTTCCAGCCCCTTCCTTGACCAAATGGATAAGAAGGAAGACCAAGGACAAGGTGCCAATGCACCTGGACACTCAAGTGGCTTGGTGCATGGTCCAAACGTTTCCAAGCTTCTAGAAGACTCTCGAAGGCTTCCTGAAATGTTCCGGAGGCTCGCTAAGGTTGTACGGTCTTGTACGGCCTTGAACGGATCCGTACGGACTTGTACGGATCCGTACGGACTTGTACGGACACCCAAATCCAACCATCTTCCCTAAGCTCCCTTGATGATAAGCTTGATTAATACTCCCCCTCAAACTTAGCCGGAGTGTTGGAATGAAGGCTAAGTTTGGGAACCGGGACTACCACCTCATTAAAAACCTTACCAAGGAAAACCCAGTGGGACAAAACCTTGGTAAGGGAAAAAGAGTGTGGTCTTCCCGGAACAGGCAAGTATTATCAAGGATGAGTAAGGTCTACTAACCCAAGTTTGCTGTGGATGTGGTTGCAAACTTTGAGGCTAGCAGACTTGGTGAAGATGTCAGCCAACTGGTCTTCACTCCTTGTGTAACATAGAAGTATCACTCTTTCTATGATCTTCTCTCTAACTTTGTGGCAGTCAATCTCAATGTGCTTGGTCCTCTCGCGAAATACTGGATTGGTTGCTATATGAATGGCTGCCTGATTGTCACAATGCATTGTGATGGGACTTGAAGTTTCTATGCCAAGATCCTTGAGAAGAGCCTTCAACCAAACTAATTCATTTGTCAGCTTCCTCATTGCTCTATATTCTGACTCCGCACTTAAGCATGACACAACCTTCTGCTTCTTAGAATTCCAAGTTACTAGATTGCCTCCAATGAAAGTACAGTAGCCAGTTGTAGACTGTTAGATTTTAGGGATTATAAATGAGAGCTTTTGAGATAAACTAGAAGAAACACCATAGTAGAATATTGGAGAAGAATTTCTTATTGATCTTTGTGAAATACATAGCATATTTATAGGAGAATTACAAGGGAACCTAGGTTTAACTTTAATTTGAACCAGCCAATAGGAGTGTAGTCTTTGGGCGTCCTTGACCATGCCAGCCTGTTTCCAGCCCCTTCCTTGACCAAATGGATAAGAAGGAAGACCAAGGACAAGGTGCCAATGCACCTGGACACTCAAGTGGCTTGGTGCATGGTCCAAACGTTTCCAAGCTTCTAGAAGACTCTCGAAGGCTTCCTGAAATGTTCCGGAGGCTCGCTAAGGTTGTACGGTCTTGTACGGCCTTGAACGGATCCGTACGGACTTGTACGGATCCGTACGGACTTGTACGGACACCCAAATCCAACCATCTTCCCTAAGCTCCCTTGATGATAAGCTTGATTAATACTCCCCCTCAAACTTAGCCGGAGTGTTGGAATGAAGGCTAAGTTTGGGAACCGGGACTACCACCTCATTAAAAACCTTACCAAGGAAAACCCAGTGGGACAAAACCTTGGTAAGGGAAAAAGAGTGTGGTCTTCCCGGAACAGGCAAGTATTATCAAGGATGAGTAAGGTCTACTAACCCAAGTTTGCTGTGGATGTGGTTGCAAACTTTGAGGCTAGCAGACTTGGTGAAGATGTCAGCCAACTGGTCTTCACTCTTGGTGTAACATAGAAGTATCACTCTTTCTATGATCTTCTCTCTAACTTTGTGGCAGTCAATCTCAATGTGCTTGGTCCTCTCGCGAAATACTGGATTGGTTGCTATATGAATGGCTGCCTGATTGTCACAATGCATTGTGATGGGACTTGAAGTTTCTATGCCAAGATCCTTGAGAAGAGCCTTCAACCAAACTAATTCATTTGTCAGCTTCCTCATTGCTCTATATTCTGACTCCGCACTTGAGCATGACACAACCTTCTGCTTCTTAGACTTCCAAGTTACTAGATTGCCTCCAATGAAAGTACAGTAGCCAGTTGTAGACTGTTAGATTTTAGGGATTATAAATGAGAGCTTTTGAGATAAACTAGAAGAAACACCATAGTAGAATATTAGAGAAGAATTTCTTATTGATCTTTGTGAAATACAAAGCATATTTATAGGAGAATTACAAGGGAACCTAGGTTTAACTTTAATTTGAACCAGCCAATAGAAGTGTAGTCTTTGGGCGTCCTTGACCATGCCAGCCTGTTTCCAGCCCCTTCCTTGACCAAATGGATAAGAAGGAAGACCAAGGACAAGGTGCCAATGCACCTGGACACTCAAGTGGCTTGGTGCATGGTCCAAACGTTTCCAAGCTTCTAGAAGACTCTCGAAGGCTTCCTCAAATGTTCCGGAGGCTCGCTAAGGTTGTACGGTCTTGTACGGCCTTGAACGGATCCGTACGGACTTGTACGGATCCGTACGGACTTGTACGGACACCCAAATCCAACCATCTTCCCTAAGCTCCCTTGATGATAAGCTTGATTAATACTCCCCCTCAAACTTAGCCGGAGTGTTGGAATGAAGGCTAAGTTTGGGAACCGGGACTACCACCTCATTAAAAACCTTACCAAGGAAAACCCAGTGGGACAAAACCTTGGTAAGGGAAAAAGAGTGTGGTCTTCCCGGAACAGGCAAGTATTATCAAGGATGAGTAAGGTCTACTAACCCAAGTTTGCTGTGGATGTGGTTGCAAATTTTGAGGCTAGCAGCCTTGGTGAAGATGTCAGCCAACTGGTCTTCACTCTTGGTGTAACATGGAAGTATCACTCCTTCTATGATCTTCTCTCTAACTTTGTGGCAGTCAATCTCAATGTGCTTGGTCCTCTCGTGAAATACTGGATTGGTTGCTATATGAATGGCTGCCTGATTGTCACAATGCATTGTGATGGGACTTGAAGTTTCTATGCCAAGATCCTTGAGAAGAGCCTTCAACCAAACTAATTCATTTGTCAGCTTCCTCATTGCTCTATATTCTGACTCCGCACTTGAGCATGACACAACCTTCTGCTTCTTAGACTTCCAAGTTACTAGATTGCCTCCAATGAAAGTACAGTAGCCAGTTGTAGACTGTTAGAATTTAGGGATTATAAATGAGAGCTTTTGAGATAAACTAGAAGAAACACCAAAGTAGAATATTAGAGAAGAATTTCTTATTGATCTTTGTGAAATACATAGCATATTTATAGGAGAATTACAAGGGAACCTAGGTTTAACTTTAATTTGAACCAGCCAATAGGAGTGTAGTCTTTGGGCGTCCTTGACCATGCCAGCCTGTTTCCAGCCCCTTCCTTGACCAAATGGATAAGAAGGAAGACCAAGGACAAGGTGCCAATGCACCTGGACACTCAAGTGGCTTGGTGCATGGTCCAAACGTTTCCAAGCTTCTAGAAGACTCTTGAAGGCTTCCTCAAATGTTCCGGAGGCTCGCTAAGGTTGTACGGTCTTGTACGGCCTTGAACGGATCCGTACGGACTTGTACGGATCCGTACGGACTTGTACGGACACCCAAATCCAACCATCTTCCCTAAGCTCCCTTGATGATAAGCTTGATTAATACTCCCCCTCAAACTTAGCCGGAGTGTTGGAATGAAGGCTAAGTTTGGGAACCGGGACTACCACCTCATTAAAAACCTTACCAAGGAAAACCCAGTGGGACAAAACCTTGGTAAAGGAAAAAGAGTGTGGTCTTCCCGGAACAGGCAAGTATTATCAAGGATGAGTAAGGTCTACTAACCAAAGTTTGCTGTAGATGTGGTTGCAAACTTTGAGGCTAGCAGCCTTGGTGAAGATGTCAGCCAACTGGTCTTCACTCTTGGTGTAACATGGAAGTATCACTCCTTCTATGATCTTCTCTCTAACTTTGTGGCAGTCAATCTCAATGTGCTTGGTCCTCTCGTGAAATACTGGATTGGTTGCTATATGAATGGCTGCCTGATTGTCACAATGCATTGTGATGGGACTTGAAGTTTCTATGCCAAGATCCTTGAGAAGAGCCTTCAACCAAACTAATTCATTTGTCAGCTTCCTCATTGCTCTATATTCTGACTCCGCACTTGAGCATGACACAACCTTCTGCTTCTTAGACTTCCAAGTTACTAGATTGCCTCCAATGAAAGTACAGTAGCCAGTTGTAGACTGTTAGATTTTAGGGATTATAAATGAGAGCTTTTGAGATAAACTAGAAGAAACACCATAGTAGAATATTAGAGAAGAATTTCTTATTGATCTTTGTGAAATACAAAGCATATTTATAGGAGAATTACAAGGGAACCTAGGTTTAACTTTAATTTGAACCAGCCAATAGAAGTGTAGTCTTTGGGCGTCCTTGACCATGCCAGCCTGTTTCCAGCCCCTTCCTTGACCAAATGGATAAGAAGGAAGACCAAGGACAAGGTGCCAATGCACCTGGACACTCAAGTGGCTTGGTGCATGGTCCAAACGTTTCCAAGCTTCTAGAAGACTCTCGAAGGCTTCCTCAAATGTTCCGGAGGCTCGCTAAGGTTGTACGGTCTTGTACGGCCTTGAACGGATCCGTACGGACTTGTACGGATCCGTACGGACTTGTACGGACACCCAAATCCAACCATCTTCCCTAAGCTCCCTTGATGATAAGCTTGATTAATACTCCCCCTCAAACTTAGCCGGAGTGTTGGAATGAAGGCTAAGTTTGGGAACCGGGACTACCACCTCATTAAAAACCTTACCAAGGAAAACCCAGTGGGACAAAACCTTGGTAAGGGAAAAAGAGTGTGGTCTTCCCGGAACAGGCAAGTATTATCAAGGATGAGTAAGGTCTACTAACCCAAGTTTGCTGTAGATGTGGTTGCAAACTTTGAGGCTAGCAGCCTTGGTGAAGATGTCAGCCAACTGGTCTTCACTCTTGGTGTAACATGGAAGTATCACTCCTTCTATGATCTTCTCTCTAACTTTGTGGCAGTCAATCTCAATGTGCTTGGTCCTCTCGTGAAATACTGGATTGGTTGCTATATGAATGGCTGCCTGATTGTCACAATGCATTGTGATGGGACTTGAAGTTTCTATGCCAAGATCCTTGAGAAGAGCCTTCAACCAAACTAATTCATTTGTCAGCTTCCTCATTGCTCTATATTCTGACTCCGCACTTGAGCATGACACAACCTTCTGCTTCTTAGACTTCCAAGTTACTAGATTGCCTCCAATGAAAGTACAGTAGCCAGTTGTAGACTGTTAGATTTTAGGGATTATAAATGAGAGCTTTTGAGATAAACTAGATGAAACACCATAGTAGAATATTAGAGAAGAATTTCTTATTGATCTTTGTGAAATACATAGCATATTTATAGGAGAATTACAAGGGAACCTAGGTTTAACTTTAATTTGAACCAGCCAATAGGAGTGTAGTCTTTGGGCGTCCTTGACCATGCCAGCCTGTTTCCAGCCCCTTCCTTGACCAAATGGATAAGAAGGAAGACCAAGGACAAGGTGCCAATGCACCTGGACACTCAAGTGGCTTGGTGCATGGTCCAAACGTTTCCAAGCTTCTAGAAGACTCTCGAAGGCTTCCTCAAATGTTCCGGAGGCTCGCTAAGGTTGTACGGTCTTGTACGGCCTTGAACGGATCCGTACGGACTTGTACGGATCCGTACGGACTTGTACGGACACCCAAATCCAACCATCTTCCCTAAGCTCCCTTGATGATAAGCTTGATTAATACTCCCCCTCAAACTTAGCCGGAGTGTTGGAATGAAGGCTAAGTTTGGGAACCGGGACTACCACCTCATTAAAAACCTTACCAAGGAAAACCCAGTGGGACAAAACCTTGGTAAAGGAAAAAGAGTGTGGTCTTCCCGGAACAGGCAAGTATTATCAAGGATGAGTAAGGTCTACTAACCCAAGTTTGCTGTAGATGTGGTTGCAAACTTTGAGGCTAGCAGCCTTGGTGAAGATGTCAGCCAACTGGTCTTCACTCTTGGTGTAACATGGAAGTATCACTCCTTCTATGATCTTCTCTCTAACTTTGTGGCAGTCAATCTCAATGTGCTTGGTCCTCTCGTGAAATACTGGATTGGTTGCTATATGGCTGCCTGATTGTCACAATGCATTGTGATGGGACTTGAAGTTTCTATGCCAAGATCCTTGAGAAGAGCCTTCAACCAAACTAATTCATTTGTCAGCTTCCTCATTGCTCTATATTCTGACTCCGCACTTGAGCATGACACAACCTTCTGCTTCTTAGACTTCCAAGTTACTAGATTGCCTCCAATGAAAGTACAGTATCCAGTTGTAGACTGTTAGATTTTAGGGATTATAAATGAGAGCTTTTGAGATAAACTAGAAGAAACACCATAGTAGAATATTAGAGAAGAATTTCTTATTGATCTTTGTGAAATACATAACATATTTATAGGAGAATTACAAGGGAACCTAGGTTTAACTTTAATTTGAACCAGCCAATAGGAGTGTAGTCTTTGGGCGTCCTTGACCATGCCAGCCTGTTTCCAGCCCCTTCCTTGACCAAATGGATAAGAAGGAAGACCAAGGACAAGGTGCTAATGCACCTGGGCACTCAAGTGGCTTGGTGCATGGTCCAAACGTTTCCAAGCTTCTAGAAGACTCTCGAAGGCTTCCTCAAATGTTCCGGAGGCTCGCTAAGGTTGTACGGTCTTGTACGGCCTTGAACGGATCCGTACGGACTTGTACGGATCCGTACGGACTTGTACGGACACCCAAATCCAACCATCTTCCCTAAGCTCCCTTGATGATAAGCTTGATTAATACTCCCCCTCAAACTTAGCCGGAGTGTTGGAATGAAGGCTAAGTTTGGGAACCGGGACTACCACCTCATTAAAAACCTTACCAAGGAAAACCCAGTGGGACAAAACCTTGGTAAAGGAAAAAGAGTGTGGTCTTCCCGGAACAGGCAAGTATTATCAAGGATGAGTAAGGTCTACTAACCCAAGTTTGCTGTAGATGTGGTTGCAAACTTTGAGGCTAGCAGCCTTGGTGAAGATGTCAGCCAACTGGTCTTCACTCTTGGTGTAACATGGAAGTATCACTCCTTCTATGATCTTCTCTCTAACTTTGTGGCAGTCAATCTCAATGTGCTTGGTCCTCTCGTGAAATACTGGATTGGTTGCTATATGAATGGCTGCCTGATTGTCACAATGCATTGTGATGGGACTTGAAGTTTCTATGCCAAGATCCTTGAGAAGAGCCTTCAACCAAACTAATTCATTTGTCAGCTTCCTCATTGCTCTATATTCTGACTCCGCACTTGAGCATGACACAACCTTCTGCTTCTTAGACTTCCAAGTTACTAGATTGCCTCCAATGAAAGTACAGTAGCCAGTTGTAGACTGTTAGATTTTAGGGATTATAAATGAGAGCTTTTGAGATAAACTAGATGAAACACCATAGTAGAATATTAGAGAAGAATTTCTTATTGATCTTTGTGAAATACATAGCATATTTATAGGAGAATTACAAGGGAACCTAGGTTTAACTTTAATTTGAACCAGCCAATAGGAGTGTAGTCTTTGGGCGTCCTTGACCATGCCAGCCTGTTTCCAGCCCCTTCCTTGACCAAATGGATAAGAAGGAAGACCAAGGACAAGGTGCCAATGCACCTGGACACTCAAGTGGCTTGGTGCATGGTCCAAACGTTTCCAAGCTTCTAGAAGACTCTCGAAGGCTTCCTCAAATGTTCCGGAGGCTCGCTAAGGTTGTACGGTCTTGTACGGCCTTGAACGGATCCGTACGGACTTGTACGGATCCGTACGGACTTGTACGGACACCCAAATCCAACCATCTTCCCTAAGCTCCCTTGATGATAAGCTTGATTAATACTCCCCCTCAAACTTAGCCGGAGTGTTGGAATGAAGGCTAAGTTTGGGAACCGGGACTACCACCTCATTAAAAACCTTACCAAGGAAAACCCAGTGGGACAAAACCTTGGTAAAGGAAAAAGAGTGTGGTCTTCCCGGAACAGGCAAGTATTATCAAGGATGAGTAAGGTCTACTAACCCAAGTTTGCTGTAGATGTGGTTGCAAACTTTGAGGCTAGCAGCCTTGGTGAAGATGTCAGCCAACTGGTCTTCACTCTTGGTGTAACATGGAAGTATCACTCCTTCTATGATCTTCTCTCTAACTTTGTGGCAGTCAATCTCAATGTGCTTGGTCCTCTCGTGAAATACTGGATTGGTTGCTATATGGCTGCCTGATTGTCACAATGCATTGTGATGGGACTTGAAGTTTCTATGCCAAGATCCTTGAGAAGAGCCTTCAACCAAACTAATTCATTTGTCAGCTTCCTCATTGCTCTATATTCTGACTCCGCACTTGAGCATGACACAACCTTCTGCTTCTTAGACTTCCAAGTTACTAGATTGCCTCCAATGAAAGTACAGTATCCAGTTGTAGACTGTTAGATTTTAGGGATTATAAATGAGAGCTTTTGAGATAAACTAGAAGAAACACCATAGTAGAATATTAGAGAAGAATTTCTTATTGATCTTTGTGAAATACATAACATATTTATAGGAGAATTACAAGGGAACCTAGGTTTAACTTTAATTTGAACCAGCCAATAGGAGTGTAGTCTTTGGGCGTCCTTGACCATGCCAGCCTGTTTCCAGCCCCTTCCTTGACCAAATGGATAAGAAGGAAGACCAAGGACAAGGTGCTAATGCACCTGGGCACTCAAGTGGCTTGGTGCATGGTCCAAACGTTTCCAAGCTTCTAGAAGACTCTCGAAGGCTTCCTCAAATGTTCCGGAGGCTCGCTAAGGTTGTACGGTCTTGTACGGCCTTGAACGGATCCGTACGGACTTGTACGGATCCGTACGGACTTGTACGGACACCCAAATCCAACCATCTTCCCTAAGCTCCCTTGATGATAAGCTTGATTAATACTCCCCCTCAAACTTAGCCGGAGTGTTGGAATGAAGGCTAAGTTTGGGAACCGGGACTACCACCTCATTAAAAACCTTACCAAGGAAAACCCAGTGGGACAAAACCTTGGTAAAGGAAAAAGAGTGTGGTCTTCCCGGAACAGGCAAGTATTATCAAGGATGAGTAAGGTCTACTAACCAAAGTTTGCTGTAGATGTGGTTGCAAACTTTGAGGCTAGCAGCCTTGGTGAAGATGTCAGCCAACTGGTCTTCACTCTTGGTGTAACATGGAAGTATCACTCCTTCTATGATCTTCTCTCTAACTTTGTGGCAGTCAATCTCAATGTGCTTGGTCCTCTCGTGAAATACTGGATTGGTTGCTATATGAATGGCTGCCTGATTGTCACAATGCATTGTGATGGGACTTGAAGTTTCTATGCCAAGATCCTTGAGAAGAGCCTTCAACCAAACTAATTCATTTGTCAGCTTCCTCATTGCTCTATATTCTGACTCCGCACTTGAGCATGACACAACCTTCTGCTTCTTAGACTTCCAAGTTACTAGATTGCCTCCAATGAAAGTACAGTAGCCAGTTGTAGACTGTTAGATTTTAGGGATTATAAATGAGAGCTTTTGAGATAAACTAGAAGAAACACCATAGTAGAATATTAGAGAAGAATTTCTTATTGATCTTTGTGAAATACAAAGCATATTTATAGGAGAATTACAAGGGAACCTAGGTTTAACTTTAATTTGAACCAGCCAATAGAAGTGTAGTCTTTGGGCGTCCTTGACCATGCCAGCCTGTTTCCAGCCCCTTCCTTGACCAAATGGATAAGAAGGAAGACCAAGGACAAGGTGCCAATGCACCTGGACACTCAAGTGGCTTGGTGCATGGTCCAAACGTTTCCAAGCTTCTAGAAGACTCTCGAAGGCTTCCTCAAATGTTCCGGAGGCTCGCTAAGGTTGTACGGTCTTGTACGGCCTTGAACGGATCCGTACGGACTTGTACGGATCCGTACGGACTTGTACGGACACCCAAATCCAACCATCTTCCCTAAGCTCCCTTGATGATAAGCTTGATTAATACTCCCCCTCAAACTTAGCCGGAGTGTTGGAATGAAGGCTAAGTTTGGGAACCGGGACTACCACCTCATTAAAAACCTTACCAAGGAAAACCCAGTGGGACAAAACCTTGGTAAAGGAAAAAGAGTGTGGTCTTCCCGGAACAGGCAAGTATTATCAAGGATGAGTAAGGTCTACTAACCCAAGTTTGCTGTAGATGTGGTTGCAAACTTTGAGGCTAGCAGCCTTGGTGAAGATGTCAGCCAACTGGTCTTCACTCTTGGTGTAACATGGAAGTATCACTCCTTCTATGATCTTCTCTCTAACTTTGTGGCAGTCAATCTCAATGTGCTTGGTCCTCTCGTGAAATACTGGATTGGTTGCTATATGAATGGCTGCCTGATTGTCACAATGCATTGTGATGGGACTTGAAGTTTCTATGCCAAGATCCTTGAGAAGAGCCTTCAACCAAACTAATTCATTTGTCAGCTTCCTCATTGCTCTATATTCTGACTCCGCACTTGAGCATGACACAACCTTCTGCTTCTTAGACTTCCAAGTTACTAGATTGCCTCCAATGAAAGTACAGTAGCCAGTTGTAGACTGTTAGATTTTAGGGATTATAAATGAGAGCTTTTGAGATAAACTAGAAGAAACACCATAGTAGAATATTAGAGAAGAATTTCTTATTGATCTTTGTGAAATACATAGCATATTTATAGGAGAATTACAAGGGAACCTAGGTTTAACTTTAATTTGAACCAGCCAATAGGAGTGTAGTCTTTGGGCGTCCTTGACCATGCCAGCCTGTTTCCAGCCCCTTCCTTGACCAAATGGATAAGAAGGAAGACCAAGGACAAGGTGCCAATGCACCTGGACACTCAAGTGGCTTGGTGCATGGTCCAAACGTTTCCAAGCTTCTAGAAGACTCTCGAAGGCTTCCTCAAATGTTCCGGAGGCTCGCTAAGGTTGTACGGTCTTGTACGGCCTTGAACGGATCCGTACGGACTTGTACGGATCCGTACGGACTTGTACGGGCACCCAAATCCAGCCATCTTCCCTAAGCTCCCTTGATGATAAGCTTGATTAATACTCCCCCTCAAACTTAGCCGGAGTGTTGGAATGAAGGCTAAGTTTGGGAACCGGGACTACCACCTCATTAAAAACCTTACCAAGGAAAACCCAGTGGGACAAAACCTTGGTAAGGGAAAAAGAGTGTGGTCTTCCCGGAACAGGCAAGTATTATCAAGGATGAGTAAGGTCTACTAACCCAAGTTTGCTGTGGATGTGGTTGCAAACTTTGAGGCTAGCAGCCTTGGTGAAGATGTCAGCCAACTGGTCTTCACTCTTGGTGTAACATAGAAGTATCACTCCTTCTATGATCTTCTCTCTAACTTTGTGGCAGTCAATCTCAATGTGCTTGGTCCTCTCGTGAAATACTGGATTGGTTGCTATATGAATGGCTGCCTGATTGTCACAATGCATTGTGATGGGACTTGAAGTTTCTATGCCAAGATCCTTGAGAAGAGCCTTCAACCAAACTAATTCATTTGTCAGCTTCCTCATTGCTCTATATTCTGACTCCGCACTTGAGCATGACACAACCTTCTGCTTCTTAGACTTCCAAGTTACTAGATTGCCTCCAATGAAAGTATAGTAGCCAGTTGTAGACTTCCTATCCATAGTGTCTCCCGCATAGTCCGCATCGCAGTATCCAACTATCTCAGTGTTGCCATTCTTCCCCATCCAAATTCCTTGGCCAGGTGAACCTTTGATGTATCTCAATATTCTTTCCACCAAGTTCCAATGATGCACGGTTGGTTCCTTCATATGTTGGCTAACCTGATTCACAGCAAAACATAAGTCAGGCCGTGTAATAGTCAAATAGATGAGCTTACCAACTAGGCGCCGATATTGTGCTGGGTCTTCAAATGGCTTGTCAAGCAGATCATCTTCTTTCTCCCCCTTTCTCTTGACCTTGTAGCCATCTTCAAGTGGGGTCTTAGCTGGTTTGGATCCTAGCTTTCTTGTCTCCTGCAATAAATCAATAGAATATTTCCTTTGTGATAGAAATAGGCCTTCCGAGGATCGGCATATCTCTATCCCTAGGAAATACTTAAGCTCTCCCAAGTCCTTGATATCAAAAACAGACTTAAGGAAGGATTTGGTTTCTTGAATCCCAACTTGATCACTACCTGAGATGATCAAGTCATCCACATAAACCAATACCACAATAAGCCCACGGGAGCTCTGGTGAGTGAACAAGGTATGGTCGGCTTATGACCGGCTAAATCCTCGAGCAACAAGAGTGAAGCTCAGTTTATGATACCAGGCCCTTGGTGATTGCTTTAGACCATAAATTGCCTTTCTTAACCTTAGGACTTTTCCGGGGCTGATTGAGTGTTCTAATCCAGGTGGTGGAGTCATGTACACTTCTTCTTCCAATTCTCCTTGAAGAAAGGCGTTCTTCACGTCCATTTGCCATAGATCCCATGATAGATTTGTGGCTAAGGACAAGATGACCCTAACTGTGTGAAGCTTTGCCACTGGTGCAAAAGTATCGGTATAATCAGCTCCATATGTCTGGGTGAAACCTCTGGCTACCAATCTGGCTTTGTACCGCTCAATCTCCCCATTAGATTGATATTTGATTGTAAATACCCACTTGGAACTTACTGCCTTCTTTCCCTTTGGAAGCTCAGTTTCATCCCAAGTATGATTCTTATCCATTGCCCCTATCTCAGCATCCACAGCAGCTAACCATTCTTTGTGTTCTTTTGCTTCTTCATAGGAGCTCGGAATTTGGTGTTGATCAATCTTTCCAAGGAATGCTTTGTGTTCTGATGGCAAGAGGGCAAGAGAACAAACCGTTTGGAGAGGATGAGCCACGGCTTGGCTGTTGTAATAGACCCTTGTTTGTTTCCAATGATCTGGTCCATACTTCAGCCTTGTACTTCTTCTAAGCTGAGGAGCACTAATTTCTTCACTCTCATGGTCTTGACTAACCATTGGCTCCATTCCTCCAGTGGATTCTTCTTCATGATGAGCTTGGTCTTGATTACCATTATCCAATTTGTTTGCTTCTTCTTCACTGTTATTTTCAGAATTTGGTCCTTCTTGTGGCTGATGATCTGGTTGCTCTTGATGAGAGTCTCTTGGAGCCGGATTTCCCAAATGATTGAGTAAGAACTCTAAGCTGGCGGTTCTATCTGAAGGAGAACGGGCTAGGTCTTTAACACTATCCCAATTTTGTTTCTTGTCAAAGTACCCTTGGTTTTCTATGAACTTCACGTCTCTTGAAACCACGGTACACTTCCGGATGGGGTCATAGCACTTATACCCCTTTTGAGTGGTAGAATAGCCTATGAATACACATCTTGTGCTTTTGGCTTCTAGTTTGTCCCTCTGAGTACCTGGGACAAATACAAAACACAAACACCCAAGAACTCGTAAGTGATTGATATAGGGTTTATTGTGATTTAAAACTTCAAAGGGAGAGACGTCCTTTAGGACTCTTGTTGGAATTCGGTTGATAAGATAGCAAGCCGTCATGACTGCATCTCCCCAGAAGTTTCTTGGCAAGTTGGAATGGAACATCATAGCTCTAGCTACTTCCATGAGATGTCTATTCTTTCTTTCAGCTACACCATTTTGTTGAGGTGTGTATGGGCAGCTCGTTTGGTGGATTATGCCATGCTTAGCTAGGTGTTCTTTGAATTTGTGGCTTGTATATTCCCCTCCATTATCCGTTCGAAGTACCTTAACATTTGTTTTGAATTGATTAGTAATGTAGTTCTGAAAATTAATGAAAACGTCAAATACTCTATTTTAGATGGCATTAAGGTGATCCAAGTGTATTTCGACTTTTCATCAATGAATGTCACAAAGTACTTATTATTATCTCTTGATAAACATGGGGAAGTCCATACATCCGAGTGGACCAAATCAAAACATTTTTCATATATGGTAGAGGACTTAGGAAATACACTTTTACAATGTTTTCCTAAAATACAAGACTCACAAACTGAGTTATTAAACGAAATATTAGGCAATATTATTTCCAAGGCACGCGAGTGAGGATGTCCCAATCTAGCGTGCCATATTGCATTAGAACTACTAGCTATGCATGAATTAAAACTTGATAAAGTAGGATTGCTTGAAGAATCTTCTAAGATGTATAAGTCTCCTTTTGTGTTTCCTTCTCCAAGAACCCTTCCGGTTTTAATATCCTGAAAATGGAAACTATTAGGCCCAAAGATAGCATAAGCATCAAGATCTGTAGTAGCTCTCTTAACCGATACAAGATTCGAAGTGAAAGATGGCATGTAGAAAGCTTGAGATTCTTTGTCAAATAGTTTTAAACTTCCTATTCCTTTAACCGGTATCCTATCACCATTAGCAATCACTACATTTCCACTAGCAGTTTTAATGTTACTAATCAAAGTTGGATTACTAATCATGTGATGAGAAGCTCCAGAATCAATAACAAGAGAAGTGCTAGTCTTATTAGGTTTAGTAGCAAAGTATGTGATACCGGACTCCTTTAGTGCGGCGATGGATCGAATGAGTACTTCTAAGTCTGACTTGCGCACCACGTCATTTGAATATGCTACCATGGCCATCTCATCTCCTTGCTTCAAGCTTTCGGTTTGAGGTTCTTTTGTTGAGTTTGATGAGCTTGGCGTTTCTTGTGCTTGATGAGCTTGGAACTTTCTTGGCTTGAATTCCCTTGGATGCCAATCTTTGGGCTTGAGATGTGGATGAAGGATCCAGCAATCCTCCTTTGTATGACCATCCTTCTTGCAATGATCGCATGTTTTCCTATTCTTGCCTTTGTAGCCTTGATTTGGTTGGTAATTGCCCTTATTGGCCATTGGGAGTTCTTGTTTACCACTAAAGAGACCAAAGGACCCTTGTTCCTTTTGAATTTGTGCACAAACTTCATCAAGTCTAGGGAGCTTCTCCGATCTTAAGATATGCTTTATGAGGTCGTTAAACGCCGGATTGAGTGTGAGAAGCAAACCGAAGACCTTATCTTGTTCTCTTCTTTCTTCAATGATTGAAAAATCCTTTGTGCTTGGACGTAACATCTCTAATTCAGCCCAAAGAGATCTAAATTTCCCAAAGTGTTGAGTAAATTCTAGATCCTCTTGATTGAGATTGTTGATTGCCCTTTTTACTTCGAAGACCCGGGTCAAGTTGGAGATGTTCCCGTAGACATTCTTTAGTGTATCCCAAAGCTCCTTTGCAGTGTCACAATAGGAGTATGCCTCTAGGATTGATGGGTCTAGTGAGTTTTGAAGGAGACCCAAAACCGTTTGGTCTTCTTGAAACCATTTGATTTCCTCCTCGGTCTTGGTCTCATTTTCTTCATCTTGTATGTCTTCTTTAGGGTTTTGTGTGATCTCAATGTGTCTCCACAAACCTCTTCCACACAAAGCAGTCTTAGTTGTTCTTGCCCACAGCAAGTAATTATTCCCTTTGAGGGTAACCGGAATGATCATGGTTTTTAGATTTTCCATGATTTTCTTGGTGTTTAATCACAAAGCTAGCAACTTTCTCAACTCAGCACCAATGGATTTGAGGAATTTCTCTTAGAGAGAAATGAGGCTAGCAACGTGAAAGGAAGAAAATGAAGTGAAAATCACAAAGCTAGCAACTTTCTCAACTCAGCACCAATGGATTTGAGGAATTTCTCTCAGAGAGAAATGAAGCTAGCAGCGTGAGAAAGGAGAAAATAAAGAAGAAAAACGTGGAGAATGAGTAGAAATGACAAGAACTGATGGAGAAATGATGGAGAAATGATGGAGAATGATAGAGAATGATGGAGAATAACCAAAAATAAAGCAGAATAGATAGGAGCAAGATCAATGCTCTGATACCATGTTAGATTTTAGAGATAATAAATGAGAGCTTTTGAGATAAACTAGAAGAAACACCATAGTAGAATATTAGAGAAGAATTTCTTATTGATCTTTGTGAAATACATAGCATATTTATAGGAGAATTACAAGGGAACCTAGGTTTAACTTTAATTTGAACCAGCCAATAGGAGTGTAGTCTTTGGGTGTCCTTGACCATGCCAGCCTGTTTCCAGCCCCTTCCTTGACCAAATGGATAAGAAGGAAGACCAAGGACAAGGTGCCAATGCACCTGGACACTAAAGTGGCTTGGTGCATGGTCCAAACGTTTCCAAGCTTCTAGAAGACTCTCGAAGGCTTCCTCAAATGTTCCGGAGGCTCGCTAAGGTTGT
Source organism: Cardamine chenopodiifolia (assembly GCA_963922655.1). NCBI lineage: Eukaryota > Viridiplantae > Streptophyta > Magnoliopsida > Brassicales > Brassicaceae > Cardamine > Cardamine chenopodiifolia. Next base: position 7,987,612 of record OZ000486.1, on the reverse strand, counting down.
ACGGTCTTGTACGGCCTTGAACGGATCCGTACGGACTTGTACGGATCCGTACGGACTTGTACGAACACCCAAATCCAACCATCTTCCCTAAACTCCCTTGATGATAAGCTTGATTAATACGAAAGAAGGACTGAAGCGCCCATATACAAGGGATTGGGTCCCAAGAGGATTCTCTATAAAGCCAGACACTAAACCTAATTCGAGTCCACGTCTGACCATCTCCAGAAGCCGACTAGCCGTGAAATATGAAGAAGACATCCATGGATGAAGCTCGAGCTCACTCTGCCATCTGGATCATGTGAGAGCTTCTAAACCACCTTTGAAGCTCTTTGACTTGAACCTGATTTGGGAATCAAGGACATTGTGCCTTCACAATCACACAAGTGTGAAGACACCCCTAAGTCATTAGAAGGAGCTCACCCCGCCATCTGGATTATGTGAGAGCTTCTAAACCACCTTTGAAGCTCTTTGACTTGAACCTGATTTGGGAATCATGGACATTGTGTCTTCACAATCACACAAGTGTGAAGACGACCCTAAGTCATTAGAAGGAGCTTTACTCTTTTACCTACTACGATTTGTCCGATAAGGTTTACCAGAGGGGTTGTAACGAGGCAGTAAGATCTAGTGCATCTCCACATTATCCCACTGGTTATTCAGCTTGGAAATACTCCATGCCAAGCTTGGGAAGCAAGGAAGGGAAGACCCTATCCCTTATGAAGACATTCAGCTAATAAGTCTTCATTTTCTTTCTATTTATTTCCCAAAGTATTTAATATATTCTTTGGGGGTCCAACTTAGGTATATGTTGGTCCTTTGGGCCATTTATGTAATAAGGAAACTTCAGACTTAAGGCTTTTCATATATAAGGGACTTAAAAAGACAGTAATTAGGATTAGAGTTAAACTAAAAATCAAATGCGGAAGAGTTTTTCTTCTTTCTTGTTCTTGAGTTATTCGAGACAAAAGCCTCCACACTGAGAGGCCTAGCTCGGTGTTGAAGTTCTTGTTGTATCAAGAAGCTTTCACATTTTTTGTGGTTCACCACATCAATCCACCTTCACTCCATTGTTGGAACCTAGATCGAGCATCTCTCTAGGTTTCCTAGCAGTAAACCTCTGCTTCAATCCATTATTCAGCTGAATATTAAACTGAGAACCTCTCCAATTCTCAGCTCCATATCCGGATCAACCCTTGAAGAAGAAGCAACCAGCTAGGTTGTTTCGTTTCTATATAGAGCGTGGGCATGTTTTGAGGATGATAATTCTAGAAGTGGGAAGGGATGATAGGCCGCCAGCCCAGGCATGTACGAAAGAAGGACTGAAGCGCGCATATACAAGGGATGGGTCCCCAGAGGATTCTCTATAAAGCCAGACACTAAATCTAATTCGAGTCCACGTCTGACCATCTCCAGAAGCCGACTAGCCGTGAAATATGAAGAAGACATCCATGGATGAAGCTCGAGCTCACTCTGCCATCTGGATCATGTGAGAGCTTCTAAACCACCTTTGAAGCTCTTTGACTTGAACCTGATTTGGGAATCAAGGACATTGTGTCTTCACAATCACACAAGTGTGAAGATACCCCTAAGTCATTAGAAGGAGCTTTACTCTTTTACCTACTACGGTTTGTCCGATAAGGTTTACCAGAGGGGTTGTAACGAGGCAGTAAGATCTAGTGCATCTCCACATTATCCCACTGGTTATTCAGCTTGGAAATACTCCATGCCACGCTTGGGAAGCAAGGAAGGGAAGACCCTATCCCTTATGAAGACATTCAGCTAATAAGTCTTCATCTTCTTTCTATTTATTTCCCAAAGTATTTAATACATTCTTTGGGGGTCCAACTTAGGTATATGTTGGTCCTTTGTGCCATTTGTGTAATAAGGAAACTTCAGACTTAAGGCTTTTTCATATATAAGGGACTTAAAAAGACAGTAATTAGGATTAGAGTTAAACTAAAAATCAAATGCGGAAGAGTTTTTCTTCTTTCTTGTTCTTGAGTTATTCGAGCCAAAAGCCTCCACATCGAGAGGCCTAGCTCGGTGTTGAAGTTCTGGTTGTATCAAGAAGCTTTCACAATTTTTGTGGTTCACCACATCAATCCACCTTCACTCCATTGTTGGAACCTAGATCGAGCATCTCTCTAAATTTCCTAGCAGTAAACCTCTGCTTCAATCCATTATTCAGCTTAAGATTAGACTGAGAACCTCTCCAATTCTCAGCTCCATATCCGGAAACCCTTGAAGAAGAAGCAACCAGCTAGGTTGTTTCGTTTCTATATAGGGCGTGGGCATGTTTTGAGGATGATAATTCTAGAAGTGGGAAGGGATGATAGGCCGCCAGCCCAGGCGCGTACGAAAGAAGGACTGAAGCGCGCATATACAAGGGATTGGGTCCCCAGAGGATTCTCTATAAAGCCAGACACTAAACCTAATTCGAGTCCACGTCTGACCATCTCCAGAAGCCGACTAGCCGTGAAATATGAAGAAGACATCCATGGATGAAGCTCGAGCTCACTCTGCCATCTGGATCATGTGAGAGCTTCTAAACCACCTTTGAAGCTCTTTGACTTGAACCTGATTTGGGAATCAAGGACATTGTGTCTTCACAATCACACAAGTGTGAAGATACCTCTAAGTCATTAGAAGGAGCTTTACTCTTTTACCTACTACGCTTTGTCCGATAAGGTTTACTAGAGGGGTTGTAACGAGGCAGTAAGATCTAGTTCATCTCCACTTTATCCCACTAGTTATTCAGCTTGGAAATACTCCATGCCAAGCTTGGGAAGCAAGGAAGGGAAGACCCTATCTCTTATGAAGACATTCAGCTAATAAGACTTCATTTTCTTTCTATTTATTTCCCAAAGTATTTAATACATTCTTTGGGGGTCCAACTTAGGTATATGTTGGTCCTTTGGGCCATTTGTGTAATAAGGAAACTTCAGACTTAAGGCTTTTTCATATATAAGGGACTTAAAAAGACAGTAATTAGGATTAGAGTTAAACTAAAAATCAAATGCGGAAGAGTTTTTCTTCTTTCTTGTTCTTGAGTTATTCGAGCCAAAAGCCTCCACATCGAGAGGCCTAGCTCGGTGTTGAAGTTCTGGTTGTATCAAGAAGCTTTCACAATTTTTGTGGTTCACCACATCAATCCACCTTCACTCCATTGTTGGAACCTAGATCGAGCATCTCTCTAAATTTCCTAGCAGTAAACCTCTGCTTCAATCCTTATTCAGCTTAAGATTAGACTGAGAACCTCTCCAATTCTCAGCTCCATATCCGGATCAACCCTTGAAGAAGAAGCAACCAGCTAGGTTGTTTCGTTTCTATATAGGGCGTAAGCATGTTTTGAGGATGATAATTCTAGAAATGGGAAGGGATGATAGGCCGCCAGGCCAGGCACATATCCGGATCAACCCTTGAAGAAGAAGCAACCAGCTAGGTTGTTTCGTTTCTATATAGGGCGTAAGCATGTTTTGAGGATGATAATTCTAGAAATGGGAAGGGATGATAGGCCGCCAGGCCAGGCACGTACGAAAGAAGGACTGAAGCGCGCAAATACAAGGGATGGGTCCCAAGAGGATTCTCTATAAAGCCAGACACTAAACCTAATTCGAGTCCACGTCTGACCATCTCCAGAAGCCGACTAGCCGTGAAATATGAAGAAGACATCCATGGATGAAGCTCGAGCTCACTTTGCCATCTGGATCATGTGAGAGCTTCTAAACCACCTTTGAAGCTCTTTGACTTGAACCTGATTTGGGAATCAAGGACATTGTGTCTTCACAATCACACAAGTGTGAAGATACCCCTAAGTCATTAGAAGGAGCTTTACTCTTTTACCTACTACGCTTTGTCCGATAAGGTTAACCAGAGGGGTTGTAACGAGGCAGTAAGATCTAGTTCATCTCCACTTTATCCCACTAGTTATTCAGCTTGGAAATACTCCATGCCAAGCTTAGGAAGCAAGGAAAGGAAGACCCTATCTCTTATGAAGACATTCAGCTAATAAGACTTCATTTTCTTTCTATTTATTTCCCAAAGTATTTAATATATTCTTTGGGGGTCCAACTTAGGTATATGTTGGTCCTCTGGGCCATTTGTGTAATAAAGAAACTTCAGACTTAAGGCTTTTCATATATAAGGGACTTAAAAAGACAGTAATTAGGATTAGATTTAAACTAAAAATCAAATGCGGAAGAATTTTTCTTCTTTCTTGTTCTTGAGTTATTCGAGCCAAAAGCCTCCACACCTAGAGGCCTACCTCGGTGTTGAAGTTCTGGTTGTATGAAGAAGCTTTCACAATTTTTGTGGTTCACCACATCAATCCACCTTCACTCCATTGTTGGAACCTAGATCGAGCATCTCTCTAGGTTTCCTAGGAGTAAACCTCTGCTTCAATCCATTATTCAGCTGAAGATTAGACTGAGAACCTCTCCAATTCTCAGCTCCATATCCGGATCAACCCTTGAAGAAGAAGCAACCAGCTAGGTTATTTCGTTTCTATATAGGGCGTGGGCATGTTTTGAGGATGATAATTCTAGAAGTGGGAAGGGATGATAGGCCGCCAGGCCAGGCACGTACGAAAGAAGGACTGAAGCGCGCATATACAAGGGATTGGGTCCCTAGAGGATTCTCTATAAAGCCAGACACTAAACCGAATTCGAGTCCACGTCTGACCATCTCCAGAAGCCGACTAGCCGTGAAATATGAAGAAGACATCCATGGATGAAGCTCGAGCTCACTCTGCCATCTGGATCATGTGAGAGCTTCTAAACCACCTTTGAAGCTCTTTGACTTGAACCTGATTTGGAAATCATGGACATTGTGTCTTCACAATCACACAAGTGTGAAAACACCCCTAAGTCATTAGAAGGAGCTTTACTCTTTTACCTACTACGCTTTGTCCGATAAGGTTAACCAGAGAGGTTGTAACGAGGCAGTAAGATCTAGTTCATCTCCACTTTATGCCACTGGTTATTCAGCTTGGAAATACTCCATGCCACGCTTGGGAAGCAAGGAAGGGAAGACCCTATCCCTTATGAAGACATTCAGCTAATAAGTCTTCATCTTCTTTCTATTTATTTCCCAAATTATTTAATATTATCTTTGGGGTTCCAACTTAGGTATATGTTGGTCCTTTGGGCCATTTGTGTAATAAGGAAACTTCAGACTTAAGGCTTTTCATATATAAGGGACTTAAAAAGACAGTAATTAGGATTAGATTTAAACTAAAAATCAAATGCGAAAGAGTTTTTCTTCTTTCTTGTTCTTGAGTTATTCGAGCCAAAAGCCTCCACACCGAGAGGCCTAGCTCGGTGTTGAAGTTCTGGTTGTATCAAGAAGCTTTCACAATTTTTGTGGTTCACCACATCAATCCACCCTCACTCCATTGTTGGAACCTAGATCGAGCATCTCTCTAGGTTTCCTTGCAGTAAACCTCTGCTTCAATCCATTATTCAGCTTAAGATTAGACTTAGAACCTCTCTAATTCTCAGCTCCATATCCGGATCAACCCTTGAAGAAGAAGCAACCAGCTAGGTTGTTTCGTTTCTATATAGGGCGTGGGCATGTTTTGAGGATGATAATTCTAGAAGTGGGAAGGGATGATAGGCCGCCAGCCCAGGCACGTACGAAAGAAGGACTGAAGCGCGCATATACAAGGGATTGGGTCCCCAGAGGATTCTCTATAAAGCCAGACACTAAACCTAATTCGAGTCCACGTCTGACCATCTCCAGAAGCCGACTAGCCGTGAAATATGAAGAAGACATCCATGGATGAAGCTCGAGCTCACTCTGCCATCTGGATCATGTGAGAGCTTCTAAACCACCTTTGAAGCTCTTTGACTTGAACCTGATTTGGGAATCAAGGACATTGTGTCTTCACAATCACACAAGTGTGAAGATACCCCTAAGTCATTAGAAGGAGCTTTACTCTTTTACCTACTACGGTTTGTCCGATAAGGTTTACTAGAGGGGTTGTAACGAGGCAGTAAGATCTAGTTTATCTCCACTTTATCCCACTGGTTATTCAGCTTGGAAATACTCCATGCCAAGCTTGGGAAGCAAGGAAGGGAAGACCCTATCTCTTATGAAGACATTCAGCTAATAAGACTTCATTTTCTTTCTATTTATTTCCCAAAGTATTTAATACATTCTTTGGGGGTCCAACTTAGGTATATGTTGGTCCTTTGGGCCATTTATGTAATAAGGAAACTTCAGACTTAAGGCTTTTCATATATAAGGGACTTAAAAAGACAGTAATTAGGATTAGAGTTAAACTAAAAATCAAATGCGGAAGAGTTTTTCTTCTTTCTTGTTCTTGAGTTATTCGAGACAAAAGCCTCCACACCGAGAGGCCTAGCTCGGTGTTGAAGTTCTGGTTGTATCAAGAAGCTTTCACAATTTTTGTGGTTCACCACATCAATCCACCTTCACTTCATTGTTGGAACCTAGATCGAGCATCTCTCTAGGTTTCCTAGCAGTAAACCTCTGCTTCAATCCATTATTCAGCTGAAGATTAGACTGAGAACCTCTCCAATTCTCAGCTCCATATCCGGATCAACCCTTGAAGAAGAAGCAACCAGCTAGGTTATTTCGTTTCTATATAGGGCGTGGGCATTTTTTGAGGATGATAATTCTAGAAGTGGGAAGGGATGATAGGCCGCCAGGCCAGGCAGGTACGAAAGAAGGACTGAAGCGCGCATATACAAGGGATTGGGTCCCTAGAGGATTCTCTATAAAGCCAGACACTAAACCGAATTCGAGTCCACGTCTGACCATCTCCAGAAGCCGACTAGCCGTGAAATATGAAGAAGACATCCATGGATGAAGCTCGAGCTCACTCTGCCATCTGGATCATGTGAGAGCTTCTAAACCACCTTTGAAGCTCTTTGACTTGAACCTGTTTTGGGAATCATGGACATTGTGTCTTCACAATCACACAAGTGTGAAAACACCCCTAAGTCATTAGAAGGAGCTTTACTCTTTTACCTACTACGCTTTGTCCGATAAGGTTAACCAGAGGGGTTGTAACGAGGCAGTAAGATCTAGTTCATCTCCACTTTATCCCACTGGTTATTCAGCTTGGAAATACTCCATGCCACGCTTGGGAAGCAAGGAAGGGAAGACCCTATCCCTTATGAAGACATTCAGCTAATAAGTCTTCATCTTCTTTCTATTTATTTCCCAAATTATTTAATATTATCTTTGGGGTTCCAACTTAGGTATATGTTGGTCCTTTGGGCCATTTGTGTAATAAGGAAACTTCAGACTTAAGGCTTTTCATATATAAGGGACTTAAAAAGATAGTAATTAGGATTAGATTTAAACTAAAAATCAAATGCGAATGAGTTTTTCGTCTTTCTTGTTCTTGAGTTATTCGAGCCAAAAGCCTCCACACCGAGAGGCCTAGCTCGGTGTTGAAGTTCTGGTTGTATCAAGAAGCTTTCACAATTTTTGTGGTTCACCACATCAATCCACCTTCACTCCATTGTTGGAACCTAGATCAAGCATCTCTCTAGGTTTCCTTGCAGTAAACCTCTGCTTCAATCCATTATTCAGCTTAAGATTAGACTGAGAACCTCTCCAATTCTCAGCTCCATATCCGGATCAACCCTTGAAGAAGAAGCAACCAGCTAGGTTATTTCGTTTCTATATAGGGCGTGGGCATGTTTTGAGGATGATAATTCTAGAAGTGGGAAGGGATGATAGGCCGCCAGCCCAGGCGCGTACGAAAGAAGGACTGAAGCGTGCATATACAAGGGATTGTGTCCCCACAGGATTCTCTATACAGCCAGACACTAAACCTAATTCGAGTCCACGTCTGACCATCTCCAGAAGCCGACTAGCCGTGAAATATGAAGAAGACATCCATGGATGAAGCTCGAGCTCACTCTGCCATCTGGATCATGTGAGAGCTTCTAAACCACCTTTGAAGCTCTTTGACTTGAACCTGATTTGGGAATCAAGGACATTGTGTCTTCACAATCACACAAGTGTGAAGATACCCCTAAGTCATTAGAAGGAGCTTTACTCTTTTACCTACTACGGTTTGTCCGATAAGGTTTACTAGAGGGGTTGTAACGAGGCAGTAAGATCTAGTTTATCTCCACTTTATCCCACTGGTTATTCAGCTTGGAAATACTCCATGCCAAGCTTGGGAAGCAAGAAAGGGAAGACCCTATCTCTTATGAAGACATTCAGCTAATAAGACTTCATTTTCTTTCTATTTATTTCCCAAAGTATTTAATACATTCTTTGGGGGTCCAACTTAGGTATATGTTGGTCCTTTGGGCCATTTATGTAATAAGGAAACTTCAGACTTAAGGCTTTTCATATATAAGGGACTTAAAAAGACAGTAATTAGGATTAGAATTAAACTAAAAATCAAATGCGGAAGAGTTTTTCTTCTTTCTTGTTCTTGAGTTATTCGAGACAAAAGCCTCCACACCGAGAGGCCTAGCTCGGTGTTGAAGTTCTGGTTGTATCAAGAAGCTTTCACAATTTTTGTGGTTCACCACATCAATCCACCTTCACTTCATTGTTGGAACCTAGATCGAGCATCTCTAGGTTTCCTAGCAGTAAACCTCTGCTTCAATCCATTATTCAGCTGAAGATTAGACTGAGAACCTCTCCAATTCTCAGCTCCATATCCGGATCAACCCTTGAAGAAGAAGCAACCAGCTAGGTTGTTTCGTTTCTATATAGGGCGTAAGCATGTTTTGAGGATGATAATTCTAGAAGTGGGAAGGGATGATAGGCCGCCAGGCCAGGCACGTACGAAAGAAGGACTAAAGCGCGCATATACAAGGGATTGGGTCCCTAGAGGATTCTCTATAAAGCCAGACACTAAACCTAATTCGAGTCCACGTCTGACCATCTCCAGAAGCCGACTAGCCGTGAAATATGAAGAAGACATCCATGGATGAAGCTCGAGCTCACTCTGCCATCTGGATCATGTGAGAGCTTCTAAACCACCTTTGAAGCTCTTTGACTTGAACCTGATTTGGGAATCAAGGACATTGTGTCTTCACAATCACACAAGTGTGAAGATACCCCTAAGTCATTAGAAGGAGCTTTACTCTTTTACCTACTACGCTTTGTCCGATAAGGTTAACCAGAGGGGTTGTAACGAGGCAGTAAGATCTAGTTCATCTCCACTTTATCCCACTGGTTATTCAGCTTGGAAATACTCCATGCCAAGCTTGGGAAGCAAGGAAGGGAAGACCCTATCTCTTATGAAGACATTCAGCTAATAAGACTTCATTTTCTTTCTATTTATTTCCCAAAGTATTTAATATATACTTTGGGGGTCCAACTTAGGTATATGTTGGTCCTCTGGGCCATTTGTGTAATAAGGAAACTTCAGACTTAAGGCTTTTCATATATAAGGGACTTAAAAAGACAGTAATTAGGATTAGATTTAAACTAAAAATCAAATGCGGAAGATTTTTTCTTCTTTCTTGTTCTTGAGTTATTCGAGCCAAAAGCCTCCACACCGAGAGGCCTAGCTCGGTGTTGAAGTTCTGGATGTATGAAGAAGCTTTCACAATTTTTGTGGTTCACCACATCAATCCACCTTCACTCCATTGTTGGAACCTAGATCGAGCATCTCTCTAAATTTCCTAGCAGTAAACCTCTGCTTCAATCCATTATTCAGCTTAAGATTAGACTGAGAACCTCTCTAATTCTCAGCTCCATATCTGGATCAACCCTTGAAGAAGAAGCAACCAGGTAGGTTGTTTCGTTTCTATATAGGGCGTGGGCATGTTTTGAGGATGATAATTCTAGAAGTGGGAAGGGATGATAGGCCGCCAGCCCAGGCACGTACGAAAGAAGGACTGAAGCGCGCATATACAAGGGATTGGGTCCCCAGAGGATTCTCTATAAAGCCAGACACTAAACCTAATTCGAGTCCACGTCTGACCATCTCCAGAAGCCGACTAGCCGTGAAATATGAAGAAGACATCCATGGATGAAGCTCGAGCTCACTCTGCCATCTGGATCATGTGAGAGCTTCTAAACCACCTTTGAAGCTCTTTGACTTGAACCTGATTTGGGAATCAAGGACATTGTGTCTTCACAATCACACAAGTGTGAAGATACCCCTAAGTCATTAGAAGGAGCTTTACTCTTTTACCTACTACGGTTTGTCCGATAAGGTTTACCAGAGGAGTTGTAACGAGGCAGTAAGATCTAGTGCATCTCCACATTATCCCACTGGTTATTCAGCTTGGAAATACTCCATGCCATGCTTGGGAAGCAAGGAAGGGAAGACCCTATCCCTTATGAAGACATTCAGCTAATAAGTCTTCATCTTCTTTCTATTTATTTCCCAAATTATTTAATATTATCTTTGGGGGTCCAACTTAGGTATATGTTGGTCCTTTGGGCCATTTGTGTAATAAGAAAACTTCAGACTTAAGGCTTTTCATATATAAGGGACTTAAAAAGACAGTAATTAGGATTAGATTTAAACTAAAAATCAAATGCGGAAGAGTTTTTCTTCTTTCTTGTTGTTGAGTTATTCGAGCCAAAAGCCTCCACACCGAGAGGCCTAGCTCGGTGTTGAAGTTCTGGTTGTATCAAGAAGCTTTCACAATTTTTGTGGTTCACCACATCAATCCACCTTCACTCCATTGTTGGAACCTAGATCGAGCATCTCTCTAGGTTTCCTTGCAGTAAACCTCTGCTTCAATCCATTATTCAGCTTAAGATTAGACTGAGAACCTCTCCAATTCCCAGCTCCATATCCGGATCAACCCTTGAAGAAGAAGCAACCAGCTAGGTTATTTCGTTTCTATATAGGGCGTAAGCATGTTTTGAGGATGATAATTCTAGAAGTGGGAAGGGATGATAGGCCGCCAGGCCAGGCACGTACGAAAGAAGGACTGAAGCGCGCATATACAAGGGATTGGGTCCCTAGAGGATTCTCTATAAAGCCAGACACTAAACCTAATTCGAGTCCACGTCTGACCATCTCCAGAAGCCGACTAGCCGTGAAATATGAAGAAGACATCCATGGATGAAGCTCGAGCTCACTCTGCCATCTGGATCATGTGAGAGCTTCTAAACCACCTTTGAAGCTCTTTGACTTGAACCTGATTTGGGAATCAAGGACATTGTGTCTTCACAATCACACAAGTGTGAAGATACCCCTAAGTCATTAGAAGGAGCTTTACTCTTTTACCTACTACGCTTTGTCCGATAAGGTTTACTAGAGGGGTTGTAACGAGGCAGTAAGATCTAGTTTATCTCCACTTTATCCCACTGGTTATTCAGCTTGGAAATACTCCATGCCAAGTTTGGGAAGCAAGGAAGGGAAGACCCTATCTCTTATGAAGACATTCAGCTAATAAGACTTCATTTTCTTTCTATTTATTTCCCAAAGTATTTAATATATACTTTGGGGGTCCAACTTAGGTATATGTTGGTCCTCTGGGCCATTTGTGTAATAAGGAAACTTCAGACTTAAGGCTTTTCATATATAAGGGACTTAAAAAGACAGTAATTAGGATTAGATTTAAACTAAAAATCAAATGCGGAAGATTTTTTCTTCTTTCTTGTTCTTGAGTTATTCGAGCCAAAAGCCTCCACACCGAGAGGCCTAGCTCGGTGTTGAAGTTCTGGATGTATGAAGAAGCTTTCACAATTTTTGTGGTTCACCACATCAATCCACCTTCACTCCATTGTTGGAACCTAGATCGAGCATCTCTCTAAATTTCCTAGCTGTAAACCTCTGCTTCAATCCATTATTCAGCTTAAGATTAGACTGAGAACCTCTCTAATTCTCAGCTCCATATCCGGATCAACCCTTGAAGAAGAAGCAACCAGGTAGGTTGTTTCGTTTCTATATAGGGCGTGGGCATGTTTTGAGGATGATAATTCTAGAAGTGGGAAGGGATGATAGGCCGCCAGCCCAGGCACGTACGAAAGAAGGACTGAAGCGCGCATATACAAGGGATTGGGTCCCCAGAGGATTCTCTATAAAGCCAGACACTAAACCTAATTCGAGTCCACGTCTGACCATCTCCAGAAGCCGACTAGCCGTGAAATATGAAGAAGACATCCATGGATGAAGCTCGAGCTCACTCTGCCATCTGGATCATGTGAGAGCTTCTAAACCACCTTTGAAGCTCTTGGACTTGAACCTGATTTGGGAATCAAGGACATTGTGTCTTCACAATCACACAAGTGTGAAGATACCCCTAAGTCATTAGAAGGAGCTTTACTCTTTTACCTACTACGGTTTGTCCGATAAGGTTTACCAGAGGGGTTGTAACGAGGCAGTAAGATCTAGTGCATCTCCACTTTATCCCACTGGTTATTCAGCTTGGAAATACTCCATGCCATGCTTGGGAAGCAAGGAAGGGAAGACCCTATCCCTTATGAAGACATTCAGCTAATAAGTCTTCATCTTCTTTCTATTTATTTCCCAAATTATTTAATATTATCTTTGGGGGTCCAACTTAGGTATATGTTGGTCCTTTGGGCCATTTGTGTAATAAGAAAACTTCAGACTTAAGGCTTTTCATATATAAGGGACTTAAAAAGACAGTAATTAGGATTAGATTTAAACTAAAAATCAAATGCGGAAGAGTTTTTCTTCTTTCTTGTTCTTGAGTTATTCGAGCCAAAAGCCTCCACACCGAGAGGCCTAGCTCGGTGTTGAAGTTCTGGTTGTATCAAGAAGCTTTCACAATTTTTGTGGTTCACCACATCAATCCACCTTCACTCCATTGTTGGAACCTAGATCGAGCATCTCTCTAGGTTTCCTTGCAGTAAACCTCTGCTTCAATCCATTATTCAGCTTAAGATTAGACTGAGAACCTCTCCAATTCTCAGCTCCATATCCGGATCAACCCTTGAAGAAGAAGCAACCAGCTAGGTTATTTCGTTTCTATATAGGGCGTAAGCATGTTTTGAGGATGATAATTCTAGAAGTGGGAAGGGATGATAGGCCGCCAGGCCAGGCACGTACGAAAGAAGGACTGAAGCGCGCATATACAAGGGATTGGGTCCCTAGAGGATTCTCTATAAAGCCAGACACTAAACCTAATTCGAGTCCACGTCTGACCATCTCCAGAAGCCGACTAGCCGTGAAATATGAAGAAGACATCCATGGATGAAGCTCGAGCTCACTCTGCCATCTGGATCATGTGAGAGCTTCTAAACCACCTTTGAAGCTCTTTGACTTGAACCTGATTTGGGAATCAAGGACATTGTGTCTTCACAATCACACAAGTGTGAAGATACCCCTAAGTCATTAGAAGGAGCTTTACTCTTTTACCTACTACGCTTTGTCCGATAAGGTTAACCAGAGGGGTTGTAACGAGGCAGTAAGATCTAGTTCATCTCCACTTTATCCCACTGGTTATTCAGGTTGGAAATACTCCATGCCAAGCTTGGGAAGCAAGGAAGGGAAGACCCTATCTCTTATGAAGACATTCAGCTAATAAGACTTCATTTTCTTTCTATTTATTTCCCAAAGTATTTAATATATTCTTTGGGGGTCCAACTTAGGTATATGTTGGTCCTCTGGGCCATTTGTGTAATAAGGAAACTTCAGACTTAAGGCTTTTCATATATAAGGGACTTAAAAAGACAGTAATTAGGATTAGAGTTAAACTAAAAATCAAATGCGGAAGAGTTTTTCTTCTTTCTTGTTCTTGAGTTATTCGAGCCAAAAGCCTCCACATCGAGAGGCCTAGCTCGGTGTTGAAGTTCTGGTTGTATGAAGAAGCTTTCACAATTTTTGTGGTTCACCACATCAATCCACCTTCACTCCATTGTTGGAACCTAGATCGAGCATCTCTCTAGGTTTCCTTGCAGTAAACCTCTGCTTCAATCCATTATTCAGCTTAAGATTAGACTGAGAACCTCTCCAATTCTCAGCTCCATATCCGGATCAACCCTTGAAGAAGAAGCAACCAGCTAGGTTATTTCGTTTCTATATAGGGCGTGGGCATGTTTTGAGGATGATAATTCTAGAAGTGGGAAGGGATGATAGGCCGCCAGCCCAGGCGCGTACGAAAGAAGGACTGAAGCGTGCATATACAAGGGATTGGGTCCCCACAGGATTCTCTATACAGCCAGACACTAAACCTAATTCGAGTCCACGTCTGACCATCTCCAGAAGCCGACTAGCCGTGAAATATGAAGAAGACATCCATGGATGAAGCTCGAGCTCACTCTGCCATCTGGATCATGTGAGAGCTTCTAAACCACCTTTGAAGCTCTTTGACTTGAACCTGATTTGGGAATCAAGGACATTGTGTCTTCACAATCACACAAGTGTGAAGATACCCCTAAGTCATTAGAAGGAGCTTTACTCTTTTACCTACTACGCTTTGTCCGATAAGGTTAACCAGAGGGGTTGTAACGAGGCAGTAAGATCTAGTTCATCTCCACTTTATCCCACTGGTTATTCAGCTTGGAAATACTCCATGCCAAGCTTGGGAAGCAAGGAAGGGAAGACCCTATCTCTTATGAAGACATTCAGCTAATAAGACTTCATTTTCTTTCTATTTATTTCCCAAAGTATTTAATATATTCTATGGGGGTCTAACTTAGGTATATGTTGGTCCTCTGGGCCATTTGTGTAATAAGGAAACTTCAGACTTAAGGCTTTTCATATATAAGGGACTTAAAAAGACAGTAATTAGGATTAGAGTTAAACTAAAAATCAAATGCGGAAGAGTTTTTCTTCTTTCTTGTTCTTGAGTTATTCGAGCCAAAAGCCTCCACATCGAGAGGCCTAGCTCGGTGTTGAAGTTCTGGTTGTATGAAGAAGCTTTCACAATTTTTGTGGTTCACCACATCAATCCACCTTCACTCCATTGTTGGAACCTAGATCGAGCATCTCTCTAAATTTCCTAGCAGTAAACCTCTGCTTCAATCCATTATTCAGCTTAAGATTAGACTGAGAACCTCTCTAATTCTCAGCTCCATATCCGGATCAACCCTTGAAGAAGAAGCAACCAGCTAGGTTGTTTCGTTTCTATATAGGGCGTGGGCATGTTTTGAGGATGATAATTCTAGAAGTGGGAAGGGATGATAGGCCGCCAGCCCAGGCACGTACGAAAGAAGGACTGAAGCGCGCATATACAAGGGATTGGGTCCCCAGAGGATTCTCTATAAAGCCAGACACTAAACCTAATTCGAGTCCACGTCTGACCATCTCCAGAAGCCGTCTAGCCGTGGAATATGAAGAAGACATCCATGGATGAAGCTCGAGCTCACTCTGCCATCTGGATCATGTGAGAGCTTCTAAACCACCTTTGAAGCTCTTTGACTTGAACCTGATTTGGGAATCAAGGACATTGTGTCTTCACTATCACACAAGTGTGAAGATACCCCTAAGTCATTAGAAGGAGCTTTACTCTTTTACCTACTACGGTTTGTCCGATAAGGTTTACCAGAGGGGTTGTAACGAGGCAGTAAGATCTAGTGCATCTCCACATTATCCCACTGGTTATTCAGCTTGGAAATACTCCATGCCACGCTTGGGAAGCAAGGAAGGGAAGACCCTATCCCTTATGAAGACATTCAGCTAATAAGTCTTCATCTTCTTTCTATTTATTTCCCAAATTATTTAATATTATCTTTGGGGGTCCAACTTAGGTATATGTTGGTCCTTTGGGCCATTTGTGTAATAAGGAAACTTCAGACTTAAGGCTTTTCATATATAAGGGACTTAAAAAGGCAGTAATTAGGATTAGATTTAAACTAAAAATCAAATGCGGAAGAGTTTTTCTTCTTTCTTGTTCTTGAGTTATTCGAGCCAAAAGCCTCCACACCGAGAGGCCTAGCTCGGTGTTGAAGTTCTGGTTGTATCAAGAAGCTTTCACAATTTTTGTGGTTCACCACATCAATCCACCTTCACTCCATTGTTGGAACCTAGATCGAGCATCTCTCTAGGTTTCCTTGCAGTAAACCTCTGCTTCAATCCATTATTCAGCTTAAGATTAGACTGAGAACCTCTCCAATTCTCAGCTCCATATCCGGATCAACCCTTGAAGAAGAAGCAACCAGCTAGGTTATTTCGTTTCTATATAGGGCGTGGGCATGTTTTGAGGATGATAATTCTAGAAGTGGGAAGGGATGATAGGCCGCCAGCCCAGGCGCGTACGAAAGAAGGACTGAAGCGTGCATATACAAGGGATTGGGTCGCCACAGGATTCTCTATACAGCCAGACACTAAACCTAATTCGAGTCCACGTCTGACCATCTCCAGAAGCCGACTAGCCGTGAAATATGAAGAAGACATCCATGGATGAAGCTCGAGCTCACTCTGCCATCTGGATCATGTGAGAGCTTCTAAACCACCTTTGAAGCTCTTTGACTTGAACCTGATTTGGGAATCAAGGACATTGTGTCTTCACAATCACACAAGTGTGAAGATACCCCTAAGTCATTAGAAGGAGCTTTACTCTTTTACCTACTACGGTTTGTCCGATAAGGTTTACTAGAGGGGTTGTAACGAGGCAGTAAGATCTAGTTCATCTCCACTTTATCCCACTGGTTATTCAGCTTGGAAATACTCCATGCCAAGCTTGGGAAGCAAGGAAGGGAAGACCCTATCTCTTATGAAGACATTCAGCTAATAAGACTTCATTTTCTTTCTATTTATTTCCCAAAGTATTTAATATATTCTATGGGGGTCTAACTTAGGTATATGTTGGTCCTCTGGGCCATTTGTGTAATAAGGAAACTTCAGACTTAAGGCTTTTCATATATAAGGGACTTAAAAAGACAGTAATTAGGATTAGAGTTAAACTAAAAATCAAATGCGGAAGAGTTTTTCTTCTTTCTTGTTCTTGAGTTATTCGAGCCAAAAGCCTCCACATCGAGAGGCCTAGCTCGGTGTTGAAGTTCTGGTTGTATGAAGAAGCTTTCACAATTTTTGTGGTTCACCACATCAATCCACCTTCACTCCATTGTTGGAACCTAGATCGAGCATCTCTCTAAATTTCCTAGCAGTAAACCTCTGCTTCAATCCATTATTCAGCTTAAGATTAGACTGAGAACCTCTCTAATTCTCAGCTCCATATCCGGATCAACCCTTGAAGAAGAAGCAACCAGCTAGGTTGTTTCGTTTCTATATAGGGCGTGGGCATGTTTTGAGGATGATAATTCTAGAAGTGGGAAGGGATGATAGGCCGCCAGCCCAGGCACGTACGAAAGAAGGACTGAAGCGCGCATATACAAGGGATTGGGTCCCCAGAGGATTCTCTATAAAGCCAGACACTAAACCTAATTCGAGTCCACGTCTGACCATCTCCAGAAGCCGTCTAGCCGTGGAATATGAAGAAGACATCCATGGATGAAGCTCGAGCTCACTCTGCCATCTGGATCATGTGAGAGCTTCTAAACCACCTTTGAAGCTCTTTGACTTGAACCTGATTTGGGAATCAAGGACATTGTGTCTTCACTATCACACAAGTGTGAAGATACCCCTAAGTCATTAGAAGGAGCTTTACTCTTTTACCTACTACGGTTTGTCCGATAAGGTTTACCAGAGGGGTTGTAACGAGGCAGTAAGATCTAGTGCATCTCCACATTATCCCACTGGTTATTCAGCTTGGAAATACTCCATGCCACGCTTGGGAAGCAAGGAAGGGAAGACCCTATCCCTTATGAAGACATTCAGCTAATAAGTCTTCATCTTCTTTCTATTTATTTCCCAAATTATTTAATATTATCTTTGGGGGTCCAACTTAGGTATATGTTGGTCCTTTGGGCCATTTGTGTAATAAGGAAACTTCAGACTTAAGGCTTTTCATATATAAGGGACTTAAAAAGGCAGTAATTAGGATTAGATTTAAACTAAAAATCAAATGCGGAAGAGTTTTTCTTCTTTCTTGTTCTTGAGTTATTCGAGCCAAAAGCCTCCACACCGAGAGGCCTAGCTCGGTGTTGAAGTTCTGGTTGTATCAAGAAGCTTTCACAATTTTTGTGGTTCACCACATCAATCCACCTTCACTCCATTGTTGGAACCTAGATCGAGCATCTCTCTAGGTTTCCTTGCAGTAAACCTCTGCTTCAATCCATTATTCAGCTTAAGATTAGACTGAGAACCTCTCCAATTCTCAGCTCCATATCCGGATCAACCCTTGAAGAAGAAGCAACCAGCTAGGTTATTTCGTTTCTATATAGGGCGTGGGCATGTTTTGAGGATGATAATTCTAGAAGTGGGAAGGGATGATAGGCCGCCAGCCCAGGCGCGTACGAAAGAAGGACTGAAGCGTGCATATACAAGGGATTGGGTCGCCACAGGATTCTCTATACAGCCAGACACTAAACCTAATTCGAGTCCACGTCTGACCATCTCCAGAAGCCGACTAGCCGTGAAATATGAAGAAGACATCCATGGATGAAGCTCGAGCTCACTCTGCCATCTGGATCATGTGAGAGCTTCTAAACCACCTTTGAAGCTCTTTGACTTGAACCTGATTTGGGAATCAAGGACATTGTGTCTTCACAATCACACAAGTGTGAAGATACCCCTAAGTCATTAGAAGGAGCTTTACTCTTTTACCTACTACGGTTTGTCCGATAAGGTTTACTAGAGGGGTTGTAACGAGGCAGTAAGATCTAGTTCATCTCCACTTTATCCCACTGGTTATTCAGCTTGGAAATACTCCATGCCAAGCTTGGGAAGCAAGGAAGGGAAGACCCTATCTCTTATGAAGACATTCAGCTAATAAGACTTCATTTTCTTTCTATTTATTTCCCAAAGTATTTAATATATTCTTTGGGGGTCCAACTTAGGTATATGTTGGTCCTCTGGGCCATTTGTGTAATAAGGAAACTTCAGACTTAAGGCTTTTCATATATAAGGGACTTAAAAAGACAGTAATTAGGATTAGAGTTAAACTAAAAATCAAATGCGGAAGAGTTTTTCTTCTTTCTTGTTCTTGAGTTATTCGAGCTAAAAGCCTCCACATCGAGAGGCCTAGCTCGGTGTTGAAGTTCTGGTTGTATGAAGAAGCTTTCACAATTTTTGTGGTTCACCACATCAATCCACCTTCACTCCATTGTTGGAACCTAGATCGAGCATCTCTCTAGGTTTCCTAGCAGTAAACCTCTGCTTCAATCCATTATTCAGCTGAAGATTAGACTGAGAACCTCTCCAATTCTCAGCTCCATATCCGGATCAACCCTTGAAGAAGAAGCAACCAGCTAGGTTGTTTCGTTTCTATATAGGGCGTAAGCATGTTTTGAGGATGATAATTCTAGAAGTGGGAAGGGATGATAGGCCGCCAGGCCAGGCACGTACGAAAGAAGGACTGAAGCGCGCATATACAAGGGATTGGGTCCCTAGAGGATTCTCTATAAAGCCAGACACTAAACCTAATTCGAGTCCACGTCTGACCATCTCCAGAAGCCGTCTAGCCGTGGAATATGAAGAAGACATCCATGGATGAAGCTCGAGCTCACTCTGCCATCTGGATCATGTGAGAGCTTCTAAACCACCTTTGAAGCTCTTTGACTTGAACCTGATTTGGGAATCAAGGACATTGTGTCTTCACAATCACACAAGTGTGAAGATACCCCTAAGTCATTAGAAGGAGCTTTACTCTTTTACCTACTACGGTTTGTCCGATAAGGTTTACCAGAGGGGTTGTAACGAGGCAGTAAGATCTAGTGCATCTCCACATTATCCCACTGGTTATTCAGCTTGGAAATACTCCATGCCACGCTTGGGAAGCAAGGAAGGGAAGACCCTATCCCTTATGAAGACATTCAGCTATTAAGTCTTCATCTTCTTTCTATTTATTTCCCAAATTATTTAATATTATCTTTGGGGGTCCAACTTAGGTATATGTTGGTCCTTTGGGCCATTTGTGTAATAAGGAAACTTCAGACTTAAGGCTTTTCATATATAAGGGACTTAAAAAGGCAGTAATTAGGATTAGATTTAAACTAAAAATCAAATGCGGAAGAGTTTTTCTTCTTTCTTGTTCTTGAGTTATTCGAGCCAAAAGCCTCCACACCGAGAGGCCTAGCTCGGTGTTGAAGTTCTGGTTGTATCAAGAAGCTTTCACAATTTTTGTGGTTCACCACATCAATCCACCTTCACTCCATTGTTGGAACCTAGATCGAGCATCTCTCTAGGTTTCCTTGCAGTAAACCTCTGCTTCAATCCATTATTCAGCTTAAGATTAGACTGAGAACCTCTCCAATTCTCAGCTCCATATCCGGATCAACCCTTGAAGAAGAAGCAACCAGCTAGGTTATTTCGTTTCTATATAGGGCGTGGGCATGTTTTGAGGATGATAATTCTAGAAGTGGGAAGGGATGATAGGCCGCCAGCCCAGGCGCGTACGAAAGAAGGACTGAAGCGTGCATATACAAGGGATTGGGTCGCCACAGGATTCTCTATACAGCCAGACACTAAACCTAATTCGAGTCCACGTCTGACCATCTCCAGAAGCCGACTAGCCGTGAAATATGAAGAAGACATCCATGGATGAAGCTCGAGCTCACTCTGCCATCTGGATCATGTGAGAGCTTCTAAACCACCTTTGAAGCTCTTTGACTTGAACCTGATTTGGGAATCAAGGACATTGTGTCTTCACAATCACACAAGTGTGAAGATACCCCTAAGTCATTAGAAGGAGCTTTACTCTTTTACCTACTACGGTTTGTCCGATAAGGTTTACTAGAGGGGTTGTAACGAGGCAGTAAGATCTAGTTCATCTCCACTTTATCCCACTGGTTATTCAGCTTGGAAATACTCCATGCCAAGCTTGGGAAGCAAGGAAGGGAAGACCCTATCTCTTATGAAGACATTCAGCTAATAAGACTTCATTTTCTTTCTATTTATTTCCCAAAGTATTTAATATATTCTTTGGGGGTCCAACTTAGGTATATGTTGGTCCTCTGGGCCATTTGTGTAATAAGGAAACTTCAGACTTAAGGCTTTTCATATATAAGGGACTTAAAAAGACAGTAATTAGGATTAGAGTTAAACTAAAAATCAAATGCGGAAGAGTTTTTCTTCTTTCTTGTTCTTGAGTTATTCGAGCTAAAAGCCTCCACATCGAGAGGCCTAGCTCGGTGTTGAAGTTCTGGTTGTATGAAGAAGCTTTCACAATTTTTGTGGTTCACCACATCAATCCACCTTCACTCCATTGTTGGAACCTAGATCGAGCATCTCTCTAGGTTTCCTAGCAGTAAACCTCTGCTTCAATCCATTATTCAGCTGAAGATTAGACTGAGAACCTCTCCAATTCTCAGCTCCATATCCGGATCAACCCTTGAAGAAGAAGCAACCAGCTAGGTTGTTTCGTTTCTATATAGGGCGTAAGCATGTTTTGAGGATGATAATTCTAGAAGTGGGAAGGGATGATAGGCCGCCAGGCCAGGCACGTACGAAAGAAGGACTGAAGCGCGCATATACAAGGGATTGGGTCCCTAGAGGATTCTCTATAAAGCCAGACACTAAACCTAATTCGAGTCCACGTCTGACCATCTCCAGAAGCCGTCTAGCCGTGGAATATGAAGAAGACATCCATGGATGAAGCTCGAGCTCACTCTGCCATCTGGATCATGTGAGAGCTTCTAAACCACCTTTGAAGCTCTTTGACTTGAACCTGATTTGGGAATCAAGGACATTGTGTCTTCACAATCACACAAGTGTGAAGATACCCCTAAGTCATTAGAAGGAGCTTTACTCTTTTACCTACTACGGTTTGTCCGATAAGGTTTACCAGAGGGGTTGTAACGAGGCAGTAAGATCTAGTGCATCTCCACATTATCCCACTGGTTATTCAGCTTGGAAATACTCCATGCCACGCTTGGGAAGCAAGGAAGGGAAGACCCTATCCCTTATGAAGACATTCAGCTATTAAGTCTTCATCTTCTTTCTATTTATTTCCCAAATTATTTAATATTATCTTTGGGGGTCCAACTTAGGTATATGTTGGTCCTTTGGGCCATTTGTGTAATAAGGAAACTTCAGACTTAAGGCTTTTCATATATAAGGGACTTAAAAAGATAGTAATTAGGATTAGATTTAAACTAAAAATCAAATACGGAAGAGTTTTTCTTCTTTCTTGTTCTTGAGTTATTCGAGCCAAAAGCCTCCACACCGAGAGGCCTAGCTCGGTGTTGAAGTTCTGGTTGTATCAAGAAGCTTTCACAATTTTTGTGGTTCACCACATCAATCCACCTTCACTCCATTGTTGGAACCTAGATCGAGCATCTCTCTAGGTTTCTTTGCAGTAAACCTCTGCTTCAATCCATTATTCAGCTTAAGATTAGACTGAGAACCTCTCCAATTCTCAGCTCCATATCTGGATCAACCCTTGAAGAAGAAGCAACCAGCTAGGTTATTTCGTTTCTATATAGGGCGTGGGCATGTTTTGAGGATGATAATTCTAGAAGTGGGAAGGGATGATAGGCCGCCAGACCAGGCGCGTACGAAAGAAGGACTGAAGCGTGCATATACAAGGGATTGGGTCGCCACAGGATTCTCTATACAGCCAGACACTAAACCTAATTCGAGTCCACGTCTGACCATCTCCAGAAGCCGACTAGCCGTGAAATATGAAGAAGACATCCATGGATGAAGCTCGAGCTCACTCTGCCATCTGGATCATGTGAGAGCTTCTAAACCACCTTTGAAGCTCTTTGACTTGAACCTGATTTGGGAATCAAGGACATTGTGTCTTCACAATCACACAAGTGTGAAGATACCCCTAAGTCATTAGAAGGAGCTTTACTCTTTTACCTACTACGGTTTGTCCGATAAGGTTTACTAGAGGGGTTGTAACGAGGCAGTAAGATCTAGTTCATCTCCACTTTATCCCACTGGTTATTCAGCTTGGAAATACTCCATGCCAAGCTTGGGAAGCAAGGAAGGGAAGACCCTATCTCTTATGAAGACATTCAGCTAATAAGACTTCATTTTCTTTCTATTTATTTCCCAAAGTATTTAATACATTCTTTGGGGGTCCAACTTAGGTATATGTTGGTCCTTTGGGCCATTTATGTAATAAGGAAACTTTAGACTTAAGGCTTTTCATATATAAGGGACTTAAAAAGACAGTAATTAGGATTAGAGTTAAACTAAAAATCAAATACGGAAGAGTTTTTCTTCTTTCTTGTTCTTGAGTTATTCGAGCCAAAAGCCTCCACACCGAGAGGCCTAGCTCGGTGTTGAAGTTCTGGTTGTATCAAGAAGCTTTCACAATTTTTGTGGTTCACCACATCAATCCACCTTCACTCCATTGTTGGAACCTAGATCGAGCATCTCTCTAGGTTTCTTTGCAGTAAACCTCTGCTTCAATCCATTATTCAGCTTAAGATTAGACTGAGAACCTCTCCAATTCTCAGCTCCATATCCGGATCAACCCTTGAAGAAGAAGCAACCAGCTAGGTTGTTTCGTTTCTATATAGGGCGTAAGCATGTTTTGAGGATAATAATTCTAGAAGTGGGAAGGGATGATAGGCCGCCAGGCCAGGCACGTACAAACGAAGGACTAAAGCGCGCATATACAAGGGATTGGGTCCCTAGAGGATTCTCTATAAAGCCAGACACTAAACCTAATTCGAGTCCACGTCTGACCATCTCCAGAAGCCGACAAGCCGTGAAATATGAAGAAGACATCCATGGATGAAGCTCGAGCTCACTCTGCCATCTGGATCATGTGAGAGCTTCTAAACCACCTTTGAAGCTCTTTGACTTGAACCTGATTTGGGAATCAAGGACATTGTGTCTTCACAATCACACAAGTGTGAAGATACCCCTAAGTCATTAGAAGGAGCTTTACTCTTTTACCTACTACGCTTTGTCCGATAAGGTTAACCAGAGGGGTTGTAACGAGGCAGTAAGATCTAGTTCATCTCCACTTTATCCCACTGGTTATTCAGGTTGGAAATACTCCATGCCAAGCTTGGGAAGCAAGGAAGGGAAGACCCTATCTCTTATGAAGACATTCAGCTAATAAGACTTCATTTTCTTTCTATTTATTTCCCAAAGTATTTAATATATTCTTTGGGGGTCCAACTTAGGTATATGTTGGTCCTCTGGGCCATTTGTGTAATAAGGAAACTTCAGACTTAAGGCTTTTCATATATAAGAGACTTAAAAAGACAGTAATTAGGATTAGAGTTAAACTAAAAATCAAATGCGGAAGAGTTTTTCTTCTTTCTTGTTCTTGAGTTATTCGAGCCAAAAGCCTCCACATCGAGAGGCCTAGCTCGGTGTTGAAGTTCTGGTTGTATGAAGAAGCTTTCACAATTTTTGTGGTTCACCACATCAATCCACCTTCACTCCATTGTTGGAACCTAGATCGAGCATCTCTCTAAATTTCCTAGCAGTAAACCTCTGCTTCAATCCATTATTCAGCTTAAGATTAGACTGAGAACCTCTCTAATTCTCAGCTCCATATCCGGATCAACCCTTGAAGAAGAAGCAACCAGCTAGGTTGTTTCGTTTCTATATAGGGCGTGGGCATGTTTTGAGGATGATAATTCTAGAAGTGGGAAGGGATGATAGGCCGCCAGCCCAGGCACGTACGAAAAAAGGACTGAAGCGCGCATATACAAGGGATTGGGTCCCCAGAGGATTCTCTATAAAGCCAGACACTAAACCTAATTCAAGTCCACGTGTGACCATCTCCAGAAGCCGTCTAGCCGTGGAATATGAAGAAGACATCCATGGATGAAGCTCGAGCTCACTCTGCCATTTGGATCATGTGAGAGCTTCTAAACCACCTTTGAAGCTCTTTGACTTGAACCTGATTTGGGAATCAAGGACGTTGTGTCTTCACAATCACACAAGTGTGAAGATACCCCTAAGTCATTAGAAGGAGCTTTACTCTTTTACCTACTACGGTTTGTCTGATAAGGTTTACCAGAGGGGTTGTAACGAGGCCGTAAGATCTAGTGCATCTCCACATTATCCCACTGGTTATTCAGCTTGGAAATACTCCATGCCACGCTTGGGAAGCAAGGAAGGGAAGACCCTATCCCTTATGAAGACATTCAGCTAATAAGTCTTCATCTTCTTTCTATTTATTTCCCAAATTATTTAATATTATCTTTGGGGGTCCAACTTAGGTATATGTTGGTCCTTTGGGCCATTTGTGTAATAAGGAAACTTCAGACTTAAGGCTTTTCATATATAAGGGACTTAAAAAGACAGTAATTAGGATTAGATTTAAACTAAAAATCAAATGCGGAAGAGTTTTTCTTCTTTCTTGTTCTTGAGTTATTCGAGCCAAAAGCCTCCACACCGAGAGGCCTAGCTTGGTGTTGAAGTTCTGGTTGTATCAAGAAGCTTTCACAATTTTTGTGGTTCACCAAATCAATCCACCTTCACTCCATTGTTGGAACCTAGATCGAGCATCTCTCTAGGTTTCCTTGCAGTAAACCTCTGCTTCAATCCATTATTCAGCTTAAGATTAGACTGAGAACCTCTCCAATTCTCAGCTCCATATCCGGATCAACCCTTGAAGAAGAAACAACCAGCTAGGTTATTTCGTTTCTATATTGGGCGTGGGCATGTTTTGAAGATGATAATTCTAGAAGTGGGAAGGGATGATAGGCCGCCAGCCCAGGCGCGTACGAAAGAAGGACTGAAGCGTGCATATACAAGGGATTAGGTCCCCACAGGATTCTCTATACAGCCAGACACTAAACCTAATTCGAGTCCACGTCTGACCATCTCCAGAAGCCGACTAGCCGTGAAATATGAAGAAGACATCCATGGATGAAGCTCGAGCTCACTCTGCCATCTGGATCATGTGAGAGCTTCTAAACCACCTTTGAAGCTCTTTGACTTGAACCTGATTTGGGAATCAAGGACATTGTGTCTTCACAATCACACAAGTGTGAAGATACCCCTAAGTCATTAGAAGGAGCTTTACTCTTTTACCTACTACGGTTTGTCCGATAAGGTTTTACTAGAGGGGTTGTAACGAGGCAGTAAGATCTAGTTCATCTCCACTTTATCCCACTGGTTATTCAGCTTGGAAATACTCCATGCCAAGCTTGGGAAGCAAGGAAGGGAAGACCCTATCTCTTATGAAGACATTCAGCTAATAAGACTTCATTTTCTTTCTATTTATTTCCCAAAGTATTTAATACATTCTTAGGGGGTCCAACTTAGGTATATGTTGGTCCTTTGGGCCATTTATGTAATAAGGAAACTTCAGACTTAAGGCTTTTCATATATAAGGGACTTAAAAAGACAGTAATTAGGATTAGAGTTAAACTAAAAATCAAATGCGGAAGAGTTTTTCTTTTTTCTTGTTCTTGAGTTATTCGAGACAAAAGCCTCCACACCGAGAGGCCTAGCTCGGTGTTGAAGTTCTGGTTGTATCAAGAAGCTTTCACAATTTTTTTGGTTCACCACATCAATCCACCTTCACTTCAATGTTGGAACCTAGATCGAGCATCTCTCTAGGTTTCCTTGCAGTAAACCTCTGCTTCAATCCATTATTCAGCTTAAGATTAGACTGAGAATCTCTCCAATTCTCAGCTCCATATCCGGATCAACCCTTGAAGAAGAAGCAACCAGCTAGGTTGTTTCGTTTCTATATAGGGCGTAAGCATGTTTTGAGGATGATAATTCTAGAAGTGGGAAGGGATGATAGGCCGCCAGGCCAGGCACGTACGAAAGAAGGACTAAAGCGCGCATATACAAGGGATTGGGTCCCTAGAGGATTCTCTATAAAGCCAGACACTAAACCTAATTCGAGTCCACGTCTGACCATCTCCAGAAGCCGACTAGCCGTGAAATATGAAGAAGACATCCATGGATGAAGCTCGAGCTCACTCTGCCATCTGGATCATGTGAGAGCTTCTAAACCACCTTTGAAGCTCTTTGACTTGAACCTGATTTGGGAATCAAGGACATTGTGTCTTCACAATCACACAAGTGTGAAGATACCCCTAAGTCATTAGAAGGAGCTTTACTCTTTTACCTACTACGCTTTGTCCGATAAGGTTAACCAGAGGGGTTGTAACGAGGCAGTAAGATCTAGTTCATCTCCACTTTATCCCACTGGTTATTCAGGTTGGAAATACTCCATGCCAAGCTTGGGAAGCAAGGAAGGGAAGACCCTATCTCTTATGAAGACATTCAGCTAATAAGACTTCATTTTCTTTCTATTTATTTCCCAAAGTATTTAATATATTCTTTGGGGGTCCAACTTAGGTATATGTTGGTCCTCTGGGCCATTTGTGTAATAAGGAAACTTCAGACTTAAGGCTTTTCATATATAAGGGACTTAAAAAGACAGTAATTAGGATTAGAGTTAAACTAAAAATCAAATGCGGAAGAGTTTTTCTTCTTTCTTGTTCTTGAGTTATTCGAGCTAAAAGCCTCCACATCGAGAGGCCTAGCTCGGTGTTGAAGTTCTGGTTGTATGAAGAAGCTTTCACAATTTTTGTGGTTCACCACATCAATCCACCTTCACTCCATTGTTGGAACCTAGATCGAGCATCTCTCTAGGTTTCCTAGTAGTAAACCTCTGCTTCAATCCATTATTCAGCTGAAGATTAGACTGAGAACCTCTCCAATTCTCAGCTCCATATCCGGATCAACCCTTGAAGAAGAAGCAACCAGCTAGGTTGTTTCGTTTCTATATAGGGCGTAAGCATGTTTTGAGGATGATAATTCTAGAAGTGGGAAGGGATGATAGGCCGCCAGGCCAGGCACGTACGAAAGAAGGACTAAGGCGCGCATATACAAGGGATTGGGTCCCTAGAGGATTCTCTATAAAGCCAGACACTAAACCTAATTCGAGTCCACGTCTGACCATCTCCAGAAGCCGACTAGCCGTGAAATATGAAGAAGACATCCATGGATGAAGCTCGAGCTCACTCTGCCATCTGGATCATGTGAGAGCTTCTAAACCACCTTTGAAGCTCTTTGACTTGAACCTGATTTGGGAATCAAGGACATTGTGTCTTCACAATCACACAAGTGTGAAGATACCCCTAAGTCATTAGAAGGAGCTTTACTCTTTTACCTACTACGCTTTGTCCGATAAGGTTAACCAGAGGGGTTGTAACGAGGCAGAAAGATCTAGTTCATCTCCACTTTATCCCACTGGTTATTCAGGTTGGAAATACTCCATGCCAAGCTTGGGAAGCAAGGAAGGGAAGACCCTATCTCTTATGAAGACATTCAGCTAATAAGACTTCATTTTCTTTCTATTTATTTCCCAAAGTATTTAATATATTCTTTGGGGGTCCAACTTAGGTATATGTTGGTCCTCTGGGCCATTTGTGTAATAAGGAAACTTCAGACTTAAGGCTTTTCATATATAAGGGACTTAAAAAGACAGTAATTAGGATTAGAGTTAAACTAAAAATCAAATGCGGAAGAGTTTTTCTTCTTTCTTGTTCTTGAGTTATTCGAGCCAAAAGCCTCCACATCGAGAGGCCTAGCTCGGTGTTGAAGTTCTGGTTGTATGAAGAAGCTTTCACAATTTTTGTGGTTCACCACATCAATCCACCTTCACTCCATTGTTGGAACCTAGATCGAGCATCTCTCTAAATTTCCTAGCAGTAAACCTCTGCTTCAATCCATTATTCAGCTTAAGATTAGACTGAGAACCTCTCTAATTCTCAGCTCCATATCCGGATCAACCCTTGAAGAAGAAGCAACCAGCTAGGTTGTTTCGTTTCTATATAGGGCGTGGGCATGTTTTGAGGATGATAATTCTAGAAGTGGGAAGGGATGATAGGCCGCCATCCCAGGCACGTACGAAAGAAGGACTGAAGCGCGCATATACAAGGGATTGGGTCCCCAGAGGATTCTCTATAAAGCCAGACACTAAACCTAATTCGAGTCCACGTCTGACCATCTCCAGAAGCCGTCTAGCCGTGGAATATGAAGAAGACATCCATGGATGAAGCTCGAGCTCACTCTGCCATCTGGATCATGTGAGAGCTTCTAAACCACCTTTGAAGCTCTTTGACTTGAACCTGATTTGGGAATCAAGGACATTGTGTCATCACAATCACACAAGTGTGAAGATACCCCTAAGTCATTAGAAGGAGCTTTACTCTTTTACCTACTACAGTTTGTCCGATAAGGTTTACCAGAGGGGTTGTAACGAGGCAGTAAGATCTAGTGCATCTCCACATTATCCCACTGGTTATTCAGCTTGGAAATACTCCATGCCACGCTTGGGAAGCAAGGAAGGGAAGACCCTATCCCTTATGAAGACATTCAGCTAATAAGTCTTCATCTTCTTTCTATTTATTTCCCAAATTATTTGATATTATCTTTGGGGGTCCAACTTAGGTATATGTTGGTCCTTTGGGCCATTTGTGTAATAAGAAAACTTCAGACTTAAGGCTTTTCATATATAAGGGACTTAAAAAGACAGTAATTAGGATTAGATTTAAACTAAAAATCAAATGCGGAAGAGTTTTTCTTCTTTCTTGTTCTTGAGTTATTCGAGCCAAAAGCCTCCACACCGAGAGGCCTAGCTCGGTGTTGAAGTTCTGGTTGTATCAAGAAGCTTTCACAATTTTTGTGGTTCACCACATCAATCCACCTTCACTCCATTGTTGGAACCTAGATCGAGCATCTCTCTAGGTTTCCTTGCAGTAAACCTCTGCTTCAATCCATTATTCAGCTTAAGATTAGACTGAGAACCTCTCCAATTCTCAGCTCCATATCTGGATCAACCCTTGAAGAAGAAGCAACCAGCTAGGTTATTTCGTTTCTATATAGGGCGTGGGCATGTTTTGAGGATGATAATTCTAGAAGTGGGAAGGGATGATAGGCCGCCAGCCCAGGCGCGTACGAAAGAAGGACTGAAGCGTGCATATACAAGGGATTGGGTCCCCACAGGATTCTCTATACAGCCAGACACTAAACCTAATTCGAGTCCACGTCTAACCATCTCCAGAAGCCGACTAGCCGTGAAATATGAAGAAGACATCCATGGATGAAGCTCGAGCTCACTCTGCCATCTGGATCATGTGACAGCTTCTAAACCACCTTTGAAGCCCTTTGACTTGAACCTGATTTGGGAATCAAGGACATTGTGTCTTCACAATCACACAAGTGTGAAGATACCCCTAAGTCATTAGAAGGAGCTTTACTCTTTTACCTACTACGGTTTGTCCGATAAGGTTTACTAGAGGGGTTGTAACGAGGCAGTAAGATCTAGTTCATCTCCACTTTATCCCACTGGTTATTCAGCTTGGAAATACTCCATGCCAAGCTTGGGAAGCAAGGAAGGGAAGACCCTATCTCTTATGAAGACATTCAGCTAATAAGACTTCATTTTCTTTCTATTTATTTCCCAAAGTATTTAATACATTCTTTGGGGGTCCAACTTAGGTATATGTTGGTCCTTTGGGCCATTTATGTAATAAGGAAACTTCAGACTTAAGGCTTTTCATATATAAGGGACTTAAAAAGACAGTAATTAGGATTAGAGTTAAACTAAAAATCAAATGCGGAAGAGTTTTTCTTTTTTCTTGTTCTTGAGTTATTCGAGACAAAAGCCTCCACACCGAGAGGCCTAGCTCGGTGTTGAAGTTCTGGTTGTATCAAGAAGCTTTCACAATTTTTGTGGTTCACCACATCAATCCACCTTCACTTCAATGTTGGAACCTAGATCGAGCATCTCTCTAGGTTTCCTTGTAGTAAACCTCTGCTTCAATCCATTATTCAGCTTAAGATTAGACTGAGAACCTCTCCAATTCTCAGCTCCATATCCGGATCAACCCTTGAAGAAGAAGCAACCAGCTAGGTTGTTTCGTTTCTATATAGGGCGTAAGCATGTTTTGAGGATGATAATTCTAGAAGTGGGAAGGGATGATAGGCCGCCAGGCCAGGCACGTACGAAAGAAGGACTGAAGCGCGCATATACAAGGGATTGGGTCCCTAGAGGATTCTCTATAAAGCCAGACACTAAACCTAATTCGAGTCCACGTCTGACCATCTCCAGAAGCCGACTAGCCGTGAAATATGAAGAAGACATCCATGGATGAAGCTCGAGCTCACTATGCCGTCTGGATCATGTGAGAGCTTCTAAACCACCTTTGAAGCTCTTTGACTTGAACCTGATTTGGGAATCAAGGACATTGTGTCTTCACAATCACACAAGTGTGAAGATACCCCTAAGTCATTAGAAGGAGCTTTACTCTTTTACCTACTACGCTTTGTCCGATAAGGTTAACCAGAGGGGTTCTAACGAGGCAGTAAGATCTAGTTCATCTCCACTTTATCCCACTAGTTATTCAGCTTGGAAATACTCCATGCCAAGCTTGGGAAGCAAGGAAGGGAAGACCCTATCTCTTATGAAGACATTCAGCTAATAAGACTTCATTTTCTTTCTATTTATTTCCCAAAGTATTTAATATATTCTTTGGGGGTCCAACTTAGGTATATGTTGGTCCTCTGGGCCATTTGTGTAATAAGGAAACTTCAGACTTAAGGCTTTTCATATATAAGGGACTTAAAAAGACAGTAATTAGGATTAGAGTTAAACTAAAAATCAAATGCGGAAGAGTTTTTCTTCTTTCTTGTTCTTGAGTTATTCGAGCTAAAAGCCTCCACATCGAGAGGCCTAGCTCGGTGTTGAAGTTCTGGTTGTATGAAGAAGCTTTCACAATTTTTGTGGTTCACCACATCAATCCACCTTCACTCCATTGTTGGAACCTAGATCGAGCATCTCTCTAAATTTCCTAGCAGTAAACCTCTGCTTCAATCCATTATTCAGCTTAAGATTAGACTGATAACCTCTCTATTTCTCAGCTCCATATCCGGATCAACCCTTGAAGAAGAAGCAACCAGGTAGGTTGTTTCGTTTCTATATAGGGCGTCGGCATGTTTTGAGGATGATAATTCTAGAAGTGGGAAGGGATGATAGGCCGCCAGCCCAGGCACGTACGAAAGAAGGACTGATGCGCGCATATACAAGGGATTGGGTCCCCAGAGGATTCTCTATAAAGCCAGACACTAAACCTAATTCGAGTCCACGTCTGACCATCTCCAGAAGTCGACTAGCCGTGAAATATGAAGAAGACATCCATGGATGAAGCTCGAGCTCACTCTGCCATCTGGATCATGTGAGAGCTTCTAAACCACCTTTGAAGCTCTTTGACTTGAACCTGATTTGGGAATCAAGGACATTGTGTCTTCACAATCACACAAGTGTGAAGATACCCCTAAGTCATTAGAAGGAGCTTTACTCTTTTACCTACTACGGTTTGTCCGATAAGGTTTACCAGAGGGGTTGTAACGAGGCAGTAAGATCTAGTGCATCTCCACATTATCCCACTGGTTATTCAGCTTGGAAATACTCCATGCCACGCTTGGGAAGCAAGGAAGGGAAGACCCTATCCCTTATGAAGACATTCAGCTAATAAGTCTTCATCTTCTTTCTATTTATTTCCCAAATTATTTAATATTATCTTTGGGGGTCCAACTTAGGTATATGTTGGTCCTTTGGGCCATTTGTGTAATAAGGAAACTTCAGACTTAAGGCTTTTCATATATAAGGGACTTAAAAAGACAGTAATTAGGATTAGATTTAAACTAAAAATCAAATGCGGAAGAGTTTTTCTTCTTTCTTGTTCTTGAGTTCTTCGAGCCAAAAGCCTCCACACCGAGAGGCCTAGCTCGGTGTTGAAGTTCTGGTTGTATCAAGAAGCTTTCACAATTTTTGTGGTTCTCCACATCAATCCACCTTCACTCCATTGTTGGAACCTAGATCGAGCATCTCTCTAGGTTTCCTTGCAGTAAACCTCTGCTTCAATCCATTATTCAGCTTAAGATTAGACTGAGAACCTCTCCAATTCTCAGCTCCATATCCGGATCAACCCTTGATAAAGAAGCAACCAGGTAGGTTGTTTCGTTTCTATATAGGGCGTCGGCATGTTTTGAGGATGATAATTCTAGAAGTGGGAAGGGATGATAGGCCGCCAGCCCAGGCACGTACGAAAGAAGGACTGATGCGCGCATATACAAGGGATTGGGTCCCCAGAGGATTCTCTATAAAGCCAGACACTAAACCTAATTCGAGTCCACGTCTGACCATCTCCAGAAGCCGACTAGCCGTGAAATATGAAGAAGACATCCATGGATGAAGCTCGAGCTCACTCTGCCATCTGGATCATGTGAGAGCTTCTAAACCACCTTTGAAGCTCTTTGACTTGAACCTGATTTGGGAATCAAGGACATTGTGTCTTCACAATCACACAAGTGTGAAGATACCCCTAAGTCATTAGAAGGAGCTTTACTCTTTTACCTACTACGGTTTGTCCGATAAGGTTTACCAGAGGGGTTGTAACGAGGCAGTAAGATCTAGTGCATCTCCACATTATCCCACTGGTTATTCAGCTTGGAAATACTCCATGCCACGCTTGGGAAGCAAGGAAGGGAAGACCCTATCCCTTATGAAGACATTCAGCTAATAAGTCTTCATCTTCTTTCTATTTATTTCCCAAATTATTTAATATTATCTTTGGGGGTCCAACTTAGGTATATGTTGGTCCTTTGGGCCATTTGTGTAATAAGAAAGCTTCAGACTTAAGGCTTTTCATATATAAGGGACTTAAAAAGACAGTAATTAGGATTAGATTTAAACTAAAAATCAAATGCGGAAGAGTTTTTCTTCTTTCTTGTTCTTGAGTTATTCGAGCCAAAAGCCTCCACACCGAGAGGCCTAGCTCGGTGTTGAAGTTCTGGTTGTATCAAGAAGCTTTCACAATTTTTGTGGTTCACCACATCAATCCACCTTCACTCCATTGTTGGAACCTAGATCGAGCATCTCTCTAGGTTTCCTTGCAGTAAACCTCTGCTTCAATCCATTATTCAGCTTAAGATTAGACTGAGAACCTCTCCAATTCTCAGCTCCATATCCGGATCAACCCTTGAAGAAGAAGCAACCAGCTAGGTTATTTCGTTTCTATATAGGGCGTGGGCATGTTTTGAGGATGATAATTCTAGAAGTGGGAAGGGATGATAGGCCGCCAGCCCAGGCGCGTACGAAAGAAGGA
This sequence comes from Cardamine chenopodiifolia, assembly GCA_963922655.1. Taxonomy (NCBI): domain Eukaryota; kingdom Viridiplantae; phylum Streptophyta; class Magnoliopsida; order Brassicales; family Brassicaceae; genus Cardamine; species Cardamine chenopodiifolia. The sequence goes on along the minus strand of OZ000486.1, from coordinate 7,953,619 downwards.
CTGAAGCGTGCATATACAAGGGATTGGGTCCCCACAGGATTCTCTATACAGCCAGACACTAAACCTAATTCGAGTCCACGTCTGACCATCTCCAGAAGCCGACTAGCCGTGAAATATGAAGAAGACATCCATGGATGAAGCTCGAGCTCACTCTGCCATCTGGATCATGTGAGAGCTTCTAAACCACCTTTGAAGCTCTTTGACTTGAACCTGATTTGGGAATCAAGGACATTGTGTCTTCACAATCACACAAGTGTGAAGATACCCCTAAGTCATTAGAAGGAGCTTTACTCTTTTACCTACTACGGTTTGTCCGATAAGGTTTACTAGAGGGGTTGTAACGAGGCAGTAAGATCTAGTTCATCTCCACTTTATCCCACTGGTTATTCAGCTTGGAAATACTCCATGCCAAGCTTGGGAAGCAAGGAAGGGAAGACCCTATCTCTTATGAAGACATTCAGCTAATAAGACTTCATTTTCTTTCTATTTATTTCCCAAAGTATTTAATACATTCTTTGGGGGTATAACTTAGGTATATGTTGGTCCTTTGGGCCATTTATGTAATAAGGAAACTTCAGACTTATGGCTTTTCATATATAAGGGACTTAAAAAGACAGTAATTAGGATTAGCGTTAAACTAAAAATCAAATGCGGAAGAGTTTTTCTTCTTTCTTGTTCTTGAGTTATTCGAGCCAAAAGCCTCCACACCGAGAGGCCTACCTCGGTGTTGAAGTTCTGGTTGTATGAAGAAGCTTTCACAATTTTTGTGGTTCACCACATCAATCCACCTTCACTCCATTGTTGGAACCTATATCGAGCATCTCTCTAGGTTTCCTAGGAGTAAACCTCTGCTTCAATCCATTATTCAGCTTAAGATTAGACTGAGAACCTCTCCAATTCTCAGCTCCATATCCGGATCAACCCTTGGAGAAGAAGCAACCAGCTAGGTTATTTCGTTTCTATATAGGGCGTGGGCATGTTTTGAGGATGATAATTCTAGAAGTGGGAAGGGATGATAGGCCGCCAGGCCAGGCAGGTACGAAAAAAGGACTGAAGCGCGCATATACAAGGGATTGGGTCCCTAGAGGATTCTCGATAAAGCCAGACACTAAACCGAATTCGAGTCCACGTCTGACCATCTCCAGAAGCCGACTAGCCGTGAAATATGAAGAAGACATCCATGGATGAAGCTCGAGCTCACTCTGCCATCTGGATCATATGAGAGCTTCTAAACCACCTTTGAAGCTCTTTGACTTGAACCTGATTTGGGAATCATGGACATTGTGTCTTCACAATCACACAAGTGTGAAAACACCCCTAAGTCATTAGAAGGAGCTTTACTCTTTTACCTACTACGCTTTGTCCGATAAGGTTAACCAGAGGGGTTGTAACGAGGCAGTAAGATCTAGTTCATCTCCACTTTATCCCACTGGTTATTCAGCTTGGAAATACTCCATGCCAAGCTTGGGAAGCAAGGAAGGGAAGACCCTAACTCTTATGAAGACATTCAGCTAATAAGACTTCATTTTCTTTCTATTTATTTCCCAAAGTATTTAATATATTCTTTGGGGGTCAAACTTAGGTATATGTTGGTCCTCTGGGCCATTTGTGTAATAAGGAAACTTCATACTTAAGGCTTTTCATATATAAGGGACTTAAAAAGATTGTAATTAGGATTAGATTTAAACTAAAAATCAAATGCGGAAGAGTTTTTCTTCTTTCTTGTTCTTGATTTATCCGAGCCAAAAGCCTCCACACCGAGAGGCCTAGTTCGGTGTTGAAGTTCTGGTTGTATCAAGAAGCTTTCACAATTTTTGTGGTTCACCACATCAATCCACCTTCACTCCATTTTTGGAACCTAGATCGAGCATCTCTCTAGGTTTCCTAGCAGTAAACCTCTGCTTCAATCCATTATTCAGCTTAAGATTAGACTGAGAACCTCTCCAATTCTCAGCTCCATATCCGGATCAACCCTTGAAGAAGAAGCAACCAGCTAGGTTATTTCGTTTCTATATAGGGCGTGGGCATGTTTTGAGGATGATAATTCTAGAAGTGGGAAGGGATGATAGGCCGCCAGCCCAGGCGCGTACGAAAGAAGGACTGAAGCACGCATATACAAGGGATGGGGTCCCCAGAGGATTCTCTATAAAGCCAGACACTAAACCTAATTCGAGTCCACGTCTGACCATCTCCAGAAGCCGACTAGCCGTGAAAGATGAAGAAGACATCCATGGATGCAGCTTGAGCTCACCCCGTCATCTGGATCATGTGAGAGCTTCTAAACCACCTTTGAAGCTCTTTGACTTGAACCTGATTTGGGAATCATGGACATTGTGTCTTCACAATCACACAAGTGTGAAAACACCACTAAGTCATTAGAAGGAGCTTTACTCTTTTACCTACTACGATTTGTCCGATAAGGTTTACCAGAGGGGTTGTAACGAGGCAGTAAGATCTAGTTCATCTCCACTTTATCCCACTGGTTATTCAGCTTGGAAATACTCCATGCCAAGCTTGGGAAGCAAGGAAGGGAAGACCCTATCCCTTATGAAGACATTCAGCTAATAAGTCTTCATTTTCTTTCTATTTATTTCCCAAAGTATTTAATATATTCTTTGGGGGTCCAACTTAGGTATATGTTGGTCCTTTGGGCCATTTGTGTAATAAGGAAACTTCAGACTTAAGGCTTTTTCATATATAAGGGACTTAAAAAGACAGTAATTAGGATTAGATTTGAACTAAAAATCAAATGCGGAAGAGTTTTTCTTCTTTCTTGTTCTTGAGTTATCCGAGCCAAAAGCCTCCACACCGAGAGGCCTATCTCGGTCTTGAAGTTCTGGTTGTATCAAGAAGCTTTCACAATTTTTGTGGTTCACCACATCAATCCACCTTCACTCCATTGTTCGAACCTAGATCGAGCATCTCTCTAGGTTTCCTAGCAGTAAACCTCTGCTTCAATCCATTATTCAGCTTAAGATTAGACTGAGAACCTCTCCAATTCTCAGCTCCATATCCGGATCAACCCTTGAAGAAGAAGAACCCAGCTAGGTTATTTCGTTTCTATATGGGGCGTGGGCATGTTTTGAGGATGATAATTCTAGACGTGGGAAGGGATGATACGCCGCCAGCCCAGGCGCGTACGAAAGAAGGACTGAAGCGCGCATATACAATTGATTGGGTCCCCAGAGGATTCTCTATAAAGCCAGACACTAAACCTAATTCGAGTCCACGTCTGACCATCTCCAGAAGCCGACTAGCCGTGAAATATGAAGAAGACATCCATGGATGAAGCTTGAGCTCACCCCGCCATCTGGATCATGTGAGAGCTTCTAAACCACCTTTGAAGCTCTTTGACTTGAACCTGATTTGGGAATCAAGGACATTGTGTCTCACAATCACACAAGTGTGAAGATACCCCCAAGTCATTAGAAGGAGCTTTACTCTTTTACCTACTACGGTTTGTCCGATAAAGTTTACCAGAGGGGTTCTAACGAGGCAGTAAGATCTAGTGCATCTCCACATTATCCCACTGGTTATTCAGCTTGGAAATACTCCATGCCAAGCTTGGGAAGCAAGGAAGGGAAGACCCTATCCCTTATGAAGACATTCAGCTAATAAGTCTTCATTTTCTTTCTATTTATTTCCCAAAGTATAATACATTCTTTATGGGTCCAACTTAGGTATATCTTGGTCCTTTGGGCCATTTGTGTAATAAAGAAACTTCAGACTTAAGGTTTTTTCATATATAAGGGACTTAAAAAGACAGTAATTAGGATTAGATTTGAGCTAAAAATCAAATGCGGAAGAGTTTTTCTTCTTTCTTGTTCTTGAGTTATCCGAGCCAAAAGCCTCCACACCGAGAGGCCTATCTCGGTCTTGAAGTTCTGGTTGTATCAAGAAGCTTTCACAATTTTTGTGGTTCACCACATCAATCCACCTTCACTCCATTGTTGGAACCTAGATCGAGCATCTCTCTAGGTTTCCTAGCAGTAAACCTCTGCTTCAATCCATTATTCAGCTTAAGATTAGACTGAGAACCTCTCCAATTCTCAGCTCCATATCCGGATCAACCCTTGAAGAAGAAGAACCCAGCTAGGTTATTTCGTTTCTATATGGGGCGTGGGCATGTTTTGAGGATGATAATTCTAGAAGTGGGAAGGGATGATACGCCGCCAGCCCAGGCGCGTACGAAAGAAGGACTGAAGCGCGCATATACAATTGATTGGGTCCCCAGAGGATTCTCTATAAAGCCAGACACTAAACCTAATTCGAGTCCACGTCTGACCATCTCCAGAAGCCGACTAGCCGTGAAATATGAAGAAGACATCCATGGATGAAGCTTGAGCTCACCCCGCCATCTGGATCATGTGAGAGCTTCTAAACCACCTTTGAAGCTCTTTGACTTGAACCTGATTTGGGAATCAAGGACATTGTGTCTCACAATCACACAAGTGTGAAGATACCCCCAAGTCATTAGAAGGAGCTTTACTCTTTTACCTACTACGGTTTGTCCGATAAAGTTTACCAGAGGGGTTCTAACGAGGCAGTAAGATCTAGTGCATCTCCACATTATCCCACTGGTTATTCAGCTTGGAAATACTCCATGCCAAGCTTGGGAAGCAAGGAAGGGAAGACCCTATCCCTTATGAAGACATTCAACTAATAAGTCTTCATTTTCTTTCTATTTATTTCCCAAAGTATAATATATTCTTTGGGGGTCCAACTAAGGTATATGTTGGTCCTTTGGGCCATTTATGTAATAAGGAAACTTCAGACTCAAGGATTTTCATATATAGGGGACTTAAAAAGACAGTAATTAGGATTAGAGTTAAACTAAAAATCAAATGCGGAAGAGTTTTTCTTCTTTCTTGTTCTTAAGTTATTCGAGACAAAAGCCTCCACACCGAGAGGCCTATCTCGGTCTTGAAGTTCTGGTTGTATCAAGAAGCTTTCACAATTTTTGTGGTTCACCACATCAATCCACCTTCACTCCATTGTTGGAACCTAGATCGAGCATCTCTCTAGGTTTCCTAGCAGTAAACCTCTGCTTCAATCCATTATTCAGCTTAAGATTAGACTGAGAACCTCTCCAATTCTCAGCTCCATATCCGGATCAACCCTTGAAGAAGAAGAACCCAGCTAGGTTATTTCGTTTCTATATGGGGCGTGGGCATGTTTTGAGGATGATAATTCTAGAAGTGGGAAGGGATGATACGCCGCCAGCCCAGGCGCGTACGAAAGAAGGACTGAAGCGCGCATATACAATTGATTGGGTCCCCAGAGGATTCTCTATAAAGCCAGACACTAAACCTAATTCGAGTCCACGTCTGACCATCTCCAGAAGCCGACTAGCCGTGAAATATGAAGAAGACATCCATGGATGAAGCTTGAGCTCACCCCGCCATCTGGATCATATGAGAGCTTCTAAACCACCTTTGAAGCTCTTTGACTTGAACCTGATCTGGGAATCAAGGACATTGTGTCTCACAATCACACAAGTGTGAAGATACCCCCAAGTCATTAGAAGGAGCTTTACTCTTTTACCTACTACGGTTTGTCCGATAAAGTTTACCAGAGGGGTTCTAACGAGGCAGTAAGATCTAGTGCATCTCCACATTATCCCACTGGTTATTCAGCTTGGAAATACTCCATGCCAAGCTTGGGAAGCAAGGAAGGGAAGACCCTATCCCTTATGAAGACATTCAGCTAATAAGTCTTCATTTTCTTTCTATTTATTTCCCAAAGTATAATATATTCTTTGGGGGTCCAACTAAGGTATATGTTGGTCCTTTGGGCCATTTATGTAATAAGGAAACTTCAGACTCAAGGATTTTCATATATAAAGGACTTAAAAAGACAGTAATTAGGATTAGATTTGAACTAAAAATCAAATGCGGAAGAGTTTTTCTTCTTTCTTGTTCTTGAGTTATCCGAGCCAAAAGCCTCCACACCGAGAGGCCTAGCTCGGTGTTGAAGTTCTGGTTGTATCAAGAAGCTTTCACAATTTTTGTGGTTCACCACATCAATCCACGTTCACTTCATTGTTGGAACCTAGATCGAGCATCTCTCTAGGTTTCCTAGCAGTAAACCTCTGCTTCAATCCATTATTCAGCTGAAGATTAGACTGAGAACCTCTCCAATTCTCAGCTCCATATCCGGATCAACCCTTGAAGAAGAAGCAACCAGCTAGGTTGTTTCGTTTCTATATAGGGCGTGGGCATGTTTTGAGGATGATAATTCTAGAAGTGGGAAGGGATGATAGGCCGCCAGCCCAGGCACATACGAAAGAAGGACTGAAGCGCGCATATACAAGGGATTGGGTCCCCAGAGGATTCTCTATAAAGCCAGACACTAAACCTAATTCGAGTCCACGTCTGACCATCTCCAGAAGCCGACTAGCCGTGAAATATGAAGAAAACATCCATGGATGAAGCTCGAGCTCACTCTGCCATCTAGATCATGTGAGAGCTTCTAAACGACCTTTGAAGCTCTTTGACTTGAACCTGATTTAGGAATCAAGGACATTGTGTCTCCACAATCACACAAGTGTGAAGACACCCCTAAGTCATTAGAAGGAGCTTTACTCTTTTACCTACTATGATTTGTCCGATAAGGTTTACTAGAGGGGTTGTAACGAGGCAGTAAGATCTAGTGCATCTCCACATTATCCCACTGGTTATTCAGCTTGGAAATACTCCATGCCAAGCTTGGGAAACAATGAAGGGAAGACCCTATCCCTTATGAAGACATTCAGCTAATAAGTCTTCATTTTCTTTCTATTTATTTCCCAAAGTATTTAATACATTCTTTATGGGTCCAACTTAGGTATATCTTGGTCCTTTGGGCCATTTGTGTAATAAAGAAACTTCAGACTTAAGGTTTTTTCATATATAAGGGACTTAAAAAGACAGTAATTAGGATTAGATTTGAGCTAAAAATCAAATGCGGAAGAGTTTTTCTTCTTTCTTGTTCTTGAGTTATCCGAGCCAAAAGCCTCCACACCGAGAGGCCTATCTCGGTCTTGAAGTTCTGGTTGTATCAAGAAGCTTTCACAATTTTTGTGGTTCACCACATCAATCCACCTTCACTCCATTGTTGGAACCTAGATCGAGCATCTCTCTAGGTTTCCTAGCAGTAAACCTCTGCTTCAATCCATTATTCAGCTTAAGATTAGACTGAGAACCTCTCCAATTCTCAGCTCCATATCCGGATCAACCCTTGAAGAAGAAGAACCCAGCTAGGTTATTTCGTTTCTATATGGGGCGTGGGCATGTTTTGAGGATGATAATTCTAGAAGTGGGAAGGGATGATACGCCGCCAGCCCAGGCGCGTACGAAAGAAGGACTGAAGCGCGCATATACAATTGATTGGGTCCCCAGAGGATTCTCTATAAAGCCAGACACTAAACCTAATTCGAGTCCACGTCTGACCATCTCCAGAAGCCGACTAGCCGTGAAATATGAAGAAGACATCCATGGATGAAGCTTGAGCTCACCCCGCCATCTGGATCATGTGAGAGCTTCTAAACCACCTTTGAAGCTCTTTGACTTGAACCTGATCTGGGAATCAAGGACATTGTGTCTCACAATCACACAAGTGTGAAGATACCCCCAAGTCATTAGAAGGAGCTTTACTCTTTTACCTACTACGGTTTGTCCGATAAAGTTTACCAGAGGGGTTCTAACGAGGCAGTAAGATCTAGTGCATCTCCACATTATCCCACTGGTTATTCAGCTTGGAAATACTCCATGCCAAGCTTGGGAAGCAAGGAAGGGAAGACCCTATAACTTATGAAGACATTCAGCTAATAAGTCTTCATTTTCTTTCTATTTATTTCCCAAAGTATTTAATACATTCTTTATGGGTCCAACTTAGGTATATCTTGGTCCTTTGGGCCATTTGTGTAATAAGGAAACTTCAGACTCAAGGATTTTCATATATAAGGGACTTAAAAAGACAGTAATTAGGATTAGAGTTAAACTAAAAATCAAATGCGGAAGAGTTTTTCTTCTTTCTTGTTCTTGAGTTATTCGAGACAAAAGCCTCCACACCGAGAGGCCTAGCTCGGTGTTGAAGTTCTGGTTGTATCAAGAAGCTTTCACAATTTTTGTGGTTCACCACATCAATCCACGTTCACTTCATTGTTGGAACCTAGATCGAGCATCTCTCTAGGTTTCCTAGCAGTAAACCTCTGCTTCAATCCATTATTCAGCTTAAGATTAGACTGAGAACCTCTCCAATTCTCAGCTCCATATCCGGATCAACCCTTGAAGAAGAAGAACCCAGCTAGGTTATTTCGTTTCTATATGGGGCGTGGGCATGTTTTGAGGATGATAATTCTAGAAGTGGGAAGGGATGATACGCCGCCAGCCCAGGCGCGTACGAAAGAAGGACTGAAGCGCGCATATACAATTGATTGGGTCCCCAGAGGATTCTCTATAAAGCCAGACACTAAACCTAATTCGAGTCCACGTCTGACCATCTCCAGAAGCCGACTAGCCGTGAAATATGAAGAAAACATCCATGGATGAAGCTCGAGCTCACTCTGCCATCTAGATCATGTGAGAGCTTCTAAACGACCTTTGAAGCTCTTTGACTTGAACCTGATTTAGGAATCAAGGACATTGTGTCTTCACAATCACACAAGTGTGAAGACACCCCTAAGTCATTAGAAGGAGCTTTACTCTTTTACCTACTATGATTTGTCCGATAAGGTTTACTAGAGGGGTTGTAACGAGGCAGTAAGATCTAGTGCATCTCCACATTATCCCACTGGTTATTCAGCTTGGAAATACTCCATGCCAAGCTTGGGAAACAATGAAGGGAAGACCCTATCCCTTATGAAGACATTCAGCTAATAAGTCTTCATTTTCTTTCTATTTATTTCCCAAAGTATTTAATACATTCTTTATGGGTCCAACTTAGGTATATCTTGGTCCTTTGGGCCATTTGTGTAATAAAGAAACTTCAGACTTAAGGCTTTTTCATATATAAGGGACTTAAAAAGACAGTAATTAGGATTAGATTTGAACTAAAAATCAAATGCGGAAGAGTTTTTCTTCTTTCTTGTTCTTGAGTTATCCGAGCCAAAAGCCTCCACACCGAGAGGCCTATCTCGGTCTTGAAGTTCTGGTTGTATCAAGAAGCTTTCACAATTTTTGTGGTTCACCACATCAATCCACCTTCACTCCATTGTTGGAACCTAGATCGAGCATCTCTCTAGGTTTCCTAGCAGTAAACCTCTGCTTCAATCCATTATTCAGCTTAAGATTAGACTGAGAACCTCTCCAATTCTCAGCTCCATATCCGGATATACCCTTGAAGAAGAAGAACCCAGCTAGGTTATTTCGTTTCTATATAGGGCGTGGGCATGTTTTGAGGATGATAATTCTAGAAGTGGGAAGGGATGATACGCCGCCAGCCCAGGCGCGTACGAAAGAAGGACTGAAGCGCGCATATACAATTGATTGGGTCCCCAGAGGATTCTCTATAAAGCCAGACACTAAACCTAATTCTAGTCCACGTCTGACCATCTCCAGAAGCTGACTAGCCGTGAAATATGAAGAAGACATCCATGGATGAAGCTTGAGCTCACCCCGCCATCTGGATCATGTGAGAGCTTCTAAACCACCTTTGAAGCTCTTTGACTTGAACCTGATTTGGGAATCAAGGACATTGTGTCTTCACAATCACACAAGTGTGAAGACACCCCTAAGTCATTAGAAGGAGCTTTACTCTTTTACCTACTATGATTTGTCCGATAAGGTTTACCATAGGGGTTGTAACGAGGCAGTAAGATCTAGTGCATATCCACATTATCCCACTGGTTATTCAGCTTGGAACTACTCCATGCCAAGCTTGGGAAACAATGAAGGGAAGACCCTATCCCTTATGAAGACATTCAGCTAATAAGTCTTCATTTTCCTTCTATTTATTTCCCAAAGTATTTAATACATTTTTTATGGGTCCAACTTAGGTATATGTTGGTCCTTTGGGCCATTTGTGTAATAAGGAAACTTCAGACTTAAGGCTTTTTCATATATAAGGGACTTAAAAAGACAGTAATTAGGATTAGAGTTAAACTAAAAATCAAATGCGGAAGAGTTTTTCTTCTTTCTTGTTCTTGAGTTATTCGAGCCAAAACCCTCCACATCGAGAGGCCTAGCTCGGTGTTGAAGTTCTGGTTGTATCAAGAAGCTTTCACAATTTTTGTGGTTCACCACATCTATCCACCTTCACTCCATTGTTGGAACTTAGATCGAGCATCTCTCTAAATTTCCTAGCAGTAAACCTCTGCTTCAATCCATTATTCAGCTTAAGATTAGACTGAGAACCTCTCCAATTCTCAGCTCTATATCCGGATCAACCGTTGAAGAAGAAGCAACCAGCTCGGTTGTTTCGTTTCTATATAGGGCGTGGGCATGTTTTGAGGATGATAATTCTAGAAGTTTGAAGGGATGATAGGCCGCCAGCCCAGGCGCGTACGAAAGAAGGACTAAAGCGCGCATATACAATTGATTGGGTCCCCAGAGGATTCTCTATAAAGCCAGACACTAAACCTAATTCGAGTCCATGTCTGACCATCTCCAGAAGCCGACTAGCCGTGAAATATGAAGAAGACATCCATGGATGAAGCTTGAGCTCACCCCGCCATCTGGATCATGTGAGAGCTTCTAAACCACCTTTGAAGCTCTTTGACTTGAACCTGATTTAGGAATCAAGGACATTGTGTCTTCACAATCACACAAGTGTGAAGACACCCCTAAGTCATTAGAAGGAGCTTTACTCTTTTACCTACTATGATTTGTCCGATAAGGTTTACTAGAGCGGTTGTAACGAGGCAGTAAGATCTAGTGCATCTCCACAATATCCCACTGGTTATTCAGCTTGGAAATACTCCATGCCAAGCTTGGGAAGCAAGGAAAGGAAGACCCTATCCCTTATGAAGACATTCAGCTAATAAGTATTCATTTTCTTTATATTTATTTCCCAAAGTATTTAATATATTCTTTGGGGGTCCAACTTAGGTATATGTTGGTCCTTTGGGCCATTTGTGTAATAAGGAAACTTCCGACTTAAGGCTTTTTCATATATAAGGGACTTAAAAAGACAGTAATTAGGATTAGATTTAAACTAAAAATCAAATGCGGAAGAGTTTTTCTTTTTTCTTGTTCTTGAGTTATCCGAGCCAAAAGCCTCCACACCGAGAGGCCTAGCTCGGTGTTGAAGTTCTTGTTGTATCAAGAAGCTTTCACAATTTTTGAGGTTCACCACATCAATCCACCTTCACTCCTTTGTTGGAACCTAGATAGAGCATCTCTCTAGGTTTACTAGAAGTAAACCTCTGCTTCAATCCGTTATTCAGCTTAAGATTAGACTGAGAACCTCTCTAATTCTCAGCTCCATATCCGGATCAACCCTTGAAGAAGAAGCAACCAGCTAGGTTATTTCGTTTCTATATAGGGTGTGGGCATGTTTTGAGGATGATAATTCTAGAAGTGGGAAGGGATGATAGGCCGCCAGCCCAGGCGCGTAAGAAAGAAGGACTGAAGCGCGCATATACAAGGGATTGGGTCCCCAGAGGATTCTCTATAAAGTTAGACACTAAACCTAATTCGAGTCCACGTCTGACAATCTCCAGAAGCCGACTAGCCGTGAAATATGAAGAAGACATCCATGGATGAAGCTCGAGCTCACTCTGCCATCTAGATCATGTGAGAGCTTCTAAACGACCTTTGAAGCTGTTTGACTTGAACCTGATTTAGGAATCAAGGACATTGTGTCTTCACAATCACACAAGTGTGAAGACACCCCTAAGTCATTAAAAGGAGCTTTACTCTTTTACCTACTATGATTTGTCCGATAAGGTTTACTAGAGCGGTTGTAACGAGGCAGTAAGATCTAGTGCATCTCCACATTATCGCACTAGTTATTCAGCTTGGAAATACTCCATGCCAAGCTTGGGAAACTATGAAGGGAAGACCCTATAACTTATGAAGACATTCAGCTAATAAATCTTCATTTTCTTTCTATTTATTTCCCAAAGTATTTAATACATTCTTTGGGGGTCCAACTTAGGTATATGTTGGTCCTTTGGGCCATTTGTGTAATAAGGAAACTTCAGACTTAAGGCTTTTTCATATATAAGGGACTTAAAAAGACAGTAATTAGGATTAGATTTGAACTAAAAATCAAATGCGGAAGAGTTTTTCTTCTTTCTTGTTCTTGAGTTATCCGAGCCAAAAGCCTCCACACCGAGAGGCCAAGCTCGGTGTTGAAGTTCTGGTTGTATCAAGAAGCTTTCACAATTTTTGTGGTTCACCACATCAATCCACCTTCACTCCATTGTTGGAACCTAGATCGAGCATCTCTCTAGGTTTCCTAGCAGTAAACCTCTGCTTCAATCCATTATTCAGCTTAAGATTAGACTGAGAACCTCTCCAATTCTCAGCTCCATATCCGGATCAACCCTTGAAGAAGAAGCAACCAGCTAGGTTGTTTCGTTTCTATATAGGGCGTGGGCATGTTTTGAGGATGATAATTCTAGAAGTGGGAAGGGATGATAGGCCGCCAGCCCAGGCGCGTACGAAAGAAGGACTGAAGCGCGCATATACAAGGGATTGGGTCCCCAGAGGATTCTCTATAAAGCCAGACACTAAACCTAATTCGAGTCCACGTCTGACCATCTCCAGAAGCCGACTAGCCGTGACATATGAAGAAGACATCCATGGATGAAGCTTGAGCTCACCCCGCCATCTTGATCATGTGAGAGCTTCTAAACCACCTTTGAAGCTCTTTGACTTGAACCTCATTTGGGAATCATGGACATTGTGTCTTCACAATCACACAAGTGTGAAAACACCCCTAAGTCATTAGAAGGAGCTTTACTCATTTACCTACTACGATTTGTCCGATAAGGTTTACCATAGGGATTGTAACGAGGCAGTAAGATCTAGTGCATCTCCACATTATCCCACTGGTTATTCAGCTTGGAAATACTCCATGCCAAGCTTGGGAAGCAAGGAAAGGAAGACCCTATCCCTTATGAAGACATTCAGCTAATAAGTATTCATTTTCTTTCTATTTATTTCCCAAAGTATTTAATATATTCTTTGGGGGTCCAACTTAGGTATATGTTGGTCCTTTGGGCCATTTGTGTAATAAGGAAACTTCCGACTTAAGGCTTTTTCATATATAAGGGACTTAAAAAGATAGTAATTAGGATTAGATTTGAACTAAATATCAAATGCGGAAGAGTTTTTCTTCTTTCTTGTTCTTGAGTTATCCGAGCCAAAAGCCTCCACACCGAGAGGCCTAGCTCGGTGTTGAAGTTCTTGTTGTATCAAGAAGCTTTCACAATTTTTGTGGTTCACCACATCAATCCACCTTCACTCCATTGTTGGAACCTAGATCGAGCATCTCTCTAGGTTTCCTAGCAGTAAACCTCTGCTTCAATCCGTTATTCAGCTTAAGATTAGACTGAGAACCTCTCCAATTCTCAGCTCCATATCCGGATCAACCCTTGAAGAAGAAGCAACCAGCTAGGTTATTTCGTTTCTAAATAGGGCGTGGGCATGTTTTAAGGATGATAATTCTAGAAGTGGGAAGGGATGATAGGCCGCCAGCCCAGGCGCGTAAGAAAGAAGGACTGAAGCGCGCATATACAAGGGATTGGGTCCCCAGAGGATTCTCTATAAAGCCAGACACTAAACCTAATTCGAGTCCACGTCTGACCATCTCCAGAAGCCGACTAGCCGTGAAATATGAAGAAGCCATCCATGGATGAAGCTCGAGCTCACTCTGCCATCTAGATCATGCGAGAGCTTCTAAACGACCTTTGAAGCTGTTTGACTTGAACCTGATTTGGGAATCATGGACATTGTGTCTTCACAATCACAGAAGTGTGAAAACACCCCTAAGTCATTAGAAGGAGCTTTACTCTTTTACCTACTACGATTTGTCCGATAAGGTTTACCAGAGGGGTTGTAACGAGGCAGTAAGATCTAGTGCATCTCCACATTATCCCACTGGTTATTCAGCTTGGAAATACTCCATGCCAAGCTTGGGAAGCAAGGAAAGGAAGACCCTATCCCTTATGAAGACATTCAGCTAATAAGTATTCATTTTCTTTCTATTTATTTCCCAAAGTATTTAATATATTCTATGGGGGTCCAACTTAGGTATATGTTGGTCCTTTGGGCCATTTGTGTAATAAGGAAACTTTCGACTTAAGGCTTTTTCATATATAAGGGACTTAAAAAGACAGTAATTAGGATTAGATTTGAACTAAAAATCAAATGCGGAAGAGTTTTTCTTCTTTCTTGTTCTTGAGTTATCCGAGCCAAAAGCCTCCACACCGAGAGGCCTAGCTCGGTATTGAAGTTCTTGTTGTATCAAGAAGCTTTCACAATTTTTGTGGTTCACCACATCAATCCACCTTCACTCCATTGTTGGAACCTAGATCGAGCATCTCTCTAGGTTTCCTAGCAGTAAACCTCTGCTTCAATCCGTTTTTCAGCTTAAGATTAGACTGAGAACCTCTCCAATTCTCAGCTCCATATCCGGATCAACCCTTGAAGAAGAAGCAACCAGCTAGGTTATTTCGTTTCTATATAGGGTGTGGGCATGTTTTGAGGATGATAATTCTAGAAGTGGGAAGGGATGATAGGCCGCCAGCCCAGGCGCGTAAGAAAGAAGGACTGAAGTGCGCATATACAAGGGATTGGGTCCCCAGAGGATTCTCTATAAAGCCAGACACTAAACCTAATTCGAGTCCACGTCTGACCATCTCCAGAAGCCGACTAGCCGTGAAATATGAAGAAGACATCCATGGATGAAGCTCGAGCTCACTCTGCCATCTAGATCATGTGAGAGCTTCTAAACGACCTTTGAAGCTGTTTGACTTGAACCTGATTTAGGAATCAAGGACATTGTGTCTTCACAATCACACAAGTGTGAAGACACCCCTAAGTCATTAGAAGGAGCTTTACTCTTTTACCTACTATGATTTGTCCGATAAGGTTTACTAGAGCGGTTGTAACGAGGCAGTAAGATCTAGTGCATCTCCACATTATCCCACTAGTTATTCAGCTTGGAAATACTCCATGCCAAGCTTGGGAAACAATGAAGGGAAGACCCTATAACTTATGAAGACATTCAGCTAATAAGTCTTCATTTTCTTTCTATTTATTTCCCAAAGTATTTAATACATTCTTTGGGGGTCCAACTTAGGTATATGTTGGTCCTTTGGGCCATTTGTGTAATAAGGAAACTTCAGACTTAAGGTTTTTTCATATATAAGGGACTTAAAAACACAGTAATTAGGATTAGATTTGAACTAAAAATCAAATGCGAAAGAGTTTTTCTTCTTTCTTGTTCTTGAGTTATCCGAGCCAAAAGCCTCCACACCGAGAGGCCAAGCTCGGTGTTGAAGTTCTGGTTGTATCAAGAAGCTTTCACAATTTTTGTGGTTCACCACATCAATCCACCTTCACTCCATTGTTGGAACCTAGATCGAGCATCTCTCTAGGTTTCCTAGCAATAAACCCCCTGCTTCAATCCATTATTCAGCTTAAGATTAGACTGAGAACCTCTCCAATTCTCAGCTCCATATCCGGATCAACCCTTGAAGAAGAAGCAACCAGCTAGGTTATTTCGTTTCTATATAGGGCTAGGGCATGTTTTGAGGATGATAATTCTAGAAGTCGGAAGGGATGATAGGCCGCCAGCCCAGGCGCGTACGAAAGAAGGACTGAAGCGCGCATATACAAGGGATTGGGTCCCCAGAGGATTCTCTATAAAGCCAGACACTAAACCTAATTCGAGTCCACGTCTGACCATCTCCGGAAGCCGACTAGCCGTGAAAGATGAAAAAGACATCCATGGATGAAGCTTGAGCTCACCCCGCCATCTAGATCATGTGAGAGCTTCTAAACCACCTTTGAAGCTCTTTGACTTGAACCTGATTTGAGAATCATGGACATTGTGTCTTCACAATCACACAAGTGTTAAAACACCCCTAAGTCATTAGAAGGAGCTTTACTCTTTTACCTACTAGGATTTGTCCGATAAGGTTTACTAGAGGGGTTGTAACGAGGCAGTAAGATCTAGTGCATCTCCACATTATCCCACTGGTTATTCAGCTTGGAAATACTCCATGCCAAGCTTGGGAAGCAAGGAAAAGAAGACCCTATCCCTTATGAAGACATTCAGCTAATAAGTATTCATTTTCTTTCTATTTATTTCCCAAAGTATTTAATATATTCTATGGGGGTCCAACTTAGGTATATGTTGGTCCTTTGGGCCATTTGTGTAATAAGGAAACTTCCGACTTAAGGCTTTTTCATATATAAGGGACTTAAAAAGACAGTAATTAGGATTAGATTTGAACTAAAAATCAAATGCGGAAGAGTTTTTCTTCTTTCTTGTTCTTGAGTTATCCGAGCCAAAAGCCTCCACACCGAGAGGCCTAGCTCGGTGTTGAAGTTCTTGTTGTATCAAGAAGCTTTCACAATTTTTGTGGTTCACCACATCAATCCACCTTCACTCCATTGTTGGAACCTAGATCGAGCATCTCTCTAGGTTTCCTAGCAGTAAACCTCTGCTTCAATCCGTTTTTCAGCTTAAGATTAGACTGAGAACCTCTCCAATTCTCAGCTCCATATCCGGATCAACCCTTGAAGAAGAAGCAACCAGCTAGGTTATTTCGTTTCTATATAGGGTGTGGGCATGTTTTGAGGATGATAATTCTAGTTGTGGGAAGGGATGATAGGCCGCCAGCCCAGGCGCGTAAGAAAGAAGGACTGAAGCGCGCATATACAAGGGATTGGGTCCCCAGAGGATTCTCTATAAAGCCAGACAGTAAACCTAATTCGAGTCCACGTCTGACCATCTCCAGAAGCCGACTAGCCGTGAAATATGAAGAAGACATCCATGGATGAAGCTCGAGCTCACTCTGCCATCTAGATCATGTGAGAGCTTCTAAACGACCTTTGAAGCTGTTTGACTTGAACCTGATTTAGGAATCAAGGACATTGTGTCTTCACAATCACACAAGTGTGAAGACACCCCTAAGTCATTAGAAGGAGCTTTACTCTTTTACCTACTATGATTTGTCCGATAAGGTTTACTAGAGCGGTTGTAACGAGGCAGTAAGATCTAGTGCATCTCCACATTATCCCACTAGTTATTCAGCTTGGAAATACTCCATGCCAAGCTTGGGAAACAATGAAGGGAAGACCCTATAACTTATGAAGACATTCAGCTAATAAGTCTTCATTTTCTTTCTATTTATTTCCCAAAGTATTTAATACATTCTTTGGGGGTCCAACTTAGGTATATGTTGGTCCTTTGGGCCATTTGTGTAATAAGGAAACTTCAAACTTAAGGCTTTTTCATATATAAGGGATATAAAAAAACAGTAATTAGGATTAGATTTGAACTAAAAATCAAATGCGGAAGAGTTTTTTTTCTTTCTTGTTCTTGAGTTATCCGAGCCAAAAGCCTCCACACCGAGAGGCCAAGCTCGGTGTTGAAGTTCTGGTTGTATCAAGAAGCTTTCACAATTTTTGTGGTTCACCACATCAATCCACCTTCACTCCATTGTTGGAACCTAGATCGAGCATCTCTCTAGGTTTCCTAGCAGTAAACCTCTGCTTCAATCCATTATTCAGCTTAAGATTAGACTGAGAACCTCTCCAATTCTCAGCTCCATATCCGGATCAACCCTTGAAGAAGAAGCAACCAGCTAGGTTATTTCGTTTCTATATAGGGGGTGGGCATGTTTTGAGGATGATAATTCTAGAAGTGGGAAGGGATGATAGGCCGCCAGCCCAGGGGCGTACGAAAGAAGGACTGAAGCGCGCATATACAAGGGATTGGGTCCCCAGAGGATTCTCTATAAAGCCAGACACTAAACCTAATTCGAGTCCACGTCTGACCATCTCATGAAGCCGACTAGCCGTGAAAGATAAAGAAGACATCCATGGATGCAGCTTGAGCTCACCCCGCCATCTGGATCATGTGAGAGCTTCTAAACCACCTTTGAAGCTCTTTGACTTGAACCTGATTTGGGAATCATGGACATTGTGTCTTCACAATCACACAAGTGTGAAAACACCCCTAAGTCATTAGAAGGAGCTTTACTCTTTTACCTACTACGATTTGTCCGATAAGGTTTACCAGAGGGGTTGTAACGAGGCAGTAAGATCTAGTGCATCTCCACATTATCCCACTGGTTATTCAGCTTGGAAATACTCCATGCCAAGCTTGGGAAGCAAGGAAGGGAAGACCCTATCCCTTATGAAGACATTTAGCTAATAAGTCTTCATTTTCTTTCTATTTATTTCCCAAAGTATTTAATATATTCTTTGGGGGTCCAACTTAGGTATATGTTGGTCCTTTGGGCCATTTGTGTAATAAAAAAACTTCAGACTTAAGGCTTTTTCATATATAAAGGACTTAAAAAGACAGTAATTAGGATTAGATTTGAACTAAAAATCAAATGCGGAAGAGTTTTTCTTCTTTCTTGTTCTTGAGTTATCCGAGCCAAAAGCCTCCACACCGAGAGGCCTAGCTCGGTGTTGAAGTTCTTGTTGTATCAAGAAGCTTTCACAATTTTTGTGGTTCACCACATCAATCCACCTTCACTCCATTGTTGGAACCTAGATCGAGCATCTCTCTAGGTTTCCTAGCAGTAAACCTCTGCTTCAATCCATTATTCAGCTTAAGATTAGACTGAGAACCTCTCCAATTCTCAGCTCCATATCCGGATCAACCCTTGAAGAAGAAGCAACCAGCTAGGTTATTTCGTTTCTATATAGGGGGTGGGCATGTTTTGAGGATGATAATTCTAGAAGTGGGAAGGGATGATAGGCCGCCAGCCCAGGGGCGTACGAAAGAAGGACTGAAGCGCGCATATACAAGGGATTGGGTCCCCAGAGGATTCTCTATAAAGCCAGACACTAAACCTAATTCGAGTCCACGTCTGACCATCTCATGAAGCCGACTAGCCGTGAAAGATAAAGAAGACATCCATGGATGCAGCTTGAGCTCACCCCGCCATCTGGATCATGTGAGAGCTTCTAAACCACCTTTGAAGCTCTTTGACTTGAACCTGATTTGGGAATCATGGACATTGTGTCTTCACAATCACACAAGTGTGAAAACACCCCTAAGTCATTAGAAGGAGCTTTACTCTTTTACCTACTACGATTTGTCCGATAAGGTTTACCAGAGGGGTTGTAACGAGGCAGTAAGATCTAGTGCATCTCCACATTATCCCACTGGTTATTCAGCTTGGAAATACTCCATGCCAAGCTTGGGAAGCAAGGAAGGGAAGACCCTATCCCTTATGAAGACATTTAGCTAATAAGTCTTCATTTTCTTTCTATTTATTTCCCAAAGTATTTAATATATTCTTTGGGGGTCCAACTTAGGTATATGTTGGTCCTTTGGGCCATTTGTGTAATAAAAAAACTTCAGACTTAAGGCTTTTTCATATATAAAGGACTTAAAAAGACAGTAATTAGGATTAGATTTGAACTAAAAATCAAATGCGGAAGAGTTTTTCTTCTTTCTTGTTCTTGAGTTATCCGAGCCAAAAGCCTCCACACCGAGAGGCCTAGCTCGGTGTTGAAGTTCTTGTTGTATCAAGAAGCTTTCACAATTTTTGTGGTTCACCACATCAATCCACCTTCACTCCATTGTTGGAACCTAGATCGAGCATCTCTCTAGGTTTCCTAGCAGTAAACCTCTGCTTCAATCCATTATTCAGCTTAAGATTAGACTGAGAACCTCTCCAATTCTCAGCTCCATATCCGGATCAACCCTTGAAGAAGAAGCAACCAGCTAGGTTATTTCGTTTCTATATAGGGCGTGGGCATGTTTTGAGGATGATAATTCTAGAAGTGGGAAGGGATGATAGGCCGCCAGCCCAGGCGCGTAAGAAAGAAGGACTGAAGCGCGCATATACAAGGGATTGGGTCCCCAGAGGATTATCTATAAAGCCAGACACTAAACCTAATTCGAGTCCACGTCTGACCATCTCCAGAAGCCGACTAGCCGTGAAATATGAAGAAGACATCCATGGATGAAGCTTGAGCTCACCCCGCCATCTTGATCATGTGAGAGCTTCTAAACCACCTTTGAAGCTCTTTGACTTGAACCTGATTTGGGAATCATGGACACTGTGTCTTCACAATCACACAAGTGTGAAAACACCCCTAAGTCATTAGAAGGAGCTTTACTCTTTTACCTACTAGGATTTGTCCGATAAGGTTTACCAGAGGGGTTGTAACGAGGCAGTAAGATCTAGTGCATCTCCACATTATCCCACTGGTTATTCAGCTTGGAAATACTCCATGCCAAGCTTGGGAAGCAAGGAAGGGAAGACCCTATCCCTTATGAAGACATTCAGCTAATAAGTCTTCATTTTCTTTCTATTTATTTCCCAAAGTATTTAATATATTCTTTGGGGGTCCAACTTAGGTATATGTTGGTCTTTTGGGCCATTTGTGTAATAAGGAAACTTCAGACTTAAGGCTTTTTCATATATAAGGGACTTAAAAAGACAGTAATTAGGATTAGAGTTAAACTAAAAATCAAATGCGGAAGAGTTTTTCTTCTTTCTTGTTCTTGAATTATCCGAGCCAAGAGCCTCCACACCGACAGGCCTAGCTCGGTGTTGAAGTTCTGGTTGTATCAAGAAGCTTTCACAATTTTTGTGGTTCACCACATCAATCCACTTTCACTCCATTGTTGGAACCTAGATCGAGCATCTCTCTAGGTTTCCTAGCAGTAAACCTCTGCTTCAATCCATTATTCAGCTTAAGATTAGATTGAGAACCTCTCCAATTCTCAGCTCCATATCCGGATCAACCCTTGAAGAAGAAGCAACCAGCTAGGTTATTTCGTTTCTATATAGGGCGTGGGCATGTTTTGAGGATGATAATTCTAGAAGTGGGAAGGGATGATAGGCCGCCAGCCCAGGCGCGTAAGAAAGAAGGACTGAAGCGCGCATATACAAGGGATTGGGTCCCCAGAGGATTCTCTATAAAGCCAGACACTAAACCTAATTCGAGTCCACGTCTGACCATCTCCAGAAGCCGACTAGCCGTGAAATATGAAGAAGACATCCATGGATGAAGCTTGAGCTCACCCCGCCATCTTGATCATGTGAGAGCTTCTAAACCACCTTTGAAGCTCTTTGACTTGAACCTGATTTGGGAATCATGGACATTGTGTCTTCACAATCACACAAGTGTGAAAACACCCCTAAGTCATTAGAAGGAGCTTTACTCTTTTACCTACTAGGATTTGTCCGATAAGGTTTACCAGAGGGGTTGTAACGAGGCAGTAAGATCTAGTGCATCTCCACATTATCCCACTGGTTATTCAGCATGGAAATACTCCATGCCAAGCTTGGGAAGCAAGGAAGGGAAGACCCTATCCCTTATGAAGACATTCAGCTAATAAGTCTTCATTTTCTTTCTATTTATTTCCCAAAGTATATAATATATTCTTTGGGGGTCCAACTTAGGTATATGTTGGTCTTTTGGGCCATTTGTGTAATAAGGAAACTTCAGACTTAAGGCTTTTTCATATATAAGGGACTTAAAAAGACAGTAATTAGGATTAGAGTTAAACTAAAAATCAAATGCGGAAGAGTTTTTCTTCTTTCTTGTTCTTGAATTTGTTGAGAATATGGATGAGAAGGCATACATGGGAAGTAGCAATGCGAGTTCACATAATAACAAAGGGAAGGAGCTGGAGTGCATAACAAGTATCTGGGAACTTGGCGAATGCTCTAAGACTAAGGGAGAAGTGCTGTGTGCAACAAGTAAGGAGAAGAGTGGAGTTGATGATTTAATGAGTGGCAAAACTAGACATTGGGATGTAACTAGAAGGAAGGATTCTCGGTTGAATCCTAAGTAGATCAGAGGGTTGAAAACCCAAGAAGAAGCAAATGAGGAGCCATTGGGTAAAGGCGAGCTCCATACTCCTCCCCCAAAGAAGAAAGACGCTCAGTCCTTGATTCTAGCATGTTTAACCATTTTAGGAAGTCAAGGGTGTTAGTCTTTTATCCATTGTAAATTTATGTGTCTTGTTTTTAAATCCTTTCTCTTACATGTATACATATGAAAACCGAGCTCTAGAGTGATATGAACAAGAAATAATTTTCCAGAAATCTCTTTCAACCTTCTTCAATCTCATCAGCTCTTGATAATCTCTGATTCTTGTTTATTCTCCTTAAAATCAACATGGTATCAGAGCATGTTTAGAGATCCTTGAAAATCTTCTAAACTGTTTCTTTCTCATCTAAAAATCTCTCTCTCAGATTTTTTTTTTTTTTCCTTTTTTCTCTTCATATTCTCAAGCTGCTTGTTGGAAAAAGCCTATGGAGATGCAGAAACAAGTGGTACTGCCAGTTGTCTTCAAAGGGAGCAACTACTTGCTGTGGTCAAGGACTACAAGAACTGCTCTAAGAAGCAGAGGTCTATGTTGTTATGTGGAAACTCCAGAGGAGGCTGCTGGGGAAGAGGTAGCTGGAGAAGGAGCAGTGGGTGATGGCATTGTGAAGGGGCAGAAGTGGGAGCAAGAAGACCAACAAGTTCTTGCGGTGCTCCAGAGCTCTCTAGAGCCATCAATACTCGCTGCTTACTCCTACTGTGAGACAGCCAAGGAGCTGTGGGACACACTCAAAGGAGTGTATGGAGACATCTCAAACATTTCTAGGATTTTTGAGGTGAAGAAAGCGTTGAATGACCTTCAGCAGGATGGAAAGGCATTCAAGGATCTATTTGGGGTATTTAGAGGATTATGGGCTGAGCTTGAGATGCTCAGGCCAGCAACAAATGACCCCAAGGAATTGAATGAGAGGAGGGAACAGGACCAGGTGTTTGGGCTACTACTCACGTTAAATGAGTCCTACAAGAGCCTCATTCAACACATCCTTCGCTTTGACAAGCTTCCAACGCTGAATGAAGTCTGTCAACAGATCCAAAAGGAGGAAGGGTCTAGGGGCTTGTTCAAAGCATCAAGCGAAATGGCACATGCTGCACATAGGAGCCAACTCTATGGAGAAAGAAGGAGTCTGGAATGTGAGCATTGCAAGATGAAAGGACATACTAAGGAAAAATGCTGGACCTTGCACCCACATTTAAAGCCGGCTAGACTAAGGGGAAATGGCCAAGGAAGTAGTCTAGGACCAAGGAACTTTGCTGGAGTAGCAAACGTGGAAAATGACAACTTGGTGAGGAAAAGTGATTTGGAAGCTCTCATCAAGAGTATTGCTAAGCTAGCTGAGTCTGGTAAGGTTTTCTTTACCTCTAAAGCTAGGGAGAAGGTGATAATAGATTCTGGAGCAAGTCATAATATGATTTGCAATGCCAAGCTGTTAACAAATATTAAGCCTTGTGAAGGAAATGTTAAAGTTGCAAATGGAAAAGAGGTTCAAATAGAAGGAATTGGAGACCTAAAAGTGTTTAGGAAAAATACTAAGGCCTTGTACATTCCAGAATTCACATCTAATTTACTCTCGGTTTATAAAGCAACTAAGGATCTAGATTGCAAAGTTATTTTTGGATCTAATGATGTTGAGTTTCAGGATAATGAGACTAAGGAAGTAATCGGAGTAGGGAATGTGGAAGGTGGTTTGTATTTGCTGAATAAAGAAGATGGAGTGATGGAGTCGTTTGCGGTTAGTTTGGTTGGTTCAAGCCCTTTATGGCACTCACGCCTTGGTCATCCAAGTCACAAGGTGCTCAGCATGGTCCTGCCCAACCTCACCTTACCTAATAAGGAGTGTGAAGCATGTGTCTTAGGGAAACATTGTAGGAAAGTGTTTCCGGAATCTACTACTGTGTATGAGAAGTGTTTTGAGTTGATACATTCTGATGTGTGGTCAGCCCCCTGTACTTCAAAAGATCAATATAAGTATTTCGTGTCTTTCATTGATCAAAGGTCAAAGTACACTTGGGTAACTCTAATGAGCTCTAAGGATCAAGTATTTGAATCATTTCAAAAATTCTACAATTATGCACTGAATCAATTTGGTACGAAGATCAAGATCATTAGGAGTGATAATGGTGGAGAGTATATGAGTAATAGATTCAAGAAGTTGCTGGATGACAATGGGATAATTCACCAAACTTCTTGTGCATACACACCTCAGCAGAATGGAGTTTCCGAGAGAAAGAATAGACATTTGCTGGAGGTGGCTAGAAGTATGATGTTTGATAGAGGCGTGCCTAAGAGATTTTGGGGAGATGCTGTGATGGCGGCATGCTATGTAATTAATCGTTTACCCACAGAAAGTCTGAGCCACAAGTCTCCATTTGAAATTTTGAATGGAGTAAAGCCAAGCATTAATCACCTAAGAGTTTTCGGGTGTAAATGCTATGTCTTTACCCCTGATGCACTAAGGAGTAAACTTGAGCCAAAAAGCATCAAATGTATTTTCGTGGGATACTCAAGCACTCAGAAGGGATACAAGTGTTTCCATCCAGAAACTAATAGGATATATGTGTCAAGAGAGGTGCGTTTTGATGAGAATTGTGGGTATTTTGAAGAAAAAAAATGGGAGGATTTAAATGACATTGTGAGCTCGGGCATAGACAGAGAGCGAGTGCTAAGAAGCATCTTGGCAGATGTCAATGGTTCGAATGGAGGTAATGATGAGCAAGGGATATCTCAGAATGAGCAAGGAGGTGAAGAGGAAGAAGAAGACAATGAGCAACTCTCATCGGATACAAGCTCACTACCAAGGGATTCCGAACTGGTTGAAGAATCAGAACTTGCAAGTGGTGAGGGGGAGTCTGAACATGAAGAAGTTGAGGTAACTCAAGAACCCCCTCTAAGAAGAAGCCAACGGATAAGGCATGGCCCGGAAAATTGGAAAAACACTAGGGTGTATTACAATGGATTAGCTATGGTTCAACAACAGCATATAGGATCTGAGGTGAAGTCTACCGTAGGTAAGGGATGTTCTGGGCGTACGGCAGACTTTGATTCTGAACCTATAGGCGACAGCATCCCTCCCTTACCAAGTAGATCATGTACTTCAAAGAGAAGAGAATTAACCGTAAGTGACATAAAATATCCTATTGAAGCATATAGTTCAGTGTCCTATTTAGGTGCTGAGCAGCAAGCTTACCTCACCAAGATTGATAAACATCAAGTCCCAGCATCATATGAGGAAGCATGTAGAGATGAGAGATGGGTTAAAGCCATGGAAGAAGAGATCAGTTCTATGGTGAGAAACAATACATGGAATTTGACAGAGCTGCCAAGAGGAAAGAAGCTAGTGGGATGTAGATGGGTTTATACTATCAAGTATAAAAGCAATGGTGAAGTCGAGAGATACAAAGCAAGACTAGTGGCAAAGGGGTACACACAAGTCTATGGAGAAGATTATACAGAAACATTTGCTCCGGTGGCAAAATTGCATTCGGTAAGGGTTCTCCTCTCCATTGCGGTTAACTTGTCATGGGAGTTATGGCAAATGGATGTAAAAAATGCTTTTTTACAAGGAGACCTAGAAGAGGAAGTCTTTATGGCTCTTCCACAAGGATATGGTACAGGTACAAATCAGGTCTGTGAATTGAGGAAAGCTATTTATGGTTTGAAACAATCTCCGAGGGCCTGGTACCAAAGATTGAGCAGATGCTTGCTGGAGAAGGAATTTGTGAAGTCAGAAGCTGATCATACTCTATTCACCAAGAGGAGTAAAGAGGGGCTAGTGGCGGTTCTTATCTATGTAGATGATATCATAATCACCGGAAATGATGTTGAAGGAGTTAAAAGGACCAAGGAAATTCTGAGCTCCACGTTTGATATAAAAGATTTAGGAGAGCTGAGGTATTTCTTGGGCATTGAGATGATCAGAGAGCCAAATGGGATGTTTATATCACAAAGGAAGTATGTGATTGACTTACTAAAGGAAACTGGCAAGTTAGGGTCGAAGCCAGCAAAAACGCCCATTGAAGAAGGCTATCAAGATGTGAGTAAGGAGGAAATGTGGCCTGATGTCAAGCAATATCAAAGGTTAGTTGGAAAACTAATCTACTTAACTATAACTCGGCCAGATATATGCTTTGCCGTGAATAGGGTGAGCCAGCACATGCAAGCTCCGAAAGTACACCATTGGGGCATGGTGGAGAGAATACTTAGGTATCTCAAGGGGAATCCTGGAAAGGGAATATGGTTGAGTCGCAATGAAAATACCGAAGTGGAAGCCTACTGTGATTCAGACTATGCTGGAGACAAACAAGATAGAAAATCTACAACTGGGTATTGCACATTTGTAGGAGGAAATCTTGTCACTTGGAGGAGTAAAAAACAGAAGGTAATTGCATTGTCAAGTGCTGAGGCTGAGTATAGAGCAATGAAGGAAGTCACAAAGGAGATGATATGGCTGAAGGCTCTTCTCAAGGATTTGGGTATTCAAGAAACCAAACCAATGAGCCTTTATTGCGATAACCAAGCCGCAATACACATAGCTTCAAATCCAGTGTTTCATGAGAGAACAAAACACATTGAAGTGGATTGTCACTTCATCCGGGGCAAGATTCAAGATGGGCTAATAATCCCTAAGTTTGTGAAGAGTGGAGACCAGATGGCAGACATCTTCACAAAGGCTACTTCCCTAAGTATATGTGAGTACATCCATGACAAGATAGGCTTAAAGGATCCCTACCAGCCTATCTTGAGGGGGAGTGTTGAGAATATGGATGAGAAGGCATACATGGGAAGTAGCAATGCGAGTTCACATAATAACAAAGGGAAGGAGCTGGAGTGCATAACAAGTATCTGGGAACTTGGCGAATGCTCTAAGACTAAGGGAGAAGTGCTGTGTGCAACAAGTAAGGAGAAGAGTGGAGTTGATGATTTAATGAGTGGCAAAACTAGACATTGGGATATAACTAGAAGGAAGGATTCTCGGTTGAATCCTAAGCAGATCAGAGGGTTGAAAACCCAAGAAGAAGCAAATGAGGAGCCATTGGGTAAAGGCGAGCTCCATACTCCTCCCCCAAAGAAGAAAGACGCTCAGGCCTTGATTCTAGCATGTTTAACCATTTTAGGAAGTCAAGGGTGTTAGTCTTTTATCCATTGTAAATTTATGTGTCTTGTTTTTAAATCCTTTCTCTTACATGTATACATATGAAAACCGAGCTCTAGAGTGATATGAACAAGAAATAATTTTCCAGAAATCTCTTTCAACCTTCTTCAATCTCATCAGCTCTTGATAATCTCTGATTCTTGTTTATTCTCCTTAAAATCAACAGAATTATTCGAGCCAAGAGCCTCCATGTTGAATTTGCAGAATAGAAGATTAGAGAGTTTGAGAGTGCTTGAAAGAGAAACAATAGAATGAGAGATAAAGAGAAGTTTCCATTAGAATTGATTAAGTGTTATAAAGGGTGTACAACATGTATATATAGAGGAGAGCCACGAAATTAAGAGGTGAAGAAGGGTTTCACAACATTCAAATTTCCCTCCAATCTCTTATTTGAAATTCAAACACATCTCCTTCCTTTTCACACTTCCCGAGACACCCACTTGTGCACCCAAAGTCTTCACCCTTCTAGAAGACTTCTTAATGGGCTTGCATATGTTGAATAAAGCCTCTTCTCTTCTTTGGGTCTTAAGCTAATGTATTCTCTCATTATTCAACACTCCCCCTCAAGCTTAACCGTAGAGAAACCAATGGTTAAGCTTGGAACCATGATGACCCACCTCATTAAAAACCTTAGTATGGAAAACCTCATGGGACAAAACCATACTAAGGGAAAAAGAGTGTGGACTCCATGGCTAAGGAAATTATGGCCGAGACATATCTATGAGTCCAAGCTTTGAATGGATGAACTCACACACTTTTAAACTCGCTGCCTTGGTAAAAATGTCTGCCAATTGTTCTGAACTTCTTGTAAAGCATGGAAGAATGACCCTATTCTCCACCATCTCTCGCACCTTGTGACAATCCACTTCAATATGTTTTGTCCTCTCATGGAACACTGAGTTGGACGCAATGTGAATAGCAGCTTGGTTGTCACAATGCATTGTGATTGGATCTGGCGATTCAATGCCCAAATCCTTGAGAAGAGCTTTCAGCCATGTTAGCTCGTTTGTGAGCTTCCTCATTGCTCTATACTCAGCTTCAGCACTTGAACATGACACAACCTTTTGTTTCTTGCTCTTCCAAGTGACCAGGTTACCTCCAATGAATGTGCAATACCCAGTGGTGGATCTTCTATCCGTTTTGTCTCCAGCCCAGTCAGCATCACAATAACCCACAATTTCTGTGCTTTTGTTACAACCCATCCAAATGCCTTGACCTGGAGATCCTTTGAGATATTTGAGAATCCGATCCACCATGCTCCAATGGTGCACTTTTGGAGCTTGCATATGTTGACTCACCTGGTTCACAGCAAAACACAAATCAGGACGAGTTATGGTAAGATAAATCAACTTACCAACCATTCTCCGATATTGCTTGACATCTTCAAAAGGTTTATCTTCAAGCTCCCCCTCTCGTATGACTTTGTATCCTTCTTCTAAGGGAGTCTTTGCTGGTTTGGCTCCTAGCTTTCCTGCCTCAGCCAATAGATCAAGAGTGTACTTCCTTTGGGATAAGAAAAGTCCTTCATTGGACCTATAGACTTCAATCCCTAGAAAATATTTCAACTCTCCAAGATCTTTAATATCAAATACAGATTTTAAATATGCTTTTGTATCTTTAATACCTACCTTGTCATTCCCCGAGATGATAATGTCATCCACATAAATGAGAATGACTACAATACCTTCTTGGCTTTGCAAGGTGAAAAGTGTATGATCTGCCTCGGACTTCTTGAAGCCTTTACTCTTGAGTGTTGTACTCAACTTGTGGTACCATGCTCGAGGAGATTGCTTCAGTCCATAGATTGCTTTCTTGAGTCTCAACACTTTTCCTGGTGCAATTGAGTCTTCCAAGCCTGGTGGTGGAGTCATGTAGACTTCATCCTCTAGTTCCCCTTGCAAGAATGCATTCTTGACGTCCATCTGCCAAAGATCCCATTCCAAGTTAGTAGCTAAGGATAAAATGACTCTTACCGTATGAAGTTTTGCCACAGGTGCAAATGTGTCAAGGTAGTCCTCTCCATAGGTTTGAGTGAATCCTCTAGCCACCAGCCTAGCCTTGTAACGCTCTATTTCTCCATCACTTCTATACTTGATAGTGAAGATCCATCTAGAGCTTACGGCCTTCTTCCCTTTTGGCAGTTCAGCTTCATCCCAAGTGTGGTTGATTTCCATAGCTTTCTTTTCTTCACCAACAGCATCTCTCCATACTTTAAGCTCCTTGGCTTCTTCATAGGTTGTTGGAATCTCAGCTTCATCCAACTTGCCCATGTAGGCTTGATGTTCCAATGGGAAATGAGCTAGAGTGCAAACAGCTTGAATGGGATGAGCAACTGCCTTGTTGTTGTAGTACACTCGGGTTTGCTTCCAATGTTCTGGTCCAAACCTTTGTCTTGTACTTCTCCTTAAACCCCTTTCTTGAGCTTGAACTTGAGGTTCTGGCCCTTCAAAGTCAGAATCTGAGGTTTGAGCTTCTTCTTGACTTTCCGGACTCTCTTCACTTTGATCATGAACCACTTCATTGCGAACTTCTGATTCATTTTGATCATGAATTGTTGAGTCTTGTTGAGCCACTACTAGATCCTCTTGTTTATTGCCTCCCTCAGGATCAAAGGGTATAGTTTCTTCATTTGATTGAGATGTGCTTGTACTAGCTTCTGGCTGATGTAATCCAAGGTTCTCCAAGATTTTTCTCAAATTACTAGCTTGGTCTGATGATGAGGATGATAGATTCTCCAATTCTTTCCAATTCTTCTCATCATAGAACCCTTTTGTTTCAACAAACTTCACATCCCTTGAGACTAGAATCTTCCTTGTTTCCGGAACAAAGCATTTGTAACCTTTTTGTGTTATGGAGTATCCAATGAACATGCTCTTCACACTTTTAGCTTCCAACTTGTTTCTTTGTTCTCCTGGGATTAATACAAAACAAACACACCCAAACACACGTAAGTGGTTAATGGCGGGTTTAGAGTTGTTTAATACCTCAAATGGAGAGTGATCATCCAAGATTTTTGTTGGCATCCGGTTGATCAAATAGCATGCTGAAACCACAGCATCTCCCCAAAATCTCTTGGGAACACTTGTGTGGAACATCATAGACCGGGCCACTTCCATTAAATGCCTATTCTTTCTTTCAGCAACTCCATTTTGCTGAGGAGTGTATGGGCAGCTGGTTTGATGGACTATCCCATGATGTGCTAAGTGTTGTTTGAAGGCATGGCTTGTGTACTCTCCACCATTATCTGATCTAAAAATTTTAATCTTGGCATTATAATGGTTAGTCACATATGCTTGAAAATTTCTAAATGCTTCTAGAACTCTATCTTTGGATGGAATAAGTGTTAGCCATGTATATTTTGATTTTTCATCTATGAAGGTGACAAAGTATTTATGATGTTCTCTAGATTCACATGGTGAGGTCCAAACATCAGAATGAATTAAATCAAAACACTTTTCATAGATAGTTGGAGACTTGGAAAACACAGATTTGCAATGTTTACCAAGTATACAAGCTTCACATTCATCATTTTTGAAAGAAATCCTAGGCAACAATAGTTCTAATGCTCTAGAGTGCGGATGACCTAGCCTTGCATGCCAAATTGAACTACTAACATTAGAAACATTCAGACTAAAACTACAAAATAAATTAGAGTCCGGCTTGTTATTTTCAAGAACATACAGCTCCTCCTTTGCTACTCCTTTTCCGAGTAGTTTCATGGTCTCAATATCCTGAAAGTGTACATCATTAGGACCAAATATAGCATAACAATTCAAATCAGATGTAACTTTTTTTACGGATAACAAATTTGAAGTAAATTTAGGCATGTAGAAAGCGTTTGAATCTTTTCCAAATAACCTAAGATTTCCTACTCCATCAATTGGAATACTATCTCCATTTGCTATAATGACATTACCTACAGCCGGTTTTATGTTATTCATTAGATGTGCATCACTTATCATATGATGTGATGCACCAGAATCTACAATCAAAGGCTTTGAAATGTTTTGAGCATGAAGAGAGTTTCCAGAAACCATACCAGACCTACCAGCCTCTTTCAAGGCATTGATGAGAGCTTCCAAATCTGATTTCCTTACAAATTCAGATTCTTGTTGATATGGCACCAAAGCTCTCATTTCTCCTTCTTCAGCCCTCTTGGATGTCCCAGCCTGATTCCCAGCCACTTCTTGGGAGACATTAGCTCTTGGTTCCTTCCACCAGCTTGGTTTTAGATGAGGATGGAGCTTCCAGCATTTTTCCTTTGTGTGCCCCTCTTTCTTGCAATGCTCACAGATTGCATTTGATCCCACTTTCTTGTTCTGGTTTGATCCCAAAGGTTTGTAAAATCCTTTGTTTGCTTCACCCAACTCTACTTTGTTAGCCATAACCAGCTCGCCCTTTCCCCCAAATAGACCATGAGATCCTTGCTCCTTTTGTATCTTGGAGCACACTTCATCTAGGCTAGGGAGATTGTCTGCCCTAAGGAGGTGCTTAATGAGATCCTTGTAAGTTGGATTTAAGGTTAATAGCAGACCAAAGACCTTGTCTTGTTCGCGCCTTTCATTTAACACTAAAGGATCAATCGTGCTTGGCCTTAACATTTCTAGTTCAGCCCACAATGATCTGAATTTGCCAAAGTGCTTTGTAAACTCCAAATCTTCTTGGCTTAGATCATTGATAGCCTTCTTGACTTCATAGATTCTGCTCAAGTTTGAAGTATTCCCATACACAGTTTGAAGAGTATCCCACAATTCCTTTGCATTTTCACAGTAGGAGTAGGCTTCAAGGATGGATGCTTCAAGAGAGTTCTGGATGATTCCGAGCACCATTTGGTCCTCTTGGAACCACTTATCTTCATAATTACCGATGGCTTCTTCTCCATCTTTTGGATCTTGGCCTTTCAAGACATGGCTCCAAAGCCCACGACCACATAGGGCTGTTCTTATCATTCTTGACCACAGCAAATAGTTGACACCCTTCAAGATGACTGGAATAACAATTGGTTTAGAATTTTCCATGGTGTTTCAAGATTTATTCACCGGATAATTCTATTAACCAGAGGATTAAGAGATTTTCTCAAGAAAATATTAGAGAAGCTTCAAGAAATACACTTTTCCAGCCTTTTCACAACTCAAGAGTCAATGACTTTGAGGACTAAGTCTCAGAGTGAAAAAGGATTGACAAAGAGTATTCCCAGAATTTTAGAGTGAAAAAGAAAATTTTAGAGAACCTTCAAGAAATACACTTTTTCAGCCTTTTCACAACTCAAGAGTCAATGACTTTGAGGACTAAGTCTCAGAGTGAAAAAGGATTGACAAAGAATTATCCCAGAATTTTAAAGGAAGAGATTTGAAAATGGGATAACAAGAGCTTGATTTAGTTAAGAACCTTGCTCTGATACCATGTTGAATTTGCAGAATAGAAGATTAGAGAGTTTGAGAGTGCTTGAAAGAGAAACAATAGAATGAGAGATAAAGAGAAGTTTCCATTAGAATTGAGTGAATGTTACAAAGGGTGTACAACATGTATATATAGAGGAAAGCCACGAAATTAGGAGGTGAAGAAGGGTTTCACAACATTCAATTTCCCTCCAATCTCTTATTTGAAATTCAAACACATCTCCTTCCTTTTCACACTTCCCGAGACACCCACTTGTGCACCCAAAGTCTTCACCCTTCTAGAAGACTTCTTAATGGGCTTGCATATGTTGAATAAAGCCTCTTCTCTTCTTTGGGTCTTAAGCTAATGTATTCTCTCATTATTCAACACTCCACACCGACAGGCCTAGCTCGGTGTTGAAGTTCTGGTTGTATCAAGAAGCTTTCACAATTTTTGTGGTTCACCACATCAATCCACCTTCACTCCATTGTTGGAACCTAGATCGAGCATCTCTCTAGGTTTCCTAGCAGTAAACCTCTGCTTCAATCCATTATTCAGCTTAAGATTATACTGAGAACCTCTCCAATTCTCAGCTCCATATCCGGATCAACCCTTGAAGAAGAAGCAACCAGCTAGGTTATTTCGTTTCTATATAGGGCGTGGGCATGTTTTGAGGATGATAATTCTAGAAGTGGGAAGGGATGATAGGCCGCCAGCCCAGGCGAATACGAAAGAAGGACTGAAGCGCGCATATACAAGGGATTGGGTCCCCAGAGGATTCTCTATAAAGCCAGACACTAAACCTAATTCGAGTCCACGTCTGACCATCTCCAGAAGCCGACTAGCCGTGAAATATGAAGAAGACATCCATGGATGAAGCTTGAGCTCACCCCGCCATCTGGATCATGTGAGAGCTTCTAAACCACCTTTGAAGCTCTTTGACTTGAACCTGATTTGGGAATCATGGACATTGTGTCTTCACAATCACACAAGTGTGAAAACACCCCTAAGTCATTAGAAGGAGCTTTACTCTTTTACCTACTAGGATTTGTCCGATAAGGTTTACCAGAGGGGTTGTAACGAGGCAGTAAGATCTAGTGCATCTCCACATTATCCCACTGGTTATTCAGCTTGGAAATACTCCATGCCAAGCTTGGGAAGCAAGGAAGGGAAGACCCTATCCCTTATGAAGACATTCAGCTAATAAGTCTTCATTTTCTTTCTATTTATTTCCCATAGTATTTAATACATTCTTTGGGGGTCCAACTTAGGTATATGTTGGTCCTTTGGGCCATTTGTGTAATAAGGAAACTTCAAACTTAAGGCTTTTTCATATATAAAGGACTTAAAAAGACAGTAATTAGGATTAGATTTGAACTAAAAATCAAATGCGGAAGAGTTTTTCTTCTTTCTTGTTCTTGAGTTATCCGAGCCAAAAGCCTCCACACCGAGAGGCCTAGCTCGGTGTTGAAGTTCTTGTTGTATCAAGAAGCTTTCACAATTTTTGTGGTTCACCACATCAATCCACCTTCACTCCATTGTTGGAACCTAGATCGAGCATCTCTCTAGGTTTCCTAGCAGTAAACCTCTGCTTCAATCCATTATTCAGCTTAAGATTAGACTGAGAACCTCTCCAATTCTCAGCTCCATATCCGGATCAACCCTTTAAGAAGAAGCAACCAGCTAGGTTATTTCGTTTCTATATAGGGCGTGGGCATGTTTTGAGGATGATAATTCTAGAAGTGGGAAGGGATGATAGGCCGCCAGCCCAGGCGCATACGAAAGAAGGACTGAAGCGCGCATATACAAGGGATTGGGTCCCCAGAGGATTCTCTATAAATCCAGACACTAAACCTAATTCGAGTCCACGTCTGACCATCTCCAGAAGCCGACTAGCCGTGAAATATGAAGAAGACATCCATGGATGAAGCTTGAGCTCACCCCGCCATCTGGATCATGTGAGAGCTTCTAAACCACCTTTGAAGCTCTTTGACTTGAACCTAATTTGGGAATCATGGACATTGTGTCTTCACAATCACACAAGTGTGAAAACACCCCTAAGTCATTAGAAGGAGCTTTACTCTTTTACCTACTAGGATTTGTCTGATAAGGTTTACCAGAGGGGTTGTAACGAGGCAGTAAGATCTAGTGCATCTCCACATTATCCCACTGGTTATTCAGCTTGGAAATACTCCATGCCAAGCTTGGGAAGCAAAGAAGGGAAGACCCTATCCCTTATGAAGATATTCAGCTAATAAGTCTTCATTTTCTTTCTATTTATTTCCCAAAGTATTTAATATATTCTTTGGGGGTCCAACTTAGGTATATGTTGGTCTTTTGGATCATTTGTGTAATAAGAAAACTTCAGACTTAAGGCTTTTTCATATATAAGGGACTTAAAAAGACAGTAATTAGGATTAGAGTTAAACTAAAAATCAAATGCGGAAGAGTTTTTCTTCTTTCTTGTTCTTGAATTATCCGAGCCAAGAGCCTCCACACCGACAGCCCTAGCTCGGTGTTGAAGTTCTGGTTGTATCAAGAAGCTTTCACAATTTTTGTGGTTCTCCACATCAATCCACCTTCACTCCATTGTTGGAACCTAGATCGAGCATCTCTCTAGGTTTCCTAGCAGTAAACCTCTGCTTCAATCCATTATTCAGCTTAAGATTAGACTGAGAACCTCTCCAATTCTCAGCTCCATATCCGGATCAACCCTTGAAGAAGAAGCAACCAGCTAGGTTATTTCGTTTCTATATAGGGCGTGGGCATGTTTTGAAGATGATAATTCTAGAAGTGGGAAGGGATGATAGGCCGCCAGCCAAGGCGCGTAAGAAAGAAGGACTGAAGCGCGCATATACAAGGGATTGGGTCCCCAGAGGATTCTCTATAAAGCCAGACACTAAACCTAATTCGAGTCCACGTCTGACCATCTCCAGAAGCCGACTAGCCGTGAAATATGAAGAAGACATCCATGGATGAAGCTTGAGCTCACCCCGCCATCTGGATCATGTGAGAGCTTCTAAACCACCTTTGAAGCTCTTTGACTTGAACCTCATTTGGGAATCATGGACATTGTGTCTTCATAATCACACAAGTGTGAAAACACCCCTAAGTCATTAGAAGGAGCTTTACTCTTTTACCTACTAGGATTTGTCCGATAAGGTTTACCAGAGGGGTTGTAACGAGGCAGTAAGATCTAGTGCATCTCCACATTATCCCACTGGTTATTCAGCTTGGAAATACTCCATGCCAAGCTTGGGAAGCAAGGAAGGGAAGACCCTATCCCTTATGAAGACATTCAGCTAATAAGTCTTCATTTTCTTTCTATTTATTTCCCAAAGTATTTAATATATTCTTTGGGGGTCCAACTTAGGTATATGTTGGTCCTTTGGGCCATTTGTGTAATAAAGAAACTTCAGACTTAAGGCTTTTTCATATATAAAGGACTTAAAAAGACAGTAATTAGGATTAGATTTGAACTAAAAATCAAATGCGGAAGAGTTTTTCTTCTTTCTTGTTCTTGAGTTATCCGAGCCAAAAGCCTCCACACCGAGAGGCCTAGCTCGGTGTTGAAGTTCTTGTTGTATCAAGAAGCTTTCACAATTTTTGTGGTTCACCACATCAATCCACCTTCACTCCATTGTTGGAACCTAGATCGAGCATCTCTCTAGGTTTCCTAGCAGTAAACCTCTGCTTCAATCCATTATTCAGCTTAAGATTAGACTGAGAACCTCTCCAATTCTCAGCTCCATATCCGGATCTGTTGAGAATATGGATGTGAAGGTCTGTGCACGTGAAAGGAGAGGGGACAATATCAAAGGGAAAGAGTTAGCATGTATAGCAAGTGTGTTGGAATATGGTGAAAGCTCAGGAGTAAAAGGAGAAGGTATACCATGCATTGCACATGAAATAAAGCACCAATGAGTAGCTAAGATCAACTAAAATGAGACCAAACAAGAAGTGGAGAAGGAACTGAATTGGTTAGAAGCAGACCAGTTTTTTCTCACTCAGCACAAGTGGAGCAAGTTGCAAAGAGGAGTAGGTGGGAGCAGTTGGGAGAAGCATGGCTCGCCTATACTTGTGTAGAGGTGTTGGTGAGATATTTTTCACTCAATAATTCAGGTAAATCGTGCATATATGTGTATGGGATTGTAAGGAAACATTACACACGAAATTATAAACTTCTATTCATCATCTTCATCACTCCTATCTTCTAATCTTCCTCCCTTAAAATCATCTTCATATCCTCTAAAATCTACATGGTATCAGAGCACTTAAAGTCCTAAACAAGATCTT
This sequence comes from Cardamine chenopodiifolia, assembly GCA_963922655.1. Taxonomy (NCBI): domain Eukaryota; kingdom Viridiplantae; phylum Streptophyta; class Magnoliopsida; order Brassicales; family Brassicaceae; genus Cardamine; species Cardamine chenopodiifolia. The sequence goes on along the minus strand of OZ000486.1, from coordinate 7,916,826 downwards.
AAACTCATTCATATCTCTCAAACATTTCAAATCACTCTGTTTTTTTTCTGTTTCGTGTGTACTATTCACCAAAAATTTCAAGTCATGGAAAGCTCCAAGAATATGGTTCTACCAGTTATTCTCAAGGGGAATAACTATATTTTGTGGTCAAGGACCACAAAGACAGTCCTAAGAGGAAGAGGGCTGTGGGAGTATGTTGATAGCTTGGTGGGAAATGCTGAAGAAGGAAGGGCTGAAGAGGGCAGTATGATGGAGAGGAAGCGGGAGCAAGAAGATGCTCAAGTCTTGGCTGCACTTCAAAGCTCCCTTGAGCCATCTATTCTGGCGGCCTATTCATACTGTGAGAACTCCAAGGAGCTGTGGGAGACGCTCAAGGGAGTTTATGGAGACATCTCAAACATTTCAAGGATCTTTGAGGTGAATAAGGCATTGAATGACCTTCAGCAGAATGGGAAGGCGTTCAAGGACTTGTTTGGGGAGTTTAGAGGGTTGTGGGCAGAGCTGGAAATGCTTAGACCTACAACAAACGACCCAAAGGAGTTGAATGAGAGGAGAGAGCAAGATCAAGTGTTTGGTCTCTTACTCACACTTGATGACTCTTACAAGGGACTCATTCAGCATATCCTTCGATTTGACAAGCTTCCAACATTAAATGAAGTGTGTCAACAAGTTCAGAAAGAGGAAGGTGCTAGAGTGTTGTTTAAACCCGCTAGTGAGATGGCGCATGTGGTGCAAAGAAGTTTTGGGCATGGAGAAAGGAGAGCTGTTGAGTGTAGCCATTGTAGGATGAAAGGGCACACTAAGGAGAAGTGCTGGACACTTTACCCGCACTTGAAACCAGCCCGGCTAAGAGGAAATGGCCAGGGAAGCAGTCAAGGCTCTAGGAACTTTGCGGGCGTAACTAGCATGGAAGGAGACCAATTGGTGAGGAAGAGCGATTTGGAGGGCCTCATCAAGAGTATCTCAAAGCTAGTGGAATCTGGTAAGGGTTTCTTTACCTCTAAGGCTAAGAGAAACGTGATAATAGATTCTGGAGCAAGTCATAATATGATTTGTGATGCTAAGTTGCTGGAGAATGTAGAACCGCATAAGGGTAGTGTTAGGATAGCAAACGGGAAAGAAGTTTCAATAGAGGGGGTTGGGGACTTAGAGGTGTTTGGGAAGAGAACTAAAGCCCTATATATCCCAGAATTTACTTCGAATTTGCTATCGGTTCATAAGGCAACTAAGGACTTGAATTGTAAAGTTGTTTTTGGAGTTAATGGTGTTGAGTTTCAGGATAATGAAACCAAAGATGCGATCGGATCAGGGGGTGTGAAAGATGGTCTGTACATATTGAATAAAAAGGATAAAGAGTTGAAAGCGCTTGCGGTCAGTTCGGTTGGATCAAGCCCTTTATGGCATTCTCGCCTTGGTCACCCAAGTCACAAGGTGCTCAGCATGGTCTTGCCCAACCATTCAGTACCCAAGGAGGCGTGTGAAGCATGTATTTTAGGGAAGCATTGTAGGAAAGTGTTTCCAGAATCTACTACTATGTATAAGAAGTCTTTTGAGTTAATACACTCTGATGTATGGTCTGCTCCGTGTACTTCAAGAGATCAATATAAGTACTTTGTTTCCTTCATCGATCAAAAATCAAAGTATACATGGGTAACATTGATGCGCTCTAAGGATCAAGTGCTTGAATCATTTCAGAACTTCTATAACTATGTGCTCAATCAGTATGATACCAAGATTAAGATACTAAGAAGTGATAATGGCGGAGAATACATGAGCATACAGTTTAGGGAGTTTGTGAATGAGAAAGGGATAGTACATCAGACAACTTGCGCCTATACACCTCAACAAAATGGGATAGCAGAGAGGAAGAATAGACATTTGTTAGAAGTGGCTAGGAGCATGATGTTTGATAGGGGAGTTCCTAAGAATCTGTGGGGAGATGCAGTGATGGCGGCAGCTTACTTAATCAACCGCATACCCACTGAAAGCTTGAGTTACAAGTCACCATTTGAAGTTTTGAATGGTGTGAAGCCGAGTATCAGTCACTTGAGAGTCTTTGGGTGTAGATGCTATGTCCTTGTTCCAGAGGCACAAAGAAATAAGTTAGAGCCAAAGAGTATTAAGTGTGTGTTTGTGGGATACTCAAGTACTCAAAAAGGATACAAATGTCTTAACCCGGAGACTAATAGAATGTATGTGTCAAGGGAGGTGCAATTTGAGGAAGAGTATGGTTACTTCGAAAAAAAGAAATGGGAAGACTTAGATGAGATTATGGACTCAAATGCAGATAGAGATCAAGTTCTAAGAAGCATTTGGGAAAGCATAGATGGCCGGGAGAGTGATGATAATGAGCAGAGGGGTGAAGAAGAAGTAGAAGAAAGTGAGCAGCTTCCGATAGTTCTCGATACTTTACCATTAGACTCAGAACTGGTAGAAGAAGAGGAGAGTACAAGAAGTGAGGGGGAGATAGAATCTGAAGAAGTGGAACAAGTGCAAGCTCCTCAATTAAGAAGAAGCCAAAGGATAAGACACGGACCTGAAAATTGGAAAAATACTAGAGTGTATTACAATGGGATGGCTATGGCTTATCAAGATCACATGGGAACTGATGTTGTGCTTGGGACAAGAGAGGGATGTACTGGGCGTACGGCAGGCTTAGATCCTGATCCTATAGGCGACAGCGTCTCCTTCTTGTCCCTTAAGCATAACACCGCACAAGAAGAGAAGATAGCCATAAGATATCCTATTGAAGAATACTACTCGGTTTCTAATACTCCAGCTGATCATCAGGCATTTCTGAGCACTATTGATAGAAAAGTACCTAATTCTTATGAGGAAGCAAGCATGGACAAGTTATGGGTTGATGCCATGAGGGAAGAGATTGCATCTATGTTGAGAAATAATACTTGGGACTTGACAAAATTGCCTAGTGGGAAGAAACTTGTGGGATGTAGATGGGTGTATACTATCAAATACAAGAGCAATGGTGAAATTGAGAGGTATAAAGCTAGACTAGTGGCAAAAGGATATACACAAGTATATGGAGAAGATTATACTGAAACTTTTGCTCCAGTAGCGAAGTTGCACTCGGTGAGGGTTCTACTATCCATTGCCATTAATCTGTCATGGAATTTGTGGCAAATGGATGTGAGAAACGCTTTCTTACAAGGGGATTTAGAAGAAGAAGTGTTTATGGAACTTCCACAAGGTTATGGAGCAAGTTCAGATCAAGTGTGTAGATTAAAGAAGGCTATATACGGCTTGAAACAATCTCCTAGAGCTTGGTACCAACGGTTAAGCCGGTGCCTGTTGGAGAAAGGGTTTGTAAAATCTGAAGCGGATCACTCTCTCTTTACCAAAAGGAGCAAAAATGGGATAGTTGTGGTGCTTATCTACGTGGATGACATTATTGTTACGGGAAGTGATTGTGAGGAGATGAAACGGACTAAGGAGGATCTAAACTCTACGTTTGATATAAAAGACCTAGGAGAGCTCAAATACTTCCTAGGAATTGAGATGAGCAGAGAGGAAAAGGGAATGTTTATATCGCAAAAGAAGTATGTGATCGACTTACTAAAAGAAACTGGGAAGCTTGGGTGTAAACCGGCTAAGACTCCTATTGAAGAAGGTTACCAAGAAGAGAGCAACGTGGAGATATGGTCTGACATCAAGCAGTACCAAAGGTTAGTTGGTAAACTAATCTATTTGACCATAACAAGGCCAGATATTTGTTTTGCGGTGAATAAAGTAAGTCAACACATGCAAGCGCCAACAACACACCATTGGGGAATGATTGAAAGGATCTTGAGATATCTAAAAGGAAACCCAGGAAGAGGTATTTGGCTAGAGTGTCATGGAAGAGCAGATGTAGAAGCGTTTTGTGATGCGGATTGGGCTGGGGATAGACAAGATAGAAAGTCTACAACCGGTTATTGTACATTCGTAGGTGGGAATCTTGTCACCTGGAGAAGCAAAAAACAAAAGGTAATCTCTCTATCTAGTGCTGAAGCTGAGTATAGAGCAATGAGAGAAGCCACAAAAGAAATGATATGGCTGAAGGCGCTTCTACATGACTTGGGAGTTCAAGAAGACAAACCAATGACATTGTATTGTGATATAAACATTCCCTTGAGGGGGAGTGTTGAGAATATGGATGTGAAGGTCTGTGCACGTGAAAGGAGAGGGGACAATATCAAAGGGAAAGAGTTAGCATGTATAGCAAGTGTGTTGGAATATGGTGAAAGCTCAGGAGTAAAAGGAGAAGGTATACCATGCATTGCACATGAAATAAAGCACCAATGAGTAGCTAAGATCAACTAAAATGAGACCAAACAAGAAGTGGAGAAGGAACTGAATTGGTTAGAAGCAGACCAGTTTTTTCTCACTCAGCACAAGTGGAGCAAGTTGCAAAGAGGAGTAGGTGGGAGCAGTTAGGAGAAGCATGGCTCGCCTATACTTGTGTAGAGGTGTTGGTGAGATATTTTTCACTCAATAATTCAGGTAAATCGTGCATATATGTGTATGGGATTGTAAGGAAACATTACACACGAAATTATAAACTTCTATTCATCATCTTCATCACTCCTATCTTCTAATCTTCCTCCCTTAAAATCATCTTCATATCCTCTAAAATCTACAGGATCAACCCTTGAAGAAGAAGCAACCAGCTAGGTTATTTCGTTTCTATATAGGGCGTGGGCATGTTTTGAGGATAATAATTCTAGAAGTGGGAAGGGATGATAGGCCGCCAGCCCAGGCGCGTAAGAAAGAAGGACTGAAGCGCGCATATACAAGGGATTGGGTCCCCAGAGGATTCTCTATAAAGCCAGACACTAAACCTAATTCGAGTCCACGTCTGACCATCTCCAGCAGCCGACTAGCCGTGAAATATGAAGAAGACATCCATGGATGAAGCTTGAGCTCACCCCGCCATCTTGATCATGTGAGAGCTTCTAAACCACCTTTGAAGCTCTTTGACTTGAACCTGATTTGGGAATCATGGACATTGTGTCTTCACAATCACACAAGTGTGAAAACACCCCTAAGTCATTAGAAGGAGCTTTACTCTTTTACCTACTAGGATTTGTCCGATAAGGTTTACCAGAGGGGTTGTAACGAGGCAGTAAGATCTAGTGCATCTCCACATTATCCCACTGGTTATTCAGCTTGGAAATACTCCATGCCAAGCTTGGGAAGCAAGGAAGGGAAGACCCTATCCCTTATGAAGACATTCAGCTAATAAGTCTTCATTTTCTTTCTATTTATTTCCCAAAGTATTTAATATATTCTTTGGGGGTCCAACTTAGGTATATGTTGGTCCTTTGGGCCATTTTTGTAATAAGAAAACTTCAGACTTAAGGCTTTTTCATATATAAAGGACTTAAAAAGACAGTAATTAGGATTAGATTTGAACTAAATATCAAATGCGGAAGAGTTTTTCTTCTTTCTTGTTCTTGAGTTATCCGAGCCAAAAGCCTCCACACCGAGAGGCCTAGCTCGGTGTTGAAGTTCTTGTTGTATCAAGAAGCTTTCACAATTTTTGTGGTTCACCACATCAATCCACCTTCACTCCATTGTTGGAACCTAGATCGAGCATCTCTCTAGGTTTCCTAGCAGTAAACCTCTGCTTCAATCCATTATTCAGCTTAAGATTAGACTGAGAACCTCTCCAATTCTCAGCTCCATATCCGGATCAACCCTTGAAGAAGAAGCAACCAGCTAGGTTGTTTCGTTTCTATATAGGGCGTGGGTATGTTTTGAGGATGATAATTCTAGAAGTGGGAAGGGATGATAGGCCGCCAGCCTAGGCACGTACGAAAGAAGGACTGAAGCGCGCATATACAAGGGATTGGGTCCCCAGAGGATTCTCTATAAAGCCAGACACTAAACCTAATTCGAGTCCACGTCTGACCATCTCCAGAAGCCGACTAGCCGTGAAATATGAAGAAGACATCCATGGATGAAGCTTGAGCTCACCCCGCCATCTGGATCATGTGAGAGCTTCTAAACCACCTTTGAAGGTCTTTGACTTGAACCTGATTTGGGAATCATGGACATTGTGTCTTCACAATCACACAAGTGTGAAAACACCCCTAAGTCATTAGAAGGAGCTTTACTGTTTTACCTACTATGATTTGTCCGATAAGGTTTACTAGAGGGGTTGTAACGAGGCAGTAAGATCTAGTGCATCTCCACATTATCCCACTGGTTATTCAGCTTGGAAATACTCCATGCCAAGCTTGGGAAACAATGAAGGGAAGACCCTATCCCTTATGAAGACATTCAGCTAATAAGTCTTCTTTTTCTTTCTATTTATTTCCCAAAGTATTTAATACATTCTTTGGGGGTCCAACTTAGGTATATGTTGGTCCTTTGGGCCATTTGTGTAATAAGGAAACTTCAGACTTAAGGCTTTTTCATATATAAGGGACTTAAAAAGACAGTAATTAGGATTAGATTTGAACTAAAAATCAAATGCGGAAGAGTTTTTCTTCTTTCTTGTTCTTGAGTTATCCGAGCCAAAAGCCTCCACACCGAGAGGCCTAGCTCGGTGTTGAAGTTCTTGTTGTATCAAGAAGCTTTCACAATTTTTGTGGTTCACCACATCAATCCACCTTCACTCCATTGTTGGAACCTAGATCGAGCATCTCTCTAGGTTTCCTAGTAGTAAACCTATGCTTCAATCCATTATTCAGCTTAAGATTAGACTGAGAACCTCTCCAATTCTCAGCTCCATATCCGGATCAACCCTTGAAGAAGAAGCAACCAGCTAGGTTATTTCGTTTCTATATAGGGCGTGGGCATGATTTGTCCGATAAGGTTTACTAGAGGGGTTGTAACGAGGCTGTAAGATCTAGTGCATCTCCACATTATCCCACTGGTTATTCAGCTTGGAAATACTCCATGCCAAGCTTGGGAAGCAATGAAGGGAAGACCCTATCCCTTATGAAGACATTCAGCTAATAAGTCTTCATTTTCTTTCTATTTATTTCCCAAAGTATTTAATAAATTCTTTGGGGGTCCAACTTAGGTATATGTTGGTCCTTTGGGCCATTTGTGTAATAAGGAAACTTCAGACTTAAGGCTTTTTCATATATAAGGGACTTAAAAAGACAGTAATTAGGATTAGATTTGAACTAAAAATCAAATGCGGAAGAGTTTTTCTTCTTTCTTGTTCTTGAGTTATCCGAGCCAAAAGCCTCCACACCGAGAGGCCTAGCTCGGTGTTGAAGTTCTTGTTGTATCAAGAAGCTTTCACAATTTTTGTGGTTCACCACATCAATCCACCTTCACTCCATTGTTGGAACCTAGATCGAGCATCTCTCTATGTTTCCTAGCAGTAAACCTCTGCTTCAATCCATTATTCAGCTGAAGATTAGACTGAGAACCTCTCCAATTCTCAGCTCCATATCCGGATCAACCCTTGAAGAAGAAGCAACCAGCTAGGTTGTTTCGTTTCTATATAGGGCGTGGGTATGTTTTGAGGATGATAATTCTAGAAGTGGGAAGGGATGATAGGCCGCCAGCCTAGGCACGTACGAAAGAAGGACTGAAGCGCGCATATACAAGGGATTGGGTCCCCAGAGGATTCTCTATAAAGCCAGACACTAAACCTAATTCGAGTCCACGTCTGACCATCTCCAGAAGCCGACTAGCCGTGAAATATGAAGAAGACATCCATGGATGAAGCTTGAGCTCACCCCGCCATCTGGATCATGTGAGAGCTTCTAAACCACCTTTGAAGGTCTTTGACTTGAACCTGATTTGGGAATCATGGACATTGTGTCTTCACAATCACACAAGTGTGAAAACACCCCTAAGTCATTAGAAGGAGCTTTACTGTTTTACCTACTATGATTTGTCCGATAAGGTTTACTAGAGGGGTTGTAACGAGGCAGTAAGATCTAGTGCATCTCCACATTATCCCACTGGTTATTCAGCTTGGAAATACTCCATGCCAAGCTTGGGAAACAATGAAGGGAAGACCCTATCCCTTATGAAGACATTCAGCTAATAAGTCTTCATTTTCTTTCTATTTATTTCCCAAAGTATTTAATACATTCTTTGGGGGTCCAACTTAGGTATATGTTGGTCCTTTGGGCCATTTGTGTAATAAGGAAACTTCAGACTTAAGGCTTTTTCATATATAAGGGACTTAAAAAGACAGTAATTAGGATTAGATTTGAACTAAAAATCAAATGCGGAAGAGTTTTTCTTCTTTCTTGTTCTTGAGTTATCCGAGCCAAAAGCCTCCACACCGAGAGGCCTAGCTCGGTGTTGAAGTTCTTGTTGTATCAAGAAGCTTTCACAATTTTTGTGGTTCACCACATCAATCCACCTTCACTCCATTGTTGGAACCTAGATCGAGCATCTCTCTAGGTTTCCTAGTAGTAAACCTATGCTTCAATCCATTATTCAGCTTAAGATTAGACTGAGAACCTCTCCAATTCTCAGCTCCATATCCGGATCAACCCTTGAAGAAGAAGCAACCAGCTAGGTTATTTCGTTTCTATATAGGGCGTGGGAATGTTTTGAGGATGATAATTCTAGAAGTGGGAAGGGATGATAGGCCGCCAGCCCAGGCGCGTAAGAAAGAAGGACTGAAACGCGCATATACAAGGGATTGGGTCCCCAGAGGATTCTCTATAAAGCCAGACACTAAACCTAATTCGAGTCCACGTCTGACCATCTCCAGAAGCCGACTAGCCGTGAAATATGAAGAAGACATCCATGGATGAAGCTTGAGCTCACCCCGCCATCTGGATCATGTGAGAGCTTCTAAACCACCTTTGAAGCTCTTTGACTTGAACCTGATTTGGGAATCATGGACATTGTGTCTTCACAATCACACAAGTGTGAAAACACCCCTAAGTCATTAGAAGGAGCTTTACTGTTTTACCTACTATGATTTGTCCGATAAGGTTTACTAGAGGGGTTGTAACGAGGCAGTAAGATCTAGTGCATCTCCACATTATCCCACTGGTTATTCAGCTTGGAAATACTCCATGCCAAGCTTGGGAAACAATGAAGGGAAGACCCTATCCCTTATGAAGACATTCAGCTAATAAGTCTTCATTTTCTTTCTATTTATTTCCCAAAGTATTTAATACATTCTTTGGGGGTCCAACTTAGGTATATGTTGGTCCTTTGGGCCATTTGTGTAATAAGGAAACTTCAGACTTAAGGCTTTTCCATATATAAGAGACGTAAAAAGACAGTAATTAGGATTAGATTTGAACTAAAAATCAAATGCGGAAGAGTTTTTCTTCTTTCTTGTTCTTGAGTTATCCGAGCCAAAAGCCTCCACACCGAGAGGCCTAGCTCGGTGTTGAAGTTCTTGTTGTATCAAGAAGCTTTCACAATTTTTGTGGTTCACCACATCAATCCACCTTCACTCCATTGTTGGAACCTAGATCGAGCATCTCTCTAGGTTTCCTAGTAGTAAACCTCTGCTTCAATCCATTATTCAGCTTAAGATTAGACTGAGAACCTCTCCAATTCTCAGCTCCATATCCGGATCAACCCTTGAAGAAGAAGAAACCAGCTAGGTTATTTCGTTTCTATATAGGGCGTGGGCATGATTTGTCCGATAAGGTTTACTAGAGGGGTTGTAACGAGGCTGTAAGATCTAGTGCATCTCCACATTATCCCACTGGTTATTCAGCTTGGAAATACTCCATGCCAAGCTTGGGAAGCAATGAAGGGAAGACCCTATCCCTTATGAAGACATTCAGCTAATAAGTCTTCATTTTCTTTCTATTTATTTCCCAAAGTATTTAATACATTCTTTGGGGGTCCAACTTAGGTATATGTTGGTCCTTTGGGCCATTTGTGTAATAAGGAAACTTCAGACTTAAGGCTTTTTCATATATAAGGGAGTTAAAAAGACAGTAATTAGGATTAGATTTGAACTAAAAATCAAATGCGGAAGAGTTTTTCTTCTTTCTTGTTCTTGAGTTATCCGAGCCAAAAGCCTCCACACCGAGAGGCCTAGCTCGGTGTTGAAGTTCTTGTTGTATCAAGAAGCTTTTACAATTTTTGTGGTTCACCACATCAATCCACCTTCACTCCATTGTTGGAACCTAGATCGAGCATCTCTCTAGGTTTCCTAGCAGTAAACCTCTGCTTCAATCCATTATTCAGCTGAAGATTAGACTGAGAACCTCTCCAATTCTCAGCTCCATATCCGGATCAACCCTTGAAGAAGAAGCAACCAGCTAGGTTGTTTCGTTTCTATATAGGGCGTGGGCATGTTTTGAGGATGATAATTCTAGAAGTGGGAAGGGATGATAGGGCGCCAGCCCAGGCACATACGAAAGAAGGACTGAAGCGCGCATATACAAGGGATTGGGTCCGCAGAGGATTCTCTATAAAGCCAGACACTAAACCTAATTCGAGTCCACGTCTGACACTCTCCAGAAGCCGACTAGCCGTGAAATATGAAGAACACATCCATGGATGTGTTGAATAATGAGAGAACACATTAGCTTAAGACCCAAAGAAGAGAAGAGGCATTATTCAACATATGCAAGCCCATTAAGAAGTCTTCTAGAAGGGTGAAGACTTTGGGTGCACAAGTGGGTGTATCGGGAAGTGTGAAAAGGAAGGAGATGTGTTTGAATTTCAAATAAGAGATTGGAGGGGAATTGAATGTTGTGAAACCCTTTTTCACCTCCTAATTTTGTGGCTCTCTATATATACATGTTGTACACCCTTTGTAACACTCACTCAATTCTAATGGAAACTTCTCTTTATCTCTCATTCTATTGTTTCTTTTTCAAGCACTCTCAAACTCTCTAATCTTCTATTCCGGAAATTCAACATGGTATCAGAGCAAGGTTCTTAACTAAATCAAGCTCTTGTTATCCCATTTTCAAATCTCTTCCTTTAAAATTCTGGGAATACTCTTTGTCAATCCTTTTTCACTCTGAGACTTAGTCCTCAAAGTCATTGACTCTTGAGTTGTGAAAAGGCTGAAAAAGTGTATTTCTTGAAGGTTCTCTAAAATTTTCTTTTTCACTCTAAAATTCTGGGAATACTCTTTGTCAATCCTTTTTCACTCTGAGACTTAGTCCTCAAAGTCATTGACTCTTGAGTTGTGAAAAAGCTGGAAAAGTGTATTTCTTGAAGCTTCTCTAATATTTTCTTGAGAAAATCTCTTAATCCTCTGGTTAATAGAATTATCCGGTGAATAAATCTTGAAACACCATGGAAAATTCTAAACCAATTGTTATTCCAGTCATCTTGAAGGGTGTCAACTATTTGCTGTGGTCAAGAATGATAAGAACAGCCCTATGTGGTCGTGGGCTTTGGAGCCATGTCTTGAAAGGCCAAGATCCAAAAGATGGAGAAGAAGCCATCGGTAATTATGAAGATAAGTGGTTCCAAGAGGACCAAATGGTGCTCGGAATCATCCAGAACTCTCTTGAAGCATCCATCCTTGAAGCCTACTCCTACTGTGAAAATGCAAAGGAATTGTGGGATACTCTTCAAACCGTGTATGGGAATACTTCAAACTTGAGCAGAATCTATGAAGTCAAGAAGGCTATCAATGATCTAAGCCAAGAAGATTTGGAGTTTACAAAGCACTTTGGCAAATTCAGATCATTGTGGGCTGAACTAGAAATGTTAAGGCCAAGCACGATTGATCCTTTGGTGTTAAATGAGAGGCGCGAACAAGACAAGGTCTTTGGTCTGCTATTGATCTTAAATCCAACTTACAAGGATCTCATTAAGCACCTCCTTAGGGCAGACAATCTCCCCAGCCTAGATGAAGTGTGCTCCAAGATACAAAAGGAGCAAGGATCTCATGGTCTATTTGGGGGAAAGGGTGAGCTGGTTATGGCTAACAAAGTAGAGCTGGGAGACGCCAACAAAGGATTTTACAAACCGTTGGGATCAAACCAGAACAAGAAAGTGGGATCAAATGCAATTTGTGAGCATTGCAAGAAAGAGGGGCACACAAAGGAAAAATGCTGGAAGCTCCATCCTCATCTAAAACCAAGCTGGTGGAAGGAACCAAGAGCTAATGTCTCCCAAGAAGTGGCTGGGAATCAGGCTGGTGTTGAATTTGCGGAATAGAAGATTAGAGAGTTTGAGAGTGCTTGAAAGAGAAACAATAGAATGAGAGATAAAGAGAAGTTTCCATTAGAATTGAGTGAATGTTACAAAGGGTGTACAACATGTATATATAGAGGAAAGCCACGAAATTAGGAGGTGAAGAAGGGTTTCACAACATTCAATTTCCCTCCAATCTCTTATTTGAAATTCAAACACATCTCCTTCTTTTTCACACTTCCCGAGACACCCACTTGTGCACCCAAAGTCTTCACCCTTCTAGAAGACTTCTTAATGGGCTTGCATATGTTGAATAAGGTCTCTTCTCTTCTTTGGGTCTTAAGCTAATGTATTCTCTCATTATTCAACACTCCCCCTCAAGCTTAACCGTAGAGAAACCAAAGGTTAAGCTTGGAACCATGATGACCCACCTCATTAAAAACCTTAGTATGGAAAACCTCATGGGACAAAACCATACTAAGGGAAAAAGAGTGTGGACTCCATGGCTAAGGAAATCACGGCCGAGACATATCTATGAGTCCAAGCTTTGAATGGATGAACTCACACACTTTTAAACTCGCTGCCTTGGTAAAAATGTCTGCCAATTGTTCTGAACTCTTTGTAAAGCATGGAAGAATGACCCTTTTCTCCACCATCTCTCGCACCTTGTGACAATCCACTTCAATATGCTTTGTCCTCTCATGGAACACTGAGTTGGACGCAATGTGAATAGCAGCTTGGTTGTCACAATGCATTGTGATTGGATCTGCCGATTCAATGCCCAAATCCTTGAGAAGAGCTTTCAGCCATGTTAGCTCATTTGTGAGCTTCCTCATTGCTCTATACTCAGCTTCAGCACTTGAACATGACACAACCTTTTGTTTCTTGCTCTTCCAAGTGACCAGGTTACCTCCAATGAATGTGCAATACCCAGTGGTGGATCTTCTATCCGTTTTGTCTCCAGCCCAGTCAGCATCACAATAACCCACAATTTCTGTGCTTTTGTTGCAACCCATCCAAATGCCTTGACCTGGAGCTCCTTTGAGATATATGAGGATCCGATCCACCATGTTCCAATGATGCACTTTTGGAGCTTGCATATGTTGGCTCACCTGGTTCACAGCAAAACACAAATCAGGACGAGTTATGATAAGATAAATCAACTTACCAACCATTCTCCGATATTGCTTGACATCTTCAAAAGGTTTATCTTCAAGCTCCCCCTCTCGTATGACTTTGTATCCTTCTTCTAAGGGAGTCTTTGCTGGTTTGGCTCCTAGCTTTCCTGCCCCAGCCAATAGATCAAGAGTGTACTTCCTTTGGGATAAGAAGAGTCCTTCATTGGACCTATAGACTTCAATCCCTAGAAAATATTTCAACTCTCCAAGATCTTTAATATCAAATACAGATTTTAAATATGCTTTTGTATCTTTAATACCTACCTTGTCATTCCCAAAGATGATAATATCATCCACATAAATGAGAATGACTACAATACCTTCTTGGCTTTGCAAGGTGAAAAGTGTATGATCTGCCTCAGACTTCTTGAAGCCTTTACTCTTGAGTGTTGTACTCAACTTGTGGTACCATGCTCGAGGAGATTGCTTCAGTCCATAGATTGCTTTCTTGAGTCTCAACACCTTTCCTGGTGCAATTGAGTCCTCCAAGCCTGGTGGTGGAGTCATGTAGACTTCATCCTCTAGTTCCCCTTGCAAGAATGCATTCTTGACGTCCATCTGCCAAAGATCCCATTTCAAGTTAGTAGCTAAGGATAAAATAACTCTTACCGTATGAAGTTTTGCCACAGGTGCAAATGTGTCAAGGTAGTCCTCTCCATAGGTTTGAGTGAATCCTCTAGCCACCAGCCTAGCCTTGTAACGCTCTATTTCTCCATCACTTTTATACTTGATAGTGAATATCCATCTAGAGCTTACGGCCTTCTTCCCTTTTGGCAGTTCAGCTTCATCCCAAGTGTGGTTAATTTCCATAGCTTTCTTTTCTTCACCAACAACATCTCTCCATACTTTAAGCTCCTTGGCTTCTTCATAGGTTGTTGGAATCTCAGCTTCATCCAACTTGCCCATGTAGGCTTGATGTTCCAATGGGAAATGAGCTAGAGTGCAAACAGCTTGAATGGGATGAGCAACTGCCTTGTTGTTGTAGTACACTCGGGTTTGCTTCCAATGTTCTGGTCCAAACCTTTGTCTTGTACTTCTCCTTAAACCCCCTTCTTGATATTGAACTTGAGGTTCTGGCCCTTCAAAGTCAGAATCTGAGGTTTGAGCTTCTTCTTGACTTTCCGGACTCTCTTCACTTTGATCATGAACCACTTCATTGCGAACTTCTGATTCATTTTGATCATGAATTGTTGAGTCTTGTTGAGCCACTACTGGATCCTCTTGTTTATTGCCTCCCTCAGGATCAAAGGGTATAGTTTCTTCATTTGATTGAGATGTGCTTATACTAGCTTCTGGCTGATGTAATCCAAGGTTCTCCAAGATTTTTCTCAAATTGCTAGCTCGGTCTGATGATGAGGATGATAGATTCTCCAATTCTTTCCAGTTCTTCTCATCATAGAACCCTTTCGTTTCAACAAACTTCACGTCCCTTGAGACTAGAATCTTCCTTGTTTCCGGAACAAAGCATTTGTAACCTTTTTGTGTTGTGGAGTATCCAATGAACATGCTCTTCACACTTTTAGCTTCCAACTTGTTTCTTTGTTCTCCTGGGATTAATACAAAACAAACACACCCAAACACACGTAAGTGGTTAATGGCGGGTTTAGAGTTGTTTAATACCTCAAATGGAGAGTGATCATCCAAAATTTTTGTTGGCATTCGGTTGATCAAATAGCATGCTAAAACCACAGCATCTCCCCAAAATCTCTTGGGAACACTTGTGTGGAACATCATAGACCGGGCCACTTCCATTAAGTGCCTATTCTTTCTTTCAGCAACTCCATTTTGCTGAGGAGTGTATGGGCAGCTGGTTTGATGGACTATCCCATGGTTTGCTAAGTGTTGTTTGAAGGCATGGCTTGTGTACTCTCCACCATTATCTGATCTAAAAATTTTAATCTTGGCATTATAATGGTTAGTCACATATGCTTGAAAATTTCTAAATGCTTCTAGAACTCTATCTTTGGATGGAAGAAGTGTTAGCCATGTATATTTTGATTTTTCATCTCTAAAGGTGACAAAGTATTTATGATGTTCTCTAGATTCACATGGTGAGGTCCAAACATCAGAATGAATTAAATCAAAACACTTTTCATAGATAGTTGGAGACTTGGAAAACACAGATTTACAATGTTTGCCAAGTATACAAGCTTCACATTCATCATTTTTGAAAGAAATCCTAGGCAACAATAGTTCTAATGCTCTAGAGTGCGGATGACCTACCCTTGCATGCCAAATTGAACTACTAACATTAGAAACATTCAGACTAAAACTACAAAATAAATTGGAGTCCGGCTTGTTATTTTCAAGAACATACAGCTCCTCCTTTGCTACTCCTTTTCCGAGTAGATTCATGGTCTCAATATCCTGAAAGTGTACATCATTAGGACCAAATATAGCATAACAATTCAAATCAGATGTAACTTTTTTTACGGATAACAAATTTGAAGTAAACTTAGGCATGTAGAAAGCGTTTGAATCTTTTCCAAATAACCTAAGATTTCCTACTCCATCAATTGGAATACTATCTCCATTTGCTATAATGACATTACCTACAGCCGGTTTTATGTTACTCATTAGATGTGCATCACTTATCATATGATGTGATGCACCAGAATCTACAATCAAAGGCTTTGAAATGTTTTGAGCATGAAGAGGGTTTCCAGAAACCATACCAGACCTACCAGCCTCTTTCAAGGCTTTGATGAGAGCTTCCAAATCTGATTTCCTCACAAATTCAGATTCTTGTTGATATGGCACCAAAGCTCTCATTTCTCCTTCTTCAGCCCTCTTGGATGTCCCAGCCTGATTCCCAGCCACTTCTTGGGAGACATTAGCTCTTGGTTCCTTCAACCAGCTTGGTTTTAGATGAGGATGGAGCTTCCAGCATTTTTCCTTTGTGTGCCCCTCTTTCTTGCAATGCTCACAAATTGCATTTGATCCCACTTTCTTGTTCTGGTTTGATCCCAACGGTTTGTAAAATCCTTTGTTGGCGTCTCCCAGCTCTACTTTGTTAGCCATAACCAGCTCTCCCTTTCCCCCAAATAGACCATGAGATCCTTGCTCCTTTTGTATCTTGGAGCACACTTCATCTAGGCTGGGGAGATTGTCTGCCCTAAGGAGGTGCTTAATGAGATCCTTGTAAGTTGGATTTAAGGTCAATAGCAGACCAAAGACCTTGTCTTGTTCGCGCCTCTCATTTAACACCAAAGGATCAATCGTGCTTGGCCTTAACATTTCTAGTTCAGCCCACAATGATCTGAATTTGCCAAAGTGCTTTGTAAACTCCAAATCTTCTTGGCTTAGATCATTGATAGCCTTCTTGACTTCATAGATTCTGCTCAAGTTTGAAGTATTCCCATACACGGTTTGAAGAGTATCCCACAATTCCTTTGCATTTTCACAGTAGGAGTAGGCTTCAAGGATGGATGCTTCAAGAGAGTTCTGGATGATTCCGAGCACCATTTGGTCCTCTTGGAACCACTTATCTTCATAATTACCGATGGCTTCTTCTCCATCTTTTGGATCTTGGCCTTTCAAGACATGGCTCCAAAGCCCACGACCACATAGGGCTGTTCTTATCATTCTTGACCACAGCAAATAGTTGACACCCTTCAAGATGACTGGAATAACAATTGGTTTAGAATTTTCCATGGTGTTTCAAGATTTATTCACCAGATAATTCTATTAACCAGAGGATTAAGAGATTTTCTCAAGAAAATATTAGAGAAGCTTCAAGAAATACACTTTTCCAGCCTTTTCACAACTCAAGAGTCAATGACTTTGAGGACTAAGTCTCAGAGTGAAAAAGGATTGACAAAGAGTATTCCCAGAATTTTAGAGTGAAAAAGAAAATTTTAGAGAACCTTCAAGAAATACACTTTTTCAGCCTTTTCACAACTCAAGAGTCAATGACTTTGAGGACTAAGTCTCAGAGTGAAAAAGGATTGACGAAGAATATTCCCAGAATTTTAAAGGAAGAGATTTGAAAATGGGATAACAAGAGCTTGATTTAGTTAAGAACCTTGCTCTGATACCATGTTGAATTTGCAGAATAGAAGATTAGAGAGTTTGAGAGTGCTTGAAAGAGAAACAATAGAATGAGAGATAAAGAGAAGTTTCCATTAGAATTGAGTGAATGTTACAAAGGGTGTACAACATGTATATATAGAGGAAAGCCACGAAATTAGGAGGTGAAGAAGGGTTTCACAACATTCAATTTCCCTCCAATCTCTTATTTGAAATTCAAACACATCTCCTTCCTTTTCACACTTCCCGAGACACCCACTTGTGCACCCAAAGTCTTCACCCTTCTAGAAGACTTCTTAATGGGCTTGCATATGTTGAATAAGGCCTCTTCTCTTCTTTGGGTCTTAAGCTAATGTATTCTCTCATTATTCAACAGCTGGGACATCCAAGAGGGCTGAAGAAGGAGAAATGAGAGCTTTGGTGCCATATCAACAAGAATCTGAATTTGTGAGGAAATCAGATTTGGAAGCTCTCATCAAAGCCTTGAAAGAGGCTGGTAGGTCTGGTATGGTTTCTGGAAACACTCTTCATGCTCAAAACATTTCAAAGCCTTTGATTGTAGATTCTGGTGCATCACATCATATGATAAGTGATGCACATCTAATGAATAACATAAAACCGGCTGTAGGTAATGTCATTATAGCAAATGGAGATAGTATTCCAATTGATGGAGTAGGAAATCTTAGGTTATTTGGAAAAGATTCAAATGCTTTCTACATGTCTAAGTTTACTTCAAATTTGTTATCCGTAAAGAAAGTTACATCTGATTTGAATTGTTATGCTATATTTGGTCCTAATGATGTACACTTTCAGGATATTGAGACCATGAAACTACTCGGAAAAGGAGTAGCAAAGGCGGAGCTGTATGTTCTTGAAAATAACAAGCCGGACTCCAATTTATTTTGTAGTTTTAGTCTGAATGTTTCTAATGTTAGTAGTTCAATTTGGCATGCAAGGCTAGGTCATCCGCACTCTAGAGCATTAGAACTATTGTTGCCTAGGATTTCTTTCAAAAATGATGAATGTGAAGCTTGTATACTTGGTAAACATTGCAAATCTGTGTTTTCCAAGTCTCCAACTATCTATGAAAAGTGTTTTGATTTAATTCATTCTGATGTTTGGACCTCACCATGTGAATCTAGAGAACATCATAAATACTTTGTCACCTTTATAGATGAAAAATCAAAATATACATGGCTAACACTTCTTCCATCCAAAGATAGAGTTCTAGAAGCATTTAGAAATTTTCAAGCATATGTGACTAACCATTATAATGCCAAGATTAAAATTTTTAGATCAGATAATGGTGGAGAGTACACAAGCCATGCCTTCAAACAACACTTAGCAAACCATGGGATAGTCCATCAAACCAGCTGCCCATACACTCCTCAGCAAAATGGAGTTGCTGAAAGAAAGAATAGGCACTTAATGGAAGTGGCCCGGTCTATGATGTTCCACACAAGTGTTCCCAAGAGATTTTGGGGTGATGCTGTGGTTTCAGCATGCTATTTGATCAACCGAATGCCAACAAAAAATTTGGATGATCACTCTCCATTTGAGGTATTAAACAACTCTAAACCCGCCATTAACCACTTACGTGTGTTTGGGTGTGTTTGTTTTGTATTAATCCCAGGAGAACAAAGAAACAAGTTGGAAGCTAAAAGTGTGAAGAGCATGTTCATTGGATACTCCACAACACAAAAAGGTTACAAATGCTTTGTTCCGGAAACAAGGAAGATTCTAGTCTTAAGGGTTCTATGATGAGAAGAACTGGAAAGAATTGGAGAATCTATCATCCTGATCATCAGACCGAGTTCAGCTTCATTTCCCATTGGATCATCAAGCCTACATGGGCAAGTTGGATGAAGCTGAGATTCCAACAACCTATGAAGAAGCCAAGGAGCTTAAAGTATGGAGAGATGCTGTTGGTGAAGAAAAGAAAGCTATGGAAATTAACCACACTTGGGATGAAGCTGAACTGCCAAAAGGGAAGAAGGCCGTAAGCTCTAGATGGATCTTCACTATCAAGTATAGAAGTGATGGAGAAATAGAGCGTTACAAGGCTAGGCTGGTGGCTAGAGGATTCACTCAAACCTATGGAGAGGACTACCTTGACACATTTGCACCTGTGGCAAAACTTCATACGGTAAGAGTTATTTTATCCTTAGCTACTAACTTGAAATGGGATCTTTGGCAGATGGACGTCAAGAATGCATTCTTGCAAGGGGAACTAGAGGATGAAGTCTACATGACTCCACCACCAGGCTTGGAGGACTCAATTGCACCAGGAAAGGTGTTGAGACTCAAGAAAGCAATCTATGGACTGAAGCAATCTCCTCGAGCATGGTACCACAAGTTGAGTACAACACTCAAGAGTAAAGGCTTCAAGAAGTCCGAGGCAGATCATACACTTTTCACCTTGCAAAGCCAAGAAGGTATCGTAGTCATTCTCATTTATGTGGATGATATTATCATCTCTGGGAATGACAAGGTAGGTATTAAAGATACAAAAGCATATTTAAAATCTGTATTTGATATTAAAGATCTTGGAGAGTTGAAATATTTTCTAGGGATTGAAGTCTATAGGTCCAATGAAGGACTCTTCTTATCCCAAAGGAAGTACACTCTTGATCTATTGGCTGGGGCAGGAAAGCTAGGAGCCAAACCAGCAAAGACTCCCTTAGAAGAAGGATACAAAGTCATACGAGAGGGGGAGCTTGAAGATAAACCTTTTGAAGATGTCAAGCAATATCGGAGAATGGTTGGTAAGTTGATTTATCTTACCATAACTCGTCCTGATTTGTGTTTTGCTGTGAACCAGGTGAGCCAACATATGCAACCTCCAAAAGTGCATCATTGGAACATGGTGGATCGGATCCTCAAATATCTCAAAGGAGCTCCAAGTCAAGGCATTTGGATGGGTTGCAACAAAAGCACAGAAATTGTGGGTTATTGTGATGCTGACTGGGCTGGAGACAAAACGGATAGAAGATCCACCACTGGGTATTGCACATTCATTGGAGGTAACCTGGTCACTTGGAAGAGCAAGAAACAAAAGGTTGTGTCATGTTCAAGTGCTGAAGCTGAGTATAGAGCAATGAGGAAGCTCACAAATGAGCTAACATGGCTGAAAGCTCTTCTCAAGGATTTGGGCATTGAATCGGCAGATCCAATCACAATGCATTGTGACAACCAAGCTGCTATTCACATTGCGTCCAACTCAGTGTTCCATGAGAGGACAAAGCATATTGAAGTGGATTGTCACAAGGTGCGAGAGATGGTGGAGAAAAGGGTCATTCTTCCATGCTTTACAAAGAGTTCAGAACAATTGGCAGACATTTTTACCAAGGCAGCGAGTTTAAAAGTGTGTGAGTTCATCCATTCAAAACTTGGACTCATAGATATGTCTCGGCCGTGATTTCCTTAGCCATGGAGTCCACACTCTTTTTCCCTTAGTATGGTTTTGTCCCATGAGGTTTTCCATACTAAGGTTTTTAATGAGGTGGGTCATCATGGTTCCAAGCTTAACCTTTGATTTCTCTACGGTTAAGCTTAAGGGGGAGTGTTGAATAATGAGAGAACACATTAGCTTAAGATCCAAAGAAGAGAAGAGGCATTATTCAACATATGCAAGCCCATTAAGAAGTCTTCTAGAAGGGTGAAGACTTTGGGTGCACAAGTGGGTGTCTCGGGAAGTGTGAAAAGGAAGGAGATGTGTTTGAATTTCAAATAAGAGATTGGAGGGGAATTGAATGTTGTGAAACCCTTTTTCACCTCCTAATTTTGTGGCTCTCCTCTATATATACATGTTGTACACCCTTTGTAACACTCACTCAATTCTAATGGAAACTTCTCTTTATCTCTCATTCTATTGTTTCTTTTTCAAGCACTCTCAAACTCTCTAATCTTCGATTCCGGAAATTCAACAGGATAAAGCTCGAGCTCACTCTGCCATCTAGATCATGTGAGAGCTTCTAAACGACCTTTGAAGCTGTTTGACTTGAACCTGATTTAGGAATCAAGGACATTGTGTCTTCACAATCACACAAGTGTGAAGACACCCCTAAGTCATCAGAAGGAGCTTTACTCTTTTACCTACTATGATTTGTCCGATAAGGTTTACTAGAGGGGTTGTAACGAGGCAGTAAGATCTAGTGCATCTCCACATTATCCCACTGGTTATCCAGCTTGGAAATACTCCATGCCAAGCTTGGGAAACAATGAAGGGAAGACCCTATCCCTTATGAAGACATTCAGCTAATAAGTCTTCATTTTCTTTCTATTTATTTCCCAAAGTATTTAATACATTCTTTGGGGGTCCAACTTAGGTATATGTTGGTCCTTTGGGCCATTTGTGTAATAAGGAAACTTCAGACTTAAGGCTTTTTCATATATAAGGGACTTAAAAAGACAGTAATTAGGATTAGATTTAAACTAAAAATCAAATGCGGAAGAGTTTTTCTTCTTTCTTGTTCTTGAGTTATCCGAGCCAAAAGCCTCCACACCGAGAGGCCTAGCTCGGTGTTGAAGTTCTTGTTGTATCAAGAAGCTTTCACAATTTTTGTGGTTCACCACATCAGTCCACCTTCACTCCATTGTTGGAACCTAGATCGAGCATCTCTCTAGGTTTCCTAGCAGTAAACCTCTGCTTCAATCCATTATTCAGCTTAAGATTAGACTAAGAACCTCTCCAATTCTCAGCTCCATATCCGGATCAACCCTTGAAGAAGAAGCAACCAGGTAGGTTATTTCGTTTCTATATAGGGCGTGGGCATGTTTTGAGGATGATAATTCTAGAAGTGGGAAGGGATGATAGGCCGCCAGCCCAGGCGCGTAAGAAAGAAGGAATAAAGCGCGCATATACAAGGGATTGGGTCCCCAGAGGATTCTCTATAAAGCCAGACACTAAACCTAATTCGAGTCCACGTCTGACCATCTCCAGAAGCCGACTAGTCGTGAAATATGAAGAAGACATCCATGGATGAAGCTTGAGCTCACCCCGCCATCTGGATCATGTGAGAGCTTCTAAACCACCTTTGAAGCTCTTTGACTTGAACCTGATTTGGGAATTATGGACTTTGTGTCTTCACAATCACACAAGTGTGAAAACACCCCTAAGTCATTAGAAGGAGCTTTACTCTTTTACCTACTACGATTTGTCCGATAAGGTTTACTAGAGGGGTTGTAACGAGGCAGTAAGATCTAGTTCATCTCCACTTTATCCCACTGGTTATTCAGCTTGGAAATACTCCATGCCAAGCTTTGGAAGCAAGGAAGGGCAGACCATATCCCTTGTGAAGACATTCAGCTAATAAGTCTTCATTTTCTTTCTATTTATTTCCCAAAGTATTTAATACATTCTTTGGGGGTCCAACTTAGGTATATGTTGGTCCTTTGGGCCATTTGTGTAATAAGGAAACTTCAGACTTAAGGCTTTTTCATATATAAGGGACTTAAAAAGACAGTAATTAGGATTAGAGTTAAACTAAAAATCAAATGCGGAAGAGTTTTTCTTCTTTCTTGTTCTTGAGTTATCCGAGCCAAAAGCCTCCACACCGACAGGCCTAGCTCGGTGTTGAAGTTCTGGTTGTATCAAGAAGCTTTCACAATTTTTGTGGTTCACCACATCAATCCACCTTCACTCCATTGTTGGAACCTAGATCGAGCATCTCTCTAGGTTTCCTAGCAGTAAACCTCTGCTTCAATCCATTATTCAGCTTAAGATTACACTGAGAACCTCTCCAATTCTCAGCTCCATATCCGGATCAACCCTTGAAGAAGAAGCAACCAGCTGGGTTGTTTCGTTTCTATATAGGGCGTGGGCATGTTTTGAGGATGATAATTCTAGAAGTGGGAAGGGATTATAGGCCGCCAGCCCAGGCGCGTACGAAAGAAGGACTGAAGCGCGCATATACAAGGGATTGGGTCCCTAGAGGATTCTCTATAAAGCCAGACACTAAACCTAATTCGAGTCCACGTCTGACCATCTCCAGAAGCCGACTAGCCGTGAAATATGAAGAAGACATCCATGGATGAAGCTTGAGCTCACCCCGCCATCTTGATCATGTGAGAGCTTCTAAACCACCTTTGAAGCTCTTTGACTTGAACCTGATTTGGGAATCATGGACATTGTGTCTTCACAATCACACAAGTGTGAAAGCACCCCTAAGTCATTAGAAGGAGCTTTACTCTTTTACCTACTACGATTTGTCCGATAAGGTTTACCAGAGGGGTTGTAACGAGGCAGTAAGATCTAGTGCATCTCCACATTATCCCACTGGTTATTCAGCTTGGAAATACTCCATGCCAAGCTTGGGAAGCAAGGAAGGGAAGACCCTATCCCTTATGAAGACATTCAGCTAATAAGTTTTCATTTTCTTTCTATTTATTTCCCAAAGTATTTAATATATTCTTTGGGGGTCCAACTTAGGTATATGTTAGTCCTTTGGGCCATTTGTGTAATAAGGAAACTTCAGACTTAAGGCTTTTTCATATATAAGGGACTTAAAAAGATAGTAATTAGGATTAGATTTGAACTAAAAATCAAATGCGGAAGAGTTTTTCTTCTTTCTTGTTCTTGAGTTATCCGAGCCAAAAGCCTCCACACCGAGAGGCCTAGCTCGGTGTTGAAGTTCTTGTTGTATCAAGAAGCTTTCACAATTTTTGTGGTTCACCACATCAATCCACCTTCACTCCATTGTTGGAACCTAGATCGAGCATCTCTCTAGGTTTCCTAGCAGTAAACCTCTGCTTCAATCCATTATTCAGCTTAAGATTAGACTGAGAACCTCTCCAATTCTCAGCTCCATATCCGGATCAACCCTTGAAGAAGAAGCAACCAGCTAGGTTATTTCGTTTTTATATAGGGCATGGGCATGTTTTGAGGATGATAATTCTAGAAGTGGGAAGGGATGATAGGCCGCCAGCCCAGGCGCGTAAAAAAGAAGGACTGAAGCGCGCATATACAAGGGATTGGGTCCCCAGAGGTTTCTCTATAAAGCCAGACACTAAACCTAATTCGAGTCCACGTCTGACCATCTCCAGAAGCCGACTAGCCGTGAAATATGAAGAAGACATCCATGGATGAAGCTTGAGCTCACCCCGCCATCTTGATCATGTGAGAGCTTCTAAACCACCTTTGAAGCTCTTTGACTTGAACCTGATTTGGGAATCATGGACATTGTGTCTTCACAATCACACAAGTGTGGAAACACCCCTAAGTCATTACAAGGAGCTTTACTCTTTTACGTACTACGATTTGACCGATAAGGTTTACCAGAGGGGTTGTAACGAGGCAGTAAGATCTAGTTCATCTCCACTTTATCCCACTGGTTATTCAGCTTGGAAATACTCCATGCCAAGCTTGGGAAGCAAGGAAGGGAAGACCATATCCCTTATGAAGACATTCAGCTAATAAGTCTTCATTTTCTTTCTATTTATTTCCCAAAGTATTTAATATATTCTTTGGGGGTCCAACTTAGGTATATGTTGGTCCTTTGGGCCATTTGTGTAATAAGGAAACTTCAGACTTAAGTCTTTTTCATATATAAGGGACTTAAAAAGACAGTAATTAGGATTAGAGTTAAACTAAAAATCAAATGCGGAAGAGTTTTTCTTCTTTCTTGTTCTTGAGTTATCCGAGCCAAAAGCCTCCACACCGACAGGCCTAGCTCGGTGTTGAAGTTCTGGTTGTATCAAGAAGCTTTCACAATTTTTGTGGTTCACCACATCAATCCACCTTCACTCCATTGTTGGAACCTAGATCGAGCATCTCTCTAGGTTTCCTAGCAGTAAACCTCTGCTTCAATCCATTATTCAGCTTAAGATTAGACTGAGAACCTCTCCAATTCTCAGCTCCATATCCGGATCAACCCTTGAAGAAGAAGCAACCAGCTAGGTTGTTTCGTTTCTATATAGGGCGTGGGCATGTTTTGAGGATGATAATTCTAGAAGTGGGAAGGGATGATAGGCCGCCAGCCCAGGCGCGTACGAAAGAAGGACTGAAGCGCGCATATACAAGGGATTGGGTCCCCAGAGGATTCTCTATAAAGCCAGACACTAAACCTAATTCGAGTCCACGTCTGACCATCTCCAGAAGCCGACTAGCCGTGAAATATGAAGAAGACATCCATGGATGAAGCTTGAGCTCACCCAGCCATCTTGATCATGTGAGAGCTTCTAAACCACTTTTGAAGCTCTTTGACTTGAACCTGATTTGGGAATCATGGACATTGTGTCTTCACAATCACACAAGTGTGAAAGCACCCCTAAGTCATTAGAAGGAGCTTTACTTTTTTACCTACTACGATTTGTCCGATAAGGTTTACCAGAGGGGTTGTAACGAGGCAGTAAGATCTAGTGCATCTCCACATTATCTCACTGGTTATTCAGCTTGGAAATACTCCATGCCAAGCTTGGGAAGCAAGGAAGGGAATGTTGAATTTGCGGAATAGAAGATTAGAGAGTTTGAGAGTGCTTGAAAGAGAAACAATAGAATGAGAGATAAAGAGAAGTTTCCATTAGAATTGAGTGAGTGTTACAAAGGGTGTACAACATGTATATATACAGGAGAGCCACGAAATTAGGAGGTGAAAAAGGGTTTCACAACATTCAATTTCCCTCCAATCTCTTATTTGAAATTCAAACACATCTCCTTCCTTTTCACACTTCCCGAGACACCCACTTGTGCACCCAAAGTCTTCACCCTTCTAGAAGACTTCTTAATGGGCTTGCATATGTTGAATAAGGCCTCTTCTCTTCTTTGGGTCTTAAGCTAATGTATTCTCTCATTATTCAACACTCCCCCTCAAGCTTAACCGTAGAGAAACCAAAGGTTAAGTTTGGAACCATGATGACCCACCTCATTAAAAACCTTAGTATGGAAAACCTCATGGGACAAAACCATACTAATGGAAAAAGAGTGTGGACTCCATGGCTAAGGAAATCACGGCCGAGACATATCTATGAGTCCAAGCTTTGAATGGATGAACTCACACACTTTTAAACTCGCTGCCTTGGTAAAAATGTCTGCCAATTGTTCTGAACTCCTTGTAAAGCATGAAAGAATGACCCTTTTCTCCACCATCTCTCGCACCTTGTGACAATCCACTTCAATATGCTTTGTCCTCTCATGGAACACTGAGTTGGACGCAATGTGAATAGCAGCTTGGTTGTCACAATGCATTGTGATTGGATCTGCCGATTCAATGCCCAAATCCTTGAGAAGAGCTTTCAGCCATGTTAGCTCATTTGTGAGCTTCCTCATTGCTCTATACTCAGCTTCAGCACTTGAACATGACACAACCTTTTGTTTCTTGCTCTTCCAAGTGACCAGGTTACCTCCAATGAATGTGCAATACCCAGTGGTGGATCTTCTATCCGTTTTGTCTCCAGCCTAGTCAGCATCACAATAACCCACAATTTCTGTGCTTTGGTTGCAACCCATCCAAATGCCTTGACCTAGAGCTCCTTTGAGATATTTGAGGATCCGATCCACCATGTTCCAATGATGCACTTTTGGAGCTTGCATATGTTGGCTCACCTGGTTCACAGCAAAACACAAATCAGGACGAGTTATGGTAAGATAAATCAACTTACCAACCATTCTCCGATATTGCTTGACATCTTCAAAAGGTTTATCTTCAAGCTCCCCCTCTCGTATGACTTTGTATCCTTCTTCTAAGGGAGTCTTTGCTGGTTTGGCTCCTAGCTTTCCTGCCCCAGCCAATAGATCAAGAGTGTACTTCCTTTGGGATAAGAAGAGTCCTTCATTGGACCTATAGACTTCAATCCCTAGAAAATATTTCAACTCTCCAAGATCTTTAATATCAAATACAGATTTTAAATATGCTTTTGTATCTTTAATACCTATCTTGTCATTCCCAGAGATGATAATATCATCCACATAAATGAGAATGACTACAATACCTTCTTGGCTTTGCAAGGTGAAAAGTGTATGATCTGCCTCGGACTTCTTGAAGCCTTTACTCTTGAGTGTTGTACTCAACTTGTGGTACCATGCTCGAGGAGATTGCTTCAGTCCATAGATTGCTTTCTTGAGTCTCAACACCTTTCCTGGTGGAATTGAGTCCTCCAAGCCTGGTGGTGGAGTCATGTAGACTTCATCCTCTAGTTCCCCTTGCAAGAATGCATTCTTGACGTCCATCTGCCAAAGATCCCATTTCAAGTTAGTAGCTAAGGATAAAATAACTCTTACCGTATGAAGTTTTGCCACAGGTGCAAATGTGTCAAGGTAGTCCTCTCCATAGGTTTGAGTGAATCCTCTAGCCACCAGCCTAGCCTTGTAACGCTCTATTTCTCCATCACTTCTATACTTGATAGTGAAGATCCATCTAGAGCTTACGGCCTTCTTCCCTTTTGGCAGTTCAGCTTCATCCCAAGTGTGGTTAATTTCCATAGCTTTCTTTTCTTCACCAACAGCATCTCTCCATACTTTAAGCTCCTTGGCTTCTTCATAGGTTGTTGGAATCTCAGCTTCATCCAACTTGCCCATGTAGGCTTGATGATCCAATGGGAAATGAGCTAGAGTGCAAACAGCTTGAATGGGATGAGCAACTGCCTTGTTGTTGTAGTACACTCGGGTTTGGTTCCAATGTTCTGGTCCAAACCTTTGTCTTGTACTTCTCCTTAAACCCTCTTCTTGATATTGAACTTGAGGTTCTGGCCCTTCAAAGTCAGAATCTGAGGTTTGAGCTTCTTCTTGACTTTCCGGACTCTCTTCACTTTGATCATGAACCGCTTCATTGCGAACTTTTGATTCATTTTGATCATGAATTGTTGAGTCTTGTTGAGGCACTACTGGATCCTCTTGTTTATTGCCTCCCTCAGGATCAAAGGGTATAGTTTCTTCATTTGATTGAGATGTGCTTGTACTAGCTTCTGGCTGATGTAATCCAAGGTTCTCCAAGATTTTTCTCAAATTGCTAGCTCGGTCTGATGATGAGGATGATAGATTCTCCAATTCTTTCCAGTTCTTCTCATCATAGAACCCTTTCGTTTCAACAAACTTCACGTCCCTTGAGACTAGAATCTTCTTTGTTTCCGTAACAAAGCATTTGTAACCTTTTTGTGTTGTGGAGTATCCAATGAACATGCTCTTCACACTTTTAGCTTCCAACTTGTTTCTTTGTTCTCCTGGGATTAATACAAAACAAACACACCCAAACACACGTAAGTGGTTAATGGCGGGTTTAGAGTTGTTTAATACCTCAAATGGAGAGTGATCATCCAAAATTTTTGTTGGCATTCGGTTGATCAAATAGCATGCTGAAACCACAGCATCTCCCCAAAATCTCTTGGGAACACTTGTGTGGAACATCATAGACCGGGCCACTTCCATTAAGTGCCTATTCTTTCTTTCAGCAACTCCATTTTGCTGAGGAGTGTATGGGCAGCTGGTTTGATGGACTATCCCATGGTTTGCTAAGTGTTGTTTGAAGGCATGACTTGTGTACTCTCCACCATTATCTAATCTAAAAATTTTAATCTTGGCATTATAATGGTTAGTCACATATGCTTGAAATTTTCTAAATGCTTATAGAACTCTATCTTTGGATGGAAGAAGTGTTAGCCATGTATATTTTGATTTTTCATCTATAAAGGTGACAAAGTATTTATGATGTTCTCTAGATTCACATGGTGAGGTCCAAACATCAGAATGAATTAAATCAAAACACTTTTCATAGATAGTTGGAGACTTGGAAAACACAGATTTACAATGTTTGCCAAGTATACAAGCTTCACATTCATCATTTTTGAAAGAAATCCTAGGCAACAATAGTTCTAATGCTCTAGAGTGCGGATGACCTAGCCTTGCATGCCAAATTGAACTACTAACATTAGAAACATTCAGACTAAAACTACAAAATAAATTGGAGTCTGGCTTGTTATTTTCAAGAACATACAGCTCCTCCTTTGCTACTCCTTTTCCGAGTAGTTTCATGGTCTTAATATCCTGAAAGTGTACATCATTAGGACCAAATATAGCATAACAATTCAAATCAGATGTAACTTTCTTTACGGATAACAAATTTGAAGTAAACTTAGGCATGTAGAAAGCGTTTGAATCTTTTCCAAATAACCTAAGATTTCCTACTCCATCAATTGGAATACTATCTCCATTTGCTATAGTGACATTACCTACAGCCGGTTTTATGTTATTCATTAGATGTGCATCACTTATCATATGATGTGATGCACCAGAATCTACAATCAAAGGCTTTGAAATGTTTTGAGCATGAAGAGAGTTTCCAGAAACCATACCAGACCTACCAGCCTCTTTCAAGGCTTTGATGAGAGCTTCCAAATCTGATTTCCTCACAAATTCAGATTCTTGTTGATATGGCACCAAAGCTCTCATTTCTCCTTCTTCAGCCCTCTTGGATGTCCCAGCCTGATTCCCAGCCACTTCTTGGGAGACATTAGCTCTTGGTTCCTTCCACCAGCTTGGTTTTAGATGAGGATGGAGCTTCCAGCATTTTTCTTTTGTGTGCCCCTCTTTCTTGCAATGCTCACAAATTGCATTTGATCCCACTTTCTTGTTCTGGTTTGATCCCAACGGTTTGTAAAATCCTTTGTTGGCGTCTCCCCGCTCTACTTTGTTAGCCATAACCAGCTCGCCCTTTCCCCCAAATAAACCATGAGATCCTTGCTCCTTTTGTATCTTGGAGCACACTTCATCTAGGCTGGGGAGATTGTCTGCCCTAAGGAGGTGCTTAATGAGATCCTTGTAAGTTGGATTTAAGGTCAATAGCAGACCAAAGACCTTGTCTTGTTCGCGCCTCTCATTTAACACCAAAGGATCAATCGTGCTTGGCCTTAACATTTCTAGTTCAGCCCACAATGATCTGAATTTGCCAAAGTGCTTTGTAAACTCCAAATCTTCTTGGCTTAGATCATTGATAGCCTTCTTGACTTCATAGATTCTGCTCAAGTTTGAAGTATTCCCATACACGGTTTGAAGTGTTGAGAATATGGATGTGAAGGTCTGTGCACGTGAAAGGAGAGGGGACAATATCAAAGGGAAAGAGTTAGCATGTATAGCAAGTGTGTTGGAATATGGTGAAAGCTCAGGAGTAAAAAGAGAAGGTATACCATGCATTGCACATGAAATAAAACACCAATGAGTAGCTAAGATCAACTAAAATGAGACCAAACAAGAAGTGGAGAAGGAACTGAATTGGTTAGAAGCAGACCAGTTTTTTCTCACTCAGCACAAGTGGAGCAAGTTGCAAAGAGGAGTAGGTGGGAGCAGTTGGGAGAAGCATGGCTCGCCTATACTTGTGTAGAGGTGTTGGTGAGATATTTTTCACTCAATAATTCATGTAAATCGTGCATATATGTGTATGGGATTGTAAGGAAACATAACACACGAAATTATAAACTTCTATTCATCATCTTCATCACTCCTATCTTCTAATCTTCCTCCCTTAAAATCATCTTCATATCCTCTAAAATCTACATGGTATCAGAGCACTTAAGGTCCTAAACAAGATCTTAAACTCATTCATATCTCTCAAACATTTCAAATCACTCTTTTTTTTCTGTTTCGTGTGTACTATTCACCAAAAATTTCAAGTCATGGAAAGCTCCAAGAATATGGTTCTACCAGTTATTCTCAAGGGGAATAACTATATTTTGTGGTCAAGGACCACAAAGACAGTCCTAAGAGGAAGAGGGCTGTGGGAGTATGTTGATAGCTTGGTGGGAAATGCTGAAGAAGGAAGGGCTGAAGAGGGCAGTATGATGGAGAGGAAGCGGGAGCAAGAAGATGCTCAAGTCTTGGCTGCACTTCAAAGCTCCCTTGAGCCATCTATTCTGGCGGCCTATTCATACTGTGAGAACTCCAAGGAGCTGTGGGAGACGCTCAAGGGAGTTTATGGAGACATCTCAAACATTTCAAGGATCTTTGAGGTGAAGAAGGCATTGAATGACCTTCAGCAGAATGGGAAGGCGTTCAAGGACTTGTTTGGGGAGTTTAGAGGGTTGTGGGCAGAGCTGGAAATGCTTAGACCTACAACAAACGACCCAAAGGAGTTGAATGAGAGGAGAGAGCAAGATCAAGTGTTTAGTCTCTTACTCACACTTGATGACTCTTACAAGGGACTCATTCAGCATATCCTTCGATTTGACAAGCTTCCAACATTAAATGAAGTGTGTCAACAAGTTCAGAAAGAGGAAGGTGCTAGAGTGTTGTTTAAACCCGCTAGTGAGATGGCGCATGTGGTGCAAAGAAGTTTTGGGCATGGAGAAAGGAGAGCTGTTGAGTGTAGCCATTGTAGGATGAAAGGGCACACTAAGGAGAAGTGCTGGACACTTTACCCGCACTTGAAACCAGCCCGGCTAAGAGGAAATGGCCAGGGAAGTAGTCAAGGCTCTAGGAACTTTGCGGGTGTAACTAGCATGGAAGGAGACCAATTGGTGAGGAAGAGCGATTTGGAGGGCCTCATCAAGAGTATCTCAAAGCTAGCGGAATCTGGTAAGGGTTTCTTTACCTCTAAGGCTAAGAGAAACGTGATAATAGATTCTGGAGCAAGTCATAATATGATTTGTGATGCTAAGTTGCTGGAGAATGTAGAACCGCATAAGGGTAGTGTTAGGATAGCAAACGGGAAAAAAGTTCCAATAGAGGGGGTTGGGGACTTAGAGGTGTTTGGGAAGAGAACTAAAGCCCTATATATCCCAGAATTTACTTCGAATTTGCTATCGGTTCATAAGGCAACTAAGGACTTGAATTGTAAAGTTGTTTTTGGAGTTAATGGTGTTGAGTTTCAGGATAATGAAACCAAAGATGCGATCGGATCAGGGGGTGTGAAAGATGGTCTGTACATATTGAATAAAAAGGATAAAGAGTTGAAAGCGCTTGCGGTCAGTTCGGTTGGATCAAGCCCTTTATGGCATTCTCGCCTTGGTCACCCAAGTCACAAGGTGCTCAGCATGGTCTTGCCCAACCATTCAGTACCCAAGGAGGCGTGTGAAGCATGTATTTTGGGGAAGCATTGTAGGAAAGTGTTTCCAGAATCTACTACTATGTATAAGAAGTCTTTTGAGTTAATACACTCTGATGTATGGTCTGCTCCGTGTACTTCAAGAGATCAATATAAGTACTTTGTTTCCTTCATCGATCAAAAATCAAAGTATACATGGGTAACATTGATGCGCTCTAAGGATCAAGTGCTTGAATCATTTCAGAACTTCTATAACTATGTGCTCAATCAGTATGATACCAAGATTAAGATACTAAGAAGTGATAATGGCGGAGAATACATGAGCATACAGTTTAGGGAGTTTGTGAATGAGAAAGGGATAGTACATCAGACAACTTGCGCCTATACACCTCAACAAAATGGGATAGCAGAGAGGAAGAATAGACATTTGTTAGAAGTGGCTAGGAGCATGATGTTTGATAGGGGAGTTCCTAAGAATCTGTGGGGAGATGCAGTGATGGCGGCAGCTTACTTAATCAACCGCATACCCACTGAAAGCTTGAGTTACAAGTCACCATTTGAAGTTTTGAATGGTGTGAAGCCGAGTATCAGTCACTTGAGAGTCTTTGGGTGTAGATGCTATGTCCTTGTTCCAGAGGCACAAAGAAATAAGTTAGAGCCAAAGAGTATTAAGTGTGTGTTTGTGGGATACTCAAGTACTCAAAAAGGATACAAATGTCTTAACCCGGAGACTAATAGAATGTATGTGTCAAGGGAGGTGCAATTTGAGGAAGAGTATGGTTACTTCGAAAAAAAGAAATGGGAAGACTTAGATGAGATTATGGACTCAAATGCAGATAGAGATCAAGTTCTAAGAAGCATTTGGGAAAGCATAGATGGCCGGGAGAGTGATGATAATG
The DNA here is from genome assembly GCA_963922655.1 of Cardamine chenopodiifolia. NCBI lineage: Eukaryota > Viridiplantae > Streptophyta > Magnoliopsida > Brassicales > Brassicaceae > Cardamine > Cardamine chenopodiifolia. Next base: position 7,883,697 of record OZ000486.1, on the reverse strand, counting down.
AGCAGAGGGGTGAAGAAGAAGTAGAAGAAAGTGAGCAGCTTCCGATAGTTCTGGATACTTTAATATTAGACTCAGAACTGGTAGAAGAAGAGGAGAGTACAAGAGGTGAGGGGGAGATAGAATCTGAAGAAGTGGAAGAAGTGCAAGCTCCTCAATTAAGAAGAAGCCAAAGGATAAGACACGGACCTGAAAATTGGAAAAATACTAGAGTGTATTACAATGGGATGGCTATGGCTTATCAAGATCACATGGGAACTGATGTTGTGCTTGGGACAAGAGAGGGATGTACTGGGCGTACGGCAGGCTTAGATCCTGATCCTATAGGCGACAGCGTCTCCTTCTTGTCCCTTAAGCATAACACCGCACAAGAAGAGAAGATAGCCATAAGATATCCTATTGAAGAATACTACTCGGTTTCTAATACTCCAGCTGATCATCAGGCATTTCTGAGCACTATTGATAGAAAAGTACCTAATTCTTATGAGGAAGCAAGCATGGACAAGTTATGGGTTGATGCCATGAGGGAAGAGATTGCATCTATGTTGAGAAATAATACTTGGGACTTGACAAAATTGCCTAGTGGGAAGAAACTTGTGGGATGTAGATGGGTGTATACTATCAAATACAAGAGCAATGGTGAAATTGAGAGGTATAAAGCTAGACTAGTGGCAAAAGGATATACACAAGTATATGGAGAAGATTATACTGAAACTTTTGCTCCAGTAGCGAAGTTGCACTCGGTGAGGGTTCTACTATCCATTGCCATTAATCTGTCATGGAATTTGTGGCAAATGGATGTGAGAAACGCTTTCTTACAAGGGGATTTAGAAGAAGAAGTGTTTATGGAACTTCCACAAGGTTATGGAGCAAGTTCAGATCAAGTGTGTAGATTAAAGAAGGCTATATACGGCTTGAAACAATCTCCTAGAGCTTGGTACCAACGGTTAAGCCGGTGCCTGTTGGAGAAAGGGTTTGTAAAATCTGAAGCGGATCACTCTCTCTTTACCAAAAGGAGCAAAAATGGGATAGTTGTGGTGCTTATCTACGTGGATGACATTATTGTTACGGGAAGTGATTGTGAGGAGATGAAACGGACTAAGGAGGATCTAAACTCTACGTTTGATATAAAAGACCTAGGAGAGCTCAAATACTTCCTAGGAATTGAGATGAGCAGAGAGGAAAAGGGAATGTTTATATCGCAAAGGAAGTATGTGATCGACTTACTAAAAGAAACTGGAAAGCTTGGGTGTAAACCGGCTAAGACTCCTATTGAAGAAGGTTACCAAGAAGAGAGCAACGTGGAGATATGGTCTGACATCAAGCAGTACCAAAGGTTAGTTGGTAAACTAATCTATTTGACCATAACAAGGCCAGATATTTGTTTTGCGGTGAATAAAGTAAGTCAACACATGCAAGCGCCAACAACACACCATTGGGGAATGATTGAAAGGATCTTGAGATATCTAAAAGGAAACCCAGGAAGAGGTATTTGGCTAGAGTGTCATGGAAGAGCAGATGTAGAAGCGTTTTGTGATGCGGATTGGGCTGGGGATAGACAAGATAGAAAGTCTACAACCGGTTATTGTACATTCGTAGGTGGGAATCTTGTCACCTGGAGAAGCAAAAAACAAAAGGTAATCTCTCTATCTAGTGCTGAAGCTGAGTATAGAGCAATGAGAGAAGCCACAAAAGAAATGATATGGCTGAAGGCGCTTCTACATGACTTGGGAGTTCAAGAAGACAAACCAATGACATTGTATTGTGATAACCAAGCAGCAATACACATAGCTTCAAACCCGGTGTTTCATGAAAGGACAAAACACATTGAGGTGGATTGTCATTTCATCCGAGACAAGATTCAGGAGGGAGTTGTGGTTCCCAAGTTTGTGAAGAGTGGAGAACAAATGGCGGATATATTTACAAAGACTACTTCTTCACGCATCTGTGAATACATCCATGGCAAGATCGGCTTAATGGACCCCTACCAGCCTATCTTGAGGGGGAGTGTTGAGAATATGGATGTGAAGGTCTGTGCACGTGAAAGGAGAGGGGACAATATCAAAGGGAAAGAGTTAGCATGTATAGCAAGTGTGTTGGAATATGGTGAAAGCTCAGGAGTAAAAAGAGAAGGTATACCATGCATTGCACATGAAATAAAACACCAATGAGTAGCTAAGATCAACTAAAATGAGACCAAACAAGAAGTGGAGAAGGAACTGAATTGGTTAGAAGCAGACCAGTTTTTTCTCACTCAGCACAAGTGGAGCAAGTTGCAAAGAGGAGTAGGTGGGAGCAGTTGGGAGAAGCATGGCTCGCCTATACTTGTGTAGAGGTGTTGGTGAGATATTTTTCACTAATAATTCATGTAAATCGTGCATATATGTGTATGGGATTGTAAGGAAACATAACACACGAAATTATAAACTTCTATTCATCATCTTCATCACTCCTATCTTCTAATCTTCCTCCCTTAAAATCATCTTCATATCCTCTAAAATCTACATGAAGAGTATCCCACAATTCCTTTGCATTTTCACAGTAGGAGTAGGCTTCAAGGATGGATGCTTCAAGAGAGTTCTGGATGATTCCGAGCACCATTTGGTCCTCTTGGAACCACTTATCTTCATAATTACCGATGGCTTCTTCTCCATCTTTTGGATCTTGGCCTTTCAAGACATGGTTCCAAAGCCCACGACCACATAGGGCTGTTCTTATCATTCTTGACCACAGCAAATAGTTGACACCCTTCAAGATGACTGGAATAACAATTGGTTTAGAATTTTCCATGGTGTTTCAAGATTTATTCACCGGATAATTCTATTAACCAGAGGATTAAGAGATTTTCTCAAGAAAATATTAGAGAAGCTTCAAGAAATACACTTTTCCAGCCTTTTCACAACTCAAGAGTCAATGACTTTGAGGACTAAGTCTCAGAGTGAAAAAGGATTGACAAAGAGTATTCCCAGAATTTTAGAGTGAAAAAGAAAATTTTAGAGAACCTTCAAGAAATACACTTTTTCAGCCTTATCACAACTCAAGAGTCAATGACTTTGAGGACTAAGTCTCAGAGTGAAAAAGGATTGACAAAGAGTATTCCCAGAATTTTAAAGGAAGAGATTTCAAAATGGGATAACAAGAGCTTGATTTAGTTAAGAACCTTGCTCTGATACCATGTTGAATTTGCGGAATAGAAGATTAGAGAGTTTGAGAGTGCTTGAAAGAGAAACAATAGAATGAGAGATAAAAAGAAGTTTTCATTAGAATTGAGTGAGTGTTACAAAGGGTGTACAACATGTATATATAGAGGAGAGCCACGAAATTAGGAGGTGAAGAAGGGTTTCACAACATTCAATTTCCCTCCAATCTCTTATTTGAAATTCAAACACATCTCCTTCCTTTTCACACTTCCCGAGACACCCACTTGTGCACCCAAAGTCTTCACCCTTCTAGAAGACTTCTTAATGGGCTTGCATATGTTGAATAAGGCCTATTCTCTTCTTTGGGTCTTAAGCTAATGTATTCTCTCATTATTCAACAGGGAAGACCCTATCCCTTATGAAGACATTCAGCTAATAAGTCTTCATTTTCTTTCAATTTATTTCCCAAAGTATTTAATATATTCTTTGGGGGTCCAACTTAGGTATATGTTGGTCCTTTGGGCCATTTGTGTAATAAGGAAACTTCAGACTTAAGGCTTTTTCATATATAAGGGACTTAAAAAGATAGTAATTAGGATTAGATTTGAACTAAAAATCAAATGCGGAAGAGTTTTTCTTCTTTCTTGTTCTTGAGTTATCCGAGCCAAAAGCCTCCACACCGAGAGGCCTAGCTCGGTGTTGAAGTTCTGGTTGTATCAAGAAGCTTTCACAATTTTTGTGGTTCACCACATCAATCCACCTTCACTCCATTGTTGGAACCTAGATCGAGCATCTCTCTAGGTTTCCTAGCAGTAAACCTCTGCTTCAATCCATTATTCAGCTTAAGATTAGACTAAGAACCTCTCCAATTCCCAGCTCCATATCCGGATCAACCCTTGAAGAAGAAGCAACCAGCTAGGTTATTTCGTTTCTATATAGGGCGTGGGCATGTTTTGAGGATGATAATTCTAGAAGTGGGAAGGGATGATAGGCCGCCAGCCCAGGCGCGTATGAAAGAAGGACTGAAGCGCGCATATACAAGGGATTGGGTCCCCACAGGATTCTCTATACAGCCAGACACTAAACCTAATTTGAATCCACGTCTGACCATCTCCAGAAGCCGACTAGCCGTGAAATATGAAGAAGACATCCATGGATGAAGCTTGAGCTCACCCCGCCATCTGGATCATGTGAGAGCTTCTAAACCACCTTTGAAGCTCTTTGACTTGAACCTGATTTGGGAATCATGGACATTGTGTCTTCACAATCACACAAGTGTGAAAACACCCCTAAGTCATTAGAAGGAGCTTTACTCTTTTACGTACTACGATTTGACCGATAAGGTTTACCAGAGGGGTTGTAACGAGGCAGTAAGATCTAGTTCATCTCCACTTTATCCCACTGGTTATTCAGCTTGGAAATACTCCATGCCAAGCTTTGGAAGCAAGGAAGGGAAGACCATATCCCTTATGAAGACATTCAGCTAATAAGTCTTTATTTTCTTTCTATTTATTGTTGATTTTAAGGAGAATAAACAAGAATCAGAGATTATCAAGAGCTAATGAGATTGAAGAAGGTTGAAAGAGATTTCTGGAAAATTATTTCTTGTTCTTATCACTCTAGAGCTCGGTTTTCATATGTATACATGTAAGAGAAAGGATTTAAAAACAAGACACATAAATTTACAATGGATAAAAGACTAACACCCTTGACTTCCTAAAATGGTTAAACATGCTAGAATCAAGGCCTGAGCGTCTTTCTTCTTTGGGGGAGGAGTATGGAGCTCGCCTTTACCCAATGGCTCCTCATTTGCTTCTTCTTGGGTTTTCAACCCTCTGATCTGCTTAGGATTCAACCGAGAATCCTTCCTTCTAGTTATATCCCAATGTCTAGTTTTGCCACTCATTAAATCATCAACTCCACTCTTCTCCTTACTTGTTGCACACAGCACTTCTCCCTTAGTCTTAGAGCATTCGCCAAGTTCCCAGATACTTGTTATGCACTCCAGCTCCTTCCCTTTGTTATTATGTGAACTCGCATTGCTACTTCCCATGTATGCCTTCTCATCCATATTCTCAACATTTATTTCCCAAAGTATTTAATATATTCTTTGGGGGTCCAACTTAGGTATATGTTGGTCCTTTGGGCCATTTGTGTAATAAGGAAACTTCAGACTTAAGGCTTTTTCATATATAAGGGACTTAAAAAGACAGTAATTAGGATTAGATTTGAACTAAAAATCAAATGCGGAAGAGTTTTTCTTCTTTCTTGTTCTTGAGTTATCCGAGCCAAAAGCCTCCACACCGAGAGGCCTAGCTCGGTGTTGAAGTTCTGGTTGTATCAAGAAGCTTTCACAATTTTTGTGGTTCACCACATCAATCCACCTTCACTCCATTGTTGGAACCTAGATCGAGCATCTCTCTAGGTTTCCTAGCAGTACACCTCTGCTTCAATCCATTATTCAGCTTAAGATTAGACTAAGAACCTCTCCAATTCCCAGCTCCATATCCGGATCAACCCTTGAAGAAGAAGCAACCAGCTAGGTTATTTCGTTTCTATATAGGGCGTGGGCATGTTTTGAGGATGATAATTCTAGAAGTGGGAAGGGATGATAGGCCGCCAGCCCAGGCGCGTATGAAAGAAGGACTGAAGCGCGCATATACAAGGGATTGGGTCCCCACAGGATTCTCTATACAGCCAGACACTAAACCTAATTTGAATCCACGTCTGACCATCTCCAGAAGCCGACTAGCCGTGAAATATGAAGAAGACATCCATGGATGAAGCTTGAGCTCACCCCGCCATCTGGATCATGTGAGAGCTTCTAAACCACCTTTGAAGCTCTTTGACTTGAACCTGATTTGGGAATCATGGACATTGTGTCTTCACAATCACACAAGTGTGAAGACACCCCTAAGTCATTAGAAGGAGCTTTACTCTTTTACCTACTACGATTTGTCCGATAAGGTTTACCAGAGGGGTTGTAACGAGGCAGTAAGATCTAGTGCAGTAAGATCTAGTGGATATACTCCATGCCAAGCTTGGGAAGCAAGGAAGGGAAGACCCTATCCCTTATGAAGACATTCAGCTAATAAGTCTTCATTTTCTTTCTATTTATTTCCCAAAGTATTTAATACATTCTTTGGGGGTCCAACTTAGGTATATGTTGGTCCTTTGGGCCATTTGTGTAATAAGGAAACTTCAGATTTAAGGCTTTTTCATATATAAGGGACTTAAAAAGACAGTAATTAGGATTAGAGTTAAACTAAAAATCAAATGCAGAAGAGTTTTTCTTCTTTCTTGTTCTTGAGTTATCCGAGCCAAAAGCCTCCACACCGAGAGGCCTAGCTCGGTCTTGAAGTTCTGGTTGTATCAAGAAGCTTTCACAATTTTTGTGGTTCACCACATCAATCCACCTTCACTCCATTGTTGGAACCTAGATCGAGCATCTCTCTAGGTTTCCTAGCAGTAAACCTCTGCTTCAATCCATTATTCAGCTTAAGATTAGACTGAGAACCTCTCCAATTCTCAGCTCCATAACTGGATCAACCCTTGAAGAAGAAGCAACCAGCTAGGTTAATTCGTTTCTATATAGGGCATGGGCATGTTTTGAGGATGATAATTCTAGAAGTGGGAAGGGATGATAGGCCGCCAGCCCAGGCGCGTACGAAAGAAGGACTGAAGCGCGCATATACAAGGGATTGGGTCCCAAGAGGATTCTCTATAAAGCCAGACACTAAACCTAATTCGAGTCCACGTCTGACCATCTCAAGATTAGAGAGTTTGAGAGTGCTTGAAAAAGAAACAATAGAATGAGAGATAAAGAGAAGTTTCCATTAGAATTGAGTAAGTGTTACAAAGGGTGTACAACATGTATATATAGAGGAGAGCCACGAAATTAGGAGGTGAAGAAGGGTTTCACAACATTCAATTTCCCTCCAATCTCTTATTTGAAATTAAAACACATCTCCTTCCTTTTCACACTTCCCGAGACACCCACTTGTGCACCCAAAGTCTTCACCCTTCTAGAAGACTTCTTAATGGGTTTGCATATGTTGAATAAGACCTCTTCTCTTCTTTGGGTCTTAAGCTAATGTATTCTCTCATTATTCAACACTCCCCCTCAAGCTTAACCGTAGAGAAACCAAAGGTTAAGCTTGGAACCATGATGACCCACCTCATTAAAAACCTTAGTATGGAAAACCTCATGGGACAAAACCATACTAAGGGAAAAAGAGTGTGGACTCCATGGCTAAGGAAATCACGGCCGAGACATATCTATGAGTCCAAGTTTTGAATGGATGAACTCACACACTTTTAAACTCGCTGCCTTGGTAAAAATGTCTGCCAATTGTTCTGAACTCCTTGTAAAGCATGGAAGAATGACCCTTTTCTCCACCATCTCTCGCACCTTGTGACAATCCACTTCAATATGCTTTGTCCTCTCATGGAACACTGAGTTGGACGCAATGTGAATAGCAGCTTGGTTGTCACAATGCATTGTGATTGGATCTGCCGATTCAATGCCCAAATCCTTGAGAAGAGCTTTCAGCCATGTTAGCTCATTTGTGAGCTTCCTCATTGCTCTATACTCAGCTTTAGCACTTGAACATGACACAATCTTTTGTTTCTTGCTCTTCCAAGTGACCAGGTTACCTCCAATGAATGTGCAATACCCAGTGGTGGATCTTCTATCCGTTTTGTCTCCAGCCCAGTCAGCATCACAATAACCCACAATTTCTGTGCTTTTGTTGCAACCCATCCAAATGCCTTGACCTGGAGCTCCTTTGAGATATTTGAGGATCCGATCCACCATGTTCCAATGATGCACTTTTGGAGCTTGCATATGTTGGCTCACCTGGTTCACAGCAAAACACAAATCAGGACGAGTTATGGTAAGATAAATCAACTTACCAACCATTCTCCGATATTGCTTGACATCTTCAAAAGGTTTATCTTCAAGCTCCCCCTCTCGTATGACTTTGTATCCTTCTTCTAAGGGAGTCTTTGCTGGTTTGGCTCCTAGCTTTCCTGCCCCAGCCAATAGATCAAGAGTGTACTTCCTTTGGGATAAGAAGAGTCCTTCATTGGACCTATAGACTTCAATCCCTAGAAAATATTTCAACTCTCCAAGATCTTTAATATCAAATACAGATTTTAAATATGCTTTTGTATCTTTAATACCTACCTTGTCATTCCCAGAGATGATAATATCATCCACATAAATGAGAATGACTACAATACCTTCTTGGCTTTGCAAGGGGAAAAGTGTATGATCTGCCTCGGACTTCTTGAAGCCTTTACTCTTGAGTGTTGTACTCAACTTGTGGTACCATGCTCGAGGAGATTGCTTCAGTCCATAGATTGCTTTCTTGAGTCTCAACACCTTTCCTGGTGCAATTGAGTCCTCCAAGCCTGGTGGTGGAGTCATGTAGACTTCATCCTCTAGTTCCCCTTGCAAGAATGCATTCTTGTCGTCCATCTGCCAAAGATCCCATTTCAAGTTAGTAGCTAAGGATAAAATAACTCTTACCGTATGAAGTTTTGCCACAGGTGCAAATGTGTCAAGGTAGTCCTCTCCATAGGTTTGAGTGAATCCTCTAGCCACCAGCCTAGCCTTGTAACGCTCTATTTCTCCATCACTTCTATACTTGATAGTGAAGATCCATCTAGAGCTTACGGCCTTCTTCCCTTTTGGCAGTTCAGCTTCATCCCAAGTGTGGTTAATTTCCATAGCTTTCTTTTCTTCACCAACAGCATCTCTCCATACTTTAAGCTCCTTGGCTTCTTCATAGGTTGTTGGAATCTCAGCTTCATCCAACTTGCCCATGTAGGCTTGATGATCCAATGGGAAATGAGCTAGAGTGCAAACAGCTTGAATGGGATGAGCAACTGCCTTGTTGTTGTAGTACACTCGGGTTTGCTTCCAATGTTCTGGTCCAAACCTTTGTCTTGTACTTCTCCTTAAACCCCCTTCTTGATATTGAACTTGAGGTTCTGGCCCTTCAAAGTCAGAATCTGAGGTTTGAGCTTCTTCTTGACTTTCCGGACTCTCTTCACTTTGATCATGAACCGCTTCATTGCGAACTTCTGATTCATTTTGATCATGAATTGTTGAGTCTTGTTGAGCCACTACTGGATCCTCTTGTTTATTGCCTCCCTCAGGATCAAAGGGTATAGTTTCTTCATTTGATTGAGATGTGCTTGTACTAGCTTCTGGCTGATGTAATCCAAGGTTCTCCAAGATTTTTCTCAAATTGCTAGCTCGGTCTGATGATGAGGATGATAGATTCTCCAATTCTTTCCAGTTCTTCTCATCATAGAACCCTTTCGTTTCAACAAACTTCACGTCCCTTGAGACTAGAATCTTCTTTGTTTCCGTAACAAAGCATTTGTAACTTTTTTGTGTTGTGGAGTATCCAATGAACATGCTCTTCACACTTTTAGCTTCCAACTTGTTTCTTTGTTCTCCTGGGATTAATACAAAACAAACACACCCAAACACACGTAAGTGGTTAATGGCGGGTTTAGAGTTGTTTAATACCTCAAATGGAGAGTGATCATCCAAAATTTTTGTTGGCATTCGGTTGATCAAATAGCATGCTGAAACCACAGCATCTCCCCAAAATCTCTTGGGAACACTTGTGTGGAACATCATAGACCGGGCCACTTCCATTAAGTGCCTATTCTTTCTTTCAGCAACTCCATTTTGCTGAGGAGTGTATGGGCAGCTGGTTTGATGGACTATCCCATGGTTTGCTAAGTGTTGTTTGAAGGCATGGCTTGTGTACTCTCCACCATTATCTGATCTAAAAATTTTAATCTTGGCATTATAATGGTTAGTCACATATGCTTGAAATTTTCTAAATGCTTCTAGAACTCTATCTTTGGATGGAAGAAGTGTTAACCATGTATATTTTGATTTTTCATCTATAAAGGTGACAAAGTATTTATGATGTTCTCTAGATTCACATGGTGAGGTCCAAACATCAGAATGAATTAAATCAAAACACTTTTCATAGATAGTTGGAGACTTGGAAAACACAGATTTACAATGTTTGCCAAGTATACAAGCTTCACATTCATCATTTTTGAAAGAAATCCTAGGCAACAATAGTTCTAATGCTCTAGAGTGCGGATGACCTAGCCTTGCATGCCATATTGAACTACTAACATTAGAAACATTCAGACTAAAACTACAAAATAAATTGGAGTCCGGCTTGTTATTTTCAAGAACATACAGCTCCTCCTTTGCTACTCCTTTTCCGAGTAGATTCATGGTCTCAATATCCTGAAAGTGTACATCATTAGGACCAAATATAGCATAACAATTCAAATCAGATGTAACTTTCTTTACGGATAACAAATTTGAAGTAAACTTAGGCATGTAGAAAGCGTTTGAATCTTTTCCAAATAACCTAAGATTTCCTACTCCATCAATTGGAATATTATCTCCATTTGCTATAATGACATTACCTACAGCCGGTTTTATGTTATTCATTAGATGTGCATCACTTATCATATGATGTGATGCACCAGAATCTACAATCAAAGGCTTTGAAATGTTTTGAGCATGAAGAGAGTTTCCAGAAACCATACCAGACCTACCAGCCTCTTTCAAGGCTTTGATGAGAGCTTCCAAATCTGATTTCCTCACAAATTCAGATTCTTGTTGATATGGCACCAAAGCTCTCATTTCTCCTTCTTCAGCCCTCTTGGATGTCCCAGCCTGATTCCCAGCCACTTCTTGGGAGACATTAGCTCTTGGTTCCTTCCACCAGCTTGGTTTTAGATGAGGATGGAGCTTCCAGCATTTTTCCTTTGTGTGCCCCTCTTTCTTGCAATGCTCACAAATTGCATTTGATCCCACTTTCTTGTTCTGGTTTGATCCCAACGGTTTGTAAAATCCTTTGTTGGCGTCTCCCAGCTCTACTTTGTTAGCCATAACCAGCTCGCCCTTTCCCCCAAATAGACCATGAGATCCTTGCTCCTTTTGTATCTTGGAGCACACTTCATCTAGGCTGGGGAGATTGTCTGCCCTAAGGAGGTGCTTAATGAGATCCTTGTAAGTTGGATTTAAGGTCAATAGCAGACCAAAGACCTTGTCTTGTTCGCGCCTCTCATTTAACACCAAAGGATCAATCGTGCTTGGCCTTAACATTTCTAGTTCAGCCCACAATGATCTGAATTTGCCAAAGTGCTTTGTAAACTCCAAATCTTCTTGGCTTAGATCATTGATAGCCTTCTTGACTTCATAGATTCTGCTCAAGTTTGAAGTATTCCCATACACGGTTTGAAGAGTATCCCACAATTCCTTTGCATTTTCACAGTAGGAGTAGGCTTTAAGGATGGATGCTTCAAGAGAGTTCTGGATGATTCCGAGCACCATTTGGTCCTCTTGGAACCACTTATCTTCATAATTACCGATGGCTTCTTCTCCATCTTTTGGATCTTGGCCTTTCAAGACATGGCTCCAAAGCCCACGACCACATAGAGCTGTTCTTATCATTCTTAACCACAGCAAATAGTTGACACCCTTCAAGATGACTGGAATAACAATTGGTTTAGAATTTTCCATGGTGTTTCAAGATTTATTCACCGGATAATTCTATTAACCAGAGGATTAAGAGATTTTCTCAAGAAAATATTAGAGAAGCTTCAAGAAATACACTTTTCCAGCCTTTTCACAACTCAAGAGTCAATGACTTTGAGGACTAAGTCTCAGAGTGAAAAAGGATTGACAAAGAGTATTCCCAGAATTTTAAAGTGAAAAAGAAAATTTTAGAGAACCTTCAAGAAATACACTTTTTCAGCCTTTTCACAACTCAAGAGTCAATGACTTTGAGGACTAAGTCTCAGAGTGAAAAAGGATTGACAAAGAGTATTCCCAGAATTTTAAATGAAGAGATTTGAAAATGGGATAACAAGAGCTTGATTTAGTGAAGAACCTTGCTCTGATACCATGTTGAATTTGCAGAATAGAGATTAGAGAGTTTGAGAGTGCTTGAAAAAGAAACAATAGAATGAGAGATAAAGAGAAGTTTCCATTAGAATTGAGTAAGTGTTACAAAGGGTGTACAACATGTATATATAGAGGAGAGCCACGAAATTAGGAGGTGAAGAAGGGTTTCACAACATTCAATTTCCCTCCAATCTCTTATTTGAAATTCAAACACATCTCCTTCCTTTTCACACTTCCCGAGACACCCACTTGTGCACCCAAAGTCTTCACCCTTCTAGAAGACTTCTTAATGGGTTTGCATATGTTGAATAAGACCTCTTCTCTTCTTTGGGTCTTAAGCTAATGTATTCTCTCATTATTCAACACAGAAGCCGACTAGCCGTGAAATATGAAGGTGTGAAGATACCCCTAAGTCATTAGAAGGAGCTTTACTCTTTTAACTACTACGGTTTGTCCGATAAGGTTTACCAGAGGGGTTGTAACGAGGCAGTAAGATCTAGTGCATCTCCACATTATCCCACTGGTTATTCAGCTTGGAAATACTCCATGCCAAGCTTTGGAAGCAAGGAAGGGAAGACCCTATCCCTTATGAAGACATTCAGCTAATAAGTCTTCATTCTCTTTCTATTTATTTCCCAAAGTATTTAATATATTCTTTGGGGGTCCAACTTAGGTATATGTTGGTCCTTTGGGCCATTTGTGTAATAAGGAAACTTCAGACTTAAGGCTTTTCATATATAAGGGACTTAAAAAGACAGTAATTAGGATTAGATTTAAACTAAAAATCAAATGCGGAAGAGTTTTTCTTCTTTCTTGTTCTTGTGTTATTCGAGCCAAAAGCCTCCACACCGAGAGGCCTAGCTCGGTGTTGAAGTTCTGGTTGTATCAAGAAGCTTTCGTAATTTTTGTGGTTCACCACATCAATCAACCTTCACTCCATTTTTGGAACCTAGATCGAGCATCTCTCTAGGTTTCCTAGCAGTAAACCTCTGCTTCAATCCATTATTCAGCTTAAGATTAGACTGAGAACCTCTCCAATTCTCAGCTCCATATCCGGATCAACCCTTGAAGAAGAAGCAACCAGCTAGGTTATTTCGTTTCTATATAGGGCGTGGGCATGTTTTGAGGATGATAATTCTAGAAGTGGGAAGGGATGATAGGCCGCCAGCCCAGGCGCGTACGAAAGAAGGACTGAAGCGCGCATATACAGTTGATTGGGTCCCCAGAGGATTCTCTATAAAGCAAGACACTAAACCTAATTCGAGTCCACGTCTGACCATCTCCAGAAACCGACTATCCGTGAAATATGAAGAAGACATCCATGGATGAAGCTTGAGCTCACCCCGCCATCTGGATCATGTGAGAGCTTCTAAACCACCTTTGAAGCTCTTTGACTTGAACCTGATTTGGGAATCATGGACATTGTGTCTTCACAATCACAAAAGTGTGAAAACACCCCTAAGTCATTAGAAGGAGCTTTACTCTTTTACCTACTACGATTTGTCCGATAAGGTTTACCAGAGGGGTTGTAACGAGGCAGTAAGATCTAGTTCATCTCCACTTTATCCCACTGGTTATTCAGCTTGGAAATACTCCATGCCAAGCTTTGGAAGCAAGGAAGGGAAGACCATATCCCTTATGAAGACATTCAGCTAATAAGTCTTTATTTTCTTTCTATTTATTTTCCAAAGTATTTAATATATTCTTTGGGGGTCCAACTTAGGTATATGTTGGTCCTTTGTGTTGAGAATATGGATGTGAAGGTCTGTGCACGTGAAAGGAGAGGGGACAATATCAAAGGGAAAGAGTTAGCATGTATAGCAAGTGTGTTGGAATATGGTGAAAGCTCAGGAGTAAAAGGAAAAGGTATACCATGCATTGCACATGAAATAAAGCACCAATGAGTAGCTAAGATCAACTAAAATGAGACCAAACAAGAAGTGGAGAAGGAACTGAATTGGTTAGAAGCAGACCAGTTTTTTCTCACTCAGCACAAGTGGAGCAAGTTGCAAAGAGGAGTAGGTGGGAGCAGTTGGGAGAAGCATGGCTCGCCTATACTTGTGTAGAGGTGTTGGTGAGATATTTTTCACTCAATAATTCATGTAAATCGTGCATATATGTGTATGGGATTGTAAGGAAACATTACACACGAAATTATAAACTTCTATTCGTCATCTTCATCACTCCTATCTTCTAATCTTCCTCCCTTAAAATCATCTTCATATCCTCTAAAATCTACATGGTATCAGAGCACTTAAGGTCCTAAACAAGATCTTAAACTCATTCATATCTCTCAAACATTTCAAATCACTCTGTTTTCTTTCTGTTTCGTGTGTACTATTCACCAAAAATTTCAAGTCATGGAAAGCTCCAAGAATATGGTTCTACCAGTTATTCTCAAGGGGAATAACTATATTTTGTGGTCAAGGACCACAAAGACAGTCCTAAGAGGAAGAGGGCTGTGGGAGTATGTTGATAGCTTGGTGGGAAATGCTGAAGAAGGGCTGAAGAGGGCAGTATGATGGAGAGGAAGCGGCTGCACTTCAAAGCTCCCTTGAGCCATCTATTCTGGCGGCCTATTCATACTGTGAGAACTCCAAGGAGCTGTGGGAGACGCTCAAGGGAGTTTATGGAGACATCTCAAACATTTCAAGGATCTTTGAGGTGAAGAAGGCATTGAATGACCTTCAGCAGAATGGGAAGGCGTTCAAGGACTTGTTTGGGGAGTTTAGAGGGTTGTGGGCAGAGCTGGAAATGCTTAGACCTACAACAAACGACCCAAAGGAGTTGAATGAGAGGAGAGAGCAAGATCAAGTGTTTGGTCTCTTACTCACACTTGATGACTCTTACAAGGGACTCATTCAGCATATCCTTCGATTTGACAAGCTTCCAACATTAAATGAAGTGTGTCAACAAGTTCAGAAAGAGGAAGGTGCTAGAGTGTTGTTTAAACCCGCAAGTGAGATGGCGCATGTGGTGCAAAGAAGTTTTGGGCATGGAGAAAGGAGAGCTGTTGAGTGTAGCCATTGTAGGATGAAAGGGCACACTAAGGAGAAGTGCTGGACACTTTACCCGCACTTGAAACCAGCCCGGCTAAGAGGAAATGGCCAGGGAAGCAGTCAAGGCTCTAGGAACTTTGCGGGTGTAACTAGCATGGAAGGAGACCAATTGGTGAGGAAGAGCGATTTGGAGGGCCTCATCAAGAGTATCTCAAAGGTAGCGGAATCTGGTAAGGGTTTCTTTACCTCTAAGGCTAAGAGAAACGTGATAATAGATTCTGGAGCAAGTCATAATATGATTTGTGATGCTAAGTTGCTGGAGAATGTAGAACCGCATAAGGGTAGTGTTAGGATAGCAAACGGGAAAAAAGTTCCAATAGAGGGGGTTGGGGACTTAGAGGTGTTTGGGAAGAGAACTAAAGCCCTATATATCCCAGAATTTACTTCGAATTTGCTATCGGTTCATAAGGCAACTAAGGACTTGAATTGTAAAGTTGTTTTTGGAGTTAATGGTGTTGAGTTTCAGGATAATGAAACCAAAGATGCGATCGGATCAGGGGGTGTGAAAGATGGTCTGTACATATTGAATAAAAAGGATAAAGAGTTGAAAGCGCTTGCGGTCAGTTCGGTTGGATCAAGCCCTTTATGGCATTCTCGCCTTGGTCACCCAAGTCACAAGGTGCTCAGCATGGTCTTGCCCAACCATTCAGTACCCAAGGAGGCGTGTGAAGCATGTATTTTGGGGAAGCATTGTAGGAAAGTGTTTCCAGAATCTACTACTATGTATAAGAAGTCTTTTGAGTTAATACACTCTGATGTATGGTCTGCTCCGTGTACTTCAAGAGATCAATATAAGTACTTTGTTTCCTTCATCGATCAAAAATCAAAGTATACATGGGTAACATTGATGCGCTCTAAGGATCAAGTGCTTGAATCATTTCAGAACTTCTATAACTATGTGCTCAATCAGTATGATACCAAGATTAAGATACTAAGAAGTGATAATGGCGGAGAATACATGAGCATACAGTTTAGGGAGTTTGTGAATGAGAAAGGGATAGTACATCAGACAACTTGCGCCTATACACCTCAACAAAATGGGATAGCAGAGAGGAAGAATAGACATTTGTTAGAAGTGGCTAGGAGCATGATGTTTGATAGGGGAGTTCCTAAGAATCTGTGGGGAGATGCAGTGATGGCGGCAGCTTACTTAATCAACCGCATACCTACTGAAAGCTTGAGTTACAAGTCACCATTTGAAGTTTTGAATGGTGTGAAGCCGAGTATCAGTCACTTGAGAGTCTTTGGGTGTAGATGCTATGTCCTTGTTCCAGAGGCACAAAGAAATAAGTTAGAGCCAAAGAGTATTAAGTGTGTGTTTGTGGGATACTCAAGTACTCAAAAAGGATACAAATGTCTTAACCCGGAGACTAATAGAATGTATGTGTCAAGGGAGGTGCAATTTGAGGAAGAGTATGGTTACTTCGAAAAAAAGAAATGGGAAGACTTAGATGAGATTATGGACTCAAATGCAGATAGAGATCAAGTTCTAAGAAGCATTTGGGAAAGCATAGATGGCCGGGAGAGTGATGATAATGAGCAGAGGGGTGAAGAAGAAGTAGAAGAAAGTGAGCAGCTTCCGATAGTTTCGGATACTTTACCATTAGACTCAGAACTGGTAGAAGAAGAGGAGAGTACAAGAGGTGAGGGGGAGATAGAATCTGAAGAAGTGGAAGAAGTGCAAGCTCCTCAATTAAGAAGAAGCCAAAGGATAAGACACGGACCTGAAAATTGGAAAAATACTAGAGTGTATTACAATGGGATGGCTATGGCTTATCAAGATCACATGGGAACTGATGTTGTGCTTGGGACAAGAGAGGGATGTACTGGGCGTACGGCAGGCTTAGATCCTGATCCTATAGGCGACAGCGTCTCCTTCTTGTCCCTTAAGCATAACACCGCACAAGAAGAGAAGATAGCCATAAGATATCCTATTGAAGAATACTACTCGGTTTCTAATACTCCAGCTGATCATCAGGCATTTCTGAGCACTATTGATAGAAAAGTACCTAATTCTTATGAGGAAGCAAGCATGGACAAGTTATGGGTTGATGCCATGAGGGAAGAGATTGCATCTATGTTGAGAAATAATACTTGGGACTTGACAAAATTGCCTAGTGGGAAGAAACTTGTGGGATGTAGATGGGTGTATACTATCAAATACAAGAGCAATAGTGAAATTGAGAGGTATAAAGCTAGACTAGTGGCAAAAGGATATACACAAGTATATGGAGAAGATTATACTGAAACTTTTGCTCTAGTAGCGAAGTTGCACTCGGTGAGGGTTCTACTATCCATTGCCATTAATCTGTCATGGAATTTGTGGCAAATGGATGTGAGAAACGCTTTCTTACAAGGGGATTTAGAAGAAGAAGTGTTTATGGAACTTCCACAAGGTTATGGAGCAAGTTCAGATCAAGTGTGTAGATTAAAGAAGGCTATATACGGCTTGAAACAATCTCCTAGAGCTTGGTACCAACGGTTAAGCCGGTGCCTGTTGGAGAAAGGGTTTGTAAAATCTGAAGCGGATCACTCTCTCTTTACCAAAAGGAGCAAAAATGGGATAGTTGTGGTGCTTATCTATGTGGATGACATTATTGTTACGGGAAGTGATTGTGAGGAGATGAAACGGACTAAGGAGGATCTAAACTCTACGTTTGATATAAAAGACCTAGGAGAGCTCAAATACTTCCTAGGAATTGAGATGAGCAGAGAGGAAAAGGGAATGTTTATATCGCAAAGGAAGTATGTGATCGACTTACTAAAAGAAACTGGGAAGCTTGGGTGTAAACCGGCTAAGACTCCTATTGAAGAAGGTTACCAAGAAGAGAGCAACGTGGAGATATGGTCTGACATCAAGCAGTACCAAAGGTTAGTTGGTAAACTAATCTATTTGACCATAACAAGGCCAGATATTTGTTTTGCGGTGAATAAAGTAAGTCAACACATGCAAGCGCCAACAACACACCATTGGGGAATGATTGAAAGGATCTTGAGATATCTAAAAGGAAACCCAGGAAGAGGTATTTGGCTAGAGTGTCATGGAAGAGCAGATGTAGAAGCGTTTTGTGATGCGGATTGGGCTGGGGATAGACAAGATAGAAAGTCTACAACCGGTTATTGTACATTCGTAGGTGGGAATCTTGTCACCTGGAGAAGCAAAAAACAAAAGGTAATCTCTCTATCTAGTGCTGAAGCTGAGTATAGAGCAATGAGAGAAGCCACAAAAGAAATGATATGGCTGAAGGCGCTTCTACATGACTTGGGAGTTCAAGAAGACAAACCAATGACATTGTATTGTGATAACCAAGCGGCAATACACATAGCTTCAAACCCGGTGTTTCATGAAAGGACAAAACACATTGAGGTGGATTGTCATTTCATCCGAGACAAGATTCAGGAGGGAGTTGTGGTTCCCAAGTTTGTGAAGAGTGGAGAACAAATGGCGGATATATTTACAAAGGCTACTTCTTCACGCATCTGTGAATACATCCATGGCAAGATCGGCTTAATGGACCCCTACCAGCCTATCTTGAGGGGGAGTGTTGAGAATATGGATGTGAAGGTCTGTGCACGTGAAAGGAGAGGGGACAATATCAAAGGGAAAGAGTTAGCATGTATAGCAAGTGTGTTGGAATATGGTGAAAGCTCAGGAGTAAAAAGAGAAGGTATACCATGCATTGCACATGAAATAAAGCACCAATGAGTAGCTAAGATCAACTAAAATGAGACCATACAAGAAGTGGAGAAGGAACTGAATTGGTTAGAAGCAGACCAGTTTTTTCTCACTCAGCACAAGTGGAGCAAGTTGCAAAGAGGAGTAGGTGGGAGCAGTTGGGAGAAGCATGGCTCGCCTATACTTGTGTAGAGGTGTTGGTGAGATATTTTTCACTCAATAATTCATGTAAATCGTGCATATATGTGTATGGGATTGTAAGGAAACATTACACACGAAATTATAAACTTCTATTCATCATCTTCATCACTCCTATCTTCTAATCTTCCTCCCTTAAAATCATCTTCATATCCTCTAAAATCTACAGTTACCTCCAATGAATGTGCAATACCCAGTGGTGGATCTTCTATCCGTTTTGTCTCCAGCCCAGTCTGCATCATAATAAACTACAATTTCTGTGCTTTGGTTGCAACCCATCCAAATGCCTTGACCTGGAGCTCCTTTGAGATATTTGAGGATCCGATCCACCATGTTCCAATGATGCACTTTTGGAGCTTGCATATGTTGGCTCACCTGGTTCACAGCAAAACACAAATCAGGACGAGTTATGGTAAGATAAATCAACTTACCAACCATTCTCCGATATTGCTTGACATCTTCAAAAGGTTTATCTTCAAGCTCCCCCTCTCGTATGACTTTGTATCCTTCTTCTAAGGGAGTCTTTGCTGGTTTGGCTCCTAGCTTTCCTGCCCCAGCCAATAGATCAAGAGTGTACTTCCTTTGGGATAAGAAGAGTCCTTCATTGGACCTATAGACTTCAATCCCTAGAAAATATTTCAACTCTCCAAGATCTTTAATATCAAATACAGATTTTAAATATGCTTTTGTATCTTTAATACCTACCTTGTCATTCCCAGAGATGATAATATCATCCACATAAATGAGAATGACTACAATACCTTCTTGGCTTTGCAAGGTGAAAAGTGTATGATCTGCCTCGGACTTCTTGAAGCCTTTACTCTTGAGTGTTGTACTCAACTTGTGGTACCATGCTCGAGGAGATTGCTTCAGTCCATAGATTGCTTTCTTGAGTCTCAACACCTTTCCTGGTGCAATTGAGTCCTCCAAGCCTGGTGGTGGAGTCATGTAGACTTCATCCTCTAGTTCCCCTTGCAAGAATGCATTCTTGACGTCCATCTGCCAAAGATCCCATTTCAAGTTAGTAGCTAAGGATAAAATAACTCTTACCGTATGAAGTTTTGCCACAGGTGCAAATGTGTCAAGGTAGTCCTCTCCATAGGTTTGAGTGAATCCTCTAGCCACCAGCCTAGCCTTGTAACGCTCTATTTCTCCATCACTTCTATACTTGATAGTGAAGATCCATCTAGAGCTTACGGCCTTCTTCCCTTTTGGCAGTTCAGCTTCATCCCAAGTGTGGTTAATTTCCATAGCTTTCTTTTCTTCACCAACAGCATCTCTCCATACTTTAAGCTCCTTGGCTTCTTCATAGGTTGTTGGAATCTCAGCTTCATCCAACTTGCCCATGTAGGCTTGATGTTCCAATGGGAAATGAGCTAGAGTGCAAACAACTTGAATGGGATGAGCAACTGCCTTGTTGTTGTAGTACACTCGGGTTTGCTTCCAATGTTCTGGTCCAAACCTTTGTCTTGTACTTCTCCTTAAACCCCCTTCTTGATATTGAACTTGAGGTTTTGGCCCTTCAAAGTCAGAATCTGAGGTTTGAGCTTCTTCTTGACTTTCCGGACTCTCTTCACTTTGATCATGAACCGCTTCATTGCGAACTTCTGATTCATTTTGATCATGAATTGTTGAGTCTTGTTGAGCCACTACTGGATTCTCTTGTTTATTGCCTCCCTCAGGATCAAAGGGTATAGTTTCTTCATTTGATTGAGATGTGCTTGTACTAGCTTCTGGCTGATGTAATCCAAGGTTCTCCAAGATTTTTCTCAAATTGCTAGCTCGGTCTGATGATGAGGATGATAGATTCTCCAATTCTTTCCAGTTCTTCTCATCATAGAACCCTTTCGTTTCAACAAACTTCACGTCCCTTGAGACTAGAATCTTCTTTGTTTCCGTAACAAAGCATTTGTAACTTTTTTGTGTTGTGGAGTATCCAATGAACATGCTCTTCACACTTTTAGCTTCCAACTTGTTTCTTTGTTCTCCTGGGATTAATACAAAACAAACACACCCAAACACACGTAAGTGGTTAATGGCGGGTTTAGAGTTGTTTAATACCTCAAATGGAGAGTGATCATCCAAAAATTTTGTTGGCATTCGGTTGATCAAATAGCATGCTGAAACCACAGCATCTCCCCAAAATCTCTTGGGAACACTTGTGTGGAACATCATAGACCGGGCCACTTCCATTAAGTGCCTATTCTTTCTTTCAGCAACTCCATTTTGCTGAGGAGTGTATGGGCAGCTGGTTTGATGGACTATCCCATGGTTTGCTAAGTGTTGTTTGAAGGCATGGCTTGTGTACTCTCCACCATTATCTGATCTAAAAATTTTAATCTTGGCATTATAATGGTTAGTCACATATGCTTGAAATTTTCTAAATGCTTCTAGAACTCTATCTTTGGATGGAAGAAGTGTTAGCCATGTATATTTTGATTTTTCATCTATAAAGGTGACAAAATATTTATGATGTTCTCTAGATTCACATGGTGAGGTCCAAACATCAGAATGAATTAAATCAAAACACTTTTCATAGATAGTTGGAGACTTGGAAAACACAGATTTACAATGTTTGCCAAGTATACAAGCTTCACATTCATCATTTTTGAAAGAAATCCTAGGCAACAATAGTTCTAATGCTCTAGAGTGCGGATGACCTAGCCTTGCATGCCAAATTGAACTACTAACATTAGAAACATTCAGACTAAAACTACAAAATAAATTGGAGTCCGGCTTGTTATTTTCAAGAACATACAGCTCCTCCTTTACTACTCCTTTTCCGAGTAGATTCATGGTCTCAATATCCTGAAAGTGTACATCATTAGGACCAAATATAGCATAACAATTCAAATCAGATGTAACTTTCTTTACGGATAACAAATTTGAAGTAAACTTAGGCATGTAGAAAGCGTTTGAATCTTTTCCAAATAACCTAAGATTTCCTACTCCATCAATTGGAATACTATCTCCATTTGCTATAATGACATTACCTACAGCCGGTTTTATGTTATTCATTAGATGTGCATCACTTATCATATGATGTGATGCACCAGAATCTACAATCAAAGGCTTTGAAATGTTTTGAGCATGAAGAGAGTTTCCAGAAACCATACCAGACCTACCAGCCTCTTTTAAGGCTTTGATGAGAGCTTCCAAATCTGATTTCCTCACAAATTCAGATTCTTGTTGATATGGCACCAAAGCTCTCATTTCTCCTTCTTCAGCCCTCTTGGATGTCCCAGCCTGATTCCCAGCCACTTCTTGGGAGACATTAGCTCTTGGTTCCTTCCACCAGCTTGGTTTTAGATGAGGATGGAGCTTCCAGCATTTTTCCTTTGTGTGCCCCTCTTTCTTGCAATGCTCACAAATTGCATTTGATCCCACTTTCTTGTTCTGGTTTGATCCCAACGGTTTGTAAAATCCTTTGTTGGCGTCTCCCAGCTCTACTTTGTTAGCCATAACCAGCTCGCCCTTTCCCCCAAATAGACCATGAGATCCTTGCTCCTTTTGTATCTTGGAGCACACTTCATCTAGGCTGGGGAGATTGTCTGCCCTAAGGAGGTGCTTAATGAGATCCTTGTAAGTTGGATTTAAAGTCAATAGCAGATCAAAGACCTTGTCTTGTTCGCGCCTCTCATTTAACACCAAAGGATCAATCGTGCTTGGCCTTAACATTTCTAGTTCAGCCCACAATGATCTGAATTTGCCAAAGTGCTTTGTAAACTCCAAATCTTCTTGGCTTAGATCATTGATAGCCTTCTTGACTTCATAGATTCTGCTCAAGTTTGAAGTATTCCCATACACGGTTTGAAGAGTATCCCACAATTCCTTTGCATTTTCACAGTAGGAGTAGGCTTCAAGGATGGATGCTTCAAGAGAGTTCTGGATGATTCTGAGCACCATTTGGTCCTCTTGGAACCACTTATCTTCATAATTACCGATGGCTTCTTCTCCATCTTTTGGATCTTGGCCTTTCAAGACATGGCTCCAAAGCCCACGGCCACATAGGGCTGTTCTTATCATTCTTGACCACAGCAAATAGTTGACACCCTTCAAGATGACTGGAATAACAATTGGTTTAGAATTTTCCATGGTGTTTCAAAATTTATTCACCGGATAATTCTATTAACCAGAGGATTAAGAGATTTTCTCAAGAAAATATTAGAGAAGCTTCAAGAAATACACTTTTCCAGCCTTTTCACAACTCAAGAGTCAATGACTTTGAGGACTAAGTCTCAGAGTGAAAAAGGATTGACAAAGAGTATTCCCAGAATTTTAGAGTGAAAAAGAAAATTTTAGAGAACCTTCAAGAAATACACTTTTTCAGCCTTATCACAACTCAAGAGTCAATGACTTTGAGGACTAAGTCTCAGAGTGAAAAAAGATTGACAAAGAGTATTCCCAGAATTTTAAAAGAAGAGATTTGAAAATGGGATAACAAGAGCTTGATTTAGTTAAGAACCTTGCTCTGATACCATGTTGAATTTGCGGAATAGAAGATTAGAGAGTTTGAGAGTGCTTGAAAGAGAAACAATAGAATGAGAGATAAAGAGAAGTTTCCATTAGAATTGAGTGAGTGTTACAAAGGGTGTACAACATGTATATATAGAGGAGAGCCACGAAATTAGGAGGTGAAGAAGGGTTTCACAACATTCAATTTCCCTCCAATCTCTTATTTGAAATTCAAACACATCTCCTTCCTTTTCACACTTCCCGAGACACCCACTTGTGCACCCAAAGTCTTCACCCTTCTAGAAGACTTCTTAATGGGCTTGCATATGTTGAATAAGGCCTCTTCTCTTCTTTGGGTCTTAAGCTAATGTATTCTCTCATTATTCAACACTCCCCCTCAAGCTTAACCGTAGAGAAACCAAAGGTTAAGCTTGGAACCATGATGACCCACCTCATTAAAAACCTTAGTATGGAAAACCTCATGGGACAAAACCATACTAAGGGAAAAAGAGTGTGGACTCCATGGCTAAGGAAATCACGGCCGAGACATATCTATGAGTCCAAGCTTTGAATGGATGAACTCACACACTTTTAAACTCGCTGCCTTGGTAAAAATGTCTGCCAATTGTTCTGAACTCCTTGTAAAGCATGGAAGAATGACCCTTTTCTCCACCATCTCTCGCACCTTGTGACAATCCACTTCAATATGCTTTGTCCTCTCATGGAACACTGAGTTGGACGCAATGTGAATAGCAGCTTGGTTGTCACAATGCATTGTGATTGGATCTGCCGATTCAATGCCCAAATCCTTGAGAAGAGCTTTCAGCCATGTTAGCTCATTTGTGAGCTTCCTCATTGCTCTATACTCAGCTTCAGCACTTGAACATGACACAACCTTTTGTTTCTTGCTCTTCCAAGTGACCAGGTTACCTCCAATGAATGTGCAATACCCAGTGGTGGATCTTCTATCCGTTTTGTCTCCAGCCCAGTCAGCATCACAATAACCCACAATTTCTGTGCTTTGGTTGCAACCCATCCAAATGCCTTGACCTGGAGCTCCTTTGAGATATTTGAGGATCCGATCCACCATGTTCCAATGATGCACTTTTGGAGCTTGCATATGTTGGCTCACCTGGTTCACAGCAAAACACAAATCAGGACGAGTTATGGTAAGATAAATCAACTTACCAACCATTCTCCGATATTGCTTGACATCTTCAAAAGGTTTATCTTCAAGCTCCCCCTCTCGTATGACTTTGTATCCTTCTTCTAAGGGAGTCTTTGCTGGTTTGGCTCCTAGCTTTCCTGCCCCAGCCAATAGATCAAGAGTGTACTTCCTTTGGGATAAGAAGAGTCCTTCATTGGACCTATAGACTTCAATCCCTAGAAAATATTTCAACTCTCCAAGATCTTTAATATCAAATACAGATTTTAAATATGCTTTTGTATCTTTAATACCTACCTTGTCATTCCCAGAGATGATAATATCATCCACATAAATGAGAATGACTACAATACCTTCTTGGCTTTGCAAGGTGAAAAGTGTATGATCTGCCTCGGACTTCTTGAAGCCTTTACTCTTGAGTGTTGTACTCAACTTGTGGTACCATGCTCGAGGAGATTGCTTCAGTCCATAGATTGCTTTCTTGAGTCTCAACACCTTTCCTGGTGCAATTGAGTCCTCCAAGCCTGGTGGTGGAGTCATGTAGACTTCATCCTCTAGTTCCCCTTGCAAGAATGCATTCTTGACGTCCATCTGCCAAAGATCCCATTTCAAGTTAGTAGCTAAGGATAAAATAACTCTTACCGTATGAAGTTTTACCACAGGTGCAAATGTGTCAAGGTAGTCCTCTCCATAGGTTTGAGTGAATCCTCTAGCCACCAGCCTAGCCTTGTAACGCTCTATTTCTCCATCACTTCTATACTTGATAGTGAAGATCCATCTAGAGCTTACGGCCTTCTTCCCTTTTGGCAGTTCAGCTTCATCCCAAGTGTGGTTAATTTCCATAGCTTTCTTTTCTTCACCAACAACATCTCTCCATACTTTAAGCTCCTTGGCTTCTTCATAGGTTGTTGGAATCTCAGCTTCATCCAACTTGCCCATGTAGGCTTGATGTTCCAATGGGAAATGAGCTAGAGTGCAAACAGCTTGAATGCCCCTCTTTCTTGCAATGCTCACAAATTGCATTTGATCCCACTTTCTTGTTCTGGTTTGATCCCAACGGTTTGTAAAATCCTTTGTTGGCGTCTCCCAGCTCTACTTTGTTAGCCATAACCAGCTCTCCCTTTCCCCCAAATAGACCATGAGATCCTTGCTCCTTTTGTATCTTGGAGCACACTTCATCTAGGCTGGGAAGATTGTCTGCCCTAAGGAGGTGCTTAATGAGATCCTTGTAAGTTGGATTTAAGGTCAATAGCAGACCAAAGACCTTGTCTTGTTCGCGCCTCTCATTTAACACCAAAGGATCAATCGTGCTTGGCCTTAACATTTCTAGTTCAGCCCACAATGATCTGAATTTGCCAAAGTGCTTTGTAAACTCCAAATCTTCTTGGCTTAGATCATTGATAGCCTTCTTGACTTCATAGATTCTGCTCAAGTTTGAAGTATTCCCATACACGGTTTGAAGAGTATCCCACAATTCCTTTGCATTTTCACAGTAGGAGTAGGCTTCAAGGATGGATGCTTCAAGAGAGTTCTGGATGATTCCGAGCACCATTTGGTCCTCTTGGAACCACTTATCTTCATAATTACCGATGGCTTCTTCTCCATCTTTTGGATCTTGGACTTTCAAGACATGGCTCCAAAGCCCACGACCACATAGGGCTGTTCTTATCATTCTTGACCACAGCAAATAGTTGACACCCTTCAAGATGACTGGAATAACAATTGGTTTAGAATTTTCCATGGTGTTTCAAAATTTATTCACCGGATAATTCTATTAACCAGAGGATTAAGAGATTTTCTCAAGAAAATATTAGAGAAGCTTCAAGAAATACACTTTTCCAGCCTTTTCACAACTCAAGAGTCAATGACTTTGAGGACTAAGTCTCAGAGTGAAAAAGGATTGACAAAGAGTATTCCCAGAATTTTAGAGTGAAAAAGAAAATTTTAGAGAACCTTCAAGAAATACACTTTTTCAGCCTTTTCACAACTCAAGAGTCAATGACTTTGAGGACTAAGTCTCAGAGTGAAAAAAGATTGACAAAGAATATTCCCAGAATTTTAAAGGAAGAGATTTGAAAATGGGATAACAAGAGCTTGATTTAGTTAAGAACCTTGCTCTGATACCATGTTGAATTTGCGGAATAGAAGATTAGAGAGTTTGAGAGTGCTTGAAAGAGAAACAATAGAATGAGAGATAAAGAGAAGTTTCCATTAGAATTGAGTGAGTGTTACAAAGGGTGTACAACATGTATATATAGAGGAGAGCCACGAAATTAGGAGGTGAAGAAGGGTTTCACAACATTCAATTTCCCTCCAATCTCTTTTTTGAAATTCAAACACATCTCCTTCCTTTTCACACTTCCCGAGACACCCACTTTTGCACCCAAAGTCTTCACCCTTCTAGAAGACTTCTTAATGGGCTTGCATATGTTGAATAAGGCCTCTTCTCTTCTTTGGGTCTTAAGCTAATGTATTCTCTCATTATTCAACAGTTCCAACAATGGAGTGAAGGTGGATTGATGTGGTGAACCACAAAAATTGTGAAAGCTTCTTGATACAACCAGAACTTCAACACCGAGCTAGGCCTCTCGGTGTGGAGGCTTTTGGCTTGAATAACTCAAGAACAAAAAAGAAGAAAAACTCTTCCGCATTTGATTTTTAGTTGAAATCTAATCCTAATTAGTGTCTTTTTAAGGCCCTTATATATGAAAAGCCTTAAATCTAAAGTTTCCTTATTACACAAATGGCCCAAAGGACCAACATATACCTAAGTTAGATCCCCAAAGAATATATTAAACACTTTGAGAAATAAATAGAAAGAAAATGAAAACTTATTAGCTGAATGTCTTCAAAGGGATAGGGTCTTCCCTTCCTTGCTTCCCAAGCTTGGCATGGAGTATTTCCAAGCTGAATAACCAGTTGGATAATGTGGAGATGCACTAGATCTTACTGCCTCGTTACAACCCCTCTGGTAAACCTTATCGGACAAACCGTAGTAGGTAAAAGAGTAAAGCTCCTTCTAATGACTTAGGGGTGTCTTCACACTTGTGTGATTGTAAAGACACAATGTCCTTGATTCCCAAATCAGGTTCAAGTCAAAGAGCTTCAAAGGTGGTTTAGAAGCTCTCACATGATCCAGATGGCGGAGTGAGCTCGAGCTTCATCCTTGGATGTCTTCTTCATATTTCACGGCTAGTCGGCTTCTGGAGATGGTCAGACGTGGACTCGAATCAGGTTTAGTGTCTGGATGTATAGAGAATCCTGTGGGGACCCAATCCCTTGTATATGCGCGCTCCCGTCCTTCTTTCGTACGCGCCTGGGCTGGCGGCCTATCATCCCTTCCCACTTCTAGAATTATCATCCTCAAAACTTGCCCACGCCCTATATAGAAACGAAAAAACCTAGCAGGAAGCTTCTTCCTCAAGGGTTGATCCGGATATGGAGCTGAGAATTGGAGAGGTTCTCAGTCTAATCTTAAGCTGAATAATGGATTGAAGCAGAGGTTTCCTGCTAGGAAACCTAGAGAGATGCTCGATCTAGGTTCCAACAATGGAGTGAAGGTGGATTGATGTGGGGAACCACAAAAATTGTGAAAGCTTCTTGATACAACCAGACCTTCAACACCGAGCTAGGCCTCTCGGTGTGGAGGCTTTAGGCTCGAATAACTCAAGAACAAGAAAGAAGAAAAACTCTTCCGCATTTGATTTTTAGTTTAAATCTAATCCTAATTATTGTCTTTTTAAGTCCCTTAAGTCTGAAGTTTTCTTATTACACAAATGGCCCAAAGGACCAACATATACCTAAGTTGGACCCCCAAAGAATATATTAAATACTTTGGGAAATAAATAGAAAGAAAATGAAGAGTTATTAGCTGAATGTCTTCATAAGGGATAGGGTCTTCCCTTCCTTGCTTCCCAAGCTTGGTATGGAGTATTTCCAAGCTGAATAACCAGAGGGATAAAGTGGAGATGCACTAGATCTTACTGCCTCGTTACAACCCCTCTGGTAAACCTTATCGGACAAACCGTAGTAGGTAAAAGAGTAAAGCTCCTTCTAATGACTTAGGGGTGTCTTCACACTTGTGTGATTGTGAAGACACAATGTCCTTGATTCCCAAATCAGGTTCAAGTCAAAGAGCTTCAAAGGTGGTTTAGAAGCTCTCACATGATCCAGATGGCGGGGTGAGCTCAAGCTTCATCCATGGATGTCTTCTTCATATTTCACGGCTAGTCGGCTTCTGGAGATGGTCAGACGTGGACTCGAATTAGGTTTAGTGTCTGGCTGTATAGAGAATCCTGTGGGGACCCAATCCCTTGTATATGCGCGCTTCAGTCCTTCTTTCGTACGCGCCTGGGCTGGCGGCCTATCATCCCTTCCCACTTCTAGAATTATCATCCTCAAAACATACCCACGCCCTATATAGAAATGAAATAACCTAGCTTGTTGCTTCTTCTTCAAGGGTTGATCAGGATATGGAGCTGAGAATTGGAGAGGTTTTTGTAGATTTTAGAGGATATGAAGATGATTTTAAGGGAGGAAGATTAGAAGATAGGAGTGATGAAGATGATGAATAGAAGTTTATAATTTCGTGTGTAATGTTTCCTTACAATCCCATACACATATATGCACGATTTACATGAATTATTGAGTGAAAAATATCTCACCAACACCTCTACACAAGTATAGGCGAGCCATGCTTCTCCCAACTGCTACCACCTACTCCTCTTTGCAACTTGCTCCATTTGTGCTGAGTGAGAAAAAACTGGTCTGCTTCTAACCAATTCAGTTCCTTCTCCACTTCTTGTTTGGTCTCATTTTAGTTGATCTTAGCTACTCATTGGTGCTTTATTTCATGTGCAATGCATGGTATACCTTCTCTTTTTACTTCTGAGCTTTCACCATATTCCAACACACTTGCTATACATGCTAACTCTTTCCCTTTGATATTGTCCCCTCTCCTTTCACGTGCACAGACCTTCACATCCATATTCTCAACACTCCCCCTCAAGATAGGCTGGTAGGGGTCCATTAAGCCGATCTTGCCATGGATGTATTCACAGATGCGTGAAGAAGTAGCCTTTGTAAATATATCCGCCATTTGTTCTCCACTCTTCACAAACTTGGGAACCACAACTCCCTCCTGAATCTTGTCTCGGATGAAATGACAATCCACCTCAATGTGTTTTGTCCTTTCATGAAACACCGGGTTTGAAGCTATGTATATTGCTGCTTGGTTATCACAATACAATGTCATTGGTTTGTCTTCTTGAACTCCCAAGTCATGTAGAAGCGCCTTCAGCCATATCATTTCTTTTGTGGCTTCTCTCATTGCTCTATACTCAGCTTCAACACTAGATAGAGAGATTACTTTTTGTTTTTTGCTTCTCCAGGTGACAAGATTCCCACCTACGAATGTACAATAACCGGTTGTAGACTTTCTATCTTGTCTATCCCCAGCCCAATCCGCATCAAAAAACGCTTCTACATCTGCTCTTCCATGACACTCTAGCCAAATACCTCTTCCTGGGTTTCCTTTTAGATATCTCAAGATCCTTTCAATCATTCTCCAATGGTGTGTTGTTGGCGCTTGCATGTGTTGACTTACTTTATTCACCGCAAAACAAATATCTGGCCTTGTTATGGTCAAATAGATTAGTTTACCAACTAACCTTTGGTACTGCTTGATGTCAGACCATATCTCCACGTTGCTCTCTTCTTGGTAACCTTCTTCAATAGGAGTCTTAGCCGGTTTACACCCAAGCTTCCCAGTTTCTTTTAGTAAGTCGATCACATACTTCCTTTGCGATATAAACATTCCCTTTTCCTCTCTGCTCATCTCAATTCCTAGGAAGTATTTGAGCTCTCCTAGGTTTTTTATATCAAACGTAGAGTTTAGATCCTCCGTAGTCCGTTTCATCTCCTCACAATCACTTCCCGTAACAATAATGTCATCCACGTAGATAAGCACCACAACTATCCCATTTTTGCTCCTTTTGGTAAAGAGAGAGTGATCCGCTTCAGATTTTACAAACCCTTTCTCCGACAGGCACCGGCTTAACCGTTGGTACCAAGCTCTAGGAGATTGTTTCAAGCCGTATATAGCCTTCTTTAATCTACATACTTGATCTGAACTTGCTCCATAACCTTGTGGAAGTTCCATAAACACTTCTTCTTCTAAATCCCCTTGTAAGAAAGCGTTTCTCACATCCATTTGCCACAAATTCCATGACAGATTAATGGCAATGGATAGTAGAACCCTCACCGAGTGCAACTTCGCTACTGGAGCAAAAGTTTCAGTATAATCTTCTCCATATACTTGTGTATATCCTTTTGCCACTAGTCTAGCTTTATACCTCTCAATTTCACCATTGCTCTTGTATTTGATAGTATACACCCATCTACATCCCACAAGTTTCTTCCCACTAGGCAATTTTGTCAAGTCCCAAGTATTATTTCTCAACATAGATGCAATCTCTTCCCTCATGGCATCAACCCATAACTTGTCCATGCTTGCTTCCTCATAAGAATTAGGTACTTTTCTATCAATAGTGCTCAGAAATGCCTGATGATCAGCTGGAGTATTAGAAACCGAGTAGTATTCTTCAATAGGATATCTTATGGCTATCTTCTCTTCTTGTGCGGTGTTATGCTTAAGGGACAAGAAGGAGACGCTGTCGCCTATAGGATCAGGATCTAAGCCTGCCGTACGCCCAGTACATCCCTCTCTTGTCCCAAGCACAACATCAGTTCCCATGTGATCTTGATAAGCCATAGCCATCCCATTGTAATACACTATAGTATTTTTCCAATTTTCAGGTCCGTGTCTTATCCTTTGGCTTCTTCTTAATTGAGGAGCTTGCACTTCTTCCACTTCTTCAGATTCTATCTCCCCCTCACCTCTTGTACTCTCCTCTTCTTTTACCAGTTCTGAGTCTAATGGTAAAGTATCCAGAACTATCGGAAGCTGCTCACTTTCTTCTACTTCTTCTTCACCCCTCTGCTCATTATCATCACTCTCCCGGCCATCTATGCTTTCCCAAATGCTTCTTAGAACTTGATCTCTATCTGCATTTGAGTCCATAATCTCATCTAAGTCTTCCCATTTCTTTTTTTCGAAGTAACCATACTCTTCCTCAAATTGCACCTCCCTTGACACATACATTCTATTAGTCTCCGGGTTAAGACATTTGTATCCTTTTTGAGTACTTGAGTATCCCACAAACACACACTTAATACTCTTTGGCTCTAACTTATTTCTTTGTGCCTCTGGAACAAGGACATAGCATCTACACCCAAAGACTCTCAAGTGATTGATACTCGGCTTCACACCATTCAAAACTTCAAATGGTGACTTGTAACTCAAGCTTTCAGTGGGTATGCGGTTGATTAAGTAAGCTGCCGCCATCACTGCATCTCCCCATAGATTCTTAGGAACTCCCCTATCAAACATCATGCTCCTAGCCACTTCTAACAAATGTCTATTCTTCCTCTCTGCTATCCCATTTTGTTGAGGTGTATAGGCGCAAGTTGTCTGATGTACTTGCGGAATAGAAGATTAGAGAGTTTGAGAGTGCTTGAAAGAGAAACAATAGAATGAGAGATAAAGAGAAGTTTCCATTAGAATTGATTAAGTGTTACAAAGGGTGTACAACATGTATATATAGAGGGGAGCCACGAAAATAGAAGGTGTAGAAGGGTTTCACAACATTAAATTTCCCTCCAATCTCTTATTTGAAATTCAAACACATCTCCTTCCTTTTCACACTTCCCGAGACACCCACTTGTGCACCCAAAGTCTTCACCCTTCTAGAAGACTTCTTAATGGACTTGCATATGTTGAATAAGGCCTCGTCTCTTCATTGGGTCTTAAGCTAATGTATTCTCTCTTTATTCAACACTCCCCCTCAAGCTTAACTGTAGAGAAACCAAAGGTTAAGCTTGGAACCATGATGACCCACCTCATTAAAAACCTTAGTATGGAAAACCTCATGGGACAAAACCATACTAAGGGAAAAAGAGTGTGGACTCCATGGCTAAGGAAATCATGGTCGAGACATATCTATGAGTCCAAGATTTGAATGGATGAACTCACACACTTTTAAACTCGCTGCCTTGGTAAAAATGTCTGCCAATTGTTCTGAACTCCTTGTAAAACATGGAAGAATGACCCTTTTCTCCACCATCTCTCGTACCTTGTGACAATCCACTTCAATATGTTTTGTCCTCTCATGGAACACTGAGTTGGACGCAATATGAATAGCAGCTTGGTTGTCACAATGCATTTGTTGAGAATATGGATGTGAAGGTCTGTGCACGTGAAAGGAGAGGGGACAATATCAAAGGGAAAGAGTTAGCATGTATAGCAAGTGTGTTGGAATATGGTGAAAGCTCAGGAGTAAAAAGAGAAGGTATACCATGCATTGCATATGAAATAAAGCACCAATGAGTAGCTAAGATCAACTAAAATGAGACCAAACAAGAAGTGGAGAAGGAACTGAATTGGTTAGAAGCAGACCAGTTTTTTCTCACTCAGCACAAGTGGAGCAAGTTGCAAAGAGGAGTAGGTGGGAGCAGTTGGGAGAAGCATGGCTCGCCTATACTTGTGTAGAGGTGTTGGTGAGATATTTTTCACTCAATAATTCATGTAAATCGTGCATATATGTGTATGGGATTGTAAGGAAACATTACACACGAAATTATAAACTTCTATTCATCATCTTCATCACTCCTATCTTCTAATCTTCCTCCCTTAAAATCATCTTCATATCCTCTAAAATCTACATGGTATCAGAGCACTTAAGGTCCTAAACAAGATCTTAAACTCATTCATATCTCTCAAACATTTCAAATCACTCTGTTTTTTTTCTGTTTCGTGTGTACTATTCACCAAAAATTTTAAGTCATGGAAAGCTCCAAGAATATGGTTCTACCAGTTATTCTCAAGGGGAATAACTATATTTTGTGGTCAAGGACCACAAAGACAGTCCTAAGAGGAAGAGGGCTGTGGGAGTATGTTGATAGCTTGGTGGGAAATGCTGAAGAAGGAAGGGCTGAAGAGGGCAGTATGATGGAGAGGAAGCGGGAGCAAGAAGATGCTCAAGTCTTGGCTGCACTTCAAAGCTCCCTTGAGCCATCTATTCTGGTGGCCTATTCATACTGTGAGAACTCCAAGGAGCTGTGGGAGACGCTCAAGGGAGTTTGTGGAGACATCTCAAACATTTCAAGGATCTTTGAGGTGAAGAAGGCATTGAATGACCTTCAGCAGAATGGGAAGGCGTTCAAGGACTTGTTTGGGGAGTTTAGAGGGTTGTGGGCAGAGCTGGAAATGCTTAGACCTACAACAAACGACCCAAAGGAGTTGAATGAGAGGAGAGAGCAAGATCAAGTGTTTGGTCTCTTACTCACACTTGATGACTCTTACAAGGGACTCATTCAGCATATCCTTCGATTTGAGAAGCTTCCAACATTAAATGAAGTGTGTCAACAAGTTCAGAAAGAGGAAGGTGCTAGAGTGTTGTTTAAACCCGCTAGTGAGATGGCGCATGTGGTGCAAAGAAGTTTTGGGCATGGAGAAAGGAGAGCTGTTGAGTGTAGCCATTGTAGGATGAAAGGGCACACTAAGGAGAAGTGCTGGACACTTTACCCGCACTTGAAACCAGCCCGGCTAAGAGGAAATGGCCAGGGAAGCAGTCAAGGCTCTAGGAACTTTGCGGGTGTAACTAGCATGGAAGGAGACCAATTGGTGAGGAAGAGCGATTTGGAGGGCCTCATCAAGAGTATCTCAAAGCTAGCGGAATCTGGTAAGGGTTTCTTTACCTCTAAGGCTAAGAGAAACGTGATAATAGATTCTGGAGCAAGTCATAATATGATTTGTGATGCTAAGTTGCTGGAGAATGTAGAACCGCATAAGGGTAGTGTTAGGATAGCAAACGGGAAAGAAGTTCCAATAGAGGGGGTTGGGGACTTAGAGGTGTTTGGGAAGAGAACTAAAGCCCTATATATCCCAGAATTTACTTCGAATTTGCTATCGGTTCATAAGGCAACTAAGGACTTGAATTGTAAAGTTGTTTTTGGAGTTAATGGTGTTGAGTTTCAGGATAATGAAACCAAAGATGCGATCGGATCAGGGGGTGTGAAAGATGGTCTGTACATATTGAATAAAAAGGATAAAGAGTTGAAAGCGCTTGCGGTCAGTTCGGTTGGATCAAGCCCTTTATGGCATTCTCGCCTTGGTCACCCAAGTCACAAGGTGCTCAGCATGGTCTTGCCCAACCATTCAGTACCCAAGGAGGCGTGTGAAGCATGTATTTTGGGGAAGCATTGTAGGAAAGTGTTTCCAGAATCTACTACTATGTATAAGAAGTCTTTTGAGTTAATACACTCTGATGTATGGTCTGCTCCGTGTACTTCAAGAGATCAATATAAGTACTTTGTTTCCTTCATCGATCAAAAATCAAAGTATACATGGGTAACATTGATGCGCTCTAAGGATCAAGTGCTTGAATCATTTCAGAACTTCTATAACTATGTGCTCAATCAGTATGATACCAAGATTAAGATACTAAGAAGTGATAATGGCGGAGAATACATGAGCATACAGTTTAGGGAGTTTGTGAATGAGAAAGGGATAGTACATCAGACAACTTGCGCCTATACACCTCAACAAAATGGGATAGCAGAGAGGAAGAATAGACATTTGTTAGAAGTGGCTAGGAGCATGATGTTTGATAGGGGAGTTCCTAAGAATCTGTGGGGAGATGCAGTGATGGCGGCAGCTTACTTAATCAACCGCATACCCACTGAAAGCTTGAGTTACAAGTCACCATTTGAAGTTTTGAATGGTGTGAAGCCGAGTATCAATCACTTGAGAGTCTTTGGGTGTAGATGCTATGTCCTTGTTCCAGAGGCACAAAGAAATAAGTTAGAGCCAAAGAGTATTAAGTGTGTGTTTGTGGGATACTCAAGTACTCAAAAAGGATACAAATGTCTTAACCCGGAGACTAATAGAATGTATGTGTCAAGGGAGGTGCAATTTGAGGAAGAGTATGGTTACTTCGAAAAAAAGAAATGGGAAGACTTAGATGAGATTATGGACTCAAATGCAGATAGAGATCAAGTTCTAAGAAGCATTTGGGAAAGCATAGATGGCCGGGAGAGTGATGATAATGAGCAGAGGGGTGAAGAAGAAGTAGAAGAAAGTGAGCAGCTTCCGATAGTTCCGGATACTTTACCATTAGACTCAGAACTGGTAGAAGAAGAGGAGAGTACAAGAGGTTAGGGGGAGATAGAATCTGAAGAAGTGGAAGAAGTGCAAGCTCCTCAATTAAGAAGAAGCCAAAGGATAAGACACGGACCTGAAAATTGGAAAAATACTAGAGTGTATTACAATGGGATGGCTATGGCTTATCAAGATCACATGGGAACTGATGTTGTGCTTGGGACAAGAGAGGGATGTACTGGGCGTACGGCAGGCTTAGATCCTGATCCTATAGGCGACAGCGTCTCCTTCTTGTCCCTTAAGCATAACACCGCACAAGAAGAGAAGATAGCCATAAGATATCCTATTGAAGAATACTACTCGGTTTCTAATACTCCAGCTGATCATCAGGCATTTCTGAGCACTATTGATAGAAAAGTACCTAATTCTTATGAGGAAGCAAGCATGGACAAGTTATGGGTTGATGCCATGAGGGAAGAGATTGCATCTATGTTGAGAAATAATACTTGGGACTTGACAAAATTGCCTAGTGGGAAGAAACTTGTGGGATGTAGATGGGTGTATACTATCAAATACAAGAGCAATGGTGAAATTGAGAGGTATAAAGCTAGACTAGTGGCAAAAGGATATACACAAGTATATGGAGAAGATTATACTGAAACTTTTGCTCCAGTAGCGAAGTTGCACTCGGTGAGGGTTCTACTATCCATTGCCATTAATCTGTCATGGAATTTGTGGCAAATGGATGTGAGAAACGCTTTCTTACAAGGGGATTTAGAAGAAGAAGTGTTTATGGAACTTCCACAAGGTTATGGAGCAAGTTCAGATCAAGTGTGTAGATTAAAGAAGGCTATATACGGCTTGAAACAATCTCCTAGAGCTTGGTACCAACGGTTAAGCCGGTGCCTGTTGGAGAAAGGGTTTGTAAAATCTGAAGCGGATCACTCTCTCTTTACCAAAAGGAGCAAAAATGGGATAGTTGTGGTGCTTATCTACGTGGATGACATTATTGTTACGGGAAGTGATTGTGAGGAGATGAAACGGACTAAGGAGGATCTAAACTCTACGTTTGATATAAAAGACCTAGGAGAGCTCAAATACTTCCTAGGAATTGAGATGAGCAGAGAGGAAAAGGGAATGTTTATATCGCAAAGGAAGTATGTGATCGACTTACTAAAAGAAACTGGGAAGCTTGGGTGTAAACCGGCTAAGACTCCTATTGAAGAAGGTTACCAAGAAGAGAGCAACGTGGAGATATGGTCTGACATCAAGCAGTACCAAAGGTTAGTTGGTAAACTAATCTATTTGACCATAACAAGGCCAGATATTTGTTTTGCGGTGAATAAAGTAAGTCAACACATGCAAGCGCCAACAACACACCATTGGGGAATGATTGAAAGGATCTTGAGATATCTAAAAGGAAACCCAGGAAGAGGTATTTGGCTAGAGTGTCATGGAAGAGCAGATGTAGAAGCGTTTTTTGATGCGGATTGGGCTGGGGATAGACAAGATAGAAAGTCTACAACCGGTTATTGTACATTCGTAGGTGGGAATCTTGTCACCTGGAGAAGCAAAAAACAAAAGGTAATCTCTCTATCTAGTGCTGAAGCTGAGTATAGAGCAATGAGAGAAGCCACAAAAGAAATGATATGGCTGAAGGCGCTTCTACATGACTTGGGAGTTCAAGAAGACAAACCAATGACATTGTATTGTGATAACCAAGCAGCAATACACATAGCTTCAAACCCGGTGTTTCATGAAAGGACAAAACACATTGAGGTGGATTGTCATTTCATCCGAGACAAGATTCAGGAGGGAGTTGTGGTTCCCAAGTTTGTGAAGAGTGGAGAACAAATGGCGGATATATTTACAAAGGCTACTTCTTCACGCATCTGTGAATACACCCATGGCAAGATCGGCTTAATGGACCCCTACCAGCCTATCTTGAGGGGGAGTGTTGAGAATATGGATGTGAAGGTCTGTGCACGTGAAAGGAGAGGGGACAATATCAAAGGGAAAGAGTTAGCATGTATAGCAAGTGTGTTGGAATATGGTGAAAGCTCAGGAGTAAAAAGAGAAGGTAT
This sequence comes from Cardamine chenopodiifolia, assembly GCA_963922655.1. NCBI lineage: Eukaryota > Viridiplantae > Streptophyta > Magnoliopsida > Brassicales > Brassicaceae > Cardamine > Cardamine chenopodiifolia. Next base: position 7,845,743 of record OZ000486.1, on the reverse strand, counting down.
ACCATGCATTGCACATGAAATAAAGCACCAATGAGTAGCTAAGATCAACTAAAATGAGACCAAACAAGAAGTGGAGAAGGAACTGAATTGGTTAGAAGCAGACCAGTTTTTTCTCACTCAGCACAAGTGGAGCAAGTTGCAAAGAGGAGTAGGTGGGAGCAGTTGGGAGAAGCATGGCTCGCCTATACTTGTGTAGAGGTGTTGGTGAGATATTTTTCACTCAATAATTCATGTAAATCGTGCATATATGTGTATGGGATTGTAAGGAAACATTACACACGAAATTATAAACTTCTATTCATCATCTTCATCACTCCTATCTTTTAATCTTCCTCCCTTAAAATCATCTTCATATCCTCTAAAATCTACAGCATTGTGATTGGATCTGGTGATTCAATGCCCAAATCCTAGAGAAGAGCTTTCAGCCATGTTAGCTCATTTGTGAGCTTCCTCATTGCTCTATACTCAGCTTCAGCACTTGAACATGACACAACCTTTTATTTCTTGCTCTTCCAAGTGACCAGGTTACCTCCAATGAATGTGCAATACCCAGTGGTGGATCTTCTATCCGTTTTGTCTCCAGCCCAGTCAGCATCACAATAACCCACAATTTCTGTACTTTTGTTACAACCCATCCAAATACCTTGACCTGGAACTCCTTTGAGATATTTGAGAATCCGATCCACCATGCTCCAATGGTGCACTTTTGGAGCTTGCATATGTTGACTCACCTGGTTCACAGCAAAACACAAATCAGGACGAGTTATGGTAAGATAAATCAACTTACCAACCATTCTCCGATATTGCTTGACATCTTCAAAAGGTTTATCTTCAAGCTCCCCCTCTCGTATGACTTTGTATCCTTCTTCTAAGGGAGTCTTTGCTGGTTTGGCTCCTAGCTTTCCTACCCCAGCCAATAGATCAAGAGTGTACTTCCTTTGGGATAAGAAGAGTCCTTCATTGGACCTATAGACTTCAATCCCTAGAAAATATTTCAACTCTCCAAGATCTTTAATATCAAACACAGATTTTAAATATGCTTTTGTATCTTTAATACCTACCTTGTCATTCCCAGAGATGATAATATCATCCACATAAATGAGAATGACTACAATACCTGCTTGGCTTTGCAAGGTGAAAAGTGTATGATCTGCCTCAGTCCATAGATTGCTTTCTTGAGTCTCAACACCTTTCCTGGTGCAATTGAGTCCTCCAAGCCTGGTGGTGGAGTCATGTAGACTTCATCCTCTAGTTCCCCTTGCAAGAATGCATTCTTGACGTCCATCTGCCAAAGATCCCATTCCAAGTTAGTAGCTAAGGATAAAATAACTCTTACCGTATGAAGTTTTGCCACAGGTGCAAATGTGTCAAGGTAGTCCTCTCCATAGGTTTGAGTAAATCCTCTAGCCACCAGCCTAGCCTTGTAACGCTCTATTTCTCCATCACTTCTATACTTGATAGTGAAGATCCATCTAGAGCTTACGGCCATCTTCCCTTTTGGCAGTTCAGCTTCATCCCAAGTGTGGTTGATTTCTATAGCTTTCTTTTCTTCACCAATAGCATCTCTCCATACTTTAAGCTCCTTGGCTTCTTCATAGGTTGTTGGAATCTCAGCTTCATCCAACTTGCCCATGTAGGCTTGATGTTCCAATGGGAAATGAGCTAGAGTGCAAACGGCTTGAATGGGATGAGCAACTGCCTTGTTGTTGTAGTACACTCGGGTTTGCTTCCAATGTTCTGGTCCAAACCTTTGTCTTGTACTTCTCCTTAAACCCTCTTCTTGATCTTGAACTTGAGGTTCTGGCCCTTCAAAGTCAGAATCTGAGGTTTGAGCTTCTTCTTGACTTTCCGGACTCCCTTCACTTTGATCATGAACCGCTTCATTGCGAACTTCTGATTCATTTTGATCATGAATTGTTGAGTCTTGTTGAGCCACTACTGGATCCTCTTGTTTATTGCCTCCCTCAGGATCAAAGGTGTATAGTTTCTTCATTTGATTGAGATGTATGTTCGATTTTAGAGATTATAAATGAGAGCTTTTGAGATAAACTAGAAGAAACACCATAGTAGAATATTAGAGAAGAATTTCTTATTGATCTTTGTGAATTACATAGCATATTTATAGGAGAATTACAAGGGAACCTAGGTTTAACTTTAATTTGAACCAGCCAATAGGAGAGTAGTCTTGGGAGCGCCCTTGACCATGCCAGCCTGTTCCAGCCTGGTTCCAGCCCCTTCCTTGACCAAATGGATAAGATGGAAGACCAAGGACAAGCCCCAATGCACCTGGACGCTCTAGTGACTTGGTGCATGATCCGAACATTGCCCAGCTTCTAGAAGACTCTAGAAGACTCTCCAAGACTCTCCAAGACTTCCTTAAACGTTCCGGAGGCTCCCTTAGGTCGTACGGTCTTGTATGGTCTTGTACGGCCTTGTACGGCCTTGTACGGACTTGTACGGACTTGTACGGATCCGTACGGACTTGTACGGATACCCAAATCCAACCATCTTCCCTAAGCTCCCTTGATGATAAGCTTGATTAATACTCCCCCTTAAACTTAGCCGGAGTGTTGGAATGAAGGCTAAGTTTGGGAACCGGGACTACCACCTCATTAAAAACCTTACCAAGGAAAACCCAGTGGGACAAAACCTTGGTAAGGGAAAAAGAGTGTGGTCTTCCCGGAACAGGCAAGTATTATCAAGGATGAGTAAGGTCTACTAACCCAAGTTTGCTGTGGATGTGGTTGCAAACTTTGAGGCTAGCAGCCTTGGTGAAGATGTCAGCCAACTGGTCTTCACTCTTGGTGTAACATGGAAGTATCACTCCTTCTATGATCTTCTCTCTAACTTTGTGGCAGTCAATCTCAATGTGCTTGGTCCTCTCGTGAAATACTGGATTGGTTGCTATATGAATGGCTGCCTGATTGTGACAATGCATTGTGATGGGACTTGAAGTTTCTATGCCAAGATCCTTGAGAAGAGCCTTCAACCAAACTAATTCATTTGTCAGCTTCCTCATTGCTCTATATTCTGACTCCGCACTTGAGCATGACACAACCTTCTGCTTCTTAGACTTCCAAGTTACTAGATTGCCTCCAATAAAAGTACAGTAGCCAGTTGTAGACTTCCTATCCATAGTGTCTCCCGCATAGTCCGCATCGCAGTATCCAACTATCTCAGTGTTGCCATTCTTCCCCATCCAAATTCCTTGGCCAGGTGAACCTTTTGATGTATCTCAATATTCTTTCCTGTAGATTTTAGAGGATATGAAGGTGATTCTAAGGGAGAAAGATTAGAAGATAGGAGTGATGAAGATGATGAATAGAAGTTTATAATTTCGTGTGTTATGTTTCCTTACAATCCCATACACATATATGCACGATTTACATGAATTATTGAGTGAAAAATATCTCACCAACACCTCTACACAAGTATAGGCGAGCCATGCTTCTCCCAACTGCTCCCACCTACTCCTCTTTGCAACTTGCTCCACTTGTGCTGAGTGAGAAAAAACTGGTCTGCTTCTAACCAATTCAGTTCCTTCTCCACTTCTTGTTTGGTCTCATTTTAGTTGATCTTAGCTACTCATTGGTGCTTTATTTCATGTGCAATGCATGGTATACCTTCTCTTTTTACTCCTGAGCTTTCACCATATTCCAACACACTTGCTATACATGCTAACTCTTTCCCTTTGATATTGTCCCCTCTCCTTTCACGTGCACAGACCTTCACATCCATATTCTCAACACTCCCCCTCAAGATAGGCTGGTAGGGGTCCATTAAGCCGATCTTGCCATGGATGTATTCACAGATGCGTGAAGAAGTAGCCTTTGTAAATATATCCGCCATTTGTTCTCCACTCTTCACAAACTTGGGAACCACAACTCCCTCCTGAATCTTGTCTCGGATGAAATGACAATCCACCTCAATGTGTTTTGTCCTTTCATGAAACACCGGGTTTGAAGCTATGTGTATTGCTGCTTGGTTATCACAATACAATGTCATTGGTTTGTCTTCTTGAACTCCCAAGTCATGTAGAAGCGCCTTCAGCCATATCATTTCTTTTGTGGCTTCTCTCATTGCTCTATACTCAGCTTCAGCACTAGATAGAGAGATTACCTTTTGTTTTTTGCTTCTCCAGGTGACAAGATTCCCACCTACGAATGTACAATAACCGGTTGTAGACTTTCTATCTTGTCTATCCCCAGCCCAATCCGCATCACAAAACGCTTCTACATCTGCTCTTCCATGACACTCTAGCCAAATACCTCTTCCTGGGTTTCCTTTTAGATATCTCAATATCCTTTCAATCATTCCCCAATGGTGTTTTGTTGGCGCTTGCATGTGTTGACTTACTTTATTCACCGCAAAACAAATATCTGGCCTTGTTATGGTCAAATAGATTAGTTTACCAACTAACCTTTGATACTGCTTGATGTCAGACCATATCTCCACGTTGCTCTCTTCTTGGTAACCTTCTTCAATAGGAGTCTTAGCCGGTTTACACCCAAGCTTCCCAGTTTCTTTTAGTAAGTCGATCACATACTTCCTTTGCGATATAAACATTCCCTTTTCCTCTCTGCTCATCTCAATTCCTAGGAAGTATTTGAGCTCTCCTAGGTCTTTTATATCAAACGTAGAGTTTAGATCCTCCTTAGTCCGTTTCATCTCCTCACAATCACTTCCCGTAACAATAATGTCATCCACGTAGATAAGCACCACAACTATCCCATTTTTGCTCCTTTTGGTAAAGAGAGAGTGATCCGCTTCAGATTTTACAAACCCTTTCTCCAACAGGCACCGGCTTAACCGTTGGTACCAAGCTCTAGGAGATTGTTTCAAGCCGTATATAGCCTTCTTTAATCTACACACTTGATCTGAACTTGCTCCATAACCTTGTGGAAGTTCCATAAACACTTCTTCTTCTAAATCCCCTTGTAAGAAAGCGTTTCTCACATCCATTTGCCACAAATTCCATGACAGATTAATGGCAATGGATAGTAGAACCCTCACCGAGTGCAACTTCGCTACTGGAGCAAAAGTTTCAGTATAATCTTCTCCATATACTTGTGTATATCCTTTTGCCACTAGTCTAGCTTTATACCTCTCAATTTCACCATTGCTCTTGTATTTGATAGTATACACCCATCTACATCCCACAAGTTTCTTCCCACTAGGCAATTTTGTCAAGTCCCAAGTATTATTTCTCAACATAGATGCAATCTCTTCCCTCATGGCATCAACCCATAACTTGTCCATGCTTGCTTCCTCATAAGAATTAGGTACTTTTCTATCAATAGTGCTCAGAAATGCTTGATGATCAGCTTGAGTATTAGAAACCGAGTAGTATTCTTCAATAGGATATCTTATGGCTATCTTCTCTTCTTGTGCGGGGTTATGCTTAAGGGACAAGAAGGAGACGCTGTCGCCTATAGGATCAGGATCTAAGCCTGCCGTACGCCCAGTACATCCCTCTCTTGTCCCAAGCACAACATCAGTTCCCATGTGATCTTGATAAGCCATAGCCATCCCATTGTAATACACTCTAGTATTTTTCCAATTTTCAGGTCCGTGTCTTATCCTTTGGCTTCTTCTTAATTGAGGAGCTTGCACTTCTTCCACTTCTTCAGATTCTATCTCCCCCTAACCTCTTGTACTCTCCTCTTCTTCTACCAGTTCTGAGTCTAATGGTAAAGTATCCGGAACTATCGGAAGCTGCTCACTTTCTTCTACTTCTTCTTCACCCCTCTGCTCATTATCATCACTCTCCCGGCCATCTATGCTTTCCCAAATGCTTCTTAGAACTTGATCTCTATCTGCATTTGAGTCCATAATCTCATCTAAGTCTTCCCATTTCTTTTTTTCGAAGTAACCATACTCTTCCTCAAATTGCACCTCCCTTGACACATACATTCTATTAGTCTCCGGGTTAAGACATTTGTATCCTTTTTGAGTACTTGAGTATCCCACAAACACACACTTAATACTCTTTGGCTCTAACTTATTTCTTTGTGCCTCTGGAACAAGGACATAGCATCTACACCCAAAGACTCTCAAGTGATTGATACTCGGCTTCACACCATTCAAAACTTCAAATGGTGACTTGTAACTCAAGCTTTCAGTGGGTATGCGGTTGATTAAGTAAGCTGCCGCCATCACTGCATCTCCCCACAGATTCTTAGGAACTCCCCTATCAAACATCATGCTCCTAGCCACTTCTAACAAATGTCTATTCTTCCTCTCTGCTATCCCATTTTGTTGAGGTGTATAGGCGCAAGTTGTCTGATGTACTATCCCTTTCTCATTCACAAACTCCCTAAACTGTATGCTCATGTATTCTCCGCCATTATCACTTCTTAGTATCTTAATCTTGGTATCATACTGATTGAGCACATAGTTATAGAAGTTCTGAAATGATTCAAGCACTTGATCCTTAGAGCGCATCAATGTTACCCATGTATACTTTGATTTTTGATCGATGAAGGAAACAAAGTACTTATATTGATCTCTTGAAGTACACGGAGCAGACCATACATCAGAGTGTATTAACTCAAAAGACTTCTTATACATAGTAGTAGATTCTGGAAACACTTTCCTACAATGCTTCCCCAAAATACATGCTTCACACGCCTCCTTGGGTACTGAATGGTTGGGCAAGACCATGCTGAGCACCTTGTGACTTGGGTGACCAAGGCGAGAATGCCATAAAGGGCTTGATCCAACCGAACTGACCGCAAGCGCTTTCAACTCTTTATCCTTTTTATTCAATATGTACAGACCATCTTTCACACCCCCTGATCCGATCGCATCTTTGGTTTCATTATCCTGAAACTCAACACCATTAACTCCAAAAACAACTTTACAATTCAAGTCCTTAGTTGCCTTATGAACCGATAGCAAATTCGAAGTAAATTCTGGGATATATAGGGCTTTAGTTCTCTTCCCAAACACCTCTAAGTCCCCAACCCCCTCTATTGGAACTTCTTTCCCGTTTGCTATCCTAACACTACCCTTATGCGGTTCTACATTCTCCAGCAACTTAGCATCACAAATCATATTATGACTTGCTCCAGAATCTATTATCACGTTTCTCTTAGCCTTAGAGGTAAAGAAACCCTTACCAGATTCCGCTAGCTTTGAGATACTCTTGATGAGGCCCTCCAAATCGCTCTTCCTCACCAATTGGTCTCCTTCCATGCTAGTTACACCCGCAAAGTTCCTAGAGCCTTGACTGCTTCCCTGGCCATTTCCTCTTAGCCGGGCTGGTTTCAAGTGCGGGTAAAGTGTCCAGCACTTCTCCTTAGTGTGCCCTTTCATCCTACAATGGCTACACTCAACAGCTCTCCTTTCTCCATGCCCAAAACTTCTTTGCACCACATGCGCCATCTCACTAGCGGGTTTAAACAACACTCTAGCACCTTCCTCTTTCTGAACTTGTTGACACACTTCATTTAATGTTGGAAGCTTCTCAAATCGAAGGATATGCTGAATGAGTCCCTTGTAAGAGTCATCAAGTGTGAGTAAGAGACCAAACACTTGATCTTGCTCTCTCCTCTCATTCAACTCCTTTGGGTCGTTTGTTGTAGGTCTAAGCATTTCCAGCTCTGCCCACAACCCTCTAAACTCCCCAAACAAGTCCTTGAACGCCTTCCCATTCTGCTGAAGGTCATTCAATGCCTTCTTCACCTCAAAGATCCTTGAAATGTTTGAGATGTCTCCATAAACTCCCTTGAGCGTCTCCCACAGCTCCTTGGAGTTCTCACAGTATGAATAGGCCACCAGAATAGATGGCTCAAGGGAGCTTTGAAGTGCAGCCAAGACTTGAGCATCTTCTTGCTCCCGCTTCCTCTCCATCATACTGCCCTCTTCAGCCCTTCCTTCTTCAGCATTTCCCACCAAGCTATCAACATACTCCCACAGCCCTCTTCCTCTTAGGACTGTCTTTGTGGTCCTTGACCACAAAATATAGTTATTCCCCTTGAGAATAACTGGTAGAACCATATTCTTGGAGCTTTCCATGACTTAAAATTTTTGGTGAATAGTACACACGAAACAGAAAAAAAACAGAGTGATTTGAAATGTTTGAGAGATATGAACGAGTTTAAGATCTTGTTTAGGACCTTAAGTGCTCTGATACCATGTAGATTTTAGAGGATATGAAGGTGATTCTAAGGGAGAAAGATTAGAAGATAGGAGTGATGAAGATGATGAATAGAAGTTTATAATTTCGTGTGTTATGTTTCCTTACAATCCCATACACATATATGCACGATTTACATGAATTATTGAGTGAAAAATATCTCACCAACACCTCTACACAAGTATAGGCGAGCCATGCTTCTCCCAACTGCTCCCACCTACTCCTCTTTGCAACTTGCTCCACTTGTGCTGAGTGAGAAAAAACTGGTCTGCTTCTAACCAATTCAGTTCCTTCTCCACTTCTTGTTTGGTCTCATTTTAGTTGATCTTAGCTACTCATTGGTGCTTTATTTCATGTGCAATGCATGGTATACCTTCTCTTTTTACTCCTGAGCTTTCACCATATTCCAACACACTTGCTATACATGCTAACTCTTTCCCTTTGATATTGTCCCCTCTCCTTTCACGTGCACAGACCTTCACATCCATATTCTCAACATTTCCACCATGTTCCAATGATGCACTATTGGTTCCTTCATATGTTGGCTAACCTGATTCACAGCAAAACATAAGTCAGGCCGTGTAATAGTCAAATAGATGAGCTTACCAACTAGGCGCCGATATTGTGCTGGGTCTTCAAATGGCTTGTCAAGCGGATCATCTTCTTTCTCCCCCTTTCTCTTGACCTTGTAGCCATCTTCAAGTGGGGTCTTAGCTGGTTTGGATCCTAGCTTTCTTGTCTCCTGCAATAAATCAAGAGAATATTTCCTTTGTGATAGAAATAGGCCTTCCGAGGATCGGCATATCTCTATCCCTAGGAAATACTTAAGCTCTCCCAAGTCCTTGATATCAAAAACAGACTTAAGGAAGGATTTGGTTTCTTGAATCCCAACTTGATCACTATCTGAGATGATCAAGTCATCCACATAAACCAATACCACAATAAGCCCACGGGAGCTCTGGTGAGTGAACAAGGTATGGTCGGCTTCTGACCGGCTAAATCCTCGAGCAACAAGAGTGAAGCTCAGTTTATGATACCAGGCCCTTGGTGATTGCTTTAGACCATAAATTGCCTTTCTTAACCTTAGGACTTTTCCGGGGCTGATTGAGTGTTCTAATCCAGGTGGTGGAGTCATGTACACTTCTTCTTCCAATTCTCCTTGAAGAAAGTGTTGAATAATGAGAGAACACATTAGCTTAAGACCCAAAGAAGAGAAGAGGCCTTATTCAACATATGCAAGCCCATTAAGAAGTCTTCTAGAAGGGTGAAGACTTTGGGTGCACAAGTGGGTGTCTCGGGAAGTGTGAAAAGGAAGGAGATGTGTTTGAATTTCAAATAAGAGATTGGAGGGAAATTGAATGTTGTGAAACCCTTCTTCACCTCCTAATTTCGTGGCTCTTCTCTATATATACATGTTGCACACCCTTTGTAACACTCACTTAATTCTAATGGAAACTTCTCTTTATCTCTCATTCTATTGTTTCTCTTTCAAGCACTCTCAAACTCTCTAATCTTCTATTCCGCAAATTCAACATGGTATCAGAGCAAGGTTCTTAACTAAATCAAGCTCTTGTTATCCCATTTTCAAATCTCTTCCTTTAAAATTCTGGGAATACTCTTTGTCAATCCTTTTTCACTCTGAGACTTAGTCCTCAAAGTCATTGACTCTTGAGTTGTGAAAAGGCTGAAAAAGTGTATTTCTTGAAGGTTCTCTAAAATTTTCTTTTTCACTCTAAAATTCTGGGAATACTCTTTGTCAATCCTTTTTCACTCTGAGACTTAGTCCTCAAAGTCATTGACTCTTGAGTTGTGAAAAGGCTGGAAAAGTGTATTTTTTGAAGCTTCTTTAATATTTTCTTGAGAAAATCTCTTAATCCTCTGGTTAATAGAATTATCCGGTGAATAAATCTTGAAACACCATGGAAAATTCTAAACCAATTGTTATTCCAGTCATCTTGAAGGGTGTCAACTATTTGCTGTGGTCAAGAATGATAAGAACAGCCCTATGTGGTCGTGGGCTTTGGAGCCATGTCTTGAAAGGCCAAGATCCAAAAGATGGAGAAGAAGCCATCGGTAATTATGAAGATAAATGGTTCCAAGAGGACCAAATGGTGCTCGGAATCATCCAGAACTCTCTTGAAGCATCCATCCTTGAAGCCTACTCCTACTGTGAAAATGCAAAGGAATTGTGGGATACTCTTCAAACCGTGTATGGGAATACTTCAAACTTGAGCAGAATCTATGAAGTCAAGAAGGCTATCAATGATCTAAGCCAAGAAGATTTGGAGTTTACAAAGCACTTTGGCAAATTCAGATCATTGTGGGCTGAACTAGAAATGTTAAGGCCAAGCACGATTGATCCTTTGGTGTTAAATGAGAGGCGCGAACAAGACAAGGTCTTTGGTCTGCTATTGACCTTAAATCCAACTTACAAGGATCTCATTAAGCACCTCCTTAGGGCAGACAATCTCCTCAGCCTAGATGAAGTGTGCTCCAAGATACAAAAGGAGCAAGGATCTCATGGTCTATTTGGGGGAAAGGGTGAGCTGGTTATGGCTAACAAAGTAGAGCTGGGAGACGCCAACAAAGGATTTTACAAACCGTTGGGATCAAACCAGAACAAGAAAGTGGGATCAAATGCAATTTGTGAGCATTGCAAGAAAGAGGGGCACACAAAGGAAAAATGCTGGAAGCTCCATCCTCATCTAAAACCAAGCTGGTGGAAGGAACCAAGAGCTAATGTCTCCCAAGAAGTGGCTGAGAATCAGGCTGAGACATCCAAGAGGGCTGAAGAAGGAGAAATGAGAGCTTTGGTGCCATATCAACAAGAATCTGAATTTATGAGGAAATCAGATTTGGAAGCTCTCATCAAAGCCTTGAAAGAGGCTGGTAGGTCTGGTATGGTTTCTGGAAACTCTCTTCATGCTCAAAACATTTCAAAGCCTTTGATTGTAGATTCTGGTGCATCACATCATATGATAAGTGATGCACATCTAATGAATAACATAAAACCGGCTGTAGGTAATGTCATTATAGCAAATGGAGATAGTATTCCAATTGATGGAGTAGGAAATCTTAGGTTATTTGGAAAAGATTCAAATGCCTTCTACATGCCTAAGTTTACTTCAAATTTGTTATCCGTAAAGAAAGTTACATCTGATTTGAATTGTTATGCTATATTTGGTCCTAATGATGTACACTTTCAGGATATTGAGACCATGAAACTACTCGGAAAAGGAGTAGCAAAGGAGGAGCTGTATGTTCTTGAAAATAACAAGCCGGACTCCAATTTATTTTGTAGTTTTAGTCTGAATGTTTCTAATGTTAGTAGTTCAATTTGGCATGCAAGGCTAGGTCATCCGCACTCTAGAGCATTAGAACTATTGTTGCCTAGGATTTCTTTCAAAAATGATGAATGTGAAGCTTGTATACTTGGCAAACATTGTAAATCTGTGTTTTCCAAGTCTCCAACTATCTATGAAAAGTGTTTTGATTTAATTCATTCTGATGTTTGGACCTCACCATGTGAATCTAGAGAACATCATAAATACTTTGTCACCTTTATAGATGAAAAATCAAAATATACATGGCTAACACTTCTTCCATCCAAAGATAGAGTTCTAGAAGCATTTAGAAATTTTCAAGCATATCTGACTAACCATTATAATGCCAAGATTAAAATTTTTAGATCAGATAATGGTGGAGAGTACACAAGCCATGCCTTCAAACAACACTTAGCAAACCATGGGATAGTCCATCAAACCAGCTGCCCATACACTCCTCAGCAAAATGGAGTTGCTGAAAGAAAGAATAGGCACTTAATGGAAGTGGCCCGGTCTATGATGTTCCACACAAGTGTTCCCAAGAGATTTTGGGGAGATGCTGTGGTTTCAGCATGCTATTTGATCAACCGAATGCCAACAAAAATTTTGGATGATCACTCTCCATTTGAGGTATTAAACAACTCTAAACCCGCCATTAACCACTTACGTGTGTTTGGGTGTGTTTGTTTTGTATTAATCCCAGGAGAACAAAGAAACAAGTTGGAAGCTAAAAGTGTGAAGAGCCTGTTCATTGGATACTCCACAACACAAAAAGGTTACAAATGCTTTGTTCCGGAAACAAGAAAGATTCTAGTCTCAAGGGACGTGAAGTTTGTTGAAACGAAAGGGTTCTATGATGAGAAGAACTGGAAAGAATTGGAGAATCTATCATCCTCATCATCAGACCGAGCTAGCAATTTGAGAAAAATCTTGGAGAACCTTGGATTACATCAGCCAGAAGCTAGTACAAGCACATCTCAATCAAATGAAGAAACTATACCCTTTGATCCTGAGGGAGGCAATAAACAAGAGGATCCAGTAGTGGCTCAACAAGACTCAACAATTTATGATCAAAATGAATCAGAAGTTCGCAATGAAGCGGTTCATGATCAAAGTGAAGAGAGTCCGGAAAGTCAAGAAGAAGCTCAAACCTCAGATTCTGACTTTGAAGGGCCAGAACCTCAAGTTCAATATCAAGAAGGGGGTTTAAGGAGAAGTACAAGACAAAGGTTTGGACCAGAACATTGGAAGCAAACCCGAGTGTACTACAACAACAAGGCAGTTGCTCATCCCATTCAAGCTGTTTGCACTCTAGCTCATTTCCCATTGGAACATCAAGCCTACATGGGCAAGTTAGATGAAGCTGAGATTCCAACAACCTATGAAGAAGCCAAGGAGCTTAAAGTATGGAGAGATGCTATTGGTGAAGAAAAGAAAGCTATGGAAATCAACCACACTTGGGATGAAGCTGAACTACCAAAAGGGAAGAAGGCCGTAAGCTCTAGATGGATCTTCACTATCAAGTATAGAAGTGATGGAGAAATAGAGCGTTACAAGGCTAGGCTGGTGGCTAGAGGATTCACTCAAACCTATGGAGAGGACTACCTTGACACATTTGCACCTGTGGCAAAACTTCATACGGTAAGAGTTATTTTATCCTTAGCTACTAACTTGAAATGGGATCTTTGGCAGATGGACGTCAAGAATGCATTCTTGCAAGGGGAACTAGAGGATGAAGTTTACATGACTCCACCACCAGGCTTGGAGGACTCAATTGCACCAGGAAAGGTGTTGAGACTCAAGAAAGCAATCTATGGACTGAAGCAATCTCCTCGAGCATGGTACCACAAGTTGAGTACAACACTCAAGAGTAAAGGCTTCAAGAAGTCCGAGGCAGATCATACACTTTTCACCTTGCAAAGCCAAGAAGGTATTGTAGTCATTCTCATTTATGTGGATGATATTATCATCTCTGGGAATGACAAGGTAGGTATTAAAGATACAAAAACATATTTAAAATCTGTATTTGATATTAAAGATCTTGGAGAGTTGAAATATTTTCTAGGGATTGAAGTCTATAGGTCCAATGAAGGACTCTTCTTATCCCAAAGGAAGTACACTCTTGATCTATTGGCTGGGGCAGGAAAGCTAGGAGCCAAACCAGCAAAGACTCCCTTAGAAGAAGGATACAAAGTCATACGAGAGGGGGAGCTTGAAGATAAACCTTTTGAAGATGTCAAGCAATATCGGAGAATGGTTGGTAAGTTGATTTATCTTACCATAACTCGTCCTGATTTGTGTTTTGCTGTGAACCAGGTGAGCCAACATATGCAAGCTCCAAAAGTGCATCATTGGAACATGGTGGATCGGATCCTCAAATATCTCAAAGGAGCTCCAGGTCAAGGCATTTGGATGGGTTGCAACAAAAGCACAGAAATTGTGGGTTATTGTGATGCTGACTGGGCTGGAGACAAAACGGATAGAAGATCCACCACTGGGTATTGCACATTCATTGGAGGTAACCTGGTCACTTGGAAGAGCAAGAAACAAAAGGTTGTGTCATGTTCAAGTGCTGAAGCTGAGTATAGAGCAATGAGGAAGCTCACAAATGAGCTAACATGGCTGAAAGCTCTTCTCAAGGATTTGGGCATTGAATCGGCAGATCCAATCACAATGCATTGTGACAACCAAGCTGCTATTCACATTGCGTCCAACTCAGTGTTCCATGAGAGGACAAAGCATATTGAAGTGGACTGTCACAAGGTGCGAGAGATGGTGGAGAAAAGGGTCATTCTTCCATGCTTTACAAGGAGTTCAGAACAATTGGCAGACATTTTTACCAAGGCAGCGAGTTTAAAAGTGTATGAGTTCATCCATTCAAAGCTTGGACTCATAGATATGTCTCGGCCGTGATTTCCTTAGCCATGGAGTCCACACTCTTTTTCCCTTAGTATGGTTTTGTCCCATGAGGTTTTCCATACTAAGGTTTTTAATGAGGTGGGTCATCATGGTTCCAAGCTTAACCTTTGATTTCTCTACGGTTAAGCTTGAGGGGGAGTGTTGAATAATGAGAGAACACATTAGCTTAAGACCCAAAGAAGAGAAGAGGCCTTATTCAACATATGCAAGCCCATTAAGAAGTCTTCTAGAAGGGTGAAGACTTTGGGTGCACAAGTGGGTGTCTCGGGAAGTGTGAAAAGGAAGGAGATGTGTTTGAATTTCAAATAAGAGATTGGAGGGAAATTGAATGTTGTGAAACCCTTCTTCACCTCCTAATTTCGTGGCTCTTCTCTATATATACATGTTGCACACCCTTTGTAACACTCACTTAATTCTAATGGAAACTTCTCTTTATCTCTCATTCTATTGTTTCTCTTTCAAGCACTCTCAAACTCTCTAATCTTCTATTCCGCAAATTCAACAGAAAGGCGTTCTTCACGTCCATTTGCCATAGATCCCATGATAGATTTGTGGCTAAGGACAAGATGACCCTAACTGTGTGAAGCTTTGCCACTGGCGCAAAAGTATCAATATAATCAGCTCCATATGTCTGGGTGAAACCTCTGGCTACCAATCTGGCTTTGTACCGCTCAATCTCCCCATTAGATTGATATTTGATTGTAAATACCCACTTGGAACTTATTGCCTTCTTTCCCTTTGGAAGCTCAGTTTCATCCCAAGTATGATTCTTATCCATTGCCCCTATCTCAGCATCCACAGCAGCTAACCATTCTTTGTGTTCTTTTGCTTCTTCATAGGAGCTCGGAATTTGGTGTTGATCAATCTTTCCAAGGAATGCTTTGTGTTCTGATGGCAAGAGGGCAAGAGAACAAACCGCTTGGAGAGAATGAGCCACGGCTTGGCTGTTGTAATAGACCCTTGTTTGTTTCCAATGATCTGGTCCATACTTCAGCCTTGTACTTCTTCTAAGCTGAGGAGCACTAATTTCTTCACTCTCATGGTCTTGACTAACCATTGGCTCCATTCCTCCAGTGGATTCTTCTTCATGATGAGCTTGGTCTTGATTACCATTATCCAAGTTGTTTGCTTCTTCTTCACTGTTATTTTCAGAATTTGGTCCTTCTTGTGGCTGATGATCTGGTTGCTCTTGATGAGAGTCTCTTGGAGCCGGATTTCCCAAATGATTGAGTAAGAACTCTAAGCTGGCGGTTCTATCTGAAGGAGAACGGGCTAGGTCTTTAATGCTATCCCAATTTTGTTTCTTGTCAAAGTACCCTTGGTTTTCTATGAACTTCACGTCTCTTGAAACCAGGGTACACTTCCGGATGGGGTCATAGCACTTATACCCCTTTTGAGTGGTAGAATAGCCTATGAATACACATCTTGTGCTTTTGGCTTCTAGTTTGTCCCTCTGAGTACCTGGGACAAATACAAAACACAAACACCCAAGAACTCGTAAGTGATTGATATAGGGTTTATTGTGATTTAAAACTTCAAAGGGAGAGACGTCCTTTAGGACTCTTGTTGGAATTCGGTTGATAAGATAGCAAGCCGTCATGACTGCATCTCCCCAGAAGTTTCTTGGCAAGTTGGAATGGAATATCATAGCTCTAGCTACTTCCATGAGATGTCTATTCTTTCTTTCAGCTACACCATTTTGTTGAGGTGTGTATGGGCAGCTCGTTTGGTGGATTATTCCATGCTTAGCTAGGTGTTCTTTGAATTTGTGGCTTGTATATTCCCCTCCATTATCCGTTCGAAGTACCTTAACATTTGTTTTGAATTGATTAGTAATGTAGTTCTGAAAATTAATGAAAGCGTCAAATACTCTATCTTTAGATGGCATTAAGGTGATCCAAGTGTATTTCGACTTTTCATCAATGAATTCACAAAATACTTATTATTATCTCTTGATAAACATGGGGAAGTCCATACATCCGAGTGGACCAAATCAAAACATTTTTCATATATGGTAGAGGACTTAGGAAATACACTTTTACAATGTTTTCCTAAAATACAAGACTCACAAACCGAGTTATTAAACAAAATATTAGGCAATATTATTTCCAAGGCACGCGAGTGAGGATGTCCCAATCTAGCGTGCCATATTGCATTAGAACTACTAGCTATGCATGAATTAAAACTTGATAAAGTAGGATTGCTTGAAGAATCTTCTAAGATGTATAAGTCTCCTTTTGTGTTTCCTTCTCCAAGAACCCTTCCGGTTTTAATATCCTGAAAATGGAAACTATTAGGCCCAAAGATAGCATAAGCATCAAGATCAGTAGTAGCTCTCTTAACCGATACAAGATTCGAAGTGAAAGATGGCATGTAGAAAGCTTGAGATTCTTTGTCAAATAGTTTTAAACTTCCTATTCCTTTAACCGGTATCCTATCACCATTAGCAATCACTACATTTCCACTAGCAGTTTTAATGTTACTAATCAAATTTGGATTACTAATCATGTGATGAGAAGCTCCAGAATCAATAACAAGAGAAGTGCTAGTCTTATTAGGTTTAGTAGAAAAGTATGTGATACCGGACTCCTTTAGTGCGGCGATGGATCGAATGAGTGCTTCTAAGTCTGACTTGCGCACCACGTCATTTGAATATGCTACCATGGCCATCTCATCTCCTTGCTTCAAGCTTTTGGTTTGAGGTTGTTTTGTTGAGTTTGATGAGCTTGGCGTTTCTTGTGCTTGATGAGCTTGGAACTTTCTTGGCTTGAATTCCCTTGGATGCCAATCTTTGGGCTTGAGATGTGGATGAAGGATCCAGCAATCCTCCTTTGTATGACCATCCTTCTTGCAATGATCGCATGTTTTCCTATTCTTGCCTTTGTAGCCTTGATTTGGTTGGTAATTGCCCTTATTGGCCATTGGGAGTTCTTGTTTACCACTAAAGAGACCAAAGGACCCTTGTTCCTTTTGAATTTGTGCACAAACTTCATCAAGTCTAGGGAGCTTCTCCGATCTTAAGATATGCTTTATGAGGTCGTTAAACGTCGGATTGAGTGTGAGAAGCAAACCGAAGACCTTATCTTGTTCTCTTCTTTCTTCAATGATTGAAAAATCCTTTGTGCTTGGACGTAACATCTCTAATTCAGCCCAAAGAGATCTAAATTTCCCAAAGTGTTGAGTAAATTCTAGATCCTCTTGATTGAGATTGTTGATTGCCCTTTTTACTTCGAAGACCCGGGTCAAGTTGGAGATGTTCCCGTAGACATTCTTTAGTGTATCCCAAAGCTCCTTTGCAGTGTCACAATAGGAGTATGCCTCTAGGATTGATGGGTCTAGTGAGTTTTGAAGGAGACCCAAAACCGTTTGGTCTTCTTGAAACCATTTGATTTCCTCCTCGGTCTTGGTCTCATTTTCTTCATCTTGTGTGTCTTCTTTAGGGTTTTGTGTGATCTCAATGTGTCTCCACAAACCTCTTCCACACAAAACAGTCTTAGTTGTTCTTGCCCACAGCAAGTAATTATTCCCTTTGAGGGTAACCGGAATGATCATGGTTTTTAGATTTTCCATGATTTTCTTGGTGTTTAATCACAAAGCTAGCAACTTTCTCAACTCAGCACCAATGGATTTGAGGAATTTCTCTCAGAGAGAAATGAGGCTAGCAACGTGAAAGGAAGAAAATGAAGTGAAAATCACAAAGCTAGCAACTTTCTCAACTCAGCACCAATGGATTTGAGGAATTTCTCTTAGAGAGAAATGAAGCTAGCAGCGTGAGAAAGGAGAAAATAAAGAAGAAAAACGTGGAGAATGAGTAGAAATGACAAGAACTGATGGAGAAATGATGGAGAAATGATGGAGAAATGATGGAGAAATGATGGAGAATGATGGAGAATAACCAAGAATAAAGCAGAATAGATAGGAGCAAGATCAATGCTCTGATACCATGTTCGATTTTAGAGATTATAAATGAGAGCTTTTGAGATAAACTAGAAGAAACACCATAGTAGAATATTAGAGAAGAATTTCTTATTGATCTTTGTGAATTACATAGCATATTTATAGGAGAATTACAAGGGAACCTAGGTTTAACTTTAATTTGAACCAGCCAATAGGAGAGTAGTCTTGGGAGCGCCCTTGACCATGCCAGCCTGTTCCAGCCTGGTTCCAGCCCCTTCCTTGACCAAATGGATAAGAAGGAAGACCAAGGACAAGCCCCAATGCACCTGGACGCTCTAGTGACTTGGTGCATGATCCGAACATTGCCCACCTTCTAGAAGACTCTAGAAGACTCTCCAAGACTCTCCAAGACTTCCTTAAACGTTCCGGAGGCTCCCTTAGGTCGTACGGTCTTGTACGGTCTTGTACGGCCTTGTACGGCCTTGTACGGCCTTGTACGGATCCATACGGACTTGTACGGACTTGTACGGATCCGTACGGACTTGTACGGACACCCAAATCCAACCATCTTCCCTAAGCTCCCTTGATGATAAGCTTGATTAATAATGTACTTGTACTAGCTTCTGGCTGATGTAATCCAAGGTTCTCCAAGATTTTTCTCAAATTGCTAGCTCGGTCTGATGATGAGGATGATAGATTCTCCAATTCTTTCCAGTTCTTCTCATCATAGAACCCTTTCGTTTCAACAAACTTCACGTCCCTTGAGACTAGAATCTTCCTTGTTTCCGGAACAAAGCATTTGTAACCTTTTTGTGTTGTGGAGTATCCAATGAACATGCTCTTCACACTTTTAGCTTCCAACTTGTTTCTTTGTTCTTCTGGGATTAATACAAAACAAACACACCCAAACACACGTAAGTGGTTAATGGCGGGTTTAGAGTTGTTTAATACCTCAAATGGAGAGTGATCATCCAAAATTTTTGTTGGCATTCGGTTGATCAAATAACATGCTGAAACCACAACATCTCCCCAAAATCTCTTGGGAACACTTGTGTGGAACATCATAGACCGGGCCACTTCCATTAAGTGCCTATTCTTTCTTTCAGCAACTCCATTTTGCTGAGGAGTGTATGGGCAGCTGGTTTGATGGACTATCCCATGGTTTGCTAAGTGTTGTTTGAAGGCATGGCTTGTGTACTCTCCACCATTATCTGATCTAAAAATTTTAATCTTGGCATTATAATGGTTAGTCACATATGCTTGAAAATTTCTAAATGCTTCTAGAACTCTATCTTTGGATGGAAGAAGTGTTAGCCATGTATATTTTGATTTTTCATCTATGAAGGTGACAAAGTATTTATGATGTTCTCTAGATTCACATGGTGAGGTCCAAACATCAGAATGAATTAAATCAAAACACTTTTCATAGATAGTTGGAGACTTGGAAAACACAGATTTACAATGTTTGCCAAGTATACAAGCTTCACATTCATCATTTTTGAAAGAAATCCTAGACAACAATAGTTCTAATGTTCTAGAGTGCGGATGACCTAGCCTTGCATGCCAAATTGAACTACTAACATTAGAAATATTCAGACTAAAACTACAAAATAAATTGGAGTCCAGCTTGTTATTTTCAAGAACATACAGCTCCTCCTTTGCTACTCCTTTTCCGAGTAGATTCATGGTCTCAATATCCTGAAAGTGGACATCATTAGGACCAAATATAGCATAACAATTCAAATCAGATGTAACTTTCTTTACGGATAACAAATTTGAAGTAAACTTAGGCATGTAGAAAGCGTTTGAATCTTTTCCAAATAACCTAAGATTTCCTACTCCATCAATAGGAATACTATCTCCATTTGCTATAATGACATTACCTACAGCCGGTTTTATGTTATTCATTAGATGTGCATCACTTATCATATGATGTGATGCACCAGAATCTACAATCAAAGGCTTTGAAATGTTTTGAGCATGAAGAGAGTTTCCAGAAACCATACCAGACCTACCAGCCTCTTTCAAGGCTTTGATGAGAGCTTCCAAATCTGATTTCCTCACAAATTCAGATTCTTGTTGATATGGCACCAAAACTCTCATGTCTCCTACTTCAGCCTTCTTGGATGTCCCAGCCTGATTCCCAGCCACTTCTTGGGAGACATTAGCTCTTGGTTCCTTCCACCAGCTTGGTTTTAGATGAGGATGGAGCTTCCAGCATTTTTCCTTTGTGTGCCCCTCTTTCTTGCAATGCTCACAGATTGCATTTGATCCCACTTTCTTGTTCTGGTTTGATCCCAACGGTTTGTAAAATCCTTTGTTGGCATCACCCAGCTCTACTTTGTTAGCCATAGCCAGCTCGCCCTTTCCCCCAAATAGACCATGAGATCCTTGTTCCTTTTGTATCTTGGAGAACACTTCATCTAGGCAGGGGAGATTGTCTGCCCTAAGCAGGTGCTTAATGAGATCCTTGTAAGTTGGATTTAAGGTCAATAACAGACCAAAGACCTTGTCTTGTTCGCGCCTCTCATTTAACACCAAAGGATCAATCGTGCTTGGCCTTAACATTTCTAGTTCAGCCCACAATGATCTGAATTTGCCAAAGTGCTTTGTAAACTCCAAATCTTCTTGGCTTAGATCATTGATAGCCTTCTTGACTTCATAGATTCTGCTCAAGTTTGAAGTATTCCCATACATGGTTTGAAGAGTATCCCACAATTCCTTTGCATTTTCACAGTAGGAGTAGGCTTCAAGAGAGTTCTGGATGATTCCGAGCACCATTTGGTCCTCTTGGAACCACTTATCTTCATAATTACCGATGGCTTCTTCTCCATCTTTTGGATCTTGTCCTTTCAAGACATGGCTCCAAAGCCCACGACCACATAGAGCTGTTCTTATCATTCTTGACCACAGCAAATAGTTGACACCCTTCAAGATGACTGGAATAACAATTGGTTTAGAATTTTCCATGGTGTTTCAAGATTTATTCACCGGATAATTCTATTAACCAGAGGATTAAGAGATTTGTTGAATAATGAGAGAATACATTAGCTTAAGACCCAAAGAAGAGAAGAGGCCTTATTCAACATATGCAAGCCCATTAAGAAGTCTTCTAGAAGGGTGAAGACTTTGGGTGCACAAGTGGGTGTCTCGGGAAGTGTGAAAAGGAAGGAGATGTGTTTGAATTTCAAATAAGAGATTGGAGGGAAATTGAATGTTGTGAAACCCTTCTTCACCTCCTAATTTCGTGGCTCTCCTCTATATATACATGTTGTACACCCTTTGTAACACTCACTCAATTCTAATGGAAACTTCTCTTTATCTCTCATTCTATTGTTTCTCTTTCAAGCACTCTCAAACTCTCTAATCTTCTATTCCGCAAATTCAACATGGTATCAGAGCAAGGTTCTTAACTAAATCAAGCTCTTGTTATCCCATTTTCAAATTCAACATTCTCAAGAAAATATTAGAGAAGCTTCAAGAAATACACTTTTCCAGCCTTTTCACAACTCAAGAGTCAATGACTTTGAGGACTAAATCTCAGAGTGAAAAAGGATTGACAAAGAGTATTCCCAGAATTTTAGAGTGAAAAAGAAAATTTTAGAGAACCTTCAAGAAATACACTTTTTCAGCCTTTTCACAACTCAAGAGTCAATGACTTTGAGGACTAAATCTCAGAGTGAAAAAGGATTGACAAAGAGTATTCCCAGAATTTTAGAGTGAAAAAGAAAATTTTAGAGAAGCTTCAA
This sequence comes from Cardamine chenopodiifolia, assembly GCA_963922655.1. Lineage (NCBI taxonomy): Eukaryota > Viridiplantae > Streptophyta > Magnoliopsida > Brassicales > Brassicaceae > Cardamine > Cardamine chenopodiifolia. The sequence goes on along the minus strand of OZ000486.1, from coordinate 7,823,715 downwards.
GAAATACACTTTTTCAGCCTTTTCACAACTCAAGAGTCAATGACTTTGAGGACTAAGTCTCAGAGTGAAAAAGGATTGACAAAGAATATTCCCAGAATTTTAAAAGAAGAGAATTTGAAAATAGGATAACAAGAGCTTGATTTAGTTAAGAACCTTGCTCTGATACCATGTTGAATTTGCGGAATAGAAGATTAGAGAGTTTGAGAGTGCTTGAAAGAGAAACAATAGAATGAGAGATAAAGAGAAGTTTCCATTAGAATTGATTAAGTGTTACAAAGGGTGTACAACATGTATATATAGAGGGGAGCCACGAAAATAGAAGGTGTAGAAGGGTTTCACAACATTAAATTTCCCTCCAATCTCTTATTTGAAATTCAAACACATCTCCTTCCTTTTCACACTTCCCGAGACACCCACTTGTGCACCCAAAGTCTTCACCCTTCTAGAAGACTTCTTAATGGACTTGCATATGTTGAATAAGGCCTCTTCTCTTCATTGGGTCTTAAGCTAATGTATTCTCTCTTTATTCAACAGTACTATCCCTTTCTCATTCACAAACTCCCTAAACTGTATGCTCATGTATTCTCCGCCATTATCACTTCTTAGTATCTTAATCTTGGTATCATACTGATTGAGCACATAGTTATAGAAGTTCTGAAATGATTCAAGCACTTGATCCTTAGAGCGCATCAATGTTACCCATGTATACTTTGATTTTTGATTGATGAAGGAAACAAAGTACTTATATTGATCTCTTGAAGTACACGGAGCAGACCATACATCAGAGTGTATTAACTCAAAAGACTTCTTATACATAGTAGTAGATTCTGGAAACACTTTCCTACAATGCTTCCCCAAAATACATGCTTCACACGCCTCCTTGGGTACTGAATGGTTGGGCAAGACCATGCTGAGCACCTTGTGACTTGGGTGACCAAGGCGAGAATGCCATAAAGGGCTTGATCCAACCGAACTGACCGCAAGCGCTTTCAACTCTTTATCCTTTTTATTCAATATGTACAGACCATCTTTCACACCCCCTGATCCGATCGCATCTTTGGTTTCATTATCCTGAAACTCAACACCATTAACTCCAAAAACAACTTTACAATTCAAGTCCTTAGTTGCCTTATGAACCGATAGCAAATTCGAAGTAAATTCTGGGATATATAGGGCTTTAGTTCTCTTCCCAAACACCTCTAAGTCCCCAACCCCCTCTATTGGAACTTCTTTCCCGTTTGCTATCCTAACACTACCCTTATGCGGTTCTACATTCTCCAGCAACTTAGCATTACAAATCATATTATGACTTGCTCCAGAATCTATTATCACGTTTCTCTTAGCCTTAGAGGTAAAGAAACCCTTACCAGATTCCGCTAGCTTTGAGATACTCTTGATGAGGCCCTCCAAATCGCTCTTCCTCACCAATTGGTCTCCTTCCATGCTAGTTACACCCGCAAAGTTCCTAGAGCCTTGACTGCTTCCCTGGCCATTTCCTCTTAGCCGGGCTGGTTTCAAGTGCGGGTAAAGTGTCCAGCACTTCTCCTTAGTGTGCCCTTTCATCCTACAATGGCTACACTCAACAGCTCTCCTTTCTCCATGCCCAAAACTTCTTTGCACCACATGCGCCATCTCACTAGCGGGTTTAAACAACACTCTAGCACCTTCCTCTTTCTGAACTTGTTGACACACTTCATTTAATGTTGGAAGCTTGTCAAATCGAAGGATATGCCGAATGAGTCCCTTGTAAGAGTCATCAAGTTTGAGTAAGAGACCAAACACTTGATCTTGCTCTCTCCTCTCATTCAACTCCTTTGGGTCGTTTGTTGTAGGTCTAAGCATTTCCAGCTCTGCCCACAACCCTCTAAACTCCCCAAACAAGTCCTTGAACGCCTTCCCATTCTGCTGAAGGTCATTCAATGCCTTCTTCACCTCAAAGATCCTTGAAATGTTTGAGATTTCTCCATAAACTCCCTTGAGCGTCTCCCACAGCTCCTTGGAGTTCTCACAGTATGAATAGGCCGCCAGAATAGATGGCTCAAGGGAGCTTTGAAGTGCAGCCAAGACTTGAGCATCTTCTTGCTCCTGCTTCCTCTCCATCATACTGCCCTCTTCAGCCCTTCCTTCTTCAGCATTTCCCACCAAGCTATCAACATACTCCCACAGCCCTCTTCCTCTTAGGACTGTCTTTGTGGTCCTTGACCACAAAATATAGTTATTCCCCTTGAGAATAACTGGTAGAACCATATTCTTGGAGCTTTCCATGACTTGAAATTTTTGGTGAATAGTACACACGAAACAAAAAAAAAACAGAGTGATTTGAAATGTTTGAGAGATATGAATGAGTTTAAGATCTTGTTTAGGACCTTAAGTGCTCTGATACCATGTAGATTTTAGAGGATATGAAGATGATTTTAAGGGAGGAAGATTAGAAGATAGGAGTGATGAAGATGATGAATAGAAGTTTATAATTTCGTGTGTAATGTTTCCTTACAATCCCATACACATATATGCACGATTTACATGAATTATTGAGTGAAAAATATCTCACCAACACCTCTACACAAGTATAGGCGAGCCATGCTTCTCCCAACTGCTCCCACCTACTCCTCTTTGCAACTTGCTCCACTTGTGCTGAGTGAGAAAAAACTGGTCTGCTTCTAACCAATTCAGTTCCTTCTCCACTTCTTGTTTGGTCTCATTTTAGTTGATCTTAGCTACTCATTGGTGCTTTATTTCATGTGCAATGCATGGTATACCTTCTCTTTTTACTCCTGAGCTTTCACCATATTCCAACACACTTGCTATACATGCTAACTCTTTCCCTTTGATATTGTCCCCTCTCCTTTCACGTGCACAGACCTTCACATCCATATTCTCAACAGTTTTCAGTCTAATCTTCAGCTGAAATATGGATTGAAGTAGAGGTTTACTGCTAGGAAACCTAGAGAGATGCTCGATCTAGGTTCCAACAATGGAGTGAAGGTGGATTGATGTGGGAACCACAAAAATTGTGAAAGCTTCTTGATACAACCAGAACTTCAACACCGAGCTAGGCCTCTCGGTGTGGAGGCTTTTGGCTCGGATAACTCAAGAACAAGAAAGAAGAAAAACGCTTCCGCATTTGATTTTTAGTTCAAATCTAATCCTTAAGTTTGAAGTTTCCTTATTACACAAATGGCCCAAAAGACCAACATATACCTAAGTTGGACCCCCAAAGAATATATTAAATACTTTGGGAAATAAATAGAAAGAAAATGAAGACTTATTAGCTGAATGTCTTCATAAGGGATAGGGTCTTCCCATCCTTGCTTCCGAAGCTTGGCATGGAGTATTTCCAAGCTGAATAACCAGTGGGATAATGTGGAGATGCACTAGATCTTACTGCCTCGTTACAACCCCTCTGGTAAACCTTATCGGACAAACCGTAGTAGGTAAAAGAGTAAAGCTCCTTCTAATGACTTAGGGGTGTCTTCACACTTGTGTGATTGTGAAGACACAATGTCCTTGATTCCCAAATCAGGTTCAAGTCAAAGAGCTTCAAAGGTGGTTTAGAAGCTCTCACATGATCCAGATGGCGGGGTGAGCTCAAGCTTCATCCATGGATGTCTTCTTCATATTTCACGGCTAGTCGGCTTCTGGAGATGGTCAGACATGGACTCGAATTAGGTTTAGTGTCTGGCTGTATAGAGAATCCTGTGGGGACCCAATCCCTTGTATATGCGCGCTTCAGTCCTTCTTTCGTACGCGCCTGGGCTGGCGGCCTATCATCCCTTCCCACTTCTAGAATTATCATCCTCAAAACATACCCACGCCCTATATAGAAACGAAATAACCTAGCTTGTTGCTTCTTCTTCAAGGGTTGGTCAGGATATGGAGCTGAGAATTGGAGAGGTTTTCAGTCTAATCTTAAGCTGAAATATGGATTGAAGCAGAGGTTTACTACTAGGAAACCTAGAGAGATACTCGATCTAGGTTCCAACAATGGAGTGAAGGTGGATTGATGTGGGAACCACAAAAATTGTGAAAGCTTCTTGATACAACCAGAACTTCAACACCGAGTTAGGCCTCTCGGTGTGGAGGCTTTTGGCTCGGATAACTCAAGAACAAGAAAGAAGAAAAACTCTTCCGCATTTGATTTTTAGTTCAAATCTAATCCTAATTACTGTCTTTTTAAGTTCCTTATATATCAAAAGCCTTAAGTCTGAAGTTTCCTTATTACACAAATGGCCCAAAGGACCAACATATACCTAAGTTGGACCCCCAAAGAATATATTAAATACTTTGGGAAATAAATAGAAAGAAAATGAAGACTTATTAGCTGAATGTCTTCATAAGGGATAGGGTCTTCCCTTCGTTGCTTCCCAAGCTTGGCATGGAGTATTTCCAAGCTGAATAACCAGTGGGATAATGTGTAGATGCACTAGATCTTACTGCCTCGTTAGAACCCCTCTGGTAAACCTTATCGGACAAATCGTAGTAGGTAAAAGAGTAAAGCTCCTTCTAATGACTTAGGGGTGTCTTCACACTTGTGTGATTGTGAAGACACAATGTCCTTGATTCCCAAATCAGGTTCAAGTCAAAGAGCTTCAAAGATGGTTTAGAAGCTCTCACATGATCCAGATGGCGGGGTGAGCTCAAGCTTCATCCATGGATGTCTTCTTCATATTTCACGGCTAGTCGGCTTTTGGAGATGGTCAGACGTGGACTCGAATTAGGTTTAGTGTCTGGCTGTATAGAGAATCCTGTGGGGACCCAATCCCTTGTATATGCGCGCTTCAGTCCTTCTTTCGTACGCGCCTGGGCTGGCAGCCTATCATCCCTTCCCACTTCTAGAATTATCATCCTCAAAACATGCCCACGCCCTATATAGAAACGAAACAACCTAGCTGGTTGCTTCTTCTTCAAGGGTTGATCCGGATATGGAGCTGAGAAATGGAGAGGTTCTCAGTCTAATCATAAGCTGAATAATGGATTGAAGCAGCGATTTATATAAATCAAGCTTATCATCAAGGGAGCTTAGGGAAGATGGTTGGATTTGGGTGTCCGTACAAGTCCGTACGGATCCGTACAAGTCCGTACGACCATAGGGAGCCTCCGGAACATTTGAGGAAGCCTTCGAGAGTCTTCTAGAAGCTTGGAAACGTTTGGATCATGCACCAAGCCACTTGAGTGTCCAGGTGCATTGGCACCTTGTCCTTGGTCTTCCTTCTTATCCATTTGGTCAAGGAAGGGGCTGGAAACAGGCTGGCATGGTCAAGGACGCCCAAAGACTACACTCCTATTGGCTGGTTCAAATTAAAGTTAAACCTAGGTTCCTTTGTAATTCTCCTATAAATATGCTATGTATTTCACAAAGATCAATAAGAAATTCTTCTCTAATATTCTACTATGGTGTTTCTTCTAGTTTATCTCAAAAGCTCTCATTTATAATCTCTAAAATCTAACATGGTATCAGAGCGTTGATCTTGCTCCTATCTATTCTGCTTTATTCTTAGTTATTCTCCATCATTCTCCATCATTCTCCATCATTTCTCCATCATTTCTCCATCAGTTCTTGTCATTTCTACTCATTCTCCACGTTTTTCTTCTTTATTTTCTCCTTTCTCACGCTGCTAGCTTCATTTCTCTCTGAGAGAAATTCCTCAAATCCATTGGTGCTGAGTTGAGAAAGTTGCTAGCTTTGTGATTTTCACTTCATTTTCTTCCTTTCACGTTGCTAGCCTCATTTCTCTCTGAGAGAAATTCCTCAAATCCATTGGTGCTGAGTTGAGAAAGTTGCTAGCTTTGTGATTAAACACCAAGAAAATCATGAAAAATCTAAAAACCATGATCATTCCGGTTACCCTCAAAGGGAATAATTACTTGCTGTGGGCAAGAACAACTAAGACTGCTTTGTGTGGAAGAGGTTTGTGGAGACACATTGAGATCACACAAAACCCTAAAGAAGACACACAAGATGAAGAAAATGAGACCAAGACCGAGGAGGAAATCAAATGGTTTCAAGAAGACCAAACGGTTTTGGGTCTCCTTCAAAACTCACTAGACCCATCAATCCTAGAGGCATACTCCTATTGTGACACTACAAAGGAGCTTTGGGATACACTAAAGAATGTCTACGGGAACATCTCCAACTTGACCCGGGTATTCGAAGTAAAAAGGGCAATCAACAATCTCAATCAAGAGGATCTAGAATTTACTCAACACTTTGGGAAATTTAGATCTCTTTGGGCTGAATTAGAGATGTTACGTCCAAGCACAAAGGATTTTTCAATCATTGAAGAAAGAAGAGAACAAGATAAGGTCTTCGGTTTGCTTCTCACACTCAATCCGGCATTTAACGACCTCATAAAGCATATCTTAAGATCGGAGAAGCTCCCTAGACTTGATGAAGTTTGTGCACAAATTCAAAAGGAACAAGGGTCCTTTGGTCTCTTTAGTGGTAAACAAGAACTCCCAATGGCCAATAAGGGCAATTACCAACCAAATCAAGGCTACAAAGGCAAGAATAAGAAAACATGCGATCATTGCAAGAAGGATGGTCATACAAAGGAGGATTGCTGGATCCTTCATCCACATCTCAAGCCCAAAGATTGGCATCCAAGGGAATTCAAGCCAAGAAAGTTCCAAGCTCATCAAGCACAAGAAACGCCAAGCTCATCAAACTCAACAAAACAACCTCAAACCGAAAGCTTGAAGCAAGGAGATGAGATGGCCATGGTAGCATATTCAAATGACGTGGTGCGCAAGTCAGACTTAGAAGCACTCATTCGATCCATCGCCGCACTAAAGGAGTCCGGTATCACATACTTTGCTACTAAACCTAATAAGACTAGCACTTCTCTTGTTATTGATTCTGGAGCTTCTCATCACATGATTAGTAATCCAAATTTGATTAGTAACATTAAAACTGCTAGTGGAAATGTAGTGATTGCTAATGGTGATAGGATACCGGTTAAAGGAATAGGAAGTTTTAAACTATTTGACAAAGAATCTCAAGCTTTCTACATGCCATCTTTCACTTCGAATCTTATATCGGTTAAGAGAGCTACTACTTGTTGATTTTAAGGAGAATAAACAAGAATCAGAGATTATCAAGAGCTGATGAGATTGAAGAAGGTTGAAAGAGATTTCTGGAAAATTATTTCTTGTTCTTATCACTCTAGAGCTCGGTTTTCATATGTATACATGTAAGAGAAAGGATTTTAAAAACAAGACACATAAATTTACAATGGATAAAAGACTAACACCCTTGACTTCCTAAAATGGTTAAACATGCTAGAATCAAGGCCTGAGCGTCTTTCTTCTTTGGGGGAGGAGTATGGAGCTCGCCTTTACCCAATGGCTCCTCATTTGCTTCTTCTTGGGTTTTCAACCCTCTGATCTGCTTAGGATTCAACCGAGAATCCTTCCTTCTAGTTACATCCCAATGTCTAGTTTTGCCACTCATTAAATCATCAACTCCACTCTTCTCCTTACTTGTTGCACACAGCACTTCTCCCTTAGTCTTAGAGCATTCGCCAAGTTCCCAGATACTTGTTATGCACTCCAGCTCCTTCCCTTTGTTATTATGTGAACTCGCATTGCTACTTCCCATGTATGCCTTCTCATCCATATTCTCAACACTCCCCCTCAAGATAGGCTGGTAGGGATCCTTTAAGCCTATCTTGTCATGGATGTACTCACATATACTTAGGGAAGTAGCCTTTGTGAAGATGTCTGCCATCTGGTCTCCACTCTTCACAAACTTAGGGATTATTAGCCCATCTTGAATCTTGCCCCGGATGAAGTGACAATCCACTTCAATGTGTTTTGTTCTCTCATGAAACACTGGATTTGAAGCTATGTGTATTGCGGCTTGGTTATCGCAATAAAGGCTCATTGGTTTGGTTTCTTGAATACCCAAATCCTTGAGAAGAGCCTTCAGCCATATCATCTCCTTTGTGACTTCCTTCATTGCTCTATACTCAGCCTCAGCACTTGACAATGCAATTACCTTCTGTTTTTTACTCCTCCAAGTGACAAGATTTCCTCCTACAAATGTGCAATACCCAGTTGTAGATTTTCTATCTTGTTTGTCTCCAGCATAGTCTGAATCACAGTAGGCTTCCACTTCGGTATTTTCATTGCGACTCAACCATATTCCCTTTCCAGGGTTCCCCTTGAGATACCTAAGTATTCTCTCCACCATGCCCCAATGGTGTACTTTCGGAGCTTGCATGTGCTGGCTCACCCTATTCACGGCAAAGCATATATCTGGCCGAGTTATAGTTAAGTAGATTAGTTTTCCAACTAACCTTTGATATTGCTTGACATCAGGCCACATTTCCTCCTTACTCACATCTTGATAGCCTTCTTCAATGGGCTTTTTGCTGGCTTCGACCCTAACTTGCCAGTTTCCTTTAGTAAGTCAATCACATACTTCCTTTGTGATATAAACATCCCATTTGGCTCTCTGATCATCTCAATGCCCAAGAAATACCTCAGCTCTCCTAAATCTTTTATATCAAACGTGGAGCTCAGAATTTCCTTGGTCCTTTTAACTCCTTCAACATCATTTCCGGTGATTATGATATCATCTACATAGATAAGAACCGCCACTAGCCCCTCTTTACTCCTCTTGGTGAATAGAGTATGATCAGCTTCTGACTTCACAAATTCCTTCTCCAGCAAGCATCTGCTCAATCTTTGGTACCAGGCCCTCGGAGATTGTTTCAAACCATAAATAGCTTTCCTCAATTCACAGACCTGATTTGTACCTGTACCATATCCTTGTGGAAGAGCCATAAAGACTTCCTCTTCTAGGTCTCCTTGTAAAAAGGCATTTTTACATCCATTTGCCATAACTCCCATGACAAGTTAACCGCAATGGATAGGAGAACCCTTACCGAATGCAATTTTGCCACCGGAGCAAATGTTTCTGTATAATCTTCTCCATAGACTTGTGTGTACCCCTTTGCCACTAGTCTTGCTTTGTATCTCTCGACTTCACCATTGCTTTTATACTTGATAGTATAAACCCATCTACATCCCACTAGCTTCTTTCCTCTTGGCAGCTCTGTCAAATTCCATGTATTGTTTCTCACCATAGAACTGATCTCTTCTTCCATGGCTTTAACCCATCTCTCATCTCTACATGCTTCCTCATATGATGCTGGGACTTGATGTTTATCAATCTTGGTGAGGTAAGCTTGCTGCTCAGCACCTAAATAGGACACTGAACTATATGCTTCAATAGGATATTTTATGTCACTTACGGTTAATTCTCTTCTCTTTGAAGTACATGATCTACTTGGTAAGGGAGGGATGCTGTCGCCTATAGGTTCAGAATCAAAGTCTGCCGTACGCCCAGAACATCCCTTACCTACGGTAGACTTCACCTCAGATCCTATATACTGTTGTTGAACCGTAGCTAATCCATTGTAATACACCCTAGTGTTTTTCCAATTTTCCGGGCCATGCCTTATCCGTTGGCTTCTTCTTAGAGGGGGTTCTTGAGTTACCTCAACTTCTTCATGTTCAGACTCCCCCTCACCACTTGCAAGTTCTGATTCTTCAACCAGTTCGGAATCCCTTGGTAGTGAGCTTGTATCCGATGAGAGTTGCTCATTGTCTTCTTCTTCCTCTTCACCTCCTTGCTCATTCTGAGATATCCCTTGCTCATCATTACCTCCATTCGAACCATTGACATCTGCCAAGATGCTTCTTAGCACTCGCTCTCTGTCTATGCCCGAGCTCACAATGTCATTTAAATCCTCCCATTTTTTTTCTTCAAAATACCCACAATTCTCATCAAAACGCACCTCTCTTGACACATATATCCTATTAGTTTCTGGATGGAAACACTTGTATCCCTTCTGAGTGCTTGAGTATCCCACGAAAATACATTTGATGCTTTTTGGCTCAAGTTTACTCCTTAGTGCATCAGGGGTAAAGACATAGCATTTACACCCGAAAACTCTTAGGTGATTAATGCTTGGCTTTACTCCATTCAAAATTTCAAATGGAGACTTGTGGCTCAGACTTTCTGTGGGTAAACGATTAATCACATAGCATGCCGCCATCACAGCATCTCCCCAAAATCTCTTAGGCACGCCTCTATCAAACATCATACTTCTAGCCACCTCCAGCAAATGTCTATTCTTTCTCTCGGAAACTCCATTCTGCTGAGGTGTGTATGCACAAGAAGTTTGGTGAATTATCCCATTGTCATCCAGCAACTTCTTGAATCTATTACTCATATACTCTCCACCATTATCACTCCTAATGATCTTGATCTTCGTACCAAACTGATTCAGTGCATAATTGTAGAATTTTTGAAATGATTCAAATACTTGATCCTTAGAGCTCATTAGAGTTACCCAAGTGTACTTTGACCTTTGATCAATGAAAGACACGAAATACTTATATTGATCTTTTGAAGTACAGGGGGCTGACCACACATCAAAATGTATCAACTCAAAACACTTCTCATACACAGTAGTAGATTCCGGAAACACTTTCCTACAATGTTTCCCTAAGACACATGCTTCACACTCCTTATTAGGTAAGGTGAGGTTGGGCAGGACCATGCTGAGCACCTTGTGACTTGGATGACCAAGGCGTGAGTGCCATAAAGGGCTTGAACCAACCAAACTAACCGCAAACGACTCCATCACTCCATCTTCTTTATTCAGCAAATACAAACCACCTTCCACATTCCCTACTCCGATTACTTCCTTAGTCTCATTATCCTGAAACTCAACATCATTAGATCCAAAAATAACTTTGCAATCTAGATCCTTAGTTGCTTTATAAACCGAGAGTAAATTAGATGTGAATTCTGGAATGTACAAGGCCTTAGTATTTTTCCTAAACACTTTTAGGTCTCCAATTCCTTCTATTTGAACCTCTTTTCCATTTGCAACTTTAACATTTCCTTCACAAGGCTTAATATTTGTTAACAGCTTGGCATTGCAAATCATATTATGACTTGCTCCAGAATCTATTATCACCTTCTCCCTAGCTTTAGAGGTAAAGAAAACCTTACCAGACTCAGCTAGCTTAGCAATACTCTTGATGAGAGCTTCCAAATCACTTTTCCTCACCAAGTTGTCATTTTCCACGTTTGCTACTCCAGCAAAGTTCCTTGGTCCTAGACTACTTCCTTGGCCATTTCCCCTTAGTCTAGCCGGCTTTAAATGTGGGTGCAAGGTCCAGCATTTTTCCTTAGTATGTCCTTTCATCTTGCAATGCTCACATTCCAGACTCCTTCTTTCTCCATAGAGTTGGCTCCTATGTGCAGCATGTGCCATTTCGCTTGATGCTTTGAACAAGCCCCTAGACCCTTCCTCCTTTTGGATCTGTTGACAGACTTCATTCAGCGTTGGAAGCTTGTCAAAGCGAAGGATGTGTTGAATGAGGCTCTTGTAGGACTCATTTAACGTGAGTAGTAGCCCAAACACCTGGTCCTGTTCCCTCCTCTCATTCAATTCCTTGGGGTCATTTGTTGCTGGCCTGAGCATCTCAAGCTCAGCCCATAATCCTCTAAATACTGTTGAGAATATAGATGTGAAGGTCTGTGCACGTGAAAGGAGAGGGGACAATATCAAAGGGAAAGAGTTAGCATGTATAGCAAGTGTGTTGGAATATGGTGAAAGCTCAGGAGTAAAAAGAGAAGGTATACCATGCATTGCACATGAAATAAAGCACCAATGAGTAGCTAAGATCAACTAAAATGAGACCAAACAAGAAGTGGAGAAGGAACTGAATTGGTTAGAAGCAGACCAGTTTTTTCTCACTCAGCACAAGTGGAGCAAGTTGCAAAGAGGAGTAGGTGGGAGCAGTTGGGAGAAGCATGGCTCGCCTATACTTGTGTAGAGGTGTTGGTGAGATATTTTTCACTCAATAATTCATGTAAATCGTGCATATATGTGTATGGGATTGTAAGGAAACATTACACACGAAATTATAAACTTCTATTCATCATCTTCATCACTCCTATCTTCTAATCTTCCTCCCTTAAAATCATCTTCATATCCTCTAAAATCTACATGGTATCAGAGCACTTAAGGTCCTAAACAAGATCTTAAACTCATTCATATCTCTCAAACATTTCAAATCACTCTGTTTTCTTTCTGTTTCGTGTGTACTATTCACCAAAAATTTCAAGTCATGGAAAGCTCCAAGAATATGGTTCTACCAGTTATTCTCAAGGGGAATAACTATATTTTGTGGTCAAGGACCACAAAGACAGTCCTAAGAGGAAGAGGGCTGTGGGAGTATGTTGATAGCTTGGTGGGAAATGCTGAAGAAGGAAGGGCTGAAGAGGGCAGTATGATGGAGAGGAAGCGGGAGCAAGAAGATGCTCAAGTCTTGGCTGCACTTCAAAGCTCCCTTGAGCCATCTATTCTGGCGGCCTATTCATACTGTGAGAACTCCAAGGAGCTGTGGGAGACGCTCAAGGGAGTTTATGGAGACATCTCAAACATTTCAAGGATCTTTGAGGTGAAGAAGGCATTGAATGACCTTCAGCAGAATGGGAAGGCGTTCAAGGACTTGTTTGGGGAGTTTAGAGGGTTGTGGGCAGAGCTGGAAATGCTTAGACCTACAACAAACGACCCAAAGGAGTTGAATGAGAGGAGAGAGCAAGATCAAGTGTTTGGTCTCTTACTCACACTTGATGACTCTTACAAGGGACTCATTCAGCATATCCTTCGATTTGACAAGCTTCCAACATTAAATGAAGTGTGTCAACAAGTTCAGAAAGAGGAAGGTGCTAGAGTGTTGTTTAAACCCGCTAGTGAGATGGCGCATGTGGTGCAAAGAAGTTTTGGGCATGGAGAAAGGAGAGCTGTTGAGTGTAGCCATTGTAGGATGAAAGGGCACACTAAGGAGAAGTGCTGGACACTTTACCCGCACTTGAAACCAGCCCGGCTAAGAGGAAATGGCCAGGGAAGCAGTCAAGGCTCTAGGAACTTTGCGGGTGTAACTAGCATGGAAGGAGACCAATTGGTGAGGAAGAGCGATTTGGAGGGCCTCATCAAGAGTATCTCAAAGCTAGCGGAATCTGGTAAGGGTTTCTTTACCTCTAAGGCTAAGAGACACGTGATAATAGATTCTGGAGCAAGTCATAATATGATTTGTGATGCTAAGTTGCTGGAGAATGTAGAACCGCATAAGGGTAGTGTTAGGATAGCAAACGGGAAAGAAGTTCCAATAGAGGGGGTTGGGGACTTAGAGGTGTTTGGGAAGAGAACTAAAGCCCTATATATCCCAGAATTTACTTCGAATTTGCTATCGGTTCATAAGGCAACTAAGGACTTGAATTGTAAAGTTGTTTTTGGAGTTAATGGTGTTGAGTTTCAGGATAATGAAACCAAAGATGCGATCGGATCAGGGGGTGTGAAAGATGGTCTGTACATATTGAATAAAAAGGATAAAGAGTTGAAAGCGCTTGCGGTCAGTTCGGTTGGATCAAGCCCTTTATGGCATTCTCGCCTTGGTCACCCAAGTCACAAGATGCTCAGCATGGTCTTGCCCAACCATTCAGTACCCAAGGAGGCGTGTGAAGCATGTATTTTGGGGAAGCATTGTAGGAAAGTGTTTCCAGAATCTACTACTATGTATAAGAAGTCTTTTGAGTTAATACACTCTGATGTATGGTCTGCTCCGTGTACTTCAAGAGATCAATATAAGTACTTTGTTTCCTTCATCGATCAAAAATCAAAGTATACATGGGTAACATTGATGCGCTCTAAGGATCAAGTGCTTGAATCATTTCAGAACTTCTATAACTATGTGCTCAATCAGTATGATACCAAGATTAAGATAATAAGAAGTGATAATGGCGGAGAATACATGAGCATACAGTTTAGGGAGTTTGTGAATGAGAAAGGGATAGTACATCAGACAACTTGCGCCTATACACCTCAACAAAATGGGATAGCAGAGAGGAAGAATAGACATTTGTTAGAAGTGGCTAGGAGCATGATGTTTGATAGGGGAGTTCCTAAGAATCTGTGGGGAGATGCAGTGATGGCGGCAGCTTACTTAATCAACCGCATACCCACTGAAAGCTTGAGTTACAAGTCACCATTTGAAGTTTTGAATGGTGTGAAGCCGAGTATCAGTCACTTGAGAGTCTTTGGGTGTAGATGCTATGTCCTTGTTCCAGAGGCACAAAGAAATAAGTTAGAGCCAAAGAGTATTAAGTGTGTGTTTGTGGGATACTCAAGTACTCAAAAAGGATACAAATGTCTTAACCCGAAGACTAATAGAATGTATGTGTCAAGGGAGGTGCAATTTGAGGAAGAGTATGGTTACTTCGAAAAAAAGAAATGGGAAGACTTAGATGAGATTATGGACTCAAATGCAGATAGAGATCAAGTTCTAAGAAGCATTTGGGAAAGCATAGATGGCCGGGAGAGTGATGATAATGAGCAGAGGGGTGAAGAAGAAGTAGAAGAAAGTGAGCAGCTTCCGATAGTTCTGGATACTTTACCATTAGACTCAGAACTGGTAGAAGAAGAGGAGAGTACAAGAGGTGAGGGGGAGATAGAATCTGAAGAAGTGGAAGAAGTGCAAGCTCCTCAATTAAGAAGAAGCCAAAGGATAAGACACGGACCTGAAAATTGGAAAAATACTAGAGTGTATTACAATGGGATGGCTATGGCTTATCAAGATCACATGGGAACTGATGTTGTGCTTGGGACAAGAGAGGGATGTACTGGGCGTACGGCAGGCTTAGATCCTGATCCTATAGGCGACAGCGTCTCCTTCTTGTCCCTTAAGCATAACACCGCACAAGAAGAGAAGATAGCCATAAGATATCCTATTGAAGAATACTACTCGGTTTCTAATACTCCAGCTGATCATCAGGCATTTCTGAGCACTATTGATAGAAAAGTACCTAATTCTTATGAGGAAGCAAGCATGGACAAGTTATGGGTTGATGCCATGAGGGAAGAGATTGCATCTATGTTGAGAAATAATACTTGGGACTTGACAAAATTGCCTAGTGGGAAGAAACTTGTGGGATGTAGATGGGTGTATACTATCAAATACAAGAGCAATGGTGAAATTGAGAGGTATAAAGCTAGACTAGTGGCAAAAGGATATACACAAGTATATGGAGAAGATTATACTGAAACTTTTGCTCCAGTAGCGAAGTTGCACTCGGTGAGGGTTCTACTATCCATTGCCATTAATCTGTCATGGAATTTGTGGCAAATGGATGTGAGAAACGCTTTCTTACAAGGGGATTTAGAAGAAGAAGTGTTTATGGAACTTCCACAAGGTTATGGAGCAAGTTCAGATCAAGTGTGTAGATTAAAGAAGGCTATATACGGCTTGAAACAATCTCCTAGAGCTTGGTACCAACGGTTAAGCCGGTGCCTGTTGGAGAAAGGGTTTGTAAAATCTGAAGCGGATCACTCTCTCTTTACCAAAAGGAGCAAAAATGGGATAGTTGTGGTGCTTATCTACGTGGATGACATTATTGTTACGGGAAGTGATTGTGAGGAGATGAAACGGACTAAGGAGGATCTAAACTCTACGTTTGATATAAAAGACCTAGGAGAGCTCAAATACTTCCTAGGAATTGAGATGAGCAGAGAGGAAAAGGGAATGTTTATATCGCAAAGGAAGTATGTGATCGACTTACTAAAAGAAACTGGGAAGCTTGGGTGTAAACCGGCTAAGACTCCTATTGAAGAAGGTTACCAAGAAGAGAGCAACGTGGAGATATGGTCTGACATCAAGCAGTACCAAAGGTTAGTTGGTAAACTAATCTATTTGACCATAACAAGGCCAGATATTTGTTTTGCGGTGAATAAAGTAAGTCAACACATGCAAGCGCCAACAACACACCATTGGGGAATGATTGAAAGGATCTTGAGATATCTAAAAGGAAACCCAGGAAGAGGTATTTGGCTAGAGTGTCATGGAAGAGCAGATGTAGAAGCATTTTGTGATGCGGATTGGGCTGGGGATAGACAAGATAGAAAGTCTACAACCGGTTATTGTACATTCGTAGGTGGGAATCTTGTCACCTGGAGAAGCAAAAAACAAAAGGTAATCTCTCTATCTAGTGCTGAAGCTGAGTATAGAGCAATGAGAGAAGCCACAAAAGAAATGATATGGCTGAAGGCGCTTCTACATGACTTGGGAGTTCAAGAAGACAAACCAATGACATTGTATTGTGATAACCAAGCAGCAATACACATAGCTTCAAACCCGGTGTTTCATGAAAGGACAAAACACATTGAAGTGGATTGTCATTTCATCCGAGACAAGATTCAGGAGGGAGTTGTGGTTCCCAAGTTTGTGAAGAGTGGAGAACAAATGGCGGATATATTTACAAAGGCTACTTCTTCACGCATCTGTGAATACATCCATGGCAAGATCGGCTTAATGGACCCCTACCAGCCTATCTTGAGGGGGAGTGTTGAGAATATAGATGTGAAGGTCTGTGCACGTGAAAGGAGAGGGGACAATATCAAAGGGAAAGAGTTAGCATGTATAGCAAGTGTGTTGGAATATGGTGAAAGCTCAGGAGTAAAAAGAGAAGGTATACCATGCATTGCACATGAAATAAAGCACCAATGAGTAGCTAAGATCAACTAAAATGAGACCAAACAAGAAGTGGAGAAGGAACTGAATTGGTTAGAAGCAGACCAGTTTTTTCTCACTCAGCACAAGTGGAGCAAGTTGCAAAGAGGAGTAGGTGGGAGCAGTTGGGAGAAGCATGGCTCGCCTATACTTGTGTAGAGGTGTTGGTGAGATATTTTTCACTCAATAATTCATGTAAATCGTGCATATATGTGTATGGGATTGTAAGGAAACATTACACACGAAATTATAAACTTCTATTCATCATCTTCATCACTCCTATCTTCTAATCTTCCTCCCTTAAAATCATCTTCATATCCTCTAAAATCTACAAATACCCCAAATAGATCCTTGAATGCCTTTCCATCCTGCTGAAGGTCATTCAACGCTTTCTTCACCTCAAAAATCCTAGAAATGTTTGAGATGTCTCCATACACTCCTTTGAGTGTGTCCCACAGCTCCTTGGCTGTCTCACAGTAGGAGTAAGCAGCGAGTATTGATGGCTCTAGAGAGCTCTGGAGCACCGCAAGAACTTGTTGGTCTTCTTGCTCCCACTTCTGCCCCTTCACAATGCCATCACCCACTGCTCCTTCTCCAGCTACCTCTTCCCCAGCAGCCTCCTCTGGAGTTTCCACATAACTCCATAGACCTCTGCTTCTTAGAGCAGTTCTTGTAGTCCTTGACCACAGCAAGTAGTTGCTCCCTTTGAAGACAACTGGCAGTACCACTTGTTTCTGCATCTCCATAGGCTTTTTCCAACAAGCAGCTTGAGAATATGAAGAGAAAAAAGGAAAAAAAAAAATCTGAGAGAGAGATTTTTAGATGAGAAAGAAACAGTTTAGAAGATTTTCAAGGATCTCTAAACATGCTCTGATACCATGTTGATTTTAAGGAGAATAAACAAGAATCAGAGATTATCAAGAGCTGATGAGATTGAAGAAGGTTGAAAGAGATTTCTGGAAAATTATTTCTTGTTCTTATCACTCTAGAGCTCGGTTTTCATATGTATACATGTAAGAGAAAGGATTTTAAAAACAAGACACATAAATTTACAATGGATAAAAGACTAACACCCTTGACTTCCTAAAATGGTTAAACATGCTAGAATCAAGGCCTGAGCGTCTTTCTTCTTTGGGGGAGGAGTATGGAGCTCGCCTTTACCCAATGGCTCCTCATTTGCTTCTTCTTGGGTTTTCAACCCTCTGATCTGCTTAGGATTCAACCGAGAATCCTTCCTTCTAGTTACATCCCAATGTCTAGTTTTGCCACTCATTAAATCATCAACTCCACTCTTCTCCTTACTTGTTGCACACAGCACTTCTCCCTTAGTCTTAGAGCATTCGCCAAGTTCCCAGATACTTGTTATGCACTCCAGCTCCTTCCCTTTGTTATTATGTGAACTCGCATTGCTACTTCCCATGTATGCCTTCTCATCCATATTCTCAACACTACTGATCTTGATGCTTATGCTATCTTTGGGCCTAATAGTTTCCATTTTCAGGATATTAAAACCGGAAGGGTTCTTGGAGAAGGAAACACAAAAGGAGACTTATACATCTTAGAAGATTCTTCAAGCAATCCTACTTTATCAAGTTTTAATTCATGCATAGCTAGTAGTTCTAATGCAATATGGCACGCTAGATTGGGACATCCTCACTCACGTGCCTTGGAAATAATATTGCCTAATATTTCGTTTAATAACTCGGTTTGTGAGTCTTGTATTTTAGGAAAACATTGTAAAAGTGTATTTCCTAAGTCCTCTACCATATATGAAAAATGTTTTGATTTGGTCCACTCGGATGTATGGACTTCCCCATGTTTATCAAGAGATAATAATAAGTACTTTGTGACATTCATTGATGAAAAGTCGAAATACACTTGGATCACCTTAATGCCATCTAAAGATAGAGTATTTGACGCTTTCATTAATTTTCAGAACTACATTACTAATCAACTCAAAACAAATGTTAAGGTACTTCGAAAGGATAATGGAGGGGAATATACAAGCCACAAATTCAAAGAACACCTAGCTAAGCATGGAATAATCCACCAAACGAGCTGCCCATACACACCTCAACAAAATGGTGTAGCTGAAAGAAAGAATAGACATCTCATGGAAGTAGCTAGAGCTATGATGTTCCATTCCAACTTGCCAAGAAACTTCTGGGGAGATGCAGTCATGACGGCTTGCTATCTTATCAACCGAATTCCAACAAGAGTCCTAAAGGACGTCTCTCCCTTTGAAGTTTTAAATCACAATAAACCCTATATCAATCACTTACGAGTTCTTGGGTGTTTGTGTTTTGTATTTGTCCCAGGTACTCAGAGGGACAAACTAGAAGCCAAAAGCACAAGATGTGTATTCATAGGCTATTCTACCACTCAAAAGGGGTATAAGTGCTATGACCCCATCCGGAAGTGTACCCTGGTTTCAAGAGACGTGAAGTTCATAGAAAACCAAGGATACTTTGACAAGAAACAAAATTGGGATAGCGTTAAAGACCTAGCCCGTTCTCCTTCAGATAGAACCGCCAGCTTAGAGTTCTTACTCAATCATTTGGGAAATCCGGCTCCAAGAGACTCTCATCAAGAACAACCAGATCATCAGCCACAAGAAGGACCAAATTCTGAAAATAACAGTGAAGAAGAAGCAAACAACTTGGATAATGGTAATCAAGACCAAGCTCATCATGAAAAAGAATCCACTGGAGGAATGGAGCCAATGGTTAGTCAAGACCATGAGAGTGAAGAAATTAGTGCTCCTCAGCTTAGAAGAAGTACAAGGCTAAAGTATGGACCAGATCATTGGAAATAAACAAGGGTCTATTACAACAGCCAAGCCGTGGCTCATCCTCTCCAAGCGGTTTGTTCTCTTGCCCTCTTGCCATCAGAACACAAAGCATTCCTTGGAAAGATTGATCAACACCAAATTCCGAGCTCCTATGAAGAAGCAAAAGAACACAAAGAATGGTTAGCTGCTGTGGATGCTGAGATAGGGGCAATGGATAAGAATCATACTTGGGATGAAACTGAGCTTCCAAAGGGAAAGAAGGCAGTAAGTTCCAAGTGGGTATTTACAATCAAATATCAATCTAATGGGGAGATTGAGCGGTACAAAGCCAGATTGGTAGCCAGAGGTTTCACCCAGACATATGGAGCTGATTATACCGATACTTTTGCGCCAGTGGCAAAGCTTCACACAGTTAGGGTCATCTTGTCCTTAGCCACAAATCTATCATGGGATCTATGGCAAATGGACGTGAAGAACGCCTTTCTTCAAGGAGAATTGGAAGAAGAAGTGTACATGACTCCACCACCTGGATTAGAACTATTAATCAAGCTTATCATCAAGGGAGCTTAGGGAAGATGGTTGGATTTGGGTGTCCGTACAAGTCCGTACGGATCCGTACAAGTCCGTACGGATCCGTACAAGTCTGTACAAGTCTGTACGGATCCGTACAAGTCCGTACGACCATAGGGAGCCTCCGGAACATTTGAGGAAGCCTTCGAGAGTCTTCTAGAAGCTTGGAAACGTTTGGATCATGCACCAAGCCACTTGAGTGTCCAGGTGCATTGGCACCTTGTCCTTGGTCTTCCTTCTTATCCATTTGGTCAAGGAAGGGGCTGGAAACAGGCTGGCATGGTCAAGGACGCCCAAAGACTACACTCCTATTGGCTGGTTCAAATTAAAGTTAAACCTAGGTTCCCTTGTAATTCTCCTATAAATATGCTATGTATTTCACAAAGATCAATAAGAAATTCTTCTCTAATATTCTACTATGGTGTTTCTTCTAGTTTATCTCAAAATCTCTCATTTATAATCTCTAAAATCTAACATGGTATCAGAGCATTGATCTTGCTCCTATCTATTCCGCTTTATTCTTGGTTATTCTCCATCATTCTCCATCATTCTCCATCAATTCTCCATCATTTCTCCATAAGTTCTTGTCATTTCTACTCATTCTCCACGTTTTTCTTCTTTATTTTCTCCTTTCTCACGCTGCTAGCTTCATTTCTCTCTGAGAGAAATTCCTCAAATCCATTGGTGCTGAGTTGAGAAAGTTGCTAGCTTTGTGATTTTCACTTCATTTTTCTTCCTTTCACGTTGCTAGCCTCATTTCTCTCTGAGAGAAATTCCTCAAATCCATTGGTGCTGAGTTGAGAAAGTTGCTAGCTTTGTGATTAAACACCAAGAAAATCATGGAAAATCTAAAAACCATGATCATTCCGGTTACCCTCAAAGGGAATAATTACTTGCTGTGGGCAAGAACAACTAAGACTGCTTTGTGTGGAAGAGGTTTGTGGAGACACATTGAGATCACACAAAACCTTAAAGAAGACACACAAGATGAAGAAAATGAGACCAAGACCGAGGAGGAAATCAAATGGTTTCAAGAAGACCAAACAGTTTTGGGTCTCCTTCAAAACTCACTAGACCCATCAATCCTAGAGGCATACTCCTATTGTGACACCACAAAGGAGCTTTGGAATACACTAAAGAATGTCTACGGGAACATCTCCAACTTGACCAGCGTCTTCGAAGTAAAAAGGGCAATCAACAATCTCAATCAAGAGGATCTAGAATTTACTCAACACTTTGGGAAATTTAGATCTCTTTGGGCTGAATTAGAGATGTTACGTCCAAGCACAAAGGATTTTTCAATCATTGAAGAAAGAAGAGAACAAGATAAGGTCTTCGGTTTGCTTCTCACACTCAATCCGACGTTTAACGACCTCATAAAGCATATCTTAAGATCGGAGAAGCTCCCTAGACTTGATGAAGTTTGTGCACAAATTCAAAAGGAACAAGGGTCCTTTGGTCTCTTTAGTGGTAAACAAGAACTCCCAATGGCCAATAAGGGCAATTACCAACCAAATCAAGGCTACAAAGGCAAGAATAGGAAAACATGCGATCATTGCAAGAAGGATGGTCATACAAAGGAGGATTGCTGGATCCTTCATCCACATCTCAAGCCCAAAGATTGGCATCCAAGGGAATTCAAGCCAAGAAAGTTCCAAGCTCATCAAGCACAAGAAACGCCAAGCTCATCAAACTCAACAAAACAACCTCAAACCGAAAGCTTGAAGCAAGGAGATGAGATGGCCATGGTAGCATATTCAAATGACGTGGTGCGCAAGTCAGACTTAGAAGCACTCATTCGATCCATCGCCGCACTAAAGGAGTTCGGTATCACATACTTTGCTACTAAACCTAATAAGACTAGTACTTCTCTTGTTATTGATTCCGGAGCTTCTCATCACATGATTAGTAATCCAAATTTGATTAGTAACATTAAAACTGCTAGTGGAAATGTAGTGATTGCTAATGGTGATAGGATACCGGTTAAAGGAATAGGAAGTTTAAAACTATTTGACAAAGAATCTCAAGCTTTCTACATGCCATCTTTCACTTCGAATCTTGTATCGGTTAAGAGAGCTACTACTGATCTTGATGCTTATGCTATCTTTGGGCCTAATAGTTTCCATTTTCAGGATATTAAGACCGGAAGGGTTCTTGGAGAAGGAAACACAAAAGGAGACTTATACATCTTAGAAGATTCTTCAAGCAATCTTACTTTATCAAGTTTTAATTCATGCTTAGCTAGTAGTTCTAATGCAATATGGCACGCTAGATTGGGACATCCTCACTCGCGTGCCTTGGAAATAATATTGCCTAATATTTCGTTTAATAACTCGGTGTGTGAGTCTTGCATTTTAGGAAAACATTGTAAAAGTGTATTTCCTAAGTCCTCTACCATATATGAAAAATGTTTTGATTTGGTCCACTCGGATGTATGGACTTCCCCATGTTTATCAAGAGATAATAATAAGTACTTTGTGACATTCATTGATGAAAAGTCGAAATACACTTGGATCACCTTAATGCCATCTAAAGATAGAGTATTTGACGCTTTCATTAATTTTCAGAACTACATTACTAATCAATTCAAAACAAATGTTAAGGTACTTCGAACGGATAATGGAGGGGAATATACAAGCCACAAATTCAAAGAACACCTAGCTAAGCATGGAATAATCCACCAAACGAGCTGCCCATACACACCTCAACAAAATGGTGTAGCTGAAAGAAAGAATAGACATCATATGGAAGTAGCTAGAGCCATGATGTTCCATTCCAACTTGCCAAGAAACTTCTGGGGAGATGCAGTTATGACGGCTTGCTATCTTATCAACCGAATTCCAACAAAAGTCCTAAAGGACGTCTCTCCCTTTGAAGTTTTAAATCACAATAAACCCTATATCAATCACTTACGAGTTCTTGGGTGTTTGTGTTTTGTATTTGTCCCAGGTACTCAGAGGGACAAACTAAAAGCCAAAAGCACAAGATGTGTATTCATAGGCTATTCTACCACTCAAAAGGGGTATAAATGCTACGACCCCATCCGGAAGTGTACCCTGGTTTCAAGAGACGTGAAGTTCATAGAAAACCAAGGGTACTTTGACAAGAAACAAAATTGGGATAGTGTTAAAGACCTAGCCCGTTCTCCTTCAGATAGAACCGCCAGCTTAGAGTTCTTACTCAATCATTTGGGAAATCCGGCTCCAAGAGACTCTCATCAAGAACAACCAGATCACCAGCCACAAGAAGGACCAAATTCTGAAAATAACAGTGAAGAAGAAGCAAACAACTTGGATAATGGTAATCAAGACCAAGCTCATCATGAAGAAGAATCCACTGGAGGAATGGAGCCAATGGTTAGTCAAGACCATGAGAGTGAAGAAATTAGTGCTCCTCAGCTTAGAAGAAGTACAAGGCTAAAGTATGGACCAGATCATTGGAAACAAACAAGGGTCTATTACAACAGCCAAGCCATGGCTCATCCTCTCCAAGCGGTTTGTTCTCTTGCCCTCTTGCCATCAGAACACAAAGCATTCCTTGGAAAGATTGATCAACACCAAATTCCGAGCTCCTATGAAGAAGCAAAAGAACACAAAGAATGGTTAGCTGCTGTGGATGCTGAGATAGGGGCAATGGATAAGAATCATACTTGGGATGAAACTGAGCTTCCAAAGGGAAAGAAGGCAGTAAGTTCCAAGTGGGTATTTACAATCAAATATCAATCTAATGGGGAGATTGAGCGGTACAAAGCCAGATTGGTAGCCAGAGGTTTCACCCAGACATATGGAGCTGATTATACCGATACTTTTGCGCTAGTGGCAAAGCTTCACACAGTTAGGGTCATCTTGTCCTTAGCCACAAATCTATCATGGGATCTATGGCAAATGGACGTGAAGAACGCCTTTCTTCAAGGAGAATTGGAAGAAGAAGTGTACATGACTCCACCACCCGGATTAGAACACTCAATCAGCCCCGGAAAAGTCCTAAGGTTAAGAAAGGCAATTTATGGTCTAAAGCAATCACCAAGGGCCTGGTATCATAAACTGAGCTTCACTCTTGTTGCTCGAGGATTTAGCCGGTCAGAAGCTGACCATACCTTGTTCACTCACCAGAGCTCCCGTGGGCTTATTGTGGTATTGGTTTATGTGGATGACTTGATCATCTCAGGTAGTGATCAAGTTGGGATTCAAGAAACCAAATCCTTCCTTAAGTCTGTTTTTGATATCAAGGACTTGGGAGAGCTTAAGTATTTCCTAGGGATAGAGATATGCCGATCCTCGGAAGGCCTATTTCTATCACAAAGGAAATATTCTCTTGATTTATTGCAGGAGACAAGAAAGCTAGGATCCAAACCAGCCAAGACCCCACTTGAAGATGGCTACAAGGTCAAGAGAAAGGGGGAGAAAGAAGATGATCCACTTGACAAGCCATTTGAAGACCCAGCACAATATCGGCGCCTAGTTGGTAAGCTCATCTATTTGACTATTACACGGCCTGACTTATGTTTTGCTGTGAATCAGGTTAGCCAACATATGAAGGAACCAACCGTGCATCATTGGAACATGGTGGAAAGAATATTGAGATACATCAAAGGTTCACCTGGCCAAGGAATTTGGATGGGGAAGAATGGCAACACTGAGATAGTTGGATACTGCGATGCGGACTATGCGGGAGACACTATGGATAGGAAGTCTACAACTGGCTACTGTACTTTCATTGGAGGCAATCTAGTAACTTGGAAGTCTAAGAAGCAGAAGGTTGTGTCATGCTCAAGTGCGGAGTCAGAATATAGAGCAATGAGGAAGCTGACAAATGAATTAGTTTGGTTGAAGGCTCTTCTCAAGGATCTTGGCATAGAAACTTTAAGTCCCATCACAATGCATTGTGACAATCAGGCAGCCATTCATATAGCAACCAATCAAGTATTTCACGAGAGGACCAAGCACATTGAGATTGACTGCCACAAAGTTAGAGAGAAGATCATAGAAGGAGTGATACTTCCATGTTACACCAAGAGTGAAGACCAGTTGGCTGACATCTTCACCAAGGCTGCTAGCCTCAAAGTTTGCAACCACATCCACAGCAAACTTGGGTTAGTAGACCTTACTCATCCTTGATAATACTTGCCTGTTCCGGGAAGACCACACTCTTTTTCCCTTACCAAGGTTTTGTCCCACTGGGTTTTCCTTGGTAAGGTTTTTAATGAGGTGGTAGTCCCGGTTCCCAAACTTAGCCTTCATTCCAACACTCCGGCTAAGTTTGAGGGGGAGTATTAATCAAGCTTATCATCAAGGGAGCTTAGGGAAGATGGTTGGATTTGGGTGTCCGTACAAGTCCGTACGGATCTGTACAAGTCCGTACAAGTCCGTACGGATCCGTACAAGGCCGTACAAGACCGTACAACCTTAGCGAGCCTCCGAAACATTTGAGGAAGCCTTCGAGAGTCTTCTAGAAGCTTGGAAACGTTTGGACCATGCACCAAGCCACTTGAGTGTTCAGGTGCATTGGCACCTTGTCCTTGGTCTTCCTTCTTATCCATTTGGTCAAGGAAGGGGCTGGAAACAGGCTGGCATGGTCAAGGACGCCCAAAGACTACACTCCTATTGGCTGGTTCAAATTAAAGTTAAACCTAGGTTCCCTTGTAATTCTCCTATAAATATGACATGTATTTCACAAAGATCAATAAGAAATTCTTCTCTAATATTCTACTATGGTGTTTCTTCTAGTTTATCTCAAAAGCTCTCATTTATAATCTCTAAAATCTAACAGTTTACTGCTAGGAAACCTAGAGAGATGCTCGATCTAGGTTCCATCAATGAAGTGAAGGTGGATTATTCAGCTTACAGTCTTTTCCGCATTTGATTTTTAGTTCAAATCTAATCCTAATTACTGTCTTTTTAAGTTCCTTATATATGAAAAGCCTTAAGTCTGAAGTTTTCTGATTACACAAATGGCCCAAATGACCAACATATACCTAAGTTGGACCCCCAAAGAATAAATTAAATACTTTGGGAAATAAATAGAAAGAAAATGAAGACTTATTAGCTGAATGTCTTCATAAGGGATAAGGTCTTCCCTTCGTTGCTTCCCAAGCTTGGCATGGAGTATTTCCAAGCTGAATAACCAGTGGGATAATGTGGAGATGAACTAGATCTTACTGCCTCGTTACAACCCCTCTGGTAAACCTTATCGGACAAACCGTAGTAGGTAAAAGAGTAAAGCTCCTTCTAATGACTTAGGGGTGTCTTCACACTTGTGTGATTGTGAAGACACAATGTCCTTGATTCCCAAATCAGGTTCAAGTCAAAGAGCTTCAAAGGTGGTTTAGAAGCTCTCACATGATCCAGATGGCGGGGTGAGCTCAAGCTTCATCCATGGATGTCTTCTTCATATTTCACGGCTAGTCGGCTTCTAGAGATGGTCAGACGTGGACTCGAATTAGGTTTAGTGTCTGGCTGTATAGAGAATCCTGTGGGGACCCAATCCCTTGTATATGCGCGCTTCAGTCCTTCTTTCGTACGCGCCTGGGCTGGCAGCCTATCATCCCTTCCCACTTCTAGAATTATCATCCTCAAAACATGCCCACGCCCTATATAGAAACGAAACAACCTAGCTGGTTGCTTCTTCTTCAAGGGTTGACCCGGATATGGAGCTGAGAATTGGAGATGTTTTCAGTCTAATCTTAAGCTGAAATATGGATTGAAGCAGAGGTTTACTGCTAGGAAACCTAGAGAGATGCTCGATCTAGGTTACAACAATGGAGTGAAGGTGGATTGATGTGGGAACCACAAAAATTGTGAAAGCTTCTTGATACAACCAGAACTTCAACACCGAGCTAGGCCTCTCGGTGTGGAGGCTTTTGGCTCGGATAACTCAAGAACAAGAAAGAAGAAAAACTCTTCCGCATTTGATTTTTAGTTCAAATCTAATCCTAATTACTGTCTTTTTAAGTTCCTTATATATGAAAAGCCTTAAGTCTGAAGTTTCCTTATTACACAAATGGCCCAAAGGACCAACATATACCTTAGTTGGACCCCCAAAGTATATATTAAATACTTTGGGAAATAAATAGAAAGAAAATGAAGACTTATTAGCTGAATGTCTTCATAAGGGATAGGGTCTTCCCTTCGTTGCTTCCCCAGCTTGGCATGGAGTATTTCCAAGCTGAATAACCAGTGGGATAATGTGGAGATGCACTAGATCTTACTGCCTCGTTACAACCCCTATGGTAAACTTTATCGGACAAACCGTAGTAGGTAAAAGAGTAAAGCTCCTTCTAATGACTTAGGGGTGTCTTCACACTTGTGTGATTGTGAAGACACAATGTCCTTGATTCCCAAATCAGGTTCAAGTCAAAGAGCTTCAAAGGTGGTTTAGAAGCTCTCACATGATCCAGATGGCGGGGTGAGCTCAAGCTTCATCCATGGATGTCTTCTTCATATTTCACGGCTAGTCGGCTTTTGGAGATGGTCAGACGTGGACTCGAATTAGGTTTAGTGTCTGGCTGTATAGAGAATCCTGTGGGGACCCAATCCCTTGTATATGCGCGCTTCAGTCCTTCTTTCGTACGCGCCTGGGCTGGCAGCCTATCATCCCTTCCCACTTCTAGAATTATCATCCTCAAAACATGCCCACGCCCTATATAGAAACGAAACAACCTAGCTGGTTGCTTCTTCTTCAAGGGTTGATCCGGATATGGAGCTGAGAATTGGAGAGGTTCTCATTCTAATCTTAAGCTGAATAATGAATTTAAGCAGAGGTTTAGTGCTAGGAAACCTAGAGAGATGTTCGATCTAGGGTCCAACAATGGAGTGAAGGTGGATTGATGTGGTCAACCACAAAAATTGTGAAAGCTTCTTGATACAACCAGAACTTCAACACCGAGCTAGGCCTCTCGGTGTGGAGGCTTTTGGCTCGGATAACTCAAGAACAAGAAAGAAGAAAAACTCTTCCGCATTTGATTTTTAGGTCAAATCTAATCCTAATTACTGTCTTTTTAAGTTCCTTATATATGAAAAGCCTTATGTCTGAAGTTTCCTTATTACACAAATGGCCCAAAGGACCAACATATACCTAAGTTGGACCCCCAAAGAATATATTAAATACTTTGGGAAATAAATAGAAAGAAAATGAAGACTTATTAGCTGAATGTCTTCATAAGGGATAGGGTCTTCCCTTCGTTGCTTCCCAAGCTTGGCATAGAGTATTTCCAAGCTGAATAACCAGTGGGATAATGTGGAGATGCACTAGATCTTACTGCCTCGTTACAACCCCTCTGGTAAACCTTATCGGACAAACCGTAGTAGGTAAAAGATTAAAGCTCCTTCTAATGACTTAGGGGTGTCTTCACACTTGTGTGATTGTGAAGACACAATGTCCTTGATTCCCAAATCAGGTTCAAGTCAAAGAGCTTCAAAGATGGTTTAGAAGCTCTCACATGATCCAGATGGCGGGGTGAGCTCAAGCTTCATCCATGGATGTCTTCTTCATATTTCACGGCAAGTCGGCTTCTGGAGATGGTCACACGTGGACTCGAATTAGGTTTAGTGTCTGGCTGTATAGAGAATCCTGTGGGGACCCAATCCCTTGTATATGCGCGCTTCAGTTCTTCTTTCGTACGCGCCTGGGCTGGCAGCCTATCATCCCTTCCCACTTCTATAATTATCATCCTCAAAACATGCCCACGCCCTATATAGAAACGAAACAACCTAGCTGGTTGCTTCTTCTTCAAGTGTTGATCCGGATATGGAGCTGAGAATTGGAGAGGTTTTCAGTCTAATCTTAAGCTGAAATATGGATCGAAGCAGAGGTTTACTACTAGGAAACCTAGAGAGATGCTTGATCTAGGTTACAACAATGGAGTGAAGGTGGATTGATGTGGGAACCACAAAAATTGTGAAAGCTTCTTGATACAACCAGAACTTCAACACCGAGCTAGGCCTCTCGGTTTGGAGGCTTTTGGCTCGGATAACTCAAGAACAAGAAAGTAGAAAAACTCTTCCCCATTTGATTTTTAGGTCAAATCTAATCCTAATTACTGTCTTTTTAAGTCCCTTATATATGAAAAGCCTTAAGTCTGAAGTTTCCTTATTACACAAATGGCCCAAAGGACCAACATATACCTAAGTTGGACCCCCAAAGAATATATTAAATACTTTGGGAAATAAATAGAAAGAAAATGAAGACTTATTAGCTGAATGTCTTCATAAGGGATAGGGTCTTCCCTTCCTTGCTTCCCAAGCTTGGCATGGAGTATTTCCAAGCTGAATAACTAGTGGGATAATGTGGAGATGCACTAGATCTTACTGCCTCGTTACAACCCCTCTGGTAAACCTTATCGGACAAACCGTAGTAGGTAAAAGAGTAAAGCTCCTTCTAATGACTTAGGGGTGTCTTCACACTTGTGTGATTGTGAAGACACAATGTCCTTGATTCCCAAATCAGGTTCAAGTCAAAGAGCTTCAAAGGTGGTTTAGAAGCTCTCACAAGATCCAGATGGCAGGGTGAGCTCAAGCTTCATCCATGGATGTCTTCTTCATATTTCACGGCTAGTCGGCTTTTGGAGATGGTCAGACGTGGACTCGAATTAGGTTTAGTGTCTGGCTGTATAGAGATTCCTGTGGGGACCCAATCCCTTGTATATGCGCACTTCAGTCCTTCTTTCGTACGCGCCTGGGCTGGCAGCCTATCATCCCTTCCCACTTCTAGAATTATCATCCTCAAAACATGCCCACGCCCTATATAGAAACGAAACAACCTAGCTGGTTGCTTCTTCTTCAAGGGTTGATCCGGATATGGAGCTGAGAATTGGAGAGGTTCTCATTCTAATCTTAAGCTGAATAATGAATTTAAGCAGAGGTTTAGTGCTAGGAAACCTAGAGAGATGCTCGATCTAGGTTCCAACAATGGAGTGAAGGTGGATTGATGTGGTCAACCACAAAAATTGTGAAAGCTTCTTGATACAACCAGAACTTCAACACCGAGCTAGGCCTCTCGGTGTGGAGGCTTTTGGCTCGGATAACTCAAGAACAAGAAAGAAGAAAAACTCTTCCGCATTTGATTTTTAGGTCAAATCTAATCCTAATTACTGTCTTTTTAAGTCCCTTATATATGAAAAGCCTTAAGTCTGAAGTTTCCTTATTACACAAATGGCCCAAAGGACCAACATATACCTAAGTTGGATCCCCAAAGAATATATTAAATACTTTGGGAAATAAATAGAAAGAAAATGAAGACTTATTAGCTGAATGTCTTCATAAGGGATAGGGTCTTCCCTTCGTTGCTTCCCAAGCTTGGCATGGAGTATTTCCAAGCTGAATAACCAGTGGGATAATGTGGAGATGAACTAGATCTTACTGCCTCGTTACAACCCCTCTGGTAAACCTTATCGGACAAACCATAGTAGGTAAAAGAGTAAAGCTCCTTCTAATGACTTAGGGGTGTCTTCACACTTGTGTGATTGTGAAGACACAATGTCCTTGTTTCCCAAATCAGGTTCAAGTCAAAGAGCTTCAAAGGTGGTTTAGAAGCTCTCACATGATCCAGATGGCGGGGTGAGCTCAAGCTTCATCCATGGATGTCTTCTTCATATTTCACGGCTAGTCGGCTTCTGGAGATGGTCAGACGTGGACTCGAATTAGGTTTAGTGTCTGGCTGTATAGAGAATCCTGTGGGGACCCAATCCCTTGTATATGCGCGCTTCAGTCCTTCTTTCGTACGCGCCTGGGCTGGCAGCCTATCATCCCTTCCCACTTTTAGAATTATCATCCTCAAAACATGCCCACGCCCTATATAGAAACGAAACAACCTTGCTGGTTGCTTCTTCTTCAAGTGTTGATCCGGATATGGAGCTGAGAATTGGAGAGGTTTTCAGTCTAATCTTAAGCTGAAATATGGATTGAAGCAGAGGTTTACTACTAGGAAACCTAGAGAGATGCTCGATCGAGGTTACAACAATGGAGTGAAGGTGGATTGATGTGGGAACCACAAAAATTGTGAAAGCTTCTTGATACAACCAGAACTTCAACACCGAGCTAGGCCTCTCGGTTTGGAGGCTTTTGGCTCGGATAACTCAAGAACAAGAAAGTAGAAAAACTCTTCCCCATTTGATTTTTAGGTCAAATCTAATCCTAATTACTGTCTTTTTAAGTCCCTTATATATGAAAAGCCTTAAGTCTGAAGTTTCCTTATTACACAAATGGCCCAAAGGACCAACATATACCTAAGTTGGACCCCCAAAGAATATATTAAATACTTTGGGAAATAAATAGAAAGAAAATGAAGACTTATTAGCTGAATGTCTTCATAAGGGATAGGGTCTTCCCTTCCTTGCTTCCCAAGCTTGGCATGGAGTATTTCCAAGCTGAATAACCAGTGGGATAATGTGGAGATGCACTAGATCTTACTGCCTCGTTACAACCCCTCTGGTAAACCTTATCAGACAAACCGTAGTAGGTAAAAGAGTAAAGCTCCTTCTAATGACTTAGGGGTGTCTTCACACTTGTGTGATTGTGAAGACACAATGTCCTTGATTCCCAAATCAGGTTCAAGTCAAAGAGCTTCAAAGGTGGTTTAGAAGCTCTCACATGATCCAGATGGCGGGGTGAGCTCAAGCTTCATCCATGGATGTCTTCTTCATATTTCACGGCTAGTCGGCTTTTGGAGATGGTCAGACGTGGACTCGAATTAGGTTTAGTGTCTGGCTGTATAGAGAATCCTGTGGGGACCCAATCCCTTGTATATGCGCGCTTCAGTCCTTCTTTCGTACGCGCCTGGGCTGGCAGCCTATCATCCCTTCCCACTTCTAGAATTATCATCCTCAAAACATGCCCACGCCCTATATAGAAACGAAACAACCTAGCTGGTTGCTTCTTCTTCAAGGGTTGATCCGGATATGGAGCTGAGAATTGGAGAGGTTCTCAGTTTAATCTTAAGCTGAATAATGGATTGAAGCAGAGGTTTACTGCTAGGAAACCTAGAGAGATGTTCGATCTAGGTTCCAACAATGGAGTGAAGGTGGATTGATGTGGTGAACCACAAAAATTGTGAAAGCTTCTTGATAGAACCAGAACTTCAACACCGAGCTAGGCCTCTCGGTGTGGAGGCTTTTGGCTCGGATAACTCAAGAACAAGAAAGTAGAAAAACTCTTCCCCATTTGATTTTTAGGTCAAATCTAATCCTAATTACTGTCTTTTTAAGTCCCTTATATATGAAAAGCCTTATGTCTGAAGTTTCCTTATTACACAAATGGCCCAAAGGACCAACATATACCTAAGTTGGACCCCCAAAGGATATATTAAATACTTTGGGAAATAAATAGAAAGAAAATGAAGACTTATTAGCTGAATGTCTTCATAAGGGATAGGGTCTTCCCTTCCTTGCTTCCCAAGCTTGGCATGGAGTATTTCCAAGCTGAATAACCAGTGGGATAATGTGGAGATGAACTAGATCTTACTGCTTCGTTACAACCCCTCTGGTAAACCTTATCGGACAAACCGTAGTAGGTAAAAGAGTAAAACTCCTTCTAATGACTTACGGGTGTCTTCACACTTGTGTGATTGTGAAGACACAATGTCCTTGATTCCCAAATCAGGTTCAAGTCAAAGAGCTTCAAAGGTGGTTTAGAAGCTCTCAGATAATCCAGATGGCGGGGTGAGCTCAAGCTTCATCCATGGATGTCTTCTTCATATTTCACGGCTAGTCGGCTTCTGGAGATGGTCAGACGTGGACTCGAATTAGGTTTAGTGTCTGGCTGTATAGAGAATCCTGTGGGGATCCAATCCCTTGTATATGCGCGCTTCAGTCCTTCTTTCGTACGCGCCTGGGCTGGCGGCCTATCATCACTTCCCACTTCTAGAATTATCATCCTCAAAACATACCCACGCCCTATATAGAAACGAAACAACCTAGCTTGTTGCTTCTTCTTCAAGGGTTGATCAGGATATGGAGCTGAGAATTGGAGAGGTTTTCAGTCTAATCTTAAGCTGAAATATGGATTGAAGCAGAGGTTTACTGCTAGGAAACCTAGAGAGATGCTCGATCTAGGTTACAACAATGGAGTGAAGGTGGATTGATGTGGTAACCACAAAAATTGTGAAAGCTTCTTGATACAACCAGAACTTCAACACCGAGTTAGGCCTCTCGATGTGGAGGCTTTTGGCTCGGATAACTCAAGAACAAGAAAGAAGAAAAACTCTTCCGGATTTGATTTTTAGTTCAAATCTTATCCTAATTACTGTCTTTTTAAGTTCCTTATATATGAAAAGCCTTAAGTCTGAAGTTTTCTTATTACACAAATGGCCCAAAGGACCAACATATACCTAAGTTGGACCCCCAAAGAATATATTAAATACTTTGGGAAATAAATAGAAAGAAAATGAAGACTTATTAGCTGAATGTCTTCATAAGGGATAGGGTCTTCCCTTCCTTGCTTCCCAAGCTTGGCATGGATTATTTCCAAGCTGAATAACCAGTGGGATAATGTGGAGATGAACTAGATCTTACTGCCTCGTTACAACCCCTCTGGAAAACCTTATCGGACAAACCGTAGTAGGTAAAAGAGTAAAACTCCTTCTAATTGTTGAATAATGAGAGAATACATTAGCTTAAGACCCAAAGAAGAGAAGAGGCCTTATTCAACATATGCAAGCCCATTAAGAAGTCTTCTAGAAGGGTGAAGACTTTGGGTGCACAAGTGGGTGTCTCGGGAAGTGTGAAAAGGAAGGAGATGTGTTTGAATTTCAAATAAGAGATTGGAGGGAAATTGAATGTTGTGAAACCCTTCTTCACCTCCTAATTTCGTGACTATCCTCTATATATACATGTTGTACACCCTTTGTAACACTCACTCAATTCTAATGGAAACTTCTCTTTATCTCTCATTCTATTGTTTCTCTTTCAAGCACTCTCAAACTCTCTAATCTTCTATTCCGCAAATTCAACATGGTATCAGAGCAAGGTTCTTAACTAAATCAAGCTCTTGTTATCCCATTTTCAAATCTCTTCCTTTAAAATTCTGGGAATACTCTTTGTCAATCCTTTTTCACTCTGAGACTTAGTCCTCAAAGTCATTGACTCTTGAGTTGTGATAAGGCTGAAAAAGTGTATTTCTTGAAGGTTCTCTAAAATTTTCTTTTTCACTCTAAAATTCTGGGAATACTCTTTGTCAATCTTTTTTCACTCTGAGACTTAGTCCTCAAAGTCATTGCCTCTTGAGTTGTGAAAAGGCTGGAAAAGTGTATTTCTTGAAGCTTCTCTAATATTTTCTTGAGAAAATCTCTTAATCCTCTGGTTAATAGAATTATCCGGTGAATAAATCTTGAAACACCATGGAAAATTCTAAACCAATTGTTATTCCAGTCATCTTGAAGGGTGTCAACTATTTGCTGTGGTCAAGAATGATAAGAACAGCCCTATGTGGTCGTGGGCTTTGGAGCCATGTCTTGAAAGGCCAAGATCCAAAAGATGGAGAAGAAGCCATCGGTAATTATGAAGATAAGTGGTTCCAAGAGGACCAAATGGTGCTCGGAATCATCCAGAACTCTCTTGAAGCATCCATCCTTGAAGCCTACTCCTACTGTGAAAATGCAAAGGAATTGTGGGATACTCTTCAAACCGTGTATGGGAATACTTCAAACTTGAGCAGAATCTATGAAGTCAAGAAGGCTATCAATGATCTAAGCCAAGAAGATTTGGAGTTTACAAAGCACTTTGGCAAATTCAGATCATTGTGGGCTGAACTAGAAATGTTAAGGCCAAGCACGATTGATCCTTTGGTGTTAAATGAGAGGCGCGAACAAGACAAGGTCTTTGGTCTGCTATTGACCTTAAATCCAACTTACAAGGATCTCATTAAGCACCTCCTTGTTGAATTTGCGGAATAGAAGATTAGAGAGTTTGAGAGTGCTTGAAAGAGAAACAATAGAATGAGAGATAAAGAGAAGTTTCCATTAGAATTGAGTGAGTGTTACAAAGGGTGTACAACATGTATATATAGAGGATAGTCACGAAATTAGGAGGTGAAGAAGGGTTTCACATCTCCTTCCTTTTCACACTTCCCGAGACACCCACTTGTGCACCCAAAGTCTTCACCCTTCTAGAAGACTTCTTAATGGGCTTGCATATGTTGAATAAGGCTTCTTCTCTTCTTTGGGTCTTAAGCTAATGTATTCTCTCATTATTCAACACTCCCCCTCAAACTTAACCGTAGAGAAACCAAAGGTTAAGCTTGGAACCATGATGACCCACCTCATTAAAAACCTTAGTATGGAAAACCTCATGGGACAAAACCATACTAAGGGAAAAAGAGTGTGGACTCCATGGCTAAGGAAATCACGGCCGAGACATATCTATGAGTCCAAGCTTTGAATGGATGAACTCACACACTTTTAAACTCACTGCCTTGGTAAAAATGTCTGCCAATTGTTCTGAACTCCTTGTAAAGCATGGAAGAATGACCC
This sequence comes from Cardamine chenopodiifolia, assembly GCA_963922655.1. Taxonomy (NCBI): domain Eukaryota; kingdom Viridiplantae; phylum Streptophyta; class Magnoliopsida; order Brassicales; family Brassicaceae; genus Cardamine; species Cardamine chenopodiifolia. The sequence goes on along the minus strand of OZ000486.1, from coordinate 7,788,305 downwards.
TTTTCTCCACCATCTCTCGCACCTTGTGACAATCCACTTCAATATGCTTTGTCCTCTCATGGAACACTGAGTTGGACGCAATGTGAATAGCAGCTTGGTTGTCACAATGCATTGTGATTGGATCTGCCGATTCAATGCCCAAATCCTTGAGAAGAGCTTTCAGCCATGTTAGCTCATTTGTGAGCTTCCTCATTGCTCTATACTCAGCTTCAGCACTTGAACATGACACAACCTTTTGTTTCTTGCTCTTCCAAGTGACCAGGTTACCTCCAATGAATGTGCAATACCCAGTGGTGGATCTTCTATCCGTTTTGTCTCCAGCCCAGTCAGCATCACAATAACCCACAATTTCTGTGCTTTTGTTGCAACCCATCCAAATGCCTTGACCTGGAGCTCCTTTGAGATATTTGAGGATCCGATCCACCATGTTCCAATGATGCACTTTTGGAGCTTGCATATGTTGGCTCACCTGGTTCACAGCAAAACACAAATCAGGACGAGTTATGGTAAGATAAATCAACTTACCAACCATTCTCCGATATTGCTTGACATCTTCAAAAGGTTTATCTTCAAGCTCCCCCTCTCGTATGACTTTGTATCCTTCTTCTAAGGGAGTCTTTGCTGGTTTGGCTCCTAGCTTTCCTGCCCCAGCCAATAGATCAAGAGTGTACTTCCTTTGGGATAAGAAGAGTCCTTCATTGGACCTATAGACTTCAATCCCTAGAAAATATTTCAACTCTCCAAGATCTTTAATATCAAATACAGATTTTAAATATGCTTTTGTATCTTTAATACCTACCTTGTCATTCCCAGAGATGATAATATCATCCACATAAATGAGAATGACTACAATACCTTCTTGGCTTTGCAAGGTGAAAAGTGTATGATCTGCCTCGGACTTCTTGAAGCCTTTACTCTTGAGTGTTGTACTCAACTTGTGGTACCATGCTCGAGGAGATTGCTTCAGTCCATAGATTGCTTTCTTGAGTCTCAACACCTTTCCTGGTGCAATTAGGTCCTCCAAGCCTGGTGGTGGAGTCATGTAGACTTCATCCTCTAGTTCCCCTTGCAAGAATGCATTCTTGACGTCCATCTGCCAAAGATCCTATTTCAAGTTAGTAGCTAAGGATAAAATAACTCTTACCGTATGAAGTTTTGCCACAGGTGCAAATGTGTCAAGGTAGTCCTCTCCATAGGTTTGAGTGAATCCTCTAGCCACCAGCCTAGCCTTGTAACGCTCTATTTCTCCATCACTTCTATACTTGATAGTGAAGATCCATCTAGAGCTTACGGCCTTCTTACCTTTTGGCAGTTCAGCTTCATCCCAAGTGTGGTTAATTTCCATAGCTTTCTTTTCTTCACCAACAACATCTCTCCATACTTTAAGCTCCTTGGCTTCTTCATAGGTTGTTGGAATCTCAGCTTCATCCAACTTGCCCATGTAGGCTTGATGTTCCAATGGGAAATGAGCTAGAGTGCAAACAGCTTGAATGGGATGAGCAACTGCCTTGTTGTTGTAGTACACTCGGGTTTGCTTCCAATGTTCTGGTCCAAACCTTTGTCTTGTACTTCTCCTTAAACCCCCTTCTTGATATTGAACTTGAGGTTCTGGCCCTTCAAAGTCAGAATCTGAGGTTTGAGCTTCTTCTTGACTTTCCGGACTCTCTTCACTTTGATCATGAACCGCTTCATTGCGAACTTCTGATTCATTTTGATCATGAATTGTTGAGTCTTGTTGAGCCACTATTGGATCCTCGTGTTTATTGCCTCCCTCAGGATCAAAGGGTATAGTTTCTTCATTTGATTGAGATGTGCTTGTACTAGCTTCTGGCTGATGTAATCCAAGGTTCTCCAAGATTTTTCTCAAATTGCTAGCTCGGTCTGATGATGAGGATGATAGATTCTCCAATTCTTTCCAGTTCTTCTCATCATAGAACCCTTTCGTTTCAACAAACTTCACGTCCCTTGAGACTAGAATCTTCCTTGTTTCTGGAACAAAGCATTTGTAACCTTTTTGTGTTGTGGAGTATCCAATGAACATGCTCTTCACACTTTTAGCTTCCAACTTGTTTCTTTGTTCTCCTGGGATTAATACAAAACAAACACACCCAAACACACGTAAGTGGTTAATGGCGGGTTTAGAGTTGTTTAATACCTCAAATGGAGAGTGATCATCCAAAATTTTTGTTGGCATTCGGTTGATCAAATAGCATGCTGAAACCACAGCATCTCCCCAAAATCTCTTGGGAACACTTGTGTGGAACATCATAGACTGGGCCACTTCCATTAAGTGTCTATTCTTTCTTTCAGCAACTCCATTTTGCTGAGGAGTGTATGGGCAGCTGGTTTGATGGACTATCCCATGGTTTGCTAAGTGTTGTTTGAAGGCATGGCTTGTGTACTCTCCACCATTATCTGATCTAAAAATTTTAATCTTGGCATTATAATGGTTAGTCACATATGCTTGAAATTTTCTAAATGCTTCTAGAACTCTATCTTTGGATGGAAGAAGTGTTAGCCATGTATATTTTGATTTTTCATCTATAAAGGTGACAAAGTATTTATGATGTTCTCTAGATTCACATGGTGAGGTCCAAACATCAGAATGAATTAAATCAAAACACTTTTCATAGATAGTTGGAGACTTGGAAAACACAGATTTGCAATGTTTACCAAGTATACAAGCTTCACATTCATCATTTTTGAAAGAAATCCTAGGCAACAATAGTTCTAATGCTCTAGAGTGCGGATGACCTAGCCTTGCATGCCAAATTGAACTACTAACATTAGAAACATTCAGACTAAAACTACAAAATAAATTGGAGTCCGGCTTGTTATTTTCAAGAACATACAGCTCCTCCTTTGCTACTCCTTTTCCGAGTAGATTCATGGTCTCAATATCCTGAAAGTGTACATCATTAGGACCAAATATAGCATAACAATTCAAATCAGATGTAACTTTCTTTACGGATAACAAATTTGAAGTAAACTTAGGCATGTAGAAAGCGTTTGAATCTTTTCCAAATAACCTAAGATTTCCTACTCCATCAATTGGAATACTATCTCCATTTGCTATAATGACATTACCTACAGCCGGTTTTATGTTATTCATTAGATGTGCATCACTTATCATATGATGTGATGCACCAGAATCTACAATCAAAGGCTTTGAAATGTTTTGAGCATGAAGAGAGTTTCCAGAAACCATACCAGACCTACCAGCCTCTTTCAAGGCTTTGATGAGAGCTTCCAAATCTGATTTCCTCACAAATTCAGATTCTTGTTGATATGGCACCAAAGCTCTCATTTCTCCTTCTTCAGCCCTCTTGGATGTCCCAGCCTGATTCCCAGCCACTTCTTGGGAGACATTAGCTCTTGGTTCCTTCCACCAGCTTGGTTTTAGATGAGGATGGAGCTTCCAGCATTTTTCCTTTGTGTGCCCCTCTTTCTTGCAATGCTCACAAATTGCATTTGATCCCACTTTCTTGTTCTGGTTTGATCCCAACGGTTTGTAAAATCCTTTGTTGGCGTCTCCCAGCTCTATTTTGTTAGCCATAACCAGCTCGCCCTTTCCCCCAAATTGACCATGAGATCCTTGCTCCTTTTGTATCTTGGAGCACACTTCATCTAGGCTGGGGAGATTGTCTGCCCTAAGGAGGTGCTTAATGAGATCCTTGTAAGTTGGATTTAAGGTCAATAGCAGACCAAAGACCTTGTCTTGTTCGCGCCTCTCATTTAACACCAAAGGATCAATCGTGCTTGGCCTTAACATTTCTAGTTCAGCCCACAATGATCTGAATTTGCCAAAGTGCTTTGTAAACTCCAAATCTTCTTGGCTTAGATCATTGATAGCCTTCTTGACTTCATAGATTCTGCTCAAGTTTGAAGTATTCTCATTATTCAACACTCCTTAGGGCAGACAATCTCCCCAGCCTAGATGAAGTGTGCTCCAAGATACAAAAGGAGCAAGGATCTCATGGTCTATTTGGGGGAAAGGGCGAGCTGGTTATGGCTAACAAAGTAGAGCTGGGAGACGCCAACAAAGGATTTTACAAACCGTTGGGATCAAACCAGAACAAGAAAGTGGGATCAAATGCAATTTGTGAGCATTGCAAGAAAGAGGGGCACACAAAGGAAAAATGCTGGAAGCTCCATCCTCATCTAAAACCAAGCTGGTGGAAGGAACCAAGAGCTAATGTCTCCCAAGAAGTGGCTGGGAATCAGGCTGGGACATCCAAGAGGGCTGAAGAAGGAGAAATGAGAGCTTTGGTGCCATATCAACAAGAATCTGAATTTGTGAGGAAATCAGATTTGGAAGCTCTCATCAAAGCCTTGAAAGAGGCTGGTAGGTCTGGTATGGTTTCTGGAAACTCTCTTCATGCTCAAAACATTTCAAAGCCTTTGATTGTAGATTCTGGTGCATCACATCATATGATAAGTGATGCACATCTAATGAATAACATAAAACCGGCTGTAGGTAATGTCATTATAGCAAATGGAGATAGTATTCCAATTGATGGAGTAGGAAATCTTAGGTTATTTGGAAAAGATTCAAACGCTTTCTACATGCCTAAGTTTACTTCAAATTTGTTATCCGTAAAGAAAGTTACATCTGATTTGAATTGTTATGCTATATTTGGTCCTAATGATGTACACTTTCAGGATATTGAGACCATGAATCTACTCGGAAAAGGAGTAGCAAAGGAGGAGCTGTATGTTCTTGAAAATAACAAGCCGGACTCCAATTTATTTTGTAGTTTTAGTCTGAATGTTTCTAATGTTAGTAGTTCAATTTGGCATGCAAGGCTAGGCCATCCGCACTCTAGAGCATTAGAACTATTGTTGCCTAGGATTTCTTTCAAAAATGATGAATGTGAAGCTTGTATACTTGGTAAACATTGCAAATCTGTGTTTTCCAAGTCTCCAACTATCTATGAAAAGTGTTTTGATTTAATTCATTCTGATGTTTGGACCTCACCATGTGAATCTAGAGAACATCATAAATACTTTGTCACCTTTATAGATGAAAAATCAAAATATACATGGCTAACACTTCTTCCATCTAAAGATAGAGTTCTAGAAGCATTTAGAAAATTTCAAGCATATGTGACTAACCATTATAATGCCAAGATTAAAATTTTTAGATCAGATAATGGTGGAGAGTACACAAGCCATGCCTTCAAACAATACTTAGCAAACCATGGGATAGTCCATCAAACCAGCTGCCCATACACTCCTCAGCAAAATGGAGTTGCTGAAAGAAAGAATAGGCACTTAATGGAAGTGGCACGGTCTATGATGTTCCACACAAGTGTTCCCAAGAGATTTTGGGGAGATGCTGTGGTTTCAGCATGCTATTTGATCAACCGAATGCCAACAAAAATTTTGGATGATCACTCTCCATTTGAGGTATTAAACAACTCTAAACCCGCCATTAACCACTTACGTGTGTTTGGGTGTGTTTGTTTTGTATTAATCCCAGGAGAACAAAGAAACAAGTTGGAAGCTAAAAGTGTGAAGAGCATGTTCATTGGATACTCCACAACACAAAAAGGTTACAAATGCTTTGTTCCGGAAACAAGGAAGATTCTAGTCTCAAGGGACGTGAAGTTTGTTGAAACGAAAAGGTTCTATGATGAGAAGAACTGGAAAGAATTGGAGAATCTATCATCCTCATCATCATACCGAGCTAGCAATTTGAGAAAAATCTTGGAGAACCTTGGATTACATCAGCCAGAAGCTAGTACAAGCACATCTCAATCAAATGAAGAAACTATACCCTTTGATCCTGAGGGAGGCAATAAACAAGAGGATCCAGTAGAGGCTCAACAAGACTCAATAATTCATGATCAAAATGAATCAGAAGTTCGCAATGAAGCGGTTCATGATCAAAGTGAAGAGAGTCCGGAAAGTCAAGAAGAAGCTCAAACCTCAGATTCTGACTTTGAAGGGCCAGAACCTCAAGTTCAATATCAAGAAGGGGGTTTAAGGAGAAGTACAAGACAAAGGTTTGGACCAGAACATTGGAAGCAAACCCGAGTGTACTACAACAACAAGACAGTTGCTCATCCCATTCAAGCTGTTTGCACTCTAGCTCATTTCCCATTGGAACATCAAGCCTACATGGGCAAGTTGGATGAAGCTGAGATTCCAACAACCTATGAAGAAGCCAAGGAGCTTAAAGTATGGAGAGATGCTGTTGGTGAAGAAAAGAAAGCTATGGAAATCAACTACACTTGGGATGAAGCTGAACTGCCAAAAGGGAAGAAGGGCGTAAGCTCTAGATGGATCTTCACTATCAAGTATAGAAGTGATGGAGAAATAGAGCTTTACAAGGAGTTCAGAACAATTGGCAGACATTTTTACCAAGGCAGCGAGTTTAAAAGTGTGTGAGTTCATCCATTCAAAGCTTGGACTCATAGATATGTCTCGGCCGTGATTTCCTTAGCCATGGAGTCCACACTCTTTTTCCCTTAGTATGGTTTTGTCCCATGAGGTTTTCCATACTAAGGTTTTTAATGAGGTGGGTCATCATGGTTCCAAGCTTAACCTTTGGTTTCTCTACGGTTAAGCTTGAGGGGGAGTGTTGAATAATGAGAGAATACATTAGCTTAAGACCCAAAGAAGAGAAGAGGCCTTATTCAACATATGCAAGCCCATTAAGAAGTCTTCTAGAAGGGTGAAGACTTTGGGTGCACAAGTGGGTGTCTCGGGAAGTGTGAAAAGGAAGGAGATGTGAAACCCTTCTTCACCTCCTAATTTCGTGACTATCCTCTATATATACATGTTGTACACCCTTTGTAACACTCACTCAATTCTAATGGAAACTTCTCTTTATCTCTCATTCTATTGTTTCTCTTTCAAGCACTCTCAAACTCTCTAATCTTCTATTCCGCAAATTCAACACTAATGACTTAGGGGTGTCTTCACACTTGTGTGATTGTGAAGACACAATGTCCTTGATTCCCAAATCAGGTTCAAGTCAAAGAGCTTCAAAGGTGGTTTAGAAGCTCTCAGATGATCCAGATGGCGGGGTGAGCTCAAGCTTCATCCATGGATGTCTTCTTCATATTTCACGGCTAGTCGGCTTCTGGAGATGGTCAGACGTGGACTCGAATTAGGTTTAGTGTCTGGCTGTATAGAGAATCCTGTGGGGACCCAATCCCTTGTATATGTGTGCTTCAGTCCTTCTTTCGTACGCGCCTGGGCTGGCGGCCTATCATCACTTCCCACTTCTAGAATTATCATCCTCAAAACATACCCACGCCCTATATAGAAACGAAACAACCTAGCTTGTTGCTTCTTCTTCAAGGGTTGATCATGATATGGAGCTGAGAATTGGAGAGGTTTTCAGTCTAATCTTAAGCTGAAATATGGATTGAAGCAGAGGTTTACTGCTAGGAAACCTAGAGAGATGCTCGATCTAGGTTACAACAATGGAGTGAAGGTGGATTGATGTGGGAACCACAAAAATTGTGAAAGCTTCTTGATACAACCAGAACTTCAACACCGAGTTAGGCCTCTCGGTGTGGAGGCTTTTGGCTCGGATAACTCAAGAACAAGAAAGAAGAAAAACTCTTCCGCATTTGATTTTTAGTTCAAATCTTATCCTAATTACTGTCTTTTTAAGTTCCTTATATATGAAAAGCCTTAAGTCTGAAGTTTCCTTATTACACAAATAGCCCAAAGGACCAACATATACCTAAGTTGGACCCCCAAAGAATATATTAACTACTTTGGTAAATAAATAGAAAGAAAATGAAGACTGAATAGCTGAATGTCTTCATAAGGGATAGGGTCTTCCCTTCCTTGCTTCCTAAGCTTGGCATGGAGTATTTCCAAGCTGAATAATGTTAGATTTTAGAGATTATAAATGAGAGATTTTGAGATAAATTAGAAGGAAAACCATAGTAGAACATTAGAGAAGAATTTATTATTGATCTTTGTGAATTACATAGCATATTTATAGGAGAATTACAAGGGAACCTAGGTTTAACTTTAATTTGAACCAGCCAATAGGAGAGTAGTCTTGGGAGCGCCCTTGACCATGCCAGCCTGTTCCAGCCTGGTTCCAGCCCCTTCCTTGACCAAATGGATAAGAAGGAAGAACAAGGACAAGCCCCAATGCACCTGGACGCTCTAGTGACTTGGTGCATGATCCGAACATTGCCCAGCTTCTAGAAGACTCTAGAAGACTCTCCAAGACTCTCCAAGACTTCCTTAAACGTTCCGGAGGCTCCCTTAGGTCGTACGGTCTTGTACGGCCTTGTACGGATCCGTACGGACTTGTACGGACTTGTACGGATCCGTACGGACTTGTACGGACACCCAAATCCAACCATCTTCCCTAAGCTCCCTTGATGATATGCTTGATTAATACTCCCCCTCAAACTTAGCCGGAGTGTCGGAATGAAGGCTAAGTTTGGGAACCGGGACTACCACCTCATTAAAAACCTTACCAAGGAAAATCCAGTGGGACAAAACCTTGGGAAGGGAAAAAGAGTGTTGTCTTCCCGGAACAGACAAGTATTATCAAGGATGAGTAAGGTCTACTAACCCAAGTTTGCTATGGATGTGGTTGCAAACTTTGAGGCTAGCAGCCTTGGTGAAGATGTCAGCCAGCTGGTCTTCACTCTTGGTGTAGCATGGAAGTATCACTCCTTCTATGATCTTCTCTCTAACCTTGTGGCAGTCGATCTCAATGTGCTTGGTCCTCTCGTGAAATACTGGATTGGTTGCTATATGAATGGCTGCCTGATTGTCACAATGCGTCGTGATAGGACTTGAAGTTTCTATGCCGAGATCTTTGAGAAGTGCTTTCAACCAAACTAATTCATTTGTCAGCTTCCTCATTGCTCTATATTCTGACTCTGCACTCGAGCATGACACAACCTTCTGCTTCTTAGACTTCCAAGTCACTAGATTGCCTCCAATGAAAGTACAGTAGCCAGTTGTGGACTTTCTATCCATAGTGTCTCCAGCATAGTCTGCATCGCAATATCCAACTATCTCAGTGTTGCCATTCTTCCCCATCCAGATTCCGTGGCCTGGTGATCCTTTGATGTATCTCAAAATTCTTTCCACCATGTTCCAATGATGCACGGTTGGTTCTTTCATATGTTGGCTAACCTGATTCATAGCAAAACATAAGTCAGGCCGTGTAATAGTCAAGTAGATGAGCTTACCAACTAGGCGCCGATATTGTGCTGGGTCTTCAAATGGCTTGTCAAGCGGATCATCTTCTTTCTCCCCCTTTCTCTTGACCTTGTAGCCATCTTCAAGTGGAGTCTTAGCTGGTTTGGATCCTAGCTTTCCTGTCTCCTGCAATAAATCAAGAGAATATTTCCTTTGTGATAGAAATAGGCCTTCCGTGGATCGGCATATCTCTATCCCTAGGAAATACTTAAGCTCTCCCAAGTCCTTGATATCAAAAAGACTTAAGGAAGGATTTGGTTTCTTGAACCCCAACTTGATCACTACCTGAGATGATCAAGTCATCCACATAAACCAATACCACAATAAGCCCACGGGAGTTCTGGTGAGTGAACAAGGTATGGTCGGCTTCTGACCGGCTAAATCCTCGAGCAACAAGAGTGAAGCTCAGTTTATGATACCAGGCCCTCGGTGATTGCTTTAATCCATAAATTGCCTTTCTTAACCTTAAGACTTTTCCGGGGCTGATTGTGTGCTCTAATCCGGGTGGTGGAGTCATGTACACTTCTTCTTCCAATTCTCCTTGAAGAAAGGCGTTCTTCACGTCCATTTGCCATAGATCCCATGATAGATTTGTGGCTAAGGACAAGATAACCCTAACTGTGTGAAGCTTTGCCACGGGCGCAAAGGTATCGGTATAATCAGCTCCATATGTCTGGGTGAAACCTCTGGCTACCAATCTGGCTTTGTACCGCTCAATCTCCCCATTAGATTGATATTTTATTGTAAATACCCCACTTGGAACTTACTGCCTTCTTTCCCTTTGGAAGCTCCGTTTCATCCCAAGTATGATTCTTATCCATTGCTCCTATCTCAGCATCCACCACAGCAAACCATTCTTTGTGTTCTTTTGCTTCTTCATAGGAGCTCGGAATTTGGTGTTGATCAATCTTCCCAAGGAATGCGTGGTGTTCTGATGGCAAGAGGGCAAGAGAACAGACCGCTTGGAGAGGATGAGCCACGGCTTGGCTGTTGTAATAGACCCTTGTTTGTTTCCAATGATCTGGTCCATACTTCAGCCTTGTGCTTCTTCTAAGCTGAGGAGCACTAATTTCTTCACTCTCATGGTCTTGACTAACCATTGGCTCCATTCCTCTAGTGACTTCTTCTTCATGATGAGCTTGTTCTTGATTACCATTATCTAAGTTGTTTGCTTCCTCTTCATTGTTATTTTCGGAATTTGGTCCTCCTTGCGGTTCCTGCTCCGGTTGCTCTTGATGAGAGTCCCTTGGAGCAGGATTTCCCAGATGATTGAGTATGAACTCTAAGCTGCCGGCTCTATCTGAAGGAGAGCGGGCTAGGTCTTTAACATTATCCCAATTCTGCTTCTTGTCAAAGTATTCTTGGTTTTCTATGAATTTCACGTCTCTTGAAACCAGGGTACACTTCCGGATGGGGTCATAACACTTATACCCCTTTTGAGTAGTAGAATAGCCTATGAATACACATCTTGTGCTTTTGGCTTCTAGTTTGTCCCTCTGAGTACCTGGGACAAATACAAAACACAAACATCCAAGAACCCGTAAGTGATTGATAAAGGGTTTATTGTGATTTAAAACTTCAAAGGGAGAGACGTCCTTTAGGACTCTTGTTAGAATTCGGTTGATAAGATAGCAGGCCGTCATGACTGCATCTTCCCAAAAGTTTCTTGGCAGGTTGGAATGGAACATCATGGCTCTAGCTACTTCCATGAGATGCCTATTCTTTCTTTCAGCTACACCATTTTGTTGAGGTGTGTATGGGCAGCTTGTTTGGTGGATTATTCCATGCTTAGCTAAGTGTTCTTTGAATTTGTGGCTTGTATATTCTCCTCCATTATCCGTTCGAAGTACCTTAACATTTGTTTTGAATTGATTAGTAATGTAGTTCTGAAAATTAATGAAAGCGTCAAATACTCTATCTTTAGATGGCATTAAAGTGATCCAAGTGTATTTCGACTTTTCATCAATAAATGTCACAAAGTACTTATTATTATCTCTTGATAAACATGGGGAAGTCCATACATCCGAGTGGACCAAATCAAAACATTTTTCATATATGGTAGAGGACTTAGGAAATACACTTTTACAATGTTTTCCTAAAATACAAGACTCACAAACCGAGTTATTAAACGAAATATTAGGCAATATTATTTCCAAGGCACGCGAGTGAGGATGTCCTAATCTAGCGTGCCATATTGCATTAGAACTACTAGCTAAGCATGAATTAAAACTTGATAAAGTAGGATTGTTTGAAGAATCTTCTAAGATGTATAAGTCTCCTTTTGTGTTTCCTTCTCCAAGAACCCTTCCGGTCTTAATATCCTGAAAATGGAAACTATTAGGCCCAAAGATAGCATAAGCATCAAGATCAGTAGTAGCTCTCTTAACCGATACAAGATTCGAAGTGAAAGATAGCATGTAGAAAGCTTGAGATTCTTTGTCAAATAGTCTTAAACTTCCTATCCCTTTAACCGGTATTTTATCACCATTAGCAATCACTACATTTCCACTAGCAGTTTTAATGTTACTAATCAAATTTGGATTACTAATCATGTGATGAGAAGCTCCGGAATCAATAACAAGAGAAGTGCTAGTTTTAGTAGGTTTAGTAGCAAAGTAGGTGATACCGGACTCCTTTAGTGCAGCAATGGATCGAATGAGTGCCTCTAGGTCTGACTTGCGCACCACGTCATTCGAGTATGCTACCATGGCCATCTCATCTCCTTGCTTTGAGTTTTCGGTTTGAGGTTGTTTGGTTGCGGTTGAGGAGCTTGGCGCTTCTTGTGCTTGATGAGCTTGAAACTTCCTTGGTTTGAACTCCCTTGGTTGCCAATCTTTGGGCTTGAGATGTGGATGAAGGATCCAGCTGTTGAGAATATGGATGTGAAGGTCTGTGCACGTGAAAGGAGAGGGGACAATATCAAAGGGAAAGAGTTAGCATGTATAGCAAGTGTGTTGGAATATGGTGAAAGCTCAGGAGTAAAAAGAGAAGGTATACCATGCATTGCACATGAATAAAGCACCAATGAGTAGCTAAGATCAACTAAAATGAGACCAAACAAGAAGTGGAGAAGGAACTGAATTGGTTAGAAGCAGACCAGTTTTTTCTCACTCAGCACAAGTGGAGCAAGTTGCAAAGAGGAGTAGGTGGGAGCAGTTGGGAGAAGCATGGCTCGCCTATACTTGTGTAGAGGTGTTGGTGAGATATTTTTCACTCAATAATTCATGTAAATCGTGCATATATGTGTATGGGATTGTAAGGAAACATTACACACGAAATTATAAACTTCTATTCATCATCTTCATCACTCCTATCTTCTAATCTTCCTCCCTTAAAATCATCTTCATATCCTCTAAAATCTACATGGTATCAGAGCACTTAAGGTCCTAAACAAGATCTTAAACTCATTCATATCTCTCAAACATTTCAAATCACTCTGTTTTCTTTCTGTTTCGTGTGTACTATTCACCAAAAATTTCAAGTCATGGAAAGCTCCAAGAATATGGTTCTACCAGTTATTCTCAAGGGGAATAACTATATTTTGTGGTCAAGGACCACAAAGACAGTCCTAAGAGGAAGAGGGCTGTGGGAGTATGTTGATAGCTTGGTGGGAAATGCTGAAGATGGAAGGGCTGAAGAGGGCAGTATGATGGAGAGGAAGCGGGAGCAAGAAGATGCTCAAGTCTTGGCTGCACTTCAAAGCTCCCTTGAGCCATCTATTCTGGCGGCCTATTCATACTGTGAGAACTCCAAGGAGCTGTGGGAGACGCTCAAGGGAGTTTATGGAGACATCTCAAACATTTCAAGGATCTTTGAGGTGAAGAAGGCATTGAATGACCTTCAGCAGAATGGGAAGGCGTTCAAGGACTTGTTTGGGGAATTTAGAGGGTTGTGGGCAGAGCTGGAAATGCTTAGACCTACAACAAACGACCCAAAGGAGTTGAATGAGAGGAGAGAGCAAGATCAAGTGTTTGGTCTCTTACTCACACTTGATGACTCTTACAAGGGACTCATTCAGCATATCCTTCGATTTGACAAGCTTCCAACATTAAATGAAGTGTGTCAACAAGTTCAGAAAGAGGAAGGTGCTAGAGTGTTGTTTAAACCCGCTAGTGAGATGGCGCATGTGGTGCAAAGAAGTTTTGGGCATGGAGAAAGGAGAGCTGTTGAGTGTAGCCATTGTAGGATGAAAGGGCACACTAAGGAGAAGTGCTGGACACTTTACCCGCACTTGAAACCAGCCCGGCTAAGAGGAAATGGCCAGGGAAGCAGTCAAGGCTCTAGGAACTTTGCGGGTGTAACTAGCATGGAAGGAGACCAATTGGTGAGGAAGAGCGATTTGGAGGGCCTCATCAAGAGTATCTCAAAGCTAGCGGAATCTGGTAAGGGTTTCTTTACCTCTAAGGCTAAGAGAAACGTGATAATAGATTCTGGAGCAAGTCATAATATGATTTGTGATGCTAAGTTGCTGGAGAATGTAGAACCGCATAAGGGTAGTGTTAGGATAGCAAACGGGAAAGAAGTTCCAATAGAGGGGGTTGGGGACTTAGAGGTGTTTGGGAAGAGAACTAAAGCCCTATATATCCCAGAATTTACTTCGAATTTGCTATCGGTTCATAAGGCAACTAAGGACTTGAATTGTAAAGTTGTTTTTGGAGTTAATGGTGTTGAGTTTCAGGATAATGAAACCAAAGATGCGATCGGATCAGGGGGTGTGAAAGATGGTCTGTACATATTGAATAAAAAGGATAAAGAGTTGAAAGCGCTTGCGGTCAGTTCGGTTGGATCAAGCCCTTTATGGCATTCTCGCCTTGGTCACCCAAGTCACAAGGTGCTCAGCATGGTCTTGCCCAACCATTCAGTACCCAAGGAGGCGTGTGAAGCATGTATTTTGGAGAAGCATTGTAGGAAAGTGTTTCCAGAATCTACTACTATGTATAAGAAGTCTTTTGAGTTAATACACTCTGATGTATGGTCTGCTCCGTGTACTTCAAGAGATCAATATAAGTACTTTGTTTCCTTCATCGATCAAAAATCAAAGTATACATGGGTAACATTGATGCGCTCTAAGGATCAAGTGCTTGAATCATTTCAGAACTTCTATAACTATGTGCTCAATCAGTATGATACCAAGATTAAGATGCTAAGAAGTGATAATGGCGGAGAATACATGAGCATACAGTTTAGGGAGTTTGTGAATGAGAAAGGGATAGTACATCAGACAACTTGCGCCTATACACCTCAACAAAATGGGATAGCAGAGAGGAAGAATAGACATTTGTTAGAAGTGGCTAGGAGCATGATGTTTGATAGGGGAGTTCCTAAGAATCTGTGGGGAGATGCAGTGATGGCGGCAGCTTACTTAATCAACCGCATACCCACTGAAAGCTTGAGTTACAAGTCACCATTTGAAGTTTTGAATGGTGTGAAGCCGAGTATCAGTCACTTGAGAGTCTTTGGGTGTAGATGCTATGTCCTTGTTCCAGAGGCACAAAGAAATAAGTTAGAGCCAAAGAGTATTAAGTGTGTGTTTGTGGGATACTCAAGTACTCAAAAAGGATACAAATGTCTTAACCCGGAGACTAATAGAATGTATGTGTCAAGGGAGGTGCAATTTGAGGAAGAGTATGGTTACTTCGAAAAAAAGAAATGGGAAGACTTAGATGAGATTATGGACTCAAATGCAGATAGAGATCAAGTTCTAAGAAGCATTTGGGAAAGCATAGATGGCCGGGAGAGTGATGATAATGAGCAGAGGGGTGAAGAAGAAGTAGAAGAAAGTGAGCAGCTTCCGATAGTTCTGGATACTTTACCATTAGACTCAGAACTGGTAGAAGAAGAGGAGAGTACAAGAGGTGAGGGGGAGATAGAATCTGAAGAAGTGGAAGAAGTGCAAGCTCCTCAATTAAGAAGAAGCCAAAGGATAAGACACGGACCTGAAAATTGGAAAAATACTAGAGTGTATTACAATGGGATGGCTATGGCTTATCAAGATCACATGGGAACTGATGTTGTGCTTGGGACAAGAGAGGGATGTACTGGGCGTACGGCAGGCTTAGATCCTGATCCTATAGGCGACAGCGTCTCCTTCTTGTCCCTTAAGCATAACACCGCACAAGAAGAGAAGATAGCCATAAGATATCCTATTGAAGAATACTACTCGGTTTCTAATACTCCAGCTGATCATCAGGCATTTCTGAGCACTATTGATAGAAAAGTACCTAATTCTTATGAGGAAGCAAGCATGGACAAGTTATGGGTTGATGCCATGAGGGAAGAGATTGCATCTATGTTGAGAAATAATACTTGGGACTTGACAAAATTGCCTAGTGGGAAGAAACTTGTGGGATGTAGATGGGTGTATACTATCAAATACAAGAGCAATGGTGAAATTGAGAGGTATAAAGCTAGACTAGTGGCAAAAGGATATACACAAGTATATGGAGAAGATTATACTGAAACTTTTGCTCCAGTAGCGAAGTTGCACTCGGTGAGGGTTCTACTATCCATTGCCATTAATCTGTCATGGAATTTGTGGCAAATGGATGTGAGAAACGCTTTCTTACAAGGGGATTTAGAAGAAGAAGTGTTTATGGAACTTCCACAAGGTTATGGAGCAAGTTCAGATCAAGTGTGTAGTTTAAAGAAGGCTATATACGGCTTGAAACAATCTCCTAGAGCTTGGTACCAACGGTTAAGCCGGTGCCTGTTGGAGAAAGGGTTTGTAAAATCTGAAGTGGATCACTCTCTCTTTACCAAAAGGAGCAAAAATGGGATAGTTGTGGTGCTTATCTACGTGGATGACATTATTGTTACGGGAAGTGATTGTGAGGAGATGAAACGGACTAAAGAGGATCTAAACTCTACGTTTGATATAAAAGACCTAGGAGAGCTCAAATACTTCCTAGGAATTGAGATGAGCAGAGAGGAAAAGGGAATGTTTATATCGCAAAGGAAGTATGTGATCGACTTACTAAAAGAAACTGGGAAGCTTGGGTGTAAACCGGCTAAGACTCCTATTGAAGAAGGTTACCAAGAAGAGAGCAACGTGGAGATATGGTCTGACATCAAGCAGTACCAAAGGTTAGTTGGTAAACTAATCTATTTGACCATAACAAGGCCAGATATTTGTTTTGCGGTGAATAAAGTAAGTCAACACATGCAAGCGCCAACAACACACCATTGGGGAATGATTGAAAGGATCTTGAGATATCTAAAAGGAAACCCAGGAAGAGGTATTTGGCTAGAGTGTCATGGAAGAGCAGATGTAGAAGCGTTTTGTGATGCGGATTGGGCTGGGGATAGACAAGATAGAAAGTCTACAACCGGTTATTGTACATTCGTAGGTGGGAATCTTGTCACCTGGAGAAGCAAAAAACAAAAGGTAATCTCTCTATCTAGTGCTGAAGCTGAGTATAGAGCAATGAGAGAAGCCACAAAAGAAATGATATGGCTGAAGGCGCTTCTACATGACTTGGGAGTTTAAGAAGACAAACCAATGACATTGTATTGTGATAACCAAGCAGCAATACACATAGCTTCAAACCCGGTGTTTCATGAAAGGACAAAACACATTGAGGTGGATTGTCATTTCATCCGAGACAAGATTCAGGAGGGAGTTGTGGTTCCCAAGTTTGTGAAGAGTGGAGAACAAATGGCGGATATATTTACAAAGGCTACTTCTTCACGCATCTGTGAATACATCCATGGCAAGATCGGCTTAATGGACCCCTACCAGCCTATCTTGAGGGGGAGTGTTGAGAATATGGATGTGAAGGTCTGTGCACGTGAAAGGAGAGGGGACAATATCAAAGGGAAAGAGTTAGCATGTATAGCAAGTGTGTTGGAATATGGTGAAAGCTCAGGAGTAAAAAGAGAAGGTATACCATGCATTGCACATGAATAAAGCACCAATGAGTAGCTAAGATCAACTAAAATGAGACCAAACAAGAAGTGGAGAAGGAACTGAATTGGTTAGAAGCAGACCAGTTTTTTCTCACTCAGCACAAGTGGAGCAAGTTGCAAAGAGGAGTAGGTGGGAGCAGTTGGGAGAAGCATGGCTCGCCTATACTTGTGTAGAGGTGTTGGTGAGATATTTTTCACTCAATAATTCATGTAAATCGTGCATATATGTGTATGGGATTGTAAGGAAACATTACACACGAAATTATAAACTTCTATTCATCATCTTCATCACTCCTATCTTCTAATCTTCCTCCCTTAAAATCATCTTCATATCCTCTAAAATCTACACCAGCAATCCTCCCTTGTATGACCATCTTTCTTGCAATGATCTCATGTTTTCCTATTCTTGCCTTTGTAGCCATGACTTGGTTGGTAATTGCCTTTATTAGCCGTTGGGAGTTCTTGTTTTCTACTAAAGAGACCAAAGGACCCTTGTTCCTTTTGAATTTGTGCACAAACTACATCGAGGCTAGGGAGCTTCTCCGATCTCAAGATGTGTTTTATGAGGTCATTAAATGCCGGATTGAGTGTGAGAAGTAAACCAAAGACCTTATCTTGTTCTCTCCTTTCTTCAATGATTGAAAAATCCTTAGTGCTTGGACGTAACATCTCTAATTCAGCCCAAAGAAATCTTAATTTCCCAAAGTGTTGAGTAAATTCTAGATCCTCTTGGTTGAGATTGTTGATTGCCCTTTTCACTTCAAAGACCCGGGTCAAGTTGGAGACGTTCCCGTAAACATTCTTTAATGTATCCCAAAGCTCCTTTGTCGTGTCACAATAGGAGTATTCCTCTAGGATTGATGTGTCTAGTGAGTTTTGAAGGAGACCCAACACCGTTTGGTCCTCTTGAAACCATTTGATTTCCTCCTCGGTCTTGGTCTCATTTTCTTCATCTTGTGTGTCTTCTTTTGGGTTTTGTGTGATCTCAATGTGTCTCCACAAACCTCTTCCACACAAAGCAGTCTTTGTTGTTCTTGCCCACAGCAAGTAATTGATCCCTTTGAGTGTAACCGGAATAATCATGGGTTTTAGATTTTCCATGATCTTCTTGGTGTTTAATCACAAAGCTAGCAACTTTCTCAACTCAGCACCAATGGATTTGAGGAATTTCTCTCAGAGAGAAATGAAGCTAGCAACGTGAAAGGAAGAAAAAGAAGTGAAAATCACAAAGCTAGCAACTTTCTCAACTCAGCACCAATGGATTTGAGGAATTTCTCTCAGAGAGAAATGAAGCTAGCAGCATGAGAAAGGAGAAAATAAAGAATAAAAGCTTGGAGAATGACAAGAAATGACAAGAACTGATGGAGAACTGATGGAGAAATGATGGAGAATGATGGAGAAATGATGGAGAATAATGGAGAATAATTAAGAATAAAGCGGAATAGATAGGAGCAAGATCAATGCTCTGATACCATGTTAGATTTTAGAGATTATAAATGAGAGATTTTGAGATAAATTAGAAGGAAAACCATAGTAGAACATTAGAGAAGAATTTCTTATTGATCTTTGTGAATTACATAGCATATTTATAGGAGAATTACAAGGGAACCTAGGTTTAACTTTAATTTGAACCAGCCAATAGGAGAGTAGTCTTGGGAGCGCCCTTGACCATGCCAGCCTGTTCCAGCCTGGTTCCAGCCCCTTCCTTGACCAAATGGATAAGAAGGAAGACCAAGGACAAGCCCCAATGCACCTGGACGCTCTAGTGACTTGGTGCATGATCCGAACATTGCCCAGCTTCTAGAAGACTCTAGAAGACTCTCCAAGACTCTAGAAGACTCTAGATCTTACTGCCTCGTTACAACCCCTCTGGTAAACCTTATCGGACAAACTGTAGTAGGTAAAAGAGTAAAACTCCTTCTAATGACTTAGGGGTGTCTTCACACTTGTGTGATTGTGAAGACACAATGTCCTTGATTCCCAAATCAGGTTCAAGTCAAAGAGCTTCAAAGGTTGTTTAGAAGCTCTCACATGATCCAGATGGCGGGGTGAGCTCAAGCTTCATCCATGGATGTCTTCTTCATATTTCACGGCTAGTCGGCTTCTGGAGATGGTCAGACGTGGACTTGAATTAGGTTTAGTGTCTGGCTGTATAGAGAATCCTGTGGGGACCCAATCCCTTGTATATGCGCGCTTCAGTCCCTCTTTCGTACGCGCTTGGGCTGGCGGCCTATCATCCCTTCCCACTTCTAGAATTATCATCCTCAAAACGTGCCCACGCCCTATATAGAAACGAAACAACCTAGCTGGTTGCTTCTTCTTCAAGGGTTGATCCGGATATGGAGCTGAGAATTGGAGAGGTTCTCAGTCTAATCTTAAGCTGAATAATGGATTGAAGCAGAGGTTTACTGCTAGGAAACCTAGAGAGATGCTCGATCTAGGTTCCAACAATGAAGTGAAGGTGGATTGATGTGGTGAACCACAAAAATTGTGAAAGCTTCTTGATACAACCAGAACTTGAACACCGAGCTAGGCCTCTCGGTGTGGAGGCTTTTGGCTCGGATAACTCAAGAACAAGAAAGAAGAATAAATCTTCCGCATTTGATTTTTAGGTCAAATCTAATCCTAATTACTGTATTTTTAAGTCCTTTATACATGAAAAGCCTTATGTCTGAAGTTTCCTTATTACACAAATGGCCCAAAGGACCAACATATACCTAAGTTGGACCCCCAAAGAATATATTAAATACTTTGGGAAATAAATAGAAAGAAAATGAAGACTTATTAGCTGAATGTCTTCATAAGGGATAGGGTCTTCCCTTCCTTGCTTCCCAAGCTTGGCATGGAGTATTTCCAAGCTGAATAACCAGTGGGATAATGTGGAGATGAACTAGATCTTACTACCTCGTTACAACCCCTCTGGTAAACCTTATCGGACAAACCGTAGTAGGTAAAAGAGTAAAGCTCCTTCTAATGACTTAGGGGTGTCTTCACACTTGTGTGATTGTGAAGACACAATGTCCTTGATTCCCAAATCAGGTTCAAGTCAAAGAGCTTCAAAGGTGGTTTAGAAGCTCTCACATGATCCAGATGGCGGGGTGAGCTCAAGCTTCATCCATGGATGTCTTCTTCATATTTCACGGCTACTCGGCTTCTGGTGATGGTCAGACGTGGACTCGAATTAGGTTTAGTGTCTGGCTGTATAGAGAATCCTGTGGGGACCCAATCCCTTGTATATGCGCGCTTCAGTCCCTCTTTCGTACGCGCCTGGACTGGCGGCCTATCATCCCTTCCCACTTCTAGAATTATCATCCTCAAAACATGCCCACGCCCTATATAGAAACGAAACAACCTAGCTGGTTGCTTCTTCTTCAAGGGTTGATCCGGATATGGAGCTGAGAATTGGAGAGGTTCTCAGTCTAATCTTAAGCTGAATAATGGATTGAAGCAGAGGTTTACTGCTAGGAAACCTAGAGAGATGCTCGATCTAGGTTCCAACAATGGAGTGAAGGTGGATTGATGTGGTGAACCACAAAAATTTTGAATGCTTCTTGATACAACCAGAACTTCAACACCGAGCTAGGCCACTCGGTGTGGAGGCTTTTGGCTCGGATAACTCAAGAACAAGAAAGAAGAAAAATTCTTCCGCATTTGATTTTGAGGTCAAATCTAATCCTAATTACTGTCTTTTTAAGTCCCTTATATATGAAAAGCCTTATGTCTGAAGTTTCCTTATTACACAAATGGCCCAAAGGACCAACATATACCTAAGTTGGACCCCCAAAGAATATATTAGATACTTTGGGAAATAAATAGAAAGAAAATGAAGACTTATTAGCTGAATGTCTTCATAAGGGATAGGGTCTTCCCTTCGTTGCTTCCCAAGCTTGGCATGGAGTATTTCCAAGCTGAATAACCAGTGGGATAATGTGTAGATGCACTAGATCTTACTACCTCGTTACAACCCCTCTGGTAAACCTTATCGGACAAACCCTAGTAGGTAAAAGAGTAAAGCTCCTTCTAATGACTTAGGGGTGTCTTCACACTTGTGTGATTGTGAAGACACAATGTCCTTGATTCCCAAATCAGGTTCAAATCAAAGAGCTTCAAAGGTGGTTTAGAAGCTCTCACATGATCCAGATGGCGGGGTGAGCTCAAGCTTCATCCATGGATGTCTTCTTCATATTTCACGGCTAGTCGGCTTCTGGAGATGGTCAGACGTGGACTCGAATTAGGTTTAGTGTCTGGCTGTATAGAGAATCCTGTGGGGACCCAATCCCTTGTATATGCGCGCTTCAGTCCTTCTTTCGTACGCGCCTGGGCTGGCGGCCTATCATCCCTTCCCACTTCTAGAATTATCATCCTCAAAACATGCCCACGCCCTATATAGAAACGAAACAACCTAGCTGGTTGCTTCTTCTTCAAGGGTTGATCCGGATATGGAGCTGAGAATTGGAGAGGTTCTCAGTCTAATCTTAAGCTGAATAATGGATTGAAACAGAGGTTTACTGCTAGGAAACCTAGAGAGATGCTCGATCTAGGTTCCAACAATGGAGTGAAGGTGGATTGATGTGGGGAACCACAAAAATTGTGAAAGCTTCTTGATACAACCAGAACTTCAACACCGAGCTAGGCCTCTCGGTGTGGAGGATTTTGGCTCGAATAACTCAAGAACAAGAAAGAAGAAAAACTCTTCCGCATTTGATTTTTAGGTTAAATCTAATCCTAATTACTGTCTTTTTAAGTCCCTTATATATGAAAAGCCTTAAGTCTGAAGTTTCCTTATTACACAAATTGCCCAAAGGACCAACATATACCTAAGTTGGACCCCCAAAGAATATATTAAATACTTTGGGAAATAAATAGAAAGAAAATGAAGACTTATTAGCTGAATGTCTTCATAAGGGATAGGGTCTTCCCTTCGTTGCTTCCCAAGCTTGGCATGGAGTATTTCCAAGCTGAATAACCAGTGGGATAATGTGTAGATGCACTAGATCTTACTACCTCGTTACAACCCCTCTGGTAAACCTTATCGGACAAACCGTAGTAGGTAAAAGAGTAAAGCTCCTTCTAATGACTTAGGGGTGTCTTCACACTTGTGTGATTGTGAAGACACAATGTCCTTGATTCCCAAATCAGGTTCAAATCAAAGAGCTTCAAAGGTGGTTTAGAAGCTCTCACATGATCCAGATGGCGGGGTGAGCTCAAGCTTCATCCATGGATGTCTGTTTCATATTTCACGGCTAGTCGGCTTCTGGAGATGGTCAGACGTGGACTCGAATTAGGTTTAGTGTCTGGCTGTATAGAGAATCCTGTGGGGACCCAATCCCTTGTATATGCGCGCTTCAGTCCTTCTTTCGTACGCGCCTGGGCTGGCGGCCTATCATCCCTTTCCACTTCTAGAATTATCATCCTCAAAACATGCCCACGCCCTATATAGAAACGAAACAACCTAGCTGGTTGCTTCTTCTTCAAGGGTTGATCCGGATATGGAGCTGAGAATTGGAGAGGTTCTCAGTCTAATCTTAAGCTGAATAATGGATTGAAGCAGAGGTTTACTGCTAGGAAACCTAGAGAGATGCTCGATCTAGGTTCCAACAATGGAGTGAAGGTGGATTGATGTGGGGAACCACAAAAATTGTGAAAGCTTCTTGATACAACCAGAACTTCAACACCGAGCTAGGCCTCTCGGTGTGGAGGATTTTGGCTCGAATAACTCAAGAACAAGAAAGAAGAAAAACTCTTCCACATTTGATTTTTAGTTTAAATCTAATCCTAATTATTGTCTTTTTAAGTCCCTTATACATGAAAAGCCTTAAGTCTGAAGTTTCCTTATTACACAAATGGCCCAAAGGACCAACATATACCTAGGTTGGACCCCCAAAGAATATATTAAATACTTTGGGAAATAAATAGAAAGAAAATGAAGACTTATTAGCTGAATGTCTTCATAAGGGATAGGGTCTTCCCTTCCTTGCTTCCCAAGCTTGGAATGGAGTATTTCCAAGCTGAATAACTAGTGGGATAATGTGGAGATGAACTAGATCTTACTACCTCGTTACAACCCCTCTGGTAAACCTTATCGGACAAACCGTAGTAGGTAAAAGAGTAAAGCTCCTTCTACTGACTTCGGGGTGTCTTCACACTTGTGTGATTGTGAAGACACAATGTCCTTGATTCCCAAATCAGGTTCAAGTCAAAGAGCTTCAAAGGTTGTTTAGAAGCTCTCAGATAATCCAGATGGCGGGGTGAGCTCAAGCTTCATCCATGGATGTCTTCTTCATATTTCACGGCTAGTCGGCTTCTGGGGATGGTCAGACGTGGACTCGATTTTGGTTTAGTGTCTGGCTGTATAGAGAATCCTGTGGGGACCCAATCCCTTGTATATGCGCGCTTCAGTCCTTCTTTCGTATGCGCCTGGGCTGGCGGCCTATCATCCTTTCCCACTTCTAGAATTATCATCCTCAAAACATGCCCACGCCCTATATAGAAACGAAACAACCTAGCTGGTTGCTTCTTCTTCAAGGGTTGATCCGGATATGGAGCTGAGAATTGGAGAGGTTCTCAGTCTAATCTTAAGCTGAATAATGGATTGAAGCAGAGGTTTACTGCTAGGAAACCTAGAGAGATGCTCGATCTAGGTTCCAACAATGAAGTGAAGGTGGATTGATGTGGTGAACCACAAAAATTGTGAAAGCTTCTTGATACAACCAGAACTTCAACACCGAGCTAGGCCTCTCGGTGTGGAGGCTATTGGCTCAGATAATTCAAGAACAAGAAAGAAGAATAAATCTTCCGCATTTGATTTTTAGGTCAAATCTAATCCTAATTACTGTCTTTTTAAGTCCCTTATATATGAAAAGCCTTAAGTCTGAAGTTTTCTTATTACACAAATGGCCCAAAGGACCAATATATACCTAAGTTGGACCCCCAAAGAATATATTAAATACATTGGGAAATAAATAGAAAGAAAATGAAGACTTATTAGCTGAATGTCTTCATAAGGGATAGGGTCTTCCCTTCCTTGCTTCCCAACCTTGGCATGGAGTATTTCCAAGCTGAATAACCAGTGGGATAATGTGGAGATGAACTAGATCTTACTGCCTCGTTACAACCCCTCTGGTAAACCTTATCGGACAAACCGTAGTAGGTAAAAGAGTAAAACTCCTTTTAATGACTTAGGGGTGTCTTCACACTTGTGTGATTGTGAAGACACAATGTCCTTGATTCCCAAATCAGGTTAAAGTCAAAGAGCTTCAAAGGTTGTTTAGAAGCTCTCAGATAATCCAGATGGCGGGGTGAGCTCAAGCTTCATCCATGGATGTCTTCTTCATATTTCACGGCTAGTCGGCTTCTGGAGATGGTCAGACGTGGACTCGAATTAGGTTTAGTGTCTTTCTATATAGAGAATCCTGTGGGGACCCAATCCCTAGTATATGCGCGTTTCAGTCCCTCTTTCGTACGCGCCTGGGCTGGCGGCCTATCATCCCTTTCCACTTCTAGAATTATCATCCTCAAAACATGCCCACGCCCTATATAGAAACGAAACAACCTACCTGGTTACTTCTTCTTCAAGGGTTGATCCGGATATGGAGCTGAGAATTGGAGAGGTTCTCAGTCTAATCTTAAGCTGAATAATGGATTGAAGCAGAGGTTTACTGCTAGGAAACCTAGAGAGATGCTCGATCTAGGTTCCAACAATGAAGTGAAGGTGGATTGATGTGGTGAACCACAAAAATTGTGAAAGCTTCTTGATACAACCAGAACTTGAACACCGAGCTAGGCCTCTCGATGTGGAGGCTTTTGGCTCGGATAACTCAAGAACAAGAAAGAAGAAAAACTCTTCCGCATTTGATTTTGAGGTCAAATCTAATCCTAATTACTGTCTTTTTAAGTCCCTTATATATGAAAAGCCTTATGTCTGAAGTTTCCTTATTACACAAATGGCCCAAAGGACCAACATATACCTAAGTTGGACCCCCAAAGAATATATTAAATACTTTGGGAAATAAATAGAAAGAAAATGAAGACTTATTAGCTGAATGTCTTCATAAGGGATAGGGTCTTCCCTTCCCTGCTTCCCAAGCTTGGCATGGAGTATTTCCAAGCTGAATAACCAGTGGGATAATGTGGAGATGAACTAGATCTTACTACCTCGTTACAACCCCTCTGGTAAACCTTATCGGACAAACCGTAGTAGGTAAAAGAGTAAAGCTCCTTCTAATGACTTAGGGGTGTCTTCACACTTGTGTGATTGTGAAGACACAATGTCCTTGATTCCCAAATCAGGTTCAAGTCAAAGAGCTTCAAAGGTGGTTTAGAAGCTCTCACATGATCCAGATGGCGGGGTGAGCTCAAGCTTCATCCATGGATGTCTTCTTCATATTTCACGGCTAGTCGGCTTCTGGTGATGGTCAGATGTTGACTCGAATTAGGTTTAGTGTCTGGCTGTATAGAGAATCCTGTGGGGACCCAATCCCTTGTATATGCGCGCTTCAGTCCTTCTTTCGTACGCGCCTGGGCTGGCGGCCTATCATCCCTTTCCACTTCTAGAATTATCATCCTCAAAACATGCCCACGCCCTATATAGAAACGAAACAACCTAGCTGGTTGCTTCTTCTTCAAGGATTGATCCGGATATGGAGCTGAGAATTGGAGAGGTTCTCAGTCTAATCTTAAGCTGAATAATGGATTGAAGCAGAGGTTTACTGCTAGGAAACCTAGAGAGATGCTCGATATAGGTTCTAACAATGGAGTGAAGGTGGATTGATGTGGTGAACCACAAAAATTTTGAATGCTTCTTGATACAACCAGAACTTCAACACCGAGCTAGGCCTCTCGATGTGGAGGCTTTTGGCTCGGATAACTCAAGAACAAGAAAGAAGAAAAACTCTTCCGCATTTGATTTTTAGGATAAATCTAATCCTAATTACTGTCTTTTTAAGTCCCTTATATATGAAAAGCCTTAAGTCTGAAGTTTTCTTATTACACAAATGGCCCAAAGGACCAACATATACCTAAGTTGGACCCCCAAAGAATATATTAAATACTTTGGGAAATAAATAGAAAGAAAATGAAGACTTATTAGCTGAATGTCTTCATAAGGGATAGGGTCTTCCCTTCCTTGCTTCCCAAGCTTGGCATGGAGTATTTCCAAGCTGAATAACCAGTGGGATAATGTGTAGATGCACTAGATCTTACTACCTCGTTACAACCCCTCTGGTAAACCTTATCGGACAAACCCTAGTAGGTAAAAGAGTAAAGCTCCTTCTAATGACTTAGGGGTGTCTTCACACTTGTGTGATTGTGAAGACACAATGTCCTTGATTCCCAAATCAGGTTCAAATCAAAGAGCTTCAAAGGTGGTTTAGAAGCTCTCACATGATCCAGATGGCGGGGTGAGCTCAAGCTTCATCCATGGATGTCTTCTTCATATTTCACGGCTAGTCGGCTTCTGGAGATGGTCAGACGTGGACTCGAATTAGGTTTAGTGTCTGGCTGTATAGAGAATCCTGTGGGGACCCAATCCCTTGTATATGCGCGCTTCAGTCCTTCTTTCGTATGCGCCTGGGCTGGCGGCCTATCATCCTTTCCCACTTCTAGAATTATCATCCTCAAAACATGCCCACGCCCTATATAGAAACGAAACAACCTAGCTGGTTGCTTCTTCTTCAAGGGTTGATCCGGATATGGAGCTGAGAATTGGAGAGGTTCTCAGTCTAATCTTAAGCTGAATAATGGATTGAAGCAGAGGTTTACTGCTAGGAAACCTAGAGAGATGCTCGATCTAGGTTCCAACAATGAAGTGAAGGTGGATTGATGTGGTGAACCACAAAAATTGTGAAAGCTTCTTGATACAACCAGAACTTCAACACCGAGCTAGGCCTCTCGGTGTGGAGGCTATTGGCTCAGATAATTCAAGAACAAGAAAGAAGAATAAATCTTCCGCATTTGATTTTTAGGTCAAATCTAATCCTAATTACTGTCTTTTTAAGTCCCTTATATATGAAAAGCCTTAAGTCTGAAGTTTTCTTATTACACAAATGGCCCAAAGGACCAATATATACCTAAGTTGGACCCCCAAAGAATATATTAAATACATTGGGAAATAAATAGAAAGAAAATGAAGACTTATTAGCTGAATGTCTTCATAAGGGATAGGGTCTTCCCTTCCTTGCTTCCCAAGCTTGGCATGGAGTATTTCCAAGCTGAATAACCAGTGGGATAATGTGGAGATGAACTAGATCTTACTGCCTCGTTACAACCCCTCTGGTAAACCTTATCGGACAAACCGTAGTAGGTAAAAGAGTAAAACTCCTTTTAATGACTTAGGGGTGTCTTCACACTTGTGTGATTGTGAAGACACAATGTCCTTGATTCCCAAATCAGGTTAAAGTCAAAGAGCTTCAAAGGTTGTTTAGAAGCTCTCAGATAATCCAGATGGCGGGGTGAGCTCAAGCTTCATCCATGGATGTCTTCTTCATATTTCACGGCTAGTCGGCTTCTGGAGATGGTCAGACGTGGACTCGAATTAGGTTTAGTGTCTTTCTATATAGAGAATCCTGTGGGGACCCAATCCCTAGTATATGCGCGTTTCAGTCCCTCTTTCGTACACACCTGGGCTGGCGGCCTATCATCCCTTCCCACTTCTAGAATTATCATCCTCAAAACATGCCCACGCCCTATATAGAAACGAAACAACCTACCTGGTTGCTTCTTCTTCAAGGGTTGATCCGGATATGGAGCTGAGAATTGGAGAGGTTCTCAGTCTAATCTTAAGCTGAATAATGGATTGAAGCAGAGGTTTACTGCTAGGAAACCTAGAGAGATGCTCGATATAGGTTCCAACAATGGAGTGAAGGTGGATTGATGTGGTGAACCACAAAAATTTTGAATGCTTCTTGATACAACCAGAACTTCAACACCGAGCTAGGCCTCTCGATGTGGAGGCTTTTGGCTCGGATAACTCAAGAACAAGAAAGAAGAAAAACTCTTCCGCATTTGATTTTTAGGATAAATCTAATCCTAATTACTCTCTTTTTAAGTCCCTTATATATGAAAAGCCTTAAGTCTGAAGTTTTCTTATTACACAAATGGCCCAAAGCACCAATATATACATAAGTTGGACCCCCAAAGAATATATTAAATACTTTGGGAAATAAATAGAAAGAAAATGAAGACTTATTAGCTGAATGTCTT
This sequence comes from Cardamine chenopodiifolia, assembly GCA_963922655.1. NCBI lineage: Eukaryota > Viridiplantae > Streptophyta > Magnoliopsida > Brassicales > Brassicaceae > Cardamine > Cardamine chenopodiifolia. Next base: position 7,760,006 of record OZ000486.1, on the reverse strand, counting down.
CATAAGGGATAGGGTCTTCCCTTCCTTGCTTCCCAAGCTTGGCATGGAGTATTTCCAAGCTGAATAACCAGTGGGATAATGTGGAGATGAACTAGATCTTACTGCCTCGTTACAACCCCTCTGGTAAACCTTATCGGACAAACCGTAGTAGGTAAAAGAGTAAAACTCCTTTTAATGACTTAGGGGTGTCTTCACACTTGTGTGATTGTGAAGACACAATGTCCTTGATTCCCAAATCAGGTTAAAGTCAAAGAGCTTCAAAGGTTGTTTAGAAGCTCTCAGATAATCCAGATGGCGGGGTGAGCTCAAGCTTCATCCATGGATGTCTTCTTCATATTTCACGGCTAGTCGGCTTCTGGAGATGGTCAGACGTGGACTCGAATTAGGTTTAGTGTCTTTCTATATAGAGAATCCTGTGGGGACCCAATCCCTAGTATATGCGCGTTTCAGTCCCTCTTTCGTACGCGCCTGGGCTGGCGGCCTATCATCCCTTTCCACTTCTAGAATTATCATCCTCAAAACATGCCCACGCCCTATATAGAAACGAAACAACCTACCTGGTTGCTTCTTCTTCAAGGGTTGATCCGGATATGGAGCTGAGAATTGGAGAGGTTCTCAGTCTAATCTTAAGCTGAATAATGGATTGAAGCAGAGGTTTACTGCTAGGAAACCTAGAGAGATGCTCGATCTAGGTTCCAACAATGAAGTGAAGGTGGATTGATGTGGTGAACCACAAAAATTTTGAATGCTTCTTGATACAACCAGAACTTCAACACCGAGCTAGGCCACTCGGTGTGGAGGCTTTTGGCTCAGATAACTCAAGAACAAGAAAGAAGAAAAAATCTTCCGCATTTGATTTTTAGGTCAAATCTAATCCTAATTACTGTCTTTTTAAGTCCTTTATACATGAAAAGCCTTATGTCTGAAGTTTCCTTATTACACAAATGGCCCAAAGGACCAACATATACCTAAGTTGGACCCCCAAAGAATATATTAAATACTTTGGGAAATAAATAGAAAGAAAATGAAGACTTATTAGCTGAATGTCTTCATAAGGGATAGGGTCTTCCCTTCCTTGCTTCCCAAGCTTGGCATGGAGTATTTCCAAGCTGAATAACCAGTGGGATAATGTGGAGATGAACTAGATCTTACTACCTCGTTACAACCCCTCTGGTAAACCTTATCGGACAAACCGTAGTAGGTAAAAGAGTAAAGCTCCTTCTAATGACTTAGGGGTGTCTTCACACTTGTGTGATTGTGAAGACACAATGTCCTTGATTCCCAAATCAGGTTCAAGTCAAAGAGCTTCAAAGGTGGTTTAGAAGCTCTCACATGATCCAGATGGCGGGGTGAGCTCAAGCTTCATCCATGGATGTCTTCTTCATATTTCACGGCTACTCGGCTTCTGGTGATGGTCAGACGTGGACTCGAATTAGGTTTAGTGTCTGGCTGTATAGAGAATCCTGTGGGGACCCAATCCCTTGTATATGCGCGCTTCAGTCCCTCTTTCGTACGCGCCTGGACTGGCGGCCTATCATCCCTTCCCACTTCTAGAATTATCATCCTCAAAACATGCCCACGCCCTATATAGAAACGAAACAACCTAGCTGGTTGCTTCTTCTTCAAGGGTTGATCCGGATATGGAGCTGAGAATTGGAGAGGTTCTCAGTCTAATCTTAAGCTGAATAATGGATTGAAGCAGAGGTTTACTGCTAGGAAACCTAGAGAGATGCTCGATCTAGGTTCCAACAATGGAGTGAAGGTGGATTGATGTGGGGAACCACAAAAATTGTGAAAGCTTCTTGATACAACCAGAACTTCAACACCGAGCTAGGCCTCTCGGTGTGGAGGATTTTGGCTCGAATAACTCAAGAACAAGAAAGAAGAAAAACTCTTCTGCATTTGATTTTTAGTTTAAATCTAATCCTAATTACTGTCTTTTTAAGTCCCTTATACATGAAAAGCCTTAAGTCTGAAGTTTCCTTATTACACAAATGGCCCAAAGGACCAACATATACCTAGGTTGGACCCCCAAAGAATATATTAAATACTTTGGAAAATAAATAGAAAGAAAATGAAGACTTATTAGCTGAATGTCTTCATAAGGGATAGGGTCTTCCCTTCCTTGCTTCCCAAGCTTGGCATGGAGTATTTCCAAGCTGAATAACTAGTGGGATAATGTGGAGATGAACTAGATCTTACTACCTCGTTACAACCCCTCTGGTAAACCTTATCGGACAAACCGTAGTAGGTAAAAGAGTAAAGCTCCTTCTAATGACTTAGGGGTGTCTTCACACTTGTGTGATTGTGAAGACACAATGTCCCTGATTCCCAAATCAGGTTCAAGTCAAAGAGCTTCAAAGGTTGTTTAGAAGCTCTCAGATAATCCAGATGGCGGGGTGAGCTCAAGCTTCATCCATGGATGTCTTCTTCATATTTCACGTTTAGTCGGCTTCTGGAGATGGTCAGACGTGGACTCGAATTAGGTTTAGTGTCTGGCTGTATAGAGAATCCTGTGGGGACCCAATCCCTTGTATATACGCGCTTCAGTCCTTCTTTCGTACGCGCCTTGGCTGGCGGCCTATCATCCCTTCCCACTTCTAGAATTATCATCCTCAAAACATGCCCACGCCCTATATAGAAACGAAACAACCTACCTGGTTACTTCTTCTTCAAGGGTTGATCCGGATATGGAGCTGAGAATTGGAGAGGTTCTCAGTCTAATCTTAAGCTGAATAATGGATTGAAGCAGAGGTTTACTGCTAGGAAACCTAGAGAGATGCTCGATCTAGGTTCCAACAATGAAGTGAAGGTGGATTGATGTGGTGAACCACAAAAATTGTGAAAGCTTCTTGATACAACCAGAACTTGAACACCGAGCTAGGCCTCTCGATGTGGAGGCTTTTGGCTCGGATAACTCAAGAACAAGAAAGAAGAAAAACTCTTCCGCATTTGATTTTGAGGTCAAATCTAATCCTAATTACTGTCTTTTTAAGTCCTTTACACATGAAAAGCCTTATGTCTGAAGTTTCCTTATTACACAAATGGCCCAAAGGACCAACATATACCTAAGTTGGACCCCCAAAGAATATATTAAATACTTTGGGAAATAAATAGAAAGAAAATGAAGACTTATTAGCTGAATGTCTTCATAAGGGATAGGGTCTTCCCTTCCTTGCTTCCCAAGCTTGGCATGGAGTGTTTCCAAGCTGAATAACCAGTGGGATAATGTGGAGATGAACTAGATCTTACTACCTCGTTACAACCCCTCTGGTAAACCTTATCGGACAAACCGTAGTAGGTAAAAGAGTAAAGCTCCTTCTAATGACTTAGGGGTGTCTTCACACTTGTGTGATTGTGAAGACACAATGTCCTTGATTCCCAAATCAGGTTCAAGTCAAAGAGCTTCAAAGGTGGTTTAGAAGCTCTCACATGATCCAGATGGCGGGGTGAGCTCATGCTTCATCCATGGATGTCTTCTTCATATTTCACGGCTAGTCGGCTTCTGGAGATGGTCAGACGTGGACTCGAATTAGGTTTAGTGTCTGGCTGTATAGAGAATCCTGTGGGGACCCAATCCCTTGTATATGCGCGCTTCAGTCCTTCTTTCGTACGCGCCTGGGCTGGCGGCCTATCATCCCTTCGCACTTCTAGAATTATCATCCTCAAAACATGCCCACGCCCTATATTGAAACGAAACAACCTAGCTGGTTGCTTCTTCTTCAAGGGTTGATCCGGATATGGAGCTGAGAATTGGAGAGGTTCTCAGTCTAATCTTAAGCTGAATAATGGATTGAAGCAGAGGTTTACTGCTAGGAAACCTAGAGAGATGCTCGATCTAGGTTCCAACAATGGAGTGAAGGTGGATTGATGTGGTGAACCACAAAAATTTTGAATGCTTCTTGATACAACCAGAACTTCAACACCGAGCTAGGCCACTCGGTGTGGAGGCTTTTGGCTCGGATAACTCAAGAACAAGAAAGAAGAAAAACTCTTCCGCATTTGATTTTGAGGTCAAATCTAATCCTAATTACTATCTTTTTAAGTCCCTTATATATGAAAAGCCTTATGTCTTAAGTTTCCTTATTACACAAATGGCCCAAAGGACCAACATATACCTAAGTTGGACCCCCAAAGAATATATTAAATACTTTGGGAAATAAATAGAAAGAAAATGAAGACTTATTAGCTGAATGTCTTCATAAGGGATAGGGTCTTCCCTTCGTTGCTTCCCAAGCTTGGCATGGAGTATTTCCAAGCTGAATAACCAGTGGGATAATGTGGAGATGAACTAGATCTTACTACCTCGTTATAACCCCTCTGGTAAACCTTATCGGACAAACCGTAGTAGGTAAAAGAGTAAAGCTCCTTCTAATGACTTAGGGGTGTCTTCACACTTGTGTGATTGTGAAGACACAATGTCCTTGATTCCCAAATCAGGTTCAAGTCAAAGAGCTTCAAAGGTGGTTTAGAAGCTCTCACATGATCCAGATGGCGGGGTAAGCTCAAGCTTCATCCATGGATGTCTTCTTCATATTTCACGGCTAGTCGGCTTCTGGTGATGGTCAGACATGGACTCGAATTAGGTTTAGTGTCTGGCTGTATAGAGAATCCTGTGGGGACCCAATCCCTTGTATATGCGCGCTTCTGTCCCTCTTTCGTACGCGCCTGGGCTGGCGGCCTATCATCCCTTCCCACTTCTAGAATTATCATCCTCAAAACATGCCCACGCCCTATATAGAAACGAAACAACCTAGCTGGTTGCTTCTTCTTCAAGGGTTGATCCGGATATGGAGCTGAGAATTGGAGAGGTTCTCAGTCTAATCTTAAGCTGAATAATGGATTGAAGCAGAGGTTTACTGCTAGGAAACCTAGAGAGATGCTCGATCTAGGTTCCAAAAATGGAGTGAAGGTGGATTGATGTGGTGAACCACAAAAATTTTGAATGCTTCTTGATACAACCAGAACTTCAACACCGAGCTAGGCCACTCGGTGTGGAGGCTTTTGGCTCGGATAACTCAAGAACAAGAAAGAAGAAAAACTCTTCCGCATTTGATTTTGAGGTCAAATCTAATCCTAATTACTGTATTTTTAAGTCCCTTATATATGAAAAGCCTTATGTCTGAAGTTTCCTTATTACACAAATGGCCCAAAGGACCAACATATACCTAAGTTGGACCCCCAAAGAATATATTAAATACTTTGGGAAATAAATAGAAAGAAAATGAAGACTTATTAGCTGAATGTCTTCATAAGGGATAGGGTCTTCCCTTCCTTGCTTCCCAAGCTTGGCATGGAGTGTTTCCAAGCTGAATAACCAGTGGGATAATGTGGAGATGAACTAGATCTTACTACCTCGTTACAACCCCTCTGGTAAACCTTATCGGACAAACCGTAGTAGGTAAAAGAGTAAAGCTCCTTCTAATGACTTAGGGGTGTCTTCACACTTGTGTGATTGTGAAGACACAATGTCCTTGATTCCCAAATCAGGTTCAAGTCAAAGAGCTTCAAAGGTGGTTTAGAAGCTCTCACATGATCCAGATGGCGGGGTGAGCTCAAGCTTCATCCATGGATGTCTTCTTCATATTTCACGGCTAGTCGGCTTCTGGTGATGGTCAGACGTGGACTCGAATTAGGTTTAGTGTCTGGCTGTATAGAGAATCCTGTGGGGACCCAATCCCTTGTATATGCGCGCTTCAGTCCCTTTTTCGTACGCGCCTGGGCTGGCGGCCTGTCATCCCTTCCCACTTCTAGAATTATCATCCTCAAAACATGCCCACGCCCTATATAGAAACGAAACAACCTAGCTGGTTGCTTCTTCTTCAAGGGTTGATCCGGATATGGAGCTGAGAATTGGAGAGGTTCTCAGTCTAATCTTAAGCTGAATAATGGATTGAAGCAGAGGTTTACTGCTAGGAAACCTAGAGAGATGCTCGATCTAGGTTCCAACAATGAAGTGAAGGTGGATTGATGTGGTGAACCACAAAAATTGTGAAAGCTTCTTGATACAACCAGAACTTCAACACCGAGCTAGGCCTCTCGGTGTGGAGGATTTTGGCTCGAATAACTCAAGAACAAGAAAGAAGAAAAACTCTTCTGCATTTGATTTTTAGTTTAAATCTAATCCTAATTACTGTCTTTTTAAGTCCCTTATACATGAAAAGCCTTAAGTCTGAAGTTTGCTTATTACACAAATGGCCCAAAGGACCAACATATACCTATGTTGGACCCCCAAAGAATATATTAAATACTTTGGGAAATAAATAGAAAAAAAATGAAGACTTATTAGCTGAATGTCTTCATAAGGGATAGGGTCTTCCCTTCCTTGCTTCCCAAGCTTGGCATGGAGTATTTCCAAGCTGAATAACCAGTGGGATAATGTGTAGATGCACTAGATCTTACTGCCTCGTTACAACCCCTCAGGTAAACCTTATCGGACAAACCGTAGTAGGTAAAAGAGTAAAGCTCCTTCTAATGACTTAGGGGTGTCTTCGCACTTGTGTGATTGTGAAGACACAATGTCCTTGATTCCCAAATCAGGTTCAAGTCAAAGAGCTTCAAAGGTGGTTTAGAAGCTCTCACATGATCCAGATGGCGGGGTGAGCTCAAGCTTCATCCATGGATGTCTTCTTCATATTTCACGGCTAGTCGGCTTCTGGAGATGGTCAGACGTGGACTCGAATTAGGTTTAGTGTCTGGCTGTATAGAGAATCCTGTGGGGACCCAATCCCTTGTATATGCGCGCTTTAGTCCTTCTTTCGTATGCGCCTGGGCTGGCGGCCTATCATCCCTTCCCACTTCTAGAATTATCATCCTCAAAACATACCCACGCCTTATATAGAAACGAAAGAACCTAGCTGGTTGCTTCTTCTTCAAGGGTTGATCCGGAGATGGAGCTGAGAATTGGAGAGGTTCTCAGTCTAATCTTAAGCTGAATAATGGATTGAAGCAGAGGTTTACTGCTAGGAAACCTAGAGAGATGCTCGGTCTAGGTTCCAACAATGGAGTGAAGGTGGATTGATGTGGGGAACCACAAAAATTGTGAAAACTTCTTGATACAACCAGAACTTCAACACCGAGCTAGGCCACTCGGTGTGGAGGATTTTGGCTCGAATAACTCAAGAACAAGAAAGAAGAAAAACTCTTCTGCATTTGATTTTTAGTTTAAATCTAATCCTAATTACTGTCTTTTTAAGTCCCTTATACATGAAAAGCCTTAAGTCTGAAGTTTGCTTATTACACAAATGGCCCAAAGGACCAACATATACCTATGTTGGACCCCCAAAGAATATATTAAATACTTTGGGAAATAAATAGAAAAAAAATGAAGACTTATTAGCTGAATGTCTTCATAAGGGATAGGGTCTTCCCTTCCTTGCTTCCCAAGCTTGGCATGGAGTATTTCCAAGCTGAATAACCAGCGGGATAATGTGGAGATGAACTAGATCTTACTGCCTCGTTACAACCCCTCTGGTAAACCTTATCGGACAAACCGTAGTAGGTAAAAGAGTAAAACTCCTTCTAATGACTTAGGGGTGTCTTCACACTTGTGTGATTGTGAAGACACAATGTCCTTGATTCCCAAATCAGGTTAAAGTCAAAGAGCTTCAAAGGTTGTTTAGAAGCTCTCAGATAATCCAGATGGCGGGGTGAGCTCAAGCTTTATCCATGGATGTCTTCTTCATATTTCACGGCTAGTCGGCTTTTGGAGATGGTCAGACGTGTACTCGAATTAGGTTTAGTGTCTGGCTGTATGAGAATCCTGTGGGGACCCAATCCCTTGTATATGCGCGCTTCAGTCCCTCTTTCGTACTCGCCTGGGCTGGCAGCCTATCATCCCTTCCCACTTCTAGAATTATCATCCTCAAAACATGCCCACGCCCTATATAGAAACGAAACAACCTAGCTGGTTGCTTCTTCTTCAAGGGTTGATCCGGATATGGAGCTGAGAATTGGAGAGGTTCTCAGTCTAATCTTAAGCTGAATAATGGATTGAAGCAGAGGTTTACTGCTAGGAAACCTAGAGAGATGCTCGATCTAGGTTCCAACAATGAAGTGAAGGTGGATTGATGTGGTGAACCACAAAAATTGTGAAAGCTTCTTGATACAACCAGAACTTCAACACCGAGCTAGGCCTCTCGGTGTGGAGGATTTTGGCTCGAATAACTCAAGAACAAGAAAGAAGAAAAACTCTTCTGCATTTGATTTTTAGTTTAAATCTAATCCTAATTACTGTCTTTTTAAGTCCCTTATACATGAAAAGCCGTAAGTCTGAAGTTTGCTTATTACACAAATTGCCCAAAGGACCAACATATACCTATGTTGGACCCCCAAAGAATATATTAAATACTTTGGGAAATAAATAGAAAAAAAATGAAGACTTATTAGCTGAATGTCTTCATAAGGGATAGGGTCTTCCCTTCCTTGCTTCCCAAGCTTGGCATGGAGTATTTCCAAGCTGAATAACCAGTGGGATAATGTGTAGATGCACTAGATCTTACTGCCTCGTTACAACCCCTCAGGTAAACCTTATCGGACAAACCGTAGTAGGTAAAAGAGTAAAGCTCCTTCTAATGACTTAGGGGTGTCTTCGCACTTGTGTGATTGTGAAGACACAATGTCCTTGATTCCCAAATCAGGTTCAAGTCAAAGAGCTTCAAAGGTGGTTTAGAAGCTCTCACATGATCCAGATGGCGGGGTGAGCTCAAGCTTCATCCATGGATGTCTTCTTCATATTTCACGGCTAGTCGGCTTCTGGAGATGGTCAGACGTGGACTCGAATTAGGTTTAGTGTCTGGCTGTATAGAGAATCCTGTGGGGACCCAATCCCTTGTATATGCGCGCTTTAGTCCTTCTTTCGTACGCGCCTGGGCTGGCGGCCTATCATCCCTTCCCACTTCTAGAATTATCATCCTCAAAACATACCCACGCCTTATATAGAAACGAAAGAACCTAGCTGGTTGCTTCTTCTTCAAGGGTTGATCCGGAGATGGAGCTGAGAATTGGAGAGGTTCTCAGTCTAATCTTAAGCTGAATAATGGATTGAAGCAGAGGTTTACTGCTAGGAAACCTAGAGAGATGCTCGGTCTAGGTTCCAACAATGGAGTGAAGGTGGATTGATGTGGGGAACCACAAAAATTGTGAAAACTTCTTGATACAACCAGAACTTCAACACCGAGCTAGGCCACTCGGTGTGGAGGATTTTGGCTCGAATAACTCAAGAACAAGAAAGAAGAAAAACTCTTCTGCATTTGATTTTTAGTTTAAATCTAATCCTAATTACTGTCTTTTTAAGTCCCTTATACATGAAAAGCCTTAAGTCTGAAGTTTGCTTATTACACAAATGGCACAAAGGACCAACATATACCTATGTTGGACCCCCAAAGAATATATTAAATACTTTGGGAAATAAATAGAAAAAAAATGAAGACTTATTAGCTGAATGTCTTCATAAGGGATAGGGTCTTCCCTTCCTTGCTTCCCAAGCTTGGCATGGAGTATTTCCAAGCTGAATAACCAGCGGGATAATGTGGAGATGAACTAGATCTTACTGCCTCGTTACAACCCCTCTGGTAAACCTTATCGGACAAACCGTAGTAGGTAAAAGAGTAAAACTCCTTCTAATGACTTAGGGGTGTCTTCACACTTGTGTGATTGTGAAGACACAATGTCCTTGATTCCCAAATCAGGTTAAAGTCAAAGAGCTTCAAAGGTTGTTTAGAAGCTCTCAGATAATCCAGATGGCGGGGTGAGCTCAAGCTTTATCCATGGATGTCTTCTTCATATTTCACGGCTAGTCGGCTTTTGGAGATGGTCAGACGTGTACTCGAATTAGGTTTAGTGTCTGGCTGTATGAGAATCCTGTGGGGACCCAATCCCTTGTATATGCGCGCTTCAGTCCCTCTTTCGTACTCGCCTGGGCTGGCAGCCTATCATCCCTTCCCACTTCTAGAATTATCATCCTCAAAACATGCCCACGCCCTATATAGAAACGAAACAACCTAGCTGGTTGCTTCTTCTTCAAGGGTTGATCCGGATATGGAGCTGAGAATTGGAGAGGTTCTCAGTCTAATCTTAAGCTGAATAATGGATTGAAGCAGAGGTTTACTGCTAGGAAACCTAGAGAGATGCTCGATCTAGGTTCCAACAATGAAGTGAAGGTGGATTGATGTGGTGAACCACAAAAATTGTGAAAGCTTCTTGATACAACCAGAACTTCAACACCGAGCTAGGCCTCTCGGTGTGGAGGATTTTGGCTCGAATAACTCAAGAACAAGAAAGAAGAAAAACTCTTCTGCATTTGATTTTTAGTTTAAATCTAATCCTAATTACTGTCTTTTTAAGTCCCTTATACATGAAAAGCCTTAAGTCTGAAGTTTGCTTATTACACAAATGGCCCAAAGGACCAACATATACTTATGTTGGACCCCCAAAGAATATATTAAATACTTTGGGAAATAAATAGAAAAAAAATGAAGACTTATTAGCTGAATGTCTTCATAAGGGATAGGGTCTTCCCTTCCTTGCTTCCCAAGCTTGGCATGGAGTATTTCCAAGCTGAATAACCAGTGGGATAATGTGTAGATGCACTAGATCTTACTGCCTCGTTACAACCCCTCAAGTAAACCTTATCGGACAAACCGTAGTAGGTAAAAGAGTAAAGCTCCTTCTAATGACTTAGGGGTGTCTTCGCACTTGTGTGATTGTGAAGACACAATGTCCTTGATTCCCAAATCAGGTTCAAGTCAAAGAGCTTCAAAGGTGGTTTAGAAGCTCTCACATGATCCAGATGGCGGGGTGAGCTCAAGCTTCATCCATGGATGTCTTCTTCATATTTCACGGCTAGTCGGCTTCTGGAGATGGTCAGACGTGGACTCGAATTAGGTTTAGTGTCTGGCTGTATAGAGAATCCTGTGGGGACCCAATCCCTTGTATATGCGCGCTTTAGTCCTTCTTTCGTACGCGCCTGGGCTGGCGGCCTATCATCCCTTCCCACTTCTAGAATTATCATCCTCAAAACATACCCACGCCTTATATAGAAACGAAAGAACCTAGCTGGTTGCTTCTTCTTCAAGGGTTGATCCGGAGATGGAGCTGAGAATTGGAGAGGTTCTCAGTCTAATCTTAAGCTGAATAATGGATTGAAGCAGAGGTTTACTGCTAGGAAACCTAGAGAGATGCTCGGTCTAGGTTCCAACAATGGAGTGAAGGTGGATTGATGTGGGGAACCACAAAAATTGTGAAAACTTCTTGATACAACCAGAACTTCAACACCGAGCTAGGCCACTCGGTGTGGAGGATTTTGGCTCGAATAACTCAAGAACATAAAAGAAGAAAAACTCTTCTGCATTTGATTTTTAGTTTAAATCTAATCCTAATTACTGTCTTTTTAAGTCCCTTATACATGAAAAGCCTTAAGTCTGAAGTTTGCTTATTACACAAATTGCCCAAAGGACCAACATATACCTATGTTGGACCCCCAAAGAATATATTAAATACTTTGGGAAATAAATAGAAAAAAAATGAAGACTTATTAGCTGAATGTCTTCATAAGGGATAGGGTCTTCCCTTCCTTGCTTCCCAAGCTTGGCATGGAGTATTTCCAAGCTGAATAACCAGTGGGATAATGTGGAGATGAACTAGATCTTACTGCCTCGTTACAACCCCTCTGGTAAACCTTATCGGACAAACCGTAGTAGGTAAAAGAGTAAAACTCCTTCTAATGACTTAGGGGTGTCTTCACACTTGTGTGATTGTGAAGACACAATGTCCTTGATTCCCAAATCAGGTTAAAGTCAAAGAGCTTCAAAGGTTGTTTAGAAGCTCTCAGATAATCCAGATGGCGGGGTGAGCTCAAGCTTTATCCATGGATGTCTTCTTCATATTTCACGGCTAGTCGGCTTTTGGAGATGGTCAGACGTGTACTCGAATTAGGTTTAGTGTCTGGCTGTATGAGAATCCTGTGGGGACCCAATCCCTTGTATATGCGCGCTTCAGTCCCTCTTTCGTACTCGCCTGGGCTGGCAGCCTATCATCCCTTCCCACTTCTAGAATTATCATCCTCAAAACATGCCCACGCCCTATATAGAAACGAAACAACCTAGCTGGTTGCTTCTTCTTCAAGGGTTGATCCGGATATGGAGCTGAGAATTGGAGAGGTTCTCAGTCTAATCTTAAGCTGAATAATGGATTGAAGCAGAGGTTTACTGCTAGGAAACCTAGAGAGATGCTCGATCTAGGTTCCAACAATGAAGTGAAGGTGGATTGATGTGGTGAACCACAAAAATTGTGAAAGCTTCTTGATACAACCAGAACTTCAACACCGAGCTAGGCCTCTCGGTGTGGAGGCTTTTGGCTTGGATAACTCAAGAACAAGAAAGAAGAAAAACTCTTCCGCATTTGATTTTTAGGTCAAATCTAATCCTAATTACTGTCTTTTTAAGTTTCTTATATATGAAAAGCCTTAAGTCTGAAGTTTCCTTATTACACAAATGGCCCAAAGGACCAACATATACCTAAGTTGGACCCCCAAAGAATATATTAAATACTTTGGGAAATAAATAGAAAGAAAATGAAGACTTATTATCTGAATGTCTTCATAAGGGATAGGATCTTCCCTTCCTTGCTTCCCAAGCTTGGCATGGAGTATTTCCAAGCTGAATAACCAGTGGGATAATGTGGAGATGAACTAGATCTTACTGCCTCGTTACAACCCCTCTGGTAAACCTTATCGGACAAACCGTAATAGGTAAAAGAATAAAGCTCCTTCTAATGACTTAGGGGTGTCTTCACACTTGTGTGATTGTGAAGACACAATGTCCTTGATTCCCAAATCAGGTTCAAGTCAAAGAGCTTCAAAGGTGGTTTAGAAGCTCTCACATGATCCAGATGGCGGGGTGAGCTCAAGCTTCATCCATGGATGTCTTCTTCATATTTCACGGCTAGTCGGCTTCTGGAGATGGTCAGACGTGGACTCGAATTAGGTTTAGTGTCTGGCTGTATAGAGAATCCTGTGGGGACCCAATCCCTTGTATATGCGCGCTTTAGTCCTTCTTTCGTACGCGCCTGGGCTGGCGGCCTATCATCCCTTCCCACTTCTAGAATTATCATCCTCAAAACATACCCACGCCTTATATAGAAACGAAAGAACCTAGCTGGTTGCTTCTTCTTCAAGGGTTGATCCGGAGATGGAGCTGAGAATTGGAGAGGTTCTCAGTCTAATCTTAAGCTGAATAATGGATTGAAGCAGAGGTTTACTGCTAGGAAACCTAGAGAGATGCTCGGTCTAGGTTCCAACAATGGAGTGAAGGTGGATTGATGTGGGGAACCACAAAAATTGTGAAAACTTCTTGATACAACCAGAACTTCAACACCGAGCTAGGCCACTCGGTGTGGAGGATTTTGGCTTGAATAACTCAAGAACAAGAAAGAAGAAAAACTCTTCTGCATTTGATTTTTAGTTTAAATCTAATCCTAATTACTGTCTTTTTAAGTCCCTTATACATGAAAAGCCTTAAGTCTGAAGTTTGCTTATTACACAAATGGCCCAAAGGACCAACATATACCTATGTTGGACCCCCAAAGAATATATTAAATACTTTGGGAAATAAATAGAAAAAAAATGAAGACTTATTAGCTGAATGTCTTCATAAGGGATAGGGTCTTCCCTTCCTTGCTTCCCAAGCTTGGCATGGAGTATTTCCAAGCTGAATAACCAGCGGGATAATGTGGAGATGAACTAGATCTTACTGCCTCGTTACAACCCCTCTGGTAAACCTTATCGGACAAACCGTAGTAGGTAAAAGAGTAAAACTCCTTCTAATGACTTAGGGGTGTCTTCACACTTGTGTGATTGTGAAGACACAATGTCCTTGATTCCCAAATCAGGTTAAAGTCAAAGAGCTTCAAAGGTTGTTTAGAAGCTCTCAGATAATCCAGATGGCGGGGTGAGCTCAAGCTTTATCCATGGATGTCTTCTTCATATTTCACGGCTAGTCGGCTTTTGGAGATGGTCAGACGTGTACTCGAATTAGGTTTAGTGTCTGGCTGTATGAGAATCCTGTGGGGACCCAATCCCTTGTATATGCGCGCTTCAGTCCCTCTTTCGTACTCGCCTGGGCTGGCAGCCTATCATCCCTTCCCACTTCTAGAATTATCATCCTCAAAACATGCCCACGCCCTATATAGAAACGAAACAACCTAGCTGGTTGCTTCTTCTTCAAGGGTTGATCCGGATATGGAGCTGAGAATTGGAGAGGTTCTCAGTCTAATCTTAAGCTGAATAATGGATTGAAGCAGAGGTTTACTGCTAGGAAACCTAGAGAGATGCTCGATCTAGGTTCCAACAATGAAGTGAAGGTGGATTGATGTGGTGAACCACAAAAATTGTGAAAGCTTCTTGATACAACCAGAACTTCAACACCGAGCTAGGCCTCTCGGTGTGGAGGATTTTGGCTCGAATAACTCAAGAACAAGAAAGAAGAAAAACTCTTCTGCATTTGATTTTTAGTTTAAATCTAATCCTAATTACTGTCTTTTTAAGTCCCTTATACATGAAAAGCCTTAAGTCTGAAGTTTGCTTATTACACAAATGGCCCAAAGGACCAACATATACTTATGTTGGACCCCCAAAGAATATATTAAATACTTTGGGAAATAAATAGAAAAAAAATGAAGACTTATTAGCTGAATGTCTTCATAAGGGATAGGGTCTTCCCTTCTTTGCTTCCCAAGCTTGGCATGGAGTATTTCCAAGCTGAATAACCAGTGGGATAATGTGTAGATGCACTAGATCTTACTGCCTCGTTACAACCCCTCAAGTAAACCTTATCGGACAAACCGTAGTAGGTAAAAGAATAAAGCTCCTTCTAATGACTTAGGGGTGTCTTCGCACTTGTGTGATTGTGAAGACACAATGTCTTTGATTCCCAAATCAGGTTCAAGTCAAAGAGCTTCAAAGGTGGTTTAGAAGCTCTCACATGATCCAGATGGCGGGGTGAGCTCAAGCTTCATCCATGGATGTCTTCTTCATATTTCACGGCTAGTCGGCTTCTGGAGATGGTCAGACGTGGACTCGAATTAGGTTTAGTGTCTGGCTGTATAGAGAATCCTGTGGGGACCCAATCCCTTGTATATGCGCGCTTTAGTCCTTCTTTCGTACGCGCCTGGGCTGGCGGCCTATCATCCCTTCCCACTTCTAGAATTATCATCCTCAAAACATACCCACGCCTTATATAGAAACGAAAGAACCTAGCTGGTTGCTTCTTCTTCAAGGGTTGATCCGGAGATGGAGCTGAGAATTGGAGAGGTTCTCAGTCTAATCTTAAGCTGAATAATGGATTGAAGCAGAGGTTTACTGCTAGGAAACCTAGAGAGATGCTCGGTCTAGGTTCCAACAATGGAGTGAAGGTGGATTGATGTGGGGAACCACAAAAATTGTGAAAACTTCTTGATACAACCAGAACTTCAACACCGAGCTAGGCCACTCGGTGTGGAGGATTTTGGCTCGAATAACTCAAGAACAAGAAAGAAGAAAAACTCTTCTGCATTTGATTTTTAGTTTAAATCTAATCCTAATTACTGTCTTTTTAAGTCCCTTATACATGAAAAGCCTTAAGTCTGAAGTTTGCTTATTACACAAATGGCCCAAAGGACCAACATATACCTATGTTGGACCCCCAAAGAATATATTAAATACTTTGGGAAATAAATAGAAAAAAAATGAAGACTTATTAGCTGAATGTCTTCATAAGGGATAGGGTCTTCCCTTCCTTGCTTCCCAAGCTTGGCATGGAGTATTTCCAAGCTGAATAACCAGCGGGATAATGTGGAGATGAACTAGATCTTACTGCCTCGTTACAACCCCTCTGGTAAACCTTATCGGACAAACCGTAGTAGGTAAAAGAGTAAAACTCCTTCTAATGACTTAGGGGTGTCTTCACACTTGTGTGATTGTGAAGACACAATGTCCTTGATTCCCAAATCAGGTTCAAGTCAAAGAGCTTCAAAGGTGGTTTAGAAGCTCTCACATGATCCAGATGGCGGGGTGAGCTCAAGCTTCATCCATGGATGTCTTCTTCATATTTCACGGCTAGTCGGCTTCTGGAGATGGTCAGACGTGGACTCGAATTAGGTTTAGTGTCTGGCTGTATAGAGAATCCTGTGGGGACCCAATCCCTTGTATATGCGCGCTTTAGTCCTTCTTTCGTACGCGCCTGGGCTGGCGGCCTATCATCCCTTCCCACTTCTAGAATTATCATCCTCAAAACATACCCACGCCTTATATAGAAACGAAAGAACCTAGCTGGTTGCTTCTTCTTCAAGGGTTGATCCGGAGATGGAGCTGAGAATTGGAGAGGTTCTCAGTCTAATCTTAAGCTGAATAATGGATTGAAGCAGAGGTTTACTGCTAGGAAACCTAGAGAGATGCTCGGTCTAGGTTCCAACAATGGAGTGAAGGTGGATTGATGTGGGGAACCACAAAAATTGTGAAAACTTCTTGATACAACCAGAACTTCAACACCGAGCTAGGCCACTCGGTGTGGAGGATTTTGGCTCGAATAACTCAAGAACATAAAAGAAGAAAAACTCTTCTGCATTTGATTTTTAGTTTAAATCTAATCCTAATTACTGTCTTTTTAAGTCCCTTATACATGAAAAGCCTTAAGTCTGAAGTTTGCTTATTACACAAATTGCCCAAAGGACCAACATATACCTATGTTGGACCCCCAAAGAATATATTAAATACTTTGGGAAATAAATAGAAAAAAAATGAAGACTTATTAGCTGAATGTCTTCATAAGGGATAGGGTCTTCCCTTCCTTGCTTCCCAAGCTTGGCATGGAGTATTTCCAAGCTGAATAACCAGTGGGATAATGTGGAGATGAACTAGATCTTACTGCCTCGTTACAACCCCTCTGGTAAACCTTATCGGACAAACCGTAGTAGGTAAAAGAGTAAAACTCCTTCTAATGACTTAGGGGTGTCTTCACACTTGTGTGATTGTGAAGACACAATGTCCTTGATTCCCAAATCAGGTTAAAGTCAAAGAGCTTCAAAGGTTGTTTAGAAGCTCTCAGATAATCCAGATGGCGGGGTGAGCTCAAGCTTTATCCATGGATGTCTTCTTCATATTTCACGGCTAGTCGGCTTTTGGAGATGGTCAGACGTGTACTCGAATTAGGTTTAGTGTCTGGCTGTATGAGAATCCTGTGGGGACCCAATCCCTTGTATATGCGCGCTTCAGTCCCTCTTTCGTACTCGCCTGGGCTGGCAGCCTATCATCCCTTCCCACTTCTAGAATTATCATCCTCAAAACATGCCCACGCCCTATATAGAAACGAAACAACCTAGCTGGTTGCTTCTTCTTCAAGGGTTGATCCGGATATGGAGCTGAGAATTGGAGAGGTTCTCAGTCTAATCTTAAGCTGAATAATGGATTGAAGCAGAGGTTTACTGCTAGGAAACCTAGAGAGATGCTCGATCTAGGTTCCAACAATGAAGTGAAGGTGGATTGATGTGGTGAACCACAAAAATTGTGAAAGCTTCTTGATACAACCAGAACTTCAACACCGAGCTAGGCCTCTCGGTGTGGAGGCTTTTGGCTTGGATAACTCAAGAACAAGAAAGAAGAAAAACTCTTCCGCATTTGATTTTTAGGTCAAATCTAATCCTAATTACTGTCTTTTTAAGTTTCTTATATATGAAAAGCCTTAAGTCTGAAGTTTCCTTATTACACAAATGGCCCAAAGGACCAACATATACCTAAGTTGGACCCCGAAAGAATATATTAAATACTTTGGGAAATAAATAGAAAGAAAATGAAGACTTATTATCTGAATGTCTTCATAAGGGATAGGATCTTCCCTTCCTTGCTTCCCAAGCTTGGCATGGAGTATTTCCAAGCTGAATAACCAGTGGGATAATGTGGAGATGAACTAGATCTTACTGCCTCGTTACAACCCCTCTGGTAAACCTTATCGGACAAACCGTAATAGGTAAAAGAATAAAGCTCCTTCTAATGACTTAGGGGTGTCTTCACACTTGTGTGATTGTGAAGACACAATGTCCTTGATTCCCAAATCAGGTTCAAGTCAAAGAGCTTCAAAGGTGGTTTAGAAACTCTCACATGATCCAGATGGCGGGGTGAGCTCAAGCTTCATCCATAGATGTCTTCTTCATATTTCACGGCTAGTCGGCTTTTGGAGATGGTCAGACGTGTACTATAATTAGGTTTAGTGTCTGGCTGTATAGAGAATCCTGTGGGGACTCAATCCCTTGTATATGCGTGCTTCAGACCTTCTTTCGTACGCGCCTGGGCTGGCAGCCTATCATCCCTTCCCACTTCTAGAATTATCATCCTCAAAACATGCCCACGCCCTATATAGAAACGAAACAACCTAGCTGGTTGCTTCTTCTTCAACGGTTGATCCGGATATGGAGCTGAGAATTGGAGTGGTTCTCAGTCTAATCTTAAGCTGAATAATGGATTGAAGCAGAGGTTTACAGCTAGGAAACCTAGAGAGATGCTCGATCTAGGTTCCAACAATGAAGTGAAGGTGGATTGATGTGGTGAACCACAAAAATTGTGAAAGCTTCTTGATACAACCAGAACTTCAACACCGAGCTAGGCCTCTCGGTGTGGAGGATTTTGGCTCGGATAACTCAAGGACAAGAAAGAAGAAAAACTCTTCCGCATTTGATTTTTAGGTTAAATCTAATCCTAATTACTGTCTTTTTAAGTCCCTTATATATGAAAAGCCTTAAGTCTGAAGTTTCCTTATTCCACAAATGGCCCAAAGGATCAGCATATACCTAAGTTGGACCCCCAAAGAATATATTAAATACTTTGGGAAATAAATAGAAAGAAAATGAAGACTTATTAGCTGAATGTCTTCATAAGGGATAGGGTCTTCCCTTCGTTGCTTCCCAAGCTTGGCATGGAGTATTTCCAACCTGAATAACCAGTGGGATAATGTGGAGATGAACTAGATCTTACTACCTCGTTACAACCCCTCAAGTAAACCTTATCGGACAAACCGTAGTAGGTAAAAGAATAAAGCTCCTTCTAATAACTTAGGGGTGTCTTCACACTTGTGTGATTGTGAAGACACAATGTCCTTGATTCCCAAATCAGGTTCAAGTCAAAGAGCTTCAAAGGTGGTTTAGAAGCTCTCACATGATCCAGATGGCGGAGTGAGCTCAAGCTTCATCCATAGATGTCTTCTTCATATTTCACGGCTAGTCGGCTTTTGGAGATGGTCAGACGTGTACTCGAATTAGGTTTAGTGTCTGGCTGTATAGAGAATCCTGTGGGGACCTAATCCCTTGTATATGCGCGCTTTAGTCTTTCTTTCGTACGTGCCTAGGCTGGCAGCCTATCATCCCTTCCCACTTCTAGAATTATCATCCTCAAAACATGCCCACGCCCTATATAGAAACGAAACAACCTAGCTTGTTCCTTCTTCTTCAAGGGTTGATCCGGATATGGAGCTTAGAATTGGAGAGGTTCTCAGTCTAATCATAAGCTGAATAATGGATTGAAGCAGAGGTTTACTGCTAGGAAACCTTGAGAGATGCTCGATCTAGGTTCCAACAATGAAGTGAAGGTGGATTGATGTGGTGAACCACAAAAATTGTGAAAGCTTCTTGATACAACCAGAACTTCAACACCGAGCTAGGCCTCTCGGTGTGGAGGCTTTTGGCTCGGATAACTCAAGAACAAGAAAGTAGAAAAACTCTTCCCTATTTGATTTTTAGGTCAAATCTAATCCTAATTACTGTCTTTTTAAGTCCCTTATATATGAAAAGCCTTATGTCTGAAGTTTCCTTATTACACAAATGGCCCAAAGGACCAACATATACCTAAGTTGGACCCCCAAAGAATATATTAAATACTTTGGGAAATAAATAGAAAGAAAATGAAGACTTATTAGTTGAATGTCTTCATAAGGGATAGGGTCTTCCCTTCGTTGCTTCCCTAGCTTGGCATGGAGTATTTCCAAGCTGAATAACCAGTGGGATAATGTGGAGATGAACTAGATCTTACTGCCTCGTTACAACCCCTCTGGTAAACCTTATCGGACAAACCGTAGTAGGTAAAAGAGTAAAGCTCCTTCTAATGACTTAGGGGTGTCTTCACACTTGTGTGATTGTGAAGACACAATGTCCTTGATTCCCAAATCAGGTTCAAGTCAAAGAGCTTCAAAGGTGGTTTAGAAGCTCTCACATGATCCAGATGGCGGGGTGAGCTCAAGCTTCATCCATGGATGTCTTCTTCATATTTCACGGCTAGTCGGCTTCTGGAGATGGTCAGACGTGGACTCGAATTAGGTTTAGTGTCTGGCTGTATAGAGAATCCTGTGGGGACCCAATCCCTTGTATATGCGCGCTTCAGTCCTTCTTTCGTACGCGCCTGGGCTGGCGGCCTATCATCACTTCCCACTTCTAGAATTATCATCCTCAAAACATACCCACACCCTATATATAAACGAAACAACCTAGCTTGTTGCTTCTTCTTCAAGGGTTGATCAGGATATGGAGCTGAGAATTGGAGAGGTTTTCAGTCTAATCTTAAGCTGAAATATGGATTGAAGCAGAGGTTTACTGCTAGGAAACCTAGAGAGATGCTAGATCTAGTTTACAACAATGGAGTGAACGTGGATTGATGTGGGAACCACAAAAATTGTGAAAGCTTCTTGATACAACCAGAACTTCAACACCGAGCTAGGCCTCTCGGTGTGGAGGCTTTTGGCTCGGATAACTCAAGAACAAGAAAGAAGAAAAACTTTTCCGCATTTGATTTTTAGTTCAAATCTAATCCCAATAACTGTCTTTTTAAGTCCCTTATATATGAAAAAGCCTTAAGTCTGAAGTTTCCTTATTACACAAATGGCCCAAAGGACCAACATACACCTAAGTTGGACCCCCAAAGAATATATTAAATACTTTGGGAAATAAATAGAAAGAAAATGAAGACTTATTAGTTGAATGTCTTCATAAGGGATATGGTCTTCCCTTCCTTGCTTCCCAAGCTTGGCATGGAGTATTTCCAAGCTGAATAACCAGTGGGATAATGTGGAGATGCACTAGATCTTACTGCCTCGTTACAACCCCTCTAGTAAACCTTATCGGACAAATCGTAATAGGTAAAAGAGTAAAACTCCTTCTAATGACTTAGGGGTGTTGTCACACTTGTGTGATTGTGAAGACACAATGTCCATGATTCCCAAATCAGGTTCAAGTCAAAGAGCTTCAAAGGTGGTTTAGAAGCTCTCACATGATCCAGATGGCGGGGTGAGCTCAAGCTTCATCCATGGATGTCTTCTTCATATTTCACGGCTAGTCAGCTTCTGGAGATGGTCAGACGTGGACTCGAATTAGGTTTAGTGTCTGGCTGTATAGAGAATCCTGTGGGGACCCAATCCCTTGTATATGCGCGCTTCAGTCCTTCTTTCATATGCGCCTGGGCTGGCGGCCTATCATCCCTTCCCACTTCTAGAATTATCAATCTCAAAACATGCCCACGCCCTATATAGAAACGAAATAACCTAGCTGGGTGCTTCTTCTTCAAGGGTTGATCCGGATATGGAGCTCAGAATTGGAGAGGTTCTCAGTCTAATCTTAAGCTGAATAATGGATTGAAGCTGAGGTTTATTGCTAGGAAACCTAGAGAGATGCTCGATCTAGGTTCCAACAATGGAGTGAAGGTGGATTGATGTGGGGAACCACAAAAATTGTGAAAGCTTCTTGATACAACCAGAACTTCAACACCGAGCTAGGCCTCTCGGTGTGGAGGATTTTGGCTCGAATAACTCAAGAACAAGAAAGAAAAAAAACTCTTCCGCATTTGATTTTTAGTTTAAATCTAATCCTAATTACTGTCTTTTTAAGTCCCTTATACATGAAAAGCCTTAAGTCTGAAGTTTCCTTATTACACAAATGGCCCAAAGGACCAACATATACCTAAGTTGGACCCCCAAAGAATATATTAAATACTTTGGGAAATAAATAGAAAGAAAATGAAGACTTATTAGCTGAATGTCTTCATAAGGGATAGGGTCTTCCCTTCGTTGCTTCCCAAGCTTGGCATGGAGTATTTCCAAGCTGAATAACCAGTGGGATAATGTGGAGATGCACTAGATCTTACTGCCTCGTTACAACCCCTCTGGTAAACCTTATCGGACAAATCGTAGTAGGTAAAAAAATAAAGCTCCTTCTAATGACTTAGGGGTGTCTTCACACTTGTGTGATTGTGAAGACACAATGTCCTTGATTCCCAAATCAGGTTCAAGTCAAAGAGCTTCAAAGGTGGTTTAGAAGCTCTCACATGATCCAGATGGCGGGGTGAGCTCAAGCTTCATCCATGGATGTCTTCTTCATATTTCACGGCTAGTCAGCTTCTGGAGATGGTCAGACGTGGACTCGAATTAGGTTTAGTGTCTGGCTGTATAGAGAATCCTGTGGGGACCCAATCCCTTGTATATGCGCGCTTCAGTCCTTCTTTCATATGCGCCTGGGCTGGCGGCCTATCATCCCTTCCCACTTCTAGAATTATCATCCTCAAAACATGCCCACGCCCTATATAGAAACGAAATAACCTAGCTGGGTGCTTCTTCTTCAAGGGTTGATCCGGATATGGAGCTCAGAATTGGAGAGGTTCTCAGTCTAATCTTAAGCTGAATAATGGATTGAAGCAGAGGTTTATTGCTAGGAAACCTAGAGAGATGCTCGATCTAGGTTCCAACAATGGAGTGAAGGTGGATTGATGTGGGGAACCACAAAAATTGTGAAAGCTTCTTGATACAACCAGAACTTCAACACCGAGCTAGGCCTCTCGGTTTGGAGGATTTTGGCTCGAATAACTCAAGAACAAGAAAGAAGAAAAACTCTTCCGCATTTGATTTTTAGTTTAAATCTAATCCTAATTACTGTCTTTTTAAGTCCCTTATACATGAAAAGCCTTAAGTCTGAAGTTTCCTTATTACACAAATGGCCCAAAGGACCAACATATACCTAAGTTGGACCCCCAAAGAATATATTAAATACTTTGGGAAATAAATAGAAAGAAAATGAAGACTTATTAGCTGAATGTCTTCATAAGGGATAGGGTCTTCCCTTCGTTGCTTCCCAAGCTTGGCATGGAGTATTTCCAAGCTGAATAACCAGTGGGATAATGTGGAGATGCACTAGATCTTACTGCCTCGTTACAACCCCTCTGGTAAACCTTATCGGACAAATCGTAGTAGGTAAAAAAGTAAAGCTCCTTCTAATGACTTAGGGGTGTCTTCACACTTGTGTGATTGTGAAGACACAATGTCCTTGATTCCCAAATCAGGTTCAAGTCAAAGAGCTTCAAAGGTGGTTTAGAAGCTCTCACATGATCCAGATGGCGGGGTGAGCTCAAGCTTCATCCATGGATTGTTAGATTTTAGAGATTATAAATGAGAGATTTTGAGATAAATTAGAAGGAAAACCATAGTAGAACATTAGAGAAGAATTTCTTATTGATCTTTGTGAATTACATAGCATATTTATAGGAGAATTACAAGGGAACCTAGGTTTAACTTTAATTTGAACCAGCCAATAGGAGAGTAGTCTTGGGAGCGCCCTTGACCATGCCAGCCTGTTCCAGCCTGGTTCCAGCCCCTTCCTTGACCAAATGGATAAGAAGGAAGACCAAGGACAAGCCCCAATGCACCTGGATGCTCTAGTGACTTGGTGCATGATCCAAACATTGCCCAACTTCTAGAAGACTCTAGAAGACTCTCCAAGACTCTCCAAGACTTCCTTAAACGTTCCGGAGGCTCCCTTAGGTCGTACGGTCTTGTACGGTCTTGTACGGCCTTGTACGGATCCGTACTGACTTGTACGGACACCCAAATCCAACCATCTTCCCTAAGCTCCCTTGATGATATGCTTGATTAATACTCCCCCTCAAACTTAGCCGGAGTGTCGGAATGAAGGCTAAGTTTGGGAACCGGGACTACCACCTCATTAAAAAACCTTACCAAGGAAAACCCAGTGGGACAAAACCTTGGGAAGGGAAAAAGAGTGTGGTCTTCCCGGAACAGGCAAGTATTATCAAGGATGAGTAAGGTTTACTAACCCAAGTTTGCTATGGATGTGGTTGCAAACTTTGAGGCTAGCAGCCTTGGTGAAGATGTCAGCCAGCTGGTCTTCACTCTTGGTGTAGCATGGAAGTATCACTCCTTCTATGATCTTCTCTCTAACCTTGTGGTAGTCGATCTCAATGTGCTTGGTCCTCTCGTGAAATACTGGATTCGTTGCTATATGAATGGCTGCCTGATTGTCACAATGCATCGTGATAGGACTTGAAGTTTCTATGCCGAGATCTTTGAGAAGTGCTTTCAACCAAACTAATTCATTTGTCAGCTTCCTCATTGCTCTATATTCTGACTCTGCACTCGAGCATGACACAACCTTCTGCTTCTTAGACTTCCAAGTCACTAGATTGCCTCCAATGAAAGTACAGTAGCCAGTTGTGGACTTTCTATCCATAGTGTCTCCAGCATAGTCTGCATCGCAATATCCAACTATCTCAGTGTTGCCATTCTTCCCCATCCAGATTCCTTGGCCTGGTGATCCTTTGATGTATCTCAAAATTCTTTCCACCATGTTCCAATGATGCACGGTTGGTTCTTTCATATGTTGGCTAACCTGATTCACAGCAAAACATAAGTCAGGCCGTGTAATAGTCAAGTAGATGAGCTTACCAACTAGGCGCCGATATTGTGCTGGGTCTTCAAATGGCTTGTCAAGCGGATCATCTTCTTTCTCCCCCTTTCTCTTGACCTTATTGGATTCCAATCTCTTCTGTACTTGTTTGTTTGGGAAGAGTGTTTTAAGGAATCCTTGGTTGTTCTATTTAAGAAAAGAAAAAAAAAGGGGTAGTGAACCTTGTTGAATCCGAAGCTAGGGAACCGAGATGGATCCAAATCCAAAGTTGGATGAGAGCCTCGTTGAAACTCGAATGCTAGAGAACCTTGAGTGAATCCAAACCCTTAGAAACCAAAAGAAGTGAACCATGACCTATTTTGGCTCGTTGGAGTTAAAATTGAGAAGGCATGATGGATCCAAATTCTTTTGTGTTAAAAGAGGTGAACCATGACCTGATTTACTCATTGGAGTTAAAGTCAAGAAGGCATGATGAATCCAAACTCTTTTGGGATTAAAGAAGTGAACCATGACCTGATTTACTCATAGAAGTTAAATCGAGAAGGCATGATGAATCTAAGTTCTTTAAATCCAAGTTTTCAAAAACATTGGACCTCTAGTATTTACTAAGTCCCTCGTAAAAATTTTCAAAAAAAAAAAAAAGGATGAATCTTAGTCAGTTTTCTTTATTATGAATGAAAAACAAATAATGACATTGATTCATCCGGTTTTGTTTTCTCAAAAGGATAGGCTTTGGTTTAAAGTTTTCCATTCTTGTTAAAACAAGTGGATAATTCCAAAGACCATCGCTAGAATCCAATCTCTCAAATGAGAGTAAAGTCCTTTGTGGTGAAGAGCCATGAAGAGAAAAATCCCAACCACTAACCTTTGTTTTTCTTAGGAATGGAAGAATGTGAGTGGTGGAAGAAGAGGTCAAATCTCCAGAAGATCGACCAATCAAAACAATGGTTCAACAACAAGTCACTATCCTAACCGGTTTAGCATAAAGGGCTACTCTCTAAACACTAATATTTTCCAATATACTTAGTGTACCAATTATTTTTTAATCTTGTTTCTTTAGTTTCTCTTATTTGCAATCTATCTTTCATCTAAACTTCCTTATCCCTCACGTTGAGTACTTTAAAATTTTAAATCTCATGATGAAGGTTTAGAGGAGGAAAGCGTGAATATTCTAACGGGGAAGTATTAGATGATGAAGAGGCCAAATGAAGATTAAATGAAGTAAAGAAGTATGATTGGTGACACAAGGAAGCTGTGGGAGTTAGTGTTCATTTGGTACCGGTTTGAAGTGTTCATCTTTTACGTTTTTCAAGCTTGCCTTTCGGAGTCCCTCCAACCAAGCTTGAGGGGGAGAAAGAACCGAAAAGAAGGCAAGAATCTTTAAGCAAACCAAGCCGAGTTGAGACTAGACCGCACCGCACTAAAAGATGTTGAAGGTTCGTGCTCACTCGTGGACAAGTTGATAGAGGGGCCACACCGTTGGAAACAAGTTGTAGGTTCGTGCTCACTTGTGGACGAGTTGATTGAGGGACCGCATCATAGGAGACAAATTGTCCCACTAGAAGACGGGCCACTTTACTAAAGATCAAAACCGGGTCACTAGCAAAGACAAGCTTGCAAAGACAAGCTCGCAAAGACAAGGGCAATGGTTGAGACAAAGCAAAGAGGCATGTGAGTTAGAAACGAAGCTAAGGCATCTCCATCACCATGAAGAAAACCAAGTTGTATGGATCATACTCACCTTAAGGTTGGTTTATCTTTCGGAAGTGAGGAAAATAAGGAGATAAAATCAGAGCATACACAAGTGGTGCTCCCCAACCCAATAAATCAACAAAGAGGAAGAAACCAGCATCCAAAGGAATTAGGTTGTTTCTATCCTCTCTCTCCATTTAAATTTTCTATGCAAAGTGTGATCATTTCTACCATTAAAATTGGAGTAAATTGATACATTTTGTCAATTTTTCTTGCAAGGAGCAATGTGCATAAAGGACTTCAAACCCAAAAGATCGTCTTTCCTTATTCTCAAGCTGATCGTGAGGGGGAGCATTCAAAGCATTGATCAAGATTTGGAATCCACAAATGGTGAACCCAAGAAGGATGACCCGAGAGCTAAGACTCAAGGGTGGTGAACCCAAGAGAAAGACCGAAGTGATTACCAAAGAATGAAATCAACAAATCCTTGCAAGACTACAACAAGTGGAGATTAAGTTGCGACATTCTTCGCAAAGGTTACAAGACCTTTTCATGTCCTTGGTCAAAGGTCCCCTAGATCCGTGAAGGCAATACTCTTTTTCCCTTATAAGGTTTTGTCCCAAAGGGTTTTCCTTATAAGGTTTTTAATGAGGTGGCACTCACGGGTCACTCCAAACTTAGCCTCCATTCTCAAGTTCACTATGGCTAAGTTTGAGGGGGAGTATTGATCAAGAAGACCAGCCAGGCCTTGCAAGACCAAACCATCCCGACCGTATGGATTTTGTACGGACTTGTACGGATTGTACGGATTGTACGGACCGTGCAAAATCAGGGATTCCCCAAAATGTCTCCAAACATCCTAAAATGAAGAAACAAGAATGTGCAAAACTCGGGATAAAGTATTTTCAGGATCTGGGGATCGTGCAAAACTCGGGTGCAAAAGGACATGGATAGCTGGCAATGAATCTAGCCAAAGGAGTGTCCCAATGCAACCTTATCCAACTGGTCAAAGCAAGGAGGGCTGGAGCAGGGCTGGAGCAAGGCTGGCAATCTTATCCACATGGTCAAAAGGAGCCTCCAAGACTAAGCCCTTATTGGCTAGTTTGAATTAAAGCATTTCTATTGGTTGTTGCATTTTGAATTTACTTAGAGAAAACCCTAGATTTTTCTCTATAAATGTAATGCCTCATTATCAATGAAATGCTAGACCCTTTGGGGTCCCATTCTCTCATTCTCCACGAAATCTCTCTCATTTTATTAGTCTCATTTACATGCTTATTCTCTTAGTTCATACTTGCATATTCTCCATGTCATTTACATTATTCTCTCATGTATAATCTCTTATATTCCGCATAATCTCTCTAATTCTTACACTCAGTGTTGCCATTCTTCCCCATCCAGATTCCTTGGCCTGGTGATCCTTTGATGTATCTCAAAATTCTTTCCACCATGTTCCAATGATGCACGGTTGGTTCTTTCATATGTTGGCTAACCTGATTCACAGCAAAACATAAGTCAGGCCGTGTAATAGTCAAGTAGATGAGCTTACCAACTAGGCGCCGATATTGTGCTGGGTCTTCAAATGGCTTGTCAAGCGGATCATCTTCTTTCTCCCCCTTTCTCTTGACCTTGTACCCATCTTCAAGTGGAGTCTTAGCTGGTTTGGATCCTAGCTTTCCTGTCTCCTGCAATAAATCAAGAGAATATTTCCTTTGTGATAGAAATAGGCCTTCCGTGGATCGGCATATCTCTATCCCTAGGAAATACTTACGTTCTCCCAAGTCCTTGATATCAAAAACAGACTTAAGGAAGGATTTGGTTTCTTGAACCCCAACTTGATCACTACCTGAGATGATCAAGTCATCCACATAAACCAATACCACAATAAGCCCACGGGAGTTCTGGTGAGTGAACAAGGTATGGTCAGCTTCTGACCGGCTAAATCCTCGAGCAACAAGAGTGAAGCTCAGTTTATGATACCAGGCCCTCGGTGATTGCTTTAATCCATAAATTGCCTTTCTTAACCTTAAGACTTTTCCGGGGCTGATTGTGTGCTCTAATCCGGGTGGTGGAGTCATGTACACTTCTTCTTCCAATTCTCCTTGAAGAAAGGCGTTCTTCACGTCCATTTGCCATAGATCCCATGATAGATTTGTGGCTAAGGACAAGATAACCCTAACTGTGTGAAGCTTTGCCACGGGCGCAAAGGTATCGGTATAATCAGCTCCATATGTCTGGGTGAAACCTCTGGCTACCAATCTGGCTTTGTACCGCTCAATCTCCCCATTAGATTGATATTTTATTGTAAATACCCACTTGGAACTTACTGCCTTCTTTCCCTTTGGAAGCTCCGTTTCATCCCAAGTATGATTCTTATCCATTGCTCCTATCTCAGCATCCACCGCAGCAAACCATTCTTTGTGTTCTTTTGCTTCTTCATAGGAGCTCAGAATTTGGTGTTGATCAATCTTCCCAAGGAATGCTTGGTGTTCTGATGGCAAGAGGGCAAGAGAACAGACCGCTTGGAGAGGATGAGCCACGGCTTGGCTGTTGTAATAGACCCTTGTTTGTTTCCAATGATCTGGTCCATACTTCAGCCTTGTGCTTCTTCTAAGCTGAGGAGCACTAATTTCTTCACTCTCATGGTCTTGACTAACCATTGGCTCCATTCCTCCAGTGACTTCTTCTTCATGATGAGCTTGTTCTTGATTACCATTATCTAAGTTGTTTGCTTCCTCTTCATTGTTATTTTTGGAATTTGGTCCTCCTTGCGGTTCCTGCTCCGGTTGCTCTTGATGAGAGTCCCTTGGAGCAGGATTTCCCAGATGATTAAGTATGAACTCTAAGCTGCCGACTCTATCTGAAGGAGAGCGTGCTAGGTCTTTAACATTATCCCAATTCTGCTTCTTGTCAAAGTATCCTTGGTTTTCTATGAACTTCACGTCTCTTGAAACAAGGGTACACTTCCGGATGGGGTCATAACACTTATACCCCTTTTGAGTAGTAGAATAGCCTATGAATACACATCTTTTGCTTTTGGCTTCTAGTTTGTCCCTCTGAGTACCTCGGACAAATACAAAACACAAACATCCAAGAACCCGTAAGTGATTGATAAAGGGTTTATTGTGATTTAAAACTTCAAAGGGAGAGACGTCTTTTAGGACTCTTGTTGGAATTCGGTTGATAAGATAGCAGGCAGTCATGACTGCATCTCCCCAGAAGTTTCTTGGCAGGTTGGAATGGAACATCATGGCTCTAGCTACTTCCATGAGATGCCTATTCTTTCTTTCAGCTACACCATTTTGTTGAGGTGTGTATGGGCAGCTTGTTTGGTGGATTATTCCATGCTTAGCTAAGTGTTCTTTGAATTTGTGGCTTGTATATTTCCCTCCATTATCCATTCGAAGTACCTTAACATTTGTTTTGAATTGATTAGTAATGTAGTTCTGAAAATTAATGAAAGCGTCAAATACTCTATCTTTAGATGGCATTAAGGTGATCCAAGTGTATTTCGACTTTTCATCAATAAATGTCACAAAGTACTTATTATTATCTCTTGATAAACATGGGGAAGTCCATACATCCGAGTGGAACAAATCAAAACATTTTTCATATATGGTAGAGGACTTAGGAAATACACTTTTACAATGTTTTCCTAAAATACAAGACTCACAAACCGAGTTATTAAACGAAATATTAGGCAATATTATTTCCAAGGCACGCGAGTGAGGATGTCCCAATCTAGCGTGCCATATTGCATTAGAACTACTAGCTAAGCATGAATTAAAACTTGATAAAGTAGGATTGTTTGAAGAATCTTCTAAGATGTATAAGTCTCCTTTTGTGTTTCCTTCTCCAAGAACCCTTCCGGTCTTAATATCCTAAAAATGGAAACTATTAGGCCCAAAGATAGCATAAGCATCAAGATCAGTAGTAGCTCTCTTAACCGATACAAGATTCGAAGTGAAAGATGGCATGTAGAAAGCTTGAGATTCTTTGTCAAATAGTCTTAAACTTCCTATCCCTTTAACCGGTATTTTATCACTATTAGCAATCACTACATTTCCACTAGCAGTTTTAATGTTACTAATCAAATTTGGATTACTAATCATGTGATGAGAAGCTCCGGAATCAATAACAAGAGAAGTGCTAGTTTTAGTAGGTTTAGTAGCAAAGTAGGTGATACCGGACTCCTTTAGTGCAGCAATGGATTGAATGAGTGCCTCTAGGTCTGACTTGCGCACCACGTCATTCGAGTATGCTACCATGGCCATCTCATCTCCTTGCTTTGAGTTTTCGGTTTGAGGTTGTTTGGTTGCGGTTGAGGAGCTTGGCGCTTCTTGTGCTTGATGAGCTTGAAACTTCCTTGGTTTGAACTCCCTTGGTTGCCAATCTTTGGGCTTGAGATGTGGATGAAGGATCCAGCAATCCTCCCTTGTATGACCATCTTTCTTGCAATGATCGCATATTTTCCTATTCTTGCCTTTGTAGCCATGACTTGGTTGGTAATTGCCTTTATTAGCCGTTGGGAGTTCTTGTTTTCTACTAAAGAGACCAAAGGACCCTTGTTCCTTTTGAATTTGTGCACAAACTGTTGAATTTGCGGAATAGAAGATTAGAGAGTTTGAGAGTGCTTGAAAGAGAAACAATAGAATGAGAGATAAAGAGAAGTTTCCATTAGAATTGAGTGAGTGTTACAAAGGGTGTACAACATGTATATATAGAGGAGAGCCACGAAATTAGGAGGTGAAGAAGGGTTTCACAACATTCAATTTCCCTCCAATCTCTTATTTGAAATTCAAACACATCTCCTTCCTTTTCACACTTCCCGAGACACCCACTTGTGCACCCAAAGTCTTCACCCTTCTAGAAGACTTCTTAATGGGTTTGCATATGTTGAATAAGACCTCTTCTCTTCTTTGGGTCTTAAGCTAATGTATTCTCTCATTATTCAACACTCTCCCTCAAGCTTAACCGTAGAGAAACCAAAGGTTAAGCTTGGAACCATGATGACCCACCTCATTAAAAACCTTAGTATGGAAAACCTCATGGGACAAAACCATACTAAGGGAAAAAGAGTGTGGACTCCATGGCTAAGGAAATCACGGCCGAGACATATCTATGAGTCCAAGCTTTGAATGGATGAACTCACACACTTTTAAACTCGCTGCCTTGGTAAAAATGTCTGCCAATTGTTCTGAACTCCTTGTAAAGCATGGAAGAATGACCCTTTTCTCCACCATCTCTCGCACCTTGTGACAATCCACTTCAATATGCTTTGTCCTCTCATGGAACACTGAGTTGGACGCAATGTGAATAGCAGCTTGGTTGTCACAATGCATTGTGATTGGATCTGCCGATTCAATGCCCAAATCCTTGAGAAGAGCTTTCAGCCATGTTAGCTCATTTGTGAGCTTCCTCATTGCTCTATACTCAGCTTCAGCACTTGAACATGACACAACCTTTTGTTTCTTGCTCTTCCAAGTGACCAGGTTACCTCCAATGAATGTGCAATACCCAGTGGTGGATCTTCTATCCGTTTTGTCTCCAGCCCAGTCAGTGTTGATTTTAAGGAGAATAAACAAGAATCAGAGATTATCAAGAGCTGATGAGATTGAAGAAGGTTGAAAGAGATTTCTGGAAAATTATTTCTTGTTCTTATCACTCTAGAGCTCGGTTTTCATATGTATACATGTAAGAGAAAGGATTTAAAAACAAGACACATAAATTTACGATGGATAAAAGACTAACACCCTTGACTTCCTAAAATGGTTAAACATGCTAGAATCAAGGCCTGAGCGTCTTTCTTCTTCGGGGGAGGAGTATGGAGCTCGCCTTTACCCAATGGCTCCTCATTTGCTTCTTCTTGGGTTTTCAACCCTCTGATCTGCTTAGGATTCAACCGAGAATCCTTCCTTCTAGTTACATCCCAATGTCTAGTTTTGCCACTCATTAAATCATCAACTCCACTCTTCTCCTTACTTGTTGCACACAGCACTTCTCCCTTAGTCTTAGAGCATTCGCCAAGTTCCCAGATACTTGTTATGCACTCCAGCTCCTTCCCTTTGTTATTATGTGAACTCGCATTGCTACTTCCCATGTATGCCTTCTCATCCATATTCTCAACACTCCCCCTCAAGATAGGCTGGTAGGGATCCTTTAAGCCTATCTTGTCATGGATGTACTCACATATACTTAGGGAAGTAGCCTTTGTGAAGATGTCTGCCATCTGGTCTCCACTCTTCACAAACTTAGGGATTATTAGCCCATCTTGAATCTTGCCCCGGATGAAGTGACAATCCACTTCAATGTGTTTTGTTCTCTCATGAAACACTGGATTTGAAGCTATGTGTATTGCGGCTTGGTTATCGCAATAAAGGCTCATTGGTTTGGTTTCTTGAATACCCAAATCCTTGAGAAGAGCCTTCAGCCATATCATCTCCTTTGTGACTTCCTTCATTGCTCTATACTCAGCCTCAGCACTTGACAATGCAATTACCTTCTGTTTTTTACTCCTCCAAGTGACAAGATTTCCTCCTACAAATGTGCAATACCCAGTTGTAGATTTTCTATCTTGTTTGTCTCCAGCATAGTCTGAATCACAGTAGGCTTCCACTTCGGTATTTTCATTGCGACTCAACCATATTCCCTTTCCAGGGTTCCCCTTGAGATACCTAAGTATTCTCTCCACCATGCCCCAATGGTGTACTTTTGGAGCTTGCATGTGCTGGCTCACCCTATTCACGGCAAAGCATATATCTGGCCGAGTTATAGTTAAGTAGATTAGTTTTCCAACTAACCTTTGATATTGCTTGACATCAGGCCACATTTCCTCCTTACTCACATCTTGATAGCCTTCTTCAATGGGCGTTTTTGCTGGCTTCGACCCTAACTTGCCAGTTTCCTTTAGTAAGTCAATCACATACTT
The DNA here is from genome assembly GCA_963922655.1 of Cardamine chenopodiifolia. Lineage (NCBI taxonomy): Eukaryota > Viridiplantae > Streptophyta > Magnoliopsida > Brassicales > Brassicaceae > Cardamine > Cardamine chenopodiifolia. Next base: position 7,726,690 of record OZ000486.1, on the reverse strand, counting down.
CCTTTGTGATATAAACATCCCATTTGGCTCTCTGATCATCTCAATGCCCAAGAAATACCTCAGCTCTCCTAAATCTTTTATATCAAACGTGGAGCTCAGAATTTCCTTGGTCCTTTTAACTCCTTCAACATCATTTCCGGTGATTATGATATCATCTACATAGATAAGAACCGCCACTAGCCCCTCTTTACTCCTCTTGGTGAATAGAGTATGATCAGCTTCTGACTTCACAAATTCCTTCTCCAGCAAGCATCTGCTCAATCTTTGGTACCAGGCCCTCGGAGATTGTTTCAAACCATAAATAGCTTTCCTCAATTCACAGACCTGATTTGTACCTGTACCATATCCTTGTGGAAGAGCCATAAAGACTTCCTCTTCTAGGTCTCCTTGTAAAAAGGCATTTTTTACATCTATTTGCCATAACTCCCATGACAAGTTAACCGCAATGGATAGGAGAACCCTTACCGAATGCAATTTTGCCACCGGAGCAAATGTTTCTGTATAATCTTCTCCATAGACTTGTGTGTACCCCTTTGCCACTAGTCTTGCTTTGTATCTCTCGACTTCACCATTGCTTTTATACTTGATAGTATAAACCCATCTACATCCCACTAGCTTCTTTCCTCTTGGCAGCTCTGTCAAATTCCATGTATTGTTTCTCACCATAGAACTGATCTCTTCTTCCATGGCTTTAACCCATCTCTCATCTCTACATGCTTCCTCATATGATGCTGGGACTTGATGTTTATCAATCTTGGTGAGGTAAGCTTGCTGCTCAGCACCTAAATAGGACACTGAACTATATGCTTCAATAGGATATTTTATGTCACTTACGGTTAATTCTCTTCTCTTTGAAGTACATGATCTACTTGGTAAGGGAGGGATGCTGTCGCCTATAGGTTCAGAATCAAAGTCTGCCGTACGCCCAGAACATCCCTTACCTACGGTAGACTTCACCTCAGATCCTATATGCTGTTGTTGAACCGTAGCTAATCCATTGTAATACACCCTAGTGTTTTTCCAATTTTCCGGGCCATGCCTTATCCGTTGGCTTCTTCTTAGAGGGGGTTCTTGAGTTACCTCAACTTCTTCATGTTCAGACTCCCCCTCACCACTTGCAAGTTCTGATTCTTCAACCAGTTCGGAATCCCTTGGTAGTGAGCTTGTATCCGATGAGAGTTGCTCATTGTCTTCTTCTTCCTCTTCACCTCCTTGCTCATTCTGAGATATCCCTTGCTCATCATTACCTCCATTCGAACCATTGACATCTGCCAAGATGCTTCTTAGCACTCGCTCTCTGTCTATGCCCGAGCTCACAATGTCATTTAAATCCTCCCATTTTTTTTCTTCAAAATACCAACAATTCTCATCAAAACGCACCTCTCTTGACACATATATCCTATTAGTTTCTGGATGGAAACACTTGTATCCCTTCTGAGTGCTTGAGTATCCCACGAAAATACATTTGATGCTTTTTGGCTCAAGTTTACTCCTTAGTGCATCAGGGGTAAAGACATAGCATTTACACCCGAAAACTCTTAGGTGATTAATGCTTGGCTTTACTCCATTCAAAATTTCAAATGGAGACTTGTGGCTCAGACTTTCTGTGGGTAAACGATTAATCACATAGCATGCCGCCATCACAACATCTCCCCAAAATCTCTTAGGCACGCCTCTATCAAACATCATACTTCTAGCCACCTCCAGCAAATGTCTATTCTTTCTCTCGGAAACTCCATTCTGCTGAGGTGTGTATGCACAAGAAGTTTGGTGAATTATCCCATTGTCATCCAGCAACTTCTTGAATCTATTACTCATATACTCTCCACCATTATCACTCCTAATGATCTTGATCTTCGTACCAAACTGATTCAGTGCATAATTGTAGAATTTTTGAAATGATTCAAATACTTGATCCTTAGAGCTCATTAGAGTTACCCAAGTGTACTTTGACCTTTGATCAATGAAAGACACGAAATACTTATATTGATCTTTTGAAGTACAGGGGGCTGACCACACATCAGAATGTATCAACTCAAAACACTTCTCATACACAGTAGTAGATTCCGGAAACACTTTCCTACAATGTTTCCCTAAGACACATGCTTCACACTCCTTATTAGGTAAGGTGAGGTTGGGCAGGACCATGCTGAGCACCTTGTGACTTGGATGACCAAGGCGTGAGTGCCATAAAGGGCTTGAACCAACCAAACTAACCGCAAACGATGTTGAGAATATGGATGTGAAGGTCTGTGCACGTGAAAGGAGAGGGGACAATATCAAAGGGAAAGAGTTAGCATGTATAGCAAGTGTGTTGGAATATGGTGAAAGCTCAGGAGTAAAAAGAGAAGGTATACCATGCATTGCACATGAAATAAAGCACCAATGAGTAGCTAAGATCAACTAAAATGAGACCAAACAAGAAGTGGAGAAGGAACTGAATTGGTTAGAAGCAGACCAGTTTTTTCTCACTCAGCACAAGTGGAGCAAGTTGCAAAGAGGAGTAGGTGGGAGCAGTTGGGAGAAGCATGGCTCGCCTATACTTGTGTAGAGGTGTTGGTGAGATATTTTTCACTCAATAATTCATGTAAATCGTGCATATATGTGTATGGGATTGTAAGGAAACATTACACACGAAATTAAAAACTTCTATTCATCATCTTCATCACTCCTATCTTCTAATCTTCCTCCCTTAAAATCATCTTCATATCCTCTAAAATCTACATGGTATCAGAGCACTTAAGGTCCTAAACAAGATCTTAAACTCATTCATATCTCTCAAACATTTCAAATCACTCTGTTTTTTTTCTGTTTCGTGTGTACTATTCACCAAAAATTTCAAGTCATGGAAAGCTCCAAGAATATGGTTCTACCAGTTATTCTCAAGGGGAATAACTATATTTTGTGGTCAAGGACCACAAAGACAGTCCTAAGAGGAAGAGGGCTGTGGGAGTATGTTGATAGCTTGGTGGGAAATGCTGAAGAAGGAAGGGCTGAAGAGGGCAGTATGATGGAGAGGAAGCGGGAGCAAGAAGATGCTCAAGTCTTGGCTGCACTTCAAAGCTCCCTTGAGCCATCTATTCTGGCGGCCTATTCATACTGTGAGAACTCCAAGGAGCTGTGGGAGACGCTCAAGGGAGTTTATGGAGACATCTCAAACATTTCAAGGATCTTTGAGGTGAAGAAGGCATTGAATGACCTTCAGCAGAATGGGAAGGCGTTCAAGGACTTGTTTGGGGAGTTTAGAGGGTTGTGGGCAGAGCTGGAAATGCTTAGACCTACAACAAACGACCCAAAGGAGTTGAATGAGAGGAGAGAGCAAGATCAAGTGTTTGGTCTCTTACTCACACTTGATGACTCTTACAAGGGACTCATTCAGCATATCCTTCGATTTGACAAGCTTCCAACATTAAATGAAGTGTGTCAACAAGTTCAGAAAGAGGAAGGTGCTAGAGTGTTGTTTAAACCCGCTAGTGAGATGGCGCATGTGGTGCAAAGAAGTTTTGGGCATGGAGAAAGGAGAGCTGTTGAGTGTAGCCATTGTAGGATGAAAGGGCACACTAAGGAGAAGTGCTGGACACTTTACCCGCACTTGAAACCAGCCCGGCTAAGAGGAAATGGCCAGGGAAGCAGTCAAGGCTCTAGGAACTTTGTGGGTGTAACTAGCATGGAAGGAGACCAATTGGTGAGGAAGAGCGATTTGGAGGGCCTCATCAAGAGTATCTCAAAGCTAGTAGAATCTGGTAAGGGTTTCTTTACCTCTAAGGCTAAGAGAAACGTGATAATAGATTCTGGAGCAAGTCATAATATGATTTGTGATGCTAAGTTGCTGGAGAATGTAGAACCGCATAAGGGTAGTGTTAGGATAGCAAACGGGAAAGAAGTTCCAATAGAGGGGGTTGGGGACTTAGAGGTGTTTGGGAAGAGAACTAAAGCCCTATATATCCCAGAATTTACTTCGAATTTGCTATCGGTTCATAAGGCAACTAAGGACTTGAATTGTAAAGTTTTTTTTGGAGTTAATGGTGTTGAGTTTCAGGATAATGAAACCAAAGATGCGATCGGATCAGGGGGTGTGAAAGATGGTCTGTACATATTGAATAAAAAGGATAAAGAGTTGAAAGCGCTTGCGGTCAGTTCGGTTGGATCAAGCCCTTTATGGCATTCTCGCCTTGGTCACCCAAGTCACAAGGTGCTCAGCATGGTCTTGCCCAACCATTCAGTACCCAAGGAGGCGTGTGAAGCATGTATTTTAGGGAAGCATTGTAGGAAAGTGTTTCCAGAATCTACTACTATGTATAAGAAGTCTTTTGAGTTAATACACTCTGATGTATGGTCTGCTCCGTGTACTTCAAGAGATCAATATAAGTACTTTGTTTCCTTCATCGATCAAAAATCAAAGTATACATAGGTAACATTGATGCGCTCTAAGGATCAAGTGCTTGAATCATTTCAGAACTTCTATAACTATGTGCTCAATCAGTATGATACCAAGATTAAGATACTAAGAAGTGATAATGGCGGAGAATACATGAGCATACAGTTTAGGGAGTTTGTGAATGAGAAAGGGATAGTACATCAGACAACTTGTGCCTATACACCTCAACAAAATGGGATAGCAGAGAGGAAGAATAGACATTTGTTAGAAGTGGCTAGGAGCATGATGTTTGATAGGGGAGTTCCTAAGAATCTGTGGGGAGATGCAGTGATGGCGGCAGCTTACTTAATCAACCGCATACCTACTGAAAGCTTGAGTTACAAGTCACCATTTGAAGTTTTGAATGGTGTGAAGCCGAGTATCAGTCACTTGAGAGTCTTTGGGTGTAGATGCTATGTCCTTGTTCCAGAGGCACAAAGAAATAAGTTAGAGCCAAAGAGTATTAAGTGTGTGTTTGTGGAATACTCAAGTACTCAAAAAGGATACAAATGTCTTAACCCGGAGACTAATAGAATGTATGTGTCAAGGGAGGTGCAATTTGAGGAAGAGTATGGTTACTTCGAAAAAAAGAAATGGGAAGACTTAGATGAGATTATGGACTCAAATGCAGATAGAGATCAAGTTCTAAGAAGCATTTGGGAAAGCATAGATGGCCGGGAGAGTGATGATAATGAGCAGAGGGGTGAAGAAGTAGAAGAAAGTGAGTAGCTTCCGATAGTTCCGGATACTTTACCATTAGACTCAGAACTGGTAGAAGAAGAGGAGAGTACAAGAGGTGAGGGGGAGATAGAATCTGAAGAAGTGGAAGAAGTGCAAGCTCCTCAATTAAGAAGAAGCCAAAGGATAAGACACGAACCTGAAAATTAGAAAAATACTAGAGTGTATTACAATGGGATGGCTATGGCTTATCAAGATCACATGGGAACTGATGTTGTGCTTGGGACAAGAGAGGGATGTACTGGGCGTACGGCAGGCTTAGATCCTGATCCTATAGGCGACAGCGTCTCCTTCTTGTCCCTTAAGCATAACACCGCACAAGAAGAGAAGATAGCCATAAGATATCCTATTGAAGAATACTACTCGGTTTCTAATACTCCAGCTGATCATCAGGCATTTCTGAGCACTATTGATAGAAAAGTACCTAATTCTTATGAGGAAGCAAGCATGGACAAGTTATGGGTTGATGCCATGAGGGAAGAGATTGCATCTATGTTGAGAAATAATACTTGGAACTTGACAAAATTGCCTAGTGGGAAGAAACTTGTGGGATGTAGATGGGTGTATACTATCAAATACAAGAGCAATGGTGAAATTGAGAGGTATAAAGCTAGACTAGTGGCAAAAGGATATACACAAGTATATGGAGAAGATTATACTGAAACTTTTGCTCCAGTAGCGAAGTTGCACTCGGTGAGGGTTCTACTATCCATTGCCATTAATCTATCATGGAATTTGTGGCAAATGGATGTGAGAAACGCTTTCTTACAAGGGGATTTAGAAGAAGAAGTGTTTATGGAACTTCCACAAGGTTATGGAGCAAGTTCAGATCAAGTGTGTAGATTAAAGAAGGCTATATACGGCTTGAAACAATCTCCTAGAGCTTGGTACCAACGGTTAAGCCGGTGCCTGTTGGAGAAAGGGTTTGTAAAATCTGAAGCGGATCACTCTCTCTTTACCAAAAGGAGCAAAAATGGGATAGTTATGGTGCTTATCTACGTGGATGACAATATTGTTACGGGAAGTGATTGTGAGGAGATGAAACGGACTAAGGAGGATCTAAACTCTACGTTTGATATAAAAGACCTAGGAGAGCTCAAATACTTCCTAGGAATTGAGATGAGCAGAGAGGAAAAGGGAATGTTTATATCGCAAAGGAAGTATGTGATCGACTTACTAAAAGAAACTGGGAAGCTTGGGTGTAAACCGGCTAAGACTCCTATTGAAGAAGGTTACCAAGAAGAGAGCAACGTGGAGATATGGTCTGACATCAAGCAGTACCAAAGGTTAGTTGGTAAACTAATCTATTTGACCATAACAAGGCCAGATATTTGTTTTGCGGTGAATAAAGTAAGTCAACACATGCAAGCGCCAACAACACACCATTGGGGAATGATTGAAAGGATCTTGAGATATCTAAAAGGAAACCCAGGAAGAGGTATTTGGCTAGAGTGTCATGGAAGAGCAGATGTAGAAGCGTTTTGTGATGCGGATTGGGCTGGGGATAGACAAGATAGAAAGTCTACAACCGGTTATTGTACATTCGTAGGTGGGAATCTTGTCACCTGGAGAAGCAAAAAACAAAAGGTAATCTCTCTATCTAGTGCTGAAGCTGAGTATAGAGCAATGAGAGAAGCCACAAAAGAAATGATATGGCTGAAGGCGCTTCTACATGACTTGGGAGTTCAAGAAGACAAACCAATGACATTGTATTGTGATAACCAAGCGGCGATACACATAGCTTCAAACCCGGTGTTTCATGAAAGGACAAAACACATTGAGGTGGATTGTCATTTCATCCGAGACAAGATTCAGGAGGGAGTTGTGGTTCCCAAGTTTGTGAAGAGTGGAGAACAAATGGCGGATATATTTACAAAGGCTACTTCTTCACGCATCTGTGAATACATCCATGGCAAGATCGGCTTAATGGACCCCTACCAGCCTATCTTGAGGGGGAGTGTTGAGAATATGGATGTGAAGGTCTGTGCACGTGAAAGGAGAGGGGACAATATCAAAGGGAAAGAGTTAGCATGTATAGCAAGTGTGTTGGAATATGGTGAAAGCTCAGGAGTAAAAAGAGAAGGTATACCATGCATTGCACATGAAATAAAGCACCAATGAGTAGCTAAGATCAACTAAAATGAGACCAAACAAGAAGTGGAGAAGGAACTGAATTGGTTAGAAGCAGACCAGTTTTTTCTCACTCAGCACAAGTGGAGCAAGTTGCAAAGAGGAGTAGGTGGGAGCAGTTGGGAGAAGCATGGCTCGCCTATACTTGTGTAGAGGTGTTGGTGAGATATTTTTCACTCAATAATTCATGTAAATCGTGCATATATGTGTATGGGATTGTAAGGAAACATTACACACGAAATTAAAAACTTCTATTCATCATCTTCATCACTCCTATCTTCTAATCTTCCTCCCTTAAAATCATCTTCATATCCTCTAAAATCTACAAACGACTCCATCACTCCATCTTCTTTATTCAGCAAATACAAACCACCTTCCACATTCCCTACTCCGATTACTTCCTTAGTCTCATTATCCTGAAACTCAACATCATTAGATCCAAAAATAACTTTGCAATCTAGATCCTTAGTTGCTTTATAAACCGAGAGTAAATTAGATGTGAATTCTGGAATGTACAAGGCCTTAGTATTTTTCCTAAACACTTTTAGGTCTCCAATTCCTTCTATTTGAACCTCTTTTCCATTTGCAACTTTAACATTTCCTTCACAAGGCTTAATATTTGTTAACAGCTTGGCATTGCAAATCATATTATGACTTGCTCCAGAATCTATTATCACCTTCTCCCTAGCTTTAGAGGTAAAGAAAACCTTACCAGACTCAGCTAGCTTAGCAATACTCTTGATGAGAGCTTCCAAATCACTTTTCCTCACCAAGTTGTCATTTTCCACGTTTGCTACTCCAGAAAAGTTCCTTGGTCCTAGACTACTTCCTTGGCCATTTCCCCTTAGTCTAGTCGGCTTTAAATGTGGGTGCAAGGTCCAGCATTTTTCCTTAGTATGTCCTTTCATCTTGCAATGCTCACATTCCAGACTCCTTCTTTCTCCATAGAGTTGGCTCCTATGTGCAGCATGTGCCATTTCGCTTGATGCTTTGAACTGTTGAATTTGCGGAATAGAAGATTAGAGAGTTTGAGAGTGCTTGAAAGAGAAACAATAGAATGAGAGATAAAGAGAAGTTTCCATTAGAATTGAGTGAGTGTTACAAAGGGTGTACAACATGTATATATAGAGGAGAGCCACGAAATTAGGAGGTGAAGAAGGGTTTCACAACATTTAATTTCCCTCCAATCTCTTATTTGAAATTCAAACACATCTCCTTCCTTTTCACACTTCCCGAGACACCCACTTGTGTACCCAAAGTCTTCACCCTTCTAGAAGACTTCTTAATGGGCTTGCATATGTTGAATAAGGCCTCTTCTCTTCTTTGGGTCTTAAGCTAATGTATTCTCTCATTATTCAACACTCCCCCTCAAGCTTAACCGTAGAGAAACCAAAGGTTAAGCTTGGAACCATGATGACCCACCTCATTAAAAACCTTAGTATGGAAAACCTCATGGGACAAAACCATACTAAGGGAAAAAGAGTGTGGACTCCATGGCTAAGGAAATCACGGCCGAGACATATCTATGAGTCCAAGCTTTGAATGGATGAACTCACATACTTTTAAACTCGCTGCCTTGGTAAAAATGTCTGCCAATTGTTCTGAACTCCTTGTAAAGCATGGAAGAATGACCCTTTTCTCCACCATCTCTCGCACCTTGTGACAATCCACTTCAATATGCTTTGTCCTCTCATGGAACACTGAGTTGGACGCAATGTGAATAGCAGCTTGGTTGTCACAATGCATTGTGATTGGATCTGCCGATTCAATGCCCAAATCCTTGAGAAGAGCTTTCAGCCATGTTAGCTCATTTGTGAGCTTCCTCATTGCTCTATACTCAGCTTCAGCACTTGAACATGACACAACCTTTTGTTTCTTGCTCTTCCAAGTGACCAGGTTACCTCCAATGAATGTGCAATACCCAGTGGTGGATCTTCTATCCGTTTTGTCTCCAGCCCAGTCAGCATCACAATAACCCACAATTTCTGTGCTTTTGTTACAACCCATCCAAATGCCTTGACCTGGAGCTCCTTTGAGATATTTGAGAATCCGATCCACCATGCTCCAATGGTGCACTTTTGGAGCTTGCATATGTTGACTCACTTGGTTCACAGCAAAACACAAATCAGGACGAGTTATGGTAAGATAAATCAACTTACCAACCATTCTCCGATATTGCTTGACATCTTCAAAAGGTTTATCTTCAAGCTCCCCCTCTCGTATGACTTTGTATCCTTCTTCTAAGGGAGTCTTTGCTGGTTTGGCTCCTAGCTTTCCTGCCCCAGCCAATAGATCAAGAGTGTACTTCCTTTGGGATAAGAAGAGTCCTTCATTGGACCTATAGACTTCAATCCCTAGAAAATATTTCAACTCTCCAAGATCTTTAATATCAAACACAGATTTTAAATATGCTTTTGTATCTTTAATACCTACCTTGTCATTCCCAGAGATGATAATATCATCCACATAAATGAGAATGACTACAATACCTTCTTGGCTTTGCAAGGTGAAAAGTGTATGATCTGCCTCGGACTTCTTGAAGCCTTTACTCTTGAGTGTTGTACTCAACTTGTGGTACCATGCTCGAGGAGATTGCTTCAGTCCATAGATTGCTTTCTTGAGTCTCAACACCTTTCCTGGTGCAATTGAGTCCTCCAAGCCTGGTGGTGGAGTCATGTAGACTTCATCCTCTAGTTCCCCTTGCAAGAATGCATTCTTGACGTCCATCTGCCAAAGATCCCATTCCAAGTTGTAGCTAAGGATAAAATAACTCTTACCGTATGAAGTTTTGCCACAGGTGCAAATGTGTCAAGGTAGTCCTCTCCATAGGTTTGAGTAAATCCTCTAGCCACCAGCCTAGCCTTGTAACGCTCTATTTCTCCATCACTTCTATACTTGATAGTGAAGATCCATCTAGAGCTTACGGCCTTCTTCCCTTTTGGCAGTTCAGCTTCATCCCAAGTGTGGTTGATTTCCATAGCTTTCTTTTCTTCACCAACAGCATCTCTCCATACTTTAAGCTCCTTGGCTTCTTCATAGGTTGTTGGAATCTCAGCTTCATCCAACTTGCCCATGTAGGCTTGATGTTCCAATGGGAAATGAGCTAGAGTGCAAACAGCTTGAATGGGATGAGCAACTGCCTTGTTGTTGTAGTACACTCGGGTTTGCTTCCAATGTTCTGGTCCAAACCTTTGTCTTGTACTTCTCCTTAAACCCTCTTCTTGATCTTGAACTTGAGGTTCTGGCCCTTCAAAGTCAGAATCTGAGGTTTGAGCTTCTTCTTGACTTTCCGGACTCCCTTCACTTTGATCATGAACCGCTTCATTGCGAACTTCTGATTCATTTTGATCATGAATTGTTGAGTCTTGTTGAGCCACTACTGGATCCTCTTGGTTATTGCCTCCCTCAGGATCAAAGGGTATAGTTTCTTCATTTGATTGAGATGTGCTTGTACTAGCTTCTGGCTGATGTAATCCAAGGTTCTCCAAGATTTTTCTCAAATTGCTAGCTCGGTCTGATGATGAGGATGATAGATTCTCCAATTCTTTCCAGTTCTTCTCATCATAGAACCCTTTTGTTTCAACAAACTTCACGTCCCTTGAGACTAGAATCTTCCTTGTTTCCGGAACAAAGCATTTGTAACCTTTTTGTGTTGTGGAGTATCCAATGAACATGCTCTTCACACTTTTAGCTTCCAACTTGTTTCTTTGTTCTCCTGGGATTAATACAAAACAAACACACCCAAACACACGTAAGTGGTTAATGGCGGGTTTAGAGTTGTTTAATACCTCAAATGGAGAGTGATCATCCAAAATTTTTGTTGGCATTCGGTTGATCAAATAGCATGCTGAAACCACAGCATCTCCCCAAAATCTCTTGGGAACACTTGTGTGGAACATCATAGACCGGGCCACTTCCATTAAGTGCCTATTCTTTCTTTCAGCAACTCCATTTTGCTGAGGAGTGTATGGGCAGCTGGTTTGATGGACTATCCCATGGTTTGCTAAGTGTTGTTTGAAGGCATGGCTTGTGTACTCTCCACCATTATCTGATCTAAAAATTTTAATCTTGGCATTATAATGGTTAGTCACATATGCTTGAAAATTTCTAAATGCTTCTAGAACTCTATCTTTGGATGGAAGAAGTGTTAGCCATGTATATTTTGATTTTTCATCTATGAAGGTGACAAAGTATTTATGATCTTCTCTAGATTCACATGGTGAGGTCCAAACATCAGAATGAATTAAATCAAAACACTTTTCATAGATAGTTGGAGACTTGGAAAACACAGATTTACAATGTTTGCCAAGTATACAAGCTTCACATTCATCATTTTTGAAAGAAATCCTAGGCAACAATAGTTCTAATGCTCTAGAGTGCGGATGACCTAGCCTTGCATGCCAAATTGAACTATTAACATTAGAAACATTCAAACTAAAACTACAAAATAAATTGGAGTTCGACTTGTTATTTTCAAGAACATACAGCTCCTCCTTTGCTACTCCTTTTCCGAGTAGTTTCATGGTCTCAATATCCTGAAAGTGTACATCATTAGGACCAAATATAGCATAACAATTCAAATCAGATGTAACTTTCTTTACGGATAACAAATTTGAAGTAAACTTAGACATGTAGAAGGCGTTTGAATCTTTTCCAAATAACCTAAGATTTCCTACTCCATCAATTGGAATACTATCTCCATTTGCTATAATGACATTACCTACAGCCGGTTTTATGTTATTCATTAGATGTGCATCACTTATCATATGATGTGATGCACCAGAATCTACAATCAAAGGCTTTGAAATGTTTTGAGCATGAAGAGAGTTTCCAGAAACCATACCAGACCTACCAGCCTCTTTCAAGGCTTTGATGAGAGCTTCCAAATCTGATTTCCTCACAAATTCAGATTCTTGTTGATATGGCACCAAAACTCTCATGTCTCCTTCTTCAGCCCTCTTGGATGTCCCAGCCTGATTCCCAGCCACTTCTTGGGAGACATTAGCTCTTGGTTCCTTCCACCAGCTTGGTTTTAGATGAGGATGGAGCTTCCAGCATTTTTCCTTTGTGTGCCCCTCTTTCTTGCAATGCTCACAGATTGCATTTGATCCCACTTTCTTGTTCTGGTTTGATCCCAACGATTTGTAAAATCCTTTGTTGGCATCACCCAGCTCTACTTTGTTAGCCATAGCCAGCTCGCCCTTTCCCCCAAATAGACCATGAGATCCTTGCTCCTTTTGTATCTTGGAGCACACTTCATCTAGGCTGGGGAGATTGTCTGCCCTAAGGAGGTGCTTAATGAGATCCTTGTAAGTTGGATTTAAGGTTAATAGCAGACCAAAGACCTTGTCTTGTTCGCGCCTCTCATTTAACACTAAAGGATCAATCGTGCTTGGCCTTAACATTTCTAGTTCAGCCCACAATGATCTGAATTTGCCAAAGTGCTTTGTAAACTCCAAATCTTCTTGGCTTAGATCATTGATAGACTTCTTGACTTCATAGATTCTGCTCAAGTTGGAAGTATTCCCATACACGGTTTGAAGAGTATCCCACAATTCCTTTGCATTTTCACAGTAGGAGTAGGCTTCAAGGATGGATGCTTCAAGAGAGTTCTGGATGATTCCGAGCACCATTTGGTCCTCTTGGAACCACTTATCTTCATAATTACCGATAGCTTCTTCTCCATCTTTTGGATCTTGGCCTTTCAAGACATGGCTCCAAAGCCCACGACCACATAGGGCTGTTCTTATCATTCTTGACCATAGCAAATAGTTGACACCCTTCAAGATGACTGGAATAACAATTGGTTTAGAATTTTCCATGGTGTTTCAAGATTTATTCACCGGATAATTCTATTAACCAGAGGATTAAGAGATTTTCTCAAGAAAATATTAGAGAAGCTTCAAGAAATACACTTTTCCAGCCTTTTCACAACTCAAGAGTCAATGACTTTGAGGACTAAGTCTCAGAGTGAAAAAGGATTGACAAAGAGTATTCCCAGAATTTTAGAATGAAAAAGAAAATTTTAGAGAACCTTCAAGAAATACACTTTTTCAGCCTTTTCACAATTCAAGAGTCAATGACTTTGAGGACTAAGTCTCAGAGTGAAAAAGGATTGACAAAGAGTATTCCCAGAATTTTAAAGGAAGAGATTTGAAAATGGGATAACAAGAGCTTGATTTAGTTAAGAACCTTGCTCTGATACCATGTTGAATTTGCGGAATAGAAGATTAGAGAGTTTGAGAGTGCTTGAAAGAGAAACAATAGAATGAGAGATAAAGAGAAGTTTCCATTAGAATTGAGTGAGTGTTACAAAGGGTGTACAACATGTATATATAGAGGAGAGCCACGAAATTAGGAGGTGAAGAAGGGTTTCACAACATTCAATTTCCCTCCAATCTCTTATTTGAAATTCAAACACATCTCCTTCCTTTTCACACTTCCCGAGACACCCACTTGTGCACCCAAAGTCTTCACCCTTCTAGAAGACTTCTTAATGGGCTTGCATATGTTGAATAAGGCCTCTTCTCTTCTTTGGGTCTTAAGCTAATGTATTCTCTCATTATTCAACATGAACAAGCCCCTAGACCCTTCCTCCTTTTGGATCTGTTGACAGACTTCATTCAGCGTTGGAAGCTTGTCAAAGCGAAGGATGTGTTGAATGAGGCTCTTGTAGGACTCATTTAACGTGAGTAGTAGCCCAAACACCTGGTCCTGTTCCCTCCTCTCATTCAATTCCTTGGGGTCATTTGTTGCTGGCCTGAGCATCTCAAGCTCAGCCCATAATCCTCTAAATACCCCAAATAGATCCTTGAATGCCTTTCCATCCTGCTGAAAGTCATTCAACGCTTTCTTCACCTCAAAAATCCTAGAAATGTTTGAGATGTCTCCATACACTCCTTTGAGTGTGTCCCACAGCTCCTTGGCTGTCTCACAGTAGGAGTAAGCAGCGAGTATTGATGGCTCTAGAGAGCTCTGGAGCACCGCAAGAACTTGTTGGTCTTCTTGCTCCCACTTCTGCCCCTTCACAATGCCATCACCCACTGCTCCTTCTCCAGCTACCTCTTCCCCAGCAGCCTCCTCTGGAGTTTCCACATAACTCCATAGACCTCTGCTTCTTAGAGCAGTTCTTGTAGTCCTTGACCACAGCAAGTAGTTGCTCCCTTTGAAGACAACTGGCAGTACCACTTGTTTCTGCATCTCCATAGGCTTTTTCCAACAAGCAGCTTGAGAATATGAAGAGAAAAAAGGAAAAAAAAAAATCTGAGAGAGAGATTTTTAGATGAGAAAGAAACAGTTTAGAAGATTTTCAAGGATCTCTAAACATGCTCTGATACCATGTTGATTTTAAGGAGAATAAACAAGAATCAGAGATTATCAAGAGCTGATGAGATTGAAGAAGGTTGAAAGAGATTTCTGGAAAATTATTTCTTGTTCTTATCACTCTAGAGCTCGGTTTTCATATGTATACATGTAAGAGAAAGGATTTAAAAACAAGACACATAAATTTACAATGGATAAAAGACTAACACCCTTGACTTCCTAAAATGGTTAAACATGCTAGAATCAAGGCCTGAGCGTCTTTCTTCTTTGGGGGAGGAGTATGGAGCTCGCCTTTACCCAATGGCTCCTCATTTGCTTCTTCTTGGGTTTTCAACCCTCTGATCTGCTTAGGATTCAACCGAGAATCCTTCCTTCTAGTTACATCCCAATGTATAGTTTTGCCACTCATTAAATCATCAACTCCACTCTTCTCCTTACTTGTTGCACACAGCACTTCTCCCTTAGTCTTAGAGCATTCGCCAAGTTCCCAGATACTTGTTATGCACTCCAGCTCCTTCCCTTTGTTATTATGTGAACTCGCATTGCTACTTCCCATGTATGCCTTCTCATCCATATTCTCAACAGTCAGCATCACAATAACCCACAATTTCTGTGCTTTTGTTGCAACCCATCCAAATGCCTTGACCTGGAGCTCCTTTGAGATATTTGAGGATCCGATCCACCATGTTCCAATGATGCACTTTTGGAGCTTGCATATGTTGGCTCACCTGGTTCACAGCAAAACACAAATCAGGACGAGTTATGGTAAGATAAATCAACTTACCAACCATTCTCCGATATTGCTTGACATCTTCAAAAGGTTTATCTTCAAGCTCCCCCTCTCGTATGACTTTGTATCCTTCTTCTAAGGGAGTCTTTGCTGGTTTGGCTCCTAGCTTTCCTGCCCCAGCCAATAGATCAAGAGTGTACTTCCTTTGGGATAAGAAGAGTCCTTCATTGGACCTATAGACTTCAATCCCTAGAAAATATTTCAACTCTCCAAGATCTTTAATATCAAATACAGATTTTAAATATGCTTTTGTATCTTTAATACCTACCTTGTCATTCCCAGAGATGATAATATCATCCACATAAATGAGAATGACTACAATACCTTCTTGGCTTTGCAAGGTGAAAAGTGTATGATCTGCCTCGGACTTCTTGAAGCCTTTACTCTTGAGTGTTGTACTCAACTTGTGGTACCATGCTCGAGGAGATTGCTTCAGTCCATAGATTGCTTTCTTGAGTCTCAACACCTTTCCTGGTGCAATTGAGTCTTCCAAGCCTGGTGGTGGAGTCATGTAGACTTCATCCTCTAGTTTCCCTTGCAAGAATGCATTCTTGACGTCCATCTGCCAAAGATCCCATTTCAAGTTAGTAGCTAAGGATAAAATAACTCTTACCGTATGAAGTTTTGCCACAGGTGCAAATGTGTCAAGGTAGTCCTCTCCATAGGTTTGAGTGAATCCTCTAGCCACCAGCCTAGCCTTGTAACGCTCTATTTCTCCATCACTTCTATACTTGATAGTGAAGATCCATCTAGAGCTTACGGCCTTCTTCCCTTTTGGCAGTTCAGCTTCATCCCAAGTGTGGTTAATTTCCATAGCTTTCTTTTCTTCACCAACAACATCTCTCCATACTTTAAGCTCCTTGGCTTCTTCATAGGTTGTTGGAATCTCAGCTTCATCCAACTTGCCCATGTAGGCTTGATGTTCCAATGGGAAATGAGCTAGAGTGCAAACAGCTTGAATGGGATGAGCAACTGCCTTGTTGTTGTAGTACACTCGGGTTTGCTTCCAATGTTCTGGTCCAAACCTTTGTCTTGTACTTCTCCTTAAACCCTCTTCTTGATCTTGAACTTGAGGTTCTGGCCCTTCAAAGTCAGAATCTGAGGTTTGAGCTTCTTCTTGACTTTCCGGACTCCCTTCACTTTGATCATGAACCGCTTCATTGCGAACTTCTGATTCATTTTGATCATGAATTGTTGAGTCTTGTTGAGCCACTACTGGATCCTCTTGGTTATTGCCTCCCTCAGGATCAAAGGGTATAGTTTCTTCATTTGATTGAGATGTGCTTGTACTAGCTTCTGGCTGATGTAATCCAAGGTTCTCCAAGATTTTTCTCAAATTGCTAGCTCGGTCTGATGATGAGGATGATAGATTCTCCAATTCTTTCCAGTTCTTCTCATCATAGAACCCTTTTGTTTCAACAAACTTCACGTCCCTTGAGACTAGAATCTTCCTTGTTTCCGGAACAAAGCATTTGTAACCTTTTTGTGTTGTGGAGTATCCAATGAACATGCTCTTCACACTTTTAGCTTCCAACTTGTTTCTTTGTTCTCCTGGGATTAATACAAAACAAACACACCCAAACACACGTAAGTGGTTAATGGCGGGTTTAGAGTTGTTTAATACCTCAAATGGAGAGTGATCATCCAAAATTTTTGTTGGCA
The DNA here is from genome assembly GCA_963922655.1 of Cardamine chenopodiifolia. Lineage (NCBI taxonomy): Eukaryota > Viridiplantae > Streptophyta > Magnoliopsida > Brassicales > Brassicaceae > Cardamine > Cardamine chenopodiifolia. The sequence goes on along the minus strand of OZ000486.1, from coordinate 7,709,630 downwards.
TTCGGTTGATCAAATAGCATGCTGAAACCACAACATCTCCCCAAAATCTCTTGGGAACACTTGTGTGGAACATCATAGACCGGGCCACTTCCATTAAGTGCCTATTCTTTCTTTCAGCAACTCCATTTTGCTGAGGAGTGTATGGGCAGCTGGTTTGATGGACTATCCCATGGTTTGCTAAGTGTTGTTTGAAGGCATGGCTTGTGTACTCTCCACCATTATCTGATCTAAAAATTTTAATCTTGGCATTATAATGGTTAGTCACATATGCTTGAAATTTTCTAAATGCTTCTAGAACTCTATCTTTGGATGGAAGAAGTGTTAGCCATGTATATTTTGATTTTTCATATATAAAGGTGACAAAGTATTTATGATGTTCTCTAGATTCACATGGTGAGGTCCAAACATCAGAATGAATTAAATCAAAACACTTTTCATAGATAGTTGGAGACTTGGAAAACACAGATTTACAATGTTTGCCAAGTATACAAGCTTCACATTCATCATTTTTGAAAGAAATCCTAGGCAACAATAGTTCTAATGCTCTAGAGTGCGGATGACCTAGCCTTGCATGCCAAATTGAATTACTAACATTAGAAACATTCAGACTAAAACTACAAAATAAATTGGAGTCCGGCTTGTTATTTTCAAGAACATACAGCTCCTCCTTTGCTACTCCTTTTCCGAGTAGATTCATGGTCTCAATATCCTGAAAGTGTACATCATTAGGACCAAATATAGCATAACAATTCAAATCAGATGTAACTTTCTTTACGGATAACAAATTTGAAGTAAACTTAGGCATGTAGAAAGCGTTTGAATCTTTTCCAAATAACCTAAGATTTCCTACTCCATCAATTGGAATACTATCTCCATTTGCTATAATGACATTACCTACAGCCGGTTTTATGTTATTCATTAGATGTGCATCACTTATCATATGATGTGATGCACCAGAATCTACAATCAAAGGCTTTGAAATGTTTTGAGCATGAAGAGAGTTTCCAGAAACCATACCAGACCTACCAGCCTCTTTCAAGGCTTTGATGAGAGCTTCCAAATCTGATTTCCTCACAAATTCAGATTCTTGTTGATATGGCACCAAAGCTCTCATTTCTCCTTCTTCAGCCCTCTTGGATGTCCCAGCCTGATTCCCAGCCACTTCTTGGGAGACATTAGCTCTTGGTTCCTTCCACCAGCTTGGTTTTAGATGAGGATGGAGCTTCCAGCATTTTTCCTTTGTGTGCCCCTCTTTCTTGCAATGCTCACAAATTGCATTTGATCCCACTTTCTTGTTCTGGTTTGATCCCAACGGTTTGTAAAATCCTTTATTGGCGTCTCCCAGCTCTACTTTGTTAGCCATAACCAGCTCTCCCTTTCCCCCAAATAGACCATGAGATCCTTGCTCCTTTTGTATCTTGGAGCACACTTCATCTAGGCTGGGGAGATTGTCTGCCCTAAGGAGGTGCTTAATGAGATCCTTGTAAGTTGGATTTAAGGTCAATAGCAGACCAAAGACCTTGTCTTGTTCGCGCCTCTCATTTAACACCAAAGGATCAATCGTGCTTGGCCTTAACATTTCTAGTTCAGCCCACAATGATCTGAATTTGCCAAAGTGCTTTGTAAACTCCAAATCTTCTTGGCTTAGATCATTGATAGCCTTCTTGACTTCATAGATTCTGCTCAAGTTTGAAGTATTCCCATACACGGTTTGAAGAGTATCCCACAATTCCTTTGCATTTTCACAGTAGAAGTAGGCTTCAAGGATGGATGCTTCAAGAGAGTTCTGGATGATTCTGAGCACCATTTGGTCCTCTTGGAACCACTTATCTTCATAATTACCAATGGCTTCTTCTCCATCTTTTGGATCTTGGCCTTTCAAGACATGGCTCCAAAGCCCACGACCACATAGAGCTGTTCTTATCATTCTTGACCACAGCAAATAGTTGACACCCTTCAAGATGACTGGAATAACAATTGGTTTAGAATTTTCCATGGTGTTTCAAGATTTATTCACCGGATAATTCTATTAACCAGAGGATTAAGAGATTTTCTCAAGAAAATATTAGAGAAGCTTCAAGAAATACACTTTTCCAGCCTTTTCACAACTCAAGAGTCAATGACTTTGAGGACTAAGTCTCAGAGTGAAAAAGGATTGACAAAGAGTATTCCCAGAATTTTAGAGTGAAAAAGAAAATTTTAGAGAACCTTCAAGAAATACACTTTTTCAGCCTTATCACAACTCAAGAGTCAATGACTTTGAGGACTAAGTCTCAGAGTGAAAAAGGATTGACAAAGAGTATTCCCAGAATTTTAAAGGAAGAGATTTGAAAATGGGATAACAAGAGCTTGATTTAGTTAAGAACCTTGCTCTGATACCATGTTGAATTTGCGGAATAGAAGATTAGAGAGTTTGAGAGTGCTTGAAAGAGAAACAATAGAATGAGAGATAAAGAGAAGTTTCCATTAGAATTGAGTGAGTGTTACAAAGGGTGTACAACATGTATATATAGAGGAGAGCCACGAAATTAGGAGGTGAAGAAGGGTTTCACAACATTCAATTTCCCTCCAATCTCTTATTTGAAATTCAAACACATCTCCTTCCTTTTCACACTTCCCGAGACACCCACTTGTGCACCCAAAGTCTTCACCCTTCTAGAAGACTTCTTAATGGGCTTGCATATGTTGAATAAGACCTCTTCTCTTCTTTGGGTCTTAAGCTAATGTATTCTCTCATTATTCAACACAAACTACATCGAGGCTAGGGAGCTTCTCCGATCTCAAGATGTGTTTTATGAGGTCATTAAATGCCGGATTGAGTGTGAGAAGTAAACCAAAGACCTTATCTTGTTCTCTCCTTTCTTCAATGATTGAAAAATCCTTAGTGCTTGGATGTAACATCTCTAATTCAGCCCAAAGAGATCTAAATTTCCCAAAGTGTTGAGTAAATTCTAGATCCTCTTGGTTGAGATTGTTGATTTCCCTTTTCACTTCAAAGACCCGGGTCAAGTTGGAGACGTTCCCGTAAACATTCTTTAATGTATCCCAAAGCTCCTTTGCTGTGTCACAATAGGAGTATGCCTCTAGGATTGATGTGTCTAGTGAGTTTTGAAGGAGACCCAACACCGTTTGGTCCTCTTGAAACCATTTGATTTCCTCCTCGGTCTTGGTCTTATTTTCTTCATCTTGTGTGTCTTCTTTTGGGTTTTGTGTGATCTCAATGTGTCTCCACAAACCTCTTCCACACAAAGCAGTCTTTGTTGTTCTTGCCCACAGCAAGTAATTGATCCCTTTGAGTGTAACCGGAATGATCATGGTTTTTAGATTTTCCATGATCTTCTTGGTGTTTAATCACAAAGCTAGCAACTTTCTCAACTCAGCACCAATGGATTTGAGGAATTTCTCTCAGAGAGAAATGAAGCTAGCAACGTGAAAAGAAGAAAAAGAAGTGAAAATCACAAAGCTAGCAACTTTCTCAACTCAGCACCAATGGATTTGAGGAATTTCTCTTAGAGAGAAATGAAGCTAGTAGCGTGAGAAAGGAGAAAATAAAGAATAAAAGCTTGGAGAATGACTAGAAATGACAAGAACTGATGGAGAACTGATGGAGAAATGATGGAGAATGATGGAGAAATGATGGAGAATAATGGAGAATAATTAAGAATAAAGCGGAATAGATAGGAGCAAGATCAATGCTCTGATACCATGTTAGATTTTAGAGATTATAAATGAGAGATTTTGAGATAAATTAGAAGGAAAACCATAGTAGAACATTAGAGAAGAATTTCTTATTGATCTTTGTGAATTACATAGCATATTTATAGGAGAATTACAAGGGAACCTAGGTTTAACTTTAATTTGAACCAGCCAATAGGAGAGTAGTCTTGGGAGCGCCCTTGACCATGCCAGCCTGTTCCAGCCTGGTTCCAGCCCCTTCCTTGACCAAATGGATAAGAAGGAAGACCAAGGACAAGCCCCAATGCACCTGGACGCTCTAGTGACTTGGTGCATGATCCGAACATTGCCCAGCTTCTAGAAGACTCTAGAAGACTCTCCAAGACTATCCAAGACTTCCTTAAACGTTCCGGAGGCTCCCTTAGGTCGTACGGTCTTGTACGGTCTTGTACGGCCTTGTACGGATCCGTACGGACTTGTACGGACTTGTACGGATCCGTATGGACTTGTACGGATCCGTATGGACTTGTACGGATCCGTATGGACTTGTACGGACACCCAAATCCAACCATCTTCCCTAAGCTCCCTTGATGATATGCTTGATTAATAAATAACCAGTGGGATAATGTGGAGATGCACTAGATCTTACTGCCTCGTTACAACCCCTCTGGTAAACCTTATCGGACAAACCGTAATAGGTAAAAGAGTAAAGCTCCTTCTAATGACTTAGGGGTGTCTTCACACTTGTGTGATTGTGAAGACACAATGTCCTTGATTCCCAAATCAGGTTCAAGTCAAAGAGCTTCAAAGGTGGTTTAGAAGCTCTCACATGATCCAGATGGCGGGGTGAGCTCAAGCTTCATCCATGGATGTCTTCTTCATATTTCACGGCTAGTCGGCTTATGGAGATGGTCAGACGTGGACTCAAATTTGGTTTAGTGTCTGGCTGTATAGAGAATCCTGTGGGGACCTAATCCCTTGTATATGCGCGCTTCAATACTTCTTTCGTACGCGCCTGGGCTGGCGGCCTATCATCCCTTCCCACTTCTAGAATTATCATCCTCAAAACATACCCACGCCTTATATAGAAACGAAATAACCTAGCTGGTTGCTTCTTCTTCAAGGGTTGATCCGGATATGGAGCTGAGAATTGGAGAGGTTCTCAGTCTAATCTTAAGCTGAAATATGGATTGAAGCAGAGGTTTACTACTAGGAAACCTAGAGAGATGCTCGATCTAGGTTCCAACAATGGAGTGAAGGTGGATTGATGTGGGGAACCACAAAAATTGTGAAAGCTTCTTGATACAACCAGAACTTCAACACCGAGCTAGGCCACTCGGTGTGGAGGCTTTTGGCTCGGATAACTCAAGAACAAGAAAGAAGAAAAACTCTTCCGCATTTGATTTTTAGGTCAAATCTAATCCTAATTATTGTCCTTTTAAGTCCCTTATATATGAAAAGCCTTAAGTCTGAAGTTTCCTTATTACACAAATGGCCCAAAGGACCAAGATATACCTAAGTTGGACCCCCAAAGAATATATTAAATACTTTGGGAAATAAATAGAAAGAAAATGAAGACTTATTAGCTGAATGTCTTCATAAGGGATAGGGTCTTCCCTTCCTTACTTCCCAAGCTTGGCATGGAGTATTTTCAAGCTGAATAACCAGTGGGTAATGTGGAGATGAACTAGATCTTACTGCCTCGTTACAACCCCTCTGGTAAACCTTATCGGACAAACCGTAGTAGGTAAAAGAGTAAAGCTCCTTCTAATGACTTAGGGGTGTCTTCACACTTGTGTGATTGTGAAGACACAATGTCCTTGATTCCCAAATCAGGTTCAAGTCAAAGAGCTTCAAAGGTGGTTTAGAAGCTCTCAGATGATCCAGATGGCGGGGTGAGCTCAAGCTTCATCCATGGATGTCTTCTTCATATTTCACGGCTAGTCGGCTTATGGAGATGGTCAGACGTGGACTCGAATTAGGTTTAGTGTTTGGCTGTATAGAGAATCCTGTGGGGACCCAATCCCTTGTATATACGCGCTTCAGTCCTTCTTTCGTACGCGCCTGGGCTGGCGGCCTATCATCCCTTCCCACTTCTAGAATTATCATCCTCAAAACATGCCCACGCCCTATATAGAAACGAAACAACCTAGCTGGTTGCTTCTTCTTCAAGGGTTGATCCGGATATGGAGCTGAGAATTGGAGAGGTTCTCAGTCTAATCTTAAGCTGAATAATGGATTGAAGCAGAGGTTTACTGCTAGGAAACCTAGAGAGATGCTCGATCTAGGTTCCAACAATGGAGTGAAGGTGGATTGATGTGGTGAACCACAAAAATTGTGAATGCTTCTTGATACAACCAGAACTTCAACACCGAGCTAGGCCACTCGGTGTGGAGGCTTTTGGCTCGGATAACTCAAGAACAAGAAAGAAGAAAAACTCTTCCGCATTTGATTTTTAGGTCAAATCTAATCCTAATTATTGTCCTTTTAAGTCCCTTATATATGAAAAGCCTTAAGTCTGAAGTTTCCTTATTACACAAATGGCCCAAAGGACCAAGATATACCTAAGTTGGACCCCCAAAGAATATATTAAATACTTTGAGAAATAAATAGAAAGAAAATGAAGACTTATTAGCTGAATGTCTTCATAAGGGATAGGGTCTTCCCTTCCTTGCTTCCCAAGCTTGGCATGGAGTATATCCAAGCTGAATAACCAGTGGGATAATGTGGAGATGCACTAGATCTTACTGCCTCGTTACAACCCCTCTGGTAAACCTTATCGGACAAATCGTAGTAGGTAAAAGAGTAAAGCTCCTTCTAATGACTTAGGTGTGTCTTCACACTTGTGTGATTGTGAAGACACAATGTCCATGATTCCCAAATCAGGTTCAAGTCAAAGAGCTTCAAAGGTGGTTTAGAAGCTCTCACATGATCCAGATGGCGGGGTGAGCTCAAGCTTCATCCATGGATGTCTTCTTCATATTTCACGGCTAGTCGGCTTCTGGAGATGGTCAGACGTGGACTCGAATTAGGTTTAGTGTCTGGCTGTATAGAGAATCCTGTGGGGACCCAATCCCTTGTATATGCGCGCTTCAGTCCTTTTTTCGTACGCGCCTAGGCTGGCGGCCTATCATCCCTTCCCACTTCTAGAATTATCATCCTCAAAACATGCCCACGCCCTATATAGAAACGAAATAACCTAGCTGGTTGCTTCTTCTTCAAGGGTTGATCCGGGTATGGAGCTGAGAATTGGAGAGGTTCTTAGTCTAATCTTAAGCTGAATAATGGATTGAAGCAGAGGTTTACTGCTAGGAAACCTAAAGAGATGCTCGATCTAGGTTCCAACAATGGAGTGAAGGTGGATTGATGTGGTGAACCACAAAAATTGTGAAAGCTTCTTGATACAACCAGAACTTCAACACCGAGCTAGGCCTCTCGGTGTGGAGGCTTTTGGCTCGGATAACTCAAGAACAAGAAAGAAGAAAAACTCTTCCGCATTTGATTTTTAGTTCAAATCTAATCCTAATTACTATCTTTTTAAGTCCCTTATATATGAAAAAGCCTTAAGTCTGAAGTTTCCTTATTACACAAATGGCCCAAAGGACCAAGATATACCTAAGTTGGACCCCCAAAGAATATATTAAATACTTTGGGAAATAAATAAAAAGAAAATGAAGACTTATTAGCTGAATGTCTTTATAAGGGATAGGGTCTTCCCTTCCTTGCTTCCCAAGCTTGGCATGGAGTATTTCCTGTAGATTTTAGAGGATATGAAGGTGATTTTAAGGGAGGAAGATTAGAAGATAGTAGTGATAAAGATGATGAATAGAAGTTTTTAGAGAAGAAGTTTATAATTTCGTGTGTATTTTTCTTCTTCCAATACAACCAACATATATGGACGCTTTACATGAATTTTAGATAGAAAAATATCTCACCAACACCTCTACACAAGTATAGGCGAGCCATGCTTCTCCCAACTGCTCCTACCTACTCCTCTTTGCAACTTGCTCCACTTGTGTTGAGAGAGAAAAAACTGGTCTGTTTCTAACCAGTCTAGTTCCTTCTCTACTTCTTGTTTGGTCTTGTTTTAGTTGATCTTAACTACTCATTGGAACTTTATTTCATGTGCACACACCTTCACATCCATATTCTCAACACTCCCCCTCAAGATAGGCTGGTAGGAGTTCTTTAAGCCGATCTTGCCATGGATGTATTCACATATGCGTGAAGAAGTAGGCTTGGTAAATATATCCGTCATTTGTTCTCTACTCTTCACAAACTTGGGAACCCCAACTCCCTCCTGAATTTTGTCTCAGATGAAATGACAATCCACCTCAATGTGTTTTGTCCTTTCATGAAACACCGGGTTTGAAGCTATGTGTATTGCCGCTTGGTTATCACAATACAATGTCATTGGTTTGTCTTCTTGAACTCCCAAGTCATGTAGAAGCGCCTTCAGCCATATCATTTCTTTTGTGGCTTCTCTCATTGCTCTATACTCAGCTTCAGCACTAGATAGAGAGATTACCTTTTATTTTTTGCTTCTCCAGGTGACAAGATTCCCGCCTACGAATGTACAATAACCGGTCGTAGACTTCCTATCTTGTCTATCCCCAGCCCAATCCGCATCACAAAACGCTTCTACATCTGCTCTTCCATGACACTCTAGCCAAATACCTCTTCCTGGGTTCCCTTTTAGATATCTCAAGATCCTTTCAATCATTCCCCAATGGTGTGTTGTTGGTGCTTGCATGTGTTGACTTACTTTATTCACCGCAAAACAAATATCTGGCCTTGTTATGGTCAAATAGATTAGTTTACCAACTAACCTTTGGTACTGCTTGATGTCAGACCATATCTCCACGTTGCTCTCTTCTTGGTAACCTTCTTTAATAGGAGTCTTAGCCGGTTTACACCCAAGCTTCCCAGTTTCTTTTAGTAAGTCGATCACATACTTCCTTTGCGATATAAACATTCCATTTGCCTCTCTGCTCATCTCAATTCCTAGGAAGTATTTGAGCTCTCCTAGGTCTTTTATATCAAACGTAGAGTTTAGATCCTCCTTAGTCCGTTTCATCTCCTCACAATCACTTCCCGTAACAATAATGTCATCCACGTAGATAAGCACCACAACTATCCCTTTTTTGCTCCTTTTGGTAAAGAGAGAGTGATCCGCTTCAAATTTTACAAACCCTTTCTCCAACAAGCACCGGCTTAACCGTTGGTACCAAGCTCTAGGAGATTGTTTCAAGCCGTATATAGCCTTCTTTAATCTACACACTTGATCTGAACTTACTCCATAACCTTGTGGAAGTTCCATAAACACTTCTTCTTCTAAATCCCCTTGTAAGAAAGCGTTTCTCACATCCATTTTGTTGAATAATGAGAGAATACATTAGCTTAAGACCCAAAGAAGAGAAGAGGTCTTATTCAACATATGCAAGCCCATTAAGAAGTCTTCTAGAAGGGTGAAGACTTTGGGTGCACAAGTGGGTGTCTCGGGAAGTGTGAAAAGGAAGGAGATGTGTTTGAATTTCAAATAAGAGATTGGAGGGAAATTGAATGTTGTGAAACCCTTCTTCACCTCCTAATTTCGTGGCTCTCCTCTATATATACATGTTGTACACCCTTTGTAACACTCACTCAATTCTAATGGAAACTTCTCTTTATCTCTCATTCTATTGTTTCTCTTTCAAGCACTCTCAAATTCTCTAATCTTCTATTTCGCAAATTCAACATGGTATCAGAGCAAGGTTCTTAACTAAATCAAGCTCTTGTTATCCCATTTTCAAATCTCTTCCTTTAAAATTCTGGGAATATTCTTTGTCAATCCTTTTTCACTCTGAGACTTAGTCCTCAAAGTCATTGACTCTTGAGTTGTGAAAAGGCTGAAAAAGTGTATTTCTTGAAGGTTCTCTAAAATTTTCTTTTTCACTCTAAAATTCTGGGAATACTCTTTGTCAATCCTTTTTCACTCTGAGACTTAGTCCTCAAAGTCATTGACTCTTGAGTTATGAAAAGGCTGGAAAAGTGTATTTCTTGAAGCTTCTCTAATATTTTCTTGAGAAAATCTCTTAATCCTCTGGTTAATAGAATTATCCGGTGAATAAATCTTGAAACACCATGGAAAATTCTAAACCAATTGTTATTCCAGTCATCTTGAAGGGTGTCAACTATTTGCTGTGGTCAAGAATGATAAGAACAGCCCTATGTGGTCGTGGGCTTTGGAGCCATGTCTTGAAAGGCCAAGATCCAAAAGATGGAGAAGAAGCCATCGGTAATTATGAAGATAAGTGGTTCCAAGAGGACCAAATGGTGCTCGGAATCATCCAGAACTCTCTTGAAGCATCCATCCTTGAAGCCTACTCCTACTGTGAAAATGCAAAGGAATTGTGGGATACTCTTCAAACCGTGTATGGGAATACTTCAAACTTGAGCAGAATCTATGAAGTCAAGAAGGCTATCAATGATCTAAGCCAAGAAGATTTGGAGTTTACAAAGCACTTTGGCAAATTCAGATCATTGTGGGCTGAACTAGAAATGTTAAGGCCAAGCACGATTGATCCTTTGGTGTTAAATGAGAGGCGCGAACAAGACAAGGTCTTTGGTCTGCTATTGACCTTAAATCCAACTTACAAGGATCTCATTAAGCATCTCCTTAGGGCAGACAATCTCCCCAGCCTAGATGAAGTGTGCTCCAAGATACAAAAGGAGCAAGGATCTCATGGTCTATTTGGGGGAAAGGGCGAGCTGGTTATGGCTAACAAAGTAGAGCTGGGAGACGCCAACAAAGGATTTTACAAACCATTGGGATCAAACCAGAACAAGAAAGTGGGATCAAATGCAATTTGTGAGCATTGCAAGAAAGAGGGGCACACAAAGGAAAAATGCTGGAAGCTCCATCCTCATCTAAAACCAAGCTGGTGGAAGGAACCAAGAGCTAATGTCTCCCAAGAAGTGGCTGGGAATCAGGCTGGGACATCCAAGAGGGCTGAAGAAGGAGAAATGAGAGCTTTGGTGTCATATCAACAAGAATCTGAATTTGTGAGGAAATCAGATTTGGAAGCTCTCATCAAAGCCTTGAAAGAGGCTGGTAGGTCTGGTATGGTTTCTGGAAACTCTCTTCATGCTCAAAACATTTCAAAGCCTTTGATTGTAGATTCTGGTGCATCACATCATATGATAAGTGATGCACATCTAATGAATAACATAAAACCGGCTGTAGGTAATGTCATTATAGCAAATGGAGATAGTATTCCAATTGATGGAGTAGGAAATCTTAGGTTATTTGGAAAAGATTCAAACGCTTTCTACATGCCTAAGTTTACTTCAAATTTGTTATCTGTAAAGAAAGTTACATCTGATTTGAATTGTTATGCTATATTTGGTCCTAATGATGTACACTTTCAGGATATTGAGACCATGAATCTACTCGGAAAAGGAGTAGCAAAGGAGGAGCTGTATGTTCTTGAAAATAACAAGCCGGACTCCAATTTATTTTGTAGTTTTAGTCTGAATGTTTCTAATGTTAGTAGTTCAATTTGGCATGCAAGGCTAGGTCATCCGCACTCTAGAGCATTAGAACTATTGTTGCCTAGGATTTCTTTCAAAAATGATGAATGTGAAGCTTGTATACTTGGTAAACATTGCAAATCTGTGTTTTCCAAGTCTCCAACTATCTATGAAAAGTGTTTTGATTTAATTCATTCTGATGTTTGGACCTCACCATGTGAATCTAGAGAACATCATAAATACTTTGTCACCTTTATAGATGAAAAATCAAAATATACATGGCTAACACTTCTTCCATCCAAAGATAGAGTTCTAGAAGCATTTAGAAAATTTCAAGCATATGTGACTAACCATTATAATGCCAAGATTAAAATTTTTAGATCAGATAATGGTGGAGAGTACACAAGCCATGCCTTCAAACAACACTTAGCAAACCATGGGATAGTCCATCAAACCAGCTGCCCATACACTCCTCAGCAAAATGGAGTTGCTGAAAGAAAGAATAGGCACTTAATGGAAGTGGCCCGGTCTATGATGTTCCACACAAGTGTTCCCAAGAGATTTTGGGGAGATGCTGTGGTTTCAGCATGCTATTTGATCAACCGAATGCCAACAAAAATTTTGGATGATCACTCTCCATTTGAGGTATTAAACAACTCTAAACCCACCATTAACCACTTACGTGTGTTTGGGTGTGTTTGTTTTGTATTAATCCCAGGAGAACAAAGAAACAAGTTGGAAGCTAAAAGTGTGAAGAGCATGTTCATTGGATACTCCACAACACAAAAAGGTTGCAAATGCTTTGTTCCGGAAACAAGGAAGATTCTAGTCTCAAGGGACGTGAAGTTTGTTGAAACGAAAGGGTTCTATGATGAGAAGAACTGGAAAGAATTGGAGAATCTATCATCCACATCATCAGACCGAGCTAGCAATTTGAGAAAAATCTTGGAGAACCTTGGATTACATGAGCCAGAAGCTAGTACAAGCACATCTCAATCAAATGAAGAAACTATACCCTTTGATCCTGAGGGAGGCAATAAACAAGAGGATCCAGTAGTGGCTCAACAAGACTCAACAATTCATGATCAAAATGAATCAGAAGTTCGCAATGAAGCGGTTCATGATCAAAGTGAAGAGAGTCCGGAAAGTCAAGAAGAAGCTCAAACCTCAGATTCTGACTTTGAAGGGCCAGAACCTCAAGTTCAATATCAAGAAGGGGGTTTAAGGAGAAGTACAAGACAAAGGTTTGGACCAGAACATTGGAAGCAAACCCGAGTGTACTACAACAACAAGGCAATTGCTCATCCCATTCAAGCTGTTTGCACTCTAGCTCATTTCCCATTGGATCATCAAGCCTACATGGGCAAGTTGGATGAAGCTGAGATTCCAACAACCTATGAAGAAGCCAAGGAGCTTAAAGTATGGAGAGATGCTGTTGGTGAAGAAAAGAAAGCTATGGAAATTAACCACACTTGGGATGAAGCTGAACTGCCAAAAGGGAAGAAGGCCGTAAGCTCTAGATGGATCTTCACTATCAAGTATAGAAGTGATGGAGAAATAGAGCGTTACAAGGCTAGGCTGGTGGCTAGAGGATTCACTCAAACCTATGGAGAGGACTACCTTGACACATTTGCACCTGTGGCAAAACTTCATACGGTAAGAGTTATTTTATCCTTAGCTACTAACTTGAAATGGGATCTTTGGCAGATGGACGTCAAGAATGCATTCTTGCAAGGGGAACTAGAGGATGAAGTCTACATGACTCCACCACCAGGCTTGGAGGACTCAATTGCACCAGGAAAGGTGTTGAGACCCAAGAAAGCAATCTATGGACTGAAGCAATCTCCTCGAGCATGGTACCACAAGTTGAGTACAACACTCAAGAGTAAAGACTTCAAGAAGTCCGAGGCAGATCATACACTTTTCACCTTGCAAAGCCAAGAAGGTATTGTAGTCATTCTCATTTATGTGGATGATATTATCATCTCTGGGAATGACAAGGTAGGTATTAAAGATACAAAAGCATATTTAAAATCTGTATTTGATATTAAAGATCTTGGAGAGTTGAAATATTTTCTAGGGATTGAAGTCTATAGGTCCAATGAAGGACTCTTCTTATCCCAAAGGAAGTACACTCTTGATCTATTGGCTGGGGCAGGAAAGGTAGGAGCCAAACCAGCAAAGACTCCCTTAGAAGAAGGATACAAAGTCATACGAGAGGGGGAGCTTGAAGATAAACCTTTTGAAGATGTCAAGCAATATCGGAGAATGGTTGGTAAGTTGATTTATCTTACCATAACTTGTCCTGATTTGTGTTTTGCTGTGAACCAGGTGAGCCAACATATGCAAGCTCCAAAAGTGCATCATTGGAACATGGTGGATCGGATCCTCAAATATCTCAAAGGAGCTCCAGGTCAAGGCATTTGGATGGGTTGCAACAAAAGCACAGAAATTGTGGGTTATTGTGATGCTGACTGGGCTGGAGACAAAACGGATAGAAGATCCACCACTGGGTATTGCACATTCATTGGAGGTAACCTGGTCACTTGGAAGAGCAAGAAACAAAAGGTTGTGTCATGTTCAAGTGCTGAAGCTGAGTATAGAGCAATGAGGAAGCTCACAAATGAGCTAACATGGCTGAAAGCTCTTCTCAAGGATTTGGGCATTGAATCGGCAGATCCAATCACAATGCATTGTGACAACCAAGCTGCTATTCACATTGCGTCCAACTCAGTGTTCCATGGGTTGAATTTGCGGAATAGAAGATTAGAGAGTTTGAGAGTGCTTGAAAGAGAAACAATAGAATGAGAGATAAAGAGAAGTTCCATTAGAATTGAGTGAGTGTTACAAAGGGTGTACAACATGTATATATAGAGGATAGCCACGAAATTAGGAGGTGAAGAAGGGTTTCACAACATTCAATTTCCCTCCAATCTCTTATTTGAAATTCAAACACATCTCCTTCCTTTTCACACTTCCCGAGACACCCACTTGTGCACCCAAAGTCTTCACCCTTCTAGAAGACTTCTTAATGGGCTTGCATATGTTGAATAAGCCCTCTTCTCTTCTTTGGGTCTTAAGCTAATGTATTCTCTCATTATTCAACACTCCCCCTCAAGCTTAACCGTAGAGAAACCAAAGGTTAAGCTTGGAACCATGATGACCCACCTCATTAAAAACCTTAGTATGGAAAACCTCATGGGACAAAACCATACTAAGGGAAAAAAAGTGTGGACTCCATGGCTAAGGAAATCACGGCCGAGACATATCTATGAGTCCAAGCTTTGAATGGATGAACTCACACACTTTTAAACTCGCTGCCTTGGTAAAAATGTCTGCCAATTGTTCTGAACTCCTTGTAAAGCATGGAAGAATGACCCTTTTCTCCACCATCTCTCGCACCTTGTGACAATCCACTTCAATATGCTTTGTCCTCTCATGGAACACTGAGTTGGACGCAATGTGAATAGCAGCTTGGTTGTCACAATGCATTGTGATTAGATCTGCCGATTCAGTGCCCAAATCCTTGAGAAGAGCTTTCAGCCATGTTAGCTCATTTGTGAGCTTCCTCATTGCTCTATACTCAGCTTCAGCACTTGAACTTGACACAACCTTTTGTTTCTTGCTCTTCCAAGTGACCAGGTTACCTCCAATGAATGTGCAATACCCAGTGGTGGATCTTCTATCCGTTTTGTCTCCAGCCCAGTCAGCATCACAATAACCCACAATTTTTGTGCTTTTGTTGCAACCCATCCAAATGCCTTGACCTGGAGCTCCTTTGAGATATTTGAGGATCCGATCCACCATGTTCCAATGATGCACTTTTGGAGCTTGCATATGTTGGCTCACCTGGTTCACAGCAAAACACAAATCAGGACGAGTTATGGTAAGATAAATCAACTTACCAACCATTCTCCGATATTGCTTGACATCTTCAAAAGGTTTATCTTCAAGCTCCCCCTCTCGTATGACTTTGTATCCTTCTTCTAAGGGAGTCTTTGCTGGTTTGGCTCCTACCTTTCCTGCCCCAGCCAATAGATCAAGAGTGTACTTCCTTTGGGATAAGAAGAGTCCTTCATTGGACCTATAGACTTCAATCCCTAGAAAATATTTCAACTCTCCAAGATCTTTAATATCAAATACAGATTTTAAATATGCTTTTGTATCTTTAATACCTACCTTGTCATTCCCAGAGATGATAATATCATCCACATAAATGAGAATGACTACAATACCTTCTTGGCTTTGCAAGGTGAAAAGTGTATGATCTGCCTCGGACTTCTTGAAGCCTTTACTCTTGAGTGTTGTACTCAACTTGTGGTACCATGCTCGAGGAGATTGCTTCAGTCCATAGATTGCTTTCTTGAGTCTCAACACCTTTCCTGGTGCAATTGAGTCCTCCAAGCCTGGTGGTGGAGTCATGTAGACTTCATCCTCTAGTTCCCCTTGCAAGAATGCATTCTTGACGTCCATCTGCCAAAGATCCCATTTCAAGTTAGTAGCTAAGGATAAAATAACTCTTACCGTATGAAGTTTTGCCACAGGTGCAAATGTGTCAAGGTAGTCCTCTCCATAGGTTTGAGTGAATCCTCTAGCCACCAGCCTAGCCTTGTAACGCTCTATTTCTCCATCACTTCTATACTTGATAGTGAAGATCCATCTAGAGCTTACGGCCTTCTTCCCTTTTGGCAGTTCAGCTTCATCCCAAGTGTGGTTAATTTCCATAGCTTTCTTTTCTTCACCAACAGCATCTCTCCATACTTTAAGCTCCTTGGCTTCTTCATAGGTTGTTGGAATCTCAGCTTCATCCAACTTGCCCATGTAGGCTTGATGATCCAATGGGAAATGAGCTAGAGTGCAAACAGCTTGAATGGGATGAGCAACTGCCTTGTTGTTGTAGTACACTCGGGTTTGCTTCCAATGTTCTGGTCCAAACCTTTGTCTTGTACTTCTCCTTAAACCCCCTTCTTGATATTGAACTTGAGGTTCTGGCCCTTCAAAGTCAGAATCTGAGGTTTGAGCTTCTTCTTGACTTTCCGGACTCTCTTCACTTTGATCATGAACCGCTTCATTGCGAACTTCTGATTCATTTTGATCATGAATTGTTGAGTCTTGTTGAGCCACTACTGGATCCTCTTGTTTATTGCCTCCCTCAGGATCAAAGGGTATAGTTTCTTCATTTGATTGAGATGTGCTTGTACTAGCTTCTGGCTGATGTAATCCAAGGTTCTCCAAGATTTTTCTCAAATTGCTAGCTCGGTCTGATGATGAGGATGATAGATTCTCCAATTCTTTCCAGTTCTTCTCATCATAGAACCCTTTCGTTTCAACAAACTTCACGTCCCTTGAGACTAGAATCTTCCTTGTTTCCGGAACAAAGCATTTGCAACCTTTTTGTGTTGTGGAGTATCCAATGAACATGCTCTTCACACTTTTAGCTTCCAACTTGTTTCTTTGTTCTCCTGGGATTAATACAAAACAAACACACCCAAACACACGTAAGTGGTTAATGGCGGGTTTAGAGTTGTTTAATACCTCAAATGGAGAGTGATCATCCAAAATTTTTGTTGGCATTCGGTTGATCAAATAGCATGCTGAAACCACAGCATCTCCCCAAAATCTCTTGGGAACACTTGTGTGGAACATCATAGACCGGGCCACTTCCATTAAGTGCCTATTCTTTCTTTCAGCAACTCCATTTTGCTGAGGAGTGTATGGGCAGCTGGTTTGATGGACTATCCCATGGTTTGCTAAGTGTTGTTTGAAGGCATGGCTTGTGTACTCTCCACCATTATCTGATCTAAAAATTTTAATCTTGGCATTATAATGGTTAGTCACATATGCTTGAAATTTTCTAAATGCTTCTAGAACTCTATCTTTGGATGGAAGAAGTGTTAGCCATGTATATTTTGATTTTTCATCTATAAAGGTGACAAAGTATTTATGATGTTCTCTAGATTCACATGGTGAGGTCCAAACATCAGAATGAATTAAATCAAAACACTTTTCATAGATAGTTGGAGACTTGGAAAACACAGATTTGCAATGTTTACCAAGTATACAAGCTTCACATTCATCATTTTTGAAAGAAATCCTAGGCAACAATAGTTCTAATGCTCTAGAGTGCGGATGACCTAGCCTTACATGCCAAATTGAACTACTAACATTAGAAACATTCAGACTAAAACTACAAAATAAATTGGAGTCCGGCTTGTTATTTTCAAGAACATACAGCTCCTCCTTTGCTACTCCTTTTCCGAGTAGATTCATGGTCTCAATATCCTGAAAGTGTACATCATTAGGACCAAATATAGCATAACAATTCAAATCAGATGTAACTTTCTTTACGGATAACAAATTTGAAGTAAACTTAGGCATGTAGAAAGCGTTTGAATCTTTTCCAAATAACCTAAGATTTCCTACTCCATCAATTGGAATACTATCTCCATTTGCTATAATGACATTACCTACAGCCGGTTTTATGTTATTCATTAGATGTGCATCACTTATCATATGATGTGATGCACCAGAATCTACAATCAAAGGCTTTGAAATGTTTTGAGCACGAAGAGAGTTTCCAGAAACCATACCAGACCTACCAGCCTCTTTCAAGGCTTTGATGAGAGCTTCCAAATCTGATTTCCTCACAAATTCAGATTCTTGTTGATATGGCACCAAAGCTCTCATTTCTCCTTCTTCAGCCCTCTTGGATGTCCCAGCCTGATTCCCAGCCATTTCTTGGGAGACATTAGCTCTTGGTTCCTTCCACCAGCTTGGTTTTAGATGAGGATGGAGCTTCCAGCATTTTTCCTTTGTGTGCCCCTCTTTCTTGCAATGCTCACAAATTGCATTTGATCCCACTTTCTTGTTCTGGTTTGATCCCAACGGTTTGTAAAATCCTTTGTTGGCGTCTCCCAGCTCTACTTTGTTAGCCATAACCAGCTCGTCCTTTCCCCCAAATAGACCATGAGATCCTTGCTCCTTTTGTATCTTGGAGCACACTTCATCTAGGCTGGGGAGATTGTCTGCCCTAAGGAGATGCTTAATGAGATCCTTGTAAGTTGGATTTAAGGTCAATAGCAGACCAAAGACCTTGTCTTGTTCGCGCCTCTCATTTAACACCAAAGGATCAATCGTGCTTGGCCTTAACATTTCTAGTTCAGCCCACAATGATCTGAATTTGCCAAAGTGCTTTGTAAACACCAAATCTTCTTGGCTTAGATCATTGATAGCCTTCTTGACTTCATAGATTCTGCTCAAGTTTGAAGTATTCCCATACACGGTTTGAAGAGTATCCCACAATTCCTTTGCATTTTCACAGTAGGAGTAGGCTTCAAGGATGGATGCTTCAAGAGAGTTCTGGATAATTCCGAGCACCATTTGGTCCTCTTGGAACCACTTATCTTCATAATTACCGATGGCTTCTTCTCCATCTTTTGGATCTTGGCCTTTCAAGACATGGCTCCAAAGCCCACGACCACATAGGGCTGTTCTTATCATTCTTGACCACAGCAAATAGTTGACACCCTTCAAGATGACTGGAATAACAATTGGTTTAGAATTTTCCATGGTGTTTTAAGATTTATTCACCGGATAATTCTATTAACCAGAGGATTAAGAGATTTTCTCAAGAAAATATTAGAGAAGCTTCAAGAAATACACTTTTCCAGCCTTTTCACAACTCAAGAGTCAATGACTTTGAGGACTAAGTCTCAGAGTGAAAAAGGATTGACAAAGAGTATTCCCAGAATTTTAGAGTGAAAAAGAAAATTTTAGAGAACCTTCAAGAAATACACTTTTTCAGTCTTATCACAACTCAAGAGTCAATGACTTTGAGGACTAAGTCTCAGAGTGAAAAAGGATTGACAAAGAGTATTCCCAGAATTTTAAAGGAAGAGATTTGAAAATGGGATAACAAGAGCTTGATTTAGTTAAGAACCTTGCTCTGATACCATGTTGAATTTGCGGAATAGAAGATTAGAGAGTTTGAGAGTGCTTGAAAGAGAAACAATAGAATGAGAGATAAAGAGAAGTTTCCATTAGAATTGAGTGAGTGTTACAAAGGGTGTACAACATGTATATATAGAGGATAGCCACGAAATTAGGAGGTGAAGAAGGGTTTCACAACATTCAATTTCCCTCCAATCTCTTATTTGAAATTCAAACACATCTCCTTCCTTTTCACACTTCCCGAGACACCCACTTGTGCACCCAAAGTCTTCACCCTTCTAGAAGACTTCTTAATGGGCTTGCATATGTTGAATAAGGCCTCTTCTCTTCTTTGGGTCTTAAGCTAATGTATTCTCTCATTATTCAACAGTTTAGTGTCTGGCTGTATAGAGAATCCTGTGGGGACCCAATCCCTTGTATATGCGCGCTTCAGTCCTTCTTTCATACGCGCCTGGGCTGGCGGCCTATCATCCCTTCCCACTTCTAGAATTATCATCCTCAAAACATGCCCACGCCCTATATAGAAACGAAATAACCTAGCTGGTTGCTTCTTCTTCAAGGGTTGATCCGGATATGGAGCTCAGAATTGGAGAGGTTCTTAGTCTAATCTTAAGCTGAATAATGGATTGAAGCAGAGGTTTACTGCTAGGAAACCTAGAGAGATGCTCGATCTAGGTTCCAACAATGGAGTGAAGGTGGATTGATGTGGTGAACCACAAAAATTGTGAAAGCTTCTTGATACAACCAGAACTTCAACACCGAGCTAGGCCTCTCGGTGTGGAGGCTTTTGGCTCGGATAACTCAAGAACAAGAAAGAAGAAAAACTCTTCCGCATTTGATTTTTAGTTCAAATCTAATCCTAATTACTATCTTTTTAAGTCCCTTATATATGAAAAAGCCTTAAGTCTGAAGTTTCCTTATTACACAAATGGCCCAAAGGACCAATATACACCTAAGTTGGACCCCCAAAGAATATATTAAATACTTTGGGAAATAAATAGAAAGAAAATGAAGACTTATTAGCTGAATGTCTTCATAAGGGATATGGTCTTCCCTTCCTTGCTTCCCAAGCTTGGCATGGAGTATTTCCAAGCTGAATAACCAGTGGGATAATGTGGAGATGCACTAGATCTTACTGCCTCGTTACAACCCCTCTAGTAAACCTTATCGGACAAATCGTAATAGGTAAAAGAGTAAAGTTCCTTCTAATGACTTAGGGGTGTTGTCACACTTGTGTGATTGTGAAGACACAATGTCCATGATTCCTAAAACAGGTTCAAGTCAAAGAGCTTCAAAGGTGGTTTAGAAGCTCTCACATGATCCAGATGGCGGGGTGAGCTCAAGCTTCATCCATGGATGTCTTCTTCATATTTCACGGCTAGTCAGCTTCTGGAGATGGTCAGACGTGGACTCGAATTAGGTTTAGTGTCTGTTGAGAATATGGATGTGAAGGTCTGTGCACGTGAAAGGAGAGGGGACAATATCAAAGGGAAAGAGTTAGCATGTATAGCAAGTGTGTTGGAATATGGTGAAAGCTCAGGAGTAAAAAGAGAAGGTATACCATGCATTGCACATGAAATAAAGCACCAATGAGTAGCTAAGATCAACTAAAATGAGACCAAACAAGAAGTGGAGAAGGAACTGAATTGGTTAGAAGCAGACCAGTTTTTTCTCACTCAGCACAAGTGGAGCAAGTTGCAAAGAGGAGTAGGTGGGAGCAGTTGGGAGAAGCATGGCTCGCCTATACTTGTGTAGAGGTGTTGGTGAGATATTTTTCACTCAATAATTCATGTAAATCGTGCATATATGTGTATGGGATTGTAAGGAAACATAACACACGAAATTATAAACTTCTATTCATCATCTTCATCACTCCTATCTTCTAATCTTCCTCCCTTAAAATCATCTTCATATCCTCTAAAATCTACATGGTATCAGAGCACTTAAGGTCCTAAACAAGATCTTAAACTCATTCATATCTCTCAAACATTTCAAATCACTCTGTTTTTTTTCTGTTTCGTGTGTACTATTCACCAAAAATTTCAAGTCATGGAAAGCTCCAAGAATATGGTTCTACCAGTTATTCTCAAGGGGAATAACTATATTTTGTGGTCAAGGACCACAAAGACAGTCCTAAGAGGAAGAGGGCTGTGGGAGTATGTTGATAGCTTGGTGGGAAATGCTGAAGAAGGAAGGGCTGAAGAGGGTAGTATGATGGAGAGGAAGCGGGAGCAAGAAGATGCTCAAGTCTTGGTTGCACTTCAAAGCTCCCTTGAGCCATCTATTCTGGCGGCCTATTCATACTGTGAGAACTCCAAGGAGCTGTGGGAGACGCTCAAGGGAGTTTATGGAGACATCTCAAACATTTCAAGGATCTTTGAGGTGAAGAAGGCATTGAATGACCTTCAGCAGAATGGGAAGGCGTTCAAGGACTTGTTTGGGGAGTTTAGAGGGTTGTGGGCAGAGCTGGAAATGCTTAGACCTACAACAACCGACCCAAAGGAGTTGAATGAGAGGAGAGAGCAAGATCAAGTGTTTGGTCTCTTACTCACACTTGATGACTCTTACAAGGGACTCATTCAGCATATCCTTCGATTTGACAAGCTTCCAACATTAAATGAAGTGTGTCAACAAGTTCAGAAAGAGGAAGGTGCTAGAGTGTTGTTTAAACCCGCTAGTGAGATGGCGCATGTGGTGCAAAGAAGTTTTGGGCATGGAGAAAGGAGAGCTGTTGAGTGTAGCCATTGTAGGATGAAAGGGCACACTAAGGAGAAGTGCTGGACACTTTACCCGCACTTGAAACCAGCCCGGCTAAGAGGAAATGGCCAGGGAAGCAGTCAAGGCTCTAGGAACTTTGCGGGTGTAACTAGCATGGAAGGAGACCAATTGGTGAGGAAGAGCGATTTGGAAGGCCTCATCAAGAGTATCTCAAAGCTAGCGGAATCTGGTAAGGGTTTCTTTACCTCTAAGGCTAAGAGAAACGTGATAATAGATTCTGGAGCAAGTCATAATATGATTTGTGATGCTAAGTTGCTGGAGAATGTAGAATCGCATAAGGGTAGTGTTAGGATAGCAAACGGGAAAGAAGTTCCAATAGAGGGGGTTGGGGACTTAGAGGTGTTTGGGAAGAGAACTAAAGCCCTATATATCCCAGAATTTACGTCGAATTTGCTATCGGTTCATAAGGCAACTAAGGACTTGAATTGTAAAGTTGTTTTTGGAGTTAATGGTGTTGAGTTTCAGGATAATGAAACCAAAGATGCGATCGGATCAGGGGGTGTGAAAGATGGTCTGTACATATTGAATAAAAAGGATAAAGAGTTGAAAGCGCTTGCGGTCAGTTCGGTTGGATCAAGCCCTTTATGGCATTCTCGCCTTGGTCACCCAAGTCACAAGGTGCTCAGCATGGTCTTGCCCAACCATTCAGTACCCAAGGAGGCGTGTGAAGCATGTATTTTGGGGAAGCATTGTAGGAAAGTGTTTCCAGAATCTACTACTATGTATAAGAAGTCTTTTGAGTTAATACACTCTGATGTATGGTCTGCTCCGTGTACTTCAAGAGATCAATATAAGTACTTTGTTTCCTTCATCGATCAAAAATCAAAGTATACATGGGTAACATTGATGCGCTCTAAGGATCAAGTGCTTGAATCATTTCAGAACTTCTATAACTATGTGCTCAATCAGTATGATACCAAGATTAAGATACTAAGAAGTGATAATGGCGGAGAATACATGAGCATACAGTTTAGGGAGTTTGTGAATGAGAAAGGGATAGTACATCAGACAACTTGTGCCTATACACCTCAACAAAATGGGATAGCAGAGAGGAAGAATAGACATTTGTTAGAAGTGGCTAGGAGCATGATGTTTGATAGGGGAGTTCCTAAGAATCTGTGGGGAGATGCAGTGATGGCGGCAGCTTACTTAATCAACCGCATACCCACTGAAAGCTTGAGTTACAAGTCACCATTTAAAGTTTTGAATGGTGTGAAGCCGAGTATCAGTCACTTGAGAGTCTTTGGGTGTAGATGCTATGTCCTTGTTCCAGAGGCACAAAGAAATAAGTTAGAGCCAAAGAGTATTAAGTGTGTGTTTGTGGGATACTCAAGTACTCAAAAAGGATACAAATGTCTTAACCCGGAGACTAATAGAATGTATGTGTCAAGGGAGGTGCAATTTGAGGAAGAGTATGGTTACTTCGAAAAAAAGAAATGGGAAGACTTAGATGAGATTATGGACTCAAATGCAGATAGAGATCAAGTTCTAAGAAGCATTTGGGAAAGCATAGATGGCCGGGAGAGTGATGATAATGAGCAGAGGGGTGAAGAAGAAGTAGAAGAAAGTGAGCAGCTTCTGATAGTTCCGGATACTTTACCATTAGACTCAGAACTGGTAGAAGAAGAGGAGAGTACAAGAGGTGAGGGGGAGATAGAATCTGAAGAAGTGGAAGAAGTGCAAGCTCCTCAATTAAGAAGAAGCCAAAGGATAAGACACGGACCTGAAAATTGGAAAAATACTAGAGTGTATTACAATGGGATGGCTATGGCTTATCAAGATCACATGGGAACTGATGTTGTGCTTGGGACAAGAGAGGGATGTACTGGGCGTACGGCAGGCTTAGATCCTGATCCTATAGGTGACAGCGTCTCCTTCTTGTCCCTTAAGCATAACACCGCACAAGAAGAGAAGATAGCCATAAGATATCCTATTGAAGAATACTACTCGGTTTCTAATACTCCAGCTGATCATCAGGCATTTCTGAGCACTATTGATAGAAAAGTACCTAATTCTTATGAGGAAGCAAGCATGGACAAGTTATGGGTTGATGCCATGAGGGAAGAGATTGCATCTATGTTGAGAAATAATACTTGGGACTTGACAAAATTGCCTAGTGGGAAGAAACTTGTGGGATGTAGATGGGTGTATACTATCAAATACAAGAGCAATGGTGAAATTGAGAGGTATAAAGCTAGACTAGTGGCAAAAGGATATACACAAGTATATGGAGAAGATTATACTGAAACTTTTGCTCCAGTAGCGAAGTTGCACTCGGTGAGGGTTCTACTATCCATTGCCATTAATCTGTCATGGAATTTGTGGCAAATGGATGTGAGAAACGCTTTCTTACAAGGGGATTTAGAAGAAGAAGTGTTTATGGAACTTCCACAAGGTTATGGAGCAAGTTCAGATCAAGTGTGTAGATTAAAGAAGGCTATATACGGCTTGAAACAATCTCCTAGAGCTTGGTACCAACGGTTAAGCCGGTGCCTGTTGGAGAAAGGGTTTGTAAAATCTGAAGCGGATCACTCTCTCTTTACCAAAAGGAGCAAAAATGGGATAGTTGTGGTGCTTATCTACGTGGATGACATTATTGTTACGGGAAGTGATTGTGAGGAGATGAAATGGACTAAGGAGGATCTAAACTCTACGTTTGATATAAAAGACCTAGGAGAGCTCAAATACTTCCTAGGAATTGAGATGAGCAGAGAGGAAAAGGGAATGTTTATATCGCAAAGGAAGTATGTGATCGACTTACTAAAAGAAACTGGGAAGCTTGGGTGTAAACCGGCTAAGACTCCTATTGAAGAAGGTTACCAAGAAGAGAGCAACGTGGAGATATGGTCTGACATCAAGCAGTACCAAAGGTTAGTTGGTAATCTAATCTATTTGACCATAACAAGGCCAGATATTTGTTTTGCGGTGAATAAAGTAAGTCAACACATGCAAGCGCCAACAACACACCATTGGGGAATGATTGAAAGGATCTTGAGATATCTAAAAGGAAACCCAGGAAGAGGTATTTGGCTAGAGTGTCATGGAAGAGCAGATGTAGAAGCGTTTTGTGATGCGGATTGGGCTGGGGATAGACAAGATAGAAAGTCTACAACCGGTTATTGTACATTCGTAGGTGGGAATCTTGTCACCTGGAGAAGCAAAAAACAAAAGGTAATCTCTCTATCTAGTGCTGAAGCTGAGTATAGAGCAATGAGAGAAGCCACAAAAGAAATGATATGGCTGAAGGCGCTTCTACATGACTTGGGAGTTCAAGAAGACAAACCAATGACATTGTATTGTGATAACCAAGCAGCAATACACATAGCTTCAAACCCGGTGTTTCATGAAAGGACAAAACACATTGAGGTGGATTGTCATTTCATCCGAGACAAGATTCAGGAGGGAGTTGTGGTTCCCAAGTTTGTGAAGAGTGGAGAACAAATGGCGGATATATTTACAAAGGCTACTTCTTCACGCATCTGTGAATACATCCATGGCAAGATCGGCTTAATGGACCCCTACCAGCCTATCTTGAGGGGGAGTGTTGAGAATATGGATGTGAAGGTCTGTGCATGTGAAAGGAGAGGGGACAATATCAAAGGGAAAGAGTTAGCATGTATAGCAAGTGTGTTGGAATATGGTGAAAGCTCAGGAGTAAAAAGAGAAGGTATACCATGCATTGCACATGAAATAAAGCACCAATGAGTAGCTAAGATCAACTAAAATGAGACCAAACAAGAAGTGGAGAAGGAACTGAATTGGTTAGAAGCAGACCAGTTTTTTCTCACTCAGCACAAGTGGAGCAAGTTGCAAAGAGGAGTAGGTGGGAGCAGTTGGGAGAAGCATGGCTCGCCTATACTTGTGTAGAGGTGTTGGTGAGATATTTTTCACTCAATAATTCATGTAAATCGTGTATATATGTGTATGGGATTGTAAGGAAACATAACACACGAAATTATAAACTTCTATTCATCATCTTCATCACTCCTATCTTCTAATCTTCCTCCCTTAAAATCATCTTCATATCCTCTAAAATCTACAGTGTCTGGCTTTATAGAGAATCTTGTGGGGACCCAATCCCTTGTATATGCGCGCTTCAGTCCTTCTTTCGTACGCGCCTGGGCTGGCGGCCTATCATCCTTTCCCACTTCTAGAATTATCATCCTCAAAACATGCCCACGCCCTATATAGAAACGAAATAACCTAGCTGGTTGCTTCTACTTCAAGGGTTGATCTGGATATGGAGCTCAGAATTGGAGAGGTTCTTAGTCTAATCTTAAGCTGAATAATGGATTGAAGCAGAGGTTTACTGCTAGGAAACCTAGAGATATGCTCGATCTAGGTTCCAACAATGGAGTGAAGGTGGATTGATGTGGTGAACCACAAAAATTGTGAAAGCTTCTTGATACAACCAGAACTTCAACACCGAGCTAGGCCTCTCGGTGTGGAGGCTTTTGGCTCGGATAACTCAAGAACAAGAAAGAAGAAAAACTCTTCCGCATTTGATTTTTAGTTCAAATCTAATCCTAATTACTATCTTTTTAAGTCCCTTATATATGAAAAAGCCTTAAGTCTGAAGTTTCTTTATTACACAAATGGCCCAAAGGACCAACATACACCTAAGTTGGACCCCCAAAGAATATATTAAATACTTTGGGAAATAAATAGAAAGAAAATGAAGACTTATTAGCTGAATGTCTTCATAAGGGATATGGTCTTCCCTTCCTTGCTTCCCAAGCTTGGCATGGAGTATTTCCAAGCTGAATAACCAGTGGGATAAAGTGGAGATGAACTAGATCTTACTGCCTCGTTACAACCCCTCTGGTAAACCTTATCGGACAAATCGTAGTAGGTAAAAGAGTAAAGCTACTTCTAATGACTTAGGGGTGTTTTCACACTTGTGTGATTGTGAAGAGACAATGTCCTTGATTCCCAAATCAGGTTCAAGTCAAAGAGCTTCAAAGGTGGTTTAGAAGCTCTCACATGATCCAGATGGCGGGGTGAGCTCAAGCTTCATCCATGGATGTCTTCTTCATATTTCACGGCTAGTCAGCTTCTGGAGATGGTCAGACGTGGACTCGAATTAGGTTTAGTGTCTGGCTTTATAGAGAATCCTGTGGGGACCCAATCCCTTGTATATGCGCGCTTCAGTCCTTCTTTCATACGCGCCTGTGCTGGCGGCCTATCATCCCTTCCCACTTCTAGAATTATCATCCTCAAAACATGCCCACGCCCTATATAGAAACGAAATAACCTAGCTGGGTGCTTCTACTTCAAGGGTTGATCCGGATATGGAGCTCAGAATTGGAGAGGTTCTTAGTCTAATCTTAAGCTGAATAATGGATTGAAGCAGAGGTTTACTGCTAGGAAACCTAGAGAGATGCTCGATCTAGGTTCCAACAATGGAGTGAAGGTGGATTGATGTGGTGAACCACAAAAATTGTGAAAGCTTCTTGATACAACCAGAACTTCAACACCGAGCTAGGCCTCTCGGTGTGGAGGCTTTTGGCTCGGATAACTCAAGAACAAGAAAGAAGAAAAACTCTTCCGCATTTGATTTTAAGTTCAAATCTAATCCTAATTACTATCTTTTTAAGTCCCTTATATATGAAAAAGCCTTAAGTCTGAAGTTTCCTTATTACACAAATGGCCCAAAGGACCAACATACACCTAAGTTGGACCCCCAAAGAATATATTAAATACTTCGGGAAATAAATAGAAAGAAAATGAAGACTTATTAGCTGAATGTCTTCATAAGGGATATGGTCTTCCCTTCCTTGCTTCCCAAGCTTGGCATGGAGTATTTCCAAGCTGAATAACCAGTGGGATAAAGTGGAGATGAACTAGATCTTACTGCCTCGTTACAACCCCTCTGGTAAACCTTATCGGACAAATCGTAGTAGGTAAAAGAGTAAAGCTACTTCTAATGACTTAGGGGTGTTTTCACACTTGTGTGATTGTGAAGAGACAATGTCCTTGATTCCCAAATCAGGTTCAAGTCAAAGAGCTTCAAAGGTGGTTTAGAAGCTCTCACATGATCCAGATGGCGGGGTGAGCTCAAGCTTCATCCATGGATGTCTTCTTCATATTTCACGGCTAGTCAGCTTCTGGAGATGGTCAGACGTGGACTCGAATTAGGTTTAGTGTCTGGCTTTATAGAGAATCCTGTGGGGACCCAATCCCTTGTATATGCGCGCTTCAGTCCTTCTTTCATACGCGCCTGTGCTGGCGGCCTATCATCCCTTCCCACTTCTAGAATTATCATCCTCAAAACATGCCCACGCCCTATATAGAAACGAAATAACCTAGCTGGGTGCTTCTACTTCAAGGGTTGATCCGGATATGGAGCTCAGAATTGGAGAGGTTCTTAGTCTAATCTTAAGCTGAATAATGGATTGAAGCAGAGGTTTACTGCTAGGAAACCTAGAGAGATGCTCGATCTAGGTTCCAACAATGGAGTGAAGGTGGATTGATGTGGTGAACCACAAAAATTGTGAAAGCTTCTTGATACAACCAGAACTTCAACACCGAGCTAGGCCTCTCGGTGTGGAGGCTTTTGGCTCGGATAACTCAAGAACAAGAAAGAAGAAAAACTCTTCCGCATTTGATTTTAAGTTCAAATCTAATCCTAATTACTATCTTTTTAAGTCCCTTATATATGAAAAAGCCTTAAGTCTGAAGTTTCCTTATTACACAAATGGCCCAAAGGACCAACATACACCTAAGTTGGACCCCCAAAGAATATATTAAATACTTCGGGAAATAAATAGAAAGAAAATGAAGACTTATTAGCTGAATGTCTTCATAAGGGATATGGTCTTCCCTTCCTTGCTTCCCAAGCTTGGCATGGAGTATTTCCAAGCTGAATAACCAGTGGGATAAAGTGGAGATGAACTAGATCTTACTGCCTCGTTACAACCCCTCTGGTAAACCTTATCGGACAAATCGTAGTAGGTAAAAGAGTAAAGCTACTTCTAATGACTTAGGGGTGTTTTCACACTTGTGTGATTGTGAAGAGACAATGTCCTTGATTCCCAAATCAGGTTCAAGTCAAAGAGCTTCAAAGGTGGTTTAGAAGCTCTCACATGATCCAGATGGCGGGGTGAGCTCAAGCTTCATCCATGGATGTCTTCTTCATATTTCACGGCTAGTCAGCTTCTGGAGATGGTCAGACGTGGACTCGAATTAGGTTTAGTGTCTGGCTTTATAGAGAATCCTGTGGGGACCCAATCCCTTGTATATGCGCGCTTCAGTCCTTCTTTCATACGCGCCTGTGCTGGCGGCCTATCATCCCTTCCCACTTCTAGAATTATCATCCTCAAAACATGCCCACGCCCTATATAGAAACGAAATAACCTAGCTGGGTGCTTCTACTTCAAGGGTTGATCCGGATATGGAGCTCAGAATTGGAGAGGTTCTTAGTCTAATCTTAAGCTGAATAATGGATTGAAGCAGAGGTTTACTGCTAGGAAACCTAGAGAGATGCTCGATCTAGGTTCCAACAATGGAGTGAAGGTGGATTGATGTGGTGAACCACAAAAATTGTGAAAGCTTCTTGATACAACCAGAACTTCAACACCGAGCTAGGCCTCTCGGTGTGGAGGCTTTTGGCTCGGATAACTCAAGAACAAGAAAGAAGAAAAACTCTTCCGCATTTGATTTTAAGTTCAAATCTAATCCTAATTACTATCTTTTTAAGTCCCTTATATATGAAAAAGCCTTAAGTCTGAAGTTTCCTTATTACACAAATGGCCCAAAGGACCAACATACACCTAAGTTGGACCCCCAAAGAATATATTAAATACTTCGGGAAATAAATAGAAAGAAAATGAAGACTTATTAGCTGAATGTCTTCATAAGGGATATGGTCTTCCCTTCCTTGCTTCCCAAGCTTGGCATGGAGTATTTCCAAGCTGAATAACCAGTGGGATAAAGTGGAGATGAACTAGATCTTACTGCCTCGTTACAACCCCTCTGGTAAACCTTATCGGACAAATCGTAGTAGGTAAAAGAGTAAAGCTACTTCTAATGACTTAGGGGTGTTTTCACACTTGTGTGATTGTGAAGAGACAATGTCCTTGATTCCCAAATCAGGTTCAAGTCAAAGAGCTTCAAAGGTGGTTTAGAAGCTCTCACATGATCCAGATGGCGGGGTGAGCTCAAGCTTCATCCATGGATGTCTTCTTCATATTTCACGGCTAGTCAGCTTCTGGAGATGGTCAGACGTGGACTCGAATTAGGTTTAGTGTCTGGCTTTATAGAGAATCCTGTGGGGACCCAATCCCTTGTATATGCGCGCTTCAGTCCTTCTTTCATACGCGCCTGTGCTGGCGGCCTATCATCCCTTCCCACTTCTAGAATTATCATCCTCAAAACATGCCCACGCCCTATATAGAAACGAAATAACCTAGCTGGGTGCTTCTACTTCAAGGGTTGATCCGGATATGGAGCTCAGAATTGGAGAGGTTGTTAGTCTAATCTTAAGCTGAATAATGGATTGAAGCAGAGGTTTACTGCTAGGAAACCTAGAGAGATGCTCGATCTAGGTTCCAACAATGGAGTGAAGGTGGATTGATGTGGTGAACCACAAAAATTGTGAAAGCTTCTTGATACAACCAGAACTTCAACACCGAGCTAGGTCTCTCGGGGTGGAGGCTTTTGGCTCGGATAACTCAAGAACAAGAAAGAAGAAAAACTCTTCCGCA
Organism: Cardamine chenopodiifolia; assembly: GCA_963922655.1. Lineage (NCBI taxonomy): Eukaryota > Viridiplantae > Streptophyta > Magnoliopsida > Brassicales > Brassicaceae > Cardamine > Cardamine chenopodiifolia. Next base: position 7,679,010 of record OZ000486.1, on the reverse strand, counting down.
TTTGATTTTTAGTTCAAATCTAATCCCAATTACTGTCTTTTTAAGTCCCTTATATATGAAAAAGCCTTAAGTCTGAAGTTTTCTTATTACACAAATGGCCCAAAGGACCAACATATACCTAAGTTGGACCCCCAAAGAATATATTAAATACTTTGGGAAATAAATAGAAAGAAAATGAAGACTTATTAGCTGAATATCTTCATAAAGGATAGGGTCTTCCCTATTAATCAAGCTTATCATCATGGGAGCTTAGGGAAGATGGTTGGATTTGGGTGTCCGTACAAGTCCGTACGGATCCGTACAAGTCCGTACAAGTCCGTACGGATCCGTACAAGGCCGTACAAGACCGTACAACCTTAGCGAGCCTCCGGAACATTTGAGAAAGCCTTCGAGAGTCTTCTAGAAGCTTGGAAACGTTTGGACCATGCACCAAGCCACTTGAGTGTCCAGGTGCATTGGCACCTTGTCCTTGGTCTTCCTTCTTATCCATTTGGTCAAGGAAGGGGCTGGAAATAGGCTGGCATGGTCAAGGACGCCCAAAGACTACACTCCTATTGGCTGGTTCAAATTAAAGTTAAACCTAGGTTCCCTTGTAATTCTCCTATAAATATGCTATGTATTTCACAAAGATCTATAAGAAATTCTTCTCTAATATTCTACTATGGTGTTTCTTCTAGTTTATCTCAAAAGCTCTCATTTATAATCTCTAAAATCTAACATGGTATCAGAGCATTGATCTTGCTCCTATCTATTCTGCTTTATTCTTGGTTATTCTCCATCATTCTCCATCATTCTCCATCATTTCTCCATCATTTCTCCATCATTTCTCCATCATTTCTCCATCAGTTCTTGTCATTTCTACTCATTCTCCACGTTTTTCTTCTTTATTTTCTCCTTTCTCACGCTGCTAGCTTCATTTCTCTCTGAAAAAAATTCCTCAAATCCATTGGTGCTGAGTTGAGAAAGTTGCTAGCTTTGTGATTTTCACTTCATTTTCTTCCTTTCACGTTGCTAGCCTCATTTCTCTCTGAGAGAAATTCCTCAAATCCATTGGTGCTGAGTTGAGAAAGTTGCTAGCTTTGTGATTAAACACCAAGAAAATCATGGAAAATCTAAAAACCATGATCATTCCGGTTACCCTCAAAGGGAATAATTACATGCTGTGGGCAAGAACAACTAAGACTGCTTTGTGTGGAAGAGGTTTGTGGAGACATATTGAGATCACACAAAACCCTAAAGAAGACACACAAGATGAAGAAAATGAGACCAAGACCGAGGAGGAAATCAAATGGTTTCAAGAAGACCAAACGGTTTTGGGTCTCCTTCAAAACTCACTAGACCCATCAATCCTAGAGGCATACTCCTATTGTGACACTGTAAAGGAGCTTTGGGATACACTAAAGAATGTCTACGGGAACATCTCCAACTTGACCCGGGTCTTCGAAGTAAAAAGGGCAATCAACAATCTCAATCAAGAGGATCTAGAATTTACTCAACACTTTGGGAAATTTAGATCTCTTTGGGCTGAATTAGAGATGTTACGTCCAAGCACAAAGGATTTTTCAATCATTGAAGAAAGAAGAGAACAAGATAAGGTCTTCGGTTTGCTTCTCACACTCAATCCGGCGTTTAACGACCTCATAAAGCATATCTTAAGATCGGAGAAGCTCCCTAGACTTGATGAAGTTTGTGCACAAATTCAAAAGGAACAAGGGTCCTTTGGTCTCTTTAGTGGTAAACAAGAACTCCCAATGGCCAATAAGGGCAATTACCAACCAAATCAAGGCTACAAAGGCAAGAATAGGAAAACATGCGATCATTGCAAGAAGGATGGTCATACAAAGGAGGATTGCTGGATCCTTCATCCACATCTCAAGCCCAAAGATTGGCATCCAAGGGAATTCAAGCCAAGAAAGTTCCAAGCTCATCAAGCACAAGAAACGCCAAGCTCATCAAACTCAACAAAACAACCTCAAACCGAAAGCTTGAAGCAAGAAGATGAGATGGCCATGGTAGCATATTCAAATGACGTGGTGCGCAAGTCAGACTTAGAAGCACTCATTCGATCCATCGCCGCACTAAAGGAGTCCGGTATCACATACTTTGCTACTAAACCTAATAAGACTAGCACTTCTCTTGTTATTGATTCTGGAGCTTCTCATCACATGATTAGTAATCCAAATTTGATTAGTAACATTAAAACTGCTAGTGGAAATGTAGTGATTGCTAATGGTGATAGGATACCGGTTAAAGGAATAGGAAGTTTAAAACTATTTGACAAAGAATCTCAAGCTTTGTACATGCCATCTTTCACTTCGAATCTTGTATCGGTTAAGAGAGCTACTACTGATCTTGATGCTTATGCTATCTTTGGGCCTAATAGTTTCCATTTTCAGGATATTAAAACCGGAAGGGTTCTTGGAGAAGGAAACACAAAAGGAGACTTATACATCTTAGAAGATTCTTCAAGCAATCCTACTTTATCAAGTTTTAATTCATGCATAGCTAGTAGTTCTAATGCAATATGGCACGCTAGATTGGGACATCCTCACTCGCGTGCCTTGGAAATAATATTGCCTAATATTTCGTTTAATAACTCGGTTTGTGAGTCTTGTATTTTAGGAAAACATTGTAAAAGTGTATTTCCTAAGTCCTCTACCATATATGAAAAATGTTTTGATTTGGTCCACTCGGATGTATGGACTTCCCCATGTTTATCAAGAGATAATAATAAGTACTTTGTGACATTCATTGATGAAAAGTCGAAATACACTTGGATCACCTTAATGCCATCTAAAGATAGAGTATTTGACGCTTTCATTAATTTTCAGAACTACATTACTAATCAATTCAAAACAAATGTTAAGGTACTTCGAACAGATAATGGAGGGGAATATACAAGCCACAAATTCAAAGAACACCTAGCTAAGCATGTAATAATCCACCAAACGAGCTGCCCATACACACCTCAACAAAATGGTGTAGCTGAAAGAAAGAATAGACATCTCATGGAAGTAGCTAGAGCTATGATGTTCCATTCCAACTTGCCAAGAAACTTCTGGGGAGATGCAGTCATGACGGCTTGCTATCTTATCAACCGAATTCCAACAAGAGTCCTAAAGGACGTCTCTCCCTTTGAAGTTTTAAATCACAATAAACCCTATATCAATCACTTACGAGTTCTTGGGTGTTTGTGTTTTGTATTTGTCCCAGGTACTCAGAGGGACAAACTAGAAGCCAAAAGCACAAGATGTGTATTCATAGGCTATTCTACCACTCAAAAGGGGTATAAGTGCTATGACCCCATCCGGAAGTGTACCCTGGTTTCAAGAGATGTGAAATTCATAGAAAACCAAGGGTACTTTGACAAGAAACAAAATTGGGATAGCGTTAAAGACTTAGCCCGTTCTCCTTCAGATAGAACCGCCAGCTTAGAGTTCTTACTCAATCATTTGGGAAATCCGGCTCCAAGAGACTCTCATCAGCCACAAGAAGGACCAAATTCTGAAAATAACAGTGAAGAAGAAGCAAACAACTTGGATAATGGTAATCAAGACCAAGCTCATCATGAAGAAGAATCCACTGGAGGAATGGAGCCAATGGTTAGTCAAGACCATGAGAGTGAAGAAATTAGTGCTCCTCAGCTTAGAAGAAGTACAAGGCTGAAGTATGGACCAGATCATTGGAAACAAACAAGGGTCTATTACAACAGCCAAGCCATGGCTCATCCTCTCCAAGCGGTTTGTTCTCTTGCCCTCTTGCCATCAGAACACAAAGCATTCCTTGGAAAGATTGATCAACACCAAATTCCGAGCTCCTATGAAGAAGCAAAAGAACACAAAGAATGGTTAGCTGCTGTGGATGCTGAGATAGGGGCAATGGATAAGAATCATACTTGGGATGAAACTGAGCTTCCAAAGGGAAAGAAGGCAGTAAGTTCCAAGTGGGTATTTACAATCAAATATCAATCTAATGGGGAGATTGAGCGGTACAAAGCCAGATTGGTAGCCAGAGGTTTCACCCAGACATATGGAGCTAATTATACCGATACTTTTGCGCCAGTGGCAAAGCTTCACACAGTTAGGGTCATCTTGTCCTTAGCCACAAATCTATCATGGGATCTATGGCAAATGGACGTGAAGAACGCCTTTCTTCAAGGAGAATTGGAAGAAGAAGTGTACATGACTCCACCACCTGGATTAGAACACTCAATCAGCCCCGGAAAAGTCCTAAGGGCCTGGTATCATAAACTGAGCTTCACTCTTGTTGCTCGAGGATTTAGCCGGTCAGAAGCCGACCATACCTTGTTCACTCACCAGAGCTCCCGTGGGCTTATTGTGGTATTGGTTTATGTGGATGACTTGATCATCTCAGGTAGTGATCAAGTTGGGATTCAAGAAACCAAATCCTTCCTTAAGTCTTTTTTGATATCAAGGACTTGGGAGAGCTTAAGTATTTCCTAGGGATAGAGATATGCCGATCCTCGGAAGGCCTATTTCTATCACAAAGGAAATATTCTCTTGATTTATTGCAGGAGACAAGAAAGCTAGGATCCAAACCAGCTAAGACCCCACTTGAAGATGGCTACAAGGTCAAGAGAAAGGGGGAGAAAGAAGATGATCCGCTTGACAAGCCATTTGAAGACCCAGCACAATATCGGCGCCTAGTTGGTAAGCTCATCTATTTGACTATTACACGGCCTGACTTATGTTTTGCTGTGAATCAGGTTAGCCAACATATGAAGGAACCAACCGTGCATCATTGGAACATGGTGGAAAGAATATTGAGATACATCAAAGGTTCACCTGGCCAAGGAATTTGGATGGGGAAGAATGGCAACACTGAGATAGTTGGATACTGCGATGCGGACTATGCGGGAGACACTATGGATAGGAAGTCTACAACTGGCTACTGTACTTTCATTGGAGGCAATCTAGTAACTTGGAAGTCTAAGAAGCAGAAGGTTGTGTCATGCTCAAGTGCGGAGTCAGAATATAGAGCAATGAGGAAGCTGACAAATGAATTAGTTTGGTTGAAGGCTCTTCTCAAGGATTTTGGCATAGAAACTTTAAGTCCCATCACAATGCATTGTGACAATCAGGCAGCCATTCATATAGCAACCAATCTAGTATTTCACGAGAGGACCAAGCACATTGAGATTGACTGCCACAAAGTTAGAGAGAAGATCATAGAAGGAGTGATACTTCCATGTTACACCAAGAGTGAAGACCAGTTGGCTGACATCTTCACCAAGGCTGCTAGCCTCAAAGTTTGCAACCACATCCACAGCAAACTTGGGTTAGTAGACCTTACTCATCCTTGATAATACTTGCCTGTTCCGGGAAGACCACACTCTTTTTCCCTTACCAAGGTTTTGTCCCACTGGGTTTTCCTTGGTAAGGTTTTTAATGAGGTGGTAGTCCCGGTTCCCAAACTTAGCCTTCATTCCAACACTCCGGCTAAGTTTGAGGGGGAGTATTAATCAAGCTTATCATCATGGGAGCTTAGGGAAGATGGTTGGATTTGGGTGTCCGTACAAGTCCGTACGGATCCGTACAAGTCCGTACAAGTCCGTACGGATCCGTACAAGGCCGTACAAGACCGTACAACCTTAGCGAGCCTCCGGAACATTTGAGAAAGCCTTCGAGAGTCTTCTAGAAGCTTGGAAACGTTTGGACCATGCACCAAGCCACTTGAGTGTCCAGGTGCATTGGCACCTTGTCCTTGGTCTTCCTTCTTATCCATTTGGTCAAGGAAGGGGCTGGAAACAGGCTGGCATGGTCAAGGACGCCCAAAGACTACACTCCTATTGGCTGGTTCAAATTAAAGTTAAACCTAGGTTCCCTTGTAATTCTCCTATAAATATGCTATGTATTTCACAAAGATCTATAAGAAATTCTTCTCTAATATTCTACTATGGTGTTTCTTCTAGTTTATCTCAAAAGCTCTCATTTATAATCTCTAAAATCTAACATTCCCTTCCTTGTTTCCCAAGCTTGGCATGGAGTATTTCCAAGCTGAATAACCAGTGGGATAATGTGGAGATGCACTAGATCTTACTGCCTCGTTACAACCCCTCTAGTAAACCTTATCGGACAAATCGTAGTAGGTAAAAGAGTAAAGCTCCTTCTAATGACTTAGGGGTGTCTTCACATTTGTGTGATTGTGAAGACACAATGTCCATGATTCCCAAATCAGGTTCAAGTCACAGAGCTTCAAAGGTGGTTTAGAAGCTCTCACATGATCCAGATGGCGGGGTGAGCTCAAGCTTCATCCATGGATGTCTTCTTCATATTTCACGGCTAGTCGGCTTCTGGAGATGGTCAGACGTGGACTCGAATTAGGTTTAGTGTCTGGCTGTATAGAGAACCCTGTGGGGACCCAATCCCTTGTATATGCGCGCTTCAGTCCTTCTTTCGTACGCGCCTGGGCTGGCGGCCTATCATCCTTTCCCACTTCTAGAATTATCATCCTCAAAACATGCCCACGCCCTATATAGAAACGAAATAACCTAGCTGGTTGCTTCTACTTCAAGGGTTGATCTGGATATGGAGCTCAGAATTGGAGAGGTTCTTAGTCTAATCTTAAGCTGAATAATGGATTGAAGCAGAGGTTTACTGCTAGGAAACCTAGAGAGATGCTCGATCTAGGTTCCAACAATGGAGTGAAGGTGGATTGATGTGGTGAACCACAAAAATTGTGAAAGCTTCTTGATACAACCAGAACTTCAACACCGAGCTAGGCCTCTCGGTGTGGAGGCTTTTGGCTCGGATAACTCAAGAACAAGAAAGAAGAAAAATTCTTCCGCATTTGATTTTTAGTTCAAATCTAATCCTAATTACTATCTTTTTAAGTCCCTTATATATGAAAAAGCCTTAAGTCTGAAGTTTCCTTTTTACACAAATGGCCCAAAGGACCAACATATACCTAAGTTGGACCCCCAAAGAATGTATTAAATACTTTGGGAAATAAATAGAAAGAAAATGAAGACTTATTAGCTGAATGTCTTCATAAGGGATAGGGTCTTCCCTTCCTTGCTTCCCAAGCTTGGCATGGAGTATATCCAAGCTGACTAACCAGTGGGATAATGTGGAGATGCACAAGATCTTACTGCCTCGTTACAACCCCTCTAGTAAACCTTATCGGACAAATCGTAATAGGTAAAAGAGTAAAGCTCCTTCTAATGACTTAGGGGTGTTGTCACACTTGTGTGATTGTGAAGACACAATGTCCATGATTCCCAAATCAGGTTCAAGTCAAAGAGCTTCAAAGGTGGTTTAGAAGCTCTCACATGATCCAGATGGCGGGGTGAGCTCAAGCTTCATCCATGGATGTCTTCTTCATATTTCACGGGTAGTCAGCTTCTGGAGATGGTCAGACGTGGACTCGAATTAGGTTTAGTGTCTGGCTGTATAGAGAATCCTGTGGGGACCCAATCCCTTGTATATGCGCGCTTCAGTCCTTCTTTCATACGCGCCTGGGCTGGCGGCCTATCATCCCTTCCCACTTCTAGAATTATCATCCTCAAAACATGCCCACGCCCAATATAGAAACGAAATAACCTAGCTGGGTGCTTCTTCTTCAAGGGTTGATCCGGATATGGAGCTCAGAATTGGAGAGGTTCTTAGTCTAATCTTAAGCTGAATAATGGATTGAAGCAGAGGTTTACTGCTAGGAAACCTAGAGAGATGCTCGATCTAGGTTCCAACAATGGAGTGAGGGTGGATTGATGTGGTGAACCACAAAAATTGTGAAAGCTTCTTGATACAACAAGAACTTCAACACCGAGCTAGGCCTCTCGGTGTGGAGGCTTTTGGCTCGGATAACTCAAGAACAAGAAAGAAGAAAAACTCTTCCGCATTTGATTTTTAGTTCAAATCTAATCCCAATTACTGTCTTTTTAAGTCCTTTATATATGAAAAAGCCTTAAGTCTGAAGTTTCTTTATTACACAAATGGCCCAAAGGACCAACATACACCTAAGTTGGACCCCCAAAGAATATATTAAATACTTTCGGAAATAAATAGAAAGAAAATGAAGACTTATTAGCTGAATGTCTTCATAAGGGATATGGTCTTCCCTTCCATGCTTCCCAAGCTTGGCATGCAGTATTTCCAAGCTGAATAACCAGTGCGATAATGTGGAGATGCACAAGATCTTACTGCCTCGTTACAACCCCTCTAGTAAACCTTATCGGACAAATCGTAATAGGTAAAAGAGTAAAGCTCCTTCTAATGACTTAGGGGTGTTGTCACACTTGTGTGATTGTGAAGACATAATGTCCATGATTCCCAAATCAGGTTCAAGTCAAAGAGCTTCAAAGGTGGTTTAGAAGCTCTCACATGATCCAGATGGCGGGGTGAGCTCAAGCTTCATCCATGGATGTCTTCTTCATATTTCACGGCTAGTCAGCTTCTGGAGATGGTCAGACGTGGACTCGAATTATGTTTAGTGTCTGGCTGTATAGAGAATCCTGTGGGGACCCAATCCCTTGTATATGCGCGCTTCAGTCCTTCTTTCATACGCGCCTGGGCTGGCGGCCTATCATCCCTTCCCACTTCTAGAATTATCATCCTCAAAACATGCCCACGCCCTATATAGAAACGAAATAACCTAGCTGGGTGCTTCTACTTCAAGGGTTGATCCGGATATGGAGCTCGGAATTGGAGAGGTTCTTAGTCTAATCTTAAGCTGAATAATGGATTGAAGCAGAGGTTTACTGCTAAAAAACCTAGAGAGATGCTTGATCTAGGTTCCAACAATGGAGTGAAGGTGGATTGATGTGGTGAACCACAAAAATTGTGAAAGCTTCTTGATACAACAAGAACTTCAACACCGAGCTAGGCCTCTCGGTGTGGAGGCTTTTGGCTCGGATAACTCAAGAACAAGAAAGAAGAAAAACTCTTCCGCATTTGATTTTTAGTTCATATCTAATCCCAATTACTGTCTTTTTAAGTCCCTTATATATGAAAAAGCCTTAAGTCTGAAGTTTCCTTATTACACAAATGGCCCAAAGGACCAACATACACCTAAGTTGGACCCCCAAAGAATATATTAAATACTTTGGGAAATAAATAGAAAGAAAATGAAGACTTATTAGCTGAATGTCTTCATAAAGGATAGGGTCTTCCCTTCCTTGCTTCCCAAGCTTGGCATGGAGTATTTCCAAGCTGAATAACCACTGGGATAATGTGGAGATGCACAAGATCTTACTGCCTCGTTACAACCCCTCTAGTAAACCTTATCGGACAAATCGTAATAGGTAAAAGAGTAAAGCTCCTTCTAATGACTTAGGGGTGTTGTCACACTTGTGTGATTGTGAAGACACAATGTCCATGATTCCCAAAACAGGTTCAAGTCAAAGAGCTTCAAAGGTGGTTTAGAAGCTCTCACATGATCCAGATGGCGGGGTGAGCTCAAGCTTCATCCATGGATGTCTTCTTCATATTTCACGGCTAGTCAGCTTCTGGAGATGGTCAGACGTGGACTCGAATTAGGTTTAGTGTCTGGCTGTATAGAGAATCCTGTGGGGACCCAATCCCTTGTATATGCGCGCTTCAGTCCTTCTTTCATACGCGCCTAGGCTGGCGGCCTATCATCCCTTCCCACTTCTAGAATTATCATCCTCAAAACATGCCCACACCCTATATAGAAACGAAATAACCTAGCTGGTTGCTTCTTCTTCAAGGGTTGATCCGGATATGGAGCTCAAAATTGGAGAGGTTCTTAGTCTAATCTTAAGCTGAATAATGGATTGAAGCAGAGGTTTACTGCTAGGAAACCTAGAGAGATGCTCGATCTACGTTCCAACAATGGAGTGAAGGTGGATTGATGTGGTGAACCACAAAAATTGTGAAAGCTTCTTGATACAACAAGAACTTCAACACCGAGCTAGGCCTCTCGGTGTGGAGGCTTTTGGCTCGGATAACTCAAGAACAAGAAAGAAGAAAAACTCTTCCGCATTTGATTTTTAGATCAAATCTAATCCCAATTACTGTCTTTTTAAGTCCCTTATATATGAAAAAGCCTTAAGTCTGAGGTTTCCTTATTACACAAATGGCCCAAAGGACCAACATACACCTAAGTTAAACCCCCAAAGAATATATTAAATACTTTGGGAAATAAATAGAAAGAAAATGAAAACTTATTAGTTGAATGTCTTCATAAGGGATATGGTCTTCCCTTCCGTGCTTCCCAAGCTTGGCATGGAGTATTTCCAAGCTGAATAACCAGTGGGATAATGTGGAGATGCACAAGATCTTACTGCCTCGTTACAACCCCTCTAGTAAACCTTATCGGACAAATCGTAGTAGGTAAAAGAGTAAAGCTCCATCTAATGACTTAGGGGTGTCTTCACATTTGTGTGATTGTGAAGACACAATGTCCATGATTCCCAAATCAGGTTCAAGTCACAGAGCTTCAAATGTGGTTTAGAAGCTCTCACATGATCCAGATGGCGGGGTGAGCTCAAGCTTCATCCATGGATGTCTTCTTCATATTTCACGACTAGTCGGATTCTGGAGATGGTCAGACGTGGACTCGAATTAGGTTTAGTGTCTGGCTGTATAGAGAATCATGTGGGGACCCAATCCCTTGTATATGCGCGCTTCAGTCCTTCTTTCATACGCGCCTGGGCTGGCGGCCTATCATCCCTTCCCACTTCTAGAATTATCATCCTCAAAACATGCCCACGCCCTATATAGAAACGAAATAACCTAGCTGGTTGCTTCTTCTTCAAGGGTTAATCCGGATATGGAGCTGAGAATTGGAGAGGTTCTTAGTCTAATCTTAAGCTGAATAATGGATTGAAGCAGAGGTTTACTGCTAGGAAACCTAGAGAGATGCTCGATCTAGGTTCCAACAATGGAGTGAAGGTGGATTGATGTGGTGAACCACAAAAATTGTGAAAGCTTCTTGATACAACAAGAACTTCAACACCGAGCTAGGCCTCTCGGTGTGGAGGCTTTTGGCTCGGATAACTCAAGAACAAGAAAGAAGAAAAACTCTTCCGCATTTGATTTTTAGATCAAATCTAATCCCAATTACTGTCTTTTTAAGTCCCTTATATATGAAAAAGCCTTAAGTCTGAGGTTTCCTTATTACACAAATGGCCCAAAGGACCAACATACACCTAAGTTAAACCCCCAAAGAATATATTAAATACTTTGGGAAATAAATAGAAAGAAAATGAAAACTTATTAGTTGAATGTCTTCATAAGGGATATGGTCTTCCCTTCCGTGCTACCCAAGCTTGGCATGGAGTATTTCCAAGCTGAATAACCAGTGGGATAATGTGGAGATGCACAAGATCTTACTGCCTCGTTACAACCCCTCTAGTAAACCTTATCGGACAAATCGTAGTAGGTAAAAGAGTAAAGCTCCATCTAATGACTTAGGGGTGTCTTCACATTTGTGTGATTGTGAAGACACAATGTCCATGATTCCCAAATCAGGTTCAAGTCACAGAGCTTCAAATGTGGTTTAGAAGCTCTCACATGATCCAGATGGCGGGGTGAGCTCAAGCTTCATCCATGGATGTCTTCTTCATATTTCACGACTAGTCGGCTTCTGGAGATGGTCAGACGTGGACTCGAATTAGGTTTAGTGTCTGGCTGTATAGAGAATCATGTGGGGACCCAATCCCTTGTATATGCGCGCTTCAGTCCTTCTTTCATACGCGCCTGGGCTGGCGGCCTATCATCCCTTCCCACTTCTAGAATTATCATCCTCAAAACATGCCCACGCCCTATATAGAAACGAAATAACCTAGCTGGTTGCTTCTTCTTCAAGGGTTAATCCGGATATGGAGCTGAAAATTGGAGAGGTTCTTAGTCTAATCTTAAGCTGAATAATGGATTGAAGCAGAGGTTTACTGCTAGGAAACCTAGAGAGATGCTCGATCTAGGTTCCAACAATGGAGTGAAGGTGGATTGATGTGGTGAACCACAAAAATTGTGAAAGCTTCTTGATACAACAAGAACTTCAACACCGAGCTAGGCCTCTCGGTGTGGAGGCTTTTGGCTCGGATAACTCAAGAACAAGAAAGAAGAAAAACTCTTCCGCATTTGATTTTTAGTTCAAATCTAATCCCAATTACTGTCTTTTTAAGTCCCTTATATATGAAAAAGCCTTCAGTCTGAAGTTTCCTTATTACACAAATGGCCCAAAGGACCAACATACACCTAAGTTGGACCCCCAAAGAATATATTAAATACTTTGGGAAATAAATAGAAAGAAAATGAAGACTTATTAGCTGAATGTCTTCATAAGGGATAGGGTCTTCCCTTCCTTGCTTCCCAAGCTTGGCATGGAGTATATCCAAGCTAATTAACCAGTGGGATAATGTGGAGATGCACTAGATCTTACTGCGTCGTTACAACCCCTCTAGTAAACCTTATCGGACAAATCATAATAGGTAAAAGAGTAAAGCTCCTTCTAATAACTTAGGGGTGTTGTCACACTTGTGTGATTGTGAAGACACAATGTCCATGATTCCCAAATCAGGTTCAAGTCAAAGAGCTTCAAAGGTGGTTTAGAAGCTCTCACATGATCCAGATGGCGGGGTGAGCTCAAGCTTCATCCATGGATGTCTTCTTCATATTTCACGGGTAGTCAGCTTCTGGTGATGGTCAGACGTGGACTCGAATTAGGTTTAGTGTCTGGCTGTATAGAGAATCCTGTGGGGACCCAATCCCTTGTATATGCGCGCTTCAGTCCTTCTTTCATACGCGCCTGGGCTGGCGGCCTATCATCCCTTTCCACTTCTAGAATTATCATCCTCAAAACATGCCCACGCCCTATATAGAAACGAAATAACCTAGCTGGTTGCTTCTTCTTCAAGGGTTGATCCGGATATGGAGCTCAGAATTGGAGAGGTTCTTAGTCTAATCTTAAGCTGAATAATGGATTGAAGCAGAGGTTTACTGCTAGGAAACCTAGAGAGATGCTCGATCTAGGTTCCAACATTGGAGTGAAGGTGGATTGATGTGGTGAACCACAAAAATTGTGAAAGCTTCTTGATACAACAAGAACTTCAACACCGAGCTAGGCCTCTCGGTGTGGAGGCTTTTGGCTCGGATAACTCAAGAACAAGAAAGAAGAAAAACTCTTCCGCATTTGATTTTTAGTTCAAATCTAATCCCAATTACTGTCTTTTTAAGTCCCTTATATATGAAAAAGCCTTAAATCTGAAGTTTCCTTATTACACAAATGGCCCAAAGGACCAACATACACCTAAGTTGGACCCCCAAAGAATATATTAAATACTTTGGGAAATAAATAGAAAGAAAATGAAGACTTATTAGTTGAATGTCTTCATAAGGGATATGGTCTTCCCTTCCTTGCTTCCCAAGCTTGGCATGGAGTATTTTCAAGCTGAATAACCAGTGGGATAATGTGGAGAGCACAAGATCTTACTGCCTCGTTACAACCCCTCTAGTAAACCTTATCGGACAAATCGTAATAGGTAAAAGAGTAAAGCTCCTTCTAATGACTTAGGGGTGTTGTCACACTTGTGTGATTGTGAAGACACAATGTCCATGATTCCCAAAACAGGTTCAAGTCAAAGAGCTTCAAAGGTGGTTTAGAAGCTCTCACATGATCCAGATGGCGGGGTGAGCTCAAGCTTCATCCATGGATGTCTTCTTCATATTTCACGGCTAGTCAGCTTCTGGAGATGGTCAGACGTGGACTCGAATTAGGTTTAGTGTCTGGCTGTATAGAGAATCCTGTGGGGACCCAATCCCTTGTATATGCGCGCTTCAGTCCTTCTTTCATACGCGCCTGGGCTGGCGGCCTATCATCCCTTCCCACTTCTAGAATTATCATCCTCAAAACATGCCCACGCCCTATATAGAAACGAAATAACCTAGCTGGGTGCTTCTACTTCAAGGGTTGATCCGGATATGGAGCTCAGAATTGGAGAGGTTGTTAGTCTAATCTTAAGCTGAATAATGGATTGAAGCAGAGGTTTACTGCTAGGAAACCTAGAGAGATGCTCGATCTAGGTTCCAACAATGGAGTGAAGGTGGATTGATGTGGTGAACCACAAAAATTGTGAAAGCTTCTTGATACAACCAGAACTTCAACACCGAGCTAGGCCTCTCGGTGTGGAGGCTTTTGGCTCGGATAACTCAAGAACAAGAAAGAAGAAAAACTCTTCCGCATTTGATTTTTAGTTCAAATCTAATCCCAATTACTGTCTTTTTAAGTCCCTTATATATGAAAAAGCCTTAAGTCTGAAGTTTTCTTATTACACAAATGGCCCAAAGGACCAACATACACCTAAGTTGGACCCCCAAAGAATATATTAAATACTTTGGGAAATAAATAGAAAGAAAATGAAGACTTATTAGTTGAATGTCTTCATAAGGGATATGGCCTTCCCTTCCTTGCTTCCCAAGCTTGGCATGGAGTATTTCCAAGCTGAATAACCGGTGGGATAATGTGGAGATGCACTAGATCTTACTGCCTCGTTACAACCCCTCTAGTAAACCTTATCGGACAAATCGTAATAGGTAAAAGAGTAAAGCTCCTTCTAATGACTTAGGGGTGTTGTCACACTTGTGTGATTGTGAAGACACAATGTCCATGATTCCCAAATCAGGTTCAAGTCAAAGAGCTTCAAAGGTGGTTTAGAAGCTCTCACATGATCCAGATGGCGGGGTGAGCTCAAGCTTCATCCATGGATGTCTTCTTCATATTTCACGGCTAGTCGGCTTCTGGAGATGGTCAGACGTGGACTCGAATTAGGTTTAGTGTTTAGCTTTATAGAGAATCCTCTGGAGACCCAATCCCTTGTATATGCGCGCTTCAGTCCTTCTTTCGTATGCACCTGGGCTGGCGGCCTATCATCCCTTCCCACTTCTAGAATTATCATCCTCAAAACATGCCCACGCCCTATATAGAAACGAAATAACCTAGCTGGTTGCTTCTTCTTCAAGGGTTAATCCGGATATGGAGCTCAGAATTGGAGAGGTTCTTAGTCTAATCTTAAGCTGAATAATGGATTGAAGCAGAGGTTTACTGCTAGGAAACCTAGAGAGATGCTCGATCTAGGTTCCAACAATGGAGTGAAGGTGGATTGATGTGGTGAACCACAAAAATTGTGAAAGCTTCTTGATACAACAAGAACTTCAACACCGAGCTAGGCCTCTCGGTGTGGAGGCTTTTGGCTCGGATAACTCAAGAACAAGAAAGAAGAAAAACTCTTCCGTATTTGATTTTTAGATCAAATTTAATCCCAATTACTGTCTTTTTAAGTCCCTTATATATGAAAAAGCCTTAAGTCTGAGGTTTCTTTATTACACAAATGGCCCAAAGGACCAACATATACCTAAGTAGGACCCCCAAAGAATATATTAAATACTTTGGGAAATAAATATAAAGAAAATGAAGACTTATTAGCTGAATGTCTTCATAAGGGATAGGGTCTTCCCTTCCTTGCTTCCCAAGCTTGGCATGGAGTATTTCCAAGCTGAATAACCAGTGGGATAATGTGGAGATGCACAAGATCTTACTGCCTCGTTACAACCCCTCTAGTAAACCTTATCGGACAAATCGTAATAGGTAAAAGAGTAAAGCTCCTTCTAATGACTTAGGGGTGTTGTCACACTTGTATGATTGTGAAGACACAATGTCCATGATTCCCAAATCAGGTTCAAGTCAAAGAGCTTCAAAGGTGGTTTAGAAGCTCTCACATGATCCAGATGGCGGGGTGAGCTCAAGCTTCATCCATGGATGTCTTCTTCATATTTCACGGCTAGTCAGCTTCTGGAGATGGTCAGACGTGGACTCGAATTAGGTTTAGTGTCTGGTTGTATAGAGAATCCTGTGGGGACCCAATCCCTTGTATATGCGCGCTTCAGTCCTTCTTTCATACGCGCCTGGGCTGGCGGCCTATCATCCCTTCCCACTTCTAGAATTATCATCCTCAAAACATGCCCACGCCCAATATAGAAACGAAATAACCTAGCTGGGTGCTTCTTCTTCAAGGGTTGATCCGGATATGGAGCTCAGAATTGGAGAGGTTCTTAGTCTAATCTTAAGCTGAATAATGGATTGAAGCAGAGGTTTACTGCTAGGAAACCTAGAGAGATGCTCGATCTAGGTTCCAACAATGGAGTGAAGGTGGATTGATGTGGTGAACCACAAAAATTGTGAAAGCTTCTTGATACAACAAGAACTTCAACACCGAGCTAGGCCTCTCGGTGTGGAGGCTTTTGGCTCGGATAACTCAAGAACAAGAAAGAAGAAAAACTCTTCCGCATTTGATTTTTAGTTCAAATCTAATCCCAATTACTGTCTTTTTAAGTCCCTTATATATGAAAAAGCCTTAAATCTGAAGTTTCCTTATTACACAAATGGCCCAAAGGACCAACATACACCTAAGTTGGACCCCCAAAGAATATATTAAATACTTTGGGAAATAAATAGAAAGAAAATGAAGACTTATTAGTTGAATGTCTTCATAAGGGATATGGTCTTCCCTTCCTTGCTTCCCAAGCTTGGCATGGAGTATTTCCAAGCTGAATAACCAGTGGGATAATGTGGAGATGCACAAGATCTTACTGCCTCGTTACAACCCCTCTAGTAAACCTTATCGGACAAATCGTAATAGGTAAAAGAGTAAAGCTCCTTCTAATGACTTAGGGGTGTTGTCACACTTGTGTGATTGTGAAGACACAATGTCCATGATTCCCAAATCAGGTTCAAGTCACAGAGCTTCAAATGTGGTTTAGAAGCTCTCACATGATCCAGATGGCGGGGTGAGCTCAAGCTTCATCCATGGATGTCTTCTTCATATTTCACGGCTAGTCGGCTTCTGGAGAAGGTCAGATGTGGAGTCGAATTAGGTTTAGTGTCTGGTTGTATAGAGAATCCTGTGGGGACCCAATCCCTTGTATATGCGCGCTTCAGTCCTTCTTTCATACGCGCCTGGGCTGGCGGCCTATCATCCCTTCCCACTTCTAGAATTATCATCCTCAAAACATGCCCACGCCCTATATAGAAACGAAATAACCTAGCTGGTTGCTTCTTCTTCAAGGGTTGATCCGGATATGGAGCTGAGAATTGGAGAGGTTCTTAGTCTAATCTTAAGCTGAATAATGGATTGAAGCAGAGGTTTACTGCTAGGAAACCTAGAGAGATGCTCGATCTAGGTTCCAACAATGGAGTGAAGGTGGATTGATGTGGTGAACCACAAAAATTGTGAAAGCTTCTTGATACAACAAGAACTTCAACACCGAGCTAGGCCTCTCGGTGTGGAGGCTTTTGGCTCGGATAACTAAAAAACAAGAAAGAAGAAAAACTCTTCCGCATTTGATTTTTAGTTCAAATCTAATCCCAATTACTGTCTTTTTAAGTCCCTTATATATGAAAAAGCCTTAAGTCTGAAGTTTTCTTATTACACAAATGGCCCAAAGGACCAACATACACCTAAGTTGGACCCCCAAAGAATATATTAAATACTTTGGGAAATAAATAGAAAGAAAATGAAGACTTATTAGTTGAATGTCTTCATAAGGGATATGGTCTTCCCTTCCTTGCTTCCCAAGCTTGGCATGGAGTATTTCCAAGCTGAATAACCAGTGGGATAATGTGGAGATGCACAAGATCTTACTGCCTCGTTACAACCCCTCTAGTAAACCTTATCGGACAAATCGTAATAGGTAAAAGAGTAAAGCTCCTTCTAATGACTTAGGGGTATTGTCACACTTGTGTGATTGTGAAGACACAATGTCCATGATTCCCAAAACAGGTTCAAGTCAAAGAGCTTCAAAGGTGGTTTAGAAGCTCTCACATGATCCAGATGGCGGGGTGAGCTCAAGCTTCATCCATGGATGTCTTCTTCATATTTCACGGCTAGTCAGCTTCTGGAGATGGTCAGACGTGGACTCGAATTAGGTTTAGTGTCTGGCTGTATAGAGAATCCTGTGGGGACCCAATCCCTTGTATATGCGCGCTTCAGACCTTCTTTCATACGCGCCTGGGCTGGCGGCCTATCATCCCTTCCCACTTCTAGAATTATCATCCTCAAAACATGCCCACGCCCTATATAGAAACGAAATAACCTAGCTGGGTGCTTCTACTTCAAGGGTTGATCCGGATATGGAGCTCAGAATTGGAGAGGTTCTTAGTCTAATCTTAAGCTGAATAATGGATTGAAGCAGAGGTTTACTGCTAGGAAACCTAGAGAGATGCTCGATCTAGGTTCCAACAATGGAGTGAAGGTGGATTGATGTGGTGAACCACAAAAATTGTGAAAGCTTCTTGATACAACAAGAACTTCAACACCGAGCTAGGCCTCTCGGTGTGGAGGCTTTTGGCTCGGATAACTCAAGAACAAGAAAGAAGAAAAACTCTTCCGCATTTGATTTTTAGTTCAAATCTAATCCCAATTACTGTCTTTTTAAGTCCCTTATATATGAAAAAGCCTTAAGTCTGAAGTTTTCTTATTACACAAATGGCCCAAAGGACCAACATACACCTAAGTTGGACCCCCAAAGAATATATTAAATACTTTGGGAAATAAATAGAAAGAAAATGAAAACTTATTAGTTGAATGTCTTCATAAGGGATATGGTCTTCCCTTCCTTGCTTCCCAAGCTTGGCATGGAGTATTTCCAAGCTGAATAACCAGTGGGATAATGTGGAGATGCACTAGATCTTACTGCGTCGTTACAACCCCTCTAGTAAACCTTATCGGACAAATCGTAATAGGTAAAAGAGTAAAGCTCCTTCTAATGACTTAGGGGTGTTGTCACACTTGTGTGATTGTGAAGACACAATGTCCATGATTCCCAAATCAGGTTCAAGTCAAAGAGCTTCAAAGGTGGTTTAGAAGCTCTCACATGATCCAGATGGCGGGGTGAGCTCAAGCTTCATCCATGGATGTCTTCTTCATATTTCACGGCTAGTCAGTTTCTGGAGATGGTCAGACGTGGACTCGAATTAGGTTTAGTGTCTGGCTGTATAGAGAATCCTGTGGGGACCCAATCCCTTGTATATGCGCGCTTCAGTCCTTCTTTCATACGCGCCTGGGCTGGCGGCCTATCATCCCTGTAGATTTTAGAGGATATGAAGATGATTTTAAGGGAGGAAGATTAGAAGATAGGAGTGATGAAGATGATGAATAGAAGTTTATAATTTCGTGTGTTATGTTTCCTTACAATCCCATACACATATATGCACGATTTACATGAATTATTGAGTGAAAAATATCTCACCAACACCTCTACACAGGTATAGGCGAGCCATGCTTCTCCCAACTGCTCCCACCTACTCCTCTTTGCAACTTGCTCCACTTGTGCTGAGTGAGAAAAAACTGGTCTGCTTCTAACCAATTCAGTTCCTTCTCCACTTCTTGTTTGGTCTCATTTTAGTTGATCTTAGCTACTCATTGGTGTTTTATTTCATGTGCAATGCATGGTATACCTTCTCTTTTTTTACTCCTGAGCTTTCACCATATTCCAACATACTTGCTATACATGCTAACTCTTTCCCTTTGATATTGTCCCCTCTCCTTTCACGTGCACAGACCTTCACATCCATATTCTCAACACTCCCCCTCAAGATAGGCTGGTAGGGGTCCATTAAGCCGATCTTGCCATGGATGTATTCACAGATGCGTGAAGAAGTAGCCTTTGTAAATATATCCGCCATTTGTTCTCCACTCTTCACAAACTTGGGAACCACAACTCCCTCCTGAATCTTGTCTCGGATGAAATGACAATCCACCTCAATGTGTTTTGTCCTTTCATGAAACACCGGGTTTGAAGCTATGTGTATTGCTGCTTGGTTATCACAATACAATGTCATTGGTTTGTCTTCTTGAACTCCCAAGTCATGTAGAAGCGCCTTCAGCCATATCATTTCTTTTGTGGTTTCTCTCATTGCTCTATACTCAGCTTCAGCACTAGATAGAGAGATTACCTTTTGTTTTTTGCTTCTCCAGGTGACAAGATTCCCACCTACGAATGTACAATAACCGGTTGTAGACTTTCTATCTTGTCTATCCCCAGCCCAATCCGCATCACAAAACGCTTCTACATCTGCTCTTCCATGACACTCTAGCCAAATACCTCTTCCTGGGTTTCCTTTTAGATATCTCAAGATCCTTTCAATCATTCCCCAATGGTGTGTTGTTGGCGCTTGCATGTGTTGACTTACTTTATTCACCGCAAAACAAATATCTGGCCTTGTTATGGTCAAATAGATTAGTTTACCAACTAACCTTTGGTACTGCTTGATGTCAGACCATATCTCCACGTTGCTCTCTTCTTGGTAACCTTCTTCAATAGGAGTCTTAGCCGGTTTACACCCAAGCTTCCCAGTTTCTTTTAGTAAGTCGATCACATACTTCCTTTGCGATATAAACATTCCCTTTTCCTCTCTGCTCATCTCAATTCCTAGGAAGTATTTGAGCTCTCCTAGGTCTTTTATATCAAACGTAGAGTTTAGATCCTCCTTAGTCCGTTTCATCTCCTCACAATCACTTTCCGTAACAATAATGTCATCCACGTAGATAAGCACCACAACTATCCCATTTTTGCTCCTTTTGGTAAAGAGAGAGTGATCCGCTTCAGATTTTACAAACCCTTTCTCCAACAGGCACCGGCTTAACCGTTGGTACCAAGCTCTAGGAGATTGTTTCAAGCCGTATATAGCCTTCTTTAATCTACACACTTGATCTGAACTTGCTCCATAACCTTGTGGAAGTTCCATAAACACTTCTTCTTCTAAATCCCCTTGTAAGAAAGCGTTTCTCACATCCATTTGCCACAAATTCCATGACAGATTAATGGCAATGGATAGTAGAACCCTCACCGAGTGCAACTTCGCTACTGGAGCAAAAGTTTCAGTATAATCTTCTCCATATACTTGTGTATATCCTTTTGCCACTAGTCTAGCTTTATACCTCTCAATTTCACCATTGCTCTTGTATTTGATAGTATACACCCATCTACATCCCACAAGTTTCTTCCCACTAGGCAATTTTGTCAAGTCCCAAGTATTATTTCTCAACATAGATGCAATCTCTTCCCTCATGGCATCAACCCATAACTTGTCCATGCTTGCTTCCTCATAAGAATTAGGTACTTTTCTATCAATAGTGCTCAGAAATGCCTGATGATCAGCTGGAGTATTAGAAACCGAGTAGTATTCTTCAATAGGATATCTTATGGCTATCTTCTCTTCTTGTGCGGTGTTATGCTTAAGGGACAAGAAGGAGACGCTGTCGCCTATAGGATCAGGATCTAAGCCTGCCGTACGCCCAGTACATCCCTCTCTTGTCCCAAGCACAACATCAGTTCCCATGTGATCTTGATAAGCCATAGCCATCCCATTGTAATACACTCTAGTATTTTTCCAATTTTCAAGTCCGTGTCTTATCCTTTGGCTTCTTCTTAATTGAGGAGCTTGCACTTCTTCCACTTCTTCAGATTCTATCTCCCCCTCACCTCTTGTACTCTCCTCTTCTTCTACCAGTTCTGAGTCTAATGGTAAAGTATCCAGAACTATCGGAAGCTGCTCACTTTCTTCTACTTCTTCTTCACCCCTCTGCTCATTATCATCACTCTCCCGGCCATCTATGCTTTCCCAAATGCTTCTTAGAACTTGATCTCTATCTGCATTTGAGTCCATAATCTCATCTAAGTCTTCCCATTTCTTTTTTTCGAAGTAACCATACTCTTCCTCAAATTGCACCTCCCTTGACACATACATTCTATTAGTCTCCGGGTTAAGACATTTGTATCCTTTTTGAGTACTTGAGTATCCCACAAACACACACTTAATACTCTTTGGCTCTAACTTATTTCTTTGTGCCTCTGGAACAAGGACATAGCATCTACACCCAAAGACTCTCAAGTGACTGATACTCGGCTTCACACCATTCAAAACTTCAAATGGTGACTTGTAACTCAAGCTTTCAGTGGGTATGCGGTTGATTAAGTAAGCTGCCGCCATCACTGCATCTCCCCACAGATTCTTAGGAACTCTCCTATCAAACATCATGCTCCTAGCCACTTCTAACAAATGTCTATTCTTCCTCTCTGCTATCCCATTTTGTTGAGGTGTATAGGCGCAAGTTGTCTGATGTACTATCCCTTTCTCATTCACAAACTCCCTAAACTGTATGCTCATGTATTCTCCGCCATTATCACTTCTTAGTATCTTAATCTTGGTATCATACTGATTGAGCACATAGTTATAGAAGTTCTGAAATGATTCAAGCACTTGATCCTTAGAGCGCATCAATGTTACCCATGTATACTTTGATTTTTGATCGATGAAGGAAACAAAGTACTTATATTGATCTCTTGAAGTACACGGAGCAGACCATACATCAGAGTGTATTAACTCAAAAGACTTCTTATACATAGTAGTAGATTCTGGAAACACTTTCCTACAATGCTTCCCCAAAATACATGCTTCACACGCCTCCTTGGGTACTGAATGGTTGGGCAAGACCATGCTGAGCACCTTGTGACTTGGGTGACCAAGGCGAGAATGCCATAAAGGGCTTGATCCAACCGAACTGACCGCAAGCGCTTTCAACTCTTTATCCTTTTTATTCAATATGTACAGACCATCTTTCACACCCCCTGATCCGATCGCATCTTTGGTTTCATTATCCTGAAACTCAACACCATTAACTCCAAAAACAACTTTACAATTCAAGTCCTTAGTTGCCTTATGAACCGATAGCAAATTCGAAGTAAATTCTGGGATATATAGGGCTTTAGTTCTCTTCCCAAACACCTCTAAGTCCCCAACCCCCTCTATTGGAACTTCTTTCCTGTTTGCTATCCTAACACTACCCTTATGCGGTTCTACATTCTCCAGCAACTTAGCATCACAAATCATATTATGACTTGCTCCAGAATCTATTATCACGTTTCTCTTAGCCTTAGAGGTAAAGAAACCGTTACCAGATTCCGCTAGCTTTGAGATACTCTTGATGAGGCCCTCCAAATCGCTCTTCCTCACCAATTGGTCTCCTTCCATGCTAGTTACACCCGCAAAGTTCCTAGAGCCTTGACTACTTCCCTGGCCATTTCCTCTTAGCCGGGCTGGTTTCAAGTGCGGGTAAAGTGTCCAGCACTTCTCCTTAGTGTGCCCTTTCATCCTACAATGGCTACACTCAACAGCTCTCCTTTCTCCATGCCCAAAACTTCTTTGCACCACATGCGCCATCTCACTAGCGGGTTTAAACAACACTCTAGCACCTTCCTCTTTCTGAACTTGTTGACACACTTCATTTAATGTTGGAAGCTTGTCAAATCGAAGGATATGCTGAATGAGTCCCTTGTAAGAGTCATCAAGTGTGAGTAAGAGACCAAACACTTGATCTTGCTCTCTCCTCTCATTCAACTCCTTTGGGTCGTTTGTTGTAGGTCTAAGCATTTCCAGCTCTGCCCACAACCCTCTAAACTCTCCAAACAAGTCCTTGAACGCCTTCCCATTCTGCTGAAGGTCATTCAATGCCTTCTTCACCTCAAAGATCCTTGAAATGTTTGAGATGTCTCCATAAACTCCCTTGAGCGTCTCCCACAGCTCCTTGGAGTTCTCACAGTATGAATAGGCCGCCAGAATAGATGGCTCAAGGGAGCTTTGAAGTGCAGCCAAGACTTGAGCATCTTCTTGCTCCCGCTTCCTCTCCATCATACTGCCCTCTTCAGCCCTTCCTTCTTCAGCATTTCCCACCAAGCTATCAACATACTCCCACAGCCCTCTTCCTCTTAGGACTGTCTTTGTGGTCCTTGACCACAAAATATAGTTATTCCCCTTGAGAATAACTGGTAGAACCATATTCTTGGAGCTTTCCATGACTTGAAATTTTTGGTGAATAGTACACACGAAACAGAAAAAAAAGAGTGATTTGAAATGTTTGAGAGATATGAATGAGTTTAAGATCTTGTTTAGGACCTTAAGTGCTCTGATACCATGTAGATTTTAGAGGATATGAAGATGATTTTAAGGGAGGAAGATTAGAAGATAGGAGTGATGAAGATGATGAATAGAAGTTTATAATTTTGTGTGTTATGTTTCCTTACAATCCCATACACATATATGCACGATTTACATGAATTATTGAGTGAAAAATATCTCACCAACACCTCTACACAAGTATAGGCGAGCCATGCTTCTCCCAACTGCTCCCACCAACACCTCTTGTTTGGTCTCATTTTAGTTAATCTTAGCTACTCATTGGTGTTTTATTTCATGTGCAATGCATGGTATACCTTCTCTTTTTACTCCTGAGCTTTCACCATATTCCAACACACTTGCTATACATGCTAACTCTTTCCCTTTGATATTGTCCCCTCTCCTTTCACGTGCACAGACCTTCACATCCATATCCTCAACAATCCCTTCCCACTTCTAGAATTATCATCCTCAAAACATGCCCACGCCCTATATAGAAACGAAATAACCTAGCTGGGTGCTTCTTCTTCAAGGGTTGATCCGGATATGGAGCTCAGAATTGGAGAGGTTCTTAGTCTAATCTTAAGCTGAATAATGGATTGAAGCAGAGGTTTACTGCTAGGAAACCTAGAGAGATGCTCGATCTAGGTTCCAACAATGGAGTGAAGGTGGATTAATGTGGTGAACCACAAAAATTGTGAAAGCTTCTTGATACAACCAGAACTTCAACACCGAGCTAGGCCTCTCGGTGTGGAGGCTTTTGGCTCGGATAACTCAAGAACAAGAAAGAAGAAAAACTCTTCCGCATTTGATTTTTAGTTCAAATCTAATCCTAATTACTATCTTTTGAAGTCCCTTATATATGAAAAAGCCTTAAGTCTGAAGTTTCCTTATTACACAAATGGCCCAAAGGACCAACATATACCTAAGTTGGACACCCAAAGAATATATTAAATACTTTGGGAAATAAATAGAAAGAAAATGAAGACTTATTAGCTGAATGTCTTCATAAGGGATAGGGTCTTCCCTTCCTTGCTTCCCAAGCTTGGCATGGAGTATATCCAAGCTGAATAACCAGTGGGATAATGTGGAGATGCACTAGATCTTACTGCCTCGTTACAACCCCTCTGGTAAACCTTATCGGACAAATCGTAGTAGGTAAAAGAGTAAAGCTTCTTCTAATGACTTAGGGGTGTTTTCACACTTGTGTGATTGTGAAGACACAATGTCCTTGATTCCCAAATCAGGTTCAAGTCAAAGAGCTTCAAAGGTGGTTTAGAAGCTCTCACATGATCCAGATGGCGGGGTGAGCTCAAGCTTCATCCATGGATGTCTTCTTCATATTTCACGGCTAGTCGGCTTCTGGAGATGGTCAGACGTGGACTCGAATTAGGTTTAGTGTTTGGCTTTATAGAGAATCCTCTGGAGACCCAATCCCTTGTATATGCGCGCTTCAGTCCTTCTTTCGTATGCGCCTGGGCTGGCGGCCTATCATCCCTTCCCACTTCTAGAATTATCATCCTCAAAACATGCCCACGCCCTATATAGAAACGAAATAACCTAGCTGGTTGCTTCTTCTTCAAGGGTTGATCCGGATATGGAGCTCAGAATTGGAGAGGTTCTTAGTCTAATCTTAAGCTGAATAATGGATTGAAGCAAAGGTTTACTGCTAGGAAACCTAGAGAGATGCTCGATCTAGGTTCCAACAATGGAGTGAAGGTGGATTGATGTGGTGAACCACAAAAATTGTGAAAGCTTCTTGATACAACAAGAACTTCAACACCGAGCTAGGCCTCTCGGTGTGGAGGCTTTTGGCTCGGATAACTCAAGAACAAGAAAGAAGAAAAACTCTTCTGCATTTGATTTTTAGTTTAAATCTATTCCCAATTACTGTCTTTTTAAGTCCCTTATATATGAAAAAGCCTTAAGTCTGAAGTTTCCTTATTACACAAATGGCCCAAAGGACCAACATATACCTAAGTTGGACCCCCAAAGAATATATTAAATACTTTGGGAAATAAATAGAAAGAAAATGAAGACTTATTAGCTGAATGTCTTCATAAGGGATAGGGTCTTCCCTTCCTTGCTTCCCAAGCTTGGCATGGAGTATATCCAAGCTGAATAACCAGTGGGATAATGTGGAGATGCACTAGATCTTACTGCCTCGTTACAACCCCTCTGGTAAACCTTATCGGACAAATCGTAGTGGGTAAAAGAGTAAAGCTTCTTCTAATGACTTAGGGGTGTTTTCACACTTGTGTGATTGTGAAGACACAATGTCCTTGATTCCCAAATCAGGTTCAAGTCAAAGAGCTTCAAAGGTGGTTTAGAAGCTCTCACATGATCCAGATGGCGGGGTGAGCTCAAGCTTCATCCATGGATGTCTTCTTCATATTTCACGGCTAGTCGGCTTCTGGAGATGGTCAGACGTGGACTCGAATTAGGTTTAGTGTTTGGCTTTATAGAGAATCCTCTGGAGACCCAATCCCTTGTATATGCGCGCTTCAGTCCTTCTTTCGTATGCGCCTTGGCTGGCGGCCTATCATCCCTTCCCACTTCTAGAATTATCATCCTCAAAACATGCCCACGCCCTATATAGAAACGAAATAACCTAGCTGGTTGCTTCTTCTTCAAGGGTTGATCCGGATATGGAGCTGAGAATTGGAGAGGTTCTTAGTCTAATCTTAAGCTGAATAATGGATTGAAGCAGAGGTTTACTGCTAGGAAACCTAGAGAGATGCTCGATCTAGGTTCCAACAATGGAGTGAAGGTGGATTGATGTGGTGAACCACAAAAATTGTGAAAGCTTCTTGATACAACAAGAACTTCAACACCGAGCTAGGCCTCTCGGTGTGGAGGCTTTTGGCTCGGATAACTCAAGAACAAGAAAGAAGAAAAACTCTTCTGCATTTGATTTTTAGTTCAAATCTATTCCCAATTACTGTCTTTTTAAGTCCCTTATATATGAAAAAGCCTTAAGTCTGAAGTTTCCTTATTACACAAATGGCCCAAAGGACCAACATATACCTAAGTTGGACCCCCAAAGAATATATTAAATACTTTGGGAAATAAATAGAAAGAAAATGAAGACTTATTAGCTGAATGTCTTCATAAGGGATAGGGTCTTCCCTTCCTTGCTTCCCAAGCTTGGCATGGAGTATATCCAAGCTGAATAACCAGTGGGATAATGTGGAGATGCACTAGATCTTACTGCCTCGTTACAACCCCTCTGGTAAACCTTATCGGACAAATCGTAGTGGGTAAAAGAGTAAAGCTTCTTCTAATGACTTAGGGGTGTTTTCACACTTGTGTGATTGTGAAGACACAATGTCCTTGATTCCCAAATCAGGTTCAAGTCAAAGAGCTTCAAAGGTGGTTTAGAAGCTCTCACATGATCCAGATGGCGGGGTGAGCTCAAGCTTCATCCATGGATGTCTTCTTCATATTTCACGGCTAGTCGGCTTCTGGAGATGGTCAGACGTGGACTCGAATTAGGTTTAGTGTTTGGCTTTATAGAGAATCCTCTGGAGACCCAATCCCTTGTATATGCGCGCTTCAGTCCTTCTTTCGTATGCGCCTTGGCTGGCGGCCTATCATCCCTTCCCACTTCTAGAATTATCATCCTCAAAACATGCCCACGCCCTATATAGAAACGAAATAACCTAGCTGGTTGCTTCTTCTTCAAGGGTTGATCCGGATATGGAGCTGAGAATTGGAGAGGTTCTTAGTCTAATCTTAAGCTGAATAATGGATTGAAGCAAAGGTTTACTGCTAGGAAACCTAGAGAGATGCTCGATCTAGGTTCCAACAATGGAGTGAAGGTGGATTGATGTGGTGAACCACAAAAATTGTGAAAGCTTCTTGATACAACAAGAACTTCAACACCGAGCTAGGCCTCTCGGTGTGGAGGCTTTTGGCTCGGATAACTCAAGAACAAGAAAGAAGAAAAACTCTTCTGCATTTGATTTTTAGTTCAAATCTATTCCCAATTACTGTCTTTTTAAGTCCCTTATATATGAAAAAGCCTTAAGTCTGAAGTTTCCTTATTACACAAATGGCCCAAAGGACCAACATATACCTAAGTTGGACCCCCAAAGAATATATTAAATACTTTGGGAAATAAATAGAAAGAAAATGAAGACTTATTAGCTGAATGTCTTCATAAGGGATAGGGTCTTCCCTTCCTTGCTTCCCAAGCTTGGCATGGAGTATATCCAAGCTGAATAACCAGTGGGATAATGTGGAGATGCACTAGATCTTACTGCCTCGTTACAACCCCTCTGGTAAACCTTATCGGACAAATCATAGTGGGTAAAAGAGTAAAGCTTCTTCTAATGACTTAGGGGTGTTTTCACACTTGTGTGATTGTGAAGACACAATGTCCTTGATTCCCAAATCAGGTTCAAGTCAAAGAGCTTCAAAGGTGGTTTAGAAGCTCTCACATGATCCAGATGGCGGGGTGAGCTCAAGCTTCATCCATGGATGTCTTCTTCATATTTCACGGCTAGTCGGCTTCTGGAGATGGTCAGACGTGGACTCGAATTAGGTTTAGTGTTTGGCTTTATAGAGAATCCTCTGGAGACCCAATCCCTTGTATATGCGCGCTTCAGTCCTTCTTTCGTATGCGCCTGGGCTGGCGGCCTATCATCCCTTCCCACTTCTAGAATTATCATCCTCAAAACATGCCCACGCCCTATATAGAAACGAAATAACCTAGCTGGTTGCTTCTTCTTCAAGGGTTGATCCGGATATGGAGCTGAGAATTGGAGAGGTTCTTAGTCTAATCTTAAGCTGAATAATGGATTGAAGCAGAGGTTTACTGCTAGGAAACCTAGAGAGATGCTCGATCTAGGTTCCAACAATGGAGTGAAGGTGGATTGATGTGGTGAACCACAAAAATTGTGAAAGCTTCTTGATACAACAAGAACTTCAACACCGAGCTAGGCCTCTCGGTGTGGAGGCTTTTGGCTCGGATAACTCAAGAACAAGAAAGAAGAAAAACTCTTCTGCATTTGATTTTTAGTTCAAATCTATTCCCAATTACTGTCTTTTTAAGTCCCTTATATATGAAAAAGCCTTAAGTCTGAAGTTTCCTTATTACACAAATGGCCCAAAGGACCAACATACACCTAAGTTGGACCCCCAAAGAATATATTAAATACTTTGGGAAATAAATAGAAAGAAAATGAAGACTTATTAGTTGAATGTCTTCATAAGGGATATGGTCTTCCCTTCCTTGCTTCCCAAGCTTGGCATGGAGTATTTCCAAGCTGAATAACCAGTGGGATAATGTGGAGATGCACTAGATCTTACTGCCTCGTTACAACCCCTCTAGTTGTTGAATTTGCAGAATAGAAGATTAGAGAGTTTGAGAGTGCTTGAAAGAGAAACAATAGAATGAGAGATAAAGAGAAGTTTCCATTAGAATTGAGTGAGTGTTACAAAGGGTGTACAACATGTATATATAGAGGAGAGCCACGAAATTAGGAGGTGAAGAAGGGTTTCACAACATTCAATTTCCCTCCAATCTCTTATTTGAAATTCAAACACATCTCCTTCCTTTTCACACTTCCCGAGACACCCACTTGTGCACCCAAAGTCTTCATCCTTCTAGAAGACTTCTTAATGGGCTTGCATATGTTGAATAAGGCCTCTTCTCTTCTTTGGGTCTTAAGCTAATGTGTTCTCTCATTATTCAACACTCCCCCTCAAGCTTAACCGTAGAGAAATCAAAGGTTAAGCTTGGAACCATGATGACCCACCTCATTAAAAACCTTAGTATGGAAAACCTCATGGGACAAAACCATACTAAGGGAAAAAGAGTGTGGACTCCATGGCTAAGGAAATCACGGCCGAGACATATCTATGAGTCCAAGCTTTGAATGGATGAACTCACACACTTTTAAACTCGCTGCCTTGGTAAAAATGTCTGCCAATTGTTCTGAACTCCTTGTAAAGCATAGAAGAATGACCCTTTTCTCCACCATCTCTCGCACCTTGTGACAATCCACTTCAATATGCTTTGTCCTCTCATGGAACACTGAGTTGGACGCAATGTGAATAGCAGCTTGGTTGTCACAATGCATTGTGATTGGATCTGCCGATTCAATGCCCAAATCCTTGAGAAGAGCTTTCAGCCATGTTAGCTCATTTGTGAGCTTCCTCATTGCTCTATACTCAGCTTCAGCACTTGAACATGACACAACCTTTTGTTTCTTGCTCTTCCAAGTGACCAGGTTACCTCCAATGAATGTGCAATACCCAGTGGTGGATCTTCTATCCGTTTTGTCTCCAGCCCAGTCAGCATCACAATAACCCACAATTTCTGTGCTTTTGTTGCAACCCATCCAAATGCCTTGACCTGGAACTCCTTTGAGATATTTGAGGATCCGATCCACCATGTTCCAATGATGCACTTTTGGAGCTTGCATATGTTGGCTCACCTGGTTCACAGCAAAACACAAATCAGGACGAGTTATGGTAAGATAAATCAACTTACCAACCATTCTCCGATATTGCTTGACATCTTCAAAAGGTTTATCTTCAAGCTCCCCCTCTCGTATGACTTTGTATCCTTCTTCTAAGGGAGTTTTTGCTGGTTTGGCTCCTAGCTTTCCTGCCCCAGCCAATAGATCAAGAGTGTACTTCCTTTGGGATAAGAAGAGTCCTTCATTGGACCTATAGACTTCAATCCCTAGAAAATATTTCAACTCTCCAAGATCTTTAATATCAAATACAGATTTTAAATATGCTTTTGTATCTTTAATACCTACCTTGTCATTCCCAGAGATGATAATATCATCCACATAAATGAGAATGACTACAATACCTTCTTGGCTTTGCAAGGTGAAAAGTGTATGATCTGCCTCGGACTTCTTGAAGCCTTTACTCTTGAGTGTTGTACTCAACTTGTGGTACCATGCTCGAGGAGATTGCTTCAGTCCATAGATTGCTTTCTTGAGTCTCAACACCTTTCCTGGTGCAATTGAGTCCTCCAAGCCTGGTGGTGGAGTCATGTAGACTTCATCCTCTAGTTCCCCTTGCAAGAATGCATTCTTGACGTCCATCTGCCAAAGATCCCATTCCAAGTTAGTAGCTAAGGATAAAATAACTCTTACCGTATGAAGTTTTGCCACAGGTGCAAATGTGTCAAGGTAGTCCTCTCCATAGGTTTGAGTGAATCCTCTAGCCACCAGCCTAGCCTTGTAACGCTCTATTTCTCCATCACTTCTATACTTGATAGTGAAGATCCATCTAGAGCTTACGGCCTTCTTCCCTTTTGGTAGTTCAGCTTCATCCCAAGTGTGGTTGATTTCCATAGCTTTCTTTTCTTCACCAATAGCATCTCTCCATACTTTAAGCTCCTTGGCTTCTTCATAGGTTGTTGGAATCTTAGCTTCATCTAACTTGCCCATGTAGGCTTGATGTTCCAATGGGAAATGAGCTAGAGTGCAAACAGCTTGAATGGGATGAGCAACTGCCTTGTTGTTGTAGTACACTCGGGTTTGCTTCCAATGTTCTGGTCCAAACCTTTGTCTTGTACTTCTCCTTAAACCCCCTTCTTGATATTGAACTTGAGGTTCTGGCCCTTCAAAGTCAGAATCTGAGGTTTGAGCTTCTTCTTGACTTTCCGGACTCTCTTCAGTTTGATCATGAACCGCTTCATTGCGAACTTCTGATTCATTTTGATCATAAATTGTTGAGTCTTGTTGAGCCACTACTAGATCCTCTTGTTTATTGCCTCCCTCAGGATCAAAGGGTATAGTTTCTTCATTTGATTGAGATGTGCTTGTACTAGCTTCTGGCTGATGTAATCCAAGGTTCTCCAAGATTTTTCTCAAATTGCTAGCTCGGTCTGATGATGAGGATGATAGATTCTCCAATTCTTTCCAGTTCTTCTCATCATAGAACCCTTTCGTTTCAACAAACTTCACGTCCCTTGAGACTAGAATCTTCCTTGTTTCCGGAACAAAGCATTTGTAGCCTTTTTGTGTTGTAGAGTATCCAATGAACATGCTCTTCACACTTTTAGCTTCCAACTTGTTTCTTTGTTCTCCTGGGATTAATACAAAACAAACACACCCAAACACACGTAAGTGGTTAATGGCGGGTTTAGAGTTGTTTAATACCTCAAATGGAGAGTGATCATCCAAAATTTTTGTTGGCATTCGGTTGATCAAATAGCATGCTGAAACCACAGCATCTCCCCAAAATCTCTTGGGAACACTTGTGTGGAACATCATAGACCGGGCCACTTCCATTAAGTGCCTATTCTTTCTTTCAGCAACTCCATTTTGCTGAGGAGTGTATGGGCAGCTGGTTTGATGGACTATCCCATGGTTTGCTAAGTGTTGTTTGAAGGCATGGCTTGTGTACTCTCCACCATTATCTGATCTAAAAATTTTAATCTTGGCATTATAATGGTTAGTCACATATGCTTGAAATTTTCTAAATGCTTCTAGAACTCTATCTTTGGATGGAAGAAGTGTTAGCCATGTATATTTTGATTTT
The DNA here is from genome assembly GCA_963922655.1 of Cardamine chenopodiifolia. Taxonomy (NCBI): domain Eukaryota; kingdom Viridiplantae; phylum Streptophyta; class Magnoliopsida; order Brassicales; family Brassicaceae; genus Cardamine; species Cardamine chenopodiifolia. The sequence continues at coordinate 7,646,568 of OZ000486.1, read as the reverse complement.
TCATCTATAAAGGTGACAAAGTATTTATGATGTTCTCTAGATTCACATGGTGAGGTCCAAACATCAGAATGAATTAAATCAAAACACTTTTCATAGATAGTTGGAGACTTGGAAAACACAGATTTACAATGTTTGCCAAGTATACAAGCTTCACATTCATCATTTTTGAAAGAAATCCTAGGCAACAATAGTTCTAATGCTCTAGAGTGCGGATGACCTAGCCTTGCATGCCAAATTGAACTACTAACATTAGAAACATTCAGACTAAAACTACAAAATAAATTGGAGTCCGGCTTGTTATTTTCAAGAACATACAGCTCCTCCTTTGCTACTCCTTTTCCGAGTAGTTTCATGGTCTCAATATCCTGAAAGTGTACATCATTAGGACCAAATATAGCATAACAATTCAAATCAGATGTAACTTTCTTTACGGATAACAAATTTGAAGTAAACTTAGGCATGTAGAAAGCATTTGAATCTTTTCCAAATAACCTAAGATTTCCTACTCCATCAATTGGAATACTATCTCCATTTGCTATAATGACATTACCTACAGCCGGTTTTATGTTATTCATTAGATGTGCATCACTTATCATATGATGTGATGCACCAGAATCTACAATCAAAGGCTTTGAAATGTTTTGAGCATGAAGAGAGTTTCCAGAAACCATACCAGACCTACCAGCCTCTTTCAAGGCATTGATGAGAGCTTCCAAATCTGATTTCCTCACAAATTCAGATTCTTGTTGATATGGCACCAAAGCTCTCATTTCTCCTTCTTCAGCCCTCTTGGATGTCCCAGCCTGATTCCCAGCCACTTCTTGGGAGACATTAGCTCTTGGTTCCTTCCACCAGCTTGGTTTTAGATGAGGATGGAGCTTCCAGCATTTTTCCTTTGTGTGCCCCTCTTTCTTGCAATGCTCACAAATTGCATTTGATCCCACTTTCTTGTTCTGGTTTGATCCCAACGGTTTGTAAAATCCTTTGTTGGCGTCTCCCAGCTCTACTTTGTTAGCCATAACCAGCTCACCCTTTCCCCCAAATAGACCATGAGATCCTTGCTCCTTTTGTATCTTGGAGCACACTTCATCTAGGCTGGGGAGATTGTCTGCCCTAAGGAGGTGCTTAATGAGATCCTTGTAAGTTGGATTTAAGGTCAATAGCAGACCAAAGACCTTGTCTTGTTCGCGCCTCTCATTTAACACCAAAGGATCAATCGTGCTTGGCCTTAACATTTCTAGTTCAGCCCACAATGATCTGAATTTGCCAAAGTGCTTTGTAAACTCCAAATCTTCTTGGCTTAGATCATTGATAGCCTTCTTGACTTCATAGATTCTGCTCAAGTTTGAAGTATTCCCATACACGGTTTGAAGAGTATCCCACAATTCCTTTGCATTTTCACAGTAGGAGTAGGCTTCAAGGATGGATGCTTCAAGAGAGTTCTGGATGATTCCGAGCACCATTTGGTCCTCTTGGAACCACTTATCTTCATAATTACCGATGGCTTCTTCTCCATCTTTTGGATCTTGGTCTTTCAAGACATGGCTCCAAAGCCCACGACCACATAGGGCTGTTCTTATCATTCTTGACCACAGCAAATAGTTGACACCCTTCAAGATGACTGGAATAACAATTGGTTTAGAATTTTCCAGGGTGTTTCAAGATTTATTCACTGGATAATTCTATTAACCAGAGGATTAAGAGATTTTCTCAAGAAAATATTAGAGAAGCTTCAAGAAATACACTTTTCCAGCCTTTTCACAACTCAAGAGTCAATGACTTTGAGGACTAAGTCTCAGAGTGAAAAAGGATTGACAAAGAGTATTTCCAGAATTTTAGAGTGAAAAAGAAAATTTTAGAGAACCTTCAAGAAATACACTTTTTCAGCCTTTTCACAACTCAAGAGTCAATGACTTTGAGGACTAAGTCTCAAAGTGAAAAAGGATTGACAAAGAGTATTCCCAGAATTTTAAAGGAAGAGATTTGAAAATGGGATAACAAGAGCTTGATTTAGTTAAGAACCTTGCTCTGATACCATGTTGAATTTGCAGAATAGAAAATTAGAGAGTTTGAGAGTGCTTGAAAGAGAAACAATAGAATGAGAGATAAAGAGAAGTTTCCATTAGAATTGAGTGAGTGTTACAAAGGGTGTACAACATGTATATATAGAGGAGAGCCACGAAATTAGGAGGTGAAGAAGGGTTTCACAACATTCAATTTCCCTCCAATCTCTTATTTGAAATTCAAACACATCTCCTTCCTTTTCACACTTCCCGAGACACCCACTTGTGCACCCAAAGTCTTCACCCTTCTAGAAGACTTCTTAATGGGCTTGCATATGTTGAATAAGGCCTCTTCTCTTCTTTGGGTCTTAAGCTAATGTGTTCTCTCATTATTCAACACTAGTAAACCTTATCGGACAAATCGTAATAGGTAAAAGAGTAAAGCTCCTTCTAATGACTTAGGGGTGTTGTCACACTTGTGTGATTGTGAAGACACAATGTCCATGATTCCCAAATCAGGTTCAAGTCAAAGAGCTTCAAAGGTGGTTTAGAAGCTCTCACATGATCCAGATGGCGGGATGAGCTCAAGCTTCATCCATGGATGTCTTCTTCATATTTCACGGCTAGTCAGCTTCTGGAGATGGTCAGACGTGGACTCGAATTAGGTTTAGTGTCTGGCTGTATAGAGAATCCTGTGGGGACCCAATCCCTTGTATATGCGCGCTTCAGTCCTTCTTTCATACGCGCCTGGGATGGCGGCCTATCATCCTTTCCCACTTCTAGAATTTTCATCCTCAAAACATGCCCACGCCCTATATAGAAACGAAATAACCTAGCTGGTTGCTTCTTCTTCAAGGGTTGATCCGGATATGGAGCGGAGAATTGGAGAGGTTCTTAGTCTAATCTTAAGCTGAATAATGGATTGAAGCAGAGGTTTACTGCTAGGAAACCTAGAGAGATGCTCGATCTAGGTTCCAACAATGGAGTGAAGGTGGATTGATGTGGTGAACCACAAAAATTGTGAAAGCTTCTTGATACAACCAGAACTTCAACACCGAGCTAGGCCTCTCGGTGTGGAGGCTTTTGGCTCGGATAACTCAAGAACAAGAAAGAAGAAAAACTCTTCCGCATTTGATTTTTTAGTTCAAATCTAATCCTAATTACTATCTTTTTAAGTCCCTTATATATGAAAAAGCCTTAAGTCTGAAGTTTCCTTATTACACAAATGGCCCAAAGGACCAACATATACCTAAGTTGGACCCCCAAAGAATATATTAAATACTTTGGGAAATAAATAGAAAGAAAATGAAGACTTATTAGCAGAATGTCTTCATAAGGGATACGGTCTTCTCTTCCTTGCTTCCCAAGCTTGGCATGGAGTATTTCCAAGCTGAATAACCAGTGGGATAAAGTGGAGATGAACTAGATCTTACTGCCTCGTTACAACCCCTCTAGTAAACCTTATCGGACAAATCGTAGTAGGTAAAAGAGTAAAGCTCCTTCTAATGACTTAGGGGTGTTTTCACACTTGTGTGATTGTGAAGACACAATGTCCTTGATTCCCATATAAGGTTCAACTCAAAAAGCTTCAAAGGTGGTTTAGAAGCTCTCACATGATCCAGATGGCGGGGTGAGCTCAAGCTTCATCCATGGATGTATTCTTCATATTTCACGGCTAGTCGGCTTCTGGAGATGGTCAGACGTGGACTCGAATTAGGTTTAGTGTCTGGCTGTATAGAGAATCCTGTGGGGACCCAATCCATTGTATATGCGCGCTTCAGTCCTTCTTTAATACGCGCCTGGGCTGGCGGCCTATCATCCTTTCCCATTTCTAGAATTATCATCCTCAAAACATGCCCACGCCCTATATAGAAACGAAATAACCTAGCTGGTTGCTTCTTCTTCAAGGGTTGATCCGGATATGGAGCGGAGAATTGGAGAGGTTCTTAGTCTAATCTTAAGCTGAATAATGGATTGAAGCAGAGGTTTACTGCTAGGAAACCTAGAGAGATGCTCGATCTAGGTTCCAACAATGGAGTGAAGGTGGATTGATGTGGTGAACCACAAAAATTGTGAAAGCTTCTTGATACAACCAGAACTTCAACACCGAGCTAGGCCTCTCGGTGTGGAGGCTTTTGGCTCGGATAACTCAAGAACAAGAAAGAAGAAAAACTCTTCCGCATTTGATTTTTAGTTCAAATCTAATCCTAATTACTATCTTTTTAAGTCCCTTATATATGAAAAAGCCTTAAGTCTGAAGTTTCCTTATTACACAAATGGCCCAAAGGACCAACATATACCTAAGTTGGACCCCCAAAGAATGTATTAAATACTTTGGGAAATAAATAGAAAGAAAATGAAAACTTATTAGCTGAATGTCTTCATAAGGGATATAGTCTTCCCTTCCTTGCTTCCCAAGCTTGGCATGGAGTATTTCCAAGCTGAATAACCAGTGGGATAAAGTGGAGATGAACTAGATCTTACTGCCTCGTTACAACCCCTCTGGTAAACCTTATCGGACAAATCGTAGTAGGTAAAAGAGTAAAGCTCCTTCTAATGACTTAGGGGTGTTTTCACACTTGTGTGATTGTGAAGACACAATGTCCTTGATTCCCATATAAGGTTCAAGTCAAAAAGCTTCAAAGGTGGTTTAGAAGCTCTCACATGATCCAGATGGCGGGGTGAGCTCAAGCTTCATCCATGGATGTCTTCTTCATATTTCACGGCTAGTCGGCTTCTGGAGATGGTCAGACGTGGACTCGAATTAGGTTTAGTGTCTGGCTGTATAGAGAATTCTGTGGGGACCCAATCCCTTGTATATGCGCGCTTCAGTCCTTCTTTCATACGCGCCTGGGCTGGCGGCCTATCATCCTTTCCCACTTCTAGAATTATCATCCTCAAAACATGCCCACGCCCTATATAGAAACGAAATAACCTAGCTGGTTGCTTCTTCTTCAAGGGTTGATCCGGATATGGAGCGGAGAATTGGAGAGGTTCTTAGTCTAATCTTAAGCTGAATAATGGATTGAAGCAGAGGTTTACTGCTAGGAAACCTAGAGAGATGCTCGATCTAGGTTCCAACAATGGAGTGAAGGTGGATTGATGTGGTGAACAACAAAAATTGTGAAAGCTTCTTGATACAACAAGAACTTCAACACCGAGCTAGGCCTCTCGGTGTGGAGGCTTTTGGCTCGGATAACTCAAGAACAAGAAAGAAGAAAAACTTTTCCGCATTTGATTTTTAGTTTAAATCTAATCTCAATTACTGTGTTTTTAAGTCCCTTATATATGAAAAAGCCTTAAGTCTGAAGTTTCCTTATTACACAAATGGCCCAAAGGACCAACATACACCTAAGTTGGACCCCCAAAGAATATATTAATTGAATGTCTTCATAAGGGATATGGCCTTCCCTTCCTTGCTTCCCAAGCTTGGCATGGAGTATTTCCAAGCTGAATAACCAGTGGGATAATGTGGAGATGCACTAGATCTTACTGCCTCGTTACAACCCCTCTAGTAAACCTTATCGGACAAATCGTAATAGGTAAAAGAGTAAAGCTCCTTCTAATGACTTAGGGGTGTTGTCACACTTGTGTGATTGTGAAGACACAATGTCCATGATTCCCAAATCAGGTTCAAGTCAAAGAGCTTCAAAGGTGGTTTAGAAGCTCTCACATGATCTAGATGGCGGGGTGAGCTCAAGCTTCATCCATGGATGTCTTCTTCATATTTCACGGCTAGTCAGTTTCTGGAGATGGTCAGACGTGGACTCGAATTAGGTTTAGTGTCTGGCTGTATAGAGAATCCTGTGGGGACCCAATCCCTTGTATATGCGCGCTTCAGTCCTTCTTTCATACGCGCCTGGGCTGGCGGCCTATCATCCCTTCCCACTTCTAGAATTATCATCCTCAAAACATGCCCACGCCCTATATAGAAACGAAATAACCTAGCTGGGTGCTTCTTCTTCAAGGGTTGATCCGGATATGGAGCTGAGAATTGGAGAGGTTCTTAGTCTAATCTTAAGCTGAATAATGGATTGAAGCAGAGGTTTACTGCTAGGAAACCTAGAGAGATGCTCGATCTAGGTTCCAACAATGGAGTGAAGGTGGATTGATGTGGTGAACCACAAAAATTGTGAAAGCTTCTTGATACAACCAGAACTTCAACACCGAGCTAGGCCTCTCGGTGTGGAGGCTTTTGGCTCGGATAACTCAAGAACAAGAAAGAAGAAAAACTCTTCCGCATTTGATTTTTAGTTCAAATCTAATCCTAATTACTGTCTTTTGAAGTCCCTTATATATGAAAAAGCCTTAAGTCTGAAGTTTCCTTATTACACAAATGGCCCAAAGGACCAACATATACCTAAGTTGGACCCCCAAAGAATATATTAAATACTTTGGGAAATAAATAGAAAGAAAATGAAGACTTATTAGCTGAATGTCTTCATAAGGGATAGGGTCTTCCCTTCCTTGCTTCCCAAGCTTGGCATGGAGTATATCCAAGCTGAATAACCAGTGGGATAATGTGGAGATGCACTAGATCTTACTGCCTCGTTACAACCCCTCTGGTAAACCTTATCGGACAAATCGTTGTAGGTAAAAGAGTAAAGCTTCTTCTAATGACTTAGGGGTATTTTCACCTTTGTGTGATTGTGAAGAGACAATGTCCTTGATTCCCAAATCAGGTTCAAGTCAAAGAGCTTCAAAGGTGGTTTAGAAGCTCTCACATGATCCAAATGGCGGGGTGAGCTCAAGCTTCATCCATGGATGTCTTCTTCATATTTCACGGCTAGTCGGCTTCTGGAGATGGTCAGACGTGGACTCGAATTAGGTTTAGTGTTTGGCTTTATAGAGAATCGTCTGGAGACCCAATCCCTTGTATATGCGCGCTTCAGTCCTTCTTTCGTATGCGCCTGGGCTGGCGGCCTATCATCCCTTCCCACTTCTAGAATTATCATCCTCAAAACATGCCCACGCCCTATATAGAAACGAAATAACCTAGCTGGTTGCTTCTTCTTCAAGGGTTGATCCGGATATGGAGCTGAGAATAGGAGAGGTTCTTAGTCTAATCTTAAGCTGAATAATGGATTGAAGCAGAGGTTTACTGCTAGGAAACCTAGAGAGATGCTCGATCTAGGTTCCAACAATGGAGTGAAGGTGGATTGATGTGGTGAACCACAAAAATTGTGAAAGCTTCTTGATACAACAAGAACTTCAACACCGAGCTAGGCCTCTCGGTGTGGAGGCTTTTGGCTCGGATAACTCAAGAACAAGAAAGAAGAAAAACTCTTCTGCATTTGATTTTTAGTTCAAATCTATTCCCAATTACTGTCTTTTTAAGTCCCTTATATATGAAAAAGCCTTAAGTCTGAAGTTTCCTTATTACACAAATGGCCCAAAGGACCAACATATACCTAAGTTGGACCCCCAAAGAATATATTAAATACTTTGGGAAATAAATAGAAAGAAAATGAAGACTTATTAGCTGAATGTCTTCATAAGGGATAGGGTCTTCCCTTCCTTGCTTCCCAAGCTTGGCATGGAGTATATCCAAGCTGAATAACCAGTGGGATAATGTGGAGATGCACTAGATCTTACTGCTTCGTTACAACCCCTCTGGTAAACCTTATCGGACAAATCGTAGTAGGTAAAAGAGTAAAGCTTCTTCTAATGACTTAGGGGTGTTTTCACACTTGTGTGATTGTGAAGACACAATGTCCTTGATTCCCAAATCAGGTTCAAGTCAAAGAGCTTCAAAGGTGGTTTAGAAGCTTTCACATGATCCAGATGGCGGGGTGAGCTCAAGCTTCATCCATGGATGTCTTCTTCATATTTCACGGCTAGTCAGCTTCTGGAGATGGTCAGACGTGGACTCGAATTAGGTTTAGTGTTTGGCTTTATAGAGAATCCTCTGGAGACCCAATCCCTTGTATATGCGCGCTTCAGTCCTTCTTTCGTATGCGCCTGGGCTGGCGGCCTATCATCCCTTCCCACTTCTAGAATTATCATCCTCAAAACATGCCCACGCCCTATATAGAAACGAAATAACCTAGCTGGTTGCTTCTTCTTCAAGGGTTGATCCGGATATGGAGCTCAGAATTGGAGAGGTTCTTAGTCTAATCTTAAGCTGAATAATGGATTGAAGCAGAGGTTTACTGCTAGGAAACCTAGAGAGATGCTCGATTTAGGTTCCAACAATGGAGTGAAGGTGGATTGATGTGGTGAACCACAAAAATTGTGAAAGTTTCTTGATACAACAAGAACTTCAACACCGAGCTAGGCCTCTCGGTGTGGAGGCTTTTGGCTCGGATAACTCAAGAACAAGAAAGAAGAAAAACTCTTCCGCATTTGATTTTTAGTTCAAATGTAATCCCAATTACTGTCTTTTTAAGTCCCTTATATATGAAAAAGCCTTAAGTCTGAAGTTTCCTTATTACACAAATGGCCCAAAGGACCAACATACACCTAAGTTGGACCCCCAAAGAATATATTAAATACTTTGGGTAATAAATAGAAAGAAAATGAAGACTTATTAGTTGAATGTCTTCATAAGGGATATGGTCTTCCCTTCCTTGCTTCCCAAGCTTGGCATGGAGTATTTCCAAGCTGAATAACCAGTGGGATAATGTGGAGATGCACTAGATCTTACTGCCTCGTTACAACCCCTCTAGTAAACCTTATCGGACAAATCGTAATAGGTAAAAGAGTAAAGCTCCTTTTAATGACTTAGGGGTGTTGTCACACTTGTGTGATTGTGAAGACACAATGTCCATGATTCCCAAATCAGGTTCAAGTCAAAGAGCTTCAAAGGTGGTTTAGAAGCTCTCACATGATCCAGATGGCGGAGTGAGCTCAAGCTTCATCCATGGATGTCTTCTTCATATTTCACGGCTAGTCAGCTTCTGGATATGGTCATACGTGGACTCGAATTTGGTTTAGTGTCTGGCTGTATAGAGAATCTTGTGGGGACCCAATCCCTTGTATATGCGCGCTTTAGTCCTTCTTTCATACGCGCCTGGGCTGGCGGCCTATCATCCCTTCCCACTTCTAGAATTATCATCCTCAAAACATGCCCACGCCCTATATAGAAACGAAATAACCTATCTGGGTGCTTCTTCTTCAAGGGTTGATCGGGATATGGAGCTCAGAATTAGAGAGGTTCTTAGTCTAATCTTAAGCTGAATAATGGATTGAAGCAGAGGTTTACTGCTAGGAAACCTAGAGAGATGCTCGATCTAGGTTCCAACAATGGAGTGAAGGTGGATTGATGTGGTGAACCACAAAAATTGTGAAAGCTTCTTGATACAACCAGAACTTCAATACCGAGCTAGGCCTCTCGGTGTGGAGGCTTTTGGCTCGGATAACTCAAGAACAAGAAGGAAGAAAAACTCTTCCGCATTTGATTTTTAGTTCAAATCTATTCCCAATTACTGTCTTTTTAAGTCCCTTATATATGAAAAAGCCTTAAGTCTGAAGTTTCCTTATTACACAAATGGCCCAAAGGACCAACATATACCTAAGTTGGACCCCCAAAGAATATATTAAATACTTTGGGAAATAAATAGAAAGAAAATGAAGACTTATTAGCTGAATGTTTTCATAAGGGATAGGGTCTTCCCTTCCTTGCTTCCCAAGCTTGGCATGGAGTATATCCAAGCTGAATAACCAGTGGGATAATGTGGAGATGCACTAGATCTTACTGCCTCGTTACAACCCCTCTAGTAAACCTTATAGGACAAATCGTAGTAGGTAAAAGAGTAAAGCTCCTTCTAATGACTTAGGGGTGTTTTCACACTTGTGTGATTGTGAAGACACAATGTCCATGATTCCCAAATCAGGTTCAAGTCAAAGAGCTTCAAAGGTGGTTTAGAAGCTCTCACATGATCCAGATGGCGGGGTGAGCTCAAGCTTCATCCATGGATGTCTTCTTCATATTTCACGGCTAGTCAGCTTCTGGAGATGGTCAGACGTGGACTCGAATTAGGTTTAGTGTCTGGCTGTATAGAGAATCCTGTGGGGACCCAATCCCTTGTATATGCGCGCTTCAGTCCTTCTTTCATACGCGCCTGGGATGGCGGCCTATCATCCTTTCCCACTTCTAGAATTATCATCCTCAAAACATGCCCACGCCCTATATAGAAACGAAATAACCTAGCTGGTTGCTTCTTCTTCAAGGGTTGATCCGGATATGGAGCGGAGAATTGGAGAGGTTCTTAGTCTAATCTTAAGCTGAATAATGGATTGAAGCAGAGGTTTACTGCTAGGAAACCTAGAGAGATGCTCGATCTAGGTTCCAACAATGGAGTGAAGGTGGATTGATGTGGTGAACCACAAAAATTGTGAAAGCTTCTTGATACAACAAGAACTTCAACACCGAGCTAGGCCTCTCGGTGTGGAGGCTTTTGGCTCGGATAACTCAAGAACAAGAAAGAAGAAAAACTATTCTGCATTTGATTTTTAGTTCAAATCTATTCCCAATTACTGTCTTTTTAAGTCCCTTATATATGAAAAAGCCTTAAGTCTGAAGTTTCCTTATTACACAAATGGCCTAAAGGACCAACATATACCTAAGTTGGACCCCCAAAGAATATATTAAATTCTTTGGGAAATAAATAGAAAGAAAATGAAGACTTATTAGCTGAATGTCTTCATAAGGGATAGGGTCTTCCCTTCCTTGCTTCCCAAGCTTGGCATGGAGTATATCCAAGCTGAATAACCAGTGGGATAATGTGGAGATGCACTAGATCTTACTGCCTCGTTACAACCCCTCTGGTAAACCTTATCGAACAAATCGTAGTAGGTAAAAGAGTAAAGCTTCTTCTAATGACTTAGGGGTGTTTTCACACTTGTGTGATTGTGAAGACACAATGTCCTTGATTCCCAAATCAGGTTCAAGTCAAAGAGCTTCAAAGGTGGTTTAGAAGCTCTCACATGATCCAGATGGCGGGGTGAGCTCAAGCTTCATCCATGGATGTCTTCTTCATATTTCACGGCTAGTCGGCTTCTGGAGATGGTCAGACGTGGACTCGAATTAGGTTTAGTGTTTGGCTTTATAGAGAATCCTCTGGAGACCCAATCCCTTGTATATGCGTGCTTCAGTCCTTCTTTCGTATGCGCCTGGGCTGGCGGCCTATCATCCCTTCCCACTTCTAGAATTATCATCCTCAAAACATGCCCACGTCCTATATAGAAACGAAATAACCTAGCTGGTTGCTTCTTCTTCAAGGGTTGATCCGGATATGGAGCTCAGAATTGGAGAGGTTCTTAGTCTAATCTTAAGCTGAATAATGGATTGAAGCAGAGGTTTACTGCTAGGAAACCTAGAGCGATGCTCGATTTAGGTTCCAACAATGGAGTGAAGGTGGATTGATGTGGTGAACCACAAAAATTGTGAAAGCTTCTTGATACAACAAGAACTTCAACACCGAGCTAGGCCTCTCGGTGTGGAGGCTTTTGGCTCGGATAACTCAAGAACAAGAAAGAAGAAAAACTCTTCTGCATTTGATTTTTAGTTCAAATCTAATCCCAATTACTGTCTTTTTAAGTCCCTTATATATGAAAAAGCCTTAAGTCTGAAGTTTCCTTATTACACAAATGGCCCAAAGGACCAACATACACCTAAGTTGGACCCCCAAAGAATATATTAAATACTTTGGGAAATAAATAGAAAGAAAATGAAGACTTATTAGTTGAATGTCTTCATAAGGGATATGGTCTTCCCTTCCTTGCTTCCCAAGCTTGGCATGGAGTATTTCCAAGCTGAATAACCAGTGGGATAATGTGGAGATGCACTAGATCTTACTGCCTCGTTACAACCCCTCTAGTAAACCTTATCGGACAAATCGTAATAGGTAAAAGAGTAAAGCTCCTTCTAATGACTTAGGGGTGTTGTCACACTTGTGTGATTGTGAAGACACAATGTCCATGATTCCCAAATCAGGTTCAAGTCAAAGAGCTTCAAAGGTGGTTTAGAAGCTCTCACATGATCCAAATGGCGGGGTGAGCTCAAGCTTCATCCATGGATGTCTTCTTCATATTTCACGGCTAGTCGGCTTCTGGAGATGGTCAGACGTGGACTCGAATTAGGTTTAGTGTTTGGCTTTATAGAGAATCCTCTGGAGACCCAATCCCTTGTATATGCGTGCTTCAGTCCTTCTTTCGTATGCGCCTGGGCTGGCGGCCTATCATCCCTTCCCACTTCTAGAATTATCATCCTCAAAACATGCCCACGTCCTATATAGAAACGAAATAACCTAGCTGGTTGCTTCTTCTTCAAGGGTTGATCCGGATATGGAGCTCAGAATTGGAGAGGTTCTTAGTCTAATCTTAAGCTGAATAATGGATTGAAGCAGAGGTTTACTGCTAGGAAACCTAGAGCGATGCTCGATTTAGGTTCCAACAATGGAGTGAAGGTGGATTGATGTGGTGAACCACAAAAATTGTGAAAGCTTCTTGATACAACAAGAACTTCAACACCGAGCTAGGCCTCTCGGTGTGGAGGCTTTTGGCTCGGATAACTCAAGAACAAGAAAGAAGAAAAACTCTTCTGCATTTGATTTTTAGTTCAAATCTAATCCCAATTACTGTCTTTTTAAGTCCCTTATATATGAAAAAGCCTTAAGTCTGAAGTTTCCTTATTACACAAATGGCCCAAAGGACCAACATACACCTAAGTTGGACCCCCAAAGAATATATTAAATACTTTGGGAAATAAATAGAAAGAAAATGAAGACTTATTAGTTGAATGTCTTCATAAGGGATATGGTCTTCCCTTCCTTGCTTCCCAAGCTTGGCATGGAGTATTTCCAAGCTGAATAACCAGTGGGATAATGTGGAGATGCACTAGATCTTACTGCCTCGTTACAACCCCTCTAGTAAACCTTATCGGACAAATCGTAATAGGTAAAAGAGTAAAGCTCCTTCTAATGACTTAGGGGTGTTGTCACACTTGTGTGATTGTGAAGACACAATGTCCATGATTCCCAAATCAGGTTCAAGTCAAAGAGCTTCAAAGGTGGTTTAGAAGCTCTCACATGATCCAGATGGCGGGGTGAGCTCAAGCTTCATCCATGGATGTCTTCTTCATATTTCACGGCTAGTCGGCTTCTGGAGATGGTCAGACGTGGACTCGAATTAGGTTTAGTGTCTGGCTGTATAGAGAATCCTGTGGGGACCCAATCCCTTGTATATGCGCGCTTCAGTCCTTCTTTCATACGCGCCTGGGATGGCGGCCTATCATCCTTTCCCACTTCTAGAATTATCATCCTCAAAACATGCCCACGCCCTATATAGAAACGAAATAACCTAGCTGGTTGCTTCTTCTTCAAGGGTTGATCCGGATATGGAGCGGAGAATTGGAGAGGTTCTTAGTCTAATCTTAAGCTGAATAATGGATTGAAGCAGAGGTTTACTGCTAGGAAACCTAGAGAGATGCTCGATCTAGGTTCCAACAATGGAGTGAAGGTGGATTGATGTGGTGAACCACAAAAATTGTGAAAGCTTCTGGATACAACAAGAACTTCAACGCCGAGCTAGGCCTCTCGGTGTGGAGGCTTTTGGCTCGGATAACTCAAGAACAAGAAAGAAGAAAAACTTTTCCGCATTTGATTTTTAGTTCAAATGTAATCCCAATTACTGTCTTTTTAAGTCCCTTATATATGAAAAAGCCTTAAGTCTGAAGTTTCCTTATTACACAAATGGCCCAAAAGACCAACATACACCTAAGTTGGACCCCCAAAGAATATATTAAATACTTTGGGTAATAAATAGAAAGAAAATGAAGACTTATTAGTTGAATGTCTTCATAAGGGATATGGTCTTCCCTTCCTTGCTTCCCAAGCTTGGAATGGAGTATATCCAAGCTGAATAACCAGTGGGATAATGTGGAGATGCACTAGATCTTACTGCCTCGTTACAACCCCTCTAGTAAACCTTATAGGACAAATCGTAATAGGTAAAAGAGTAAAGCTCCTTCTAATGACTTAGGGGTGTTGTTACACTTGTGTGATTGTGAAGACACAATGTCCATGATTCCCAAATCAGGTTCAAGTCAAAGAGCTTCAAAGGTGGTTTAGAAGCTCTCACATGATCCAGATGGCGGGGTGAGCTCAAGCTTCATCAATGGATGTCTTCTTCATATTTCACGGCTAGTCAGCTTCTGGAGATGGTCAGACGTGGACTCGAATTAGGTTTAGTGTCTGGCTGTATAGAGAATCTTGTGGGGACCCAATCCCTTGTATATGCGCGCTTCAGTCCTTCTTTCATACGCGCCTGGGCTGGCGGCCTATCATCCCTTCCCACTTCTAGAATTATCATCCTCATAACATGCCCACGCTCTATATAGAAACGAAATAACCTAGCTGGGTGCTTCTTCTTCAAGGGTTGATCCGGATATGGAGCTGAGAATTGGAGAGGTTCTTAGTCTAATCTTAAGCTGAATAATGGATTGAAGCAGAGGTTTACTGCTAGGAATCCTAGAGAGATGCTCGATCTAGGTTCCAACAATGGAGTGAAGGTGGATTGATGTGGTGAACCACAAAAATTGTGAAAGCTTCTTGATACAACCAGAACTTCAATACCGAGCTTGGCCTCTCGGTGTGGAGGCTTTTGGCTCGGATAACTCAAGAACAAGAAGGAAGAAAAACTCTTCCGCATTTGATTTTTAGATCAAATCTATTCCCAATTACTGTCTTTTTAAGTCCCTTATATATGAAAAAGCCTTAAGTCTGAAGTTTCCTTATTACACAAATGGCCCAAAGGACCAACATATACCTAAGTTGGACCCCCAAAGAATATATTAAATACTTTGGGAAATAAATAGAAAGAAAATGAAGACTTATTAGCTGAATGTCTTCATAAGGGATAGGGTCTTCCCTTCCTTGCTTCCCAAGCTTGGCATGGAGTATTTCCAAGCTGAATAACCAGTGGGATAATGTGGAGATGGACTAGATCTAACTGCCTCGTTACAACCCCTCTGGTAAACCTTATCGGACAAATCGTAGTAGGTAAAAGAGTAAAGCTTCTTCTAATGACTTAGGGGTGTTTTCACACTTGTGTGATTGTGAAGACACAATGTCCATGATTCCCAAATCAGGTTCAAGTCAAAGAGCTTCAAAGGTGGTTTAGAAGCTCTCACATGATCCAGATGGCGGGGTGAGCTCAAGCTTCATCGATGGATGTCTTCTTCATATTTCACGGCTAGTCAGCTTCTGGAGATGGTCAGACGTGGATTCGAATTAGGTTTAGTGTCTGGCTGTATAGAGAATCCTGTGGGGACCCAATCCCTTGTATATGCGCGCTTTAGTCCTTCTTTCATACGCGCCTGGGCTGGCGGCCTATCATCCCTTCCCACTTCTAGAATTATCATCCTCAAAACATGCCCACGCCCTATATAGAAACGAAATAACCTAGCTGGGTGCTTCTTCTTCAAGGGTTGATCCGGATATGGAGCTCAGAATTGGAGAGGTTCTTAGTCTAATCCTAAGCTGAATAATGGATTAAAGCAGAGGTTTACTGCTAGGAAACCTAGAGAGATGCTCGATCTAGGTTCCAACAATGGAGTGAAGGTGGATTGATGTGGTGAACCACAAAAATTGTGAAACCTTCTTGATACAACCAGAACTTCAACACCGAGCTAGGCCTCTCGGTGTGGAGGCTTTTGGCTCGGATAACTCAAGAACAAGAAAGAAGAAAAACTCTTCCGCATTTGATTTTTAGTTCAAATCTAATCCTAATTACTATCTTTTTAAGTCCCTTATATATGAAAAAGCCTTAAGTCTGAAGTTTCCTTATTACACAAATGGCCCAAAGGACCAACATATACCTAAGTTGGACCCCCAAAGAATATATTAAATACTTTGGGAAATAAATAGAAAGAAAATGAAGATTTATTAGGTGAATGTCTTCATAAGGGATATGGTCTTCCCTTCCTTGCTTCCCAAGCTTGGCATGGAGTATTTCCAAGCTGAATAACCAGTGGGATAATGTGGAGATGCACTAGATCTTACTGCCTCGTTAAGACCCCTCTAGTAAACCTTATCGGACAAATCGTAATAGGTAAAAGAGTAAAGCTCCTTCTATTGACTTAGGGGTGTTGTTACACTTGTGTGATTGTGAAGACACAATGTCCATGATTCCCAAATCAGGTTCAAGTCAAAGAGCTTCAAAGGTGGTTTAGAAGCTCTCACATGATCCAGATGGCGGGGTGAGCTCAAGCTTCATCAATGGATGTCTTCTTCATATTTCACGGCTAGTCAGCTTCTGGAGATGGTCAGACGTGGACTCGAATTAGGTTTAGTGTCTGGCTGTATAGAGAATCTTGTGGGGACCCAATCCCTTGTATATGCGCGCTTCAGTCCTTCTTTCATACGCGCCTGGGCTGGCAGCCTATCATCCCTTCCCACTTCTAGAATTATCATCCTCATAACATGCCCACGCTCTATATAGAAACGAAATAACCTAGCTGGGTGCTTCTTCTTCAAGGGTTGATCCGGATATGGAGCTGAGAATTGGAGAGGTTCTTAGTCTAATCTTAAGCTGAATAATGGATTGAAGCAGAGGTTTACTGCTAGGAAACCTAGAGAGATGCTCGATCTAGGTTCCAACAATGGAGTGAAGGTGGATTGATGTGGTGAACCACAAAAATTGTGAAAGCTTCTTGATACAACCAGAACTTCAACACCGAGCTAGGCCTCTCGGTGTGGAGGCTTTTGGCTCGGATAACTCAAGAACAAGAAGAAAGAAAAACTCTTCCGCATTTGATTTTTAGTTCAAATCTAATCCCAATTACTGTCTTTATAAGTCCCTTATATATGAAAAAGCCTTAAGTCTGAAGTTTCCTTATTACACAAATGGCCCAAAGGACCAACATATACCTAAGTTGGACCCCCAAAGAATGTATTAAATACTTTGGGAAATAAATAGAAAGAAAATGAAGACTTATTAGCTGAATGTCTTCATAAGGGATATGGTCTTCTCTTCCTTGCTTCCCAAGCTTGGCATGGAGTATTTCCAAGCTGAATAACCAGTGGGATAATGTGGAGATGCACTAGATCTTACTGCCTCGTTACAACCCCTCTGGTAAACCTTATCGGACAAATCGTAGTAGGTAAAAGAGTAAAGCTTCTTCTAATGACTTAGGGGTGTTTTCACACTTGTGTGATTGTGAAGAGACAATGTCCTTGATTCCCAAATCAGGTTCAAGTCAAAGAGCTTCAAAGGTGGTTTAGAAGCTCTCACATGATCCAGATGGCGGGGTGAGCTCAAGCTTCATCCATGGATGTCTTCTTCATATTTCACGGCTAGTCGGCTTCTGGAGATGGTCAGACGTGGACTCGAATTAGGTTTAGTGTTTGGCTTTATAGAGAATCCTCTTGAGACCCAATCCCTTGTATATGCGCGCTTCAGTCCTTCTTTCGTATGCGCCTGGGCTGGCGGCCTATCATCCCTTCCCACTTCTAGAATTATCATCCTCAAAACATGCCCACGCCCTATATAGAAACGAAATAACCTAGCTGGTTGCTTCTTCTTCAAGGGTTGATCCGGATATGGAGCTGAGAATAGGAGAGGTTCTTAGTCTAATCTTAAGCTGAATAATGGATTGAAGCAGAGGTTTACTGCTAGGAAACCTAGAGAGATGCTCGATCTAGGTTCCAACAATGGAGTGAAGGTGGATTGATGTGGTGAACCACAAAAATTGTGAAAGCTTCTTGATACAACAAGAACTTCAACACCGAGCTAGGCCTCTCGGTGTGGAGGCTTTTGGCTCGGATAACTCAAGAACAAGAAAGAAGAAAAACTCTTCTGCATTTGATTTTTAGTTCAAATCTATTCCCAATTACTGTCTTTTTAAGTCCCTTATATATGAAAAAGCCTTAAGTCTGAAGTTTCCTTATTACAGAAATGGCCCAAAGGACCAACATATACCTAAGTTGGACCCCCAAAGAATATATTAAATACTTTGGGAAATAAATAGAAAGAAAATGAAGACTTATTAGCTGAATGTCTTCATAAGGGATAGGGTCTTCCCTTCCTTGCTTCCCAAGCTTGGCATGGAGTATATCCAAGCTGAATAACCAGTGGGATAATGTGGAGATGCACTAGATCTTACTGCCTCGTTACAACCCCTCTGGTAAACCTTATCGGACAAATCGTAGTAGGTAAAAGAGTAAAGCTTCTTCTAATGACTTAGGGGTGTTTTCACACTTGTGTGATTGTGAAGACACAATGTCCTTGATTCCCAAATCAGGTTCAAGTCAAAGAGCTTCAAAGGTGGTTTAGAAGCTTTCACATGATCCAGATGGCGGGGTGAGCTCAAGCTTCATCCATGGATGTCTTCTTCATATTTCACGGCTAGTCAGCTTCTGGAGATGGTCAGACGTGGACTCGAATTAGGTTTAGTGTTTGGCTTTATAGAGAATCCTCTGGAGACCCAATCCCTTGTATATGCGCGCTTCAGTCCTTCTTTCGTATGCGCCTGGGCTGGCGGCCTATCATCCCTTCCCACTTCTAGAATTATCATCCTCAAAACATGCCCACGCCCTATATAGAAACGAAATAACCTAGCTGGTTGCTTCTTCTTCAAGGGTTGATCCGGATATGGAGCTCAGAATTGGAGAGGTTCTTAGTCTAATCTTAAGCTGAATAATGGATTGAAGCAGAGGTTTACTGCTAGGAAACCTAGAGAGATGCTCGATTTAGGTTCCAACAATGGAGTGAAGGTGGATTGATGTGGTGAACCACAAAAATTGTGAAAGCTTCTTGATACAACAAGAACTTCAACACCGAGCTAGGCCTCTCGGTGTGGAGGCTTTTGGCTCGGATAACTCAAGAACAAGAAAGAAGAAAAACTCTTCCGCATTTGATTTTTAGTTCAAATGTAATCCCAATTACTGTCTTTTTAAGTCCCTTATATATGAAAAAGCCTTAAGTCTGAAGTTTCCTTATTACACAAATGGCCCAAAGGACCAACATACACCTAAGTTGGACCCCCAAAGAATATATTAAATACTTTGGGTAATAAATAGAAAGAAAATGAAGACTTATTAGTTGAATGTCTTCATAAGGGATATGGTCTTCCCTTCCTTGCTTCCCAAGCTTGGCATGGAGTATTTCCAAGCTGAATAACCAGTGGGATAATGTGGAGATGCACTAGATCTTACTGCCTCGTTACAACCCCTCTAGTAAACCTTATCGGACAAATCGTAATAGGTAAAAGAGTAAAGCTCCTTTTAATGACTTAGGGGTGTTGTCACACTTGTGTGATTGTGAAGACACAATGTCCATGATTCCCAAATCAGGTTCAAGTCAAAGAGCTTCAAAGGTGGTTTAGAAGCTCTCACATGATCCAGATGGCGGAGTGAGCTCAAGCTTCATCCATGGATGTCTTCTTCATATTTCACGGCTAGTCAGCTTCTGGATATGGTCATACGTGGACTCGAATTTGGTTTAGTGTCTGGCTGTATAGAGAATCTTGTGGGGACCCAATCCCTTGTATATGCGCGCTTTAGTCCTTCTTTCATACGCGCCTGGGCTGGCGGCCTATCATCCCTTCCCACTTCTAGAATTATCATCCTCAAAACATGCCCACGCCCTATATAGAAACGAAATAACCTATCTGGGTGCTTCTTCTTCAAGGGTTGATCGGGATATGGAGCTCAGAATTAGAGAGGTTCTTAGTCTAATCTTAAGCTGAATAATGGATTGAAGCAGAGGTTTACTGCTAGGAAACCTAGAGAGATGCTCGATCTAGGTTCCAACAATGGAGTGAAGGTGGATTGATGTGGTGAACCACAAAAATTGTGAAAGCTTCTTGATACAACCAGAACTTCAATACCGAGCTAGGCCTCTCGGTGTGGAGGCTTTTGGCTCGGATAACTCAAGAACAAGAAGGAAGAAAAACTCTTCCGCATTTGATTTTTAGTTCAAATCTATTCCCAATTACTGTCTTTTTAAGTCCCTTATATATGAAAAAGCCTTAAGTCTGAAGTTTCCTTATTACACAAATGGCCCAAAGGACCAACATATACCTAAGTTGGACCCCCAAAGAATATATTAAATACTTTGGGAAATAAATAGAAAGAAAATGAAGACTTATTAGCTGAATGTCTTCATAAGGGATAGGGTCTTCCCTTCCTTGCTTCCCAAGCTTGGCATGGAGTATATCCAAGCTGAATAACCAGTGGGATAATGTGGAGATGCACTAGATCTTACTGCCTCGTTACAACCCCTCTAGTAAACCTTATAGGACAAATCGTAGTAGGTAAAAGAGTAAAGCTCCTTCTAATGACTTAGGGGTGTTTTCACACTTGTGTGATTGTGAAGACACAATGTCCATGATTCCCAAATCAGGTTCAAGTCAAAGAGCTTCAAAGGTGGTTTAGAAGCTCTCACATGATCCAGATGGCGGGGTGAGCTCAAGCTTCATCCATGGATGTCTTCTTCATATTTCACGGCTAGTCAGCTTCTGGAGATGGTCAGACGTGGACTCGAATTAGGTTTAGTGTCTGGCTGTATAGAGAATCCTGTGGGGACCCAATCCCTTGTATATGCGCGCTTCAGTCCTTCTTTCATACGCGCCTGGGATGGCGGCCTATCATCCTTTCCCACTTCTAGAATTATCATCCTCAAAACATGCCCACGCCCTATATAGAAACGAAATAACCTAGCTGGTTGCTTCTTCTTCAAGGGTTGATCCGGATATGGAGCGGAGAATTGGAGAGGTTCTTAGTCTAATCTTAAGCTGAATAATGGATTGAAGCAGAGGTTTACTGCTAGGAAACCTAGAGAGATGCTCGATCTAGGTTCCAACAATGGAGTGAAGGTGGATTGATGTGGTGAACCACAAAAATTGTGAAAGCTTCTTGATACAACAAGAACTTCAACACCGAGCTAGGCCTCTCGGTGTGGAGGCTTTTGGCTCGGATAACTCAAGAACAAGAAAGAAGAAAAACTATTCTGCATTTGATTTTTAGTTCAAATCTATTCCCAATTACTGTCTTTTTAAGTCCCTTATATATGAAAAAGCCTTAAGTCTGAAGTTTCCTTATTACACAAATGGCCTAAAGGACCAACATATACCTAAGTTGGACCCCCAAAGAATATATTAAATTCTTTGGGAAATAAATAGAAAGAAAATGAAGACTTATTAGCTGAATGTCTTCATAAGGGATAGGGTCTTCCCTTCCTTGCTTCCCAAGCTTGGCATGGAGTATATCCAAGCTGAATAACCAGTGGGATAATGTGGAGATGCACTAGATCTTACTGCCTCGTTACAACCCCTCTGGTAAACCTTATCGAACAAATCGTAGTAGGTAAAAGAGTAAAGCTTCTTCTAATGACTTAGGGGTGTTTTCACACTTGTGTGATTGTGAAGACACAATGTCCTTGATTCCCAAATCAGGTTCAAGTCAAAGAGCTTCAAAGGTGGTTTAGAAGCTCTCACATGATCCAGATGGCGGGGTGAGCTCAAGCTTCATCCATGGATGTCTTCTTCATATTTCACGGCTAGTCGGCTTCTGGAGATGGTCAGACGTGGACTCGAATTAGGTTTAGTGTTTGGCTTTATAGAGAATCCTCTGGAGACCCAATCCCTTGTATATGCGTGCTTCAGTCCTTCTTTCGTATGCGCCTGGGCTGGCGGCCTATCATCCCTTCCCACTTCTAGAATTATCATCCTCAAAACATGCCCACGTCCTATATAGAAACGAAATAACCTAGCTGGTTGCTTCTTCTTCAAGGGTTGATCCGGATATGGAGCTCAGAATTGGAGAGGTTCTTAGTCTAATCTTAAGCTGAATAATGGATTGAAGCAGAGGTTTACTGCTAGGAAACCTAGAGCGATGCTCGATTTAGGTTCCAACAATGGAGTGAAGGTGGATTGATGTGGTGAACCACAAAAATTGTGAAAGCTTCTTGATACAACAAGAACTTCAACACCGAGCTAGGCCTCTCGGTGTGGAGGCTTTTGGCTCGGATAACTCAAGAACAAGAAAGAAGAAAAACTCTTCTGCATTTGATTTTTAGTTCAAATCTAATCCCAATTACTGTCTTTTTAAGTCCCTTATATATGAAAAAGCCTTAAGTCTGAAGTTTCCTTATTACACAAATGGCCCAAAGGACCAACATACACCTAAGTTGGACCCCCAAAGAATATATTAAATACTTTGGGAAATAAATAGAAAGAAAATGAAGACTTATTAGTTGAATGTCTTCATAAGGGATATGGTCTTCCCTTCCTTGCTTCCCAAGCTTGGCATGGAGTATTTCCAAGCTGAATAACCAGTGGGATAATGTGGAGATGCACTAGATCTTACTGCCTCGTTACAACCCCTCTAGTAAACCTTATCGGACAAATCGTAATAGGTAAAAGAGTAAAGCTCCTTCTAATGACTTAGGGGTGTTGTCACACTTGTGTGATTGTGAAGACACAATGTCCATGATTCCCAAATCAGGTTCAAGTCAAAGAGCTTCAAAGGTGGTTTAGAAGCTCTCACATGATCCAGATGGCGGGGTGAGCTCAAGCTTCATCCATGGATGTCTTCTTCATATTTCACGGCTAGTCAGCTTCTGGAGATGGTCAGACGTGGACTCGAATTAGGTTTAGTGTCTGGCTGTATAGAGAATCCTGTGGGGACCCAATCCCTTGTATATGCGCGCTTCAGTCCTTCTTTCATACGCGCCTGGGATGGCGGCCTATCATCCTTTCCCACTTCTAGAATTATCATCCTCAAAACATGCCCACGCCCTATATAGAAACGAAATAACCTAGCTGGTTGCTTCTTCTTCAAGGGTTGATCCGGATATGGAGCGGAGAATTGGAGAGGTTCTTAGTCTAATCTTAAGCTGAATAATGGATTGAAGCAGAGGTTTACTGCTAGGAAACCTAGAGAGATGCTCGATCTAGGTTCCAACAATGGAGTGAAGGTGGATTGATGTGGTGAACCACAAAAATTGTGAAAGCTTCTGGATACAACAAGAACTTCAACGCCGAGCTAGGCCTCTCGGTGTGGAGGCTTTTGGCTCGGATAACTCAAGAACAAGAAAGAAGAAAAACTTTTCCGCATTTGATTTTTAGTTCAAATGTAATCCCAATTACTGTCTTTTTAAGTCCCTTATATATGAAAAAGCCTTAAGTCTGAAGTTTCCTTATTACACAAATGGCCCAAAAGACCAACATACACCTAAGTTGGACCCCCAAAGAATATATTAAATACTTTGGGTAATAAATAGAAAGAAAATGAAGACTTATTAGTTGAATGTCTTCATAAGGGATATGGTCTTCCCTTCCTTGCTTCCCAAGCTTGGAATGGAGTATATCCAAGCTGAATAACCAGTGGGATAATGTGGAGATGCACTAGATCTTACTGCCTCGTTACAACCCCTCTAGTAAACCTTATAGGACAAATCGTAATAGGTAAAAGAGTAAAGCTCCTTCTAATGACTTAGGGGTGTTGTTACACTTGTGTGATTGTGAAGACACAATGTCCATGATTCCCAAATCAGGTTCAAGTCAAAGAGCTTCAAAGGTGGTTTAGAAGCTCTCACATGATCCAGATGGCGGGGTGAGCTCAAGCTTCATCAATGGATGTCTTCTTCATATTTCACGGCTAGTCAGCTTCTGGAGATGGTCAGACGTGGACTCGAATTAGGTTTAGTGTCTGGCTGTATAGAGAATCTTGTGGGGACCCAATCCCTTGTATATGCGCGCTTCAGTCCTTCTTTCATACGCGCCTGGGCTGGCGGCCTATCATCCCTTCCCACTTCTAGAATTATCATCCTCATAACATGCCCACGCTCTATATAGAAACGAAATAACCTAGCTGGGTGCTTCTTCTTCAAGGGTTGATCCGGATATGGAGCTGAGAATTGGAGAGGTTCTTAGTCTAATCTTAAGCTGAATAATGGATTGAAGCAGAGGTTTACTGCTAGGAATCCTAGAGAGATGCTCGATCTAGGTTCCAACAATGGAGTGAAGGTGGATTGATGTGGTGAACCACAAAAATTGTGAAAGCTTCTTGATACAACCAGAACTTCAATACCGAGCTAGGCCTCTCGGTGTGGAGGCTTTTGGCTCGGATAACTCAAGAACAAGAAGGAAGAAAAACTCTTCCGCATTTGATTTTTAGTTCAAATCTATTCCCAATTACTGTCTTTTTAAGTCCCTTATATATGAAAAAGCCTTAAGTCTGAAGTTTCCTTATTACACAAATGGCCCAAAGGACCAACATATACCTAAGTTGGACCCCCAAAGAATATATTAAATACTTTGGGAAATAAATAGAAAGAAAATGAAGACTTATTAGCTGAATGTCTTCATAAGGGATAGGGTCTTCCCTTCCTTGCTTCCCAAGCTTGGCATGGAGTATTTCCAAGCTGAATAACCAGTGGGATAATGTGGAGATGCACTAGATCTAACTGCCTCGTTACAACCCCTCTGGTAAACCTTATCGGACAAATCGTAGTAGGTAAAAGAGTAAAGCTTCTTCTAATGACTTAGGGGTGTTTTCACACTTGTGTGATTGTGAAGACACAATGTCCATGATTCCCAAATCAGGTTCAAGTCAAAGAGCTTCAAAGGTGGTTTAGAAGCTCTCACATGATCCAGATGGCGGGGTGAGCTCAAGCTTCATCGATGGATGTCTTCTTCATATTTCACGGCTAGTCAGCTTCTGGAGATGGTCAGACGTGGATTCGAATTAGGTTTAGTGTCTGGCTGTATAGAGAATCCTGTGGGGACCCAATCCCTTGTATATGCGCGCTTTAGTCCTTCTTTCATACGCGCCTGGGCTGGCGGCCTATCATCCCTTCCCACTTCTAGAATTATCATCCTCAAAACATGCCCACGCCCTATATAGAAACGAAATAACCTAGCTGGGTGCTTCTTCTTCAAGGGTTGATCCGGATATGGAGCTCAGAATTGGAGAGGTTCTTAGTCTAATCCTAAGCTGAATAATGGATTAAAGCAGAGGTTTACTGCTAGGAAACCTAGAGAGATGCTCGATCTAGGTTCCAACAATGGAGTGAAGGTGGATTGATGTGGTGAACCACAAAAATTGTGAAACCTTCTTGATACAACCAGAACTTCAACACCGAGCTAGGCCTCTCGGTGTGGAGGCTTTTGGCTCGGATAACTCAAGAACAAGAAAGAAGAAAAACTCTTCCGCATTTGATTTTTAGTTCAAATCTAATCCTAATTACTATCTTTTTAAGTCCCTTATATATGAAAAAGCCTTAAGTCTGAAGTTTCCTTATTACACAAATGGCCCAAAGGACCAACATATACCTAAGTTGGACCCCCAAAGAATATATTAAATACTTTGGGAAATAAATAGAAAGAAAATGAAGATTTATTAGGTGAATGTCTTCATAAGCGATATGGTCTTCCCTTCCTTGCTTCCCAAGCTTGGCATGGAGTATTTCCAAGCTGAATAACCAGTGGGATAATGTGGAGATGCACTAGATCTTACTGCCTCGTTAAGACCCCTCTAGTAAACCTTATCGGACAAATCGTAATAGGTAAAAGAGTAAAGCTCCTTCTAATGACTTAGGGGTGTTGTTACACTTGTGTGATTGTGAAGACACAATGTCCATGATTCCCAAATCAGGTTCAAGTCAAAGAGCTTCAAAGGTGGTTTAGAAGCTCTCACATGATCCAGATGGCGGGGTGAGCTCAAGCTTCATCAATGGATGTCTTCTTCATATTTCACGGCTAGTCAGCTTCTGGAGATGGTCAGACGTGGACTCGAATTAGGTTTAGTGTCTGGCTGTATAGAGAATCTTGTGGGGACCCAATCCCTTGTATATGCGCGCTTCAGTCCTTCTTTCATACGCGCCTGGGCTGGCAGCCTATCATCCCTTCCCACTTCTAGAATTATCATCCTCATAACATGCCCACGCTCTATATAGAAACGAAATAACCTAGCTGGGTGCTTCTTCTTCAAGGGTTGATCCGGATATGGAGCTGAGAATTGGAGAGGTTCTTAGTCCAATCTTAAGCTGAATAATGGATTGAAGCAGAGGTTTACTGCTAGGAAACCTAGAGAGATGCTCGATCTAGGTTCCAACAATGGAGTGAAGGTGGATTGATGTGGTGAACCACAAAAATTGTGAAAGCTTCTTGATACAACCAGAACTTCAACACCGAGCTAGGCCTCTCGGTGTGGAGGCTTTTGGCTCGGATAACTCAAGAACAAGAAGAAAGAAAAACTCTTCCGCATTTGATTTTTAGTTCAAATCTAATCCCAATTACTGTCTTTATAAGTCCCTTATATATGAAAAAGCCTTAAGTCTGAAGTTTCCTTATTACACAAATGGCCCAAAGGACCAACATATACCTAAGTTGGACCCCCAAAGAATGTATTAAATACTTTGGGAAATAAATAGAAAGAAAATGAAGACTTATTAGCTGAATGTCTTCATAAGGGATATGGTCTTCTCTTCCTTGCTTCCCAAGCTTGGCATGGAGTATTTCCAAGCTGAATAACCAGTGGGATAATGTGGAGATGCACTAGATCTTACTGCCTCGTTACAACCCCTCTGGTAAACCTTATCGGACAAATCGTAGTAGGTAAAAGAGTAAAGCTTCTTCTAATGACTTAGGGGTGTTTTCACACTTGTGTGATTGTGAAGAGACAATGTCCTTGATTCCCAAATCAGGTTCAAGTCAAAGAGCTTCAAAGGTGGTTTAGAAGCTCTCACATGATCCAGATGGCGGGGTGAGCTCAAGCTTCATCCATGGATGTCTTCTTCATATTTCACGGCTAGTCGGCTTCTGGAGATGGTCAGACGTGGACTCGAATTAGGTTTAGTGTTTGGCTTTATAGAGAATCCTCTTGAGACCCAATCCCTTGTATATGCGCGCTTCAGTCCTTCTTTCGTATGCGCCTGGGCTGGCGGCCTATCATCCCTTCCCACTTCTAGAATTATCATCCTCAAAACATGCCCACGCCCTATATAGAAACGAAATAACCTAGCTGGTTGCTTCTTCTTCAAGGGTTGATCCGGATATGGAGTGGAGAATTGGAGAGGTTCTTAGTCTAATCCTAAGCTGAATAATGGATTGAAGCAGAGGTTTACTGCTAGGAAACCTAGAGAGATGCTCGATCTAGGTTCCAACAATGGAGTGAAGGTGGATTGATGTGGTGAACCACAAAAATTGTGAAAGCTTCTTGATACAACCAGAACTTCAACACCGAGCTAGGCCTCTCGGTGTGGAGGCTTTTGGCTCGGATAACTCAAGAACAAGAAAGAAGAAAAACTCTTCCGCATTTGATTTTTAGTTCAAATCTAATCCTAATTACTATCTTTTTAAGTCCCTTATATATGAAAAAGCCTTAAGTCTGAAGTTTCCTTATTACACAAATGGCCCAAAGGACCAACATATACCTAAGTTGGACCCCCAAAGAATATATTAAATACTTTGGGAAATAAATAGAAAGAAAATGAAGACTTATTAGCTGAATGTCTTCATAAGGGATACGGTCTTCTCTTCCTTGCTTCCCAAGCTTGGCATGGAGTATTTCCAAGCTGAATAACCAGTGGGATAAAGTGGAGATGAACTAGATCTTACTGCCTCGTTACAACCCCTCTGGTAAACCTTATCGGACAAATCGTAGTAGGTAAAAGAGTAAAGCTTCTTCTAATGACTTAGGGGTGTTTTCACACTTGTGTGATTGTGAAGACACAATGTCCTTGATTCCCAAATCAGGTTCAAGTCAAAGAGCTTCAAAGGTGGTTTAGAAGCTCTCACATGATCCAGATGGCGGGGTGAGCTCAAGCTTCATCCATGGATGTCTTCTTCATATTTCACGGCTAGTCAGCTTCTGGAGATGGTCAGACGTGGACTCGAATTAGGTTTACTGTCTGGCTGTATAGAGAATCTTGTGGGGACCCAATCCCTTGTATATGCGCGCTTTAGTCCTTCTTTCATACGCGCCTGGGCTGGCGGCCTATCATCCCTTCCCACTTCTAGAATTATCATCCTCAAAACATGCCCACGCCCTATATAGAAACGAAATAACCTAGCTGGGTGCTTCTTCTTCAAGGGTTGATCCGGATATGGAGCTCAGAATTGGAGAGGTTCTTAGTCTAATCCTAAGCTGAATAATGGATTGAAGCAGAGGTTTACTGCTAGGAAACCTAGAGAGATGCTCGATCTAGGTTCCAACAATGGAGTGAAGGTGGATTGATGTGGTGAACCACAAAAATTGTGAAACCTTCTTGATACAACCAGAACTTCAACACCGAGCTAGGCCTCTCGGTGTGGAGGCTTTTGGCTCGGATAACTCAAGAACAAGAAAGAAGAAAAACTCTTCCGCATTTGATTTTTAGTTCAAATCTAATCCTAATTACTATCTTTTTAAGTCCCTTATATATGAAAAAGCCTTAAGTCTGAAGTTTCCTTATTACACAAATGGCCCAAAGGACCAACATATACCTAAGTTGGACCCCCAAAGAATATATTAAATACTTTGGGAAATAAATAGAAAGAAAATGAAGATTTATTAGTTGAATGTCTTCATAAGGGATATGGTCTTCCCTTCCTTGCTTCCCAAGCTTGGCATGGAGTATTTCCAAGCTGAATAACCAGTGGGATAATGTGGAGATGCACTAGATCTTACTGCCTCGTTACAACCCCTCTAGTAAACTTTATAGGACAAATCGTAGTAGGTAAAAGAGTAAAGCTCCTTCTAATGACTTAGGGGTGTTTTCACACTTGTGTGATTGTGAAGACACAATGTCCATGATTCCCAAATCAGGTTCAAGTCAAAGAGCTTCAAAGGTGGTTTAGAAGCTCTCACATGATCCAGATGGCGGGGTGAGCTCAAGCTTCATCCATGGATGTCTTCTTCATATTTCACGGCTAGTCAGCTTCTGGAGATGGTCAGACGTGGACTCGAATTAGGTTTAGTGTCTGGCTGTATAGAGAATCCTGTGGGGACCCAATCCCTTGTATATGCGCGCTTCAGTCCTTCTTTCATACGCGACTGGGCTGGCGGCCTATCATCCCTTCCCACTTCTAGAATTATCATCCTCAAAAAATGCCCACGCCCTATATAGAAACGAAATAACCTAGCTGGGTGCTTCTTCTTCAAGGGTTGATCCGGATATGGAGCTCAGAATTGGAGAGGTTCTTAGTCTAATCCTAAGCTGAATAATGGATTGAAGCAGAGGTTTACTGCTAGGAAACCTAGAGAGATGCTCGATCTAGGTTCCAACAATGGAGTGAAGGTGGATTGTTGTGGTGAACCACAAAAATTGTGAAAGCTTCTTTATACAACCAGAACTTCAACACCGAGCTAGGCCTCTCGGGTTGGAGGCTTTTGGCTCGGATAACTCAAGAACAAGAAGGAAGAAAAACTCTTCCGCATTTGATTTTTAGTTCAAATCTAATCCCAATTACTGTCTTTTTAAGTCCCTTATATATGAAAAAGCCTTAAGTCTGAAGTTTCCTTATTACACAAATGGCCCAAAGGACCAACATATACCTAAGTTGGACTCCCAAAGAATATATTAAATACTTTGGGAAATAAATAGAAAGAAAATGAAGACTTATTAGCTGAATGTCTTCATAAGGGATAGGGTCTTCCCTTCCTTGCTTCCCAAGCTTGGCATGGAGTATATCCAAGCTGAATAACCAGTGGGATAATGTGGAGATGCACTAGATCTTACTGCCTCGTTACAACCCCTCTAGTAAACCTTATCGGACAAATCGTAGTAGGTAAAAGAGTAAAGCTTCTTCTAATGACTTAGGGGTGTTTTCACACTTGTGTGATTGTGAAGAGACAATGTCCTTGATTCCCAAATCAGGTTCAAGTCAAAGAGCTTCAAAGGTGGTTTAGAAGCTCTCACATGATCCAGATGGCGGGGTGAGCTCAAGCTTCATCCATGGATGTCTTCTTCATATTTCACGGCTAGTCGGCTTCTGGAGATGGTCAGACGTGGACTCGAATTAGGTTTAGTGTTTGGCTTTATAGAGAATCCTCTTGAGACCCAATCCCTTGTATATGCGCGCTTCAGTCCTTCTTTCGTATGCGCCTGGGCTGGCGGCCTATCATCCCTTCCCACTTCTAGAATTATCATCCTCAAAACATGCCCACGCCCTATATAGAAACGAAATAACCTAGCTGGTTGCTTCTTCTTCAAGGGTTGATCCGGATATGGAGCTGAGAATTGGAGAGGTTCTTAGTCTAATCTTAAGCTGAATAATGGATTGAAGCAGAGGTTTACTGCTAGGAAACCTAGAGAGATGCTCGATCTAGGTTCCAACAATGGAGTGAAGGTGGATTGATGTGGTGAACCACAAAAATTGTGAAAGCTTCTTGATACAACCAGAACTTCAACACCGAGCTAGGCCTCTCGGTGTGGAGGCTTTTGGCTCGGATAACTCAAGAACAAGAAGGAAGAAAAA
The DNA here is from genome assembly GCA_963922655.1 of Cardamine chenopodiifolia. Taxonomy (NCBI): domain Eukaryota; kingdom Viridiplantae; phylum Streptophyta; class Magnoliopsida; order Brassicales; family Brassicaceae; genus Cardamine; species Cardamine chenopodiifolia. Next base: position 7,616,160 of record OZ000486.1, on the reverse strand, counting down.
CTCTTCCGCATTTGATTTTTAGTTCAAATCTAATCCCAATTACTGTCTTTATAAGTCCCTTATATATGAAAAAGCCTTAAGTCTGAAGTTTCCTTATTACACAAATGGCCCAAAGGACCAACATATACCTAAGTTGGACCCCCAAAGAATATATTAAATACTTTGGGAAATAAATAGAAAGAAAATGAAGACTTATTAGTTGAATGTCTTCATAAGGGATATGGTCTTCCCTTCCTTGCTTCCCAAGCTTGGCATGGAGTATTTCCAAGCTAAATAACCAGTGGGATAATGTGGAGATGCACTAGATCTTACTGCCTCGTTACAACCCCTCTAGTAAACGTTATCGGACAAATCGTAATAGGTAAAAGAGTAAAGCTCCTTCTAATGACTTAGGGGTGTTGTCACACTTGTGTGATTGTGAAGACACAATGTCCATGATTCCCAAATCAGGTTCAAGTCAAAGAGCTTCAAAGGTGGTTTAGAAGCTCTCACATGATCCAGATGGCGGGGTGAGCTCAAGCTTCATCCATGGATGTCTTCTTCATATTTCACGGCTAGTCGGCTTCTGGAGATGGTCAGACGTGGACTAGAATTAGGTTTAGTGTCTGGCTTTATAGAGAATCCTGTGGGGACCCAATCCCTTGTATATGTGCGCTTCAGTCCTTCTTTCGTACGCGCCTGGGCTGGTGGCCTATCATCCCTTCCCACTTCTAGAATTATCATCCTCAAAACATGCCCACACCCTATATAGAAACGAAATAACCTAGCTGGTTGCTTCTTTTTCAAGGGTTGATCCGGATATGGAGCGGAGAATTGGAGAGGTTCTTAGTCTAATCTTAAGCTGAATAATGGATTGAAGCAGAGGTTTACTGCTAGGAAACCTAGAGAGATGCTCGATCTAGATTCCAACAATGGAGTGAAGGTGGATTGATGTGGTGAACCACAAAAATTGTGAAAGCTTCTTGATACAACCAGAACTTCAACACCGAGCTAGGCCTCTCGGTGTGGAGGCTTTTGGCTCGGATAACTCAAGAACAAGAAAGAAGAAAAACTCTTCCGCATTTGATTTTTAGTTCAAATCTAATCCTAATTACTATCTTTTTAAGTCCCTTATATATGAAAAAGCCTTAAGTCTGAAGTTTCCTTATTACACAAATGGCCCAAAGGACCAACATATACCTAAGTTGGACCCCCAAAGAATGTATTAAATACTTTGGGAAATAAATAGAAAGAAAATGAAAACTTATTAGCTGAATGTCTTCGTAAGGGATATGGTCTTCCCTTCCTTGCTTCCCAAGCTTGGCATGGAGTATTTCCAAGCTGAATAACCAGTGGGATAAAGTGGAGATGAACTAGATCTTACTGCCTCGTTACAACCCCTCTGGTAAACCTTATCGGACAAATCGTAGTAGGTAAAAGAGTAAAGCTTCTTCTAATGACTTAGGGGTGTTTTCACACTTGTGTGATTGTGAAGAGACAATGTCCTTGATTCCCAAATCAGGTTCAAGTCAAAGAGCTTCAAAGGTGGTTTAGAAGCTCTCACATGATCCAGATGGCGGGGTGAGCTCAAGCTTCATCCATGGATGTCTTCTTCATATTTCACGGCTAGTCGGCTTCTGGAGATGGTCAGACGTGGACTCGAATTAGGTTTCGTGTCTGGCTGTATAGAGAATCCTGTGGGGACCCAATCCCTTGTATATGCGCGCTTCAGTCCTTCTTTCATACGCGCCTGGGCTGGCGGCCTATCATCCCTTCCCACTTCTAGAATTATCATCCTCAAAACATGCCCACGCCCTATATAGAAACGAAATAACCTAGCTGGTTGCTTCTTCTTCAAGGGTTGATCCGGATATGGAGCTGAGAATTGGAGAGGTTCTTAGTCTAATCTTAAGCTGAATAATGGATTGAAGCAGAGGTTTACTGCTAGGAAACCTAGAGAGATGCTCGATCTAGGTTCCAACAATGGAGTGAAGGTGGATTGATGTGGTGAACCACAAAAATTGTGAAAGCTTCTTGATACAACAAGAACTTCAACACCGAGCTAGGCCTCTCGGTGTGGAGGCTTTTGGCTCGGATAACTCAAGAACAAGAAAGAAGAAAAACTCTTCCACATTTGATTTTTAGTTCAAATCTAATCCTAATTACTGTCTTTTTAAGTCCCTTATATTTGAAAAAGCCTTAAGTCTGAAGTTTTCTTATTACACAAATGGCCCAAAGGACCAACATATACCTAAGTTGGACCCCCAAAGAATATATTAATACTTTGGGAAATAAATATTAATCAAGCTTATCATCAAGGGAGCTTAGGGAAGATGGTTGGATTTGGGTGTCCGTACAAGTCCGTACAAGTCTGTACGGATCCGTACAAGTCCGTACGACCATAGGGAGCCTCCGGAACATTTGAGGAAGCCTTCGAGAGTCTTCTAGAAGCTTGGAAACGTTTGGATCATGCACCAAGCCACTTGAGTGTCCAAGTGCATTGGCACCTTGTCCTTGGTCTTCCTTCTTATCCATCTGGTCAAGGAAGGGGCTGGAAACAGGCTGGCATGGTCAAGGACGCCCAAAGACTACACTCCTATTGGCTGGTTCAAATTAAAGTTAAACCTAGGTTCCCTTGTAATTCTCCTATAAATATGCTATGTATTTCACAAAGATCAATAAGAAATTCTTCTCTAATATTCTACTATGGTGTTTCTTCTAGTTTATCTCAAAATCTCTCATTTATAATCTGTAAAATCTAACATGGTATCAGAGCATTGATCTTGCTCCTATCTATTCCGCTTTATTCTTGGTTATTCTCCATCATTCTCCATCATTTCTCCATCAGTTCTTGTCAATTCTACTCATTCTCCACGTTTTTCTTCTTTATTTTCTCCTTTCTCACGCTGCTAGCTTCATTTCTCTCTGAGAGAAATTCCTCAAATCCATTGGTGCTGAGTTGAGAAAGTTGATAGCTTTGTGATTTTCACTTCATTTTTCTTCCTTTCACGTTGCTAGCCTCATTTCTCTCTGAGAGAAATTCCTCAAATCCATTGGTGCTGAGTTGAGAAAGTTGCTAGCTTTGTGATTAAACACCAAGAAAATCATGGAAAATCTAAAAACCATGATCATTCCGGTTACCCTCAAAGGGAATAATTACTTGCTGTGGGCAAGAACAACTAAGACTGCTTTGTGTGGAAGAGGTTTGTGGAGACACATTGAGATCACACAAAACCTTAAAGAAGACACACAAGATGAAGAAAATGAGACCAAGACCGAGGAGGAAATCAAATGGTTTCAAGAAGACCAAACAGTTTTGGGTCTCCTTCAAAACTCACTAGACCCATCAATCCTAGAGGCATACTCCTATTGTGACACCGCAAAGGAGCTTTGGGATACACTAAAGAATGTCTACGGGAACATCTCCAACTTGACCCGCGTCTTCGAAGTAAAAAGGGCAATCAACAATCTCAATCAAGAGGATCTAGAATTTACTCAACACTTTGGGAAATTTAGATCTCTTTGGGCTGAATTAGAGATGTTACGTCCAAGCACAAAGGATTTTTCAATCATTGAAGAAAGAAGAGAACAAGATAAGGTCTTCGGTTTGCTTCTCACACTCAATCCGACGTTTAACGACCTCATAAAGCATATCTTAAGATCGGAGAAGCTCCCTAGACTTGATGAAGTTTGTGCACAAATTCAAAAGGAACAAGGGTCCTTTGGTCTCTTTAGTGGTAAACAAGAACTCCCAATGGCCAATAAGGGCAATTACCAACCAAATCAAGGCTACAAAGGCAAGAATAGGAAAACATGCGATCATTGCAAGAAGGATGGTCATACAAAGGAGGATTGTTGGATCCTTCATCCACATCTCAAGCCCAAAGATTGGCATCCAAGGGAATTCAAGCCAAGAAAGTTCCAAGCTCATCAAGCACAAGAAACGCCAAGCTCATCAAACTCAACAAAACAACCTCAAACCGAAAGCTTGAAGCAAGGAGATGAGATGGCCATGGTAGCATATTCAAATGACGTGGTGCGCAAGTCAGACTAAGAAGCACTCATTCGATCCATCGCCGCACTAAAGGACTCCGGTATCACATACTTTGCTACTAAACCTAATAAGACTAGTACTTCTCTTGTTATTGATTCTGGAGCTTCTCATCACATGATTAGTAATCCAAATTTGATTAGTAACATTAAAACTGCTAGTGGAAATGTAGTGATTGCTAATGGTGATAGGATACCGGTTAAAGGAATAGGAAGTTTAAAACTATTTGACAAAGAATCTCAAGCGTTCTACATGCCATCTTTCACTTCGAATCTTGTATCGGTTAAGAGAGCTACTACTGATCTTGATGCTTATGCTATCTTTGGGCCTAATAGTTTCCATTTTCAGGATATTAAGACCGGAAGGGTTCTTGGAGAAGGAAACACAAAAGGAGACTTATACATCTTAGAAGATTCTTCAAGCAATCTTACTTTATCAAGTTTTAATTCATGCTTAGCTAGTAGTTCTAATGCAATATGGCACGCTAGATTGGGACATCCTCACTCGCGTGCCTTGGAAATAATATTGCCTAATATTTCGTTTAATAACTCGGTGTGTGAGTCTTGCATTTTAGGAAAACATTGTAAAAGTGTATTTCCTAAGTCCTCTACCATATATGAAAAATGTTTTGATTTGGTCCACTCGGATGTATGGACTTCCCCATGTTTATCAAGAGATAATAATAAGTACTTTGTGACATTCATTGATGAAAAGTCGAAATACACTTGGATCACCTTAATGCCATCTAAAGATAGAGTATTTGACGCTTTCATTAATTTTCAGAACTACATTACTAATCAATTCAAAACAAATGTTAAGGTACTTCGAACGGATAATGGAGGGGAATATACAAGCCACAAATTCAAAGAACACCTAGCTAAGCATGGAATAATCCACCAAACGAGCTGCCCATACACACCTCAACAAAATGGTGTAGCTGAAAGAAAGAATAGACATCTCATGGAAGTAGCTAGAGCTATGATGTTCCATTCCAACTTGCCAAGAAACTTCTGGGGAGATGCAGTCATGACGGCTTGCTATCTTATCAACCGAATTCCAACAAGAGTCCTAAAGGACGTCTCTCCCTTTGAAGTTTTAAATCACAATAAACCCTATATCAATCACTTACGAGTTCTTGGGTGTTTGTGTTTTGTATTTGTCCCAGGTACTCAGAGGGACAAACTAGAAGCCAAAAGCACAAGATGTGTATTCATAGGCTATTCTACCACTCAAAAGGGGTATAAATGCTACGACCCCATCCGGAAGTGTACCCTGGTTTCAAGAGACGTGAAGTTCATAGAAAACCAAGGGTACTTTGACAAGAAACAAAATTGGGATAGTGTTATGTTGAGAATATGGATGTGAAGGTCTGTGCACGTGAAAGGAGAGGGGACAATATCAAAGGGAAAGAGTTAGCATGTATAGCAAGTGTGTTGGAATATGGTGAAAGCTCAGGAGTAAAAAAAGAGAAGGTATACCATGCATTGCACATGAAATAAAACACCAATGAGTAGCTAAGATCAACTAAAATGAGACCAAACAAGAAGTGGAGAAGGAACTGAATTGGTTAGAAGCAGACCAGTTTTTTCTCACTCAGCACAAGTGGAGCAAGTTGCAAAGAGGAGTAGGTGGGAGCAGTTGGGAGAAGCATGGCTCGCCTATACTTGTGTAGAGGTGTTGGTGAGATATTTTTCACTCAATAATTCATGTAAATCGTGCATATATGTGTATGGGATTGTAAGGAAACATAACACACGAAATTATAAACTTCTATTCATCATCTTCATCACTCCTATCTTCTAATCTTCCTCCCTTAAAATCATCTTCATATCCTCTAAAATCTACATGGTATCAGAGCACTTAAGGTCCTAAACAAGATCTTAAACTCATTCATATCTCTCAAACATTTCAAATCACTCTTTTTTTTTCTGTTTCGTGTGTACTATTCACCAAAAATTTCAAGTCATGGAAAGCTCCAAGAATATGGTTCTACCAGTTATTCTCAAGGGGAATAACTATATTTTGTGGTCAAGGACCACAAAGACAGTCCTAAGAGGAAGAGGGCTGTGGGAGTATGTTGATAGCTTGGTGGGAAATGCTGAAGAAGGAAGGGCTGAAGAGGGCAGTATGATGGAGAGGAAGCGGGAGCAAGAAGATGCTCAAGTCTTGGCTGCACTTCAAAGCTCCCTTGAGCCATCTATTCTGGCGGCCTATTCATACTGTGAGAACTCCAAGGAGCTGTGGGAGACGCTCAAGGGAGTTTATGGAGACATCTCAAACATTTCAAGGATCTTTGAGGTGAAGAAGGCATTGAATGACCTTCAGGAGAATGGGAAGGCGTTCAAGGACTTGTTTGGGGAGTTTAGAGGGTTGTGGGCAGAGCTGGAAATGCTTAGACCTACAACAAACGACCCAAAGGAGTTGAATGAGAGGAGAGAGCAAGATCAAGTATTTGGTCTCTTACTCACACTTGATGACTCTTACAAGGGACTCATTCAGCATATCCTTCGATTTGACAAACTTCCAACATTAAATGAAGTGTGTCAACAAGTTCAGAAAGAGGAAGGTGCTAGAGTGTTGTTTAAACCCGCTAGTGAGATGGCGCATGTGGTGCAAAGAAGTTTTGGGCATGGAGAAAGGAGAGCTGTTGAGTGTAGCCATTGTAGGATGAAAGGGCACACTAAGGAGAAGTGCTGGACACTTTACCCGCACTTGAAACCAGCCCGGCTAAGAGGAAATGGCCAGGGAAGTAGTCAAGGCTCTAGGAACTTTGCGGGTGTAACTAGCATGGAAGGAGACCAATTGGTGAGGAAGAGCGATTTGGAGGGCCTCATCAAGAGTATCTCAAAGCTAGCGGAATCTGGTAAGGGTTTCTTTACCTCTAAGGCTAAGAGAAACGTGATAATAGATTCTGGAGCAAGTCATAATATGATTTGTGATGCTAAGTTGCTGGAGAATGTAGAACCGCATAAGGGTAGTGTTAGGATAGCAAACGGGAAAGAAGTTCCAATAGAGGGGGTTGGGGACTTAGAGGTGTTTGGGAAGAGAACTAAAGCCCTATATATCCCAGAATTTACTTCGAATTTGCTATCGGTTCATAAGGCAACTAAGGACTTGAATTGTAAAGTTGTTTTTGGAGTTAATGGTGTTGAGTTTCAGGATAATGAAACCAAAGATGCGATCGGATCAGGGGGTGTGAAAGATGGTCTGTACATATTGAATAAAAAGGATAAAGAGTTGAAAGCGCTTGCGGTCAGTTCGGTTGGATCAAGCCCTTTATGGCATTCTCGCCTTGGTCACCCAAGTCACAAGGTGCTCAGCATGGTCTTGCGCAACCATTCAGTACCCAAGGAGGCGTGTGAAGCATGTATTTTGGGGAAGCATTGTAGGAAAGTGTTTCCAGAATCTACTACTATGTATAAGAAGTCTTTTGAGTTAATACACTCTGATGTATGGTCTGCTCCGTGTACTTCAAGAGATCAATATAAGTACTTTGTTTCCTTCATCGATCAAAAATCAAAGTATACATGGGTAACATTGATGCGCTCTAAGGATCAAGTGCTTGAATCATTTCAGAACTTCTATAACTATGTGCTCAATCAGTATGATACCAAGATTAAGATACTAAGAAGTGATAATGGCGGAGAATACATGAGCATACAGTTTAGGGAGTTTGTGAATGAGAAAGGGATAGTACATCAGACAACTTGCGCCTATACACCTCAACAAAATGGGATAGCAGAGAGGAAGAATAGACATTTGTTAGAAGTGGCTAGGAGCATGATGTTTGATAGGGGAGTTCCTAAGAATCTGTGGGGAGATGCAGTGATGGCGGCAGCTTACTTAATCAACCGCATACCCACTGAAAGCTTGAGTTACAAGTCACCATTTGAAGTTTTGAATGGTGTGAAGCCGAGTATCAGTCACTTGAGAGTCTTTGGGTGTAGATGCTATGTCCTTGTTCCAGAGGCACAAAGAAATAAGTTAGAGCCAAAGAGTATTAAGTGTGTGTTTGTGGGATACTCAAGTACTCAAAAAGGATACAAATGTCTTAACCCGGAGACTAATAGAATGTATGTGTCAAGGGAGGTGCAATTTGAGGAAGAGTATGGTTACTTCGAAAAAAAGAAATGGGAAGACTTAGATGAGATTATGGACTCAAATGCAGATAGAGATCAAGTTCTAAGAAGCATTTGGGAAAGCATAGATGGCCGGGAGAGTGATGATAATGAGCAGAGGGGTGAAGAAGAAGTAGAAGAAAGTGAGCAGCTTCCGATAGTTCTGGATACTTTACCATTAGACTCAGAACTGGTAGAAGAAGAGGAGAGTACAAGAGGTGAGGGGGAGATAGAATCTGAAGAAGTGGAAGAAGTGCAAGCTCCTCAATTAAGAAGAAGCCAAAGGATAAGACACGGACCTGAAAATTGGAAAAATACTAGAGTGTATTACAATGGGATGGCTATGGCTTATCAAGATCACATGGGAACTGATGTTGTGCTTGGGACAAGAGAGGGATGTACTGGGCGTACGGCAGGCTTAGATCCTGATCCTATAGGCGACAGCGTCTCCTTCTTGTCCCTTAAGCATAACACCGCACAAGAAGAGAAGATAGCCATAAGATATCCTATTGAAGAATACTACTCGGTTTCTAATACTCCAGTTGATCATCAGGCATTTCTGAGCACTATTGATAGAAAAGTACCTAATTCTTATGAGGAAGCAAGCATGGACAAGTTATGGGTTGATGCCATGAGGGAAGAGATTGCATCTATGTTGAGAAATAATACTTGGGACTTGACAAAATTGCCTAGTGGGAAGAAACTTGTGGGATGTAGATGGGTGTATACTATCAAATACAAGAGCAATGGTGAAATTGAGAGGTATAAAGCTAGACTAGTGGCAAAAGGATATACACAAGTATATGGAGAAGATTATACTGAAACTTTTGCTCCAGTAGCGAAGTTGCACTCGGTGAGGGTTCTACTATCCATTGCCATTAATCTGTCATGGAATTTGTGGCAAATGGATGTGAGAAACGCTTTCTTACAAGGGGATTTAGAAGAAGAAGTGTTTATGGAACTTCCACAAGGTTATGGAGCAAGTTCAGATCAAGTGTGTAGATTAAAGAAGGCTATATACGGCTTGAAACAATCTCCTAGAGCTTGGTACCAACGGTTAAGCCGGTGCCTGTTGGAGAAAGGGTTTGTAAAATCTGAAGCGGATCACTCTCTCTTTACCAAAAGGAGCAAAAATGGGATAGTTGTGGTGCTTATCTACGTGGATGACATTATTGTTACGGGAAGTGATTGTGAGGAGATGAAACGGACTAAGGAGGATCTAAACTCTATGTTTGATATAAAAGACCTAGGAGAGCTCAAATACTTCCTAGGAATTGAGATGAGCAGAGAGGAAAAGGGAATGTTTATATCGCAAAGGAAGTATGTGATCGACTTACTAAAAGAAACTGGGAAGCTTGGGTGTAAACCGGCTAAGACTCCTATTGAAGAAGGTTACCAAGAAGAGAGCAACGTGGAGATATGGTCTGACATCAAGCAGTACCAAAGGTTAGTTGGTAAACTAATCTATTTGACCATAACAAGGCCAGATATTTGTTTTGCGGTGAATAAAGTAAGTCAACACATGCAAGCGCCAACAACACACCATTGGGAAATGATTGAAAGGATCTTGAGATATCTAAAAGGAAACCCAGGAAGAGGTATTTGGCTAGAGTGTCATGGAAGAGCAGATCTAGAAGCGTTTTGTGATGCGGATTGGGCTGGGGATAGACAAGATAGAAAGTCTACAACCGGTTATTGTACATTCGTAGGTGGGAATCTTGTCACCTGGAGAAGCAAAAAACAAAAGGTAATCTCTCTATCTAGTGCTGAAGCTGAGTATAGAGCAATGAGAGAAGCCACAAAAGAAATGATATGGCTGAAGGCGCTTCTACATGACTTGGGAGTTCAAGAAGACAAACCAATGACATTGTATTGTGATAACCAAGCAGCAATACACATAGCTTCAAACCCGGTGTTTCATGAAAGGACAAAACACATTGAGGTGGATTGTCATTTCATCCGAGACAAGATTCAGGAGGGAGTTGTGGTTCCCAAGTTTGTGAAGAGTGGAGAACAAATGGCGGATATATTTACAAAGGCTACTTCTTCACGCATCTGTGAATACATCCATGGCAAGATCGGCTTAATGGACCCCTACCAGCCTATCTTGAGGGGGAGTGTTGAGAATATGGATGTGAAGGTCTGTGCACGTGAAAGGAGAGGGGACAATATCAAAGGGAAAGAGTTAGCATGTATAGCAAGTGTGTTGGAATATGGTGAAAGCTCAGGAGTAAAAAAAAAGAAGGTATACCATGCATTGCACATGAAATAAAACACCAATGAGTAGCTAAGATCAACTAAAATGAGACCAAACAAGAAGTGGAGAAGGAACTGAATTGGTTAGAAGCAGACCAGTTTTTTCTCACTCAGCACAAGTGGAGCAAGTTGCAAAGAGGAGTAGGTGGGAGCAGTTGGGAGAAGCATGGCTCGCCTATACTTGTGTAGAGGTGTTGGTGAGATATTTTTCACTCAATAATTCATGTAAATCGTGCATATATGTGTATGGGATTGTAAGGAAACATAACACACGAAATTATAAACTTCTATTCATCATCTTCATCACTCCTATCTTCTAATCTTCCTCCCTTAAAATCATCTTCATATCCTCTAAAATCTACATGTTAAAGACCTAGCCCGTTCTCCTTCAGATAGAACCTCCAGCTTAGAGTTCTTACTCAATCATTTGGGAAATCCGGCTCCAAGAGACTCTCATCAAGAGCAACCAGATCATCAGCCACAAGAAGGACCAAATTCTGAAAATAACAATGAAGAAGAAGCAAACAACTTGGATAATGGTAATCAAGACCAAGCTCATCATGAAGAAGAATCCACTGGAGGAATGGAGCCAGTGGTTAGTCAAGACCATGAGAGTGAAGAAATTAGTGCTCCTCAGCTTAGAAGAAGTACAAGGCTGAAGTATGGACCAGATCATTGGAAACAAACAAGGGTCTATTACAACAGCCAAGCCGTGGCTCATCCTCTCCAAGCGGTTTGTTCTCTTGCCCTCTTGCCATCAGAACACAAAGCATTCCTTGGAAAGATTGATCAACACCAAATTCCGAGCTCCTATGAAGAAGCAAAAGAACACAAAGAATGGTTAGCTGCTGTGGATGCTGAGATAGGGGCAATGGATAAGAATCATACTTGGGATGAAACTGAGCTTCCAAAGGGAAAGAAGGCAGTAAGTTCCAAGTGGGTATTTACAATCAAATATCAATCTAATGGGGAGATTGAGCGGTACAAAGCCAGATTGGTAGCCAGAGGTTTCACCCAGACATATGGAGCTGATTATACCGATACTTTTGCGCCAGTGGCAAAGCTTCACACAGTTAGGGTCATCTTGTCCTTAGCCACAAATCTATCATGGGATCTATGGCAAATGGACGTGAAGAATGCCTTTCTTCAAGGAGAATTGGAAGAAAGAAGTGTACATGACTCCACCACCCGGATTAGAACACTCAATCAGCCCCGGAAAAGTCCTAAGGTTAAGAAAGGCAATTTATGGTCTAAAGCAATCACCAAGGGCCTGGTATCATAAACTGAGCTTCACTCTTGTTGCTGGAGGATTTAGCTGGTCAGAAGCCGACCATACCTTGTTCACTCACCAGAGCTCCGGTGGGCTTATTGTGGTATTGGTTTATGTGGATGACTTGATCATCTCTGGTAGTAATCAAGTTGGGATTCAAGAAACCAAATCCTTCCTTAAGTCTGTTTTTGATATCAAGGACTTGGGAGAGCTTAAGTATTTTCTAGGGATAGAGATATGCCGATCCTCAGAAGGCCTATTTCTATCACAAAGGAAATATTATCTTGATTTATTGCAGGAGACAAGAAAGTTAGGATCCAAACCAGCTAAGACCCCACTTGAAGATGGCTACAAGGTCAAGAGAAAGGGGGAGAAAGAAGATGATCCACTTGACAAGCCATTTGAAGACCCAGCACAATATCGGCGCCTAGTTGGTAAGCTCATCTATTTGACTATTACACGGCCTGACTTATGTTTTGCTGTGAATCAGGTTAGCCAACATATGAAGGAACCAACCGTGCATCATTGGAACATGGTGGAAAAAATATTGAGATACATCAAAGGTTCACCGGGCCAAGGAATTTGGATGCGGAAGAATGGCAACCCTGAGATAGTTGGATACTGCGATGCGGACTATGCGGGAGACACTATGGATAAGAAGTCTACAACTGGCTATTGTACTTTCATTGGAGGCAATCTAATAACTTGGAAGTCTAAGAAGCAAAAGGTTATGTCATGCTCAAGTGCGGAGTCAGAATATAGAGCAATGAGGAAGCTAACAAATGAATTAGTTTGGTTGAAGGCTCTTCTCAAGGATCTTGGCATAGAAACTTCAAGTCCCATCACAATGCATTGTGACAATCAGGCAGCCATTCATATAGCAACCAATCCAGTATTTCACGAGAGGACCAAGTACATTGAGATTGACTGCCACAAAGTTAGAGAGAAAATCATAGAAGGAGTGATACTTCCATGTTACACCAAGAGTGAAGACCAGTTGGCTGACATCTTCACCAAGGCTGCTAGCCTCAAAGTTTGCAACCACTGTTGAATAATGAGAGAATACATTAGCTTAAGACCCAAAGAAGAGAAGAGGCCTTATTCAACATATGCAAGCCCATTAAGAAGTCTTCTAGAACGGTGAAGACTTTGGGTGCACAAGTGGGTGTCTCGGGAAGTGTGAAAAGGAAGGAGATGTGTTTGAATTTCAAATAAGAGATTGGAGGGAAATTGAATGTTGTGAAACCCTTCTTCACCTCCTAATTTCGTGGCTTTCCTCTATATATACATGTTGTACACCCTTTGTAACATTCACTCAATTCTAATGGAAACTTCTCTTTATCTCTCATTCTATTGTTTCTCTTTCAAGCACTCTCAAACTCTCTAATCTTCTATTCCGCAAATTCAACATGGTATCAGAGCAAGGTTCTTAACTAAATCAAGCTCTTGTTATCCCATTTTCAAATCTCTTCCTTTAAAATTCTGGGAATATTCTTTGTCAATCCTTTTTCACTCTGAGATTTAGTCCTCAAAGTCATTGACTCTTGAGTTGTGAAAAGGCTGAAAAAGTGTATTTCTTGAAGGTTCTCTAAAATTTTCTTTTTCACTCTAAAATTCTGGGAATACTCTTTGTCAATCCTTTTTCACTCTGAGACTTAGTCCTCAAAGTCATTGACTCTTGAGTTGTGAAAAGGCTGGAAAAGTGTATTTATTGAAGCTTCTCTAATATTTTCTTGAGAAAATCTCTTAATCCTCTGGTTAATAGAATTATCCGGTGAATAAATCTTGAAACACCATGGAAAATTCTAAACCAATTGTTATTCCAGTCATCTTGAAGGGTGTCAACTATTTGCTGTGGTCAAGAATGATAAGAACAGCCCTATGTGGTCGTGGGCTTTGGAGCCATGTCTTGAAAGGCCAAAATCCAAAAGATGGAGAAGAAGCCATCAGTAATTATGAAGATAAGTGGTTCCAAGAGGACCAAATGGTGCTCGGAATCATCCAGAACTCTCTTGAAGCATCCATCCTTGAAGCCTACTCCTACTATGAAAATGCAAAGGAATTGTGGGATACTCTTTAAACCGTGTATGGGAATACTTCAAACTTGAGCAGAATCTATGAAGTCAAGAAGGCTATCAATGATCTAAGCCAAGAAGATTTGGAGTTTACAAAGCACTTTGGCAAATTCAGATCATTGTGGGCTGAACTAGAAATGTTAAGGCCAAGCACGATTGATCCTTTGGTGTTAAATGAGAGGCGCGAACAAGACAAGGTCTTTGGTCTGCTATTGACCTTAAATCCAACTTACAAGGATCTCATTAAGCACCTCCTTAGGGCATACAATCTCCCCAGCCTAGATGAAGTGTGCTCCAAGATACAAAAGGAGCAAGGATCTCATGGTCTATTTGGGGGAAAGGGAGAGCTGGTTATGGCTAACAAAGTAGAGCTGGGAGACGCCAACAAAGGATTTTACAAACCGTTGGGATCAAACCAGAACAAGAAAGTGGGATCAAATGCAATTTGTGAGCATTGCAAGAAAGAGGGGCACACAAAGGAAAAATGCTGGAAGCTCCATCCTCATCTAAAACCAAGCTGGTGGAAGGAACCAAGAGCTAATGTCTCCCAAGAAGTGGCTGGGAATCAGGCTGGGACATCCAAGAGGGCTGAAGAAGGAGAAATGAGAGCTTTGGTGCCATATCAACAAGAATCTGAATTTGTGAGGAAATCAGATTTGGAAGCTCTCATCAAAGCCTTGAAAGAGGCTGGTAGGTCTGGTATGGTTTCTGGAAACTCTCTTCATGCTCAAAACATTTCAAAGCCTTTGATTGTAGATTCTGGTGCATCACATCATATGATAAGTGATGCACATCTAATGAGTAACATAAAACCGGCTGTAGGTAATGTCATTATAGCAAATGGAGATAGTATTCCAATTGATGGAGTAGGAAATCTTAGGTTATTTGGAAAAGATTCAAACGCTTTCTACATGCCTAAGTTTACTTCAAATTTGTTATCCGTAAAGAAAGTTACATCTGATTTGAATTGTTATGCTATATTTGGTCCTAATGATGTACACTTTCAGGATATTGAGACCATGAATCTACTCGGAAAAGGAGTAGCAAAGGAGGAGCTGTATGTTCTGAAAATAACAAGCCGGACTCCAATTTATTTTGTAGTTTTAGTCTGAATGTTTCTAATGTTAGTAGTTCAATTTGGCATGCAAGGCTAGGTCATCCGCACTCTAGAGCATTAGAACTATTGTTGCCTAGGATTTCTTTCAAAAATGATGAATGTGAAGCTTGTATACTTGGCAAACATTGTAAATCTGTGTTTTCCAAGTCTCCAACTATCTATGAAAAGTGTTTTGATTTAATTCATTCTGATGTTTGGACCTCACCATGTGAATCTAGAGAACATCATAAATACTTTGTCACCTTTATAGATGAAAAATCAAAATATACATGGCTAACACTTCTTCCATCCAAAGATAGAGTTCTAGAAGCATTTAGAAATTTTCAAGCATATGTGACTAACCATTATAATGCCAAGATTAAAATTTTTAGATCAGATAATGGTGGAGAGTACACAAGCCATGCCTTCAAACAACACTTAGCAAACCATGGGATAGTCCATCAAACCAGCTGCCCATACACTCCTCAGCAAAATGGAGTTGCTGAAAGAAAGAATAGGCACTTAATGGAAGTGGCCCGGTCTATGATGTTCCACACAAGTGTTCCCAAGAGATTTTGGGGAGATGCTGTGGTTTCAGCATGCTATTTGATCAACCGAATGCCAACAAAAATTTTGGATGATCACTCTCCATTTGAGGTATTAAACAACTCTAAACCCGCCATTAACCACTTACGTGTGTTTGGGTGTGTTTGTTTTGTATTAATCCCAGGAGAACAAAGAAACAAGTTGGAAGCTAAAAGTGTGAAGAGCATGTTCATTGGATACTCCACAACACAAAAAGGTTACAAATGCTTTGTTCCGGAAACAAGGAAGATTCTAGTCTCAAGGGACGTGAAGTTTGTTGAAACGAAAGGGTTCTATGATGAGAAGAACTGGAAAGAATTGGAGAATCTATCATCCTCATCATCAGACCGAGCTAGCAATTTGAGAAAAATCTTGGAGAACCTTGGATTACATCAGCCAGAAGCTAGTATAAGCACATCTCAATCAAATGAAGAAACTATACCCTTTGATCCTGAGGGAGGCAATAAACAAGAGGATCCAGTAGTGGCTCAACAAGACTCAACAATTCATGATCAAAATGAATCAGAAGTTCGCAATGAAGTGGTTCATGATCAAAGTGAAGAGAGTCCGGAAAGTCAAGAAGAAGCTCAAACCTCAGATTCTGACTTTGAAGGGCCAGAACCTCAAGTTCAATATCAAGAAGGGGGTTTAAGGAGAAGTACAAGACAAAGGTTTGGACCAGACATTGGAAGCAAACCCGAGTGTACTACAACAACAAGGCAGTTGCTCATCCCATTCAAGCTGTTTGCACTCTAGCTCATTTCCCATTGGAACATCAAGCCTACATGGGCAAGTTGGATGAAGCTGAGATTCCAACAAGCTATGAAGAAGCCAAGGAGCTTAAAGTATGGAGAGATGCTGTTGGTGAAGAAAAGAAAGCTATGGAAATTAACCACACTTGGGATGAAGCTGAACTGCCAAAAGGGAAGAAGGCCGTAAGCTCTAGATGGATATTCACTATCAAGTATAGAAGTGATGGAGAAATAGAGCGTTACAAGGCTAGGCTGGTGGCTAGAGGATTCACTCAAACCTATGGAGAGGACTACCTTGACACATTTGCACCTGTGGCAAAACTTCATACGGTAAGAGTTATTTTATCCTTAGCTACTAACTTGAAATGGGATCTTTGGCAGATGGACGTCAAGAATGCATTCTTGCAAGGGGAACTAGAGGATGAAGTCTACATGACTCCACCACCAGGCTTGGAGGAGTCAATTGCACCAGGAAAGGTGTTGAGACTCAAGAAAGCAATCTATGGACTGAAGCAATCTCCTCGAGCATGGTACCACAAGTTGAGTACAACACTCAAGAGTAAAGGCTTCAAGAAGTCCGAGGCAGATCATACACTTTTCACCTTGCAAAGCCAAGAAGGTATTGTAGTCATTCTCATTTATGTGGATGATATTATCATCTCTGGGAATGACAAGGTAGGTATTAAAGATACAAAAGCATATTTAAAATCTGTATTTGATATTAAAGATCTTGGAGAGTTGAAATATTTTCTAGGGATTGAAGTCTATAGGTCCAATGAAGGACTCTTCTTATCCCAAAGGAAGTACACTCTTGATCTATTGGCTGGGGCAGGAAAGGTAGGAGCCAAACCAGCAAAGACTCCCTTAGAAGAAGGATACAAAGTCATACGAGAGGGGGAGCTTGAAGATAAACCTTTTGAAGATGTCAAGCAATATCGGAGAATGGTTGGTAAGTTGATTTATCTTACCATAACTCGTCCTGATTTGTGTTTTGCTGTGAACCAGGTGAGCCAACATATGCAAGCTCCAAAAGTGCATCATTGGAACATGGTGGATCGGATCCTCAAATATCTCAAAGGAGCTCCAGGTCAAGGCATTTGGATGGGTTGCAACAAAAGCACAGAAATTGTGGGTTATTGTGATGCTGACTGGGCTGGAGACAAAACGGATAGAAGATCCACCACTGGGTATTGCACATTCATTGGAGGTAACCTGGTCACTTGGAAGAGCAAGAAACAAAAGGTTGTGTCATGTTCAAGTGCTGAAGCTGAGTATAGAGCAATGAGGAAGCTCACAAATGAGCTAACATGGCTGAAAGCTCTTCTCAAGGATTTGGGCATTGAATCGGCAGATCCAATCACAATGCATTGTGACAACCAAGCTGTTATTCACATTGCGTCCAACTCAGTGTTCCATGAGAGGACAAAGCATATTGAAGTGGATTGTCACAAGGTGCGAGAGATGGTGGAGAAAAGGGTCATTCTTCCATGCTTTACAAGGAGTTCAGAACAATTGGCAGACATTTTTACCAAGGCAGCGAGTTTAAAAGTGTGTGAGTTCATCCATTCAAAGCTTGGACTCATAGATATGTCTCGGCCGTGATTTCCTTAGCCATGGAGTCCACACTCTTTTTCCCTTAGTATGGTTTTGTCCCATGAGGTTTTCCATACTAAGGTTTTTAATGAGGTGGGTCATCATGGTTCCAAGCTTAACCTTTGATTTCTCTACGGTTAAGCTTGAGGGGGAGTGTTGAATAATGAGAGAACACATTAGCTTAAGACCCAAAGAAGAGAAGAGGCATTATTCAACATATGCAAGCCCATTAAGAAGTCTTCTAGAACGGTGAAGACTTTGGGTGCACAAGTGGGTGTCTCGGGAAGTGTGAAAAGGAAGGAGATGTGTTTGAATTTCAAATAAGAGATTGGAGGGAAATTGAATGTTGTGAAACCCTTCTTCACCTCCTAATTTCGTGGCTTTCCTCTATATATACATGTTGTACACCCTTTGTAACATTCACTCAATTCTAATGGAAACTTCTCTTTATCTCTCATTCTATTGTTTCTCTTTCAAGCACTCTCAAACTCTCTAATCTTCTATTCCGCAAATTCAACAACCACATCCATAGCAAACTTGGGTTAGTAGACCTTACTCATCCTTGATAATACTTGCCTGTTCCGGGAAGACCACACTCTTTTTCCCTTACTAAGGTTTTGTCCCACTGGGTTTTCCTTGGTAAGGTTTTTAATGAGGTGGTAGTCCCGGTTCCCAAACTTAGCCTTTATTCCAACACTCCGGCTAAGTTTGAGGGGGAGTATTAATCAAGCTTATCATCAAGGGAGCTTAGGGAAGATGGTTGGATTTGGGTGTCCGTACAAGTCCGTACGGATCCGTACAAGTCTGTACGGATCCGTACAAGTCCGTACGGATCCGTACAAGTCCGTACAAGTCTGTACGGATCCGTACAAGTCCGTACGACCATAGGGCACCTTCGAGAGTCTTCTAGAAGCTTGGAAACGTTTGGATCATGCACCAAGCCACTTGAGTGTCCAGGTGCATTGGCACCTTTTCCTTGGTCTTCCTTCTTATCCATTTGGTCAAGGAAGGGGCTGGAAACAGGCTGGCATGGTCAAGGACGCCCAAAGACTACACTCCTATTGGCTGGTTCAAATTAAAGTTAAACCTAGGTTCCCTTGTAATTCTCCTATAAATATGCTATGTATTTCACAAAGATCAATAAGAAATTCTTCTCTAATATTCTACTATGGTGTTTCTTCTAGTTTATCTCAAAATCTCTCATTTATAATCTCTAAAATCTAACAATAAATAGAAAGAAAATGAAGACTTATTAGCTGAATGTCTTCATAAGGGATAGGGTCTTCCCTTCCTTGCTTCCCAAGCTTGGCATTGAGTATTTCCAAGCTGAATAACCAGTGGGATAATGTGGAGATGCACTAGATCTTACTGCCTCGTTACAACCCCTCTAGTAAACCTTATCGGACAAATCATAGTAGGTAAAAGAGTAAAGCTCCTTCTAATGACTTAGGGGTGTCTTCACACTTGTGTGATTGTGAAGACACAATGTCCATGATTCCCAAATCAGGTTCAAGTCAAAGAGCTTCAAAGGTGGTTTAGAAGCTCTCACATGATCCAGATGGCGGGGTGAGCTCAAGCTTCATCCATGGATGTCTTCTTCATATTTCACGGCTAGTCGGCTTCTGGAGATGGTCAGACGTGGACTCGAATTAGGTTTAGTGTCTGGCTTTATAGAGAATCCTCTGGGGACCCAATCCCTTGTATATGCGCGCTTCAGTCCTTCTTTCGTACGCGCTTGGGCTGGCGGCCTATCATCCCTTCCAACTTCTAGAATTAACAACCTCAAAACATGCCCACGTCCTATATTGAAATGAAATAACCTAGCTGGTTGCTTGTTCTTCAAGGGTTGATCCAGATATGGAGCTGAGAATTGGAGAGGTTCTCAGTCTAATCTTAAGCTGAATAATGGATTGAAGCAGAGGTTTACTGCTAGGAAACCTAGAGAGATGCTCGATCTAGGTTCCAACAATGGAGTGAAGGTGGATTGATGTGGTGAACCACAAAAATTGTGAAAGCTTCTTAATACAACAAGAACTTCAACACCGAGCTTGGCCTCTCGGTGTGGAGGCTTTTGGCTCGGATAACTCAAGAACAAGAAAGAAGAAAAACTCTTCCGCATTTGATTTTTAGTTTAACTCTAATCCTAATTACTGTCTTTTTAAGTCCCTTATATATGAAAAGCCTTAAGTCTGAAGTTTCCTTATTACACAAATGGTCCAAAGGACCAACATATACCTAAGTTGGACCCCCAAAGAATGTATTAAATACTTTGGGAAATAAATAGAAAGAAAATGAAGACTTATTAGCTGAATGTCTTCATAAGGGATATGGTCTTCCCTTCCTTGCTTCCCAAGCTTGGCATGGAGTATTTCGAAGCTGAATAACCAGTGGGATAAAGTGGAGATGAACTAGATCTTACTGCCTCGTTACAACCCCTCTGGTAAACCTTATCGGACAAACCGTAGTAGGTAAAAGAGTAAAGCTCCTTCTAATGACTTAGGGGTGTCTTCACACTTGTGTGATTGTGAAGACACAATGTCCTTGATTCCCAAATCAGGTTCAAGTCAAAGAGCTTCAAAGGTGGTTCAGAAGCTCTCACATGATCCAGATGGCGGGGTGAGCTCAAGCTTCATCCATGGATGTCTTCTTCATATTTCACGGCTAGTCGGCTTCTGGAGATGGTCAGACGTGGACTCGAATTAGGTTTAGTGTCTGGCTTTATAGAGAATCCTCTGGGGACCCAATCCCTTGTATATGCGCGCTTCAGTCCTTCTTTCGTACGCGCCTGGGCTGGCGGCCTATCATCCCTTCCCACTTCTAGAATTAACAACCTCAAAACATGCCCACGCCCTATATTGAAAAGAAATAACCTAGCTGGTTGCTTCTTCTTCAAGGGTTGATCCGGATATAGAGCTGAGAATTGGAGAGGTTCTCAGTCTAATCTTAAGCTGAATAATGGATTGAAGCAGAGGTTTACTGCTAGGAAACCTAGAGAGATGCTCGATCTAGGTTCCAACAATGGAGTGAAGGTGGATTGATGTGGTGAACCACAAAAATTGTGAAAGCTTCTTGATACAACAAGAACTTCAACACCGAGCTTGGCCTCTCGGTGTGGAGGCTTTTGGCTCGGATAACTCAAGAACAAGAAAGAAGAAAAACTCTTCCGCATTTGATTTTTAGTTCAAATCTAATCCTAATTACTGTCTTTTTAAGTCCCTTATATATGAAAAGCCTTAAGTCTGAAGTTTCCTTATTACACAAATGGCCCAAAGGACCAACATATACCTAAGTTGGACCCCCAAAGAATGTATTAAATACTTTGGGAAATAAATAGAAAGAACATGAAGACTTATTAGCTGAATGTCTTCATAAGGGATATGGTCTTCCCTTCCTTGCTTCCCAAGCTTGGCATGGAGTATTTCGAAGCTGAATAACCAGTGGGATAAAGTGGAGATGAACTAGATCTTACTGCCTCGTTACAACCCCTCTGGTAAACCTTATCGGACAAACCGTAGTAGGTAAAAGAGTAAAGCTCCTTCTAATGACTTAGGGGTGTCTTCACACTTGTGTGATTGTGAAGACACAATGTCCTTGATTCCCAAATAAGGTTCAAGTCAAAGAGCTTCAAAGGTGGTTTAGAAGCTCTCAGATGATCCAGATGGCGGGGTGAGCTCAAGCTTCATCCATGGATGTCTTCTTCATATTTCACAGCTAGTCGGCTTCTGGAGATGGTCAGACGTGGACTCGAATTAGGTTTAATGTCAGGCTGTATAGAGAATCCTGTGGGGACCCAATCCCTTGTATATGCGCGCTTCAGTCCTTCTTTCGTACGCGCCTGGGCTGGCGGCCTATCATCCCTTCCCACTTCTAGAATTATCATCCTCAAAACATGCCCACGCCCTATATAGAAACGAAACAACCTAGCTGGTTGCTTCTTCTTCAAGGGTTGCTCCGGATATGGAGCTGAGAATTGGAGAGGTTCTCAGTCTAATCTTAAGCAGAATAATGGATTGAAGCAGAGGTTTACTGCTAGGAAACCAAGAGAGATGCTCGATCTAGGTTCCAATAATGGAGTGAAGGTGGATTGATGTGGTGAACCACAAAAATTGTGAAAGCTTCTTGATACAACCAGAACTTCAACACCGAGCTAGGCTCTCGGTGTGGAGGCTTTTGGCTCGGATAACTCAAGAACAAGAAAGAAGAAAGACTATTCCGCATTTGATTTTTAGTTTAACTCTAATCCTAATTACTGTCTTTTTAAGTCCCTTATATATGAAAAAGCCTTAAGTCTGAAGTTTCCTTATTACACAAATGGCCCAAAGGACCAACATATACCTAAGTTGGACCCCCAAAGAATGTATTAAATAATTTGGGAAATAAATAGAAAGAAAATGAAGATTTATTAGCTGAATGTCTTCATAAGGGATAGGGTCTTCCCTTCCTTGCTTCCCAAGCTTGGCATGGAGTATATCCAAGCTGACTAACCAGTGGGATAATGTGGAGATGCACTAGATCTTACTGCCTCGTTACAACCCCTCTAGTAAACCTTATCGGACAAATCGTAATAGGTAAGAGAGTAAAGCTCCTTCTAATGACTTAGGGGTGTTGTCACACTTGTGTGATTGTGAAGACACAATGTCCATGATTCCCAAATAAGGTTCAAGTCAAAGAGCTTCAAAGGTGGTTTAGAAGCTCTCACATGATCCAGATGGCGGGGTGAGCTCAAGCTTCATCAATGGATGTCTTCTTCATATTCCACGGGTAGTCAGCTTCTGGAGATGGTCAGACGTGGACTCGAATTAGGTTTAGTGTCTGGCTGTATAGAGAATCCTGTGGGGACCCAATCCCTTGTATATGCGCGCTTCAGTCCTTCTTTCGTACGCGCCTGGGCTGGCGGCCTATCATCCCTTCCCACTTCTAGAATTATCATCCTCAAAACATGCCCACGCCCTATATAGAAACGAAATAACCTAGCTGGGTGCTTCTTCTTCAAGGGTTGATCCGGATATGGAGCTGAGAATTGGAGAGGTTCTTAGTCTAATCTTAAGCTGAATAATGGATTGAAGCAGAGGTTTACTGCTAGGAAACCTAGAGAGATGCTCGATCTAGGTTCCAACAATGAAGTGAAGGTGGATTGATGTGGTAAACCACAAAAATTGTGAAAGCTTCTTGATACAACAAGAACTTCAACACCGAGCTAGGCCTCTCGGTGTGGAGGCTTTTGGCTCGGATAACTCAAGAACAAGAAAGAAGAAAAACTCTTCCGCATTTGATTTTTAGTTCAAATCTAATCCTAATTACTCTCTTTTTAAGTCCTTTATATATGAAAAAGCTTTAAGTCTGAAGTTTCCTTATTACTCAAATGGCCCAAAGGACCAACATATACCTAAGTTGGACCCCCAAAGAATATATTAAATACTTTGGGAAATAAATAGAAAGAAAATGAAGACTTATTAGCTGAATGTCTTCATAAGGGATAGGGTCTTCCCTTCCTTGCTTCCCAAGCTTGGCATTGAGTATTTCCAAGCTGAATAACCAGTGGGATAATGTGGAGATGCACTAGATCTTACTGCCTCGTTACAACCCCTCTAGTAAACCTTATCGGACAAATCATAGTAGGTAAAAGAGTAAAGCTCCTTCTAATGACTTAGGGGTGTCTTCACACTTGTGTGATTGTGAAGACACAATGTCCATGATTCCCAAATCAGGTTCAAGTCAAAGAGCTTCAAAGGTGGTTTAGAAGCTCTCACATGATCCTGTTGAATTTGCGGAATAGAAGATTAGAGAGTTTGAGAGTGCTTGAAAGAGAAACAATAGAATGAGAGATAAAGAGAAGTTTCCATTAGAATTGAGTGAGTGTTACAAAGGGTGTACAACATGTATATATAGAGGAGAGCCACGAAATTAGGAGGTGAAGAAGGGTTTCACAACATTCAATTTCCCTCCAATCTCTTATTTGAAATTCAAACACATCTCCTTCCTTTTTACACTTCCCGAGACACCCACTTGTGCACCCAAAGTCTTCACCCTTCTAGAAGACTTCTTAATGGGCTTGCATATGTTGAATAAGGCCTCTTCTCTTCTTTGGGTCTTAAGCTAATGTGTTCTCTCATTATTCAACACTCCCCCTCAAGTTTAACCGTAGAGAAATCAAAGGTTAAGCTTGGAACCATGATGACCCACCTCATTAAAAACCTTAGTATGGAAAACCTCATGGGACAAAACCATACTAAGGGAAAAAGAGTGTGGACTCCATGGCTAAGGAAATCACGGCCGAGACATATCTATGAGTCCAAGCTTTGAATGGATGAACTCACACACTTTTAAACTCGCTGCCTTGGTAAAAATGTCTGCCAATTGTTCTGAACTCCTTGTAAAGCATAGAAGAATGACCCTTTTCTCCACCATCTCTCGCACCTTGTGACAATCCACTTCAATATGCTTTGTCCTCTCATGGAACACTGAGTTGGACGCAATGTGAATAGCAGCTTGGTTGTCACAATGCATTGTGATTGGATCTGCCGATTCAATGCCCAAATCCTTGAGAAGAGCTTTCAGCCATGTTAGCTCATTTGTGAGCTTCCTCATTGCTCTATACTCAGCTTCAGCACTTGAACATGACACAACCTTTTGTTTCTTGCTCTTCCAAGTGACCAGGTTACCTCCAATGAATGTGCAATACCCAGTGGTGGATCTTCTATCCGTTTTGTCTCCAGCCCAGTCAGCATCACAATAACCCACAATTTCTGTGTTTTTGTTGCAACCCATCCAAATGCCTTGACCTGGAGCTCCTTTGAGATATTTGAGGATCCGATCCACCATGTTCCAATGATGCACTTTTGGAGCTTGCATATGTTGGCTCACCTGGTTCACAGCAAAACACAAATCAGGACGAGTTATGGTAAGATAAATCAACTTACCAACCATTCTCCGATATTGCTTGACATCTTCAAAAGGTTTATCTTCAAGCTCCCCCTCTCGTATGACTTTGTATCCTTCTTCTAAGGGAGTTTTTGCTGGTTTGGCTCCTAGCTTTCCTGCCCCAGCCAATAGATCAAGAGTGTACTTCCTTTGGGATAAGAAGAGTCCTTCATTGGACCTATAGACTTCAATCCCTAGAAAATATTTCAACTCTCCAAGATCTTTAATATCAAATACAGATTTTAAATATGCTTTTGTATCTTTAATACCTACCTTGTCATTCCCAGAGATGATAATATCATCCACATAAATGAGAATGACTACAATACCTTCTTGGCTTTGCAAGGTGAAAAGTGTATGATCTGCCTCGGACTTCTTGAAGCCTTTACTCTTGAGTGTTGTACTCAACTTGTGGTACCATGCTCGAGGAGATTGCTTCAGTCCATAGATTGCTTTCTTGAGTCTCAACACCTTTCCTGGTGCAATTGAGTCCTCCAAGCCTGGTGGTGGAGTCATGTAGACTTCATCCTCTAGTTCCCCTTGCAAGAATGCATTCTTGACGTCCATCTGCCAAAGATCCCATTTCAAGTTAGTAGCTAAGGATAAAATAACTCTTACCGTATGAAGTTTTGCCACAGGTGCAAATGTGTCAAGGTAGTCCTCTCCATAGGTTTGAGTGAATCCTCTAGCCACCAGCCTAGCCTTGTAACGCTCTATTTCTCCATCACTTCTATACTTGATAGTGAAGATCCATCTAGAGCTTACGGCCTTCTTCCCTTTTGGTAGTTCAGCTTCATCCCAAGTGTGGTTGATTTCCATAGCTTTCTTTTCTTCACCAATAGCATCTCTCCATACTTTAAGCTCCTTGGCTTCTTCATAGGTTGTTGGAATCTCAGCTTCATCTAACTTGCCCATGTAGGCTTGATGTTCCAATGGGAAATGAGCTAGAGTGCAAACAGCTTGAATGGGATGAGCAACTGCCTTGTTGTTGTAGTACACTCGGGTTTGCTTCCAATGTTCTGGTCCAAACCTTTGTCTTGTACTTCTCCTTAAACCCCCTTCTTGATATTGAACTTGAGGTTCTGGCCCTTCAAAGTCAGAATCTGAGGTTTGAGCTTCTTCTTGACTTTCCGGACTCTCTTCACTTTGATCATGAACCGCTTCATTGCGAACTTCTGATTCATTTTGATCATAAATTGTTGAGTCTTGTTGAGCCACTACTGGATCCTCTTGTTTATTGCCTCCCTCAGGATCAAAGGGTATAGTTTCTTCATTTGATTGAGATGTGCTTGTACTAGCTTCTGGCTGATGTAATCCAAGGTTCTCCAAGATTTTTCTCAAATTGCTAGCTCGGTCTGATGATGAGGATGATAGATTCTCCAATTCTTTCCAGTTCTTCTCATCATAGAACCCTTTCGTTTCAACAAACTTCACGTCCCTTGAGACTAGAATCTTCCTTGTTTCCGGAACAAAGCATTTGTAACCTTTTTGTGTTGTGGAGTATCCAATGAACATGCTCTTCACACTTTTAGCTTCCAACTTGTTTCTTTGTTCTCCTGGGATTAATACAAAACAAACACACCCAAACACACGTAAGTGGTTAATGGCGGGTTTAGAGTTGTTTAATACCTCAAATGGAGAGTGATCATCCAAAATTTTTGTTGGCATTCGGTTGATCAAATAGCATGCTGAAACCACAGCATCTCCCCAAAATCTCTTGGGAACACTTGTGTGGAACATCATAGACCGGGCCACTTCCATTAAGTGCCTATTCTTTCTTTCAGCAACTCCATTTTGCTGAGGAGTGTATGGGCAGCTGGTTTGATGGACTATCCCATGGTTTGCTAAGTGTTGTTTGAAGGCATGGCTTGTGTACTCTCCACCATTATCTGATCTAAAAATTTTAATCTTGGCATTATAATGGTTAGTCACATATGCTTGAAAATTTCTAAATGCTTCTAGAACTCTATCTTTGGATGGAAGAAGTGTTAGCCATGTATATTTTGATTTTTCATCTATAAAGGTGACAAAGTATTTATGATGTTCTCTAGATTCACATGGTGAGGTCCAAACATCAGAATGAATTAAATCAAAACACTTTTCATAGATAGTTGGAGACTTGGAAAACACAGATTTACAATGTTTGCCAAGTATACAAGCTTCACATTCATCATTTTTGAAAGAAATCCTAGGCAACAATAGTTCTAATGCTCTAGAGTGCGGATGACCTAGCCTTGCATGCCAAATTGAACTACTAACATTAGAAACATTCAGACTAAAACTACAAAATAAATTGGAGTCCGGCTTGTTATTTTCAAGAACATACAGCTCCTCCTTTGCTACTCCTTTTCCGAGTAGTTTCATAGTCTCAATATCCTGAAAGTGTACATCATTAGGACCAAATATAGCATAACAATTCAAATCAGATGTAACTTTCTTTACGGATAACAAATTTGAAGTAAACTTAGGCATGTAGAAAGCATTTGAATCTTTTCCAAATAACCTAAGATTTCCTACTCCATCAATTGGAATACTATCTCCATTTGCTATAATGACATTACCTACAGCCGGTTTTATGTTACTCATTAGATGTGCATCACTTATCATATGATGTGATGCACCAGAATCTACAATCAAAGGCTTTGAAATGTTTTGAGCATGAAGAGAGTTTCCAGAAACCATACCAGACCTACCAGCCTCTTTCAAGGCTTTGATGAGAGCTTCCAAATCTGATTTCCTCACAAATTCAGATTCTTGTTGATATGGCACCAAAGCTCTCATTTCTCCTTCTTCAGCCCTCTTGGATGTCCCAACCTGATTCCCAGCCACTTCTTGGGAGACATTAGCTCTTGGTTCCTTCCACCAGCTTGGTTTTAGATGAGGATGGAGCTTCCAGCATTTTTCCTTTGTGTGCCCCTCTTTCTTGCAATGCTCACAAATTGCATTTGATCCCACTTTCTTGTTCTGGTTTGATCCCAACGGTTTGTAAAATCCTTTGTTGGCGTCTCCCAGCTCTACTTTGTTAGCCATAACCAGCTCACCCTTTCCCCCAAATAGACCATGAGATCCTTGCTCCTTTTGTATCTTGGAGCACACTTCATCTAGGCTGGGGAGATTGTCTGCCCTAAGGAGGTGCTTAATGAGATCCTTGTAAGTTGGATTTAAGGTCAATAGCAGACCAAAGACCTTGTCTTGTTCGCGCCTCTCATTTAACACCAAAGGATCAATCGTGCTTGGCCTTAACATTTCTAGTTCAGCCCACAATGATCTGAATTTGCCAAAGTGCTTTGTAAACTCCAAATCTTCTTGGCTTAGATCATTAATAGCCTTCTTGACTTCATAGATTCTGCTCAAGTTTGAAGTATTCCCATACACGGTTTGAAGAGTATCCCACAATTCCTTTGCATTTTCACAGTAGGAGTAGGCTTCAAGGATGGATGCTTCAAGAGAGTTCTGGATGATTCCGAGCACCATTTGGTCCTCTTGGAACCACTTATCTTCATAATTACCGATGACTTCTTCTCCATCTTTTGGATCTTGGCCTTTCAAGACATGGCTCCAAAGCCCACGACCACATAGGGCTGTTCTTATCATTCTTGACCACAGCAAATAGTTGACACCCTTCAAGATGACTGGAATAACAATTGGTTTAGAATTTTCCATGGTGTTTCAAGATTTATTCACCGGATAATTCTATTAACCAGAGGATTAAGAGATTTTCTCAAGAAAATATTAGAGAAGCTTCAAGAAATACACTTTTCCAGCCTTTTCACAACTCAAGAGTCAATGACTTTGAGGACTAAGTCTCAGAGTGAAAAAGGATTGACAAAGAGTATTCCCAGAATTTTAGAGTGAAAAAGAAAATTTTAGAGAACCTTCAAGAAATACACTTTTTCAGCCTTTTCACAACTCAAGAGTCAATGACTTTGAGGACTAAGTCTCAGAGTGAAAAAGGATTGACAAAGAGTATTCCCAGAATTTTAAAGGAAGAGATTTGAAAATGGGATAACAAGAGCTTGATTTAGTTAAGAACCTTGCTCTGATACCATGTTGAATTTGCGGAATAGAAGATTAGAGAGTTTGAGAGTGCTTGAAAGAGAAACAATAGAATGAGAGATAAAGAGAAGTTTCCATTAGAATTGAGTGAGTGTTACAAAGGGTGTACAACATGTATATATAGAGGAGAGCCACGAAATTAGGAGGTGAAGAAGGGTTTCACAACATTCAATTTCCCTCCAATCTCTTATTTGAAATTCAAACACATCTCCTTCCTTTTCACACTTCCCGAGACACCCACTTGTGCACCCAAAGTCTTCACCCTTCTAGAAGACTTCTTAATGGGCTTGCATATGTTGAATAAGGCCTCTTCTCTTCTTTGGGTCTTAAGCTAATGTGTTCTCTCATTATTCAACAGATCCAGATGGCGGGGTGAGCTCAAGCTTCATCCATGGATGTCTTCTTCATATTTCACGGCTAGTCGGCTTCTGGAGATGGTCAGACGTGGACTCGAATTAGGTTTAGTGTCTGGCTTTATAGAGAATCCTCTGGGGACCCAATCCCTTGTATATGCGCGCTTCAGTCCTTCTTTCGTACGCGCTTGGGCTGGCGGCCTATCATCCCTTCCCACTTCTAGAATTAACAACCTCAAAACATGCCCACGCCCTATATTGAAACGAAATAACCTAGCTGGTTGCTTCTTCTTCAAGGGTTGATCCAGATATGGAGCTGAGAATTGGAGAGGTTCTCAGTCTAATCTTAAGCTGAATAATGGATTGAAGCAGAGGTTTACTGCTAGGAAACCTAGAGAGATGCTCGATCTAGGTTCCAACAATGGAGTGAAGGTGGATTGATGTGGTGAACCACAAAAATTGTGAAAGCTTCTTGATACAACAAGAACTTCAACACCGAGCTTGGCCTCTCGGTGTGGAGGCTTTTGGCTCGGATAACTCAAGAACAAGAAAGAAGAAAAACTCTTCCGCATTTGATTTTTAGTTCAAATCTAATCCTAATTACTGTCTTTTTAAGTCCCTTATATATGAAAAGCCTTAAGTTGAAGTTTCCTTATTACACAAATGGTCCAAAGGACCAACATATACCTAAGTTGGACCCCCAAAGAATGTATTAAATACTTTGGGAAATAAATAGAAAGAAAATGAAGACTTATTAGCTGAATGTCTTCATAAGGGATATGGTCTTCCCTTCCTTGCTTCCCAAGCTTGGCATGGAGTATTTCGAAGCTGAATAACCAGTGGGATAAAGTGGAGATGAACTAGATCTTACTGCCTCGTTACAACCCCTCTGGTAAACCTTATCGGACAAACCGTAGTAGGTAAAAGAGTAAAGCTCCTTCTAATGACTTAGGGGTGTCTTCACACTTGTGTGATTGTGAAGACACAATGTCCTTGATTCCCAAATCAGGTTCAAGTCAAAGAGCTTCAAAGGTTGTTTAGAAGCTCTCACATGATCCAGATGGCGGGGTGAGCTCAAGCTTCATCCATGGATGTCTTCTTCATATTTCACGGCTAGTCGGCTTCTGGAGATGGTCAGATGTGGACTCGAATTAGGTTTAGTGTCTGGCTTTATAGAGAATCCTCTGGGGACCCAATCCCTTGTATATGCGCGCTTCAGTCCTTCTTTCGTACGCGCCTGGGCTGGCGGCCTATCATCCCTTCCCACTTCTAGAATTATCATCCTCAAAACATGCCCACACCCTATATAAAAACGAAACAACCTAGCTGGTTGCTTCTTCTTCAAGGGTTGCTCCGGATATGGAGCTGAGAATTGGAGAGGTTCTCAGTCTAATCTTAAGCAGAATAATAGATTGAAGTAGAGGTTTACTGCTAGGAAACCAAGAGAGATGCTCGATCTAGGTTCCAACAATGGAGTGAAGGTGGATTGATGTGGTGAACCACAAAAATTGTGAAAGCTTCTTGATACAACCAAAACTTCAACACCGAGCTAGGCTCTCGGTGTGGAGGCTTTTGGCTCGGATAACTCAAGAACAAGAAAGAAGAAAAACTCTTCCGCATTTGATTTTTAGTTTAACTCTAATCCTAATTACTGTCTTTTTAAGTTCCTTATATATGAAAAAGCCTTAAGTCTGAAGTTTCCTTATTACACAAATGGCCCAAAGGACCAACATATACCTAAGTTGGACCCCCAAAGAATGTATTAAATAATTTGGGAAATAAATAGAAAGAAAATGAAGACTTATTAGCTGAATGTCTTCATAAGGGATAGGGTCTTCCCTGTTGAGAATATGGATGAGAAGGCATACATGGGAAGTAGCAATGCGAGTTCACATAATAACAAAGGGAAGGAGCTGGAGTGCATAACAAGTATCTGGGAACTTGGCGAATGCTCTAAGACTAAGGGAGAAGTGCTGTGTGCAACAAGTAAGGAGAAGAGTGGAGTTGATGATTTAATGAGTGGCAAAACTAGACATTGGGATGTAACTAGAAGGAAGGATTCTCGGTTGAATCCTAAGCAGATCAGAGGGTCGAAAACCCAAGAAGAAGCAAATGAGGAGCCATTGGGTAAAGGCGTGCTCCATACTCCTCCCCCAAAGAAGAAAGACGCTCAGGCCTTGATTCTAGCATGTTTAACCATTTTAGGAAGTCAAGGGTGTTAGTCTTTTATCCATTGTAAATTTATGTGTCTTGTTTTTAAATCCTTTCTCTTACATGTATACATATGAAAACCGAGCTCTAGAGTGATATGAACAAGAAATAATTTTCCAGAAATCTCTTTCAACCTTCTTCAATCTCATCAGCTCTTGATAATCTCTGATTCTTGTTTATTCTCCTTAAAATCAACATGGTATCAGAGCATGTTTAGAGATCCTTGAAAATCTTCTAAACTGTTTCTTTCTCATCTAAAAATCTCTCTCTCAGATTTTTTTTTTCCTTTTTTCTCTTCATATTCTCAAGCTGCTTGTTGGAAAAAGCCTATGGAGATGCAGAAACAAGTGGTACTGCCAGTTGTCTTCAAAGGGAGCAACTACTTGCTGTGGTCAAGGACTACAAGAACTGCTCTAAGAAGCAGAGGTCTATGGAGTTATGTGGAAACCCCAGAGGAGGCTGCTGGGGAAGAGGTAGCTGGAGAAGGAGCAGTGGGTGATGGCATTGTGAAGGGGCAGAAGTGGGAGCAAGAAGACCAACAAGTTCTTGCGGTGCTCCAGAGCTCTCTAGAGCCATCAATACTCGCTGCTTACTCCTACTGTGAGACAGCCAAGGAGCTGTGGGACACACTCAAAGGAGTGTATGGAGACATCTCAAACATTTCTAGGATTTTTGAGGTGAAGAAAGCGTTGAATGACCTTCAGCAGGATGGAAAGGCATTCAAGGATCTATTTGGGGTATTTAGAGGATTATGGGCTGAGCTTGAGATGCTCAGGCCAGCAACAAATGACCCCAAGGAATTGAATGAGAGGAGGGAACAGGACCAGGTGTTTGGGCTACTACTCACGTTAAATGAGTCCTACAAGAGCCTCATTCAACACATCCTTCGCTTTGACAAGCTTCCAACGCTGAATGAAGTCTGTCAACAGATCCAAAAGGAGGAAGGGTCTAGGGGCTTGTTCAAAGCATCAAGCGAAATGGCACATGCTGCACATAGGAGCCAACTCTATGGAGAAAGAAGGAGTCTGGAATGTGAGCATTGCAAGATGAAAGGACATACTAAGGAAAAATGCTGGACCTTGCACCCACATTTAAAGCCGGCTAGACTAAGGGGAAATGGCCAAGGAAGTAGTCTAGGACCAAGGAACTTTGCTGGAGTAGCAAACGTGGAAAATGACAACTTGGTGAGGAAAAGTGATTTGGAAGCTCTCATCAAGAGTATTGCTAAGCTAGCTGAGTCTGGTAAGGTTTTCTTTACCTCTAAAGCTAGGGAGAAGGTGATAATAGATTCTGGAGCAAGTCATAATATGATTTGCAATGCCAAGCTGTTAACAAATATTAAGCCTTGTGAAGGAAATGTTAAAGTTGCAAATGGAAAAGAGGTTCAAATAGAAGGAATTGGAGACCTAAAAGTGTTTAGGAAAAATACTAAGGCCTTGTACATTCCAAAATTCACATCTAATTTACTCTCGGTTTATAAAGCAACTAAGGATCTAGATTGCAAAGTTATTTTTGGATCTAATGATGTTGAGTTTCAGGATAATGAGACTAAGGAAGTAATCGGAGTAGGGAATGTGGAAGGTGGTTTGTATTTGCTGAATAAAGAAGATGGAGTGATGGAGTCGTTTGCGGTTAGTTTGGTTGGTTCAAGCCCTTTATGGCACTCACGCCTTGGTCATCCAAGTCACAAGGTGCTCAGCATGGTCCTGCCCAACCTCACCTTACCTAATAAGGAGTGTGAAGCATGTGTCTTAGGGAAACATTGTAGGAAAGTGTTTCCGGAATCTACTACTGTGTATGAGAAGTGTTTTGAGTTGATACATTCTGATGTGTGGTCAGCCCCCTGTACTTCAAAAGATCAATATAAGTATTTCGTGTCTTTCATTGATCAAAGGTCAAAGTACACTTGGGTAACTCTAATGAGCTCTAAGGATCAAGTATTTGAATCATTTCAAAAATTCTACAATTATGCACTGAATCAGTTTGGTACGAAGATCAAGATCATTAGGAGTGATAATGGTGGAGAGTATATGAGTAATAGATTCAAGAAGTTGCTGGATGACAATGGGATAATTCACCAAACTTCTTGTGCATACACACCTCAGCAGAATGGAGTTTCCGAGAGAAAGAATAGACATTTGCTGGAGGTGGCTAGAAGTATGATGTTTGATAGAGGCGTGCCTAAGAGATTTTGGGGAGATGCTGTGATGGCGGCATGCTATGTGATTAATCGTTTACCCACAGAAAGTCTGAGCCACAAGTCTCCATTTGAAATTTTGAATGGAGTAAAGCCAAGCATTAATCACCTAAGAGTTTTCGGGTGTAAATGCTATGTCTTTACCCCTGATGCGCTAAGGAGTAAACTTGAGCCAAAAAGCATCAAATGTATTTTCGTGGGATACTCAAGCACTCAGAAGGGATACAAGTGTTTCCATCCAGAAACTAATAGGATATATGTGTCAAGAGAGGTGCGTTTTGATGAGAATTGTGGGTATTTTGAAGAAAAAAAATGGGAGGATTTAAATGACATTGTGAGCTCGGGCATAGACAGAGAGCGAGTGCTAAGAAGCATCTTGGCAGATGTCAATGGTTCGAATGGAGGTAATGATGAGCAAGGGATATCTCAGAATGAGCAAGGAGGTGAAGAGGAAGAAGAAGACAATGAGCAACTCTCATCGGATACAAGCTCACTACCAAGGGATTCCGAACTGGTTGAAGAATCAGAACTTGCAAGTGGTGAGGGGGAGTCTGAACATGAAGAAGTTGAGGTAACTCAAGAACCCCCTCTAAGAAGAAGCCAACGGATAAGGCATGGCCCGGAAAATTGGAAAAACACTAGGGTGTATTACAATGGATTAGCTACGGTTCAACAACAGCATATAGGATCTGAGGTGAAGTCTACCGTAGGTAAGGGATGTTCTGGGCGTACGGCAGACTTTGATTCTGAACCTATAGGCGACAGCATCCCTCCCTTACCAAGTAGATCATGTACTTCAAAGAGAAGAGAATTAACCGTAAGTGACATAAAATATCCTATTGAAGCATATAGTTCAGTGTCCTATTTAGGTGCTGAGCAGCAAGCTTACCTCACCAAGATTGATAAACATCAAGTCCCAGCATCATATGAGGAAGCATGTAGAGATGAGAGATGGGTTAAAGCCATGGAAGAAGAGATCAGTTCTATGGTGAGAAACAATACATGGAATTTGACAGAGCTGCCAAGAGGAAAGAAGCTAGTGGGATGTAGATGGGTTTATACTATCAAGTATAAAAGCAATGGTGAAGTCGAGAGATACAAAGCAAGACTAGTGGCAAAGGGGTACACACAAGTCTATGGAGAAGATTATACAGAAACATTTGCTCCGGTGGCAAAATTGCATTCGGTAAGGGTTCTCCTATCCATTGCGGTTAACTTGTCATGGGAGTTATGGCAAATGGATGTAAAAAATGCCTTTTTACAAGGAGACCTAGAAGAGGAAGTCTTTATGGCTCTTCCACAAGGATATGGTACAGGTACAAATCAGGTCTGTGAATTGAGGAAAGCTATTTATGGTTTGAAACAATCTCCGAGGCCCTGGTACCAAAGATTGAGCAGATGCTTGCTGGAGAAGGAATTTGTGAAGTCAGAAGCTGATCATACTCTATTCACCAAGAGGAGTAAAGAGGGGCTAGTGGCGGTTCTTATCTATGTAGATGATATCATAATCACCGGAAATGATGTTGAAGGAGTTAAAAGGACCAAGGAAATTCTGAGCTCCACGTTTGATATAAAAGATTTAGGAGAGCTGAGGTATTTCTTGGGCATTGAGATGATCAGAGAGCCAAATGGGATGTTTATATCACAAAGGAAGTATGTGATTGACTTACTAAAGGAAACTGGCAAGTTAGGGTCGAAGCCAGCAAAAACGCCCATTGAAGAAGGCTATCAAGATGTGAGTAAGGAGGAAATGTGGCCTGATGTCAAGCAATATCAAAGGTTAGTTGGAAAACTAATCTACTTAACTATAACTCGGCCAGATATATGCTTTGCCGTGAATAGGGTGAGCCAGCACATGCAAGCTCCAAAAGTACACCATTGGGGCATGGTGGAGAGAATACTTAGGTATCTCAAGGGGAACCCTGGAAAGGGAATATGGTTGAGTCGCAATGAAAATACCGAAGTGGAAGCCTACTGTGCTTCAGACTATGCTGGAGACAAACAAGATAGAAAATCTACAACTGGGTATTGCACATTTGTAGGAGGAAATCTTGTCACTTGGAGGAGTAAAAAACAGAAGGTAATTGCATTGTCAAGTGCTGAGGCTGAGTATAGAGCAATGAAGGAAGTCACAAAGGAGATGATATGGCTGAAGGCTCTTCTCAAGGATTTGGGTATTCAAGAAACCAAACCAATGAGCCTTTATTGCGATAACCAAGCCGCAATACACATAGCTTCAAATCCAGTGTTTCATGAGAGAACAAAACACATTGAAGTGGATTGTCACTTCATCCGGGGCAAGATTCAAGATGGGCTAATAATCCCTAAGTTTGTGAAGAGTGGAGACCAGATGGCAGACATCTTCACAAAGGCTACTTCCCTAAGTATATGTGAGTACATCCATGACAAGATAGGCTTAAAGGATCCCTACCAGCCTATCTTGAGGGGGAGTGTTGAGAATATGGATGAGAAGGCATACATGGGAAGTAGCAATGCGAGTTCACATAATAACAAAGGGAAGGAGCTGGAGTGCATAACAAGTATCTGGGAACTTGGCGAATGCTCTAAGACTAAGGGAGAAGTGCTGTGTGCAACAAGTAAGGAGAAGAGTGGAGTTGATGATTTAATGAGTGGCAAAACTAGACATTGGGATGTAACTAGAAGGAAGGATTCTCGGTTGAATCCTAAGCAGATCAGAGGGTTGAAAACCCAAGAAGAAGCAAATGAGGAGCCATTGGGTAAAGGCGAGCTCCATACTCCTCCCCCAAAGAAGAAAGACGCTCAGGCCTTGATTCTAGCATGTTTAACCATTTTAGGAAGTCAAGGGTGTTAGTCTTTTATCCATTGTAAATTTATGTGTCTTGTTTTTAAATCCTTTCTCTTACATGTATACATATGAAAACCGAGCTCTAGAGTGATATGAACAAGAAATAATTTTCCAGAAATCTCTTTCAACCTTCTTCAATCTCATCAGCTCTTGATAATCTCTGATTCTTGTTTATTCTCCTTAAAATCAACATTCCCTTCCTTGCTTCCCAAGCTTGGCATGGAGTATATCCAAGCTGACTAACCAGTGGGATAATGTGGAGATGCACTAGATCTTACTGCCTCGTTACAACCCCTCTAGTAAACCTTATCGGACAAATCGTAATAGGTAAAAGAGTAAAGCTCCTTCTAATGACTTAGGGGTGTTGTCACACTTGTGTGATTGTGAAGACACAATGTCCATGATTCCCAAATCAGGTTCAAGTCAAAGAGCTTCAAAGGTGGTTTAGAAGCTCTCACATGATCCAGATGGCGGGGTGAGCTCGAGCTTCATCCATGGATGTCTTCTTCATATTTCACGGGTAGTCAGCTTCTGGAGATGGTCAGACGTGGACTCGAATTAGGTTTATAGTCTGGCTGTATAGAGAATCCTGTGGGGACCCAATCCCTTGTATATGCGCGCTTCAGTCCTTCTTTCATACGCGCCTGGGCTGGCGGCCTATCATCCCTTCCCACTTCTAGAATTATCATCCTCAAAAGATGCCCACGCCCTATATAGAAACGAGATAACCTAGCTGGTTGCTTCTTCTTCAAGGGTTGATCCGGATATGGAGCTGAGAATTGGAGAGGTTCTTAGTCTAATCTTAAGCTGAATAATGGATTGAAGCAGAGGTTTACTGCTAGGAAACCTAGAGAGATGCTCGATCTAGGTTCCAACAATGGAGTGAAGGTGGATTGATGTGGTGAACCACAAAAATTGTGAAAGCATCTTGATACAACCAGAACTTCAACACCGAGCTAGGCTCTCGGTGTGGAGGCTTTTGGCTCGGATAACTCAAGAACAAGAAAGAAAAAAAACTCTTCCGCATTTGATTTTTAGTTTAACTCTAATCCTAATTACTGTCTTTTTAAGTCCCTTATATATGAAAAAGCCTTAAGTCTGAAGTTTCCTTGTTACACAAATGGCCCAAAGGACCAACATATACCTAAGTTGGACCCCCAAAGAATGTATTAAATACTTTGGGAAATAAATAGAAAGAAAATGAAGACTTATTAGCTGAATGTCTTCATAAGGGATATGGTCTTCCCTTCCTTGCTTCCCAAGCTTGGCATGGAGTATTTCCAAGCTGAATAACCAGTGGGATAAAGTGGAGATGAACTAGATCTTACTACCTCGTTACAACCCCTCTGGTAAACCTTATCGGACAAACCGTAGTAGGTAAAAAAGTAAAGCTCCTTCTAATGACTTAGGGGTGTCTTCACACTTGTGTGATTGTGAAGACACAATGTCCTTGATTCCCAAATCAGGTTCAAGTCAAAGAGCTTCAAAGGTGGTTTAGAAGCTCTCACATGATCCAGATGGCGGGGTGAGCTCAAGCTTCATCCATGGATGTCTTCTTCATATTTCACGGCTAGTCGGCTTCTGGAGATGGTTAGACGTGGACTCGAATTAGGTTTAATGTCAGGCTGTATAGAGAATCCTGTGGGGACCCAATCCCTTGTATATGCGCGCTTCAGTCCTTTTTTCGTACGCGCCTGGGCTGGCGGCCTATCATCCCTTCCCACTTCTAAAATTATCATCCTCAAAACATGCCCACGCCCTATATAGAAACGAAACAACCTAGCTGGTTGCTTCTTCTTCAAGGGTTGCTCCGGATATGGAGCTGAGAATTGGAGAGGTTCTCAGTCTAATCTTAAGCAGAATAATGGATTGAAGCAGAGGTTTACTGCTAGGAAACCTAGAGAGATGCTCGATCTAGGTTCCAACAATGGAGTGAAGGTGGATTGATGTGGTGAACCACAAAAATTGTGAAAGCTTCTTGATACAACCAGAACTTCAACACCGAGCTAGGCTCTCGGTGTGGAGGCTTTTGGCTCGGATAACTCAAGAACAAGAAAGAAGAAAAACTCTTCCGCATTTGATTTTTAGTTTAACTCTAATCCTAATTACTGTCTTTTTAAGTCCCTTATATATGAAAAAGCCTTAAGTCTGAAGTTTTTTTATTACACAAATGGCCCAAAGGACCAACATATACCTAAGTTGGACCCCCAAAGAATGTATTAAATACTTTGGGAAATAAATAGAAAGAAAATGAAGACTTATTAGCTGAATGCCTTCATAAGGGATATGGTCTTCCCTTCCTTGCTTCCCAAGCTTGGCATGGAGTATTTCCAAGCTGAATAACCAGTGGGATAAAGTGGAGATGAACAAAAACTTACTGCCTCGTTACAACCCCTCTGGTAAACCTTATCGGACAAACCGTAGTAGGTAAAAGAGTAAAGCTCCTTCTAATGACTTAGGGGTGTCTTCACACTTGTGTGATTGTGAAGACACAATGTCCTTGATTCCCAAATCAGGTTCAAGTCAAAGAGCTTCAAAGGTGGTTTAGAAGCTCTCACATGATCCAGATGGCGGGGTGAGCTCAAGCTTCATCCATGGATGTCTTCTTCATATTTCACGGCTAGTCGGCTTCTGGAGATGGTCAGACGTGGACTCGAATTAGGTTTAGTGTCTGGCTTTATAGAGAATCCTCTGGGGACCCAATCCCTTGTATATGCGCGCTTCAGTCCTTTTTTCGTACGCGCCTGGGCTGGCGGCCTATCATCCCTTCCCACTTCTAGAATTATCATCCTCAAAACATGCCCACGCCCTATATAGAAACGAAATAACCTAGCTGGTTGCTTCTTCTTCAAGGGTTGATCCAGATATGGAGCTGAGAATTGGAGAGGTTCTTAGTCTAATCTTAAGCTGAATAATGGATTGAAGCAGAGGTTTACTGCTAGGAAACCTAGAGAGATGCTCGATTTAGGTTCCAACAATGGAGTGAAGGTGGATTGATGTGGTGAACCACAAAAATTGTGAAAGCTACTTGATACAACAAGAACTTCAACACCGAGCTAGGCCTCTCGGTGTGGAGGCTTTTGGCTCGGATAACTCAAGAACAAGAAAGAAGAAAAACTTTTCCGCATTTGATTTTTAGTTCAAATCTAATCCTAATTATTGTCTTTTTAAGTCCCTTATATATGAAAAAGCCTTAAGTCTGAAGTTTCCTTATTACACAAATGGCCCAAAGGACCAACATATACCTAATTTGGACCCCCAAAGAATGTATTAAATACTTTGGGAAATAAATAGAAAGAAAATGAAGACTTATTAGCTGAATGTCTTCATATGGGATATGGTCTTCCCTTCCTTGCTTCCCAAGCTTGGCATGGAGTATTTCCAAGCTGAATAACCAGTGGGATAAAGTGGAGATGAACTAGATCTTACTGCCTCGTTACAACCCCTCTGGTAAACCTTATCGGACAAACCGTAGTAGGTAAAAGAGTAAAGCTCCTTCTAATGACTTAGGGGTGTCTTCACACTTGTGTGATTGTGAAGACACAATGTCCTTGATTCCCAAATCAGGTTCAAGTCAAAGAGCTTCAAAGGTGGTTTAGAAGCTCTCACATGATCCAGATGGCGGGGTGAGCTCAAGCTTCATCCATGGATGTCTTCTTCATATTTCACGGCTAGTCGGCTTCTGGAGATGGTCAGACGTGGACTCGAATTAGGTTTAATGTCAGGCTGTATAGAGAATCCTGTGGGGACCCAATCCCTTGTATATGCGCGCTTCAGTCCTTCTTTCGTACGCGCCTGGGCTGGCGGCCTATCATCCCTTCCCACTTCTAGAATTATCATCCTCAAAACATGCCCACGCCCTATATAGAAACGAAACAACCTAGCTGGTTGCTTCTTCTTCAAGGGTTGCTCCGGATATGGAGCTGAGAATTGGAGAGGTTCTCAGTCTAATCTTAAGCTGAATAATGGATTGAAGCAGAGGTTTACTGCAAGGAAACCTAGAGAGATGCTCGATCTAGGTTCCAACAATGGAGTGAAGGTGGATTGATGTGGTGAACCACAAAAATTGTGAAAGCTTCTTGATACAACCAGAACTTCAACACCGAGCTAGGCCTCTCGGTGTGGAGGCTTTTGGCTCGGATAACTCAAGAACAAGAAAGAAGAAAAACTCTTCCGCATTTGATTTTTAGTTCAAATCTAATCCTAATTACTTTCTTTTTAAGTCCCTTATATATGAAAAAGCCTTAAGTCTGAAGTTTTCTTATTACACAAATGGCCCAAAGGACCAACATATACCTAATTTGGACCCCCAAAGAATGTATTAAATACTTGGGGAAATAAATAGAAAGAAAATGAAGACTTATTAGCTGAATGTCTTCATAAGGGATATGGTCTTCCCTTCCTTGCTTCCCAAGCTTGGCATGGAGTATTTCCAAGCTGAATAACAAGTGGGATAAAGTGGAGATGAACTAGATCTTACTGCCTCGTTACAACCCCTCTGGTAAACCTTATCGGACAAACCGTAGTAGGTAAAAGAGTAAAGCTCCTTCTAATGACTTAGGGGTGTCTTCACACTTGTGTGATTGTGAAGACACAATGTCCTTGATTCCCAAATCAGGTTCAAGTCAAAGAGCTTCAAAGGTGGTTTAGAAGCTCTCACATGATCCAGATGGCGGGGTGAGCTCAAGCTTCATCCATGGATGTCTTCTTCATATTTCACGGCTAGTCGGCTTCTGGAGATGGTTAGACGTGGACTCGAATTAGGTTTAATGTCAGGCTGTATAGAGAATCCTGTGGGGACCCAATCCCTTGTATATGCGCGCTTCAGTCCTTTTTTCGTACGCGCCTGGGCTGGCGGCCTATCATCCCTTCCCACTTCTAAAATTATCATCCTCAAAACATGCCCACGCCCTATATAGAAACGAAACAACCTAGCTGGTTGCTTCTTCTTCAAGGGTTGCTCCGGATATGGAGCTGAGAATTGGAGAGGTTCTCAGTCTAATCTTAAGCAGAATAATGGATTGAAGCAGAGGTTTACTGCTAGGAAACCTAGAGAGATGCTCGATCTAGGTTCCAACAATGGAGTGAAGGTGGATTGATGTGGTGAACCACAAAAATTGTGAAAGCTTCTTGATACAACCAGAACTTCAACACCGAGCTAGGCTCTCGGTGTGGAGGCTTTTGGCTCGGATAACTCAAGAACAAGAAAGAAGAAAAACTCTTCCGCATTTGATTTTTAGTTTAACTCTAATCCTAATTACTGTCTTTTTAAGTCCCTTATATATGAAAAAGCCTTAAGTCTGAAGTTTTCTTATTACACAAATGGCCCAAAGGACCAACATATACCTAAGTTGGACCCCCAAAGAATGTATTAAATACTTTGGGAAATAAATAGAAAGAAAATGAAGACTTATTAGCTGAATGCCTTCATAAGGGATATGGTCTTCCCTTCCTTGCTTCCCAAGCTTGGCATGGAGTATTTCCAAGCTGAATAACCAGTGGGATAAAGTGGAGATGAACAAAAACTTACTGCCTCGTTACAACCCCTCTGGTAAACCTTATCGGACAAACCGTAGTAGGTAAAAGAGTAAAGCTCCTTCTAATGACTTAGGGGTGTCTTCACACTTGTGTGATTGTGAAGACACAATGTCCTTGATTCCCAAATCAGGTTCAAGTCAAAGAGCTTCAAAGGTGGTTTAGAAGCTCTCACATGATCCAGATGGCGGGGTGAGCTCAAGCTTCATCCATGGATGTCTTCTTCATATTTCACGGCTAGTCGGCTTCTGGAGATGGTCAGACGTGGACTCGAATTAGGTTTAGTGTCTGGCTTTATAGAGAATCCTCTGGGGACCCAATCCCTTGTATATGCGCGCTTCAGTCCTTTTTTCGTACGCGCCTGGGCTGGCGGCCTATCATCCCTTCCCACTTCTAGAATTATCATCCTCAAAACATGCCCACGCCCTATATAGAAACGAAATAACCTAGCTGGTTGCTTCTTCTTCAAGGGTTGATCCAGATATGGAGCTGAGAATTGGAGAGGTTCTTAGTCTAATCTTAAGCTGAATAATGGATTGAAGCAGAGGTTTACTGCTAGGAAACCTAGAGAGATGCTCGATTTAGGTTCCAACAATGGAGTGAAGGTGGATTGATGTGGTGAACCACAAAAATTGTGAAAGCTACTTGATACAACAAGAACTTCAACACCGAGCTAGGCCTCTCGGTGTGGAGGCTTTTGGCTCGGATAACTCAAGAACAAGAAAGAAGAAAAACTTTTCCGCATTTGATTTTTAGTTCAAATCTAATCCTAATTACTGTCTTTTTAAGTCCCTTATATATGAAAAAGCCTTAAGTCTGAAGTTTCCTTATTACACAAATGGCCCAAAGGACCAACATATACCTAATTTGGACCCCCAAAGAATGTATTAAATACTTTGGGAAATAAATAGAAAGAAAATGAAGACTTATTAGCTGAATGTCTTCATATGGGATATGGTCTTCCCTTCCTTGCTTCCCAAGCTTGGCATGGAGTATTTCCAAGCTGAATAACCAGTGGGATAAAGTGGAGATGAACTAGATCTTACTGCCTCGTTACAACCCCTCTGGTAAACCTTATCGGACAAACCGTAGTAGGTAAAAGAGTAAAGCTCCTTCTAATGACTTAGGGGTGTCTTCACACTTGTGTGATTGTGAAGACACAATGTCCTTGATTCCCAAATCAGGTTCAAGTCAAAGAGCTTCAAAGGTGGTTTAGAAGCTCTCACATGATC
The DNA here is from genome assembly GCA_963922655.1 of Cardamine chenopodiifolia. Taxonomy (NCBI): domain Eukaryota; kingdom Viridiplantae; phylum Streptophyta; class Magnoliopsida; order Brassicales; family Brassicaceae; genus Cardamine; species Cardamine chenopodiifolia. The sequence goes on along the minus strand of OZ000486.1, from coordinate 7,573,053 downwards.
CAGATGGCGGGGTGAGCTCAAGCTTCATCCATGGATGTCTTCTTCATATTTCACGGCTAGTCGGCTTCTGGAGATGGTCAGACGTGGACTCGAATTAGGTTTAATGTCAGGCTGTATAGAGAATCCTGTGGGAACCCAATCCCTTGTATATGCGCGCTTCAGTCCTTCTTTCGTACGCGCCTGGGCTGGCGGCCTATCATCCCTTCCCACTTCTAGAATTATCATCCTCAAAACATGCCCACGCCCTATATAGAAACGAAACAACCTAGCTGGTTGCTTCTTCTTCAAGGGTTGCTCCGGATATGGAGCTGAGAATTGGAGAGGTTCTCAGTCTAATCTTAAGCTGAATAATGGATTGAAGCAGAGGTTTACTGCAAGGAAACCTAGAGAGATGCTCGATCTAGGTTCCAACAATGGAGTGAAGGTGGATTGATGTGGTGAACCACAAAAATTGTGAAAGCTTCTTGATACAACCAGAACTTCAACACCGAGCTAGGCCTCTCGGTGTGGAGGCTTTTGGCTCGGATAACTCAAGAACAAGAAAGAAGAAAAACTCTTCCGCATTTGATTTTTAGTTCAAATCTAATCCTAATTACTTTCTTTTTAAGTCCCTTATATATGAAAAAGCCTTAAGTCTGAAGTTTTCTTATTACACAAATGGCCCAAAGGACCAACATATACCTAATTTGGACCCCCAAAGAATGTATTAAATACTTGGGGAAATAAATAGAAAGAAAATGAAGACTTATTAGCTGAATGTCTTCATAAGGGATATGGTCTTCCCTTCCTTGCTTCCCAAGCTTGGCATGGAGTATTTCCAAGCTGAATAACAAGTGGGATAAAGTGGAGATGAACTAGATCTTACTGCCTCGTTACAACCCCTCTGGTAAACCTTATCGGACAAACCGTAGTAGGTAAAAGAGTAAAGCTCCTTCTAATGACTTAGGGGTGTCTTCACACTTGTGTGATTGTGAAGACACAATGTCCTTGATTCCCAAATCAGGTTCAAGTCAAAGAGCTTCAAAGGTGGTTTAGAAGCTCTCACATGATCCAGATGGCGGGGTGAGCTCAAGCTTCATCCATGGATGTCTTCTTCATATTTCACGGCTAGTCGGCTTCTGGAGATGGTCAGACGTGGACTCGAATTAGGTTTAGTGTCTGGCTTTATAGAGAATCCTCTGGGGACCCAATCCCTTGTATATGCGCGCTTCAGTCCTTTTTTCGTACGCGCCTGGGCTGGCGGCCTATCATCCCTTCCCACTTCTAGAATTATCATCCTCAAAACATGCCCACGCCCTATATAGAAACGAAATAACCTAGCTGGTTGCTTCTTCTTCAAGGGTTGATCCAGATATGGAGCTGAGAATTGGAGAGGTTCTTAGTCTAATCTTAAGCTGAATAATGGATTGAAGCAGAGGTTTACTGCTAGGAAACCTAGAGAGATGCTCGATTTAGGTTCCAACAATGGAGTGAAGGTGGATTGATGTGGTGAACCACAAAAATTGTGAAAGCTACTTGATACAACAAGAACTTCAACACCGAGCTAGGCCTCTCGGTGTGGAGGCTTTTGGCTCGGATAACTCAAGAACAAGAAAGAAGAAAAACTTTTCCGCATTTGATTTTTAGTACAAATCTAATCCTAATTACTGTCTTTTTAAGTCCCTTATATATGAAAAAGCCTTAAGTCTGAAGTTTCCTTATTACACAAATGGCCCAAAGGACCAACATATACCTAATTTGGACCCCCAAAGAATGTATTAAATACTTTGGGAAATAAATAGAAAGAAAATGAAGACTTATTAGCTGAATGTCTTCATATGGGATATGGTCTTCCCTTCCTTGCTTCCCAAGCTTGGCATGGAGTATTTCCAAGCTGAATAACCAGTGGGATAAAGTGGAGATGAACTAGATCTTACTGCCTCGTTACAACCCCTCTGGTAAACCTTATCGGACAAACCGTAGTAGGTAAAAGAGTAAAGCTCCTTCTAATGACTTAGGGGTGTCTTCACACTTGTGTGATTGTGAAGACACAATGTCCTTGATTCCCAAATCAGGTTCAAGTCAAAGAGCTTCAAAGGTGGTTTAGAAGCTCTCACATGATCCAGATGGCGGGGTGAGCTCAAGCTTCATCCATGGATGTCTTCTTCATATTTCACGGCTAGTCGGCTTCTGGAGATGGTCAGACGTGGACTCGAATTAGGTTTAATGTCAGGCTGTATAGAGAATCCTGTGGGGACCCAATCCCTTGTATATGCGCGCTTCAGTCCTTCTTTCGTATGCGCCTGGGCTGGCGGCCTATCATCCCTTCCCACTTCTAGAATTATCATCCTCAAAACATGCCCACGCCCTATATAGAAACGAAACAACCTAGCTGGTTGCTTCTTCTTCAAGGGTTGCTCCGGATATGGAGCTGAGAATTGGAGAGGTTCTCAGTCTAATCTTAAGCTGAATAATGGATTGAAGCAGAGGTTTACTGCTAGGAAACCTAGAGAGATGCTCGATCTAGGTTCCAACAATGGAGTGAAGGTGGATTGATGTGGTGAACCACAAAAATTGTGAAAGCTTCTTGATACAACCAGAACTTCAACACCGAGCTAGGCCTCTCGGTGTGGAGGCTTTTGGCTCGGATAACTCAAGAACAAGAAAGAAGAAAAACTCTTCCGCATTTGATTTTTAGTTCAAATCTAATCCTAATTACTTTCTTTTTAAGTCCCTTATATATGAAAAAGCCTTAAGTCTGAAGTTTTCTTATTACACAAATGGCCCAAAGGACCAACATATACCTAATTTGGACCCCCAAAGAATGTATTAAATACTTTGGGAAATAAATAGAAAGAAAATGAAGACTTATTAGCTGAATGTCTTCATAAGGGATATGGTCTTCCCTTCCTTGCTTCCCAAGCTTGGCATGGAGTATTTCCAAGCTGAATAACAAGTGGGATAAAGTGGAGATGAACTAGATCTTACTGCCTCGTTACAACCCCTCTGGTAAACCTTATCGGACAAACCGTAGTAGGTAAAAGAGTAAAGCTCCTTCTAATGACTTAGGGGTGTCTTCACACTTGTGTGATTGTGAAGACAACATGTCCTTGATTCCCAAATCAGGTTCAAGTCAAAGAGCTTCAAAGGTGGTTTAGAAGCTCTCAGATGATCCAGATGGCGGGGTGAGCTCAAGCTTCATCCATGGATGTCTTCTTCATATTTCACGGCTAGTCGGCTTCTGGAGATGGTCAGACGTGGACTCGAATTAGGTTTAATGTCAGGCTGTATAGAGAATCCTGTGGGGACCCAATCCCTTGTATATGCGCGCTTCAGTCCTTCTTTCGTACGCGCCTGGGCTGGCGGCCTATCATCCCTTCCCACTTCTAGAATTATCATCCTCAAAACATGCCCACGCCCTATATAGAAACGAAACAACCTAGCTGGTTGCTTCTTCTTCAAGGGTTGCTCCGGATATGGAGCTGAGAATTGGAGAGGTTCTCAGTCTAATCTTAAGCTGAATAATGGATTGAAGCAGAGGTTTACTGCAAGGAAACCTAGAGAGATGCTCGATCTAGGTTCCAACAATGGAGTGAAGGTGGATTGATGTGGTGAACCACAAAAATTGTGAAAGCTTCTTGATACAACCAGAACTTCAACACCGAGCTAGGCCTCTCGGTGTGGAGGCTTTTGGCTCGGATAACTCAAGAACAAGAAAGAAGAAAAACTCTTCCGCATTTGATTTTTAGTTCAAATCTAATCCTAATTACTTTCTTTTTAAGTCCCTTATATATGAAAAAGCCTTAAGTCTGAAGTTTTCTTATTACACAAATGGCCCAAAGGACCAACATATACCTAATTTGGACCCCCAAAGAATGTATTAAATACTTTGGGAAATAAATAGAAAGAAAATGAAGACTTATTAGCTGAATGTCTTCATAAGGGATATGGTCTTCCCTTCCTTGCTTCCCAAGCTTGGCATGGAGTATTTCCAAGCTGAATAACAAGTGGGATAAAGTGGAGATGAACTAGATCTTACTGCCTCGTTACAACCCCTCTGGTAAACCTTATCGGACAAACCGTAGTAGGTAAAAGAGTAAAGCTCCTTCTAATGACTTAGGGGTGTCTTCACACTTGTGTGATTGTGAAGACAACATGTCCTTGATTCCCAAATCAGGTTCAAGTCAAAGAGCTTCAAAGGTGGTTTAGAAGCTCTCACATGATCCAGATGGCGGGGTGAGCTCAAGCTTCATCCATGGATGTCTTCTTCATATTTCACGGCTAGTCGGCTTCTGGAGATGGTCAGACGTGGACTCGAATTAGGTTTAATGTCAGGCTGTATAGAGAATCCTGTGGGGACCCAATCCCTTGTATATGCGCGCTTCAGTCCTTCTTTCGTACGCGCCTGGGCTGGCGGCCTATCATCCCTTCCCACTTCTAGAATTATCATCCTCAAAACATGCCCACGCCCTATATAGAAACGAAACAACCTAGCTGGTTGCTTCTTCTTCAAGGGTTGCTCCGGATATGGAGCTGAGAATTGGAGAGGTTCTCAGTCTAATCTTAAGCTGAATAATGGATTGAAGCAGAGGTTTACTGCAAGGAAACCTAGAGAGATGCTCGATCTAGGTTCCAACAATGGAGTGAAGGTGGATTGATGTGGTGAACCACAAAAATTGTGAAAGCTTCTTGATACAACCAGAACTTCAACACCGAGCTAGGCCTCTCGGTGTGGAGGCTTTTGGCTCGGATAACTCAAGAACAAGAAAGAAGAAAAACTCTTCCGCATTTGATTTTTAGTTCAAATCTAATCCTAATTACTTTCTTTTTAAGTCCCTTATATATGAAAAAGCCTTAAGTCTGAAGTTTTCTTATTACACAAATGGCCCAAAGGACCAACATATACCTAATTTGGACCCCCAAAGAATGTATTAAATACTTGGGGAAATAAATAGAAAGAAAATGAAGACTTATTAGCTGAATGTCTTCATAAGGGATATGGTCTTCCCTTCCTTGCTTCCCAAGCTTGGCATGGAGTATTTCCAAGCTGAATAACAAGTGGGATAAAGTGGAGATGAACTAGATCTTACTGCCTCGTTACAACCCCTCTGGTAAACCTTATCGGACAAACCGTAGTAGGTAAAAGAGTAAAGCTCCTTCTAATGACTTAGGGGTGTCTTCACACTTGTGTGATTGTGAAGACAACATGTCCTTGATTCCCAAATCAGGTTCAAGTCAAAGAGCTTCAAAGGTGGTTTAGAAGCTCTCACATGATCCAGATGGCGGGGTGAGCTCAAGCTTCATCCATGGATGTCTTCTTCATATTTCACGGCTAGTCGGCTTCTGGAGATGGTCAGACGTGGACTCGAATTAGATTTAATGTCAGGCTGTATAGAGAATCCTGTGGGGACCCAATCCCTTGTATATGCGCGCTTCAGTCCTTCTTTCGTACGCGCCTGGGCTGGCGGCCTATCATCCCTTCCCACTTCTAGAATTATCATCCTCAAAACATGCCCACGCCCTATATAGAAACGAAACAACCTAGCTGGTTGCTTCTTCTTCAAGGGTTGCTCCGGATATGGAGCTGAGAATTGGAGAGGTTCTCAGTCTAATCTTAAGCTGAATAATGGATTGAAGCAGAGGTTTACTGCTAGGAAACCTAGAGAGATGCTCGATCTAGGTTCCAACAATGGAGTGAAGGTGGATTGATGTGGTGAACCACAAAAATTGTGAAAGCTTCTTGATACAACCAGAACTTCAACACCGAGCTAGGCCTCTCGGTGTGGAGGCTTTTGGCTCGGATAACTCAAGAACAAGAAAGAAGAAAAACTTTTCCGCATTTGATTTTTAGTTCAAATCTAATCCTAATTACTGTCTTTTTAAGTCCCTTATATATGAAAAAGCCTTAAGTCTGAAGTTTCTTTATTACACAAATGGCCCAAAGGACCAACATATACCTAATTTGGACCCCCAAAGAATGTATTAAATACTTTGGGAAATAAATAGAAAGAAAATGAAGACTTATTAGCTGAATATCTTCATAAGGGATATGGTCTTCCCTTCCTTGCTTCCCAAGCTTGGCATGGAGTATTTCCAAGCTGAATAACCAGTGGGATAAAGTAGAGATGAACTAGATCTTACTGCCTCGTTACAACCCCTCTGGTAAACCTTATCAGACAAACCGTAGTAGGTAAAAGAGTAAAGCTCCTTCTAATGACTTAGGGGTGTCTTCACACTTGTGTGATTGTGAAGACACAATGTCCTTGATTCCCAAATCAGGTTCAAGTCAAAGAGCTTCAAAGGTGGTTTAGAAGCTCTCACATGATCCAGATGGCGGGGTGAGCTCAAGCTTCATCCATGGATGTCTTCTTCATATTTCACGGCTAGTCGGCTTCTGGAGATGGTCAGACGTGGACTCGAATTAGGTTTAATGTCAGGCTGTATAGAGAATCCTGTGGGGACCCAATCCCTTGTATATGCGCGCTTCAGTCCTTCTTTCGTACGCGCCTGGGCTGGCGGCCTATCATCCCTTCCCACTTCTAGAATTATCATCCTCAAAACATGCCCACGCCCTATATAGAAACGAAACAACCTAGCTGGTTGCTTCTTCTTCAAGGGTTGCTCCGGATATGGAGCTGAGAATTGGAGAGGTTCTCAGTCTAATCTTAAGCTGAATAATGGATTGAAGCAGAGGTTTACTGCTAGGAAACCTAGAGAGATGCTCGATCTAGGTTCCAACAATGGAGTGAAGGTGGATTTATGTGGTGAACCACAAAAATTGTGAAAGCTTCTTGATACAACCAGAACTTCAACACCGAGCTAGGCCTCTCGGTGTGGAGGCTTTTGGCTCGGATAACTCAAGAACAAGAAAGAAGAAAAACTTTTCCGCATTTGATTTTTAGTTCAAATCTAATCCTAATTACTTTCTTTTTAAGTCCCTTATATATGAAAAAGCCTTAAGTCTGAAGTTTTCTTATTACACAAATGGCCCAAAGGACCAACATATACCTAATTTGGACCCCCAAAGAATGTATTAAATACTTTGGGAAATAAATAGAAAGAAAATGAAGACTTATTAGCTGAATGTCTTCATAAGGGATATGGTCTTCCCTTCCTTGCTTCCCAAGCTTGGCATGGAGTATTTCCAAGCTGAATAACCAGTGGGATAAAGTGGAGATGAACTAGATCTTACTGCCTCGTTACAACCCCTCTGGTAAACATTATCGGACAAATCGTAGTAGGTAAAAGAGTAAAGCTCCTTCTAATGACTTAGGGGTGTTTTCACACTTGTGTGATTGTGAAGACACAATGTCCTTGATTCCCATATAAGGTTCAAGTCAAAAAGCTTCAAAGGTGGTTTAGAAGCTCTCACATGATCCAGATGGCGGGGTGAGCTCAAGCTTCATCCATGGATGTCTTCTTCATATTTCACGGCTAGTCGGCTTCTGGAGATGGTCAGACGTGGACTCGAATTAGGTTTACTGTCTGGCTTTATAGAGAATCCTCTGGGGACCCAATCCCTTGTATATGCGCGCTTCAGTCCTTTTTTCGTACGCGCCTGGGCTGGCGGCCTATCATCCCTTCCCACTTCTAGAATTATCATCCTCAAAACATGCCCACGCCCTATATAGAAACGAAATAACCTAGCTGGTTGCTTCTTCTTTAAGGGTTGATCCAGATATGGAGCTGAGAATTGGAGAGATTCTTAGTCTATTCTTAAGCTGAATAATGGAATGAAGCAGAGGTTTACTGCTAGGAAACCTAGAGAGATGCTCGATCTAGGTTCCAACAATGGAGTGAAGGTGGATTGATGTGGTGAACCACAAAAATTGTGAAAGCTTCTTGATACAACAAGAACTTCAACACCGAGCTAGGCCTCTCGGTGTGGAGGCTTTTGGCTCGGATAACTCAAGAACAAGAAAGAAGAAAAACTTTTCCGCATTTGATTTTTAGTTCAAATCTAATCCTAATTACTGTCTTTTTAAGTCCCTTATATATGAAAAAGCCTTAAGTCTGAAGTTTCCTTATTACACAAATGGCCCAAAGGACCAACATATACCTAATTTGGACCCCCAAAGAATGTATTAAATACTTTGGGAAATAAATAGAAAGAAAATGAAGACTTATTAGCTGAATGTCTTCATATGGGATATGGTCTTCCCTTCCTTGCTTCCCAAGCTTGGCATGGAGTATTTCCAAGCTGAATAACCAGTGGGATAAAGTGGAGATGAACTAGATCTTACTGCCTCGTTACAACCCCTCTGGTAAACCTTATCGGACAAACCGTAGTAGGTAAAAGAGTAAAGCTCCTTCTAATGACTTAGGGGTGTCTTCACACTTGTGTGATTGTGAAGACACAATGTCCTTGATTCCCAAATCAGGTTCAAGTCAAAGAGCTTCAAAGGTGGTTTAGAAGCTCTCACAAGATCCAGATGGCGGGGTGAGCTCAAGCTTCATCCATGGATGTCTTCTTCATATTTCACGGCTAGTCGGCTTCTGGAGATGGTCAGACGTGGACTCGAATTAGGTTTAATGTCAGGCTGTATAGAGAATCCTGTGGGGACCCAATCCCTTGTATATGCGCGCTTCAGTCCTTCTTTCGTACGCGCCTGGGCTGGCGGCCTATCATCCCTTCCCACTTCTAGAATTATCATCCTCAAAACATGCCCACGCCCTATATAGAAACGAAACAACCTAGCTGGTTGCATCTTCTTCAAGGGTTGCTCCGGATATGGAGCTGAGAATTGGAGAGGTTCTCAGTCTAATCTTAAGCTGAATAATGGATTGAAGCAGAGGTTTACTGCTAGGAAACCTAGAGAGATGCTCGATCTAGGTTCCAACAATGGAGTGAAGGTGGATTGATGTGGTGAACCACAAAAATTGTGAAAGCTTCTTGATACAACCAGAACTTCAACACCGAGCTAGGCCTCTCGGTGTGGAGGCTTTTGGCTCGGATAACTCAAGAACAAGAAAGAAGAAAAACTCTTCCGCATTTGATTTTTAGTTCAAATCTAATCCTAATTACTTTCTTTTTAAGTCCCTTATATATGAAAAAGCCTTAAGTCTGAAGTTTTCTTATTACACAAATGGCCCAAAGGACCAACATATACCTAATTTGGACCCCCAAAGAATGTATTAAATACTTTGGGAAATAAATAGAAAGAAAATGAAGACTTATTAGCTGAATGTCTTCATAAGGGATATGGTCTTCCCTTCCTTGCTTCCCAAGCTTGGCATGGAGTATTTCCAAGCTGAATAACCAGTGGGATAAAGTGGAGATGAACTAGATCTTACTGCCTCGTTACAACCCCTCTGGTAAACATTATCGGACAAATCGTAGTAGGTACAAGAGTAAAGCTCCTTCTAATGACTTAGGGGTGTTTTCACACTTGTGTGATTGTGAAGACACAATGTCCTTGATTCCCATATAAGGTTCAAGTCAAAAAGTGTCAAAGGTGGTTTAGAAGCTCTCACATGATCCAGATGGCGGGGTGAGCTCAAGCTTCATCCATGGATGTCTTCTTCATATTTCACGGCGAGTCGGCTTCTGGAGATGGTCAGACGTGGACTCGAATTAGGTTTAGTGTCTGGCTTTATAGAGAATCTTCTGGGGACCCAATCCCTTGTATATGCGCGCTTCAGTCCTTTTATCGTACGCGCCTGGGCTGGCGGCCTATCATCCCTTCCCACTTCTAGAATTATCATCCTCAAAACATGCCCACGCCCTATATAGAAACGAAACAACCTAGCTGGTTGCTTCTTCTTCAAGGGTTGCTCCGGATATGGAGCTGAGAATTGGAGAGGTTCTCAGTCTAATCTTAAGCTGAATAATGGATTGAAGCAGAGGTTTACTGCTAGGAAACCTAGAGAGATGCTCGATCTAGGTTCCAACAATGGAGTGAAGGTGGATTGATGTGGTGAACCACAAAAATTGTGAAAGCTTCTTGATACAACAAGAACTTCAACACCGAGCTAGGCCTCTCGGTGTGGAGGCTTTTGGCTCGGATAACTCAAGAACAAGAAAGAAGAAAAACTTTTCCGCATTTGATTTTTAGTTCAAATCTAATCCTAATTACTGTCTTTTTAAGTCCCTTATATATGAAAAAGCCTTAAGTCTGAAGTTTCCTTATTACACAAATGGCCCAAAGGACCAACATATACCTAATTTGGACCCCCAAAGAATGTATTAAATACTTTGGGAAATAAATAGAAAGAAAATGAAGACTTATTAGCTGAATGTCTTCATATGGGATATGGTCTTCCCTTCCTTGCTTCCCAAGCTTGGCATGGAGTATTTCCAAGCTGAATAACCAGTGGGATAAAGTGGAGATGAACTAGATCTTACTGCCTCGTTACAACCCCTCTGGTAAACCTTATCGGACAAACCGTAGTAGGTAAAAGAGTAAAGCTCCTTCTAAGGACTTAGGGGTGTCTTCACACTTGTGTGATTGTGAAGACACAATGTCCTTGATTCCCAAATCAGGTTCAAGTCAAAGAGCTTCAAAGGTGGTTTAGAAGCTCTCACATGATCCAGATGGCGGGGTGAGCTCAAGCTTCATCCATGGATGTCTTCTTCATATTTCACGGCTAGTCGGCTTCTGGAGATGGTCAGACGTGGACTCAAATTAGGTTTAATGTCAGGCTGTATAGAGAATCCTGTGGGGACCCAATCCCTTGTATATGCGCGCTTCAGTCCTTCTTTCGTACGCGCCTGGGCTGGCGGCCTATCATCCCTTCCCACTTCTAGAATTATCATCCTCAAAACATGCCCACGCCCTATATAGAAACGAAACAACCTAGCTGGTTGCTTCTTCTTCAAGGGTTGCTCCGGATATGGAGCTGAGAATTGGAGAGGTTCTCAGTCTAATCTTAAGCTGAATAATGGATTGAAGCAGAGGTTTACTGCTAGGAAACCTAGAGAGATGCTCGATCTAGGTTCCAACAATGGAGTGAAGGTGGATTGATGTGGTGAACCACAAAAATTGTGAAAGCTTCTTGATACAACCAGAACTTCAACACCGAGCTAGGCCTCTCGGTGTGGAGGCTTTTGGCTCGGATAACTCAAGAACAAGAAAGAAGAAAAACTCTTCCGCATTTGATTTTTAGTTCAAATCTAATCCTAATTACTTTCTTTTTAAGTCCCTTATATATGAAAAAGCCTTAAGTCTGAAGTTTTCTTATTACACAAATGGCCCAAAGGACCAACATATACCTAATTTGGACCCCCAAAGAATGTATTAAATACTTTGGGAAATAAATAGAAAGAAAATGAAGACTTATTAGCTGAATGTCTTCATAAGGGATATGGTCTTCCCTTCCTTGCTTCCCAAGCTTGGCATGGAGTATTTCCAAGCTGAATAACCAGTGGGATAAAGTGGAGATGAACTAGATCTTACTGCCTCGTTACAACCCCTCTGGTAAACATTATCGGACAAATCGTAGTAGGTACAAGAGTAAAGCTCCTTCTAATGACTTAGGGGTGTTTTCACACTTGTGTGATTGTGAAGACACAATGTCCTTGATTCCCATATAAGGTTCAAGTCAAAAAGTGTCAAAGGTGGTTTAGAAGCTCTCACATGATCCAGATGGCGGGGTGAGCTCAAGCTTCATCCATGGATGTCTTCTTCATATTTCACGGCGAGTCGGCTTCTGGAGATGGTCAGACGTGGACTCGAATTAGGTTTAGTGTCTGGCTTTATAGAGAATCTTCTGGGGACCCAATCCCTTGTATATGCGCGCTTCAGTCCTTTTATCGTACGCGCCTGGGCTGGCGGCCTATCATCCCTTCCCACTTCTAGAATTATCATCCTCAAAACATGCTCACGCCCTATATAGAAACGAAATAACCTAGCTGGTTGCTTCTTCTTCAAGGGTTGATCCAGATATGGAGCTGAGAATTGGAGAGGTTCTTAGTCTAATCTTAAGCTGAATAATGGATTGAAGCAGAGTTTTACTGCTAGGAAATTTAGAGAGATGCTCGATCTAGGTTCCAACAATGGAGTGAAGGTGGATTGATGTGGTGAACCACAAAAATTGTGAAAGCTTCTTGATACAACAAGAACTTCAACACCGAGCTAGGCCTCTCGGTGTGGAGGCTTTTGGCTCGGATAACTCAAGAACAAGAAAGAATAAAAACTTTTCCGCATTTGATTTTTAGTTCAAATCTAATCGTAATTACTGTCTTTTTAAGTCTCTTATATATGAAAAAGCCTTAAGTCTGAAGTTTCCTTATTACACAAATGGCCCAAAGGACCAACATATACCTAAGTTGGACCCCCAAAGAATATATTAAATACATTGAGAAATAAATAGAAAGAAAATGAAGACTTATTAGCTGAATGTCTTCATAAGGGATAGGGTCTTCCCTTCCTTGCTTCCGAAGCTTGGCATGGAGTATTTCCAAGCTGAATAACCAGTGGGATAATGTGGAGATGCACTAGATCTTACTGCCTCGTTACAACCCCTCTGGTAAACCTTATCGGACAAATCGTAGTAGGTAAAAGAGTAAAGCTCCTTCTAATGACTTAGGGGTGTTTTCACACTTGTGTGATTGTGAAGACACAATGTCCATGATTCCCAAATCAGGTTCAAGTCAAAGAGCTTCAAAGGTGGTTTAGAAGCTCTCACATGATCCAGATGGCGGGGTGAGCTCAAGCTTCATCCATGGATGTCTTCTTCATATTTCACGGCTAGTCGGCTTCTGGAGATGGTCAGACGTGGACTCAAATTAGGTTTAATGTCAGGCTGTATAGAGAATCCTGTGGGGACCCAATCCCTTGTATATGCGCGCTTCAGTCCTTCTTTCGTACGCGCCTGGGCTGGCGGCCTATCATCCCTTCCCACTTCTAGAATTATCATCCTCAAAACATGCCCACGCCCTATATAGAAACGAAACAACCTAGCTGGTTGCTTCTTCTTCAAGGGTTGCTCCGGATATGGAGCTGAGAATTGGAGAGGTTCTCAGTCTAATCTTAAGCTGAATAATGGATTGAAGCAGAGGTTTACTGCTAGGAAACCTAGAGAGATGCTCGATCTAGGTTCCAACAATGGAGTGAAGGTGGATTGATGTGGTGAACCACAAAAATTGTGAAAGCTTCTTGATACAACCAGAACTTCAACACCGAGCTAGGCCTCTCGGTGTGGAGGCTTTTGGCTCGGATAACTCAAGAACAAGAAAGAAGAAAAACTCTTCCGCATTTGATTTTTAGTTCAAATCTAATCCTAATTACATTCTTTTTAAGTCCCTTATATATGAAAAAGCCTTAAGTCTGAAGTTTCCTTATTACACAAATGGCCCAAAGGACCAACATATACCTAAGTTGGACCCCTAAAGAATATATTAAATACATTGAGAAATAAATAGAAAGAAAATGAAGACTTATTAGCTGAATGTCTTCATAAGGGATATGGTCTTCCCTTCCTTGCTTCCCAAGCTTAGCATGGAGTATTTCCAAGCTGAATAACCAGTGGGATAATGTGGAGATGCACTAGATCTTACTGCCTCGTTACAACCCCTCTGGTAAACCTTATCGGACAAATCGTAGTAGGTAAAAGAGTAAAGCTCCTTCTAATGACTTAGGGGTGTTTTCACACTTGTGTGATTGTGAAGACACAATGTCCATGATTCCCAAATCAGGTTCAAGTCAAAGAGCTTCAAAGGTGGTTTAGAAGCTCTCAGATGATCCAGATGGCGGGGTGAGCTCAAGCTTCATCCATGGATGTCTTCTTCATATTTCACGGCTAGTCGGCTTCTGGAGATGGTCAGACGTGGACTCGAATTAGGTTTAATGTCAGGCTGTATAGAGAATCCTGTGGGGACCCAATCCCTTGTATATGCGCGCTTCAGTCCTTCTTTCGTACGCGCCTGGGCTGGCGGCCTATCATCCCTTCCCACTTCTAGAATTATCATCCTCAAAACATGCCCACGCCCTATATAGAAACGAAACAACCTAGCTGGTTGCTTCTTCTTCAAGGGTTGCTCCGGATATGGAGCTGAGAATTGGAGAGGTTCTCAGTCTAATCTTAAGCTGAATAATGGATTGAAGCAGAGGTTTACTGCTAGGAAACCTAGAGAGATGCTCGATCTAGGTTCCAACAATGGAGTGAAGGTGGATTGATGTGGTGAACCACAAAAATTGTGAAAGCTTCTTGATACAACCAGAACTTCAACACCGAGCTAGGCCTCTCGGTGTGGAGGCTTTTGGCTCCGATAACTCAAGAACAAGAAAGAAGAAAAACTCTTCCGCATTTGATTTTTAGTTCAAATCTAATCCTAATTACTTTCTTTTTAAGTCCCTTATATATGAAAAAGCCTTAAGTCTGAAGTTTCCTTATTACACAAATGGCCCAAAGGACCAACATATACCTAAGTTGGACCCCTAAAGAATATATTAAATACATTGAGAAATAAATAGAAAGAAAATGAAGACTTATTAGCTGAATGTCTTCATAAGGGATATGGTCTTCCCTTCCTTGCTTCCCAAGCTTAGCATGGAGTATTTCCAAGTTGAATAACCAGTGGGATAATGTGGAGATGCACTAGATCTTACTGCCTCGTTACAACCCCTCTGGTAAACCTTATCGGACAAATCGTAGTAGGTAAAAGAGTAAAGCTCCTTCTAATGACTTAGGGGTGTTTTCACACTTGTGTGATTGTGAAGACACAATGTCCTTGATTCCCATATAAGGTTCAAGTCAAAAAGCTTCAAAGGTGGTTTAGAAGCTCTCACATGATCCAGATGGCGGGGTGAGCTCAAGCTTCATCCATGGATGTGTTCTTCATATTTCATGGCTAGTCGGCTTCTGGAGATGGTCAGACGTGGACTCGAATTAGGTTTAGTGTCTGGCTTTATAGAGAATCCTCTGGGGACCCAATCCCTTGTATATGCGCGCTTCAGTCCTTTTTTCGTACGCGCCTGGGCTGGCGGCCTATCATCCCTTCCCACTTCTAGAATTATCATCCTCAAAACATGCCCACGCCCTATATAGAAACGAAATAACCTATCTGGTTGCTTCTTCTTCAAGGGTTGATCCAGATATGGAGCTGAGAATTGGAGAGATTCTTAGTCTAATCTTAAGTTGAATAATGGATTGAAGCAGAGGTTTACTGCTAGGAAACCTAGAGAGATGCTCGATCTAGGTTCCAACAATGGAGTGAAGGTGGATTGATGTGGTGAACCACAAAAATTGTGAAAGCTTCTTGATACAACAAGAACTTCAACACCGAGCTAGGCCTCTCGGTGTGGAGGCTTTTGGCTCGGATAACTCAAGAACAAGAAAGAAGAAAAACTTTTCCGCATTTGATTTTTAGTTCAAATCTAATCCTAATTACTGTCTTTTTAAGTCCCTTATATATGAAAAAGCCTTAAGTCTGAAGTTTCCTTATTACACAAATGGCCCAAAGGACCAACATATACCTAAGTTGGACCCCCAAAGAATATATTAAATACATTGAGAAATAAATAGAAAGAAAATGAAGACTTATTAGCTGAATGTCTTCATAAGGGATAGGGTCTTCCCTTCCTTGCTTCCCAAGCTTGGCATGGAGTATTTCCAAGCTGAATAACCAGTGGGATAATGTGGAGATGCACTAGATCTTACTACCTCGTTACAACCCCTCTGGTAAATCTTATCGGACAAATCGTAGTAGGTAAAAGAGTAAAGCTCCTTCTAATGACTTAGGGGTGTTTTCACACTTGTGTGATTGTGAAGACACAATGTCCATGATTCCCAAATCAGGTTCAAGTCAAAGAGCTTCAAAGGTGGTTTAGAAGCTCTCACATGATCCAGATGGCGGGGTGAGCTCAAGCTTCATCCATGGATGTCTTCTTCATATTTCACGGCCAGTCGGCTTTTGGAGATGGTTAGACGTGGACTCGAATTAGGTTTAATGTCAGGCTGTATAGAGAATCCTGTGGGGACCCAATCCCTTGTATATGCGCGCTTCAGTCCTTCTTTCGTACGCGCCTGGGCTGGCGGCCTATCATCCCTTCCCACTTCTAGAATTATCATCCTCAAAACATGCCCACGCCCTATATAGAAACGAAACAACCTAGCTGGTTGCTTCTTCTTCAAGGGTTGCTCCGGATATGGAGCTGAGAATTGGAGAGGTTCTCAGTCTAATCTTAAGCTGAATAATGGATTGAAGCAGAGGTTTACTGCTAGGAAACCTAGAGAGATGCTCGATCTAGGTTCCAACAATGGAGTGAAGGTGGATTGATGTGGTGAACCACAAAAATTGTGAAAGCTTCTTGATACAACCAGAACTTCAACACCGAGCTAGGCCTCTCGGTGTGGAGGCTTTTGGCTCGGATAACTCAAGAACAAGAAAGAAGAAAAACTCTTCCGCATTTGATTTTTAGTTCAAATCTAATCCTAATTACTTTCTTTTTAAGTCCCTTATATATGAAAAAGCCTTAAGTCTGAAGTTTCCTTATTACACAAATGGCCCAAAGGACCAACATATACCTAAGTTGGACCCCTAAAGAATATATTAAATACATTGAGAAATAAATAGAAAGAAAATGAAGACTTATTAGCTGAATGTCTTCATAAGGGATATGGTCTTCCCTTCCTTGCTTCCCAAGCTTAGCATGGAGTATTTCCAAGCTGAATAACCAGTGGGATAATGTGGAGATGCACTAGATCTTACTGCCTCGTTACAACCCCTCTGGTAAACCTTATCGGACAAATCGTAGTAGGTAAAAGAGTAAAGCTCCTTCTAATGACTTAGGGGTGTTTTCACACTTGTGTGATTGTGAAGACACAATGTCCTTGATTCCCATATAAGGTTCAAGTCAAAAAGCTTCAAAGGTGGTTTAGAAGCTCTCACATGATCCAGATGGCGGGGTGAGCTCAAGCTTCATCCATGGATGTGTTCTTCATATTTCATGGCTAGTCGGCTTCTGGAGATGGTCAGACGTGGACTCGAATTAGGTTTAGTGTCTGGCTTTATAGAGAATCCTCTGGGGACCCAATCCCTTGTATATGCGCGCTTCAGTCCTTTTTTCGTACGCGCCTGGGCTGGCGGCCTATCATCCCTTCCCACTTCTAGAATTATCATCCTCAAAACATGCTCACGCCCTATATAGAAACGAAATAACCTAGCTGGTTGCTTCTTCTTCAAGGGTTGATCCAGATATGGAGCTGAGAATTGGAGAGGTTCTTAGTCTAATCTTAAGCTGAATAATGGATTGAAGCAGAGGTTTACTGCTAGGAAATTTAGAGAGATGCTCGATCTAGGTTCCAACAATGGAGTGAAGGTGGATTGATGTGGTGAACCACAAAAATTGTGAAAGCTTCTTGATACAACAAGAACTTCAACACCGAGCTAGGCCTCTCGGTGTGGAGGCTTTTGGCTCGGATAACTCAAGAACAAGAAAGAATAAAAACTTTTCCGCATTTGATTTTTAGTTCAAATCTAATCGTAATTACTGTCTTTTTAAGTCTCTTATATATGAAAAAGCCTTAAGTCTGAAGTTTCCTTATTACACAAATGGCCCAAAGGACCAACATATACCTAAGTTGGACCCCCAAAGAATATATTAAATACATTGAGAAATAAATAGAAAGAAAATGAAGACTTATTAGCTGTATGTCTTCATAAGGGATAGGGTCTTCCCTTCCTTGCTTCCGAAGCTTGGCATGGAGTATTTCCAAGCTGAATAACCAGTGGGATAATGTGGAGATGCACTAGATCTTACTGCCTCGTTACAACCCCTCTGGTAAACCTTATCGGACAAATCGTAGTAGGTAAAAGAGTAAAGCTCCTTCTAATGACTTAGGGGTGTTTTCACACTTGTGTGATTGTGAAGACACAATGTCCATGATTCCCAAATCAGGTTCAAGTCAAAGAGCTTCAAAGGTGGTTTAGAAGCTCTCACATGATCCAGATGGCGGGGTGAGCTCAAGCTTCATCCATGGATGTCTTCTTCATATTTCACGGCTAGTCGGCTTCTGGAGATGGTCAGACGTGGACTCAAATTAGGTTTAATGTCAGGCTGTATAGAGAATCCTGTGGGGACCCAATCCCTTGTATATGCGCGCTTCAGTCCTTCTTTCGTACGCGCCTGGGCTGGCGGCCTATCATCCCTTCCCACTTCTAGAATTATCATCCTCAAAACATGCCCACGCCCTATATAGAAACGAAACAACCTAGCTGGTTGCTTCTTCTTCAAGGGTTGCTCCGGATATGGAGCTGAGAATTGGAGAGGTTCTCAGTCTAATCTTAAGCTGAATAATGGATTGAAGCAGAGGTTTACTGCTAGGAAACCTAGAGAGATGCTCGATCTAGGTTCCAACAATGGAGTGAAGGTGGATTGATGTGGTGAACCACAAAAATTGTGAAAGCTTCTTGATACAACCAGAACTTCAACACCGAGCTAGGCCTCTCGGTGTGGAGGCTTTTGGCTCGGATAACTCAAGAACAAGAAAGAAGAAAAACTCTTCCGCATTTGATTTTTAGTTCAAATCTAATCCTAATTACATTCTTTTTAAGTCCCTTATATATGAAAAAGCCTTAAGTCTGAAGTTTCCTTATTACACAAATGGCCCAAAGGACCAACATATACCTAAGTTGGACCCCTAAAGAATATATTAAATACATTGAGAAATAAATAGAAAGAAAATGAAGACTTATTAGCTGAATGTCTTCATAAGGGATATGGTCTTCCCTTCCTTGCTTCCCAAGCTTAGCATGGAGTATTTCCAAGCTGAATAACCAGTGGGATAATGTGGAGATGCACTAGATCTTACTGCCTCGTTACAACCCCTCTGGTAAACCTTATCGGACAAATCGTAGTAGGTAAAAGAGTAAAGCTCCTTCTAATGACTTAGGGGTGTTTTCACACTTGTGTGATTGTGAAGACACAATGTCCATGATTCCCAAATCAGGTTCAAGTCAAAGAGCTTCAAAGGTGGTTTAGAAGCTCTCAGATGATCCAGATGGCGGGGTGAGCTCAAGCTTCATCCATGGATGTCTTCTTCATATTTCACGGCTAGTCGGCTTCTGGAGATGGTCAGACGTGGACTCGAATTAGGTTTAATGTCAGGCTGTATAGAGAATCCTGTGGGGACCCAATCCCTTGTATATGCGCGCTTCAGTCCTTCTTTCGTACGCGCCTGGGCTGGCGGCCTATCATCCCTTCCCACTTCTAGAATTATCATCCTCAAAACATGCCCACGCCCTATATAGAAACGAAACAACCTAGCTGGTTGCTTCTTCTTCAAGGGTTGCTCCGGATATGGAGCTGAGAATTGGAGAGGTTCTCAGTCTAATCTTAAGCTGAATAATGGATTGAAGCAGAGGTTTACTGCTAGGAAACCTAGAGAGATGCTCGATCTAGGTTCCAACAATGGAGTGAAGGTGGATTGATGTGGTGAACCACAAAAATTGTGAAAGCTTCTTGATACAACCAGAACTTCAACACCGAGCTAGGCCTCTCGGTGTGGAGGCTTTTGGCTCGGATAACTCAAGAACAAGAAAGAAGAAAAACTCTTCCGCATTTGATTTTTAGTTCAAATCTAATCCTAATTACTTTCTTTTTAAGTCCCTTATATATGAAAAAGCCTTAAGTCTGAAGTTTCCTTATTACACAAATGGCCCAAAGGACCAACATATACCTAAGTTGGACCCCTAAAGAATATATTAAATACATTGAGAAATAAATAGAAAGAAAATGAAGACTTATTAGCTGAATGTCTTCATAAGGGATATGGTCTTCCCTTCCTTGCTTCCCAAGCTTAGCATGGAGTATTTCCAAGTTGAATAACCAGTGGGATAATGTGGAGATGCACTAGATCTTACTGCCTCGTTACAACCCCTCTGGTAAACCTTATCGGACAAATCGTAGTAGGTAAAAGAGTAAAGCTCCTTCTAATGACTTAGGGGTGTTTTCACACTTGTGTGATTGTGAAGACACAATGTCCTTGATTCCCATATAAGGTTCAAGTCAAAAAGCTTCAAAGGTGGTTTAGAAGCTCTCACATGATCCAGATGGCGGGGTGAGCTCAAGCTTCATCCATGGATGTGTTCTTCATATTTCATGGCTAGTCGGCTTCTGGAGATGGTCAGACGTGGACTCGAATTAGGTTTAGTGTCTGGCTTTATAGAGAATCCTCTGGGGACCCAATCCCTTGTATATGCGCGCTTCAGTCCTTTTTTCGTACGCGCCTGGGCTGGCGGCCTATCATCCCTTCCCACTTCTAGAATTATCATCCTCAAAACATGCCCACGCCCTATATAGAAACGAAATAACCTATCTGGTTGCTTCTTCTTCAAGGGTTGATCCAGATATGGAGCTGAGAATTGGAGAGATTCTTAGTCTAATCTTAAGTTGAATAATGGATTGAAGCAGAGGTTTACTGCTAGGAAACCTAGAGAGATGCTCGATCTAGGTTCCAACAATGGAGTGAAGGTGGATTGATGTGGTGAACCACAAAAATTGTGAAAGCTTCTTGATACAACAAGAACTTCAACACCGAGCTAGGCCTCTCGGTGTGGAGGCTTTTGGCTCGGATAACTCAAGAACAAGAAAGAAGAAAAACTTTTCCGCATTTGATTTTTAGTTCAAATCTAATCCTAATTACTGTCTTTTTAAGTCCCTTATATATGAAAAAGCCTTAAGTCTGAAGTTTCCTTATTACACAAATGGCCCAAAGGACCAACATATACCTAAGTTGGACCCCCAAAGAATATATTAAATACATTGAGAAATAAATAGAAAGAAAATGAAGACTTATTAGCTGAATGTCTTCATAAGGGATAGGGTCTTCCCTTCCTTGCTTCCCAAGCTTGGCATGGAGTATTTCCAAGCTGAATAACCAGTGGGATAATGTGGAGATGCACTAGATCTTACTACCTCGTTACAACCCCTCTGGTAAATCTTATCGGACAAATCGTAGTAGGTAAAAGAGTAAAGCTCCTTCTAATGACTTAGGGGTGTTTTCACACTTGTGTGATTGTGAAGACACAATGTCCATGATTCCCAAATCAGGTTCAAGTCAAAGAGCTTCAAAGGTGGTTTAGAAGCTCTCACATGATCCAGATGGCGGGGTGAGCTCAAGCTTCATCCATGGATGTCTTCTTCATATTTCACGGCCAGTCGGCTTTTGGAGATGGTTAGACGTGGACTCGAATTAGGTTTAATGTCAGGCTGTATAGAGAATCCTGTGGGGACCCAATCCCTTGTATATGCGCGCTTCAGTCCTTCTTTCGTACGCGCCTGGGCTGGCGGCCTATCATCCCTTCCCACTTCTAGAATTATCATCCTCAAAACATGCCCACGCCCTATATAGAAACGAAACAACCTAGCTGGTTGCTTCTTCTTCAAGGGTTGCTCCGGATATGGAGCTGAGAATTGGAGAGGTTCTCAGTCTAATCTTAAGCTGAATAATGGATTGAAGCAGAGGTTTACTGCTAGGAAACCTAGAGAGATGCTCGATCTAGGTTCCAACAATGGAGTGAAGGTGGATTGATGTGGTGAACCACAAAAATTGTGAAAGCTTCTTGATACAACCAGAACTTCAACACCGAGCTAGGCCTCTCGGTGTGGAGGCTTTTGGCTCGGATAACTCAAGAACAAGAAAGAAGAAAAACTCTTCCGCATTTGATTTTTAGTTCAAATCTAATCCTAATTACTTTCTTTTTAAGTCCCTTATATATGAAAAAGCCTTAAGTCTGAAGTTTCCTTATTACACAAATGGCCCAAAGGACCAACATATACCTAAGTTGGACCCCTAAAGAATATATTAAATACATTGAGAAATAAATAGAACGAAAATGAAGACTTATTAGCTGAATGTCTTCATAAGGGATATGGTCTTCCCTTCCTTGCTTCCCAAGCTTAGCATGGAGTATTTCCAAGCTGAATAACCAGTGGGATAATGTGGAGATGCACTAGATCTTACTGCCTCGTTACAACCCCTCTGGTAAACCTTATCGGACAAATCGTAGTAGGTAAAAGAGTAAAGCTCCTTCTAATGACTTAGGGGTGTTTTCACACTTGTGTGATTGTGAAGACACAATGTCCTTGATTCCCATATAAGGTTCAAGTCAAAAAGCTTCAAAGGTGGTTTAGAAGCTCTCACATGATCCAGATGGCGGGGTGAGCTCAAGCTTCATCCATGGATGTGTTCTTCATATTTCATGGCTAGTCGGCTTCTGGAGATGGTCAGACGTGGACTCGAATTAGGTTTAGTGTCTGGCTTTATAGAGAATCCTCTGGGGACCCAATCCCTTGTATATGCGCGCTTCAGTCCTTTTTTCGTACGCGCCTGGGCTGGCGGCCTATCATCCCTTCCCACTTCTAGAATTATCATCCTCAAAACATGCCCACGCCCTATATAGAAACGAAATAACCTATCTGGTTGCTTCTTCTTCAAGGGTTGATCCAGATATGGAGCTGAGAATTGGAGAGATTCTTAGTCTAATCTTAAGTTGAATAATGGATTGAAGCAGAGGTTTACTGCTAGGAAACCTAGAGAGATGCTCGATCTAGGTTCCAACAATGGAGTGAAGGTGGATTGATGTGGTGAACCACAAAAATTGTGAAAGCTTCTTGATACAACAAGAACTTCAACACCGAGCTAGGCCTCTCGGTGTGGAGGCTTTTGGCTCGGATAACTCAAGAACAAGAAAGAAGAAAAACTTTTCCGCATTTGATTTTTAGTTCAAATCTAATCCTAATTACTGTCTTTTTAAGTCCCTTATATATGAAAAAGCCTTAAGTCTGAAGTTTCCTTATTACACAAATGGCCCAAAGGACCAACATATACCTAAGTTGGACCCCCAAAGAATATATTAAATACATTGAGAAATAAATAGAAAGAAAATGAAGACTTATTAGCTGAATGTCTTCATAAGGGATAGGGTCTTCCCTTCCTTGCTTCCCAAGCTTGGCATGGAGTATTTCCAAGCTGAATAACCAGTGGGATAATGTGGAGATGCACTAGATCTTACTACCTCGTTACAACCCCTCTGGTAAATCTTATCGGACAAATCGTAGTAGGTAAAAGAGTAAAGCTCCTTCTAATGACTTAGGGGTGTTTTCACACTTGTGTGATTGTGAAGACACAATGTCCATGATTCCCAAATCAGGTTCAAGTCAAAGAGCTTCAAAGGTGGTTTAGAAGCTCTCACATGATCCAGATGGCGGGGTGAGCTCAAGCTTCATCCATGGATGTCTTCTTCATATTTCACGGCCAGTCGGCTTTTGGAGATGGTTAGACGTGGACTCGAATTAGGTTTAATGTCAGGCTGTATAGAGAATCCTGTGGGGACCCAATCCCTTGTATATGCGCGCTTCAGTCCTTCTTTCGTACGCGCCTGGGCTGGCGGCCTATCATCCCTTCCCACTTCTAGAATTATCATCCTCAAAACATGCCCACGCCCTATATAGAAACGAAACAACCTAGCTGGTTGCTTCTTCTTCAAGGGTTGCTCCGGATATGGAGCTGAGAATTGGAGAGGTTCTCAGTCTAATCTTAAGCTGAATAATGGATTGAAGCAGAGGTTTACTGCTAGGAAACCTAGAGAGATGCTCGATCTAGGTTCCAACAATGGAGTGAAGGTGGATTGATGTGGTGAACCACAAAAATTGTGAAAGCTTCTTGATACAACCAGAACTTCAACACCGAGCTAGGCCTCTCGGTGTGGAGGCTTTTGGCTCGGATAACTCAAGAACAAGAAAGAAGAAAAACTCTTCCGCATTTGATTTTTAGTTCAAATCTAATCCTAATTACTTTCTTTTTAAGTCCCTTATATATGAAAAAGCCTTAAGTCTGAAGTTTCCTTATTACACAAATGGCCCAAAGGACCAACATATACCTAAGTTGGACCCCCAAAGAATATATTAAATACATTGAGAAATAAATAGAAAGAAAATGAAGACTTATGAGCTGAATGTCTTCATAAGGGATATGGTCTTCCCTTCCTTGCTTCCCAAGCTTAGCATGGAGTATTTCCAAGCTGAATAACCAGTGGGATAATGTGGAGATGCACTAGATCTTACTGCCTCGTTACAACCCCTCTGGTAAACCTTATCGGACAAATCGTAGTAGGTAAAAGAGTAAAGCTCCTTCTAATGACTTAGGGGTGTTTTCACACTTGTGTGATTATGAAGACACAATGTCCATGATTCCCAAATCAGGTTCAAGTCAAAGAGCTTCAAAGGTGGTTTAGAAGCTCTCAGATGATCCAGATGGCGGGGTGAGCTCAAGCTTCATCCATGGATGTCTTCTTCATATTTCACGGCTAGTCGGCTTCTGGAGATGGTCAGACGTGGACTCGAATTAGGTTTAATGTCAGGCTGTATAGAGAATCCTGTGGGGACCCAATCCCTTGTATATGCGCGCTTCAGTCCTTCTTTCGTACGCGCCTGGGCTGGCGGCCTATCATCCCTTCCCACTTCTAGAATTATCATCCTCAAAACATGCCCACGCCCTATATAGAAACGAAACAACCTAGCTGGTTGCTTCTTCTTCAAGGGTTGCTCCGGATATGGAGCTGAGAATTGGAGAGGTTCTCAGTCTAATCTTAAGCTGAATAATGGATTGAAGCAGAGGTTTACTGCTAGGAAACCTAGAGAGATGCTCGATCTAGGTTCCAACAATGGAGTGAAGGTGGATTGATGTGGTGAACCACAAAAATTGTGAAAGCTTCTTGATACAACCAGAACTTCAACACCGAGCTAGGCCTCTCGGTGTGGAGGCTTTTGGCTCGGATAACTCAAGAACAAGAAAGAAGAAAAACTCTTCCGCATTTGATTTTTAGTTCAAATCTAATCCTAATTACTTTCTTTTTAAGTCCCTTATATATGAAAAAGCCTTAAGTCTGAAGTTTTCTTATTACACAAATGGCCCAAAGGACCAACATATACCTAAGTTGGACCCCCAAAGAATATATTAAATACATTGAGAAATAAATAGAAAGAAAATGAAGACTTATTAGCTGAATGTCTTCATAAGGGATATGGTCTTCCCTTCCTTGCTTCCCAAGCTTAGCATGGAGTATTTCCAAGCTGAATAACCAGTGGGATAATGTGGAGATGCAGTAGATCTTGTAGATTTTAGAGGATATGAAGATGATTTTAAGGGAGGAAGATTAGAAGATAGGAGTGATGAAGATGATGAATAGAAGTTTATAATTTCGTGTGTAATGTTTCCTTACAATCCCATACACATATATGCACGATTTACATGAATTATTGAGTGAAAAATATCTCACCAACACCTCTACACAAGTATAGGCGAGCCATGCTTCTCCCAACTGCTCCCACCTACTCCTCTTTGCAACTTGCTCCACTTGTGCTGAGTGAGAAAAAACTGGTCTGCTTCTAACCAATTCAGTTCCTTCTCCACTTCTTGTTTGGTCTCATTTTAGTTGATCTTAGCTACTCATTGGTGCTTTATTTCATGTGCAATGCATGGTATACCTTCTCCTTTTACTCCTGAGCTTTCACCATATTCCAACACACTTGCTATACATGCTAACTCTTTCCCTTTGATATTGTCCCCTCTCCTTTCACGTGCACAGACCTTCACATCCATATTCTCAACACTCCCCCTCAAGATAGGCTGGTAGGGGTCCATTAAGCCGATCTTGCCATGGATGTATTCACAGATGCGTGAAGAAGTAGCCTTTGTAAATATATCCGCCATTTGTTCTCCACTCTTCACAAACTTGGGAACCACAACTCCCTCCTGAATCTTGTCTCGGATGAAATGACAATCCACCTCAATGTGTTTTGTCCTTTCATGAAACACCGGGTTTGAAGCTATGTGTATTGCTGCTTGGTTATCACAATACAATGTCATTGGTTTGTCTTCTTGAACTCCTAAGTCATGTAGAAGCCCCTTCAGCCATATCATTTCTTTTGTGGCTTCTCTCATTGCTCTATACTCAGCTTCAGCACTAGATAGAGAGATTACCTTTTGTTTTTTGCTTCTCCAGGTGACAAGATTCCCACCTACGAATGTACAATAACCGGTTGTAGACTTTCTATCTTGTCTATCCCCAGCCCAATCCGCATCACAAAACGCTTCTACATCTGCTCTTCCATGACACTCTAGCCAAATACCTCTTCCTGGGTTTCCTTTTAGATATCTCAAGATCCTTTCAATCATTCCCCAATGGTGTGTTGTTGGCGCTTGCATGTGTTGACTTACTTTATTCACCGCAAAACAAATATCTGGCCTTGTTATGGTCAAATAGATTAGTTTACCAACTAACCTTTGGTACTGCTTGATGTCAGACCATATCTCCACGTTGCTCTCTTCTTGGTAACCTTCTTCAATAGGAGTCTTAGCCGGTTTACACCCAAGCTTCCCAGTTTCTTTTAGTAAGTCGATCACATACTTCCTTTGCGATATAAACATTCCCTTTTCCTCTCTGCTCATCTCAATTCCTAGGAAGTATTTGAGCTCTCCTAGGTCTTTTATATCAAACGTAGAGTTTAGATCCTCCTTAGTCCGTTTCATCTCCTCACAATCACTTCCCGTAACAATAATGTCATCCACGTAGATAAGCACCACAACTATCCCATTTTTGCTCCTTTTGGTAAAGAGAGAGTGATCCGCTTCAGATTTTACAAACCCTTTCTCCAACAGGCACCGGCTTAACCGTTGGTACCAAGCTCTAGGAGATTGTTTCAAGCCGTATATAGCCTTCTTTAATCTACACACTTGATCTGAACTTGCTCCATAACCTTGTGGAAGTTCCATAAACACTTCTTCTTCTAAATCCCCTTGTAAGAAAGCGTTTCTCACATCCATTTGCCACAAATTCCATGACAGATTAATGGCAATGGATAGTAGAACCCTCACCGAGTGCAACTTCGCTACTGGAGCAAAAGTTTCAGTATAATCTTCTCCATATACTTGTGTATATCCTTTTGCCACTAGTCTAGCTTTATACCTCTCAATTTCACCATTGCTCTTGTATTTGATAGTATACACCCATCTACATCCCACAAGTTTCTTCCCACTAGGCAATTTTGTCAAGTCCCAAGTATTATTTCTCAACATAGATGCAATCTCTTCCCTCATGGCATCAACCCATAACTTGTCCATGCTTGCTTCCTCATAAGAATTAGGTACTTTTCTATCAATAGTGCTCAGAAATGCCTGATGATCAGCTGGAGTATTAGAAACCGAGTAGTATTCTTCAATAGGATATCTTATGGCTATCTTCTCTTCTTGTGCGGTGTTATGCTTAAGGGACAAGAAGGAGACGCTGTCGCCTATAGGATCAGGATCTAAGCCTGCCGTACGCCCAGTACATCCCTCTCTTGTCCCAAGCACAACATCAGTTCCCATGTGATCTTGATAAGCCATAGCCATCCCATTGTAATACACTCTAGTATTTTTCCAATTTTCAGGTCCGTGTCTTATCCTTTGGCTTCTTCTTAATTGAGGAGCTTGCACTTCCTCCACTTCTTCAGATTCTATCTCCCCCTCACCTCTTGTACTCTCCTCTTCTTCTACCAGTTCTGAGTCTAATGGTAAAGTATCAAGAACTATCGGAAGCTGCTCACTTTCTTCTACTTCTTCTTCACCCCTCTGCTCATTATCATCACTCTCCCGGCCATCTATGCTTTCCCAAATGCTTCTTAGAACTTGATCTCTATCTGCATTTGAGTCCATAATCTCATCTAAGTCTTCCCATTTCTTTTTTTCGAAGTAACCATACTCTTCCTCAAATTGCACCTCCCTTGACACATACATTCTATTAGTCTCCGGGTTAAGACATTTGTATCCTTTTTGAGTACTTGAGTATCCCACAAACACACACTTAATACTCTTTGGCTCTAACTTATTTCTTTGTGCCTCTGGAACAAGGACATAGCATCTACACCCAAAGACTCTCAAGTGACTGATACTCGGCTTCACACCATTCAAAACTTCAAAGGGTGACTTGTAACTCAAGCTTTCAGTGGGTATGCGGTTGATTAAGTAAGCTGCCGCCATCACTGCATCTCCCCACAGATTCTTAGGAACTCCCCTATCAAACATCATGCTCCTAGCCACTTCTAACAAATGTCTATTCTTCCTCTCTGCTATCCCATTTTGTTGAGGTGTATAGGCGCAAGTTGTCTGATGTACTATCCCTTTCTCATTCACAAACTCCCTAAACTGTATGCTCATGTATTCTCCGCCATTATCACTTCTTAGTATCTTAATCTTGGTATCATACTGATTGAGCACATAGTTATAGAAGTTCTGAAATGATTCAAGCACTTGATCCTTAGAGCGCATCAATGTTACCCATGTATACTTTGATTTTTGATCGATGAAGGAAACAAAGTACTTATATTGATCTCTTGAAGTACACGGAGCAGACCATACATCAGAGTGTATTAACTCAAAAGACTTCTTATACATAGTAGTAGATTCTGGAAACACTTTCCTACAATGCTTCCCCAAAATACATGCTTCACACGCCTCCTTGGGTACTGAATGGTTGGGCAAGACCATGCTGAGCACCTTGTGACTTGGGTGACCAAGGCGAGAATGCCATAAAGGGCTTGATCCAACCGAAC
Source organism: Cardamine chenopodiifolia (assembly GCA_963922655.1). NCBI lineage: Eukaryota > Viridiplantae > Streptophyta > Magnoliopsida > Brassicales > Brassicaceae > Cardamine > Cardamine chenopodiifolia. The sequence continues at coordinate 7,544,539 of OZ000486.1, read as the reverse complement.
TGACCGCAAGCGCTTTCAACTCTTTATCCTTTTTATTCAATATGTACAGACCATCTTTCACACCCCCTGATCCGATCGCATCTTTGGTTTCATTATCCTGAAACTCAACACCATTAACTCCAAAAACCACTTTACAATTGAAGTCCTTAGTTGCCTTATGAACCGATAGCAAATTCGAAGTAAATTCTGGGATATATAGGGCTTTAGTTCTCTTCCCAAACACCTCTAAGTCCCCAACCCCCTCTATTGGAACTTCTTTCCCGTTTGCTATCCTAACACTACCCTTATGCGGTTCTACATTCTCCAGCAACTTAGCATCACAAATCATATTATGACTTGCTCCAGAATCTATTATCACGTTTCTCTTAGCCTTAGAGGTAAAGAAACCCTTACCAGATTCCGCTAGCTTTGAGATACTCTTGATGAGGCCCTCCAAATCGCTCTTCCTCACCAATTGGTCTCCTTCCATGCTAGTTACACCCGCAAAGTTCCTAGAGCCTTGACTGCTTCCCTGGCCATTTCCTCTTAGCCGGGCTGGTTTCAAGTGCGGGTAAAGTGTCCAGCACTTCTCCTTAGTGTGCCCTTTCATCCTACAATGGCTACACTCAACAGCTCTCCTTTCTCCATGCCCAAAACTTCTTTGCACCACATGCGCCATCTCACTAGTGGGTTTAAACAACACTCTAGCACCTTCCTCTTTCTGAACTTGTTGACACACTTCATTTAATGTTGGAAGCTTGTCAAATCGAAGGATATGCTGAATGAGTCCCTTGTAAGAGTCATCAAGTGTGAGTAAGAGACCAAACACTTGATCTTGCTCTCTCCTCTCATTCAACTCCTTTGGGTCGTTTGTTGTAGGTCTAAGCATTTCCAGCTCTGCCCACAACCCTCTAAACTCCCCAAACAAGTCCTTGAACGCCTTCCCATTCTGCTGAAGGTCATTCAATGCCTTCTTCACCTCAAAGATCCTTGAAATGTTTGAGATGTCTCCATAAACTCCCTTGAGCGTCTCCCACAGCTCCTTGGAGTTCTCACAGTATGAATAGGCCGCCAGAATAGATGGCTCAAGGGAGCTTTGAAGTGCAGCCAAGACTTGAGCATCTTCTTGCTCCCGCTTCCTCTCCATCATACTGCCCTCTTCAGCCCTTCCTTCTTCAGCATTTCCCACCAAGCTATCAACATACTCCCACAGCCCTCTTCCTCTTAGGACTGTCTTTGTGGTCCTTGACCACAAAATATAGTTATTCCCCTTGAGAATAACTGGTAGAACCATATTCTTGGAGCTTTCCATGACTTGAAATTTTTGGTGAATAGTACACACGAAACAGAAAAAAAACAGAGTGATTTGAAATGTTTGAGAGATATGAATGAGTTTAAGATCTTGTTCAGGACCTTAAGTGCTCTGATACCATGTAGATTTTAGAGGATATGAAGATGATTTTAAGGGAGGAAGATTAGAAGATAGGAGTGATGAAGATGATGAATAGAAGTTTATAATTTCGTGTGTAATGTTTCCTTACAATCCCATACACATATATGCACGATTTACATGAATTATTGAGTGAAAAATATCTCACCAACACCTCTACACAAGTATAGGCGAGCCATGCTTCTCCCAACTGCTCCCACCTACTCCTCTTTGCAACTTGCTCCACTTGTGCTGAGTGAGAAAAAACTGGTCTGCTTCTAACCAATTCAGTTCCTTCTCCACTTCTTGTTTGGTCTCATTTTAGTTGATCTTAGCTACTCATTGGTGCTTTATTTCATGTGCAATGCATGGTATACCTTCTCCTTTTACTCCTGAGCTTTCACCATATTCCAACACACTTGCTATACATGCTAACTCTTTCCCTTTGATATTGTCCCCTCTCCTTTCACGTGCACAGACCTTCACATCCATATTCTCAACAGATCTTACTGCCTCGTTACAACCCCTCTGGTAAACCTTATCGGACAAATCGTAGTAGGTAAAAGAGTAAAGCTCCTTCTAATGACTTAGGGGTGTTTTCACACTTGTGTGATTGTGAAGACACAATGTCCATGATTCCCATATAAGGTTCAAGTCAAAAAGTGTCAAAGGTGGTTTAGAAGCTCTCAGATGATCCAGATGGCGGGGTGAGCTCAAGCTTCATCCATGGATGTCTTCTTCATATTTCACGGCGAGTCGGCTTCTGGAGATGGTCAGACGTGGACTCGAATTAGGTTTAGTCTCTGGCTTTATAGAGAATCTTCTGGGGACCCAATCCCTTGTATATGCGCGCTTCAGTCCTTTTATCGTACGCGCCTGGGCTGGCGGCCTATCATCCCTTCCCACTTCTAGAATTATCATCCTCAAAACATGCTCACGCCCTATATAGAAACGAAATAACCTAGCTGGTTGCTTCTTCTTCAAGGGTTGATCCAGATATGGAGCTGAGAATTGGAGAGGTTCTTAGTCTAATCTTAAGCTGAATAATGGATTGAAGCAGAGGTTTACTGCTAGGAAATTTAGAGAGATGCTCGATCTAGGTTCCAACAATGGAGTGAAGGTGGATTGATGTGGTGAACCACAAAAATTGTGAAAGCTTCTTGATACAACAAGAACTTCAACACCGAGCTAGGCCTCTCGGTGTGGAGGCTTTTGGCTCGGATAACTCAAGAACAAGAAAGAATAAAAACTTTTCCGCATTTGATTTTTAGTTCAAATCTAATCCTAATTACTGTCTTTTTAAGTCTCTTATATATGAAAAAGCCTTAAGTCTGAAGTTTCCTTATTACACAAATGGCCCAAAGGACCAACATATACCTAAGTTGGACCCCCAAAGAATATATTAAATACATTGAGAAATAAATAGAAAGAAAATGAAGACTTATTAGCTGAATGTCTTCATAAGGGATAGGGTCTTCCCTTCCTTGCTTCCGAAGCTTGGCATGGAGTATTTCCAAGCTGAATAACCAGTGGGATAATGTGGAGATGCACTAGATCTTACTGCCTCGTTACAACCCCTCTGGTAAACCTTATCGGACAAATCGTAGTAGGTAAAAGAGTAAAGCTCCTTCTAATGACTTAGGGGTGTTTTCACACTTGTGTGATTGTGAAGACACAATGTCCATGATTCCCAAATCAGGTTCAAGTCAAAGAGCTTCAAAGGTGGTTTAGAAGCTCTCAGATGATCCAGATGGCGGGGTGAGCTCAAGCTTCATCCATGGATGTCTTCTTCATATTTCACGGCTAGTCGGCTTCTGGAGATGGTCAGACGTGGACTCGAATTAGGTTTAATGTCAGGCTGTATAGAGAATCCTGTGGGGACCCAATCCCTTGTATATGCGCGCTTCAGTCCTTCTTTCGTACGCGCCTGGGCTGGCGGCCTATCATCCCTTCCCACTTCTAGAATTATCATCCTCAAAACATGCCCACGCCCTATATAGAAACGAAACAACCTAGCTGGTTGCTTCTTCTTCAAGGGTTGCTCCGGATATGGAGCTGAGAATTGGAGAGGTTCTCAGTCTAATCTTAAGCTGAATAATGGATTGAAGCAGAGGTTTACTGCTAGGAAACCTAGAGAGATGCTCGATCTAGGTTCCAACAATGGAGTGAAGGTGGATTGATGTGGTGAACCACAAAAATTGTGAAAGCTTCTTGATACAACCAGAACTTCAACACCGAGCTAGGCCTCTCGGTGTGGAGGCTTTTGGCTCGGATAACTCAAGAACAAGAAAGAAGAAAAACTCTTCCGCATTTGATTTTTAGTTCAAATCTAATCCTAATTACTTTCTTTTTAAGTCCCTTATATATGAAAAAGCCTTAAGTCTGAAGTTTCCTTATTACACAAATGGCCCAAAGGACCAACATATACCTAAGTTGGACCCCTAAAGAATATATTAAATACATTGAGAAATAAATAGAAAGAAAATGAAGACTTATTAGCTGAATGTCTTCATAAGGGATATGGTCTTCCCTTCCTTGCTTCCCAAGCTTAGCATGGAGTATTTCCAAGCTGAATAACCAGTGGGATAATGTGGAGATGCACTAGATCTTACTGCCTCGTTACAACCCCTCTGGTAAACCTTATCGGACAAATCGTAGTAGGTAAAAGAGTAAAGCTCCTTCTAATGACTTAGGGGTGTTTTCACACTTGTGTGATTGTGAAGACACAATGTCCATGATTCCCAAATCAGGTTCAAGTCAAAGAGCTTCAAAGGTGGTTTAGAAGCTCTCAGATGATCCAGATGGCGGGGTGAGCTCAAGCTTCATCCATGGATGTCTTCTTCATATTTCACGGCTAGTCGGCTTCTGGAGATGGTCAGACGTGGACTCGAATTAGGTTTAATGTCAGGCTGTATAGAGAATCCTGTGGGGACCCAATCCCTTGTATATGCGCGCTTCAGTCCTTCTTTCGTACGCGCCTGGGCTGCCGGCCTATCATCCCTTCCCACTTCTAGAATTATCATCCTCAAAACATGCCCACGCCCTATATAGAAACGAAACAACCTAGCTGGTTGCTTCTTCTTCAAGGGTTGCTCCGGATATGGAGCTGAGAATTGGAGAGGTTCTCAGTCTAATCTTAAGCTGAATAATGGATTGAAGCAGAGGTTTACTGCTAGGAAACCTAGAGAGATGCTCGATCTAGGTTCCAACAATGGAGTGAAGGTGGATTGATGTGGTGAACCACAAAAATTGTGAAAGCTTCTTGATACAACCAGAACTTCAACACCGAGCTAGGCCTCTCGGTGTGGAGGCTTTTGGCTCGGATAACTCAAGAACAAGAAAGAAGAAAAACTCTTCCGCATTTGATTTTTAGTTCAAATCTAATCCTAATTACTTTCTTTTTAAGTCCCTTATATATGAAAAAGCCTTAAGTCTGAAGTTTTCTTATTACACAAATGGCCCAAAGGACTAACATATACCTAATTTGGACCCCCAAAGAATGTATTAAATACTTTGGGAAATAAATAGAAAGAAAATGAAGACTTATTAGCTGAATGTCTTCATAGGGGATATGGTCTTCCCTTCCTTGCTTCCCAAGCTTGGCATGGAGTATTTCCAAGCTGAATAACCAGTGGGATAAAGTGGGGATGAACTAGATCTTACTGCCTCGTTACAACCCCTCTGGTAAACATTATCGGACAAATCGTAGTAGGTAAAAGAGTAAAGCTCCTTCTAATGACTTAGGGGTGTTTTCACACTTGTGTGATTGTGAAGACACAATGTCCTTGATTCCCATATAAGGTTCAAGTCAAAAAGCTTCAAAGGTGGTTTAGAAGCTCTCACATGATCCAGATGGCGGGGTGAGCTCAAGCTTCATCCATGGATGTGTTCTTCATATTTCATGGCTAGTCGGCTTTTGGAGATGGTCAGACGTGGACTCGAATTAGGTTTAGTGTCTGGCTTTATAGAGAATCCTCTGGGGACCCAATCCCTTGTATATGCGCGCTTCAGTCCTTTTTTCGTACGCGCCTGGGCTGGCGGCCTATCATCCCTTCCCACTTCTAGAATTATCATCCTCAAAACATGCCCACGCCCTATATAGAAACGAAATAACCTAGCTGGTTGCTTCTTCTTCAAGGGTTGATCCAGATATGGAGCTGAGAATTGGAGAGATTCTTAGTCTAATCTTAAGTTGAATAATGGATTGAAGTAGAGGTTTACTGCAAGGAAACCTAGAGAGATGCTCGATCTAGGTTCCAACAATGGAGTGAAGGTGGATTGATGTGGTGAACCACAAAAATTGTGAAAGCTTCTTGATACAACAAGAACTTCAACACCGAGCTAGGCCTCTCGGTGTGGAGGCTTTTGGCTCGGATAACTCAAGAACAAGAAAGAAGAAAAACTTTTCCGCATTTGATTTTTAGTTCAAATCTAATCCTAATTACTGTCTTTTTAAGTCCCTTATATATGAAAAAGCCTTAAGTCTGAAGTTTCCTTATTACACAAATGGCCCAAAGGACCAACATATACCTAAGTTGGACCCCCAAAGAATATATTAAATACATTGAGAAATAAATAGAAAGAAAATGAAGACTTATTAGCTGAATGTCTTCATAAGGGATAGGGTCTTCCCTTCCTTGCTTCCCAAGCTTGGCATGGAGTATTTCCAAGCTGAATAACCAGTGGGATAATGTGGAGATGCACTAGATCTTACTACCTCGTTACAACCCCTCTGGTAAATCTTATCGGACAAATCGTAGTAGGTAAAAGAGTAAAGCTCCTTCTAATGACTTAGGGGTGTTTTCACACTTGTGTGATTGTGAAGACACAATGTCCATGATTCCCAAATCAGGTTCAAGTCAAAGAGCTTCAAAGGTGGTTTAGAAGCTCTCAGATGATCCAGATGGCGGGGTGAGCTCAAGCTTCATCCATGGATGTCTTCTTCATATTTCACGGCCAGTCGGCTTTTGGAGATGGTCAGACGTGGACTCGAATTAGGTTTAATGTCAGGCTGTATAGAGAATCCTGTGGGGACCCAATCCCTTGTATATGCGCGCTTCAGTCCTTCTTTCGTACGCGCCTGGGCTGGCGGCCTATCATCCCTTCCCACTTCTAGAATTATCATCCTCAAAACATGCCCACGCCCTATATAGAAACGAAACAACCTAGCTGGTTGCTTCTTCTTCAAGGGTTGCTCCGGATATGGAGCTGAGAATTGGAGAGGTTCTCAGTCTAATCTTAAGCTGAATAATGGATTGAAGCAGAGGTTTACTACTAGGAAACCTAGAGAGATGCTCGATCTAGGTTCCAACAATGGAGTGAAGGTGGATTGATGTGGTGAACCACAAAAATTGTGAAAGCTTCTTGATACAACCAGAACTTCAACACCGAGCTAGGCCTCTCGGTGTGGAGGCTTTTGGCTCGGATAACTCAAGAACAAGAAAGAAGAAAAACTCTTCCGCATTTGATTTTTAGTTCAAATCTAATCCTAATTACTTTCTTTTTAAGTCCCTTATATATGAAAAAGCCTTAAGTCTGAAGTTTTCTTATTACACAAATGGCCCAAAGGACCAACATATACCTAATTTGGACCCCCAAAGAATGTATTAAATACTTTGGGAAATAAATAGAAAGAAAATGAAGACTTATTAGCTGAATGTCTTCATAAGGGATATGGTCTTCCCTTCCTTGCTTCCCAAGCTTGGCATGGAGTATTTCCAAGCTGAATAACCAGTGGGATAAAGTGGAGATGAACTAGATCTTACTGCCTCGTTACAACCCCTCTGGTAAACCTTATCGGACAAATCGTAATAGGTAAAAGAGTAAAGCTCCTTCTAATGACTTAGGGTCCTTTTTTCGTACGCGCCTGGGCTGGCGGCCTATCATCCCTTCCCACTTCTAGAATTATCATCCTCAAAACATGCCCACGCCCTATATAGAAACGAAATAACCTAGGTGGTTGCTTCTTCTTCAAGGGTTGATCTGGATATGGAGCTGAGAATTGGAGAGGTTCTTAGTCTAATCTTAAGCTGAATAATGGATTGAAGTAGAGGTTTACTGCTAGGAAATTTAGAGAGATGCTCGATTTAGGTTCCAACAATGGAGTAAAGGTGGATTGATGTGGTGAACCACAAAAATTGTGAAAGCTTCTTGATACAACCAGAACTTCAACACCGAGCTAGGCCTCTCGGTGTGGAGGCTTTTGGCTCGGATAACTCAAGAACAAGAAAGAAGAAAAACTTTTCTGCATTTGATTTTTAGTTCAAATCTAATCCTAATTACTGTCTTTTTAAGTCCCTTATATATGAAAAAGCCTTAAGTCTGAAGTTTCCTTATTATACAAATGGCCCAAAGGACCAACATATACCTAAGTTGGACCCCCAAAGAATATATTAAATACATTGAGAAATAAATAGAAAGAAAATGAAGACTTATTAGCTGAATGTCTTCATAAGGGATAGGGTCTTCCCTTCCTTGCTTCCCAAGCTTGGCATGGAGTATTTCCAAGCTGAATAACCAGTGGGATAATGTGGAGATGCACTAGATCTTACTACCTCGTTACAACACCTCTGGTAAACCTTATCGGACAAATCGTAGTAGGTAAAAGAGTAAAGCTCCTTCTAATGACTTAGGGGTGTTTTCACACTTGTGTGATTGTGAAGACACAATGTCCATGATTCCCAAATCAGGTTCAAGTCAAAGAGCTTCAAAGGTGGTTTAGAAGCTCTCAGATGATCAAGATGGCGGGGTGAGCTCAAGCTTCATCCATGGATGTCTTCTTCATATTTCACGGCTAGTCGGCTTCTGGAGATGGTCAGACGTGGACTCGAATTAGGTTTAATGTCAGGCTGTATAGAGAATTCTGTGGGGACCCAATCCCTTGTATATGCGCGCTTCAGTCCTTCTTTCGTACGCGCCTGGGCTGGCGGCCTATCATCCCTTCCCACTTCTAGAATTATCATCCTCAAAACATGCCCACGCCCTATATAGAAACGAAACAACCTAGCTGGTTGCTTCTTCTTCAAGGGTTGCTCCGGATATGGAGCTGAGAATTGGAGAGGTTCTCAGTCTAATCTTAAGCTGAATAATGGAATGAAGCAGAGGTTTACTGCTAGGAAACCTAGAGAGATGCTCGATCTAGGTTCCAACAATGGAGTGAAGGTGGATTGATGTGGTGAACCACAAAAATTGTGAAAGCTTCTTGATACAACCAGAACTTCAACACCGAGCTAGGCCTCTCGGTGTGGAGGCTTTTGGCTCGGATAACTCAAGAACAAGAAAGAAGAAAAACTCTTCCGCATTTGATTTTTAGTTCAAATCTAATCCTAATTACTTTCTTTTTAAGTCCCTTATATATGAAAAAGCCTTAAGTCTGAAGTTTCCTTATTACACAAATGGCCCAAAGGACCAACATATACCTAATTTGGACCCCCAAAGAATGTATTAAATACTTTGGGAAATAAATAGAAAGAAAATGAAGACTTATTAGCTGAATGTCTTCATAAGGGATATGGTCTTCCCTTCCTTGCTTCCAAAGCTTGGCATGGAGTATTTCCAAGCTGAATAACTAGTGGGATAAAGTGGAGATGAACTAGATCTTACTGCCTCGTTACAACCCCTCTGGTAAACCTTATCGGACAAACCGTAGTAGGTAAAAGAGTAAAGCTCCTTCTAATGACTTAGGGGTGTCTTCACACTTGTGTGATTGTGAAGACAAAATGTCCTTGATTCCCAAATTAGGTTCAAGTCAAAGAGCTTCAAAGGTGGTTTAGAAGCTCTCAGATGATCCAGATGGCGGGTTGAGCTCAAGCTTCATCCATGGATGTCTTCTTCATATTTCACGGCTAGTCGGCTTCTGGAGATGGTCAGACGTGGACTCGAATTAGGTTTAATGTCAGGCTGTATAGAGAATCCTGTGGGGACCCAATCCCTTGTATATGCGCGCTTCAGTCCTTCTTTCGTACGCGCCTGGGCTGGCGGCCTATCATCCCTTCCCACTTCTAGAATTATCATCCTCAAAACATGCCCACGCCCTATATAGAAACGAAACAACCTAGCTGGTTGCTTCTTCTTCAAGGGTTGCTCCGGATATGGAGCTGAGAATTGGAGAGGTTCTCAGTCTAATCTTAAGCTGAATAATGGATTGAAGCAGAGGTTTACTGCTAGGAAACCTAGAGAGATGCTCGATCTAGGTTCCAACAATGGAGTGAAGGTGGATTGATGTGGTGAACCACAAAAATTGTGAAAGCTTCTTGATACAACAAGAACTTCAACACCGAGCTAGGCCTCTCGGTGTGGAGGCTTTTGGCTCGGATAACTCAAGAACAAGAAAGAAGAAAAACTCTTCCGCATTTGATTTTTAGTTCAAATCTAATCCTAATTACTTTCTTTTTAAGTCCCTTATATATGAAAAAGCCTTAAGTCTGAAGTTTTCTTATTACACAAATGGCCCAAAGGACCAACATATACCTAATTTAGACCCCCAAAGAATGTATTAAATACTTTGGGAAATAAATAGAAAGAAAATGAAGACTTATTAGCTGAATGTCTTCATAAGGGATATGGTCTTCCCTTCCTTGCTTCCCAAGCTTGGCATGGAGTATTTCCAAGCTGAATAACCAGTGGGATAAAGTGGAGATGAACTAGATCTTACTGCCTCGTTACAACCCCTCTGGTAATCATTATCGGACAAATCGTAGTAGGTAAAAGAGTAAAGCTCCTTCTAATGACTTAGGGTCCTTTTTTCGTACGCGCCTGGCCTAGCGGCCTATCATCCCTTCCCACTTCTAGAATTATCATCCTCAAAACATGCCCACGCCCTATATAGAAACGAAATAACCTAGCTGGTTGCTTCTTCTTCAAGGGTTGATCCGGATATGGAGCTGAGAATTGGAGAGGTTCTTAGTCTAATCTTAAGCTGAATAATGGATTGAAGCAGAGGTTTACTGCTAGGAAATTTAGAGAGATGCTCGATCTAGGTTCCAACAATGGAGTAAAGGTGGATTGATGTGGTGAACCACAAAAATTGTGAAAGCTTCTTGATACAACAAGAACTTCAACACCGAGCTAGGCCTCTCGGTGTGGAGGCTTTTGGCTCGGATAACTCAAGAACAAGAAAGAAGAAAAACTTTTCCGCATTAGATTTTTTGTTCAAATCTAATCCTAATTACTGTCTTTTTAAGTCCCTTATATATGAAAAAGCCTTAAGTCTGAAGTTTCCTTATTATACAAATGGCCCAAAGGACCAACATATACCTAAGTTGGACCCCCAAAGAATATATTAAATACATTGAGAAATAAATAGAAAGAAAATGAAGACTTATTAGCTGAATATCTTCATAAGGGATAGGGTCTTCCCTTCCTTGCTTCCCAAGCTTGGCATGGAGTATTTCCAAGCTGAATAACCAGTGGGATAATGTGGAGATGCACTAGATCTTACTACCTCGTTACAACCCCTATGGTAAACCTTATCGGACAAATCGTAGTAGGTAAAAGAGTAAAGCTCCTTCTAATGACTTAGGGGTGTTTTCACACTTGTGTGATTGTGAAGACACAATGTCCATGATTCCCAAATCAGGTTCAAGTCAAAGAGCTTCAAAGGTGGTTTAGATGCTCTCACATGATCCAGATGGCGGGGTGAGCTCAAGCTTCATCCATGGATGTCTTCTTCATATTTCACGGCTAGTCGGCTTCTGGAGATGGTCAGACGTTGACTCGAATTAGGTTTAGTGTCTGGCTTTATAGAGAATCCTCTGGGGACCCAATCCCTTGTATATGCGCGCTTCAGTCCTTCTTTCGTACGCGCCTGGGCTGGCGGCCTATCATCCCTTCCCACTTCTAGAATTATCAACCTAGAAACATGCCCACGCCCTATATAGAAACGAAATAACCTAGCTGGTTGCTTCTTCTTCAAGGGTTGATCCGGATATGGAGCTGAGAATTGGAGAGGTTCTCAGTCTAATCTTAAGCTGAACAATGGATTGAAGCAGAGGTTTACTGCTAGGAAATTTAGAGAGATGCTCGATCTAGGTTCCAACAATGGAGTAAAGGTGGATTGATGTGGTGAACCACAAAAATTGTGAAAGCTTCTTGATACAACAAGAACTTCAACACCGAGCTAGGCCTCTCGGTGTGGAGGCTTTTGGCTCGGATAACTCAAGAACAAGAAAGAAGAAAAACTTTTCCGCATTAGATTTTTTGTTCAAATCTAATCCTAATTACTGTCTTTTTAAGTCCCTTATATATGAAAAAGCCTTAAGTCTGAAGTTTCCTTATTATACAAATGGCCCAAAGGACCAACATATACCTAAGTTGGACCCCCAAAGAATATATTAAATACTTTGGGAAATAAATAGAAAGAAAATGAAGACTCATTAGCTGAATGTCTTCATAAGGGATAGGGTCTTCCCTTCCTTGCTTCCCAAGCTTCGCATGGAGTATTTCCAAGCTGAATAACCAGTGGGATAATGTGGAGATGCACTAGATCTTACTGCCTTGTTACAACCCCTCTGGTAAACCTTATCGGACAAATCATAGTAGGTAAAAGAGTAAAGTTCCTTCTAATGACTTAGGGTGTTTTCACACTTGTGTGATTGTGAAGACACAATGTCCATGATTCCCAAATCAGGTTCAAGTCAAAGAGCTTCAAAGGTTGTTTAGAAGCTCTCACATGATCAAGATGGCGGGGTAAGCTCAAGCTTCGTCCATGGATGTCTTCTTCATATTTCACGGCTAGTCGGCTTCTGGAGATGGTCAGACGTGGACTCGAATTAGGTTTAGTGTCTGGCTTTATAGAGAATCCTCTGGGGACCCAATCCCTTGTATATGCGCGCTTCAGTCCTTCTTTCGTACGCGCCTGGGCTGGCGGCCTATCATCCCTTCCCACTTCTAGAATTATCATCCTCAAAACATGCCCACGCCCTATATAGAAACGAAATAACCTAGCTGGTTGCTTCTTCTTCAAGGGTTGATCCGGATATGGAGCTGAGAATTGGAGAGGTTCTCAGTCTAAATTTAAGCTGAACAATGGATTGAAGCAGAGGTTTACTGCTAGGAAATTTAGAGAGATGCTCGATCTAGGTTCCAACAATGGAGTAAAGGTGGATTGATGTGGTGAACCACAAAAATTGTGAAAGCTTCTTGATACAACAAGAACTTCAACACCGAGCTAGGCCTCTCGGTGTGGAGGCTTTTGGCTCGGATAACTCAAGCACAAGAAAGAAGAAAAACTTTTCTGCATTAGATTTTTAGTTCAAATCTAATCCTAATTACTGTCTTTTTAAGTCCCTTATATATGAAAAAGCCTTAAGTCTGAAGTTTCCTTATTATACAAATGGCCCAAAGGACCAACATATACCTAAGTTGGACCCCCAAAGAATATATTAAATACATTGAGAAATAAATAGAAAGAAAATGAAGACTTATTAGCTGAATGTCTTCATAAGGGATAGGGTCTTCCCTTCCTTGCTTCCCAAGCTTGGCATGGAGTATTTCCAAGCTGAATAACCAGTGGGATAATGTGGAGATGCACTAGATCTTACTACCTCGTTACAACCCCTCTGGTAAACCTTATCGGACAAATCGTAGTAGGTAAAAGAGTAAAGCTCCTTCTAATGACTTAGGGGTGTTTTCACACTTGTGTGATTGTGAAGACACAATGTCCATGATTCCCAAATCAGGTTCAAGTCAAAGAGCTTCAAAGGTGGTTTAGAAGCTCTCACATGTTCAAGATGGCGGGGTAAGCTCAAGCTTCGTCCATGGATGTCTTCTTCATATTTCACGGCTAGTCGGCTTCTGGAGATGGTCAGACGTGGACTCGAATTAGGTTTAGTGTCTGGCTTTATAGAGAATCCTCTGGGGACCCAATCCCTTGTATATGCGCGCTTCAGTCCTTCTTTCGTACGCGCCTGGGCTGGCGGCCTATCATCCCTTCCCACTTCTAGAATTATCATCCTCAAAACATGCCCACGCCCTATATAGAAACGAAATAACCTAGCTGGTTGCTTCTTCTTCAAGGGTTGATCCGGATATGGAGCTGAGAATTGGAGAGGTTCTCAGTCTAATCTTAAGCTGAACAATGGATTGAAGCAGAGGTTTACTGCTAGGAAATTTAGAGAGATGCTCGATCTAGGTTCCAACAATGGAGTAAAGGTGGATTGATGTGGTGAACCACAAAAATTGTGAAAGCTTCTTGATACAACAAGAACTTCAACACCGAGCTAGGCCTCTCGGTGTGGAGGCTTTTGGCTCGGATAACTCAAGAACAAGAAAGAAGAAAAACTTTTCCGCATTAGATTTTTTGTTCAAATCTAATCCTAATTACTGTCTTTTTAAGTCCCTTATATATGAAAAAGCCTTAAGTCTGAAGTTTCCTTATTATACAAATGGCCCAAAGGACCAACATATACCTAAGTTGGACCCCCAAAGAATATATTAAATACATTGAGAAATAAATAGAAAGAAAATGAAGACTTATTAGCTGAATATCTTCATAAGGGATAGGGTCTTCCCTTCCTTGCTTCCCAAGCTTGGCATGGAGTATTTCCAAGCTGAATAACCAGTGGGATAATGTGGAGATGCACTAGATCTTACTACCTCGTTACAACCCCTATGGTAAACCTTATCGGACAAATCGTAGTAGGTAAAAGAGTAAAGCTCCTTCTAATGACTTAGGGGTGTTTTCACACTTGTGTGATTGTGAAGACACAATGTCCATGATTCCCAAATCAGGTTCAAGTCAAAGAGCTTCAAAGGTGGTTTAGATGCTCTCACATGATCCAGATGGCGGGGTGAGCTCAAGCTTCATCCATGGATGTCTTCTTCATATTTCACGGCTAGTCGGCTTCTGGAGATGGTCAGACGTTGACTCGAATTAGGTTTAGTGTCTGGCTTTATAGAGAATCCTCTGGGGACCCAATCCCTTGTATATGCGCGCTTCAGTCCTTCTTTCGTACGCGCCTGGGCTGGCGGCCTATCATCCCTTCCCACTTCTAGAATTATCATCCTCAAAACATGCTCACGCCCTATATAGAAACGAAATAACCTAGCTGGTTGCTTCTTCTTCAAGGGTTGATCCAGATATGGAGCTGAGAATTGGAGAGGTTCTTAGTCTAATCTTAAGCTGAATAATGGATTGAAGCAGAGGTTTACTGCTAGGAAATTTAGAGAGATGCTCGATCTAGGTTCCAACAATGGAGTGAAGGTGGATTGATGTGGTGAACCACAAAAATTGTGAAAGCTTCTTGATACAACAAGAACTTCAACACCGAGCTAGGCCTCTCGGTGTGGAGGCTTTTGGCTCGGATAACTCAAGAACAAGAAAGAATAAAAACTTTTCCGCATTTGATTTTTAGTTCAAATCTAATCCTAATTACTGTCTTTTTAAGTCTCTTATATATGAAAAAGCCTTAAGTCTGAAGTTTCCTTATTACACAAATGGCCCAAAGGACCAACATATACCTAAGTTGGACCCCCAAAGAATATATTAAATACATTGAGAAATAAATAGAAAGAAAATGAAGACTTATTAGCTGAATGTCTTCATAAGGGATAGGGTCTTCCCTTCCTTGCTTCCGAAGCTTGGCATGGAGTATTTCCAAGCTGAATAACCAGTGGGATAATGTGGAGATGCACTAGATCTTACTGCCTCGTTACAACCCCTCTGGTAAACCTTATCGGACAAATCGTAGTAGGTAAAAGAGTAAAGCTCCTTCTAATGACTTAGGGGTGTTTTCACACTTGTGTGATTGTGAAGACACAATGTCCATGATTCCCAAATCAGGTTCAAGTCAAAGAGCTTCAAAGGTGGTTTAGAAGCTCTCAGATGATCCAGATGGCGGGGTGAGCTCAAGCTTCATCCATGGATGTCTTCTTCATATTTCACGGCTAGTCGGCTTCTGGAGATGGTCAGACGTGGACTCGAATTAGGTTTAATGTCAGGCTGTATAGAGAATCCTGTGGGGACCCAATCCCTTGTATATGCGCGCTTCAGTCCTTCTTTCGTACGCGCCTGGGCTGGCGGCCTATCATCCCTTCCCACTTCTAGAATTATCATCCTCAAAACATGCCCACGCCCTATATAGAAACGAAACAACCTAGCTGGTTGCTTCTTCTTCAAGGGTTGCTCCGGATATGGAGCTGAGAATTGGAGAGGTTCTCAGTCTAATCTTAAGCTGAATAATGGATTGAAGCAGAGGTTTACTGCTAGGAAACCTAGAGAGATGCTCGATCTAGGTTCCAACAATGGAGTGAAGGTGGATTGATGTGGTGAACCACAAAAATTGTGAAAGCTTCTTGATACAACCAGAACTTCAACACCGAGCTAGGCCTCTCGGTGTGGAGGCTTTTGGCTCGGATAACTCAAGAACAAGAAAGAAGAAAAACTCTTCCGCATTTGATTTTTAGTTCAAATCTAATCCTAATTACTTTCTTTTTAAGTCCCTTATATATGAAAAAGCCTTAAGTCTGAAGTTTCCTTATTACACAAATGGCCCAAAGGACCAACATATACCTAAGTTGGACCCCTAAAGAATATATTAAATACATTGAGAAATAAATAGAAAGAAAATGAAGACTTATTAGCTGAATGTCTTCATAAGGGATATGGTCTTCCCTTCCTTGCTTCCCAAGCTTAGCATGGAGTATTTCCAAGCTGAATAACCAGTGGGATAATGTGGAGATGCACTAGATCTTACTGCCTCGTTACAACCCCTCTGGTAAACCTTATCGGACAAATCGTAGTAGGTAAAAGAGTAAAGCTCCTTCTAATGACTTAGGGGTGTTTTCACACTTGTGTGATTGTGAAGACACAATGTCCATGATTCCCAAATCAGGTTCAAGTCAAAGAGCTTCAAAGGTGGTTTAGAAGCTCTCAGATGATCCAGATGGCGGGGTGAGCTCAAGCTTCATCCATGGATGTCTTCTTCATATTTCACGGCTAGTCGGCTTCTGGAGATGGTCAGACGTGGACTCGAATTAGGTTTAATGTCAGGCTGTATAGAGAATCCTGTGGGGACCCAATCCCTTGTATATGCGCGCTTCAGTCCTTCTTTCGTACGCGCCTGGGCTGCCGGCCTATCATCCCTTCCCACTTCTAGAATTATCATCCTCAAAACATGCCCACGCCCTATATAGAAACGAAACAACCTAGCTGGTTGCTTCTTCTTCAAGGGTTGCTCCGGATATGGAGCTGAGAATTGGAGAGGTTCTCAGTCTAATCTTAAGCTGAATAATGGATTGAAGCAGAGGTTTACTGCTAGGAAACCTAGAGAGATGCTCGATCTAGGTTCCAACAATGGAGTGAAGGTGGATTGATGTGGTGAACCACAAAAATTGTGAAAGCTTCTTGATACAACCAGAACTTCAACACCGAGCTAGGCCTCTCGGTGTGGAGGCTTTTGGCTCGGATAACTCAAGAACAAGAAAGAAGAAAAACTCTTCCGCATTTGATTTTTAGTTCAAATCTAATCCTAATTACTTTCTTTTTAAGTCCCTTATATATGAAAAAGCCTTAAGTCTGAAGTTTTCTTATTACACAAATGGCCCAAAGGACTAACATATACCTAATTTGGACCCCCAAAGAATGTATTAAATACTTTGGGAAATAAATAGAAAGAAAATGAAGACTTATTAGCTGAATGTCTTCATAGGGGATATGGTCTTCCCTTCCTTGCTTCCCAAGCTTGGCATGGAGTATTTCCAAGCTGAATAACCAGTGGGATAAAGTGGGGATGAACTAGATCTTACTGCCTCGTTACAACCCCTCTGGTAAACATTATCGGACAAATCGTAGTAGGTAAAAGAGTAAAGCTCCTTCTAATGACTTAGGGGTGTTTTCACACTTGTGTGATTGTGAAGACACAATGTCCTTGATTCCCATATAAGGTTCAAGTCAAAAAGCTTCAAAGGTGGTTTAGAAGCTCTCACATGATCCAGATGGCGGGGTGAGCTCAAGCTTCATCCATGGATGTGTTCTTCATATTTCATGGCTAGTCGGCTTTTGGAGATGGTCAGACGTGGACTCGAATTAGGTTTAGTGTCTGGCTTTATAGAGAATCCTCTGGGGACCCAATCCCTTGTATATGCGCGCTTCAGTCCTTTTTTCGTACGCGCCTGGGCTGGCGGCCTATCATCCCTTCCCACTTCTAGAATTATCATCCTCAAAACATGCCCACGCCCTATATAGAAACGAAATAACCTAGCTGGTTGCTTCTTCTTCAAGGGTTGATCCAGATATGGAGCTGAGAATTGGAGAGATTCTTAGTCTAATCTTAAGTTGAATAATGGATTGAAGTAGAGGTTTACTGCTAGGAAACCTAGAGAGATGCTCGATCTAGGTTCCAACAATGGAGTGAAGGTGGATTGATGTGGTGAACCACAAAAATTGTGAAAGCTTCTTGATACAACAAGAACTTCAACACCGAGCTAGGCCTCTCGGTGTGGAGGCTTTTGGCTCGGATAACTCAAGAACAAGAAAGAAGAAAAACTTTTCCGCATTTGATTTTTAGTTCAAATCTAATCCTAATTACTGTCTTTTTAAGTCCCTTATATTTGAAAAAGCCTTAAGTCTGAAGTTTCCTTATTACACAAATGGCCCAAAGGACCAACATATACCTAAGTTGGACCCCCAAAGAATATATTAAATACATTGAGAAATAAATAGAAAGAAAATGAAGACTTATTAGCTGAATGTCTTCATAAGGGATAGGGTCTTCCCTTCCTTGCTTCCCAAGCTTGGCATGGAGTATTTCCAAGCTGAATAACCAGTGGGATAATGTGGAGATGCACTAGATCTTACTACCTCGTTACAACCCCTCTGGTAAATCTTATCGGACAAATCGTAGTAGGTAAAAGAGTAAAGCTCCTTCTAATGACTTAGGGGTGTTTTCACACTTGTGTGATTGTGAAGACACAATGTCCATGATTCCCAAATCAGGTTCAAGTCAAAGAGCTTCAAAGGTGGTTTAGAAGCTCTCAGATGATCCAGATGGCGGGGTGAGCTCAAGCTTCATCCATGGATGTCTTCTTCATATTTCACGGCCAGTCGGCTTTTGGAGATGGTCAGACGTGGACTCGAATTAGGTTTAATGTCAGGCTGTATAGAGAATCCTGTGGGGACCCAATCCCTTGTATATGCGCGCTTCAGTCCTTCTTTCGTACGCGCCTGGGCTGGCGGCCTATCATCCCTTCCCACTTCTAGAATTATCATCCTCAAAACATGCCCACGCCCTATATAGAAACGAAACAACCTAGCTGGTTGCTTCTTCTTCAAGGGTTGCTCCGGATATGGAGCTGAGAATTGGAGAGGTTCTCAGTCTAATCTTAAGCTGAATAATGGATTGAAGCAGAGGTTTACTACTAGGAAACCTAGAGAGATGCTCGATCTAGGTTCCAACAATGGAGTGAAGGTGGATTGATGTGGTGAACCACAAAAATTGTGAAAGCTTCTTGATACAACCAGAACTTCAACACCGAGCTAGGCCTCTCGGTGTGGAGGCTTTTGGCTCGGATAACTCAAGAACAAGAAAGAAGAAAAACTCTTCCGCATTTGATTTTTAGTTCAAATCTAATCCTAATTACTTTCTTTTTAAGTCCCTTATATATGAAAAAGCCTTAAGTCTGAAGTTTTCTTATTACACAAATGGCCCAAAGGACCAACATATACCTAATTTGGACCCCCAAAGAATGTATTAAATACTTTGGGAAATAAATAGAAAGAAAATGAAGACTTATTAGCTGAATGTCTTCATAAGGGATATGGTCTTCCCTTCCTTGCTTCCCAAGCTTGGCATGGAGTATTTCCAAGCTGAATAACCAGTGGGATAAAGTGGAGATGAACTAGATCTTACTGCCTCGTTACAACCCCTCTGGTAAACCTTATCGGACAAATCGTAATAGGTAAAAGAGTAAAGCTCCTTCTAATGACTTAGGGTCCTTTTTTCGTACGCGCCTGGGCTGGCGGCCTATCATCCCTTCCCACTTCTAGAATTATCATCCTCAAAACATGCCCACGCCCTATATAGAAACGAAATAACCTAGGTGGTTGCTTCTTCTTCAAGGGTTGATCTGGATATGGAGCTGAGAATTGGAGAGGTTCTTAGTCTAATCTTAAGCTGAATAATGGATTGAAGTAGAGGTTTACTGCTAGGAAATTTAGAGAGATGCTCGATTTAGGTTCCAACAATGGAGTAAAGGTGGATTGATGTGGTGAACCACAAAAATTGTGAAAGCTTCTTGATACAACCAGAACTTCAACACCGAGCTAGGCCTCTCGGTGTGGAGGCTTTTGGCTCGGATAACTCAAGAACAAGAAAGAAGAAAAACTTTTCTGCATTTGATTTTTAGTTCAAATCTAATCCTAATTACTGTCTTTTTAAGTCCCTTATATATGAAAAAGCCTTAAGTCTGAAGTTTCCTTATTATACAAATGGCCCAAAGGACCAACATATACCTAAGTTGGACCCCCAAAGAATATATTAAATACATTGAGAAATAAATAGAAAGAAAATGAAGACTTATTAGCTGAATGTCTTCATAAGGGATAGGGTCTTCCCTTCCTTGCTTCCCAAGCTTGGCATGGAGTATTTCCAAGCTGAATAACCAGTGGGATAATGTGGAGATGCACTAGATCTTACTACCTCGTTACAACACCTCTGGTAAACCTTATCGGACAAATCGTAGTAGGTAAAAGAGTAAAGCTCCTTCTAATGACTTAGGGGTGTTTTCACACTTGTGTGATTGTGAAGACACAATGTCCATGATTCCCAAATCAGGTTCAAGTCAAAGAGCTTCAAAGGTGGTTTAGAAGCTCTCAGATGATCAAGATGGCGGGGTGAGCTCAAGCTTCATCCATGGATGTCTTCTTCATATTTCACGGCTAGTCGGCTTCTGGAGATGGTCAGACGTGGACTCGAATTAGGTTTAATGTCAGGCTGTATAGAGAATTCTGTGGGGACCCAATCCCTTGTATATGCGCGCTTCAGTCCTTCTTTCGTACGCGCCTGGGCTGGCGGCCTATCATCCCTTCCCACTTCTAGAATTATCATCCTCAAAACATGCCCACGCCCTATATAGAAACGAAACAACCTAGCTGGTTGCTTCTTCTTCAAGGGTTGCTCCGGATATGGAGCTGAGAATTGGAGAGGTTCTCAGTCTAATCTTAAGCTGAATAATGGAATGAAGCAGAGGTTTACTGCTAGGAAACCTAGAGAGATGCTCGATCTAGGTTCCAACAATGGAGTGAAGGTGGATTGATGTGGTGAACCACAAAAATTGTGAAAGCTTCTTGATACAACCAGAACTTCAACACCGAGCTAGGCCTCTCGGTGTGGAGGCTTTTGGCTCGGATAACTCAAGAACAAGAAAGAAGAAAAACTCTTCCGCATTTGATTTTTAGTTCAAATCTAATCCTAATTACTTTCTTTTTAAGTCCCTTATATATGAAAAAGCCTTAAGTCTGAAGTTTCCTTATTACACAAATGGCCCAAAGGACCAACATATACCTAATTTGGACCCCCAAAGAATGTATTAAATACTTTGGGAAATAAATAGAAAGAAAATGAAGACTTATTAGCTGAATGTCTTCATAAGGGATATGGTCTTCCCTTCCTTGCTTCCAAAGCTTGGCATGGAGTATTTCCAAGCTGAATAACTAGTGGGATAAAGTGGAGATGAACTAGATCTTACTGCCTCGTTACAACCCCTCTGGTAAACCTTATCGGACAAACCGTAGTAGGTAAAAGAGTAAAGCTCCTTCTAATGACTTAGGGGTGTCTTCACACTTGTGTGATTGTGAAGACAAAATGTCCTTGATTCCCAAATTAGGTTCAAGTCAAAGAGCTTCAAAGGTGGTTTAGAAGCTCTCAGATGATCCAGATGGCGGGTTGAGCTCAAGCTTCATCCATGGATGTCTTCTTCATATTTCACGGCTAGTCGGCTTCTGGAGATGGTCAGACGTGGACTCGAATTAGGTTTAATGTCAGGCTGTATAGAGAATCCTGTGGGGACCCAATCCCTTGTATATGCGCGCTTCAGTCCTTCTTTCGTACGCGCCTGGGCTGGCGGCCTATCATCCCTTCCCACTTCTAGAATTATCATCCTCAAAACATGCCCACGCCCTATATAGAAACGAAACAACCTAGCTGGTTGCTTCTTCTTCAAGGGTTGCTCCGGATATGGAGCTGAGAATTGGAGAGGTTCTCAGTCTAATCTTAAGCTGAATAATGGATTGAAGCAGAGGTTTACTGCTAGGAAACCTAGAGAGATGCTCGATCTAGGTTCCAACAATGGAGTGAAGGTGGATTGATGTGGTGAACCACAAAAATTGTGAAAGCTTCTTGATACAACAAGAACTTCAACACCGAGCTAGGCCTCTCGGTGTGGAGGCTTTTGGCTCGGATAACTCAAGAACAAGAAAGAAGAAAAACTCTTCCGCATTTGATTTTTAGTTCAAATCTAATCCTAATTACTTTCTTTTTAAGTCCCTTATATATGAAAAAGCCTTAAGTCTGAAGTTTTCTTATTACACAAATGGCCCAAAGGACCAACATATACCTAATTTAGACCCCCAAAGAATGTATTAAATACTTTGGGAAATAAATAGAAAGAAAATGAAGACTTATTAGCTGAATGTCTTCATAAGGGATATGGTCTTCCCTTCCTTGCTTCCCAAGCTTGGCATGGAGTATTTCCAAGCTGAATAACCAGTGGGATAAAGTGGAGATGAACTAGATCTTACTGCCTCGTTACAACCCCTCTGGTAAACCTTATCGGACAAATCGTAATAGGTAAAAGAGTAAAGCTCCTTCTAATGACTTAGGGTCCTTTTTTCGTACGCGCCTGGCCTGGCGGCCTATCATCCCTTCCCACTTCTAGAATTATCATCCTCAAAACATGCCCACGCCCTATATAGAAACGAAATAACCTAGCTGGTTGCTTCTTCTTCAAGGGTTGATCCGGATATGGAGCTGAGAATTGGAGAGGTTCTTAGTCTAATCTTAAGCTGAATAATGGATTGAAGCAGAGGTTTACTGCTAGGAAATTTAGAGAGATGCTCGATCTAGGTTCCAACAATGGAGTAAAGGTGGATTGATGTGGTGAACCACAAAAATTGTGAAAGCTTCTTGATAGAACAAGAACTTCAACACCGAGCTAGGCCTCTCGGTGTGGAGGCTTTTGGCTCGGATAACTCAAGAACAAGAAAGAAGAAAAACTTTTCCGCATTAGATTTTTTGTTCAAATCTAATCCTAATTACTGTCTTTTTAAGTCCCTTATATATGAAAAAGCCTTAAGTCTGAAGTTTCCTTATTATACAAATGGCCCAAAGGACCAACATATACCTAAGTTGGACCCCCAAAGA
This sequence comes from Cardamine chenopodiifolia, assembly GCA_963922655.1. Lineage (NCBI taxonomy): Eukaryota > Viridiplantae > Streptophyta > Magnoliopsida > Brassicales > Brassicaceae > Cardamine > Cardamine chenopodiifolia. The sequence continues at coordinate 7,521,775 of OZ000486.1, read as the reverse complement.
ATATATTAAATACATTGAGAAATAAATAGAAAGAAAATGAAGACTTATTAGCTGAATATCTTCATAAGGGATAGGGTCTTCCCTTCCTTGCTTCCCAAGCTTGGCATGGAGTATTTCCAAGCTGAATAACCAGTGGGATAATGTGGAGATGCACTAGATCTTACTACCTCGTTACAACCCCTATGGTAAACCTTATCGGACAAATCGTAGTAGGTAAAAGAGTAAAGCTCCTTCTAATGACTTAGGGGTGTTTTCACACTTGTGTGATTGTGAAGACACAATGTCCATGATTCCCAAATCAGGTTCAAGTCAAAGAGCTTCAAAGGTGGTTTAGATGCTCTCACATGATCCAGATGGCGGGGTGAGCTCAAGCTTCATCCATGGATGTCTTCTTCATATTTCACGGCTAGTCGGCTTCTGGAGATGGTCAGACGTTGACTCGAATTAGGTTTAGTGTCTGGCTTTATAGAGAATCCTCTGGGGACCCAATCCCTTGTATATGCGCGCTTCAGTCCTTCTTTCGTACGCGCCTGGGCTGGCGGCCTATCATCCCTTCCCACTTCTAGAATTATCAACCTAGAAACATGCCCACGCCCTATATAGAAACGAAATAACCTAGCTGGTTGCTTCTTCTTCAAGGGTTGATCCGGATATGGAGCTGAGAATTGGAGAGGTTCTCAGTCTAATCTTAAGCTGAACAATGGATTGAAGCAGAGGTTTACTGCTAGGAAATTTAGAGAGATGCTCGATCTAGGTTCCAACAATGGAGTAAAGGTGGATTGATGTGGTGAACCACAAAAATTGTGAAAGCTTCTTGATACAACAAGAACTTCAACACCGAGCTAGGCCTCTCGGTGTGGAGGCTTTTGGCTCGGATAACTCAAGAACAAGAAAGAAGAAAAACTTTTCCGCATTAGATTTTTTGTTCAAATCTAATCCTAATTACTGTCTTTTTAAGTCCCTTATATATGAAAAAGCCTTAAGTCTGAAGTTTCCTTATTATACAAATGGCCCAAAGGACCAACATATACCTAAGTTGGACCCCCAAAGAATATATTAAATACTTTGGGAAATAAATAGAAAGAAAATGAAGACTCATTAGCTGAATGTCTTCATAAGGGATAGGGTCTTCCCTTCCTTGCTTCCCAAGCTTCGCATGGAGTATTTCCAAGCTGAATAACCAGTGGGATAATGTGGAGATGCACTAGATCTTACTGCCTTGTTACAACCCCTCTGGTAAACCTTATCGGACAAATCATAGTAGGTAAAAGAGTAAAGTTCCTTCTAATGACTTAGGGTGTTTTCACACTTGTGTGATTGTGAAGACACAATGTCCATGATTCCCAAATCAGGTTCAAGTCAAAGAGCTTCAAAGGTTGTTTAGAAGCTCTCACATGATCAAGATGGCGGGGTAAGCTCAAGCTTCGTCCATGGATGTCTTCTTCATATTTCACGGCTAGTCGGCTTCTGGAGATGGTCAGACGTGGACTCGAATTAGGTTTAGTGTCTGGCTTTATAGAGAATCCTCTGGGGACCTAATCCCTTGTATATGCGCGCTTCAGTCCTTCTTTCGTACGCGCCTGGGCTGGCGGCCTATCATCCCTTCCCACTTCTAGAATTATCATCCTCAAAACATGCCCACGCCCTATATAGAAACGAAATAACCTACCTGGTTGCTTCTTCTTCAAGGGTTGATCCGGATATGGAGCTGAGAATTGGAGAGGTTCTCAGTCTAAATTTAAGCTGAACAATGGATTGAAGCAGAGGTTTACTGCTAGGAAATTTAGAGAGATGCTCGATCTAGGTTCCAACAATGGAGTAAAGGTGGATTGATGTGGTGAACCACAAAAATTGTGAAAGCTTCTTGATACAACAAGAACTTCAACACCGAGCTAGGCCTCTCGGTGTGGAGGCTTTTGGCTCGGATAACTCAAGCACAAGAAAGAAGAAAAACTTTTCTGCATTAGATTTTTAGTTCAAATCTAATCCTAATTACTGTCTTTTTAAGTCCCTTATATATGAAAAAGCCTTAAGTCTGAAGTTTCCTTATTATACAAATGGCCCAAAGGACCAACATATACCTAAGTTGGACCCCCAAAGAATATATTAAATACATTGAGAAATAAATAGAAAGAAAATGAAGACTTATTAGCTGAATGTCTTCATAAGGGATAGGGTCTTCCCTTCCTTGCTTCCCAAGCTTGGCATGGAGTATTTCCAAGCTGAATAACCAGTGGGATAATGTGGAGATGCACTAGATCTTACTACCTCGTTACAACACCTCTGGTAAACCTTATCGGACAAATCGTAGTAGGTAAAAGAGTAAAGCTCCTTCTAATGACTTAGGGGTGTTTTCACACTTGTGTGATTGTGAAGACACAATGTCCATGATTCCCAAATCAGGTTCAAGTCAAAGAGCTTCAAAGGTGGTTTAGAAGCTCTCAGATGATCAAGATGGCGGGGTGAGCTCAAGCTTCATCCATGGATGTCTTCTTCATATTTCACGGCTAGTCGGCTTCTGGAGATGGTCAGACGTGGACTCGAATTAGGTTTAATGTCAGGCTGTATAGAGAATTCTGTGGGGACCCAATCCCTTGTATATGCGCGCTTCAGTCCTTCTTTCGTACGCGCCTGGGCTGGCGGCCTATCATCCCTTCCCACTTCTAGAATTATCATCCTCAAAACATGCCCACGCCCTATATAGAAACGAAATAACCTAGCTGGTTGCTTCTTCTTCAAGGGTTGATCCGGATATGGAGCTGAGAATTGGAGAGGTTCTCAGTCTAAATTTAAGCTGAACAATGGATTGAAGCAGAGGTTTACTGCTAGGAAATTTAGAGAGATGCTCGATCTAGGTTCCAACAATGGAGTAAAGGTGGATTGATGTGGTGAACCACAAAAATTGTGAAAGCTTCTTGATACAACAAGAACTTCAACACCGAGCTAGGCCTCTCGGTGTGGAGGCTTTTGGCTCGGATAACTCAAGCACAAGAAAGAAGAAAAACTTTTCTGCATTAGATTTTTAGTTCAAATCTAATCCTAATTACTGTCTTTTTAAGTCCCTTATATATGAAAAAGCCTTAAGTCTGAAGTTTCCTTATTATACAAATGGCCCAAAGGACCAACATATACCTAAGTTGGACCCCCAAAGAATATATTAAATACATTGAGAAATAAATAGAAAGAAAATGAAGACTTATTAGCTGAATGTCTTCATAAGGGATAGGGTCTTCCCTTCCTTGCTTCCCAAGCTTGGCATGGAGTATTTCCAAGCTGAATAACCAGTGGGATAATGTGGAGATGCACTAGATCTTACTACCTCGTTACAACCCCTCTGGTAAACCTTATCGGACAAATCGTAGTAGGTAAAAGAGTAAAGCTCCTTCTAATGACTTAGGGGTGTTTTCACACTTGTGTGATTGTGAAGACACAATGTCCATGATTCCCAAATCAGGTTCAAGTCAAAGAGCTTCAAAGGTGGTTTAGAAGCTCTCACATGTTCAAGATGGCGGGGTAAGCTCAAGCTTCGTCCATGGATGTCTTCTTCATATTTCACGGCTAGTCGGCTTCTGGAGATGGTCAGATGTGGACTCGAATTAGGTTTAGTGTCTGGCTTTATAGAGAATCCTCTGGGGACCCAATCCCTTGTATATGCGCGCTTCAGTCCTTCTTTCGTACGCGCCTGGGCTGGCGGCCTATCATCCCTTCCCACTTCTAGAATTATCATCCTCAAAACATGCCCACGCCCTATATAGAAACGAAATAACCTAGCTGGTTGCTTCTTCTTCAAGGGTTGATCCGGATATGGAGCTGAGAATTGGAGAGGTTCTCAGTCTAATCTTAAGCTGAACAATGGATTGAAGCAGAGGTTTACTGCTAGGAAATTTAGAGAGATGCTCGATCTAGGTTCCAACAATGGAGTAAAGGTGGATTGATGTGGTGAACCACAAAAATTGTGAAAGCTTCTTGATACAACAAGAACTTCAACACCGAGCTAGGCCTCTCGGTGTGGAGGCTTTTGGCTCGGATAACTCAAGAACAAGAAAGAAGAAAAACTTTTCCGCATTAGATTTTTTGTTCAAATCTAATCCTAATTACTGTCTTTTTAAGTCCCTTATATATGAAAAAGCCTTAAGTCTGAAGTTTCCTTATTATACAAATGGCCCAAAGGACCAACATATACCTAAGTTGGACCCCCAAAGAATATATTAAATACATTGAGAAATAAATAGAAAGAAAATGAAGACTTATTAGCTGAATATCTGTTGAGAATATGGATGTGAAGGTCTGTGCACGTGAAAGGAGAGGGGACAATATCAAAGGGAAAGAGTTAGCATGTATAGCAAGTGTGTTGGAATATGGTGAAAGCTCAGGAGTAAAAGGAGAAGGTATACCATGCATTGCACATGAAATAAAGCACCAATGAGTAGCTAAGATCAACTAAAATGAGACCAAACAAGAAGTGGAGAAGGAACTGAATTGGTTAGAAGCAGACCAGTTTTTTCTCACTCAGCACAAGTGGAGCAAGTTGCAAAGAGGAGTAGGTGGGAGCAGTTGGGAGAAGCATGGCTCGCCTATACTTGTGTAGAGGTGTTGGTGAGATATTTTTCACTCAATAATTCATGTAAATCGTGCATATATGTGTATGGGATTGTAAGGAAACATTACACACGAAATTATAAACTTCTATTCATCATCTTCATCACTCCTATCTTCTAATCTTCCTCCCTTAAAATCATCTTCATATCCTCTAAAATCTACATGGTATCAGAGCACTTAAGGTCCTGAACAAGATCTTAAACTCATTCATATCTCTCAAACATTTCAAATCACTCTGTTTTTTTTCTGTTTCGTGTGTACTATTCACCAAAAATTTCAAGTCATGGAAAGCTCCAAGAATATGGTTCTACCAGTTATTCTCAAGGGGAATAACTATATTTTGTGGTCAAGGACCACAAAGACAGTCCTAAGAGGAAGAGGGCTGTGGGAGTATGTTGATAGCTTGGTGGGAAATGCTGAAGAAGGAAGGGCTGAAGAGGGCAGTATGATGGAGAGGAAGCGGGAGCAAGAAGATGCTCAAGTCTTGGCTGCACTTCAAAGCTCCCTTGAGCCATCTATTCTGGCGGCCTATTCATACTGTGAGAACTCCAAGGAGCTGTGGGAGACGCTCAAGGGAGTTTATGGAGACATCTCAAACATTTCAAGGATCTTTGAGGTGAAGAAGGCATTGAATGACCTTCAGCAGAATGGGAAGGCGTTCAAGGACTTGTTTGGGGAGTTTAGAGGGTTGTGGGCAGAGCTGGAAATGCTTAGACCTACAACAAACGACCCAAAGGAGTTGAATGAGAGGAGAGAGCAAGATCAAGTGTTTGGTCTCTTACTCACACTTGATGACTCTTACAAGGGACTCATTCAGCATATCCTTCGATTTGACAAGCTTCCAACATTAAATGAAGTGTGTCAACAAGTTCAGAAAGAGGAAGGTGCTAGAGTGTTGTTTAAACCCACTAGTGAGATGGCGCATGTGGTGCAAAGAAGTTTTGGGCATGGAGAAAGGAGAGCTGTTGAGTGTAGCCATTGTAGGATGAAAGGGCACACTAAGGAGAAGTGCTGGACACTTTACCCGCACTTGAAACCAGCCCGGCTAAGAGGAAATGGCCAGGGAAGCAGTCAAGGCTCTAGGAACTTTGCGGGTGTAACTAGCATGGAAGGAGACCAATTGGTGAGGAAGAGCGATTTGGAGGGCCTCATCAAGAGTATCTCAAAGCTAGCGGAATCTGGTAAGGGTTTCTTTACCTCTAAGGCTAAGAGAAACGTGATAATAGATTCTGGAGCAAGTCATAATATGATTTGTGATGCTAAGTTGCTGGAGAATGTAGAACCGCATAAGGGTAGTGTTAGGATAGCAAACGGGAAAGAAGTTCCAATAGAGGGGGTTGGGGACTTAGAGGTGTTTGGGAAGAGAACTAAAGCCCTATATATCCCAGAATTTACTTCGAATTTGCTATCGGTTCATAAGGCAACTAAGGACTTCAATTGTAAAGTGGTTTTTGGAGTTAATGGTGTTGAGTTTCAGGATAATGAAACCAAAGATGCGATCGGATCAGGGGGTGTGAAAGATGGTCTGTACATATTGAATAAAAAGGATAAAGAGTTGAAAGCGCTTGCGGTCAGTTCGGTTGGATCAAGCCCTTTATGGCATTCTCGCCTTGGTCACCCAAGTCACAAGGTGCTCAGCATGGTCTTGCCCAACCATTCAGTACCCAAGGAGGCGTGTGAAGCATGTATTTTGGGGAAGCATTGTAGGAAAGTGTTTCCAGAATCTACTACTATGTATAAGAAGTCTTTTGAGTTAATACACTCTGATGTATGGTCTGCTCCGTGTACTTCAAGAGATCAATATAAGTACTTTGTTTCCTTCATCGATCAAAAATCAAAGTATACATGGGTAACATTGATGCGCTCTAAGGATCAAGTGCTTGAATCATTTCAGAACTTCTATAACTATGTGCTCAATCAGTATGATACCAAGATTAAGATACTAAGAAGTGATAATGGCGGAGAATACATGAGCATACAGTTTAGGGAGTTTGTGAATGAGAAAGGGATAGTACATCAGACAACTTGCGCCTATACACCTCAACAAAATGGGATAGCAGAGAGGAAGAATAGACATTTGTTAGAAGTGGCTAGGAGCATGATGTTTGATAGGGGAGTTCCTAAGAATCTGTGGGGAGATGCAGTGATGGCGGCAGCTTACTTAATCAACCGCATACCCACTGAAAGCTTGAGTTACAAGTCACCCTTTGAAGTTTTGAATGGTGTGAAGCCGAGTATCAGTCACTTGAGAGTCTTTGGGTGTAGATGCTATGTCCTTGTTCCAGAGGCACAAAGAAATAAGTTAGAGCCAAAGAGTATTAAGTGTGTGTTTGTGGGATACTCAAGTACTCAAAAAGGATACAAATGTCTTAACCCGGAGACTAATAGAATGTATGTGTCAAGGGAGGTGCAATTTGAGGAAGAGTATGGTTACTTCGAAAAAAAGAAATGGGAAGACTTAGATGAGATTATGGACTCAAATGCAGATAGAGATCAAGTTCTAAGAAGCATTTGGGAAAGCATAGATGGCCGGGAGAGTGATGATAATGAGCAGAGGGGTGAAGAAGAAGTAGAAGAAAGTGAGCAGCTTCCGATAGTTCTTGATACTTTACCATTAGACTCAGAACTGGTAGAAGAAGAGGAGAGTACAAGAGGTGAGGGGGAGATAGAATCTGAAGAAGTGGAGGAAGTGCAAGCTCCTCAATTAAGAAGAAGCCAAAGGATAAGACACGGACCTGAAAATTGGAAAAATACTAGAGTGTATTACAATGGGATGGCTATGGCTTATCAAGATCACATGGGAACTGATGTTGTGCTTGGGACAAGAGAGGGATGTACTGGGCGTACGGCAGGCTTAGATCCTGATCCTATAGGCGACAGCGTCTCCTTCTTGTCCCTTAAGCATAACACCGCACAAGAAGAGAAGATAGCCATAAGATATCCTATTGAAGAATACTACTCGGTTTCTAATACTCCAGCTGATCATCAGGCATTTCTGAGCACTATTGATAGAAAAGTACCTAATTCTTATGAGGAAGCAAGCATGGACAAGTTATGGGTTGATGCCATGAGGGAAGAGATTGCATCTATGTTGAGAAATAATACTTGGGACTTGACAAAATTGCCTAGTGGGAAGAAACTTGTGGGATGTAGATGGGTGTATACTATCAAATACAAGAGCAATGGTGAAATTGAGAGGTATAAAGCTAGACTAGTGGCAAAAGGATATACACAAGTATATGGAGAAGATTATACTGAAACTTTTGCTCCAGTAGCGAAGTTGCACTCGGTGAGGGTTCTACTATCCATTGCCATTAATCTGTCATGGAATTTGTGGCAAATGGATGTGAGAAACGCTTTCTTACAAGGGGATTTAGAAGAAGAAGTGTTTATGGAACTTCCACAAGGTTATGGAGCAAGTTCAGATCAAGTGTGTAGATTAAAGAAGGCTATATACGGCTTGAAACAATCTCCTAGAGCTTGGTACCAACGGTTAAGCCGGTGCCTGTTGGAGAAAGGGTTTGTAAAATCTGAAGCGGATCACTCTCTCTTTACCAAAAGGAGCAAAAATGGGATAGTTGTGGTGCTTATCTACGTGGATGACATTATTGTTACGGGAAGTGATTGTGAGGAGATGAAACGGACTAAGGAGGATCTAAACTCTACGTTTGATATAAAAGACCTAGGAGAGCTCAAATACTTCCTAGGAATTGAGATGAGCAGAGAGGAAAAGGGAATGTTTATATCGCAAAGGAAGTATGTGATCGACTTACTAAAAGAAACTGGGAAGCTTGGGTGTAAACCGGCTAAGACTCCTATTGAAGAAGGTTACCAAGAAGAGAGCAACGTGGAGATATGGTCTGACATCAAGCAGTACCAAAGGTTAGTTGGTAAACTAATCTATTTGACCATAACAAGGCCAGATATTTGTTTTGCGGTGAATAAAGTAAGTCAACACATGCAAGCGCCAACAACACACCATTGGGGAATGATTGAAAGGATCTTGAGATATCTAAAAGGAAACCCAGGAAGAGGTATTTGGCTAGAGTGTCATGGAAGAGCAGATGTAGAAGCGTTTTGTGATGCGGATTGGGCTGGGGATAGACAAGATAGAAAGTCTACAACCGGTTATTGTACATTCGTAGGTGGGAATCTTGTCACCTGGAGAAGCAAAAAACAAAAGGTAATCTCTCTATCTAGTGCTGAAGCTGAGTATAGAGCAATGAGAGAAGCCACAAAAGAAATGATATGGCTGAAGGGGCTTCTACATGACTTAGGAGTTCAAGAAGACAAACCAATGACATTGTATTGTGATAACCAAGCAGCAATACACATAGCTTCAAACCCGGTGTTTCATGAAAGGACAAAACACATTGAGGTGGATTGTCATTTCATCCGAGACAAGATTCAGGAGGGAGTTGTGGTTCCCAAGTTTGTGAAGAGTGGAGAACAAATGGCGGATATATTTACAAAGGCTACTTCTTCACGCATCTGTGAATACATCCATGGCAAGATCGGCTTAATGGACCCCTACCAGCCTATCTTGAGGGGGAGTGTTGAGAATATGGATGTGAAGGTCTGTGCACGTGAAAGGAGAGGGGACAATATCAAAGGGAAAGAGTTAGCATGTATAGCAAGTGTGTTGGAATATGGTGAAAGCTCAGGAGTAAAAGGAGAAGGTATACCATGCATTGCACATGAAATAAAGCACCAATGAGTAGCTAAGATCAACTAAAATGAGACCAAACAAGAAGTGGAGAAGGAACTGAATTGGTTAGAAGCAGACCAGTTTTTTCTCACTCAGCACAAGTGGAGCAAGTTGCAAAGAGGAGTAGGTGGGAGCAGTTGGGAGAAGCATGGCTCGCCTATACTTGTGTAGAGGTGTTGGTGAGATATTTTTCACTCAATAATTCATGTAAATCGTGCATATATGTGTATGGGATTGTAAGGAAACATTACACACGAAATTATAAACTTCTATTCATCATCTTCATCACTCCTATCTTCTAATCTTCCTCCCTTAAAATCATCTTCATATCCTCTAAAATCTACAATATCTTCATAAGGGATAGGGTCTTCCCTTCCTTGCTTCCCAAGCTTGGCATGGAGTATTTCCAAGCTGAATAACCAGTGGGATAATGTGGAGATGCACTAGATCTTACTACCTCGTTACAACCCCTATGGTAAACCTTATCGGACAAATCGTAGTAGGTAAAAGAGTAAAGCTCCTTCTAATGACTTAGGGGTGTTTTCACACTTGTGTGATTGTGAAGACACAATGTCCATGATTCCCAAATCAGGTTCAAGTCAAAGAGCTTCAAAGGTGGTTTAGATGCTCTCACATGATCCAGATGGCGGGGTGAGCTCAAGCTTCATCCATGGATGTCTTCTTCATATTTCACGGCTAGTCGGCTTCTGGAGATGGTCAGACGTGGACTCGAATTAGGTTTAATGTCAGGCTGTATAGAGAATCCTGTGGGGACCCAATCCCTTGTATATGCGCGCTTCAGTCCTTCTTTCGTACGCGCCTGGGCTGGCGGCCTATCATCCCTTCCCACTTCTAGAATTATCATCCTCAAAACATGCCCACGCCCTATATAGAAACGAAACAACCTAGCTGGTTGCTTCTTCTTCAAGGGTTGCTCCGGATATGGAGCTGAGAATTGGAGAGGTTCTCAGTCTAATCTTAAGCTGAATAATGGATTGAAGCAGAGGTTTACTGCTAGGAAACCTAGAGAGATGCTCGATCTAGGTTCCAACAATGGAGTGAAGGTGGATTGATGTGGTGAACCACAAAAATTGTGAAAGCTTCTTGATACAACAAGAACTTCAACACCGAGCTAGGCCTCTCGGTGTGGAGGCTTTTGGCTCGGATAACTCAAGAACAAGAAAGAAGAAAAACTCTTCCGCATTTGATTTTTAGTTCAAATCTAATCCTAATTACTTTCTTTTTAAGTCCCTTATATATGAAAAAGCCTTAAGTCTGAAGTTTTCTTATTACACAAATGGCCCAAAGGACCAACATATACCTAATTTAGACCCCCAAAGAATGTATTAAATACTTTGGGAAATAAATAGAAAGAAAATGAAGACTTATTAGCTGAATGTCTTCATAAGGGATATGGTCTTCCCTTCCTTGCTTCCCAAGCTTGGCATGGAGTATTTCCAAGCTGAATAACCAGTGGGATAAAGTGGAGATGAACTAGATCTTACTGCCTCGTTACAACCCCTCTGGTAATCATTATCGGACAAATCGTAGTAGGTAAAAGAGTAAAGCTCCTTCTAATGACTTAGGGTCCTTTTTTCGTACGCGCCTGGCCTGGCGGCCTATCATCCCTTCCCACTTCTAGAATTATCATCCTCAAAACATGCCCACGCCCTATATAGAAACGAAATAACCTAGCTGGTTGCTTCTTCTTCAAGGGTTGATCCGGATATGGAGCTGAGAATTGGAGAGGTTCTTAGTCTAATCTTAAGCTGAATAATGAATTGAAGCAGAGGTTTACTGCTAGGAAATTTAGAGAGATGCTCGATCTAGGTTCCAACAATGGAGTAAAGGTGGATTGATGTGGTGAACCACAAAAATTGTGAAAGCTTCTTGATACAACAAGAACTTCAACACCGAGCTAGGCCTCTCGGTGTGGAGGCTTTTGGCTCGGATAACTCAAGAACAAGAAAGAAGAAAAACTTTTCCGCATTAGATTTTTTGTTCAAATCTAATCCTAATTACTGTCTTTTTAAGTCCCTTATATATGAAAAAGCCTTAAGTCTGAAGTTTCCTTATTATACAAATGGCCCAAAGGACCAACATATACCTAAGTTGGACCCCCAAAGAATATATTAAATACATTGAGAAATAAATAGAAAGAAAATGAAGACTTATTAGCTGAATGTCTTCATAAGGGATAGGGTCTTCCCTTCCTTGCTTCCCAAGCTTGGCATGGAGTATTTCCAAGCTGAATAACCAGTGGGATAATGTGGAGATGCACTAGATCTTACTACCTCGTTACAACCCCTCTGGTAAACCTTATCGGACAAATCGTATTAGGTAAAAGAGTAAAGCTCCTTCTAATGACTTAGGGGTGTTTTCACACTTGTGTGATTGTGAAGACACAATGTCCATGATTCCCAAATCAGGTTCAAGTCAAAGAGCTTCAAAGGTGGTTTAGATGCTCTCACATGATCCAGATGGCGGGGTGAGCTCAAGCTTCATCCATGGATGTCTTCTTCATATTTCACGGCTAGTCGGCTTCTGGAGATGGTCAGACGTTGACTCGAATTAGGTTTAGTGTCTGGCTTTATAGAGAATCCTCTGGGGACCCAATCCCTTGTATATGCGCGCTTCAGTCCTTCTTTCGTACGCGCCTGGGCTGGCGGCCTATCATCCCTTCCCACTTCTAGAATTATCAACCTAGAAACATGCCCACGCCCTATATAGAAACGAAATAACCTAGCTGGTTGCTTCTTCTTCAAGGGTTGATCCGGATATGGAGCTGAGAATTGGAGAGGTTCTCAGTCTAATCTTAAGCTGAACAATGGATTGAAGCAGAGGTTTACTGCTAGGAAATTTAGAGAGATGCTCGATCTAGGTTCCAACAATGGAGTAAAGGTGGATTGATGTGGTGAACCACAAAAATTGTGAAAGCTTCTTGATACAACAAGAACTTCAACACCGAGCTAGGCCTCTCGGTGTGGAGGCTTTTGGCTCGGATAACTCAAGAACAAGAAAGAAGAAAAACTTTTCCGCATTAGATTTTTTGTTCAAATCTAATCCTAATTACTGTCTTTTTAAGTCCCTTATATATGAAAAAGCCTTAAGTCTGAAGTTTCCTTATTATACAAATGGCCCAAAGGACCAACATATACCTAAGTTGGACCCCCAAAGAATATATTAAATACTTTGGGAAATAAATAGAAAGAAAATGAAGACTCATTAGCTGAATGTCTTCATAAGGGATAGGGTCTTCCCTTCCTTGCTTCCCAAGCTTCGCATGGAGTATTTCCAAGCTGAATAACCAGTGGGATAATGTGGAGATGCACTAGATCTTACTGCCTTGTTACAACCCCTCTGGTAAACCTTATCGGACAAATCATAGTAGGTAAAAGAGTAAAGTTCCTTCTAATGACTTAGGGTGTTTTCACACTTGTGTGATTGTGAAGACACAATGTCCATGATTCCCAAATCAGGTTCAAGTCAAAGAGCTTCAAAGGTTGTTTAGAAGCTCTCACATGATCAAGATGGCGGGGTAAGCTCAAGCTTCGTCCATGGATGTCTTCTTCATATTTCACGGCTAGTCGGCTTCTGGAGATGGTCAGACGTGGACTCGAATTAGGTTTAGTGTCTGGCTTTATAGAGAATCCTCTGGGGACCCAATCCCTTGTATATGCGCGCTTCAGTCCTTCTTTCGTACGCGCCTGGGCTGGCGGCCTATCATCCCTTCCCACTTCTAGAATTATCATCCTCAAAACATGCCCACGCCCTATATAGAAACGAAATAACCTAGCTGGTTGCTTCTTCTTCAAGGGTTGATCCGGATATGGAGCTGAGAATTGGAGAGGTTCTCATTCTAAATTTAAGCTGAACAATGGATTGAAGCAGAGGTTTACTGCTAGGAAATTTAGAGAGATGCTCGATCTAGGTTCCAACAATGGAGTAAAGGTGGATTGATGTGGTGAACCACAAAAATTGTGAAAGCTTCTTGATACAACAAGAACTTCAACACCGAGCTAGGCCTCTCGGTGTGGAGGCTTTTGGCTCGGATAACTCAAGCACAAGAAAGAAGAAAAACTTTTCTGCATTAGATTTTTAGTTCAAATCTAATCCTAATTACTGTCTTTTTAAGTCCCTTATATATGAAAAAGCCTTAAGTCTGAAGTTTCCTTATTATACAAATGGCCCAAAGGACCAACATATACCTAAGTTGGACCCCCAAAGAATATATTAAATACATTGAGAAATAAATAGAAAGAAAATGAAGACTTATTAGCTGAATGTCTTCATAAGGGATAGGGTCTTCCCTTCCTTGCTTCCCAAGCTTGGCATGGAGTATTTCCAAGCTGAATAACCAGTGGGATAATGTGGAGATGCACTAGATCTTACTACCTCGTTACAACACCTCTGGTAAACCTTATCGGACAAATCGTAGTAGGTAAAAGAGTAAAGCTCCTTCTAATGACTTAGGGGTGTTTTCACACTTGTGTGATTGTGAAGACACAATGTCCATGATTCCCAAATCAGGTTCAAGTCAAAGAGCTTCAAAGGTGGTTTAGAAGCTCTCAGATGATCAAGATGGCGGGGTGAGCTCAAGCTTCATCCATGGATGTCTTCTTCATATTTCACGGCTAGTCGGCTTCTGGAGATGGTCAGACGTGGACTCGAATTAGGTTTAATGTCAGGCTGTATAGAGAATTCTGTGGGGACCCAATCCCTTGTATATGCGCGCTTCAGTCCTTCTTTCGTACGCGCCTGGGCTGGCGGCCTATCATCCCTTCCCACTTCTAGAATTATCATCCTCAAAACATGCCCACGCCCTATATAGAAACGAAATAACCTAGCTGGTTGCTTCTTCTTCAAGGGTTGATCCGGATATGGAGCTGAGAATTGGAGAGGTTCTCAGTCTAAATTTAAGCTGAACAATGGATTGAAGCAGAGGTTTACTGCTAGGAAATTTAGAGAGATGCTCGATCTAGGTTCCAACAATGGAGTAAAGGTGGATTGATGTGGTGAACCACAAAAATTGTGAAAGCTTCTTGATACAACAAGAACTTCAACACCGAGCTAGGCCTCTCGGTGTGGAGGCTTTTGGCTCGGATAACTCAAGCACAAGAAAGAAGAAAAACTTTTCTGCATTAGATTTTTAGTTCAAATCTAATCCTAATTACTGTCTTTTTAAGTCCCTTATATATGAAAAAGCCTTAAGTCTGAAGTTTCCTTATTATACAAATGGCCCAAAGGACCAACATATACCTAAGTTGGACCCCCAAAGAATATATTAAATACATTGAGAAATAAATAGAAAGAAAATGAAGACTTATTAGCTGAATGTCTTCATAAGGGATAGGGTCTTCCCTTCCTTGCTTCCCAAGCTTGGCATGGAGTATTTCCAAGCTGAATAACCAGTGGGATAATGTGGAGATGCACTAGATCTTACTACCTCGTTACAACCCCTCTGGTAAACCTTATCGGACAAATCGTAGTAGGTAAAAGAGTAAAGCTCCTTCTAATGACTTAGGGGTGTTTTCACACTTGTGTGATTGTGAAGACACAATGTCCATGATTCCCAAATCAGGTTCAAGTCAAAGAGCTTCAAAGGTGGTTTAGAAGCTCTCACATGTTCAAGATGGCGGGGTAAGCTCAAGCTTCGTCCATGGATGTCTTCTTCATATTTCACGGCTAGTCGGCTTCTGGAGATGGTCAGACGTGGACTCGAATTAGGTTTAGTGTCTGGCTTTATAGAGAATCCTCTGGGGACCCAATCCCTTGTATATGCGCGCTTCAGTCCTTCTTTCGTACGCGCCTGGGCTGGCGGCCTATCATCCCTTCCCACTTCTAGAATTATCATCCTCAAAACATGCCCACGCCCTATATAGAAACGAAATAACCTAGCTGGTTGCTTCTTCTTCAAGGGTTGATCCGGATATGGAGCTGAGAATTGGAGAGGTTCTCAGTCTAATCTTAAGCTGAACAATGGATTGAAGCAGAGGTTTACTGCTAGGAAATTTAGAGAGATGCTCGATCTAGGTTCCAACAATGGAGTAAAGGTGGATTGATGTGGTGAACCACAAAAATTGTGAAAGCTTCTTGATACAACAAGAACTTCAACACCGAGCTAGGCCTCTCGGTGTGGAGGCTTTTGGCTCGGATAACTCAAGAACAAGAAAGAAGAAAAACTTTTCCGCATTAGATTTTTTGTTCAAATCTAATCCTAATTACTGTCTTTTTAAGTCCCTTATATATGAAAAAGCCTTAAGTCTGAAGTTTCCTTATTATACAAATGGCCCAAAGGACCAACATATACCTAAGTTGGACCCCCAAAGAATATATTAAATACATTGAGAAATAAATAGAAAGAAAATGAAGACTTATTAGCTGAATATCTTCATAAGGGATAGGGTCTTCCCTTCCTTGCTTCCCAAGCTTGGCATGGAGTATTTCCAAGCTGAATAACCAGTGGGATAATGTGGAGATGCACTAGATCTTACTACCTCGTTACAACCCCTATGGTAAACCTTATCGGACAAATCGTAGTAGGTAAAAGAGTAAAGCTCCTTCTAATGACTTAGGGGTGTTTTCACACTTGTGTGATTGTGAAGACACAATGTCCATGATTCCCAAATCAGGTTCAAGTCAAAGAGCTTCAAAGGTGGTTTAGATGCTCTCACATGATCCAGATGGCGGGGTGAGCTCAAGCTTCATCCATGGATGTCTTCTTCATATTTCACGGCTAGTCGGCTTCTGGAGATGGTCAGACGTTGACTCGAATTAGGTTTAGTGTCTGGCTTTATAGAGAATCCTCTGGGGACCCAATCCCTTGTATATGCGCGCTTCAGTCCTTCTTTCGTACGCGCCTGGGCTGGCGGCCTATCATCCCTTCCCACTTCTAGAATTATCATCCTCAAAACATGCCCACGCCCTATATAGAAACGAAATAACCTAGCTGGTTGCTTCTTCTTCAAGGGTTGATCCGGATATGGAGCTGAGAATTGGAGAGGTTCTCAGTCTAATCTTAAGCTGAACAATGGATTGAAGCAGAGGTTTACTGCTAGGAAATTTAGAGAGATGCTCGATCTAGGTTCCAACAATGGAGTAAAGGTGGATTGATGTGGTGAACCACAAAAATTGTGAAAGCTTCTTGATACAACAAGAACTTCAACACCGAGCTAGGCCTCTCGGTGTGGAGGCTTTTGGCTCGGATAACTCAAGAACAAGAAAGAAGAAAAACTTTTCTGCATTAGATTTTTAGTTCAAATCTAATCCTAATTACTGTCTTTTTAAGTCCCTTATATATGAAAAAGCCTTAAGTCTGAAGTTTCCTTATTATACAAATGGCCCAAAGGACCAACATATACCTAAGTTGGACCCCCAAAGAATATATTAAATACATTGAGAAATAAATAGAAAGAAAATGAAGACTTATTAGCTGAATGTCTTCATAAGGGATAGGGTCTTCCCTTCCTTGCTTCCCAAGCTTGGCATGGAGTATTTCCAAGCTGAATAACCAGTGGGATAATGTGGAGATGCACTAGATCTTACTGCCTTGTTACAACCCCTCTGGTAAACCTTATCGGACAAATCGTAGTAGGTAAAAGAGTAAAGCTCCTTCTAATGACTTAGGGTGTTTTCACACTTGTGTGATTGTGAAGACACAATGTCCATGATTCCCAAATCAGGTTCAAGTCAAAGAGCTTCAAAGGTGGTTTAGAAGCTCTCACATGATCAAGATGGCGGGGTAAGCTCAAGCTTCGTCCATGGATGTCTTCTTCATATTTCACGGCTAGTCGGCTTCTGGAGATGGTCAGACGTGGACTCGAATTAGGTTTAGTGTCTGGCTTTATAGAGAATCCTCTGGGGACCCAATCCCTTGTATATGCGCGCTTCAGTCCTTCTTTCGTACGCGCCTGGGCTGGCGGCCTATCATCCCTTCCCACTTCTAGAATTATCATCCTCAAAACATGCCCACGCCCTATATAGAAACGAAATAACCTAGCTGGTTGCTTCTTCTTTAAGGGTTGATCCAGATATGGAGCTGAGAATTGGAGAGGTTCCCAGTCTAATCTTAAGCTGAACAATGGATTGAAGCAGAGGTTTACTGCTAGGAAATTTAGAGAGATGCTCGATCTAGGTTCCAACAATGGAGTAAAGGTGGATTGATGTGGTGAACCACAAAAATTGTGAAAGCTTCTTGATACAACAAGAACTTCAACACCGAGCTAGGCCTCTCGGTGTGGAGGCTTTTGGCTCGGATAACTCAAGAACAAGAAAGAAGAAAAACTTTTCTGCATTAGATTTTTAGTTCACATCTAATCCTAATTACTGTCTTTTTAAGTCCCTTATATATGAAAAAGCCTTAAGTCTGAAGTTTCCTTATTATACAAATGGCCCAAAGGACCAACATATACCTAAGTTGGACCCCCAAAGAATATATTAAATACATTGAGAAATAAATAGAAAGAAAATGAAGACTTATTAGCTGAATGTCTTCATAAGGGATAGGGTCTTCCCTTCCTTGCTTCCCAAGCTTGGCATGGAGTATTTCCAAGCTGAATAACCAGTGGGATAATGTGGAGATGCACTAGATCTTACTACCTCGTTACAACCCCTCTGGTAAACCTTATCGGACAAATCGTAGTAGGTAAAAGAGTAAAGCTCCTTCTAATGACTTAGGGGTGTTTTCACACTTGTGTGATTGTGAAGACACAATGTCCATGATTCCCAAATCAGGTTCAAGTCAAAGAGCTTCAAAGGTGGTTTAGATGCTCTCACATGATCCAGATGGCGGGGTGAGCTCAAGCTTCATCCATGGATGTCTTCTTCATATTTCACGGCTAGTCGGCTTCTGGAGATGGTCAGACGTTGACTCGAATTAGGTTTAGTGTCTGGCTTTATAGAGAATCCTCTGGGGACCCAATCCCTTGTATATGCGCGCTTCAGTCCTTCTTTCGTACGCGCCTGGGCTGGCGGCTTATCATCCCTTCCCACTTCTAGAATTATCAACCTAGAAACATGCCCACGCCCTATATAGAAACGAAATAACCTAGCTGGTTGCTTCTTCTTCAAGGGTTGATCCGGATATTGAGCTGAGAATTGGAGAGGTTCTCAGTCTAATCTTATGCTGAATAATGGATTGAAGCAGAGATTTACTGCTAGGAAACCTAGAGAGATGCTCGATCTAGTTCCAACAATGGAGTGAAGGTGGATTGATGTGGTGAACCACAAAAATTGTGAAAGCTTCTTGATACAACAAGAACTTCAACACCAAGCTAGGCCTCTCGGTGTGGAGGCTTTTGGCTCGGATAACTCAAGAACAAGAAAGAAGAAAAACTCTTCCGCATTTGATTTTTAGTTCAAATCTAATCCTAATTACTGTCTTTTTAAGTCCCTTATATATGAAAAAGCCTTAAGTCTGAAGTTTCCTTATTACACAAATGGCCCAAAGGACCAACATATACCTAAGTTGGACCCCCAAAGAATATATTAAATACTTTGGGAAATAAATAGAAAGAAAATGAAGACTTATTAGCTGAATGTCTTCATAAGGGATAGGGTCTTCCCTTCCTTGCTTCCCAAGCTTGGCATGGAGTATTTCCAAGCTGAATAACCAGTGGGATAATGTGGAGATGCACTAGATCTTACTGCCTTGTTACAACCCCTCTGGTAAACCTTATCGGACAAATCGTAGTAGGTAAAAGAGTAAAGCTCCTTCTAATGACTTAGGGGTGTTTTCACACTTGTGTGATTGTGAAGACACAATGTCCATGATTCCCAAATCAGGTTCAAGTCAAAGAGCTTCAAAGGTGGTTTAGAAGCTCTCACATGATCAAGATGGCGGGGTAAGCTCAAGCTTCGTCCATGGATGTCTTCTTCATATTTCACGGCTAGTCGGCTTCTGGAGATGGTCAGACGTGGACTCGAATTAGGTTTAGTGTCTGGCTTTATAGAGAATCCTCTGGGGACCCAATCCCTTGTATATGCGCGCTTCAGTCCTTCTTTCGTACGCGCCTGGGCTGGCGGCCTATCATCCCTTCCCACTTCTAGAATTATCATCCTCAAAACATGCCCACGCCCTATATAGAAACGAAATAACCTAGCTGGTTGCTTCTTCTTCAAGGGTTGATCCGGATATGGAGCTGAGAATTGGAGAGGTTCTCAGTCTAATCTTAAGCTGAACAATGGATTGAAGCAGAGGTTTACTGCTAGGAAATTTAGAGAGATGCTCGATCTAGGTTCCAACAATGGAGTAAAGGTGGATTGATGTGGTGAACCACAAAAATTGTGAAAGCTTCTTGATACAACAAGAACTTCAACACCGAGCTAGGCCTCTCGGTGTGGAGGCTTTTGGCTCGGATAACTCAAGAACAAGAAAGAAGAAAAACTTTTCTGCATTAGATTTTTAGTTCAAATCTAATCCTAATTACTGTCTTTTTAAGTCCCTTATATATGAAAAAGCCTTAAGTCTGAAGTTTCCTTATTATACAAATGGCCCAAAGGACCAACATATACCTAAGTTGGACCCCCAAAGAATATATTAAATACATTGAGAAATAAATAGAAAGAAAATGAAGACTTATTAGCTGAATGTCTTCATAAGGGATAGGGTCTTCCCTTCCTTGCTTCCCAAGCTTGGCATGGAGTATTTCCAAGCTGAATAACCAGTGGGATAATGTGGAGATGCACTAGATCTTACTACCTCGTTACAACCCCTCTGGTAAACCTTATCGGACAAATCGTATTAGGTAAAAGAGTAAAGCTCCTTCTAATGACTTAGGGGTGTTTTCACACTTGTGTGATTGTGAAGACACAATGTCCATGATTCCCAAATCAGGTTCAAGTCAAAGAGCTTCAAAGGTGGTTTAGATGCTCTCACATGATCCAGATGGCGGGGTGAGCTCAAGCTTCATCCATGGATGTCTTCTTCATATTTCACGGCTAGTCGGCTTCTGGAGATGGTCAGACGTTGACTCGAATTAGGTTTAGTGTCTGGCTTTATAGAGAATCCTCTGGGGACCCAATCCCTTGTATATGCGCGCTTCAGTCCTTCTTTCGTACGCGCCTGGGCTGGCGGCCTATCATCCCTTCCCACTTCTAGAATTATCAACCTAGAAACATGCCCACGCCCTATATAGAAACGAAATAACCTAGCTGGTTGCTTCTTCTTCAAGGGTTGATCCGGATATTGAGCTGAGAATTGGAGAGTTTCTCAGTCTAATCTTATGCTGAATAATGGATTGAAGCAGAGTTTTACTGCTAGGAAACCTAGAGAGATGCTCGATCTAGTTCCAACAATGGAGTGAAGGTGGATTGATGTGGTGAACCACAAAAATTGTGAAAGCTTCTTGATACAACAAGAACTTCAACACCGAGCTAGGCCTCTCGGTGTGGAGGCTTTTGGCTCGGATAACTCAAGAACAAGAAAGAAGAAAAACTCTTCCGCATTTGATTTTTAGTTCAAATCTAATCCTAATTACTGTCTTTTTAAGTCCCTTATATATGAAAAAGCCTTAAGTCTGAAGTTTCCTTATTACACAAATGGCCCAAAGGACCAACATATACCTAAGTTGGACCCCCAAAGAATATATTAAATACTTTGGGAAATAAATAGAAAGAAAATGAAGACTTATTAGCTGAATGTCTTCATAAGGGATAGGGTCTTCCCTTCCTTGCTTCCCAAGCTTGGCATGGAGTATTTCCAAGCTGAATAACCAGTGGGATAATGTTGAGATGCACTAGATCTTACTGCCTTGTTACAACCCCTCTGGTAAACATTATCGGACAAATCGTAGTAGGTAAAAGAGTAAAGCTCCTTCTAATGACTTAGGGGTGTTTTCACACTTGTGTGATTGTGAAGACACAATGTCCATGATTCCCAAATCAGGTTCAAGTCAAAGAGCTTCAAAGGTGGTTTAGAAGCTCTCAGATGATCCAGATGGCGGGGTGAGCTCAAGCTTCATCCATGGATGTCTTCTTCATATTTCACGGCTAGTCGGCTTCTGGAGATGGTCAGACGTGGACTCGAATTAGGTTTAATGTCAGGCTGTATAGAGAATCCTGTGGGGACCCAATCCCTTGTATATGCGCGCTTCAGTCCTTCTTTCGTACGCGCCTGGGCTGGCGGCCTATCATCCCTTCCCACTTCTAGAATTATCATCCTCAAAACATGCCCACGCCCTATATAGAAACGAAACAACCTAGCTGGTTGCTTCTTCTTCAAGGGTTGCTCCGGATATGGAGCTGAGAATTGGAGAGGTTCTCAGTCTAATCTTAAGCTGAATAATGGAATGAAGCAGAGGTTTACTGCTAGGAAACCTAGAGAGATGCTCGATCTAGGTTCCAACAATGGAGTGAAGGTGGATTGATGTGGTGAACCACAAAAATTGTGAAAGCTTCTTGATACAACCAGAACTTCAACACCGAGCTAGGCCTCTCGGTGTGGAGGCTTTTGGCTCGGATAACTCAAGAACAAGAAAGAAGAAAAACTCTTCCGCATTTGATTTTTAGTTCAAATCTAATCCTAATTACTTTCTTTTTAAGTCCCTTATATATGAAAAAGCCTTAAGTCTGAAGTTTCCTTATTACACAAATGGCCCAAAGGACCACCATATACCTAATTTGGACCCCCAAAGAATGTATTAAATACTTTGGGAAATAAATAGAAAGAAAATGAAGACTTATTAGCTGAATGTCTTCATAAGGGATATGGTCTTCCCTTCCTTGCTTCCCAAGCTTGGCATGGAGTATTTCCAAGCTGAATAATTAGTGGGATAAAGTGGAGATGAACTAGATCTTACTGCCTCGTTACAACCCCTCTGGTAAACCTTATCGGACAAACCGTAGTAGGTAAAAGAGTAAAGCTCCTTCTAATGACTTAGGGGTGTCTTCACACTTGTGTGATTGTGAAGACAAAATGTCCTTGATTCCCAAATTAGGTTCAAGTCAAAGAGCTTCAAAGGTGGTTTAGAAGCTCTCAGATGATCCAGATGGCGGGTTGAGCTCAAGCTTCATCCATGGATGTCTTCTTCATATTTCACGGCTAGTCGGCTTCTGGAGATGGTCAGACGTGGACTCGAATTAGGTTTAATGTCAGGCTGTATAGAGAATCCTGTGGGGACCCAATCCCTTGTATATGCGCGCTTCAGTCCTTTTTTCGTACGCGCCTGGGCTGGCGGCCTATCATCCCTTCCCACTTCTAGAATTATCATCCTCAAAACATGCCCACGCCCTATATAGAAACGAAACAACCTAGCTGGTTGCTTCTTCTTCAAGGGTTGCTCCGGATATGGAGCTGAGAATTGGAGAGGTTCTCAGTCTAATCTTAAGCTGAATAATGGATTGAAGCAGAGGTTTACTGCTAGGAAACCTAGAGAGATGCTCGATCTAGGTTCCAACAATGGAGTGAAGGTGGATTGATGTGGTGAACCACAAAAATTGTGAAAGCTTCTTGATACAACCAGAACTTAAACACCGAGCTAGGCCTCTCGGTGTGGAGGCTTTTGGCTCGGATAACTCAAGAACAAGAAAGAAGAAAAACTCTTCCGCATTTGATTTTTAGTTCAAATCTAATCCTAATTACTTTCTTTTTAAGTCCCTTATATATGAAAAAGCCTTAAGTCTGAAGTTTTCTTATTACACAAATGACCCAAAGGACCAACATATACCTAATTTGGACCCCCAAAGAATGTATTAAATACTTTGGGAAATAAATAGAAAGAAAATGAAGACTTATTAGCTGAATGTCTTCATAAGGGATATGGTCTTCCCTTCCTTGCTTCCCAAGCTTGGCATGGAGTATTTCCAAGCTGAATAACCAGTGGGATAAAGTGGAGATGAACTAGATCTTACTGCCTCGTTACAACCCCTCTGGTAATCATTATCGGACAAATCGTAGTAGGTAAAAGAGTAAAGCTCCTTCTAATGACTTAGGGTCCTTTTTTCGTACGCGCCTGGCCTGGCGGCCTATCATCCCTTCCCACTTCTAGAATTATCATCCTCAAAACATGCCCACGCCCTATATAGAAACGAAATAACCTAGCTGGTTGCTTCTTCTTCAAGGGTTGATCCGGATATGGAGCTGAGAATTGGAGAGGTTCTTAGTCTAATCTTAAGCTGAATAATGGATTGAAGCAGAGGTTTACTGCTAGGAAATTTAGAGAGATGCTCGATCTAGGTTCCAACAATGGAGTAAAGGTGGATTGATGTGGTGAACCACAAAAATTGTGAAAGCTTCTTGATACAACAAGAACTTCAACACCGAGCTAGGCCTCTCGGTGTGGAGGCTTTTGGTTCGGATAACTCAAGAACAAGAAAGAAGAAAAACTTTTCCGCATTAGATTTTTAGTTCAAATCTAATCCTAATTACTGTCTTTTTAAGTCCCTTATATATGAAAAAGCCTTAAGTCTGAAGTTTCCTTATTATACAAATGGCCCAAAGGACCAACATATACCTAAGTTGGACCCCCAAAGAATATATTAAATACATTGAGAAATAAATAGAAAGAAAATGAAGACTTATTAGCTGAATGTCTTCATAAGGGATAGGGTCTTCCCTTCCTTGCTTCCCAAGCTTGGCATGGAGTATTTCCAAGCTGAATAACCAGTGGGATAATGTGGAGATGCACTAGATCTTACTACCTCGTTACAACCCCTCTGGTAAACCTTATCGGACAAATCGTAGTAGGTAAAAGAGTAAAGCTCCTTCTAATGACTTAGGGGTGTTTTCACACTTGTGTGATTGTGAAGACACAATGTCCATGATTCCCAAATCAGGTTCAAGTCAAAGAGCTTCAAAGGTGGTTTAGAAGCTCTCACATGTTCAAGATGGCGGGGTAAGCTCAAGCTTCGTCCATGGATGTCTTCTTCATATTTCACGGCTAGTCGGCTTCTGGAGATGGTCAGACGTGGACTCGAATTAGGTTTAGTGTCTGGCTTTATAGAGAATCCTCTGGGGACCCAATCCCTTGTATATGCGCGCTTCAGTCCTTCTTTCGTACGCGCCTGGGCTGGCGGCCTATCATCCCTTCCCACTTCTAGAATTATCATCCTCAAAACATGCCCACGCCCTATATAGAAACGAAATAACCTAGCTGGTTGCTTCTTCTTCAAGGGTTGATCCGGATATTGAGCTGAGAATTGGAGAGGTTCTCAGTCTAATCTTAAGCTGAACAATGGATTGAAGCAGAGGTTTACTGCTAGGAAATTTAGAGAGATGCTCGATCTAGGTTCCAACAATGGAGTAAAGGTGGATTGATGTGGTGAACCACAAAAATTGTGAAAGCTTCTTGATACAACAAGAACTTCAACACCGAGCTAGGCCTCTCGGTGTGGAGGCTTTTGGCTCGGATAACTCAAGAACAAGAAAGAAGAAAAACTTTTCCGCATTAGATTTTTTGTTCAAATCTAATCCTAATTACTGTCTTTTTAAGTCCCTTATATATGAAAAAGCCTTAAGTCTGAAGTTTCCTTATTATACAAATGGCCCAAAGGACCAACATATACCTAAGTTGGACCCCCAAAGAATATATTAAATACATTGAGAAATAAATAGAAAGAAAATGAAGACTTATTAGCTGAATATCTTCATAAGGGATAGGGTCTTCCCTTCCTTGCTTCCCAAGCTTGGCATGGAGTATTTCCAAGCTGAATAACCAGTGGGATAATGTGGAGATGCACTAGATCTTACTACCTCGTTACAACCCCTATGGTAAACCTTATCGGACAAATCGTAGTAGGTAAAAGAGTAAAGCTCCTTCTAATGACTTAGGGGTGTTTTCACACTTGTGTGATTGTGAAGACACAATGTCCATGATTCCCAAATCAGGTTCAAGTCAAAGAGCTTCAAAGGTGGTTTAGATGCTCTCACATGATCCAGATGGCGGGGTGAGCTCAAGCTTCATCCATGGATGTCTTCTTCATATTTCACGGCTAGTCGGCTTCTGGAGATGGTCAGACGTTGACTCGAATTAGGTTTAGTGTCTGGCTTTATAGAGAATCCTCTGGGGACCCAATCCCTTGTATATGCGCGCTTCAGTCCTTCTTTCGTACGCGCCTGGGCTGGCGGCCTATCATCCCTTCCCACTTCTAGAATTATCATCCTCAAAACATGCCCACGCCCTATATAGAAACGAAATAACCTAGCTGGTTGCTTCTTCTTCAAGGGTTGATCCGGATATGGAGCTGAGAATTGGAGAGGTTCTCAGTCTAATCTTAAGCTGAACAATCGATTGAAGCAGAGGTTTACTGCTAGGAAATTTAGAGAGATGCTCGATCTAGGTTCCAACAATGGAGTAAAGGTGGATTGATGTGGTGAACCACAAAAATTGTGAAAGCTTCTTGATACAACAAGAACTTCAACACCGAGCTAGGCCTCTCGGTGTGGAGGCTTTTGGCTCGGATAACTCAAGAACAAGAAAGAAGAAAAACTTTTCTGCATTAGATTTTTAGTTCAAATCTAATCCTAATTACTGTCTTTTTAAGTCCCTTATATATGAAAAAGCCTTAAGTCTGAAGTTTCCTTATTATACAAATGGCCCAAAGGACCAACATATACCTAAGTTGGACCCCCAAAGAATATATTAAATACATTGAGAAATAAATAGAAAGAAAATGAAGACTTATTAGCTGAATGTCTTCATAAGGGATAGGGTCTTCCCTTCCTTGCTTCCCAAGCTTGGCATGGAGTATTTCCAAGCTGAATAACCAGTGGGATAATGTGGAGATGCACTAGATCTTACTACCTCGTTACAACCCCTCTGGTAAACCTTATCGGACAAATCGTAGTAGGTAAAAGAGTAAAGCTCCTTCTAATGACTTAGGGGTGTTTTCACACTTGTGTGATTGTGAAGACACAATGTCCATGATTCCCAAATCAGGTTCAAGTCAAAGAGCTTCAAAGGTGGTTTAGATGCTCTCACATGATCCAGATGGCGGGGTGAGCTCAAGCTTCATCCATGGATGTCTTCTTCATATTTCACGGCTAGTCGGCTTCTGGAGATGGTCAGACGTTGACTCGAATTAGGTTTAGTGTCTGGCTTTATAGAGAATCCTCTGGGGACCCAATCCCTTGTATATGCGCGCTTCAGTCCTTCTTTCGTACGCGCCTGGGCTGGCGGCTTATCATCCCTTCCCACTTCTAGAATTATCAACCTAGAAACATGCCCACGCCCTATATAGGAACGAAATAACCTAGCTGGTTGCTTCTTCTTCAAGGGTTGATCCGGATATTGAGCTGAGAATTGGAGAGGTTCTCAGTCTAATCTTATGCTGAATAATGGATTGAAGCAGAGATTTACTGCTAGGAAACCTAGAGAGATGCTCGATCTAGTTCCAACAATGGAGTGAAGGTGGATTGATGTGGTGAACCACAAAAATTGTGAAAGCTTCTTGATACAACAAGAACTTCAACACCAAGCTAGGCCTCTCGGTGTGGAGGCTTTTGGCTCGGATAACTCAAGAACAAGAAAGAAGAAAAACTCTTCCGCATTTGATTTTTAGTTCAAATCTAATCCTAATTACTGTCTTTTTAAGTCCCTTATATATGAAAAAGCCTTAAGTCTGAAGTTTCCTTATTACACAAATGGCCCAAAGGACCAACATATACCTAAGTTGGACCCCCAAAGAATATATTAAATACTTTGGGAAATAAATAGAAAGAAAATGAAGACTTATTAGCTGAATGTCTTCATAAGGGATAGGGTCTTCCCTTCCTTGCTTCCCAAGCTTGGCATGGAGTATTTCCAAGCTGAATAACCAGTGGGATAATGTGGAGATGCACTAGATCTTACTGCCTTGTTACAACCCCTCTGGTAAACCTTATCGGACAAATCGTAGTAGGTAAAAGAGTAAAGCTCTTTCTAATGACTTAGGGGTGTTTTCACACTTGTGTGATTGTGAAGACACAATGTCCATGATTCCCAAATCAGGTTCAAGTCAAAGAGCTTCAAAGGTGGTTTAGAAGCTCTCACATGATCAAGATGGCGGGGTAAGCTCAAGCTTCGTCCATGGATGTCTTCTTCATATTTCACGGCTAGTCGGCTTCTGGAGATGGTCAGACGTGGACTCGAATTAGGTTTAGTGTCTGGCTTTATAGAGAATCCTCTGGGGACCCAATCCCTTGTATATGCGCGCTTCAGTCCTTCTTTCGTACGCGCCTGGGCTGGCGGCCTATCATCCCTTCCCACTTCTAGAATTATCATCCTCAAAACATGCCCACGCCCTATATAGAAACGAAATAACCTAGCTGGTTGCTTCTTCTTCAAGGGTTGATCCGGATATGGAGCTGAGAATTGGAGAGGTTCTCAGTCTAATCTTAAGCTGAACAATGGATTGAAGCAGAGGTTTACTGCTAGGAAATTTAGAGAGATGCTCGATCTAGGTTCCAACAATGGAGTAAAGGTGGATTGATGTGGTGAACCACAAAAATTGTGAAAGCTTCTTGATACAACAAGAACTTCAACACCGAGCTAGGCCTCTCGGTGTGGAGGCTTTTGGCTCGGATAACTCAAGAACAAGAAAGAAGAAAAACTTTTCTGCATTAGATTTTTAGTTCAAATCTAATCCTAATTACTGTCTTTTTAAGTCCCTTATATATGAAAAAGCCTTAAGTCTGAAGTTTCCTTATTATACAAATGGCCCAAAGGACCAACATATACCTAAGTTGGACCCCCAAAGAATATATTAAATACATTGAGAAATAAATAGAAAGAAAATGAAGACTTATTAGCTGAATGTCTTCATAAGGGATAGGGTCTTCCCTTCCTTGCTTCCCAAGCTTGGCATGGAGTATTTCCAAGCTGAATAACCAGTGGGATAATGTGGAGATGCACTAGATCTTACTACCTCGTTACAACCCCTCTGGTAAACCTTATCGGACAAATCGTAGTAGGTAAAAGAGTAAAGCTCCTTCTAATGACTTAGGGGTGTTTTCACACTTGTGTGATTGTGAAGACACAATGTCCATGATTCCCAAATCAGGTTCAAGTCAAAGAGCTTCAAAGGTGGTTTAGATGCTCTCACATGATCCAGATGGCGGGGTGAGCTCAAGCTTCATCCATGGATGTCTTCTTCATATTTCACGGCTAGTCGGCTTTTGGAGATGGTCAGACGTTGACTCGAATTAGGTTTAGTGTCTGGCTTTATAGAGAATCCTCTGGGGACCCAATCCCTTGTATATGCGCGCTTCAGTCCTTCTTTCGTACGCGCCTGGGCTGGCGGCTTATCATCCCTTCCCACTTCTAGAATTATCAACCTAGAAACATGCCCACGCCCTATATAGAAACGAAATAACCTAGCTGGTTGCTTCTTCTTCAAGGGTTGATCCGGATATTGAGCTGAGAATTGGAGAGGTTCTCAGTCTAATCTTATGCTGAATAATGGATTGAAGCAGAGATTTACTGCTAGGAAACCTAGAGAGATGCTCGATCTAGGTTCCAACAATGGAGTAAAGGTGGATTGATGTGGTGAACCACAAAAATTGTGAAAGCTTCTTGATACAACCAGAACTTCAACACCGAGCTAGGCCTCTCGGTGTGGAGGCTTTTGGCTCGGATAACTCAAGAACAAGAAAGAAGAAAAACTCTTCCGCATTTGATTTTTAGTTCAAATCTAATCCTAATTACTTTCTTTTTAAGTCCCTTATATATGAAAAAGCCTTAAGTCTGAAGTTTCCTTATTACACAAATGGCCCAAAGGACCAACATATACCTAATTTGGACCCCCAAAGAATGTATTAAATACTTTGGGAAATAAATAGAAAGAAAATGAAGACTTATTAGCTGAATGTCTTCATAAGGGATATGGTCTTCCCTTCCTTGCTTCCCAAGCTTGGCATGGAGTATTTCCAAGCTGAATAACTAGTGGGATAAAGTGGAGATGAACTAGATCTTACTGCCTCGTTACAACCCCTCTGGTAAACCTTATCGGACAAACCGTAGTAGGTAAAAGAGTAAAGCTCCTTCTAATGACTTAGGGGTGTCTTCACACTTGTGTGATTGTGAAGACAAAATGTCCTTGATTCCCAAATTAGGTTCAAGTCAAAGAGCTTCAAAGGTGGTTTAGAAGCTCTCAGATGATCCAGATGGCGGGTTGAGCTCAAGCTTCATCCATGGATGTCTTCTTCATATTTCACGGCTAGTCGGCTTCTGGAGATGGTCAGACGTGGACTCGAATTAGGTTTAATGTCAGGCTGTATAGAGAATCCTGTGGGGACCCAATCCCTTGTATATGCGCGCTTCAGTCCTTCTTTCGTACGCGCCTGGGCTGGCGGCCTATCATCCCTTCCCACTTCTAGAATTATCATCCTCAAAACATGCCCACGCCCTATATAGAAACGAAACAACCTAGCTGGTTGCTTCTTCTTCAAGGGTTGCTCCGGATATGGAGCTGAGAATTGGAGAGGTTCTCAGTCTAATCTTAAGCTGAATAATGGAATGAAGCAGAGGTTTACTGCTAGGAAACCTAGAGAGATGCTCGATCTAGGTTCCAACAATGGAGTGAAGGTGGATTGATGTGGTGAACCACAAAAATTGTGAAAGCTTCTTGATACAACCAGAACTTCAACACCGAGCTAGGCCTCTCGGTGTGGAGGCTTTTGGCTCGGATAACTCAAGAACAAGAAAGAAGAAAAACTCTTCCGCATTTGATTTTTAGTTCAAATCTAATCCTAATTACTTTCTTTTTAAGTCCCTTATATATGAAAAAGCCTTAAGTCTGAAGTTTCCTTATTACACAAATGGCCCAAAGGACCACCATATACCTAATTTGGACCCCCAAAGAATGTATTAAATACTTTGGGAAATAAATAGAAAGAAAATGAAGACTTATTAGCTGAATGTCTTCATAAGGGATATGGTCTTCCCTTCCTTGCTTCCCAAGCTTGGCATGGAGTATTTCCAAGCTGAATAACTAGTGGGATAAAGTGGAGATGAACTAGATCTTACTGCCTCGTTACAACCCCTCTGGTAAACCTTATCGGACAAACCGTAGTAGGTAAAAGAGTAAAGCTCCTTCTAATGACTTAGGGGTGTCTTCACACTTGTGTGATTGTGAAGACAAAATGTCCTTGATTCCCAAATTAGGTTCAAGTCAAAGAGCTTCAAAGGTGGTTTAGAACCTCTCAGATGATCCAGATGGCGGGTTGAGCTCAAGCTTCATCCATGGATGTCTTCTTCATATTTCACGGCTAGTCGGCTTCTGGAGATGGTCAGACGTGGACTCGAATTAGGTTTAATGTCAGGCTGTATAGAGAATCCTGTGGGGACCCAATCCCTTGTATATGCGCGCTTCAGTCCTTCTTTCGTACGCGCCTGGGCTGGCGGCCTATCATCCCTTCCCACTTCTAGAATTATCATCCTCAAAACATGCCCACGCCCTATATAGAAACGAAACAACCTAGCTGGTTGCTTCTTCTTCAAGGGTTGCTCCGGATATGGAGCTGAGAATTGGAGAGGTTCTCAGTCTAATCTTAAGCTGAATAATGGATTGAAGCAGAGGTTTACTGCTAGGAAACCTAGAGAGATGCTCGATCTAGGTTCCAACAATGGAGTGAAGGTGGATTGATGTGGTGAACCACAAAAATTGTGAAAGCTTCTTGATACAACCAGAACTTAAACACCGAGCTAGGCCTCTCGGTGTGGAGGCTTTTGGCTCGGATAACTCAAGAACAAGAAAGAAGAAAAACTCTTCCGCATTTGATTTTTAGTTCAAATCTAATCCTAATTACTTTCTTTTTAAGTCCCTTATATATGAAAAAGCCTTAAGTCTGAAGTTTTCTTATTACACAAATGACCCAAAGGACCAACATATACCTAATTTGGACCCCCAAAGAATGTATTAAATACTTTGGGAAATAAATAGAAAGAAAATGAAGACTTATTAGCTGAATGTCTTCATAAGGGATATGGTCTTCCCTTCCTTGCTTCCCAAGCTTGGCATGGAGTATTTCCAAGCTGAATAACCAGTGGGATAAAGTGGAGATGAACTAGATCTTACTGCCTCGTTACAACCCCTCTGGTAATCATTATCGGACAAATCGTAGTAGGTAAAAGAGTAAAGCTCCTTCTAATGACTTAGGGTCCTTTTTTCGTACGCGCCTGGCCTGGCGGCCTATCATCCCTTCCCACTTCTAGAATTATCATCCTCAAAACATGCCCACGCCCTATATAGAAACGAAATAACCTAGCTGGTTGCTTCTTCTTCAAGGGTTGATCCGGATATGGAGCTGAGAATTGGAGAGGTTCTTAGTCTAATCTTAAGCTGAATAATGGATTGAAGCAGAGGTTTACTGCTAGGAAATTTAGAGAGATGCTCGATCTAGGTTCCAACAATGGAGTAAAGGTGGATTGATGTGGTGAACCACAAAAATTGTGAAAGCTTCTTGATACAACAAGAACTTCAACACCGAGCTAGGCCTCTCGGTGTGGAGGCTTTTGGTTCGGATAACTCAAGAACAAGAAAGAAGAAAAACTTTTCCGCATTAGATTTTTAGTTCAAATCTAATCCTAATTACTGTCTTTTTAAGTCCCTTATATATGAAAAAGCCTTAAGTCTGAAGTTTCCTTATTATACAAATGGCCCAAAGGACCAACATATACCTAAGTTGGACCCCCAAAGAATATATTAAATACATTGAGAAATAAATAGAAAGAAAATGAAGACTTATTAGCTGAATGTCTTCATAAGGGATAGGGTCTTCCCTTCCTTGCTTCCCAAGCTTGGCATGGAGTATTTCCAAGCTGAATAACCAGTGGGATAATGTGGAGATGCACTAGATCTTACTACCTCGTTACAACCCCTCTGGTAAACCTTATCGGACAAATCGTAGTAGGTAAAAGAGTAAAGCTCCTTCTAATGACTTAGGGGTGTTTTCACACTTGTGTGATTGTGAAGACACAATGTCCATGATTCCCAAATCAGGTTCAAGTCAAAGAGCTTCAAAGGTGGTTTAGAAGCTCTCACATGTTCAAGATGGCGGGGTAAGCTCAAGCTTCGTCCATGGATGTCTTCTTCATATTTCACGGCTAGTCGGCTTCTGGAGATGGTCAGACGTGGACTCGAATTAGGTTTAGTGTCTGGCTTTATAGAGAATCCTCTGGGGACCCAATCCCTTGTATATGCGCGCTTCAGTCCTTCTTTCGTACGCGCCTGGGCTGGCGGCCTATCATCCCTTCCCACTTCTAGAATTATCATCCTCAAAACATGCCCACGCCCTATATAGAAACGAAATAACCTAGCTGGTTGCTTCTTCTTCAAGGGTTGATCCGGATATTGAGCTGAGAATTGGAGAGGTTCTCAGTCTAATCTTAAGCTGAACAATGGATTGAAGCAGAGGTTTACTGCTAGGAAATTTAGAGAGATGCTCGATCTAGGTTCCAACAATGGAGTAAAGGTGGATTGATGTGGTGAACCACAAAAATTGTGAAAGCTTCTTGATACAACAAGAACTTCAACACCGAGCTAGGCCTCTCGGTGTGGAGGCTTTTGGCTCGGATAACTCAAGAACAAGAAAGAAGAAAAACTTTTCCGCATTAGATTTTTTGTTCAAATCTAATCCTAATTACTGTCTTTTTAAGTCCCTTATATATGAAAAAGCCTTAAGTCTGAAGTTTCCTTATTATACAAATGGCCCAAAGGACCAACATATACCTAAGTTGGACCCCCAAAGAATATATTAAATACATTGAGAAATAAATAGAAAGAAAATGAAGACTTATTAGCTGAATATCTTCATAAGGGATAGGGTCTTCCCTTCCTTGCTTCCCAAGCTTGGCATGGAGTATTTCCAAGCTGAATAACCAGTGGGATAATGTGGAGATGCACTAGATCTTACTACCTCGTTACAACCCCTATGGTAAACCTTATCGGACAAATCGTAGTAGGTAAAAGAGTAAAGCTCCTTCTAATGACTTAGGGGTGTTTTCACACTTGTGTGATTGTGAAGACACAATGTCCATGATTCCCAAATCAGGTTCAAGTCAAAGAGCTTCAAAGGTGGTTTAGATGCTCTCACATGATCCAGATGGCGGGGTGAGCTCAAGCTTCATCCATGGATGTCTTCTTCATATTTCACGGCTAGTCGGCTTCTGGAGATGGTCAGACGTTGACTCGAATTAGGTTTAGTGTCTGGCTTTATAGAGAATCCTCTGGGGACCCAATCCCTTGTATATGCGCGCTTCAGTCCTTCTTTCGTACGCGCCTGGGCTGGCGGCCTATCATCCCTTCCCACTTCTAGAATTATCATCCTCAAAACATGCCCACGCCCTATATAGAAACGAAATAACCTAGCTGGTTGCTTCTTCTTCAAGGGTTGATCCGGATATGGAGCTGAGAATTGGAGAGGTTCTCAGTCTAATCTTAAGCTGAACAATCGATTGAAGCAGAGGTTTACTGCTAGGAAATTTAGAGAGATGCTCGATCTAGGTTCCAACAATGGAGTAAAGGTGGATTGATGTGGTGAACCACAAAAATTGTGAAAGCTTCTTGATACAACAAGAACTTCAACACCGAGCTAGGCTTCTCGGTGTGGAGGCTTTTGGCTCGGATAACTCAAGAACAAGAAAGAAGAAAAACTTTTCTGCATTAGATTTTTAGTTCAAATCTAATCCTAATTACTGTCTTTTTAAGTCCCTTATATATGAAAAAGCCTTAAGTCTGAAGTTTCCTTATTATACAAATGGCCCAAAGGACCAACATATACCTAAGTTGGACCCCCAAAGAATATATTAAATACATTGAGAAATAAATAGAAAGAAAATGAAGACTTATTAGCTGAATGTCTTCATAAGGGATAGGGTCTTCCCTTCCTTGCTTCCCAAGCTTGGCATGGAGTATTTCCAAGCTGAATAACCAGTGGGATAATGTGGAGATGCACTAGATCTTACTACCTCGTTACAACCCCTCTGGTAAACCTTATCGGACAAATCGTAGTAGGTAAAAGAGTAAAGCTCCTTCTAATGACTTAGGGGTGTTTTCACACTTGTGTGATTGTGAAGACACAATGTCCATGATTCCCAAATCAGGTTCAAGTCAAAGAGCTTCAAAGGTGGTTTAGATGCTCTCACATGATCCAGATGGCGGGGTGAGCTCAAGCTTCATCCATGGATGTCTTCTTCATATTTCACGGCTAGTCGGCTTCTGGAGATGGTCAGACGTTGACTCGAATTAGGTTTAGTGTCTGGCTTTATAGAGAATCCTCTGGGGACCCAATCCCTTGTATATGCGCGCTTCAGTCCTTCTTTCGTACGCGCCTGGGCTGGCGGCTTATCATCCCTTCCCACTTCTAGAATTATCAACCTAGAAACATGCCCACGCCCTATATAGAAACGAAATAACCTAGCTGGTTGCTTCTTCTTCAAGGGTTGATCCGGATATTGAGCTGAGAATTGGAGAGGTTCTCAGTCTAATCTTATGCTGAATAATGGATTGAAGCAGAGATTTACTGCTAGGAAACCTAGAGAGATGCTCGATCTAGTTCCAACAATGGAGTGAAGGTGGATTGATGTGGTGAACCACAAAAATTGTGAAAGCTTCTTGATACAACAAGAACTTCAACACCAAGCTAGGCCTCTCGGTGTGGAGGCTTTTGGCTCGGATAACTCAAGAACAAGAAAGAAGAAAAACTCTTCCGCATTTGATTTTTAGTTCAAATCTAATCCTAATTACTGTCTTTTTAAGTCCCTTATATATGAAAAAGCCTTAAGTCTGAAGTTTCCTTATTACACAAATGGCCCAAAGGACCAACATATACCTAAGTTGGACCCCCAAAGAATATATTAAATACTTTGGGAAATAAATAGAAAGAAAATGAAGACTTATTAGCTGAATGTCTTCATAAGGGATAGGGTCTTCCCTTCCTTGCTTCCCAAGCTTGGCATGGAGTATTTCCAAGCTGAATAACCAGTGGGATAATGTGGAGATGCACTAGATCTTACTGCCTTGTTACAACCCCTCTGGTAAACCTTATCGGACAAATCGTAGTAGGTAAAAGAGTAAAGCTCTTTCTAATGACTTAGGGGTGTTTTCACACTTGTGTGATTGTGAAGACACAATGTCCATGATTCCCAAATCAGGTTCAAGTCAAAGAGCTTCAAAGGTGGTTTAGAAGCTCTCACATGATCAAGATGGCGGGGTAAGCTCAAGCTTCGTCCATGGATGTCTTCTTCATATTTCACGGCTAGTCGGCTTCTGGAGATGGTCAGACGTGGACTCGAATTAGGTTTAGTGTCTGGCTTTATAGAGAATCCTCTGGGGACCCAATCCCTTGTATATGCGCGCTTCAGTCCTTCTTTCGTACGCGCCTGGGCTGGCGGCCTATCATCCCTTCCCACTTCTAGAATTATCATCCTCAAAACATGCCCACGCCCTATATAGAAACGAAATAACCTAGCTGGTTGCTTCTTCTTCAAGGGTTGATCCGGATATGGAGCTGAGAATTGGAGAGGTTCTCAGTCTAATCTTAAGCTGAACAATCGATTGAAGCAGAGGTTTACTGCTAGGAAATTTAGAGAGATGCTCGATCTAGGTTCCAACAATGGAGTAAAGGTGGATTGATGTGGTGAACCACAAAAATTGTGAAAGCTTCTTGATACAACAAGAACTTCAACACCGAGCTAGGCCTCTCGGTGTGGAGGCTTTTGGCTCGGATAACTCAAGAACAAGAAAGAAGAAAAACTTTTCTGCATTAGATTTTTAGTTCAAATCTAATCCTAATTACTGTCTTTTTAAGTCCCTTATATATGAAAAAGCCTTAAGTCTGAAGTTTCCTTATTATACAAATGGCCCAAAGGACCAACATATACCTAAGTTGGACCCCCAAAGAATATATTAAATACATTGAGAAATAAATAGAAAGAAAATGAAGACTTATTAGCTGAATGTCTTCATAAGGGATAGGGTCTTCCCTTCCTTGCTTCCCAAGCTTGGCATGGAGTATTTCCAAGCTGAATAACCAGTGGGATAATGTGGAGATGCACTAGATCTTACTACCTCGTTACAACCCCTCTGGTAAACCTTATCGGACAAATCGTAGTAGGTAAAAGAGTAAAGCTCCTTCTAATGACTTAGGGGTGTTTTCACACTTGTGTGATTGTGAAGACACAATGTCCATGATTCCCAAATCAGGTTCAAGTCAAAGAGCTTCAAAGGTGGTTTAGATGCTCTCACATGATCCAGATGGCGGGGTGAGCTCAAGCTTCATCCATGGATGTCTTCTTCATATTTCACGGCTAGTCGGCTTTTGGAGATGGTCAGACGTTGACTCGAATTAGGTTTAGTGTCTGGCTTTATAGAGAATCCTCTGGGGACCCAATCCCTTGTATATGCGCGCTTCAGTCCTTCTTTCGTACGCGCCTGGGCTGGCGGCTTATCATCCCTTCCCACTTCTAGAATTATCAACCTAGAAACATGCCCACGCCCTATATAGAAACGAAATAACCTAGCTGGTTGCTTCTTCTTCAAGGGTTGATCCGGATATTGAGCTGAGAATTGGAGAGGTTCTCAGTCTAATCTTATGCTGAATAATGGATTGAAGCAGAGATTTACTGCTAGGAAACCTAGAGAGATGCTCGATCTAGGTTCCAACAATGGAGTAAAGGTGGATTGATGTGGTGAACCACAAAAATTGTGAAAGCTTCTTGATACAACCAGAACTTCAACACCGAGCTAGGCCTCTCGGTGTGGAGGCTTTTGGCTCGGATAACTCAAGAACAAGAAAGAAGAAAAACTCTTCCGCATTTGATTTTTAGTTCAAATCTAATCCTAATTACTTTCTTTTTAAGTCCCTTATATATGAAAAAGCCTTAAGTCTGAAGTTTCCTTATTACACAAATGGCCCAAAGGACCAACATATACCTAATTTGGACCCCCAAAGAATGTATTAAATACTTTGGGAAATAAATAGAAAGAAAATGAAGACTTATTAGCTGAATGTCTTCATAAGGGATATGGTCTTCCCTTCCTTGCTTCCCAAGCTTGGCATGGAGTATTTCCAAGCTGAATAACTAGTGGGATAAAGTGGAGATGAACTAGATCTTACTGCCTCGTTACAACCCCTCTGGTAAACCTTATCGGACAAACCGTAGTAGGTAAAAGAGTAAAGCTCCTTCTAATGACTTAGGGGTGTCTTCACACTTGTGTGATTGTGAAGACAAAATGTCCTTGATTCCCAAATTAGGTTCAAGTCAAAGAGCTTCAAAGGTGGTTTAGAATCTCTCAGATGATCCAGATGGCGGGTTGAGCTCAAGCTTCATCCATGGATGTCTTCTTCATATTTCACGGCTAGTCGGCTTCTGGAGATGGTCAGACGTGGACTCGAATTAGGTTTAATGTCAGGCTGTATAGAGAATCCTGTGGGGACCCAATCCCTTGTATATGCGCGCTTCAGTCTTTCTTTCGTACGCGCCTGGGCTGGCGGCCTATCATCCCTTCCCACTTCTAGAATTATCATCCTCAAAACATGCCCACGCCCTATATAGAAACGAAACAACCTAGCTGGTTGCTTCTTCTTTAAGGGTTGCTCCGGATATGGAGCTGAGAATTGGAGAGGTTCTCAGTCTAATCTTAAGCTGAATAATGGATTAAAGCAGAGGTTTACTGCTAGGAAACCTAGAGAGATGCTCGATCTAGGTTCCAACAATGGAGTGAAGGTGGATTGATGTGGTGAACCACAAAAATTGTGAAAGCTTCTTGATACAACCAGAACTTCAACACCGAGCTAGGCCTCTCGGTGTGGAGGCTTTTGGCTCGGATAACTCAAGAACAAGAAAGAAGAAAAACTCTTCCGCATTTGATTTTTAGTTCAAATCTAATCCTAATTACTTTCTTTTTAAGTCCCTTATATATGAAAAAGCCTTAAGTCTGAAGTTTTCTTATTACACAAATGGCCCAAAGGACCAACATATACCTAATTTGGACCCCCAAAGAATGTATTAAATACTTTGGGAAATAAATAGAAAGAAAATGAAGACTTATTAGCTGAATGTCTTCATAAGGGATATGGTCTTCCCTTCCTTGCTTCCCAAGCTTGGCATGGAGTATTTCCAAGCTGAATAACCAGTGGGATAAAGTGGAGATGAACTAGATCTTACTGCCTCGTTACAACCCCTCTGGTAATCATTATCGGACAAATCGTAGTAGGTAAAAGAGTAAAGCTCCTTCTAATGACTTAGGGTCCTTTTTTCGTACGCGCCTGGCCTGGCGGCCTATCATCCCTTCCCACTTCTAGAATTATCATCCTCAAAACATGCCCACGCCCTATATAGAAACGAAATAACCTAGCTGGTTGCTTCTTCTTCAAGGGTTGATCCGGATATGGAGCTGAGAATTGGAGAGGTTCTTAGTCTAATCTTAAGCTGAATAATGGATTGAAGCAGAGGTTTACTGCTAGGAAATTTAGAGAGATGCTCGATCTAGGTTCCAACAATGGAGTAAAGGTGGATTGATGTGGTGAACCACAAAAATTGTGAAAGCTTCTTGATACAACAAGAACTTCAACACCGAGCTAGGCCTCTCGGTGTGGAGGCTTTTGGCTCGGATAACTCAAGAACAAGAAAGAAGAAAAACTTTTCCGCATTAGATTTTTTGTTCAAATCTAATCCTAATTACTGTCTTTTTAAGTCCCTTATATATGAAAAAGCCTTAAGTCTGAAGTTTCCTTATTATACAAATGGCCCAAAGGACCAACATATACCTAAGTTGGACCCCCAAAGAATATATTAAATACATTGAGAAATAAATAGAAAGAAAATGAAGACTTATTAGCTGAATATCTTCATAAGGGATAGGGTCTTCCCTTCCTTGCTTCCCAAGCTTGGCATGGAGTATTTCCAAGCTGAATAACCAGTGGGATAATGTGGAGATGCACTAGATCTTACTACCTCGTTACAACCCCTATGGTAAACCTTATCGGACAAATCGTAGTAGGTAAAAGAGTAAAGCTCCTTCTAATGACTTAGGGGTGTTTTCACACTTGTGTGATTGTGAAGACACAATGTCCATGATTCCCAAATCAGGTTCAAGTCAAAGAGCTTCAAAGGTGGTTTAGATGCTTTCACATAATCCAGATGGCGGGGTGAGCTCAAGCTTCATCCATGGATGTCTTCTTCATATTTCACGGCTAGTCGGCTTCTGGAGATGGTCAGACGTTGACTCGAATTAGGTTTAGTGTCTGGCTTTATAGAGAATCCTCTGGGGACCCAATCCCTTGTATATGCGCGCTTCAGTCCTTCTTTCGTACGCGCCTGGGCTGGCGGCCTATCATCCCTTCCCACTTCTAGAATTATCATCCTCAAAACATGCCCACGCCCTATATAGAAACGAAATAACCTAGCTGGTTGCTTTTTCTTCAAGGGTTGATCCGGATATGGAGCTGAGAATTGGAGAGGTTCTCAGTCTAATCTTAAGCTGAACAATGGATTGAAGCAGAGGTTTACTGCTAGGAAATTTAGAGAGATGCTCGATCTAGGTTCCAACAATGGAGTAAAGGTGGATTGATGTGGTGAACCACAAAAATTGTGAAAGCTTCTTGATACAACAAGAACTTCAACACCGAGCTAGGCCTCTCGGTGTGGAGGCTTTTGGCTCGGATAACTCAAGAACAAGAAAGAAGAAAAACTCTTCCGCATTTGATTTTTAGTTCAAATCTAATCCTAATTACTGTCTTTTTAAGTCCCTTATATATGAAAAAGCCTTAAGTCTGAAGTTTCCTTATTACACAAATGGCCCAAAGGACCAACATATACCTAAGTTGGACCCCCAAAGAATATATTAAATACTTTGGGAAATAAATAGAAAGAAAATGAAGACTCATTAGCTGAATGTCTTCATAAGGGATAGGGTCTTCCCTTCCTTGCTTCCCAAGCTTGGCATGGAGTATTTCCAAGCTGAATAACCAGTGGGATAATGTGGAGATGCACTAGATCTTACTGCCTTGTTACAACCCCTCTGGTAAACCTTATCGGACAAATCGTAGTAGGTAAAAGAGTAAAGCTCCTTCTAATGACTTAGGGTGTTTTCACACTTGTGTGATTGTGAAGACACAATGTCCATGATTCCCAAATCAGGTTCAAGTCAAAGAGCTTCAAAGGTGGTTTAGAAGCTCTCACATGATCAAGATGGCGGGGTAAGCTCAAGCTTCGTCCATGGATGTCTTCTTCATATTTCACGGCTAGTCGGCTTCTGGGGATGGTCAGACGTGGACTCGAATTAGGTTTAGTGTCTGGCTTTATAGAGAATCCTCTGGGGACCCAATCC
This sequence comes from Cardamine chenopodiifolia, assembly GCA_963922655.1. Classification (NCBI taxonomy): domain Eukaryota; kingdom Viridiplantae; phylum Streptophyta; class Magnoliopsida; order Brassicales; family Brassicaceae; genus Cardamine; species Cardamine chenopodiifolia. Next base: position 7,481,223 of record OZ000486.1, on the reverse strand, counting down.
CTTGTATATGCGCGCTTCAGTCCTTCTTTCGTACGCGCCTGGGCTGGCGGCCTATCATCCCTTCCCACTTCTAGAATTATCATCCTCAAAACATGCCCACGCCCTATATAGAAACGAAATAACCTAGCTGGTTGCTTCTTCTTCAAGGGTTGATCCGGATATGGAGCTGAGAATTGGAGAGGTTCTCAGTCTAATCTTAAGCTGAACAATGGATTGAAGCAGAGGTTTACTGCTAGGAAATTTAGAGAGATGCTCGATCTAGGTTCCAACAATGGAGTAAAGGTGGATTGATGTGGTGAACCACAAAAATTGTGAAAGCTTCTTGATACAACAAGAACTTCAACACCGAGCTAGGCCTCTCGGTGTGGAGGCTTTTGGCTCGGATAACTCAAGAACAAGAAAGAAGAAAAACTCTTCCGCATTTGATTTTTAGTTCAAATCTAATCCTAATTACTGTCTTTTTAAGTCCCTTATATATGAAAAAGCCTTAAGTCTGAAGTTTCCTTATTATACAAATGGCCCAAAGGACCAACATATACCTAAGTTGGACCCCCAAAGAATATATTAAATACATTGAGAAATAAATAGAAAGAAAATGAAGACTTATTAGCTGAATATCTTCATAAGGGATAGGGTCTTCCCTTCCTTGCTTCCCAAGCTTGGCATGGAGTATTTCCAAGCTGAATAACCAGTGGGATAATGTGGAGATGCACTAGATCTTACTACCTCGTTACAACCCCTATGGTAAACCTTATCGGACAAATCGTAGTAGGTAAAAGAGTAAAGCTCCTTCTAATGACTTAGGGGTGTTTTCACACTTGTGTGATTGTGAAGACACAATGTCCATGATTCCCAAATCAGGTTCAAGTCAAAGAGCTTCAAAGGTGGTTTAGATGCTTTCACATAATCCAGATGGCGGGGTGAGCTCAAGCTTCATCCATGGATGTCTTCTTCATATTTCACGGCTAGTCGGCTTCTGGAGATGGTCAGACGTTGACTCGAATTAGGTTTAGTGTCTGGCTTTATAGAGAATCCTCTGGGGACCCAATCCCTTGTATATGCGCGCTTCAGTCCTTCTTTCGTACGCGCCTGGGCTGGCGGCCTATCATCCCTTCCCACTTCTAGAATTATCATCCTCAAAACATGCCCACGCCCTATATAGAAACGAAATAACCTAGCTGGTTGCTTCTTCTTCAAGGGTTGATCCGGATATGGAGCTGAGAATTGGAGAGGTTCTCAGTCTAATCTTAAGCTGAACAATGGATTGAAGCAGAGGTTTACTGCTAGGAAATTTAGAGAGATGCTCGATCTAGGTTCCAACAATGGAGTAAAGGTGGATTGATGTGGTGAACCACAAAAATTGTGAAAGCTTCTTGATACAACAAGAACTTCAACACCGAGCTAGGCCTCTCGGTGTGGAGGCTTTTGGCTCGGATAACTCAAGAACAAGAAAGAAGAAAAACTTTTCCGCATTAGATTTTTAGTTCAAATCTAATCCTAATTACTGTCTTTTTAAGTCCCTTATATATGAAAAAGCCTTAAGTCTGAAGTTTCCTTATTATACAAATGGCCCAAAGGACCAACATATACCTAAGTTGGACCCCCAAAGAATATATTAAATACATTGAGAAATAAATAGAAAGAAAATGAAGACTTATTAGCTGAATATCTTCATAAGGGATAGGGTCTTCCCTTCCTTGCTTTCCAAGCTTGGCATGGAGTATTTCCAAGCTGAATAACCAGTGGGATAATGTGGAGATGCACTAGATCTTACTACCTCGTTACAACCCCTATGGTAAACCTTATCGGACAAATCGTAGTAGGTAAAAGAGTAAAGCTCCTTCTAATGACTTAGGGGTGTTTTCACACTTGTGTGATTGTGAAGACACAATGTCCATGATTCCCAAATCAGGTTCAAGTCAAAGAGCTTCAAAGGTGGTTTAGATGCTCTCACATGATCCAGATGGCGGGGTGAGCTCAAGCTTCATCCATGGATGTTTTCTTCATATTTCACGGCTAGTCGGCTTCTGGAGATGGTCAGACGTTGACTCGAATTAGGTTTAGTGTCTGGCTTTATAGAGAATCCTCTGGGGACCCAATCCCTTGTATATGCGCGCTTCAGTCCTTCTTTCGTACGCGCCTGGGCTGGCGGCCTATCATCCCTTCCCACTTCTAGAATTATCAACCTAGAAACATGCCCACGCCCTATATAGAAACGAAATAACCTAGCTGGTTGCTTCTTCTTCAAGGGTTGATCCGGATATTGAGCTGAGAATTGGAGAGTTTCTCAGTCTAATCTTAAGCTGAATAATGGATTGAAGCAGAGATTTACTGCTAGGAAACCTAGAGAGATGCTCGATCTAGTTCCAACAATGGAGTGAAGGTGGATTGATGTGGTGAACCACAAAAATTGTGAAAGCTTCTTGATACAACAAGAACTTCAACACCGAGCTAGGCCTCTCGGGGTGGAGGCTTTTGGCTCGGATAACTCAAGAACAAGAAAGAAGAAAAACTTTTCTGCATTAGATTTTTAGTTCAAATCTAATCCTAATTACTGTCTTTTTAAGTCCCTTATATATGAAAAAGCCTTAAGTCTGAAGTTTCCTTATTATACAAATGGCCCAAAGGACCAACATATACCTAAGTTGGACCCCCAAAGAATATATTAAATACATTGAGAAATAAATAGAAAGAAAATGAAGTCTTATTAGCTGAATGTCTTCATAAGGGATAGGGTCTTCCCTTCCTTGCTTCCCAAGCTTGGCATGGAGTATTTCCAAGCTGAATAACCAGTGGGATAATGTGGAGATGCACTAGATCTTACTACCTCGTTACAACCCCTCTGGTAAACCTTATCGGACAAATCGTAGTAGGTAAAAGAGTAAAGCTCCTTCTAATGACTTAGGGGTGTTTTCCCACTTGTGTGATTGTGAAGACACAATGTCCATGATTCCCAAATCAGGTTCAAGTCAAAGAGCTTCAAAGGTGGTTTAGATGCTCTCACATGATCCAGATGGCGGGGTGAGCTCAAGCTTCATCCATGGATGTCTTCTTCATATTTCACGGCTAGTCGGCTTCTGGAGATGGTCAGACGTTGACTCGAATTAGGTTTAGTGTCTGGCTTTATAGAGAATCCTCTGGGGACCCAATCCCTTGTATATGCGCGCTTCAGTCCTTCTTTCGTACGCGCCTGGGCTGGCGGCTTATCATCCCTTCCCACTTCTAGAATTATCAACCTAGAAACATGCCCACGCCCTATATAGAAACGAAATAACCTAGCTGGTTGCTTCTTCTTCAACGGTTGATCCGGATATTGAGCTGAGAATTGGAGAGGTTCTCAGTCTAATCTTATGCTGAATAATGGATTGAAGCAGAGATTTACTGCTAGGAAACCTAGAGAGATGCTCGATCTAGTTCCAACAATGGAGTGAAGGTGGATTGATGTGGTGAACCACAAAAATTGTGAAAGCTTCTTGATACAACAAGAACTTCAACACCAAGCTAGGCCTCTCGGTGTGGAGGCTTTTGGCTCGGATAACTCAAGAACAAGAAAGAAGAAAAACTCTTCCGCATTTGATTTTTAGTTCAAATCTAATCCTAATTACTGTCTTTTTAAGTCCCTTATATATGAAAAAGCCTTAAGTCTAAAGTTTCCTTATTACACAAATGGCCCAAAGGACCAACATATACCTAAGTTGGACCCCCAAAGAATATATTAAATACTTTGGGAAATAAATAGAAAGAAAATGAAGACTTATTAGCTGAATGTCTTCATAAGGGATAGGGTCTTCCCTTCCTTGCTTCCCAAGCTTGGCATGGAGTATTTCCAAGCTGAATAACCAGTGGGATAATGTGGAGATGCACTAGATCTTACTGCCTTGTTACAACCCCTCTGGTAAACATTATCGGACAAATCGTAGTAGGTAAAAGAGTAAAGCTCCTTCTAATGACTTAGGGTGTTTTCACACTTGTGTGATTGTGAAGACACAATGTCCATGATTCCCAAATCAGGTTCAAGTCAAAGAGCTTCAAAGGTGGTTTAGAAGCTCTCACATGATCAAGATGGCGGGGTAAGCTCAAGCTTCATCCATGGATGTCTTCTTCATATTTCACGGCTAGTCGGCTTCTGGAGATGGTCAGACGTGGACTCGAATTAGGTTTAGTGTCTGGCTTTATAGAGAATCCTCTGGGGACCCAATCCCTTGTATATGCGCGCTTCAGTCCTTCTTTCGTACGCGCCTGGGCTGGCGGCCTATCATCCCTTCCCACTTCTAGAATTATCATCCTCAAAACATGCCCACGCCCTATATAGAAACGAAATAACCTAGCTGGTTGCTTCTTCTTCAACGGTTGATCCGGATATTGAGCTGAGAATTGGAGAGGTTCTCAGTCTAATCTTATGCTGAATAATGGATTGAAGCAGAGATTTACTGCTAGGAAACCTAGAGAGATGCTCGATCTAGTTCCAACAATGGAGTGAAGGTGGATTGATGTGGTGAACCACAAAAATTGTGAAAGCTTCTTGATACAACAAGAACTTCAACACCGAGCTAGGCCTCTCGGGGTGGAGGCTTTTGGCTCGGATAACTCAAGAACAAGAAAGAAGAAAAACTTTTCTGCATTAGATTTTTAGTTCAAATCTAATCCTAATTACTGTCTTTTTAAGTCCCTTATATATGAAAAAGCCTTAAGTCTGAAGTTTCCTTATTATACAAATGGCCCAAAGGACCAACATATACCTAAGTTGGACCCCCAAAGAATATATTAAATACATTGAGAAATAAATAGAAAGAAAATGAAGTCTTATTAGCTGAATGTCTTCATAAGGGATAGGGTCTTCCCTTCCTTGCTTCCCAAGCTTGGCATGGAGTATTTCCAAGCTGAATAACCAGTGGGATAATGTGGAGATGCACTAGATCTTACTACCTCGTTACAACCCCTCTGGTAAACCTTATCGGACAAATCGTAGTAGGTAAAAGAGTAAAGCTCCTTCTAATGACTTAGGGGTGTTTTCCCACTTGTGTGATTGTGAAGACACAATGTCCATGATTCCCAAATCAGGTTCAAGTCAAAGAGCTTCAAAGGTGGTTTAGATGCTCTCACATGATCCAGATGGCGGGGTGAGCTCAAGCTTCATCCATGGATGTCTTCTTCATATTTCACGGCTAGTCGGCTTCTGGAGATGGTCAGACGTTGACTCGAATTAGGTTTAGTGTCTGGCTTTATAGAGAATCCTCTGGGGACCCAATCCCTTGTATATGCGCGCTTCAGTCCTTCTTTCGTACGCGCCTGGGCTGGCGGCTTATCATCCCTTCCCACTTCTAGAATTATCAACCTAGAAACATGCCCACGCCCTATATAGAAACGAAATAACCTAGCTGGTTGCTTCTTCTTCAACGGTTGATCCGGATATTGAGCTGAGAATTGGAGAGGTTCTCAGTCTAATCTTATGCTGAATAATGGATTGAAGCAGAGATTTACTGCTAGGAAACCTAGAGAGATGCTCGATCTAGTTCCAACAATGGAGTGAAGGTGGATTGATGTGGTGAACCACAAAAATTGTGAAAGCTTCTTGATACAACAAGAACTTCAACACCAAGCTAGGCCTCTCGGTGTGGAGGCTTTTGGCTCGGATAACTCAAGAACAAGAAAGAAGAAAAACTCTTCCGCATTTGATTTTTAGTTCAAATCTAATCCTAATTACTGTCTTTTTAAGTCCCTTATATATGAAAAAGCCTTAAGTCTAAAGTTTCCTTATTACACAAATGGCCCAAAGGACCAACATATACCTAAGTTGGACCCCCAAAGAATATATTAAATACTTTGGGAAATAAATAGAAAGAAAATGAAGACTTATTAGCTGAATGTCTTCATAAGGGATAGGGTCTTCCCTTCCTTGCTTCCCAAGCTTGGCATGGAGTATTTCCAAGCTGAATAACCAGTGGGATAATGTGGAGATGCACTAGATCTTACTGCCTTATTACAACCCCTCTGGTAAACCTTATCGGACAAATCGTAGTAGGTAAAAGAGTAAAGCTCCTTCTAATGACTTAGGGGTGTTTTCACACTTGTGTGATTGTGAAGACACAATGTCCATGATTCCCAAATCAGGTTCAAGTCAAAGAGCTTCAAAGGTGGTTTAGAAGCTCTCACATGATCAAGATGGCGGGGTAAGCTCAAGCTTCGTCCATGGATGTCTTCTTCATATTTCACGGCTAGTCGGCTTCTGGAGATGGTCAGACGTGGACTCGAATTAGGTTTAGTGTCTGGCTTTATAGAGAATCCTCTGGGGACCCAATCCCTTGTATATGCGCGCTTCAGTCCTTCTTTCGTACGCGCCTGGGCTGGCGGCCTATCATCCCTTCCCACTTCTAGAATTATCATCCTCAAAACATGCCCACGCCCTATATAGAAACGAAATAACCTAGCTGGTTGCTTCTTCTTCAAGGGTTGATCCGGATATGGAGCTGAGAATTGGAGAGGTTCTCAGTCTAATCTTAAGCTGAACAATGGATTGAAGCAGAGGTTTACTGCTAGGAAATTTAGAGAGATGCTCGATCTAGGTTCCAACAATGGAGTAAAGGTGGATTGATGTGGTGAACCACAAAAATTGTGAAAGCTTCTTGATACAACAAGAACTTCAACACCGAGCTAGGCCTCTCGGTGTGGAGGCTTTTGGCTCGGATAACTCAAGAACAAGAAAGAAAGAAAAACTTTTCCGCATTAGATTTTTAGTTCAAATCTAATCCTAATTACTGTCTTTTTAAGTCCCTTATATATGAAAAAGCCTTAAGTCTGAAGTTTCCTTATTATACAAATGGCCCAAAGGACCAACATATACCTAAGTTGGACCCCCAAAGAATATATTAAATACATTGAGAAATAAATAGAAAGAAAATGAAGACTTATTAGCTGAATATCTTCATAAGGGATAGGGTCTTCCCTTCCTTGCTTCCCAAGCTTGGCATGGAGTATTTCCAAGCTGAATAACCAGTGGGATAATGTGGAGATGCACTAGATCTTACTACCTCGTTACAACCCCTATGGTAAACCTTATCGGACAAATCGTAGTAGGTAAAAGAGTAAAGCTCCTTCTAATGACTTAGGGGTGTTTTCACACTTGTGTGATTGTGAAGACACAATGTCCATGATTCCCAAATCAGGTTCAAGTCAAAGAGCTTCAAAGGTGGTTTAGATGCTCTCACATGATCCAGATGGCGGGGTGAGCTCAAGCTTCATCCATGGATGTTTTCTTCATATTTCACGGCTAGTCGGCTTCTGGAGATGGTCAGACGTTGACTCGAATTAGGTTTAGTGTCTGGCTTTATAGAGAATCCTCTGGGGACCCAATCCCTTGTATATGCGCGCTTCAGTCCTTCTTTCGTACGCGCCTGGGCTGGCGGCCTATCATCCCTTCCCACTTCTAGAATTATCAACCTAGAAACATGCCCACGCCCTATATAGAAACGAAATAACCTAGCTGGTTGCTTCTTCTTCAAGGGTTGATCCGGATATTGAGCTGAGAATTGGAGAGTTTCTCAGTCTAATCTTAAGCTGAATAATGGATTGAAGCAGAGATTTACTGCTAGGAAACCTAGAGAGATGCTCGATCTAGTTCCAACAATGGAGTGAAGGTGGATTGATGTGGTGAACCACAAAAATTGTGAAAGCTTCTTGATACAACAAGAACTTCAACACCGAGCTAGGCCTCTCGGGGTGGAGGCTTTTGGCTCGGATAACTCAAGAACAAGAAAGAAGAAAAACTTTTCTGCATTAGATTTTTAGTTCAAATCTAATCCTAATTACTGTCTTTTTAAGTCCCTTATATATGAAAAAGCCTTAAGTCTGAAGTTTCCTTATTATACAAATGGCCCAAAGGACCAACATATACCTAAGTTGGACCCCCAAAGAATATATTAAATACATTGAGAAATAAATAGAAAGAAAATGAAGTCTTATTAGCTGAATGTCTTCATAAGGGATAGGGTCTTCCCTTCCTTGCTTCCCAAGCTTGGCATGGAGTATTTCCAAGCTGAATAACCAGTGGGATAATGTGGAGATGCACTAGATCTTACTACCTCGTTACAACCCCTCTGGTAAACCTTATCGGACAAATCGTAGTAGGTAAAAGAGTAAAGCTCCTTCTAATGACTTAGGGGTGTTTTCCCACTTGTGTGATTGTGAAGACACAATGTCCATGATTCCCAAATCAGGTTCAAGTCAAAGAGCTTCAAAGGTGGTTTAGATGCTCTCACATGATCCAGATGGCGGGGTGAGCTCAAGCTTCATCCATGGATGTCTTCTTCATATTTCACGGCTAGTCGGCTTCTGGAGATGGTCAGACGTTGACTCGAATTAGGTTTAGTGTCTGGCTTTATAGAGAATCCTCTGGGGACCCAATCCCTTGTATATGCGCGCTTCAGTCCTTCTTTCGTACGCGCCTGGGCTGGCGGCTTATCATCCCTTCCCACTTCTAGAATTATCAACCTAGAAACATGCCCACGCCCTATATAGAAACGAAATAACCTAGCTGGTTGCTTCTTCTTCAACGGTTGATCCGGATATTGAGCTGAGAATTGGAGAGGTTCTCAGTCTAATCTTATGCTGAATAATGGATTGAAGCAGAGATTTACTGCTAGGAAACCTAGAGAGATGCTCGATCTAGTTCCAACAATGGAGTGAAGGTGGATTGATGTGGTGAACCACAAAAATTGTGAAAGCTTCTTGATACAACAAGAACTTCAACACCAAGCTAGGCCTCTCGGTGTGGAGGCTTTTGGCTCGGATAACTCAAGAACAAGAAAGAAGAAAAACTCTTCCGCATTTGATTTTTAGTTCAAATCTAATCCTAATTACTGTCTTTTTAAGTCCCTTATATATGAAAAAGCCTTAAGTCTAAAGTTTCCTTATTACACAAATGGCCCAAAGGACCAACATATACCTAAGTTGGACCCCCAAAGAATATATTAAATACTTTGGGAAATAAATAGAAAGAAAATGAAGACTTATTAGCTGAATGTCTTCATAAGGGATAGGGTCTTCCCTTCCTTGCTTCCCAAGCTTGGCATGGAGTATTTCCAAGCTGAATAACCAGTGGGATAATGTGGAGATGCACTAGATCTTACTGCCTTATTACAACCCCTCTGGTAAACCTTATCGGACAAATCGTAGTAGGTAAAAGAGTAAAGCTCCTTCTAATGACTTAGGGGTGTTTTCACACTTGTGTGATTGTGAAGACACAATGTCCATGATTCCCAAATCAGGTTCAAGTCAAAGAGCTTCAAAGGTGGTTTAGAAGCTCTCACATGATCAAGATGGCGGGGTAAGCTCAAGCTTCGTCCATGGATGTCTTCTTCATATTTCACGGCTAGTCGGCTTCTGGAGATGGTCAGACGTGGACTCGAATTAGGTTTAGTGTCTGGCTTTATAGAGAATCCTCTGGGGACCCAATCCCTTGTATATGCGCGCTTCAGTCCTTCTTTCGTACGCGCCTGGGCTGGCGGCCTATCATCCCTTCCCACTTCTAGAATTATCATCCTCAAAACATGCCCACGCCCTATATAGAAACGAAATAACCTAGCTGGTTGCTTCTTCTTCAAGGGTTGATCCGGATATGGAGCTGAGAATTGGAGAGGTTCTCAGTCTAATCTTAAGCTGAACAATGGATTGAAGCAGAGGTTTACTGCTAGGAAATTTAGAGAGATGCTCGATCTAGGTTCCAACAATGGAGTAAAGGTGGATTGATGTGGTGAACCACAAAAATTGTGAAAGCTTCTTGATACAACAAGAACTTCAACACCGAGCTAGGCCTCTCGGTGTGGAGGCTTTTGGCTCGGATAACTCAAGAACAAGAAAGAAAGAAAAACTTTTCCGCATTAGATTTTTAGTTCAAATCTAATCCTAATTACTGTCTTTTTAAGTCCCTTATATATGAAAAAGCCTTAAGTCTGAAGTTTCCTTATTATACAAATGGCCCAAAGGACCAACATATACCTAAGTTGGACCCCCAAAGAATATATTAAATACATTGAGAAATAAATAGAAAGAAAATGAAGACTTATTAGCTGAATATCTTCATAAGGGATAGGGTCTTCCCTTCCTTGCTTCCCAAGCTTGGCATGGAGTATTTCCAAGCTGAATAACCAGTGGGATAATGTGGAGATGCACTAGATCTTACTACCTCGTTACAACCCCTATGGTAAACCTTATCGGACAAATCGTAGTAGGTAAAAGAGTAAAGCTCCTTCTAATGACTTAGGGGTGTTTTCACACTTGTGTGATTGTGAAGACACAATGTCCATGATTCCCAAATCAGGTTCAAGTCAAAGAGCTTCAAAGGTGGTTTAGATGCTCTCACATGATCCAGATGGCGGGGTGAGCTCAAGCTTCATCCATGGATGTTTTCTTCATATTTCACGGCTAGTCGGCTTCTGGAGATGGTCAGACGTTGACTCGAATTAGGTTTAGTGTCTGGCTTTATAGAGAATCCTCTGGGGACCCAATCCCTTGTATATGCGCGCTTCAGTCCTTCTTTCGTACGCGCCTGGGTTGGCGGCCTATCATCCCTTCCCACTTCTAGAATTATCAACCTAGAAACATGCCCACGCCCTATATAGAAACGAAATAACCTAGCTGGTTGCTTCTTCTTCAAGGGTTGATCCGGATATTGAGCTGAGAATTGGAGAGGTTCTCAGTCTAATCTTAAGCTGAATAATGGATTGAAGCAGAGATTTACTGCTAGGAAACCTAGAGAGATGCTCGATCTAGTTCCAACAATGGAGTGAAGGTGGATTGATGTGGTGAACCACAAAAATTGTGAAAGCTTCTTGATACAACAAGAACTTCAACACCGAGCTAGGCCTCTCGGGGTGGAGGCTTTTGGCTCAGATAACTCAAGAACAAGAAAGAAGAAAAACTTTTCTGCATTAGATTTTTAGTTCAAATCTAATCCTAATTACTGTCTTTTTAAGTCCCTTATATATGAAAAAGCCTTAAGTCTGAAGTTTCCTTATTATACAAATGGCCCAAAGGACCAACATATACCTAAGTTGGACCCCCAAAGAATATATTAAATACATTGAGAAATAAATAGAAAGAAAATGAAGACTTATTAGCTGAATGTCTTCATAAGGGATAGGGTCTTCCCTTCCTTGCTTCCCAAGCTTGGCATGGAGTATTTCCAAGCTGAATAACCAGTGGGATAATGTGGAGATGCACTAGATCTTACTACCTCGTTACAACCCCTCTGGTAAACCTTATCGGACAAATCGTATTAGGTAAAAGAGTAAAGCTCCTTCTAATGACTTAGGGGTGTTTTCACACTTGTGTGATTGTGAAGACACAATGTCCATGATTCCCAAATCAGGTTCAAGTCAAAGAGCTTCAAAGGTGGTTTAGATGCTCTCACATGATCCAGATGGCGGGGTGAGCTCAAGCTTCATCCATGGATGTCTTCTTCATATTTCACGGCTAGTCGGCTTCTGAAGATGGTCAGACGTTGACTCGAATTAGGTTTAGTGTCTGGCTTTATAGAGAATCCTCTGGGGACCCAATCCCTTGTATATGCGCGCTTCAGTCCTTCTTTCGTACGCGCCTGGGCTGGCGGCCTATCATCCCTTCCCACTTCTAGAATTATCAACCTAGAAACATGCCCACGCCCTATATAGAAACGAAATAACCTAGCTGGTTGCTTCTTCTTCAAGGGTTGATCCGGATATTGAGCTGAGAATTGGAGAGTTTCTCAGTCTAATCTTATGCTGAATAATGGATTGAAGCAGAGATTTACTGCTAGGAAACCTAGAGAGATGCTCGATCTAGTTCCAACAATGGAGTGAAGGTGGATTGATGTGGTGAACCACAAAAATTGTGAAAGCTTCTTGATACAACAAGAACTTCAACACCGAGCTAGGCCTCTCGGTGTGGAGGCTTTTGGCTCGGATAACTCAAGAACAAGAAAGAAGAAAAACTCTTCCGCATTTGATTTTTAGTTCAAATCTAATCCTAATTACTGTCTTTTTAAGTCCCTTATATATGAAAAAGCCTTAAGTCTGAAGTTTCCTTATTACACAAATGGCCCAAAGGACCAACATATACCTAAGTTGGACCCCCAAAGAATATATTAAATACTTTGGGAAATAAATAGAAAGAAAATGAAGACTTATTAGCTGAATGTCTTCATAAGGGATAGGGTCTTCCCTTCCTTGCTTCCCAAGCTTGGCATGGAGTATTTCCAAGCTGAATAACCAGTGGGATAATGTGGAGATGCACTAGATCTTACTGCCTTGTTACAACCCCTCTGGTAAACATTATCGGACAAATCGTAGTAGGTAAAAGAGTAAAGCTCCTTCTAATGACTTAGGGTGTTTTCACACTTGTGTGATTGTGAAGACACAATGTCCATGATTCCCAAATCAGGTTCAAGTCAAAGAGCTTCAAAGGTGGTTTAGAAGCTCTCACATGATCAAGATGGCGGGGTAAGCTCAAGCTTCATCCATGGATGTCTTCTTCATATTTCACGGCTAGTCGGCTTCTGGAGATGGTCAGACGTGGACTCGAATTAGGTTTAGTGTCTGGCTTTATAGAGAATCCTCTGGGGACCCAATCCCTTGTATATGCGCGCTTCAGTCCTTCTTTCGTACGCGCCTGGGCTGGCGGCCTATCATCCCTTCCCACTTCTAGAATTATCATCCTCAAAACATGCCCACGCCCTATATAGAAACGAAATAACCTAGCTGGTTGCTTCTTCTTCAAGGGTTGATCCAGATATGGAGCTGAGAATTGGAGAGGTTCTCAGTCTAATCTTAAGCTGAACAATGGATTGAAGCAGAGGTTTACTGCTAGGAAACCTAGAGAGATGCTCGATCTAGGTTCCAACAATGGAGTGAAGGTGGATTGATGTGGTGAACCACAAAAATTGTGAAAGCTTCTTGATACAACAAGAACTTCAACACCGAGCTAGGCCTCTCGGTGTGGAGGCTTTTGGCTCGGATAACTCAAGAACAAGAAAGAAGAAAAACTCTTCCGCATTTGATTTTTAGTTCAAATCTAATCCTAATTACTTTCTTTTTAAGTCCCTTATATATGAAAAAGCCTTAAATCTGAAGTTTTCTTATTACGCAAATGGCCCAAAGGACCAACATATACCTAATTTGGACCCCCAAAGAATGTATTAAATACTTTGGGAAATAAATAGAAAGAAAATGAAGACTTATTAGCTGAATGTCTTCATAAGGGATATGGTCTTCCCTTCCTTGCTTCCCAAGCTTGGCATGGAGTATTTCCAAGCTGAATAACCAGTGGGATAAAGTGGAGATGAACTAGATCTTACTGCCTCGTTACTGTTGAGAATATGGATGTGAAGGTCTGTGCACGTGAAAGGAGAGGGGACAATATCAAAGGGAAAGAGTTAGCATGTATAGCAAGTGTGTTGGAATATGGTGAAAGCTCAGGAGTAAAAAGAGAAGGTATACCATGCATTGCACATGAAATAAAGCACCAATGAGTAGCTAAGATCAACTAAAATGAGACCAAACAAGAAGTGGAGAAGGAACTGAATTGGTTAGAAGCAGACCAGTTTTTTCTCACTCAGCACAAGTGGAGCAAGTTGCAAAGAGGAGTAGGTGGGAGCAGTTGGGAGAAGCATGGCTCGCCTATACTTGTGTAGAGGTGTTGGTGAGATATTTTTCACTCAATAATTTATGTAAATCGTGCATATATGTGTATGGGATTGTAAGGAAACATCACACACGAAATTATAAACTTCTATTCATCATCTTCATCACTCCTATCTTCTAATCTTCCTCCCTTAAAATCATCTTCATATCCTCTAAAATCTACATGGTATCAGAGCACTTAAGGTCCTAAACAAGATCTTAAACTCATTCATATCTCTCAAACATTTCAAATCACTCTTTTTTTTTCTGTTTCGTGTGTACTATTCACCAAAAATTTCAAGTCATGGAAAGCTCCAAGAATATGGTTCTACCAGTTATTCTGAAGGGGAATAACTATATTTTGTGGTCAAGGACCACAAAGACAGTCCTAAGAGGAAGAGGGCTGTGGGAGTATGTTGATAGCTTGGTGGGAAATGCTGAAGAAAGAAGGGCTGAAGAGGGCAGTATGATGGAGAGGAAGCGGGAGCAAGAAGATGCTCAAGTCTTGGCTGCACTTCAAAGCTCCCTTGAGCCATCTATTCTGGCGGCCTATTCATACTGTGAGAACTCCAAAGAGCTGTGGGAGACGCTCAAGGGAGTTTATGGAGACATCTCAAACATTTCAAGGATCTTTGAGGTGAAGAAGGCATTGAATGACCTTCAGCAGAATGGGAAGGCGTTCAAGGACTTGTTTGGGGAGTTTAGAGGGTTGTGGGCAGAGCTGGAAATGCTTAGACCTACAACAAACGACCCAAAGGAGTTGAATGAGAGGAGAGAGCAAGATCAAGTGTTTGGTCTCTTACTCACACTTGATGACTCTTACAAGGGACTCATGCAGCATATCCTTCGATTTGACAAGCTTCCAACATTAAATGAAGTGTGTCAACAAGTTCAGAAAGAGGAAGGTGCTAGAGTGTTGTTTAAACCCGCTAGTGAGATGGCGCATGTGGTGCAAAGAAGTTTTGGGCATGGAGAAAGGAGAGCTGTTGAGTGTAGCCATTGTAGGATGAAAGGGCACACTAAGGAGAAGTGCTGGACACTTTACCCGCACTTGAAACCAGCCCAGCTAAGAGGAAATGGCCAGGGAAGCAGTCAAGGCTCTAGGAACTTTGCGGGTGTAACTAGCATGGAAGGAGACCAATTGGTGAGGAAGAGCGATTTGGAGGGCCTCATCAAGAGTATCTCAAAGCTAGCGGAATCTGGTAAGGGTTTCTTTACCTCTAAGGCTAAGAGAAACGTGATAATAGATTCTGGAGCAAGTCATAATATGATTTGTGATGCTAAGTTGCTGGAGAATGTAGAACCGCATAAGGGTAGTGTTAGGATAGCAAACGGGAAAGAAGTTCCAATAGAGGGGGTTGGGGACTTAGAGGTGTTTGGGAAGAGAACTAAAGCCCTATATATCCCAGAATTTACTTCGAATTTGCTATCGGTTCATAAGGCAACTAAGGACTTAAATTGTAAAGTTGTTTTTGGAGTTAATGGTGTTGAGTTTCAGGATAATGAAACCAAAGATGCGGTCGGATCAGGGGGTGTGAAAGATGGTCTGTACATATTGAATAAAAAGGATAAAGAGTTGAAAGCGCTTGCGGTCAGTTCGGTTGGATCAAGCCCTTTATGGCATTCTCGCCTTGGTCACCCAAGTCACAAGGTGCTCAGCATGGTCTTGCCCAACCATTCAGTACCCAAGGAGGCTTGTGAAGCATGTATTTTGGGGAAGCATTGTAGGAAAGTGTTTCCAGAATCTACCACTATGTATAAGAAGTCTTTTGAGTTAATACACTCTGATGTATGGTCTGCTCCGTGTACTTCAAGAGATCAATATAAGTACTTTGTTTCCTTCATCGATCAAAAATCAAAGTATACATGGGTAACATTGATGCGCTCTAAGGATCAAGTGCTTGAATCATTTCAGAACTTCTATAACTATGTGCTCAATCAGTATGATACCAAGATTAAGATACTAAGAAGTGATAATGGCGGAGAATACATGAGCATACAGTTTAGGGAGTTTGTGAATGAGAAAGGGATAGTACATCAGACAACTTGCGCCTATACACCTCAACAAAATGGGATAGCAGAGAGGAAGAATAGACATTTGTTAGAAGTGGCTAGGAGCATGATGTTTGATAGGGGAGTTCCTAAGAATCTGTGGGGAGATGCAGTGATGGCGGCAGCTTACTTAATCAACCGCATACCCACTGAAAGCTTGAGTTACAAGTCACCATTTGAAGTTTTGAATGGTGTGAAGCCGAGTATCAGTCACTTGAGAGTCTTTGGGTGTAGATGCTATGTCCTTGTTCCAGAGGCACAAAGAAATAAGTTAGAGCCAAAGAGTATTAAGTGTGTGTTTGTGGGATACTCAAGTACTCAAAAAGGATACAAATGTCTTAACCCGGAGACTAATAGAATGTATGTGTCAAGGGAGGTGCAATTTGAGGAAGAGTTTGGTTACTTCGAAAAAAAGAAATGGGAAGACTTAGATGAGATTATGGACTCAAATGCAGATAGAGATCAAGTTCTAAGAAGCATTTGGGAAAGCATAGATGGCCGGGAGAGTGATGATAATGAGCAGAGGGGTGAAGAAGAAGTAGAAGAAAGTGAGCAGCTTCCGATAGTTCTGGATACTTTACCATTAGACTCAGAACTGGTAGAAGAAGAGGAGAGTACAAGAGGTGAGGGGGAGATAGAATCTGAAGAAGTGGAAGAAGTGCAAGCTCCTCAATTAAGAAGAAGCCAAAGGATAAGACACGGACCTGAAAATTGGAAAAATACTAGAGTGTATTACAATGGGATGGCTATGGCTTATCAAGATCACATGGGAACTGATGTTGTGCTTGGGACAAGAGAGGGATGTACTGGGCGTACGGCAGGCTTAGATCCTGATCCTATAGGCGACAGCGTCTCCTTCTTGTCCCTTAAGCATAACACCGCACAAGAAGAGAAGATAGCCATAAGATATCCTATTGAAGAATACTACTCGGTTTCTAATACTCCACCTGATCATCAGGCATTTCTGAGCACTATTGATAGAAAAGTACCTAATTCTTATGAGGAAGCAAGCATGGACAAGTTATGGGTTGATGCCATGAGGGAAGAGATTGCATCTATGTTGAGAAATAATACTTGGGACTTGACAAAATTGCCTAGTGGGAAGAAACTTGTGGGATGTAGATGGGTGTATACTATCAAATACAAGAGCAATGGTGAAATTGAGAGGTATAAAGCTAGACTAGTGGCAAAAGGATATACACAAGTATATGGAGAAGATTATACTGAAACTTTTGCTCCAGTAGCGAAGTTGCACTCGGTGAGGGTTCTACTATCCATTGCCATTAATCTGTCATGGAATTTGTGGCAAATGGATGTGAGAAACGCTTTCTTACAAGGGGATTTAGAAGAAGAAGTGTTTATGGAACTTCCACAAGGTTATGGAGCAAGTTCAGATCAAGTGTGTAGATTAAAGAAGGCTATATACGGCTTGAAACAATCTCCTAGAGCTTGGTACCAACGGTTAAGCCGGTGCCTGTTGGAGAAAGGGTTTGTAAAATCTGAAGCGGATCACTCTCTCTTTACCAAAAGGAGCAAAAATGGGATAGTTGTGGTGCTTATCTACGTGGATGACATTATTGTTACGGGAAGTGATTGTGAGGAGATGAAACGGACTAAGGAGGATCTAAACTCTACGTTTGATATAAAAGACCTAGGAGAGCTCAAATACTTCCTAGGAATTGAGATGAGCAGAGAGGAAAAGGGAATGTTTATATCGCAAAGGAAGTATGTGATCGACTTACTAAAAGAAACTGGGAAGCTTGGGTGTAAACCGGCTAAGACTCCTATTGAAGAAGGTTACCAAGAAGAGAGCAACGTGGAGATATGGTCTGACATCAAGCAGTACCAAAGGTTAGTTGGTAAACTAATCTATTTGACCATAACAAGGCCAGATATTTGTTTTGCGGTGAATAAAGTAAGTCAACACATGCAAGCGCCAACAACACACCATTGGGGAATGATTGAAAGGATCTTGAGATACCTAAAAGGAAACCCAGGAAGAGGTATTTGGCTAGAGTGTCATGGAAGAGCAGATGTAGAAGCGTTTTGTGATGCGGATTGGGCTGGGGATAGACAAGATAGAAAGTCTACAACCGGTTATTGTACATTCGTAGGTGGGAATCTTGTCACCTGGAGAAGCAAAAAAACAAAAGGTAATCTCTCTATCTAGTGCTGAAGCTGAGTATAGAGCAATGAGAGAAGCCACAAAAGAAATGATATGGCTGAAGGCGCTTCTACATGACTTGGGAGTTCAAGAAGACAAACCAATGACATTGTATTGTGATAACCAAGCAGCAATACACATAGCTTCAAACCCGGTGTTTCATGAAAGGACAAAACACATTGAGGTGGATTGTCATTTCATCCGAGACAAGATTCAGGAGGGAGTTGTGGTTCCCAAGTTTGTGAAGAGTGGAGAACAAATGGCGGATATATTTACAAAGGCTACTTCTTCACGCATCTGTGAATACATCCATGGCAAGATCGGCTTAATGGACCCCTAACAGCCTATCTTGAGGGGGAGTGTTGAGAATATGGATGTGAAGGTCTGTGCACGTGAAAGGAGAGGGGACAATATCAAAGGGAAAGAGTTAGCATGTATAGCAAGTGTGTTGGAATATGGTAAAAGCTCAGGAGTAAAAAGAGAAGGTATACCATGCATTGCACATGAAATAAAGCACCAATGAGTAGCTAAGATCAACTAAAATGAGACCAAACAAGAAGTGGAGAAGGAACTGAATTGGTTAGAAGCAGACCAGTTTTTTCTCACTCAGCACAAGTGGAGCAAGTTGCAAAGAGGAGTAGGTGGGAGCAGTTGGGAGAAGCATGGCTCGCCTATACTTGTGTAGAGGTGTTGGTGAGATATTTTTCACTCAATAATTCATGTAAATCGTGCATATATGTGTATGGGATTGTAAGGAAACATCACACACGAAATTATAAACTTCTATTCATCATCTTCATCACTCCTATCTTCTAATCTTCCTCCCTTAAAATCATCTTCATATCCTCTAAAATCTACAGTTACAACCCCTCTGGTAAACCTTATCGGACAAATCGTAGTAGGTAAAAGACTAAAGCTCGTTCTAATGACTTAGGGGTGTTTTCACACTTGTGTGATTGTGAAGACACAATGTCCATGATTCCCAAATCAGGTTCAAGTCAAAGAGCTTCAAAGGTGGTTTAGAAGCTCTCACATGATCCAGATGGCGGGGTGAGCTCAAGCTTCATCCATGGATGTCTTCTTCATATTTCACGGCTAGTCGGCTTCTGGAGATGGTCAGACGTGGACTCGAATTAGGTTTAGTGTCTGGCTTTATAGAGAATCCTCTTGGGACCCAATCCCTTGTATATGCGCGCTTCAGTCCTTCTTTCGTATGCGCCTGGGCTGGCGGCCTATCATCCCTTCCCACTTCTAGAATTATCATCCTCAAAACATGCCCACGCCCTATATTGAAACGAAATAACCTAGCTTGGTGCTTCTTCTTCAAGGGTTGATCCGGATATGGAGCTGAGAATTGGAGAGGTTCTTAGTTTAATCTTAAGCTGAATAATGAATTGAAGCAGAGGTTTACTGCTAGGAAACCTAGAGAGATGCTCGATCTAGGTTCCAACAATGGAGTGAAGGTGGATTGATGTGGTGAACCACAAAAATTGTGAAAGCTTCTTGATACAACCAGAACTTCAACACCGAGCTTGGCCTCTCGGTGTGGAGGCTTTTGGCTCGGATAACTCAAGAACAAGAAAGAAGAAAAACTCTTCCGCATTTGATTTTTAGTTCAAATCTAATCCTAATTACTGTCTTTTTAAGTCCTTTATATATGAAAAAGCCTTAAGTCTGAAGTTTCCTTATTACACAAATGGCCCAAAGGACCAACATATACCTAAGTTGGACCCCCAAAGAATATATTAAATACTTTGGGAAATAAATAGAAAGAAAATGAAGACTTATTAGCTGAATGTCTTCATAAGGGATAGGGTCTTCCCTTCCTTGCTTCCCAAGCTTGGCATGGAGTATTTCCAAGCTGAATAACCAGTGGGATAATGTGGAGATGCACTAGATCTTACTGCCTCGTTACAACCCCTCTGGTAAACCTTATCGGACAAATCGTAGTAGGTAAAAGAGTAAAGCTCCTTCTAATGACTTAGGGGTGTTTTCACACTTGTGTGATTGTGAAGACACAATGTCCATGATTCCCAAATCAGGTTCAAGTCAAAGAGCTTCAAAGGTGGTTTAGAAGCTCTCACATGATCAAGATGGCGGGGTGAGCTCAAGCTTCATCCATGGATGTCTTCTTCATATTTCACGGCTAGTCGGCTTATGAAAATGGTCAGACGTGGACTCGAATTAGGTTTAGTGTCTCGATGTATAGAGAATCCTGTGGGGACCCAATCCCTTGTATATGCGCGCTTCAGTCCTTCTTTCATACGCGCCTGGGCTGGCGGCCTATCATCCCTTCCCACTTCTAGAATTATCATCCTCAAAACATGCCCACACCCTATATAGAAACGAAATAACCTAGCTGGTTACTTCTTCTTCAAGGGTTGATCCGGATATGGAGCTGAGAATTGGAGAGGTTCTTAGTCTAATCTTAAGCTGAATAATGGATTGAAGCAGAGGTTTACTGCTAGGAAACCTAGAGAGATGCTCGATCTAGGTTCCAACAATGGAGTGAAGGTGGATTGATGTGGTGAACCACAAAAATTGTGAAAGCTTCTTGATACAACCAGAACTTCAACACCGAGCTTGGCCTCTCGGTGTGGAGGCTTTTGGCTCGGATAACTCAAGAACAAGAAAGAAGAAAAACTCTTCCGCATTTGATTTTTAGTTCAAATCTAATCCTAATTACTGTCTTTTTAAGTCCTTTATATAAGAAAAAGCCTTAAGTCTGAAGTTTTCTTATTACACAAATGGCCCAAAGGACCAACATATACCTAAGTTGGACCCCGAAAGAATATATTAAATACTTTGGGAAATAAATAGAAAGAAAATGAAGACTTATTAGCTGAATGTCTTCATAAGGGATAGGGTCTTCCCTTCCTTGCTTCCCAAGCTTGGCATGGAGTATTTCCAAGCTGAATAACCAGTGGGATAATGTGGAGATGCACTAGATCTTACTGCCTCGTTACAACCCCTCTGGTAAACCTTATCGGACAAATCGTAGTAGGTAAAAGAGTAAAGCTCCTTCTAATGACTTAGGGGTGTTTTCACACTTGTGTGATTGTGAAGACACAATGTCCATGATTCCCAAATCAGGTTCAAGTCAAAGAGCTTCAAAGGTGGTTTAGAAGCTCTCACATGATCAAGATGGCGGGGTGAGCTCAAGCTTCATCCATGGATGTCTTCTTCATATTTCACGGCTAGTCGGCTTATGAAAATGGTCAGACGTGGACTCGAATTAGGTTTAGTGTCTCGATGTATAGAGAATCCTGTGGGGACCCAATCCCTTGTATATGCGCGCTTCAGTCCTTCTTTCATACGCGCCTGGGCTGGCGGCCTATCATCCCTTCCCACTTCTAGAATTATCATCCTCAAAACATGCCCACACCCTATATAGAAACGAAATAACCTAGCTGGTTACTTCTTCTTCAAGGGTTGATCCGGATATGGAGCTGAGAATTGGAGAGGTTCTTAGTCTAATCTTAAGCAGAATAATGGATTGAAGCAGAGGTTTACTGCTAGGAAACCTAGAGAGATGCTCGATCTAGGTTCCAACAATGGAGTGAAGGTGGATTGATGTGGTGAACCACAAAAATTGTGAAAGCTTCTTGATACAACCAGAACTTCAACACCGAGCTTGGCCTCTCGGTGTGGAGGCTTTTGGCTCGGATAACTCAAGAACAAGAAAGAAGAAAAACTCTTCCGCATTTGATTTTTAGTTCAAATCTAATCCTAATTACTGTCTTTTTAAGTCCTTTATATAAGAAAAAGCCTTAAGTCTGAAGTTTTCTTATTACACAAATGGCCCAAAGGACCAACATATACCTAAGTTGGACCCCCAAAGAATATATTAAATACTTTGGGAAATAAATAGAAAAAAAATAAAGACTTATTAGCTGAATGTCTTCTTAAGGGATATGGTCTTCCCTTCCTTGCTTCCCAAGCTTGGCATGGAGTATTTCCAAGCTGAATAACCAGTGGGATAAAGTGGAGATGAACTAGATCTTACTGCCTCGTTACAACCCCTCTGGTAAACCTTATCGGACAAATCGTAGTAGGTAAAAGAGTAAAGCTCCTTCTAATGACTTAGGGGTGTTTTCACACTTGTGTGATTGTGAAGACACAATGTCCATGATTCCCAAATCAGGTTCAAGTCAAAGAGCTTCAAAGGTGGTTTAGAAGCTCTCACATGATCCAGATGGCGGGGTGAGCTCAAGCTTCATCCATGGATGTCTTCTTCATATTTCACGGCTAGTCGGCTTATGGAAATGGTCAGACGTGGACTCGAATTAGGTTTAGTGTCTGGATGTATAGAGAATCCTGTGGGGACCCAATCCTTTGTATATGCGCGCTTCAGTCCTTCTTTCATACGCGCCTGGGCTGGCGGCCTATCATCCCTTCCCACTTCTAGAATTATCATCCTCAAAACATGGCCACGCCCTATATAGAAACGAAATAACCTAGCTGGTTACTTCTTCTTCAAGGGTTGATCCGGATATGGAGCTGAGAATTGGAGAGGTTCTTAGTCTAATCTTAAGCTGAATAATGGATTGAAGCAGAGGTTTACTGCTAGGAAACCTAGAGAGATGCTCGATCTAGGTTCCAACAATGGAGTGAAGGTGGATTGATGTGGTGAACCACAAAAATTGTGAAAGCTTCTTGATACAACCAGAACTTCAACACCGAGCTAGGCCTGTCGGTGTGGAGGCTTTTGGCTCGGATAACTCAAGAACAAGAAAGAAGAAAAACTCTTCCGCATTTGATTTTTAGTTTAACTCTAATCCTAATTACTGTCTTTTTAAGTCCCTTATATATGAAAAAGCCTTAAGTCTGAAGTTTCCTTATTACACAAATGGCCCAAAGGACCAACATCTACCTAAGTTGGACCCCCAAAGAATATATTAAATACTTTGGGAAATAAATAGAAAGAAAATAAAGACTTATTAGCTGAATGTCTTCTTAAGGGATATGGTCTTCCCTTCCTTGCTTCCCAAGCTTGGCATGGAGTATTTCCAAGCTGAATAACCAGTGGGATAAAGTGGAGATGAACTAGATCTTACTGCCTCGTTACAACCCCTCTGGTAAACCTTATCGGACAAATCGTAGTAGGTAAAAGAGTAAAGCTCCTTCTAATGACTTAGGGGTGTTTTCACACTTGTGTGATTGTGAAGACACAATGTCCATGATTCCCAAATCAGGTTCAAGTCAAAGAGCTTCAAAGGTGGTTTAGAAGCTCTCACATGATCCAGATGGCGGGGTGAGCTCAAGCTTCATCCATGGATGTCTTCTTCATATTTCACGGCTAGTCGGCTTATGGAAATGGTCAGACGTGGACTCGAATTAGGTTTAGTGTCTGGATGTATAGAGAATCCTGTGGGGACCCAATCCCTTGTATATGCGCGCTTCAGTCCTTCTTTCATACGCGCCTGGGCTGGCGGCCTATCATCCCTTCCCACTTCTAGAATTATCATCCTCAAAACATGCCCACACCCTATATAGAAACGAAATAACCTAGCTGGTTACTTCTTCTTCAAGGGTTGATCCGGATATGGAGCTGAGAATTGGAGAGGTTCTTAGTCTAATCTTAAGCTGAATAATGGATTGAAGCAGAGGTTTACTGCTAGGAAACCTAGAGAGATGCTCGATCTAGGTTCCAACAATGGAGTGAAGGTGGATTGATGTGGTGAACCACAAAAATTGTGAAAGCTTCTTGATACAACCAGAACTTCAACACCGAGCTTGGCCTCTCGGTGTGGAGGCTTTTGGCTCGGATAACTCAAGAACAAGAAAGAAGAAAAACTCTTCCGCATTTGATTTTTAGTTCAAATCTAATCCTAATTACTGTCTTTTTAAGTCCTTTATATAAGAAAAAGCCTTAAGTCTGAAGTTTTCTTATTACACAAATGGCCCAAAGGACCAACATATACCTAAGTTGGACCCCGAAAGAATATATTAAATACTTTGGGAAATAAATAGAAAGAAAATGAAGACTTATTAGCTGAATGTCTTCATAAGGGATAGGGTCTTCCCTTCCTTGCTTCCCAAGCTTGGCATGGAGTATTTCCAAGCTGAATAACCAGTGGGATAATGTGGAGATGCACTAGATCTTACTGCCTCGTTACAACCCCTCTGGTAAACCTTATCGGACAAATCGTAGTAGGTAAAAGAGTAAAGCTCATTCTAATGACTTAGGGGTGTTTTCACACTTGTGTGATTGTGAAGACACAATGTCCATGATTCCCAAATCAGGTTCAAGTCAAAGAGCTTCAAAGGTGGTTTAGAAGCTCTCACATGATCAAGATGGCGGGGTGAGCTCAAGCTTCATCCATGGATGTCTTCTTCATATTTCACGGCTAGTCGGCTTATGGAAATGGTCAGACGTGGACTCGAATTAGGTTTAGTGTCTGGATGTATAGAGAATCCTGTGGGGACCCAATCCCTTGTATATGCGCGCTTCAGTCCTTCTTTCATACGCGCCTGGGCTGGCGGCCTATCATCCCTTCCCACTTCTAGAATTATCATCCTCAAAACATGCCCACACCCTATATAGAAACGAAATAACCTAGCTGGTTACTTCTTCTTCAAGGGTTGATCCGGATATGGAGCTGAGAATTGGAGAGGTTCTTAGTCTAATCTTAAGCTGAATAATGGATTGAAGCAGAGGTTTACTGCTAGGAAACCTAGAGAGATGCTCGATCTAGGTTCCAACAATGGAGTGAAGGTGGATTGATGTGGTGAACCACAAAAATTGTGAAAGCTTCTTGATACAACCAGAACTTCAACACCGAGCTTGGCCTCTCGGTGTGGAGGCTTTTGGCTCGGATAACTCAAGAACAAGAAAGAAGAAAAACTCTTCCGCATTTGATTTTTAGTTCAAATCTAATCCTAATTACTGTGTTTTTAAGTCCTTTATATAAGAAAAAGCCTTAAGTCTGAAGTTTTCTTATTACACAAATGGCCCAAAGGACCAACATATACCTAAGTTGGACCCCGAAAGAATATATTAAATACTTTGGGAAATAAATAGAAAGAAAATGAAGACTTATTAGCTGAATGTCTTCATAAGGGATAGGGTCTTCCCTTCCTTGCTTCCCAAGCTTGGCATGGAGTATTTCCAAGCTGAATAACCAGTGGGATAATGTGGAGATGCACTAGATCTTACTGCCTCGTTACAACCCCTCTGGTAAACCTTATCGGACAAATCGTAGTAGGTAAAAGAGTAAAGCTCATTCTAATGACTTAGGGGTGTTTTCACACTTGTGTGATTGTGAAGACACAATGTCCATGATTCCCAAATCAGGTTCAAGTCAAAGAGCTTCAAAGGTGGTTTAGAAGCTCTCACATGATCAAGATGGCGGGGTGAGCTCAAGCTTCATCCATGGATGTCTTCTTCATATTTCACGGCTAGTCGGCTTATGGAAATGGTCAGACGTGGACTCGAATTAGGTTTAGTGTCTGGATGTATAGAGAATCCTGTGGGGACCCAATCCCTTGTATATGCGCGCTTCAGTCCTTCTTTCATACGCGCCTGGGCTGGCGGCCTATCATCCCTTCCCACTTCTAGAATTATCATCCTCAAAACATGCCCACACCCTATATAGAAACGAAATAACCTAGCTGGTTACTTCTTCTTCAAGGGTTGATCCGGATATGGAGCTGAGAATTGGAGAGGTTCTTAGTCTAATCTTAAGCTGAATAATGGATTGAAGCAGAGGTTTACTAGTAGGAAACCTAGTGAGATGCTCGATCTAGGTTCCAACAATGGAGTGAAGGTGGATTGATGTGGTGAACCACAAAAATTGTGAAAGCTTCTTGATACAACCAGAACTTCAACACCGAGCTAGGCCTGTCGGTGTGGAGGCTTTTGGCTCGGATAACTCAAGAACAAGAAAGTAGAAAAACTCTTCCGCATTTGATTTTTAGTTTAACTCTAATCCTAATTACTGTCTTTTTAAGTCCCTTATATATGAAAAAGCCTTAAGTCTGAAGTTTCCTTATTACACAAATGGCCCAAAGGACCAACATATACCTAAGTTGGACCCCCAAAGAATATATTAAATACTTTGGGAAATAAATAGAAAAAAAATAAAGACTTATTAGCTGAATGTCTTCATAAGGGATAGGGTCTTCCATTCCTTGCTTCCCAAGCTTGGCATGGAGTATTTCCAAGCTGAATAACCAGTGGGATAATGTGGAGATGCACTAGATCTTACTGCCTCGTTACAACCCCTCTGGTAAACCTTATCGGACAAATCGTAGTACGTAAAAGAGTAAAGCTCCTTCTAATGACTTAGGGGTGTTTTCACACTTGTGTGATTGTGAAGACACAATGTCCATGATTCCCAAATCAGGTTCAAGTCTAAGAGCTTCAAAGGTGGTTTAGAAGCTCTCACATGATCAAGATGGCGGGGTGAGCTCAAGCTTCATCCATGGATGTCTTCTTCATATTTCACGGCTAGTCGGCTTATGAAAATGGTCAGACGTGGACTCGAATTAGGTTTAGTGTCTCGATGTATAGAGAATCCTGTGGGGACCCAATCCCTTGTATATGCGCGCTTCAGTCCTTCTTTCATACGCGCCTGGGCTGGCGGCCTATCATCCCTTCCCACTTCTAGAATTATCATCCTCAAAACATGCCCACACCCTATATAGAAACGAAATAACCTAGCTGGTTACTTCTTCTTCAAGGGTTGATCCGGATATGGAGCTGAGAATTGGAGAGGTTCTTAGTCTAATCTTAAGCTGAATAATGGATTGAAGCAGAGGTTTACTGCTAGGAAACCTAGAGAGATGCTCGATCTAGGTTCCAACAATGGAGTGAAGGTGGATTGATGTGGTGAACCACAAAAATTGTGAAAGCTTCTTGATACAACCAGAACTTCAACACCGAGCTAGGCCTGTCGGTGTGGAGGCTTTTGGCTCGGATAACTCAAGAACAAGAAAGTAGAAAAACTCTTCCGCATTTGATTTTTAGTTTAACTCTAATCCTAATTACTGTCTTTTTAAGTCCCTTATATATGAAAAAGCCTTAAGTCTGAAGTTTCCTTATTACACAAATGGCCCAAAGGACCAACATATACCTAAGTTGGACCCCCAAAGAATATATTAAATATTTTGGGAAATAAATAGAAAAAAAATAAAGACTTATTAGCTGAATGTCTTCATAAGGGATAGGGTCTTCCTTTCCTTGCTTCCCAAGCTTGGCATGGAGTATTTCCAAGCTGAATAACCAGTGGGATAATGTGGAGATGCACTAGATCTTACTGCCTCGTTACAACCCCTCTGGTAAACCTTATCGGACAAATCGTAGTACGTAAAAGAGTAAAGCTCCTTCTAATGACTTAGGAGTGTTTTCACACTTGTGTGATTGTGAAGACACAATGTCCATGATTCCCAAATCAGGTTCAAGTCAAAGAGCTTCAAAGGTGGTTTAGAAGCTCTCACATGATCAAGATGGCGGGGTGAGCTCAAGCTTCATCCATGGATGTCTTCTTCATATTTCACGGCTAGTTGGCTTATGAAAATGGTCAGACGTGGACTCGAATTAGGTTTAGTGTCTCGATGTATAGAGAATCCTGTGGGGACCCAATCCCTTGTATATGCGCGCTTCAGTCCTTCTTTCATACGCGCCTGGGCTGGCGGCCTATCATCCCTTCCCACTTCTAGAATTATCATCCTCAAAACATGCCCACACCCTATATAGAAACGAAATAACCTAGCTGGTTACTTCTTCTTCAAGGGTTGATCCGGATATGGAGCTGAGAATTGGAGAGGTTCTTAGTCTAATCTTAAGCTGAATAATGGATTGAAGCAGAGGTTTACTGCTAGGAAACCTAGAGAGATGCTCGATCTAGGTTCCAACAATGGAGTGAAGGTGGATTGATGTGGTGAACCACAAAAATTGTGAAAGCTTCTTGATACAACCAGAACTTCAACACCGAGCTTGGCCTCTCGGTGTGGAGGCTTTTGGCTCGGATAACTCAAGAACAAGAAAGAAGAAAAACTCTTCCGCATTTGATTTTTAGTTCAAATCTAATCCTAATTACTGTCTTTTTAAGTCCTTTATATAAGAAAAAGCCTTAAGTCTGAAGTTTTCTTATTACACAAATGGCCCAAAGGACCAACATATACCTAAGTTGGACCCCCAAAGAATATATTAAATACATTGAGAAATAAATAGAAAGAAAATGAAGACTTATTAGCTGAATGTCTTCATAAGGGATATGGTCTTCCCTTCCTTGCTTCCCAAGCTTGGCATGGAGTATTTCCAAGCTGAATAACCAGTGGGATAATGTGGAGATGCACTAGATCTTACTGCCTCGTTACAACCCCTCTGGTAAACCTTATCGGACAAATCGTAGTAGGTAAAAGAGTAAAGCTCATTCTAATGACTTAGGGGTGTTTTCACATTTGTGAGATTGTGAAGACACAATGTCCATGATTCCCAAATCAGGTTCAAGTCAAAGAGCTTCAAAGGTGGTTTAGAAGCTCTCACATGATCAAGATGGCGGGGTGAGCTCAAGCTTCATCCATGGATGTCTTCTTCATATTTCACGGCTAGTCGGCTTATGGAAATGGTCAGACGTGGACTCGAATTAGGTTTAGTGTCTGGATGTATAGAGAATCCTGTGGGGACCCAATCCTTTGTATATGCGCGCTTCAGTCCTTCTTTCATACGCGCCTGGGCTGGCGGCCTATCATCCCTTCCCACTTCTAGAATTATCATCCTCAAAACATGCCCACGCCCTATATAGAAACGAAATAACCTAGCTGGTTACTTCTTCTTCAAGGGTTGATCCGGATATGGAGCTGAGAATTGGAGAGGTTCTTAGTCTAATCTTAAGCTGAATAATGGATTGAAGCAGAGGTTTACTGCTAGGAAACCTAGAGAGATGCTCGATCTAGGTTCCAACAATGGAGTGAAGGTGGATTGATGTGGTGAACCACAAAAATTGTGAAAGCTTCTTGATACAACCAGAACTTCAACACCGAGCTAGGCCTGTCGGTGTGGAGGCTTTTGGCTCGGATAACTCAAGAACAAGAAAGAAGAAAAACTCTTCCGCATTTGATTTTTAGTTTAACTCTAATCCTAATTACTGTCTTTTTAAGTCCCTTATATATGAAAAAGCCTTAAGTCTGAAGTTTCCTTATTACACAAATGGCCCAAAGGACCAACATATACCTAAGTTGGACCCCCAAAGAATATATTAAATACTTTGGGAAATAAATAGAAAGAAAATAAAGACTTATTAGCTGAATGTCTTCTTAAGGGATATGGTCTTCCCTTCCTTGCTTCCCAAGCTTGGCATGGAGTATTTCCAAGCTGAATAACCAGTGGGATAAAGTGGAGATGAACTAGATCTTACTGCCTCGTTACAACCCCTCTGGTAAACCTTATCGGACAAATCGTAGTAGGTAAAAGAGTAAAGCTCCTTCTAATGACTTAGGGGTGTTTTCACACTTGTGTGATTGTGAAGACACAATGTCCATGATTCCCAAATCAGGTTCAAGTCAAAGAGCTTCAAAGGTGGTTTAGAAGCTCTCACATGATCCAGATGGCGGGGTGAGCTCAAGCTTCATCCATGGATGTCTTCTTCATATTTCACGGCTAGTCGGCTTATGGAAATGGTCAGACGTGGACTCGAATTAGGTTTAGTGTCTGGATGTATAGAGAATCCTGTGGGGACCCAATCCCTTGTATATGCGCGCTTCAGTCCTTCTTTCATACGCGCCTGGGCTGGCGGCCTATCATCCCTTCCCACTTCTAGAATTATCATCCTCAAAACATGCCCACACCCTATATAGAAACGAAATAACCTAGCTGGTTACTTCTTCTTCAAGGGTTGATCCGGATATGGAGCTGAGAATTGGAGAGGTTCTTAGTCTAATCTTAAGCTGAATAATGGATTGAAGCAGAGGTTTACTGCTAGGAAACCTAGAGAGATGCTCGATCTAGGTTCCAACAATGGAGTGAAGGTGGATTGATGTGGTGAACCACAAAAATTGTGAAAGCTTCTTGATACAACCAGAACTTCAACACCGAGCTTGGCCTCTCGGTGTGGAGGCTTTTGGCTCGGATAACTCAAGAACAAGAAAGAAGAAAAACTCTTCCGCATTTGATTTTTAGTTCAAATCTAATCCTAATTACTGTCTTTTTAAGTCCTTTATATAAGAAAAAGCCTTAAGTCTGAAGTTTTCTTATTACACAAATGGCCCAAAGGACCAACATATACCTAAGTTGGACCCCGAAAGAATATATTAAATACTTTGGGAAATAAATAGAAAGAAAATGAAGACTTATTAGCTGAATGTCTTCATAAGGGATAGGGTCTTCCCTTCCTTGCTTCCCAAGCTTGGCATGGAGTATTTCCAAGCTGAATAACCAGTGGGATAATGTGGAGATGCACTAGATCTTACTGCCTCGTTACAACCCCTCTGGTAAACCTTATCGGACAAATCGTAGTAGGTAAAAGAGTAAAGCTCATTCTAATGACTTAGGGGTGTTTTCACACTTGTGTGATTGTGAAGACACAATGTCCATGATTCCCAAATCAGGTTCAAGTCAAAGAGCTTCAAAGGTGGTTTAGAAGCTCTCACATGATCAAGATGGCGGGGTGAGCTCAAGCTTCATCCATGGATGTCTTCTTCATATTTCACGGCTAGTCGGCTTATGGAAATGGTCAGACGTGGACTCGAATTAGGTTTAGTGTCTGGATGTATAGAGAATCCTGTGGGGACCCAATCCCTTGTATATGCGCGCTTCAGTCCTTCTTTCATACGCGCCTGGGCTGGCGGCCTATCATCCCTTCCCACTTCTAGAATTATCATCCTCAAAACATGCCCACACCCTATATAGAAACGAAATAACCTAGCTGGTTACTTCTTCTTCAAGGGTTGATCCGGATATGGAGCTGAGAATTGGAGAGGTTCTTAGTCTAATCTTAAGCTGAATAATGGATTGAAGCAGAGGTTTACTAGTAGGAAACCTAGAGAGATGCTCGATCTAGGTTCCAACAATGGAGTGAAGGTGGATTGATGTGGTGAACCACAAAAATTGTGAAAGCTTCTTGATACAACCAGAACTTCAACACCGAGCTAGGCCTGTCGGTGTGGAGGCTTTTGGCTCGGATAACTCAAGAACAAGAAAGTAGAAAAACTCTTCCGCATTTGATTTTTAGTTTAACTCTAATCCTAATTACTGTCTTTTTAAGTCCCTTATATATGAAAAAGCCTTAAGTCTGAAGTTTCCTTATTACACAAATGGCCCAAAGGACTAACATATACCTAAGTTGGACCCCCAAAGAATATATTAAATACTTTGGGAAATAAATAGAAAAAAAATAAAGACTTATTAGCTGAATGTCTTCATAAGGGATAGGGTCTTCCTTTCCTTGCTTCCCAAGCTTGGCATGGAGTATTTCCAAGCTGAATAACCAGTGGGATAATGTGGAGATGCACTAGATCTTACTGCCTCGTTACAACCCCTCTGGTAAACCTTATCGGACAAATCGTAGTACGTAAAAGAGTAAAGCTCCTTCTAATGACTTAGGGGTGTTTTCACACTTGTGTGATTGTGAAGACACAATGTCCATGATTCCCAAATCAGGTTCAAGTCTAAAAGCTTCAAAGGTGGTTTAGAAGCTCTCACATGATCAAGATGGCGGGGTGAGCTCAAGCTTCATCCATGGATGTCTTCTTCATATTTCACGGCTAGTCGGCTTATGAAAATGGTCAGACGTGGACTCGAATTAGGTTTAGTGTCTCGATGTATAGAGAATCCTGTGGGGACCCAATCCCTTGTATATGCGCGCTTCAGTCCTTCTTTCATACGCGCCTGGGCTGGCGGCCTATCATCCCTTCCCACTTCTAGAATTATCATCCTCAAAACATGCCCACACCCTATATAGAAACGAAATAACCTAGCTGGTTACTTCTTCTTCAAGGGTTGATCCGGATATGGAGCTGAGAATTGGAGAGGTTCTTAGTCTAATCTTAAGCTGAATAATGGATTGAAGCAGAGGTTTACTGCTAGGAAACCTAGAGAGATGCTCGATCTAGGTTCCAACAATGGAGTGAAGGTGGATTGATGTGGTGAACCACAAAAATTGTGAAAGCTTCTTGATACAACCAGAACTTCAACACCGAGCTTGGCCTCTCGGTGTGGAGGCTTTTGGCTCGGATAACTCAAGAACAAGAAAGAAGAAAAACTCTTCCGCATTTGATTTTTAGTTCAAATGTAATCCTAATTACTGTCTTTTTAAGTCCTTTATATATGAAAAAGCCTTAAGTCTGAAGTTTCCTTATTACACAAATGGCCCAAAGGACCAACATATACCTAAGTTGGACCCCGAAAGAATATATTAAATACTTTGGGAAATAAATAGAAAGAAAATGAAGACTTATTAGCTGAATGTCTTCATAAGGGATAGGGTCTTCCCTTCCTTGCTTCCCAAGCTTGGCATGGAGTATTTCCAAGCTGAATAACCAGTGGGATAATGTGGAGATGCACTAGATCTTACTGCCTCGTTACAACCCCTCTGGTAAACCTTATCGGACAAATCGTAGTAGGTAAAAGAGTAAAGCTCATTCTAATGACTTAGGGGTGTTTTCACACTTGTGTGATTGTGAAGACACAATGTCCATGATTCCCAAATTAGGTTCAAGTCAAAGAGCTTCAAAGGTGGTTTAGAAGCTCTCACATGATCAAGATGGCGGGGTGAGCTCAAGCTTCATCCATGGATGTCTTCTTCATATTTCACGGCTAGTCGGCTTATGGAAATGGTCAGACGTGGACTCGAATTAGGTTTAGTGTCTAGATGTATAGAGAATCCTGTGGGGACCCAATCCCTTGTATATGCGCGCTTCAGTCCTTCTTTCATACGCGCCTGGGCTGGCGGCCTATCATCCCTTCCCACTTCTAGAATTATCATCCTCAAAACATGCCCACGCCCTATATAGAAACGAAATAACCTAGCTGGTTACTTCTTCTTCAAGGGTTGATCCGGATATGGAGCTGAGAATTGGAGAGGTTCTTAGTCTAATCTTAAGCTGAATAATGGATTGAAGCAGAGGTTTACTGCTAGGAAACCTAGAGAGATGCTCGATCTAGGTTCCAACAATGGAGTGAAGGTGGATTGATGTGGTGAACCACAAAAATTGTGAAAGCTTCTTGATACAACCAGAACTTCAACACCGAGCTAGGCCTGTCGGTGTGGAGGCTTTTGGCTCGGATAACTCAAGAACAAGAAAGTAGAAAAACTCTTCCGCATTTGATTTTTAGTTTAACTCTAATCCTAATTACTGTCTTTTTAAGTCCCTTATATATGAAAAAGCCTTAAGTCTGAAGTTTCCTTATTACACAAATGGCCCAAAGGACCAACATATACCTAAGTTGGACCCCCAGAGAATATATTAAATATTTTGGGAAATAAATAGAAAAAAAATAAAGACTTATTAGCTGAATGTCTTCATAAGGGATAGGGTCTTCCTTTCCTTGCTTCCCAAGCTTGGCATGGAGTATTTCCAAGCTGAATAACCAGTGGGATAATGTGGAGATGCACTAGATCTTACTGCCTCGTTACAACCCCTCTGGTAAACCTTATCGGACAAATCGTAGTACGTAAAAGAGTAAAGCTCCTTCTAATGACTTAGGAGTGTTTTCACACTTGTGTGATTGTGAAGACACAATGTCCATGATTCCCAAATCAGGTTCAAGTCAAAGAGCTTCAAAGGTGGTTTAGAAGCTCTCACATGATCAAGATGGCGGGGTGAGCTCAAGCTTCATCCATGGATGTCTTCTTCATATTTCACGGCTAGTTGGCTTATGAAAATGGTCAGACGTGGACTCGAATTAGGTTTAGTGTCTCGATGTATAGAGAATCCTGTGGGGACCCAATCCCTTGTATATGCGCGCTTCAGTCCTTCTTTCATACGCGCCTGGGCTGGCGGCCTAACATCCCTTCCCACTTCTAGAATTATCATCCTCAAAACATGCCCACACCCTATATAGAAACGAAATAACCTAGCTGGTTACTTCTTCTTCAAGGGTTGATCCGGATATGGAGCTGAGAATTGGAGAGGTTCTTAGTCTAATCTTAAGCTGAATAATGGATTGAAGCAGAGGTTTACTGCTAGGAAACCTAGAGAGATGCTCGATCTAGGTTCCAACAATGGAGTGAAGGTGGATTGATGTGGTGAACCACAAAAATTGTGAAAGCTTCTTGATACAACCAGAACTTCAACACCGAGCTTGGCCTCTCGGTGTGGAGGCTTTTGGCTCGGATAACTCAAGAACAAGAAAGAAGAAAAACTCTTCCGCATTTGATTTTTAGTTCAAATCTAATCCTAATTACTGTCTTTTTAAGTCCTTTATATATGAAAAAGCCTTAAGTCTGAAGTTTTCTTATTACACAAATGGCCCAAAGGACCAACATATACCTAAGTTGGACCCCCAAAGAATATATTAAATACATTGAGAAATAAATAGAAAGAAAATGAAGACTTATTAGCTGAATGTCTTCATAAGGGATATGGTCTTCCCTTCCTTGCTTCTCAAGCTTGGCATGGAGTATTTCCAAGCTGAATAACCAGTGGGATAATGTGGAGATGCACTAGATCTTACTGCCTCGTTACAACCCCTCTGGTAAACCTTATCGGACAAATCGTAGTAGGTAAAAGAGTAAAGCTCATTCTAATGACTTAGGGGTGTTTTCACATTTGTGAGATTGTGAAGACACAATGTCCATGATTCCCAAATCAGGTTCAAGTCAAAGAGCTTCAAAGGTGGTTTAGAAGCTCTCACATGATCAAGATGGCGGGGTGAGCTCAAGCTTCATCCATGGATGTCTTCTTCATATTTCACGGCTAGTCGGCTTATGGAAATGGTCAGACGTGGACTCGAATTAGGTTTAGTGTCTGGATGTATAGAGAATCCTGTGGGGACCCAATCCTTTGTATATGCGCGCTTCAGTCCTTCTTTCATACGCGCCTGGGCTGGCGGCCTATCATCCCTTCCCACTTCTAGAATTATCATCCTCAAAACATGCCCACGCCCTATATAGAAACGAAATAACCTAGCTGGTTACTTCTTCTTCAAGGGTTGATCCGGATATGGAGCTGAGAATTGGAGAGGTTCTTAGTCTAATCTTAAGCTGAATAATGGATTGAAGCAGAGGTTTACTGCTAGGAAACCTAGAGAGATGCTCGATCTAGGTTCCAACAATGGAGTGAAGGTGGATTGATGTGGTGAACCACAAAAATTGTGAAAGCTTCTTGATACAACCAGAACTTCAACACCGAGCTAGGCCTGTCGGTGTGGAGGCTTTTGGCTCGGATAACTCAAGAACAAGAAAGAAGAAAAACTCTTCCGCATTTGATTTTTAGTTTAACTCTAATCCTAATTACTGTCTTTTTAAGTCCCTTATATATGAAAAAGCCTTAAGTCTGAAGTTTCCTTATTACACAAATGGCCCAAAGGACCAACATATACCTAAGTTGGACCCCCAAAGAATATATTAAATACTTTGGGAAATAAATAGAAAGAAAATAAAGACTTATTAGCTGAATGTCTTCTTAAGGGATATGGTCTTCCCTTCCTTGCTTCCCAAGCTTGGCATGGAGTATTTCCAAGCTGAATAACCAGTGGGATAAAGTGGAGATGAACTAGATCTTACTGCCTCGTTACAACCCCTCTGGTAAACCTTATCGGACAAATCGTAGTAGGTAAAAGAGTAAAGCTCCTTCTAATGACTTAGGGGTGTTTTCACACTTGTGTGATTGTGAAGACACAATGTCCATGATTCCCAAATCAGGTTCAAGTCAAAGAGCTTCAAAGGTGGTTTAGAAGCTCTCACATGATCCAGATGGCGGGGTGAGCTCAAGCTTCATCCATGGATGTCTTCTTCATATTTCACGGCTAGTCGGCTTATGGAAATGGTCAGACGTGGACTCGAATTAGGTTTAGTGTCTCGATGTATAGAGAATCCTGTGGGGACCCAATCCCTTGTATATGCGCGCTTCAGTCCTTCTTTCATACGCGCCTGGGCTGGCGGCCTATCATCCCTTCCCACTTCTAGAATTATCATCCTCAAAACATGCCCACACCCTATATAGAAACGAAATAACCTAGCTGGTTACTTCTTCTTCAAGGGTTGATCCGGATATGGAGCTGAGAATTGGAGAGGTTCTTAGTCTAATCTTAAGCTGAATAATGGATTGAAGCAGAGGTTTACTGCTAGGAAACCTAGAGAGATGCTCGATCTAGGTTCCAACAATGGAGTGAAGGTGGATTGATGTGGTGAACCACAAAAATTGTGAAAGCTTCTTGATACAACCAGAACTTCAACACCGAGCTTGGCCTCTCAGTGTGGAGGCTTTTGGCTCGGATAACTCAAGAACAAGAAAGAAGAAAAACTCTTCCGCATTTGATTTTTAGTTCAAATCAAATCCTAATTACTGTCTTTTTAAGTCCTTTATATAAGAAAAAGCCTTAAGTCTGAAGTTTTCTTATTACACAAATGGCCCAAAGGACCAACATATACCTAAGTTGGACCCCGAAAGAATATATTAAATACTTTGGGAAATAAATAGAAAGAAAATGAAGACTTATTAGCTGAATGTCTTCATAAGGGATAGGGTCTTCCCTTCCTTGCTTCCCAAGCTTGGCATGGAGTATTTCCAAGCTGAATAACCAGTGGGATAATGTGGAGATGCACTAGATCTTACTGCCTCGTTACAACCCCTCTGGTAAACCTTATCGGACAAATCGTAGTAGGTAAAAGAGTAAAGCTCATTCTAATGACTTAGGGGTGTTTTCACACTTGTGTGATTGTGAAGACACAATGTCCATGATTCCCAAATCAGGTTCAAGTCAAAGAGCTTCAAAGGTGGTTTAGAAGCTCTCACATGATCAAGATGGCGGGGTGAGCTCAAGCTTCATCCATGGATGTCTTCTTCATATTTCACGGCTAGTCGGCTTATGGAAATGGTCAGACGTGGACTCGAATTAGGTTTAGTGTCTGGATGTATAGAGAATCCTGTGGGGACCCAATCCCTTGTATATGCGCGCTTCAGTCCTTCTTTCATACGCGCCTGGGCTGGCGGCCTATCATCCCTTCCCACTTCTAGAATTATCATCCTCAAAACATGCCCACACCCTATATAGAAACGAAATAACCTAGCTGGTTACTTCTTCTTCAAGGGTTGATCCGGATATGGAGCTGAGAATTGGAGAGGTTCTTAGTCTAATCTTAAGCTGAATAATGGATTGAAGCAGAGGTTTACTAGTAGGAAACCTAGAGAGATGCTCGATCTAGGTTCCAACAATGGAGTGAAGGTGGATTGATGTGGTGAACCACAAAAATTGTGAAAGCTTCTTGATACAACCAGAACTTCAACACCGAGCTAGGCCTGTCGGTGTGGAGGCTTTTGGCTCGGATAACTCAAGAACAAGAAAGTAGAAAAACTCTTCCGCATTTGATTTTTAGTTTAACTCTAATCCTAATTACTGTCTTTTTAAGTCCCTTATATATGAAAAAGCCTTAAGTCTGAAGTTTCCTTATTACACAAATGGCCCAAAGGACCAACATATACCTAAGTTGGACCCCCAAAGAATATATTAAATACTTTGGGAAATAAATAGAAAAAAAATAAAGACTTATTAGCTGAATGTCTTCATAAGGGATAGGGTCTTCCTTTCCTTGCTTCCCAAGCTTGGCATGGAGTATTTCCAAGCTGAATAACCAGTGGGATAATGTGGAGATGCACTAGATCTTACTGCCTCGTTACAACCCCTCTGGTAAACCTTATCGGACAAATCGTAGTACGTAAAAGAGTAAAGCTCCTTCTAATGACTTAGGGGTGTTTTCACACTTGTGTGATTGTGAAGACACAATGTCCATGATTCCCAAATCAGGTTCAAGTCTAAGAGCTTCAAAGGTGGTTTAGAAGCTCTCACATGATCAAGATGGCGGGGTGAGCTCAAGCTTCATCCATGGATGTCTTCTTCATATTTCACGGCTAGTCGGCTTATGAAAATGGTCAGACGTGGACTCGAATTAGGTTTAGTGTCTCGATGTATAGAGAATCCTGTGGGGACCCAATCCCTTGTATATGCGCGCTTCAGTCCTTCTTTCATACGCGCCTGGGCTGGCGGCCTATCATCCCTTCCCACTTCTAGAATTATCATCCTCAAAACATGCCCACACCCTATATAGAAACGAAATAACCTAGCTGGTTACTTCTTCTTCAAGGGTTGATCCGGATATGGAGCTGAGAATTGGAGAGGTTCTTAGTCTAATCTTAAGCTGAATAATGGATTGAAGCAGAGGTTTACTGCTAGGAAACCTAGAGAGATGCTCGATCTAGGTTCCAACAATGGAGTGAAGGTGGATTGATGTGGTGAACCACAAAAATTGTGAAAGCTTCTTGATACAACCAGAACTTCAACACCGAGCTTGGCCTCTCGGTGTGGAGGCTTTTGGCTCGGATAACTCAAGAACAAGAAAGAAGAAAAACTCTTCCGCATTTGATTTTTAGTTCAAATCTAATCCTAATTACTGTCTTTTTAAGTCCTTTATATATGAAAAAGCCTTAAGTCTGAAGTTTCCTTATTACACAAATGGCCCAAAGGACCAACATATACCTAAGTTGGACCCCGAAAGAATATATTAAATACTTTGGGAAATAAATAGAAAGAAAATGAAGACTTATTAGCTGAATGTCTTCATAAGGGATAGGGTCTTCCCTTCCTTGCTTCCCAAGCTTGGCATGGAGTATTTCCAAGCTGAATAACCAGTGGGATAATGTGGAGATGCACTAGATCTTACTGCCTCGTTAAAACCCCTCTGGTAAACCTTATCGGACAAATCGTAGTAGGTAAAAGAGTAAAGCTCATTCTAATGACTTAGGGGTGTTTTCACACTTGTGTGATTGTGAAGACACAATGTCCATGATTCCCAAATTAGGTTCAAGTCAAAGAGCTTCAAAGGTGGTTTAGAAGCTCTCACATGATCAAGATGGCGGGGTGAGCTCAAGCTTCATCCATGGATGTCTTCTTCATATTTCACGGCTAGTCGGCTTATGGAAATGGTCAGACGTGGACTCGAATTAGGTTTAGTGTCTAGATGTATAGAGAATCCTGTGGGGACCCAATCCCTTGTATATGCGCGCTTCAGTCCTTCTTTCATACGCGCCTGGGCTGGCGGCCTATCATCCCTTCCCA
The DNA here is from genome assembly GCA_963922655.1 of Cardamine chenopodiifolia. Classification (NCBI taxonomy): domain Eukaryota; kingdom Viridiplantae; phylum Streptophyta; class Magnoliopsida; order Brassicales; family Brassicaceae; genus Cardamine; species Cardamine chenopodiifolia. The sequence goes on along the minus strand of OZ000486.1, from coordinate 7,442,138 downwards.
CTTCTAGAATTATCATCCTCAAAACATGCCCACGCCCTATATAGAAACGAAATAACCTAGCTGGTTACTTCTTCTTCAAGGGTTGATCCGGATATGGAGCTGAGAATTGGAGAGGTTCTTAGTCTAATCTTAAGCTGAATAATGGATTGAAGCAGAGGTTTACTGCTAGGAAACCTAGAGAGATGCTCGATCTAGGTTCCAACAATGGAGTGAAGGTGGATTGATGTGGTGAACCACAAAAATTGTGAAAGCTTCTTGATACAACCAGAACTTCAACACCGAGCTAGGCCTGTCGGTGTGGAGGCTTTTGGCTCGGATAACTCAAGAACAAGAAAGTAGAAAAACTCTTCCGCATTTGATTTTTAGTTTAACTCTAATCCTAATTACTGTCTTTTTAAGTCCCTTATATATGAAAAAGCCTTAAGTCTGAAGTTTCCTTATTACACAAATGGCCCAAAGGACCAACATATACCTAAGTTGGACCCCCAAAGAATATATTAAATATTTTGGGAAATAAATAGAAAAAAAATAAAGACTTATTAGCTGAATGTCTTCATAAGGGATAGGGTCTTCCTTTCCTTGCTTCCCAAGCTTGGCATGGAGTATTTCCAAGCTGAATAACCAGTGGGATAATGTGGAGATGCACTAGATCTTACTGCCTCGTTACAACCCCTCTGGTAAACCTTATCGGACAAATCGTAGTACGTAAAAGAGTAAAGCTCCTTCTAATGACTTAGGAGTGTTTTCACACTTGTGTGATTGTGAAGACACAATGTCCATGATTCCCAAATCAGGTTCAAGTCAAAGAGCTTCAAAGGTGGTTTAGAAGCTCTCACATGATCAAGATGGCGGGGTGAGCTCAAGCTTCATCCATGGATGTCTTCTTCATATTTCACGGCTAGTTGGCTTATGAAAATGGTCAGACGTGGACTCGAATTAGGTTTAGTGTCTCGATGTATAGAGAATCCTGTGGGGACCCAATCCCTTGTATATGCGCGCTTCAGTCCTTCTTTCATACGCGCCTGGGCTGGCGGCCTATCATCCCTTCCCACTTCTAGAATTATCATCCTCAAAACATGCCCACACCCTATATAGAAACGAAATAACCTAGCTGGTTACTTCTTCTTCAAGGGTTGATCCGGATATGGAGCTGAGAATTGGAGAGGTTCTTAGTCTAATCTTAAGCTGAATAATGGATTGAAGCAGAGGTTTACTGCTAGGAAACCTAGAGAGATGCTCGATCTAGGTTCCAACAATGGAGTGAAGGTGGATTGATGTGGTGAACCACAAAAATTGTGAAAGCTTCTTGATACAACCAGAACTTCAACACCGAGCTTGGCCTCTCGGTGTGGAGGCTTTTGGCTCGGATAACTCAAGAACAAGAAAGAAGAAAAACTCTTCCGCATTTGATTTTTAGTTCAAATCTAATCCTAATTACTGTCTTTTTAAGTCCTTTATATATGAAAAAGCCTTAAGTCTGAAGTTTTCTTATTACACAAATGGCCCAAAGGACCAACATATACCTAAGTTGGACCCCGAAAGAATATATTAAATACTTTGGGAAATAAATAGAAAGAAAATGAAGACTTATTAGCTGAATGTCTTCATAAGGGATAGGGTCTTCCCTTCCTTGCTTCCCAAGCTTGGCATGGAGTATTTCCAAGCTGAATAACCAGTGGGATAATGTGGAGATGCACTAGATCTTACTGCCTCGTTACAACCCCTCTGGTAAACCTTATCGGACAAATCGTAGTAGGTAAAAGAGTAAAGCTCATTCTAATGACTTAGGGGTGTTTTCACATTTGTGAGATTGTGAAGACACAATGTCCATGATTCCCAAATCAGGTTCAAGTCAAAGAGCTTCAAAGGTGGTTTAGAAGCTCTCACATGATCAAGATGGCGGGGTGAGCTCAAGCTTCATCCATGGATGTCTTCTTCATATTTCACGGCTAGTCGGCTTATGGAAATGGTCAGACGTGGACTCGAATTAGGTTTAGTGTCTGGATGTATAGAGAATCCTGTGGGGACCCAATCCTTTGTATATGCGCGCTTCAGTCCTTCTTTCATACGCGCCTGGGCTGGCGGCCTATCATCCCTTCCCACTTCTAGAATTATCATCCTCAAAACATGGCCACGCCCTATATAGAAACGAAATAACCTAGCTGGTTACTTCTTCTTCAAGGGTTGATCCGGATATGGAGCTGAGAATTGGAGAGGTTCTTAGTCTAATCTTAAGCTGAATAATGGATTGAAGCAGAGGTTTACTGCTAGGAAACCTAGAGAGATGCTCGATCTAGGTTCCAACAATGGAGTGAAGGTGGATTGATGTGGTGAACCACAAAAATTGTGAAAGCTTCTTGATACAACCAGAACTTCAACACCGAGCTAGGCCTGTCGGTGTGGAGGCTTTTGGCTCGGATAACTCAAGAACAAGAAAGAAGAAAAACTCTTCCGCATTTGATTTTTAGTTTAACTCTAATCCTAATTACTGTCTTTTTAAGTCCCTTATATATGAAAAAGCCTTAAGTCTGAAGTTTCCTTATTACACAAATGGCCCAAAGGACCAACATATACCTAAGTTGGACCCCCAAAGAATATATTAAATACTTTGGGAAATAAATAGAAAGAAAATAAAGACTTATTAGCTGAATGTCTTCTTAAGGGATATGGTCTTCCCTTCCTTGCTTCCCAAGCTTGGCATGGAGTATTTCCAAGCTGAATAACCAGTGGGATAAAGTGGAGATGAACTAGATCTTACTGCCTCGTTACAACCCCTCTGGTAAACCTTATCGGACAAATCGTAGTAGGTAAAAGAGTAAAGCTCCTTCTACTGACTTAGGGGTGTTTTCACACTTGTGTGATTGTGAAGACACAATGTCCATGATTCCCAAATCAGGTTCAAGTCAAAGAGCTTCAAAGGTGGTTTAGAAGCTCTCACATGATCCAGATGGCGGGGTGAGCTCAAGCTTCATCCATGGATGTCTTCTTCATATTTCACGGATAGTCGGTTTCTGGAGATGGTCAGACGTGGACTCGAATTAGGTTTAGTGTCTGGCTTTATAGAGAATCCTCTGGGGACCCAATCCCTTGTATATGCGCGCTTCAGTCCTTCTTTCGTATGCGCCTGGGCTGGCGGCCTATCATCCCTTCCTACTTCTAGAATTATCATCCTCAAAACATGCCCACGCCCTATATAGAAACGAAATAACCTAGCTGGTTGCTTCTTCTTCAAGGGTTGATCCGGATATGGAGCTGAGAATTGGAGAGGTTCTCACTCTAATCTTAAGCTGAATAATGGATTGAAGCAGAGGTTTACTGCTAGGAAACCTAGAGAGATGCTCAATCTAGGTTCCAACAATGGAGTGAAGGTGGATTGATGTGGTGAACCACAAAAATTGTGAAAGCTTCTTGATACAACCAGAACTTCAACACCGAGCTAGGCCTCTCGGTGTGGAGGCTTTTGGCTCGGATAACTCAAGAACAAGATGTTGAATAATGAGAGAATACATTAGCTTAAGACCCAAAGAAGAGAAGAGGCCTTATTCAACATATGCAAGCCCATTAAGAAGTCTTCTAGAAGGGTGAAGACTTTGGGTGCACAAGTGGGTGTCTCGGGAAGTGTGAAAAGGAAGGAGATGTGTTTGAATTTCAAATAAGAGATTGGAGGGAAATTGAATGTTGTGAAACCCTTCTTCACCTCCTAATTTCGTGGCTTTCCTCTATATATACATGTTGTACACCCTTTGTAACACTCACTCAATTCTAATGGAAACTTCTCTTTATCTCTCATTCTATTGTTTCTCTTTCAAGCACTCTCAAACTCTCTAATCTTCTATTCCGCAAATTCAACATGGTATCAGAGCAAGGTTCTTAACTAAATCAAGCTCTTGTTATCCCATTTTCAAATCTCTTCCTTTAAAATTCTGGGAATACTCTTTGTCAATCCTTTTTCACTCTGAGACTTAGTCCTCAAAGTCATTGACTCTTGAGTTGTGAAAAGGCTGAAAAAGTGTATTTCTTGAAGGTTTTCTAAAATTTTCTTTTTCACTCTAAAATTCTGGGAATACTCTTTGTCAATCCTTTTTCACTCTGAGACTTAGTCCTCAAAGTCATTGACTCTTGAGTTGTGAAAAGGCTGAAAAAGTGTATTTCTTGAAGGTTCTCTAAAATTTTCTTTTTTACTCTAAAATTCTGGGAATACTCTTTGTCAATCCTTTTTCACTCTGAGACTTAGTCCTCAAAGTCATTGACTCTTGAGTTGTGAAAAGGCTGGAAAAGTGTATTTCTTGAAGCTTCTCTAATATTTTCTTGAGAAAATCTCTTAATCCTCTGGTTAATAGAATTATCCGGTGAATAAATCTTGAAACACCATGGAAAATTCTAAACCAATTGTTATTCCAGTCATCTTGAAGGGTGTCAACTATTTGCTGTGGTCAAGAATGATAAGAACAGCCCTATGTGGTCGTGGGCTTTGGAGCCATGTCTTGAAAGGCCAAGATCCAAAAGATGGAGAAGAAGCCATCGGTAATTATGAAGATAAGTGGTTCCAAGAGGACCAAATGGTGCTCGGAATCATCCAGAACTCTCTTGAAGCATCCATCCTTGAAGCCTACTCCTACTGTGAAAATGCAAAGGAATTATGGGATACTCTTCAAACCGTGTATGGGAATACTTCAAACTTGAGCAGAATCTATGAAGTCAAGAAAGCTATCAATGATCTAAGCCAAGAAGATTTGGAGTTTACAAAGCACTTTGGCAAATTCAGATCATTGTGGGCTGAACTAGAAATGTTAAGGCCAAGCACGATTGATCCTTTGGTGTTAAATGAGAGGCGCGAACAAGACAAGGTCTTTGGTCTGCTATTGACCTTAAATCCAACTTACAAGGATCTCATTAAGCACCTCCTTAGGGCAGACAATCTTCCCAGCCTAGATGAAGTGTGCTCCAAGATACAAAAGGAGCAAGGATCTCATGGTCTATTTGGGGGAAAGGGAGAGCTGGTTATGGCTAACAAAGTAGAGCTGGGAGACGCCAACAAAGGATTTTACAAACCGTTGGGATCAAACCAGAACAAGAAAGTGGGATCAAATGCAATTTGTGAGCATTGCAAGAAAGAGGGGCACACAAAGGAAAAATGCTGGAAGCTCCATCCTCATCTAAAACCAAGCTGGTGGAAGGAACCAAGAGCTAATGTCTCCCAAGAAGTGGCTGGGAATCAGGCTGGGACATCCAAGAGGGCTGAAGAAGGAGAAATGAGAGCTTTGGTGCCATATCAACAAGAATCTGAATTTGTGAGGAAATCAGATTTGGAAGCTCTCATCAAAGCCTTGAAAGAGGCTGGTAGGTCTGGTATGGTTTCTGGAAACTCTCTTCATGCTCAAAACATTTCAAAGCCTTTGATTGTAGATTCTGGTGCATCACATCATATGATAAGTGATGCACATCTAATGAGTAACATAAAACCGGCTGTAGGTAATGTCATTATAGCAAATGGAGATAGTATTCCAATTGATGGAGTAGAAAATCTTAGGTTATTTGGAAAAGATTCAAACGCTTTCTACATGCCTAAGTTTACTTCAAATTTGTTATCCGTAAAGAAAGTTACATCTGATTTGAATTGTTATGCTATATTTGGTCCTAATGATGTACACTTTCAGGATATTGAGACCATGAATCTACTCGGAAAAGGAGTAGCAAAGGAGGAGCTGTATGTTCTTGAAAATAACAAGCCGGACTCCAATTTATTTTGTAGTTTTAGTCTGAATGTTTCTAATGTTAGTAGTTCAATTTGGCATGCAAGGCTAGGTCATCCGCACTCTAGAGCATTAGAACTATTGTTGCCTAGGATTTCTTTCAAAAATGATGAATGTGAAGCTTGTATACTTGGCAAACATTGTAAATCTGTGTTTTCCAAGTCTCCAACTATCTATGAAAAGTGTTTTGATTTAATTCATTCTGATGTTTGGACCTCACCATGTGAATCTAGAGAACATCATAAATACTTTGTCACCTTTATAGATGAAAAATCAAAATATACATGGCTAACACTTCTTCCATCCAAAGATAGAGTTCTAGAAGCATTTAGAAATTTTCAAGCATATGTGACTAACCATTATATTGCCAAGATTAAAATTTTTAGATCAGATAATGGTGGAGAGTACACAAGCCATGCCTTCAAACAACACTTAGCAAACCATGGGATAGTCCATCAAACCAGCTGCCCATACACTCCTCAGCAAAATGGAGTTGCTGAAAGAAAGAATAGGCACTTAATGGAAGTGGCCCGGTCTATGATGTTCCACACAAGTGTTCCCAAGAGATTTTGGGGAGATGCTGTGGTTTCAGCATGCTATTTGATCAACCGAATGCCAACAAAAATTTTGGATGATCACTCTCCATTTGAGGTATTAAACAACTCTAAACCCGCCATTAACCACTTACGTGTGTTTGGGTGTGTTTGTTTTGTATTAATCCCAGGAGAACAAAGAAACAAGTTGGAAGCTAAAAGTGTGAAGAGCATGTTCATTGGATACTCCACAACAGAAAAAGGTTACAAATGCTTTGTTCCGGAAACAAGGAAGATTCTAGTCTCAAGGGACGTGAAGTTTGTTGAAACGAAAGGGTTCTATGATGAGAAGAACTGGAAAGAATTGGAGAATCTATCATCCTCATCATCAGACCGAGCTAGCAATTTGAGAAAAATCTTGGAGAACCTTGGATTACATCAGCCAGAAGCTAGTATAAGCACATCTCAATCAAATGAAGAAACTATACCCTTTGATCCTGAGGGAGGCAATAAACAAGAGGATCCAGTAGTGGCTCAACAAGACTCAACAATTCATGATCAAAATGAATCAGAAGTTCGCAATGAAGTGGTTCATGATCAAAGTGAAGAGAGTCCGGAAAGTCAAGAAGAAGCTCAAACCTCAGATTCTGACTTTGAAGGGCCAGAACCTCAAGTTCAATATCAAGAAGGGGGTTTAAGGAGAAGTACAAGACAAAGGTTTGGACCAGAACATTGGAAGCAAACCCGAGTGTACTACAACAACAAGGCAGTTGCTCATCCCATTCAAGCTGTTTGCACTCTAGCTTATTTCCCATTGGAACATCAAGCCTACATGGGCAAGTTGGATGAAGCTGAGATTCCAACAACCTATGAAGAAGCCAAGAAGCTTAAAGTATGGAGAGATGCTGTTGGTGAAGAAAAGAAAGCTATGGAAATTAACCACACTTGGGATGAAGCTGAACTGCCAAAAGGGAAGAAGGCCGTAAGCTCTAGATGGATATTCACTATCAAGTATAGAAGTGATGGAGAAATAGAGCGTTACAAGGCTAGGCTGGTGGCTAGAGGATTCACTCAAACCTATGGAGAGGACTACCTTGACACATTTGCACCTGTGGCAAAACTTCATACGGTAAGAGTTATTTTATCCTTAGCTACTAACTTGAAATGGGATCTTTGGCAGATGGACGTCAAGAATGCATTCTTGCAAGGGGAACTAGAGGATGAAGTCTACATGACTCCACCACCAGGCTTGGAGGACTCAATTGCACCAGGAAAGGTGTTGAGACTCAAGAAAGCAATCTATGGACTGAAGCAATCTCCTCGAGCATGGTACCACAAGTTGAGTACAACACTCAAGAGTAAAGGCTTCAAGAAGTCCGAGGCAGATCATACACTTTTCACCTTGCAAAGCCAAGAAGGTATTGTAGTCATTCTCATTTATGTGGATGATATTATCATCTCTGGGAATGACAAGGTAGGTATTAAAGATACAAAAGCATATTTAAAATCTGTATTTGATATTAAAGATCTTGGAGAGTTGAAATATTTTCTAGGGATTGAAGTCTATAGGTCCAATGAAGGACTCTTCTTATCCCAAAGGAAGTACACTCTTGATCTATTGGCTGGGGCAGGAAAGCTAGGAGCCAAACCAGCAAAGACTCCCTTAGAAGAAAGATACAAAGTCATACGAGAGGGGGAGCTTGAAGATAAACCTTTTGAAGATGTCAAGCAATATCGGAGAATGGTTGGTAAGTTGATTTATCTTACCATAACTCGTCCTGATTTGTGTTTTGCTGTGAACCAGGTGAGCCAACATATGCAAGCTCCAAAAGTGCATCATTGGAACATGGTGGATCGGATCCTCAAATATCTCAAAGGAGCTCCAGGTCAAGGCATTTGGATGGGTTGCAACAAAAGCACAGAAATTGTGGGTTATTGTGATGCTGACTGGGCTGGAGACAAAACGGATAGAAGATCCACCACTGGGTATTGCACATTCATTGGAGGTAACCTGGTCACTTGGAAGAGCAAGAAACAAAAGGTTGTGTCATGTTCAAGTGCTGAAGCTGAGTATAGAGCAATGAGGAAGCTCACAAATGAGCTAACATGGCTGAAAGCTCTTCTCAAGGATTTGGGCATTGAATCGACAGATCCAATCACAATGCATTGTGACAACCAAGCTGCTATTCACATTGCGTCCAACTCAGTGTTCCATGAGAGGACAAAGCATATTGAAGTGGATTGTCACAAGGTGCGAGAGATGGTGGAGAAAAGGGTCATTCTTCCATGCTTTACAAGGAGTTCAGAACAATTGGCAGACATTTTTACCAAGGCAGCGAGTTTAAAAGTGTGTGAGTTCATCCATTCAAAGCTTGGACTCATAGATATGTCTCGGCCGTGATTTCCTTAGCCATGGAGTCCACACTCTTTTTCCCTTAGTATGGTTTTGTCCCATGAGGTTTTCCATACTAAGGTTTTTAATGAGGTGGGTCATCATGGTTCCAAGCTTAACCTTTGGTTTCTCTACGGTTAAGCTTGACGGGGAGTGTTGAATAATGAGAGAATACATTAGCTTAAGACCCAAAGAAGAGAAGAGGCCTTATTCAACATATGCAAGCCCATTAAGAAGTCTTCTAGAAGGGTGAAGACTTTGGGTGCACAAGTGGGTGTCTCGGGAAGTGTGAAAAGGAAGGAGATGTGTTTGAATTTCAAAAAAGAGATTGGAGGGAAATTGAATGTTGTGAAACCCTTCTTCACCTCCTAATTTCGTGGCTCTCCTCTATATATACATGTTGTACACCCTTTGTAACACTCACTCAATTCTAATGGAAACTTCTCTTTATCTCTCATTCTATTGTTTCTCTTTCAAGCACTCTCAAACTCTCTAATCTTCTATTCCGCAAATTCAACAGGAACCTATATCGAGCATCTCTCTAGGTTTCCTAGCAGTAAACCTCTGCTTCAATCCATTATTCATCTTAAGATTAGACTGAGAACCTCTCCAATTCTCAGCTCCATATCCGGATCAACCCTTGAAGAAGAAGCAACCAGCTAGGTTGTTTCGTTTCTATATAGGGTGTGGGCATGTTTTGAGGATGATGATTCTAGAAGTGGGAAGGGATGATAGGCCGCCAGCCCAGGCGCGTACGAAAGAAGGACTGAAGCGCGCATATACAAGGGATTGGGTCCCCACAGGATTCTCTATACAGCCAGACACTAAACCTAATTCGAGTCCAGGTCTGACCATATCCAGAAGCCGACTAGCCGTGAAATATGAAGAAGACATCCATGGATGAAGCTTGAGCTCACCCCGCCATCTGGATCATGTGAGAGCTTCTAAACCACCTTTGAAGCTCTTTGACTTGAACCTGATTTGGGAATCAAGGACATTGTGTCTTCACAATCACACAAGTGTGAAGACACCCCTAAGTCATTAGAAGGAGCTTTACTCTTTTACCTACTATGGTTTGTCCGATAAGGTTTACCAGAGGGGTTGTAACGAGGTAGTAAGATCTAGTGCATCTCCACTTTATCCCACTGGTTATTCAGCTTGGAAATACTCCATGCCAAGCTTGGGAAGCAAGGAAGAGAAGACCCAATCCCTTATGAAGACATTCCCTTTTGAAGACATTCAGCTAATAAGTCTTCATTTTCTTTTTATTTATTTCCCAAAGTATTTAATATATTCTTTGGGGGTCCAACTTAGGTATATGTTGGTCCTTTGGGCCATTTGTGTAATAAGGAAACTTCAAACTTAAGGCTTTTCATATATAAAGGACTTAAAAAGACTGTAATTAGGATTAGATCTGAACTAAAAATCAAATGCGAAAGAGTTTTTCTTCTTTCTTGTTCTTGAGTTATTCTACCCAAAAGCCTCCACACCGAGAGGCCTAGCTAGGTGTTGAAGTTCTGGTTGTATCAAGAAGCTTTCACAATTTTTATGGTTCACCACATCAATCCACCTTCACTCCATTGTTGGAACCTAGATCGAGCATCTCTCTAGGTTTCCTAGCACTAAACCTCTGCTTTAATCTATTATTCAGCTTAAGATTAGACTGAGAACCTCACCAATTCTCAGCTCCATATCCGGATCAACCCTTGAATGAGAAGCACCCTGCTAGGTTGTTTCGTTTCTATATAGGGTGTGGGCAAGTTTTGAGGATGATAATTCTAGAAGTGGGAAGGGATGATAGGCCGCCAGCCCAGGCGCGTACGAAAGAAGGACTGAAGCGCGCATATACAAGGGATTGGGTCCCCAAAGGATTCTCTACATAGCCAGACACTAAACCTAATTCGAGTCCACGTCTGAACATCTAAAGAAGCCCACTAGCCGTGAAATATGAAGAAGACATCCATGGATGAAGCTTGAGCTCACCCCGCCATCTGGATCATGTGAGAGCTTTTAAACCACCTTTGAAGCTCTTTGACTTGAACCTGATTTGGGAATCAAGGACATTGTGTCTTCACAATCACACAAGTGTGAAGACACCCCTAAGTCATTAGAAGGAGCTTTACTCTTTTACCTACTACGGTTTGTCCGATAAGGTTTACCAGAGGGGTTGTAACGAGGTAGTAAGATCTAGTGCATCTCCACTTTATCCCACTGGTTATTTAGCTTGGAAATACTCCATGCCAAGCTTGGGAAGCAAGGAAGAGAAGACCCAATCCCTTATGAAGACATTCCCTTATGAAGACATTCAGCTAATAAGTCTTCATTTTCTTTCTATTTATTTCCCAAAGTATTTAATATATTCTTTGGGCCATTTGTGTAATAAGGAAACTTCAGACTTAAGGCTTTTCATGTATAAGAGACTTAAAAAGACAATAATTAGGATTAGATTTAAACTAAAAATCAAATGCGGAAGAGTTTTTCTTTTTTCTTGTTCTTGAGTTATTCGAGCCAAAAGCCTCCACACCGAGAGGCCTAGCTCGGTGTTGAAGTTCTGGTTGTATCAAGAAGCTTTCACAAATTTTGTGGTTCACCACATGAATCCACCTTCACTCCATTGTTGGAACCTAGATCGAGCATCTCTCTAGGTTTCCTAGCAGTAAACCTCTGCTTCAATCCATTATTCATCTTAAGATTAGACTGAGAACCTCTCCAATTCTCAGCTCCATATCCGGATCAACCCTTGAAGAAGAAGCAACCAGCTAGGTTGTTTTGTTTCTATATAGGGTGTGGGCATGTTTTGAGGATGATGATTCTAGAAGTGGGAAGGGATGATAGGCCGCCAGCCCAGGCGCATACGAAAGAAGGACTGAAGAGCGCATATACAAGGGATTGGGTCCCCACAGGATTCTCTATACAGCCAGACACTAAACCTAATTCGAGTCCAGGTCTGACCATATCCAGAAGCCGACTAGCCGTGAAATATGAAGAAGACATCCATGGATAAAGCTTGAGCTCACCCCGCCATCTGGATCATGTGAGAGCTTCTAAACCACCTTTGAAGCTCTTTGACTTGAACCTGATTTGGGAATCAAGGACATTGTGTCTTCACAATCACACAAGTGTGAAGACACCCCTAAGTCATTAGAAGGAGCTTTACTCTTTTACCTACTACGGTTTGTCCGATAAGGTTTACCAGAGGGGTTGTAACGAGGCAGTAAGATCTAGTGCATCTCCACTTTATCCCACTGGTTATTCAGCTTGGAAATACTCCATGCCAAGCTTGGGAAGCAAGGAAGGGAAGACCCTATCCCTTATGAAGACATTCAGCTAATAATTCTTCATTTTCTTTCTATTTATTTCCCAGCGCCAGCTGAGGCGCGTACGAAAGAAGGACTGTAGCGCGCATATACAAGGGATGTAAGATTTTAGAGATTATAAATGAGAGATTTTGAGATAAGGTAGAAGGAAAACCATAGTAGAACATTAGAGAAGAATTTCTTATTGATCTTTGTGAATTACATAGCATATTTATAGGAGAATTACAAGGGAACCTAGGTTTAACTTTAATTTGAACCATCCAATAGGAGAGTAGTCTTGGGAGCGCCCTTGACCATGCCAGCCTGGTTCCAGCCCTTCCTTGACCAAATGGATAAGAAGGAAGACCAAGGACAAGCCCCAATGCACCTGGACGCTCTAGTGACTTGGTGCATGATCTGAACATTGCCCAGCTTCTAGAAGACTCTCGAAGACTCTCCAAGACTTCCTTAAACGTTCCGGAGGCTCCCTTAGGTCGTACGGTCTTGTACACCCAAATCCAACCATCTTCCCTAAGCTCCCTTGATGATATGCTTGATTAATACTCCCTCTCAAACATAGCCGGAGTGTCAGAATGAAGGCTAAGTTTGGGAACCGGGACTACCACCTCATTAAAAACCTTACCAACGAAAACCCAGTGGGACAAAACCTTGGTAAGGGAAAAAGAGCGTGGTCTTCCCGGAACAGGCAAGTATTATCAAGGATGAGTAAGGTCTACTAACCCAAGTTTGCTATGGATGTTGTTGCAAACTTTGAGGCTAGCAGCCTTGGTGAAGATGTCAGCCAGCTGGTCTTCACTCTTGGTGTACCATGGAAGTATCACTCCTTCTATGATCTTCTCTCTAACCTTGTGGCAGTCGATCTCAATGTGCTTGGTCCTCTCGTGAAATACTGGATTCGTTGCTATATGAATGGCTGCCTGATTGTCACAATGCATCGTGATAGGACTTGAAGTTTCTATGCCGAGATCTTTGAGAAGTGCTTTCAACCAAACTAATTCATTTGTGAGCTTCCTCATTGCTCTATATTCTCACTCTGCTCTCGAGCATGACACAACCTTCTGCTTCTTAGACTTCCAAGTCACTAGATTGCCTCCAATGAAAGTACAGTAGCCAGTTGTGGACTTTCTATCCATAGTGTCTCCAGCATAGTCTGCATCGCAATATCCAACTATCTCAGTGTTGCCATTCTTCCCCATCCAGATTCCTTGGCCTGGTGATCCTTTGATGTATCTCAAAATTCTTTCCACCATGTTCCAATGATGCACGGTTGGTTCCTTCATATGTTGGCTAACCTGATTCACAGCAAAACATAAGTCAGGCCGTGTAATAGTCAAGTAGATGAGCTTACCAACTAGGCGCCGATATTGTGTTGGGTCTTCAAATGGCTTGTCAAGCGGATCATCTTCTTTCTCCCCCTTTCTCTTGACCTTGTAGCCATCTTCAAGTGGAGTCTTAGCTGGTTTGGATCCTAGCTTTCCTGTCTCCTGCAATAAATCAAGAGAATATTTCCTTTGTGATAGAAATAGGCCTTCCGTGGATCGGCATATCTCTATCCCTAGGAAATATGCCTGAGATGATCAAGTCATCCACATAAACCAATACCACAATAAGCCCACGGGAGCTCTGGTGAGTGAACAAGGTATGGTTGGCTTCTGACCGGCTAAATCCTCGAGCAACAAAAGTGAAGCTCAGTTTATGATACCAGACCCTCGGTGATTGCTTTAGTCCATAAATTGCCTTTCTTAACTTTAAGACTTTTCTGGGGCAGATTGTGTGCTCTAATCCGGGTGGTGAAGTCATGTACACTTCTTCTTCCAATTCTCCTTGAAGAAAGGCGTTCTTCACGTCCATTTGCCATAGATCCCATGATAGATTTGTGGCTAAGGACAAGATAACCCTAATTGTGTGAAGCTTTGCCACTAGCGCAAAAGTATCGGTATAATCAGCTCCATATGTCTGGGTGAAACCTCTGGCTACCAATCTGGCTTTGTACCGCTCAATCTCCCCATTAGATTAATATTTTATTGTAAATACCCACTTGGAACTTACTGCATTCTTTCCCTTTCGAAGCTCCGTTTCATCCCAAGTATGATTCTTATTCATTGCTCCTATCTCAGCATCCACAGCAGCTAACCATTCTTTGTGTTCTTTTGCTTCTTCATAGGAGCTCGGAATTTGGTGTTGATCAATCTTCCCAAGGAATGCTTGGTGTTCTGATGGCAAGAGGGCAAGAGAACAGACCGCTTGGAGAGGATGAGCCACGGCTTGGCTGTTGTAATAGACCCTTGTTTGTTTCCAATATTTGGTCCATACTTCAGCCTTGTGCTTCTTCTAAGCTGAGGAGCACTAATTTCTTCACTCTCATGGTCTTGACTAACCATTGGCTCCAATCCTCCAGTGACTTCTTCTTCATGATGAGCTTGGTCTTGATTACCATTATCTAAGTTGTTTGCTTCCTCTTCATTGTTATTTTCAGAATTTGGTCCTCCTTGCGGTTGCTGCTCTGGTTGCTCTTGATTGTAAGAATTAGAGAGATTATGCGGAATATAAGAGATTAAACATGAGAGAATAATGTAAATGACATGGAGAATATGCAAGTATGAACTAAGAGAATAAGCATGTAAATAAGACTAAGGAGAATAAAATGAGAGAGATTTCGTGGAGAATGAGAGAATGGGACCCCAAAGGGTCTAGCATTTCATTGATAATGAGGCATTACATTTATAGAGGAAAATCTAGGGTTTTCTCTAAGTAAATTCAAAATGCAACAACCAATAGAAATGCTTTAATTCAAACTAGCCAATAAGGGCTAAGTCTTGGAGGCTCCTTTTGACCATGTGGATAAGATTGCCAGCCTTGCTCCAGCCCTCCTTGCTTTGACCGGTTGGATAAGGTTGCATTGAGACACTCTTTTGGCTAGATTCATTGCCAGCTATCCATGTCCTTTTGCACCCGAGTTTTGCACGATCCCCAAATCCTAAAAATACTTTATCCCGAGTTTTGCACATTCTTGTTTCTTCATTTTAGGATGTTTGGAGACATTTTGGGGAATCCTGGATTTTGCACGGTCCGTACAATCCGTACAATCCGTACAAGTCCGTACAAAATCCATATGGTCGGGATGGCTTGGTCTTGCAAGGCCTGGCTGGTCTTCTTGATCAATACTCCCCCTCAAACTTAGCCATAGTGAACTTGAGAATGGAGGCTAAGTTTGGAGTGACCCGTGAGTGCCACCTCATTAAAAACCTTATAAGGAAAACCCTTTGGGACAAAACCTTATAAGGGAAAAAGAGTATGGCCTTCACGGATCTAGGGGACCTTTGACAAAGGACATGAAAAGGTCTTGTAACCTTTGTGAAAAATATCGCAACTTAATCTTCACTTGTTGTAGTCTTGCAAGGATTTGTTGATTTCATTCTTTGGTAATCACTTCGGTCTTCCTCTTGGGTTCACCACGCTTGAGTCTTAGCTCTCGGGTCATCCTTCTTAGGTTCACCATTTGTGGATTCCAAATCTTGATCAATGCTTTGAATGCTCCCCCTCACGATCGGCTTGAGAATAAGGAAAGACGATCTTTGGGGTTTGAAGTCCTTTATGCACATTGCTCCTTGCAAGAAAAATTGACAAAATGTATCAATTTACTCCAATTTTAATGGTAGAAATGATCACACTTTGCATAGAGAATTTAAATGGAGAGAGAAGATAGAAACAACCTAATTCCTTTGGATGCTGGTTTCTTCCTCTTTGTTGATTTATTGGGTTGGGGAGCACCACTTGTGTATGCTCTGATTTTATCTCCTTATTTTCCTCACTTCCGAAAGATAAACCAACCTTAAGGTGAGTATGATCCATACAACTTGGTTTTCTTCATGGTGATGGAGATGCCTTAGCTTCGTTTCTAACTCACATGCCTCTTTGCTTTGTCTCAACCATTGCCCTTGTCTTTGCGAGCTTGTCTTTGCAAGCTTGTCTTTGCAAGTGACCTGGTTTTGATCTTTAGTAAAGTGGCCCGTCTTCTAGTGGGACAATTTGTCTCCTATGATGTGGTCCCTCTATCAACTCGTCCACAAGTGAGCACGAACCTACAACTTGTTTCCAACGGTGTGGCCCCTCTATCAACTTGTCCACGAGTGAGCATGAACCTTCAACATCTTTTAGTGCGGTGCGGTCTAGTCTCAACTCGGCTTGGTTTGCTTAAAGATTCTTGCTTTCTTTTCGGTTCTTTCTCCCCCTCAAACTTGGTTGGAGGGACTCCAAAAGGCAAGCTTGAAAAACGTAAAAGATGAACACTTCAAACCGGTACCAAATGAACACTAACTCCCACAGCTTCCTTGTGTCACCAATCATACTTCTTTACTTCATTTAATCTTCATTTGGCCTCTTCATTATCTAATACTTCCCCGTTAGAATATTCACGCTTTCCTCCTCTAAACCTTCATCATGAGATTTAAAATTTTAAAGTACTCAACATGAGGGATAAGGAAGTTTAGATGAAAGATAGATTACAAATAAGAGAAACTAAAGAAACAAGATTAAAAAATAATTGGTACACTAAGTATATTGGAAAATATTAGTGTTTAGAGAGTAGCCCTTTATGCTAAACCGGTTAGGATAGTGACTTGTTGTTGAACCATTGTTTTGATTGGTCGATCTTCTTGAGATTTGACCTCTTCTTCCACCACTCACATTCTTCCATTCCTAAGAAAAACAAAGGTTAGTGGTTGGGATTTTTCTCTTCATGGCTCTTCACCACAAAGGACTTTACTCTCATTTGAGAGATTGGATTCTAGCGATGGTCTTTGGAATTATCCACTTGTTTTAACAAGAATGGAAAACTTTAAACCAAAGCCTATCCTTTTGAGAAAATAAAACCGGATGAATCAATGTCATTAATTGTTTTTCATTCATAAGAAAGAAAACTGACTAAGATTCATCCCTTTTTTTTTTTTTTTTTTTTTGAAAATTTTTACTAAGGACTTAGTAAATACTAGAGGTCCAATGTTTTTGAAAACTTGGATTTAAAGAACTTGGATTCATCATGCCTTCTTGATTTAACTTCTATGAGTAAATCAGGCCATGGTTCATTTCTTTAATCCCAAAAGAGTTTGGATTCATCATGCCTTCTTGACTTTAACTCCAATGAGTAAATCAGGTCATGGTTCACCTCTTTTAACACAAAAGAATTTGGATCCATCATGCCTTCTCAATTTTAACTCCAACGAGCCAAAATAGGTCATGGTTCACTTCTTTTGGTTTCTAAGGGTTTGGATTCACTCAAGGTTCTCTAGCATTCGAGTTTCAACGAGGCTCTCATCCAACTTTGGATTTGGATCCATCTCGGTTCCCTAGCTTCGGATTCAACAAGGTTCGCTACCCCCTTTTTTTCTTTTCTTAAATAGAACAACCAAGGATTCCTTAAAACACTCTTCCCAAACAAACAAGTACAGAAGAGACTGGAATCCAATAAGAATTTTTAAGAAAAATTGAAAAAAAATAACCTAGGACTCAAACATGTTTGGAAGTAGTCCAAGATTTTCTACCAAAGGATTTGGATTCATCAAGGTTCTCTAGCTTTTGGATTCAACGAGGTTCTCTTCCTTTGGTAATTTGAAAACAAAGAGATTTGGATTCATCAAGGCTTTGTGCTTATGCTCATAATAACATAGCTTTACCAAGGTTCTCTTCTCTTTTCAAGACGGGACTTGGATTCAACATGGCTTTATGCTTATGCTCATGGGGGCATAGCTTTACCAAAGTTCTCTTCCCTTAAAAATGGGACTTGGATTCAACATGGCTTTATGCTTATGCTTATGGAAACATAGCTTTACCAAAGTTCTCTTCCCATAAAACAATGGGAATTGGATTCAACATGGCTTTATGCTTATGCTTATGGAAACATAGTTTTACCAAAGTTCTCTTCCCACAAAACAAGGATTATGATTCATCAAAGTTTTATACTTAAACTCATAAGAGCAAAGTTTTACCTGTTGAATTTGCGGAATAGAAGATTAGAGAGTTTGAGAGTGCTTGAAAGAGAAACGATAGAATGAGAGATAAAGAGAAGTTTCCATTAGAATTGATTAAGTGTTACAAAGGGTGTACAACATGTATATATATAGGAGAGCCACGAAATTAAGAGGTGAAGAAGGGTTTCACAACATCCAAATTTCCCTCCAATCTTTTATTTGAAATTCAAACACATCTCCTTCCTTTTCACACTTCCCGAGACACCCACTTGTGCACCCAAAGTCTTCACCCTTCTAGAAGACTTCTTAATGGGCTTGCATATGTTGAATAAAGCCTCTTCTCTTCTATGGGTCTTAAGCTAATGTATTCTCTCATTATTCAACACTCCCCCTCAAGCTTAACCGTAGAGAAACCAAAGGTTAAGCTTGGAACCATGATGACCCACCTCATTAAAAACCTTAGTATGGAAAACCTCATGGGACAAAACCATACTAAGGGAAAAAGAGTGTGGACTCCATGGCTAAGGAAATCATGGCCGAGACATATCTATGAGTCCAAGCTTTGAATGGATGAACTCACACACTTTTAAACTCGCTGCCTTGGTAAAAATATCTGCCAATTGGTCTGAACTTCTTGTAAAGCATGGAAGAATGACCCTTTTCTCCACCATTTCTCGCACCTTGTGACAATCCACTTCAATATGTTTTGTCCTCTTATGGAACACTGAGTTGGACGCAATGTGAATAGCAGCTTGGTTGTCACAATGCATTGTGATTGGATCTGGCGATTCAATGCCCAAATCCTTGAGAAGAGCTTTCAGCCATGTTAGCTCGTTTGTGAGCTTCCTCATTGCTCTATACTCAGCTTCAGCACTTGAACATGACACAACCTTTTGTTTCTTGCTCTTCCAAGTGACCAGGTTACCTCCAATGAATGTGCAATACCCAGTGGTGGATCTTCTATCCGTTTTGTCTCCAGCCCAGTCAGCATCACAATAACCCACAATTTCTGTGCTTTTGTTACAACCCATCCAAATGCCTTCACCCGGAGCTCCTTTGAGATATTTGAGAATCCGATCCACCATGCTCCAATGGTGCACTTTTGGAGCTTGCATATGTTGACTCACCTGGTTCACAGCAAAACACAAATCAGGACGAGTTATGGTAAGATAAATCAACTTACCAACCATTCTCCGATATTGCTTGACATATTCAAAAGGTTTATCTTCAAGCTCCCCCTCTCGTATGACTTTGTATCCTTCTTCTAAGGGAGTCTTTGCTGGTTTGGCTCCTAGCTTTCCTGCCTCAGCCAATAGATCAAGAGTGTACTTCCTTTGGGATAAGAAAAGTCCTTCATTGGACCTATAGACTTCAATCCCTAGAAAATATTTTAACTCTCCAAGATCTTTAATATCAAATACAGATTTTAAATATGCTTTTGTATCTTTAATACCTACCTTGTCATTCCCCGAGATGATAATGTCATCCACATAAATGAGAATGACTACAATACCTTCTTGGCTTTGCAAGGTGAAAAGTGTATGATCTGCCTCGGACTTCTTGAAGCCTTTACTCTTGAGTGTTGTACTCAACTTGTGGTACCATGCTCGAGGAGATTGCTTCAGTCCATAGATTGCTTTCTTGAGTCTCAACACCTTTCCTGGTGCAATTGAGTCTTGCAAGCCTGGTGGTGGAGTCATGTAGACTTCATCCTCTAGTTCCCCTTGCAAGAATGCATTCTTGACGTCCATCTGCCAAAGATCCCATTCCAAGTTAGTAGCTAAGGATAAAATGACTCTTACCGTATGAAGTTTTGCCACAGGTGCAAATGTGTCAAGGTAGTCCTCTCCATAGGTTTGAGTGAATCCTCTAGCCACCAGCCTAGCCTTGTAACGCTCTATTTCTCCATCACTTCTATACTTGATAGTGAAGATCAATCTAGAGCTTACGGCCTTCTTCCCTTTTGGCAGTTCAGCTTCATCCCAAGTGTAGTTGATTTCCATAGCTTTCTTTTCTTCACCAACAGCATCTCTCCATACTTTAAGCTCCTTGGCTTCTTCATAGGTTGTTGGAATCTTAGCTTCATCCAACTTGCCCATGTAGGCTTGATGTTCCAATAGGAAATGAGCTAGAGTGCAAACAGCTTGAATGGGATGAGCAACTGCCTTGTTGTTGTAGTACACTCGGGTTTGCTTCCAATGTTCTGGTCCAAACCTTTGTCTTGTACTTCTCCTTAAACCCCTTTCTTGAGCTTGAACTTGAGGTTCTGGCCCTTCAAAGTCAGAATCTGAGGTTTGAGCTTCTTCTTGACTTTCCGGACTCTCTTCACTTTGATCATGAACCGCTTCATTGCGAACTTCTGATTCATTTTGATCATGAATTGTTGAGTCTTGTTGAGCCACTACTAGATCCTCTTGTTTATTGCCTCCCTCAGGATCAAAGGGTATAGTTTCTTCATTTGATTGAGATGTGCTTGTACTAGCTTCTGGCTGATGTAATCCAAGGTTCTCCAAGATTTTTCTCAAATTGCTAGCTCGGTCTGATGATGAGGATGATAGATTCTCCAATTCTTTCCAGTACTTCTCATCATAGAACCCTTTTGTTTCAACAAACTTCACATCCCTTGAGACTAGAATCTTCCTTGTTTCTGGAACAAAGCATTTGTAACCTTTTTGTGTTATGGAGTATCCAATGAACATGCTCTTCACACTTTTAGCTTCCAACTTGTTTCTTTGTTCTCCTGGGATTAATACAAAACAAACACACCCAAACACACGTAAGTGGTTAATGGCGGGTTTAGAGTTGTTTAATACCTCAAATGGAGAGTGGTCATCCAAGATTTTTGTTGGCATCCGGTTGATCAAATAGCATGCTGAAACCACAGCATCTCCCCAAAATCTCTTGGGAACACTTGTGTGGAACATCATAGACTGGGCCACTTCCATTAAATGCCTATTCTTTCTTTCAGCAACTCCATTTTGCTGAGGAGTGTATGGGCAGCTGGTTTGATGGACTATCCCATGATGTGCTAAGTGTTGTTTGAAGGCATGGCTTGTGTACTCTCCACCATTATCTGATCTAAAAATTTTAATCTTGGCATTACAATGGTTAGTCACATATGCTTGAAATTTTCTAAATGCTTCTAGAACTCTATCTTTGGATGGAATAAGTGTTAGCCATGTATATTTTGATTTTTCATCTATGAAGGTGACAAAGTATTTATGATGTTCTCTAGATTCACATTGTGATGTTGAGAATATGGATGTGAAGGTGTGTGAACATGAAATAAAGCACCAATGAGTAGCTAAGATCAACTAAAACGAAACCAAACAAGAAGTGGAGAAGGAACTGAATTGGTTAGAAGCAGACCAGTTTTTTCTCACTCAGCACAAGTGGAGCAAGTTGCAAAGAGGAGTAGGTGGGAGCAGTTGGGAGAAGCATGGCTCGCCTATACTTGTGTAGAGGTGTTGGTGAGATATTTTTCACTCAATAATTCATGTAAAGCGTGCATATATGTATATGGGATTGTAAGGAAACAAGACACACGAAAATATTGAAGTTCTTCTCTAAAAAACTTCTATTCATCATCTTCATTCTCTTCTCTTCTAATCTTCTTCCCTTAAAATCACCTTCATATTCTCTAAAAACTACATGGTATCAGAGCACTTAAGGTCCTAAACAAGATCTTAAACTCGTTCATATCTCTCAATCATTTCAAATCACTCTGTTTTTTTCTGTTTCGTGTGTACTATTCACCAAAAATTTCAAGTCATGGAAAGCTCCAAGAATATGGTTCTACCAGTTATTCTCAAGGGGAATAACTATATTTTGTGGTCAAGGACCACAAAGACAGTCCTAAGAGGAAGAGGGCTGTGGGAGTATGTTGATAGCTTGGTGATAAATGCTGAAGAAGGAAGGGCTGAAGAGGGCAGTATGATGGAGAGGAAGCGGGAGCAAGAAGATGCTCAAGTCTTGGCTGCACTTCAAAGCTCCCTTGAGCCATCTATTCTGGCGGCCTATTCATACTGTGAGAACTCCAAGGAGCTGTGGGAGACGCTCAAGGGAGTTTATGGAGACACCTCAAACATTTCAAGGATCTTTGAGGTGAAGAAGGCATTGAATGACCTTCAGCAGAATGGGAAGGCGTTCAAGGACTTGTTTGGGGAGTTTAGAGGGTTGTGGGCAGAGCTGGAAATGCTTAGACCTACAACAAACGACCCAAAGGAGTTGAATGAGAGGAGAGAGCAAGATCAAGTGTTTGGTCTCTTACTCACACTTGATGACTCTTACAAGGGACTCATTCAGCATATCCTTCGATTTGACAAGCTTCCAACATTAAATGAAGTGTGTCAACAAATTCAGAAAGAGGAAGGTGCTAGAGAGTTGTTTAAACCCGCTAGTGAGATGGCGCATGTGGTGCAAAGAAGTTTTGGGCATGGAGAAAGGAGAGCTGTTGAGTGTAGCCATTGTAGGATGAAAGGGCACACTAAGGAGAAGTGCTGGACACTTTACCCGCACTTGAAACCAGCCCGGCTAAGAGGAAATGGCCAGGGAAGCAGTCAAGGCTCTAGGAACTTTGCGGGTGTAACTAGCATGGAAGGAGACCAATTGGTGAGGAAGAGCGATTTGGAGGGCCTCATCAAGAGTATCTCAAAGCTAGCGGAATCTGGTAAGGGTTTCTTTACCTCTAAGGCTAAGAGAAACGTGATAATAGATTCTGGAGCAAGTCATAATATGATTTGTGATGCTAAGTTGCTGGAGAATGTAGAACCGCATAAGGGTAGTGTTAGGATAGCAAACGGGAAAGAAGTTCCAATAGAGGGGGTTGGGGACTTAGAGGTGTTTGGGAAGAGAACTAAAGCCCTATATATCCCAGAATTTACTTCGAATTTGCTATCAGTTCATAAGGCAACTAAGGACTTGAATTGTAAAGTTGTTTTTGGAGTTAATGGTGTTGAGTTTCAAGATAATGAAACCAAAGATGCGATCGGATCAGGGGGTGTGAAAGATGGTCTGTACATATTGAATAAAAAGGATAAAGAGTTGAAAGCACTTGCGGTCAGTTCGGTTGGATCAAGCCCTTTATGGCATTCTCGCCTTGGTCACCCAAGTCACAAGGTGCTCAGCATGGTCTTGCCCAACCATTCAGTACCCAAGGAGGCGTGTGAAGCATGTATTTTGGGGAAGCATTGTAGGAAAGTGTTTCCAGAATCTACTACTATGTATAAGAAGTCTTTTGAGTTAATACACTCTGATGTATGGTCTGCTCCGTGTACTTCAAGAGATCAATATAAGTACTTTGTTTCCTTCATCGATCAAAAATCAAAGTATACATGGGTAACATTGATGCGCTCTAAGGATCAAGTGCTTGAATCATTTCAGAACTTCTATAACTATGTGCTCAATCAGTATGATTCCAAGATTAAGATACTAAGAAGTGATAATGGTGGAGAATACATGAGCATACAGTTTAGGGAGTTTGTGAATGAGAAAGGGATAGTACATCAGACAACTTGCGCCTATACACCTCAACAAAATGGGATAGCAGAGAGGAAGAATAGACATTTGTTAGAAGTGGCTAGGAGCATGATGTTTCATAGGGGAGTTCCTAAGAATCTGTGGGGAGATGCAGTGATGGCGGCAGCTTACTTAATCAACCGCATACCCACTGAAAGCTTGAGTTACAAGTCACCATTTGAAGTTTTGAATGGTGTGAAGCCGAGTATCAGTCACTTGAGAGTCTTTGGGTGTAGATGCTATGTCCTTGTTCCAGAGGCACAAAGAAATAAGTTGGAGCCAAAGAGTATTAAGTGTGTGTTTGTGGGATACTCAAGTACTCAAAAAGGATACAAATGTCTTAACCCGGAGACTAATAGAATGTATGTGTCAAGGGAGGTGCAATTTGAGGAAGAGTATGGTTACTTCGAAAAAAAGAAATGGGAAGACTTAGATGAGATTATGGACTCAAATGCAGAAAGAGATCAAGTTCTAAGAAGCATTTGGGAAAGCATAGATGGC
Organism: Cardamine chenopodiifolia; assembly: GCA_963922655.1. Taxonomy (NCBI): domain Eukaryota; kingdom Viridiplantae; phylum Streptophyta; class Magnoliopsida; order Brassicales; family Brassicaceae; genus Cardamine; species Cardamine chenopodiifolia. The sequence goes on along the minus strand of OZ000486.1, from coordinate 7,418,159 downwards.
CGGGAGAGTGATGATAAGGAGCAGAGGGGTGAAGAAGAAGTAGAAGAAAGTGAGCAGCTTCCGATAGTTCCGGATACTTTACCATTAGACTCAGAACTGGTAGAAGAAGAGGAGAGTACAAGAGGTGAGGGGGAGATAGAATCTGAAGAAGTAGAAGAAGTGCAAGCTCCTCAGTTAAGAAGAAGCCAAAGGATAAGACACGGACCTGAAAATTGGAAAAATACTAGAGTGTATTACAATGGGATGGCTATGGCTTATCAAGATCACATGGGAACTGATGTTGTGCTTGGGACAAGAGAGGGATGTACTGGGCGTACGGCAGGCTTAGATCCTGAGCCTATAGGCGACAGCGTCTCCTTCTTGTCCCTTAAGCATAACACCGCACAAGAAGAGAAGATAGCCATAAGATATCCTATTGAAGAATACTACTCGGTTTCTAATACTCCAGCTGATCATCAGGCATTTCTGAGCACTATTGATAGAAAAGTACCTAATTCTTATGAGGAAGCAAGCATGGACAAGTTATGGGTTGATGCCATGAGGGAAGAGATTGCATCTATGTTGAGAAATAATACTTGGGACTTGACAAAATTGCCCAGCGGGAAGAAACTTGTGGGATGTAGATGGGTGTATACTATCAAATACAAGAGCAATGGTGAAATTGAGAGGTATAAAGCTAGACTAGTGGCAAAAGGATATACACAAGTATATGGTGAAGATTATACTGAAACTTTTGCTCCAGTAGCGAAGTTGCACTCGGTGAGGGTTCTACTATCCATTGCCATTAATCTGTCATGGAATTTGTGGCAAATGGATGTGAGAAACGCTTTCTTACAAGGGGATTTAGAAGAAGAAGTGTTTATGGAACTTCCACAAGGTTATGGAGCAAGTTCAGATCAAGTGTGTAGATTAAAGAAGGCTATATATGGCTTGAAACAATCTCCTAGAGCTTGGTACCAACGGTTAAGCCGGTGCCTGTTGGAGAAAGGGTTTGTAAAATCTGAAGCGGATCACTCTCTCTTTACAAAAAGGAGCAAAAATGGGATAGTTGTGGTGCTTATCTACGTGGATGACATTATTGTTACGGGAAGTGATTGTGAGGAGATGAAACGGACTAAGGAGGATCTAAACTCTACGTTTGATATAAAAGACCTAGGAGAGCTCAAATACTTCCTAGGAATTGAGATGAGCAGAGAGGAAAAGGGAATGTTTATATCGCAAAGGAAGTATGTGATTGACTTACTAAAAGAAACTGGGAAGCTTGGGTGTAAACCGGCTAAGACTCCTATTGAAGAAGGTTACCAAGAAGAGAGCAACGTGGAGATATGGTCTGACATCAAGCAGTACCAAAGGTTAGTTGGTAAACTAATCTATTTGACCATAACAAGGCCAGATATTTGTTTTGCGGTGAATAAAGTAAGTCAACACATGCAAGCGCCAACAACACACCATTGGGGAATGATTGAAAGGATCTTGAGATATCTAAAAGGGAACCCAGGAAGAGGTATTTGGCTAGAGTGTCATGGAAGAGCAGATGTAGAAGCGTTTTGTGATGCGGATTGGGCTGGGGATAGACAAGATAGGAAGTCTACGACCGGTTATTGTACATTCGTAGGCGGGAATCTTGTCACTTGGAGAAGCAAAAAACAAAAGGTAATCTCTCTATCTAGTGCTGAAGCTGAGTATAGAGCAATGAGAGAAGCCTCAAAAGAAATGATATGGCTGAAGGCGCTTCTACATGACTTGGGAGTTCAAGAAGACAAACCAATGACATTGTATTGTGATAACCAAGCGGCAATACACATAGCTTCAAACCCGGTGTTTCATGAAAGGACAAAACACATTGAGGTGGATTGTCATTTCATCCGAGACAAAATTCAGGAGGGAGTTGTGGTTCCCAAGTTTGTGAAGAGTAGAGAACAAATGGCGGATATATTTACCAAACCTACTTCTTCACGCATATGTGAATACATCCATGGCAAGATCGGCTTAAAGAACCCCTACCAGCCTATCTTGAGGGGGAGTGTTGAGAATATGGATGTGAAGGTGTGTGAACATGAAATAAAGCACCAATGAGTAGCTAAGATCAACTAAAACGAAACCAAACAAGAAGTGGAGAAGGAACTGAATTGGTTAGAAGCAGACCAGTTTTTTCTCACTCAGCACAAGTGGAGCAAGTTGCAAAGAGGAGTAGGTGGGAGCAGTTGGGAGAAGCATGGCTCGCCTATACTTGTGTAGAGGTGTTGGTGAGATATTTTTCACTCAATAATTCATGTAAAGCGTGCATATATGTATATGGGATTGTAAGGAAACAAGACACACGAAAATATTGAAGTTCTTCTCTAAAAAACTTCTATTCATCATCTTCATTCTCTTCTCTTCTAATCTTCTTCCCTTAAAATCACCTTCATATTCTCTAAAAACTACAGTCCAAACATCAGAATGAATTAAATCAAAACACTTTTCATAGATAGTTGGAGACTTGGAAAACACAGATTTGCAATGTTTACCAAGTATACAAGCTTCACATTCATCATTTTTGAAAGAAATCCTAGGCAACAATAGTTCTAATGCTCTAGAGTGCGGATGACCTAGCCTTGCATGCCAAATTGAACTACTAACATTAGAAACATTCAGACTAAAACTACAAAATAAATTGGAGTCCGGCTTGTTATTTTCAAGAACATACAGCTCCTCCTTTGCTACTCCTTTTCCGAGTAGTTTCATGGTCTCAATATCCTGAAAGTGTACATCATTAGGACCAAATATAGCATAACAATTCAAATCAGATGTAACTTTTTTTATGGATAACAAATTTGAAGTAAATTTAGGCATGTAGAAAGCGTTTGAATCTTTTCCAAATAACCTAAGATTTCCTACTCCATCAATTGGAATACTATCTCCATTTGCTATAGTGACATTACCTACAGCCGGTTTTATGTTATTCATTAGATGTGCATCACTTATCATATGATGTGATGCACCAGAATCTACAATCAAAGGCTTTGAAATGTTTTGAGAATGAAGAGAGTTTCCAGAAACCATACCAGACCTACTAGCCTCTTTCAAGGCTTTGATGAGAGCTTCCAAATCTGATTTCCTCACAAATTCAGATTCTTGTTGATATGGCACCAAAGCTCTTATTTCTCCTTCTTCAGCCCTCTTGGATGTCACAGCCTGATTCCCAGCCACTTCTTGGGAGACATTAGCTCTTGGTTCCTTCCACCAGCTTGGTTTTAGATGAGGATGGAGTTTCCAGCATTTTTCCTTTGTGTGTCCCTCTTTCTTGCAATGCTCACAGATTGCATTTGATCCCACTTTCTTGTTCTGGTTTGATCCCAAAGGTTTGTAAAATCCTTTGTTTGCTTCACCCAACTCTACTTTGTTTGCCATAACCAGCTCGCCCTTTCCCCCAAATAGATCATGAGATCCTTGCTCCTTTTGTATCTTGGAGCACACTTCATCTAGGCTGGGGAGATTGTCTGCTATAAGGAGGTGCTTAATGAGATCCTTGTAAGTTGGATTTAAGGTTAATAGCAGACCAAAGACCTTGTCTTGTTCGCGCCTCTCATTTAACACTAAAGGATCAATCGTGCTTGGCCTTAACATTTCTAGTTCAGCCCACAATGATCTGAATTTGCCAAAGTGCTTTGTAAACTCCAAATCTTCTTGGCTTAGATCATTGATAGCCTTCTTGACTTCATAGATTCTGCTCAAGTTTGAAGTATTCCCATACACGGTTTGAAGAGTATCCCACAATTCCTTTGCATTTTCACAGTAGGAGTAGGCTTCAAGGATGGATGCTTCAAGAGAGTTCTGGATGATTCCGAGCACCATTTGGTCCTCTTGGAACCACTTATCTTCATAATTACCGATGGTTTCTTTTCCATATTTTGGATCTTGTCCTTTCAAGACATGGCTCCAAAGCCCACGACCACATAGAGCTGTTCTTATCATTCTTGACCACAGCAAATAGTTGACACCCTTCAAGATGACTGAAATAACAATTAGTTTAGAGTTTTCCATGGTGTTTCAAGATTTATTCACCGGATAATTCTAATAACCAAAGGATTAAGAGATTTTCTCAAGAAAATATTAGAGAAGCTTCAAGAAATACACTTTTTCAGCCTTTTCACAACTCAAGAGTCAATGACTTTGAGGACTAAGTCTCAGAGTGAAAAAAGATTGACAAAGAGTATTCCCAGAATTTTAGAGTGAAAAAAGAAAATTTTAGAGAAGCTTCAAGAAATACACTTTTTCAGCCTTTTCACAACTTAAGAGTCAATGACTTTGAGGACTAAGTCTCAGAGTGAAAAAGGATTGACAAAGAGTATTCCCAGAATTTTTAAAAGAAGAGATTTGAAAATGGGATAACAAGAGCTTGATTTAGTTAAGAACCTTGCTCTGATACCATGTTGAATTTGCGGAATAGAAGATTAGAGAGTTTGAGAGTGCTTGAAAGAGAAACGATAGAATGAGAGATAAAGAGAAGTTTCCATTAGAATTGATTAAGTGTTACAAAGGGTGTACAACATGTATATATAGAGGAGAGCCACGAAATTAAGAGGTGAAGAAGGGTTTCACAACATTCAAATTTCCCTCCAATCTTTTATTTGAAATTCAAACACATTGGTAAGGTTCTCTACCTTTAAAACACGGATACAACATGATTAAATATGCTTAAATCCATAAGAATCAAGTAATTTTAATCATGGTTCACTAATTGAAATTGCTTCAAACCACTAAAAAAACTCAAAAACATAAAATACGATGGAGTTATGTATTTCTTCATTCCATAAGAAAGAAAAATACAATCCAAGGTTTTAACTTTGTAAAAATTGTGGTTTGAGCTTTAAAATCAAGAAATGACTTGGAGATGAAAATGGGGCTTAAAAAGGAATAGATTATAGAATGAGGCACCAGCAAATCATGGTTCTAAGTGTATTCATTTCCAAAAAAATGGAAGCACTAGACGAATCCATGAATAAGCAATTAAGGCAGCCTTTAATCTCCCTTTTTATGTAGTTATTCACTACAGCCCCCATTTATTTCTCTTCATTGTCACTAGAAACACTAAGTTAACAACTTTCACAACTCAAGAACCAATGGTTTTGAGGAATAACTCTCAGAGTGAAAGAGGCTAACAAAGTGTATGAAATCAAAAGAATAAGAAGAAAGAGATTAAGGACGCATTTAAGGACCTTAATGCTCTGATACCATGTAAGAATTAGAGAGATTATGCGGAATATAAGAGATTAAACATGAGAGAATAATGTAAATGACATAGAGAATATGCAAGTATGAACTAAGAGAATAAGCATGTAAATAAGACTAAGGAGAATAAAATGAGAGAGATTTCGTGGAAAATGAGAGAATGGGACCCCAAAGGGTCTAGCATTTCATTGATAATGAGGCATTACATTTATAGAGGAAAATCTAGGGTTTTCTCTAAGTAAATTCAAAATGCAACAACCAATAGAAATGCTTTAATTCAAACTAGCCAATAAGGGCTAAGTCTTGGAGGCTCCTTTTGACCATGTGGATAAGATTGCCAGCCTTGCTCCAGCCCTCCTTGCTTTGACCGGTTGGATAAGGTTGCATTGGGACACTCCTTTGGCTAGATTCATTGCCAGCTATCCATGTCCTTTTGCACCCGAGTTTTGCACGATCCTCAAATCCTAAAAATACTTTATCCCGAGTTTTGCACATTCTTGTTTCTTCATTTTAGGATGTTTGGAGACATTTTGGGGAATCCCGGATTTTGCACGTACAATCCGTACAATCCGTACAATCCGTACAAGTCCGTACAAAATCCATATGGTTGGGATGGTTTGGTCTTGCAAGGCCTGGCTGGTCTTCTTGATCAATATTCATGAGAGTCTCTTGGAGCCGGATTTCCCAAATGATTGAGTAAGAACTCTAAGCTGGCGGTTCTATCTGAAGGAGAACGGGCTAGGTCTTTAACACTATCCTAATTTTGTTTCTTGTCAAAGTACCCTTGGTTTTCTATGAACTTCACGTCTCTTGAAACTAGAGTACACTTCCGGATGGGGTCATAGCATTTATACCCCTTTTGAGTGGTAGAATAGCCTATGAATACACATCTTGTGCTTTTGGCTTCTAGTTTGTCCCTCTGAGTACCTGGGACAAATACAAAACACAAACACCCAAGAACTCGTAAGTGATTGATATAGGGTTTATTGTGATTTAAAACTTCAAAGGGAGAGACGTCCTTTAGGACTCTTGTTGGAATTCGGTTGATAAGATAGCAAGCCGTCATGACTGCATCTCCCCAGAAGTTTCTTGGCAAGTTGGAATGGAACATCATAGCTCTAGCTACTTCCATGAGATGTCTATTCTTTCTTTCAGCTACACCATTTTGTTGAGATGTGTATGGGCAGCTCGTTTGGTGGATTATTCCATGCTTAGCTAGGTGTTCTTTGAATTTGTGGCTTGTATATTCCCCTCCATTATCCGTTCGAAGTACCTTAACATTTGTTTTGAATTGATTAGTAATGTAGTTCTAAAAATTAATGAAAGCGTCAAATACTCTATCTTTAGATGGCACATTAAGGTGATCCAAGTGTATTTCGACTTTTCATCAATGAATGTCACAAAGTACTTATTATTATCTCTTGATAAACATGGGGAAGTCCATACATCCGAGTGGACCAAATCAAAACATTTTTCATATATGGTAGAGGACTTAGGAAATACACTTTTACAATGTTTTCCTAAAATGCAAGATTCACACACCGAGTTATTAAACAAAATATTAGGCAATATTATTTCCAAGGCACGCGAGTGAGGATGTCCCAATCTAGCGTGCCATATTGCATTAGAACTACTAGCTAAGCATAAATTAAAACTTGATAAAGTAAGATTGCTTGAAGAATCTTCTAAGATGTATAAGTCTCCTTTTGTGTTTCCTTCTCCAAGAACCCTTCCGGTCTTAATATCCTGAAAATGGAAACTATTAGGCCCAAAGATAGCATAAGCATCAAGATCAGTAGTAGCTCTCTTAACCGATACAAGATTCGAAGTGAAAGATGGCATGTAGAAAGCTTGAGATTCTTTGTCAAATAGTTTTAAATTTCCTATTCCTTTAACCGGTATCCTATCACCATTAGCAATCACTACATTTCCACTAGCAGTTTTAATGTTACTAATCAAATTTGGATTACTAATCATGTGATGAGAAGCTCCAGAATCAATAACAAGAGCAGTACTAGTCTTATTAGGTTTAGTAGCAAAGTATGTGATACCAGACTCCTTTAGTGCGGCGATGGATCGAATGAGTGCTTCTAAGTCTGACTTGCGCACCACATCATTTGAATATGCTACCATGGCCATCTCATCTCCTTGCTTCAAGCTTTCGGTTTGAGGTTGTTTTGTTGAGTTTGATGAGCTTGGCGTTTCTTGTGCTTGATGAGCTTGGAACTTTCTTGGCTTGAATTCCCTTGGATGCCAATCTTTGGGCTTGAGATGTGGATGAAGGATCCAGCAATCCTCCTTTGTATGACCATCCTTTTTGCAATGATCGCATGTTTTCCTATTCTTGCCTTTGTAGCCTTGATTTGGTTGGTAGTTGCCCTTATTGGCCATTGGGAGTTCTTGTTTACCACTAAAGAGACCAAAGGACCCTTGTTCCTTTTGAATTTGTGCACAAACTTCATCAAGTCTAGGGAGCTTCTCCGATCTTAAGATATGCTTTATGAGGTCGTTAAACGTCGGATTGAGTGTGAGAAGCAAACCGAAGACCTTATCTTGTTCTCTTCTTTCTTCAATGATTGAAAAATCCTTTGTGCTTGGACGTAACATCTCTAATTCAGCCCAAAGAGATCTAAATTTCCTATAGTGTTGAGTAAATTCTAGATCCTCTTGATTGAGATTGTTGATTGCCCTTTTTACTTCGAAGACGTGGGTCAAGTTGGATATGTTCCCGTAGACATTCTTTAGTGTATCCCAAAGCTCCTTTGCGGTGTCACAATAAGAGTATGCCTCTAGGATTGATGGGTCTAGTGAGTTTTGAAGGAGACCCAAAACTGTTTGGTCTTCTTGAAACCATTTGATTTCCTCCTCGGTCTTGGTCTCATTTTCTTCATCTTGTGTGTCTTCTTTAAGGTTTTGTGTGATCTCAATGTGTCTCCACAAACCTCTTCCACACAAAGCAGTCTTAGTTGTTCTTGCCCACAACAAGTAATTATTCCCTTTGAGGGTAACCGGAATGATCATGGTTTTTAGATTTTCCATGATTTTCTTGGTGTTTAATCACAAAGCTAGCAACTTTCTCAACTCAGCACCAATGGATTTGAGGAATTTCTCTCAGAGAGAAATGAGGCTAGCAACGTGAAAGGAAGAAAAATGAAGTGAAAATCACAAAGCTAGCAACTTTCTCAACTCAGCACCAATGGATTTGAGGAATTTCTCTCAGAGAGAAATGAAGCTAGCAGCGTGAGAAAGGAGAAAATAAAGAAGAAAAACGTGGAGAATGAGTAGAAATGACAAGAACTGATGGAGAAATGATGGAGAATGATGGAGAATGATGGAGAATAGCCAAGAATAAAGCGGAATAGATAGGAGCAAGATCAATGCTCTGATACCATGTTAGATTTTAGAGATTATAAATGAGAGATTTTGAGATAAACTAGAAGAAACACCATAGTAGAATATTAGAGAAGAATTTCTTATTGATCTTTGTGAAATACATAGCATATTTATAGGAGAATTACAAGGGAACCTAGGTTTAACTTTAATTTGAACCAGCCAATAGGAGTATAGTCTTTGGGCGTCCTTGACCATGCCAGCCTGTTTCCAGCCCCTTCCTTGACCAAATGGATAAAAAGGAAGACCAAGGACAAGGTGCCAATGCACCTGGACACTCAAGTGGCTTGGTGCATGATCCAAACGTTTCCAAGCTTCTAGAAGACTCTCGAAGGCTTCCTCAAATGTTCCGGAGGCTCCCTATGGTCGTACGGACTTGTATGGATCCGTACAGACTTGTACGGACTTGTACGGACCTGTACGGACACCCAAATCAAACCATCTTCCCTAAGCTTCCTTGATGATAAGCTTGATTAATAAGAATAGCCTATGAATACACATCTTGTGCTTTTGGCTTCTAATTTGTCCCTTTGAGTACCTGGGACAAATACAAAACACAAACATCCAAGAACCCGTAAGTGATTGATAAAGGGTTTATTGTGATTTAAAACTTCAAAGGGAGAGACGTCCTTTAGGACTCTTGTTGGAATTCGGTTGATAAGCTAGCAGGCCGTCATGACTACATCTCCCCAGAAGTTTCTTGGCAGGTTGGAATGGAACATCATGGCTCTAGCTACTTTCATGAGATGTCTATTCTTTCTTTCAGCTACACCATTTTGTTGAGGTGTGTATGGGCAGCTTGTTTGGTGGATTATTCCATGCTTAGCTAAGTGTTCTTTGAATTTGTGGCTTGTATATTCCCCTCCATTATCCGTTCGAAGTACCTTAACATTTGTTTTGAATTGATTAGTAATGTAGTTCTGAAAATTAATGAAAGCATCAAATACTCTATCTTTAGATGGCATTAAGGTGATCCAAGTGTATTTTGACTTTTCATCAAAAAATGTCACAAAGTACTTATTATTATCTCTTGATAAACATTGGGAAGTCCATACATCTGAGTGGACCAAATCAAAACATTTTTCATATATGGTAGAGGACTTAGGAAATACACTTTTACAATGTTTTCCTAAAATACAAGACTCACACACCGAGTTATTAAACAAAATATTAGGCAATATTATTTCCAAGGCACGCGAGTGAGGATGTCCCAATCTAGCGTGCCATATTGCATTAGAACTACTAGTTAAGCATGAATTAAAACTTGATAAAGTAGGATTGCTTGAAGAATCTTCTAAGATGTATAAGTCTTCTTTTGTGTTTCCTTCTCCAAGAACCCTTCTGGTCTTAATATCCTGAAAATGGAAACTATTAGGCCCAAAGATAGCATAAGCATCAAGATCAGTAGTAGCTCTCTTAACCGATACAATGTTGAATTTGCGGAATAGAAGATTAGAGAGTTTGAGAGTGCTTGAAAGAGAAACAATAGAATGAGAGATAAAGAGAAGTTTCCATTAGAATTAGTTAAGTGTTACATAGGGTGTACAACATGTATATATAGAAGAGAGCCACGAAATTAGAAAGTGTAAAAGGGTTTCACAACATTCAAATTTCCCTTCAATCTCTTATTTGAAATTCAAACACATCTCCTTCCTTTTCACACTTCCCGAGACACCCACTTGTGCACCCAAAGTCTTCACCTTTCTAGAAGACTTCTTAATGGACTTGCATATGTTGAATAAGGCCTCTTCTCTTCATTGGGTCTTAAGCTAATGTATTTTCTCATTATTCAACACTCCCCCTCAAGCTTAACCGTAGAGAAACCAAAGGTTAACCTTGGAACCATGATGACCCACCTCATTAAAAACCTTAGTATGGAAAACCTCATGGGACAAAACCATACTAAGGGAAAAAGAGTGTGGACTCCATGGCTAAGGAAATCATGGCCGAGACATATCTATGAGTCCAAGCTTTGAATGGATGAACTCACACACTTTTAAACTCGCTGCCTTGGTAAAAATGTCTGCCAATTGTTCTGAACTCCTTGTAAAGCATGGAAGAATGACCCTTTTCTTCACCATCTCTCGCACCTTGTGACAATCCACTTCAATATGCTTTGTCCTCTCATGGAACACTGAGTTGGACGCAATGTGAATAACAGCTTGGTTGTCACAATGCATTGTGATTGGATCTGGCGATTCAATGCTCAAATCCTTGAGAAGAGCTTTCAACCATGTTAGCTCATTTGTGAGCTTCCTCATTGCTCTATACTCAGCTTCAGCACTTGAACATGACACAACCTTTTGTTTCTTGCTCTTCCAAGTGACCAGGTTACCTCCAATGAATGTGCAATACCCAGTGGTGGATCTTCTATCCGTTTTGTCTCCAGCCCAGTCAGCATCACAATAACCCACAATTTCTGTGCTTTTGTTACAACCCATCCAAATGCCTTGACCTGGAGCTCCTTTGAGATATTTGAGAATCCGATCCACCATGCTCCAATGGTGCACTTTTGGAGCTTGCATATGTTGACTCACCTGGTTCACAGCAAAACACAAATCAGGACGAGTTATGGTAAGATAAATCAACTTACCAACCATTCTCCGATATTGCTTGACATCTTCAAAAGGTTTATCTTCAAGCTCCCCTTCTCGTATGACTTTGTATCCTTCTTCTAAGGGAGTCTTTGCTGGTTTGGCTCCTAGCTTTCCTGCCTCAGCCAATAGATCAAGAGTGTACTTCCTTTGGGATAAGAAAAGTCCTTCATTGGACCTATAGACTTCAATCCCTAGAAAATATTTCAACTCTCCAAGATCTTTAATATCAAATACAGATTTTAAATATGCTTTTGTATCTTTAATACCTACCTTGTCATTCCCCGAGATGATAATGTCATCCACATAAATGAGAATGACTACAATACCTTTTTGGCTTTGCAAGGTGAAAAGTGTATGATCTGCCTCGGACTTCTTGAAGCCTTTACTCTTGAGTGTTGTACTCAACTTGTGGTACCATGCTCGAGGAGATTGCTTCAGTCCATAGATTGCTTTCTTGAGTCTCAACACCTTTCCTGGTGCAATTGAGTCCTCCAAGCCTGGTGGTGGAGTCATGTAGACTTCATCCTCTAGTTCCCCTTGCAAGAATGCATTCTTGACGTCCATCTGCCAAAGATCCCATTCCAAGTTAGTAGCTAAGGATAAAATAACTCTTAACGTATGAAGTTTTGCCACAGGTGCAAATGTGTCAAGGTAGTCCTCTCCATAAGTTTGAGTAAATCCTCTAGCCACCAGCCTAGCCTTGTAACGCTCTATTTCTCTATCACTTCTATACTTGATAGTGAAGATCCATCTAGAGCTTACGGCCTTCTTCCCTTTTGGTAGTTCAGCTTCATCCCAAGTGTGGTTGATTTCCATAGCTTTCTTTTCTTCACCAATAGCATCTCTCCATACTTTAAGCTCCTTGGCTTCTTCATAGGTTGTTGGAATCTCAGCTTCATCCAACTTGCCCATGTAGGCTTGATGTTCCAATGGGAAATGAGCTAGAGTGCAAACAGCTTGAATGGGATGAGCAACTGCCTTGTTGTTGTAGTACACTCGGGTTTGCTTCCAATGTTCTGGTCCAAACCTTTGTCTTGTACTTCTCCTTAAACCCTCTTCTTGATCTTGAACTTGAGGTTCTGGCCCTTCAAAGTCAGAATCTGAGGTTTGAGCTTCTTCTTGACTTTCCGGACTCTCTTTACTTTAATCATGAACCGCTTTATTGCGAACTTCTGATTCATTTTGATCATGAATTGTTGAGTCTTGCTGAGCCACTACTGGATCCTCTTGCTTATTGCCTCCCTCAGGATCAAAGGGTATAGTTTCTTCATTTGATTGATATGTGCTTGTACTAGCTTCTGGCTGATGTAATCCAAGGTTCTCCAAGATTTTTCTCAAATTGCTAGCTCGGTCTGATGATGAGGATGATAGATTCTCCAATTCTTTCCAGTTCTTCTCATCATAGAACCCTTTCGTTTCAACAAACTTCACGTCCCTCGAGACTAGAATCTTCCTTGTTTCCGGAACAAAGCATTTGTAACCTTTTTGTGTTGTGGAGTATCCAATGAACATGCTCTTCACACTTTTAGCTTCCAACTTGTTTCTTTGTTCTCCTGGGATTAATACAAAACAAACACACCCAAACACACGTAAGTGATTAATGGCAGGTTTAGAGTTGTTTAATACCTCAAATGGAGAGTGATCATCCAAAATTTTTGTTGGTATTCGGTTAATCAAATAGCATGCTGAAACCACAGCATCTCCCCAAAATCTCTTGGGAACACTTGTGTGGAACATCATAGACCGGGCCACTTCCATTAAGTGCCTATTCTTTCTTTCAGCAACTCCATTTTGCTGAGGAGTGTATGGGCAGCTGGTTTGATGGACGATCCCATGGTTTGCTAAGTGTTGTTTGAAGGCATGGCTTGTGTACTCTCCACCATTATCTGATCTAAAAATTTTAATCTTGGCATTATAATGGTTAGTCACATATGCTTGAAAATTTCTAAATGCTTCTAGAACTCTATCTTTGGATGGAAGAAGTGTTAGCCATGTATATTTTGATTTTTCATCTATGAAGGTGACAAAGTATTTATGATGTTCTCTAGATTCACATGGTGAGGTCCAAACATCAGAATGAATTAAATCAAAACACTTTTCATAGATAGTTGGAGACTTGGAAAACACAGATTTACAATGTTTGCCAAGTATACAAGCTTCACATTCATCATTTTTGAAAGAAATCCTAGGCAACAATAGTTCTAATGCTCTAGAGTGCAGATGACCTAGCCTTGCATGCCAAATTGAACTACTAACATTAGAAATATTCAGACTAAAACTACAAAATAAATTGGAGTCCGGCTTGTTATTTTCAAGAACATACAACTCCTCCTTTGCTACTCCTTTTCCGAGTAGATTCATGGTCTCAATATCCTGAAAGTGTACATCATTAGGACCAAATATAGCATAACAATTCAAATCAGATGTAACTTTCTTTACGGATAACAAATTTGAAGTAAACTTAGGCATGTAGAAAGCGTTTGAATCTTTTCCAAATAACCTAAGATTTCCTACTCCATCAATTGGAATACTATCTCCATTTGCTATAATGACATTACCTACAGCCGGTTTTATGTTACTCATTAGATGTGCATCACTTATCATATGATGTGATGCACCAGAATCTTGTTGAATAATGAGAGAATACATTAGCTTAAGACCCAATGAAGAGAAGAGGCCTTATTCAACATATGCAAGTCCATTAAGAAGTCTTCTAGAAGGGTGAAGACTTTGGGTGCACAAGTGGGTGTCTCGGGAAGTGTGAAAAGGAAGGAGATATGTTTGAATTTCAAATAAGAGATTGGAGGAAAATTTGAATGATGTGAAACCCTTCTACACCTTCTATTTTCGTGGCTCCCCTCTATATATACATGTTGTACACCCTTTGTAACACTTAATCAATTCTAATGGAAACTTCTCTTTATCTCTCATTCTATTGTTTCTCTTTCAAGCACTCTCAAACTCTCTAATCTTCTATTCCGCAAATTCAACATGGTATCAGAGCAAGGTTCTTAACTAAATCAAGCTCTTGTTATCCTATTTTCAAATTCTCTTCTTTAAAAATTCTGGGAATACTCTTAGTCAATCTTTTTCACTCTGAGACTTAGTCCTCAAAGTCATTGACTCTTGAGTTGTGAAAAGGCTGAAAAAGTGTATTTCTTGAAGCTTCTCTAAAATTTTCTTTTTCACTCTAAAATTCTGGAAATACTCTTTGTCAATCCTTTTTCACTCTGAGATTTAGTCCTCAAAGTCATTGACTCTTGAGTTGTGAAAAGGCTGAAAAAGTGTATTTCTTGAAGCTTTTCTAATATTTTCTTGAGAAAATCTCTTAATCCTCTGGTTAATAGAATTATCCGGTGAATAAATCTTGAAACACCATGGAAAATTCTAAACCAATTGTTATTCCAGTCATCTTGAAGGGTGTCAACTATTTGTTGTGGTCAAGAATGATAAGAACAGCTCTATGTGGTCGTGGGCTTTGGAGCCATGTCTTGAAAGGATAAGATCCAAAAGATGGAGAAGAAGTCATCGGTAATTATGAAGATAAGTGGTTCCAAGAGGACCAAATGGTGCTCGGAATCATCCAGAACTCTCTTGAAGCATCCATCCTTGAAGCGTACTCCTACTGTGAAAATGCAAAGGAATTGTGGGATACTCTTCAAACCGTGTATGGGAATACTTCAAACTTGAGCAGAATCTATGAAGTCAAGAAGGCTATCAATGATCTAAGCCAAGAAGATTTGGAGTTTACAAAGCACTTTGGCAAATTCAGATCATTGTGGGCTGAACAAGAAATGTTAAGGCCAAGCACGATTGATCCTTTAGTGTTAAATGAGAGGCGCGAACAAGACAAGGTCTTTGGTCTGCTATTGACCTTAAATCCAACTTACAAGGATCTTATTAAGCACCTCCTTAGGGCAGACAATCTCCCCAGCCTAGATGAAGTGTGCTCCAAGATACAAAAGGAGCAAGGATCTCATGGTCTATTTGGGGGAAAGGGCGAGCTGGCTATGGCTAACAAAGTAGAGCTGGGTTGTTGAATTTGCGGAATAGAAGATTAGAGAGTTTGAGAGTGCTTGAAAGAGAAACAATAGAATGAGAGATAAAGAGAAGTTTCCATTAGAATTGAGTGAGTGTTACAAAGGGTGTACAACATGTATATATAGAAGAGAGCCACGAAATTAGGAGGTGAAGAAGGGTTTCACAACATTCAATTTCCCTCCAATCTCTTATTTGAAATTCAAACACATCTCCTTCCTTTTCACACTTCCCGAGACACCCACTTGTGCACCCAAAGTCTTCACCCTTCTTGAAGACTTCTTAATGGGCTTGCATATGTTGAATAAGGTCTCTCATTATTCAATACTCCCCCTCAAGCTTAACCGTAGAGAAACCAAAGGTTAAGCTTGGAACCATGATGACCCACCTCATTAAAAACCTTAGTATGGAAAACCTCATGGGACAAAACCATACTAAGGGAAAAAGAGTGTGGACTCCATGGCTAAGGAAATCACGGCCGAGACATATCTATGAGTCCAAGCTTTGAATGGATGAACTCACACACTTTTAAACTCGCTGCCTTGGTAAAAATGTCTGCCAATTGTTCTGAACTCTGTTGAGAATATGGATGTGAAGGTCTGTGCACGTGAAAGGAGAGGGGACAATATCAAAGGGAAAGAGTTAGCATGTATAGCAAGTGTGTTGGAATATGGTGAAAGCTCAGGAGTAAAAAGAGAAGGTATACCATGCATTGCACATGAAATAAAGCACCAATGAGTAGCTAAGATCAACTAAAATGAGACCAAACAAGAAGTGGAGAAGGAACTGAATTGGTTAGAAGCAGACCAGTTTTTTCTCACTCAGCACAAGTGGAGCAAGTTGCAAAGAGGAGTAGGTGGGAGCAGTTGGGAGAAGCATGGCTCGTCTATACTTGTGTAGAGGTGTTGGTGAGATATTTTTCACTCAATAACTCAATGTTTTTCAAATCACTCTTTTTTTTTTGTTTCGTGTGTACTATTCACCAAAAATTTCAAGTCATGGAAAGCTCCAAGAATATGGTTCTACCAGTTATTCTCAAGGGGAATAACTATATTTTGTGGTCAAGGACCACAAAGACAGTCCTAAGAGGAAGAGGGCTGTGGGAGTATGTTGATAGCTTGGTGGGAAATGCTGAAGAAGGAAGGGCTGAAGAGGGCAGTATGATGGAGAGGAAGCGGGAGCAAGAAGATGCTCAAGTCTTGGCTGCACTTCAAAGCTCCCTTGAGCCATCTATTCTGGCGGCCTATTCATACTGTGAGAACTCCAAGGAGCTGTGGGAGACGCTCAAGGGAGTTTATGGAGACATCTCAAACATTTCAAGGATCTTTGAGGTGAAGAAGGCATTGAATGACCTTCAGCAGAATGGGAAGGCGTTCAAGGACTTGTTTGGGGAGTTTAGAGGGTTGTGGGCAGAGCTGGAAATGCTTAGACCTACAACAAACGACCCAAAGGAGTTGAATGAGAGGAGAGAGCAAGATCAAGTGTTTGGTCTCTTACTGACACTTGATGACTCTTACAAGGGACTCATTCAGCATATCCTTCGATTTGACAAGCTTCCAACATTAAATGAAGTGTGTCAACAAGTTCAGAAAGAGGAAGGTGCTAGAGTGTTGTTTAAACCCGCTAGTGAGATGGCGCATGTGGTGCAAAGAAGTTTTGGGCATGGAGAAAGGAGAGCTGTTGAGTGTAGCCATTGTAGGATGAAAGGGCACACTAAGGAGAAGTGCTGGACACTTTACCCGCACTTGAAACCAGCCCGGCTAAGAGGAAATGGCCAGGGAAGCAGTCAAGGCTCTAGGAACTTTGCGGGTGTAACTAGCATGGAAGGAGACCAATTGGTGAGGAAGAGCAATTTGGAGGGCCTCATCAAGAGTATCTCAAAGCTAGCGGAATCTGGTAAGGGTTTCTTTACCTCTAAGGCTAAGAGAAACGTGATAATAGATTCTGGAGCAAGTCATAATATGATTTGTGATGCTAAGTTGCTGGAGAATGTAGAACCGCATAAGGGTAGTATTAGGATAGCAAACGGGAAAGAAGTTCCAATAGAGGGGGTTGGGGACTTAGAGGTGTTTGGGAAGAGAACTAAAGCCCTATATATCCCAGAATTTACTTCGAATTTGCTATCGGTTCATAAGGCAACTAAGGACTTGAATTGTAAAGTTGTTTTTGGAGTTAATGGTGTTGAGTTTCAGGATAATGAAACCAAAGATGCGATCGGATCAGGGGGTGTGAAAGATGGTCTGTACTGTAGATTTTAGAGGATATGAAGATGATTTTAAGGGAGGAAGATTAGAAGATAGGAGTGATGAAGATGATGAATAGAAGTTTATAATTTCGTGTGTAATGTTTCCTTACAATCCCATACACATATATGCACGATTTACATGAATTATTGAGTGAAAAATATCTCACCAACACCTCTACACAAGTATAGGCGAGCCATGCTTCTCCCAACTGCTCCCACCTACTCCTCTTTGCAACTTGCTCCACTTGTGCTGAGTGAGAAAAAACTGGTCTGCTTCTAACCAATTCAGTTCCTTCTCCACTTCTTGTTTGGTCTCATTTTAGTTGATCTTAGCTACTCATTGGTGCTTTATTTCATGTGCAATGCATGGTATACCTTCTCCTTTTACTCCTGAGCTTTCACCATATTCCAACACACTTGCTATACATGCTAACTCTTTCCCTTTGATATTGTCCCCTCTCCTTTCACGTGCACAGACCTTCACATCCATATTCTCAACACTCCCCCTCAAGATAGGCTGGTAGGGGTCCATTAAGCCGATCTTGCCATGGATGTATTCACAGATGCGTGAAGAAGTAGCCTTTGTAAATATATCCGCCATTTGTTCTCCACTCTTCACAAACTTGGGAACCACAACTCCCTCCTGAATCTTGTCTCGGATGAAATGACAATCCACCTCAATGTGTTTTGTCCTTTCATGAAACACCGGGTTTGAAGCTATGTGTATTGCTGCTTGGTTATCACAATACAATGTCATTGGTTTGTCTTCTTGAACTCCTAAGTCATGTAGAAGCGCCTTCAGCCATATCATTTCTTTTGTGGCTTCTCTCATTGCTCTATACTCAGCTTCAGCACTAGATAGAGAGATTACCTTTTGTTTTTTGCTTCTCCAGGTGACAAGATTCCCACCTACGAATGTACAATAACCGGTTGTAGACTTTCTATCTTGTCTATCCCCAGCCCAATCCGCATCACAAAACGCTTCTACATCTGCTCTTCCATGACACTCTAGCCAAATACCTCTTCCTGGGTTTCCTTTTAGATATCTCAAGATCCTTTCAATCATTCCCCAATGGTGTGTTGTTGGCGCTTGCATGTGTTGACTTACTTTATTCACCGCAAAACAAATATCTGGCCTTGTTATGGTCAAATAGATTAGTTTACCAACTAACCTTTGGTACTGCTTGATGTCAGACCATATCTCCACGTTGCTCTCTTCTTGGTAACCTTCTTCAATAGGAGTCTTAGCCGGTTTACACCCAAGCTTCCCAGTTTCTTTTAGTAAGTCGATCACATACTTCCTTTGCGATATAAACATTCCCTTTTCCTCTCTGCTCATCTCAATTCCTAGGAAGTATTTGAGCTCTCCTAGGTCTTTTATATCAAACGTAGAGTTTAGATCCTCCTTAGTCCGTTTCATCTCCTCACAATCACTTCCCGTAACAATAATGTCATCCACGTAGATAAGCACCACAACTATCCCATTTTTGCTCCTTTTGGTAAAGAGAGAGTGATCCGCTTCAGATTTTACAAACCCTTTCTCCAACAGGCACCGGCTTAACCGTTGGTACCAAGCTCTAGGAGATTGTTTCAAGCCGTATATAGCCTTCTTTAATCTACACACTTGATCTGAACTTGCTCCATAACCTTGTGGAAGTTCCATAAACACTTCTTCTTCTAAATCCCCTTGTAAGAAAGCGTTTCTCACATCCATTTGCCACAAATTCCATGACAGATTAATGGCAATGGATAGTAGAACCCTCACCGAGTGCAACTTCGCTACTGGAGCAAAAGTTTCAGTATAATCTTCTCCATATACTTGTGTATATCCTTTTGCCACTAGTCTAGCTTTATACCTCTCAATTTCACCATTGCTCTTGTATTTGATAGTATACACCCATCTACATCCCACAAGTTTCTTCCCACTAGGCAATTTTGTCAAGTCCCAAGTATTATTTCTCAACATAGATGCAATCTCTTCCCTCATGGCATCAACCCATAACTTGTCCATGCTTGCTTCCTCATAAGAATTAGGTACTTTTCTATCAATAGTGCTCAGAAATGCCTGATGATCAGCTGGAGTATTAGAAACCGAGTAGTATTCTTCAATAGGATATCTTATGGCTATCTTCTCTTCTTGTGCGGTGTTATGCTTAAGGGACAAGAAGGAGACGCTGTCGCCTATAGGATCAGGATCTAAGCCTGCCGTACGCCCAGTACATCCCTCTCTTGTCCCAAGCACAACATCAGTTCCCATGTGATCTTGATAAGCCATAGCCATCCCATTGTAATACACTCTAGTATTTTTCCAATTTTCAGGTCCGTGTCTTATCCTTTGGCTTCTTCTTAATTGAGGAGCTTGCACTTCCTCCACTTCTTCAGATTCTATCTCCCCCTCACCTCTTGTACTCTCCTCTTCTTCTACCAGTTCTGAGTCTAATGGTAAAGTATCAAGAACTATCGGAAGCTGCTCACTTTCTTCTACTTCTTCTTCACCCCTCTGCTCATTGTCATCACTCTCCCGGCCATCTATGCTTTCCCAAATGCTTCTTAGAACTTGATCTCTATCTGCATTTGAGTCCATAATCTCATCTAAGTCTTCCCATTTCTTTTTTTCGAAGTAACCATACTCTTCCTCAAATTGCACCTCCCTTGACACATACATTCTATTAGTCTCCGGGTTAAGACATTTGTATCCTTTTTGAGTACTTGAGTATCCCACAAACACACACTTAATACTCTTTGGCTCTAACTTATTTCTTTGTGCCTCTGGAACAAGGACATAGCATCTACACCCAAAGACTCTCAAGTGACTGATACTCGGCTTCACACCATTCAAAACTTCAAAGGGTGACTTGTAACTCAAGCTTTCAGTGGGTATGCGGTTGATTAAGTAAGCTGCCGCCATCACTGCATCTCCCCACAGATTCTTAGGAACTCCCCTATCAAACATCATGCTCCTAGCCACTTCTAACAAATGTCTATTCTTCCTCTCTGCTATCCCATTTTGTTGAGGTGTATAGGCGCAAGTTGTCTGATGTACTATCCCTTTCTCATTCACAAACTCCCTAAACTGTATGCTCATGTATTCTCCGCCATTATCACTTCTTAGTATCTTAATCTTGGTATCATACTGATTGAGCACATAGTTATAGAAGTTCTGAAATGATTCAAGCACTTGATCCTTAGAGCGCATCAATGTTACCCATGTATACTTTGATTTTTGATCGATGAAGGAAACAAAGTACTTATATTGATCTCTTGAAGTACACGGAGCAGACCATACATCAGAGTGTATTAACTCAAAAGACTTCTTATACATAGTAGTAGATTCTGGAAACACTTTCCTACAATGCTTCCCCAAAATACATGCTTCACACGCCTCCTTGG
Source organism: Cardamine chenopodiifolia (assembly GCA_963922655.1). Taxonomy (NCBI): domain Eukaryota; kingdom Viridiplantae; phylum Streptophyta; class Magnoliopsida; order Brassicales; family Brassicaceae; genus Cardamine; species Cardamine chenopodiifolia. The sequence goes on along the minus strand of OZ000486.1, from coordinate 7,397,285 downwards.
GTACTGAATGGTTGGGCAAGACCATGCTGAGCACCTTGTGACTTGGGTGACCAAGGCGAGAATGCCATAAAGGGCTTGATCCAACCGAACTGACCGCAAGCGCTTTCAACTCTTTATCCTTTTTATTCAATATGTACAGACCATCTTTCACACCCCCTGATCCGATCGCATCTTTGGTTTCATTATCCTGAAACTCAACACCATTAACTCCAAAAACCACTTTACAATTGAAGTCCTTAGTTGCCTTATGAACCAATAGCAAATTCGAAGTAAATTCTGGGATATATAGGGCTTTAGTTCTCTTCCCAAACACCTCTAAGTCCCCAACCCCCTCTATTGGAACTTCTTTCCCGTTTGCTATCCTAACACTACCCTTATGCGGTTCTACATTCTCCAGCAACTTAGCATCACAAATCATATTATGACTTGCTCCAGAATCTATTATCACGTTTCTCTTAGCCTTAGAGGTAAAGAAACCCTTACCAGATTCCGCTAGCTTTGAGATACTCTTGATGAGGCCCTCCAAATCGCTCTTCCTCACCAATTGGTCTCCTTCCATGCTAGTTACACCCGCAAAGTTCCTAGAGCCTTGACTGCTTCCCTGGCCATTTCCTCTTAGCCGGGCTGGTTTCAAGTGCGGGTAAAGTGTCCAGCACTTCTCCTTAGTGTGCCCTTTCATCCTACAATGGCTACACTCAACAGCTCTCCTTTCTCCATGCCCAAAACTTCTTTGCACCACATGCGCCATCTCACTAGTGGGTTTAAACAACACTCTAGCACCTTCCTCTTTCTGAACTTGTTGACACACTTCATTTAATGTTGGAAGCTTGTCAAATCGAAGGATATGCTGAATGAGTCCCTTGTAAGAGTCATCAAGTGTGAGTAAGAGACCAAACACTTGATCTTGCTCTCTCCTCTCATTCAACTCCTTTGGGTCGTTTGTTGTAGGTCTAAGCATTTCCAGCTCTGCCCACAACCCTCTAAACTCCCCAAACAAGTCCTTGAACGCCTTCCCATTCTGCTGAAGGTCATTCAATGCCTTCTTCACCTCAAAGATCCTTGAAATGTTTGAGATGTCTCCATAAACTCCCTTGAGCGTCTCCCACAGCTCCTTGGAGTTCTCACAGTATGAATAGGCCGCCAGAATAGATGGCTCAAGGGAGCTTTGAAGTGCAGCCAAGACTTGAGCATCTTCTTGCTCCCGCTTCCTCTCCATCATACTGCCCTCTTCAGCCCTTCCTTCTTCAGCATTTCCCACCAAGCTATCAACATACTCCCACAGCCCTCTTCCTCTTAGGACTGTCTTTGTGGTCCTTGACCACAAAATATAGTTATTCCCCTTGAGAATAACTGGTAGAACCATATTCTTGGAGCTTTCCATGACTTGAAATTTTTGGTGAATAGTACACACGAAACAGAAAAAAACAGAGTGATTTGAAATGTTTGAGAGATATGAATGAGTTTAAGATCTTGTTCAGGACCTTAAGTGCTCTGATACCATGTAGATTTTAGAGGATATGAAGATGATTTTAAGGGAGGAAGATTAGAAGATAGGAGTGATGAAGATGATGAATAGAAGTTTATAATTTCGTGTGTAATGTTTCCTTACAATCCCATACACATATATGCACGATTTACATGAATTATTGAGTGAAAAATATCTCACCAACACCTCTACACAAGTATAGGCGAGCCATGCTTCTCCCAACTGCTCCCACCTACTCCTCTTTGCAACTTGCTCCACTTGTGCTGAGTGAGAAAAAACTGGTCTGCTTCTAACCAATTCAGTTCCTTCTCCACTTCTTGTTTGGTCTCATTTTAGTTGATCTTAGCTACTCATTGGTGCTTTATTTCATGTGCAATGCATGGTATACCTTCTCCTTTTACTCCTGAGCTTTCACCATATTCCAACACACTTGCTATACATGCTAACTCTTTCCCTTTGATATTGTCCCCTCTCCTTTCACGTGCACAGACCTTCACATCCATATTCTCAACATGTACATATTGAATAAAAAGGATAAAGAGTTGAAAGCGCTTGCGGTCAGTTCGGTTGGATCAAGCCCTTTATGGCATTCTCGCCTTGGTCACCCAAGTCACAAGGTGCTCAGCATGGTCTTGCCCAACCATTCAGTACCCAAGGAGGCGTGTGAAGCATGTATTTTGGGGAAGCATTGTAGAAAAGTGTTTCTAGAATCTACTACTATGTATAAGAAGTCTTTTGAGTTAATACACTCTGATGTATGGTCTGCTCCGTGTACTTCAAGAGATCAATATAAGTACTTTGTTTCCTTCATCGATCAAAAATCAAAGTATACATGGGTAACATTGATGCGCTCTAAGGATCAAGTGCTTGAATCATTTCAGAACTTCTATAACTATGTGCTCAATCAGTATGATACCAAGATTAAGATACTAAGAAGTGATAATGGCGGAGAATACATGAGCATACAGTTTAGGGAGTTTGTGAATGAGAGAGGGATAGTACATCAGACAACTTGCGCCTATACACCTCAACAAAATGGGATAGCAGAGAGGAAGAATAGACATTTGTTAGAAGTGGCTAGGAGCATGATGTTTCATAGGGGAGTTCCTAAGAATCTGTGGGGAGATGCAGTGATGGCGGCAGCTTACTTAATCAACCGCATACCCACTGAAAGCTTGAGTTACAAGTCACCATTTGAAGTTTTGAATGGTGTGAAGCCGAGTATCAGTCACTTGAGAGTCTTTGGGTGTAGATGCTATGTCCTTGTTCCAGAGGCACAAAGAAATAAGTTAGAGCCAAAGAGTATTAAGTGTGTGTTTGTGGGATACTCAAGTACTCAAAAAAGATACAAATGTCTTAACCCGGAGACTAATAGAATGTATGTGTCAAGGGAGGTGCAATTTGAGGAAGAGTATGGTTACTTCGAAAAAAAGAAATGGGAAGACTTAGATGAGATTATGGACTCAAATGCAGATAGAGATCAAGTTCTAAGAAGCATTTGGGAAAGCATAGATGGCCGGGAGAGTGATGATAATGAGCAGAGGGGTGAAGAAGAAGTAGAAGAAAGTGAGCAGCTTCCGATAGTTCTGGATACTTTACCATTAGACTCAGAACTGGTAAAAGAAGAGGAGAGTACAAGAGGTGAGGGGGAGATAGAATCTGAAGAAGTGGAAGAAGTGCAAGCTCCTCAATTAAGAAGAAGCCAAAGGATAAGACACGGACCTGAAAATTGGAAAAATACTAGAGTGTATTACAATGGGATGGCTATGGCTTATCAAGATCACATGGGAACTGATGTTGTGCTTGGGACAAGAGAGGGATGTACTGGGCGTACGGCAGGCTTAGATCCTGATCCTAGAGGCGACAGCGTCTCTTTCTTGTCCCTTAAGCATAACACCGCACAAGAAGAGAAGATAGCCATAAGATATCCTATTGAAGAATACTACTCGGTTTCTAATACTCCAGCTGATCATCAGGCATTTCTGAGCACTATTGATAGAAAAGTACCTAATTCTTATGAGGAAGCAAGCATGGACAAGTTATGGGTTGATGCCATGAGGGAAGAGATTGCATCTATGTTGAGAAATAATACTTGGGACTTGACAAAATTGCCTAGTGGGAAGAAACTTGTGGGATGTAGATGGGTGTATACTATCAAATACAAGAGCAATGGTGAAATTGAGAGGTATAAAGCTAGACTAGTGGCAAAAGGATATACACAAGTATATGGAGAAGATTATACTGAAACTTTTGCTCCAGTAGCGAAGTTGCACTCGGTGAGGGTTCTACTATCCATTGCCATTAATCTGTCATGGAATTTGTGGCAAATGGATGTGAGAAACGCTTTCTTACAAGGGAATTTAGAAGAAGAAGTGTTTATGGAACTTCCACAAGGTTATGGAGCAAGTTCAGATCAAGTGTGTAGATTAAAGAAGGCTATATACGGCTTGAAACAATCTCCTAGAGCTTGGTACCAACGGTTAAGCTGGTGCCTGTTGGAGAAAGGGTTTGTAAAATCTGAAGCAGATCACTCTCTCTTTACCAAAAGGAGCAAAAATGGGATAGTTGTGGTGCTTATCTACGTGGATGACATTATTGTTACGGGAAGTGATTGTGAGGAGATGAAACGGACTAAGGAGGATCTAAACTCTACGTTTGATATAAAAGACCTAGGAGAGCTCAAATACTTCCTAGGAATTGAGATGAGCAGAGAGGAAAAGGGAATGTTTATATCGCAAAGGAAGTATGTGATCGACTTACTAAAAGAAACTGGGAAGCTTGGGTGTAAACCGGCTAAGACTCCTATTGAAGAAGGTTACCAAGAAAAGAGCAACGTGGAGATATGGTCTGACATCAAGCAGTACCAAAGGTTAGTTGGTAAACTAATCTACTTGACCATAACAAGGCCAGATATTTGTTTTGCGGTGAATAAAGTAAGTCAACACATGCAAGCGCCAACAACACACCATTGGGGAATGATTGAAAGGATCTTGAGATATCTAAAAGGAAACCCAGGAAGAGGTATTTGGCTAGAGTGTCATGGAAGAGCAGATGTAGAAGCGTTTTGTGATGCGGATTGGGCTGGGGATAAACAAGATAGAAAGTCTACAACCGGTTATTGTACATTCGTAGGTGGGAATCTTGTCACCTGGAGAAGCAAAAAACAAAAGGTAATCTCTCTATCTAGTGCTGAAGCTGAGTATAGAGCAATGAGAGAAGCCACAAAAGAAATGATATGGCTGAAGGCGCTTCTACATGACTTGGGAGTTCAAGAAGACAAACCAATGACATTGTATTGTGATAACCAAGCAGCAATACACATAGCTTCAAACCCGGTGTTTCATGAAAGGACAAAACACATTAAGGTGGATTGTCATTTCATCCGAGACAAGATTCAGGAGGGAGTTGTGGTTCCCAAGTTTGTGAAGAGTGGAGAACAAATGGCTGATATATTTACAAAGGCTACTTCTTCACGCATCTGTGAATACATCCATGGCAAGATCGGCTTAATGGACCCCTACCAGCCTATCTTGAGGGGGAGTGTTGAGAATATGGATGTGAAGGTCTGTGCACGTGAAAGGAGAGGGGACAATATCAAAGGGAAAGAGTTAGCATGTATAGCAAGTGTGTTGGAATATGGTGAAAGCTCAGGAGTAAAAAGAGAAGGTATACCATGCATTGCACATGAAATAAAGCACCAATGAGTAGCTAAGATCAACTAAAATGAGACCAAACAAGAAGTGGAGAAGGAACTGAATTGGTTAGAAGCAGACTAGTTTTTTCTCACTCAGCACAAGTGGAGCAAGTTGCAAAGAGGAGTAGGTGGGAGCAGTTGGGAGAAGCATGGCTCGCCTATACTTGTGTAGAGGTGTTGGTGAGATATTTTTCACTCAATAATTCATGTAAATCGTGCATATATGTGTATGGGATTGTAAGGAAACATTACACACGAAATTATAAACTTCTATTCATCATCTTCATCACTCCTATCTTCTAATCTTCCTCCCTTAAAATCATCTTCATATCCTCTAAAATCTACAAACTCCTTGTAAAGCATGGAAGAATGACCCTTTTCTCCACCATCTCTCGCACCTTGTGACAATCCACTTCAATATGCTTTGTCCTCTCATGGAACACTGAGTTGGACGCAATGTGAATAGCAACTTGGTTGTCACAATGCATTGTGATTGGATCTGCCGATTCAATGCCCAAATCCTTGAGAAGAGCTTTTAGCCATGTTAGCTCATTTGTGAGCTTCCTCATTGCTCTATACTCAGCTTCAGCACTTGAACATGACACAACCTTTTGTTTCTTGCTCTTCCAAGTGACCAGGTTACCTCCAACGAATGTGCAATACCCAGTGGTGGATCTTCTATCCGTTTTGTCTCCAGCCCAGTCAGCATCACAATAACCCACAATTTCTGTGCTTTTGTTGCAACCCATCCAAATGCCTTGACCTGGAGCTCTTTTTTATATTTGAGGATCCGATCCACCATGTTCCAATGATGCACTTTTGGAGCTTGCATATGTTGGCTCACCTGGTTCACAGCAAAACACAAATCAGGACGAGTTATGGTAAGATAAATCAACTTACCAACCATTCTCCGATATTGCTTGACATCTTCAAAAGGTTTATCTTCAAGCTCCCCCTCTCGTATGACTTTGTATCCTTCTTCTAAGGGAGTCTTTGCTGGTTTGGCTCCTAGCTTTCCTGCCCCAGCCAATAGATCAAGAGTGTACTTCCTTTGGGATAAGAAGAGTCCTTCATTGGACCTATAGACTTCAATCCCTAGAAAATATTTCAACTCTCCAAGATCTTTAATATCAAATACAGATTTTAAATATGCTTTTGTATCTTTAATACCTACCTTGTCATTCCCAGAGATGATAATATCATCCACATAAATAAGAATGACTACAATACCTTCTTGGCTTTGCAAGGTGAAAAGTGTATGATCTGCCTCGGACTTCTTGAAGCCTTTACTCTTGAGTGTTGTACTCAACTTGTGGTACCATGCTCGAGGAGATTGCTTCAGTCCATAAATTGCTTTCTTGAGTCTCAACAACTTTCCTGGTGCAATTGAGTCCTCCAAGCCTGGTGGTGGAGTCATGTAGACTTCATCCTCTAGTTCCCCTTGCAAGAATGCATTCTTGACGTCCATCTGCCAAAGATCCCATTTCAAGTTAGTAGCTAAGGATAAAATAACTCTTACCGTATGAAGTTTTGCCACAGGTGCAAATGTGTCAAGGTAGTCCTCTCCATAGGTTTGAGTGAATCCTCTAGCCACCAGCCTAGCCTTGTAACGCTCTATTTCTCCATCACTTCTATACTTGATAGTGAAGATCCATCTAGAGCTTACGGCCTTCTTCCCTTTTGGCAGTTCAGCTTCATCCCAAGTGTGGTTAATTTCCATAGCTTTCTTTTCTTCACCAACAGCATCTCTCCATACTTTAAGCTCCTTGGCTTCTTCATAGGTTGTTGGAATCTCAGCTTCATCCAACTTGCCCATGTAAGCTTGATGTTCCAATGGGAAATGAGCTAGAGTGCAAACAGCTTGAATGGGATGAGCAACTGCCTTGTTGTTGTAGTACACTCGGGTTTGCTTCCAATGTTCTGGTCCAAACCTTTGTCTTGTACTTCTCCTTAAACCCCCTTCTTGATCTTGAACTTGAGGTTCTGGCCCTTCAAAGTCAGAATCTGAGGTTTGAGCTTCTTCTTGACTTTCCGGACTCTCTTCACTTTGATCATGAACCGCTTCATTGCGAACTTCTGATTCATTTTGATCATGAATTGTTGAGTCTTGTTGAGCCACTACTGGATCCTCTTGTTTATTGCCTCCCTCAGGATCAAAGGGTATAGTTTCTTCATTTGATTGAGATGTGCTTGTACTAGCTTCTGGCTGATGTAATCCAAGGTTCTCCAAGATTTTTCTCAAATTGCTAGCTCGGTCTGATGATGAGGATGATAGATTCTCCAATTCTTTCCAGTTCTTCTCATCATAGAACCCTTTCGTTTCAACAAACTTCACGTCCCTTGAGACTAGAATCTTCCTTGTTTCCGGAACAAAGCATTTGTAACCTTTTTGTGTTGTGGAGTATCCAATGAACATGCTCTTCACACTTTTAGCTTCCAACTTGTTTCTTTGTTCTCCTGGGATTAATACAAAACAAACACACCCAAACACACGTAAGTGGTTAATGGCGGGTTTAGAGTTGTTTAATACCTCAAATGGAGAGTGATCATCCAAAATTTTTGTTGGCATTCGGTTGATCAAATAGCATGCTGAAACCACAGCATCTCCCCAAAATCTCTTGGGAACACTTGTGTGGAACATCATAGACCGGGCCACTTCCATTAAGTGCCTATTCTTTCTTTCAGCAACTCCATTTTGCTGAGGAGTGTATGGGCAGCTGGTTTGATGGACTATCCCATGGTTTGCTAAGTGTTGTTTGAAGGCATGGCTTGTGTACTCTCCACCATTATCTGATCTAAAAATTTTAATCTTGGCATTATAATGGTTAGTCACATATGCTTGAAATTTTCTAAATGCTTCTAGAACTCTATCTTTGGATGGAAGAAGTGTTAGCCATGTATATTTTGATTTTTCATCTATAAAGGTGACAAAGTATTTATGATGTTCTCTAGATTCACATGGTGAGGTCCAAACATCAGAATGAATTAAATCAAAACACTTTTCATAGATAGTTGGAGACTTGGAAAACACAGATTTACAATGTTTGCCAAGTATACAAGCTTCACATTCATCATTTTTGAAAGAAATCCTAGGCAACAATAGTTCTAATGCTCTAGAGTGTGGATGACCTAGCCTTGCATGCCAAATTGAACTACTAACATTAGAAACATTCAAACTAAAACTACAAAATAAATTGGAGTTCGGCTTGTTATTTTCAAGAACATACAGCTCCTCCTTTGCTACTCCTTTTCCGAGTAGTTTCATGGTCTCAATATCCTGAAAGTGTACATCATTAGGACCAAATATAGCATAACAATTCAAATCAGATGTAACTTTCTTTACGGATAACAAATTTGAAGTAAACTTAGGCATGTAGAAAGCGTTTGAATCTTTTCCAAATACCCTAAGATTTCCTACTCCATCAATTGGAATACTATCTCCATTTGCTATAATGACATTACCTACAGCCGGTTTTATGTTATTCATTAGATGTGCATCACTTATCATATGATGTGATGCACCAGAATCTACAATCAAAGGCTTTGAAATGTTTTGAGCATGAAGAGAGTTTCCAGAAACCATACCAGACCTACCAGCCTCTTTCAAGGCTTTGATGAGAGCTTCCAAATCTGATTTCTTCACAAATTCAGATTCTTGTTGATATGGCACCAAAGCTCTCATTTCTCCTTCTTCAGCCCTCTTGGATGTCCCAGCCTGATTCCCAGCCACTTCTTGGGAGACATTAGCTCTTGGTTCCTTCCACCAGCTTGGTTTTAGATGAGGATGGAGCTTCCAGCATTTTTCCTTTGTGTGCCCCTCTTTCTTGCAATGCTCACAAATTGCATTTGATCCCACCTTCTTGTTCTGGTTTGATCCCAACGGTTTGTAAAATCCTTTGTTGGCGTCTCCCAGCTCTACTTTGTTAGCCATAACCAGCTCGCCCTTTCCCCCAAATAGACCATGAGATCCTTGCTCCTTTTGTATCTTGGAGCACACTTCATCTAGGCTGGGGAGATTGTCTGCCCTAAGGAGGTGCTTAATGAGATCTTTGTAAGTTGGATTTAAGGTCAATAACAGACCAAAGACCTTGTCTTGTTCGCGCCTCTCATTTAACACCAAAGGATCAATCGTGCTTGGCCTTAACATTTCTAGTTCAGCCCACAATGATCTGAATTTGCCAAAGTGCTTTGTAAACTCCAAATCTTCTTGGCTTAGATCATTGATAGCCTTCTTGACTTCATAGATTCTGCTCAAGTTTGAAGTATTCCCATACACGGTTTGAAGAGTATCCCACAATTCCTTTGCATTTTCACAGTAGGAGTAGGCTTCAAGGATGGATGCTTCAAGAGAGTTCTGGATGATTCCGGGCACCATTTGGTCCTCTTGGAACCACTTATCTTCATAATTACCGATGGCTTCTTCTCCATCTTTTGGATCTTGGCCTTTCAAGACATGGCTCCAAAGCCCACGACCACATAGGGCTGTTCTTATCATTCTTGACCACAGCAAATAGTTGACACCCTTCAAGATGACTGGAATAACAATTGGTTTAGAATTTTCCATGATGTTTCAAGATTTATTCACCGGATAATTCTATTAACCAGAGGATTAAGAGATTTTCTCAAGAAAATATTAGAGAAGCTTCAAGAAATACACTTTTCCAGCCTTTTCACAACTCAAGAGTCAATGACTTTGAGGACTAAGTCTCAGAGTGAAAAAGGATTGACAAAGAGTATTCCCAGAATTTTAGAGTGAAAAAGAAAATTTTAGAGAAGCTTCAAGAAATACACTTTTTCAGCCTTTTAACAACTCAAGAGTCAATGACTTTGAGGACTAAGTCTCAGAGTGAAAAAGGATTGACAAAGAGTATTCCCAGAATTTTAAAGGAAGAGATTTGAAAATGGGATAACAAGAGCTTGATTTAGTTAAAAACCTTGCTCTGATACCATGTTGAATTTGCGGAATAAAAGATTAGAGAGTTTGAGAGTGCTTGAAAGAGAAACAATAGAATGAGAGATAAAGAGAAGTTTCCATTAGAATTGAGTGAGTGTTACAAAGGGTGTACAACATGTATATATAGAAGAGAGCCACGAAATTAGGAGGTGAAGAAGGGTTTCACAACATTCAATTTCCCTCCAATCTCTTATTTGAAATTCAAACACATCTCCTTCCTTTTCACACTTCCCGAGACACCCACTTGTGCACCCAAAGTCTTCACCCTTCTAGAAGACTTCTTAATGGGCTTGCATATGTTGAATAAGGCCTCTTCTCTTCTTTTGGTCTTAAGCTAATGTATTCTCTCATTATTCAATATGGGTGATGCCAACAAAGGATTTTACAAACCGTTGGGATCAAACCAGAACAAGAAAGTGGGATCAAATGCAATCTGTGAGCATTGCAAGAAAGAGGGGCACACAAAGGAAAAATGCTGGAAGCTCCACCCTCATCTAAAACCAAGCTGGTGGAAGGAACCAAGAGCTAATGTCTCCCAAGAAGTGGCTGGGAATCAGGCTGGGACATCCAAGAGGGCTGAAGAAGGAGACATGAGAGTTTTGGTGCCATATCAACAAGAATCTGAATTTGTGAGGAAATCAGATTTGGAAGCTCTCATCAAAGCCTTGAAAGAGGCTGGTAGGTCTGGTATGGTTTCTGGAAACTCTCTTCATGCTCAAAATATTTCAAAGCCTTTGATTGTAGATTCTGGTGCATCACATCATATGATAAGTGATGCACATCTAATGAATAACATAAAACCGGCTGTAGGTAATGTCATTATAGCAAATGGAGATAGTATTCCAATTGATGGAGTAGGAAATCTTAGGTTATTTGGAAAAGATTCAAACGCTTTCTACATGCCTAAGTTTACTTCAAATTTGTTATCCGTAAAGAAAGTTACATCTGATTTGAATTGTTATGCTATATTTGGTCCTAATGATGTACACTTTCAGGATATTGAGACCATGAATCTACTCGGAAAAGGAGTAGCAAAGGAGGAGTTGTATGTTCTTGAAAATAACAAGCCGGACTCCAATTTATTTTGTAGTTTTAGTCTGAATATTTCTAATGTTAGTAGTTCAATTTGGCATGCAAGGCTAGGTCATCCGCACTCTAGAGCATTAGAACTATTGTTGCCTAGGATTTCTTTCAAAAATGATGAATGTGAAGCTTGTATACTTGGCAAACATTGTAAATCTGTGTTTTCCAAGTCTCCAACTATCTATGAAAAGTGTTTTGATTTAATTCATTCTGATGTTTGGACCTCACCATGTGAATCTAGAGAACATCATAAATACTTTGTCACCTTTATAGATGAAAAATCAAAATATACATGGCTAACACTTCTTCCATCCAAAGATAGAGTTCTAGAAGCATTTAGAAAATTTCAAGCATATGTGACTAACCATTATAATGCCAAGATTAAAATTTTTAGATCAGATAATGGTGGAGAGTACACAAGCCATGCCTTCAAACAACACTTAGCAAACCATGGGATAGTCCATCAAACCAGCTGCCCATACACTCCTCAGCAAAATGGAGTTGCTGAAAGAAAGAATAGGCACTTAATGGAAGTGGCCCGGTCTATGATGTTCCACACAAGTGTTCCCAAGAGATTTTGGGGAGATGCTGTGGTTTCAGCATGCTATTTGATCAACCGAATGCCAACAAAAATTTTGGATGATCACTCTCCATTTGAGGTATTAAACAACTCTAAACCCGCCATTAACCACTTACGTGTGTTTGGGTGTGTTTGTTTTGTATTAATCCCAGGAGAACAAAGAAACAAGTTGGAAGCTAAAAGTGTGAAGAGCATGTTCATTGGATACTCCACAACACAAAAAGGTTACAAATGCTTTGTTCCGGAAACAAGGAAGATTCTAGTCTCAAGGGACGTGAAGTTTGTTGAAACGAAAGGGTTCTATGATGAGAAGAACTGGAAAGAATTGGAGAATCTATCATCCTCATCATCAGACCGAGCTAGCAATTTGAGAAAAATCTTGGAGAACCTTGGATTACATCAGCCAGAAGCTAGTACAAGCACATCTCAATCAAATGAAGAAACTATACCCTTTGATCTTGAGGGAGGCAATAAACAAGAGGATCCAGTAGTGGCTCAACAAGACTCAACAATTCATGATCAAAATGAATCAGAAGTTCGCAATGAAGCGGTTCATGATCAAAGTGAAGGGAGTCCGGAAAGTCAAGAAGAAGCTCAAACCTCAGATTCTGACTTTGAAGGGCCAGAACCTCAAGTTCAAGATCAAGAAGAGGGTTTAAGGAGAAGTACAAGACAAAGGTTTGGACCAGAACATTGGAAGCAAACCCGAGTGTACTACAACAACAAGGCAGTTGCTCATCCCATTCAAGCTGTTTGCACTCTAGCTCATTTCCCATTGGAACATCAAGCCTACATGGGCAAGTTGGATGAAGCTGAGATTCCAACAACCTATGAAGAAGCGAAGGAGCTTAAAGTATGGAGAGATGCTATTGGTGAAGAAAAGAAAGCTATGGAAATCAATCACACTTGGGATGAAGCTGAACTGCCAAAAGGGAAGAAGGCCGTAAGCTCTAGATGGATCTTCACTATCAAGTATAGAAGTGATGGAGAAATAGAGCGTTACAAGGCTAGGCTGGTGGCTAGAGGATTTACTCAAACCTATGGAGAGGACTACCTTGACACATTTGCACCTATGGCAAAACTTCATACGGTAAGAGTTATTTTATCCTTAGCTACTAACTTGGAATGGGATCTTTGGCAGATGGACGTCAAGAATGCATTCTTGCAAGGGGAACTAGAGGATGAAGTCTACATGACTCCACCACCAGGCTTGGAGGACTCAATTGCACCAGGAAAGGTGTTGAGACTCAAGAAAGCAATCTATGGACTGAAGCAATCTCCTCGAGCATGGTACCACAAGTTGAGTACAACACTCAAGAGTAAAGGCTTCAAGAAGTCCGAGGCAGATCATACACTTTTCACCTTGCAAAGCCAAGAAGGTATTGTAGTCATTCTCATTTATGTGGATGATATTATCATCTCTGGGAATGCAAGGTAGGTATTAAAGATACAAAAGCATATTTAAAATCTGTGTTTGATATTAAAGATCTTGGAGAGTTGAAATATTTTCTAGGGATTGAAGTCTATAGGTCCAATGAAGGACTCTTCTTATCCCAAAGGAAGTACACTCTTGATCTATTGGCTGGGGCAGGAAAGCTAGGAGCCAAACCAGCAAAGACTCCCTTAGAAGAAGGATACAAAGTCATACGAGAGGGGGAGCTTGAAGATAAACCTTTTGAAGATGTCAAGCAATATCGGAGAATGGTTGGTAAGTTGATTTATCTTACCATAACTCGTCCTGATTTGTGTTTTGCTGTGAACCAGGTGAGTCAACATATGCAAGCTCCAAAAGTGCACCATTGGAGCATGGTAGATCGGATTCTCAAATATCTCAAAGGAGCTCCAGGTCAAGGCATTTGGATGGGTTGTAACAAAAGCACAGAAATTGTGGGTTATTGTGATGCTGACTGGGCTGGAGACAAAACGGATAGAAGATCCACCACTGGGTATTGCACATTCATTGGAGGTAACCTGGTTACTTGGAAGAGCAAGAAACAAAAGGTTGTGTCATGTTCAAGTGCTGAAGCTGAGTATAGAGTAATGAGGAAGCTCACAAATGAGCTAACATGGCTGAAAGCTCTTCTCAAGGATTTGGGCATTGAATCACCAGATCCAATCACAATGCATTGTCACAACCAAGCTGCTATTCACATTGCGTCCAACTCAGTGTTCCATGAGAGGACAAAACATATTGAAGTGGATTGTCACAAGGTACGAGAGATGGTGGAGAAAAGGGTCATTCTTCCATGTTTTACAAGGAGTTCAGAACAATTGGTAGACATTTTTACCAAGGCAGCGAGTTTAAAAGTGTGTGAGTTCATCCATTCAAAGCTTGGACTCATAGATATGTATCGGCCATGATTTCCTTAGCCATAGAGTCCACACTCTTTTTCCCTTAGTATGGTTTTATCCCATGAGGTTTTCCATACTAAGGTTTTTAATGAGGTGGGTCATCATGGTTCCAAGCTTAACCTTTGGTTTCTCTACGGTTAAGCTTGAGGGGGAGTGTTGAATAATGAGAGAATACATTAGCTTAAGACCCAATGAAGAGAAGAGGCCTTATTCAACATATGCAAGTCCATTAAGAAGTCTTCTAGAAGGGTGAAGACTTTGGGTGCACAAGTGGGTGTCTCGGGAAGTGTGAAAAGGAAGGAGATGTGTTTGAATTTCAAATAAGAGATTGGAGGGAAATTTGAATGATGTGAAACCCTTCTACACCTTCTATTTTCATGGCTCCCCTCTATATATACATGTTGTACACCCTTTGTAACACTTAATCAATTCTAATGGAAACTTCTCTTTATCTCTCATTCTATTGTTTCTCTTTCAAGCACTCTCAAACTCTCTAATCTTCTATTCCGCAAATTCAACAAATCTACAATCAAAGGCTTTGAAATGTTTTGAGCATGAAGAGAGTTTCCAGAAACCATACCAGACCTACAAGCCTCTTTCAAGGCTTTGATGAGAGCTTCCAAATCTGATTTCCTCACATATTCAGATTCTTGTTGATATGGCACCAAAACTCTCATTTCTCCTTCTTCAGCCCTCTTGGATGTCCCAGCCTGATTCCCAGCCACTTCTTGGGAGACATTAGCTCTTGGTTCCTTCCACCAGCTTGGTTTTAGATGAGGATGGAGCTTCCAGCATTTTTCCTTTGTGTGCTCCTCTTTCTTACAATGCTCACAGATTGCATTTGATCCCACTTTCTTGTTCTGGTTTGATCCCAACGGTTTGTAAAATCTTTTGTTGGCATCACCCAGCTCTACTTTGTTAGCCATAGCCAGCTCGCCCTTTCCCCCAAATAGACCATGAGATCCTTGCTCCTTTTGTATCTTGGAGCACACTTCATCTAGGCTGGAGAGATTGTCTGCCCTAAGGAGGTGCTTAATGAGATCTTTGTAAGTTGGATTTAAGGTCAATAGCAGACCAAAGACCTTGTCTTGTTCGCGCCTCTCATTTAACACCAAAGGATCAATCGTGCTTGGCCTTAACATTTCTAGTTCAGCCCACAATGATCTGAATTTGCCAAAGTGCTTTGTAAACTCCAAATCTTCTTAGCTTAGATCATTGATAGCCTTCTTGACTTCATAGATTCTGCTCAAGTTTGAAGTATTCCCATACACGGTTTGAAGAGTATCCCACAATTCCTTTGCATTTTCACAGTAGGAGTAGGCTTCAAGGATGGATGCTTCAAGAGAGTTCTGGATGATTCTGAGCACCATTTGGTCCTCTTGGAACCACTTATCTTCATAATTACCGATGGCTTCTTCTCCATCTATTGGATCTTGTCCTTTCAAGACATGTCTCCAAAGCCCACGACCACATAGAGCTGTTCTTATCATTCTTGACCACAGCAAATAGTTGACACCCTTCAAGATGACTGGAATAACAATTGGTTTAGAATTTTCCATGGTGTTTCAAGATTTATTCACCGGATAATTCTATTAACTAGAGGATTAAGAGATATTCTCAAGAAAATATTAGAGAAGCTTCAAGAAATACACTTTTTCAGCCTTTTCACAACTCAAGAGTCAATGACTTTGAGGACTAAATCTCAGAGTGAAAAAGGATTGACAAAGAGTATTCCCAGAATTTTAGAGTGAAAAAAAAAAATTTAGAGAAGCTTCAAGAAATACACTTTTTCAGCCTTTTCACAACTCAAGAGTCAATGGCTTTGAGGACTAAGTCTCAGAGTGAAAAAGGATTGACAAAGAGTATTCCCAGAATTTTAAAAGAAGAGATTTGAAAATGGGATAACAAGAGCTTGATTTAGTTAAGAACCTTGCTCTGATACCATGTTGAATTTTCGGAATAGAAGATTAGAGAGTTTGAGAGTGCTTGAAAGAGAAACAATAGAATGAGAGATAAAGAGAAGTTTCCATTAGAATTGGTTAAGTATTACAAAGGGTGTACAACATGTATATATAGAGGAGAGCCACGAAATTAGAAGGTGTAGAAGGGTTTCACAACATTCAAAATTCCCTCCAATCTCTTATTTGAAATTCAAACACATCTCCTTCCTTTTCACACTTCCCGAGACACCCACTTGTGCACCCAAAGTCTTCACCTTTCTAGAAGACTTCTTAATGGACTTGCATATGTTGAATAAGGCCTCTTCTCTTCATTGGGTCTTAAGCTAATGTATTTTCTCATTATTCAACATACAAGATTCAATGTGAAAGATGGCATGTAGAAAGCTTGAGATTCTTTGTCAAATAGTCTTAAACTTCCTATCCCTTTAACCAGTATTTTATCACCATTAGCAATCACTACATTTCCACTAGCAGTTTTAATGTTACTAATCAAATTTGGATTACTAATCATGTGATGAGAAGCTCCGGAATCAATAACAAGAGAAGTGCTAATTTTAGTAGGTTTAGTAGCAAAGTAGGTGATACCGGACTCCTTTAGTGCAGCAATGGATCGAATGAGTGCCTCTAGGTCTGACTTGCGCACCACGTCATTCGAGTATGCTACCATGGCCATCTCATCTCCTTTCTTTGAGTTTTCGGTTTGAGGTTGTTTGGTTGCGGTTGAGGAGCTTGGCGCTTCTTGTGCTTGATGAGCTTGAAACTTCCTTGGTTTGAACTCCCTTGGTTGCCAATCTTTGGGCTTGAGATGTGGATGAAGGATCCAGCAATCCTCCCTTGTATGACCATCTTTCTTGCAATGATCGCATGTTTTCCTATTCTTGCCTTTGTAGCCATGACTTGGTTGGTAATTGCCTTTATTAGCCGTTGGGAGTTCTTGTTTTCTACTAAAGAGACCAAAGAACCCTTGTTCCTTTTGAATTTGTGCACAAACTTCATCGAGGCTAGGGAGCTTCTCCGATCTCAAGATGTGTTTTATGAGGTCATTAAATGCCGGATTGAGTGTGAGAAGTAAACCAAAGACCTTATCTTGTTCTCTCCTTTCTTCAATGATTGAAAAATCCTTAGTGCTTGGACGTAACATCTCTAATTCAGCCCAAAGAGATCTAAATTTCCCAAAGTGTTGAGTAAATTCTAGATCCTCTTGGTTGAGATTGTTGATTGCCCTTTTCACTTCAAAGACACGGGTCAAGTTGGAGACGTTCCCGTAAACATTCTTTAATGTATCCCAAAGCTCCTTTGTCGTGTCACAATAGAAGTATGCCTCTAGGATTGATGTGTCTAGTGAGTTTTGAAGGAGACCCAACACCGTTTGGTCCTCTTGAAACCATTTGATTTCCTCCTCGGTCTTGGTCTCATTTTCTTCATCTTGTGTGTCTTCTTTAAGGTTTTGTGTGATCTCAATGTGTCTCCACAAACCTCTTCCACACAAAGCAGTCTTAGTTGTTCTTGCCCACAACAAGTAATTATTCCCTTTGAGGGTAACCGGAATGATCATGGTTTTTAGATTTTCCATGATTTTCTTGGTGTTTAATCACAAAGCTAGCAACTTTCTCAACTCAGCACCAATGGATTTGAGGAATTTCTCTCAGAGAGAAATGAAGCTAGCATCGTGAAAGGAAGAAAAAGAAGTGAAAATCACAAAGCTAGCAACTTTCTCAACTCAGCACCAATGGATTTGAGGAAATTCTCTTAGAGAGAGATGAAGCTAGCAGCGTGAGAAAGGAGAAAATAAAGAATAAAAGCTTGGAGAATGACTAGAAATGACAAGAACTGATGGAGAACTGATGGAGAAATGATGGAGAAATGATGGAGAATGATGGAGAAATGATGGAGAATAAAGCGGAATAGATAGGAGCAAGATCAATGCTCTGATACCATGTAAGATTTTAGAGATTATAAATGAGAGATTTTGAGATAAGCTAGAAGGAAAACCATAGTAGAACATTAGAGAAGAATTTCTTATTGATCTTTGTGAATTACATAGCATATTTATAGGAGAATTACAACGGAACCTAGGTTTAACTTTAATTTGAACCAGCCAATAGGAGAGTAGTCTTGGGAGCGCCCTTGACCATGCCAGTGTAGATTTTAGAGGATATGAAGGTGATTTTAAGGGAGGAAGATTAGAAGATAGGACTGAGGAAGATGATGAATAGAAGTTTTTAGAGAAGAACTTTATAATTTCGTGTGTATCTTTCTTCTTACCATACAATTCACATATATGCACGATTTACATGAATTATAGTGAGAAAAACATCTCACCAACACCTCTAGACTAGTATGGGCGAATCATGCTTCTCCCAACTGCTCCTACCTACTCCTCTTTGCAACTTGCTCCACTTGTGCTGAAAGAGAAAAAACTGGTCTGCTTCTAACCACTCTAGTTCCTTCTCTACTTCTTGTTTGGTCTCGTTTTAGTTGATCTTAACTACTCATTGGCACTTTATTTCATGTGCAAGCAAGACTTGATTCTTCTTCTCTTCATTACTTGTTTTGCAAGGTATACCTTCTCCTTTTACTCCTGAGCTCTCACCATATTCCAACACACTTGAAATATATGCTAACTCTTTCCCTTTGATATTGTCTCCTCTCATTTCACGTGCACACACCTTCACATCCATATTCTCAACAAACCTCCGCTTTTATCCATTAGTCAGCTTAAGGTTAGATAGAGAATCTCTCCAATTCTCAGCTCCATATCCAGATCAAGCCTTGAAGAAGAAGCTTCCTGCTAGGTTGTTTCGTTTCTATATAGGGTGTGGGCAAGTTTTGAGGACGAAAATAATAGAAGAGGGAAGGGATGATGGGCCCCAAGCCCTAGTGCACACGAAAGAAGGAAGGGAGCGCGCATTTACAAGGGATTGGGTCTCTATTGGATTCTCTATACAGCCAGACCCTAAGCCTAATTGGAGTCCATGTCTGACCATCTCCAGAAGCCGACTAGCCGTGAAGTATGAAGAAGACATCCAAGGATCAAGCCCGAGCTCACCCGGCCATCCGGATCATGTGAGAGCTTCTAAATAACCTTTGAATCTCTTTGACTTTAACCAGCTTTAAAAGCAAGGACACTTTGTCTTCACCTTCACACTTGTGTGAAGACACCCCTAAGTCATTAGAAGGAACTTTACTCTTTTTCCTACTTCGGTTTGTCCGATGAGGTTTATCGGAGGGGTTGTAATGAGGTAGCAAGATCTAGAATATCTACACTTCATTCCACTTGATATTCAGATTGGAAATAATCCATGCCAAGCTTGGAAAGCAAGGAAGGGAAGACCATATCCCTTATGAAGACATTGCGCTAATAAGTCTTCATTTCCTTTCGATTTATTTGTCTAAGTATTTAATACTTTCTTTGGGGGTCCAACTTAGGTATATGTTGGTTCTTTGGGCCATTTGTGTAATAAGTAAACTTCAGACTTAAAGCTCTTTATATATAAGGGATTTAAACAGACTATAATGAGGATTAGATCTGTACTAGAAATCAAATGCAGAAGAGTTTTTCTTCTTTCTTATTCTTGTTCTTTCTTGTTCATCTTGGAAATAATCCATGCCAAGCTAGGAAAACAAGGAAGGGAAGACCATATCTCTTATGAAGACATTGCGCTAATAAGTCTTCATTTGCTTTCAATTTATTTCCCTAAGTATTTAATACTTTCTTTGGGGTCTAACTTAGGTATATGTTGGTTCTTTATGCCATTTGTGTAATAAGTAAACTTCAGACTATAGGCTCTTCATAAATAAGGGACTTAAACAGACTATAATGAGGATTAGATCTGAACTAGAAATCAAATATGGAAGAGTTTTTCTTTTTTCTTATTCTTGATTTATTCGAGCCAAAACCCTTGACACATAGAAGCCTAGCTCGGTGTTGAAGTTCTGGTTGTATCAAGAAGCTTTCACAATTCTTGTGGTTCACCACATCAATACACCTTCACACCATTGTTGGAACCTAGATCCAGCATCTCTTTAGGTTTCCTAGCACTAAACCTATGCTTTTATCCATTATTCAGCTTAAGATTAGATAGAGAATCTCTCCAATTCTCAGCTCCATATCTGGATCAAGCCTTGAAGAAGCAGCTTCCTGCTAGGTTGTTTCGTTTCTATATAAGGTGTGGGCAAGTTTTGAGGACGAAAATTATAGAAGAGGGAAGGGATGATGGGCCCCAAACCCTAGCGCACACGAAAGAAGGAAGGGAGTACGCATTTACAAGGGATTGGGTCTCCATTGGATTCTCTATACAGCCAGACCCTAAGCCTAATTGGAGTCCACGTTTGACCATCTCCAGAAGCCGACTAGCCATGAAGTATGAAGAAGACATCCAAGGATCAAGCTCGAGCTCACCCGGGCATCTGGATCGTGTGATAGCTTCTAAATAACCTTTGAATCTCTTTGACTTGAACCAGCTTTAAAAGCAAGGACATTGTGTCTTCACCTTCACACTTGTGTGAAGACACCCCTAAGTCATTAGATGGAACTTTACTCTTTTTCTTACTTCGGTTTGTCCGATAAGATTTATCAGAGGGGTTGTAATGAGGCAGCAAGATCTAGTATATCTACACTTCATTCCACTTTTTATTCAGCTTGGAAATAATCCATGCCAAGCTTGGAACGCAAGGAAGGGAAGACCATATCCCTTATGAAGACATTGCGCTAATAAGTCTTCATTTCCTTTCGATTTATTTGCCTAAGTATTTAATACTTTCTTTGGGGGTCCAACTTAGGTATATGTTGGTTCTTTGGGCCATTTGTGTAATAAGTAAACTTCAGACTTAAGGCTCTTTATATATAAGGGATTTAAACAGACTATAATGAGGATTAGATCTTATTGATCAAGAAGACCAGCCAGGCCTTGCAAGACCAAACCATCCCGACCGTATGGATTTTGTACGGACTTGTACGGATTGTACGGACCGTGCAAAATCCGGGATTCCCCAAAATGTCTCCAAACATCCTAAAATGAAGAAACAAGAATGTGCAAAACTCGGGATAAAGTATTTTCAGGATTTGGGGATCGTGCAAAACTCGGGTGCAAAAGGACATGGATAGCTGGCAATGAATCTAGCCAAAGGAGTGTCCCAATGCAACCTTATCCAACCGGTCAAAGCAAGGAGGGCTGGAGCAAGGCTGGCAATCTTATCCACATGGTCAAAAGGAGCCTCCAAGACTAAGCCCTTATTGGCTAGTTTGAATTAAAGCATTTCTATTGGTTGTTGCATTTTGAATTTATTTAGAGAAAACCCTAGATTTTTTCTCTATAAATGTAATGCCTCATTATCAATGAAATGCTAGACCCTTTGGGGTCCCATTCTCTCATTCTCCACGAAATCTCTCTCATTTTATTCTCCTTAGTCTCATTTACATGCTTATTCTCTTAGTTCATACTTGCATATTCTCCATGTCATTTACATTATTCTCTCATGTTTAATCTCTTATATTCCGCATAATCTCTCTAATTCTTACAGATCTGTACTAGAAATCAAATGCAGAAGAGTTTTTCTTCTTTCTTATTCCTGTTCTTTCTTGTTCAACTTGGAAATAATCCATGCCAAGCTAGGAAAACAAGGAAGGGAAGACCATATCTCTTATGAAGACATTGCACTAATAAGTCTTCACAAAACGCTTCTACATCTGCTCTTCCATGACACTCTAGCCAAATACCTCTTCCTGGGTTTCCTTTTAGATATCTCAAGATCCTTTCAATCATTCCCCAATGGTGTGTTGTTGGCGCTTGCATGTGTTGACTTACTTTATTCACCGCAAAACAAATATCTGGCCTTGTTATGGTCAAATAGATTAGTTTACCAACTAACCTTTGGTACTGCTTGATGTCAGACCATATCTCCACGTTGCTCTCTTCTTGGTAACCTTCTTCAATAGGAGTCTTAGCCGGTTTACACCCAAGCTTCCCAGTTTCTTTTAGTAAGTCGATCACATACTTCCTTTGCGATATAAACATTCCCTTTTCCTCTCTGCTCATCTCAATTCCTAGGAAGTATTTGAGCTCTCCTAGGTCTTTTATATCAAACGTAGAGTTTAGATCCTCCTTAGTCCGTTTCATCTCCTCACAATCACTTCCCGTAACAATAATGTCATCCACGTAGATAAGCACCACAACTATCCCATTTTTGCTCCTTTTGGTAAAGAGAGAGTGATCCGCTTCAGATTTTACAAACCCTTTCTCCAACAGGCACCGGCTTAACCGTTGGTACCAAGCTCTAGGAGATTGTTTCAAGCCGTATATAGCCTTCTTTAATCTACACACTTGATCTGAACTTGCTCCATAACCTTGTGGAAGTTCCATAAACACTTCTTCTTCTAAATCCCCTTGTAAGAAAGCGTTTCTCACATCCATTTGCCACAAATTCCATGACAGATTAATGGCAATGGATAGTAGAACCCTCACCGAGTGCAACTTCGCTACTAGAGCAAAAGTTTCAGTATAATCTTCTCCATATACTTGTGTATATCCTTTTGCCACTAGTCTAGCTTTATACCTCTCAATTTCACCATTGCTCTTGTATTTGATAGTATACACCCATCTACATCCCACAAGTTTCTTCCCACTAGGCAATTTTGTCAAGTCCCAAGTATTATTTCTCAACATAGATGCAATCTCTTCCCTCATGGCATCAACCCATAACTTGTCCATACTTGCTTCCTCATAAGAATTAGGTACTTTTCTATCAATAGTGCTCAGAAATGCCTGATGATCAGCTGGAGTATTAGAAACCGAGTAGTATTCTTCAATAGAATATCTTATGGCTATCTTCTCTTCTTGTGCGGTGTTATGCTTAAGGGACAAGAAGGAGACGCTGTCGCCTATAGGATCAGGATCTAAGCCTGCCGTACGCCCAGTACATCCCTCTCTTGTCCCAAGCACAACATCAGTTCCCATGTGATCTTGATAAGCCATAGCTATCCCATTGTAATACACTCTAGTATTTTTCCAATTTTCAGGTCCGTGTCTTATCCTTTGGCTTCTTCTTAATTGAGGAGCTTGCACTTCTTCCACTTCTTCAGATTCTATCTCCCCCTCACCTCTTGTACTCTCCTCTTCTTCTACCAGTTCTGAGTCTAATGGTAAAGTATCCAAAACTATCGGAAGCTGCTCACTTTCTTCTACTTCTTCTTCACCCCTCTGCTCATTATCATCACTCTCCCGGCCATCTATGCTTTCCCAAATGCTTCTTAGAACTTGATCTCTATCTGCATTTGAGTCCATAATCTCATCTAAGTCTTCCCATTTCTTTTTTTCGAAGTAACCATACTCTTCCTCAAATTGCACCTCCCTTGACACATACATTCTATTAGTCTCCGGGTTAAGACATTTGTATCCTTTTTGAGTACTTGAGTATCCCACAAACACACACTTAATACTCTTTGGCTCTAACTTATTTCTTTGTGCCTCTGGAACAAGGACATAGCATCTACACCCAAAGACTCTCAAGTGACTGATACTCGGCTTCACACCATTCAAAACTTCAAATGGTGACTTGTAACTCAAGCTTTCAGTGGGTATGCGGTTGATTAAGTAAGCTGCCGCCATCACTGCATCTCCCCACAGATTCTTAGGAACTCCCCTATCAAACATCATGCTCCTAGCCACTTCTAACAAATGTCTATTCTTCCTCTCTGCTATCCCATTTTGTTGAGGTGTATAGGCGCAAGTTGTCTGATGTACTATCCCTTTCTCATTCACAAACTCCCTAAACTGTATGCTCATGTATTCTCCGCCATTATCACTTCTTAGTATCTTAATCTTGGTATCATACTGATTGAGCACATAGTTATAGAAGTTCTGAAATGATTCAAGCACTTGATCCTTAGAGCGCATCAATGTTACCCATGTATACTTTGATTTTTGATCGATGAAGGAAACAAAGTACTTATATTGATCTCTTGAAGTACACGGAGCAGACCATACATCAGAGTGTATTAACTCAAAAGACTTCTTATACATAGTAGTAGATTCTGGAAACACTTTCCTACAATGCTTCCCCAAAATACATGCTTCACACGCCTCCTTGGGTACTGAATGGTTGGGCAAGACCATGCTGAGCACCTTGTGACTTGGGTGACCAAGGCGAGAATGCCATAAAGGGCTTGATCCAACCGAACTGACCGCAAGCGCTTTCAACTCTTTA
The DNA here is from genome assembly GCA_963922655.1 of Cardamine chenopodiifolia. NCBI lineage: Eukaryota > Viridiplantae > Streptophyta > Magnoliopsida > Brassicales > Brassicaceae > Cardamine > Cardamine chenopodiifolia. Next base: position 7,372,970 of record OZ000486.1, on the reverse strand, counting down.
TCCTTTTTATTCAATATGTACAGACCATCTTTCACACCCCCTGATCCGATCGCATCTTTGGTTTCATTATCCTGAAACTCAACACCATTAACTCCAAAAACAACTTTACAATTCAAGTCCTTAGTTGCCTTATGAACCGATAGCAAATTCGAAGTAAATTCGAACCATGTAGATTTTAGAGGATATGAAGATGATTTTAAGGGAGGAAGATTAGAAGATAGGAGTGATGAAGATGATGAATAGAAGTTTATAATTTCGTGTGTAATGTTTCCTTACAATCCCATACACATATATGCACGATTTACATGAATTATTGAGTGAAAAATATCTCACCAACACCTCTACACAAGTATAGGCGAGCCATGCTTCTCCCAAGTGCTCCCACCTACTCCTCTTTGCAACTTGCTCCACTTGTGCTGAGTGAGAAAAAACTGGTCTGCTTCTAACCAATTCAGTTCCTTCTCCACTTCTTGTTTGGTCTCATTTTAGTTGATCTTAGCTACTCATTGGTGCTTTATTTCATGTGCAATGCATGGTATACCTTCTCCTTTTACTCCTGAGCTTTCACCATATTCCAACACACTTGCTATACATGCTAACTCTTTCCCTTTGATATTGTCCCCTCTCCTTTCACGTGCACAGACCTTCACATCCATATTCTCAACAGTAATGAGGCAGCAAGATCTAGTATATCTATACTTCATTCCAGTTGTTATTCAGCTTGGAAATAATCCATGCCAAGCTTGGAAAGCAAGGAAGGGAAGACCATATCCCTTATGAAGACATTGCGCTAATAAGTCTTCATTTTCTTTCGATTTATTTCTCTAAGTATTTAATACTTTCTTTGGGGGTCCAACTTAGGTATATGTTGCTTCTTTGGGCCATTTGTGTAATAAGTAAACTTCAGACTGAAGGCTCTTCATATATAAGGGACTTAAAAAGACTACAATGAGGATTAGATCTGAACTAGAAATCAAATGCAGAAGAGTTTTTCTTCTTTCTTATTCTTGAGTTATTCGAGCCAAAACCCTTCACACATAGAAGCCTAGCTCGGTGTTGAAGCTCTGGTTGTATCAAGAAGCTTTTACAATTCTTGTGGTTCACCACGTTAATACACCTTCACTCCATTGTTGAAACCTAGATCGAGCATCTCTTTAGGTTTCCTAGCACTAACCTTCAGCTTCTATCCATTATTCAGCTTAAGATTAGATAGAGAATCTCTCCAATTCTTAGTTCCATATCCGGATCAAGCTTTGAAGAAGCAGCTTCTTTCTAGGTTGTTTCGTTTCTACATAGGGGGTGGGCAAGTTTTGAGGACGAAAATTATAGAAGAGGGAAAGGATGAGGGGCCCCAAGCCCTGGTGTGTACGAACGAAGGATAGGAGCGCACATTTACAAGGGATTGGGTCTCCATTGGATTCTCTATACAGCCAGACCCTAAGCCTAATTGGAGTCCACGTCTGACTGTTAGATTTTAGAGATTATAAATGAGAGCTTTTGAGATAAACTAGAAGCAACACCATAGTAGAATATTAGAGAAGAATTTCTTATTGATCTTTGTGAAATACATAGCATATTTATAGGAGAATTACAAGGGAACCTAGGTTTAACTTTAATTTGAACCAGCCAATAGGAGTGTAGTCTTTGGGCGTCCTTGACCATGCCAGCCTGTTTCCAGCCCCTTCCTTGACCAAATGGATAAGAAGGAAGACCAAGGACAAGGTGCCAATGCACCTGGACACTCAAGTGGCTTGGTGCATGGTCCAAACGTTTCCAAGCTTCTAGAAGACTCTCGAAGCTTTCTCAAATGTTCCGGAGGCTCGCTAAGGTTGTACGGTCTTGTACGGCCTTGTACGGATCCGTACGGACTTGTACGGATCCGTACGGACTTGTACGGACACCCAAATCCAACCATCTTCCCTAAGCTCCCTTGATGATAAGCTTGATTAATACTCCCCCTCAAACTTAGCCGGAGTGTTGGAATGAAGGCTAAGTTTGGGAACCGGGACTACCACCTCATTAAAAACCTCACCAAGGAAAACCCAGTGGGACAAAACCTTGGTAAGGGAAAAAGAGTGTGGTCTTCCCGGAACAGGCAAGTATTATCAAGGATGAGTAAGGTCTACTAACCCAAGTTTGTTGTGGATGTGGTTGCAAACTTTGAGGCTAGCAGCCTTGGTGAAGATGTCAGCCAACTGGTCTTCACTCTTGGTGTAACATGGAAGTATCACTCCTTCTATGATCTTCTCTCTAACTTTGTGGCAGTCAATCTCAATGTGCTTGGTCCTCTCGTGAAATACTGGATTGGTTGCTATATGAATGGCTGCCTGATTGTCACAATGCATTGTGATGGGACTTGAAGTTTCTATGCCAAGATCCTTGAGAAGAGCCTTCAACCAAACTAATTCATTTGTCAGCTTCCTCATTGCTCTATATTCTGACTCCGCACTTGAGCATGACACAACCTTCTGCTTCTTAGACTTCCAAGTTACTAGATTGCCTCCAATGAAAGTACAGTAGCCAGTTGTAGACTTCCTATCCATAGTGTCTCCCGCATAGTCCGCATCGCAGTATCCAACTATCTCAGTGTTGCCATTCTTCCCCATCCAAATTCCTTGGCCAGGTGAACCTTTGATGTATCTCAATATTCTTTCCACCATGTTCCAATGATGCACGGTTGGTTCCTTCATATGTTGGCTAACCTGATTCACAGCAAAACATAAGTCAGGCCGTGTAATAGTCAAATAGATGAGCTTACCAACTAGGCGCCGATATTGTGTTGGGTCTTCAAATGGCTTGTCAAGCGGATCATCTTCTTTCTCCCCCTTTCTCTTGACCTTGTAGCCATCTTCAAGTGGGGTCTTAGCTGGTTTGGATCCTAGCTTTCTTGTCTCCTGCAATAAATCAAGAGAATATTTCCTTTGTGATAAAAATAGACCTTCCGAGGATCGGCATATCTCTATCCCTAGGAAATACTTAAGCTCTCCCAAGTCCTTGATATCAAAAACAGACTTAAGAAAGGATTTGGTTTCTTGAATCCCAACTTGATCACTACCTGAGATGATCAAGTCATCCACATAAACCAATACCACAATAAGCCCATGGGAGCTCTGGTGAGTGAACAAGGTATGGTCGGCTTCTGACCGGCTAAATCCTCGAGCAACAAGAGTGAAGCTCAGTTTATGATACCAGGCCCTTGGTGATTGTTTTATACCATAAATTGCCTTTCTTAACCTTAGGACTTTTCCGGGGCTGATTGATTGTTCTAATCCAGGTGGTGGAGTCATGTACACTTCTTCTTCCAATTCTCCTTGAAGAAAGGCGTTCTTCACGTCCATTTTCCATAGATCCCATGATAGATTTGTGGCTAAGGACAAGATGACCCTAACTGTGTGAAGCTTTGCCACTGGCGCAAAAGTATCGGTATAATCAGCTCCATATCTCTGGGTGAAACCTCTGGCTACCAATCTGGCTTTGTACCGCTCAATCTCCCCATTAGATTGATATTTGATTGTAAATACCCACTTGGAACTTACTGCCTTCTTTCCCTTTGGAAGCTCAGTTTCATCCCAAGTATGATTCTTATCCATTGCCCCTATCTCAGCATCCACAACAGCTAACCATTCTTTGTGTTCTTTTGCTTCTTCATAGGAGCTCGGAATTTGGTGTTGATCAATCTTTCCAAGGAATGCTTTGTGTTCTGATGGCAAGAGGGCAAGAGAACAAACCGCTTGGAGAGAATGAGCCACGGCTTGGCTGTTGTAATAGACCCTTGTTTGTTTCCAATGATCTGGTCCATACTTCAGCCTTGTACTTCTTCTATGCTGAGGAGCACTAATTTCTTCACTCTCATGGTCTTGACTAACCATTGGCTCCATTCCTCCAGTGGATTCTTCTTCATGATGAGCTTGGTCTTGATTACCATTATCCAAGTTGTTTGCTTCTTCTTCACTGTTATTTTCAGAATTTGGTCCTTCTTGTGGCTGATGATCTGGTTGCTCTTGCTGAGAGTCTCTTGGAGCCGGATTTCCCAAATGATTGAGTAAGAACTCTAAGCTGGCGGTTCTATCTGAAGGAGAACGGGCTAGGTCTTTAACGCTATCCCAATTTTGTTTCTTGTCAAAGTACCCTTGGTTTTCTATGAACTTCACGTCTCTTGAAACCAGGGTACACTTCCGGATGGGGTCATAGCACTTATACCCCTTTTGAGTGGTAGAATAGCCTATGAATACACATCTTGTGCTTTTGGCTTCTAGTTTGTCCCTCTGAGTACCTGGGACAAATACAAAACACAAACACCCAAGAACTCGTAAGTGATTGATATAGGGTTTATTGTGATTTAAAACTTCAAAGGGAGAGACGTCCTTTAGGACTCTTGTTGGAATTCGGTTGATAAGATAGCAAGCCGTCATGACTGCATCTCCCCAGAAGTTTCTTGGCAAGTTGGAATGGAACATCATAGCTCTAGCTACTTCCATGAGATGTCTATTCTTTCTTTCAGCTACACCATTTTGTTGAGGTGTGTATGGGCAGCTCGTTTGGTGGATTATTACATGCTTAGCTAGGTGTTCTTTGAATTTGTGGCTTGTATATTCCCCTCCATTATCTGTTCGAAGTACCTTAACATTTGTTTTGAATTGATTAGTAATGTAGTTCTGAAAATTAATAAAAGCGTCAAATACTCTATCTTTAGATGGCATTAAGGTGATCCAAGTGTATTTCGACTTTTCATCAATGAATGTCACAAAGTACTTATTATTATCTCTTGATAAACATGGGGAAGTCCATACATCCGAGTGGACCAAATCAAAACATTTTTCATATATGGTAGAGGACTTAGGAAATACACTTTTACAATGTTTCCCTAAAATACAAGACTCACAAACCGAGTTATTAAACGAAATATTAGGCAATATTATTTCCAAGGCACGCGAGTGAGGATGTCCTAATCTAGCGTGCCATATTGCATTAGAACTACTAGCTATGCATGAATTAAAACTTGATAAAGTAGGATTGCTTGAAGAATCTTCTAAGATGTATAAGTCTCCTTTTGTGTTTCCTTCTCCAAGAACCCTTCCGGTTTTAATATCCTGAAAATGGAAACTATTAGGCCCAAAGATAGCATAAGCATAAAGATCAGTAGTAGCTCTCTTAACCGATACAAGATTCAAAGTGAAAGATGGCATGTAGAAAGCTTGAGATTCTTTGTCAAATAGTTTTAAACTTCCTATTCCTTTAACCGGTATCCTATCACCATTAGCAATCACTACATTTCCACTAGCAGTTTTAATGTTACTAATCAAATTTGGATTACTAATCATGTGATGAGAAGCTCCAGAATCAATAACAAGAGAAGTGCTAGTCTTATTAGGTTTAGTAGCAAAGTATGTGATACCGGACTCCTTTAGTGCGGCGATGGATCGAATGAGTGCTTCTAAGTCTGACTTGCGCACCATGTCATTTGAATATGCTACCATGGCCATCTCATCTCCTTGCTTCAAGCTTTCGGTTTGAGGTTGTTTTGTTGAGTTTGATGAGCTTGGCGTTTCTTGTGCTTGATGAGCTTAGAACTTTCTTGGCTTGAATTCCCTTGGATGCCAATCTTTGGGCTTGAGATGTGGATGAAGGATCCAGCAATCCTCCTTTGTATGACCATCCTTCTTGCAATGATCGCATGTTTTCCTATTCTTGCCTTTGTAGCCTTGATTTGGTTGGTAATTGCCCTTATTGGCCATTGGGAGTTCTTGTTTACCACTAAAGAGACCAAAGGACCCTTGTTCCTTTTGAATTTGTGCACAAACTTCATCAAGTCTAGGGAGCTTCTCCGATCTTAAGATATGCTTTATGAGGTCGTTAAACGCCGGATTGAGTGTGAGAAGCAAACCGAAGACCTTATCTTGTTCTCTTCTTTCTTCAATGATTGAAAAATCCTTTGTGATTGGACGTAACATCTCTAATTCAGCCCAAAGAGATCTAAATTTCCCAAAGTGTTGAGTAAATTCTAGATCCTCTTGATTGAGATTGTTGATTGCCCTTTTTACTTCGAAGACCCGGGTCAAGTTGGAGATGTTCCCGTAGACATTTTTTAGTGTATCCCAAAGCTCCTTTGCAGTGTCACAATAGGAGTATGCCTCTAGGATTGATGGGTCTAGTGAGTTTTGAAGGAGACCCAAAACCGTTTGGTCTTCTTGAAACCATTTGATTTCCTCCTCGGTCTTGGTCTCATTTTCTTTATCTTGTGTGTCTTCTTTAGGGTTTTGTGTGATCTCAATGTGTCTCCACAAACCTCTTCCACACAAAGCAGTCTTAGTTGTTCTTGCCCACAGCAAGTAATTATTCCCTTTGAGGGTAACCGGAATGATCATGGTTTTTAGATTTTCCATGATTTTCTTGGTGTTTAATCACAAAGCTAGCAACTTTCTCAACTCAGCACCAATGGATTTGAGGAATTTCTCTCAGAGAGAAATGAGGCTAGCAACGTGAAAGGAAGAAAATGAAGTGAAAATCACAAAGCTAGCAACCTTCTCAACTCAGCACCAATGGATTTGAGGAATTTCTCTCAGAGAGAAATGAAGCTAGCAGCGTGAGAAAGGAGAAAATAAAGAAGAAAAATGTGGAGAATGAGTAGAAATGACAAGAAATGATGGAGAAATGATGGAGAATGATGGAGAATGATGGAGAATAACCAAGAATAAAGCAGAATAGATAGGAGCAAGATCAATGCTCTGATACCATGTTAGATTTTAGAGATTATAAATGAGAGCTTTTGAGATAAACTAGAAGAAACACCATAGTAGAATATTAGGGAAGAATTTCTTATTGATCTTTGTGAAATACATAGCATATTTATAGGAGAATTACAAGGGAACCTAGGTTTAACTTTAATTTGAACCAGCCAATAGGAGTGTAGTCTTTGGGCGTCCTTGACCATGCCAGCCTGTTTCCAGCCCCTTCCTTGACCAAATGGATAAGAAGGAAGACCAAGGACAAGGTGCCAATGCACCTGGACACTCAAGTGGCTTGGTGCATGGTCCAAACGTTTCCAAGCTTCTAGAAGACTCTCGAAGGCTTCCTCAAATGTTCCGGAGGCTCGCTAAGGTTGTACGGTCTTGTACGGCCTTGTACGGATCCGTACGACTTGTACGGATCCGTACGGACTTGTACGGACACCCAAATCCAACCATCTTCCCTAAGCTCCCTTGATGATAAGCTTGATTAATTAAACCTCTACTTAAATTCATTATTCTGCTTAAGATTAGAATGAGAACCTCTCCAATTCTCAGCTCCATATCCGGATCAACCCTTGAAGAAGAAGCAACCAGCTAGGTTGTTTCGTTTCTACATAGGGCGTGGGCATGTTTTGAGGATGATAATTCTAGAAGACGGAAGGGATGATAGGCCGCCAGCCCAAGCGCGTACGAAAGAAGGACGGAAGCGCACATATACAAGGGATTGGGTCCTCAGAGGATTCTCTATACAGCCAGACACTAAACCTTATTCGTTTCCACGTCTGACCATCTCCAGAAGCCGACTAGCCGTGAAATATGAAGAAGACATCCATTGATGAAGCTTGAGCTCACCCTGCCATATGGATCATGTGAGAGCTTCTAAACCACCTTTGAAGCTCTTTGACTTGAACCTGATTTAGGCAGCAAGGACATTGTGTCTTCACCATCACACAAGTGTGAAGACACCCCTAAGTCATTGGAAGGAGCTTTACTCTTTTACCTACTACGGTTTGTCCGATAAGGTTTACCAGAGGGGTTGTAACGAGGCAGTAAGATCTTGTGCATCTTCACTTTATCCCACTGGTTATTCAGCTTGGAAATACTCCATGCCAAGCTTGGGAAGCAAGGAAGGGAAGACCCTATCCCTTATGAAGACATTCAGCTAATAAGTCTTCATTTTTTTTCTATTTATTTCCCAAAGTATTTAATATATTCTTTGGGGGTCCAACTTAGGCATATGTTGGTCCTTTGGGCCATTTGTGTAATAAGGAAACTTCGGACTTTGGGCTTTTCATATATAAGGGACTTAAACAGATTGTAATTAGGATTAGATCTGAACTAGAAATCAAATGCGGAAGAGTTTTTCTTCTTTCTTGTTCTTGAGTTATTCGAGCCAAAAGCCTCCACACCGAGAGGCCTAGCTCGGTGTTGAAGTTCTGGTTGTATCAAGAAGCTTTCACAATTTTTGTGGTTCACCACATCAATCCACCTTCACTCCATTGTTGGAACCTAGATCGAGCATCTCTCTAGGTTTCCTAGCACTAAACCTCTGCTTAAATTCATTATTCAGCTTAAGATTAGAATGAGAACCTCTCCAATTCTCAGCTCCATATCCGGATCAACCCTTGAAGAAGAAGCAACCAGCTAGGTTGTTTCGTTTCTATATAGGGCGTGGGCATGTTTTGAGGATGATAATTCTAGAAGACGGAAGGGATGATAGGCCGCCAGCCCAAGCGCGTACGAAAGAAGGACGGAAGCGCGCATATACAAGGGATTGGGTCCTCACAGGATTCTCTATACAGCCAGACACTAAACCTTATTCGTGTCCACATCTGACCATCTCCAGAAGCCGACTAGCCGTGAAATATGAAGAAGACATCCATTGATGAAGCTTGAGCTCACCCCGCCATATGGATCATGTGAGAGCTTCTAAACCACCTTTGAAGGTCTTTGACTTGAACCCGATTTGGGCAGCAAGGACATTGTGTCTTCACCATCACACAAGTGTGAAGACACCCCTAAGTCATTAGAAGGAGCTTTACTCTTTTACCTACTACGGTTTGTCCGATAAGGTTTACCAGAGGGGTTGTAACGAGGCAGTAAGATCTTGTGCATCTCCACTTTATCCCACTGGTTATTCAGCTTGGAAATACTCCATGCCAAGCTTGGGAAGCAAGGAAGGGAAGACCCTATCCCTTATGAAGACATTCAGCTAATAAGTCTTCATTTTTTTTCTATTTATTTCCCAAAGTATTTAATATATTCTTTGGGGGTCCAACTTAGGCATATGTTGGTCCTTTGGGCCATTTGTGTAATAAGGAAACTTCGGACTTTAGGCTTTTCATATATAAGGGACTTAAACAGATTGTAATTAGGATTAGATCTGAACTAGAAATCAAATGCGGAAGAGTTTTTCTTCTTTCTTGTTCTTGAGTTATTCGAGCCAAAAGCCTCCACACCGAGAGGCCTAGCTCGGTGTTGAAGTTCTGGTTGTATCAAGAAGCTTTCACAATTTTTGTGGTTCACCACATCAATCCACCTTCACTCCATTGTTGGAACCTAGATCGAGCATCTCTCTATTGATCAAGAAGACCAGCCAGGCCTTGCAAGACCAAACCATCCCGACCGTACGGATTTTGTACTGACTTGTACGGACTGTACGGATTGTACGGACCGTGCAAAATCCGGGATGTAGATTTTAGAGGATATGAAGGTGATTTTAAGGGAAGAAGATTAGAGGAGAAGAGTAATGAAGATGATGAATAGAAGTTTTTTAGAGAAGAACTTCAATATTTTCGTGTGTTATGTTTCCTTACTATCCCATACACATATATGCACGCTTTACATGAATTATTGAGTGAAAAATATCTCACCAACACCTCTACACAAGTATAGGCGAGCCATGCTTCTCCCAACTGCTCCCACCTACTCCTCTTTGCAACTTGCTCCACTTGTGCTGAGTGAGAAAAAACTGGTCTGCTTCTAACCAATTCAGTTCCTTCTCCACTTCTTGTTTGGTCTCGTTTTAGTTGATCTTAGCTACTCATTGGTGCTTTATTTCATGTCCAAGCAAGACTTTATTCTTCTTCTCTTCCTTACTTGTTTTGCATGGTATACCTTCTCTTTTTACTCCTGAGCTTTCACCATATTCCAACACACTTGCTATACATGCTAACTCTTTCCCTTTGATATTGTCCCCTCTCTTTTCACGTGCACAGACCTTCACATCCATATTCTCAACACTCCCCCTCAAGATAGGCTGGTAGGGGTCCTTTAAGCCGATCTTGCCATGGATGTATTCACAGATGCGTGAAGAAGTAGCCTTGGTAAATATATCCGCCATTTGTTCTCCACTCTTCACAAACTTGGGAACCACAACTCCCTCCTGAATCTTGTCTCGGATGAAATGACAATCCACCTCAATGTGTTTTGTCCTTTCATGAAACACCGGGTTTGAAGCTATGTGTATTGCTGCTTGGTTATCACAATACAATGTCATTGGTTTGTCTTCTTGAACTCCCAAGTCATGTAGAAGCGCCTTCAGCCATATCATTTCTTTTGTGGCTTCTCTCATTGCTCTATACTCAGCTTCAGCACTAGATAGAGAGATTACCTTTTGTTTTTTGCTTCTCCAGGTGACAAGATTCCCACCTACGAATTACAATAACCGGTTGTAGACTTTCTATCTTGTCTATCCCCAGCCCAATCCGCATCACAAAACGCTTCTACATCTGCTCTTCCATGACACTCTAGCCAAATACCTCTTCCTGGGTTCCCTTTTAGATATCTCAAGATCCTTTCAATCATTCTCCAATGGTGTGTTGTTGGCGCTTGCATGTGTTGACTTACTTTATTCACCGCAAAACAAATATCCGGCCTTGTTATGGTCAAATAGATTAGTTTACCAACTAACCTTTGGTACTGCTTGATGTCAGACCATATCTCCATGTTGCACTCTTCTTGATAACCTTCTTCAATAGGAGTCTTAGCCGGTTTACACCCAAGCTTCCCAGTTTCTTTTAGTAAGTCGATCACATACTTCCTTTGCGATATAAACATTCCCTTTGTCTCTCTGCTCATCTCAATGCCTAGGAAGTATTTGAGCTCTCCTAGGTCTTTTATATCAAAAGTAGAGTTTAGATCATCCTTAGTCCGTTTCATCTCCTCACAATCACTTCCTGTAACAATAATGTCATCCACGTAGATGAGCACCACAACTATCCCTTCTTTGCTCTTTTTGGTAAAGAGAGAGTGATCCGCTTCAGATTTTACAAACCCTTTCTCCAACAGGCACCGGCTTAAACGTTGGTACCAAGCTCTCGGAGATTGCTTCAAGCCGTATATAGCCTTCTTTAATCTACACACTTGATCTGAACTTGCTCCATAACCTTCTGGAAGTTCCATAAACACTTCTTCTTCTAAATCCCCTTGTAAGAAAGCGTTTCTCACATCCATTTGCCACAAATTCCATGATAGATTAATGGCAATGGATAGTAGAACCCTCACCGAGTGCAACTTCGCTATTGGAGCAAAAGTTTCAGTATAATCTTCTCCATATACCTGTGTATATCCTTTTGCTACTAGTCTAGCTTTATACCTCTCAATTTCACCATTGCTCTTGTATTTGATAGTATACACCCATCTACATCCCACAAGTTTCTTCCCACTAGGCAATTTTGTCAAGTCCCAAGTATTATTTCTCAACATAGATGCAATCTCTTCCCTCATGGCATCAACCCATAACTTGTCCATGCTTGCTTCCTCATAAGAATTAGGTACTTTTCTATCAATAGTGCTCAGAAATGCCTGATGATCAGCTGGAGTATTAGAAACCGAGTAGTATTCTTCAATAGGATATCTTATGGCTATCTTCTCTTCTTGTGCGGTGTTATGCTTAAGGGACAAGAAGGAGACGCTGTCGCCTATAGGATCAGGATCTAAGCCTGCCGTACGCTCAGTACATCCCTCTCTTGTCCCAAGCACAACCTCAGTTCCCATGTGATCTTGATGAGCCATAGCTATCCCATTGTAATACACTCTAGTATTTTTCCAATTTTCAGGTCCGTGTCTTATCCTTTGGCTTCTTCTTAACTGAGGAGCTTGCACTTCTTCCACTTCTTCAGATTCTATCTCCCCCTCACCTCTTGTACTCTCCTCTTCTTCTACCAGTTCTGGGTCTAATGGTACAGTATCTGGAACTATCGGAAGCTGCTCACTTTCTTCTACTTCTTCTTCACCCCTCTGCTCATTATCATCACTCTCCCGGCCATCTATGCTTTCCCAAATGCTTCTTAGAACTTGATCTCTATCTGCATTTGAGTTCACAATCTCATCTAATTCTTCCCATTTCTTTTTCTCAAAGTAACCATACTCTTCCTCAAATTGCACCTCCCTTGACACATACATTCTATTACTCTCTGGGTTAAGACATTTGTATCCCTTTTGAGTGCTTGAGTATCCCACAAACACACACTTAATACTCTTCGGCTCTAACTTATTTTTTTGTGCTTCTGGAACAAGAACGTAACATCTACACCCAAAGACTCCCAAGTGACTGATACTCGGCTTCACACCATTCAAAACTTCAAATGGTGACTTGTAACTCAAGCTTTCAGTGGGTATGCGGTTGATTAAGTAAGCTGCCGCCATCACTGCATCTCCCCACAGATTCTTAGGAACTCCCCTATCAAACATCATGCTCCTAGCCACTTCTAACAAATGTCTATTCTTCCTCTCTGCTATCCCATTTTGTTGAGGTGTATAGGCGCAAGTTGTCTGATGTACTATCCCTTTCTCATTCACAAACTCCCTAAACCGTATGCTCATGTATTCTCCGCCATTATTGTTAGATTTTAGAGATTATAAATGAGAGATTTTGAGATAAATTAGAAGGAAAACCATAGTAGAACATTAGAGAAGAATTTCTTATTGATCTTTGTGAATTACATAGCATATTTATAGGAGAATTACAAGGGAACCTAGGTTTAACTTTAATTTGAACCAGCCAATGGGAGAGTAGTCTTGGGAGCGCCCTTGACCATGCCAGCCTGTTCCAGCCTGGTTCCAGCCCCTTCCTTGACCAAATGGATAAGAAGGAAGACCAAGGACAAGCCCCAATGCACCTGGACGCTCTAGTGACTTGGTGCATGATCCGAACATTGCCCAGCTTCTAGAAGACTCTAGAAGACTCTCCAAGACTTTCCAAGACTTCCTTAAACGTTCCGGAGGCTCCCTTGTAGATTTTAGAGGATATGAAGATGATTTTAAGGAAGGAAGATTAGAAGATAGGAGTGATGAAGATGATGAATAGAAGTTTATAATTTCGTGTGTAATGTTTCCTTACAATCCCATACACATATATGCACGATTTACATGAATTATTGAGTGAAAAATATCTCACCAACACCTCTACACAAGTATAGGCGAGCCATGCTTCTCCCAACTGCTCCCACCTACTCCTCTTTGCAACTTGCTCCACTTGTGCTGAGTGAGAAAAAACTGGTCTGCTTCTAACCAATTCAGTTCCTTCTCCACTTCTTGTTTGGTCTCATTTTAGTTGATCTTAGCTACTCATTGGTGCTTTATTTCATGTGCAATGCATGGTATACCTTCTCCTTTTACTCCTGAGCTTTCACCATATTCCAACACACTTGCTATACATGCTAACTCTTTCCCTTTGATATTGTCCCCTCTCCTTTCACGTGCACAGACCTTCACATCCATATTCTCAACACTCCCCCTCAAGATAGGCTGGTAGGGGTCCATTAAGCCGATCTTGCCATGGATGTATTCACAGATGCGTGAAGAAGTAGCCTTTGTAAATATATCCGCCATTTGTTCTCCACTCTTCACAAACTTGGGAACCACAACTCCCTCCTGAATCTTGTCTCGGATGAAATGACAATCCACCTCAATGTGTTTTTTCCTTTCATGAAACACCGGGTTTGAAGCTATGTGTATTGCTGCTTGGTTATCACAATACAATGTCATTGGTTTGTCTTCTTGAACTCCCAAGTCATGTAGAAGCGCCTTCAGCCATATCATTTCTTTTGTGGCTTCTCTCATTGCTCTATACTCAGCTTCAGCACTAGATAGAGAGATTACCTTTTGTTTTTTGCTTCTCCAGGTGACAAGATTCCCACCTACGAATGTACAATAACCGGTTGTAAACTTTCTATCTTGTCTATCCCCAGCCCAATCCGCATCACAAAACGCTTCTACATCTGCTCTTCCATGACACTCTAGCCAAATACCTCTTCCTGGGTTTCCTTTTAGATATCTCAAGATCCTTTCAATCATTCCCCAATGGTGTGTTGTTGGCGCTTGCATGTGTTGACTTACTTTATTCACCGCAAAACAAATATCTGGCCTTGTTATGGTCAAATAGATTAGTTTACCAACTAACCTTTGGTACTGCTTGATGTCAGACCATATCTCCATGTTGCACTCTTCTTGATAACCTTCTTCAATAGGAGTCTTAGCCGGTTTACACCCAAGCTTCCCAGTTTCTTTTAGTAAGTCGATCACATACTTCCTTTGCGATATAAACATTCCCTTTTCCTCTCTGCTCATCTCAATTCCTAGGAAGTATTTGAGCTCTCCTAGGTCTTTTATATCAAACGTAGAGTTTAGATCCTCCTTAGTCCGTTTTATCTCCTCACAATCACTTCCCGTAACAATAATGTCATCCACGTAGATAAGCACCACAACTATCCCATTTTTGCTCCTTTTGGTAAAGAGAGAGTGATCCGCTTCAGATTTTACAAACCCTTTCTCCAACAGGCACCGGCTTAACCGTTGGTACCAAGCTCTAGGAGATTGTTTCAAGCCGTATATAGCCTTCTTTAATCTACACACTTGATCTGAACTTGCTCAATAACCTTGTGGAAGTTCCATAAACACTTCTTCTTCTAAATCCCCTTGTAAGAAAGCGTTTCTCACATCCATTTGCCACAAATTCCATGACAGATTAATGGCAATGGATAGTAGAACCCTCACCGAGTGCAACTTCGCTACTGGAGCAAAAGTTTCAGTATAATCTTCTCCATATACTTGTGTATATCCTTTTGCCACTAGTCTAGCTTTATACCTCTCAATTTCACCATTGCTCTTGTATTTGATAGTATACACCCATCTACATCCCACAAGTTTCTTCCCACTAGGCAATTTTGTCAAGTCCCAAGTATTATTTCTCAACATAGATGCAATCTCTTCCCTCATGGCATCAACCCATAACTTGTCCATGCTTGCTTCCTCATAAGAATTAGGTACTTTTCTATCAATAGTGCTCAGAAATGCCTGATGATCAGCTGGAGTATTAGAAACCGAGTAGTATTCTTCAATAGGATATCTTATGGCTATCTTCTCTTCTTGTGCGGTGTTATGCTTAAGGGACAAGAAGGAGACGCTGTCGCCTATAGGATCAGGATCTAAGCCTGCCGTACGCTCAGTACATCCCTCTCTTGTCCCAAGCACAACATCAGTTCCCATGTGATCTTGATAAGCCATAGCCATCCCATTGTAATACACTCTAGTATTTTTCCAATTTTCAGGTCCGTGTCTTATCCTTTGGCTTCTTCTTAATTGAGGAGCTTGCACTTCTTCCACTTCTTCAGATTCTATCTCCCCCTCACCTCTTGTACTCTCCTCTTCTTCTACCAGTTCTGAGTCTAATGGTAAAGTATCCAGAACTATCGGAAGCTGCTCACTTTCTTCTACTTCTTCTTCACCCCTCTGCTCATTATCATCACTCTCCCGGCCATCTATGCTTTCCCAAATGCTTCTTAGAACTTGATCTCTATCTGCATTTGAGTCCATAATCTCATCTAAGTCTTCCCATTTCTTTTTTTCGAAGTAACCATACTCTTCCTCAAATTGCACCTCCCTTGACACATACATTCTATTAGTCTCCGGGTTAAGACATTTGTATCCTTTTTGAGTACTTGAGTATCCCACAAACACACACTTAATACTCTTTGGCTCTAACTTATTTCTTTGTGCCTCTGGAACAAGGACATAGCATCTACACCCAAAGACTTTCAAGTAACTGATACTCGGCTTCACACCTTTCAAAACTTCAAATGGTGACTTGTAACTCAAGCTTTCAGTGGGTATGCGGTTGATTAAGTAAGCTGCCGCCATCACTGCATCTCCCCACAGATTCTTAGGAACTCCCCTATCAAACATCATGCTCCTAGCCACTTCTAACAAATGTCTATTCTTCCTCTCTGCTATCCCATTTTGTTGAGGTGTATAGGCGCAAGTTGTCTGATGTACTATCCCTTTCTCATTCACAAACTCCCTAAACTGTATGCTCATGTATTCTCCGCCATTATCACTTCTTAGTATCTTAATCTTGGTATCATACTGATTGAGCACATAGTTATAGAAGTTCTGAAATGATTCAAGCACTTGATCCTTAGAGCGCATCAATGTTACCCATGTATACTTTGATTTTTGATCGATGAAGGAAACAAAGTACTTATATTGATCTCTTGAAGTACATGGAGCAGACCATACATCAGAGTGTATTAACTCAAAAGACTTCTTATACATAGTAGTAGATTCTGTTGAGAATATGGATGTGAAGGTCTGTGCACGTGAAAGGAGAGGGGACAATATCAAAGGGAAAGAGTTAGCATGTATAGCAAGTGTGTTGGAATATGGTGAAAGCTCAGGAGTAAAAAGAGAAGGTATACCATGCATTGCACATGAAATAAAGCACCAATGAGTAGCTAAGATCAAACTAAATGAGACCAAATAAGAAGTGGAGAAGGAACTGAATTGGTTAGAAGCAGACCAGTTTTTTCTCACTCAGCACAAGTGGAGCAAGTTGCAAAGAGGAGTAGGTGGGAGCAGTTGGGAGAAGCATGGCTCGCCTATACTTGTGTAGAGGTGTTGGTGAGATATTTTTCACTCAATAATTCATGTAAATCGTGCATATATGTGTATGGGATTGTAAGGAAACATTACACACGAAATTATAAACTTCTATTCATCATCTTCATCACTCCTATCTTCTAATCTTTCTCCCTTAAAATCATCTTCATATCCTCTAAAATCTACATGGTATCAAAGCACTTAAGGTCCTAAACAAGATCTTAAACTCATTCATATCTCTCAAACATTTCAAATCACTCTGTTTTTTTTCTGTTTCGTGTGTACTATTCACCAAAAATTTCAAGTCATGGAAAGCTCCAAGAATATGGTTCTACCAGTTATTCTCAAGGGGAATAACTATATTTTGTGGTCAAGGACCACAAAGACAGTCCTAAGAGGAAGAGGGCTGTGGGAGTATGTTGATAGCTTGGTGGGAAATGCTGAAGAAGGAAGGGCTGAAGAGGGCAGTATGATGGAGAGGAAGCGGGAGCAAGAAGATGCTCAAGTCTTGGCTGCACTTCAAAGCTCCCTTGAGCCATCTATTCTGGCGGCCTATTCATACTGTGAGAACTCCAAGGAGCTGTGGGAGACGCTCAAGGGAGTTTATGGAGACATCTCAAACATTTCAAGGATCTTTGAGGTGAAGAAGGCATTGAATGACCTTCAGCAGAATGGGAAGGCGTTCAAGGACTTGTTTGGGGAGTTTAGAGGGTTGTGGGCAGAGCTGGAAATGCTTAGACCTACAACAAACGACCCAAAGGAGTTGAATGAGAGGAGAGAGCAAGATCAAGTGTTTGGTCTCTTACTCACACTTGATGACTCTTACAAGGGACTCATTCAGCATATCCTTCGATTTGACAAGCTTCCAACATTAAATGAAGTGTGTCAACAAGTTCAGAAAGAGGAAGGTGCTAGAGTGTTGTTTAAACCCGCTAGTGAGATGGCGCATGTGGTGCAAAGAAGTTTTGGGCATGGAGAAAGGAGAGCTGTTGAGTGTAGCCATTGTAGGATGAAAGGGCACACTAAGGAGAAGTGCTGGACACTTTACCCGCACTTGAAACCAGCCCGGCTAAGAGGAAATGGCCAGGGAAGCAGTCAAGGCTCTAGGAACTTTGCGGGTGTGACTAGCATGGAAGGAGACCAATTGGTGAGGAAGAGCGATTTGGAGGGCCTCATCAAGAGTATCTCAAAGCTAGCGGAATCTGGTAAGGGTTTCTTTACCTCTAAGGCTAAGAGAAACGTGATAATAGATTCTGGAGCAAGTCATAATATGATTTGTGATGCTAAGTTGCTGGAGAATGTAGAACCGCATAAGGGTAGTGTTAGGATAGCAAACGGGAAAGAAGTTCCAATAGAGGGGGTTGGGGACTTAGAGGTGTTTGGGAAGAGAACTAAAGCCCTATATATCCCAGAATTTACTTCGAATTTGCTATCGGTTCATAAGGCAACTAAGGACTTGAATTGTAAAGTTGTTTTTGGAGTTAATGGTGTTGAGTTTCAGGATAATGAAACCAAAGATGCGATCGGATCAGGGGGTGTGAAAGATGGTCTGTACATATTGAATAAAAAGGATAAAGAGTTGAAAGCGCTTGCGGTCAGTTCGGTTGGATCAAGCCCTTTATGGCATTCTCGCCTTGGTCACCCAAGTCACAAGGTGCTCAGCATGGTCTTGCCCAACCATTCAGTACCCAAGGAGGCGTGTGAAGCATGTATTTTGGGGAAGCATTGTAGGAAAGTGTTTCCAGAATCTACTACTATGTATAAGAAGTCTTTTGAGTTAATACACTCTGATGTATGGTCTGCTCCGTGTACTTCAAGAGATCAATATAAGTACTTTGTTTCCTTCATCGATCAAAAATCAAAGTATACATGGGTAACATTGATGCGCTCTAAGGATCAAGTGCTTGAATCATTTCAGAACTTCTATAACTATGTGCTCAATCAGTATGATACCAAGATTAAGATACTAAGAAGTGATAATGGCGGAGAATACATGAGCATACAGTTTAGGGAGTTTGTGAATGAGAAAGGGATAGTACATCAGACAACTTGCGGCTATACACCTCAACAAAATGGGATAGCAGAAAGGAAGAATAGACATTTGTTAGAAGTGGCTAAGAGCATTATGTTTGATAGGAGAGTTCCTAAGAATCTGTGGGGAGATGCAGTGATGGCGGCAGCTTACTTAATCAACCGCATACCCACTGAAAGCTTGAGTTACAAGTCACCATTTGAAGTTTTGAATGGTGTGAAGCCGAGTATCAGTCACTTGAGAGTCTTTGGGTGTAGATGCTATGTCCTTGTTCCAGAGGCACAAAGAAATAAGTTAGAGCCAAAGAGTATTAAGTGTGTGTTTGTGGGATACTCAAGTACTCAAAAAGGATACAAATGTCTTAACCCAGAGACTAATAGAATGTATGTGTCAAGGGAGGTGCAATTTGAGGAAGAGTATGGTTACTTCGAAAAAAAGAAATGGGAAGACTTAGATGAGATTATGGACTCAAATGCAGATAGAGATCAAGTTCTAAGAAGCATTTGGGAAAGCATAGATGGGCGGGAGAGTGATGATAATGAGCAGAGGGGTGAAGAAGAAGTAGAAGAAAGTGAGCAGCTTCCGATAGTTCTGGATACTTTACCATTAGACTCAGAACTGGTAGAAGAAGAGGAGAGTACAAGAGGTGAGGGGGAGATAGAATCTGAAGAAGTGGAAGAAGTGCAAGCTCCTCAATTAAGAAGAAGCCAAAGGATAAGACACGGACCTGAAAATTGGAAAAATACTAGAGTGTATTACAATGGGATGGCTATGGCTTATCAAGATCACATGGGAACTGATGTTGTGCTTGGGATAAGAGAGGGATGTACTGGGCGTACGGCAGGCTTAGATCCTGATCCTATAGGCGACAGCGTCTCCTTCTTGTCCCTTAAGCATAACACCGCACAAGAAGAGAAGATAACCATAAGATATCCTATTGAAGAATACTACTCGGTTTCTAATACTCCAGCTGATCATCAGGCATTTCTGAGCACTATTGATAGAAAAGTACCTAATTCTTATGAGGAAGCAAGCATGGACAAGTTATGGGTTGATGCCATGAGGGAAGAGATTGCATCTATGTTGAGAAATAATACTTGGGACTTGACAAAATTGCCTAGTGGGAAGAAACTTGTGGGATGTAGATGGGTGTATACTATCAAATACAAGAGCAATGGTGAAATTGAGAGGTATAAAGCTAGACTAGTGGCAAAAGGATATACACAAGTATATGGAGAAGATTATACTGAAACTTTTGCTCCAGTAGCGAAGTTGCACTCGGTGAGGGTTCTACTATCCATTGCCATTAATCTGTCATGGAATTTGTGGCAAATGGATGTGAGAAACGCTTTCTTACAAGGGGATTTAGAAGAAGAAGTGTTTATGGAACTTCCACAAGGTTATGGAGCAAGTTCAGATCAAGTGTGTAGATTAAAGAAGGCTATATACGGCTTGAAACAATCTCCTAGAGCTTGGTACCAACGGTTAAGCCGGTGCCTGTTGGAGAAAGGGTTTGTAAAATCTGAAGCAGATCACTCTCTCTTTACCAAAAGGAGCAAAAATGGGATAGTTGTGGTGCTTATCTACGTGGATGACATTATTGTTACGGGAAGTGATTGTGAGGAGATGAAACGGACTAAGGAGGATCTAAACTCTACGTTTGATATAAAAGACCTAGGAGAGCTCAAATACTTCCTAGGAATTGAGATGAGCAGAGAGGAAAAGGGAATGTTTATATCGCAAAGGAAGTATGTGATCGACTTACTAAAAGAAACAGGGAAGCTTGGGTGTAAACCGGCTAAGACTCCTATTGAAGAAGGTTACCAAGAAGAGAGCAACGTGGAGATATGGTCTGACATCAAGCAGTACCAAAGGTTAGTTGGTAAACTAATCTATTTGACCATAACAAGGCCAGATATTTGTTTTGCGGTGAATAAAGTAAGTCAACACATGCAAGCGCCAACAACACACCATTGGGGAATGATTGAAAGGATCTTGAGATATCTAAAAGGAAACCCAGGAAGAGGTATTTGGCTAGAGTGTCATGGAAGAGCAGATGTAGAAGCGTTTTGTGATGCGGATTGGGCTGGGGATAGACAAGATAGAAAGTCTACAACCGGTTATTGTACATTCGTAGGTGGGAATCTTGTCACCTGGAGAAGCAAAAAACAAAAGGTAATCTCTCTATCTAGTGCTGAAGCTGAGTATAGAGCAATGAGAGAAGCCACAAAAGAAATGATATGGCTGAAGGCGCTTCTACATGACTTGGGAGTTCAAGAAGGCAAACCAATGACATTGTATTGTGATAACCAAGCAGCAATACACATAGCTTCAAACCCGGTGTTTCATGAAAGGACAAAACACATTGAGGTGGATTGTCATTTCATCCGAGACAAGATTCAGGAGGGAGTTGTGGTTCCCAAGTTTGTGAAGAGTGGAGAACAAATGGCGGATATATTTACAAAGGCTACTTCTTCACGCATCTGTGAATACATCCATGGCAAGATCGGCTTAATGGACCCCTACCAGCCTATCTTGAGGGGGAGTGTTGAGAATATGGATGTGAAGGTCTGTGCACGTGAAAGGAGAGGGGACAATATCAAAGGGAAAGAGTTAGCATGTATAGCAAGTGTGTTGGAATATGGTGAAAGCTCAGGAGTAAAAAGAGAAGGTATACCATGCATTGCACATGAAATAAAGCACCAATGAGTAGCTAAGATCAAACTAAATGAGACCAAACAAGAAGTGGAGAAGGAACTGAATTGGTTAGAAGCAGACCAGTTTTTTCTCACTCAGCACAAGTGGAGCAAGTTGCAAAGAGGAGTAGGTGGGAGCAGTTGGGAGAAGCATGGCTCGCCTATACTTGTGTAGAGGTGTTGGTGAGATATTTTTCACACAATAATTCATGTAAATCGTGCATATATGTGTATGGGATTGTAAGGAAACATTACACACGAAATTATAAACTTCTATTCATCATCTTCATCACTCCTATCTTCTAATCTTTCTCCCTTAAAATCATCTTCATATCCTCTAAAATCTACAGATTCTGGAAACACTTTCCTACAATGCTTCCCCAAAATACATGCTTCACACGCCTCCTTGGGTACTGAATGGTTGGGCAAGACCATGCTGAGCACCTTGTGACTTGGGTGACCAAGGCGAGAATGCCATAAAGGGCTTGATCCAACCGAACTGACCGCAAGCGCTTTCAACTCTTTATCCTTTTTATTCAATATGTACAGACCATCTTTCACACCCCCTGATCCGATCGCATCTTTGGTTTCATTATCCTGAAACTCAACACCATTAACTCCAAAAACAACTTTACAATTCAAGTCCTTAGTTGCCTTATGAACCGATAGCAAATTCGAAGTAAATTCTGGGATATATAGGGCTTTAGTTCTCTTCCCAAACACCTCTAAGTCCCCAACCCCCTCTATTGGAACTTCTTTCCCGTTTGCTATCCTAACACTACCCTTATGCGGTTCTACATTCTCCAGCAACTTAGCATCACAAATCATATTATGACTTGCTCCAGAATCTATTATCACGTTTCTCTTAGCCTTAGAGGTAAAGAAACCCTTACCAGATTCCGCTAGCTTTGAGATACTCTTGATGAGGCCCTCCAAATCGCTCTTCCTCACCAATTGGTCTCCTTCCATGCTAGTTACACCCGCAAAGTTCCTAGAGCCTTGACTGCTTCCCTGGCCATTTCCTCTTAGCCGGGCTGGTTTCAAGTGCGGGTAAAGTGTCCAGCACTTCTCCTTAGTGTGCCCTTTCATCCTACAATGGCTACACTCAACAGCTCTCCTTTCTCCATGCCCAAAACTTCTTTGCACCACATGCGCCATCTCACTAGCGGGTTTAAACAACACTCTAGCACCTTCCTCTTTCTGAACTTGTTGACACACTTCATTTAATGTTGGAAGCTTGTCAAATCGAAGGATATGCTGAATGAGTCCCTTGTAAGAGTCATCAAGTGTGAGTAAGAGACCAAACACTTGATCTTGCTCTCTCCTCTCATTCAACTCCTTTGGGTCGTTTGTTGTAGGTCTAAGCATTTCCAGCTCTGCCCACAACCCTCTAAACTCCCCAAACAAGTCCTTGAACGCCTTCCCATTCTGCTGAAGGTCATTCAATGCCTTCTTCACCTCAAAGATCCTTGAAATGTTTGAGATGTCTCCATAAACTCCCTTGAGCGTCTCCCACAGCTCCTTGGAGTTCTCACAGTATGAATAGGCCGCCAGAATAGATGGCTCAAGGGAGCTTTGAAGTGCAGCCAAGACTTGAGCATCTTCTTGCTCCCGCTTCCTCTCCATCATACTGCCCTCTTCAGCCCTTCCTTCTTCAGCATTTCCCACCAAGCTATCAACATACTCCCACAGCCCTCTTCCTCTTAGGACTGTCTTTGTGGTCCTTGACCACAAAATATAGTTATTCCCCTTGAGAATAACTGGTAGAACCATATTCTTGGAGCTTTCCATGACTTGAAATTTTTGGTGAATAGTACACACGAAACAGAAAAAAACAGAGTGATTTGAAATGTTTGAGAGATATGAATGAGTTTAAGATCTTGTTTAGGACCTTAAGTGCTCTGATACCATGTAGATTTTAGAGGATATGAAGATGATTTTAAGGAAGGAAGATTAGAAGATAGGAGTGATGAAGATGATGAATAGAAGTTTATAATTTCGTGTGTAATGTTTCCTTACAATCCCATACACATATATGCACGATTTACATGAATTATTGAGTGAAAAATATCTCACCAACACCTCTACACAAGTATAGGCGAGCCATGCTTCTCCCAATTGCTCCCACCTACTCCTCTTTGCAACTTGCTCCACTTGTGCTGAGTGAGAAAAAACTGGTCTGCTTCTAACCAATTCAGTTCCTTCTCCACTTCTTGTTTGGTCTCATTTTAGTTGATCTTAGCTACTCATTGGTGCTTTATTTCATGTGCAATGCATGGTATACCTTCTCCTTTTACTCCTGAGCTTTCACCATATTCCAACACACTTGCTATACATGCTAACTCTTTCCCTTTGATATTGTCCCCTCTCCTTTCACGTGCACAGACCTTCACATCCATATTCTCAACATCCCTTAGGTCGTACGGTCTTGTACGGTCTTGTACAGCCTTGTACGGATCCGTACGGACTTGTACGGACTTGTACGGATCCGTACGGACTTGTACGGACTTGTACGGATCCGTACGGACTTGTACGGACACCCAAATCCAACCATCTTCCCTAAGCTCCTTTGATTAATACTCCCCCTCAAACTTAGCCGGAGTGTCGGAATGAAGGCTAAGTTTGGGAACCGGGACTACCACCTCATTAAAAACCTTACCAAGGAAAACCCAGTGGGACAAAACCTTGGGAAGGGAAAAAGAGTGTGGTCTTCCCGGAACAGGCAAGTATTATCAAGGATGAGTAAGGTCTACTAACCCAAGTTTGCTATGGATGTGGTTGCAAACTTTGAGGCTAGCAGCCTTGGTGAAGATGTCAGCCAGCTGGTCTTCACTCTTGGTGTAACATGGAAGTATCACTCCTTCTATGATCTTCTCTCTAACCTTGTGGCAGTCGATCTCAATGTGCTTGGTTCTCTCGTGAAATACTGGATTCGTTGCTATATGAATGGCTGCCTGATTGTCACAATGCATCGTGATAGGACTTGAAGTTTCTATGCCGAGATCTTTGAGAAGTGCTTTCAACCAAACTAATTCATTTGTCAGCTTCCTCATTGCTCTATATTCTGACTCTGCACTCGAGCATGACACAACCTTCTGCTTCTTAGACTTCCAAGTCACTAGATTGCCTCCAATGAAAGTACAGTAGCCAGTTGTGGACTTTCTATCCATAGTGTCTCCAGCATAGTCTGCATCGCAATATCCAACTATCTCAGTGTTGCCATTCTTCCCCATCCAAATTCCTTGGCCTGGTGATCCTTTGATGTATCTCAAAATTCTTTCCACCATGTTCCAATGATGCACGGTTGGTTCTTTCATATGTTGGCTAACCTGATTCACAGCAAAACATAAGTCAGGCCGTGTAATAGTCAAGTAGATGAGTTTACCAACTAGGCGCCGATATTGTGCTGGGTCTTCAAATGGCTTGTCAAGCGGATCATCTTCTTTCTCCCCCTTTCTCTTGACCTTGTACCCATCTTCAAGTGGAGTCTTAGCTGGTTTGGATCCTAGCTTTCCTGTCTCCTGCAATAAATCAAGAGAATATTTCCTTTGTGATAGAAATAGGCCTTCCGTTGATCGGCATATCTCTATCCCTAGGAAATACTTGAGTTCTCCCAAGTCCTTGATATCAAAAACAGACTTAAGGAAGGATTTGGTTTCTTGAACCCCAACTTGATCACTACCTGAGATGATCAAGTCATCCACATAAACCAATACCACAATAAGCCCATGGGAGTTCTGGTGAGTGAACAAGGTATGGTCAGCTTCTGACCGGCTAAATCCTCGAGCAACAAGAGTGAAGCTCAGTTTATGATACCAGGCCCTCGATGATTGCTTTAATCCATAAATTGCCTTTCTTAACCTTAAGACTTTTCCGGGGCTGATTGTGTGCTCTAATCCGGGTGGTGGAGTCATGTACACTTCTTCTTCCAATTCTCCTTGAAGAAAGGCGTTCTTCACGTCCATTTGCCATAGATCCCATGATAGATTTGTGGCTAAGGACAAGATAACCCTAACTGTGTGAAGCTTTGCCACGGGCGCAAAGGTATCGGTATAATCAGCTCCATATGTCTGGGTGAAACCTCTGGCTACCAATCTGGCTTTGTACCGCTCAATCTCCCCATTAGATTGATATTTTATTGTAAATACCCACTTGGAACTTACTGTCTTCTTTCCCTTTGGAAGCTCCGTTTCATCCCAAGTATGATTCTTATCCATTGCTCCTATCTCAGCATCCACCGCAGCTAACCATTCTTTGTGTTCTTTTGCTTCTTCATAGGAGCTCGGAATTTGGTGTTGATCAATCTTCCCAAGGAATGCTTGGTGTTCTGATGGCAAGAGGGCAAGAGAACAGACCGCTTGGAGAGGATGAGCCACGGCTTGGCTGTTGTAATAGACCCTTGTTTGTTTCCAATGATCTGGTCCATACTTCAGCCTTGTGCTTCTTCTAAGCCGAGGAGCACTAATTTCTTCACTCTCATGGTCTTGACTAACCATTGGCTCCATTCCTCCAGTGACTTCTTCTTCATGATGAGCTTGTTCTTGATTACCATTATCTAAGTTGTTTGCTTCCTCTTCATTGTTATTTTCGGAATTTGGTCCTCCTTGCGGTTCCTGCTCCGGTTGCTCTTGATGAGAGTCCCTTGGAGCAGGATTTCCCAGATGATTGAGTATGAACTCTAAGCTGCCGGCTCTATCTGAAGGAGAGTGGGCTAGGTCTTTAACATTATCCCAATTCTGCTTCTTGTCAAAGTATCCTTGGTTTTCTATGAACTTCACGTCTCTTGAAACCAGGGTACACTTCCGGATGGGGTCATAACACTTATACCCCTTTTGAGTAGTAGAATAGCCTATGAATACACATCTTGTGCTTTTGGCTTCTAGTTTGTCCCTCTGAGTACCTGGGATAAATACAAAACACAAACATCCAAGAACCCGTAAGTGATTGATAAAGGGTTTATTGTGATTTAAAACTTCAAAGGGAGAGACGTCCTTTAGGACTCTTGTTGGAATTCGGTTGATAAGATAGCAGGCCGTCATGACTGCATCTCCCCAGAAGTTTCTTGGCAGGTTGGAATGGAACATCATGGCTCTAGCTACTTCCATGAGATGCCTATTCTTTCTTTCAGCTACACCATTTTGTTGAGGTGTGTATGGGCAGCTTGTTTGGTGGATTATTCCATGCTTAGCTAAGTGTTCTTTGAATTTGTGGCTTGTATATTCCCCTCCATTATCCGTTCGAAGTACCTTAACATTTGTTTTGAATTGATTAGTAATGTAGTTCTGAAAATTAATGAAAGCGTCAAATACTCTATCTTTAGATGGCATTAAGGTGATCCAAGTGTATTTCGACTTTTCATCAATAAATGTCACAAAGTACTTATTATTATCTCTTGATAAACATGGGGAAGTCCATACATCCGAGTGGACCAAATCAAAACATTTTTCATATATGGTAGAGGACTTAGGAAATATACTTTTACAATGTTTTCCTAAAATACAAGACTCACAAACCGAGTTATTAAACGAAATATTAGGCAATATTATTTCCAAGGCACGCGAGTGAGGATGTCCCAATCTAGCGTGCCATATTGCATTAGAACTACTAGCTAAGCATGAATTAAAACTTGATAAAGTAGGATTGTTTGAAGAATCTTCTAAGATGTATAAGTCTCCTTTTGTGTTTCCTTCTCCAAGAACCCTTCCGGTCTTAATATCCTGAAAATGGAAACTATTAGGCCCAAAGATAGCATAAGCATCAAGATCAGTAGTAGCTCTCTTAACCGATACAAGATTCGAATTGAAAGATGGCATGTAGAAAGCTTGAGATTCTTTGTCAAATAGTCTTAAACTTCCTATCCCTTTAACCGGTATTTTATCACCATTAGCAATCACTACATTTCCACTAGCAGTTTTAATGTTACTAATCAAATTTGGACTAATCATGTGATGAGAAGCTCCGGAATCAATAACAAGAGAAGTGCTAGTTTTAGTAGGTTTAGTAGCAAAGTAGGTGATACCGGACTCCTTTAGTGCAGCAATGGATCGAATGAGTGCCTCTAGGTCTGACTTGCGCACCACGTCATTCGAGTATGTTACCATGGCCATCTCATCTCCTTGCTTTGAGTTTTCGGTTTGAGGTTGTTTGGTTGCGGTTGAGGAGCTTGGCGCTTCTTGTGCTTGATGAGCTTGAAACTTCCTTGGTTTGAACTCCCTTGGTTGCCAATCTTTGGGCTTGAGATGTGGATGAAGGATCCAGCAATCCTCCCTTGTATGACCATCTTTCTTGCAATGATCGCATGTTTTCCTATTCTTGCCTTTGTAGCCATGACTTGGTTGGTAATTGCCTTTATTAGCCGTTGGGAGTTCTTGTTTTCTACTAAAGAGACCAAAGGACCCTTGTTCCTTTTGAATTTGTGCACAAACTACATCGAGGCTAGGGAGCTTCTCCGATCTCAAGATGTGTTTTATGAGGTCATTAAATGCCGGATTGAGTGTGAGAAGTAAACCAAAGACCTTATCTTGTTCTCTCCTTTCTTCAATGATTGAAAAATCCTTAGTGCTTGGACGTAACATCTCTAATTCAGCCCAAAGAGATCTAAATTTCCCAAAGTGTTGAGTAAATTCTAGATCCTCTTGGTTGAGATTGTTGATTGCCCTTTTCACTTCAAAGACCCGGGTCAAGTTGGAGACGTTCCCGTAAACATTCTTTAATGTATCCCAAAGCTCCTTTGCCGTGTCACAATAGGAGTATGCCTCTAGGATTGATGTGTCTAGTGAGTTTTAAAGGAGACCCAACACCGTTTGGTCCTCTTGAAACCATTTGATTTCCTCCTCGGTCTTGGTCTCATTTTCTTCATCTTGTGTGTCTTCTTTTGGGTTTTGTGTGATCTCAATGTGTCTCCACAAACCTCTTCCACACAAAGCAGTCTTTGTTGTTCTTGCCCACAGCAAGTAATTGATCCCTTTGAGTGTAACCGGAATGATCATGGTTTTTAGATTTTCCATGATCTTCTTGGTGTTTAATCACAAAGCTAGCAACTTTCTCAACTCAGCACCAATGGATTTGAGGAATTTCTCTCAGAGAGAAATGAAGCTAGCAACGTGAAAAGAAGAAAAAGAAGTGAAAATCACAAAGCTAGCAACTTTCTCAACTCAGCACCAATGGATTTGAGGAATTTCTCTCAGAGAGAAATGAAGCTAGCAGCGTGAGAAAGGAGAAAATAAAGAATAAAAGCTTGGAGAATGACTAGAAATGACAAGAACTGATGGAGAAATGATGGAGAAATGATGGAAAAATGATGGAGAATGATGGAGAAATGATGGAGAATAATGGAGAGTAATTAAGAATAAAGCGGAATAGATAGGAGCAAGATCAATGCTCTGATACCATGTTAGATTTTAGAGATTATAAATGAGAGATTTTGAGATAAATTAGAAGGAAAACCATAGTAGAACATTAGAGAAGAATTTCTTATTGATCTTTGTGAATTACATAGCATATTTATAGGAGAATTACAAGGGAACCTAGGTTTAACTTTAATTTGAACCAGCCAATAGGAGAGTAGTCTTGGGAGCGCCCTTGACCATGCCAGCCTGTTCCAGCCTGGTTCCAGCCCCTTCCTTGACCAAATGGATAAGAAGGAAGACCAAGGACAAGCCCCAATGCACCTGGACGCTCTAGTGACTTGGTGCATGATCCGAACATTGCCTAGCTTCTAGAAGACTCTAGAAGACTCTCCAAGACTCTCCAAGACTTCCTTAAACGTTCCGGAGGCTCCCTTAGGTCGTACGGTCTTGTACGGTCTTGTACGGCCTTGTACGGATCCGTACGGACTTGTACGGACTTGTACGGATCCGTACGGACTTGTACGGACTTGTACGGATCCGTACGGACTTGTACGGACACCCAAATCCAACCATCTTCCCTAAGCTCCTTTGATGATATGCTTGATTAATAATTATCACTTCTTAGTATCTTAATCTTGGTATCATACTGATTGAGCACATAGTTATAGAAGTTCTGAAATGATTCAAGCACTTGATCCTTAGAGCGCATCAATGTTACCCATGTATACTTTGATTTTTGATCGATGAAGGAAACAAAGTACTTATATTGATCTCTTGAAGTACACGGAGCAGACCATACATCAGAGTGTATTAACTCAAAAGACTTCTTATACATAGTAGTAGACTCTGGAAACACTTTCCTACAATGCTTCCCCAAAATACATGCTTCACACGCCTTCTTGGGTAATGAATGGTTGGGCAAGACCATGCTGAGCACCTTGTGACTTGGGTGACCAAGGCGAGAATGCCATAAAGGGCTTGATCCAACCGAACTGACCGCAAGCGCTTTCAACTCTTTATCCTTTTTATTCAATATGTACAAACCATCTTTCACACCCCCTGATCCGATCGCATCTTTGGTTTCATTATCCTGAAACTCAACACCATTAACTCCAAAAACAACTTTACAATTCAAGTCCTTAGTTGCCTTATGAACCGATAGCAAATTCGAAGTAAATTCTGGGATAAATAGGGCTTTAGTTCTCTTCCCAAACACCTCTAAGTCCCCAACCCCCTCTATTGGAACTTCTTTCCCGTTTGCTATCCTAACACTACCCTTATGCGGTTCTACATTCTCCAGCAACTTAGCATCACAAATCATATTATGACTTGCTCCAGAATCTATTATCACGTTTCTCTTAGCCTTAGAGGTAAAGAAACCCTTACCAGATTCCGCTATCTTTGAGATACTCTTGATGAGGCCCTCCAAATCGCTCTTCCTCACCAATTGGTCTCCTTCCATGCTAGTTACACCCGCAAAGTTCCTAGAGCCTTGACTGCTTCCCTGGCCATTTCCTCTTAGCCGGGCTGGTTTCAAGTGCGGGTAAAGTGTCCAGCACTTCTCCTTAGTGTGCCCTTTCATCCTACAATGGCTACACTCAACAGCTCTCCTTTCTCCATGCCCAAAACTTCTTTGCACCACATGCGCCATCTCACTAGCGGGTTTAAACAACCCTCTAGCACCTTCCTCTTTCTGAACTTGTTGACACACTTCATTTAATGTTGGAAGCTTGTCAAATCGAAGGATATGCTGAATGAGTCCCTTGTAAGAGTCATCAAGTGTGAGTAAGAGACCAAACACTTGATCTTGCTCTCTCCTCTCATTCAACTCCTTTGGGTCGTTTGTTGTAGGTCTAAGCATTTCCAGCTCTGCCCACAACCCTCTAAACTCCCCAAACAAGTCCTTGAACGCCTTCCCATTCTGCTGAAGGTCATTCAATGCCTTCTTCACCTCAAAGATCCTTGAAATGTTTGAGGTGTCTCCATAAACTCCCTTGAGCGTCTCCCATAGCTCCTTGGAGTTCTCACAGTAGGAATAGGCCGCCAATATAGATGGCTCAAGAGAGCTTTGAAGCGCAGCCAAGACTTGAGCATCTTCTTGCTCCCTCTTCCTCTCTGTCATACCGCCATCTTCAGCCCTTCCTTCTTCAGCGTTTTCCACCAAGCTATCAACATACTCCCACAGCCCTCTTCCTCTTAGGACTGTCTTTGTGGTTCTGGACCACAAAATATAGTTATTCCCCTTGAGAATAACTGGTAGAACCATATTCTTGGAGCTTTCCATGACATGAAATTTTTGGTGAATAGTACACACGAGAAAGAAAATAAACAGAGTGATTTGAAGTGTTTGAGGGATATGAACGAGTTTAAGATCTTGTTTAGGACCTTAACTGCTCTGATACCATGTAGATTTTAGAGAATATGAAGGTGATTTTAAGGGAAGAAGATTAGAGGAGAAGAGTAATGAAGATGATGAATAGAAGTTTTTTAGAGAAGAACTTCAATATTTTCGTGTGTTATGTTTCCTTACTATCCCATACACATATATGCACGCTTTACATGAATTATTGAGTGAAAAATATGTCACCAACACCTCTACACAAGTATAGGCGAGCCATGCTTCTCCCAACTGCTCCCACCTACTCCTCTTTGCAACTTGCTCCACTTGTGCTGAGTGAGAAAAAACTGGTCTGCTTCTAACCAATTCAGTTCCTTCTCCACTTCTTGTTTGGTCTCGTTTTAGTTGATCTTAGCTACTCATTGGTGCTTTATTTCATGTCCAAGCAAGACTTTATTCTTCTTCTCTTCCTTACTTGTTTTGCATGGTATACCTTCTCTTTTTACTCCTGAGCTTTCACCATATTCCAACACACTTGCTATACATGCTAACTCTTTCCCTTTGATATTGTCCCCTCTCCTTTCACGTGCACAGACCTTCACATCCATATTCTCAACACGGGATTCCCCAAAATGTCTCCAAACATCCTAAAATGAAGAAACAAGAATGTGCGAAACTCGGGATAAAGTATTTTCAGGATTTGGGGATCGTGCAAAACTCGGGTGCAAAAAGACATGGATAGCTGGCAATGAATCTAGCCAAAGGAGTGTCCCAATGCAACCTTATCCAACCGGTCAAAGCAAGGAGGGCTGGAGCAAGGCTGGCAATCTTATCCTCATGGTCAAAAGGAGCCTCCAAGACTAAGCCCTTATTGGCTAGTTTGAATTAAAGCATTTCTATTGGTTGTTGCATTTTGAATTTACTTAGAGAAAACCCTAGATTTTTCTCTATAAATGTAATGCCTCATTATCAATGAAATGTGAGACCCTTTGGGGTCCCATTCTCTCATTCTCCACATAATCTCTCTCATTTTATTCTCCTTAGTCTCATTTACATGCTTATTCTCTTAGTTCATAATTATATTCTCCATGTCATTTACATTATTCTCTCATGTTTAATCTCTTATATCCCGCATAATCTTTCTAATTCTTACACTCTCTAGGTTTCCTAGCACTAAACCTCTGCTTAAATTCATTATTCAGCTTAAGATTAGAATGAGAACCTCTCCAATTCTCAGCTCCATATCCGGATCAACCCTTGAAGAAGAAGCAATCAGCTAGGTTGTTTCGTTTCTATATAGGGCGTGGGCATGTTTTGAGGATAATAATTCTAGTAGACGCAAGGGATGATAGACCGCCAGCCCAAGCGCGTACGAAAAAAGGACGGAAGCGCGCATATACAAGGGATTGGGTCCCTAGAGGATTCTCTATACAGCCAGACACTAAACCTTATTCGAGTCCACGTCTGACCATCTCCAGAAGCCGACTAGCCGTGAAATATGAAGAAGACATCCATTGAAGAAGCTTGAGCTCACCCCGCCATATGGAACATGTGAGAGCTTCTAAACCACCTTTGAAGCTCTTTGACTTGAACCTGATTTGGGCAGCAAGGACATTGTGTCTTCACCATCACACAAGTGTGAAGACAACCTTAAGTCATTAGAAGGAGCTTTACTCTTTTACCTACTACGGTTTGTCCAATAAGGTTTACCAGAGGGGTTGTAACGAGGCAGTAAGATCTTGTGCATCTCCACTTTATCCCACTGGTTATTCAGCTTGGAAATACTCCATGCCAAGCTTGGGAAGCAAGGAAGGGAAGACCCTATCCCTTATGAAGACATTCAGCTAATAAGTCTTCATTTTTTTCCTATTTATTTCCCAAAGTATTTAATATATTCTTTGCGGGTCCAACTTAGGTATATGTTGGTCCTTTGGGCCATTTGTGTAATAAGGAAACTTCAGACTTAAGGCTTTTCATATATAAGGGACTTAAACAGATTGTAATTAGGATTAGATCTGAACTAGAAATCAAATGCGGAAGAGTTTTTCTTCTTCCTTGTTCTTGAGTTATTCGAGCCAAAAGCCTCCACACCGAGAGGCCTAGCTCGGTGTTGAAGTTCTGGTTGTATCAAGAAGCTTTCACAATTTTTGTGGTTCACCACATCAATCCACCTTCACTCCATTGTTGGAACCTAGATCGAGCATCTCTCTAGGTTTCCTAGCACTAAACCTCTGCTTAAATTCATTATTCAGCTTAAGATTAGAATGAGAACCTCTCCAATTCTCAGCTCCATATCCGGATCAACCCTTGAAGAAGAAGCAACCAGCTAGATTGTTTCGTTTCTATATAGGGCGTGGGCATGTTTTGAGGATGATAATTCTAGAAGACGGAAGGGATGATAGGCCGCCAGCCCAAGCGCGTACGAAAAAAGGACGGAAGCGCGCATATACAAGGGATTGGGTCCCCAGAAGATTCTCTATACAGCCAGACACTAAACCTTATTCGTGTCCATGTCTGACCATCTCCAGAAGCCGACTAGCCGTGAAATATGAAGAAGACATCCATTGATGAAGCTTGAGCTCACCCCGCCATATGGATCATGTGAGAGCTTCTAAACCACCTTTGAAGGTCTTTGACTTGAACCTGATTTGGGCAGCAAGGACATTGTGTCTTCACCATTACACAAGTGTGAAGACACCCCTAAGTCATTAGAAGGAGCTTTACTCTTTTATCTCCTACGGTTTGTCCGATAAGGTTTACCAGAGGGGTTGTAACGAGGCAGTAAGATCTTGTGCATCTTCACTTTATCCCACTGGTTATTCAGCTTGGAAATACTCCATGCCAAGCTTGGGAAGCAAGGAAGGGAAGACCCTATCCCTTATGAAGACATTCAGCTAATAAGTCTTCATTTATTTTCTATTTATTTTAAAAAGTATTTAATATATTCTTTGGGGGTCCAACTTAGGCATATGTTGGTCCTTTGGGCCATTTGTGTAATAAGGAAACTTCGGACTTTAGGCTTTTCATATATAAGGGATTTAAACAGATTGTAATTAGGATTAGATCTGAACTAGAAATCAAATGCGGAAGAGTTTTTCTTCTTTCTTGTTCTTGAGTTATTCGAGCCAAAAGCCTCCACACCAAGAGGCCTAGCTCGGTGTTGAAGTTCTGGTTGTATCAAGAAGCTTTCACAATTTTTGTGGTTCACCACATCAATCCACCTTCACTCCATTGTTGGAACTTAGATCGAGCATCTCTCTAGGTTTCCTAGCACTAAACCTCTGCTTAAATTCATTATTCAGCTTAAGATTAGAATGAGAACCTCTCCAATTCTCAGCTCCATATCCGGATCAACCCTTGAAGAAGAAGCAACCAGCTAGGTTGTTTCGTTTCTATATAGGGCGTGGGCATGTTTTGAGGATGATAATTCTAGAAGACGGAAGGGATGATAGGCCGCCAGCCCAAGCGCGTACGAAAAAAGGACGGAAGCGCGCATATACAAGGGATTGGGTCACTAGAAGATTCTCTATACAGCCAGACACTAAACCTTATTCGTGTCCACGTATGACCATCTCCAGAAGCCGACTAGCCGTGAAATATGAAGAAGACATATATTGATGAAGCTTGAGCTCACCCCGCCATATGGAACATGTGAGAGCTTCTAAACCACCTTTGAAGCTCTCTGACTTGAACCTTATTTGGGCAGCAAGGACATTGTGTCTTCACCATCACACAAGTGTGAAGACAACCTTAAGTCATTAGAAGGAGCTTTACTCTTTTATCTCCTACGGTTTGTCCGATAAGGTTTACCAGAGGGGTTGTAACGAGGCAGTAAGATCTTGTGCATCTTCACTTTATCCCACTGGTTATTCAGCTTGGAAATACTCCATGCCAAGCTTGGGAAGCAAGGAAGGGAAGACCCTATCCCTTATGAAGACATTCAGCTAATAAGTCTTCATTTATTTTCTATTTATTTTAAAAAGTATTTAATATATTCTTTGGGGGTCCAACTTAGGTATATGTTGGTCCTTTGGGCCATTTGTGTAATAAGGAAACTTCGGACTTTAGGCTTTTCATATATAAGGGACTTAAACAGATTGTAATTAGGATTAGATCTGAACTAGAAATCAAATGCGGAAGAGTTTTTCTTCTTCCTTGTTCTTGAGTTATTCGAGCCAAAAGCCTCCACACCGAGAGGCCTAGCTCGGTGTTGAAGTTCTGGTTGTATCAAGAAGCTTTCACAATTTTTGTGGTTCACCACATCAATCCACCTTCACTCCATTGTTGGAACCTAGATCGAGCATCTCTCTAGGTTTCCTAGCACTAAACCTCTGCTTAAATTCATTATTCAGCTTAAGATTAGAATGAGAACCTCTCCAATTCTCAACTCCATATCCGGATCAACCCTTGAAGAAGAAGCAACCAGCTAGATTGTTTCGTTTCTATATAGGGCGTGGGCATGTTTTGAGGATGATAATTCTAGAAGACGGAAGGGATGATAGGCCGCCAGCCCAAGCGCGTACGAAAAAAGGACGGAAGCGCGCATATACAAGGGATTGGGTCCCCAGAAGATTCTCTATACAGCCAGACACTAAACCTTATTCGTGTCCATGTCTGACCATCTCCAGAAGCCGACTAGCCATGAAATATGAAGAAGACATCCATTGATGAAGCTTGAGCTCACCCCGCCATATGGATCATGTGAGAGCTTCTAAACCACCTTTGAAGGTCTTTGACTTGAACCTGATTTGGGCAGCAAGGACATTGTGTCTTCACCATTACACAAGTGTGAAGACACCCCTAAGTCATTAGAAGGAGCTTTACTCTTTTATCTCCTACGGTTTGTCCGATAAGGTTTACCAGAGGGGTTGTAACGAGGCAGTAAGATCTTGTGCATCTCCACTTTATCCCACTGGTTATTCAACTTGGAAATACTCCATGCCAAGCTTGGGAAGCAAGGAAGGGAAGACCCTATCCCTTATGAAGACATTCAGCTAATAAGTCTTCATTTTTTTTCTATTTATTTCCCAAAGTATTTAATATATTCTTTGGGGGTCCAACTTAGGCATATGTTGGTCCTTTGGGCCATTTGTGTAATAAGGAAACTTCGGATTTTAGGATTTTCATATATAAGGGACTTAAACAGATTGTAATTAGGATTAGATCTGAACTAGAAATCAAATACGGAAGAGTTTTTCTTCTTTCTTGTTCTTGAGTTATTCAAGCCAAAAGCCTCCACACCAAGAGGCCTAGCTCGGTGTTGAAGTTCTGGTTGTATCAAGAAGCTTTCACAATTTTTGTGGTTCACCACATCAATCCACCTTCACTCCATTGTTGGAACCTAGATCGAGCATCTCTCTAGGTTTCCTAGCACTAAACCTCTGCTTAAATTCATTATTTAGCTTAAGATTAGAATGAGAACCTCTCCAATTCTCAGCTCCATATCCGGATCAACCCTTGAAGAAGAAGCAACCAGCTAGGTTGTTTCGTTTTTATATAGGGCGTGGGCATGTTTTGAGGATGATAATTCTAGAAGACGGAAGGGATGATAGGCCGCCAGCCCAAGCGCGTGCGAAAAAAGGACGGAAGCGTGCATATACAAGGGATTGGGTCACCAGAAGATTCTCTATACAGTCAGACACTAAACCTTATTCGTGTCCACGTCTGACCATCTCCAGAAGCCGACTAGCCGTGAAATATGAAGAAGACATCCATTGATGAAGCTTGAGCTCACCCCGCCATATGGAACATGTGAGAGCTTCTAAACCACCTTTGAAGCTCTTTGACTTGAACCTGATTTGGGCAGCAAGGACATTGTGTCTTCACCATCACACAAGTGTGAAGACAACCTTAAGTCATTAGAAGGAGCTTTACTCTTTTACCTACTACGGTTTGTCCGATAAGGTTTACTAGAGGGGTTGTAACGAGGCAGTAAGATCTTGTGCATCTTCACTTTATCCCACTGGTTATTCAGCTTGGAAATACTCCATGCCAAGCTTGGGAAGCAAGGAAGGGAAGACCCTATCCCTTATGAAGACATTCAGCTAATAAGTCTTCATTTTTTTTCTATTTATTTCCCAAAGTATTTAATATATTCTTTGGGGGTCCAACTTAGGCATATGTTGGTCCTTTGGGCCATATGTGTAATAAGGAAACTTCGGATTTTAGGCTTTTCATATATAAGGGACTTAAACAGATTGTAATTAGGATTAGATCTGAACTAGAAATCAAATGCGGAAGATTTTTTCTTCTTTCTTGTTCTTGAGTTATTCGAGCCAAAAGCCTCCACACCGAGAGGCCTAGCTCGGTGTTGAAGTTCTGGTTGTATCAAGAAGCTTTCACAATTTTTGTGGTTCACCACATCAATCCACCTTCACTCCATTATTGGAACCTAGATCGAGCATCTCTCTAGGTTTCCTAGCACTAAACCTCTGCTTAAATTCATTATTTAGCTTAAGATTAGAATGAGAACCTCTCCAATTCTCAGCTCCATATCCGGATCAACCCTTGAAGAAGAAGCAACCAGCTAGGTTGTTTCGTTTCTATATAGGGAGTGGGCATGTTTTGAGGATGATAATTCTAGAAGACGGAAGGGATGATAGGCCGCCAGCCCAAGCGCGTGCGAAAAAAGGACGGAAGCGTGCATATACAAGGGATTGGGTCACCAGAAGATTCTCTATACAGTCAGACACTAAACCTTATTCGTGTCCACGTCTGACCATCTCCAGAAGCCGACTAGCCGTGAAATATGAAGAAGACATCCATTGATGAAGCTTGAGCTCACCCCGCCATATGGAACATGTGAGAGCTTCTAAACCACCTTTGAAGCTCTTTGACTTGAACCTGATTTGGGCAGCAAGGACATTGTGTCTTTACCATCACACAAGTGTGAAGACACCCCTAAGTCATTAGAAGGAGCTTTACTCTTTTACCTACTACGGTTTGTCCGATAAGGTTTACCAGAGGGGTTGTAACGAGGCAGTAAGATCTTGTGCAGCTTCACTTTATCCCACTGGTTATTCAGCTTGGAAATACTCCATGCCAAGCTTGGGAAGCAAGGAAGGGAAGACCCTATCCCTTATGAAGACATTCAGCTAATAAGTCTTCATTTTTTTTCTATTTATTTCCCAAAGTATTTAATATATTCTTTGGGGGTCCAACTTAGGCATATGTTGGTCCTTTGGGCCATTTGTGTAATAAGGAAACTTCGGATTTTAGGCTTTTCATATATAAGGGACTTAAACAGATTGTAATTAGGATTAGATCTGAACTAGAAATCAAATGCGGAAGATTTTTTCTTCTTTCTTGTTCTTGAGTTATTCGAGCCAAAAGCCTCCACACCGAGAGGCCTAGCTCGGTGTTGAAGTTCTGGTTGTATCAAGAAGGTTTCACAATTTTTGTGGTTCACCACATCAATCCACCTTCACTCCATTATTGGAACCTAGATCGAGCATCTCTCTAGGTTTCCTAGCACTAAACCTCTGCTTAAATTCATTATTTAGCTTAAGATTAGAATGAGAACCTCTCCAATTCTCAGCTCCATATCCGGATCAACCCTTGAAGAAGAAGCAACTAGCTAGGTTGTTTCGTTTCTATATAGGGAGTGGGCATGTTTTGAGGATGATAATTCTAGAAGAGGGAAGGGATGATAGGCCGCCAGCCCAGGCGCGTACGAAAAAAGGACGGAAGCGCGCATATACAAGGGATTGGGTCCCCAGAAGATTCTCTATACAGCCAGACACTTAACCTTATTCGTGTCCACGTCTGACCATCTCCAGAAGCCGACTAGCCGTGAAATATGAAGAAGACATCCATTGATGAAGCTTGAGCTCACCCCGCCATATGGATCATGTGAGAGCTTCTAAACCACCTTTGAAGGTCTTTGACTTGAACCTGATTTGGGCAGTAAGGACATTGTGTCTTCACCATCACACAAGTGTGAAGACACCCCTAAGTCATTAGAAGGAGCTTTACTCTTTTACCTACTACGGTTTGTCCGATAAGGTTTACCAGAGGGGTTGTAACGAGGCAGTAAGATCTTGTGCATCTTCACTTTATCCCACTGGTTATTCAGCTTGGAAATACTCCATGCCAAGCTTGGGAAGCAAGGAAGGGAAGACCCTATCCCTTATGAAGACATTCAGCTAATAAGTCTTCATTTTTTTTCTATTTATTTCCCAAAGTATTTAATATATTCTTTGGGGGTCCAACTTAGGCATATGTTGGTCCTTTGGGCCATTTGTGTAATAAGGAAACTTCGGATTTTAGGCTTTTCATATATAAGGGACTTAAACAGATTGTAATTAGGATTAGATCTGAACTAGAAATCAAATGCGGAAGATTTTTTCTTCTTTCTTGTTCTTGAGTTATTCGAGCCAAAAGCCTCCACACCGAAAGGCCTAGCTCGGTGTTGAAGTTCTGGTTGTATCAAGAAGCTTTCACAATTTTTGTGGTTCACCACATCAATCCACCTTCACTCCATTATTGGAACCTAGATCGAGCATCTCTCTAGGTTTCCTAGCACTAAACCTCTGCTTAAATTCATTATTTAGCTTAAGATTAGAATGAGAACCTCTCCAATTCTCAGCTCCATATCCGGATCAACCCTTGAAGAAGAAGCAACCAGCTAGGTTGTTTCGTTTCTATATAGGGAGTGGGCATGTTTTGAGGATGATAATTCTAGAAGAGGGAAGGGATGATAAGCCGCCAGCCCAGGCGCGTACGAAAAAAGGACGGAAGCGCGCATATACAAGGGATTGGATCCCCAGAAGATTCTCTATACAGCCAGACACTAAACCTTATTCGTGTCCACGTCTGACCATCTCCAGAAGCCGACTAGCCGTGAAATATGAAGAAGACATCCATTGATGAAGCTTGAGCTCACCCCGCCATATGGATCATGTGAGAGCTTCTAAACCACCTTTGAAGCTCTTTGACTTGAACCTGATTTGGGCAGCAAGGACATTGTGTTTTTACCATCACACAAGTGTGAAGACACCCCTAAGTCATTAGAAGGAGCTTTACTCTTTTACCTACTACGGTTTGTCCGATAAGGTTTACCAGAGGGGTTGTTACGAGGCAGTAAGATCTTGTGCAGCTTCACTTTATCCCACTGGTTATTCAGCTTGGAAATACTCCATGCCAAGCTTGGGAAGCAAGGAAGGGAAGACCCTATCCTTTATGAAGACATTCAGCTAATAAGTCTTCA
This sequence comes from Cardamine chenopodiifolia, assembly GCA_963922655.1. Taxonomy (NCBI): domain Eukaryota; kingdom Viridiplantae; phylum Streptophyta; class Magnoliopsida; order Brassicales; family Brassicaceae; genus Cardamine; species Cardamine chenopodiifolia. Next base: position 7,332,740 of record OZ000486.1, on the reverse strand, counting down.
ATTTTTTTCTATTTATTTCCCAAAGTATTTAATATATTCTTTGGGGGTCCAACTTAGGCATATGTTGGTTCTTTGGGCCATTTGTGTAATAAGAAAACTTCGGATTTTAGGCTTTTCATATATAAGGGACTTAAACAGATTGTAATTAGGATTAGATCTGAACTAGAAATCAAATGCGGAAGAGTTTTTCTTCTTTCTTGTTCTTGAGTTATTCGAGCCAAAAGCCTCGACACCGAGAGGCCTAGCTCGGTGTTGAAGTTCTGGTTGTATCAAGAAGCTTTCACAATTTTTGTGGTTCACCACATCAATCCACCTTCACTCCATTATTGGAACCTAGATCGAGCATCTCTCTAGGTTTCCTAGCACTAAACCTCTGCTTAAATTCATTATTTAGCTTAAGATTAGAATGAGAACCTCTCCAATTCTCAGCTCCATATCCGGATCAACCCTTGAAGAAGAAGCAACCAGCTAGGTTGTTTCGTTTCTATATAGGGAGTGGGCATGTTTTGAGGATGATAATTCTAGAAGAGGGAAGGGATGATAGGCCGCCAGCCCAGGCGCGTACGAAAAAAGGACGGAAGCGTGCATATACAAGGGATTGGGTCCCCAGAAGATTCTCTATACAGCCAGACACTAAACCTTATTCGTGTCCACGTCTGACCATCTCCAGAAGCCGACTAGCCGTGAAATATGAAGAAGACATCCATTGATGAAGCTTGAGCTCACCCCGCCATATGGATCATGTGAGAGCTTCTAAACCACCTTTGAAGGTCTTTGACTTGAACCTGATTTGGGCAGCAAGGACATTGTGTCTTCACCATCACACAAGTGTGAAGACACCCCTAAGTCATTAGAAGGAGCTTTACTCTTTTACCTACTAAGGTTTGTCCGATAAGGTTTACCAGAGGGGTTGTAACGAGGCTGTAAGATCTTGTTCATCTTCACTTTATCCCACTGGTTATTCAGCTTGGAAATACTCCATGCCAAGCTTGGGAAGCAAGGAAGGGAAGACCCTATCCCTTATGAAGACATTCAGCTAATAAATCTTCATTTTTTTTCTATTTATTTCCCAAAGTATTTAATATATTCTTTGGGGGTCCAACTTAGGCATATGTTGGTCCTTTGGGCCATTTGTGTAATAAGGAAACTTCGGATTTTAGGCTTTTCATATATAAGGGACTTAAACAGATTGTAATTAGGATTAGATCTGAACTAGAAATCAAATGCGGAAGAGTTTTTCTTCTTTCTTGTTCTTGAGTTATTCGAGCCAAAAGCCTCGACACCGAGAGGCCTAGCTCGGTGTTGAAGTTCTGGTTGTATCAAGAAGCTTTCACAATTTTTGTGGTTCACCACATCAATCCACCTTCACTCCATTATTGGAACCTAGATCGAGCATCTCTCTAGGTTTCCTAGCACTAAACCTCTGCTTAAATTCATTATTCAGCTTAAGATTAGAATGAGAACCTCTCCAATTCTCAGCTCCATATTCGGATCAACCCTTGAAGAAGAAGCAACCAGCTAGGTTGTTTCGTTTCTATATAGGGCGTGGGCATGTTTTGAGAATGATAATTCTAAAAGAGGGAAGGGATGATAGGCCGCCAGCCCAAGCGCGTACGAAAGAAGGACGGAAGCGCGCATATACAAGGGATTGGGTCCCTAGAGGATTCTCTATACAGCCAGACACTAAACCTTATTCCAGTCCACGTCTGACCATCTCCAGAAGCCGAGTAGCCGTGAAATATGAAGAAGACATCCATTGATGAAGCTTGAGCTCACCCCGCCATATGGAACATGTGAGAGCTTCTAAACCACCTTTGAAGCTCTTTGACTTGAACCTGATTTGGGCAGCAAGGACATTGTGTCTTCACCATCACACAAGTGTGAAGACACCCCTAAGTTATTAGAAGGAGCTTTACTCTTTTACCTACTACGCTTTGTCCGATAAGGTTTACCAGAGGGGTTGTAACGAGGCAGTAAGATCTTGTGCATCTTCACTTTATCCCACTGGTTATTCAGCTTGGAAATACTCCATGCCAAGATTGGGAAGCAAGGAAGGGAAGACCCTATCCCTTACGAAGACATTCAGCTAATAAGTCTTCATTTTTTTTTCTATTTATTTCCCAAAGTATTTAATATATTCTTTGGGGGTCCAACTTAGGCATATGTTGGTCCTTTGGGCCATTTGTGTAATAAGGAAACTTCGGATTTTAGGCTTTTCATATATAAGGGACTTAAACAGATTGTAATTAGGATTAGATCTGAACTAGAAATCAAATGCGGAAGAGTTTTTCTTCTTTCTTGTTCTTGAGTTATTCGAGTCAAAAGCCTCGACACCGAGAGGCCTAGCTCGGTGTTGAAGTTCTGGTTGTATCAAGAAGCTTTCACAATTTTTGTGGTTCACCACATCAATCCACCTTCACTCCATTATTGGAACCTAGATCGAGCATCTCTCTAGGTTTCCTAGCACTAAACCTCTACTTAAATTCATTATTTAACTTAAGATTAGAATGAGAACCTCTCCAATTCTCAGCTCCATATTCGGATCAACCCTTAAAGAAGAAGCAACCAGCTAGGTTGTTTCGTTTCTATATAGGGCGTGGGTATGTTTTGAGGATGATAATTCTAGAAGAGGGAAGGGATGATAGGCCGCCAGCCCAGGCGCGAACGAAAAAAGGACGGAAGCGCGCATATACAAGGGCTTGGGTCCCTAGAAGATTCTCTATACAGCCAGACACTAAACCTTATTCGTGTCCACATCTGACCATCTCCAGAAGCCGACTAGCCGTGAAATATGAAGAAGACATCCATTGATGAAGCTTGAGCTCACCCCGCCATATGGATCATGTGAGAGCTTCTAAACCACCTTTGAAGCTCTTTGACTTGAACCTGATTTGGGCAGCAAGGACATTGTGTCTTCACCATCACACAAGTGTGAAGACACCCCTAAGTCATTAGAAGGAGCTTTACTCTTTTACCTACTACGGTTTGTCCGATAAGGTTTACCAGAGGGGTTGTAACGAGGCAGTAAGATCTTGTGCATCTTCACTTTATCCCACTGGTTATTCAGCTTGGAAATACTCCATGCCAAGCTTGGGAAGCAAGGAAGGGAAGACCCTATCCCTTACGAAGACATTCAGCTAATAAGTCTTCATTTTTTTTTCTATTTATTTCCCAAAGTATTTAATATATTCTTTGGGGGTCCAACTTAGGCATATGTTGGTCCTTTGGGCCATTTGTGTAATAAGGAAACTTCGGATTTTAGGCTTTTCAAATATAAGGGACTTAAACAGATTGTAATTAGGATTAGATCTGAACTAGAAATCAAATGCGGAAGAGTTTTTCTTCTTTCTTGTTCTTGAGTTATTCGAGCCAAAAGCCTCGACACCGAGAGGCCTAGCTCGGTGTTGAAGTTCTGGTTGTATCAAGAAGCTTTCACAATTTTTGTGGTTCACCACATCAATCCACCTTCACTCCATTATTGGAACCTAGATCGAGCATCTCTCTAGGTTTCCTAGCACTAAACCTCTGCTTAAATTCATTATTAAGCTTAAGATTAGAATGAGAACCTCTCCAATTCTCAGCTCCATATCCGGATCAACCCTTGAAGAAGAAGCAACCAGCTAGGTTGTTTTGTTTCTATATAGGGCGTGGGCATGTTTTGAGGATGATAATTCTAGAAGAGGGAAGGGATGATAGGCCGCCAGCCCAGGCGCGTACGAAAAAAGGACGGAAGCGTGCATATACAAGGGATTGGGTCCCCAGAAGATTCTCTATACAGCCAGACACTAAACCTTATTCGTGTCCACGTCTGACCATCTCCAGAAGCCGACTAGCCGTGAAATATGAAGAAGACATCCATTGATGAAGCTTGAGCTCACCCCGCCATATGGATCATGTGAGAGCTTCTAAACCACCTTTGAAGGTCTTTGACTTGAACCTGATTTGGGCAGCAAGGACATTGTGTCTTCACCATCACACAAGTGTGAAGACACCCCTAAGTCATTAGAAGGAGCTTTACTCTTTTACCTACTACGGTTTGTCCGATAAGGTTTACCAGAGGGGTTGTAACGAGGCAGTAAGATCTTGTGCATCGTCACTTTATCCCACTGGTTATTCAGCTTGGAAATACTCCATGCCAAGCTTGGGAAGCAAGGAAGGGAAGACCCTATCCCTTATGAAGACATTCAACTAATAAATCTTCATTTTTGTCTTATTCATTTCCCAAAGTATTTAATATATTCTTTGAGGGTCCAACTTAGGTATATTTTGGTCCTTTGGGCCATTTGTGTAATAAGGAAACTTCAGACTTAAGGCTTTTCATATATAAGGGACTTAAACAGATTGTAATTAGGATTAGATCTGAACTAGAAATCAAATGCGGAAGAGTTTTTCTTCTTTCTTGTTCTTGAGTTATTCGAGCCAAAAGCCTCGACACCGAGAGGCCTAGCTCGGTGTTGAAGTTCTGGTTGTATCAAGAAGCTTTCACAATTTTTGTGGTTCACCACATCAATCCACCTTCACTCCATTATTGGAACCTAGATCGAGCATCTCTCTAGGTTTCCTAGCACTAAACCTCTGCTTAAATTCATTATTAAGCTTAAGATTAGAATGAGAACCTCTCCAATTCTCAGCTCCATATCCGGATCAACCCTTGAAGAAGAAGCAACCAGCTAGGTTGTTTTGTTTCTATATAGGGCGTGGGCATGTTTTGAGGATTATAATTCTAGAAGAGGGAAGGGATGATAGGCCGCCAGCCCAGGCGCGTACGAAAAAAGGACGGAAGCGTGCATATACAAGGGATTGGGTCCCCAGAAGATTCTCTATACAGCCAGACACTAAACCTTATTCGTGTCCACGTCTGACCATCTCCAGAAGCCGACTAGCCGTGAAATATGAAGAAGACATCCATTGATGAAGCTTGAGCTCACCCTGCCATATGGATCATGTGAGAGCTTCTAAACCACCTTTGAAGGTCTTTGACTTGAACCTGATTTGGGCAGCAAGGACATTGTGTCTTCACCATCACACAAGTGTGAAGACACCCCTAAGTCATTAGAAGGAGCTTTACTCTTTTACCTACTACGGTTTGTCCGATAAGGTTTACCAGAGGGGTTGTAACGAGGCAGTAAGATCTTGTGCATCGTCACTTTATCCCACTGGTTATTCAGCTTGGAAATACTCCATGCCAAGCTTGGGAAGCAAGGAAGGGAAGACCCTATCCCTTATGAAGACATTCAACTAATAAGTCTTCATTTTTGTCTTATTCATTTCCCAAAGTATTTAATATATTCTTTGAGGGTCCAACTTAGGTATATGTTGGTCCTTTGGGCCATTTGTGTAATAAGGAAACTTCAGACTTAAGGCTTTTCATATATAAGGGACTTAAACAGATTGTAATTAGGATTAGATCTGAACTAGAAATCAAATGCGGAAGAGTTTTTCTTCTTTCTTGTTCTTGAGTTATTCGAGCCAAAAGCCTCCACACCGAGAGGCCTAGCTCGGTGTTGAAGTTCTGGTTGTATCAAGAAGCTTTCACAATTTTTGTGGTTCACCACATCAATCCACCTTCACTCCATTATTGGAACCTAGATCGAGCATCTCTCTAGGTTTCCTAGCACTAAACCTCTGCTTAAATTCATTATTCAGCTTAAGATTAGAATGAGAACCACTCCAATTCTCAGCTCCATATCCGGATCAACCCTTGAAGAAGAAGCAACCAGCTAGGTTGTTTCATTTCTATATAGGGCGTGGGCATGTTTTGAGGATGATAATTCTAGAAGACGGAAGGGATGATAGGCCGCCAGCCCAAGCGCGTACGAAAGACGGACGGAAGCGCGCATATACAAGGGATTGGGTTCCCAGAGGATTCTCTATTCAGCCAGACACTAAACCTTATTCGAGTCCACGTCTGACCATCTCCAGAAGCCGACTAGCCGTGAAATATGAAGAAGACATCCATTGATGAAGCTTGAGCTCACCCCGCCATATGGATCATGTGAGAGCTTCTAAACCACCTTTGAAGCTCTTTGACTTGAACCTGATTTGGGCAGCAAGGACACTGTGTCTTCACCATCACACAAGTGTGAAGACACCCCTAAGTCATTAGAAGGAGCTTTACTCTTTTACCTACTATGGTTTGTCCGATAAAGTTTACCAGAGGGGTTGTAACGAGGCAGTAAGATCTTGTGCATCTTCACTTTATCCCACTGGTTATTCAGCTTGGAAATACTCCATGCCAAGCTTGGGAAGCAAGGAAGGGAAGACCCTATCCCTTATGAAGACATTCAGCTAATAAGTCTTCATTTTTTTTCTATTTATTTCCCGAAGTATTTAATATATTCTTTGGGGGTCCAACTAAGGCATATGTTGGTCCTTTGGGCCATTTGTGTAATAAGGAAACTTCGGACTTTAAACTTTTCATATATAAGGGACTTAAACAGATTGTAATTAGGACTAGATCTAAACTAGAAATCAAATGCGGAAGAGTTTTTCTTCTTTCTTGTTCTTGAGTTATTCGAGCCAAAAGCCTCCACACCGAGAGGCCTAGCTCGGTGTTGAAGTTCTGGTTGATCAAGAAGCTTTCACAATTTTTGTGGTTCACCAGATCAATCCACCTTCACTCCATTATTGGAACCTAGATCGAGCATCTCTCTAGGTTTCCTAGCACTAAACCTCTGCTTAAATTCATTATTAAGCTTAAGATAAAGAATGAGAACCTCTCCAATTCTCAGCTCCATATCCGGATCAACCCTTGAAGAAGAAGCAACCAACTAGGTTGTTTCGTTTCTATATAGGGCGTGGGCAAGTTTTGAGGATGATAATTCTAGAAGAGGGAAGGGATGATAGGCCGCCAGCCCAGGCGCGTACGAAAAAAGGACGGAAGCGTGCATATACAAGGGATTGGGTCCCCAGAAGATTCTCTATACAGCCAGACACTAAACCTTATTCTTGTCCACGTCTGACCATCTCCAGAAGCCGACTAGCCGTGAAATATGAAGAAGACATCCATTGATGAAGCTTGAGCTCACCCCGCCATATGGATCATGTGAGAGCTTCTAAACCACCTTTGAAGGTCTTTGACTTGAACCTGATTTGGGCAGCAAGGACATTGTGTCTTCACCATCACACAAGTGTGAAGACACCCCTAAGTCATTAGAAGGAGCTTTACTCTTTTACCTACTACGCTTTGTCCGATAAGGTTTACCAGAGGGGTTGTAACGAGGCAGTAAGATCTTGTGCATCTTCACTTTATCCCACTGGTTATTCAGCTTGGAAATACTCCATGCCAAGCTTGGGAAGCAAGGAAGGGAAGACCCTATCCCTTATGAAGAAATTCAGCTAATAAGTCTTCATTTTTTTCCTATTCATTTCCCAAAGTATTTAATATATTCTTTGGGGGTCCAACTTAGGTATATGTTGGTCCTTTGGGCCATTTGTGTAATAAGGAAACTTCAGACTTAAGGCTTTTCATATATAAGGGACTTAAACAGATTGTAATTAGGATTAGATCTGAACTAGAAATCAAATGCGGAAGAGTTTTTCTTCTTTCTTGTTCTTGAGTTATTCGAGCCAAAAGCCTCCACACCGAGAGGCCTAGCTCGGTGTTGAAGTTCTGGTTGTATCAAGAAGCTTTCACAATTTTTGTGGTTCACCAGATCAATCCACCTTCACTCCATTATTGGAACCTAGATCGAGCATCTCTCTAGGTTTCCTAGCACTAAACCTCTGCTTAAATTCATTATTAAGCTTAAGATAAAGAATGAGAACCTCTCCAATTCTCAGCTCCATATCCGGATCAACCCTTGAAGAAGAAGCAACCAACTAGGTTGTTTCGTTTCTATATAGGGCGTGGGCAAGTTTTGAGGATGATAATTCTAGAAGAGGGAAGGGATGATAGGCCGCCAGCCCAGGCGCGTACGAAAAAAGGACGGAAGCGTGCATATACAAGGGATTGGGTCCCCAGAAGATTCTCTATACAGCCAGACACTAAACCTTATTCTTGTCCACGTCTGACCATCTCCAGAAGCCGACTAGCCGTGAAATATGAAGAAGACATCCATTGATGAAGCTTGAGCTCACCCCGCCATATGGATCATGTGAGAGCTTCTAAACCACCTTTGAAGGTCTTTGACTTGAACCTGATTTGGGCAGCAAGGACATTGTGTCTTCACCATCACACAAGTGTGAAGACACCCCTAAGTCATTAGAAGGAGCTTTACTCTTTTACCTACTACGCTTTGTCCGATAAGGTTTACCAGAGGGGTTGTAACGAGGCAGTAAGATCTTGTGCATCTTCACTTTATCCCACTGGTTATTCAGCTTGGAAATACTCCATGCCAAGCTTGGGAAGCAAGGAAGGGAAGACCCTATCCCTTATGAAGACATTCAGCTAATAAGTCTTCATTTCTTTCCTATTCATTTCCCAAAGTATTTAATATATTCTTTGGGGGTCCAACTTAGGTATATGTTGGTCCTTTGGGCCATTTGTGTAATAAGGAAACTTCAGACTTAAGGCTTTTCATATATAAGGGACTTAAACAGATTGTAATTAGGATTAGATCTGAACTAGAAATCAAATGCGGAAGAGTTTTTCTTCTTTCTTGTTCTTGAGTTATTCGAGCCAAAAGCCTCCACACCGAGAGGCCTAGCTCGGTGTTGAAGTTCTGGTTGTATCAAGAAGCTTTCACAATTTTTGTGGTTCACCACATCAATCCACCTTCACTCCATTATTGGAACCTAGATCGAGCATCTCTCTAGGTTTCCTAGCACTAAACCTCTGCTTAAATTCATTATTCAGGTTAAGATTAGAATGAGAACCTCTCCAATTCTCAGCTCCATATTCGTATCAACCCTTGAAGAAGAAGCAACCAGCTAGGTTGTTTCGTTTCTATATAGGGCGTGGGCATGTTTTGAGGATGATAATTCTAGAAGAGGGAAGGGATGATAGGCCGCCAGCCCAAGCGCGTACGAAAGAAGGACGGAAGCGCGCATATACAAGGGATTGGGTCCCTAGAGGATTCTCTATACAGCCAGACACTAAACCTTATTCGAGTCCACGTCTGACCATCTCCAGAAGCCGAGTAGCCGTGAAATATGAAGAAGACATCCATTGATGAAGCTTGAGCTCACCCCGCCATATGGAATATGTGAGAGCTTCTAAACCACCTTTGAAGCTCTTTGACTTAAACCTGATTTGGGCAGCAAGGACATTGTGTCTTCACCATCACACAAGTGTGAAGACACCCCTGAGTCATTAGAAGGAGCTTTACTCTTTTACCTACTACGGTTTGTCCGATAAGGTTTACCAGAGGGGTTGTAACGAGGCAGTAAGATCTTGTGCATCTTCACTTTATCCCACTGGTTATTCAGCTTGGAAATACTCCATGCCAAGCTTGGGAAGCAAGGAAGGGAAGACCCTATCCCTTATGAAGACATTCAGCTAATAAGTCTTCATTTTTTTTCTATTTATTTCCCAAAGTATTTAATATATTCTTTGGGGGTCCAACTTAGGCATATGTTGGTCCTTTGGGCCATTTGTGTAATAAGGAAACTTCGGATTTTAGGCTTTTCATATATAAGGGACTTAAACAGATTGTAATTAGGATTAGATCTGAACTAGAAATCAAATGCGGAAGAGTTTTTCTTCTTTCTTGTTCTTGAGTTATTCGAGCCAAAAGCCTCGACACCGAGAGGCCTAGCTCGGTGTTGAAGTTCTGGTTGTATCAAGAAGCTTTCACAATTTTTGTGGTTCACCACATCAATCCACCTTCACTCCATTATTGGAACCTAGATCGAGCATCTCTCTAGGTTTCCTAGCACTAAACCTCTGCTTAAATTCATTATTCAGCTTAAGATTAGAATGAGAACCTCTCCAATTCTCAGCTCCATATCCGGATCAACCCTTGAAGAAGAAGCAACCAGCTAGGTTGTTTCGTTTCTATATAGGGCGTGGGCATGTTTTGAGGATGATAATTCTAGAACACGGACGGGATGATAGGCCGCCAGCCCAAGCGCGTACGAAAGAAGGACGGAAGCGCGCATATACTAGGGATTGGGTTCCCAGAGGATTCTCTATTCAGCCAGACACTAAACCTTATTCGTGTCCACGTCTGACCATCTCCAGAAGCCGACTAGCCGTGAAATATGAAGAAGACATCCATTGATGAAGCTTGAGCTCACCCCGCCATATGGATCATGTGAGAGCTTCTAAACCACCTTTGAAGCTCTTTGACTTGAACCTGATTTTGGCAGCAAGGACACTGTGTCTTCACCATCACACAAGTGTGAAGACACCCCTAAGTCATTAGAAGGAGCTTTACTCTTTTACCTACTACGGTTTGTCCGATAAGGTTTACCAGAGGGGTTGTAACGAGGCAGTAAGATCTTGTGCATCTTCACTTTATCCCACTGGTTATTCAGCTTGGAAATACTCCATGCCAAGCTTGGGAAGCAAGGAAGGGAAGACCCTATCCCTTATGAAGACATTCAGCTAATAAGTCTTCATTTTTTTTCTATTTATTTCCCAAAGTATTTAATATATTCTTTGGGGGTCCAACTTAGGCATATGTTAGTCCTTTGGGCCATTTGTGTAATAAGGAAACTTCGGACTTTAAACTTTTCATATATCAGGGACTTAAACAGATTGTAATTAGGACTAGATCTAAACTAGAAATCAAATGCGGAAGAGTTTTTCTTCTTTCTTGTTCTTGAGTTATTCGAGCCAAAAGCCTCCACACCGAGAGGCCTAGCTCGGTGTTGAAGTTCTGGTTGTATCAAGAAGCTTTCACAATTTTTGTGGTTCACCAGATCAATCCACCTTCACTCCATTATTGGAACCTAGATCGAGCATCTCTCTAGGTTTCCTAGCACTAAACCTCTGCTTAAATTCATTATTAAGCTTAAGATTAGAATGAGAACCTCTCCAATTCTCAGCTCCATATCCGGATCAACCCTTGAAGAAGAAGCAACCAACTAGGTTGTTTCGTTTCTATATAGGGCGTGGGCAAGTTTTGAGGATGATAATTCTAGAAGAGGGAAGGGATGATAGGCCGCCAGCCCAGGCGCGTACGAAAAAAGGACGGAAGCGTGCATATACAAGGGATTGGGTCCCCAGAAGATTCTCTATACAGCCAGACACTAAACCTTATTCGTGTCCACGTCTGACCATCTCCAGAAGCCGACTAGCCGTGAAATATGAAGAAGACATCCATTGATGAAGCTTGAGCTCACCCCGCCATATGGATCATGTGAGAGCTTCTAAACCACCTTTGAAGGTCTTTGACTTGAACCTGATTTGGGCAGCAAGGACATAGTGTCTTCACCATCACACAAGTGTGAAGACACCCCTAAGTCATTAGAAGGAGCTTTACTCTTTTACCTACTACGGTTTGTCCGATAAGGTTTACCAGAGGGGTTGTAACGAGGCAGTTGTTTAATTTGCGGAATAGAAGATTAGAGAGTTTGAGAGTGCTTGAAAGAGAAACAATAGAATGAGAGTTAAAGAGAAGTTTCCATTAGAATTGAGTGAGTGTTACAAAGGGTGTACAACATGTATATATAGAGGAGAGCCACGAAATTAGGAGGTGAAGAAGGGTTTCACAACATTCAATTTCCCTCCAATCTCTTATTTGAAATTCAAACACATCTCCTTCCTTTTCACACTTCCCGAGACACCCACTTGTGCACCCAAAGTCTTCACCCTTCTAGAAGACTTCTTAATGGGCTTGCATATGTTGAATAAGGCCTCTTCTCTTCTTTGGGTCTTAAGCTAATGTGTTCTCTCATTATTCAACACTCCCCCTCAAGCTTAACCGTAGAGAAATCAAAGGTTAAGCTTGGAACCATGATGACCCACCTCATTAAAAACCTTAGTATGGAAAACCTCATGGGACAAAACCATACTAAGGGAAAAAGAGTGTGGACTCCATGGCTAAGGAAATTACGGCCGAGACATATCTATGAGTCCAAGCTTTGAATGGATGAATTCACACACTTTTAAACTCGCTGCCTTGGTAAAAATGTCTGCCAATTGTTTTGAACTCCTTGTAAAGCATGGAAGAATGACCCTTTTCTCCACCATCTCTCGCACCTTGTGACAATCCACTTCAATATGCTTTGTCCTCTCATGGAACACTGAGTTGGACGCAATGTGAATAGCAGCTTGGTTGTCACAATGCATTGTGATTGGATCTGCCGATTCAATGCCCAAATCCTTGAGAAGAGCTTTCAGCCATGTTAGCTCATTTGTGAGCTTCCTCATTGCTCTATACTCAGCTTCAGCACTTGAACATGACACAACCTTTTGTTTCTTGCTCTTCCAAGTGACCAGGTTACCTCCAATGAATGTGCAATACCCAGTGGTAGATCTTCTATCTGTTTTGTCTCCAGCCCAGTCAGCATCACAATAACCCACAATTTCTGTGCTTTTGTTGCAACCCATCCAAATGCCTTGACCTGGAGCTCCTTTGAGATATTTGAGGATCCGATCCACCATGTTCCAATGATGCACTTTTGGAGCTTGCATATGTTGGCTCACCTGGTTCACAGCAAAACACAAATCAGGACGAGTTATGGTAAGATAAATCAACTTACCAACCATTCTCCGATATTGCTTGACATCTTCAAAAGGTTTATCTTCAAGCTCCCCCTCTCGTATGACTTTGTATCCTTCTTCTAAGGGAGTTTTTGCTGGTTTGGCTCCTAGCTTTCCTGCCCCAGCCAATAGATCAAGAGTGTACTTCCTTTGGGATAAGAAGAGTCCTTCATTGGACCTATAGACTTCAATCCCTAGAAAATATTTCAACTCTCCAAGATCTTTAATATCAAATACAGATTTTAAATATGCTTTTGTATCTTTAATACCTACCTTGTCATTCCCAGAGATGATAATATCATCCACAGAAATGAGAATGACTACAATACCTTCTTGGCTTTGCAAGGTGAAAAGTGTATGATCTGCCTCAGACTTCTTGAAGCCTTTACTCTTGAGTGTTGTACTCAACTTGTGGTACCATGCTCGAGGAGATTGCTTCAGTCCATAGATTGCTTTCTTGAGTCTCAACACCTTTCCTGGTGCAATTGAGTCCTCCAAGCCTGGTGGTGGAGTCATGTAGACTTCATCCTCTAGTTCCCCTTGCAAGAATGCATTCTTGACGTCCATCTGCCAAAGATCCCATTTCAAGTTAGTAGCTAAGGATAAAATAACTCTTACCGTATGAAGTTTTGCCACAGTTGCAAATGTGTCAAGGTAGTCCTCTCCATAGGTTTGAGTGAATCCTCTAGCCACCAGCCTAGCCTTGTAACGCTCTATTTCTCCATCACTTCTATACTTGATAGTGAAGATCCATCTAGAGCTTACGGCCTTCTTCCCTTTTGGAAGTTCAGCTTCATCCCAAGTGTGGTTGATTTCCATAGCTTTCTTTTCTTCACCAATAGCATCTCTCCATACTTTAAGCTCCTTGGCTTCTTCATAGGTTGTTGGAATCTCAGCTTCATCTAACTTGCCCATGTAGGCTTGATGTTCCAATGGGAAATGAGCTAGAGTGCAAACAGCTTGAATGGGATGAGCAACTGCCTTGTTGTTGTAGTACACTCGGGTTTGCTTCCAATGTTCTGGTCCAAACCTTTGTCTTGTACTTCTCCTTAAACCCCCTTCTTGATATTGAACTTGAGGTTTTGGCCCTTCAAAGTCAGAATCTGAGGTTTGAGCTTCTTCTTGACTTTCCGGACTCTCTTCACTTTGATCATGAACCGCTTCATTGCGAACTTCTGATTCATTTTGATCATAAATTGTTGAGTCTTGTTGAGCCACTACTGGATCCTCTTGTTTATTGCCTCCCTCAGGATCAAAGGGTATAGTTTCTTCATTTGATTGAGATGTGCTTGTACTAGCTTCTGGCTGATGTAATCCAAGGTTCTCCAAGATTTTTCTCAAATTGATAGCTTGGTCTGATGATGAGGATGATAGATTCTCCAATTCTTTCCAGTTCTTCTCATCATAGAACCCTTTCGTTTCAACAAACTTCACGTCCCTTGAGACTAGAATCTTCCTTGTTTCCGGAACAAAGCATTTGTAACCTTTTTGTGTTGTGGAGTATCCAATGAACATGCTCTTCACACTTTTAGCTTCCAACTTGTTTCTTTGTTCTCCTGGGATTAATACAAAACAAACACACCCAAACACACGTAAGTGGTTAATGGCGGGTTTAGAGTTGTTTAATACCTCAAATGGAGAGTGATCATCCAAAATTTTTGTTGGCATTCGGTTGATCAAATAGCATGCTGAAACCACAGCATCTCCCCAAAATCTCTTGGGAACACTTGTGTGGAACATCATAGACCGGGCCACTTCCATTAAGTGCCTATTCTTTCTTTCAGCAACTCCATTTTGCTGAGGAGTGTATGGGCAGCTGGTTTGATGGACTATCCCATGGTTTGCTAAGTGTTGTTTGAAGGCATGGCTTGTGTACTCTCCACCATTATCTGATCTAAAAATTTTAATCTTGGCATTATAATGGTTAGTCACATATGCTTGAAAATTTCTAAATGCTACTAGAACTCTATCTTTGGATGGAAGAAGTGTTAGCCATGTATATTTTGATTTTTCATCTATAAAGGTGACAAAGTATTTATGATGTTCTCTAGATTCACATGGTGAGGTCCAAACATCAGAATGAATTAAATCAAAACACTTTTCATAGATAGTTGGAGACTTGGAAAACACAGATTTACAATGTTTGCCAAGTATACAAGCTTCACATTCATCATTTTTGAAAGAAATCCTAGGCAACAATAGTTCTAATGCTCTAGAGTGCGGATGACCTAGCCTTGCATGCCAAATTGAACTACTAACATTAGAAACATTCAGACTAAAACTACAAAATAAATTGGAGTCCGGCTTGTTATTTTCAAGAACATACAGCTCCTCCTTTGCTACTCCTTTTCCGAGTAGTTTCATGGTCTCAATATCCTGAAAGTGTACATCATTAGGACCAAATATAGCATAACAATTCAAATCAGATGTAACTTTCTTTACGGATAACAAATTTGAAGTAAACTTAGGCATGTAGAAAGCATTTGAATCTTTTCCAAATAACCTAAGATTTCCTACTCCATCAATTGGAATACTATCTCCATTTGCTATAATGACATTACCTACAACCGGTTTTATGTTATTCATTAGATGTGCATCACTTATCATATGATGTGATGCACCAGAATCTACAATCAAAGGCTTTGAAATGTTTTGAGCATGAAGAGAGTTTCCAGAAACCATACCAGACCTACCAGCCTCTTTCAAGGCTTTGATGAGAGCTTCCAAATCTGATTTCCTCACAAATTCAGATTCTTGTTGATATGGCACCAAAGCTCTCATTTCTCCTTCTTCAGCCCTCTTGGATGTCCCAGCCTGATTCCCAGCCACTTCTTGGGAGACATTAGCTCTTGGTTCCTTCCACCAGCTTGGTTTTAGATGAGGATGGAGCTTCCAGCATTTTTCCTTTGTGTGCCCCTCTTTCTTGCAATGCTCGCAAATTGCATTTGATCCCACTTTCTTGTTCTGGTTTGATCCCAACGGTTTGTAAAATCCTTTGTTGGCGTCTCCCAGCTCTACTTTGTTAGCCATAACCAGCTCACCCTTTCCCCCAAATAGACCATGAGATCCTTGCTCCTTTTGTATCTTGGAGCACACTTCATCTAGGCTGGGGAGATTGTCTGCCCTAAGGAGGTGCTTAATGAGATCCTTGTAAGTTGGATTTAAGGTCAATAGCAGACCAAAGACCTTGTCTTGTTCGCGCCTCTCATTTAACACCAAAGGATCAATCGTGCTTGGCCTTAACATTTCTAGTTCAGCCCACAATGATCTGAATTTGCCAAAGTGCTTTGTAAACTCCAAATCTTCTTGGCTTAGATCATTGATAGCCTTCTTGACTTCATAGATTCTGCTCAAGTTTGAAGTATTCCCATACACGGTTTGAAGAGTATCCCACAATTCCTTTGCATTTTAACAGTAGGAGTAGGCTTCAAGGATGGATGCTTCAAGAGAGTTCTGGATGATTCCGAGCACCATTTGGTCCTCTTGGAACCACTTATCTTCATAATTACCGATGGCTTCTTCTCCATCTTTTGGATCTTGGCCTTTCAAGACATGGCTCCAAAGCCCACGACCACATAGGGCTGTTCTTATCATTCTTGACCACAGCAAATAGTTGACACCCTTCAAGATGACTGGAATAACAATTGGTTTAGAATTTTCCATGGTGTTTCAAGATTTATTCACCGGATAATTCTATTAACCAGAGGATTAAGAGATTTTCTCAAGAAAATATTAGAGAAGCTTCAAGAAATACACTTTTCCAGCCTTTTCACAACTCAAGAGTCAATGACTTTGAGGACTAAGTCTCAGAGTGAAAAAGGATTGACAAAGAGTATTCCAAGAATTTTAGAGTGAAAAAGAAAATTTTAGAGAACCTTCAAGAAATACACTTTTTCAGCCTTTTCACAACTCAAGAGTCAATGACTTTGAGGACTAAGTCTCAGAGTGAAAAAGGATTGACAAAGAGTATTCCCAGAATTTTAAAGGAAGAGATTTGAAAATGGGATAACTAGAGCTTGATTTAGTTAAGAACCTTGCTCTGATACCATGTTTAATTTGCGGAATAGAAGATTAGAGAGTTTGAGAATGCTTGAAAGAGAAACAATAGAATGAGAGATAAAGAGAAGTTTCCATTAGAATTGAGTGAGTGTTACAAAGGGTGTACAACATGTATATATAGAGGAGAGCCACGAAATTAGGAGGTGAAGAAGGGTTTCACAACATTCAATTTCCCTCCAATCTCTTATTTGAAATTCAAACACATCTCCTTCCTTTTCACACTTCCCGAGACACCCACTTGTGCACCCAAAGTCTTCACCCTTCTAGAAGACTTCTTAATGGGCTTGCATATGTTGAATAAGGCCTCTTCTCTTCTTTGGGTCTTAAGCTAATGTGTTCTCTCATTATTCAACAGCAGTAAGATCTTGTGCATCTTCACTTTATCCCACTGGTTATTCAGCTTGGAAATACTCCATGCCAAGCTTGGGAAGCAAGGAAGGGAAGACCTTATCCCTTATGAAGACATTCAGCTAATAAGTCTTCATTTTTTTTCTATTTATTTCCCAAAGTATTTAATATATTCTTTGGGGGTCCAACTTAGGCATATGTTGGTCCTTTGGGCCATTTGTGTAATAAGGAAACTTCGGACTTTAAACTTTTCATATATAAGGGACTTAAACAGATTGTAATTAGGACTAGATCTAAACTAGAAATCAAATGCGGAAGAGTTTTTCTTCTTTCTTGTTCTTGAGTTATTCGAGCCAAAAGCCTCCACACCGAGAGGCCTAGCTCGGTGTTGAAGTTCTGGTTGTATCAAGAAGCTTTTACAATTTTTGTGGTTCACCACATCAATCCACCTTCACTCCATTATTGGAACCTAGATCGAGCATCTCTCTAGGTTTCCTAGCACTAAACCTCTGCTTAAATTCATTATTAAGCTTAAGATTAGAATGAGAACCTCTCCAATTCTCAGCTCCATATCCGGATCAACCCTTGAAGAAGAAGCAACCAGCTAGGTTGTTTCGTTTCTATATAGGGCGTGGGCATGTTTTGAGGATGATAATTCTAGAAGAGGGAAGGGATGATAGGCCGCCAGCCCAGGCGTGTACGAAAAAAGGACGGAAGCGTGCATATACAAGGGATTGGGTCCCTAGAAGATTCTCTATACAGTCAGACACTAAACCTTATTCGTGTCCACGTCGGACCATCTCCAGAAGCCGACTAGCCGTGAAATATGAAGAAGACATCCATTGATGAAGCTTGAGCTCACCCCGCCATATGGATCATGTGAGAGCTTCTAAACCACCTTTGAAGGTCTTTGACTTGAACCTGATTTGGGCAGCAAGGACATTGTGTATTCACCATCACACAAGTGTGAAGACACCCCTAAGTCATTAGAAGGAGCTTTACTCTTTTACCTACTACGGTTTGTCCGATAAGGTTTACCAGAGGGGTTCTAACGAGGCAGTAAGATCTTGTGCATCTTCACTTTATCCCACTGGTTATTCAGCTTGGAAATACTCCATGCCAAGCTTGGGAAGCAAGGAAGGGAAGACCCTATCCCTTATGAAGACATTCAGCTAATAAGTCTTCATTTTTTTCCTATTCATTTCCCAAAGTACTTAATATATATTTTTTGGGGGTCCAACTTAGGTATATGTTGGTCCTTTGGGCCATTTGTGTAATAAGGAAACTTCGGACTTTAAACTTTTCATATATAAGGGACTTAAACAGATTGTAATTAGGACTAGATCTAAACTAGAAATCAAATGCGGAAGAGTTTTTCTTCTTTCTTGTTCTTGAGTTATTCGAGCCAAAAGCCTCCACACCGAGAGGCCTAGCTCGGTGTTGAAGTTCTGGTTGTATCAAGAAGCTTTCACAATTTTTGTGGTTCACCACATCAATCCACCTTCACTCCATTATTGGAACCTAGATCGAGCATCTCTCTAGGTTTCCTAGCACTAAACCTCTGCTTAAATTCATTATTCAGCTTAAGATTAGAATGAGAACCTCTCCAATTCTCAGCTCCATATTCGTATCAACCCTTGAAGAAGAAGCAACCAGCTAGGTTGTTTCGTTTCTATATAGGGCGTGGGCATGTTTTGAGGATGATAATTCTAGAAGAGGGAAGGGATGATAGGCCGCCAGCCCAAGCGCGTACGAAAGAAGGACGGAAGCGCGCATATACAAGGGATTGGGTCCCTAGAGGATTCTCTATACAGCCAGACACTAAACCTTATTCGAGTCCACGTCTGACCATCTCCAGAAGCCGAGTAGCCGTGAAATATGAAGAAGACATCCATTGATGAAGCTTGAGCTCACCCCGCCATATGGAACATGTGAGAGCTTCTAAACCACCTTTGAAGCTCTTTGACTTGAACCTGATTTGGGCAGCAAGGACATTGTGTCTTCACCATCACACAAGTGTGAAGACACCCTTGAGTCATTAGAAGGAGCTTTACTCTTTTACCTACTACGGTTTGTCCGATAAGGTTTACCAGAGGGGTTGTAACGAGGCAGTAAGATCTTGTGCATCTTCACTTTATCCCACTGGTTATGCAGCTTGGAAATACTCCATGCCAAGCTTGGGAAGCAAGGAAGGGAAGACCCTATCCCTTATGAAGACATTCAGCTAATAAGTCTTCATTTTTTTTCTATTTATTTCCCAAAGTATTTAATATATTCTTTGGGGGTCCAACTTAGGCATATGTTGGTCCTTTGGGCCATTTGTGTAATAAGGAAACTTCGGAGTTTAGGCTTTTCATATATAAGGGACTTAAACAGATTGTAATTAGGATTAGATCTGAACTAGAAATCAAATGCGGAAGAGTTTTTCTTCTTTCTTGTTCTTGAGTTATTCGAGCCAAAAGCCTCCACATCGAGAGGCCTAGCTCGGTGTTGAAGTTCTGGTTGTATCAAGATGCTTTCACAATTTTTGTGGTTCACCACATCAATCCACCTTCACTCCATTATTGGAACCTAGATCGAGCATCTCTCTAGGTTTCCTTGCACTAAACCTCTGCTTAAATTCATTATTAAGCTTAAGATTAGAATGAGAACCTCTCCAATTCTCAGCTCCATATCCGGATCAACCCTTGAAGAAGAAGCAACCAGCTAGGTGGTTTCGTTTCTATATAGGGCGTGGGCATGTTTTGAGGATGATAATTCTAGAAGAGGGAAGGGATGATAGGCCGCCAGCCCAGGCGCGTACGAAAAAAGGACGGAAGCGTGCATATACAAGGGATTGGGTCCCCAGAAGATTCTCTATACAGCCAGACACTAAACCTTATTCGTGTCCACGTCTGACCATCTCCAGAAGCCGACTAGCCGTGAAATATGAAGAAGACATCCATTGATGAAGCTTGAGCTCACCCCGCCATATGGATCATGTGAGAGCTTCTAAACCACCTTTGAAGGTCTTTGACTTGAACCTGATTTTGGCAGCAAGGACATTGTGTCTTCACCATCACACAATTGTGAAGACACCCCTAAGTCATTAGAAGGAGCTTTACTCTTTTACCTACTACGCTTTGTCCGATAAGGTTTACCAGAGGGGTTGTAACGAGGCAGTAAGATCTTGTGCATCTTCACTTTATCCCACTGGTTATTCAGCTTGGAAATACTCCATGCCAAGCTTGGGAAGCAAGGAAGGGAAGACCCTATCCCTTATGAAGACATTCAGCTAATAAGTCTTCATTTTTTTCCTATTCATTTCCCAAAGTATTTAATATATTCTTTGGGGGTCCAACTTAGGTATATGTGTTGAATTTGCGGAATAGAAGATTAGAGAGTTTGAGAGTGCTTGAAAGAGAAACAATAGAATGAGAGATAAAGAGAAGTTTCCATTAGAATTGAGTGAGTGTTACAAAGGGTGTACAACATGTATATATAGAGGAGAGCCACGAAATTAGGAGGTGAAGAAGGGTTTCACAACATTCAATTTCCCTCCAATCTCTTATTTGAAATTCAAACACATCTCCTTCCTTTTCACACTTCCCGAGACACCCACTTGTGCACCCAAAGTCTTCACCCTTCTAGAAGACTTCTTAATGGGCTTGCATATGTTGAATAAGGCCTCTTCTCTTCTTTGGGTCTTAAGCTAATGTATTCTCTCATTATTCAACACTCCCCCTCAAGCTTAACCGTAGAGAAACCAAAGGTTAAGCTTGGAACCATGATGACCCACCTCATTAAAAACCTTAGTATGGAAAACCTCATGGGACAAAACCATACTAAGGGAAAAAGAGTGTGGACTCCATGGCTAAGGAAATCACGGCCGAGACATATCTATGAGTCCAAGCTTTGAATGGATGAACTCACACACTTTTAAACTCGCTGCCTTGGTAAAAATGTCTGCCAATTGTTCTGAACTCCTTGTAAAGCATGGAAGAATGACCCTTTTCTCCACCATCTCTCGCACCTTGTGACAATCCACTTCAATATGCTTTGTCCTCTCATGGAACACTGAGTTGGACGCAATGTGAATAGCAGCTTGGTTGTCACAATGCATTGTGATTGGATCTGCCGATTCAATGCCCAAATCCTTGAGAAGAGCTTTCAGCCATGTTAGCTCATTTGTGAGCTTCCTCATTGCTCTATACTCAGCTTCAGCACTTGAACATGACACAACCTTTTGTTTCTTGCTCTTCCAAGTGACCAGGTTACCTCCAATGAATGTGCAATACCCAGTGGTGGATCTTCTATCCGTTTTGTCTCCAGCCCAGTCAGCATCACAATAACCCACAATTTCTGTGCTTTTGTTACAACCCATCCAAATGCCTTGACCTGGAGCTCCTTTGAGATATTTGAGAATCCGATCCACCATGCTCCAATGGTGCACTTTTGGAGCTTGCATATGTTGACTAACCTGGTTCACAACAAAACACAAATCAGGACGAGTTATGGTAAGATAAATCAACTTACCAACCATTCTCCGATATTGCTTGACATCTTCAAAAGGTTTATCTTCAAGCTCCCCCTCTCGTATGACTTTGTATCCTTCTTCTAAGGGAGTCTTTGCTGGTTTGGCTCCTAGCTTTCCTGCCCCAGCCAATAGATCAAGAGTGTACTTCCTTTGGGATAAGAAGAGTCCTTCATTAGACCTATAGACTTCAATCCCTAGAAAATATGTCAACTCTCCAAGATCTTTAATATCAAACACAGATTTTAAATATGCTTTTGTATCTTTAATACCTACCTTGTCATTCCCAGAGATGATAATATCATTCACATAAATGAGAATGACTACAATACCTTCTTGGCTTTGCAAGGTGAAAAGTGTATGATCTGCCTCGGACTTCTTGAAGCCTTTACTCTTGAGTGTTGTACTCAACTTGTGGTACCATGCTCGAGGAGATTGCTTCAGTCCATAGATTGCTTTCTTGAGTCTCAACACCTTTCCTGGTGCAATTGAGTCCTCCAAGCCTGGTGGTGGAGTCATGTAGACTTCATCCTCTAGTTCCCCTTGCAAGAATGCATTCTTGACGTCCATCTGCCAAAGATCCCATTCCAAGTTAGTAGCTAAGGATAAAATAACTCTTACCGTATGAAGTTTTGCCACAGGTGAAAATGTGTCAAGGTAGTCCTCTCCATAGGTTTGAGTAAATCCTCTAGCCACCAGCCTAGCCTTGTAACGCTCTATTTCTCCATCACTTCTATACTTGATAGTGAAGATCCATCTAGAGCTTACGGCCTTCTTCCCTTTTGGCAGTTCAGCTTCATCCCAAGTGTGGTTGATTTCCATAGCTTTCTTTTCTTCACCAACAGCATCTCTCCATACTTTAAGCTCCTTGGCTTCTTCATAGGTTGTTGGAATCTCAGCTTCATCCAACTTGCCCATGTAGGCTTGATGTTCCAATGGGAAATGAGCTAGAGTGCAAACAGCTTGAATGGGATGAGCAACTGCCTTGTTGTTGTAGTACACTTGGGTTTGCTTCCAATGTTCTGGTCCAAACCTTTGTCTTGTACTTCTCTTTAAACCCTCTTCTTGATCTTGAACTTGAGGTTCTGGCCCTTCAAAGTCAGAATCTGAGGTTTGAGCTTCTTCTTGACTTTCCGGACTCCCTTCACTTTGATCATGAACCGCTTCATTGCGAACTTCTGATTCATTTTGATCATGAATTGTTGAGTCTTGTTGAGCCACTACTGGATCCTCTTGGTTATTGCCTCCCTCAGGATCAAAGGGTATAGTTTCTTCATTTGATTGAAATGTGCTTGTACTAGCTTCTGGCTGATGTAATCCAAGGTTCTCCAAGATTTTTCTCAAATTGCTAGCTCGGTCTGATGATGAGGATGATAGATTCTCCAATTCTTTCCAGTTCTTCTCATCATAGAACCCTTTTGTTTCAACAAACTTCACGTCCCTTGAGACTAGAATCTTCCTTGTTTCCGGAACAAAGCATTTGTAACCTTTTTGTGTTGTGGAGTATCCAATGGACATGCTCTTCACACTTTTAGCTTCCAACTTGTTTCTTTGTTCTCCTGGGATTAATACAAAACAAACACACCCAAACACACGTAAGTGGTTAATGGCGGGTTTAGAGTTGTTTAATACCTCAAATGGAGAGTGATCATCCAAAATTTTTGTTGGCATTCGGTTGATCAAATAGCATGCTGAAACCACAGCATCTCCCCAAAATCTCTTGGGAACACTTGTGTGGAACATCATAGACCGGGCCACTTCCATTAAGTGCCTATTCTTTCTTTCAGCAACTCCATTTTTGCTGAGGAGTGTATGGGCAGCTGGTTTGATGGACTATCCCATGGTTTGCTAAGTGTTGTTTGAAGGCATGGCTTGTGTACTCTCCACCATTATCTGATCTAAAAATTTTAATCTTGGCATTATAATGGTTAGTCACATATGCTTGAAAATTACTAAATGCTTCTAGAACTCTATCTTTGGATGGAAGAAGTGTTAGCCATGTATATTTTGATTTTTCATCTATGAAGGTGACAAAGTATTTATGATGTTCTCTAGATTCACATGGTGAGGTCCAAACATCAGAATGAATTAAATCAAAACACTTTTCATAGATAGTTGGAGACTTGGAAAACACAGATTTACAATGTTTGCCAAGTATACAAGCTTCACATTCATCATTTTTGAAAGAAATCCTAGGCAACAATAGTTCTAATGCTCTAGAGTGCGGATGACCTAGCCTTGCATGCCAAATTGAACTACTAACATTAGAAACATTCAAACTAAAACTACAAAATAAATTGGAGTTCGACTTGTTATTTTCAAGAACATACAGCTCCTCCTTTGCTACTCCTTTTCCGAGTAGTTTCATGGTCTCAATATCCTGAAAGTGTACATCATTAGGACCAAATATAGCATAACAATTCAAATCAGATGTAACTTTCTTTACGGATAACAAATTTGAAGTAAACTTAGGTATGTAGAAGGCGTTTGAATCTTTTCCAAATAACCTAAGATTTCCTACTCCATCAATTGGAATACTATCTCCATTTGCTATAATGACATTACCTACAGCCGGTTTTATGTTATTCATTAGATGTGCATCACTTATCATATGATGTGATGCACCAGAATCTACAATCAAAGGCTTTGAAATGTTTTGAGCATGAAGAGAGTTTCCAGAAACCATACCAGACCTACCAGCCTCTTTCAAGGCTTTGATGAGAGCTTCCAAATCTGATTTCCTCACAAATTCAGATTCTTGTTGATATGGCACCAAAACTCTCATGTCTCCTTCTTCAGCCCTCTTGGATGTCCCAGCCTGATTCCCAGCCACTTCTTGGGAGACATTAGCTCTTGGTTCCTTCCACCAGCTTGGTTTTAGATGAGGATGGAGCTTCCAGCATTTTTCCTTTGTGTGCCCCTCTTTCTTGCAATGCTCACAGATTGCATTTGATCCCACTTTCTTGTTCTGGTTTGATCCCAACGATTTGTAAAATCCTTTGTTGGCATCACCCAGCACTACTTTGTTAGCCATAGCCAGCTCGCCCTTTCCCCCAAATAGACCATGAGATCCTTGCTCCTTTTGTATCTTGGAGCACACTTCATCTAGGCTGGGGAGATTGTCTGCCCTAAGGAGGTGCTTAATGAGATCCTTGTAAGTTGGATTTAAGGTCAATAGCAGACCAAAGACCTTGTCTTGTTCGCGCCTCTCATTTAACACCAAAGGATCAATCGCGCTTGGCCTTAACATTTCTAGTTCAGCCCACAATGATCTGAATTTACCAAAGTGCTTTGTAAACTCCAAATCTTCTTGGCTTAGATCATTGATAGACTTCTTGACTTCATAGATTCTGCTCAAGTTTGAAGTATTCCCATACACGGTTTGAAGAGTATCCCACAATTCCTTTGCATTTTCACAGTAGGAGTAGGCTTCAAGGATGGATGCTTCAAGAGAGTTCTGGATGATTCCGAGCACCATTTGGTCCTCTTGGAACCACTTATCTTCATAATTACCGATGGCTTCTTCTCCATCTTTTGGATCTTGGCCTTTCAAGACATGGCTCCAAAGTCCACGACCACATAGGGCTGTTCTTATCATTCTTGACCACAGCAAATAGTTGACACCCTTCAAGATGACTGGAATAACAATTGGTTTAGAATTTTCCATGGTGTTTCAAGATTTATTCACCGGATAATTCTATTAACCAGAGGATTAAGAGATTTTCTCAAGAAAATATTAGAGAAGCTTCAAGAAATACACTTTTCCAGCCTTTTCACAACTCAAGAGTCAATGACTTTGAGGACTAAGTCTCAGAGTGAAAAAGGATTGACAAAGAGTATTCCCAGAATTTTAGAGTGAAAAAGAAAATTTTAGAGAACCTTCAAGAAATACACTTTTTCAGCCTTTTCACAACTCAAGAGTCAATGACTTTGAGGACTAAGTCTCAGAGTGAAAAAGGATTGACAAAGAGTATTCCCAGAATTTTAAAGGAAGAGATTTGAAAATGGGATAACAAGAGCTTGATTTAGTTAAGAACCTTGCTCTGATACCATGTTGAATTGCGGAATAGAAGATTAGAGAGTTTGAGAGTGCTTGAAAGAGAAACAATAGAATGAGAGATAAAGAGAAGTTTCCATTAGAATTGAGTGAGTGTTACAAAGGGTGTACAACATGTATATATAGAGGAGAACCACGAAATTAGGAGGTGAAGAAGGGTTTCACAACATTCAATTTCCCTCCAATCTCTTATTTGAAATTCAAACACATCTCCTTCCTTTTCACACTTCCCGAGACACCCACTTGTGCACCCAAAGTCTTCACCCTTCTAGAAGACTTCTTAATGGGTTTGCATATGTTGAATAAGGCCTCTTCTCTTCTTTGGGTCTTAAGCTAATGTATTCTCTCATTATTCAACAATATGTTGGTCCTTTGGGCCATTTGTGTAATAAGGAAACTTCAGACTTAAGGCTTTTCATATATAAGGGACTTAAACAGATTGTAATTAGGATTAGATCTGAACTAGAAATTAAATGCGGATGAGTTTTTCTTCTTTCTTGTTCTTGAGTTATTCGAGCCAAAAGCCTCCACACCGAAAGGCCTAGCTCGGTGTTAAAGTTCTGGTTGTATCAAGAAGCTTTCACAATTTTTTATGTTCACCAGATCAATCCACCTTCACTCCATTATTGGAACCTAGATCGAGCATCTCTCTAGGTTTCCTAGCACTAAACCTCTGCTTAAATTCATTATTCAGCTTAAGATTAGAATGAGAACCTCTCCAATTCTCAGCTCCATATCCGGATCAACCCTTGAAGAAGAAGCAACCAGCTAGGTTGTTTCGTTTCTATATAGGGCGTGGGCATGTTTTGAGGATGATAATTCTAGAAGACGGAAGGGATGATAGGCCGCCAGCCCAGGCGCGTACGAAAAAAGGACGGAAGCGCGCATATACAAGGGATTGGGTCCCCAGAGGATTCTCTATACAGCCAGACACTGAACCTTATTCGAGTCCACGTCTGACCATCTCCAGAAGCCGACTAGCCATGAAATATGAAGAAGACATCCATTGATGAAGCTTGAGCTCACCCCGCCATATGGATCATGTGAGAGCTTCTAAACCACCTTTGAAGGTCTTTGACTTGAACCTGATTTGGGCAGCAAGGACATTGTGTCTTCACCATCACACAAGTGTGAAGACACCCCTAAGTCATTAGAATGAGGTTTACTCTTTTACCTACTACGGTTTGTCCGATAAGGTTTACCAGAGGGGTTGTAACGAGGTAGTAAGATCTTGTGCATCTTCACTTTATCCCACTGGTTATTCAGCTTGGAAATACTCCATGCCAAGCTTGGGAAGCAAGGAAGGGAAGACCCTATCCCTTATGAAGACATTCAGCTAATAAGTCTTCATTTTTTTTCTATTTATTTCCCAAAGTATTTAATATATTCTTTGGGGGTCCAACTTAGGCATATGTTGGTCCTTTGGGCCATTTGTGTAATAAGGAAACTTCGGACTTTAAACTTTTCATATATAAGGGACTTAAACAGATTATAATTAGGACTAGATCTAAACTAGAAATCAAATGCGGAAGAGTTTTTCTTCTTTCTTGTTCTTGAGTTATTCGAGCCAAAAGCCTCCACACCGAGAGGCCTAGCTCGGTGTTGAAGTTCTGGTTGTATCAAGAAGCTTTCACAATTTTTGTGGTTCACCACATCAATCCACCTTCACTCCATTATTGGAACCTAGATCGAGCATCTCTCTAGGTTTCGTAGCACTAAACCTCTGCTTAAATTCATTATTTAGCTTAAGATTAGAATGAGAATCTCTCCAATTCTCAGCTCCATATCCGGATCAACTTTTGAAGAAGAAGCAACCAGCTAGGTTGTTTCGTTTCTATATAGGGCGTGGGCATGTTTTGAGGATGATAATTCTAGAAGAGGGAAGGGATGATAGGCCGCCAGCCCAGGCGCGTACGAAAAAAGGACGGAAGCGCGCATATACAAGGGATTGGGTCCCCAGAAGATTCTCTATACAGCCAGACACTAAATCTTATTCATGTCCACGTCTGACCATCTCCAGAAGCCGACTAGCCGTGAAATATGAAGAACACATCAATTGATGAAGTTTGAGGTCACCCCGCCATATGGATCATGTGAGAGCTTCTAAACCACCTTTGAAGGTCTTTGACTTGAACCTGATTTGGGCAGCAAGGACATTGTGTCTTCACTATCACACAAGTGTGAAGACACCCCTAAGTCATTAGAAGGGGCTTTACTCTTTTACCTACTACGGTTTGTCCGATAAGGTTTACCAGAGGGGTTGTAACGAGGCAGTAAGATCTTGTGCATCTTCACTTTATCCCACTGGCTATTCAGCTTGGAAATGTTGAATAATGAGAGAATACATTAGCTTAAGACCCAAAGAAGAGAAGAGGCCTTATTCAACATATGCAAGCCCATTAAGAAGTCTTCTAGAAGGGTGAAGACTTTGGGTGCACAAGTGGTGTCTCGGGAAGTGTGAAAAGGAAGGAGATGTGTTTGAATTTCAAATAAGAGATTGGATCCCAATTGAATGTTGTGAAACCATTCTTCACCTCCTAATTTCGTGGCTCTCCTCTATATATACATGTTGTACACCCTTTGTAACACTCACTCAATTCTAATGGAAACTTCTCTTTATCTCTCATTCTATTGTTTCTCTTTCAAGCACTCTCAAACTCTCTAATCTTCTATTCCGCAAATTCAACATGGTATCAGAGCAAGGTTCTTAACTAAATCAAGCTCTTGTTATCCCATTTTCAAATCTCTTCCTTTAAAATTCTGGGAATACTCTTTGTCAATCTTTTTTCACTCTGAGACTTAGTCCTCAAAGTCATTGACTCTTGAGTTGTGAAAAGGCTGAAAAAGTGTATTTCTTGAAGGTTCTCTAAAATTTTCTTTTTCACTCTAAAATTCTGGGAATACTCTTTGTCAATCCTTTTTCACTCTGAGACTTAGTCCTCAAAGTCATTGACTCTTGAGTTGTGAAAAGGCTGGAAAAGTGTATTTCTTGAAGCTTCTCTAATATTTTCTTGAGAAAATCTCTTAATCCTCTGGTTAATAGAATTATCCGGTGAATAAATCTTGAAACACCATGGAAAATTCTAAACCAATTGTTATTCCAGTCATCTTGAAGGGTGTCAACTATTTGCTGTGGTCAAGAATGATAAGAACAGCCCTATGTGGTCGTGGGCTTTGGAGCCATGTCTTGAAAGGCCAAGATCCAAAAGATGGAGAAGAAGCCATCGGTAATTATGAAGATAAGTGGTTCCAAGAGGACCAAATGGTGCTCGGAATCATCCAGAACTCTCTTGAAGCATCCATCCTTGAAGCCTACTCTTACTGTGAAAATGCAAAGGAATTGTGGGATACTCTTCAAACCGTGTATGGGAATACTTCAAACTTGAGCAGAATCTATGAAGTCAAGAAGTCTATCAATGATCTAAGCCAAGAAGATTTGGAGTTTACAAAGCACTTTGGCAAATTCAGATCATTGTGGGCTGAACTAGAAATGTTAAGGCCAAGCACGATTGATCCTTTGGTGTTAAATGAGAGGCGCGAACAAGACAAGGTCTTTGGTCTGCTATTGACCTTAAATCCAACTTACAAGGATCTCATTAAGCACCTCCTTAGGGCAGAAAATCTCCCCAGCCTAGATGAAGTGTGCTCCAAGATACAAAAGGAGCAAGGATCTCATGGTCTATTTGGGGGAAAGGGCGAGCTGGTTATGGCTAACAAAGTAGAGCTGGGGGACGCCAACAAAGGATTTTACAAACCGTTGGGATCAAAGCAGAACAAAAAAGTGGGATCAAATGCAATTTGTGAGCATTGCAAGAAAGAGGGGCACACAAAGGAAAAATGCTGGAAGCTCCATCCTCATCTAAAACCAAGCTGGTGGAAGGAACCAAGAGCTAATGTCTCCCAAGAAGTGGCTGGGAATCAGGCTGGGACATCCAAGAGGGCTGAAGAAGGAGAAATGAGAGCTTTGGTGCCATATCAACAAGAATCTGAATTTGTGAGGAAATCAGATTTGGAAGCTCTCATCAAAGCCTTGAAAGAGGCTGGTAGGTCTGGTATGGTTTCTGGAAACTCTCTTCATGCTCAAAACATTTCAAAGCCTTTGATTGTAGATTCTGGTGCATCACATCATATGATAAGTGATGCACATCTAATGAATAACATAAAACCGGCTGTAGGTAATGTCATTATAGCAAATGGAGATAGTATTCCAATTGATGGAGTAGGAAATCTTAGGTTATTTGGAAAAGATTCAAACGCTTTCTACATGCCTAAGTTTACTTCAAATTTGTTATCCGTAAAGAAAGTTACATCTGATTTGAATTGTTATGCTATATTTGGTCCTAATGATGTACACTTTCAGGATATTGAGACCATGAATCTACTCGGAAAAGGAGTAGCAAAGGAGGAGCTGTATGTTCTTGAAAATAACAAGCCGGACTCCAATTTATTTTGTAGTTTTAGTCTGAATGTTTCTAATGTTAGTAGTTCAATTTGGCATGCAAGGCTAGGTCATCCGCACTCTAGAGCATTAGAACTATTGTTGCCTAGGATTTCTTTCAAAAATGATGAATGTGAAGCTTGTATACTTGGCAAACATTGTAAATCTGTGTTTTTCAAGTCTCCAACTATCTATGAAAAGTGTTTTGATTTAATTCATTCTGATGTTTGGACCTCACCATGTGAATCTAGAGAACATCATAAATACTTTGTCACCTTTATAGATGAAAAATCAAAATATACATGGCTAACACTTCTTCCATCCAAAGATAGAGTTCTAGAAGCATTTAGAAAATTTCAAGCATATGTGACTAACCATTATAATGCCAAGATTAAAAATTTTAGATCAGATAATGGTGGAGAGTACACAAGCCATGCCTTCAAACAACACTTAGCAAACCATGGGATAGTCCATCAAACCAGCTGCCCATACACTCCTCAGCAAAATGGAGTTGCTAAAAGAAAGAATAGGCACTTAATGGAAGTGGCCCGGTCTATGATGTTCCACACAAGTGTTCCCAAGAGATTTTGGGGAGATGCTGTGGTTTCAGCATGCTATTTGATCAACCGAATGCCAACAAAAATTTTGGATGATCACTCTCCATTTGAGGTATTAAACAACTCTAAACCCGCCATTAACCACTTACGTGTGTTTGGGTGTGTTTGTTTTGTATTAATCCCAGGAGAACAAAGAAACAAGTTGGAAGCTAAAAGTGTGAAGAGCATGTTCATTGGATACTCCACAACACAAAAAGGTTACAAATGCTTTGTTCCGGAAACAAGGAAGATTCTAGTCTCAAGGGACGTGAAGTTTGTTGAAACGAAAGGGTTCTATGATGAGAAAAACTGGAAAGAATTGGAGAATCTATCATCCTCATCATCAGACCGAGCTAGCAATTTGAGAAAAATCTTGGAGAACCTTGGATTACATCAGCCAGAAGCTAGTACAAGCACATCTCAATCAAATGAAGAAACTATACCCTTTGATCCTGAGGGAGGCAATAAACAAGAGGATCCAGTACTGGCTCAACAAGACTCAACAATTCATGATCAAAATGAATCAGAAGTTCGCAATGAAGCGGTTCATGATCAAAGTGAAGAGAGTCCGGAAAGTCAAGAAGAAGCTCAAACCTCAGATTCTGACTTTGAAGGGCCAGAACCTCAAGTTCAATATCAAGAAGGGGGTTTAAGGAGAAGTACAAGACAAAGGTTTGGACCAGAACATTGGAAGCAAACCCGAGTGTACTACAACAACAAGGCAGTTGCTCATCCCATTCAAGCTGTTTGCACTCTAGCTCATTTCCCATTGGAACATCAAGCCTACATGGACAAGTTGGATGAAGCTGAGATTCCAACAACCTATGAAGAAGCCAAGGAGCTTAAAGTATGGAGAGATGCTGTTGGTGAAGAAAAGAAAGCTATGGAAATTAACCACACTTGGGATGAAGCTGAACTGCCAAAAGGGAAGAAGGCCGTAAGCTCTAGATGGATCTTCACTATCAAGTATAGAAGTGATGGAGAAATTGAGCGTTACAAGGCTAGGCTGGTGGCTAGAGGATTCACTCAAACCTATGGAGAGGACTACCTTGACACATTTGCACCTGTGGCAAAACTTCATACGGTAAGAGTTATTTTATCCTTAGCTACTAACTTGAAATGGGATCTTTGGCAGATGGACGTCAAGAATGCATTCTTGCAAGGGGAACTAGAGGATGAAGTCTACATGACTCCACCACCAGGCTTGGAGGACTCAATTGCACCAGGAAAGGTGTTGAGACTCAAGAAAGCAATCTATGGACTGAAGCAATCTCCTCGAGCATGGTACCACAAGTTGAGTACAACACTCAAGAGTAAAGGCTTCAAGAAGTCCGAGGCAGATCATACACTTTTCACCTTGCAAAGCCAAGAAGGTATTGTAGTCATTCTCATTTATGTGGATGATATTATCATCTCTGGGAATGACAAGGTAGGTATTAAAGATACAAAAGCATATTTAAAATCTGTATTTAATATTAAAGATCTTGGAGAGTTGAAATATTTTCTAGGGATTGAAGTCTATAGGTCCAATGAAGGACTCTTCTTATCCCAAAGGAAGTACACTCTTGATCTATTGGCTGGGGCAGGAAAGCTAGGAGCCAAACCAACAAAGACTCCCTTAGAAGAAGGATACAAAGTCATACGAGAGGGGGAGCTTGAAGATAAACCTTTTGAAGATGTCAAGCAATATCGGAGAATGGTTGGTAAGTTGATTTATCTTACCATAACTCGTCCTTATTTGTGTTTTGCTGTGAACCAGGTGAGCCAACATATGCAAGCTCCAAAAGTGCATCATTGGAACATGGTGGATCGGATCCTCAAATATCTCAAAGGAGCTCCAGGTCAAGGCATTTGGATGGGTTGCAACAAAAGCACAGAAATTGTGGGTTATTGTGATGCTGACTAGGCTGGAGACAAAACGGATAGAAGATCCACCACTGGGTATTGCACATTCATTGGAGGCAACCTGGTCACTTGGAAGAGCAAGAAACAAAAGGTTGTGTCATGTTCAAGTGCTGAAGCTGAGTATAGAGCAATGAGGAAGCTCACAAATGAGCTAACATGGCTGAAAGCTCTTCTCAAGGATTTGGGCATTGAATCGGCAGATCCAATCACAATGCATTGTGACAACCAAGCTGCTATTCACATTGCGTCCAACTCAGTGTTCCATGAGAGGACAAAGCATATTGAAGTGGATTGTCACAAGGTGCGAGAGATGGTGGAGAAAAGGGTCATTCTTCCATGCTTTACAAGGAGTTCAGAACAATTGGCAGACATTTTTACCAAGGCAGCGAGTTTAAAAGTGTGTGAGTTCATCCATTCAAAGCTTGGACTCATAGATATGTCTCGGCCATGATTTCCTTAGCCATGGAGTCCACACTCTTTTTCCCTTAGTATGGTTTTGTCCCATGAGGTTTTCCATACTAAGGTTTTTAATGAGGTGGGTCATCATGGTTCCAAGCTTAACCTTTGGTTTCTCTACAGTTAAGCTTGAGGGGGAGTGTTGAATAATGAGAGAATACATTAGCTTAAGACCCAAAGAAGAGAAGAGGCCTTATTCAACATATGCAAGCCCATTAAGAAGTCTTCTAGAAGGGTGAAGACTTTGGGTGCACAAGTGGGTGTCTCGGGAAGTGTGAAAAAGAAGGAGATGTGTTTGAATTTCAAATAAGAGATTGGAGGGAAATTGAATGTTGTGAAACCCTTCTTCACCTCCTAATTTCGTGGCTCTCCTCTATATATACATGTTGTACACCCTTTGTAACACTCACTCAATTCTAATGGAAATTTCTCTTTATCTCTCATTCTATTGTTTCTCTTTCAAGCACTCTCAAACTCTCTAATCTTCTATTCCGCAAATTCAACAGGAAATACTCCATGCCAAGCTTGGGAAGCAAGGAAGGGAAGACCCTATCCCTTATGAAGACATTCAGCTAATAAGTCTTCATTTTTTTTCTATTTATTTCCCAAAGTATTTAATATATTCTTTGGGGGTCCAACTTAGGCATATGTTGGTCCTTTGGGCCATTTGTGTAATAAGGAAACTTTGGACTTTAGGCTTTTCATATATAAGGGACTTAAACAGATTGTAATTAGGATTAGATCTGAACTAGAAATCAAATGCGGAAGAGTTTTTCTTCTTTCTTGTTCTTGAGTTATTCGAGCCAAAAGCCTCCACACCGAGAGGCCTAGCTCGGTGTTGAAGTTCTGGTTGTATCTATTGATCAAGAATGTTGAGAATATGGATGTGAAGGTCTGTGCACGTGAAAGGAGAG
Source organism: Cardamine chenopodiifolia (assembly GCA_963922655.1). NCBI lineage: Eukaryota > Viridiplantae > Streptophyta > Magnoliopsida > Brassicales > Brassicaceae > Cardamine > Cardamine chenopodiifolia. The sequence continues at coordinate 7,298,862 of OZ000486.1, read as the reverse complement.
GGGACAATATCAAAGGGAAAGAGTTAGCATGTATAGCAAGTGTGTTGGAATATGGTGAAAGCTCAGGAGTAAAAAGAGAAGGTATACCATGCATTGCACATGAAATAAAGCACCAATGAGTAGCTAAGATCAACTAAAATGAGACCAAACAAGAAGTGGAGAAGGAACTGAATTGGTTAGAAGCAGACCAGTTTTTTCTCACTCAATACAAGTGGAGCAAGTTGCAAAGAGGAGTAGGTGGGAGCAGTTGGGAGAAGCATGGCTCGCCTATACTTGTGTAGAGGTGTTGGTGAGATATTTTTCACTCAATAATTCATGTAAATCGTGCATATATGTGTATGGGATTGTAAGGAAACATTACACACGAAATTATAAACTTCTATTCATCATCTTCATCACTCCTATCTTCTAATCTTTCTCCCTTAAAATCATCTTCATATCCTCTAAAATCTACATGGTATCAGAGCACTTAAGGTCCTAAACAAGATCTTAAACTCATTCATATCTCTCAAACATTTCAAATCACTCTGTTTTTTTTCTGTTTCGTGTGTACTATTCACCAAAAATTTCAAGTCATGGAAAGCTCCAAGAATATGGTTCTACCAGTTATTCTCAAGGGGAATAACTATATTTTGTGGTCAAGGACCACAAAGACAGTCCTAAGAGGAAGAGGGCTGTGGGAGTATGTTGTTGATAGCTTGGTGGGAAATGCTGAAGAAGGAAGGGCTGAAGAGGGCAGTATGATGGAGAGGAAGCGGGAGCAAGAAGATGCTTAAGTCTTGGCTGCACTTCAAAGCTCCCTTGAGCCATCTATTCTGGCGGCCTATTCATACTGTGAGAACTCCAAGGAGCTGTGGGAGACGCTCAAGGGAGTTTATGGAGACATCTCAAACATTTCAAGGATCTTTGAGGTGAAGAAGGCATTGAATGACCTTCAGCAGAATGGGAAGGCGTTCAAGGACTTGTGGAAATGCTTAGACCTACAACAAACGACCCAAAGGAGTTGAATGAGAGGAGAGAGCAAGATCAAGTGTTTGGTCTCTTACTCACACTTGATGACTCTTACAAGGGACTCATTCAGCATATCCTTCGATTTGACAAGCTTCCAACATTAAATGAAGTGTGTCAACAAGTTCAGAAAGAGGAAGGTGCTAGAGTGTTGTTTAAACCCGCTAGTGAGATGGCGCATGTGGTGCAAAGAAGTTTTGGGCATGGAGAAAGGAGAGCTGTTGAGTGTAGCCATTGTAGGATGAAAGGGCACACTAAGGAGAAGTGCTGGACACTTTACCCGCACTTGAAACCAGCCCGGCTAAGAGGAAATGGCCAGGGAAGCAGTCAAGGCTCTAGGAACTTTGCGGGTGTAACTAGCATGGAAGGAGACCAATTGGTGAGGAAGAGCGATTTGGGGAGCCTCATCAAGAGTATCTCAAAGCTAGCGGAATCTGGTAAGGGTTTCTTTACCTCTAAGGCTAAGAGAAACGTGATAATAGATTCTGGAGCAAGTCATAATATGATTTGTGATGCTAAGTTGCTGGAGAATGTAGAACCGCATAAGGGTAGTGTTAGGATAGCAAACGGGAAAGAAGTTCCAATAGAGGGGGTTGGGGACTTAGAGGTGTTTGGGAAGAGAACTAAAGCCCTATATATCCCAGAATTTGTTAGATTTTAGAGATTATAAATGAGAGCTTTTGAGATAAACTAGAAGAAACACCATAGTAGAATATTAGAGAAGAATTTCTTATTGATCTTTGTGAAATACATAGCATATTTATAGGAGAATTACAAGGGAACCTAGGTTTAACTTTAATTTGAACCAGCCAATAGGAGTGTAGTCTTTGGGCGTCCTTGACCATGCCAGCCTGTTTCCAGCCCCTTCCTTGACCAAATGGATAAGAAGGAAGACCAAGGACAAGGTGCCAATGCACCTGGACACTCAAGTGGCTTGGTGCATGGTCCAAACGTTTCCAAGCTTCTAGAAGACTCTCGAAGGCTTCCTCAAACGGCCTTGTACGGATCCGTATGGACTTGTACGGACTTGTACGGATATGTACGGACTTGTACGGACACCCAAATCCAACCATCTTCCCTAAGCTCCCTTGATGATAAGCTTGATTAATACTCCCCCTCAAACTTAGCCGGAGTGTTGGAATGAAGGCTAAGTTTGGGAACCGGGACTACCACCTCATTAAAAACCTTACCAAGGAAAACCCAGTGGGACAAAACCTTGGTAAGGGAAAAAGAGTGTGGTCTTCCCGGAACAGGCAAGTATTATCAAGGATGAGTAAGGTCTACTAACCCAAGTTTGCTGTGGATGTGGTTGCAAACTTTGAGGCTAGCAGCCTTGGTGAAGATGTCAGCCAACTGGTCTTCACTCTTGGTGTAACATGGAAGTATCACTCCTTCTATGATCTTCTCTCTAACTTTGTGGCAGTCAATCTCAATGTGCTTGGTCCTCTCGTGAAATACTGGATTCGTTGCTATATGAATGGCTGCCTGATTGTCACAATGCATCGTGATAGGACTTGAAGTTTCTATGCCGAGATCTTTGAGAAGTGCTTTCAACCAAACTAATTCATTTGTCAGCTTCCTCATTGCTCTATATTCTGACTCTGCACTCGAGCATGACACAACCTTCTGCTTCTTAGACTTCCAAGTCACTAGATTGCCTCCAATGAAAGTACAGTAGCCAGTTGTGGACTTTCTATCCATAGTGTCTCCAGCATAGTCTGCATCGCAATATCCAACTATCTCAGTGTTGCCATTCTTCCCCATCCAGATTCCTTGGCCTGGTGATCCTTTGATGTATCTCAAAATTCTTTCCACCATGTTCCAATGATGCACGGTTGGTTCTTTCATATGTTGGCTAACCTAATTCACAGCAAAACATAAGTCAGGCCGTGTAATAGTCAAGTAGATGAGCTTACCAACTAGGCGCCGATATTGTGCTGGGTCTTCAAATGGCTTGTCAAGCGGATCATCTTCTTTCTCCCCCTTTCTCTTGACCTTGTAGCCATCTTCAAGTGGAGTCTTAGCTGGTTTGGATCCTAGCTTTCCTGTCTCCTGCAATAAATCAAGAGAATATTTCCTTTGTGATAGAAATAGGCCTTCCGTGGATCGGCATATCTCTATCCCTAGGAAATACTTGAGTTCTCCCAAGTCCTTGATATCAAAAACAGACTTAAGGAAGGATTTGGTTTCTTGAACCCCAACTTGATCACTACCTGAGATGATCAAGTCATCCACATAAACCAATACCACAATAAGCCCACGGGAGCTCTGGTGAGTGAACAAGGTATGATCGGCTTCTGACCGGCTAAATCCTCGAGCAACAAGAGTGAAGCTCAGTTTATGATACCAGGCCCTTGGTGATTGCTTTAGACCATAAATTGCCTTTCTTAACCTTAGGACTTTTCCGGGGCTGATTGAGTGTTCTAATCCAGGTGGTGGAGTCATGTACACTTCTTCTTCCAATTCTCCTTGAAGAAAGGCGTTCTTCACGTCCATTTGCCATAGATCCCATGATAGATTTGTGGCTAAGGACAAGATGACCCTAACTGTGTGAAGCTTTGCCACTGGCGCAAAAGTATCGGTATAATCAGCTCCATATGTCTGGGTGAAACCTCTGGCTACCAATCTGGCTTTGTACCGCTCAATCTCCCCATTAGATTGATATTTTATTGTAAATACCCACTTGGAACTTACTACCTTCTTTCCCTTTGGAAGCTCTGTTTCATCCCAAGTATGATTCTTATCCATTGCCCCTATCTCAGCATCCACAGCAGCTAACCATTCTTTGTGTTCTTTTGCTTCTTCATAGGAGCTCGGAATTTGGTGTTGATCAATCTTTCCAAGGAATGCTTTGTGTTCTGATGGCAAGAGGGCAAGAGAACAAACCGCTTGGAGAGGATGAGCCACGACTTGGCTGTTGTAATAGACCCTTGTTTGTTTCCAATGATCTGGTCCATACTTCAGCCTTGTACTTCTTCTAAGCTGAGGAGCACTAATTTCTTCACTCTCATGGTCTTGACTAACCATTGGCTCCATTCCTCCAGTGGATTCTTCTTCATGATGAGCTTGGTCTTGATTACCATTATCCAAGTTGTTTGCTTCTTCTTCACTGTTATTTTCAGAATTTGGTCCTTCTTGTGGCTGATGATCTGGTTGCTCTTGATGAGAGTCTCTTGGAGCCGGATTTCCCAAATGATTGAGTAAGAACTCTAAGCTGGCGGTTCTATCTGAAGGAGAACGGGCTAGGTCTTTAACGCTATCCCAATTTTGTTTCTTGTCAAAGTACCCTTTGTTTTCTATGAACTTCACGTCTCTTGAAACCAGGGTACACTTCCGGATGGGGTCATAGCACTTATACCCCTTTTGAGTGGTAGAATAGCCTATGAATACACATCTTGTGCTTTTGGCTTCTAGTTTGTCCCTCTGAGTACCTGGGACAAATACAAAACACAAACACCCAAGAACTCGTAAGTGATTGATATAGGGTTTATTGTGATTTAAAACTTCCAAGGGAGAGACGTCCTTTAGGACTCTTGTTGGAATTCGGTTGATAAGATAGCAAGCCGTCATGACTGCATCTCCCCAGAAGTTTCTTGGCAAGTTGGAATGGAACATCATAGCTCTAGCTACTTCCATGAGATGTCTATTCTTTCTTTCAGCTACACCATTTTGTTGAGGTGTGTATGGGCAGCTCGTTTGGTGGATTATTCCATGCTTAGCTAGGTGTTCTTTGAATTTGTGGCTTGTATATTCCCCTCCATTATCCGTTCGAAGTACCTTAACATTTGTTTTGAATTGATTAGTAATGTAGTTCTGAAAATTAATGAAAGCGTCAAATACTCTATCTTTAGATGGCATTAAGGTGATCCAAGTGTATTTCGACTTTTCATCAATGAATGTCACAAAGTACTTATTATTATCTCTTGATAAACATGGGGAAGTCCATACATCCGAGTGGACCAAATCAAAACATTTTTCATATATGGTAGAGGACTTAGGAAATACACTTTTACAATGTTTTCCTAAAATACAAGACTCACAAACCGAGTTATTAAACGAAATATTAGGCAATATTATTTCCAAGGCATGCGAGTGAGGATGTCCCAATCTAGCGTGCCATATTGCATTAGAACTACTAGCTATGCATGAATTAAAACTTGATAAAGTAGGATTGCTTGAAGAATCTTCTAAGATGTATAAGTCTCCTTTTGTGTTTCCTTCTCCAAGAACCCTTCCGGTTTTAATATCCTGAAAATGGAAACTATTAGGCCCAAAGATAGCATAAGCATCAAGATCAGTAGTAGCTCTCTTAACCGATACAAGATTCGAAGTGAAAGATGGCATGTAGAAAGCTTGAGATTCTTTGTCAAATAGTTTTAAACTTCCTATTCCTTTAACTGGTATCCTATCACCATTAGCAATCACTACATTTCCACTAGCAGTTTTAATGTTACTAATCAAATTTGGATTACTAATCATGTGATGAGAAGCTCCAGAATCAATAACAAGAGAAGTGCTAGTCTTATTAGGTTTAGTAGCAAAGTATGTGATACCGGACTCCTTTAGTGCGGCGATGGATCGAATGAGTGCTTCTAAGTCTGACTTGCGCACCACGTCATTTGAATATGCTACCATGGCCATCTCATCTCCTTGCTTCAAGCTTTCGGTTTGAGGTTGTTTTGTTGAGTTTGATGAGCTTGGCGTTTCTTGTGCTTGATGAGCTTGGAACTTCCTTGGCTTGAATTCCCTTGGATGCCAATCTTTGGGCTTGAGATGTGGATGAAGGATCCAGCAATCCTCCTTTGTATGACCATCCTTCTTGCAATGATCGCATGTTTTCCTATTCTTGCCTTTGTAGCCTTGATTTGGTTGGTAATTGCCCTTATTGGCCATTGGGAGTTCTTGTTTACCACTAAAGAGACCAAAGGACCCTTGTTCCTTTTGAATTTGTGCACAAACTTCATCAAGTCTAGGGAGCTTCTCCAATCTTAAGATATGCTTTATGAGGTCGTTAAACGCCGGATTGAGTGTGAGAAGCAAACCGAAGACCTTATCTTGTTCTCTTCTTTCTTCAATGATTGAAAAATCCTTTGTGCTTGGACGTAACATCTCTAATTCAGCCCAAAGAGATCTAAATTTCCCAAAGTGTTGAGTAAATTCTAGATCCTCTTGATTGAGATTGTTGATTGCCCTTTTTACTTCGAAGACCCGGGTCAAGTTGGAGATGTTCCCGTAGACATTCTTTAGTGTATCCCAAAGCTCCTTTGCAGTGTCACAATAGGAGTATGCCTCTAGGATTGATGGGTCTAGTGAGTTTTGAAGGAGACCCAAAACCGTTTGGTCTTCTTGAAACCATTTGATTTCCTCCTCGGTCTTGGTCTCATTTTCTTCATCTTGTGTGTCTTCTTTAGGGTTTTGTGTGATCTCAATGTGTCTCCACAAACCTCTTCCACACAAAGCAGTCTTAGTTGTTCTTGCCCACAGCAAGTAATTATTCCCTTTGAGGGTAACCGGAATGATCATGGTTTTTAGATTTTCCATGATTTTCTTGGTGTTTAATCACAAAGCTAGCAACTTTCTCAACTCAGCACCAATGGATTTGAGGAATTTCTCTCAGAGAGAAATGAGGCTAGCAACGTGAATGGAAGAAAATGAAGTGAAAATCACAAAGCTAGCAATTTTCTCAACTCAGCACCAATGGATTTGAGGAATTTCTCTCAGAGAGAAATGAAGCTAGCAGCGTGAGAAATGAGAAAATAAAGAAGAAAAACGTGGAGAATGAGTAGAAATGACAAGAACTGATGGAGAAATGATGGAGAAATGATGGAGAATGATGGAGAATAACTAAGAATAAAGCAGAATAGATAGGAGCAAGATCAATGCTCTGATACCATGTTAGATTTTAGAGATTATAAATGAGAGCTTTTGAGATAAACTAGAAGAAACACCATAGTAGAATATTAGAGAAGAATTTCTTATTGATCTTTGTGAAATACATAGCATATTTATAGGAGAATTACAAGGGAACCTAGGTTTAACTTTAATTTGAACCAGCCAATAGGAGTGTAGTCTTTGGGCGTCCTTGACCATGCCAGCCTGTTTCCAGCCCCTTCCTTGACCAAATGGATAAGAAGGAAGACCAAGGACAAGGTGCCAATGCACCTGGACACTCAAGTGGCTTGGTGCATGGTCCAAACGTTTCCAAGCTTCTAGAAGACTCTCGAAGGCTTCCTCAAATGTTCCGGAGGCTCGCTAAGGTTGTACGGTCTTGTACGGCCTTGTACGGATCCGTATGGACTTGTACGGACTTGTACGGATCTGTACGGACTTGTACGGACACCCAAATCCAACCATCTTCCCTAAGCTCCCTTGATGATAAGCTTGATTAATAGAATTTACTTCGAATTTGCTATCGGTTCATAAGGCAACTAAGGACTTGAATTGTAAAGTTGTTTTTGGAGTTAATGGTGTTGAGTTTCAGGATAATGAAACCAAAGATGCGATCGGATCAGGGGGTGTGAAAGATGGTCTGTACATATTGAATAAAAAGGATAAAGAGTTGAAAGCGCTTGCGGTCAGTTCGGTTGGATCAAGCCCTTTATGGCATTCTCGCCTTGGTCACCCAAGTCACAAGGTGCTCAGCATGGTCTTGCCCAACCATTCAGTACCCAAGGAGGCGTGTGAAGCATGTATTTTGGGGAAGCATTGTAGGAAAGTGTTTCCAGAATCTACTACTATGTATAAGAAGTCTTTTGAGTTAATACACTCTGATGTATGGTCTGCTCCGTGTACTTCAAGAGATCAATATAAGTACTTTGTTTCCTTCATCGATCAAAAATCAAAGTATACATGGGTAACATTGATGCGCTCTAAGGATCAAGTGCTTGAATCATTTCAGAACTTCTATAACTATGTGCTCAATCAGTATGATACCAAGATTAAGATACTAAGAAGTGATAATGGCGGAGAATACATGAGCATACAGTTTAGGGAGTTTGTGAATGAGAAAGGGATAGTACATCAGACAACTTGCGCCTATACACCTCAACAAAATGGGATAGCAGAGAGGAAGAATAGACATTTGTTAGAAGTGGCTAGGAGCATGATGTTTGATAGGGGAGTTCCTAAGAATCTGTGGGGAGATGCAGTGATGGCGGCAGCTTACTTAATCAACCGCATACCCACTGAAAGCTTGAGTTACAAGTCACCATTTGAAGTTTTGAATGGTGTGAAGCCGAGTATCAGTCACTTGAGAGTCTTTGGGTGTAGATGCTATGTCCTTGTTCCAGAGGCACAAAGAAATAAGTTAGAGCCAAAGAGTATTAAGTGTGTGTTTGTGGGATACTCAAGTACTCAAAAAGGATACAAATGTCTTAACCCGGAGACTAATAGAATGTATGTGTCAAGGGAGGTGCAATTTGAGGAAGAGTATGGTTACTTCGAAAAAAAGAAATGGGAAGACTTAGATGAGATTATGGACTCAAATGCAGATAGAGATCAAGTTCTAAGAAGCATTTGGGAAAGCATAGATGGCCGGGAGAGTGATGATAATGAGCAGAGGGGTGAAGAAGAAGTAGAAGAAAGTGAGCAGCTTCCGATAGTTCCGGATACTTTACCATTAGACTCAGAACTGGTAGAAGAAGAGGAGAGTACAAGAGGTGAGGGGGAGATAGAATCTGAAGAAGTGGAAGAAGTGCAAGCTCCTCAATTAAGAAGAAGCCAAAGGATAAGACACGGACCTGAAAATTGGAAAAATACTAGAGTGTATTACAATGGGATGGCTATGGCTTATCAAGATCACATGGGAACTGATGTTGTGCTTGGGACAAGAGAGGGATGTACTGGGCGTACGGCAGGCTTAGATCCTGATCCTATAGGCGACAGCGTCTCCTTCTTGTCCCTTAAACATAACACCGCACAAGAAGAGAAGATAGCCATAAGATATCCTATTGAAGAATACTACTCGGTTTCTAATACTCCAGCTGATCATCAGGCATTTCTGAGCACTATTGATAGAAAAGTACCTAATTCTTATGAGGAAGCAAGCATGGGCAAGTTATGGGTTGATGCCATGAGGGAAGAGATTGCATCTATGTTGAGAAATAATACTTGGGACTTGACAAAATTGCCTAGTGGGAAGAAACTTGTGGGATGTAGATGGGTGTATACTATCAAATACAAGAGCAATGGTGAAATTGAGAGGTATAAAGCTAAACTAGTGGCAAAAGGATATACACAAGTATATGGAGAAGATTATACTGAAACTTTTGCTCCAGTAGCGAAGTTGCACTCGGTGAGGGTTCTACTATCCATTGCCATTAATCTGTCATGGAATTTGTGGCAAATGGATGTGAGAAACGCTTTCTTACAAGGGGATTTAGAAGAAGAAGTGTTTATGGAACTTCCACAAGGTTATGGAGCAAGTTCAGATCAAGTGTGTAGATTAAAGAAGGCTATATACGGCTTGAAACAATCTCCTAGAGCTTGGTACCAACGGTTAAGCCGGTGCCTGTTGGAGAAAGGGTTTGTAAAATCTGAAGCGGATCACTCTCTCTTTACCAAAAGGAGCAAAAATGGGATAGTTGTGGTGCTTATCTACGTGGATGACATTATTGTTACGGGAAGTGATTGTGAGGAGATGAAACGGACTAAGGAAGATCTAAACTCTACGTTTGATATAAAAGACCTAGGAGAGCTCAAATACTTCCTAGGAATTGAGATGAGCAGAGAGGAAAAGGGAATGTTTATATCGCAAAGGAAGTATGTGATCGACTTACTAAAAGAAACTGGGAAGCTTGGGTGTAAACCGGCTAAGACTCCTATTGAAGAAGGTTACCAAGAAGAAAGCAACGTGGAGATATGGTCTGACATCAAGCAGTACCAAAGGTTAGTTGGTAAACTAATCTATTTGACCATAACAAGGCCAGATATTTGTTTTGCGGTGAATAAAGTAAGTCAACACATGCAAGCGCCAACAACACACCATTGGGGAATGATTGAAAGGATCTTGAGATATCTAAAAGGAAACCCAGGAAGAGGTATTTGGCTAGAGTGTCATGGAAGAGCAGATGTAGAAGCGTTTTGTGATGCGGATTGGGCTGGGGATAGACAAGATAGAAAGTCTACAACCGGTTATTGTACATTCGTAGGTGGGAATCTTGTCACCTGGAGAAGCAAAAAACAAAAGGTAATCTCTCTATCTAGTGCTGAAGCTGAGTATAGAGCAATGAGAGAAGCCACAAAAGAAATGATATGGCTGAAGGCGCTTCTACATGACTTGGGAGTTCAAGAAGACAAACCAATGACATTGTATTGTGATAACCAAGCAGCAATACACATAGCTTCAAACCCGGTGTTTCATGAAAGGACAAAACACATTGAGGTGGATTGTCATTTCATCCGAGACAAGATTCAGGAGGGAGTTGTGGTTCCCAAGTTTGTGAAGAGTGGAGAACAAATGGCGGATATATTTACAAAGGCTACTTCTTCACGTATCTGTGAATACATCCATGGCAAGATCGGCTTAATGGACCCCTACCAGCCTATCTTGAGGGGGAGTGTTGAGAATATGGATGTGAAGGTCTGTGCACGTGAAAGGAGAGGGGACAATATCAAAGGGAAAGAGTTAGCATGTATAGCAAGTGTGTTGGAATATGGTGAAAGCTCAGGAGTAAAAAGAGAAGGTATACCATGCATTGCACATGAAATAAAGCACCAATGAGTAGCTAAGATCAACTAAAATGAGACCAAACAAGAAGTGGAGAAGGAACTGAATTGGTTAGAAGCAGACCAGTTTTTTCTCACTCAGCACAAGTGGAGCAAGTTGCAAAGAGGAGTAGGTGGGAGCAGTTGGGAGAAGCATGGCTCGCCTATACTTGTGTAGAGGTGTTGGTGAGATATTTTTCACTCAATAATTCATGTAAATCGTGCATATATGTGTATGGGATTGTAAGGAAACATTACACACGAAATTATAAACTTCTATTCATCATCTTCATCACTCCTATCTTCTAATCTTCCTCCCTTAAAATCATCTTCATATCCTCTAAAATCTACAAAGAAGACCAGCCAGGCCTTGCAAGACCAAACTAACCCGACCGTGTAAAATCCGGGATTCCCTAAAATATACGGATTGTACGGACCGTGCAAAATCCGGGATTCCTCAAAATGTCTCCAAACATCCTAAAAAGAAGAAACAAGAATGTGCAAAACTCGGGTGCAAAAGGACATGGATATAGCTGGCAATGAATCTAGCCAAAGGAGTGTCCCAATGCAACCTTATCCAACTGGTCAAAGCAAGGAGGGCTGGAGCAAGGCTGGCAATCTTATCCACATGGTCAAAAAGAGCCTCCAAGACTAAGCTCTCATTGGCTAGTTTGAATTAAAGCATTCCCATTGGTTGTTGCATTTTTAGAAAACCCTAGATTTTTCTCTATAAATGTAATGCCTCATTATCAATGAAATGTTAGACCATTTGGGGTCCCATTCTCTCATTCTCCATGAAATCTCTCTCATTTTATTCTCCTTATTCTCATTTACATGCTTATTCTCTTAGTTCATACTTGCATATTCTCCATGTCATTTACATTATTCTCTCATGCTTAATCTCTCTAATTCTAACATGGTATCAGAGCATTAAGGTCCTTAAATGTCTCCTTAATCTCATTCTTCTTATTCTTTCATTTTCATACACTTTGTTAGCCTCTTTCACTCTGAGAGTTATTCTTCAAAACCATTGGTTCTTGAGTTGTGAAAGTTGCTAACTTATGTTTTTAGTGACAATGAAGAGTAATAAATGGGGCTGTAGTGAAAAGCTACATAATAAGGGAGATTAAAGGCTGCCTTACTTGCTTATTCATGGATTCTTCTAGTGCTTCCATTTTTGGAAATGAATACACTTAGAACCATGATTTGTTGGTGCCTCATTCTATAATCTATTCTTTTTAAGCCCCATTTTCATCTCCAAGTCATTTGTTGATTTTAAAGCTCAAACCACAATTTTTACAAAACTAAAACCTTGGATTGTATTTTTCTTTCTTATGGAATGAAGAGATACGTAAGTCCATTGTATTTTATGTTTTTAAGTTGTTTTTAGTGGTTTGAAGCAATTTAATTAGTGAACCATGATTAAAATTGCTTGATTCTTATGGATTGAAACATATTTAATCATGTTGTATCCAGGTTTTAAAGGTAGAGAACCTTGGTAAAACTTTGCTCTTATGAGTTTAAGTATCAAACCTTGATGAATCTTAATCTTTATTTTATGGGAAGAGAAATTTGGTAAAGCTATGTTTCCATAATCATAAGCATAAAGCCATGTTGAATCCAAGTCCCATTTTTCTTTAAAAGAGAAGAGAACCTTGGTAAAGCTATGTTATTATGAGCATAAGCACAAAGCCTTGATGAATCCAAATCTCTTTGTTTTCAAATTACCAAAGAAAGAGAACCTCGTTGAATCTAAAAGCTAGAGAACCTTGATGAATCCAAATCCTTTGGTAGAAAATCTTGGACTACTTTCAAACATTTTTGAGTCCTAGGTTATTTTTTTCAATTTTTTCTTAAATATTCTTATTGGATTCCAATCTCTTCTGTACTTGTTTGTTTGGGAAGAGTGTTTTAAGGAATCTTTGTTTGTTCTATTTAAGAAAAAAAAAAGAAAGGGAGGGTAGTGAACCTTGTTGAATCCAAAGCTAGGGAACCGAGATGGATCTAAATCCAAAGTTGGATGAGAGCCTCGTTGAAACTCGAATGCTGGAGAACCTTGAGTGAATCCAAACCCTTAGAAACCAAAAGAAGTGAATCATGGCCTATTTTGCTCATTGGAGTTAAAATTGAGAAGGCATGATGAATCCAAATTCTTTTGGGTTAAAAGAGGTGAACCATGACCTGATTTACTCCTTGGAGTTAAAATCAAGAAGGCATGATGAATCCTAACTCTTTTGGAAATAAAGAAGTGAACCATGGCCTGATTTACTCATTGGAGTTAAATCAAGAAGGCATGATGAATCCAAGTTCTTTAAATCCAAGTTTTCAAAAACCTTGGACCTCTAGTAATTCTCAAGTCCTTGGAAAATTTTCAAAAAAAATAAAAAATAAAATAAAATAAAAAGGATGAATCTTAGTCAGTTTTCTTTCTTATGAATGAAAAACAATTAATGACATTGATTCATCCGGTTTGGTTTTCTCAAAAGGATAGGCTCTGCTTTGAAGTTTTCCATTCTTGTTAAACAAGTGGATAATTCCAAAGACCATTGCTAGAATCCGATCTCTCAAATGAGAGGAAAAGTCCTTTGTGGTGAAGAGCCATGAAGAGAAAAAAAAATCCCAACCACTAACCTTTTTTTTTTTCTTCTTAGGAATGGAAGAATGTGAGTGGTGGAAGAAGAGGTCGAATCTCAAGAAGATCGACCAATAAAAAAAAAATGATTCAACAAGTCACTATCTTAACCGGTTTAGCATAAAGGGCTGCTCTCTAAACACTCATCTTTTTCAATATTCTTAGTACCAATTATTGTTTAATCTTGTTTCTTTAGTTTCTCTTATTTGCAATCTATCTTTCATCTAAACTTTCTTATCCCTCACGTTGAGTACTTTAAAATTTTAAATCTCATGATGAAGGTTTAGAGGAGGAAAGCGTGAATATTCTAACGGGGAAGTATTAGATGATGAAGAGGTCAAATGTATTAATCAAACATATCATCAAGGGAGCTTAGGAAAGATGGTTGGATTTGGGTGTCCGTACAAGTCCGTACGGATCCGTACAAGTCCGTACGGATCCGTAGAAGGCCGTACAAGACCGTACAAGACCGTACGACCTAAGGAAGTCTTGGAGAGTCTTGGAGAGTCTTCTAGAGTCTTCTAGAAGCTGGGCAATGTTCGGATCATGCACCAAGTCACTAGAGCGTCCAGGTGCATTGGGGCTTGTCCTTGGTCTTCCTTCTTATCCATTTGGTCAAGGAAGGGGCTGGAACCAGGCTGGAACAGGCTGGCATGGTCAAGGGCGCTCCCAAGACTACTCTCCTATTGGCTGGTTCAAATTAAAGTTAAACCTAGGTTCCCTTGTAATTCTCCTATAAATATGCTATGTAATTCACAAAGATCAATAAGAAATTCTTCTCTAATGTTCTACTATGGTTTTCCTTCTAATTTATCTCAAAATCTCTCATTTATAATCTCTAAAATCTAACATGGTGTCAGAGCATTGATCTTGCTCCTATGTATTCCGCTTTATTCTTAATTATTCTCCATTATTCTCCATCATTTCTCCATCATTCTCCATCATTTCTCCATCATTTCTCCATCAGTTCTCCATCAGTTCTTGTCATTTCTAGTCATTCTCCAAGCTTTTATTCTTTATTTTCTCCTTTCTCACGCTGCTAGCTTCATTTCTCTCTGAGAGAAATTCCTCAAATCCATTGGTGCTGAGTTGAGAAAGTTGCTAGCTTTGTGATTTTCACTTCTTTTTCTTCCTTTCACGTTGCTAGCTTCATTTCTCTCTGAGAGAAATTCCTCAAATCCATTGGTGCTGAGTTGAGAAAGTTGCTAGCTTTGTGATTAAACACCAAGAAGATAATGGAAAATCTAAAAACCATGATTATTCCGGTTACACTCAAAGGGATCAATTACTTGCTGTGGGCAAGAACAACAAAGACTGCTTTGTGTGGAAGAGGTTTGTGGAGACACATTGAGATCACACAAAACCCAAAAGAAGACACACAAGATGAAGAAAATGAGACCAAGACCGAGGAGGAAATCAAATGGTTTCAAGAGGACCAAACGGTGTTGGGTCTCCTTCAAAACTCACTAGACACATCAATCCTAGAGGCATACTCCTATTGTGACACGGCAAAGGAGCTTTGGGATACATTAAAGAATGTTTACGGGAACGTCTCCAACTTGACCCGGGTCTTTGAAGTGAAAAGGGCAATCAACAATCTCAACCAAGAGGATCTAGAATTTACTCAACACTTTGGGAAATTTAGATCTCTTTGGGCTGAATTAGAGATGTTACGTCCAAGCACTAAGGATTTTTCAATCATTGAAGAAAGGAGAGAACAAGATAAGGTCTTTGGTTTACTTCTCACACTCAATCCGGTATTTAATGACCTCATAAAACACATCTTGAGATCGGAGAAGCTCCCTAGCCTCGATGTAGTTTGTGCACAAATTCAAAAGGAACAAGGGTCCTTTGGTCTCTTTAATAGAAAAAAAGAACTCCCAACGGCTAATAAAGGCAATTACCAACCAAGTCATGGCTACAAAGGCAAGAATAGGAAAACATGCAATCATTGTAAGAAAGATGGTCATACAAGGGAGGATTGCTGGATCCTTCATCCACATCTCAAGCCCAAAGATTGGCAACCAAGGGAGTTCAAACCAAGGAAGTTTCAAGCTCATCAAGCACAAGAAGCGCCAAGCTCCTCAACCGCAACCAAACAACCTCAAACCGAAAACTCAAAGCAAGGAGATGAGATGGCCATGGTAGCATACTCGAATGACGTGGTGCGCAAGTCAGACCTAGAGGCACTCATTCGATCCATTGCTGCACTAAAGGAGTCCGGTATCACCTACTTTGCTACTAAACCTACTAAAACTAGCACTTCTCTTGTTATTGATTCCGGAGCTTCTCATCACATGATTAGTAATCCAAATTTGATTAGTAACATTAAAACTGCTAGTGGAAATGTAGTGATTGCTAATGGTGATAAAATACCGGTTAAAGGGATAGGAAGTTTAAGACTATTTGACAAAGAATCTCAAGCTTTCTACATGCCATCTTTCACTTCGAATCTTGTATCGGTTAAGAGAGCTACTACTGATCTTGATGCTTATGCTATCTTTGGGCCTAATAGTTTCCATTTTCAGGATATTAAGACCGGAAGGGTTCTTGGAGAAGGAAACACAAAAGGAGACTTATACATCTTAGAAGATTCTTCAAACAATCCTACTTTATCAAGTTTTAATTCATGCTTAGCTAGTAGTTCTAATGCAATATGGCACGCTAGATTGGGACATCCTCACTCGCGTGCCTTGGAAATAATATTGCCTAATATTTCGTTTAATAACTCGGTTTGTGAGTCTTGTATTTTAGGAAAACATTGTAAAAGTGTATTTCCTAAGTCCTCTACCATATATGAAAAATGTTTTGATTTGGTCCACTCGGATGTATGAACTTCCCCATGTTTATCAAGAGATAATAATAAGTACTTTGTGACATTTATTGATGAAAAGTCAAAATACACTTGGATCACCTTAATGCCATCTAAAGATAGAGTATTTGACGCTTTCATTAATTTTCAGAACTACATTACTAATCAATTCAAAACAAATGTTAAGGTACTTCGAACGGATAATGGAGGGGAATATACAAGCCACAAATTCAAAGAACACTTAGCTAAGCATGGAATAATCCACCAAACAAGCTGCCCATACACACCTCAACAAAATGGTGTAGCTGAAAGAAAGAATAGGCATCTCATGGAAGTAGCTAGAGCCATGATGTTCCATTCCAACCTGCCAAGAAACTTCTGGGGAGATGCAGTCATGACGGCCTGCTATCTTATCAACCGAATTCCAACAAGAGTCCTAAAGGACGTCTCTCCCTTTGAAGTTTTAAATCACAATAAACCCTTTATCAATCACTTACGGGTTCTTGGATGTTTGTGTTTTGTATTTGTCCCAGGTGTAGATTTTAGAGGATATGAAGATGATTTTAAGGAAGGAAGATTAGAAGATAGGAGTGATGAAGATGATGAATAGAAGTTTATAATTTCGTGTGTAATGTTTCCTTACAATCCCATACACATATATGCACGATTTACATGAATTATTGAGTGAAAAATATCTCACCAACACCTCTACACAAGTATAGGCGAGCCATGCTTCTCCCAACTGCTCCCACCTACTCCTCTTTGCCACTTGCTCCACTTGTGCTGAGTGAGAAAAAACTGGTCTGCTTCTAACCAATTCAGTTCCTTCTCCACTTCTTGTTTGGTCTCATTTTAGTTGATCTTAGCTACTCATTGGTGCTTTATTTCATGTGCAATGCATGGTATACCTTCTCTTTTTACTCCTGAGCTTTCACCATATTCCAACACACTTGCTATACATGCTAACTCTTTCCCTTTGATATTGTCCCCTCTCCTTTCACGTGCACAGACCTTCACATCCATATTCTCAACACTCCCCCTCAAGATAGGCTGGTAGGGGTCCATTAAGCCGATCTTGCCATGGATGTATTCACAGATGCGTGAAGACGTAGCCTTTGTAAATATATCTGCCATTTGTTCTCCACTCTTCACAAACTTGGGAACCACAACTCCCTCCTGAATCTTGTCTCGGATGAAATGACAATCCACCTCAATGTGTTTTGTCCTTTCATGAAACACCGGGTTTGAAGCTATGTGTATTGCTGCTTGGTTATCACAATACAATGTCATTGGTTTGTCTTCTTGAACTCCCAAGTCATGTAGAAGCGCCTTCAGCCATATCATTTCTTTTGTGGCTTCTCTCATTGCTCTATACTCAGCTTCAGCACTAGATAGAGAGATTACCTTTTGTTTTTTGCTTCTCCAGGTGACAAGATTCCCACCTACGAATGTACAATAACCGGTTGTAGACTTTCTATCTTGTCTATCCCCAGCCTAATCCGCATCACAAAACGCTTCTACATCTGCTCTTCCATGACACTCTAGCCAAATACCTCTTCCTGGGTTTCCTTTTAGATATCTCAAGATCCTTTCAATCATTCCCCAATGGTGTGTTGTTGGCGCTTGCATGTGTTGACTTACTTTATTCACCGCAAAACAAATATCTGGCCTTGTTATGGTCAAATAGATTAGTTTACCAACTAACCTTTGGTACTGCTTGATGTCAGACCATATCTCCACGTTGCTTTCTTCTTGGTAACCTTCTTCAATAGGAGTCTTAGCCGGTTTACACCCAAGCTTCCCAGTTTCTTTTAGTAAGTCGATCACATACTTCCTTTGCGATATAAACATTCCCTTTTCCTCTCTGCTCATCTCAATTCCTAGGAAGTATTTGAGCTCTCCTAGGTCTTTTATATCAAACGTAGAGTTTAGATCCTCCTTAGTCCGTTTCATCTCCTCACAATCACTTCCCGTAACAATAATGTCATCCACGTAGATAAGCACCACAACTATCCCATTTTTGCTCCTTTTGGTAAAGAGAGAGTGATCCGCTTCAGATTTTACAAACCCTTTCTCCAACAGGCACCGGCTTAACCGTTGGTACCAAGCTCTAGGAGATTGTTTCAAGCCATATATAGCCTTCTTTAATCTACACACTTGATCTGAACTTGCTCCATAACCTTGTGGAAGTTCCATAAACACTTCTTCTTCTAAATCCCCTTGTAAGAAAGCGTTTCTCACATCCATTTGCCACAAATTCCATGACAGATTAATGGCAATGGATAGTAGAACCCTCACCGAGTGCAACTTCGCTACTGGAGCAAAAGTTTCAGTATAATCTTCTCCATATACTTGTGTATATCCTTTTCCCACTAGTCTAGCTTTATACCTCTCAATTTCACCATTGCTCTTGTATTTGATAGTATACACCCATCTACATCCCACAAGTTTCTTCCCACTAGGCAATTTTGTCAAGTCCCAAGTATTATTTCTCAACATAGATGCAATCTCTTCCCTCATGGCATCAACCCATAACTTGTCCATGCTTGCTTCCTCATAAGAATTAGGTACTTTTCTATCAATAGTGCTCAGAAATGCCTGATGATCAGCTGGAGTATTAGAAACCGAGTAGTATTCTTCAATAGGATATCTTATGGCTATCTTCTCTTCTTGTGCGGTGTTATGCTTAAGGGACAAGAAGGAGACGCTGTCGCCTATAGGATCAGGATCTAAGCCTGCCGTACGCCCAGTACATCCCTCTCTTTTCCCAAGCACAACATCAGTTCCCATGTGATCTTGATAAGTCATAGCCATCCCATTGTAATACACTCTAGTATTTTTCCAATTTTCAGGTCCGTGTCTTATCCTTTGGCTTCTTCTTAATTGAGGAGCTTGCACTTCTTCCACTTCTTCAGATTCTATCTCCCCCTCACCTCTTGTACTCTCCTCTTCTTCTACCAGTTCTGAGTCTAATGGTAAAGTATCCGGAACTATCGGAAGCTGCTCACTTTCTTCTACTTCTTCTTCACCCCTCTGCTCATTATCATCACTCTCCCGGCCATCTATGCTTTCCCAAATGCTTCTTAGAACTTGATCTCTATCTGCATTTGAGTCCATAATCTCATCTAAGTCTTCCCATTTCTTTTTTTCGAAGTAACCATACTCTTCCTCAAATTGCACCTCCCTTGACACATACATTCTATTAGTCTCCGGGTTAAGACATTTGTATCCTTTTTGAGTACTTGAGTATCCCACAAACACACACTTAATACTCTTTGGCTCTAACTTATTTCTTTGTGCCTCTGGAACAAGGACATAGCATCTACACCCAAAGACTCTCAAGTGACTGATACTCGGCTTCACACCATTCAAAACTTCAAATGGTGACTTGTAACTCAAGCTTTCAGTGGGTATGCGGTTGATTAAGTAAGCTGCCGCCATCACTGCATCTCCCCACAGATTCTTAGGAACTCCCCTATCAAACATCATGCTCCTAGCCACTTCTAACAAATGTCTATTCTTCCTCTCTGCTATCCCATTTTGTTGAGGTGTATAGGCGCAAGTTGTCTGATGTACTATCCCTTTCTCATTCACAAACTCCCTAAACTGTATGCTCATGTATTCTCCGCCATTATCACTTCTTAGTATCTTAATCTTGGTATCATACTGATTGAGCACATAGTTATAGAAGTTCTGAAATGATTCAAGCACTTGATCCTTAGAGCGCATCAATGTTACCCATGTATACTTTGATTTTTGATCGATGAAGGAAACAAAGTACTTATATTGATCTCTTGAAGTACACGGAGCAGACCATACATCAGAGTGTATTAACTCAAAAGACTTCTTATACATAGTAGTAGATTCTGGAAACACTTTCCTACAATGCTTCCCCAAAATACATGCTTCACACGCCTCCTTGGGTACTGAATGGTTGGGCAAGACCATGCTGAGCACCTTGTGACTTGGGTGACCAAGGCGAGAATGCCATAAAGGGCTTGATCCAACCGAACTGACCGCAAGCGCTTTCAACTCTTTATCCTTTTTATTCAATATGTACAGACCATCTTTCACACCTCCTGATCCGATCGCATCTTTGGTTTCATTATCCTGAAACTCAACACCATTAACTCCAAAAACAACTTTACAATTCAAGTCCTTAGTTGCCTTATGAACCGATAGCAAATTCGAAGTAAATTCTGGGATATATAGGGCTTTAGTTCTCTTCCCAAACACCTCTAAGTCCCCAACCCCCTCTACTGGAACTTCTTTCCCGTTTGCTATCCTAACACTACCCTTATGCGGTTCTACATTCTCCAGCAACTTAGCATCAAAAATCATATTATGACTTGCTCCAGAATCTATTATCACGTTTCTCTTAGCCTTAGAGGTAAAGAAACCCTTACCAGATTCCGCTAGCTTTGAGATACTCTTGATGAGGCCCTCCAAATCGCTCTTCCTCACCAATTGGTCTCCTTCCATGCTAGTTACACCCGCAAAGTTCCTAGAGCCTTGACTGCTTCCCTGGCCATTTCCTCTTAGCCGGGCTGGTTTCAAGTGCGGGTAAAGTGTCCAGCACTTCTCCTTAGTGTGCCCTTTCATCCTACAATGGCTACACTCAACAGCTCTCCTTTCTCCATGCCCAAAACTTCTTTGCACCACATGCGCCATCTCATTAGCGGGTTTAAACAACACTCTAGCACCTTCCTCTTTCTGAACTTGTTGACACACTTCATTTAATGTTGGAAGCTTGTCAAATCAAAGGATATGCTGAATGAGTCCCTTGTAAGAGTCATCAAGTGTGAGTAAGAGACCAAACACTTGATCTTGCTCTCTCCTCTCATTCAACTCCTTTGGGTCGTTTGTTGTAGGTCTAAGCATTTCCAGCTCTGCCCACAACCCTCTAAACTCCCCAAACAAGTCCTTGAACGCCTTCCCATTCTGCTGAAGGTCATTCAATGCCTTCTTCACCTCAAAGATCCTTGAAATGTTTGAGATGTCTCCATAAACTCCCTTGAGCATCTCCCACAGCTCCTTGGAGTTCTCACAGTATGAATAGGCCGCCAGAATAGATGGCTCAAGGGAGCTTTGAAGTGCAGCCAAGACTTGAGCATCTTCTTGCTCCCGCTTCCTCTCCATCATACTGCCCTCTTCAGCCCTTCCTTCTTCAGCATTTCCCACCAAGCTATCAACATACTCCCACAGCCCTCTTCCTCTTAGGACTGTCTTTGTGGTCCTTGACCACAAAATATAGTTATTCCCCTTGAGAATAACTGGTAGAACCATATTCTTGGAGCTTTCCATGACTTGAAATTTTTGGTGAATAGTACACACGAAACAGAAAAAAAAACAGAGTGATTTGAAATGTTTGAGAGATATGAATGAGTTTAAGATCTTGTTTAGGACCTTAAGTGCTCTGATACCATGTAGATTTTAGAGGATATGAAGATGATTTTAAGGAAGGAAGATTAGAAGATAGGAGTGATGAAGATGATGAATAGAAGTTTATAATTTCGTGTGTAATGTTTCCTTACAATCCCATACACATATATGCACGATTTACATGAATTATTGAGTGAAAAATATCTCACCAACACCTCTACACAAGTATAGGCGAGCCATGCTTCTCCCAACTGCTCCCACCTACTCCTCTTTGCCACTTGCTCCACTTGTGCTGAGTGAGAAAAAACTGGTCTGCTTCTAACCAATTCAGTTCCTTCTCCACTTCTTGTTCGGTCTCATTTTAGTTGATCTTAGCTACTCATTGGTGCTTTATTTCATGTGCAATGCATGGTATACCTTCTCTTTTTACTCCTGAGCTTTCACCATATTCCAACACACTTGCTATACATGCTAACTCTTTCCCTTTGATATTGTCCCCTCTCCTTTCACGTGCACAGACCTTCACATCCATATTCTCAACACCAGGTACTCAGAGGGACAAACTAGAAGCCAAAAGCACAAGATGTGTATTCATAGGCTATTCTACTACTCAAAAGGGGTATAAGTGTTATGACCCCATCCGGAAGTGTACCCTGGTATCAAGAGACGTGAAGTTCATAGAAAACCAAGGATACTTTGACAAGAAGCAGAATTGGGATAATGTTAAAGACCTAGCCCGCACTCCTTCAGATAGAGCCGGTAGCTTAGAGTTCATACTCAATCATCTGGGAAATCCTGCTCCAAGGGACTCTCATCAAGAGCAACCGGAGCAGGAACCGCAAGGAGGACCAAATTCCGAAAATAACAATGAAGAGGAAGCAAACAACTTAGATAATGGTAATCAAGAACAAGCTCATCATGAAGAAGAAGTCACTGGAGGAATGGAGCCAATGGTTAGTCAAGACCATGAGAGTGAAGAAATTAGTGCTCCTCAGCTTAGAAGAAGCACAAGGCTGAAGTATGGACCAAATCATTGGAAACAAACAAGGGTCTATTACAACAGCCAAGCCGTGGCTCATCCTCTCCAAGCGGTCTGTTCTCTTGCCCTCTTGCCATCAGAACACCAAGCATTCCTTGGGAAGATTGATCAACACCAAATTCCGAGCTCCTATGAAGAAGCAAAAGAACACAAAGAATGGTTAGCTGCGGTGGATGCTGAGATAGGAGCAATGGATAAGAATCATACTTGGGATGAAACGGAGCTTCCAAAGGGAAAGAAGGCAGTAAGTTCCAAGTGGGTATTTACAATCAAATATCAATCTAATGGGGAGATTGAGCGGTACAAAGCCAGATTGGTAGCCAGAGGTTTCACCCAGACATATGGAGCTGATTATACCGATACCTTTGCGCCTGTGGCAAAGCTTCACACAGTTAGGGTTATCTTGTCCTTAGCCACAAATCTATCATGGGATCTATGGCAAATGGACGTGAAGAACGCCTTTCTTCAAGGAGAATTGGAAGAAGAAGTGTACATGACTCCACCACCCGGATTAGAGCACACAATCAGCCCTGG
This sequence comes from Cardamine chenopodiifolia, assembly GCA_963922655.1. NCBI lineage: Eukaryota > Viridiplantae > Streptophyta > Magnoliopsida > Brassicales > Brassicaceae > Cardamine > Cardamine chenopodiifolia. Next base: position 7,275,750 of record OZ000486.1, on the reverse strand, counting down.
AAAAGTCTTAAGGTTAAGAAAGGCAATTTATGGATTAAAGCAATCACCGAGGGCCTGGTATCATAAACTGAGCTTCACTCTTGTTGCTCAAGGATTTAGCCGGTCAGAAGCCGACCATACCTTGTTCACTCAACAGAACTCCCGTGGGCTTATTGTGGTATTGGTTTATGTGGATGACTTGATCATCTCAGGTAGTGATCAAGTTGGGGTTCAAGAAACCAAATCCTTCCTTAAGTCTGTTTTTGATATCAAGGACTTGGGAGAACTCAAGTATTTCCTAGGGATAGAGATATGCCGATCCACGGAAGGCCTATTTCTATCACAAAGGAAATATTCTCTTGATTTATTGCAGGAGACAGGAAAGCTAGGATCCAAACCAGCTAAGACTCCACTTGAAGATGGCTACAAGGTCAAGAGAAAGGGGGAGAAAGAAGATGATCCGCTTGACAAGCCATTTGAAGACCCAGCACAATATCGGCGCCTAGTTGGTAAGCTCATCTACTTGACTATTACACGGCCTGACTTATGTTTTGCTGTGAATCAGGTTAGCCAACATATGAAAGAACCAACCGTGCATCATTGGAACATGGTGGAAAGAATTTTGAGATACATCAAAGGATCACCAGGCCAAGGAATCTGGATGGGGAAGAATGGCAACACTGAGATAGTTGGATATTGCGATGCAGACTATGCTGGAGACACTATGGATAGAAAGTCCACAACTGGCTACTGTACTTTCATTGGAGGCAATCTAGTGACTTGGAAGTCTAAGAAGCAGAAGGTTGTGTCATGCTCGAGTGCAGAGTCAGAATATAGAGCAATGAGGAAGCTGACAAATGAATTAGTTTGGTTGAAAGCACTTCTCAAAGATCTCGGCATAGAAACTTCAAGTCCTATCACGATGCATTGTGACAATCAGGCAGCCATTCATATAGCAACGAATCCAGTATTTCACGAGAGGACCAAGCACATTGAGATCGACTGCCACAAGGTTAGAGAGAAGATCATAGAAGGAGTGATACTTCCATGCTACACCAAGAGTGAAGACCAGCTGGCTGACATCTTCACCAAGGCTGCTAGCCTCAAAGTTTGCAACCACATCCATAGCAAACTTGGGTTAGTAGACCTTACTCATCCTTGATAATACTTGCCTGTTCTGGGAAGACCACACTCTTTTTCCCTTCCCAAGGTTTTGTCCCACTGGGTTTTCCTTGGTAAGGTTTTTAATGAGGTGGTAGTCCCGGTTCCCAAACTTAGCCTTCATTCCGACACTCCGGCTAAATTTGAGGGGGAGTATTAATCAAACATATCATCAAGGGAGCTTAGGGAAGATGGTTGGATTTGGGTGTCCGTACAAGTCCGTACGGATCCGTACAAGTCCGTACAAGTCCGTACGGATCCGTACAAGGCCGTACAAGACCGTACAAGACCGTACGACCTAAGGGAGCCTCCAGAACATTTAAGGAAGTCTTGGAGAGTCTTGGAGAGTCTTCTAGAGTCTTCTAGAAGCTGGGCAATGTTCGGATCATGCACCAAGTCACTAGAGCGTCCAGGTGCATTGGGGCTTGTCCTTGGTCTTCCTTCTTATCCATTTGGTCAAGGAAGGGGCTGGAACCAGGCTGGAACAGGCTGGCATGGTCAAGGGCGCTCCCAAGACTACTCTCCTATTGGCTGGTTCAAATTAAAGTTAAACCTAGGTTCCCTTGTAATTCTCCTATAAATATGCTATGTAATTCACAAAGATCAATAAGAAATTCTTCTCTAATGTTCTACTATGGTTTTCCTTCTAATTTATCTCAAAATCTCTCATTTATAATCTGTAAAATCTAACAAAATAAAGATTAAATGAAGTAAAGAAGTATGATTGGTGACACAAGGAAGTTGTGGAAGTTAGTGTTCATTTGGCACCGGTTTGAAGTGTTCCTCTTTTATGTTTTTCAAGCTTGCCTTTCGGAGTCCCTCCAACCAAGCTTGAGGGGGAGAAAGAACCGAAAAGAAGGTGAAGGATGCCAAAGAAAAAGGAAAAGAAAAAATGATGTCAAAGAAGACAAGATTCTTCAAGCAAATGAAGCCGAGTTGATACTAGACCACACCACACTAAAAGATGTTGAAGGTTCGTGCTCACTCGTGGACAAGTTGATAGAGGGGCCACACCGTTGGGAACAAGTTGTAGGTTCGTGCTCACTTGTGGACGAGTTGATAGAGGGACGGCATCATAGAAGACAAATTGTCCCACTAGAAGACGGGCAACTTGACTAGAGATCAAAACCGGGTCACTTGCAAAGACAAGCTTGCAAAGATAAGCTCGCAAAGACAAGGGCAACGGTTGAGACAAAGCAAGGAGGCATGCGAGTTGGAAACGAAGCTAAGGCATCTCCATCACCATGAAGAGAACCAAGATGTATGGATCATACTAACCTTAAGGCTGGTTTATCTTTCGGAAGTGAGGGGAATAAGAAGATAAAATCAGAGCATACAAAAGTGGTGCTCCTCAACCCAATAAATCAACAAAGAGGAAGAAACCACCATCCAAAGGAATCAGGTTGTTTCTATCCTCTCCCTCCATTAAAATTCTCTATGCAAAGTGTGATCATTTCTACCATTAAAATTGGAGTAAATTGATACACTTTGTTTGTCAATTTTTCTTGCAAGGAACAATGTGCATAAAGGACTTCAAACCCAAAAGATCGTCTTTCCTTATTCTCAAGCCGATCGTGAGGGGGAGCATTCGAAGCATTGATCAAGATTTGGAATCAACAAATGGTGAACCCGAGAAGGATGACCCGAGAACTAAGATTCAAGCGTGGTGAACCCAAGAGGAAGACCGAAGTGATTACCAAAGAATGAAATCAACAAATCCTTGCAAGACTACAACAAGTCAAGATTAAATGGCGACATTCTTCACAAAGGTTACAAGACCTTTTCATGCCCTTGGTCAAAGGTCCCCTAGATCCGTGAAGGCCATACTCTTTTTCCCTTATAATGTTTTGTCCCAAGGGGTTTTCCTTATAAGGTTTTTAATGAGGTGGCACTCACGGTCACTCCAAACTTAGCCTCCATTCTCGAGTTCACTATGGCTAAGTTTGAGGGGGAGTATTGATCAAGAAGACCAGCCAGGCCTTGCAAGACCAAACTAAGCCGACCGTGCAAAATCCGGGATTCCCTAAAATATACGGACTTGTACGGATTGTACGGACCGTGCAAAATCCGGGATTCCTCAAAATGTCTCCAAACATCCTAAAAAGAAGAAACAAGAATGTGCAAAACTCGGAATAAAGTATTTTCAGGATTTGGGGATCGTGCAAAACTCGGGTGCAAAAGGACATGGATATAGCTGGCAATGAATCTAGCCAAAAGAGTGTCCCAATGCAACCTTATCCAACTGGTCAAAGCAAGGAGGGCTGGAGCAAGGCTGGCAATCTTATCCACATGGTCAAAAAGAGCCTCCAAGACTAAGCTCTCATTGGCTAGTTTGAATTAAAGCATTCCCATTGGTTGTTGCATTTTTAGAAAACCCTAGATTTTTCTCTATAAATGTAATGCCTCATTATCAATGAAATGTTAGACCCTTTGGGGTTCCATTCTCTCATTCTCCATGAAATCTCTCTCATTTTATTCTCCTTAGTCTCATTTACATGCTTATTCTCTTAGTTCATACTTGCATATTCTCCATGTCATTTACATTATTCTCTCATGCTTAATCTCTCTAATTCTAACAGTATCAAGAAGCTTTCACAATTTTTGTGGTTCACCACATCAAACCACCTTCACTCCATTATTGGAACCTAGATCGAGCATCTCTCTAGGTTTCCTAGCACTAAACCTCTGCTTAAATTCATTATTTAGCTTACGATTAGAATGAGAACCTTTCCAATTCTCAGCTCCATATCCGGATCAACCCTTGAAGAAGAAGCAACCAGCTAGGTTTTTTCGTTTCTATATAGGGCGTGGACATGTTTTGAGGATGATAATTCTAGAAGAGGGAAGGGATGATAGGCCGCCTGCCCAGGCGCGTACGAAAAAAGGACGGAAGCGCGCATATACAAGGGATTGGGTCCCCAGAAGATTCTCTATACAGACAGACATTAAACCTTATTCGTGTCCACGTCTGACCATCCCCAGAAGCCGACTAGCCGTGAAATATGAAGAAGACATCCATTGATGAAGCTTGAGCTCACCCCGCCATCTGGATCATCTGAGAGCTTCTAAACCACCTTTGAAGGTCTTTGACTTGAACCTGATTTGGGCAGTAAGGACATTGTGTCTTCACCATCACACACGTGTGAAGACACCCCTAAGTCATTAGAAGGAGCTTTACTCTTTTACCTACTACGGTTTGTCCGATAAGGTTTACCAGAGGGGTTGTAACGAGGCAGTAAGATCTAGTTCATCTCCACATTACCCACTGGTTATTCAGCTTGGAAATACTCCATGCCAAACTTGGGAAGCAAGGAAGGGAAGACCCTATCCCTTATGAAGACATTCAGCTAATAAGTCTTCATTTTCTTTCTATTTATTTCCCAAAGTATTTAATATATTCTTTGGGGGTCCAACTTAGGTATATGTTGGTCCTTTGCTCCATTTGTGTAATAAGGAAACTTCAGAATTAAGGCTTTTCATATATAAGGGACTTAAAAAGACAGTAGTTAGGATTAGATTTGACCTAAAAATCAAATGCGGAAGAGTTTTTCTTCTTTCTTGTTCTTGAGTTATCCGAGCCAAAAGCCTCCACACCGAGTGGCCTAGCTCGGTGTTGAAGTTCTGGTTGTATCAAGAAGCATTCAAAATTTTTGTGGTTCACCACATCAATCCACCTTCACTCCATTGTTGGAACCTAGATCGAGCATCTCTCTAGGTTTCCTAGCAGTAAACCTCTGCTTCAATCCATTATTCAGCTTAAGATTAGACTGAGAACCTCTCCAATTCTCAGCTCCATATCCGGATCAACCCTTGAAGAAGAAGCAACCAGCTAGGTTGTTTCGTTTCTATATAGGGCGTGGGCATGTTTTGAGGATGATAATTCTAAAAGTGGGAAGGGATGATAGGCCGCCAGCCCAGGCGCTTACGAAAGAAGGACTGAAGCGCGCATATACAAGGGATTGGGTCCCCACAGGATTCTCTATACAGCCAGACACTAAACCTAATTCGAGTCCACGTCTGACCATCTCCTGAAGCCGACTAGCCGTGAAATATGAAGAAGACATCCATTGATGAAGCTTGAGCTCACCCCGCCATATGGATCATGTGAGAGCTTCTAAACCACCTTTCAAGCTCTTTGACTTGAACCTGATTTGGGAAGCAAGGACATTGTGTCTTCACCATCACACAAGTGTGAAGACAACCTTAAGTCATTAGAAGGAGCTTTACTCTTTTACCTACTACGGTGTGTCCGATAAGGTTTACTAGAGGGGTTGTAACGAGACAGTAAGATCTTGTGCATCTCCACTTTATCCCACTGGTTATTCAGCTTGGAAATACTCCATGCCAAGCTTGGGAAGCAAGGAAGGGAAGACCCTATCCCTTATGAAGACATTCAGCTAATAAGTCTTCATTTTTTTCCTATTTATATCCCAAAGTATTTAATATATTCTTTGGGGGTCCAACTTAGGCATATGTTGGTCCTTTGGGCCATTTGTGTAATAAGGAAACTTCGGACCTTAGGCTTTTCATATATAAGGGACTTAAACAGATTGTAATTAGGATTAGATCTGAACTAGAAATCAAATGCGGAAGAGTTTTTCTTCTTTCTTGTTCTTGAGTTATTCGAGCCAAAAGCCTCCATACCGAGAGGCCTAGCTCGGTGTTGAAGTTCTGGTTGTATCAAGAAGCTTTCACAATTTTTGTGGTTCACCACATCAATCCACCTTCACTCCATTATTGGAACCTAGATCGAGCATCTCTCTAGGTTTCGTAGCACTAAACCTCTACTTAAATTCATTATTTAGCTTAAGATTAGAATGAGAACCTCTCCAATTCTCAGCTCCATATCTGGATCAACCCTTGAAGAAGAAGCAACCAGCTAGGTTGTTTCATTTCTATATAGGGCGTGGGCATGTTTTGAGGATGATAATTCTAGAAGAGGGAAGGGATAATAGGCCGCCAGCCCAGGCGCGTACGAAAAAAGGACGGAAGCGCGCATAAACAAGGGATTGGGTCCCCAGAAGATTCTCTATACAGCCAGACACTAAACCTTATTCGTGTCCACGTCTGACCATCTCCAGAAGCCGACTAGCCGTGAAATATGAAGAAGACATCCATTGATGAAGCTTAAGCTCACCCCGCCATATGGATCATGTGAGAGCTTCTAAACCACCTTTGAAGGTCTTTGACTTGAACCTGATTTGGGCAGCAAGGACATTGTGTCTTCACCATCACACACGTGTGAAGACACCCCTAAGTCATTAGAAGGCGCTTTACTCTTTTACCTACTACGGTTTGTCCGATAAGGTTTACCAGAGGGGTTGTAACGAGGCAGTAAGATCTTGTGCATCTTCACTTTATCCCACTGGTTATTCAGCTTGGAAATACTCCATGCCAAGCTTGGGAAGCAAGGAAGGGAAGACCCTATCCCTTATGAAGACATTCAGCTAATAAGTCTTCATTTTTTTTCTATTTATTTCCCAAAGTATTTAATATATTCTTTGGGGGTCCAACTTAGGCATATGTTGATCCTTTGGGCCATTAGTGTAATAAGGAAACTTCGGACTTTAGGCTTTTTATATATAAGGGACTTAAACAGATTGTAATTAGGATTAGATCTGAACTAGAAATCAAATGCGGAAGAGTTTTTCTTCTTTCTTGTTCTTGAGTTATTCGAGCCAAAAGCCTCCACACCGAGAGGCCTAGCTCGGTGTTGAAGTTCTGGTTGTATCGAGAAGCTTTCACAATTTTTGTGGTTCACCACATTAATCCACCTTCACTCCATTATTGGAACCTAGATCGAGCATCTCTCTAGGTTTCCTAGCACTAAACCTCTGCTTAAATTCATTATTAAGCTTAAGATTAGAATGAGAACCTCTCCAATTCTCAGCTCCATATCCGGATCAACCCTTGAAGAAGAAGCAACCAGCTAGGTTGTTTCGTTTCTATATAGGGCGTGGGCATGTTTTGAGGATGATAATTCTAGAAGAGGGAAGGGATAATAGGCCGCCAGCCCAGGCGCGTACGAAAAAAGGACGGAAGCGCGCATATACAAGGGATTGGGTCCCCAGAAGATTCTCTATACAGCCGGACACTAAACCTTATTCGTGTCCACGTCTGACCATCTCCAGAAGCCGACTAGCCGTGAAATATGAAGAAGACATCCATTGATGAAGCTTAAGCTCACCCCGCCATATGGATCATGTGAGAGCTTCTAAACCACCTTTGAAGGTCTTTGACTTGAACCTGATTTGGGCAGCAAGGACATTGTGTCTTCACCATCACACAAGTGTGAAGACACCCTTAAGTCATTAGAAGGAGCTTTACTCTTTTACCTACTACGGTTTGTCCGATAAGGTTTACTAGAGGGGTTGTAACGAGGCAGTAAGATCTTGTGCATCTTCACTTTATCCCACTGGTTATTCAGCTTGGAAATACTCCATACCAAGCTTGGGAAGCAAGGAAGGGAAGACCCTATCCCTTATAAAGACATTCAGCTAATAAGTCTTCATTTTTTTCCTATTTATTTCCCAAAGTATTTAATATATTCTTTGGGGGTCCAACTTAGGCATATGTTGGTCCTTTGGGCCATTTGTGTAAATAGGAAACATCGGACTTAAGGCATTTCATATATAAGGGACTTAAACAGATTGTAATTAGGATTAGATCTGAACTAGAAATCAAATGCGGAAGAGTTTTTCTTCTTTCTTGTTCTTGAGTTATTCGAGCCAAAAGCCTCCACACCGAGAGGCCTAACTCGGTGTTGAAGTTCTGGTTGTATCAAGAAGCTTTCACAATTTTTGTGGTTCACCACATCAATCCACCTTCACTCCATTGTTGGAACCTAGATCGAGCATCTCTCTAGGTTTCCTAGCACTAAACGTCTGCTTCAATCATCCATGGATGTTTTCTTCATACAGTTAGACACTAAACCTTATTCGAGTCCATGTCTGACCATCTCCAGAAGCCGACTAGCCGTGAAATATGAAGAAAACATCCATGGATGAAGCTCGAGCTCACCCCGCCATCTGGATCATGTGAGAGCTTCTAAACCACTTTTGAAGCTCTTTGACTTGAACCTGATTTGGGAATCAAGGACATTGTGTCTTCACAATCACACAAGTGTGAAGATACCCCTAAGGCATTAGAAGGAGCTTTAATCTTTTACCTACTACGGTTTGTCCGATAAGGTTTACCAGAGGGGTTGTAACGAGGCAGTAAGATCTAGTGCATCTCCACTTTATCCCACTGGTTATTCAGCTTGGAAATACTCCATGCCAAGCTTGGGAAGCAAGGAAGGGAAGACCCTATCCCTTATGAAGACATTCAGCTAATAAGTCTTCATTTTCTTTCTATTTATTTCCCAAAGTATTTAATATATTCTTTGGGGGTCCAAGTTAGGTATATGTTGGTCCTTTGGGCCATTTGTGTAATAAGGAAACTTCAGAGTTAAGGCTTTTCATATATAAGGGACTTCAACAGACAGTAATTAGGATTAGATCTGAACAAAAAATCAAATGCGGAAGAGTTTTTCTTCTTTCTTGTTCTTGAGTTATTCGAGCCAAAAGCCTCCACACCGAGAGGCCTAGCTCGGTGTTGAAGTTCTGGTTGTATCAAGAAGCTTTCACAATTTTTGTGGTTCACCACATCAATCCACCTTAACTCCATTGTTGGAACCTAGATCGAGCATCTCTCTAGGTTTCCTAGCACTAAACGTCTGCTTCAATCATCCATGGATGTTTTCTTCATACAGTTAGACCCTAAACCTTATTCGAGTCCATGTCTGACCATCTCCAGAAGCCGACTAGCCGTGAAATATGAAGAAAACATCCATGGATGAAGCTCGAGCTCACCCCGCCATCTGGATCATGTGAGATCTTCTAAACCACCTTTGAAGCTCTTTGACTTGAACCTGATTTGGGAATCAAGGACATTGTGTCTTCACAATCACACAAGTGTGAAGATACCCCTAAGTCATTAGAAGGAGCTTTACTCTTTTACCTACTACGGTTTGTCCGATAAGGTTTACCAGAGGGGTTGTAACGAGGCAGTAAGATCTAGTGCATCTCCACTTTATCCCACTGGTTATTCAGCTTGGAAATACTCCATGCCAAGCTTGGGAAGCAAGGAAGGAAAGACCCTATCCCTTATGAAGACATTCAGCTAATAAGTCTTCATTTTCTTTCTATTTATTTCCCAAAGTATTTAATATATTCTTTGGGGGTCCAACTTAGGTATACGTTGGTCATTTGGGCCATTTGTGTAATAAGAAAACTTCAGACTTAAGGCTTTTCATATATAAGGGACTTCAACAGACTGTAATTAGGATTAGATCTGAACAAAAAATCAAATGCGGAAGAGTTTTTCTTCTTTCTTGTTCTTGAGTTATTCGAGCCAAAAGCCTCCACACCGAGAGGCCTAGCTCGGTGTTGAAGTTCTGGTTGTATCAAGAAGCTTTCACAATTTTTTTGGTTCACCACATCAATCCACCTTCACTCCATTGTTGGAACCTAGATCGAGCATCTCTCTAGGTTTCCTAGAAGTAAACCTCTGCTTCAATCCATTATTCAGCTTAAGATTAGACTGAGAACCTCTCCAATTCTCAGCTCCATATCCGGATCAACCCTTGAAGAAGAAGCAACCAGCTAGGTTGTTTCTTTTCTATATAGGGCGTAGGCATGTTTTGAGGATGATAATTCTAGAAGAGGGAGGGATGATAGGCCGCCAGCCCAGGCGCGTACGAAAAAAGGACGGAAGCGCGCATATACAAGGGATTGGGTCCCCAGAAGATTCTCTATACAGCCACGTCTGACCATCTCCAGAAGCCGACTAGCCGTGAAATATGAAGAAGACATCCATTGATGAAGCTTGAGCTCACCCCGCCATATGGATCATGTGAGAGCTGTTGAATAATGAAAGAATACATTAGCTTAAGACCCAAAGAAGAGAAGAGGCTTTATTCAACATATGCAAGCCCATTAAGAAGTCTTCTAGAAGGGTGAAGACTTTGGTTGCACAAGTGGGTTAAATCCATTGGTGCTGAGTTGAGAAAGTTGCTAGCTTTGTGATTAAACACCAAGAAAATCATGGAAAATCTAAAAACCATGATCATTCCGGTTACCCTCAAAGGGAATAATTACTTGCTGTGGGCAAGAACAACTAAGACTGCTTTGTATGGAAGAGGTTTGTGGAGACACATTGAGATCACACAAAACCTTAAAGAAGACACACAAGATGAAGAAAATGAGACCAAGACCGAGGAGGAAATCAAATGGTTTCAAGAAGACCAAACAGTTTTGGGTCTCCTTCAAAACTCACTAGACCCATCAATCCTAGAGGCATACTCCTATTGTGACACCGCAAAGGAGCTTTGGGATACACTAAAGAATGTCTACGGGAACATATCCAACTTGACCCGCGTCTTCGAAGTAAAAAGGGCAATCAACAATCTCAATCAAGAGGATCTAGAATTTACTCAACACTTTGGGAAATTTAGATCTCTTTGGACTGAATTAGAGATGTTACGTCCAAGCACAAAGGATTTTTCAATCATTGAAGAAAAAAGAGAACAAGATAAGGTCTTCGGTTTGCTTCTCACACTCAATCCGACGTTTAACGACCTCATAAAGCATATCTTAAGATCGGAGAAGCTCCCTAGACTTGATGAAGTTTGTGCACAAATTCAAAAGGAACAAGGGTCCTTTGGTCTCTTTAGTGGTAAACAAGAACTCCCAATGGCCAATAAGGGCAATTACCAACCAAATCAAGGCTACAAAGGCAAGAATAGGAAAACATGCGATCATTGCAAGAAGGATGGTCATACAAAGGAGGATTGCTGGATCCTTCATCCACATCTCAAGCCCAAAGATTGGCATCCAAGGGAATTCAAGCCAAGAAAGTTCCAAGCTCATAAAGCACAAGAAACGCCAAGCTCATCAAACTCAACAAAACAACCTCAAACCGAAAGCTTGAAGCAAGGAGATGAGATAGCCATGGTAGCATATTCAAATGACGTGGTGTGCAAGTCAGACTTAGAAGCACTCATTCGATCCATCGCCGCACTAAAGGAGTCCGGTATCACATACTTTGCTACTAAACCTAATAAGACTAGTACTTCTCTTGTTATTGATTCTGGAGCTTCTCATCACATGATTAGTAATCCAAATTTGATTAGTAACATTAAAACTGCTAGTGGAAATGTAGTGATTGCTAATGGTGATAGGATACCGGTTAAAGGAATAGGAAGTTTAAAACTATTTGACAAAGAATCTCAAGCTTTCTACATGTCATCTTTCACTTCGAATCTTGTATCGGTTAAGAGAGCTACTACTGATCTTGATGCTTATGCTATCTTTGGGCCTAATAGTTTCCATTTTCAGGATATTAAGACCGGAAGGGTTCTTGGAGAAGGAAACACAAAAGGAGACTTATATATCTTAGAAGATTCTTCAAGCAATCTTACTTTATCAAGTTTTAATTCATGCTTAGCTAGTAGTTCTAATGCAATATGGCACGCTAGATTGGGACATCCTCACTCGCGTGCCTTGGAAATAATATTGCCTAATATTTCGTTTAATAACTCGGTGTGTGAGTCTTGCATTTTAGGAAAACATTGTAAAAGTGTATTTCCTAAGTCCTCTACCATATATGAAAAATGTTTTGATTTGGTCCACTCGGATGTATGGACTTCCCCATGTTTATCAAGAGATAATAATAAGTACTTTGTGACATTCATTGATGAAAAGTCGAAATACACTTGGATCACCTTAATGCCATCTAAAGATAGAGTATTTGACGCTTTCATTAATTTTCAGAACTACATTACTAATCAATTCAAAAAAAATGTTAAGGTACTTCAAACGGATAATGGAGGGGAATATACAAGCCACAAATTCAAAGAACACCTAGCTAAGCATGGAATAATCCACCAAACGAGCTGCCCATACACACCTCAACAAAATGGTGTAGCTAAAAGAAAGAATAGACATCTCATGGAAGTAGCTAGAGCTATGATGTTCCATTCCAACTTGCCAAGAAACTTCTGGGGAGATGCAGTCATGACGGCTTGCTATCTTATCAACCGAATTCCAACAAGAGTCCTAAAGGACATCTCTCCCTTTGAAGTTTTAAATCACAATAAACCCTATATCAATCACTTACGAGTTCTTGGGTGTTTGTGTTTTGTATTTGTCCCAGGTACTCAGAGGGACAAACTAGAAGCCAAAAGCACAAGATGTGTATTCATAGGCTATTCTACCACTCAAAAGGGGTATAAGTGCTATGACCCCATCCGGAAGTGTACCCTGGTTTCAAGAGACGTGAAGTTCATAGAAAACCAAGGGTACTTTGACAAGAAACAAAATTGGGATAGCGTTAAAGACCTAGCCCGTTCTCCTTCAGATAGAACCACCAGCTTAGAGTTCTTACTCAATCATTTGGGAAATCCGGCTCCAAGAGACTCTCATCAAGAGCAACCAGATCATCAGCCACAAGAAGGACCAAATTCTGAAAATAACAGTGAAGAAGAAGCAAACAACTTGGATAATGGTAATCAAGACCAAGCTCATCATGAAGAAGAATCCACTGGAGGAATGGAGCCAATGGTTAGTCAAGACCATGAGAGTGAAGAAATTAGTGCTCCTCAGCTTAGAAGAAGTACAAGGCTGAAGTATGGACCAGATCATTGGAAACAAACAAGGGTCTATTACAACAGCCAAGTCGTGGCTCATCCTCTCCAAGCGGTTTGTTCTCTTGCCCTCTTGCCATCAGAACACAAAGCATTCCTTGGAAAGATTGATCAACACCAAATTCCGAGCTCCTATGAAGAAGCAAAAAAACACAAAGAATGGTTAGCTGCTGTGGATGCTGAGATAGGGGCAATGGATAAGAATCATACTTGGGATGAAATGGAGCTTCCAAAGGGAAAGAAGGCAGTAAGTTCCAAGTGGGTATTTACAATCAAATATCAATCTAATGGGGAGATTGAGCGGTACAAAGCCAGATTGGTAGCCAGAGGTTTCACCCAGATATATGGAGCTGATTATACCGATACTTTTGCGCCAGTGGCAAAGCTTCACACAGTTAGGGTCATCTTGTCCTTAGCCACAAATCTATCATGGGATCTATGGCAAATGGACGTGAAGAACGCCTTTCTTCAAGGAGAATTGGAAGAAGAAGTGTACATGACTCCACCACCCGGATTAGAACACTCAATCAGGTAGTGATCAAGTTGGGATTCAAGAAACCAAATCCTTCCTTAAGTCTGTTTTTGATATCAAGGACTTGGGAGAGCTTAAGTATTTCCTAGGGATAGAGATATGCCGATCCTCGGAAGGCCTATTTCTATCACAAAGGAAATATTCTCTTGATTTATTGCAGGAGACAAGAAAGCTAGGATCCAAACCAGCTAAGACCCCACTTGAAGATGGCTACAAGGTCAAGAGAAAGGGGGAGAAAGAAGATGATCCACTTGACAAGCCATTTGAAGACCCAGTACAATATCGGCGCCTAGTTGGTAAGCTCATCTATTTGACTATTACACGGCCTGACTTATGTTTTGCTGTGAATCAGGTTAGCCAACATATGAAGGAACCAACCGTGCATCATTGGAACATGGTGGAAAGAATATTGAGATACATCAAAGGTTCACCGGGCCAAGGAATTTGGATGGGGAAGAATGGCAACACTGAGATAGTTGGATACTGCGATGCGGACTATGCGGGAGACACTATGGATAGGAAGTCTACAACTGGCTATTGTACTTTCATTGGAGGCAATCTAGTAACTTGGAAGTCTAAGAAGCAGAAGGTTGTGTCATGCTCAAGTGCGGAGTCAGAATATAGAGCAATGAGGAAGCTAACAAATGAATTAGTTTGGTTGAAGGCTCTTCTCAAGGATCTTGGCATAGAAACTTCAAGTCCCATCACAATGCATTGTGACAATCAGGCAGCCATTCATATAGTAACTAATCCAGTATTTCACGAGAGGACCAAGCACATTGAGATTGACTGCCACAAAGTTAGAGAGAAGATCATAGAAGGAGTGATACTTCCATGTTACACCAAGAGTGAAGACCAGTTGGCTGACATCTTCACCAAGGCTGCTAGCCTCAAAGTTTGCAACCACATCCATAGCAAACTTGGGTTAGTAGACCTTACTCATCCTTGATAATACTTGCCTGTTCCGGGAAGACCACACTCTTTTTCCCTTACCAAGGTTTTGTCCCACTGGGTTTTCCTTGGTAAGGTTTTTAATGAGGTGGTAGTCCCGGTTCCCAAACTTAGCCTTCATTCCAACACTCCGGCTCCGGAACATTTGAGGAAGCCTTCGAGAGTCTTCTAGAAGCTTGGAAACGTTTGGATCATGCACCAAGCCACTTGAGTGTCCAGGTGCATTGGCACCTTGTCCTTGGTCTTCCTTCTTATCCATTTGGTCAAGGAATGGGCTGGAAACAGGCTGGCATGGTCAAGGACGCCCAAAGACTATACTCCTATTGGCTGGTTCAAATTAAAGTTAAACCTAGGTTCCCTTGTAATTCTCCTATAAATATGCTATGTATTTCACAAAGATAAATAAGAAATTCTTCTCTAATATTCTACTATGGTGTTTCTTCTAGTTTATCTCAAAATCTCTCATTTATAATCTCTAAAATCTAACACAACATAGGTATATGTTGGTTCTTTGGGCCATTTGTGTAATAAGTAAACTTCTGACTGAAGGCTCTTCGTATATAAGGGACTTAAACAGACTATACTGAGGATTAGATCTCAACTAGAAATCAAATGCAGAAGAGTTTTTCTTCTTTCTTATTCTTGAGTTATTTGAGCCAAAACCCTTCACACATAGAAGCCTAGCTCGGTGTTGAAGTTCTGGTTGTATCAAGAAGATTTCACAATTCTTGTGGTTCACCACATCAATACACCTTCACTCCATTGTTGAAACCTAGATCCAACATCTCTTTAGGTTTCCTAGCACTAAACCTATGCTTCTATCCATTATTCAGCTTAAGATTAGATAGAGAATCTCTCTAATTCTCAGCTCCATATCCGTATCAAACCTTGAAGAAGAAGCTTCCTGTTAGGTTGTTTCGTTTCTATATAGGGGGTGGGCAAGTTTTGAGGACGAATATTCTAAAAGAGGGAAGGGATGATGGGCCCCAAGCCTTAGCGTGTACGAAAGAAGGACGGGAGCGCGCATTTACAAGGAATTGGGTCTCCATTGGATTCTCTATACAGCCAGACCCTAAGCCTAATTGGAGTTCATGTCTGACCATCTACAGAAGCCGACTAGCCGTGAAGTATGAAGAAGACATCCAAGTATCAAGCTCGAGCTCACGCGGCCATCCGGATCATGTGAGAGCTTCTAAACAACCTTTGAATCTCTTTGACTTGAACCAGCTTTGGGAAGTAAGGACATTGTGTCTTCACCATCACACAAGTGTGAAGACACCCCTAAGTCATTCGAAGAAACTTTACTCTTTTTCCAACTTTTGTTTGTCCGATGAGGTTTATTAGAGGGGTTGTAATGAGGTAGCAAGATCTAGTATATCTACACTTCATTCCACTTGTTATTTAGCTTGGAAATAATCCATGCCTAGCTTGGAAAGCAAGGAAGGGAAGACCATATCCCTTATGAAGACATTGCGCTAATAAGTCTTCATTTTCTTTTGATTTATTTCCCTAAGTATTTAATACTTTCTTTGGGGGTCCAACTTAGGAATATGTTGGTTCTTTGGGCCATTTGTGTAATAAGTAAACTTCTGACTGAAGGCTCTTCGTATATAAGGGGCTTAAACAGACTATACTGAGGATTAGATCTCAACTAGATATCAAATGCAGAAGAGTTTTTCTTCTTTCTTATTCTTGAGTTATTTGAGCCAAAACCCTTCACACATAGAAGCCTAGCTCGGTGTTGAAGTTCTGGTTGTATCAAGAAGATTTCACAATTCTTGTGGTTCACCACATCAATACACCTTCACTCCATTGTTGAAACCTAGATCGAGCATCTCTTTAGGTTTCCTAGCACTAAACCTCTGCTTCTATCCATTATTCAGCTTAAGATTAGATAGAGAATCTCTCCAATTCTCAGCTCCATTTCCGGATCATGCCTTGAAGAAGAGGCTTCCTGCTAGGTTGTTTCGTTTCTATATAGGGGGTGGGCAAGTTTTGAGGACGAAAATTCTAGAAGAGGGAAATGATGATGGGCCCCAAGCCCTGATGCGTACGAAAGAAGGACGGGAGCGCACATTTACAAGGGATTGGATCTCCATCGGATTTTCTATTCAGCCAGACCCTAAGCCTAATTGGTGTCCACTTCTGACCATATCCAGAAGCCGACTAGCCTTGAAGAATGAAGAAGACATCCAAAGATCAAGCTGGAGCTCACCCGACCATCCGGATCATGTGAGAGTTTCTAAACAACGTTTGTATATCTTTGACTTGAACCAGCTTTGGGAAGCAAGGACATTGTGTCTTCACGATCACACAAGTGTGAAGACACCTCTAAGTCATTAGAAGGAACTTTACTCTTTTTCCTACTTTGGTTTGTCCGATAAGCTTTACTATGGGAGTTGTAATGAGGCAGCAAGATCTAGTATATCTACACTTCATTCCACTTGTTATTCAGCTTGGAAATAATCCATGCCAAGCTAGGAAAACAAGGAAGGGAAGACCCTATCCCTTATGAAGATATTCAGCTAATAAGTCTACATTTTTGTAGATTTTAGAGAGTATAATCGAGAATTAAGAAGAATTAGAGAAAGATAAGATTTTTAATCTCTTGATTTTATTTCTTCTAAGCCATTTACAAGATATAGGCGAGCTAGATGAGAGAGAGATACAGCCAATACAATGAAATATCCACAAGATAAATTAGTAATCTCTACTTAGCCTAAAATGGCAAAACATGCTTGGGAGGGACTTCCAAGTTTGCTCCTTTTAGGCTGAGTGTTAGGGGCTGGCAACTGTCCATTGGTTCTTAGCATGGTTCATTTCAAGCCTTTGACTTTCAGACCTGGTTTTGTTTCAACCGAAATCCTTTTCCTCCAATTCCTTTCCAACAACTAGTTTCCTCTCCTCTTTTGCGTTTGTCTAGCCTTCCCACACACACTATCTTTTCGTTCTCTTCAACACTCCCCCTCAAGGCTGGCTGGTAGGGATCTAT
The DNA here is from genome assembly GCA_963922655.1 of Cardamine chenopodiifolia. Taxonomy (NCBI): domain Eukaryota; kingdom Viridiplantae; phylum Streptophyta; class Magnoliopsida; order Brassicales; family Brassicaceae; genus Cardamine; species Cardamine chenopodiifolia. Next base: position 7,258,449 of record OZ000486.1, on the reverse strand, counting down.
TAAGCCAACCTTTGACTGTATATAGTTTCTGACTAGCGATGTGGTTGCCTTGGTGAAGATATCTGCCACTTGTTCTTCACTCTTGATGAACCTTGGAATCACAACTCCTCGAATTTTTTCTCGAACAAAATGACAGTCTATCTCAATGTGTTTTGTTCGCTCATGGAAAACTGGATTAGAGGCAATGTGTATGGCTGCTTGGTTATCACAATAAAGAGTGGTTGGTTTACCCTCATGTATTCCCAGATCTCTAATCAAAGATTTCAACCAGATCTCTAAGCAAAGATTTCAACCAGATCAACTCTTTTGTTACTTCTTTCATTGCCCGGTACTCCGTCTCGGCACTTGATAAGGTTGTTACCTTTTGTTTCTTACTTCTCCAAGTCACTAGATTACCTCCAACGAATGTGCAATATCCAGTAGTGGACTTCCTATCCATTTTATCACCTCTGTTGAATTTGCGGAATAGAAGATTAGAGAGTTTGAGAGTGCTTGAAAGAGAAACAATAGAATGAGAGATAAAGAGAAGTTTCCATTAGAATTGAGTGAGTGTTACAAAGGGTGTACAACATGTATATATAGAGGATAGCCACGAAATTAGGAGGTGAAGAAGGGTTTCACAACATTCAATTTCCCTCCAATCTCTTATTTGAAATTCAAACACATCTCCTTCCCGAGACACCCAGTTGTGCACCCAAAGTCTTCACCCTTCTAGAAGACTTCTTAATGGGCTTGCATATGTTGAATAAGGCATCTTCTCTTCTTTGGGTCTTAACCTAATGTATTCTCTCATTATTCAACAACCTCCCCAATCTGCATCACAGTAGCCTACCAGCTCTGTGTTTCCACAACACTTAAGCCACACTCCCTTTCTGGGACTCCCTTTGAGATACCTTAGTATTCTTTCTACCATATTCTAATGATGCCACAGCCCCCTTGAGAGATTTATGGCAATCGACAAGAGAACTCGAACTGAGTGAAGTTTGGCAACCGGTGCAAATGTCTCAGTGTAGTCTTCCCCGTAGACTTGTGTATACCCCTTACCCACCAGCCGAGCTTTGTACCTCTCTATCTCTCCTGTGCTCTTGTACTTAATCGTATAGACCCATCTACAGCCCACAATTTTCTTTTCCTTATGCAACTCCATCATGCTCCAAGTATTATTTCTAATCATTGAGGCAATTTCTTCTTCCATTGCCTCAACCCACACTTTGCTTTTACAAGCTTCTTCATAGGTTGCTGGTACTTGCTCATCAATTGCATTGAAAAATGCTTGATCCTTATCCGGTAAATGAATTGTAGAATAATAGGCTTCACTAGGATACCTTATGGTTGTAACGGCTAGATTTTCTTCTTGTGAGTAGTGTTGCTTAGTAGATAAGGGAGGGATGCTGTCGCCTATAGGATCAGGGTCAAAGCCTGCCGTACGCCCAGAACATCCCCTACTCACACTAAACAATGCCTCAGTCCTTGTGTTGTCTTGTTGAACCATAGATAGACCATTGAAGTAAAACCCTTGTATTTTTCCAATTTTCCGGATCAAATTTTCGCATCTGACTCCTTCTTAAGATAGGTTCTGGGGCTTGGGTTTCTTTACCCTCCTCATGCATCAGACCTTCCTCAGGGTCTATGGTCAATTCTTCTCCTTCTGGTTTATTTTTAATACCACTTGATTCTCCTATTAATCAAGCTTATCATCAAGGGAACTTAGGGAAGATGGTTGGATTTGGGTGTCCGTACAAGTCCGAACGGATCCGTACAAGTCCGTACAAGTCCGTACGGATCCGTACAAGGCCGTACAAGACCGTACAACCTTAGCGAGCCTCCGGAACATTTAAGGAAGCCTTCAAGAGTCTTCTAGAAGCTTGGAAATGTTTGGACCATGCACCAAGCCACTTGAGTGTCCAGGTGCATTGGCACCTTGTCCTTGGTCTTCCTTCTTATCCATTTGGTCAAGGAAGGGGCTGGAAACAGGCTGGCATGGTCAAGGACGCCCAAAGACTACACTCCTATTGGCTGGTTCAAATTAAAGTTAAACCTAGGTTCCCTTGTAATTCTCCTATAAATATGCTATGTATTTCACAAAGATCAATAAGAAATTCTTCTCTAATATTCTACTATGGTGTTTCTTCTAGTATATCTCAAAAGCTCTCATTTATAATCTCTAAAATCTAACATGGTATCAGAGCATTGATCTTGCTCCTATCTATTCTGCTTTATTCTTGGTTATTCTCCATCATTCTCCATCATTTATCCATCATTTCTCCATCAGTTCTTGTCATTTCTACTCATTCTCCACGTTTTTCTTCTTTATTTTCTCTTTTCTCATGCTGCTAGCTTCATTTCTCTCTGAGAGAAATTCCTCAAATCCATTGGTGCTGAGTTGAGAAAGTTGCTAGCTTTGTGATTTTCACTTCATTTTCTTCCTTTCACGTTGCTAGCCTCATTTCTCTCTGAGAGAAATTCCTCAAATCCATTGGTGCTGAGTTGAGAAAGTTGCTAGCTTTGTGATTAAACACCAAGAAAATCATGGAAAATCTAAAAACCATGATCATTCCGGTTACCCTCAAAGGGAATAATTACTTGCTGTAGGCAAGAACAACTAAGACTGCTTTGTGTGGAAGAGGTTTGTGGAGACACATTGAGATCACACAAAACCCTAAAGAAGACACACAAGATGAAGAAAATGAGACCAAGACCGAGGAGGAAATCAAATGGTTTCAAGAAGACCAAACGGTTTTGGGTCTCCTTCAAAACTCACTAGACCCATCAATCCTAGAGGCATACTCCTATTGTGACACTGCAAAGGAGCTTTGGGATACACTAAAGAATGTCTACGGGAACATCTCCAACTTGACCCGGGTCTTCGAAGTAAAAAGGGCAATCAACAATCTCAATCAAGAGGATCTAGAATTTACTCAACACTTTGGGAAATTTAGATCTCTTTGGGCTGAATTAGAGATGTTACGTCCAAGCACAAAGGATTTTTCAATCATTGAAGAAAGAAGAGAACAAGATAAGGTCTTCGGTTTGCTTCTCACACTCAATCCGGCGTTTAACGACCTCATAAAGCATATCTTAAGATCGGAGAAGCTCCCTAGACTTGATGAAGTTTGTGCACAAATTCAAAAGGAACAAGGGTCCTTTGGTCTCTTTAGTGGTAAACAAGAACTCCCAATGGCCAATAAGGGCAATTACCAACCAAATCAAGGCTACAAAGGCAAGAATAGGAAAACATGCGATCATTGCAAGAAGGATGGTCATACAAAGGAGGATTGCTGGATCCTTCATCCACATCTCAAGCCCAAAGATTGGCATCCAAGGGAATTCAAGCCAAGAAAGTTCCAAGCTCATCAAGCACAAGAAACGCCAAGCTCATCAAACTCAACAAAACAACCTCAAACCGAAAGCTTGAAGCAAGGAGATGAGATGGCCATGGTAGCATATTCAAATGACGTGGTGCGCAAGTCAGACTTAGAAGCACTCATTCGATCCATCGCCGCACTAAAGGAGTCCGGTATCACATACTTTGCTACTAAACCTAATAAGACTAGCACTTCTCTTGTTATTGATTCTGGAGCTTCTCATCACATGATTAGTAATCCAAATTTGATTAGTAACATTAAAACTGCTAGTGGAAATGTAGTGATTGCTAATGGTGATAGGATACCGGTTAAAGGAATAGGAAGTTTAAAACTATTTGACAAAGAATCTCAAGCTTTCTACATGCCATCTTTCACTTCGAATCTTGTATCGGTTAAGAGAGCTACTACTGATCTTGATGCTTATGCTATCTTTGGGCCTAATAGTTTCTATTTTCAGGATATTAAAACCGGAAGGGTTCTTGGAGAAGGAAACACAAAAGGAGACTTATACATCTTAGAAGATTCTTAAAGCAATCCTACTTTATCAAGTTTTAATTCATGCATAGCTAGTAGTTCTAATGCAATATGGCACGCTAGATTGGGACATCCTCACTCGCGTGCCTTGCAAATAATATTGCCTAATATTTCGTTTAATAACTCGGTTTGTGAGTCTTGTATTTTAGGAAAACATTGTAAAAGTGTATTTCCTAAGTCCTCTACCATATATGAAAAATGTTTTGATTTGGTCCACTCGGATGTATGGACTTCCCCATGTTTATCAAGAGATAATAATAAGTACTTTGTGACATTCATTGATGAAAAGTCGAAATACACTTGGATCACCTTAATGCCATCTAAAGATAGAGTATTTGACGCTTTCATTAATTTTCAGAACTACATTACTAATCAATTCAAAACAAATGTTAAGGTACTTCGAACGGATAATGGAGGGGAATATACAAGCCACAAATTCAAAGAACACCTAGCTAAGCATGGAATAATCCACCAAACGAGCTGCCCATACACACCTCAACAAAATGGTGTAGCTGAAAGAAAGAATAGACATCTCATGGAAGTAGCTAGAGCTATGATGTTCCATTCCAACTTGCCAAGAAACTTCTGGGGAGATGCAGTCATGACGGCTTGCTATCTTATCAACCGAATTCCAACAAGAGTCCTAAAGGACGTCTCTCCCTTTGAAGTTTTAAATCACAATAAACCCTATATCAATCACTTACGAGTTCTTGGGTGTTTGTGTTTTGTATTTGTCCCAGGTACTCAGAGGGACAAACTAGAAGCCAAAAGCACAAGATGTGTATTCATAGGCTATTCTACCACTCAAAAGGGGTATAAGTGCTATGACCCCATCCGGAAGTGTACCCTGGTTTCAAGAGACGTGAAGTTCATAGAAAACCAAGGGTACTTTGACAAGAAACAAAATTGGGATAGCGTTAAAGACCTAGCCCGTTCTCCTTCAGATAGAACCACCAGCTTAGAGTTCTTACTCAATCATTTGGGAAATCCGGCTCCAAGAGACTCTCATCAAGAGCAACCAGATCATCAGCCACAAGAAGGACCAAATTCTGAAAATAACAGTGAAGAAGAAGCAAACAACTTGGATAATGGTAATCAAGACCAAGCTCATCATGAAGAAGAATCCACTGGAGGAATGGAGCCAATGGTTAGTCAAGACCATGAGAGTAAAGAAATTAGTGCTCCTCAGCTTAGAAGAAGTACAAGGCTGAAGTATGGACCAGATCATTGGAAACAAACAAGGGTCTATTACAACAGCCAAGCTGTGGCTCATCCTCTCCAAGCGGTTTGTTCTCTTGCCCTCTTGCCATCAGAACACAAAGCATTCCTTGGAAAGATTGATCAACACCAAATTCCGAGCTCCTATGAAGAAGCAAAAAAACACAAAGAATGGTTAGCTGCTGTGGATGCTGAGATAGGGGCAATGGATAAGAATCATACTTGGGATGAAACTGAGCTTCCAAAGGGAAAGAAGGCAGTAAGTTCCAAGTGGGTATTTACAATCAAATATCAATCTAATGGGGAGATTGAGCGGTACAAAGCCAGATTATTAGCCAGAGGTTTCACCCAGACATATGGAGCTGATTATACCGATACTTTTGCGCCAGTGGCAAAGCTTCACACAGTTAGGGTCATCTTGTCCTTAGCCACAAATCTATCATGGGATCTATGGCAAATGGACGTGAAGAACGCCTTTCTTCAAGGAGAATTGGAAGAAGAAGTGTACATGACTCCAACACCTGGATTAGAACACTCAATCAGCCCCGGAAAAGTCCTAAGGTTAAGAAAGGCAATTTATGGTCTAAAGCAATCACCAAGGGGCTGGTATCATAAACTGAGCTTCACTCTTGTTGCTCAAGGATTTAGCCGGTCAGAAGCCGACCATACCTTGTTCACTCACCAGAGCTCCCGTGGGCTTATTGTGGTATTGGTTTATGTGGATGACTTGATCATCTCAGGTAGTGATCAAGTTGGGATTCAAGAAACCAAATCCTTCCTTAAGTCTGTTTTTGATATCAAGGACTTGGGAGAGCTTAAGTATTTCCTAGGGATAGAGATATGCCGATCCTCGGAAGGCCTATTTCTATCACAAAGGAAATATTCTCTTGATTTATTGCAGGAGACAAGAAAGCTAGGATCCAAACCAGCGAAGACCCCACTTGAAGATGGCTACAAGGTCAAGAGAAAGGGGGAGAAAGAAGATGATCCGCTTGACAAGCCATTTGAAGACCCAGCACAATATAGGCGCCTAGTTGGTAAGCTCATCTATTTGACTATTACACGGCCTGACTTATGTTTTGTTGTGAATCAGGTTAGCCAACATATGAAGGAACCAACCGTGCATCATTGGAACATGGTGGAAAGAATATTGAGATACATCAAAGGTTCACCTGGCCAAGGAATTTGGATGGGGAAAAATGGCAACACTGAGATAGTTGGATACTGCGATGCGGACTATGCGGGAGACACTATGGATAGGAAGTCTACAACTGGCTACTGTACTTTCATTGGAGGCAATCTAGTAACTTGGAAGTCTAAGAAGCAGAAGGTTGTGTCATGCTCAAGTGCGGAGTCAGAATATAGAGCAATGAGGAAGCTGACAAATGAATTAGTTTGGTTGAAGGCTCTTCTCAAGGATCTTGGCATAGAAACTTCAAGTCCCATCACAATGCATTGTGACAATCAGGCAGCCATTCATATAGCAACCAATCCAGTATTTCACGAGAGGACCAAGCACATTGAGATTGACTGCCACAAAGTTAGAGAGAAGATCATAGAAGGAGTGATACTTCCATGTTACACCAAGAGTGAAGACCAGTTGGCTGACATCTTCACCAAGGCTGCTAGCCTCAAAGTTTGCAACCACATCCACAGCAAACTTGGGTTAGTAGACCTTACTCATCCTTGATAATACTTGCCTGTTCCGGGAAGACCACACTCTTTTTCCCTTACCAAGGTTTTGTCCCACTGGGTTTTCCTTGGTAAGGTTTTTAATGAGGTGGTAGTCCTGGTTCCCAAACTTAGCCTTCATTCCAACACTCCGGCTAAGTTTGAGGGGGAGTATTAATCAAGCTTATCATCAAGGGAGCTTAGGGAAGATGGTTGGATTTGGGTGTCCGTACAAGTCCGTACGGATCCGTACAAGTCCGTACAAGTCCGTACGGATCCGTACAAGGCCGTACAAGACCGTACAACCTTAGCGAGCCTTCGGAACATTTAAGGAAGCCTTCGAGAGTCTTCTAGAAGCTTGGAAACGTTTGGACCATGCACCAAGCCACTTGAGTGTCCAGGTGCATTGGCACCTTGTCCTTGGTCTTCCTTCTTATCCATTTGGTCAAGGAAGGGGCTGGAAACAGGCTGGCATGGTCAAGGACGCCCAAAGACTACACTCCTATTGGCTGGTTCAAATTAAAGTTAAACCTAGGTTCCCTTGTAATTCTCCTATAAATATGCTATGTATTTCACAAAGATCAATAAGAAATTCTTCTCTAATATTCTACTATGGTGTTTCTTCTAGTTTATCTCAAAAGCTCTCATTTATAATCTCTAAAATCTAACATCTCCGAGAGCTGAATCACTTTCCTCGGAGATTTGAGACTCGTTTCTGTCTTCCTTTACTTCATCTTCCCTCCTATTAGAAGAAGTTTCCAAGTCATCCGTGCCTCTTCTATGTCCATCTTCACTCACTAAAATGCTCCTTAATACTTGTGCCCTATCCAGACTTGAACTAACAATCTCCTCAAGGTCTTTCCAACTCTCACTTTGAAAATATCCATTCTCCTCTTCAAATTGGACTTCTCTTGATACATGAATCCTGTTAGTTTCTGGATTATAACACTTATACCCTTTTTGGGTACTTGAGTATCCAACAAAGACACATCTCATACTTTTAGGCTCCACCTTGCTTCTTTGTGACTCGGAGAGAAGCACATAACACTTACTTCCAAATACTCGAAGATGGTTGATGTTAGGCTTTACTCCATTAAGCACCTCATATAGAGACTTTTTGTTTAGGTTTGGTGTTGGTAACCGACTGATGACATAACAAGCTGTCATTATGGCATCTCCCCAAAAGCTTTTTGGAACTTTCCGATCAAACAGCATGCTTCTAGCTACTTCCAACAAATGCCTATTCTTCCTTTCCGATACTCCGTTTTGCTGAGGAGTATAAGCACATGAGGTTTGGTGCACTATTCCCTTTTCTTGCATAAAATTCTTGAACAGATTACTTAGGTATTCTCCCCCATTATCACTTCTTAGAATTTTGATCTTGGTTCCAAATTGTTGAGAATATGGATGAGAAGGCATACATGGGAAGTAGCAATGCGAGTTCACATAATAACAAAGGCAAAGAGCTGGAGTGCATAGCAAGTATCTGGGAACTTGGCGAATACTCTAAGACTAAGGGAGAAGTGCCGTATGCAACAAGTAAAGAAAAGAGTGGAGCTGATGATTTAATGAGTGGCAAAACTAGACATTGGGATGTAACTAGAAGGAAGGATTCTTGGTTGAATTCTAAGCAGATCAAAGGGTTGAAAAACCAAGAAAAAGCACATGAGGAGCCATTGGGTAAAGGCAAGCTCCATGCTCCTCACCCAAAGAAGAAACACGCCCAGGCCTTGATCTTAGCATGTTTAACCATTTTAGGAAGTTAAGGGTGTTAGTCCTTTAACCATTGTAAATTCCTGTGTCTTGTTTTTTGAATTTTTTCTCTTACATATATGCAATGTAAACCGAGCTCAATTGATATAATAACAAGAAAAAATATTCCAGAAATCTCTCTCAGCCATCTTCAATCTCATTGAGTTCTTGATATTTTCTAATTCTAGTTTATTCTCCTTAAAATCAACATGGTATCAGAGCATGTTTAGAGATCCTTGAAAATCTTCTAAACTGTTTCTTTCTCATCTAAAAGTTTCTCTCTCAGATTTTTTCTTGTTCCCTTATTTCTCTCCATATTCTCAAGCTGGTTGTTGAAGATAAGAAAGAAAACCTATGGAGATGCAGAAACAAGTTGTACTGCCGGTTGTCTTCAAAGGGAGCAACTACTTGCTGTGGTCAAGGACTACAAGAACTGCTCTAAGAAGCAGAGGTCTATGGAGTTATGTGGAAACTCCAGAGGAGGTAGCTAGAGAAGGAGCAGCGGGTGATGGCGTTGTGAAGGGGCAGAAGTGGGAGCAAGAAGACCAACAAGTTCTTGCAGTGCTCCAGAGCTCTCTAGAGCCATCAATACTCGCTGCTTACTCCTACTGTGAGACAGCCAAGGAGCTGTGGGACACACTCAAAGGAGTGTATGGAGACATCTCAAACATTTCTAGGATTTTTGAGGTGAAGAAAGCGTTGAATGACCTTCAGCAAGATGGAAAGGCATTCAAGGATCTATTTGGGGTATTTAGAGGCTTATGGGCAGAGCTTGAGATGCTCAGGCCAGCAACAAATGACCCCAAGGAATTGAATGAGAGGAGGGAACAGGACCAGGTGTTTGGGCTACTACTCACGTTAAATGAGTCCTACAAGAGCCTCATTCAACACATCCTTCGCTTTGACAAGCTTCCAACGCTGAATGAAGTCTGTCAACAGATCCAAAAGGAGGAAGGGTCTAGGGGCTTGTTCAAAGCATCAAGCGAAATGGCACATGCTGCACATAGGAGCCAACTCTATGGAGAAAGAAGGAGTCTGGAATGTGAGCATTGAAAGATGAAAGGACATACTAAGAAAAAATGTTGGACCTTGTACCCACATTTAAAGCCAGCTAGGCTAAGGGGAAATGGCCAAGGAAGTAGTCAAGGACCAAGGAACTTTGCTGGAGTAGCAAACGTGGAAAATGACAACTTGGTGAGGAAAAGCGACCTGGAAGCTCTCATCAAGAGTATTGCTAAGCTAGCTGAGTCTGGTAAGGTTTTCTTTACCTCTAAAGCTAGGGAGAAGGTGATAATAGATTCTGGAGCAAGTCATAACATGATTTGTAATGCCAAGCTGTTAACAAATATTAAGCCTTGTGAAGGAAATGTTAAAGTTGCAAATGGAAAAGAGGTTCAAATAGAAGGAATTGGAGACCTAAAAGTGTTTAGGAAAAATACTAAGGCCTTATACATTCCGGAATTCACATCTAACTTACTCTCGGTATATAAAGCAACTAAGGATCTAGATTGCAAAGTTATTTTTGGATCTAATGATGTTGAGTTTCAGGATAATGAGACTAAGGAAGTAATCGGAGTAGGGAATGTGGAAGGTGGTTTGTATTTGCTGAATAAAGAAGATGGAGTGATGGAGTCGTTTGCGGTTAGTCTGGTTGGTTCAAGCCCTTTATGGCACTCACGCCTTGGTCATCCAAGTCACAAGGTGCTCAGCATGGTCCTGCCCAACCTCACCTTACCTAATAAGGAGTGTGAAGCATGTGTCTTAGGGAAGCATTGTAGGAAAGTGTTTCCGGAATCTACTACTGTGTATGAGAAGTGTTTTGAGTTGATACATTCTGATGTGTGGTCAGCCCCCTGTACTTCAAAAGATCAATATAAGTATTTCGTGTCTTTCATTGATCAAAGGTCAAAGTACACTTGGGTAACTCTAATGAGCTCTAAGGATCAAGTATTTGAATCATTTCAAAAATTCTACAATTATACACTGAATCAGTTTGGTACAAAGATCAAGATCCTTAGGAGTGATAATGGTGGAGAGTATATGAGTAATAGATTCAAGAAGTTGCTGGATGACAATGGGATAATTCACCAGACTTCTTGTGCATACACACCTCAGCAGAATGGAGTTTCCGAGAGAAAGAATAGACATTTGCTGGAGGTGGCTAGAAGTATGATGTTTGATAGAGGCGTGCCTAAGAGTTTTTGGGGAGATGCTGTGATGGCGGCATGCTATGTGATTAATCGTTTACCCACAGAAAGTCTGAGCCACAAGTCTCCATTTGAAATTTTGAATGGAGTAAAGCCAAGCATTGATCACCTAAGAGTTTTCGGGTGTAAATGCTATGCCTTTACCCCTGATGCACTAAGGAGTAAACTTGAGCCAAAAAGCATCAAATGTATTTTTGTGGGATACTCAAGCACTCAGAAGGGATACAAGTGTTTCCATCCAGAAACTAATAGGATATATGTGTCAAGAGAAGTGCGTTTTGATGAGAATTGTGGGTATTTTGAAGAAAAAAAATGGGAGGATTTAGATGACATTGTGAGCTCGGGCATAGACAGAGAGCGAGTGCTAAGAAGCATCTTGGAAGATGTCAATGGTTCGAATGGAGGTAATGATGAGCAAGGGATATCTCAGAATGAGCAAGGAGGTGAAGAGGAAGAAGAAGACAATGAGCAACTCTCATCGGATACAAGCTCACTACCAAGGGATTCCGAACTGGTTGAAGAATCAGAACTTGCAAGTGGTGAGGGGGAGTCTGAACATGAAGAAGTTGAGGTAACTCAAGAACCCCCTCTAAGAAGAAGCCAACGGATAAGGCATGGCCCGGAAAATTGGAAAAACACTAGGGTGTATTACAATGGATTAGCTACGGTTCAACAAGAGCATATAGGATCTGAGGTGAAGTCTATCGTAGGTGAGGGATGTTCTGGGCGTACGGCAGACTTTGATTCTGAACCTATAGGCGACAGCATCCCTCCCTTACCAAGTAGATCATGTACTTCAAAGAGAAGAAAATTAACCGTAAGTGACATAAAATATCCTATTGAAGCATATAGTTCAGTGTCCTATTTAGGTGCTGAGCAGCAAGCTTACCTCACCAAGATTGATGAACATCAAGTCCCAGCATCATATGAGGAAGCATGTAGAGACGAGAGATGGGTTAAAGCCATGGAAGAAGAGATCAGTTCTATGGTGAGAAACAATACATGGAATTTGACTGAGCTGCCAAGAGGGAAGAAGCTAGTGGGATGTAGATGGGTTTATACTATCAAGTATAAAAGCAATGGTGAAGTCGAGAGATACAAAGCGAGACTAGTGGCAAAGGGATACACACAAGTCTATGGAGAAGATTATACAGAAACTTTTGCTCTGGTGGCAAAATTGCATTCGGTAAGGGTTCTCCTATCCATTGCGGTTAACTTGTCATGGGAGTTATGGCAAATGGATATAAAAAATGCCTTTTTACAAGGAGACCTAGAAGAGGAAGTCTTTATGGCTCTTCCACAAGGATATGGTACAGGTACAAATCAGGTCTGTGAATTGAAGAAAGCTATTTATGGTTTGAAACAATCCCCGAGGGCCTGGTACCAAAGACTGAGCAGATGCTTGCTGGAGAAGGAATTTGTGAAGTCGGAAGCTGATCATACTCTATTCACCAAGAGGAATAAAGACGAGCTAGTGGCTGTTCTTATCTATGTAGATGATATCATCATCACCAGAAATGATGTTGAAGGAGTTAAAAGTATTAATCAAGCTTATCATCAAGGGAGCTTAGGGAAGATGGTTGGATTTGGGTGTCCGTACAAGTCCGTACGGATCCGTACAAGTCCGTACAAGTCCGTACGGATCCGTACAAGGCCGTACAAGACCGTACAACCTTAGCGAGCCTCCAGAACATTTGAGGAAGCCTTCGAGAGTCTTCTAGAAGCTTGGAAACGTTTGGACCATGCACCAAGCCACTTGAGTGTCCAGGTGCATTGGCACCTTGTCCTTGGTCTTCCTTCTTATCCATTTGGTCAAGGAAGGGGCTGGAAACAGGCTGGCATGGTCAAGGACGCCCAAAGACTACACTCCTATTGGCTGGTTCAAATTAAAGTTAAACCTAGGTTCCCTTGTAATTCTCCTATAAATATGCTATGTATTTCACAAAGATCAATAAGAAATTCTTCTCTAATATTCTACTATGGTGTTTCTTCTATTTTATCTCAAAAGCTCTCATTTATAATCTCTAAAATCTAACATGGTATCAGAGCATTGATCTTGCTCCTATCTATTCTGCTTTATTCTTGGTTATTCTCCATCATTCTCCATCATTCTCCATCATTTCTCCATCATTTCTCCATCATTTCTCCATCAGTTCTTGTCATTTCTACTCATTCTCCACGTTTTTCTTCTTTATTTTCTCTTTTCTCACGCTGCTAGCTTCATTTCTCTCTGAGAGAAATTCCTCAAATCCATTGGTGCTGAGTTGAGAAAGTTGCTAGCTTTGTGATTTTCACTTCATTTTCTTCCTTTCACGTTGCTAGCCTCATTTCTCTCTGAGAGAAATTCCTCAAATCCATTGGTGCTGAGTTGAGAAAGTTGCTAGCTTTGTGATTAAACACCAAGAAAATCATGGAAAATCTAAAAACCATGATCATTCCGGTTACCCTCAAAGGGAATAATTACTTGCTGTGGGCAAGAACAACTAAGACTGCTTTGTGTGGAAGAGGTTTGTGGAGACACATTGAGATCACACAAAACCCTAAAGAAGACACACAAGATGAAGAAAATGAGATCAAGACCGAGGAGGAAATCAAATGGTTTCAAGAAGACCAAACGGTTTTGGGTCTCCTTCAAAACTCACTAGACCCATCAATCCTAGAGGCATACTCCTATTGTGACACTGCAAAGGAGCTTTGGGATACACTAAAGAATATCTACGGGAACATCTCCAACTTGACCCGGGTCTTCGAAGTAAAAAGGGCAATCAACAATCTCAATCAAGAGGATCTAGAATTTACTCAACACTTTGGGAAATTTAGATCTCTTTGGGCTGAATTAGAGATGTTACGTCCAAGCACAAAGGATTTTTCAATCATTGAAGAAAGAAGAGAACAAGATAAGGTCTTCGGTTTGCTTCCCACACTCAATCCGGCGTTTAACGACCTCATAAAGCATATCTTAAGATCGGAGAAGCTCCCTAGACTTGATGAAGTTTGTGCACAAATTCAAAAGGAACAAGGGTCCTTTGGTCTCTTTAGTGGTAAACAAGAACTCCCAATGGCCAATAAGGGCAATTACCAACCAAATCAAGGCTACAAAGGCAAGAATAGGAAAACATGCGATCATTGCAAAAAGGATGGTCATACAAAGGAGGATTGCTGGATCCTTCATCCACATCTCAAGCCCAAAGATTGGCATCCAAGGGAATTCAAGCCAAGAAAGTTCCAAGCTCATCAAGCACAAGAAACGCCAAGCTCATCAAACTCAACAAAACAACCTCAAACCGAAAGCTTGAAGCAAGGAGATGAGATGGCCATGGTAGCATATTCAAATGACGTGGTGCGCAAGTCAGACTTAGAAGCACTCATTCGATCCATCGCCGCACTAAAGGAGTCCGGTATCACATACTTTGCTACTAAACCTAATAAGACTAGCACTTCTCTTGTTATTGATTCTGGAGCTTCTCATCACATGATTAGTAATCCAAATTTGATTAGTAACATTAAAACTGCTAGTGGAAATGTAGTGATTGCTAATGGTGATAGGATACCGGTTAAAGGAATAGGAAGTTTAAAACTATTTGACAAAGAATCTCAAGCTTTCTACATGCCATCTTTCACTTCGAATCTTGTATCGGTTAAGAGAGCTACTACTGATCTTGATGCTTATGCTATCTTTGGGCCTAATAGTTTCCATTTTCAGGATATTAAAACCGGAAGGGTTCTTGGAGAAGGAAACACAAAAGGAGACTTATACATCTTAGAAGATTCTTCAAGCAATCCTACTTTATCAAGTTTTAATTCATGCATAGCTAGTAGTTCTAATGCAATATGGCACGCTAGATTGGGACATCCTCACTCGCGTGCCTTGGAAATAATATTGCCTAATATTTCGTTTAATAACTCGGTTTGTGAGTCTTATATTTTAGGAAAACATTGTAAAAGTGTATTTCCTAAGTCCTCTACCATATATGAAAAATGTTTTGATTTGGTCCACTCGGATGTATGGACTTCCCCATGTTTATCAAGAGATAATAATAAGTACTTTGTGACATTCATTGATGAAAAGTCGAAATACACTTGGATCACCTTAATGCCATCTAAAGATAGAGTATTTGACGCTTTCATTAATTTTCAGAACTACATTACTAATCAATTCAAAACAAATGTTAAGGTACTTCGAACGGATAATGGAGGGGAATATACAAGCCACAAATTCAAAGAACACCTAGCTAAGCATGGAATAATCCACCAAACGAGCTGCCCATACACACCTCAACAAAATGGTGTAGCTGAAAGAAAGAATAGACATCTCATGGAAGTAGCTAGAGCTATGATGTTCCATTCCAACTTGCCAAGAAACTTCTGGGGAGATGCAGTCATGACGGCTTGCTATCTTATCAACCAAATTCCAACAAGAGTCCTAAAGGACGTCTCTCCCTTTGAAGTTTTAAATCACAATAAACCCTATATCAATCACTTACGAGTTCTTGGTGTTGAATTTGCGGAATAGAAGATTAGAGAGTTTGAGAGTGCTTGAAAGAGAAACAATAGAATGAGAGATAAAGAGAAGTTTCCATTAGAATTGAGTGAGTGTTACAAAGGGTGTACAACATGTATATATAGAGGAGAGCCACGAAATTAGGAGGTGAAGAAGGGTTTCACAACATTCAATTTCCCTCCAATCTCTTATTTGAAATTCAAACACATCTCCTTCCTTTTCACACTTCCCGAGACACCCACTTGTGCACCCAAAGTCTTCACCCTTCTAGAAGACTTCTTAATGGGCTTGCATATGTTGAATAAGGCCTCTTCTCTTCTTTGGGTCTTAAGCTAATGTGTTCTCTCATTATTCAACACTCCCCCTCAAGCTTAACCGTAGAGAAATCAAAGGTTAAGCTTGGAACCATGATGACCCACCTCATTAAAAACCTTAGTATGGAAAACCTCATGGGACAAAACCATACTAAGGGAAAAAGAGTGTGGACTCCATGGCTAAGGAAATCACGGCCGAGACATATCTATGAGTCCAAGCTTTGAATGGATGAACTCACACACTTTTAAACTCGCTGCCTTGGTAAAAATGTCTGCCAATTGTTCTGAACTCCTTGTAAAGCATGGAAGAATGACCCTTTTCTCCACCATCTCTCGCACCTTGTGACAATCCACTTCAATATGCTTTGTCCTCTCATGGAACACTGAGTTGGACGCAATGTGAATAGCAGCTTGGTTGTCACAATGCATTGTGATTGGATCTGCCGATTCAATGCCCAAATCCTTGAGAAGAGCTTTCAGCCATGTTAGCTCATTTGTGAGCTTCCTCATTGCTCTATACTCAGCTTCAGCACTTGAACATGACACAACCTTTTGTTTCTTGCTCTTCCAAGTGACCAGGTTACCTCCAATGAATGTGCAATACCCAGTGGTGGATCTTCTATCCGTTTTGTCTCCAGCCCAGTCAGCATCACAATAACCCACAATTTCTGTGTTTTTGTTGCAATCCATCCAAATGCCTTGACCTGGAGCTCCTTTGAGATATTTGAGGATCCGATCCACCATGTTCCAATGATGCACTTTTGGAGCTTGCATATGTTGGCTCACCTGGTTCACAGCAAAACACAAATCAGGACGAGTTATGGTAAGATAAATCAACTTACCAACCATTCTCCGATATTGCTTGACATCTTCAAAAGGTTTATCTTCAAGCTCCCCCTCTCGTATGACTTTGTATCCTTCTTCTAAGGGAGTTTTTGCTGGTTTGGCTCCTAGCTTTCCTGCCCCAGCCAATAGATCAAGAGTGTACTTCCTTTGGGATAAGAAGAGTCCTTCATTGGACCTATAGACTTCAATCCCTAGAAAATATTTCAACTCTCCAAGATCTTTAATATCAAATACAGATTTTAAATATGCTTTTGTATCTTTAATACCTACCTTGTCATTCCCAGAGATGATAATATCATCCACATAAATGAGAATGACTACAATACCTTCTTGGCTTTGCAAGGTGAAAAGTGTATGATCTGCCTCGGACTTCTTGAAGCCTTTACTCTTGAGTGTTGTACTCAACTTGTGGTACCATGCTCGAGGAGATTGCTTCAGTCCATAGATTGCTTTCTTGAGTCTCAACACCTTTCCTGGTGCAATTGAGTCCTCCAAGCCTGGTGGTGGAGTCATGTAGACTTCATCCTCTAGTTCCCCTTGCAAGAATGCATTCTTGACGTCCATCTGCCAAAGATCCCATTTCAAGTTAGTAGCTAAGGATAAAATAACTCTTACCGTATGAAGTTTTGCCACAGGTGCAAATGTGTCAAGGTAGTCCTCTCCATAGGTTTGAGTGAATCCTCTAGCCACCAGCCTAGCCTTGTAACGCTCTATTTCTCCATCACTTCTATACTTGATAGTGAAGATCCATCTAGAGCTTACGGCCTTCTTCCCTTTTGGTAGTTCAGCTTCATCCCAAGTGTGGTTGATTTCCATAGCTTTCTTTTCTTCACCAATAGCATCTCTCCATACTTTAAGCTCCTTGGCTTCTTCATAGGTTGTTGGAATCTCAGCTTCATCTAACTTGCCCATGTAGGCTTGATGTTCCAATGGGAAATGAGCTAGAGTGCAAACAGCTTGAATGGGATGAGCAACTGCCTTGTTGTTGTAGTACACTCGGGTTTGCTTCCAATGTTCTGGTCCAAACCTTTGTCTTGTACTTCTCCTTAAACCCCCTTCTTGATATTGAACTTGAGGTTCTGGCCCTTCAAAGTCAGAATCTGAGGTTTGAGCTTCTTCTTGACTTTCCGGACTCTCTTCACTTTGATCATGAACCGCTTCATTGCGAACTTCTGATTCATTTTGATCATGAATTGTTGAGTCTTGTTGAGCCACTACTGGATCCTCTTGTTTATTGCCTCCCTCAGGATCAAAGGGTATAGTTTCTTCATTTGATTGAGATGTGCTTGTACTAGCTTCTGGCTGATGTAATCCAAGGTTCTCCAAGATTTTTCTCAAATTGCTAGCTCGGTCTGATGATGAGGATGATAGATTCTCCAATTCTTTCCAGTTCTTCTCATCATAGAACCCTTTCGTTTCAACAAACTTCACGTCCCTTGAGACTAGAATCTTCCTTGTTTCCGGAACAAAGCATTTGTAACCTTTTTGTGTTGTGGAGTATCCAATGAACATGCTCTTCACACTTTTAGCTTCCAACTTGTTTCTTTGTTCTCCTGGGATTAATACAAAACAAACACACGTAAGTGGTTAATGGCGGGTTTAGAGTTGTTTAATACCTCAAATGGAGAGTGATCATCCAAAATTTTTGTTGGCATTCGGTTGATCAAATAGCATGCTGAAACCACAGCATCTCCCCAAAATCTCTTGGGAACACTTGTGTGGAACATCATAGACCGGGCCACTTCCATTAAGTGCCTATTCTTTCTTTCAGCAACTCCATTTTGCTGAGGAGTGTATGGGCAGCTGGTTTGATGGACTATCCCATGGTTTGCTAAGTGTTGTTTGAAGGCATGGCTTGTGTACTCTCCACCATTATCTGATCTAAAAATTTTAATCTTGGCATTATAATGGTTAGTCACATATGCTTGAAAATTTCTAAATGCTTCTAGAACTCTATCTTTGGATGGAAGAAGTGTTAGCCATGTATATTTTGATTTTTCATCTATAAAGGTGACAAAGTATTTATGATGTTCTCTAGATTCACATGGTGAGGTCCAAACATCAGAATGAATTAAATCAAAACACTTTTCATAGATAGTTGGAGACTTGGAAAACACAGATTTACAATGTTTGCCAAGTATACAAGCTTCACATTCATCATTTTTGAAAGAAATCCTAGGCAACAATAGTTCTAATGCTCTAGAGTGCGGATGACCTAGCCTTGCATGCCAAATTGAACTACTAACATTAGAAACATTCAGACTAAAACTACAAAATAAATTGGAGTCCGGCTTGTTATTTTCAAGAACATACAGCTCCTCCTTTGCTACTCCTTTTCCGAGTAGTTTCATGGTCTCAATATCCTGAAAGTGTACATCATTAGGACCAAATATAGCATAACAATTCAAATCAGATGTAACTTTCTTTACGGATAACAAATTTGAAGTAAACTTAGGCATGTAGAAAGCATTTGAATCTTTTCCAAATAACCTAAGATTTCCTACTCCATCAATTGGAATACTATCTCCATTTGCTATAATGACATTACCTACAGCCGGTTTTATGTTATTCATTAGATGTGCATCACTTATCATATGATGTGATGCACCAGAATCTACAATCAAAGGCTTTGAAATGTTTTGAGCATGAAGAGAGTTTCCAGAAACCATACCAGACCTACCAGCCTCTTTCAAGGCTTTGATGAGAGCTTCCAAATCTGATTTCCTCACAAATTCAGATTCTTGTTGATATGGCACCAAAGCTCTCATTTCTCCTTCTTCAGCCCTCTTGGATGTCCCAGCCTGATTCCCAGCCACTTCTTGGGAGACATTAGCTCTTGGTTCCTTCCACCAGCTTGGTTTTAGATGAGGATGGAGCTTCCAGCATTTTTCCTTTGTGTGCCCCTCTTTCTTGCAATGCTCACAAATTGCATTTGATCCCACTTTCTTGTTCTGGTTTGATCCCAACGGTTTGTAAAATCCTTTGTTGGCGTCTCCCAGCTCTACTTTGTTAGCCATAACCAGCTCACCCTTTCCCCCAAATAGACCATGAGATCCTTGCTCCTTTTGTATCTTGGAGCACACTTCATCTAGGCTGGGGAGATTGTCTGCCCTAAGGAGGTGCTTAATGAGATCCTTGTAAGTTGGATTTAAGGTCAATAGCAGACCAAAGACCTTGTCTTGTTCGCGCCTCTCATTTAACACCAAAGGATCAATCGTGCTTGGTCTTAACATTTCTAGTTCAGCCCACAATGATCTGAATTTGCCAAAGTGCTTTGTAAACTCCAAATCTTCTTGGCTTAGATCATTAATAGCCTTCTTGACTTCATAGATTCTGCTCAAGTTTGAAGTATTCCCATACACGGTTTGAAGAGTATCCCACAATTCCTTTGCATTTTCACAGTAGGAGTAGGCTTCAAGGATGGATGCTTCAAGAGAGTTCTGGATGATTCCGAGCACCATTTGGTCCTCTTGGAACCACTTATCTTCATAATTACCGATGACTTCTTCTCCATCTTTTGGATCTTGGCCTTTCAAGACATGGCTCCAAAGCCCACGACCACATAGGGCTGTTCTTATCATTCTTGACCACAGCAAATAGTTGACACCCTTCAAGATGACTGGAATAACAATTGGTTTAGAATTTTCCATGGTGTTTCAAGATTTATTCACCGGATAATTCTATTAACCAGAGGATTAAGAGATTTTCTCAAGAAAATATTAGAGAAGCTTCAAGAAATACACTTTTCCAGCCTTTTCACAACTCAAGAGTCAATGACTTTGAGGACTAAGTCTCAGAGTGAAAAAGGATTGACAAAGAGTATTCCCAGAATTTTAGAGTGAAAAAGAAAATTTTAGAGAACCTTCAAGAAATACACTTTTTCAGCCTTTTCACAACTCAAGAGTCAATGACTTTGAGGACTAAGTCTCAGAGTGAAAAAGGATTGACAAAGAGTATTCCCAGAATTTTAAAGGAAGAGATTTGAAAATGGGATAACAAGAGCTTGATTTAGTTAAGAACCTTGCTCTGATACCATGTTGAATTTGCGGAATAGAAGATTAGAGAGTTTGAGAGTGCTTGAAAGAGAAACAATAGAATGAGAGATAAAGAGAAGTTTCCATTAGAATTGAGTGAGTGTTACAAAGGGTGTACAACATGTATATATAGAGGAGAGCCACGAAATTAGGAGGTGAAGAAGGGTTTCACAACATTCAATTTCCCTCCAATCTCTTATTTGAAATTCAAACACATCTCCTTCCTTTTCACACTTCCCGAGACACCCACTTGTGCACCCAAAGTCTTCACCCTTCTAGAAGACTTCTTAATGGGCTTGCATATGTTGAATAAGGCCTCTTCTCTTCTTTGGGTCTTAAGCTAATGTGTTCTCTCATTATTCAACACTTGGGTGTTTGTGTTTTGTATTTGTCCCAGGTACTCAGAGGGACAAACTAGAAGCCAAAAGCACAAGATGTGTATTCATAGGCTATTCTACCACTCAAAAGGGGTATAAGTGCTATGACCCCATCCGGAAGTGTACCCTGGTTTCAAGAGACGTGAAGTTCATAGAAAACCAAGGGTACTTTGACAAGAAACAAAATTGGGATAGCGTTAAAGACCTAGCCCGTTCTCCTTCAGATAGAACCGCCAGCTTAGAGTTCTTACTCAATCATTTGGGAAATCCGGCTCCAAGAGACTCTCATCAAGAGCAACCAGATCATCAGCCACAAGAAGGACCAAATTCTGAAAATAACAGTGAAGAAGAAGCAAACAACTTGGATAATGGTAATCAAGACCAAGCTCATCATGAAGAAGAATCCACTGGAGGAATGGAGCCAATGGTTAGTCAAGACCATGAGAGTAAAGAAATTAGTGCTCCTCAGCTTAGAAGAAGTACAAGGCTGAAGTATGGACCAGATCATTGGAAACAAACAAGGGTCTATTACAACAGCCAAGTCGTGGCTCATCCTCTCCAAGCGGTTTGTTCTCTTGCCCTCTTGCCATCAGAACACAAAGCATTCCTTGGAAAGATTGATTAACACCAAATTCCGAGCTCCTATGAAGAAGCAAAAGAACACAAAGAATGGTTAGCTGTTGTGGATGCTGAGATAGGGGCAATGGATAAGAATCATACTTGGGATGAAACTGAGCATCCAAAGGGAAAGAAGGCAGTAAGTTCCAAGTGGGTATTTACAATCAAATATCAATCTAATGGGGAGATTGAGCGGTACAAAGCCAGATTATTAGCCAGAGGTTTCACCCAGACATATGGAGCTGATTATACCGATACTTTTGCGCCAGTGGCAAAGCTTCACACAGTTAGGGTCATCTTGTCCTTAGCCACAAATCTATCATGGGATCTATGGCAAATGGACGTGAAGAACGCCTTTCTTCAAGGAGAATTGGAAGAAGAAGTGTACATGACTCCAACACCTGGATTAGAACACTCAATCAGCCCCGGAAACGTCCTAAGGTTAAGAAAGGCAATTTATGGTCTAAAGCAATCACCAAGGGGCTGGTATCATAAACTGAGCTTCACTCTTGTTGCTCAAGGATTTAGCCGGTCAGAAGCCGACCATACCTTGTTCACTCACCAGAGCTCCCGTGGGCTTATTGTGGTATTGGTTTATGTGGATGACTTGATCATCTCAGGTAGTGATCAAGTTGGGATTCAAGAAACCAAATCCTTCCTTAAGTCTGTTTTTGATATCAAGGACTTGGGAGAGCTTAAGTATTTCCTAGGGATAGAGATATGCCGATCCTCGGAAGGCCTATTTCTATCACAAAGGAAATATTCTCTTGATTTATTGCAGGAGACAAGAAAGCTAGGATCCAAACCAGCGAAGACCCCACTTGAAGATGGCTACAAGGTCAAGAGAAAGGGGGAGAAAGAAGATGATCCGCTTGACAAGCCATTTGAAGACCCAGCACAATATAGGCGCCTAGTTGGTAAGCTCATATGTGAGGGATGTTCTGGGCGTACGGCAGACTTTGATTCTGAACCTATAGGCGACAGCATCCCTCCCTTAAGATTGATCAACACCAAATTCCGAGCTCCTATGAAGAAGCAAAAGAACACAAAGAATGGTTAGCTGCTGTGGATGCTGAGATAGGGGCAATGGATAAGAATCATACTTGGGATGAAACTGAGCTTCCAAAGGGAAAGAAGGCAGTAAGTTCCAAGTGGGTATTTACAATCAAATATCAATCTAATGGGGAGATTGAGCGGTACAAAGCCAGATTGGTAGCCAGAGGTTTCACCCAGACATATGGAGCTGATTATACCGATACTTTTGCGCCAGTGGCAAAGCTTCACACAGTTAGGGTCATCTTGTCCTTAGCCACAAATCTATCATGGGATCTATGGCATATGGACGTGAAGAACGCCTTTCTTCAAGGAGAATTGGAAGAAGAAGTGTACATGACTCCACCACCTGGATTAGAACACTCAATTAGCCCCGGAAAAGTCCTAAGGTTAAGAAAGGCAATTTATGGTCTAAAGCAATCACCAAGGGCCTGGTATCATAAACTGAGCTTCACTCTTGTTGCTCGAGGATTTAGCCGGTCAGAAGCCGACCATACCTTGTTCACTCACCAGAGCTCCCGTGGGCTTACTATGTTATTGGTTTATGTGGATGACTTGATCATCTCAGGTAGTGATCAAGTTGGGATTCAAGAAACCAAATCCTTCCTTAAGTCTGTTTTTGATATCAAGGACTTGGGAGAGCTTAAGTATTTCCTAGGGATAGAGATATGCCGATCCTCGGAAGGCTTATTTCTATCACAAAGGAAATATTCTCTTGATTTATTGCAGGAGACAAGAAAGCTAGGATCCAAACCAGCGAAGACCCCACTTGAAGATGGCTACAAGGTCAAGAGAAAGGGGGAGAAAGAAGATGATCCGCTTGACAAGCCATTTGAAGACCCAGCACAATATCGGCGCCTAGTTAGTAAGCTCATCTATTTGACTATTACACGGCCTGACTTATGTTTTGCTGTGAATCAGGTTAGCCAACATATGAAGGAACCAACCGTGCATCATTGGAACATGGTGGAAAGAATATTGAGATACATCAAAGGTTCACCTGGCCAAGGAATTTGGATGGGGAAGAATGGCAACACTGAGATAGTTGGATACTGCGATGCGGACTATGCGGGAGACACTATGGATAGGAAATCTACAACTGGCTACTGTACTTTCATTGGAGGCAATCTAGTAACTTGGAAGTCTAAGAAGCAGAAGGTTGTGTCATGCTCAAGTGCGGAGTCAGAATATAGAGCAATGAGGAAGCTGACAAATGAATTAGTTTGGTTGAAGGCTCTTCTCAAGGATCTTGGCATAGAAACTTCAAGTCCCATCACAATGCATTGTGACAATCAGGCAGCCATTCATATAGCAACCAATCCAGTATTTCACGAGAGGACCAAGCACATTGAGATTGACTGCCACAAAGTTAGAGAGAAGATCATAGAAGGAGTGATACTTCCATGTTACACCAAGAGTGAAGACCAGTTGGCTGACATCTTCACCAAGGCTGCTAGCCTCAAAGTTTGCAACCACATCCACAACAAACTTGGGTTAGTAGACCTTACTCATCCTTGATAATACTTGCCTGTTCCGGGAAGAACACACTCTTTTTCCTTTACCAAGGTTTTGTCCCATTGGGTTTTCTTTGGTAAGGTTTTTAATGAGGTGGTAGTCCCGGTTCCCAAACTTAGCCTTCATTCCAACACTCCGGCTAAGTTTAAGGGGGAGTATTAATCAAGCTTATCATCAAGGGAGCTTAGGGAAGATGGTTGGATTTGGGTGTCCGTACAAGTCCGTACGGATCCGTACAAGTCCGTACAAGTCTGTACGGATCCGTACAAGGCCGTACAAGACCGTACAACCTTAGCGAGCCTCCGGAACATTTGAGGAAGCCTTCGAGAGTCTTCTAGAAGCTTGGAAACGTTTGGACCATGCACCAAGCCACTTGAGTGTCCAGGTGCATTGGCACCTTGTCCTTGGTCTTCCTTCTTATCCATTTGGTCAAGGAAGGGGCTGGAAACAGGCTGGCATGGTCAAGGATGTTGAATTTGCGGAATAGAAGTTTAGAGAGTTTGAGAGTGCTTGAAAGAGAAACAATAGAATGAGAGATAAAGAGAAGTTTCCATTAGAATTGAGTGAGTGTTACAAAGGGTGTACAACATGTATATATAGAGGAGAGCCACGAAATTAGGAGGTGAAGAAGGGTTTCACAACATTCAATTTCCCTCCAATCTCTTATTTGAAATTCAAACACATCTCCTTCCTTTTCACACTTCCCGAGACACCCACTTGTGCACCCAAAGTCTTCACCCTTCTAGAAGACTTCTTAATGGGCTTGCATATGTTGAATAAGACCTCTTCTCTTCTTTGGGTCTTAAGCTAATGTATTCTCTCATTATTCAACACTCCCCCTCAAGCTTAACTGTAGAGAAACCAAAGGTTAAGCTTGGAACCATGATGACCCACCTCATTAAAAACCTTAGTATGGAAAACCTCATGGGACAAAACCATACTAAGGGAAAAAGAGTGTGGACTCCATGGCTAAGGAAATCACGGCCGAGACATATCTATGAGTCCAAGCTTTGAATGGATGAACTCACACACTTTTAAACTCGCTGCCTTGGTAAAAATGTCTGCCAATTGTTCTGAACTCCTTGTAAAGCATGGAAGAATGACCTTTTTCTCCACCATCTCTCGCACCTTGTGACAATCCACTTCAATATGCTTTGTCCTCTCATGGAACACTGAGTTGGACGCAATGTGAATAGCAGCTTGGTTGTCACAATGCATTGTGATTGGATCTGCCGATTCAATGCCCAAATCCTTGAGAAGAGCTTTCAGCCATGTTAGCTCATTTGTGAGCTTCCTCATTGCTCTATACTCAGCTTCAGCACTTGAACATGACACAACCTTTTGTTTCTTGCTCTTCCAAGTGACCAGGTTACCTCCAATGAATGTGCAATACCCAGTGGTGGATCTTCTATCCGTTTTGTCTCCAGCCCAGTCAGCATCACAATAACCCACAATTTCTGTGCTTTTGTTGCAACCCATCCAAATGCCTTGACCTGGAGCTCCTTTGAGATATTTGAGGATCCGATCCACCATGTTCCAATGATGCACTTTTGGAGCTTGCATATGTTGGCTCACCTGGTTCACAGCAAAACACAAATCAGGACGAGTTATGGTAAGATAAATCAACTTACCAACCATTCTCCGATATTGCTTGACATCTTCAAAAGGTTTATCTTCAAGCTCCCCCTCTCGTATGACTTTGTATCCTTCTTCTAAGGGAGTCTTTGCTGGTTTGGCTCCTAGCTTTCCTGCCCCAGCCAATAGATCAAAAGTGTACTTCCTTTGGGATAAGAAGAGTCCTTCATTGGACCTATAGACTTCAATCCCTAGAAAATATTTTAACTCTCCAAGATCTTTAATATCAAATACAGATTTTAAATATGCTTTTGTATCTTTAATACCTACCTTGTCATTCCCAGAGATGATAATATCATCCACATAAATGAGAATGACTACAATACCTTCTTGGGTTTGCAAGGTGAAAAGTGTATGATCTGCCTCGGACTTCTTGAAGCCTTTACTCTTGAGTGTTGTACTCAACTTGTGGTACCATGCTCGAGGAGATTGCTTCAGTCCATAGATTGCTTTCTTGAGTCTCAACACCTTTCCTGGTGCAATTGAGTCCTCCAAGCCTGGTGGTGGAGTCATGTAGACTTCATCCTCTAGTTCCCCTTGCAAGAATGCATTCTTGACGTCCATCTGCCAAAGATCCCATTTCAAGTTAGTAGCTAAGGATAAAATAACTCTTACCGTATGAAGTTTTGCCACAGGTGCAAATGTGTCAAGGTAGTCCTCTCCATAGGTTTGAGTGAATCCTCTAGCCACCAGCCTAGCCTTGTAACGCTCTATTTCTCCATCACTTCTATACTTGATAGTGAAGATCCATCTAGAGCTTACGGCCTTCTTCCCTTTTGGTAGTTCAGCTTCATCCCAAGTGTGGTTGATTTCCATAGCTTTCTTTTCTTCACCAATAGCATCTCTCCATACTTTAAGCTCCTTGGCTTCTTCATAGGTTGTTGGAATCTCAGCTTCATCTAACTTGCCCATGTAGGCTTGATGTTCCAATGGGAAATGAGCTAGAGTGCAAACAGCTTGAATGGGATGAGCAACTGCCTTGTTGTTGTAGTACACTCGGGTTTGCTTCCAATGTTCTGGTCCAAACCTTTGTCTTGTACTTCTCCTTAAACCCCCTTCTTGATATTGAACTTGAGGTTCTGGCCCTTCAAAGTCAGAATCTGAGGTTTGAGCTTCTTCTTGACTTTCCGGACTCTCTTCACTTTGATCATGAACCGCTTCATTGCGAACTTCTGATTCATTTTGATCATAAATTGTTGAGTCTTGTTGAGCCACTACTGGATCCTCTTGTTTATTGCCTCCCTCAGGATCAAAGGGTATAGTTTCTTCATTTGATTGAGATGTGCTTGTACTAGCTTCTGGCTGATGTAATCCAAGGTTCTCCAAGATTTTTCTCAAATTGCTAGCTCGGTCTGATGATGAGGATGATAGATTCTCCAATTCTTTCCAGTTCTTCTCATCATAGAACCCTTTCGTTTCAACAAACTTCACGTCCCTTGAGACTAGAATCTTCCTTGTTTCCGGAACAAAGCATTTGTAACCTTTTTGTGTTGTGGAGTATCCAATGAACATGCTCTTCACACTTTTAGCTTCCAACTTGTTTCTTTGTTCTCCTGGGATTAATACAAAACAAACACACCCAAACACACGTAAGTGGTTAATGGCGGGTTTAGAGTTGTTTAATACCTCAAATGGAGAGTGATCATCCAAAATTTTTGTTGGCATTCGGTTGATCAAATAGCATGCTGAAACCACAGCATCTCCCCAAAATCTCTTGGGAACACTTGTGTGGAACATCATAGACCGGGCCACTTCCATTAAGTGCCTATTCTTTCTTTCAGCAACTCCATTTTGCTGAGGAGTGTATGGGCAGCTGGTTTGATGGACTATCCCATGGTTTGCTAAGTGTTGTTTGAAGGCATGGCTTGTGTACTCTCCACCATTATCTGATCTAAAAATTTTAATCTTGGCATTATAATGGTTAGTCACATATGCTTGAAATTTTCTAAATGCTTCTAGAACTCTATCTTTGGATGGAAGAAGTGTTAGTCATGTATATTTTGATTTTTCATCTATAAAGGTGACAAAGTATTTATGATGTTCTCTAGATTCACATGGTGAGGTCCAAACATCAGAATGAATTAAATCAAAACACTTTTCATAGATAGTTGGAGACTTGGAAAACACAGATTTACAATGTTTGCCAAGTATACAAGCTTCACATTCATCATTTTTGAAAGAAATCCTAGGCAACAATAGTTCTAATGCTCTAGAGTGCGGATGACCTAGCCTTGCATGCCAAATTGAACTACTAACATTAGAAACATTCAGACTAAAACTACAAAATAAATTGGAGTCCGGCTTGTTATTTTCAAGAACATACAGCTCCTCCTTTGCTACTCCTTTTCCAAGTAGATTCATGGTCTCAATATCCTGAAAGTGTACATCATTAGGACCAAATATAGCATAACAATTCAAATCAGATGTAACTTTCTTTACGGATAACAAATTTGAAGTAAACTTAGGCATGTAGAAAGCGTTTGAATCTTTTCCAAATAACCTAAGATTTCCTACTCCATCAATTGGAATACTATCTCCATTTGCTATAATGACATTACCTACAGCCGGTTTTATGTTACTCATTAGATGTGCATCACTTATCATATGATGTGATGCACCAGAATCTACAATCAAAGGCTTTGAAATGTTTTGAGCATGAAGAGAGTTTCCAGAAACCATACCAGACCTACCAGCCTCTTTCAAGGCTTTGATGAGAGCTTCCAAATCTGATTTCCTCACAAATTCAGATTCTTGTTGATATGACACCAAAGCACTCATTTCTCCTTCTTCAGCCCTCTTGGATGTCCCAGCCTGATTCCCAGCCACTTCTTGGGAGACATTAGCTCTTGGTTCCTTCCACCAGCTTGGTTTTAGATAAGGATGGAGCTTCCAGCATTTTTCCTTTGTGTGCCCCTCTTTCTTACAATGCTCACAAATTGCATTTGATCCCACTTTCTTGTTCTGGTTTGATCCCAACGGTTTGTAAAATCCTTTGTTGGCGTCTCCCAGCTCTACTTTGTTAGCCATAACCAGCTCGCCCTTTCCCCCAAATAGACCATGAGATCCTTGCTCCTTTTGTATCTTGGAGCACACTTCATCTAGGCTGGGGAGATTGTCTGCCCTAAGGAGGTGCTTAATGAGATCCTTGTAAGTTGGATTTAAGGTCAATAGCAGACCAAAGACCTTGTCTTGTTCGCGCCTCTCATTTAACACCAAAGGATCAATCGTGCTTGGCCTTAACATTTCTAGTTCAGCCCACAATGATCTGAATTTGCCAAAGTGCTTTGTAAACTCCAAATCTTCTTGGCTTAGATCATTGATAGCCTTCTTGACTTCATAGATTCTGCTCAAGTTTGAAGTATTCCCATACACGGTTTGAAGAGTATCCCACAATTCCTTTGCATTTTCACAGTAGGAATAGGCTTCAAGGATGGATGCTTCAAGAGAGTTCTGGATGATTCCGAGCACCATTTGGTCCTCTTGGAACCACTTATCTTCATAATTACCGATGGCTTCTTCTCCATCTTTTGGATCTTGGCCTTTCAAGACATGGCTCCAAAGCCCACGACCACATAGAGCTGTTCTTATCATTCTTGACCACAGCAAATAGTTGACACCTTTCAAGATGACTGGAATAACAATTGGTTTAGAATTTTCCATGGTGTTTCAAGATTTATTCACCGGATAATTCTATTAACCAGAGGATTAAGAGATTTTCTCAAGAAAATATTAGAGAAGCTTCAAAAAATACACTTTTCCAGCCTTTTCACAACTCAAGAGTCAATGACTTTGAGGACTAAGTCTCAGAGTGAAAAAGGATTGACAAAGTGTATTCCCAGAATTTTAGAGTGGAGACTAGGTGGCAGACATCTTCACAAAGGCTACTTCCCTAAATATATGTGAGTACATCCATGACAAGATAGGCTTAAAGGATCCCTACCAGCCTATCTTGAGGGGGAGTGTTGAGAATATGGATGAGAAGGCATACATGGGAAGTAGCAATGCGAGTTCACATAATAACAAAGGCAAGGAGCTGGAGTGCATAGCAAGTATCTGGGAACTTGGCGAATGCTCTAAGACTAAGGGAGAAGTGCCGTATGCAACAAGTAAGGAAAAGAGTGGAGCTGATGATTTAATGAGTGGCAAAACTAGACATTGGGATGTAACTAGAAGGAAGGATTCTTGGTTGAATTCTAAGCAGATCAAAGGGTTGAAAAACCAAGAAAAAGCACATGAGGAGCCATTGGGTAAAGGCAAGCTCCATGCTCCTCACCCAAAGAAGAAACACGCCCAGGCCTTGATCTTAGCATGTTTAACCATTTTAGGAAGTTAAGGGTGTTAGTCCTTTAACCATTGTAAATTCCTGTGTCTTGTTTTTTGAATTTTTTCTCTTACATATATGCAATGTAAACCGAGCTCAATTGATATAATAACAAGAAAAAATATTCCAGAAATCTCTCTCAGCCATCTTCAATCTCATTGAGTTCTTGATATTTTCTAATTCTAGTTTATTCTCCTTAAAATCAACACAAATTGTATTTCGACATACTTGTAGAATTTCGCAAAGGATTCAAATACTTGACTCTTGGAACTCATGAGTCTCACCCACGTATACTTTGGACTTTTCATCAATAAAAGAGACAAAATACTTCTATTGATCCTTGGAGATACATGGAGCTGTCCATACATCAGAGTGAATCAGCTCAACGCACTTAGCATACTTAGTTGTGGAATCCGGAAAACTACTTCTACATTGCTTGCCTAACACACAAGCTTCACATCCTTTACTGTCTTCGGTGATATTGGGCAAGATCGTGCTGAGCACCTTGTTACTTGGGTGACCTAGCCGTGAGTGCCATAAAGATCTTGAACCAACTTCACTCAGACCACAAGACTTCACTACATCTTGCTCCTCTTTATTCAAAACATATAGCCCACCTTTAACTCCTCCTTCTCCAATCACTTCCTTAGTATTATTGTCCTGAAACTGAACTTCATTAGATCCAAAAATAACTTTACAATTCAGGTCTTGAGTAGCCTTGTGGCCGACAACAGATTGGTGGTGAATTCGGGAACAAACAAAGCTTTAGTGTTTTTTTCTAAACAATTCCAAATCACTAATTCCTTCTATGGGGACTTCTTTACCATTAGTTATCCTAACAGTTCCACCATGAGGTTTTATATTTGCTAACAAACCTCCATCTCTAATCATGTGGTGACTTGCACCTGAGTCTACAATAATCTCAAGAGAGCTCTGAAGCGCTGCAAGGACCTGTTGGTCCTCTTGCTCCCATTTCTTCTCCTTTGTATTGCCATCACTGGCTTCACTTCCTTCAACAGCTCCTTCCAAGATTTCCACATATCCCCACAGCCCTCTACTTCTCAAGGCTGTCTTCGTGGTCCAGGACTCCCTTTGAGATACCTTAGTATTCTTTCTACCATATTCCAATGATGCCACAGCCCCCATGAGAGATTTATGGCAATTGACAAGAGAACTCGGACTGAGTGAAGTTTGGCAACCAGTGCAAATGTCTCAGTGTAGTCTTCCCCGTAGACTTGTATATACCCCTTAGCCACCAGCCGAGCTTTGTACCTCTCTATCTCTCCTGTGCTCTTGTACTTAATAGTATAGACCCATCTACAGCCCATGGTTTTCTTTCCCTTAGGCAACTCCATCATGCTCCAAGTATTATTTCTGATCATTGAGGCAATTTCTTCTTCCATTGTCTCAACCCACACTTTGCTTTTACAAGCTTCTTCATAGGTTGTTGGTACTTACTCATCAATTGCACTGAAAAATGCTTGATCATTATCCGGTAAATGAATTGTAGAATAATAGGCTTCAATTGGGATACCTTATGGTTGTAACATCTAGATTTTCTTCTTGTGAGTTGTATTGCTTAGTAGATGAGGGAGAGATGCTGCCGCCTATAGGATCAGGGTCAAAGCCTGCCGTACGCCCAGAACATCCCCCACTCACACTAAACAACGCCTCAGTCCTTGTGTTGTCTTGTTGAACCATAGATAGACCATTGAAGTAAACCCTTGTATTTTTCCAATTTTTCGGATCAAATTTTCTCCTCTGACTCCTTCTTAAGATAGGTTCTGGTGCTTGGGTTTCTTCACCCTCCTCATGCATCAGACCTTCCTCAGGGTCAATGGTTAAGTCTTCTCCTTCTAGTTAGTTGTTAGTTCCATTTGATTCTCCGAGTGCTGAATCACTTTCCTCGAGCTTTGAGACTCGTTTCTGCCTTCTTCTACTTCATCTTCCCTCCTATTAGAAAAAGTTTCCAAGTCATCTGTGCCTCCTCTTTGTTCATCTTCACTCACTAAAATGCTCCTTAGTACTTGTGCTCTATCTAGCCTTGAGCTAACAATCTCCTCAAGGTCTTTCCAACTCTCACTTTGAAAATGTCCATTCTCCTCTTCAAATTGGACTTCTCTTGACACATGAATCCTGTTAGTTTCTGGATTATAACACTTATACTCCTTTTGGGTACTTGAGTATCCAACAAAGATACATCTCATACTTTTAGGCTCCAGCTTGCTTCTTTGTGACTCGGGGATAAGCACATAACACTTACTTCCAAATACTGGAAGATGATTGATGTTAGGCTTTACTCCATTAAGCACCTCATATGGGGACTTGTTGTCTAGGTTTGGTGTTGGTAACCGGTTTATGACATAACAAGCTGTCATTATGGCATCTCCCCAAAAGGTTTTCGGAACTTTCCGATCAAACAGCATGCTTCTAGCTACCTCCAACAAATGCCTATTCTTCCTTTCCGATACTCCGTTTTGCTGAGGAGTATAAGCACATGAGTTTTGGTGCACTATTCCATTTTCTTCCACAAAATTCTTGAACTGATTACTCAGGTATTCTCCCCCATTATCACTTCTTAGAATTTTGATCTTGGTTTCAAATTGTATTTCGACATACTTGTAGAATTTGACAAAGGATTCAAATACTTGGCTCTTGGAGCTCAGGAGTGTCACCCACGTATACTTGGACTTTTCATCAATAAAAGAGACAAAATACTTATATTGATCTTTGGAGATACATGGAGCTGTCCATACATCAGAGTGAATCAGCTCAAAGCACTTAGCATACTTAGTTGTGGAATCCGGAAAACTACTCCGACATTGCTTGCCTAACACACAAGCTTCACATCCTTTATTGTCTTTGGTGATATTGGGCAAGATCATGCTGAGCACCTTGTTACTTGGGTGACCTAGCCGTGAGTGCCATAAAGATCTTGAACCAACTTCACTCAGACCACAAGACTTCACTACATCTTGCTCCTCTTTATTCAAAACATACAGCCCACCTTTAACTCCTCCTTCTCCAATCACTTCCTTAGTATTATTGTCCTGAAACTGAACTTCATTAGATCCAAAAATAACTTTACAATTCAGGTCTTGAGTAGCCTTGTGAACCGACAACAGATTGGTGGTGAATTCGGGAACAAACAAAGCCTTAGTGTTTTTTCTAAACAATTCCAAATCACCAATTCCTTCTATGGGGACTTCTTTACCATTAGCTATCCTAACAGTTCCACCATGAGGTTTTATATTTGCTAATAAACCTCCATCTCTAATCATGTGGTGACTTGCACCTGAGTCTACAATAACCTTTTTACCCAGTTTAGAAGCTATGTAGCTCTTACCAGAATCAGCTAGTTTGGAGATGCTTTTGATGAGGGCTTCCAGGTCCGATTTCCTCACTAAGCCATCATCTCCTACACTTGCACTTCCAGCAAAAATCCTTGTTCCCTGACCAACTCCTTGGTTACTTCCTCTCAGCCTTGCTGGCTTCAAATGTGGGTGAAGGGTCCAGCACTTTTCTTTTGTGTGCCCTCTCATCTTGCAATGTTCACATTCCAAGTTCCTCCTTTCACCATAGCTTTGGTTTCTTTGCGCCACATGCGCTATCTCACTTGTTGGCTTGAATAAGCATCTAGCTCCCTCTTCTTTTTGAATCTGTTGACATACTTCATTTAGAGTTGGAAGTTTGCCAAACCTCAAAATATGCTGAATAAGGCTCTTGTATGAATCATTGAGCGTGAGTAATAATCCAAATACTTGGTCTTGCTCTCTCCTCTTATTCAGCTCTTTGGGATCATTTGTTGCCGGCCTAAGCATCTCCAGCTCTGCCCACAGCCCTCTAAACGTTCCAAACAGATCCTTGAATGCCTTCGCCTCTTGTTGAAGATCATTCAGGGCTTTCTTGACTTCAAAAATCCTTGAGATATTTCACATATCTCCATACACTCTTTTAAGTGTTTCCCACAGCTCCTTGGCTGTCTCACAATAGGAGTAACCAGCCAATATTGATGGCTCAAGAGAGCTCTGAAGTGCTGCAAGGACTTGTTGGTCCTCTTGCTCCCATTTCCTTTCCTTTGTACCGCCATCACCAGCTTCACTTCCTTCAACAGCTCCTTCCAAGATTTCCACATATCCCCACAGCCCTCTACTTCTCAAGGCTGTCTTCGTGGTCCTTGACCACAAGAGGTAGTTATTTCCCTTGAAGACAACTGGTAGTATCATCTGCTTTTGCATCTCCATAGTTTTTACCAAAGAAATGTCTGGTAAATAAAACTGAAAGACATAAGAGATTTATGAACGAAAACAGTGAATTTCAAAGGGATTAAAAGGAATTAGATGATAAAAACGAGTTTAAGAACTTGTTTTAGATCTTAAATGCTCTGATACCATGTAGAATTTAGAGAGTATAATCAATAATTAAGAGAAATTAGAGAAGGATCAGATAAGTGAGAGAGAAAAGAAGAAGAGTTGTTTGATTTTAATCTCTTGATTTTATTTCTTCTAAGTGTTTTTCATGATATAGGCGAGCTGAATGAAAGAGAAATACAACCAATACAATGAAATATCCACAAGGTAAATTACTAAGCTCCACTTAGCCCAAAATGGCAAAACAGACTTTGGGGAGACTTCCAAGTTTGCTCCTTTAGGCTGAGCATTAGGGGCTGGCAATTATTCACTGGTTCTTAGCATGGTTTCTCTCCAGCCTTTGACTTTCTAACCTGGTCTTGTTTCAACCGAGATTCCTTGCCTCCAATTCCTTTCCAACTGCTAGTTATCTCTTCTCCTTTGCGTTTGCTCACCCTTGTGTCTAGCCTTCCCACACACGCTATCTTCTCGTTCTCTTCAACAACCCCTAAGTCATTAAAAGGAGCTTTACTCTTTTTCCTACTTTGCTTTTTCCAATAAGGTTTACCGAAGGGGTTGTAATGAGGCAGCAAGATCTAGTGCATCTCCACTTCATTCCACTTGTTATTCAGATTGGAAATAATTCATGCCAAGCTAGGAAAGCAAGGAAGGAAGACCCTATCCCTATGAAGACATTCAACTAATAAGTCTTCATTTACTTTCGATTTATTTCCCTAAGTATTTAATACTTTCTTTGGGGGTCCAACTTAGGTATATGTTGGTTCTTTGGGCCATTGTGTAATAAGTAAACTTCAAACTTAAGGCTCTTCAATATAAGGGACTTAAACAGACTGTAGTAAGGATTAGATCTGAACTAGAAATCAAATGCGGAAGAGTTTTTCTTCTTTCTTGTTCTTGAGTTATTCGAGCCAAAACCCTTCGCACCTAGAAGCCTAGCTCGGTGTTGAAGTTCTGGTTTTACCAAGAAGCTATCACAATTCTTGTGGTTCACCACATCAATCCACCTTCACTCCATTGTTGGAACCTAGATCGAGCATCTCTTTAGGTTTCCTAGCACTAAACCTCCGCTTCTATCCATTATTCAGCTTAAGATTTGATAGAGAATCTCTCCAATTCTCAGCTCCATATCCGGATCAAGCCTTGAAGAAGAAGCTTCGTGCTATGTTGTTTCGTCTCTATATAGGGGGTGGGCAAGTTTTGAGGACGAAAATTCTAGAAGAGGGAAGGGATGATGGGCCCCAAGCCCTGGTGCATACGAAAGAAGAAAGGGAGCGCGCATTTACAAGGGATTGAGTGTCCATAAGATTCTCTATACATCCAGACCCTAAGCCTAATTGGAGTCCATGTCTGACCATCTCCAAAAGCCGAGTAGCCGTGAAGTATGAAGAAGACATCGAAGGATCAAGCTCGAGCTCACCAGGCCATCCGGATCATGTGAGAGCTTCTAAACAACCTTTGTATCTCTTTGACTTGAACCAGCTTTGGGAAGCAAGGACATTGTGTCTTCACGATCACACAAGTGTGAAGACACCCCTAAGTCATTAGAAGGAACTTTACTCTTTTTCCTACTTTGGTTTGTCTAATAAGGTTTACCGGAGGAATTCTAATGAGGCAGCAAGATCTGGTATATTTACACTGTTAGATTTTAGAGATTATAAATGGTAGATTTTGAGATAAACTAGAAGGAAAACCATAGTAGGACATTAGAGAAGAATTTCTTATTGATGTTTGTGAATTACATAGCATATATATAGGAGAATTACAAGGGAACCTAGGTTTAACTTTAATTTGAACCAGCCAATAGGAGAGTAGTCATTGGAGCGCCCTTGACCATGCCAGCCTGGTCCAGCCTGGTTCCAGCCCTTCCTTGAGCAAATGGATAAGAAAGAAGACCAAGGACAAGCCCGAATGCACTTGGACGCTCTAGTGACTTAGTGCATGATCCGAACGTTGCCAAGCTTCTCGAAGACTTCCTTAAACATTCTGGAGGCTCCCTTAGGTCGTACGGTCTTGTACGGATCCGTACGGACTTGTACGGACTTGTACGGATCCGTACAGACTTGTACGGATTCGTACTTACTTATACGGATCCGTACTTACCTGTACGGACACCCAAATCTAACCATCTTTCCTAAGCTCCCTTGATAATATGTTTGATTAATACTCCCCCTTAAACTTAACCGGAGTGTCGGAATGAAAGTTAAGTTTGGGAACCGGGACTATCACCTCATTAAAAACCTTACCAAGGAAAACCCAGTGGGACAAAACCTTGGTAAGGGAAAATGAGTGTGGTCTTCCCAGAACATGCATGTATTATCAAGGATGAGTAAGGTCTACTAACCCAAGTTTGCTATGGATGTGGTTGCAAACTTTGAGGCTAGCAGCCTTGGTGAAGATGTCAGCCAACTCATAGATATGTCTCGGCCATGATTTCCTTAGCCATTGAGTCCACACTCTTTTTCCCTTAGTATGGTTTTGTCCCATGAGGTTTTCCATACTAAGGTTTTTAATGAGGTGGGTCATCATGGTTCCAAGCTTAACCTTTGGTTTCTCTACGGTTAAGCTTGAGGGGGAGTGTTGAATAATGAGAGAATACATTAGCTTAAGACCCAAAGAAGAGAAGAGGCTTTATTCAACATATGCAAGCCCATTAAGAAGTCTTCTAGAAGGGTGAAGACTTTGGGTGCACAAGTGGGTGTCTCGGGTGTTGAGAATATAGATGTGAAGGTCTGTGCACGTGAAAGGAGAGGGGACAATATCAAAGGGAAAGAGTTAGCATGTATAGCAAGTGTGTTGGAATATGGTGAAAGCTCAGGAGTAAAAAGAGAAGGTATACCATGCATTGCACATGAAATAAAGCACCAATGAGTAGCTAAGATCAACTAAAATGAGACCAAACAAGAAGTGGAGAAGGAACTGAATTGGTTAGAAGCAGACCAGTTTTTTCTCACTCAGCACAAGTGGAGCAAGTTGCAAAGAGGAGTAGGTGGGAGCAGTTGGGAGAAGCATGGCTCGCCTATACTTGTGTAGAGGTGTTGGTGAGATATTTTTCACTCAATAATTCATGTAAATCGTGCATATATGTGTATGGGATTGTAAGGAAACATTACACACGAAATTATAAACTTCTATTCATCATCTTCATCACTCCTATCTTCTAATCTTCCTCCCTTAAAATCATCTTCATATCCTCTAAAATCTACATGGTATCAGAGCACTTAAGGTCCTAAACAAGATCTTAAACTCATTCATATCTCTCAAACATTTCAAATCACTCTGTTTTCTTTCTGTTTCGTGTGTACTATTCACCAAAAATTTCAAGTCATGGAAAGCTCCAAGAATATGGTTCTACCAGTTATTCTCAAGGGGAATAACTATATTTTGTGGTCAAGGACCACAAAGACAGTCCTAAGAGGAAGAGGGCTGTGGGAGTATGTTGATAGCTTGGTGGGAAATGCTGAAGAAGGAAGGGCTGAAGAGGGCAGTATGATGGAGAGGAAGCGGGAGCAAGAAGATGCTCAAGTCTTGGCTGCACTTCAAAGCTCCCTTGAGCCATCTATTCTGGCGGCCTATTCATACTGTGAGAACTCCAAGGAGCTGTGGGAGACGCTCAAGGGAGTTTATGGAGACATCTCAAACATTTCAAGGATCTTTGAGGTGAAGAAGGCATTGAATGACCTTCAGCAGAATGGGAAGGCGTTCAAGGACTTGTTTGGGGAGTTTAGAGGGTTGTGGGCAGAGCTGGAAATGCTTAGACCTACAACAAACGACCCAAAGGAGTTGAATGAGAGGAGAGAGCAAGATCAAGTGTTTGGTCTCTTACTCACACTTGATGACTCTTACAAGGGACTCATTCAGCATATCCTTCGATTTGACAAGCTTCCAACATTAAATGAAGTGTGTCAACAAGTTCAGAAAGAGGAAGGTGCTAGAGTGTTGTTTAAACCCGCTAGTGAGATGGCGCATGTGGTGCAAAGAAGTTTTGGGCATGGAGAAAGGAGAGCTGTTGAGTGTAGCCATTGTAGGATGAAAGGGCACACTAAGGAGAAGTGCTGGACACTTTACCCGCACTTGAAACCAGCCCGGCTAAGAGGAAATGGCCAGGGAAGCAGTCAAGGCTCTAGGAACTTTGCGGGTGTAACTAGCATGGAAGGAGACCAATTGGTGAGGAAGAGCGATTTGGAGGGCCTCATCAAGAGTATCTCAAAGCTAGCGGAATCTGGTAAGGGTTTCTTTACCTCTAAGGCTAAGAGACACGTGATAATAGATTCTGGAGCAAGTCATAATATGATTTGTGATGCTAAGTTGCTGGAGAATGTAGAACCGCATAAGGGTAGTGTTAGGATAGCAAACGGGAAAGAAGTTCCAATAGAGGGGGTTGGGGACTTAGAGGTGTTTGGGAAGAGAACTAAAGCCCTATATATCCCAGAATTTACTTCGAATTTGCTATCGGTTCATAAGGCAACTAAGGACTTGAATTGTAAAGTTGTTTTTGGAGTTAATGGTGTTGAGTTTCAGGATAATGAAACCAAAGATGCGATCGGATCAGGGGGTGTGAAAGATGGTCTGTACATATTGAATAAAAAGGATAAAGAGTTGAAAGCGCTTGCAGTCAGTTCGGTTGGATCAAGCCCTTTATGGCATTCTCGCCTTGGTCACCCAAGTCACAAGATGCTCAGCATGGTCTTGCCCAACCATTCAGTACCCAAGGAGGCGTGTGAAGCATGTATTTTGGGGAAGCATTGTAGGAAAGTGTTTCCAGAATCTACTACTATGTATAAGAAGTCTTTTGAGTTAATACACTCTGATGTATGGTCTGCTCCGTGTACTTCAAGAGATCAATATAAGTACTTTGTTTCCTTCATCGATCAAAAATCAAAGTATACATGGGTAACATTGATGCGCTCTAAGGATCAAGTGCTTGAATCATTTCAGAACTTCTATAACTATGTGCTCAATCAGTATGATACCAAGTTTAAGATACTAAGAAGTGATAATGGCGGAGAATACATGAGCATACAGTTTAGGGAGTTTGTGAATGAGAAAGGGATAGTACATCAGACAACTTGCGCCTATACACCTCAACAAAATGGGATAGCAGAGAGGAAGAATAGACATTTGTTAGAAGTGGCTAGGAGCATGATGTTTGATAGGGGAGTTCCTAAGAATCTGTGGGGAGATGCAGTGATGGCGGCAGCTTACTTAATCAACCGCATACCCACTGAAAGCTTGAGTTACAAGTTACCATTTGAAGTTTTGAATGGTGTGAAGCCGAGTATCAGTCACTTGAGAGTCTTTGGGTGTAGATGCTATGTCCTTGTTCCAGAGGCACAAAGAAATAAGTTAGAGCCAAAGAGTATTAAGTGTGTGTTTGTGGGATACTCAAGTACTCAAAAAGGATACAAATGTCTTAACCCGGAGACTAATAGAATGTATGTGTCAAGGGAGGTGCAATTTGAGGAAGAGTATGGTTACTTCGAAAAAAAGAAATGGGAAGACTTAGATGAGATTATGGACTCAAATGCAGATAGAGATCAAGTTCTAAGAAGCATTTGGGAAAGCATAGATGGCCGGGAGAGTGATGATAATGAGCAGAGGGGTGAAGAAGAAGTAGAAGAAAGTGAGCAGCTTCCGATAGTTCTGGATACTTTACCATTAGACTCAGAACTGGTAGAAGAAGAGGAGAGTACAAGAGGTGAGGGGGAGATAGAATCTGAAGAAGTGGAAGAAGTGCAAGCTCCTCAATTAAGAAGAAGCCAAAGGATAAGACACGGACCTGAAAATTGGAAAAATACTAGAGTGTATTACAATGGGATGGCTATGGCTTATCAAGATCACATGGGAACTGATGTTGTGCTTGGGACAAGAGAGGGATGTACTGGGCGTACGGCAGGCTTAGATCCTGATCCTATAGGCGACAGCGTCTCCTTCTTGTCCCTTAAGCATAACACCGCACAAGAAGAGAAGATAGCCATAAGATATCCTATTGAAGAATACTACTCGGTTTCTAATACTCCAGCTGATCATCAGGCATTTCTGAGCACTATTGATAGAAAAGTACCTAATTCTTATGAGGAAGCAAGCATGGACAAGTTATGGGTTGATGCCATGAGGGAAGAGATTGCATCTATGTTGAGAAATAATACTTGGGACTTGACAAAATTGCCTAGTGGGAAGAAACTTGTGGGATGTAGATGGGTGTATACTATCAAATACAAGAGCAATGGTGAAATTGAGAGGTATAAAGCTAGACTAGTGGCAAAAGGATATACACAAGTATATGGAGAAGATTATACTGAAACTTTTGCTCCAGTAGCGAAGTTGCACTCGGTGAGGGTTC
Organism: Cardamine chenopodiifolia; assembly: GCA_963922655.1. Taxonomy (NCBI): domain Eukaryota; kingdom Viridiplantae; phylum Streptophyta; class Magnoliopsida; order Brassicales; family Brassicaceae; genus Cardamine; species Cardamine chenopodiifolia. The sequence goes on along the minus strand of OZ000486.1, from coordinate 7,217,778 downwards.
TACTATCCATTGCCATTAATCTGTCATGGAATTTGTGGCAAATGGATGTGAGAAACGCTTTCTTACAAGGGGATTTAGAAGAAGAAGTGTTTATGGAACTTCCACAAGGTTATGGAGCAAGTTCAGATCAAGTGTGTAGATTAAAGAAGGCTATATACGGCTTGAAACAATCTCCTAGAGCTTGGTACCAACGGTTAAGCCGGTGCCTGTTGGAGAAAGGGTTTGTAAAATCTGAAGCGGATCACTCTCTCTTTACCAAAAGGAGCAAAAATGGGATAGTTGTGGTGCTTATCTACGTGGATGACATTATTGTTACGGGAAGTGATTGTGAGGAGATGAAACGGACTAAGGAGGATCTAAACTCTACGTTTGATATAAAAGACCTAGGAGAGCTCAAATACTTCCTAGGAATTGAGATGAGCAGAGAGGAAAAGGGAATGTTTATATCGCAAAGGAAGTATGTGATCGACTTACTAAAAGAAACTGGGAAGCTTGGGTGTAAACCGGCTAAGACTCCTATTGAAGAAGGTTACCAAGAAGAGAGCAACGTGGAGATATGGTCTGACATCAAGCAGTACCAAAGGTTAGTTGGTAAACTAATCTATTTGACCATAACAAGGCCAGATATTTGTTTTGCGGTGAATAAAGTAAGTCAACACATGCAAGCGCCAACAACACACCATTGGGGAATGATTGAAAGGATCTTGAGATATCTAAAAGGAAACCCAGGAAGAGGTATTTGGCTAGAGTGTCATGGAAGAGCAGATGTAGAAGCATTTTGTGATGCGGATTGGGCTGGGGATAGACAAGATAGAAAGTCTACAACCGGTTATTGTACATTCGTAGGTGGGAATCTTGTCACCTGGAGAAGCAAAAAACAAAAGGTAATCTCTCTATCTAGTGCTGAAGCTGAGTATAGAGCAATGAGAGAAGCCACAAAAGAAATGATATGGCTGAAGGCGCTTCTACATGACTTGGGAGTTCAAGAAGACAAACCAATGACATTGTATTGTGATAACCAAGCAGCAATACACATAGCTTCAAACCCGGTGTTTCATGAAAGGACAAAACACATTGAAGTGGATTGTCATTTCATCCGAGACAAGATTCAGGAGGGAGTTGTGGTTCCCAAGTTTGTGAAGAGTGGAGAACAAATGGCAGATATATTTACAAAGGCTACTTCTTCACGCATCTGTGAATACATCCATGGCAAGATCGGCTTAATGGACCCCTACCAGCCTATCTTGAGGGGGAGTGTTGAGAATATAGATGTGAAGGTCTGTGCACGTGAAAGGAGAGGGGACAATATCAAAGGGAAAGAGTTAGCATGTATAGCAAGTGTGTTGGAATATGGTGAAAGCTCAGGAGTAAAAAGAGAAGGTATACCATGCATTGCACATGAAATAAAGCACCAATGAGTAGCTAAGATCAACTAAAATGAGACCAAACAAGAAGTGGAGAAGGAACTGAATTGGTTAGAAGCAGACCAGTTTTTTCTCACTCAGCACAAGTGGAGCAAGTTGCAAAGAGGAGTAGGTGGGAGCAGTTGGGAGAAGCATGGCTCGCCTATACTTGTGTAGAGGTGTTGGTGAGATATTTTTCACTCAATAATTCATGTAAATCGTGCATATATGTGTATGGGATTGTAAGGAAACATTACACACGAAATTATAAACTTCTATTCATCATCTTCATCACTCCTATCTTCTAATCTTCCTCCCTTAAAATCATCTTCATATCCTCTAAAATCTACATCGGGAAGTGTGAAAAGGAAGGAGATGTGTTTGAATTTCAAATAAGAGATTGGAGGGAAATTTGAATGTTGTGAAACCCTTCTTCACCTCTAAATTTCGTGGTTCTCCTTTATATATACATGTTGTACACCCTTTGTAACACTTAATCAATTCTAATGGAAACTTCTCTTTATCTCTCATTCTATCGTTTCTCTTTCAAGCACTCTCAAACTCTCTAATCTTCTATTCCGCAAATTCAACATGGTATCAGAGCAAGGTTCTTAACTAAATCAAGCTCTTGTTATCCCATTTTCAAATCTCTTTTTTTAAAATTCTGGGAATACTCTTTGTCAATCCTTTTTCACTCTGAGACTTAGTCCTCAAAGTCATTGACTCTTGAGTTGTGAAAAGGCTGTAAAAGTGTATTTCTTGAAGCTTCTCTAATATTTTCTTGAGAAAATCTCTTAATCCTTTGGTTATTAGAATTATCCGGTGAATAAATCTTGAAACACCATGGAAAACTCTAAACCAATTGTTATTTCAGTCATCTTGAAGGGTGTCAACTATTTGCTGTGGTCAAGAATGATAAGAACAGCTCTATGTGGTCGTGGGCTTTGGAGCCATGTCTTGAAAGGACAAGATCCAAAATATGGAGAAGAAGCCATCGGTAATTATGAAGATAAGTGGTTCCAAGAGGACCAAATGGTGCTCGGAATCATCCAGAACTATCTTGAAGCATCCATCCTTGAAGCCTACTCTTATTGTGAAAATGAAAGGAATTGTGGGATACTCTTCAAACCGTGTATGGGAATACTTCAAACTTGAGCAGAATCTATGAAGTCAAGAAGGCTATCAATGATCTAAGCCAAGAAGATTTGGAGTTTACAAAGCACTTTGGCAAATTCAGATCATTGTGGGCTGAACTAGAAATGTTAAGGCCAAGCACGATTGATCCTTTAGTGTTAAATGAGAGGCGCGAACAAGACAAGGTCTTTGGTCTACTATTAACCTTAAATCCAACTTACAAGGATCTCATTAAGCACCTCCTTAGGGCAGACAATCTCCCTAGCCTAGATGAAGTGTGCTCCAAGATACAAAAGGAGCAAGGATCTCATGGTCTATTTGGGGGAAAGGGCGAGCTGGTTATGGCAAACAAAGTAGAGTTGGGTGAAGCAAACAAAGGATTTTACAAACCTTTGGGATCAAACCATAACAAGAAAGTAGGATCAAATGCAATCTGTGAGCACTGCAAGAAAGAGGGGCACACAAAGGAAAAATGCTGGAAGCTCCATCCTCATCTAAAACCAAGCTGGTGGAAGGAACCAAGAGCTAATGTCTCCCAAGAAGTGGTTGGGAATCAGGCTGTGACATCCAAGAGGGCTGAAGAAGGAGAAATGAGAGCTTTGGTGCCATATCAACAAGAATCTGAATTTGTGAGGAAATCAGATTTGGAAGCTCTCATCAAAGCCTTGAAAGAGGCTGGTAGGTCTGGTATGGTTTCTGGAAACTCTCTTCATGCTCAAAACATTTCAAAGCCTTTGATTGTAGATTCTGGTGCATCACATCATATGATAAGTGATGCACATCTAATGAATAACATAAAACCGGCTGTAGGTAATGTCATTATAGCAAATGGAGATAGTATTCCAATTGATGGAGTAGGAAATCTTAGGTTATTTGGAAAAGATTCAAACGCTTTCTACATGCCAAAATTTACTTCAAATTTGTTATCCGTAAAAAAAAGTTACATCTGATTTGAATTGTTATGCTATATTTGGTCCTAATGATGTACACTTTTAGAATATTGAGACCATGAAACTACTCGGAAAAGGAGTAACAAAGGAGGAGCTGTATGTTCTTGAAAATAACAAGCCGGACTCCAATTTATTTTATAGTTTTAGTCTGAATGTTTCTAATGTTAGTAGTTCAATTTGGCATGCAAGGCTAGGTCATCCGCACTCTAGAGCATTAGAACTATTGTTGCCTAGGATTTCTTTCAAAAATGATGAATGTGAAGCTTGTATACTTGGTAAATATTGCAAATCTGTGTTTTCCAAGTCTCCAACTATCTATGAAAAGTGTTTTGATTTAATTCATTATAATGTTAGCACATCATGGGATAGTCCATCAAACCAGCTGCCCATACACTCCTCAGCAAAATGGAGTTGCTGAAAGAAAGAATAGGCATTTAATGGAAGCGGCCCGGTCTATGATGTTCCACACAAGTGTTCCCAAGAGATTTTGGGGAGATGCTGTGGTTTCAGCATGCTATTTGATCAACCGGATGCCAACAAAAATCTTGGATGATCACTCTCCATTTGAGGTATTAAACAACTCTAAACCCGCCATTAACCACTTACGTGTGTTTGGGTGTGTTTGTTTTGTATTAATCCCAGGAGAACAAAGAAACAAGTTGGAAGCTAAAAGTGTGAAGAGCATGTTCATTGGATACTCCATAACATAAAAAGGTTACAAATGCTTTGTTCCGGAAACAAGGAAGATTCTAGTCTCAAGGGATGTGAAGTTTGTTGAAACAAAAGGGTTCTATGATGAGAAGAACTGGAAAGAATTGGAGAATCTATCATCCTCATCATCAGACCGAGCTAGCAATTTGAGAAAAATCTTGGAGAACCTTGGATTACATCAGCCAGAAGCTAGTACAAGCACATCTCAATCAAATGAAGAAACTATACCCTTTGATCCTGAGGGAGGCAATAAACAAGAGGATGTAGTAGTGGCTCAACAAGACTCAACAATTCATGATCAAAATGAATCAGAAGTTCGCAATGAAGCGGTTCATGATCAAAGTGAAGAGAGTCCGGAAAGTCAAGAAGAAGCTCAAACCTCAGATTCTGACTTTGAAGGGCCAGAACCTCAAGTTCAAGCTCAAGAAAGGGGTTTAAGGAGAAGTACAAGACAAAGGTTTGGACCAGAACATTGGAAGCAAACCCGAGTGTACTACAACAACAAGGCAGTTGCTCATCCCATTCAAGCTGTTTGCACTCTAGCTCATTTCCCATTGGAACATCAAGCCTACATGGGCAAGTTGGATGAAGCTGAGATTCCAACAACCTATGAAGAAGCCAAGGAGCTTAAAGTATGGAGAGATGCTGTTGGTGAAGAAAAGAAAGCTATGGAAATCAACCACACTTGGGATGAAGCTGAACTGCCAAAAGGGAAGAAGGCTGTAAGCTCTAGATGGATCTTCACTATCAAGTATAGAAGTGATGGAGAAATAGAGCGTTACAAGGCTAGGCTGGTGGCTAGAGAATTCACTCAAACCTATGGAGAGGACTATTTTGCACCTGTGGCAAAACTTCATAAGGTAAAAGTCATTTTATCCTTAGCTACTAACTTGGAATGGGATCTTTGGCAGATGGACGTCAAGAATGCATTCTTGCAAGGGGAACTAGAGGATGAAGTCTACATGACTCCACCACCAGGCTTGGAAGACTCAATTGCACCTGGAAAGGTGTTGAGACTCAAGAAAGCAATCTATGGACTGAAGCAATCTCCTCGAGCATGGTACCACAAGTTGAGTACAACACTCAAGAGTAAAGGCTTCAAGAAGTCCGAGGCAGATCATACACTTTTCACCTTGCAAAGCCAAGAAGGTATTGTAGTCATTCTCATTTATGTGGATGACATTATCATCTCGGGGAATGACAAGGTAGGTATTAAAGATACAAAAGCATATTTAAAATCTGTATTTGATATTAAAGATCTTGGAGAGTTGAAATATTTTCTAGGGATTGAAGTCTATAGGTCCAATGAAGGACTTTTCTTATCCCAAAGGAAGTACACTCTTGATCTATTGGCTGAGGTAGGAAAGCTAGGAGCCAAACCAGCAAAGACTCCCTTAGAAGAAAGATACAAAGTCATACGAGAGGGGGAGCTTGAAGATAAACCTTTTGAAGATGTCAAGCAATATCGGAGAATGGTTGGTAAGTTGATTTATCTTACCATAACTCGTCCTGATTTGTGTTTTGCTGTGAACCAGGTGAGCCAACATATGCAAGCTCGAAAAGTGCACCATTGGAGCATGATGGATCGGATTCTCAAATATCTCAAAGGAGCTCCGGGTCAAGGCATTTGGATGGGTTGTAACAAAAGCACAGAAATTGTGGGTTATTGTGATGCTGACTGGGCTGGAGACAAAACGGATAGAAGATCCACCACTGGGTATTGCACATTCATTGGAGGTAACCTAGTCACTTGGAAGAGCAAGAAACAAAAGGTTGTGTCATGTTCAAGTGCTGAAGCTGAGTATAGAGTAATGAGGAAGCTCACAAACGAGCTAACATGGCTGAAAGCTCTTCTCAAGGATTTGGGCATTGAATCGCCAGATCCAATCACAATGCATTGTGACAACCAAGCTGCTATTCACATTGCGTCCAACTCAGTGTTCCATGAGAGGACAAAACATATTGAAGTAGATTTTCTATCTTGTTTGTCTCCAGCATAGTCTGAATCACAATAGGCTTCCAATTCAGTATTTTCATTGCGACTCAACCATATTCCCTTTCCAGTGTTGAATTTGCGGAATAGAAGATTAGAGAGTTTGAGAGTGCTTGAAAGAGAAACAATAGAATGAGAGATAAAGAGAAGTTTCCATTAGAATTGAGTGAGTGTTACAAAGGGTGTACAACATGTATATATAGAGGAGAGCCACGAAATTAGGAGGTGAAGAAGGGTTTCACAACATTCAATTTCCCTCCAATCTCTTATTTGAAATTCAAACACATCTCCTTCCTTTTCACACTTCCCGAGACACCCACTTGTGCACCCAAAGTCTTCACTCTTCTAGAAGACTTCTTAATGGACTTGCATATGTTGAATAAAGCCTCTTCTCTTCTTTGGGTCTTAAGCTAATGTATTCTCTCATTATTCAACACTCCCCCTCAAGCTTAACCGTAGAGAAACCAAAGGTTAAGTTTGGAACCATGATGACCCACCTCATTAAAAACCTTAGTATGGAAAACCTCATGGGACAAAACCATACTAAGGGAAAAAGAGTGTGGACTCCATGGCTAAGGAAATCATGGCCGAGACATATCTATGAGTCCAAGCTTTGAATGGATGAACTCACACACTTTTAAACTCGTTGCCTTGGTAAAAATGCCTGCCAATTGTTCTGAACTCCTTGTAAAGCATGGAAGAATGACCTTTTTCTCCACCATCTCTCGCACCTTGTGACAATCCACTTCAATATGCTTTGTCCTCTCATGGAACACTGAGTTGGATGCAATGTGAATAGCAGCTTGGTTGTCACAATGCATTGTGATTGGATCTGCCGATTCAATGCCCAAATCCTTGAGAAGAGCTTTCAGCCATGTTAGCTCATTTGTGAGCTTCCTCATTGCTCTATACTCAGCTTCAGCACTTGAACATGACACAACCTTTTGTTTCTTGCTCTTCCAAGTGACCAGGTTACCTCTAATGAATGTGCAATACCCAGTGGTGGATCTTCTATCCGTTTTGTCTCCAGCCCAGTCAGCATCACAATAACCCACAATTTCTGTGCTCTTGTTGCAACCCATCCAAATGCTGTTGAGAATATGGATGTGAAGGTCTGTGCACGTGAAAGGAGAGGGGACAATATCAAAGGGAAAGAGTTAGCATGTATAGCAAGTGTGTTGGAATATGGTGAAAGCTCAGGAGTAAAAGGAGAAGGTATACCATGCATTGCACATGAAATAAAGCACCAATGAGTAGCTAAGATCAACTAAAATGAGACCAAACAAGAAGTGGAGAAGGAACTGAATTGGTTAGAAGCAGACCAGTTTTTTCTCACTCAGCACAAGTGGAGCAAGTTGCAAAGAGGAGTAGGTGGGAGCAGTTGGGAGAAGCATGGCTCGCCTATACTTGTGTAGAGGTGTTGGTGAGATATTTTTCACTCAATAATTCATGTAAATCGTGCATATATGTGTATGGGATTGTAAGGAAACATTACACACGAAATTATAAACTTCTATTCATCATCTTCATCACTCCTATCTTCTAATCTTCCTCCCTTAAAATCATCTTCATATCCTCTAAAATCTACATGGTATCAGAGCACTTAAGGTCCTGAACAAGATCTTAAACTCATTCATATCTCTCAAACATTTCAAATCACTCTGTTTTTTTTCTGTTTCGTGTGTACTATTCACCAAAAATTTCAAGTCATGGAAAGCTCCAAGAATATGGTTCTACCAGTTATTCTCAAGGGGAATAACTATATTTTGTGGTCAAGGACCACAAAGACAGTCCTAAGAGGAAGAGGGCTGTGGGAGTATGTTGATAGCTTGGTGGGAAATGCTGAAGAAGGAAGGGCTGAAGAGGGCAGTATGATGGAGAGGAAGCGGGAGCAAGAAGATGCTCAAGTCTTGGCTGCACTTCAAAGCTCCCTTGAGCCATCTATTCTGGCGGCCTATTCATACTGTGAGAACTCCAAGGAGCTGTGGGAGACGCTCAAGGGAGTTTATGGAGACATCTCAAACATTTCAAGGATCTTTGAGGTGAAGAAGGCATTGAATGACCTTCAGCAGAATGGGAAGGCGTTCAAGGACTTGTTTGGGGAGTTTAGAGGGTTGTGGGCAGAGCTGGAAATGCTTAGACCTACAACAAACGACCCAAAGGAGTTGAATGAGAGGAGAGAGCAAGATCAAGTGTTTGGTCTCTTACTCACACTTGATGACTCTTACAAGGGACTCATTCAGCATATCCTTCGATTTGACAAGCTTCCAACATTAAATGAAGTGTGTCAACAAGTTCAGAAAGAGGAAGGTGCTAGAGTGTTGTTTAAACCCACTAGTGAGATGGCGCATGTGGTGCAAAGAAGTTTTGGGCATGGAGAAAGGAGAGCTGTTGAGTGTAGCCATTGTAGGATGAAAGGGCACACTAAGGAGAAGTGCTGGACACTTTACCCGCACTTGAAACCAGCCCGGCTAAGAGGAAATGGCCAGGGAAGCAGTCAAGGCTCTAGGAACTTTGCGGGTGTAACTAGCATGGAAGGAGACCAATTGGTGAGGAAGAGCGATTTGGAGGGCCTCATCAAGAGTATCTCAAAGCTAGCGGAATCTGGTAAGGGTTTCTTTACCTCTAAGGCTAAGAGAAACGTGATAATAGATTCTGGAGCAAGTCATAATATGATTTGTGATGCTAAGTTGCTGGAGAATGTAGAACCGCATAAGGGTAGTGTTAGGATAGCAAACGGGAAAGAAGTTCCAATAGAGGGGGTTGGGGACTTAGAGGTGTTTGGGAAGAGAACTAAAGCCCTATATATCCCAGAATTTACTTCGAATTTGCTATCGGTTCATAAGGCAACTAAGGACTTCAATTGTAAAGTGGTTTTTGGAGTTAATGGTGTTGAGTTTCAGGATAATGAAACCAAAGATGCGATCGGATCAGGGGGTGTGAAAGATGGTCTGTACATATTGAATAAAAAGGATAAAGAGTTGAAAGCGCTTGCGGTCAGTTCGGTTGGATCAAGCCCTTTATGGCATTCTCGCCTTGGTCACCCAAGTCACAAGGTGCTCAGCATGGTCTTGCCCAACCATTCAGTACCCAAGGAGGCGTGTGAAGCATGTATTTTGGGGAAGCATTGTAGGAAAGTGTTTCCAGAATCTACTACTATGTATAAGAAGTCTTTTGAGTTAATACACTCTGATGTATGGTCTGCTCCGTGTACTTCAAGAGATCAATATAAGTACTTTGTTTCCTTCATCGATCAAAAATCAAAGTATACATGGGTAACATTGATGCGCTCTAAGGATCAAGTGCTTGAATCATTTCAGAACTTCTATAACTATGTGCTCAATCAGTATGATACCAAGATTAAGATACTAAGAAGTGATAATGGCGGAGAATACATGAGCATACAGTTTAGGGAGTTTGTGAATGAGAAAGGGATAGTACATCAGACAACTTGCGCCTATACACCTCAACAAAATGGGATAGCAGAGAGGAAGAATAGACATTTGTTAGAAGTGGCTAGGAGCATGATGTTTGATAGGGGAGTTCCTAAGAATCTGTGGGGAGATGCAGTGATGGCGGCAGCTTACTTAATCAACCGCATACCCACTGAAAGCTTGAGTTACAAGTCACCCTTTGAAGTTTTGAATGGTGTGAAGCCGAGTATCAGTCACTTGAGAGTCTTTGGGTGTAGATGCTATGTCCTTGTTCCAGAGGCACAAAGAAATAAGTTAGAGCCAAAGAGTATTAAGTGTGTGTTTGTGGGATACTCAAGTACTCAAAAAGGATACAAATGTCTTAACCCGGAGACTAATAGAATGTATGTGTCAAGGGAGGTGCAATTTGAGGAAGAGTATGGTTACTTCGAAAAAAAGAAATGGGAAGACTTAGATGAGATTATGGACTCAAATGCAGATAGAGATCAAGTTCTAAGAAGCATTTGGGAAAGCATAGATGGCCGGGAGAGTGATGACAATGAGCAGAGGGGTGAAGAAGAAGTAGAAGAAAGTGAGCAGCTTCCGATAGTTCTTGATACTTTACCATTAGACTCAGAACTGGTAGAAGAAGAGGAGAGTACAAGAGGTGAGGGGGAGATAGAATCTGAAGAAGTGGAGGAAGTGCAAGCTCCTCAATTAAGAAGAAGCCAAAGGATAAGACACGGACCTGAAAATTGGAAAAATACTAGAGTGTATTACAATGGGATGGCTATGGCTTATCAAGATCACATGGGAACTGATGTTGTGCTTGGGACAAGAGAGGGATGTACTGGGCGTACGGCAGGCTTAGATCCTGATCCTATAGGCGACAGCGTCTCCTTCTTGTCCCTTAAGCATAACACCGCACAAGAAGAGAAGATAGCCATAAGATATCCTATTGAAGAATACTACTCGGTTTCTAATACTCCAGCTGATCATCAGGCATTTCTGAGCACTATTGATAGAAAAGTACCTAATTCTTATGAGGAAGCAAGCATGGACAAGTTATGGGTTGATGCCATGAGGGAAGAGATTGCATCTATGTTGAGAAATAATACTTGGGACTTGACAAAATTGCCTAGTGGGAAGAAACTTGTGGGATGTAGATGGGTGTATACTATCAAATACAAGAGCAATGGTGAAATTGAGAGGTATAAAGCTAGACTAGTGGCAAAAGGATATACACAAGTATATGGAGAAGATTATACTGAAACTTTTGCTCCAGTAGCGAAGTTGCACTCGGTGAGGGTTCTACTATCCATTGCCATTAATCTGTCATGGAATTTGTGGCAAATGGATGTGAGAAACGCTTTCTTACAAGGGGATTTAGAAGAAGAAGTGTTTATGGAACTTCCACAAGGTTATGGAGCAAGTTCAGATCAAGTGTGTAGATTAAAGAAGGCTATATACGGCTTGAAACAATCTCCTAGAGCTTGGTACCAACGGTTAAGCCGGTGCCTGTTGGAGAAAGGGTTTGTAAAATCTGAAGCGGATCACTCTCTCTTTACCAAAAGGAGCAAAAATGGGATAGTTGTGGTGCTTATCTACGTGGATGACATTATTGTTACGGGAAGTGATTGTGAGGAGATGAAACGGACTAAGGAGGATCTAAACTCTACGTTTGATATAAAAGACCTAGGAGAGCTCAAATACTTCCTAGGAATTGAGATGAGCAGAGAGGAAAAGGGAATGTTTATATCGCAAAGGAAGTATGTGATCGACTTACTAAAAGAAACTGGGAAGCTTGGGTGTAAACCGGCTAAGACTCCTATTGAAGAAGGTTACCAAGAAGAGAGCAACGTGGAGATATGGTCTGACATCAAGCAGTACCAAAGGTTAGTTGGTAAACTAATCTATTTGACCATAACAAGGCCAGATATTTGTTTTGCGGTGAATAAAGTAAGTCAACACATGCAAGCGCCAACAACACACCATTGGGGAATGATTGAAAGGATCTTGAGATATCTAAAAGGAAACCCAGGAAGAGGTATTTGGCTAGAGTGTCATGGAAGAGCAGATGTAGAAGCGTTTTGTGATGCGGATTGGGCTGGGGATAGACAAGATAGAAAGTCTACAACCGGTTATTGTACATTCGTAGGTGGGAATCTTGTCACCTGGAGAAGCAAAAAACAAAAGGTAATCTCTCTATCTAGTGCTGAAGCTGAGTATAGAGCAATGAGAGAAGCCACAAAAGAAATGATATGGCTGAAGGCGCTTCTACATGACTTAGGAGTTCAAGAAGACAAACCAATGACATTGTATTGTGATAACCAAGCAGCAATACACATAGCTTCAAACCCGGTGTTTCATGAAAGGACAAAACACATTGAGGTGGATTGTCATTTCATCCGAGACAAGATTCAGGAGGGAGTTGTGGTTCCCAAGTTTGTGAAGAGTGGAGAACAAATGGCGGATATATTTACAAAGGCTACTTCTTCACGCATCTGTGAATACATCCATGGCAAGATCGGCTTAATGGACCCCTACCAGCCTATCTTGAGGGGGAGTGTTGAGAATATGGATGTGAAGGTCTGTGCACGTGAAAGGAGAGGGGACAATATCAAAGGGAAAGAGTTAGCATGTATAGCAAGTGTGTTGGAATATGGTGAAAGCTCAGGAGTAAAAGGAGAAGGTATACCATGCATTGCACATGAAATAAAGCACCAATGAGTAGCTAAGATCAACTAAAATGAGACCAAACAAGAAGTGGAGAAGGAACTGAATTGGTTAGAAGCAGACCAGTTTTTTCTCACTCAGCACAAGTGGAGCAAGTTGCAAAGAGGAGTAGGTGGGAGCAGTTGGGAGAAGCATGGCTCGCCTATACTTGTGTAGAGGTGTTGGTGAGATATTTTTCACTCAATAATTCATGTAAATCGTGCATATATGTGTATGGGATTGTAAGGAAACATTACACACGAAATTATAAACTTCTATTCATCATCTTCATCACTCCTATCTTCTAATCTTCCTCCCTTAAAATCATCTTCATATCCTCTAAAATCTACAAATGCCTTGACCTGGAGCTCCTTTGAGATATTTGAGGATCCGATCCACCATGTTCCAATGATGCACTTTTGGAGATTGCATATGTTGGCTCACCTGGTTCACAGCAAAACATAAATCAGGACGAGTTATGGTAAGATAAATCAACTTACCAACCATTCTCCGATATTGCTTGACATCTTCAAAAGGTTTATCTTCAAGCTCCCCCTCTCGTATGACTTTGTATCCTTCTTCTAAGGGAGTCTTTGCTGGTTTGGCTCCTAGCTTTCCTGCCCCAGCCAATAGATCAAGAGTGTACTTCCTTTGGGATAAGAAGAGTTCTTCATTGGACCTATAGACTTCAATCCCTAGAAAATATTTCAACTCTCCAAGATCTTTAATATCAAATACAGATTTTAAATATGCTTTTGTATCTTTAATACCTACCTTGTCATTCCCAGAGATGATAATATCATCCACATAAATGAGAATGACTACAATACCTTCTTGGCTTTGCAAGGTGAAAAGTGTATGATCTGCCTCGGACTTCTTGAAGCCTTTACTCTTGAGTGTTGTACTCAACTTGTGGTACCATGCTCGAGGAGATTGCTTCAGTCCATAGATTGCTTTCTTGAGTCTCAACACCTTTCCTGGTGCAATTGAGTCCTCCAAGCCTGGTGGTGGAGTCATGTAGACTTCATCCTCTAGTTCCCCTTGCAAGAATGCATTCTTAACGTCCATCTGCCAAAGATCCCATTTCAAGTTAGTAGCTAAGGATAAAATAACTCTTACCGTATGAAGTTTTGCCACAGGTGCAAATGTGTCAAGGTAGTCCTCTCCATAGGTTTGAGTGAATCCTCTAGCCACCAGCCTAGCCTTGTAACGCTCTATTTCTCCATCACTTCTATACTTGATAGTGAAGATCCATCTAGAGCTTACGGCCTTTTTCCCTTTTGGCAGTTCAGCTTCATCCCAAGTGTGGTTAATTTCCATAGCTTTCTTTTCTTCACCAACAGCATCTCTCCATACTTTAAGCTCCTTGGCTTCTTCATAGGTTGTTGGAATCTCAGCTTCATCCAACTTGCCCATGTAGGCTTGATGTTCCAATGGGAAATGAGCTAGAGTGCAAACAGCTTGAATGGGATGAGCAACTGCCTTGTTTTTGTAGTACACTCGGGTTTGCTTCCAATGTTCTGGTCCAAACCTTTGTCTTGTACTTCTCCTTAAACCCCCTTCTTGATATTGAACTTGAGGTTCTGGCCCTTCAAAGTCAGAATCTGAGGTTTGAGCTTCTTCTTGACTTTCCGGACTCTCTTCACTTTGATCATGAACCGCTTCATTGCGAACTTCTGATTCATTTTGATCATGAATTGTTGAGTCTTGTTGAGCCACTACTGGATCCTCTTGTTTATTGCCTCCCTCAGGATCAAAGGGTATAGTTTCTTCATTTGATTGAGATGTGCTTGTACTAGCTTCTGGCTGATGTAATCCAAGGTTCTCCAAGATTTTTCTCAAATTGCTAGCTCGGTCTGATGATGAGGATGATAGATTCTCCAATTCTTTCCAGTTCTTCTCATCATAGAACCCTTTCGTTTCAACAAACTTCACGTCCCTTGAGACTAGAATCTTCCTTGTTTCCGGAACAAAGCATTTGTAACCTTTTTGTGTTGTGGAGTATCCAATGAACATGCTCTTCACACTTTTAGCTTCCAACTTGTTTCTTTGTTCTCCTGGGATTAATACAAAACAAACACACGTAAGTGGTTAATGGCGGGTTTAGAGTTGTTTAATACCTCAAATGGAGAGTGATCATCCAAAATTTTTGTTGGCATTCGGTTGATCAAATAGCATGCTGAAACCACAGCATCTCCCCAAAATCTCTTGGGAACACTTGTGTGGAACATCATAGACCGGGCCACTTCCATTAAGTGCCTATTCTTTCTTTCAGCAACTCCATTTTGCTGAGGAGTGTATGGGCAGCTGGTTTGATGGACTATCCCATGGTTTGCTAAGTGTTGTTTGAAGGCATGGCTTGTGTACTCTCCACCATTATCTGATCTAAAAATTTTAATCTTGGCATTATAATGGTTAGTCACATATGCTTGAAATTTTCTAAATGCTTCTAGAACTCTATCTTTGGATGGAAGAAGTGTTAGCCATGTATATTTTGATTTTTCATCTATAAAGGTGACAAAGTATTTATGATGTTCTCTAGATTCACATGGTGAGGTCCAAACATCAGAATGAATTAAATCAAAACACTTTTCATAGATAGTTGGAGACTTGGAAAACACAGATTTACAATGTTTGCCAAGTATACAAGCTTCACATTCATCATTTTTGAAAGAAATCCTAGGCAACAATAGTTCTAATGCTCTAGAGTGCGGATGACCTAGCCTTGCATGCCAAATTGAACTACTAACATTAGAAACATTCAGACTAAAACTACAAAATAAATTGGAGTCCGGCTTGTTATTTTCAAGAACATACAGCTCCTCCTTTGCTACTCCTTTTCCGAGTAGATTCATGGTCTCAATATCCTGAAAGTGTACATCATTAGGACCAAATATAGCATAACAATTCAAATCAGATGTAACTTTCTTTACGGATAACAAATTTCAAGTAAACTTAGGCATGTAGAAAGCGTTTGAATCTTTTCCAAATAACCTAAGATTTCCTACTCCATCAATTGGAATACTATCTCCATTTGCTATAATGACATTACCTACAGCCGGTTTTATGTTATTCATTAGATGTGCATCACTTATCATATGATGTGATGGACCAGAATCTACAATCAAAGGCTTTGAAATGTTTTGAGCATGAAGAGAGTTTCCAGAAACCATACCAGACCTACCAGCCTCTTTCAAGGCTTTGATGAGAGCTTCCAAATCTGATTTCCTCACAAATTCAGATTCTTGTTGATATGGCATCAAAGCTCTCATTTCTCCTTCTTCAGCCCTCTTGGATGTCACAGCCTGATTCCCAACCACTTCTTGGGAGACATTAGCTCTTGGTTCCTTCCACCAGCTTGGTTTTAGATGAGGATGGAGCTTCCAGCATTTTTCCTTTGTGTGCCCCTCTTTCTTGCAGTGCTCACAGATTGCATTTGATCCTACTTTCTTGTTATGGTTTGATCCCAAAGGTTTGTAAAATCCTTTGTTTGCTTCACCCAACTCTACTTTGTTTGCCATAACCAGCTCGCCCTTTCCCCCAAATAGACCATGAGATCCTTGCTCCTTTTGTATCTTGGAGCACACTTCATCTAGGCTAGGGAGATTGTCTGCCCTAAGGAGGTGCTTAATGAGATCCTTGTAAGTTGGATTTAAGGTTAATAGCAGACCAAAGACCTTGTGTTGTTCGCGCCTCTCATTTAACACTAAAGGATCAATCGTGCTTGGCCTTAACATTTCTAGTTCAGCCCACAATGATCTGAATTTGCCAAAGTGCTTTGTAAACTCCAAATCTTCTTGGCTTAGATCATTGATAGCCTTCTTGACTTCATAGATTCTGCTCAAGTTTGAAGTATTCCCATACACGGTTTGAAGAGTATCCCACAATTCCTTTGCATTTTCACAGTAGGAGTAGGCTTCAAGGATGGATGCTTCAAGAGAGTTCTGGATGATTCCGAGCACCATTTGGTCCTCTTGGAACCACTTATCTTCATAATTACCGATGGCTTCTTCTCCATCTTTTGGATCTTGGCCTTTCAAGACATGGCTCCAAAGCCCACGACCACATAGGGCTGTTCTTATCATTCTTGACCACAACAAATAGTTGACACCCTTCAAGATGACTGGAATAACAATTGGTTTAGAATTTTCCATGGTGTTTTAAGATTTATTCACCGGATAATTCTATTAACCAGAGGATTAAGAGATTTTCTCAAGAAAATATTAGAGAAGCTTCAAGAAATACACTTTTCCAGCCTTTTCACAACTCAAGAGTCAATGACTTTGAGGACTAAGTCTCAGAGTGAAAAAGGATTGACAAAGAGTATTCCCAGAATTTTAGAGTGAAAAAGAAAATTTTAGAGAACCTTCAAGAAATACACTTTTTCAGCTTTTTCACAACTCAAGAGTCAATGACTTTGAGGACTAAGTCTTAGAGTGAAAAAGGATTGACAAAGAGTATTCCCAGAATTTTAAAGGAAGAGATTTGAAAATGGGATAACAAGAGCTTGATTTAGTTAAGAACCTTGCTCTGATACCATGTTGAATTTGCGGAATAGAAGATTAGAGAGTTTGAGAGTGCTTGAAAGAGAAACAATAGAATGAGAGATAAAGAGAAGTTTCCATTAGAATTGAGTGAGTGTTACAAAGGGTGTACAACATGTATATATAGAGGAGAGCCACGAAATTAGGAGGTGAAGAAGGGTTTCACAACATTCAATTTCCCTCCAATCTCTTATTTGAAATTCAAACACATCTCCTTCCTTTTCACACTTCCCGAGACACCCACTTGTGCACCCAAAGTCTTCACCCTTCTAGAAGACTTCTTAATGGGCTTGTATATGTTGAGTAAGGCCTCTTCTCTTCTTTGGGTCTTAAGCTAATGTATTCTCTCATTATTCAACATAAAAAACAGAAGGTAATTGCATTGTCAAGTGCTGAGGCTGAGTATAGAGCAATGAAGGAAGTCACAAAGGAGATGATATGGCTGAAGGCTCTTCTCAAGGATTTGGGTATTCAAGAAACAAAACCAATGACCCTTTATTGCGATAACCAAGCTGCAATACACATAGCTTCAAATCCAGTGTTTCATGAGAGAACGAAACACATTGAAGTGGATTGTCACTTCATCCGGGGCAAGATTCAAGATGGGCTAATAATCACTAAGTTTGTGAAGAGTGGAGACCAGGTGGCAGACATCTTCACAAAGGCTACTTCCCTAAATATATGTGAGTACATCCATGACAAGATAGGCTTAAAGGATCCCTACCAGCCTATCTTGAGGGGGAGTGTTGAGAATATGGATGAGAAGGCATACATGGGAAGTAGCAATGCGAGTTCACATAATAACAAAGGCAAGGAGCTGGAGTACATAGCAAGTATCTGGGAACTTGGCGAATGCTCTAAGACTAAGGGAGAAGTGCCGTATGCAACAAGTAAGGAAAAGAGTGGAGCTGATGATTTAATGAGTGGCAAAACTAGATATTGGGATGTAACTAGAAGGAAGGATTCTTGGTTGAATTCTAAGCAGATCAAAGGGTTGAAAAACCAAGAAAAAGCACATGAGGAGCCATTGGGTAAAGGCAAGCTCCATGCTCCTCACCCAAAGAAGAAACACGCCCAGGCCTTGATCTTAGCATGTTTAACCATTTTAGGAAGTTAAGGGTGTTAGTCCTTTAACCATTGTAAATTCCTGTGTCTTGTTTTTTGAATTTTTTCTCTTACATATATGCAATGTAAACCGAGCTCAATTTATATAATAACAAGAAAATATATTCCAGAAATCTCTCTCAGCCATCTTCAATCTCATTGAGTTCTTGATATTTTCTAATTCTAGTTTATTCTCCTTAAAATCAACACAAATTGTATTTCGACATACTTGTAGAATTTCGCAAAGGATTCAAATACTTGACTCTTGGAACTCATGAGTCTCACCCACGTATACTTTGGACTTTTCATCAATAAAAGAGACAAAATACTTCTATTGATCCTTGGAGATACATGGAGCTGTCCATACATCAGAGTGAATCAGCTCAACGCACTTAGCATACTTAGTTGTGGAATCCGGAAAACTACTTCTACATTGCTTGCCTAACACACAAGCTTCACATCTTTTACTGTCTTCGGTGATATTGGGCAAGATCGTGCTGAGCACCTTGTTACTTGGGTGACCTAGCCGTGAGTGCCATAAAGATCTTGAACCAACTTCACTCAGACCACAAGACTTCACTACATCTTGCTCCTCTTTATTCAAAACATATAGCCCACCTTTAACTCCTCCTTCTCCAATCACTTCCTTAGTATTATTGTCCTGAAACTGAACTTCATTAGATCCAAAAATAACTTTACAATTCAGGTCTTGAGTAGCCTTGTGAACCGACAACAGATTGGTGGTGAATTCGGGAACAAACAAAGCTTTAGTGTTTTTTTCTAAACAATTCCAAATCACTAATTCCTTCTATGGGGACTTCTTTACCATTAGTTATCCTAACAGTTCCACCATGAGGTTTTATATTTGCTAACAAACCTCCATCTCTAATCATGTGGTGACTTGCACCTGAGTCTACAATAATCTCAAAAGAGCTCTGAAGCGCTGCAAGGACCTGTTGGTCCTCTTGCTCCCATTTCTTCTCCTTTGTACTGCCATCACTGACTTCACTTCCTTCAACAGCTCCTTCCAAGATTTCCACATATCCCCACAGCCCTCTACTTCTCAAGGCTGTCTTCGTGGTCTAGGACTCCCTTTGAGATACCTTAATATTCTTTCTACCATATTCCAATGATGCCACAGCCCCCATGAGAGATTTATGGCAATTGACAAGAGAACTCGGACTGAGTGAAGTTTGGCAACCAGTGCAAATGTCTCAGTGTAGTCTTCCCCGTAGACTTGTATATACCCCTTAGCCACCAGCCGAGCTTTGTACCTCTCTATCTCTCCTGTGCTCTTGTACTTAATAGTATAGACCCATCTACAGCCCATGGTTTTCTTTCCCTTAGGCAACTCCATCATGCTCCAAGTATTATTTCTGATCATTGAGGCAATTTCTTCTTCCATTGCCTCAACCCACTATTTGCTTTTACAAGCTTCTTCATAGGTTGTTGGTACTTACTCATCAATTGCACTGAAAAATGCTTGATCATTATCCGGTAAATGAATTGTAGAATAATAGGCTTCAATTGGGATACCTTATGGTTGTAACATCTAGATTTTCTTCTTGTGAGTCGTATTGCTTAGTAGATGAGGGAGAGATGCTGCCGCCTATAGGATCAGGGTCAAAGCCTGCCGTACGCCCAGAACATCCCCCACTCACACTAAACAACGCCTCAGTCCTTGTGTTGTCTTGTTGAACCATAGATAGACCATTGAAGTAAACCCTTGTATTTTTCCAATTTTTCGGATCAAATTTTCTCCTCTGACTCCTTCTTAAGATAGGTTCTGGTGCTTGAGTTTCTTCACTCTCCTCATGCATCAGACCTTCCTCAGGGTCAATGGTTAAGTCTTCTCCTTCTGGTTAGTTGTTAGTTCCATTTGATTCTCCGAGTGCTGAATCACTTTCCTCGAGCTTTGAGACTCGTTTCTGCCTTCTTTTACTTCATCTTTCCTCCTATTAGAAAAAGTTTCCAAGTCATCTGTGCCTCCTCTTTGTTCATCTTCACTCACTAAAATGCTCCTTAGTACTTGTGCTCTATCTAGACTTGAGCTAACAATCTCCTCAAGGTCTTTCCAACTCTCACTTTGAAAATGTCCATTCTCCTCTTCAAATTGGACTTCTCTTGACACATGAATCCTGTTAGTTTCTGGATTATAACACTTATACCCCTTTTGGGTACTTGAGTATCCAACAAAGACACATCTCATACTTTTAGGCTCCAGCTTGCTTCTTTGTGACTCGGGTATATGCACATAACAGTTACTTCCAAATACTGGAAGATGATTGATGTTAGGCTTTACTCCATTAAGCACCTCATATGGGGACTTGTTGTCTAGGTTTGGTGTTGGTAACTGGTTTATGATATAACAAGCTGTCATTATGGCATCTCCCCAAAAGGTTTTTGGAACTTTCCGATCAAACAGCATGCTTCTAGCTACCTCCAACAAATGACTATTCTTCCTTTCCGATACTCCGTTTTGCTGAGGAGTATAAGCACATGAGGTTTGGTGCACTATTCCATTTTCTTCCACAAAATTCTTGAACTGATTACTTATCTCAAAATCTCTCATTTATAATCTCTAAAATCTTACATGGTATCAGAGCATTGATCTTGCTCCTATCTATTCCGTTTTACTCTTAGTTATTCTCCATTATTCTCCATCATTTCTCCATCATTCTCCATCATTTCTCCATCAGTTCTTGTCATTTCTAGTCATTCTCCAAGCTTTTATTCTTTATTTTCTCCTTTCTCACGCTGCTAGCTTCATTTCTCTCTGAGAGAAATTCCTCAAATCCATTGGTGCTGAGTTGAGAAAGTTGCTAGCTTTGTGATTTTCACTTCTTTTTCTTCCTTTCACGATGCTGTTAGATTTTAGAGATTATAAATGAGAGATTTTGAGATAAATTAGAAGGAAAACAATAGTAGAACATTAGAGAAGAATTTCTTATTGATCTTTGTGAATTACATAGCATATTTATAGGAGAAATACAAGGGAACCTAGGTTTAACTTTAATTTGAACCAGCCAATAGGAGAGTAGTCTTGGGAGCGCCCTTGACCATGCCAGCCTGTTCCAGCCTGGTTCCAGCCCCTTCCTTGACCAAATGGATAAGAAGGAAGACCAAGGACAAGCCCCAATGCACCTGGACGCTCTAGTGACTTGGTGCATGATCCGAACATTGCCCAGCTTCTAGAAGACTCTAGAAGACTCTCCAAGACTCTCCAAGACTTCCTTAAACGTTCCGGAGGCTTCCTTAGGTCGTACGGTCTTGTACGGCCTTGTACGGATCCGTACGGACTTGTACGGACTTGTACGGATCCGTACGGACTTGTACGGACTTGTACGGACACCCAAATCCAACCATCTTCCCTAAGCTCCCTTGATGATATGCTTGATTAATACTCCCCCTCAAACTTAGCCGGAGTGCCGGAATGAAGGCTAAGTTTGGGAACCGGGACTACCACCTCATTAAAAACCTTACCAAGGAAAACCCAGTGGGACAAAACCTTGGGAAGGGAAAAAGAGTGTGGTCTTCCCGGAATAGGCAAGTATTATCAAGGATGAGTAAGGTCTACTAACCCAAGTTTGCTATGGATGTGGTTGCAAACTTTGAGGCTAGCAGCCTTGGTGAAGATGTCAGCCAGCTGGTCTTCACTCTTGGTGTAGCATGGAAGTATCACTCCTTCTATGATCTTCTCTCTAACCTTGTGGCAGTCGATCTCAATGTGCTTGGTCCTCTCGTGAAATACTGGATTCGTTGCTATATGAATGGCTGCCTGACTGTCACAATGCATCGTGATAGGACTTGAAGTTTCTATGCCGAGATCTTTGAGAAGTGCTTTCAACCAAACTAATTCATTTGTCAGCTTCCTCATTGCTCTATATTCTGACTCTGCACTCGAGCATGACACAACCTTCTGCTTCTTAGACTTCCAAGTCACTAGATTGCCTCCAATGAAAGTACAGTAGCCAGTTGTGGACTTTCTATCCATAGTGTCTCCAGCATAGTCTGCATCGCAATATCCAACTATCTCAGTGTTGCCATTCTTCCCCATCCAGATTCCTTGGCCTGGTGATCCTTTGATGTATCTCAAAATTCTTTCCACCATGTTCCAATGATGCACGGTTGGTTCTTTCATATGTTGGCTAACCTGATTCACAGCAAAACATAAGTCAGGCCGTGTAATAGTCAAGTAGATGAGCTTACCAACTAGGCGCCGATATTGTGCTGGGTCTTCAAATGGCTTGTCAAGCGGATCATCTTCTTTCTCCCCCTTTCTCTTGACCTTGTAGCCATCTTCAAGTGGAGTCTTAGCTGGTTTGGATCCTAGTTTTCCTGTCTCCTGCAATAAATCAAGAGAATATTTCCTTTGTGATAGAAATAGGCCTTCCGTGGATCGGCATATCTCTATCCCTAGGAAATACTTGAGTTCTCCCAAGTCCTTGATATCAAAAACAGACTTAAGGAATGATTTGGTTTCTTGAACCCCAACTTGATCACTACCTGAGATGATCAAGTCATCCACATAAACCAATACCACAATAAGCCCACGGGAGTTCTGGTGAGTGAACAAGGTATGGTCAGCTTCTGACCGGCTAAATCCTCGAGCAACAAGAGTGAAGCTCAGTTTATGATACCAGGCCCTCGGTGATTGCTTTAATCCATAAATTGCCTTTCTTAACCTTAAGACTTTTCCGGGGCTGATTGTGTGCTCTAATCCGGGTGGTGGAGTCATGTACACTTCTTCTTCCAATTCTCCTTGAAGAAAGGCGTTCTTCACGTCCATTTGCCATAGATCCCATGATAGATTTGTGGCTAAGGATAAGATAACCCTAACTGTGTGAAGCTTTGCCACGGGCGCAAAGGTATCGGTATAATCAGCTCCATATGTCTGGGTGAAACCTCTGGCTACCAATCTGGCTTTGTACCACTCAATCTCCCCATTAGATTGATATTTTATTGTAAATACCCACTTGGAACTTACTGCCTTCTTTCCCTTTGGAAGCTCCGTTTCATCCCAAGTATGATTCTTATCCATTGCTCCTATCTCAGCATCCACTGCAGCTAACCATTCTTTGTGTTCTTTTGCTTCTTCATAGGAGCTCGGAATTTGGTGTTGATCAATCTTCCCAAGGAATGCTTGGTGTTCTGATGGCAAGAGGGCAAGAGAACAGACCGCTTGGAGAGGATGAGCCACGGCTTGGCTGTTGTAATAGACCCTTGTTTGTTTCCAATGATCTGGTCCATACTTCAGCCTTGGGCTTCTTCTAAGCTGAGGAGCACTAATTTCTTCACTCTCATGGTCTTGACTAACCATTGGCTCCATTCCTCCAGTGACTTCTTCTTCATGATGAGCTTGTTCTTGATTACCATTATCTAAGTTGTTTGCTTCCTCTTCATTGTTATTTTTGGAATTTGGTCCTCCTTGCGGTTCCTGCTCTGGTTGCTCTTGATGAGAGTCCCTTGGAGCAGGATTTCCCAGATGATTGAGTATGAACTCTAAGCTGCCGGCTCTATCTGAAGGAGAGCGGGCTAGGTCTTTAACATTATCCCAATTCTGCTTCTTGTCAAAGTATCCTTGGTTTTCTATGAACTTCACGTCTCTTGAAACCAGGGTACACTTCCAGATGGGGTCATAACATTTATACCCCTTTTGAGTAGTAGAATAGCCTATGAATACACATCTTGTGCTTTTGGCTTCTAGTTTGTCCCTCTGAGTACCTGGGACAAATACAAAACACAAACATCCAAGAACCCGTAAGTGATTGATAAAGGGTTTATTGTGATTTAAAACTTCAAAGGGAGAGACGTCCTTTAGGACTCTTGTTGGAATTCGGTTGATAAGATAGCAGGCCGTCATGACTGCATCTCCCCAGAAGTTTCTTGGCAGGTTGGAATGGAACATCATGGCTCTAGCTACTTCCATGAGATGCCTATTCTTTCTTTCAGCTACACCATTTTGTTGAGGTGTGTATGGGCAGCTTGTTTGGTGGATTATTCCATGCTTAGCTAATTGTTCTTTGAATTTGTGGCTTGTATATTCCCCTCCATTATCCGTTCGAAGTACCTTAACATTTGTTTTGAATTGATTAGTAATGTAGTTCTGAAAATTAATGAAAGCGTCAAATACTCTATCTTTAGATGGCATTAAGGTGATCCAAGTGTATTTCGACTTTTCATCAATAAATGTCACAAAGTACTTATTATTATCTCTTGATAAACATGGGGAAGTCCATACATCCGAGTGGACCAAATCAAAACATTTTTCATATATGGTAGAGGACTTAGGAAATACACTTTTACAATGTTTTCCTAAAATACAAGACTCACAAACCGAGTTATTAAACGAAATATTAGGCAATATTATTTCCAAGGCACGCGAGTGAGGATGTCCCAATCTAGCGTGCCATATTGCATTAGAACTACTAGCTAAGCATGAATTAAAACTTGATAAAGTAGGATTGTTTGAAGAATCTTCTAAGATGTATAAGTCTCCTTTTGTGTTTCCTTCTCCAAGAACCCTTCCGGTCTTAATATCCTGAAAATGGAAACTATTAGGCCCAAAGATAGCATAAGCATCAAGATCAGTAGTAGCTCTCTTAACCGATACAAGATTCGAAGTGAAAGATGGCATGTAGAAAGCTTGAGATTCTTTGTCAAATAGTCTTAAACTGTAGATTTTAGAGGATATGAAGATGATTTTAAGGGAGGAAGATTAGAAGATAGGAGTGATGAAGATGATGAATAAAAGTTTATAATTTCGTGTGTAATGTTTCCTTACAATCCCATACACATATATGCACGATTTACATGAATTATTGAGTGAAAAATATCTCACCAACACCTCTACACAAGTATAGGCGAGCCATGCTTCTCCCAACTGCTCCCACCTACTCCTCTTTGCAACTTGCTCCACTTGTGCTGAGTGAGAAAAAACTGGTCTGCTTCTAACCAATTCAGTTCCTTCTCCACTTCTTGTTTGGTCTCTTTTTAGTTGATCTTAGCTACTCATTGGTGCTTTATTTCATGTGCAATGCATGGTATACCTTCTCCTTTTACTCCTGAGCTTTCACCATATTCCAACACACTTGCTATACATGCTAACTCTTTCCCTTTGATATTGTCCCCTCTCCTTTCACGTGCACAGACCTTCACATCCATATTCTCAACACTCCCCCTCAAGATAGGCTGGTAGGGGTCCATTAAGCCGATCTTGCCATGGATGTATTCACAGATGCGTGAAGAAGTAGCCTTTGTAAATATATCCGCCATTTGTTCTCCACTCTTCACAAACTTGGGAACCACAACTCCCTCCTGAATCTTGTCTCGGATGAAATGACAATCCACCTCAATGTGTTTTGTCCTTTCATGAAACACCGGGTTTGAAGCTATGTGTATTGCTGCTTGGTTATCACAATACAATGTCATTGGTTTGTCTTCTTGAACTCCCAAGTCATGTAGAAGCGCCTTCAGCCATATCATTTCTTTTGTGGCTTCTCTCATTGCTCTATACTCAGCTTCAGCACTAGATAGAGAGATTACCTTTTGTTTTTTGCTTCTCCAGGTGACAAGATTCCCACCTACGAATGTACAATAACCGGTTGTAGACTTTCTATCTTGTCTATCCCCAGCCCAATCCGCATCACAAAACGCTTCTACATCTGCTCTTCCATGACACTCTAGCCAAATACCTCTTCCTGGGTTTCCTTTTAGATATCTCAAGATCCTTTCAATCATTCCCCAATAGTGTGTTGTTGGCGCTTGCATGTGTTGACTTACTTTATTCACCGCAAAACAAATATCTGGCCTTGTTATGGTCAAATAGATTAGTTTACCAACTAACCTTTGGTACTGCTTGATGTCAGACCATATCTCCACGTTGCTCTCTTCTTGGTAACCTTCTTCAATAGGAGTCTTAGCCGGTTTACACCCAAGCTTCCCAGTTTCTTTTAGTAAGTCGATCACATACTTCCTTTGCGATATAAACATTCCCTTTTCCTCTCTGCTCATCTCAATTCCTAGGAAGTATTTGAGCTCTCCTAGGTCTTTTATATCAAACGTAGAGTTTAGATCCTCCTTAGTCCGTTTCATCTCCTCACAATCACTTCCCGTAACAATAATGTCATCCACGTAGATAAGCACCACAACTATCCCATTTTTGCTCCTTTTGGTAAAGAGAGAGTGATCCGCTTCAGATTTTACAAACCCTTTCTCCAACAGGCACCGGCTTAACCGTTGGTACCAAGCTCTAGGAGATTGTTTCAAGCCGTATAT
Source organism: Cardamine chenopodiifolia (assembly GCA_963922655.1). NCBI lineage: Eukaryota > Viridiplantae > Streptophyta > Magnoliopsida > Brassicales > Brassicaceae > Cardamine > Cardamine chenopodiifolia. The sequence goes on along the minus strand of OZ000486.1, from coordinate 7,191,534 downwards.
AGCCTTCTTTAATCTACACACTTGATCTGAACTTGCTCCATAACCTTGTGGAAGTTCCATAAACACTTCTTCTTCTAAATCCCCTTGTAAGAAAGCGTTTCTCACATCCATTTGCCACAAATTCCATGACAGATTAATGGCAATGGATAGTAGAACCCTCACCGAGTGCAACTTCGCTACTGGAGCAAAAGTTTCAGTATAATCTTCTCCATATACTTGTGTATATCCTTTTGCCACTAGTCTAGCTTTATACCTCTCAATTTCACCATTGCTCTTGTATTTGATAGTATACACCCATCTACATCCCACAAGTTTCTTCCCACTAGGCAATTTTGTCAAGTCCCAAGTATTATTTCTCAACATAGATGCAATCTCTTCCCTCATGGCATCAACCTATAACTTGTCCATGCTTGCTTCCTCATAAGAATTAGGTACTTTTCTATCAATAGTGCTCAGAAATGCCTGATGATCAGCTGGAGTATTAGAAACCGAGTAGTATTCTTCAATAGGATATCTTATGGCTATCTTCTCTTCTTGTGCGGTGTTATGCTTAAGGGACAAGAAGGAGACGCTGTCGCCTATAGGATCAGGATCTAAGCCTGCCGTACGCCCAGTACATCCCTCTCTTGTCCCAAGCACAACATCAGTTCCCATGTGATCTTGATAAGCCATAGCCATCCCATTGTAATACACTCTAGTATTTTTCCAATTTTCAGGTCCGTGTCTTATCCTTTGGCTTCTTCTTAATTGAGGAGCTTGCACTTCTTCCACTTCTTCAGATTCTATCTCCCCCTCACCTCTTGTACTCTCCTCTTCTTCTACCAGTTCTGAGTCTAATGGTAAAGTATCCAGAACTATCGGAAGCTGCTCATTTTCTTCTACTTCTTCTTCACCCCTCTGCTCATTATCATCACTCTCCCGGCCATCTATGCTTTCCCAAATGCTTCTTAGAACTTGATCTCTATCTGCATTTGAGTCCATAATCTCATCTAAGTCTTCCCATTTCTTTTTTCCGAAGTAACCATACTCTTCCTCAAATTGCACCTCCCTTGACACATACATTCTATTAGTCTCCGGGTTAAGACATTTGTATCCTTTTTGAGTACTTGAGTATCCCACAAACACACACTTAATACTCTTTGGCTCTAACTTATTTCTTTGTGCCTCTGGAACAAGGACATAGCATCTACACCCAAAGACTCTCAAGTGACTGATACTCGGCTTCACACCATTCAAAACTTCAAATGGTGACTTGTAACTCAAGCTTTCAGTGGGTATGCGGTTGATTAAGTAAGCTGCCGCCATCACTGCATCTCCCCACAGATTCTTAGGAACTCCCCTATCAAACATCATGCTCCTAGCCACTTCTAACAAATGTCTATTCTTCCTCTCTGCTATCCCATTTTGTTGAGGTGTATAGGCGCAAGTTGTCTGATGTACTATCCCTTTCTCATTCACAAACTCCCTAAACTGTATGCTCATGTATTCTCCGCCATTATCACTTCTTAGTATCTTAATCTTGGTATCATACTGATTGAGCACATAGTTATAGAAGTTCTGAAATGATTCAAGCACTTGATCCTTAGAGCGCATCAATGTTACCCATGTATACTTTGATTTTTGATCGATGAAGGAAACAAAGTACTTATATTGATCTCTTGAAGTACACGGAGCAGACCATACATCAGAGTGTATTAACTCAAAAGACTTCTTATACATAGTAGTAGATTCTGGAAACACTTTCCTACAATGCTTCCCCAAAATACATGCTTCACACGCCTCCTTGGGTACTGAATGGTTGGGCAAGACCATGCTGAGCACCTTGTGACTTGGGTGACCAAGGCGAGAATGCCATAAAGGGCTTGATCCAACCGAACTGACCGCAAGCGCTTTCAACTCTTTATCCTTTTTATTCAATATGTACAGACCATCTTTCACACCCCCTGATCCGATCGCATCTTTGGTTTCATTATCCTGAAACTCAACACCATTAACTCCAAAAACAACTTTACAATTCAAGTCCTTAGTTGCCTTATGAACCGATAGCAAATTCGAAGTAAATTCTGGGATATATAGGGCTTTAGTTCTCTTCCCAAACACCTCTAAGTCCCCAACCCCCTCTATTGGAACTTCTTTCCCGTTTGCTATCCTAACACTACCCTTATGCGGTTCTACATTCTCCAGCAACTTAGCATCACAAATCATATTATGACTTGCTCCAGAATCTATTATCACGTTTCTCTTAGCCTTAGAGGTAAAGAAACCCTTACCAGATTCCGCTAGCTTTGAGATACTCTTGATGAGGCCCTCCAAATCGCTCTTCCTCACCAATTGGTCTCCTTCCATGCTAGTTACACCCGCAAAGTTCCTAGAGCCTTGACTGCTTCCCTGGCCATTTCCTCTTAGCCGGGCTGGTTTCAAGTGCGGGTAAAGTGTCCAGCACTTCTCCTTAGTGTGCCCTTTCATCCTACAATGGCTACACTCAACAGCTCTCCTTTCTCCATGCCCAAAACTTCTTTGCACCACATGCGCCATCTCACTAGCGGGTTTAAACAACACTCTAGCACTTTCCTCTTTCTGAACTTGTTGACACACTTCATTTAATGTTGGAAGCTTGTCAAATCGAAGGATATGCTGAATGAGTCCCTTGTAAGAGTCATCAAGTGTGAGTAAGAGACCAAACACTTGATCTTGCTCTCTCCTCTCATTCAACTCCTTTGGGTCGTTTGTTGTAGGTCTAAGCATTTCCAGCTCTGCCCACAACCCTCTAAACTCCCCAAACAAGTCCTTGAACGCCTTCCCATTCTGCTGAAGGTCATTCAATGCCTTTTTCACCTCAAAGATCCTTGAAATGTTTGAGATGTCTCCATAAACTCCCTTGAGCGTCTCCCACAGCTCCTTGGAGTTCTCACAGTATGAATAGGCCGCCAGAATAGATGGCTCAAGGGAGCTTTGAAGTGCAGCCAAGACTTGAGCATCTTCTTGCTCCCGCTTCCTCTCCATCATACTGCCCTCTTCAGCCCTTCCTTCTTCAGCATTTCCCACCAAGCTATCAACATACTCCCACAGCCCTCTTCCTCTTAGGACTGTCTTTGTGGTCCTTGACCACAAAATATAGTTATTCCCCTTGAGAATAACTGGTAGAACCATATTCTTGGAGCTTTCCATGACTTGAAATTTTTGGTGAATAGTACACACGAAACAGAAAAAAAATAAAGTGATTTGAAATGTTTGTTTAAGATCTTGTTTAGGACCTTAAGTGCTCTGATACCATGTAGATTTTAGAGGATATGAAGATGATTTTAAGGGAGGAAGATTAGAAGATAGGAGTGATGAAGATGATGAATAGAAGTTTATAATTTCGTGTGTAATGTTTCCTTACAATCCCATACACATATATGCACGATTTACATGAATTATTGAGTGAAAAATATCTCACCAACACCTCTACACAAGTATAGGCGAGCCATGCTTCTCCCAACTGCTCCCACCTACTCCTCTTTGCAACTTGCTCCACTTGTGCTGAGTGAGAAAAAACTGGTCTGCTTCTAACCAATTCAGTTCCTTCTCCACTTCTTGTTTGGTCTCTTTTTAGTTGATCTTAGCTACTCATTGGTGCTTTATTTCATGTGCAATGCATGGTATACCTTCTCCTTTTACTCTTGAGCTTTCACCATATTCCAACACACTTGCTATACATGCTAACTCTTTCCCTTTGATATTGTCCCCTTTCCTTTCACGTGCACAGACCTTCACATCCATATTCTCAACATTAACTTCCTATCCCTTTAACCGGTATTTTATCACCATTAGCAATCACTACATTTCCACTAGCAGTTTTAATGTTACTAATCAAATTTGGATTACTAATCATGTGATGAGAAGCTCCGGAATCAATAACAAGAGAAGTGCTAGTTTTAGTAGGTTTAGTAGCAAAGTAGGTGATACCGGACTCCTTTAGTGTAGCAATGGATCGAATGAGTGCCTCTAGGTCAGACTTGCGCACCACGTCATTCGAGTATGCTACCATGGCCATCTCATCTCCTTGCTTTGAGTTTTCGGTTTGAGGTTGTTTGGTTGCGGTTGAGGAGCTTGGCGCTTCTTGTGCTTGATGAGCTTGAAACTTCCTTGGTTTGAACTCCCTTGGTTGCCAATCTTTGGGCTTGAGATGTGGATGAAGGATCCAGCAATCCTCCCTTGTATGACCATCTTTCTTGTAATGATCGCATGTTTTCCTATTCTTGCCTTTGTAGCCATGACTTGGTTGGTAATTGCCTTTATTAGCCGTTGGGAGTTCTTGTTTTCTACTAAAGAGACCAAAGGACCCTTGTTCCTTTTGAATTTGTGCACAAACTACATCGAGGCTAGGGAGCTTCTCCGATCTCAAGATGTGTTTTATGAGGTCATTAAATGCCGGATTGAGTGTGAGAAGTAAACCAAAGACCTTATCTTGTTCTCTCCTTTCTTCAATGATTGAAAAATCCTTAGTGCTTGGACGTAACATCTCTAATTCAGCCCAAAGAGATCTAAATTTCCCAAAGTGTTGAGTAAATTCTAGATCCTCTTGGTTGAGATTGTTGATTGCCCTTTTTACTTCAAAGACCCGGGTCAAGTTGGAGACATTCCCATAAACATTCTTTAATGTATCCCAAAGCTCCTTTGCCGTGTCACAATAGGAGTATGCCTCTAGGATTGATGTGTCTAGTGAGTTTTGAAGGAGACCCAACACCGTTTGGTCCTCTTGAAACCATTTGATTTCCTCGTCGGTCTTGGTCTCATTTTCTTCATCTTGTGTGTCTTCTTTTGGGTTTTGTGTGATCTCAATGTGTCTCCACAAACCTCTTCCACACAAAGCAGTATTTGTTGTTCTTGCCCACAGCAAGTAATTGATCCCTTTGAGTGTAACCGGAATAATCATGGTTTTTAGATTTTCCATGATCTTCTTGGTGTTTAATCACAAAGCTAGCAACTTTCTCAACTCAGCACCAATGGATTTGAGGAATTTCTCTCAGAGAGAAATGAAGCTAGCAACGTGAAAGGAAGAAAAAGAAGTGAAAATCACAAAGCTAGCAACTTTCTCAACTCAGCACCAATGGATTTGAGGAATTTCTCTCAGAGAGAAATGAAGCTAGCAGCGTGAGAAAGGAGAAAATAAAGAATAAAAGCTTGGAGAATGACTAGAAATGACAAGAACTGATGGAGAACTGATGGAGAAACGATGGAGAAATGATGGAGAATGATGGAGAAATGATGGAGAATAATTAAGAATAAAGCGGAATAGATAGGAGCAAGATCAAGGCTCTGATACCATGTTAGATTTTAGAGATTATAAATGAGAGATTTTGAGATAAATTAGAAGGAAAACCATAGCAGAACATTAGAGAAGAATTTCTTATTGATCTTTGTGAATTACATAGCATATTTATAGGAGAATTACAAGGGAACCTAGGTTTAACTTTAATTTGAACCAGCCAATAGGAGAGTAGTCTTGGGAGCGCCCTTGACCATGCCAGCCTGTTCCAGCCTGGTTCCAGCCCCTTCCTTGACCAAATGGATAAGAAGGAAGACCAAGGACAAGCCCCAATGCACCTGGACGCTCTAGTGACTTGGTGCATGATCCAAACATTGCCCAGCTTCTAGAAGACTCTAGAAGACTCTCCAAGACTCTCCAAGACTTCCTTAAACGTTCTGGAGGCTCCCTTAGGTCGTACGGTCTTGTACGGTCTTGAACGGCCTTGTACGGATCCGTACAGACTTGTACGGACTTGTACGGATCCGTACGGACTTGTACGGACACCCAAATCCAACCATCTTCCCTAAGCTCCCTTGATGATATGCTTGATTAATAGATGCTAGCTTCATTTCTCTCTGAGAGAAATTCCTCAAATCCATTGGTGCTGAGTTGAGAAAGTTGCTAGCTTTGTGATTAGACACCAAGAAGATCATGGAAAATCTAAAAACCATGATCATTCCGGTTACACTCAAAGGGATCAATTACTTGCTGTGGGCAAGAACAACAAAGACTGCTTTGTGTGGAAGAGGTTTGTGGAGACACATTGAGATCACACAAAACCCAAAAGAAGACACACAAGATGAAGAAAATGAGACCAAGATCGAGGAGGAAATCAAATGGTTTCAAGAGGACCAAACGGTGTTGGGTCTCCTTCAAAACTCACTAGACACATCAATCCTAGAGGCATACTCCTATTGTGACACGGCAAAGGAGCTTTGGGATACATTAAAGAATGTTTACGGGAACGTCTCCAACTTGACCCGTGTCTTTGAAGTGAAAAGGGCAATCAACAATCTCAACCAAGAGGATCTAGAATTTACTCAACACTTTGGGAAATTTAGATCTCTTTGGGCTGAATTAGAGATGTTACGTCCAAGCACTAAGGATTTTTCAATCATTGAAGAAAGGAGAGAACAAGATAAGGTCTTTGGTTTACTTCTCACACTCAATCCGGCATTTAATGACCTCATAAAACACATCTTGAGATCGGAGAAGCTCCCTAGCCTCGATGAAGTTTGTGCACAAATTCAAAAGGAACAAGGGTCCTTTGGTCTCTTTAGTAGAAAACAAGAACTCCCAACGGCTAATAAAGGCAATTACCAACCAAATCATGGCTACAAAGGCAAGAATAGGAAAACATGCGATCATTGCAAGAAAGATGGTCATACAAGGGAGGATTGCTGGATCTTTCATCCACATCTCAAGCCCAAAGATTGGCAACCAAGGGAGTTCAAACCAAGGAAGTTTCAAGCTCATCAAGCACAAGAAGCGCCAAGCTCCTCAACCGCAACCAAACAACCTCAAACCGAAAACTCAAAGAAAGGAGATGAGATGGCCATGGTAGCATACTCGAATGACGTGGTGCGCAAGTCAGACCTAGAGGCACTCATTCGATCCATTGCTGCACTAAAGGAGTCCGGTATCACCTACTTTGCTACTAAACCTACTAAAACTAGCACTTCTCTTGTTATTGATTTCGGAGCTTCTCATCACATGATTAGTAATCCAAATTTGATTAGTAACATTAAAACTGCTAGTGGAAATGTAGTGATTGCTAATGGTGATAAAATACCGGTTAAAGGGATAGGAAGTTTAAGACTATTTGACAAAGAATCTCAAGCTTTCTACATGCCATCTTTCACTTTGAATCTTGTATCGGTTAAGAGAGCTACTATTGATCTTGATGCTTATGCTATCTTTGGGCCTAATAGTTTCCATTTTCAGGATATTAAGACCGGAAGGGTTCTTGGAGAAGGAAACACAAAAGGAGACTTATACATCTTAGAAGATTCTTCAAGCAATCCAAATTTATCAAGTTTTAATTCATGCTTAGCTAGTAGTTCTAATGCAATATGGCATGCTAGATTGGGACATCCTCACTCGCGTGCCTTGGAAATAATATTGCCTAATATTTCGTTTAATAACTCGGTTTGTGAGTCTTGTATTTTAGGAAAACATTGTAAAAGTGTATTTCCTAAGTCATCTACCATATATGAAAAATGTTTTGATTTGGTCCACTCGGATGTATGGACTTCCCCATGTTTATCAAGAGATAATAATAAGTACTTTGTGACATTTATTGATGAAAAGTCGAAATACACTTGGATCACCTTAATGCCATCTAACGATAGAGTATTTGACGCTTTCATTAATTTTCAGAACTACATTACTAATCAATATAAAACAAATGTTAAGGTACTTCGAACGGATAATGGAGGGGAATATACAAGCCACAAATTCAAAGAACACTTAGCTAAGCATGGAATAATCCACCAACCAACCTGCCCATACACACCTCAACAAAATGGTGTAGCTGAAAGAAAGAATAGGCATCTCATGGAAGTAGCTAGAGCCATGATGTTCCATTCCAACCTGCCAAGAAACTTCTGGGGAGATGCAGTCATGACGGCCTGCTATCTTATCAACCGAATTCCAACAAGAGTCCTAAAGGACGTCTCTCCCTTTGAAGTTTTAAATCACAATAAACCCTTTATTAATCACTTACGAGTTCTTGGGTGTATGTGTTTTGTGTTTGTCCCAGGTACTCAGAGGGACAAACTAGAAGCCAAAAGCACAAGATGTGTATTCATAGGTTATTCTACCACTCAAAAGGGGTATAAGTGCTATGACCCCATCCGGAAGTGTACCCTGGTTTCAAGAGTCGTGAAGTTCATAGAAAACTAAGGATACTTTGACAAGAAGCAGAAATGGGATAGTGTTAAAGACCTAGCCCGCTCTCCTTCAGATAAAGCCGCCAGCTTAGAGTTCTTACTCAATCATCTGGGAAATCCTGCTCCAAGGGACTCTCATCAAGAGCAACCGGAGCAGCAACCGCAAGGAGAACCAAATTCTGAAAATAACAATGAAGAGGAAGCAAACAACTTAGATAATGGTAATCAAGACCAAGCTCATCATGAAGAAGAAGTTACTGGAGGAATGGAGCCAATGGTTAGTCAAGACCATGAGAGTGAAGAAATTAGTGCTCCTCAGCTTAGAAGAAGCACAAGGCTGAAGTATGGACCAAATCATTGGAAACAAACAAGGGTCTATTACAACAGCCAAGCCGTGGCTCATCCTCTCCAAGCGGTTTGTTCTCTTGCCCTCTTGCCATCAGAACACAAAGCATTCCTTGGAAAAATTGATCAACACCAAATTCTGAGCTCCTATGAAGAAGCAAAAGAAAACAAAGAATGGTTAGCTGCTGTGGTTGCTGAGATAGGGGCAATGGATAAGAATCATACTTGGGATGAAACTGAGCTTCCAAAGGGAAAGAAGGCAGTAAGTTCCAAGTGGGTATTTACAATAAAATATCAATCTAATGGGGAGATTGAGCGGTACAAAGCCAGATTGGTAGCCAGAGGTTTCACCCAGACATATGGAGCTAATTATACCGATACTTTTGCGCCAGTGGCAAAGCTTCACACAGTTAGGGTTATCTTATCCTTAGCCACAAATCTATCATGGGATCTATGGCAAATGGACATGAAGAACACCTTTCTTCAAGGAGAATTGGAAGAAGAACTGTACATGACTCCACCACCCGGATTAGAGCACACAATCAGCCCCGAAAAAGTCTTAAAGTTAAGAAAGGCAATTTATGGACTAAAGCAATCACCGAGGGCCTGGTATCATAAACTGAGCTTCACTCTTGTTGCTCGAGGATTTAGCCGGTCAGAAGCCGACCATACCTTGTTCACTCACCAGAGCTCCCGTGGGCTTATTGTGGTATTGGTTTATGTGGATGACTTGATCATCTCAGGTAGTGATCAAGTTGGGGTTCAAGAAACCAAATCCTTCCTTAAGTCTGTTTTTGATATCAAGGACTTGGGAGAACTCAAATATTTCCTAGGGATAGAGATATGCTGATCCACGGAAGGCCTATTTCTATCACAAAGGAAATATTCTCTTGATTTATTGCAGGAGACAAGAAAGCTAGGATCCAAACCAGCTAAGACTCCACTTGAAGATGGCTACAAGGTCAAGAGAAAGGGGGAGAAAGAAGATGATCCGCTTGACAAGCCATTTGAAGACCCAGCACAATATCGGCGCCTAGTTGGTAAGCTCATCTACTTGACTATTACACGGCCTGACTTATGTTTTGCTGTGAATCAGGTTAGCCAACATATGAAGGAACCAACCGTGCATCATTGGAACATGGTGGAAAGAATTTTGAGATACATCAAAGGATCACCAGGCCAAGGAATCTGGATGGGGAAGAATGGCAACACTGAGATAGTTGGATATTGCGATGCAGACTATGCTGGAGACACTATGGATAGAAAGTCCACAACTGGCTACTGTACTTTCATTGGAGGCAATCTAGTGACTTGGAAGTCTAAGAAGCAGAAGGTTGTGTCATGCTCGAGAGCAGAGTCAGAATATAGAGCAATGAGAAAGCTCACAAATGAATTAGTTTGGTTGAAAGCACTTCTCAAAGATCTCGGCATAGAAACTTTAAGTCCTATCATGATGCATTGTGACAATCAGGCAGCCATTCATATAGCAACGAATCCAGTATTTCACGAGAAGACCAAGCACATTGAGATCGACTGCCACAAGGTTAGAGAGAAGATCATAGAAGGAGTGATACTTCCATGCTACACCAAGAGTGAAGAACAGCTGGCTGACATCTTCACCAAGGCTGCTAGCCTCAAAGTTTGCAACAACATCCATAGCAAACTTGGGTTAGTAGACCTTACTCTTCCTTGATAATACTTGCCTGTTCCGGGAAGACCACACTCTTTTTCCCTTACCAAGGTTTTGTCCCACTGGGTTTTCCTTGGTAAGGTTTTTAATGAGGTGGTAGTCCCGGTTCCCAAACTTAGCCTTCATTCCGACACTCTGGCTAAGTTTGAGGGGGAGTATTAATCAAGCATATCATCAAGGGAGCTTAGGGAAGATGGTTGGATTTGGGTGTCCGTACTATTAATCAAGCATATCATCAAGGGAGCTTAGGGAAGATGGTTGGATTTGGGTGTCCGTACAAGTCCGTACAAGTCCGTACGGATCCGTACAAGTCCGTACAAGTCCGTACGGATCCGTACAAGACCGTACAAGACCGTACAAGACCATACGACCTAAGGGAGCCTCGGGAACGTTTAAGGAAGTCTTGGAGAGTCTTGGAGAGACTTCTAGAGTCTTCTAGAAGCTGGGCAATGTTCGGATCATGCACCAAGTCACTAGAGCGTCCAGGTGCATTGGGGCTTGTCCTTGGTCTTCCTTCTTATCCATTTGGTCAAGGAAGGGGCTGGAACCAGGCTGGAACAGGCTGGCATGGTCAAGGGCGCTCCCAAGACTACTCTCCTATTGGCTGGTTAAAATTAAAGTTAAACCTAGGTTCCCTTGTAATTCTCCTATAAATATGCTATGTAATTCACAAAGATCAATAAGAAATTCTTCTCTAATGTTCTACTATGGTTTTCCTTCTAATTTATCTCAAAATCTCTCATTTATAATCTCTAAAATCTAACATGGTATCAGAGCATTGATCTTGCTCCGATCTATTCCGCTTTATTCTTAATTATTCTCCATTATTCTCCATCATTTCTCCATCATTCTCCATCATTTCTCCATCATTTCTCCATCAGTTCTCCATCAGTTCTTGTCATTTCTAGTCATTCTCCAAGCTTTTATTCTTTATTTTCTCCTTTCTCACGCTGCTAGCTTCATTTCTCTCTGAGAGAAATTCCTCAAATCCATTGGTGCTGAGTTGAGAAAGTTGCTAGCTTTGTGATTTTCACTTCTTTTTCTTCCTTTCACGTTGCTAGCTTCATTTCTCTCTGAGAGAAATTCCTCAAATCCATTGGTGCTGAGTTGAGAAAGTTGCTAGATTTGTGATTAAACACCAAGAAGATCATGGAAAATCTAAAAACCATGATTATTCCGGTTACACTCAAAGGGATCAATTACTTGCTGTGGGCAAGAACAACAAAGACTGCTTTGTGTGGAAGAGGTTTGTGGAGACACATTGAGATCACACAAAACCCAAAAGAAGAAACACAAGATGAAGAAAATGAGACCAAGACCGAGGAGGAAATCAAATGGTTTCAAGAGGACCAAACGGTGTTGGGTCTCCTTCAAAACTCACTAGACACATCAATCCTAGAGGCATACTCCTATTGTGACACGGCAAAGGTGTTGAATAATGAGAGAATACATTAGCTTAAGACCCAAAGAAGAGAAGAGGCCTTATTCAACATATGCAACCCCATTAAGAAGTCTTCTAGGTGAAGACTTTGGGTGCACAAGTGGGTGTCTCGGGAAGTGTGAAAAGGAAGGAGATGTGTTTGAATTTCAAATAAGAGATTGGAGAGAAATTGAATGTTGTGAAACCCTTCTTCACCTCCTAATTTCGTGGCTCTCCTCTATATATACATGTTGTACACCCTTTGTAACACTCACTCAATTCTAATGGAAACTTCTCTTTATCTCTCATTCTATTGTTTCTCTTTCAAGCACTCTCAAACTCTCTAATCTTCTATTCCGCAAATTCAACATGGTATCAGAGCAAGGTTCTTAACTAAATCAAGCTCTTGTTATCCCATTTTCAAATCTCTTCCTTTAAAATTCTGGGAATACTCTTTGTCAATCCTTTTTCACTCTGAGACTTAGTCCTCAAAGTCATTGACTCTTGAGTTGTGAAAAGGCTGAAAAAGTGTATTTCTTGAAGGTTCTCTAAAATTTTCTTTTTCACTCTAAAATTCTGGGAATACTCTTTGTCAATCCTTTTTCACTTTGAGACTTAGTCCTCAAAGTCATTGACTCTTGAGTTGTGAAAAGGCTGGAAAAGTGTATTTCTTGAAGCTTCTCTAATATTTTCTTGAGAAAATCTCTTAATCCTCTGGTTAATAGAATTATCCGGTGAATAAATCTTGAAACACCATGGAAAATTCTAAACCAATTGTTATTCCAGTCATCTTGAAGGGTGTCAACTATTTGCTGTGGTCAAGAATGATAAGAACAGCCCTATGTGGTCGTGGGCTTTGGGGCCATGTCTTGAAAGGCCAAGATCCAAAAGATGGAGAAGAAGCCATCGGTAATTATGAAGATAAGTGGTTCCAAGAGGACCAAATGGTGCTCGGAATCATCCAGAACTCTCTTGAAGCATCCATCCTTGAAGCCTACTCCTACTGTGAAAATGCAAAGGAATTGTGGGATACTCTTCAAACCGTGTATGGAAATACTTCAAACTTGAGCAGAATCTATGAAGTCAAGAAGGCTATCAATGATCTAAGCCAAGAAGATTTGGAGTTTACAAAGCACTTTGGCAAATTCAGATCATTGTGGGCTGAACTAGAAATGTTAAGGCCAAGCACGATTGATCCTTTGGTGTTAAATGAGAGGCGCGAACAAGACAAGGTCTTTGGTCTGCTATTGACCTTAAATCCAACTTACAAGGATCTCATTAAGCACCTCCTTAGGGCAGACAATCTCCCCAGCCTAGATGAAGTGTGCTCCAAGATACAAAAGGAGCAAGGATCTCATGGTCTATTTGGGGGAAAGGGCGAGCTGGTTATGGCTAACAAAGTAGAGCTGGAAGACGCCAACAAAGGATTTTACAAACCGTTGGGATCAAACCAGAACAAGAAAGTGGGATCAAATGCAATTTGTGAGCATTGCAAGAAAGAGGGGCACACAAAGGAAAAATGCTGGAAGCTCCATCCTCATCTAAAACCAAGCTGGTGGAAGGAACCAAGAGCTAATGTCTCCCAAGAAGTGGCTGGGAATCAGGCTGGGACATCCAAGAGGGCTGAAGAAGGAGAAATGAGAGCTTTGGTGCCATATCAACAAGAATCTGAATTTGTGAGGAAATCAGATTTGGAAGCTCTCATCAAAGCCTTGAAAGAGGCTGATAGGTCTGGTATGGTTTCTGGAAACTCTCTTCATGCTCAAAACATTTCAAAGCCTTTGATTGTAGATTCTGGTGCATCACATCATATGATAAGTGATGCACATCTAATGAATAACATAAAACCGGCTGTAGGTAATGTCATTATAGCAAATGGAGATAGTATTCCAATTGATGGAGTAGGAAATCTTAGGTTATTTGGAAAAGATTCAAACGCTTTCTACATGCCTAAGTTTACTTCAAATTTGTTATCCGTAAAGAAAGTTACATCTGATTTGAATTGTTATGCTATATTTGGTCCTAATGATGTACACTTTCAGGATATTGAGACCATGAATCTACTCGGAAAAGGAGTAGCAAAGGCGGAGCTGTATGTTCTTGAAAATAACAAGCCGGACTCCAATTTATTTTGTAGTTTTAGTCTGAATGTTTCTAATGTTAGTAGTTCAATTTGGCATGCAAGACTAGGTCATCCGCACTCTAGAGCATTAGAACTATTGTTGCCTAGGATTTCTTTCAAAAATGATGAATGTGAAGCTTGTATACTTGGCAAACATTGTAAATCTGTGTTTTCCAAGTCTCCAACTATCTATGAAAAGTGTTTTGATTTAATTCATTCTGATGTTTGGACCTCACCATGTGAATCTAGAGAACATCATAAATACTTTGTCACCTTTATAGATGAAAAATCAAAATATACATGGCTAACACTTCTTCCATCCAAAGATAGAGTTCTAGAAGCATTTAGAAAATTTCAAGCATATGTGACTAACCATTATAATGCCAAGATTAAAATTTTTAGATCAGATAATGGTGGAGAGTACACAAGCCATGCCTTCAAACAACACTTAGCAAACCATGGGATAGTCCATCAAACCAGCTGCCCATACACTCCTCAGCAAAATGGAGTTGCTGAAAGAAAGAATAGGCACTTAATGGAAGTGGCCCGGTCTATGATGTTCCACATAAGTGTTCCCAAGAGATTTTGGGAAGATGCTGTGGTTTCAGCATGCTATTTGATCAACCGAATGCCAACAAAAATTTTGGATGATCACTCTCCATTTGAGGTATTAAACAACTCTAAACCCGCCATTAACCACTTACGTGTGTTTGGGTGTGTTTGTTTTGTATTAATCCCAGGAGAACAAAGAAACAAGTTGGAAGCTAAAAGTGTGAAGAGCATGTTCATTGGATACTCCACAACACAAAAAGGTTACAAATGCTTTGTTCCGGAAACAAGGAAGATTCTAGTCTCAAGGGACGTGAAGTTTGTTGAAACGAAAGGGTTCTATGATGAGAAGAACTGGAAAGAATTGGAGAATCTATCATCCTCATCATCACACCTAGCTAGCAATTTGAGAAAAATCTTTGAGAACCTTGGATTACATCAGTCAGAAGCTAGTACAAGCACATCTCAATCAAATGAAGAAACTATACCCTTTGATCCTGAGGGAGGCAATAAACAAGAGGATCCAGTAGTGGCTCAACAAGACTCAACAATTCATGATCAAAATGAATCAGAAGTTCGCAATGAAGCGGTTCATGATCAAAGTGAAGAGAGTCCGGAAAGTCAAGAAGAAGCTCAAACCTCAGATTCTGACTTTGAAGGGCCAGAACCTCAAGTTCAATATCAAGAAGGGGGTTTAAGGAGAAGTACAAGACAAAGGTTTGGACCAGAACATTGGAAGCAAACCCAAGTGTACTACAACAACAAGGCAGTTGCTCATCCCATTCAAGCTGTTTGCACTCTAGCTCATTTCCCATTGGAACATCAAGCCTACATGGGCAAGTTGGATGAAGCTGAGATTCCAACAACCTATGAAGAAGCCAAGGAGCTTAAAGTATGGAGAGATGCTGTTGGTGAAGAAAAGAAAGCTATGGAAATTAACCACACTTGGGATGAAGCTGAACTGCCAAAAGGGAAGAAGGCCGTAAGCTCTAGATGGATCTTCACTATCAAGTATAGAAGTGATGGAGAAATAGAGCGTTACAAGGCTAGGCTGGTGGCTAGAGGATTCACACAAACCTATGGAGAGGACTACCTTGACACATTTGCACCTGTGGCAAAACTTCATACGGTAAGAGTTATTTTATCCTTAGCTACTAACTTGAAATGGGATCTTTGGCAGATGGATGTCAAGAATGCATTCTTGCAAGGGGAACTAGAGGATGAAGTCTACATGACTCCACCACCAGGCTTGGAGGACTCAATTGCACCAGGAAAGGTGTTGAGACTCAAGAAAGCAATCTATGGACTGAAGCAATCTCCTCGAGCATGGTACCACAAGTTGAGTACAACACTCAAGAGTAAAGGCTTCAAGAAGTCCGAGGCAGATCATACACTTTTCACCTTGCAAAGCCAAGAAGGTATTGTAGTCATTCTCATTTATGTGGATGATATTATCATCTCTGGGAATGACAAGGTAGGTATTAAAGATACAAAAGCATATTTAAAATCTGTATTTGATATTAAAGATCTTGGAGAGTTGAAATATTTTCTAGGGATTGAAGTCTATAGGTCCAATGAAGGACTCTTCTTATCCCAAAGGAAGTACACTCTTGATCTATTGGCTAGGGCAGGAAAGCTAGGAGCCAAACCAACAAAGACTCCCTTAGAAGAAGGATACAAAGTCATACGAGAGGGGGAGCTTGAAGATAAACCTTTTGAAGATGTCAAGCAATATCGGAGAATGGTTGGTAAGTTGATTTATCTTACCATAACTCGTCCTGATTTGTGTTTTGCTGTGAACCAGGTGAGCCAACATATGCAAGCTCCAAAAGTGCATCATTGGAACATGGTGGATCGGATCCTCAAATATCTCAAAGGAGCTCCAGGTCAAGGCATTTGGATGGGTTGCAACAAAAGCACAGAAATTGTGGGGTATTGTGATGCTGACTGGGCTGGAGACAAAACGGATAGAAGATCCACCACTGGGTATTGCACATTCATTGGAGGTAACCTGGTCACTTGGAAGAGCAAGAAACAAAAGGTTGTGTCATGTTCAAGTGCTGAAGCTGAGTATAGAGCAATGAGGAAGCTCACAAATGAGCTAACATGGCTGAAAGCTCTTCTCAAGGATTTGGGCATTGAATCGGCAGATCCAATCACAATGCATTGTGACAACCAAGCTGCTATTCACATTGTGTCCAACTCACTGTTCCATGAGAGGACAAAGCATATTGAAGTGGATTGTCACAAGGTGCGAGAGATGGTGGAGAAAAGGGTCATTCTTCCATGCTTTACAAGGAGTTCAGAACAATTGGCAGACATTTTTACCAAGGCAGCAAGTTTAAAAGTGTGTGAGTTCATCCATTCAAAGCTTGGACTCATAGATATGTCTCGGCCATGATTTCCTTAGCCATGGAGTCCACACTCTTTTTCCCTTAGTATGGTTTTGTCCCATGAGGTTTTCCATACTAAGGTTTTTAATGAGGTGGGTCATCATGGTTCCAAGCTTAACCTTTGGTTTCTCTACGGTTAAGCTTGAGGGGGAGTGTTGAATAATGAGAGAATACATTAGCTTAAGACCCAAAGAAGAGAAGAGGCCTTATTCAACATATGCAAGCCCATTAAGAAGTCTTCTAGAAGGGTGAAGACTTTGGGTGCACAAGTGGGTGTCTCGGGAAGTGTGAAAAGGAAGGAGATGTGTTTGAATTTCAAATAAGAGATTGGAGGGAAATTGAATGTTGTGAAACCCTTCTTCACCTCCTAATTTCGTGGCTCTCCTCTATATATACATGTTGTACACCCTTTGTAACACTCACTCAATTCTAATGGAAACTTCTCTTTATCTCTCATTCTATTGTTTCTCTTTCAAGCACTCTCAAACTCTCTAATCTTCTATTCCGCAAATTCAACATGTATTTGGGTCTCCTTCAAAACTCACTAGACACATCAATCCTAGAGGCATACTCCTATTGTGACACGGCAAAGGAGCTTTGGGATTATTCCGGTTACACTCAAAGGGATCAATTACTTGCTGTGGGCAAGAACAACAAAGACTGCTTTGTGTGGAAGAGGTTTGTGGAGACACATTGAGATCACACAAAACCCAAAAGAAGAAACACAAGATGAAGAAAATGAGACCAAGACCGAGGAGGAAATCAAATGGTTTCAAGAGGACCAAACGGTGTTGGGTCTCCTTCAAAACTCACTAGACACATCAATCCTAGAGGCATACTCCTATTGTGACACGGCAAAGGAGCTTTGGGATACATTAAAGAATATTTACGGGAACGTCTCCAACTTGACCCGGGTCTTTGAAGTGAAAAGGGCAATCAACAATCTCAACCAAGAGGATTTAGAATTTACTAAACACTTTGGGAAATTTAGATCTCTTTGGGCTGAATTAGAGATGTTACGTCCAAGCACTAAGGATTTTTCAATCATTGAAGAAAGGAGAGAACAAGATAAGGTCTTTGGTTTACTTCTCACACTCAATCCGGCATTTAATGACCTCATTAAACACATCTTGAGATCGGAGAAGCTCCCTAGCCTCGATGTAGTTTGTGCACAAATTCAAAAGGAACAAGGGTCCTTTGGTCTCTTTAGTAGAAAACAAGAACTCCCAACGGCTAATAAAGGCAATTACCAACCAAGTCATGGCTACAAAGGCAAGAATAGGAAAACATAGGATCATTGCAAGAAAGATGGTCATACAAGGGAGGATTGCTGGATCCTTCATCCACATCTCAAGCCCAAAGATTGGCAACCAAGGGAGTTCAAACCAAGGAAGTTTCAAGCTCATCAAGCAAAAGAAGCGCCAAGCTCCTCAACCGCAACCAAACAACCTCAAACTGAAAACTCAAAGCAAGGAGATGAGATGGCCATGGTAGCATACTCGAATGACGTGGTGCGCAAGTCAGACCTAGAGGCACTCATTCGATCCATTGCTGCACTAAAGGAGTCCGGTATCACCTACTTTGCTACTAAACCTACTAAAACTAGCACTTCTCTTGTTATTGATCCCGGAGCTTCTCATCACATGATTAGTAATCCAAATTTGATTAGTAACATTAAAACTGCTAGTGGAAATGTAGTGATTGCTAATGGTGATAAAATACCGGTTAAAGGGATAGGAAGTTTAAGACTATTTGACAAAGAATCTCAAGCTTTCTACATGCCATCTTTCACTTCGAATCTTGTATCGGTTAAGAGAGCTACTACTGATCTTGATGCTTATGCTATCTTTGGGCCTAATAGTTTCCATTTTCAGGATATTAAGACCGGAAGGGTTCTTGGAGAAGGAAACACAAAAGGAGACTTATACATCTTAGAAGATTCTTCAAACAATCCTACTTTATCAAGTTTTAATTCATGCTTAGCTAGTAGTTCTAATGCAATATGGCACGCTAGATTGGGACATCCTCACTCGCGTGCCTTGGAAATAATATTGCCTAATATTTCGTTTAATAACTCGGTTTGTGAGTCTTGTATTTTAGGAAAACATTGTAAAAGTGTATTTCCTAAGTCCTCTACCATATATGAAAAATGTTTTGATTTGGTCCACTCGGATGTATGGACTTCCCCATGTTTATCAAGAGATAATAATAAGTACTTTGTGACATTTATTGATGAAAAGTCGAAATACACTTGGATCACCTTAATGCCATCTAAAGATAGAGTATTTGACGCTTTCATTAATTTTCAGAACTACATTACTAATCAATTCAAAACAAATGTTAAGGTACTTCGAACGGATAATGGAGGAGAATATACAAGCCACAAATTCAAAGAACACTTAGCTAAGCATGGAATAATCCACCAAACAAGCTGCCCATACACACCTCAACAAAATGGTGTAGCTGAAAGAAAGAATAGGCATCTCATGGAAGTAGCTAGAGCCATGATGTTCCATTCCAACCTGCCAAGAAACTTCTGGGGAGATGCAGTCATGACGGCCTGCTATCTTATCAACCGAATTCCAACAAGAGTCCTAAAGGACGTCTCTCCCTTTGAAGTTTTAAATCACAATAAACCCTTTATCAATCACTTACGGGTTCTTGGATGTTTGTGTTTTGTATTTGTCCCAGGTACTCAGAGGGACAAACTAGAAGCCAAAAGCACAAGATGTGTATTCATAGGCTATTCTACTACTCAAAAGGGGTATAAGTGTTATGACCCCATCCGGAAGTGTATCCTGGTTTCAAGAGACGTGAAGTTCATAGAAAACCAAGGATACTTTGACAAGAAGCAGAATTGGGATAATGTTAAAGACCTAGCCCGCTCTCCTTCAGATAGAGCCGGCAGCTTAGAGTTCATACTCAATCATCTGGGAAATCCTGCTCCAAGGGACTCTCATCAAGAGCAACCGGAGCAGGAACCGCAAGGAGGACCAAATTCCGAAAATAACAATGAAGAGGAAGCAAACAACTTAGATAATGGTAATCAAGAACAAGCTCATCATGAAGAAGAAGTCACTGGAGGAATGGAGCCAATGGTTAGTCAAGACCATGAGAGTGAAGAAATTAGTGCTCCTCAGCTTAGAAGAAGCACAAGGCTGAAGTATGGACCAGATCATTGGAAACAAACAAGGGTCTATTACAACAGCCAAGCCGTGGCTCATCCTCTCCAAGCGGTCTGTTCTCTTGCCCTCTTGCCATCAGAACACCAAGCATTCCTTGGGAAGATTGATCAACACCAAATTCCGAGCTCCTATGAAGAAGCAAAAGAACACAAAGAATGGTTAGCTGCGGTGGATGCTGAGATAGGAGCAATGGATAAGAATCATACTTGGGATGAAACGGAGCTTCCAAAAGGAAAGAAGGCAGTAAGTTCCAAGTGGGTATTTACAATAAAATATCAATCTACTGGGGAGATTGAGCGGTACAAAGCCAGATTGGTAGCCAGAGGTTTCACCCAGACATATGGAGCTGATTATACCGATACTTTTGCGCCTGTGGCAAAGCTTCACACAGTTAGGGTTATCTTGTCCTTAGCCACAAATCTATCATGGGATCTATGGCAAATGGACGTGAAGAACGCCTTTCTTCAAGGAGAATTGGAAGAAGAAGTGTACATGACTCCACCACCCGGATTAGAGCACACAATCAGCCCCGGAAAAGTCCTAAGGTTAAGAAAGGCAATTTATGGTCTAAAGCAATCACCAAGGGCCTGGTATCATAAACTGAGCTTCACTCTTGTTGCTCGAGGATTTAGCCGGTCAGAAGCCGACCATACCTTGTTCACTCACCAGAGCTCCCGTGGGCTTATTGTGGTATTGGTTTATGTGGATGACTTGATCATCTCAGGTAGTGATCAAGTTGGGGTTCAAGAAACCAAATCCTTCCTTAAGTCTGTTTTTGATATCGAGGACTTGGGAGAACTCAAGTATTTCCTAGGGATAGAGATATGCTGATCCACGGAAGGCCTATTTCTATCACAAAGGAAATATTCTCTTGATTTATTGCAGGAGACAGGAAAGTTAGGATCCAAACCAGCTAAGACTCCACTTGAAGATGGGTACAAGGTCAAGAGAAAGGGGGAGAAAGAAGATGATCCGCTGGACAAGCCATTTGAAGACCCAGCACAATATCGGCGCCTAGTTGGTAAGCTCATCTACTTGACTATTACACGGCCTAACTTATGTTTTGCTGTGAATCAGGTTAGCCAACATATGAAAGAACCAACCGTGCATCATTGGAACATGGTGGAAAGAATTTTGAGATACATCAAAGGATCACCAGGCCAAGGAATCTGGATGGGGAAGAATGGCAACACTGAGATAGTTGGATATTGCGATGCAGACTATGCTGGAGACACTATGGATAGAAAGTCCACAACTGGCTACTGTACTTTCATTGGAGGCAATCTAGTGACTTGGAAGTCTAAGAAGCAGAAGGTTGTGTCATGCTCGAGTGCAGAGTCAGAATATAGAGCAATGAGGAAGCTGACAAATGAATTAGTTTTGTTGAAAACACTTCTCAAAGATCTCGGCATAGAAACTTTAAGTCCTATCACGATGCATTGTGACAATCAGGCAGCCATTCATATAGCAACGAATCCAGTATTTCACGAGAGGACCAAGCACATTGAGATCGACTGCCACAAGGTTAGAGAGAAGATCATAGAAGGAGTGATACTTCCATGCTACACCAAGAGTGAAGACCAGCTGGCTGACATCTTCACCAAGGCTGCTAGCCTCAAAGTTTGCAACCACATCCATAGCAAACTTGGGTTAGTAGACCTTACTCATCCTTGATAATACTTGCCTGTTCCGGGAAGACCACACTCTTTTTCCCTTCCCAAGGTTTTGTCCCACTGGGTTTTCCTTGGTAAGGTTTTTAATGAGGTGGTAGTCCCGGTTCCCAAACTTAGCCTTCATTCCGACACTCCGGCTAAGTTTGAGGGGGAGTATTAATCAAGCATATCATCAAGGGAGCTTAGGGAAGATGGTTGGATTTGGGTGTCCGTACAAGTCCGTACGGATCCGTACAAGTCCGTACAAGTCCGTACGGATCCGTACAAGGCCGTACAAGACCGTACAAGACCATACGACCTAAGGGAGCCTCGGGAACGTTTAAGGAAGTCTTGGAGAGTCTTGGAGAGACTTCTAGAGTCTTCTAGAAGCTGGGCAATGTTCGGATCATGCACCAAGTCACTAGAGCGTCCAGGTGCATTGGGGCTTGTCCTTGGTCTTCCTTCTTATCCATTTGGTCAAGGAAGGGGCTGGAACCAGGCTGGAACAGGCTGGCATGGTCAAGGGCGCTCCCAAGACTACTCTCCTTTTGGCTGGTTCAAATTAAAGTTAAACCTAGGTTCCCTTGTAATTCTCCTATAAATATGCTATGTAATTCACAAAGATCAATAAGAAATTCTTCTCTAATGTTCTACTATGGTTTTCCTTCTAATTTATCTCAAAATCTCTCATTTATAATCTCTAAAATCTAACACGTACAAGTCCGTACGGATCCGTACAAGTCCGTACGGATCCGTACAAGTCCGTACGGATCCGTACAAGGCCGTACAAGACCGTACGACCTAAGGGAGCCTCCAGAACGTTTAAGGAAGTCTTGGAGAGTCTTGGAGAGTTTTCTAGAGTCTTCTAGAAGCTGGGCAATGTTCAGATCATGCACCAAGTCACTAGAGCGTCCAGGTGCATTGGGGCTTGTCCTTGGTCTTCCTTCTTATCCATTTGGTCAAGGAAGGGCTGGAACCAGGCTGGCATGGTCAAGGGCGCTCCCAAGACTACTCTCCTATTGGCTGGTTCAAATTAAAGTTAAACCTAGGTTCCCTTGTAATTCTCCTATAAATATGCTATGTAATTCACAATGATCAATAAGAAATTCTTCTCTAATGTTCTATTGTGGTTTTCCTTCTAACTTATCTCAAAATCTCTCATTTATAATCTCTAAAATCTTACATGGTATCAGAGCATTGATCTTGCTCCTATCTATTCCGCTTTATTCTTAGTTATTCTCCATTATTCTCCATCATTTTATTAATCAAGCTTATCATCAAGGGAGCTTAGGGAAGATGGTTGGATTTGGGTGTTCGTACAAGTCCGTACAGATCTGTACAAGTCCGTACAAGTCCGTACGGATCCGTACAAGGCCGTACAAGACCGTACAACCTTAGTGAGCCTCCGGAACATTTGAGGAAGCCTTCGAGAGTCTTCTAGAAGCCTGGAAACGTTTGCACCATGCACCAAGCCACTTGAGTGTCCAGGTGCATTGGCACCTTGTCCTTGGTCTTCCTTCTTATCCATTTGGTCAAGGAAGGGGCTGGAAACAGGCTGGCATGGTCAAGGACGCCCAAAGACTACACTCCTATTGGCTGGTTCAAATTAAAGTTAAACCTAGGTTCCCTTGTAATTCTCCTATAAATATGCTATGTATTTCACAAAGATCAATAAGAAATTTTTCTCTAATATTCTACTATGGTGTTTCTTCTAGTTTATCTCAAAAGCTCTCATTTATAATCTCTAAAATCTAACATGGTATCAGAGCATTGATCTTGCTCTTATCTATTCTGCTTTATTCTTGGTTATTCTCCATCATTCTCCATCATTCTCCATCATTTCTCCATCATTTCTCCATCAGTTCTTGTCATTTCTACTCATTCTCCACATTTTTCTTCTTTATTTTCTCCTTTCTCACGCTGCTAGCTTCATTTCTCTCTGAGAGAAATTCCTCAAATCCATTGGTGCTAAGTTGAGAAAGTTGCTAGCTTTGTGATTTTCACTTCATTTTCTTCCTTTCACGTTGCTAGCCTCATTTCTCTGTGAGAGAAATTCCTCAAATCCATTGGTGCTGAGTTGAGAAAGTTGCTAGCTTTGTGATTAAACACCAAGAAAATCATGGAAAATCTAAAAACCATGATCATTCCGGTTACCCTCAAAGGGAATAATTACATGCTGTGGGCAAGAACAACTAAGACTGCTTTGTGTGGAAGAGGTTTGTGGAGACATATTGAGATCACACAAAACCCTAAAGAAGACACACAAGATGAAGAAAATGAGACCAAGACCGAGGAGGAAATCAAATGGTTTCAAGAAGACCAAACGGTTTTGGGTCTCCTTCAAAACTCACTAGACCCATCAATCCTAGAGGCATACTCCTATTGTGACACTGTAAAGGAGCTTTGGGATACACTAAAGAATGTCTACGGGAACATCTCCAACTTGACCCGGGTCTTCGAAGTAAAAAGGGCAATCAACAATCTCAATCAAGAGGATCTAGAATTTACTCAACACTTTGGGAAATTTAGATCTCTTTGGGCTGAATTAGAGATGTTACGTCCAAGCACAAAGGATTTTTCAATCATTGAAGAAAGAAGAGAACAAGATAAGGTCTTCGGTTTGCTTCTCACACTCAATCCGGCGTTTAACGACCTCATAAAGCATATCTTAAGATCGGAGAAGCTCCCTAGACTTGATGAAGTTTGTGCACAAATTCAAAAGGAACAAGGGTCCTTTGGTCTCTTTAGTAGAAAACAAGAACTCCCAACGGCTAATAAAGGCAATTACCAACCAAGTCATGGCTACAAAGGCAAGAATAGGAAAACATGCGATCATTGCAAGAAAGATGGTCATACAAGGGAGGATTGCTGGATCTTTCATCCACATCTCAAGCCCAAAGATTGGCAACCAAGGGAGTTCAAACCAAGGAAGTTTCAAGCTCATCAAGCACAAGAAGTGCCAAGCTCCTCAACCGCAACCAAACAACCTCAAACCTAAAACTCAAAGAAAGGAGATGAGATGGCCATGGTAGCATACTCGAATGACGTGGTGCGCAAGTCAGACCTAGAGGCACTCATTCGATCCATTGCTGCACTAAAGGAGTCCGGTATCACCTACTTTGCTACTAAACCTACTAAAACTAGCACTTCTCTTGTTATTGATTCCGGAGCTTCTCATCACATGATTAGTAATCCAAATTTGATTAGTAACATTAAAACTGCTAGTGGAAATGTAGTGATTGCTAATGGTGATAAAATACCGGTTAAAGGGATAGGAAGTTTAAGACTATTTGACAAAGAATCTCAAGCTTTCTACATGCCATCTTTCACTTTGAATCTTGTATCGGTTAAGAGAGCTACTACTGATCTTGATGCTTATGCTATCTTTGGGCCTAATAGTTTCCATTTTCAGGATATTAAGACCGAAAGGGTTCTTGGAGAAGGAAACACAAAAGGAGACTTATACATCTTAGAAGATTCTTCAAGCAATCCAACTTTATCAAGTTTTAATTCATGCTTAGCTAGTAGTTCTAATGCAATATGGCACGCTAGATTGGGACATCCTCACTCGCGTGCCTTGGAAATAATATTGCCTAATATTTCGTTTAATAACTCGGTTTGTGAGTCTTGTATTTTAGGAAAACATTGTAAAAGTGTATTTCCTAAGTCCTCTACCATATATGAAAAATGTTTTGATTTGGTCCACTCGGATGTATGGACTTCCCCATGTTTATCAAGAGATAATAATAAGTACTTTGTGACATTCATTGATGAAAAGTCGAAATACACTTGGATCACGTTAATGCCATCTAAAGATAGAGTATTTGACGCTTTCATTAATTTTCAGAACTACATTACTAATCAATTCAAAACAAATGTTAAGGTACTTCGAACGGATAATGGAGGGGAATATACAAGCCACAAATTCAAAGAACACCTAGCTAAGCATGGAATAATCCACCAAACGAGCTGCCCATACACACCTCAACAAAATAGTGTAGCTGAAAGAAAGAATAGACATCTCATGGAAGTAGCTAGAGCTATGATGTTCCATTCATACTTGCCAAGAAACTTATGGGGAGATGCAGTCATGACGGCTTGCTATCTTATCAACCGAATTCCAACAAGAGTCCTAAAGGACGTCTCTCCCTTTGAAGTTTTAAATCACAATAAACCCTATATCAATCACTTACGAGTTCTTGGGTGTTTGTGTTTTGTATTTGTCCCAGGTACTCAGAGGGACAAACTAGAAGCCAAAAGCACAAGATGTGTATTCATAGGCTATTCTACCACTCAAAAGGGGTATAAGTGCTATGACCCCATCCGGAAGTGTACCCTGGTTTCAAGAGACGTGAAGTTCATAGAAAACCAAGGGTACTTTGACAAGAAACAAAATTGGGATAGCGTTAAAGACCTAGCCCGTTCTCCTTCAGATAGAACCGCCAGCTTAGAGTTCTTACTCAATCATTTGGGAAATCCGGCTCCAAGAGACTCTCATCAAGAGCAACCAGATCATCAGCTACAAGAAGGACCAAATTCTGAAAATAACAGTGAAGAAGAAGCAAACAACTTGGATAATGGTAATCAAGACCAAGCTCATCATGAAGAAGAATCCACTGGAGGAATGGAGCCAAAGGTTAGTCAAGACCATGAGAGTGAAGAAATTAGTGCTCCTCAGCTTAGAAGAAGTACAAGGCTGAAGTATGGACCAGATCATTGGAAACAAACAAGGGTCTATTACAACAGCCAAGCCGTGGCTCATCCTCTCCAAGCGGTTTGCTCTCTTGCCCTCTTGCCATCAGAACACAAAGCATTCCTTGGAAATATTGATCAACACCAAATTCCGAGCTCCTATGAAGAAGCAAAAAAAACACAAAGAATGGTTAGCTGCTGTGGATGCTGAGATAGGGGCAATGGATAAGAATCATGTTGAGAATATGGATGTGAAGGTCTGTGCACGTGAAAGGAGAGGGGACAATATCAAAGGGAAAGAGTTAGCATGTATAGCAAGTGTGTTGGAATATGGTGAAAGCTCAGGAGTAAAAAGAGAAGGTATACGATGCATTGCACATGAAATAAAGCACCAATGAGTAGCTAAGATCAACTAAAATGAGACCAAACAAGAAGTGGAGAAGGAACTGAATTGGTTAGAAGCAGACCAGTTTTTTCTCACTCAGCACAAGTGGAGCAAGTTGCAAAGAGGAGTAGGTGGGAGCAGTTGGGAGAAGCATGGCTCGCCTATACTTGTGTAGAGGTGTTGGTGAGATATTTTTCACTCAATAATTCATGTAAATCGTGCATATATGTGTATGGGATTGTAAGGAAAGATTACACACAAAATTATAAACTTCTATTCATCATCTTCATCACTCCTATCTTCTAATCTTCCTCCCTTAAAATCATCTTCATATCCTCTAAAATCTACAAATCATACTTGGGATGAAACTGAGCTTCCCAAGGGAAAGAAAGCAGTAAGTTCCAAGTGGGTATTTACAATCAAATATCAATCTAATGGGGAGATTGAGCGATACAAAGCCAGATTGGTAGCCAGAGGTTTCACCCAGACATATGGAGCTGATTATACCGATACTTTTGCGCCAGTGGCAAAGCTTCACACAGTTAGGGTCATCTTGTCCTTAGCCAAAAATCTATCATGGGATCTATGGCAAATGGACGTGAAGAACGCCTTTCTTCAAGGAGAATTGGAAGAAGAAGTGTACATGACTCCACCACCTGGATTAGAACACTCAATCAGCCCCGGAAAAGTCCTAAGGTTAAGAAAGGTAATTTATGGACTAAAGTAATCACCAAGGGCCTGGTATCATAAACTGAGCTTCACTCTTGTTGCTCGAGGATTTAGCCGGTCAGAAGCCGACCATACCTTGTTCACTCACCAGAGCTCCCGTGGGCTTATTGTGGTATTGGTTTATGTGGATGACTTGATCATCTCAGGTAGTGATCAAGTTGGGATTCAAGAAACCAAATCCTTCCTTAAGTCTGTTTTTGATATCAAGGACTTGGGAGAGCTTAAGTATTTCCTAGGGATAGAGATATGCCGATCCTCGGAAGGCCTATTTCTATCACAAAGGAAATATTCTCTTGATTTATTGCAGGAGACAAGAAAGCTAGGATCCAAACCAGCTAAGACCCCACTTGAAGATGGC
This sequence comes from Cardamine chenopodiifolia, assembly GCA_963922655.1. Classification (NCBI taxonomy): domain Eukaryota; kingdom Viridiplantae; phylum Streptophyta; class Magnoliopsida; order Brassicales; family Brassicaceae; genus Cardamine; species Cardamine chenopodiifolia. The sequence continues at coordinate 7,163,830 of OZ000486.1, read as the reverse complement.
TACAAGGCCAAGAGAAAGGGGGAGAAAGAAGATGATCCGCTTGACAAGCCATTTGAAGACCCAGCACAATATCGGCGCCTAGTTGGTAAGCTCATCTATTTGACTATTACACGGCCTGACTTATGTTTTGCTGTGAATCAGGTTAGCCAACATATGAAGGAACCAACCGTGCATCATTGGAACATGGTGGAAAGAATATTGAGATACATCAAAGGTTCACCTGGCCAAGGAATTTGGATGGGGAAGAATGGCAACACTGAGATAGTTGGATACTGCAATGCGGACTATGCGGGAGACACTATGGATAGGAAGTCTACAACTGGCTACTGTACTTTCATTGGAGGCAATCTAGTAACTTGGAAGTCTAAGAAGCAGAAGGTTGTGTCATGCTCAAGTGCGGAGTCAGAATATAGAGCAATGAGGAAGTTGACAAATGAATTAGTTTGGTTGAAGGCTCTTCTCAAGGATCTTGGCATAGAAACTTCAAGTCCCATCACAATGCATTGTGACAATAAGGCATCCATTCATATAGCAACCAATCCAGTATTTCACGAGAGGACCAAGCACATTGAGATTAACTGCCACACAGTTAGAGAGAAGATCATAAAAGGAGTGATACTTCCATGTTACACCAAGAGTGAAGACCAGTTGGCTAACATCTTCACCAAGGCTGCTAGCCTCAAAGTTTGCAACCACATCCACAGCAAACTTGGGTTAGTAGACCTTACTCATCCTTGATAATACTTGCCTGTTCCGGGAAGACCACACTCTTTTTCCCTTACCAAGGTTTTGTCCCACTGGGTTTTCCTTGGTAAGGTTTTTAATGAGGTGGTAGTCCCGGTTCCCAAACTTAGCCTTCATTCCAACACTCCGGCTAAGTTTGAGGGGGAGTATTAATCAAGCTTATCATCAAGGGAGCTTAGGGAAGATGGTTGGATTTGGGTGTCCGTACAAGTCCGTACAGATCTGTACAAGTCCGTACAAGTCCGTACGGATCCATACAAGGCCGTACAAGACATTACAACCTTAGTGAGCCTCCGAAACATTTGAGGAAGCCTTCGAGAGTCTTCTAGAATCCTGGAAACGTTTGGACCATGCACCAAGCCACTTGAGTGTCCAGGTGCATTGGCACCTTGTCCTTGGTCTTCCTTCTTATCCATTTGGTCAAGGAAGGGGCTGGAAACAGGCTGGCATGGTCAAGGACGCCCAAAGACTACACTCCTATTGGCTGGTTCCCTTGTAATTCTCCTATAAATATGCTATGTATTTCACAAAGATCAATAAGAAATTCTTCTCTAATATTCTACTATGGTGTTTCTTCTAGTTTATCTCAAAAGCTCTCATTTATAATCTCTAAAATCTAACACATTTCTCCATCATTCTCCATCATTTCTCCATCAGTTCTTGTCATTTCTAGTCATTCTCCAAGCTTTTATTCTTTATTTTCTCCTTTCTCACGCTGCTAGCTTCATTTCTCTCTGAGAGAAATTCCTCAAATCCATTGGTGCTGAGTTGAGAAAGTTGCTAGCTTTGTGATTTTCACTTCTTTTTCTTACTTTCACGATGCTAGCTTCATTTCTCTCTGAGAGAAATTCCTCAAATCCATTGGTGCTGAGTTGAGAAAGTTGCTAGCTTTGTGATTAGACACCCAGAAGATCATGGAAAATCTAAAAACCATGATCATTCCGGTTACACTCAAAGGGATCAATTACTTGCTGTGGGCAAGAACAACAAAGACTGCTTTGTGTGGAAGAGGTTTGTGGAGACACATTGAGATCACACAAAACCCAAAAGAAGACACACAAGATGAAGAAAATGAGACCAAGACCGAGGAGGAAATCAAATGGTTTCAAGAGGACCAAACGGTGTTGGGTCTCCTTCAAAACTCACTAGACACATCAATCCTAGAGGCATACTCCTATTGTGACACGGCAAAGGAGCTTTGGGATACATTAAAGAATGTTTACGGGAACGTCTCCAACTTGACCCGTGTCTTTGAAGTGAAAAGGGCAATCAACAATCTCAACCAAGAGGATCTAGAATTTACTCAACACTTTGGGAAATTTAGATCTCTTTGGGCTGAATTAGAGATGTGACGTCCAAGCACTAAGGATTTTTCAATCATTGAAGAAAGGAGAGAACAAGATAAGGTCTTTGGTTTACTTCTCACACTCAATCCGGCATTTAATGACCTCATAAAACACATCTTGAGATCGGAGAAGCTCCCTAACCTCGATGAAGTTTGTGCACAAATTCAAAAGGAACAAGGGTCCTTTGGTCTCTTTAGTAGAAAACAAGAACTCCCAACGGCTAATAAAGGCAATTACCAACCAAGTCATGGCTACAAAGGCAAGAATAGGAAAACATGCGATCATTGCAAGAAAGATGGTCATACAAGGGAGGATTGCTGGATCTTTCATCCACATCTCAAGCCCAAAGATTGGCAACCAAGGGAGTTCAAACCAAGGAAGTTTCAAGCTCATCAAGCACAAGAAGTGCCAAGCTCCTCAACCGCAACCAAACAACCTCAAACCTAAAACTCAAAGAAAGGAGATGAGATGGCCATGGTAGCATACTCGAATGACGTGGTGCGCAAGTCAGACCTAGAGGCACTCATTCGATCCATTGCTGCACTAAAGGAGTCCGGTATCACCTACTTTGCTACTAAACCTACTAAAACTAGCACTTCTCTTGTTATTGATTCCGGAGCTTCTCATCACATGATTAGTAATCCAAATTTGATTAGTAACATTAAAACTGCTAGTGGAAATGTAGTGATTGCTAATGGTGATAAAATACCGGTTAAAGGGATAGGAAGTTTAAGACTATTTGACAAAGAATCTCAAGCTTTCTACATGCCATCTTTCACTTTGAATCTTGTATCGGTTAAGAGAGCTACTACTGATCTTGATGCTTATGCTATCTTTGGGCCTAATAGTTTCCATTTTCAGGATATTAAGACTGGAAGGGTTCTTGGAGAAGGAAACACAAAAGGAGACTTATACATCTTAGAAGATTCTTCAAGCAATCCAACTTTATCAAGTTTTAATTCATGCTTAGCTAGTAGTTCTAATGCAATATGGCACGCTAGATTGGGACATCCTCACTCGCGTGCCTTGGAAATAATATTGCCTAATATTTCGTTTAATAACTCGGTTTGTGAGTCTTGTATTTTAGGAAAACATTGTAAAAGTGTATTTCCTAAGTCCTCTACCATATATGAAAAATGTTTTGATTTGGTCCACTCGGATGTATGGACTTCCCCATGTTTATCAAGAGATAATAATAAGTACTTTGTGACATTTATTGATGAAAAGTCGAAATACACTTGGATCACCTTAATGCCATCTAAAGATAGAGTATTTGACGCTTTCATTAATTTTCAGAACTACATTACTAATCAATTCAAAACAAATGTTAAGGTACTTCGAACGGATAATGGAGGGGAATATACAAGCCACAAATTCAAAGAACACTTAGCTAAGCATGGAATAATCCACCAAACAAGCTGCCCATACACACCTCAACAAAATGGTGTAGCTGAAAGAAAGAATAGGCATCTCATGGAAGTAGCTAGAGCCATGATGTTTCATTCCAACCTGCCAAGAAACTTCTGGGGAGATGTAGTCATGACGGCCTGCTATCTTATCAACCGAATTCCAACAAGAGTCCTAAAGGACGTCTCTCCCTTTGAAGTTTTAAATCACAATAAACCCTTTATCAATCACTTACGGGTTCTTAGATGTTTGTGTTTTGTATTTGTCCAAGGTACTCAGAGGGACAAACTAGAAGCCAAAAGCACAAGATGTGTATTCATAGGCTATTCTACTACTCAAAAGGGGTATAAGTGTTATGACCCCATCCGGAAGTGTACCCTGGTTTCAAGAGACGTGAAGTTCATAGAAAACCAAGGATACTTTGACAAGAAGCAGAATTGGGATAGTGTTAAAGACCTAGCCCGCTCTCCTTCAGATAGAGCCGCCAGCTTCGAGTTCATACTCAATCATCTGGGAAATCCTGCTCCAAGAGACTCTCATCAAGAGCAACCGAAGCAGCAACCGCAAGGAGGACCAAATTATGAAAATAACAATGAAGAGGAAACAAACAACTTAGATAATGGTAATCAAGACCAAGCTCATCATGAAAAAGAAGTCACTGGAGGAATAGAGCCAATGGTTAGTCAAGACCATGAGAGTGAAGAAATTAATGCTCCTCAGCTTAGAAGAAGCACAAGGCTGAAGTATGGACCAGATCATTGGAAACAAACAAGGGTCTATTACAACAGCCATGTCGTGGCTCATCCTCTCCAAGCGGTCTGTTCTCTTGCCCTCTTGCCATCAGAACACCAAGCATTCCTTGGGAAGATTGATCAACACCAAATTTCGAGCTCTTATGATGAAGCAAAAGAACACAAAGAATGGTTAGCTACTGTGGATGCTGAGATAGGAGCAATGGATAAGAATCATACTTGGGATGAAACGGAGCTTCCAAAGGGAAAGAAGGCAGTAAGTTCCAAGTGGGTATTTACAATAAAATATCAATCTAATGGGGAGATTGAGCGGTACAAAGCCAGATTGGTAGCCAGAGGTTTCACCCAGACATATGGAGCTAATTATACCGATACTTTTGCGCCAGTGGCAAAGCTTCACACAGTTAGGTTTATCTTGTCCTTAGCCACAAATCTATCATGGGATCTATGGCAAATGAACGTGAAGAACACCTTTCTTCAAGGAGAATTGAAAGAAGAAGTGTACATGACTCCACCACCCGGATTAGAGCACACAATCAGCCCCGGAAAAGTCTTAAAGTTAAGAAAGGTAATTTATGGACTAAAGCAATCACCGAGGGCCTGGTATCATAAACTGAGCTTCACTCTTGTTGCTCGAGGATTTAGCCGGTCAGAAGCCGACCATACCTTGTTCACTCACCAGAGCTCCCGTGGGCTTATTGTGGTATTGGTTTATGTGGATGACTTGATCATCTCAGGTAGTGATCAAGTTGGGTTCAAGAAACCAAATCCTTCCTTAAGTCTGTTTTTGATATCAAGGACTTGGGAGAACTCAAATATTTCCTAGGGATAGAGATATACTGATCCACGGAAGGCCTATTTCTATCACAAAGGAAATATTCTCTTGATTTATTGCAGGAGACAAGAAAGCTAGGATCCAAACCAGCTAAGACTCCACTTGAAGATGGCTACAAGGTCAAGAGAAAGGGGGAGAAAGAAGATGATCCGCTTGACAAGCCATTTGAAGACCCAGCACAATATCGGCGCCTAGTTGGTAAGCTCATCTACTTGACTATTACACGGCCTGACTTATGTTTTGCTGTGAATCAGGTTAGCCAACATATGAAGGAACCAACCGTGCATCATTGGAACATGGTGGAAAGAATTTTGAGATACATCAAAGGATCACCAGGCCAAGGAATCTGGATGGGGAAGAATGGCAACACTGAGATAGTTGGATATTGCGATGCAGACTATGCGGGAGACACTATGGATAGAAAGTCCACAACTGGCTACTGTACTTTCATTGGAGGCAATCTAGTGACTTGGAAGTCTAAGAAGCAGAAGGTTGTGTCATGCTCGAGAGCAGAGTCAGAATATAGAGCAATGAGGAAGTTGACAAATGAATTAGTTTGGTTGAAGGCTCTTCTCAAGGATCTTGGCATAGAAACTTCAAGTCCTATCACGATGCATTGTGACAATCAGGCAGCCATTCATATAGCAACCAATCCAGTATTTCACGAGAGGACCAAGCACATTGAGATTGACTGCCACAAAGTTAGAGAGAAGATCATAGAAGGAGTGATACTTCCATGTTACGCCAAGAGTGAAGACCAGTTGGCTGACATCTTCACCAAGGCTGCTAGCCTCAAAGTTTGCAACCACATCCACAGCAAACTTGGGTTAGTAGACCTTACTCATCCTTGATAATACTTGCCTGTTCCGGGAAGACCACACTCTTTTTCCCTTACCAAGGTTTTGTCCCACTGGGTTTTCCTTGGTAAGGTTTTTAATGAGGTGGTAGTCCCGGTTCCCAAACTTAGCCTTCATTCCGACACTCTGGCTAAGTTTGAGGGGGAGTATTAATCAAGCATATCATCAAGGGAGCTTAGGGAAGATGGTTGGATTTGGGTGTCCGTACAAGTCCGTACGAATCCGTACAAGTCCGTACAAGACCGTACGACCTAAGGGAGCCTCCAGAACGTTTAAGGAAGTCTTGGAGAGTCTTGGAGAGTTTTCTAGAGTCTTCTAGAAGCTGGGCAATGTTCAGATCATGCACCAAGTCACTAGAGCGTCTAGGTGCATTGGGGCTTGTCCTTGGTCTTCCTTCTTATCCATTTGGTCAAGGAAGGGCTGGAACCAGGCTGGCATGGTCAAGGGCGCTCCCAAGACTACTCTCCTATTGGCTGGTTCAAATTAAAGTTAAACCTAGGTTCCCTTGTAATTCTCCTATAAATATGCTATGTAATTCACAAAGATCAATAAGAAATTCTTCTCTAATGTTCCATTGTGGTTTTCCTTCTAACTTATCTCAAAATCTCTCATTTATAATCTCTAAAATCTTACATGGTATCAGAGCATTGATCTTGCTCCTATCTATTCCGCTTTATTCTTAGTTATTCTCCATTAGCTACTGTGGATGCTGAGATAGGAGCAATGGATAAGAATCATACTTGGGATGAAACGGAGCTTCCAAAGGGAAAGAAGGCAGTAAGTTCCAAGTGGGTATTTACAATAAAATATCAATCTAATGGGGAGATTGAGCGGTACAAAGCCAGATTGGTAGCCAGAGGTTTCACCCAGACATATGGAGCTAATTATACCGATACTTTTGCGCCAGTGGCAAAGCTTCACACAGTTAGGGTTATCTTGTCCTTAGCCACAAATCTATCATGGAATCTATGGCAAATGGACGTGAAGAACACCTTTCTTCAAGGAGAATTGGAAGAAGAAGTGTACATGACTCCACCACCCGGATTAGAGCACACAATCAGCCCCGGAAAAGTCTTAAAGTTAAGAAAGGCAATTTCTGGACTAAAGCAATCACCGAGGGCCTGGTATCATAAACTGAGCTTCACTCTTGTTGCTCGAGGATTTAGCCGGTCAGAAGCCGACCATACCTTGTTCACTCACCAAAGCTCCCGTGGGCTTATTGTGGTATTGGTTTATGTGGATGACTTGATCATCTCAAGTAGTGATCAAGTTGGGGTTCAAGAAACTAAATCCTTCCTTAAGTCTGTTTTTGATATCAAGGACTTGGGAGAACTCAAATATTTCCTAGGGATAGAGATATGCTATCCACGGAAGGCCTATTTTTATCACAAAGGAAATATTCTCTTGATTTATTGCAGGAGACAAGAAAGCTAGGATCCAAACCAGCTAAGACTCCACTTGAAGATGGCTACAAGGTCAAGAGAAAGGGGGAGAAAGAAGATGATCCGCTTGACAAGCCATTTGAAGACCCAGCACAATATCGGCGCCTAGTTGGTAAGCTCATCTACTTGACTATTACACGGCCTGACTTATGTTTTGCTGTGAATCAGGTTAGCCAACATATGAAGGAACCAACCGTGCATCATTGGAACATGGTGGAAAGAATTTTGAGATACATCAAAGGATCACCAGGCCAAGAAATCTGGATGGGGAAGAATGGCAACACTGAGATAGTTGGATATTGCGATGCAGACTATGCTGGAGACACTATGGATAGAAAGTCCACAACTGGCTACTGTACTTTCATTGGAGGCAATCTAGTGACTTGGAAGTCTAAGAAGCAGAAGGTTGTGTCATGCTCGAGAGCAGAGTCAGAATATAGAGCAATGAGGAAGCTCACAAATGAATTAGTTTGGTTGAAAGCACTTCTCAAAGATCTCGGCATAGAAACTTCAAGTCCTATCACGATGCATTGTGACAATCAGGCAGCCATTCATATAGCAACGAATCCAGTATTTCACGAGAGGACCAAGCACATTAAGATCGACTGCCACAAGGTTAGAGAGAAGATCATAGAAGGAGTGATACTTCCATGCTACACCAAGAGTGAAGACCAGCTGGCTGACATCTTCACCAAGGCTGCTAGCCTCAAAGTTTGCAACAACATCCATAGCAAACTTGGGTTAGTAGACCTTACTCATCCTTGATAATACTTGCCTGTTCCGGGAATACCACACTCTTTTTCCCTTACCAAGGTTTTGTCCCACTGGGTTTTCCTTGGTAATGTTTTTAATGAGGTGGTAGTCCTGGTTCCCAAACTTAGCCTTCATTCCGACACTCTGGCTATGTTTGAGGGGGAGTATTAATCAAGCATATCATCAAGGGAGCTTAGGGAAGATGGTTGGATTTGGGTGTCCGTACAAGTCCGTACGGATCCGTACAAGTCCGTACGGATCCGTACAAGGCCGGACAAGACCGTACGACCTAAGGGAGCCTCCGGAACGTTTAAGGAAGTCTTGGAGAGTCTTGGAGAGTTTTCTAGAGTCTTCTAGAAGCTGGGCAATGTTCAGATCATGCACCAAGTCACTAGAGCGTCCAGGTGCATTGGGGCTTGTCCTTGGTCTTCCTTCTTATCCATTTGGTCAAGGAAGGGCTGGAACCAGGCTGGAACAGGCTGGCATGGTCAAGGGCGCTCCCAAGACTACTCTCCTATTGGCTGGTTCAAATTAAAGTTAAACCTAGGTTCCCTTGTAATTCTCCTATAAATATGCTATGTAATTCACAAAGATCAATAAGAAATTCTTCTCTAATGTTCTATTGTGGTTTTCCTTCTAACTTATCTCAAAATCTCTCATTTATAATCTCTAAAATCTTACATGGTATCAGAGCATTGATCTTGCTCCTATCTATTCCGCTTTATTCTTAGTTATTCTCCATTATTCTCCATCATTTCTCCATCATTCTCCATCATTTCTCCATCAGTTCTTGTCATTTCTATTCATTCTCCAAGCTTTTATTCTTTATTTTCTCCTTTCTCACGCTGCTAGCTTCATTTCTCTCTGAGAGAAATTCCTCAAATCCATTGGTGCTGAGTTGAGAAAGTTGCTAGTTTTGTGATTTTCACTTCTTTTTCTTCTTTTCACGATGCTAGCTTCATTTCTCTCTGAGAGAAATTCCTCAAATCCATTGGTGCTGAGTTGAGAAAGTTGCTAGCTTTGTGATTAGACACCAAGAAGATCATGGAAAATCTAAAAACCATGATCATTCCGGTTACACTCAAAGGGATCAATTACTTGCTGTGGGCAAGAACAACAAAGACTGCTTTGTGTGGAAGAGGTTTGTGGAGACACATTGAGATCACACAAAACCCAAAAGAAGACACACCAGATGAAGAAAATGAGACCAAGACCGAGGAGGAAATCAAATGGTTTCAAGAGGACCAAACGGTGTTGGGTCTCCTTCAAAACTCACTAGACACATCAATCCTAGAGGCATACTCCTATTGTGACACGGCAAAGGAGCTTTGGGATACATTAAAGAATGTTTACGGGAACGTCTCCAACTTGACCCGTGTCTTTGAAGTGAAAAGGGCAATCAACAATCTCAACCAAGAGGATCTAGAATTTACTCAACACTTTGGGAAATTTAGATCTCTTTGGGCTGAATTAGAGATGTTACGTCCAAGCACTAAGGATTTTTCAATCATTGAAGAAAGGAGAGAACAAGATAAGGTCTTTGGTTTACTTCTCACACTCAATCCGGCATTTAATGACCTCATAAAACACATCTTGAGATCGGAGAAGCTCCCTAGCCTCGATGAAGTTTGTGCACAAATTCAAAAGAAACAAGGGTCCTTTGGTCTCATTAGTAGAAAACAAGAACTCCCAACTGTTGAATTTGCGGAATAGAAGATTAGAGAGTTTGAGAGTGCTTGAAAGAGAAACAATAGAATGAGAGATAAAGAGAAGTTTCCATTAGAATTGAGTGAGTGTTACAAAGGGTGTACAACATGTATATATAGAGGAGAGCCACGAAATTAGGAGGTGAAGAAGGGTTTCACAACATTCAATTTCCCTCCAATCTCTTATTTGAAATTCAAACACATCTCCTTCCTTTTCACACTTCCCGAGACACCCACTTGTGCACCCAAAGTCTTCACCCTTCTAGAAGACTTCTTAATGGGCTTGCATATGTTGAATAAGGCCTCTTCTCTTCTTTGGGTCTTAAGCTAATGTATTCTCTCATTATTCAACACTCCCCCTCAAGCTTAACCGTAGAGAAACCAAAGGTTAAGCTTGGAACCATGATGACCCACCTCATTAAAAACCTTAGTATGGAAAACCTCATGGGACAAAACCATACTAAGGGAAAAAGAGTGTGGACTCCATGGCTAAGGAAATCACGACCGAGACATATCTATGAGTCCAAGCTTTGAATGGATGAACTCACACACTTTTAAACTCGCTGCCTTGGTAAAAATGTCTGCCAATTGTTCTGAACTCCTTGTAAAGCATGGAAGAATGACCCTTTTCTCCACCATCTCTCGCACCTTGTGACAATCCACTTCAATATGCTTTGTCCTCTCATGGAACACTGAGTTGGACGCAATGTGAATAGCAGCTTGGTTGTCACAATGCATTGTGATTGGATCTGCCGATTCAATGCCCAAATCCTTGAGAAGAGCTTTCAGCCATGTTAGCTCATTTGTGAGCTTCCTCATTGCCCTATACTCAGCTTCAGCACTTGAACATGACACAACCTTTTGTTTCTTGCTCTTCCAAGTGACCAGGTTACCTCCAATGAATGTGCAATACCCAGTGGTGGTTCTTCTATCCGTTTTGTCTCCAGCCCAGTCAGCATCACAATAACCCACAATTTCTGTGCTTTTGTTGCAACCCATCCAAATGCCTTGACCTAGAGCTCCTTTGAGGTATTTGAGGATCCGATCCACCATGTTCCAATGATGCACTTTTGGAGCTTGCATATGTTGGCTCACCTGGTTCACAGCAAAACACAAATCAGGACGAGTTATGGTAAGATAAATCAACTTACCAACCATTCTCCGATATTGCTTGACATCTTCAAAAGGTTTATCTTCAAGCTCCCCCTCTCGTATGACTTTGTATCCTTCTTCTAAGGGAGTCTTTGCTGGTTTGGCTCCTAGCTTTCTTGCCCCAGCCAATAGATCAAGAGTGTACTTCCTTTGGGATAAGAAGAGTCCTTCATTGGACCTATAGACTTCAATCCCTAGAAAATATTTCAACTCTCCAAGATCTTTAATATCAAATACAGATTTTAAATATGCTTTTGTATATTTAATACCTACCTTGTCATTCCCAGAGATGATAATATCATCCACATAAATGAGAATGACTACAATACCTTCTTGGCTTTGCAAGGTGAAAAGTGTATGATCTGCCTCGGACTTCTTGAAGCCTTTACTCTTGAGTGTTGTACTCAACTTGTGGTACCATGCTCGAGGAGATTGCTTCAGTCCATAGATTGCTTTCTTGAGTCTCAACACCTTTCCTGGTGCAATTGAGTCCTCCAAGCCTGGTGGTGGAGTCATGTAGACTTCATCCTCTAGTTCCCCTTGCAAGAATGCATTCTTGACGTCCATCTGCCAAAGATCCCATTTCAAGTTAGTAGCTAAGGATAAAATAACTCTTACCGTATGAAGTTTTGCCACAGGTGCAAATGTGTCAAGGTAGTCCTCTCCATAGGTTTGAGTGAATCCTCTAGCCACCAGCCTAGCCTTGTAACGCTCTATTTCTCCATCACTTCTATACTTGATAGTGAAGATCCATCTAGAGCTTACGGCCTTCTTCCCTTTTGGCAGTTCAGCTTCATCCCAAGTGTGGTTAATTTCCATAGCTTTCTTTTCTTCACCAACAGCATCTCTCCATACTTTAAGCTCCTTGGCTTCTTCATAGGTTGTTGGAATCTCAGCTTCATCCAACTTGCCCATGTAGGCTTGATGTTCCAATGGGAAATGAGCTAGAGTGCAAACAGCTTGAATGGGATGAGCAACTGCCTTGTTGTTGTAGTACACTCGGGTTTGCTTCCAATGTTCTGGTCCAAACCTTTGTCTTGTACTTCTCCTTAAACCCCCTTCTTGATATTGAACTTGAGGTTCTGGCCCTTCAAAGTCAGAATCTGAGGTTTGAGCTTCTTCTTGACTTTCCGGACTCTCTTCACTTTGATCATGAACCGCTTCATTGCGAACTTCTGATTCATTTTGATCATGAATTGTTGAGTCTTGTTGAGCCACTACTGGATCCTCTTGTTTATTGCCTCCTTCAGGATCAAAGGGTATAGTTTCTTCATTTGATTGAGATGTGCTTGTACTAGCTTCTGGCTGATGTAATCCAAGGTTCTCCAAGATTTTTCTCAAATTGCTAGCTCGGTCTGATGATGAGGATGATAGATTCTCCAATTCTTTCCAGTTCTTCTCATCATAGAACCCTTTCGTTTCAACAAACTTCACGTCCCTTGAGACTAGAATCTTCCTTGTTTCCGGAACAAAGCATTTGTAACCTTTTTGTGTTGTGGAGTATCCAATGAACATGCTCTTCACACTTTTAGCTTCCAACTTGTTTCTTTGTTCTCCTGGGATTAATACAAAACAAACACACCCAAACACACGTAAGTGGTTAATGGCGGGTTTAGAGTTGTTTAATACCTCAAATGGAGAGTGATCATCCAAAATTTTTGTTGGCATTCGGTTGATCAAATAGCATGCTGAAACCACAGCATCTCCCCAAAATCTCTTGGGAACACTTGTGTGGAACATCATAGACCGGGCCACTTCCATTAAGTGCCTATTCTTTCTTTCAGCAACTCCATTTTGCTGAGGAGTGTATGGGCAGCTGGTTTGATGGACTATCCCATGGTTTGCTAAGTGTTGTTTGAAGGCATGGCTTGTGTACTCTCCACCATTATCTGATCTAAAAATTTTAATCTTGGCATTATAATGGATAGTCACATATGCTTGAAATTTTCTAAATGCTTCTAGAACTCTATCTTTGGATGGAAGAAGTGTTAGCCATGTATATTTTGATTTTTCATCTATAAAGGTGACAAAGTATTTATGATGTTCTCTAGATTCACATGGTGAGGTCCAAACATCAGAATGAATTAAATCAAAACACTTTTCATAGATAGTTGGAGACTTGGAAAACACAGATTTGCAATGTTTACCAAGTATACAAGCTTCACATTCATCATTTTTGAAAGAAATCCTAGGCAACAATAGTTCTAATGCTCTAGAGTGCGGATGACCTAGCCTTGCATGCCAAATTAAACTACTAACATTAGAAACATTCAGACTAAAACTACAAAATAAATTGGAGTCCGGCTTGTTATTTTCAAGAACATACAGCTCCTCCTTTGCTACTCCTTTTCCGAGTAGATTCATGGTCTCAATATCCTGAAAGTGTACATCATTAGGACCAAATATAGCATAACAATTCAAATCAGATGTAACTTTCTTTACGGATAACAAATTTGAAGTAAACTTAGGCATGTAGAAAGCGTTTGAATCTTTTCCAAATAACCTAAGATTTCCTACTCCATCAATTGGAATACTATCTCCATTTGCTATAATGACATTACCTACAGCCGGTTTTATGTTATTCATTAGATGTGCATCACTTATCATATGATGTGATGCACCAGAATCTACAAGCAAAGGCTTTGAAATGTTTTGAGCATGAAGAGAGTTTCCAGAAACCATACCAGACCTACCAGCCTCTTTCAAGGCTTTGATGAGAGCTTCCAAATCTGATTTCCTCACAAATTCAGATTCTTGTTGATATGGCACCAAAGCTCTCATTTCTCCTTCTTCAGCCCTCTTGGATGTCCCAGCCTGATTCCCAGCCACTTCTTGGGAGACATTAGCTCTTCGTTCCTTCCACCAGCTTGGTTTTAGATGAGGATGGAGCTTCCAGCATTTTTCTTTTGTGTGCCCCTCTTTCTTGCAATGCTCACAAATTGCATTTGATCCCACTTTCTTGTTCTGGTTTGATCCCAACGGTTTGTAAAATCCTTTGTTGGCGTCTCCCCGCTCTACTTTGTTAGCCATAACCAGCTCGCCCTTTCCCCCAAATAGACCATGAGATCCTTGCTCCTTTTGTATCTTGGAGCACACTTCATCTAGGCTGGGGAGATTGTCTGCCCTAAGGAGGTGCTTAATGAGATCCTTGTAAGTTGGATTTAAGGTCAATAGCAGACCAAAGACCTTGTCTTGTTCGCGCCTCTCATTTAACACCAAAGGATCAATCGTGCTTGGCCTTAACATTTCTAGTTCAGCCCACAATGATCTGAATTTGCCAAAGTGCTTTGTAAACTCCAAATCTTCTTGGCTTAGATCATTGATAGCCTTCTTGACTTCATAGATTCTGCTCAAGTTTGAAGTATTCCCATACACGGTTTGAAGAGTATCCCACAATTCCTTTGCATTTTCATAGTAGGAGTAGGCTTCAAGGATGGATGCTTCAAGAGAGTTCTGGATGATTCCGAGCACCATTTGGTCCTCTTGGAACCACTTATCTTCATAATTACTGATGGCTTCTTCTCCATCTTTTGGATTTTGGCCTTTCAAGACATGGCTCCAAAGCCCACGACCACATAGGGCTGTTCTTATCATTCTTGACCACAGCAAATAGTTGACACCCTTCAAGATGACTGGAATAACAATTGGTTTAGATATTTCCATGGTGTTTCAAGATTTATTCACCGGATAATTCTATTAACCAGAGGATTAAGAGATTTTCTCAAGAAAATATTAGAGAAGCTTCAAGAAATACACTTTTCCAGCCTTTTCACAACTCAAGAGTCAATGACTTTGAGGACTAAGTCTCAGAGTGAAAAAGGATTGACAAAGAGTATTCCCAGAATTTTAGAGTAAAAAAGAAAATTTTAGAGAACCTTCAAGAAATACACTTTTTCAGCCTTTTCACAACTCAAGAGTCAATGACTTTGAGGACTAAGTCTCAGAGTGAAAAAGGATTGACAAAGAGTATTCCCAGAATTTTAAAGGAAGAGATTTGAAAATGGGATAACAAGAGCTTGATTTAGTTAAGAACCTTGCTCTGATACCATGTTGAATTTGCGGAATAGAAGATTAGAGAGTTTGAGAGTGCTTGAAAGAGAAACAATAGAATGAGAGATAAAGAGAAGTTTCCATTAGAATTGAGTGAGTGTTACAAAGGGTGTACAACATGTATATATAGAGGAGAGCCACGAAATTAGGAGGTGAAGAAGGGTTTCACAACATTCAATTTCCCTCCAATCTCTTATTTGAAATTCAAACACATCTCCTTCCTTTTCACACTTCCCGAGACACCCACTTGTGCACCCAAAGTCTTCACCCTTCTAGAAGACTTCTTAATGGGCTTGCATATGTTGAATAAGGCCTCTTCTCTTCTTTGGGTCTTAAGCTAATGTATTCTCTCATTATTCAACACCAACGGCTAATAAAGGCAATTACCAACCAAGTCATGGCTACAAAGGCAAGAATAGGAAAACATGCGATCATTGCAAGAAAGATGGTCATACAAGGGAGGATTACTGGATCCTTCATCCACATCTCAAGCCCAAAGATTGGCAACCAAGGGAGTTCAAACCAAGGAAGTTTCAAGCTCATCAAGCACAAGAAGCGCCAAGCTCCTCAACCGCAACCAAACAACCTCAAACCGAAAACTCAAAGAAAGGAGATGAGATGGCCATGGTAGCATACTCGAATGACGTGGTGCGCAAGTCAGACCTAGAGGCACTCATTCGATCCATTGCTGCACTAAAGGAGTCTGGTATCACCTACTTTGCTACTAAACCTACTAAAACTAGCACTTCTCTTGTTATTGATTCCGGAGCTTCTCATCACATGATTAGTAATCCAAATTTGATTAGTAACATTAAAACTGCTAGTGGAAATGTAGTGATTGCTAATGGTGATAAAATACCGGTTAAAGGGATAGGAAGTTTAAGACTATTTGACAAAGAATCTCAAGCTTTCTACATTCCATCTTTCACTTTGAATCTTGTATCGGTTAAGAGAGCTACTACTGATCTTGATGCTTATGCTATCTTTGGGCCTAATAGTTTCCATTTTCAGGATATTAAGACCGGAAGGGTTCTTGGAGAAGGAAACACAAAAGGAGACTTATACATCTTAGAAGATTCTTCAAGCAATCCTACTTTATCAAGTTTTAATTCATGCTTAGCTAGTAGTTCTAATGCAATATGGCACGCTAGATTGGGACATCCTCACTCGCGTGCCTTGGAAATAATATTGCCTAATATTTCGTTTAATAACTCGGTTTGTGAGTCTTGTATTTTAGGAAAACATTGTAAAAGTGTATTTCCTAAGTCCTCTACCATATATGAAAAATGTTTTAATTTGGTCCACTCGGATGTATGGACTTCCCCATGTTTATCAAGAGATAATAATAAGTACTTTGTGACATTTATTGATGAAAAGTCGAAATACACTTGGATCACCTTAATGCCATCTAAAGATAGAGTATTTGACGCTTTCATTAATTTTCAGAACTACATTACTAATCAATTCAAAACAAATGTTAAGGTACTTCGAACGGATAATGGAGGGGAATATACAAGCCACAAATTCAAAGAACACTTAGCTAAGCATGGAATAATCCACCAAACAAGCTGCCCATACACACCTCAACAAAATGGTGTAGCTGAAAGGAAGAATAGGCATCTCATGGAAGTAGCTAGAGCCATGATGTTCCATTCCAACCTGCCAAGAAACTTCTGGGGAGATGCAGTCATGACGGCCTGCTATCTTATCAACCGAATTCCAACAAGAGTCCTAAAGGACGTCTCTCCCTTTGAAGTTTTAAATCACAATAAACCCTTTATCAATCACTTACGGGTTCTTGGATGTTTGTGTTTTGTATTTGTCCCAGGTACTCAGAGGGACAAACTAGAAGCCAAAAGCACAAGATGTGTATTCATAGGCTATTCTACTACTCAAAAGGGGTATAAGTGTTATGACCCCATCCGGAAGTGTACCCTGGTTTCAAGAGACGTGAAGTTCATAGAAAACCAAGGATACTTTGACAAGAAGCAGAATTGGAATAGTGTTAAAAGACCTAGCCCGCTCTCCTTCAGATAGAGCCGCCAGCTTCGAGTTCATACTCAATCATCTGGGAAATCCTGCTCCAAGGGACTCTCATCAAGAGCAACCGGAGCAGCAACTGCAAGGAGGACCAAATTCTGAAAATAACAATGAAGAGGAAACAAACAACTTAGATAATGGTAATCAAGACCAAGCTCATCATTAAAAAGAAGTCACTGGAGGAATGGAGCCAATGGTTAGTCAAGACCATGAGAGTGAAGAAATTAATGCTCCTCAGCTTAGAAGAAGCACAAGGCTGAAGTATGGACCAGATCATTGGAAACAAACAAGGGTCTATTACAACAGCCATGCTGTGGCTCATCCTCTCCAAGCGGTCTGTTCTCTTGCCCTCTTGCCATCAGAACACCAAGCATTCCTTGGGAAGATTGATCAACACCAAATTCCGAGCTCTTATGATGAAGCAAAAGAACACAAAGAATGGTTAGCTACTGTGGATGCTAAGATAGGAGCAATGGATAAGAATCATACTTGGGATGAAACGGAGCTTCCAAAGGGAAAGAAGGCAGTAAGTTCCAAGTGGGTATTTACAATAAAATATCAATCTAATGGGGAGATTGAGCGGTACAAAGCCAGATTGGTGGCCAGAGGTTTCACCCAGACATATGGAGCTAATTATACCGATACTTTTGCGCCAGTGGCAAAGCTTCACACAGTTAGGGTTATCTTGTCCTTAGCCACAAATCTATCATGGGATCTATGGCAAATGGACGTGAAGAACGCCTTTCTTCAAGGAGAATTGGAAGAAGAAGTGTACATGACTCCACCACCCGGATTAGAGCACACAATCAGCCCCGGAAAAGTCTTAAAGTTAAGAAAGGCAATTTATGGACTAAAGCAATCACCGAGGGCCTGGTATCATAAACTGAGCTTCACTCTTGTTGCTCGTGGATTTAGCCGGTCAGAAGCCGACCATACCTTGTTCACTCACCAGAGCTCCCGTGGGCTTATTTTGGTATTGGTTTATGTGGATGACTTGATCTTCTCAGGTAGTGATCAAGTTGGTGTTCAAGAAACCAAATCCTTCCTTAAGTCTGTTTTTGATATCAAGGACTTGGGAGAACTCAAATATTTCCTAGGGATAGAGATATGCTGATCCACGGAAGGCCTATTTCTATCACAAAGGAAATATTCTCTTGATTTATTGCAGGAGACAAGAAAGCTAGGATCCAAACCAGCTAAGACTCCACTTGAAGATGGCTACAAGGTCAAGAGAAAGGGGGAGAAAGAAGATGATCCGCTTGACAAGCCATTTGAAGACCCAGCACAATATCGGCGCCTAGTTGGTAAGCTCATCTACTTGACTATTACATGGCATGACTTATGTTTTGCTGTGAATCAGGTTAGCCAACATATGAAGGAACCAACCGTGCATCATTGGAACATGGTGGAAAGAATTTTGAGATACATCAAAGGATCACCAGGCCAAGGAATCTGGATGGGGAAGAATGGCAACACTGAGATAGTTGGATATTGCGATGCAGACTATGCTGGAGACACTATGGATAGAAAGTCCACAACTGGCTACTGTACTTTCATTGGAGGCAATCTAGTGACTTGGAAGTCTAAGAAGCAGAAGGTTGTGTCATGCTCGAGAGCAGAGTCAGAATATAGAGCAATGAGGAAGCTCACAAATGAATTAGTTTGGTTGAAAGCACTTCTCAAAGATCTCGGCATAGAAACTTCAAGTCCTATCACGATGCATTGTGACAATCAGGCAGCCATTCATATAGCAACGAATCCAGTATTTCACGAGAGGACCAAGCACATTGAGATCGACTGCCACAAGGTTAGAGAGAAGATCATAGAAGGAGTGATACTTCCATGCTACACCAAGAGTGAAGACCAGCTGGCTGACATCTTCACCAAGGCTGCTAGCCTCAAAGTTTGCAACAACATCCATAGCAAACTTGGGTTAGTAGACCTTACTCATCCTTGATAATACTTGCCTGTTCCGGGAAGACCACACTCTTTTTCCCTTACCAAGGTTTTGTCCCACTGGGTTTTCCTTGGTAAGGTTTTTAATGAGGTGGTAGTCCTGGTTCCCAAACTTAGCCTTCATTCCGACACTATGGCTAAGTTTGAGGGGGAGTATTAATCAAGCATATCATCAAGGGAGCTTAGGGAAGATGGTTGGATTTGGGTGTCCGTACAAGTCCGTACAAGTCCGTACGGATCCGTACAAGTCCGTACGGATCCGTACAAGGCCGTATAAGACCGTATGACCTAAGGGAGCCTCCGGAACGTTTAAGGAAGTCTTGGAGAGTCTTGGAGAGTTTTCTAGAGTCTTCTAGAAGCTGGGCAATGTTCAGATCATGCACCAAGTCACTAGAGCGTCCAGGTGCATTGGGGCTTGTCCTTGGTCTTCCTTCTTATCCATTTGGTCAAGGAAGGGCTGGAACCAGGCTGGAACAGGCTGGCATGGTCAAGGGCGCTCCCAAGACTACTCTCCTATTGGCTGGTTCAAATTAAAGTTAAACCTAGGTTCCCTTGTAATTCTCCTATAAATATGCTATGTAATTCACAAAGATCAATAAGAAATTCTTCTCTAATGTTCTATTGTGGTTTTCCTTCTAACTTATCTCAAAATCTCTCATTTATAATCTCTAAAATCTTACATGGTATCAGAGCATTGATCTTGCTCCTATCTATTCCGCTTTATTCTTAGTTATTCTCCATTATTCTCCATCATTTCTCCATCATTCTCCATCATTTCTCCATCAGTTCTTGTCATTTCTAGTCATTCTCCAAGCTTTTATTCTTTATTTTCTCCTTTCTCACGCTGCTAGCTTCATTTCTCTCTGAGAGAAATTCCTCAAATCCATTGGTGCTGAGTTGAGAAATTTGCTAGCTTTGTGATTTTCACTTCTTTTTCTTCTTTTCACGATGCTAGCTTCATTTCTCTCTGAGAGAAATTCCTCAAATCCATTGGTGCTGAGTTGAGAAAGTTGCTAGCTTTGTGATTAAACACCAAGAAGATCATGGAAAATCTAAAAACCATGATCATTCCGGTTACACTCAAAGGGATCAATTACTTGCTGTGGGCAAGAACAACAAAGACTGCTTTGTGTGGAAGAGGTTTGTGGAGACACATTGAGATCACACAAAACCCAAAAGAAGACACACAAGATGAAGAAAATGAGACCAAGACCGAGGAGGAAATCAAATGGTTTCAAGAGGACCAAACGGTGTTGGGTCTCCTTCAAAACTCACTAGACACATCAATCCTAGAGGCATACTCCTATTGTGACACGGCAAAGGAGCTTTGGGATACATTAAAGAATGTTTACGGGAACGTCTCCAACTTGACCCGTGTCTTTGAAGTGAAAAGGGCAATCAACAATCTCAACCAAGAGGATCTAGAATTTACTCAACACTTTGGGAAATTTAGATCTCTTTGGGCTGAATTAGAGATGTTACGTCCAAGCACTAAGGATTTTTCAATCATTGAAGAAAGGAGAGAACAAGATAAGGTCTTTGGTTTACTTCTCACACTCAATCCGGCATTTAATGACCTCATAAAACACATCTTGAGATCGGAGAAGCTCCCTAGCCTCGATGAAGTTTGTGCACAAATTCAAAAGAAACAAGGGTCCTTTGGTCTCATTAGTAGAAAACAAGAACTCCCAACGGCTAATAAAGGCAAAATGTTCTACTATGGTTTTCCTTCTAGCTTATCTCAAAATCTCTCATTTATAATCTCTAAAATCTTACAAGTTAGACCCCCAAAGAAAGTATTAAATACTTAGGGAAATAAATCGAAAGAAAATGAAAACTTATTAGCGCAATGTCTTCATAAGGGATATGGTCTTCCCTTCCTTGCTTTCCAAGCTTGGCATAGATTATTTCCAAGCTGAATAACAAGTGGAATGAAGTGTAGATATACTAGATCTTGCTGCCTCATTACAACCCCTCCGATAAATCTCATCGGACAAACCGAAGTAGGAAAAAGAGTAAAGTTCCATCTAATGACTTAGGGGTGTCTTCACACAAGTGTGAAGGTGAAGACACAATGTCCTTGCTTTTAAAGCTGGTTCAAGTCAAAGAGATTCAAAGGTTATTTAGAAACTATCACATGATCCAAATGGTCGGGCGAGCTCGAGCTTGATCCTTGGATGTCTTCTTCATACTTCACGGCTAGTCGGCTTCTAGAGATGGTCCGACGTGGACTCCAATTAGGCTTAGGGTCTGGCTGTATAGAGAATCCAATGGAGACCCAATCCCTTGTAAATGTGCGCTCCCTTCCTTCTTTCGTGTGTGCTAGGGCTTGGGGCCCATCATCCCTTCCCTCTTCTATAATTTTCGTCCTCAAAACTTGCCCACACATTATATAGAAACGAAACAACCTAGCAGGAAGTTCCTTCTTCAAGGCTTGATCCGGATATGGAGCTGAGAATTGGAGAGATTCTCTATCTAATCTTAAGCTGAATAATGGATAGAAGCGGAGGTTTAGTGCTAGGAAACCTAAAGAGATGCTCGATCTAGGTTCCAACAATGGAGTGCAGGTGTATTGATGTGGTGAACCACAAGAAATGTGAAAGCTTCTTGATACAACCAAAACTTCAACACCGAGCTAGGCTTCTATGTGTGAAGGGTTTTGGCTCGAATAAATCAAGAATAAGAAAGAAGAAAAACTCTTCCACATTCGATTTCTAGTTCAGATCTAATCCTCATTATAGTCTGTTTAAGTCCCTTATATATGAAGAGCCTTCAGTCTGAAGTTTACTTACTACACAAATGGCCCAATGAACCAACATATACCTAAGTTGGACCCCCAAAGAAAGTATTAAATACTTAGGGAAATAAATCGAAAGGAAATGAAAACTTATTAGCGCAATGTCTTCATCAGGGATATGGTCTTCCCTTCCTTGCTTGCCAAGCTTCGCATGGATTATTTCAAATCTGAATAACAAGTGGAATGAAGTGTAGATATACTAGATCTTGCTGCCTCATTACAACCCCTCCGATAAACCTCATCGGATAAACCGAAGTAGGAAAAAGAGTAAAGTTTCTTCTAATGACTTAGGGGTGTCTTCACACTTGTGTGATGGTGAAGACACAATGTCCTTGCTTTTAAAGCTGGTTCAAGTCAAAGAGATTCAAAGGTTAGTTAGAAGCTCTCACATGATCCGGATGGCCGGGTGAGCTCGAGCTTGATCCTTGGATGTCTTCCTCATACTTCACGGCTAGTCGGCTTCTAGAGATGGTCAGACGTGGACTCCAATTAGGCTTAGGGTCTGGCTGTACAGAGAATCCAATGGAGACCCAATCCCTTGTAAATGCGCGCTCCCTTCCTTCTTTCGTGTACTCTAGGGCTTGGGGCCCATCTTCCCTTCCCTCTTCTATAATTTTCGTCTTCAAAACTTGCACACACATTATATAGAAACGAAACAACCTAGTAGGAAGCTCCTTCTTCAAGGCTTGATCCGGATATGGGGGTGAGAATTTGAGAGATTCTCTATCTAATCTTAAGCTGAATAATGGATAGAAGCGGAGGTTTAGTGCTAGGAAACCTAAAGAGATGCTCGATCTAGGTTCCAACAATGGAGTGAAGGTGTATTGATATGGTGAACCACAAGAATTGTGAAAGCTTCTTGATACAACCAGAACTTCAACACCGAGCTAGGCTTCTATGTGTGAAGGGTTTTGGCTCGAATAAATCAAGAATAAGAAAGAAGAAAAACTCTTCCACATTTGATTTCTAGTTCAGATCTAATCCTCATTATAGTCTGCTTAAGTCCTTTATATATGAAGAGCCTTCAGTCTGAAGTTTACTTATTACACAAATGGCCCAAAGAACCAACATATACCTAGGTTGGACCCCCAAAGAAGGTATTAAATACTTAGGGAAATATATCGAAAGAAAATGAAGACTTATTAGCGCAATGTCTTCATAAGGGATATGGTCTTCCCTTCCTTGCTTGCCAAGCTTGGCATGGATTATTTCCAAGCTGAGTAACAAGTGGAATGAAGTGTAGATATACTAGATCTTGCTGCATCATTCGACCCCTCTGATAAACCTCATCGGACAACCCGAAGTAGGAAAAAGAGTAAAGTTCCTTCTAATGACTTAGGGGTGTCTTCACACAAGTGTGAAGGTGAAGACACAATGTCCTTGCTTTTAAAGCTGGTTCAAGTCAAAGAGATTCAAAGGTTATTTAGAAGCTCTCACATGATCCGGATGGCCGGGTGAGCTTGAGCTTAATCCTTGGATGTCTTCTTCATACTTCACGGCTAGTCGGCTTCTGGAGATGGTAAGACGTGAACTCTTATTAGGCTTAGGGTCTGGCTGTATAGAGAATCCAATGGAGACCCAATCCCTTGTAAATACGCGCTCCCTTCCTTCTTTCGTGTGCGTTAGGGCTTGGGGCCCATCATCCCTTCCCTCTTCTATAATTTTCGTCCTCAAAACTTGCCCACACATTATATAGAAACGAAACAACCTAGCAGGAAGCTCTTTCTTCAAAGCTTGATCCGAATATGGAGCTGAGAATTGGAGAGATTCTCTATCTAATCTTAAGCTGAATAATGGATAGAAGCGGAGGTTTAGTGCTAGGAAACCTAAAGAGATGCTCGATCTAGGTTCCAACAATGGAGTGAAGGTGTATTGATGTGGAGAACCACAAGAATTGTGAAAGCTTCTTGATACAACCAGAACTTCAACAGCAAGCTAGGCTTCTATGTGTGAAGGGTTTTGGCTCGAATAAATCAAGAATAAGAAAGAAGAAAAACTCTTCCACATTTGATTTCTAGTTCAGATCTAATCCTCATTATAGTCTGCTTAAGTCCTTTATATATGAAGAGCCTTCAGTTTGAAGTTTACTTATTACACAAATGGCCCAAAGAACCAACATATACATATATTGGACCCCCAAAGAAAGTATTAAATACATATGGAAATAAATCGAAAGAAAATGAAGACTTATTAGCGCAATGTCTTCATAAGGGATATGGTCTTCCCTTCCTTCCTTTCCAAGCTTCGCATGGATTATTTCCAAGCTGAATAACAAGATGAATGAAGAGTAGATATACTAGATCTTGCTGCCTCATTACAACTCCCACGGTATAGCTTATCGAACAACAAAAGTAGGAAAAAGAGTAAAGTTTCTTCTAATGACTTAGGGGTGTCTTCACACTTATGTGAGGGTGAAGACACAATGTCCTTACTTCCCAAAGCTGGTTCAAGTCAAAGAGATTCAAAGGTTGTTTAAAAGCTCTCACATGATCCGGATGGCCGGGTGAGCTCGAGCTTGATCCTTGGATGTCTTCTTCATACTTCACGGCTAGTCGGCTTCTGGAGATGGTCAGACGTGAACTCCAATTAGGCTTAGGGTCTGGCTGTATAGAGAATCCAATTGAGACCCAATCCCTTGTAAATGCGCGCTCCTGTCCTTCTTTCGTACACACCAATGCTTGGGGCCCATCATCGCTTCCCTCTTGTAGAATATTCGTCCTCAACACTTGCCCACCCCCTATATAGAAACGAAACAACCTAACAGGAAGCTTCTTCTTCAAGGCTTGATCCGGATATGGAGCTGAGAATTAGAGAGATTCTCTATCTAATCTGAAGCTGAATAATGGGTAGAAGCATAGGTTTAGTGCTAGGAAACCTAAAGAGATGTTGGATCTAAGTTTCAACAATGGAGTGAAGGTGTATTGATGTGGTGAACCACAAGAATTGTGAAATCTTCTTGATACAACCAGAAATTCAACACCGAGCTAGGCTTCTACGTGTGAAGGGTTTTGGCTCAAATAACTCAAGAATAAGAAAGAAGAAAAACTCTTGCGCATTTGATTTCTAGTTGAGATCTAATCCTCAGTATAGTCTGTTTAAGTCCCTTATATATGAAGAGCCTTCAGTATGAAGTTTACTTATTACACAAATGGCCCAAAGAACCAACATATACCTAGGTTGGACCCCCAAAGAAAGTATTAAATACTTAGGGAAATATATCGAAAGAAAATGAAGACTTATTAGCGCAATGTCTTCATAAGGGATATGGTCTTCCCTTCCTTGCTTGCCAAGCTTGGCATGGATTATTTCCAAGCTGAGTAACAAGTGGAATGAAGTGTAGATATACTAGATCTTGCTGCGTCATTCGACCCCTCTGATAAACCTCATCGGACAAACCGAAGTAGGAAAAAGAGTAAAGTTCCTTCTAATGACTTAGGGGTGTCTTCACACAAGTGTGAAGGTGAAAACACAATGTCCTTGCTTTTAAAGCTGGTTCAAGTCAAAGAGATTCAAAGGTTATTTAGAAGCTCTCACATGATCCGGATGGCCGGGTGAGCTTGAGCTTTTTCCTTGGATGTCTTCTTCATACTTCACGGCTAGTCGGCTTCTGGAGATGGTCAGACGTGAACTCTTATTAAGCTTAGGGTCTGGCTGTATAGAGAATCCAATGGAGACCCAATCCCTTGTAAATACGCGCTCCCTTCCTTCTTTCGTGTGCGTTAGGGCTTGGGGCCCATCATCCCTTCCCTCTTCTATAATTTTCGTCCTCAAAACTTGCCCACACATTATATAGAAACGAAACAACCTAGTAGGAAGCTCCTTCTTCAAAGCTTGATCCGAATATGGAGCTGAGAATTGGAGAGATTCTCTATCTAATCTTAAGCTGAATAATGGATAGAAGCGGAGGTTTAGTGCTAGGAAACCTAAAGAGATGCTCGATCTAGGTTCCAACAATGGAGTGAAGGTGTATTGATGTGGTGAACCACAAGATTTGTGAAAGCTTCTTGATACAACCAGAACTTCAACACCGAGCTAGGCTTCTATGTGTGAAGGGTTTTGGCTCGAATAACTCAAGAATAAGAAAGAAGAACTCTTCCACATTTGATTTCTAGTTCAGATCTAATCGTCATTATAGTCTGTTTAAGTCCCTTATATATTGAGAGCCTTCAATCAGAAGTTTACTTATTACATAAATGGCCCAAAGAACCAACATATAACTAAGTTAGACCCCAAAGAAAGTATTAAATACTTAGGGAATTAAATCGAAAGAAAATGAAGACTTATTATCGCAATGTCTTCATAAGGGATATGGTCTTCCCTTCCTTGCTTGCCAACCTTGGCATGGATTATTTCCAAGCTGATTAAAAAGTGGAATGACGTGTAGATATACTAGATCTTGCTGCGTCATTCGACCCCTCTGATAAACCTCACCGGACAAACCGAAGTAGGAAAAAGAGTAAAGTTCCTTCTAATGACTTAGGGGTGTCTTCACACAAGTGTGAAGGTGAAGACACAATGTCCTTGCTTTTAAAGCTGGTTCAAGTCAAAGAGATTCAAAGGTTATTTAGAAGCTCTCACATGATCCGGATGGCCGGGTGAGCTTGAGCTTGATCCTTGGATGTCTTCTTCATACTTCACGGCTAGTCGGCTTCTGGAGATGGTTAGACGTGAACTCTTATTAGGCTTAGGGTCTGGCTGTATAGAGAATCCAATGGAGACCCAATCCCTTATAAATGCGCGCTCCCTTCCTTCTTTTGTGTGTGCTAGGGCTTGGGGCCCATCTTCCCTTCCCTCTTCTATAATTTTCGTCCTCAAAACTTGCCCACACATTATATAGAAACGAAACAACCTAGCAGGGAGCTCCTTCTTCAAGGCTTGATCCGGATATGGAGCTGAGAATTGGAGAGATTCTCTATCTAATCTTAAGCTGAATAATGGTTAGAAGCGGAGGTTTAGTGCTAGGAAACCTAAAGAGATGCTTGATCTAGGTTCCAACAATGGAGTGAAGGTTTATTGATGTGGTAAACCACAAGAAATGTGAAAGCTTCTTGATACAACCAAAACTTCAACACCGAGCTAGGCTTCTATGTGTGAAGGGTTTTGGCTCGAATAAATCAAGAATAAGAAAGAAGAAAAACTCTTCCACATTCGATTTCTAGTTCAGATCTAATCCTCATTATAGTCTGTTTAAGTCCCTTATATATGAAGAGCCTTCAGTATGAAGTTTACTTATTACACAAATGGCCCAATGAACCAACATATACCTAAATTAGACCACCAAAGAAAGTATTAAATACTTAGGGAAATAAATCGAAAGGAAATGAAGACTTATTAGCGCAATGTCTTCATAAGGGATATGTTCTTCCCTTCCTTGCTTGCCAAGCTTCGCATGGATTATTTCAAATCTGAATAACAAGTTGCATGAAGTGGAGATATACTAGATCTTGCTGCCCCATTACAACCCCTCCGATAAACCTCATCGGATAAACCGAAGTAGGAAAAAGAGTAAAGTTTCTTCTAATGACTTAGGGGTGTCTTCACACTTGTGTGATGGTGAAGACACAATGTCCTTGCTTTTAAAGCTGGTTCAAGTCAAAGAGATTCAAAGGTTAGTTAGAAGCTCTCACATGATCCGGATGGCGGGGTGAGTTCGAGCTTGATCCTTGGATGTCTTCCTCATACTTCACGGCTAGTCGGCTTCTGGAGATGGTCAGACGTGGACTCCAATTAGGCTTAGGGTCTGGCTGTACAGAGAATCCAATGGAGACCCAATCCCTTGTAAATGCGCGCTCCCTTCCTTCTTTCGTGTGCACTAGGGCTTGGGGCCCATCTTCCCTTCCCTCTTCTATAATTTTCGTCCTCAAAACTTGCCCACACATTATATAGAAACGAAACAACCTAGCAGGAAGCTCCTTCTTCAAAGCTTGATCCGAATATGGAGCTGAGAATTGGAGAGATTCTCTATCTAATCTTAAGCTGAATAATGGATAGAAGCGGAGGTTTAGTGCTAGGAAACCTAAAGAGATGCTCGATCTAGGTTCCAACAATGGAGTGAAGGTGTATTGATGTGGTGAACCACAAGATTTGTGAAAGCTTCTTGATACAACCAGAACTTCAACACCGAGCTAGGCTTCTATGTGTGAAGGGTTTTGGCTCGAATAACTCAAGAATAAGAAAGAAGAACTCTTCCACATTTGATTTCTAGTTCAAATCTAATCGTCATTATAGTCTGTTTAAGTCCCTTATATATGCAGAGCCTTCAGTCCGAAGTTTACTTATTACACAAATGGCCCAAAGAACCAACATATACCTAAGTTAGACCCCAAAGAAAGTATTAAATACTTAGGGAATTAAATCGAAAGAAAATGAAGACTTATTAGCACAATGTCTTTATAAGGGATATGGTCTTCCCTTCCTTGCTTGCCAACCTTGGCATGGATTATTTCCAAGCTGATTAACAAGTGGAATGAAGTGTAGATATACTAGATCTTGCTGCGTCATTCGACCCCTCTGATAAACCTCATCGGACAAACCGAAGTAGGAAAAAGAGTAAAGTTCCTTCTAATGACTTAGGGGTGTCTTCACACAAGTGTGAAGGTGAAGACACAATGTCCTTGCTTTTAAAGCTGGTTCAAGTCAAAGAGATTCAAAGGTTATTTAGAAGCTCTCACATGATACGGATGGCCGGGTGAGCTTGAGCTTGATCCTTGGATGTCTTCTTCATACTTCACGGCTAGTCGGCTTCTGGAGATGGTCAGACGTGAACTCCAATTAGGCTTAGGGTCTGGCTGTATAGAGAATCCAATGGAGACCCAAGCCCTTGTAAATGCGCGCTCCTGTGCTTCTTTCGTACACACCAATGCTTGGGGCCCATCTATTAATCAAGCATATATTCAAGGGAGCTTAGGGAAGATGGTTGGATTTGGATGTCTGTACAAGTCCGTACGGATCCGTACAAGGCCGTACAAGACCGTACGACCTAAGGAAGCCTCCGGAACGTTTAAGGAAGTCTTGGAGAGTCTTGGAGAGTCTTCTAGAGTCTTCTAGAAGCTGGGCAATGTTCAGATTGTCAGACGTGGACTCCAATTAGGCTTAGGGTCTTGCTGTACAGAGAATCCAATGGAGACCCAATCCCTTGTAAATGCGCGCTCCCTTCCTTCTTTCGTGTGCGTTAGGGCTTGGGGCCCATCATCCCTTCCCTCTTCTATAATTTTCGTCCTCAAAACTTGCCCACACATTATATAGAAACGAAACAACCTAGCAGGAAGCTCCTTCTTCAAGGCTTGATCCGAATATGGAGCTGAGAATTGGAGAGATTCTCTATCTAATCTTAAGCTGAATAATGGATAGAAGCGGAGGTTTAGAGCTAGGAAACCTAAAGAGATGCTCGATCTAGGTTCCAACAATGGAGTGAAGGTGTATTAATTATTAATCAAGCATATCATCAAGGGAGCTTAGGGAAGATGGTTGGATTTGGGTGTCCGTACAAGTCCGTACGGATCCGTACAAGTCCGTACAAGTCCGTACGGATCCGTACAAGGCCGTACAAGACCGTACGACCTATGGGAGCCTCCGGAATGTTTAAGGAAGTCTTGGAGAGTCTTGGAGAGTCTTCTAGAGTCGTCTAGAAGCTGGGCAATGTTCGGATCATGCACCAAGTCACTAGAGCGTCCAGGTGCATTGGGGCTTGTCCTTGGTCTTCCTTCTTATCCATTTGGTCAAGGAAGGGGCTGGAACCAGGCTGGAACAGGCTGGCATGGTCAAGGGCGCTCCCAAGACTACTCTCCTATTGGCTGGTTCAAATTAAAGTTAAACCTAGGTTCCCTTGTAATTCTCCTATAAATATGCTATGTAATTCACAAAGATCAATAAGAAATTCTTCTCTAATGTTCTACTATGGTTTTCCTTCTAATTTATCTCAAAATCTCTCATTTATAATCTCTAAAAGCTAACATGGTATCAGAGCATTGATCTTGCTCCTATCTATTCCGCTTTATTCTTATTTATTCTCCATTATTCTCCATTATTGTCCATCATTTCTCCATCATTCTCCATCATTTCTCCATCATTTCACCATCAGTTCTCCATCAGTTCTTGTCATTTCTAGTCATTCTCCAAGCTTTTATTCTTTATTTTCTCCTTTCTCACGCTGGTAGCTTCATTTCTCTCTGAGAGAAATTCCTCAAATCCATTGGTGCTGAGTTGAGAAAGTTGCTAGCTTTGTGATTAAACACCAAGAAGATCATGGAAAATCTAAAAACCATGATCATTCCGGTTACACTCAAAGGGATCAATTACTTGCTGTGGGCAAGAACAACAAAGATTGCTTTGTGTGGAAGAGGTTTGTGGAGACACATTGAGATCACACAAAACCCAAAAGAAGACACACAAGATGAAGAAAATGAGACCAAGACCGAGGAGGAAATCAAATGGTTTCAAGAGGACCAAACGGTGTTGGGTCTCCTTCAAAACTCACTAGACACATCAATCCTAGAGGCATACTCCTATTGTGACACGGCAAAGGAGCTTTGGGATACATTAAAGAATGTTTACGGGAACGTCTCCAACTTGACCCGGGTCTTTGAAGTGAAAAGGGCAATCAACAATC
The DNA here is from genome assembly GCA_963922655.1 of Cardamine chenopodiifolia. NCBI lineage: Eukaryota > Viridiplantae > Streptophyta > Magnoliopsida > Brassicales > Brassicaceae > Cardamine > Cardamine chenopodiifolia. The sequence goes on along the minus strand of OZ000486.1, from coordinate 7,133,385 downwards.
TCAACCAAGAGGATCTAGAATTTACTCAACACTTTGGGAAATTTAGATCTCTTTGGGCTTAATTAGAGATGTTACGTCCAAGCACTAAGGATTTTTCAATCATTGAAGAAAGGAGAGAACAAGATAAGGTCTTTGGTTTACTTCTCACACTCAATCCGGCATTTAATGACCTCATAAAACACATCTTGAGATCGGAGAAGCTCCCTAGCCTTTGGTCTCTTTAGTAGAAAACAAGAACTCCCAACGGCTAATAAAGGCAATTACCAACCAAGTCATGGCTACAAAGGCAAGAATAGGAAAACATGCGATCATTGCAAGAAAGATGGTCATACAAGGGAGGATTGCTGGATCCTTCATCCACATCTCAAGCCCAAAGATTGGCAACCAAGGGAGTTCAAACCAAGGAAGTTTCAAGCTCATCAAGCACAAGAAGCGCCAAGCTCCTCAACCGCAACCAAACAACCTCAAACTGAAAACTCAAAGCAAGGAGATGAGATGGCCATGATAGCATACTCAAATGACGTGGTGCGCAAGTCAGACCTAGAGGCACTCATTCGATCCATTGCTGCACTAAAGGAGTTCGGTATCACCTACTTTGCTACTAAACCTACTAAAACTAGCACTTCTCTTGTTATTGATTCCAGAGCTTCTCATCACATGATTAGTAATCCAAATTTGATTAGTAACATTAAAACTGCTAGTGGAAATGTAGTGATTGCTAATGGTGATAAAATACCGGTTAAAGGGATAGGAAGTTTAAGACTATTTGACAAAGAATCTCAAGCTTTCTACATGCCATCTTTCACTTTGAATCTTGTATCGGTTAAGAGAGCTACTACTGATCTTGACGCTTATGCTATCTTTGGGCCTAATAGTTTCCATTTTCAGGATATTAAGACCGGAAGGGTTCTTGGAGAAGGAAACACAAAAGGAGACTTATACATCTTAGAAGATTCTTCAAACAATCCTACTTTATCAAGTTTGAATTCATGCTTAGCTAGTAGTTCTAATGCAATATGGCACGCTAGATTGGGACATCCTCACTCGCGTGCCTTGAAAATAATATTGCCTAATATTTCGTTTAATAACTCGGTTTGTGAGTCTTGTATTTTAGGAAAACATTGTAAAAGTGTATTTCCTAAGTCCTCTACCATATATGAAAAATGTTTTGATTTGGTCTACTTGGATGTATGGACTTCCCCATGTTTATCAAGAGATAATAATAAGTACTTTGTGACATTTATTGATGAAAAGTCAAAATACACTTGGATCACCTTAATGCCATCTAAAGATAGAGTATTTGACGCTTTCATTAATTTTCAGAACTACATTACTAATCAATTCAAAACAAATGTTAAGGTACTTCGAACGGATAATGGAGGGGAATATACAAGCCACAAATTCAAAGAACACTTAGCTAAGCATGGAATAATCCACAAAACAAGCTGCCCAAACACACCTCAACAAAATGGTGTAGCTGAAAGAAAGAATAGGCATCTCATGGAAGTAGCTAGAGCCATGATGTTCCATTCCAACCTGCCAAGAAACTTCTGGGGAGATGCAGTCATGACGGCCTGCTATCTTATCAACCGAATTCCAACAAGAGTCCTAAAGGACGTCTCTCCCTTTGAAGTTTTAAATCACAATAAACCCTTTATCAATCACTTACGGGTTCTTGGATGTTTGTGTTTTGTATTTGTCCCAGGTACTCAGAGGGACAAACTAGAAGCCAAAAGCACAAGATGTGTATTCATAGGCTATTCTACTACTCAAAAGGGGTATAAGTGTTATGACCCCATCCGGAAGTGTACCCTGGTTTCAAGAGACGTGAAGTTCATAGAAAACCAAGGATACTTTGACAAGAAGCAGAATTGGGATAGTGTTAAAGACCTACCCCGCTCTCCTTCAGATAGAGCCGCCAGCTTCGAGTTCATACTCAATCATCTGGGAAATCCTGCTCCAAGGGACTCTCATCAAGAGCAACCGGAGCAGCAACCGCAAGGAGGACCAAATTCTGAAAATAACAATGAAGAGGAAACAAACAACTTAGATAATGGTAATCAAGACCAAGCTCATCATGAAAAAGAAGTCACTGGAGGAATGGAGCCAATGGTTAGTCAAGACCATGAGAGTGAAGAAATTAATGCTCCTCAGCTTAGAAGAAGCACAAGGCTGAAGTATGGACCAGATCATTGGAAACAAACAAGGGTCTATTACAACAGCCATGCCGTGGCTCATCCACTCCAAGCGGTCTGTTCTCTTGCCCTCTTGCCATCAGAACACCAAGCATTCCTTGGGAAGATTGATCAACACCAAATTCCGAGCTCTTATGATGAAGCAAAAGAACACAAAGAATGGTTAGCTACTGTGGATGCTGAGATAGGAGCAATGGATAAGAATCATACTTGGGATGAAACGGAGCTTCCAAAGGGAAAGAAGGCAGTAAGTTCCAAGTGGGTATTTACAATAAAATATCAATCTAATGGGGAGATTGAGCGGTACAAAGCCAGATTGGTAGCCAGAGGTTTCACCCAGACATATGGAGCTGATTATACCGATACCTTTGCGCCCGTGGCAAAGCTTCACACAGTTAGGGTTATCTTGTCCTTAGCCACAAATCTATCATGGGATCTATGGCAAATGGACGTGAAGAACGCCTTTCTTCAAGGAGAATTGGAAGAAGAAGTGTACATGACTCCACCACCCGGATTAGAGCACACAATCAGCCCCGGAAAAGTCTTAAGGTTAAGAAAGGCAATTTATGGATTAAAGCAATCACCGAGGGCCTGGTATCATAAACTGAGCTTCACTCTTGTTGCTCGAGGATTTAGCCGGTCAGAAGCTGACCATACCTTGTTCACTCACCAGAACTCCCGTGGGCTTATTGTGGTATTGGTTTATGTGGATGATGTAGATTTTAGAGGATATGAAGATGATTTTAAGGGAGGAAGATTAGAAGATAGGAGTGATGAAGATGATGAATAGAAGTTTATAATTTCGTGTGTAATGTTTCCTTACAATCCCATACACATATATGCACGATTTACATGAATTATTGAGTGAAAAATATCTCACCAACACCTCTACACAAGTATAGGCGAGCCATGCTTCTCCCAACTGCTCCCACCTACTCCTCTTTGCAACTTGCTCCACTTGTGCTGAGTGAGAAAAAACTGGTCTGCTTCTAACCAATTCAGTTCCTTCTCCACTTCTTGTTTGGTCTCATTTTAGTTGATCTTAGCTACTCATTGGTGCTTTATTTCATGTGCAATGCATGGTATACCTTCTCTTTTTACTCCTGAGCTTTCACCATATTCCAACACACTTGCTATACATGCTAACTCTTTCCCTTTGATATTGTCCCCTCTCCTTTCACGTGCACAGACCTTCACATCCATATTCTCAACACTCCCCCTCAAGATAGGCTGGTAGGGGTCCATTAAGCCGATCTTGCCATGGATGTATTCACAGATGCGTGAAGAAGTAGCCTTTGTAAATATATCCGCCATTTGTTCTCCACTCTTCACAAACTTGGGAACCACAACTCCCTCCTGAATCTTGTCTCGGATGAAATGACAATCCACCTCAATGTGTTTTGTCCTTTCATGAAACACTGGGTTTGAAGCTATGTGTATTGCTGCTTGGTTATCACAATACAATGTCATTGGTTTGTCTTCTTGAACTTCCAAGTCATGTAGAAGCGCCTTCAGCCATATCATTTCTTTTGTGGCTTCTCTCATTGCTCTATACTCAGCTTCAGCACTAGATAGAGAGATTACCTTTTGTTTTTTGCTTCTCCAGGTGACAAGATTGCCACCTATGAATGTACAATAACCGGTTGTAGACTTTCTATCTTGTCTATCCCCAGCCCAATCCGCATCACAAAACGCTTCTACATCTGCTCTTCCATGACACTCTAGCCAAATACCTCTTCCTGGGTTTCCTTTTAGATATCTCAAGATCCTTTCAATCATACCCCAATGGTGTGTTGTTGGCGCTTGCATGTGTTGACTTACTTTATTCACCACAAAACAAATATCTGGCCTTGTTATGGTCAAATAGATTAGTTTACCAACTAACCTTTGGTACTGCTTGATGTCAGACCATATCTCCACGTTGCTCTCTTCTTGGTAACCTTCTTCAATAGGAGTCTTAGCCGGTTTACACCCAAGCTTCCCAGTTTCTTTTAGTAAGTCGATCACATACTTCCTTTGCGATATAAACATTCCCTTTTCCTCTCTGCTCATCTCAATTCCTAGGAAGTATTTGAGCTCTCCTAGGTCTTTTATATCAAACGTAGAGTTTAGATCCTCCTTAGTCCGTTTCATCTCCTCACAATCACTTCCCGTAACAATAATGTCATCCACGTAGATAAGCACCACAACTATCCCATTTTTGCTCCTTTTGGTAAAGAGAGAGTGATCCGCTTCAGATTTTACAAACCCTTTCTCCAACAGGCACCGGCTTAACCGTTGGTACCAAGCTCTAGGAGATTGTTTCAAGCCGTATATAACCTTCTTTAATCTACACACTTGATCTGAACTTGCTCCATAACCTTGTGGAAGTTCCATAAACACTTCTTCTTCTAAATCCCCTTGTAAGAAAGCGTTTCTCACATCCATTTGCCACAAATTCCATGACAGATTAATGGCAATGGATAGTAGAACCCTCACCGAGTGCAACTTCGCTACTGGAGCAAAAGTTTCAGTATAATCTTCTCCATATACTTGTGTATATCCTTTTGCCACTAGTCTAGCTTTATACCTTTCAATTTCACCATTGCTCTTGTATTTGATAGTATACACCCATCTACACCCCACAAGTTTCTTCCCACTAGGCAATTTTGTCAAGTCCCAAGTATTATTTCTCAACATAGATGCAATCTCTTCCCTCATGGCATCAACCCATAACTTGTCCATGCTTGCTTCCTCATAAGAATTAGGTACTTTTCTATCAATAGTGCTCAGAAATGCCTGATGATCAGCTGGAGTATTAGAAACCGAGTAGTATTCTTCAATAGGATATCTTATGGCTATCTTCTCTTCTTGTGCGGTGTTATGCTTAAGGGACAAGAAGGAGACGCTGTCGCCTATAGGATCAGGATCTAAGCCTGCCGTACGCCCAGTACATCCCTCTCTTGTCCCAAGCACAACATCAGTTCCCATGTGATCTTGATAAGCCATAGCCATCCCATTGTAATACACTCTAGTATTTTTCCAATTTTCAGGTCCGTGTCTTATCCTTTGGCTTCTTCTTAATTGAGGAGCTTGCACTTCTTCCACTTCTTCAGATTCTATCTCCCCCTCACCTCTTGTACTCTCCTCTTCTTCTACCAGTTCTGAGTCTAATGGTAAAGTATCCGGAACTATCGGAAGCTGCTCACTTTCTTCTACTTCTTCTTCACCCCTCTGCTCATTATCATCACTCTCCCGGCCATCTATGCTTTCCCAAATGCTTCTTAGAACTTGATCTCTATCTGCATTTGAGTCCATAATCTCATCTAAGTCTTCCCATTTCTTTTTTCCGAAGTAACCATACTCTTCCTCAAATTGCACCTCCCTTGACACATACATTCTATTAGTCTCCGGGTTAAGACATTTGTATCCTTTTTGAGTACTTGAGTATCCCACAAACACACACTTAATACTCTTTGGCTCTAACTTATTTCTTTGTGCCTCTGGAACAAGGACATAGCATCTACACCCAAAGACTCTCAAGTGACTGATACTCGGCTTCACACCATTCAAAACTTCAAATGGTGACTTGTAACTCAAGCTTTCAGTGGGTATGCGGTTGATTAAGTAAGCTGCCGCCATCACTGCATCTCCCCACAGATTCTTAGGAACTCCCCTATCAAACATCATGCTCCTAGCCACTTCTAACAAATGTCTATTCTTCCTCTCTGCTATCCCATTTTGTTGAGGTGTATAGGCGCAAGTTGTCTGATGTACTATCCCTTTCTCATTCACAAACTCCCTAAACTGTATGCTCATGTATTCTCCGCCATTATCACTTCTTAGTATCTTAATCTTGGTATCATACTGATTGAGCACATAGTTATAGAAGTTCTGAAATGATTCAAGCACTTGATCCTTAGAGCGCATCAATGTTACCCATGTATACTTTGATTTTTGATCGATGAAGGAAACAAAGTACTTATATTGATCTCTTGAAGTACACGGAGCAGACCATACATCAGAGTGTATTAACTCAAAAGACTTCTTATACATAGTAGTAGATTCTGGAAACACTTTCCTACAATGCTTCCCCAAAATACATGCTTCACACGCCTCCTTGGGTACTGAATGGTTGGGCAAGACCATGCTGAGCACCTTGTGACTTGGGTGACCAAGGCGAGAATGCCATAAAGGGCTTGATCCAACCGAACTGACCGCAAGCGCTTTCAACTCTTTATCCTTTTTATTCAATATGTACAGACCATCTTTCACACCCCCTGATCCGATCGCATCTTTGGTTTCATTATCCTGAAACTCAACACCATTAACTCCAAAAACAACTTTACAATTCAAGTCCTTAGTTGCCTTATGAACCGATAGCAAATTCGAAGTAAATTCTAGGATATATAGGGCTTTAGTTCTCTTCCCAAACACCTCTAAGTCCCCAACCCCCTCTATTGGAACTTCTTTCCCGTTTGCTATCCTAACACTACCCTTATGCGGTTCTACATTCTCCAGCAACTTAGCATCACAAATCATATTATGACTTGCTCCAGAATCTATTATCACGTTTCTCTTAGCCTTAGAGGTAAAGAAACCCTTACCAGATTCCGCTAGCTTTGAGATACTCTTGATGAGGCCCTCCAAATCGCTCTTCCTCACCAATTGGTCTCCTTCCATGCTAGTTACACCCGCAAAGTTCCTAGAGCCTTGACTGCTTCCCTGGCCATTGTTGAGAATATGGATGAGAAGGCATACATGGGAAGTAGCAATGCGAGTTCACATAATAACAAAGGCAAGGAGCTGGAGTGCATAGCAAGTATCTGGGAACTTGGCGAATGCTCTAAGACTAAGGGAGAAGTGCCGTATGCAACAAGTAAGGAAAATAGTGGAGCTGATGATTTAATAAGTGGCAAAACTAGACATTGGGATGTAACTAGAAGGAAGGATTCTTGGTTGAATTCTAAGCAGATCAAAGGGTTGAAAAACCAAGAAGAAGCACATGAGGAGCCATTGGGTAAAGGCAAGCTCCATGCTCCTCACCCAAAGAAGAAACACGCCCAGGCCTTGATCTTAGCATGTTTAACCATTTTAGGAAGTTAAGGGTGTTAGTCCTTTAACCATTGTAAATTCCTATGTCTTGTTTTTGAATTTTTTCTCTTACATATATGCAATGTAAACCGAGCTCAATTGATATAATAACAAGACCCAGTTCCTCGGCAGCACCTCGGGGTCCCCCGTCAATTCCTTTGAGTTTCGGTCTTGCTAAATATTCCAGAAATCTCTCTCAGCCATCTTCAATCTCATTGAGTTCTTGATATTTTCTAATTCTAGTTTATTCTCCTTAAAATCAACATGGTATCAGAGCATGTTTAGAGATCCTTGAAAATCTTTTAAACTGTTTCTTTCTCATCTAAAAGTTTCTCTCTCAGATTTTTTCTTGCTCCCTTATTTCTCTCCATATTCTCAAGCTGGTTGTTGAAGATAAGAAAGAAAACCTATGGAGATGCAGAAACAAGTTGTACTGCCGGTTGTCTTCAAAGGGAGCAACTACTTGCTGTGGTCAAGGACTACAAGAACTGCTCTAAGAAGCAGAGGTCTATGGAGTTATGTGGAAACTCCAGAGGAGGTAGCTGGAGAAGGAGCAGCGGGTGATGGCATTGTGAAGGGGCAGAAGTGGGAGCAAGAAGACCAACAAGTTCTTGCAGTGCTCCAGAGCTCTCTAGAGCCATCAATACTCGCTGCTTACTCCTACTGTGAGACAGCCAAGGAGCTGTGGGACACACTCAAAGGAGTGTATGGAGACATCTCAAACATTTCTAGGATTTTTGAGGTGAAGAAAGCGTTGAATGACCTTCAGCAAGATGGAAAGGCATTCAAGGATCTATTTGGGGTATTTAGAGGCTTATGGGCTGAGCTTGAGATGCTCAGGCCAGCAACAAATGACCCCAAGGAATTGAATGAGAGGAGGGAACAGGACCAGGTGTTTGGGCTACTACTCACGTTAAATGAGTCCTACAAGAGCCTCATTCAACACATCCTTCGCTTTGACAAGCTTCCAACGCTGAATGAAGTCTGTCAACAGATCCAAAAGGAGGAAGGGTCTAGGGGCTTGTTCAAAGCATCAAGCGAAATGGCACATGCTGCACATAGAAGCCAACTCTATGGAGAAAGAAGGAGTCTGGAATGTGAGCATTGCAAGATGAAAGGACATACTAAGGAAAAATACTGGACCTTGCACCCACATTTAAAGCCAGCTAGGCTAAGGGGAAATGGCCAAGGAAGTAGTCAAGGACCAAGGAACTTTGCTGGAGTAGGAAACGTGGAAAATGACAACTTGGTGAGGAAAAGCGACCTGGAAGCTCTCATCAAGAGTATTGCTAAGCTAGCTGAGTCTGGTAAGGTTTTCTTTACCTCTAAAGCTAGGGAGAAGGTGATAATAGATTCTGGAGCAAGTCATAACATGATTTGTAATGCCAAGCTGTTAACTAATATTAAGCCTTGTGAAGGAAATGTTAAAGTTGCAAATGGAAAAGAGGTTCAAATAGAAGGAATTGGAGACCTAAAAGTGTTTAGGAAAAATACTAAGGCCTTATACATTCCGGAATTCACATCTAACTTACTCTCGGTTTATAAAGCAACTAAGGATCTAGATTGCAAAGTTATTTTTGGATCTAATGATGTTGAGTTTCAGGATAATGAGACTAAGGAAGTAATCGGAGTAGGGAATGTGGAAGGTGGTTTGTATTTGCTGAATAAAGAAGATAGAGTGATGGAGTCGTTTGCGGTTAGTCTGGTTGGTTCAAGCCCTTTATGGCACTCACGCCTTGGTCATCCAAGTCACAAGGTGCTCAGCATGGTCCTGCCCAACCTCACCTTACCTAATAAGGAGTGTGAAGCATGTGTCTTAGGGAAGCATTGTAGGAAAGTGTTTCCGGAATCTACTACTGTGTATGAGAAGTGTTTTGAGTTGATACATTCTGATGTGTGGTCAGCCCCCTGTACTTCAAAAGATCAATATCAGTATTTCGTGTCTTTCATTGATCAAAGGTCAAAGTACACTTGGGTAACTCTAATGAGCTCTAAGGATCAAGTATTTGAATCATTTCAAAAATTCCACAATTATACACTGAATCAGTTTGGTACAAAGATCAAGATCCTTAGGAGTGATAATGGTGGAGAGTATATGAGTAATAGATTCAAGAAGTTGCTGGATGACAATGGGATAATTCACCAGACTTCTTGTGCATACACACCTCAGCAGAATGGAGTTTCCGAGAGAAAGAATAGACATTTGCTGGAAGTGGCTAGAAGTATGATGTTTGATAGAGGCGTGCCTAAGAGTTTTTGGGGAGATGCTGTGATGGCGGCATGCTATGTGATTAATCGTTTACCCACAGAAAGTCTGAGCCACAAGTCTCCATTTGAAATTTTGAATGGAGTAAAGCCAAGCATTGATCACCTAAGAGTTTTCGGGTGTAAATGCTATGTCTTTACCCCTGATGCACTAAGGAGTAAACTTGAGCCAAAAAGCATCAAATGTATTTTTGTGGGATACTCAAGCACTCAGAAGGGATACAAGTGTTTCCATCCAGAAACTAATAGGATATATGTGTCAAGAGAGGTGCGTTTTGATGAGAATTGTGGGTATTTTGAAGAAAAAAAATGGGGGGATTTAGATGACATTGTGAGCTCGGGCATAGACAGAGAGCGAGTGCTAAGAAGCATCTTGGAAGATGTCAATGGTTCGAATGATGAGCAAGGGATATCTCAGAATGAGCAAGGAGGTGAAGAGGAAGAAGAAGACAATGAGCAACTCTCATCGGATACAAGCTCACTACCAAGGGATTCCGAACTGGTTGAAGAATCAGAACTTGCAAGTGGTGAGGGGGAGTCTGAACATGAAGAAGTTGAGGTAACTCAAGAACCCCCTCTAAGAAGAAGCCAACGGATAAGGCATGGCCCGGAAAATTGGAAAAACACTAGGGTGTATTACAATGGATTAGCTACGGTTCAACAAAAGCATATAGGATCTGAGGTGAAGTCTACCGTAGGTGAGGGATGTTCTGGGCGTACGGCAGACTTTGATTCTGAACCTATAGGCGACAGCATCCCTCCCTTACCAAGTAGATCATGTACTTCAAAGAGAAGAAAATTAACCGTAAGTGACATAAAATATCCTATTGAAGCATATAGTTCAGTGTCCTATTTAGGTGCTGAGCAGCAAGCTTACCTCACCAAGATTGATGAACATCAAGTCCCAGCATCATATGAGGAAGCATGTAGAGACGAGAGATGGGTTAAAGCCATGGAAGAAGAGATCAGTTCTATGGTGAGAAACAATACATGGAATTTGACTGAGCTGCCAAGAGGGAAGAAGCTAGTGGGATGTAGATGGGTTTATACTATCAAGTATAAAAGCAATGGTGAAGTCGAGAGATACAAAGCGAGACTAGTGGCAAAGGGATACACACAAGTCTATGGAGAAGATTATACAGAAACTTTTGCTCCGGTGGCAAAATTGCATTCGGTAAGGGTTCTCCTATCCATTGCGGTTAACTTGTCATGGGAGTTATGGCAAATGGATGTAAAAAATGCCTTTTTACAAGGAGACCTAGAAGAGGAAGTCTTTATGGCTCTTCCACAAGGATATGGTACAGGTACAAATCAGGTCTGTGAATTGAAGAAAGCTATTTATGGTTTGAAACAATCCCCGAGGGCCTGGTACCAAAGACTGAGCAGATGCTTGCTGGAGAAGGAATTTGTGAAGTCAGAAGCTGATCATACTCTATTCACCAAGAGGAGTAAAGAGGGGCTAGTGGCTGTTCTTATCTATGTAGATGATATCATCATCACCGGAAATGATGTTGAAGGAGTTAAAAGGACCAAGGTAATTCTGAGCTCCACGTTTGATATAAAAGATTTGGGAGAGCTGAGGTATTTCTTGGGCATTGAGATGATCAGAGAGCCAAATGGGATGTTTATATCACAAAGGAAGTATGTGATTGACTTACTAAAGGAAACCGGCAAGTTAGGGTCGAAGCCAGCAAAAACGCCCATTGAAGAAGGCTATCAAGATGTGAGTAAGGAGGAAATGTGGCCTGATGTCAAGCAATATCAAAGGTTAGTTGGAAAACTAATCTACTTAACTATAACTCGGCCGGATATATGCTTTGCTGTGAATAGGGTGAGCCAGCACATGCAAGCTCCGAAAGCACACCATTGGGGCATGGTGGAGAGAATACTTAGGTATCTCAAGGGGAACCCTGGAAAGGGAATATGGTTGAGTCGCAATGAAAATACTGAATTGGAAGCCTATTGTGATTCAGACTATGCTGGAGACAAACAAGATAGAAAATCTACAACTGGGTATTGCACATTTGTAGGAGGAAATCTTGTCACTTGGAGGAGTAAAAAACAGAAGGTAATTGCATTGTCAAGTGCTGAGGCTGAGTATAGAGCAATGAAGGAAGTCACAAAGGAGATGATATGGCTGAAGGCTCTTCTCAAGGATTTGGGTATTCAAGAAACCAAACCAATGACCCTTTATTGCGATAACCAAGCCGCAATACACATAGCTTCAAATCCAGTGTTTCATGAGAGAACGAAACACATTGAAGTGGATTGTCACTTCATCCGGGGCAAGATTCAAGATGGGCTAATAATCCCTAAGTTTGTGAAGAGTGGAGACCAGGTGGCAGACATCTTCACAAAGGCTACTTCCCTAAATATATGTGAGTACATCCATGACAAGATAGGCTTAAAGGATCCCTACCAGCCTATCTTGAGGGGGAGTGTTGAGAATATGGATGAGAAGGCATACATGGGAAGTAGCAATGCGAGTTCACATAATAACAAAGGCAAGGAGCTGGAGTGCATAGCAAGTATCTGGGAACTTGGCGAATGCTCTAAGACTAAGGGAGAAGTGCCGTATGCAACAAGTAAGGAAAATAGTGGAGCTGATGATTTAATAAGTGGCAAAACTAGACATTGGGATGTAACTAGAAGGAAGGATTCTTGGTTGAATTCTAAGCAGATCAAAGGGTTGAAAAACCAAGAAGAAGCACATGAGGAGCCATTGGGTAAAGGCAAGCTCCATGCTCCTCACCCAAAGAAGAAACACGCCCAGGCCTTGATCTTAGCATGTTTAACCATTTTAGGAAGTTAAGGGTGTTAGTCCTTTAACCACTGTAAATTCCTATGTCTTGTTTTTGAATTTTTTCTCTTACATATATGCAATGTAAACCGAGCTCAATTGATATAATAACAAGAAAAAATATTCCAGAAATCTCTCTCAGCCATCTTCAATCTCATTGAGTTCTTGATATTTTCTAATTCTAGTTTATTCTCCTTAAAATCAACAGCCATTTCCTCTTAGCCGGGCTGGTTTCAAGTGCGGGTAAAGTGTCCAGCACTTCTCCTTAGTGTGCCCTTTCATCCTACAATGGCTACACTCAACAGCTCTCCTTTCTCCATGCCCAAAACTTCTTTGCACCACATGCGCCATCTCACTAGTGGGTTTAAACAACACTCTAGCACCTTCCTCTTTCTGAACTTGTTGACACACTTCATTTAATGTTGGAAGCTTGTCAAATCGAAGGATATGCTGAATGAGTCCCTTGTAAGAGTCATCAAGTGTGAGTAAGAGACCAAACACTTGATCTTGCTCTCTCCTCTCATTCAACTCCTTTGGGTCGTTTGTTGTAGGTCTAAGCATTTCCAGCTCTGCCCACAACCCTCTAAACTCCCCAAACAAGTCCTTGAACGCCTTCCCATTCTGCTGAAGGTCATTCAATGCCTTCTTCACCTCAAAGATCCTTGAAATGTTTGAGATGTCTCCATAAACTCCCTTGAGCGTCTCCCACAGCTCCTTGGAGTTCTCACAGTATGAATAGGCCGCCGAATAGATGGCTCAAGGGAGCTTTGAAGTGCAGCCAAGACTTGAGCATCTTCTTGCTCCCGCTTCCTCTCCATCATACTGCCCTCTTCAGCCCTTCCTTCTTCAGCATTTCCCACCAAGCTATCAACATACTCCCACAGCCCTCTTCCTCTTAGGACTGTCTTTGTGGTCCTTGACCACAAAATATAGTTATTCCCCTTGAGAATAACTGGTAGAACCATATTCTTGGAGCTTTCCATGACTTGAAATTTTTGGTGAATAGTACACACGAAACAGAAAAAAAACAGAGTGATTTGAAATGTTTGAGAGATATGAATGAGTTTAAGATCTTGGTTAGGACCTTAAGTGCTCTGATACCATGTAGATTTTAGAGGATATGAAGATGATTTTAAGGGAGGAAGATTAGAAGATAGGAGTGATGAAGATGATGAATAGAAGTTTATAATTTCGTGTGTAATGTTTCCTTACAATCCCATACACATATATGCACGATTTACATGAATTATTGAGTGAAAAATATCTCACCAACACCTCTACACAAGTATAGGCGAGCCATGCTTCTCCCAACTGCTCCCACCTACTCCTCTTTGCAACTTGCTCCACTTGTGCTGAGTGAGAAAAAACTGGTCTGCTTCTAACCAATTCAGTTCCTTCTCCACTTCTTGTTTGGTCTCATTTTAGTTGATCTTAGCTACTCATTGGTGCTTTATTTCATGTGCAATGCATGGTATACCTTCTCTTTTTACTCCTGAGCTTTCACCATATTCCAACACACTTGCTATACATGCTAACTCTTTCCCTTTGATATTGTCCCCTCTCCTTTCACGTGCACAGACCTTCACATCCATATTCTCAACAGATGACTTGATCATCTCAGGTAGTGATCAAGTTGGGGTTCAAGAAACCAAATCCTTCCTTAAGTCTGTTTTTGATATCAAGGACTTGGGAGAACTCAAGTATTTCCTAGGGATAGAGATATGCCGATCCACGGAAGGCCTATTTCTATCACAAAGGAAATATTCTCTTGATTTATTGCAGGAGACAAGAAAGCTAGGATTCAAACCAGCTAAGACTCCACTTGAAGATGGGTACAAGGTCAAGAGAAAGGGGGAGAAAGAAGATGATCCGCTTGACAAGCCATTTGAAGACCCAGCACAATATCGGCGCCTAGTTGGTAAGCTCATCTACTTGGCTATTACACGGCCTGACTTATGTTTTGCTGTGAATCAGGTTAGCCAACATATGAAAGAAACCAACCGTGCATCATTGGAACATGGTGGAAAGAATTTTGAGATACATCAAAGGATCACCAGGCCAAGGAATCTGGATGGGGAAGAATGGCAACACTGAGATAGTTGGATATTGCGATGCAGACTATGCTGGAGACACTATGGATAGAAAGTCCACAACTGGCTACTGTACTTTCATTGGAGGCAATCTAGTGACTTGGAAGTCTAAGAAGCAGAAGGTTGTGTCATGCTCGAGTGCAGAGTCAGAATATAGAGCAATGAGGAAGCTGACAAATGAATTAGTTTGGTTGAAAGCACTTCTCAAAGATCTCGGCATAGAAACTTCAAGTCCTATCACGATGCATTGTGACAATCAGGCAGCCATTCATATAGCAACGAATCCAGTATTTCACGAGAGGACCAAGCACATTGAGATCGACTGCCACAAGGTTAGATAGAATATCATAGAAGGAGTGATACTTCCATGCTACACCAAGAGTGAAGACCAGTTGGCTGACATCTTCACCAAGGCTGCTAGCCTCAAAGTTTGCAACCACATCCATAGCAAACTTGGGTTAGTAGACCTTACTCATCCTTGATAATACTTGCCTGTTCCGGGAAGACCACACTCTTTTTCCCTTCCCAAGGTTTTGTCCCACTGGGTTTTCCTTGGTAAGGTTTTTAATGAGGTGGTAGTCCCGGTTCCCAAACTTAGCCTTCATTCCGACACTCGGGCTAAGTTTGAGGGGGAGTATTAATCAAGCATATCATCAAGGGAGCTTAGGGAAGATGGTTGGATTTGGGTGTCCGTACAAGTCCGTACGGATCCGTACAAGTCCGTACAAGTCCGTACGGATCCGTACAAGGCCGTACAAGACCGTACGACCTAAGGGAGCCTCCGGAACGTTTAAGGAAGTCTTGGAGAGTCTTGGAGAGTCTTCTAGAGTCTTCTAGAAGCTGGGCAATGTTCGGATCATGCACCAAGTCACTAGAGCGTCCAGGTGCATTGGGGCTTGTCCTTGGTCTTCCTTCTTATCCATTTGGTCAAGGAAGGGGCTGGAACCAGGCTGGCATGGTCAAGGGCGCTCCCAAGACTACTCTCCTATTGGCTGGTTCAAATTAAAGTTAAACCTAGGTTCCCTTGTAATTCTCCTATAAATATGCTATGTAATTCACAAAGATCAATAAGAAATTCTTCTCTAATGTTCTACTATGGTTTTCCTTCTAATTTATCTCAAAATCTCTCATTTATAATCTCTAAAAGCTAACATTAATGTGGTGAACCACAAGATTTGTGAAAGCTTCTTGATACAACCAGAACTTCAACACCGAGCTAGGCTTCTATGTGTGAAGGGTTTTGGCTCGAATAACTCAAGAATAAGAAAGAAGAAAAACTCTTCCACATTTGATTTCTAGTTCATATCTAATCGTCATTATAGTCTATTTAAGTCCCTTATATATGCAGAGCCTTCAGTCTGAAGTTTACTTATTACACAAATGGCCCAAAGAACCAACATATACCTAAGTTAGACCCCAAAGATAGTATTAAATACTTAGGGAAATAAATCGAAAGAAAATGAAGACTTATTAGCGCAATGTCTATTGATCAAGAAGACCAGCCAGGCCTTGCAAGACCAAATCATCCCGACCGTACGGATTTTGTACGGACTTGTACGGACTGTACGAATTGTACGGACCGTGCAAAATCCGGGATTCCCCAAAATGTCTCCAAACATCCTAAAATGAAGAAACAAGAATGTGCAAAACTCGGGATAAAGTATTTTCAGGATTTGGGGATCGTGCAAAACTCGGGTGCAAAAGTACATGGATAGCTGGCAATGAATCTAGCCAAAGGAGTGTCCCAATGCAATCTTATCCAACCGGTCAAAGCAAGGAGGCTGGAGCAAGGCTGGCAATCTTATCCACATGGTCAAAAGGAGCCTCCAAAACTAAGCCCTTATTGGCTAGTTTGAATTAAAGCATTTCTATTGGTTGTTGCATTTTGAATTTACTTAGAGAAAACCCTAGATTTTTCTCTATAAATGTAATGCCTCATTATCAATGAAATGCTAGACCCTTTGGGGTCCCATTCTCTCATTCTCCACGAAATCTCTCTCATTTTATTCTCCTTAGTCTCATTTACATGCTTATTCTCTTAGTTCATACTTGCATATTCTCCATGTCATTTACATTATTCTCTCATGTTTAATCTCTTATATTCCGCATAATCTCTCTAATTCTTACAATGTCTTCATAAGGGATATGGTCTTCCCTTCCTTGTTTTCCTAGCTTGGCATGGATTATTTCCAAGCTGAACAATAAAGAACAAGAATAAGAAAGAAGAAAAACTCTTCCGCATTTGATTTCTAGTTGAGATATAATCCTCAGTATAGTCTTTTTAAGTCCCTTATATACGAAGAGCCTTCAGTCTGAAGTTTACTTATTACACAAATGGCCCAAAGAACCAACATATACCTAAGTTGGACCCCCAAAGAAAGTAATAAATACTTAGGGAAATAAATCGAAAGGAAATGAAGACTTATTAGCCCAATGTCTTCATAAGGGATATGGTCTTCCCTTCCTTGCTTGCCAAGCTTTTGCATGGATTATTTCCAATCTGAATAACAAGTGGAATGAAGTGTAGATATACTAGATCTTGCTGCCTCATTACAACCCCTCCGATAAACCTCATCGGATAAACCGACGTAGGAAAAAGAGTAAAGTTTCTTCTAATGACTTAGGGGTGCCTTCACACTTGTGTGATGGTGAAGACACAATGTCCTTGCTTTTAAAGCTGGTTCAAGTCAAAGAGATTCAAAGGTTATTTAGAAGCTCTCACATCATCCGGATGGCCGGGTGAGCTCGAGCTTGATCCTTGGATGTCTTCCTCATATTTCACGGCTAGTCGGCTTCTGGAGATGGTCAGACGTGGACTCCAATTAGGCTTAGGGTCTGGCTGTACAGAGAATCCAATGGAGACCCAATCCCTTGTAAATGCGCGCTCCCTTCCTTCTTTCGTGTACTCTAGGGCTTGGGGCCCATCTTCCCTTCCTTCTTCTATAATTTTCGTCCTCAAAACTTGCCCACACATTATATAGAAACGAAACAACCTAGCAGGAAGCTCCTTCTTTAAGGCTTGATCCGGATATGGAGCCTAGAATTGGAGAGATTCTCTATCTAATCTTAAGCTGAATAATGGATAGAAGCGGAGGTTTAGTGCTAGGAAACCTAAATAGATGCTCGATCTAGGTTCCAACAATGGAGGGAAGGTATATTGATGTGGTGAACCACAAGAATTATGAAAGCTTCTTGATACAACCAGAACTTCAACACCGAACTAGGCTTCTATGTGTGAAGGGTTTTGGCTCGAATAACTCAAGAATAAGAAAGAAGAAAAACTCTTCCACATTTGATTTCTAGTTCAGATCTAATCGTCATTATAGTCTGTTTAAGTCCCTTATATATGCAGAGCCTTCAGTCTGAAGTTTACTTATTACACAAATGGCCCAAAGAACCAACATATACCTAAGTTAGACCCCAAAGAAAGTATTAAATACTTAGGGAAATAAATCGAAAGAAAATGAAAACTTATTAGCGCAATGTCTTCATAAGGGATATGGTCTTCCCTTCCTTGTTTTCCTAGCTTGGCATAGATTATTTCCAAGTTGAACAATAAAGAACAAGAATAAGAAAGAAGAAAAACTCTTCTGCATTTGATTTCTAGTAATCTAATCCTCATTATAGTCTTTTTAAGTCCCTTATATATGAAGAGCCTTCCGTCTGAAGTTTACTTATTACACAAATGGCCTAAAGAACCAACATATACCTAAGTTGGACCCCCAAAGAAAGTATTAAATACTTAGGGAAATAAATCGAAACGAAATGAAGACTTATTAGCGCAATGTCTTCATAAGGGATATGGTCTTCCCTTCCTTCCTTTCCAAGCTTGGCATGGATTATTTCCAAGCTGAATAACAAGTGGAATGAAGTGTAGATATACTAGATCTTGTTGCCTCATTACAACTCCCACGGTATAGCTTATCGAACAACAAAAGTAGGAAAAAGAGTAAAGTTTCTTATAATGACTTAGGGGTGTCTTCATACTTGTGTGAGGGTGAAGACACAATGTCCTTACTTCCCAAAGCTGGTCCAAGTCAAAGAGATTCAAAGGTTGTTTAGAAGCTCTCACATGATCCGGATGGCCGGGTGAGCTCAAGCTTGATACTTGGATGTCTTCTTCATACTTCACGGCTAGTCGGCTTCTGGAGATGGTCAAACGTGAACTCCAATTAGGCTTAGGGTATGGCTGTATAGAGAATCCAATGGAGACCCAATCCCTTGTAAATGCGCGCTCCTGTCCTTCTTTCGTACACACCAATGCTTGGGGCCCATCATCGCTTCCCTCTTGTAGAATATTCGTCCTCAAAACTTGCCCACCCCCTATATAGAAACGAAACAACCTAGCAGGAAGCTTCTTCTTCAAGGCTTGATCCGGATATGGAGCTGAGCATTAGAGAGATTCTCTATCTAATCTTAAGCTGAATAATGGGTAGAAGCATAGGTTTAGTGCTAGGAAACCTAAAGAGATGTTGGATCTAGGTTTCAACAATGGAATGAAGGTGTATTGATGTGGTGAACCACAAGAATTGTGAAATCTTCTTGATACAACCAGAACTTTAACACCGAGCTAGGCTTTTATGTGTGAAGGGTTTTGGCTCAAATAACTCAAGAATAAGAAGAAGAAAAACTCTTGCGCATTTGATTTCTAGTTGAGATCTAATCCTCAGTATAGTCTGTTTAAGTCCCTTATATATGAAGAGCCTTCAGTATGAAGTTTACTTATTACACATATGGCCCAAAGAACCAACAAATACCTAAGTTGGACCCCCAAAGAAAGTATTAAATACTTAGGGAAATAAATCGAAAGAAAATGAAGACTTATTAGCGAAATGTCTTCATAAGGGATATGGTCTTCCCTTCCTTGCTTGCCAAGCTTGGCATGGATTATTTCCAAGCTGAATAACTGTTGAATAATGAGATAATACATTAGCTTAAGACCCAAAGAAGAGAAGAGGCCTTATTCAACATATGCAAGCCCATTAAGAAGTCTTCTAGAAGGGTGAAGACTTTGGGTGCACAAGTGGGTGTCTCGGGAAGTGTGAAAAGGAAGGAGATGTGTTTGAATTTCAAATAAGAGATTGGAGGGAAATTGAATGTTGTAAAACCCTTCTTCACCTCCTAATTTCGTGGCTCTCCTCTATATATACATGTTGTACACCCTTTGTAACACTCACTCAATTCTAATGGAAACTTCTCTTTATCTCTCATTCTATTGTTTCTCTTTCAAGCACTCTCAAACTCTCTAATCTTCTATTCCGCAAATTCAACATGGTATCAGAGCAAGGTTCTTAACTAAATCAAGCTCTTGTTATCCCATTTTCAAATCTCTTCCTTTAAAATTCTGGGAATACTCTTTGTCAATCCTTTTTCACTCTGAGACTTAGTCCTCAAAGTCATTGACTCTTGAGTTGTGAAAAGGCTGAAAAAGTGTATTTCTTGAAGGTTCTCTAAAATTTTCTTTTTCACTCTAAAATTCTGGGAATACTCTTTGTCAATCCTTTTTCACTCTGAGACTTAGTCCTCAAAGTCATTGACTCTTGAGTTGTGAAAAGGTTGGAAAAGTGTATTTCTTGAAGCTTCTCTAATATTTTCTTGAGAAAATCTCTTAATCCTCTGGTTAATAGAATTATCCGGTGAATAAATCTTGAAACACCATGGAAAATTCTAAACCAATTGTTATTCCAGTCATCTTGAAGGGTGTCAACTATTTGCTGTGGTCAAGAATGATAAGAACAACCCTATGTGGTCGTGGGCTTTGGAGCCATGTCTTGAAAGGCCAAGATCCAAAAGATGGAGAAGAAGCCATCGGTAATTATGAAGATAAGTGGTTCCAAGAGGACCAAATGGTGCTCGGAATCATCCAGAACTCTCTTGAAGCATCCATCCTTGAAGCCTACTCCTACTGTGAAAATGCAAAAGAATTGTGGAATACTCTTCAAACCGTGTATGGGAATACTTCAAACTTGAGCAGAATCTATGAAGTCAAGAAGGCTATCAATGATCTAAGCCAAGAAGATTTGGAGTTTACAAAGCACTTTGGCAAATTCAGATCATTGTGGGCTGAACTAGAAATGTTAAGGCCAAGCACGATTGATCCTTTGGTGTTAAATGAGAGGCGCGAACAAGACAAGGTCTTTGGTCTGCTATTGACCTTAAATCCAACTTACAAGGATCTCATTAAGCACCTCCTTAGGGCAGACAATCTCCCCAGCCTAGATGAAGTGTGCTCCAAGATACAAAAGGAGCAAGGATCTCATGGTCTATTTGGGGGAAAGGGTGAGCTGGTTATGGCTAACAAAGTAGAGCTGGGAGACGCCAACAAAGGATTTTACAAACCATTGGGATCAAACCAGAACAAGAAAGTGGGATCAAATGCAATTTGTGAGCATTGCAAGAAAGAGGGGCACACAAAGGAAAAATGCTGGAAGCTCCATCCTCATCTAAAACCAAGCTGGTGGAAGGAACCAAGAGCTAATGTCTCCCAAGAAGTGGCTGGGAATCAGGCTGGGACATCCAAGAGGGCTGAAGAAGGAGAAATGAGAGCTTTGGTGCCATATCAACAAGAATCTGAATTTGTGAGGAAATCAGATTTGGAAGCTCTCATCAAAGCCTTGAAAGAGGCTGGTAGGTCTGGTATGGTTTCTGGAAACTCTCTTCATGCTCAAAACATTTTAAAGCCTTTGATTGTAGATTCTGGTGCATCACATCATATGATAAGTGATGCACATCTAATGAATAACATAAAACCGGCTGTAGGTAATGTCATTATAGCAAATGGAGATAGTATTCCAATTGATGGAGTAGGAAATCTTAGGTTATTTGGAAAAGATTCAAACGCTTTCTACATGCCTAAGTTTACTTCAAATTTGTTATCCGTAAAGAAAGTTACATCTGATTTGAATTGTTATGCTATATTTGGTCCTAGTGATGTACACTTTCAGGATATTGAGACCATGAATCTACTCGGAAAAGGAGTAGCAAAGGAGGAGCTGTATGTTCTTGAAAATAACAAGCCGGACTCCAATTTATTTTGTGGTTTTAGTCTGAATGTTTCTAATGTTAGTAGTTCAATTTGGCATGCAAGGCTAGGTCATCCGCACTCTAGAGCATTAGAACTATTGTTGCCTAGGATTTCTTTCAAAAATGATGAATGTGAAGCTTGTATACTTGGCAAACATTGTAAATCTGTGTTTTCCAAGTCTCCAACTATCTATGAAAAGTGTTTTGATTTAATTCATTCTGATGTTTGGACCTCACCATGTGAATCTAGAGAACATCATAAATACTTTGTCACCTTTATAGATGAAAAATCAAAATATACATGGCTAACACTTCTTCCATCCAAAGATAGAGTTCTAGAAGCATTTAGAAAATTTCAAGCATATGTGACTAACCATTATAATGCCAAGATTAAAATTTTTAGATCAGATAATGGTGGAGAGTACACAAGCCATGCCTTCAAACAACACTTAGCAAACCATGGGATAGTCCATCAAACCAGCTGCCCATACACTCCTCAGCAAAATGGAGTTGCTGAAAGAAAGAATAGGCACTTAATGGAAGTGGCCCGGTCTATGATGTTCCACACAAGTGTTCCCAAGAGATTTTGGGGAGATGCTGTGGTTTCAGCATGCTATTTGATCAACCGAATGCCAACAAAAATTTTGGATGATCACTCTCCATTTGAGGTATTAAACAACTCTAAACCCGCCATTAACCACTTACGTGTGTTTGGGTGTGTTTGTTTTGTATTAATCCCAGGAGAACAAAGAAACAAGTTGGAAGCTAAAAGTGTGAAGAGCATGTTCATTGGATACTCCACAACACAAAAAGGTTACAAATGCTTTGTTCCGGAAACAAGGAAGATTCTAGTCTCAAGGGACGTGAAGTTTGTTGAAACGAAAGGGTTCTATGATGAGAAGAACTGGAAAAAATTGGAGAATCTATCGTCCTCATCATCAGACCGAGCTAGCAATTTGAGAAAAATCTTGGAGAACCTTGGATTACATCAGCCAGAAGCTAGTACAAGCACATCTCAATCAAATGAAGAAACTATACCCTTTGATCCTGAGGGAGGCAATAAACAAGAGGATCCCGTAGTGGCTCAACAAGACTCAACAATTCATGATCAAAATGAATCAGAAGTTCGCAATGAAGAGGTTCATGATCAAAGTGAAGAAAGTCCGGAAAGTCAAGAAGAAGCTCAAACCTCAGATTCTGACTTTGAAGGGCAAGAACCTCAAGTTCAATATCAAGAAGGGGGTTTAAGGAGAAGTACAAGACAAAGGTTTGGACCAGAACATTGGAAGCAAACCCGAGTGTACTACAACAACAAGGCAGTTGCTCATCCCATTCAAGCTGTTTGCACTCTAGCTCATTTCCCATTGGATCATCAAGCCTACATTGGGCAAGTTGGATGAAGCTGAGATTCCAACAACCTATGAAGAAGCCAAGGAGCTTAAAGTATGGAGAGATGCTGTTGGTGAAGAAAAGAAAGCTATGGAAATTAACCACACTTGGGATGAAGCTGAACTGCCAAAAGGGAAGAAGGCCGTAAGCTCTAAATGGATCTTCACTATCAAGTATAGAAGTGATGGAGAAATAGAGCGTTACAAGGCTAGGCTGGTGGCTAGAGGATTCACTCAAACCTATGGAGAGGACTACCTTGACACATTTGCACCTGTGGCAAAACTTCATACGGTAAGAGTTATTTTATCCTTAGCTACTAACTTGAAATGGGATCTTTGGCAGATGGACGTCAAGAATGCATTCTTGCAAGGGGAACTAGAGGATGAAGTCTACATGACTCCACCACCAGGCTTGGAGGACTCAATTGCACCAGGAAAGGTGTTGAGACTCAAGAAAGCAATCTATGGACTGAAGCAATCTCCTCGAGCATGGTACCACAAGTTGAGTACAACACTCAAGAGTAAAGGCTTCAAGAAGTCCGAGGCAGATCATACACTTTTCACCTTGCAAAGCCAAGAAGGTATTGTAGTCATTCTCATTTATGTGGATGATATTATCATCTCTGGGAATGACAAGGTAGGTATTAAAGATACAAAAGCATATTTAAAATCTGTATTTGATATTAAAGATCTTGGAGAGTTGAAATATTTTCTAGGGATTGAAGTCTATAGGTCCAATGAAGGACTCTTCTTATCCCAAAGGAAGTACACTCTTGATCTATTGGCTAGGGCAGGAAAGCTAGGAGCCAAACCAGCAAAGACTCCCTTAGAAGAAGGATACAAAGTCATACGAGAGGGGGAGCTTGAAGATAAACCTTTTGAAGATGTCAAGCAATATCGGAGAATGGTTGGTAAGTTGATTTATCTTACCATAACTCGTCCTGATTTGTGTTTTGCTGTGAACCAGGTGAGCCAACATATGCAAGCTCCAAAAGTGCATCATTGGAACATGGTGGATCGGATCCTCAAATATCTCAAAGGAGCTCCAGGTCAAGGCATTTGGATGGGTTGCAACAAAAGCACAGAAATTGTGGGTTATTGTGATGCTGACTGGGCTGGAGAAAAAACGGATAGAAGATCCACCACTGGGTATTGCACATTCATTGGAGGTAACCTGGTCACTTGGAAGAGCAAGAAACAAAAGGTTGTGTCATGTTCAAGTGCTGAAGCTGAGTATAGAGCAATGAGGAAGCTCACAAATGAGCTAACATGGCTGAAAGCTCTTCTCAAAGATTTGGGCATTGAATCGGCAGATCCAATCACAATGCATTGTGACAACTAAGCTGCTATTCACATTGCGTCCAACTCAGTGTTCCATGAGAGGACAAAGCATATTGAAGTGGATTGTCACAAGGTGCGAGAGATGGTGGAGAAAAGGGTCATTCTTCCATGCTTTAAAAGGAGTTCAGAACAATTGGCAGACATTTTTACCAAGGCAGCGAGTTTAAAAGTGTGTGAGTTCATCCATTCAAAGCTTGGACTCATAGATATGTCTCGGCCGTGATTTCCTTAGCCATGGAGTCCACACTCTTTTTCCCTTAGTATGGTTTTGTCCCATGAGGTTTTCCATACTAAGGTTTTTAATGAGGTGGGTCATCATGGTTCCAAGCTTAACCTTTGGTTTCTCTACGGTTAAGCTTGAGGGGGAGTGTTGAATAATGAGATAATACATTAGCTTAAGACCCAAAGAAGAGAAGAGGCCTTATTCAACATATGCAAGCCCATTAAGAAGTCTTCTAGACGGGTGAAGACTTTGGGTGCACAAGTGGGTGTCTCGGGAAGTGTGAAAAGGAAGGAGATGTGTTTGAATTTCAAATAAGAGATTGGAGGGAAATTGAATGTTGTAAAACCCTTCTTCACCTCCTAATTTCGTGGCTCTCCTCTATATATACATGTTGTACACCCTTTGTAACACTCACTCAATTCTAATGCAAACTTCTCTTTATCTCTCATTCTATTGTTTCTCTTTCAAGCACTCTCAAACTCTCTAATCTTCTATTCTGCAAATTCAACAATAACAAGTGGAATGAAGTGTAGATATACTAGATCTTGCTGCCTCATTACAACCCCTCCGATAAATCTCGTTGGACAAACCGAAGTAGGAAAAATAATAAAGTTCCTTCTAATGAGTTAAGGGTGTCTTCACACAAGTGTGAACGTGAAGACACAATGTCCTTGCTTTTAAAGCTGGTTCAAGTCAAAGAGATTCAAAGGTTATTTAGAAGCTCTCACGTGATCCGGATGGCCGGGTGAGCTCGAGCTTGATCCTTGGATGTCTTCTTCATACTTCACGGCTAGTCGGCTTCTGGTGATGGTCAGACGTGGACTCCAATTAGGCTTAGGGTTTGGCTGTATAGAGAATCCAATGGAGATCCAATCCCTTGTAAATGCGCGCTCCCTTCCTTCTTTCGTGTGCGCTAGGGCTTGGGGCCCATCATCCCTTCCCTCTTCTATAATTTTCGTCCTCAAAACTTGCCCACACATTATATAGAAACGAAACAACCTAGCAGGAAGCTCCTTCTTCAAAGCTTGATCCGGATATAGAGCTAAGAATTGGAGAGATTCTATATCTAATCTTAAGCTGAATAATGGATAGAAGCGGAGGTTTAGTGCTAGGAAACCTAAAGAGATGCTCGATCTAGGTTCCAACAATGGAGTGAAGGTGTATTGATGTGGTTCACCACAAGAATTGTGAAAGTTTCTTGATACAACCAGAACTTCAACACCGAGCTAGGCTTCTATGTGTGAAGGGTTTTGGCTCGAATAAATCAAGAATAAGAAAGAAGAAAAACTCTTCCACATTTGATTTCTAGTTCAGATCTAATCCTCATTATAGTCTGTTTTATTAATCAAGCATATCATCAAGGGAGCTTATGGAGCTTAGGGAAGATGGTTGGATTTGGGTGTCCGTACAAGTCCGTACGGATCCGTACAAGTCCGTACGGATCCGTACAAGTCCGTACAAGTCCGTACGGATCCGTACAATGCCGTACGACCTAAGGGATCCTCCAGAACGTTTAAGGAAGTCTTGGAGAGTCTTGGAGAGTCTTCTAGAGTCTTCTAGAAGTTTGGCAATGTTCAGATCATGCACCAAGTCACTAGAGCGTCTAGGTGCATTGGGGCTTTTCCTTGGTCTTCCTTCTTATCCATTTGGTCAAGGAAGGGCTGGAACCAGGCTGGAACAGGCTGGCATGGTCAAGGGCGCTCCCAAGACTACTCTCCTATTGGCTGGTTCAAATTAAAGTTAAACCTAGGTTCCCTTGTAATTCTCCTATAAATATGCTATGTAATTCACAAAGATCAATAAGAAATTCTTCTTTAATGTTCTACAATGGTTTTCCTTCTAATTTATCTCAAAATATCTCATTTATAATCTCTAAAATCTTACATGGTATCAGAGCATTGATCTTGCTCCTATCTATTCCGCTTTATTCTTAGTTATTCTCCATTATTCTCCATCATTTCTCCATCATTCTCCATCAGTTCACCATCAAAAGAATTGTGAAATCTTCTTGATACAACCAGAACTTCAACACCGAGCTAGGCTTCTATGTGTGAAGGGTTTTGGCTCAAATAACTCAAGAATAAGAAAGAAGAAAAACTCTTCCGCATTTGATTTCTAGTTGAGATCTAATCCTCAGTATAGTCTATTTAAGTCCCTTATATATGAAGAGCCTTCAGTATGAAGTTTACTTATTACACAAATGGCCCAAAGAACCAACATATACCTAAGTTGTATTAATCAAGCATATCATCAAAGGAGCTTAGGGAAGATGGTTTGATTTAGGTGTCCGTACAAGTCCGTACGGATCCGTACAAGTCCGTACGGATCCGTACAAGTCCGTACAAGTCCGTACGACCTAAAGGAGCCTCCAGAACGTTTAAGGAAGTCTTGGAGAGTCTTGGAGAGTCTTCTAGAGTCTTCTAGAAGCTTGGCAATGTTCAGATCATGCACCAAGTCACTAGAGCATCTAGGTGCATTGGGGCTTGTCCTTGGTCTTCCTTCTTATCCATTTGGTCAAGGAAGGGCTGGAACCAGGCTGGAACAGGCTGGCATGGTCAAGGGCGCTCCCAAGACTACTCTCCTATTGGCTGGTTCAAATTAAAGTTAAACCTAGGTTCCCTTGTAATTCTCCTATAAATATGCTATGTAATTCACAAAGATCAATAAGAAATTCTTCTCTAATGTTCTACTATGGTTTTCCTTCTAGCTTATCTAAAAATCTCTCATTTATAATCTCTAAAATCTTACATGGTATCAGAGCATTGATCTTGCTCCTATCTATTCCGCTTTATTCTTAGTTATTTTCCATCATTCTCCATCATTTCTCCATCAGTTCTTGTCATTTCTAGTCATTCTCCAAGCTTTTATTCTTTATTTTCTCCTTTCTCACGCTGCTAGCTTCATTTCTCTCTGAGAGAAATTCCTCAAATCCATTGGTGCTGAGTTGAGAAAGTTGCTAGCTTTGTGATTTTCACTTCTTTTTCTTCCTTTCACGTTGCTAGCTTCATTTCTCTCTGAGAGAAATTCCTCAAATCCATTGGTGCTGAGTTGAGAAAGTTGCTAGCTTTGTGATTTTCACTTCTTTTCTTCCTTTCACGTTGCTAGCTTCATTTCTCTCTGAGAGAAATTCCTCAAATCCATTGGTGCTGAGTTGAGAAAGTTGCTAGCTTTGTGATTAAACACCAAGAAGATCATGGAAAATCTAAAAACCATGATCATTCCGGTTACACTCAAAGGGATCAATTACTTGCTGTGGGCAAGAACAACTAAGACTGCTTTGTGTGGAAGAGGTTTGTGGAGACACATTGAGATCACACAAAACCCAAAAGAAGACACACAAGATGAAGAAAATGAGACCAAGACCGAGGACGAAATCAAATGGTTTCAAGAGGACCAAACGGTGTTGGGTCTCCTTCAAAACTCACTAGACACATCAATCCTAGAGGCATACTCCTATTGTGACACGACAAAAAAGCTTTGGGATACATTAAAGAATGTTTACGGGAACGTCTCCAACTTGACCCGTGTCTTTGAAGTGAAAAGGGCAATCAACAATCTCAACCAAGAGGATCTAGAATTTACTCAACACTTTGGGAAATTTAGATCTCTTTGGGCTGAATTAGAGATGTTACGTCCAAGCACTAAGGATTTTTCAATCATTGAAGAAAGGAGAGAACAAGATAAGGTCTTTGGTTTACTTCTCACACTCAATCCGGCATTTAATGACCTCCTAAAACACATCTTGAGATCGGAGAAGCTCCCTAGCCTCGATGAAGTTTGTGCACAAATTCAAAAGGAACAAGGGTCCTTTGGTCTCTTTAGTAGAAAACAAGAACTCCCAACGGCTAATAAAGGCAACTACCAACCAAGTCATGGCTACAAAGGCAAGAATAGGAAAACATGCGATCATTGCAAGAAAGATGGTCATACAAGGGAGGATTGCTGGATCCTTCATCCACATCTCAAGCCCAAAGATTGGCAACCAAGGGAGTTCAAACCAAGGAAGTTTCAAGCTCATCAAGCACAAGAAGCGCCAAGCTCCTCAACCGCAACCAAACAACCTCAAACCGAAAACTCAAAGAAAGGAGATGAGATGGCCATGGTAGCATACTCGAATGACGTGGTGCGCAAGTCAGACCTAGAGGCACTCATTCGATCCATTGCTGCACTAAAGGAGTCCGGTATCACCTACTTTGCTACTAAACCTACTAAAACTAGCACTTCTCTTGTTATTGATTCCGGAGCTTCTCATCACCTGATTAGTAATCCAAATTTGATTAGTAACATTAAAACTGCTAGTGGAAATGTAGTGATTGCTAATGGTGATAAAATACCGGTTAAAGGGCTAAGAAGTTTAAGACTATTTGACAAAGAATCTCAAGCTTTCTACATGCCATCTTTCACTTTGAATCTTGTATCGGTTAAGAGAGCTACTACTGATCTTGATGCTTATGCTATCTTTGGGCCTAATAGTTTCCATTTTCAGGATATTAAGACCGGAAGGGTTCTTGGAGAAGGAAACACAAAAGGAGACTTATACATCTTAGAAGATTCTTCAAGCAATCCTACTTTATCAAGTTTTAATTCATGCTTAGCTAGTAGTTCTAATGCAATATGGCACGCTAGATTGGGACATCCTCACTCGCGTGCCTTGGAAATAATATTGCCTAATATTTCGTTTAATAACTCGGTTTGTGAGTCTTGTATTTTAGGAAAACATTGTAAAAGTGTATTTCCTAAGTCCTCTACCATATATGAAAAATGTTTTGATTTGGTCCACTCAGATGTATGGACTTCCCCATGTTTATCAAGAGATAATAATAAGTACTTTGTGACATTTATTGATGAAAAGTCGAAATACACTTGGATCACCTTAATGCCATCTAAAGATAGAGTATTTGACGCTTTCATTAATTTTCAGAACTACATTACTAATCAATTCAAAACAAATGTTAAGGTACTTCGAACGGATAATGGAGGGGAATATACAAGCCACAAATTCAAAGAACACTTAGCTAAGCATGGAATAATCCACCAAACAAGCTGCCCATACACACACCTCAACAAAATGGTGTAGCTGAAAGAAAGAATAGGCATCTCATGGAAGTAGCTAGAGCCATGGTGTTCCATTCCAACTTGCCAAGAAACTTCTGGGGAGATGCAGTCATGACGGCCTGCTATCTTATCAACCGTATTCCAACAAGAGTCCTAAAGGACGTCTCTCCCTTTGAAGTTTTAAATCACAATAAACCCTTTATCAATCACTTACGGGTTCTTGGATGTTTGTGTTTTGTATTTGTCCTAGGTACTCAGAGGGACAAACTAGAAGCCAAAAGCACAAGATGTGTATTCATAGGCTATTCTACTACTCAAAAGGGGTATAAGTGTTATGACCCCATCCGGAAGTGTACCCTGGTTTCAAGAGACGTGAAGTTCATAGAAAACCAAGGATACTTTGACAAGAAATAGAATTGGGATAGTGTTAAAGACCTAGCCCGCTCTCCTTCAGATAGAGCCGCTAGCTTAGAGTTCATACTCAATCATCTGGGAAATCCTGCTCCAAGGGACTCTCATCAAGAGCAACCGGAGCAGCAACCGCAAGGAGGACCAAATTCTGAAAATAACAATGAAGAGGAAGCAAACAACTTAGATAATGGTAATCAAGAC
Source organism: Cardamine chenopodiifolia (assembly GCA_963922655.1). Taxonomy (NCBI): domain Eukaryota; kingdom Viridiplantae; phylum Streptophyta; class Magnoliopsida; order Brassicales; family Brassicaceae; genus Cardamine; species Cardamine chenopodiifolia. The sequence continues at coordinate 7,103,320 of OZ000486.1, read as the reverse complement.
CAAGCTCATCATGAAGAAGAAGTCACTGGAGGAATGGAGCCAATGGTTAGTCAAGACCATGAGAGTGAAGAAATTAGTGCTCCTCAGCTTAGAAGAAGCACAAGGCTGAAGTATGGACCAGATCATTGGAAACAAACAAGGGTCTATTACAACAGCCAAGCCGTGGCTCATCCTCTCCAAGCGGTCTGTTCTCTTGCCCTCTTGCCATGAGAACACCAAGCATTCCTTGGGAAGATTGATCAACACCAAATTCCGAGCTCCTATGAAGAAGCAAAAGAACACAAAGAATGGTTAGCTGCGGTGGATGCTGAGATAGGAGCAATGGATAAGAATCATACTTGGGTTGAAACGGAGCTTCCAAAGGGAAAGAAGGCAGTAAGTTCCAAGTGGGTATTTACAATAAAATATCAATCTAATGGGGAGATTGAGCAGTACAAAGCCAGATTGGTAGCCAGAGGTTTCACCCAGACATATGGAGCTGATTATACCGATAGTTTTGCGCCAATGGCAAAGCTTCACACAGTTAGGGTTATCTTGTCCTTAGCCACAAATCTATCATGGGATCTATTGCAAATGGACGTGAAGAACGACTTTCTTCAAGGAGAATTGGAAGAAGAAGTGTACATGACTCCACCACCCGGATTAGAGCACACAATCAGCCCCGGAAAAGTCTTAAAAGTTAAGAAAGGCAATTTATGGACTAAAGCAATCACCGAGGGTCTGGTATCATAAACTGAGCTTCACTCTTATTGCTCGAGGATTTAGCCGGTCAGAAGCCGACCATACCTTGTTCACTCACCAGAGCTCCCGTGGGCTTATTGTGGTATTGGTTTATGTGGATGACTTGATCATCTCAGGTAGTGATCAAGTTGGGGTTCCAGAAACCAAATTCTTCCTTAAGTCTGTTTTTGATATCAAGGACTTGGGAGAACTCAAGTATTTCCTAGGGATATGTAAGAATTAGAGAGATTATGCGGAATATAAGAGATTAAACATGAGAGAATAATGTAAATGACATGGAGAATATGCAAGTATGAACTAAGAGAATAAGCATGTAAATGAGACTAAGGAGAATAAAATGAGAGAGATTTCGTGGAGAATGAGAGAATGGGACCCCAAAGGGTCTAACATTTCATTGATAATGAGGCATTACATTTATAGAGAAAAATCTAGGGTTTTCTCTAAGTAAATTCAAAATGCAACAACCAATAGAAATGCTTTAATTCAAACTAGCCAATAAGGGCTTAGTCTTGGAGGCTCCTTTTGACCATGTGGATAAGATTGCCAGCCTTGCTCCAGCCCTCCTTGCTTTAACCGGTTGGATAAGGTTGCATTGGGACACTCCTTTGGCTAGATTCATTGCCAGCTATCCATGTCCTTTTGCACCCGAGTTTTGCACGATCCCCAAATCCTGAAAATACTTTATCCCGAGTTTTGCACATTCTTGTTTCTTCATTTTAGGATGTTTGGAGACATTTTGGGGAATCCCGGATTTTGCACGGTCCGTACAATTCGTACAGTCCGTACAAGTCCGTACAAAATCCGTACGGTCGGGATGGTTTGGTCTTGCAAGGCCTGGCTGGTCTTCTTGATCAATAAGATAGAGATATGCCGATCCACGGAAGGCCTATTTCTATCACAAAGGAAATATTCTCTTGATTTATTGCAGGAGACAGGAAAGCTAGGATCCAAACCAGCTAAGACTCCACTTGAAGATGGCTACAAGGTCAAGAGAAAGGGGGAGAAAGAAGATGATCTGCTTGACAAGCCATTTGAAGACCCAACACAATATCGGCGCCTAGTTGGTAAGCTCATCTACTTGACTATTACACGGCCTGACTTATGTTTTGCTGTGAATCAGGTTAGCCAACATATGAAATAACCAACCGTGCATCATTGGAACATGGTGGAAAAAATTTTGAGATACATCAAAGGATCACCAGGCCAAGGAATCTGGATGGGGAAGAATGGCAACACTGAGATAGTTGGATATTGCGATGCAGACTATGCTGGAGACACTATGGATAGAGCACTGGCTATTGTACTTTCATTGGAGGCAATCTAGTGACCTGGAAGTCTAAGAAGCAGAAGGTTGTGTCATGCTCGAGTGCAGAGTCAGAATAAAGAGCAATGAGGAAGCTCACAAATGAATTAGTTTGGTTGAAAGCACTTCTCAAAGATCTCGGCATAGAAACTTCAAGTCCTATCACGATGCATTGTGACAATCAGGCAGCCATTCATATAGCAACGAATCCAGTATTTCACGAGAGGACCAAGCACATTGAGATCGACTGCCACAAGGTTAGAGAGAAGATCATAGAAGGAGTGATACTTCCATGCTACACCAAGAGTGAAGACCAGCTGGCTGACATCTTCACCAAGGCTGCTAACCTAAAAGTTTGCAACCACATCCATAGCAAACTTGGGTTAGTAGACCTTACTCATCCTTGATAATACTTGCCTGATCCAAGAAGACCACACTCTTTTTCCCTTACCAAGGTTTTGTCCCACTGGGTTTTCCTTGGTAAGGTTTTTAATGAGGTGGTAGTCCCGGTTCCCAAACTTAGCCTTCATTCCGACACTCCGGCCAAGTTTGAGGGGGAGTATTAATCAAGCATATCATCAATGGAGCTTAGGGAGCTTAGGGAAGATGGTTGGATTTGGGTGTCCGTACAAGTCCGTACGGATCCGTACAAGTCCGTACAAGTCCGTACAAGTCCGTACGAATCCGTACAAGGCCGTACAAAGTCGTACGACCTAAGGGAGCCTCCAGAACGTTTAAGGAAGTCTTGGAGAGTCTTGGAGAGTCTTCTAGAGTCTTCTAGAAGCTTGGCAATGTTCAGATCATGCACCAAGTCACTAGAGCGTCCAGGTGCATTGGGGCTTGTCCTTGGTCTTCTTTCTTATCCATTTGGTCAAGGAAGGGCTGGAACCAAGCTGGAATAGGCTGGCATGGTCAAGGGCGCTCCCAAGACTACTCTCCTATTGGCTGGTTCAAATTAAAGTTAAACCTAGGTTCCCTTGTAATTCTCCTATAAATATGCTATGTAATTCACAAAGATCAATAAGAAATTCTTCTCTAATGTTCTACTATGGTTTTCCTTCTATCTTATCTAAAAATCTCTCATTTATAATCTTTAAAATCTTACATGGTATCAGAGCATTGATCTTGCTCCTATCTATTCCGCTTTATTCTTAGTTATTTTCCATCATTTCTCCATCATTCTCCATCATTTCTCCATCATTTCTCCATCATTTCTCCATCAGTTCTTGTCATTTCTAGTCATTCTCCAAGCTTTTATTCTTTATTTTCTCTTTTCTCACGCTGCTAGCTTCATTTCTCTCTGAGAGAAATTCCTCAAATCCATTGGTGCTGAGTTGAGAAAGTTGCTAGCTTTGTGATTTTCACTTCTTTTTCTTCCTTTCACGTTGCTAGCTTCATTTCTCTCTGAGAGAAATTCCTCAAATCCATTGGTGCTGAGTTGAGAAAGTTGCTAGCTTTGTGATTTTCACTTCTTTTCTTCCTTTCACGTTGCTAGCTTCATTTCTCTCTGAGAGAAATTCCTCAAATCCATTGGTGCTGAGTTGAGAAAGTTGCTAGCTTTGTGATTAAACACCAAGAAGATCATGGAAAATCTAAAAACCATGATCATTCCGGTTACACTCAAAGGGATCAATTACTTGCTGTGGGCAAGAACAACTAAGACTGCTTTGTGTGGAAGAGGTTTGTGGAGACACATTGAGATCACACAAAACCCAAAAGAAGACACACAAGATGAAGAAAATGAGACCAAGACCGAGGACGAAATCAAATGGTTTCAAGAGGACCAAACGGTGTTGGGTCTCCTTCAAAACTCACTAGACACATCAATCCTAGAGGCATACTCCTATTGTGACACGACAAAAAAGCTTTGGGATACATTAAAGAATGTTTACGGGAACGTCTCCAACTTGACCCGTGTCTTTGAAGTGAAAAGGGCAATCAACAATCTCAACCAAGAGGATCTAGAATTTACTCAACACTTTGGGAAATTTAGATCTCTTTGGGCTGAATTAGAGATGTTACGTCCAAGCACTAAGGATTTTTCAATCATTGAAGAAAGGAGAGAACAAGATAAGGTCTTTGGTTTACTTCTCACACTCAATCCGGCATTTAATGACCTCCTAAAACACATCTTGAGATCGGAGAAGCTCCCTAGCCTCGATGAAGTTTGTGCACAAATTCAAAAGGAACAAGGGTCCTTTGGTCTCTTTAGTAGAAAACAAGAACTCCCAACGGCTAATAAAGGCAACTACCAACCGCAACCAAACAACCTCAAACCGAAAACTCAAAGAAAGGAGATGAGATGGCCATGGTAGCATACTCGAATGACGTGGTGCGCAAGTCAGACCTAGAGGCACTCATTCGATCCATTGCTGCACTAAAGGAGTCCGGTATCACCTACTTTGCTACTAAACCTACTAAAACTAGCACTTCTCTTGTTATTGATTCCGGAGCTTCTCATCACCTGATTAGTAATCCAAATTTGATTAGTAACATTAAAACTGCTAGTGGAAATGTAGTGATTGCTAATGGTGATAAAATACCGGTTAAAGGGCTAAGAAGTTTAAGACTATTTGACAAAGAATCTCAAGCTTTCTACATGCCATCTTTCACTTTGAATCTTGTATCGGTTAAGAGAGCTACTACTGATCTTGATGCTTATGCTATCTTTGGGCCTAATAGTTTCCATTTTCAGGATATTAAGACCGGAAGGGTTCTTGGAGAAGGAAACACAAAAGGAGACTTATACATCTTAGAAGATTCTTCAAGCAATCCTACTTTATCAAGTTTTAATTCATGCTTAGCTAGTAGTTCTAATGCAATATGGCACGCTAGATTGGGACATCCTCACTCGCGTGCCTTGGAAATAATATTGCCTAATATTTCGTTTAATAACTCGGTTTGTGAGTCTTGTATTTTAGGAAAACATTGTAAAAGTGTATTTCCTAAGTCCTCTACCATATATAAAAAATGTTTTGATTTGGTCCACTCAGATGTATGGACTTCCCCATGTTTATCAAGAGATAATAATAAGTACTTTGTGACATTTATTGATGAAAAGTCGAAATACACTTGGATCACCTTAATGCCATCTAAAGATAGAGTATTTGATGCTTTCATTAATTTGCAGAACTACATTACTAATCAATTCAAAACAAATGTTAAGGTACTTCGAACGGATAATGGAGGGGAATATACAAGCCACAAATTCAAAGAACACTTAGCTAAGCATGGAATAATCCACCAAACAAGCTGCCCATACACACCTCAACAAAATGGTGTAGCTGAAAGAAAGAATAGGCATCTCATGGAAGTAGCTAGAGCCATGATGTTCCATTCCAACTTGCCAAGAAACTTCTTGGGATAGTGTTAAAGACCTAGCTCTTCTCAAGGATTTGGGCATTGAATCGGCAGATCCAATCACAATGCATTGTGACAACCAAGCTGCTATTCACATTGCGTCCAACTCAGTGTTCCATGAGAGGACAAAGCATATTGAAGTGGATTGTCACAAGGTGCGAGAGATGGTGGAGAAAAGGGTCATTCTTCCATGCTTTACAAGGAGTTCAGAACAATTGGCAGACATTTTTACCAAGGCAGCGAGTTTAAAAGTGTGTGAGTTCATCCATTCAAAGCTTGGACTCATAGATATGTCTCGGCCGTGATTTCCTTAGCCATGGAGTCCACACTCTTTTTCCCTTCGTATGGTTTTGTCCCATGAGGTTTTCCATACTAAGGTTTTTAATGAGGTGGGTCATCATGGTTTCAAGCTTAACCTTTGGTTTCTCTACGGTTAAGCTTGAGGGGGAGTGTTGAATAATGAGAGAATACATTAGCTTAAGACCCAAAGAAGAGAAGAGGTCTTATTCAACATATGCAAGCCCATTAAGAAGTCTTCTAGAAGGGTGAAAACTTTGGGTGCACAAGTGGGTGTCTCGGGAAGTGTGAAAAGGAAGGAGATGTGTTTGAATTTCAAATAAGAGATTGGAGGGAAATTGAATGTTGTGAAACCCTTCTTCACCTCCTAATTTCGTGGCTCTCCTCTATATATACATGTTGTACACCCTTTGTAACACTCACTCAATTCTAATGGAAACTTCTCTTTATCTCTCATTCTATTGTTTCTCTTTCAAGCACTCTCAAACTCTCTAATCTTCTATTCCGCAAATTCAACATTAAGAACAATTGGCAGACATTTTTACCAAGGCAGCGAGTTTAAAAGTGTGTGAGTTCATCCATTCAAAGCTTGGACTCATAGATATGTCTCGGCCGTGATTTCCTTAGCCATGGAGTCCACACTCTTTTTCCCTTAGTATGGTTTTGTCCCATGAGGTTTTCCATACTAAGGTTTTTAATGAGGTGGGTCATCATGGTTCCAAACTTAACCTTTGGTTTCTCTACGGTTAAGCTTGAGGGGGAGTGTTGAATAATGAGAGAATACATTAGCTTAAGACCCAAAGAAGAGAAGAGGCCTTATTCAACATATGCAAGCCCATTAAGAAGTCTTCTAGAAGGGTGAAGACTTTGGGTGCACAAGTGGGTGTCTCGGGAAGTGTGAAAAGGAAAGAGATGTGTTTGAATTTCAAATAAGAGATTGGAGGGAAATTGAATGTTGTGAAACCCTTCTTCACCTCCTAATTTCGTGGCTATCCTCTATATATACATGTTGTACACCCTTTGTAACACTCACTCAATTCTAATGGAAACTTCTCTTTATCTCTCATTCTATTGTTTCTCTTTCAAGCACTCTCAAACTCTCTAATCTTCTATTCCGCAAATTCAACACATGGTCAAGGGCGCTCCCAAGACTACTCTCCTATTGGCTGGTTCAAATTAAAGTTAAACCTAGGTTCTCTTGTAATTCTCCTATAAATATGCTATGTAATTCACAAAGATCAATAAGAAATTCTTCACTAATGTTCTACTATGGTTTTCCTTCTAGCTTATCTAAAAATCCCTCATTTATAATCTCTAAAATCTTACATGTTTAAGTCCCTTATATACAAAGAGCCTTCAGTCTGAAGTTTACTTATTACACAAACGGCCCAAAAAACCAACATATACCTAAGTTGGACCCCCAAAGAAAGTATTAAATACTTAGGGAAATAAATCGAAAGGAAATGTAGACTTATTAGCGCAATTGCCAAGCTTTGCATGGATTATTTCCAATCTGAATAACAATTGCTGCCTCATTACAACCCCTCCAATAAACCTCATCGGACAAACCAAAGTAGGAAAAAGAGTAAAGTTCCTTCTAATGACTTAGGGGTGTCTTCACACTTGTGTGAAGGTGAAGACACAATGTCCTTGCTTTTAAAGCTGGTTCAAGTCAAAGAGATTTAAAGGTTATTTAGAAGCTCTCACACGATCCGGATGGCCGGGTGAGCTCGAGCTTGATCCTTGGATGTCTTCTTCATACTTCACGGCTAGTCGACTTCTGGAGATGGTCAGACGTGGACTCCAATTAGGCTTAGGGTCTGGCTGTATAGAGAATCCAATGGAGACCCAATCCCTTGTAATTGCGCGCTCCTGTCCTTCTTTCGTACACACCAATGCTTGGGGCCCATCATCCTTTCCCTCTTGTAGAATATTCGTCCTCAAAACTTGCCCACCCCCTATATAGAAACGAAACAACCTAGCAGGAAGCTTCTTCTTCAAGGCTTGATCCGGATATGGAGCTAAGAATTGAAGAGATTCTCTATCTAATCTTAAGCTGAATAATGGATAGAAGCGGAGGTTTAGTGCTAGGAAACCTAAAGAGATGCTCGATCTAGGTTCCAACAATGGAGTGAAGGTGTATTGATGTGGTGAACCACAAGAATTGTGAAAGCTTCTTGATACAACCAGAATTTCAACACCGAGCTACGCTTCTATGTGTGAAGGGTTTTGGCTCAAATAACTCAAGAATAAGAAAGAAGAAAAACTCTTTCGTATTTGATTTCTAATTCAGATCTAATCCTCAGTATAGTCTGTTTAAGTCTCTTATATATGAAGAGCCTTCAGTCTGAAACTTACTTATTACACAAATGGCCCAAAGAACCAACACATACCTAAGTTGGACCCCCAAAGAAAGTATTAAATACTTATGGAAATAAATCGAAAGAAAATGAAGACTTATTAGCGCAATGTCTTCATAAGGGATATGGTCTTCCCTTCCTTCCTTTCCAAGCTTGGCATGGAATATTTCCAAGCTGAATAACGAGTGGAATGAAGTGTAGATATACTAGATCTTGCTGCCTCATTACAACCCCTCCGATAAACCTCATCGGACAAACCGAAATACGAAAAAGAGTAAAGTTCCTTCTAATGACTTAGGGGTGTCTTCACACAAGTGTGAAGGTGAAGACACAATGTCCTTGCTTTTAAAGCTGGTTCAAGTCAAAGAGATTCAAAGGTTATTTAGAATCTCTCACATGATCCGGATGGCCTGATGAGCTCGAGCTTGATCCTTGGATGTCTTCTTCATACTTCATGGCTAGTCGGCTTCTGGAGATGGTCAGCCGTGGACTCCAATTAGGCTTAGGGTCTGGCTGTATAGAGAATCCAATGGAGACCCGATCCCTTGTAAATGCGCTCCCTTCCATTTTTCGTGTGCGCTAGGGCTTGGGGCCCATCATCCTTTCCCTCTTCTATAATTTTCGTCCTCAAAACTTGCCCACACATTATATAGAAACGAAACAACCTAGCAGGAAGCTCCTTCTTCAAAGCTTGATCCGGATATGGAGCTGAGAATTGGAGAGATTCTCTATCTAATCTTAAGCTGAATAATGGATAGAAGCGGAGGTTTAGTGCTAGAAAACCTAAAGATATGCTCGATCTAGGTTCCAACAATGGAGTGAAGGTGTATTGATGTGGTGAACCACAAGAATTGTGAAACCTTCTTCATACAACCAGAACTTCAACACCGAGCTAGGCTTCTATGTGTGAAGGGTTTTGGCTCGAATAAATCAAGATTAAGAAAGAAGAAAAACTCTTCCACATTTGATTTATAGTTCAGATCTAATCCTCATTATAGTCTGTTTAAGTCCCTTATATATGAAGAGGCTTCAGTCTGAAGTTTACTTATTACACAAATGGCCCAAAGAACCAACATATACATATATTGGACCCCAAAGAAAGTATTAAATACTTAGGGAAATACATCGAAAGAAAATGAAGACTTATTAGCGCAATGTCTTCATAAGGGATATGGTCTTCCCTTCCTTCCTTTCCAAGCTTGGCATGGATTATTTCCAAGCTGAATAACAAGTGGAATGAAGAGTAGATATACTAGATCTTGCTGCCTCATTACAACTCCCACGGTATAGCTTATCGAACAACAAAAGTAGGAAAAAGAGTAAAGTTTCTTGTAATGACTTAGGGGTGTCTTCACACTTGTGTGAGGGTGAAGACACAATGTCCTTACTTCCCAAAGCTGGTTCAAGTCAAAGAGATTCAAAGGTTGTTTTTTAGAAGCTCTAAGATGATCCGAATGGCCGGGTGAGCTCGAGCTTGATACTTGGTTGTCTTCTTCATACTTCACGGCTAGTCGGCTTCTGGAGATGGTCAGACGTGAACTCCAATTAGGCTTAGGGTCTGGCTGTATAGAGAATCCAATGGAGACCTGATCCCTTGTAAATGCGCGCTCCCTTCCTTTTTTCGTGTGCACTAGGGCTTGGGGCCTATCATCCCTTCCCTCTTCTATAATTTTCGTCCTCAAAACTTGCCCACACCTTATATAGAAACGAAACAACCTAGCAGGAAGCTCCTTCTTCAAAGCTCGATCCGGATATGGAGCTGAGAATTGGAGAGATTCTCTATCTAATCTTAAGCTGAATAATGGATAGATGCAGAGGTTTAGTGCTAGGAAACCTAAAGAGATGCTCGATCTAGGTTCCAACAATGGAGTGAAGGTGTATTGATGTGGTGAACCAGAAGAATTGTGAAACCTTCTTGATACAACCAGAACTTCAACACCGAGCTAGGCTTCTATGTGTGAAGGGTTTTGGCTCGAATAAATCAAGAATAAGAAAGAAGAAAAACTTTTCCACATTTGATTTCTAGTTCAGATCTAATCCTCAATGTAGTCTGTTTAAGTCCCTTATATATGAAGAGACTTTAGTCTGAAGTTTACTTATTACACAAATGGCCCAAAGAACCAACACATACCTAAGTTGGACCCCAAAGAAAGTATTAAATACTTAGGGAAATAAATCGAAAGAAAATGAAGACTTATTAGCGCAATGTCTTCATAAGGGATATGGTCTTCCCTTTCTTGTTTTCCTAGCTTGGCATGGATTATTTCCAAGCTGAACAATAAAGAACAAGAATAAGAAAGAAGAAAAACTCTTCTGCATATGATTTCTAGTTCAGATCTAATCCTCATTATAGTCTGTTTAAGTCCCTTATATATGAAGAGCCTTCAGTCTGAAGTTTACTTATTACACAAATGGCCCAAAGAACCAACATATACCTAAGTTGGACCCCCAAAGAAAGTATTAAATACTTAGGGAAATAAATCGAAAGGAAATGAAGACTTATTAGCGCAATGTCTTTATAAGGGATATGGTCTTCCCTTCCTTGCTTTCCAAGCTTGACATGGATTATTTCCAAGCTGAATAACAAGTGTAATGAAGTGTAGATATACTAGATCTAGCTGCCTCATTACAACTCCCACGGTATAGCTTATCGAACAACAAAAGTAGGAAAAAGAGTAAAGTTTCTTCTAATGACTTAGGGGTGTCTTCACACTAGTGTGAGAGTGAAGACACAATGTCCTTACTTCCCAAAGCTGGTTCAACTAAAAGAGATTCAAAGGTTGTTTAGAAGCTCTTACATGATCCGGATGGCCGGGTGAGCTCGAGCTTGATACTTGGATGTCGTCTTCATACTTCACGGCTAGTCGGCTTCTGGAGATGGTCAGACGTGAACTCCAATTAGGCTTAGGGTCTGGCTGTATAGAGAATCTAACGGAGACCCAATCCTTTGTAAATGCGCGCTCCTGTCCTTCTTTCGTACACACCAAGGCTTGGGGCCCATCATCCCTTCCCTCTTCTAAAATATTCGTGCTCAAAACTTGCCCCCCCTATATAGAAACGAAACAACCTAGCAGGAAGCTTCTTCTTCAAGGCTTGATCCGGATATGGAGCTGAGAATTAGAGATATTCTCTATCTAATCTTAAGCTGAATAATGGGTAAAAGCATAGGTTTAGTGCTAGGAAACCTAAAGAGATGTTGGATCTAGGTTTCAACAATGGAGTGAAGGTGTATTGATGTGGTGAACCACAAGAATTGTGAAATCTTCTTGTTACAACCAGAACTTCAACACCGAGCTAGGCTTCTATGTGTGAAGGGTTTTGGCTCAAATAACTCAAGAATAAGAAAAAAGAAAAACTCTTCCGCATTTGATTTCTAGTTGAGATCTAATCCTCAGTATAGTCTGTTTAAGTCCCTTATATATGAAGAGCCTTCAGTCTGAAACTTACTTATTACACAAATGGCCCAAAGAACCAACATATAACTAAGTTGGACACCCAAAGAAAGTATTAAATACTTATGGGAATAAATCGAAAGAAAATGAAGACTTATTAGCGCAATGTCTTCATAAGGGATATGGTCTTCCCTTCCTTCCTTTCCAAGCTTGGCATGGAATATTTCCAAGCTGAATAACGAGTGGAATGAAGTGTAGATATACTAGATCTTTATGCCTCATTACAACCCATGCCTAAGTAGGAAAAAGAGTAAAGTTCCTTCTAATAACTTAGGGGTGTCTTAACACAAGTGTGAAGGTGAAGACACAATGTCCTTGCTTTTAAAGTTGGTTCAAGTCAAAGAGATTCAAAGGTTATTTAGAATCTCTCACATGATCCGGATGGCCTGGTGAGCTCGAGCTTGATCCTTGGATGTCTTCTTCATACTTCATGGCTAGTCGGCTTCTGGAGATGGTCAGATGTGGACTCCAATTAGGCTTAGGGTCTGGCTGTATAGAGAATCCAATGGAGACCCGATCCCTTGTAAATGCGCGCTCCCTTCCTTTTTTCGTGTGCACTAGGGCTTGGGGCCCATCATCCCTTCCCTCTTCTATAATTTTCGTCCTCAAAACTTGCCCACACCTTATATAGAAACGAAACAACCTAGCAGGAAGCTCCTTCTTCAAAGCTCGATCCGGATATGGAGCTGAGAATTGGAGAGATTCTCTATCTAATCTTAAGCTGAATAATGGATAGATGCGGAGGTTTAGTGCTAGGAAACCTAAAGAGATGCTCGATCTAGGTTCCAACAATGGAGTGAAGGTGTATTGATGTGGTGAACCACAAGAATTGTGAAACCTTCTTGATACAACCAGAACTTCAACACCGAGCTAGGCTTCTATGTGTGAAGGGTTTTGGCTCGAATAAATCAAGAATAAGAAAGAAGAAAAACTCTTCCACATTTGATTTCTAGTTCAGATCTAATCCTCATTATATAGTCTGTTTAAGTCCCTTATATATGGAGAGCCTTCAGTCTGAAGTTTACTTATTACACAAATGGCCCAAAGAACCAACATATACCTAAATTAGACCCCAAAGAAAGTATTAAATACTTAGGAAAATAAATCGAAAGAAAATGAATACTTATTAGCGCAATGTCTTCATAAGGGATATGGTCTTCCCTTCCTTCCTTTCCAAGCTTGGCATGGATTATTTCCAATCTAAATAACAAGTGGAATGAAGTGTAGATATACTAGATCTTGCTGCCTCATTACAACTCCCACGATATAGCTTGTCGAACAACAAAAGTAGGAAAAAGAGTAAAGTTTCTTCTATTGACTTAGGGGTGTCTTCACACTTGTGTGAGGGTGAAGACACAATGTCCTTACTTCCCAAAGCTGGTTCAAGTAAAAGAGATTCAAAGGTTGTTTAGAAGCTGTCACATGATCCAGATGGCCGGGTGAGCTCGAGCTTGATACTTGGATGTCTTCTTCATACTTCACGGCTAGTCGGCTTCTGGAGATGGTCAGACGTGAACTCCAATTAGGCTTAGGGTCTGGCTGTATAGAGAATCTAATGGAGACCCAATCCCTTGTAAATGCTCGCTCCTGTCCTTCTTTCGTACACACCAACGCTTGGGGCCCATCTATTAATCAAGCATATCATCAAGGGAGCTTAGGGAATATGGTTGGATTAGTGTGTGCGTACAAGTCCGTACGAATCCGTACAAGGCCGTACGGATCCGTACAAGGCCGTACAAGACCGTACGACCTAAGGAAGCTTCCGGAACGTTTAAGGAAGTCTTGGAGAGTCTTCTAGAATCTTCTAGAAGCTGGGCAATGTTCAGATCATGCACTAAGTCACTAGAGCGTCCAGGTGCAATGGGGCTTGTCCTTGGTCTTCCTTCTTATCCATTTGGTCAAGGAAGGGCTGGAACCAGGCTGGAACATGCTGGCATAGTCAAGGGCGCTCCCAAGACTACTCTCCTATTGGCTGGTTCAAATTAAAGTTAAACCTAGGTTCCCTTGTAATTCTCCTATAAATATGCTATGTAATTCACAAAGATCAATAAGAAATTCTTCTCTAATGTTCTACTATGGTTTTCCTTCTAGTTTATCTCAAAATCTCTCATTTATAATCTCTAAAATCTTACATGGTATCAGAGCATTGATCTTGCTTCTATCTATTCCGCTTTATTCTTAGTTATTCTCCATTATTCTCCATCATTTCTCCATCATTTCTCCATCATTTCTCCATCAGTTCTCCATCAGTTCTTGTCATTTCTAGTCATTCTCCAAGCTTTTATTCTTTATTTTCTCCTTTCTCACGCTGCTAGCTTCATTTCTCTCTGAGAGAAATTCCTCAAATCCATTGGTGCTGAGTTGAGAAAGTTGCTAGCTTTGTGATTTTCACTTCTTTTTCTTCCTTTCAAGTTGCTTGCTTCATTTCTCTCTGAGAGAAATTCCTCAAATCCATTGTTGCTGAGTTGAGAAAGTTGCTAGCTTTGTGATTAGACACCAAGAAGATCATGGAAAATCTAAAAACTATGATCATTCCGGTTACACTCAAAGGGATCAATTACTTGCTGTGGGCAAGAACAACAAAGACTGCTTTGTGTGGAAGAAGTTTGTGGAGACACATTGAGATCACACAAAACCCAAAAGAAGACACACAAGATGAAGAAAATCAGACCAAGACCGAGGAGCCATTTGAAGACCCAGCACAATATCGGCGCCTAGTTGGTAAGCTCATCTACTTGACTATTACACGGCCTGACTTATGTTTTGCTGTGAATCAGGCAGCCATTCATATAGCAACCAATCCAGTATTTCACGAGAGGACCAAGCACATTGAGATCGACTGCCACAAGGTTAGAGAGAAGATCATAGAAGGAGTGATACTTCCATGCTACACCAAGAGTGAAGACCAGCTGGCTGACATCTTCACCAAGGCTGCTAGCCTCAAAGTTTGCAACAACATCCATAGCAAACTTGGGTTAGTAGACCTTACTCATCCTTGATAATACTTGCCTGTTCCATGAAGACCACACTCTTTTTCCCTTACCAAGGTTTTGTCCCACTGGGTTTTCCTTAGTAAGGTTTTTAATGAGGTGGTAGTCCCGGTTCCCAAACTGAGCCTTCATTCCGACACTCCGGCTAAGTTTAAGGGGGAGTATTAATCAAGCATATCATCAAGGGAGCTTAGGGAAGATGGTTGGATTTGGGTGTCCGTACAAGTCCATACGGATCCGTACAAATTCGTAAAAGTCCGTACGGATCCGTACAAGGCCGTACAAGACCGTACGACATAAGGAAGCCTCTGGAACGTTTAAGGAAGTCTTGGAGAGTCTTGGAGAGTCTTCTAGAGTCTTCTAGAAGCTGGGCAATGTTCAGATCATGCACCAAGTCACTAGAGCGTCCAGGTGCATTGGGGCTTGTCCTTGGTCTTCCTTCTTATCCATTTGGTCAAGGAAGGGCTGGAACTAGGCTGGAACCAGGCTGGCATGGTCAAGGGCGCTCCCAAGACTACTCTCCTATTGGCTGGTTCAAATTAAAGTTAAACCTAGGTTCTCTTGTAATTCTCCTATAAATATGCTATGTAATTCACAAAGATCAATAAGAAATTATTCTCTAATGTTCTACTATGGTTTTCCTTCTAGTTTATCTCAAAATCTCTCATTTATAATCTCTAAAATCTTACATGGTATCAGAGGATTGATCTTGCTCCTATCTATTCCGCTTTATTCTTAGTTATTCTCCATTATTCTCCATCATTTCTCCATCATTTCTCCATCAGTTCTCCATCAGTTGTTGTCATTTCTAGTCATTCTCCAAGCTTTTATTCCTTATTTTCTCCTTTCTCACGCTGCTAGCTTCATTTCTCTCTGAGAGAAATTCCTCAAATCCATTGGTGCTGAGTTGAGAAAGTTGCTAGCTTTGTGATTTTCACTTCTTTTTCTTCCTTTCACGTTGCTAGCTTCATTTCTCTCCGAGAGAAATTCCTCAAATCCATTGGTGCTGAGTTGAAAAAGTTGCTAGCTTTGTGATTAAACACCAAGAAGATCATGGAACATCTAAAAACCATGATCATTCCGGTTACACTCAAAGGGATCAATTACTTGCTGTGGGCAAGAACAACTAAGACTGCTTTGTGTGGAAGAGGTTTGTGGAGACACATTGAGATCATACAAAACCCAAAAGAAGACACACAAGATGAAGAAAATGAGACCAAGACCGAGGAGGAAATCAAATGGTTTCAAGAGGACCAAACGGTGTTGGGTCTCCTTCAAAACTCACTAGACACATCAATCCTAGAGGCATACTCCTATTGTGACACGACAAAGGAGCTTTGGGATACATTAAAGAATGTTTATGGGAACGTCTCCAACTTAACCCGGGTCTTTGAAGTGAAAAGGGCAATCAACAATCTCAACCAAGAGGATCTAGAATTTACTCAACACTTTGGGAAATTTAGATCTCTTTGGGCTGAATTAGAGATGTTACGTCCAAGCACTAAGGATTTTTCAATCATTGAAGAAAGGAGAGAACAAGATAAGTTCTTTGGTTTACTTCTCACACTCAATCCGGCATTTAATGACCTCATAAAACACATTTTGAGATCGGAGAAGCTCCCTAGCCTTGATGAAGTTTGTGCACAAATTCAAAAGGAACAAGGGTCGTTTGGTCTCTTTAGTAGAAAACAAGAACTCCCAACGGCTAATAAAGGCAATTTACCAACCAAGTCATGGCTACAAAGGCAAGAATAGGAAAACTTGCGATCATTGCAAGAAAGATGGTCATACAAGGGAGGATTGCTGGATCCTTCATCCACATCTCAAGCCCAAAGATTGGCAACCAAGGGAGTTCAAACCAAGGAAGTTTCAAGCTCATCAAGCACAAGAAGCGCCAAGCTCCTCAACTGCAACCAAACAACCTCAAACCGAAAACTCAAAGAAAGGAGATGAGATGGCCATGGTAGGATACTCGAATGACGTGGTGCGCAAGTCAGACCTAGAGGCACTCATTTGATCCATTGCTGCACTAAAGGAGTCCGGTATCACCTACTTTGCTACTAAACCTACTAAAACTAGCACTTCTCTTGTTATTGATTCCGAAGCTTCTCATCACATGAATAGTAATCCAAATTTGATTAGTAACATTAAAACTGCTAGTGGAAATGTAGTGATTGCTAATGGTGATAAAATACCGGTTAAAGGGATAGGAAGTTTAAGACTATTTGACAAAGAATCTCAAGCTTTCTACATGCCATCTTTCACTTTGAATCTTGTATCGGTTAAGAGAGCTACTACTGATCTTGATGCTTATGCTATCTTTGGGCCTAATAGTTTCCATTTTCAGGATATTAAGACCGGAAGGGTTCTTGGAGAAGGAAACACAAAAGGCGACTTATACATCTTAGAAGATTCTTCAAGCAATCCTACTTTATCAAGTTTTAATTCATGCTTAGCTAGTAGTTCTAATGCAATATGGCACGCTAGATTGGGACATCCTCACTCGCGTGCCTTTGAAATAATATTGCCTAATATTTCGTTTAATAACTCGGTTTGTGAGTCTTGTATTTTAGGAAAACATTGTAAAAGTGTATTTCCTAAGTCCTCTACCATATATGAAAAATGTTTTGATTTGGTCCACTCAGATATATGGACTTCCCCATGTTTATCAAGAGATAATAATAAGTACTTTGTGACATTTATTGATAAAAAGTCGAAATACACTTGGATCACCTTAATGCCATCTAAAGATAGAGTATTTGACGCTTTCATTAATTTGCAGAACTACATTACTAATCAATTCAAAACAAATGTTAAGGTACTTCGAACGGATGATGGAGGGGAATATACAAGCCACAAATTCAAAGAACACTTAGCTAAGCATGGAATAATCCACCAAACAAGCTGCCCATACACACCTCAACAAAATGGTGTAGCTGAAAGAAAGAATAGGCATCTCATGGAAGTAGCTAGAGCTATGATGTTCCATTCCAACTTGCCAAGAAACTTCTGGGGAGATGCAGTCATGACGGCTTGCTATCTTATCAACCGAATTCCAACAAGAGTCCTAAAGGACGTCTCTCCCTTTGAAGTTTTAAATCACAATAAACCCTATATCAATCACTTACGAGTTCTTGGGTGTTTGTGTTTTGTATTTGTCCCAGGTACTCAGAGGGACAAACTAGAAGCCAAAAGCACAAGATGTGTATTCATAAGCTATTCTACTACTCAAAAGGGGTATAAGTGTTATGACCCCATCCGGAAGTGTACCCTGGTTTCAAGAGACATGAAGTTCATAGAAAACCAAGGATACTTTGACAAGAAGCAGAATTGGGATAGTGTTAAAGACCTAGCCCGCTCTCCTTCAGATAGAGCCGCCAGCTTAGAGTTCATACTCAATCATCTGGGAAATCCTGCTCCAGGGGACTCTCATCAAGAGCAACCGGAGCAGCAACCGCAAGGAGGACCAAATTCTGAAAATAACAATGAAGAGGAAGGAAACAACTTAGATAATGGTAATCAAGACCAAGCTCATCATGAAGAAGAAGTCACTGGAGGTAATCAAGACCATGAGAGGGAAGAAATTAGTGCTCTTCAGCTTAGAAGAAGCACAAGGCTGAAGTATGGACCAGATCATTGGAAACAAACAAGGGTCTATTACAACAGCCAAGCCGTGGCTCATCCTCTCCAAGCGGTCTCTTCTCTTGCCCTCTTGCCATCAGAACACCAAGCATTCCTTGGGAAGATTGATCAACACCAAATTCCAAGCTCCAATGAAGAAGCAAAAGAACACAAAGAATGGTTAGCTGCTGTGGATGCTGAGATAGGAGCAATGGATAAGAATCATACTTGGGATGAAACGGAGCTTCCAAAGGGAAAGAAGGCAGTAAGTTCCAAGTGGGTATTTACAATCAAATATCAATCTAATGGAAAGATTAAGCGGTACAAAGCCAGATTGGTAGCCAGAGGTTTCACCCAGACATATGGAGCTGATTATACCGATAGTTTTGCGCCAGTGGCAAAGCTTCACACAGTTAGGGTTATCTTGTCCTTAGCCACAAATCTATCATGGGATCTATGGAAAATGGACGTGAAGAACGCCTTTCTTCAAGGAGAATTGGAAGAAGAAGTGTACATGACTCCACCACCCGGATTAGAGCACACAATCAGCCCTGGAAAAGTCTTAAAGTTAAGAAAGGCAATTTATGGACTAAAGCAATCACCGAGGGCCTGGTATCATAAACTGAGCTTCACTCTTATTGCTCGAGGATTTAGCCGGTCAGAAGCCGACCATACCTTGTTCACTCACCAGAGCTCCCGTGGGCTTATTGTGGTATTGGTTTATGTGGATGACTTGATCATCTCAGGTAGTGATCAAGTTGGGGTTCAAGAAACCAAATCCTTCCTTAAGTCTGTTTTTGATATCAAGGACTTGGGAGAACTCAAATATTTCCTAGGGATAGAGATATGCCGATCCACGAAAGGCCTATTTCTATCACAAAGGAAATATTCTCTTGATTTATTGCAGGAGACAGGAAAGCTAGGATCCAAACCAGCTAAGACTCCACTTGAAGATGGCTACAAGGTCAAGAGAAAGGGGGAGAAAGAAGATGATCTGCTTGACAAGCCATTTGAAGACCCAGCACAATATCGGCGCCTAGTTGGTAAGCTCATCTACTTGACTATTACACGGCTTGACTTATGTTTTGCTGTGAATCAGGTTAGCCAACATATGAAAGAACCAACCGTGCATCATTGGAACATGGTGGAAAGAATTTTGAGATAACATCAAAGGATCACCAGGCCAAGGAATCTGGATGGGGAAGAATGGCAACACTGAGATAGTTGGATATTGCGATGCAGACTATGCTGGAGACACTATGGATAGAGCACTGGCTATTGTACTTTTATTGGAGGCAATCTAGTGACCTGGAAGTCTAAGAAGCAGAAGGTTGTGTCATGCTCGAGTGCAGAGTCAGAATAAAGAGCAATGAGGAAGCTCACAAATGAATTAGTTTGGTTGAAAGCACTTCTCAAAGATCTCGGCATAGAAACTTCAAGTCCTATCACGATGCATTGTGACAATCAGGCAGCCATTCATATAGCAACCAATCCAGTATTTCACGAGAGGACCAAGCACATTGAGATCGACTGCCACAAGGTTAGAGAGAAGATCATAGAAGGAGTGATACTTCCATGCTACACCAAGAGTGAAGACCAGCTGGCTGACATCTTCACCAAGGCTGCTAGCCTAAAAGTTTGCAACCACATCCATAGCAAACTTGGGTTAGTAGACCTTACTCATCCTTGATAATACTTGCCTGATCCAAGAAGACCACACTCTTTTTCCCTTACCAAGGTTTTGTCCCACTGGGTTTTCCTTGGTAAGGTTTTTAATGAGGTGGTAGTCCCGGTTCCCAAACTTAGCCTTCATTCCGACACTCCGGCTAAATTTGAGGGGGAGTATTAATCAAGCATATCATCAATGGAGCTTAGGGAGCTTAGGGAAGATGGTTGGATTTGGGTATCCGTACAAGTCCGTACGGATCCGTACAAGTCCGTACAAGTCCGTACAAGTCCGTACGGATCCGTACAAGGCTGTACAAGGCCGTACGACCTAAGGGAGCCTCCGGAACGTTTAAGGAAGTTTTGGAGAGTCTTGGAGAGTCTTCTAGAGTCTTCTAGAAGCTTGGCAATGTTCAGATAATGCACCAAGTCACTAGAGCGTCCAGGTGCATTGGGGCTTGTCCTTGGTCATCCTTCTTATCCATTTGGTCAAGGAAGGGCTGGAACCAGGCTGGAACAGGCTGGCATGGTCAGGGGCGCTCCCAAGACTACTCTCCCATTGGTTGGTTCAAATTAAAGTTAAACCTAGGTTCCCTTGTAATTTTCCTATAAATATGCTCTGTAATTCACAAAGATCAATAAGAAATTCTTCTCTAATGTTCTACTATGGTTTTCCTTCTAATTTATCTCAAAATCTCTCATTTATAATCTCTAAAATCTTACACCATCATCCATTCCCTCTTGTAGAATATTCGTCCTCAAAACTTGCTCACTCCCTATATAGAAACGAAATAACCTAGCAAGAAGCTTCTTCTTCAAGGCTTGATCCGGATATGGAGCTGAGAATAAGAGATATTCTCTATCTAAGCTTAAGCTGAATAATGGGTAGAAGCATAGGTTTAGTGCTTGGAAACCTAAAGAGATGTTGGATCTAGGTTTCAACAATGGAGTGAAGGTGTATTGATGTGGTGAACCACAGAAATTGTGAAATCTTCTTGATACAACCAGAACTTCAACACCGAGCTAGGCTTCTATGTGTGAAGGGTTTTGGCTCAAATAACTCAAGAATAAGAAAGAAGAAAAACTCTTCCGCATTTGATTTCTAGTTGAGATCTAATCCTCAATATAGTCTGTTTAAGTCCCTTATATATGAAGAGCCTTCAGTATGAAGTTTACTTATTACACAAATGGCCCAAAGAACCAACATATACCTAAGTTGGACCCCCAAAGAAAGTATTAAATACTTAGGGAAATAAATCGAAAGGAAATGAAGACTTATTTGCGCAATGTCTTCATAAGGGATATGGTCTTCCCTTCCTTGCTTTCCAAGCTTGGCATGGATTATTTCCAATCTGAATAACAAGTGGAATGAAGTATAGATATACTAGATCTTGCTGCCTCATTACAACTCCCACGGTATAGCTTATCGAACAACAAAAGTAGGAAAAAGAGTTAAAGTTTCTTCTAATGACTTAGGGGTGTCTTCACACTTGTGTGAGGGTGAAGACACAATGTCCTTACTTCCCAAAGCTGGTTCAAGTCAAAGAGATTCAAAGGTTGTTTAGAAGCTCTCATATGATCCGGATTGCCGGGTGAGCTCGAGCTTGATACTTGGATGTCTTCTTCATATTTCAAGGCTAGTCGGCTTCTGGAGATGGTCAGACGTGAACTCTGATTAGGCTTAGGGTCTTGCTGTATAGAGAAACCAATGGAGACCCAATCCTTTGTAAATGCACGCTCCTATCCTTCTTACGTACACACCAGGGCTTGGGGCCCATCATCCCTTCCCTCTTCTAAAATATTCGTCTTCAAAACTTCCCCACCCCTTATATAGAAACGAAACAACCTAGCAGGAAGCTTCTTCTTCAAGGCTTGATCTTGATATGGAGCTGAGAATTAGAGAGATTCTCTATCTAATCTTAAGCTGAATAATGGGTAGAAGCATAGGTTTAGTGCTAGGAAACCTAAAGAGATGTTGGATCTAGGTTTCAACAATGGAGTGAAGATGTATTGATGTGGTGAACCACAAGAATTTTGAAATCTTCTTGATACAACCAGAACTTCAACACCGAGCTAGGCTTCTATGTGTGAAGGGTTTTGCCTCAAATAACTCAAGAATAAGAAAGAAGAAAAACTCTTCCGCATTTGATTTCTAGTTGAGATCTAATCCTCAGTATAGTCTGTTTAAGTCCCTTATATATGAAGAGCCTTCAGTATGAAGTTTACTTAATTCACAAATGGCCCAAAGAACCAACATATACCTAAGTTGGACCCCCAAAGAAAGTATTAAATACTTAGGGAAATAAATCGAAAGAAAATGAAGACTTATTAGCGCAATGTCTTCATAAGGGATATGGTCTTCCCTTCCTTGCTTTCCAAGCTTGGCATGGATTATTTCCAATCTGAATAACAAGTGGAATGAAGTGTAGATATACTAGATCTTGCTGCCTCATTACAACTCCCACGGTATATCTTATCGAACAACAAAAGTAGGAAAAAGAGTAAAGTTTCTTCTAATGACTTAGGGGTTTCTTCACACTTGTGTGAGGGTGAAGACACAATGTCCTTATTTCCCAAAGCTGGTTTAAGTCAAAGAGATTCAAAGGTTGTTTATAAGCTCTCACATGGTCTGGATGACCGGGTGAGCTCGAGCTTGATACTTGGATGTCTTCTTCATACTTCATAGCTAGTCGGATTCTGGAGATGGTCAGACGTGAACTCCAATTAGGCTTAGGGTCTGGCTGTATAGAGAATCCATTGGAGACCCAATCCCTTGTAAATGCGCGATCCTGTCCTTTTTTCGTACACACCAATGCTTGGGGCCCATCATCCCTTCCCTCTTGTAGAATATACGTCCTCAAAACTTGCCCACTCCCTATATAGAAACGAAACAACCTAGCAGGAAGCTTCTTCTTCAAGGCTTGATCCGGATATGGAGCTGAGAATAAGAGATATTCTCTATCTAATCTTAAGCTGAATAATGGGTAGAAGCATAGGTTTAGTGCTAGGAAACCTAAAGAGATGTTGGATCTAGGTTTCAACAATGGAGTGAAAGTGTATTGATGTGGTGAACCACAAGAATTGTGAAATCTTCTTGATACAACCAGAACTTCAACACCGAGCTAGGCTTCTATGTGTGAAGGGTTATGCCTCAAATAACTCAAGAATAAGAAAGAAGAAACACTCTTCCGCATTTGATTTCTAGTTGGGATCTAATCCTCATTATAATCAATTTAAGTCCCTTATATATGAAGAGCCTTCAGTATGAAGTTTACTTATTACACAAATGGCCCAAAGAACCAACATATACCTAAGTTGGACCCCCAAAGAAAGTATTAAATACTTAGGAAAATAAATCGAAAGAAAATGAAGGCTTATTAGCGCAATGTCTTCATAAGGGATATGGTTTTCCCTTCCTTGTTTTCCTAGCTTGGCATGGATTATTTCCAAGCTGAACAATAAAGAACAAGAATAAGAAAGAAGAAAAACTCTTCTGCATATGATTTCTAGTTCAGATCTAATCCTCATTATAGTCTGTTTAAGTCCCTTATATATGAAGAGCCTTCAGTCTGAAGTTTACTTATTACACAAATGGCCCAAAGAACCAACATATACCTAAGTTGGACCCCCAAAGAAAGTATTAAATACTTAGGGAAATAAATCGAAAGGAAATGAAGACTTATTAGCGCAATGTCTTCATAAGGGATATGGTCTTCCCTTCCTTGCTTGCCAAGGTTCGCATAGATTATTTCCAATCTGAATAACTAGTGGAATGAAGTGTAGATATACTAGATCTTGCTGCCTCAATACAACCCCTCCGATAAACCTCATCGGACAAACCGAAGTAGGAAAAAGAGTAAAGTTTTTTCTGATGACTTAGGGGTGTCTTCACACTTGTGTGAAGGTGAAGACACAATGTCCTTGCTTTTAAAGTTGGTTAAATTCAAAGATATTCAAAGGTTATTTAGAAGCTCTCACATGATCCGGATGGCCGGGTGAGCTCGAGTTTGATCCTTGGATGTCTTCTTCATACTTCACGGCTAGTCGGCTTCTGGAGATGGTCAGACGTGGACTTCAATTAGGCTTAGGGTCTGGTTGTACAGAGAATCCAATGGAGACCCAATCCCTTGTAAATGCGCGTTCCCTTCCTTCTTTCGTGTGCGCTAAGGCTTGGGGCCCATCATCACTTTCCTCTTCTAAAATATTCGTCCTCAAAACTTGCCCACCCCCTATATAGAAATGAAACAACCTAGCAGGAAGCTCCTTCTTCAAGGCTTGATTCGGATATAGAGCTGAGAATTGGAGAGATTCTCTATCTAATCTTAAGCTGAATAATGGATAGAAGTGGAGGTTTAGTGCTAGGAAACCTAAAGAGATGCTTGATCTAGGTTCCAACAATGCAGTGAAGGTGTATTGATGTGGTGAACCACAAGAATTGTGAAAGCTTCTTGATACAACCAGAACTTCAACACCAAGCTAGGCTTCTATGTGTGAAGGGTTTTGGCTCGAATAAATCAAGAATAAGAAATAAGAAAAACTCTTCCACATTTGATTTCTAGTTCATATCTAATCCTCATTATAGTCTGTTTAAGTCCCTTATATATGAAGAGCCTTCAGTCTGAAGTTTACTTATTACACAAATGGCCCAAAGAACCAACATATACCTAAGTTAGGCCCCAAAGAAAGTATTAAATACTTAGGGAAATAAATCGAAAGAAAATAAAGACTTATTAGCGCAATGTCTTCATAAGGGATATGGTCTTCCCTTCCTTGTTTTCCTAGCTTGGCATGGATTATTTCCAAGCTGAACAATAAAGAACAAGAATAAGAAAAAAGAAAAACTCTTGTGCATATGATTTCTTTTGTGCATATGATTTCTTGTTCGTATCTAATCCTCATTATAGTCTGTTTAAGTCCCTTATATATGAAGAGCCTTCAGTCTGAAGTTGACTTATTACACAAATGGCCCAAAGAACCAACATATATCTAAGTTGGACCCCCAAAGAAAGTATTAAATACTTAGGGAAATAAATCGAAAGGAAATGAAGACTTATTAGCGCAATGTCTTCATAAGGGATATGGTCTTCCCTTCCTTGCTTGCCAAGGTTCGCATAGATTATTTCCAATCTGAATATCTAGTGGAATGAAGTGTAGATATACTAGATCTTGCTGCCTCAATACAACCCCTCCGATAAACCTCATCGGACAAACCAAAGTAGGAAAAAGAGTAAAGTTTTTTCTGATGACTTAGGGGTGTCTTCACACCTGTGTGAAGGTGAAGACACAATGTCCTTGCTTTTAAAGTTGGTTAAATTCAAAGATATTCAAAGGTTATTTAGAAGCTCTCACATGATCCAGATGGCCGGGTGAGCTCGAGTTTGATCCTTGGATGTCTTCTTCATACTTCACGGCTAGTCGGCTTCTGGAGATGGTCAGACGTGGACTCCAATTAGGCTTAGGGTCTGGTTGTACAGAGAATCCAATGGAGACCCAATCCCTTGTAAATGCGTGTCCCCTTCCTTCTTTCGTGTGCGCTAAGGCTTGGGGCCCATCATCACTTTCCTCTTCTAAAATATTCGTCCTCAAAACTTGCCCACCCCCTATATAGAAATGAAACAACCTAGCAGGAAGCTCCTTTTTCAAGGCTTGATTCGGATATAGAGCTGAGAATTGGAGAGATTCTCTATCTAATCTTAAGCTGAATAATGGATAGAAGTGGAGGTTTAGTGCTAGGAAACCTAAAGAGATGCTTGATCTAGGTTCCAACAATGCAGTGAAGGTGTATTGATGTGGTGAACCACAAGAATTGTGAAAGCTTCTTGATACAACCAGAACTTCAACACCGAGCTAGGCTTCTATGTGTGAAGGGTTTTGCCTCAAATAACTCAAGAATAAGAAAGAAGAAAAACTCTTCCGCATTTGATTTCTAGTTGAGATCTAATCCTCAGTATAGTCTGTTTAAGTCCCTTATATATGAAGAGCCTTCAGTATGAAGTTTACTTACTACACAAATGGTCTAAAGAACCAACATATACCTAAGTTGGACCCCCAAAGAAAGTAGTAAATACTTAGGGAAATAAATCGAAAGAAAATGAAGACTTATTAGCGCAATGTCTTCATAAGGGATATGGTCTTCCCTTCCTTATTTTCCTAGCTTGGCATGGATTATTTCCAAGCTGAACAATAAAGAACAAGAATAAGAGAGAAGCAAAACTCTTCTGCATATGATTTCTAGTTCAGATCTAATCCTCATTATAGTATGTTTAAGTCCCTTATATATGAAGAGCCTTCAGTCTGAAGTTTACTTATTACACAAATGGCCCAAAGAACCAACATATATCTAAGTTGGACCCCCAAAGAAAGTATTAAATACTTAGGGAAATAAATCGAAAGGAAATGAAGACTTATTAGCGCAATGTCTTCATAAGGGATATGGTCTTCCCTTCCTTGCTTTCCAAGCTTGGCATGGATTATTTCCAATCTGAATAACAAGTGGAATGAAGTGTAGATATACTAGATCTTGCTACCTCATTACAACTCCCACGGTATAGCTTATCGAACAACAAAAGTAGGAAAAAGAGTAAAGTTTCTTCTAATGACTTAGGGGTGTCTTCACACTTGTGTGAGGGTGAAGACACAATGTCCTTACTTCCCAAAGCTGGTTCAAGTCAAAGAGATTCAAAGGTTGTTTAGAAGCTCTCACATGATCCGGATGGCCGGGTGAGCTCTAGCTTGATACTTGGATGTCTTCTTCATACTTCACGGCTAGTCGGCTTTTGGATATGGTCAGACGTGAACTCCGATTAGGCTTAGGGTCTGGCTGTATAGAGAATCCAATGGAGACCCAATCCTTTGTAAATGTGCGCTCCTGTCCTTCTTACGTACACACCAGGGCTTGGGGCCCATCATCCCTTCCCTCTTCTAAAATATTCGTCCTCAAAACTTGCCCACCCCCTATATAGAAACGAAACAACCTAGCAGGAAGCTTCTTCTTCAAGGCTTGATCTTGATATGGAGCTGAGAATTAGAGAGATTCTCTATCTAATCTTCAGCTGAATA
Source organism: Cardamine chenopodiifolia (assembly GCA_963922655.1). Classification (NCBI taxonomy): domain Eukaryota; kingdom Viridiplantae; phylum Streptophyta; class Magnoliopsida; order Brassicales; family Brassicaceae; genus Cardamine; species Cardamine chenopodiifolia. Next base: position 7,076,472 of record OZ000486.1, on the reverse strand, counting down.
ATGGGTAGAAGCATAGGTTTAGTGCTAGGAAACCTAAAGAGATGTTGGATCTAGGTTTCAACAATGGAGTGAAGGTGTATTGTTGTGGTGAACCACAAGAATTGTGAAATCTTCTTGATACAACCAGAACTTCAACACCGAGCTAGGCTTCTATGTGTGAAGGGTTTTGGCTCAAATAACTCAAGAATAAGAAAGAAGAAAAACTCTTCCGCATTTGATTTCCAGTTGAGATCTAATCCTCAGTATAGTCTATTTAAGTCCCTTATATATGAAGAGCCTTCAGTCTGAAGTTTACTTATTACACAAATGGCGCAAAGAACCAACATATACCTAAGTTGGACCCCCAAAGAAAGTATTAAATACTTATGGAAATAAATCGAAAGAAAATGAAGACTTATTAGCGCAATGTCTTCATAAGGGATATGGTCTTCCCTTCCTTCCTTTCCAAGTTTGGCAGAGATATTCAAACACATCTCCTTCCTTTTCACACTCCCCGAGACATCCCTTCACCTTTTAGAAGACTTCTTAATGGGTTTGGATATGTTTAATAAGGCCTCTTCTCTTCTTTTGGTCTTATGCTAATGTATTCTCTCATTATTCAACACTCCCCCTCATCCTTAACCGTAGAGAAACCAAAGGTTAAGCTTGGAACCATGATGACCCACCTCATTAAAAACCTTAGTATGGAAAACCTCATGGGACAAAACCATACTAAGGGAAAAAGAGTGTGGACGCCATGGCTAAGGAAATCATGGCCGAGACATATCTAAGAGTCCAAGCTTTGAATGGATGAACTCACACACTTTTAAACTCGCTGCCTTGGTAAAAATGTCTGCCAATTGTTCTGAACTCCTTGTAAAGTATGGAAGAATGACCCTTTTTTCCACCATCTCTCGCACCTTGTGACAATCCACTTCAATATGCTTTGTCCTCTCATGGAACACTGAGTTGGACGCAATGTGAATAACAGCTTGGTTGTCACAATGCATTGTGATTGGATCTGGCGATTCAATGCCCAAATCCTTGAGAAGAGCTTTCAGCCATGTTAGCTCATTTGTGAGCTTCCTCATTGCTCTATACTCAGCTTCAGCACTTGAACATGACACAACCTTTTGTTTCTTGCTCTTCCAAGTGACCAGGTTACCTCCAATGAATGTGCAATACCCAATGGTGGATCTTCTATCCGTTGTGCTTTTGTTACAACCCATCCAAATGCCTTGACCTGGAGCTCCTTTGAGATATTTGAGAATCCGATCCACCATGCTTGCATATGTTGACTCACATGGTTCACAGCAAAACACAAATCAGGACGAGTTATGGTAAGATAAATCAACTTACCAACCATTCTCCGATATTGCTTGACATCTTCAAAAGGTTTATCTTCAAGCTCCCCCTCTCGTATGACTTTGTATCCTTCTTCTAAGGGAGTCTTTGCTGGTTTGGCTCCTAGCTTTCCTGCCCCAGCCAATAGATCAAGAGTGTACTTCCTTTGGGATAAGAAGAGTCCTTCATTGGAGCTATAGACTTCAATCCCTAGAAAATATTTCAACTCTCCAAGATCTTTAATATCAAATACAGATTTTAAATATGCTTTTGTATCTTTAATACCTACCTTGTCATTCCCAGAGATGATAATATCATCCACATAAATGAGAATGACTACAATACCTTCTTGGCTTTGCAAGGTGAAAAGTGTATGATCTGCCTCGGACTTCTTGAAGCCTTTACTCTTGAGTGTTGTACTCAACTTGTGGTACCATGCTCGAGGAGATTGCTTCAGTCCATAGATTGCTTTCTTGAGTCTCACCACCTTTCCTGGTGCAATTGAGTCCTCCAAGCCTGGTGGTGGAGTCATGTAGACTTCATCCTCTAGTTCCCCTTGCAAGAATGCATTCTTGACGTCCATCTGCCAAAGATCCCATTCCAAGTTAGTAGCTAAGGATAAAATAACTCTTACCGTATGAAGTTTTGCCACAGGTGCAAATGTGTCAAGGTAGTCCTCTCCATAGGTTTGAGTGAATCCTCTAGCCACCAGCCTAGCCTTGTAATGCTCTATTTCTCCATCACTTCTATACTTGATAGTGAAGATCCATCTAGAGCTTACGGCCTTCTTCCCTTTTGGCAGTTCAGCTTCATCCCAAGTGTGGTTGATTTCCATAGCTTTCTTTTCTTCACCAACAGTATCTCTCCATACTTTAAGCTCCTTGGCTTCTTCATAGGTTGTTGGAATCTCAGCTTCATCCAACTTGCCCATGTAGGCTTGATGTTCCAATGGGAAATAAGCTAGAGTGCAAAAAGCTTGAATGGGATGAGCAACTGCCTTGTTGTTGTAGTACACTCGGGTTTGCTTCCAATGTTCTGGTCCAAACCTTTGTCTTGTACTTCTCCTTAAACCCTCTTCTTGATCTTGAACTTGAGGTTCTGGCCCTTCAAAGTCAGAATCTGAGGTTTGAGCTTCTTCTTGACTTTCCGGACTCCCTTCACTTTGATCATGAACCGCTTCATTGCGAACTTCTGATTCATTTTGATCATGAATTGTTGAGTCTTGTTGAGCCACTACTGGATCCTCTTGTTTATTGCCTCCCTCAGGATCAAAGGGTATAGTTTCTTCATTTGATTGAGATGTGCTTGTACTAGCTTCTGGCTGATGTAATCCAAGGTTCTCCAAGATTTTTCTCAAATTGCTAGCTCGGTCCGATGATGAGGATGATAGATTCTCCAATTCTTTCCAGTTCTTCTCATCATAGAACCCTTTCGTTTCAACAAACTTCACGTCCCTTGAGACTAGAATCTTCCTTGTTTCCGGAGCAAAGCATTTGTAACCTTTTTGTGTTGTGGAGTATCCAATGAACATGCTCTTCACACTTTTAGCTTCCAAATTGTTTCTTTGTTCTCCTGGGATTAATATAAAACAAACACACCCAAACACACGTAAGTCGTTAAATGCAGGTTTATAGTTGTTTAATACCTCAAATGGAGAGTGATCATCCAAATTTTTTGTTGGCATTCGGTTGATCAAATAGCATGCTGAAACCACAACATCTCCCCAAAATCTCTTGGGAACACTTGTGTGGAACATCATAGACCGGGCCACTTCCATTAAGTGCCTATTCTTTCTTTCAGCAACTCCATTTTGCTGAGGAGTGTATGGGCAGCTGGTTTGATGGACTATCCCATGGTGTGCTAAGTGTTGTTTGAAGGCATGGCTTGTGTACTCTCCACTATTATCTGATCTAAAAAATTTAATCTTGGCAGTATAATGGTTAGTCACATATGCTTGAAAATTTCTAAACGCTTCTAGAACTCTATCTTTGGATGGAAGAAGTGTTAGCCATGTATATTTTGATTTTTCATCTATGAAGGTGACAAAGTATTTATGATGTTCTCTAGATTCACATGGTGAGGTCCAAACATCAGAATGAATTAAATCAAAACACTTTTCGTAGATAGTTGGAGACTTGGAAAACACAGATTTACAATGTTCGCCAAGTATACAAGCTTCACATTCATCATTTTTGAAAGAAATCCTAGGCAACAATAGTTCTAATGCTCTAGAGTGCAGATGACCTAGCCTAGCATGCCAAATTGAGTTACTAACATTAGAAACATTCAAACTAAAACTACAAAATAAATTGGAGTCCAGCTTGTTATTTTCAAGAACATACAGCTCCTCCTTTGCTACTCCTTTTCCGAGTAGTTTCATGTTCTCAATATCATGAAAGTGTACATCATTAGGACCAAATATAGCATAACAATTCAAATCAGATGTAACTTTCTTTACGGATAACAAATTTGAAGTAAACTTAGGCATGTAGAAAGCGTTTGAATCTTTTCCAAATAACCTAAGATTTCCTACTCCATCAATTGGAATACTATCTCCATTTGCTATAATGACATTACCTACAGCCGGTTTTATGTTATTCATTAGATGTGCATCACTTATCATATGATGTGATGCACCAGAATCTACAATCAAAGGCTTTGAAATGTTTTGAGCATGAAGAGAGTTTCCAGAAACCATACCAGACCTACCAGCCTCTTTCAAGGCTTTGATGAGAGCTTCCAAATCTGATTTCCTCACAAATTCAGATTCTTGTTGATATGGCACCAAAGCTCTCATTTCTCCTACTTCAGCCCTCTTGGATGTCCCAGCCTGATTCCCAGCCACTTCTTGGGAGACATTAGCTCTTGGTTCCTTCCACAGCTTGGTTTTAGATGAGGATGGAGCTTCCAACATTTTTCCTTTGTGTGCCCCTCTTTCTTGCAATGCTCACAGATTACATTTGATCCCACTTTCTTGTTCTGGTTTGATCCCAACGGTTTGTAAAATCCTTTGTTGGCGTCACCCAGCTCTACTTTGTTAGCCATAACCAGCTTGCCCTTTCCCCCAAATAGACCATGAGATCCTTGCTCCTTTTGTATCTTGGAGCACACTTCATCTAAGCTGGGGAGATTGTCTGCCCTAAGGAGGTGCTTAATGAGATCCTTGTAAGTTGGATTTAAGGTCAATAGCAGACCAAAGACCTTGTCTTGTTCGCGCCTCTCATTTAACACCAAAGGATCAATCGTGCTTGGCCTTAACATTTCTAGTTCAGCCCACAATGATCTGAATTTGCCAAAGTGCTTGTAAACTCCAAATCTTCTTGGCTTAGATCATTGATAGCCTTCTTGACTTCATAGATTCTGCTCAAGTTTGAAGTATTCCCATACACGGTTTGAAGAGTATCCCACAATTCTTTTGCATTTTCACAGTAGGAGTAGGCTTCAAGGATGGATGCTTCAAGAGAGTTTTGGATGATTCCGAGCACCATTTGGTCCTCTTGGAACCACTTATCTTCATAATTACCGGTGGCTTCTTCTCCATATTTTGGATCTTGTCCTTTCAAGACATGGCTCCAAAGCCCACGACCACATAGAGTTGTTCTTATCATTCTTGACCACAGCAAATAGTTGACACCCTTCAAGATGACTGGAATAACAATTGGTTTAGAATTTTCCATGGTGTTTCAAGATTTATTCACCGGATAATTCTATTAACCAGAGGATTAAGAGATTTTCTCAAGAAAATATTAGAGAAACTTCAAGAAATACACTTTTTCAGCCTTTTCACAACTCAAGAGTCAATGACTTTGAGGACTAAGTCTCAGAGTGAACAAGGATTGACAAAGAGTATTCCTAGAATTTTAGAGTGAAAAAGAATATTTTAGAGAACCTTCAAGAAATACACTTTTTCAGCCTTTTCACAACTCAAGAGTCAATGACTTTGAGGACTAAGTCTCAGAGTGAAAAAGGATTGACAAAGAGTATTCCCAGAATTTTAAAGGAAGAGATTTGAAAATGGGATAACAAGAGCTTGATTTAGTTAAGAACCTTGCTCTGATACCATGTTGAATTTGCGGAATAGAAGATTAGAGAGTTTGAGAGTGCTTGAAAGAGAAACAATAGAATGAGAGATAAAGAGAAGTTTCCATTAGAATTAATTAAGTGTTACAAAGGGTGTACAACATGTATATATAGAGGAGAGCCACGAAATTAGGAGGTGAAGAAGGGTTTCACAACATTAAAATTCCCTCCAATCTCTTATTTGATATTCAAATACATCTCCTTCCTTTTCACACTCCCCGAGACACCCACTTGTGCACCCAAAGTCTTCACCTTCTAGAAGACTTCTTAATGGGTTTGCATATGTTGAATAAGGCCTCTTCTCTTCTTTTGGTCTTAACCTAATATTAATAAAGCTTATCATCAAGGGAGCTTAGGGAAGATGGTTGGATTTGGGTGTCCGTACAAGTCCGTACGGATCCGTACAAGTCCGTACAAGTCCATACGGATCCGTACAAGGCCGTACAAGACCGTACAACCTTAGCGAGCCTCCGGAACATTTGAGGAAGCCTTCGAGAGTCTTCTAGAAGCTTGGAAACGTTTGGACCATGCACTAAGCCACTTGAGTGTCCAGGTGCATTGGCACCTTGTCCTTGGTCTTCCTTCTTATCCATTTGGTCAAGGAAGGGGCTGGAAACAGGCTGGCATGGTCAAGGACGCCCAAAGACTACACTCCTATTGGCTGGTTCAAATTAAAGTTAAACCTAGGTTCCCTTGTAATTCTCCTATAAATATGCTATGTATTTCACAAAGATCAATAAGAAATTCTTCTCTAATATTCTACTATGGTGTTTCTTCTAGTTTATCTCAAAAGCTCTCATTTATAATCTCTAAAATCTAACATGGTATCAGAGCATTGATCTTGCTCCTATCTATTCTACTTTATTCTTGGTTATTCTCCATCATTCTCCATCATTTCTCCATCATTTCTCCATCAGTTCTCCATCAGTTCTTGTCATTTCTACTCATTCTCCATGTTTTTCTTCTTTATTTTCTCCTTTCTCACGCTGCTAGCTTCATTTCTCTTTGAGAGAAATTCCTCAAATCCATTGGTGCTGTACGGATCCGTATGGACTTGTACGGATTTGTACGGATCCGTACGGACTTGTACGGACACCCAAATCCAACCATCTTCCCTAAGCTCCCTTGATGATAAGTTTAAAACTATTTGACAAAGAATCTCAAGCTTTCTACATGCCATCTTTCACTTCGAATCTTGTATCGGTTAAGAGAGCTACTATTGATCTTTATGCTTATGCTATCTTTGGGCCTAATAGTTTCCATTTTCAGGATATTAAAACCGGAAGGGTTCTTGGAGAAGGAAACACAAAAGGAGACTTATACATCTTAGAAGATTCTTCAAGCAATCCTACTTTATCAAGTTTTAATTCATGCATAGCTAGTAGTTCTAATGCAATATGGCACGCTAGATTGGGACATCCTCACTCGCGTGCCTTGGAAATAATATTGCCTAATATTTCGTTTAATAACTCGGTTTGTGAGTCTTGTATTTTAGGAAAACATTGTAAAAGTGTATTTCCTAAGTCCTCTACCATATATATGAAAAATGTTTTGATTTGGTCCACTCGGATGTATGGACTTCCCCATGTTTATCAAGAGATAATAATAAGTATTTTGTGACATTCATTGATGAAAAGTCGAAATACACTTGGATCACCTTAATGCCATCTAAAGATAGAGTATTTGACGCTTTCATTAATTTTCAGACCTACATTACTAATCAATTCAAAACAAATGTTAAGGTACTTCGAACGGATAATGGAGGGGAATATACAAGCCACAAATTCAAAGAACACCTAGCTAAGCATGGAATAATCCACCAAACGAGCTGCCCATACACACCTCAACAAAATGGTGTAGCTGAAAGAAAGAATAGACATCTCATGGAAGTAGCTAGAGCTATGATGTTCCATTCCAACTTGCCAAGAAACTTCTGGGGAGATGCAGTCATGACGGCTTGCTATCTTATCAACCGAATTCCAACAAGAGTCCTAAAGGACGTCTCTCCCTTTGAAGTTTTAAATCACAATAAACCCTATATCAATCACTTACGAGTTCTTGGGTGTTTGTGTTTTGTATTTGTCCCAGGTACTCAGAGGGACAAACTAGAAGCCAAAAGCACAAGATGTGTATTCATAGGCTATTCTACCACTCAAAAGGGGTATAAGTGCTATGACCCCATCCGGAAGTGTACCCTGGTTTCAAGAGACGTGAAGTTCATAGAAAACCAAGGGTACTTTGACAAGAAACAAAATTGGGATAGCGTTAAAGACCTAGCCCGTTCTCCTTCAGATAGAACTGCCAGCTTAGAGTTCTTACTCAATCATTTGGGAAATCCGGCTCCAAGAGACTCTCATCAAGAGCAACCAGATCATCAGCCACAAGAAGGACCAAATTCTGAAAATAACAGTGAAGAAGAAGCAAACAACTTGGATAATGGTAATCAAGACCAAGCTCATCATGAAGAAGAATCCACTAGAGGAATGGAGCCAATTGTTAGTCAAGACCATGAGAGTGAACAAATTAGTGCTCCTCAGCTTAGAAGAAGTACAAGGCTGAAGTATGGACCAGATCATTGGAAACAAACAAGGGTCTATTACAACAGCCAAGCCTTGGCTCATCCTCTCCAAGCGGTTTGTTCTCTTGCCCTCTTGCCATCAGAACACAAAGCATTCCTTGGAAAGATTGATCAACACCAAATTCCGAGCTCCTATGAAGAAGCAAAAGAACACAAAGAATGGTTAGCTGCTGTGGATGCTGAGATAGGGGCAATGGATAAGAATCATACTTGGGATGAAACTGAGCTTCCAAAGGGAAAGAAGGCAGTAAGTTCCAAGTGGGTATTTACAATCAAATATCAATCTAATGGGGAGATTGAGCTGTACAAAGCCAGATTGGTAGCCAGAGGGTTCACCCAGACATATGGAGCTGATTATACCGATACTTTTGCGCCAGTGGCAAAGCTTCACACAGTTAGGGTCATCTTGTCCTTAGCCACAAATCTATCATGGGATCTATGGCAAATGGACGTGAAGAACGCCTTTCTTAAGGAGAATTGGAAGAAGAAGTGTACATGACTCCACCACCTGGATTAGAACACTCAATCAGCCCCGGAAAAGTCCTAAGGTTAAGAAAGGCAATTTATGGTCTAAAGCAATCACCAAGAGCCTGGTATCATAAACTGAGTTTCACTCTTGTTGCTCGAGGATTTAGCCGGTCAGAAGCCGACCATACCTTGTTCACTCACCAGAGCTCCCGTGGGCTTATTGTGGTATTGGTTTATGTGGATGACTTGATCATCTCAGGTAGTGATCAAGTTGGGATTCAAGAAACCAAATCCTTCCTTAAGTCTGTTTTTGATATCAAGGACTTGGGAGAGCTTAAGTATTTCCTAGGGATAGAGATATGCCGATCCTCGGAAGGCCTATTTCTATCACAAAGGAAATATTCTCTTGATTTATTGCAGGAAACAAGAAAGCTAGGATCCAAACCAGCTAAGACCCCACTTGAAGATGGCTACAAGGTCAAGAGAAAGGGGGAGAAAGAAGATGATCCGCTTGACAAGCCATTTGAAGACCCAGCACAATATCGGCGCCTAGTTGGTAAGCTCATCTATTTGACTATTACACGACCTGACTTATGTTTTGCTGTGAATCAGGTTAGCCAACATATGAAGGAACCAACCGTGCATCATTGGAACATGGTGGAAAGAATATTGAGATACATCAAAGGTTCACCTGGCCAAGGAATTTGGATGGGGAAGAATGGCAACACTGAGATAGTTGGATACTGCGATGCGGACTATGCGGGAGACACTATGGATAGGAAGTCTACAACTGGCTACTGTACTTTCATTGGAGGCAATCTAGTAACTTGGAAGTCTAAGAAGCAGAAGGTTGTGTCATGCTCAAGTGCGGAGTCAGAATATAGAGCAATGAGGAAGCTGACAAATGAATTAGTTTGGTTGAAGGCTCTTCTCAAGGATCTTGGCATAGAAACTTCAAGTCCCATCACAATGCATTGTGACAATCAGGCAGCCATTCATATAGCAACCAATCCAGTATTTCACGAGAGGACCAAGCACATTGAGATTGACTGCCACAAAGTTAGAGAGAAGATCATAGAAGGAGTGATACTTCCATGTTACACCAAGAGTGAAGACCAGTTGGCTGACATCTTCACCAAGGCTGCTAGCCTCAAAGTTTGCAACCACATCCACAGCAAACTTGGGTTAGTAGACCTTACTCATCCTTGATAATACTTGCCTGTTCTGGGAAGACCACACTCTTTTTCCCTTACCAAGGTTTTGTCCCACTGGGTTTTCCTTGGTAAGGTTTTTAATGAGGTGGTAGTCCCGGTTCCCAAACTTAGCCTTCATTCCAACACTCCGGCTAAGTTTGAGGGGGAGTATTAATCAAGCTTATCATCAAGGGAGCTTAGGGAAGATGGTTGGATTTGGGTGTCCGTACAAGTCCGTACGGATCCGTACAAGTCCGTACAAGTCCATACGGATCCGTACAAGGCCGTACAAGACCGTACAACCTTAGCGAGCCTCCGGAACATTTGAGGAAGCCTTCGAGAGTCTTCTAGAAGCTTGGAAACGTTTGGACCATGCACCAAGCCAGTTGAGTGTCCAGGTGCATTGGCACCTTGTCCTTGGTCTTCCTTCTTATCCATTTGGTCAAGGAAGGGGCTGGAAACAGGCTGGCATGGTCAAGGACGCCCAAAGACTACACTCCTATTGGCTGGTTCAAATTAAAGTTAAACCTAGGTTCCCTTGTAATTCTCCTATAAATATGCTATGTATTTCACAAAGATCAATAAGAAATTCTTCTCTAATATTCTACTATGGTGTTTCTTCTAGTTTATCTCAAAAGCTCTCATTTATAATCTCTAAAATCTAACACCTAATGTATTCTCTCATTAGTCAACAGAATGAAGTGTAGATATACTAGATCTTGTTGCCTCATTACAACTCCCACGGTATAGCTTATCGGACAAACAAAAGTAGGAAAAAGAGTAAAGTTTCTTCTAATGACTTAGGGGTGTCTTCACACTTGTGTGAGGGTGAAGACACAATATCCTTACTTCCCAACGCTGGTTCAAGTCAAAGAGATTAAAAGGTTGTTTAGAAGCTCTCATATGATCCGGATTGCCGGGTGAGCTCGAGCTTGATACTTGGATGTCTTCTTCATACTACACGGCTAGTCGGCTTCTGGAGATGGTCAGACGTGAACTCCAATTAGGCTTAGGGTCTGGCTGTATAGAGAATCCAATGGAGACCCAATCCCTTGTAAATGCGCGCTCCTGTCCTTCTTTCATACACACCAAGGCTTGGGGCCCATCATCCCTTCCCTCTTCTAGAATATTCGTCCTCAAAACTTTCCCACCCCCTATATAGAAACGAAACAACCTAGCAGGAAGCTTCTTCTTCAAGGCTTGATCCGGATATGGTGCTGAGAATTAGAGAGATTCTCTATCTAATCTTAAGCTGAATAATGGGTAGAAGCTAAGGTTTAGTGCTAGGAAACCTAAAGAAATGTTGGATCTAGGTTTCAACAATGGAGTGAAGGTGTATTGATGTGGTGAACCACAAGAATTGTGAAATCTTCTTGATACAACCAGAACTTCAACACCGAGTTAGACTTCTATGTGTGAAGGGTTTTGGCTCGAATAAATCAATAATAAGAAAGAAGAAAAACTCTTCCACATTTGATTTCTAGTTCAGTTTTAATCCTCATTATAGTCTGTTTAAGTCCCATATATATGAAGAGCCTTCAGTCTGAAGTTTACTTATTACACAAATGGCCCAAAGAACCAACATATACCTAAGTTAGACCCCAAAGAAAGTATTAAATACTTAGGGAAATAAATCGAAAGAAAATGAAGACTTATTAGCGCAATGTCTTCATAAGGGATATGGTCTTCCTTTCCTTGTTTTCCTAGCTTGGCATGGATTATTTCCAAGCTGAACAATAAAGAACAAGAATAAGAAAGAAGAAAAACTCTTCTGCATATGATTTCTAGTTCAGATCTAATCCCCATTATAGTCTGTTTAAGTCCCTTATATATGAAGAGCCTTCAGTCTGAAGTTCACTTATTACATAAATGGCCAAAAGAACCAACATATACCTAAGTTGGACCCCCAAAGAAAGTATTAAATACTTAGGGAAATAAATCGAAAGGAAATGAAGACTTATTAGCGCAATGTCTTCATAAGGGATATGGTCTTCCCTTCCTTGCTTGCCAAGCTTCGCATGGATTATTTCCAATCTGAATAACAAGTGGAATGAAGTGTAGATATACTAGATCTTGCTGCCTCATTACAACCCCTCCGATAAACCTCATCGGACAAACCGAAGTTGGAAAAAGAGTAAAGTTTTTTCTAATGACTTAGGGGTGTCTTCACACTTGTGTGATGGTGAAGACACAATGTCCTTGCTTTTAAAGCTGGTTAAAGTCAAAGAGATTCAAAGGTTATTTAGAAGCTCTCACATGATCCGGATGGCCGGGTGAGCTCGAGCTTGATCCTTGGATGTCTTCTTCATACTTCACGGCTAGTCGGCTTCTGGAGATGGTCAGACATGGACTCCAATTAGGCTTAGGGTCTGGCTGTATAGAGAATCCAATAGAGACTTAATCCTTTGTAAATGCGCGCTCTTGTCCTTCTTTCGTACACATCAGGGCTTGGGGCCCATCATCCCTTCACTCTTCTAAAATATTCGTCCTCAAAACTTGCCCACCCCCTATATAGAAATGAAACAACCTAGCATGAAGCTTCTTCTTCAAGGCTTGATCCGGATATGGAGCTCAGAATTAGACAGATACTCTATCTAATCTTAAGCTAAACAATGGGTAGAAGCATAGGTTTAGTGCTAGGAAACCTAAAGAAATGTTGGATCTAGGTTTCAACAATGGAGTTAAGGTGTATTGATGTGGTGAACCACAAGAATTGTGAAATCTTCTTGATACAACCAGAACTTCAACACCGAGCTAGGCTTCTATGTGTGAAGGGTTTTGGCTCAAATAACTCAAGAATAAGAAAGAAGAAAAACTCTTCCGCATTTGATTTCTAGTTGAGATCTAATCCTCAGTATAGTCTGTTTAAGTCCCTTATATATGAAGAGCCTTCAGTATGAAGTTTACTTATTACACAAATGGCCCAAAGAACCAACATATACCTAAGTTGGACCCCCAAAGAAAGTATTAAATACGTGGGGAAATAAATCGAAAGAAAATGAAGACTTATTAGCGCAATGTCTTCATCAGGGATATGGTCTTCCCTTCCTTCCTTGCCAATCTTGGCATGGATTATTTCCAATCTGAATAACAAGTGGAATGAATTGTAGATATACTAGATCTTGCTGCCTCATTACAACACCTCCGATACACTTCATCGGACAAACCGAAGTAGGAAAAAGAGTAAAGTTCCTTCTAATGACTTAGGGGTGTCTTCACACAAGTGTGAAGGTGAAGACACAATGTCCTTGCTTTTAAAGCTGGTTTAAGTCAACGAGATTCAAAGGTTATTTAGAAGCTCTCACATGATCCGGATGGCCGGGTGAGCTCGAGCTTGATCCTTGGATGTCTTCTTCATACTTCACGGCTAGTCGGCTTCTGGAGATGGTCAGACGTGGACTCCAATTAGGCTTAGGGTCTGGCTGTACAGAGAATCCAATGGAGACCCAATCCCTTGTAAATGCGCGTTCCCTTCCTTCTTTCGTGTGCGCTATGGCTTGGGGCCCATCATCCCTTCCCTCTTCTAAAATATTCGTCCTCAAAACTTGCCCACCCCCTATATAGAAATGAAACAACCTAGCAGGAAGCTCCTTCTTCAAGGCTTGATCCGGATATGGAGCTGAGAATTGGAGAGATTCTCTATCTAATCTTAAGCTGAATAATGGATAGAAGTGGAGGTTTAGTGCTAGGAAACCTAAAGAGATGCTCTATCTAGGTTCCAACAATGGAGTGAAGGTGTATTGATGTGGTGAACCACAAGAATTGTGAAAGCTTCTTGATACAACCAGAACTTCAACACCGAGCTAGGCTTCTATGTGTGAAGGGTTTTGGCTCGAATAAATCAAGAATAAGAAAGAAGAAAAACTCTTCCACATTTGATTTCTAGTTCAGATCTAATCCTCATTATAGTCTGTTTAAGTCCCTTATATATGAAGAGCCTTCAGTCTGAAGTTTACTTATTACACAAATGGCCCAAAGAACAAACATATACCTAAGTTAGACCCCAAAGAAAGTATTAAATACTTAGGAAAATAAATCGAAAGAAAACGAAGACTTATTAGCGCAATGTCTTCATAAGGGATATGGTCTTCCCTTCCTTGTTTTCCTAGCTTGGCATGGATTATTTCCAAGTTGAACAATAAAGAACAAGAATAAGAAAGAAGAAAAATTCTTCTGCATATGATTTCTAGTTCAGATCTAATCCTCATTATAGTCTTTTTAAGTCCCTTATATATGAAGAGCCTTCAGTCTGAAGTTTACTTATTACACAAATGGCCCAAAGAACCAACATATACATAAGTTGGACCCCAAAGAAAGTATTAAATACTTAGGGAAATAAATCGAAAGAAAATGAAGACTTATTAGCGCAATGTCTTCATAAGGGATATGCTCTTCCTTTCCTTGTTTTCCTAGCTTTGCATGGATGATTTCCAAGCTGAACAAGAACGAACAAGAATAACAAAGAAGAAAAACTCTTCGACATTTGATGTCTAGTTCAGATATAATCCTCATTATAATCTGTTTAAGTCCCTTATATATGAAGAGCCTTCAATATGAAGTGTACTTATTACACAAATGTCCCAAAGAACCAACATATACCTAAGTTGGACCCCCAAAGAAAGTATTAAATACTTAGGAAAATAAATCGAAAGAAAATGAAGACTTATTAGCGCAATGTCTTCATAAAGGATATGGTCTTCCCTTCCTTGTTTTCCTAGCTTGGCATGGATTATTTCCAAGCTGAACAATAAAGAACAAGAATAAGAAAGAAGAAAAATTCTTCTACATATGATTTCTAGTTCAGATCTAATCCTCATTATAGTCTGGTTAAGTCCCTTATATATGAAGAGCCTTCAGTCTGAAGTTTACTTATTACACAAATGGCCCAAAGAACCAACATATACATAAGTTGGACCCCAAAGAACCAACATATACATAAGTTGGACCCCAAAGAACGTATTAAATACTTAGGGAAATAAATCGAAAGAAAATGAAGACTTATTAGCGCAATGTCTTCATAAGGGATATGGTCTTCCCTTTCTTGTTTTCCTAGCTTGGCATGGATTATTTCCAAGCTGAACAATAAAGAACAAGAATAAGAAAGAAGAAAAATTCTTCTACATATGATTTCTAGTTCAGATCTAATCCTCATTATAGTCTGGTTAAGTCCCTTATATATGAAGAGCCTTCAGTCTGAAGTTTACTTATTACCCAAATGGCCCAAAGAACCAACATATAAATAAGTTGGACCCCAAAGAACTTATTAAATACTTAGGAAAATAAATCGAAAGAAAATGAAGACTTATTAGCGCAATGTCGTCATAAGCGATATGGTCTTCCCTTCCTTGTTTTCCTAGCTTGGCATGGATTATTTCAAAGCTGAACAAGAAAGACCAAGAATAACAAAGATGAAAAACTCTTCGACATTTGATGTCTAGTTCAGATCAAATCCTCATTATAGTCTGTTTAAGTTCCTTATATATGAAGAGCCTTCAATCTGAAGTTTACTTACTACACAAATGGCCCAAAGAACCAACATATACATAAGTAGGACCCCAAAGAAGGTATTAAATACTTAGAGAAATAAATCAAAAGAAAATGAAGACTTATTAGCGCAATGTCTTCATAAGGGATATTGTTAGATTTTAGAGATTATAAATGAGAGATTTTGAGATAAATTAGAAGGAAAACCATAGTAGAACATTAGAGAAGAATTTCTTATTGATCTTTGTGAATTACATAGCATATTTATAGGAGAATTACAAGGGAACCTAGGTTTAACTTTAATTTGAACCAGCCAATAGGAGAGTAGTCTTGGGAGCGCCCTTGACCATGCCAGCCTGTTCCAGCCTGGTTCCAGCCCCTTCCTGTTAGATTTTAGAGATTATAAATGAGAGCTTTTTAGATAAACTAGAAGAAACACCATAGTAGAATATTAGAGAAGAATTTCCTATTGATCTTTGTGAAATACATAGCATATTTATAGGAGAATTACAAGGGAACCTAGGTTTAACTTTAATTTGAAACAGCCAATAGGAGTGTAGTCTTTGGGCGTCCTTGACCATGCCAGCCTGATTCCAGCCCCTTCCTTGACCAAATGGATAAGAAGGAAGACCAAGGACAAGGTGCCAATGCACCTGGACACTCAACTGGCTTGGTGCATGGTCCAAACGTTTCCAAGCTTCTAGAAGACTGTCGAAGGCTTCCTCAAATGTTCCGGAGGCTCGCTAAGGTTGTACGGTCTTGTACGGCCTTGTACGGATCCGTACGGACTTGTACGGACTTGTACGGATCCGTACGGACACCCAAATCCAACCATCTTCCCTAAGCTCCCTTGATGATAAGCTTGATTAATACTCCCCCTCAAACTTAGCCGGAGTGTTGGAATGAAGGCTAAGTTTGGGAACCGGGACTACCACCTCATTAAAAACCTTACCAAGGAAAACCCAGTGGGACAAAACCTTGGTAAGGGAAAAAGAGTGTGGTCTTCCCGGAACAGGCAAGTATTATCAAGGATGAGTAAGGTCTACTAACCCAAGTTTGCTTGGTCCTCTCGTGAAATACTGGATTGGTTGCTATATGAATGGCTGCCTGATTGTCACAATGCATTGTGATGGGACTTGAAGTTTCTATGCCAAGATCCTTGAGAAGAGCCTTCAACCAAACTAATTCATTTGTCAGCTTCCTCATTGCTCTATATTCTGACTCCGCACTTGAGCATGACACAACCTTCTGCTTCTTAGACTTCCAAGTTACTAGATTGCCTCCAATGAAAGTACAGTAGCCAGTTGTAGACTTCCTATCCATAGTGTCTCCCGCATAGTCCGCATCGCAGTATCCAACTATCTTAGTGTTGCCATTCTTCCCCATCCAAATTCCTTGGCCAGGTGAACCTTTGATGTATCTCAATATTCTTTCCACCATGTTCCAATGATGCACGGTTGGTTCCTTCATATGTTGGCTAACCTGATTCACAGCAAAACATAAGTCAGGCCGTGTAATAGTCAAATAGATGAGCTTACCAACTAGGCGCCGATATTGTGCTGGGTCTTCAAATGGCTTGTCAAGCGGATCATCTTCTTTCTCCCCCTTTCTCTTGACCTTGTAGCCATCTTCAAGTGGGGTCTTAGCTGGTTTGGATCCTAGCTTTCTTGTCTCCTGCAATAAATCAAGAGAATATTTCCTTTGTGATAGAAATAGGCCTTCCGAGGATCGACATATCTCTATCCCTAGGAAATACTTAAGCTCTCCCAAGTCCTTGATATCAAAAACAGACTTAAGGAAGGATTTGGTTTCTTGAATCCCAACTTGATCACTACCTGAGATGATCAAGTCATCCACATAAACCAATACCACAATAAGCCCACGGGAGCTCTGGTGAGTGAACAAGGTATGGTCGGCTTCTGACCGGCTAAATCCTCGAGCAACAAGAGTGAAGCTCAGTTTATGATACCAGGCCCTTGGTGATTGCTTTAGACCATAAATTGCCTTTCTTAACCTTAGGACTTTTCCGGGGCTGATTGAGTGTTCTAATCCAGGTGGTGGAGTCATGTACACTTCTTCTTCCAATTCTCCTTGAAGAAAGGCGTTCTTCACGTCCATTTGCCATAGATCCCATGATAGATTTGTGGCTAAGGACAAGATGACCCTAACTATGTGAAGCTTTGCCACTGGCGCAAAAGTATCGGTATAATCAGCTCCATATGTCTGGGTGAAACCTCTGGCTACCAATCTGGCTTTGTACCGCTCAATCTCCCCATTAGATTGATATTTGATTGTAAATACCCACTTGGAACTTACTGCCTTCTTTCCCTTTGGAAGCTCAGTTTCATCCCAAGTATGATTCTTATCCATTGCCCCTATCTCAGCATCCACAGCAGCTAACCATTCTTTGTGTTCTTTTGCTTCTTCATAGGAGCTCGGAATTTGGTGTTGATCAATCTTTCCAAGGAATGCTTTGTGTTCTGATGGCAAGAGGGCAAGAGAACAAACCGCTTGGAGAGGATGAGCCACGGCTTGGCTGTTGTAATAGACCCTTGTTTGTTTCCAATGATCTGGTCCATACTTCAGCCTTGTACTTCTTCTAAGCTGAGGAGCACTAATTTCTTCACTCTCATGGTCTTGACTAACCATTGGCTCCATTCGTCCAGTGGATTCTTCTTCATGATGAGATTGGTCTTGATTACCATTATCCAAGTTGTTTGCTTCTTCTTCACTGTTATTTTCAGAATTTGGTCCTTCTTGTGGCTGATGATCTGGTTGCTCTTGATGAGAGTCTCTTGGAGCCGGATTTCCCAAATGATTGAGTAAGAACTCTAAGCTGGCGGTTCTATCTGAAGGAGAACGGGCTAGGTCTTTAACGTTATCCCAGTTTTGTTTCTTGTCAAAGTACCCTTGGTTTTCTATGAACTTCACGTCTCTTGAAACCAGGGTACACTTCCGGATGGGGTCATAGCACTTATACCCCTTTTGAGTGGTAGAATAGCCTATGAATACACATCTTGTGCTTTTGGCTTCTAGTTTGTCCCTCTGAGTACCTGGGACAAATACAAAACACAAACACCCAAGAACTCGTAAGTGATTGATATAGGGTTTATTGTGATTTAAAACTTCAAAGGGAGAGACGTCCTTTAGGACTCTTGTTGGAATTCGGTTGATAAGATAGCAAGCCGTCATGACTGCATCTCCCCAGAAGTTTCTTGGCAAGTTGAAATGGAACATCATAGCTCTAGCTATTTCCATGAGATGTCTATTCTTTCTTTCAGCTACACCATTTTGTTGAGGTGTGTATGGGCAGCTCGTTTGGTGGATTATTCCATGCTTAGCTAGGTGTTCTTTGAATTTGTGGCTTGTATATTCCCCTCCATTATCCGTTCGAAGTACCTTAACATTTGTTTTGAATTGATTAGTAATGTAGTTCTGAAAATTAA
Organism: Cardamine chenopodiifolia; assembly: GCA_963922655.1. NCBI lineage: Eukaryota > Viridiplantae > Streptophyta > Magnoliopsida > Brassicales > Brassicaceae > Cardamine > Cardamine chenopodiifolia. The sequence continues at coordinate 7,057,900 of OZ000486.1, read as the reverse complement.
TGAAAGCGTCAAATACTCTATCTTTAGATGGCATTAAGGTGATCCAAATGTATTTCGACTTTTCATCAATGAATGTCACAAAGTACTTATTATTATCTCTTGATAAACATGGGGAAGTCCATACATCCGAGTGGACCAAATCAAAACATTTTTCATATATGGTAGAGGACTTAGGAAATACACTTTTACAATGTTTTCCTAAAATACAAGACTCACAAACCGAGTTATTAAACGAAATATTAGGCAATATTATTTCCAAGGCACGCGAGTGAGGATGTCCCAATCTAGCGTGCCATATTGCATTAGAACTACTAGCTATGCATGAATTAAAACTTGATAAAGTAGGATTGCTTTAAGAATCTTCTAAGATGTATAAGTCTCCTTTTGTGTTTCCTTCTCCAAGAACCCTTCCGGTTTTAATATCCTGAAAATGGAAACTATTAGGCCCAAAGATAGCATAAGCATCAAGATCAGTAGTAGCTCTCTTAACCGATACAAGATTCGAAGTGAAAGATGGCATGTAGAAAGCTTGAGATTCTTTGTCAAATAGTTTTAAACTTCCTATTCCTTTAACCGGTATCCTATCACCATTAGCAATCACTACATTTCCACTAGCAGTTTTAATGTTACTAATCAAGTTTGGATTACTAATCATGTGATGAGAAGCTCCAGAATCAATAACAAGAGAAGTGCTAGTCTTATTAGGTTTAGTAGCAAAGTATGTGATACCGGACTCGTTTAGTGCGGCGATGGATCGAATGAGTGCTTCTAAGTTTGACTTGCGCACCACGTCATTTGAATATGCTACCATGGCCATCTCATCTCCTTGCTTCAAGCTTTCGGTTTGAGGTTGTTTTGTTGAGTTTGATGAGCTTGGCGTTTCTTGTGCTTGATGAGCTTGGAACTTTCTTGGCTTGAATTCCCTTGGATGCCAATATTTGGGCTTGAGATGTGGATGAAGGATCCAGCAATCCTCCTTTGTATGACCATCCTTCTTGCAATGATCGCATGTTTTCCTATTCTTGCCTTTGTAGCCTTGATTTGGTTGGTAATTGCCCTTATTGGCCATTGGGAGTTCTTGTTTACCACTAAAGAGACCAAAGGACCCTTGTTCCTTTTGAATTTGTGCACAAACTTCATCAAGTCTAGGGAGCTTCTCCGATCTTAAGATATGCTTTATGAGGTCGTTAAACGCTGGATTGAGTGTGAGAAGCAAACCAAAGACCTTATCTTGTTCTCTTCTTTCTTCAATGATTGAAAAATCCTTTGTGCTTGGATGTAACATCTCTAATTCAGCCCAAAGAGATCTAAATTTCCCAAAGTGTTGAGTAAATTCTAGATCCTCTTGATTGAGATTGTTGATTGCCCTTTTTACTTCGAAGACCCGGGTCAAGTTGGAGATGTTCCCGTAGACATTCTTTAGTGTATCCCAAAGCTCCTTTGTAGTGTCACAATAGGAGTATGCCTCTAGGATTGATGGGTTTAGTGAGTTTTGAAGGAGACCCAAAACCGTTTGGTCTTCTTGAAACCATTTGATTTCCTCCTCGGTCTTGGTCTCATTTTCTTCATCTTGTGTGTCTTCTTTAGGGTTTTGTGTGATCTCAATGTGTCTCCACAAACCTCTTCCACACAAAGCAGTCTTAGTTGTTCTTGCCCACAGCAAGTAATTATTCCCTTTGAGGGTAACCGGAATGATCATGGTTTTTAGATTTTCCATGATTTTCTTGGTGTTTAATCACAAAGCTAGCAACTTTCTCAACTCAGCACCAATGGATTTGAGGAATTTCTCTCAGAGAGAAATGAGGCTAGCAACGTGAAAGGAAGAAAATGAAGTGAAAATCACAAAGCTAGCAACTTTCTCAACTCAGCACCAATGGATTTGAGGAATTTCTCTCGGAGAGAAATGAAGCTAGCAGCGTGAGAAAGGAGAAAATAAAGAAGAAAAACGTGGAAAATGAGTAGAAATGACAAGAACTGATGGAGAAATGATGGAGAAATGATGGAGAATGATGGAGAATGATGGAGAATAACCAAGAATAAAGCAGAATAGATAGGAGCAAAACAATAAAGAACAAGAATAAGAAAGAAGAAAGAAGAAAAATGGTCTTCCCTTCCTTGTTTTCCTAGCTTGGCATGGATTATTTCCAAGCTAAACAATAAAGAACAAGAATAAGAAAGAAGAAAAATTCTTCTGCATATGATTTCTAGTTCAGATCTAATCCTCATTATAGTCTTTTTAAGTCCCTTATATATGAAGAGCCTTCAGTCTGAAGTTTACTTATTACACAAATGGCCCAAAGAACCAACATATACATAAGTTGGACCCCAAAGAACGTATTAAATACTTAGGAAAATAAATCGAAAGAAAATGAAGACTTATTAGCGCAATGTCTTCATAAGGGATATGCTCTTCCCTTTCTTGTTTTCCTAGCTTGGCATGGATTATTTCCAAGCTGAACAATAAAGAACAAGAATAAGAAAGAAGAAAAATTCTTCTGCATATGATTTCTAGTTCAGATCTAATACTCATTATAGTCTGGTTAAGTCCCTTATATATGAAGAGCCTTCAATCTGAAGTTTACTTACTACACAAATGGCCCAAAGAACCAACATATACATAAGTTGGACCCCCTAAGAAAGTATTAAATACTTAGGGAAATAAATCAAAAGAAAATGAAGACTTATTAGTGCAATGTCTTCATAAGGGATATGGTCTTCCCTTCCTCTCTTGCAAAGCTTGGCATGGATTATTTCCAAGCTGAATAACAAGTTGAATTAAGTGTAGATATACTTGATCTTGCTTCCTCATTGCAAACCGAAGTAGGAAAAAGAGTAAAGTTCCTTCTAATGACTTAGGGGTGTCTTCACACAAGTGTGAAGGTGAAGACACAATGTCCTTGCTTTTAAAGCTGGTTAAAGTCAAAGATATTCAAAGGTTATTTAGAAGCTCTCACATGATCCGGATGGCCGGGTGAGCTCGAGTTTAATCCTTGGATGTCTTCTTCATACTTCACGGCTACTCGGTTTCTGGAGATGCTCAGACATGGACTCCAACTAGGTTTAAGGTCTGGCTATATAGAGAATCCAATAAAGACCCAATCCCTTGTAAATGCGCACTCCCTTCCTTTTTTCATGTGCGCCAGGGCTTGGGGCCCATCATCCCTTCCCTCTTCTATAATTTTCGTCCTCAAAACTTGCCCACACCCTATATAGAAACGAAACAATCTAGCAGGAAGCTTCTTCTTCAAGGCTTGATCTGGATATGGAGCTGAGAATTGGAGAGATTCTCTATCTAACCTTAAGCTGACTAATGGATAGAAGCGGAGGTTTAGTGCTAGGAAACCTAAAGAGATGCTCGATCTAGGTTCCAACAATGGAGTGAAGGTGTATTGATGTGGTGAACCACAAGAATTGTGAAAGCTTCTTGATACAATCAGAACTTAAACACCAAGCTAGGCTTTTATGTGTGAAGGGTTTTGGCTCGAATAACTCAAGAATAAAAAAGAAGAAAAACTCTTCCACATTTGATTTATAGTTCAGATCTAATCCTCATTATAGTCTGGTTAAGTCCCTTATATATGAAGAGCCTTCAGTTTGAAGTTTACTTATTACATAAATGGCCCAAAGAACCAACATATACATATGTTGGACCCCCAAAAAACGTATTAAATACTTATGGAAATAAATCGAAAGAAAATGAAGACTTATTAGCGCAATGTCTTCATAAGGGATATGGTCTTCCCTTCCTTCCTTTCCAAGCTTGGCATTGATTATTTCCAAGCTAAATAACAAGTGGAATGAAGTGTAGATATACTAGATCTTGCTGCCTCATTACAACTCCCACGGTATAGCTTATCAGACAAACAAAAGTAAGAAAACTAATGACTTAGGGGTGTCTTCACACAAGTGTGAGGGTGAAGACACAATGTCCTTACTTCCCAAAGCTGGTTCAAGTCAAAGAGATTCAAAGGTTATTTAGAAGCTCTCACATGATCCGGATGGCTGGGTGAGCTCGAGCTTGATACTTGGATGTCTTCTTCATACTTCACGGCTAGTCAGCTTCCAGAGATGGTCAGACATGGACTCCAATTAGGTTTAGGGTCTGGCTCTATAGAGAATCCAATAGAGACCCAATCCCTTGTAAATGCGCGCTCCTTTCCTTCTTTCGTGTGCGCCAGGGTTTGGGGCCCATCATCCCTTCCCTCTTCTATAATTTTCGTCCTCAAAACTTGCCCACACCCTATATAGAAACAAAACAACCTAGCAGGAAGCTTCTTCTTCAAGGCTTGATCTGGATATGGAGCTGAGAATTGGAGAGATTCTCTATCGAACCTTAAGCTGAATAATGGATAGAAGCGGAGGTTTAGTGCTAGGAAACCTAAAGAGATACTCGATCTAGGTTCCAACAATGGAGTGAAGGTGTATTGATGTGGTGAACCACAAGAGTTGTGAAAGCTTCTTGATACAACCAGAACTTCAACACCGAGCTAGGCTTCTATGTGTGAAGGGTTTTGGCTCGAATAAATCAAGAATAAGAAAGAAGAATAACTCTTCCACAATAGATTTCTAGTTCAGATCGAATTCTCATTATAGTCTGGTTAAGTACCTTATATAAGAAGAGCCTTCAGTCTGAAGTTTACTTATTACACAAATGGCCCAAAGAACCAACATATACATAAGTTGGACACCCAAAAAACGTATTAAATACTCAGGTAAATAAATCGAAAGAAAATGAAGACTTATTAGCGCAATGTCTTCATAAGAGATATGTACTTCCCTTCCTTGTTTTCCTAGCTTGGCATGGATTATTTCAAAGCTGAACAAGAAAGAACAAGAATAACAAAGAAGAAAAACTCTTCGACATTTGATGTCTAGTTCAAATCTAATCCTCATTATAGTTTGTTTAAGTTCCTTATATATGAAGAGCCTTCAATCTGAAGTTTACTTATTACACAAATGGCCCAAAGAACCAACATATACATAAGTTGGACCCCCTAAGAAAGTATTAAATACTTAGTGAAAAAAATCGAAAGAAAATGAAGACTTATTAGCGCAATGTCATCATAAGGGATATGGTCTTCCCTTCCTCTCTTGCAAAGCTTGGCATGGATTATTTCCAAGCTGAATAACAAGTTGAATGAAGTGTAGATATACTTGATCTTGCTTCCTCATTACAACCCCTCCGATAAACCTCATCGGGCAAACCGAAGTAGGAAAAAGAGTAAAGTTCCTTCTAATGACTTAGGGGTGTCTTCACACAAGTGTGAAGGTGAAGACACAATGTCCTTGCTTTTAAAGTTGGTTAAAGTCAAAGATATTCAAAAGTTATTTAGAAGCTCTCACATGATCCGGATGGCCGGGTGAGCTCGAGTTTGATCCTTGGATGTCTTCTTCATACTTCACGGCTAGTCGGCTTCTGGAGATGGTGAGACATGGACTCCATTTAGGTTTACGGTCTGGCTGTATAGAGAATCCAATAGAGACCTAATCCCTTGTAAATGCGCGCTCCCTTCCTTCTTTCATGTGCGCCAGGGCTTGGGGCCCATCATCCCTTCCCTCTTCTATAATTTTCGTCCTCAAAACTTGCCCACACCCTATATAGAAACGAAACAACCTAGCAGGCAGCTTCTTCTTCAAGGCTTGATCTGGATATGGAGCTGAGAATTGGAGAGATTCTCTATCGAACCTTAAGCTGACTAATGGATAGAAGCGGAGGTTTAGTGCTAGGAAACCTAAAGAGATGCTCGATCTAGGTTCCAACAATGGAGTGAAGGTGTATTGATGTGGTGAACCACAAGAATTGTGAAAGCTTCTTGATACAACCAGAACTTCAACACCGAGTTAGGCTTCTATGTGTGAAGGGTTTTGGCTCGAATAAATCAAGAATAAGAAAGAAGAATAACTCTTCCACAATAGATTTCTAGTTCAGATCTAATCCTCATTATAGTCTGGTTAAGTCCCTTATATAAGAAGAGCCTTCAGTCTGAAGTTTACTTATTACACAAATGGCCCAAAGAACCAACATATACATAAGTTGGACCCCCAAAGAACGTATTAAATACTTAGAAAATAAATCGAAAGAAAATGAAGACTGATTAGCGCAATGTCTTCATAAGGGATATGGTCTTCCCTTCCTTCCTTTACAAGCTTGCCATAGATTATTTCCAAGCTGAATAACAAGTTGAATAAAGTGTAGATATACTAAATCTTGCTGCCTCATTACAACTCCCACGGTATAGCTTATCGGACAAACAAAAGTAGGAAAAAGAGTAAAGTTTCTTCTAATGACTTAGGGGTGTCTTCACACTTGTGTGATGGTGAAGACACAATGTCCTTGCTTCCCAAAGCTGGTTCAAGTTAAAGAGATTCAAAGGTTGTTTAGAAGCTCTCACATGATCCGGATGGCCGGGTGAGCTCGAGCTTGATCCTTGGATGTCTTCTTCATACTTCAAGGCTAGTCGGCTTCTGGAGATGGTCAGACATGGACTCCAATTAGGCTTAGGGTCTGGCTTGTTAGAGTTTAGAGATTATAAATGAGAGCTTTTGAGATAAACTAGAAGAAACACCATAGTAGAATATTAGAGAAGAATTTCTTATTGATTTTTGTGAAATACATAGCATATTTATAGGAGAATTACAAGGGAACCTAGGTTTATCTTTAATTTGAACCAGCTAATAGGAGTGTAGTCTTTGGGCGTCCTTGACCAAGATCCTTGAGAAGAGCCTTCAACCAAACTAATTCATTTGTCAGCTTCCTCATTGCTCTATATTCTGACTCCACACTTGAGCATGACACAACCTTCTGCTTCTTAGACTTCCAAGTTACTAGATTGCCTCCAATGAAAGTACAGTAGCCAGTTGTAGACTTCCTATCCATAGTGTCTCCCGCATAGTCCGCATCGCAGTATCCAACTATCTTAGTGTTGCCATTCTTCCCCATCCAAATTCCTTGGCCAGGTGATCCTTTGATGTATCTCAAAATTCTTTCCACCATGTTCCAATGATGCACGGTTGGTTCTTTCATATGTTGGCTAACCTGATTCACAGCAAAACATAAGTCAGGCCATGTAATAGTCAAGTAGATGAGCTTACCAACTAGGCGCTGATATTGTGCTGGGTCTTCAAATGGCTTGTCAAGCGGATCATCTTCTTTCTCCCCCTTTCTCTTGACCTTGTAGCCATCTTCAAGTGGAGTCTTAGCTGGTTTGGATCCTAGCTTTACTGTCTCCTGCAATAAATCAAGAGAATATTTCCTTTGTGATAGAAATAGGCCTTCTGTGGATCGGCATATCTCTATCCCTAGGAAATACTTGAGTTCTCCCAAGTCCTTGATATCAAAAACAGACTTAAGGAAGGATTTGGTTTCTTGAACCCCAACTTGATCACTACCTGAGATGATCAAGTCATCCACATAAACCAATACCACAATAAGCCCACGGGAGTTCTGGTGAGTGAACAAGGTATGGTCGGCTTCTGACCGGCTAAATCCTCGAGCAACAAGTGTGAAGCTCAGTTTATGATACCAGGCCCTCGGTGATTGCTTTAATCCATAAATTGCCTTTCTTAACCTTAAGACTTTTCCGGGGCTGATTGTGTGCTCTAATCCGGGTGGTGGAGTCATGTACACTTCTTCTTCCAATTCTCCTTGAAGAAAGGAGTTCTTCACGTCCATTTGCCATAGATCCCATGATAGATTTGTGGCTAATGACAAGATGACCTTAACTATGTGAAGCTTTGCCATCGCAAAAGTATCGGTATAATCAACTCCATATGTTTGGGTGAAACATCTGGCTACCAATCTGGCTTTGTACCGCTCAATCTCCCCATTAGATTGATATTTGATTGTAAATACCAACTTGGAACTTACTGCCTTCTTTCCCTTTGGAAGCTCAGTTTCATCCCAAGTATGATTCTTATCCATTGCCCCTATCTCAGCATCCACAGCAGCTAACCATTCTTTGTGTTCTTTTGCTTCTTCATAGGAGCTCGGAATTTGGTGTTGATCAATCTTTCCAAGGAATGCTTTGTGTTCTGATGGCAAGAGGGCAAGATAACAAACCGCTTGGAGAGGATGAGCCACGGCTTGGCTGTTGTAATAGACCCTTGTTTGTTTCCAATGATCTGGTCCATACTTCAGCCTTGTACTTCTTCTAAGCTGAGGAGCACTAATTTCTTCACTCTCATGGTCTTGACTAACCATTGGCTCCATTCGTCCAGTGGATTCTTCTTCATGATGAGCTTGGTCTTGATTACCATTATCCAAGTTGTTTGTTTCTTCTTCACTGTTATTTTCAGAATTTGGTCCTTCTTCTGGCTGATGATCTTGTTGCTCTTGATGAGAATCTCTTGGAGCCGGATTTCCCAAATGATTGAGTAAGAACTCTAAGCTGGCGGTTCTATCTGAAGGAAACCGGGCTAGGTCTTTAACTCTATCCCAATTTTGTTTATTGTCAAAGTACCCTTGGTTTTCAATGAACTTCACGTCTCTTGAAACCAGGGTACACTTCCAGATGGGGTCATAGCACTTATATGTTGAATTTGCGGAATAGAAGATTAGAGAGTTTGAGAGTGCTTGAAAGAGAAACAATAGAATGAGAGATAAAGAGAAGTTTCCATTAGAATTGATTAAATGTTACAAAGGGTGTACAACATGTATATATAGAGGAGAGCCACGAAATTAGGAGGTGAAGAAGGGTTTCACAGCATTCAAATTTCCCTCCAATCTCTTATTTGAAATTCAAACACATCTCCTTCCTTTTCACACTTCCCGAGACACCCACTTGTGCACCCAAAGTCTTCACCCTTCTAGAAGACTTCTTAATGGACTTGCATATGTTGAATAAGGCAAGGCATCTTCTCTTCATTGGGTCTTAAGCTAATGTATTCTCTCATTATTCAACATTATACCCCTTTTGAGTGGTAGAATAGCCTATGAATACACATCTTGTGCTTTTGGCTTCTAGCTTGTCCCTCTGAGTACCTGAGACAAATACAAAACACAAACACCCAAGAACTCGTAAGTGATTGATATAGGGTTTATTGTGATTTAAAACTTCAAAGGGAGAGACGTCCTTTAGGACTCTTGTTGGAATTCGGTTGATAAGATAGCAAGCCGTCATGACTGCATCTCCCCAGAACTTTCTTGGCAAGTTGGAATGGAACATCATAGCTCTAGCTACTTCCATGAGATTTTTATTCTTTCTTCCAGCTACACCATTTTGTTGAGGTGTGTATGGGCAGCTCGTTTGGTGGATTATTCCATGCTTAGCTAGGTGTTCTTTGAATTTGTGGCTTGTATATTCCCCTCCATTATCCGTTCAAAGTACCTTAACATTTGTTTTGAATTGATTAGTAATGTAGTTCTGAAAATTAATGAAAGCGTCAAATACTTTATCTTTAGATGGCATTAAGGTGATCCAAGTGTATTTCGACTTTTCATCAATGAATGTCACAAAGTACTTATTATTACCTCTTGATAAACATGGGGAAGTCCATACATCCGAGTGGACCAAATTAAAACATTTTTCATATATGGTAGAGGACTTAGGAAATACACTTTTACAATGTTTTCCTAAAATACAAGACTCACAAACCGAGTTATTAAACGAAATATTAGGCAATATTATTTCCAAGGCACGCGAGTGAGGATATCCCAATCTAGTGTGCCATATTGCATTAGAACTACTAGCTAAGCATGAATTAAAACTTGATAAAGTAGGATTGCTTGAAGAATCTTCTAAGATGTATAAGTCTCCTTTTGTGTTTCCTTCTCCAAGAACCCTTCCGGTCTTAATATCCTGAAAATGGAAACTATTAGGCCCAAAGATAGCATAAGCATCAAGATCAGTAGTAGCTCTCTTAACTGATACAAGATTCGAAGTGAAAGATGGCATGTAGAAAGGTTGAGATTCTTTGTCAAATAGTTTTAAACTTCCTATTCCTTTAACCGGTATCCTATCACCATTAGCAATCACTACATTTCCACTAGCAGTTTTAATGTTACTAATCAAATTTGGATTACTAATCATGTGATGAGAAGCTCCAGAATCAATAACAAGAGAAGTACTAGTCTTATTAGGTTTAGTAGCAAAGTATGTGATACCAGACTCCTTTAGTGCGACGATGGATCGAATGAGTGCTTCTAAGTCTGACTTGTGCACCATTTGAATATGCTACCATGGCCATCTCATCTCCTTGCTTCAACCTTTCGGTTTGAGGTTGTTTTGTTGAGTTTGATGAGCTTGGCGTTTCTTGTGCTTAATGAGCTTGGAACTTTCTTGGCTTGAATTCCCTTGGATGCCAATCTTTGGGCTTGAGATGTGGATGAAGGATCCAACAATCCTCCTTTGTATGACCATCCTTCTTGCAATGATCGCATGTTTTCCTATTCTTGCCTTTGTAGCCTTGATTTGGTTGGTAATTGCCCTTATTGGCCATTGGGAGTTCTTGTTTACCACTAAAGAGACCAAAGGACCCTTGTTCCTTTTGAATTTGTGCACAAACTTCATCAAGTTTAGGGAGCTTCTCCGATCTTAAGATATGCTTTATGAGGTCGTTAAACGCTGGATTGAGTGTGAGAAGCAAACCGAAGACCTTATCTTGTTCTCTTCTTTCTTCAATGATTGAAAAATCCTTTGTGCTTGGACGTAACATCTCTAATTCAGCCCAAAAAGATCTAAATTTCCCAAAGTGTTGAGTAAATTCTAGATCCTCTTGATTGAGATTGTTGAATACCTTTTTTACTTCGAAGACCCGGGTCAAGTTGGAGATGTTCCCGTAGACAATCTTTAGTGTATCCCAAAGCTCCTTTGCGGTGTCACAATAGGAGTATGCCTCTAGGATTGATGGGTCTAGTGAGTTTTGAAGGAGACCCAAAACCGTTTGGTCTTCTTGAAACCATTTGATTTCCTCCTCGGTCTTGGTCTCATTTTCTTCATCTTGTGTGTCTTCTTTAGGGTTTTGTGTGATCTCAATGTGTCTCCACAAACCTCTTCCACACAAAGCACTCTTAGTTGTTCTTGCCCACAGCAAGTAATTATTCCCTCTAAGGGTAACCGGAATGATAATGGTTTTTAGATTTTCCATGATTTTCTTGGTGTTTAATCACAAAGTTAGCAACTTTCTCAACTCAGCACCAATGGATTTGAGGAATTTCTCTCAGAGAGAAATGAGGCTAGCAATGTGAAAGGAAGAAAATGAAGTGAAAATCACAAAGCTAGCAACTTTCTCAACTCAGCACCAGTGGATTTGAGGAATTTCTCTCAGAGAGAAATGAAGCTAGCAGCGTGAGAAGGGAGAAAATAAAGAAGAAAAACGTGGAGAATGAGTAGAAATTACAAGAACTGATGGAGAAATGATGGAAAAATGATGAAGAAATGATGGAGAATGATGGAGAATAACCAAGAATAAAGCGGAATAGATAGGACAAGATCAATGCTCTGATACCATGTTAGATTTTAGAGATTATAAATGAGAGCTTTTGAGATAAAATAGAAGAAACACCATAGTAGAATATTAGAGAAGAATTTCTTATTGATCTTTGTGAAATACATAGCATATTTATAGGAGAATTACAAGGGAACCTAGGTTTAACTTTAATTTGAACCAGCTAATAGGAGTGTAGTCTTTGGGCGTCCTTGACCATGCCAGCCTGTTTCCAGCCCCTTCCTTGACCAAATGGATAAGAAGGAAGACCAAGAACAAGGTGGCTTGGTGCATGATCCAAATGTTTCCAAGCTTCTAGAAGACTCTCGAAGGCTTCCTCAAATTTTCTGGAGGCACGCTAAGGTCGTACAGTCTTGTACGGCCTTGTACGGATCTGTACGGACTTGTACGGACTTGTACGGATCTGTACGGACTTGTACGGACTTGTACGGATCTGTACGGACTTGTACGGACACCCAAATCCAACCATCTTCCCTAAGCTCCCTTGATGATAAGCTTGATTAATATGGCTGAATAGAGAATCCAATGGAGACCCATTTATTGAATTTGCGGAATAGAAGATTGGAGAGTGTTTGCAAGAGAAACAAGAGAATGAGAGATAAAGAGAAGTTTCCATTAGAATGAATTTGAGGTTACAGCAAGAGGTACATTATATAGAAGTGAAACTCGACTTGTATGAAGGAGAAGTAGCCTCCAACGGTCTGATTGAGTTTCAAATTCAAAATCATCTCCATCCTTTTCACGGAGCCCAAGGAAGCTCTCCAACAACTCTTTTCTTGCTTCTTTGCACTTCAAGTTAACCTTCTTATGATCATTTTCTTCTTTATTCAACACTCCCCCTCAAGCTTAACCGTAGAGATAACTAGGTTGAGCTTGGAACCATGAAAACCCACCTCATTAAAAACCTTATTATGGAAAACCTCATGGGACAAAACCATACTAAGGGAAAAAGAGTGCGGACTTCATAGCTAAGGGGATCATGGCTGAGACATGTCTATGAGTCCAAGCTTTGAATGGATGAACTCACAAACATTAAAACTCGCTGCCTTAGTAAAAATGTCAGCTAACTGATCTGAACTTCTTGTAAAACATGGAAGGATTACTCATTTCTCCACCATCTCACGCACCTTGTGACAATCCACTTCAATATGCTTTGTCCTCTCATGAAACACTGAGTTGGATGCAATATGGATTGCAGCTTGGTTGTCACAATGCATTGTGATAGGATCTGGTGATTCAATGCCTAGATCTTTAAGCAGAGACTTCAGCCAAGTCAATTCATTTGTGAGCTTCCTCATAGCTTTATATTCAGCTTCAGCGCTTGAACATGACACCACCTTTTGCTTCTTGCTTTTCCAAGTGACCAGGTTGCCTCCAATGAATGTGCAATACCCAGTGGTGGATTTTCTATCCATTTTGTCTCCAGCCCAGTCAGCATCACAATAACCCACAATTTCTGTGCTTTTGTTGCAACCCATCCAAAATGCCTTGACCTGGAGCTCCTTTGAGATATTTGAGGATCCGATCCACCATGTTCCAATTATGCACTTTTGGAGCTTGCATATGTTGGCTCACCTGGTTCACAGCAAAGCACAAATCAGGACGAGTAATAGTAAGGTAAATTAACTTACCAACCATTCTCTTGTATTGTTTGACATTATCTAATGGTTTTGTCTTCAGGCTCCCCCTCTCGTATGACTTTGTATCCTTCTTCTAGGGGAGTTTTGGCTGGTTTAGCTCCTAGCTTTCCTGCCTCAGTCAATAGATCAAGAGTGTATTTTCTTTGGGATAAGAAAAGTCCTTCTTTAGACCTACAAACCTCAATCCCTAGAAAGTATTTTAGCTCTCCAAGATCCTTAATATCAAATACAGATTTTAAGAATGTTTTAGTATCTTGAACACTTACCTTGTCATTCCTAGAGATGATTATATCATCCACGTAAATGAGAATGACTACAATACCTTCTTGGCTTTGCAATGTGAAAAGTGTGTGATCTGCTTCTGACTTCTTGAAGCCTCTACTCTTGAGTGTTGTACTCAGCTTGTGGTACCATGCTCGAGGAGATTGCTTCAGTCCATAAATGGCTTTCTTGAGTCTTAGCACCTTTCCTGGTGCAATTGAGTCCTCCAAGCCAGGTGGTGGAGTCATATATACTTCATCCTCTAGTTCCCCTTGTAAGAATGCATTCTTGACATCCATCTGCCATAGATCCCATTCTAAGTTAGTAGTGAAGGATAAAATTACTCTTATCGTATGAAGTTTAGCCACCGGAGCAAATGTGTCAAGGTAGTCCTCTCCATAGGTTTGAGTGAATCCTCTAGCCACCAGCCTAGCCTTGTAACACTCTATTTCTCCATCACTTCTATACTTGATAGTGAAGATCCATCTAGAGCTTACAGCCTTCTTTCCTTTTGGCAGTTCTGCTCCATACCAAGTGTTGTTGATTTCCATACCCCTTTTTTCTTCTCCGACTGCATCTCTCCATACTTTGTGTTTATTGGCTTCTTCATAGTTTGTTGGAATCTCATCTTTATCCATCTTGCCAATGTATACTTGATGTTCTAGTGGGAAGTGAGCTAGAGTGCAAACAGCTTGAATTGGATGCGCAACTGCCTTGTTGTTGTAATACACCCGGGTTTGCTTCCAATGTTCTGGGCCAAACCTTTGTCTTGTACTTCTCCTTAAGGGTACTTCTTGAGCTTGCTCTTCTTCTTGAATTTCCGGACCCACTTCATTTTGATAATAAACTGCTTCATTTTGAACTGCTGATTCACTTTGATCATGAATTGCTGAGTCTTCTTGTGGTGCCAAGATTAGCTCGTCTTCTTCATTGCCTCCGTCATGATCAAGGGGAATAGCTTCTTCAACTTGATGTGATGTGCTTATGCTATTTTCTTGTTGATGTAGTCCAATACTTTCCAAGATCCTCCTTAAGTTTGTTGCTCGGTCTGATGGTGAGGATGATAGATTCTTCAATTCTTCCCAGTTCTTCTCACCATAGAATCCCTTGGTTTCCACAAACTTCAGATCCCTTGAGACTAGAACCTTTCTTGAGTCTGGAACATAGCATTTGTTGTAAGAATTAGATAGATTATGCGGAATATAAGAGATTAAAAATGAGAGAATAATGTAAATGACATAGAGAATATGCAAGTATGAACTAAGAGAATAAGCATGTAAATGAGACTAAGAAGAATAAAAAGAGAGAGATTTCTTGAAGAATGAGAGAATGGGACCCCAAAGGGTCTAACATTTCATTGATAATGAGGCATTACATTTATAGAGAAAAATCTAGGGTTTTCTCTAAGTAAATTCAAAATGCAACAACCAATAGGAATGCTTTAATTCAAACTAGCCAATAAGGGCTTAGTCTTGGAGGCTCCTTTTGACCATGTGGATAAGAATGCCAGCCTTGCTCCAGCCCTCCTTGCTTTGACCAGTTGGATAAGGTTGCATTGGGACACTCCTTTGGCTAGATTCATTGCCAGCTATCCATGTCCTTTTGCACCCGAGTTTTGCACGATCCCCAAATCCTGAAAATACTTTATCCCGAGTTTTGCACATTCTTGTTTCTTCATTTTAGGATGTTTGGAGACATTTTGGGGAATCCCGAATTTTGCACGGTCCGTACAATCCGTACAAGTCCGTACAAAATCTGTACGGTCGGGATGGTTTGGTCTTGCAAGGCCTGGCTGATCAAATGGAGAATGATCTTGTAGGATTTTTGTAGGCGTTTTGTTGATTAAGTAACATGCTAAAACCACAGCATCCCCCCAAAACTTCTTTGGAACATTGGTGTGGAACATCATAGACTGGGACACCTCCATCAAATGCCTATTCTTTCTTTCAGCAACTCCATTTTGTTAAGGAGTGTATGGGCAGCTTGTTTGATGGATTATCCCATGTTTTGCTAAGTGTTGTTTGAAAGCATGGCTTGTGTACTCTCCACCATTATCTAATCTAAAAATTTTAATCTTTGCATTATAATGGTAAGTCACATATGCTTGAAAATTCCTAAATGCATCTAGTACTCGGTCCTTAGATGGAAGAAGTGTTAGCCAAGTATATTTTGATTTTTCATCTATGAAAGTGACAAAATATTTATGATGTTCTCTAGATTCACACGGTGAGGTCCAAACATCAGAATGAATTAAATCAAAACACTTTTCATAGATAGTTGGAGACTCGGAAAACACAGACTTGCAATGTTTGCCAAGTATACAAGCTTCACATACATCATTTTTAAACGAAATACTAGGTAACAGTCCTAATGCTCTAGGGTGAGGATGGCCTAATCTAGCATGCCAAATAGAGTTACTAACATCAGAGGGATTTAAACTAAAGTTACAAGATATATGAGAGGTTGGCTTAGTGTCTTCAAGAACATAAAGTTCCTCCTTGGCTACTCCTTTTCCGAGTAGTTTCATAGTCTCAATATCCTGAAAATGTACATCATTAGGCCCAAAGATTGCATAACAATTAAGATCAGATGTAACCTTTTTCACTGATAACAAATTAGAAGTAAACTCAGGCATATAAAAAGCTTTAGAATCTTTACCAAATAACCTAAGATTACCAATTCCTTTAATTGGAACTTTATCTCCATTTGCTATAACCACATCACCTAAGGCCGGTTCTAAGTTGTTCATTAAATGAGAATCACTTATCATATGATGTGATGCACCTGAATCTACAATTAATGGCTTTGTGATGTTTTGAGCATGGAGAGAGATACTAGAATTACCAGCCTCTTTCAAGGCTTTGATGAGGGCCTCAAGATCCAATTTCCTTACTAGCTCATATTGAGATGACACTAGAGCCCTCATTTCTCCTTCCATAGATTGTGTGGATGGACCAGCGTGATTCTCAACAATTTCTTTGGTGAGGTTTGCTCTTGGTTCTTTCCACCAGCTTGGTTTGAGATGGGGGTTGAGGATCCAGCATTTTTCTTTTGTATGCCCTTCTTTCTTGCAATGTCCACATATTACATGTGGGTTTGTTACCAGCTTTTTGTTATGGTTTGGGGGCTTGTATGCACCCTTGTTGGCTGTGATTAGCTCTTCTTTCCCCCCCCAAAGAGTCCGTGTGATCCTTGCTCCTTTTGGATCATTGAGCACACTTCATCTAATCTTGGAAGCTTATCAGCCCTCAAAAGATGCTTGATGAGGTTTTTGTAAGTTGGATTCAAGGTAAGAAGAAGTCCAAAGACCTTGTCTTGTTCACGCCTCTCATTTAGCACCATTGGATCTACTGAGTTTAGTCTCAACATCTCAAGTTCAGCCCATAGAGACCTGAACTTGCCAAAGTGTTTTGTAAACTCCAAGTCTTCTTGGCTTAGGTCATTGATAGCTTTCTTTACTTCGTAGACCCTTCTCAAATTTGAAGTGTCCCCATACACATTTTGAAGTGTATCCCACAGTTCCTTGGAGTTTTCACAATAAGAGTATGCTTCAAGAATGGGTGCTTCAAGTGAGTTCTGGATGATTCCGAGCACCATTTGGTCCTCTTGAAACCACTTATCTTCATAATCACTGATGGCTTCTTCTCCATCTTTGGTGGTTTCTTCCTCTGCCGTCTTCTTAGGCTCTTTTGGATCTTGTCCTTTCAAGACATGGCTCCAAATCTCACGACCACATAGAGCTGTTCTTATCATTCTTGACCACAGCAAATAGTTGACACCTTTCAAGATGACTAGAATAACAATAGGTTTAGAGTTTTCCATGGTGTTTCAAGATTTATTCACCAGAATTTTCTATTAACCAGAGGATTAAGAGATTTTCTCAATAAAAGTTTAGAGAAGCTTCAAGAAATACACTTTTTCAGCCTTTACACAACTCAAGAGTCAATGACTTTGAGGACTAAGTCTCAGAGTGAAAAAGGATTGACAAAGAGTATTCCCAGAATTTTAAAGGAAGAGATTTGAAAAATAAGATGATTTTGTAAAAAATGAAATAACAAGAGCTTGATTTAGTTAAGAACCTTGCTCTGATACCATATTGAATTTGCGGAATAAAAGATTGGAGAGTGTTTGCAAGAGAAACAAGAGAATGAGAGATAAAGAGAAGTTTCCATTAGAATGAATTTGAGGTTACAGCAAGAGATACATTATATAGAAGTGAAACTAGACTTGTATGAAGTAGAAGTAGCCTCCAACGGTCTGATTGAGTTTGAAATTCAAAATCATCTCCTTCCTTTTCACAGAGCCCAAGGAAGCTCTCCAACAACTCTTTTCTTGCTTCTTTGCACTTCAAGTTAACCTTCTTATGATCATTTTCTTCTTTATTCAACACTCCCCCTCAAGCTTAACCGTAGAGATAACTAGGTTGAGCTTGGAACCATGAAAACCCACCTCATTAAAAACCTTATATTATGGAAAACCTCATGGGACAAAACCATACTAAGGGAAAAAGAGTGCGGACTTCATAGTGGATAGTGCGGACTTCAGGAACCTTCTTCTTCAAGGCTTGATCCGGATATGGAGCTAAGAATTGGAGAGATTCTCTATCTAACCTTAAGCTGAATAATGGATAGAAGCGGATGTTTAGTGCTAGGAAACCTATAGAGATGCTCGATCTAGGTTCCAACAATGGAGTGAAGGTGTATTGATGTGGTGAACCACAAGAATTGTGAAAGCTTCTTGATACAACCAGAACTTCAACACCGAGCAAGGCTTCTATGTCTGAAGGGTTTTGGCTCGAATAACTAAAGAATAAAAAAGAAGAAAACCTCTTCCACATTTGATTTCTAGTTCAGATCTAATCCTCATTATAGTCTTTTTAAGTCCCTTATATATGAAGAGCCTTCAGTCTGAAGTTTACCTATCACACAGATGGCCCAAATAACCAACATATACCTAAGTTGGACCCCCAAAGAAAGTATTAAATACTTAGGGAAATAAATCGAAAGAAAATGAAGACTTATTAGCGCAATGTCTTCATAAGGAATATGGTCTTCCCTTCCTTGCTTTCCAAGCTTGGCATGGATTATTTCAAAGCTGAATAACAAGTGGAATGAAGTGTAGATATACTATATCTTGCTGCCTCATTACAACTCCCACGGTATAGCTTATCGGACAATCCAAAGTAGGAAAAAGAGTAAAGTTTCTTCTAATGACTTAGGGGTATCTTCACACTTGTGTGATGGTGAAGACACAATGTCCTTGCTTCCCAAAGTTGGTTCAAGTTAAAGAGATTCAAAGGTTGTTTAGAAGCTCTCACATGATCCGGATAGCCGGATGAGCTCGAGCTTGATACTTGGATGTCTTCTTCATACTTCACGGCTAGTCGGCTTCTGGAGATGGTCAGACTTGAACTCCAATTAGGCTTAGGGTCTGGCTGTATAAAGAATCTAATGGAGACCCAATCCCTTGTAAATGCGCGCTCCCGTCCTTCTTTCGTACACGCCAGGGCTTGGGGCCTATCATCCCTTCCCTCTTCTAGAATATTCGTCCTCAAAACTTGCCCACCCCCTATATAGAAACGAAACAAACTAGCAGGAAGCTTCTCCTTCAAGGCTTCATCCGGATATGGAGTTGAGAATTGGAGAGATTCTCTATCTAATCTAATGCTGAATAATGGACAGAAGCATAGGTTTAGTGCTAGGAAACCTAAAGAGATGCTGGATTTAGGTTTCAACAATGGAGTGAAGGTGCATTGATGTGGTGAACCACAAGAATTGTGAAATCTTCTTGATACATCCAGAACTTCAACACCGAGCTAGGCTTCTATGTGTGAAGGGTTTTGGCTCGAATAAATCAAGAATAGGAAAGAAGAAAAACTCTTCCACATTTGATTTCTAATTCAGATCTAATCCTCATTATAGTCTGTTTAAGTCCCTTATATATGAAGAGCCTTCAGTCTGAAGTTTACTTATTACAAAAATGGCCCAAAGAACCAACATATACATAAGTTGGACCCCCAAAGAAAGTATTAAATACATAGGGAAATAAATCGAAAGAAAATGAAGACTTATTAGTGCAATGTCTGCATAAGGGATATGGTATTCCCTTCCTTGCTTTCCAAGCTTGGCATGGTTTATTTCAAATCTGAATAACAAGTGGAATGAAGTGTAGATAGAGTAGATCTTGCTGCCTCGTTACAACTCCCACGGTATAGTTTATCGGATAAACAAAAGTAGGAAAAAGAGTAAAGTTTCTTCTAATGACTTAAGGGTGTCTTCACACTTGTGTGATGGTGAAAACGCAATGTCCTTGCTTCCCAAAGCTGGTTCAAGTCAAAGAGATTCAAAGGTTGTTTAGAAGCTCTCACATGATTCGGATGGCCGGGTGAGCTCGAGCTTGATACTTGGATGTCTTCTTCATACTTCACGGCTAGTCGGCTTCTGGAGATGGTCAGACGTGAACTCCAATTAGGCTTAGGGTCTGGCTGTATAGAGAATCCAATGGAAGGAGAAGTAGCCTCCAACGGTCTGATTGAGTTTGAAATTCAAAATCATCTCCTTCCTTTTCACAGAGCCCAAGGAAGCTCTCCAACAACTCTTTTCTTGCTTCTTTGCACTTCAAGTTAACCTTCTTATGATCATTTTCTTCTTTATTCAACATCAATTCCTTGTAAATGCGCGCTCCCGTCCTTCTTTCGTGTGCGCTAGGGCTTGGTGCCCATCATCCCTTCCCTCTTCTATAATTTTCGTCTTCAAAACATGCACACACCCTATATAGAAATGAAATAACCTAGCAGGAACCTTCTTCTTCAAGGCTTGATTCGGATATGGAGCTAAGAATTGGAGAGATTCTCTATCTAACCTTAAGTTGAATAATGGATAGAAGCGGATGTTTAGTGCTAGGAAACCTAAAGAGATGCTCGATCTAGGTTCCAACAATGGAGTGCAGGTGTATTGATGTGGTGAACCACAAGAATTGTGAAAGCTTCTTGGTACAAAACTTCAACACCGAGCAAGGCTTCTATGTCTGAAGGGTTTTGGCTCGAATAACTAAAGAATAAAAAAGAAGAAAACCTCTTCCACATTTGATTTCTAGTTCAGATCTAATCCTCATTATAGTCTTTTTAAGTCCCTTATATATGAAGAGCCTTCAGTCTGAAGTTTACCTATCACACAGATGGCCCAAATAACCAACATATACCTAAGTTGGACCCCCAAAGAAAGTATTAAATACTTAGGGAAATAAATCGAAAGAAAATGAAGACTTATTAGCGCAATGTCTTCATAAGGAATATGGTCTTCCCTTCCTTGCTTTCCAAGCTTGGCATGGATTATTTCAAAGCTGAATAACAAGTGGAATGAAGTGTAGATATACTATATCTTGCTGCCTCATTACAACTCCCACGGTATAGCTTATCGGACAATCCAAAGTAGGAAAAAGAGTAAAGTTTCTTCTAATGACTTAGGGGTATCTTCACACTTGTGTGATGGTGAAGACACAATGTCCTTGCTTCCCAAAGTTGGTTCAAGTTAAAGAGATTCAAAGGTTGTTTAGAAGCTCTCACATGATCCGGATAGCCGGATGAGCTCGAGCTTGATACTTGGATGTCTTCTTCATACTTCACGGCTAGTCGGCTTCTGGAGATGGTCAGACTTGAACTCCAATTAGGCTTAGGGTCTGGCTGTATAAAGAATCTAATGGAGACCCAATCCCTTGTAAATGCGCGCTCCCGTCCTTCTTTCGTACACGCCAGGGCTTGGGGCCTATCATCCCTTCCCTCTTCTAGAATATTCGTCCTCAAAACTTGCCCACCCCCTATATAGAAACGAAACAAACTAGCAGGAAGCTTCTCCTTCAAGGCTTCATCCGGATATGGAGTTGAGAATTGGAGAGATTCTCTATCTAATCTAATGCTGAATAATGGACAGAAGCATAGGTTTAGTGCTAGGAAACCTAAAGAGATGCTGGATTTAGGTTTCAACAATGGAGTGAAGGTGCATTGATGTGGTGAACCACAAGAATTGTGAAATCTTCTTGATACATCCAGAACTTCAACACCGAGCTAGGCTTCTATGTGTGAAGGGTTTTGGCTCGAATAAATCAAGAATAGGAAAGAAGAAAAACTCTTCCACATTTGATTTCTAATTCAGATCTAATCCTCATTATAGTCTGTTTAAGTCCCTTATATATGAAGAGCCTTCAGTCTGAAGTTTACTTATTACAAAAATGGCCCAAAGAACCAACATATACATAAGTTGGACCCCCAAAGAAAGTATTAAATACATAGGGAAATAAATCGAAAGAAAATGAAGACTTATTAGTGCAATGTCTGCATAAGGGATATGGTATTCCCTTCCTTGCTTTCCAAGCTTGGCATGGTTTATTTCAAATCTGAATAACAAGTGGAATGAAGTGTAGATAGAGTAGATCTTGCTGCCTCGTTACAACTCCCACGGTATAGTTTATCGGATAAACAAAAGTAGGAAAAAGAGTAAAGTTTCTTCTAATGACTTAAGGGTGTCTTCACACTTGTGTGATGGTGAAAACGCAATGTCCTTGCTTCCCAAAGCTGGTTCAAGTCAAAGAGATTCAAAGGTTGTTTAGAAGCTCTCACATGATTCGGATGGCCGGGTGAGCTCGAGCTTGATACTTGGATGTCTTCTTCATACTTCACGGCTAGTCGGCTTCTGGAGATGGTCAGACGTGAACTCCAATTAGGCTTAGGGTCTGGCTGTATAGAGAATCCAATGGAAGGAGAAGTAGCCTCCAACGGTCTGATTGAGTTTGAAATTCAAAATCATCTCCTTCCTTTTCACAGAGCCCAAGGAAGCTCTCCAACAACTCTTTTCTTGCTTCTTTGCACTTCAAGTTAACCTTCTTATGATCATTTTCTTCTTTATTCAACATCAATTCCTTGTAAATGCGCGCTCCCGTCCTTCTTTCGTGTGCGCTAGGGCTTGGTGCCCATCATCCCTTCCCTCTTCTATAATTTTCGTCTTCAAAACATGCACACACCCTATATAGAAATGAAATAACCTAGCAGGAACCTTCTTCTTCAAGGCTTGATTCGGATATGGAGCTAAGAATTGGAGAGATTCTCTATCTAACCTTAAGTTGAATAATGGATAGAAGCGGATGTTTAGTGCTAGGAAACCTAAAGAGATGCTCGATCTAGGTTCCAACAATGGAGTGCAGGTGTATTGATGTGGTGAACCACAAGAATTGTGAAAGCTTCTTGGTACAAAACTTCAACACCGAGCAAGGCTTCTATGTCTGAAGGGTTTTGGCTCGAATAACTAAAGAATAAAAAAGAAGAAAACCTCTTCCACATTTGATTTCTAGTTCAGATCTAATCCTCATTATAGTCTTTTTAAGTCCCTTATATATGAAGAGCCTTCAGTCTGAAGTTTACCTATCACACAGATGGCCCAAATAACCAACATATACCTAAGTTGGACCCCCAAAGAAAGTATTAAATACTTAGGGAAATAAATCGAAAGAAAATGAAGACTTATTAGCGCAATGTCTTCATAAGGAATATGGTCTTCCCTTCCTTGCTTTCCAAGCTTGGCATGGATTATTTCAAAGCTGAATAACAAGTGGAATGAAGTGTAGATATACTATATCTTGCTGCCTCATTACAACTCCCACGGTATAGCTTATCGGACAATCCAAAGTAGGAAAAAGAGTAAAGTTTCTTCTAATGACTTAGGGGTATCTTCACACTTGTGTGATGGTGAAGACACAATGTCCTTGCTTCCCAAAGTTGGTTCAAGTTAAAGAGATTCAAAGGTTGTTTAGAAGCTCTCACATGATCCGGATAGCCGGATGAGCTCGAGCTTGATACTTGGATGTCTTCTTCATACTTCACGGCTAGTCGGCTTCTGGAGATGGTCAGACTTGAACTCCAATTAGGCTTAGGGTCTGGCTGTATAAAGAATCTAATGGAGACCCAATCCCTTGTAAATGCGCGCTCCCGTCCTTCTTTCGTACACGCCAGGGCTTGGGGCCTATCATCCCTTCCCTCTTCTAGAATATTCGTCCTCAAAACTTGCCCACCCCCTATATAGAAACGAAACAAACTAGCAGGAAGCTTCTCCTTCAAGGCTTCATCCGGATATGGAGTTGAGAATTGGAGAGATTCTCTATCTAATCTAATGCTGAATAATGGACAGAAGCATAGGTTTAGTGCTAGGAAACCTAAAGAGATGCTGGATTTAGGTTTCAACAATGGAGTGAAGGTGCATTGATGTGGTGAACCACAAGAATTGTGAAATCTTCTTGATACATCCAGAACTTCAACACCGAGCTAGGCTTCTATGTGTGAAGGGTTTTGGCTCGAATAAATCAAGAATAGGAAAGAAGAAAAACTCTTCCACATTTGATTTCTAATTCAGATCTAATCCTCATTATAGTCTGTTTAAGTCCCTTATATATGAAGAGCCTTCAGTCTGAAGTTTACTTATTACAAAAATGGCCCAAAGAACCAACATATACATAAGTTGGACCCCCAAAGAAAGTATTAAATACATAGGGAAATAAATCGAAAGAAAATGAAGACTTATTAGTGCAATGTCTGCATAAGGGATATGGTATTCCCTTCCTTGCTTTCCAAGCTTGGCATGGTTTATTTCAAATCTGAATAACAAGTGGAATGAAGTGTAGATAGAGTAGATCTTGCTGCCTCGTTACAACTCCCACGGTATAGTTTATCGGATAAACAAAAGTAGGAAAAAGAGTAAAGTTTCTTCTAATGACTTAAGGGTGTCTTCACACTTGTGTGATGGTGAAAACGCAATGTCCTTGCTTCCCAAAGCTGGTTCAAGTCAAAGAGATTCAAAGGTTGTTTAGAAGCTCTCACATGATTCGGATGGCCGGGTGAGCTCGAGCTTGATACTTGGATGTCTTCTTCATACTTCACGGCTAGTCGGCTTCTGGAGATGGTCAGACGTGAACTCCAATTAGGCTTAGGGTCTGGCTGTATAGAGAATCCAATGGAAGGAGAAGTAGCCTCCAACGGTCTGATTGAGTTTGAAATTCAAAATCATCTCCTTCCTTTTCACAGAGCCCAAGGAAGCTCTCCAACAACTCTTTTCTTGCTTCTTTGCACTTCAAGTTAACCTTCTTATGATCATTTTCTTCTTTATTCAACATCAATTCCTTGTAAATGCGCGCTCCCGTCCTTCTTTCGTGTGCGCTAGGGCTTGGTGCCCATCATCCCTTCCCTCTTCTATAATTTTCGTCTTCAAAACATGCACACACCCTATATAGAAATGAAATAACCTAGCAGGAACCTTCTTCTTCAAGGCTTGATTCGGATATGGAGCTAAGAATTGGAGAGATTCTCTATCTAACCTTAAGTTGAATAATGGATAGAAGCGGATGTTTAGTGCTAGGAAACCTAAAGAGATGCTCGATCTAGGTTCCAACAATGGAGTGCAGGTGTATTGATGTGGTGAACCACAAGAATTGTGAAAGCTTCTTGGTACAAAACTTCAACACCGAGCAAGGCTTCTATGTCTGAAGGGTTTTGGCTCGAATAACTAAAGAATAAAAAAGAAGAAAACCTCTTCCACATTTGATTTCTAGTTCAGATCTAATCCTCATTATAGTCTTTTTAAGTCCCTTATATATGAAGAGCCTTCAGTCTGAAGTTTACCTATCACACAGATGGCCCAAATAACCAACATATACCTAAGTTGGACCCCCAAAGAAAGTATTAAATACTTAGGGAAATAAATCGAAAGAAAATGAAGACTTATTAGCGCAATGTCTTCATAAGGAATATGGTCTTCCCTTCCTTGCTTTCCAAGCTTGGCATGGATTATTTCAAAGCTGAATAACAAGTGGAATGAAGTGTAGATATACTATATCTTGCTGCCTCATTACAACTCCCACGGTATAGCTTATCGGACAATCCAAAGTAGGAAAAAGAGTAAAGTTTCTTCTAATGACTTAGGGGTATCTTCACACTTGTGTGATGGTGAAGACACAATGTCCTTGCTTCCCAAAGTTGGTTCAAGTTAAAGAGATTCAAAGGTTGTTTAGAAGCTCTCACATGATCCGGATAGCCGGATGAGCTCGAGCTTGATACTTGGATGTCTTCTTCATACTTCACGGCTAGTCGGCTTCTGGAGATGGTCAGACTTGAACTCCAATTAGGCTTAGGGTCTGGCTGTATAAAGAATCTAATGGAGACCCAATCCCTTGTAAATGCGCGCTCCCGTCCTTCTTTCGTACACGCCAGGGCTTGGGGCCTATCATCCCTTCCCTCTTCTAGAATATTCGTCCTCAAAACTTGCCCACCCCCTATATAGAAACGAAACAAACTAGCAGGAAGCTTCTCCTTCAAGGCTTCATCCGGATATGGAGTTGAGAATTGGAGAGATTCTCTATCTAATCTAATGCTGAATAATGGACAGAAGCATAGGTTTAGTGCTAGGAAACCTAAAGAGATGCTGGATTTAGGTTTCAACAATGGAGTGAAGGTGCATTGATGTGGTGAACCACAAGAATTGTGAAATCTTCTTGATACATCCAGAACTTCAACACCGAGCTAGGCTTCTATGTGTGAAGGGTTTTGGCTCGAATAAATCAAGAATAGGAAAGAAGAAAAACTCTTCCACATTTGATTTCTAATTCAGATCTAATCCTCATTATAGTCTGTTTAAGTCCCTTATATATGAAGAGCCTTCAGTCTGAAGTTTACTTATTACAAAAATGGCCCAAAGAACCAACATATACATAAGTTGGACCCCCAAAGAAAGTATTAAATACATAGGGAAATAAATCGAAAGAAAATGAAGACTTATTAGTGCAATGTCTGCATAAGGGATATGGTATTCCCTTCCTTGCTTTCCAAGCTTGGCATGGTTTATTTCAAATCTGAATAACAAGTGGAATGAAGTGTAGATAGAGTAGATCTTGCTGCCTCGTTACAACTCCCACGGTATAGTTTATCGGATAAACAAAAGTAGGAAAAAGAGTAAAGTTTCTTCTAATGACTTAAGGGTGTCTTCACACTTGTGTGATGGTGAAAACGCAATGTCCTTGCTTCCCAAAGCTGGTTCAAGTCAAAGAGATTCAAAGGTTGTTTAGAAGCTCTCACATGATTCGGATGGCCGGGTGAGCTCGAGCTTGATACTTGGATATCTTCTTCATACTTCACGGCTAGTCGGCTTCTGGAGATGGTCAGACGTGAACTCCAATTAGGCTTAGGGTCTGGCTGTATAGAGAATCCAATGGAAGGAGAAGTAGCCTCCAACGGTCTGATTGAGTTTGAAATTCAAAATCATCTCCTTCCTTTTCACAGAGCCCAAGGAAGCTCTCCAACAACTCTTTTCTTGCTTCTTTGCACTTCAAGTTAACCTTCTTATGATCATTTTCTTCTTTATTCAACATCAATTCCTTGTAAATGCGCGCTCCCGTCCTTCTTTCGTGTGCGCTAGGGCTTGGTGCCCATCATCCCTTCCCTCTTCTATAATTTTCGTCTTCAAAACATGCACACACCCTATATAGAAATGAAATAACCTAGCAGGAACCTTCTTCTTCAAGGCTTGATTCGGATATGGAGCTAAGAATTGGAGAGATTCTCTATCTAACCTTAAGTTGAATAATGGATAGAAGCGGATGTTTAGTGCTAGGAAACCTAAAGAGATGCTCGATCTAGGTTCCAACAATGGAGTGCAGGTGTATTGATGTGGTGAACCACAAGAATTGTGAAAGCTTCTTGATACAAAACTTCAACACCGAGCAAGGCTTCTATGTCTGAAGGGTTTTGGCTCGAATAACTAAAGAATAAAAAAGAAGAAAACCTCTTCCACATTTGATTTCTAGTTCAGATCTAATCCTCATTATAGTCTTTTTAAGTCCCTTATATATGAAGAGCCTTCAGTCTGAAGTTTACCTATCACACAGATGGCCCAAATAACCAACATATACCTAAGTTGGACCCCCAAAGAAAGTATTAAATACTTAGGGAAATAAATCGAAAGAAAATGAAGACTTATTAGCGCAATGTCTTCATAAGGAATATGGTCTTCCCTTCCTTGCTTTCCAAGCTTGGCATGGATTATTTCCAAGCTGAATAACAAGTGGAATGAAGTTTAGATATACTAGATCTTCTTGCCTCAATACAACCCCTCTGGTAAACCTTATCGGACAAACCGATGTAGGAAAAAGAGTAAAATTCCTTCTAATGACTTAGGGGTGTCTTCACACTTGTGTGATGGTGAAGACACAATTTCCATGCTTCCCAAAGCTGGTTCAAGTCAAAGAGATTCGAAGGTTGTTTAGAAGCTCTCACATCATCCAGATGACTGGGTGACCATGAGCTTGATCCTTGGATGTCTTCTTCATACTTAACGGTTAGTCGGCTTCTGGAGATGGTCAGACGTGGACTCCAATTAGGCTTAGGGTCTGGCTGTATAGAGAATCCTATTGAGACCCAATCCCTTGTAGATGTGCGCTCTCCTCCTTCTTTCGTACGCACCAGGGCTTGGGGTCCATTATCCCTTCTCTCTTCTAGAATTTTTGTCCTCAAAACCTGCCCACGCCCTATATAGAAACGAAACAACCTAGCAGGAAGCTTCTTCTTCAAGGGTTGATCCGGATATGAAGCTGAGAATTGGAGAGATTCTAAATATAATCTTAAGCTGAATGATGGATAGAAGCGGAGGTTTAGTGCAAGGAAACCTAAAGAGATGCCCGATCTAGGTTCTAAATATAGAGTGAAGGTGGATTAATGTGGTGAACCAATAGAATTGTGAAAGCTTCTTGAACAACCAGAAGTTCAACACCGAGCTAGGCTTCTATGTGTCAAGGGTTTTGTCCCGAATAACTCGATAACAAAAAAGAAGAAAAACTCTTCCGCATTTTATTTCTAGTTCAGATCTAATACTCATTACAGTCTTTTTATGTCCCTTATATATGAAGATCCTTAAGTCTGAAGATTACTTATTACACAAATGGCCCAAAGAACCAACATATACCTAAGTTGGACCACGAAAGAAAATATAATATACTTGGGGAAATAAATAGAAAGAAAATGAAGACTTATTAGTTGAATGTCTTCATAAGGGATATGGTCTTCACTTTCTTGCTTTCCTATCTTGCCATAGATTATTTCCAAGCTGAATAACAAGTGGAATGAAGTGTAGATATACTAGATTGTTTCTGTCTCATTACAACCCCTCGGGTAAACATTATCGGACAAACCGAAGTAGGAAAAAGAGTAAAGTTCCTTCTAATTACTTAGGGGTGTCTACACACTTGTGTGATGGTGAAGACACAATGTCCATGCTTCCCAAAGCTGGTTCAAGTCAAAGAGATTCGAAGGTTGTTTAGAAGCTCTCAAATGATCCAGATGGCCGGGTGAGCACAAGCTTGATCCTTGGATGTCTTCTTCATACTTCACGGTTAGTCGGCTTCTGGAGATGGTCAGACGTGGACTCCAATTAGGCTTAGGGTCTGGCTGTATAGAGAATCCTATTGATACCCAAGCCCTTGTAAATGTGTGCTCCCGTCCTTCTTTTGTACGGGCCAGGGCTTGTGGCCCATCATCCCTTCCCTTTTCTAGAATTTTCTTCCTCAAAACTAGCTCACCCCCTATATAGAAACGAAACAACCTAGCAGGAAGCTTCTTCTTGAAGGCTTGATCTGGATATGGAACTGAATATTGGAAAGATTCTCAATCTAATCTTCAGCTGAATAAGGGATAGAAGAGGAGGTTTAGTGCTAGGAAACCTAAAAAGATGCTCGATCTAGGTTCCAACAATGGAGTGAAGTTGGATTGATGTTGTGAACCACAAGATTTGTGAAAGCTTCTTGATACAACCAGAAGTTCAACACCAAGCTAGGATTCTAGGTGTCAAGGGTTTTGTCCCGAATAACTCAATAACAAGAAAGAAGAAAAACTCTTCCGCATTTTATATCTAGTTCAGATCTAATACTCATTATAGTCTCTTTATGTCCCTTATATATGAAGATCCTTAAGTCTGAAGTTTACTTATTACACAAATGGCCCAAAGAACCAACATATACATAAGTTGGACCCCCAAAGAAAGTATTAAATACTTAGGGAAATAAATAGAAAGAAAATGAAGACTTATTAGCTGAATGTCTTCATAAGGGATAGGGTCATCCCTTCCTTGCTTTTCTAACTTGGCATGGACTATTTCCAAGCTGAATAACAAGTGGAATAAAGTGTAGATATACTATATCTTCTTGCCTCAATAATGTGGAATAATGAGAGAATACATTAGCTTAAGACCCAAAGAAGAGAAGAGGCTTTATTCAACATGTGCAAGCCCATTAAGAAGTCTTCTAGAAGGGTGAAGACTTTGGGTGCACAAGTGGGTGTCTCGGGAAGTGTGAAAAGGAAGGAGATGTGTTTGAATTTCAAATAAGAGATTGGAGGGAAATTTGAATGTTGTGAAACCCTTCTTCACCTCTTAATTTCGTGGCTCTCCTCTATATATACATGTTGTACACCCTTTGTAACACTTAATCAATTCTAATGGAAACTTCTCTTTATCTCTCATTCTATTGTTTCTCTTTCAACCACTCTCAAACTCTCTAATCTTCTATTCCGCAAATTCAACATGGTATCAGAGCAAGGTTCTTAAGTAAATCAAGCTCTTGTTATCTCATTTTCAAATCTTTTCTTTTAAAATTCTGGGAATACTCTTTGTCAATCCTTTTATACTCTGAGACTTAGTCCTCAAAGTCATTGACTCTTGAGTTGTGAAAAGGCTGAAAAAGTGTATTTCTTGAAGCTTCTCTAAAATTTTCTTTTTTCATTCTAAAACTCTGGGAATACTCTTTGTCAATCCTTTTTCACTCTGAGACTTAGTCCTCAAAGTCATTGACTCTTGAGTTGTGAAAAGGCTGAAAAGTGTATTTCTTGAAGCTTCTCTTATAATTTCTTGAGAAAATCTCGTAATCCTTTGGTTAATAGAATTATCCGGTGAATAAATCTTGAAACACCATGGAAAACTCTAAACCAATTGTTATTTCAGTCATCTTGAAGGGTGTCAACTATTTGCTGTGGTCAAGAATGATAAGAACAGCTCTATGTGGTCGTGGGCTTTGGAGCCATGTCTTGAAAGGACAAGATCCAAAATATGGAGAAGAAGCCATCGGTAATTATGAAGATAAGTGGTTCCAAGAGGATCAAATGGTGCTCGGAATCATCCAGAACTCTCTTGAAGCATCCATCCTTGAAGCCTACTCCTACTGTGAAAATGCAAAGGAATTGTGGGATACTCTTCAAACTATGTATGGGAATACTTCAAACTTGAGCAGAATCTATGAAGTCAAGAAGGCTATCAATGATCTAAGCCAAGAAGATTTGGAGTTTACAAAGCACTTTGGCAAATTCAGATCATTGTGGGCTGAACTAGAAATGTTAAGGCCAAGCACGATTGATCCTTTAGTGTTAAACGAGAGGCGCGAACAAGACAAGGTCTTTGGTCTGCTATTAACCTTAAATCCAACTTACAAGGATCTCATTAAGCACCTCCTTAGGGCAGACAATCTCCCCAGCCTAGATGAAGTGTGCTCCAAGATACAAAAGGAGCAAGGATCTCATGGTCTATTTGGGGGAAAGGGCGAGCTGGTTATGGCTAACAAAGTAGAGTTGGGTGAAGCAAACAAAGGATTTTACAAACCTTTGGGATCAAACCAGAACAAGAAAGTGGGATCAAATGCAATCTGTGAGCATTGCAAGAAAGAGGGGCACACAAAGGAAAAATGTTGGAAGCTCCATCCTCATCTAAAACCAAGCTGGTGGAAGGAACCAAGAGCTAATGTCTCCCAAGAAGTGGCTGGGAATCATGCTGGGACATCCAAGAGGGCTGAAGAAGGAGAAATGAGAGCTTTGGTGCCATATCAACAAGAATCTGAATTTGTAAGGAAATCAGATTTGGAAGCTCTCATCAAAGCCTTGAAAGAGGCTGGTAGGTCTGGTATGGTTTCTGGAAACTCTCTTCATGCTCAAAACATTTCAAAGCCTTTGATTGTAGATTCTGGTGCATCACATCATATGATAAGTGATGCACATCTAATGAATAACATAAAACCGACTGTAGGTAATGTCATTATAGCAAATGGAGATAATATTCCAATTGATGGAGTAGGAAATCTTAGGTTATTTGAAAAAGATTCAAACGCTTTCTACATGCCTAAATTTACTTCAAATTTGTTATCCGTAAAAAAAGTTACATCTTATTTGAATTGTTATGCTATATTTGGTCCTAATGATGTACACTTTCAGGATATTGAGACCATGAAACTACTCGGAAAAGGAGTAGCAAAGGAGGAGCTGTATGTTCTTGAAAATAACAAGCCGGACTCCAATTTATTTTGTAGTTTTAGTCTGAATGTTTCTAATGTTAGTAGTTCAATTTGGCATGCAAGGCTAGGTCATCCGCACTCTAGAGCATTAGAACTATTGTTGCCTAGGATTTCTTTCAAAAATGATGAATGTGAAGCTTGTATACTTGGTAAACATTGCAAATCTGTGTTTTCCAAGTCTCCAACTATCTATGAAAAGTGTTTTGATTTAATTCATTCTGATGTTTGGACCTCACCATGTGAATCTAGAGAACATCATAAATACTTTGTCACCTTCATAGATGAAAAATCAAAATATACATGGCTAACACTTATTCCATCCAAAGATAGAGTTCTAGAAGCATTTAGAAAATTTCAAGCATATGTGACTAACCATTATAATGACAAGATTAAAATTTTTAGATCAGATAATGGTGGAGAGTACACAAGCCATGCCTTCAAACAACACTTAGCACATCATGGGATAGTCCATCAAACCAGCTGCCCATACACTCCTCAGCAAAATGGAGTTGCTGAAAGAAAGAATAGGCATTTAATGGAAGTGGCCCGGTCTATGATGTTCCACACAAGTGTTCCCAAGAGATTTTGGGGAGATGCTGTGGTTTCAGCATGCTATTTGATCAACCGGATGCCAACAAAAATCTTGGATGATCACTCTCCATTTGAGGTATTAAACAACTCTAAACCCGCCATTAACCACTTACGTGTGTTTGGGTGTGTTTGTTTTGTATTAATCCCAGGAGAACAAAGAAACAAGTTGGAAGCTAAAAGTGTGAAGAGCATGTTCATTGGATACTCCATAACACAAAAAGGTTACAAATGCTTTGTTCCGGAAACAAGGAAGATTCTAGTCTCAAGGGATGTGAAGTTTGTTGAAACAAAAGGGTTCTATGATGAGAAGAACTGGAAAGAATTGGAGAATCTATCATCCTCATCATCAGACCGAGCTAGCAATTTGAGAAAAATCTTGGAGAACCTTGGATTACATCAGCCAGAAGCTAGTACAAGCACATCTCAATCAAATGAAGAAACTATACCCTTTGATCCTGAGGGAGGCAATAAACAAGAGGATCTAGTAGTGGCTCAACAAGACTCAACAATTCATTATCAAAATGAATCAGAAGTTCGCAATGAAGCGGTTCATGATCAAAGTGAAGAGAGTCCGGAAAGTCAAGAAGAAGCTCAAACCTCAGATTCTGACTTTGAAGGGCCAGAACCTCAAGTTCAAGCTCAAGAAAGGGGTTTAAGGAGAAGTACAAGACAAAGGTTTGGACCAGAACATTGGAAGCAAACCCGAGTGTACTACAACAACAAGGCAGTTGCTCATCCCATTCAAGCTGTTTGCACTCTAGCTCATTTCCCATTGGAACATCAAGCCTACATGGGCAAGTTGGATGAAGCTGAGATTCCAACAACCTATGAAGAAGCCAAGGAGCTTAAAGTATGGAGAGATGCTGTTGGTGAAGAAAAGAAAGCTATGGAAATCAACCACACTTGGGATGAAGCTGAACGGCCCAAAGGGAAGAAGGCCGTAAGCTCTAGATGGATCTTCACTATCAAGTATAGAAGTGATGGAGAAATAGAGCGTTACGAGGCTAGGCTGGTGGCTAGAGGATTCACTCAAACCTATGGAGAGGACTACCTTGACACATTTGCACCTCTGGCAAAACTTCATACGGTAAGAGTCATTTTATCCTTAGCTACTAACTTGGAATGGGATCTTTGGCAGATGGACGTCAAGAATGCATTCTTGCAAGGGGAACTAAAGGATGAAGTCTACATGACTCCACCACCAGGCTTGGAAGACTCAATTGCACCAGGAAAGGTGTTGAGACTCAAGAAAGCAATCTATGGACTGAAGCAATCTCCTCGAGCATGGTACCACAAGTTGAGTACAACACTCAAGAGTAAAGGCTTCAAGAAGTCCGAGGCAGATCATACACTTTTCACCTTGCAAAGCCAAGAAGGTATTGTAGTCATTCTCATTTATGTGGATGACATTATCATCTCGGGGAATGACAAGGTAGGTATTAAAGATACAAAAGCATATTTAAAATCTGTATTTGATATTAAAGATCTTGGAGAGTTGAAATATTTTCTAGGGATTGAAGTCTATAGGTCCAATGAAGGACTTTTCTTATCCCAAAGGAAGTACACTCTTGATCTATTGGCTGAGGCAGGAAAGCTAGGAGCCTAACCAGCAAAGACTCCCTTAGAAGAAGGATACAAAGTCATACGAGAGGGGGAGCTTGAAGATAAACCTTTTGAAGATGTCAAGCAATATCGGAGAATGGTTGGTAAGTTGATTTATCTTACCATAACTCGTCCTGATTTGTGTTTTGCTGTGAACCAGGTGAGCCAACATATGCAAGCTCCAAAAGTGCATCATTGGAACATGGTGGATCGGATCCTCAAATATAAAAAAGAGCTCCAGGTCAAGGCATTTGGATGGGTTGCAACAAAAGCACAGAAATTGTGGGTTATTGTGATGCTGACTGGGCTGGAGACAAAACGGATAGAAGATCCACCACTGGGTATTGCACATTCATTGGAGGTAACCTGGTCACTTGGAAGAGCAAGAAACAAAAGGTTGTGTCATGTTCAAGTGCTGAAGCTGAGTATAGAGCAATGAGGAAGCTCACAAACGAGCTAACATGGCTGAAAGCTCTTCTCAAGGATTTGGGCATTGAATCGCCAGATCCAATCACAATGCATTGTGACAACCAAGCTGCTATTCACATTGCGTCCAACTCAGTGTTCCATGAGAGGACAAAACATATTGAAGTGGATTGTCACAAGGTGCGAGAGATGGTGGAGAAAAGGGTCATTCTTCCATGCTTTACAAGAAGTTCAGAACAACTGGCAGACATTTTTACTAAGGCAGCGAGTTTAAAAGTGTGTGAGTTCATCCATTCAAAGCTTGGACTCATAGATATGTCCCGGCCATGATTTCCTTAGCCATGGAGTCCACACTCTTTTTCCCTTAGTATGGTTTTGTCCCATGAGGTTTTCCATACTAAGGTTTTTAATGAGGTGGGTCATCATGGTTCCAAACTTAACCTTTGGTTTCTCTACGGTTAAGCTTGAGGGGGAGTGTTGAATAATGAGAGAATACATTAGCTTAAGACCCAAAGAAGAGAAGAGGCTTTATTCAACATATGCAAGCCCATTAAGAAGTCTTCTAGAAGGGTGAAGACTTTGGGTGCACAAGTGGGTGTCTCGGGAAGTGTGAAAAGGAAGGAGATGTGTTTGAATTTCAAATAAGAGATTGGAGGGAAATTTGAATGTTGTGAAACCCTTCTTCACCTCTTAATTTCGTGGCTCTCCTCTATATATACATGTTGTACACCCTTTGTAACACTTAATCAATTCTAATGGAAACTTCTCTTTATCTCTCATTCTATTGTTTCTCTTTCAACCACTCTCAAACTCTCTAATCTTCTATTCCGCAAATTCAACAAATAACACCCCTCTGGTAAACCTTATTGGACAAACCGATGTAGGAAAAAGATTAAAATTCCTTCTAATTACTTAGGGGTGTCTTCACACTTGAGTGATGGTGAAGACACAATGTCCATGCTTCCCAAAGCTGGTTCAAGGCAAATAGATTCGAAGGTTGTTTAGAAGCTCTCACATGATCCAGATGGCCGGGTGAGCACGAGCTTGATCCTTGGATGTCTTCTTCATACTTCACGGTTAGTCGGTTTCTGGAGATGGTCAGACATGGACTCCAATTAGGCTTAGGGTCTGGTTGTATAGAGAATCCTATTGAAACCCAATCCCTTGTAAATGTGCGCTCCCATCCTTCTTTACTAAGCGACAGGGCTTGTAGCCCATCATGCCTTCCCTTTTCTAGAATTTTCTTCCTCAAAACTAGCCCACCCCCTCTATAAAAAACGAAACAACCTAGCAGGAAGCTTCTTCTTCAAGGCTTGATCTGGATATGGAGCTGAATATTGGAGAGATTCTCAATCTAATCTTTAGCTCAATAAGGGATAGAAGAGGGGGTTTAGTGCTAGGAAACCAAAAAAGTTGCTCGATCTAGGTTCCAACAATGGAGTAAAGTTGGATTGATTTGGTTAACCACAAGAATTGTTAAAGCTTCTTGATACAACCAGAAGTTCAACACCGAGCTAGGCTTCTAGGTGTCAAGGGTTTTGTTCCGAATAACTCAATAACAAGAAAGAAGTAAAAACTCTTCCGCATTATATTTCTAGTTCAGATCTAATCCTCATTACAGTCTGGTTATGTCCCTTATATATGAAGAGCCTTAAGTCTAAAGTTTACTTATTACACAAATGGCCCAAAGAACCAACATATACCTAAGTTGGACTCCCAAAGAAAGTATTAAATACTTAGGGAAATAAACAGAAAGAAAATGAAGACTTATTAGCTGAATGTCTTCATAAGGGATAGGGTCTTCCCTTCCTTGCTTTTCTAACTTGGCATGGATTATTTCCACGCTGAATAACAAGTGGAATAAAGTGTAGATATACTAGATTTTCTTGCCTCAATAACACCCCTCTGGTAAACCTTATTGGACAAACCGATGTAGGAAAAAGAGTAAAATTCCTTCTAATTACTTAGGGGTGTCTTCACACTTGATTGATGGTGAAGACACAATGTCCATGCTTCCCAAAGCTGGTTCAAGTCAAAAAGATTCGAAGGTTATTTAGAAGCTCTCACATGATCCAGATGGCCGGGTGAGCACAAGCTTGATCCTTGGATGTCTTCTTCATACTTCACGGTTAGTCGGGTTCTGGAGATGGTCAGACGTGGACTCCAACTAGGCTTAGGGTCTGGCTGTATAGAGAATCCTATTGAGACCCAATCCCTTGTAAATGTGCGCTCTCGTCCTTCTTTTGTACGGGCCAGGGCTTGTGGCCCATCATCCCTCCCCTTTTCTAGAATTTTCTTTCTCAAAACTAGCCCACCCCTATATAGAAACGAAACAACCTAGCAGGAAACTTCTTTTTCAAGGCTTGATCTGGATATGGAGCTGAATATTGGAGAGATTCTCAATCTAATCTTCAGCTGAATAATGGATAGAAGAGCAGGTTTAGTGCTAGGAAACCTAAAAAGATGCTCGATCTAGGTTCCAACAATGGAGTAAAGTTGGATTGATTTGGTTAACCACAAGAATTGTGAAAGCTTCTTGATACAACCAGAAGTTCAACACCGAGCTAGGCTTCTAGGTGTCAAGGGTTTTGTTCCGAATAACTCAATAACAAGAAAGAAGTAAAAACTCTTCCGCATTTTATTTCTAGTTCAAATCTAATCCTCATTACAACCTGGTTATGTCCCTTATATATGAAGAGCCTTATGTCTGAAGTTTACTTATTCCACAAATGGCCCAGCGAACCAACATACACCTAAGTTGGACCCCCAAAGAAAGTATTAAATACTTAGGAAAGTAAATAGAAAGAAAATGAAAACTTATTAGCGGATTGTCTTCATAAGGGATAAGGTCTTCCCTTCCTTGCTTTCCTAGCTTGGCCTGGATTATTTCCAAGCTGAATTACAAGTGGAATGAAGTGTAGATATACTAGATCTTTCTGCCTCATTACAACCCCTCTAGTAAACATTATCGGACAAAGCGAAGTAGGAAAAAGAGTAAAGTTCCTTCTAATGACTTAGGGTTGTCTTCGCACTTGTGTGATGCTGAAGACACAATGTTCTTGCTTCCCAAAGCTGGTTCAAGTGAAAGAGATTCAAAGGTTGTTTAGAATATCTCACATGATTCAGATGCCCGGGTGAACACGAGCTTGATCCTTTGATGTCTTCTTCATACCTCACGGTTAGTCGGCTTTTGGAGATGGTCAGACATGGACTCCAATTATGCTTAGGGTCTGGCTGTATAGAGAATCCTATTGAGACCCAATCCCTTGTAAATGTGCGCTCTCGTCCTTCTTTCGTACGCGCCAGGGCTTGGGGACCATCATCCATTCCCTCTTCTACAATTTTTGTTCTCAAAACTTGCCCACGCCCGATATAGAAACGAAACAACCTAGCAGGAAGCTTCTTCTTCAAGGGTTGATCTGGATATGAAGCTGAGAATTGGAGAGATTCTAAATATAATCTTAAGCTGAATGATGGAGGTTTAGTGCTAAGAAACCAAAAAAGATGCCCGATTTAGGTTCTAAATATGGAGTGAAGGTGGATTGATGTTGTGAACCACAAGATTTGTGAAAGCTTCTTGATACAACAAGAAGTTCAACACCAAGCTAGGAATCTAGGTGTTAAGGGGTTTGTCCCAAATAACTCAATAACAAGAAAGAAGAAAAAACTCTTCCGCATTATATTTCTAGTTCAGATCTAATCATTACAGTCTGGTTATGTCCCTTACATATAAAGAGCATTAAGTCTAAAGTTTACTTATTACACAAATGGCCCAAAGAACCAACATATACCTAAGTTGGACTCCCAAAGAAAGTATTAAATACTTAGGGAAATAAACAGAAAGAAAATGAAGACTTATTAGCTGAATGTCTTCATAAGGGATTGGGTCTTCCCTTCCTTGCTTTCCTAACTTGGCATGGATTATTTCCAGCTGAATAACAAGTGGAATAAAGTGTAGATATACTAGATTTCTTCCCTCAATACAACCCCTCTGGTAAACCTTATCGGACAAACCGATGTAGGAAAAAGAGTAAAATTCCTTCTAATGACTTAGGGGTGTCTTCACACTTGTACGATAGTGAAGACACAATGTCCGTGCTTCCCAAAGCTAGTTCAAATCAAAGAGATTCGAAGGTTGTTTAGAAGCTCTCACATGATCCAGATGGCCGGGTGAGCACAAGCTTGATCCTTGGATGTCTTCTTTATACTTCACGGTTAGTCGGTTTCTGGAGATGGTCAGACGTGGACTCCAATTAGGCTTAGGGTCTGGTTGTATAGAGAATCCTATTGAAACCCAATCCCTTGTAAATGTGCACTCCCGTCCTTCTTTACTAAGCGACAGGGCTTGTAGCCCATCACGCCTTCCCTTTTCTAGAATTTTCTTCCTCAAAACTAGCCCACACCCTATATAGAAACGAAACAACTTAGCATGAAGCTTCTTCTTCAAGGCATGATCTGGATATGGAGTTGAATATTGGAGAGATTCTCAATCTAATCTTCAGCTGAATAAGGGATAGAAGAGGAGGTTTAGTGCTAAGAAACCAAAAAAGATGCTCAATCTAATTTCCAACAATGGAGTAAAGGTGGATTGATGTTGTGAACCACAAAATTTGTGAAAGCTTCTTGATACAACCAGAAGTTCAACACCAAGCTAGGATTCTAGGTGTCAAGGGTTTTGTCCCGAATAACTCAATAACAAGAAAGAAGAAAAAACTCTTCCGCATTATATTTCTAATTCAGATCTAATCCTCATTCCAGTCTGGTTATGTCCCTTACATATGAAGAGCCTTAAGTCTGAAGTTTACTTATTACACAAATGGCCCAAAGAACCAACATATACCTAAGTTGGACTCCCAAAGAAAGTATTAAATACTTAGGGAAATAAACAGAAAGAAAATGAAGATTTATTAGCTGAATGTCTTCATATGGGATAGGGTCTTCCCTACCATGCTTTCCTACCTTGGCATAGATTATTTCCAAGCTGAATAACAAGTGGAATAAAGTGTAGATATACTAGATTTTCTTGCCTTAATACAACCCTTCTCGTAAACCTTATCGGACAAATCGATGTAGGAAAAAGAGTAAAATTCCTTCTAATGACTTAGGAGTGTCTCCACACTTGTGTGATGGTGAAGACACAATGTCCATGCTTCCCAAAGATGGTTCAAGTCAAAGAGATTCGAAGGTTGTTTAGAAGCTCTCACATGATCCAGATGGCCGGGTGAGCACAAGCTTGATCCTTGGATGTCTTCTTCATACTTCACGGTTAGTCGGCTTCTGGAGATGGTCAGACGTGGACTCCAATTAGGCTTAGGGTCTGGCTGTATAGAGAATCCTATTGAGACCCAATCCCTTGTAAATGTGCGCTCCCGTCCTTCTTTTGTACGGGCCAGGGCTTGTGGCTCATCATCACTTCCCTTTTCTAGAATTTTCTTCCTCAAAACTAGCCCACACCCAATATAGAAACGAAACAACTTAGCATGAAGCTTCTTCTTCAAGGCATGATCTGGATATGGAGTTGAATATTGGAGAGATTCTCAATCTAATCTTCAGCTGAATAAGGGATAGAAGAGGAGGTTTAGTGCTAAGAAACCAAAAAAGATGCTCGATCTAGTTTCCAACAATGGAGTAAAGGTGGATTGATGTTGTGAACCACAGGATTAGTGAAAGCTTCTTGATACAACCAGAAATTCAACACCAAACTAGGATTCTAGGTGTCAAGGGTTTTGTCCCAAATAACTCAATAACAAGAAAGAAGAAAAAACTCTTCCGCATTATATTTCTAATTCAGATCTAATCCTCATTCCAGTCTGGTTATGTCCCTTACATATGAAGAGCCTTAAGTCTGATGTTTACTTATTACACAAATGGCCCAAAGAACCAACATATACCTAAGTTGGACTCCCAAAGAAAGTATTAAATACTTAGGGAAATAAATAGAAAGAAAATGAAGACTTCTTAGCTGAATGTCTTCATAAGGGATAGGGTCTTCCCTTCTTTGCTTTCCTAACTTGGCATGGATTATTTCCAAGCTGAATAACAAGTGGAATAAAGTGTAGATATACTAGATCTTCTTGCCTCAATACAACCCCTCTCGTAAACCTTATCGGACAAATCGATGGAGGAAAAAGAGTAAAATTCCTTCTAATGACTTAGGGGTGTCTTCACACTTGTGTGATGGTGAAGACACAATGTCCATGCTTCCCAAAGATGGTTCAAGTC
Source organism: Cardamine chenopodiifolia (assembly GCA_963922655.1). NCBI lineage: Eukaryota > Viridiplantae > Streptophyta > Magnoliopsida > Brassicales > Brassicaceae > Cardamine > Cardamine chenopodiifolia. Next base: position 7,017,359 of record OZ000486.1, on the reverse strand, counting down.
AAAGAGATTCGAAGGTTGTTTAGAAGCTCTCACATGCTCCAGATGGCCGGGTGAGCACAAGCTTGATCCTTGGATGTCTTCTTCATACTTCACGGTTAGTCGGCCTCTGGAGATGGTTAGACGTGGACTCCAATTAGGCTTAGGGTCTGGCTGTATAGAGAATCCTATTGAGACCCAATCCCTTGGGGACCATCATCCCTTCCCTCTTCTACAATTTTTGTTCTCAAAACTTTCCCACGCCCGATATAGAAACGAAACAACCTAGCAGGAAGCTTCTTCTTCAAGGGTTGATCTGGATATGAAGCTGAGAATTGGAGAGATTCTAAATATAATCTTAAGCTGAATGATGGAGGTTTAGTGCTAAGAAACCAAAAAAGATGCCCGATTTAGGTTCTAAATATGGAGTGAAGGTGGATTGATGTTGTGAACCACAAGATTTGTGAAAGCTTCTTGATACAACCAGAAGTTCAACACCAAGCTAGGAATCTAGGTGTTAAGGGGTTTGTCCCAAATAACTCAATAACAAGAAAGAAGAAAAAACTCTTCCGCATTATATTTCTAGTTCAGATCTAATCATTACAGTCTGGTTATGTCCTTTACATATAAAGAGCATTAAGTCTAAAGTTTACTTATTACACAAATGGCCCAAAGAACCAACATATACCTAAGTTGGACTCCCAAAGAAAGTATTAAATACTTAGGGAAATAAACAGAAAGAAAATGAAGACTTATTAGCTGAATGTCTTCATAAGGGATTGGGTCTTCCCTTCCTTACTTTCCTAACTTGGCATGGATTATTTCCAGCTGAATAACAAGTGGAATAAAGTGTAGATATACTAGATTTCTTGCCTCAATACAACCCCTCTGGTAAACCATATCGGACAAACCGATGTAGGAAAAAGAGTAAAATTCCTTCTAATGACTTAGGGGTGTCTTCACACTTGTATGATAGTGAAGGCACAATGTCCGTGCTTCCCAAAGCTGGTTCAAATCAAAGAGATTCGAAGGTTGTTTAGAAGCTCTCACATGATCCAGATGGCCGGGTGAGCACGAGCTTGATCCTTGGATGTCTTCTTCATACTTCACGGTTAGTCGGCTTCTGGGGATGGTCAGACGTCGACTCCAATTAGGCTTAGGGTCTGGCTGTATAGAGAATCCTATTGAGACCCAATCCCTTGTAAATGTGCGCTCCCGTCCTTCTTTTGTACAGGCCAGGGCTTGTGGCCCATCATCACTTCCCTTTTCTAGAATTTTCTTCCTCAAAACTAGCCCACACCCAATATAGAAACGAAACAACTTAGCATGAAGCTTCTTCTTCAAGGCATGATCTGGATATGGAGTTGAATATTGGAGAGATTCTCAATCTAATCTTCAGCTGAATAAGGGATAGAAGAGGTGGTTTAGTGCTAAGAAACCAAAAAAGATGCTCGATCTAGTTTCCAACAATGGAGTAAAGGTGGATTGATGTTGTGAACCACAAAATTTGTGAAAGCTTCTTGATACAACCAGAAGTTCAACACCAAGCTAGGATTCTAGGTGTCAAGGGTTTTGTCCCGAATAACTCAATAACAAGAAAGAAGAAAAAACTCTTCCGCATTATATTTCTAGTTCAGATCTAATCCTCATTCCAGTCTGGTTATGTCCCTTACATATGAAGAGCCTTAAGTCTGAAGTTTACTTATTACACAAATGGCCGAAAGAACCAACATATACCTAAGTTGGACTCCCAAAGAAAGTATTAAATACTTAGGGAAATAAACAGAAAGAAAATGAAGACTTATTAGTTGAATGTCTTCATAAGGGATAGGGTCTTCCCTTCTTTGCTTTCCTAACTTGGCATGGATTATTTCCAAGCTGAATAACAAGTGGAATAAAGTGTAGATATACTAGATCTTCTTGCCTCAATAAAACCCCTCTCGTAAACCTTATCGGACAAATCGATGTAGGAAAAAGAGTAAAATTCCTTCTAATGACTTAGGGGTGTCTTCACACTTGTGTGATGGTGAAGACACAATGTCCATGCTTCCCAAAGCTGGTTCAAGTCAAAGAGATTCGAAGGTTGTTTAGAAGCTCTCACATGATCCAGATGGCCGGGTGAGCACAAGCTTGATTCTTGGATGTCTTCTTCATACTTCACGATTAGTCGGGTTCTGGAGATGGTCAGACGTGGACTCCAATTAGGCTTAGGGTCTGGTTGTATAGAGAATCCTATTGAAACCCAATCCCTTTTAAATGTGCGCTCCCGTCCTTCTTTACTAAGCGACAGGGTTTGTAGCCCATCACGCCTTCCCTTTTCTAGAATTTTCTTCCTCAAACCTAGCCCACCCCCTCTATAAAAAACGAAACAACCTAGCAGGAAGCTTCTTCTTCAAGGCTTGATCTGGATATGGAGCTGAATATTGGAGAGATTCTCAATCTAATCTTTAGCTCAATAAGGGATAGAAGAGGGGGTTTAGTGCTAGGAAACTAAAAAAGATGCTCGATCTAGGTTCCAACAATGGAGTAAAGGTGGATTGATGTTGTAAACCACAAGATTTGTGAAAGCTTCTTAATACAACCAGAAGTTCAACACCTAGCTAGGATTCTAGGTGTCAAGGGTTTTGTCCCGAATAACTCAATAACAAGAAAGAAGTAAAAACTCTTCCGCATTTTATTTCTAGTTCAAATCTAATCATCATTACAACCTGGTTATGTCCCTTATATATGAAGAGCCTTAAGTCTGAAGTTTACTTATTCCACAAATGGCCCAGCGAACCAACATACACCTAAGTTGGACCCCCAAAGAAAGTATTAAATACTTAGGAAAGTAAATAGAAAGAAAATGAAAACTTATTAGCGGATTGTCTTCATAAGGGATAAGGTCTTCCCTTCCTTGCTTTCCTAGCTTGGCATGGATTATTTCCAAGCTGAATTACAAGTGGAATGAAGTGTAGATATACTAGATCTTTCTGCCTCATTACAACCCCTCTAGTAAACATTATCGGACAAACCGAAGTAGGAAAAAGAGTAAAGTTCCTTCTAATGACTTAGGGTTGTCTTCACACTTGTGTGATGCTGAAGACACAATGTTCTTGCTTCCCAAAGCTGGTTCAAGTGAAAGAGATTCAAAGGTTGTTTAGAATATCTCACATGATTCAGATGCCCGGGTGAACACGAGCTTGATCCTTTGATGTCTTCTTCATACCTCACGGTTAGTCGGCTTTTGGAGATGGTCAGACGTGGACTCCAATTATGCTTAGGGTCTGGCTGTATAGAGAATCCTATTGAGACCCAATCCCTTGTAAATGTGCGCTCTCGTCCTTCTTTCGTACGCGCCAGGGCTTGGGGACCATCATCCCTTCCCTCTTCTACAATTTTTGTTCTCAAAACTTTCCCACGCCCGATATAGAAACGAAACAACCTAGCAGGAAGCTTCTTCTTCAAGGGTTGATCTGGATATGAAGCTGAGAATTGGAGAGATTCTAAATATAATCTTAAGCTGAATGATGGAGGTTTAGTGCTAAGAAACCAAAAAAGATGCCCGATTTAGGTTCTAAATATGGAGTGAAGGTGGATTGATGTTGTGAACCACAAGATTTGTGAAAGCTTCTTGATACAACCAGAAGTTCAACACCAAGCTAGGAATCTAGGTGTTAAGGGGTTTGTCCCAAATAACTCAATAACAAGAAAGAAGAAAAAACTCTTCCGCATTATATTTCTAGTTCAGATCTAATCATTACAGTCTGGTTATGTCCTTTACATATAAAGAGCATTAAGTCTAAAGTTTACTTATTACACAAATGGCCCAAAGAACCAACATATACCTAAGTTGGACTCCCAAAGAAAGTATTAAATACTTAGGGAAATAAACAGAAAGAAAATGAAGACTTATTAGCTGAATGTCTTCATAAGGGATTGGGTCTTCCCTTCCTTACTTTCCTAACTTGGCATGGATTATTTCCAGCTGAATAACAAGTGGAATAAAGTGTAGATATACTAGATTTCTTGCCTCAATACAACCCCTATGGTAAACCTTATCGGACAAACCGATGTAGGAAAAAGAGTAAAATTTCTTCTAATGACTTAGGGGTGTCTTCACACTTGTATGATAGTGAAGGCACAATGTCCGTGCTTCCCAAAGCTGGTTCAAATCAAAGAGATTCGAAGGTTGTTTAGAAGCTCTCACATGATCCAGATGGCCGGGTGAGCACGAGCTTGATCCTTGGATGTCTTCTTCATACTTCACGGTTAGTCGGCTTCTGGGGATGGTCAGACGTCGACTCCAATTAGGCTTAGGGTCTGGCTGTATAGAGAATCCTATTGAGACCCAATCCCTTGTAAATGTGCGCTCCCGTCCTTCTTTTGTACAGGCCAGGGCTTGTGGCCCATCATCACTTCCCTTTTCTAGAATTTTCTTCCTCAAAACTAGCCCACACCCAATATAGAAACGAAACAACTTAGCATGAAGCTTCTTCTTCAAGGCATGATCTGGATATGGAGTTGAATATTGGAGAGATTCTCAATCTAATCTTCAGCTGAATAAGGGATAGAAGAGGTGGTTTAGTGCTAAGAAACCAAAAAAGATGCTCGATCTAGTTTCCAACAATGGAGTAAAGGTGGATTGATGTTGTGAACCACAAAATTTGTGAAAGCTTCTTGATACAACCAGAAGTTCAACACCAAGCTAGGATTCTAGGTGTCAAGGGTTTTGTCCCGAATAACTCAATAACAAGAAAGAAGAAAAAACTCTTCCGCATTATATTTCTAGTTCAGATCTAATCCTCATTCCAGTCTGGTTATGTCCCTTACATATGAAGAGCCTTAAGTCTGAAGTTTACTTATTACACAAATGGCCGAAAGAACCAACATATACCTAAGTTGGACTCCCAAAGAAAGTATTAAATACTTAGGGAAATAAACAGAAAGAAAATGAAGATTTATTAGCTGAATGTCATCATAAGGGATAGGGTTTTCCCTTCCATGCTTTCCTAACTTGGCATGGATTATTTCAAAGCTGAATAACAAGTGGAATAAAGTGTAGATATACTAGATTTCTTGCCTCAATACAACCCCTCGGGTAAACTTTATCGGACAAACCGATGTAGTTAAAAGAGTAAAATTCCTTCTAATGACTTAGGGGTGTCTTCACACTTGTGTGATGGTGAAGACACAATGTCCATGCTTCCCAAAGCTGGTTCAAGCCAAAGAGATTCGAAGGTTGTTTAGAAGCTCTCACATGATCCAGATGGCCAGGTGAGCACAAGCTTGATCCTTGGATGTCTTCTTCATACTTCACGGTTAGTCGGCTTCTGGAGATGGTCAGACGTGGACTCCAATTAGGCTTAGGGTCTGGCTGTATAGAGAATCCTATTGAGACCCAATCCCTTGTAAATGTGCGCTCCCTTCCTTCTTTTGTACGGGCCAGGGCTTGTGGCCCATCATCCCTTCCCTTTTCTAGAATTTTCTTCCTCAAAACTAGCCCAGTCCCTATATAGAAACGAAACAACCTAGCATTAAGTTTCTTCTTCAAGGCTTGATCTGGATATGGAGCTGAAAATTGGAAAGATTCTCAATCTAATCTTCAGCTGAATATGGGATAGAAGAAGAGGTTTCGTGCTAAGAAACCAAAAAAGATGCTCGATCTAGTTTCCAACAATGGAGTAAAGGTGGATTGATGTTGTGAACCACAAAATTTGTGAAAGCTTCTTGATACAACCAGAAGTTCAACAGCAAGCTAGGATTCTAGGTGTCAAGGGTTTTGTCCCGAATAACTCAATAACAAGAAAGAAGAAAAAACTCTTCCGCATTATATTTCTAGTTCAGATCTAATCCTCATTACAGTCTGGTTATGTCCCTTACATATGAAGAGCCTTAAGTCTGAAGTTTACTTATTACACAAATGGCCAAAAGAACCAACATATACCTAAGTTGGACTCCCAAAGAAAGTATTAAATACTTAGGGAAATAAACAGAAAGAAAATGAAGACTTATTAGTTGAATGTCTTCATAAGGGATAGGGTCTTCCCTTCTTTGCTTTCCTAACTTGGCATGGATTATTTCCAAGCTGAATAACAAGTGGAATAAAGTGTAGATATACTAGATCTTCTTGCCTCAATAAAACCCCTCTCGTAAACCTTATCGGACAAATCGATGTAGGAAAAAGAGTAAAATTCCTTCTAATGACTTAGGGGTGTCTTCACACTTGTGTGATGGTGAAGACACAATGTCCATGCTTCCCAAAGCTGGTTCAAGTCAAAGAGATTCGAAGGTTGTTTAGAAGCTCTCACATGATCCAGATGGCCAGGTGAGCACAAGCTTGATCCTTGGATGTCTTCTTCATACTTCACGGTTAGTCGGGTTCTGGAGATGGTCAGATGTGGACTCCAATTAGGCTTAGGGTCTGACTGTATAGAGAATCCTATTGAGACCCAATCCCTTGTAAATGTGCGCTCCCGTCCTTCTTTTGTACGGGCCAGGGCTTGTGGCCTATCATCACTTCCCTTTTCTAGAATTTTCTTCCTCAAAACTAGCCCACACCCTATATAGAAACGAAACAACTTAGCATGAAGCTTCTTCTTCAAGGCATGATCTGGATATGGAGTTGAATATTGGAGAGATTCTCAATCAAATCATTAGCTGAATAAGGGATAGAAGTGGAGGTTTAGTGCTAAGAAACCAAAAAAGATGCTCGATCTAGTTTCCAACAATGGAGTAAAGGTGGATTGATGTTATGAACCACAGGATTAGTGAAAGCTTCTTGATACAACTAGAAATTCAACACCAAACTAGGATTCTAGGTGTCAAGGGTTTTGTCCCGAATAACTCAATAACAAGAAAGAAGAAAAAACTCTTCCGCATTATATTTCTAGATCAGATCTAATCCTCATTCCAGTCTGGTTATGTCCCTTACATATGAAGAGCCTTAAGTCTGAAGTTTACTTATTACACAAATGGCCCAAAGAACCAACATATACCTAAGTTGGACTCCCAAAGAAAGTATTAAATACTTAGGGAAATAAACAGAAAGAAAATGAAGATTTATTAGCAGAATGTCTTCATATGGGATAGGGTCTTCCCTACGTTGCTTTCCTACCTTGGCATAGATTATTTCCAAGCTGAATAACAAGTGGAATAAAGTGTAGATATACTAGATTTTCTTGCCTTAATACAACCCCTCTGGTAAACCTTAACGGACAAATCGATGTAGGAAAAAGAGTAAAATTCCTTCTAATGACTTAGGGGTGTCTTCACACTTGTGTGATGGTGAAGACACATTGTCCATGCTTCCCAAATATGGTTCAAGTCAAAGAGATTCGAAGGTTGTTTAGAAGCTCTCACATGATCCAGATGGCCGGGTGAGCACAAGCTTGATCCTTGGATGTCTTCTTCATACTTCACGGTTAGTCGGCTTCTGGAGATGGTCAGACGTGGACTCCAATTAGGCTTAGGGTCTGGCTGTATAGAGAATCCTATTGAGACCCAATCCCTTGTAAATGTGCGCTCTCGTCCTTCTTTTGTACGGGCCAGGGCTTGTGGCCCAGCATCACTTCCCTTTTCTAGAATTGTCTTCCTCAAAACTAGCCCACACCCAATATAGAAACGAAACAACTTAGCATGAACCTTCTTCTTCAAGGCATGATCTGGATATGGAGTTGAATATTAGAGAGATTCTCAATCTAATCTTCAGCTGAATAAGGGATAGAAGAGGAGGTTTAGTGCTAAGAAACCAAAAAAGATGCTCGATCTAGTTTCCAACAATGGAGTAACGGTGGATTGATGTTGTGAACCACAGGATTAGTGAAAGCTTCTTGATACAACCAGAAATTCAACACCAAACTAGGATTCTAGGTGTCAAGGGTTTTGTCCCGAATAACTCAATAACAAGAAAGAAGAAAAATCTCTTCCGCATTATATTTCTAGTTCAGATCTAATACTCATTATAGTCTCTTTATGTCCCTTATATATGAAGAGCCTTAAGTCTGAAGTTTACTTATTACACAAATGGCCCAAAGAACCAACATATACCTAAGTTGGACTCCCAAAGAAAGTATTAAATACTTAGGGAAATAAACAGGAAGAAAATGAAGACTTATTAGCTGAATGTCTTCATAAGGGATAGGGTCTTCCCTTCTTTGCTTTCCTAACTTGGCATGGATTATTTCCAAGCTGAATAACAAGTGGAATAAAGTGTAGATATACTAGATCTTCTTGCCTCAATAAAACCCCTCTCGTAAACCTTATCGGACAAATCGATGTAGGAAAAAGAGTAAAATTCCTTCTAATGACTTAGGGGTGTCTTCACACTTGTGTGATGGTGAAGACACATTGTCCATGCTTCCCAAATATGGTTCAAGTCAAAGAGATTCGAAGGTTGTTTAGAAGCTCTCACATGATCCAGATGGCCGGGTGAGCACAAGCTTGATCCTTGGATGTCTTCTTCATACTTCACGGTTAGTCGGCTTCTGGAGATGGTCAGACGTGGACTCCAATTAGGCTTAGGGTCTGGCTGTATAGAGAATCCTATTGAGACCCAATCCCTTGTAAATGTGCGCTCTCGTCCTTCTTTTGTACGGGCCAGGGCTTGTGGCCCAGCATCACTTCCCTTTTCTAGAATTTTCTTCCTCAAAACTAGCCCACACCCAATATAGAAACGAAACAACTTAGCATGAACCTTCTTCTTCAAGGCATGATCTGGATATGGAGTTGAATATTAGAGAGATTCTCAATCTAATCTTCAGCTGAATAAGGGATAGAAGAGGAGGTTTAGTGCTAAGAAACCAAAAAAGATGCTCGATCTAGTTTCCAACAATGGAGTAACGGTGGATTGATGTTGTGAACCACAGGATTAGTGAAAGCTTCTTGATACAACCAGAAATTCAACACCAAACTAGGATTCTAGGTGTCAAGGGTTTTGTCCCGAATAACTCAATAACAAGAAAGAAGAAAAAACTCTTCCGCATTATATTTCTAGTTCAGATCTAATACTCATTATAGTCTCTTTATGTCCCTTATATATGAAGAGCCTTAAGTCTGAAGTTTACTTATTACACAAATGGCCCAAAGAACCAACATATACCTAAGTTGGACTCCCAAAGAAAGTATTAAATACTTAGGGAAATAAACAGGAAGAAAATGAAGACTTATTAGCTGAATGTCTTCATAAGGGATAGGGTCTTCCCTTCTTTGCTTTCCTAACTTGGCATGGATTATTTCCAAGCTGAATAACAAGTGGAATAAAGTGTAGATATACTAGATCTTCTTGCCTCAATAAAACCCCTCTCGTAAACCTTATCGGACAAATCGATGTAGGAAAAAGAGTAAAATTCCTTCTAATGACTTAGGGGTATCTTCACACTTGTGTGATGGTGAAGACACAATGTCCATGCTTCCCAAAGCTGGTTCAAGTCAAAGAGATTCGAAGGTTGTTTAGAAGTTATCACATGATCCAGATGGCCGGGTGAGCACAAGCTTGATCCTTGGATGTCTTCTTTATACTTCACGGTTAGTCGGGTTCTGGAGATGGTCAGATGTGGACTCCAATTAGGCTTAGGGTCTGACTGTATAGAGAATCCTATTGAGACCCAATCCCTTGTAAATGTGCGCTCCCGTCCTTCTTTTGTACGGGCCAGGGCTTGTGGCCCATCATCACTTCCCTTTTCTAGAATTTTCTTCCTCAAAACTAGCCCATCATCATATATAGAAACGAAACAACTTAGCATGAAACTTCTTCTTCAAGGCATGATCTGGATATGGAGTTAAATATTGGAGAGATTCTCAATCTAATCTTTAGCTGAATAAGGGATAGAAGTGGAGGTTTAGTGCTAAGAAACCAAAAAAGATGCTCGATCTAGTTTCCAACAATGGAGTAAAGGTGGATTGATGTTGTGAACCACCGGATTTGTGAAAGCTTCTTGATACAACTAAAAAATTCAACACCAAACTAGGATTCTAGGTGTCAAGGGTTTTGTCCCGAATAACTCAATAACAAGAAAGAAGAAAAAACTCTTCCGCATTATATTTCTAGTTCAGATCTAATCCTCATTACAGTCTGGTTATGTCCCTTATATATGAAGAGCCTTAAGTCTGAAGTTTACTTATTACACAAATGGCCCAAAGAACCAACATATACCTAAGTTGAACTCCCAAAAAAGTATTAAATACTTAGGGAAATAAACAGAAAGAAAATGAAGATTTATTAGCTGAATGTCTTCATAAGGGATAGGGTTTTCCCTTCCATGCTTTCCTAACTAGGCATGGATTATTTCAAAGCTGAATAACAAGTGGAATAAAGTGTAGATATACTAGATTTCTTGCCTCAATACAACCCCTCGGGTAAACCTTATCGGACAAACCGATGTAGTTAAAAGAGTAAAATTCCTTCTAATGACTTAGGGGTGTCTTCACACTTGTGTGATGGTTAAGACACAATGTCCATGCTTCCCAAAGCTGGTTCAAGTCAAAGAGATTCGAAGGTTGTTTAGAAGCTCTCACATAATCCAGATGGCCGGGTGAGCATAAGCTTGATCCTTGGATGTCTGCTTCATACTTCACGGTTAGTCGGCTTCTGGAGATGGTCAGACTTGGACTCCAATTAGGCTTAGGGTCTGGCTGTATAGAGAATCCTATTGAGACCCAATCCCTTGTAAATGTGCGCTCCCGTACTTCTTTTGTACGGGCCAGGGCTTGTTGCCCATCATCCCTTCCCTTTTCTAGAATTTTCCTCCTAAAAACTAGCCCACCCCCTATATAGAAATGAAACAACCTAGCATGAAGCTTCTTCTTCAAGGCTTGATCTTGATATGGAGCTGAATATTGGAGAGATTATCAATCTAATCTTTAGTTGAATAAGGGATAGAAGAGGAGGTTTAGTGCTAAGAAACCAAAAAAGATGCTCGATCTAGTTTCCAACAATGGAGTAAAGGTGGATTGATGTTGTGAACCACCAAATTTGTGAAAACTTCTTGATACAACCAGAAGTTCAACACCAAGCTTGGATTCTAGGTGTCAAGGGTTTTGTCCCGAATAACTCAATAACAAGAAAGAAGAAAAAACTCTTCCGCATTATATTTCTCGTTCAGATCTAATCCTCATTAAAGTATGGTTATGTCCCTTATATATGAAGAGCGTTAAGTCTGAAGTTTACTTATTACACAAATGGCCCAAAGAACCAACATATACCTAAGTTGGACTCCCAAAGAAAGTATTAAATACTTAAGGGAAATAAATAGAAAGAAAATGAAGACTTATTAGCTGAATGTCTTCATAAGGGATAGGGTCTTCCCTTCCTTGCTTTCCTAACTTGGCATGGATTATTTCCAAGCTGAATAACAAGTGGAATAAAGTGTAGATATACTAGATCTTCTTGCCTCAATACAACCCCTCTCGTAAACCTTATCGGACAAATCGATGTAGGAAAAAGAGTAAAATTCCTTCTAATGACTTAGGGGTGTCTTCACACTTGTGTGATGGTGAAGACACAATTTCCATGCTTCCCAAAGCTGGTTCAAGTCAAAGAGATTCGAAGGTTGTTTAGAAGCTCTCACATCATCCAGATGACTGGGTGACCATGAGCTTGATCCTTGGATGTCTTCTTCATACTTAACGGTTAGTCGGCTTCTGGAGATGGTCAGACGTGGACTCCAATTAGGCTTAGGGTCTGGCTGTATAGAGAATCCTATTGAGACCCAATCCCTTGTAGATGTGCGCTCTCCTCCTTCTTTCGTACGCACCAGGGCTTGGGGTCCATTATCCCTTCCCTTTTCTAGAATTTTCTTCCTCAAAACTAGCCCACACCCAATATAGAAACGAAACAACCTAGCAGGAAGCTTCTTCTTCAAGGCATGATCTGGATATGGAGTTGAATATTGGAGAGATTCTCAATCTAATCATTAGCTGAATGATGGATAGAAGCGGAGGTTTAGTGCTAAGAAACCAAAAAAGATGCTCGATCTAGTTTCCAACAATGGAGTAAAGGTGGATTGATGTTGTGAACCACAGGATTAGTGAAAGCTTCTTGATACAACTAGAAATTCAACACCAAACTAGGATTCTAGGTGTCAAGGGTTTTGTCCCGAATAACTCAATAACAAGAAAGAAGAAAAAACTCTTCCGCATTATATTTCTAGTTCAGATCTAATCCTCATTCCAGTCTGGTTATGTCCCTTACATATGAAGAGCCTTAAGTCTGAAGTTTACTTATTACACAAATGGCCCAAAGAACCAACATATACCTAAGTTGGACTCCCAAAGAAAGTATTTAATACTTAGGGAAATAAACAGAAAGAAAATGAAGATTTATTAGCTGAATGTCTTCATATGGGATAGGGTCTTCCCTACCTTGCTTTCCTACCTTGGCATAGATTATTTCCAAGCTGAATAACAAGTGGAATAAAGTGTAGATATACTAGATTTTCTTGCCTTAATACAACCCCTCTCATAAACCTTATTGGACAAATCGATGTAGGAAAAAGAGTAAAATTCCTTCTAATGACTTAGGGGTGTCTTCACACTTGTGTGATGGTGAAGACACAATGTCCATGCTTCCCAAAGATGGTTCAAGTCAAAGAGATTCGAAGGTTGTTTAGAAGCTCTCACATGATCCAGATGGCCGGGTGAGCACAAGCTTGATCCTTGGATGTCTTCTTCATACTTCACGGTTAGTCGGCTTCTGGAGATGGTCAGACTTGGACTCCAATTAGGCTTAGGGTCTGGCTGTATAGAGAATCCTATTGAGACCCAATCCCTTGTAAATGTGCGCTCCCGTCCTTCTTTTGTACGGGCCAGGGCTTGTGGCCCATCATCACTTCCCTTTTCTAGAATTTTCTTCCTCAAAACTAGCCCACACCATATATAGAAACGAAACAACTTAGCATGAAGCTTCTTCTTCAAGGCATGATCTGGATATGGAGTTGAATATTGGAGAGATTCTCAATCTAATCTTTAGCTGAATAAGGGATAGAAGTGGAGGTTTAGTGCTAAGAAACAAAAAAATATGCTCGATCTAGTTTCCAACAATTGAGTAAAGGTGGATTGATGTTGTGAACCACAGGATTTGTGAAAGCTTCTTGATACAACTAGAAATTCAACACCAAACTAGGATTCTAGGTGTCAAGGGTTTTGTCCCGAATAACTCAATAACAAGAAAGAAGAAAAAACTCTTCCGCCTTATATTTCTAGTTCAGATCTAATCCTCATTACAGTCTGGTTATGTCCCTTATATATGAAGAGCCTTAAGTCTGAAGTTTACTTATTACACAAATGGCCCAAAGAACCAACATATACCTAAGTTGAACTCCCAAAAAAGTATTAAATACTTAGGGAAATAAACAGAAAGAAAATGAAGATTTATTAGCTGAATTCTTCATAAGGGATAGGGTCTTCCCTTCCTTGCTTTCCTAACTTGGCATAGATTATTTCCAAGCTGAATAACAAGTGGAATAAAGTGTATATATACTAGATTTCTTGCCTCAATACAACCCCTCAGGTAAACCTTATCGGACAAACCGATGTAGTTGAAAGAGTAAAATTCCTTCTAATGACTTAGGGGTGTCTTCACACTTGTGTGATGGTGAAGACACAATGTCCATGCTTCCCAAAGCTGGTTCAAGTCAAAGAGATTCGAAGGTTGTTTAGAAGCTCTCACATGATCCAGATGGCCGGGTGAGCAAGAGCTTGATCCTTGGCTGTCTTCTTCATACTTCACGGTTAGTCGGGTTCTGGAGATGGTCAGATGTGGACTCCAATTAGGCTTAGGGTCTGACTGTATAGAGAATCCTATTGAGATCCAATCCCATGTAAATGTGCGCTCCCGTCCTTCTTTTGTACGGGCCAGGGCTTGTGGCCCATCATCACTTCCCTTTTCTAGAATTTTCTTCCTCAAAACTAGCCCACACCCTATATAGAAACGAAACAACTTAGCATGAAGCTTCTTCTTCAAGGCATGATCTGGATATGGAGTTGAATATTGGAGAGATTCTCAATCTAATCTTTAGCTGAATAAGGGATAGAAGTGGAGGTTTAGTGCTAAGAAACCAAAAAAGATGCTCGATCTAGTTTCCAACAATGGAGTAAAGGTGGATTGATGTTGTGAACCACAATATTAGTGAAAGCTTCTTGATACAACTAGAAATTCAACACCAAACTAGGATTCTAGGTGTCAAGGGTTTTGTCCCGAATAACTCAATAACAAGAAAGAAGAAAAAACTCTTCCGCATTATATTTCTAGTTAAGATCTAATCCTCATTACAGTCTGGTTATGTCCCTTATATATGAAAAGCCTTAAGTCTGAAGTTTACTTATTACACAAATGGCCCAAAGAACCAACATATACCTAAGTTGAACTCCCAAAAAAGTATTAAATACTTAGGGAAATAAACAGAAAGAAAATGAAGATTTATTAGCTGAATGTCATCATAAGGGATAGGGTTTTCCCTTCCATGCTTTCCTAACTTGGCATGGATTATTTCAAAGCTGAATAACAAGTGGAATAAAGTGTAGATATACTAGATTTCTTGCCTCAATACAACCCCTCGGGTAAACCTTATCGGACAAACCGATGTAATTAAAAGAGTAAAATTCCTTCTAATGACTTAGGGGTGTCTTCACACTTGTGTGATGGTGAAGACACAATGTCCATGCTTCCCAAAGTGGTTCAAGTCAAATAGATTCGAAGGTTGTTTAGAAGCTCTCACATGATCCAGATGGCCGGGTGAGCAAGATCTTGATCCTTGGATGTCTTCTTCATACTTCACGGTTAGTCGGGTTTTGGAGATGGTCAGATGTGGACTCCAATTAGGCTTAGGGTCTGACTGTATAGAGAATCCTATTGAGATCCAATCCCATGTAAATGTGCGCTCCTGTCCTTCTTTTGTACGGGCCAGGGCTTGTGGCCCATCATCACTTCCCTTTTCTAGAATTTTCTTCCTCAAAACTACCCCACACCCTATATAGAAACGAAACAACTTAGCATGAAGCTTCTTCTTCAAGGCATGATCTGGATATGGAGTTGAATATTGGAGAGATTCTCAATCTAATCTTTAGCTGAATAAGGGATAGAAGTGGAGGTTTAGTGCTAAGAAACAAAAAAATATGCTCGATCTAGTTTCCAACAATTGAGTAAAGGTGGATTGATGTTGTGAACCACAGGATTTGTGAAAGCTTCTTGATACAACTAGAAATTTAACACCAAACTAGGATTCTAGGTGTCAAGGGTTTTGTCCCGAATAACTCAATAACAAGAAAGAAGAAAAAACTCTTCCGCCTTATATTTCTAGTTCAGATCTAATCCTCATTACAGTCTGGTTATGTCCCTTATATATGAAGAGCCTTAAGTCTGAAGTTTACTTATTACACAAATGGCCCAAAGAACCAACATATACCTAAGTTGAACTCCCAAAAAAGTATTAAATACTTAGGGAAATAAACAGAAAGAAAATGAAGATTTATTAGCTGAATTCTTCATAAGGGATAGGGTCTTCCCTTCCTTGCTTTCCTAACTTGGCATAGATTATTTCCAAGCTGAATAACAAGTGGAATAAAGTGTATATATACTAGATTTCTTGCCTCAATACAACCCCTCAGGTAAACCTTATCGGACAAACCGATGTAGTTGAAAGAGTAAAATTCCTTCTAATGACTTAGGGGTGTCTTCACACTTGTGTGATGGTGAAGACACAATGTCCATGCTTCCCAAAGCTGGTTCAAGTCAAAGAGATTCGAAGGTTGTTTAGAAGCTCTCACATGATCCAGATGGCCGGGTGAGCAAGAGCTTGATCCTTGGCTGTCTTCTTCATACTTCACGGTTAGTCGGGTTCTGGAGATGGTCAGATGTGGACTCCAATTAGGCTTAGGGTCTGACTGTATAGAGAATCCTATTGAGATCCAATCCCATGTAAATGTGCGCTCCCGTCCTTCTTTTGTACGGGCCAGGGCTTGTGGCCCATCATCACTTCCCTTTTCTAGAATTTTCTTCCTCAAAACTAGCCCACACCCTATATAGAAACGAAACAACTTAGCATGAAGCTTCTTCTTCAAGGCATGATCTGGATATGGAGTTGAATATTGGAGAGATTCTCAATCTAATCTTTAGCTGAATAAGGGATAGAAGTGGAGGTTTAGTGCTAAGAAACCAAAAAAGATGCTCGATCTAGTTTCCAACAATGGAGTAAAGGTGGATTGATGTTGTGAACCACAATATTAGTGAAAGCTTCTTGATACAACTAGAAATTCAACACCAAACTAGGATTCTAGGTGTCAAGGGTTTTGTCCCGAATAACTCAATAACAAGAAAGAAGAAAAAACTCTTCCGCATTATATTTCTAGTTAAGATCTAATCCTCATTACAGTCTGGTTATGTCCCTTATATATGAAGAGCCTTAAGTCTGAAGTTTACTTATTACACAAATGGCCCAAAGAACCAACATATACCTAAGTTGAACTCCCAAAAAAGTATTAAATACTTAGGGAAATAAACAGAAAGAAAATGAAGATTTATTAGCTGAATGTCATCATAAGGGATAGGGTTTTCCCTTCCATGCTTTCCTAACTTGGCATGGATTATTTCAAAGCTGAATAACAAGTGGAATAAAGTGTAGATATACTAGATTTCTTGCCTCAATACAACCCCTCGGGTAAACCTTATCGGACAAACCGATGTAATTAAAAGAGTAAAATTCCTTCTAATGACTTAGGGGTGTCTTCACACTTGTGTGATGGTGAAGACACAATGTCCATGCTTCCCAAAGTGGTTCAAGTCAAATAGATTCGAAGGTTGTTTAGAAGCTCTCACATGATCCAGATGGCCGGGTGAGCAAGATCTTGATCCTTGGATGTCTTCTTCATACTTCACGGTTAGTCGGGTTTTGGAGATGGTCAGATGTGGACTCCAATTAGGCTTAGGGTCTGACTGTATAGAGAATCCTATTGAGATCCAATCCCATGTAAATGTGCGCTCCTGTCCTTCTTTTGTACGGGCCAGGGCTTGTGGCCCATCATCACTTCCCTTTTCTAGAATTTTCTTCCTCAAAACTACCCCACACCCTATATAGAAACGAAACAACTTAGCATGAAGCTTCTTCTTCAAGGCATGATCTGGATATGGAGTTGAATATTGGAGAGATTCTCAATCTAATCTTTAGCTGAATAAGGGATAGAAGTGGAGGTTTAGTGCTAAGAAACCAAAAAAGATGCTCGATCTAGTTTCCAACAATGGAGTAAAGGTGGATTGATGTTGTGATACACAGGATTAGTGAAAGCTTCTTGATACAACTAGAAATTCAACACCAAACTAGGATTCTAGGTGTCAAAGGTTTTGTCCCGAATAACTCAATAACAAGAAAGAGAAAAAACTCTTCCGCATTATATTTCTAGTACAGATCTAATCCTCATTACAGTTTGGCTATGTCCCTTATATATGAAGAGCCTTAAGTCTAAAGTTTACTTATTACACAAATGGCCCAAAGAACCAACATATACCTAAGTTAGACTCCCAAAGAAAGTATTAAATACTTACGGAAATAAACAGAAAGAAAATGAAGACTTATTATCTGAATGTCTTCATAAGGGTTTGGGTCTTCCCTTCCTTGCTTTCCTAACTTGGCATGGATTATTTCCAGCTGAATAACAAGTGGAATAAAGTGTAGATATACTAGATTTCTTGCCTCAATACAACCCCTCTGGTAAACCTTATCGGACAAACCGATGTAGGAGAAAGAGTAAAATTCCTTCTAATGACTTAGGGGTGTCTTCACACTTGTATGATAGTGAAGACACAATGTCCGTGCTTCCCAAAACTGGTTCAAATCAAAGAGATTCGAAGGTTGTTTAGAAGCTCTCACATGATCCAGATGGCCGGGTGAGCACGAGCTTGATCCTTGGATGTCTTCTTCATACTTCATGATAAGTCGGCTTCTGGGGATGGTCAGACGTCGACTCCAAATAGGCTTAGGGTCTGGCTGTATAGAGAATCCTATTGAGACCCAATCCCTTGTAAATGTG
The DNA here is from genome assembly GCA_963922655.1 of Cardamine chenopodiifolia. NCBI lineage: Eukaryota > Viridiplantae > Streptophyta > Magnoliopsida > Brassicales > Brassicaceae > Cardamine > Cardamine chenopodiifolia. Next base: position 6,999,386 of record OZ000486.1, on the reverse strand, counting down.
CGCTCCCGTCCTTCTTTTGTACGTGCCAGGGCTTGTGGTCCATCATCACTTCCCTTTTCTAGAATTTTCTTCCTCAAAACTAGCCCACACCCTATATAGAAACGAAACAACTTAGCATGAAGCTTCTTCTTCAAGGCATGATCTGGATATGGAGTTGAATATTGGAGAGATTCTCAATCTAATCTTCAGCTGAATAAGGGATAGAAGAGGAGGTTTAGTGCTAAGAAACCAAAAAAGATGCTCGATCTAGTTTCCAACAATGGAGTAAAGGTGGATTGATGTTGTGAACCACAAAATTTGTGAAAGCTTCTTGATACAACCAGAAGTTCAACACCAAGCTAGGATTCTAGGTGTCAAGGGTTTTGTCCCGAATAACTCAATAACAAGAAAGAAGAAAAAACTTTTCTGCATTATATTTCTAGTTCAGATCTAATCCTCATTCCAGTCTGGTTATGTCCCTTACATATGAAGAGCCTTAAGTCTGAAGTTTACTTATTACACAAATGGCCCAAAGAACCAACATATACCTAAGTTGGACTCCCAAAGAAAGTATTAAATACTTAGGGAAATAAACAGAAAGAAAATGAAGATTTATTAGCTGAATGTCTTCGTATGGGATAGGGTCTTCCCTACCTTGGCATAGATTATTTCCAAGCTGAATAACAAGTGGAATAAAGTGTAGATATACTAGATTTCTTGCCTCAATACAACCCCTCGGGTAAACTTTATCGGACAAACCGATGTAGTTAAAAGAGTAAAATTCCTTCTAATGACTTAGGGGTGTCTTCACACTTGTGTGATGGTGAAGACACAATGTCCATGCTTCCCAAAGCTGGTTCAAGCCAAAGAGATTCGAAGGTTGTTTAGAAGCTCTCACATGATCCAGATGGCCGGGTGAGCAAGAGCTTGATCCTTGGATGTCTTCTTCATACTTCACGGTTAGTCGGGTTCTGGAGATGGTCAGATGTGGACTCCAATTAGGCTTAGGGTCTGACTGTATAGAGAATCCTATTGAGATCCAGTCCCATGTAAAAGTGCGCTCCTGTCCTTCTTTTGTACGGGCCAGGGCTTGTGGTCCATCATCACTTCCCTTTTCTAGAATTTTCTTCCTCAAAACTAGCCCACACCCTATATATAAACGAAACAACTTAGCATGAAGCTTCTTCTTCAAGGAATGATCTGGATATGGAGTTGAATATTGGAGAGATTCTCAATCTAATCTTCAGCTGTATAAGGGATAGAAGAGGAGGTTTAGTGCTAAGAAACCAAAAAAGATGCTCGATCTAGTTTCCAACAATGGAGTAAAGGTGGATTGATGTTGTGAACCACAAAATTTGTGAAAGCTTCTTGATACAACGAGAAGTTCAACACCAAGCTAGGATTCTAGGTGTCAAGGGTTTTGTCCCGAATAACTCAATAACAAGAAAGAAGAAAAAACTCTTCTGCATTATATTTCTAGTTCAGATCTAATCCTCATTCCAGTCTGGTTATGTCCCTTACATATGAAGAGCCTTAAGTCTGAAGTTTACTTATTACACAAATGGCCCAAAGAACCAACATATACCTAAGTTGGACTCCCAAAGAAAGTATTAAATACTTAGGGAAATAAACAGAAAGAAAATGAAGATTTATTAGCTGAATGTCATCATAAGGGATAGGGTTTTCCCTTCCATGCTTTCCTAACTTGGCATGGATTATTTCAAAGCTGAATAACAAGTGGAATAAAGTGTAGATATACTAGATTTCTTGCCTCAATACAACCCCTCGGGTAAACCTTATCGGACAAACCGATGTAGTTAAAAGAGTAAAATTCCTCCTAATGACTTAGGGGTGTCTTCACACTTGTGTGATGGTGAAGACACAATGTCCATGCTTCCCAAAGCTGGTTCAAGTCAAAGAGATTCGAAGGTTGTTTAGAAGCTCTCACATGATCCAGATGGCCGGGTGAGCAAGAGCTTGATCCTTGGATGTCTTCTTCATACTTCACGGTTAGTCGGGTTCTGGAGATGGTCAGATGTGGACTCCAATTAGGCTTAGGGTCTGACTGTATAGAGAATCCTATTGAGATCCAATCCCATGTAAATGTGCGCTCCTGTCCTTCTTTTGTACGAGCCAGGGCTTGTGGTCCATCATCACTTCCCTTTTCTAGAATTTTCTTCCTCAAAACTAGCCCACACCCTATATAGAAACGAAACAACTTAGCATGAAGCTTCTTCTTCAGGGAATGATCTGGATATGGAGTTGAATATTGGAGAGATTCTCAATCTAATCTTCAGCTGAATAAGGGATCGAAGAGGAGGTTTAGTGCTAAGAAACCAAAAAAGATGCTCGATCTAGTTTCCAACAATGGAGTAAAGGTGGATTGATGTTGTGAACCACAAAATTTGTGAAAGCTTCTTGATACAACCAGAAGTTCAACACCAAGCTAGGATTCTAGGTGTCAAGGGTTTTGTCCCGAATAACTCAATAACAAGAAAGAAGAAAAAACTCTTCCGCATTATATTTCTAGTTCAGATCTAATCCTCATTACAGTCTGGTTATGTCCCTTATATATGAAGAGCCTTAAGTCTGAAGTTTACTTATTACACAAATGGCCCAAAGAACCAACATATACCTAAGTTGGACTCCCAAAGAAAGTATTAAATACTTAGGGAAATAAACAGAAAGAAAATGAAGATTTATTAGCTGAATGTCATCATAAGGGATAGGGTTTTCCCTTCCATGCTTTCCTAACTTGGCATGGATTATTTCAAAGCTGAATAACAAGTGGAATAAAGTGTAGATATACTAGATTTCTTGCCTCAATACAACCCCTCGGGTAAACCTTATCGGACAAACCGATGTAGTTAAAAGAGTAAAATTCCTTCTAATGACTTAGGGGTGTCTTCACACTTGTGTGATGGTGAAGACACAATGTCCATGCTTCCCAAAGCTGGTTCAAGCCAAAGAGATTCGAAGGTTGTTTAGAAGCTCTCACATGATCCAGATGGCCGGGTGAGCAAGAGCTTGATCCTTGGATGTCTTCTTCATACTTCACGGTTAGTCGGGTTCTGGAGATGGTCAGATGTGGACACCAATTAGGCTTAGGGTCTGACTGTATAGAGAATCCTATTGAGATCCAATCCCATGTAAATGTGCGCTCCTGTCCTTCTTTTGTACGGGCCAGGGCTTGTGGTCCATCATCACTTCCCTTTTCTAGAATTTTCTTCCTCAAAACTAGCCCACACCCTATATAGAAACGAAACAACTTAGCATGAAGCTTCTTCTTCAAGGAATGATCTGGATATGGAGTTGAATATTGGAGAGATTCTCAATCTAATCTTCAGCTGAATAAGGGATAGAAGAGGAGGTTTAGTGCTAAGAAACCAAAAAAGATGCTCGATCTAGTTTCCAACAATGGAGTAAAGGTGGATTGATGTTGTGAACCACAAAATTTGTGAAAGCTTCTTGATACAACCAGAAGTTCAACACCAAGCTAGGATTCTAGGTGTCAAGGGTTTTGTCCCGAATAACTCAATAACAAGAAAGAAGAAAAAACTTTTCTGCATTATATTTCTAGTTCAGATCTAATCCTCATTCCAGTCTGGTTATGTCCCTTACATATGAAGAGCCTTAAGTCTGAAGTTTACTTATTACACAAATGGCCCAAAGAACCAACATATACCTAAGTTGGACTCCCAAAGAAAGTATTAAATACTTAGGGAAATAAACAGAAAGAAAATGAAGATTTATTAGCTGAATGTCATCATAAGGGATAGGGTTTTCCCTTCCATGCTTTCCTAACTTGGCATGGATTATTTCAAAGCTGAATAACAAGTGGAATAAAGTGTAGATATACTAGATTTCTTGCCTCAATACAACCCCTCGGGTAAACCTTATCGGACAAACCGATGTAGTTAAAAGAGTAAAATTCCTCCTAATGACTTAGGGGTGTCTTCACACTTGTGTGATGGTGAAGACACAATGTCCATGCTTCCCAAAGCTGGTTCAAGTCAAAGAGATTCGAAGGTTGTTTAGAAGCTCTCACATGATCCAGATGGCCGGGTGAGCAAGAGCTTGATCCTTGGATGTCTTCTTCATACTTCACGGTTAGTCGGGTTCTGGAGATGGTCAGATGTGGACTCCAATTAGGCTTAGGGTCTGACTGTATAGAGAATCCTATTGAGATCCAATCCCATGTAAATGTGCGCTCCTGTCCTTCTTTTGTACGGGCCAGGGCTTGTGGTCCATCATCACTTCCCTTTTCTAGAATTTTCTTCCTCAAAACTAGCCCACACCCTATATAGAAACAAAACAACTTAGCATGAAGCTTCTTCTTCAGGGAATGATCTGGATATGGAGTTGAATATTGGAGAGATTCTCAATCTAATCTTCAGCTGAATAAGGGATCGAAGAGGAGGTTTAGTGCTAAGAAACCAAAAAAGATGCTCGATCTAGTTTCCAACAATGGAGTAAAGGTGGATTGATGTTGTGAACCACAAAATTTGTGAAAGCTTCTTGATACAACCAGAAGTTCAACACCAAGCTAGGATTCTAGGTGTCAAGGGTTTTGTCCCGAATAACTCAATAACAAGAAAGAAGAAAAAACTCTTCCGCATTATATTTCTAGTTCAGATCTAATCCTCATTACAGTCTGGTTATGTCCCTTATATATGAAGAGCCTTAAGTCTGAAGTTTACTTATTACACAAATGGCCCAAAGAACCAACATATACCTAAGTTGGACTCCCAAAGAAAGTATTAAATACTTAGGGAAATAAACAGAAAGAAAATGAAGATTTATTAGCTGAATGTCATCATAAGGGATAGGGTTTTCCCTTCCATGCTTTCCTAACTTGGCATGGATTATTTCAAAGCTGAATAACAAGTGGAATAAAGTGTAGATATACTAGATTTCTTGCCTCAATACAACCCCTCGGGTAAACTTTATCGGACAAACCGATGTAGTTAAAAGAGTAAAATTCCTTCTAATGACTTAGGGGTGTCTTCACACTTGTGTGATGGTGAAGACACAATGTCCATGCTTCCCAAAGCTGGTTCAAGCCAAAGAGATTCGAAGGTTGTTTAGAAGCTCTCACATGATCCAGATGGCCGGGTGAGCAAGAGCTTGATCCTTGGATGTCTTCTTCATACTTCACGGTTAGTCGGGTTCTGGAGATGGTCAGATGTGGACTCCAATTAGGCTTAGGGTCTGACTGTATAGAGAATCCTATTGAGATCCAATCCCATGTAAATGTGCGCTCCTGTCCTTCTTTTGTACGGGCCAGGGCTTGTGGTCCATCATCACTTCCCTTTTCTAGAATTTTCTTCCTCAAAACTAGCCCACACCCTATATAGAAACGAAACAACTTAGCATGAAGCTTCTTCTTCAAGGAATGATCTGGATATGGAGTTGAATATTGGAGAGATTCTCAATCTAATCTTCAGCTGAATAAGGGATAGAAGAGGAGGTTTAGTGCTAAGAAACCAAAAAAGATGCTCGATCTAGTTTCCAACAATGGAGTAAAGGTGGATTGATGTTGTGAACCACAAAATTTGTGAAAGCTTCTTGATACAACCAGAAGTTCAACACCAAGCTAGGATTCTAGGTGTCAAGGGTTTTGTCCTGAATAACTCAATAACAAGAAAGAAGAAAAAACTTTTCTGCATTATATTTCTAGTTCAGATCTAATCCTCATTCCAATCTGGTTATGTCCCTTACATATGAAGAGCCTTAAGTCTGAAGTTTACTTATTACACAAATGGCCCAAAGAACCAACATATACCTAAGTTGGACTCCCAAAGAAAGTATTAAATACTTAGGGAAATAAACAGAAAGAAAATGAAGATTTATTAGCTGAATGTCATCATAAGGGATAGGGTTTTCCCTTCCATGCTTTCCTAACTTGGCATGGATTATTTCAAAGCTGAATAACAAGTGGAATAAAGTGTAGATATACTAGATTTCTTGCCTCAATACAACCCCTCGGGTAAACTTTATCGGACAAACCGATGTAGTTAAAAGAGTAAAATTCCTTCTAATGACTTAGGGGTGTCTTCACACTTGTGTGATGGTGAAGACACAATGTCCATGCTTCCCAAAGCTGGTTCAAGCCAAAGAGATTCGAAGGTTGTTTAGAAGCTCTCACATGATCCAGATGGCCGGGTGAGCAAGAGCTTGATCCTTGGATGTCTTCTTCATACTTCACGGTTAGTCGGGTTCTGGAGATGGTCAGATGTGGACTCCAATTAGGCTTAGGGTCTGACTGTATAGAGAATCCTATTGAGATCCAATCCCATGTAAATGTGCGCTCCTGTCCTTCTTTTGTACGGGCCAGGGCTTGTGGTCCATCATCACTTCCCTTTTCTAGAATTTTCTTCCTCAAAACTAGCCCACACCCTATATAGAAACGAAACAACTTAGCATGAAGCTTCTTCTTCAAGGAATGATCTGGATATGGAGTTGAATATTGGAGAGATTCTCAATCTAATCTTCAGCTGAATAAGGGATAGAAGAGGAGGTTTAGTGCTAAGAAACCAAAAAAGATGCTCGATCTAGTTTCCAACAATGGAGTAAAGGTGGATTGATGTTGTGAACCACAAAATTTGTGAAAGCTTCTTGATACAACCAGAAGTTCAACACCAAGCTAGGATTCTAGGTGTCAAGGGTTTTGTCCCGAATAACTCAATAACAAGAAAGAAGAAAAAACTCTTCCGCATTATATTTCTAGTTCAGATCTAATCCTCATTACAGTCTGGTTATGTCCCTTATATATGAAGAGCCTTAAGTCTGAAGTTTACTTATTACACAAATGGCCCAAAGAACCAACATATACCTAAGTTGGACTCCCAAAGAAAGTATTAAATACTTAGGGAAATAAACAGAAAGAAAATGAAGATTTATTAGCTGAATGTCATCATAAGGGATAGGGTTTTCCCTTCCATGCTTTCCTAACTTGGCATGGATTATTTCAAAGCTGAATAACAAGTGGAATAAAGTGTAGATATACTAGATTTCTTGCCTCAATACAACCCCTCGGGTAAACCTTATCGGACAAACCGATGTAGTTAAAAGAGTAAAATTCCTTCTAATGACTTAGGGGTGTCTTCACACTTGTGTGATGGTGAAGACACAATGTCCATGCTTCCCAAAGCTGGTTCAAGCCAAAGAGATTCGAAGGTTGTTTAGAAGCTCTCACATGATCCAGATGGCCGGGTGAGCAAGAGCTTGATCCTTGGATGTCTTCTTCATACTTCACGGTTAGTCGGGTTCTGGAGATGGTCAGATGTGGACACCAATTAGGCTTAGGGTCTGACTGTATAGAGAATCCTATTGAGATCCAATCCCATGTAAATGTGCGCTCCTGTCCTTCTTTTGTACGGGCCAGGGCTTGTGGTCCATCATCACTTCCCTTTTCTAGAATTTTCTTCCTCAAAACTAGCCCACACCCTATATAGAAACGAAACAACTTAGCATGAAGCTTCTTCTTCAAGGAATGATCTGGATATGGAGTTGAATATTGGAGAGATTCTCAATCTAAGCTTCAGCTGAATAAGGGATAGAAGAGGAGGTTTAGTGCTAAGAAACCAAAAAAGATGCTCGATCTAGTTTCCAACAATGGAGTAAAGGTGGATTGATGTTGTGAACCACAAAATTTGTGAAAGCTTCTTGATACAACCAGAAGTTCAACACCAAGCTAGGATTCTAGGTGTCAAGGGTTTTGTCCCGAATAACTCAATAACAAGAAAGAAGAAAAAACTTTTCTGCATTATATTTCTAGTTCAGATCTAATCCTCATTCCAGTCTGGTTATGTCCCTTACATATGAAGAGCCTTAAGTCTGAAGTTTACTTATTACACAAATGGCCCAAAGAACCAACATATACCTAAGTTGGACTCCCAAAGAAAGTATTAAATACTTAGGGAAATAAACAGAAAGAAAATGAAGATTTATTAGCTGAATGTCATCATAAGGGATAGGGTTTTCCCTTCCATGCTTTCCTAACTTGGCATGGATTATTTCAAAGCTGAATAACAAGTGGAATAAAGTGTAGATATACTAGATTTCTTGCCTCAATACAACCCCTCGGGTAAACTTTATCGGACAAACCGATGTAGTTAAAAGAGTAAAATTCCTTCTAATGACTTAGGGGTGTCTTCACACTTGTGTGATGGTGAAGACACAATGTCCATGCTTCCCAAAGCTGGTTCAAGCCAAAGAGATTCGAAGGTTGTTTAGAAGCTCTCACATGATCCAGATGGCCGGGTGAGCAAGAGCTTGATCCTTGGATGTCTTCTTCATACTTCACGGTTAGTCGGGTTCTGGAGATGGTCAGATGTGGACTCCAATTAGGCTTAGGGTCTGACTGTATAGAGAATCCTATTGAGATCCAATCCCATGTAAATGTGCGCTCCTGTCCTTCTTTTGTACGGGCCAGGGCTTGTGGTCCATCATCACTTCCCTTTTCTAGAATTTTCTTCCTCAAAACTAGCCCACACCCTATATAGAAACGAAACAACTTAGCATGAAGCTTCTTCTTCAAGGAATGATCTGGATATGGAGTTGAATATTGGAGAGATTCTCAATCTAATCTTCAGCTGAATAAGGGATAGAAGAGGAGGTTTAGTGCTAAGAAACCAAAAAAGATGCTCGATCTAGTTTCCAACAATGGAGTAAAGGTGGATTGATGTTGTGAACCACAAAATTTGTGAAAGCTTCTTGATACAACCAGAAGTTCAACACCAAGCTAGGATTCTAGGTGTCAAGGGTTTTGTCCTGAATAACTCAATAACAAGAAAGAAGAAAAAACTTTTCTGCATTATATTTCTAGTTCAGATCTAATCCTCATTCCAGTCTGGTTATGTCCCTTACATATGAAGAGCCTTAAGTCTGAAGTTTACTTATTACACAAATGGCCCAAAGAACCAACATATACCTAAGTTGGACTCCCAAAGAAAGTATTAAATACTTAGGGAAATAAACAGAAAGAAAATGAAGATTTATTAGCTGAATGTCATCATAAGGGATAGGGTTTTCCCTTCCATGCTTTCCTAACTTGGCATGGATTATTTCAAAGCTGAATAACAAGTGGAATAAAGTGTAGATATACTAGATTTCTTGCCTCAATACAACCCCTCGGGTAAACCTTATCGGACAAACCGATGTAGTTAAAAGAGTAAAATTCCTTCTAATGACTTAGGGGTGTCTTCACACTTGTGTGATGGTGAAGACACAATGTCCATGCTTCCCAAAGCTGGTTCAAGCCAAAGAGATTCGAAGGTTGTTTAGAAGCTCTCACATGATCCAGATGGCCGGGTGAGCAAGAGCTTGATCCTTGGATGTCTTCTTCATACTTCACGGTTAGTCGGGTTCTGGAGATGGTCAGATGTGGACTCCAATTAGGCTTAGGGTCTGACTGTATAGAGAATCCTATTGAGATCCAATCCCATGTAAATGTGCGCTCCTGTCCTTCTTTTGTACGGGCCAGGGCTTGTGGTCCATCATCACTTCCCTTTTCTAGAATTTTCTTCCTCAAAACTAGCCCACACCCTATATAGAAACGAAACAACTTAGCATGAAGCTTCTTCTTCAAGGAATGATCTGGATATGGAGTTGAATATTGGAGAGATTCTCAATCTAATCTTCAGCTGAATAAGGGATAGAAGAGGAGGTTTAGTGCTAAGAAACCAAAAAAGATGCTCGATCTAGTTTCCAACAATGGAGTAAAGGTGGATTGATGTTGTGAACCACAAAATTTGTGAAAGCTTCTTGATACAACCAGAAGTTCAACACCAAGCTAGGATTCTAGGTGTCAAGGGTTTTGTCCCGAATAACTCAATAACAAGAAAGAAGAAAAAACTCTTCCGCATTATATTTCTAGTTCAGATCTAATCCTCATTACAGTCTGGTTATGTCCCTTATATATGAAGAGCCTTAAGTCTGAAGTTTACTTATTACACAAATGGCCCAAAGAACCAACATATACCTAAGTTGGACTCCCAAAGAAAGTATTAAATACTTAGGGAAATAAACAGAAAGAAAATGAAGATTTATTAGCTGAATGTCATCATAAGGGATAGGGTTTTCCCTTCCATGCTTTCCTAACTTGGCATGGATTATTTCAAAGCTGAATAACAAGTGGAATAAAGTGTAGATATACTAGATTTCTTGCCTCAATACAACCCCTCGGGTAAACCTTATCGGACAAACCGATGTAGTTAAAAGAGTAAAATTCCTTCTAATGACTTAGGGGTGTCTTCACACTTGTGTGATGGTGAAGACACAATGTCCATGCTTCCCAAAGCTGGTTCAAGCCAAAGAGATTCGAAGGTTGTTTAGAAGCTCTCACATGATCCAGATGGCCGGGTGAGCAAGAGCTTGATCCTTGGATGTCTTCTTCATACTTCACGGTTAGTCGGGTTCTGGAGATGGTCAGATGTGGACACCAATTAGGCTTAGGGTCTGACTGTATAGAGAATCCTATTGAGATCCAATCCCATGTAAATGTGCGCTCCTGTCCTTCTTTTGTACGGGCCAGGGCTTGTGGTCCATCATCACTTCCCTTTTCTAGAATTTTCTTCCTCAAAACTAGCCCACACCCTATATAGAAACGAAACAACTTAGCATGAAGCTTCTTCTTCAAGGAATGATCTGGATATGGAGTTGAATATTGGAGAGATTCTCAATCTAAGCTTCAGCTGAATAAGGGATAGAAGAGGAGGTTTAGTGCTAAGAAACCAAAAAAGATGCTCGATCTAGTTTCCAACAATGGAGTAAAGGTGGATTGATGTTGTGAACCACAAAATTTGTGAAAGCTTCTTGATACAACCAGAAGTTCAACACCAAGCTAGGATTCTAGGTGTCAAGGGTTTTGTCCCGAATAACTCAATAACAAGAAAGAAGAAAAAACTTTTCTGCATTATATTTCTAGTTCAGATCTAATCCTCATTCCAGTCTGGTTATGTCCCTTACATATGAAGAGCCTTAAGTCTGAAGTTTACTTATTACACAAATGGCCCAAAGAACCAACATATACCTAAGTTGGACTCCCAAAGAAAGTATTAAATACTTAGGGAAATAAACAGAAAGAAAATGAAGATTTATTAGCTGAATGTCATCATAAGGGATAGGGTTTTCCCTTCCATGCTTTCCTAACTTGGCATGGATTATTTCAAAGCTGAATAACAAGTGGAATAAAGTGTAGATATACTAGATTTCTTGCCTCAATACAACCCCTCGGGTAAACTTTATCGGACAAACCGATGTAGTTAAAAGAGTAAAATTCCTTCTAATGACTTAGGGGTGTCTTCACACTTGTGTGATGGTGAAGACACAATGTCCATGCTTCCCAAAGCTGGTTCAAGCCAAAGAGATTCGAAGGTTGTTTAGAAGCTCTCACATGATCCAGATGGCCGGGTGAGCAAGAGCTTGATCCTTGGATGTCTTCTTCATACTTCACGGTTAGTCGGGTTCTGGAGATGGTCAGATGTGGACTCCAATTAGGCTTAGGGTCTGACTGTATAGAGAATCCTATTGAGATCCAATCCCATGTAAATGTGCGCTCCTGTCCTTCTTTTGTACGGGCCAGGGCTTGTGGTCCATCATCACTTCCCTTTTCTAGAATTTTCTTCCTCAAAACTAGCCCACACCCTATATAGAAACGAAACAACTTAGCATGAAGCTTCTTCTTCAAGGAATGATCTGGATATGGAGTTGAATATTGGAGAGATTCTCAATCTAATCTTCAGCTGAATAAGGGATAGAAGAGGAGGTTTAGTGCTAAGAAACCAAAAAAGATGCTCGATCTAGTTTCCAACAATGGAGTAAAGGTGGATTGATGTTGTGAACCACAAAATTTGTGAAAGCTTCTTGATACAACCAGAAGTTCAACACCAAGCTAGGATTCTAGGTGTCAAGGGTTTTGTCCTGAATAACTCAATAACAAGAAAGAAGAAAAAACTTTTCTGCATTATATTTCTAGTTCAGATCTAATCCTCATTCCAGTCTGGTTATGTCCCTTACATATGAAGAGCCTTAAGTCTGAAGTTTACTTATTACACAAATGGCCCAAAGAACCAACATATACCTAAGTTGGACTCCCAAAGAAAGTATTAAATACTTAGGGAAATAAACAGAAAGAAAATGAAGATTTATTAGCTGAATGTCATCATAAGGGATAGGGTTTTCCCTTCCATGCTTTCCTAACTTGGCATGGATTATTTCAAAGCTGAATAACAAGTGGAATAAAGTGTAGATATACTAGATTTCTTGCCTCAATACAACCCCTCGGGTAAACCTTATCGGACAAACCGATGTAGTTAAAAGAGTAAAATTCCTTCTAATGACTTAGGGGTGTCTTCACACTTGTGTGATGGTGAAGACACAATGTCCATGCTTCCCAAAGCTGGTTCAAGCCAAAGAGATTCGAAGGTTGTTTAGAAGCTCTCACATGATCCAGATGGCCGGGTGAGCAAGAGCTTGATCCTTGGATGTCTTCTTCATACTTCACGGTTAGTCGGGTTCTGGAGATGGTCAGATGTGGACACCAATTAGGCTTAGGGTCTGACTGTATAGAGAATCCTATTGAGATCCAATCCCATGTAAATGTGCGCTCCTGTCCTTCTTTTGTACGGGCCAGGGCTTGTGGTCCATCATCACTTCCCTTTTCTAGAATTTTCTTCCTCAAAACTAGCCCACACCCTATATAGAAACGAAACAACTTAGCATGAAGCTTCTTCTTCAAGGAATGATCTGGATATGGAGTTGAATATTGGAGAGATTCTCAATCTAAGCTTCAGCTGAATAAGGGATAGAAGAGGAGGTTTAGTGCTAAGAAACCAAAAAAGATGCTCGATCTAGTTTCCAACAATGGAGTAAAGGTGGATTGATGTTGTGAACCACAAAATTTGTGAAAGCTTCTTGATACAACCAGAAGTTCAACACCAAGCTAGGATTCTAGGTGTCAAGGGTTTTGTCCCGAATAACTCAATAACAAGAAAGAAGAAAAAACTTTTCTGCATTATATTTCTAGTTCAGATCTAATCCTCATTCCAGTCTGGTTATGTCCCTTACATATGAAGAGCCTTAAGTCTGAAGTTTACTTATTACACAAATGGCCCAAAGAACCAACATATACCTAAGTTGGACTCCCAAAGAAAGTATTAAATACTTAGGGAAATAAACAGAAAGAAAATGAAGATTTATTAGCTGAATGTCATCATAAGGGATAGGGTTTTCCCTTCCATGCTTTCCTAACTTGGCATGGATTATTTCAAAGCTGAATAACAAGTGGAATAAAGTGTAGATATACTAGATTTCTTGCCTCAATACAACCCCTCGGGTAAACCTTATCGGACAAACCGATGTAGTTAAAAGAGTAAAATTCCTCCTAATGACTTAGGGGTGTCTTCACACTTGTGTGATGGTGAAGACACAATGTCCATGCTTCCCAAAGCTGGTTCAAGTCAAAGAGATTCGAAGGTTGTTTAGAAGCTCTCACATGATCCAGATGGCCGGGTGAGCAAGAGCTTGATCCTTGGATGTCTTCTTCATACTTCACGGTTAGTCGGGTTCTGGAGATGGTCAGATGTGGACTCCAATTAGGCTTAGGGTCTGACTGTATAGAGAATCCTATTGAGATCCAATCCCATGTAAATGTGCGCTCCTGTCCTTCTTTTGTACGGGCCAGGGCTTGTGGTCCATCATCACTTCCCTTTTCTAGAATTTTCTTCCTCAAAACTAGCCCACACCCTATATAGAAACAAAACAACTTAGCATGAAGCTTCTTCTTCAGGGAATGATCTGGATATGGAGTTGAATATTGGAGAGATTCTTAATCTAATCTTCAGCTGAATAAGGGATCGAAGAGGAGGTTTAGTGCTAAGAAACCAAAAAAGATGCTCGATCTAGTTTCCAACAATGGAGTAAAGGTGGATTGATGTTGTGAACCACAAAATTTGTGAAAGCTTCTTGATACAACCAGAAGTTCAACACCAAGCTAGGATTCTAGGTGTCAAGGGTTTTGTCCCGAATAACTCAATAACAAGAAAGAAGAAAAAACTCTTCCGCATTATATTTCTAGTTCAGATCTAATCCTCATTACAGTCTGGTTATGTCCCTTATATATGAAGAGCCTTAAGTCTGAAGTTTACTTATTACACAAATGGCCCAAAGAACCAACATATACCTAAGTTGGACTCCCAAAGAAAGTATTAAATACTTAGGGAAATAAACAGAAAGAAAATGAAGATTTATTAGCTGAATGTCATCATAAGGGATAGGGTTTTCCCTTCCATGCTTTCCTAACTTGGCATGGATTATTTCAAAGCTGAATAACAAGTGGAATAAAGTGTAGATATACTAGATTTCTTGCCTCAATACAACCCCTCGGGTAAACTTTATCGGACAAACCGATGTAGTTAAAAGAGTAAAATTCCTTCTAATGACTTAGGGGTGTCTTCACACTTGTGTGATGGTGAAGACACAATGTCCATGCTTCCCAAAGCTGGTTCAAGCCAAAGAGATTCGAAGGTTGTTTAGAAGCTCTCACATGATCCAGATGGCCGGGTGAGCAAGAGCTTGATCCTTGGATGTCTTCTTCATACTTCACGGTTAGTCGGGTTCTGGAGATGGTCAGATGTGGACTCCAATTAGGCTTAGGGTCTGACTGTATAGAGAATCCTATTGAGATCCAATCCCATGTAAATGTGCGCTCCTGTCCTTCTTTTGTACGGGCCAGGGCTTGTGGTCCATCATCACTTCCCTTTTCTAGAATTTTCTTCCTCAAAACTAGCCCACACCCTATATAGAAACGAAACAACTTAGCATGAAGCTTCTTCTTCAAGGAATGATCTGGATATGGAGTTGAATATTGGAGAGATTCTCAATCTAATCTTCAGCTGAATAAGGGATAGAAGAGGAGGTTTAGTGCTAAGAAACCAAAAAAGATGCTCGATCTAGTTTCCAACAATGGAGTAAAGGTGGATTGATGTTGTGAACCACAAAATTTGTGAAAGCTTCTTGATACAACCAGAAGTTCAACACCAAGCTAGGATTCTAGGTGTCAAGGGTTTTGTCCTGAATAACTCAATAACAAGAAAGAAGAAAAAACTTTTCTGCATTATATTTCTAGTTCAGATCTAATCCTCATTCCAATCTGGTTATGTCCCTTACATATGAAGAGCCTTAAGTCTGAAGTTTACTTATTACACAAATGGCCCAAAGAACCAACATATACCTAAGTTGGACTCCCAAAGAAAGTATTAAATACTTAGGGAAATAAACAGAAAGAAAATGAAGATTTATTAGCTGAATGTCATCATAAGGGATAGGGTTTTCCCTTCCATGCTTTCCTAACTTGGCATGGATTATTTCAAAGCTGAATAACAAGTGGAATAAAGTGTAGATATACTAGATTTCTTGCCTCAATACAACCCCTCGGGTAAACTTTATCGGACAAACCGATGTAGTTAAAAGAGTAAAATTCCTTCTAATGACTTAGGGGTGTCTTCACACTTGTGTGATGGTGAAGACACAATGTCCATGCTTCCCAAAGCTGGTTCAAGCCAAAGAGATTCGAAGGTTGTTTAGAAGCTCTCACATGATCCAGATGGCCGGGTGAGCAAGAGCTTGATCCTTGGATGTCTTCTTCATACTTCACGGTTAGTCGGGTTCTGGAGATGGTCAGATGTGGACTCCAATTAGGCTTAGGGTCTGACTGTATAGAGAATCCTATTGAGATCCAATCCCATGTAAATGTGCGCTCCTGTCCTTCTTTTGTACGGGCCAGGGCTTGTGGTCCATCATCACTTCCCTTTTCTAGAATTTTCTTCCTCAAAACTAGGCCACACCCTATATAGAAACGAAACAACTTAGCATGAAGCTTCTTCTTCAAGGAATGATCTGGATATGGAGTTGAATATTGGAGAGATTCTCAATCTAATCTTCAGCTGAATAAGGGATAGAAGAGGAGGTTTAGTGCTAAGAAACCAAAAAAGATGCTCGATCTAGTTTCCAACAATGGAGTAAAGGTGGATTGATGTTGTGAACCACAAAATTTGTGAAAGCTTCTTGATACAACCAGAAGTTCAACACCAAGCTAGGATTCTAGGTGTCAAGGGTTTTGTCCTGAATAACTCAATAACAAGAAAGAAGAAAAAACTTTTCTGCATTATATTTCTAGTTCAGATCTAATCCTCATTCCAGTCTGGTTATGTCCCTTACATATGAAGAGCCTTAAGTCTGAAGTTTACTTATTACACAAATGGCCCAAAGAACCAACATATACCTAAGTTGGACTCCCAAAGAAAGTATTAAATACTTAGGGAAATAAACAGAAAGAAAATGAAGATTTATTAGCTGAATGTCATCATAAGGGATAGGGTTTTCCCTTCCATGCTTTCCTAACTTGGCATGGATTATTTCAAAGCTGAATAACAAGTGGAATAAAGTGTAGATATACTAGATTTCTTGCCTCAATACAACCCCTCGGGTAAACCTTATCGGACAAACCGATGTAGTTAAAAGAGTAAAATTCCTTCTAATGACTTAGGGGTGTCTTCACACTTGTGTGATGGTGAAGACACAATGTCCATGCTTCCCAAAGCTGGTTCAAGCCAAAGAGATTCGAAGGTTGTTTAGAAGCTCTCACATGATCCAGATGGCCGGGTGAGCAAGAGCTTGATCCTTGGATGTCTTCTTCATACTTCACGGTTAGTCGGGTTCTGGAGATGGTCAGATGTGGACACCAATTAGGCTTAGGGTCTGACTGTATAGAGAATCCTATTGAGATCCAATCCCATGTAAATGTGCGCTCCTGTCCTTCTTTTGTACGGGCCAGGGCTTGTGGTCCATCATCACTTCCCTTTTCTAGAATTTTCTTCCTCAAAACTAGCCCACACCCTATATAGAAACGAAACAACTTAGCATGAAGCTTCTTCTTCAAGGAATGATCTGGATATGGAGTTGAATATTGGAGAGATTCTCAATCTAATCTTCAGCTGAATAAGGGATAGAAGAGGAGGTTTAGTGCTAAGAAACCAAAAAAGATGCTCGATCTAGTTTCCAACAATGGAGTAAAGGTGGATTGATGTTGTGAACCACAAAATTTGTGAAAGCTTCTTGATACAACCAGAAGTTCAACACCAAGCTAGGATTCTAGGTGTCAAGGGTTTTGTCCCGAATAACTCAATAACAAGAAAGAAGAAAAAACTTTTCTGCATTATATTTCTAGTTCAGATCTAATCCTCATTCCAGTCTGGTTATGTCCCTTACATATGAAGAGCCTTAAGTCTGAAGTTTACTTATTACACAAATGGCCCAAAGAACCAACATATACCTAAGTTGGACTCCCAAAGAAAGTATTAAATACTTAGGGAAATAAACAGAAAGAAAATGAAGATTTATTAGCTGAATGTCATCATAAGGGATAGGGTTTTCCCTTCCATGCTTTCCTAACTTGGCATGGATTATTTCAAAGCTGAATAACAAGTGGAATAAAGTGTAGATATACTAGATTTCTTGCCTCAATACAACCCCTCGGGTAAACCTTATCGGACAAACCGATGTAGTTAAAAGAGTAAAATTCCTCCTAATGACTTAGGGGTGTCTTCACACTTGTGTGATGGTGAAGACACAATGTCCATGCTTCCCAAAGCTGGTTCAAGTCAAAGAGATTCGAAGGTTGTTTAGAAGCTCTCACATGATCCAGATGGCCGGGTGAGCAAGAGCTTGATCCTTGGATGTCTTCTTCATACTTCACGGTTAGTCGGGTTCTGGAGATGGTCAGATGTGGACTCCAATTAGGCTTAGGGTCTGACTGTATAGAGAATCCTATTGAGATCCAATCCCATGTAAATGTGCGCTCCTGTCCTTCTTTTGTACGGGCCAGGGCTTGTGGTCCATCATCACTTCCCTTTTCTAGAATTTTCTTCCTCAAAACTAGCCCACACCCTATATAGAAACAAAACAACTTAGCATGAAGCTTCTTCTTCAGGGAATGATCTGGATATGGAGTTGAATATTGGAGAGATTCTCAATCTAATCTTCAGCTGAATAAGGGATCGAAGAGGAGGTTTAGTGCTAAGAAACCAAAAAAGATGCTCGATCTAGTTTCCAACAATGGAGTAAAGGTGGATTGATGTTGTGAACCACAAAATTTGTGAAAGCTTCTTGATACAACCAGAAGTTCAACACCAAGCTAGGATTCTAGGTGTCAAGGGTTTTGTCCCGAATAACTCAATAACAAGAAAGAAGAAAAAACTCTTCCGCATTATATTTCTAGTTCAGATCTAATCCTCATTACAGTCTGGTTATGTCCCTTATATATGAAGAGCCTTAAGTCTGAAGTTTACTTATTACACAAATGGCCCAAAGAACCAACATATACCTAAGTTGGACTCCCAAAGAAAGTATTAAATACTTAGGGAAATAAACAGAAAGAAAATGAAGATTTATTAGCTGAATGTCATCATAAGGGATAGGGTTTTCCCTTCCATGCTTTCCTAACTTGGCATGGATTATTTCAAAGCTGAATAACAAGTGGAATAAAGTGTAGATATACTAGATTTCTTGCCTCAATACAACCCCTCGGGTAAACTTTATCGGACAAACCGATGTAGTTAAAAGAGTAAAATTCCTTCTAATGACTTAGGGGTGTCTTCACACTTGTGTGATGGTGAAGACACAATGTCCATGCTTCCCAAAGCTGGTTCAAGTCAAAGAGATTCGAAGGTTGTTTAGAAGCTCTCACATGATCCAGATGGCCGGGTGAGCAAGAGCTTGATCCTTGGATGTCTTCTTCATACTTCACGGTTAGTCGGGTTCTGGAGATGGTCAGATGTGGACTCCAATTAGGCTTAGGGTCTGACTGTATAGAGAATCCTATTGAGATCCAATCCCATGTAAATGTGCGCTCCTGTCCTTCTTTTGTACGGGCCAGGGCTTGTGGTCCATCATCACTTCCCTTTTCTAGAATTTTCTTCCTCAAAACTAGCCCACACCCTATATAGAAACGAAACAACTTAGCATGAAGCTTCTTCTTCAAGGAATGATCTGGATATGGAGTTGAATATTGGAGAGATTCTCAATCTAATCTTCAGCTGAATAAGGGATAGAAGAGGAGGTTTAGTGCTAAGAAACCAAAAAAGATGCTCGATCTAGTTTCCAACAATGGAGTAAAGGTGGATTGATGTTGTGAACCACAAAATTTGTGAAAGCTTCTTGATACAACCAGAAGTTCAACACCAAGCTAGGATTCTAGGTGTCAAGGGTTTTGTCCTGAATAACTCAATAACAAGAAAGAAGAAAAAACTTTTCTGCATTATATTTCTAGTTCAGATCTAATCCTCATTCCAATCTGGTTATGTCCCTTACATATGAAGAGCCTTAAGTCTGAAGTTTACTTATTACACAAATGGCCCAAAGAACCAACATATACCTAAGTTGGACTCCCAAAGAAAGTATTAAATACTTAGGGAAATAAACAGAAAGAAAATGAAGATTTATTAGCTGAATGTCATCATAAGGGATAGGGTTTTCCCTTCCATGCTTTCCTAACTTGGCATGGATTATTTCAAAGCTGAATAACAAGTGGAATAAAGTGTAGATATACTAGATTTCTTGCCTCAATACAACCCCTCGGGTAAACTTTATCGGACAAACCGATGTAGTTAAAAGAGTAAAATTCCTTCTAATGACTTAGGGGTGTCTTCACACTTGTGTGATGGTGAAGACACAATGTCCATGCTTCCCAAAGCTGGTTCAAGCCAAAGAGATTCGAAGGTTGTTTAGAAGCTCTCACATGATCCAGATGGCCGGGTGAGCAAGAGCTTGATCCTTGGATGTCTTCTTCATACTTCACGGTTAGTCGGGTTCTGGAGATGGTCAGATGTGGACTCCAATTAGGCTTAGGGTCTGACTGTATAGAGAATCCTATTGAGATCCAATCCCATGTAAATGTGCGCTCCTGTCCTTCTTTTGTACGGGCCAGGGCTTGTGGTCCATCATCACTTCCCTTTTCTAGAATTTTCTTCCTCAAAACTAGCCCACACCCTATATAGAAACGAAACAACTTAGCATGAAGCTTCTTCTTCAAGGAATGATCTGGATATGGAGTTGAATATTGGAGAGATTCTCAATCTAATCTTCAGCTGAATAAGGGATAGAAGAGGAGGTTTAGTGCTAAGAAACCAAAAAAGATGCTCGATCTAGTTTCCAACAATGGAGTAAAGGTGGATTGATGTTGTGAACCACAAAATTTGTGAAAGCTTCTTGATACAACCAGAAGTTCAACACCAAGCTAGGATTCTAGGTGTCAAGGGTTTTGTCCTGAATAACTCAATAACAAGAAAGAAGAAAAAACTTTTCTGCATTATATTTCTAGTTCAGATCTAATCCTCATTCCAGTCTGGTTATGTCCCTTACATATGAAGAGCCTTAAGTCTGAAGTTTACTTATTACACAAATGGCCCAAAGAACCAACATATACCTAAGTTGGACTCCCAAAGAAAGTATTAAATACTTAGGGAAATAAACAGAAAGAAAATGAAGATTTATTAGCTGAATGTCATCATAAGGGATAGGGTTTTCCCTTCCATGCTTTCCTAACTTGGCATGGATTATTTCAAAGCTGAATAACAAGTGGAATAAAGTGTAGATATACTAGATTTCTTGCCTCAATACAACCCCTCGGGTAAACCTTATCGGACAAACCGATGTAGTTAAAAGAGTAAAATTCCTTCTAATGACTTAGGGGTGTCTTCACACTTGTGTGATGGTGAAGACACAATGTCCATGCTTCCCAAAGCTGGTTCAAGCCAAAGAGATTCGAAGGTTGTTTAGAAGCTCTCACATGATCCAGATGGCCGGGTGAGCAAGAGCTTGATCCTTGGATGTCTTCTTCATACTTCACGGTTAGTCGGGTTCTGGAGATGGTCAGATGTGGACACCAATTAGGCTTAGGGTCTGACTGTATAGAGAATCCTATTGAGATCCAATCCCATGTAAATGTGCGCTCCTGTCCTTCTTTTGTACGGGCCAGGGCTTGTGGTCCATCATCACTTCCCTTTTCTAGAATTTTCTTCCTCAAAACTAGCCCACACCCTATATAGAAACGAAACAACTTAGCATGAAGCTTCTTCTTCAAGGAATGATCTGGATATGGAGTTGAATATTGGAGAGATTCTCAATCTAATCTTCAGCTGAATAAGGGATAGAAGAGGAGGTTTAGTGCTAAGAAACCAAAAAAGATGCTCGATCTAGTTTCCAACAATGGAGTAAAGGTGGATTGATGTTGTGAACCACAAAATTTGTGAAAGCTTCTTGATACAACCAGAAGTTCAACACCAAGCTAGGATTCTAGGTGTCAAGGGTTTTGTCCCGAATAACTCAATAACAAGAAAGAAGAAAAAACTTTTCTGCATTATATTTCTAGTTCAGATCTAATCCTCATTCCAGTCTGGTTATGTCCCTTACATATGAAGAGCCTTAAGTCTGAAGTTTACTTATTACACAAATGGCCCAAAGAACCAACATATACCTAAGTTGGACTCCCAAAGAAAGTATTAAATACTTAGGGAAATAAACAGAAAGAAAATGAAGATTTATTAGCTGAATGTCATCATAAGGGATAGGGTTTTCCCTTCCATGCTTTCCTAACTTGGCATGGATTATTTCAAAGCTGAATAACAAGTGGAATAAAGTGTAGATATACTAGATTTCTTGCCTCAATACAACCCCTCGGGTAAACCTTATCGGACAAACCGATGTAGTTAAAAGAGTAAAATTCCTCCTAATGACTTAGGGGTGTCTTCACACTTGTGTGATGGTGAAGACACAATGTCCATGCTTCCCAAAGCTGGTTCAAGTCAAAGAGATTCGAAGGTTGTTTAGAAGCTCTCACATGATCCAGATGGCCGGGTGAGCAAGAGCTTGATCCTTGGATGTCTTCTTCATACTTCACGGTTAGTCGGGTTCTGGAGATGGTCAGATGTGGACTCCAATTAGGCTTAGGGTCTGACTGTATAGAGAATCCTATTGAGATCCAATCCCATGTAAATGTGCGCTCCTGTCCTTCTTTTGTACGGGCCAGGGCTTGTGGTCCATCATCACTTCCCTTTTCTAGAATTTTCTTCCTCAAAACTAGCCCACACCCTATATAGAAACAAAACAACTTAGCATGAAGCTTCTTCTTCAGGGAATGATCTGGATATGGAGTTGAATATTGGAGAGATTCTCAATCTAATCTTCAGCTGAATAAGGGATCGAAGAGGAGGTTTAGTGCTAAGAAACCAAAAAAGATGCTCGATCTAGTTTCCAACAATGGAGTAAAGGTGGATTGATGTTGTGAACCACAAAATTTGTGAAAGCTTCTTGATACAACCAGAAGTTCAACACCAAGCTAGGATTCTAGGTGTCAAGGGTTTTGTCCCGAATAACTCAATAACAAGAAAGAAGAAAAAACTCTTCCGCATTATATTTCTAGTTCAGATCTAATCCTCATTACAGTCTGGTTATGTCCCTTATATATGAAGAGCCTTAAGTCTGAAGTTTACTTATTACACAAATGGCCCAAAGAACCAACATATACCTAAGTTGGACTCCCAAAGAAAGTATTAAATACTTAGGGAAATAAACAGAAAGAAAATGAAGATTTATTAGCTGAATGTCATCATAAGGGATAGGGTTTTCCCTTCCATGCTTTCCTAACTTGGCATGGATTATTTCAAAGCTGAATAACAAGTGGAATAAAGTGTAGATATACTAGATTTCTTGCCTCAATACAACCCCTCGGGTAAACTTTATCGGACAAACCGATGTAGTTAAAAGAGTAAAATTCCTTCTAATGACTTAGGGGTGTCTTCACACTTGTGTGATGGTGAAGACACAATGTCCATGCTTCCCAAAGCTGGTTCAAGCCAAAGAGATTCGAAGGTTGTTTAGAAGCTCTCACATGATCCAGATGGCCGGGTGAGCAAGAGCTTGATCCTTGGATGTCTTCTTCATACTTCACGGTTAGTCGGGTTCTGGAGATGGTCAGATGTGGACTCCAATTAGGCTTAGGGTCTGACTGTATAGAGAATCCTATTGAGATCCAATCCCATGTAAATGTGCGCTCCTGTCCTTCTTTTGTACGGGCCAGGGCTTGTGGTCCATCATCACTTCCCTTTTCTAGAATTTTCTTCCTCAAAACTAGCCCACACCCTATATAGAAACGAAACAACTTAGCATGAAGCTTCTTCTTCAAGGAATGATCTGGATATGGAGTTGAATATTGGAGAGATTCTCAATCTAATCTTCAGCTGAATAAGGGATAGAAGAGGAGGTTTAGTGCTAAGAAACCAAAAAAGATGCTCGATCTAGTTTCCAACAATGGAGTAAAGGTGGATTGATGTTGTGAACCACAAAATTTGTGAAAGCTTCTTGATACAACCAGAAGTTCAACACCAAGCTAGGATTCTAGGTGTCAAGGGTTTTGTCCCGAATAACTCAATAACAAGAAAGAAGAAAAAACTTTTCTGCATTATATTTCTAGTTCAGATCTAATCCTCATTCCAGTCTGGTTATGTCCCTTACATATGAAGAGCCTTAAGTCTGAAGTTTACTTATTACACAAATGGCCCAAAGAACCAACATATACCTAAGTTGGACTCCCAAAGAAAGTATTAAATACTTAGGGAAATAAACAGAAAGAAAATGAAGATTTATTAGCTGAATGTCATCATAAGGGATAGGGTTTTCCCTTCCATGCTTTCCTAACTTGGCATGGATTATTTCAAAGCTGAATAACAAGTGGAATAAAGTGTAGATATACTAGATTTCTTGCCTCAATACAACCCCTCGGGTAAACCTTATCGGACAAACCGATGTAGTTAAAAGAGTAAAATTCCTCCTAATGACTTAGGGGTGTCTTCACACTTGTGTGATGGTGAAGACACAATGTCCATGCTTCCCAAAGCTGGTTCAAGTCAAAGAGATTCGAAGGTTGTTTAGAAGCTCTCACATGATCCAGATGGCCGGGTGAGCAAGAGCTTGATCCTTGGATGTCTTCTTCATACTTCACGGTTAGTCGGGTTCTGGAGATGGTCAGATGTGGACTCCAATTAGGCTTAGGGTCTGACTGTATAGAGAATCCTATTGAGATCCAATCCCATGTAAATGTGCGCTCCTGTCCTTCTTTTGTACGGGCCAGGGCTTGTGGTCCATCATCACTTCCCTTTTCTAGAATTTTCTTCCTCAAAACTAGCCCACACCCTATATAGAAACAAAACAACTTAGCATGAAGCTTCTTCTTCAGGGAATGATCTGAATATGGAGTTGAATATTGGAGAGATTCTCAATCTAAGCTTCAGCTGAATAAGGGATAGAAGAGGAGGTTTAGTGCTAAGAAACCAAAAAAGATGCTCGATCTAGTTTCCAACAATGGAGTAAAGGTGGATTGATGTTGTGAACCACAAAATTTGTGAAAGCTTCTTGATACAACCAGAAGTTCAACACCAAGCTAGGATTCTAGGTGTCAAGGGTTTTGTCCCGAATAACTCAATAACAAGAAAGAAGAAAAAACTCTTCCGCATTATATTTCTAGTTCAGATCTAATCCTCATTACAGTCTGGTTATGTCCCTTATATATGAAGAGCCTTAAGTCTGAAGTTTACTTATTACACAAATGGCCCAAAGAACCAACATATACCTAAGTTGGACTCCCAAAGAAAGTATTAAATACTTAGGGAAATAAACAGAAAGAAAATGAAGATTTATTAGCTGAATGTCATCATAAGGGATAGGGTTTTCCCTTCCATGCTTTCCTAACTTGGCATGGATTATTTCAAAGCTGAATAACAAGTGGAATAAAGTGTAGATATACTAGATTTCTTGCCTCAATACAACCCCTCGGGTAAACTTTATCGGACAAACCGATGTAGTTAAAAGAGTAAAATTCCTTCTAATGACTTAGGGGTGTCTTCACACTTGTGTGATGGTGAAGACACAATGTCCATGCTTCCCAAAGCTGGTTCAAGCCAAAGAGATTCGAAGGTTGTTTAGAAGCTCTCACATGATCCAGATGGCCGGGTGAGCAAGAGCTTGATCCTTGGATGTCTTCTTCATACTTCACGGTTAGTCGGGTTCTGGAGATGGTCAGATGTGTACTCCAATTAGGCTTAGGGTCTGACTGTATAGAGAATCCTATTGAGATCCAATCCCATGTAAATGTGCGCTCCTGTCCTTCTTTTGTACGGGCCAGGGCTTGTGGTCCATCATCACTTCCCTTTTCTAGAATTTTCTTCCTCAAAACTAGCCCACACCCTATATAGAAACGAAACAACTTAGCATGAAGCTTCTTCTTCAAGGAATGATCTGGATATGGAGTTGAATATTGGAGAGATTCTCAATCTAATCTTCAGCTGAATAAGGGATAGAAGAGGAGGTTTAGTGCTAAGAAACCAAAAAAGATGCTCGATCTAGTTTCCAACAATGGAGTAAAGGTGGATTGATGTTGTGAACCACAAAATTTGTGAAAGCTTCTTGATACAACCAGAAGTTCAACACCAAGCTAGGATTCTAGGTGTCAAGGGTTTTGTCCTGAATAACTCAATAACAAGAAAGAAGAAAAAACTTTTCTGCATTATATTTCTAGTTCAGATCTAATCCTCATTCCAATCTGGTTATGTCCCTTACATATGAAGAGCCTTAAGTCTGAAGTTTACTTATTACACAAATGGCCCAAAGAACCAACATATACCTAAGTTGGACTCCCAAAGAAAGTATTAAATACTTAGGGAAATAAACAGAAAGAAAATGAAGATTTATTAGCTGAATGTCATCATAAGGGATAGGGTTTTCCCTTCCATGCTTTCCTAACTTGGCATGGATTATTTCAAAGCTGAATAACAAGTGGAATAAAGTGTAGATATACTAGATTTCTTGCCTCAATACAACCCCTCGGGTAAACTTTATCGGACAAACCGATGTAGTTAAAAGAGTAAAATTCCTTCTAATGACTTAGGGGTGTCTTCACACTTGTGTGATGGTGAAGACACAATGTCCATGCTTCCCAAAGCTGGTTCAAGCCAAAGAGATTCGAAGGTTGTTTAGAAGCTCTCACATGATCCAGATGGCCGGGTGAGCAAGAGCTTGATCCTTGGATGTCTTCTTCATACTTCACGGTTAGTCGGGTTCTGGAGATGGTCAGATGTGGACTCCAATTAGGCTTAGGGTCTGACTGTATAGAGAATCCTATTGAGATCCAATCCCATGTAAATGTGCGCTCCTGTCCTTCTTTTGTACGGGCCAGGGCTTGTGGTCCATCATCACTTCCCTTTTCTAGAATTTTCTTCCTCAAAACTAGCCCACACCCTATATAGAAACGAAACAACTTAGCATGAAGCTTCTTCTTCAAGGAATGATCTGGATATGGAGTTGAATATTGGAGAGATTCTCAATCTAATCTTCAGCTGAATAAGGGATAGAAGAGGAGGTTTAGTGCTAAGAAACCAAAAAAGATGCTCGATCTAGTTTCCAACAATGGAGTAAAGGTGGATTGATGTTGTGAACCACAAAATTTGTGAAAGCTTCTTGATACAACCAGAAGTTCAACACCAAGCTAGGATTCTAGGTGTCAAGGGTTTTGTCCTGAATAACTCAATAACAAGAAAGAAGAAAAAACTTTTCTGCATTATATTTCTAGTTCAGATCTAATCCTCATTCCAGTCTGGTTATGTCCCTTACATATGAAGAGCCTTAAGTCTGAAGTTTACTTATTACACAAATGGCCCAAAGAACCAACATATACCTAAGTTGGACTCCCAAAGAAAGTATTAAATACTTAGGGAAATAAACAGAAAGAAAATGAAGATTTATTAGCTGAATGTCATCATAAGGGATAGGGTTTTCCCTTCCATGCTTTCCTAACTTGGCATGGATTATTTCAAAGCTGAATAACAAGTGGAATAAAGTGTAGATATACTAGATTTCTTGCCTCAATACAACCCCTTGGGTAAACCTTATCGGACAAACCGATGTAGTTAAAAGAGTAAAATTCCTCCTAATGACTTAGGGGTGTCTTCACACTTGTGTGATGGTGAAGACACAATGTCCATGCTTCCCAAAGCTGGTTCAAGTCAAAGAGATTCGAAGGTTGTTTAGAAGCTCTCACATGATCCAGATGGCCGGGTGAGCAAGAGCTTGATCCTTGGATGTCTTCTTCATACTTCACGGTTAGTCGGGTTCTGGAGATGGTCAGATGTGGACTCCAATTAGGCTTAGGGTCTGACTGTATAGAGAATCCTATTGAGATCCAATCCCATGTAAATGTGCGCTCCTGTCCTTCTTTTGTACGGGCCAGGGCTTGTGGTCCATCATCACTTCCCTTTTCTAGAATTTTCTTCCTCAAAACTAGCCCACACCCTATATAGAAACGAAACAACTTAGCATGAAGCTTCTTCTTCAAGGAATGATCTGGATATGGAGTTGAATATTGGAGAGATTCTCAATCTAATCTTCAGCTGAATAAGGGATAGAAGAGGAGGTTTAGTGCTAAGAAACCAAAAAAGATGCTCGATCTAGTTTCCAACAATGGAGTAAAGGTGGATTGATGTTGTGAACCACAAAATTTGTGAAAGCTTCTTGATACAACCAGAAGTTCAACACCAAGCTAGGATTCTAGGTGTCAAGGGTTTTGTCCTGAATAACTCAATAACAAGAAAGAAGAAAAAACTTTTCTGCATTATATTTCTAGTTCAGATCTAATCCTCATTCCAGTCTGGTTATGTCCCTTACATATGAAGAGCCTTAAGTCTGAAGTTTACTTATTACACAAATGGCCCAAAGAACCAACATATACCTAAGTTGGACTCCCAAAGAAAGTATTAAATACTTAGGGAAATAAACAGAAAGAAAATGAAGATTTATTAGCTGAATGTCATCATAAGGGATAGGGTTTTCCCTTCCATGCTTTCCTAACTTGGCATGGATTATTTCAAAGCTGAATAACAAGTGGAATAAAGTGTAGATATACTAGATTTCTTGCCTCAATACAACCCCTCGGGTAAATCTTATCGGACAAACCGATGTAGTTAAAAGAGTAAAATTCCTCCTAATGACTTAGGGGTGTCTTCACACTTGTGTGATGGTGAAGACACAATGTCCATGCTTCCCAAAGCTGGTTCAAGTCAAAGAGATTCGAAGGTTGTTTAGAAGCTCTCACATGATCCAGATGGCCGGGTGAGCAAGAGCTTGATCCTTGGATGTCTTCTTCATACTTCACGGTTAGTCGGGTTCTGGAGATGGTCAGATGTGGACTCCAATTAGGCTTAGGGTCTGACTGTATAGAGAATCCTATTGAGATCCAATCCCATGTAAATGTGCACTCCTGTCCTTCTTTTGTACGGGCCAGGGCTTGTGGTCCATCATCACTTCCCTTTTCTAGAATTTTCTTCCTCAAAACTAGCCCACACCCTATATAGAAACGAAACAACTTAGCATGAAGCTTCTTCTTCAGGGAATGATCTGGATATGGAGTTGAATATTGGAGAGATTCTCAATCTAATCTTCAGCTGAATAAGGGATCGAAGAGGAGGTTTAGTGCTAAGAAACCAAAAAAGATGCTCGATCTAGTTTCCAACAATGGAGTAAAGGTGGATTGATGTTGTGAACCACAAAATTTGTGAAAGCTTCTTGATACAACCAGAAGTTCAACACCAAGCTAGGATTCTAGGTGTCAAGGGTTTTGTCCCGAATAACTCAATAACAAGAAAGAAGAAAAAACTCTTCCGCATTATATTTCTAGTTCAGATCTAATCCTCATTACAGTCTGGTTATGTCCCTTATATATGAAGAGCCTTAAGTCTGAAGTTTACTTATTACACAAATGGCCCAAAGAACCAACATATACCTAAGTTGGACTCCCAAAGAAAGTATTAAATACTTAGGGAAATAAACAGAAAGAAAATGAAGATTTATTAGCTGAATGTCATCATAAGGGATAGGGTTTTCCCTTCCATGCTTTTCTAACTTGGCATGGATTATTTCAAAGCTGAATAACAAGTGGAATAAAGTGTAGATATACTAGATTTCTTGCCTCAATACAACCCCTCGGGTAAACCTTATCGGACAAACCGATGTAGTTAAAAGAGTAAAATTCCTTCTAATGACTTAGGGGTGTCTTCACACTTGTGTGATGGTGAAGACACAATGTCCATGCTTCCCAAAGCTGGTTCAAGCCAAAGAGATTCGAAGGTTGTTTAGAAGCTCTCACATGATCCAGATGGCCGGGTGAGCAAGAGCTTGATCCTTGGATGTCTTCTTCATACTTCACGGTTAGTCGGGTTCTGGAGATGGTCAGATGTGGACACCAATTAGGCTTAGGGTCTGACTGTATAGAGAATCCTATTGAGATCCAATCCCATGTAAATGTGCGCTCCTGTCCTTCTTTTGTACGGGCCAGGGCTTGTGGTCCATCATCACTTCCTTTTTCTAGAATTTTCTTCCTCAAAACTAGCCCACACCCTATATAGAAACGAAACAACTTAGCATGAAGCTTCTTCTTCAAGGAATGATCTGGATATGGAGTTGAATATTGGAGAGATTCTCAATCTAATCTTCAGCTGAATAAGGGATAGAAGAGGAGGTTTAGTGCTAAGAAACCAAAAAAGATGCTCGATCTAGTTTCCAACAATGGAGTAAAGGTGGATTGATGTTGTGAACCACAAAATTTGTGAAAGCTTCTTGATACAACCAGAAGTTCAACACCAAGCTAGGATTCTAGGTGTCAAGGGTTTTGTCCTGAATAACTCAATAACAAGAAAGAAGAAAAAACTTTTCTGCATTATATTTCTAGTTCAGATCTAATCCTCATTCCAGTCTGGTTATGTCCCTTACATATGAAGAGCCTTAAGTCTGAAGTTTACTTATTAGACAAATGGCCCAAAGAACCAACATATACCTAAGTTGGACTCCCAAAGAAAGTATTAAATACTTAGGGAAATAAACAGAAAGAAAATGAAGATTTATTAGTTAAATGTCATCATAAGGGATAGGGTTTTCCCTTCCATGCTTTTCTAACTTGGCATGGATTATTTCAAAGCTGAATAACAAGTGGAATAAAGTGTAGATATACTAGATTTCTTGCCTCAATACAACCCCTCGGGTAAACCTTATCGGACAAACCGATGTAGTTAAAAGAGTAAAATTCCTCCTAATGACTTAGGGGTGTCTTCACACTTGTGTGATGGTGAAGACACAATGTCCATGCTTCCCAAAGCTGGTTCAAGTCAAAGAGATTCGAAGGTTGTTTAGAAGCTCTCACATGATCCAGATGGCCGGGTGAGCAAGAGCTTGATCCTTGGATGTCTTCTTCATACTTCACGGTTAGTCGGGTTCTGGAGATGGTCAGATGTGGACTCCAATTAGGCTTAGGGTCTGACTGTATAGAGAATCCTATTGAGATCCAATCCCATGTAAATGTGCGCTCCTGTCCTTCTTTTGTACGGGCCAGGGCTTGTGGTCCATCATCACTTCCCTTTTCTAGAATTTTCTTCGTCAAAACTAGCCCACACCCTATATAGAAACGAAACAACTTAGCATGAAGCTTCTTCTTCAGGGAATGATCTGGATATGGAGTTGAATATTGGAGAGATTCTCAATCTAAGCTTCAGCTGAATAAGGGATCGAAGAGGAGGTTTAGTGCTAAGAAACCAAAAAAGATTCTCGATCTAGTTTCCAACAATGGAGTAAAGGTGGATTGATGTTGTGAACCACAAAATTTGTGAAAGCTTCTTGATACAACCAGAAGTTCAACACCAAGCTAGGATTCTAGGTGTCAAGGGTTTTGTCCCGAATAACTCAATAACAAGAAAGAAGAAAAAACTCTTCTGCATTATATTTCTAGTTCAGATCTAATCCTCATTCCAGTCTGGTTATGTCCCTTACATATGAAGAGCCTTAAGTCTGAAGTTTACTTATTACACAAATGGCCCAAAGAACCAACATATACCTAAGTTGGACTCCCAAAGAAAGTATTAAATACTTAGGGAAATAAACAGAAAGAAAATGAAGATTTATTAGCTGAATGTCATCATAAGGGATAGGGTTTTCCCTTCCATGCTTTCCTAACTTGGCATGGATTATTTGAAAGCTGAATAACAAGTGGAATAAAGTGTAGATATACTAGATTTCTTGCCTCAATACAACCCCTCGGGTAAACCTTATCGGACAAACCGATGTAGTTAAAAGAGTAAAATTCCTTCTAATGACTTAGGGGTGTCTTCACACTTGTGTGATGGTGAAGACACAATGTCCATGCTTCCCAAAGCTGGTTCAAGTCAAAGAGATTCGAAGGTTGTTTAGAAGCTCTCACATGATCCAGATGGCCGGGTGAGCAAGAGCTTGATCCTTGGATGTCTTCTTCATACTTCACGGTTAGTCGGGTTCTGGAGATGGTCAGATGTGGACTCCAATTAGGCTTAGGGTCTGACTGTATAGAGAATCCTATTGAGATCCAATCCCATGTAAATGTGCGCTCCTGTCCTTCTTTTGTACGGGCCAGGGCTTGTGGTCCATCATCACTTCCCTTTTCTAGAATTTTCTTCCTCAAAACTAGCCCACACCCTATATAGAAACGAAACAACTTAGCATGAAGCTTCTTCTTCAGGGAATGATCTGGATATGGAGTTGAATATTGGAGAGATTCTCAATCTAAGCTTCAGCTGAATAAGGGATCGAAGAGGAGGTTTAGTGCTAAGAAACCAAAAAAGATTCTCGATCTAGTTTCCAACAATGGAGTAAAGGTGGATTGATGTTGTGAACCACAAAATTTGTGAAAGCTTCTTGATACAACCAGAAGTTCAACACCAAGCTAGGATTCTAGGTGTCAAGGGTTTTGTCCCGAATAACTCAATAACAAGAAAGAAGAAAAAACTCTTCTGCATTATATTTCTAGTTCAGATCTAATCCTCATTCCAGTCTGGTTATGTCCCTTACATATGAAGAGCCTTAAGTCTGAAGTTTACTTATTACACAAATGGCCCAAAGAACCAACATATACCTAAGTTGGACTCCCAAAGAAAGTATTAAATACTTAGGGAAATAAACAGAAAGAAAATGAAGATTTATTAGCTGAATGTCATCATAAGGGATAGGGTTTTCCCTTCCATGCTTTCCTAACTTGGCATGGATTATTTGAAAGCTGAATAACAAGTGGAATAAAGTGTAGATATACTAGATTTCTTGCCTCAATACAACCCCTCGGGTAAACCTTATCGGACAAACCGATGTAGTTAAAAGAGTAAAATTCCTTCTAATGACTTAGGGGTGTCTTCACACTTGTGTGATGGTGAAGACACAATGTCCATGCTTCCCAAAGCTGGTTCAAGTCAAAGAGATTCGAAGGTTGTTTAGAAGCTCTCACATGATCCAGATGGCCGGGTGAGCAAGAGCTTGATCCTTGGATGTCTTCTTCATACTTCACGGTTAGTCGGGTTCTGGAGATGGTCAGATGTGGACTCCAATTAGGCTTAGGGTCTGACTGTATAGAGAATCCTATTGAGATCCAATCCCATGTAAATGTGCGCTCCTGTCCTTCTTTTGTACGGGCCAGGGCTTGTGGTCCATCATCACTTCCCTTTTCTAGAATTTTCTTCCTCAAAACTAGCCCACACCCTATATAGAGACGAAACAACTTAGCATGAAGCTTCTTCTTCAAGGAATGATCTGGATATGGAGTTGAATATTGGAGAGATTCTCAATCTAATCTTCAGCTGAATAAGGGATAGAAGAGGAGGTTTAGTGCTAAGAAACCAAAAAAGATGCTCGATCTAGTTTCCAACAATGGAGTAAAGGTGGATTGATGTTATGAACCACAAAATTTGTGAAAGCTTCTTGATACAACCAGAAGTTCAACACCAAGCTAGGATTCTAGGTGTCAAGGGTTTTGTCCCGAATAACTCAATAACAAGAAAGAAGAAAAAACTCTTCTGCATTATATTTCTAGTTCAGATCTAATCCTCATTCCAGTCTGGTTATGTCCCTTACATATGAAGAGCCTTAAGTCTGAAGTTTACTTATTACACAAATGGCCCAAAGAACCAACATATACCTAAGTTGGACTCCCAAAGAAAGTATTAAATACTTAGGGAAATAAACAGAAAGAAAATGAAGATTTATTAGCTGAATGTCATCATAAGGGATAGGGTTTTCCCTTCCATGCTTTCCTAACTTGGCATGGATTATTTCAAAGCTGAATAACAAGTGGAATAAAGTGTAGATATACTAGATTTCTTGCCTCAATACAACCCCTCGGGTAAACCTTATCGAACAAACCGATGTAGTTAAAAGAGTAAAATTCCTTCTAATGACTTAGGGGTGTCTTCACACTTGTGTGATGGTGAAGACACAATGTCCATGCTTCCCAAAGCTGGTTCAAGTCAAAGAGATTCGAAGGTTGTTTAGAAGCTCTCACATGATCCAGATGGCTGGGTGAGCAAGAGCTTGATCCTTGGATGTCTTCTTCATACTTCACGGTTAGTCGGGTTCTGGAGATGGTCAGATGTGGACTCCAATTAGGCTTAGGGTCTGACTGTATAGAGAATCCTATTGAGATCCAATCCCATGTAAATGTGCGCTCCTGTCCTTCTTTTGTACGGGCCAGGGCTTGTGGTCCATCATCACTTCCCTTTTCTAGAATTTTCTTCGTCAAAACTAGCCCACACCCTATATAGAAACGAAACAACTTAGCATGAAGCTTCTTCTTCAGGGAATGATCTGGATATGGAGTTGAATATTGGAGAGATTCTCAATCTAAGCTTCAGCTGAATAAGGGATCGAAGAGGAGGTTTAGTGCTAAGAAACCAAAAAAGATTCTCGATCTAGTTTCCAACAATGGAGTAAAGGTGGATTGATGTTGTGAACCACAAAATTTGTGAAAGCTTCTTGATACAACCAGAAGTTCAACACCAAGCTAGGATTCTAGGTGTCAAGGGTTTTGTCCCGAATAACTCAATAACAAGAAAGAAGAAAAAACTCTTCTGCATTATATTTCTAGTTCAGATCTAATCCTCATTCCAGTCTGGTTATGTCCCTTACATATGAAGAGCCTTAAGTCTGAAGTTTACTTATTACACAAATGGCCCAAAGAACCAACATATACCTAAGTTGGACTCCCAAAGAAAGTATTAAATACTTAGGGAAATAAACAGAAAGAAAATGAAGATTTATTAGCTGAATGTCATCATAAGGGATAGGGTTTTCCCTTCCATGCTTTCCTAACTTGGCATGGATTATTTGAAAGCTGAATAACAAGTGGAATAAAGTGTAGATATACTAGATTTCTTGCCTCAATACAACCCCTCGGGTAAACCTTATCGGACAAACCGATGTAGTTAAAAGAGTAAAATTCCTTCTAATGACTTAGGGGTGTCTTCACACTTGTGTGATGGTGAAGACACAATGTCCATGCTTCCCAAAGCTGGTTCAAGTCAAAGAGATTCGAAGGTTGTTTAGAAGCTCTCACATGATCCAGATGGCCGGGTGAGCAAGAGCTTGATCCTTGGATGTCTTCTTCATACTTCACGGTTAGTCGGGTTCTGGAGATGGTCAGATGTGGACTCCAATTAGGCTTAGGGTCTGACTGTATAGAGAATCCTATTGAGATCCAATCCCATGTAAATGTGCGCTCCTGTCCTTCTTTTGTACGGGCCAGGGCTTGTGGTCCATCATCACTTCCCTTTTCTAGAATTTTCTTCCTCAAAACTAGCCCACACCCTATATAGAAACGAAACAACTTAGCATGAAGCTTCTTCTTCAGGGAATGATCTGGATATGGAGTTGAATATTGGAGAGATTCTCAATCTAAGCTTCAGCTGAATAAGGGATCGAAGAGGAGGTTTAGTGCTAAGAAACCAAAAAAGATTCTCGATCTAGTTTCCAACAATGGAGTAAAGGTGGATTGATGTTGTGAACCACAAAATTTGTGAAAGCTTCTTGATACAACCAGAAGTTCAACACCAAGCTAGGATTCTAGGTGTCAAGGGTTTTGTCCCGAATAACTCAATAACAAGAAAGAAGAAAAAACTCTTCTGCATTATATTTCTAGTTCAGATCTAATCCTCATTCCAGTCTGGTTATGTCCCTTACATATGAAGAGCCTTAAGTCTGAAGTTTACTTATTACACAAATGGCCCAAAGAACCAACATATACCTAAGTTGGACTCCCAAAGAAAGTATTAAATACTTAGGGAAATAAACAGAAAGAAAATGAAGATTTATTAGCTGAATGTCATCATAAGGGATAGGGTTTTCCCTTCCATGCTTTCCTAACTTGGCATGGATTATTTGAAAGCTGAATAACAAGTGGAATAAAGTGTAGATATACTAGATTTCTTGCCTCAATACAACCCCTCGGGTAAACCTTATCGGACAAACCGATGTAGTTAAAAGAGTAAAATTCCTTCTAATGACTTAGGGGTGTCTTCACACTTGTGTGATGGTGAAGACACAATGTCCATGCTTCCCAAAGCTGGTTCAAGTCAAAGAGATTCGAAGGTTGTTTAGAAGCTCTCACATGATCCAGATGGCCGGGTGAGCAAGAGCTTGATCCTTGGATGTCTTCTTCATACTTCACGGTTAGTCGGGTTCTGGAGATGGTCAGATGTGGACTCCAATTAGGCTTAGGGTCTGACTGTATAGAGAATCCTATTGAGATCCAATCCCATGTAAATGTGCGCTCCTGTCCTTCTTTTGTACGGGCCAGGGCTTGTGGTCCATCATCACTTCCCTTTTCTAGAATTTTCTTCCTCAAAACTAGCCCACACCCTATATAGAGACGAAACAACTTAGCATGAAGCTTCTTCTTCAAGGAATGATCTGGATATGGAGTTGAATATTGGAGAGATTCTCAATCTAATCTTCAGCTGAATAAGGGATAGAAGAGGAGGTTTAGTGCTAAGAAACCAAAAAAGATGCTCGATCTAGTTTCCAACAATGGAGTAAAGGTGGATTGATGTTATGAACCAGAAAATTTGTGAAAGCTTCTTGATACAACCAGAAGTTCAACACCAAGCTAGGATTCTAGGTGTCAAGGGTTTTGTCCCGAATAACTCAATAACAAGAAAGAAGAAAAAACTCTTCTGCATTATATTTCTAGTTCAGATCTAATCCTCATTCCAGTCTGGTTATGTCCCTTACATATGAAGAGCCTTAAGTCTGAAGTTTACTTATTACACAAATGGCCCAAAGAACCAACATATACCTAAGTTGGACTCCCAAAGAAAGTATTAAATACTTAGGGAAATAAACAGAAAGAAAATGAAGATTTATTAGCTGAATGTCATCATAAGGGATAGGGTTTTCCCTTCCATGCTTTCCTAACTTGGCATGGATTATTTCAAAGCTGAATAACAAGTGGAATAAAGTGTAGATATACTAGATTTCTTGCCTCAATACAACCCCTCGGGTAAACCTTATCGAACAAACCGATGTAGTTAAAAGAGTAAAATTCCTTCTAATGACTTAGGGGTGTCTTCACACTTGTGTGATGGTGAAGACACAATGTCCATGCTTCCCAAAGCTGGTTCAAGTCAAAGAGATTCGAAGGTTGTTTAGAAGCTCTCACATGATCCAGATGGCCGGGTGAGCAAGAGCTTGATCCTTGGATGTCTTCTTCATACTTCACGGTTAGTCGGGTTCTGGAGATGGTCAGATGTGGACTCCAATTAGGCTTAGGGTCTGACTGTATAGAGAATCCTATTGAGATCCAATCCCATGTAAATGTGCGCTCCTGTCCTTCTTTTGTACGGGCCAGGGCTTGTGGTCCATCATCACTTCCCTTTTCTAGAATTTTCTTCGTCAAAACTAGCCCACACCCTATATAGAAACGAAACAACTTAGCATGAAGCTTCTTCTTCAGGGAATGATCTGGATATGGAGTTGAATATTGGAGAGATTCTCAATCTAAGCTTCAGCTGAATAAGGGATCGAAGAGGAGGTTTAGTGCTAAGAAACCAAAAAAGATTCTCGATCTAGTTTCCAACAATGGAGTAAAGGTGGATTGATGTTGTGAACCACAAAATTTGTGAAAGCTTCTTGATACAACCAGAAGTTCAACACCAAGCTAGGATTCTAGGTGTCAAGGGTTTTGTCCCGAATAACTCAATAACAAGAAAGAAGAAAAAACTCTTCTGCATTATATTTCTAGTTCAGATCTAATCCTCATTCCAGTCTGGTTATGTCCCTTACATATGAAGAGCCTTAAGTCTGAAGTTTACTTATTACACAAATGGCCCAAAGAACCAACATATACCAAAGTTGGACTCCCAAAGAAAGTATTAAATACTTAGGGAAATAAACAGAAAGAAAATGAAGATTTATTAGCTGAATGTCATCATAAGGGATAGGGTTTTCCCTTCCATGCTTTCCTAACTTGGCATGGATTATTTCAAAGCTGAATAACAAGTGGAATAAAGTGTAGATATACTAGATTTCTTGCCTCAATACAACCCCTCGGGTAAACCTTATCGAACAAACCAATGTAGTTAAAAGAGTAAAATTCCTTCTAATGACTTAGGGGTGTCTTCACACTTGTGTGATGGTGAAGACACAATGTCCATGCTTCCCAAAGCTGGTTCAAGTCAAAGAGATTCGAAGGTTGTTTAGAAGCTCTCACATGATCCAGATGGCCGGGTGAGCAAGAGCTTGATCCTTGGATGTCTTCTTCATACTTCACGGTTAGTCGGGTTCTGGAGATGGTCAGATGTGGACTCCAATTAGGCTTAGGGTCTGACTGTATAGAGAATCCTATTGAGATCCAATCCCATGTAAATGTGCGCTCCTGTCCTTCTTTTGTACGGGCCAGGGCTTGTGGTCCATCATCACTTCCCTTTTCTAGAATTTTCTTCGTCAAAACTAGCCCACACCCTATATAGAAACGAAACAACTTAGCATGAAGCTTCTTCTTCAGGGAATGATCTGGATATGGAGTTGAATATTGGAGAGATTCTCAATCTAAGCTTCAGCTGAATAAGGGATCGAAGAGGAGGTTTAGTGCTAAGAAACCAAAAAAGATTCTCGATCTAGTTTCCAACAATGGAGTAAAGGTGGATTGATGTTGTGAACCACAAAATTTGTGAAAGCTTCTTGATACAACCAGAAGTTCAACACCAAGCTAGGATTCTAGGTGTCAAGGGTTTTGTCCCGAATAACTCAATAACAAGAAAGAAGAAAAAACTCTTCTGCATTATATTTCTAGTTCAGATCTAATCCTCATTCCAGTCTGGTTATGTCCCTTACATATGAAGAGCCTTAAGTCTGAAGTTTACTTATTACACAAATGGCCCAAAGAACCAACATATACCTAAGTTGGACTCCCAAAGAAAGTATTAAATACTTAGGGAAATAAACAGAAAGAAAATGAAGATTTATTAGCTGAATGTCATCATAAGGGATAGGGTTTTCCCTTCCATGCTTTCCTAACTTGGCATGGATTATTTCAAAGCTGAATAACAAGTGGAATAAAGTGTAGATATACTAGATTTCTTGCCTCAATACAACCCCTCGGGTAAACCTTATCGGACAAACCGATGTAGTTAAAAGAGTAAAATTCCTTCTAATGACTTAGGGGTGTCTTCACACTTGTGTGATGGTGAAGACACAATGTCCATGCTTCCCAAAGCTGGTTCAAGTCAAAGAGATTCGAAGGTTGTTTAGAAGCTCTCACATGATCCAGATGGCCGGGTGAGCAAGAGCTTGATCCTTGGATGTCTTCTTCATACTTCACGGTTAGTCGGGTTCTGGAGATGGTCAAATGTGGACTCCAATTAGGCTTAGGGTCTGACTGTATAGAGAATCCTATTGAGATCCAATCCCATGTAAATGTGCGCTCCTGTCCTTCTTTTGTACGGGCCAGGGCTTGTGGTCCATCATCACTTCCCTTTTCTAGAATTTTCTTCCTCAAAACTAGCCCACACCCTATATAGAAACGAAACAACTTAGCATGAAGCTTCTTCTTCAGGGAATGATCTGGATATGGAGTTGAATATTGGAGAGATTCTCAATCTAAGCTTCAGCTGAATAAGGGATCGAAGAGGAGGTTTAGTGCTAAGAAACCAAAAAAGATTCTCGATCTAGTTTCCAACAATGGAGTAAAGGTGGATTGATGTTGTGAACCACAAAATTTGTGAAAGCTTCTTGATACAACCAGAAGTTCAACACCAAGCTAGGATTCTAGGTGTCAAGGGTTTTGTCCCGAATAACTCAATAACAAGAAAGAAGAAAAAACTCTTCTGCATTATATTTCTAGTTCAGATCTAATCCTCATTCCAGTCTGGTTATGTCCCTTACATATGAAGAGCCTTAAGTCTGAAGTTTACTTATTACACAAATGGCCCAAAGAACCAACATATACCTAAGTTGGACTCCCAAAGAAAGTATTAAATACTTAGGGAAATAAACAGAAAGAAAATGAAGATTTATTAGCTGAATGTCATCATAAGGGATAGGGTTTTCCCTTCCATGCTTTCCTAACTTGGCATGGATTATTTCAAAGCTGAATAACAAGTGGAATAAAGTGTAGATATACTAGATTTCTTGCCTCAATACAACCCCTCGGGTAAACCTTATCGGACAAACCGATGTAGTTAAAAGAGTAAAATTCCTTCTAATGACTTAGGGGTGTCTTCACACTTGTGTGATGGTGAAGACACAATGTCCATGCTTCCCAAAGCTGGTTCAAGTCAAAGAGATTCGAAGGTTGTTTAGAAGCTCTCACATGATCCAGATGGCCGGGTGAGCAAGAGCTTGATCCTTGGATGTTTTCTTCATACTTCACGGTTAGTCGGGTTCTGGAGATGGTCAGATGTGGACTCCAATTAGGCTTAGGGTCTGACTGTATAGAGAATCCTATTGAGATCCAATCCCATGTAAATGTGCGCTCCTGTCCTTCTTTTGTACGGGCCAGGGCTTGTGGTCCATCATCACTTCCCTTTTCTAGAATTTTCTTCCTCAAAACTAGCCCACACCCTATATAGAGACGAAACAACTTAGCATGAAGCTTCTTCTTCAAGGAATGATCTGGATATGGAGTTGAATATTGGAGAGATTCTCAATCTAATCTTCAGCTGAATAAGGGATAGAAGAGGAGGTTTAGTGCTAAGAAACCAAAAAAGATGCTCGATCTAGTTTCCAACAATGGAGTAAAGGTGGATTGATGTTATGAACCACAAAATTTGTGAAAGCTTCTTGATACAACCAGAAGTTCAACACCAAGCTAGGATTCTAGGTGTCAAGGGTTTTGTCCCGAATAACTCAATAATTAGAAAGAAGAAAAAACTCTTCTGCATTATATTTCTAGTTCAGATCTAATCCTCATTCCAGTCTAGTTATGTCCCTTACATATGAAGAGCCTTAAGTCTGAAGTTTACTTATTACACAAATGGCCCAAAGAACCAACATATACCTAAGTTGGACTCCCAAAGAAAGTATTAAATACTTAGGGAAATAAACAGAAAGAAAATGAAGATTTATTAGCTGAATGTCATCATAAGGGATAGGGTTTTCCCTTCCATGCTTTCCTAACTTGGCATGGATTATTTCAAAGCTGAATAACAAGTGGAATAAAGTGTAGATATACTAGATTTCTTGCCTCAATACAACCCCTCGGGTAAACCTTATCGAACAAACCGATGTAGTTAAAAGAGTAAAATTCCTTCTAATGACTTAGGGGTGTCTTCACACTTGTGTGATGGTGAAGACACAATGTCCATGCTTCCCAAAGCTGGTTCAAGTCAAAGAGATTCGAAGGTTGTTTAGAAGCTCTCACATGATCAAGATGGCCGGGTGAGCAAGAGCTTGATCCTTGGATGTCTTCTTCATACTTCACGGTTAGTTGGGTTCTGGAGATGGTCAGATGTGGACTCCAATTAGGCTTAGGGTCTGACTGTATAGAGAATCCTATTGAGATCCAATCCCATGTAAATGTGCGCTCCTGTCCTTCTTTTGTACGGGCCAGGGCTTGTGGTCCATCATCACTTCCCTTTTCTAGAATTTTCTTCCTCAAAACTAGCCCACACCCTATATAGAAACGAAACAACTTAGCATGAAGCTTCTTCTTCAGGGAATGATCTGGATATGGAGTTGAATATTGGAGAGATTCTCAATCTAATCTTCAGCTGAATAAGGGATCGAAGAGGAGGTTTAGTGCTAAGAAACCAAAAAAGATTCTCGATCTAGTTTCCAACAATGGAGTAAAGGTGGATTGATGTTGTGAACCACAAAATTTGTGAAAGCTTCTTGATACAACCAGAAGTTCAACACCAAGCTAGGATTCTAGGTGTCAAGGGTTTTGTCCCGAATAACTCAATAACAAGAAAGAAGAAAAAACTCTTCTGCATTATATTTCTAGTTCAGATCTAATCCTCATTCCAGTCTGGTTATGTCCCTTACATATGAAGAGCCTTAAGTCTGAAGATTACTTATTACACAAATGGCCCAAAGAACCAACATATACCTAAGTTGGACTCCCAAAGAAAGTATTAAATACTTAGGGAAATAAACAGAAAGAAAATGAAGATTTATTAGCTGAATGTCATCATAAGGGATAGGGTTTTCCCTTCCATGCTTTCCTAACTTGGCATGGATTATTTGAAAGCTGAATAACAAGTGGAATAAAGTGTAGATATACTAGATTTCTTGCCTCAATACAACCCCTCGGGTAAACCTTATCGGACAAACCGATGTAGTTAAAAGAGTAAAATTCCTTCTAATGACTTAGGGGTGTCTTCACACTTGTGTGATGGTGAAGACACAATGTCCATGCTTCCCAAAGCTGGTTCAAGTCAAAGAGATTCGAAGGTTGTTTAGAAGCTCTCACATGATCCAGATGGCCGGGTGAGCAAGAGCTTGATCCTTGGATGTCTTCTTCATACTTCACGGTTAGTCGGGTTCTGGAGATGGTCAGATGTGGACTCCAATTAGGCTTAGGGTCTGACTGTATAGAGAATCCTATTGAGATCCAATCCCATGTAAATGTGCGCTCCTGTCCTTCTTTTGTACGGGCCAGGGCTTGTGGTCCATCATCACTTCCCTTTTCTAGAATTTTCTTCCTCAAAACTAGCCCACACCCTATATAGAAACGAAACAACTTAGCATGAAGCTTCTTCTTCAGGGAATGATCTGGATATGGAGTTGAATATTGGAGAGATTCTCAATCTAAGCTTCAGCTGAATAAGGGATCGAAGAGGAGGTTTAGTGCTAAGAAACCAAAAAAGATTCTGGATCTAGTTTCCAACAATGGAGTAAAGGTGGATTGATGTTGTGAACCACAAAATTTGTGAAAGCTTCTTGATACAACCAGAAGTTCAACACCAAGCTAGGATTC
Source organism: Cardamine chenopodiifolia (assembly GCA_963922655.1). Taxonomy (NCBI): domain Eukaryota; kingdom Viridiplantae; phylum Streptophyta; class Magnoliopsida; order Brassicales; family Brassicaceae; genus Cardamine; species Cardamine chenopodiifolia. The sequence continues at coordinate 6,957,052 of OZ000486.1, read as the reverse complement.
TAGGTGTCAAGGGTTTTGTCCCGAATAACTCAATAACAAGAAAGAAGAAAAAACTCTTCTGCATTATATTTCTAGTTCAGATCTAATCCTCATTCCAGTCTGGTTATGTCCCTTACATATGAAGAGCCTTAAGTCTGAAGTTTACTTATTACACAAATGGCCCAAAGAACCAACATATACCTAAGTTGGACTCCCAAAGAAAGTATTAAATACTTAGGGAAATAAACAGAAAGAAAATGAAGATTTATTAGCTGAATGTCATCATAAGGGATAGGGTTTTCCCTTCCATGCTTTCCTAACTTGGCATGGATTATTTCAAAGCTGAATAACAAGTGGAATAAAGTGTAGATATACTAGATTTCTTGCCTCAATACAACCCCTCGGGTAAACCTTATCGAACAAACCGATGTAGTTAAAAGAGTAAAATTCCTTCTAATGACTTAGGGGTGTTTTCACACTTGTGTGATGGTGAAGACACAATGTCCATGCTTCCCAAAGCTGGTTCAAGTCAAAGAGATTCGAAGGTTGTTTAGAAGCTCTCACATGATCCAGATGGCCGGGTGAGCAAGAGCTTGATCCTTGGATGTCTTCTTCATACTTCACGGTTAGTCGGGTTCTGGAGATGGTCAGATGTGGACTCCAATTAGGCTTAGGGTCTGACTGTATAGAGAATCCTATTGAGATCCAATCCCATGTAAATGTGCGCTCCTGTCCTTCTTTTGTACGGGCCAGGGCTTGTGGTCCATCATCACTTCCCTTTTCTAGAATTTTCTTCCTCAAAACTAGCCCACACCCTATATAGAAACGAAACAACTTAGCATGAAGCTTCTTCTTCAGGGAATGATCTGGATATGGAGTTGAATATTGGAGAGATTCTCAATCTAAGCTTCAGCTGAATAAGGGATCGAAGAGGAGGTTTAGTGCTAAGAAACCAAAAAAGATTCTGGATCTAGTTTCCAACAATGGAGTAAAGGTGGATTGATGTTGTGAACCACAAAATTTGTGAAAGCTTCTTGATACAACCAGAAGTTCAACACCAAGCTAGGATTCTAGGTGTCAAGGGTTTTGTCCCGAATAACTCAATAACAAGAAAGAAGAAAAAACTCTTCTGCATTATATTTCTAGTTCAGATCTAATCCTCATTCCAGTCTGGTTATGTCCCTTACATATGAAGAGCCTTAAGTCTGAAGATTACTTATTACACAAATGGCCCAAAGAACCAACATATACCTAAGTTGGACTCCCAAAGAAAGTATTAAATACTTAGGGAAATAAACAGAAAGAAAATGAAGATTTATTAGCTGAATGTCATCATAAGGGATAGGGTTTTCCCTTCCATGCTTTCCTAACTTGGCATGGATTATTTGAAAGCTGAATAACAAGTGGAATAAAGTGTAGATATACTAGATTTCTTGCCTCAATACAACCCCTCGGGTAAACCTTATCGGACAAACCGATGTAGTTAAAAGAGTAAAATTCCTTCTAATGACTTAGGGGTGTCTTCACACTTGTGTGATGGTGAAGACACAATGTCCATGCTTCCCAAAGCTGGTTCAAGTCAAAGAGATTCGAAGGTTGTTTAGAAGCTCTCACATGATCCAGATGGCCGGGTGAGCAAGAGCTTGATCCTTGGATGTCTTCTTCATACTTCACGGTTAGTCGGGTTCTGGAGATGGTCAGATGTGGACTCCAATTAGGCTTAGGGTCTGACTGTATAGAGAATCCTATTGAGATCCAATCCCATGTAAATGTGCGCTCCTGTCCTTCTTTTGTACGGGCCAGGGCTTGTGGTCCATCATCACTTCCCTTTTCTAGAATTTTCTTCCTCAAAACTAGCCCACACCCTATATAGAAACGAAACAACTTAGCATGAAGCTTCTTCTTCAGGGAATGATCTGGATATGGAGTTGAATATTGGAGAGATTCTCAATCTAAGCTTCAGCTGAATAAGGGATCGAAGAGGAGGTTTAGTGCTAAGAAACCAAAAAAGATTCTGGATCTAGTTTCCAACAATGGAGTAAAGGTGGATTGATGTTGTGAACCACAAAATTTGTGAAAGCTTCTTGATACAACCAGAAGTTCAACACCAAGCTAGGATTCTAGGTGTCAAGGGTTTTGTCCCGAATAACTCAATAACAAGAAAGAAGAAAAAACTCTTCTGCATTATATTTCTAGTTCAGATCTAATCCTCATTCCAGTCTGGTTATGTCCCTTACATATGAAGAGCCTTAAGTCTGAAGTTTACTTATTACACAAATGGCCCAAAGAACCAACATATACCTAAGTTGGACTCCCAAAGAAAGTATTAAATACTTAGGGAAATAAACAGAAAGAAAATGAAGATTTATTAGCTGAATGTCATCATAAGGGATAGGGTTTTCCCTTCCATGCTTTCCTAACTTGGCATGGATTATTTGAAAGCTGAATAACAAGTGGAATAAAGTGTAGATATACTAGATTTTTTGCCTCAATACAACCCCTCGGGTAAACCTTATCGGACAAACCGATGTAGTTAAAAGAGTAAAATTCCTTCTAATGACTTAGGGGTGTCTTCACACTTGTGTGATGGTGAAGACACAATGTCCATGCTTCCCAAAGCTGGTTCAAGTCAAAGAGATTCGAAGGTTGTTTAGAAGCTCTCACATGATCCAGATGGCCGGGTGAGCAAGAGCTTGATCCTTGGATGTCTTCTTCATACTTCACGGTTAGTCGGGTTCTGGAGATGGTCAGATGTGGACTCCAATTAGGCTTAGGGTCTGACTGTATAGAGAATCCTATTGAGATCCAATCCCATGTAAATGTGCGCTCCTGTCCTTCTTTTGTACGGGCCAGGGCTTGTGGTCCATCATCACTTCCCTTTTCTAGAATTTTCTTCCTCAAAACTAGCCCACACCCTATATAGAGACGAAACAACTTAGCATGAAGCTTCTTCTTCAAGGAATGATCTGGATATGGAGTTGAATATTGGAGAGATTCTCAATCTAATCTTCAGCTGAATAAGGGATAGAAGAGGAGGTTTAGTGCTAAGAAACCAAAAAAGATGCTCGATCTAGTTTCCAACAATGGAGTAAAGGTGGATTGATGTTGTGAACCACAAAATTTGTGAAAGCTTCTTGATACAACCAGAAGTTCAACACCAAGCTAGGATTCTAGGTGTCAAGGGTTTTGTCCCGAATAACTCAATAACAAGAAAGAAGAAAAAACTCTTCTGCATTATATTTCTAGTTCAGATCTAATCCTCATTCCAGTCTGGTTATGTCCCTTACATATGAAGAGCCTTAAGTCTGAAGTTTACTTATTACACAAATGGCCCAAAGAACCAACATATACCTAAGTTGGACTCCCAAAGAAAGTATTAAATACTTAGGGAAATAAACAGAAAGAAAATGAAGATTTATTAGCTGAATGTCATCATAAGGGATAGGGTTTTCCCTTCCATGCTTTCCTAACTTGGCATGGATTATTTCAAAGCTGAATAACAAGTGGAATAAAGTGTAGATATACTAGATTTCTTGCCTCAATACAACCCCTCGGGTAAACCTTATCGAACAAACCGATGTAGTTAAAAGAGTAAAATTCCTTCTAATGACTTAGGGGTGTTTTCACACTTGTGTGATGGTGAAGACACAATGTCCATGCTTCCCAAAGCTGGTTCAAGTCAAAGAGATTCGAAGGTTGTTTAGAAGCTCTCACATGATCAAGATGGCCGGGTGAGCAAGAGCTTGATCCTTGGATGTCTTCTTCATACTTCACGGTTAGTTGGGTTCTGGAGATGGTCAGATGTGGACTCCAATTAGGCTTAGGGTCTGACTGTATAGAGAATCCTATTGAGATCCAATCCCATGTAAATGTGCGCTCCTGTCCTTCTTTTGTACGGGCCAGGGCTTGTGGTCCATCATCACTTCCCTTTTCTAGAATTTTCTTCCTCAAAACTAGCCCACACCCTATATAGAAACGAAACAACTTAGCATGAAGCTTCTTCTTCAGGGAATGATCTGGATATGGAGTTGAATATTGGAGAGATTCTCAATCTAATCTTCAGCTGAATAAGGGATCGAAGAGGAGGTTTAGTGCTAAGAAACCAAAAAAGATTCTCGATCTAGTTTCCAACAATGGAGTAAAGGTGGATTGATGTTGTGAACCACAAAATTTGTGAAAGCTTCTTGATACAACCAGAAGTTCAACACCAAGCTAGGATTCTAGGTGTCAAGGGTTTTGTCCCGAATAACTCAATAACAAGAAAGAAGAAAAAACTCTTCTGCATTATATTTCTAGTTCAGATCTAATCCTCATTCCAGTCTGGTTATGTCCCTTACATATGAAGAGCCTTAAGTCTGAAGATTACTTATTACACAAATGGCCCAAAGAACCAACATATACCTAAGTTGGACTCCCAAAGAAAGTATTAAATACTTAGGGAAATAAACAGAAAGAAAATGAAGATTTATTAGCTGAATGTCATCATAAGGGATAGGGTTTTCCCTTCCATGCTTTCCTAACTTGGCATGGATTATTTGAAAGCTGAATAACAAGTGGAATAAAGTGTAGATATACTAGATTTCTTGCCTCAATACAACCCCTCGGGTAAACCTTATCGGACAAACCGATGTAGTTAAAAGAGTAAAATTCCTTCTAATGACTTAGGGGTGTCTTCACACTTGTGTGATGGTGAAGACACAATGTCCATGCTTCCCAAAGCTGGTTCAAGTCAAAGAGATTCGAAGGTTGTTTAGAAGCTCTCACATGATCCAGATGGCCGGGTGAGCAAGAGCTTGATCCTTGGATGTCTTCTTCATACTTCACGGTTAGTCGGGTTCTGGAGATGGTCAGATGTGGACTCCAATTAGGCTTAGGGTCTGACTGTATAGAGAATCCTATTGAGATCCAATCCCATGTAAATGTGCGCTCCTGTCCTTCTTTTGTACGGGCCAGGGCTTGTGGTCCATCATCACTTCCCTTTTCTAGAATTTTCTTCCTCAAAACTAGCCCACACCCTATATAGAAACGAAACAACTTAGCATGAAGCTTCTTCTTCAGGGAATGATCTGGATATGGAGTTGAATATTGGAGAGATTCTCAATCTAAGCTTCAGCTGAATAAGGGATCGAAGAGGAGGTTTAGTGCTAAGAAACCAAAAAAGATTCTCGATCTAGTTTCCAACAATGGAGTAAAGGTGGATTGATGTTGTGAACCACAAAATTTGTGAAAGCTTCTTGATACAACCAGAAGTTCAACACCAAGCTAGGATTCTAGGTGTCAAGGGTTTTGTCCCGAATAACTCAATAACAAGAAAGAAGAAAAAACTCTTCTGCATTATATTTCTAGTTCAGATCTAATCCTCATTCCAGTCTGGTTATGTCCCTTACATATGAAGAGCCTTAAGTCTGAAGTTTACTTATTACACAAATGGCCCAAAGAACCAACATATACCTAAGTTGGACTCCCAAAGAAAGTATTAAATACTTAGGGAAATAAACAGAAAGAAAATGAAGATTTATTAGCTGAATGTCATCATAAGGGATAGGGTTTTCCCTTCCATGCTTTCCTAACTTGGCATGGATTATTTGAAAGCTGAATAACAAGTGGAATAAAGTGTAGATATACTAGATTTCTTGCCTCAATACAACCCCTCGGGTAAACCTTATCGGACAAACCGATGTAGTTAAAAGAGTAAAATTCCTTCTAATGACTTAGGGGTGTCTTCACACTTGTGTGATGGTGAAGACACAATGTCCATGCTTCCCAAAGCTGGTTCAAGTCAAAGAGATTCGAAGGTTGTTTAGAAGCTCTCACATGATCCAGATGGCCGGGTGAGCAAGAGCTTGATCCTTGGATGTCTTCTTCATACTTCACGGTTAGTCGGGTTCTGGAGATGGTCAGATGTGGACTCCAATTAGGCTTAGGGTCTGACTGTATAGAGAATCCTATTGAGATCCAATCCCATGTAAATGTGCGCTCCTGTCCTTCTTTTGTACGGGCCAGGGCTTGTGGTCCATCATCACTTCCCTTTTCTAGAATTTTCTTCCTCAAAACTAGCCCACACCCTATATAGAGACGAAACAACTTAGCATGAAGCTTCTTCTTCAAGGAATGATCTGGATATGGAGTTGAATATTGGAGAGATTCTCAATCTAATCTTCAGCTGAATAAGGGATAGAAGAGGAGGTTTAGTGCTAAGAAACCAAAAAAGATGCTCGATCTAGTTTCCAACAATGGAGTAAAGGTGGATTGATGTTGTGAACCACAAAATTTGTGAAAGCTTCTTGATACAACCAGAAGTTCAACACCAAGCTAGGATTCTAGGTGTCAAGGGTTTATTCCCGAATAACTCAATAACAAGAAAGAAGAAAAAACTCTTCTGCATTATATTTCTAGTTCAGATCTAATCCTCATTCCAGTCTGGTTATGTCCCTTACATATGAAGAGCCTTAAGTCTGAAGTTTACTTATTACACAAATGGCCCAAAGAACCAACATATACCTAAGTTGGACTCCCAAAGAAAGTATTAAATACTTAGGGAAATAAACAGAAAGAAAATGAAGATTTATTAGCTGAATGTCATCATAAGGGATAGGGTTTTCCCTTCCATGCTTTCCTAACTTGGCATGGATTATTTCAAAGCTGAATAACAAGTGGAATAAAGTGTAGATATACTAGATTTCTTGCCTCAATACAACCCCTCGGGTAAACCTTATCGAACAAACCGATGTAGTTAAAAGAGTAAAATTCCTTCTAATGACTTAGGGGTGTTTTCACACTTGTGTGATGGTGAAGACACAATGTCCATGCTTCCCAAAGCTGGTTCAAGTCAAAGAGATTCGAAGGTTGTTTAGAAGCTCTCACATGATCCAGATGGCCGGGTGAGCAAGAGCTTGATCCTTGGATGTCTTCTTCATACTTCACGGTTAGTCGGGTTCTGGAGATGGTCAGATGTGGACTCCAATTAGGCTTAGGGTCTGACTGTATAGAGAATCCTATTGAGATCCAATCCCATGTAAATGTGCGCTCCTGTCCTTCTTTTGTACGGGCCAGGGCTTGTGGTCCATCATCACTTCCCTTTTCTAGAATTTTCTTCCTCAAAACTAGCCCACACCCTATATAGAAACGAAACAACTTAGCATGAAGCTTCTTCTTCAGGGAATGATCTGGATATGGAGTTGAATATTGGAGAGATTCTCAATCTAATCTTCAGCTGAATAAGGGATCGAAGAGGAGGTTTAGTGCTAAGAAACCAAAAAAGATTCTCGATCTAGTTTCCAACAATGGAGTAAAGGTGGATTGATGTTGTGAACCACAAAATTTGTGAAAGCTTCTTGATACAACCAGAAGTTCAACACCAAGCTAGGATTCTAGGTGTCAAGGGTTTTGTCCCGAATAACTCAATAACAAGAAAGAAGAAAAAACTCTTCTGCATTATATTTCTAGTTCAGATCTAATCCTCATTCCAGTCTGGTTATGTCCCTTACATATGAAGAGCCTTAAGTCTGAAGTTTACTTATTACACAAATGGCCCAAAGAACCAACATATACCTAAGTTGGACTCCCAAAGAAAGTATTAAATACTTAGGGAAATAAACAGAAAGAAAATGAAGATTTATTAGCTGAATGTCATCATAAGGGATAGGGTTTTCCCTTCCATGCTTTCCTAACTTGGCATGGATTATTTCAAAGCTGAATAACAAGTGGAATAAAGTGTAGATATACTAGATTTCTTGCCTCAATACAACCCCTCGGGTAAACCTTATCGAACAAACCGATGTAGTTAAAAGAGTAAAATTCCTTCTAATGACTTAGGGGTGTTTTCACACTTGTGTGATGGTGAAGACACAATGTCCATGCTTCCCAAAGCTGGTTCAAGTCAAAGAGATTCGAAGGTTGTTTAGAAGCTCTCACATGATCCAGATGGCCGGGTGAGCAAGAGCTTGATCCTTGGATGTCTTCTTCATACTTCACGGTTAGTCGGGTTCTGGAGATGGTCAGATGTGGACTCCAATTAGGCTTAGGGTCTGACTGTATAGAGAATCCTATTGAGATCCAATCCCATGTAAATGTGCGCTCCTGTCCTTCTTTTGTACGGGCCAGGGCTTGTGGTCCATCATCACTTCCCTTTTCTAGAATTTTCTTCCTCAAAACTAGCCCACACCCTATATAGAAACGAAACAACTTAGCATGAAGCTTCTTCTTCAGGGAATGATCTGGATATGGAGTTGAATATTGGAGAGATTCTCAATCTAATCTTCAGCTGAATAAGGGATCGAAGAGGAGGTTTAGTGCTAAGAAACCAAAAAAGATTCTCGATCTAGTTTCCAACAATGGAGTAAAGGTGGATTGATGTTGTGAACCACAAAATTTGTGAAAGCTTCTTGATACAACCAGAAGTTCAACACCAAGCTAGGATTCTAGGTGTCAAGGGTTTTGTCCCGAATAACTCAATAACAAGAAAGAAGAAAAAACTCTTCTGCATTATATTTCTAGTTCAGATCTAATCCTCATTCCAGTCTGGTTATGTCCCTTACATATGAAGAGCCTTAAGTCTGAAGATTACTTATTACACAAATGGCCCAAAGAACCAACATATACCTAAGTTGGACTCCCAAAGAAAGTATTAAATACTTAGGGAAATAAACAGAAAGAAAATGAAGATTTATTAGCTGAATGTCATCATAAGGGATAGGGTTTTCCCTTCCATGCTTTCCTAACTTGGCATGGATTATTTGAAAGCTGAATAACAAGTGGAATAAAGTGTAGATATACTAGATTTCTTGCCTCAATACAACCCCTCGGGTAAACCTTATCGGACAAACCGATGTAGTTAAAAGAGTAAAATTCCTTCTAATGACTTAGGGGTGTCTTCACACTTGTGTGATGGTGAAGACACAATGTCCATGCTTCCCAAAGCTGGTTCAAGTCAAAGAGATTCGAAGGTTGTTTAGAAGCTCTCACATGATCCAGATGGCCGGGTGAGCAAGAGCTTGATCCTTGGATGTCTTCTTCATACTTCACGGTTAGTCGGGTTCTGGAGATGGTCAGATGTGGACTCCAATTAGGCTTAGGGTCTGACTGTATAGAGAATCCTATTGAGATCCAATCCCATGTAAATGTGCGCTCCTGTCCTTCTTTTGTACGGGCCAGGGCTTGTGGTCCATCATCACTTCCCTTTTCTAGAATTTTCTTCCTCAAAACTAGCCCACACCCTATATAGAAACGAAACAACTTAGCATGAAGCTTCTTCTTCAGGGAATGATCTGGATATGGAGTTGAATATTGGAGAGATTCTCAATCTAAGCTTCAGCTGAATAAGGGATCGAAGAGGAGGTTTAGTGCTAAGAAACCAAAAAAGATTCTCGATCTAGTTTCCAACAATGGAGTAAAGGTGGATTGATGTTGTGAACCACAAAATTTGTGAAAGCTTCTTGATACAACCAGAAGTTCAACACCAAGCTAGGATTCTAGGTGTCAAGGGTTTTGTCCCGAATAACTCAATAACAAGAAAGAAGAAAAAACTCTTCTGCATTATATTTCTAGTTCAGATCTAATCCTCATTCCAGTCTGGTTATGTCCCTTACATATGAAGAGCCTTAAGTCTGAAGTTTACTTATTACACAAATGGCCCAAAGAACCAACATATACCTAAGTTGGACTCCCAAAGAAAGTATTAAATACTTAGGGAAATAAACAGAAAGAAAATGAAGATTTATTAGCTGAATGTCATCATAAGGGATAGGGTTTTCCCTTCCATGCTTTCCTAACTTGGCATGGATTATTTGAAAGCTGAATAACAAGTGGAATAAAGTGTAGATATACTAGATTTCTTGCCTCAATACAACCCCTCGGGTAAACCTTATCGGACAAACCGATGTAGTTAAAAGAGTAAAATTCCTTCTAATGACTTAGGGGTGTCTTCACACTTGTGTGATGGTGAAGACACAATGTCCATGCTTCCCAAAGCTGGTTCAAGTCAAAGAGATTCGAAGGTTGTTTAGAAGCTCTCACATGATCCAGATGGCCGGGTGAGCAAGAGCTTGATCCTTGGATGTCTTCTTCATACTTCACGGTTAGTCGGGTTCTGGAGATGGTCAGATGTGGACTCCAATTAGGCTTAGGGTCTGACTGTATAGAGAATCCTATTGAGATCCAATCCCATGTAAATGTGCGCTCCTGTCCTTCTTTTGTACGGGCCAGGGCTTGTGGTCCATCATCACTTCCCTTTTCTAGAATTTTCTTCCTCAAAACTAGCCCACACCCTATATAGAGACGAAACAACTTAGCATGAAGCTTCTTCTTCAAGGAATGATCTGGATATGGAGTTGAATATTGGAGAGATTCTCAATCTAATCTTCAGCTGAATAAGGGATAGAAGAGGAGGTTTAGTGCTAAGAAACCAAAAAAGATGCTCGATCTAGTTTCCAACAATGGAGTAAAGGTGGATTGATGTTGTGAACCACAAAATTTGTGAAAGCTTCTTGATACAACCAGAAGTTCAACACCAAGCTAGGATTCTAGGTGTCAAGGGTTTTGTCCCGAATAACTCAATAACAAGAAAGAAGAAAAAACTCTTCTGCATTATATTTCTAGTTCAGATCTAATCCTCATTCCAGTCTGGTTATGTCCCTTACATATGAAGAGCCTTAAGTCTGAAGTTTACTTATTACACAAATGGCCCAAAGAACCAACATATACCTAAGTTGGACTCCCAAAGAAAGTATTAAATACTTAGGGAAATAAACAGAAAGAAAATGAAGATTTATTAGCTGAATGTCATCATAAGGGATAGGGTTTTCCCTTCCATGCTTTCCTAACTTGGCATGGATTATTTCAAAGCTGAATAACAAGTGGAATAAAGTGTAGATATACTAGATTTCTTGCCTCAATACAACCCCTCGGGTAAACCTTATCGAACAAACCGATGTAGTTAAAAGAGTAAAATTCCTTCTAATGACTTAGGGGTGTTTTCACACTTGTGTGATGGTGAAGACACAATGTCCATGCTTCCCAAAGCTGGTTCAAGTCAAAGAGATTCGAAGGTTGTTTAGAAGCTCTCACATGATCCAGATGGCCGGGTGAGCAAGAGCTTGATCCTTGGATGTCTTCTTCATACTTCACGGTTAGTCGGGTTCTGGAGATGGTCAGATGTGGACTCCAATTAGGCTTAGGGTCTGACTGTATAGAGAATCCTATTGAGATCCAATCCCATGTAAATGTGCGCTCCTGTCCTTCTTTTGTACGGGCCAGGGCTTGTGGTCCATCATCACTTCCCTTTTCTAGAATTTTCTTCCTCAAAACTAGCCCACACCCTATATAGAAACGAAACAACTTAGCATGAAGCTTCTTCTTCAGGGAATGATCTGGATATGGAGTTGAATATTGGAGAGATTCTCAATCTAATCTTCAGCTGAATAAGGGATAGAAGAGGAGGTTTAGTGCTAAGAAACCAAAAAAGATGCTCGATCTAGTTTCCAACAATGGAGTAAAGGTGGATTGATGTTGTGAACCACAAAATTTGTGAAAGCTTCTTGATACAACCAGAAGTTCAACACCAAGCTAGGATTCTAGGTGTCAAGGGTTTTGTCCCGAATAACTTAATAACAAGAAAGAAGAAAAAACTCTTCTGCATTATATTTCTAGTTCAGATCTAATCCTCATTCCAGTCTGGTTATGTCCCTTACATATGAAGAGCCTTAAGTCTGAAGTTTACTTATTACACAAATGGCCCAAAGAACCAACATATACCTAAGTTGGACTCCCAAAGAAAGTATTAAATACTTAGGGAAATAAACAGAAAGAAAATGAAGATTTATTAGCTGAATGTCATCATAAGGGATAGGGTTTTCCCTTCCATGCTTTCCTAACTTGGCATGGATTATTTCAAAGCTGAATAACAAGTGGAATAAAGTGTAGATATACTAGATTTCTTGCCTCAATACAACCCCTCGGGTAAACCTTATCGAACAAACCGATGTAGTTAAAAGAGTAAAATTCCTTCTAATGACTTAGGGGTGTTTTCACACTTGTGTGATGGTGAAGACACAATGTCCATGCTTCCCAAAGCTGGTTCAAGTCAAAGAGATTCGAAGGTTGTTTAGAAGCTCTCACATGATCCAGATGGCCGGGTGAGCAAGAGCTTGATCCTTGGATGTCTTCTTCATACTTCACGGTTAGTCGGGTTCTGGAGATGGTCAGATGTGGACTCCAATTAGGCTTAGGGTCTGACTGTATAGAGAATCCTATTGAGATCCAATCCCATGTAAATGTGCGCTCCTGTCCTTCTTTTGTACGGGCCAGGGCTTGTGGTCCATCATCACTTCCCTTTTCTAGAATTTTCTTCCTCAAAACTAGCCCACACCCTATATAGAAACGAAACAACTTAGCATGAAGCTTCTTCTTCAGGGAATGATCTGGATATAGAGTTGAATATTGGAGAGATTCTCAATCTAATCTTCAGCTGAATAAGGGATAGAAGAGGAGGTTTAGTGCTAAGAAACCAAAAAAGATGCTCGATCTAGTTTCCAACAATGGAGTAAAGGTGGATTGATGTTGTGAACCACAAAATTTGTGAAAGCTTCTTGATACAACCAGAAGTTCAACACCAAGCTAGGATTCTAGGTGTCAAGGGTTTTGTCCCGAATAACTCAATAACAAGAAAGAAGAAAAAACTCTTCTGCATTATATTTCTAGTTCAGATCTAATCCTCATTCCAGTCTGGTTATGTCCCTTACATATGAAGAGCCTTAAGTCTGAAGTTTACTTATTACACAAATGGCCCAAAGAACCAACATATACCTAAGTTGGACTCCCAAAGAAAGTATTAAATACTTAGGGAAATAAACAGAAAGAAAATGAAGATTTATTAGCTGAATGTCATCATAAGGGATAGGGTTTTCCCTTCCATGCTTTCCTAACTTGGCATGGATTATTTCAAAGCTGAATAACAAGTGGAATAAAGTGTAGATATACTAGATTTCTTGCCTCAATACAACCCCTCGGGTAAACCTTATCGAACAAACCGATGTAGTTAAAAGAGTAAAATTCCTTCTAATGACTTAGGGGTGTTTTCACACTTGTGTGATGGTGAAGACACAATGTCCATGCTTCCCAAAGCTGGTTCAAGTCAAAGAGATTCGAAGGTTGTTTAGAAGCTCTCACATGATCCAGATGGCCGGGTGAGCAAGAGCTTGATCCTTGGATGTCTTCTTCATACTTCACGGTTAGTCGGGTTCTGGAGATGGTCAGATGTGGACTCCAATTAGGCTTAGGGTCTGACTGTATAGAGAATCCTATTGAGATCCAATCCCATGTAAATGTGCGCTCCTGTCCTTCTTTTGTACGGGCCAGGGCTTGTGGTCCATCATCACTTCCCTTTTCTAGAATTTTCTTCCTCAAAACTAGCCCACACCCTATATAGAAACGAAACAACTTAGCATGAAGCTTCTTCTTCAGGGAATGATCTGGATATGGAGTTGAATATTGGAGAGATTCTCAATCTAATCTTCAGCTGAATAAGGGATAGAAGAGGAGGTTTAGTGCTAAGAAACCAAAAAAGATGCTCGATCTAGTTTCCAACAATGGAGTAAAGGTGGATTGATGTTGTGAACCACAAAATTTGTGAAAGCTTCTTGATACAACCAGAAGTTCAACACCAAGCTAGGATTCTAGGTGTCAAGGGTTTTGTCCCGAATAACTCAATAACAAGAAAGAAGAAAAAACTCTTCTGCATTATATTTCTAGTTCAGATCTAATCCTCATTCCAGTCTGGTTATGTCCCTTACATATGAAGAGCCTTAAGTCTGAAGTTTACTTATTACACAAATGGCCCAAAGAACCAACATATACCTAAGTTGGACTCCCAAAGAAAGTATTAAATACTTAGGAAAATAAACAGAAAGAAAATGAAGATTTATTAGCTGAATGTCTTCATATGGGATAGGGTCTTCCCTACCTTGCTTTCCTACCTTGGCATAGATTATTTCCAAGCTGAATAACAAGTGGAATAAAGTGTAGATATACTAGATTTTCTTGCCTTAATACAACCCCTCTCATAAACCTTATTGGACAAATCGATGTAGGAAAAAGAGTAAAATTCCTTCTAATGACTTAGGGGTGTCTTCACACTTGTGTGATGGTGAAGACACAATGTCCATGCTTCCCAAAGATGGTTCAAGTCAAAGAGATTCGAAGGTTGTTTAGAAGCTCTCACATTATCCAGATGGCCGGGTGAGCACAAGCTTGATCCTTGGATGTCTTATTCATACTTCACGGTTAGTCGGCTTCTGGAGATGGTCAGACTTGGACCCCAATTAGGCTTAGGGTCTGGCTGTATAGAGAATCCTATTGAGACCCAATCCCTTGTAAATGTGCGCTCCCGTCCTTCTTTTGTACGGGCCAGGGCTTGTGGTCCATCATCACTTCCCTTTTCTAGAATTTTCTTCTTCAAAACTAGCCCACACCCTATATAGAAACGAAACAACTTAGCATGAAGCTTCTTCTTCAAGGAATGATCTGGATATGGAGTTGAATATTGGAGAGATTCTCAATCTAATCTTAAGCTGAATAAGGGATAGAAGAGGAGGTTTAGTGCTAAGAAACCAAAAAAGATGCTCGATCTAGTTTCCAACAATGGAGTAAAGGTGGATTGATGTTGTGAACCACAAAATTTGTGAAAGCTTCTTGATACAACCAGAAGTTCAACACCAAGCTAGGATTCTAGGTGTCAAGGGTTTTGTCCCGAATAACTCAATAACAAGAAAGAAGAAAAAACTCTTCTGCATTATATTTCTAGTTCAGATCTAATCCTCATTCCAATCTGGTTATGTCCCTTACATATGAAGAGCCTTAAGTCTGAAGTTTACTTATTACACAAATGGCCCAAAGAACCAACATATACCTAAGTTGGACTCCCAAAGAAAGTATTAAATACTTAGGGAAATAAACAGAAAGAAAATGAAGATTTATTAGCTGAATGTCATCATAAGAGATAGGGTTTTCCCTTCCATGCTTTCCTAACTTGGCATGGATTATTTGAAAGCTGAATAACAAGTGGAATAAAGTGTAGATATACTAGATTTCTTGCCTCAATACAACCCCTCGGGTAAACCTTATCGGACAAACCGATGTAGTTAAAAGAGTAAAATTCCTTCTAATGACTTAGGGGTGTCTTCACACTTGTGTGATGGTGAAGACACAATGTCCATGCTTCCCAAAGCTGGTTCAAGTCAAAGAGATTCGAAGGTTGTTTAGAAGCTCTCACATGATCCAGATGGCCGGGTGAGCAAGAGCTTGATCCTTGGATGTCTTCTTCATACTTCACGGTTAGTCGGGTTCTGGAGATGGTCAGATGTGGACTCCAATTAGGCTTAGGGTCTGACTGTATAGAGAATCCTATTGAGATCCAATCCCATGTAAATGTGCGCTCCTGTCCTTCTTTTGTACGGGCCAGGGCTTGTGGTCCATCATCACTTCCCTTTTCTAGAATTTTCTTCCTCAAAACTAGCCCACACCCTATATAGAAACGAAACAACTTAGCATGAAGCTTCTTCTTCAAGGAATGATCTGGATATGGAGTTGAATATTGGAGAGATTCTCAATCTAATCTTCAGCTGAATAAGGGATAGAAGAGGAGGTTTAGTGCTAAGAAACCAAAAAAGATGCTCGATCTAGTTTCCAACAATGGAGTAAAGGTGGATTGATGTTGTGAACCACAAAATTTGTGAAAGCTTCTTGATACAACCAGAAGTTCAACACCAAGCTAGGATTCTAGGTGTCAAGGGTTTTGTCCCGAATAACTCAATAACAAGAAAGAAGAAAAAACTCTTCCGCATTATATTTCTAGTTCAGATCTAATCCTCATTCCAGTCTGGTTATATCCCTTACATATGAAGAGCCTTAAGTCTGAAGTTTACTTATTACACAAATGGCCCAAAGAACCAACATATACCTAAGTTGGACTCCCAAAGAAAGTATTAAATACTTAGGGAAATAAACAGAAAGAAAATGAAGATTTATTAGCTGAATGTCTTCATATGGGATAGGGTCTTCCCTACCTTGCTTTCCTACCTTGGCATAGATTATTTCCAAGCTGAATAACAAGTGGAATAAAGTGTAGATATACTAGATTTTCTTGCCTTAATACAACCCCTCTCATAAACCTTATTGGACAAATCGATGTAGGAAAAAGAGTAAAATTCCTTCTAATGACTTAGGGGTGTCTTCACACTTGTGTGATGGTGAAGACACAATGTCCATGCTTCCCAAAGATGGTTCAAGTCAAAGAGATTCGAAGGTTGTTTAGAAGCTCTCACATGATCTAGATGGCCGGGTGAGCACAAGCTTGATCCTTGGATGTCTTCTTCATACTTCACGGTTAGTCGGCTTCTGGAGATGGTCAGACTTGGACCCCAATTAGGCTTAGGGTCTGGCTGTATAGAGAATCCTATTGAGACCCAATCCCTTGTAAATGTGCGCTCCCGTCCTTCTTTTGTACGGGCCAGGGCTTGTGGTCCATCATCACTTCCCTTTTCTAGAATTTTCTTCCTCAAAACTAGCCCACACCCTATATAGAAACGAAACAACTTAGCATGAAGCTTCTTCTTCAAGGAATGATCTGGATATGGAGTTGAATATTGGAGAGATTCTCAATCTAATCTTAAGCTGAATAAGGGATAGAAGAGGAGGTTTAGTGCTAAGAAACCAAAAAAGATGCTCGATCTAGTTTCCAACAATGGAGTAAAGGTGGATTGATGTTGTGAACCACAAAATTTGTGAAAGCTTCTTGATACAACCAGAAGTTCAACACCAAGCTAGGATTCTAGGTGTCAAGGGTTTTGTCCCGAATAACTCAATAACAAGAAAGAAGAAAAAACTCTTCTGCATTATATTTCTAGTTCAGATCTAATCCTCATTCCAATCTGGTTATGTCCCTTACATATGAAGAGCCTTAAGTCTGAAGTTTACTTATTACACAAATGGCCCAAAGAACCAACATATACCTAAGTTGGACTCCCAAAGAAAGTATTAAATACTTAGGGAAATAAACAGAAAGAAAATGAAGATTTATTAGCTGAATGTCATCATAAGAGATAGGGTTTTCCCTTCCATGCTTTCCTAACTTGGCATGGATTATTTGAAAGCTGAATAACAAGTGGAATAAAGTGTAGATATACTAGATTTCTTGCCTCAATACAACCCCTCGGGTAAACCTTATCGGACAAACCGATGTAGTTAAAAGAGTAAAATTCCTTCTAATGACTTAGGGGTGTCTTCACACTTGTGTGATGGTGAAGACACAATGTCCATGCTTCCCAAAGCTGGTTCAAGTCAAAGAGATTCGAAGGTTGTTTAGAAGCTCTCACATGATCCAGATGGCCGGGTGAGCAAGAGCTTGATCCTTGGATGTCTTCTTCATACTTCACGGTTAGTCGGGTTCTGGAGATGGTCAGATGTGGACTCCAATTAGGCTTAGGGTCTGACTGTATAGAGAATCCTATTGAGATCCAATCCCATGTAAATGTGCGCTCCTGTCCTTCTTTTGTACGGGCCAGGGCTTGTGGTCCATCATCACTTCCCTTTTCTAGAATTTTCTTCCTCAAAACTAGCCCACACCCTATATAGAAACGAAACAACTTAGCATGAAGCTTCTTCTTCAAGGAATGATCTGGATATGGAGTTGAATATTGGAGAGATTCTCAATCTAATCTTCAGCTGAATAAGGGATAGAAGAGGAGGTTTAGTGCTAAGAAACCAAAAAAGATGCTCGATCTAGTTTCCAACAATGGAGTAAAGGTGGATTGATGTTGTGAACCACAAAATTTGTGAAAGCTTCTTGATACAACCAGAAGTTCAACACCAAGCTAGGATTCTAGGTGTCAAGGGTTTTGTCCCGAATAACTCAATAACAAGAAAGAAGAAAAAACTCTTCCGCATTATATTTCTAGTTCAGATCTAATCCTCATTCCAGTCTGGTTATATCCCTTACATATGAAGAGCCTTAAGTCTGAAGTTTACTTATTACACAAATGGCCCAAAGAACCAACATATACCTAAGTTGGACTCCCAAAGAAAGTATTAAATACTTAGGGAAATAAACAGAAAGAAAATGAAGATTTATTAGCTGAATGTCTTCATATGGGATAGGGTCTTCCCTACCTTGCTTTCCTACCTTGGCATAGATTATTTCCAAGCTGAATAACAAGCGGAATAAAGTGTAGATATACTAGATTTTCTTGCCTTAATACAACCCCTCTCATAAACCTTATTGGACAAATCGATGTAGGAAAAAGAGTAAAATTCCTTCTAATGACTTAGGGGTGTCTTCACACTTGTGTGATGGTGAAGACACAATGTCCATGCTTCCCAAAGATGGTTCAAGTCAAAGAGATTCGAAGGTTGTTTAGAAGCTCTCACATGATCTAGATGGCCGGGTGAGCACAAGCTTGATCCTTGGATGTCTTCTTCATACTTCACGGTTAGTCGGCTTCTGGAGATGGTCAGACTTGGACCCCAATTAGGCTTAGGGTCTGGCTGTATAGAGAATCCTATTGAGACCCAATCCCTTGTAAATGTGCGCTCCCGTCCTTCTTTTGTACGGGCCAGGGCTTGTGGTCCATCATCACTTCCCTTTTCTAGAATTTTCTTCCTCAAAACTAGCCCACACCCTATATAGAAACGAAACAACTTAGCATGAAGCTTCTTCTTCAAGGAATGATCTGGATATGGAGTTGAATATTGGAGAGATTCTCAATCTAATCTTCAGCTGAATAAGGGATAGAAGAGGAGGTTTAGTGCTAAGAAACCAAAAAAGATGCTCGATCTAGTTTCCAACAATGGAGTAAAGGTGGATTGATGTTGTGAACCACAAAATTTGTGAAAGCTTCTTGATACAACCAGAAGTTCAACACCAAGCTAGGATTCTAGGTGTCAAGGGTTTTGTCCCGAATAACTCAATAACAAGAAAGAAGAAAAAACTCTTCTGCATTATATTTCTAGTTCAGATCTAATCCTCATTCCAGTCTGGTTATGTCCCTTACATATGAAGAGCCTTAAGTCTGAAGTTTACTTATTACACAAATGGCCCAAAGAACCAACATATACCTAAGTTGGACTCCCAAAGAAAGTATTAAATACTTAGGGAAATAAACAGAAAGAAAATGAAGAATTATTAGCTGAATGTCATCATAAGGGATAGGGTTTTCCCTTCCATGCTTTCCTAACTTGGCATGGATTATTTGAAAGCTGAATAACAAGTGGAATAAAGTGTAGATATACTAGATTTCTTGCCTCAATACAACCCCTCGGGTAAACCTTATCGGACAAACCGATGTAGTTAAAAGAGTAAAATTCCTTCTAATGACTTAGGGGTGTCTTCGCACTTGTGTGATGGTGAAGACACAATGTCCATGCTTCCCAAAGTTGGTTCAAGTCAAAGAGATTCGAAGGTTGTTTAGAAGCTCTCACATGATCCAGATGGCCGGGTGAGCAAGAGCTTGATCCTTGGATGTCTTCTTCATACTTCACGGTTAGTCGGGTTCTGGAGATGGTCAGATGTGGACTCCAATTAGGCTTAGGGTCTGACTGTATAGAGAATCCTATTGAGATCCAATCCCATGTAAATGTGCGCTCCTGTCCTTCTTTTGTACGGGCCAGGGCTTGTGGTCCATCATCACTTCCCTTTTCTAGAATTTTCTTCCTCAAAACTAGCCCACACCCTATATAGAAACGAAACAACTTAGCATGAAGCTTCTTCTTCAAGGAATGATCTGGATATGGAGTTGAATATTGGAGAGATTCTCAATCTAATCTTCAGCTGAATAAGGGATAGAAGAGGAGGTTTAGTGCTAAGAAACCAAAAAAGATGCTCGATCTAGTTTCCAACAATGGAGTAAAGGTGGATTGATGTTGTGAACCACAAAATTTGTGAAAGCTTCTTGATACAACCAGAAGTTCAACACCAAGCTAGGATTCTAGGTGTCAAGGGTTTTGTCCCGAATAACTCAATAACAAGAAAGAAGAAAAAACTCTTCCGCATTATATTTCTAGTTCAAATCTAATCCTCATTCCAGTCTGGTTATATCCCTTACATATGAAGAGCCTTAAGTCTGAAGTTTACTTATTACACAAATGGCCCAAAGAACCAACATATACCTAAGTTGGACTCCCAAAGAAAGTATTAAATACTTAGGGAAATAAACAGAAAGAAAATGAAGATTTATTAGCTGAATCTCTTCATATGGGATAGGGTCTTCCCTACCTTGCTTTCCTACCTTGGCATAGATTATTTCCAAGCTGAATAACAAGCGGAATAAAGTGTAGATATACTAGATTTTCTTGCCTTAATACAACCCCTCTCATAAACCTTATTGGACAAATCGATATAGGAAAAAGAGTAAAATTCCTTCTAATGACTTAGGGGTGTCTTCACACTTGTGTGATGGTGAAGACACAATGTCCATGCTTCCCAAAGATGGTTCAAGTCAAAGAGATTCGAAGGTTGTTTAGAAGCTCTCACATGATCCAGATGGCCGGGTGAGCACAAGCTTGATCCTTGGATGTCTTCTTCATACTTCACGGTTAGTCGGCTTCTGGAGATGGTCAGACTTGGACCCCAATTAGGCTTAGGGTCTGGCTGTATAGAGAATCCTATTGAGACCCAATCCCTTGTAAATGTGCGCTCCCGTCCTTCTTTTGTACGGGCCAGGGCTTGTGGTCCATCATCACTTCCCTTTTCTAGAATTTTCTTCCTCAAAACTAGCCCACACCCTATATAGAAACGAAACAACTTAGCATGAAGCTTCTTCTTCAAGGAATGATCTGGATATGGAGTTGAATATTGGAGAGATTCTCAATCTAATCTTCAGCTGAATAAGGGATAGAAGAGGAGGTTTAGTGCTAAGAAACCAAAAAAGATGCTCGATCTAGTTTCCAACAATGGAGTAAAGGTGGATTGATGTTGTGAACCACAAAACTTGTGAAAGCTTCTTGATACAACCAGAAGTTCAACACCAAGCTAGGATTCTAGGTGTCAAGGGTTTTGTCCCGAATAACTCAATAACAAGAAAGAAGAAAAAACTCTTCCGCATTAGATTTCTAGTTCAGATCTAATCCTCATTCAAGTCTGGTTATGTCCCTTACATATGAAGAGCCTTAAGTCTGAAGTTTACTTATTACACAAATGGCCCAAAGAACCAACATATACCTAAGTTGAACTCCCAAAAAAGTATTAAATACTTAGGGAAATAAACAGAAAGAAAATGAAGATTTATTAGCTGAATGTCATCATAAGGGATAGGGTTTTCCCTTCCATGCTTTCCTAACTTGGCATGGATTATTTCAAAGCTGAATAACAAGTGGAATAAAGTGTAGATATACTAGATTTCTTGCCTCAATACAACCCCTCGGGTAAACCTTATCGGACAAACCGATGTAGTTAAAAGAGTAAAATTCCTTCTAATGACTTAGGGGTGTCTTCACACTTGTGTGATGGTGAAGACACAATGTCCATGCTTCCCAAAGCTGGTTCAAGTCAAAGAGATTCGAAGGTTGTTTAGAAGCTCTCACATGATCCAGATGGCCGGGTGAGCAAGAGCTTGATCCTTGGATGTCTTCTTCATACTTCACGGTTAGTCGGGTTCTGGAGATGGTCAGATGTGGACTCCAATTAGGCTTAGGGTCTGACTGTATAGAGAATCCTATTGAGATCCAATCCCATGTAAATGTGCGCTCCTGTCCTTCTTTTGTACGGGCCAGGGCTTGTGGTCCATCATCACTTCCCTTTTCTAGAATTTTCTTCCTCAAAACTAGCCCACACCCTATATAGAAACGAAACAACTTAGCATGAAGCTTCTTCTTCAAGGAATGATCTGGATATGGAGTTGAATATTGGAGAGATTCTCAATCTAATCTTCAGCTGAATAAGGGATAGAAGAGGAGGTTTAGTGCTAAGAAACCAAAAAAGATGCTCGATCTAGTTTCCAACAATGGAGTAAAGGTGGATTGATGTTGTGAACCACAAAATTTGTGAAAGCTTCTTGATACAACCAGAAGTTCAACACCAAGCTAGGATTCTAGGTGTCAAGGGTTTTGTCCCGAATAACTCAATAACAAGAAAGAAGAAAAAACTCTTCCGCATTATATTTCTTGTTCAAATCTAATCCTCATTCCAGTCTGGTTATATCCCTTACATATGAAGAGCCTTAAGTCTGAAGTTTACTTATTACACAAATGGCCCAAAGAACCAACATATACCTAAGTTGGACTCCCAAAGAAAGTATTAAATACTTAGGGAAATAAACAGAAAGAAAATGAAGATTTATTAGCTGAATCTCTTCATATGGGATAGGGTCTTCCCTACCTTGCTTTCCTACCTTGGCATAGATTATTTCCAAGCTGAATAACAAGTGGAATAAAGTGTAGATATACTAGATTTTCTTGCCTTAATACAACCCCTCTCATAAACCTTATTGGACAAATCGATATAGGAAAAAGAGTAAAATTCCTTCTAATGACTTAGGGGTGTCTTCACACTTGTGTGATGGTGAAGACACAATGTCCATGCTTCCCAAAGATGGTTCAAGTCAAAGAGATTCGAAGGTTGTTTAGAAGCTCTCACATGATCCAGATGGCCGGGTGAGCACAAGCTTGATCCTTGGATGTCTTCTTCATACTTCACGGTTAGTCGGCTTCTGGAGATGGTCAGACTTGGACCCCAATTAGGCTTAGGGTCTGGCTGTATAGAGAATCCTATTGAGACCCAATCCCTTGTAAATGTGCGCTCCCGTCCTTCTTTTGTACGGGCCAGGGCTTGTGGTCCATCATCACTTCCCTTTTCTAGAATTTTCTTCCTCAAAACTAGCCCACACCCTATATAGAAACGAAACAACTTAGCATGAAGCTTCTTCTTCAAGGAATGATCTGGATATGGAGTTGAATATTGGAGAGATTCTCAATCTAATCTTCAGCTGAATAAGGGAAAGAAGAGGAGTTTTAGTGCTAAGAAACCAAAAAAGATGCTCGATCTAGTTTCCAACAATGGAGTAAAGGTGGATTGATGTTGTGAACCACAAAATTTGTGAAAGCTTCTTGATACAACCAGAAGTTCAACACCAAGCTAGGATTCTAGGTGTCAAGGGTTTTGTCCCGAATAACTCAATAACAAGAAAGAAGAAAAAACTCTTCTGCATTATATTTCTAGTTCAGATCTAATCCTCATTCCAGTCTGGTTATGTCCCTTACATATGAAGAGCCTTAAGTCTGAAGTTTACTTATTACACAAATGGCCCAAAGAACCAACATATACCTAAGTTGGACTCCCAAAGAAAGTATTAAATACTTAGGGAAATAAACAGAAAGAAAATGAAGATTTATTAGCTGAATGTCATCATAAGGGATAGGGTTTTCCCTTCCATGCTTTCCTAACTTGGCATGGATTATTTCAAAGCTGAATAACAAGTGGAATAAAGTGTAGATATACTAGATTTCTTGCCTCAATACAACCCCTCGGGTAAACCTTATCGGACAAACCGATGTAGTTAAAAGAGTAAAATTCCTTCTAATGACTTAGGGGTGTCTTCACACTTGTGTGATGGTGAAGACACAATGTCCATGCTTCCCAAAGCTGGTTCAAGTCAAAGAGATTCGAAGGTTGTTTAGAAGCTCTCACATGATCCAGATGGCCGGGTGAGCAAGAGCTTGATCCTTGGATGTCTTCTTCATACTTCACGGTTAGTCGGGTTCTGGAGATGGTCAGATGTGGACTCCAATTAGGCTTAGGGTCTGACTGTATAGAGAATCCTATTGAGATCCAATCCCATGTAAATGTGCGCTCCTGTCCTTCTTTTGTACGGGCCAGGGCTTGTGGTCCATCATCACTTCCCTTTTCTAGAATTTTCTTCCTCAAAACTAGCCCACACCCTATATAGAAACGAAACAACTGAGCATGAAGCTTCTTCTTCAAGGAATGATCTGGATATGGAGTTGAATATTGGAGAGATTCTCAATCTAATCTTCAGCTGAATAAGGGATAGAAGAGGAGGTTTAGTGCTAAGAAACCAAAAAAGATGCTCGATCTAGTTTCCAACAATGGAGTAAAGGTGGATTGATGTTGTAAACCACAAAATTTGTGAAAGCTTCTTGATACAACCAGAAGTTCAACACCAAGCTAGGATTCTAGGTGTCAAGGGTTTTGTCCCGAATAACTCAATAACAAGAAAGAAGAAAAAACTCTTCCGCATTATATTTCTAGTTCAGATCTAATCCTCATTCCAGTCTGGTTATGTCCCTTACATATGAAGAGCCTTAAGTCTGAAGTTTACTTATTACACAAATGGCCCAAAGAACCAACATATACCTAAGTTGGACTCCCAAAGAAAGTATTAAATACTTAGGGAAATAAACAGAAAGAAAATGAAGATTTATTAGCTGAATGTC
Organism: Cardamine chenopodiifolia; assembly: GCA_963922655.1. Lineage (NCBI taxonomy): Eukaryota > Viridiplantae > Streptophyta > Magnoliopsida > Brassicales > Brassicaceae > Cardamine > Cardamine chenopodiifolia. The sequence goes on along the minus strand of OZ000486.1, from coordinate 6,932,638 downwards.
TTCATATGGGATAGGGTCTTCCCTACCTTGCTTTCCTACCTTGGCATAGATTATTTCCAAGCTGAATAACAAGTGGAATAAAGTGTAGATATACTAGATTTTCTTGTCTTAATACAACCCCTCTCATAAACCTTATTGGACAAATCGATGTAGGAAAAAGAGTAAAATTCCTTCTAATGACTTAGGGGTGTCTTCACACTTGTGTGATGGTGAAGACACAATGTCCATGCTTCCCAAAGATGGTTCAAGTCAAAGAGATTCGAAGGTTGTTTAGAAGCTCTCACATGATCCAGATGGCCGGGTGAGCACAAGCTTGATCCTTGGATGTCTTCTTCATACTTCACGGTTAGTCGGCTTCTGGAGATGGTCAGACTTGGACCCCAATTAGGCTTAGGGTCTGGCTGTATAGAGAATCCTATTGAGACCCAATCCCTTGTAAATGTGCGCTCCCGTCCTTCTTTTGTACGGGCCAGGGCTTGTGGTCCATCATCACTTCCCTTTTCTAGAATTTTCTTCCTCAAAACTAGCCCACACCCTATATAGAAACGAAACAACTTAGCATGACGCTTCTTCTTCAAGGAATGATCTGGATATGGAGTTGAACATTGGAGAGATTCTCAATCTAATCTTCAGCTGAATAAGGGATAGAAGAGGAGGTTTAGTGCTAAGAAACCAAAAAAGATGCTCGATCTAGTTTCCAACAATGGAGTAAAGGTGGATTGATGTTGTGAACCACAAAATTTGTGAAAGCTTCTTGATACAACCAGAAGTTCAACACCAAGCTAGGATTCTAGGTGTCAAGGGTTTTGTCCCGAATAACTCAATAACAAGAAAGAAGAAAAAACTCTTCCGCATTATATTTCTAGTTCAGATCTAATCCTCATTCCAGTCTGGTTATGTCCCTTACATATGAAGAGCCTTAAGTCTGAAGTTTACTTATTACACAAATGGCCCAAAGAACCAACATATACCTAAGTTGGACTCCCAAAGAAAGTATTAAATACTTAGGAAAATAAACAGAAAGAAAATGAAGATTTATTAGCTGAATGTCTTCATATGGGATAGGGTCTTCCCTACCTTGCTTTCCTACCTTGGCATAGATTATTTCCAAGCTGAATAACAAGTGGAATAAAGTGTAGATATACTAGATTTCTTGCCTCAATACAACCCCTCGGGTAAACCTTATCGGACAAACCGATGTAGTTAAAAGAGTAAAATTCCTTCTAATGACTTAGGGGTGTCTTCACACTTGTGTGATGGTGAAGACACAATGTCCATGCTTCCCAAAGCTGGTTCAAGTCAAAGAGATTCGAAGGTTGTTTAGAAGCTCTCACATGATCCAGATGGCCGGGTGAGCAAGAGCTTGATCCTTGGATGTCTTCTTCATACTTCACGGTTAGTCGGGTTCTGGAGATGGTCAGATGTGGACTCCAATTAGGCTTAGGGTCTGACTGTATAGAGAATCCTATTGAGATCCAATCCCATGTAAATGTGCGCTCCTGTCCTTCTTTTGTACGGGCCAGGGCTTGTGGTCCATCATCACTTCCCTTATCTAGAATTTTCTTCCTCAAAACTAGCCCACACCCTATATAGAAACGAAACAACTTAGCATGAAGCTTCTTCTTCAGGGAATGATCTGGATATGGAGTTGAATATTGGAGAGATTCTCAATCTAAGCTTCAGCTGAATAAGGGATCGAAGAGGAGGTTTAGTGCTAAGAAACCAAAAAAGATTCTCGATCTAGTTTCCAACAATGGAGTAAAGGTGGATTGATGTTGTGAACCACAAAATTTGTGAAAGCTTCTTGATACAACCAGAAGTTCAACACCAAGCTAGGATTCTAGGTGTCAAGGGTTTTGTCCCGAATAACTGAATAACAAGAAAGAAGAAAAAACTCTTCCGCATTATATTTCTAGTTCAGATCTAATCCTCATTCCAGTCTGGTTATGTCCCTTACATATGAAGAGCCTTAAGTCTGAAGTTTACTTATTACACAAATGGCCCAAAGAACCAACATATACCTAAGTTGGACTCCCAAAGAAAGTATTAAATACTTAGGGAAATAAACAGAAAGAAAATGAAGATTTATTAGCTGAATGTCATCATAAGGGATAGGGTTTTCCCTTCCATGCTTTCCTAACTTGGCATGGATTATTTCAAAGCTGAATAACAAGTGGAATAAAGTGTAGATATACTAGATTTCTTGCCTCAATACAACCCCTCGGGTAAACCTTATCGGACAAACCGATGTAGTTAAAAGAGTAAAATTCCTTCTAATGACTTAGGGGTGTCTTCGCACTTGTGTGATGGTGAAGACACAATGTCCATGCTTCCCAAAGCTGGTTCAAGTCAAAGAGATTCGAAGGTTGTTTAGAAGCTCTCACATGATCCAGATGGCCGGGTGAGCACAAGCTTGATCCTTGGATGTCTTCTTCATACTTCACGGTTAGTCGGCTTCTGGAGATGGTCAGACTTGGACCCCAATTAGGCTTAGGGTCTGGCTGTATAGAGAATCCTATTGAGACCCAATCCCTTGTAAATGTGCGCTCCCGTCCTTCTTTTGTACGGGCCAGGGCTTGTGGTCCATCATCACTTCCCTTTTCTAGAATTTTCTTCCTCAAAACTAGCCCACACCCTATATAGAAACGAAACAACTTAGCATGAAGCTTCTTCTTCAAGGAATGATCTGGATATGGAGTTGAATATTGGAGAGATTCTCAATCTAATCTTCAGCTGAATAAGGGATAGAAGAGGAGGTTTAGTGCTAAGAAACCAAAAAAGATGCTCGATCTAGTTTCCAACAATGGAGTAAAGGTGGATTGATGTTGTGAACCACAAAACTTGTGAAAGCTTCTTGATACAACCAGAAGTTCAACACCAAGCTAGGATTCTAGGTGTCAAGGGTTTTGTCCCGAATAACTCAATAACAAGAAAGAAGAAAAAACTCTTCCGCATTATATTTCTAGTTCAGATCTAATCCTCATTCCAGTCTGGTTATGTCCCTTACATATGAAGAGCCTTAAGTCTGAAGTTTACTTATTACACAAATGGCCCAAAGAACCAACATATACCTAAGTTGGACTCCCAAAGAAAGTATTAAATACTTAGGGAAATAAACAGAAAGAAAATGAAGATTTATTAGCTGAATGTCTTCATATGGGATAGGGTCTTCCCTACCTTGCTTTCCTACCTTGGCATAGATTATTTCCAAGCTGAATAACAAGTGGAATAAAGTGTAGATATACTAGATTTTCTTGTCTTAATACAACCCCTCTCATAAACCTTATTGGACAAATCGATGTAGGAAAAAGAGTAAAATTCCTTCTAATGACTTAGGGGTGTCTTCACACTTGTGTGATGGTGAAGACACAATGTCCATGCTTCCCAAAGATGGTTCAAGTCAAAGAGATTCGAAGGTTGTTTAGAAGCTCTCACATGATCCAGATGGCCGGGTGAGCACAAGCTTGATCCTTGGATGTCTTCTTCATACTTCACGGTTAGTCGGCTTCTGCAGATGGTCAGACTTGGACCCCAATTAGGCTTAGGGTCTGGCTGTATACAGAATCCTATTGAGACCCAATCCCTTGTAAATGTGCGCTCCCGTCCTTCTTTTGTACGGGCCAGGGCTTGTGGCCCATCATCACTTCCCTTTTCTAGAATTTTCTTCCTCAAAACTAGCCCACACCCTATATAGAAACGAAACAACTTAGCATGAAGCTTCTTCTTCAAGGAATGATCTGGATATGGAGTTGAACATTGGAGAGATTCTCAATCTAATCTTCAGCTGAATAAGGGATAGAAGAGGAGGTTTAGTGCTAAGAAACCAAAAAGATGCTCGATCTAGTTTCCAACAATGGAGTAAAGGTGGATTGATGTTGTGAACCACAAAATTTGTGAAAGCTTCTTGATACAACCAGAAGTTCAACACCAAGCTAGGATTCTAGGTGTCAAGGGTTTTGTCCCGAATAACTCAATAACAAGAAAGAAGAAAAAACTCTTCCGCATTATATTTCTAGTTCAGATCTAATCCTCATTCCAGTCTGGTTATGTCCCTTACATATGAAGAGCCTTAAGTCTGAAGTTTACTTATTACACAAATGGCCGAAAGAACCAACATATACCTAAGTTGGACTCCCAAAGAAAGTATTAAATACTTAGGAAAATAAACAGAAAGAAAATGAAGATTTATTAGCTGAATGTCTTCATATGGGATAGGGTCTTCCCTACCTTGCTTTCCTACCTTGGCATAGATTATTTCCAAGCTGAATAACAAGTGGAATAAAGTGTAGATATACTAGATTTTCTTGCCTTAATACAACCCCTCTCATAAACCTTATTGGACAAATCGATGTAGGAAAAAGAGTAAAATTCCTTCTAATGACTTAGGGGTGTCTTCACACTTGTGTGATGGTGAAGACACAATGTCCATGCTTCCCAAAGATGGTTCAAGTCAAAGAGATTCGAAGGTTGTTTAGAAGCTCTTACATGATCCAGATGGCCGGGTGAGCACAAGCTTGATCATTGGATGTCTTCTTCATACTTCACGGTTAGTCGGCTTCTGGAGATGGTCAGACTTGGACCCCAATTAGGCTTAGGGTCTGGCTGTATAGAGAATCCTATTGAGACCCAATCCCTTGTAAATGTGCGCTCCAGTACTTCTTTTGTACGGGCCAGGGCTTGTGGCCCATCATCCCTTCCCTTTTCTAGAATTTTCCTCCTAAAAACTAGCCCACCCCTATATAGAAATGAAACAACCTAGCATGAAGCTTCTTCTTCAAGGCTTGATCTGGATATGGAGCTGAATATTGGAGAGATTATCAATCTAATCTTTAGTTGAATAAGGGATAGAAGAGGAGGTTTAGTGCTACGAAACCAAAAAAGATGCTCGATCTAGTTTCCAACAATGGAGTAAAGGTGGATTGATGTTGTGAACCATAAAATTTGTGAAAACTTCTTGATACAACCAGAAGTTCAACACCAAGCTTGGATTCTAGGTGTCAAGGGTTTTGTCCCGAATAACTCAATAACAAGAAAGAAGAAAAAACTCTTCCGCATTATATTTCTAGTTCAGATCTAATCCTCATTCCAGTCTGGTTATGTCCCTTATATATGAAGAGCCTTAAGTCTGAAGTTTACTTATTACACAAATGGCCCAAAGAACCAACATATACCTAAGTTGAACTCCCAAAAAAGTATTAAATACTTAGGGAAATAAACAGAAAGAAAATGAAGATTTATTAGCTGAATGTCATCATAAGGGATAGGGTTTTCCCTTCCATGCTTTCCTAACTTGGCATGGATTATTTCAAAGCTGAATAACAAGTGGAATAAAGTGTAGATATACTAGATTTCTTGCCTCAATACAACCCCTCGGGTAAACCTTATCGGACAAACCGATGTAGTTAAAAGAGTAAAATTCCTTCTAATGACTTACGGGTGTCTTCACACTTGTGTGATGGTGAAGACACAATGTCCATGCTTCCCAAAGCTGGTTCAAGTCAAAGAGATTCGAAGGTTGTTTAGAAGCTCTCACATGATCCTGATGGCCGGGTGAGCAAGAGCTTGATCCTTGGATGTCTTCTTCATACTTCACAGTTAGTCGGGTTCTGGAGATGGTCAGATGTGGACTCCAATTAGGCTTAGGGTCTGACTGTATAGAGAATCCTATTGAGATCCAATCCCATGTAAATGTGCGTACCTGTCCTTCTTTTGTACGGGCCAGGGCTTGTGGCCCATCATCACTTCCCTTTTCTAGAATTTTCTTCCTCAAAACTAGCCCACACCCTATATAGAAACGAAACAACTTAGCATGAAGCTTCTTCTTCAAGGCATGATCTGGATATGGAGTTGAATATTGGAGAGATTCTCAATCTAATATTTAGCTGAATAAGGGATAGAAGTGGAGGTTTAGTGCTAAGAAACCAAAAAAGATGCTCGATCTAGTTTCCAACAATGGAGTAAAGGTGGATTGATGTTGTGAACCACAGGATTAGTGAAAGCTTCTTGATACAACTAGAAATTCAACACCACACTAGGATTCTAGGTGTCAAAGGTTTTGTCCCGAATAACTCAATAACAAGAAAGAAGAAAAAACTCTTTCGTATTATATTTCTAGTTCAGATCTAATCCTCATTACAGTCTGGTTATGTCCCTTATATATGAAGAGCCTTAAGTCTAAAGTTTACTTATTACACAAATGGCCCAAAGAACCAACATATACCTAAGTTGGACTCCCAAAGAAAGTATTAAATACTTAGGGAAATAAACAGAAAGAAAATGAAGACTTATTATCTGAATGTCTTCATAAGGGTTTGGGTCTTCCCTTCCTTGCTTTCCTAACTTGGCATGGATTATTTCCAGCTGAATAACAAGTGGAATAAAGTGTAGATATACTAGATTTCTATCCTCAATACAACCCCTCTGGTAAACCTTATCGGACAAATCGATGTAGGAAAAAGAGTAAAATTCCTTCTAATGACTTAGGGGTGTCTTCACACTTGTATGATAGTGAAGACACAATGTCCGTACTTCCCAAAGCTGGTTCAAATCAAAGAGATTCGAAGGTTGTTTAGAAGCTCTCACATGATCCAGATGGCCGGGTGAGCACGAGCTTGATCCTTGGATGTCTTCTTCATACTTCACGATAAGTCGGCTTCTGGGGATGGTCAGACGTCGACTCCAATTAGGCTTAGGGTCTGGCTGTATAGAGAATCCTATTGAGACCCAATCCCTTGTAAATGTGCGCTCCCGTCCTTCTTTTGTACGGGCCAGGGCTTGTGGTCCATCATCACTTCCCTTTTCTAGAATTTTCTTCCTCAAAACTAGCCCACACCCTATATAGAAACGAAACAACTTAGCATGAAGCTTCTTCTTCAAGGAATGATCTGGATATGGAGTTGAATATTGGAGAGATTCTCAATCTAATCTTCAGCTGAATAAGGGATAGAAGAGGAGGTTTAGTGCTAAGAAACCAAAAAAGATGCTCGATCTAGTTTCCAACAATGGAGTAAAGGTGGATTGATGTTGTGAACCACAAAATTTGTGAAAGCTTCTTGATACAACCAGAAGTTCAAAACCAAGCTAGGATTCTAGGTGTCAAGGGTTGTGTCCCGAATAACTCAATAACAAGAAAGAAGAAAAAACTCTTCCGCATTATATTTCTAGTTCAGATCTAATCCTCATTCCAGTCTGGTTATGTCCCTTACATATGAAGAGCCTTAAGTCTGAAGTTTTCTTATTACACAAATGGACCAAAGAACCAACATATACCTAAGTTGGACTCCCAAAGAAAGTATTAAATACTTAGGGAAATAAACAGAAAGAAAATGAAGATTTATTAGCTAAATGTCTTCATATGGGATAGGGTCTTCCTTACCTTGCTTTCCTACCTTGGCATAGATTATTTCCAAGCTGAATAACAAGTGGAATAAAGTGTAGATATACTAGATTTTCTTGCCTTAATACAACCCCTCTCATAAACCTTATTGGACAAATCGATGTAGGAAAAAGAGTAAAATTCCTTCTAATGACTTAGGGGTGTCTTCACACTTGTGTGATGGTGAAGACACAATGTCCATGTTTCCCAAAGATGGTTCAAGTCAAAGAGATTCGAAGGTTGTTTAGAAGCTCTCACATGATCCAGATGGTCGGGTGAGCACAAGCCTGATCCTTGGATGTCTTCTTCATACTTCACGGTTAGTCGGCTTCTGGAGATGGTCAGACTTGGACTCCAATTAGGCTTAGGGTCTGGCTGTATAGAGAATCCTATTGAGACCCAATCCCTTGTAAATGTGCGCTCCAGTACTTCTTTTGTACGGGCCAGGGCTTGTGGCCCATCATCCCTTCCCTTTTCTAGAATTTTCCTCCTAAAAACTAGCCCACCCCCTATATAGAAATGAAACAACCTAGCATGAAGCTTCTTCTTCAAGGCTTGATCTGGATATGGAGCTGAATATTGGAGAGATTATCAATCTAATCTTTAGTTGAATAAGGGATAGAAGAGGAGGTTTAGTGCTAAGAAACCAAAAAAGATGCTCGATCTAGTTTCCAACAATGGAGTAAAGGTGGATTGATGTTGTGAACCACAAAATTTGTGAAAACTTCTTGATACAACCAGAAGTTCAACACCAAGCTTGGATTCTAGGTGTCAAGGGTTTTGTCCCGAATAACTCAATAACAAGAAAGAAGAAAAAACTCTTCCGCATTATATTTCTAGTTCAGATCTAATCCTCATTCCAGTCTGGTTATGTCCCTTACATATGAAGAGCCTTAAGTCTGAAGTTTACTTATTACACAAATGGCCCAAAGAACCAACATATACCTAAGTTGGACTCCCAAAGAAAGTATTAAATACTTAGGGAAATAAACAGAAAGAAAATGAAGATTTATTAGCTGAATGTCTTCATATGGGATAGGGTCTTCCCTACCTTGCTTTCCTACCTTGGCATAGATTATTTCCAAGCTGAATAACAAGTGGAATAAAGTGTAGATATACTAGATTTTCTTGTCTTAATACAACCCCTCTCATAAACCTTATTGGACAAATCGATGTAGGAAAAAGAGTAAAATTCCTTCTAATGACTTAGGGGTGTCTTCACACTTGTGTGATGGTGAAGACACAATGTCCATGCTTCCCAAAGATGGTTCAAGTCAAAGAGATTCGAAGGTTGTTTAGAAGCTCTCACATGATCCAGATGGCCGGGTGAGCACAAGCTTGATCCTTGGATGTCTTCTTCATACTTCACGGTTAGTCGGCTTCTGCAGATGGTCAGACTTGGACCCCAATTAGGCTTAGGGTCTGGCTGTATACAGAATCCTATTGAGACCCAATCCCTTGTAAATGTGCGCTCCCGTCCTTCTTTTGTACGGGCCAGGGCTTGTGGCCCATCATCACTTCCCTTTTCTAGAATTTTCTTCCTCAAAACTAGCCCACACCCTATATAGAAACGAAACAACTTAGCATGAAGCTTCTTCTTCAAGGAATGATCTGGATATGGAGTTGAACATTGGAGAGATTCTCAATCTAATCTTCAGCTGAATAAGGGATAGAAGAGGAGGTTTAGTGCTAAGAAACCAAAAAGATGCTCGATCTAGTTTCCAACAATGGAGTAAAGGTGGATTAATGTTGTGAACCACAAAATTTGTGAAAGCTTCTTGATACAACCAGAAGTTCAACACCAAGCTAGGATTCTAGGTGTCAAGGGTTTTGTCCCGAATAACTCAATAACAAGAAAGAAGAAAAAACTCTTCCGCATTATATTTCTAGTTCAGATCTAATCCTCATTCCAGTCTGGTTATGTCCCTTACATATGAAGAGCCTTAAGTCTGAAGTTTACTTATTACACAAATGGCCGAAAGAACCAACATATACCTAAGTTGGACTCCCAAAGAAAGTATTAAATACTTAGGAAAATAAACAGAAAGAAAATGAAGATTTATTAGCTGAATGTCTTCATATGGGATAGGGTCTTCCCTACCTTGCTTTCCTACCTTGGCATAGATTATTTCCAAGCTGAATAACAAGTGGAATAAAGTGTAGATATACTAGATTTTCTTGCCTTAATACAACCCCTCTCATAAACCTTATTGGACAAATCGATGTAGGAAAAAGAGTAAAATTCCTTCTAATGACTTAGGGGTGTCTTCACACTTGTGTGATGGTGAAGACACAATGTCCATGCTTCCCAAAGATGGTTCAAGTCAAAGAGATTCGAAGGTTGTTTAGAAGCTCTTACATGATCCAGATGGCCGGGTGAGCACAAGCTTGATCATTGGATGTCTTCTTCATACTTCACGGTTAGTCGGCTTCTGGAGATGGTCAGACTTGGACCCCAATTAGGCTTAGGGTCTGGCTGTATAGAGAATCCTATTGAGACCCAATCCCTTGTAAATGTGCGCTCCAGTACTTCTTTTGTACGGGCCAGGGCTTGTGGCCCATCATCCCTTCCCTTTTCTAGAATTTTCCTCCTAAAAACTAGCCCACCCCTATATAGAAATGAAACAACCTAGCATGAAGCTTCTTCTTCAAGGCTTGATCTGGATATGGAGCTGAATATTGGAGAGATTATCAATCTAATCTTTAGTTGAATAAGGGATAGAAGAGGAGGTTTAGTGCTACGAAACCAAAAAAGATGCTCGATCTAGTTTCCAACAATGGAGTAAAGGTGGATTGATGTTGTGAACCATAAAATTTGTGAAAACTTCTTGATACAACCAGAAGTTCAACACCAAGCTTGGATTCTAGGTGTCAAGGGTTTTGTCCCGAATAACTCAATAACAAGAAAGAAGAAAAAACTCTTCCGCATTATATTTCTAGTTCAGATCTAATCCTCATTCCAGTCTGGTTATGTCCCTTATATATGAAGAGCCTTAAGTCTGAAGTTTACTTATTACACAAATGGCCCAAAGAACCAACATATACCTAAGTTGAACTCCCAAAAAAGTATTAAATACTTAGGGAAATAAACAGAAAGAAAATGAAGATTTATTAGCTGAATGTCATCATAAGGGATAGGGTTTTCCCTTCCATGCTTTCCTAACTTGGCATGGATTATTTCAAAGCTGAATAACAAGTGGAATAAAGTGTAGATATACTAGATTTCTTGCCTCAATACAACCCCTCGGGTAAACCTTATCGGACAAACCGATGTAGTTAAAAGAGTAAAATTCCTTCTAATGACTTACGGGTGTCTTCACACTTGTGTGATGGTGAAGACACAATGTCCATGCTTCCCAAAGCTGGTTCAAGTCAAAGAGATTCGAAGGTTGTTTAGAAGCTCTCACATGATCCTGATGGCCGGGTGAGCAAGAGCTTGATCCTTGGATGTCTTCTTCATACTTCACGGTTAGTCGGGTTCTGGAGATGGTCAGATGTGGACTCCAATTAGGCTTAGGGTCTGACTGTATAGAGAATCCTATTGAGATCCAATCCCATGTAAATGTGCGTACCTGTCCTTCTTTTGTACGGGCCAGGGCTTGTGGCCCATCATCACTTCCCTTTTCTAGAATTTTCTTCCTCAAAACTAGCCCACACCCTATATAGAAACGAAACAACTTAGCATGAAGCTTCTTCTTCAAGGCATGATCTGGATATGGAGTTGAATATTGGAGAGATTCTCAATCTAATATTTAGCTGAATAAGGGATAGAAGTGGAGGTTTAGTGCTAAGAAACCAAAAAAGATGCTCGATCTAGTTTCCAACAATGGAGTAAAGGTGGATTGATGTTGTGAACCACAGGATTAGTGAAAGCTTCTTGATACAACTAGAAATTCAACACCACACTAGGATTCTAGGTGTCAAAGGTTTTGTCCCGAATAACTCAATAACAAGAAAGAAGAAAAAACTCTTTCGTATTATATTTCTAGTTCAGATCTAATCCTCATTACAGTCTGGTTATGTCCCTTATATATGAAGAGCCTTAAGTCTAAAGTTTACTTATTACACAAATGGCCCAAAGAACCAACATATACCTAAGTTGGACTCCCAAAGAAAGTATTAAATACTTAGGGAAATAAACAGAAAGAAAATGAAGACTTATTATCTGAATGTCTTCATAAGGGTTTGGGTCTTCCCTTCCTTGCTTTCCTAACTTGGCATGGATTATTTCCAGCTGAATAACAAGTGGAATAAAGTGTAGATATACTAGATTTCTATCCTCAATACAACCCCTCTGGTAAACCTTATCGGACAAATCGATGTAGGAAAAAGAGTAAAATTCCTTCTAATGACTTAGGGGTGTCTTCACACTTGTATGATAGTGAAGACACAATGTCCGTACTTCCCAAAGCTGGTTCAAATCAAAGAGATTCGAAGGTTGTTTAGAAGCTCTCACATGATCCAGATGGCCGGGTGAGCACGAGCTTGATCCTTGGATGTCTTCTTCATACTTCACGATAAGTCGGCTTCTGGGGATGGTCAGACGTCGACTCCAATTAGGCTTAGGGTCTGGCTGTATAGAGAATCCTATTGAGACCCAATCCCTTGTAAATGTGCGCTCCCGTCCTTCTTTTGTACGGGCCAGGGCTTGTGGTCCATCATCACTTCCCTTTTCTAGAATTTTCTTCCTCAAAACTAGCCCACACCCTATATAGAAACGAAACAACTTAGCATGAAGCTTCTTCTTCAAGGAATGATCTGGATATGGAGTTGAATATTGGAGAGATTCTCAATCTAATCTTCAGCTGAATAAGGGATAGAAGAGGAGGTTTAGTGCTAAGAAACCAAAAAAGATGCTCGATCTAGTTTCCAACAATGGAGTAAAGGTGGATTGATGTTGTGAACCACAAAATTTGTGAAAGCTTCTTGATACAACCAGAAGTTCAAAACCAAGCTAGGATTCTAGGTGTCAAGGGTTGTGTCCCGAATAACTCAATAACAAGAAAGAAGAAAAAACTCTTCCGCATTATATTTCTAGTTCAGATCTAATCCTCATTCCAGTCTGGTTATGTCCCTTACATATGAAGAGCCTTAAGTCTGAAGTTTTCTTATTACACAAATGGACCAAAGAACCAACATATACCTAAGTTGGACTCCCAAAGAAAGTATTAAATACTTAGGGAAATAAACAGAAAGAAAATGAAGATTTATTAGCTAAATGTCTTCATATGGGATAGGGTCTTCCTTACCTTGCTTTCCTACCTTGGCATAGATTATTTCCAAGCTGAATAACAAGTGGAATAAAGTGTAGATATACTAGATTTTCTTGCCTTAATACAACCCCTCTCATAAACCTTATTGGACAAATCGATGTAGGAAAAAGAGTAAAATTCCTTCTAATGACTTAGGGGTGTCTTCACACTTGTGTGATGGTGAAGACACAATGTCCATGTTTCCCAAAGATGGTTCAAGTCAAAGAGATTCGAAGGTTGTTTAGAAGCTCTCACATGATCCAGATGGTCGGGTGAGCACAAGCCTGATCCTTGGATGTCTTCTTCATACTTCACGGTTAGTCGGCTTCTGGAGATGGTCAGACTTGGACTCCAATTAGGCTTAGGGTCTGGCTGTATAGAGAATCCTATTGAGACCCAATCCCTTGTAAATGTGCGCTCCAGTACTTCTTTTGTACGGGCCAGGGCTTGTGGCCCATCATCCCTTCCCTTTTCTAGAATTTTCCTCCTAAAAACTAGCCCACCCCCTATATAGAAATGAAACAACCTAGCATGAAGCTTCTTCTTCAAGGCTTGATCTGGATATGGAGCTGAATATTGGAGAGATTATCAATCTAATCTTTAGTTGAATAAGGGATAGAAGAGGAGGTTTAGTGCTAAGAAACCAAAAAAGATGCTCGATCTAGTTTCCAACAATGGAGTAAAGGTGGATTGATGTTGTGAACCACAAAATTTGTGAAAACTTCTTGATACAACCAGAAGTTCAACACCAAGCTTGGATTCTAGGTGTCAAGGGTTTTGTCCCGAATAACTCAATAACAAGAAAGAAGAAAAAACTCTTCCGCATTATATTTCTAGTTCAGATCTAATCCTCATTACAGTCTGGTTATGTACCTTATATATGAAGAGCCTTAAGTCTGAAGTTTACTTATTACACAAATGGCCCAAAGAACCAACATATACCTAAGTTGAACTCCCAAAAAAGTATTAAAAACTTAGGGAAATAAACAGAAAGAAAATGAAGATTTATTAGCTGAATGTCATCATAAGGGATAGGGTTTTCCCTTCCATGCTTTCCTAACTTGGCATGGATTACTTCAAAGCTGAATAACAAGTGGAATAAAGTGTAGATATACTAGATTTCTTGCCTCAATACAACCCCTCGGGTAAACCTTATCGGACAAACCGATGTAGTTAAAAGAGTAAAATTCCTTCTAATGACTTAGGGGTGTCTTCACACTTGTGTGATGGTGAAGACACAATGTCCATGCTTCCCAAAGCTGGTTCAAGTCAAAGAGATTCGAAGGTTGTTTAGAAGCTCTCACATGATCCGGATGGCGGGGTGAGCAAGAGCTTGATCCTTGGATGTCTTCTTCATACTTCACGGTTAGTCGGGTTCTGGAGATGGTCAGATGTGGACTCCAATTAGGCTTAGGGTCTGACTGTATAGAGAATCCTATTGAGATCCAATCCCATGTAAATGTGCGCTCCTGTCCTTCTTTTGTACGGGCCAGGGCTTGTGGCCCATCATCACTTCCCTTTTCTAGAATTTTCTTCCTCAAAACTAGCCCACACCCTATATAGAAACGAAACAACTTAGCATGAAGCTTCTTCTTCAAGGCATGATCTGGATATGGAGTTGAATATCGGAGAGATTCACAATCTAATCTTTAGCTGAATAAGGGATAGAAGTGGAGGTTTAGTGCTAAGAAACCAAAAAAGATGCTCGATCTAGTTTCCAACAATGGAGTAAAGGTGGATTGATGTTGTGAACCACAGGATTAGTGAAAGCTTCTTGATACAACTAGAAATTCAACACCAAACTAGGATTCTAGGTGTCAAAGGTTTTGTCCCGAATAACTCAATAACAAGAAAGAAGAAAAAACTCTTCCGCATTATATTTCTAGTTCAGATCTAATCCTCATTACAGTCTGGTTATGTCCCTTATATATGAAGAGCCTTAAGTCTAAAGTTTACTTATTACACAAATGGCCCAAAGAACCAACATATACCTAAGTTGGACTCCCAAAGAAAGTATTAAATACTTATGGAAATAAACAGAAAGAAAATGAAGACTTATTATCTGAATGTCTTCATAAGGGTTTGGGTCTTCCCTTCCTTGCTTTCCTAACTTGGCATGGATTATTTCCAGCTGAATAACAAGTGGAATAAAGTGTAGATATACTAGATTTCTTGCCTCAATACAACCCCTCTGGTAAACCTTATCGGACAAACCGATGTAGGAAAAAGAGTAAAATTCCTTCTAATGACTTAGGGGTGTCTTCACACTTGTATGATAGTGAAGACACAATGTCCGTGCTTCCCAAAGCTGGTTCAAATCAAAGAGATTCGAAGGTTGTTTAGAAGCTCTCACATGATCCAGATGGCCGGGTGAGCACGAGCTTGATCCTTGGATGTCTTCTTCATACTTCACGATAAGTCGGCTTCTGGGGATGGTCAGACGTCGACTCCAATTAGGCTTAGGGTCTGGCTGTATAGAGAATCCTATTGAGACCCAATCCCTTGTAAATGTGCGCTCCCGTCCTTCTTTTGTACGGGCCAGGGCTTGTGGTCCATCATCACTTCCCTTTTCTAGAATTTTCTTCCTCAAAACTAGCCCACACCCTATATAGAAACGAAACAACGTAGCATGAAGCTTCTTCTTCAAAGAATGATCTGGATATGGAGTTGAATATTGGAGAGATTCTCAATCTAATCTTCAGCTGAATAAGGGATAGAAGAGGAGGTTTAGTGCTAAGAAACCAAAAAAGATGCTCGATCTAGTTTCCAACAATGGAGTAAAGGTGGATTGATGTTGTGAACCACAAAATTTGTGAAAGCTTCTTGATACAACCAGAAGTTCAACACCAAGCTAGGATTCTAGGTGTCAAGGGTTTTGTCCCGAATAACTCAATAACAAGAAAGAAGAAAAAACTCTTCCGCATTATATTTCTAGTTCAGATCTAATCCTCATTCCAGTCTGGTTATGTCCCTTACATATGAAGAGCCTTAAGTCTGAAGTTTACTTATTACAAAAATGGCCCAAAGAACCAACATATACCTAAGTTGGACTCCCAAAGAAAGTATTAAATACTTAGGGAAATAAACAGAAAGAAAATGAAGATTTATTAGCTGAATGTCTTCATATGGGATAGGGTCTTCCCTACCTTGCTTTCCTACCTTGGCATAGATTATTTCCAAGCTGAATAACAAGTGGAATAAAGTGTAGATATACTAGATTTTCTTGCCTTAATACAACCCCTCTCATAAACCTTATTGGACAAATCGATGTAGGAAAAAGAGTAAAATTCCTTCTAATGACTTAGGAGTGTCTTCACACTTGTGTGATGGTGAAGACACAATGTCCATGCTTCCCAAAGATGGTTCAAGTCAAAGAGATTCGAAGGTTGTTTAGAAGCTCTCACATGATCCAGATGGCCGGGTGAGCACAAGCTTGATCCTTGGATGTCTTCTTCATACTTCACGGTTAGTCGGCTTCTGGAGATGGTCAGACTTGGACTCCAATTAGGCTTAGGGTCTGGCTGTATAGAGAATCCTATTGAGACCCAATCCCTTGTAAATGTGCGCTCCAGTACTTCTTTTGTACGGGCCAGGGCTTGTGGCCCATCATCCCTTCCCTTTTCTAGAATTTTCCTCCTAAAAACTAGCCCACCCCCTATATAGAAATGAAACAACCTAGCATGAAGCTTCTTCTTCAAGGCTTGATCTGGATATGGAGCTGAATATTGGAGAGATTATCAATCTAATCTTTAGTTGAATAAGGGATAGAAGAGGAGGTTTAGTGCTAAGAAACCAAAAAAGATGCTCGATCTAGTTTCCAACAATGGAGTAAAGGTGGATTGATGTTGTGAACCACAAAATTTGTGAAAACTTCTTGATACAACCAGAAGTTCAACACCAAGCTTGGATTCTAGGTGTCAAGGGTTTTGTCCCGAATAACTCAATAACAAGAAAGAAGAAAAAACTCTTCCGCATTATATTTCTCGTTCAGATCTAATCCTCATTAAAGTCTGGTTATGTCCCTTATATATGAAGAGCGTTAAGTCTGAAGTTTACTTATTACACAAATGGCCCAAAGAACCAACATATACCTAAGTTGGACTCCCAAAGAAAGTATTAAATACTTAAGGGAAATAAATAGAAAGAAAATGAAGACTTATTAGCGAAATGTCTTCATAAGGGATAGGGTCTTCCCTTCCTTGCTTTCCTAACTTGGCATGGATTATTTCCAAGCTGAATAACAAGTGGAATAAAGTGTAGATATACTAGATCTTCTTGCCTCAATACAACCCCTCTCGTAAACCTTATCGGACAAATCGATGTAGGAAAAAGAGTAAAATTCTTTCTAATGACTTACGGGTGTCTTCACACTTGTGTGATGGTGAAGACACAATGTCCATGCTTCCCATAGATGGTTCAAGTCAAAGAGATTCGAAGGTTTTTTAGAAGCTCTCACATGATCCAGATGGCCGGGTGAGCACAAGCTTGATCCTCGGATGTCTTCTTCATACTTCACGGTTAGTCGGGTTCTGGAGATGGTCAGATGTGGACTCCAATTAGGCTTAGGGTCTGACTGTATAGAGAATCCTATTGAGACCCAATCCCTTGTAAATGTGCGCTCCCATCCTTCTTTTGTACGGGCCAGGGCTTGTGGCCCATCATCACTTCCCTTTTCTAGAATTTTCTTCCTCAAAACTAGCCCACACCCTATATAGAAACGAAACAACTTAGCATGAAGCTTCTTCTTCAAGGCATGATCTGGATATGGAGTTAAATATTGGAGAGATTCTCAATCTAATCTTTAGCTGAATAAGGGATAGAAGAGGAGGTTTAGTGCTAAGAAACCAAAAAAGATGCTCGATCTAGTTTCCAACAATGGAGTAAAGGTGGATTGATGTTGTCAACCACAGGATTAGTGAAAGCTTCTTGATACAACTAGAAATTCAACACCAAACTAGGATTCTAGGTGTCAAGGGTTTTGTCCCGAATAACTCAATAACAAGAAAGAAGAAAAAACTCTTCCGCATTATATTTCTAGTTCAGATCTAATCCTCATTCCAGTCTGGTTATATCCCTTACATATGAAGAGCCTTAAGTCTGAAGTTTACTTATTACACAAATGGCCCAAAGAACCAACATATACCTAAGTTGGACTCCCAAAGAAAGTATTAAATACTTAGGGAAATAAACAGAAAGAAAATGAAGATTTATTAGCTGAATGTCTTCATATGGGATAGGGTCTTCCCTACCTTGCTTTCCTACCTTGGCATAGATTATTTCCAAGCTGAATAACAAGTGGAATAAAGTGTAGATATACTAGATTTTCTTGCCTTAATACAACCCCTCTGGTAAACCTTATCGGACAAATCGATGTAGGAAAAAGAGTAAAATTCCTTCTAATGACTTAGGGGTGTCTTCACACTTGTGTGATGGTGAAGACACAATGTCCATGCTTCCCAAAGATGGTTCAAGTCAAAGAGATTCGAAGGTTGTTTAGAAGCTCTCACATGATCCAGATAGCCGGGTGAGCACAAGCTTGATCCTTGGATGTCTTCTTCATACTTCACGGTTAGTCGGCTTCTGGAGATGGTCAGACGTGGACTCCAATTAGGCTTAGGGTCTGGCTGTATAGAGAATCCTATTGGGATCCAATCCCTTGTAAATGTGCGCTCCCGTCCTTCTTTTGTACGGGCCAAGGCTTGTGGTCCATCATCACTTCCCTTTTCTAGAATTTTCTTCCTCAAAACTAGCCCACACCCTATATAGAAACGAAACAACTTAGCATGAAGCTTTTTCTTCAAGGAATGATCTGGATATGGAGTTGAATATTGGAGAGATTCTCAATCTAATCTTCAGCTGAATAAGGGATAGAAGAAGAGGTTTAGTGCTAAGAAACCAAAAAAGATGCTCGATCTAGTTTCCAAAAATGGAGTAAAGGTGGATTGATGTTGTGAACCACAAAATTTGTGAAAGCTTCTTGATACAACCAGAAGTTCAACACCAAGCTAGTATTCTAGGTGTCAAGGGTTTTGTCCCGAATAACTCAATAACAAGAAAGAAGAAAAAACTCTTCCGCATTATATTTCTAGTTCAGATCTAATCCTCATTCCAGTTTGGTTATGTCCCTTACATATGAAGAGCCTTAAGTCTGAAGTTTACTTATTACATAAATGGCCCAAAGAACCAACATATACCTAAGTTGGACTCCCAAAGAAAGTATTAAATACTTAGGGAAATAAACAGAAAGAAAATGAAGATTTATTAGCTGAATGTCTTCATATGGGATAGGGTCATCCCTACCTTGCTTTCCTACCTTGGCATAGATTATTTCCAAGCTGAATAACAAGTGGAATAAAGTGTAGATATACTAGATTTTCTAGCCTTAATACAACCCCTCTCATAAACCTTATTGGACAAATCGATGTAGGAAAAAGAGTAAAATTCCTTCTAATGACTTAGGGGTGTCTTCACACTTGTGTGATGGTGAAGACACAATGTCCATGCTTCCCAAAGATGGTTCAAGTCAAAGAGATTCGAAGGTTGTTTAGAAGCTCTCACATGATCGAGATGGCCGGGTGAGCACAAGCTTGATCCTTGGATGTCTTCTTCATACTTCACGGTTAGTCGGCTTCTGGAGATGGTCTGACTTGGACTCCAATTAGGCTTAGGGTCTGGCTGTATAGAGAATCCTATTGAGACCCAATCCCTTGTAAATGTGCGCTCCCGTACTTCTTTTGTACGGGCCAGGGCTTGTGGCCCATCATCCCTTCCCTTTTCTAGAATTTTCCTCCTAAAAACTAGCCCACCCCCTATATAGAAATGAAACAACCTAGCATGAAGCTTCTTCTTCAAGGCTTGATCTGGATATGGAGCTGAATATTGGAGAGATTATCAATCTAATCTTTAGTTGAATAAGGGATAGAAGAGGAGGTTTAGTGCTAAGAAACCAAAAAAGATGCTCGATCTAGTTTCCAACAATGGAGTAAAGGTGGATTGATGTTGTGAACCACAAAATTTGTGAAAACTTCTTGATACAACCAGAAGTTCAACACCAAGCTTGGATTCTAGGTGTCAAGGGTTTTGTCCCGAATAACTCAATAACAAGAAAGAAGAAAAAACTCTTCCGCATTATATATCTCGTTCAGATCTAATCCTCATTAAAGTCTGGTTATGTCCCTTATATATGAAGAGCGTTAAGTCTGAAGTTTACTTATTACACAAATGGCCCAAAGAACCAACATATACCTAAGTTGGACTCCCAAAGAAAGTATTAAATACTTAAGGGAAATAAATAGAAAGAAAATGAAGACTTATTAGCTGAATGTCTTCATAAGGGATAGGGTCTTCCCTTCCTTGCTTTCCTAACTTTGCATGGATTATTTCCAAGCTGAATAACAAGTGGAATAAAGTGTAGATATACTAGATCTTCTTGCCTCAATACAACCCCTCTCGTAAACCTTATCGGACAAATCGATGTAGGAAAAAGAGTAAAATTCCTTCTAATGACTTAGGGGTGTCTTCACACTTGTGTGATGGTGAAGACACAATGTCCATGCTTCCCATAGATGGTTCAAGTCAAAGAGATTCGAAGGTTGTTTAGAAGCTCTCACATGATCCAGATGGCCGGGTGAGCACAAGCTTGATCCTTGGATGTCTTCTTCATACTTCACGGTTAGTCGGGTTCTGGAGATGGTCAGATGTGGACTCCAATTAGGCTTAGGGTCTGACTGTATAGAGAATCCTATTGAGACCCAATCCCTTGTAAATGTGCGCTCCCGTCCTTCTTTTGTACGGGCCAGGGCTTGTGGCCCATCATCACTTCCCTTTTCTAGAATTTTCTTCCTCAAAACTAGCCCACACCCTATATAGAAACGAAACAACTTAGCATGAAGCTTCTTCTTCAAGGCATGATCTGAATATGGAGTTGAATATTGGAGAGATTCTCAATCTAATCATTAGCTGAATAAGGGATAGAAGTGGAGGTTTAGTGCTAAGAAACCAAAAAAGATGCTCGATCTAGTTTCCAACAATGGAGTAAAGGTGGATTGATGTTGTGAACCACAGGATTAGTGAAAGCTTCTTGATACAACTAGAAATTCAACACCAAACTAGGATTCTAGGTGTCAAGGGTTTTGTCCCGAATAACTCAATAACAAGAAAGAAGAAAAAACTCTTCCGCATTATATTTCTAGTTCAGATCTAATCCTCATTCCAGTCTGGTTATGTCCCTTACATATGAAGAGCCTTAAGTCTGAAGTTTACTTATTACACAAATGGCCCAAAGAACCAACATATACCTAAGTTGGACTCCCAAAGAAAGTATTAAATACTTAGGGAAATAAACAGAAAGAAAATGAAGATTTATTAGCTGAATGTCTTCATATGGGATAGGGTCATCCCTACCTTGCTTTCCTACCTTGGCATAGATTATTTCCAAGCTGAATAACAAGTGGAATAAAGTGTAGATATACTAGATTTTCTTGCCTTAATACAACCCCTCTGGTAAACCTTATCGGACAAATCGATGTAGGAAAAAGAGTAAAATTCCTTCTAATGACTTAGGGGTGTCTTCACACTTGTGTGATGGTGAAGACACAATGTCCATGCTTCCCAAAGATGGTTCAAGTCAAAGAGATTCGAAGGTTGTTTAGAAGCTCTCACATGATCGAGATGGCCGGGTGAGCACAAGCTTGATCCTTGGATGTCTTCTTCATACTTCACGGTTAGTCGGCTTCTGGAGATGGTCTGACTTGGACTCCAATTAGGCTTAGGGTCTGGCTGTATAGAGAATCCTATTGAGACCCAATCCCTTGTAAATGTGCGCTCCCGTACTTCTTTTGTACGGGCCAGGGCTTGTGGCCCATCATCCCTTCCCTTTTCTAGAATTTTCCTCCTAAAAACTAGCCCACCCCCTATATAGAAATGAAACAACCTAGCATGAAGCTTCTTCTTCAAGGCTTGATCTGGATATGGAGCTGAATATTGGAGAGATTATCAATCTAATCTTTAGTTGAATAAGGGATAGAAGAGGAGGTTTAGTGCTAAGAAACCAAAAAAGATGCCCGATCTAGTTTCCAACAATGGAGTAAAGGTGGATTGATGTTGTGAACCACAAAATTTGTGAAAACTTCTTGATACAACCAGAAGTTCAACACCAAGCTTGGATTCTAGGTGTCAAGGGTTTTGTCCCGAATAACTCAATAACAAGAAAGAAGAAAAAACTCTTCCGCATTATATATCTCGTTCAGATCTAATCCTCATTAAAGTCTGGTTATGTCCCTTATATATGAAGAGCGTTAAGTCTGAAGTTTACTTATTACACAAATGGCCCAAAGAACCAACATATACCTAAGTTGGACTCCCAAAGAAAGTATTAAATACTTAAGGGAAATAAATAGAAAGAAAATGAAGACTTATTAGCTGAATGTCTTCATAAGGGATAGGGTCTTCCCTTCCTTGCTTTCCTAACTTTGCATGGATTATTTCCAAGCTGAATAACAAGTGGAATAAAGTGTAGATATACTAGATCTTCTTGCCTCAATACAACCCCTCTCGTAAACCTTATCGGACAAATCGATGTAGGAAAAAGAGTAAAATTCCTTCTAATGACTTAGGGGTGTCTTCACACTTGTGTGATGGTGAAGACACAATGTCCATGCTTCCCATAGATGGTTCAAGTCAAAGAGATTCGAAGGTTGTTTAGAAGCTCTCACATGATCCAGATGGCCGGGTGAGCACAAGCTTGATCCTTGGATGTCTTCTTCATACTTCACGGTTAGTCGGGTTCTGGAGATGGTCAGATGTGGACTCCAATTAGGCTTAGGGTCTGACTGTATAGAGAATCCTATTGAGACCCAATCCCTTGTAAATGTGCGCTCCCGTCCTTCTTTTGTACGGGCCAGGGCTTGTGGCCCATCATCATTTCCCTTTTCTAGAATTTTCTTCCTCAAAACTAGCCCACACCCTATATAGAAACGAAACAACTTAGCATGAAGCTTCTTCTTCAAGGCATGATCTGAATATGGAGTTGAATATTGGAGAGATTCTCAATCTAATCATTAGCTGAATAAGGGATAGAAGTGGAGGTTTAGTGCTAAGAAACCAAAAAAGATGCTCGATCTAGTTTCCAACAATGGAGTAAAGGTGGATTGATGTTGTGAACCACAGGATTAGTGAAAGCTTCTTGATACAACTAGAAATTCAACACCAAACTAGGATTCTAGGTGTCAAGGGTTTTGTCCCGAATAACTCAATAACAAGAAAGAAGAAAAAACGCTTCCGCATTATATTTCTAGTTCAGATCTAATCCTCATTCCAGTCTGGTTATGTCCCTTACATATGAAGAGCCTTAAGTCTGAAGTTTACTTATTACACAAATGGCCCAAAGAACCAACATATACCTAAGTTGGACTCCCAAAGAAAGTATTAAATACTTAGGGAAATAAACAGAAAGAAAATGAAGATTTATTAGCTGAATGTCTTCATATGGGATAGGGTCATCCCTACCTTGCTTTCCTACCTTGGCATAGATTATTTCCAAGCTGAATAACAAGTGGAATAAAGTGTAGATATACTAGATTTTCTTGCCTTAATACAACCCCTCTGGTAAACCTTATCGGACAAATCGATGTAGGAAAAAGAGTAAAATTCCTTCTAATGACTTAGGGGTGTCTTCACACTTGTGTGATGGTGAAGACACAATGTCCATGCTTCCCAAAGATGGTTCAAGTCAAAGAGATTCGAAGGTTGTTTAGAAGCTCTCACATGATCCAGATGGCCGGGTGAGCACAAGCTTGATCCTTGGATGTCTTCTTCATACTTCACGGTTAGTCGGCTTCTGGAGATGGTCAGACTTGGACTCCAATTAGGCTTAGGGTCTGGCTGTATAGAGAATCCTATTGAGACCCAATCCCTTGTAAATGTGCGCTCCCGTACTTCTTTTGTACGGGCCAGGGCTTGTGGCCCATCATCCCTTCCCTTTTCTAGAATTTTCCTCCTAAAAACTAGCCCACCCCCTATATAGAAATGAAACAACCTAGCATGAAGCTTCTTCTTCAAGGCTTGATCTGGATATGGAGCTGAATATTGGAGAGATTATCAATCTAATCTTTAGTTGAATAAGGGATAGAAGAGGAGGTTTAGTGCTAAGAAACCAAAAAAGATGCTCGATCTAGTTTCCAACAATGGAGTAAAGGTGGATTGATGTTGTGAACCACAAAATTTGTGAAAACTTCTTGATACAACCAGAAGTTCAACACCAAGCTTGGATTCTAGGTGTCAAGGGTTTTGTCCCGAATAACTCAATAACAAGAAAGAAGAAAAAACTCTTCCGCATTATATTTCTCGTTCAGATCTAATCCTCATTAAAGTCTGGTTATGTCCCTTATATATGAAGAGCGTTCAGTCTGAAGTTTACTTATTACACAAATGGACCAAAGAACCAACATATACCTAAGTTGGACTCCCAAAGAAAGTATTAAATACTTAAGGGAAATAAATAGAAAGAAAATGAAGACTTATTAGCTGAATGTCTTCATAAGGGATAGGGTCTTCTCTTCTTTGCTTTCCTAACTTTGCATGGATTATTTCCAAGCTGAATAACAAGTGGAATAAAGTGTAGATATACTAGATCTTCTTGCCTCAATACAACCCCTCTCGTAAACCTTATCGGACAAATCGATGTAGGAAAAAGAGTAAAATTCCTTCTAATGACTTAGGGGTGTCTTCACACTTGTGTGATGGTGAAGACACAATGTCCATGCTTCCCATAGATGGTTCAAGTCAAAGAGATTCGAAGGTTGTTTAGAAGCTCTCACATGATCCAGATGGCCGGGTGAGCACAAGCTTGATCCTTGGATGTCTTCTTCATACTTCACGGTTAGTCGGGTTCTGGAGATGGTCAGATGTGGACTCCAATTAGGCTTAGGGTCTGACTGTATAGAGAATCCTATTGAGACCCAATCCCTTGTAAATGTGCGCTCCCGTCCTTCTTTTGTACGGGCCAGGGCTTGTGGCCCATCATCACTTCCCTTTTCTAGAATTTTCTTCCTCAAAACTAGCCCACACCCTATATAGAAACGAAACAACTTAGCATGAAGCTTCTTCTTCAAGGCATGATCTGAATATGGAGTTGAATATTGGAGAGATTCTCAATCTAATCATTAGCTGAATAAGGGATAGAAGTGGAGGTTTAGTGCTAAGAAACCAAAAAAGATGCTCGATCTAGTTTCCAACAATGGAGTAAAGGTGGATTGATGTTGTGAACCACAGGATTAGTGAAAGCTTCTTGATACAACTAGAAATTCAACACCAAACTAGGATTCTAGGTGTCAAGGGTTTTGTCCCGAATAACTCAATAACAAGAAAGAAGAAAAAACGCTTCCGCATTATATTTCTAGTTCAGATCTAATCCTCATTCCAGTCTGGTTATGTCCCTTACATATTAAGAGCCTTAAGTCTGAAGTTTACTTATTACACAAATGGCCCAAAGAACCAACATATACCTAAGTTGGACTCCCAAAGAAAGTATTAAATACTTAGGGAAATAAACAGAAAGAAAATGAAGATTTATTAGCTGAATGTCTTCATATGGGATAGGGTCATCCCTACCTTGCTTTCCTACCTTGGCATAGATTATTTCCAAGCTGAATAACAAGTGGAATAAAGTGTAGATATACTAGATTTTCTTGCCTTAATACAACCCCTCTGGTAAACCTTATCGGACAAATCGATGTAGGAAAAAGAGTAAAATTCCTTCTAATGACTTAGGGGTGTCTTCACACTTGTGTGATGGTGAAGACACAATGTCCATGCTTCCCAAAGATGGTTCAAGTCAAAGAGATTCGAAGGTTGTTTAGAAGCTCTCACATGATCCAGATGGCCGGGTGAGCACAAGCTTGATCCTTGGATGTCTTCTTCATACTTCACGGTTAGTCGACTTCTGGAGATGGTCAGACTTGGACTCCAATTAGGCTTAGGGTCTGGCTGTATAGAGAATCCTATTGAGACCCAATCCCTTGTAAATGTGCGCTCCCGTACTTCTTTTGTACGGGCCAGGGCTTGTGGCCCATCATCCCTTCCCTTTTCTAGAATTTTCCTCCTAAAAACTAGCCCACCCCCTATATAGAAATGAAACAACCTAGCATGAAGCTTCTTCTTCAAGGCTTGATCTGGATATGGAGCTGAATATTGGAGAGATTATCAATCTAATCTTTAGTTGAATAAGGGATAGAAGAGGAGGTTTAGTGCTAAGAAACCAAAAAAGATGCTCGATCTAGTTTCCAACAATGGAGTAAAGGTGGATTGATGTTGTGAACCACAAAATTTGTGAAAACTTCTTGATACAACCAGAAGTTCAACACCAAGCTTGGATTCTAGGTGTCAAGGGTTTTGTCCCGAATAACTCAATAACAAGAAAGAAGAAAAAACTCTTCCGCATTATATTTCTCGTTCAGATCTAATCCTCATTAAAGTCTGGTTATGTCCCTTATATATGAAGAGCGTTAAGTCTGAAGTTTACTTATTACACAAATGGCCCAAAGAACCAACATATACCTAAGTTGGACTCCCAAAGAAAGTATTAAATACTTAAGGGAAATAAATAGAAAGAAAATGAAGACTTATTAGCTGAATGTCTTCATAAGGGATAGGGTCTTCCCTTCCTTGCTTTCCTAACTTTGCATGGATTATTTCCAAGCTGAATAACAAGTGGAATAAAGTGTAGATATACTAGATCTTCTTGCCTCAATACAACCCCTCTCGTAAACCTTATCGGACAAATCGATGTAGGAAAAAGAGTAAAATTCCTTCTAATGACTTAGGGGTGTCTTCACACTTGTGTGATGGTGAAGACACAATGTCCATGCTTCCCATAGATGGTTCAAGTCAAAGAGATTCGAAGGTTGTTTAGAAGCTCTCACATGATCCAGATGGCCGGGTGAGCACAAGCTTGATCCTTGGATGTCTTCTTCATACTTCACGGTTAGTCGGGTTCTGGAGATGATCAGATGTGGACTCCAATTAGGCTTAGGGTCTGACTGTATAGAGAATCCTATTGAGACCCAATCCCTTGTAAATGTGCGCTCCCGTCCTTCTTTTGTACGGGCCAGGGCTTGTGGCCCATCATCACTTCCCTTTTCTAGAATTTTCTTCCTCAAAACTAGCCCACACCCTATATAGAAACGAAAAAACTTAGCATGAAGCTTCTTCTTCAAGGCATGATCTGAATATGGAGTTGAATATTGGAGAGATTCTCAATCTAATCATTAGCTGAATAAGGGATAGAAGTGGAGGTTTAGTGCTAAGAAACCAAAAAAGATGCTCGATCTAGTTTCCAACAATGGAGTAAAGGTGGATTGATGTTGTGAACCACAGGATTAGTGAAAGCTTCTTGATACAACTAGAAATTCAACACCAAACTAGGATTCTAGGTGTCAAGGGTTTTGTCCCGAATAACTCAATAACAAGAAAGAAGAAAAAACTCTTCCGCATTATATTTCTAGATCAGATCTAATCCTCATTCCAGTCTGGTTATGTCCCTTACATATTAAGAGCCTTAAGTCTGAAGTTTACTTATTACACAAATGGCCCAAAGAACCAACATATACCTAAGTTGGACTCCCAAAGAAAGTATTAAATACTTAGGGAAATAAACAGAAAGAAAATGAAGATTTATTAGCTGAATGTCTTCATATGGGATAGGGTCATCCCTACCTTGCTTTCCTACCTTGGCATAGATTATTTCCAAGCTGAATAACAAGTGGAATAAAGTGTAGATATACTAGATTTTCTTGCCTTAATACAACCCCTCTGGTAAACCTTATCGGACAAATCGATGTAGGAAAAAGAGTAAAATTCCTTCTAATGACTTAGGGGTGTCTTCACACTTGTGTGATGGTGAAGACACAATGTCCATGCTTCCCAAAGATGGTTCAAGTCAAAGAGATTCGAAGGTTGTTTAGAAGCTCTCACATGATCCAGATGGCCGGGTGAGCACAAGCTTGATCCGTGGATGTCTTCTTCATACTTCACGGTTAGTCGGCTTCTGGAGATGGTCAGACTTGGACTCCAATTAGGCTTAGGGTCTGGCTGTATAGAGAATCCTATTGAGACCCAATCCCTTGTAAATGTGCGCTCCCATCCTTCTTTTGTACGGGCCAGGGCTTGTGGCCCATCATCCCTTCCCTTTTCTAGAATTTTCGTCCTCAAAACTAGGCCACCCCCTATATAGAAACGAAACAACCTAGCATGAAGCTTCTTCTTTAAGGCTTGATCTGGATATGGATCTGATTTTTGGAGAGATTATCAATCTAATCTTTAGTTGAATAAGGGATAGAAGAGGAGGTTTAGTGCTAAGAAACCAAAAAAGATGCTCGATCTAGTTTCCAACAATGGAGTAAAGGTGGATTGATGTTGTGAACCACAAAATTTGTGAAAACTTCTTGATACAACCAGAAGTTCAACACCAAGCTTGGATTCTAGGTGTCAAGGGTTTTGTCCCGAATAACTCAATAACAAGAAAGAAGAAAAAACTCTTCCGCATTATATTTCTCGTTCAGATCTAATCCTCATTAAAGTCTGGTTATGTCCCTTACATATGAAGAGCCTTAAGTCTGAAGTTTACTTATTACACAAATGGCCCAAAGAACCAACATATACCTAAGTTGGACTCCCAAAGAAAGTATTTAATACTTAGGGAAATAAACAGAAAGAAAATGAAGATTTATTAGCTTAATGTCTTCATATGGGATAGGGTCTTCCCTACCTTGCTTTCCTACCTTGGCATAGATTATTTCCAAGCTGAATAACAAGTGGAATAAAGTGTAGATATACTAGATTTTCTTGCCTTAATACAACCCCTCTGGTAAACCTTATCGGACAAATCGATGTAGGAAAAAGAGTAAAATTCCTTCTAATGACTTAGGGGTGTCTTCACACTTGTGTGATGGTGAAGACACAATGTCCATGCTTCCCAAAGATGGTTCAAGTCAAAGAGATTCGAAGGTTGTTTAGAAGCTCTCACATGATCCAGATGGCCGGGTGAGCACAAGCTTGATCCTTGGATGTCTTCTTCATACTTCACGGTTAGTCGGCTTCTGGAGATGGTCAGACGTGGACTCCAATTAGGCTTAGGGTCTGGCTGTATAGAGAATCCTATTGGGATCCAATCCCTTGTAAATGTGCGCTCCCGTCCTTCTTTTGTACGGGCCAAGGCTTGTGGTCCATCATCACTTCCCTTTTCTAGAATTTTCTTCCTCAAAACTAGCCCACACCCTATATAGAAACGAAACAACTTAGCATGAAGCTTCTTCTTCAAGGAATGATCTGGATATGGAGTTGAATATTGGAGAGATTCTCAATCTAATCTTCAGCTGAATAAGGGATAGAAGAGGAGGTTTAGTGCTAAGAAACCAAAAAAGATGCTCGATCTAGTTTCCAAAAATGGAGTAAAGGTGGATTGATGTTGTGAACCACAAAATTTGTGAAAGCTTCTTGATACAACCAGAAGTTCAACACCAAGCTAGGATTCTAGGTGTCAAGGGTTTTGTCCCGAATAACTCAATAACAAGAAAGAAGAAAAATCTCTTCCGCATTATATTTCTAGTTCAGATCTAATCCTCATTCCAGTCTGGTTATGTCCCTTACATATGAAGAGCCTTAAGTCTGAAGTTTACTTATTACACAAATGGCCCAAAGAACCAACATATACCTAAGTTGGACTCCCAAAGAAAGTATTAAATACTTAGGGAAATAAACAGAAAGAAAATGAAGATTTATTAGCTGAATGTCTTCATATAGGATAGGGTCATCCCTACCTTGCTTTCCTACCTTGGCATAGATTATTTCCAAGCTGAATAACAAGTGGAATAAAGTGTAGATATACTAGATTTTCTAGCCTTAATACAACCCCTCTCATAAACCTTATTGGACAAATCGATGTAGGAAAAAGAGTAAAATTCCTTCTAATGACTTAGGGGTGTCTTCACACTTGTGTGATGGTGAAGACACAATGTCCATGCTTCCCAAAGATGGTTCAAGTCAAAGAGATTCGAAGGTTGTTTAGAAGCTCTCACATGATCCAGATGGCCGGGTGAGCACAAGCTTGATCCTTGGATGTCTTCTTCATACTTCACGGTTAGTCGGCTTCTGGAGATGGTCAGACGTGGACTCCAATTAGGCTTAGGGTCTGGCTGTATAGAGAATCCTATTGGGATCCAATCCCTTGTAAATGTGCGCTCCCGTCCTTCTTTTGTACGGGCCAAGGCTTGTGGTCCATCATCACTTCCCTTTTCTAGAATTTTCGTCCTCAAAACTAGGCCACCCCCTATGAAACGAAACAACCTAGCATGAAGCTTCTTCTTTAAGGCTTGATCTGGATATGGATCTGATTTTTGGAGAGATTATCAATCTAATCTTTAGTTGAATAAGGGATAGAAGAGGAGGTTTAGTGCTAAGAAACCAAAAAAGATGCTCGATCTAGTTTCCAACAATGGAGTAAAGGTGGATTGATGTTGTGAACCACAAAATTTGTGAAAACTTCTTGATACAACCAGAAGTTCAACACCAAGCTTGGATTCTAGGTGTCAAGGGTTTTGTCCCGAATAACTCAATAACAAGAAAGAAGAAAAAACTCTTCCGCATTATATTTCTCGTTCAGATCGAATCCTCATTAAAGTCTGGTTATGTCCCTTACATATGAAGAGCCTTAAGTCTGAAGTTTACTTATTACACAAATGGCCCAAAGAACCAACATATACCTAAGTTGGACTCCCAAAGAAAGTATTTAATACTTAGGGAAATAAACAGAAAGAAAATGAAGATTTATTAGCTTAATGTCTTCATATGGGATAGGGTCTTCCCTACCTTGCTTTCCTACCTTGGCATAGATTATTTCCAAGCTGAATAACAAGTGGAATAAAGTGTAGATATACTAGATTTTCTTGCCTTAATACAACCCCTCTGGTAAACCTTATCGGACAAATCGATGTAGGAAAAAGAGTAAAATTCCTTCTAATGACTTAGGGGTGTCTTCACACTTGTGTGATGGTGAAGACACAATGTCCATGCTTCCCAAAGATGGTTCAAGTCAAAGAGATTCGAAGGTTGTTTAGAAGCTCTCACATGATCCAGATGGCCGGGTGAGCACAAGCTTGATCCTTGGATGTCTTCTTCATACTTCACGGTTAGTCGGCTTCTGGAGATGGTCAGACGTGGACTCCAATTAGGCTTAGGGTCTGGCTGTATAGAGAATCCTATTGGGATCCAATCCCTTGTAAATGTGCGCTCCCGTCCTTCTTTTGTACGGGCCAAGGCTTGTGGTCCATCATCACTTCCCTTTTCTAGAATTTTCTTCCTCAAAACTAGCCCACACCCTATATAGAAACGAAACAACTTAGCATGAAGCTTCTTCTTCAAGGAATGATCTGGATATGGAGTTGAATATTGGAGAGATTCTCAATCTAATCTTCAGCTGAATAAGGGATAGAAGAGGAGGTTTAGTGCTAAGAAACCAAAAAAGATGCTCGATCTAGTTTCCAAAAATGGAGTAAAGGTGGATTGATGTTGTGAACCACAAAATTTGTGAAAGCTTCTTGATACAACCAGAAGTTCAACACCAAGCTAGGATTCTAGGTGTCAAGGGTTTTGTCCCGAATAACTCAATAACAAGAAAGAAGAAAAATCTCTTCCGCATTATATTTCTAGTTCAGATCTAATCCTCATTCCAGTCTGGTTATGTCCCTTACATATGAAGAGCCTTAAGTCTGAAGTTTACTTATTACACAAATGGCCCAAAGAACCAACATATACCTAAGTTGGACTCCCAAAGAAAGTATTAAATACTTAGGGAAATAAACAGAAAGAAAATGAAGATTTATTAGCTGAATGTCTTCATATGGGATAGGGTCATCCCTACCTTGCTTTCCTACCTTGGCATAGATTATTTCCAAGCTGAATAACAAGTGGAATAAAGTGTAGATATACTAGATTTTCTAACCTTAATACAACCCCTCTCATAAACCTTATTGGACAAATCGATGTAGGAAAAAGAGTAAAATTCCTTCTAATGACTTAGGGGTGTCTTCACACTTGTGTGATGGTGAAGACACAATGTCCATGCTTCCCAAAGATGGTTCAAGTCAAAGAGATTCGAAGGTTGTTTAGAAGCTCTCACATGATCCAGATGGCCGGGTGAGCACAAGCTTGATCCTTGGATGTCTTCTTCATACTTCACGGTTAGTCGGCTTCTGGAGATGGTCAGACGTGGACTCCAATTAGGCTTAGGGTCTGGCTGTATAGAGAATCCTATTGGGATCCAATCCCTTGTAAATGTGCGCTCCCGTCCTTCTTTTGTACGGGCCAAGGCTTGTGGTCCATCATCACTTCCCTTTTCTAGAATTTTCTTCCTCAAAACTAGCCCACACCCTATATAGAAACGAAACAACTTAGCATGAAGCTTCTTCTTCAAGGAATGATCTGGATATGGAGTTGAATATTGGAGAGATTCTCAATCTAATCTTCAGCTGAATAAGGGATAGAAGAGGAGGTTTAGTGCTAAGAAACCAAAAAAGATGCTCGATCTAGTTTCCAAAAATGGAGTAAAGGTGGATTGATGTTGTGAACCACAAAATTTGTGAAAGCTTCTTGATACAACCAGAAGTTCAACACCAAGCTAGGATTCTAGGTGTCAAGGGTTTTGTCCCGAATAACTCAATAACAAGAAAGAAGAAAAATCTCTTCCGCATTATATTTCTAGTTCAGATCTAATCCTCATTCCAGTCTGGTTATGTCCCTTACATATGAAGAGCCTTAAGTCTGAAGTTTACTTATTACACAAATGGCCCAAAGAACCAACATATACCTAAGTTGGACTCCCAAAGAAAGTATTAAATACTTAGGGAAATAAACAGAAAGAAAATGAAGATTTATTAGCTGAATGTCTTCATATGGGATAGGGTCATCCCTACCTTGCTTTCCTACCTTGGCATAGATTATTTCCAAGCTGAATAACAAGTGGAATAAAGTGTAGATATACTAGATTTTCTAGCCTTAATACAACCCCTCTCATAAACCTTATTGGACAAATCGATGTAGGAAAAAGAGTAAAATTCCTTCTAATGACTTAGGGGTGTCTTCACACTTGTGTGATGGTGAAGACACAATGTCCATGCTTCCCAAAGATGGTTCAAGTCAAAGAGATTCGAAGGTTGTTTAGAAGCTCTCACATGATCCAGATGGCCGGGTGAGCACAAGCTTGATCCTTGGATGTCTTCTTCATACTTCACGGTTAGTCGGCTTCTGGAGATGGTCAGACCTGGACTCCAATTAGGCTTAGGGTCTGGCTGTATAGAGAATCCTATTGGGATCCAATCCCTTGTAAATGTGCGCTCCCGTCCTTCTTTTGTACGGGCCAAGGCTTGTGGTCCATCATCACTTCCGTTTTCTAGAATTTTCTTCCTCAAAACTAGCCCACACCCTATATAGAAACGAAACAACTTAGCATGAAGCTTCTTCTTCAAGGAATGATCTGGATATGGAGTTGAATATTGGAGAGATTCTCAATCTAATCTTCAGCTGAATAAGGGATAGAAGAGGAGGTTTAGTGCTAAGAAACCAAAAAAGATGCTCGATCTAGTTTCCAAAAATGGAGTAAAGGTGGATTGATGTTGTGAACCACAAAATTTGTGAAAGCTTCTTGATACAACCAGAAGTTCAACACCAAGCTAGGATTCTAGGTGTCAAGGGTTTTGTCCCGAATAACTCAATAACAAGAAAGAAGAAAAATCTCTTCCGCATTATATTTCTAGTTCAGATCTAATCCTCATTCCAGTCTGGTTATGTCCCTTACATATGAAGAGCCTTAAGTCTGAAGTTTACTTATTACACAAATGGCCCAAAGAACCAACATATACCTAAGTTGGACTCCCAAAGAAAGTATTAAATACTTAGGGAAATAAACAGAAAGAAAATGAAGATTTATTAGCTGAATGTCTTCATATGGGATAGGGTCATCCCTACCTTGCTTTCCTACCTTGGCATAGATTATTTCCAAGCTGAATAACAAGTGGAATAAAGTGTAGATATACTAGATTTTCTAGCCTTAATACAACCCCTCTCATAAACCTTATTGGACAAATCGATGTAGGAAAAAGAGTAAAATTCCTTCTAATGACTTAGGGGTGTCTTCACACTTGTGTGATGGTGAAGACACAATGTCCATGCTTCCCAAAGATGGTTCAAGTCAAAGAGATTCGAAGGTTGTTTAGAAGCTCTCACATGATCCAGATGGCCGGGTGAGCACAAGCTTGATCCTTGGATGTCTTCTTCATACTTCACGGTTAGTCGGCTTCTGGAGATGGTCTGACTTGGACTCCAATTAGGCTTAGGGTCTGGCTGTATAGAGAATCCTATTGAGACCCAATCCCTTGTAAATGTGCGCTCCCGTACTTCTTTTGTACGGGCCAGGGCTTGTGGCCCATCATCCCTTCCCTTTTCTAGAATTTTCCTCCTAAAAACTAGCCCACCCCCTATATAGAAATGAAACAACCTAGCATGAAGCTTCTTCTTCAAGGCTTGATCTGGATATGGAGCTGAATATTGGAGAGATTATCAATCTAATCTTTAGTTGAATAAGGGATAGAAGAGGAGGTTTAGTGCTAAGAAACCAAAAAAGATGCTCGATCTAGTTTCCAACAATGGAGTAAAGGTGGATTGATGTTGTGAACCACAAAATTTGTCAAAACTTCTTGATACAACCAGAAGTTCAACACCAAGCTTGGATTCTAGGTGTCAAGGGTTTTGTCCCGAATAACTCAATAACAAGAAAGAAGAAAAAACTCTTCCGCATTATATTTCTCGTT
The DNA here is from genome assembly GCA_963922655.1 of Cardamine chenopodiifolia. NCBI lineage: Eukaryota > Viridiplantae > Streptophyta > Magnoliopsida > Brassicales > Brassicaceae > Cardamine > Cardamine chenopodiifolia. The sequence continues at coordinate 6,898,154 of OZ000486.1, read as the reverse complement.
CAGATCTAATCCTCATTAAAGTCTGGTTATGTCCCTTACATATGAAGAGCCTTAAGTCTGAAGTTTACTTATTACACAAATGGCCCAAAGAACCAACATATACCTAAGTTGGACTCCCAAAGAAAGTATTAAATACTTAGGGAAATAAACAGAAAGAAAATGAAGATTTATTAGCTGAATGTCTTCATAAGGGATAGGGTCTTCCCTTCTTTGCTTTCCTAACTTGGCATGGATTATTTCCAAGCTGAATAACAAGTGGAATAAAGTGTAGATATACTAGATTTTCTTGCCTTAATACAACCCCTCTCGTAAACCTTATCGGACAAATCGATGTAGGAAAAAGAGTAAAATTCCTTCTAATGACTTAGGGGTGTCTTCACACTTGTGTGATGGTGAAGACACAATGTCCATGCTTCCCAAAGATGGTTCAAGTCAAAGAGATTCGAAGGTTGTTTAGAAGCTCTCACATGATCCAGATGGCCGGGTGAGCAGAAGTTTGATCCTTGGATGTCTTCTTCATACTTCACGGTTAGTCGGGTTCTGGAGATGGTCAGATGTGGACTTCAATTAGGCTTATGGTCTGACTGTATAGAGAATCCTATTGAGACCCAATCCCTTGTAAATGTGCGCTCCTGTCCTTCTTTTGTACGGGCCAGGGCTTGTGGCCCATCATCACTTCCCTTTTCTAGAATTTTCTTCCTCAAAACTAGCCCACACCCTATATAGAAACGAAACAACTTAGCATGAAGCTTCTTCTTCAAGGCATGATCTGAATATGGAGTTGAATATTGGAGAGATTCTCAATCTAATCATTAGCTGAATAAGGGATAGAAGTGGAGGTTTAGTGCTAAGAAACCAAAAAAGATGCTCGATCTAGTTTCCAACAATGGAGTAAAGGTGGATTGATGTTGTGAACCACAGGATTAGTGAAAGCTTCTTGATACAACTAGAAATTTAACACCAAACTAGGATTCTAGGTGTCAAGGGTTTTGTCCCGAATAACTCAATAACAAGAAAGAAGAAAAAACTCTTCCGCATTATATTTCTAGTTCAGATCTAATCCTCATTCCAGTCTGGTTATGTCCCTTACATATGAAGAGCCTTAAGTCTGAAGTTTACTTATTACACAAATGGCCCAAAGAACCAACATATACCTAAGTTGGACTCCCAAAGAAAGTATTAAATACTTAGGGAAATAAACAGAAAGAAAATGAAGATTTATTAGCTGAATGTCTTCATATGGGATAGGGTCATCCCTACCTTGCTTTCCTACCTTGGCATAGATTATTTCCAAGCTGAATAACAAGTGGAATAAAGTGTAGATATACTAGATTTTCTTGCCTTAATACAACCCCTCTGGTAAACCTTATCGGACAAATCGATGTAGGAAAAAGAGTAAAATTCCTTCTAATGACTTAGGGGTGTCTTCACACTTGTGTGATGGTGAAGACACAATGTCCATGCTTCCCAAAGATGGTTCAAGTCAAAGAGATTCGAAGGTTGTTTAGAAGCTCTCACATGATCCAGATGGCCGGGTGAGCACAAGCTTGATCCTTGGATGTCTTCTTCATACTTCACGGTTAGTCGGCTTCTGGAGATGGTCAGACGTGGACTCCAATTAGGCTTAGGATCTGGCTGTATAGAGAATCCTATTGAGACCCAATCCCTTGTAAATGTGCGCTCTCGTCCTTCTTTTGTACGGGCCAGGGCTTGTGGCCCAGCATCACTTCCCTTTTCTAGAATTTTCTTCCTCAAAACTAGCCCACACCCAATATAGAAACGAAACAACTTAGCATGAAGCTTCTTCTTCAAGGCATGATCTGGATATGGAGTTGAATATTGGAGAGATTCTCAATCTAATCTTCAGCTGAATAAGGGATAGAAGAGGAGGTTTAGTGCTAAGAAACCAAAAAAGATGCTCGATCTAGTTTTCAACAATGGAGTAAAGGTGGATTGATGTTGTGAACCACAGGATTAGTGAAAGCTTCTTGATACAACCAGAAATTCAACACCAAACTAGGATTCTAGGTGTCAAGGGTTTTGTCCCGAATAACTCAATAACAAGAAAGAAGAAAAAACTCTTCCGCATTATATTTCTAGTTCAGATCTAATCCTCATTCCAGTCTGGTTATGTCCCTTACATATGAAGAGCCTTAAGTCTGAAGTTTACTTATTACACAAATGGCCCAAAGAACCAACATATACCTAAGTTGGACTCCCAAAGAAAGTATTTAATACTTAGGGAAATAAACAGAAAGAAAATGAAGATTTATTAGCTGAATGTCTTCATATGGGATAGGGTCATCCCTACCTTGCTTTCCTACCTTGGCATAGATTATTTCCAAGCTGAATAACAAGTGGAATAAAGTGTAGATATACTAGATTTTCTTGCCTTAATACAACCCCTTTCATAAACCTTATTGGACAAATCGATGTAGGAAAAAGAGTAAAATTCCTTCTAATGACTTAGGGGTGTCTTCACACTTGTGTGATGGTGAAGACACAATGTCCATGCTTCCCAAAGATGGTTCAAGTCAAAGAGATTCGAAGGTTGTTTAGAAGCTCTCACATGATCCAGATGGCCGGGTGAGCACAAGCTTGATCCGTGGATGTCTTCTTCATACTTCACGGTTAGTCGGCTTCTGGAGATGGTCAGACTTGGACTCCAATTAGGCTTAGGGTCTGGCTGTATAGAGAATCCTATTGAGACCCAATCCCTTGTAAATGTGCGCTCCCATCCTTCTTTTGTACGGGCCAGGGCTTGTGGCCCATCATCCCTTCCCTTTTCTAGAATTTTCGTCCTCAAAACTAGGCCACCCCCTATATAGAAACGAAACAACCTAGCATGAAGCTTCTTCTTTAAGGCTTGATCTGGATATGGATCTGATTTTTGGAGAGATTATCAATCTAATCTTTAGTTGAATAAGGGATAGAAGAGGAGGTTTAGTGCTAAGAAACCAAAAAAGATGCTCGATCTAGTTTCCAACAATGGAGTAAAGGTGGATTGATGTTGTGAACCACAAAATTTGTGAAAACTTCTTGATACAACCAGAAGTTCAACACCAAGCTTGGATTCTAGGTGTCAAGGGTTTTGTCCCGAATAACTCAATAACAAGAAAGAAGAAAAAACTCTTCCGCATTATATTTCTCGTTCAGATCTAATCCTCATTAAAGTCTGGTTATGTCCCTTACATATGAAGAGCCTTAAGTCTGAAGTTTACTTATTACACAAATGGCCCAAAGAACCAACATATACCTAAGTTGGACTCCCAAAGAAAGTATTTAATACTTAGGGAAATAAACAGAAAGAAAATGAAGATTTATTAGCTTAATGTCTTCATATGGGATAGGGTCTTCCCTACCTTGCTTTCCTACCTTGGCATAGATTATTTCCAAGCTGAATAACAAGTGGAATAAAGTGTAGATATACTGGATTTTCTTGCCTTAATACAACCCCTCTGGTAAACCTTATCGGACAAATCGATGTAGGAAAAAGAGTAAAATTCCTTCTAATGACTTAGGGGTGTCTTCACACTTGTGTGATGGTGAAGACACAATGTCCATGCTTCCCAAAGATGGTTCAAGTCAAAGAGATTCGAAGGTTGTTTAGAAGCTCTCACATGATCCAGATGGCCGGGTGAGCACAAGCTTGATCCTTGGATGTCTTCTTCATACTTCACGGTTAGTCGGCTTCTGGAGATGGTCAGACGTGGACTCCAATTAGGCTTAGGGTCTGGCTGTATAGAGAATCCTATTGGGATCCAATCCCTTGTAAATGTGCGCTCCCGTCCTTCTTTTGTACGGGCCAAGGCTTGTGGTCCATCATCACTTCCCTTTTCTAGAATTTTCTTCCTCAAAACTAGCCCACACCCTATATAGAAACGAAACAACTTAGCATGAAGCTTCTTCTTCAAGGAATGATCTGGATATGGAGTTGAATATTGGAGAGATTCTCAATCTAATCTTCAGCTGAATAAGGGATAGAAGAGGAGGTTTAGTGCTAAGAAACCAAAAAAGATGCTCGATCTAGTTTCCAAAAATGGAGTAAAGGTGGATTGATGTTGTGAACCACAAAATTTGTGAAAGCTTCTTGATACAACCAGAAGTTCAACACCAAGCTAGGATTCTAGGTGTCAAGGGTTTTGTCCCGAATAACTCAATAACAAGAAAGAAGAAAAATCTCTTCCGCATTATATTTCTAGTTCAGATCTAATCCTCATTCCAGTCTGGTTATGTCCCTTACATATGAAGAGCCTTAAGTCTGAAGTTTACTTATTACACAAATGGCCCAAAGAACCAACATATACCTAAGTTGGACTCCCAAAGAAAGTATTAAATACTTAGGGAAATAAACAGAAAGAAAATGAAGATTTATTAGCTGAATGTCTTCATATGGGATAGGGTCATCCCTACCTTGCTTTCCTACCTTGGCATAGATTATTTCCAAGCTGAATAACAAGTGGAATAAAGTGTAGATATACTAGATTTTCTAGCCTTAATACAACCCCTCTCATAAACCTTATTGGACAAATCGATGTAGGAAAAAGAGTAAAATTCCTTCTAATGACTTAGGGGTGTCTTCACACTTGTGTGATGGTGAAGACACAATGTCCATGCTTCCCAAAGATGGTTCAAGTCAAAGATATTCGAAGGTTGTTTAGAAGCTCTCACATGATCCAGATGGCCGGGTGAGCACAAGCTTGATCCTTGGATGTCTTCTTCATACTTCACGGTTAGTCGGCTTCTGGAGATGGTCTGACTTGGACTCCAATTAGGCTTAGGGTCTGGCTGTATAGAGAATCCTATTGAGACCCAATCCCTTGTAAATCTAATCTATTGAGAGATTATCAATCTAATCTTTAGTTGAATAAGGGATAGAAGAGGAGGTTTAGTGCTAAGAAACCAAAAAAGATGCTCGATCTAGTTTCCAACAATGGAGTAAAGGTGGATTGATGTTGTGAACCACAAAATTTGTCAAAACTTCTTGATACAACCAGAAGTTCAACACCAAGCTTGGATTCTAGGTGTCAAGGGTTTTGTCCCGAATAACTCAATAACAAGAAAGAAGAAAAAACTCTTCCGCATTATATTTCTCGTTCAGATCTAATCCTCATTAAAGTCTGGTTATGTCCCTTATATATGAAGAGCGTTAAGTCTGAAGTTTACTTATTACACAAATGGCCCAAAGAACCAACATATACCTAAGTTGGACTCCCAAAGAAAGTATTAAATACTTAAGGGAAATAAAGAGAAAGAAAATGAAGACTTATTAGCTGAATGTCTTCATAAGGGATAGGGTCTTCCCTTCCTTGCTTTCCTAACTTGGCATGGATTATTTCCAAGCTGAATAACAAGTGGAATAAAGTGTAGAAATACTAGATCTTCTTGCCTCAATACAACCCCTCTCGTAAACCTTATTGGACAAATCGATGTAGGAAAAAGAGTAAAATTCCTTCTAATGACTTAGGGGTGTCTTCACACTTGTGTGATGGTGAAGACACAATGTCCATGCTTCCCAAAGATGGTTCAAGTCAAAGAGATTCGAAGGTTGTTTAGAAGCTCTCACATGATCCAGATGGCCGGGTGAGCACAAGCTTGATCCTTGGATGTCTTCTTCATACTTCACGGTTAGTCGGCTTCTGGAGATGGTCAGACTTGGACTCCAATTAGGCTTAGGGTCTGGCTGTATAGAGAATCCTATTGAGACCCAATCCCTTGTAAATGTGCGCTCCCGTACTTCTTTTGTACGGGCCAGGGCTTGTGGCCCATCATCCCTTCCCTTTTCTAGAATTTTCCTCCTAAAAACTAGCCCACCCCCTATATAGAAATGAAACAACCTAGCATGAAGCTTCTTCTTCAAGGCTTGATCTGGATATGGAGCTGAATATTGGAGAGATTATCAATCTAATCTTTAGTTGAATAAGGGATAGAAGAGGAGGTTTAGTGCTAAGAAACCAAAAAAGATGCTCGATCTAGTTTCCAACAATGGAGTAAAGGTGGATTGATGTTGTGAACCACAAAATTTGTCAAAACTTCTTGATACAACCAGAAGTTCAACACCAAGCTTGGATTCTAGGTGTCAAGGGTTTTGTCCCGAATAACTCAATAACAAGAAAGAAGAAAAAACTCTTCCGCATTATATTTCTCGTTCAGATCTAATCCTCATTAAAGTCTGGTTATGTCCCTTATATATGAAGAGCGTTAAGTCTGAAGTTTACTTATTACACAAGTGGCCCAAAGAACCAACATATACCTAAGTTGGACTCCCAAAGAAAGTATTAAATACTTAAGGGAAATAAAGAGAAAGAAAATAAAGACTTATTAGCTGAATGTCTTCATAAGGGATAGGGTCTTCCCTTCCTTGCTTTCCTAACTTGGCATGGATTATTTCCAAGCTGAATAACAAGTGGAATAAAGTGTAGAAATACTAGATCTTCTTGCCTCAATACAACCCCTCTCGTAAACCTTATTGGACAAATCGATGTAGGAAAAAGAGTAAAATTCCTTCTAATGACTTAGGGGTGTCTTCACACTTGTGTGATGGTGAAGACACAATGTCCATGCTTCCCAAAGATGGTTCAAGTCAAAGAGATTCGAAGGTTGTTTAGAAGCTCTCACATGATCCAGATGGCCGGGTGAGCACAAGCTTGATCCTTGGATGTCTTCTTCATACTTCACGGTTAGTCGGCTTCTGGAGATGGTCAGACTTGGACTCCAATTAGGCTTAGGGTCTGGCTGTATAGAGAATCCTATTGAGACCCAATCCCTTGTAAATGTGCGCTCCCGTACTTCTTTTGTACGGGCCAGGGCTTGTGGCCCATCATCCCTTCCCTTTTCTAGAATTTTCCTCCTAAAAACTAGCCCACCCCCTATATAGAAATGAAACAACCTAGCATGAAGCTTCTTCTTCAAGGCTTGATCTGGATATGGAGCTGAATATTGGAGAGATTATCAATCTAATCTTTAGTTGAATAAGGGATAGAAGAGGAGGTTTAGTGCTAAGAAACCTAAAAAGATGCTCGATCTAGTTTCCAACAATGGAGTAAAGGTGGATTGATGTTGTGAACCACAAAATTTGTCAAAACTTCTTGATACAACCAGAAGTTCAACACCAAGCTTGGATTCTAGGTGTCAAGGGTTTTGTCCCGAATAACTCAATAACAAGAAAGAAGAAAAAACTCTTCCGCATTATATTTCTCGTTCAGATCTAATCCTCATTAAAGTCTGGTTATGTCCCTTATATATGAAGAGCGTTAAGTCTGAAGTTTACTTATTACACAAATGGCCCAAAGAACCAACATATACCTAAGTTGGACTCCCAAAGAAAGTATTAAATACTTAAGGGAAATAAAGAGAAAGAAAATGAAGACTTATTAGCTGAATGTCTTCATAAGGGATAGGGTCTTCCCTTCCTTGCTTTCCTAACTTGGCATGGATTATTTCCAAGCTGAATAACAAGTGGAATAAAGTGTAGATATACTAGATCTTCTTGCCTCAATACAACCCCTCTCGTAAACCTTATCGGACAAACCGATGTAGTTAAAAGAGTAAAATTCCTTCTAATGACTTAGGGGTGTCTTCACACTTGTGTGATGGTGAAGACACAATGTCCATGCTTCCCATAGATGGTTCAAGTCAAAAAGATTCGAAGGTTGTTTAGAAGCTCTCACATGATCCAGATGGCCGGGTGAGCACAAGTTTGATCCTTGGATGTCTTCTTCATACTTCACGGTTAGTCGGGTTCTGGAGATGGTCAGATGTGGACTTCAATTAGGCTTAGGGTCTGACTGTATAGAGAATCCTATTGAGACCCAATCCCTTGTAAATGTGCGCTCCCGTCCTTCTTTTGTACGGGCCAGGGCTTGTGGCCCATCATCACTTCCCTTTTCTAGAATTTTCTTCCTCAAAACTAGCCCACACCCTATATAGAAACGAAACAACTTAGCATGAAGCTTCTTCTTCAAGGCATGATCTGAATATGGAGTTGAATATTGGAGAGATTCTCAATCTAATCATTAGCTGAATAAGGGATAGAAGTGGAGGTTTAGTGCTAAGAAACCAAAAAAGATGCTCGATCTAGTTTCCAACAATGGAGTAAAGGTGGATTGATGTTGTGAACCACAGGATTAGTGAAAGCTTCTTGATACAACTAGAAATTCAACACCAAACTAGGATTCTAGGTGTCAAGGGTTTTGTCCCGAATAACTCAATAACAAGAAAGAAGAAAAAACTCTTCCGCATTATATTTCTAGTTCAGATCTAATCCTCATTCCAGTCTGGTTATGTCCCTTACATATGAAGAGCCTTAAGTCTGAAGTTTACTTATTACACAAATGGCCCAAAGAACCAACATATACCTAAGTTGGACTCCCAAAGAAAGTATTAAATACTTAGGGAAATAAACAGAAAGAAAATGAAGATTTATTAGCTGAATGTCTTCATATGGGATAGGGTCATCCCTACCTTGCTTTCCTACCTTGGCATAGATTATTTCCAAGCTGAATAACAAGTGGAATAAAGTGTAGATATACTAGATTTTCTTGCCTTAATACAACCCCTCTGGTAAACCTTATCGGACAAATCGATGTAGGAAAAAGAGTAAAATTCCTTCTAATGACTTAGGGGTGTCTTCACACTTGTGTGATGGTGAAGACACAATGTCCATGCTTCCCAAAGATGGTTCAAGTCAAAGAGATTCGAAGGTTGTTTAGAAGCTCTCACATGATCCAGATGGCCGGGTGAGCACAAGCTTGATCCTTGGATGTCTTCTTCATACTTCACGGTTAGTCGGCTTCTGGAGATGGTCAGACGTGGACTCCAATTAGGCTTAGGGTCTGGCTGTATAGAGAATCCTATTGAGACCCAATCCCTTGTAAATGTGCGCTCTCGTCCTTCTTTTGTACGGGCCAGGGCTTGTGGCCCAGCATCACTTCCCTTTTCTAGAATTTTCTTCCTCAAAACTAGCCCACACCCAATATAGAAACGAAACAACTTAGCATGAAGCTTCTTCTTCAAGGCATGATCTGGATATGGAGTTGAATATTGGAGAGATTCTCAATCTAATCTTCAGCTGAATAAGGGATAGAAGAGGAGGTTTAGTGCTAAGAAACCAAAAAAGATGCTCGATCTAGTTTTCAACAATGGAGTAAAGGTGGATTGATGTTGTGAACCACAGGATTAGTGAAAGCTTCTTGATACAACCAGAAATTCAACACCAAACTAGGATTCTAGGTGTCAAGGGTTTTGTCCCGAATAACTCAATAACAAGAAAGAAGAAAAAACTCTTCCGCATTATATTTCTAGTTCAGATCTAATCCTCATTACAGTCTGGTTATGTCCCTTATATATGAAGAGCCTTAAGTCTGAAGTTTACTTATTACACAAATGGCCCAAAGAACCAACATATACCTAAGTTGGACTCCCAAAGAAAGTATTAAATACTTAGGGAAATAAACAGGAAGAAAATGAAGACTTATTAGCTGAATGTCTTCATAAGGGATAGGGTCTTACCTTCTTTGCTTTCATAACTTGGCATGGATTATTTCCAAGCTGAATAACAAGTGGAATAAAGTGTAGATATACTAGATCTTCTTGCCTCAATAAAACCCCTCTCGTAAACCTTATCGGTCAAATCGATGTAGGAAAAAGAGTAAAATTCCTTCTAATGACTTAGGGGTGTCTTCACACTTGTGTGATGGTGAAGACACAATGTCCATGCTTCCCAAAGCTGGTTCAAGTCAAAGAGATTCGAAGGTTGTTTAGAAGCTCTCACATGATCCAGATGGCCGGGTGAGCACAAGCTTGATCCTTGGATGTCTTCTTCATACTTCACGGTTAGTCGGGTTCTGTAGATGGTCAGACGTGGACTCCAATTAGGCTTAGGGTCTGGCTGTATAGAGAATCCTATTGGGACCCAATCCCTTGTAAATGTGCGCTCCCGTCCTTCTTTTGTACGGGCCAGGGCTTGTGGCCCATCATCCCTTCCCTTTTCTAGAATTTTCTTCCTCAAAACTAGCCCACTCCCTATATAGAAACGAAACAACCTAGCATTAAGTTTCTTCTTCAAGGCTTGATCTGGATATGGAGCTGAAAATTGGAAAGATTCTCAATCTAATCTTCAGCTGAATATGGGATAGAAGAAGAGGTTTAGTGCTAAGAAACCAAAAAAGATGCTCGATCTAGTTTCCAACAATGGAGTAAAGGTGGATTGATGTTGTGAACCACAAAATTTGTGAAAGCTTCTTGATACAACCAGAAGTTCAACACCAAGCTAGGATTCTAGGTGTCAAGGGTTTTGTCCCGAATAACTCAATAACAAGAAAGAAGAAAAAACTCTTCCGCATTATATTTCTCGTTCAGATCTAATCCTCATTAAAGTCTGGTTATGTCCCTTATATATGAAGAGCGTTAAGTCTGAAGTTTACTTATTACACAAATGGCCCAAAGAACCAACATATACCTAAGTTGGACTCCCAAAGAAAGTATTAAATACTTAAGGGAAATCAATAGAAAGAAAATGAAGACTTATTAGCTGAATGTCTTCATAAGGGATAGGGTCTTCCCTTCCTTGCTTTCCTAACTTGGCATGGATTATTTCCAAGCTGAATAACAAGTGGAATAAAGTGTAGATATACTAGATCTTCTTGCCTCAATACAACCCCTCTCGTAAACCTTATCGGACAAACCGATGTAGTTAAAAGAGTAAAATTCCTTCTAATGACTTAGGGGTGTCTTCACACTTGTGTGATGGTGAAGACACAATGTCCATGCTTCCCATAGATGGTTCAAGTCAAAGAGATTCGAAGGTTGTTTAGAAGCTCTCACATGATCCAGATGGCCGGGTGAGCAGAAGTTTGATCCTTGGATGTCTTCTTCATACTTCACGGTTAGTCGGGTTCTGGAGATGGTCAGATGTGGACTTCAATTAGGCTTATGGTCTGACTGTATAGAGAATCCTATTGAGACCCAATCCCTTGTAAATGTGCGCTCCCGTCCTTCTTTTGTACGGGCCAGGGCTTGTGGCCCATCATCACTTCCCTTTTCTAGATTTTTCTTCCTCAAAACTAGCCCACACCCTATATAGAAACGAAACAACTTAGCATGAAGCTTCTTCTTCAAGGCATGATCTGAATATGGAGTTGAATATTGGAGAGATTCTCAATCTAATCATTAGCTGAATAAGGGATAGAAGTGGAGGTTTAGTGCTAAGAAACCAAAAAAGATGCTCGATCTAGTTTCCAACAATGGAGTAAAGGTGGATTGATGTTGTGAACCACAGGATTAGTGAAAGCTTCTTGATACAACTAGAAATTTAACACCAAACTAGGATTCTAGGTGTCAAGGGTTTTGTCCCGAATAACTCAATAACAAGAAAGAAGAAAAAACTCTTCCGCATTATATTTCTAGTTCAGATCTAATCCTCATTCCAGTCTGGTTATGTCCCTTACATATGAAGAGCCTTAAGTCTGAAGTTTACTTATTACACAAATGGCCCAAAGAACCAACATATACCTAAGTTGGACTCCCAAAGAAAGTATTAAATACTTAGGGAAATAAACAGAAAGAAAATGAAGATTTATTAGCTGAATGTCTTCATATGGGATAGGGTCATCCCTACCTTGCTTTCCTACCTTGGCATAGATTATTTCCAAGCTGAATAACAAGTGGAATAAAGTGTAGATATACTAGATTTTCTTGCCTTAATACAACCCCTCTCGTAAACCTTATCGGACAAATCGATGTAGGAAAAAGAGTAAAATTCCTTCTAATGACTTAGGGGTGTCTTCACACTTGTGTGATGGTGAAGACACAATGTCCATGCTTCCCAAAGATGGTTCAAGTCAAAGAGATTCGAAGGTTGTTTAGAAGCTCTCACATGATCCAGATGGCCGGGTGAGCACAAGCTTGATCCTTGGATGTCTTCTTCATACTTCACGGTTAGTCGGCTTCTGGAGATGGTCAGACGTGGACTCCAATTAGGCTTAGGATCTGGCTGTATAGAGAATCCTATTGAGACCCAATCCCTTGTAAATGTGCGCTCTCGTCCTTCTTTTGTACGGGCCAGGGCTTGTGGCCCAGCATCACTTCCCTTTTCTAGAATTTTCTTCCTCAAAACTAGCCCACACCCAATATAGAAACGAAACAACTTAGCATGAAGCTTCTTCTTCAAGGCATGATCTGGATATGGAGTTGAATATTGGAGAGATTCTCAATCTAATCTTCAGCTGAATAAGGGATAGAAGAGGAGGTTTAGTGCTAAGAAACCAAAAAAGATGCTCGATCTAGTTTTCAACAATGGAGTAAAGGTGGATTGATGTTGTGAACCACAGGATTAGTGAAAGCTTCTTGATACAACCAGAAATTCAACACCAAACTAGGATTCTAGGTGTCAAGGGTTTTGTCCCGAATAACTCAATAACAAGAAAGAAGAAAAAACTCTTCCGCATTATATTTCTCGTTCAGATCTAATCCTCATTAAAGTCTGGTTATGTCCCTTATATATGAAGAGCGTTAAGTCTGAAGTTTACTTATTACACAAATGGCCCAAAGAACCAACATATACCTAAGTTGGACTCCCAAAGAAAGTATTAAATACTTAAGGGAAATCAATAGAAAGAAAATGAAGACTTATTAGCTGAATGTCTTCATAAGGGATAGGGTCTTCCCTTCCTTGCTTTCCTAACTTGGCATGGATTATTTCCAAGCTGAATAACAAGTGGAATAAAGTGTAGATATACTAGATCTTCTTGCCTCAATAAAACCCCTCTCGTAAACCTTATCGGTCAAATCGATGTAGGAAAAAGAGTAAAATTCTTTCTAATGACTTAGGGGTGTCTTCACACTTGTGTGATGGTGAAGACACAATGTCCATGCTTCCCAAAGCTGGTTCAAGTCAAAGAGATTCGAAGGTTGTTTAGAAGCTCTCACATGATCCAGATGGCCGGGTGAGCACAAGCTTGATCCTTGGATGTCTTCTTCATACTTCACGGTTAGTCGGGTTCTGTAGATGGTCAGACGTGGACTCCAATTAGGCTTAGGGTCTGGCTGTATAGAGAATCCTATTGGGACCCAATCCCTTGTAAATGTGCGCTCCCGTCCTTCTTTTGTACGGGCCAGGGCTTGTGGCCCATCATCCCTTCCCTTTTCTAGAATTTTCTTCCTCAAAACTAGCCCACTCCCTATATAGAAACGAAACAACCTAGCATTAAGTTTCTTCTTCAAGGCTTGATCTGGATATGGAGCTGAAAATTGGAAAGATTCTCAATCTAATCTTCAGCTGAATATGGGATAGAAGAAGAGGTTTAGTGCTAAGAAACCAAAAAAGATGCTCGATCTAGTTTCCAACAATGGAGTAAAGGTGGATTGATGTTGTGAACCACAAAATTTGTGAAAGCTTCTTGATACAACCAGAAGTTCAACACCAAGCTAGGATTCTAGGTGTCAAGGGTTTTGTCCCGAATAACTCAATAACAAGAAAGAAGAAAAAACTCTTCCGCATTATATTTCTAGTTCAGATCTAATCCTCATTACAGTCTGGTTATGTCCCTTATATATGAAGAGCCTTAAGTCTGAAGTTTACTTATTACACAAATGGCCCAAAGAACCAACATATACCTAAGTTGGACTCCCAAAGAAAGTATTAAATACTTAGGGAAATAAACAGAAAGAAAATGAAGATTTATTAGCTGAATGTCTTCATAAGGGATAGGGTCTTCCCTTCCTTGCTTTCCTAACTTGGCATGGATTATTTCCAAGCTGAATAACAAGTGGAATAAAGTGTAGATATACTAGATTTTCTTGCCTCAATACAACCCCTCGGGTAAACCTTATCAGACAAACCGATGTAGTTAAAAGAGTAAAATTCCTTCTAATGACTTAGGGGTGTCTTCACACTTGTGTGATGGTGAAGACACAATGTCCATGCTTCCCAAAGATGGTTCAAGTCAAAGAGATTCGAAGGTTGTTTAGAAGCTCTCACATGATCCAGATGGCCGGGTGAGCACAAGCTTGATCCTTGGATGTCTTCTTCATACTTCACGGTTAGTCGGGTTCTGGAGATGGTCAGATGTGGACTCCAATTAGGCTTAGGGTCTGGCTGTATAGAGAATCCTATTGAGACCCAATCCCTTGTAAATGTGCGCTCCGGTCCTTCTTTTGTACGGGCCAGGGCTTGTGGCCTATCATCCCTTCCCTTTTCTAGAATTTTCTTCCTCAAAACTAGCCCACTCCCTATATAGAAACGAAACAACCTAGCATTAAGTTTCTTCTTCAAGGCTTGATCTGGATATGGAGCTGAAAATTGGAAAGATTCTCAATCTAATCTTAAGCTGAATATGGGATAGAAGAAGAGGTTTAGTGCTAAGAAACCAAAAAAGATGCTCGATCTAGTTACCAACAATGGAGTAAAGGTGGATTTATTTTGTGAACCACAAAATTTGTGAAAGCTTCTTGATACAACCAGAAGTTCAACACCAAGCTAGGATTCTAGGTGTCAAGGGTTTTGTCCCGAATAACTCAATAACAAGAAAGAAGAAAAAACTCTTCCGCATTATATTTCTAGTTCAGATCTAATCCTCATTACAGTCTGGTTATGTCCCTTATATATGAAGAGCCTTAAGTCTGAAGTTTACTTATTACACAAATGGCCCAAAGAACCAACATATACCTAAGTTGGACTCCCAAAGAAAGTATTAAATACTTAGGGAAATAAACAGGAAGAAAATGAAGACTTATTAGCTGAATGTCTTCATAAGGGATAGGGTCTTACCTTCTTTGCTTTCCTAACTTGGCATGGATTATTTCCAAGCTGAATAACAAGTGGAATAAAGTGTAGATATACTAGATCTTCTTGCCTCAATAAAACCCCTCTCGTAAACCTTATCGGTCAAATCGATGTAGGAAAAAGAGTAAAATTCCTTCTAATGACTTAGGGGTGTCTTCACACTTGTGTGATGGTGAAGACACAATGTCCATGCTTCCCAAAGCTGGTTCAAGTCAAAGAGATTCGAAGGTTGTTTAGAAGCTCTCACATGATCCAGATGGCCGGGTGAGCACAAGCTTGATCCTTGGATGTCTTCTTCATACTTCACGGTTAGTCGGGTTCTGTAGATGGTCAGACGTGGACTCCAATTAGGCTTAGGGTCTGGCTGTATAGAGAATCCTATTGGGACCCAATCCCTTGTAAATGTGCGCTCCCGTCCTTCTTTTGTACGGGCCAGGGCTTGTGGCCCATCATCCCTTCCCTTTTCTAGAATTTTCTTCCTCAAAACTAGCCCACACCCTATATAGAAACGAAACAACTTAGCATGAAGCTTCTTCTTCAAGGCATGATCTGGATATGGAGTTGAATATTGCAGAGATTCTCAATCTAATCTTTAGCTAAATAATGGATAGAAGTGGAGGTTTAGTGCTAAGAAACCAAAAAAGATGCTCGATCTAGTTTCCAACAATGGAGTAAAGGTGGATTGATGTTGTGAACCACAGGATTAGTGAAAGCTTCTTGATACAACTAGAAATTCAACACCAAACTAGGATTCTAGGTGTCAAGGGTTTTGTCCCGAATAACTCAATAACAAGAAAGAAGAAAAAACTCTTCCGCATTATATTTCTAGTTCAGATCTAATCCTCATTACAGTCTGGTTATGTCCCTTATATATGAAGAGCCTTAAGTCTGAAGTTTACTTATTACACAAATGGCCCAAAGAACCAACATATACCTAAGTTGGACTCCCAAAGAAAGTATTAAATACTTAGGGAAATAAACAGAAAGAAAATGAAGATTTATTAGCTGAATGTCTTCATAAGGGATAGGGTCTTCCCTTCCTTGCTTTCCTAACTTGGCATGGATTATTTCCAAGCTGAATAACAAGTGGAATAAAGTGTAGATATACTAGATTTTCTTGCCTCAATACAACCCCTCGGGTAAACCTTATCAGACAAACCGATGTAGTTAAAAGAGTAAAATTCCTTCTAATGACTTAGGGGTGTCTTCACACTTGTGTGATGGTGAAGACACAATGTCCATGCTTCCCAAAGATGGTTCAAGTCAAAGAGATTCGAAGGTTGTTTAGAAGCTCTCACATGATCCAGATGGCCGGGTGAGCACAAGCTTGATCCTTGGATGTCTTCTTCATACTTCACGGTTAGTCGGGTTCTGGAGATGGTCAGATGTGGACTCCAATTAGGCTTAGGGTCTGGCTGTATAGAGAATCCTATTGAGACCCAATCCCTTGTAAATGTGCGCTCCGGTCCTTCTTTTGTACGGGCCAGGGCTTGTGGCCTATCATCCCTTCCCTTTTCTAGAATTTTCTTCCTCAAAACTAGCCCACTCCCTATATAGAAACGAAACAACCTAGCATTAAGTTTCTTCTTCAAGGCTTGATCTGGATATGGAGCTGAAAATTGGAAAGATTCTCAATCTAATCTTAAGCTGAATATGGGATAGAAGAAGAGGTTTAGTGCTAAGAAACCAAAAAAGATGCTCGATCTAGTTACCAACAATGGAGTAAAGGTGGATTTATTTTGTGAACCACAAAATTTGTGAAAGCTTCTTGATACAACCAGAAGTTCAACACCAAGCTAGGATTCTAGGTGTCAAGGGTTTTGTCCCGAATAACTCAATAACAAGAAAGAAGAAAAAACTCTTCCGCATTATATTTCTAGTTCAGATCTAATCCTCATTACAGTCTGGTTATGTCCCTTATATATGAAGAGCCTTAAGTCTGAAGTTTACTTATTACACAAATGGCCCAAAGAACCAACATATACCTAAGTTGGACTCCCAAAGAAAGTATTAAATACTTAGGGAAATAAACAGGAAGAAAATGAAGACTTATTAGCTGAATGTCTTCATAAGGGATAGGGTCTTACCTTCTTTGCTTTCCTAACTTGGCATGGATTATTTCCAAGCTGAATAACAAGTGGAATAAAGTGTAGATATACTAGATCTTCTTGCCTCAATAAAACCCCTCTCGTAAACCTTATCGGTCAAATCGATGTAGGAAAAAGAGTAAAATTCCTTCTAATGACTTAGGGGTGTCTTCACACTTGTGTGATGGTGAAGACACAATGTCCATGCTTCCCAAAGCTGGTTCAAGTCAAAGAGATTCGAAGGTTGTTTAGAAGCTCTCACATGATCCAGATGGCCGGGTGAGCACAAGCTTGATCCTTGGATGTCTTCTTCATACTTCACGGTTAGTCGGGTTCTGTAGATGGTCAGACGTGGACTCCAATTAGGCTTAGGGTCTGGCTGTATAGAGAATCCTATTGGGACCCAATCCCTTGTAAATGTGCGCTCCCGTCCTTCTTTTGTACGGGCCAGGGCTTGTGGCCCATCATCCCTTCCCTTTTCTAGAATTTTCTTCCTCAAAACTAGCCCACACCCTATATAGAAACGAAACAACTTAGCATGAAGCTTCTTCTTCAAGGCATGATCTGGATATGGAGTTGAATATTGCAGAGATTCTCAATCTAATCTTTAGCTAAATAATGGATAGAAGTGGAGGTTTAGTGCTAAGAAACCAAAAAAGATGCTCGATCTAGTTTCCAACAATGGAGTAAAGGTGGATTGATGTTGTGAACCACAGGATTAGTGAAAGCTTCTTGATACAACTAGAAATTCAACACCAAACTAGGATTCTAGGTGTCAAGGGTTTTGTCCCGAATAACTCAATAACAAGAAAGAAGAAAAAACTCTTCCGCATTATATTTCTAGTTCAGATCTAATCCTCATTACAGTCTGGTTATGTCCCTTATATATGAAGAGCCTTAAGTCTGAAGTTTACTTATTACACAAATGGCCCAAAGAACC
This sequence comes from Cardamine chenopodiifolia, assembly GCA_963922655.1. NCBI lineage: Eukaryota > Viridiplantae > Streptophyta > Magnoliopsida > Brassicales > Brassicaceae > Cardamine > Cardamine chenopodiifolia. The sequence continues at coordinate 6,880,345 of OZ000486.1, read as the reverse complement.
AACATATACCTAAGTTGAACTCCCAAAAAAGTATTAAATACTTAGGGAAATAAACAGAAAGAAAATGAAGATTTATTAGCTGAATGTCTTCATAAGGGATAGGGTCTTCCCTTCCTTGCTTTCCTAACTTGGCATGGATTATTTCCAAGCTGAATAACAAGTGGAATAAAGTGTAGATATACTAGATTTCTTGCCTCAATACAACCCCTCGGGTAAACCTTATCGGACAAACCGATGTAGTTAAAAGAGTAAAATTCCTTCTAATGACTTAGGGGTGTCTTCACACTTGTGTGATGGTGAAGACACAATGTCCATGCTTCCCAAAGATGGTTCAAGTCAAAGAGATTCGAAGGTTGTTTAGAAGCTCTCACATGATCCAGATGGCCGGGTGAGCAAGAGCTTGATCCTTGGATGTCTTCTTCATACTTCACGGTTAGTCGGCTTCTGGAGATGGTCAGATGTGGACTCCAATTAGGCTTAGGGTCTGACTGTATAGAGAATCCTATTGAGACCCAATCCCTTGTAAATGTGCACTCATGTCCTTCTTTTGTACGGGCCAGGGCTTGTGGCCCATCATCACTTCCCTTTTCTAGAATTTTCTTCCTCAAAACTAGCCCACACCCTATATAGAAACGAAACAACTTAGCATGAAGCTTCTTCTTCAACGCATGATCTGGATATGGAGTTGAATATTGGAGAGATTCTCAATCTAATCTTTAGCTGAATAAGGGATAGAAGTGGAGGTTTAGTGCTAAGAAACCAAAAAAGATGCTCGATCTAGTTTCCAACAATGGAGTAAAGGTGGATTGATGTTGTGAACCACAGGATTAGTGAAAGCTTCTTGATACAACTAGAAATTCAACACCAAACTAGGATTCTAGGTGTCAAGGGTTTTGTCCCGAATAACTCAATAACAAGAAAGAAGAAAAAATTCTTCCGCATTATATTTCTTGTTCAGATCTAATCCTCATTACAGTCTGGTTATGTCCCTTATATATGAAGAGCCTTAAGTCTGAAGTTTACTTATTACACAAATGGCCCAAAGAACCAACATATACCTAAGTTGAACTCCCAAAAAAGTATTAAATACTTAGGGAAATAAACAGAAAGAAAATGAAGATTTATTAGCTGAATGTCTTCATAAGGGATAGGGTCTTCCCTTCCATGCTTTCCTAACTTGGCATGGATTACTTCAAAGCTGAATAACAAGTGGAATAAAGTGTAGATATACTAGATTTATTGCCTCAATACAACCTCTTGGGTAAACCTTATCGGACAAACCGATGTAGTTAAAAGAGTAAAATTCCTTCTAATGACTTAGAGGTGTCTTCACACTTGTGTGATGGTGAAGACACAATGTCCATGCTTCCCAAAGCTGGTTCAAGTCAAAGAGATTTGAAGGTTGTTTAGAAGCTCTCACATGATCTAGATGGCCGGGTGAGCAAGAGTTTGATCCTTGGATGTCTTCTTCATACTTCACGGTTAGTCGGGTTCTGGAGATGGTCATATGTGGACTCCAATTAGGCTTAGGATCTGACTGTATAGAGAATCCTATTGAGATCCAATCCCATGTAAATGTGCACTCCTGTCCTTCTTTTGTACGGGCCAGGGCTTGTGGCCCATCATCACTTCCCTTTTCTAGAATTTTCTTCCTCAAAACTAGCCCACACCCTATATAGAAACGAAACAACTTAGCATGAAGCTTCTTCTTCAAGGCATGATCTGGATATGGAGTTGAATATTGGAGAGATTCTCAATCTAATCTTTAGCTGAATAAGGGATAGAAGAGGAGGTTTAGTGCTAAGAAACCAAAAAAGATGCTCGATCTAGTTTCCAACAATGGAGTAAAGGTGGATTGATGTTGTCAACCACAGGATTAGTGAAAGCTTCTTGATACAACTAGAAATTCAACACCAAACTAGGATTCTAGGTGTCAATGGTTTTGTCCCGAATAACTCAATAACAAGAAAGAAGAAAAAACTCTTCCGCATTATATTTCTAGTTCAGATCTAATCCTCATTACAGTCTGGTTATGTCCCTTATATATGAAGAGCCTTAAGTCTAAAGTTTACTTATTACACAAATGGCCCAAAGAACCAACATATACTTAAGTTGGACTCCCAAAGAAAGTATTAAATACTTACGGAAATAAACAGAAAGAAAATGAAGACTTATTAACTTGGCATGGATTATTTCCAGCTGAATAACAAGTGGAATAAAGTGTAGATATACTAGATTTCTTGCCTCCATACAACCCCTCTCGTAAACCTTATCGGACAAACCGATGTAGGAAAAAGAGTAAAATTCCTTCTAATGACTTAGGGGTGTCTTCACACTTGTATGATAGTGAAGACACAATGTCCGTGCTTCCCAAAGCTGGTTCAAATCAAAGAGTTTCGAAGGTTATTTAGAAGCTCTCACATGATCCAGATGGCCGGGTGAGCACAAGCTTGATCCTTGGATGTCTTCTTCATACTTCACGGTTAGTCGGCTTCTGGGGATGGTCAGACGTCGACTCCAATTAGGCTTAGGGTCTGGCTGTATAGAGAATCCTATTGAGACCCAATCCCTTGTAAATGTGCGCTCCCGTCCTTCTTTTGTACGGGCCAGGGCTTGTGGTCCATCATAACTTCCCTTTTCTAGAATTTTCTTCCTCAAAACTAGCCCACACCCTATATAGAAACGAAACAACTTAGCATGAAGCTTCTTCTTCAAGGCATGATCTGAATATGGAGTTGAATATTGGAGAGATTCTCAATCTAATCTTCAGCTGAATAAGGGATAGAAGAGGAGGTTTAGTGCTAAGAAACCAAAAAAGATGCTCGATCTAGTTTCCAACAATGGAGTAAAGGTGGATTGATGTTGTGAACCACAAAATTTGTGAAAGCTTCTTGATACAACCAGAAGTTCAACACCAAGCTAGGATTCTAGGTGTCAAGGGTTTTGTCCCGAATAACTCAATAACAAGAAAGAAGAAAAAACTCTTCCGCATTATATTTCTAGTTCAGATCTAATCTTCATTCCAGTCTGGTTATGTCCCTTATATATGACGAGCCTTAAGTCTGAAGTTTACTTATTACACAAATGGCCCAAAGAACCAACATATACCTAAGTTGGACTCCCAAAGAAAGTATTAAATGCTTAGGGAAATAAACAGAAAGAAAATGAAGATTTATTAGCTGAATGTCTTCATATGGGATAGGGTCTTCCGTACCTTGCTTTCCTACTTTGGCATAGATTATTTCCAAGCTGAATAACAAGTGGAATAAAGTGTAGATATACTAGATTTTCTTGCCTTAATACAACCCCTCTCGTAAACCTTATCGGACAAATCGATGTAGGAAAAAGAGTAAAATTCTTTCTAATGACTTAGGGGTGTCTTCACACTTGTGTGATGGTGAAGACACAATGTCCATGCTTCCCAAAGATGGTTCAAGTCAAAGAGATTCGAAGGTTGTTTAGAAGCTCTCACATGATCCAGATGGCCGGGTGAGCACAAGCTTGATCCTTGGATGTCTTCTTCATACTTCACGGTTAGTCGGCTTCTGGAGATGGTCAGACGTGGACTCCAATTAGGCTTAGGATCTGGCTGTATAGAGAATCCTATTGAGACCCAATCCCTTGTAAATGTGCGCTCCCGTCCTTCTTTTGTACGGGCCAGGGCTTGTGGCCCATCATCACTTCCCTTTTCTAGAATTTTCTTCCTCAAAACTAGCCCACACCCAATATAGAAACGAAACAACTTAGCATGAAGCTTCTTCTTCAAGGCATGATCTGGATATGGAGTTGAATATTGGAGAGATTCTCAATCTAATCTACAACTGAATAAGGGATAGAAGAGGAGGTTTAGTGCTAAGAAACCCAAAAAGATGCTCGATCTAGTTTCCAACAATGGAGTAAAGGTGGATTAATGTTGTGAACCACAGGATTAGTGAAAGCTTCTTGATACAACCAGAAATTCAACACCAAACTAGGATTCTAGGTGTCAAGGGTTTTGTCCCGAATAACTCAATAACAAGAAAGAAGAAAAAACTCTTCCGCATTATATTTCTAGTTCAGATCTAATCCTCATTCCAGTCTGGTTATGTCCCTTATATATGATGAGCCTTAAGTCTGAAGTTTACTTATTACACAAATGGCCCAAAGAACCAACATATACCTAAGTTGGACTCCCAAAGAAAGTATTAAATACTTAGGGAAATAAATAGAAATTAATTGAAGACTTATTAGCTGAATGTCTTCATAAGGGATAGGGTCTTCCCTTCTTTGCTTTCCTAACTTGGCATGGATTATTTCCAAGCTGAATAACAAGTGGAATAAAGTGTAGATATACTAGATCTTCTTGCCTCAATACAACCCCTCTCGTAAACCTTATCGGACAAATCGATGTAGGAAAAAGAGTAAAATTCCTTCTAATGACTTAGGGGTGTCTTCACACTTGTGTGATAGTGAAGACACAATGTCCATGCTTCCCAAAGCTGGTTCAAGTCGAAGAGATTCGAAGGTTGTTTAGAAGCTCTCACATGATCCAGATTGCCGGGTGAGCACAAGCTTGATCCTTGGATGTCTTCTTCATACTTCACGGTTAGTCGGCTTCTGGAGATGGTCAGACGTGGACTCCAATTAGGCTTAGGGTCTGGCTGTATAGAGAATCCTATTGAGACCCAATCCCTTGTAAATGTGCGCTCCCGTCCTTCTTTTGTACGGGCCAGGGCCTGTGGCCCATCATCACTTCTCTTTTCTAGAATTTTCTTCCTCAAAACTAGCCCACACCCAATATAGAAACGAAACAACTTAGCATGAAGCTTCTTCTTCAAGGCATGATCTGGATATGGAGTTGAATATTGGAGAGATTCTCAATCTAATCTTCAGCTGAATAAGGGATAGAAGAGGAGGTTTAGTGCTAAGAAACCAAAAATGATGCTCGATCTAGTTTCCAACAATGGAGTAAAGGTGGATTGAAGTTGTGAACCACAAGATTAGTGAAAGCTTCTTGATACAACCAGAAATTCAACACCAAACTAGGATTCTAGGTGTCAAGGGTTTTGTCCCGAATAACTAAATAACAAGAAAGAAGAAAAAACTCTTCCGCATTATATTTCTAGTTCAGATCTAATCTTCATTACAGTTTGGTTATGTCCCTTATATATGACGAGCCTTAAGTCTGAAGTTTACTTATTACACAAATGGCCCAAAGAACCAACATATACCTAAGTTGGACTCCCAAAGAAAGTATTAAATACTTAGGGAAATAAACAGAAAGAAATTGAAGACTTATTAGCTGAATGTCTTCATAAGGGATAGGGTCTTCCCTTCTTTGCTTTCCTCACTTGGCATGGATTATTTCCAAGCTGAATAACAAGTGGAATAAAGTGTAGATATACTAGATCTTCTTGCCTCAATACAACCCCTCTCGTAAACCTTATCGGACAAATCGATGTAGGAAAAAGAGTAAAATTCCTTCTAATGACTTAGGGGTGTCTTCACACTTGTGTGATGGTGAAGACACAATATCCATGCTTCCCAAAGCTGGTTCAAGTCAAAGAGATTCGAAGGTTGTTTAGAAGCTCTCACATGATCCAGATGGCCGGGTGAGCACAAGCTTGATCCTTGGATGTCTTCTTCATACTTCACGGTTAGTCGGGTTCTGGAGATGGTCAAATGTGGACTCCAATTAGGCTTAGGGTCTGGCTGTATAGAGAATCCTATTGAGACCCAATCCCTTGTAAATGTGCGCTATCGTCCTTCTTTTGTACGGGCCAGGGCTTGTGGCCCATCATCCCTTCCCTTTTCTAGAATTTTCTTCCTCAAAACTAGCCCACTCCCTATATAGAAACGAAACAACCTAGCATTAAATTTCTTCTTCAAGGCTTGATCTGGATATGGAGCTGAAAATTGGAAAGATTCTCAATCTAATCTTCAGCTGAATATGGGATAGAAGAAGAGGTTTAGTGCTAAGAAACCAAAAAAGATGCTCGATCTAGTTTCCAACAATGGAGTAAAGGTGGATTGATGTTGTGAACCACAAAATTTGTGAAAGCTTCTTGATACAACCAGAAGTTCAACACCAAGCTAGGATTCTAGGTGTCAAGGGTTTTGTCCCGAATAACTCAATAACAAAAAAGAAGAAAAAACTCTTCCGCATTATATTTCTAGTTCAGATCTAATCCTCATTACAGTCTGGTTATGTCCCTTATATATGAAGAGCCTTAAGTCTGAAGTTTACTTATTACACAAATGGCCCAAAGAACCAACATATACCTAAGTTGGACTCCCAAAGAAAGTATTAAATACTTAGGGAAATAAACAGAAAGAAATTGAAGACTTATTAGCTGAATGTCTTCATAAGGGATAGGGTCTTCCCTTCCTTGCTTTCCTAACTTGGCATGGATTATTTCCAAGCTGAATAACAAGTGGAATAAAGTGTAGATATACTAGATTTTCTTGCCTCAATACAACCCCTCTCGTAAACCTTATCGGACAAATCGATGTAGGAAAAAGAGTAAAATTCCTTCTAATGACTTAGGGGTGTCTTCACACTTGTGTGATGGTGAAGACACAATGTCCATGCTTCCCAAAGCTGGTTCATGTCAAAGAGATTCGAAGGTTGTTTAGAAGCTCTCACATAATCTAGATGGCCGGGTGAGCACAAGCTTGATCCTTGGATGTCTTCTTCATACTTCACGGTTAGACGGCTTCTAGAGATGGTCAGACGTGGACTCCAATTAGGCTTAGGGTCTGGCGGTATATAGAATCCTATTACCCAATCCCTTGTAAATGTGCCCTCCCGTACTTATTTTGTACGGGCCAGGGCTTGTGGCCCATCATCCCTTCCCTTTTCTAGAATTTTCTTCCTCAAAACTAGCCCACTCCCTATATAGAAACGAAACAACCTAGCATTAAGTTTCTTCTTCAAGGCTTGATCTGGATATGGAGCTGAAAATTGGAAAGATTCTCAATCTAATCTTAAGCTGAATATGGGATAGAAGAAGAGGTTTAGTGCTAAGAAACCAAAAAAGATGCTCGATCTAGTTTCCAACAATGGAGTAACGGTGGATTTATTTTGTGAACCACAAAATTTGTGAAAGCTTCTTGATACAACCAGAAGTTCAACACCAAGCTAGGATTCTAGGTGTCAAGGGTTTTGTCCCGAATAACTCAATAACAAGAAAGAAGAAAAAACTCTTCCGCATTATATTTCTAGGTCATATCTAATCCTCATTACAGTCTGGTTATGTCCCTTATATATGAAGAGCCTTAAGTCTGAAGTTTACTTATTACACAAATGGCCCAAAGAATCAACATATACCTAAGTTGGACTCCCAAAGAAAGTATTAAATACTTAGGGAAATAAACAGAAAGAAAATGAAGATTTATTAGCTGAATGTCTTCATAAGGGATAGGGTCTTCCCTTCCTTGCTTTCCTAACTTGGCATGGATTATTTCCAAGCTGAATAACAAGTGGAATAAAGTGTAGATATACTAGATTTTCTTGCCTCAATACAACCCCTCTCGTAAACCTTATCGGACAAATCGATGTAGGAAAAAGAGTAAAATTCCTTCTAATGACTTAGGGGTGTCTTCACATTTGTGTGATGGTGAAGACACAATGTCCATGCTTCCCAAAGCTGGTTCAAGTCAAAGAGATTGGAAGGTTGTTTAGAAGCTCTCACATGATCCAGATGGCCGGGTGAGCACAAGCTTGATCCTTGGATGTCTTCTTCATACTTCACGGTTAGTCAGGTTCTGGAGATGGTCAGATGTGGACTCCAATTAGGCTTAGGGTCTGGCTGTATAGAGAATCCTATTGAGATCCAATCCCTTGTAAATGTGCGCTCCCATCCTTCTTTTGTACGGGCCAGGGCTTGTGGCCCATCATCCCTTCCCTTTTCTAGAATTTTCTTCCTCAAAACTAGCCCACTCCCTATATAGAAACGAAACAACCTAGCATTAAGTTTCTTCTTCAAGGCTTGATCTGGATATGGAGCTGAAAATTGGAAAGATTCTCAATCTAATCTTCAGCTGAATATGGGATAGAAGAAGAGGTTTAGTGCTAAGAAACCAAAAAAGATGCTCGATCTAGTTACCAACAATGGAGTAAAGGTGGATTTATTTTGTGAACCACAAAATTTGTGAAAGCTTCTTGATACAACCAGAGGTTCAACACCAAGCTAGGATTCTAGGTGTCAAGGGTTTTGTCCCGAATAACTCAATAACAAGAAAGAAGAAAAAACTCTTCCGCATTATATTTCTAGTTCAGATCTAATCCTCATTACAGTCTGGTTATGTCCCTTATATATGAAGAGCCTTAAGTCTGAAGTTTACTTATTACACAAATGGCCCAAAGAACCAACATATACCTAAGTTGGACTCCCAAAGAAAGTATTAAATACTTAGGGAAATAAACAGAAAGAAAATGAAGATTTATTAGTTGAATGTCTTCATAAGGGATAGGGTCTTCCCTTCCTTGCTTTCCTAACTTGGCATGGATTATTTTCAAGCTGAATAACAAGTGGAATAAAGTGTAGATATACTAGATTTTCTTGCCTCAATACAACCCCTCTCGTAAACCTTATCGGACAAATCGATGTAGGAAAAAGAGTAAAATTCCTTCTAATGACTTAGGGGTGTCTTCACATTTGTGTGATGGTGAAGACACAATGTCCATGCTTCCCAAAGCTGGTTCAAGTCAAAGAGATTCGAAGGTTGTTTATAAGCTCTCACATGATCCAGATGGCCGGGTGAGCACAAGCTTTATCCTTGGATGTCTTCTTCATACTTCACGGTTAGTCGGGTTCTGGAGATGGTCAGATGTGGACTCCAATTAGGCCTAGGGTCTGACTGTATAGAGAATCCTATTGAGATCCAATCCCTTGTAAATGTGCGCTCCCGTCCTTCTTTTGTACGGGCCAGGGCTTGTGGCCCATCATCACTTCCCTTTTCTAGAATTTTCTTCCTCAAAACTAGCCCACACCCTATATAGAAACGAAACAACTTAGCATGAAGCTTCTTCTTCAAGGCATGATCTGGATATGGAGTTGAATATTGGAGAGATTCTCAATCTAATCTTTAGCTGAATAAGGGATAGAAGTGGAGGTTTAGTGCTAAGAAACCAAAAAAGATGCTCGATCTAGTTTCCAACAATGGAGTAAAGGTGGATTGATGTTGTGAACCACAGGATTAGTGAAAGCTTCTTGATACAACCTGAAATTCAACACCAAACTAGGATTCTAGGTGTCAAGGGTTTTGTCCCGAATAACTCAATAACAAGAAAGAAGAAAAAACTCTTCCGCATTATATTTCTAGTTCAGATCTAATCCTCATTCCAGTCTGGTTATGTCCCTTATATATGAAGAGCCTTAAGTCTGAAGTTTACTTATTACACAAATGGCCCAAAGAACCAACATATACCTAAGTTGGACTCCCAAAGAAAGTATTAAATACTTAGGGAAATAAACAGAAAGAAAATGAAGATTTATTAGCTGAATGTCTTCATAAGGGATAGGGTCTTCCCTTCCTCGCTTTCCTAACTTGGCATGGATTATTTCCAAGCTGAATAACAAGTGGAATAAAGTGTAGATATACTAGATTTTCTTGCCTCAATACAACCCCTCTCGTAAACCTTATCGGACAAATCGATGTAGGAAAAAGAGTAAAATTCCTTCTAATGACTTAGGGGTGTCTTCACACTTGTGTGATGGTGAAGACACAATGTCCATGCTTCCCAAAGCTGGTTCAAGTCAAAGAGATTTGAAGGTTGTTTAGAAGCTCTCACATGATCCAGATGGCCGGGTGAGCACAAGCTTGATCCTTGGTTGTCTTCTTCATACTTCACGGTTAGTCGGGTTCTGGAGATGGTCAGATGTGGACTCCAATTAGGCTTAGGGTCTGGCTGTATAGAGAATCCTATTGAGACCCAATCCCTTGTAAATGTGCGCTCCGGTCCTTCTTTTGTACGGGCCAGGGCTTGTGGCCTATCATCCCTTCCCTTTTCTAGAATTTTCTTCCTCAAAACTAGCCCACTCCCTATATAGAAACGAAACAACCTAGCATTAAGTTTCTTCTTCAAGGCTTGATCTGGATATGGAGCTGAAAATTGGAAAGATTCTCAATCTAATCTTAAGCTGAATATGGGATAGAAGAAGAGGTTTAGTGCTAAGAAACCAAAAAAGATGCTCGATCTAGTTACCAACAATGGAGTAAAGGTGGATTTATTTTGTGAACCACAAAATTTGTGAAAGCTTCTTGATACAACCAGAAGTTCAACACCAAGCTAGGATTCTAGGTGTCAAGGGTTTTGTCCCGAATAACTCAATAACAAGAAAGAAGAAAAAACTCTTCCGCATTATATTTCTAGTTCAGATCTAATCCTCATTACAGTCTGGTTATGTCCCTTATATATGAAGAGCCTTAAGTCTGAAGTTTACTTATTACACAAATGGCCCAAAGAACCAACATATACCTAAGTTGGACTCCCAAAGAAAGTATTAAATACTTAGGGAAATAAACAGAAAGAAAATGAAGATTTATTAGCTGAATGTCTTCATAAGGGATAGGGTCTTCCCTTCTTTGCTTTCCTAACTTGGCATGGATTATTTCCAAGCTGAATAACAAGTGGAATAAAGTGTAGATATACTAGATTTTCTTGCCTCAATACAACCCCTCTCGTAAACCTTATCGGACAAATCGATGTAGGAAAAAGAGTAAAATTCCTTCTAATGACTTAGGGGTGTCTTCACATTTGTGTGATGGTGAAGACACAATGTCCATGCTTCCCAAAGCTGGTTCAAGTCAAAGAGATTCGAAGGTTGTTTAGAAGCTCTCACATGATCCAGATGGCCGGGTGAGCACAAGCTTGATCCTTGGATGTCTTCTTCATACTTCACGGTTAGTCAGGTTCTGGAGATGGTCAGATGTGGACTCCAATTAGGCTTAGGGTCTGGCTGTATAGAGAATCCTATTGAGACCCAATCCCTTGTAAATGTGCGCTCCCGTCCTTCTTTTGTACGGGCCAGGGCTTGTGGCCCATCATCCCTTCCCTTTTCTAGAATTTTCTTCCTCAAAACTAGCCCACTCCCTATATAGAAACGAAACAACCTAGCATTAAGTTTCTTCTTCAAGGCTTGATCTGGATATGGAGCTGAAAATTGGAAAGATTCTCAATCTAATCTTAAGCTGAATATGGGATAGAAGAAGAGGTTTAGTGCTAAGAAACCAAAAAAGATGCTCGATCTAGTTACCAACAATGGAGTAAAGGTGGATTTATTTTGTGAACCACAAAATTTGTGAAAGCTTCTTGATACAACCAGAAGTTCAACACCAAGCTAGGATTCTAGGTGTCAAGGGTTTTGTCCCGAATAACTCAATAACAAGAAAGAAGAAAAAACTCTTCCGCATTATATTTCTAGTTCAGATCTAATCCTCATTACAGTCTGGTTATGTCCCTTATATATGAAGAGCCTTAAGTCTGAAGTATACTTATTACACAAATGGCCCAAAGAACCAACATATACCTAAGTTGGACTCCCAAAGAAAGTATTAAATACTTAGGGAAATAAACAGAAAGAAAATGAAGATTTATTAGCTGAATGTCTTCATAAGGGATAGGGTCTTCCCTTCCTTGCTTTCCTAACTTGGCATGGATTATTTCCAAGCTGAATAACAAGTGGAATAAAGTGTAGATATACTAGATTTTCTTGCCTCAATACAACCCCTCTCGTAAACCTTATCGGACAAATCGATGTAGGAAAAAGAGTAAAATTCCTTCTAATGACTTAGGGGTGTCTTCACATTTGTGTGATGGTGAAGACACAATGTCCATGCTTCCCAAAGCTGGTTCAAGTCAAAGAGATTCGAAGGTTGTTTAGAAGCTCTCACATGATCCAGATGGCCGGGTGAGCACAAGCTTGATCCTTGGATGTCTTCTTCATACTTCACGGTTAGTCAGGTTCTGGAGATGGTCAGATGTGGACTCCAATTAGGCTTAGGGTCTGGCTGTATAGAGAATCCTATTGAGACCGAATCCCTTGTAAATGTGCGCTCCCGTCCTTCTTTTGTACGGGCCAGGGCTTGTGGCCCATCATCACTTCCCTTTTCTAGAATTTTCTTCCTCAAAACTAGCCCACACCCTATATAGAAACGAAACAACTTAGCATGAAGCTTCTTCTTCAAGGCATGATCTGGATATGGAGTTGAATATTGGAGAGATTCTCAATCTAATCTTTAGCTGAATAAGGGATAGAAGTGGAGGTTTAGTGCTAAGAAAACAAAAAAGATGCTCGATCTAGTTTCCAACAATGGAGTAAAGGTGGATTGATGTTGTGAACCACAGGATTAGTGAAAGCTTCTTGATACAACCTGAAATTCAACACCAAACTAGGATTCTAGGTGTCAAGGGTTTTGTCCCGAATAACTCAATAACAAGAAAGAAGAAAAAACTCTTCCGCATTATATTTCTAGTTCAGATCTAATCCTCATTCCAGTCTGGTTATGTCCCTTATATATGAAGAGCCTTAAGTCTGAAGTTTACTTATTACACAAATGGCCCAAAGAACCAACATATACCTAAGTTGGACTCCCAAAGAAAGTATTAAATACTTAGGGAAATAAACAGAAAGAAAATGAAGATTTATTAGCTGAATGTCTTCATAAGGGATAGGGTCTTCCCTTCCTCGCTTTCCTAACTTGGCATGGATTATTTCCAAGCTGAATAACAAGTGGAATAAAGTGTAGATATACTAGATTTTCTTGCCTCAATACAACCCCTCTCGTAAACCTTATCGGACAAATCGATGTAGGAAAAAGAGTAAAATTCCTTCTAATGACTTAGGGGTGTCTTCACACTTGTGTGATGGTGAAGACACAATGTCCATGCTTCCCAAAGCTGGTTCAAGTCAAAGAGATTTGAAGGTTGTTTAGAAGCTCTCACATGATCCAGATGGCCGGGTGAGCACAAGCTTGATCCTTGGTTGTCTTCTTCATACTTCACGGTTAGTCGGGTTCTGGAGATGGTCAGATGTGGACTCCAATTAGGCTTAGGGTCTGGCTGTATAGAGAATCCTATTGAGACCCAATCCCTTGTAAATGTGCGCTCCGGTCCTTCTTTTGTACGGGCCAGGGCTTGTGGCCCATCATCCCTTCCCTTTTCTAGAATTTTCTTCCTCAAAACTAGCCCACTCCCTATATAGAAACGAAACAACCTAGCATTAAGTTTCTTCTTCAAGGCTTGATCTGGATATGGAGCTGAAAATTGGAAAGATTCTCAATCTAATCTTAAGCTGAATATGGGATAGAAGAAGAGGTTTAGTGCTAAGAAACCAAAAAAGATGCTCGATCTAGTTACCAACAATGGAGTAAAGGTGGATTTATTTTGTGAACCACAAAATTTGTGAAAGCTTCTTGATACAACCAGAAGTTCAACACCAAGCTAGGATTCTAGGTGTCAAGGGTTTTGTCCCGAATAACTCAATAACAAGAAAGAAGAAAAAACTCTTCCGCATTATATTTCTAGTTCAGATCTAATCCTCATTACAGTCTGGTTATGTCCCTTATATATGAAGAGCCTTAAGTCTGAAGTTTACTTATTACACAAATGGCCCAAAGAACCAACATATACCTAAGTTGGACTCCCAAAGAAAGTATTAAATACTTAGGGAAATAAACAGAAAGAAAATGAAGATTTATTAGCTGAATGTCTTCATAAGGGATAGGGTCTTCCCTTCCTTGCTTTCCTAACTTGGCATGGATTATTTCCAAGCTGAATAACAAGTGGAATAAAGTGTAGATATACTAGATTTTCTTGCCTCAATACAACCCCTCTCGTAAACCTTATCGGACAAATCGATGTAGGAAAAAGAGTAAAATTCCTTCTAATGACTTAGGGGTGTCTTCACATTTGTGTGATGGTGAAGACACAATGTCCATGCTTCCCAAAGCTGGTTCAAGTCAAAGAGATTCGAAGGTTGTTTAGAAGCTCTCACATGATCCAGATGGCCGGGTGAGCACAAGCTTAATCCTTGGATGTCTTCTTCATACTTCACGGTTAGTCAGGTTCTGGAGATGGTCAGATGTGGACTCCAATTAGGCTTAGGGTCTGGCTGTATAGAGAATCCTATTGAGACCCAATCCCTTGTAAATGTGCGCTCCCGTCCTTCTTTTGTACGGGCCAGGGCTTGTGGCCCATCATCACTTCCCTTTTCTAGAATTTTCTTCCTCAAAACTAGCCCACACCCTATCTAGAAACGAAACAACTTAGCATGAAGCTTCTTCTTCAAGGCATGATCTGGATATGGAGTTGAATATTGGAGAGATTCTCAATCTAATCTTTAGCTGAATAAGGGATAGAAGTGGAGGTTTAGTGCTAAGAAACCAAAAAAGATGCTCGATCTAGTTTCCAACAATGGAGTAAAGGTGGATTGATGTTGTGAACCACAGGATTAGTGAAAGCTTCTTGATACAACCTGAAATTCAACACCAAACTAGGATTCTAGGTGTCAAGGGTTTTGTCCCGAATAACTCAATAACAAGAAAGAAGAAAAAACTCTTCCGCATTATATTTCTAGTTCAGATCTAATCCTCATTCCAGTCTGGTTATGTCCCTTATATATGAAGAGCCTTAAGTCTGAAGTTTACTTATTATACAAATGGCCCAAAGAACCAACATATACCTAAGTTGGACTCCCAAAGAAAGTATTAAATACTTAGGGAAATAAACAGAAAGAAAATGAAGATTTATTAGCTGAATGTCTTCATAAGGGGTAGGGTCTTCCCTTCCTCGCTTTCCTAACTTGGCATGGATTATTTCCAAGCTGAATAACAAGTGGAATAAAGTGTAGATATACTAGATTTTCTTGCCTCAATACAACCCCTCTCGTAAACCTTATCGGACAAATCGATGTAGGAAAAAGAGTAAAATTCCTTCTAATGACTTAGGGGTGTCTTCACACTTGTGTGATGGTGAAGACACAATGTCCATGCTTCCCAAAGCTGGTTCAAGTCAAAGAGATTTGAAGGTTGTTTAGAAGCTCTCACATGATCCAGATGGTCGGGTGAGCACAAGCTTGATCCTTGGTTGTCTTCTTCATACTTCACGGTTAGTCGGGTTCTGGAGATGGTCAGATGTGGACTCCAATTAGGCTTAGGGTCTGGCTGTATAGAGAATCCTATTGAGACCCAATCCCTTGTAAATGTGCGCTCCGGTCCTTCTTTTGTACGGGCCAGGGCTTGTGGCCCATCATCCCTTCCCTTTTCTAGAATTTTCTTCCTCAAAACTAGCCCACTCCCTATATAGAAACGAAACAACCTAGCATTAAGTTTCTTCTTCAAGGCTTGATCTGGATATGGAGCTGAAAATTGGAAAGATTCTCAATCTAATCTTAAGCTGAATATGGGATAGAAGAAGAGGTTTAGTGCTAAGAAACCAAAAAAGATGCTCGATCTAGTTACCAACAATGGAGTAAAGGTGGATTTATTTTGTGAACCACAAAATTTGTTAAAGCTTCTTGATACAACCAGAAGTTCAACACCAAGCTAGGATTCTAGGTGTCAAGGGTTTTGTCCCGAATAACTCAATAACAAGAAAGAAGAAAAAACTCTTCCGCATTATATTTCTAGTTCAGATCTAATCCTCATTACAGTCTGGTTATGTCCCTTATATATGAAGAGCCTTAAGTCTGAAGTTTACTTATTACACAAATGGCCCAAAGAACCAACATATACCTAAGTTGGACTCCCAAAGAAAGTATTAAATACTTAGGGAAATAAACAGAAAGAAAATGAAGATTTATTAGCTGAATGTCTTCATAAGGGATAGGGTCTTCCCTTCCTTGCTTTCCTAACTTGGCATGGATTATTTCCAAGCTGAATAACAAGTGGAATAAAGTGTAGATATACTAGATTTTCTTGCCTCAATACAACCCCTCTCGTAAACCTTATCGGACAAATCGATGTAGGAAAAAGAGTAAAATTCCTTCTAATGACTTAGGGGTGTCTTCACATTTGTGTGATGGTGAAGACACAATGTCCATGCTTCCCAAAGCTGGTTCAAGTCAAAGAGATTCGAAGGTTGTTTAGAAGCTCTCACATGATCCAGATGGCCGTGTGAGCACAAGCTTGATCCTTGGATGTCTTCTTCATACTTCACGGTTAGTCAGGTTCTGGAGATGGTCAGATGTGGACTCCAATTAGGCTTAGGGTCTGGCTGTATAGAGAATCCTATTGAGACCCAATCCCTTGTAAATGTGCGCTCCCGTCCTTCTTTTGTACGGGCCAGGGCTTGTGGCCCATCATCCCTTCCCTTTTCTAGAATTTTCTTCCTCAAAACTATCCCACTCCCTATATAGAAACGAAACAACCTAGCATTAAGTTTCTTCTTCAAGGCTTGATCTGGATATGGAGCTGAAAATTGGAAAGATTCTCAATCTAATCTTAAGCTGAATATGGGATAGAAGAAGAGGTTTAGTGCTAAGAAACCAAAAAAGATGCTCGATCTAGTTTCCAACAATGGAGTAAAGGTGGATTTATTTTGTGAACCACAAAATTTGTGAAAGCTTCTTGATACAACCAGAAGTTCAACACCAAGCTAGGATTCTAGGTGTCAAGGGTTTTGTCCCGAATAACTCAATAACAAGAAAGAAGAAAAAACTCTTCCGCATTATATTTCTAGTTCAGATCTAATCCTCATTACAGTCTGGTTATGTCCCTTATATATGAAGAGCCTTAAGTCTGAAGTTTACTTATTACACAAATGGCCCAAAGAACCAACATATACCTAAGTTGGACTCCCAAAGAAAGTATTAAATACTTAGGGAAATAAACAGAAAGAAAATGAAGATTTATTAGCTGAATGTCTTCATAAGGGATAGGGTCTTCCCTTCCTTGCTTTCCTAACTTGGCATGGATTATTTCCAAGCTGAATAACAAGTGGAATAAAGTGTAGATATACTAGATTTTCTTGCCTCAATACAACCCCTCTCGTAAACCTTATCGGACAAATCGATGTAGGAAAAAGAGTAAAATTCCTTCTAATGACTTAGGGGTGTCTTCACATTTGTGTGATGGTGAAGACACAATGTCCATGCTTCCCAAAGCTGGTTCAAGTCAAAGAGATTCGAAGGTTGTTTAGAAGCTCTCACATGATCCAGATGGCCGGGTGAGCACAAGCTTGATCCTTGGATGTCTTCTTCATACTTCACGGTTAGTCAGGTTCTGGAGATGGTCAGATGTGGACTCCAATTAGGCTTAGGGTCTGGCTGTATAGAGAATCCTATTGAGACCCAATCCCTTGTAAATGTGCGCTCCGGTCCTTCTTTTGTACGGGCCAGGGCTTGTGGCCCATCATCCCTTCCCTTTTCTAGAATTTTCTTCCTCAAAACTAGCCCACTCCCTATATAGAAACGAAACAACCTAGCATTAAGTTTCTTCTTCAAGGCTTGATCTGGATATGGAGTTGAATATTGGAGAGATTCTCAATCTAATCTTCAGCTCAAAAAGGGATAGAGGAGGAGGTTTAGTGCTAAGAAACCAAAAAAGATGCTCGATCTAGTTTCCAACAATGGAGTAAAGGTGGATTTATTTTGTGAACCACAAAATTTGTGAAAGCTTCTTGATACAACAAGAAGTTCAACACCAAGCTAGGATTCTAGGTGTCAAGGGTTTTGTCCCGAATAACTCAATAACAAGAAAGAAGAAAAAACTCTTCCGCATTATATTTCTAGTTCAGATCTAATCCTCATTACAGTCTGGTTATGTCCCTTATATATGAAGAGCCTTAAGTCTGAAGTTTACTTATTACACAAATGGCCCAAAGAACCAACATATACCTAAGTTGGACTCCCAAAGAAAGTATTAAATACTTAGGGAAATAAACAGAAAGAAAATGAAGATTTATTAGCTGAATGTCTTCATAAGGGATAGGGTCTTCCCTTCCTTGCTTTCCTAACTTGGCATGGATTATTTCCAAGCTGAATAACAAGTGGAATAAAGTGTAGATATACTAGATTTTCTTGCCTCAATACAACCCCTCTCGTAAACCTTATCGGACAAATCGATGTAGGAAAAAGAGTAAAATTCCTTCTAATGACTTAGGGGTGTCTTCACATTTGTGTGATGGTGAAGACACAATGTCCATGCTTCCCAAAGCTGGTTCAAGTCAAAGAGATTCGAAGGTTGTTTAGAAGCTCTCACATGATCCAGATGGCCGGGTGAGCACAAGCTTGATCCTTGGATGTCTTCTTCATACTTCACGGTTAGTCAGGTTCTGGAGATGGTCAGATGTGGACTCCAATTAGGCTTAGGGTCTGGCTGTATAGAGAATCCTATTGAGACCCAATCCCTTGTAAATGTGCGCTCCCGTCCTTCTTTTGTACGGGCCAGGGCTTGTGGCCCATCATCACTTCCCTTTTCTAGAATTTTCTTCCTCAAAACTAGCCCACACCCTATATAGAAACGAAACAACTTAGCATGAAGCTTCTTCTTCAAGGCATGTTCTGGATATGGAGTTGAATATTGGAGAGATTCTCAATCTAATCTTTAGCTGAATAAGGGATAGAAGTGGAGGTTTAGTGCTAAGAAACCAAAAAAGATGCTCGATCTAGTTTCCAACAATGGAGTAAAGGTGGATTGATGTTGTGAACCACAGGATTAGTGAAAGCTTCTTGATACAACCTGAAATTCAACACCAAACTAAGATTCTAGGTGTCAAGGGTTTTGTCCCGAATAACTCAATAACAAGAAAGAAGAAAAAACTCTTCCGCATTATATTTCTAGTTCAGATCTAATCCTCATTCCAGTCTGGTTATGTCCCTTATATATGAAGAGCCTTAAGTCTGAAGTTTACTTATTATACAAATGGCCCAAAGAACCAACATATACCTAAGTTGGACTCCCAAAGAAAGTATTAAATACTTAGGGAAATAAACAGAAAGAAAATGAAGATTTATTAGCTGAATGTCTTCATAAGGGGTAGGGTCTTCCCTTCCTCGCTTTCCTAACTTGGCATGGATTATTTCCAAGCTGAATAACAAGTGGAATAAAGTGTAGATATACTAGATTTTCTTGCCTCAATACAACCCCTCTCGTAAACCTTATCGGACAAATCGATGTAGGAAAAAGAGTAAAATTCCTTCTAATGACTTAGGGGTGTCTTCACACTTGTGTGATGGTGAAGACACAATGTCCATGCTTCCCAAAGCTGGTTCAAGTCAAAGAGATTTGAAGGTTGTTTAGAAGCTCTCACATGATCCAGATGGTCGGGTGAGCACAAGCTTGATCCTTGGTTGTTTTCTTCATACTTCACGGTTAGTCGGGTTCTGGAGATGGTCAGATGTGGACTCCAATTAGGCTTAGGGTCTGGCTGTATAGAGAATCCTATTGAGACCCAATCCCTTGTAAATGTGCGCTCCGGTCCTTCTTTTGTACGGGCCAGGGCTTGTGGCCCATCATCCCTTCCCTTTTCTAGAATTTTCTTCCTCAAAACTAGCCCACTCCCTATATAGAAACGAAACAACCTAGCATTAAGTTTCTTCTTCAAGGCTTGATCTGGATATGGAGCTGAAAATTGGAAAGATTCTCAATCTAATCTTAAGCTGAATATGGGATAGAAGAAGAGGTTTAGTGCTAAGAAACCAAAAAAGATGCTCGATCTAGTTACCAACAATGGAGTAAAGGTGGATTTATTTTGTGAACCACAAAATTTGTTAAAGCTTCTTGATACAACCAGAAGTTCAACACCAAGCTAGGATTCTAGGTGTCAAGGGTTTTGTCCCGAATAACTCAATAACAAGAAAGAAGAAAAAACTCTTCCGCATTATATTTCTAGTTCAGATCTAATCCTCATTACAGTCTGGTTATGTCCCTTATATATGAAGAGCCTTAAGTCTGAAGTTTACTTATTACACAAATGGCCCAAAGAACCAACATATACCTAAGTTGGACTCCCAAAGAAAGTATTAAATACTTAGGGAAATAAACAGAAAGAAAATGAAGATTTATTAGCTGAATGTCTTCATAAGGGATAGGGTCTTCCCTTCCTTGCTTTCCTAACTTGGCATGGATTATTTCCAAGCTGAATAACAAGTGGAATAAAGTGTAGATATACTAGATTTTCTTGCCTCAATACAACCCCTCTCGTAAACCTTATCGGACAAATCGATGTAGGAAAAAGAGTAAAATTCCTTCTAATGACTTAGGGGTGTCTTCACATTTGTGTGATGGTGAAGACACAATGTCCATGCTTCCCAAAGCTGGTTCAAGTCAAAGAGATTCGAAGGTTGTTTAGAAGCTCTCACATGATCCAGATGGCCGGGTGAGCACAAGCTTGATCCTTGGATGTCTTCTTCATACTTCACGGTTAGTCAGGTTCTGGAGATGGTCAGATGTGGACTCCAATTAGGCTTAGGGTCTGGCTGTATAGAGAATCCTATTGAGACCCAATCCCTTGTAAATGTGCGCTCCCGTCCTTCTTTTGTACGGGCCAGGGCTTGTGGCCCATCATCCCTTCCCTTTTCTAGAATTTTCTTCCTCAAAACTAGCCCACTCCCTATATAGAAACGAAACAACCTAGCATTAAGTTTCTTCTTCAAGGCTTGATCTGGATATGGAGCTGAAAATTGGAAAGATTCTCAATCTAATCTTAAGCTGAATATGGGATAGAAGAAGAGGTTTAGTGCTAAGAAAACAAAAAAGATGCTCGATCTAGTTTCCAACAATGGAGTAAAGGTGGATTTATTTTGTGAACCACAAAATTTGTGAAAGCTTCTTGATACAACCAGAAGTTCAACACCAAGCTAGGATTCTAGGTGTCAAGGGTTTTGTCCCGAATAACTCAATAACAAGAAAGAAGAAAAAACTCTTCCGCATTATATTTCTAGTTCAGATCTAATCCTCATTACAGTCTGGTTATGTCCCTTATATATGAAGAGCCTTAAGTCTGAAGTTTACTTATTACACAAATGGCCCAAAGAACCAACATATACCTAAGTTGGACTCCCAAAGAAAGTATTAAATACTTAGGGAAATAAACAGAAAGAAAATGAAGATTTATTAGCTGAATGTCTTCATAAAGGATAGGGTCTTCCCTTCCTTGCTTTCCTAACTTGGCATGGATTATTTCCAAGCTGAATAACAAGTGGAATAAAGTGTAGATATACTAGATTTTCTTGCCTCAATACAACCCCTCTCGTAAACCTTATCGGACAAATCGATGTAGGAAAAAGAGTAAAATTCCTTCTAATGACTTAGGGGTGTCTTCACATTTGTGTGATGGTGAAGACACAATGTCCATGCTTCCCAAAGCTGGTTCAAGTCAAAGAGATTCGAAGGTTGTTTAGAAGCTCTCACATGATCCAGATGGCCGGGTGAGCACAAGCTTGATCCTTGGATGTCTTCTTCATACTTCACGGTTAGTCAGGTTCTGGAGATGGTCAGATGTGGACTCCAATTAGGCTTAGGGTCTGGCTGTATAGAGAATCCTATTGAGACCCAATCCCTTGTAAATGTGCGCTCCCGTCCTTCTTTTGTACGGGCCAGGGCTTGTGGCCCATCATCCCTTCCCTTTTCTAGAATTTTCTTCCTCAAAACTAGCCCACTCCCTATATAGAAACGAAACAACCTAGCATTAAGTTTCTTCTTCAAGGCTTGATCTGGATATGGAGCTGAAAATTGGAAAGATTCTCAATCTAATCTTCAGCTTAATATGGGATAGAAGAAGAGGTTTAGTGCTAAGAAACCAAAAAAGATGCTCGATCTAGTTTCCAACAATGGAGTAAAGGTGGATTGATGTTGTGAACCACAAAATTTGTGAAAGCTTCTTGATACAACCAGAAGTTCAACACCAAGCTAGGATTCTAGGTGTCAAGGGTTTTGTCCCGAATAACTCAATAACAAGAAAGAAGAAAAAACTCTTCCGCATTATATTTCTAGTTCAGATCTAATCCTCATTACATTCTGGTTATGTCCCTTATATATGAAGAGCCTTAAGTCTGAAGTTTACTTATTACACAAATGGCCCAAAGAACCAACATATACCTAAGTTGGACTCCCAAAGAAAGTATTAAATACTTAGGGAAATAAACAGAAAGAAAATGAAGATTTATTAGCTGAATGTCTTCATAAGGGATAGGGTCTTCCCTTCCTTGCTTTCCTAACTTGGCATGGATTATTTCCAAGCTGAATAACAAGTGGAATAAAGTGTAGATATACTAGATTTCTTGCCTCAATACAACCCCTCGGATAAACCTTATCGGACAAACCGATGAAGTTAAAAGAGTAAAATTCCTTCTAATGACTTAGGGGTGTCTTCACACTTGTGTGATGGTGAAGACACAATGTCCATGCTTCCCAAAGCTGGTTCAAGTCAAAGAGATTCGAAGGTTGTTTAGAAGCTCTCACATGATCCAGATGGCCGGGTGAGCACAAGCTTGATTATTGGATGTCTTCTTCATACTTCACGGTTAGTCGGGTTTTGGAGATGGTCAGATGTGGACTCCAATTAGGCTTAGGGTCTGACTGTATAGAGAATTCTATTGAGATCCAATCCCTTGTAAATGTGCGCTCCCGTCCTTCTTTTGTACGGGCCAGGGCTTGTGGCCCATCATCACTTCCCTTTTCTAGAATTTTCTTCCTCAAAACTAGCCCACACCCTATATAGAAACGAAACAACTTAGCATGAAGCTTCTTCTTCAAGGCATGATCTGGATATGGAGTTGAATATTGGAGAGATTCTCAATCTAATCTTTAGCTGAATAAGGGATAGAAGTGGAGGTTTAGTGCTAAGAAACCAAAAAAGATGCTCGATCTAGTTTCCAACAATGGAGTAAAGGTGGATTGATGTTGTGAACCACAGGATTAGTGAAAGCTTCTTGATACAACCAGAAATTCAACACCAAACTAGGATTCTAGGTGTCAAGGGTTTTGTCCCGAATAACTCAATAACAAGAAAGAAGAAAAAACTCTTCCGCATTATATTTCTAGTTCAGATCTAATCCTCATTACAGTCTGGTTATGTCCCTTATATATGAAGAGCCTTAATTCTGAAGTTTACTTATTACACAAATGGCCCAAAGAACCAACATATACCTAAGTTGGACTCCCAAAGAAAGTATTAAATACTTAGGGAAATAAATAGAAAGAAAATGAAGACTTATTAGCTTAATGTCTTCATAAGGGATAGGGTCTTCCCTTCTTTGCTTTCCTAACTTGGCATGGATTATTTCTAAGCTGAATAACAAGTGGAATAAATTGTTGATATACTAGATCTTCTTGCCTCAATACAACCCCTCTCGTAAACCTTATCGGACAAATCGATGTAGGAAAAAGAGTAAAATTCCTTCTAATGACTTAGGGGTGTCTTCACACTTGTGTGATGGTGAAGACACAATGTCCATGCTTCCCAAAGCTGGTTCAAGTCAAAGAGATTCGAAGGTTGTTTAGAAGCTCTCACATAATCTAGATGGCCGGGTGAGCACAAGCTTGATCCTTGGATGTTTTCTTCATACTTCACGGTTAGACGGCTTCTAGAGATGGTCAGACGTGGACTCCAATTAGGCTTAGGGTCCGGCGGTATATAGAATCCTATTACCCAATCCCTTGTAAATGTGCCCTCCCGTACTTATTTTGTACGGGCCAGGGCTTGTGGCCCATCATCCCTTCCCTTTTCTAGAATTTTCTTCCTTAAAACTAGCCCACTCCCTATATAGAAACGAAACAACTTAGCATGAAGCTTCTTCTTCAAGGCATGATCTGGATATGGAGCTGAATATTGGAGAGATTCTCAATCTAATCTTCAGCTGAATAAGGGATAGAAGAGGAGGTTTAGTGCTAAGAAACCAAAAAAGATGTTCGATCTAGTTTCCAACAATGGAGTAAAGGTGGATTGATGTTGTGAACCACAAGATTTGTGAAAACTTCTTGATACAACCAGAAGTTCAAAACCAAGCTTGGATTCTAGGTGTCAGGAGTTTTGTCCCAAATAACTCAATAACAAGAAAGAAGAAAAAACTCTTCCGCATTATATTTCTCGTTCAGATCTAATCCTCATTAGAGTCTGGTTATGTCCCTTATATATGAAGAGTCTTAAGTCTGAAGTTTACTTATTACACAAATGGCCCAAAGAACCAACATATACCTAAGTTGGACTCCCAAAGAAAGTATTAAATACTTAGGGAAATAAACAGAAAGAAAATGAAGATTTATTAGCTGAATGTCTTCATAAGGGATAGGGTCTTCCCTTCCTTGCTTTCCTAACTTGGCATGGATTATTTCCAAGCTGAATAACAAGTGGAATAAAGTGTAGATATACTAGATCTTCTTGCCTCAATACAACCCCTCTCGTAAACCTTATCGGACAAACCGATGTAGGAAAAAGAGTAAAATTCCTTCTAATGACTTAGGGGTGTCTTCACACTTGTGTGATGGTGAAGACACAATGTCCATGCTTCCCAAAACTGGTTCAAGTCAAAGAGATTCGAAGGTTGTTTAAAAGCTCTCACATGATCACAATGGCCGGGTGAGCACGAGCTTGATCCTTGGATGTCTTCTTCATACTTCACGGTTAGTCGGCTTCTGGAGTTGGTCAGACGTGGACTCCAATTAGGCTTAGGGTCTGGCGGTATAGAGAATCCTATTGAGACCCAATCCCTTGTAAATGTGCGCTCCCGTACTTCTTTTGTACGGGCCAGGGCTTGTGGCCCATCATCCCTTCCCTTTTCTAGAATTTTCCTCCTCAAAACTAGCCCACCCCCTATATAGAAACGAAACAACCTAGCAGGAAGCTTCTTCTTCAAGGTATGATCTGGATATGGAGCTGAATATTGAAGAGATTCTCAATCCAATCTTTAGCTCAATAAGGGATAGAAGAGGAGGTTTAGTGCTAAGAAACCAAAAAAGATGCTCGATCTAGTTTCCAACAATGGAGTAAAGGTGGATTGATGTTGTGAACCACAAAATTTGTGAAAACTTCGTGATACAACCAGAAGTTCAACACCAAGCTTGGATTCTAGGTGTCAAGGGTTTTGTCCCGACTAACTCAATAACAAGAAAGAAGAAAAAACTTTTCCGCATTACATTTCTCGTTCAGATCTAATCCTCATTAAAGTCTGGTTATGTCCCTTATATATGAAGAGCGTTAAGTCTGAAGTTTACTTATTACACAATTGGCCCAAAGAACCAACATATACCTAAGTTGGACTCCCAAAGAAAGTATTAAATACTTAGGGAAATAAATAGAAAGAAAATGAAGACTTATTAGCTTAATGTCTTCATAAGGGATAGGGTCTTCCCTTCCTTGCTTTCCTAACTTGGCATGGATTATTTCCAAGCTGAATAACAAGTGGAATAAATTGTTGATATACTAGATCTTCTTGCCTCAATACAACCCCTTTCGTAAACCTTATCGGACAAATCGATGTAGGAAAAAGAGTAAAATTCCTTCTAATGACTTAGGGGTGTCTTCACACTTGTGTGATGGTGAAGACACAATGTCCATGCTTCCCAAAGCTGTTTCAAGTCAAAGAGATTCGAAGGTTGTTTAGAAGCTCTCACATGATCCAGATGGCCGGGTGAGCACAAGCTTGATCCTTGGATGTCTTCTTCATACTTCACGGTTAGTCGGGTTCTAGAGATGGTCAGATGTGGACTCCAATTAGGCTTAAGGTCTGGCTGTATAGAGAATCCTATTGAGACCCAATCCCTTGTAAATGTGCGCTCCCGTCCTTCTTTTGTACGGGCCAGGGCTTGTGGCCCATCATCACTTCCCTTTTCTAGAATTTTCTTCCTCAAAACTAGCCCACACCCTATATAGAAACGAAACAACTTAGCATAAAGCTTCTTCTTCAAGGCATGATCTGGATATGGAGTTGAATATTGGAGAGATTCTCAATCTAATCTTTAGCTGAATAAGGGATAGATTTCCAACAATGGAGTAAAGGTGGATTGATGTTATGAACCACGGGATTAGTGAAAGCTTCTTGATACAACTAGAAATTCAACACCAAACTAGGATTCTAGGTGTCAAGGGTTTTGTCCCGAATAACTCAATAACAAGAAAGAAGAAAAAATTCTTCCGCATTATATTTCTAGTTCAGATCTAATCCTCATTACAGTATGGTTATGTCCCTTATATATGAAGAGCCTTAAGTCTGAAGTTTACTTATTACACAAATGGCCCAAAGAACCAACATATACCTAAGTTGGACTCCCAAAGAAAGTATTAAATACTTAGGGAAATAAACAGAAAGATAATGAAGATTTATTAGCTGAATGTCTTCATAAGGGATAGGGTCTTCCCTTCCTTGCTTTCCTAACTTGGCATAGATTATTTCCAAGCTGAATAACAAGTGGAATAAAGTGTAGATATACTAGATTTCTTGCCTCAATACAATCCCTCTGGTGAACCTTATCGGACAAACCGATGTAGTTAAAAGAGTAAAATTTTTTCTAATGACTTAGGAGTGTCTTCACACTTGTGTGATGGTGAAGACACAATGTCCATGCTTCCCAAAGCTGGTTCAAGTCAAAGAGATTCGAAGGTTGTTTAGAAGCTCTCACATGATCCAGATGGCCGGGTGAGCACAAGCTTGATCCTTGGATGTCTTCTTCATACTTCACGGTTAGTCGGCTTCTCGAGATGGTCAGACGTCGACTCCAATTAGGCTTAGGGTCTGGCTGTATAGAGAATCCTATTGAGACCCAATCCCTTGTAAATGTGCGCTCCCGTCCTTCTTTTGTACGGGCCAGGGCTTGTGGCCAATCATCCCTTCCCTTTGCTAGAATTTTCGTCCTCAAAACTAGCCCACCCCCTATATAGAAACGAAACAACCTAGCATGAAGCTTCTTCTTCAAGGCTTGATCTGGATATGGAGGTTAATATTGGAGAGATTATCAATCTAATCTTTAGTTGAACAAGGGATAGAAGAGGAGGTTTAGTGCTAAGAAACCAAAAAAGATGCTCGATCTAGTTTCCAACAATGGAGTAAAGGTGGATTGATGTTGTGAACCACAAAATTTGTGAAAACTTCTTGATACAACCAGAAGTTCAACACCAAGCTTGGATTCTAAGTGGCAAGAGTTTTGTCCCGAATAACTCAATAACAAGAAAGAAGAAAAAACTCTTCCGCATTATATTTCTCGTTCAGATCTAATCCTCATTACAGTCTGGTTATGTCCCATATATATGAAGAGCCTTAAGTCTGAAGTTTACTTATTACACAAATAGCCCAAAGAACCAACATATACCTAAGTTGGACTCCCAAAGAAAGTATTAAATACTTAGGGAAATAAACAGAAAGAAAATGAAGATTTATTAGCTGAATGTCTTCATAAGGGATAGGGTCTTCCCTTCCTTGCTTTCCTAACTTGGCATGGATTATTTCCAAGCTGAATAACAAGTGGAATAAAGTGTAGATATACTAGATCTTCTTGCCTCAATACAACCCCTCTCGTAAACCTTATCGGACAAACCGATGTAGGAAAAAGAGTAAAATTCCTTCTAATGACTTAGGGGTGTCTTCACACTTGTGTGATGGTGAAGACACAATGTCCATGCTTCCCAAAACTGGTTCAAATCAAAGAGATTCGAAGGTTGTTTAAAAGCTCTCACATGATCACAATGGCCGGGTGAGCACGAGCTTGATCCTTGGATGTCTTCTTCATACTTCACGGTTAGTCGGCTTCTGGAGTTGGTCAGACGTGGACTCCAATTAGGCTTAGGGTCTGGCGGTATAGAGAATCCTATTGAGACCCAATCCCTTGTAAATGTGCGCTCCCGTACTTCTTTTGTACGGGCCAGGGCTTGTGGCCCATCATCCCTTCCCTTTTCTAGAATTTTCCTCCTCAAAACTAGCCCACCCCCTATATAGAAACGAAACAACCTAGCAGGAAGCTTCTTCTTCAAGGTATGATCTGGATATGGAGCTGAATATTGAAGAGATTCTCAATCCAATCTTTAGCTCAATAAGGGATAGAAGAGGAGGTTTAGTGCTAAGAAACCAAAAAAGATGCTCGATCTAGTTTCCAACAATGGAGTAAAGGTGGATTGATGTTGTGAACCACAAAATTTGTGAAAACTTCGTGATACAACCAGAAGTTCAACACCAAGCTTGGATTCTAGGTGTCAAGGGTTTTGTCCCGACTAACTCAATAACAAGAAAGAAGAAAAAACTCTTCCGCATTACATTTCTCGTTCAGATCTAATCCTCATTAAAGTCTGGTTATGTCCCTTATATATGAAGAGCGTTAAGTCTGAAGTTTACTTATTACACAAATGGCCCAAACAACCAACATATACCTAAGTTGGACTCCCAAAGAAAGTATTAAATACTTAGGGAAATAAATAGAAAGAAAATGAAGAGTTATTAGCTGAATGTCTTCATAAGGGATAGGGTCTTCCCTTCCTTGCTTTCCTAACTTGGCATGGATTATTTCCAAGCTGAATAACAAGTGGAATAAATTGTTGATATACTAGATCTTCTTGCCTCAATACAACCCCTCTCGTAAACCTTATCGGACAAATCGATGTAGGAAAAAGAGTAAAATTCCTTCTAATGACTTAGGGGTGTCTTCACACTTGTGTGATGGTGAAGACACAATGTCCATGCTTCCCAAAACTGGTTCAAGTCAAAGAGATTCGAAGGTTGTTTAAAAGCTCTCACATGATCACAATGGCCGGGTGAGCACGAGCTTGATCCTTGATGTCTTCTTCATACTTCACGGTTAGTCGGCTTCTGGAGTTGGTCAGACGTGGACTCCAATTAGGCTTAGGGTCTGGCGGTATAGAGAATCCTATTGAGACCCAATCCCTTGTAAATGTGCGCTCCCGTACTTCTTTTGTACGGGCCAGGGCTTGTGGCCCATCATCCCTTCCCTTTTCTAGAATTTTCCTTCTCAAAACTAGCCCACCCCCTATATAGAAATGAAACAACCTAGCAGGAAGCTTCTTCTTCAAGGTATGATCTGGATATGGAGCTGAATATTGAAGAGATTCTCAATCTAATCTTTAGCTCAATAAGGGATAGAAGAGGAGGTTTAGTGCTAAGAAACCAAAAAAGATGCTCGATCTAGTTTCCAACAATGGAGTAAAGGTGGATTGATGTTGTGAACCACAAAATTTGTGAAAACTTCGTGATACAACCAGAAGTTCAACACCAAGCTTGGATTCTAGGTGTCAAGGGTTTTGTCCCGAATAACTCAATAACAAGAAAGAAGAAAAAAATCTTCCGCATTACATTTCTCGTTCAGATCTAATCCTCATTAAAGTCTGGTTATGTCCCTTATATATGAAGAGCGTTAAGTCTGAAGTTTACTTATTACACAATTGGCCCAAAGAACCAACATATACCTAAGTTGTTCTCCCAAAGAAAGTATTAAATACTTAGGGAAATAAATAGAAAGAAAATGAAGACTTATTAGCTTAATGTCTTCATAAGGGATAGGGTCTTCCCTTCCTTGCTTTCCTAACTTGGCATGGATTATTTCCAAGCTGAATAACAAGTGGAATAAAGTGTAGATATACTAGATCTTCTTGCCTCAATACAACCCCTCTCGTAAACCTTATCGGACAAATCGATGTAGGAAAAAGAGTAAAATTCCTTCTAATGACTTAGGGGTGTCTTCACACTTGTGTGATGGTGAAGACACAATGTCCATGCTTCCCAAAGCTGGTTCAAGTCAAAGAGATTCGAAGGTTGTTTAGAAGCTCTCACATGATCCAGATGGCCGGGTGAGCACAAGCTTGATCCTTGGATGTCTTCTTCATACTTCACGGTTAGTCGGGTTCTAGAGATGGTCAGATGTGGACTCCAATTAGGCTTAAGGTCTGGCTGTATAGAGAATCCTATTGAGACCCAATCCCTTGTAAATGTGCGCTCCCGTCCTTCTTTTGTACGGGCCAGGGGTTGTGGCCCATCATCACTTCCCTTTTCTAGAATTTTCTTCCTCAAAACTAGCCCACACCCTATATAGAAACGAAACAACTTAGCATGAAGCTTCTTCTTCAAGGCATGATCTGGATCTGGAGTTGAATATTGGAGAGATTCTCAATCTAATCTTTAGCTAAATAAGGGATAGATTTCCAACAATGGAGTAAAGGTGGATTGATGTTGTGAACCACGGGATTAGTGAAAGCTTCTTGATACAACTAGAAATTCTACACCAAACTAGGATTCTAGGTGTCAAGGGTTTTGTCCCGAATAACTCAATAACAAGAAAGAAGAAAAAATTCTTCCGCATTATATTTCTAGTTCAGATCTAATCCTCATTACAGTATGGTTATGTCCCTTATATATGAAGAGCCTTAAGTCTGAAGTTTACTTATTACACAAATGGCCCAAAGAACCAACATATACCTAAGTTGGACTCCCAAAGAAAGTATTAAATACTTAGGGAAATAAACAGAAAGATAATGAAGATTTATTAGCTGAATGTCTTCATAAGGGATAGGGTCTTCCCTTCCTTGCTTTCCTAACTTGGCATAGATTATTTCCAAGCTGAATAACAAGTGGAATAAAGTGTAGATATACTAGATTTCTTGCCTCAATACAATCCCTCTGGTGAACCTTATCGGACAAACCGATGTAGTTAAAAGAGTAAAATTCCTTCTAATGACTTAGGAGTGTCTTCACACTTGTCTGATGGTGAAGACACAATGTCCATGCTTCCCAAAGCTGGTTCAAGTCAAAGAGATTCGAAGGTTGTTTAGAAGCTCTCACATGATCCAGATGGCCGGGTGAGCACAAGCTTGATCCTTGGATGTCTTCTTCATACTTCACGGTTAGTCAGCTTCTCGAGATGGTCAGACGTCGACTCCAATTAGGCTTAGGGTCTGGCTGTATAGAGAATCCTATTGAGACCCAATCCCTTGTAAATGTGCGCTCCCGTCCTTCTTTTGTACGGGCCAGGGCTTGTGGCCAATCATCCCTTCCCTTTTCTAGAATTTTCGTCCTCAAAACTAGCCCACCCCCTATATAGAAACGAAACAACCTAGCATGAAGCTTCTTCTTCAAGGCTTGATCTGGATATGGAGGTGAATATTGGAGAGATTATCAATCTAATCTTTAGTTGAACAAGGGATAGAAGAGGAGGTTTAGTGCTAAGAAACCAAAAAAGATGCTCGATCTAGTTTCCAACAATGGAGTAAAGGTGGATTGATGTTGTGAACCACAAAATTTGTGAAAACTTCTTGATACAACCAGAAGTTCAACACCAAGCTTGGATTCTAAGTGGCAAGAGTTTTGTCCCGAATAACTCAATAACAAGAAAGAAGAAAAAACTCTTCCGCATTATATTTCTCGTTCAGATCTAATCCTCATTACAGTCTGGTTATGTCCCATATATATGAAGAGCCTTAAGTCTGAAGTTTACTTATTACACAAATAGCCCAAAGAACCAACATATACCTAAGTTGGACTCCCAAAGAAAGTATTAAATACTTAGGGAAATAAACAGAAAGAAAATGAAGATTTATTAGCTGAATGTCTTCATAAGGGATAGGGTCTTCCCTTCTTTGCTTTCCTAACTTGGCATGGATTATTTCCAAGCTTAATAACAAGTGGAATAAATTGTTGATATACTAGATCTTCTTGCCTCATTACAACCCCTCTCGTAAACCTTATCGGACAAATCGATGTAGGAAAAAGAGTAAAATTCTTTCTAATGACTTAGGGGTGTCTTCACACTTGTGTGATGGTGAAGACACAATTTCCATGCTTCCCAAAACTGGTTCAAGTCAAAGAGATTCGAAGGTTGTTTAAAAGCTCTCACATGATCACAATGGCCGGGTGAGCACGAGCTTGATCCTTGGATGTCTTCTTCATACTTCACGGTTAGTCGGCTTCTGGAGATGGTCAGACGTGGACTCCAATTAGGCTTAGGGTCTGGCGGTATAGAGAATCCTATTGAGACCCAATCCCTTGTAAATGTGCGCTCCCGTACTTCTTTTGTACGGGCCAGGGCTTGTGGCCCATCATCCCTTCCCTTTTCTAGAATTTTCCTCCTCAAAACTAGCCCACCCCCTATATAGAAATGAAACAACCTAGCAGGAAGCTTCTTCTTCAAGGTATGATCTGGATATGGAGCTGAATATTGGAGAGATTCTCAATCTAATCTTTAGCTCAATAAGGGATAGAAGAGGAGGTTTAGTGCTAAGAAACCAAAAAAGATGCTCGATCTAGTTTCCAACAATGGAGTAAAAGTGGATTGATGTTGTGAACCACAAAATTTGTGAAAACTTCTTGATACAACCAGAAGTTCAACACCAAGCTTGGATTCTAGCTGTCAAGGGTTTTGTCCCGAATAACTCAATAACAAGAAAGAAGAAAAAACTCTTCCGCATTATATTTCTCGTTCAGATCTAATCCTCATTAAAGTCTGGTTATGTCCCTTATATATGAAGAGCGTTAAGTCTGAAGTTTACTTATTACACAAATGGCCCAAACAACCAACATATACCTAAGTTGGACTCCCAAAAAAAGTATTAAATACTTAGGGAAATAAACAGAAAGAAAATGAAGATTTATTAGCTGAATGTCTTCATAAGGGATAGGGTCTTGCCTTCCTTGCTTTCCTAACTTGGCATGGATTATTTCCAAGCTGAATAACAAGTGGAATAAATTGTTGATATACTAGATCTTCTTGCCTCAATACAACCCCTCTCGTAAACCTTATCGGACAAATCGATGTAGGAAAAAGAGTAAAATTCCTTCTAATGACTTAGGGGTGTATTCACACTTGTGTGATGGTGAAGACACAATGTCCATGCTTCCCAAAACTGGTTCAAGTCAAAGAGATTCGAAGGTTGTTTAAAAGCTCTCACATGATCACAATGGCCGGGTGAGCACGAGCTTGATCCTTGGATGTCTTCTTCATACTTCACGGTTAGTCGGCTTCTGGAGATGGTCAGACGTGGACTCCAATTAGGCTTAGGGTCTGGCGGTATAGAGAATCCTATTGAGACCCAATCCCTTGTAAATGTGCGCTCCCGTACTTCTTTTGTACGGGCCAGGGCTTGTGGCCCATCATCCCTTCCCTTTTCTAGAATTTTCCTCCTCAAAACTAGCCCACCCCCTATATAGAAATGAAACAACCTAGCAGGAAGCTTCTTCTTCAAGGTATGATCTGGATATGGAGCTGAATATTGGAGAGATTCTCAATCTAATCTTTAGCTCTATAAGGGATAGAAGAGGAGGTTTAGTGCTAAGAAACCAAAAAAGATGCTCGATCTAGTTTCCAACAATGGAGTAAAGGTGGATTGATGTTGTGAACCACGGGATTAGTGAAAGCTTCTTGATACAACTAGAAATTCAACACCAAACTAGGATTCTAGGTGTCAAGGGTTTTGTCCCGAATAACTCAATAACGAGAAAGAAGAAAAAACTCTTCCGCATTATATTTCTAGTTCAGATCTAATCCTCATTACAGTATGGTTATGTCCCTTATATATGAAGAGCCTTAAGTCTGAAGTTTACTTATTACACAAATGGCCGAAAGAACCAACATATACCTAAGTTGGACTCCCAAAGAAAGTATTAAATACTTAGGGAAATAAACAGAAAGAAAATGAAGACTTATTAGCTGAATGTCTTCATAAGGGATAGGGTCTTCCCTTCTTTGCTTTCCTAACTTGGCATGGATTATTTCCAAGCTGAATAACAAGTGGAATAAAGTGTAGATATACTAGATCTTCTTGCCTCAATACAACCCCTCTCGTAAACCTTATCGGACAAATCGATGTAGGAAAAAGAGTAAAATTCCTTCTAATGACTTAGGGGTGTCTTCACACTTGTGTGATGGTGAAGACACAATGTCCATGCTTCCCAAAGATGGTTCAAGTCAAAGAGATTCGAAGGTTGTTTAAAAGCTCTCACATGATCACAATGGCCGGGTGAGCACGAGCTTGATCCTTGGATGTCTTCTTCATACTTCAAGGTTAGTCGGCTTCTGGAGATGGTCAGACGTGGACTCCAATTAGGCTTAGGGTCTGGCGGTATAGAGAATCCTATTGAGACCCAATCCCTTGTAAATGTGCGCTCCCGTACTTCTTTTGTACGGGCCAGGGCTTGTGGCCCATCATCCCTTCCCTTTTCTAGAATTTTCCTCCACAAAACTAGCCCACCCTCTATATAGAAATGAAACAACCTAGCAGGAAGCTTCTTCTTCAAGGTATGATCTGGATATGGAGTTGAATATTGGAGAGATTCTCAATCTAATCTTTAGCTCAATAAGGGATAGAAGAGGAGGTTTAGTGCTAAGAAACCAAAAAAGATGCTCGATCTAGTTTCCAACAATGGAGTAAAGGTGGATTGATGTTGTGAACCACAAAATTTGTGAAAACTTCTTGATACAACCAGAAGTTCAACACCAAGCTTGGATTCTAGCTGTCAAGGGTTTTGTCCCGAATAACTCAATAACAAGAAAGAAGAAAAAACTCTTCCGCATTATATTTCTCGTTCAGATCTAATCCTCATTAAAGTCTGGTTATGTCCCTTATATATGAAGAGCGTTAAGTCTAAAGTTTACTTATTACACAAATGGCCCAAACAACCAACATATACCTAAGTTGGACTCCCAAAGAAAGTATTAAATACTTAGGGAAATAAACAGAAAGAAAATGAAGATTTATTAGCTGAATGTCTTCATAAGGGATTGGGTCTTCCCTTCCTTGCTTTCCTAACTTGGCATGGATTATTTCCAAGCTGAATAACAAGTGGAATAAATTGTTGATATACTAGATCTTCTTGCCTCAATACAACCTCTCTTGTAAACCTTATCGGACAAATCGATGTAGGAAAAAGAGTAAAATTCCTTATAATGACTTAGGGGTGTCTTCACACTTGTGTGATGGTGAAGACACAATGTCCATGCTTCCCAAAACTGGTTCAAGTCAAAGAGATTCGAAGGTTGTTTAAAAGCTCTCACATGATCACAATGGCCGGGTGAGCACGAGCTTGATCCTTGGATGTCTTCTTCATACTTCACGGTTAGTCGGCTTCTGGAGATGGTCAGACGTGGACTCCAATTAGGCTTAGGGTCTGGCGGTATAGAGAATCCTATTGAGACCCAATCCCTTGTAAATGTGCGCTCCCGTACTTCTTTTGTACGGGCCAGGGCTTGTGGCCCATCATCCCTTCCCTTTTCTAGAATTTTCCTCCTCAAAACTAGCCCACCCCCTATATAGAAATGAAACAACCTAGCAGGAAGCTTCTTCTTCAAGGTATGATCTGGATATGGAGCTGAATATTGGAGAGATTCTCAATCTAATCTTTAGCTCTATAAGGGATAGAAGAGGAGGTTTAGTGCTAAGAAACCAAAAAAGATGCTCGATCTAGTTTCCAACAATGGAGTAAAGGTGGATTGATGTTGTGAACCACGGGATTAGTGAAAGCTTCTTGATACAACTAGAAATTCAACACCAAACTAGGATTCTAGGTGTCAAGGGTTTTGTCCCGAATAACTCAATAACGAGAAAGAAGAAAAAACTCTTCCGCATTATATTTCTAGTTCAGATCTAATCCTCATTACAGTATGGTTATGTCCCTTATATATGAAGAGCCTTAAGTCTGAAGTTTACTTATTACACAAATGGCCGAAAGAACCAACATATACCTAAGTTGGACTCCCAAAGAAAGTATTAAATACTTAGGGAAATAAACAGAAAGAAAATGAAGACTTATTAGCTGAATGTCTTCATAAGGGATAGGGTCTTCCCTTCTTTGCTTTCCTAACTTGGCATGGATTATTTCCTAGCTGAATAACAAGTGGAATAAAGTGTAGATATACTAGATCTTCTTGCCTCAATACAACCCCTCTCGTAAACCTTATCGGACAAATCGATGTAGGAAAAAGAGTAAAATTCCTTCTAATGACTTAGGGGTGTCTTCACACTTGTGTGATGGTGAAGACACAATGTCCATGCTTCCCAAAGATGGTTCAAGTCAAAGTGATTCGAAGGTTGTTTAAAAGCTCTCACATGATCATAATGGCCGGGTGAGCACGAGCTTGATCCTTGGATGTCTTCTTCATACTTCAAGGTTAGTCGGCTTCTGGAGATGGTCAGACGTGGACTCCAATTAGGCTTAGGGTCTGGCGGTATAGAGAATCCTATTGAGACCCAATCCCTTGTAAATGTGCGCTCCCGTACTTCTTTTGTACGGGCCAGGGCTTGTGGCCCATCATCCCTTCCCTTTTCTAGAATTTTCCTCCACAAAACTAGCCCACCCTCTATATAGAAATGAAACAACCTAGCAGGAAGCTTCTTCTTCAAGGTATGATCTGGATATGGAGCTGAATATTGGAGAGATTCTCAATCTAATCTTTAACTCTATAAGGGATAGAAGAGGAGGTTTAGTGCTAAGAAACCAAAAAAGATGCTCGATCTAGTTTCCAACAATGGAGTAAAGGTGGATTGATGTTGTGAACCACAAAATTTGTGAAAACTTCTTGATACAACCAGAAGTTCAACACCAAGCTTGGATTCTAGGTGTCAAGGGTTTTGTCCCGAATAACTCAATAACAAGAAAGAAGAAAAAACTCTTCCGCATTATATTTCTCGTTCAGATCTAATCCTCATTAAAGTCTGGTTATGTCCCTTATATATGAAGAGCGTTAAGTCTGAAGTTTACTTATTACACAAATGGCTCAAAGAACCAACATATACCTAAGTTGGACTCCCAAAGAAAGTATTAAATACTTAGGGAAATAAATAGAAAGAAAATGAAGACTTATTAGCTGAATGTCTTCATAAGGGATAGGGTCTTCCCTTCCTTGCTTTCCTAACTTGGCATGGATTATTTCCAAGCTGAATAACAAGTGGAATAAAGTGTAGATATACTAGATCTTCTTGCCTCAATACAACCCCTCTCGTAAACCTTATCGTACAAATCGATATAGGAAAAAGAGTAAAATTCTTTCTAATGACTTAGGGGTGTCTTCACACTTGTGTGATGGTGAAGACACAATGTCCATGCTTCCCAAAACTGGTTCAAGTCAAAGAGATTCGAAGGTTGTTTAGAAGCTCTCACATGATCCAGATGGCCGGGTGAGCACAAGCTTGATCCTTGGATGTCTTCTTCATACTTCACGGTTAGTCGGCTTCTCGAGATGGTTAGACGTCAACTCCAATTAGGCTTAAGGTCTGGCTGTATAGAGAATCCTATTGAGACCCAATCCCTTGTAAATGTGCGCTCCCGTCCTTCTTTTGTACGGGCCAGGGCTTGTGGCCAATCATCCCTTCCCTTTTCTAGAATTTTCGTCCTCAAAACTAGCCCACCCCCTATATAGAAACGAAACAACCTAGCATGAAGCTTCTTCTTCAAGGCTTGATATGGATATGGAGCTGAATATTGCAGAGATTATCAATCTAATCTTTAGTTGAATAAGGGATAGAAGAGGAGGTTTAGTGCTAAGAAATAAAAAAAAATTCTCGATCTAGTTTCCAACAATGGAGTAAAGGTGGATTGATGTTGTGAACCAAAAAATTTGTGAAAACTTCTTGATACAACCAGAAGTTCAACACCAAGCTTGGATTCTAAGTGGCAAGAGTTTTGTCCCTAATAACTCAATAACAAGAAAGAAGAAAAAACTCTTCCGCATTATATTTCTCGTTCAGATCTAATCCTCATTACAGTCTGGTTTTGTCCCATATATATGAAGAGCCTTAAGTCTGAAGTTTACTTATTACACAAATGGCCCAAAGAACCAACATATACCTAAGTTGGACTCCCAAAGAAAGTATTAAATACTTAGGGAAATAAACAGAAAGAAAATGAAGACTTATTAGCTGAATGTCTTCATAAGGGATAGGGTCTTCCCTTCTTTGCTTTCCTAACTTGGCATGGATTATTTCCAAGCTGAATAACAAGTGGGATAAAGTGTAGATATACTAGATCTTCTTGCCTCAATACAACCCCTTTCGTAAACCTT
The DNA here is from genome assembly GCA_963922655.1 of Cardamine chenopodiifolia. Taxonomy (NCBI): domain Eukaryota; kingdom Viridiplantae; phylum Streptophyta; class Magnoliopsida; order Brassicales; family Brassicaceae; genus Cardamine; species Cardamine chenopodiifolia. The sequence goes on along the minus strand of OZ000486.1, from coordinate 6,842,440 downwards.
ATCGGACAAATCGATGTAGGAAAAAGAGTAAAATTCCTTCTAATGACTTAGGGGTGTCTTCACACTTGTGTGATGGTGAAGACACAATGTCCATGCTTCCCAAAGCTGGTTCAAGTCAAAGAGATTCGAAGGTTGTTTAGAAGCTCTCACATGATCCAGATGGCCAGGTGAGCACAAGCTTGATCCTTGGATGTCTTCTTCATACTTCACGGTTAGTCGGCTTCTGGAGATGGTCAGACGTGGACTCCAATTAGGCTTAGGGTCTGGCTGTATAGAGAATCCTATTGAGACCCAATCCCTTGTAAATGTGCGTTCCCGTACTTTTTTTGTACGGGCCAGGGCTTGTGGCCCATCATCCCTTCCCTTTTCTAGAATTTTCTTCCTCAAAACTAGCCCACACCCTATATAGAAACGAAACAACTTAGCATGAAGCTTCTTCTTCAAGGCATGATCTGGATATGGAGTTGAATATTGGAGAGAATCTCAATCTAATCTTTAGCTGAATAAGGGATAGATTTCCAACAATGGAGTAAAGGTGGATTGATGTTGTGAACCACAGGATTAGTGAAAGCTTCTTGATACAACTAGAAATTCAACACCAAACTAGGATTCTAGGTGTCAAGGGTTTTGTCCCGAATAACTCAATAACAAGAAAGAAGAAAAAACTCTTCCGCATTATATTTCTAGTTCAGATCTAATCCTCATTACAGTATGGTTATGTCCCTTATATATGAAGAGCCTTAAGTCTGAAGTTTACTTATTACACAAATGGCCCAAAGAACCAACATATACCTAAGTTGGACTCCCAAAGAAAGTATTAAATACTTAGGGAAATAAAAAGAAAGAAAATGAAGATTTATTAGCTGAATGTCTTCATAAGGTATAGGGTCTTCCCTTCCTTGCTTTCCTAACTTGGCATGGATTATTTCCAAGCTGAATAACAAGTGGAATAAAGTGTAGATATACTAGATTTCTTGCCTCAATACAATCCCTCTGGTGAACCTTATCGGACAAACCGATGTAGTTAAAAGAGTAAAATTCCTTCTAATGACTTAGGAGTGTCTTCACACTTGTCTGATGGTGAAGACACAATGTCCATGCTTCCCAAAGCTGGTTCAAGTCAAAGAGATTCGAAGGTTGTTTAGAAGCTCTCACATGATCCAGATGGCTGGGTGAGCACAAGATTGATCCTTGGATGTCTTCTTCATACTTCACGGTTTGACGGCTTCTAGAGATGGTCAGACGTGGACTCCAATTAGGCTTAGGGTCTGGCGGTATAGAGAATCCTATTGAGACCCAATCCCTTGTAAATGTGCCCTCCCGTACTTCTTTTGTACGGGCCAGGGCTTGTGGCCCATCATCCCTTCCCTTTTCTAGAATTTTCTTCCTTAAAACTAGCCCACTCCCTATATAGAAACGAAACAACCTAGCATGAAGCTTCTTCTTCAAGGCATGATCTGGATGTGGAGCTGAATATTGGAGAGATTCTCAATCTAATCTTCAGCTTAATAAGGGATAGAAGAGGAGGTTTAGTGCTAAGAAACCAAAAAAGAAGCTCGATCTAGTTTCCAACAATGGAGTAAAGGTGGATTAATGTTGTGAACCACAAGATTTGTGAAAACTTCTTGATACAACCAGAAATTCAACACCAAACTAGGATTCTAGGTGTCAAGGGTATTGTCCTGAATAACTCAATAACAAGAAAGAAGAAAAAACTCTTCCGCATTATATTTCTAGTTCAGATCTAATCCTCATTACAGTCTGGTTATGTCCCTTATATATGAAGAGCCTTAAGTCTGAAGTTTACTTACTACACAAATGGCCCAAAGAACCAACATATACCTAAGTTGGACTCCCAAAGAAAGTATTAAATACTTAGGGAAATAAATAGAAAGAAAATGAAGACTTATTAGTTGAATGTCTTCATAAGGGATAGGGTTTCCCTTCCTTGCTTTCCTAACTTGGCATGGATTATTTCCAGCTGAATAACAAGTGGAATAAAGTGTAGATATACTAGATCTTCTTGCCTCAATACAACCCCTCTCGTAAACCTTATCGGACAAACCGATGTAGGAAAAAGAGTAAAATTCCTTCTAATGACTTAGGGGTGTCTTCACACTTGTGTGATGGTGAAGACACAATGTCCATGCTTCCCAAAACTGGTTCAAGTCAAAGAGATTCGAAGGTTGTTTAGAAGCTCTCACATGATCCAGATGGCCGGGTGAGCACAAGCTTGATCCTTGGATGTCTTCTTCATACTTCACGGTTACTCGGCTTCTCGAGATGGTCAGACGTCGACTCCAATTAGGATTAGGGTCTGGCTGTATAGAGAATCCTATTGAGACCCAATCCCTTGTAAATGTGCGCTCCCGTCCTTCTTTTGTACGGGCCAGGGCTTATGGCCCATCATCCCTTCCCTTTTCTAGAATTTTCGTCCTCAAAACTAGCCCACCCCCTATATAGAAACGAAACAACCTAGCATGAAGCTTCTTCTTCAAGGCTTGATCTGGATATGGAGCTGAATATTGGAGAGATTATCAATCTAATCTTTAGTTGAATAAGGGATAGAAGAGGAGGTTTAGTGCTAAGAAACCAAAAAAGATGCTCGATCTAGTTTCCAACAATGGAGTAAAGGTGGATTGATGTTGTGAACCACAAAATTTGTGAAAACTTCTTGATACAACCAGAAGTTCAACACCAAGCTTGGATTCTACGTGGCAAGAGTTTTGTCTCGAATAACTCAATAACAAGAAAGAAGAAAAAACTCTTCCGCATTATATTTCTCGTTCAGATCTAATCCTCATTACAGTCTGGTTATGTCCCATATATATGAAGAGCCTTAAGTCTGAAGTTTACTTATTACACAAATGGCCCAAAGAACCAACATATACCTAAGTTGGACTCCCAAAGAAAGTTTTAAATACTTAGGGAAATAAATAGAAAGAAAATGAAGACTTATTAGCTGAATGTCTTCATAAGGGATAGGGTCTTCCCTTCCTTGCTTTCCTAACTTGGCATGGATTATTTCCAAGCTGAATAACAAGTGGAATAAAGTGTAGATATACTAGATCTTCTTGCCTCAATACAACCTCTTTGGTAAACCTTATCGGAGAAATCGATGTAGGAAAAAGAGTAAAATTCCTTCTAATGACTTAGGGGTGTCTTCACACTTGTGTGATGGTGAAGACACAATGTCCATGCTTCCCAAAACTGGTTCAAGTCAAAGAGATTCGAAGGTTGTTTAAAAGCTCTCACATGATCACAATGGCCGGGTGAGCACGAGCTTGATCCTTGGATGTCTTCTTCATACTTCACGGTTAGTCGGCTTCTGGAGATGGTCAGACTAGGACTCCAATTAGGCTTAGGGTCTGGTGGTATAGAGAATCCTATTGAGACCCAATCCCTTGTAAATGTGCGCTCCCGTACTTCTTTTGTACGGGCCAGGGCTTGTGGCCCATCATCCCTTGCCTTTTCTAGAATTTTCCTCCTCAAAACTAGCCCACCCTCTATATAGAAATGAAACAACCTAGCAGGAAGCTTCTTCTTCAAGGTATGATCTGGATATGGAGCTGAATATTGGAGAGATTCTCAATCTAATCTTTAGCTCAATAAGGGATAGAAGAGGTGGTTTAGTGCTAAGAAACCAAAAAAGATGCTCGATCTAGTTTCCAACAATGGAGTAAAGGTGGATTGATGTTGTGATCCACAAAATTTGTGAAAACTTCTTGATACAACCAGAAGTTCAACACCAAGCTTGGATTCTAGGTGTCAAGGGTTTTGTCCCGAATAACTCAATAACAAGAAAGAAGAAAAAACTCTTCCGCATTATATTTCTCGTTCAGATCTAATCCTCATGAAAGTCTGGTTATGTCCCTTATATATGAAGAGCGTTAAGTCTGAAGTTTACTTATTACACAAATGGCCCAAAGAACCAACATATACCTAAGTTGGACTCCCAAAGAAAGTATTAAATACTTAGGGAAATAAATAGAAAGAAAATGAAGACTTATTAGCTGAATGTCTTCATAAGGGATAGGGTCTTCCCTTCCTTGCTTTCCTAACTTGGCATGGATTATTTCACAGCTGAATAACAAGTGGAATAAAGTGTAGATATACTAGATCTTCTTGCGTCAATACAACCCCTCTCGTAAACCTTATCGGACAAATCGATATAGGAAAAAGAGTAAAATTCCTTCTAATGACTTAGGGGTGTCTTCACACTTGTGTGATGGTGAAGACACAATGTCCATGCTTCCCAAAACTGGTTCAAGTCAAAGAGATTCGAAGGTTGTTTAGAAGCTCTCACATGATCCAGATGGCCGGGTGAGCACAAGCTTGATCCTTGGATGTCTTCTTCATACTTCACGGTTACTCGGCTTCTCGAGATGGTCAGACGTCGACTCCAATTAGGATTAGGGTCTGGCTGTATAGAGAATCCTATTGAGACCCAATCCCTTGTAAATGTGCGCTCCCGTCCTTTTTTTGTACGGGCCAGGGCTTATGGCCCATCATCCCTTCCCTTTTCTAGAATTTTCGTCCTCAAAACTAGCCCACCCCCTATATAGAAACGAAACAACCTAGCATGAAGCTTCTTCTTCAAGGCTTGATCTGGATATGGAGCTGAATATTGGAGAGATTATCAATCTAATCTTTAGTTGAATAAGGGATAGAAGAGGAGGTTTAGTGCTAAGAAACCAAAAAAGATGCTCGATCTAGTTTCCAACAATGGAGTAAAGGTGGATTGATGTTGTGAACCACAAAATTTGTGAAAACTTCTTGATACAACCAGAAGTTCAACACCAAGCTTGGATTCTAAGTGGCAAGAGTTTTGTCCCGAATAACTCAATAACAAGAAAGAAGAAAAAACTCTTCCGCATTATATTTCTCGTTCAGATCTAATCCTCATTACAGTCTGGTTATGTCCCATATATATGAAGAGCCTTAAGTCTGAAGTTTACTTATTACACAAATGGCCCAAAGAACCAACATATACCTAAGTTGGACTCCCAAAGAAAGTATTAAATACTTAGGGAAATAAATAGAAAGAAAATGAAGACTTATTAGCTGAATGTCTTCATAAGGGATAAGGTCTTCCCTTCCTTGCTTTCCTAACTTGGCATGGATTATTTCCAAGCTGAATAACAAGTGGAATAAAGTGTAGATATACTAGATCTTCTTGCCTCAATACAACCCCTCTGGTAAACCTTATCGGAGAAATCGATGTAGGAAAAAGAGTAAAATTCCTTCTAATGACTTAGGGGTGTCTTCACACTTGTGTGATGGTGAAGACACAATGTCCATGCTTCCCAAAACTTGTTCAAGTCAAAGAGATTCGAAGGTTGTTTAAAAGCTCTCACATGATCACAATGGCCGGGTGAGCTCGAGCTTGATCCTTGGATGTCTTCTTCATACTTCACGGTTACTCGGCTTCTGGAGATGGTCAGACGTGGACTCCAATTAGGCTTAGGGTCTGGTGGTATAGAGAATCCTATTGAGACCCAATCCCTTGTAAATGTGCGCTCCCGTACTTCTTTTGTATGGGCCAGGGCTTGTGGCCCATCATCCCTTCCCTTTTCTAGAATTTTCCTCCTCAAAACTAGCCCACCCCCTATATAGAAATGAAACAACCTAGCAGGAAGCTTCTTCTTTAAGGTATGATCTGGATATGGAGCTGAATATTGGAGAGATTCTCAATCTAATCTTTAGCTCAATAAGGGATAGAAGAGGTGGTTTAGTGCTAAGAAACCAAAAAAGATGCTCGATCTAGTTTCCAACAATGGAGTAAAGGTGGATTGATGTTGTGATCCACAAAATTTGTGAAAACTTCTTGATACAACCAGAAGTTCAACACCAAGCTTGGATTCTAGGTGTCAAGGGTTTTGTCCCGAATAACTCAATAACAAGAAAGAAGAAAAAACTCTTCCGCATTATATTTCTCGTTCAGATATAATCCTCATTAAAGTCTGGTTATGTCCCTTATATATGAAGAGCGTTAAGTCTGAAGTTTACTTATTACACAAATGGCCCAAAGAACCAACATATACCTAAGTTGGACTCCCAAAGAAAGTATTAAATACTTAGGGAAATAAATAGAAAGAAAATGAAGACTTATTAGCTGAATGTCTTCATAAGGGATAGGGTCTTCCCTTCCTTGCTTTCTTAACTTGGCATGGATTATTTCCAAGCTGAATAACAAGTGGAATAAAGTGTAGATATACTAGATCTTCTTGCCTCAATACAACCCCTCTCGTAAACCTTATCGGACAAATCGATGTAGGAAAAAGAGTCAAATTCTTTCTAATGACTTAGGGGTGTCTTCACACTTATGTGATGTGAAGACACAATGTCCATGCTTCCCAAAGATGGTTCAAGTCAAAGAGATTCGAAGGTTGTTTAGAAGCTCTCACACGATCCAGATGGTCGGGTGAGCACAAGCTTGATCCTTAGATGTCTTCTTCATACTTCACGGTTAGTCGGCTTCTGGAGATGGTCAGACGTGGACTCCAATTAGTGTTAGGGTCTGGCTGTATAAAGAATCCTATTGAGACCCAATCCCTTGTAAATATGCGCTCCCGTCCTTCTTTTGTACGGGCCAGGGCTTGTGGCCCATCATCACTTCCCTTTTCTAGAATTTTCTTCCTCAAAACTAGCCCACACCTAATATAGAAACGAAACAACTTAGCATGAAGCTTCTTCTTCAAGGCATGATCTGGATATGGAGTTGAATATTGGAGAGATTCTCAATCTAATCTTCAGCTCAAAAAGGGATAGAGGAGGAAGTTTAGTGCTAAGAAACCAAAAAAGATGCTCGATCTAGTTTCAAACAATGGAGTAAAGGTGGATTGATGTTGTGAACCACAAGATTTGTGAAAACTTCTTGATACAACCAGAAGTTCATCACCAAGCTTGGATTCGAGGTGTCAAGGGTTTTGTCCCGAATAACTCAATAACAAGAAAGAAGAAAAATCTCTTCCGCATTATATTTCTCATTCAGATCTAATCCTCATTACAGTCTGGTTAAGTCCCTTATATATGAAGAGCCTTAAGTCTGAAGTTTACTTATTACACAAATGGCCCAAAGAACCAACATATACCTAAGTTGGACTCCCAAAGAAAGTATTAAATACTTAGGGAAATAAATAGAAAGAAAATGAAGACTTATTAGCTGAATGTCTTCATAAGGGATAGGGTCTTCCCTTCCTTGCTTTCTTAACTTGGCATGGATTATTTCCAAGCTGAATAACAAGTGGAATAAAGTGTAGATATACTAGATCTTCTTGCCTCAATACAACCCCTCTGGTAAACCTTATCAGAAAAATCGGTGTAGGAAAAAGAGTAAAATTCCTTCTAATGACTTAGGGGTGTCTTCACACTTGTGTGATGGTGAAGACACAATGTCCATGCTTCCCAAAGCTGGTTCAAGTCAAAGAGATTCGAAGGTTGTTTAGAAGCTCTCACATGATCCAGATGGCCGGGTGAGCATAAGCTTGATCCTTGGATGTCTTCTTCATACTTCACGGTTAGTCGGCTTCTCGAGATGGTAAGACGTGGACTCCAATTAGGCTTAGGGTCTGGCTGTATAGAGAATCCTATTGAGAACCAATCCCTTGTAAATGTGCGCTCCCGTCCTTCTTTTGTACGGGCCAGGGCTTGTGGCCCATCATCCCTTCCCTTTTCTAGAATTTTCGTCCTCAAAACTAGCCCACCCCCTATATAGAAACGAAACAACCTAGCATGAAGCTTCTTCTTCAAGGCTTGATCTGGATATGGAGCTGAATATTGGAGAGATTATCATTCTAATCTTTAGTTGAATAAGGGATAGAAGAGGAGGTTTAGTGCTAAGAAACGAAAAAAGATGCTCGATCTAGTTTCCAACAATGGAGTAAAGGTGGATTGATGTTGCGAACCACAAAATTTGTGAAAACTTCTTGATACAACCAGAAGTTCAACACCAAGCTTGGATTCTAGGTGTCAAGGGTTTTGTCCCGAATAACTCAATAACAAGAAAGAAGAAAAAACTCTTCCGCATTATATTTCTCGTTCAGATCTAATCCTCATTAAAGTCTGGTTATGTCCCTTATATATGAAGAGCGTTAAGTCTGAAGTTTACTTATTACACAAATGGCCCAAAGAACCAACATATACCTAAGTTGGACTCCCAAAGAAAGTATTAAATACTTAGGGAAATAAATAGAAAGAAAATGAAGACTTATTAGCTGAATGTCTTCATAAGGGATAGGGTCTTCCCTTCCTTGCTTTCCTAACTTGGCATGGATTATTTCCAAGCTGAATAACAAGTGGAATAAAGTGTAGATATACTAGATCTTCTTGCCTCAATACAACCCCTCTCGTAAACCTTATCGGATAAATCGATGTAGGAAAAAGAGTAAAATTCCTTCTAATGACTTAGGGGTGTCTTCACACTTGTGTGATGGTGAAGACACAATGTCCATGCTTCCCAAAGCTGGTTCAAGTCAAAAAGATTCGAAGGTTGTTTAGAAGCTCTCACATGATCCAGATGGCCGGGTGAGCATAAGCTTGATCCTTGGATGTCTTCTTCATACTTCACGGTTAGTCGGCTTCTCGAGATGGTAAGACGTGGACTCCAATTAGGGTTAGGGTCTGGCTGTATAGAGAATCCTATTGAGACCCAATCCCTTGTAAATGTGTGCTCCCGTCCTTCTTTTGTACGGGCCAGGGCTTGTGGCCCATCATCCCTTCCCTTTTCTAGAATTTTCGTCCTCAAAACTAGCCCACCCCCTATATAGAAACGAAACAACCTAGCATGAAGCTTCTTCTTCAAGGCTTGATCTGGATATGGAGCTGAATATTGGAGAGATTATCATTCTAATCTTTAGTTGAATAAGGGATAGAAGAGGAGGTTTAGTGCTAAGAAACCAAAAATGATGCTCGATCTAGTTTCCAACAATGGAGTAAAGGTGGATTGATGTTGTGAACCACAAAATTTGTGAAAACTTCTTGATACAACCAGAAGTTCAACACCAAGCTTGGATTCTAAGTGGCAAGAGTTTTTTCCCGAATAACTCAATAACAAGAAAGAAGAAAAAACTCTTCCGCATTATATTTCTCGTTCAGATCTAATCCTCATTACAGTCTGGTTATGTCCCATATATATGAAGAGCCTTAAGTCTGAAGTTTACTTATTACACAAATGGCCCAAAGAACCAACATATACCTAAGTTGGACTCCCAAAGAAAGTTTTAAATACTTAGGGAAATAAATAGAAAGAAAATGAAGACTTATTAGCTGAATGTCTTCATAAGGGATAGGGTCTTCCCTTCCTTGCTTTCCTAACTTGGCATGGATTATTTCCAAGCTGAATAACAAGTGGAATAAATTGTTGATATACTAGATCTTCTTGCCTCAATACAACCCCTCTCGTAAACCTTATCGGACAAATCGATGTAGGAAAAAGAGTAAAATTCCTTCTAATGACTTAGGGGTGTCTTCACACTTGTGTGATGGTGAAGACACAATGTCCATGCTTCCCAAAGATGGTTCAAGTCAAAGAGATTCGAAGGTTGTTTAGAAGCTCTCACATGATCCAGATGGTCGGGTGAGCACAAGCTTGATCCTTGGATGTCTTCTTCATACTTCACGGTTAGTCGGCTTCTGGAGATGGTCAGACGTGGACTCCAATTAGTCTTAGGGTCTGGCTGTATAGAGAATCCTATTGAGACCCAATCCCTTGTAAATGTGCACTCTCGTCCTTCTTTTGTACGGGCCAGGGCTTGTGGCCCATCATCACTTCCCTTTTCTAGAATTTTCTTCCTCAAAACTAGCCCACACCTAATATAGAAACGAAACAACTTAGCATGAAGCTTCTTCTTCAAGGCATGATCTGGATATGGAGTTGAATATTGGAGAGATTCTCAATCTAATCTTCAGCTCAAAAAGGGATAGAGGAGGAAGTTTAGTGCTAAGAAACCAAAAAAGATGCTCGATCTAGTTTCCAACAATGGAGTAAAGGTGGATTGATGTTGTGAACCACAAGATTTGTGAAAACTTCTTGATACAACCAGAAGTTCAACACCAAGCTTGGATTCGAGGTGTCAAGGGTTTTGTCCCGAATAACTCAATAACAAGAAAGAAGAAAAATCTCTTCCGCATTATATTTCTCGTTCAGATCTAATCCTCATTACAGTCTGGTTAAGTCCCTTATATATGAAGAGCCTTAAGTCTGAAGTTTACTTATTACACAAATAGCCCAAAGAACCAACATATACCTAAGTTGGACTCCCAAAGAAAATATTAAATACTTAGGGAAATAAATAGAAAGAAAATGAAGACTTATTAGCTAAATGTCTTCATAAGGGATAGGGTCTTCCCTTCCTTGCTTTCCTAACTTGGCATGGATTATTTCCAAGCTGAATAACAAGCGGAATAAAGTGTAGATATACTAGATCTTCTTGCCTCAATACAACCCCTCTCGTAAACCTTATCGGACAAATCGATGTAGGAAAAAGAGTCAAATTCTTTCTAATGACTTAGGGGTGTCTTCACACCTGTGTGATGGTGAAGACACAATGTCCATGCTTTCCAAAGCTGGTTCAAGTCAAAGAGATTCGAAGGTTGTTTAGAAGCTCTCACATGATCCAGATGGCCAGGTGAGCACAAGCTTGATCCTTGGATGTCTTCTTCATACTTCACGGTTAGTCGGCTTCTCGAGATGGTCAGACGTCGACTCCAATTAGGCTTAGGGTCTGGCTGTATAAAGAATCCTATTGAGACCCAATCCCTTGTAAATATGCGCTCCCGTCCTTCTTTTGTACGGGCCAGGGCTTGTGGCCCATCATCCCTTCCCTTTTCTAGAATTTTCGTCCTCAAAACTAGCCCACCCCCTATATAGAAACGACACAACCTAGCATGAAGCTTCTTCTTCAAGGCTTGATCTGGATATGGAGCTGAATATTGGAGAGATTCTCAATCTAATCTTCAGCTCAAAAAGGGATAGAGGAGGAAGTTTAGTGCTAAGAAACCAAAAAAGATGCTCGATCTAGTTTCCAACAATGGAGTAAAGGTGGATTGATGTTGTGAACCACAAGATTTGTGAAAACTTCTTGATACAACCAGAAGTTCAACACCAAGCTTGGATTCAAGGGTTTTGTCCCGAATAACTCAATAACAAGAAAGAAGAAAAATCTCTTCCGCATTATATTTCTCGTTCAGATCTAATCCTCATTACAGTCTGGTTAAGTCCCTTATATATGAAGAGCCTTAAGTCTGAAGTTTACTTATTACACAAATAGCCCAAAGAACCAACATATACCTAAGTTGGACTCCCAAAGAAAATATTAAATACTTAGGGAAATAAATAGAAAGAAAATGAAGACTTATTAGCTAAATGTCTTCATAAGGGATAGGGTCTTCCCTTCCTTGCTTTCCTAACTTGGCATGGATTATTTCCAAGCTGAATAACAAGCGGAATAAAGTGTAGATATACTAGATCTTCTTGCCTCAATACAACCCCTCTCGTAAACCTTATCGGACAAATCGATGTAGGAAAAAGAGTCAAATTCTTTCTAATGACTTAGGGGTGTCTTCACACTTATGTGATGTGAAGACACAATGTCCATGCTTCCCAAAGATGGTTCAAGTCAAAGAGATTCGAAGGTTGTTTAGAAGCTCTCACACGATCCAGATGGTCGGGTGAGCACAAGCTTGATCCTTAGATGTCTTCTTCATACTTCACGGTTAGTCGGCTTCTGGAGATGGTCAGACGTGGACTCCAATTAGTGTTAGGGTCTGGCTGTATAAAGAATCCTATTGAGACCCAATCCCTTGTAAATATGCGCTCCCGTCCTTCTTTTGTACGGGCCAGGGCTTGTGGCCCATCATCCCTTCCCTTTTCTAGAATTTTCGTCCTCAAAACTAGCCCACCCCCTATATAGAAACGACACAACCTAGCATGAAGCTTCTTCTTCAAGGCTTGATCTGGATATGGAGCTGAATATTGGAGAGATTATCAATCTAATCTTTAGTTGAATAAGGGATAGAAGAGGAGGTTTAGTGCTAAGAAACCAAAAAAGATGCTCGATCTAGTTTCCAACAATGGAGTAAAGGTGGATTGATGTTGTGAACCACAAAATTTGTGAAAACTTCTTGATACAACCAGAAGTTCAACACCAAGCTTGGATTCTAAGTGGCAAGAGTTTTGTCCCGAATAACTCAATAACAAGAAAGAAGAAAAAACTCTTCCGCATTATATTTCTCGTTTAGATCTAATCCTCATTACAGTCTGGTTATGTCCCATATATATGAAGAGCCTTAAGTCTGAAGTTTACTTATTACACAAATGGCCCAAAGAACCAACATATACCTAAGTTGGACTCCCAAAGAAAATATTAAATACTTAGGGAAATAAATAGAAAGAAAATGAAGACTTATTAGCTAAATGTCTTCATAAGGGATAGGGTCTTCCCTTCCTTGCTTTCCTAACTTGGCATGGATTATTTCCAAGCTGAATAACAAGCGGAATAAAGTGTAGATATACTAGATCTTCTTGCCTCAATACAACCCCTCTCGTAAACCTTATCGGACAAATCGATGTAGGAAAAAGAGTCAAATTCTTTCTAATGACTTAGGGGTGTCTTCACACTTATGTGATGTGAAGACACAATGTCCATGCTTCCCAAAGATGGTTCAAGTCAAAGAGATTCGAAGGTTGTTTAGAAGCTCTCACACGATCTAGATGGTCGGGTGAGCACAAGCTTGATCCTTAGATGTCTTCTTCATACTTCACGGTTAGTCGGCTTCTGGAGATGGTCAGACGTGGACTCCAATTAGTGTTAGGGTCTGGCTGTATAGAGAATCCTATTGAGACCCAATCCCTTGTAAATGTGCACTCTCGTCCTTCTTTTGTACGGGCCAGGGCTTGTGGCCCATCATCACTTCCCTTTTCTAGAATTTTCTTCCTCAAAACTAGCCCACACCTAATATAGAAACGAAACAACTTAGCATGAAGCTTCTTCTTCAAGGCATGATTTGGATATGGAGTTGAATATTGGAGAGATTCTCAATCTAATCTTCAGCTCAAAAAGGGATAGAGGAGGAAGTTTAGTGCTAAGAAACCAAAAAAGATGCTCGATCTAGTTTCCAACAATGGAGTAAAGGTGGATTGATGTTGTGAACCACAAGATTTGTGAAAACTTCTTGATACAACCAGAAGTTCAACACCAAGCTTGGATTCGAGGTGTCAAGGGTTTTGTCCCGAATAACTCAATAACAAGAAAGAAGAAAAATATTTTCCGCATTATATTTCTCGTTCAGATCTAATCCTCATTACAGTCTGGTTAAGTCCCTTATATATGAAGAGCCTTAAGTCTGAAGTTTACTTATTACACAAATGGCCCAAAGAACCAACATATACCTAAGTTGGACTCCCAAAGAAAGTATTAAATACTTAAGGGAAATAAATAGAAAGAAAATGAAGACTAATTAGCTGAATGTCTTCATAAGGGATAGGGTCTTCCCTTCCTTGCTTTCCTAACTTGGCATGGATTATTTCCAAGCTGAATAACAAGTGGAATAAAGTGTAAATATACTAGATCTTCTTGCCTCAATACAACCCCTCTCGTAAACCTTATCGGACAAATCGATGTAGGGAAAAGAGTAAAATTCCTTCTAATGACTTAGGGGTGTCTTCACACTTGTGTGATGGTGAAGACACAATATCCATGCTTCCCAAAGCTGGTTCAAGTCAAAGAGATTCGAAGGTTGTTTAGAAGCTCTCACATGATCCAGATGGCCGGGTGAGCACAAGCTTGATCCTTGGATGTCTTCTTCATACTTCACGGTTAGTCGGCTTCTGGAGATGGTCAGACGTGGACTCCAATTAGGCTTAGGGTCTGGCTGTATAGAGAATCCTATTAAGACCCAATCCCTTGTAAATGTGCGCTCCCGTCCTTCTTTTGTACGGGCCAGGGCTTGTGGCCCATCATCCCTTCCCTTTTCTAGAATTTTCGTCCTCAAATCTAGCCCACCCCCTATATAGAAACGAAACAACCTAGCATGAAGCTTCTTCTTCAAGGCTTGATCTGGATATGGAGCTGAATATTGGAGAGATTATCATTCTAATCTTTAGTTGAATAAGGGATAGAAGAGGAGGTTTAGTGCTAAGAAACCAAAAAAGATGCTCGATCTAGTTTCCAACAATGGAGTAAAGGTGGATTGATGTTGTGAACCACAAAATTTGTGAAAACTTCGTGATACAACCAGAAGTTCAACACCAAGCTTGTATTCTAGGTGTCAAGGGTTTTGTCCCGAATAACTCAATAACAAGAAAGAAGAAAAAACTCTTCCGCATTATATTTCTCGTTCAGATCTAATCCTCATTAAAGTCTGGTTATGTCCCTTATATATGAAGAGCGTTAAGTCTGATGTTTACTTATCACACAAATGGCCCAAAGAACCAACATATACCTAAGTTGGACTCCCAAAGAAAGTATTAAATACTTAAGGGAAATAAATAGAAAGAAAATGAAGACTTATTAGCTGAATGTCTTCATAAGGGATAGGGTCTTCCCTTCCTTGCTTCCTAACTTGGCATGGATTATTTCCAAGCTGAATAACAAGTGGAATAAAGTGTAAATATACTACATCTTCTTGCCTCAATACAACCCCTCTCGTAAACCTTATCGGACAAATCGATGTAGGGAAAAGAGTAAAATTCCTTCTAATGACTTAGGGGTGTCTTCACACTTGTGTGATGGTGAAGACACAATGTCCATGCTTCCCAAAGCTGGTTCAAGTCAAAGAGATTCGAAGGTTGTTTAGAAGCTCTCACATGATCCAGATGGCCGGGTGAGCACAAGCTTGATCCTTGGATGTCTTCTTCATACTTCACGGTTAGTCGGCTTCTGGAGATGGTCACACGTGGACTCCAATTAGGCTTAGGGTCTGGCTGTATAGAGAATCCTATTAAGACCCAATCCCTTGTAAATGTGCGCTCCCGTCCTTCTTTTGTACGGGCCAGGGCTTGTGGCCCATCATCCCTTCCCTTTTCTAGAATTTTCGTCCTCAAATCTAGCCCACCCCCTATATAGAAACGAAACAACCTAGCATGAAGCTTCTTCTTCAAGGCTTGATCTGGATATGGAGCTGAATATTGGAGAGATTATCATTCTAATCTTTAGTTGAATAAGGGATAGAAGAGGAGGTTTAGTGCTAAGAAACCAAAAAAGATGCTCGATCTAGTTTCCAACAATGGAGTAAAGGTGGATTGATGTTGTGAACCACAAAATTTGTGAAAACTTCGTGATACAACCAGAAGTTCAACACCAAGCTTGTATTCTAGGTGTCAAGGGTTTTGTCCCGAATAACTCAATAACAAGAAAGAAGAAAAAACTCTTCCGCATTATATTTCTCGTTCAGATCTAATCCTCATTAAAGTCTGGTTATGTCCCTTATATATGAAGAGCGTTAAGTCTGATGTTTACTTATCACACAAATGGCCCAAAGAACCAACATATACCTAAGTTGGACTCCCAAAGAAAGTATTAAATACTTAAGGGAAATAAATAGAAAGAAAATGAAGACTTATTAGCTGAATGTCTTCATAAGGGATAGGGTCTTCCCTTCCTTGCTTTCCTAACTTGGCATGGATTATTTCCAAGCTGAATAACAAGTGGAATAAAGTGTAGATATACTAGATCTTCTTGCCTCAATACAACCCCTCTCGTAAACCTTATCGGACAAATCGATGTAGGGAAAAAAGTAAAATTCCTTCTAATGACTTAGGGGTGTCTTCACACTTGTGTGATGGTGAAGACACAATGTCCATGCTTCCCAAAGCTGGTTCAAGTCAAAGAGATTCGAAGGTTGTTTAGAAGCTCTCACATGATCCAGATGGCCGGGTGAGCACAAGCTTGATCCTTGGATGTCTTCTTCATACTTCACGGTTAGTCGGCTTCTGGAGATGGTCAGACGTGGACTCTAATTAGGCTTAGGGTCTGGCTGTATAGAGAATCCTATTGAGACCCAATCCCTTGTAAATGTGCGCTCCCGTCCTTCTTTTGTACGGGCCAGGGCTTGTGGCCCATCATCCCTTCCCTTTTCTAGAATTTTCCTCCTAAAAACTAGCCCACCCCCTATATAAAAATGAAACAACCTAGCATGAAGCTTCTTCTTCAAGGCTTGATCTGGATATGGAGCTGAATATTGGAGAGATTATTATTCTAATCTTTAGTTGAATAAGGGATAGAAGAGGAGGTTTAGTGCTAAGAAACCAAAAAAGATGCTCGATCTAGTTTCCAACAATGGAGTAAAGGTGGATTGATGTTGTGAACCACAAAATTTGTGAAAACTTCTTGATACAACCAGAAGTTCAACACCAAGCTTGGATTCTAGGTGTCAAGGGTGTTATCCCGAATAACTCAATAACAAGAAAGAAGAAAAAACTCTTCTGCATTATATTTCTCGTTCAGATCTAATCCTCATTAAAGTCTGGTTATGTCCCTTATATATGAAGAGCGTTAAGTCTGAAGTTTACTTATTACACAAATGGCCCAAAGAACCAACATATACCTAAGTTGGACTCCCAAAGAAAGTATTAAATACTTAAGGGAAATAAATAGAAAGAAAATGAAGACTTATTAGTTGAATGTCTTCATAAGGGATAGGGTCTTCCCATCCTTGCTTTCCTAACTTGGCATGGATTATTTCCAAGCTGAATAACAAGTGGAATAAAGTGTAGATATACTAGATCTTCTTGCCTCAATACAACCCCTCTCGTAAACCTTATCGGACAAATCGATGTAGGAAAAAGAGTAAAATTCGTTCTAATGACTTAGGGGTGTCTTCACACTTGTGTGATGGTGAAGACACAATGTCCATGCTTCCCAAAGATGGTTCAAGTCAAAGAGATTCGAAGGTTGTTTAGAAGCTCTCACATGATCCAGATGGTCGGGTGAGCACAAGCTTGATCCTTGGATGTCTTCTTCATACTTCACGGTTAGTCGGCTTATGGAGATGGTCAGACGTGGACTCCAATTAGTCTTAGGGTCTGGCTGTATAGAGAATCCTATTGAGACCCAATCCCTTGTAAATGTGCGCTCCCGTCCTTCTTTTGTACGGGCCAGGGCTTGTGGCCCATCATCACTTCCGTTTTCTAGAATTTTCTTCCTCAAAACTAGCCCACACCCAATATAGAAACGAAACAACTTAGCATGAAGCTTCTTCTTCAAGGCATGATCTGGATATGGAGTTGAATATTGGAGAGATTCTCAATCTAATCTTCAGCTCAAAAAGGGATAGAGGAGGAGGTTTAGTGCTAAGAAACCAAAAAAGATGCTCGATCTAGTTTCCAACAATGGAGTAAAGGTGGATTGATGTTGTGAACCACAAGATTTGTGAAAACTTCTTGATACAACCAGAAGTTCAACACCAAGCTTGGATTCTAAGTGGCAAGAGTTTTGTCCCGAATAACTCAATAACAAGAAAGAAGAAAAAACTCTTCCGCATTATATTTCTCGTTCAGATCTAATCCTCATTACAGTCTGGTTATGTCCCATATATATGAAGAGCCTTAAGTCTGAAGTTTACTTATTACACAAATGGCCCAAAGAACCAACATATACCTAAGTTGGACTCCCAAAGAAAGTATTAAATACTTAGGGAAATAAATAGAAAGAAAATGAAGACTAATTAGCTAAATGTCTTCATAAGGGATAGGGTCTTCCCTTCCTTGCTTTCCTAACTTGGCATGGGTTATTTCCAAGCTGAATAACAAGTGGAATAAAGTGTAGATATACTAGATCTTCTTGCCTCAATACAACCCCTCTGGTAAACCTTATCGGACAAATCGATGTAGGAAAAAGAGTAAAATTCCTTCTAATGACTTAGGGGTGTCTTCACACTTATGTGATGTGAAGACACAATGTCCATGCTTCCCAAAGATGGTTCAAGTCAAAGAGATTCGAAGGTTGTTTAGAAGCTCTCACACGATCCAGATGGTCGGGTGAGCACAAGCTTGATCCTTGGATGTCTTCTTCATACTTCACGGTTAGTCGGCTTCTGGAGATGGTCAGACGTGGACTCCAATTAGTGTTAGGGTCTGGCTGTATAGAGAATCCTATTGAGACCCAATCCCTTGTAAATGTGCACTCTCGTCCTTCTTTTGTACGGGCCAGGGCTTGTGGCCCATCATCACTTCCCTTTTCTAGAATTTTCTTCCTCAAAACTAGCCCACACCTAATATAGAAACGAAACAACTTAGCATGAAGCTTCTTCTTCAAGGCATGATCTGGATATGGAGTTGAATATTGGAGAGATTCTCAATCTAATCTTCAGCTCAAAAAGGGATAGAGGAGGAAGTTTAGTGCTAAGAAACCAAAAAAGATGCTCGATCTAGTTTCCAACAATGGAGTAAAGGTGGATTGATGTTGTGAACCACAAGATTTGTGAAAACTTCTTGATACAACCAGAAGTTCAACACCAAGCTTGGATTCGAGGTGTCAAGGGTTTTGTCCCGAATAACTCAATAACAAGAAAGAAGAAAAATCTTTTCCGCATTATATTTCTCGTTCAGATCTAATCCTCATTACAGTCTGGTTAAGTCCCTTATATATGAAGAGCCTTAAGTCTGAAGTTTACTTATTACACAAATGGCCCAAAGAACAAACATATACCTAAGTTGGACTCCCAAAGAAAGTACTAAATACTTAAGGGAAATAAATAGAAAGAAAATGAAGACTAATTAGCTGAATGTCTTCATAAGGGATAGGGTCTTCCCTTCCTTGCTTTCCTAACTTGGCATGGATTATTTCCAAGCTGAATAACAAGTGGAATAAAGTGTAAATATACTAGATCTTCTTGCCTCAATACAACCCCTCTCGTAAACCTTATCGGACAAATCGATGTAGGGAAAAGAGTAAAATTCGTTCTAATGACTTAGGGGTGTCTTCACACTTGTGTGATGGTGAAGACACAATGTCCATGCTTCCCAAAGATGGTTCAAGTCAAAGAGATTCGAAGGTTGTTTAGAAGCTCTCACATGATCCAGATGGTCGGGTGAGCACAAGCTTGATCCTTGGATGTCTTCTTCATACTTCACGGTTAGTCGGCTTCTGGAGATGGTCAGACGTGGACTCCAATTAGTGTTAGGGTCTGGCTGTATAGAGAATCCTATTGAGACCCAATCCCTTGTAAATGTGCACTCTCGTCCTTCTTTTGTACGGGCCAGGGCTTGTGGCCCATCATCACTTCCCTTTTCTAGAATTTTCTTCCTCAAAACTAGCCCACACCTAATATAGAAACGAAACAACTTAGCATGAAGCTTCTTCTTCAAGGCATGATCTGGATATGGAGTTGAATATTGGAGAGATTCTCAATCTAATCTTCAGCTTAAAAAGGGATAGAGGAGGAAGTTTAGTGCTAAGAAACCAAAAAAGATGCTCGATCTAGTTTCCAACAATGGAGTAAAGGTGGATTGATGTTGTGAACCACAAGATTTGTGAAAACTTCTTGATACAACCAGAAGTTCAACACCAAGCTTGGATTCGAGGTGTCAAGGGTTTTGTCCCGAATAACTCAATAACAAGAAAGAAGAAAAATCTTTTCCGCATTATATTTCTCGTTCAGATCTAATCCTCATTACAGTCTGGTTAAGTCCCTTATATATGAAGAGCCTTAAGTCTGAAGTTTACTTATTACACAAATGGCCCAAAGAACCAACATATACCTAAGTTGGACTCCCAAAGAAAGTATTAAATACTTAAGGGAAATAAATAGAAAGAAAATGAAGACTTATTAGTTGAATGTCTTCATAAGGGATAGGGTCTTCCCTTCCTTGCTTTCCTAACTTGGCATGGATTATTTCCAAGCTGAATAACAAGTGGAATAAAGTGTAAATATACTAGATCTTCTTGCCTCAATACAACCCCTCTCGTAAACCTTATCGGACAAATCGATGTAGGGAAAAGAGTAAAATTCGTTCTAATGACTTAGGGGTGTCTTCACACTTGTGTGATGGTGAAGACACAATGTCCATGCTTCCCAAAGATGGTTCAAGTCAAAGAGATTCGAAGGTTGTTTAGAAGCTCTCACATGATCCAGATGGTCGGGTGAGCACAAGCTTGATCCTTGGATGTCTTCTTCATACTTCACGGTTAGTCGGCTTCTGGAGATGGTCAGACGTGGACTCCAATTAGGCTTAGGGTCTGGCTGTATAGAGAATCCTATTGAGACCCAATCCCTTGTAAATGTGCGCTCCCGTACTTCTTTTGTACGGGCCAGGGCTTGTGGCCCATCATCCCTTCCCTTTTCTAGAATTTTCCTCCTAAAAACTAGCCCACCCCCTATATAGAAATGAAACAACCTAGCAGGAAGCTTCTTCTTCAAGGTATGATCTGGATATGGAGCTGAATATTGGAGAGATTCTCAATCTAATCTTTAGCTCAATAAGGGATAGAAGAGGAGGTTTAGTGCTAAGAAACCAAAAAAGATGCTCGATCTAGTTTCCAACAATGGAGTAAAGGTGGATTGATGTTGTGAACCACAAAATTTGTGAAAACTTCGTGATACAACCAAAAGTTCAACACCAAGCTTGTATTCTAGGTGTCAAGGGTTTTGTCCCGAATAACTCAATAACAAGAAAGAAGAAAAAACTCTTCCGCATTATATTTCTCGTTCAGATCTAATCCTCATTAAAGTCTGGTTATGTCCCTTATATATGAAGAGCGTTAAGTCTGATGTTTACTTATCACACAAATGGCCCAAAGAACCAACATATACCTAAGTTGGACTCCCAAAGAAAGTATTAAATACTTAAGGGAAATAAATAGAAAGAAAATGAAGACTTATTAGCTGAATGTCTTCATAAGGGATAGGGTCTTCCCTTCCTTGCTTTCCTAACTTGGCATGTATTATTTCCAAGCTGAATAACAAGTGGAATAAAGTGTAGATATACTAGATCTTCTTGCCTCAATACAACCCCTCTCGTAAACCTTATCGGACAAATCGATGTAGGGAAAAGAGTAAAATTCCTTCTAATGACTTAGGGGTGTCTTCACACTTGTGTGATGGTGAAGACACAATGTCCATGCTTCCCAAAGCTGGTTCAAGTCAAAGAGATTCGAAGGTTGTTTAGAAGCTCTCACATGATCCAGATGGCCGGGTGAGCACAAGCTTGATCCTTGGATGTCTTCTTCATACTTCACGGTTAGTCGGCTTCTGGAGATGGTCAGACGTGGACTCCAATTAGGCTTAGGGTCTGGCTGTATAGAGAATCCTATTGAGACCCAATCCCTTGTAAATGTGCGCTCCCGTACTTCTTTTGTACGGGCCAGGGCTTGTGGCCCATCATCCCTTCCCTTTTCTAGAATTTTCCTCCTAAAAACTAGCACACCCCCTATATAGAAATGAAACAACCTAGCAGGAAGCTTCTTCTTCAAGCTATGATCTGGATATGGAGCTGAATATTGGAGAGATTCTCAATCTAATCTTTAGCTCAATAAGGGATAGAAGAGGAGGTTTAGTGCTAAGAAACCAAAAAAGATGCTCGATCTAGTTTCCAACAATGGAGTAAAGGTGGATTGATGTTGTGAACCACAAAATTTGTGAAAACTTCTTGATACAACCAGAAGTTCAACACCAAGCTTGGATTCTAGGTGTCAAGGGTTTTGTCCCGAATAACTCAATAACAAGAAAGAAGAAAAAACTCTTCTGCATTATATTTCTCGTTCAGATCTAATCCTCATTAAAGTCTGGTTATGTCCCTTATATATGAAGAGCATTAAGTCTGAAGTTTACTTATTACACAAATGGCCCAAAGAACCAACATATACCTAAGTTGGACTCCCAAAGAAAGTATTAAATACTTAAGGGAAATAAATAGAAAGAAAATGAAGACTTATTAGCTGAATGTCTTCATAAGGGATAGGGTCTTCCCTTCCTTGCTTTCCTAACTTGGCATGGATTATTTCCAAGCTGAATAACAAGTGGAATAAAGTGTAGATATACTAGATCTTCTTGCCTCAATACAACCCCTCTCGTAAACCTTATCGGACAAATCGATGTAGGAAAAAGAGTAAAATTCCTTCTAATGACTTAGGGGTGTCTTCACACTTGTGTGATGGTGAAGACACAATGTCCATGCTTCCCAAAGATGGTTCAAGTCAAAGAGATTCGAAGGTTGTTTAGAAGCTCTCACATGATCCAGATGGTCGGGTGAGCACAAGCTTGATCCTTGGATGTCTTCTTCATACTTCACGGTTAGTCGGCTTATTGAGATGGTCAGACGTGGACTCCAATTAGTGTTAGGGTCTGGCTGTATAGAGAATCCTATTGAGACCCAATCCCTTGTAAATGTGCGCTCTCGTCCTTCTTTTGTACGGGCCAGGGCTTGTGGCCCATCATCACTTCCCTTTTCTAGAATTTTCTTCCTCAAAACTAGCCCACACCTAATATAGAAACGAAACAACTTAGCATGAAGCTTCTTCTTCAAGGCATGATCTGGATATGGAGTTGAATATTGGAGAGATTCTCAATCTAATCTTTAGCTCAATAAGGGATAGAAGAGGAGGTTTAGTGCTAAGAAACCAAAAAAGATGCTCGATCTAGTTTCCAACAATGGAGTAAAGGTGGATTGATGTTGTGAACCACAAAATTTGTGAAAACTTTGTGATACAACCAGAAGTTCAACACCAAGCTTGTATTCTAGGTGTCAAGGGTTTTGTCCCGAATAACTCAATAACAAGAAAGAAGAAAAAACTCTTCCGCATTATATTTCTCGTTCAGATCTAATCCTCATTAAAGTCTGGTTATGTCCCTTATATATGAAGAGCGTTAAGTCTGATGTTTACTTATCACACAAATGGCCCAAAGAACCAACATATACCTAAGTTGGACTCCCAAAGAAAGTATTAAATACTTAAGGGAAATAAATAGAAAGAAAATGAAGACTTATTAGCTGAATGTCTTCATAAGGGATAGGGTCTTCCCTTCCTTGCTTTCCTAACTTGGCATGGATTATTTCCAAGCTGAATAACAAGTGGAATAAAGTGTAGATATACTAGATCTTCTTGCCTCAATACAACCCCTCTGGTAAACCTTATCGGACAAATCGATGTAGGAAAAAGAGTAAAATTCCTTCTAATGACTTAGGGGTGTCTTCACACTTATGTGATGTGAAGACACAATGTCCATGCTTCCCAAAGATGGTTCAAGTCAAAGAGATTCGAAGGTTGTTTAGAAGCTCTCACACGATCCAGATGGTCGGGTGAGCACAAGCTTGATCCTTGGATGTCTTCTTCATACTTCACGGTTAGTCGGCTTCTGGAGATGGTCAGACGTGGACTCCAATTAGTGTTAGGGTCTGGCTGTATAGAGAATCCTATTGAGACCCAATCCCTTGTAAATGTGCACTCTCGTCCTTCTTTTGTACGGGCCAGGGCTTGTGGCCCATCATCACTTCCCTTTTCTAGAATTTTCTTCCTCAAAACTAGCCCACACCTAATATAGAAACGAAACAACTTAGCATGAAGCTTCTTCTTCAAGGCATGATCTGGATATGGAGTTGAATATTGGAGAGATTCTCAATCTAATCTTCAGCTTAAAAAGGGATAGAGGAGGAAGTTTAGTGCTAAGAAACCAAAAAAGATGCTCGATCTAGTTTCCAACAATGGAGTAAAGGTGGATTGATGTTGTGAACCACAAGATTTGTGAAAACTTCTTGATACAACCAGAAGTTCAACACCAAGCTTGGATTCGAGGTGTCAAGGGTTTTGTCCCGAATAACTCAATAACAAGAAAGAAGAAAAATCTTTTCCGCATTATATTTCTCGTTCAGATCTAATCCTCATTACAGTCTGGTTAAGTCCCTTATATATGAAGAGCCTTAAGTCTGAAGTTTACTTATTACACAAATGGCCCAAAGAACCAACATATACCTAAGTTGGACTCCCAAAGAAAGTATTAAATACTTAAGGGAAATAAATAGAAAGAAAATGAAGACTTATTAGTTGAATGTCTTCATAAGGGATAGGGTCTTCCCTTCCTTGCTTTCCTAACTTGGCATGGATTATTTCCAAGCTGAATAACAAGTGGAATAAAGTGTAAATATACTAGATCTTCTTGCCTCAATACAACCCCTCTCGTAAACCTTATCGGACAAATCGATGTAGGGAAAAGAGTAAAATTCGTTCTAATGACTTAGGGGTGTCTTCACACTTGTGTGATGGTGAAGACACAATGTCCATGCTTCCCAAAGATGGTTCAAGTCAAAGAGATTCGAAGGTTGTTTAGAAGCTCTCACATGATCCAGATGGTCGGGTGAGCACAAGCTTGATCCTTGGATGTCTTCTTCATACTTCACGGTTAGTCGGCTTCTGAAGATGGTCAGACGTGGACTCCAATTAGGCTTAGGGTCTGGCTGTATAGAGAATCCTATTGAGACCCAATCCCTTGTAAATGTGCGCTCCCGTACTTCTTTTGTACGGGCCAGGGCTTGTGGCCCATCATCCCTTCCCTTTTCTAGAATTTTCCTCCTAAAAACTAGCCCACCCCCTATATAGAAATGAAACAACCTAGCAGGAAGCTTCTTCTTCAAGGTATGATCTGGATATGGAGCTGAATATTGGAGAGATTCTCAATCTAATCTTTAGCTCAATAAGGGATAGAAGAGGAGGTTTAGTGCTAAGAAACCAAAAAAGATGCTCGATCTAGTTTCCAACAATGGAGTAAAGGTGGATTGATGTTGTGAACCACAAAATTTGTGAAAACTTCGTGATACAACCAAAAGTTCAACACCAAGCTTGTATTCTAGGTGTCAAGGGTTTTGTCCCGAATAACTCAATAACAAGAAAGAAGAAAAAACTCTTCCGCATTATATTTCTCGTTCAGATCTAATCCTCATTAAAGTCTGGTTATGTCCCTTATATATGAAGAGCGTTAAGTCTGATGTTTACTTATCACACAAATGGCCCAAAGAACCAACATATACCTAAGTTGGACTCCCAAAGAAAGTATTAAATACTTAAGGGAAATAAATAGAAAGAAAATGAAGACTTATTAGCTGAATGTCTTCATAAGGGATAGGGTCTTCCCTTCCTTGCTTTCCTAACTTGGCATGTATTATTTCCAAGCTGAATAACAAGTGGAATAAAGTGTAGATATACTAGATCTTCTTGCCTCAATACAACCCCTCTCGTAAACCTTATCGGACAAATCGATGTAGGGAAAAGAGTAAAATTCCTTCTAATGACTTAGGGGTGTCTTCACACTTGTGTGATGGTGAAGACACAATGTCCATGCTTCCCAAAGCTGGTTCAAGTCAAAGAGATTCGAAGGTTGTTTAGAAGCTCTCACATGATCCAGATGGCCGGGTGAGCACAAGCTTGATCCTTGGATGTCTTCTTCATACTTCACGGTTAGTCGGCTTCTGGAGATGGTCAGACGTGGACTCCAATTAGGCTTAGGGTCTGGCTGTATAGAGAATCCTATTGAGACCCAATCCCTTGTAAATGTGCGCTCCCGTACTTCTTTTGTACGGGCCAGGGCTTGTGGCCCATCATCCCTTCCCTTTTCTAGAATTTTCCTCCTAAAAACTAGCACACCACCTATATAGAAATGAAACAACCTAGCAGGAAGCTTCTTCTTCAAGCTATGATCTGGATACGGAGCTGAATATTGGAGAGATTCTCAATCTAATCTTTAGCTCAATAAGGGATAGAAGAGGAGGTTTAGTGCTAAGAAACCAAAAAAGATGCTCGATCTAGTTTCCAACAATGGAGTAAAGGTGGATTGATGTTGTGAACCACAAAATTTGTGAAAACTTCTTGATACAACCAGAAGTTCAACACCAAGCTTGGATTCTAGGTGTCAAGGGTTTTGTCCCAAATAACTCAATAACAAGAAAGAAGAAAAAACTCTTCTGCATTATATTTCTCGTTCAGATCTAATCCTCATTAAAGTCTGGTTATGTCCCTTATATATGAAGAGCGTTAAGTCTGAAGTTTACTTATTACACAAATGGCCCAAAGAACCAACATATACCTAAGTTGGACTCCCAAAGAAAGTATTAAATACTTAAGGGAAATAAATAGAAAGAAAATGAAGACTTATTAGCTGAATGTCTTCATAAGGGATAGGGTCTTCCCTTCCTTGCTTTCCTAACTTGGCATGGATTATTTCCAAGCTGAATAACAAGTGGAATAAAGTGTAGATATACTAGATCTTCTTGCCTCAATACAACCCCTCTCGTAAACCTTATCGGACAAATCGATGTAGGAAAAAGAGTAAAATTCCTTCTAATGACTTAGGGGTGTCTTCACACTTGTGTGATGGTGAAGACACAATGTCCATGCTTCCCAAAGATGGTTCAAGTCAAAGAGATTCGAAGGTTGTTTAGAAGCTCTCACACGATCCAGATGGTCGGGTGAGCACAAGCTTGATCCTTGGATGTCTTCTTCATACTTCACGGTTAGTCGGCTTCTGGAGATGGTCAGACGTGGACTCCAATTAGTGTTAGGGTCTGGCTGTATAGAGAATCCTATTGAGACCCAATCCCTTGTAAATGTGCACTCTCGTCCTTCTTTTGTACGGGCCAGGGCTTGTGGCCCATCATCACTTCCCTTTTCTAGAATTTTCTTCCTCAAAACTAGCCCACACCTAATATAGAAACGAAACAACTTAGCATGAAGCTTCTTCTTCAAGGCATGATCTGGATATGGAGTTGAATATTGGAGAGATTCTCAATCTAATCTTCAGCTCAAAAAGGGATAGAGGAGGAAGTTTAGTGCTAAGAAACCAAAAAAGATGCTCGATCTAGTTTCAAACAATGGAGTAAAGGTGGATTGATGTTGTGAACCACAAGATTTGTGAAAACTTCTTGATACAACCAGAAGTTCAACACCAAGCTTGGATTCGAGGTGTCAAGGGTTTTGTCCCGAATAACTCAATAACAAGAAAGAAGAAAAATCTTTTCCGCATTATATTTCTCGTTCAGATCTAATCCTCATTACAGTCTGGTTAAGTCCCTTATATATGAAGAGCCTTAAGTCTGAAGTTTACTTATTACACAAATGGCCCAAAGAACAAACATATACCTAAGTTGGACTCCCAAAGAAAGTACTAAATACTTAAGGGAAATAAATAGAAAGAAAATGAAGACTAATTAGCTGAATGTCTTCATAAGGGATAGGGTCTTCCCTTCCTTGCTTTCCTAACTTGGCATGGATTATTTCCAAGCTGAATAACAAGTGGAATAAAGTGTAAATATACTAGATCTTCTTGCCTCAATACAACCCCTCTCGTAAACCTTATCGGACAAATCGATGTAGGGAAAAGAGTAAAATTCGTTCTAATGACTTAGGGGTGTCTTCACACTTGTGTGATGGTGAAGACACAATGTCCATGCTTCCCAAAGATGGTTCAAGTCAAAGAGATTCGAAGGTTGTTTAGAAGCTCTCACATGATCCAGATGGTCGGGTGAGCACAAGCTTGATCCTTGGATGTCTTCTTCATACTTCACGGTTAGTCGGCTTCTGGAGATGGTCAGACGTGGACTCTAATTAGGCTTAGGGTCTGGCTGTATAGAGAATCCTTTTGAGACCCAATCCCTTGTAAATGTGCGCTCCCGTACTTCTTTTGTACGGGCCAGGGCTTGTGGCCCATCATCCCTTCCCTTTTCTAGAATTTTCCTCCTAAAAACTAGCCCACCCCCTATATAGAAATGAAACAACCTAGCAGGAAGCTTCTTCTTCAAGGTATGATCTGGATATGGAGCTGAATATTGGAGAGATTCTCAATCTAATCTTTAGCTCAATAAGGGATAGAAGAGGAGGTTTAGTGCTAAGAAACCAAAAAAGATGCTCGATCTAGTTTCCAACAATGGAGTAAAGGTGGATTGATGTTGTGAACCACAAAATTTGTGAAAACTTTGTGATACAACCAGAAGTTCAACACCAAGCTTGTATTCTAGGTGTCAAGGGTTTTGTCCCGAATAACTCAATAACAAGAAAGAAGAAAAAACTCTTCCGCATTATATTTCTCGTTCAGATCTAATCCTCATTAAAGTCTGGTTATGTCCCTTATATATGAAGAGCGTTAAGTCTGATGTTTACTTATCACACAAATGGCCCAAAGAACCAACATATACCTAAGTTGGACTCCCAAAGAAAGTATTAAATACTTAAGGGAAATAAATAGAAAGAAAATGAAGACTTATTAGCTGAATGTCTTCATAAGGGATAGGGTCTTCCCTTCCTTGCTTTCCTAACTTGGCATGGATTATTTCCAAGCTGAATAACAAGTGGAATAAAGTGTAGATATACTAGATCTTCTTGCCTCAATACAACCCCTCTCGTAAACCTTATCGGACAAATCGATGTAGGGAAAAGAGTAAAATTCCTTCTAATGACTTAGGGGTGTCTTCACAGTTGTGTGATGGTGAAGACACAATGTCCATGCTTCCCAAAGCTGGTTCAAGTCAAAGAGATTCGAAGGTTGTTTAGAAGCTCTCACATGATCCAGATGGCCGGGTGAGCACAAGCTTGATCCTTGGATGTCTTCTTCATACTTCACGGTTAGTCGGCTTCTGGAGATGGTCAGACGTGGACTCCAATTAGGCTTAGGGTCTGGCTGTATAGAGAATCCTATTGAGACCCAATCCCTTGTAAATGTGCGCTCCCGTACTTCTTTTGTACGAGCCAGGGCTTGTGGCCCATCATCCCTTCCCTTTTCTAGAATTTTCCTCCTAAAAACTAGCACACCCCCTATATAGAAATGAAACAACCTAGCAGGAAGCTTCTTCTTCAAGCTATGATCTGGATATGGAGCTGAATATTGGAGAGATTCTCAATCTAATCTTTAGCTCAATAAGGGATAGAAGAGGAGGTTTAGTGCTAAGAAACCAAAAAAGATGCTCGATCTAGTTTCCAACAATGGAGTAAAGGTGGATTGATGTTGTGAACCACAAAATTTGTGAAAACTTCTTGATACAACCAGAAGTTCAACACCAAGCTTGGATTCTAGGTGTCAAGGGTTTTGTCCCGAATAACTCAATAACAAGAAAGAAGAAAAAACTCTTCTGCATTATATTTCTCGTTCAGATCTAATCCTCATTAAAGTCTGGTTATGTCCCTTATATATGAAGAGCATTAAGTCTGAAGTTTACTTATTACACAAATGGCCCAAAGAACCAACATATACCTAAGTTGGACTCCCAAAGAAAGTATTAAATACTTAAGGGAAATAAATAGAAAGAAAATGAAGACTTATTAGCTGAATGTCTTCATAAGGGATAGGGTCTTCCCTTCCTTGCTTTCCTAACTTGGCATGGATTATTTCCAAGCTGAATAACAAGTGGAATAAAGTGTAGATATACTAGATCTTCTTGCCTCAATACAACCCCTCTCGTAAACCTTATCGGACAAATCGATGTAGGAAAAAGAGTAAAATTCCTTCTAATGACTTAGGGGTGTCTTCACACTTGTGTGATGGTGAAGACACAATGTCCATGCTTCCCAAAGATGGTTCAAGTCAAAGAGATTCGAAGGTTGTTTAGAAGCTCTCACATGATCCAGATGGTCGGGTGAGCACAAGCTTGATCCTTGGATGTCTTCTTCATACTTCACGGTTAGTCGGTTTCTGGAGATGGTCAGACGTGGACTCTAATTAGGCTTAGGGTCTGGCTGTATAGAGAATCCTATTGAGACCCAATCCCTTGTAAATGTGCGCTCCCGTACTTCTTTTGTACGGGCCAGGGCTTGTGGCCCAGCATCCCTTCCCTTTTCTAGAATTTTCCTCCTAAAAACTAGCCCACCCCCTATATAGAAATGAAACAACCTAGCAGGAAGCTTCTTCTTCAAGGTATGATCTGGATATGGAGCTGAATATTGGAGAGATTCTCAATCTAATCTTTAGCTCAATAAGGGATAGAAGAGGAGGTTTAGTGCTAAGAAACCAAAAAAGATGCTCGATCTAGTTTCCAACAATGGAGTAAAGGTGGATTGATGTTGTGAACCACAAAATTTGTGAAAACTTTGTGATACAACCAGAAGTTCAACACCAAGCTTGTATTCTAGGTGTCAAGGGTTTTGTCCCGAATAACTCAATAACAAGAAAGAAGAAAAAACTCTTCCGCATTATATTTCTCGTTCAGATCTAATCCTCATTAAAGTCTGGTTATGTCCCTTATATATGAAGAGCGTTAAGTCTGATGTTTACTTATCACACAAATGGCCCAAAGAACCAACATATACCTAAGTTGGACTCCCAAAGAAAGTATTAAATACTTAAGGGAAATAAATAGAAAGAAAATGAAGACTTATTAGCTGAATGTCTTCATAAGGGATAGGGTCTTCCCTTCCTTGCTTTCCTAACTTGGCATGGATTATTTCCAAGCTGAATAACAAGTGGAATAAAGTGTAGATATACTAGATCTTCTTGCCTCAATACAACCCCTCTCGTAAACCTTATCGGACAAATCGATGTAGGGAAAAGAGTAAAATTCCTTCTAATGACTTAGGGGTGTCTTCACAGTTGTGTGATGGTGAAGACACAATGTCCATGCTTCCCAAAGCTGGTTCAAGTCAAAGAGATTCGAAGGTTGTTTAGAAGCTCTCACATGATCCAGATGGCCGGGTGAGCACAAGCTTGATCCTTGGATGTCTTCTTCATACTTCACGGTTAGTCGGCTTCTGGAGATGGTCAGACGTGGACTCCAATTAGGCTTAGGGTCTGGCTGTATAGAGAATCCTATTGAGACCCAATCCCTTGTAAATGTGCGCTCCCGTACTTCTTTTGTACGGGCCAGGGCTTGTGGCCCATCATCCCTTCCCTTTTCTAGAATTTTCCTCCTAAAAACTAGCACACCCCCTATATAGAAATGAAACAACCTAGCAGGAAGCTTCTTCTTCAAGCTATGATCTGGATATGGAGCTGAATATTGGAGAGATTCTCAATCTAATCTTTAGCTCAATAAGGGATAGAAGAGGAGGTTTAGTGCTA
Organism: Cardamine chenopodiifolia; assembly: GCA_963922655.1. Taxonomy (NCBI): domain Eukaryota; kingdom Viridiplantae; phylum Streptophyta; class Magnoliopsida; order Brassicales; family Brassicaceae; genus Cardamine; species Cardamine chenopodiifolia. The sequence goes on along the minus strand of OZ000486.1, from coordinate 6,811,474 downwards.
AGAAACCAAAAAAGATGCTCGATCTAGTTTCCAACAATGGAGTAAAGGTGGATTGATGTTGTGAACCACAAAATTTGTGAAAACTTCTTGATACAACCAGAAGTTCAACACCAAGCTTGGATTCTAGGTGTCAAGGGTTTTGTCCCGAATAACTCAATAACAAGAAAGAAGAAAAAACTCTTCTGCATTATATTTCTCGTTCAGATCTAATCCTCATTAAAGTCTGGTTATGTCCCTTATATATGAAGAGCATTAAGTCTGAAGTTTACTTATTACACAAATGGCCCAAAGAACCAACATATACCTAAGTTGGACTCCCAAAGAAAGTATTAAATACTTAAGGGAAATAAATAGAAAGAAAATGAAGACTTATTAGCTGAATGTCTTCATAAGGGATAGGGTCTTCCCTTCCTTGCTTTCCTAACTTGGCATGGATTATTTCCAAGCTGAATAACAAGTGGAATAAAGTGTAGATATACTAGATCTTCTTGCCTCAATACAACCCCTCTCGTAAACCTTATCGGACAAATCGATGTAGGAAAAAGAGTAAAATTCCTTCTAATGACTTAGGGGTGTCTTCACACTTGTGTGATGGTGAAGACACAATGTCCATGCTTCCCAAAGATGGTTCAAGTCAAAGAGATTCGAAGGTTGTTTAGAAGCTCTCACATGATCCAGATGGTCGGGTGAGCACAAGCTTGATCCTTGGATGTCTTCTTCATACTTCACGGTTAGTCGGCTTATTGAGATGGTCAGACGTGGACTCCAATTAGTGTTAGGGTCTGGCTGTATAGAGAATCCTATTGAGACCCAATCCCTTGTAAATGTGCGCTCTCGTCCTTCTTTTGTACGGGCCAGGGCTTGTGGCCCATCATCACTTCCCTTTTCTAGAATTTTCTTCCTCAAAACTAGCCCACACCTAATATAGAAACGAAACAACTTAGCATGAAGCTTCTTCTTCAAGGCATGATCTGGATATGGAGTTGAATATTGGAGAGATTCTCAATCTAATCTTTAGCTCAATAAGGGATAGAAGAGGAGGTTTAGTGCTAAGAAACCAAAAAAGATGCTCGATCTAGTTTCCAACAATGGAGTAAAGGTGGATTGATGTTGTGAACCACAAAATTTGTGAAAACTTTGTGATACAACCAGAAGTTCAACACCAAGCTTGTATTCTAGGTGTCAAGGGTTTTGTCCCGAATAACTCAATAACAAGAAAGAAGAAAAAACTCTTCCGCATTATATTTCTCGTTCAGATCTAATCCTCATTAAAGTCTGGTTATGTCCCTTATATATGAAGAGCGTTAAGTCTGATGTTTACTTATCACACAAATGGCCCAAAGAACCAACATATACCTAAGTTGGACTCCCAAAGAAAGTATTAAATACTTAAGGGAAATAAATAGAAAGAAAATGAAGACTTATTAGCTGAATGTCTTCATAAGGGATAGGGTCTTCCCTTCCTTGCTTTCCTAACTTGGCATGGATTATTTCCAAGCTGAATAACAAGTGGAATAAAGTGTAGATATACTAGATCTTCTTGCCTCAATACAACCCCTCTCGTAAACCTTATCGGACAAATCGATGTAGGGAAAAGAGTAAAATTCCTTCTAATGACTTAGGGGTGTCTTCACAGTTGTGTGATGGTGAAGACACAATGTCCATGCTTCCCAAAGCTGGTTCAAGTCAAAGAGATTCGAAGGTTGTTTAGAAGCTCTCACATGATCCAGATGGCCGGGTGAGCACAAGCTTGATCCTTGGATGTCTTCTTCATACTTCACGGTTAGTCGGCTTCTGGAGATGGTCAGACGTGGACTCCAATTAGGCTTAGGGTCTGGCTGTATAGAGAATCCTATTGAGACCCAATCCCTTGTAAATGTGCGCTCCCGTACTTCTTTTGTACGGGCCAGGGCTTGTGGCCCATCATCCCTTCCCTTTTCTAGAATTTTCCTCCTAAAAACTAGCACACCCCCTATATAGAAATGAAACAACCTAGCAGGAAGCTTCTTCTTCAAGCTATGATCTGGATATGGAGCTGAATATTGGAGAGATTCTCAATCTAATCTTTAGCTCAATAAGGGATAGAAGAGGAGGTTTAGTGCTAAGAAACCAAAAAAGATGCTCGATCTAGTTTCCAACAATGGAGTAAAGGTGGATTGATGTTGTGAACCACAAAATTTGTGAAAACTTCTTGATACAACCAGAAGTTCAACACCAAGCTTGGATTCTAGGTGTCAAGGGTTTTGTCCCGAATAACTCAATAACAAGAAAGAAGAAAAAACTCTTCTGCATTATATTTCTCGTTCAGATCTAATCCTCATTAAAGTCTGGTTATGTCCCTTATATATGAAGAGCATTAAGTCTGAAGTTTACTTATTACACAAATGGCCCAAAGAACCAACATATACCTAAGTTGGACTCCCAAAGAAAGTATTAAATACTTAAGGGAAATAAATAGAAAGAAAATGAAGACTTATTAGCTGAATGTCTTCATAAGGGATAGGGTCTTCCCTTCCTTGCTTTCCTAACTTGGCATGGATTATTTCCAAGCTGAATAACAAGTGGAATAAAGTGTAGATATACTAGATCTTCTTGCCTCAATACAACCCCTCTCGTAAACCTTATCGGACAAATCGATGTAGGAAAAAGAGTAAAATTCCTTCTAATGACTTAGGGGTGTCTTCACACTTGTGTGATGGTGAAGACACAATGTCCATGCTTCCCAAAGATGGTTCAAGTCAAAGAGATTCGAAGGTTGTTTAGAAGCTCTCACATGATCCAGATGGTCGGGTGAGCACAAGCTTGATCCTTGGATGTCTTCTTCATACTTCACGGTTAGTCGGCTTATTGAGATGGTCAGACGTGGACTCCAATTAGTGTTAGGGTCTGGCTGTATAGAGAATCCTATTGAGACCCAATCCCTTGTAAATGTGCGCTCTCGTCCTTCTTTTGTACGGGCCAGGGCTTGTGGCCCATCATCACTTCCCTTTTCTAGAATTTTCTTCCTCAAAACTAGCCCACACCTAATATAGAAACGAAACAACTTAGCATGAAGCTTCTTCTTCAAGGCATGATCTGGATATGGAGTTGAATATTGGAGAGATTCTCAATCTAATCTTCAGCACAAAAAGGGATAGAGGAGGAGGTTTAGTGCTAAGAAACCAAAAAAGATGCTCGATCTAGTTTCCAACAATGGAGTAAAGGTGCATTGATGTTGTGAACCACAAGATTTGTGAAAACTTCTTGATACAACCAGAAGTTCAACACCAAGCTTGGATTCGAGGTGTCAAGGGTTTTGTCCCGAATAACTCAATAACAAGAAAGAAGAAAAATCTTTTCCGCATTATATTTCTCGTTCAGATCTAATCCTCATTACAGTCTGGTTAAGTCCCTTATATATGAAGAGCCTTAAGTCTGAAGTTTACTTATTACACAAATGGCCCAAAGAACCAACATATACCTAAGTTGGACTCCCAAAGAAAGTACTAAATACTTAGGGAAATAAATAGAAAGAAAATGAAGACTTATTAGCTGAATGTCTTCATAAGGGATAGGGTCTTCCCTTCCTTGCTTTCTTAACTTGGCATGGATTATTTCCAAGCTGAATAACAAGTGGAATAAAGTGTAGATATACTAGATCTTCTTGCCTCAATACAACCCCTCTGGTAAACCTTATCAGAAAAATCGGTGTAGGAAAAAGAGTAAAATTCCTTCTAATGACTTAGGGGTGTCTTCACACTTGTGTGATGGTGAAGACACAATGTCCATGCTTCCCAAAGCTGGTTCAAGTCAAAGAGATTCGAAGGTTGTTTAGAAGCTCTCACATGATCCAGATGGCCGGGTGAGCACAAGCTTGATCCTTGGATGTCTTCTTCATACTTCACGGTTAGTCGGCTTCTGGAGATGGTCAGACGTGGACTCCAATTAGGCTTAGGATCTGGCTGTATAGAGAATCCTATTGAGACCCAATCCCTTGTAAATGTGCGCTCCCGTCCTTCTTTTGTACGGGCCAGGGCTTGTGGCCCATCATCCCTTCCCTTTTCTAGAATTTTCCTCCTAAAAACTAGCACACCCCCTATATAGAAATGAAACAACCTAGCATGAAGCTTCTTCTTCAAGGCTTGATCTGGATATGGAGCTGAATATTGGAGAGATTATCAATCTAATCTTTAGTTGAATAAGGGATAGAAGAGGAGGTTTAGTGCTAAGAAACCAAAAAAGATGCTCGATCTAGTTTCCAACAATGGAGTAAAGGTGGATTGATGTTGTGAACCACAAAATTTGTGAAAACTTCTTGATACAACCAGAAGTTCAACACCAAGCTTGGATTCTAGGTGTCAAGGGTTTTGTCCCGAATAACTCAATAACAAGAAAGAAGAAAAAACTCTTCTGCATTATATTTCTCGTTCAGATCTAATCCTCATTAAAGTCTGGTTATGTCCCTTATATATGAAGAGCGTTAAGTCTGAAGTTTACTTATTACACAAATGGCCCAAAGAACCAACATATACCTAAGTTGGACTCCCAAAGAAAGTATTAAATACTTAAGGGAAATAAATAGAAAGAAAATGAAGACTTATTAGCTGAATGTCTTCATAAGGGATAGGGTCTTCCCTTCCTTGCTTTCCTAACTTGGCATGGATTATTTCCAAGCTGAATAACAAGTGGAATAAAGTGTAGATATACTAGATCTTCTTGCCTCAATACAACCCCTCTCGTAAACCTTATCGGACAAATCGATGTAGGAAAAAGAGTAAAATTCCTTCTAATGACTTAGGGGTATCTTCACACTTGTGTGATGGTGAAGACACAATGTCCATGCTTCCCAAAGATGGTTCAAGTCAAAGAGATTCGAAGGTTGTTTAGAAGCTCTCACATGATCCAGATGGTCGGGTGAGCACAAGCTTGATCCTTGGATGTCTTCTTCATACTTCACGGTTAGTCGGTTTATTGAGATGGTCAGACGTGGACTCCAATTAGTCTTAGGGTCTGGCTGTATAGAGAATCCTATTGAGACCCAATCCCTTGTAAATGTGCGCTCCCATCCTTCTTTTGTACGGGCCAGGGCTTGTGGCCCATCATCACTTCCCTTTTCTAGAATTTTCTTCCTCAAAACCAGCCCACACCCAATATAGAAACGAAACAACTTAGCATGAAGCTTCTTCTTCAAGGCATGATCTGGATATGGAGTTGAATATTGGAGAGATTCTCAATCTAATCTTCAGCACAAAAAGGGATAGAGGAGGAGGTTTAGTGCTAAGAAACCAAAAAAGATGCTCGATCTAGTTTCCAACAATGGAGTAAAGGTGCATTGATGTTGTGAACCACAAGATTTGTGAAAACTTCTTGATACAACCAGAAGTTCAACACCAAGCTTGGATTCGAGGTGTCAAGGGTTTTGTCCCGAATAACTCAATAACAAGAAAGAAGAATAATCTCTTCCGCATTATATTTCTCGTTCAGATCTAATCCTCATTACAGTCTGGTTAAGTCCCTTATATATGAAGAGCCTTAAGTCTGAAGTTTACTTATTACACAAATGGCCCAAAGAACCAACATATACCTAAGTTGGACTCCCAAAGAAAGTATTAAATACTTAGGGAAATAAACAGAAAGAAAATGAAGACTTATTAGCTGAATGTCTTCATAAGGGATAGGGTCTTCCCTTCTTTGCTTTCCTAACTTGGCATGGATTATTTCCAAGCTGAATAACAAGTGGAATAAAGTGTAGATATACTAGATCTTCTTGCCTCAATACAACCCCTCTCGTAAACCTTATCGGACAAATCGATGTAGGAAAAAGAGTAAAATTCCTTCTAATGACTTAGGGGTGTCTTCACACTTGTGTGATGGTGAAGACACAATGTCCATGCTTCCCAAAGATGGTTCAAGTGAAAGAGATTCGAAGGTTGTTTAGAAGCTCTCACATGATCCAGATGGTCGGGTGAGCACAAGCTTGATCCTTGGATGTCTTCTTCATACTTCACGGTTAGTCGGCTTCTGGAGATGGTCAGACGTGGACTACAATTAGTCTTAGGGTCTGGCTGTATAGAGAATCCTATTGAGACCCAATCCCTTGTAAAAGTGTACTCCCGTCCTTCTTTTGTACGGGCCAGGGCTTGTGGCCTATCATCACTTCCCTTTTCTAGAATTTTCTTCCTCAAAACTAGCCCACACCCAATATAGACACGAAACAACTTAGCATGAAGCTTCTTCTTCAAGGCATGATCTGGATATGGAGTTGAATATTGGAGAGATTCTCAATCTAATCTTCAGCTCAAAAAGGGATAGAGGAGGAGGTTTAGTGCTAAGAAACCAAAAAAGATGCTCGGTCTAGTTTCCAACAATGGAGTAAAGGTGGATTGATGTTGTGAACCACAAGATTTGTGAAGACTTCTTGATACAACCAGAAGTTCAACACCAAGCTTGGATTCGAGGTGTCAAGGATTTTGTCCCGAATAACTCAATAACAAGAAAGAAGAAAAATCTCTTCCGCATTATATTTCTTGTTCAGATCTAATACTCATTACAATCTGGTTAAGTCCCTTATATATGAAGAACCTTAAGTCTGAAGTTTACTTATTACACAAATGGCCCAAAGAACCAACATATACCTAAGTTGGACTCCCAAAGAAAGTATTAAATACTTAGGGAAATAAACAGAAAGAAAATGAAGACTTATTAGCTGAATGTCTTCATAAGGGATAGGGTCTTCCCTTCTTTGCTTTCCTAACTTGGCATGGATTATTTCCAAGCTGAATAACAAGTGGAATAAAGTGTAGATATACTAGATCTTCTTGCCTCAATACAACCCCTCTCGTAAACCTTATCGGACAAATCGATGTAGGAAAAAGAGTAAAATTCCTTCTAATGACTTAGGGGTGTCTTCACACTTGTGTGATGGTGAAGACACAATGTCCATGCTTCCCAAAGATGGTTCAAGTGAAAGAGATTCGAAGGTTGTTTAGAAGCTCTCACATGATCCAGATGGTCGGGTGAGCACAAGCTTGATCCTTGGATGTCTTCTTCATACTTCACGGTTAGTCGGCTTCTGGAGATGGTCAGACGTGGACTACAATTAGTCTTAGGGTCTGGCTGTATAGAGAATCCTATTGAGACCCAATCCCTTGTAAATGTGTACTCCCGTCCTTCTTTTGTACGGGCCAGGGCTTGTGGCCTATCATCACTTCCCTTTTCTAGAATTTTCTTCCTCAAAACTAGCCCACACCCAATATAGACACGAAACAACTTAGCATGAAGCTTCTTCTTCAAGGCATGATCTGGATATGGAGTTGAATATTGGAGAGATTCTCAATCTAATCTTCAGCTCAAAAAGGGATAGAGGAGGAAGTTTAGTGCTAAGAAACCAAAAAAGATGCTCGATCTAGTTTCCAACAATGGAGTAAAGGTGGATTGATGTTGTGAACCACAAGATTTGTGAAAACTTCTTGATACAACCAGAAGTTCAACACAAAGCTTGGATTCGAGGTGTCAAGGGTTTTGTCCCGAATAACTCAATAACAAGAAAGAAGAAAAATCTCTTCCGCATTATATTTCTCGTTCAGATCTAATCCTCATTACAGTCTGGTTAAGTCCCTTATATATGAAGAGCCTTAAGTCTGAAGTTTACTTATTACACAAATGGCCCAAAGAACCAACATATACCTAAGTTGGACTCCCAAAGAAAGTATTAAATACTTAAGGGAAATAAATAGAAAGAAAATGAAGACTTATTAGCTGAATGTCTTCATAAGGGATAGGGTCTTCGCTTCCTTGCTTTCCTAACTTGGCATGGATTATTTCCAAGCTGAATAACAAGTGGAATAAAGTGTAGATATACTAGATCTTCTTGCCTCAATACAACCCCTCTCGTAAACCTTATCGGACAAATCGATGTAGGGAAAAGAGTAAAATTCCTTCTAATGACTTAGGGGTGTCTTCACACTTGTGTGATGGTGAAGACACAATGTCCATGCTTCCCAAAGATGGTTCAAGTCAAAGAGATTCGAAGGTTGTTTAGAAGCTCTCACATGATCCAGATGGTCGGGTGAGCACAAGCTTGATCCTTGGATGTCTTCTTCATACTTCACGATTAGTCGGCTTCTGGAGATGGTCAGACGTGGACTCCAATTAGTCTTAGGGTCTGGCTGTATAGAGAATCCTATTGAGACCCAATCCCTTGTAAATGTGCACTCCCGTCCTTCTTTTGTACGGGCCAGGGCTTGTGGCCCATCATCACTTCCCTTTTCTAGAATTTTCTTCCTCAAAACTAGCCCACACCCAATATAGACACGAAACAACTTAGCATGTAGCTTCTTCTTCAAGGCATGATCTGGATATGGAGTTGAATATTGGAGAGATTCTCAATCTAATCTTCAGCTCAAAAAGGGATAGAGGAGGAAGTTTGGTGCTAAGAAACCAAAAAAGATGCTCGATCTAGTTTCCAACAATGGAGTAAAGGTGGATTGATGTTGTGAACCACAAGATTTGTGAAAACTTCTTGATACAACCAGAAGTTCAACACCAAGCTTGGATTCGAGGTGTCAAGGGTTTTGTCCCGAATAACTCAATAACAAGAAAGAAGAAAAATCTCTTCCGCATTATATTTCTCGTTCAGATCTAATCCTCATTACAGTCTGGTTAAGTCCCTTATATATGAAGAGCCTTAAGTCTGAAGTTTACTTATTACACAAATGGCCCAAAGAACCAACATATACCTAAGTTGGACTCCCAAAGAAAGTACTAAATACTTAAGGGAAATAAATAGAAAGAAAATGAAGACTAATGAGCTGAATGTCTTCATAAGGGATAGGGTCTTCCCTTCCTTGCTTTCCTAACTTGGCATGGATTATTTCCAAGCTGAATAACAAGTGGAATAAAGTGTAAATATACTAGATCTTCTTGCCTCAATACAACCCCTCTCGTAAACCTTATCGGACAAATCGATGTAGGGAAAAGAGTAAAATTCGTTCTAATGACTTAGGGGTGTCTTCACACTTGTGTGATGGTGAAGACACAATGTCCATGCTTCCCAAAGATGGTTCAAGTCAACGAGATTTGAAGGTTGTTTAGAAGCTCTCACATGATCCAGATGGTCGGGTGAGCACAAGCTTGATCCTTGGATGTCTTCTTCATACTTCACGGTTAGTCGGCTTCTGGAGATGGTCAGACGTGGACTCCAATAAGGCTTAGGGTCTGGCTGTATAGAGAATCCTATTGAGACCCAATCCCTTGTAAATGTGCGCTCCCATACTTCTTTTGTACGGGCCAGGGCTTGTGGCCCATCATCCCTTCCCTTTTCTAGAATTTCCTCCTAAAAACTAGCCCACCCCCTATATAGAAATGAAACAACCTAGCAGGAAGCTTCTTCTTCTAGGTATGATCTGGATATGGAGCTGAATATTGGAGAGATTCTCAATCTAATCTTTAGCTCAATAAGGGATAGAAGAGGAGGTTTAGTGCTAAGAAACCAAAAAAGATGCTCGATCTAGTTTCCAACAATGGAGTAAAGGTGGATTGATGTTGTGAACCACAAAATTTGTGAAAACTTCGTGATACAACCAGAAGTTCAACACCAAGCTTGTATTCTAGGTGTCAAGGGTTTTGTCCCGAATAACTCAATAACAAGAAAGAAGAAAAAACTCTTCCGCATTATATTTCTCGTTCAGATCTAATCCTCATTAAAGTCTGGTTATGTCCCTTATATATGAAGAGCGTTAAGTCTGATGTTTACTTATCACACAAATGGCCCAAAGAACCAACATATACCTAAGTTGGACTCCCAAAGAAAGTATTAAATACTTAAGGGAAATAAATAGAAAGAAAATGAAGACTTATTAGCTGAATGTCTTCATAAGGGATAGGGTCTTCCCTTCCTTGCTTTCCTAACTTGGCATGGATTATTTCCAAGCTGAATAACAAGTGGAATAAAGTGTAGATATACTAGATCTTCTTGCCTCAATACAACCCCTCTCGTAAACCTTATCGGACAAATCGATGTAGGGAAAAGAGTAAAATTCCTTCTAATGACTTAGGGGTGTCTTCACACTTGTGTGATGGTGAAGACACAATGTCCATGCTTCCCAAAGCTGGTTCAAGTCAAAGAGATTCGAAGGTTGTTTAGAAGCTCTCACATGATCCAGATGGCCGGGTGAGCACAAGCTTGATCCTTGGATGTCTTCTTCATACTTCACGGTTAGTCGGCTTCTGGAGATGGTCAGACGTGGACTCCAATTAGGCTTAGGATCTGGCTGTATAGAGAATCCTATTGAGACCCAATCCCTTGTAAATGTGCGCTCCCGTCCTTCTTTTGTACGGGCCAGGGCTTGTGGCCCATCATCCCTTCCCTTTTCTAGAATTTTCCTCCTAAAAACTAGCACACCCCCTATATAGAAATGAAACAACCTAGCATGAAGCTTCTTCTTCAAGGCTTGATCTGGATATGGAGCTGAATATTGGAGAGATTATCAATCTAATCTTTAGTTGAATAAGGGATAGAAGAGGAGGTTTAGTGCTAAGAAACCAAAAAAGATGCTCGATCTAGTTTCCAACAATGGAGTAAAGGTGGATTGATGTTGTGAACCACAAAATTTGTGAAAACTTCTTGATACAACCAGAAGTTCAACACCAAGCTTGGATTCTAGGTGTCAAGGGTTTTGTCCCGAATAACTCAATAACAAGAAAGAAGAAAAAACTCTTCTGCATTATATTTCTCGTTCAGATCTAATCCTCATTAAAGTCTGGTTATGTCCCTTATATATGAAGAGCGTTAAGTCTGAAGTTTACTTATTACACAAATGGCCCAAAGAACCAACATATACCTAAGTTGGACTCCCAAAGAAAGTATTAAATACTTAAGGGAAATAAATAGAAAGAAAATGAAGACTTATTAGCTGAATGTCTTCATAAGGGATAGGGTCTTCCCTTCCTTGCTTTCCTAACTTGGCATGGATTATTTCCAAGCTGAATAACAAGTGGAATAAAGTGTAGATATACTAGATCTTCTTGCCTCAATACAACCCCTCTCGTAAACCTTATCGGACAAATCGATGTAGGAAAAAGAGTAAAATTCCTTCTAATGACTTAGGGGTATCTTCACACTTGTGTGATGGTGAAGACACAATGTCCATGCTTCCCAAAGATGGTTCAAGTCAAAGAGATTCGAAGGTTGTTTAGAAGCTCTCACATGATCCAGATGGTCGGGTGAGCACAAGCTTGATCCTTGGATGTCTTCTTCATACTTCACGGTTAGTCGGTTTATTGAGATGGTCAGACGTGGACTCCAATTAGTCTTAGGGTCTGGCTGTATAGAGAATCCTATTGAGACCCAATCCCTTGTAAATGTGCGCTCCCGTCCTTCTTTTGTACGGGCCAGGGCTTGTGGCCCATCATCACTTCCCTTTTCTAGAATTTTCTTCCTCAAAACCAGCCCACACCCAATATAGAAACGAAACAACTTAGCATGAAGCTTCTTCTTCAAGGCATGATCTGGATATGGAGTTGAATATTGGAGAGATTCTCAATCTAATCTTCAGCACAAAAAGGGATAGAGGAGGAGGTTTAGTGCTAAGAAACCAAAAAAGATGCTCGATCTAGTTTCCAACAATGGAGTAAAGGTGCATTGATGTTGTGAACCACAAGATTTGTGAAAACTTCTTGATACAACCAGAAGTTCAACACCAAGCTTGGATTCGAGGTGTCAAGGGTTTTGTCCCGAATAACTCAATAACAAGAAAGAAGAATAATCTCTTCCGCATTATATTTCTCGTTCAGATCTAATCCTCATTACAGTCTGGTTAAGTCCCTTATATATGAAGAGCCTTAAGTCTGAAGTTTACTTATTACACAAATGGCCCAAAGAACCAACATATACCTAAGTTGGACTCCCAAAGAAAGTATTAAATACTTAGGGAAATAAACAGAAAGAAAATGAAGACTTATTAGCTGAATGTCTTCATAAGGGATAGGGTCTTCCCTTCTTTGCTTTCCTAACTTGGCATGGATTATTTCCAAGCTGAATAACAAGTGGAATAAAGTGTAGATATACTAGATCTTCTTGCCTCAATACAACCCCTCTCGTAAACCTTATCGGACAAATCGATGTAGGAAAAAGAGTAAAATTCCTTCTAATGACTTAGGGGTGTCTTCACACTTGTGTGATGGTGAAGACACAATGTCCATGCTTCCCAAAGATGGTTCAAGTGAAAGAGATTCGAAGGTTGTTTAGAAGCTCTCACATGATCCAGATGGTCGGGTGAGCACAAGCTTGATCCTTGGATGTCTTCTTCATACTTCACGGTTAGTCGGCTTCTGGAGATGGTCAGACGTGGACTACAATTAGTCTTAGGGTCTGGCTGTATAGAGAATCCTATTGAGACCCAATCCCTTGTAAAAGTGTACTCCCGTCCTTCTTTTGTACGGGCCAGGGCTTGTGGCCTATCATCACTTCCCTTTTCTAGAATTTTCTTCCTCAAAACTAGCCCATACCCAATATAGACACGAAACAACTTAGCATGAAGCTTCTTCTTCAAGGCATGATCTGGATATGGAGTTGAATATTGGAGAGATTCTCAATCTAATCTTCAGCTCAAAAAGGGATAGAGGAGGAGGTTTAGTGCTAAGAAACCAAAAAAGATGCTCGGTCTAGTTTCCAACAATGGAGTAAAGGTGGATTGATGTTGTGAACCACAAGATTTGTGAAGACTTCTTGATACAACCAGAAGTTCAACACCAAGCTTGGATTCGAGGTGTCAAGGATTTTGTCCCGAATAACTCAATAACAAGAAAGAAGAAAAATCTCTTCCGCATTATATTTCTTGTTCAGATCTAATACTCATTACAATCTGGTTAAGTCCCTTATATATGAAGAACCTTAAGTCTGAAGTTTACTTATTACACAAATGGCCCAAAGAACCAACATATACCTAAGTTGGACTCCCAAAGAAAGTATTAAATACTTAGGGAAATAAACAGAAAGAAAATGAAGACTTATTAGCTGAATGTCTTCATAAGGGATAGGGTCTTCCCTTCTTTGCTTTCCTAACTTGGCATGGATTATTTCCAAGCTGAATAACAAGTGGAATAAAGTGTAGATATACTAGATCTTCTTGCCTCAATACAACCCCTCTCGTAAACCTTATCGGACAAATCGATGTAGGAAAAAGAGTAAAATTCCTTCTAATGACTTAGGGGTGTCTTCACACTTGTGTGATGGTGAAGACACAATGTCCATGCTTCCCAAAGATGGTTCAAGTGAAAGAGATTCGAAGGTTGTTTAGAAGCTCTCACATGATCCAGATGGTCGGGTGAGCACAAGCTTGATCCTTGGATGTCTTCTTCATACTTCACGGTTAGTCGGCTTCTGGAGATGGTCAGACGTGGACTACAATTAGTCTTAGGGTCTGGCTGTATAGAGAATCCTATTGAGACCCAATCCCTTGTAAATGTGTACTCCCGTCCTTCTTTTGTACGGGCCAGGGCTTGTGGCCTATCATCACTTCCCTTTTCTAGAATTTTCTTCCTCAAAACTAGCCCACACCCAATATAGACACGAAACAACTTAGCATGAAGCTTCTTCTTCAAGGCATGATCTGGATATGGAGTTGAATATTGGAGAGATTCTCAATCTAATCTTCAGCTCAAAAAGGGATAGAGGAGGAAGTTTAGTGCTAAGAAACCAAAAAAGATGCTCGATCTAGTTTCCAACAATGGAGTAAAGGTGGATTGATGTTGTGAACCACAAGATTTGTGAAAACTTCTTGATACAACCAGAAGTTCAACACAAAGCTTGGATTCGAGGTGTCAAGGGTTTTGTCCCGAATAACTCAATAACAAGAAAGAAGAAAAATCTCTTCCGCATTATATTTCTCGTTCAGATCTAATCCTCATTACAGTCTGGTTAAGTCCCTTATATATGAAGAGCCTTAAGTCTGAAGTTTACTTATTACACAAATGGCCCAAAGAACCAACATATACCTAAGTTGGACTCCCAAAGAAAGTATTAAATACTTAAGGGAAATAAATAGAAAGAAAATGAAGACTTATTAGCTGAATGTCTTCATAAGGGATAGGGTCTTCGCTTCCTTGCTTTCCTAACTTGGCATGGATTATTTCCAAGCTGAATAACAAGTGGAATAAAGTGTAGATATACTAGATCTTCTTGCCTCAATACAACCCCTCTCGTAAACCTTATCGGACAAATCGATGTAGGGAAAAGAGTAAAATTCCTTCTAATGACTTAGGGGTGTCTTCACACTTGTGTGATGGTGAAGACACAATGTCCATGCTTCCCAAAGATGGTTCAAGTCAAAGAGATTCGAAGGTTGTTTAGAAGCTCTCACATGATCCAGATGGTCGGGTGAGCACAAGCTTGATCCTTGGATGTCTTCTTCATACTTCACGATTAGTCGGCTTCTGGAGATGGTCAGACGTGGACTCCAATTAGTCTTAGGGTCTGGCTGTATAGAGAATCCTATTGAGACCCAATCCCTTGTAAATGTGCACTCCCGTCCTTCTTTTGTACGGGCCAGGGCTTGTGGCCCATCATCACTTCCCTTTTCTAGAATTTTCTTCCTCAAAACTAGCCCACACCCAATATAGACACGAAACAACTTAGCATGTAGCTTCTTCTTCAAGGCATGATCTGGATATGGAGTTGAATATTGGAGAGATTCTCAATCTAATCTTCAGCTCAAAAAGGGATAGAGGAGGAAGTTTGGTGCTAAGAAACCAAAAAAGATGCTCGATCTAGTTTCCAACAATGGAGTAAAGGTGGATTGATGTTGTGAACCACAAGATTTGTGAAAACTTCTTGATACAACCAGAAGTTCAACACCAAGCTTGGATTCGAGGTGTCAAGGGTTTTGTCCCGAATAACTCAATAACAAGAAAGAAGAAAAATCTCTTCCGCATTATATTTCTCGTTCAGATCTAATCCTCATTACAGTCTGGTTAAGTCCCTTATATATGAAGAGCCTTAAGTCTGAAGTTTACTTATTACACAAATGGCCCAAAGAACCAACATATACCTAAGTTGGACTCCCAAAGAAAGTACTAAATACTTAAGGGAAATAAATAGAAAGAAAATGAAGACTAATGAGCTGAATGTCTTCATAAGGGATAGGGTCTTCCCTTCCTTGCTTTCCTAACTTGGCATGGATTATTTCCAAGCTGAATAACAAGTGGAATAAAGTGTAAATATACTAGATCTTCTTGCCTCAATACAACCCCTCTCGTAAACCTTATCGGACAAATCGATGTAGGGAAAAGAGTAAAATTCGTTCTAATGACTTAGGGGTGTCTTCACACTTGTGTGATGGTGAAGACACAATGTCCATGCTTCCCAAAGATGGTTCAAGTCAAAGAGATTCGAAGGTTGTTTAGAAGCTCTCACATGATCCAGATGGTCGGGTGAGCACAAGCTTGATCCTTGGATGTCTTCTTCATACTTCACGGTTAGTCGGCTTCTGGAGATGGTCAGACGTGGACTCCAATAAGGCTTAGGGTCTGGCTGTATAGAGAATCCTATTGAGACCCAATCCCTTGTAAATGTGCGCTCCCATACTTCTTTTGTACGGGCCAGGGCTTGTGGCCCATCATCCCTTCCCTTTTCTAGAATTTCCTCCTAAAAACTAGCCCACCCCCTATATAGAAATGAAACAACCTAGCAGGAAGCTTCTTCTTCAAGGTATGATCTGGATATGGAGCTGAATATTGGAGAGATTCTCAATCTAATCTTTAGCTCAATAAGGGATAGAAGAGGAGGTTTAGTGCTAAGAAACCAAAAAAGATGCTCGATCTAGTTTCCAACAATGGAGTAAAGGTGGATTGATGTTGTGAACCACAAAATTTGTGAAAACTTCGTGATACAACCAGAAGTTCAACACCAAGCTTGTATTCTAGGTGTCAAGGGTTTTGTCCCGAATAACTCAATAACAAGAAAGAAGAAAAAACTCTTCCGCATTATATTTCTCGTTCAGATCTAATCCTCATTAAAGTCTGGTTATGTCCCTTATATATGAAGAGCGTTAAGTCTGATGTTTACTTATCACACAAATGGCCCAAAGAACCAACATATACCTAAGTTGGACTCCCAAAGAAAGTATTAAATACTTAAGGGAAATAAATAGAAAGAAAATGAAGACTTATTAGCTGAATGTCTTCATAAGGGATAGGGTCTTCCCTTCCTTGCTTTCCTAACTTGGCATGGATTATTTCCAAGCTGAATAACAAGTGGAATAAAGTGTAGATATACTAGATCTTCTTGCCTCAATACAACCCCTCTCGTAAACCTTATCGGACAAATCGATGTAGGGAAAAGAGTAAAATTCCTTCTAATGACTTAGGGGTGTCTTCACACTTGTGTGATGGTGAAGACACAATGTCCATCCTTCCCAAAGCTGGTTCAAGTCAAAGAGATTCGAAGGTTGTTTAGAAGCTCTCACATGATCCAGATGGCCGGGTGAGCACAAGCTTGATCCTTGGATGTCTTCTTCATACTTCACGGTTAGTCGGCTTCTGGAGATGGTCAGACGTGGACTCCAATTAGGCTTAGGGTCTGGCTGTATAGAGAATCCTATTGAGACCCAATCCCTTGTAAATGTGCGCTCCCGTACTTCTTTTGTACGGGCCAGGGATTGTGGCCCATCATCCCTTCCCTTTTCTAGAATTTTCCTCCTAAAAACTAGCCCACCCCCTATATAGAAATGAAACAACCTAGCATGAAGCTTCTTCTTCAAGGCTTGATCTGGATATGGAGCTGAATATTGGAGAGATTATCAATCTAATCTTTTGTTGAATAAGGGATAGAAGAGGAGGTTTAATGCTAAGAAACCAAAAAAGATGCTCGATCTAGTTTCCAACAATGGAGTAAAGGTGGATTGATGTTGTGAACCACAAAATTTGTGAAAACTTCTTGATACAACCAGAAGTTCAACACCAAGCTTGGATTCTAGGTGTCAAGGGTTTTGTCCCGAATAACTCAATAAAAAGAAAGAAGAAAAAACTCTTCCGCATTATATTTCTCGTTCAGATCTAATCCTCATTAAAGTCTGGTTATGTCCCTTATATATGAAGAGCGTTAAGTCTGAAGTTTACTTATTACACAAATGGCCCAAAGAACCAACATATACCTAAGTTGGACTCCCAAAGAAAGTATTAAATACTTAAGGAAAATAAATAGAAAGAAAATGAAGACTTATTAGCTGAATGTCTTCATAAGGGATAGGGTCTTCCCTTCCTTGCTTTCCTAACTTGGCATGGATTATTTCCAAGCTGAATAACAAGTGGAATAAAGTGTAGATATACTAGATCTTCTTGCCTCAATACAACCCCTCTCGTAAACCTTATCGGACAAATCGATGTAGGAAAAAGAGTAAAATTCCTTCTAATGACTTAGGGGTATCTTCACACTTGTGTGATGGTGAAGACACAATGTCCATGCTTCCCAAAGATGGTTCAAGTCAAAGAGATTCGAAGGTTGTTTAGAAGCTCTCACATGATCCAGATGGTCGGGTGAGCACAAGCTTGATCCTTGGATGTCTTCTTCATACTTCACGGTTAGTCGGTTTATTGAGATGGTCAGACGTGGACTCCAATTAGTCTTAGGGTCTGGCTGTATAGAGAATCCTATTGAGACCCAATCCCTTGTAAATGTGCGCTCCCATCCTTCTTTTGTACGGGCCAGGGCTTGTGGCCCATCATCACTTCCCTTTTCTAGAATTTTCTTCCTCAAAACTAGCCCACACCCAATATAGAAACGAAACAACTTAGCATGAAGCTTCTTCTTCAAGGCATGATCTGGATATGGAGTTGAATATTGGAGAGATTCTCAATCTAATCTTCAGCTCAAAAAGGGATAGAGGAGGAGGTTTAGTGCTAAGAAACCAAAAAAGATGCTCGGTCTAGTTTCCAACAATGGAGTAAAGGTGGATTGATGTTGTGAACCACAAGATTTGTGAAGACTTCTTGATACAACCAGAAGTTCAACACCAAGCTTGGATTCGAGGTGTCAAGGGTTTTGTCCCGAATAACTCAATAACAAGAAAGAAGAAAAATCTCTTCCGCATTATATTTCTTGTTCAGATCTAATACTCATTACAGTCTGGTTAAGTCCCTTATATATGAAGAACCTTAAGTCTGAAGTTTACTTATTACACAAATGGCCCAAAGAACCAACATATACCTAAGTTGGACTCCCAAAGAAAGTATTAAATATTTAGGGAAATAAACAGAAAGAAAATGAAGACTTATTAGCTGAATTTCTTCATAAGGGATAGGGTCTTCCCTTCTTTGCTTTCCTAACTTGGCATGGATTATTTCCAAGCTGAATATCAAGTGGAGTAAAGTGTAGATATACTAGATCTTCTTGCCTCAATACAACCCCTCTCGTAAACCTTATCGGATAAATCGATGTAGGAAAAAGAGTAAAATTCCTTCTAATGACTTAGGGGTGTCTTCACACTTGTGTGATGGTGAAGACACAATGTCCATGCTTCCCAAAGCTTGTTCAAGTCAAAGAGATTCGAAGGTTGTTTAGAAGCTCTCACATGATCCAGATGGCCGGGTGAGCACAAGCTTGATCCTTGGATGTCTTCTTCATACTTCACGGTTAGTCGGCTTCTGGAGATGGTCAGACGTGGACTCCAATTAGGCTTAGGGTCTGGCTGTATAGAGAATCCTATTGAGACCCAATCCCTTGTAAATGTGCGCTCCCGTACTTCTTTTGTACGGGCCATGGCTTGTGGCCCATCATCCCTTCCCTTTTCTAGAATTTTCCTCCTCAAAACTAGCCCACTCCCTATATAGAAATGAAACAACCTAGCAGGAAGCTTCTTCTTCAAGGTATGATCTGGATATAGAGCTGAATATTGGAGAGATTCTCAATCTAATCTTTAGCTCAATAAGGGATAGAAGAGGAGGTTTAGTGCTAAGAAACAAAAAAAGATGCTCGATCTAGTTTCCAACAATGGAGTAAAGGTGGATTGATGTTGTGAACCACAAAATTTTTGAAAACTTCTTGATACAACCAGAAGTTCAACACCAAGCTTGGATTCTAGGTGTCAAGGGTTTTGTCCCGAATAACTCAATAACAAGAAAGAAGAAAAAACTCTTCCGCATTATATTTCTCATTCAGATCTAATCCTCATTAAAGTCTGGTTATGTCCCTTATATATGAAGAGCGTTAAGTCTGAAGTTTACTTATTACACAAATGGCCCAAAGAACCAACATATACCTAAGTTGGACTCCCAAAGAAAGTATTAAATACTTAGGGAAATAAATAGAAAGAAAATGAAGACTTATTAGCTGAATGTCTTAATAAGGGATAGGGTCTTCCCTTCCTTGCTTTCCTAACTTGGCATGGATTATTTCCAAGCTGAATGAATAACAAGTGGAATAAAGTGTAGATATACTAGCTCTTCTTGCCTCAATACAACCGCTCTCGTAAACCTTATCGGACAAATCGATATAGGAAAAAGAGTAAAATTCCTTCTAATGACTTAGGGGTGTCTTCACACTTGTGTGATGGTGAAGACACAATGTCCATGCTTCCCAAAGCTGGTTCAAGTCAAAGAGATTCGAAGGTTGTTTAGAAGCTCTCACATGATCCAGATGGCCGGGTGAGCACAAGCTTGATCCTTGGATGTCTTCTTCATACTTCACGGTTAGTCGGCTTCTGGAGATGGTCAGACGTGGACTCCAATTAGGCTTAGGGTCTGGCTGTATAGAGAATCCTATTGAGACCCAATCCCTTGTAAATGTGCGCTCCCGTACTTCTTTTGTACGGGACAGGGCTTGTGGCCCATCATCCCTTCCCTTTTCTAGAATTTTCCTCCTAAAAACTAGCACACCCCCTATATAGAAATGAAACAACCTAGCAGGAAGCTTCTTCTTCAAGGTATGATCTGGATATGGAGCTGAATATTGGAGAGATTCTCAATCTAATCTTTAGCTCAATAAGGGATAGAAGAGGAGGTTTAGTGCTAAGAAACCAAAAAAGATGCTCGATCTAGTTTCCAACAATGGAGTAAAGGTGGATTGATGTTGTGAACCACAAAATTTGTGAAAACTTCTTGATACAACCAGAAGTTCAACACCAAGCTTGGATTCTAGGTGTCAAGGGTTTTGTCCCGAATAACTCAATAACAAGAAAGAAGAAAAAACTCTTCCGCATTATATTTCTCGTTAAGATCTAATCCTCATTAAAGTCTGGTTATGTCCCTTATATATGAAGAGCGTTAAGTCTGAAGTTTACTTATTACACAAATGGCCCAAAGAACCAACATATACCTAAGTTGGACTACCAAAGAAAGTATTAAATACTTAGGGAAATAAATAGAAAGAAAATGAAGACTTATTAGCTGAATGTCTTCATAAGGGATAGGGTCTTCCCTTCTTTGCTTTCCTAACTTGGCATGGATTATTTCCAAGCTGAATAACAAGTGGAATAAAGTGTAGATATACTAGCTATTCTTGCCTCAATACAACCGCTCTCGTAAACCTTATCGGACAAATCGATATAGGAAAAAGAGTAAAATTCCTTCTAATGACTTAGGGGTGTCTTCACACTTGTGTGATGGTGAAGACACAATGTCCATGCTTCCCAAAGCTGGTTCAAGTCAAAGAGATTCGAAGGTTGTTTAGAAGCTCTCACATGATCCAGATGGCCGGGTGAGCACAAGCTTGATCCTTGGATGTCTTCTCCATACTTCACGGTTAGTCGGCTTCTGGAGATGGTCAGACGTGGACTCCAATTAGGCTTAGGCTCTGGCTGTATAGAGAATCCTATTGAGACCCAATCCCTTGTAAATGTGCACTCCTGTCCTTCTTTTGTACGGGCCAGGGCTTGTGGCCCATCATCACTTCCCTTTTCTAGAATTTTCTTCCTCAAAACTAGCCCACACCCAATATAGAAATGAAACAACCTAGCAGGAAGCTTCTTCTTCAAGGTATGATCTGGATATAGAGCTGAATATTGGAGAGATTCTCAATCTAATCTTTAGCTCAATAAGGGATAGAAGAGGAGGTTTAGTGCTAAGAAACAAAAAAAGATGCTCGATCTAGTTTCCAAAAATGGAGTAAAGGTGGATTGATGTTGTGAACCACAAAATTTTTGAAAACTTCTTGATACAACCAGAAGTTCAACACCAAGCTTGGATTCTAGGTGTCAAGGGTTTTGTCCCGAATAACTCAATAACAAGAAAGAAGAAAAAACTCTTCCGCATTATATTTCTCGTTCAGATCTAATCCTCATTAAAGTCTGGTTATGTCCCTTATATATGAAGAGCGTTAAGTCTGAAGTTTACTTATTACACAAATGGCCCAAAGAACCAACATATACCTAAGTTGGACTCCCAAAGAAAGTATTAAATACTTAGGGAAATAAATAGACAGAAAATGAAGACTTATTAGCTGAATGTCTTCATAAGGGATAGGGTCTTCCCTTCCTTGCTTTCCTAACTTGGCATGGATTATTTCCAAGCTGAATAACAAGTGGAATAAAGTGTAGATATACTAGCTCTTCTTGCCTCAATACAACCGCTCTCGTAAACCTTATCGGACAAATCGATATAGGAAAAAGAGTAAAATTCCTTCTAATGACTTAGGGGTGTCTTCACACTTGTGTGATGGTGAAGACACAATGTCCATGCTTCCCAAAGCTGGTTCAAGTCAAAGAGATTCGAAGGTTGTTTAGAAGCTCTCACATGATCCAGATGGCCGGGTGAGCACAAGCTTGATCCTTGGATGTCTTCTTCATACTTCACGGTTAGTCGGCTTCTGGAGATGGTCAGACGTGGACTCCAATTAGGCTTAGGGTCTGGCTGTATAGAGAATCCTATTGAGACCCAATCCCTTGTAAATGTGTGCTCCCGTACTTCTTTTGTACGGGCCAGGGCTTGTGGCCCATCATCCCTTCCCTTTTCTAGAATTTTCCTCCTAAAAACTAGCACACCCCCTATATAGAAATGAAACAACCTAGCAGGAAGTTTCTTCTTCAAGGTATGATCTGGATATGGAGCTGAATATTGGAGAGATTCTCAATCTAATCTTTAGCTCAATAAGGGATAGAAGAGGAGGTTTAGTGCTAAGAAACCAAAAAAGATGCTCGATCTAGTTTCCAACAATGGAGTAAAGGTGGATTGATGTTGTGAACCACAAAATTTGTGAAAACTTCTTGATACAACCAGAAGTTCAACACCAAGCTTGGATTCTAGGTGTCAAGGGTTTTGTCCCAAAAAACTCAATAACAAGAAAGAAGAAAAAACTCTTCCGCATTATATTTCTCGTTAAGATCTAATCCTCATTAAATTCTGGTTATGTCCCTTATATATGAAGAGCGTTAAGTCTGAAGTTTACTTATTACACAAATGGCCCAAAGAACCAACATATACCTAAGTTGGACTACCAAAGAAAGTATTAAATACTTAGGGAAATAAATAGAAAGAAAATGAAGACTTATTAGCTGAATGTCTTCATAAGGGATAGGGTCTTCCCTTCCTTGCTTTCCTAACTTGGCATGGATTATTTCCGAGCTGAATAACAAGTGGAATAAAGTGTAGATATACTAGATCTTCTTGCCTCAATACAACCCCTCTGGTAAACCTTATCGGACAAATCGATGTAGGAAAAAGAGTAAAATTCCTTCTAGTGACTTAGGGGTGTCTTCACACTTGTGTGATGGTGAAGACACAATGTCCATGCTTCCCAAAACTGGTTCAAGTCAAAGAGATTCGAAGGTTGTTTAAAAGCTCTCACATGATCACAATGGCCGGGTGAGCACAAGCTTGATCCTTGGATGTCTTCTTCATACTTCATGGTTAGTCGGCTTCTGGAGATGGTAAGACGTGGACTCCAATTAGGCTTAGGGTCTGGCTGTATAGAGAATCCTATTGAGACCCAATCCCTTGTATATGTGCACTCCCGTCCTTCTTTTGTACGGGCCAGGGCTTGTGGCCCATCATCACTTCTCTTTTCTAGAATTTTCTTCCTCAAAACTAGCCCACACCCAATATAGAAATGAAACAACCTAGCAGGAAGCTTCTTCTTCAAGGTATGATCTGGATATAGAGCTGAATATTGGAGAGATTCTCAATCTAATCTTTAGCTCAATAAGGGATAGAAGAGGAGGTTTAGTGCTAAGAAACAAAAAAAGATGCTCGATCTAGTTTCCAACAATGGAGTAAAGGTGGATTGATGTTCTGAACCACAAAATTTTTGAAAACTTCTTGATACAACCAGAAGTTCAACACCAAGCTTGGATTCTAGGTGTCAAGGGTTTTGTCCCGAATAACTCAATAACAAGAAAGAAGAAAAAACTCTTCCGCATTATATTTCTCGTTCAGATCTAATCCTCATTAAAGTCTGGTTATGTCCCTTATATATGAAGAGCGTTAAGTCTGAAGTTTACTTATTACACAAATGGCCCAAAGAACCAACATATACCTAAGTTGGACTAACAAAGAAAGTATTAAATACTTAGGGAAATAAATAGAAAGAAAATGAAGACTTATTAGCTGAATGTCTTCATAAGGGATAGGGTCTTCCCTTCCTTGCTTTCCTAACTTGGCATGGATTATTTCCAAGTTGAATAACAAGTGGAATAAAGTGTAGATATACTAGCTCTTCTTGCCTCAATACAACCGCTCTCGTAAACCTTATCGGACAAATCGATATAGGAAAAAGAGTAAAATTCCTTCTAATGACTTAGGGGTGTCTTCACACTTGTGTGATGGTGAAGACACAATGTCCATGCTTCCCAAAGCTGGTTCAAGTCAAAGAGATTCGAAGGTTGTTTAGAAGCTCTCACATGATCCAGATGGCCGGGTGAGCACAAGCTTGATCCTTGGATGTCTTCTTCATACTTCAAGGTTAGTCGGCTTCTGGAGATGGTCAGACGTGGACTCCAATTAGGCTTAGGGTCTGGCTGTATAGAGAATCCTATTGAGACCCAATCCCTTGTAAATGTGCGCTCCCGTACTTCTTTTGTACGGGCGAGGGCTTGTGGCCCATCATCCCTTCCCTTTTCTAGAATTTTCCTCCTAAAAACTAGCCCACCCCCTATATAGAAATGAAACAACCTAGCAGGAAGCTTCTTCTTCAAGGTATGATCTGGATATGGAGCTGAATATTGGAGAGATTCTCAATCTAATCTTTAGCTCAATAAGGGATAGAAGAGGAGGTTTAGTGCTAAGAAACCAAAAAAGATGCTCGATCTAGTTTCCAACAATGGAGTAAAGGTGGATTGATGTTGTGAACCACAAAATTTGTGAAAACTTCTTGATACAACCAGAAGTTCAACACCAAGCTTCGATTCTAAGTGGCAAGAGTTTTGTCCCGAATAACTCAATAACAAGAAAGAAGAAAAAACTCTTCCGCATTATATTTCTCGTTCAGATCTAATCCTCATTACAGTCTGGTTATGTCCCATATATATGAAGAGTCATAAGTCTGAAGTTTACTTATTACACAAATGTCCCAAAGAACCAACATATACCTAAGTTGGACTCCCAAAGAAAGTATTAAATACTTAGGGAAATAAATAGAAAGAAAATGAAGACTTATTAGTTGAATGTCTTCATAAGGGATAAGATTTTCCCTTCCTTGCTTTCTTAACTTGGCATGGATTATTTTCAGCTGAATAACAAGTGGAATAAAGTGTAGATATACTAGATCTTCTTGCCTCAATACAACCCCTCTCGTAAACCTTATCGGACAAATCGATGTAGGAAAAAGAGTAAAATTCCTTCTAATGACTTAGGGGTGTCTTCACACTTGTGTGATGGTGAAGACACAATGTCCATGCTTCCCAAAGATGGTTCAAGTCAAAGAGATTCGAAGGTTGTTTAGAAGCTCTCACATGATCCAGATGGCCGGGTGAGCACAAGCTTGATCCTTGGATGTCTTCTTCATACTTCACGGTTAGTCGGCTTCTGGAGATGGTCAGACGTGGACTCCAATTAGTCTTAGGGTCTGGCAGTATAGAGAATCCTATTGAGACCCAATCCCTTGTAAATGTGCGCTCCCGTCCTTCTTTTGTACGGGCCAGGGCTTGTGGCCCATTATCACTTCCCTTTTCTAGATTTTTCTTCCTCAAAACTAACCCACACCTAATATAGAAACGAAACAACTTAGCATGAAGCTTCTTCTTCAAGGCATGATCTGGATATGGAGTTGAATATTGGAGAGATTCTCAATCTAATCTTCAGCTCAAAAAGGGATAGAGGAGGAGGTTTAGTGCTAAGAAACCAAAAAAGATGCTCGATCTAGTTTCCAACAATGGAGTAAAGGTGGATTGATGTTGTGAACCACAAGATTTGTGAAAACTTCTTGATACAACCAGAAGTTCAACACCAAGCTTGGATTCTAGGTGTCAAGGGTTTTGTCCCGAATAACTCAATAACAAGAAAGAAGAAAAATCTCTTCCGCATTATATTTCTCGTTCAGATCTAATCCTCATTACAGTCTGGTTATGTCCCTTATATATGAAGAGCCTTAAGTCTGAAGTTTACTTATTACACAAATGGCCCGAAGAACCAACATATACCTAATTTGGACTCCCAAAGAAAGTATTAAATACTTACGGAAATACACAGAAAGAAAATGAAGACTTATTAGCTGAATGTCTTCATAAGGGATAGGGTCTTCCCTTCTTTGCTTTCCTAACTTGGCATGGATTATTTCCAAGCTGAATAACAAGTGGAATAAAGTGTAGATATACTAGATCTTCTTGCCTCAATACAACCCCTCTCGTAAACCTTATCGGACAATTCGATGTAGGAAAAAGAGTAAAATTCCTTCTAATGACTTAGGGGTGTCTTCACACTTGTGTGATGGTGAAGACACAATATCCATGCTTCCCAAAGCTGGTTCAAGTCAAAGAGATTCGAAGGTTGTTTAGAAGCTCTCACATGATCCAGATGGCCGGGTGAGCACAAGCTTGATCCTTGGATGTCTTCCTCTTACTTCACGGTTAGTCGGCTTCTGGAGATGGTCAGACGTGGACTCCAATTAGGCTTAGGGTCTGGCTGTATAGAGAATCCTATTGAGACCCAATCCCTTGTAAATGTGCGCTCTCGTACTTCTTTTGTACGGGCCAAGGCTTGTGGCCCATTATCCCTTCCCTTTTCTAGAATTTTCCTCCTAAAAACTAGCCCACCCCCTATATAGAAATGAAACACCCTATCAGGAAACTTCTTCTTCAAGGTATGATCAAGATATGGAGCTGAATATTGGAGAGATTCTCAATCTAATCTTTAGCTCAATAAGGGATAGAAGAGGAGGTTTAGTGCTAAGAAACCAAAAAAGATGCTCGATCTAGTTTCCAACAATGGAGTAAAGGTGGATTGATGTTGTGAACCACAAAATTTGTGAAAACTTCGTGATACAACCAGAAGTTCAACACCAAGCTTGGATTCAAGGTGTCAAGGGTTTTGTCCCGAATAACTCAATAACAAGAAAGAAGAAAAAACTCTTCCGCATTATATTTCTCGTTCAGATCTAATCCTCATTAAAGTCTGGTTATGTCCCTTATATAGGAAGAGCGTTAAGTCTGAAGTTTACTTATTACACAAATGGCCCAAAGAACCAACATATACCTAAGTTGGACTCCCAAAGAAAGTATTAAATACTTAGGGAAATAAATAGAAAGAAAATGAAGACTTATTAGCTGAATGTCTTCATAAGGGATAGGGTCTTCCCTTCCTTGCTTTCCTAACTTGGCATGGATTATTTCCAAGCTGAATAACAAGTGGAATAAAGTGTAGATATACTAGATCTTCTTGCCTCAATACAACCGCTCTCGTAAACCTTATCGGACAAATCGATATAGGAAAAAGAGTAAAATTCCTTCTAATGACTTAGGGGTGTCTTCTCATATGTGTGATGGTGAAGACACAATGTCCATGCTTCCCAAAGCTGGTTCAAGTCAAAGAGATTCGAAGGTTGTTTAGAAGCTATCACATGATCCAGATGGCCGGGTGAGCACAAGCTTGATCCTTGGATGTCTTCTTCTTACTTCACGGTTAGTCGGCTTCTGGAGATGGTCAGACGTGGACTCCATTTAGGCTTAGGGTCTGGCTGTATAGAGAATCCTATTGAGACCCAATCCCTTGTAAATGTGCGCTCCCGTACTTCTTTTGTACGGGCCAGGGCTTGTGGCCCATCATCCCTTCCCTTTTCTAGAATTTTCCTCCTAAAAACTAGCCCACCCCTTATATAGAAATGAAACACCCTATCAGGAAGTTTCTTCTTCAAGGTATGATCTGGATATGGAGCTGAATATTGGAGAGATTCTCAATCTAATCTTTAGCTCAATAAGGGATAGAAGAGGAGGTTTAGTGCTAAGAAACCAAAAAAGATGCTCGATCTAGTTTCCAACAAAGGAGTAAAGGTTGATTGATGTTGTGAACCACAAAATTTGTGAAAACTTCATGATACAACCAGAAGTTCAACACCAAGCTTGGATTCAAGGTGTCAAGGGTTTTGTCCCGAATAACTCAATAACAAGAAAGAAGAAAAAACTCTTCCGCATTATATTTCTCGTTCAGATCTAATCCTCATTAAAGTCTGGTTATGTCCCTTATATATGAAGAGCGTTAAGTCTGAAGTTTACTTATTACACAAATGGCCCAAAGAACCAACATATACCTATGTTGGACTCCCAAAGAAAGTATTAAATACTTAGGGAAATAAATAGAAAGAAAATGAAGACTTATTAGTTGAATGACTTTATAAGGGATAGGGTCTTCCCTTCCTTGCTTTCTTAACTTGGCATGGATTATTTCCAGCTGAATAACAAGTGGAATAAAGTGTAGATATACTAGATCTTCTTGCCTCAATACAACCCCTCTCGTAAACCTTATCGGACAAATCGATGTAGGAAAAAGAGTAAAATTCCTTCTAATGACTTAGGGGTGTCTTCACACTTGTGTGATGGTGAAGACACAATGTCCATGCTTCCCAAAGATGGTTCAGGTCAAAGAGATTCGAAGGTTGTTTAGAAGCTCTCACATGATCCAGATGGCCGGGTGAGCACAAGCTTGATCCTTGGATGTCTTCTTCATACTTCACGGTTAGTCGGCTTCTGGAGATGGTCAGACGTGGACTCCAATTAGTCTTAGGGTCTGGCTGTATAGAGAATCCTATTGAGACCCAATCCCTTGTAAATGTGCGCTCCCGTCCTTCTTTTGTACGGGCCAGGGCTTGTGGCCCATCATCCCTTCCCTTTTCTAGAATTTTCCTCCTAAAAACTAGCCCACCCCCTATATAGAAATGAAACAACCTAGCAGGAAGCTTCTTCTTCAAGGTATGATCTGGATATGGAGCTGAATATTGGAGAGATTCTCAATCTAATCTTTAGCTCAATAAGTGATAGAAAAGGAGGTTTAGTGCTAAGAAACCAAAAAAGATGTTCGATCTAGTTTCCAACAATGGAGTAAAGGTGGATTGATGTTGTGAACCACAAAATTTGTGAAAACTTCGTGATACAACCAGAAGTTCAACACTAAGCTTGGATTCTAGGTGTCAAGGGTTTTGTCCCGAATAACTCAATAACAAGAAAGAAGAAAAAACTCTTCCGCATTATATTTCTCGTTCAGATTTAATCCTCATTATAGTCTGGTTATGTCCCTTATATATGAAGAGCGTTAAGTCTAAAGTTTACTTATTACACAAATGGCCCAAAGAACCAACATATACCTAAGTTGGACTCCGAAAGAAAGTATTAAATACTTAAGGGAAATAAATAGAAAGAAAATGAAGACTTATTAGCTGAATGTCTTCATAAGGGATAGGGTCTTCCCTTCCTTGCTTTCTTAACTTGGCATGGCTTATTTCCAAGCTGAATAACAAGTGGAAGAAAGTGTAGATATACTAGATCTTCTTACCTCAATACAACCCCTCTCGTAAACCTTATCGAACAAACCGATGTAGGAAAAAGAGTAAAATTCCTTCTAATGACTTAGGGGTGTCTTCACACTTGTGTGATGGTGAAGACACAATGTTCATGCTTCCCAAAGCTGGTTTAAGTCAAAGAGATTCGAAGGTTGTTTAGAAGCTCTCACATGATCCAGATGGCCGGGTGAGCACAAGCTTGATCCTTGGATGTCTTCTTCATACTTCACGGTTAGTCGGCTTCTGGAGATGGTAAGACATGGACTCCAATTAGGCTTAGGGTCTGGCTGTATAGAGAATCCTATTGAGACCCAATCCCTTGTAAATGTGCGCTCCCGTCCTTCTTTTGTACGGGCCAGGGCTTGTGGCCCATCATCCCTTCCCTTTTCTAGTATTTTCGTCCTCAAAACTAGCCCACCCCCTATATAGAAATGAAACAACCTGGCATGAAGCTTCTTCTTCAAGGCTTGATCTGGATATGGAGCTGAATATTGGAGAGATTCTCAATCTAATCTTTAGTTGAATAAGGGATAAAAGAGGAGGTTTAGTGCTAAGAAACCAAAAAAGATGCTCGATCTAGTTTCCAACAATGGAGTAAAGGTGGATTGATGTTGTGAACCACAAAATTTGTGAAAACTTCATGATACAACCAGAAGTTCAACACCAAGCTTGGATTCTAGGAGTCAAGGGTTTTGTCCCGAATAACTCAATAACAAGAAAGAAGAAAAAACTCTTCCGCATTATATTTCTCGTTCAGATTTAATCCACATTATAGTCTGGTTATGTCCCTTATATATGAAGAGCGTTAAGTCTGAAGTTTACTTATTACACAAATGGCCCAAAGAACCAACATATACCTAAGTTGGACTCCGAAAGAAAGTATTAAATACTTAAGGGAAATAAATAGAAAGAAAATGAAGACTTATTAGCTGAATGTCTTCATAAGGGATAGGGTCTTCCCTTCCTTGCTTTCCTAACTTGGCATGGATTATTTCCAAGCTGAATAACAAGTGGAATAAAGTGTAGATATACTAGATCTTCTTGCCTCAATACAACCACTCTCGTAAACCTTATCGGACAAATCGATGTAGGAAAAAGAGTAAAATTCCTTCTAATGACTTGGGGGTGTCTTCACACTTGTGTGATGGTGAAGACACAATGTCCATGCTTCCCAAAGCTGGTTCAAGTCAAAGAGATTCGAAGGTTGTTTAGAAGCTCTCACATGATCCTGATGGCCGGGTGAGCACAAGCTTGATCCTTGGATGTCTTCTTCATACTTCACGGTTAGTCGGGTTCTGGAGATGGTCAGACGTGGACTCCAATTAGGCTTAGGGTCTGGCTGTATAGAGAATCTTATTGAGACCCAATCCCTTGTAAATGTGCGCTCCCGTCCTTCTATTGTACGGGCCAGGGCTTGTGGCCCATCATCCCTTCCCTTTTCTAGAATTTTCGTCCTCAAAACTAGGCCACCCCCTATATAGAAACGAAACAACCTAGCATGAAGCTTCTTCTTCAAGGCTTGATCTGGATATGGAGCTGAATATTGGAGATATTCTCAATCTAATCTTTAGCTCAATAAGGGATAGAAGAGGAGGTTTAGTGCTAAGAAACCAAAAAAGATGCTCGATCTAGTTTCCAACAATGGAGTAAAGGTGGATTGATGTTGTGAACCACAAAATTTGTGAAAACTTCGTGATACAACCAGAAGTTCAACACCAAGCTTGGATTCTAGGTGTCAAGGGTTTTGTCCCGAATAACTCAATAACAAGAAAGAAGAAAAAACTCTTCCGCATTATATTTCTCGTTCAGATTTAATCCACATTATAGTCTGGTTATGTCCCTTATATATGAAGAGCGTTAAGTCTGAAGTTTACTTATTACACAAATGGCCCAAAGAACCAACATATACCTAAGTTGGACTCCGAAAGAAAGTATTAAATACTTAAGGGAAATAAATAGAAAGAAAATGAAGACTTATTAGCTGAATGTCTTCATAAGGGATAGGGTCTTCCCTTCCTTGCTTTCCTAACTTGGCATGGATTATTTCCAAGCTGAATAACAAGTGGAATAAAGTGTAGATATACTAGATCTTCTTGCCTCAATACAACCGCTCTCGTAAACCTTATCGGACAAATCGATATAGGAAAAAGAGTAAAATTCCTTCTAATGACTTAGGGGTGTCTTCTCATATGTGTGATGGTGAAGACACAATGTCCATGCTTCCCAAAGCTGGTTCAAGTCAAAGAGATTCGAAGGTTGTTTAGAAGCTATCACATGATCCAGATGGCCGGGTGAGCACAAGCTTGATCCTTGGATGTCTTCTTCTTACTTCACGGTTAGTCGGCTTCTGGAGATGGTCAGACGTGGACTCCATTTAGGCTTAGGGTCTGGCTGTATAGAGAATCCTATTGAGACCCAATCCCTTGTAAATGTGCGCTCCCGTACTTCTTTTGTACGGGCCAGGGCTTGTGGCCCATCATCCCTTCCCTTTTCTAGAATTTTCCTCCTAAAAACTAGCCCACCCCTTATATAGAAATGAAACACCCTATCAGGAAGTTTCTTCTTCAAGGTATGATCTGGATATGGAGCTGAATATTGGAGAGATTCTCAATCTAATCTTTAGCTCAATAAGGGATAGAAGAGGAGGTTTAGTGCTAAGAAACCAAAAAAGATGCTCGATCTAGTTTCCAACAAAGGAGTAAAGGTTGATTGATGTTGTGAACCACAAAATTTGTGAAAACTTCATGATACAACCAGAAGTTCAACACCAAGCTTGGATTCAAGGTGTCAAGGGTTTTGTCCCGAATAACTCAATAACAAGAAAGAAGAAAAAACTCTTCCGCATTATATTTCTCGTTCAGATCTAATCCTCATTAAAGTCTGGTTATGTCCCTTATATATGAAGAGCATTAAGTCTGAAGTTTACTTATTACACAAATGGCCCAAAGAACCAACATATACCTATGTTGGACTCCCAAAGAAAGTATTAAATACTTAGGGAAATAAATAGAAAGAAAATGAAGACTTATTAGTTGAATGACTTTATAAGGGATAGGGTCTTCCCTTCCTTGCTTTCTTAACTTGGCATGGATTATTTCCAGCTGAATAACAAGTGGAATAAAGTGTAGATATACTAGATCTTCTTGCCTCAATACAACCCCTCTCGTAAACCTTATCGGACAAATCGATGTAGGAAAAAGAGTAAAATTCCTTCTAATGACTTAGGGGTGTCTTCACACTTGTGTGATGGTGAAGACACAATGTCCATGCTTCCCAAAGATGGTTCAGGTCAAAGAGATTCGAAGGTTGTTTAGAAGCTCTCACATGATCCAGATGGCCGGGTGAGCACAAGCTTGATCCTTGGATGTCTTCTTCATACTTCACGGTTAGTCGGCTTCTGGAGATGGTCAGACGTGGACTCCAATTAGTCTTAGGGTCTGGCTGTATAGAGAATCCTATTGAGACCCAATCCCTTGTAAATGTGCGCTCCCGTCCTTCTTTTGTACGGGCCAGGGCTTGTGGCCCATCATCCCTTCCCTTTTCTAGAATTTTCCTCCTAAAAACTAGCCCACCCCCTATATAGAAATGAAACAACCTAGCAGGAAGCTTCTTCTTCAAGGTATGATCTGGATATGGAGCTGAATATTGGAGAGATTCTCAATCTAATCTTTAGCTCAATAAGTGATAGAAAAGGAGGTTTAGTGCTAAGAAACCAAAAAAGATGTTCGATCTAGTTTCCAACAATGGAGTAAAGGTGGATTGATGTTGTGAACCACAAAATTTGTGAAAACTTCGTGATACAACCAGAAGTTCAACACTAAGCTTGGATTCTAGGTGTCAAGGGTTTTGTCCCGAATAACTCAATAACAAGAAAGAAGAAAAAACTCTTCCGCATTATATTTCTCGTTCAGATTTAATCCTCATTATAGTCTGGTTATGTCCCTTATATATGAAGAGCGTTAAGTCTAAAGTTTACTTATTACACAAATGGCCCAAAGAACCAACATATACCTAAGTTGGACTCCGAAAGAAAGTATTAAATACTTAAGGGAAATAAATAGAAAGAAAATGAAGACTTATTAGCTGAATGTCTTCATAAGGGATAGGGTCTTCCCTTCCTTGCTTTCTTAACTTGGCATGGCTTATTTCCAAGCTGAATAACAAGTGGAATAAAGTGTAGATATACTAGATCTTCTTACCTCAATACAACCCCTCTCGTAAACCTTATCGAACAAACCGATGTAGGAAAAAGAGTAAAATTCCTTCTAATGACTTAGGGGTGTCTTCACACTTGTGTGATGGTGAAGACACAATGTTCATGCTTCCCAAAGCTGGTTTAAGTCAAAGAGATTCGAAGGTTGTTTAGAAGCTCTCACATGATCCAGATGGCCGGGTGAGCACAAGCTTGATCCTTGGATGTCTTCTTCATACTTCACGGTTAGTCGGCTTCTGGAGATGGTAAGACATAGACTCCAATTAGGCTTAGGGTCTGGCTGTATAGAGAATCCTATTGAGACCCAATCCCTTGTAAATGTGCGCTCCCGTCCTTCTTTTGTACGGGCCAGGGCTTGTGGCCCATCATCCCTTCCCTTTTCTAGTATTTTCGTCCTCAAAACTAGCCCACCCCCTATATAGAAATGAAACAACCTGGCATGAAGCTTCTTCTTCAAGGCTTGATCTGGATATGGAGCTGAATATTGGAGAGATTCTCAATCTAATCTTTAGTTGAATAAGGGATAAAAGAGGAGGTTTAGTGCTAAGAAACCAAAAAAGATGCTCGATCTAGTTTCCAACAATGGAGTAAAGGTGGATTGATGTTGTGAACCACAAAATTTGTGAAAACTTCATGATACAACCAGAAGTTCAACACCAAGCTTGGATTCTAGGAGTCAAGGGTTTTGTCCCGAATAACTCAATAACAAGAAAGAAGAAAAAACTCTTCCGCATTATATTTCTCGTTCAGATTTAATCCACATTATAGTCTGGTTATGTCCCTTATATATGAAGAGCGTTAAGTCTGAAGTTTACTTATTACACAAATGGCCCAAAGAACCAACATATACCTAAGTTGGACTCCGAAAGAAAGTATTAAATACTTAAGGGAAATAAATAGAAAGAAAATGAAGACTTGTTAGCTGAATGTCTTCATAAGGGATAGGGTCTTCCCTTCCTTGCTTTCCTAACTTGGCATGGATTATTTCCAAGCTGAATAACAAGTGGAATAAAGTGTAGATATACTAGATCTTCTTGCCTCAATACAACCACTCTCGTAAACCTTATCGGACAAATCGATGTAGGAAAAAGAGTAAAATTCCTTCTAATGACTTGGGGGTGTCTTCACACTTGTGTGATGGTGAAGACACAATGTCCATGCTTCCCAAAGCTGGTTCAAGTCAAAGAGATTCGAAGGTTGTTTAGAAGCTCTCACATGATCCTGATGGCCGGGTGAGCACAAGCTTGATCCTTGGATGTCTTCTTCATACTTCACGGTTAGTCGGGTTCTGGAGATGGTCAGACGTGGACTCCAATTAGGCTTAGGGTCTGGCTGTATAGAGAATCTTATTGAGACCCAATCCCTTGTAAATGTGCGCTCCCGTCCTTCTATTGTACGGGCCAGGGCTTGTGGCCCATCATCCCTTCCCTTTTCTAGAATTTTCGTCCTCAAAACTAGGCCACCCCCTATATAGAAACGAAACAACCTAGCATGAAGCTTCTTCTTCAAGGCTTGATCTGGATATGGAGCTGAATATTGGAGATATTCTCAATCTAATCTTTAGCTCAATAAGGGATAGAAGAGGAGGTTTAGTGCTAAGAAACCAAAAAAGATGCTCGATCTAGTTTCCAACAATGGAGTAAAGGTGGATTGATGTTGTGAACCACAAAATTTGTGAAAACTTCGTGATACAACCAGAAGTTCAACACCAAGCTTGGATTCTAGGTGTCAAGGGTTTTGTCCCGAATAACTCAATAACAAGAAAGAAGAAAAAACTCTTCCGCATTATATTTCTCGTTCAGATTTAATCCACATTATAGTCTGGTTATGTCCCTTATATATGAAGAGCGTTAAGTCTGAAGTTTACTTATTACACAAATGGCCCAAAGAACCAACATATACCTAAGTTGGACTCCGAAAGAAAGTATTAAATACTTAAGGGAAATAAATAGAAAGAAAATGAAGACTTGTTAGCTGAATGTCTTCATAAGGGATAGGGTCTTCCCTTCCTTGCTTTCCTAACTTGGCATGGATTATTTCCAAGCTGAATAACAAGTGGAATAAAGTGTAGATATACTAGATCTTCTTGCCTCAATACAACCACTCTCGTAAACCTTATCGGACAAATCGATGTAGGAAAAAGAGTAAAATTCCTTCTAATGACTTGGGGGTGTCTTCACACTTGTGTGATGGTGAAGACACAATGTCCATGCTTCCCAAAGCTGGTTCAAGTCAAAGAGATTCGAAGGTTGTTTAGAAGCTCTCACATGATCCTGATGGCCGGGTGAGCACAAGCTTGATCCTTGGATGTCTTCTTCATACTTCACGGTTAGTCGGGTTCTGGAGATGGTCAGACGTGGACTCCAATTAGGCTTAGGGTCTGGCTGTATAGAGAATCTTATTGAGACCCAATCCCTTGTAAATGTGCGCTCCCGTCCTTCTATTGTACGGGCCAGGGCTTGTGGCCCATCATCCCTTCCCTTTTCTAGAATTTTCGTCCTCAAAACTAGGCCACCCCCTATATAGAAACGAAACAACCTAGCATGAAGCTTCTTCTTCAAGGCTTGATCTGGATATGGAGCTGAATATTGGAGATATTCTCAATCTAATCTTTAGCTCAATAAGGGATAGAAGAGGAGGTTTAGTGCTAAGAAACCAAAAAAGATGCTCGATCTAGTTTCCAACAATGGAGTAAAGGTGGATTGATGTTGTGAACCACAAAATTTGTGAAAACTTCGTGATACAACCAGAAGTTCAACACCAAGCTTGGATTCTAGGTGTCAAGGGTTTTGTCCCGAATAACTCAATAACAAGAAAGAAGAAAAAACTCTTCCGCATTATATTTCTCGTTCAGATTTAATCCACATTATAGTCTGGTTATGTCCCTTATATATGAAGAGCGTTAAGTCTGAAGTTTACTTATTACACAAATGGCCCAAAGAACCAACATATACCTAAGTTGGACTCCGAAAGAAAGTATTAAATACTTAAGGGAAATAAATAGAAATAAAATGAAGACTTATTAGCTGAATGTCTTCATAAGGGATAGGGTCTTCCCTTACTTGCTTTCCTAACTTGGCATGGATTATTTCCAAGCTGAATAACAAGTGGAATAAAGTGTAGATATACTAGATCTTCTTGCCTCAATACAACCCCTCTCGTAAACCTTATCGGACAAATCGATGTAGGAAAAAGAGTAAAATTCCTTCTAATGACTTAGGGGTGTCTTCACACTTGTGTGATGGTGAAGACACAATGTCCATGCTTCCCAAAGCTGGTTCAAGTCAAAGAGATTCGAAGGTTGTTTAGAAGCTCTCACATGATCCAGATGGCCGGGTGAGCACAAGCTTGATCCTTGGATGTCTTCTTCATACTTCACGGTTAGTCGGCTTCTGGAGATGGTAAGACGTGGACTCCAATTAGGCTTAGGGTCTGGCTGTATAGAGAATCTTATTGAGACCCAATCCCTTGTAAATGTGCGCTCCCGTCCTTCTTTTGTACGGGCCAGGGCTTGTGGCCCATCATCCCTTCCCTTTTCTAGTATTTTCGTCCTCAAAACTAGCCCACCCCCTATATAGAAACGAAACAACCTAGCATGAAGCTTCTTCTTCAAGGCTTGATCTGGATATGGAGCTGAATATTGGAGAGATTCTCAATCTAATCTTTAGTTGAATAAGGGATAAAAGAGGAGGTTTAGTGCTAAGAAACCAAAAAAGATGCTCGATCTAGTTTCCAACAATGGAGTAAAGGTGGATTGATGTTGTGAACCACAAAATTTGTGAAAACTTCTTGATACAACCAGAAGTTCAACACCAAGCTTGGATTCTAAGTGGCAAGAGTTTTGTCTCGAATAACTCAATAACAAGAAAGAAGAAAAAAACTCTTCCGCATTATATTTCTCGTTCAGATCTAATCCTCATTACAGTCTGGTTATGTCCAATATATATGAAGAGCCTTAAGTCTGAAGTTTACTTATTACACAAATGGCCCAAAGAACCAACATATACCTAAGTTGGACTCCCAAAGAAAGTATTAAATACTTAAGGAAATAAATAGAAAGAAAATGAAGACTTATTAGCTGAATGTCTTCATAAGGGATAGGGTCTTCCCTTCCTTGCTTTCCTAACTTGGCATGGATTATTTCCAAGCTGAATAACAAGTGGAATAAAGTGTAGATATACTAGATCTTCTTGCCTCAATACAACCCCTCTCGTAAACCTTATCGGACAAATCGATGTAGGAAAAAGAGTAAAATTCCTTCTAATGACTTAGGGGTGTCTTCACACTTGTGTGATGGTGAAGACACAATGTCCATGCTTCCCAAAGCTGGTTCAAGTCAAAGAGATTCGAAGGTTGTTTAGAAGCTCTCACATGATCCAGATGGCCGGGTGAGCACAAGCTTGATCCTTGGATGTCTTCTTCATACTTCACGGTTAGTCGGCTTCTGGAGATGGTCAGACGTGGACTCCAATTAGGCTTAGGGTCTGGCTGTATAGAGAATCCTATTGAGACCCAATCCCTTGTAAATGTGCGCTCCCATCCTACTTTTGTACGGGCCAGGGCTTGTGGCCCATCATCCCTTACCTTTTCTAGAATTTTCGTCCTCAAAACTAGGCCACCCCCTATATAGAAACGAAACAACCTAGCATGAAGCTTCTTCTTTAAGGCTTGATCTGGATATGGATCTGAATATTGGAGATATTCTCAATCTAATCTTTAGCTGAATAAGAGATAGAATAGGAGGTTTAGTGCTAAGAAACCAAAAAAGATGCTCGATCTAGTTTCCAACAATGGAGTAAAGGTGGATTGATGTTGTGAACCACAAGATTTGTGAAAACTTCTTGATACAACCAGAAGTTCAACACCAAGCTTGGATTCTAGGTGTCAAGGGTTTTGTCCCGAATAACTCAATAACAAGAAAGAAGAAAAAACTCTTCCGCATTATATTTCTCGTTCAGATCTAATCTTTATTAGAGTCTGGTTATGTCCCTTATATATGAAGAGCCTTAAGTCTGAAGTTTACTTATTACACAAATGGCCCAAAGAACCAACATATACCTAAGTTGGACTCCCAAAGAAAGTATTAAATACTTAGGGAAATAAACAGAAAGAAAATGAAGACTTATTAGCTGAATGTCTTCATAAGGGATAGGGTCTTCCCTTCTTTGCTTTCCTAACTTGGCATGGATTATTTTCAAGCTGAATAACAAGTGGAATAAAGTGTAAATATACTAGATCTTCTTGCCTCAATACAACCCCTCTCGTAAACCTTATCGGACAAATCGATGTAGGAAAAAGAGTAAAATTCCTTCTAATGACTTAGGGGTGCCTTCACACTTGTGTGATGGTGAAGACACAATGTCCATGCTTCCCAAAGCTGGTTCAAGTCAAAGAGATTCGAAGGTTGTTTAGAAGCTCTCACATGATCCAGATGGCCGGGTGAGCACAAGATTGATCCTTGGATGTCTTCTTCATACTTCACGGTTAGTCGGCTTCTGGAGATGGTCAGACGTGGACTCCAATTAGGCATAGGGTCTGGCTGTATAGAGAATCCTATTGAGACCCAATCCCTTGTAAATGTGCGCTCCCGTCCTTCTTTTGTACGGGCCAGGGCTTGTGGCCCATCATCCCTTCCCTTTTCTAGAATTTTCGTCCTCAAAACTAGGCCACCTCCTATATAGAAACGAAACAACCTAGCATGAAGCTTCTTCTTCAAGGCTTGATCTGGATATGGAGCTGAATATTGGAGATATTCTCAATCTAATCTTTAGCTGAATAAGGGATAGAAGAGGAGGTTTAGTGCTAAGAAACCAAAAAAGATGCTCGATCTAGTTTCCAACAATGGAGTAAAGGTGGATTGATGTTGTGAACCACAAGATTTGTGAAAACTTCTTGATACAACCAGAAGTTCAACACCAAGCTTGGATTCTAGGTGTCAAGGGTTTTGTCCCGAATAACTCAATAACAAGAAAGAAGAAAAAACTCTTCCGCATTATATTTCTCGTTCAGATCTAATCCTCATTAGAGTCTGGTTATGTCCCTTATATATGAAGAGCCTTAAGTCTGAAGTTTACTTATTACACAAATGGCCCAAAGAACCAACATATACCTAAGTTGGACTCCCAAAGAAAGTATTAAATACTTACGGAAATAAACAGAAAGAAAATGAAGACTTATTAGCTGAATGTCTTCATAAGGGATAGGGTCTTCCCTTCTTTGCTTTCCTAACTTGGCATGGATTATTTCCAAGCTGAATAACAAGTGGAATAAAGTGTAAATATACTAGATCTTCTTGCCTCAATACAACCCCTCTCGTAAACCTTATCGGACAAATCGATGTAGGAAAAAGAGTAAAATTCCTTCTAATGACTTAGGGGTGTCTTCACACTTGTGTGATGGTGAAGACACAATGTCCATGCTTCCCAAAGCTGGTTCAAGTCAAAGAGATTCGAAGGTTGTTTAGAAGCTCTCACATGATCCAGATGGCTGGGTGAGCACAAGCTTGATCCTTGGATGTCTTCTTCATACTTCACGGTTAGTCGGCTTCTGGAGATGGTAAGACGTGGACTCCAATTAGGCTTAGGGTCTGGCTGTATAGAGAATCCTATTGAGACCCAATCCCTTGTAAATGTGCGCTCCCGTCCTTCTTTTGTACGGGCC
Source organism: Cardamine chenopodiifolia (assembly GCA_963922655.1). Lineage (NCBI taxonomy): Eukaryota > Viridiplantae > Streptophyta > Magnoliopsida > Brassicales > Brassicaceae > Cardamine > Cardamine chenopodiifolia. Next base: position 6,771,713 of record OZ000486.1, on the reverse strand, counting down.
AGGGCTTGTGGCCCATCATCCCTTCCCTTTTCTAGAATTTTCGTCCTCAAAACTAGGCCACCTCCTATATAGAAACGAAACAACCTAGCATGAAGCTTCTTCTTCAAGGCTTGATCTGGATATGGAGCTGAATATTGGAGATATTCTCAATCTAATCTTTAGCTGAATAAGGGATAGAAGAGGAGGTTTAGTGCTAAGAAACCAAAAAAGATGCTCGATCTAGTTTCCAAAAATGGAGTAAAGGTGGATTGATGTTGTGAACCACAAGATTTGTGAAAACTTCTTGATACAACCAGAAGTTCAACACCAAGCTTGGATTCTAGGTGTCAAGGGTTTTGTCCCGAATAACTCAATAACAAGAAAGAAGAAAAAACTCTTCCGCATTATATTTCTCGTTCAGATCTAATCCTCATTAGAGTCTGGTTATGTCCCTTATATATGAAGAGCCTTAAGTCTGAAGTTTACTTATTACACAAATGGCCCAAAGAACCAACATATACCTAAGTTGGACTCCCAAAGAAAGTATTAAATACTTACGGAAATAAACAGAAAGAAAATGAAGACTTATTAGCTGAATGTCTTCATAAGGGATAGGGTCTTCCCTTCTTTGCTTTCCTAACTTGGCATGGATTATTTCCAAGCTGAATAACAAGTGGAATAAAGTGTAAATATACTAGATCTTCTTGCCTCAATACAACCCCTCTCGTAAACCTTATCGGACAAATCGATGTAGGAAAAAGAGTAAAATTCCTTCTAATGACTTAGGGGTGTCTTCACACTTGTGTGATGGTGAAGACACAATGTCCATGCTTCCCAAAGCTGGTTCAAGTCAAAGAGATTCGAAGGTTGTTTAGAAGCTCTCACATGATCCAGATGGCCGGGTGAGCACAAGCTTGATCCTTGGATGTCTTCTTCATACTTCACGGTTAGTCGGCTTCTGGAGATGGTAAGACGTGGACTCCAATTAGGCTTAGGGTCTGGCTGTATAGAGAATCCTATTGAGACCCAATCCCTTGTAAATGTGCGCTCCCGTCCTTCTTTTGTACGGGCCAGGGCTTGTGGCCCATCATCCCTTCCCTTTTCTAGAATTTTCGTCCTCAAAACTAGGCCACCTCCTATATAGAAACGAAACAACCTAGCATGAAGCTTCTTCTTCAAGGCTTGATCTGGATATGGAGCTGAATATTGGAGATATTCTCAATCTAATCTTTAGCTGAATAAGGGATAGAAGAGGAGGTTTAGTGCTAAGAAACCAAAAAAGATGCTCGATCTAGTTTCCAAAAATGGAGTAAAGGTGGATTGATGTTGTGAACCACAAGATTTGTGAAAACTTCTTGATACAACCAGAAGTTCAACACCAAGCTTGGATTCTAGGTGTCAAGGGTTTTGTCCCGAATAACTCAATAACAAGAAAGAAGAAAAAACTCTTCCGCATTATATTTCTCGTTCAGATCTAATCCTCATTAGAGTCTGGTTATGTCCCTTATATATGAAGAGCCTTAAGTCTGAAGTTTACTTATTACACAAATGGCCCAAAGAACCAACATATACCTAAGTTGGACTCCCAAAGAAAGTATTAAATACTTACGGAAATAAACAGAAAGAAAATGAAGACTTATTAGCTGAATGTCTTCATAAGGGATAGGGTCTTCCCTTCTTTGCTTTCCTAACTTGGCATGGATTATTTCCAAGCTGAATAACAAGTGGAATAAAGTGTAAATATACTAGATCTTCTTGCCTCAATACAACCCCTCTCGTAAACCTTATCGGACAAATCGATGTAGGAAAAAGAGTAAAATTCCTTCTAATGACTTAGGGGTGTCTTCACACTTGTGTGATGGTGAAGACACAATGTCCATGCTTCCCAAAGCTGGTTCAAGTCAAAGAGATTCGAAGGTTGTTTAGAAGCTCTCACATGATCCAGATGGCCGGGTGAGCACAAGCTTGATCCTTGGATGTCTTCTTCATACTTCACGGTTAGTCGGCTTCTGGAGATGGTAAGACGTGGACTCCAATTAGGCTTAGGGTCTGGCTGTATAGAGAATCCTATTGAGACCCAATCCCTTGTAAATGTGCGCTCCCGTCCTTCTTTTGTACGGGCCAGGGCTTGTGGCCCATCATCCCTTCCCTTTTCTAGAATTTTCGTCCTCAAAACTAGGCCACCTCCTATATAGAAACGAAACAACCTAGCATGAAGCTTCTTCTTCAAGGCTTGATCTGGATATGGAGCTGAATATTGGAGATATTCTCAATCTAATCTTTAGCTGAATAAGGGATAGAAGAGGAGGTTTAGTGCTAAGAAACCAAAAAAGATGCTCGATCTAGTTTCCAACAATGGAGTAAAGGTGGATTGATGTTGTGAACCACAAGATTTGTGAAAACTTCTTGATACAACCAGAAGTTCAACACCAAGCTTGGATTCTAGGTGTCAAGGGTTTTGTCCCGAATAACTCAATAACAAGAAAGAAGAAAAAACTCTTCCGCATTATATTTCTCGTTCAGATCTAATCCTTATTAGAGTCTGGTTATGTCCCTTATATATGAAGAGCCTTAAGTCTGAAGTTTACTTATTACACAAATGGCCCAAAGAACCAACATATACCTAAGTTGGACTCCCAAAGAAAGTATTAAATACTTACGGAAATAAACAGAAAGAAAATGAAGACTTATTAGCTGAATGTCTTCATAAGGGATAGGGTCTTCCCTTCTTTGCTTTCCTAACTTGGCATGGATTATTTCCAAGCTGAATAACAAGTGGAATAAAGTGTAAATATACTAGATCTTCTTGCCTCAATACAACCCCTCTCGTAAACCTTATCGGACAAATCGATGTAGGAAAAAGAGTAAAATTCCTTCTAATGACTTAGGGGTGTCTTCACACTTGTGTGATGGTGAAGACACAATGTCCATGCTTCCCAAAGCTGGTTCAAGTCAAAGAGATTCGAAGGTTGTTTAGAAGCTCTCACATGATCCAGATGGCCGGGTGAGCACAAGCTTGATCCTTGGATGTCTTCTTCATACTTCACGGTTAGTCGGCTTCTGGAAATGGTAAGACGTGGACTCCAATTAGGCTTAGGGTCTGGCTGTATAGAGAATCCTATTGAGACCCAATCCCTTGTAAATGTGCGCTCCCGTCCTTCTTTTGTACGGGCCAGGGCTTGTGGCCCATCATCCCTTCCCTTTTCTAGAATTTTCGTCCTCAAAACTAGGCCACCTCCTATATAGAAACGAAACAACCTAGCATGAAGCTTCTTCTTCAAGGCTTGATCTGGATATGGAGCTGAATATTGGAGAGATTCTCAATCTAATCTTTAGCTGAATAAGGGATAGAAGAGGAGGTTTAGTGCTAAGAAACCAAAAAAGATGCTCGATCTAGTTTCCAACAATGGAGTAAAGGTGGATTGATGTTGTGAACCACAAGATTTGTGAAAACTTCTTGATACAACCAGAAGTTCAACACCAAGCTTGGATTCTAGGTGTCAAGGGTTTTGTCCCGAATAACTCAATAACAAGAAAGAAGAAAAAACTCTTCCGCATTATATTTCTCGTTCAGATCTAATCCTTATTAGAGTCTGGTTATGTCCCTTATATATGAAGAGCCTTAAGTCTGAAGTTTACTTATTACACAAATGGCCCAAAGAACCAACATATACCTAAGTTGGACTCCCAAAGAAAGTATTAAATACTTACGGAAATAAACAGAAAGAAAATGAAGACTTATTAGCTGAATGTCTTCATAAGGGATAGGGTCTTCCCTTCTTTGCTTTCCTAACTTGGCATGGATTATTTCCAAGCTGAATAACAAGTGGAATAAAGTGTAAATATACTAGATCTTCTTGCCTCAATACAACCCCTCTCGTAAACCTTATCGGACAAATCGATGTAGGAAAAAGAGTAAAATTCCTTCTAATGACTTAGGGGTGTCTTCACACTTGTGTGATGGTGAAGACACAATGTCCATGCTTCCCAAAGCTGGTTCAAGTCAAAGAGATTCGAAGGTTGTTTAGAAGCTCTCACATGATCCAGATGGCCGGGTGAGCACAAGCTTGATCCTTGGATGTCTTCTTCATACTTCACGGTTAGTCGGCTTCTGGAGATGGTCAGACGTGGACTCCAATTAGGCTTAGGGTCTGGCTGTATAGAGAATCCTATTGAGACCCAATCCCTTGTAAATGTGCGCTCCCGTTCTTCTTTTGTACGGGCTAGGGCTTGTGGCCCATCATCCCTTCCCTTTTCTAGAATTTTCGTCCTCAAAACTAGCCCACCCCCTATATAGAAACGAAACAACCTAGCATGAAGCTTCTTCTTCAAGGCTTGATCTGGATATGGATCTGAATATTGGAGATATTCTCAATCTAATCTTTAGCTGAATAAGAGATAGAAGAGGAGGTTTAGTGCTAAGAAACCAAAAAAGATGCTCGATCTAGTTTCCAACAATGGAGTAAAGGTGGATTGATGTTGTGAACCACAAGATTTGTGAAAACTTCTTGATACAACCAGAAGTTCAACACCAAGCTTGGATTCTAGGTGTCAAGGGTTTTGTCCCGAATAACTCAATAACAAGAAAGAAGAAAAAACTCTTCCGCATTATATTTCTCGTTCAGATCTAATCCTTATTAGAGTCTGGTTATGTCCCTTATATATGAAGAGCCTTACGTCTGAAGTTTACTTATTACACAAATGGCCCAAAGAACCAACATATACCTAAGTTAGACTCCCAAAGAAAGTATTAAATACTTAGGGAAATAAACAGAAAGAAAATGAAGACTTATTAGCTGAATGTCTTCATAAGGGATAGGGTCTTCCCTTCTTTGCTTTCCTAACTTGGCATGGATTATTTTCAAGCTGAATAACAAGTGGAATAAAGTGTAAATATACTAGATCTTCTTGCCTCAATACAACCCCTCTCGTAAACCTTATCGGACAAATCGATGTAGGAAAAAGAGTAAAATTCCTTCTAATGACTTAGGGGTGTCTTCACACTTGTGTGATGGTGAAGACACAATGTCCATGCTTCCCAAAGCTGGTTCAAGTCAAAGAGATTCGAAGGTTGTTTAGAAGCTCTCACATGATCCAGATGGCCGGGTGAGCACAAGCTTGATCCTTGGATGTCTTCTTCATACTTCACGGTTAGTCGGCTTCTGGAGATGGTCAGACGTGGACTCCAATTAGGCTTAGGGTCTGGCTGTATAGAGAATCCTATTGAGACCCAATCCCTTGTAAATGTGCGCTCCCATCCTTCTTTTGTACGGGCCAGGGCTTGTGGCCCATCATCCCTTCCCTTTTCTAGAATTTTCGTCCTCAAAACTAGGCCACCCCCTATATAGAAACGAAACAACCTAGCATGAAGCTTCTTCTTTAAGGCTTGATCTGGATATGGATCTGAATATTGGAGATATTCTCAATCTAATCTTTAGCTGAATAAGAGATAGAAGAGGAGGTTTAGTGCTAAGAAACCAAAAAAGATGCTCGATCTAGTTTCCAACAATGGAGTAAAGGTGGATTGATGTTGTGAACCACAAGATTTGTGAAAACTTCTTGATACAACCAGAAGTTCAACACCAAGCTTGGATTCTAGGTGTCAAGGGTTTTGTCCCGAATAACTCAATAACAAGAAAGAAGAAAAAACTCTTCCGCATTATATTTCTCGTTCAGATCTAATCCTTATTAGAGTCTGGTTATGTCCCTTATATATGAAGAGCCTTAAGTCTGAAGTTTACTTATTACACAAATGGCCCAAAGAACCAACATATACCTAAGTTAGACTCCCAAAGAAAGTATTAAATACTTAGGGAAATAAACAGAAAGAAAATGAAGACTTATTAGCTGAATGTCTTCATAAGGGATAGGGTCTTCCCTTCTTTGCTTTCCTAACTTGGCATGGATTATTTTCAAGCTGAATAACAAGTGGAATAAAGTGTAAATATACTAGATCTTCTTGCCTCAATACAACCCCTCTCGTAAACCTTATCGGACAAATCGATGTAGGAAAAAGAGTAAAATTCCTTCTAATGACTTAGGGGTGTCTTCACACTTGTGTGATGGTGAAGACACAATGTCCATGCTTCCCAAAGCTGGTTCAAGTCAAAGAGATTCGAAGGTTGTTTAGAAGCTCTCACATGATCCAGATGGCCGGGTGAGCACAAGCTTGATCCTTGGATGTCTTCTTCATACTTCACGGTTAGTCGGCTTCTGGAGATGGTAAGACGTGGACTCCAATTAGGCTTAGGGTCTGGCTGTATAGAGAATCCTATTGAGACCCAATCCCTTGTAAATGTGCGCTCCCGTCCTTCTTTTGTACGGGCCAGGGCTTGTGGCCCATCATCCCTTCCCTTTTCTAGAATTTTCGTCCTCAAAACTAGGCCACCTCCTATATAGAAACGAAACAACCTAGCATGAAGCTTCTTCTTCAAGGCTTGATCTGGATATGGAGCTGAATATTGGAGATATTCTCAATCTAATCTTTAGCTGAATAAGGGATAGAAGAGGAGGTTTAGTGCTAAGAAACCAAAAAAGGTGCTCGATCTAGTTTCCAACAATGGAGTAAAGGTGGATTGATGTTGTGAACCACAAGATTTGTGAAAACTTCTTGATACAACCAGAAGTTCAACACCAAGCTTGGATTCTAGGTGTCAAGGGTTTTGTCCCGAATAACTCAATAACAAGAAAGAAGAAAAAACTCTTCCGCATTATATTTCTCGTTCAGATCTAATCCTCATTAGAGTCTGGTTATGTCCCTTATATATGAAGAGCCTTAAGTCTGAAGTTTACTTATTACACAAATGGCCCAAAGAACCAACATATACCTAAGTTGGACTCCCAAAGAAAGTATTAAATACTTACGGAAATAAACAGAAAGAAAATGAAGACTTATTAGCTGAATGTCTTCATAAGGGATAGGGTCTTCCCTTCTTTGCTTTCCTAACTTGGCATGGATTATTTCCAAGCTGAATAACAAGAGGAATAAAGTGTAAATATACTAGATCTTCTTGCCTCAATACAACCCCTCTCGTAAACCTTATCGGACAAATCGATGTAGGAAAAAGAGTAAAATTCCTTCTAATGACTTAGGGGTGTCTTCACACTTGTGTGATGGTGAAGACACAATGTCCATGCTTCCCAAAGCTGGTTCAAGTCAAAGAGATTCGAAGGTTGTTTAGAAGCTCTCACATGATCCAGATGGCCGGGTGAGCACAAGCTTGATCCTTGGATGTCTTCTTCATACTTCACGGTTAGTCGGCTTCTGGAGATGGTCAGACGTGGACTCCAATTAGGCTTAGGGTCTGGCTGTATAGAGAATCCTATTGAGACCCAATCCCTTGTAAATGTGCGCTCCCGTTCTTCTTTTGTACGGGCTAGGGCTTGTGGCCCATCATCCCTTCCCTTTTCTAGAATTTTCGTCCTCAAAACTAGCCCACCCCCTATATAGAAACGAAACAACCTAGCACGAAGCTTCTTCTTCAAGGCTTGATCTGGATATGGAGCTGAATATTGGAGAGATTCTCAATCTAATCTTTAGCTGAATAAGGGATAGAAGAGGAGGTTTAGTGCTAAGAAACCAAAAAAGATGCTCGATCTAGTTTCCAACAATGGAGTAAAGGTGGATTGATGTTGTGAACCACAAAATTTGTGAAAACTTCTTGATACAACCAGAAGTTCAACACCAAGCTTGGATTCTAGGTGTCAAGGGTTTTGTCCCGAATAACTCAATAACAAGAAAGAAGAAAAAACTCTTCCGCATTATATTTCTCGTTCAGATCTAATCCTCATTAAAGTCTGGTTATGTCCCTTATATATGAAGAGCGTTAAGTCTGAAGTTTACTTATTACACAAATGGCCCAAAGAACCAACATATACCTAAGTTGGACTCCCAAAGAAAGTATTAAATACTTGGGGAAATAAATAGAAAGAAAATGAAGACTTATTAGCTGAATGTCTTCATAAGGGATAGGGTCTTTCCTTCCTTGCTTTCTTAACTTGGCATGGATTATTTCCAGCTGAATAACAAGTGGAATAAAGTGTAGATATAATAGATCTTCTTGCCTCAATACAACCCCTCTCGTAAACCTTATCGGACAAATCGATGTAAGAAAAAGAGTAAAATTCCTTCTAATGACTTAGGGGTGTCTTCACACTTGTGTGATGGTGAAGACACAATGTCCATGCTTCCCAAAGCTGGTTCAAGTCAAAGAGATTCGAAGGTTGTTTAGAAGCTCTCACATGATCCAGATGGCCGGGTGAGCACAAGCTTGATCCTTGGATGTCTTCTTCATACTTCACGGTTAGTCGGGTTCTGGAGACGGTCAGACGTGGACTCCAATTAGGCTTAGGGTCTGGCTGTATAGAGAATCCTATTGAGACCCAATCCCTTGTAAATGTGCGCTCCCATCCTTCTTTTGTACGGGCCAGGGCTTGTGGCCCATCATCCCTTCCCTTTTCTAGAATTTTCGTCCTCAAAACTAGGCCACCCCCTATATAGAAACGAAACAACCTAGCATGAAGCTTCTTCTTTAAGGCTTGATCTGGATATGGATCTGAATATTGGAGATATTCTCAATCTAATCTTTAGCTGAATAAGAGATAGAAGAGGAGGTTTAGTGCTAAGAAACCAAAAAAGATGCTCGATCTAGTTTCCAACAATGGAGTAAAGGTGGATTGATGTTGTGAACCACAAGATTTGTGAAAACTTCTTGATACAACCAGAAGTTCAACACCAAGCTTGGATTCTAGGTGTCAAGGGTTTTGTCCCGAATAACTCAATAACAAGAAAGAAGAAAAAACTCATCCGCATCATATTTCTCGTTCAGATCTAATCCTCATTAGAGTCTGGTTATGTCCCTTATATATGAAGAGCCTTAAGTCTGAAGTTTACTTATTACACAAATGGCCCAAAGAACCAACATATACCTAAGTTGGACTCCCAAAGAAAGTATTAAATACTTAGGGAAATAAACAGAAAGAAAATGAAGACTTATTAGCTGAATGTCTTCATAAGGGATAGGGTCTTCCCTTCTTTGCTTTCCTAACTTGGCATGGATTATTTTCAAGCTGAATAACAAGTGGAATAAAGTGTAAATATACTAGATCTTCTTGCCTCAATACAACCCCTCTCGTAAACCTTATCGGACAAATCGATGTAGGAAAAAGAGTAAAATTCCTTCTAATGACCTAGGGGTGTCTTCACACTTGTGTGATGGTGAAGACACAATGTCCATGCTTCCCAAAGCTGGTTCAAGTCAAAGAGATTCGAAGGTTGTTTAGAAGCTCTCACATGATCCAGATAGCCGGGTGAGCACAAGCTTGATCCTTGGATGTCTTCTTCATACTTCACGGTTAGTCGGCTTCTGGAGATGGTCAGACGTGGACTCCAATTAGGCTTAGGGTCTGGCTGTATAGAGAATCCTATTGAGACCCAATCCCTTGTAAATGTGCGCTCCCGTCCTTCTTTTGTACGGGCCAGGGCTTGTGGCCCATCATCCCTTCCCTTTTCTAGAATTTTCGTCCTCAAAACTAGGCCACCTCCTATATAGAAACGAAACAACCTAGCATGAAGCTTCTTCTTCAAGGCTTGATCTGGATATGGAGCTGAATATTGGAGATATTCTCAATCTAAGCTTTAGCTGAATAAGGGATAGAAGAGGAGGTTTAGTGCTAAGAAACCAAAAAAGATGCTCGATCTAGTTTCCAACAATGGAGTAAAGGTGGATTGATGTTGTGAACCACAAGATTTGTGAAAACTTCTTGATACAACCAGAAGTTCAACACCAAGCTTGGATTCTAGGTGTCAAGGGTTTTGTCCCGAATAACTCAATAACAAGAAAGAAGAAAAAACTCTTCCGCATTATATTTCTCGTTCAGATCTAATCCTCATTAGAGTCTGGTTATGTCCCTTATATATGAAGAGCCTTAAGTCTGAAGTTTACTTATTACACAAATGGCCCAAAGAACCAACATATACCTAAGTTGGACTCCCAAAGAAAGTATTAAATACTTACGGAAATAAACAGAAAGAAAATGAAGACTTATTAGCTGAATGTCTTCATAAGGGATAGGGTCTTCCCTTCTTTGCTTTCCTAACTTGGCATGGATTATTTCCAAGCTGAATAACAAGTGGAATAAAGTGTAAATATACTAGATCTTCTTGCCTCAATACAACCCCTCTCGTAAACCTTATCGGACAAATCGATGTAGGAAAAAGAGTAAAATTCCTTCTAATGACTTAGGGGTGTCTTCACACTTGTGTGATGGTGAAGACACAATGTCCATGCTTCCCAAAGCTGGTTCAAGTCAAAGAGATTCGAAGGTTGTTTAGAAGCTCTCACATGATCCAGATGGCCGGATGAGCACAAGCTTGATCCTTGGATGTCTTCTTCATACTTCACGGTTAGTCGGCTTCTGGAGATGGTCAGACGTGGACTCCAATTAGGCTTAGGGTCTGGCTGTATAGAGAATCCTATTGAGACCCAATCCCTTGTAAATGTGCGCTCCCATCCTTCTTTTGTACGGGCCAGGGCTTGTGGCCCATCATCCCTTCCCTTTTCTAGAATTTTCGTCCTCAAAACTAGGCCACCCCCTATATAGAAACGAAACAACCTAGCATGAAGCTTCTTCTTTAAGGCTTGATCTGGATATGGATCTGATTTTTGGAGATATTCTCAATCTAATCTTTAGCTGAATAAGAGATAGAAGAGGAGGTTTAGTGCTAAGAAACCAAAAAAGATGCTCGATCTAGTTTCCAACAATGGAGTAAAGGTGGATTGATGTTGTGAACCACAAGATTTGTGAAAACTTCTTGATACAACCAGAAGTTCAACACCAAGCTTGGATTCTAGGTGTCAAGGGTTTTGTCCCGAATAACTCAATAACAAGAAAGAAGAAAAAACTCTTCCGCATTATATTTCTCGTTCAGATCTAATCCTCATTAGAGTCTGGTTATGTCCCTTATATATGAAGAGCCTTAAGTCTGAAGTTTACTTATTACACAAATGGCCCAAAGAACCAACATATACCTAAGTTGGACTCCCAAAGAAAGTATTAAATACTTACGGAAATAAACAGAAAGAAAATGAAGACTTATTAGCTGAATGTCTTCATAAGGGATAGGGTCTTCCCTTCTTTGCTTTCCTAACTTGGCATGGATTATTTTCAAGCTGAATAACAAGTGGAATAAAGTGTAAATATACTAGATCTTCTTGCCTCAATACAACCCCTCTCGTAAACCTTATCGGACAAATCGATGTAGGAAAAAGAGTAAAATTCCTTCTAATGACTTAGGGGTGTCTTCACACTTGTGTGATGGTGAAGACACAATGTCCATGCTTCCCAAAGCTGGTTCAAGTCAAAGAGATTCGAAGGTTGTTTAGAAGCTCTCACATGATCCAGATGGCCGGGTGAGCACAAGCTTGATCCTTGGATGTCTTCTTCATACTTCACGGTTAGTCGGCTTCTGGAGATGGTAAGACGTGGACTCCAATTAGGCTTAGGGTCTGGCTGTATAGAGAATCCTATTGAGACCCAATCCCTTGTAAATGTGCGCTCCCGTCCTTCTTTTGTACGGGCCAGGGCTTGTGGCCCATCATCCCTTCCCTTTTCTAGAATTTTCGTCCTCAAAACTAGGCCACCTCCTATATAGAAACGAAACAACCTAGCATGAAGCTTCTTCTTCAAGGCTTGATCTGGATATGGAGCTGAATATTGGAGATATTCTCAATCTAATCTTTAGCTGAATAAGGGATAGAAGAGGAGGTTTAGTGCTAAGAAACCAAAAAAGATGCTCGATCTAGTTTCCAACAATGGAGTAAAGGTGGATTGATGTTGTGAACCACAAGATTTGTGAAAACTTCTTGATACAACCAGAAGTTCAACACCAAGCTTGGATTCTAGGTGTCAAGGGTTTTGTCCCGAATAACTCAATAACAAGAAAGAAGAAAAAACTCTTCCGCATTATATTTCTCGTTCAGATCTAATCCTCATTAGAGTCTGGTTATGTCCCTTATATATGAAGAGCCTTAAGTCTGAAGTTTACTTATTACACAAATGGCCCAAAGAACCAACATATACCTAAGTTGGACTCCCAAAGAAAGTATTAAATACTTACGGAAATAAACAGAAAGAAAATGAAGACTTATTAGCTGAATGTCTTCATAAGGGATAGGGTCTTCCCTTCTTTGCTTTCCTAACTTGGCATGGATTATTTCCAAGCTGAATAACAAGAGGAATAAAGTGTAAATATACTAGATCTTCTTGCCTCAATACAACCCCTCTCGTAAACCTTATCGGACAAATCGATGTAGGAAAAAGAGTAAAATTCCTTCTAATGACTTAGGGGTGTCTTCACACTTGTGTGATGGTGAAGACACAATGTCCATGCTTCCCAAAGCTGGTTCAAGTCAAAGAGATTCGAAGGTTGTTTAGAAGCTCTCACATGATCCAGATGGCCGGGTGAGCACAAGCTTGATCCTTGGATGTCTTCTTCATACTTCACGGTTAGTCGGCTTCTGGAGATGGTCAGACGTGGACTCCAATTAGGCTTAGGGTCTGGCTGTATAGAGAATCCTATTGAGACCCAATCCCTTGTAAATGTGCGCTCCCGTCCTTCTTTTGTACGGGCCAGGGCTTGTGGCCCATCATCCCTTCCCTTTTCTAGAATTTTCGTCCTCAAAACTAGCCCACCCCCTATATAGAAACGAAACAACCTAGCACGAAGCTTCTTCTTCAAGGCTTGATCTGGATATGGAGCTGAATATTGGAGATATTCTCAATCTAATCTTTAGCTGAATAAGGGATAGAAGAGGAGGTTTAGTGCTAAGAAACCAAAAAAGATGCTCGATCTAGTTTCCAACAATGGAGTAAAGGTGGATTGATGTTGTGAACCACAAGATTTGTGAAAACTTCTTGATACAACCAGAAGTTCAACACCAAGCTTGGATTCTAGGTGTCAAGGGTTTTGTCCCGAATAACTCAATAACAAGAAAGAAGAAAAAACTCTTCCGCATTATATTTCTCGTTCAGATCTAATCCTCATTAGAGTCTGGTTATGTCCCTTATATATGAAGAGCCTTAAGTCTGAAGTTTACTTATTACACAAATGGCCCAAAGAACCAACATATACCTAAGTTGGACTCCCAAAGAAAGTATTAAATACTTACGGAAATAAACAGAAAGAAAATGAAGACTTATTAGCTGAATGTCTTCATAAGGGATAGGGTCTTCCCTTCTTTGCTTTCCTAACTTGGCATGGATTATTTCCAAGCTGAATAACAAGTGGAATAAAGTGTAAATATACTAGATCTTCTTGCCTCAATACAACCCCTCTCGTAAACCTTATCGAACAAATCGATGTAGGAAAAAGAGTAAAATTCCTTCTAATGACTTAGGGGTGTCTTCACACTTGTGTGATGGTGAAGACACAATGTCCATGCTTCCCAAAGCTGGTTCAAGTCAAAGAGATTCGAAGGTTGTTTAGAAGCTCTCACATGATCCAGATGGCCGGGTGAGCACAAGCTTGATCCTTGGATGTCTTCTTCATACTTCACGGTTAGTCGGCTTCTGGAGATGGTCAGACGTGGACTCCAATTAGGCTTAGGGTCTGGCTGTATAGAGAATCCTATTGAGACCCAATCCCTTGTAAATGTGCGCTCCCGTTCTTCTTTTGTACGGGCTAGGGCTTGTGGCCCATCATCCCTTCCCTTTTCTAGAATTTTCGTCCTCAAAACTAGCCCACCCCCTATATAGAAACGAAACAACCTAGCATGAAGCTTCTTCTTCAAGGCTTGATCTGGATATGGAGCTGAATATTGGAGAGATTCTCAATCTAATCTTTAGCTGAATAAGGGATAGAAGAGGAGGTTTAGTGCTAAGAAACCAAAAAAGATGCTCGATCTAGTTTCCAACAATGGAGTAAAGGTGGATTGATGTTGTGAACCACAAAATTTGTGAAAACTTCTTGATACAACCAGAAGTTCAACACCAAGCTTGGATTCTAGGTGTCAAGGGTTTTGTCCCGAATAACTCAATAACAAGAAAGAAGAAAAAACTCTTCCGCATTATATTTCTCGTTCAGATCTAATCCTCATTAGAGTCTGGTTATGTCCCTTATATATGAAGAGCCTTAAGTCTGAAGTTTACTTATTACACAAATGGCCCAAAGAACCAACATATACCTAAGTTGGACTCCCAAAGAAAGTATTAAATACTTACGGAAATAAACAGAAAGAAAATGAAGACTTATTAGCTGAATGTCTTCATAAGGGATAGGGTCTTCCCTTCTTTGCTTTCCTAACTTGGCATGGATTATTTCCAAGCTGAATAACAAGTGGAATAAAGTGTAAATATACTAGATCTTCTTGCCTCAATACAACCCCTCTCGTAAACCTTATCGGACAAATCGATGTAGGAAAAAGAGTAAAATTCCTTCTAATGACTTAGGGGTGTCTTCACACTTGTGTGATGGTGAAGACACAATGTCCATGCTTCCCAAAGCTGGTTCAAGTCAAAGAGATTCGAAGGTTGTTTAGAAGCTCTCACATGATCCAGATGGCCGGGTGAGCACAAGCTTGATCCTTGGATGTCTTCTTCATACTTCACGGTTAGTCGGCTTCTGGAGATGGTCAGACGTGGACTCCAATTAGGCTTAGGGTCTGGCTGTATAGAGAATCCTATTGAGACCCAATCCCTTGTAAATGTGCGCTCCCGTTCTTCTTTTGTACGGGCTAGGGCTTGTGGCCCATCATCCCTTCCCTTTTCTAGAATTTTCGTCCTCAAAACTAGCCCACCCCCTATATAGAAACGAAACAACCTAGCATGAAGCTTCTTCTTCAAGGCTTGATCTGGATATGGAGCTGAATATTGGAGAGATTCTCAATCTAATCTTTAGCTGAATAAGGGATAGAAGAGGAGGTTTAGTGCTAAGAAACCAAAAAAGATGCTCGATCTAGTTTCCAACAATGGAGTAAAGGTGGATTGATGTTGTGAACCACAAAATTTGTGAAAACTTCTTGATACAACCAGAAGTTCAACACCAAGCTTGGATTCTAGGTGTCAAGGGTTTTGTCCCGAATAACTCAATAACAAGAAAGAAGAAAAAACTCTTCCGCATTATATTTCTCGTTCAGATCTAATCCTCATTAAAGTCTGGTTATGTCCCTTATATATGAAGAGCGTTAAGTCTGAAGTTTACTTATTACACAAATGGCCCAAACAACCAACATATACCTAAGTTGGACTCCCAAAGAAAGTATTAAATACTTGGGGAAATAAATAGAAAGAAAATGAAGACTTATTAGTTGAATGTCTTCATAAGGGATAGGGTCTTTCCTTCCTTGCTTTCTTAACTTGGCATGGATTATTTCCAGCTGAATAACAAGTGGAATAAAGTGTAGATATACTAGATCTTCTTGCCTCAATACAACCCCTCTCGTAAACCTTATCGGACAAATCGATGTAGGAAAAAGAGTAAAATTCCTTCTAATGACTTAGGGGTGTCTTCACACTTGTGTGATGGTGAAGACACAATGTCCATGCTTCCCAAAGCTGGTTCAAGTCAAAGAGATTCGAAGGTTGTTTAGAAGCTCTCACATGATCCAGATGGCCGGATGAGCACAAGCTTGATCCTTGGATGTCTTCTTCATACTTCACGGTTAGTCGGCTTCTGGAGATGGTCAGACGTGGACTCCAATTAGGCTTAGGGTCTGGCTGTATAGAGAATCCTATTGAGACCCAATCCCTTGTAAATGTGCGCTCCCATCCTTCTTTTGTACGGGCCAGGGCTTGTGGCCCATCATCCCTTCCCTTTTCTAGAATTTTCGTCCTCAAAACTAGGCCACCCCCTATATAGAAACGAAACAACCTAGCATGAAGCTTCTTCTTTAAGGCTTGATCTGGATATGGATCTGATTTTTGGAGATATTCTCAATCTAATCTTTAGCTGAATAAGAGATAGAAGAGGAGGTTTAGTGCTAAGAAACCAAAAAAGATGCTCGATCTAGTTTCCAACAATGGAGTAAAGGTGGATTGATGTTGTGAACCACAAGATTTGTGAAAACTTCTTGATACAACCAGAAGTTCAACACCAAGCTTGGATTCTAGGTGTCAAGGGTTTTGTCCCGAATAACTCAATAACAAGAAAGAAGAAAAAACTCTTCCGCATTATATTTCTCGTTCAGATCTAATCCTCATTAGAGTCTGGTTATGTCCCTTATATATGAAGAGCCTTAAGTCTGAAGTTTACTTATTACACAAATGGCCCAAAGAACCAACATATACCTAAGTTGGACTCCCAAAGAAAGTATTAAATACTTACGGAAATAAACAGAAAGAAAATGAAGACTTATTAGCTGAATGTCTTCATAAGGGATAGGGTCTTCCCTTCTTTGCTTTCCTAACTTGGCATGGATTATTTTCAAGCTGAATAACAAGTGGAATAAAGTGTAAATATACTAGATCTTCTTGCCTCAATACAACCCCTCTCGTAAACCTTATCGGACAAATCGATGTAGGAAAAAGAGTAAAATTCCTTCTAATGACTTAGGGGTGTCTTCACACTTGTGTGATGGTGAAGACACAATGTCCATGCTTCCCAAAGCTGGTTCAAGTCAAAGAGATTCGAAGGTTGTTTAGAAGCTCTCACATGATCCAGATGGCCGGGTGAGCACAAGCTTGATCCTTGGATGTCTTCTTCATACTTCACGGTTAGTCGGCTTCTGGAGATGGTAAGACGTGGACTCCAATTAGGCTTAGGGTCTGGCTGTATAGAGAATCCTATTGAGACCCAATCCCTTGTAAATGTGCGCTCCCGTCCTTCTTTTGTACGGGCCAGGGCTTGTGGCCCATCATCCCTTCCCTTTTCTAGAATTTTCGTCCTCAAAACTAGGCCACCTCCTATATAGAAACGAAACAACCTAGCATGAAGCTTCTTCTTCAAGGCTTGATCTTGATATGGAGCTGAATATTGGAGATATTCTCAATCTAATCTTTAGCTGAATAAGGGATAGAAGAGGAGGTTTAGTGCTAAGAAACCAAAAAAGATGCTCGATCTAGTTTCCAACAATGGAGTAAAGGTGGATTGATGTTGTGAACCACAAGATTTGTGAAAACTTCTTGATACAACCAGAAGTTCAACACCAAGCTTGGATTCTAGGTGTCAAGGGTTTTGTCCCGAATAACTCAATAACAAGAAAGAAGAAAAAACTCTTCCGCATTATATTTCTCGTTCAGATCTAATCCTCATTAGAGTCTGGTTATGTCCCTTATATATGAAGAGCCTTAAGTCTGAAGTTTACTTATTACACAAATGGCCCAAAGAACCAACATATACCTAAGTTGGACTCCCAAAGAAAGTATTAAATACTTACGGAAATAAACAGAAAGAAAATGAAGACTTATTAGCTGAATGTCTTCATAAGGGATAGGGTCTTCCCTTCTTTGCTTTCCTAACTTGGCATGGATTATTTCCAAGCTGAATAAAAAGTGGAATAAAGTGTAAATATACTAGATTTTCTTGCCTCAATACAACCCGTCTCGTAAACCTTATCGGACAAATCGATGTAGGAAAAAGAGTAAAATTCCTTCTAATGACTTAGGGGTGTCTTCACACTTGTGTGATGGTGAAGACACAATGTCCATGCTTCCCAAAGCTGGTTCAAGTCAAAGAGATTCGAAGGTTGTTTAGAAGCTCTCACATGATCCAGATGGCCGGGTGAGCACAAGCTTGATCCTTGGATGTCTTCTTCATACTTCACGGTTAGTCGGCTTCTGGAGATGGTCAGACGTGGACTCCAATTAGGCTTAGGGTCTGGCTGTATAGAGAATCCTATTGAGACCCAATCCCTTGTAAATGTGCGCTCCCGTCCTTCTTTTGTACGGGCCAGGGCTTGTGGCCCATCATCCCTTCCCTTTTCTAGAATTTTCGTCCTCAAAACTAGGCCACCTCCTATATAGAAACGAAACAACCTAGCATGAAGCTTCTTCTTCAAGGCTTGATCTGGATATGGAGCTGAATATTGGAGATATTCTCAATCTAATCTTTAGCTGAATAAGGGATAGAAGAGGAGGTTTAGTGCTAAGAAACCAAAAAAGATGCTCGATCTAGTTTCCAACAATGGAGTAAAGGTGGATTGATGTTGTGAACCACAAGATTTGTGAAAACTTCTTGATACAACCAGAAGTTCAACACCAAGCTTGGATTCTAGGTGTCAAGGGTTTTGTCCCGAATAACTCAATAACAAGAAAGAAGAAAAAACTCTTCCGCATTATATTTCTCGTTCAGATCTAATCCTCATTAGAGTCTGGTTATGTCCCTTATATATGAAGAGCCTTAAGTCTGAAGTTTACTTATTACACAAATGGCCCAAAGAACCAACATATACCTAAGTTGGACTCCCAAAGAAAGTATTAAATACTTACGGAAATAAACAGAAAGAAAATGAAGACTTATTAGCTGAATGTCTTCATAAGGGATAGGGTCTTCCCTTCTTTGCTTTCCTAACTTGGCATGGATTATTTCCAAGCTGAATAACAAGTGGAATAAAGTGTAAATATACTAGATCTTCTTGCCTCAATACAACCCCTCTCGTAAACCTTATCGAACAAATCGATGTAGGAAAAAGAGTAAAATTCCTTCTAATGACTTAGGGGTGTCTTCACACTTGTGTGATGGTGAAGACACAATGTCCATGCTTCCCAAAGCTGGTTCAAGTCAAAGAGATTCGAAGGTTGTTTAGAAGCTCTCACATGATCCAGATGGCCGGGTGAGCACAAGCTTGATCCTTGGATGTCTTCTTCATACTTCACGGTTAGTCGGCTTCTGGAGATGGTCAGACGTGGACTCCAATTAGGCTTAGGGTCTGGCTGTATAGAGAATCCTATTGAGACCCAATCCCTTGTAAATGTGCGCTCCCGTTCTTCTTTTGTACGGGCTAGGGCTTGTGGCCCATCATCCCTTCCCTTTTCTAGAATTTTCGTCCTCAAAACTAGCCCACCCCCTATATAGAAACGAAACAACCTAGCATGAAGCTTCTTCTTCAAGGCTTGATCTGGATATGGAGCTGAATATTGGAGAGATTCTCAATCTAATCTTTAGCTGAATAAGGGATAGAAGAGGAGGTTTAGTGCTAAGAAACCAAAAAAGATGCTCGATCTAGTTTCCAACAATGGAGTAAAGGTGGATTGATGTTGTGAACCACAAAATTTGTGAAAACTTCTTGATACAACCAGAAGTTCAACACCAAGCTTGGATTCTAGGTGTCAAGGGTTTTGTCCCGAATAACTCAATAACAAGAAAGAAGAAAAAACTCTTCCGCATTATATTTCTCGTTCAGATCTAATCCTCATTAGAGTCTGGTTATGTCCCTTATATATGAAGAGCCTTAAGTCTGAAGTTTACTTATTACACAAATGGCCCAAAGAACCAACATATACCTAAGTTGGACTCCCAAAGAAAGTATTAAATACTTACGGAAATAAACAGAAAGAAAATGAAGACTTATTAGCTGAATGTCTTCATAAGGGATAGGGTCTTCCCTTCTTTGCTTTCCTAACTTGGCATGGATTATTTCCAAGCTGAATAACAAGTGGAATAAAGTGTAAATATACTAGATCTTCTTGCCTCAATACAACCCCTCTCGTAAACCTTATCGGACAAATCGATGTAGGAAAAAGAGTAAAATTCCTTCTAATGACTTAGGGGTGTCTTCACACTTGTGTGATGGTGAAGACACAATGTCCATGCTTCCCAAAGCTGGTTCAAGTCAAAGAGATTCGAAGGTTGTTTAGAAGCTCTCACATGATCCAGATGGCCGGGTGAGCACAAGCTTGATCCTTGGATGTCTTCTTCATACTTCACGGTTAGTCGGCTTCTGGAGATGGTCAGACGTGGACTCCAATTAGGCTTAGGGTCTGGCTGTATAGAGAATCCTATTGAGACCCAATCCCTTGTAAATGTGCGCTCCCGTTCTTCTTTTGTACGGGCTAGGGCTTGTGGCCCATCATCCCTTCCCTTTTCTAGAATTTTCGTCCTCAAAACTAGCCCACCCCCTATATAGAAACGAAACAACCTAGCATGAAGCTTCTTCTTCAAGGCTTGATCTGGATATGGAGCTGAATATTGGAGAGATTCTCAATCTAATCTTTAGCTGAATAAGGGATAGAAGAGGAGGTTTAGTGCTAAGAAACCAAAAAAGATGCTCGATCTAGTTTCCAACAATGGAGTAAAGGTGGATTGATGTTGTGAACCACAAAATTTGTGAAAACTTCTTGATACAACCAGAAGTTCAACACCAAGCTTGGATTCTAGGTGTCAAGGGTTTTGTCCCGAATAACTCAATAACAAGAAAGAAGAAAAAACTCTTCCGCATTATATTTCTCGTTCAGATCTAATCCTCATTAAAGTCTGGTTATGTCCCTTATATATGAAGAGCGTTAAGTCTGAAGTTTACTTATTACACAAATGGCCCAAACAACCAACATATACCTAAGTTGGACTCCCAAAGAAAGTATTAAATACTTGGGGAAATAAATAGAAAGAAAATGAAGACTTATTAGTTGAATGTCTTCATAAGGGATAGGGTCTTTCCTTCCTTGCTTTCTTAACTTGGCATGGATTATTTCCAGCTGAATAACAAGTGGAATAAAGTGTAGATATACTAGATCTTCTTGCCTCAATACAACCCCTCTCGTAAACCTTATCGGACAAATCGATGTAGGAAAAAGAGTAAAATTCCTTCTAATGACTTAGGGGTGTCTTCACACTTGTGTGATGGTGAAGACACAATGTCCATGCTTCCCAAAGCTGGTTCAAGTCAAAGAGATTCGAAGGTTGTTTAGAAGCTCTCACATGATCCAGATGGCCGGGTGAGCACAAGCTTGATCCTTGGATGTCTTCTTCATACTTCACGGTTAGTCGGCTTCTGGAGATGGTCAGACGTGGACTCCAATTAGGCTTAGGGTCTGGCTGTATAGAGAATCCTATTGAGACCCAATCCCTTGTAAATGTGGGCTCCCGTTCTTCTTTTGTACGGGCTAGGGCTTGTGGCCCATCATCCCTTCCCTTTTCTAGAATTTTCGTCCTCAAAACTAGCCCACCCCCTATATAGAAACGAAACAACCTAGCATGAAGCTTCTTCTTCAAGGCTTGATCTGGATATGGAGCTGAATATTGGAGAGATTCTCAATCTAATCTTTAGCTGAATAAGGGATAGAAGAGGAGGTTTAGTGCTAAGAAACCAAAAAAGATGCTCGATCTAGTTTCCAACAATGGAGTAAAGGTGGATTGATGTTGTGAACCACAAAATTTGTGAAAACTTCTTGATACAACCAGAAGTTCAACACCAAGCTTGGATTCTAGGTGTCAAGGGTTTTGTCCCGAATAACTCAATAACAAGAAAGAAGAAAAAACTCTTCCGCATTATATTTCTCGTTCAGATCTAATCCTCATTAAAGTCTGGTTATGTCCCTTATATATGAAGAGCGTTAAGTCTGAAGTTTACTTATTACACAAATGGCCCAAAGAACCAACATATACCTAAGTTGGACTCCCAAAGAAAGTATTAAATACTTGGGGAAATAAATAGAAAGAAAATGAAGACTTATTAGTTGAATGTCTTCATAAGGGATAGGGTCTTTCCTTCCTTGCTTTCTTAACTTGGCATGGATTATTTCCAGCTGAATAACAAGTGGAATAAAGTGTAGATATACTAGATCTTCTTGCCTCAATACAACCCCTCTCGTAAACCTTATCGGACAAATCGATGTAGGAAAAAGAGTAAAATTCCTTCTAATGACTTAGGGGTGTCTTCACACTTGTGTGATGGTGAAGACACAATGTCCATGCTTCCCAAAGATGGTTCAAGTCAAAGAGATTTGAAGGTTGTTTAGAAGCTCTCACATGATCCAGATGGCCGGGTGAGCACAAGCTTGATCCTTGGATGTCTTCTTCATACTTCACGGTTAGTCGGCTTCTGGAGATGGTAAGACGTGGACTCCAATTAGGCTTAGGGTCTGGCTGTATAGAGAATCCTATTGAGACCCAATCCCTTGTAAATGTGCGCTCCCGTCCTTCTTTTGTACGGGCCAGGGCTTGTGGCCCATCATCCCTTCCCTTTTCTAGTATTTTCGTCCTCAAAACTAGCCCACCCCCTATATAGAAATGAAACAACCTAGCATGAAGCTTCTTCTTCAAGGCTTGATCTGGATATGGAGCTGAATATTGGAGAGATTCTCAATCTAATCTTTAGCTGAATAAGGGATAGAAGAGGAGGTTTAGTGCTAAGAAACCAAAAAAGATGCTCGATCTAGTTTCCAACAATGGAGTAAAGGTGGATTGATGTTGTGAACCACAAAATTTGTGAAAACTTCGTGATACAACCAGAAGTTCTACACCAAGCTTGGATTCTAGGTGTCAAGGGTTTTGTCCCGAATAACTCAATAACAAGAAAGAAGAAAAAACTCTTCCGCATTATATTTCTCGTTCAGATCTAATCCTCATTACAGTCTGGTTATGTCCCATATATATGAAGAGCCTTAAGTCTGAAGTTTACTTATTACACAAATGGCCCAAAGAACAAACATATACCTAAGTTGGACTCAGAAAGAAAGTATTAAATACTTAAGGAAATAAATAGAAAGAAAATGAAGACTTATTAGCTGAATGTCTTCATAAGGGATAGGGTCTTCCCTTCCTTGTTTTCCTAACTTGGCATGGATTATTTCCAAGCTGAATAACAAGTGGAATAAAGTGTAGATATACTAGATCTTCTTGCCTCAATACAACCCCTCTCGTAAACCTTATCGGACAAATCGATGTAGGAAAAAGAGTAAAATTCCTTCTAATGACTTAGGGGTGTCTTCACACTTGTGTGATGGTGAAGACACAATGTCCATGCTTCCCAAAGCTGGTTCAAGTCAAAGAGATTCGAAGGTTGTTTAGAAGCTCTCACATGATCCAGATGGCCGGGTGAGCACAAGCTTGATCCTTGGATGTCTTCTTCATACTTCACGGTTAGTCGGCTTCTGGAGATGGTCAGACGTGGACTCCAATTAGGCTTAGGGTCTGGCTGTATAGAGAATCCTATTGAGATCCAATCCCTTGTAAATGTGCGCTCCCGTCCTTCTTTTGTACGGGCCAGGGCTTGTGGCCCATCATCCCTTCCCTTTTCTAGAATTTTCGTCCTCAAAACTAGGCCACCCCCTATATAGAAACGAAACAACCTAGCATGAAGCTTCTTCTTCAAGGCTTGATCTGGATATGGAGCTGAATATTGGAGATATTCTCAATCTAATCTTTAGCTGAATAAGGGATAGAAGAGGAGGTTTAGTGCTAAGAAACCAAAAAAGATGCTCGATCTAGTTTCCAACAATGGAGTAAAGGTGGATTGATGTTGTGAACCACAAGATTTGTGAAAACTTCTTGATACAACCAGAAGTTCAACACCAAGCTTGGATTCTAGGTGTCAAGGGTTTTGTCCCGAATAACTCAATAACAAGAAAGAAGAAAAAACTCTTCCGCATTATATTTCTCGTTCAGATCTAATCCTCATTAGAGTCTGGTTATGTCCCTTATATATGAAGAGCCTTAAGTCTGAAGTTTACTTATTACACAAATGGCCCAAACAACCAACATATACCTAAGTTGGACTCCCAAAGAAAGTATTAAATACTTAGGGAAATAAACAGAAAGAAAATGAAGACTTATTAGCTGAATGTCTTCATAAGGGATAGGGTCTTCCCTTCTTTGCTTTCCTAACTTGGCATGGATTATTTCCAAGCTGAATAACAAGTGAAATAAAGTGTAAATATACTAGATCTTCTTGCCTCAATACAACCCCTCTCGTAAACCTTATCGGACAAATCGATGTAGGAAAAAGAGTAAAATTCCTTCTAATGACTTAGGGGTGTCTTCACACTTGTGTGATGGTGAAGACACAATGTCCATGCTTCCCAAAGCTGGTTCAAGTCAAAGAGATTCGAAGGTTGTTTAGAAGCTCTCACATGATCCAGATGGCCGGGTGAGCACAAGCTTGATCCTTGGATGTCTTCTTCATACTTCACGGTTAGTCGGCTTCTGGAGATGGTCAGACGTGGACTCCAATTAGGCTTAGGGTCTGGCTGTATAGAGAATCCTATTGAGACCCAATCCCTTGTAAATGTGCGCTCCCGTTCTTCTTTTGTACGGGCTAGGGCTTGTGGCCCATCATCCCTTCCCTTTTCTAGAATTTTCGTCCTCAAAACTAGCCCACCCCCTATATAGAAATGAAACAACCTAGCATGAAGCTTCTTCTTCAAGGCTTGATCTGGATATGGAGCTGAATATTGGAGATATTCTCAATCTAATCTTTAGCTGAATAAGGGATAGAAGAGGAGGTTTAGTGCTAAGAAACCAAAAAAGATGCTCGATCTAGTTTCCAACAATGGAGTAAAGGTGGATTGATGTTGTGAACCACAGGATTAGTGAAAGCTTCTTGATACAACTAGAAATTCAACACCAAACTAGGATTCTAGGTGTCAAGGGTTTTGTCCCGAATAACTCAATAACAAGAAAGAAGAAAAAACTCTTCCGCATTATATTTCTCGTTCAGATCTAATCCTCATTAAAGTCTGGTTAAGTCCCTTATATATGAAGAGCGTTAAGTCTGAAGTTTACTTATTACACAAATGGCCCAAAGAACCAACATATACCTAAGTTGGACTCCCAAAGAAAGTATTAAATACTTGGGGAAATAAATAGAAAGAAAATGAAGACTTATTAGCTGAATGTCTTCATAAGGGATAGGGTCTTCCCTTCCTTGCTTTCCTAACTTGGCATGGCTTATTTCCAAGCTGAATAACAAGTGGAATAAAGTGTACATATACTAGATCTTCTTGCCTCAATACAACCCCTCTCGTAAACCTTATCGGACAAATCGATGTAGGAAAAAGAGTAAAATTCCTTCTAATGACTTAGGGGTGTCTTCACACTTGTGTGATGGTGAAGACACAATGTCCATGCTTCCCATAGCTGGTTCAAGTCAAAGAGATTCGAAGGTTGTTTAGAAGCTCTCACATGATCCAGATGGCCGGGTGAGCACAAGCTTGATCCTTGGATGTCTTCTTCATACTTCACGGTTAGTCGGCTTCTGGAGATGGTCAGACGTGGACTCCAATTAGGCTTAGGGTCTGGCTGTATAGAGAATCCTATTGAGACCCAATCCCTTGTAAATGTGCGCTCCCGTTCTTCTTTTGTACGGGCTAGGGCTTGTGGCCCATCATCCCTTCCCTTTTCTAGAATTTTCGTCCTCAAAACTAGCCCACCCCCTATATAGAAACGAAACAACCTAGCATGAAGCTTCTTCTTCAAGGCTTGATCTGGATATGAAGCTGAATATTGGAGAGATTCTCAATCTAATCTTTAGCTGAATAAGGGATAGAAGAGGAGGTTTAGTGCTAAGAAACCAAAAAAGATGCTCGATCTAGTTTCCAACAATGGAGTAAAGGTGGATTGATGTTGTGAACCACAAAATTTGTGAAAACTTCTTGATACAACCAGAAGTTCAACACCAAGCTTGGATTCTAGGTGTCAAGGGTTTTGTCCCGAATAACTCAATAACAAGAAAGAAGAAAAAACTCTTCCGCATTATATTTCTCGTTCAAATCTAATCCTCATTAAAGTCTGGTTATGTCCGTTATATATGAAGAGCGTTAAGTCTGAAGTTTACTTATTACACAAATGGCCCAAAAAACCAACATATACCTAAGTTGGACTCCCAAAGAAAGTATTAAATACTTAGGGAAATAAATAGAAAGAAAATGAAGACTTATTAGCTGAATGTCTTCATAAGGGATAGGGTCTTCCCTTCCTTGCTTTCCTAACTTGGCATGGATTATTTCCAAGCTGAATAACAAGTGGAATAAAGTGTAGATATACTAGATCTTCTTGCCTCAATACAACCCCTCTCGTAAACCTTATCGGACAAATCGATGTAGGAAAAAGAGTAAAATTCCTTCTAATGACTTAGGGGTGTCTTCACACTTGTGTGATGGTGAAGACACAATGTCCATGCTTCCCAAAGCTGGTTCAAGTCAAAGAGATTCGAAGGTTGTTTAGAAACTCTCACATGATCCAGATGGCCGGGTGAGCACAAGCTTGATCCTTGGATGTCTTCTTCATACTTCACGGTTAGTCGGCTTCTGGAAATGGTCAGACGTGGACTCCAATTAGGCTTAGGGTCTGGCTATATAGAGAATCCTATTGAGACCCAATCCCTTGTAAATGTGCGCTCCCGTTCTTCTTTTGTACGGGCTAGGGCTTGTGGCCCATCATCCCATCCCTTTTCTAGAATTTTCTTTCTCAAAACTAGGCCACCCCCTATATAGAAACGAAACAACCTAGCATGAAGCTTCTTCTTCAAGGCTTGATCTGGATATGGAGCTGAATATTGGAGATATTCTCAATCTAATCTTTAGCTGAATAAGGGATAGAAGAGGAGGTTTAGTGCTAAGAAACCAAAAAAGATGCTCGATCTAGTTTCCAACAATGGAGTAAAGGTGGATTGATGTTGTGAACCACAGGATTAGTGAAAGCTTCTTGATACAACTAGAAATTCAACACCAAACTAGGATTCTAGGTGTCAAGGGTTTTGTCCCGAATAACTCAATAACAAGAAAGAAGAAAAAACTCTTCCGCATTATATTTCTCGTTCAGATCTAATCCTCATTAAAGTCTGGTTATGTCCCTTATATATGAAGAGCGTTAAGTCTGAAGTTTACTTATTATACAAATGGCCCAAAGAACCAACATATACCTAAGTTGGACTCCCAAAGAAAGTATTAAATACTTGGGGAAATAAATAGAAAGAAAATGAAGACTTATTAGCTGAATGTCTTCATAAGGGATAGGGTCTTCCCTTCTTTGCTTTCCTAACTTGGCATGGATTATTTCCAAGCTGAATAAAAAGTGGAATAAAGTGTAAATATACTAGATTTTCTTGCCTCAATACAACCCCTCTCGTAAACCTTATCGGACAAATCGATGTAGGAAAAAGAGTAAAATTCCTTCTAATGACTTAGGGGTGTCTTCACACTTGTGTGATGGTGAAGACACAATGTCCATGCTTCCCAAAGATGGTTCAAGTCAAAGAGATTCGAAGGTTGTTTAGAAGCTCTCACATGATCCAGATGGCCGGGTGAGCACAAGCTTGATCCTTGGATGTCTTCTTCATACTTCACGGTTAGTCGGCTTCTGGAGATGGTCAGACGTGGACTCCAATTAGGCTTAGGGTCTGGCTGTATAGAGAATCCTATTGAGACCCAATCCCTTGTAAATGTGCGCTCCCGTTCTTCTTTTGTACGGGCTAGGGCTTGTGGCCCATCATCCCTTCCCTTTTCTAGAATTTTCGTCCTCAAAACTAGCCCACCCCCTATATAGAAACGAAACAACCTAGCATGAAGCTTCTTCTTCAAGGCTTGATCTGGATATGAAGCTGAATATTGGAGAGATTCTCAATCTAATCTTTAGCTGAATAAGGGATAGAAGAGGAGGTTTAGTGCTAAGAAACCAAAAAAGATGCTCGATCTAGTTTCCAACAATGGAGTAAAGGTGGATTGATGTTGTGAACCACAAAATTTGTGAAAACTTCTTGATACAACCAGAAGTTCAACACCAAGCTTGGATTCTAGGTGTCAAGGGTTTTGTCCCGAATAACTCAATAACAAGAAAGAAGAAAAAACTCTTCCGCATTATATTTCTCGTTCAAATCTAATCCTCATTAAAGTCTGGTTATGTCCGTTATATATGAAGAGCGTTAAGTCTGAAGTTTACTTATTACACAAATGGCCCAAAAAACCAACATATACCTAAGTTGGACTCCCAAAGAAAGTATTAAATACTTAGGGAAATAAATAGAAAGAAAATGAAGACTTATTAGCTGAATGTCTTCATAAGGGATAGGGTCTTCCCTTCCTTGCTTTCCTAACTTGGCATGGATTATTTCCAAGCTGAATAACAAGTGGAATAAAGTGTAGATATACTAGATCTTCTTGCCTCAATACAACCCCTCTCGTAAACCTTATCGGACAAATCGATGTAGGAAAAAGAGTAAAATTCCTTCTAATGACTTAGGGGTGTCTTCACACTTGTGTGATGGTGAAGACACAATGTCCATGCTTCCCAAAGCTGGTTCAAGTCAAAGAGATTCGAAGGTTGTTTAGAAACTCTCACATGATCCAGATGGCCGGGTGAGCACAAGCTTGATCCTTGGATGTCTTCTTCATACTTCACGGTTAGTCGGCTTCTGGAAATGGTCAGACGTGGACTCCAATTAGGCTTAGGGTCTGGCTATATAGAGAATCCTATTGAGACCCAATCCCTTGTAAATGTGCGCTCCCGTTCTTCTTTTGTACGGGCTAGGGCTTGTGGCCCATCATCCCATCCCTTTTCTAGAATTTTCTTTCTCAAAACTAGGCCACCCCCTATATAGAAACGAAACAACCTAGCATGAAGCTTCTTCTTCAAGGCTTGATCTGGATATGGAGCTGAATATTGGAGATATTCTCAATCTAATCTTTAGCTGAATAAGGGATAGAAGAGGAGGTTTAGTGCTAAGAAACCAAAAAAGATGCTCGATCTAGTTTCCAACAATGGAGTAAAGGTGGATTGATGTTGTGAACCACAGGATTAGTGAAAGCTTCTTGATACAACTAGAAATTCAACACCAAACTAGGATTCTAGGTGTCAAGGGTTTTGTCCCGAATAACTCAATAACAAGAAAGAAGAAAAAACTCTTCCGCATTATATTTCTCGTTCAGATCTAATCCTCATTAAAGTCTGGTTATGTCCCTTATATATGAAGAGCGTTAAGTCTGAAGTTTACTTATTACACAAATGGCCCAAAGAACCAACATATACCTAAGTTGGACTCCCAAAGAAAGTATTAAATACTTGGGGAAATAAATAGAAAGAAAATGAAGACTTATTAGCTGAATGTCTTCATAAGGGATAGGGTCTTCCCTTCTTTGCTTTCCTAACTTGGCATGGATTATTTCCAAGCTGAATAAAAAGTGGAATAAAGTGTAAATATACTAGATTTTCTTGCCTCAATACAACCCCTCTCGTAAACCTTATCGGACAAATCGATGTAGGAAAAAGAGTAAAATTCCTTCTAATGACTTAGGGGTGTCTTCACACTTGTGTGATGGTGAAGACACAATGTCCATGCTTCCCAAAGATGGTTCAAGTCAAAGAGATTCGAAGGTTGTTTAGAAGCTCTCACATGATCCAGATGGCCGGGTGAGCACAAGCTTGATCCTTGGATGTCTTCTTCATACTTCACGGTTAGTCGGCTTCTGGAGATGGTCAGACGTGGACTCCAATTAGGCTTAGGGTCTGGCTGTATAGAGAATCCTATTGAGACCCAATCCCTTGTAAATGTGCGCTCCCGTTCTTCTTTTGTACGGGCTAGGGCTTGTGGCCCATCATCCCTTCCCTTTTCTAGAATTTTCGTCCTCAAAACTAGCCCACCCCCTATATAGAAACGAAACAACCTAGCATGAAGCTTCTTCTTCAAGGCTTGATCTGGATATGAAGCTGAATATTGGAGAGATTCTCAATCTAATCTTTAGCTGAATAAGGGATAGAAGAGGAGGTTTAGTGCTAAGAAACCAAAAAAGATGCTCGATCTAGTTTCCAACAATGGAGTAAAGGTGGATTGATGTTGTGAACCACAAAATTTGTGAAAACTTCTTGATACAACCAGAAGTTCAACACCAAGCTTGGATTCTAGGTGTCAAGGGTTTTGTCCCGAATAACTCAATAACAAGAAAGAAGAAAAAACTCTTCCGCATTATATTTCTCGTTCAAATCTAATCCTCATTAAAGTCTGGTTATGTCCGTTATATATGAAGAGCGTTAAGTCTGAAGTTTACTTATTACACAAATGGCCCAAAAAACCAACATATACCTAAGTTGGACTCCCAAAGAAAGTATTAAATACTTAGGGAAATAAATAGAAAGAAAATGAAGACTTATTAGCTGAATGTCTTCATAAGGGATAGGGTCTTCCCTTCCTTGCTTTCCTAACTTGGCATGGATTATTTCCAAGCTGAATAACAAGTGGAATAAAGTGTAGATATACTAGATCTTCTTGCCTCAATACAACCCCTCTCGTAAACCTTATCGGACAAATCGATGTAGGAAAAAGAGTAAAATTCCTTCTAATGACTTAGGGGTGTCTTCACACTTGTGTGATGGTGAAGACACAATGTCCATGCTTCCCAAAGCTGGTTCAAGTCAAAGAGATTCGAAGGTTGTTTAGAAACTCTCACATGATCCAGATGGCCGGGTGAGCACAAGCTTGATCCTTGGATGTCTTCTTCATACTTCACGGTTAGTCGGCTTCTGGAAATGGTCAGACGTGGACTCCAATTAGGCTTAGGGTCTGGCTATATAGAGAATCCTATTGAGACCCAATCCCTTGTAAATGTGCGCTCCCGTTCTTCTTTTGTACGGGCTAGGGCTTGTGGCCCATCATCCCATCCCTTTTCTAGAATTTTCTTTCTCAAAACTAGGCCACCCCCTATATAGAAACGAAACAACCTAGCATGAAGCTTCTTCTTCAAGGCTTGATCTGGATATGGAGCTGAATATTGGAGATATTCTCAATCTAATCTTTAGCTGAATAAGGGATAGAAGAGGAGGTTTAGTGCTAAGAAACCAAAAAAGATGCTCGATCTAGTTTCCAACAATGGAGTAAAGGTGGATTGATGTTGTGAACCACAGGATTAGTGAAAGCTTCTTGATACAACTAGAAATTCAACACCAAACTAGGATTCTAGGTGTCAAGGGTTTTGTCCCGAATAACTCAATAACAAGAAAGAAGAAAAAACTCTTCCGCATTATATTTCTCGTTCAGATCTAATCCTCATTAAAGTCTGGTTATGTCCCTTATATATGAAGAGCGTTAAGTCTGAAGTTTACTTATTACACAAATGGCCCAAAGAACCAACATATACCTAAGTTGGACTCCCAAAGAAAGTATTAAATACTTGGGGAAATAAATAGAAAGAAAATGAAGACTTATTAGCTGAATGTCTTCATAAGGGATAGGGTCTTCCCTTCTTTGCTTTCCTAACTTGGCATGGATTATTTCCAAGCTGAATAAAAAGTGGAATAAAGTGTAAATATACTAGATTTTCTTGCCTCAATACAACCCCTCTCGTAAACCTTATCGGACAAATCGATGTAGGAAAAAGAGTAAAATTCCTTCTAATGACTTAGGGGTGTCTTCACACTTGTGTGATGGTGAAGACACAATGTCCATGCTTCCCAAAGATGGTTCAAGTCAAAGAGATTCGAAGGTTGTTTAGAAGCTCTCACATGATCCAGATGGCCGGGTGAGCACAAGCTTGATCCTTGGATGTCTTCTTCATACTTCACGGTTAGTCGGCTTCTGGAGATGGTCAGACGTGGACTCCAATTAGGCTTAGGGTCTGGCTGTATAGAGAATCCTATTGAGACCCAATCCCTTGTAAATGTGCGCTCCCGTTCTTCTTTTGTACGGGCTAGGGCTTGTGGCCCATCATCCCTTCCCTTTTCTAGAATTTTCGTCCTCAAAACTAGCCCACCCCCTATATAGAAACGAAACAACCTAGCATGAAGCTTCTTCTTCAAGGCTTGATCTGGATATGAAGCTGAATATTGGAGAGATTCTCAATCTAATCTTTAGCTGAATAAGGGATAGAAGAGGAGGTTTAGTGCTAAGAAACCAAAAAAGATGCTCGATCTAGTTTCCAACAATGGAGTAAAGGTGGATTGATGTTGTGAACCACAAAATTTGTGAAAACTTCTTGATACAACCAGAAGTTCAACACCAAGCTTGGATTCTAGGTGTCAAGGGTTTTGTCCCGAATAACTCAATAACAAGAAAGAAGAAAAAACTCTTCCGCATTATATTTCTCGTTCAAATCTAATCCTCATTAAAGTCTGGTTATGTCCGTTATATATGAAGAGCGTTAAGTCTGAAGTTTACTTATTACACAAATGGCCCAAAAAACCAACATATACCTAAGTTGGACTCCCAAAGAAAGTATTAAATACTTAGGGAAATAAATAGAAATAAAATGAAGACTTATTAGCTGAATGTCTTCATAAGGGATAGGGTCTTCCCTTCCTTGCTTTCCTAACTTGGCATGGATTATTTCCAAGCTGAATAACAAGTGGAATAAAGTGTAGATATACTAGATCTTCTTGCCTCAATACAACCCCTCTCGTAAACCTTATCGGACAAATCGATGTAGGAAAAAGAGTAAAATTCCTTCTAATGACTTAGGGGTGTCTTCACACTTGTGTGATGGTGAAGACACAATGTCCATGCTTCCCAAAGCTGGTTCAAGTCAAAGAGATTCGAAGGTTGTTTAGAAACTCTCACATGATCCAGATGGCCGGGTGAGCACAAGCTTGATCCTTGGATGTCTTCTTCATACTTCACGGTTAGTCGGCTTCTGGAAATGGTCAGACGTGGACTCCAATTAGGCTTAGGGTCTGGCTATATAGAGAATCCTATTGAGACCCAATCCCTTGTAAATGTGCGCTCCCGTTCTTCTTTTGTACGGGCTAGGGCTTGTGGCCCATCATCCCATCCCTTTTCTAGAATTTTCTTTCTCAAAACTAGGCCACCCCCTATATAGAAACGAAACAACCTAGCATGAAGCTTCTTCTTCAAGGCTTGATCTGGATATGGAGCTGAATATTGGAGATATTCTCAATCTAATCTTTAGCTGAATAAGGGATAGAAGAGGAGGTTTAGTGCTAAGAAACCAAAAAAGATGCTCGATCTAGTTTCCAACAATGGAGTAAAGGTGGATTGATGTTGTGAACCACAGGATTAGTGAAAGCTTCTTGATACAACTAGAAATTCAACACCAAACTAGGATTCTAGGTGTCAAGGGTTTTGTCCCGAATAACTCAATAACAAGAAAGAAGAAAAAACTCTTCCGCATTATATTTCTCGTTCAGATCTAATCCTCATTAAAGTCTGGTTATGTCCCTTATATATGAAGAGCGTTAAGTCTGAAGTTTACTTATTACACAAATGGCCCAAAGAACCAACATATACCTAAGTTGGACTCCCAAAGAAAGTATTAAATACTTGGGGAAATAAATAGAAAGAAAATGAAGACTTATTAGCTGAATGTCTTCATAAGGGATAGGGTCTTCCCTTCCTTGCTTTCCTAACTTGGCATGGCTTATTTCCAAGCTGAATAACAAGTGGAATAAAGTGTACATATACTAGATCTTCTTGCCTCAATACAACCCCTCTCGTAAACCTTATCGGACAAATCGATGTAGGAAAAAGAGTAAAATTCCTTCTAATGACTTAGGGGTGTCTTCACACTTGTGTGATGGTGAAGACACAATGTCCATGCTTCCCAAAGATGGTTCAAGTCAAAGAGATTCGAAGGTTGTTTAGAAGCTCTCACATGATCCAGATGGCCGGGTGAGCACAAGCTTGATCCTTGGATGTCTTCTTCATACTTCACGGTTAGTCGGCTTCTGGAGATGGTAAGACGTGGACTCCAATTAGGCATAGGGTCTGGCTGTATAGAGAATCCTATTGAGACCCAATCCCTTGTAAATGTGCGCTCTCGTCCTTCTTTTGTACGGGCCAGGGCTTGTGGCCCATCATCACTTCCCTTTTCTAGAATTTTCTTCCTCAAAACTAGCCCACACCCAATATAGAAACGAAACAACTTAGCATGAAGCTTCTTCTTCAAGGCATGATCTGGATATGGAGTTGAATATTGGAGAGATTCTCAATCTAATCTTCAGCTCAAAAAGGGATAGAGGAGGAGGTTTAGTGCTAAGAAACCAAAAAAGATGCTCGATCTAGTTTCCAACAATGGAGTAAAGGTGGATTGATGTTGTGAACCACAAGATTTGTGAAAACTTCTTGATACAACCAGAAGTTCAACACCAAGCTTGGATTCTAGGTGTCAAGGGTTTTGTCTCGAATAACTCAATAACAAGAAAGAAGAAAAATCTCTCCCGCATTATATTTCTCGTTCAGATCTAATCCTCATTACAGTCTGGTTATGTCACTTATATATGAAGAGCCTTAAGTCTGAAGTTTACTTATTACACAAATGGCCCAAAGAACCAACATATACCTAAGTTGGACTCCCAAAGAAAGTATTAAATACTTAGGGAAATAAACAGAAAGAAAATGAAGACTTATTAGCTGAATGTCTTCATAAGGGATAGGGTCTTCCCTTCTTTGCTTTCCTAACTTGGCATGGATTATTTCCAAGCTGAATAACAAGTGGAATAAAGTGTAGATATACTAGATCTTCTTGCCTCAATACAACCCCTCTCGTAAACCTTATCGGACAAATCGATGTAGGAAAAAGAGTAAAATTCCTTCTAATGACTTAGGGGTGTCTTCACACTTGTGTGATGGTGAAGACTGTTAGATTTTGGAGATTATAAATGAGAGCTTTTGAGATAAACTAGAAGAAACACCATAGTAGAATATTAGAGAAGAATTTCTTATTGATCTTTGTGAAATACATAGCATATTTATAGGAGAATTACAAGGGAACCTAGGTTTAACTTTAATTTGAACCAGCCAATAGGAGTGTAGTCTTTGGGAGTCCTTGACCATGCCAGCCTGTTTCCAGCCCCTTCCTTGACCAAATGGATAAGAAGGAAGACCAAGGACAAGGTGCCAATGCACCTGGACACTCAAGTGGCTTGGTGCATGGTCCAAACGTTTCCAAGCTTCTAGAAGACTCTCGAAGGCTTCCTCAAATATTCCGGAGGCTCGCTAAGGTTGTACGGTCTTGTACGGCCTTGTATGGATCCGTACGGACTTGTACGGACTTGTACAGATCCGTACGGACTTGTACGGATCCGTACGGACTCTTACGGACACCCAAATCCAACCATCTTCCCTAAGCTCCCTTGATGATAAGCTTGATTAATACTCCCCCTCAAACTTAGCTGGAGTGTTGGAATGAAGGCTAAGTTTGGGAACCGGGACTACCACCTCATTAAAAACCTTACCAAGGAAAACCCAGTGGGACAAAACCTTGGTAAGGGAAAAAGAGTGTGGTCTTCCCGGAACAGGCAAGTATTATCAAGGATGAGTAAGGTCTACTAACCCAAGTTTGCTGTGGATGTGGTTGCAAACTTTGAGGCTAGCAGCCTTGGTGAAGATGTCAGCCAATTGGTCTTCACTCTTGGTGTAACATGGAAGTATCACTCCTTCTATGATCTTCTCTCTAACTTTGTGGCAGTCAATCTCAATGTGCTTGGTCCTCTCGTGAAATACTGGATTGGTTGCTATATGAATGGCTGCCTGATTGTCACAATGCATTGTGATGGGACTTGAAGTTTCTATGCCAAGATCCTTGAGAAGAGCCTTCAACCAAACTAATTCATTTGTCAGCTTCCTCATTGCTCTATATTCTGACTCCGCACTTGAGCATGACACAACCTTCTGCTTCTTAGACTTCCAAGTTACTAGATTGCGTCCAATGAAAGTACAGTAGCCAGTTGTAGACTTCTTATCCATAGTGTCTCCCGCATAGTCCGCATCGCAGTATCCAACTATCTCAGTGTTGCCATTCTTCCCCATCCAAATTCCTTGGCCAGGTGAACCTTTGATGTATCTCAATATTCTTTCCACCATGTTCCAATGATGCACGGTTGGTTCCTTCATATGTTGGCTAACCTGATTCACAGCAAAACATAAGTCAGGCCGTGTAATAGTCAAATAGATGAGCTTACCAACTAGGCGCCGATATTGTGCTGGGTCTTCAAATGGCTTGTCAAGCGGATCATCTTCTTTCTCCCCCTTTCTCTTGACCTTGTAGCCATCTTCAAGTGGGGTCTTCGCTGGTTTGGATCCTAGCTTTCTTGTCTCCTGCAATAAATCAAGAGAATGTTTCCTTTGTGATAGAAATAGGCTTTCCGAGGATCGGCATATCTCTATCCCTAGGAAATACTTAAGCTCTCCCAAGTCCTTGATATCAAAAACAGACTTAAGGAAGGATTTGGTTTCTTGAATCCCAACTTGATCACTACCTGAGATGATCAAGTCATCCACATAAACCAATACCACAATAAGCCCACGGGAGCTCTGGTGAGTGAACAAGGTATGGTCGGCTTCTGACCGGCTAAATCCTCGAGCAACAAGAGTGAAGCTCAGTTTATGATACCAGGCCCTTGGTGATTGCTTTAGACCATAAATTGCCTTTCTTAACCTTAGGACTTTTCCGGGGCTGATTGAGTGTTCTAATCCAGGTGGTGGAGTCATGTACACTTCTTCTTCCAATTCTCCTTGAAGAAAGGCGTTCTTCACGTCCATTTGCCATAGATCCCATGATAGATTTGTGGCTAAGGACAAGATGACCCTAACTGTGTGAAGCTTTGCCACTGGCGCAAAAGTATCGGTATAATCAGCTCCATATGTCTGGGTGAAACCTCTGGCTACCAATCTGGCTTTGTACCGCTCAATCTCCCCATTAGATTGATATTTGATTGTAAATACCCACTTGGAACTTACTGCCTTCTTTCCCTTTGGAAGCTCAGTTTCATCCCAAGTATGATTCTTATCCATTGCCCCTATCTCAGCATCCACAGCAGCTAACCATTCTTTGTGTTCTTTTGTTTCTTCATAGGAGCTCGGAATTTGGTGTTGATCAATCTTTCCAAGGAATGCTTTGTGTTCTGATGGCAAGAGGGCAAGAGAACAAACCGCTTGGAGAGGATGAGCCACGACTTGGCTGTTGTAATAGAACCTTGTTTGTTTCCAATGATCTGGTCCATACTTCAGCCTTGTACTTCTTCTAAGCTGAGGAGCACTAATTTTTTCACTCTCATGGTCTTGACTAACCATTGGCTCCATTCCTCCAGTGGATTCTTCTTCATGATGAGCTTGGTCTTGATTACCATTATCCAAGTTGTTTGCTTCTTCTTCACTGTTATTTTCAGAATTTGGTCCTTCTTGTGGCTGATGATCTGGTTGCTCTTGATGAGAGTCTCTTGGAGCCGGATTTCCCAAATGATTGAGTAAGAACTCTAAGCTGGCGGTTCTATCTGAAGGAGAACGGGCTAGGTCTTTAACGCTATCCCAATTTTGTTTCTTGTCAAAGTACCCTTGGTTTTCTATGAACTTCACGTCTCTTGAAACCAGGGTACACTTCCGGATGGGGTCATAGCACTTATACCCCTTTTGAGTGGTAGAATAGCCTATGAATACACATCTTGTGCTTTTGGCTTCTGGTTTGTCCCTCTGAGTACCTGGGACAAATACAAAACACAAACACCCAAGAACTCGTAAGTGATAGATATAGGGTTTATTGTGATTTAAAACTTCAAAGGGAGAGACGTCCTTTAGGACTCTTGTTGGAATTCGGTTGATAAGATAGCAAGCCGTCATGACTGCATCTCCCCAGAAGTTTCTTGGCAAGTTGGAATGGAACATCATAGCTCTAGCTACTTCCATGAGATGTCTATTCTTTCTTTCAGCTACACCATTTTGTTGAGGTGTGTATGGGCAGCTCATTTGGTGGATTATTCCATGCTTAGCTAGGTGTTCTTTGAATTTGTGGCTTGTATATTCCCCTCCATTATCCGTTCGAAGTACCTTAACATTTGTTTTGAATTGATTAGTAATGTAGTTCTGAAAATTAATGAAAGCGTCAAATACTCTATCTTTAGATGGCATTAAGGTGATCCAAGTGTATTTCGACTTTTCATCAATGAATGTCACAAAGTACTTATTATT
This sequence comes from Cardamine chenopodiifolia, assembly GCA_963922655.1. Lineage (NCBI taxonomy): Eukaryota > Viridiplantae > Streptophyta > Magnoliopsida > Brassicales > Brassicaceae > Cardamine > Cardamine chenopodiifolia. Next base: position 6,733,962 of record OZ000486.1, on the reverse strand, counting down.
ATCTCTTGATAAACATGGGGAAGTCCATACATCCGAGTGGACCAAATCAAAACATTTTTCATATATGGTAGAGGACTTAGGAAATACTATTTTACAATGTTTTCCTAAAATACAAGACTCACAAACCGAGTTATTAAACGAAATATTAGGCAATACTATTTCCAAGGCACGCGAGTGAGGATGTCCCAATCTAATACAATGTCCATGCTTCCCAAAGCTGGTTCAACTCAAAGAGATTCGAAGGTTGTTTAGAAGCTCTCACATGATCCAGATGGCCGGGTGAGCACAAGCTTGATCCTTGGATGTCTTCTTCATACTTCACGGTTAGTCGGCTTCTGGAGATGGTCAGACGTGGACTCCAATTAGACTTAGGGTCTGGCTGTATAGAGAATCCTATTGAGACCCAATCCCTTGTAAATGTGCGCTCCCGTACTTCTTTTGTACGGGCCAGGGCTTGTGGCCCATCATCCCTTCCCTTTTCTAGAATTTTCCTCCTAAAAACTAGCCCACCCCCTATATAGAAATGAAACTATTAATCAAGCATATCATCAAGGGAGCTTAGGGAAGATGGTTGGATTTGGGTGTCCGTACAAGTCCGTACGGATCCGTACAAGTCCGTACAAGTCCGTACGGATCCATACAAGGCCGTACAAGACCGTACAAGACCGTACGACCTAAGGGAGCCTCCGAAACGTTTAAGGAAGTCTTGGAGAGTCTTGGAGAGTCTTCTAAAAGCTGGGCAATGTTCGGATCATGCACCAAGTCACTAGAGCGTCCAGGTGCATTGGGGCTTGTCCTTGGTCTTCCTTCTTATCCATTTGGTCAAGGAAGGGGCTGGAACCCGGCTGGAACAGGCTGGCATGGTCAAGGGCGCTCCCAAGACTACTCTCCTATTGGCTGGTTCAAATTAAAGTTAAACCTATGTTCCCTTGTAATTCTCCTATAAATATGCTATGTAATTCACAAAGATCAATAAGAAATTCTTCTCTAATGTTCTACTATGGTTTTCCTTCTAATTTATCTCAAAATCTCTCATTTATAATCTCTAAAATCTAACATGGTATCAGAGCATTGATCTTGCTCCTATCTATTCCGCTTTATTCTTAATTATTCTCCATTATTCTCCATCATTTCTCCATCATTCTCCATCATTTCTCCATCATTTCTCCATCAGTTCTCCATCAGTTCTTGTCATTTCTAGTCATTCTCCAAGCTTTTATTCTTTATTTTCTCCTTTCTCACGCTGCTAGCTTCATTTCTCCCTGAGAGAAATTCCTCAAATCCATTGGTGCTGAGTTGAGAAAGTTGCTAGCTTTGTGATTAAACACCAAGAAGATCATGGAAAATCTAAAAACCATGATCATTCCGGTTACACTCAAAGGGATCAATTACTTGCTGTGGGCAAGAACAACAAAGACTGCTTTGTGTGGAAGAGGTTTGTGGAGACACATTGAGATCACACAAAACCCAAAAGAAGACACACAAGATGAAGAAAATGAGACCAAGACCGAGGAGGAAATCAAATGGTTTCAAGAGGACCAAACGGTGTTGGGTCTCCTTCAAAACTCACTAGACACATCAATCCTAGAGGCATACTCCTATTGTGACACGGCAAAGGAGCTTTGGGATACATTAAAGAATGTTTACGGGAACGTCTCCAACTTGACCCGGGTCTTTGAAGTGAAAAGGGCAATCAACAATCTCAACCAAGAGGATCTAGAATTTACTCAACACTTTGGGAAATTTAGATCTCTTTGGGCTGAATTAGAGATGTTACGTCCAAGCACTAAGGATTTTTCAATCCTTGAAGAAAGGAGAGAACAAGATAAGGTCTTTGGTTTACTTCTCACACTCAATCCGGCATTTAATGACCTCATAAAACACATCTTGAGATCGGAGAAGCTCCCAAGCCTCGATGTAGTTTGTGCACAAATTCAAAAGGAACAAGGGTCCTTTGGTCTCTTTAGTAGAAAACAAGAACTCCCAATGGCTAATAAAGGCAATTACCAACCAAGTCATGGCTACAAAGGCAAGAATAGGAAAACATGCGATCATTGCAAGAAAGATGGTCATACAAGGGAGGATTGCTGGATCCTTCATCCACATCTCAAGCCCAAAGATTGGCAACCAAGGGAGTTCAAACCAAGGAAGTTTCAAGCTCATCAAGCACAAGAAGCGCCAAGCTCCTCAACCGCAACCAAACAACCTCAAACCGAAAACTCAAAGCAAGGAGATGAGATGGCCATGGTAGCATACTCGAATGACGTGGTGCACAAGTCAGACCTAGAGGCACTCATTCGATCCATTGCTGCACTAAAGGAGTCCGGTATCACCTACTTTGCTACTAAACCTACTAAAACTAGCACTTCTCTTGTTATTGATTCCGGAGCTTCTCATCACATGATTAGTAATCCAAATTTGATTAGTAACATTAAAACTGCTAGTGGAAATGTAGTGATTGCTAATGGTGATAAAATACCGGTTAAAGGGATAGGAAGTTTAAGACTATTTGACAAAGAATCTCAAGCTTTCTACATGCCATCTTTCACTTTGAATCTTGTATTGGTTAAGAGAGCTACTACTGATCTTGATGCTTATGCTATCTTTGGGCCTAATAGTTTCCATTTTCAGGATATTAAGACCGGAAGGGTTCTTGGAGAAGGAAACACAAAAGGAGACTTATACATCTTAGAAGATTCTTCAAACAATCCTACTTTATCAAGTTTTAATTCATGCTTAGCTAGTAGTTCTAATGCAATATGGCACACTAGATTGGGACATCCTCACTCGCGTGCCTTGGAAATAATATTGCCTAATATTTCGTTTAATAACTCGGTTTGTGAGTCTTGTATTTTAGGAAAACATTGTAAAAGTGTATTTCCTAAGTCCTCTACCATATATGAAAAATGTTTTGATTTGGTCCACTCGGATGTATGGACTTCCCCATGTTTATCAAGAGATAATAATAAGTACTTTGTGACATTTATTGATGAAAAGTCGAAATACACTTGGATCACCTTAATGCCATCTAAAGATAGAGTATTCGACGCTTTCATTAATTTTCAGAACTACATTACTAATCAATTCAAAACAAATGTTAAGGTACTTCGAACGGATAATGGAGGGGAATATACAAGCCACAAATTCAAAGAACACTTAGCTAAGCATGGAATAATCCACCAAACAAGCTGCCCATACACACCTCAACAAAATGGTGTAGCTGAAAGAAAGAATAGGCATCTCATGGAAGTAGCTAGAGCCATGATGTTCCATTCCAACCTGCCAAGAAACTTCTGGGGAGATGCAGTCATGACGGCCTGCTATCTTATCAACCGAATTCCAACAAGAGTCCTAAAGGACGTCTCTCCCTTTGAAGTTTTAAATCACAATAAACCCTTTATCAATCACTTACGGGTTCTTGGATGTTTGTGTTTTGTATTTGTCCCAGGTACTCTGAGGGACAAACTAGAAGCCAAAAGCACAAGATGTGTATTCATAGGCTATTCTACTACTCAAAAGGGGTATAAGTGTTATGACCCCATCCGGAAGTGTACCCTGGTTTCAAGAGACGTGAAGTTCATAGAAAACCAAGGATACTTTGACAAGAAGCAGAATTGGGATAATGTTAAAGACCTAGCCCGCTCTCCTTCAGATAGAGTCGGCAGCTTAGAGTTCATACTCAATCATCTGGGAAATCCTGCTCCAAGGGACTCTCATCAAGAGCAACCGGAGCAGGAACCGCAAGGAGGACCAAATTCCGAAAATAACAATGAAGAGGAAGCAAACAACTTAGATAATGATAATCAAGAACAAGCTCATCATGAAGAAGAAGTCACTGGAGGAATAGAGCCAATGGTTAGTCAAGACCATGAGAGTGAAGAAATTAGTGCTCCTCAGCTTAGAAGAAGCACAAGGCTGAAGTATGGACCAGATCATTGGAAACAAACAAGGGTCTATTACAACAGCCAAGCCGTGGCTCATCCTCTCCAAGCGGTCTGTTCTCTTGCCCTCTTGCCATCAGAACACCAAGCATTCCTTGGGAAGATTGATCAACACCAAATTCCGAGCTCCTATGAGGAAGCAAAAGAACACAAAGAATGGTTAGCTGCGGTGGATGCTGAGATAGGAGCAATGGATAAGAATCATACTTGGGATGAAACGGAACTTCCAAAGGGAAAGAAGGCAGTAAGTTCCAAGTGGGTATTTACAATAAAATATCAATCTAATGGGGAGATTGAGCGGTACAAAGCCAGATTGGTAGCCAGAGGTTTCACCCAGACATATGGAGCTGATTATACCGATACCTTTGCGCCCGTGGCAAAGCTTCACACAGTTAGGGTTATCTTGTCCTTAGCCACAAATCTATCATGGGATCTATGGCAAATGGACGTGAAGAACGCCTTTCTTCAAGGAGAATTGGAAGAAGAAGTGTACATGACTCCACCACCCGGATTAGAGCACACAATCAGCCCCGGAAAAGTCTTAAGGTTAAGAAAGGCAATTTATGGATTAAAGCAATCACCGAGGGCCTGGTATCATAAACTGAGCTTCACTCTTGTTGCTCGAGGATTTAGCCAGTCAGAAGCTGACCATACCTTGTTCACTCACCAGAACTCCCGTGGGCTTATTGTGGTATTGGTTTATGTGGATGACTTGATCATCTCAGGTAGTGATCAAGTTGGGGTTCAAGAAACCAAATCCTTCCTTAAGTCTGTTTTTGATATCAAGGACTTGGGAGAACTCAAGTATTTCCTAGGGATAGAGATATGCCGATCCACAGAAGGCCTATTTCTATCACAAAGGAAATATTCTCTTGATTTATTGCAGGAGACAGGAAAGCTAGGATCCAAACCAGCTAAGACTCCACTTGAAGATGGGTACAAGGTCAAGAGAAAGGGGGAGAAAGAAGATGATCCGCTTGACAAGCCATTTGAAGACCCAGCACAATATCGGCGCCTAGTTGGTAAGCTCATCTACTTGACTATTACACGGCCTGACTTATGTTTTGCTGTGAATCAGGTTAGCCAACATATGAAAGAACCAACCGTGCATCATTGGAACATGGTGGAAAGAATTTTGAGATACATCAAAGGATCACCAGGCCAAGGAATCTGGATGGGGAAGAATGGCAACACTGAGATAGTTGGATATTGCGATGCAGACTATGCTGGAGACACTATGGATAGAAAGTCCACAACTGGCTACTGTACTTTCATTGGAGGCAATCTAGTGACTTGGAAGTCTAAGAAGCAGAAGGTTGTGTCATGCTCGAGTGCAGAGTCAGAATATAGAGCAATGAGGAAGCTGACAAATGAATTAGTTTGGTTGAAAGCACTTCTCAAAGATCTCGGCATAGAAACTTCAAGTCCTATCATGATGCATTGTGACAATCAGGCAACCATTCATATAGCAACGAATCCAGTATTTCACGAGAGGACCAAGCACATTGAGATCGACTGCCACAAGGTTAGAGAGAAGATCATAGAAGGAGTGATACTTCCATGCTACACCAAGAGTGAAGACCAGCTGGCTGACATCTTCACCAAGGCTGCTAGCCTCAAAGTTTGCAACCACATCCATAGCAAACTTGGGTTAGTAGACCTTACTCATCCTTGATAATACTTGCCTGTTCCGGGAAGACCACACTCTTTTTCCCTTCCCAAGGTTTTGTCCCACTGGGTTTTCCTTGGTAAGGTTTTTAATGAGGTGGTAGTCCCGGTTCCCAAACTTAGCCTTCATTCCGACACTCCGGCTAAGTTTGAGGGAGAGTATTAATCAAGCATATCATCAAGGGAGCTTAGGGAAGATGGTTGGATTTGGGTGTCCGTACAAGTCCGTACGGATCCGTACAAGTCCGTACAAGTCCGTACGGATCCGTACAAGGCCGTACAAGACCGTACAAGACCGTACAAGACCGTACGACCTAAGGGAGCCTCCGGAACGTTTAAGGAAGTCTTGGAGAGTCTTGGAGAGTCTTCTAGAGTCTTCTAAAAGCTGGGCAATGTTCGGATCATGCACCAAGTCACTAGAGCGTCCAGGTGCATTGGGGCTTGTCCTTGGTCTTCCTTCTTATCCATTTGGTCAAGGAAGGGGCTGGAACCAGGCTGGAACAGGCTGGCATGGTCAAGGGCGCTCCCAAGACTACTCTCCTATTGGCTGGTTCAAATTAAAGTTAAACCTAGGTTCCCTTGTAATTCTCCTATAAATATGCTATGTACTTCACAAAGATCAATAAGAAATTCTTCTCTAATGTTCTACTATGGTTTTCCTTCTAATTTATCTCAAAATCTCTCATTTATAATCTCTAAAATCTAACAGAAACAACCTAGCAGGAAGCTTCTTCTTCAAGGTATGATCTGGATATGGAGCTGAATATTGGAGAGATTCTCAATCTAATGTTTAGCTCAATAAGGGATAGAAGAGGAGGTTTAGTGCTAAGAAACCAAAAAAGATGCTCGATCTAGTTTCCAACAATGGAGTAAAGGTGGATTGATGTTGTGAACCACAAAATTTGTGAAAACTTCGTGATACAACCAGAAGTTCAACACCAAGCTTGGATTCTAGGTGTCAAGGGTTTTGTCCCGAATAACTCAATATAAAGAAAGAAGAAAAAACTCTTCCGCATTATATATCTCGTTCAGATCTAATCCTCATTAAAGTCTGGTTATGTCCCTTATATATGAAGAGCGTTAAGTCTGAAGTTTACTTATTACACAAATGGCCCAAAGAACCAACATATACCTAAGTTGGACTCCCAAAGAAAGTATTAAATACTTAGGGAAATAAATAGAAAGAAAATGAAGACTTATTAGCTGAATGTCTTCATAAGGGATAGGGTCTTCCCTTCCTTGCTTTCCTAACTTGGCATGGATTATTTCCAAGCTGAATAACAAGTGGAATAAAGTGTAGATATACTAGATCTTCTTGCCTCAATACAACCCCTCTCGTAAACCTTATCGGACAAATCGATGTAGGAAAAAGAGTAAAATTCCTTCTAATGACTTAGGGGTGTCTTCACACTTGTGTGATGGTGAAGACACAATGTCCATGCTTCCCAAAGCTGGTTTAAATCAAAGAGATTCGAAAGTTGTTTAGAAGCTCTCACATGATCCAGATGGCCGGGTGAGCACAAGCTTGATCCTTGGATGTCTTCTTCATACTTCACGGTTAGTCGGCTTCTGGAGATGGTAAGACGTGGACTCCAATTAGGCTTAGGGTCTGGCTGTATAGAGAATCCTATTGAGATCCAATCCTTTGTAAATGTGCGCTCCCGTCCTTCTTTTGTACGGGCCAGGGCTTGTGGCCCATCATCCCTTCCCTTTTCTAGAATTTTCGTCCTCAAAACTAGCCCACCCCCTATATAGAAACGAAACAACCTAGCATGAAGCTTCTTCTTCAAGGCATGATCTGGATATGGAGCTGAATATTGGAGAGATTCTCAATCTAATCTTTAGTTGGATAAGGGATAGAAGAGGAGGTTTAGTGCTAAGAAATCAAAAAAGATGCTCGATCTAGTTTCCAACAATGGAGTAAAGGTGGATTGATGTTGTGAACCACAAGATTTGTGAAAACTTCTTGATACAACCAGAAGTTCAACACCAAGCTTGGATTCTAAGTGGCAAGAGTTTTGTCCCGAATAACTCAATAACAAGAAAGAAGAAAAAACTCTTCCGCATTATATATCTCGTTCAGATCTAATCCTCATTACAGTCTGGTTATGTCCTATATATATGAAGAGCCTTAAGTCTGAAGTTTACTTATTACAGAAATGGCCCAAAGAACCAACATATACCTAAGTTGGACTCCCAAAGAAAGTATTAAATACTTAGGGAAATAAATAAAAAGAAAATGAAGACTTATTAGTTGAATGTCTTCATAAAGGATAGGGTCTTCCCTTCCTTGCTTTCTTAACTTGGCATGGATTATTTCCAAGCTGAATAACAAGTGGAATAAAGTGTAGATATACTAGATCTTCTTGCCTCAATACAACCCCTCTCGTAAACCTTATCGGACAAACCGATGTAGGAAAAAGAGTAAAATTCCTTCTAATGACTTAGGGGTGTCTTCACACTTGTGTGATGGTGAAGAGACAATGTCCATGCTTCCTAAAGCTGGTTCAAGTCAAAGAGATTCGAAGGTTGTTTAGAAGCTCTCACATGATCCAGATGGCCGGGTGAGCACAAGCTTGATCCTTGGATGTCTTCTTCATACTTCACGGTTAGTCGGCTTCTGGAGATGGTCAGACGTGGACTCCAATTAGTCTTAGGGTCTGGCTGTATAGAGAATACTATTGAGACCCAATCCCTTGTAAATGTGCGCTCCCGTCCTTCTTTTGTACGGGCCAGGGCTTGTGGCCCATCATCACTTCCCTTTTCTAGAATTTTCTTCCTTAAAACTAGCCCACCCCCTATATAGAAACGAAACAACCTAGCATGAAGGTTCTTCTTCAAGGCATGATCTAGATATGAAGCAGAATATTGGAGAAATTCTCAATCTAATCTTCAGCTCAAAAAGGGATAGAAGAGGAGGTTTACTGCTAAGAAACCAAAAAAGATGCTCGATCTAGTTTCCAACAATGGAGTAAAGGTGGATTGATGTTGTGAACCACAAGATTTGTGAAAACTTCTTGATACAACCAGAAGTTCACCACTAAGCTTGGATTCTAGGTGTCAGCAGTTTTGTCCCGAATAACTCAATAACAAGAAAGAAGAAAAAACTCTTCCGCATTATATTTCTCGTTCAGATCTAATCCTCATTAGAGTCTGGTTATGTCCCTTATATATGAAGAGCCTTAAGTCTGAAGTTTACTTATTACACAAATGGCCCAAAGAACCAACATATACCTAAATTGGACTCGCCAAGAAAGTATTAAATACTTAGGGAAATAAATAGAAATAAAATGAAGACTTATTAGTTGAATGTCTTCATAAGAGATAGGGTCTTCCCTTCCTTGCTTTCTTAACTTGGCATGGATTATTTCCAGCTGAATAACAAGTGGAATAAAGTGTAGATATACTAGATCTTCTTACCTCAATACAACCCCTCTCATAAACCTTATCGGACAAATCGATGTAGGAAAAAGAGTAAAACTCCTTCTAATGACTTAGGGGTGTCTTCACACTTTTGTGATGGTGAAGACACAATGTCCATGCTTCCTAAAGCTGGTTCAAGTCAAAGAGATTCGAAGGTTGTTTAGAAGCTCTCACATGATCCAGATGGCCGGGTGAGCACAAGCTTGATCCTTGGATGTCTTCTTCATACTTCACGGTTAGTCGGCTTCTGGAGATGGTCAGACGTGGACTCCAATTAGTCTTAGGGTCTGGCTGTATAGAGAATACTATTGAGACCCAATCCCTTGTAAATGTGCGCTCCCGTCCTTCTTTTGTACGGGCCAGGGCTTGTGGCCCATCATCACTTCCCTTTTCTAGGATTTTCTTCCTTAAAACTAGCCCACCCCCTATATAGAAACGAAACAACCTAGCATGAAGGTTCTTCTTCAAGGCATGATCTAGATATGAAGCAGAATATTGGAGAAATTCTCAATCTAATCTTCAGCTCAAAAAGGGATAGAAGAGGAGGTTTACTGCTAAGAAACCAAAAAAGATGCTCGATCTAGTTTCCAACAATGGAGTAAAGGTGGATTGATGTTGTGAACCACAAGATTTGTGAAAACTTCTTGATACAACCAGAAGTTCACCACTAAGCTTGGATTCTAGGTGTCAGGAGTTTTGTCCCGAATAACTCAATAACAAGAAAGAAGAAAAAACTCTTCCGCATTATATTTCTCGTTCAGATCTAATCCTCATTAGAGTCTGGTTATGTCCCTTATATATGAAGAGCCTTAAGTCTGAAGTTTACTTATTACACAAATGGCCCAAAGAACCAACATATACCTAAATTGGACTCGCCAAGAAAGTATTAAATACTTAGGGAAATAAATAGAAAGAAAATGAAGACTTATTAGTTGAATGTCTTCATAAAGGATAGGGTCTTCCCTTCCTTGCTTTCTTAACTTTGCATGGATTATTTCCAAGCTGAATAACAAGTGGAATAAAGTGTAGATATACTAGATCTTCTTGCCTCAATACAACCCCTCTCGTAAACCTTATCGGACAAACCGATGTAGGAAAAAGAGTAAAATTCCTTCTAATGACTTAGGGGTGTCTTCACACTTGTGTGATGGTGAAGAGACAATGTCCATGCTTCCTAAAGCTGGTTCAAGTCAAAGAGATTCGAAGGTTGTTTAGAAGCTCTCACATGATCCAGATGGCCGGGTGAGCACAAGCTTGATCCTTGGATGTCTTCTTCATACTTCACGGTTAGTCGGCTTCTGGAGATGGTCAGACGTGGACTCCAATTAGTCTTAGGGTCTGGCTGTATAGAGAATACTATTGAGACCCAATCCCTTGTAAATGTGCGCTCCCGTCCTTCTTTTGTACGGGCCAGGGCTTGTGGCCCATCATCACTTCCCTTTTCTAGAATTTTCTTCCTTAAAACTAGCCCACCCCCTATATAGAAACGAAACAACCTAGCATGAAGGTTCTTCTTCAAGGCATGATCTAGATATGAAGCAGAATATTGGAGAAATTCTCAATCTAATCTTCAGCTCAAAAAGGGATAGAAGAGGAGGTTTACTGCTAAGAAACCAAAAAAGATGCTCGATCTAGTTTCCAACAATGGAGTAAAGGTGGATTGATGTTGTGAACCACAAGATTTGTGAAAACTTCTTGATACAACCAGAAGTTCACCACTAAGCTTGGATTCTAGGTGTCAGGAGTTTTGTCCCGAATAACTCAATAACAAGAAAGAAGAAAAAACTCTTCCGCATTATATTTCTCGTTCAGATCTAATCCTCATTAGAGTCTGGTTATGTCCCTTATATATGAAGAGCCTTAAGTCTGAAGTTTACTTATTACACAAATGGCCCAAAGAACCAACATATACCTAAATTGGACTCGCCAAGAAAGTATTAAATACTTAGGGAAATAAATAGAAAGAAAATGAAGACTTATTAGTTGAATGTCTTCATATAGGATAGGGTCTTCCCTTCCTTGCTTTCTTAACTTGGCATGGATTATTTCCAAGCTGAATAACAAGTGGAATAAAGTGTAGATATACTAGATCTTCTTGCCTCAATACAACCCCTCTCGTAAACCTTATCGGACAAACCGATGTAGGAAAAAGAGTAAAATTCCTTCTAATGACTTAGGGGTGTCTTCACACTTGTGTGATGGTGAAGAGACAATGTCCATGCTTCCTAAAGCTGGTTCAAGTCAAAGAGATTCGAAGGTTGTTTAGAAGCTCTCACATGATCCAGATGGCCGGGTGAGCACAAGCTTGATCCTTGGATGTCTTCTTCATACTTCACGGTTAGTCGGCTTCTGGAGATGGTCAGACGTGGACTCCAATTAGTCTTAGGGTCTGGCTGTATAGAGAATACTATTGAGACCCAATCCCTTGTAAATGTGCGCTCCCGTCCTTCTTTTGTACGGGCCAGGGCTTGTGGCCCATCATCACTTCCCTTTTCTAGAATTTTCTTCCTTAAAACTAGCCCACCCCCTATATAGAAACGAAACAACCTAGCATGAAGGTTCTTCTTCAAGGCATGATCTAGATATGAAGCAGAATATTGGAGAAATTCTCAATCTAATCTTCAGCTCAAAAAGGGATAGAAGAGGAGGTTTACTACTAAGAAACCAAAAAAGATGCTCGATCTAGTTTCCAACAATGGAGTAAAGGTGGATTGATGTTGTGAACCACAAGATCTGTGAAAACTTCTTGATACAACCAGAAGTTCACCACTAAGCTTGGATTCTAGGTGTCAGGAGTTTTGTCCCGAATAACTCAATAACAAGAAAGAAGAAAAAACTCTTCCGCATTATATTTCTCGTTCAGATCTAATCCTCATTAGAGTCTGGTTATGTCCCTTATATATGAAGAGCCTTAAGTCTGAAGTTTACTTATTACACAAATGGCCCAAAGAACCAACATATACCTAAATTGGACTCGCCAAGAAAGTATTAAATACTTAGGGAAATAAATAGAAATAAAATGAAGACTTATTAGTTGAATGTCTTCATAAGAGATAGGGTCTTCCCTTCCTTGCTTTCTTAACTTGGCATGGATTATTTCCAGCTGAATAACAAGTGGAATAAAGTGTAGATATACTAGATCTTCTTACCTCAATACAACCCCTCTCATAAACCTTATCGGACAAATCGATGTAGGAAAAAGAGTAAAACTCCTTCTAATGACTTAGGGGTGTCTTCACACTTGTGTGATGGTGAAGACACAATGTCCATGCTTCCCAAAGATGGTTCAAGTCAAAGAGATTCGAAGGTTGTTTAGAAGCTCTCACATGATCCAGATGGCCGGGTGAGCACAAGCTTGATCCTTGGATGTCTTCTTCATACTTCACGGTTCGTCGGCTTCTGGAGATGGTCAGACGTGGACTCCAATTAGGCTTAGGGTCTGGCTGTATAGAGAATCCTATTGAGACCCAATCCCTTGTAAATGTGCGCTCCTATCCTTCTTTTGTACGGGCCAGGGCTTGTGGCCCATCATCACTTCCCTTTTCTAGAATTTTCTTCCTCAAAACTAGCCCACACCCAATATAGAAACGAAACAACTTAGCATGAAGCTTCTTCTTCAAGGCATGATCTGGATATGGAGTTGAATATTGGAGAGATTCTCAATCTAATCTTCAGCTGAATAAGGGATAGAAGAGGAGGTTTAGTGCTAAGAAACCAAAAAAGATGCTCGATCTAGTTTCCAACAATGGAGTAAAGGTGGATTGATGTTGTGAACCACAGGATTAGTGAAAGCTTCTTGATACAACCAGAAATTCAACACCAAACTAGGATTCTAGGTGTCAAGGGTTTTGTCCCGAATAACTCAATAACAAGAAAGAAGAAAAAACTCTTCCGCATTATATTTCTAGTTCAGATCTAATCCTCATTAGAGTCTGGTTATGTCCCTTATATATGAAGAGCCTTAAGTCTAAAGTTTACTTATTACACAAATGGCCCAAATAACCAACATATACCTAAGTTGGACTCCCAAAGAAAGTATTAAATACTTAGGAAAATAAACAGAAAGAAAATGAAGACTTATTAGTTGAATGTCTTCATAAGAGATAGGGTCTTCTCTTCTTTGCTTTCCTAACTTGGCATGGATTATTTCCAAGCTGAATAACAAGTGGAATAAAGTGTAGATATACTAGATCTTCTTGCCTCAATACAACCCCTCTCGTAAACCTTATCGGACAAATCGATGTAGGAAAAAGAGTAAAATTCCTTCTAAAGACTTAGGGGTGTCTTCACACTTGTGTGATGGTGAAGACACAATGTCCATGCTTCCCAAAGCTGGTTCAAGTCAAAGAGATTCGAAGGTTGTTTAGAAGCTCTCACATGATCCAGATGACCGGGTGAGCACAAGCGTGATCCTTGGATGTCTTCTTCATACTTCACGGTTAGTCGGCTTCTGGAGATGGTCAGACGTGGACTCCAATTAGGCTTAGGGTCTGGCTGTATAGAGAATCCTATTGAGACCCAATCCCTTGTAAATGTGCACTCCCGTCCTTCTTTTGTACGGGCCAAGGCTTGTGGCCCATCATCCCTTCCCTTTTCTAGAATTTTCATCCTCAAAACTAGGCCACCCCCTATATAGAAACGAAACAACCTAGCATGAAGCTTCTTCTTCAAGGCTTGATCTGGATAAGGAGCTGAATATTGGAGAGATTCTCAATCTAATCTTCAGCTCAAAAAGGGATAGAAGAGGAGGTTTAGTGCTAAGAAACCAAAAAAGATACTCGATCTAGTTTCCAACAATGGAGTAAAGGTGGATTGATGTTGTGAACCACAAGATTTGTGAAAACTTCTTGATACAACCAGAAGTTCAACACCAAGCTTGGATTCTAGGTGTCAAGGGTTTTGTCCCGAATAACTCAATAACAAGAAAGAAAAAAAAACTCTTCCGCATTATATTTCTCGTTCAGATCTAATCTTCATTACAGTCTGGTTATGTCCCTTATATATGAAGAGCCTTAAGTCTGAAGTTTACTTATTACACAAATGGCCCAACGAACCAACATATACCTAAGTTGGACTCCCAAAGAAAGTATTAAATACTTAGGGAAATAAACAGAAAGAAAATGAAAACTTATTAGTTGAATGTCTTCATAAGGGATAGGGCCTTCCCTTCCTTTCTTTCCTAACTTGGCATGGATTATTTCCAGCTGAATAACAAGTGGAATAAAGTGTAGATATACTAGATCTTCTTGCCTCAATACAACCCCTCTCGTAAACCTTATCGGACAAACCGATGTAGGAAAAAGAGTAAAATTCCTTCTAATGACTTAGGGGTGTCTTCACACTTGTGTGATGGTGAAGACACAATGTCCATGCTTCCCAAAGCTGGTTCAAGTCAAAGAGATTCGAAGGTTGTTTAGAAGCTCTCACATGATCCACATGGCCGGGTGAGCACGAGCTTGATCCTTGGATGTCTTCTTCATACTTCACGGTTAGTCGGCTTCTGGATATGGTCAAACGTGGACTCCAATTAGGCTTAGGGTCTGGCTGTATAGAGAATCCTATTGAGACCCAATCCCTTGTAAATGTGCGCTCCCGTCCTTCTTTTGTACGAGCTAGCGCTTGTGGCCCATCATCCCTTCCCTTTTCTAGAATTTTCTTCCTCAAAACTAGCCCACCCCCTATATAGAAACGAAACAACCTAGCAGGAAGCTTCTTCTTCAAGGCTTGATCTGGATATGGAGCTGAATATTGGAGAGATTCTCAATCTAATCTTCAGCTGAATAAGGGATAGAAGAGGAGGTTTAGTGCTAAGAAACCAAAAAAAGATGCTCGATCTAGTTTCCAACAATGGAGTAAAGGTGGATTGATGTTGTGAACCACTAGATTTTTGAAAGCTTCTTGATACAACCAGAAGTTCAATACCAAGCTAGAATTCTAGGTGTCAAGTGTTTTGTCCCGAATAACTCAATAACAAGAAAAAAAAAAAAACTCTTTTGCATTATATTTCTAGTTCAGATCTAATCCTCATTACAGTCTGGTTATGTCCCTTATATATGAAGAGACTTAAGTCTGAAGTTTACTTATTACACAAATGGCCCAAAGAACCAACATATACCTAAGTTGGACTCCCAAAGAAAGTATTAAATACTTAGGGAAATAAATAGAAAGAAAATAAAGACTTATTAGCTGAATGTCTTCATAAGGGATAGGGTCTTCCCTTCCTTGCTTTCCTAACTTGGCATGGATTATTTCCAAGCTGAATAACAAGTGGAATAAAGTGTAGATATACTAGATCTTCTTGCCTCAATACAACCCCTCTGTAAACCTTATCAGACAAACCGATGTAGGAAAAAGAGTAAAATTCCTTCTAATGACTGATGTGATCATGGATAGCTCACGGAGGTCGCTTGAAGCCGAGGGCGCCTTGACCATGCCAAGTGGACCAATGACAAGATCACGTGCCAAAGAGTTCTAGAAAGTAATCAGTGGATTACTCACTCAAGCTCATTCGCCAACGGACCAGCTCGAAGACATGGATAAGAAAATTGTCTTGGTTGCTCGAGTGGACTGAAACGGGTGATCCATTTGTACTCTTTTCCCTAGCTTTTGGTTTAATCCCAATGGGTTTTCCAAAGGAAGGTTTTAATGAGGCAAATGGGTCATTCCAATCTTTCTAAGTCCATAAGAGAGTCCAAGGGAGTTTCTATCCAAGATCACCCAAATAGTTTCAAGTCCAAAGACCAATAAATTGGGATTTTGTCTTCAGTTCTTTCAAGCCCAAAGGAGGATCAATTTGGCCCAAATAATTATCTCCTAAGAAGAATAAAGTCGTCCATAATGAGAAGATCTAGGCGCTTGGAGAGCTGAAGAGTTTCCCGGGCTTTAGTTAATGTCATTTTAATTTTCTCGTCTTTAATTCTCGACTTTTTCTTTACTCCAGCTTTTCCTTTAAAACTCTTGTTCTTTGTTCAGAATAAGGATCCACCTTTTTTTTATATAATATTGAGAGTGATTTCTCTTGTGTTCGTTGAAGAACATTTCCCGATTGTTTGGTGTGTAATATCCTTCAATCAAACCGATTCAACAGTGTGTCATATCCGTGAATCAAACCTTGGTGTTCTTGAGTGTGTCATATCTCGAGAAATTCATTGAAGAAATATCAGAGGTCTTCCACAACCTTTGTGTGATCCATTCATTCCATCCTTTCACGATTACCCCTCGAAAGTGCGAATTCTCGGGAAGATCCATATCATTTGGTATCATAGCCAACTTTCGGGATCGGTATTCGTTTCTATCATCTTTTCATCATAGAATTTTCAGTTTTCTCTTGTCTTTCTGTTCTGTTCTTGATCAGATCAATCTTGTTAGGAATCAGAATTAAGCTTAGTCGCTAGAACAATAGGATTGATTATCATTTAGGCGATTTTGATTTTGATCTTTTTCTGTTTGATCTCTATTTTTAGTTCTAGTATTTGATATATAAAAAAAAATAAATAAAGAAGAAACTGATCGGACAAAAAAATAAAATAAAATTAAGTCTGATTTTAATTTAAGTTTGGGTTGTTAAATTTTTGTTCTAAATTTTCCTTTTCAAATTTTATTTTCTTTCTATCTTGATTCAATCGATTTCGTTTTGAGTTGTTGGAATTGTTCATCGGATTTGATCGGTTTTGTTCGATACGAACCATTGAAGAAATCACTAAGAGAGGACATCTTGAGTGTTGAGTGTGGAGTGAATAAAAAGGAGAGAAACACTTGTGAGGATCGACTTTTTATTACTAACGGTTTGTTAAGTGTGCAGGGAAAAATTAATATGTCTAATCACGAAAGCGATGCTGAGAACACTAACCGAGCACAAGGAGCAAGAAACAATAACAATCTGGACGTGCAAGCCCTTATGGGAGAGATGAGGCGATTGTTGAGGCGTGAGATGGAAGCAGTCAATGAAAGGATCGATATGATTCAAGAATCCGTTAATCAAGGATTGCCTCAAAATACTGCTGGTAGAAGAAGAAGACAACAACCTCAAGAAGAAGATGAAGAGGACGAGTTGAATTACTACAGCAGAGGTAGTCAAGCTTCTAATCGGAGTCGAAGAAGGCCGAGACATGTAAGAGAAGCTGGGGTTCGAAATGAGGACAATCTCAGTAGACTGAAGTTGAAGATACCGCCATTTCATGGGAAGAATGATCCAGACGCCTACTTGGAGTGGGAGAAGAAAATTGAGCTCGTGTTTGATTGTCAAAATTATTCGGAGCAAAAGAAAGTTCAAGTAGCGGCGACGGAATTTTATGACTATGCTATTAATTGGTGGGATCAGATCGTGACAAGTAGAAGACGCAACCGTGAACCGCCCGTAGTCACTTGGGAAGAGATGAAAAATCTGATGAGGAAGAGATTTGTTCCTAGCCACTACCATCGGGAGTTACATCAAAAGCTTAGGCGATTAACTCAGGGCAGTAAGAGTGTGGAGGATTATTTTCAAGAAATGGAGTCCCTAATGATCAAAGCTGATATAGATGAAGATGCTGAGGCAACAATGGCAAGGTTCTTGAGTGGGTTGGCTCGAGATATACAAGATAGAATGGAGCTTCAAACATATGCTGATTTGGAGGAAATGCTCCATAAGGCTGTTTTGGTTGACCAACAAATTAAGAGGAGGGGTACTTCTAGGCTTTCCTATGGAGCTGGAGCAGCCAATGCTAGGACGAGTTACAGCCGAGAAGATAAGTCTGTTGTTAAGCCAAAACCCGACCCTAAGCCTTACGCCAATACTCAAGACGCCAAAGGAAAAGCTGTGGCAACTTCATCTAGAAACCGGGGCGTTAAATGTTTCAAGTGTCAAGGGAGAGGACATTACGCCAATGAGTGCAACAATAGAAGGACTATGATCCTATTGGATACTGGCGAGATTGAAACTAAGGAGGAAGAGCTTGAAAGTGATAGTGAGACCGAGGAAGCGGACATAGAGTTACCAGCCACCGGAGAATTATTGGTAACAAGACGTTCCTTGAGTATTCAAGTTAAGGATACTGTCCAAGAGCAGCGGGAGAACTTATTTCACACGAGATGCTTGGTACAAGGTAAAGTTTGCAGCCTTATTATTGATGGTGGGAGCTGTACTAATGTGGCTAGTGAAACAATGGTGAAGAAGTTAGGGTTGGAAGTTAAGATGCATCCAAAACCTTATCAGCTTCAATGGCTAAATGATGCTGGCGAGATGACGGTGAGCAGCCAAGTATTGGTTCCTATAACCATAGGAAAGTATGAGGACGAAATTCTTTGTGATGTTTTACCTATGGAGGCGGGCCACATCTTGCTTGGAAGACCTTGGCAGTTCGATAGAAAGGTCTTACATGACGGTTTTACTAATCGATACTCATTTGAGTACAATGGCCGAAAGACGATACTTGCTCCATTAACACCACAAGAAGTTCATCAAGATCAACTTCAGCTGAAACAACTAGGAAAAACCATTGTGAGTGAACCCCTAAACACACCACCTCAAAATAAAAACGAGAGTTTGAGAAAAACCAAGAAAATAGCCTGTGAGAGTAAACCCGTGAGGCATTCAAACTTCTTTGTGAGGTCTAATGTGGTTAAGAGAGCTCTGTTCTCTAAACAACCCGTTCTCTTATTTATTTACAAAGAAGCTTTGCTAAACCTTACTAACCCCGTACCGGATTTGCCGAGTAAAATTACTTCTATTTTGCAGGATTTTGAAGACGTCTTTCCAGAAGAAAACCCCAAGGGATTGCCGCCTATTCGTGGGATTGAGCACCAGATCGATTTTGTGCCGGGAGCTTCACTTTCTAACAGGCTAGCGTATAGAACCAACCCAGTTGAGACTAAGGAGCTTCAAAAGCAAGTGAGTGAGCTGATGGACAAAGGATACATCCGAGAGAGCATGAGCCCTTGTGCTGTGCCGGTGCTGCTCGTTCCAAAGAAGGACGGAACTTGGAGGAGGTGCATTGATTGCCGAGCGATCAACAATATCACTGTAAAGTATCGCCATCCTATCCCTCGTTTAGATGATATGTTAGATGAGCTTCATGGTTCTAGCATATTTTCGAAAATAGATCTTAAAAGTGGATACCATCAAATTAGGATGAAAGAGGGTGATGAATGGAAAACTGCGTTTAAAACTAAACATGGCTTGTATGAATGGTTAGTTATGCCATTTGGATTAACAAATGCACCTAGTACTTTCATGAGGTTGATGAATCATGTTTTGAGGAGCTTCATTGGAATTTTTGTTGTTGTTTACTTTGATGATATCTTAGTCTACAGCAAAAATTTAGAAGAACATGTTAAGCATCTAGAAGCAGTTTTGATGGTACTTAGGAAAGAAAAACACTATTCTAATATGAAGAAATGCACTTTTTGTACAGATAACGTTGTGTTTCTAGGCTTTGTTATAAGTGCAGATGGCATCAAAGTGGACGAAGAGAAGGTTAGAGCTGTCCGCGAATGGCCCAGTTCGAAAACCATAGGAGACGTGAGGAGTTTCCATGGGCTTGCGGGATTCTATCAAAGATTTGTGAAAGATTTCAGTACCATAGCTGCTCCTCTCACTGAAGTGATCAAGAAAAGTGTACGATTTAAATGGGAGAATGCACAAGAAGAAGCGTTCCAAGCGTTAAAGGATAAACTCACCAATGCACCACTTTTATCTTTACCAAATTTTCTTAAAACTTTTGAAATTTAGTGTGATGCATCTGGTGTAGGTATTGGAGCTGTCTTGATGCAAGAGAAGAAGCCCATAGCCTTTTTTAGTGAGAAGCTTGGAGGAGCTACGCTGAACTATCCAACCTACGACAAGGAGTTGTATGCGCTAGTCCGAGCCTTGCAAACGTGGCAACACTACGTCTGGCCAAAGGAGTTTGTCATTCATACTGACCACGAGTCTTTGAAGCATTTAAAGGGTCAGCATAAGCTCAACAAGAGGCATGCTAGGTGGGTAGAGTTTATCGAAACATTTCTCTATGTGATCAAGTACAAACAAGGTAACGAAAACGTAGTTGTTGATGCCTTATCTCGAAGGTATGCCTTGATTTCGACTTTGGATGCTAAATTATTGGGATTTGAACACCTTAAAGATCTTTATCAAGCTGATTCTGATTTTCAAGATAATTACAAGTCTTGTGAGAAGTTTGCTTTTGGGAAATATTTTAGGCATGACGGCTTTCTTTTCTTTGAAAATCGTTTGTGTGTGCCTAATTGTTCTTTGAGAGACTTGCTAGTTAGGGAGGCACATGGAGGAGGCTTGATGGGGCATTTTGGGATCGCCAAGACTTTAAAAGTGATGCAAGAACACTTCTACTGGCCGCAAATGAAGAGAGACGTGGAAAGAATCTACGGGAGATGTGTTATGTGCAAACAAGCCAAATCGAAGGTACAGTCCCAAGGTATGTACACGCCCTTGCCTATTCCTGATCAGCCTTGGACTGACATTTCTATGGATTTTGTGCTTGGATTACCTAGAACTAGGACTGGAAAGGATTCGATTTTTGTGGTTGTCGATAGGTTCTCTAAAATGGCACATTTTCTTGCTTGTCATAAAACTTATGATGCTTCTCACATAGCTGAATTGTTCTTTAAAGAAATAGTTCGACTGCATGGAATGCCTAGGACTATAGTCAGTGATAGAGACACGAAGTTCTTGAGTTATTTTTGGAAAACGCTTTGGTCTAAGCTAGGAACTAAGTTGCTGTTTTCAACTACTTGTCATCCTTAATCCGACGGTCAAACTGAAGTAGTTAATAGAACTTTGTCTACCTTGTTGCGTGTCTTGATTAAAAAGAACTTGAAAACTTGGGAAGAATGCTTGCCACATGTTGAATTTGCTTATAATCGATCAGTGCATTCCGCCACAAAGTTTTCTCCTTTTGAAATTGTTTATGGCTTTAATCCTTTGTCTCCTTTGGATCTAACCCCATTGCCTTTGAGTGAAAGAGCAAACTTGGATGGGAAAAAGAAAGCTGAACTTATTAAACAGATCCATGAGAAAGCAAAGCACAACATCGAAGAGAAGACAAAGTTGTACGCCAAACAAGCTAACAAGAGCAGGCGCAAGATGATTTTTGAGGAAGGAGACGACGTTTGGATACATCTAAGGAACGAAAGATTTCCGGCTGAGAGGAAGTCCAAGCTTATGCCAAGAATTGACGGTCCATTTAGAATTACAAAGAAGATCAACGATAATGCTTATCAACTCGATCTCCAAGGTAAGTACAACGTGAGTTCAAGTTTCAACGTTGCTGACTTAATTTCTTTTGTTGCAGATGATCCAGATTTGAGGACAAATCCTTTTCAAGAGGGAGGGGATGATGTGATCATGGATAGCTCACGGAGGTCGCTTGAAGCCGAGGACGCCTTGACCATGCCAAGTGGACCAATGACAAGATCACGTGCGAAAGAGTTCTAGAAAGCAATCAGTGGATTACTCACTCAAGCTAATTCGCCACAGGACCAGCTCGAAGACATGGATAAGAAAATCGTCTTGGTTGCTCGAGTGGACTGAAACGGGTGATCCATTTGTACTCTTTTCCCTAGCCTTTGGTTTTATCCCAATGGGTTTTCCAAAGGAAGGTTTTAATGAGGCAAATGGGTCATTCCAATCTATCTAAGTCCATAAGAGAGTCCAAGGGAGTTTCAGTCCAAGATCACCCAAATAGTTTCAAGTCCAAAGACCAATAAATTGGGATTTTGTCTTCAGTTCTTTCAAGCCCAAAGGAGGATCAATTTGGCCCAAATAATTATCTTCTAAGAAGAATAAAGTCGTCCATAATGAGAAGATCTAGGCGCTTGGAGAGCTGAAGAGTTTCCCGGGCTTTAGTTAATGTCATTTTAATTTTCTCGTCTTTAATTCTCGACTTTTTCTTTACTCCAGCTTTTCCTTTAAAACTCTTGTTCTTTGTTCAGAATAAGGATCCACCTTTTTTTATAAAATATTGAGAGTGATTTCTCTTGTGTTCGTTGAAAAACATTTCCCGATTGTTTGGTGTGTAATATCCTTCAATCAAACCGATTCAACGGTGTGTCATATCCGTGAATCAAACCTTGGTGTTCTTGAGTGTGTCATATCTCGAGAAAGTCATTGAGGAAATATCAGAGGTCTTCCGCAACCTTTGTGTGATCCATTCATTCCATCCTTTCACGATTACCCCTCGAAAGTGGGAATTCTCGGAAAGATTCATATAAATGACTTAGGGGTGTCTTCACATTTGTGTGATGGTGAAGACACAATGTCCATGCTTCCCAAAGCTGGTTCAAGTCAAAGAGATTCGAAGGTTGTTTAGAAGCTATCACATGATCCAGATGGCCGGGTGAGCACGAGCTTGATCCTTGGATGTCTTCTTCATACTTCACGGTTAGTCGGCTTCCGGAGATGGTCAGACGTGGACTCCAATTAGGCTTAGGGTCTGGTTGTATAGAGAATCCTATTGAGACCCAATCCCTTGTAAATGTGCGCTCCTATCCTTCTTTTGTACGGGCCAGGGCTTGTGGCCCATCATCCCTTCCCTTTTCTAGAATTTTCTTCCTCAAAATTAGCCCACCCCCTATATAGAAACAAAACAACCTAGCAGGAAACTTCTTCTTCAAGGCTTGATCTGGATATGGAGCTGAATATTGGAGAGATTCTAAATCTAATCTTCAGCTGAATAAGGGATAGAAGAGGAGGTTTAGTGCTAAGAAACCAAAAAAATATGCTCGATCTAGTTTCCAACAATGGAGTATAGGTGGATTGATGTTGTGAACCACAGGATTTGTGAAAGTTTCTTGATACAACCAGAAATTCAACACCAAACTAGGATTCTAGGTGTCAAGGGTTTTGTCCCGAATAACTCAATAACAAGAAAGAAGAAAAAACTCTTCCGCATTTTATTTCTAGTTCAGATCTAATCCTCATTACAGTCTGGTTATGTCCCTTATATATGAAGAGCCTGAAGTCTAAAGTTTACTTATTACACAAATGGCCCAAAGAACCAACATATACCTAAGTTGGACACCCAAAGAAAGTATTAAATACTTAATGTCTTCATAAGGGATAGGGTCTTCCCTTCCTTGCCTTCCTAACTTGGCATGGATTATTTCCAAGCTGAATAACAAGTGGAATAAAGTGTAGATATACTAGATCTTCTTGCCTTAATACAACCCCTCTGGTAAACCTTATCGGACAAACCGATGTAGGAAAAAGAGTAAAATTCCTTCTAATGACTTAGGGGTGTCTTCACACTTGTGTGATGGTGAAGACACAATGTCCATGCTTCCCAAAGCTGGTTCAAGGCAAAGAGATTCGAAGGTTGTTTAGAAGCTCTCACATGATCCAGATGGCCGGGTGAGCACGAGCTTGATCCTTGGATGTCTTCTTCATACTTCACGGTTAGTCGGCTTCGGGAGATGGTCAGACATAGACTCCAATTAGGCTTAGGGTCTGGCTGTAGAGAGAATCCTATTGAGACCCAATCCCTTGTAAATGTGCGCTCTCGTCCTTCTTTTGTACGGGCCAGGGCTTGTGGCCCATCATCCCTTCCCTTTTCTATAATTTTCTTCCTCAAAACTAGCCCACCCCCTATATTGAAACGAAACAACTTAGCAGGAAGCTTCTTCTTCAAGGCTTGGTCTAGATATGGAGCTGAATATTGGAGAGATTCTCAATCTAATCTGCAACTGAATAAGGGATAGAAAAGGAGGTTTAGTGCTAAGAAACCAAAAAAATATGCTCGATCTAGTTTCCAACAATGGAGTATAGGTGGATTGATGTTGTGAACCACAAGATTTGTGAAAGCTTCTTGATACAACCAGAAATTCAACACCAAGCTAGGATTCTAGGTGTCAAGGGTTTTGTCCCGAATAACTCAATAACAAGAAAGAAGAAAAAACTCTTCCGCATTATATTTCTAGTTCAGATCTAATACTCATTACAGTCTGGTTATGTCTCTTATATATGAAGAGCCATAAGTCTGAAGTTTACTTATTACACAAATGGCCCAAAGAACCAACATATACCTAAGTTGGACTCCCAAAGAAAGTGCTAAATACTTAGGGAAATAAATAGAAAGAAAATGAAGACTTATTAGCTTAATGTCTTCATAAGGGATAGGGTCTTCCCTTTCTTGCTTTCCTAACTTGGCATGGATTAATTCCAAACTGAATAACAAGTGGAATAAAGTGTAAATATACTAGATCTTCTGGCCTCAATACAACCCCTGTGGTAAACCTTATCGGACAAACCAATGTACGAAAATGAGTAAAATTCCTTCTAATGACTTAGGGGTGTCTTCACACTTGTGTGATAGTGAAGACACAATGTCCATGCTTCCCAAAGCTGGTTCAAGGCAAAGAGATCCGAAGGTTGTTTAGAAGCTCTCACATGATCCAGATGGCCGGGTGAGCATGAGCTTGATCTTTGAATGTCTTCTTCATACTTCACGGTTAGTCGGCTTTGGGAGATGGTCAGACGTGGACTCCAATTAGGCTTAGGGTCTGGCTGTAGAGAGAATCCTATTGAGACCCAATCCCTTGTAAATGTGCGCTCTCGTCCTTCTTTTGTACGGGCCAGGGCTTGTGGCCCATCATCCCTTCCCTTTTCTAGAATTTTCTACCTCAAAACTAGCCCACCCCGTATATAGAAACGAAACAACCTAGCAGGAATCTTCTTCTTCAAGGCTTGATCTAGATATGGAGCTGAATATTGGAGAGATTCTCAATCTAATCTTCAGCTGAATAAGGGATAGAAGAGGAGGTTTAGTGCTAAGAAACCAAAAAAATATGCTCGATCTAGTTTCCAACAATGGAGTAAAAGTGGATTGATGTTGTGAACCACAAGATTTGTGAAAGCTTCGTCACACAACCAGAAATTCAACACCAAGCTAGGATTCTAGGTGTCAAGGGTTTTGTCCCGAATAACTCAATAACAAGAAAGAAGAAAAAACTCTTCCGCATTATATTTCTAGTTCAGATCTAATCCTCATTACAGTCTGGTTATGTCTCTTATATATGAAGAGCCATAAGTCTGAAGTTTACTTATTACACAAATGGCCCAAAGAACCAACATATACCTAAGTTGGACTCCCAAAGAAAGTGCTAAATACTTAGGGAAATAAATAGAAAGAAAATGAAGACTTATTAGCTTAATGTCTTCATAAGGGATAGGGTCTTCCCTTCCTTGCTTTCCTAACTTGGCATGGATTATTTTCAAGCTGAATAACAAGTGGAATAAAGTGTAAATATACTAGATCTTCTTGCCTCAATACAACCCCTCTGGTAAACCTTATCGGACAAACTGATGTAGGAAAAAGAGTAAAATTCCTTCTAATGACTTAGGGGTGTCTTCACACTTGTGTGATGGTGAAGACACAATGTCCATGCTTCCCAAAGCTTGTTCAAGGCACTGAGATCCGAAGGTTGTTTAGAAGCTCTCACATGATCCAGATGGCCGGGTGAGCATGAGCTTGATCCTTGGATGTCTTCTTCATACTTCACGGTTAGTCGGCTTCGGGAGATGGTCAGACGTGGACTCCAATTAGGCTTAGGGTCTGGCTGTAGAGAGAATCCTATTGAGACCCAATCCCTTGTAAATGTGCGCTCTCGTCCTTCTTTTGTACGGGCCAGGGCTTGTGGCCCATCATCCCTTCCCTTTTCTAGAATTTTCTACCTCAAAACTAGCCCACCCCGTATATAGAAACGAAACAACCTAGCAGGAATCTTCTTCTTCAAGGCTTGATCTAGATATGGAGCTGAATATTGGAGAGATTCTCAATCTAATCTTCAGCTGAATAAGAGATAGAAGAGGAGGTTTAGTGCTAAGAAACCAAAAAAATATGCTCGATCTAGTTTCCAACAATGGAGTAAAAGTGGATTGATGTTGTGAACCACAAGATTTGTGAAAGCTTCTTCACACAACCAGAAATTCAACACCAAGCTAGGATTCTAAGTGTCAAGGGTTTTGTCCCGAATAACTCAATAACAAGAAAGAAGAAAAAACTCTTCCGCATTATATTTCTAGTCCAGATCTAATCCTCATTACAGTCTGGTTATGTCTCTTATATATGAAAAGCCATAAGTCTGAAGTTTAATTATTACACAAATGGCCCAAAGAACCAACATATACCTAAGTTGGACTCCCAAAGAAACTGTTAAATACTTAGGAAAATAAATAGAAAGAAAATGAAGACTTATTAGCTTAATGTCTTCATAAGGGATAGGGTCTTCCCTTCCTTGCTTTCCTAACTTGGCATGGATTATTTCCAAGCTGAATAACAAGTGGAATAAAGTGTAAATATACTAGATCTCCTTGCCTCAATACAACCCCTGTGGTAAACCTTATCGGACAAACCGATGTACGAAAAAGAGTAAAATTCCTTCTAATGACTTAGGGGTGTCTTCACACTTGTGTGATAGTGAAGACACAATGTCCATGCTTCCAAAAGCTGGTTCAAGGCAAAGAGATCCGAAGGTTGTTTAGAAGCTTTCACATGATCCAGATGGCCGGGTGAGCATGAGCTTGATCCTTGGATGTCTTCTTCATACTTCACGGTTAGTCGGCTTCGGGAGATGGTCAGACGTGGACTCCAATTAGGCTTAGGGTCTGGCTGTAGAGAGAATCCTATTGAGACCCAATCCCTAGTAAATGTGCACTCTCGTCCTTCTTTTGTACGGGCCAGGGCTTGTGGCCCATCATCCCTTCCCTTTTCTAGAATTTTCTACCTCAAAACTAGCCCACCCCTATATAGAAAAGAAACAACCTAGCAGGAAGCTTCTTCTTCAAGGCTTGATCTGGATATGGAGCTGAATATTGGAGAGATTCTCAATCTAATCTTCAGCTGAATAAGGGATAGAAGAGGAGGTTTAGTGCTAAGAAACCAAAAAAATATGCTTGATCTAGTTTCCAACAATGGAGTAAAGGTGGATTGATGTTGTGAACCACAAGATTTGTGGAAGCTTCTTCACACAACAAAAAATTCAACAACAAGCTAGGATTCTAGGTGTCAAGGGTTTTGTCCCGAATAACTCAATAACAAGAAAGAAGAAAAAACTCTTCCGCATTATATTTCTAGTTCAGATTTAATCCTCATTACAGTCTGGTTATGTCTCTTATATATGAAGAGCCATAAGTCTGAAGTTTACTAATTACACAAATGGCCCAAAGAACCAACAGATACCTAAGTTGGACTCCCAAAGAAAGTGTTAAATACTTAAGGAAATAAATAGAAAGAAAATGAAGACTTATTAGCTTAATGTCTTCATAAGGGATAGGGTCTTCCCTTCCTTGCTTTCCTAACTTGACATGGATTATTTCCAAGCTGAATAACAAGTGGAATAAAGTGTAAATATACTAGATCTTCTTGCCTCAATACAACCCCTCGGGTAAACCTTATCGGACAAACCGATGTAGGAAAAAGAGTAAAATTCCTTCTAATGACTTAGGGGTGTCTTCACACTTGTGTGATGGTGAAGACACAATGTCCATGCTTCCCAAAGCTGGTTCAAGTCAAAGAGATTCGAAGGTTGTTTAGAAGCTCTCACATGATCCAGATGGCCGGGAGAGCACGAGCTTTATCCTTGGATGTCTTCTTCATACTTCACGGTTAGTCGGCTTCGGGAGATGGTCAGACGTGGACTCCAATTAGGCTTAGGGTCTGGCTGTATAGAGAATCCAATTGATACCCAATCCCTTTTAAATGTGCGCTCTCGTCCTTCTTTTGTACTGGCAAGGGCTTGTGGCCCATCATCCCTTCCCTTTTCTAGAATTTTCTACCTCAAAACTAGCCCACCCCCTATATAGAAACGAAACAACCTAGCAGGAATCTTCTTCTTCAAGGCTTGATCTGGATATGGAGCTGAATATTGGAGAGATTCTCAATCTAATCTTCAGCTGAATAAGGGATAGAAGAGGAGGTTTAGTGCTAAGAAACCAAAAAAATATGCTCGATCTAGTTTCCAACAATGGAGTAAAAGTGGATTGATGTTGTGAACCGCAAGATTTGTGAAAGCTTCTTCACACAACCAGAAATTCAACACCAAGCTAGGATTCTAAGTGTCAAGGGTTTTGTCCTAAATAACTCAATAACAAGAAAGAAGAAAAAACTCTTCCGCATTATATTTCTAGTTCAGATCTAATCCTCATTACAGTCTGGTGATGTCTCTTATATATGAGGAGCCATAAGTCTGAAGTTTACTAATTACACAAATGGCCCAAAGAACCAACAGATACCTAAGTTGGACTCCCAAAAAAAGTGTTAAATACTTAGGGAAATAAATAGAAAGAAAATGGATACTTATTAGCTTAATGTCTTCATAAGGGATAGGGTTTTCCCTTCCTTGCTTTCCTAACTTGACATGGATTATTTCCAAGCTGAATAACAAGTGGAATAAAGTGTAAATATACTAGATCTTCTTGCCTCAATACAACCCCTCGGGTAAACCTTATCGGACAAACCGATGTAGGAAAAAGAGTAAAATTCCTTCTAATGACTTAGGGGTGTCTTCACACTAGTGTGATGGTGAAGACACAATGTCCACTCTTCCCAAAGCAGGTTCAAGTCAAAGAGATTCGAAGGTTGTTTAGAAGCTCTCACATGATCCAGATGGCCGGGTGAGCACGAGCTTGATCCTTGGATGTCTTCTTTATACTTCACGGTTAGTCGGCTTCTGGAGATGGTCAGACGTGGACTCCAATTAGGCTTAGGGTCTGGCTGTATAGAGAATCCTATTGATACCCAATCCCTTTTAAATGTGCGCTCTCGTCCTTCTTTTGTACGGGCCAGGAATTGTGGCCCATCATCCCTTCCCTTTTCTAGAATTTTCTACCTCAAAACTAGCCCACCCCCTATATAGAAACGAAACAACCTAGCAGGAATCTTCTACTTCAAGGCTTGATCTGGATATGGAGCTGAATATTGGAGAGATTCTCAATCTTATCTTCAGCTGAATAAGGGATAGAAGAGGAGGTTTAGTGCTAAGAAACCAAAAAAATATGCTCGATCTAGTTTCCAACAATGGAGTAAAAGTGGATTGATGTTCTAAACCGCAAGATTTGTGAAAGCTTCTTCACACAACCAGAAATTCAACACCAAGCTAGGATTCTAAGTGTCAAGGGTTTTGTCCTAAATAACTCAATAACAAGAAAGAAGAAAAAACTCTTCCGCATTATATTTCTAGTTCAGATCTAATCCTCATTACAGTCTGGTGATGTCTCTTATATATGAAGAGCCATAAGTCTGAAGTTTACTAATTACACAAATGGCCCAAAGAACCAACAGATACCTAAGTTGGACTCCCAAAAAAAGTGTTAAATACTTAGGGAAATAAATAGAAAGAAAATGGATACTTATTAGCTTAATGTCTTCATAAGGGATAGGGTCTTCCCTTCCTTGCTTTCCTAACTTGACATGGATTATTTCCAAGCTGAATAACAAGTGGAATAAAGTGTAAATATACTAGATCTTCTTGCCTCAATACAACCCCTCGGGTAAACCTTATCGGACAAACCGATGTAGGAAAAAGAGTAAAATTCCTTCTAATGACTTAGGGGTGTCTTCACACTTGTGTGATGGTGAAGACACAATGTCCACTCTTCCCAAAGCAGGTTCAAGTCAAAGAGATTCGAAGGTTGTTTAGAAGCTCTCACATGATCCAGATGGCCGGGTGAGCACGAGCTTGATCCTTGGATGTCTTCTTCATACTTCACGGTTAGTCGGCTTCTGGAGATGGTCAGACGTGGACTCCAATTAGGCTTAGGGTCTGGCTGTGTAGAGAATCCTATTGAGACCCAATCCCTTGTAAATGTGCGCTCCCGTCCTTCTTTTGTACGAGCCAGGGCTTGTGGCCCATCATCCCTTCCCTTTTCTAGAATTTTCTTCCTCAAAACTAGCCCACCCCCAATATAGAAACAAAACAACCTAGCAGGAAGCTTCTTCTTCAAGGCTTGATCTGGATATGTAGCTGAATATTGGAGAGATTTTCAATCTAATCTTGAGCTGAATAAGGGATAGAAAAGGAGGTTTAGTGCTAAGAAACCAAAAAAATATGCTCGATCTAGTTTCCAACAATGGAGTAAAAGTGGATTGATGTTGTGAACCGCAAGATTTGTGAAAGCTTCTTCACACAACCAGAAATTCAACACCAAGCTAGGATTCTAAGTGTCAAGGATTTGTCCTGAATAACTCAATAACAAGAAAGAAGAAAAAACTCTTCCGCATTATATTTCTAGTTCAGATCTAATCCTCATTACAGTCTGGTTATGTCTCTTATATATGAAGAGCCATAAGTCTGAAGTTTACTTATTACACAAATGGCCCAAAGAACCAACATATACCTAAGTTGGACTCCCAAAGAAAGTGTTAAATACTTAGGGAAATAAATAGAAAGAAAATGAAGACTTATTAGCTTAATGTCTTCATAAGGGATAGGGTCTTCCCTTCCTTGCTTTCCTAACTTGGCATGGATTATTTCCAAGCTGAATAACAAGTGGAATAAAGTGTAAATATACTAGATCTTCTTGCCTCAATACAACCCCTCTGGTAAACCTTATCGGACAAACCGATGTAGGAAAAAGAGTAAAATTCCTTCTAATGACTTAGGGGTGTCTTCACACTTGTGTGATGGTGAAGACACAATGTTCATGCTTCCCAAAGCTGGTTCAAGTCAAAGAGATTCGAAGGTTGTTTAGAAGCTCTCACATGATCCAGATGGCCAGGTGAGCACGAGCTTGATCCTTGGATGTCTTCTTCATACTTCACGGTTAGTCGGCTTCTGGAGATGGTCAGACGTGGACTCCAATTAGGCTTAGGGTCTGGCTGTGTAGAGAATCCTATTGATACCCAATCCCTTTTAAATGTGCGCTCCCGTCCTTCTTTTGTACGAGCCAGGGCTTGTGGCCCATCATCCCTTCCCTTTTCTAGAATTTTCTTCCTCAAAACTAGCCCACCCCCAATATAGAAACAAAACAACCTAGCAGGAAGCTTCTTCTTCAAGGCTTGATCTGGGTATGTAGCTGAATATTGGAGAGATTTTCAATCTAATCTTGAGCTGAATAAGGGATAGAAAAGGAGGTTTAGTGCTAAGAAACCAAAAAAATATGCTCGATCTAGTTTCCAACAATGGAGTAAAAGTGGATTGATGTTGTGAACCGCAAGATTTGTGAAAGCTTCTTCACACAACCAGAAATTCAACACCAAGCTAGGATTCTAAGTGTCAAGGGTTTTGTCCTAAATAACTCAATAACAAGAAAGAAGAAAAAACTCTTCCGCATTATATTTCTAGTTCAGATCTAATCCTCATTACAGTCTGGTGATGTCTCTTATATATGAGGAGCCATAAGTCTGAAGTTTACTAATTACACAAATGGCCCAAAGAACCAACAGATACCTAAGTTGGACTCCCAAAAAAAGTGTTAAATACTTAGGGAAATAAATAGAAAGAAAATGGATACTTATTAGCTTAATGTCTTCATAAGGGATAGGGTCTTCCCTTCCTTGCTTTCCTAACTTGACATGGATTATTTCCAAGCTGAATAACAAGTGGAATAAAGTGTAAATATACTAGATCTTCTTGCCTCAATACAACCCCTCGGGTAAACCTTATCGGACAAACCGATGTAGGAAAAAGAGTAAAATTCCTTCTAATGACTTAGGGGTGTCTTCACACTAGTGTGATGGTGAAGACACAATGTCCACTCTTCCCAAAGCAGGTTCAAGTCAAAGAGATTCGAAGGTTGTTTAGAAGCTCTCACATGATCCAGATGGCCGGGTGAGCACGAGCTTGATCCTTGGATGTCTTCTTTATACTTCACGGTTAGTCGGCTTCTGGAGATGGTCAGACGTGGACTCCAATTAGGCTTAGGGTCTGGCTGTATAGAGAATCCTATTGATACCCAATCCCTTTTAAATGTGCGCTCTCGTCCTTCTTTTGTACGGGCCAGGAATTGTGGCCCATCATCCCTTCCCTTTTCTAGAATTTTCTACCTCAAAACTAGCCCACCCCCTATATAGAAACGAAACAACCTAGCAGGAATCTTCTACTTCAAGGCTTGATCTGGATATGGAGCTGAATATTGGAGAGATTCTCAATCTTATCTTCAGCTGAATAAGGGATAGAAGAGGAGGTTTAGTGCTAAGAAACCAAAAAAATATGCTCGATCTAGTTTCCAACAATGGAGTAAAAGTGGATTGATGTTCTAAACCGCAAGATTTGTGAAAGCTTCTTCACACAACCAGAAATTCAACACCAAGCTAGGATTCTAAGTGTCAAGGGTTTTGTCCTAAATAACTCAATAACAAGAAAGAAGAAAAAACTCTTCCGCATTATATTTCTAGTTCAGATCTAATCCTCATTACAGTCTGGTGATGTCTCTTATATATGAAGAGCCATAAGTCTGAAGTTTACTAATTACACAAATGGCCCAAAGAACCAACAGATACCTAAGTTGGACTCCCAAAAAAAGTGTTAAATACTTAGGGAAATAAATAGAAAGAAAATGGATACTTATTAGCTTAATGTCTTCATAAGGGATAGGGTCTTCCCTTCCTTGCTTTCCTAACTTGACATGGATTATTTCCAAGCTGAATAACAAGTGGAATAAAGTGTAAATATACTAGATCTTCTTGCCTCAATACAACCCCTCGGGTAAACCTTATCGGACAAACCGATGTAGGAAAAAGAGTAAAATTCCTTCTAATGACTTAGGGGTGTCTTCACACTTGTGTGATGGTGAAGACACAATGTCCACTCTTCCCAAAGCAGGTTCAAGTCAAAGAGATTCG
The DNA here is from genome assembly GCA_963922655.1 of Cardamine chenopodiifolia. NCBI lineage: Eukaryota > Viridiplantae > Streptophyta > Magnoliopsida > Brassicales > Brassicaceae > Cardamine > Cardamine chenopodiifolia. Next base: position 6,701,162 of record OZ000486.1, on the reverse strand, counting down.
AAGGTTGTTTAGAAGCTCTCACATGATCCAGATGGCCGGGTGAGCACGAGCTTGATCCTTGGATGTCTTCTTCATACTTCACGGTTAGTCGGCTTCTGGAGATGGTCAGACGTGGACTCCAATTAGGCTTAGGGTCTGGCTGTGTAGAGAATCCTATTGATACCCAATCCCTTTTAAATGTGCGCTCCCGTCCTTCTTTTGTACGAGCCAGGGCTTGTGGCCCATCATCCCTTCCCTTTTCTAGAATTTTCTTCCTCAAAACTAGCCCACCCCCAATATAGAAACAAAACAACCTAGCAGGAAGCTTCTTCTTCAAGGCTTGATCTGGATATGTAGCTGAATATTGGAGAGATTTTCAATCTAATCTTGAGCTGAATAAGGGATAGAAAAGGAGGTTTAGTGCTAAGAAACCAAAAAAATATGCTCGATCTAGTTTCCAACAATGGAGTAAAAGTGGATTGATGTTGTGAACCGCAAGATTTGTGAAAGCTTCTTCACACAACCAGAAATTCAACACCAAGCTAGGATTCTAAGTGTCAAGGATTTGTCCTGAATAACTCAATAACAAGAAAGAAGAAAAAACTCTTCCGCATTATATTTCTAGTTCAGATCTAATCCTCATTACAGTCTGGTTATGTCTCTTATATATGAAGAGCCATAAGTCTGAAGTTTACTTATTACACAAATGGCCCAAAGAACCAACATATACCTAAGTTGGACTCCCAAAGAAAGTGTTAAATACTTAGGGAAATAAATAGAAAGAAAATGAAGACTTATTAGCTTAATGTCTTCATAAGGGATAGGGTCTTCCCTTCCTTGCTTTCCTAACTTGGCATGGATTATTTCCAAGCTGAATAACAAGTGGAATAAAGTGTAAATATACTAGATCTTCTTGCCTCAATACAACCCCTCTGGTAAACCTTATCGGACAAACCGATGTAGGAAAAAGAGTAAAATTCCTTCTAATGACTTAGGGGTGTCTTCACACTTGTGTGATGGTGAAGACACAATGTTCACGCTTCCCAAAGCTGGTTCAAGTCAAAGAGATTCGAAGGTTGTTTAGAAGCTCTCACATGATCCAGATGGCCAGGTGAGCACGAGCTTGATCCTTGGATGTCTTCTTCATACTTCACGGTTAGTCGGCTTCTGGAGATGGTCAGACGTGGAGTCCAATTAGGCTTAGGGTCTGGCTGTATAGAGAATCCTATTGATACCAAATCCCTTTTAAATGTGCGCTCTCGTCCTTCTTTTGTACGGGCCAGGGCTTGTGGCCCATCATCCCTTCCTTTTTCTAGAATTTTCTACCTCAAAACTAGCCCACCCCCTATATAGAAACGAAACAACCTAGCAGGAATCTTCTTCTTCAAGGCTTGATCTGGATATGGAGCTGAATATTGGAGAGATTCTCAATCTAATCTTCAGCTGGATAAGGGATAGAAGAGGAGGTTTAGTGCTAAGAAACCAAAAAAATATGCTCGATCTAGTTTCCAACAATGGAGTAAAAGTTGATTGATGTTGTGAACCGCAAGATTTGTGAAAGCTTCTTCACACAATCAGAAATTCAACACCAAGCTAGGATTCTAAGTGTCAAGGATTTGTCCTGAATAACTCAATAACAAGAAAGAAGAAAAAACTCTTCCGCATTATATTTCTAGTTCAGATCTAATCCTCATTACAGTCTGGTTATGTCTCTTATATATGAAGAGCCTTAAGTCTGAAGTTTACTTATTACACAAATGGCCCAAATAACCAACATATACCTAAGTTGGACACGCAAAGAAAGTATTAAATACTTAGGGAAATAAATAGAAAGAAAATGAAAACTTATTAGCTGAATGTCTTCATAAGGGATAGGGTCTTCCGTTCCTTGCCTTCCTAACTTGGCATGGATTATTTCCAAGCTGGATAACAAGTGGAATAAAGTGTACATATACTAGATCTTCTTGCCTCAATACAACCCCTCTGGTAAACCTTATCGGACAAACCGATGTAGGAAAAAGAGTAAAATTCCTTCTAATGACTTAGGGGTGTCTTCACACTTGTGTGATGGTGAAGACACAATGTCCACGCTTCCCAAAGCTGGTTCAAGTCAAAGAGATTCGAAGGTTGTTTAGAAGCTCTCACATGATCCAGATGGCCGGGTGAGCACGAGCTTGATCCTTGGATGTCTTGTTCAAACTTCACGGTTAGTCGGCTTCTGGAGATGGTCAGACGTGGACTCCAATTAGGCTTAGGGTCTGGCTGTGTAGAGAATCCTATTGATACCCAATCCCATTTAAATGTGCGCTCCCGTCCTTCTTTTGTACGAGCCAGGGCTTGTGGCCCATCATCCCTTCCCTTTTCTAGAATTTTCTTCCTCAAAACTAGCCCACCCCTTATATAGAAACACAACAACCTAGCAGGAAGCTTCTTCTTCAAGGCTTGATCTGGATATGTAGCTGAATATTGGAGAGATTTTCAATCTAATCTTCAGCTGAATAAGGGATAGAAGAGGAGGTTTAGTGCTAAGAAACCAAAAAAATATGCTCGATCTAGTTTCCAACAACGGAGTAAAAGTGGATTGATGTTGTGAACCGCAAGATTTGTGAAAGCTTCTTCACACAATCAGAAATTCAACACCAAGCTAGGATTCTAAGTGTCAAGGATTTGTCCTGAATAACTCAAAAACAAGAAAGAAGAAAAAACTCTTCCGCATTATATTTCTAGTTCAGATCTAATCCTCATTACAGTCTGGTTATGTCTCTTATATATGAAGAGCCATAAGTCTGAAGTTTACTAATTACACAAATGGCCCAAAGAACCAACAGATACCTAAGTTGGACTCCCAAAGAAAGTGTTAAATACTTAGGAAAATAAATAGAAAGAAAATGAATACTTATTAGCTTAATGTCTTCATAAGGGATAGGGTCTTCCTTTCCTTGCTTTCCTAACTTGACATGGATTATTTCCAAGCTGAATAACAAGTGGAATAAAGTGTAAATATACTAGATCTTCTTGCCTCAATACAACCCCTCTGGTAAACCTTACCGGACAAACCGATGTAAGAAAAAGAGTAAAATTCCTTCTAATGACTTAGGGGTGTCTTCACACTTGTGTGATGGTGAAGACACAATGTCCACGCTTCCCAAAGCTGGTTCAAGTCAAAGAGATTCGAAGGTTGTTTAGAAGCTCTCACATGATCCAAATGGCCGGGTGAGCACGAGCTTGATCCTTGGATGTCTTCTTCATACTTCACGGTTAGTCGGCTTCTGGAGATGGTCAGACGTGGACTCCAATTAGGCTAAGGGTCTGGCTGTGTAGAGAATCCTATTGATACCCAATCCCTTTTAAATGTGCGCTCCCGTCCTTCTTTTGTACGAGCCAAGGCTTGTGGCCCATCATCCCTTCCCTTTTCTAGAATTTTCTTCCTCAAAACTAGCCCACCCCCTATATAGAAACAAAACAACCTAGCAGGAAGCTTCTTCTTCAAGGCTTGATCTGGATATGTAGCTGAATATTGGAGAGATTCTCAATCTAATCTTCAGCTGAATAAGGGATAGAAGAGGAGGTTTAGTGCTAAGAAACCAAAAAATTATGCTCGATCTAGTTTCCAACAATGGAGTAAAAGTGGATTGATGTTGTGAACCGCAGGATTTGTGAAAGCTTCTTGATACAACCAGAAATTCAACACCAAACTAGGATTCTAGGTGTCAATGGTTTTGTCCCAAATAACTCAATAACAAGAAAGAAGAAAAAACTCTTCCGCATTTTATTTCTAGTTCAGATCTAATCCTTATTACAGTCTGGTTATGTCTCTTATATATGAAGAGCCATAAGTCTGAAGTTTACTTATTACATAAATGGCCCAAAGAACCAACTTATATCTAAGTTGGACTCCCAAAGAAAGTATTAAATACTTAGGGAAATAAATAGAAAGAAAATGAAGACTTATTAGCTTAATGTCTTCATAAGGGATAGGGTCTTCCCTTCCTTGCTTTCATAACTTGGCATGGATTATTTCCAAGCTGAATAACAAGTGGAATAAAGTGTAAATATACTAGATCTTCTTGCCTCAATACAACCCCTCTGGTAAACCTTATCGGACAAACCGATGTAGGAAAAAGAGTAAAATTCCTTCTAATGACTTAGGGGTGTCTCCATACTTGTGTGATGGTGAAGACACAATGTCCACGCTTCCCAAAGCTGGTTCAAGTCAAAGTGATTCGAAGGTTGTTTAGAAGCTCTCACATGATCCAGATGGCCGGGTGAGCACGAGCTTGATCCTTGGATGTCTTCTTTATACTTCACGGTTAGTCGGCTTCTGGAGATGGTCAGACGTGGACTCCAATTAGGCTTAGGGTCTGGCTGTATAAAGAATCCTATTGACACCAAATCCCTTTTAAATGTGCGCTCTCGTCCTTCTTTTGTACGGGCCAGGGCTTGTGGCCCATCATCCCTTCCCTTTTCTAGAATTTTCTACCTCAAAACTAGCCCACCCCCTATATAGAAACGAAACAACCTAGCAGGAATCTTCTTCTTCAAGGCTTGATCTGGATATGGAGCTGAATATTGGAGAGATTCTCAATCTAATCTTCAGCTGAATAAGGGATAGAAGAGGAGGTTTAGTGCTAAGAAACCAAAAAAATATGCTCGATCTAGTTTCCAACAATGGAGTAAAAGTGGATTGATGTTGTGAACCGCAAGATTTGTGAAAGCTTCTTCACACAATCAGAAATTCAACACCAAGCTAGGATTCTAAGTGTCAAGGATTTGTCCTGAATAACTCAATAACAAAAAAGAAGAAAAAACTCTTCCGCATTATATTTCTAGTTCAGATCTAATCCTCATTACAGTCTGGTTATGTCTCTTATATATGAAGAGCCATAAGTCTGAAGTTTACTAATTACACAAATGGCCCAAAGAACCAACAGATACCTAAGTTGGACTCCCAAAGAAAGTGTTAAATACTTAGGGAAATAAATAGAAAGAAAATGAATACTTATTAGCTTAATGTCTTCATAAGGGATAGGGTCTTCCCTTCCTTGCTTTCCTAACTTGACATGGATTATTTCCAAGCTGAATAACAAGTGGAATAAAGTCTAAATATACTAGATCTTCTTGCCTCAATACAACCCCTGTGGTAAACCTTATCGGACAAACTGATGTAGGAAAAAGAGTAAAATTCCTTCTAATGACTTAGGGGTGTCTTCACACTTGTTTGATGGTGAAGACACAATGTCCACGCTTCCCAAAGCTGGTTCAAGTCAAAGAGATTCGAACGTTATTAAGAAGCTCTCACAAGATCCAGATGGCCGGGTGAGCAGGAGCCTGATCCTTGGATGTCTTCTTCATACTTCACGGTTAGTCGGCTTCTGGAGATGGTCAGACATGGACTCCAATTAGGCTTAGGGTCTTGCTGTTGAGAGAATCCTATTGAGACTCAATCCCTTGTAAATGTGCGCTCTCGTCCTTCTTTTGTACGGGCCAGGGCTTGTGGCCCATCATCCCTTCCCTTTTCTAGAATTTTCTACCTCAAAACTAGCCCACCCCCTATATAGAAACGAAACAACCTAGCAGGAATCTTCTTCTTCAAGGCTTGATCTGGATATGGAGCTGAATATTGGAGAGATTCTCAATCTAATCTTCAGCTGAATAAGGGATAGAAGAGGAGGTTTAGTGCTAAGAAACCAAAAAAATATGCTCGATCTAGTTTCCAACAATGGAGTAAAAGTGGATTGATGTTGTGAACCGCAAGATTTGTGAAAGCTTCTTCACACAACCAGAAATTCAACACCAAGCTAGGATTCTAAGTGTCAAGGGTTTTGTCCTGAATAACTCAATAACAAGAAAGAAGAAAAAACTCTTCCGCATTATATTTCTAGTTCAGATCTAATCCTCAGTACAGTCTGGTTATGTCTCTTATATATGAAGAGCCATAAGTCTGAAGTTTACTAATTACACAAATGGCCCAAAGAACCAATAGATACCTAAGTTGGACTCCCAAAGAAAGTGTTAAATACTTAGGGAAATAAATAGAGAGAAAATGAAGACTTATTAGCTTAATGTCTTCATAAGGGATAGGGTCTTCCCTTCCTTGCTTACCTAACTTGACATGGATTATTTCCAAGCTGAATAACAAGTGGAATAAAGTGTAAATATACTAGATCTTCTTGCCTCAATACTACCCCTCTGGTAAACCTTATCGGAAAAACCGATGTAGGAAAAAGAGTAAAATTCCTTTTAATGACTTAGGGGTGTCTTCACACTTGTGTGATGGTGAAGACACAATGTCCACGCTTCCCAAAGCTGGTTCAAGTCAAAGAGATTCGAAGGATTTTTAGAAGCTCTCACATGATCCAGATGGCCGGGTGAGCACGAGCTTGATCCTTGGATGTCTTCTTCATACTTCACGGTTAGTCGGCTTCTGGAGATGGTCAGACGTGGACTCTAATTAGGCTTAGGGTCTGGTTGTATAGAGAATCCTATTGATACCCAATCCCTTTTAAATGTGCGCTCCCGTCCTTCTTCTGTACGAGCCAGGGCTTGTGGCCCATCATCCCTTCCATTTTCTAGAATTTTCTACCTCAAAACTAGCCCACCCCCTATATAGAAACAAAACAACCTAGCAGGAAGCTTCTTCTTCAAGGCTTGATCTGGATATGTAGCTGAATATTGGAGAGATTCTCAAGCTAATCTTCAGCTGAATAAGGGATAGAAGAGGAGGTTTAGTGCTAAGAAACCAAAAAAATTTGCTCGATCTAGTTTCCAACAATGGAGTAAAGGTGGATTGATGTTGTGAACCACATGATTTGTGAATGCTTCTTGATACAACATGAAATTCAACACCAAACTAGGATTCTAGGTGTCAAGGGTTTTGTCCCGACTAACTCAATAACAAGAAAGAAGAAAAAACTCTTCCGCATTTTATTTCTAGTCCAGATCTAATCCTTATTAATGTCTGGTTATGTCACTTATATATGAAGAGCCATAAGTCTGAAGTTTACTTATTACATAAATGGCCCAAAAAACCAACATATACCTAAGTTGGACTCCCAAAGAAAGTATTAAATACTTAGGGAAATAAATAAAAAGAAAATGAAGACTTATTAGCTGAATGTATTCATAAGGGATAGGGTCTTCTCTTCCTTGTTTTCCTAACTTGGCATGGATTATTTCCAAGCTAAATAACAAGTGGAATAAAGTGTAAATATACTAGATCTTCTTGCCTCAATACAACCCCTGTGGTAAACCTTATCGGACAAACCGATGTACGAAAAAGAGTAAAATTCCTTCTAATGACTTAGGGGTGTCTTCACACTTGTGTGATAGTGAAGACATAATGTCCATGCTTCCCAAAGCTGGTTCAAGGCAAAGAGATCCGAAGGTTGTTTAGAAGCTCTCACATGATCCAGATGGCCGGGTGAGCATGAGCTTGATCCTTGGATGTCTTCTTCATATTTCACGGTTAGTCGGCTTCGGGAGATGGTCAGACGTGGACTCCAATTAGGCTTAGGGTCTTGCTGTAGAGAGAATCCTATTAAGACCCAATCCCTTGTAAATGTGCGCAATCGTCCTTCTTTTGTACGGGCTAGGGCTTGTGGCCCATCATCCCTTCCCTTTTCTAGAATTTTCTTCCTCAAAACTAGCCCACCCCTTATATAGAAAAGAAAGAACCTAGCAGGAAGCTTCTTCTTCAAGGCTTGATCTGGATATGGAGCTGAATATTGGAGAGATTCTCAATCTAATCTTCAGCTGAATAAGGGATAGAAGAGGAGGTTTAGTGCTAAGAAACCAAAAAAATATGCTCGATCTAGTTTCCAACAATGGAGTAAAAATGGATTGATGTTGTGAACCGCAAGATTTGTGAAAGCTTCTTCACACAACCAGAAATTCAACACCAAGCTAGGATTCTAAGTATCAAGGGTTTTGTCCTGAATAACTCAATAACAAGAAAGAAGAAAAAACACTTCCGCATTATATTTCTAGTTCAGATCTAATCCTCATTACAGTCTGGTTATGTCTCTTATATATGAAGAGCCATAAGTCTGAAGTTTACTAATTACACAAATGGCCCAAAGAACCAACATATACCTAAGTTGGACTCCCAAAGAAAGTATTAAATACTTAGGGAAATAAATAGAAAGAAAGTGAAGACTTATTAGCTGAATGTCTTCATAAGGGATAGGGTTTTCCCTTCCTTGCTTTCCTAACTTGGCATGGATTATTTCCAAGCTGAATAACAAGTGGAATAAAGTGTAAATATACTAGATCTTCTTGCCTCAATACAACCCCTCTGGTAAACCTTATCGGACAAACCAATGTAGGAAAAAGAGTAAAATTCCTTCTTATGACTTAGGGGTGTCTTCACACTTGTGTGATGGTGAAGACACAATGTCCATGCTTCCCAAAGCTGGTTCAAGTCAAAGAGATTCGAAGGTTGTTTAGAAGCTCTCACATGATCCGGATGGCTGGGTGAGCACGAGCTTGATCCTTGGATGTCTACTTCATACTTCACGGTTAGTCGGCTTCTGGAGATGGTCAGACGTGGAATCCAATTAGGCTTAGGGTCTAGTTGTATAGAGAATCCTATTGATACCCAAGCCCTTGTAAATGTGCGCTCCCGTCCTTCTTTTGTACGGGCCAGGGCTTGTGGCCAATCATCCCTTCCCTTTTCTAGAATTTTCTTCCTCAAAACTAGCCCACACCCTATATAGAAACGAAACAACTTAGCATGAAGCTTCTTCTTCAAGGCATGATCTGGATATGGAGTTGAATATTGGAGAGATTCTCAATCTAATCTTCACCTGAATAAGGGATAGAAGAGGAGGTTTAGTGCTAAGAAACCAAAAAAATATGCTCGATCTAGTTTCCAACAATGGAGTAAAGGTGGATTGATGTTGTGAACCACAGGATTTGTGAAAGCTTCTTGATACAACCATAAATTCAACACCAAACTAGGATTCTAGGTGTCAAGGGTTTTGTCCCGAATAACTCAATAACAAGAAGAAGAAAAAACTCTTCCACATTTTATTTCTAGTTCAGATCTAATCCTCATTACAGTCTGGTTATGTCCCTTATATATAAAGACCAATAAGTCTGAAGTTTACTTATTACACAAATGGCCCAAAGAACCAACATATTCCTAAGTTGGACTCCCAAAGAAAGTATTAAAAACTTAGGGAAATAAATAGAAAGAAAGTGAAGACATTAACTGAATGTCTTCATAAGGGATAGGGTTTTCCCTTCCTTGCTTTCCTAACTTGGCATGGATTATTTCCAAGCTGAATAACAAGTGGAATAAAGTGTAAATATACTAGATCTTCTTGCCTCAATACAACACCTCTGGTAAACCTTATCGGACAAACCGATGTAGGAAAAAGAGTAAAATTCCTTCTTATGACTTAGGGGTGTCTTCACACTTGTGTGATGGTGAAGACACAATGTCCATGCTTCCTAAAGCTAGTTCAAGTCAAAGAGATTCGAAGGTTGTTTAGAAGCTCTCACATGATCCAGATGGCCGGGTGAGCACGAGCTTGATCCTTGGATGTCTTCTTCATACTTCACGGTTAGTCGGCTTCTGGAGATGGTCAGACGTGGACTCCAATTAGGCTTAGGGTCTGGCTGTATAGAGAATCCTATTGATACCCAAGCCCTTGTAAATGTGTGCTCCCGTCTTTCTTTTGTACGGGCCAGGGCTTGTGGCCCATCATCCCTTCCCTTTTCTAGAATTTTCTTCCTCAAAACTAGCCCACCCCCTATATAGAAACAAAACAACCTAGCAGGAAGCTTCTTCTTCAAGGCTTGATCTGGATATGTAGCTGAATATTGGAGAGATTCTCAATCTAATCTTCAGCTGAATAAGGGATAGAAAAGGAGGTTTAGTGCTAAGAAACCAAAAAAATATGCTCGATCTAGTTTCCAACAATGGAGTAAAGGTGGATTGATGTTGTAAACCACAGGATTTGTGAAAGCTTCTTGATACAACCAGAAATTCAACACCAAACTAGGATTCTAGGTGTCAAGAGTTTTGTCCCGAATAACTCAATAACAAGAAAGAAGAAAAAACTCTTCCGCATTTTATTTCTAGTTCATATCTAATCCTCATTACAGTCTGGTTATGTCCCTTATATATGAAGAGCCATAAGTCTGAAGTTTACTTATTACAAAAATGGCCCAAAGAACCAACATATACCTAAGTTGGACTCCCAAAGAAAGTATTAAATACTTGGGGAAATAAATAGAAAGAAAATAAAGACTTATTAGCTGAATGTCTTCATAAGGGATAGGGTCTTCCCTTCCTTGCTTTCCTAACTTGGCATGGATTATTTCCAAGCTGGATAACAAGTGGAATAAAGTGTAAATATACTAGATCTTCTTGCCTCAATACAACCCCTCTGGTAAACCTTATCGGACAAACCGATGTAGGAAAAAGAGTAAAATTCCTTCTAATGACTTAGGGGTGTCTTCACACTTGTGTGATGGTGAAGACACAATGTCCATGCTTCCCAAAGCTGGTTCAAGTCAAAGAGATTCGAAGGTTGTTTAGAAGCTCTCACATGATCCGGATGGCTGGGTGAGCACGAGCTTGATCCTTGGATGTCTACTTCATACTTCACGGTTAGTCGGCTTCTGGAGATGGTCAGACGTGGAATCCAATTAGGCTTAGGGTCTAGTTGTATAGAGAATCCTATTGATACCCAAGCCCTTGTAAATGTGCGCTCCCGTCCTTCTTTTGTACGGGCCAGGGCTTGTGGCCAATCATCCCTTCCCTTTTCTAGAATTTTCTTCCTCAAAACTAGCCCACACCCTATATAGAAACGAAACAACTTAGCATGAAGCTTCTTCTTCAAGGCATGATCTGGATATGGAGTTGAATATTGGAGAGATTCTCAATCTAATCTTCACCTGAATAAGGGATAGAAGAGGAGGTTTAGTGCTAAGAAACCAAAAAAATATGCTCGATCTAGTTTCCAACAATGGAGTAAAGGTGGATTGATGTTGTGAACCACAGGATTTGTGAAAGCTTCTTGATACAACCAGAAATTCAACACCAAACTAGGATTCTAGGCGCCAAGGGTTTTGTCCCGAATAACTCAATAACAAGAAAGAAGAAAAAACTCTTCCGCATTTTATTTCTAGTTCATATCTAATCCTCATTACAGTCTGGTTATGTCCCTTATATATGAAGAGCCATAAGTCTGAAGCTTACTTATTACACAAATGGCCCAAAGAAACAACATATACCTAAGTTGGACTCCCAAAGAAAGTATTTAATACTTAGGGAAATAAATAGAAAGAAAATGAAGACTTATTAGCTGAATGTCTTCATAAGGGATAGGGTCTTCCCTTCCTTGCTTTCCTAACTTGGCATGGATTATTTCCAAGCTGAATAACAAGTGGAATAAAGTGTAAATATACTAGATCTTCTTGCCTCAATACAACCCCTCTGGTAAACCTTATCGGACAAACCGATGTAGGAAAAAGAGTAAAATTCCTTCTAATGACTTAGGGGTGTCTTCACACTTGTGTGATGGTGAAGACACAATGTCCATGCTTCCCAAAGCTGGTTCAAGTCAAAGAGATTCGAAGGTTGTTTAGAAGCTCTCACATGATCCGGATGGCTGGGTGAGCACGAGCTTGATCCTTGGATGTCTTCTTCATACTTCACGGTTAGTCGGCTTCTAGAGATGGTCAGACGTGGAATCCAATTAGACTTAGGGTCTGGTTGTATAGAGAATCCTATTGATACCCAAGCCCTTGTAAATGTGCGCTCCCGTCCTTCTTTTGTACGGGCCAGGGCTTGTGGCCAATCATCCCTTCCCTTTTCTAGAATTTTCTTCCTCAAAACTAGCCCACACCCTATATAGAAACGAAACAACTTAGCATGAAGCTTCTTCTTCAAGGCATGATCTGGATATGGAGTTGAATATTGGAGAGATTCTCAATCTAATCTTCAGCTGAATAAGGGATAGAAGAGGAGGTTTAGTGCTAAGAAACCAAAAAAATATGCTCGATCTAGTTTCCAACAATGGAGTAAAAATGGATTGATGTTGTGAACCGCAAGATTTGTGAAAGCTTCTTCACACAACCAGAAATTCAACACCAAGCTAGGATTCTAAGTATCAAGGGTTTTGTCCTGAATAACTCAATAACAAGAAAGAAGAAAAAACACTTCCGCATTATATTTCTAGTTCATATCTAATCCTCATTACAGTCTGGTTATGTCCCTTATATATGAAGAGCCATAAGTCTGAAGCTTACTTATTACACAAATGGCCCAAAGAAACAACATATACCTAAGTTGGACTCCCAAAGGAAGTATTTAATACTTATTGAAATAAATAGAAAGAAAATGAAGACTTATTAGCTGAATGTCTTCATAAGGGATAGGGTCTTCCCTTCCTTGCTTTCGTAACTTGGCATGGATTATTTCCAAGCTGAATAACATGTGGAATAAAGTGTAAATATAGTAGATCTTCTTGCCTCAATACAACCCCTCTGGTAAACCTTATCGGACAAACCGATGTAGGAAAAAGAGTAAAATTCCTTCTTATGACTTAGGGGTGTCTTCACACTTGTGTGATGGTGAAGACACAATGTCCATGCTTCCCAAAGCTGGTTCAAGTCAAAGAGATTCGAAGGTTGTTTAGAAGCTCTCACATGATCCGGATGGCTGGGTGAGCACGAGCTTGATCCTTGGATGTCTACTTCATACTTCACGGTTAGTCGGCTTCTGGAGATGGTCAGACGTGGAATCCAATTAGGCTTAGGGTCTAGTTGTATAGAGAATCCTATTGATACCCAAGCCCTTGTAAATGTGCGCTCCCGTCCTTCTTTTGTACGGGCCAGGGCTTGTGGCCAATCATCCCTTCCCTTTTCTAGAATTTTCTTCCTCAAAACTAGCCCACACCCTATATAGAAACGAAACAACTTAGCATGAAGCTTCTTCTTCAAGGCATGATCTGGATATGGAGTTGAATATTGGAGAGATTCTCAATCTAATCTTCACCTGAATAAGGGATAGAAGAGGAGGTTTAGTGCTAAGAAACCAAAAAAATATGCTCGATCTAGTTTCCAACAATGGAGTAAAGGTGGATTGATGTTGTGAACCACAGGATTTGTGAAAGCTTCTTGATACAACCATAAATTCAACACCAAACTAGGATTCTAGGTGTCAAGGGTTTTGTCCCGAATAACTCAATAACAAGAAAGAAGAAAAAACTCTTCCACATTTTATTTCTAGTTCAGATCTAATCCTCATTACAGTATGGTTATGTCCCTTATATATAAAGACCAATAAGTCTGAAGTTTACTTATTACACAAATGGCCCAAAGAACCAACATATTCCTAAGTTGGACTCCCAAAGAAAGTATTAAATACTTAGGGAAATAAATAGAAAGAAAGTGAAGACATTAACTGAATGTCTTAATAAGGGATAGGGTTTTCCCTTCCTTGCTTTCCTAACTTGGCATGGATTATTTCCAAGCTGAATAACAAGTGGAATAAAGTGTAAATATACTAGATCTTCTTGCCTCAATACAACACCTCTGGTAAACCTTATCGGACAAACCGATGTAGGAAAAAGAGTAAAATTCCTTCTTATGACTTAGGGGTGTCTTCACACTTGTGTGATGGTGAAGACACAATGTCCATGCTTCCCAAAGCTGGTTCAAGTCAAAGAGATTCGAAGGTTGTTTAGAAGCTCTCACATGATCCAGATGGCCGGGTGAGCACGAGCTTGATCCTTGGATGTCTTCTTCATACTTCACGGTTAGTCGGCTTCTGGAGATGGTCAGACGTGGACTCCAATTAGGCTTAGGGTCTGGCTGTATAGAGAATCCTATTGATACCCAAGCCCTTGTAAATGTGCGCTCCCGTCTTTCTTTTGTACGGGCCAGGGCTTGTGGCCAATCATCCCTTCCCTTTTCTAGAATTTTCTTCCTCAAAACTAGCCCACCCCCTATATAGAAACAAAACAACCTAGCAGGAAGCTTCTTCTTCAAGGCATGATCTGGATATGGAGTTGAATATTGGAGAGATTCTCAATCTAATCTTCACCTGAATAAGGGATAGAAGAGGAGGTTTAGTGCTAAGAAACCAAAAAAATATGCTCGATCTAGTTTCCAACAATGGAGTAAAGGTGGATTGATGTTGTGAACCACAGGATTTGTGAAAGCTTCTTGATACAACCAGAAATTCAACACCAAACTAGGATTCTAGGTGTCAAGGGTTTTGTCCCGAATAACTCAATAACAAGAAAGAAGAAAAAACTCTTCCGCATTTTATTTCTAGTTCATATCTAATCCTCATTACAGTCTGGTATGTCCCTTATATATGAAGAGCCATAAGTCTGAAGTTTACTTATTACAAAAATGGCCCAAAGAACCAACATATACCTAAGTTGGACTCCCAAAAAAAGTATTAAATACTTGGGGAAATAAATAGAAAGAAAATAAAGACTTATTAGCTGAATGTCTTCATAAGGGATAGGGTCTTCCCTTCCTCGCTTTCTTAACTTGGCATGGATTATTTCCAAGCTGAATAACAAGTGGAATAAAGTGTAAATATACAAGATCTTCTTGCCTCAATACAACACCTCTGGTAAACCTTATCGGACAAACCGATGTAGGAAAATGAGTAAAATTCCTCCTTATGATTTAGGGGTGTCTTTACACTTGTGTGATGGTGAAGACATAATGTCCATGCTTCCCAAAGCTAGTTCAAGTCAAAGAGATTCGAAGGTTGTTTAGAAGCTCTCACATGATCCAGATGGCCGGGTGAGCACGAGCTTGATCCTTGGATGTCTTCTTCATACTTCACGGTTAGTCGGCTTCTAGAGATGGTCAGACGTGGACTCCAATTAGGCTTAGGGTCTGGCTGTATAGAGAATCCTAGTGATACCCAAGCCCTTGTAAATGTGCGCTCTCGTCCTTCTTTTGTACGGGTCAGGGCTTGTGGCCCATCATCCCTTCCTTTTTCTAGAATTTTCTTCCTCAAAACTAGCCCACCCCCTATATAGAAACAAAACAACCTAGCAAGAAGCTTCTTCTTCAAGCCCTGATTTTGATATGGAGCTGAATATTGGAGAGATTCTCAATCTAATCTTCAGCTGAATAAGGGATAGAAGAGGAGGTTTAGTGCTAAGAAACCAAAAAAATATGGTTATGTTGTGAACCACAGGATTTGTGAAAGCTTCTTGATACAACCAGAAATTCAACACCAAACTAGGATTCTAGGTGTCAAGGGTTTTGTCCCGAATAACTCAATAACAAGAAAGAAGAAAAAACTATTCCGCATTTTATTTCTAGTTCATATCTAATCCTCATTACACTCTGGTTATGTCCCTTATATATGAAGAGCCATAAGTCTGAAGCTTACTTATTACACAAATGGCCCAAAGAAACAACATATACCTAAGTTGGACTCCCAAAGAAAGTATTAAATACTTAGGGAAATAAATAGAAAGAAAATGAAGACTTATTAGTTGAATGTCTTCATAAGGGATAGGGTCTTCCCTTCCTTGCTTTCCTAACTTGGCATGGATTATTTCCAAGCTGAATAACAAGTGGAATAAAGTGTAAATATACTAGATCTTCTTGCCTCAATACAACACCTCTGGTAAACCTTATCGGACAAACCGATGTAGGAAAAAGAGTAAAATTCCTTCTAATGACTTAGGGGTGTCTTCACACTTGTGTGATGGTGAAGACACAATGTCCATGCTTCCCAAAGCTGGTTCAAGTCAAAGAGATTCGAAGGTTGTTTAGAAGCTCTCACATGATCCGGATGGCCGGGTGAGCATGAGCTTGATCCTTGGATGTCTTCTTCATACTTCACGGTTAGTCGGCTTCTGGAGATGGTTAGACGTGGACTCCAATTACGCTTAGGGTCTGGCTGTATAGAGAATCCTATTGATACCCAAGCCCTTGTAAATGTGTGCTCCCGTCCGTCTTTTGTACGGGCCAGGGCTTGTGGCCCATCATCCCTTCCCTTTTCTAGAATTTTCTTCCTCAAAACTAGCCCACCCCCTATATAGAAACAAAACAACCTAGCAAGAAGCTTCTTCTTCAAGGCTTGATTTGGATATGGAGCTGAATATTGGAGAGATTCTCAATCTAATCTTCAGCTGAATAAGGGATAGAAGAGGAGGTTTAGTGCTAAGAAACCAAAAAAATATGGTTATGTTGTGAACCACAGGATTTGTGAAAGCTTCTTGATACACCCAGAAATTCAACACCAAACTAGGATTCTAGGTGTCAAGGGTTTTGTCCCGAATAACTCAATAACAAGAAAGAAGAAAAAACTATTCCGCATTTTATTTCTAGTTCATATCTAATCCTCATTACAGTCTGGTTATGTCCCTTATATATGAAGAGCCATAAGTCTGAAGCTACTTATTACACAAATGGCCCAAAGAAACAACATATACCTAAGTTGGACTCCCAAAGAAAGTATTTAATACTTAGGGAAATAAATAGAAAGAAAATGAAGACTTATTAGCTGAATGTCTTCATAAGGGATAGGGTCTTCCCTTCCTTGCTTTCCTAACTTGGCATGGATTATTTCCAAGCTGAATAACAAGTGGAATAAAGTGTAAATATACTAGATCTTCTTGCCTCAATACAACCCCTCTGGTAAACCTTATCGGACAAACCGATGTAGGAAAAAGAGTAAAATTCCTTCTAATGACTTAGTGGTGTCTTCACACTTGTGTGATGGTGAAGACACAATGTCCATGCTTCCCAAAGCTGGTTCAAGTCAAAGAGATTCGAAGGTTGTTTAGAAGCTCTCACATGATCCGGATGGCTGGGTGAGCACGAGCTTGATCCTTGGATGTCTACTTCATACTTCACGGTTAATCGGCTTCTGGAGATGGTCAGACGTGGAATCCAATTAGGCTTAGGGTCTAGTTGTATAGAGAATCCTATTGATACCCAAGCCCTTGTAAATGTGCGCTCCCGTCCTTCTTTTGTACGGGCCAGGGCTTGTGGCCAATCATCCCTTCCCTTTTCTAGAATTTTCTTCCTCAAAACTAGCCCACACCCTATATAGAAACGAAACAACTTAGCATGAAGCTTCTTCTTCAAGGCATGATCTGGATATGGAGTTGAATATTGGAGAGATTCTCAATCTAATCTTCACCTGAATAAGGGATAGAAGAGGAGGTTTAGTGCTAAGAAACCAAAAAAATATGCTCGATCTAGTTTCCAACAATGGAGTAAAGGTGGATTGATGTTGTGAACCACAGGATTTGTGAAAGCTTCTTGATACAACCAGAAATTCAACACCAAACTAGGATTCTAGGTGCCAAGGGTTTTGTCCCGAATAACTCAATAACAAGAAAGAAGAAAAAACTATTCCGCATTTTATTTCTAGTTCATATCTAATCCTCATTACAGTCTGGTTATGTCCCTTATATATGAAGAGCCATAAGTCTGAAGCTTACTTATTACACAAATGGCCCAAAGAAACAACATATACCTAAGTTGGACTCCCAAAGAAAGTATTAAATACTTAGGGAAATAAATAGAAAGAAAATGAAGACTTATTAGCTGAATGTCTTCATAAGGGATAGGGTCTTCCCTTCCTTGCTTTCCCAACTTGGCATGGATTATTTCCAAGCTGAATAACAAGTGGAATAAAGTGTAAATATACTAGATCTTCTTGCCTCAATACAACCCCTCTGGTAAACCTTATCGGACAAACCGATGTAGGAAAAAGAGTAAAATTCCTTCTAATGACTTAGGGGTGTCTTCACACTTGTGTGATGGTGAAGACACAATGTCCATGCTTCCCAAAGCTGGTTCAAGTCAAAGAGATTCGAAGGTTGTTTAGAAGCTCTCACATGATCCGGATGGCTGGGTGAGCACGAGCTTGATCCTTGGATGTCTTCTTCATACTTCACGGTTAGTCGGCTTCTGGAGATGGTCAGACGTGGAATCCAATTAGGCTTAGGGTCTGGTTGTATAGAGAATCCTATTGATACCCAAGCCCTTGTAAATGTGCGCTCCCGTCCTTCTTTTGTACGGGCCAGGGCTTGTGGCCAATCATCCCTTCCCTTTTCTAGAATTTTCTTCCTCAAAACTAGCCCACACCCTATATAGAAACGAAACAACTTAGCATGAAGCTTCTTCTTCAAGGCATGATCTGGATATGGAGTTGAATATTGGAGAGATTCTCAATCTAATCTTCACCGGAATAAGGGATAGAAGAGGAGGTTTAGTGCTAAGAAACCAAAAAAATATGCTCGATCTAGTTTCCAACAATGGAGTAAAGGTGGATTGATGTTGTTAACCACAGGATTTGTGAAAGCTTCTTGATACAACCAGAAATTCAACACCAAACTAGGATTCTAGGTGTCAAGGGTTTTGTCCCCAATAACTCAATAACAAGAAAGAAGAAAAAACTATTCCGCATTTTATTTCTAGTTCATATCTAATCCTCATTACACTCTGGTTATGTCCCTTATATATGAAGAGCCATAAGTCTGAAGCTTACTTATTACACAAATGGCCCAAAGAAACAACATATACCTAAGTTGGACTCCCAAAGAAAGTATTAAATACTTAGGGAAATAAATAGAAAGAAAATGAAGACTTATTAGTTGAATGTCTTCATAAGGGATAGGGTCTTCCCTTCCTTGCTTTCCTAACTTGGCATGGATTATTTCCAAGCTGAATAACAAGTGGAATAAAGTGTAAATATACTAGATCTTCTTGCCTCAATACAACCTAGCAGAAAGCTTCTTCTTCAAGGCTTGATCTGGATATGGAGCTGAATGTTGGAGAGATTCTCAATCTAATCTTCAGCTGAATAAGGGATAGAAGAGGAGGTTTAGTGCTAAGAAACCAAAAAAATATGCTCGATCTAGTTTCCAACAATGGAGTAAAGGTGGATTGATGTTGTGAACCACAGGATTTGTGAAAGCTTCTTGATACAACCAGAAATTCAACACCAAACTAGGATTCTAGGTGTCAAGGGTTTTGTCCCGAATAACTCAATAACAAGAAAGAAGAAAAAACTCTTCCGTATTTTATTTCTAGTTCATATCTAATCCTCATTACAGTCTGGTTATGTCCCTTATATATGAAGAGCCATAAGTCTGAAGTTTACTTATTATACAAATGGCCCAAAGAAACAACATATAGCTAAGTTGGACTCCCAAAGAAAGTATTAAATACTTAGGGAAATAAATAGAAAGAAAATGAAGACTTATTAGCTGAATGTCTTCATAAGGGATAGGGTCTTCCCTTCCTTGCTTTCCTAACTTGGCATGGATTATTTCCAAGCTGAATAACAAGTGGAATAAAGTGTAAATATACTAGATCTTCTTGCCTCAATACAACCCCTCTGGTAAACCTTATCGGCAAACCGATGTAGGAAAAAGAGTAAAATTCCTTCTAATGACTTAGGGGTGTCTTCACACTTGTGTGATGGTGAAGACACAATGTCCATGCTTCCCAAAGCTGGTTCAAGTCAAAGAGATTTGAAGGTTGTTTAGAAGCTCTCACATGATCCTGATGGCCGGGTGAGCACGAGCTTGATCCTTGGATGTCTTCTTCATACTTCACAGTTAGTCGGCTTCTGGAGATGGTCAGACGTGGACTCCAATTAGGATTAGGGTCTGGCTGTATAGAGAATCCTATTGATACCCAAGCCCTTGTAAATGTGCGCTCTCGTCCTTCTTTTGTACGGGCCAGGGCATGTGGCCCATCATCCCTTCCCTTTTCTAGAATTTTCTTCCTCAAAACTAGCCCACCCCCTATATAGAAATAAAACAACCTAGCAGAAAGCTTCTTCTGCAAGGCTTGATCTGGATATGGAGCTGAATGTTGGAGAGATTCTCAATCTAATCTTCAGCTGAATAAGGGATAGAAGAGGAGGTTGAGTGCTAAGAAACCAAAAAAAGATGCTCGATTTAGTTTCCAACAATGGAGTAAAGGTGGATTGATGTTGTGAACCACAGGATTTGTGAAAGCTTCTTGATACAACCAGAAATTCAACACCAAACTAGGATTCTAGGTGTCAAGGGTTTTGTCCCGAATAACTCAATAACAAGAAAGAAGAAAAAACTCTTCCGCATTTTATTTCTAGTTCATATCTAATCCTCATTATAGTCTGGTTATGTCCCTTATATATGAAGAGCCATAAGTCTGAAGTTTACTTATTACACAAATGGCCCAAAGAGCCAACATATACCTAAGTTGGACTCCCAAAGAAAGTATTAAATACTTAGGGAAATAAATAGAAAGAAAATGAAGACTTATTAGCTGAATGTCTTCATAAGGGATAGGGCCTTCCCTTCCTTGCTTTCCTAACTTGGCATGGATTATTTCCAAGCAGAATAACAAGTGGAATAAAATGTAAATATACTAGATCTTCTTGCCTCAATACAACCCCTCTGGTAAACCTTATCGGACAAACCGATGTAGGAAAAAGAGTAAAATTCCTTCTAATGACTTAGGGGTGTCTTCACACTTGTGTGATGGTGAAGACACAATGTCCATGCTTCCCAAAGCTGGTTCAAGTCAAAGAATTCGAAGGTTGTTTAGCTGAATAAAGGATAGAAGAGGAGGTTTAGTGCTAAGAAACCTAAAAAATATGCTCGATCTAGTTTCCAACAATGGAGTAAAGGTGGATTGATGTTGTGAACCACAGGATTTGTGAAAGCTTCTTGATACAACCAGAAATTCAACACCAAACTAGGATTCTAGGTGTCAAGGGTTTTGTGTCGAATAACTCAATAACAAGAAAGTATACCTAAGTTGGACTCCCAAAGAAAGTATTAAATACTTAGGGAAATAAATAGAAAGAAAATGAAGACTTATTAGCTGAATGTCTTCATAAGGGATAGGGTTTTCCCTTCCTTGCTTTCCTAACTTGGCATGGATTATTTCCAAGCTGAATAACAAGTGGAATAAAGTGTAAATATACTAGATCTTCTTGCCTCAATAAAACCCCTCTGGTAAACCTTATCGGACAAACCGATGTAGGAAAAAGAGTAAAATTCCTTCTAATGACTTAGGGGCGTCTTCACACTTGTGTGATGGTGAACACACAATGTCCATGCTTCCCAAAGCTGGATCAAGTCAAAGAGATTCGAAGGTTGTTTAGAAGCTCTCACATGATCCGGATTGTCGGGTGAGCACAAGCTTGATCCTTGGATGTCTTCTTCATACTTCACGGTTAGTCGGCTTCTGGAGATGGTCAGACGTGGACTCCAATTAGGCTTAGGGTCTGGCTGTATAGAGAATCCTATTGATACCCAATCCCTTGTAAATGTGCGCTCCCGTCCTTCTTTTGTACGGGCCAGGGCTTGTGGTCCATCATCCCATCCCTTTCTAGAATTTTCTTCCTCAAAACTAGCCCACCCCCTATATAGAAACAAAACAACCTAGCAGGAAGCTTCTTCTTCAAGGCTTGATCTGGATATGGAGCTGAATATTGGAGAGATTCTCAATCTAATCTTCAGCTGAATAAGGGATAGAAGAGGAGGTTTAGTGCTAAGAAACCAAAAAAATATGCTCGATCTAGTTTCCAACAATGGAGTATAGGTGGATTGATGTTGTGAACCACAGGATTTGTGAAAGCTTCTTGATACATCCAGAAATTCAACACCAAACTAGGATTCTAGGTGTCAATGGTTTTGTCCCGAATAACTCAATAACAAGAAAGAAGAAAAAACTCTTCCGCATTTTATTTCTAGTTCATATCTAATCCTCATTACAGTCTGGTTATGTCCCTTATATATGAAGAGCCATAAGTCTGAAGTTTACTTATTACACAAATGGCCCAAAGAAACAACATATAGCTAAGTTGGACTCCCAAAGAAAGTATTAAATACTTAGGGAAATAAATAGAAAGAAAATAAAGACTTATTAGCTGAATGTCTTCATAAGGGATAGGGTCTTCCTTTCCTTGCTTTCCTAAGTTGGCATGGATTATTTCCAAGCTGAATAACAAGTGGAATAAAGTGTAAATATACTAGATCTTCTTGCCTCAATACAACCCCTCTGGTAAACCTTATCGGACAAACCGATGTAGGAAAAAGAGTAAAATTCCTTCTAACGACTTAGGGGTGTCTTCACACTTGTGTGATGGTGAAGACACAATGTCCATGCTTCCCAAAGCTGGTTCAAGTCAAAGAGATTCGAAGGTTGTTTAGAATCTCTCACATGATCCGGATTGTCGGGTGAGCACGAGCTTGATCCTTGGATGTCTTCTTCATACTTCACGGTTAGTCGGCTTCTGGAGATGGTCAGACGTGGACTCCAATTAGGCTTAGGGTCTGGCTGTATAGAGAATCCTATTGATACCCAATCCCTTGTAAATGTGCGCTCCCGTCCTTCTTTTGTACGGGCCAGGGCTTGTGGCCCATCATCCCATCCCTTTCTAGAATTTTCTTCCTCAAAATTAGTCCACCCCCTATATAGAAATAAAACAACCTAACAGGAAGCTTCTTCTTCAAGGCTTGATCTGGATATGGAGCTGAATATTGGGGAGATTCTCAATCTAATCTTCAGCTGAATAAGGGATAGAAGAGGAGGTTTAGTGCTAAGAAACCAAAAAAATATGCTCGATCTAGTTTCCAACAATGGAGTAAAGGTGGATTGATGTTGTGAACCACAGGATTTGTGAAAGCTTCTTGATACAACCAGAAATTCAACACCAAACTAGGATTCTAGGTGTCAAGGGTTTTGTCACGAATAACTCAATAACAAGAAAGAAGAAAAAACTCTTCCGCATTTTATTTCTAGTTTAGATCTAATCCTCATTACAGTCTGGTTATGTCCCTTATATATGAAGAGCCATAAGTCTGAAGTTTACTTATTACACAAATGGCCCAAAGAGCCAACATATACCTAAGTTGGACTCCCAAAGAAAGTATTAAATACTTAGGGAAATAAATAGAAAGAAAATGAAGACTTATTAGCTGAATGTCTTCATAAGGGATAGGGTCTTCCCTTCCTTGCTTTCCTAACTTGGCATGGATTATTTCCAAGCTGAATAACATGTGGAATAAAGTGTAAATATAGTAGATCTTCTTGCCTCAATACAACCCCTCTGGTAAACCTTATCGGACAAACCGATGTAGGAAAAAGAGTAAAATTCCTTCTAATGACTTAGGGGTGTCTTCACACTTGTGTGATGGTGAAGACACAATGTCCATGCTTCCCAAAGCTGGTTCAAGTCAAAGAGATTCGAAGGTTGTTTAAAAGCTCTCACATGATCCAGATGGTCGGGTGAGCACGAGCTTGATCCTTGGATGTCTTCTTCATACTTCACGGTTAGTCGGCTTCTGGAGATGGTCAGACGTGGACTCCAATTAGGCTTAGGGTCTGGCTGTATAGAGAATCCTATTGATACCCAATCCCTTGTAAATGTGCACTCCCGTCCTTCTTTTGTACGGGCCAGGGCTTGTGGCCCATCATCCCATCCCTTTCTAGAATTTTCTTCCTCAAAATTAGCCCACCCCCTATATAAAAATAAAACAACCTAGCAGGAAGCTTCTTCTTCAAGGCTTGATCTGGATATGGAGCTGAATATTGGAGAGATTCTCAATCTAATCTTCAGCTGAATAAGGGATAGAAGAGGAGGTTTAGTGCTAAGAAACCAAAAAAATATGCTCAATCTAGTTTCCAACAATGGAGTAAAGGTGGATTGATGTTGTGAACCACAGGATTTGTGAAAGCTTCTTGATACAACCAGAAATTCAACACCAAACTAGGATTCTAGGTGTCAAGGGTTTTGTCCCGAATAACTCAATAACAAGAAAGAAGAAAAAACTCTTCCGCATTTTATTTCTAGTTCATATCTAATCCTCATTACAGTCTGGTTATGTCCCTTATATATGAAGAGCCATAAGTCTGAAGTTTACTTATTACACAAATGGCCCAAAGAAACAACATATACCTAAGTTGGACTCCCAAAGAAAGTATTTAATACTTAGGGAAATAAATAGAAAGAAAATGAAGACTTATTAGCTGAATGTCTTCATAAGGGATAGGGCCTTCCCTTCCTTGCTTTCCTAACTTGGCATGGATTATTTCCAAGCTGAATAACAAGTGGAATAAAGTGTAAATATACTAGATCTTCTTGCCTCAATACAACCCCTCTGGTAAACCTTATCGGACAAACCGATGTAGGAAAAAGAGTAAAATTCCTTCTAACGACTTAGGGGTGTCTTCACACTTGTGTGATGGTGAAGATACAATGTCCATGTTTCCCAAAGCTGGTTTAAGTCAAAGAGATTCGAAGGTTGTTTAGAAGCTCTCACATGATCCGGATTGTCGGGTGAGCACGAGCTTGATCCTTGGATGTCTTCTTCATACTTCACGGTTAGTCGGCTTCTGGAGATGGTCAGACGTGGACCCCAATTAGGCTTAGGGTCTGGCTGTATAGAGAATCCTATTGATACCCAATCCCTTGTAAATGTGCGCTCCCGTCCTTCTTTTGTACGGGCCAGGGCTTGTGGCCCATCATCCCATCCCTTTCTAGAATTTTCTTCCTCAAAATTAGCCCACCCCCTATATAGAAATAAAACAACCTAGCAGGAAGCTTCTTCTTCAAGGCTTGATCTGGATATGGAGCTGAATATTGGAGAGATTCTCAATCTAATCTTCAGCTGAATAAGGGATAGAAGAGGAGGTTTAGTGCTAAGAAACCAAAAAAATATGCTCGATCTAGTTTCCAACAATGGAGTAAAGGTGGATTGATGTTGTGAACCACAGGATTTGTGAAAGCTTCTTGATACAACCAGAAATTCAACACCAAACTAGGATTCTAGGTGTCAAGGGTTTTGTCCCGAATAACTCAATAACAAGAAAGAAGAAAAAACTCTTCCGCATTTTATTTCTAGTTCAGATCTAATCCTCATTATGGTCTGGTTATGTCCCTTATATATGAAGAGCCATAAGTCTGAAGTTTACTTATTACACAAATGGCCCAAAGAGCCAACATATACCTAAGTTGGACTCCCAAAGAAAGTATTAAATACTTAGGGAAATAAATAGAAAGAAAATGAAGACTTATTAGCTGAATGTCTTCATAAGGGATAGGGTCTTCCCTTCCTTGCTTTCGTAACTTGGCATGGATTATTTCCAAGCTGAATAACATGTGGAATAAAGTGTAAATATAGTAGATCTTCTTGCCTCAATACAACCCCTCTGGTAAACCTTATCGGACAAACCGATGTAGGAAAAAGAGTAAACTTCCTTCTAACGACTTAGGGGTGTCTTCACACTTGTGTGATGGTGAAGACACAATGTCCATGCTTCCCAAAGCTGGTTCAAGTCAAAGAGATTCGAAGGTTGTTTAGAAGCTCTCACATGATCCAGATGGTCGGGTGAGCACGAGCTTGATCCTTGGATGTCTTCTTCATACGTCACGGTTAGTCGGCTTCTGGAGATGGTTAGACGTAGACTCCAATTAGGCTTAGGGTCTGGCTGTATAGAGAATCCTATTGATACCCAATCGCTTGTAAATGTGCGCTCCCGTCCTTCTTTTGTATGGGCCAGGGCTTGTGGCCCATCATCCCATCCCTTTCTAGAATTTTCTTCCTCAAAACTAGCCCACCCCCTATATAGAAATAAAACAACCTAGCAGGAAGCTTCTTCTTCAAGGCTTGATCTGGATATAGAGCTGAATATTGGAGAGATTCTCAATCTAATCTTCAGCTGAATAAGGGATAGAAGAGGAGGTTTAGTGCTAAGAAACCAAAAAAATATGCTCGATCTAGTTTCCAACAATGGAGTAAAGGTGGATTGATGTTGTGAACCACAGGATTTGTGAAAGCTTCTTGATACAACCAGAAATTCAACACCAAACTAGGATTCTAGGTGTCAAGGGTTAGACCCGAATAACTCAATAACAAGAAAGAAGAAAAAACTCTTCCGCATTTTATTTCTAGTTCATATCTAATCCTCATTACAGTCTGGTTATGTCCCTTATATATGAAGAGCCATAAGTCTGAAGTTTACTTATTACACAAATGGCCCAAAGGGCCAACATATACCTAAGTAGGACTCCCAAAGAAAGTATTAAATACTTAGGGAAATAAATAGAAAGAAAATGAAGACTTATTAGCTGAATGTCTTCATAAGGGATAGGGTCTTCCCTTCCTTGCTTTCCTAACTTGGCATGGATTATTTCCAAGCTGAGTAACAAGTGGAATAAAGTGTAAATATACTAGATCTTCTTGCCTCAATACAACCCCTCTGGTAAACCTTATCGGACAAACCGATGTAGGAAAAAGAGTAAGATTCCTTCTAATGACTTAGGGGTGTCTTCACACTTGTGTGATGGTGAAGACACAATGTCCATGCTTCCCAAAGCTGGTTCAAATCAAAGAGATTCGAAGGTTGTTTAGAAGCTCTCACATGATCCAGATGGTCGGGTGAGCACGAGCTTGATCCTTGGATGTCTTCTTCATACTTCACGGTTAGTCGGCTTCTGGAGATGGTCAGACGTGGACTCCAATTAGGCTTAGGGTCTGGCTGTATAGAGAATCCTATTGATACCCAATCCCTTGTAAATGTGCGCTCCCGTCCTTCTTTTGTATGGGCCAGGGCTTGTGGCCCATCATCCCATCCCTTTCTAGAATTTTCTTCCTCAAAACTAGCCCACCCCCTATATAGAAATAAAACAACCTAGCAGGAAGCTTCTTCTTCAAGGCTTGATCTGGATATGGAGCTGAATATTGGAGGGATTCTCAATCTAATCTTCAGCTGAATAAGGGATAGAAGAGGAGGTTTAGTGCTAAGAAACCAAAAAAATATGCTGGATCTAGTTTCCAACAATGGAGTAAAGGTGGATTGATGTTGTGAACCACAGGATTTGTGAAAGCTTCTTGATACAACCAGAAATTCAACACCAAACTAGGATTCTAGGTGTCAAGGGTTTTGTCCCGAATAACTCAATAACAAGAAAGAAGAAAAAACTCTTCCGCATTTTATTTCTAGTTCATATCTAATCCTCATTACAGTCTGGTTATGTCTCTTATATATGAAGAGCCATAAGTCTGAAGTTTACTTATTACACAAATGGCCCAAAGAAACAACATATAGCTAAGTTGGACTCCCAAAGAAAGTATTAAATACTTAGGGAAATAAATAGAAAGAAAATGAAGACTTATTAGCTGAATGTCTTCATAAGGGATAGGGTCTTCCCTTCCTTGCTTTCGTAACTTGGCATGGATTATTTCCAAGCTGAATAACATGTGGAATAAAGTGTAAATATAGTAGATCTTCTTGCCTCAATACAACCCCTCTGGTAAACCTTATCGGACAAACCGATGTAGGAAAAAGAGTAAACTTCCTTCTAACGACTTAGGGGTGTCTTCACACTTGTGTGATGGTGAAGACACAATGTCCATGCTTCCCAAAGCTGGTTCAAGTCAAAGAGATTCGAAGGTTGTTTAGAAGCTCTCACATGATCCAGATGGTCGGGTGAGCACGAGCTTGATCCTTGGATGTCTTCTTCATACGTCACGGTTAGTCGGCTTCTGGAGATGGTTAGACGTAGACTCCAATTAGGCTTAGGGTCTGGCTGTATAGAGAATCCTATTGATACCCAATCGCTTGTAAATGTGCGCTCCCGTCCTTCTTTTGTATGGGCCAGGGCTTGTGGCCCATCATCCCATCCCTTTCTAGAATTTTCTTCCTCAAAACTAGCCCACCCCCTATATAGAAATAAAACAACCTAGCAGGAAGCTTCTTCTTCAAGGCTTGATCTGGATATGGAGCTGAATATTGGAGAGATTCTCAATCTAATCTTCAGCTGAATAAGGGATAGAAGAGGAGGTTTAGTGCTAAGAAACCAAAAAAATATGCTCGATCTAGTTTCCAACAATGGAGTAAAGGTGGATTGATGTTGTGAACCACAGGATTTGTGAAAGCTTCTTGATACAACCAGAAATTCAACACCAAACTAGGATTCTAGGTGTCAAGGGTTAGACCCGAATAACTCAATAACAAGAAAGAAGAAAAAACTCTTCCGCATTTTATTTCTAGTTCAGATCTAATCCTCATTATGGTCTGGTTATGTCCCTTATATATGAAGAGCCATAAGTCTGAAGTTTACTTATTACACAAATGGCCCAAAGAGCCAACATATACCTAAGTTGGACTCCCAAAGAAAGTATTAAATACTTAGGGAAATAAATAGAAAGAAAATGAAGACTTATTAGCTGAAAGTCTTCATAAGGGATAGGGCCTTCCCTTCCTTGCTTTCCTAACTTGGCATGGATTATTTCTAAGCTGAATAACAAGTGGAATAAAGTGTAAATATACTAGATCTTCTTGCCTCAATACAACCCCTCTGGTAAACCTTATCGGACAAACCGATGTAGGAAAAAGAGTAAAATTCCTTCTAACGACTTAGGGGTGTCTTCACACTTGTGTGATGGTGAAGACACAATGTCCATGCTTCCCAAAGCTGGTTCAAGTCAAAGAGATTCGAAGGTTGTTTAGAAGCTCTCACATGATCCGGATTGTCGGGTGAGCACGAGCTTGATCCTTGGATGTCTTCTTCATACTTCACGGTTAGTCGGCTTCTGGAGATGGTCAGACGTGGACTCCAATTAGGCTTAGGGTCTGGCTGTATAGAGAATCCTATTGATACCCAATCCCTTGTAAATGTGCGCTCCCGTCCTTCTTTTGTACGGGCCAGGGCTTGTGGCCCATCATCCCATCCCTTTCTAGAATTTTCTTCCTCAAAATTAGCCCACCCCCTATATAGAAATAAAACAACCTAGCAGGAAGCTTCTTCTTCAAGGCTTGATCTGGATATGGAGCTGAATATTGGAGAGATTCTCAATCTAATCTTCAGCTGAATAAGGGATAGAAGAGGAGGTTTAGTGCTAAGAAACCAAAAAAATATGCTCGATCTAGTTTCCAACAATGGAGTAAAGGTGGATTGATGTTGTGAACCACAGGATTTGTGAAAGCTTCTTGATACAACCAGAAATTCAACACCAAACTAGGATTCTAGGTGTCAAGGGTTTTGTCCCGAATAACTCAATAACAAGAAAGAAGAAAAAACTCTTCCGCATTTTATTTCTAGTTCAGATCTAATCCTCATTATAGTCTGGTTATGTCCCTTATATATGAAGAGCCATAAGTCTGAAGTTTACTTATTACACAAATGGCCCAAAGGGCCAACATATACCTAAGTAGGACTCCCAAAGAAAGTATTAAATACTTAGGGAAATAAATAGAAAGAAAATGAAGACTTATTAGCTGAATGTCTTCATAAGGGATAGGGTCTTCCCTTCCTTGCTTTCCTAACTTGGCATGGATTATTTCCAAGCTGAGTAACAAGTGGAATAAAGTGTAAATATACTAGATCTTCTTGCCTCAATACAACCCCTCTGGTAAACCTTATCGGACAAACCGATGTAGGAAAAAGAGTAAGATTCCTTCTAATGACTTAGGGGTGTCTTCACACTTGTGTGATGGTGAAGACACAATGTCCATGCTTCCCAAAGCTGGTTCAAATCAAAGAGATTCGAAGGTTGTTTAGAAGCTCTCACATGATCCAGATGGTCGGGTGAGCACGAGCTTGATCCTTGGATGTCTTCTTCATACTTCACGGTTAGTCGGCTTCTGGAGATGGTCAGACGTGGACTCCAATTAGGCTTAGGGTCTGGCTGTATAGAGAATCCTATTGATACCCAATCCCTTGTAAATGTGCGCTCCCGTCCTTCTTTTGTATGGGCCAGGGCTTGTGGCCCATCATCCCATCCCTTTCTAGAATTTTCTTCCTCAAAACTAGCCCACCCCCTATATAGAAATAAAACAACCTAGCAGGAAGCTTCTTCTTCAAGGCTTGATCTGGATATGGAGCTGAATATTGGAGGGATTCTCAATCTAATCTTCAGCTGAATAAGGGATAGAAGAGGAGGTTTAGTGCTAAGAAACCAAAAAAATATGCTGGATCTAGTTTCCAACAATGGAGTAAAGGTGGATTGATGTTGTGAACCACAGGATTTGTGAAAGCTTCTTGATACAACCAGAAATTCAACACCAAACTAGGATTCTAGGTGTCAAGGGTTTTGTCCCGAATAACTCAATAACAAGAAAGAAGAAAAAACTCTTCCGCATTTTATTTCTAGTTCATATCTAATCCTCATTACAGTCTGGTTATGTCTCTTATATATGAAGAGCCATAAGTCTGAAGTTTACTTATTACACAAATGGCCCAAAGAAACAACATATAGCTAAGTTGGACTCCCAAAGAAAGTATTAAATACTTAGGGAAATAAATAGAAAGAAAATAAAGACTTATTAGCTGAATGTCTTCATAAGGGATAGGGTCTTCCTTTCCTTGCTTTCCTAAGTTGGCATGGATTATTTCCAAGCTGAATAACAAGTGGAATAAAGTGTAAATATACTAGATCTTCTTGCCTCAATACAACCCCTCTGGTAAACCTTATCGGACAAACCGATGTAGGAAAAAGAGTAAAATTCCTTCTAATGACTTAGGGGTGTCTTCACACTTGTGTGATGGTGAAGACACAATGTCCATGCTTCCCAAAGCTGGTTCAAGACAAAGAGATTCGAAGGTTGTTTAGAAGCTCTCACATGATCCAGATGGCCGGGTGAGCACGAGCTTGATCCTTGGATGTCTTCTTCATACTTCACGGTTAGTCGGCTTCTATAGATGGTCAGATGTGGACTCCAATTAGGCATAGGGTCTGGCTGTATAGAGAATCCTATTGAGACCCAATACATTGTAAATGTGCGCTCTCGTCCTTCTTTTGTACGGGCCAGGGCTTGTGGCCCATCATCCCTTCCCTTTTCTAGAAATATCTTCCTCAAAACTAGCCCACCCCCTATATAAAAACGAAACAACCTAGCAGGAAACTTCTTTTTCAAGGCTTGATCTGGATATGGAGCTGAATATTGGAGAGATTCTCAATCTAATTTTTAGCTGAATAAGGGATAGAAGAGGAGGTTTAGTGCTAAGAAACCAAAAAAATATGCTCGATCTAGTTTCCAACAATGGAGTAAAGGTGGATTGATATTGTGAACCACAGGATTTGTGAAAGCTTCTTCACACAACCAGAAATTCAACACCAAACTAGGATTCTAGGTGTCAAGGGTTTTGTCCCGAATAACTCAATAACAAGAAAGAAGAAAAAACTCTTCCGCATTTTATTTCTAGTTTAGATCTAATCCTCATTACAGTCTGGTTATGTCCCTTATATATGAAGAGCCATAAGTCTGAAGTTTACTTATTACACAAATGGCCCAAAGAGCCAACATATACCTAAGTTGGACTCCCAAAGAAAGTATTAAATACTTAGGGAAATAAATAGAAAGAAAATGAAGACTTATTAACTGAATGTCTTCATAAGGGATAGGGTCTTCCCTTCCTTGCTTTCCTAACTTGGCATGGATTATTTCCAAGCTGAATAACAAGTGGAATAAAGTGTAAATATACTAGATCTTCTTGCCTCAATATAACCCCTCTGGTAAACCTTATCGGACAAACCGATGTAGGAAAAAGAGTAAAATTCCTTCTAATGACTTAGGGGTGTCTTCACACTTGTGTGATGGTGAAGACACAATGTCCATGCTTCCCAAAGCTGGTTCAAGTCAAAGAGATTCGAAGGTTGTTTAGAAGCTCTCACATGATCCGGATGGCCGGGTGACCACAAGCATGATCCTTGGATGTCTTCTTCATACTTCACGGTTAGTCGGCTTCTGGAGATGGTTAGACGTGGACTCCAATTAGGCTTAGGGTCTGGCTGTATAGAGAATCCTATTGATACCCAAGCCCTTGTAAATGTGCGCTCTCGTCCTTCTTTTGTACGGGCCAGGGCTTGTGGCCCATCATCCCTTCCCTTTTCTAGAATTTTCTTCCTCAAAACTAGCCCACCCCCTATATAGAAATAAAACAACCTAGCAGGAAGCTTCTTCTTCAAGGCTTGATCTGGATATGGAGCTGAATATTGGAGAGATTCTCAATCTAATCTTCAGCTGAATAAGGGATAGTATTGGAGGTTTAGTGCTAAGAAACCAAAAAAATATGCTCGATCTAGTTTCCAACAATGGAGTAAAGGTGGATTGATGTTGTGAACCACAGGATTTGTGAAAGCTTCTTGATACAACCAGAAATTCAACACCAAACTAGAATTCTAGGTGTCAAGGGTTTTGTCTCGAATAACTAAATAACAAGAAAGAAGAAAAAACTCTTCCGCATTTTATTTCTAGTTCAGATCTAATCCTTATTACAGTCTGGTTATGTCTCTTATATATGAAGAGCCATAAGTCTGAAGTTTACTTATTACACAAATGGCCCAAAGAGCCAACATATACCTAAGTTGGACTCCCAAAGAAAGTATTAAATACTTAGGGAAATAAATAGAAAGAAAATGAAGACTTATTAGCTGAATGTCTTCATAAGGGATAGGGTCTTCCCTTCCTTGCTTTCCTAACTTGGCATGGATTATTTCCAAGCTGAATAACAAGTGGAATAAAGTGTAAAAATATACTAGATCTTCTTGCCTCAATACAACCCCTCTGGTAAACCTTATCGGACAAACCGATGTAGGAAAAGGAGTAAAATTCCTTCTAATGACTTAGGGGTGTCTTCACACTTGTGTTATGGTGAAGACACAATGTCCATGCTTCCCAAAGCTGGTTCAAGGCAAAGAGATTCAAAGGTTGTTTAGAAGCTCTCACATGATCCAGATGGCCGGGTGAGCACGAGCTTGATCCTTGGATGTCTTCTTTATACTTCACGGTTAGTCGGCTTCTATAGATGGTCAGACGTGGACTCCAATTAGGCTTAGGGTCTGGCGGTATAGAGAATCCTATTGAGACCCAATCCATTGTAAATGTGCGCTCTCATCCTTCTTTTGTACGGGCCAGGGCTTGTGGCCCATCATCCCTTCCCTTTTCTAGAATTTTCTTCCTCAAAACTAGCCCACACCCTATATAGAAACAAAACAACCTAGCAGGAAGCTTCTTCTTCAAGGCTTGATCTGGATATGGAGCTGAATATTGGAGAGTTTCTCAATCTAATCTTCCGCTGAATAAGGGATAGTAGAGGAGGTTTAGTGCTAAGAAACCAAAAAAATATGCTCGATCTAGTTTCCAACAATGGAGTAAAGGTGGATTGATGTTGTGAACCACAAGATTTGTGAAAGCTTCTTGATACAACCAGGAATTCAACACCAAGCTAGGATTCTAGGTGTCAAGGGTTTTGTCCCGAATAACTCAATAACAAGAAAGAAGAAAAAACTCTTCCGCATTATATTTCTAGTACAGATCTAATCCTCATTACAGTCTGGTTATGTCTCTTATATATGAAGAACCATAAGTCTGAAGTTTACTTATTACACAAATGGCCCAAAGAACCAATATATACCTAAGTTGGACTCCCAAAGAAAGTATTAAATACTTAGGGAAATAAATAGAAAGAAAATGAAGACTTATTAGCTAAATGTCTTCATAAGGGATAGGGTCTTCCCTTGCTTGCTTTTCTAACTTGGCATGGATTATTTTCAAGCTTAATAACAAGTGGAATAAAGTGTAAATACACTAGATCTTCTTGCCTCAATACAACCCCTCTAGTAAACCTTATCGGACAAACCGATGTAGGAAAAAAAGTAAAATTCCTTCTAATGACTTAGGGGTGTCTTCACACTTGTGTGATGGTAAAGACACAATGTCCATGCTTCCCAAAGCTGGTTCAAATCAAAGAGATTCGAAGGTTGTTTAGAAGCTCTCACATGATCCAGATGGTCGGGTGAGCACGAGCTTGATCCTTGGATGTTTTCTTCATACTTCACGGTTAGTCGGCTTCTGGAGATGGTCAGACGTGGACTCCAATTAGGCTTAGGGTCTGGCTGTATAGAGAATCCTATTGATACCCAATCCATTGTAAATGTGCGCTCTCATCCTTCTTTTGTACGGGCCAGGGCTTGTGGCCCATCATCCCTTCCCTTTTCTAGAATTTTCTTCCTCAAAACTAGCCCACACCCTATATAGAAACAAAACAACCTAGCAGGAAGCTTCTTCTTCAAGGCTTGATCTGGATATGGAGCTGAATATTGGAGGGATTCTCAATCTAATCTTCAGCTGAATAAGGGATAGAAGAGGAGGTTTAGTGCTAAGAAACCAAAAAAATATGCTGGATCTAGTTTCCAACAATGGAGTAAAGGTGGATTGATGTTGTGAACCACAGGATTTGTGAAAGCTTCTTGATACAACCAGAAATTCAACACCAAACTAGGATTCTAGGTGTCAAGGGTTTTGTCCCGAATAACTCAATAACAAGAAAGAAGAAAAAACTCTTCCGCATTATATTTCTAGTACAGATCTAATCCTCATTACAGTCTGGTTATGTCTCTTATATATGAAGAGCCATAAGTCTGAAGTTTACTTATTACACAAATGGCCCAAAGAAACAACATATAGCTAAGTTGGACTCCCAAAGAAAGTATTAAATACTTATGGAAATAAATAGAAAGAAAATGAAAATTTATTAGCTGAATGTCTTCATAAGGGATAGGGTCTTCCCTTCCTTGCTTTCCTAACTTGGCATGGATTATTTCCAAGCTGAATAACAAGTGGAATAAAGTGTAAATATACTAGATCATCTTGCCTCAATACAACCCCTCTGGTAAACCTTATCGGACAAACCGATGTAGGAAAAAGAGTAAAATTCCTTCTAATGACTTAGGGGTGTCTTCACACTTGTGTTATGGTGAAGACACAATATCCATGCTTCCCAAAGCTGGTTCAAGGCAAAGAGATTCGAAGGTTGTTTAGAAGCTCTCACATGATCCAGATGGTCGGGTGAGCACGAGCTTGATCCTTGGATGTCTTCTTCATACTTCACGGTTAGTCGGCTTCTATAGATGGTCAGATGTGGACTCCAATTAGGCATAGGGTCTGGCTGTATAGAGAATCCTATTGAGACCCAATACATTGTAAATGTGCGCTCTCGTCCTTCTTTTGTACGGGCCAGGGCTTGTGGCCCATCATCCCTTCCCTTTTCTAGAAATATCTTCCTCAAAACTAGCCCACCCCCTATATAAAAACGAAACAACCTAGCAGGAAACTTCTTTTTCAAGGCTTGATCTGGATATGGAGCTGAATATTGGAGAGATTCTCAATCTAATTTTTAGCTGAATAAGGGATAGAAGAGGAGGTTTAGTGCTAAGAAACCAAAAAAATATGCTCGATCTAGTTTCCAACAATGGAGTAAAGGTGGATTGATATTGTGAACCACAGGATTTGTGAAAGCTTCTTCACACAACCAGAAATTCAACACCAAACTAGGATTCTAGGTGTCAAGGGTTTTGTCCCGAATAACTCAATAACAAGAAAGAAGAAAAAACTCTTCCGCATTTTATTTCTAGTTTAGATCTAATCCTCATTACAGTCTGTTTATGTCCCTTATATATGAAGAGCCATAAGTCTAAAGTTTACTTATTACACAAATGGCCCAAAGAGCCAACATATACCTAAGTTGGACTCCCAAAGAAAGTATTAAATACTTAGGGAAATAAATAGAAAGAAAATGAAGACTTATTAACTGAATGTCTTCATAAGGGATAGGGTCTTCCCTTCCTTGCTTTCCTAACTTGGCATGGATTATTTCCAAGCTGAATAACAAGTGGAATAAAGTGTAAATATACTAGATCTTCTTGCCTCAATATAACCCCTCTGGTAAACCTTATCGGACAAACCGATGTAGGAAAAAGAGTAAAATTCCTTCTAATGACTTAGGGGTGTCTTCACACTTGTGTGATGGTGAAGACACAATGTCCATGCTTCCCAAAGCTGGTTCAAGTCAAAGAGATTCGAAGGTTGTTTAGAAGCTCTCACATGATCCGGATGGCCGGGTGAGCACAAGCATGATCCTTGGATGTCTTCTTCATACTTCACGGTTAGTCGGCTTCTATAGATGGTCAGACGTGGACTCCAATTAGGCTTAGGGTCTGGCGGTATAGAGAATCCTATTGAGACCCAATCCATTGTAAATGTGCGCTCTCATCCTTCTTTTGTACGGGCCAGGGCTTGTGGCCCATCATCCCTTCCCTTTTCTAGAATTTTCTTCCTCAAAACTAGCCCACACCCTATATAGAAACAAAACAACCTAGCAGGAAGCTTCTTCTTCAAGGCTTGATCTGGATATGGAGCTGAATATTGGAGAGTTTCTCAATCTAATCTTCCGCTGAATAAGGGATAGTAGAGGAGGTTTAGTGCTAAGAAACCAAAAAAATATGCTCGATCTAGTTTCCAACAATGGAGTAAAGGTGGATTGATGTTGTGAACCACAAGATTTGTGAAAGCTTCTTGATACAACCAGGAATTCAACACCAAGCTAGGATTCTAGGTGTCAAGGGTTTTGTCCCGAATAACTCAATAACAAGAAAGAAGAAAAAACTCTTCCGCATTATATTTCTAGTACAGATCTAATCCTCATTACAGTCTGGTTATGTCTCTTATATATGAAGAACCATAAGTCTGAAGTTTACTTATTACACAAATGGCCCAAAGAACCAATATATACCTAAGTTGGACTCCCAAAGAAAGTATTAAATACTTAGGGAAATAAATAGAAAGAAAATGAAGACTTATTAGCTAAATGTCTTCATAAGGGATAGGGTCTTCCCTTGCTTGCTTTTCTAACTTGGCATGGATTATTTTCAAGCTTAATAACAAGTGGAATAAAGTGTAAATACACTAGATCTTCTTGCCTCAATACAACCCCTCTAGTAAACCTTATCGGACAAACCGATGTAGGAAAAAAAGTAAAATTCCTTCTAATGACTTAGGGGTGTCTTCACACTTGTGTGATGGTAAAGACACAATGTCCATGCTTCCCAAAGCTGGTTCAAATCAAAGAGATTCGAAGGTTGTTTAGAAGCTCTCACATGATCCAGATGGTCGGGTGAGCACGAGCTTGATCCTTGGATGTCTTCTTCATACTTCACGGTTAGTCGGCTTCTGGAGATGGTCAGACGTGGACTCCAATTAGGCTTAGGGTCTGGCTGTATAGAGAATCCTATTGATACCCAATCCATTGTAAATGTGCGCTCTCATCCTTCTTTTGTACGGGCCAGGGCTTGTGGCCCATCATCCCTTCCCTTTTCTAGAATTTTCTTCCTCAAAACTAGCCCACACCCTATATAGAAACAAAACAACCTAGCAGGAAGCTTCTTCTTCAAGGCTTGATCTGGATATGGAGCTGAATATTGGAGGGATTCTCAATCTAATCTTCAGCTGAATAAGGGATAGAAGAGGAGGTTTAGTGCTAAGAAACCAAAAAAATATGCTGGATCTAGTTTCCA
Organism: Cardamine chenopodiifolia; assembly: GCA_963922655.1. Taxonomy (NCBI): domain Eukaryota; kingdom Viridiplantae; phylum Streptophyta; class Magnoliopsida; order Brassicales; family Brassicaceae; genus Cardamine; species Cardamine chenopodiifolia. Next base: position 6,663,870 of record OZ000486.1, on the reverse strand, counting down.
ACAATGGAGTAAAGGTGGATTGATGTTGTGAACCACAGGATTTGTGAAAGCTTCTTGATACAACCAGAAATTCAACACCAAACTAGGATTCTAGGTGTCAAGGGTTTTGTCCCGAATAACTCAATAACAAGAAAGAAGAAAAAACTCTTCCGCATTATATTTCTAGTACAGATCTAATCCTCATTACAGTCTGGTTATGTCTCTTATATATGAAGAGCCATAAGTCTGAAGTTTACTTATTACACAAATGGCCCAAAGAAACAACATATAGCTAAGTTGGACTCCCAAAGAAAGTATTAAATACTTAGGGAAATAAATAGAAAGAAAATCAAGACTTATTAGCTGAATGTCTTCATAAGGGATAGGGTCTTCCTTTCCTTGCTTTCCTAAGTTGGCATGGATTATTTCCAAGCTGAATAACAAGTGGAATAAAGTGTAAATATACTAGATCTTCTTGCCTCAATACAACCCCTCTGGTAAACCTTATCGGACAAACCGATGTAGGAAAAAGAGTAAAATTCCTTCTAATGACTTAGGGGTGTCTTCACACTTGTGTGATGGTGAAGACACAATGTCCATGCTTCCCAAAGCTGGTTCAAGACAAAGAGATTCGAAGGTTGTTTAGAAGCTCTCACATGATCCAGATGGCCGGGTGAGCACGAGCTTGATCCTTGGATGTCTTCTTCATACTTCACGGTTAGTCGGCTTCTATAGATGGTCAGATGTGGACTCCAATTAGGCATAGGGTCTGGCTGTATAGAGAATCCTATTGAGACCCAATACATTGTAAATGTGCGCTCTCGTCCTTCTTTTGTACGGGCCAGGGCTTGTGGCCCATCATCCCTTCCCTTTTCTAGAAATATCTTCCTCAAAACTAGCCCACCCCCTATATAAAAACGAAACAACCTAGCAGGAAACTTCTTTTTCAAGGCTTGATCTGGATATGGAGCTGAATATTGGAGAGATTCTCAATCTAATCTTTAGCTGAATAAGGGATAGTATTGGAGGTTTAGTGCTAAGAAACCAAAAAAATATGCTCGATCTAGTTTCCAACAATGGAGTAAAGGTGGATTGATGTTGTGAACCACAGGATTTTTGAAAGCTTCTTGATACAACCAGAAATTCAACACCAAACTAGAATTCTAGGTGTCAAGGGTTTTGTCTCGAATAACTAAATAACAAGAAAGAAGAAAAAACTCTTCCGCATTTTATTTCTAGTTCAGATCTAATCCTTATTACAGTCTGGTTATGTCTCTTATATATGAAGAGCCATAAGTCTGAAGTTTACTTATTACACAAATGGCCCAAAGAGCCAACATATACCTAAGTTGGACTCCCAAAGAAAGTATTAAATACTTAGGGAAATAAATAGAAAGAAAATGAAGACTTATTAGCTGAATGTCTTCATAAGGGATAGGGTCTTCCCTTCCTTGCTTTCCTAACTTGGCATGGATTATTTCCAAGCTGAATAACAAGTGGAATAAAGTGTAAAAATATACTAGATCTTCTTGCCTCAATACAACCCCTCTGGTAAACCTTATCGGACAAACCGATGTAGGAAAAGGAGTAAAATTCCTTCTAATGACTTAGGGGTGTCTTCACACTTGTGTTATGGTGAAGACACAATGTCCATGCTTCCCAAAGCTGGTTCAAGGCAAAGAGATTCGAAGGTTGTTTAGAAGCTCTCACATGATCCAGATGGCCGGGTGAGCACGAGCTTGATCCTTGGATGTCTTCTTTATACTTCACGGTTAGTCGGCTTCTATAGATGGTCAGACGTGGACTCCAATTAGGCTTAGGGTCTGGCGGTATAGAGAATCCTATTGAGACCCAATCCATTGTAAATGTGCGCTCTCATCCTTCTTTTGTACGGGCCAGGGCTTGTGGCCCATCATCCCTTCCCTTTTCTAGAATTTTCTTCCTCAAAACTAGCCCACACCCTATATAGAAACAAAACAACCTAGCAGGAAGCTTCTTCTTCAAGGCTTGATCTGGATATGGAGCTGAATATTGGAGAGTTTCTCAATCTAATCTTCCGCTGAATAAGGGATAGTAGAGGAGGTTTAGTGCTAAGAAACCAAAAAAATATGCTCTATCTAGTTTCCAACAATGGAGTAAAGGTGGATTGATGTTGTGAACCACAAGATTTGTGAAAGCTTCTTGATACAACCAGGAATTCAACACCAAGCTAGGATTCTAGGTGTCAAGGGTTTTGTCCCGAATAACTCAATAACAAGAAAGAAGAAAAAACTCTTCCGCATTATATTTCTAGTACAGATCTAATCCTCATTACAGTCTGGTTATGTCTCTTATATATGAAGAACCATAAGTCTGAAGTTTACTTATTACACAAATGGCCCAAAGAACCAATATATACCTAAGTTGGACTCCCAAAGAAAGTATTAAATACTTAGGGAAATAAATAGAAAGAAAATGAAGACTTATTAGCTAAATGTCTTCATAAGGGATAGGGTCTTCCCTTGCTTGCTTTTCTAACTTGGCATGGATTATTTTCAAGCTTAATAACAAGTGGAATAAAGTGTAAATACACTAGATCTTCTTGCCTCAATACAACCCCTCTAGTAAACCTTATCGGACAAACCGATGTAGGAAAAAAAGTAAAATTCCTTCTAATGAATTAGGGGTGTCTTCACACTTGTGTGATGGTGAAGACACAATGTCCATGCTTCCCAAAGCTGGTTCAAGGCAAAGAGATTCGAAGGTTGTTTAGAAGCTCTCACATGATCCAGATGGCCGGGTGAGCACGAGCTTGATCCTTGGATGTCTTCTTCATACTTCAAGGTTAGTCGGCTTCTGGAGATGGTCAGACGTGGACTCTAATTAGGCTTAGGGTCAGGCTGTATAGAGAATCCTATTGAGATCCCATCCCTTGTAAATGTGCGCTCTCGTCCTACTTTTGTATGGGCCAGGGCTTGTGGCCCATCATCCCTTCCCTTTTCTAGAACTTTCTTCATCAAAACTAGCCCACCCCCTATATAGAAACGAAACAAACTAGCAGGAAGCTTCTTCTTCAAGGCTTGATCTAGATATGGAGCTGAATATTGGAGAGATACTCAATTTAATCTTCAGCTGAATAAGGGAATGAAAAGGAGGTTTAGTGCTAAGAAACCCAAAAAACAAGCCCGATCTAGTTTCCAACAATGGAGTATAGGTGGATTGATGTTGTGAACCACAAGATTTGTGAAAGCTTCTTCACACAACCAGAAATTCAACACCAAACTAGGATTCTAGGTATCAAGGGTTTTGTCCCGAATAACTCAATAACAAGAAAGAAGAAAAAACTCTTCCGCATTTTATTTCTAGTTTAGATCTAATCCTCATTACAGTCTGGTTATGTCCCTTATATATGAAGAGCCATAAGTCTGAAGTTTACTTATTACACAAATGGCCCAAAGAACCAACATATACCTAAGTTGGACTCCCAAAGAAAGTATTAAATACTTAGGGAAATAAATAAAAAGAAAATGAAGACTTACTAGCTGAATGTCTTCATAAGGGATAGGGTCTTCCCTTCCTTGCTTTCCTAACTTGGCATGGATTATTTCCTACTGAAAAACAAGTGGAATAAAGTGTAGATATACTAGATCTTCTTGCCTCAATACAACCCCTCTGGTAAACCTTATCGGACAAACCGATGTAGGAAAAAGAGTAAAATTCCTTCTAATGACTTAGGGGTGTCTTCACACTTGTGTTATGGTGAAGACACAATGTTCATGCTTCCCAAAGCTGGTTCAAGGCAAAGAGATTCGAAGGTTGTTTAGAAGCTCTCACATAATCCAGATGGCTGGGTGAGCACGAGCTTGATCCTTGGATGTCTTCTTCATACTTCACGGTTAGTCGGCTTCTGGTGATGGTCAGATGTGGACTCCAATTAGGCTTAGGGTCTGGCTCTATAGAGAATCCTATTGAGACCCAATCCCTTGTAAATGTGCACTCTCGTCCTTTTTTTGTATGGGCCAGGGCTTGTGGCCCATCATCCCTTCCCTTTTCTAGAATATTCTTCCTTAAAACTAGCCCACCCCCTATATAGAAACGAAACAACTTAGCAGGAAGCTTCTTCTTCAAGGCTTGATCTAGATATGGTGCTGAATATTGGAGAGATTCTCAATTTAATCTTCAGCTGAATAAGGGATAGAAAAGGGGGTTTAGTGCTAAGAAACCCAAAAAACAAGCTCGATCTAGTTTCCAACAATGGAGTATAGGTGGATTGATGTTGTGAACCACAAGATTTGTGAAAGCTTCTTGATACAACCAGAAATTCATCACCAAGCTAGGATTCTAGGTGTCAAGGGTTTTGTCTCGAATAACTAAATAACAAGAAAGAAGAAAAAACTCTTCCGCATTTTATTTCTAGTTCAGATCTAATCCTTATTACAGTCTGGTTATGTCTCTTATATATGAAGAGCCATAAGTCTGAAGTTTACTTATTACACAAATGGCCCAAAGAGCCAACATATACCTAAGTTGGACTCCCAAAGAAAGTATTAAATACTTAGGGAAATAAATAGAAAGAAAATGAAGACTTATTAGCTGAATGTCTTCATAAGGGATAGGGTCTTCCCTTCCTTGCTTTCCTAACTTGGCATGGATTATTTCCAAGCTGAATAACAAGTGGAATAAAGTGTAAATATACTAGATCTTCTTGCCTCAATACAACCCCTCTGGTAAACCTTATCGGACAAACCGATGTAGGAAAAGGAGTAAAATTCCTTCTAATGACTTAGGGGTGTCTTCACACTTGTGTTATGGTGAAGACACAATGTCCATGCTTCCCAAAGCTGGTTCAAGGCAAAGAGATTCGAAGGTTGTTTAGAAGCTCTCACATGATCCAGATGGCCGGGTGAGCACGAGCTTGATCCTTGGATGTCTTCTTTATACTTCACGGTTAGTCGGCTTCTATAGATGGTCAGACGTGGACTCCAATTAGGCTTAGGGTCTGGCGGTATAGAGAATCCTATTGAGACCCAATCCATTGTAAATGTGCGCTCTCATCCTTCTTTTGTACGGGCCAGGGCTTGTGGCCCATCATCCCTTCCCTTTTCTAGAATTTTCTTCCTCAAAACTAGCCCACACCCTATATAGAAACAAAACAACCTAGCAGGAAGCTTCTTCTTCAAGGCTTGATCTGGATATGGAGCTGAATATTGGAGAGTTTCTCAATCTAATCTTCCGCTGAATAAGGGATAGTAGAGGAGGTTTAGTGCTAAGAAACCAAAAAAATATGCTCGATCTAGTTTCCAACAATGGAGTAAAGGTGGATTGATGTTGTGAACCACAAGATTTGTGAAAGCTTCTTGATACAACCAGGAATTCAACACCAAGCTAGGATTCTAGGTGTCAAGGGTTTTGTCCCGAATAACTCAATAACAAGAAAGAAGAAAAAACTCTTCCGCATTATATTTCTAGTACAGATCTAATCCTCATTACAGTCTGGTTATGTCTCTTATATATGAAGAACCATAAGTCTGAAGTTTACTTATTACACAAATGGCCCAAAGAACCAATATATACCTAAGTTGGACTCCCAAAGAAAGTATTAAATACTTAGGGAAATAAATAGAAAGAAAATGAAGACTTATTAGCTAAATGTCTTCATAAGGGATAGGGTCTTCCCTTGCTTGCTTTTCTAACTTGGCATGGATTATTTTCAAGCTTAATAACAAGTGGAATAAAGTGTAAATACACTAGATCTTCTTGCCTCAATACAACCCCTCTAGTAAACCTTATCGGACAAACCGATGTAGGAAAAAAAGTAAAATTCCTTCTAATGACTTAGGGGTGTCTTCACACTTGTGTGATGGTGAAGACACAATGTCCATGCTTCCCAAAGCTGGTTCAAGGCAAAGAGATTCGAAGGTTGTTTAGAAGCTCTCACATGATCCAGATGGCCGGGTGAGCACGAGCTTGATCCTTGGATGTCTTCTTCATACTTCAAGGTTAGTCGGCTTCTGGAGATGGTCAGACGTGGACTCTAATTAGGCTTAGGGTCAGGCTGTATAGAGAATCCTATTGAGACCCCATCCCTTGTAAATGTGCGCTCTCGTCCTACTTTTGTATGGGCCAGGGCTTGTGGCCCATCATCCCTTCCCTTTTCTAGAACTTTCTTCATCAAAACTAGCCCACCCCCTATATAGAAACGAAACAAACTAGCAGGAAGCTTCTTCTTCAAGGCTTGATCTAGATATGGAGCTGAATATTGGAGAGATACTCAATTTAATCTTCAGCTGAATAAGGGAATGAAAAGGAGGTTTAGTGCTAAGAAACCCAAAAAACAAGCCCGATCTAGTTTCCAACAATGGAGTATAGGTGGATTGATGTTGTGAACCACAAGATTTGTGAAAGCTTCTTCACACAACCAGAAATTCAACACCAAACTAGGATTCTAGGTATCAAGGGTTTTGTCCCGAATAACTCAATAACAAGAAAGAAGAAAAAACTCTTCCGCATTTTATTTCTAGTTTAGATCTAATCCTCATTACAGTCTGGTTATGTCCCTTATATATGAAGAGCCATAAGTCTGAAGTTTACTTATTACACAAATGGCCCAAAGAACCAACATATACCTAAGTTGGACTCCCAAAGAAAGTATTAAATACTTAGGGAAATAAATAAAAAGAAAATGAAGACTTATTAGCTGAATGTCTTCATAAGGGATAGGGTCTTCCCTTCCTTGCTTTCCTAACTTGGCATGGATTATTTCCTACTGAAAAACAAGTGGAATAAAGTGTAGATATACTAGATCTTCTTGCCTCAATACAACCCCTCTGGTAAACCTTATCGGACAAACCGATGTAGGAAAAAGAGTAAAATTCCTTCTAATGACTTAGGGGTGTCTTCACACTTGTGTTATGGTGAAGACACAATGTTCATGCTTCCCAAAGCTGGTTCAAGGCAAAGAGATTCGAAGGTTGTTTAGAAGCTCTCACATAATCCAGATGGCTGGGTGAGCACGAGCTTGATCCTTGGATGTCTTCTTCATACTTCACGGTTAGTCGGCTTCTGGTGATGGTCAGATGTGGACTCCAATTAGGCTTAGGGTCTGGCTCTATAGAGAATCCTATTGAGACCCAATCCCTTGTAAATGTGCACTCTCGTCCTTTTTTTGTACGGGCCAGGGCTTGTGGCCCATCATCCCTTCCCTTTTCTAGAATATTCTTCCTTAAAACTAGCCCACCCCCTATATAGAAACGAAACAACTTAGCAGGAAGCTTCTTCTTCAAGGCTTGATCTAGATATGGTGCTGAATATTGGAGAGATTCTCAATTTAATCTTCAGCTGAATAAGGGATAGAAAAGGGGGTTTAGTGCTAAGAAACCCAAAAAACAAGCTCGATCTAGTTTCCAACAATGGAGTATAGGTGGATTGATGTTGTGAACCACAAGATTTGTGAAAGCTTCTTGATACAACCAGAAATTCATCACCAAGCTAGGATTCTAGGTGTCAAGGGTTTTGTCTCGAATAACTCAATAACAAGACAGAAGAAAAAACTCTTCCGCATTATATTTCTTGTTCAGATCTAATCCTCATTACAGTCTGGTTATGTCCCTTATATATGAAGAGCCATAAGTCTGAAGTTTACTTATTACACAAATGGCCCAAAGAGCCAACATATACCTAAGTTGGACTCCCAAAGAAAGTATTAAATATTTAGGGAAGTAAATAGAAAGAAAATGAAGATTTAATTAGCTGTATGTCTTCATAAGGGATAGGGTCTTCCCTTCCTTGCCTTCCCAACTTGGCATGGATTATTTCCAAGCTGAATAACAAGTGGAATAAAGTGTAGATATACTAGATCTTCTTGCCTAATTACAACCCCTCTGGTAAACCTTATCGGACAAACCGATGTAGGAAATAGAGTAAAATTCCTTCTAATGACTTAGGGGTGTCTTCACACTTGTGTGATTGTGAAGACACAATGTCCATGCTTCCCAAAGCTGGTTCAAGTCAAAGAGATTCGAAGGTTGTTTAGAAGCTCTCACATGATCCAGATGGCCGGGTGATTACGAGCTTGATCCTTGGATGTCTTCTTCATACTTCACGGTTAGTCGGCTTCTGGAGATGGTCAGACGTGGACTCCAATTAGGCTTAGGGTCTGGCTGTATAGAGAATCCTATTGATACCCAATCCCTTGTAAATGTGCGCTCTCGTCCTTCTTTTGTACGGGCCAGGGCTTGTGGCCCATCATCCCATCCCTTTTCTAGAATTTTCTTCTTCAAAACTAGCCCACCCCCTATATAGAAATAAAACAACCTAGCAGGAAGCTTCTTCTTCAAGGCTTGATCTGGATATGGAGCTGAATATTGGAGAGATTCTCAATCTAATCTTCAGCTGAATAAGGGATAGAAGAGGAGGTTTAGTGCTAAGAAACCAAAAAAATATGCTCGATCTAGTTTCCAACAATGGAGTAATGGTGGATTGATGTTGTGAACCACAGGATTTGTGAAAGCTTCTTGATACAACCAGAAATTCAACACCAAACTAGGATTCTAAGTGTCAAGGGTTTTGTCTCGAATAACTCAATAACAAGAAAGAAGAAAAAACTCTTCCGCATTTTATTTCTAGTTCAGATCTAATCCTTATTACAGTCTGGTTATGTCTCTTATATATGAAGAGCCAGAAGTCTGAAGTTTACTTATTACACAAATGGCCCAAAGAACCAACATATACCTAAGTTGGACTCCCAAAGAAAGTATTAAATACTTAGGGAAATAAATAGAAAGAAAATGAAGACTTATTAACTGAATGTCTTCATAAGGGATAGGGTCTTCCCTTCCTTGCTTTCCTAACTTGGCATGGATTATTTCCTACTGAAAAACAAGTGGAATAAAGTGTAGATATACTAGATCTTCTTGCCTCAATACAACCCCTCTGGTAAACCTTATCGGACAAACCGATGTAGGAAAAAGAGTAAAATTCCTTCTAATGACTTAGGGGTGTTTTCACACTTGTGTTATGGTGAAGACACAATGTTCATGCTTCCCAAAGCTGGTTCAAGGCAAAGAGATTCGAAGGTTGTTTAGAAGCTCTCACATAATCCAGATGGCCGGGTGAGCACGAGCTTGATCCTTGGATGTCTTCTTTATACTTCACGGTTAGTCGGCTTCTGGTGATGGTCAGACGTGGACTCCAATTAGGCTTAGGGTCTGGCTCTATAGAGAATCCTATTGAGACCCAATCCCTTGTAAATGTGCACTCTCGTCCTTCTTTTGTACGGGCCAGGGCTTGTGGCCCATCATCCCTTCCCTTTTCTAGAATATTCTTCCTTAAAACTAGCCCACCCCCTATATAGAAACGAAACAACCTAGCAGGAAGCTTCTTCTTCAAGCCTTGATCTGGATATGGTGCTGAATATTGGAGAGATTCTCAATTTAATCTTCAGCTGAATAAGGGATAGAAAAGGAGGTTTAGTGCTAAGAAACCCAAAAAACAAGCTCGATCTAGTTTCCAACAATGGAGTATAGGTGGATTGATGTTGTGAACCACAAGATTTGTGAAAGCTTCTTGATACAACCAGAAATTCATCACCAAGCTAGGATTCTAGGTGTCAAGGGTTTTGTCCCGAATAACTCAATAACAAGACAGAAGAAAAAACTCTTCCGCATTATATTTCTTGTTCAGATCTAATCCTCATTACAGTCTGGTTATGTCCCTTATATATGAAGAGGCATAAGTCTGAAGTTTACTTATTACACAAATGGCCCAAAGAGCCAACATATACCTAAGTTGGACTCCCAAAGAAAGTATTAAATACTTAGGGAAATAAATAGAAAGAAAATGAAGACTTATTAGCTGAATGTCTTCATAAGGGATAGGGTCTTCCCTTCCTTGCTTTCCTAACTTGGCATGGATTATTTCCAAGCTGAATAACAAGTGGAATAAAGTGTAAATATACTAGATCTTCTTGCCTCAATACAATCCCTCTGGTAAACCTTATCGGACAAACCGATGTAGGAAAAAGAGTAAAATTCCTTCTAATGACTTAGGGGTGTCTTCACACTTGTGTTATGGTGAAGACACAATATCCATGCTTCCCAAAGCTGGTTCAAGGCAAAGAGATTCGAAGGTTGTTTAGAAGCTCTCACATGATCCAGATGGCCGGGTGAGCACGAGCTTGATCCTTGGATGTCTTCTTCATACTTCACGGTTAGTCGGCTTCTATAGATGGTCAGACGTGGACTCCAATTAGGCATAGGGTCTGGCTGTATAGAGAATCCTATTGAGACCCAATACATTGTAAATGTGCGCTCTCGTCCTTCTTTTGTACGGGCCAGGGCTTGTGGCCCATCATCCCTTCCCTTTTCTAGAAATATCTTCCTCAAAACTAGCCCACCCCCTATATAGAAACGAAACAACCTAGCAGGAAACTTCTTTTTCAAGGCTTGATCTGGATATGGAGCTGAAATATTGGAGAGATTCTCAATCTAATCTTTAGCTGAATAAGGGATAGAAGAGGAGGTTTAGTGCTAAGAAACCAAAAAAATATGCTCGATCTAGTTTCCAACAATGGAGTAAAGGTGGATTGATGTTGTGAACCACAGGATTTGTGAAAGCTTCTTCACACAACCAAAAATTCAACACCAAACTAGGATTCTAGGTGTCAAGGGTTTTGTCCCGAATAACTCAATAACAAGAAAGAAGAAAAAACTCTTCCGCATTTTATTTCTAGTTTAGATCTAATCCTCATTACAGTCTGGTTATGTCCCTTATATATGAAGAGCCATAAGTCTGAAGTTTACTTATTACACAAATGGCCCAAAGAGCCAATATATACCTAAGTTGGACTCCCAAAGAAAGTAATAAATACTTAGGGAAATAAATAGAGAGAAAATGAAGACTTATTAGCTGAATGTCTTTATAAGGGATAGGGTCTTCCCTTCCTTCCTTTCCTAACTTGGCATGGATTATTTCCAAGCTGGATAACAAGTGGAATAAAGTGTAAATATACTAGATCTTCTTGCCTCAATACAACCCCTCTGGTAAACCTTATCGGACAAACCGATGTAGGAAAAAGAGTAAAATTCCTTCTAATGACTTAGGGGTGTCTTCACACTTGTGTGATGGTGAAGACACAATGTCCATGCTTCCCAAAGCTGGTTCAAGGCAAAGAGATTCGAAGGTTGTTTAGAAGCTCTCACATGATCCAGATGGCCGGGTGAGCACGAGCTTGATCCTTGGATGTCTTCTTCATACTTCACGGTTAGTCGGCTTCTATAGATGGTCAGACGTGGACTCCAATTAGGCTTAGGGTCTGGCGGTATAGAGAATCCTATTGAGACCCAATCCATTGTAAATGTGCGCTCTCGTCCTTCTTTTGTACGGGCCAGGGCTTGTGGCCCATCATCCCTTCCCTTTTCTAGAAATATCTTCCTCAAAACTAGCCCACCCCCTATATAGAAACGAAACAACCTAGCAGGAAACTTCTTTTTCAAGGCTTGATCTGGATATGGAGCTGAAATATTGGAGAGATTCTCAATCTAATCTTTAGCTGAATAAGGGATAGAAGAGGAGGTTTAGTGCTAAGAAACCAAAAAAATATGCTCGATCTAGTTTCCAACAATGGAGTAAAGGTGGATTGATGTTGTGAACCACAGGATTTGTGAAAGCTTCTTCACACAACCAGAAATTCAACACCAAACTAGGATTCTAGGTGTCAAGGGTTTTGTCCCGAATAACTCAATAACAAGAAAGAAGAAAAAACTCTTCCGCATTTTATTTCTAGTTTAGATCTAATCCTCATTACAGTCTGGTTATGTCCCTTATATATGAAGAGCCATAAGTCTGAAGTTTACTTATTACACAAATGGCCCAAAGAGCCAATATATACCTAAATTGGACTCCCAAAGAAAGTATTAAATACTTAGGGAAATAAATAGAGAGAAAATGAAGACTTATTAGCTGAATGTCTTTATAAGGGATAGGGTCTTCCCTTCCTTCCTTTCCTAACTTGGCATGGATTATTTCAAAGCTGGATAACAAGTGGAATAAAGTGTAAATATACTAGATCTTCTTGCCTCAATACAACCCCTCTGGTAAACCTTATCGGACAAACCGATGTAGGAAAAAGAGTAAAATTCCTTCTAATGACTTAGGGGTGTCTTCACACTTGTGTGATGGTGAAGACACAATGTCCATGCTTCCCAAAGCTGGTTCAAGGCAAAGAGATTCGAAGGTTGTTTAGAAGCTCTCACATGATCCAGATGGCCGGGTGAGCACGAGCTTGATCCTTGGATGTCTTCTTCATACTTCACGGTTAATCGGCTTCTGGAGATGGTCAGACGTGGAATCCAATTAGGCTTAGGGTCTGGCGGTATAGAGAATCCTATTGAGACCCAATCCATTGTAAATGTGCGCTCTCGTCCTTCTTTTGTACGGGCCAGGGCTTGTGGCCCATCATCCCTTCCCTTTTCTAGAATTTTCTTCCTCAAAACTAACCCACCCCCTATATAGAAACGAAACAACCTAGCAGGAAGCTTCTTCTTCAAGGCTTGATCTGGATATGGAGCTGAATATTGGAGAGATTCTCAATCTAATCTTCAGCTGAATAAGGGATAGTAGAGGAGGTTTAGTGCTAAGAAACCAAAAAAATATGCTCGATCTAGTTTCCAACAATGGAGTAAAGGTGGATTGATGTTGTGAACCACAAGATTTGTGAAAGCTTCTTGATACAACCATAAATTCAACACCAAGCTAGGATTCTAGGTGTCAAGGGTTTTGTCCCGAATAACTCAATAACAAGAAAGAAGAAAAAACTCTTCCGCTATTTATTTCTAGTTCAGATCTAATCCTCATTACAGTCTGGTTATGTCCCTTATATATGAAGAGCCTTAAGTCTGAAGTTTACTTATTACACAAATGGCCCAAAGAACCAACATATACCTAAGTTTGACTCCCAAAGAAAGTATTAAATATTTAGGGAAATAAATAGAAAGAAAATGAAGACTTAATTAGCTATATGTCTTCATAAGGGATAGAGTCTTCCCTTCCTTGCTTTCCCAACTTGGCATGGATTATTTCCAAGCTGAATAACAAGTGGAATAAAGTGTAGATATACTAGATCTTCTTGCCTAATTACAACCCCTCTGGTAAACCTTATTGGACAAACCGATGTAGGAAATAGAGTAAAATTCCTTCTAATGACTTAGGGGTGTCTTCACACTTGTGTGATGGTGAAGACACAATGTCCATGCTTCCCAAAGCTGGTTCAAGGCAAAGAGATTCGAAGGTTGTTTAGAAGCTCTCACATGATCCAGATGGCCGGGTGAGCACGAGCTTGATCCTTGGATGTCTTCTTCATACTTCACGGTTAGTCGGCTTCTAGAGATGGTCAGATGTGGACTCCAATTAGGCTTAGGGTCTGGCTGTATAGAGAATCCTATAGATACTCAATCCCTTGTAAATGTGCGCTCCCGTCCTTCTTTTGTACGGGCAAGGGCTTGTGGCCCATCATCCCTTCCCTTTTCTAGAATTTTCTTCTTCAAAACTAGCCCACCCCCTATATAGAAACGAAACAACGTAGCAGAAAGCTTCTTCTTCAAGGCTTGATCTGGATATGGAGCTGAATATTGGAGAGATTCTCAATCTAATCTTCAGCTGAATAAGGGGTAGAAGAGGTGGTTTAGTGCAAAGAAACCAAAAAAATATGCCCGATCTAGTTTCCAACAATGGAGTAAAGGTGGATTGATGTTGTGAACCACAGGATTTGTGAAAGCTTCTTGATACAACCATAAATTCAACACCAAACTAGGATTCTAGGTGTCAAGGGTTTTGTCCCGAATAACTCAATAACAAGAAAGAAGAAAAAACTCTTCCGCATTTTTTTTCTAGTTCAGATCTAATCGTCATTACAGTCTGGTTATGTCCTAAGTTTGACTCCCAAAGAAAGTATTAAATATTTAGGGAAGTAAATAGAAAGAAAATGAAGATTTAATTAGCTGTATGTCTTCATAAGGGATAGGGTCTTCCCTTCCTTGCCTTCCCAACTTGGCATGGATTATTTCCAAGCTGAATAACAAGTGGAATAAAGTGTAGATATACTAGATCTTCTTGCCTAATTACAACCCCTCTGGTAAACCTTATCGGACAAACCGATGTAGGAAATAGAGTAAAATTCCTTCTAATGACTTAGGGGTGTCTTCACACTTGTGTGATTGTGAAGACACAATGTCCATGCTTCCCAAAGCTGGTTCAAGTCAAAGAGATTCGAAGGTTGTTTAGAAGCTCTCACATGATCCAGATGGCCGGGTGATTACGAGCTTGATCCTTGGATGTCTTCTTCATACTTCACGGTTAGTCGGCTTCTGGAGATGGTCAGACGTGGACTCCAATTAGGCTTAGGGTCTGGCTGTATAGAGAATATTATTGATACCCAATCCCTTGTAAATGTGCGCTCTCGTCCTTCTTTTGTACGGGCCAGGGCTTGTGGCCCATCATCCCATCCCTTTTCTAGAATTTTCTTCTTCAAAACTAGCCCACCCCCTATATAGAAATAAAACAACCTAGCAGGAAGCTTCTTCTTCAAGGCTTGATCTGGATATGGAGCTAAATATTGGAGAGATTCTCAATCTAATCTTCAGCTGAATAAGGGATAGAAGAGGAGGTTTAGTGCTAAGAAACCAAAAAAATATGCTCGATCTAGTTTCCAACAATGGAGTAATGGTGGATTGATGTTGTGAACCACAGGATTTGTGAAAGCTTCTTGATACAACCAGAAATTCAACACCAAACTAGGATTCTAAGTGTCAAGGGTTTTGTCTCGAATAACTCAATAACAAGAAAGAAGAAAAAACTCTTCCGCATTTTATTTCTAGTTCAGATCTAATCCTTATTACAGTCTGGTTATGTCTCTTATATATGAAGAGCCAGAAGTCTGAAGTTTACTTATTACACAAATGGCCCAAAGAACCAACATATACCTAAGTTGGACTCCCAAAGAAAGTATTAAATACTTTGGGAAATAAATAGAAAGAAAATGAAGACTTATTAGCTGAATGTCTTCATAAGGGATAGGGTCTTCCCTTCCTTGCTTTCCTAACTTGGCATGGATTATTTTCAAGCTGAATAACAAGTGGAATAAAGTGTAAATATACTAGATCTTCTTGCCTCAATACAACCCCTCTGGTAAACCTTATCGGACAAACCGATGTAGGAAAAAGAGTAAAATTCTTTCTAATGACTTAGGGGTGTCTTCACACTTGTGTGATGGTGAAGACACAATGTCCATGCTTCCCAAAGCTGGTTCAAGGTAAAGAGATTCGAAGGTTGTTTAGAAGCTCTCACATGATCCAGATGGCCGGGTGATTACGAGCTTGATCCTTGGATGTCTTCTTCATACTTCACGGTTAGTCGGCTTCTGGAGATGGTCAGACGTGGACTCCAATTAGGCTTAGGGTCTGGCTGTATAGAGAATCCTATTGATACCCAATCCCTTGTAAATGTGCGCTCTCGTCCTTCTTTTGTACGGGCCAGGGCTTGTGGCCCATTATCCCATCCCTTTTCTAGAATTTTCTTCCTCAAAACTAGCCCACCCCCTATATAGAAATAAAACAACCTAGTAGGAAGATTCTTCTTCAAGGCTTGATCTGGATATGGAGCTGAATATTGGAGAGATTCTCAATCTAATCTTCAGCTGAATAAGGGATAGAAGAGGAGGTTTAGTGCTAAGAAACCAAAAAAATATGCTCGATCTAGTTTCCAACAATGGAGTAAAGGTGGATTGATGTTGTGAACCACAGGATTTGTGAAAGCTTCTTGATACAACCAGAAATTCAACACCAAACTAGGATTCTAGGTGTCAAGGGTTTTGTCTCGAATAACTCAATAAAGAGAAAGAAGAAAAAACTCTTCCGCATTTTATTTCTAGTTCAGATCTAATCCGTATTACAGTCTGGTTATGTCTCTTATATATGAAGAGCCATAAGTCTGAAGTTTACTTATTACACAAATGGCCCAAAGAGCCAACATATACCTAAGTTGGACTCCCAAAGAAAGTATTAAATACTTAGGGAAATAAATAGAAAGAAAATGAAGACTTATTAGCTGAATGTCTTCATAAGGGATAGGGTCTTCGCTTCCTTGCTTTCCTAACTTGGCATGGATTATTTTCAAGCTGAATAACAAGTGGAATAAAGTGTAAATATACTAGATCTTCTTGCCTCAATACAACCCCTCTGGTAAACCTTATCGGACAAATTCTTTCTAATGACTTACGGGTGTCTTCACACTTGTGTGATGGTGAAGACACAATGTCCATGCTTCCCAAAGCTGGTTCAAGGTAAAGAGATTCGAAGGATGTTTAGAAGCTCTCACATGATCCAGATGGCCGGGTGATTACGAGCTTGATCCTTGGATGTCTTCTTCATACTTCACGGTTAGTCGGCTTCTGGAGATGGTCAGACGTGGACTCCAATTAGGCTTAGGGTCTGGCTGTATAGAGAATCCTATTGATACCCAATCCCTTGTAAATGTGCGCTCTCGTCCTTCTTTTGTACGGGCCAGGGCTTGTGGCCCATTATCCCATCCCTTTTCTAGAATTTTCTTCCTCAAAACTAGCCCACCCCCTATATAGAAATAAAACAACCTAGCAGGAAGCTTCTTCTTCAAGGCTTGATCTGGATATGGAGCTGAATATTGGAGAGATTCTCAATCTAATCTTCAGCTGAATAAGGGATAGAAGAGGAGGTTTAGTGCTAAGAAACCAAAAAAATATGCTCGATCTAGTTTCCAACAATGGAGTAAAGGTGGATTGATGTTGTGAACCACAGGATTTGTGAAAGCTTCTTGATACAACCAGAAATTCAACACCAAACTAGGATTCTAGGTGTCAAGGGTTTTGTCTCGAATAACTCAATAAAGAGAAAGAAGAAAAAACTCTTCCGCATTTTATTTCTAGTTCAGATCTAATCCGTATTACAGTCTGGTTATGTCTCTTATATATGAAGAGCCATAAGTCTGAAGTTTACTTATTACACAAATGGCCCAAAGAGCCAACATATACCTAAGTTGGACTCCCAAAGAAAGTATTAAATACTTAGGGAAATAAATAGAAAGAAAATGAAGACTTATTAGCTGAATGTCTTCATAAGGGATAGGGTCTTCCCTTCCTTGCTTTCCTAACTTGGCATGGATTATTTTCAAGCTGAATAACAAGTGGAATAAAGTGTAAATATACTAGATCTTCTTGCCTCAATACAACCCCTCTGGTAAACCTTATCGGACAAATTCTTTCTAATGACTTACGGGTGTCTTCACACTTGTGTGATGGTGAAGACACAATGTCCATGCTTCCCAAAGCTGGTTCAAGGTAAAGAGATTCGAAGGATGTTTAGAAGCTCTCACATGATCCAGATGGCCGGGTGATTACGAGCTTGATCCTTGGATGTCTTCTTCATACTTCACGGTTAGTCGGCTTCTGGAGATGGTCAGACGTGGACTCCAATTAGGCTTAGGGTCTGGCTGTATAGAGAATCCTATTGATACCCAATCCCTTGTAAATGTGCGCTCTCGTCCTTCTTTTGTACGGGCCAGGGCTTGTGGCCCATTATCCCATCCCTTTTCTAGAATTTTCTTCCTCAAAACTAGCCCACCCCCTATATAGAAATAAAACAACCTAGCAGGAAGCTTCTTCTTCAAGGCTTGATCTGGATATGGAGCTGAATATTGGAGAGATTCTCAATCTAATCTTCAGCTGAATAAGGGATAGAAGAGGAGGTTTAGTGCTAAGAAACCAAAAAAATATGCTCGATCTAGTTTCCAACAATGGAGTAAAGGTGGATTGATGTTGTGAACCACAGGATTTGTGAAAGCTTCTTGATACAACCAGAAATTCAACACCAAACTAGGATTCTAGGTGTCAAGGGTTTTGTCTCGAATAACTCAATAAAGAGAAAGAAGAAAAAACTCTTCCGCATTTTATTTCTAGTTCAGATCTAATCCGTATTACAGTCTGGTTATGTCTCTTATATATGAAGAGCCATAAGTCTGAAGTTTACTTATTACACAAATGGCCCAAAGAGCCAACATATACCTAAGTTGGACTCCCAAAGAAAGTATTAAATACTTAGGGAAATAAATAGAAAGAAAATGAAGACTTATTAGCTGAATGTCTTCATAAGGGATAGGGTCTTCCCTTCCTTGCTTTCCTAACTTGGCATGGATTATTTTCAAGCTGAATAACAAGTGGAATAAAGTGTAAATATACTAGATCTTCTTGCCTCAATACAACCCCTCTGGTAAATCTTATCGGACAAACCGATGTAGGAAAAAGAGTAAAATTCCTTCTAATGACTTAGGGGTGTCTTCACACTTGTGTGATGGTGAAGACACAATGTCCATGCTTCCCAAAGCTGGTTCAAGGCAAAGAGATTCGAAGGTTGTTTAGAAGCTCTCACATGATCCAGATGGTCGGGTGATTACGAGCTTGATCCTTGGATGTCTTCTTCATACTTCACGGTTAGTCGGCTTCTATAGATGGTCAGACGTGGACTCCAATTAGGCATAGGGTCTGGCTGTATATAGAATCCTATAGAGACCCAATACTTTGTAAATGTGCGCTCTCGTCCTTCTTTTGTACGGGCCAGGGCTTGTGGCCCATCATCCCTTCCCTTTTCTATAAATATCTTCCTCAAAACTAGCCCACCCCTATATAGAAACGAAACAACCTAGCAGGAAACTTCTTTTTCAAGGCTTGATCTCGATATGGAGCTGAATATTGGAGAGATTCTCAATCTAATCTTTAGCTGAATAAGGAATAGAAGAGGAGGTTTAGTGCTAAGAAACAAAAAAAATATGCTCGATCTAGTTTCCAACAATCGAGTAAAGGTAGATTGATGTTGTGAACCACAGGATTTGTGAAAGCTTCTTCACACAACCAGAAATTCAACACCAAACTAGGATTCTAGGTGTCAAGGGTTTTGTCCCGAATAACTCAATAACAAGAAAGAAGAAAAACCTCTTCCGTATTTTATTTCTAGTTTAGATCTAATCCTCATTACAGTCTGGTTATGTCCCTTATATATGAAGAGCCATAAGTCTGAAGTTTACTTATTACACAAATGGCCCAAAGAGCCAACATATACCTAAGTTGGACTCCCAAAGAAAGTATTAAATACTTAGGGAAATAAATAGAAAGAAAATGAAGACTTATTAGCTGAATGTCTTCATAAGGGATAGGGTCTTCCCTTCCTTGCTTTCCTAACTTTGCATGGATTATTTCCAAGCTTAATAAAAATGGAATAAAGTGTAAATATACTAGATCATCTTGCCTCAATACAACCCCTCTGGTAAACCTTATCGGACAAACCGATGTAGAAAAAGGAGTAAAATTCCTTCTAATGACTTAGGGGTGTCTTCACACTTGTGTGATGGTGAAGACACAATGTCCATGCTTCCCAAAGCTGGTTCAAGGCAAAGAGATTCGAAGGTTGTTTAAAAGCTCTCACATGATCCAGATGGCCGGGTGAGCACGAGCTTGATCCTTGGATGTCTTCTTCATACTTCTCGGTTAGTCGGCTTCTGGTGATGGTCAGACATTGACTCTAATTAGGTTTAGGGTCTGGCTCTATAGAGAATCCTATTGAGACCCAATCCCTTGTAAATGTGCGCTCTCGTCCTTCTTTTG
Source organism: Cardamine chenopodiifolia (assembly GCA_963922655.1). Classification (NCBI taxonomy): domain Eukaryota; kingdom Viridiplantae; phylum Streptophyta; class Magnoliopsida; order Brassicales; family Brassicaceae; genus Cardamine; species Cardamine chenopodiifolia. Next base: position 6,644,234 of record OZ000486.1, on the reverse strand, counting down.
TACGGGCCAGGGCTTGTGGCCCATCATCCCTTCCCTTTTCTAGAATTTTCTTCCTTAAAACTAGCCCACCCCCTATATAGAAACGAAACAACCTAGCAGGAAACTTCTTTTTCAAGGCTTGATCTGGATATGGAGCTGAATATTGGAGAGATTCTCAATCTAATCTTTAGCTGAATAAGGGATAGAAGAGGAGGTTTAGTGCTAAGAAACAAAAAAAATATGCTCGATCTAGTTTTCGACAATGGAGTAAAGGTGGATTGATGTTGTGAACCACAGGATTTGTGAAAGCTTCTTCACACAACCAGAAATTCAACACCAAACTAGGATTCTAGGTGTCAAGGGTTTTGTCCCGAATAACTCAATAACAAGAAAGAAGAAAAAACTCTTCCGCATTTTATTTCTAGTTTAGATCTAATCCTCATTACAGTCTGGTTATGTCCCTTATATATGAAGAGCCATAAGTCTGAAGTTTACTTATTACACAAATGGCCCAAAGAGCCAACATATACCTAAGTTGGACTCCCAAAGAAAGTATTAAATACTTAGGGAAATAAATAGAAAGAAAATGAAGACTTATTAGCTGAATGTCTTCATAAGGGATAGGGTCTTCCCTTCCTTGCTTTCCTAACATGGCATGGATTATTTCCAAGCTGAATAACAAGTGGAATAAAGTGTAAATATACTAGATCATCTTGCCTCAATACAACTCCTCTGGTAAACCTTATCGGACAAACCGATGTAGGAAAAAGAGTAAAATTCCTTCTAATGACTTAGGGGTGTCTTCACACTTGTGTGATGGTGAAGACACAATGTCTATGCTTCCCAAAGCTGGTTCAAGGCAAAGAGATTCGAAGGTTGTTTAGAAGCTCTCACATGATCCAGATGGCCGGGTGAGCACGAGCTTGATCCTTGGATGTCTTCTTCATACTTCACGGTTAGTCGGCTTCTATAGATTGTCAGACCTGGACTCCAATTAGGCATAGGGTCTGGCTGTATAGAGAATCCTATTGAGACCCAATACATTGTAAATGTGCGCTCTCGTCCTTCTTTTGTACGGGCCAGGGCTTGTGGCCCATCATCCCTTCCCTTTTCTAGAAATATCTTCCTCAAAACTAGCCCACCCCTTATATAGAAACGAAACAACCTAGCAGGAAACTTCTTTTTCAAGGCTTGATCTGGATATGGAGCTGAATATTGGAGAGATTCTCAATCTAATCTTTAGCTGAATAAGGGATAGAAGAGGAGGTTTAGTGCTAAGAAACCAAAAAAATATGCTCGATCTAGTTTCCAACAATAGAGTAAAGGTGGATTGATGTTGTGAACCACAGGATTTGTGAAAGCTTCTTCACACAACTAGAAATTCAACACCAAACTAGGATTCTAGGTGTCAAGGGTTATGTCCCGAATAACTCAATAACAAGAAAGAAGAAAAAACTCTTCCGCATTTTATTTCTTGTTCAGATCTAATCCTCATTACAGTCTGGTTATGTCCCTTATATATGAAGAGCCATAAGTCTGAAGTTTACTTATTACACAAATGGCCCAAAGAGCCAACATATACCTAAGTTGGACTCCCAAAAAAAGTATTAAATACTTAGGGAAATAAATAGAAAGAAAATGAAGACTTATTAGCTGAATGTCTTCATAAGGGATAGGGTCTTCCCTTCCTTGCTTTCCTAACTTGGCATGGATTATTTCCAAGCTGAATAACAAGTGGAATAAAGTGTAAATATACTAGATCATCTTGCCTCAATACAACCCCTCTGGTAAACCTTATCGGACAAACCGATGTAGGAAAAAGAGTAAAATTCCTTCTAATGACTTAGGGGTGTCTTCACACTTGTGTGATGGTGATGACACAATGTCCATGCTTCCCAAAGCTGGTTCAAGGCAAAGAGATTCGAAGGTTGTTTAGAAGCTCTCACATGATCCAGATGGCCGGGTGAGCACGAGCTTGATCCTTGGATGTCTTCTTCATACTTCACGGTTAGTCGTCTTCTATAGATGGTCAGACGTGGACTCCAATTAGGCATAGGGTCTGGCTGTATAGAGAATCCTATTGAGACCCAATACATTGTAAATGTGCGCTCTCGTCCTTCTTTTGTACGGGCCAGGGCTTGTGGCCCATCATCCCTTCCCTTTTCTAGAAATATCTTCCTCAAAACTAGCCCACCCCCTATATAGAAACGAAACAACCTAGCAGGAAACTTCTTTTTCAAGGCTTGATCTGGATATGGAGCTGAATATTGGAGAGATTCTCAATCTAATCTTTAGCTGAATAAGGGATAGAAGAGGAGGTTTAGTGCTAAGAAACAAAAAAAATATGCTCGATCTAGTTTCCAACAATGGAGTAAAGGTGGATTGATGTTGTGAACCACAGGATTTGTGAAAGCTTCTTCACACAACCAGAAATTCAACACCAAACTAGGATTCTAGGTGTCAAGGGTTTTGTCCCGAATAACTCAATAAGAAGAAAGAAGAAAAAACTCTTCCGCATTTTATTTCTAGTTTAGATCTAATCCTCATTACAGTCTGGTTATGTCCCTTATATGTGAAGAGCCATAAGTCTGAAGTTTACTTATTACACAAATGGCCCAAAGAGCCAACATATACCTAAGTTGGACTCCGAAAGAAAGTATTAAATACTTAGGGAAATAAATAGAAAGAAAATGAAGACTTATTAGCTGAATGTCTTCATAAGGGATAGGGTGTTCCCTTCCTTGCTTTCCTAACTTGGCATGGATTATTTCCAAGCTGAATAACAAGTGGAATAAAGTGTAAATATACTAGATCATCTTGCCTCAATACAACCCCTCTGGTAAACCTTATCGGACAAACCGATGTAGGAAAAAGAGTAAAATTCCTTCTAATGACTTAGGGGTGTCTTCACACTTGTGTTATGGTGAAGACACAATATCCATGCTTCCCAAAGCTGGTTCAAGGCAAAGAGATTCAAAGGTTGTTTAGAAGCTCTCACATGATCCAGATGGCCGGGTGAGCACGAGCTTGATCCTTGGATGTCTTCTTCATACTTCACGGTTAGTCGGCTTCTGGTGATGGTCAGACATGGACTCTAATTAGGTTTAGGGTCTGGCTCTATAGAGAATCCTATTGAGACCCAATCCCTTGTAAATGTGCGCTCTCGTCCTTCTTTTGTACGGGCCAGGGCTTGTGGCCCATCATCCCTTCCCTTTTATAGAATTTTCTTCCTTAAAACTAGCCCACCCCCTATATAGAAACGAAACAACCTAGCAGGAAGCTTCTTCTTCAAGGCTTGATCTAGATATGGAGCTGAATATTGGAGAGATTCTCAATCTAATCTCCAGCTGAATAAGGGATAGAAAAGGAGGTTTAGAGCTAAGAAACCAAAAAAATATGCTCGATCTAGTTTCCAACAATGGAGTATAGGTGGATTAATGTTGTGAACCACAAGATTTGTGAAAGCTACTTGATACAACCAGAAATTCAACACCAAACTAGGATTCTAGGTGTCAAGGGTTTTGTCCCGAATAACTCAATAACAAGAAAGAAGAAAAAACTCTTTCGCATTTTATTTCTTGTTCAGATCTAATCCTCATTACAGTCTGGTTATGTCCCTTATATATGAAGAGCCATAAGTCTGAAGTTTACTTATTACACAAATGGCCCAAAGAGCCAACATATACCTAAGTTGGACTCCCAAAAAAAGTATTAAATACTTAGGGAAATAAATAGAAAGAAAATGAAGACTTATTAGCTGAATGTCTTCATAAGGGATAGGGTCTTCCCTTCCTTGCTTTCCTAACTTGGCATGGATTATTTCCAAGCTGAATAACAAGTGGAATAAAGTGTAAATATACTAGATCATCTTGCCTCAATACAACCCCTCTGGTAAACCTTATCGGACAAACCGATGTAGGAAAAAGAGTAAAATTCCTTCTAATGACTTAGGGGTGTCTTCACACTTGTGTTATGGTGAAGACACAATATCCATGCTTCCCAAAGCTGGTTCAAGGCAAAGAGATTCGAAGGTTGTTTAGAAGCTCTCATATGATCCAGATGGCCGGGTGAGCACGAGCTTGATCCTTGGATGTCTTCTTCATACTTCACGGTTAGTCGGCTTCTGGTGATGGTCAGACATGGACTCTAATTAGGCATAGGGTCTGGCTCTATAGAGAATCCTATTGAGACCCAATCCCTTGTAAATGTGCGCTCTCGTCCTTCTTTTGTACGGGCCAGGGCTTGTGGCCCATCATCCCTTCCCTTTTCTAGAATTTTCTTCCTTAAAACTAGCCCACCCCCTATATAGAAACGAAACAACCTAGCAGGAAGCTTCTTCTTCAAGGCTTGATCTAGATATGGAGCTGAATATTGGAGAGATTCTCAATCTAATCTCCAGCTGAATAAGGGATAGAAAAGGAGGTTTAGTGCTAAGAAACCAAAAAAATATGCTCGATCTAGTTTCCAACAATGGAGTATAGGTGGATTAATGTTGTGAACCACAAGATTTGTGAAAGCTACTTGATACAACCAGAAATTCAACACCAAACTAGGATTCTAGGTGTCAAGGGTTTTGTCCCGAATAACTCAATAACAAGAAAGAAGAAAAAACTCTTCCGCATTTTATTTCTAGTTTAGATCTAATCCTCATTACAGTCTGGTTATGTCCCTTATATATGAAGAGCCATAAGTCTGAAGTTTACTTATTACACAAATGGCCCAAAGAGCCAACATATACCTAAGTTGGACTCCCAAAGAAAGTATTAAATACTTAGGGAAATAAATAGAAAGAAAATGAAGACTTATTAGCTGAATGTCTTCATAAGGGATAGGGTCTTCCCTTCCTTGCTTTCCTAACTTGGCATGGATTATTTCCAAGCTGAATAACAAGTGGAATAAAGTGTAAGTATACTAGATCATCTTGCCTCAATACAACCCCTCTAGTAAACCTTATCGGACAAACCGATGTAGGAAAAAGAGTAAAATTCCTTCTAATGACTTAAGGGTGTCTTCACACTTGTGTGATGGTGAAGACACAATGTCCATGCTTCCCAAAGCTGGTTCAAGGCAAAGAGATTCGAAGGTTGTTTAGAAGCTCTCACATGATCCAGATGGCCGGGTGAGCACGAGCTTGATCCTTGGATGTCTTCTTCATACTTCACGGTTAGTCGGCTTCTATAGATGGTCAGACGTGGACTCCAATTAGGCATAGGGTCTGGCTGTATAGAGAATCCTATTGAGACCCAATACATTGTAAATGTGCGCTCTCGTCCTTCTTTTGTACGGGCCAGGGCTTGTGGCCCATCATCCCTTCCCTTTTCTAGAAATATCTTCCTCAAAACTAGCCCACCCCCTATATAGAAACGAAACAACCTAGCAGGAAACTTCTTTTTCAAGGCTTGATCTGGATATGGAGCTGAATATTGGAGAGATTCTCAATCTAATCTTTAGCTGAATAAGGGATAGAAGAGGAGGTTTAGTGCTAAGAAACAAAAAAAATATGCTCGATCTAGTTTCCAACAATGGAGTAAAGGTGGATTGATGTTGTGAACCACAGGATTTGTGAAAGCATCTTCACACAACCAGAAATTCAACACCAAACTAGGATTCTAGGTGTCAAGGGTTTTGTCCCGAATAACTCAATAACAAGAAAGAAGAAAAAACTCTTCCGCATTTTATTTCTAGTTTAGATCTAATCCTCATTACTGTCTGGTTATGCCCCTTATATATAAAGAGCCATAAGTCTGAAGTTTACTTATTACACAAATGGCCCAAAGAGCCAACATATACCTAAGTTGGACTCCCAAAGAAAGTATTAAATACTTAGGGAAATAAATAGAAAGAAAATGAAGACTTATTAGCTGAATGTCTTCATAAGGGATAGGGTCTTCCCTTCCTTGCTTTCCTAACTTGGCATGGATTATTTCCAAGCTGAATAACAAGTGGAATAAAGTGTAAATATACTAGATCATCTTGCCTCAATACAACCCCTCTGGTAAACCTTATCGGACAAACCGATGTAGGAAAAAGAGTAAAATTCCTTCTAATGACTTAGGGGTGTCTTCACACTTGTGTTATGGTGAAGACACAATATCCATGCTTCCCAAAGCTGGTTCAAGGCAAAGAGATTCAAAGGTTGTTTAGAAGCTCTCACATGATCCAGATGGCCGGGTGAGCACGAGCTTGATCCTTGGATGTCTTCTTCATACTTCACGGTTAGTCGGCTTCTGGTGATGGTCAGACATGGACTCTAATTAGGTTTAGGGTCTGGCTCTATAGAGAATCCTATTGAGACCCAATCCCTTGTAAATGTGCGCTCTCGTCCTTCTTTTGTACGGGCCAGGGCTTGTGGCCCATCATCCCTTCCCTTTTATAGAATTTTCTTCCTTAAAACTAGCCCACCCCCTATATAGAAACGAAACAACCTAGCAGGAAGCTTCTTCTTCAAGGCTTGATCTAGATATGGAGCTGAATATTGGAGAGATTCTCAATCTAATCTCCAGCTGAATAAGGGATAGAAAAGGAGGTTTAGAGCTAAGAAACCAAAAAAATATGCTCGATCTAGTTTCCAACAATGGAGTATAGGTGGATTAATGTTGTGAACCACAAGATTTGTGAAAGCTACTTGATACAACCAGAAATTCAACACCAAACTAGGATTCTAGGTGTCAAGGGTTTTGTCCCGAATAACTCAATAACAAGAAAGAAGAAAAAACTCTTTCGCATTTTATTTCTTGTTCAGATCTAATCCTCATTACAGTCTGGTTATGTCCCTTATATATGAAGAGCCATAAGTCTGAAGTTTACTTATTACACAAATGGCCCAAAGAGCCAACATATACCTAAGTTGGACTCCCAAAAAAAGTATTAAATACTTAGGGAAATAAATAGAAAGAAAATGAAGACTTATTAGCTGAATGTCTTCATAAGGGATAGGGTCTTCCCTTCCTTGCTTTCCTAACTTGGCATGGATTATTTCCAAGCTGAATAACAAGTGGAATAAAGTGTAAATATACTAGATCATCTTGCCTCAATACAACCCCTCTGGTAAACCTTATCGGACAAACCGATGTAGGAAAAAGAGTAAAATTCCTTCTAATGACTTAGGGGTGTCTTCACACTTGTGTTATGGTGAAGACACAATATCCATGCTTCCCAAAGCTGGTTCAAGGCAAAGAGATTCGAAGGTTGTTTAGAAGCTCTCATATGATCCAGATGGCCGGGTGAGCACGAGCTTGATCCTTGGATGTCTTCTTCATACTTCACGGTTAGTCGGCTTCTGGTGATGGTCAGACATGGACTCTAATTAGGTTTAGGGTCTGGCTCTATAGAGAATCCTATTGAGACCCAATCCCTTGTAAATGTGCGCTCTCGTCCTTCTTTTGTACGGGCCAGGGCTTGTGGCCCATCATCCCTTCCCTTTTCTAGAATTTTCTTCCTTAAAACTAGCCCACCCCCTATATAGAAACGAAACAACCTAGCAGGAAGCTTCTTCTTCAAGGCTTGATCTAGATATGGAGCTGAATATTGGAGAGATTCTCAATCTAATCTCCAGCTGAATAAGGGATAGAAAAGGAGGTTTAGTGCTAAGAAACCAAAAAAATATGCTCGATCTAGTTTCCAACAATGGAGTATAGGTGGATTAATGTTGTGAACCACAAGATTTGTGAAAGCTACTTGATACAACCAGAAATTCAACACCAAACTAGGATTCTAGGTGTCAAGGGTTTTGTCCCGAATAACTCAATAACAAGAAAGAAGAAAAAACTCTTCCGCATTTTATTTCTAGTTTAGATCTAATCCTCAATACAGTCTGGTTATGTCCCTTATATATGAAGAGGCATAAGTCTGAAGTTTACTTATTACACAAATGGCCCAAAGAGCCAACATATACCTAAGTTGGACTCCCAAAGAAAGTATTAAATACTTAGGGAAATAAATAGAAAGAAAATGAAGACTTATTAGCTGAATGTCTTCATAAGGGATAGGGTCTTCCCTTCCTTGCTTTCCTAACTTGGCATGGATTATTTCCAAGCTGAATAACAAGTGGAATAAAGTGTAAGTATACTAGATCATCTTGCCTCAATACAACCCCTCTAGTAAACCTTATCGGACAAACCGATGTAGGAAAAAGAGTAAAATTCCTTCTAATGACTTAAGGGTGTCTTCACACTTGTGTGATGGTGAAGACACAATGTCCATGCTTCCCAAAGCTGGTTCAAGGCAAAGAGATTCGAAGGTTGTTTAGAAGCTCTCACATGATCCAGATGGCCGGGTGAGCACGAGCTTGATCCTTGGATGTCTTCTTCATACTTCACGGTTAGTCGGCTTCTATAGATGGTCAGACGTGGACTCCAATTAGGCATAGGGTCTGGCTGTATAGAGAATCCTATTGAGACCCAATACATTGTAAATGTGCGCTCTCGTCCTTCTTTTGTACGGGCCAGGGCTTGTGGCCCATCATCCCTTCCCTTTTCTAGAAATATCTTCCTCAAAACTAGCCCACCCCCTATATAGAAACGAAACAACCTAGCAGGAAACTTCTTTTTCAAGGCTTGATCTGGATATGGAGCTGAATATTGGAGAGATTCTCAATCTAATCTTTAGCTGAATAAGGGATAGAAGAGGAGGTTTAGTGCTAAGAAACAAAAAAAATATGCTCGATCTAGTTTCCAACAATGGAGTAAAGGTGGATTGATGTTGTGAACCACAGGATTTGTGAAAGCATCTTCACACAACCAGAAATTCAACACCAAACTAGGATTCTAGGTGTCAAGGGTTTTGTCCCGAATAACTCAATAACAAGAAAGAAGAAAAAACTCTTCCGCATTTTATTTCTAGTTTAGATCTAATCCTCATTACTGTCTGGTTATGCCCCTTATATATAAAGAGCCATAAGTCTGAAGTTTACTTATTACACAAATGGCCCAAAGAGCCAACATATACCTAAGTTGGACTCCCAAAGAAAGTATTAAATACTTAGGGAAATAAATAGAAAGAAAATGAAGACTTATTAGCTGAATGTCTTCATAAGGGATAGGGTCTTCCCTTCCTTGCTTTCCTAACTTGGCATGGATTATTTCCAAGCTGAATAACAAGTGGAATAAAGTGTAAATATACTAGATCATCTTGCCTCAATACAACCCCTCTGGTAAACCTTATCGGACAAACCGATGTAGGAAAAAGAGTAAAATTCCTTCTAATGACTTAGGGGTTTCTTCACACTTGTGTTATGGTGAAGACACAATATCCATGCTTCCCAAAGCTGGTTCAAGGCAAAGAGATTCAAAGGTTGTTTAGAAGTTCTCACATGATCCAGATGGCCGGGTGAGCACGAGCTTGATCCTTGGATGTCTTCTTCATACTTCACGGTTAGTCGGCTTCTGGTGATGGTCAGACATGGACTCTAATTAGGTTTAGGGTCTGGCTCTATAGAGAATCCTATTGAGACCCAATCCCTTGTAAATGTGCGCTCTCGTCCTTCTTTTGTACGGGCCAGGGCTTGTGGCCCATCATCCCTTCCTTTTTCTAGAATTTTCTTCCTTAAAACTAGCCCACCCCCTATATAGAAACGAAACAACCTAGCAGGAAGCTTCTTCTTCAAGGCTTGATCTAGATATGGAGCTGAATATTGGAGAGATTCTCAATCTAATCTCCAGCTGAATAAGGGATAGAAAAGGAGGTTTAGTGCTAAGAAACCAAAAAAATATGCTCGATCTAGTTTCCAACAATGGAGTATAGGTGGATTAATGTTGTGAACCACAAGATTTGTGAAAGCTACTTGATACAACCAGAAATTCAACACCAAACTAGGATTCTAGGTGTCAAGGGTTTTGTCCCGAATAACTCAATAACAAGAAAGAAGAAAAAACTCTTCCGCATTTTATTTCTAGTTTAGATCTAATCCTCATTACAGTCTGGTTATGTCCCTTATATATGAAGAGCCATAAGTCTGAAGTTTACTTATTACACAAATGGCCCAAAGAGCCAACATATACCTAAGTTGGACTCCCAAAGAAAGTATTAAATACTTAGGGAAATAAATAGAAAGAAAATGAAGACTTATTAGCTGAATGTCTTCATAAGGGATAGGGTCTTCCCTTCCTTGCTTTCCTAACTTGGCATGGATTATTTCCAAGCTGAATAACAAGTGGAATAAAGTGTAAGTATACTAGATCATCTTGCCTCAATACAACCCCTCTAGTAAACCTTATCGGACAAACCGATGTAGGAAAAAGAGTAAAATTCCTTCTAATGACTTAAGGGTGTCTTCACACTTGTGTGATGGTGAAGACACAATGTCCATGCTTCCCAAAGCTGGTTCAAGGCAAAGAGATTCGAAGGTTGTTTAGAAGCTCTCACATGATCCAGATGGCCGGGTGAGCACGAGCTTGATCCTTGGATGTCTTCTTCATACTTCACGGTTAGTCGGCTTCTATAGATGGTCAGACGTGGACTCCAATTAGGCATAGGGTCTGGCTGTATAGAGAATCCTATTGAGACCCAATACATTGTAAATGTGCGCTCTCGTCCTTCTTTTGTACGGGCCAGGGCTTGTGGCCCATCATCCCTTCCCTTTTCTAGAAATATCTTCCTCAAAACTAGCCCACCCCCTATATAGAAACGAAACAACCTAGCAGGAAACTTCTTTTTCAAGGCTTGATCTGGATATGGAGCTGAATATTGGAGAGATTCTCAATCTAATCTTTAGCTGAATAAGGGATAGAAGAGGAGGTTTAGTGCTAAGAAACAAAAAAAATATGCTCGATCTAGTTTCCAACAATGGAGTAAAGGTGGATTGATGTTGTGAACCACAGGATTTGTGAAAGCATCTTCACACAACCAGAAATTCAACACCAAACTAGGATTCTAGGTGTCAAGGGTTTTGTCCCGAATAACTCAATAACAAGAAAGAAGAAAAAACTCTTCCGCATTTTATTTCTAGTTTAGATCTAATCCTCATTACTGTCTGGTTATGCCCCTTATATATAAAGAGCCATAAGTCTGAAGTTTACTTATTACACAAATGGCCCAAAGAGCCAACATATACCTAAGTTGGACTCCCAAAGAAAGTATTAAATACTTAGGGAAATAAATAGAAAGAAAATGAAGACTTATTAGCTGAATGTCTTCATAAGGGATAGGGTCTTCCCTTCCTTGCTTTCCTAACTTGGCATGGATTATTTCCAAGCTGAATAACAAGTGGAATAAAGTGTAAATATACTAGATCATCTTGCCTCAATACAACCCCTCTGGTAAACCTTATCGGACAAACCGATGTAGGAAAAAGAGTAAAATTCCTTCTAATGACTTAGGGGTTTCTTCACACTTGTGTTATGGTGAAGACACAATATCCATGCTTCCCAAAGCTGGTTCAAGGCAAAGAGATTCAAAGGTTGTTTAGAAGTTCTCACATGATCCAGATGGCCGGGTGAGCACGAGCTTGATCCTTGGATGTCTTCTTCATACTTCACGGTTAGTCGGCTTCTGGTGATGGTCAGACATGGACTCTAATTAGGTTTAGGGTCTGGCTCTATAGAGAATCCTATTGAGACCCAATCCCTTGTAAATGTGCGCTCTCGTCCTTCTTTTGTACGGGCCAGGGCTTGTGGCCCATCATCCCTTCCCTTTTCTAGAATTTTCTTCCTTAAAACTAGCCCACCCCCTATATAGAAACGAAACAACCTAGCAGGAAGCTTCTTCTTCAAGGCTTGATCTAGATATGGAGCTGAATATTGGAGAGATTCTCAATCTAATCTCCAGCTGAATAAGGGATAGAAAAGGAGGTTTAGTGCTAAGAAACCAAAAAAATATGCTCGATCTAGTTTCCAACAATGGAGTATAGGTGGATTAATGTTGTGAACCACAAGATTTGTGAAAGCTACTTGATACAACCAGAAATTCAACACCAAACTAGGATTCTAGGTGTCAAGGGTTTTGTCCCGAATAACTCAATAACAAGAAAGAAGAAAAAACTCTTCCGCATTTTATTTCTAGTTTAGATCTAATCCTCATTACAGTCTGGTTATGTCCCTTATATATGAAGAGCCATAAGTCTGAAGTTTACTTATTACACAAATGGCCCAAAGAGCCAACATATACCTAAGTTGGACTCCCAAAGAAAGTATTAAATACTTAGGGAAATAAATAGAAAGAAAATGAAGACTTATTAGCTGAATGTCTTCATAAGGGATAGGGTCTTCCCTTCCTTGCTTTCCTAACTTGGCATGGATTATTTCCAAGCTGAATAACAAGTGGAATAAAGTGTAAATATACTAGATCATCTTGCCTCAATACAATCCCTCTGGTAAACCTTATCGGATAAACCGATGTAGGAAAAAGAGTAAAATTCCTTCTAATGACTTAGGGGTGTCTTCACACTTGTGTGATGGTGAAGACACAATGTCCATGCTTCCCAAAGCTGGTTCAAGGCAAAGAGATTCGAAGGTTGTTTAGAAGCTCTCACATGATCCAGATGGCCGGGTGAGCACGAGATTGATCCTTGGATGTCTTCTTCATACTTCACGGTTAGTCGGCTTCTATAGATGGTCAGACGTGGACTCCAATTAGGCATAGGGTCTGGCTGTATAGAGAATCCTATTGAGACCCAATACATTGTAAATGTGCGCTCTCGTCCTTCTTTTGTACGGGCCAGGGCTTGTGGCCCATCATCCCTTCCCTTTTCTAGAAATATCTTCCTCAAAACTAGCCCACCCCTTATATAGAAACGAAACAACCTAGCAGGAAACTTCTTTTTCAAGGCTTGATCTGGATATGGAGCTGAATATTGGAGAGATTCTTAATCTAATCTCCAGCTGAATAAGGGATAGAAAAGGAGGTTTAGTGCTAAGAAACTAAAAAAATATGCTCGATCTAGTTTCCAACAATGGAGTATAGGTGGATTAATGTTGTGAACCACAAGATTTGTGAAAGCTACTTGATACAACCAGAAATTCAACACCAAGCTAGGATTCTAGGTGTCAAGGTTTTTGTCACGAATAACTCAATAACAAGAAAGAAGAAAAAACTCTTCCGTATTATATTTCTAGTTCAGATCTCATCCTCATTACAGGGTTATGTCTCTTATATATGAAGAGCCTTAAGTCTGAAGTTTACTTATTACACAAATGGCCCAAATAACCAACATATACCTAAGTTGGACACGCAAAGAAAGTATTAAATACTTAGGGAAATAAATAGAAAGAAAATGAAAACTTATTAGCTGAATGTCTTCATAAGGGATAGGGTCTTCCCTTCCTTGCCTTCCTAACTTGGCATGGATTATTTCCAAGCTGAATAACAAGTGGAATAAAGTGTAGATATACTAGATCTTCTAGCCTAATTACAACCCCTCTGGTAAACCTTATCGGACAAACCGATGTAGGAAAAAGAGTAAAATTCCTTCTAATGACTTAGGGGTGTCTTCACACTTGTGTTATGGTGAAGACACAATATCCATGCTTCCCAAAGCTGGTTCAAGGCAAAGAGATTCGAAGGTTGTTTAGAAGCTCTCACATGATCCAGATGGCCGGGTGAGCACGAGCTTGATCCTTGGATGTCTTCTTCATACTTCACGGTTAGTCGGCTTCTGGTGATGGTCAGACATGGACTCTAATTAGGTTTAGGGTCTGGCTCTATAGAGAATCCTATTGAGACCCAATCCCTTGTAAATGTGCGCTCTCGTCCTTCTTTTGTACGGGCCAGGGCTTGTGGCCCATCATCCCTTCTCTTTTCTAGAATTTTCTTCCTTAAAACTAGCCCACCCCCTATATAGAAACGAAACAACCTAGCAGGAAGCTTCTTCTTCAAGGCTTGATCTAGATATGGAGCTGAATATTGGAGAGATTCTCAATCTAATCTCCAGCTGAATAAGGGATAGAAAAGGAGGTTTAGTGCTAAGAAACCAAAAAAATATGCTCGATCTAGTTTCCAACAATGGAGTATAGGTGGATTAATGTTGTGAACCACAAGATTTGTGAAAGCTACTTGATACAACCAGAAATTCAACACCAAGCTAGGATTCTAGGTGTCAAGGTTTTTGTCACGAATAACTCAATAACAAGAAAGAAGAAAAAACTCTTCCGTATTATATTTCTAGTTCAGATCTCATCCTCATTACAGGGTTATGTCTCTTATATATGAAGAGCCTTAAGTCTGAAGTTTACTTATTACACAAATGGCCCAAATAACCAACATATACCTAAGTTGGACACGCAAAGAAAGTATTAAATACTTAGGGAAATAAATAGAAAGAAAATGAAAACTTATTAGCTGAATGTCTTCATAAGGGATAGGGTCTTCCCTTCCTTGCCTTCCTAACTTGGCATGGATTATTTCCAAGCTGAATAACAAGTGGAATAAAGTGTAGATATACTAGATCTTCTAGCCTAATTACAACCCCTCTGGTAAACCTTATCGGACAAACCGATGTAGGAAAAAGAGTAAAATTCCTTCTAATGACTTAGGGGTGTCTTCACACTTGTGTTATGGTGAAGACACAATATCCATGCTTCCCAAAGCTGGTTCAAGGCAAAGATATTCGAAGGTTGTTTAGAAGCTCTCACATGATCCAGATGGCCGGGTGAGCACGAGCTTGATCCTTGGATGTCTTCTTCATACTTCACGGTTAGTCGGCTTCTGGTGATGGTCAGACATGGACTCTAATTAGGTTTAGGGTCTGGCTCTATAGAGAATCCTATTGAGACCCAATCCCTTGTAAATGTGCGCTCTCGTCCTTCTTTTGTACGGGCCAGGGCTTGTGGCCCATCATCCCTTCCCTTTTCTAGAATTTTCTTCCTTAAAACTAGCCCAACCCCTATATAGAAACGAAACAACCTAGCAGGAAGCTTCTTCTTCAAGGCTTGATCTAGATATGGAGCTGAATATTGGAGAGATTCTCAATCTAATCTCCAGCTGAATAAGGGATAGAAAAGGAGGTTTAGTGCTAAGAAACCAAAAAAATATGCTCGATCTAGTTTCCAACAATGGAGTATAGGTGGATTAATGTTGTGAACCACAAGATTTGTGAAAGCTACTTGATACAACCAGAAATACAACACCAAACTAGGATTCTAGGTGTCAAGGTTTTTGTCACGAATAACTCAATAACAAGAAAGAAGAAAAAACTCTCCCGTATTATATTTCTAGTTCAGATCTCCTCCTCATTACAGGGTTATGTCTCTTATATATGAAGAGCCATAAGTCTGAAGTTTACTTATTACACAAATGGCCCAAAGAGCCAACATATACCTAAGTTGGACTCCCAAAGAAAGTATTAAATACTTAGGGAAATAAATAGAAAGAAAGTGAAGACTTATTAGCTGAATGTCTTCATAAGGGATAGGGTCTTCCCTTCCTTGCTTTCCTAACTTGGCATGGATTATTTTCAAGCTGAATAACAAGTGGAATAAAGTGTAAATATACTAGATCTTCTTGCCTCAATACAACCCCTCTGGTAAACCTTATCGGACAAACCGATGTAGGAAAAAGAGTAAAATTCCTTCTAATGACTTAGGGGTGTCTTCACACTTGTGTGATGGTGAAGACACAATGTCCATGCTTCCCAAAGCTGGTTCAAGGCAAAGAGATTCGAAGGTTGTTTAGAAGCTCTCACATGATCCAGATGGCCGGGTGAGCACGAGCTTGATCCTTGGATGTCTTCTTCACACTTCACGGTTAGTCGGCTTCTATAGATGGTCAGACGTGGACTCCAATTAGGCATAGGGTCTGGCTGTATAGAAAATCCTATTGAGACCCAATACATTGTAAATGTGCGCTCTCGTCCTTCTTTTGTACGGGCCAGGGCTTGTGGCCCATCATCCCTTCCCTTTTCTAGAAATATCTTCCTCAAAACTAGCCCACCCCCTATATAGAAACGAAACAACCTAGCAGGAAACTTCTTTTTCAAGGCTTGATCTGGATATGGAGCTGAATATTAGAGAGATTCTCAATCTAATCTTTAGCTGAATAAGGGATAGAAGAGGAGGTTTAGTGCTAAGAAACCAAAAAAAAATGCTCGATCTAGTTTCCAACAATGGAGTAAAGGTGGATTGATGTTGTGAACCACAGGATTTGTGAAAGCTTCTTCACACAACCAGAAATTCAACACCAAACTAGGATTCTAGGTGTCAAGGGTTTTGTCCCGAATAACTCCATAACAAGAAAGAAGAAAAAACTCTTCCGCATTTTATTTCTTGTTCAGATTTAATCCTCATTATAGTCTGGTTATGTCCCTTATATATGAAGAGCCATAAGTCTGAAGTTTACTTATTACACAAATGGCCCAAAGAGCCAACATATACCTAAGTTGGACTCCCAAAGAAAGTATTAAATACTTATGGAAATAAATAGAAAGAAAATGAAAATTTATTAGCTGAATGTCTTCATAAGGGATAGGGTCTTCCCTTCCTTGCTTTCCTAACTTGGCATGGATTATTTCCAAGCTGAATAACAAGTGGAATAAAGTGTAAATATACTAGATCATCTTGCCTCAATACAACCCCTCTGGTAAACCTTATCGGACAAACCGATGTAGGAAAAAGAGTAAAATTCCTTCTAATGACTTAGGGGTGTCTTCACACTTGTGTTATGGTGAAGACACAATATCCATGCTTCCCAAAGCTGGTTCAAGGCAAAGAGATTCGAAGGTTGTTTAGAAGCTCTCACATGATCCAGATGGTCGGGTGAGCACGAGCTTGATCCTTGGATGTCTTCTTCATACTTCACGGTTAGTCGGCTTCTGGTGATGGTCAGACATGGACTATAATTAAGTTTAGGGTCTGGCTCTATAGAGAATCCTATTGATACCCAATCCCTTGTAAATGTGCGCTCTCGTCCTTCTTTTGTACGGGCCAGGGCTTGTGGCCCATCATCCCTTCCCTTTTCTAGAATTTTCTTCCTTAAAAGTAGCCTACCCCCTATATAGAAAGGAAACAACCTAGCAGGAAGCTTCTTCTTCAAGGCTTGATCTAGATATGGAGCTGAATATTGGAGAGATTCTCAATCTAATCTCCAGCTGAATAAGGGATAGAAAAAGAAGTTTAGTGCTGAGAAACCCAAAAAATATGCTCGATCTAGTTTCCAACAATGGAGTATAGGTGGATTAATGTTGTGAACCACAAGATTTGTGAAAGCTACTTGATACAACCAGAAATTCAACACCAAGCTAGGATTCTAGGTGTCAAGGGTTTTGTCCCGAATAACTCAATAACAAGAAAGAAGAAAAAACTCTTCCGCATTTTATTTCTAGTTTAGATCTAATCCTCATTAAAGTCTGGTTATGTCCCTTATATATGAAGAGCCATAAGTCTGAAGTTTACTTATTACACAAATGGCCCAAAGAGCCAACATATACCTAAGTTGGACACGCAAAGAAAGTATTAAATACTTAGGGAAATAAATAGAAAGAAAATGAAGACTTATTAGCTGAATGTCTTCATAAGGGATAGGGTCTTCCCTTCCTTGCTTTCCTAACTTGGCATGGATTATTTCCAAGCTGAATAACAAGTGGAATAAAGTGTAAATATACTAGATCTTCTTGCCTCAATATAACCCCTCTGGTAAACCTTATCGGACAAACCGATGTAGGAAAAAGAGTAAAATTCCTTCTAATGACTTAGGGGTGTCTTCACACTTGTGTGATGGTGAAGACACAATGTCCATGCTTCCCAAAGCTGGTTCAAGTCAAAGAGATTCGAAGGATGTTTAGAAGCTCTCACATGATCCAGATGGCCGGGTGAGCACAAGCATGATCCTTGGATGTCTTCTTCATACTTCACGGTTAGTCGGCTTCTATAGATGGTCAGACGTGGACTCCAATTAGGCTTAATGTCTGGCTGTATAGAGAATCCTATTGATACCCAATACATTGTAAATGTGCGCTCTCGTCCTTCTTTTGTACGGGCCAGGGCTTGTGGCCCATCATCCCTTCCCTTTTCTAGAAATATCTTCCTCAAAACTAGCCCACCCCCTATATAGAAATAAAACAACCTAGCAGGAAGCTTCTTCTTCAAGGCTTGATCTGGATATGGAGCTGAATATTAGAGAGATTCTCAATCTAATCTTTAGCTGAATAAGGGATAGAAGAGGAGGTTTAGTGCTAAGAAACCAAAAAAATATGCTCGATCTAGTTTCCAAGAATGGAGTAAAGGTGGATTGATGTTGTGAACCACAGGATTTGTGAAAGCTTCTTGATACAACCAGAAATTCAACACCAAACTAGAATTCTAGGTGTCAAGGGTTTTGTCTCGAATAACTAAATAACAAGAAAGAAGAAAAAACTCTTCCGCATTTTATTTCTAGTTCAGATCTAATCCTTATTACAGTCTGGTTATGTCTCTTATATATGAAGAGCCATAAGTCTGAAGTTTACTTATTACACAAATGGCCCAAAGAGCCAACATATACCTAAGTTGGACTCCCAAAGAAAGTATTAAATACTTATGGAAATAAATAGAAAGAAAATGAAAATTTATTAGCTGAATGTCTTCATAAGGGATAGGGTCTTCCCTTCCTTGCTTTCCTAACTTGGCATGGATTATTTCCAAGCTGAATAACAAGTGGAATAAAGTGTAAATATACTAGATCATCTTGCCTCAATACAACCCCTCTGGTAAACCTTATCGGACAAACCGATGTAGGAAAAAGAGTAAAATTCCTTCTAATGACTTAGGGGTGTCTTCACACTTGTGTTATGGTGAAGACACAATATCCATGCTTCCCAAAGCTGGTTCAAGGCAAAGAGATTCGAAGGTTGTTTAGAAGCTCTCACATGATCCAGATGGTCGGGTGAGCACGAGCTTGATCCTTGGATGTCTTCTTCATACTTCACGGTTAGTCGGCTTCTGGTGATGGTCAGACATGGACTATAATTAAGTTTAGGGTCTGGCTCTATAGAGAATCCTATTGATACCCAATCCCTTGTAAATGTGCGCTCTCGTCCTTCTTTTGTACGGGCCAGGGCTTGTGGCCCATCATCCCTTCCCTTTTCTAGAATTTTCTTCCTTAAAAGTAGCCTACCCCCTATATAGAAAGGAAACAACCTAGCAGGAAGCTTCTTCTTCAAGGCTTGATCTAGATATGGAGCTGAATATTGGAGAGATTCTCAATCTAATCTCCAGCTGAATAAGGGATAGAAAAAGAAGTTTAGTGCTGAGAAACCCAAAAAATATGCTCGATCTAGTTTCCAACAATGGAGTATAGGTGGATTAATGTTGTGAACCACAAGATTTGTGAAAGCTACTTGATACAACCAGAAATTCAACACCAAGCTAGGATTCTAGGTGTCAAGGGTTTTGTCCCGAATAACTCAATAACAAGAAAGAAGAAAAAACTCTTCCGCATTTTATTTCTAGTTTAGATCTAATCCTCATTAAAGTCTGGTTATGTCCCTTATATATGAAGAGCCATAAGTCTGAAGTTTACTTATTACACAAATGGCCCAAAGAGCCAACATATACCTAAGTTGGACACGCAAAGAAAGTATTAAATACTTAGGGAAATAAATAGAAAGAAAATGAAGACTTATTAGCTGAATGTCTTCATAAGGGATAGGGTCTTCCCTTCCTTGCTTTCCTAACTTGGCATGGATTATTTCCAAGCTGAATAACAAGTGGAATAAAGTGTAAATATACTAGATCTTCTTGCCTCAATATAACCCCTCTGGTAAACCTTATCGGAAAAACCGATGTAGGAAAAAGAGTAAAATTCCTTCTAATGACTTAGGGGTGTCTTCACACTTGTGTGATGGTGAAGACACAATGTCCATGCTTCCCAAAGCTGGTTCAAGTCAAAGAGATTCGAAGGATGTTTAGAAGCTCTCACATGATCCAGATGGCCGGGTGAGCACAAGCATGATCCTTGGATGTCTTCTTCATACTTCACGGTTAGTCGGCTTCTATAGATGGTCAGACGTGGACTCCAATTAGGCTTAATGTCTGGCTGTATAGAGAATCCTATTGATACCCAATACATTGTAAATGTGCGCTCTCGTCCTTCTTTTGTACGGGCCAGGGCTTGTGGCCCATCATCCCTTCCCTTTTCTAGAAATATCTTCCTCAAAACTAGCCCACCCCCTATATAGAAATAAAACAACCTAGCAGGAAGCTTCTTCTTCAAGGCTTGATCTGGATATGGAGCTGAATATTAGAGAGATTCTCAATCTAATCTTTAGCTGAATAAGGGATAGAAGAGGAGGTTTAGTGCTAAGAAACCAAAAAAATATGCTCGATCTAGTTTCCAAGAATGGAGTAAAGGTGGATTGATGTTGTGAACCACAGGATTTGTGAAAGCTTCTTGATACAACCAGAAATTCAACACCAAACTAGAATTCTAGGTGTCAAGGGTTTTGTCTCGAATAACTAAATAACAAGAAAGAAGAAAAAACTCTTCCGCATTTTATTTCTAGTTCAGATCTAATCCTTATTACAGTCTGGTTATGTCTCTTATATATGAAGAGCCATAAGTCTGAAGTTTACTTATTACACAAATGGCCCAAAGAGCCAACATATACCTAAGTTGGACTCCCAAAGAAAGTATTAAATACTTAGGGAAATAAATAGAAAGAAAATGAAGACTTATTAGCTGAATGTCTTCATAAGGGATAGGGTCTTCCCTTCCTTGCTTTCCTAACTTGGCATGGATTATTTCCAAGCTGAATAACAAGTGGAATAAAGTGTAAATATACTAGATCTTCTTGCCTCAATACAACCCCTCTGGTAAACCTTATCGGACAAACCGATGTAGGAAAAGGAGTAAAATTCCTTCTAATGACTTAGGGGTGTCTTTACACTTGTGTTATGGTGAAGACACAATGTCCATGCTTCCCAAAGCTGGTTCAAGGCAAAGAGATTCGAAGGTTGTTTAGAAGCTCTCACATGATCCAGATGGCCGGGTGAGCACGAGCTTGATCCTTGGATGTCTTCTTCATACTTCACGGTTAGTCGGCTTCTATAGATGGTCAGACGTGGACTCCAATTAGGCATAGGGTCTGGCTGTATAGAGAATCCTATTGAGACCCAATACATTGTAAATGTGCGCTCTCGTCCTTCTTTTGTACGGGCCAGGGCTTGTGGCCCATCATCCCTTCCCTTTTCTAGAAATATCTTCCTCAAAACTAGCCCACCCCCTATATAGAAACGAAACAACCTAGCAGGAAACTTCTTTTTCAAGGCTTGATCTGGATATGGAGCTGAATATTAGAGAGATTCTCAATCTAATCTTTAGCTGAATAAGGGATAGAAGAGGAGGTTTAGTGCTAAGAAACCAAAAAAATATGCTCGATCTAGTTTCCAACAATGGAGTAAAGGTGGATTGATGTTGTGAACCACAGGATTTGTGAAAGCTTCTTCACACAACCAGAAATTCAACACCAAACTAGGATTCTAGGTGTCAAGGGTTTTGTCCCGAATAACTCCATAACAAGAAAGAAGAAAAAACTCTTCCGCATTTTATTTCTTGTTCAGATCTAATCCTCATTACAGTCTGGTTATGTCCCTTATATATGAAGAGCCATAAGTCTGAAGTTTACTTATTACACAAATGGCCCAAAGAGCCAACATATACCTAAGTTGGACTCCCAAAGAAAGTATTAAATACTTATGGAAATAAATAGAAAGAAAATGAAGACTTATTAGCTGAATGTCTTCATAAGGGATAGGGTCTTCCCTTCCTTGCTTTCCTAACTTGGCATGGATTATTTCCAAGCTGAATAACAAGTGGAATAAAGTGTAAATATACTAGATCATCTTGCCTCAATACAACCCCTCTGGTAAACCTTATCGGACAAACCGATGTAGGAAAAAGAGTAAAATTCCTTCTAATGACTTAGGGGTGTCTTCACACTTGTGTTATAGTGAAGACACAATATCCATGCTTCCCAAAGCTGGTTCAAGGCAAAGAGATTCGAAGGTTGTTTAGAAGCTCTCACATGATCCAGATGGTCGGGTGAGCACGAGCTTGATCCTTGGATGTCTTCTTCATACTTCACGGTTAGTCGGCTTCTGGTGATGGTCAGACATGGACTATAATTAAGTTTAGGGTCTGGCTCTATAGAGAATCCTATTGAGACCCAATCCCTTGTAAATGTGCGCTCTCGTCCTTCTTTTGTACGGGCCAGGGCTTGTGGCCCATCATCCCTTCCCTTTTCTAGAATTTTCTTCCTTAAAACTAGCCTACCCCCTATATAGAAAGGAAACAACCTAGCAGGAAGCTTCTTCTTCAAGGCTTGATCTAGATATGGAGCTGAATGATGGAGAGATTCTCAATCTAATCTCCAGCTGAATAAGGAATAGAAAAAGAGGTTTAGTGCTAAGAAACCAAAAAAATATGCTCGATCTAGTTTCCAACAATGGAGTATAGGTGGACTAATGTTGTAAACCACAAGATTTGTGAAAGCTACTTGATGCAACCAGAAATTCAACACCAAGCTAGGATTCTAGGTGTCAAGGTTTTTGTCACGAATAACTCAATAACAAGAAAGAAGAAAAAACTCTTCCGTATTATATTTCTAGTTCAGATCTCATCCTCATTACAGGGTTATGTCTCTTATATATGAAGAGCCTTAAGTCTGAAGTTTACATATTACACAAATGGCCCAAATAACCAACATATACCTAAGTTGGACACGCAAAGAAAGTATTAAATACTTAGGGAAATAAATAGAAAGAAAATGAAAACTTATTAGCTGAATGTCTTCATAAGGGATAGGGTCTTCCCTTCCTTGCCTTCCTAACTTGGCATGGATTATTTCCAAGCTGAATAACAAGTGGAATAAAGTGTAAATATACTAGATCTTCTTGCCTAAATACAACCCCTCTGGTAAACCTTACCGGACAAACCGATGTAGGAAAAAGAGTAAAATTCCTTCTAATGACTTAGGGGTGTCTTCACACTTGTGTGATGGTGAAGACACAATGTCCATGCTTCCCAAAGCTGGTTCAAGGCAAAGAGATTCGAAGGTTGTTTAGAAGCTCTCACATGATCCAGTTGGCCGGGTGAGCACGAGCTTGATCCTTGGATGTCTTCTTCATACTTCACGGTTAGTCGGCTTCTATAGATGGTCAGACGTGGACTCCAATTAGGCATAGGGTCTGGCTGTATAGAGAATCCTATTGAGACCCAATACATTGTAAATGTGCGCTCTCGTCCTTCTTTTGTACGGGCCAGGGCTTGTGGCCCATCATCCCTTCCCTTTTCTAGAAATATCTTCCTCAAAACTAGCCCACCCCCTATATAGAAACGAAACAACCTAGCAGGAAACTTCTTTTTCAAGGCTTGATCTGGATATGGAGCTGAATATTAGAGAGATTCTCAATCGAATCTTTAGCTGAATAAGGGATAGAAGAGGAGGTTTAGTGCTAAGAAACCAAAAAAATATGCTCGATCTAGTTTCCAACAATGGAGTAAAGGTGGATTGATGTTGTGAACCACAGGATTTGTGAAAGCTTCTTCACACAACCAGAAATTCAACACCAAACTAGGATTCTAGGTGTCAAGGGATTTGTCCCGAATAACTCCATAACAAGAAAGAAGAAAAAACTCTTCCGCATTTTATTTCTTGTTCAGATCTAATCCTCATTACAGTCTGGTTATGTCCCTTATATATGAAGAGCCATAAGTCTGAAGTTTACTTATTACACAAATGGCCCAAAGAGCCAACATATACCTAAGTTGGACTCCCAAAGAAAGTATTAAATACTTATGGAAATAAATAGAAAGAAAATGAAGACTTATTAGCTGAATGTCTTCATAAGGGATAGGGTCTTCTCTTCCTTGCTTTCCTAACTTGGCATGGATTATTTCCAAGCTGAATAACAAGTGGAATAAAGTGTAAATATACTAGATCATCTTGCCTCAATACAACCCCTCTGGTAAACCTTATCGGACAAACCGATGTTGGAAAAAGAGTAAAATTCCTTCTAATGACTTAGGGGTGTCTTCACACTTGTGTTATGGTGAAGACACAATATCCATGCTTCCCAAAGCTGGTTCAAGGCAAAGAGATTCGAAGGTTGTTTAGAAGCTCTCACATGATCCAGATGGTCGGGTGAGCACGAGCTTGATCCTTGGATGTCTTCTTCATACTTCACGGTTAGTCGGCTTCTGGTGATGGTCAGACATGGACTATAATTAAGTTTAGGGTCTGGCTCTATAGAGAATCCTATTGAGACCCAATCCCTTGTAAATGTGCGCTCTCGTCCTTCTTTTGTACGGGCCAGGGCTTGTGGCCCATCATCCCTTCCCTTTTCTAGAATTTTCTTCCTTAAAACTAGCCTACCCCCTATATAGAAAGGAAACAACCTAGCAGGAAGCTTCTTCTTCAAGGCTTGATCTAGATATGGAGCTGAATATTGGAGAGATTCTCAATCTAATCTCCAGCTGAATAAGGAATAGAAAAAGAGGTTTAGTGCTAAGAAACCAAAAAAATATGCTCGATCTAGTTTCCAACAATGGAGTATAGGTGGACTAATGTTGTAAACCACAAGATTTGTGAAAGCTACTTGATACAACCAGAAATTCAACACCAAGCTAGGATTCTAGGTGTCAAGGTTTTTGTCACGAATAACTCAATAACAAGAAAGAAGAAAAAACTCTTCCGTATTATATTTCTAGTTCAGATCTCATCCTCATTACAGGGTTATGTCTCTTATATATGAAGAGCCTTAAGTCTGAAGTTTACTTATTACACAAATGGCCCAAATAACCAACATATACCTAAGTTGGACACGCAAAGAAAGTATTAAATACTTAGGGAAATAAATAGAAAGAAAATGAAAACTTATTAGCTGAATGTCTTCATAAGGGATAGGGTCTTCCCTTCCTTGCCTTCCTAACTTGGCATGGATTATTTCCAAGCTGAATAACAAGTGGAATAAAGTGTAAATATACTAGATCTTCTTGCCTAAATACAACCCCTCTGGTAAACCTTACCGGACAAACCGATGTAGGAAAAAGAGTAAAATTCCTTCTAATGACTTAGGGGTGTCTTCACACTTGTGTGATGGTGAAGACACAATGTCCATGCTTCCCAAAGCTGGTTCAAGGCAAAGAGATTCGAAGGATGTTTAGAAGCTCTCACATGATCCAGATGGCCGGGTGAGCACGAGCTTGATCCTTGGATGTCTTCTTCATACTTCACGGTTAGTCGGCTTCTATAGATGGTCAGACGTGGACTCCAATTAGGCATAGGGTCTGGCTGTATAGAGAATCCTATTGAGACCCAATACATTGTAAATGTGCGCTCTCGTCCTTCTTTTGTACGGGCCAGGGCTTGTGGCCCATCATCCCTTCCCTTTTCTAGAAATATCTTCCTCAAAACTAGCCCACCCCCTATATAGAAACGAAACAACCTAGCAGAAAACTTCTTTTTCAAGGCTTGATCTGGATATGGAGCTGAATATTAGAGAGATTCTCAATCTAATCTTTAGCTGAATAAGGGATAGAAGAGGAGGTTTAGTGCTAAGAAACCAAAAAAATATGCTCGATCTAGTTTCCAACAATGGAGTAAAGGTGGATTGATGTTGTGAACCACAGGATTTGTGAAAGCTTCTTCACACAACCAGAAATTCAACACCAAACTAGGATTCTAGGTGTCAAGGGTTTTGTCCCGAATAACTCCATAACAAGAAAGAAGAAAAAACTCTTCCGCATTTTATTTCTTGTTCAGATCTAATCCTCATTACAGTCTGGTTATGTCCCTTATATATGAAGAGCCATAAGTCTGAAGTTTACTTATTACACAAATGGCCCAAAGAGCCAACATATACCTAAGTTGGACTCCCAAAGAAAGTATTAAATACTTATGGAAATAAATAGAAAGAAAATGAAGACTTATTAGCTGAATGTCTTCATAAGGGATAGGGTCTTCCCTACCTTGCTTTCCTAACTTGGCATGGATTATTTCCAAGCTGAATAACAAGTGGAATAATGTGTAAATATACTAGATCATCTTGCCTCAATACAACCCCTCTCATAAACCTTATCGGACAAACCGATGTAGGGAAAAGAGTAAAATTCCTTCTAATGACTTAGGGGTGTCTTCACACTTGTGTTATGGTGAAGACACAATATCCATGCTTCCCAAAGCTGGTTCAAGGCAAAGCGATTCGAAGGTTGTTTAGAAGCTCTCACATGATCCAGATGGTCGGGTGAGCACGAGCTTGATCCTTGGATGTCTTCTTCATAC
This sequence comes from Cardamine chenopodiifolia, assembly GCA_963922655.1. Classification (NCBI taxonomy): domain Eukaryota; kingdom Viridiplantae; phylum Streptophyta; class Magnoliopsida; order Brassicales; family Brassicaceae; genus Cardamine; species Cardamine chenopodiifolia. The sequence continues at coordinate 6,618,073 of OZ000486.1, read as the reverse complement.
TTCACGGTTAGTTGGCTTCTGGTGATGGTCAGACATGGACTATAATTAAGTTTAGGGTCTGGCTCTATAGAGAATCCTATTGAGACCCAATCCCTTGTAAATGTGCGTTCTCGTCCTTCTTTTGTACGGGCCAGGGCTTGTGGCCCATCATCCCTTCCCTTTTCTAGAATTTTCTTCCTTAAAACTAGCCTACCCCCTATATAGAAAGGAAACAACCTAGCAGGAAGCTTCTTCTTCAAGGCTTGATCTAGATATGGAGCTGAATATTGGAGAGATTCTCAATCTAATCTCCAGCTGAATAAGGGATAGAAAAAGAGGTTTAGTGCTAAGAAACCAAAAAAATATGCTCGATCTAGTTTCCAACAATGGAGTATAGGTGGATTAATGTTGTGAACCACAAGATTTGTGAAAGCTACTTGATACAACCAGAAATTCAACACAAAGCTAGGATTCTAGGTGTCAAGGTTTTTGTCACGAATAACTCAATAACAAGAAAGAAGAAAAAACTCTTCCGTATTATATTTCTAGTTCAGATTTCATCCTCATTACAGGGTTATGTCTCTTATATATGAAGAGCCTTAAGTCTGAAGTTTACTTATTACACAAATGGCCCAAATAACCAACATATACCTAAGTTGGACACGCAAAGAAAGTATTAAATACTTAGGGAAATAAATAGAAAGAAAATGAAAACTTATTAGCTGAATGTCTTCATAAGGGATAGGGTCTTCCCTTCCTTGCCTTCCTAACTTGGCATGGATTATTTCCAAGCTGAATAACAAGTGGAATAAAGTGTAGATATACTAGATCTTCTAGCCTAATTACAACCCCTCTGGTAAACCTTATCGGATAAACCGATGTAGGAAAAAGAGTAAAATTCCTTCTAATGACTTAGGGGTGTCTTCACACTTGTGTTATGGTGAAGACACAATATCCATGCTTCCCAAAGCTGGTTCAAGGCAAAGAGATTCGAAGGTTGTTTAGAAGCTCTCACATGATCCAGATGGCCGGGTGAGCACGAGCTTGATCCTTGGATGTCTTCTTCATACTTCACGGTTAGTCGGCTTCTATAGATGGTCAGACGTGGACTCTAATTAGGCATAGGGTCTGGCTCTATAGAGAATCCGATTGAGACCCAATACATTGTAAATGTGCGCTCTCGTCCTTCTTTTGTACGGGCCAGGGTTTGTGGCCCATCATCCCTTCCCTTTTCTAGAAATATCTTCTTCAAAACTAGCCCACCCCCTATATAGAAACGAAACAACCTAGCAGGAAACTTCTTTTTCAAGGCTTGATCTGGATATGGAGCTGAATATTGTAGAGATTCTCAATCTAATCTTTAGCTGAATAAGGGATAGAAGAGGAGGTTTAGTGCTAAGAAACCAAAAAAATATGCTCGATCTAGTTTCCAACAATGGAGTAAAGGTGGATTGATGTTGTGAACCACAGGATTTGTGAAAGCTTCTTCACACAACCAGAAATTCAACACCAAACTAGGATTCTAGGTGTCAAGGGTTTTGTCCCGAATAACTCAATAACAAGAAAGAAGAAAAAACTCTTCCGCATTTTATTTCTTGTTCAGATCTAATCCTCATTACAGTCTGGTTATGTCCCTTATATATGAAGAGCCATAAGTCTGAAGTTTACTTATTACACAAATGGCCCAAAAAGCCAACATATACCTAAGCTGGACTCCCAAAGAAAGTATTAAATACTTAGGGAAATAAATAGAAAGAAAATGAAGATTTATTAGCTGAATGTCTTCATAAGGGATAGGGTCTTCCCTTCCTTGCTTTCCTAACTTGGCATGGATTATTTCCAAGCTGAATAACAAGTGGAATAAAGTGTAAATATACTAGATCATCTTGCCTCAATACAACCCTTCTGGTAAACCTTATCGGACAAACCGATGTAGGAAAAAGAGTAAAATTCCTTCTAATGACTTAGGGATGTCTTCGCACTTGTGTTATGGTGAAGACACAATATCCATGCTTCCCAAAGCTGGTTCAAGGCAAAGAGATTCGAAGGTTGTTTAGAAGCTCTCACATGATCCAGATGGTCGGGTGAGCACGAGCTTGATCCTTGGATGTCTTCTTCATACTTCACGGTTAGTCGGCTTCTGGTGATGGTCAGACATGGACTATAATTAAGTTTAGGGTCTGGCTCTATAGAGAATCCTATTGAGACCCAATCCCTTGTAAATGTGCGCTCTCGTCCTTCTTTTGTACGGGCCAGGGCTTGTGGCCCATCATCCTTTCCCTTTTCTAGAATTTTCTTCCTTAAAACTAGCCTACCCCCTATATAGAAAGGAAACAACCTAGCAGGAAGCTTCTTCTTCAAGGCTTGATCTAGATATGGAGCTGAATATTGGAGAGATTCTCAATCTAATCTCCAGCTGAATAAAGGATAGAAAAAGAGGTTTAGTGCTAAGAAACCAAAAAAATATGCTCGATCTAGTTTCCAACAATGGAGTATAGGTGGATTAATGTTGTGAACCACAATATTTGTGAAAGCTACTTGATACAACCAGAAATTCAACACCAAGCTAGGATTCTAGGTGTCAAGGTTTTTGTCACGAATAACTCAATAACAAGAAAGAAGAAAAAACTCTTCCGTATTATATTTCTAGTTCAGATCTCATCCTCATTACAGGGTTATGTCTCTTATATATGAAGAGCCTTAAGTCTGAAGTTTACTTATTACACAAATGGCCCAAATAACCAACATATACCTAAGTTGGACACGCAAAGAAAGTATTAAATACTTAGGGAAATAAATAGAAAGAAAATGAAAACTTATTAGCTGAATGTCTTCATAAGGGATAGGGTCTTCCGTTCCTTGCCTTCCTAACTTGGCATGGATTATTTCCAAGCTGGATAACAAGTGGAATAAAGTGTACATATACTAGATCTTCTTGCCTCAATACAACCCCTCTGGTAAACCTTATCGGACAAACCGATGTAGGAAAAAGAGTAAAATTCCTTCTAATGACTTAGGGGTGTCTTCACACTTGTGTGATGGTGAAGACACAATGTCCATGCTTCCCAAAGCTGGTTCAAGGCAAAGAGATTCGAAGGTTGTTTAGAAGCTCTCACATGATCCAGATGGCCGGGTGAGCACGAGCTTGATCCTTGGATGTCTTCTTCATACTTCACGGTTAGTCGGCTTCTATAGATGGTCAGACGTGGACTCCAATTAGGCATAGGGTCTGGCTGTATAGAGAATCCTATTGAGACCCAATACATTGTAAATGTGCGCTCTCGTCCTTCTTTTGTACGGGCCAGGGCTTGTGGCCCATCATCCCTTCCCTTTTCTAGAAATATCTTCCTCAAAACTAGCCCAACCCCTATATAGAAACGAAACAACCTAGCAGGAAACTTCTTTTTCAAGGCTTGATCTGGATATGGAGCTGAATATTAGAGAGATTCTCAATCTAATCTTTAGCTGAATAAGGGATAGAAGAGGAGGTTTAATGCTAAGAAACCAAAAAAATATGCTCGATCTAGTTTCCAACAATGGAGTAAAGGTGGATTGATGTTGTGAACCACAGGATTTGTGAAAGCTTCTTCACACAACCAGAAATTCAACACCAAACTAGGATTTTAGGTGTCAAGGGTTTTGTCCCGAATAACTCCATAACAAGAAAGAAGAAAAAACTCTTCCGCATTTTATTTCTTGTTCAGATCTAATCCTCATTACAGTCTGGTTATGTCCCTTATATATGAAGAGCCATAAGTCTGAAGTTTACTTATTACACAAATGGCCCAAAGAGCCAACATATACCTAAGTTGGACTCCCAAAGAAAGTATTAAATACTTATGGAAATAAATAGAAAGAAAATGAAGACTTATTAGCTGAATGTCTTCATAAGGGATAGGGTCTTCCCTTCCTTGCCTTCCTAACTTGGCATGGATTATTTCCAACTGAAAAACAAGTGGAATAAAGTGTAGATATACTAGATCTTCTTGCCTCAATACAACCCCTCTGGTAAACCTTATCGGATAAACCGATGTAGGAAAAAGAGTAAAATTCCTTCTAATGACTTAGGGGTGTCTTCACACTTGTGTTATGGTGAAGACACAATATCCATGCTTCCCAAAGCTGGTTCAAGGCAAAGAGATTCGAAGGTTGTTTAGAAGCTCTCACATGATCCAGATGGCCGGGTGAGCACGAGCTTGATCCTTGGATGTCTTCTTCATACTTCACGGTTAGTCGGCTTCTGGTGATGGTCAGACATGGACTCTAATTAGGTTTAGGGTCTGGCTCTATAGAGAATCCTATTGAGACCCAATCCCTTGTAAATGTGCGCTCTCGTCCTTCTTTTGTACGGGCCAGGGCTTGTGGCCCATCATCCCTTCCCTTTTCTAGAACTTTCTTCACCAAAACTAGCCCACCCCCTATATAGAAACGAAACAACCTAGCAGGAAGCTTCTTCTTCAAGGCTTGATCAAGATATGGAGCTGAATATTGGAGAGATCCTCAATTTAATCTTCAGCAGAATAAGGGGTTGAAAAGGAGGTTTAGTGCTAAGAAACCCAAAAAAAAAGCTCGATCTAGTTTCCAACAATGGAGTATAGGTGGATTGATGTTGTGAACCACAGGATTTGTGAAAGCTTCTTGATACAACCAGAAATTCATCACCAAGCTAGGATTCTAGGTGTCAAGGGTTTTGTCCCGAATAACTCAATAACAAGAAAGAAGAAAAAACTCTTCCGCATTATATTTCTTGTTCAGATCTAATCCTCATTACAGTCTGGTTATGTCCCTTATATATGAAGAGCCATAAGTCTGAAGTTTACTTATTACACAAATGGCCCAAAGAACCAACATATACCTAAGTTGGACTCCCAAAGAAAGTATTAAATACTTAGGGAAATAAATAGAAAGAAAATGAAGATTTATTAGCTGAATGTCTTCATAAGGGATAGGGTCTTCCCTTCCTTGCTTTCCTAACTTGGCATGGATTATTTCCAAGCTGAATAACAAGTGGAATAAAGTGTAAATATACTAGATCATCTTGCCTCAATACAACCCTTCTGTTAAACCTTATCGGACAAACCGATGTAGGAAAAAGAGTAAAATTCCTTCTAATGACTTAGGGGTGTCTTCACACTTGTGTTATGGTGAAGACACAATATCCATGCTTCCCAAAGCTGGTTCAAGGCAAAGAGATTCGAAGGTTGTTTAGAAGCTCTCACATGATCCAGATGGCCGGGTGAGCACGAGCTTGATCCTTGGATGTCTTCTTCATACTTCATGTTTAGTCGGCTTCTGGTGATGGTCAGACATGGACTCTAATTAGGTTTAGGGTCTGGCTCTATAGAGAATCCTATTGAGACCCAATCCCTTGTAAATGTGCGCTCTCATCCTTCTTTTGTACGGGCTAGGGCTTGTGGCCCATCATCCCTTCCCTTTTCTAGAATTTTCTTCCTTAAAACTAGCCCACCCCCTATATAGAAACGAAACAACCTAGCAGGAAGCTTCTTCTTCAAGGCTTGATCTAGATGTGGATCTGAATATTGGAGAGATTCTCAATCTAATCTCCAGCTGAATAAGGGATAGAAAAGGAGGTTTAGTGCTAAGAAACCAAAAAAATATGCTCGATCTAGTTTCCAACAATGGAGTATAGGTGGATTAATGTTGTGAACCACAAGATTTGTGAAAGCTACTTGATACAACCAGAAATTCAACACCAAGCTAGGATTCTAGGTGTCAAGGTTTTTGTCACGAATAACTCAATAACAAGAAAGAAGAAAAAACTCTTCCGTATTATATTTCTAGTTCTGATCTCATCCTCATTACAGGGTTATGTCTGAAGTTTACTTATTACACAAATGGCCCAAATAACCAACATATACCTAAGTTGGACACGCAAAGAAAGTATTAAATACTTAGGGAAATAAATAGAAAGAAAATGAAAACTTATTAGCTGAATGTCTTCATAAGGGATAGGGTCTTCCGTTCCTTGCCTTCCTAACTTGGCATGGATTATTTCCAAGCTGGATAACAAGTGGAATAAAGTGTACATATACTAGATCTTCTTGCCTCAATACAACCCCTCTGGTAAACCTTATCGGACAAACCGATGTAGGAAAAAGAGTAAAATTCCTTCTAATGACTTAGGGGTGTCTTCACACTTGTGTGATGGTGAAGACACAATGTCCATGCTTCCCAAAGCTGGTTCAAGGCAAAGAGATTCGAAGGTTGTTTAGAAGCTCTCACATGATCCAGATGGCCGGGTGAGCACGAGCTTGATCCTTGGATGTCTTCTTCATACTTCACGGTTAGTCGGCTTCTATAGATGGTCAGACGTGGACTCCAATTAGGCATAGGGTCTGGCTGTATAGAGAATCCTATTGAGACCCAATACATTGTAAATGTGCGCTCTCGTCCTTCTTTTGTACGGGCCAGGGCTTGTGGCCCATCATCCCTTCCCTTTTCTAGAAATATCTTCCTCAAAACTAGCCCAACCCCTATATAGAAACGAAACAACCTAGCAGGAAACTTCTTTTTCAAGGCTTGATCTGGATATGGAGCTGAATATTAGAGAGATTCTCAATCTAATCTTTAGCTGAATAAGGGATAGAAGAGGAGGTTTAGTGCTAAGAAACCAAAAAAATATGCTCGATCTAGTTTCCAACAATGGAGTAAAGGTGGATTGATGTTGTGAACCACAGGATTTGTGAAAGCTTCTTCACACAACCAGAAATTCAACACCAAACTAGGATTCTAGGTGTCAAGGGTTTTGTCCCGAATAACTCCATAACAAGAAAGAAGAAAAAACTCTTCCGCATTTTATTTCTTGTTCAGATCTAATCCTCATTACAGTCTGGTTATGTCCCTTATATATGAAGAGCCATAAGTCTGAAGTTTACTTATTACACAAATGGCCCAAAGAGCCAACATATACCTAAGTTGGACTCCCAAAGAAAGTATTAAATACTTATGGAAATAAATAGAAAGAAAATGAAGACTTATTAGCTGAATGTCTTCATAAGGGATAGGGTCTTCCCTTCCTTGCCTTCCTAACTTGGCATGGATTATTTCCAACTGAAAAACAAGTGGAATAAAGTGTAGATATACTAGATCTTCTTGCCTCAATACAACCCCTCTGGTAAACCTTATCGGATAAACCGATGTAGGAAAAAGAGTAAAATTCCTTCTAATGACTTAGGGGTGTCTTCACACTTGTGTTATGGTGAAGACACAATGTTCATGCTTCCCAAAGCTGGTTCAAGGTAAAGAGATTCGAAGGTTGTTTAGAAGCTCTCACATAATCCAGATGGCCGGGTGAGCACGAGCTTGATCCTTGGATGTCTTCTTCATACTTCACGGTTAGTCGGCTTCTGGTGATGGTCAGACGTGGACTCCAATTAGGCTTAGGGTCTGGCTCTATAGAGAATCCTATTGAGACCCAATCCGTTGTAAATGTGCGCTCTCGTCCTTCTTTTGTACGGGCCAGGGCTTGTGGCCCATCATCCCTTCCCTTTTCTAGAACTTTCTTCACCAAAACTAGCCCACCCCCTATATAGAAACGAAACAACCTAGCAGGAAGCTTCTTCTTCAAGGCTTGATCAAGATATGGAGCTGAATATTGGAGAGATCCTCAATTTAATCTTCAGCAGAATAAGGGGTTGAAAAGGAGGTTTAGTGCTAAGAAACCCAAAAAAAAAGCTCGATCTAGTTTCCAACAATGGAGTATAGGTGGATTGATGTTGTGAACCACAGGATTTGTGAAAGCTTCTTCACACAACCAGAAATTCATCACCAAGCTAGGATTCTAGGTGTCAAGGGTTTTGTCCCGAATAACTCATTAACAAGAAAGAAGAAAAAACTCTTCCGCATTATATTTCTTGTTCAGATCTAATCCTCATTACAGTCTGGTTATGTCCCTTATATATGAAGAGCCATAAGTCTGAAGTTTACTTATTACACAAATGGCCCAAAGAACCAACATATACCTAAGTTGGACTCCCAAAGAAAGTATTAAATACTTAGGGAAATAAATAGAAAGAAAATGAAGACTTATTAGCTGAATGTCTTCATAAGGGATAGGGTCTTCCCTTCCTTGCTTTCCTAACTTGGCATGGATTATTTCCAACTGAAAAACAAGTGGAATAAAGTGTAGATATACTAGATCTTCTTGCCTCAATACAACCCCTCTGGTAAACCTTATCGGATAAACCGATGTAGGAAAAAGAGTAAAATTCCTTCTAATGACTTAGGGGTGTCTTCACACTTGTGTTATGGTGAAGACACAATGTTCATGCTTCCCAAAGCTGGTTCAAGGTAAAGAGATTCGAAGGTTGTTTAGAAGCTCTCACATAATCCAGATGGCCGGGTGAGCACGAGCTTGATCCTTGGATGTCTTCTTCATACTTCACGGTTAGTCGGCTTCTGGTGATGGTCAGACGTGGACTCCAATTAGGCTTAGGGTCTGGCTCTATAGAGAATCCTATTGAGACCCAATCCGTTGTAAATGTGCGCTCTCGTCCTTCTTTTGTACGGGCCAGGGCTTGTGGCCCATCATCCCTTCCCTTTTCTAGAATATTCTTCCTTAAAACTAGCCCACCCCCTATATAGAAACGAAACAACCTAGCAAGAAGCTTCTTCTTCAAGGCTTGATCTAGATATGGTGCTGAATATTGGAGAGATTCTCAATCTAATCTTCAGCTGAATAAGGGATAGAAAAGGAGGTTTAGTGCTAAGAAACCAAAAAAATATGCTCGATCTAGTTTCCAACAATGGAATAAAGGTGGATTGATGTTGTGAACCACAGGATTTGTGAAAGCTTCTTGATACAACCAGAAATTCAACACCAAACTAGGATTCTAGGTGTCAAGGGTTTTCTCTCGAATAACTCAATAACAAGAAAGAAGAAAAAACTCTTCCGCATTTTATTTCTAGTTCAGATCTAATCCTCATTACAGTCTCGTTATGTCCCTTATATATGAAGAGCCATAAGTCTGAAGTTTACTTATTACACAAATGGCCCAAAGAACCAACATAAACCTAAGTTGGACTCCCAAAGAAAGTATTAAATACTTAGGGAAATAAATAGAAAGAAAATGAAGACTTATTAGCTGAATGTCTTCATAAGGGATAGGGTCTTCCCTTCCTTGCCTTCCTAACTTGGCATGGATTATTTCCAAGCTGAATAACAAGTGGAATAAAGTGTCGATATACTAGATCTTCTTGCCTAATTACAACCCCTCTGGTAAACTTTATCGGACAAACCGATGTAGGAAAAAGAGTAAAATTCCTTCTAATGAGTTAGGGGTGTCTTCACACTTGTGTGATGGTGAAGACACAATGTCCATGCTTCCCAAAGCTTTTTCAAGGCAAAGAGATTCGAAGGTTGTTTAGAAGCTCTCACATGATCAAGATGGCCGGGTTAGCACGAGCTTGATCCTTGGATGTCTTCTTCATACTTCACGGTTAGGCGGCTTCTGGAGATGGTCAGACGTGGACTCCAATTAGGCTTAGAGTCTGGCTGTATAGAGAATCCTATTTAGACCCAATCCCTTGTAAATGTGCGCTCTCGTCTTTCTTTTGTACGGGCCAGGGCTTGTGGCCCATCATCCCTTCCCTTTTCTAGAATTTTCTTCCTCAAAACTAGCCCACCCCCTATATAGAAACGAAACAACCTAGCAAGAAGCTTCTTCTTCAAGGCTTGATCTGGATATGGAGCTGAATATTGGAGAGATTCTCAATCTAATCTTCAGCTGAATAAGGGATAGAAGAGGAGGTTTAGTGCCAAGAAACCAAAAAAATATGCTCGATCTAGTTTCCAACAATGGAGTAAAGGTGGATAGATGTTGTGAACCACAAGATTTGTGAAAACTTCTTGATACAACCAGAAATTCAACACCAAGCTAGGATTATAGGTGTCAAGGGTTTTGTCCCGAATAACTCAATAACAAGAAAGAAGAAAAAACTCTTCCGCATTATATTTCTAGTTCAGATCTAATCCTCAATACAGTGTGGTTATGTCCCTTATATATGAAGAGCCTAAAGTCTGAAGTTTACTTATTACACAAATGGCCCAAAGAACCAAAATATACCTAAGTTGGACTCCCAAAGAAAGTATTAAATACTTAGGGAAATAAATAGAAAGAAAATGAAGACTTATTAGCTGAATGTCTTCATAAGGGATAGGGTCTTCCCTTCCTTGCCTTCCTAACTTGGAATGGATTATTTCCAAGCTGAATAACAAGTGGAATCAAGTGTAGATATACTAGATCTTCTAGCCTAATTACAACCCCTCTGGTAAACCTTATCGGACAAACCGATGTAGGAAAAAGAGTAAAATTCCTTCTAATGACTTAGGGGTGTCTTTACAGTTGTGTGATGGTGAAGACACAATGTCCATGCCTCCCAAAGCTGGTTCAAGTCAAAGAGATTCGAAGGTTGTTTAGAAGCTCTTACATGATCCAGATGGCCGGGTGAGCACGAGCTTGATCCTTGGATGTCTTCTTCATCCTTCACAGTTAGTCGGCTTCTGGAGATGGTCAGATGTGGACTCCAATTAGGCTTAGGGTCTGGCTGTATAGAGAATCCTATTGATACCCAATCCCTTGTAAATGTGTGCTCCCGTCCTTCTTTTGTACGGGCCAGGGCTTGTGGCCCATCATCCCTTCCCTTTTCTAGAATTTTCTTCCTCAAAACTAGCCCACCCCCTATATAGAAACGAAACAACCTAGCAGGAAGCTTCTTCTTCAACGCTTGATCTGGATATGGAGCTGAATATTGGAGAGATTCTCAATCTAATCTTCAGCTGAATAAGGGATAGAAGAGGAGGTTTAGTGCTAAGAAACCAAAAAAATATGCTCGATCTAGTTTCCAACAATGGAGTAAAGGTGGATTGATGTTGTGAACCACAGGATTTGTGAAATCTTCTTGATACAACCAGAAATTCAACACCAAACTAGGATTCTAGGTGTCAAGGGTTATGTCCCGAATAACTCAATAACAAGAAAGAAGAAAAAACTCTTCCGTATTTTATTTCTTGTTCAGATCTAATCCTCATTACAGTCTGGTTATGTCCCTTATATATGAAGAGCCTTAAGTCTGAAGTTTACTTATTACACAAATGGCCCAAAGAACCAAAATATACCTAAGTTGGACTCCCAAAGAAAGTATTAAATACTTAGGGAAATAAATAGAAAGAAAATGAAGACTTATTAGCTGAATGTCTTCATAAGGGATAGGGTCTTCCCTTCCTTGCCTTCCTAACTTGGCATGGATTATTTCCAAGCTGAATAACAAGTGGAATAAAGTGTAGATATACTAGATCTTCTAGCCTAATTACAACCCCTCTGGTAAACCTTATCGGACAAACCGATGTAGGAAAAAAGAGTAAAATTCCTTCTAATGACTTAGGGGTGTCTTCACAGTTGTGTGATGGTGAAGACACAATGTCCATGCTTCCCAAAGCTAGTTCAAGTCAAAGAGATTCGAAGGTTGTTTAGAAGCTCTCACATGATCCAGATGGCCGGGTGAGCACGAGCTTGATACTTGGATGTCTTCTTCATACTTCACGGTTAGTCGGCTTCTGGAGATGGTCAGACGTGGACTCTAATTAGGCTTAGGGTCTGGCTGTATAGAGAATCCTATTGAGACCCAATCCCTTGTAAATGTGCGCTCCCGTCCTTCTTTTGTACGGGCCAGGGCTTGTGGCTCATCATCCCTTTCCTTTTCAAGAATTTTCTTACTCAAAACTAGCCCACCCCCTATATAGAAACGAAACAACCTAGCTGGAAGCTTCTTCTTCAAGGCTTGATCTGGATATGGAGATGAATATTAAAGAGATTCTCAATCTAATCTTCAGCTGAATAAGGGATAGAAGAGGAGGTTTAGTGCTAAGAAACCAAAAAAATATGCTCGATCTAGTTTCCAACAATGGAGTAAAGGTGGATTGATATTGTGAACCACAAGATTTGTGAAAGCTTCTTGATACAACCAGAAATTCAACACCAATCTAGGATTCTAGATGTCAAGGGTTTTGTCCCGAATAACTCAATAACAAGAAAGAAGAAAAAACTCTTCCGTATTTTATTTCTAGTTTAGATCTAATCCTCATTACAGTCTGGTTATGTCCCTTATATATGAAGAGCCTTAAGTCTGAAGTTTACTTATTACACAAATGGCCCAAAGAAACAACATACCTAAGTTGGACTCCCAAAGAAAGTATTAAACACTTAGGGAAATAAATAGAAAGAAAATGAAGACTTATTAGCTGAATGTCTTCATAAGGGATAGGGTCTTCCCTTCCTTGCTTTCCTAACTTGGCATGGATTATTTCCAAGCTGAATAACAAGTGGAATAAAGTGTAAATATACTAGATCTTCTTGCCTCAATACAACCCCTCTGGTAAACCTTATCGGACGAACCAATGTAGGAAAAAGAGTAAAATTCCTTCTAATGACTTAGGGGTGTCTTCACAGTTGTGTGATGGTGAAGACACAATGTCCCTGCCTCCCAAAGCTGGTTCAAGTCAAAGATATTCGAAGGTTGTTTAGAAGCTCTCACATGATCCAGATGGCCGGGTGAGCACGAGCTTGATCCTTGGATGTCTTCTTCATCCTTCACAGTTAGTCGGCTTCTGGAGATGGTCAGATGTGGACTCCAATTAGGCTTAGGGTCTGGCTGTATAGAGAATCCTATTGATACCCAATCCCTTGTAAATGTGTGCTCCCGTCCTTCTTTTGTACGGGCCAGGGCTTGTGGCCCATCATCCCTTCCCTTTTCTAGAATTTTCTTCCTCAAAACTAGCCCACCCCCTATATAGAAACGAAACAACCTAGCAGGAAGCTTCTTCTTCAACGCTTGATCTGGATATGGAGCTGAATATTGGAGAGATTCTCAATCTAATCTTCAGCTGAATAAGGGATAGAAGAGGAGGTTTAGTGCTAAGAAACCAAAAAAATATGCTCGATCTAGTTTCCAACAATGGAGTAAAGGTGGATTGATGTTGTGAACCACAGGATTTGTGAAAGCTTCTTGATACAACCAGAAATTCAACACCAAACTAGGATTCTAGGTGTCAAGGGTTATGTCCCGAATAACTCAATAACAAGAAAGAAGAAAAAACTCTTCCGCATTTTATTTCTTGTTAAGATCTAATCCTCATTACAGTCTGGTAATGTCCCTTATATATGAAGAGCCTTAAGTCTGAAGTTTACTTATTACACAAATGGCCCAAAGAACCAAAATATACCTAAGTTGGACTCCCAAAGAAAGTATTAAATACTTAGGGAAATAAATAGAAAGAAAATGAAGACTTATTAGCTGAATGTCTTCATAAGGGATAGGGTCTTCCCTTCCTTGCCTTCCTAACTTGGCATGGATTATTTCCAAGCTGAATAACAAGTGGAATAAAGTGTAGATATACTAGATCTTCTAGCCTAATTACAACCCCTCTGGTAAACCTTATCGGACAAACCGATGTAGGAAAAAGAGTAAAATTCCTTCTAATGACTTAGGGGTGTCTTCACAGTTGTGTGATGGTGAAGACACAATGTCCATGCTTCCCAAAGCTAGTTCAAGTCAAAGAGATTCGAAGGTTGTTTAGAAGCTCTCACATGATCCAGATGGCCGGGTGAGCACGAGCTTGATACTTGGATGTCTTCTTCATACTTCACGGTTAGGCGGCTTCTGGAGATGGTCAGACGTGGACTCTAATTAGGCTTAGGGTCTGGCTGTATAGAGAATCCTATTGAGACCCAATCCCTTGTAAATGTGCGCTCCCGTCCTTCTTTTGTACGGGCCAGGGCTTGTGGCTCATCATCCCTTTCCTTTTCAAGAATTTTCTTACTCAAAACTAGCCCACCCCCTATATAGAAACGAAACAACCTAGCTGGAAGCTTCTTCTTCAAGGCTTGATCTGGATATGGAGATGAATATTAAAGAGATTCTCAATCTAATCTTCAGCTGAATAAGGGATAGAAGAGGAGGTTTAGTGCTAAGAAACCAAAAAAATATGCTCGATCTAGTTTCCAACAATGGAGTAAAGGTGGATTGATATTGTGAACCACAAGATTTGTGAAAGCTTCTTGATACAACCAGAAATTCAACACCAATCTAGGATTCTAGATGTCAAGGGTTTTGTCCCGAATAACTCAATAACAAGAAAGAAGAAAAAACTCTTCCGTATTTTATTTCTAGTTTAGATCTAATCCTCATTACAGTCTGGTTATGTCCCTTATATATGAAGAGCCTTAAGTCTGAAGTTTACTTATTACACAAATGGCCCAAAGAAACAACATACCTAAGTTGGACTCCCAAAGAAAGTATTAAACACTTAGGGAAATAAATAGAAAGAAAATGAAGACTTATTAGCTGAATGTCTTCATAAGGGATAGGGTCTTCCCTTCCTTGCTTTCCTAACTTGGCATGGATTATTTCCAAGCTGAATAACAAGTGGAATAAAGTGTAAATATACTAGATCTTCTTGCCTCAATACAACCCCTCTGGTAAACCTTATCGGACGAACCAATGTAGGAAAAAGAGTAAAATTCCTTCTAATGACTTAGGGGTGTCTTCACAGTTGTGTGATGGTGAAGACACAATGTCCCTGCCTCCCAAAGCTGGTTCAAGTCAAAGATATTCGAAGGTTGTTTAGAAGCTCTCACATGATCCAGATGGCCGGGTGAGCACGAGCTTGATCCTTGGATGTCTTCTTCATCCTTCACAGTTAGTCGGCTTCTGGAGATGGTCAGATGTGGACTCCAATTAGGCTTACGGTCTGGCTGTATAGAGAATCCTATTGATACCCAATCCCTTGTAAATGTGTGCTCCCGTCCTTCTTTTGTACGGGCCAGGGCTTGTGGCCCATCATCCCTTCCCTTTTCTAGAATTTTCTTCCTCAAAACTAGCCCACCCCCTATATAGAAACGAAACAACCTAGCAGGAAGCTTCTTCTTCAACGCTTGATCTGGATATGGAGCTGAATATTGGAGAGATTCTCAATCTAATCTTCAGCTGAATAAGGGATAGAAGAGGAGGTTTAGTGCTAAGAAACCAAAAAAATATGCTCGATCTAGTTTCCAACATTGGAGTAAAGGTGGATTGATGTTGTGAACCACAGGATTTGTTAAAGCTTCTTGATACAACCAGAAATTCAACACGAAACTAGGATTCTAGGTGTCAAGGGTTATGTCCCGAATAACTCAATAACAAGAAAGAAGAAAAAACTCTTCCGCATTTTATTTCTAGTTCAGATCTAATCCTCATTACAGTCTGGTTATGTCCCTTATATATGAAGAGCCTTAAGTCTGAAGTTTACTTATTACACAAATGGCCCAAAGAACCAAAATATACCTAAGTTGGACTCCCAAAGAAAGTATTAAATACTTAGGGAAATAAATAGAAAGAAAATGAAGACTTATTAGCTGAATGTCTTCATAAGGGATAGGGTCTTCCCTTCCTTGCCTTCCTAACTTGGCATGGATTATTTCCAAGCTGAATAACAAGTGGAATAAAGTGTAGATATACTAGATCTTCTAGCCTAATTACAACCCCTCTGGTAAACCTTATCGGACAAACCGATGTAGGAAAAAGAGTAAAATTCCTTCTAATGACTTAGGGGTATCTTCACAGTTGTATGATGGTGAAGACACAATGTCCATGCTTCCCAAAGCTGGTTCAATTCAAAGAGATTCGAAGGTTGTTTAGAAGCTCTCACATGATCCAGATGGCCGGGTGAGCACGAGCTTGATACTTGGATGTCTTCTTCATACTTCACGGTTAGTCGGCTTCTGGAGATGGTCAGACGTGGACTCTAATTAGGCTTAGGGTCTGGCATTATAGAGAATCCTATTAAGACCCAATCCCTTGTAAATGTGCGCTCCCATCCTTCTTTTGTACGGGCCAGGGCTTGTTGCCCATCATCCCTTTCCTTTTCAAGAATTTTCTTCCTCAAAACTAGCCCACCCCCTATATAGAAACGAAACAACCTAGCTGGAAGCTTCTTCTTCAAGGCTTGATCTGGATATGGAGCTGAATATTAGAGAGATTCTCAATCTAATCTTCAGCTGAATAAGGGATAGAAGAGGAGGTTTAGTGCTAAGAAACCAAAAAAATATGCTCGATCTAGTTTCCAACAATGGAGTAAAGGTGGATTGATATTGTGAACCACAAGATTTGTGAAAGCTTCTTGATACAACCAGAAATTCAACACCAAGCTAGGATTCTAGATGTCAAGGGTTTTGTCCCGAATAACTCAATAACAAGAAAGAAGAAAAAACTCTTCCGTATTTTATTTCTAGTTTAGATCTAATCCTCATTACAGTCTGGTTATGTCTCTTATATATGAAGAGCCTTAAGTCTGAAGTTTACTTATTACACAAATGGCCCAAAGAAACAACATACCTAAGTTGGACTCCCAAACAAAGTATTAAATACTTAGGGAAATAAATAGAAAGAAAATGAAGACTTATTAGCTGAATGTCTTCATAAGGGATAGGGTCTTCCCTTCCTTGCTTTCCTAACTTGGCATGGATTATTTCCAAGCTGAATAACAAGTGGAATAAAGTGTAAATATACTAGATCTTCTTGCCTCAATACAACCCCTCTGGTAAACCTTATCGGACAAACCGATGTAGGAAAAAGAGTAAAATTCCTTCTAATGACTTAGGGGTGTCTTCACACTTGTGTGATGGTGAAGACACAACGTCCATGCTTCCCAAAGCTGGTTTACGTCAAAGAGATTCGTTGGTTGTTTAAAAGCTCTCACATGATCCAGATGGCCGGGTGAGCACGAGCTTGATCCTTGGATGTCTTCTTCATACTTCACGGTTAGTCGGCTTCTATAGATGGTCAGACGTGGACTCCAATTAGGCATAAGGTCTGGCTGTATAGAGAATCCTATTGAGACCCATTACATTGTAAATGTGCGCTCTCGTCCTTCTTTTGTACGGGCCAGGGCTTGTGGCCCATCATCCCTTCCCTTTTCTAGAAATATCTTCCTCAAAACTAGCCCACCCCCTATATAGAAACGAAACAACCTAGCAGGAAACTTCTTTTTCAAGGCTTGATCTGGATATGGAGCTGAATATTGGAGAGATTCTCAATCTAATCTTTAGCTGAATAAGGGATAGAAGAGGAGGTTTAGTGCTAAGAAACCAAAAAAATATGCTCGATCTAGTTTCCAACAATGGAGTAAAGGTGGATTGATGTTGTGAACCACAGGATTTGTGAAATCTTCTTGATACAACCAGAAATTCAACACCAAACTAGGATTCTAGATGTCAAGGGTTCTGTCCCGAATAACTCAATAACAAGAAAGAAGAGAAAACTCTTCCGCATTTTATTTCTAGTTCAGATCTAATCCTCATTACAGTCTGGTTATGTCCCTTATATATGAAGAGCCTTAAGTCTGAAGTTTACTTATTACACAAATGGCCCAAAGAACCAAAATATACCTAAGTTGGACTCCCAAAGAAAGTATTAAATACTTAGGGAAATAAATAGAAAGAAAATGAAGACTTATTAGCTGAATGTCTTCATAAGGGATAGGGTTTTCCCTTCCTTGCCTTCCTAACTTGGCATGGATTATTTCCAAGCTGAATAACAAGTGGAATAAAGTGTAGATATACTAGATCTTCTAGCCTAATTACAACCCCTCTGGTAAACCTTATCGGACAAACCGATGTAGGAAAAAGAGTAAAATTCCTTCTAATGACTTAGGGGTGTCTTCACAGTTGTGTGATGGTGAAGACACAATGTCCATGCTTCCCAAAGCTGGTTCAAGTCAAAGAGATTCGAAGGTTGTTTAGAAGCTCTCACATGATCCAGATGGCCGGGTGAGCACGAGCTTGATACTTGGATGTCTTCTTCATACTTCACGGTTAGTCGGCTTCTGGAGATGGTCAGACGTGGACTCTAATTAGGCTTAGGGTCTGGCTGTATAGAGAATCCTATTGAGACCCAATCCCTTGTAAATGTGCGCTCCCGTCCTTCTTTTGTACGGGCCAGGGCTTGTGGCCCATCATCCCTTTCCTTTTCAAGAATTTTCTTCCTCAAAACTAGCCCACCCCCTATGTAGAAACGAAACAACCTAGCTGGAAGCTTCTTCTTCAAGGCTTGATCTGGATATGGAGCTGAATATTAGAGAGATTCTCAATCTAATCTTCAGCTGAATAAGGGATAGAAGAGGAGGTTTAGTGCTAAGAAACCAAAAAAATATGCTCGATCTAGTTTCCAACAATGGAGTAAAGGTGGATTGATATTGTGAACCACAAGATTTGTGAAAGCTTCTTGATACAACCAGAAATTCAACACCAAGCTAGGATTCTAGATGTCAAGGGTTTTGTCTCGAATAACTCAATAACAAGAAAGAAGAAAAAACTCTTCCGTATTTTATTTCTAGTTTAGATCTAATCCTCATTACAGTCTGGTTATGTCTCTTATATATGAAGAGCCTTAAGTCTGAAGTTTACTTATTACACAAATGGCCCAAAGAAACAACATACCTAAGTTGGACTCCCAAACAAAGTATTAAATACTTAGGGAAATAAATAGAAAGAAAATGAAGACTTATTAGCTGAATGTCTTCATAAGGGATAGGGTCTTCCCTTCCTTGCTTTTCTAACTTGGCATGGATTATTTCCAAGCTGAATAACAAGTGGAATAAAGTGTAAATATACTAGATCTTCTTGCCTCAATACAACCCCTCTGGTAAACCTTATCGGACAAACCGATGTAGGAAAAAGAGTAAAATTCCTTCTAATGACTTAGGGGTGTCTTCACACTTGTGTGATGGTGAAGACACAACGTCCATGCTTCCCAAAGCTGGTTTAAGTCAAAGAGATTCGTTGGTTGTTTAGAAGCTCTCACATGATCCAGATGGCCGGGTGAGCACGAGCTTGATCCTTGGATGTCTTCTTCATACTTCACGGTTAGTCGGCTTCTATAGATGGTCAGACGTGGACTCCAATTAGGCATAAGGTCTGGCTGTATAGAGAATCCTATTGAGACCCATTACATTGTAAATGTGCGCTCTCGTCCTTCTTTTGTACGGGCCAGGGCTTGTGGCCCATCATCCCTTCCCTTTTCTAGAAATATCTTCCTCAAAACTAGCCCACCCCCTATATAGAAACGAAACAACCTAGCAGGAAACTTCTTTTTCAAGGCTTGATCTGGATATGGAGCTGAATATTGGAGAGATTCTCAATCTAATCTTTAGCTGAATAAGGGATAGAAGAGGAGGTTTAGTGCTAAGAAACCAAAAAAATATGCTCGATCTAGTTTCCAACAATGGAGTAAAGGTGGATTGATGTTGTGAACCACAGGATTTGTGAAATCTTCTTGATACAACCAGAAATTCAACACCAAACTAGGATTCTAGGTGTCAAGGATTCTAGGTGTCCCGAATAACTCAATAACAAGAAAGAAGAGAAAACTCTTCCGCATTTTATTTCTAGTTCAGATCTAATCCTCATTACAGTCTGGTTATGTCCCTTATATATGAAGAGCCTTAAGTCTGAAGTTTACTTATTACACAAATGGCCCAAAGAACCAAAATATACCTAAGTTGGACTCCCAAAGAAAGTATTAAATACTTAGGGAAATAAATAGAAAGAAAATGAAGACTTATTAGCTGAATGTCTTCATAAGGGATAGGGTTTTCCCTTCCTTGCCTTCCTAACTTGGCATGGATTATTTCTAAGCTGAATAACAAGTGGAATAAAGTGTAGATATACTAGATCTTCTAGCCTAATTACAACCCCTCTGGTAAATCTTATCGGACAAACCGATGTAGGAAAAAGAGTAAAATTCCTTCTAATGACTTAGGGGTGTCTTCACAGTTGTGTGATGGTGAAGACACAATGTCCATGCTTCCCAAAGCTGGTTCAAGTCAAAGAGATTCGAAGGTTGTTTAGAAGCTCTCACATGATCCAGATGGCCGGGTGAGCACGAGCTTGATACTTGGATGTCTTCTTCATACTTCACGGTTAGTCGGCTTCTGGAGATGGTCAGACGTGGACTCTAATTAGGCTTAGGGTCTGGCTGTATAGAGAATCCTATTGAGACCCAATCCCTTGTAAATGTGCGCTCCCGTCCTTCTTTTGTACGGGCCAGGGCTTGTGGCCCATCATCCCTTTCCTTTTCAAGAATTTTCTTCCTCAAAACTAGCCCACCCCCTATGTAGAAACGAAACAACCTAGCTGGAAGCTTCTTCTTCAAGGCTTGATCTGGATATGGAGCTGAATATTAGAGAGATTCTCAATCTAATCTTCAGCTGAATAAGGGATAGAAGAGGAGGTTTAGTGCTAAGAAACCAAAAAAATATGCTCGATCTAGTTTCCAAAAATGGAGTAAAGGTGGATTGATATTGTGAACCACAAGATTTGTGAAAGCTTCTTGATACAACCAGAAATTCAACACCAAGCTAGGATTCTAGATGTCAAGGGTTTTGTCCCGAATAACTCAATAACAAGAAAGAAGGAAAAACTCTTCCGTATTTTATTTCTAGTTTAGATCTAATCCTCATTACAGTCCGGTTATGTCCCTTATATATGAAGAGCCTTAACTCTGAAGTTTACTTATTACACAAATGGCCCAAAGAAACAACATACCTAAGTTGGACTCCCAAAGAAAGTATTAAATACTTAGGGAAATAAATAGAAAGAAAATGAAGACTTATTAGCTGAATGTCTTCATAAGGGATAGGGTCTTCCCTTCCTTCCCTTCCTAACTTGGCATGGATTATTTCCGAGCTGAATAAAAAGTGGAATAAAGTGTAGATATACTAGATCTTCTTGCCTCAATACAAGCCCTCTGGTAAACCTTATCGGACAAACCGATGTAGGAAAAAGAGTAAAATTCCTTCTAATGACTTAGGGGTGTCTTCACACTTGTGTGATGGTGAAGACACAATGTCCATGCTTCCCAAAGCTTTTTCAAGGCAAAGAGATTCGAAGGTTGTTTAGAAGCTCTCACATGATCAAGATGGCCGGGTGAGCACGAGCTTGATCCTTGGATGTCTTCTTCATACTTCACGGTTAGTCGGCTTCTGGTGATGGTCAGACGTGGACTCCAATTAGGCTTAGGGTCTGGCTGTATAGAGAATCCTATTGATACCCAATCCCTTGTAAATGTGTGCTCCCGTCCTTCTTTTGTACGGGCCAGGGCTTGTGGCCCATCATCCCTTCCCTTTTCTAGAATTTTCTTCCTCAAAACTAGCCCACCCCCTATATAGAAACGAAACAACCTAGCAAGAAGCTTCTTCTTCAACGCTTGATCTGGATATGGAGCTGAATATTGGAGAGATTCTCAATCTAATCTTCAGCTGAATAAGGGATAGAAGAGGAGGTTTAGTGCTAAGAAACCAAAAAAATATGCTCGATCTAGTTTCCAACAATGGAGTAAAGGTGGATTGATGTTGTGAACCACAAGATTTGTGAAAGCTTCTTGATACAACCAGAAATTCAACACCAAGCTAGGATTCTAGATGTCAAGGGTTTTGTCCCGAATAACTCAATAACAAGAAAGAAGAAAAAACTCTTCCGTATTTTATTTCTAGTTTAGATCTAATCCTCATTACAGTCTGGTTATGTCTCTTATATATGAAGAGCCTTAAGTCTGAAGTTTACTTATTACACAAATGGCCCAAAGAAACAACATACCTAAGTTGGACTCCCAAACAAAGTATTAAATACTTAGGGAAATAAATAGAAAGAAAATGAAGACTTATTAGCTGAATGTCTTCATAAGGGATAGGGCCTTCCCTTCCTTGCTTTCCTAACTTGGCATGGATTATTTCCAAGCTGAATAACAAGTGGAATAAAGTGTAAATATACTAGATCTTCTTGCCTCAATACAACCCCTCTCGTAAACCTTATCGGACAAATCGATGTAGGAAAAAGAGTAAAATTCCTTCTAATGACTTAGGGGTGTCTTCACACTTGTGTGATGGTGAAGACACAATGTCCATGCTTCCCAAAGCTGGTTCAAGTCAAAGAGATTCGAAGGTTGTTTAGAAGCTCTCACATAATCCAGATGGCCGGGTGAGCACAAGCTTGATCCTTGGATGTGTTCTTCATACTTCACGGTTAGTCGGCTTCTGGAGATGGTAAGACGTGGACTCCAATTAGGCTTAGGGTCTGGCTGTATAGAGAATCGTATTGAGACCCAATCCCTTGTAAATGTGCGCTCCCGTTCTTCTTTTGTACGGGCCAGGGCTTGTGGCCCATCATCCCTTCCCTTTTCTAGTATTTTCGTCCTCAAAACTAGCCCACCCCCTATATAGAAACGAAACAACCTAGCATGAAGCTTCTTCTTCAAGGCTTGATCTGGATATGGAGCTGAATATTGGAGAGATTCTCAATCTAATCTTCAGTTGAATAAGGGATAGAAGAGGAGGTTTAGTGCTAAGAAACCAAAAAAATATGCTCTATCTAGTTTCCAACAATGGAGTAAAGGTGGATTGATATTGTGAACCACAAGATTTGTGAAAGCTTCTTGATACAACCAGAAATTCAACACCAAGCTAGGATTCTAGATGTCAAGGGTTTTGTCCCGAATAACTCAATAACAAGAAAGAAGAAAAAACCCTTCCGTATTTTATTTCTAGTTTAGATCTAATCCTCATTACATTCTGGTTATGTCTCTTATATATGAAGAGCCTTAAGTCTGAAGTTTACTTATTACACAAATGGCCCAAAGAAACAACATACCTAAGTTGGACTCCCAAACAAAGTATTAAATACTTAGGGAAATAAATAGAAAGAAAATGAAGACTTATTAGCTGAATGTCTTCATAAGGGATAGGGTCTTCCCTTCCTTGCCTTCCTAACTTGGCATGGATTATTTCCAAGCTGAATAACAAGTGGAATAAAGTGTAGATATACTAGATCTTCTAGCCTAATTACAACCCCTCTGGTAAACCTTATCGGACAAACTGATGTAGGAAAAAAAGTAAAATTCCTTCTAATGACTTAGGGTTGTCTTCACACATGTGTGATGGTGAAGACACAATGTCCATGCTTCCCAAAGCTGGTTCAAGTAGAAGAGATTCGAAGGTTGTTTAGAAGCTCTCACATGATCCAGATGGCCGGGTGAGCACGAGCTTGATACTTGGATGTCTTCTTCATACTTCACGGTTAGTCGGCTTCTGGAGATGGTCAGACGTGGACTCTAATTAGGCTTAGGGTCTGGCTGTATAGAGAATCCTATTGAGACCCAATCCCTTGTAAATGTGCGTTCCCGTCCTTCTTTTGTACGGGCCAGGGCTTGTGGCCCATCATCCCTTTCCTTTTCAAGAATTTTCTTCCTCAAAACTAGCCCACCCCCTATATAGAAACGAAACAACCTAGCTGGAAGCTTCTTCTTCAAGGCTTGATCTGGATATGGAGCTGAATATTAGAGAGATTCTCAATCTAATCTTCAGCTGAATAAGGGATAGAAGAGGAGGTTTAGTGCTAAGAAACCAAAAAAATATGCTCGATCTAGTTTCCAACAATGGAGTAAAGGTGGATTGATATTGTGAACCACAAGATTTGTGAAAGCTTCTTGATACAACCAGAAATTCAACACCAAGCTAGGATTCTAGATGTCAAGGGTTTTGTCCCGAATAACTCAATAACAAGAAAGAAGAAAAAACTCTTCCGTATTTTATTTCTAGTTTAGATCTAATCCTCATTACAGTCTGGTTATGTCTCTTATATATGAAGAGCCTTAAGTCTGAAGTTTACTTATTACACAAATGGCCCAAAGAAACAACATACCTAAGTTGGACTCCCAAACAAAGTATTAAATACTTAGGGAAATAAATAGAAAGAAAATGAAGACTTATTAGCTGAATGTCTTCATAAGAGATAGGGTCTTCCCTTCCTTGCTTTCCTAACTTGGCATGGATTATTTCCAAGCTGAATAACAAGTGGAATAAAGTGTAAATATACTAGATCTTCTTGCCTCAATACAACCCCTCTGGTAAACCTTATCGGACGAACCGATGTAGGAAAAAGAGTAAAATTCCTTCTAATGACTTAGGGGTGTCTTCACAGTTGTGTGATGGTGAAGACACAATGTCCATGCCTCCCAAAGCTGGTTCAAGTCAAAGAGATTCGAAGGTTGTTTAGAAGCTCTCACATGATCCAGATGGCCGGGTGAGCACGAGCTTGATCCTTGGATGTCTTCTTCATCCTTCACAGTTAGTCGGCTTCTGGAGATGGTCAGATGTGGACTCCAATTAGGCTTAGGGTCTGGCTGTATAGAGAATCCTATTGATACCCAATCCCTTGTAAATGTGTGCTCCCGTCCTTCTTTTGTACGGGCCAGGGCTTGTGGCCCATCATCCCTTCCCTTTTCTAGAATTTTCTTCCTCAAAACTAGCCCACCCCCTATATAGAAACGAAACAACCTAGCATGAAGCTTCTTCTTCAAGGCTTGATCTGGATATGGAGCTGAATATTGGAGAGATTCTCAATCTAATCTTCAGCTGAATAAGGGATAGAAGAGGAGGTTTAGTGCTAAGAAACCAAAAAAATATGCTCGATCTAGTTTCCAACAATGGAGTAAAGGTGGATTGATGTTGTGAACCACAGGATTTGTGAAAGCTTCTTGATACAACCAGAAATTCAACACCAAACTAGGATTCTAGGTGTCAAGGGTTATGTCCCGAATAACTCAATAACAAGAAAGAAGAAAAAACTCTTCCGCATTTTATTTCTAGTTTAGATCTAATCCTCATTACAGTCTGGTTATGTCTCTTATATATGAAGAGCCTTAAGTCTGAAGTTTACTTATTACACAAATGGCCCAAAGAAACAACATACCTAAGTTGGACTCCCAAACAAAGTATTAAATACTTAGGGAAATAAATAGAAAGAAAATGAAGACTTATTAGCTGAATGTCTTCATAAGGGATAGGGTCTTCCCTTCCTTGCCTTCCTAACTTGGCATGGATTATTTCCAAGCTGAATAACAAGTGGAATAAAGTGTAGATATACTAGATCTTCTAGCCTAATTACAACCCCTCTGGTAAACCTTATCGGACAAACTGATGTAGGAAAAAAAGTAAAATTCCTTCTAATGACTTAGGGTTGTCTTCACACATGTGTGATGGTGAAGACACAATGTCCATGCTTCCCAAAGCTGGTTCAAGTAGAAGAGATTCGAAGGTTGTTTAGAAGCTCTCACATGATCCAGATGGCCGGGTGAGCACGAGCTTGATACTTGGATGTCTTCTTCATACTTCACGGTTAGTCGGCTTCTGGAGATGGTCAGACGTGGACTCTAATTAGGCTTAGGGTCTGGCTGTATAGAGAATCCTATTGAGACCCAATCCCTTGTAAATGTGCGCTCCCGTCCTTCTTTTGTACGGGCCAGGGCTTGTGGCCCATCATCCCTTTCCTTTTCAAGAATTTTCTTCCTCAAAACTAGCCCACCCCCTATATAGAAACGAAACAACCTAGCTGGAAGCTTCTTCTTCAAGGCTTGATCTGGATATGGAGCTGAATATTAGAGAGATTTCAATCTAATCTTCAGCTGAATAAGGGATAGAAGAGGAGGTTTAGTGCTAAGAAACCAAAAAAATATGCTCGATCTAGTTTCCAACAATGGAGTAAAGGTGGATTGATATTGTGAACCACAAGATTTGTGAAAGCTTCTTGATACAACCAGAAATTCAACACCAAGCTAGGATTCTAGATGTCAAGGGTTTTGTCCCGAATAACTCAATAACAAGAAAGAAGAAAAAACTCTTCCGTATTTTATTTCTAGTTTAGATCTAATCCTCATTACAGTCTGGTTATGTCTCTTATATATGAAGAGCCTTAAGTCTGAAGTTTACTTATTACACAAATGGCCCAAAGAAACAACATACCTAAGTTGTGTTGAATTTGCGGAATAGAAGATTAGAGAGTTTGAGAGTGCTTGAAAGAGAAACAATAGAATGAGAGATAAAGAGAAGTTTCCATTAGAATTGAGTGAGTGTTACAAAGGGTGTACAACATGTATATATAGAGGAGAGCCACGAAATTAGGAGGTGAAGAAGGGTTTCACAACATTCAATTTCCCTCCAATCTCTTATTTGAAATTCAAACACATCTCCTTCCTTTTCACACTTCCCGAGACACCCACTTGTGCACCCAAAGTCTTCACCCTTCTAGAAGACTTCTTACCGGGCTTGCATATGTTGAATAAGGCCTCTTCTCTTCTTTGGGTCTTAAGCTAATGTATTCTCTCATTATTCAACACTCCCCCTCAAGCTTAACCGTAGAGAAACCAAAGGTTAAGCTTGGAACCATGATGACCCACCTCATTAAAAACCTTAGTATGGAAAACCTCATGGGACAAAACCATACTAAGGGAAAAAGAGTGTGGACTCCATGGCTAAGGAAATCACGGCCGAGACATATCTATGAGTCCAAGCTTTGAATGGATGAACTCACACACTTTTAAACTTGCTGCCTTGGTAAAAATGTCTGCCAATTGTTCTGAACTCCTTGTAAAGCATGGAAGAATGACCCTTTTCTCCACCATCTCTCGCACCTTGTGACAATCCACTTCAATATGCTTTGTCCTCTCATGGAACACTGAGTTGGACGCAATGTGAATAGCAGCTTGGTTGTCACAATGCATTGTGATTGGATCTGCCGATTCAATGCCCAAATCCTTGAGAAGAGCTTTCAGCCATGTTAGCTCATTTGTGAGCTTCCTCATTGCTCTATACTCAGCTTCAGCACTTGAACATGACACAACCTTTTGTTTCTTGCTCTTCCAAGTGACCAGGTTACCTCCAATGAATGTGCAATACCCAGTGGTGGATCTTCTATCCGTTTTGTCTCCAGCCCAGTCAGCATCACAATAACCCACAATTTCTGTGCTTTTGTTGCAACCCATCCAAATGCCTTGACCTGGAGCTCCTTTGAGATATTTGAGGATCCGATCCACCATGTTCCAATGATGCACTTTTGGAGCTTGCATATGTTGGCTCACCTGGTTCACAGCAAAACACAAATCAGGACGAGTTATGGTAAGATAAATCAACTTACCAACCATTCTCCGATATTGCTTGACATCTTCAAAAGGTTTATCTTCAAGCTCCCCCTCTCGTATAACTTTGTATCCTTCTTCTAAGGGAGTCTTTGCTGGTTTGGCTCCTAGCTTTCCTGCCCCAGCCAATAGATCAAGAGTGTACTTCCTTTGGGATAAGAAGAGTCCTTCATTGGACCTATAGACTTCAATCCCTAGAAAATATTTCAACTCTCCAAGATCTTTAATATCAAATACAGATTTTAAATATGCTTTTGTATCTTTAATACCTACCTTGTCATTCCCAGAGATGATAATATCATCCACATAAATGAGAATGACTACAATACCTTCTTGGCTTTGCAAGGTGAAAAGTGTATGATCTGCCTCGGACTTCTTGAAGCCTTTACTCTTGAGTGTTGTACTCAACTTGTGGTACCATGCTCGAGGAGATTGCTTCAGTCCATAGATTGCTTTCTTGAGTCTCAACACCTTTCCTGGTGCAATTGAGTCCTCCAAGCCTGGTGGTGGAGTCATGTAGACTTCATCCTCTAGTTCCCCTTGCAAGAATGCATTCTTGACGTCCATCTGCCAAAGATCCCATTTCAAGTTAGTAGCTAAGGATAAAATAACTCTTACCGTATGAAGTTTTGCCACAGGTGCAAATGTGTCAAGGTAGTCCTCTCCATAGGTTTGAGTGAATCCTCTAGCCACCAGCCTAGCCTTGTAACGCTCTATTTCTCCATCACTTCTATACTTGATAGTGAATATCCATCTAGAGCTTACGGCCTTCTTCCCTTTTGGCAGTTCAGCTTCATCCCAAGTGTGGTTAATTTCCATAGCTTTCTTTTCTTCACCAACAGCATCTCTCCATACTTTAAGCTCCTTGGCTTCTTCATAGGTTGTTGGAATCTCAGCTTCATCCAACTTGCCCATGTAGGCTTGATGTTCCAATGGGAAATGAGCTAGAGTGCAAACAGCTTGAATGGGATGAGCAACTGCCTTGTTGTTGTAGTACACTCGGGTTTGCTTCCAATGTTCTGGTCCAAACCTTTGTCTTGTACTTTTCCTTAAACCCCCTTCTTGATATTGAACTTGAGGTTCTGGCCCTTCAAAGTCAGAATCTGAGGTTTGAGCTTCTTCTTGACTTTCCGGACTATCTTCACTTTGATCATGAACCGCTTCATTGCGAACTTCTGATTCATTTTGATCATGAATTGTTGAGTCTTGTTGAGCCACTACTGGATCCTCTTGTTTATTGCCTCCCTCAGGATCAAAGGGTATAGTTTCTTCATTTGATTGAGATGTGCTTGTACTAGCTTCTGGCTGATGTAATCCAAGGTTATCCAAGATTTTTCTCAAATTGTTAGCTCGGTCTGATGATGAGGATGATAGATTCTCCAATTCTTTCCAGTTCTTCTCATCATAGAACCCTTTTGTTTCAACAAACTTCACGTCCCTTGAGACTAGAATCTTCCTTGTTTCTGGAACAAAGCATTTGTAACCTTTTTGTGTTGTGGAGTATCCAATGAACATGCTCTTCACACTTTTAGCTTCCAACTTGTTTCTTTGTTCTCCTGGGATTAATACAAAACAAACACACCCAAACACACGTAAGTGGTTAATGCCGGGTTTAAAGTTGTTTAATACCTCAAATGGAGAGTGATCATCCAAAATTTTTGTTGGCATTCGGTTGATCAAATAGCATGCTGAAACCACAGCATCTCCCCAAAATCTCTTGGGAACACTTGTGTGGAACATCATAGACCGGGCCACTTCCATTAAGTGCCTATTCTTTCTTTCAGCAACTCCATTTTGCTGAGGAGTGTATGGGCAGCTGGTTTGATGGACTATCCCATGGTTTGCTAAGTGTTGTTTGAAGGCATGGCTTGTGTACTCTCCACCATTATCTGATCTAAAAATTTTAATCTTGGCATTATAATGGTTAGTCACATATGCTTGAAATTTTCTAAATGCTTCTAGAACTCTATCTTTGGATGGAAGAAGTGTTAGCCATGTATATTTTGATTTTTCATCTATAAAGGTGACAAAGTATTTATGATGTTCTCTAGATTCACATGGTGAGGTCCAAACATCAGAATGAATTAAATCAAAACACTTTTCATAGATAGTTGGAGACTTGGAAAACACAGATTTACAATGTTTGCCAAGTATACAAGCTTCACATTCATCATTTTTGAAAGAAATCCTAGGCAACAATAGTTCTAATGCTCTAGAGTGCGGATGACCTAGCCTTGCATGCCAAATTGAACTACTAACATTAGAAACATTCAGACTAAAACTACAAAATAAATTGGAGTCCGGCTTGTTATTTTCAAGAACATACAGCTCCTCCTTTGCTACTCCTTTTCCGAGTAGATTCATGGTCTCAATATCCTGAAAGTGTACATCATTAGGACCAAATATAGCATAACAATTCAAATCAGATGTAACTTTCTTTACGGATAACAAATTTGAAGTAAACTTAGGCATGTAGAAAGCGTTTGAATCTTTTCCAAATAACCTAAGATTTCCTACTCCATCAATTGGAATACTATCTCCATTTGCTATAATGACATTACCTACAGCCGGTTTTATGTTACTCATTAGATGTGCATCACTTATCATATGATGTGATGCACCAGAATCTACAATCAAAGGCTTTGAAATGTTTTGAGCATGAAGAGAGTTTCCAGAAACCATACCAGACCTACCAGCCTCTTTCAAGGCTTTGATGAGAGCTTCCAAATCTGATTTCCTCACAAATTCAGATTCTTGTTGATATGGCACCAAAGCTCTCATTTCTCCTTCTTCAGCCCTCTTGGATGTCCCAGCCTGATTCCCAGCCACTTCTTGGGAGACATTAGCTCTTGGTTCCTTCCACCAGCTTGGTTTTAGATGAGGATGGAGCTTCCAGCATTTTTCCTTTGTGTGCCCCTCTTTCTTGCAATGCTCACAAATTGCATTTGATCCCACTTTCTTGTTCTGGTTTGATCCCAACGGTTTGTAAAATCCTTTGTTGGCGTCTCCCAGCTCTACTTTGTTAGCCATAACCAGCTCTCCCTTTCCCCCAAATAGACCATGAGATCCTTGCTCCTTTTGTATCTTGGAGCACACTTCATCTAGGCTGGGGAGATTGTCTGCCCTAAGGAGGTGCTTAATGAGATCCTTGTAAGTTGGATTTAAGGTCAATAGCAGACCAAAGACCTTGTCTTGTTCGCGCCTCTCATTTAACACCAAAGGATCAATCGTGCTTGGCCTTAACATTTCTAGTTCAGCCCACAATGATCTGAATTTGCCAAAGTGCTTTGTAAACTCCAAATCTTCTTGGCTTAGATCATTGATAGCCTTCTTGACTTCATAGATTCTGCTCAAGTTTGAAGTATTCCCATACACGGTTTGAAGAGTATCCCACAATTCCTTTGCATTTTCACAGTAGGAGTAGGCTTCAAGGATGGATGCTTCAAGAGAGTTCTGGATGATTCCGAGCACCATTTGGTCCTCTTGGAACCACTTATCTTCATAATTACCGATGGCTTCTTCTCCATCTTTTGGATCTTGGCCTTTCAAGACATGGCTCCAAAGCCCACGACCACATAGGGCTGTTCTTATCATTCTTGACCACAGCAAATAGTTGACACCCTTCAAGATGACTGGAATAACAATTGGTTTAGAATTTTCCATGGTGTTTCAAGATTTATTCACCGGATAATTCTATTAACCAGAGGATTAAGAGATTTTCTCAAGAAAATATTAGAGAAGCTTCAAGAAATACACTTTTCCAGCCTTTTCACAACTCAAGAGTCAATGACTTTGAGGACTAAGTCTCAGAGTGAAAAAGGATTGACAAAGAGTATTCCCAGAATTTTAGAGTGAAAAAGAAAATTTTAGAGAACCTTCAAGAAATACACTTTTTCAGCCTTTTCACAACTCAAGAGTCAATGACTTCGAGGACTAAGTCTCAGAGTGAAAAAGGATTGACAAAGAATATTCCCAGAATTTTAAAGGAAGAGATTTGAAAATGGGATAACAAGAGCTTGATTTAGTTAAGAACCTTGCTCTGATACCATGTTGAATTTGCGGAATAGAAGATTAGAGAGTTTGAGAGTGCTTGAAAGAGAAACAATAGAATGAGAGATAAAGAGAAGTTTCCATTAGAATTGAGTGAGTGTTACAAAGGGTGTACAACATGTATATATAGAGGAGAGCCACGAAATTAGGAGGTGAAGAAGGGTTTCACAACATTCAATTTCCCTCCAATCTCTTATTTGAAATTCAAACACATCTCCTTCCTTTTCACACTTCCCGAGACACCCACTTGTGCACCCAAAGTCTTCACCCTTCTAGAAGACTTCTTACTGGGCTTGCATATGTTGAATAAGGCCTCTTCTCTTCTTTGGGTCTTAAGCTAATGTATTCTCTCATTATTCAACAAGTTGGACTCCCAAACAAAGTATTAAATACTTAGGGAAATAAATAGAAAGAAAATGAAGACTTATTAGCTGAATGTCTTCATAAGGGATAGGGTCTTCCCTTCCTTGCTTTCCTAACTTGGCATGGATTATTTCCAAGCTGAATAACAAGTGGAATAAAGTGTAAATATACTAGATCTTCTTGCCTCAATACAACCCCTCTGGTAAACCTTATCGGACGAACCGATGTAGGAAAAAGAGTAAAATTCCTTCTAATGACTTAGGGGTGTCTTCACAGTTGTGTGATGGTGAAGACACAATGTCCATGCCTCCCAAAGCTGGTTCAAGTCAAAGAGATTCGAAGGTTGTTTAGAAGCTCTCACATGATCCAGATGGCCGGGTGAGCACGAGCTTGATCCTTGGATGTCTTCTTCATCCTTCACAGTTAGTCGGCTTCTGGAGATGGTCAGATGTGGACTCCAATTAGGCTTAGGGTCTGGCTGTATAGAGAATCCTATTGATACCCAATCCCTTGTAAATGTGTGCTCCCGTCCTTCTTTTGTACGGGCCAGGGCTTGTGGCCCATCATCCCTTCCCTTTTCTAGAATTTTCTTCCTCAAAACTAGCCCACCCCCTATATAGAAACGAAACAACCTAGCAAGAAGCTTCTTCTTCAACGCTTGATCTGGATATGGAGCTGAATATTGGAGAGATTCTCAATCTAATCTTCAGCTGAATAAGGGATAGAAGAGGAGGTTTAGTGCTAAGAAACCAAAAAAATACGCTCGATCTAGTTTCCAACAATGGAGTAAAGGTGGATTGATGTTGTGAACCACAAGATTTGTGAAAGCTTCTTGATACAACCAGAAATTCAACACCAAACTAGGATTCTAGGTGTCAAGGGTTATGTCCCGAATAACTCAATAACAAGAAAGAAGAAAAAACTCTTCTGCATTTTATTTCTAGTTTAGATCTAATCCTCATTACAGTCTGGTTATGTCTCTTATATATGAAGAGCCTTAAGTCTGAAGTTTACTTATTACACAAATGGCGCAAAGAAACAACATACCTAAGTTGGACTCCGAAACAAAGTATTAAATACTTAGGGAAATAAATAGAAAGAAAATGAAGACTTATTAGCTGAATGTCTTCATAAGGGATAGGGTCTTCCCTTCCTTGCCTTCCTAACTTGGCATGGATTATTTCCAAGCTGAATAACAAGTGGAATAAAGTGTAGATATACTAGATCTTCTAGCCTAATTACAACCCCTCTGGTAAACCTTATCGGACAAACTGATGTAGGAAAAAAAGTAAAATTCCTTCTAATGACTTAGGGTTGTCTTCACACATGTGTGATGGTGAAGACACAATGTCCATGCTTCCCAAAGCTGGTTCAAGTAGAAGAGATTCGAAGGTTGTTTAGAAGCTCTCACATGATCCAGATGGCCGGGTGAGCACGAGCTTCATACTTGGATGTCTTCTTCATACTTCACGGTTAGTCGGCTTCTGGAGATGGTCAGACGTGGACTCTAATTAGGCTTAGGGTCTGGCTGTATAGAGAATCCTATTGAGACCCAATCACTTGTAAATGTACGCTCCCGTCCTTCTTTTGTACGGGCCAGGGCTTGTGGCCCATCATCCCTTTCCTTTTCAAGAATTTTCTTCCTCAAAACTAGCCCACCCCCTATATAGAAACGAAACAACCTAGCATGAAGCTTCTTCTTCAAGGCTTGATCTGGATATGGAGCTGAATATTAGAGAGATTCTCAATCTAATCTTCAGTTGAATAAGGGATAGAAGAGGAGGTTTAGTGCTAAGAAACCAAAAAAATATGCTCTATCTAGTTTCCAACAATGGAGTAAAGGTGGATTGATATTGTGAACCACAAGATTTGTGAAAGCTTCTTGATACAACCAGAAATTCAACACCAAGCTAGGATTCTAGATGGCAAGGGTTTTGTCCCGAATAACTCAATAACAAGAAAGAAGAAAAAACTCTTCCGTATTTTATTTCTAGTTTAGATCTAATCCTCATTACAGTCTGGTTATGTCCCTTATATATGAAGAGCCTTAAGTCTGAAGTTTACTTATTACACAAATGGCCCAAAGAACCAAAATATACCTAAGTTGGACTCCCAAAGAAAGTATTAAATACTTAGGGAAATAAATAGAAAGAAAATGAAGACTTATTAGCTGAATGTCTTCATAAGGGATAGGGTCTTCCCTTCCTTGCCTTCCTAACTTGGCATGGATTATTTCCAAGCTGAATAACAAGTGGAATAAAGTGTAGATATACTAGATCTTCTAGCCTAATTACAACCCCTCTGGTAAACCTTATCGGACAAACTGATGTAGGAAAAAAAGTAAAATTCCTTCTAATGACTTAGGGTTGTCTTCACACATGTGTGATGGTGAGGACACAATGTCCATGCTTCCCAAAGCTGGTTCAAGTAGAAGAGATTCGAAGGTTGTTTAGAAGCTCTCACATGATCCAGATGGCCGGGTGAGCACGAACTTGATACTTGGATGTCTTCTTCATACTTCACGGTTAGTCGGCTTCTGGAGATGGTCAGACGTGGACTCTAATTAGGCTTAGAGTCTGGCTGTATAGAGAATCCTATTGAGACCCAATCCCTTGTAAATGTGCGCTCCCGTCCTTCTTTTGTACGGGCCAGGGCTTGTGGCCCATCATCCCTTTCCTTTTCAAGAATTTTCTTCCTCAAAACTAGCCCACCCCCTATATAGAAACGAAACAACCTAGCAGGAAGCTTCTTCTTTAAGGCTTGATCTGGATATGGAGCTGAATATTGGAGAGATTCTCAATCTAATCTTCAGCTGAATAAGGGAGAGAAGAGGAGGTTTAGTGCTAAGAAACCAAAAAAATATGCTCGATCTAGTTTCCAACAATGGAGTAAAGGTGGATTGATATTGTGAACCACAAGATTTGTGAAAGCTTCTTGATACAACCAGAAATTCAACACCAAGCTAGGATTCTAGGTGTCAATGGTTTTGTCCCGAATAACTCAATAACAAGAAAGAAGAAAAAACTCTTCCGTATTTTATTTCTAATTCAGATCTAATCCTCATTACAGTCTGGTTATGTCCCTTATATATGAAGAGCCTTAAGTCTGAAGTTTACTTATTACACAAATGGCCCAAAGAACCAACATATACCTAAGTTGGACTCCCCAAGAAAGTATTAAATACTTAGGGAAATAAATAGAAAGAAAATGAAGACTTATTAGCTGAATGTCTTCATAAGGGATAGGGTCTTCCCTTCCTTCCCTTCCTAACTTGGCATGGATTATTTCCGAGCTGAATAAAAAGTGGAATAAAGTGTAGATATACTAGATCTTCTTGCCTCAATACAAGCCCTCTGGTAAACCTTATCGGACAAACCGATGTAGGAAAAAGAGTAAAATTCCTTCTAATGACTTAGGGGTGTCTTCACACTTGTGTGATGGTGAAGACACAATGTCCATGCTTCCCAAAGATTTTTCAAGGCAAAGAGATTCGAAGGTTGTTTAGAAGCTCTCACATGATCAAGATGGCCGGGTGAGCACGAGCTTGATCCTTGGATGTCTTCTTCATACTTCACGGTTAATCGGCTCCTGGAGATGGTAAGACGTGGACTCCAATTAGGCTTAGGGTCTGGCTGTATAGAGAATCCTATTGAGACCCCATCCCTTGTAAATGTGCGCTCTCGTCCTACTTTTGTATGGGCCAGGGCTTGTGGCCCATCATCCCTTCCCTTTTCTAGAACTTTCTTTATCAAAACTAGCCCACCCCCTATATAGAAACGAAACAACCTAGCAGGAAGCTTCTTCTTCAAGGCTTGATCTAGATATGGTGCTGAATATTGGAGAGATTCTCAATCTAATCTTCAGCTGAATAAGGGATAGAAAAGGAGGTTTAGTGCTAAGAAACCAAAAAAATATGCTCGATTTAGTTTCCAACAATGGAATAAAGGTGGATTGATGTTATGAACCACAGGATTTGTGAAAGCTTCTTGATACAACCAGAAATTCAACACCAAACTAGGATTCTAGGTGTCAAGGGTTTTGTCTCGAATAACTCAATAACAAGAAAGAAGAAAAAACTCTTCCGCATTTTATTTCTAGTTCAGATCTAATCCTCATTACAGTCTGGTTATGTCTCTTATATATGAAGAGCCATAAGTCTGAAGTTTACTTATTACACAAATGGCCCAAAGAACCAACATAAACCTAAGTTGGACTCCCAAAGAAAGTATTAAATACTTAGGGAAATAAATAGAAAGAAAATGAAGACTTATTAGCTCAATGTCTTCATAAGGGATAGGGTCTTCCCTTCCTTGCCTTCCTAACTTGGCATGGATTATTTCCAAGCTGAATAACAAGTGGAATAAAGTGTAGATATACTAGATCTTCTTGCCTAATTACAACCCCTCTGGTAAACCTTATCGGACAAACCGATGTAGGAAAAAGAGTAAAATTCCTTCTAATGACTTAGGGGTGTCTTCACACTTGTGTGATGGTGAAGACACAATGTCCATGCTTCCCAAAGCTTTTTCAAGGCAAAAAGATTCGAAGGTTGTTTAGAAGCTCTCACATGATCAAGATGGCCGGGTGAGCACGAGCTTGATACTTGGATGTCTTCTTCATACTTCACGGTTAGTCGGCTTCTGGAGATGGTCAGACGTGGACTCTAATTAGGCTTAGAGTCTGGCTGTATAGAGAATCCTATTGAGACCCAATCCCTTGTAAATGTGCGCTCCCGTCCTTCTTTTGTACGGGCCAGGGCTTGTGGCCCATCATCCTTTCCCTTTTCTAGAATTTTCTTCCTCAAAACTAGCCCACCCCCTATATAGAAACGAAACAACCTAGCAAGAAGCTTCTTCTTCAACGCTTGATCTGGATATGGAGCTGAATATTGGAGAGATTCTCAATCT
The DNA here is from genome assembly GCA_963922655.1 of Cardamine chenopodiifolia. Classification (NCBI taxonomy): domain Eukaryota; kingdom Viridiplantae; phylum Streptophyta; class Magnoliopsida; order Brassicales; family Brassicaceae; genus Cardamine; species Cardamine chenopodiifolia. The sequence continues at coordinate 6,581,753 of OZ000486.1, read as the reverse complement.
AATCTTCAGCTGAATAAGGGATAGAAGAGGAGGTTTAGTGCAAAGAAACCAAAAAAATATGCTCGATCTAGTTTCCAACAATGGAGTAAAGGTGGATAGATGTTGTGAACCACAAGATTTGTGAAAACTTCTTGATACAACCAGAAATTCAACACCAAGCTAGGATTATAGGTGTCAAGGGTTTTGTCCCGAATAACTCAATAACAAGAAAGAAGAAAAAACTCTTCCGCATTATATTTTTAGTTCAGATCTAATCCTCATTACAGTGTGGTTATGTCCCTTATATATGAAGAGCCTAAAGTCTGAAGTTTACTTATTACACAAATGGCCCAAAGAACCAAAATATACCTAAGTTGGACTCCCAAAGAAAGTATTAAATACTTAGGGAAATAAATAGAAAGAAAATGAAGACTTATTAACTGAATGTCTTCATAAGGGATATGGTCTTCCCTTCCTTGCTTTCCTAACTTGGCATGGATTATTTCCAAGCTGAATAACAAGTGGAATAAAGTGTAAATATACTAGATCTTCTTGCCTCAATACAACCCCTCTCGTAAACCTTATCGGACGAACCGATGTAGGAAAAAGAGTAAAATTCTTTCTAATGACTTAGGGGTGTCTTCACTGTTGTGTGATGGTGAAGACACAATGTCCATGCCTCCCAAAGCTGGTTCAAGTCAAAGAGATTCGAAGGTTGTTTAGAAGCTCTCACATGATCCAGATGGCCGGGTGAGCACGAGCTTGATCCTTGGATGTCTTCTTCATCCTTCACAGTTAGTCGGCTTCTGGAGATGGTCAGATGTGGACTCCAATTAGGCTTAGGGTCTGGCTGTATAGAGAATCCTATTGATACCCAATCCCTTGTAAATGTGTGCTCCCGTCCTTCTTTTGTACGGGCCAGGGCTTGTGGCCCATCATCCCTTCCCTTTTCTAGAATTTTCTTCCTCAAAACTAGCCCACCCCCTATATAGAAACGAAACAACCTAGCAAGAAGCTTTTTCTTCAACGCTTGATCTGGATATGGAGCTGAATATTGGAGAGATTCTCAATCTAATCTTCAGCTGAATAAGGGATAGAAGAGGAGGTTTAGTGCTAAGAAACCAAAAAAATATGCTCGATCTAGTTTCCAACAATGGAGTAAAGGTGGATTGATGTTGTGAACCACATGATTTGTGAAAGCTTCTTGATACAACCAGAAATTCAACACCAAACTAGGATTCTAGGTGTCAAGGGTTATGTCCCGAATAACTCAATAACAAGAAAGAAGAAAAAACTCTTCCGCATTTTATTTCTAGTTTAGATCTAATCCTCATTACAGTCTGGTTATGTCTCTTATATATGAAGAGCCTTAAGTCTGAAGTTTACTTATTACACAAATGGCCCAAAGAAACAACATACCTAAGTTGGACTCCCAAACAAAGTATTAAATACTTAGGGAAATAAATAGAAAGAAAATGAAGTCTTATTAGCTGAATGTCTTCATAAGGGATAGGGTCTTCCCTTCCTTGCCTTCCTAACTTGGCATGGATTATTTCCAAGCTGAATAACAAGTGGAATAAAGTGTAGATATACTAGATCTTCTAGCCTAATTACAACCCCTCTGGTAAACCTTATCGGACAAACTGATGTAGGAAAAAAAGTAAAATTCCTTCTAATGACTTAGGGTTGTCTTCACACATGTGTGATGGTGAAGACACAATGTCCATGCTTCCCAAAGCTGGTTCAAGTAGAAGAGATTCGAAGGTTGTTTAGAAGCTCTCACATGATCCAGATGGCCGGGTGAGCACGAGCTTGATACTTGGATGTCTTCTTCATACTTCACGGTTAGTCGGCTTCTGGAGATGGTCAGACGTGGACTCTAATTAGGCTTAGAGTCTGGCTGTATAGAGAATCCTATTGAGACCCAATCCCTTGTAAATGTGCGCTCCCGTCCTTCTTTTGTACGGGCCAGGGCTTGTGGCCCATCATCCTTTCCCTTTTCTAGAATTTTCTTCCTCAAAACTAGCCCACCCCCTATATAGAAACGAAACAACCTAGCAAGAAGCTTCTTCTTCAACGCTTGATCTGGATATGGAGCTGAATATTGGAGAGATTCTCAATCTAATCTTCAGCTGAATAAGGGATAGAAGAGGAGGTTTAGTGCTAAGAAACCAAAAAAATATGCTCGATCTAGTTTCCAACAATGGAGTAAAGGTGGATTGATATTGTGAACCACAAGATTTGTGAAAGCTTCTTGATACAACCAGAAATTCAACACCAAGCTAGGATTCTAGATGTCAAGGGTTTTGTCCCGAATAACTCAATAACAAGAAAGAAGAAAAAACTCTTCCGTATTTTATTTCTAGTTTAGATCTAATCCTCATTACAGTCTGGTTATGTCTCTTATATATGAAGAGCCTTAAGTCTGAAGTTTACTTATTACACAAATGGCCCAAAGAAACAACATACCTAAGTTGGACTCCCAAACAAAGTATTAAATACTTAGGGAAATAAATAGAAAGAAAATGAAGACTTATTAGCTGAATGTCTTCATAAGGGATAGGGTCTTCCCTTCCTTGCTTTCCTAACTTGGCATGGATTATTTCCAAGCTGAATAACAAGTGGAATAAAGTGTAAATATACTAGATCTTCTTGCCTCAATACAACCCCTCTCGTAAACCTTATCGGACAAATCGATGTAGGAAAAAGAGTAAAATTCCTTCTAATGACTTAGGGGTGTCTTCACACTTGTGTGATGGTGAAGACACAATGTCCATGCTTCCCAAAGCTGGTTCAAGTCAAAGAGATTCGAAGGTTGTTTAGAAGCTCTCACATAATCCAGATGGCCGGGTGAGCACAAGCTTGATCCTTGGATGTCTTCTTCATACTTCACGGTTAGTCGGCTTCTGGAGATGGTCAGACGTGGACTCTAATTAGGCTTAGAGTCTGGCTGTATAGAGAATCCTATTGAGACCCAATCCCTTGTAAATGTGCGCTCCCGTTCTTCTTTTGTACGGGCCAGGGCTTGTGGCCCATCATCCCTTCCCTTTTCTAGTATTTTCGTCCTCAAAACTAGCCCACCCCCTATATAGAAACGAAACAACCTAGCAAGAAGCTTCTTCTTCAAGGCTTGATCTGGATATGGAGCTGAATATTGGAGAGATTCTCAATCTAATCTTCAGTTGAATAAGGGATAGAAGAGGAGGTTTAGTGCTAAGAAACCAAAAAAATATGCTCTATCTAGTTTCCAACAATGGAGTAAAGGTGGATTGATATTGTGAACCACAAGATTTGTGAAAGCTTCTTGATACAACCAGAAATTCATCACCAAGCTAGGATTCTAGATGTCAAGGGTTTTGTCCCGAATAACTCAATAACAAGAAAGAAGAAAAAACTCTTCCGTATTTTATTTCTAGTTTAGATCTAATCCTCATTACAGTCTGGTTATGTCCCTTATATATGAAGAGCCTTAAGTCTGAAGTTTACTTATTACACAAATGGCCCAAAGAACCAAAATATACCTAAGTTGGACTCCCAAAGAAAGTATTAAATACTTAGGGAAATAAATAGAAAGAAAATGAAGACTTATTAGCTGAATGTCTTCATAAGGGATAGGGTCTTCCCTTCCTTGCCTTCCTAACTTGGCATGGATTATTTCCAAGCTGAATAACAAGTGGAATAAAGTGTAGATATACTAGATCTTCTAGCCTAATTACAACCCCTCTGGTAAACCTTATCGGACAAACTGATGTAGGAAAAAAAGTAAAATTCCTTCTAATGACTTAGGGTTGTCTTCACACATGTGTGATGGTGAAGACACAATGTCCATGCTTCCCAAAGCTGGTTCAAGTAGAAGAGATTCGAAGGTTGTTTAGAAGCTCTCACATGATCCAGATGGCCGGGTGAGCACGAGCTTGATACTTGGATGTCTTCTTCATACTTCACGGTTAGTCGGCTTCTGGAGATGGTCAGACGTAGACTCTAATTAGGCTTAGAGTCTGGCTGTATAGAGAATCCTATTGAGACCCAATCCCTTGTAAATGTGCGCTTCCGTCCTTCTTTTGTACGGGCCAGGGCTTGTGGCCCATCATCCCTTTCCTTTTCAAGAATTTTCTTCCTCAAAACTAGCCCACCCCCTATATAGAAACGAAACAACCTAGCAGGAAGCTTCTTCTTCAAGGCTTGATCTGGATATGGAGATGAATATTGGAGATATTCTCAATCTAATCTTCAGCTGAATAAGGGATAGAAGAGGAGGTTTAGTGCTAAGAAACCAAAAAAATATGCTCGATCTAGTTTCCAACAATGGAGTAAAGGTGGATTGATATTGTGAACCACAAGATTTGTGAAAGCTTCTTGATACAACCAGAAATTCAACACCAAGCTAGGATTCTAGGTGTCAAGGGTTTTGTCCCGAATAACTCAATAACAAGAAAGAAGAAAAAACACTTCCGCATTATATTTCTAGTTCAGATCTAATCCTCATTACAGTCTGGTTATGTCCCTTATATATGAAGAGCCTTAAGTCTGAAGTTTACTTATTACACAAATGGCCCAAAGAACCAACATATACCTAAGTTGGACTCCCAAAGAAAGTATTAAATACTTAGGGAAATAAATAGAAAGAAAATGAAGACTTATTAGCTGAATGTCTTCATAAGGGATAGGGTCTTCCCTTCCTTCCCTTCCTAACTTGGCATGGATTATTTCCGAGCTGAATAAAAAGTGGAATAAAGTGTAGATATACTAGATCTTCTTGCCTCAATACAAGCCCTCTGGTAAACCTTATCGGACAAACCGATGTAGGAAAAAGAGTAAAATTCCTTCTAATGACTTAGGGGTGTCTTCACACTTGTGTAATGGTGAAGACACAATGTCCATGCTTCCCAAAGCTGGTTCAAGTCAAAGAGATTCGAAGGTTGTTTAGAAGCTGTCACATGATCCAGATGGCCGGGTGAGCACGAGCTTGATACTTGGATGTCTTCTTCATACTTCATGGTTAGTCGGCTTCTGGAGATGGTAAGACGTGGACTCCAATTAGGCTTAGGGTCTGGCTGTATAGAGAATCCTATTGAGACCCCATCCCTTGTAAATGTGCGCTCTCGTCCTACTTTTGTATGGGCCAGGGCTTGTGGCCCATCATCCCTTCCCTTTTCTAGAACTTTCTTCATCAAAACTAGCCCACCCCCTATATAGAAACGAAACAACCTAGCAGGAAGCTTCTTCTTCAAGGTTTGATCTAGATATGGAGCTGAATATTGGAGAGATTCTCTATCTAATCTTCAGCTGAATAAGGGATTGAAAAGGAGGTTTAGTGCTAAGAAACCAAAAAACTAAGCTCGATCTAGTTTCCAACAATGGAGTATAGGTGGATTGATGTTGTGAACCACAAGATTTCTGAAAGCTTCTTGATACAACCAGAAATTCATCACCAAGCTAGGATTCTAGGTGTCAAGGGTTTTGTCCCGAATAACTCAATAACAAAAAAGAAGAAAAAACTCTTCCGTATTTTATTTCTAGTTCAGATCTAGTCCTCATTACAGTCTGGTTATGTCCCATATATATGAAGAGCCATAAGTCTGAAGTTTACTTATTACACAAATGGCCCAAAGAACCAACATAAACCTAAGTTGGACTCCCAAAGAAAGTATTAAATACTTAGGGAAATAAATAGAAAGAAAATGAAGACTTATTAGCTGAATGTCTTCATAAGGGATAGGGTCTTCCCTTCCTTGCCTTCCTAACTTGGCATGGATTATTTCCAAGCTGAATAACAAGTGGAATAAAGTGTAGATATACTAGATCTTCTTGCCTAATTACAACCCCTCTGGTAAACCTTATCGGACAAACCGATGTAGGAAAAAGAGTAAAATTCCTTCTAATGACTTTGGGTTGTCTTCACACATGTGTGACGGTGAAGACACAATGTCCATGCTTCCCAAAGCTGGTTCAAGTCAAAGAGATTCGAAGGTTGTTTAGAAGCTGTCACATGATCCAGATGGCCGGGTGAGCACGAGCTTGATACTTGGATGTCTTCTTCATACTTCATGGTTAGTCGGCTTCTGGAGATGGTCAGACGTGGACTCCAATTAGGCTTAGGGTCTGGCTGTATAGAGAATCCTATTGAGACCCCATCCCTTGTAAATGTGCGCTCTCGTCCTACTTTTGTATGGGCCAGGGCTTGTGGCCCATCATCCCTTCCCTTTTCTAGAACTTTCTTCATCAAAACTAGCCCACCCCCAATATAGAAACGAAACAACCTAGCAGGAAGCTTCTTCTTCAAGGCTTGATCTAGATATGGAGCTGAATATTGGAGAGATTCTCAATCTAATCTTCAGCTGAATAAGGGATTGAAAAGGAGGTTTAGTGCTAAGAAACCAAAAAACTAAGCTCGATCTAGTTTCCAACAATGGAGTATAGGTGGATTGATGTTGTGAACCACAAGATTTCTGAAAGCTTCTTGATACAACCAGAAATTCATCACCAAGCTATTATTCTAGGTGTCAAGGGTTTTGTCCCGAATAACTCAATAACAAGAAAGAAGAAAAAACTCTTTCGCATTATATTTCTATTTTTGATCTAATCCTCATTACAGTCTGGTTATGTCCCTTATATATGAAGAACCTTAAGTCTGAAGTTTACTTATTACACAAATGGCCCAAAGAAACAACATATACCTAAGTTGGACTCCCAAAGAAAGTATTAAATACTTAGGGAAATAAATAGAAAGAAAATGAAGACTTATTAGCTGAATGTCTTCATAAGGGATAGGGTCTTCCCTTCCTTGCTTTCCTAACTTTGCATGGATTATTTCCAACTGAATAACAAGTTGAATAAAGTGTAAATATACTAAATCTTCTTGGCTCAATACAAGCCCTCTGGTAAACCTTATCGGACAAACCGATGTAGGAAAAAGAGTAAAATTCCTTCTAATGACTTAGGGGTGTCTTCACACTTGTGTGATGGTGAAGACACAATGTCCATGCTTCCTAAAGCTGGTTCAAGGCATATAGATTCGAAGGTTGTTTAGAAGCTCTCACATGATCCAAATGGCCGAGTGAGCACGAGCTTGATCCTTGGATGTCTTCTTCATACTTCACGGTTAGTCGGCTTCTGGAGATGGTCAGATGTGGACTCCAATTAGGCTTAGAGTCTGGCTGTATAGAGAATCCTATTGAGACCCAATCCCTTGTAAATGTGCGCTCTCGTCCTTCTTTTGTACGGGCCAGGGCTTTTGGCCCATCATCCCTTCCCTTTTCTAGAATTTTCTTCCTCAAAACTAGCCCACCCCCTATATAGAAACGAAACAACCTAGCAGGAAGCTTCTTCTTCAAGGCTTGATCTGGATATGGAGCTGAATATTGGAGAGATTCTCAATCTAATCTTCAGCTGAATAAGGGATAGAAGAGGAGGTTTAGTGCAAAGAAACCAAAAAAATATGCTCGATCTAGTTTCCAACAATGGTGTAAAGGTGGATAGATGTTGTGAACCACAAGATTTGTGAAAACTTCTTGATACAACCAGAAATTCAACACCAAGTTAGGATTATAGGTGTCAAGGGTTTTGTCCCGAACAACTCAATAACAAGAAAGAAGAAAAAACTCTTCCGTATTTTATTTCTAGTTCAGATCTAATCCTCATTACAGTCTGGTTATGTCCCTTATATATGAAGAGCCTTAACTCTGAAGTTTACTTATTACACAAATGGCCCAAAGAACCAACATAAACCTAAGTTGGACTCCCAAAGAAAGTATTAAATACTTAGAGAAATAAATAGAAAGAAAATGAAGACTTATTAGCTGAATGTCTTCATAAGGGATAGGGTCTTCCCTTCCTTCCCTTCCTAACTTGGCATGGATTATTTCCGAGCTGAATAAAAAGTGGAATAAAGTGTAGATATACTAGATCTTCTTGCCTCAATACAACCCCTCTGGTAAACCTTATCGGACAAACCGATGTAGGAAAAAGAGTAAAATTCCTTCTAATGACTTAGGGGTGTCTTCACAGTTGTGTGATGGTGAAGACACAATGTCCATGCTTCCCAAAGCTGGTTCAAGTCAAAGAGATTCGAAGGTTGTTTAGAAGATCTCACATGATCCAGATGGCCGGGTGAGCACGAGCTTGATCCTTTGATGTCTTTTTCATACTTCACGGTTAGTCGGCTTCTGGAGATGGTCAGATGTGGACTCCAATTAGGCTTAGGGTCTGGCTGTATAGAGAATCCTATTGATACCCAATCCCTTGTAAATGTGCGCTCCCGTCCTTCTTTTGTACGGGCCAGGGCTTGTGGCCCATCATCCCTTCCCTTTTCTAGAATTTTCTTCCTCAAAACTAGCCCACCCCCTATATAGAAACGAAACAACCTAGCAGGAAGCTTCTTCTTCAACGCTTGATCTGGATATGGAGCTGAATATTGGAGAGATTCTCAATCTAATCTTCAGCTGAATAAGGGATAGAAGAGGAGGTTTAGTGCTAAGAAACCAAAAAAATATGCTCGATCTAGTTTCCAACAATGGAGTAAACGTGGATTGATGTTGTGAACCACAGGATTTGTGAAATCTTCTTGATACAACAAGAAATTCAACACCAAGCTAGGATTCTAGGTGTCAAGGGTTATGTCCCGAATAACTCAATAACAAGAAAGAAGAAAAAACTCTTCCACATTTTATTTCTAGTTCAGATCTAATCCTCATTACAGTTTGGTTATGTCCCTTATATATGAAGAGCCTTAAGTCTGAAGTTTACTTATTACACAAATGGCCCAAAGAACCAAAATATACCCAAGTTGGACTCCCAAAGAAAGTATTAAATACTTAGGGAAATAAATAGAAAGAAAATGAAGACTTATTAGCTGAATGTCTTCATAAGGGATAGGGTCTTCCCTTCCTTGCCTTCCTAACTTGGCATGGATTATTTCCAAGCTGAATAACAAGTGGAATAAAGTGTAGATATACTAGATCTTCTAGTCTAATTACAACCCCTCTTTTAAACCTTATCGGACAAACCGATGTAGGAAAAAGAGTAAAATTCCTTCTAATTACTTAGGGTTATCTTCACACATGTGTGATGGTGAAGACACAATGTCCATGCTTCCCAAAGCTGGTTCAAGTCAAAGAGATTCGAAGGTTGTTTAGAAGCTGTCACATGATCCAGATGGCCGGGTGAGCACGAGCTTGATACTTGGATGTCTTCTTCATACTTCACGGTTAGTCGGCTTCTGGAGATGGTCAGACGTGGACTCTAATTAGGCTTAGGGTGTGGCTGTATAGAGAATCCTATTGAGACCCAATCCCTTGTAAATGTGCGCTCCCGTCCTTCTTTTGTACGTGCCAAAGCTTGTGGCCCATCATCCATTTCCTTTTCAAGAATTTTCTTCCTCAAAACTAGCCCACCCCCTATATAGAAACGAAACAACCTAGCTGGAAGCTTCTTCTTCAAGGCTTGATCTGGATATGGAGCTGAATATTGGAGAGATTCTCAATCTAATCTTCAGCTGAATAAGGGATAGAAGAGGAGGTTTAGTGCTAAGAAACCAAAAAAATATGCTCGATCTAGTTTCCAACAATGGAGTAAAGGTGGATTGATATTGTTAACCTCAAGATTTGTGAAAGCTTCTTGATACAACCAGAAATTCAACACCAAGCTAGGATTCTAGATGTCAAGGGTTTTGTCCCGAATAACTCAATAACAAGAAAGAAGAAAAAACTCTTCCGTATTTTATTTCTAGTTTAGATCTAATCCTCATTACAGTCTGGTTATGTCCCTTATATATGAAGAGCCTTAAGTCTGAAGTTTACTTATTACACAAATGGCTCAAAGAACCAACATACCTAAGTTGGACTCCCAAAGAAAGTATTAAATACTTAGGGAAATAAATAGAAAGAAAATGAAGACTTATTAGCTGAATGTCGTCATAAGGGATAGGGTCTTCCCTTCCTTGCTTTCCGAACTTGGCATGGATCATTTCCAAGCTGAATAACAAGTGGAATAAAGTGTAAATATACTAGATCTTCTTGCCTCAATACAACCCCTCTGGTAAACCTTATCGGACAAACCGATGTAGGAAAAAGAGTAAAATTCCTTTTAATGACTTAGAGGTGTCTTCACAGTTGTGTGATGGTGAAGACACAATGTCCATGCTTCCCAAAGCTGGTTCAAGTCAAAGAGATTCGAAGGTTGTTTAGAAGCTTTCACATGATCCAGATGGCCGGGTGAGCACGAGCTTGATCCTTGGATGTCTTCTTCATACTCCACGGTTAGTCGGCTTCTGGAGATGGTCAGATGTGGACTCCAATTAGGCTTAGGGTCTGGCTGTATAGAGAATCCTCTTGATACCCAATCCCTTGTAAATGTGCACTCCCGTCCTTCTTTTGTATGGGCCAGGGCTTGTGGCCCATCATCCCTTCCCTTTTCTAGAATTTTCTTCCTCAAAACTAGCCCACCCCCTATATAGAAACGAAACAACCTAGCAGGAAGCTTCTTCTTCAACGCTTGATCTGGATATGGAGCTGAATATTGGAGATATTCTCAATCTAATCTTCAGCTGAATAAGGGATAGAAGAGGAGGTTTAGTGCTAAGAAACCAAAAAAATATGCTCGATCTAGTTTCCAACAATGGAGTAAAGGTGGATTGATGTTGTGAACCACAGGATTTGTGAAATCTTCTTGATACAACAAGAAATTCAACACCAAACTAGGATTCTAGGTGTCAAGGGTTATGTCCCGAATAACTCAATAACAAGAAAGAAGAAAAAACTCTTCCGCATTTTATTTCTAGTTCAGATCTAATCCTCATTACAGTCTGGTTATGTCCCTTAAAGATGAAGAGCCTTAAGTCTGAAGTTTACTTATTACACAAATGGCCCAAAGAACAAAAATATACCCAAGTTGGACTCCCAAAGAAAGTATTAAATACTTAGGGAAATAAATAGAAAGAAAATGAAGACTTATTAGCTGAATGTCTTCATAAGGGATAGGGTCTTCCCTTCCTTGCCTTCCTAACTTGGCATGGATTATTTCCAAGCTGAATAACAAGTGGAATAAAGTGTAGATATACTAGATCTTCTAGCCTAATTACAACCCCTCTGGTAAAACTTATCGGACAAACCGATGTAGGAAAAAGAGTAAAATTCCTTCTAATGACTTAGGGTTGTCTTCACACATGTGTGATGGTGAAGACACAATGTCCATGCTTCCCAAAGCTGGTTCAAGTCAAAGAGATTCGAAGGTTGTTTAGAAGCTCTCACATGATCTAGATGGCCGGGTGAGCACGAGCTTGATACTTGGATGTCTTCTTCATACTTCACGGTTAGTCGGCTTCTGGAGATGGTCAGACGTGGACTCTAATTAGGCTTAGAGTCTTGCTGTATAGAGAATCCTATTAAGACCCAATCCTTTGTAAATGTGCGCTCCCGTCCTTATTTTGTACGGGCCAGGGCTTGTGGCCCATCATCCCTTTCCTTTTCAAGAATTTTCTTCCTCAAAACTAGCCCACCCCCTATATAGAAACGAAACAACCTAGCTGGAAGCTTCTTCTTCAAGGCTTGATCTGGATATGGAGCTGAATATTGGAGAGATTCTCAATCTAATCTTCAGCTGAATAAGGGAAAGAAGAGGAGGTTTAGTGCTAAGAAACCAAAAAAATATGCTCGATCTAGTTTCCAACAATGGAGTAAAGGTGGATTGATATTGTGAACCACAAGATTTGTGAAAGCTTCTTGATACAACCAGAAATTCATCACCAAGCTAGGATTCTAGGTGTCAAGGGTTTTGTCCCGAATAACTCAATAACAAGAAAGAAGAAAAAACTCTTCCGTATTTTATTTCTAGTTCAGATCTAATCCTCATTACAGTCTGGTTATGTCCCTTATATATGAAGAGCCTTAAGTCTGAAGTTTACTTATTACACAAATGGCCCAAAGAACCAACATATACCTAAGTTGGACTCCCAAAGAAAGTATTAAATACTTAGAGAAATAAATAGAAAGAAAATGAAGACTTATTAGCTGAATGTCTTCATAAGGGATAGGGTCTTCCCTTCTTTCCCTTCCTAACTTGGCATGGATTATTTCCGAGCTGAATAAAAAGTGGAATAAAGTATAGATATACTAGATCTTCTTGCCTCAATACCCCTCTGGTAAACCTTATCGGACAAACCGATGTTGGAAAAAGAGTAAAATTCCTTCTAATGACTTAGGGGTGTCTTCACACTTGTGTGATGGTGAAGACACAATGTCCATGCTTCCCAAAGCTTTTTCAAGGCAAAGAGATTCGAAGGTTGTTTAGAAGCTCTCACATGATCAAGATGGCCGGGTGAGCACGAGCTTGATCCTTGGATGTCTTCTCCGTACTTCACGGTTAGTCGGCTTTTGGAGATGGTCAGACGTGGACTCCAATTAGGCTTAGGGTCTGGCTGTATAGAGAATCCTATTGAGACCCAATATGTTGTAAATGTGCGCTCTCGTCCTACTTTTGTACGGGCCAGGGCTTGTGGCCCATCATCCCTTCCCTTTTCTAGAATTTTCTTCCTCAAAACTAGCCCACCCCCTATATAGAAACGAAACAACCTAGCAGGAAGCTTCTTCTTCAAGGCTTGATCTAGATATAGAGCTGAATATTGGAGAGATTCTCAATCTAATCTTCAGCTGAATAAGGGATAGAAAAGGAGGTTTAGTGCTAAGAAACCAAAAAAATATGCTCGATCTAGTTTCCAACAATGGAGTATAGGTGGATTAATGTTGTGAACCACAAGATTTGTGAAAGCTTCTTGATACAACCAGAAATTCATCACCAAGCTAGGATTCTAGGTGTCAAGGGTTTTGTCCCGAATAACTCAATAACAAGAAAGAAGAAAAAACTCTTCCGCACTATATTTCTAGTTCAGATCTAATCCTCATTACAGTCTGGTTATGTCCCTTATATTTGAAGAGCCATAAGTCTGAAGTTTACTTATTACACAAATGGCCCAAAGAACCAACATATACCTAAGTTGGACTCCCAAAGAAAGTATTAAATACTTAGGGAAATAAATAGAAAGAAAATGAAGACTTCTTAGTTGAATGTCTTCATAAGGGATATGGTTTTCCCTTCCTTGCCTTCCTAATTTGGCATGGATTGATATTGTGAACCACAAGATTTGTTAAAGCTTCTTGATACAACCAGAAATTCATCACCAAGCTAGGATTCAAGGTGTCAAGGGTTTTGTCCCGAATAACTCAATAACAAGAAAAAAGAAAAAACTCTTCCGTATTTTATTTCTAGTTCAAATCTAATCCTCATTACAGTCTGGTTATGTCCCTTATATATGAAGAGCCTTAAGTCTGAAGTTTACTTATTACACAAATGGCCCAAAGAACCAACATATACCTAAGTTGGACTCCCAAAGAAAGTATTAAATACTTAGGGAAATAAATAGAAAGAAAATGAAGACTTATTAGCTGAATGTCTTCATAAGGGATAGGGTCTTCCTTTCCTTGCTTTCCTAACTTGGCATGGATTTTTTCCAAGCTGAATAACAAGTGGAATAAAGTGTAGATATACTAGATCTTCTTGCCTCAATACAACCCCTCTGGTAAACCTTATCGGACAAACCGATGTAGGAAAAAGAGTAAAATTCCTTCTAATGACTTAGGGGTGTCTTCACACTTGTGTGATGGTGAAGACACAATGTCCATGCTTCCTAAAGCTGGTTCAAGGCTTAGGGTCTGGCTGTATATAGAATCCTATTGAGACCCAATCCCTTGTAAATGTGCGCTCCCGTCCTTCTTTTGTAAGGGCCAGGGCTTGTGGCCCATCATCCCTTTCCTTTTCAAGAATTTTCTTCCTCAAAACTAGCCCACCCCCAATATAGAAACGAAACAACCTAGCAGGAAGCTTCTTCTTCAAGGCTTGATCTGGATATGGAGCTGAATATGGGAGAGATTCTCAATCTAATCTTCAGCTGAATAAGGGATAGAAGAGGAGGTTTAGTGCTAAAAAACCAAAAAAATATGCTCGATCTAGTTTCCAACAATGGAGTATAGGTGGATTGATATTGTGAACCACAAGATTTGTGAAAGCTTCTTGATACAACCAGAAATTCAACACCAAGCTAGGATTCTAGGTGTCTAGGGTTTTGTCCCGAATAACTAAATAACAAGAAAGAAGAAAAAACTCTTCCGTATTTTATTTCTAGTTCAGATCTAATCCTCATTACAGTCTGGTTATGTCCCTTATATATGAAGAGCCTTAAGTCTGAAGTTTACTTATTACACAAATGGCCCAAAGAACCAACATATACCTAAGTTGAACTCCCAAAGAAAGTATTAAATACGTAGGGAAATAAATAGAAAGAAAATGAAGACTTATTAGCTGAATGTCTCCATAATGGATAGGGTCTTCCCTTCCTTCCCTTCCTAACTTGGCATGGATTATTTCCTAGCTGAATAAAAAGTGGAATAAAGTGTAGATATACTAGATCTTCTTGCCTCAATACAACCCCTCTGGTAAACCTTATCGGACAAACCGATGTAGGAAAAAGAGGAAAATTCCTTCTAATGACTTACGGGTGTCTTCACACTTGTGTGATGGTGAAGACACAATGTCCATGCTTCCCAAAGCTGGTTCAAGGCATAGAGATTCGAAGGTTGTTTAGAAGCTCTCACATGATCGAAATGGCCGGGTGAGCACGAGCTTGATCCTTGGATGTCTTCTTTATACTTCACGGTTAGTCGGCTTTTGGAGATGGTCAGACGTGGACTCCAATTAGGCTTAGGGTCTGGCTGTATAGAGAATCCTATTGAGACCCAATATGTTGTAAATGTGCGCTCTCGTCCTACTTTTGTACGGGCCAGGGCTTGTGGCCCATCATCCCTTCCCTTTTCTAGAATTTTCTTCCTCAAAACTAGCCCACCCCTATATAGAAACGAAACAACCTAGCAGGAAGCTTCTTCTTCAAGGCTTGATCTAGATATGGAGCTGAATATTGGAGAGATTCTCAATCTAATCTTCAGCTGAATAAGGGATTGAAAAGGAGGTTTAGTGCTAAGAAACCAAAAAAATAAGCTCGATCTAGTTTCCAACAATGGAGTATAGGTGGATTGATGTTGTGAACCACAAGATTTGTGAAAGCTTCTTGATACAACCAGAAATTCATCACCAAGCTAGGATTCTAGGTGTCAAGGGTTTTGTCCCGAATAACTCAATAACAAGAAAGAAAAAAAAACTCTTCCGCATTATATTTCTTGTTCAGATCTAATCCTCATTACAGTCTGGTTATGTCCCTTATATATGAAGAGCCTTAAGTCTGAAGTTTACTTATTACACAAATGGCCCAAAGAACCAACATATACCTAAGTTGGACTCCCAAAGAAAGTATTAAATACTTAGGGAAATAAATAGAAAGAAAATGAAGACTTATTAGCTGAATGTCTTCATAAGGGATAGGGTCTTCCCTTCCTTGCCTTCCAAACTTGGCATGGATTATTTCCAAGCTGAATAACAAGTGGAATAAAGTGTAGATATACTTGATCTTCTTGCCTAATTACAACTCCTCTGGTAAACCTTCTCGAACAAACCGATGTAGGAAAAAGAGTAAAATTCCTTCTAATGACTTAGGGGTGTCTTCACACATGTGTGATGGTGAAGACACAATGTCCATGCTTCCCAAAGCTGGTTCAAGTCAAAGAGATTCGAAGGTTGTTTAGAAGCTCTCACATGATCCAGATGGCCGGGTGAGCACGAGCTTGATACTTGGATGTCTTCTTTATACTTCACGGTTAGTCGGCTTCTGGAGATGGTCAGACGTGGACTCCAATTAGGCTTAGGGTCTGGCTGTATATAGAATCCTATTGAGACCCAATCCCTTGTAAATGTGCGCTCCCGTCCTTCTTTTGTACGGGCCAGGGCTTGTGGCCCATCATCCCTTTCCTTTTCAAGAATTTTCTTCCTCAAAACTAGCCTACCCCCTATATAGAAACGAAACAACCTAGCAGGAAGCTTCTTCTTCAAGGCTTGATCTGGATATGGAGCTGAATATGGGAGAGATTCTCAATCTAATCTTCAGCTGAATAAGGGATAGAAGAGGAGGTTTAGTGCTAAAAAACCAAAAAAATATGCTCGATCTAGTTTCCAACAATGGAGTATAGGTGGATTGATATTGTGAACCACAAGATTTGTGAAAGCTTCTTGATACAACCAGAAATTCAACACCAAGCTAGGATTCTAGGTGTCTAGGGTTTTGTCCCGAATAACTAAATAACAAGAAAGAAGAAAAAACTCTTCCGTATTTTATTTCTAGTTCAGATCTAATCCTCATTACAGTCTGGTTATGTCCCTTATATATGAAGAGCCTTAAGTCTGAAGTTTACTTATTACACAAATGGCCCAAAGAACCAACATATACCTAAGTTGAACTCCCAAAGAAAGTATTAAATACGTAGGGAAATAAATAGAAAGAAAATGAAGACTTATTAGCTGAATGTCTTCATAATGGATAGGGTCTTCCCTTCCTTCCCTTCCTAACTTGGCATGGATTATTTCCGAGCTGAATAAAAAGTGGAATAAAGTGTAGATATACTAGATCTTCTTGCCTCAATACAACCCCTCTGGTAAACCTTATCGGACAAACCGATGTAGGAAAAAGAGTAAAATTCCTTCTAATGACTTACGGGTGTCTTCACACTTGTGTGATGGTGAAGACACAATGTCCATGCTTCCCAAAGCTGGTTCAAGGCATAGAGATTCAAAGGTTGTTTAGAAGCTCTCACATGATCCAAATGGCCGGGTGAGCACGAGCTTGATCCTTGGATGTCTTCTTTATACTTCACGGTTAGTCGGCTTTTGGAGATGGTCCGACGTGGACTCCAATTAGGCTTAGGGTCTGGCTGTATAGAGAATCCTATTGAGACCCAATATGTTGTAAATGTGCGCTTTCGTCCTACTTTTGTACGGGCCAGGGCTTGTGGCCCATCATCCCTTCCCTTTTCTAGAATTTTCTTCCTCAAAACTAGCCCACCCCCTATATAGAAACGAAACAACCTAGCAGGAAGCTTCTTCTTCAAGGCTTGATCTAGATATGGAGCTGAATATTTGAGAGATTCTCAATCTAATCTTCATCTGAATAAGGGATAGAAAAGGAGGTTTAGTGCTAAGAAACAAAAAAAATATGCTCGATCTAGTTTCCAACAATGGAGTATAGGTGGATTGATGTTGTGAACCACAAGATTTGTGAAAGCTTCTTGATACAACCAGAAATTCATCACCAAGCTAGGATTCTAGGTGTCAAGGGTTTTGTCCCGTATAACTCAATAACAAGAAAGAAGATAAAACTCTTCCGCATTATATTTCTAGTTCAGATCTAATCCTCATTACAGTCTGGTTATGTCCCTTATATATGAAGAGCCTTAAGTCTGAAGTTTACTTATTACACAAATGGCCCAAAGAACCAACATATACCTAAGTTGGACTCCCAAAGAAAGTATTAAATACTTAGGGAAATATATAGAAAGAAAATGAAGACTTATTAGCTGAATGTCTTCATAAGGGATATGGTCTTCCCTTCCTTTCCTTCCTAACTTGGCGTGGATTATTTCCAAGCTGGATAACAAGTGGAATAAAGTGTAAATATACTAGATCTTCTTGCCTCAATACAACCCCTCTGGTAAACCTTATCGGACAAACCGATGTAGGAAAAAGAGTAAAATTCCTTCTAATGACTTAGGGGTGTCTTCACACTTGTGTGATGGTGAAGACACAATGTCCACGCTTCCCAAAGCTGGTTCAAGTCAAAGAGATTCGAAGGTTGTTTAGAAGCTCTCACATGATCGAGATGGCCAGGTGAGCACGAGCTTGATCCTTGGATGTCTTCTTCATACTTCACGGTTAGTCGGCTTCTGCAGAGGGACAGACGTGGACTCCAATTAGGCTTAGGGTCTTGCTGTATAGAGAATCCTATTGAGACCCAATCCCTTGTAAATGTGCGCTCTTGTCCTTCGTTTGTACGGGTCAGGGCTTGTGGCGCATCATCCCTTCCCTTTTCTAGAATTTTCTTCCTCAAAACTAGCCCACCCCCTATATAGAAACGAAACAACCTAGCAGGAAACTTCTTCTTCAAGGCTTGATCTAGATATGGAGCTGAATATTGGAGAGATTCTCAATCTAATCTTCAGCTGAATAAGGGATAGAAAAGGAATTTTAGTGCTAAGAAACCAAAAAAATATGCTCGATCTAGTTTCCAACAATGGAGAAGCAGCATGAAGCCGAGGATGCTTTAGCAGTACCAAGTGGACCAATGACAAGATCAAGAGCTAAGGAGTTCGAAAATGCAATCACCACATTACTCACTCAAGTCCAACCGTTCGAAGACATGGAGAATAAAACCGTCTTGGTTGCTCGAGTGGACTAATACAAGGGTGATTCGTTTGTACTCTTTTTCCAGCCTTTGGTTTTATCCCAATGGGTTTTCCAAAGGAGGGTTTTAATGAGGCAAATGGATCACTCTACTCCACTTAGTCCACAAGAGACAACAAGACAAATTCAGGTCCAAGTCCAACAATTTATGGGATTTATTTTCTGAAGTTCCAGCCCACTAAAGAAGAGATTAAGTAAGCCCAGCTCAATAAAATTCTGATTGAAAACGCCCAAGGGAATGGAGAAGCTGGCGTGGGGACTTCAAGGGTTACTCAAAAAATTAGTCAATGCTTTCTTAATTACGTTGTTTAATTTTAGACTTGTTTTCTACTCTATCTTTTCTTTAAAACTCCAGCCAAACACATCAAAACGTTGCTAGACCTTTCCTTTATAAAATCTGAGAGTGTTTTTCTCTTGTGTTCTTTGAAGAACAATTTCGATTGTTGGTGAGTTATATCCATCAATCAAACCGAATCAAGGTGTGTCATATCCTTGCTTCAAGCCTTGACAATCTCGAGTGTGTCATATCTCGAAGGAGTCATTGAGGAAATATCCAAGGTCTTCCGCAACCTTGGTGCGATCCAATCATTCCATCATTCCATCTATCCATTTCTTTCCTACATACCCCTCGAGAGTGCCGATTCTAGGGAAGGCCTTATCATTTGGTATCAGAGCACACTTTCGAGATCGGTATTCGTGTCTGTTCATCTTCTCATTTTCATCATCGTAAACTTCTCTTTTTTCTTGTCTAGCTTTCTGTTTAGAATCATATCAGTTCTGTTTATAAATCAAATCGGTTTGATCGCTAACACTTGAGCGATTAGACTTCTCCTCTTTGCGAATTTGAATCCAACTGATCTGATCATTTTCGTTTCTCTATTTTTTCTCTGTCTAATCTCTATTAATCGTTTCTAAATTCTGTTCTGATTATTTAAAACAAAAAAAAAAAAAAAAAAAAAAGAAATCTGTCCGATTTAATTAGTTTGGGGGGGGAGTATAAATTTTGTTCTAATTTTCATCTCTTAAGTTCTTGATCTTTTGATCTGTTCCTATTTAAAAAAAAAAAAGAACTAAATTCTTTTCTTTCTATCTCCGTTCAATCGATTCGAGTTTGTGTTGTTGGAATTGTTCATCCAATTTGATCGGTTTTGTTCCATAAGAACCATTGAGAAAACGCTGTGGGAGGACATTTTGAGTGATTGAGTGAATAAAAAGGAGAGAAACACTTGTGAGGATCGACTTTTTATTACTAACGGTTTGTTAAGTGTTTGCAGGGAAAATTCTGAATGTCTAATAGCGAAGAAGAAGTCGCTGATAACACCAACCGAGCACGAGTAACAAGAGATACTAATTTGGACGTGCAGGCCCTTATGGGAGAAATGAGGCGCATGTTGAGGAGAGAGTTGAATTCAGTTCATGAGAGAATGGATACAATACAAGAATCCGTTAATCAAGGATTGCCTCAAAATACTGCTGGTCGAAGAAGAAGACAACAACCTCAAGAAGAAGATGAAGAGGACGAGTTGAACTACTACAGCAGAGGTAGTCAAGCTTCTAATCGGAGTCGAAGAAGGCCGAGACGTGTAAGAGAAGCTGGGGTTCGAAATGAGGACAATCTCAGTGGACTGAAGTTGAAGATACCGCCATTTCATGGGAAGAATGATCCAGACGCTTACTTGGAGTGGGAAAAGAAAATTGAGCTCGTGTTTGATTGTCAAAATTATTCAGGGCAAAAGAAAGTTCAAGTAGCGGCGACTGAATTTTATGACTATGCTATTAATTGGTGGGATCAGATCGTGACAAGTAGAAGACGCAACCGTGAACCGCCCGTAGTCACTTGGGAAGAGATGAAAAATCTGATGAGGAAGAGATTTGTTCCTAGCCACTACCATCGGGAGTTACATCAAAAGCTTAGGCGATTAACTCAGGGCAGTAAGAGTGTGGAGGATTATTTTCAAGAGATGGAGTCCCTAATGATCAAAGCTGACATAGATGAAGATGCTGAGGCAACAATGGCAAGGTTCTTGAGTGGGTTGGCTCGAGATATACAAGATAGAATGGAGCTTCAAACATATGCTGATTTGGAGGAAATGCTCCATAAGGCTGTTTTGGTTGAACAACAAATTAAGAGGAGGGGTACTTCTAGGCTTTCCTATGGAGCTGGAGCAGCCAATGCTAGGACGAGTTACAGCCGAGAAGATAAGTCTGTTGTTAAGCCAAAATCTGACCCTAAGCCTTACGCCAATACTCAAGACGCCAAAGGAAAAGCTGTGGCGACTTCGTCTAGAAACCGGGACGTTAAATGTTTCAAGTGTCAAGGGAGAGGACATTACGCCAATGAGTGCACCAATAGAAGGACTATGATCCTATTGGATAATGGCGAGATTGAAACTGAGGAGGAAGAGCTTGAAAGTGATAGTGAGACCGAGGAAGCGGACGTAGAGTTACCAGCCACCGGAGAATTATTGGTAACAAGACGTTCCTTGAGTATTCAAGTTAAGGATACTGTCCAAGAGCAGCGGGAGAACTTATTTCACACGAGATGCTTGGTACAAGGTAAAGTTTGCAGCCTTATTATTGATGGTGGGAGCTGTACTAATGTGGCTAGTGAAACAATGGTGAAGAAGTTAGGGTTGGAAGTTAAGAGGCATCCAAAACCTTATCAGCTTCAATGGCTAAATGATGCTGGCGAGATGACGGTGAGCAGCCAAGTATTGGTTCCTATAACCATAGGCAAGTATGAGGACGAAATTCTTTGTGATATTTTACCTATGGAGGCGGGCCACATCTTGCTTGGAAGACCTTGGCAGTTCGATAGAAGGGTCTTACATGACGGTTTTACTAATCGATACTCATTTGAGAACAATGGCCGAAAGACGATACTTGCTCCATTAACACCACAAGAAGTTCATCAAGATCAACTTCAGCTGAAACAACAAGGAAAAACCATTGTGAGTGAACCCCTAAACACACCACCTCAAAATAAAAACGAGAGTTTGAGAAAAACCAAGAAAAAGGCCTGTGAGAGTAAACCCGTGAGGCATTCAAACTTCTTTGTGAGGTCTAATGTGGTTAAGAGAGCTCTGTTCTCTAAACAACCCATTCTCTTATTTATTTACAAAGAAGCTTTGTTGAACTTTACTAACCCCGTACCAGATTTGCCGAGTAAAATTACTTCTATTTTGCAGGATTTTGAAGACGTCTTTCTGGAAGAAAACCCCAAGGGATTGCCGCCTATTCGTGGGATTGAGCATCAAATTGATTTCGTGCCTGGAGCTTCACTTCCTAACAGGCCAGCATATAGAACCAACCCAGTTGAGACTAAGGAGCTTCAAAAGCAAGTGACTGAGCTGATGGACAAAGGATACATCCGAGAGAGCATGAGCCCTTGTGCTGTGCCGGTGCTGCTCGTTCCAAAGAAAGATGGAACTTGGAGGATGTGCATTGATTGCCGAGCCATCAACAATATCACTGTAAAGTATCGCCATCCTATCCCTCGTTTAGATGATATGTTAGATGAGCTTCATGGTTCTAGCATATTTTCGAAAATAGATCTTAAAAGTGGATACCATCAAATTAGGATGAAAGAGGGTGATGAATGGAAAACTGCGTTTAAAACTAAACATGGCTTGTATAAATGGTTAGTTATGCCATTTGGATTAACAAATGCACCTAGTACTTTTATGAGATTGATGAATCATGTTTTGAGGAGCTTCATTGGAATTTTTGTTGTTGTTTACTTTGATGATATCTTAGTTTACAGCAAAAATTTAGAAGAACATGTTAAGCATCTAGAAGCGGTTTTGATGGTACTTAGGAAAGAAAAACTGTATGCTAATCTGAAGAAATGCACTTTTTGTACGGATAACGTTGTGTTTCTAGGCTTTGTTATAAGTGCAGATGGCATCAAAGTGGACGAAGAGAAGGTTAGAGCTGTCCGCGAATGGCCCAGTCCAAAAACCATAGGAGACGTGAGGAGTTTCCATGGGCTTGCGGGATTCTATCGAAGATTTGTGAAAGATTTCAGTACCATAGCTGCTCCTCTCACTGAAGTGATCAAGAAAAGTGTGGGATTTAAATGGGAGAATGCACAAGAAGAAGCGTTCCAAGCGTTAAAGGATAAACTCACCAATGCACCACTTTTATCTTTACCGAATTTTCTTAAAACTTTTGAAATTGAGTGTGATGCATCTGGTGTAGGTATTGGAGCTGTCTTGATGCAAGAGAAGAAGCCCATAGCCTTTTTTAGTGAGAAGCTTGGAGGAGCTACGCTGAACTATCCAACCTACGACAAGGAGTTGTATGCGCTAGTCCGAGCCTTGCAAACGTGGCAACACTACCTCTGGCCAAAGGAGTTTGTCATTCATACTGACCACGAGTCTTTGAAGCATTTAAAGGGTCAGCATAAGCTCAATAAGAGGCATGCTAGGTGGGTAGAGTTTATCGAAACATTTCCCTATGTGATCAAGTACAAACAAGGTAACGAAAACATAGTTGCTGATGCCTTATCTCGAAGGTATGCCTTGATTTCGACTTTGGATGCTAAATTATTGGGATTTGAACACCTTAAAGATCTTTATCAAGCTGATTCTGATTTTCAAGATAATTACAAGTTTTGTGAGAAGTTTGCTTTTGGGAAATATTTTAGGCATGACGGCTTTCTTTTCTTTGAAAATCGTTTGTGTGTGCCTAATTGTTCTTTGAGAGACTTGCTAGTTAGGGAGGCACATGGAGGAGGCTTGATGGGGCATTTTGGGATCGCCAAGACTTTAAAAGTGATGCAAGAACACTTTTACTGGCCGCAGATGAAGAGGGACGTTGAAAGAATTTGTGGGAGATGTGTCACGTGCAAACAAGCTAAATCAAAGGTATAGTCCCAAGGTATGTACACGCCTTTGCCTATTCCTGATCATCCTTGGACTGACATTTCTATGGATTTTGTGCTTGGATTACCTAGAACTAGGACTGGAAAGGACTCAATTTTTGTGGTTGTCGATAGGTTCTCTAAAATGGCACATTTTCTTGCTTGTCATAAAACTGATGATGCTTCTCATATAGCTGACTTGTTCTTTAAAGAAATAGTTCGTTTGCATGGAATGCCTAGGACTATAGTCAGTGATAGGGACACAAAGTTCTTGAGTTATTTTTGGAAAACACTTTGGTCTAAGCTAGGTACTAAGTTGTTATTCTCAACTACTTGTCATCCTCAAACCGACGGTCAAACTGAAGTAGTTAATAGAACTTTATCCACCTTGCTGCGTGCCTTGATTAAAAAGAACTTGAAAACTTGGGAAGAATGCTTACCACAAGTTGAATTTGCTTACAATCGATCAGTGCATTCCGCCACAAAGTTTTCTCCATTTGAAATTGTTTATGGTTTTAATCCTTTATCTCCTTTGGATCTAACCCCATTGCCTTTGAGTGAAAGAGCAAGCTTGGACGGGAAAAAGAAAGCTGAACTTGTTAAACAGATTCATGAGAAAGCAAAGCACAACATCGAGGAGAAGACAAAGTTATACGCCAAACAAGCTAATAAAGGCAGACGCAAGATGATTTTTGAGGAGGGAGATCACGTCTGGATACATCTAAGGAAGGAGAGATTTCCGGCTGAGAGGAAGTCTAAGTTGATGCCAAGGATTGACGGTCCATTCCGGGTCACAAAGAGGATCAACTATAATGCTTACCAAATCGATCTCCAAGGTAAATACAATGTGAGCTCAAGCTTTAACGTTGCTGACTTAATCCCTTTTGTTGCAGATGTTCTAGATTTGAGGACAAATCCTTTTCAAGAGGGAGGGGATGATGCGATCATGGATAGCTCGCAGAAGCAGCATGAAGCCGAGGATGCTTTAGCAGTACCAAGTGGACCAATGACAAGATCAAGAGCTAAGGAGTTCGAAAATGCAATCACCACATTACTCACTCAAGTCCAACCGTTCGAAGACATGGAGAATAAAACCGTCTTGGTTGCTCGAGTGGACTAATACAAGGGTGATTCGTTTGTACTCTTTTTCCAGCCTTTGGTTTTATCCCAATGGGTTTTCCAAAGGAGGGTTTTAATGAGGCAAATGGATCACTCTACTCCACTTAGTCCACAAGAGACAACAAGACAAATTCAGGTCCAAGTCCAACAATTTATGGGATTTATTTTCTGAAGTTCCAGCCCACTAAAGAAGAGATTAAGTAAGCCCAGCTCAATAAAATTCTGATTGAAAACGCCCAAGGGAATGGAGAAGCTGGCGTGGGGACTTCAAGGGTTACTCAAAAAATTAGTCAATGCTTTCTTAATTACGTTGTTTAATTTTAGACTTGTTTTCTACTCTATCTTTTCTTTAAAACTCCAGCCAAACACATCAAAACGTGGCTAGACCTTTCCTTTATAAAATCTGAGAGTGTTTTTCTCTTGTGTTCTTTGAAGAACAATTTCGATTGTTGGTGAGTTATATCCATCAATCAAACCGAATCAAGGTGTGTCATATCCTTGCTTCAAGCCTTGACAATCTCGAGTGTGTCATATCTCGAAGGAGTCATTGAGGAAATATCCAAGGTCTTCCGCAACCTTGGTGCGATCCAATCATTCCATCATTCCATCTATCCATTTCTTTCCTACATACCCCTCGAGAGTGCCGATTCTAGGGAAGGCCTTATCAAGGTGGATTGATGTTGTGAACCACAAGATTTGTGAAAGCTTCTTGATACAACCAGAAATTCATCACCAAGCTAGGATTCTAGGTGTCAAGGGTTTTGTCCCAAATAACTCAATAACAAGAAAGAAGAAAAAACTCTTCCGCATTATATTTCTAGTTCAGATCTAATCCTCATTACAGTCTGGTTATGTCCCTTATATATGAAGAGCCTTAAGTCTGAAGTTTACTTATTACACAAATGGCCCAAAGAACCAACATATACCTAAGTTCGACTCCGAAATAAAGTATTAAATACTTAGGGAAATAAATAGAAAGAAAATGAAGACTTATTAGCTGAATGTCTTCATAAGGGATATGGTCTTCCCTTCCTTGCCTTCCTAATTTGGAATGGATTATTTCCAAGCTGGATAACAAGTGGAATAAAGTGTAAATATACTAGATCTTCTTGCCTCAATACAACCCCTATGGTAAACCTTATCGGAAAAACCGATGTAGGAAAAAGAGTAAAATTCCTTCTAATGACTTAGGGGTGTCTTCACACTTGTGTGATGGTGAAGACACAATGTCTATGCTTCCCAAAGCTGGTTCAAGGCATAGAGATTCGAAGGTTGTTTAGAAGCTCTCACATGATCCAAATGGCCGGGTGAGCACGAGCTTGATCCTTGGATGTCTTCTTCATACTTCACGGTTAGTCGGCTTCTGGAGATTGTCAGACGTGGACTCTAATTAGGCTTAGGGTCTGGCTGTATAGAGAATCCTATTGAGACCCAATCCCTTGTAAATGTGCGCTCTCGTCCTTCGTTTGTACGGGCCAGGGCTTATGGCCCATCATCCCTTCCCTTTTCTAGAATTTTCTTCCTCAAAACTAACCCACCCCCTATATAGAAACGAAACAACCTAGCAGGAAGCTTCTTCTTCAAGGCTTGATCTAGATATGGAGCTGAATATTGGAGAGATTCTCAATCTAATCTTCAGCTGAATAAGGGATAGAAAAGGAGGTTTAGTGCTAAGAAACCAAAAAAATATGCTCGATCTAGTTTCCAACAATGGAGTATAGGTGGATTGATGTTGTGAACCACAAGATTTGTGAAAGCTTCTTGATACAACCAGAACTTCATCACCAAGCTAGAATTCTAGGTGTCAAGGGTTTTGTCCCGTATAACTCAATAACAAGAAAGAAGAAAAAACTCTTCCGCATTATATTTCTAGTTCAGATCTAATCCTCATTACAGTCTGGTTATGTCCCTTGTATATGAAGAGCCTTAAATCTGAAGTTTACTTATTACACAAATGGCCCAAAGAACCAACATATACCTAAGTTTGACTCGCAAAGAAAGTATTAAATACTTAGGGAAATATATAGAAAGAAAATGAAGACTTATTAGCTGAATGTCTTCATAAGGGATATGGTCTTCCCTTCCTTGCCTTCCTAACTTGGCATGGATTATTTCCAAGCTGGATAACAAGTGGAATAAAGTGTAAATATACTAGATCTTCTTGCCTCAATACAACCCCTCTGGTAAACCTTATCGGACAAACCGATGTAGGAAAAAGAGTAAAATTCCTTCTAATGACTTAGGGGTGTCTTCACACTTGTGTGATGGTTAAGACACAATGTCCATGCTTCCCAAAGCTGGTTCAAGTCAAAGAGATTTGAAGGTTGTTTAGAAGCTCTCACATGATCCAGATGGCCGGGTGAGCACGAGCTTGATCCTTGGATGTCTTCTTCATACTTCACGGTTAGTCGGCTTCTGGAGATTGTCAGACGTGGACTCCAATTAGGCTTAGGGTCTTGCTGTATAGAGAATCCTATTGAGACCCAATCCCTTGTAAATGTGCGCTCTTGTCCTTCGTTTGTACGGGTCAGGGCTTGTGGCGCATCATCCCTTCCCTTTTCTAGAATTTTCTTCCTCAAAACTAGCCCACCCCCTATATAGAAACGAAACAACCTAGCAGGAAACTTCTTCTTCAAGGCTTGATCTAGATATGGAGCTGAATATTGGAGAGATTCTCAATCTAATCTTCAGCTGAATAAGGGATAGAAAAGGAATTTTAGTGCTAAGAAACCAAAAAAATATGCTCGATCTAGTTTCCAACAATGGAGTATAGGTGTGATGCGATCATGGATAGCTCGCAGAAGCAGCATGAAGCCGAGGATGCTTTAGCAGTACCAAGTGGACCAATGACAAGATCAAGAGCGAAGGAGTTCGAAAATGCAATCACCACATTACTCACTCAAGTCCAACCGTTCGAAGACATGGAGAATAAAACCGTCTTGGTTGCTCGAGTGGACTAATACAAGGGTGATTCATTTGTACTCTTTTTCCAGCCTTTGGTTTTATCCCAATGGGTTTTCCAAAGGAGGGTTTTAATGAGGCAAATGGATCACTTTACTCCACTTAGTCCACAAGAGACAACAAGACAAATTCAGGTCCAAGTCCAACAATTTATGGGATTTATTTTCTGAAGTTCCAGCCCACTAAAGAAGAGATTAAGTAAGCCCAGCTCAATAAAATTCTGATTGAAAACGCCCAAGGGAATGGAGAAGCTGGCGTGGGGACTTCAAGGGTTACTCAAAAAATTAGTCAATGCTTTCTTAATTACGTTGTTTAATTTTAGACTTGTTTTCTACTCTATCTTTTCTTTAAAACTCCAGCCAAACACATCAAAATGTGGCTAGACCTTTCCTTTATAAAATCTGAGAGTGTTTTTCTCTTGTGTTCTTTGAAGAACAATTTCGATTGTTGGTGAGTTATATCCATCAATCAAACCGAATCAAGGTGTGTCATATCCTTGCTTCAAGCCTTGACAATCTCGAGTGTGTCATATCTCGAAGGAGTCATTGAGGAAATATCCAAGGTCTTCCACAACCTTGGTGCGATCCAATCATTCCATCATTCCATCTATCCATTTCTTTCCTACATACCCCTCGAGAGTGCCGATTCTAGGGAAAGCCTTATCAAGGTAGATTGATGTTGTGAACCACAAGATTTGTGAAAGCTTCTTGATACAACCAGAAATTCATCACCAAGCTAGGATTCTAGGTGTCAAGGGTTTTGTCCCAAATAACTCAATAACAAGAAAGAAGAAAAAACTCTTCCGCATTATATTTCTAGTTCAGATCTAATCCTCATTACAGTCTGGTTATGTCCCTTATATATGAAGAGCCTTAAGTCTGAAGTTTACTTATTACACAAATGGCCCAAAGAACCAACATATACCTAAGTTCGACTCCGAAAGAAAGTATTAAATACTTAGGGAAATAAATAGAAAGAAAATGAAGACTTATTAGCTGAATGTCTTCATAAGGGATATGGTCTTCCCTTCCTTGCCTTCCTAATTTGGCATGGATTATTTCCAAGCTGGATAACAAGTGGAATAAAGTGTAAATATACTAGATCTTCTTGCCTTAATACAACCCCTCTGGTAAACCTTATCGGACAAACCGATGTAGGAAAAAGAGTAAAATTCCTTCTAATGACTTAGGGGTGTCTTCACACTTGTGTGATGGTGAAGACACAATGTCCATGCTTCCCAAAGCTGGTTCAAGGCATAGAGATTCGAAGGTTGTTTAGAATCTCTCACATGATCCAAATGGCCGGGTGAGCACGAGCTTGATCCTTGGATGTCTTCTTCATACTTCACGGTTAGTCGGCTTCTGGAGATTGTCAGACGTGGACTCTAATTAGGCTTAGGGTCTGGCTGTATAGAGAATCCTATTGAGACCCAATCCCTTGTAAATGTGCGCTCTCGTCCTTCGTTTGTACGGGCCAGGGCTTGTGGCCCATCATCCCTTCCCTTTTCTAGAATTTTCTTCCTCAAAACTAACCCACCCCCTATATAGAAACGAAACAACCTAGCAGGAAACTTCTTCTTCAAGACTTGATCTAGATATGGAGCTGAATATTGGAGAGATTCTCAATCTAATCTTCAGCTGAATAAGGGATAGAAAAGGAGGTTTAGTGCTAAGAAACCAAAAAAATATGCTCGATCTAGTTTCCAACAATGGAGTATAGGTGGATTGATGTTGTGAACCACAAGATTTGTGAAAGCTTCTTGATACAACCAGAACTTCATCACCAAGCTAGGATTCTAGGTGTCAAGGGTTTTGTCCCGTATAACTCAATAACAAGAAAGAAGAAAAAACTCTTCCGCATTATATTTCTAGTTCAGATCTAATCCTCATTACAGTCTGGTTATGTCCCTTGTATATGAAGAGCCTTAAATCTGAAGTTTACTTATTACACAAATGGCCCAAAGAACCAACATATACCTAAGTTGGACTCGCAAAGAAAGTATTAAATACTTAGGGAAATATATAGAAAGAAAATGAAGACTTATTAGCTGAATGTCTTCATAAGGGATATGGTCTTCCCTTCCTTGCCTTCCTAACTTGGCATGGATTATTTCCAAGCTGGATAACAAGTGGAATAAAGTGTAAATATACTAGATCTTCTTGCCTCAATACAACCCCTCTGGTAAACCTTATCGGACAAACCGATGTAGGAAAAAGAGTAAAATTCCTTCTAATGACTTAGGGGTGTCTTCACACTTGTGTGATGGTGAAGACACAATGTCCATGCTTCCCAAAGCTGGTTCAAGTCAAAGAGATTCGAAGGTTGTTTAGAAGCTCTCACATGATCCAGATGGCCGGGTGAGCACGAGCTTGATCCTTGGATGTCTTCTTCATACTTCACGGTTAGTCGGCTTCTGGAGATTGTCAGACGTGGACTCTAATTAGGCTTAGGGTCTGGCTGTATAGAGAATCCTATTGAGACCCAATCCCTTGTAAATGTGCGCTCTCGTCCTTCGTTTGTACGGGCCAGGGCTTGTGGCCCATTATCCCTTTCCTTTTCTAGAATTTTCTTCCTCAAAACTAACCCACCCCCTATATAGAAACGAAACAACCTAGCAGGAAGCTTCTTCTTCAAGGCTTGATCTAGATATGGAGCTGAATATTGGAGAGATTCTCAATCTAATCTTCAGCTGAATAAGGGATAGAAAAGGAGGTTTAGTGCTAAGAAACCAAAAAAATATGCTCGATCTAGTTTCCAACAACGGAGTATAGGTGGATTGATGTTGTGAACCACAAGATTTGTGAAATCTTCTGGATACAACAAGAAATTCAACACCAAGCTAGGATTCTAGGTGACAAGGGTTTTGTCACGAATAACTCAATAACAAGAAAGAAAAAAAAACTCTTCCGTATTATATTTCTAGTTCAGATCTAATCCTCCTTACAGTCTGGTTATGTCCCTTATATATGAAGAGCCTATGTCTGAAGTTTACTTATTACACAAATGGCCCAAATAACCAACATATACCTAAGTTGGACTCCGAAAGAAAGTATTAAATACTTAGGGAAATAAATAGAAAAAAAATGAAGACATATTAGTTGAATGTCTTCATAAGGGATAGGGTCTTCCCTTCCTTGCCTTCCTAATTTGGCATGGATTATTTCCAAGCTAGATAACAAGTGGAATAAAGTGTAAATATACTAGATCTTCTTGCCTCAATACAACCCCTCTGGTAAACCTTTTCGGACAAACCGATTTAGGCAAAAGAGTAAAATTCCTTCTAATGACTTAGGGGTGTCATCACACTTGTCTGATGGTGAAGACACAATGTCCATGCTTCCCAAAGCTGGTTCAAGTCAAAGAGATTCGAAGGTTTTTTAGAAGCTCTCAGATGATCCAGATAGCCGGATGAGCACGAGCTTGATCCTTGGATGTCTTCTTCATACTTCACGGTTAGTCGGCTTCTGGAGATGGTCAGACGTGGACTCCAATTAGGCTTAGGGTCTGGCTGTATAGAGAATCCTATTGAGACCCAATCCCTTGTAAATGTGCGCTCTCGTCCTACTTTTGTACGGGCCAGGGCTTGTGGCCCATCATCCCTTCCCTTTTCTAGAATTTTCTTCCTCAAAACTAGCCCACCCCCTATATAGAAACGAAACAACCTAGCAGGAAGCTTCTTCTTCAAGGCTTGATCTAGATATGGAGCTGAATATTGGAGAGATTCTCAATCTAATCTTCAGCTGAATAAGGGATAGAAAAGGAGGTTTTGTGTTAAGAAACCAAAAAAATATGCTCGATCTAGTTTCCAACAACGGAGTATAGGTGGATTGATGTTGTGAACCACAAGATTTGTGAAAGCTTCTGGATACAACCAGAAATTCAACACCAAGCTAGGATTCTAGGTGACAAGGGTTTTGTCACGTATAACTCAATAACAAGAAAGAAGAAAAAACTCTTCCGCATTATATTTCTAGTTCAGATCTAATCCTCATTACAGTCTGGTTATGTCCCTTATATATGAAGAGCCTTAAGTCTGAAGTTTACTTATTACACAAATGGCCCAAAGAACCAACATATACCTAAGTTAGACTCCCTAAGAAAGTATTAAATACTTAGGGAAATAAATAGAAAGAAAATGAAGACTTATTAGCTGAATGTCTTCATAAGGGATATGGTCTTCCCTTCCTTGCCTTCCTAACTTGGCATGGATTATTTCCAAGCTGGATAACAAGTGGAATAAAGTGTAAATATACTAGATCTTCTTACCTCAATACAACCCCTCTGGTAAACCTTATCGGACAAACCGATGTAGGAAAACGAGTAAAATTCTTTCTAATGACTTAGGGGTGTCTTCACAATTGTGTGATGGTGAAGACACAATGTCCATGCTTCCCAAAGCTGGTTATAGTCAAAGAGATTCGAAGGTTGTTTAGAAGCTCTCAGATGATCCAGATGGCCGGGTGAGCACGAGCTTGATCCTTGGATGTCTTCGTCATACTTCACGGTTAGTCGGCTTTTGGAGAGGGTGAGACGTGGACTCCAATTAGGCTTAGGGTCTTGCTGTATAGAGAATCCTATTTAGACCCAATCCCTTGTAAATGTGCACTCTCGTCCTTCTTTTGTACGAGCCAGGGCTTGTGGCCCATCATCCCTTCCCTTTTCTAGAATTTTCTTCCTCAAAACTAGCCCACCCCCTATATAGAAACGAAACAACCTAGCAGGAAGCTTCTTCTTCAAGGCTTGATCTAGATATGGAGCTGAATATTGGAGAGATTCTCAATCTAATCTTCAGCTGAATAAGGGATAGAAAAGGAGGTTTATTGCTAAGAAACCAAAAAAATATGCTCGATCTAGTTTCCCACAATGGAGTATAGGTGGATTGATGTTGTGAACCACAAGATTTGTGAAAGCTTCTTGATACAACCAGAAATTCATCACCAAGCTAGGATTCTAGGTGTCAAGGGTTTTGTCCCGTATAACTCAATAACAAGAAAGAAGAAAAAACTCTTTTGCATTATATTTCTAGTTCAGATCTAATCCTCATTACAGTCTGGTTATGTCCCTTATATATGAAGAGCCTTAAGTCTGAAGTTTACTTATTATACAAATGGCCCAAAGAACCAACATATACCTAAGTTGGACTCCCAATGAAAGTATTAAATACTTAGGGAAATAAATAGAAAGAAAATGAAGACTTATTAGCTGAATGTCTTCATAAGGGATATGGTCTTCCCTTCCTTGCCTTCCTAACTTGGCATGGATTATTTCCAAGCTGGATAACAAGTGGAATAAAGTGTAAATACACTAGATCTTCTTGCCTCAATACAACCCATCTGGTAAACCTTATCGGACAAACCAATGTAGGAAAACGAGTAAAATTCCTTCTAATGACTCAGGGGTGTCTTCACACTTGTGTGATGGTGAAGACACAATGTCCATGCTTCCCAAAGCTGGTTCAAGTCAAAGAGATTCGAAGGTTGTTTAGATGCTCTCACATGATCCAGATGGCCGGGTGAGCACGAGCTTGATCCTTGGATGTCTTCTTCTTACTTCACGGTTAGTCGGCTTTTGGAGAGGGTC
The DNA here is from genome assembly GCA_963922655.1 of Cardamine chenopodiifolia. Classification (NCBI taxonomy): domain Eukaryota; kingdom Viridiplantae; phylum Streptophyta; class Magnoliopsida; order Brassicales; family Brassicaceae; genus Cardamine; species Cardamine chenopodiifolia. Next base: position 6,548,863 of record OZ000486.1, on the reverse strand, counting down.
AGACGTGGACTCCAATTAGGCTTAGGGTATTGCTGTATAGAGAATCCTATTGAGACCCAATCCCTTGTAAATGTGCACTGTCGTCCTTCTTTTTGTACGGCCCAGGGCTTGTGGCCCATCATCCCTTCCCTTTTCTAGAAATTTCTTCCTCAAAACTAACCCACCCCCTATATAGAAACGAAACAACCTAGCAGGAAGCTTCTTCTTCAAGGCTTGATCTAGATATGGAGCTGAATATTGGAGAGATTCTCAATCTAATCTTCAGCTGAATAAGGGATAGAAGAGGAGGTTTAGTGCTAAGAAACCAAAAAAATATGCTCGATCTAGTTTCCAACAATGGAGTATAGGTGGATTGATGTTGTGAACCACAAGATTTGTGAAAGCTTCTTGATACAACCAGAAATTCATCACCAAGCTAGGATTCTAGGTGTCAAGGGTTTTGTCCCGTATAACTCAATAACAAGAAAGAAGAAAAAACTCTTCCGCATTATATTTCTAGTTCAGATCTAATCCTCATTACAGTCTGGTTATGTCCCTTATATATGATGAGCCTTAAGTCTGAAGTTTACTTATTATACAAATGGCCCAAAGAACCAACATATACCTAAGTTGGACTCCCAATGAAAGTATTAAATACTTAGGGAAATAAATAGAAAGAAAATGAAGACTTATTAGCTGAATGTCTTCATAAGGGATATGGTCTTCCCTTCCTTGCCTTCCTAACTTGGCATGGATTATTTCCAAGCTGGATAACAAGTGGAATAAAGTGTAAATACACTAGATCTTCTTGCCTCAATACAACCCATCTGGTAAACCTTATCGGACAAACCAATGTAGGAAAACGAGTAAAATTCCTTCTAATGACTCAGGGGTGTCTTCACACTTGTGTGATGGTGAAGACACAATGTCCATGCTTCCCAAAGCTGGTTCAAGTCAAAGAGATTCGAAGGTTGTTTAGATGCTCTCACATGATCCAGATGGCCGGGTGAGCACGAGCTTGATCCTTGGATGTCTTCTTCTTACTTCACGGTTAGTCGGCTTTTGGAGAGGGTCAGACGTGGACTCCAATTAGGCTTAGGGTATTGCTGTATAGAGAATCCTATTGACACCCAATCCCTTGTAAATGTGCACTGTCGTCCTTCTTTTTGTATGGCCCAGGGCTTGTGGCCCATCATCCCTTCCCTTTTCTAGAAATTTCTTCCTCAAAACTAACCCACCCCCTATATAGAAACGAAACAACCTAGCAGGAAGCTTCTTCTTCAAGGCTTGATCTAGATATGGAGCTGAATATTGGAGAGATTCTCAATCTAATCTTCAGCTGAATAAGGGATAGAAAAGGAGGTTTAGTGCTAAGAAACCAAAAAAATATGCTCGATCTAGTTTCCAACAATGGAGTATAGGTGGATTGATGTTGTGAACCACAAGATTTGTGAAAGCTTCTTGATACAACCAGAAATTCATCACCAAGCTAGGATTCTAGGTGTCAAGGGTTTTGTCCCGTATAACTCAATAACAAGAAAGAAGAAAAAACTCCTCCGCATTATATTTCTAGTTCAGATCTAATCCTCATTACAGTCTAGTTATGTCCCTTATATATGAAGAGCCTTAAGTCTGAAGTTTACTTATTACACAAATGGCCCAAATAACCAACATATACCTAAGTTGGACTCCCAAAGAAAGTATTAAATACTTAGGGAAATAAATAGAAAGAAAATGAAGACTTATTAGCTGAATGTCTTCGTAAGGGATATGGTCTTCCCTTCCTTGCCTTCCTAACTTGGCATGGATTATTTCCAAGCTGGATAACAAGTGGAATAAAGTGTAAATATACTAGATCTTCTTGCCTCAATACAACCCCTCTGGTAAACCTTATCGGACAAACCGATGTAGGAAAAAGAGTAAAATTCCTTCTAATGACTTAGGGGTGTCTTCACACTTGTGTGATGGTGAAGACACAATGTCCATGCTTCCCAAAGCTGGTTCAAGTCAAAGAGATTCAAAGGTTGTTTAGAAGCTCTCACATGAACCAGATGGCCGGGTGAGCACGAGCTTGATCCTTGGATGTCTTCTTCATACTTCACGGTTAGCGGCTTCTGGAGATGGTCAGACGTGGACTCCAATTAGGCTTAGGGTCTGGCTGTATAGAGAATCCTATTGAGACCCAATCCCTTGTAAATGTGCGCTCTCGTCCTACTTTTGTATGGGCCAGGGCTTGTGGCCCATCATCCCTTCCCTTTTCTAGAATTTTCGTCCTGAAAACTAGCCCACCCCTACATAGAAACGAAACAACCTAGCAGGAAGCTTCTTCTTCAAGGCTTCATCTAGATATGGAGCTGAATATTGGAGAGATTCTCAATCTAATCTTCAGCTGAATAAGGGATAGAAAAGGAGGTTTAGTGCTAAGAAACCAAAAAAATATGCTCGATCTAGTTTCCATCAATGGAGTATAGGTGGATTGATGTTGTGAACCTCAAGATTTGTGAAAGCTTCTTGATACAACCAGAAATTCATCACCAAGCTAGGATTCTAGGTGTCAAGGGTTTTGTCCCGTATAACTCAATAACAAGAAAGAAGAAAAAACTCTTCCGCATTATAATTCTAGTTCAGATTTAATCCTCATTACAGTTTGGTTATGTCCCTTATATATGAAGAGCCTTAAGTCTGAAGTTTAATTATTACACAAATGGCCCAAAGAACCAACATATACCTAAGTTGGACTCCCAAAGAAAGTATTAAATACTTAGGAAAATAAATAGAAAGAAAATGAAGACTTATTAGCTGAACGTCTTCATAAGGCATATGGTCTTCCCTTCCTTGCCTTCCGAACTTGGCATGGATTATTTCAAAGCTGGATAACAAGTGGAATAAAGTGTAAATATACTAGATCTTCTTGCCTCAATACAAGCCCTCTGGTAAACCTTATCGGACAAACCGATGGAGGAAAAAGAGTAAAATTCCTTCTAATGACTTAGAGGTGTCTACACACTTGTGTGATGGTGAAGACACAATGTCCATGCTTCCCAAAGCTGGTTCAAGGCATAAAGATTCGAAGGTTGTTTAGAAGCTCTCACATGAACCAGATGGCCGGGTGAGCACGAGCTTGATCCTTGGATGTCTTCTTCATACTTCTCGGTTAGTCGGCTTCAGGAGATGGTCAGACATGGACTCCAATTAGACTTAGGTTCTGGCTGTATAGAGAATCCTATTGAGACCCAATCCCTTGTAAATGTGCGCTCCCGTCCTTCTTTTGTACGGGTCAGGGCTTGTGGCCCATCATCCATTCCCTTTTCTAGAATTTTCTTCCTCAAAACTAGCCCACCCCCTATATAGAAACGAAACAACCTAGCAGGAAGCTTCTTCTTCAAGGCTTGATCTAGATATGGAGCAGAATATTTGAGAGATTCTCAATCTAATCTTCAGCTGAATAAGGGATAGAAAAGGAGGTTTAGTGCTAAGAAACCAAAAAAATATGCTCGATCTAGTTTCCAACAATGGAGTATAGGTGGATTGATGTTGTGAACCTCAAGATTTGTGAAAGCTTCTTGATACAACCAGAAATTCATCACCAAGCTAGGATTCTAGGTGTCAAGGGTTTTGTCCCGAATAACTCAATAACAAGAAAGAAGAAAAAACTCTTCCGCATTATATTTCTAGTTCAGATCTAATCCTCATTACAATCTGGTTATGTCCCTTTTATATGAAGAGCCTTAAGTCTGAAATTTACTTATTACACAAATGGCCCAAATAACCAACATATACCTAAGTTGGACTCCCAAAGAAAGTATTAAATACTTAGGGAAATAAATAGAAAGAAAATGAAGACTTATTAGCTGAATGTCTTCATAAGGGATATGGTCTTCCCTTCCTTCCTTCCTAACCTGGCATGGATTATTTCCAAGCTGGATAACAAGTGGAATAAAGTGTAAATATACTAGATCTTCTTGCCTCAATACAACCCCTCTGGTAAACCTTATCGGACAAACTGATGTAGGAAAAAGAGTAAAATTCCTTCTAATGACTTAGGGGTGTCTTCACACTTGTATGATGGTGAAGACACAATGTCCATGCTTCCCAAAGCTGGTTCAAGGCATAGAGATTCGAAGGTTCTTTAGAAGCTCTCACATGATCCAGATGGCCGGGTGAGCACGAGCTTGATCCTTGGATGTCTTCTTCATACTTCTCGGTTAGTCAGCTTCTGGAGATGGTCAGACATGGACTCCAATTAGACTTAGGGTCTGGCTGTATAGAGAATCCTATTGAGACCCAATCCCTTGTAAATGTGCGCTCCCGTCCTTTTTTTGTACGGGCCAGGGCTTGTGGCCCATCATCCCTTCCCTTTTCTAGAATTTTCTTCCTCAAAACTAGCCCACCCCCTATATAGAAACGAAACAACCTAGCAGGAAGCTTCTTCTTCAAGGCTTGATCTAGATATGGAGCTGAATATTTGAGAGATTCTCAATCTAATCTTCAGCTGAAAAAAAGATAGAAAAGGAGGTTTAGTGCTAAGAAACCAAAAAAATATGCTCGATCTAGATTCCAACAATGGAGTATAGGTGGATTGATGTTGTGAACCTCAAGATTTGTGAAAGCTTCTTGATACAACCAGAAATTCATCACCAAGCTAGGATTCTAGGTGTCAAGGGTTTTGTCCCGAATAACTCAATAACAAGAAAGAAGAAAAAACTCTTCCGCATTATATTTCTAGTTCAGATCTAATCCTCATTACAGTCTGGTTATGTCCCTTATATATGAAGAGCCTTAAGTCTGAAGTTTACTTATTACACAAATGGCCCAAATAACCAACATATACCTAAGTTGGACTCCCAAATAAAGTATTAAATACTTAGGGAAATAAATAGAAAGAAAATGAAGACTTATTAGCTGAATGTCTTCATAAGGGATATGGTCTTCCCTTCCTTGCCTTCCTAACTTGTCATGGATTATTTTCAAGTTGGATAACAAGTGGAATAAAGTGTAAATATACTAGATCTTCTTGCCTCAATACAACCCCTCTGGTAAACCTTATCGGACAAACCTATGTAGGAAAAAGAGTAAAATTCCTTCTAATGACTTAGGGGTGTCTTCACACTTATATGATGGTGAAGACACAATGTCCATTCTTCCCAAAGCTGGTTCAAGGCATAGAGATTCGAAGGTTGTTTAGAAGCTCTCACATGATCCAGATGGCCGGGTAAGCACGAGCTTGATCCTTGGATGTCTTCTTCATACTTCTCGGTTAGTCGGCTTCTGGAGATGGTCAGACGTGGACTCCAATTAGACTTAGGATCTGGCTGTATAGAGAATCCTATTAAGACCCAATCCCTTGTAAGTGTGCTCTCCCGTCCTTCTTTTGTACGGGCCAGAGCTTGTGGCCCATCATCCATTCCCTTTTCTAGAATTTTCTTCCTCAAAACTAGCCCACCCCCTATATAGAAACGAAACAACCTAGCAGGAAGCTTCTTCTTCAAGGCTTGATCTAGATATGGAGCTGAATCTTTGAGAGATTCTCAATCTAATCTTCAGCTGAATAAGGGGTAGAAAAGGAGATTTAGTGCTAAGAAACCAAAAAAATATGCTCGATCTAGTTTCCAACAATGGAGTAACGGTGGATTGATGTTGTGAACCACAAGATTTGTGAAAGCTTCTTGATACAACCAGAAATTCAACACCAAGCTAGGATTTTAGGTGTCAAGGGTTTTGTCAAGAATAACTCAATAACAAGAAAGAAGAAAAAACTCTTCCATATTATATTTCTAGTTCAGATCTAATCCTCATTATAGTCTGGTTATGTCCCTTATATATGAAGAGCCTTAAGTCTGAAGTTTACTTATTACACAAATGGCCCAAATAACCAACATATACCTAAGTTGGACTCCGGAAAAAAGTATTAAATACTTAGGGAAATAAATAGAAAGAAAATGAAGACTTATTAGTTGAATGTCTTCATAAGGGATAGGGTCTTCCCTTCCTTGCCTTCCTAACTTGGCATGGATTATTTCCAAGCTAGATAACAAGTGGAATAAAGTGTAAATATACTAGATCTTCTTGCCTCAATACAACCCCTCTGGTAAACCTTTTCGGATAAACCGATTTAGGAAAAAGAGTAAAATTCCTTCTAATGACTTAGGGGTGTCTTCACACTTGTGTGATGGTGAAGACACAATGTCCATGCTTCCCAAAGCTGGTTCAAGTCAAAGAGATTCGAAGGTTGTTTAGAAGCTCTCACATGATCCAGATGGCCGGGTGAGCACGAGCTTGATCCTTGGATGTCTTCTTCATACTTCTCGGTTAGTCGGCTTCTGGAGATGGTCAGACGTGGACTCCAATTAGGCTTAGGATCTGGCTGTATAGAGAATCCTATTGAGACCCAATCCCTTGTAAATGTGCGCTCCCGTCCTTCTTTGGTACGGGCCAGGGGTTGTGGCCCATCATCCCTTCCCTTTTCTAGAATTTTCTTCCTCAAAACTAGCCCACCCCCTATATAGAAACGAAACAACCTAGCAGGAAGCTTCTTCTTCAAGGCTTGATCTCGATATGGAGCTGAATATTTGAGAGATTCTCAATCTAATCTTCAGCTGCATAAGGGATAGAAAAGGAGGTTTAGTGCTAAGAAACCAAAAAAATATGCTCGATCTAGTTTCCAACAATGGAGTATAGGTGGATTGATGTTGTGAACCTCAAGATTTGTGAAAGCTTCTTGATACAACCAGAAATTCATCACCAAGCTAGGATTCTAGGTGTCAAGGGTTTTGTCCCGAATAACTCAATAACAAGAAAGAAGAAAAAACTCTTCCGCATTATATTTCTAGTTCAGATCTAATCCTCATTACAGTCTGGTTATGTCCCTTATATATGAAGAGCCTTAAGTCTGAAGTTTACTTATTACACAAATGGCCCAAATAACCAACATATACCTAAGTTGGACTCCCAAATAAAGTATTAAATACTTAGGGAAATAAATAGAAAGAAAATGAAGACTTATTAGTTGAATGTCTTCATAAGGGATATGTTCTTCCCTTCCTTGCCTTCCTAACTTGTCATGGATTATTTCCAAGCTGGATAACAAGTGGAATAAAGTGTAAATATACTAGATCTTCTTGCCTCAATACAACCCCTCTGGTAAACCTTATCGGACAAACCTATGTAGGAAAAAGAGTAAAATTCCTTCTAATGACTTAGGGGTGTCTTCACACTTATGTGATGGTGAAGACACAATGTCCATGCTTCCCAAAGCTGGTTCAAGGCATAGAGATTCGAAGGTTGTTTAGAAGCTCTCACATGATCCAGATGGCCGGGTGAGCACGAGCTTGATCCTTGGATGTCTTCTTCATACTTCTCGGTTAGTCGGCTTCTGGAGATGGTCAGACGTGGACTCCAATTAGACTTAGGATCTGGCTGTATAGAGAATCCTATTGAGACCCAATCCCTTGTAAGTGTGCTCTCACGTCCTTCTTTTGTACGGGCCAGGGCTTGTGGCCCATCATCCATTCCCTTTTCTAGAATTTTCTTCCTCAAAACTAGCCCACCCCCTATATGGAAACGAAACAACCTAGCAGGAAGCTTCTTCTTCAAGGCTTGATCTAGATATGGAGCTGAATCTTTGAGAGATTCTCAATCTAATCTTCAGCTGAATAAGGGGTAGAAAAGGAGATTTAGTGCTAAGAAACCAAAAAAAAATGCTCGATCTAGTTTCCAACAATGGAGTAACGGTGGATTGATGTTGTGAACCACAAGATTTGTGAAAGCTTCTTGATACAACCAGAAACTCAACACCAAGCTAGGATTTTAGGTGTCAAGGGTTTTGTCATGATTAACTCAATAACAAGAATGAAGAAAAAACTCTTCCGTATTATATTTCTAGTTCAGATCTAATCCTCATTACAGTCTAGTTATGTCCCTTATATATGAAGAGCCTTAAGTCTGAAATTTACTTATTACACAAATGGCCCAAAGAACCAACATATACCTAAGTTGGACTCGCAAAGAAAGTATTAAATACTTAGGGAAATAAATAGAAAGAAAATGAAGACTTATTAGCTGAATGTCTTCATAAGGGATAGGGTCTTTCCTCCTTGCCTTCCTAACTTGGCATGGATTATTTCCAAGCTGGATAACAAGTGGAATAAAGTGTAAATATACTAGATCTTCTTGCCTCAATACAACCCCTCAGGTAAACCTTATTGGACAAACCGATGTAGGAAAAAGAGTAAAATTCCTTCTAATGACTTAGGGGTGTCTTCACACTTGTGTGATGGTGAAGACACAATGTCCATGCTTTCCAAAGCTGGTTCAAGGCATAGAGATTCGAAGGTTGTTTAGAAGCTCTCACATGATCCAGCTGGCCGGGTGAGCACGAGCTTAATCCTTGGATGTCTTCTTCATACTTCTCGGTTAGTCGGCTTCTGGAGATGGTCAGACGTGGACTCCAATTAGGCTTAGGATCTGGCTGTATAGAGAATCCTATTGAGACCCAATCCCTTGTAAATGTGCGCTCCCGTCCTTCTTTTGTACGGGCCAGGGCTTGTGGCCCATCATCTCTTCCCTTTTCTAGAATTTTCTTCCTCAAAACTAGCCCACCCCCTATATAGAAATGAAACAACCTAGCAGGAAGCTTCTTCTTCAAGGCTTGATCTCGATATGGAGCTGAATATTTGAGAGATTCTCAATCTAATCTTCAGCTGCATAAGGGATAGAAAAGGAGGTTTAGTGCTAAGAAACCAAAAAAAAATGCTCGATCTAGTTTCCAACAACGGAGTATAGGTGGATTGATGTTGTGAACCACATGATTTGTGAAAGCTTCTTGATACAACCAGAAATTCAACACCAAGCTAGGATTCTAGGTGTAAAGGGTTTTGTCAAGAATAACTCAATAACAAGAAAGAAGAAAAAACTCTTCCATATTATATTTCTAGTTCAGATCTAATCCTCATTATAGTCTGGTTATGTCCCTTATATATGAAGAGCCTTAAGTCTGAAGTTTACTTATTACACAAATGGCCCAAATAACCAACATATACCTAAGTTGGACTCCCAAAGAAAGTATTAAATACTTAGGGAAATAAATAGAAAGAAAATGAAGACTTATTAGTTGAATGTCTTCATAAGGGATAGGGTCTTCCCTTCCTTGCCTTCCTAACTTGACATGGATTATTTCCAAGCTAGATAACAAGTGGAATAAAGTGTAAATATACTAGATCTTCTTGCCTCAATACAACCCCTCTGGTAAACCTTTTCGGATAAACCGATTTAGGAAAAAGAGTAAAATTCCTTCTAATGACTTAGGGGTGTCTTCACACTTGTGTGATGGTGAAGACACAATGTCCATGCTTCCCAAAGCTGGTTCAAGTCAAAGAGATTCGAAGGTTGTTTAGAAGCTCTCACATGATCCAGATGGCCGGGTGAGCACGAGCTTGATCCTTGGATGTCTTCTTCATACTTCTCGGTTAGTCGGCTTCTGGAGATGGTCAGACGTGGACTCCAATTAGACTTAGGTTCTGGCTGTATAGAGAATCCTATTGAGACCCAATCCCTTGTAAATGGGCGCTCCCGTCCTTCTTTTGTACGGGCCAGGGCTTGTGGCCCATCATCTCTTCCCTTTTCTAGAATTTTCTTCCTCAAAACTAGCCCACCCCCTATATAGAAATGAAACAACCTAGCAGGAAGCTTCTTCTTCAAGGCTTGATCTCGATATGGAGCTGAATATTTGAGAGATTCTCAATCTAATCTTCAGCTGCATAAGGGATAGAAAAGGAGGTTTAGTGCTAAGAAACCAAAAAAAAATGCTCGATCTAGTTTCCAACAACGGAGTATAGGTGGATTGATGTTGTGAACCACAAGATTTGTGAAAGCTTCTTGATACAACCAGAAATTCAACACCAAGCTAGGATTCTAGGTGTCAAGGGTTTTGTCAAGAATAACTCAATAACAAGAAAGAAGAAAAAACTCTTCCATATTATATTTCTAGTTCAGATCTAATCCTCATTATAGTCTGGTTATGTCCCTTATATATGAAGAGCCTTAAGTCTGAAGTTTACTTATTACACAAATGGCCCAAATAACCAACATATACCTAAGTTGGACTCCGGAAGAAAGTATTAAATACTTAGGGAAATAAATAGAAAGAAAATGAAGACTTATTAGTTGAATGTCTTCATAAGGGATAGGGTCTTCCCTTCCTTGCCTTCCTAACTTGGCATGGATTATTTCCAAGCTAGATAACAAGTGGAATAAAGTGTAAATATACTAGATCTTCTTGCCTCAATACAACCCCTCTGGTAAACCTTTTCGGATAAACCGATTTAGGAAAAAGAGTAAAATTCCTTCTAATGACTTAGGGGTGTCTTCACACTTGTGTGATGGTGAAGACACAATGTCCATGCTTCCCAAAGCTGGTTCAAGTCAAAGAGATTCGAAGGTTGTTTAGAAGCTCTCACATGATCCAGATGGCCGGGTGAGCACGAGCTTGATCCTTGGATGTCTTCTTCATACTTCTCGGTTAGTCGGCTTCTGGAGATAGTCAGACGTGGACTCCAATTAGGCTTAGGATCTGGCTTTATAGAGAATCCTATTGAGACCCAATCCCTTGTAAATGTGCGCTCCCTTCCTTCTTTTGTACGGGCCAGGGCTTGTGGCCCATCATCTCTTCCCTTTTCTAGAGTTTTCTTCCTCAAAACTAGCCCACCCCCTATATAGAAATGAAACAATTTAGCAGGAAGCTTCTTCTTCAAGGCTTGATCTCGATATGGAGCTGAATATTTGAGAGATTCTCAATCTAATCTTCAGCTGCATAAGGGATATAAAAGGAGGTTTAGTGCTAAGAAACCAAAAAAAAATGCTCGATCTAGTTTCCAACAACGGAGTATAGGTGGATTGATGTTGTGAACCACAAGATTTGTGAAAGCTTCTTGATACAACCAGAAATTCAACACCAAGCTAGGATTCTAGGTGTCAAGGGTATTGTCACGAATAACTCAATAACAAGAAAGAAGAAAAAACTCTTCCGTATTATATTTCTAGTTCAGATCTAATCCTCATTACAGTCTGGTTATGTCCCTTATATATGAAGAGCTTTACGTCTGTAGTTTACTTATTACAAAAATGGCCCAAAGAACCAACATATACCTAAGTTGGACTCCCAAAGAAAGTATTAAATACTTAGGGAAATAAATAGAAAGAATATGAAGACTTATTAGCTGAATGTCTTCATAAGGGATATGGTCTTCCCTTCCTTGCCTTCCTAACTTGGCATGGATTATTTCCAAGCTGGATAACAAGTGGAATAAAGTGTAAATATACTTGATCTTCTTGCCTCAATACAACCCCTCTGGTAAACCTTATCGGACAAACTGATGTAGGAAAACGATTAAAATTCCTTCTAATGACTTAGGGGTGTCTTTACGATTGTGTGATGGTGAAGACACAATGTCCATGCTTCCCAAAGCTGGTTCAAGTCAAAGAGATTCGAAAGTTGTTTAGAAGCTCTCACATGATCCAGATGGCCGGGTGACCACGAGCTTGATCCTTGGATGTCTTCTTCATACTTCACGGTTAGTCGGCTTCTGGAGAGGGTCAGACGTGGACTCCAATTAGGCTTAGGGTCTTGCTGTATAGAGAATCCTATTGAGACCCAATCCCTTGTAAATGTGCGCTCCCGTCCTTCTTTTGTACGGGCCAGGGCTTGTGGCCCATCATCCCTTCCCTTTTCTAGAATTTTCTTCCTCAAAACTAGCCCACCCCTTATATAGAAACGAAACAACCTAGCAGGAAGCTTCTTCTTCAAGGCTTGATCTAGATATGGAGCTGAATATTGGAGAGATTCTCAATCTAATCTTCAGCTGAATAAGGGATAGAAAAGGAGGTTTAGTGCTAAGAAACCAAAAAAATATGCTCGATCTAGTTTCCAACAATGGAGTATAGGTGGATTGATGTTGTGAACCACAAGATTTGTGAAAGCTTCTTGATACAACCAGAAATTCATCACCAAGCTAGGATTCTAGGTGTCAAGGATTTTGTCACGAATAACTCAATAACAAGAAAGAAGAAAAAACTCTTCCGTATTATATTTCAAGTTCAAATCTAATCCTCATTACAGTCTGGTTATGTCCCTTATATATGAAGAGCCTTAAGTCTGAAGTTTACTTATTACACAAATGGCCCAAATAACCAACATATACCTAAGTTGGACTCCGAAAGAAAGTATTAAATACTTAGGGAAATAAATAGAAAGAAAATGAAGACTTATTAGTTGAATGTCTTCATAAGGGATAGGGTCTTCCCTTCCTTGCCTTCCTAACTTGGCATGGATTATTTCCAAGCTAGATAACAAGTTGAATAAAGTGTAAATATACTAGATCTTCTTGCCTCAATACAACCCCTCTGGTAAACCTTTTCGGACAAACCGATTTAGGAAAAAGAGTAAAATTCCTTCTAATGATTAGGGGTGTCTTCACACTTTTGTGATGGTGAAGACACAATGTCCATGCTTCCCAAAGCTGGTTCAAGTCAAAGAGATTCGAAGGTTGTTTAGAAGCTCTCACATGATCCAGATGGCCGGGTGAGCACGAGCTTGATGCTTGGATGTCTTCTTCATACTTCATAGTTAGTCGGCTTCTGGAGGGGTCTGACGTGGACTCCAATTAGGCATAGGGTCTGGCTGTATAGAGAATCCTATATAAACTCAATCCCTTGTAAATGTGCGCTCTCGTCCTACTTTTGTACGGGCCAGGGCTTGTGGCCCATGATCCCTTCCCTTTTCTAGAATTTTCTTCCTCAAAACTAGCCCATGCCCTATATAGAAACGAAACAACCTAGCAGGAAGCTTCTTCTTCAAGGCTTGATCTAGATATGGAGCTGAATATTGGAGATATTCTCAATCTAATTTTCAGCTGAATAAGGGATAGAAAAGGAGGTTTAGTGCTAAGAAACCAAAAAAATATGCTCGATCTAGTTTCCAACAATGGAGTATAGGTGGATTGATGTTGTGAACCACAAGATTTGTGAAAGCTTCTTGATACAACCAGAAATTCAACACCAAGCTAGGATTCTAGGTGTCAAGGGTTTTGTCACGAATAACTCAATAACAAGAAAGAAGAAAAAACTCTTCCGTATTATATTTCAAGTTCAGATCTAATCCTCATTACAGTCTGGTTATGTCCCTTATATATGAAGAGCCTTAAGTCTGAAGTTTACTTATTACACAAATGGCCCAAATAACCAACATATACCTAAGTTCGACTCCCAAAGAAAGTATTAAATACTTAGATAAATAAATAGAAAGAAAATGAAGACTTATTAGTGTAATGTCTTCATAAGGGATAGGGTCTTCCCTTCCTTGCCTTCCTAACTTGGCATGGATTATTTCCAAGCTAGATAACAAGTGGAATAAAGTGTAAATATACTAGATCTTCTTGCCTCAATACAACCCCTCTGGTAAACCTTTTCGGATAAACCGATTTAGGAAAAAGAGTAAAATTCCTTCTAATGACTTAGGGGTGTCTTCACACTTGTGTGATGGTGAAGACACAATGTCCATGCTTCCCAAAGCTGGTTCAAGTCAAAGAGATTCGAAGGTTGTTTAGAAGCTCTCACATGATCCAGATGGCCGGGTGAGCACGAGCTTGATCCTTGGATGTCTTCTTCATACTTCTCGGTTAGTCGGCTTCTGGAGATAGTCAGACGTGGACTCCAATTAGGCTTAGGATCTGGCTGTATAGAGAATCCTATTGAGACCCAATCCCTTGTAAATGTGCGCTCCCGTCCTTCTTTTGTACGGGCCAGGGCTTGTGGCCCATCATCTCTTCCCTTTTCTAGAATTTTCTTCCTCAAAACTAGCCCACCCCCTATATAGAAATGAAACAATTTAGCAGGAAGCTTCTTCTTCAAGGCTTGATCTCGATATGGAGCTGAATATTTGAGAGATTCTCAATCTAATCTTCAGCTGCATAAGGGATATAAAAGGAGGTTTAGTGCTAAGAAACCAAAAAAAAATGCTCGATCTAGTTTCCAACAACGGAGTATAGGTGGATTGATGTTGTGAACCACAAGATTTGTGAAAGCTTCTTGATACAACCAGAAATTCAACACCAAGCTAGGATTCTAGGTGTCAAGGGTATTGTCACGAATAACTCAATAACAAGAAAGAAGAAAAAACTCTTCCGTATTATATTTCTAGTTCAGATCTAATCCTCATTACAGTCTGGTTATGTCCCTTATATATGAAGAGCTTTACGTCTGTAGTTTACTTATTACAAAAATGGCCCAAAGAACCAACATATACCTAAGTTGGACTCCCAAAGAAAGTATTAAATACTTAGGGAAATAAATAGAAAGAATATGAAGACTTATTAGCTGAATGTCTTCATAAGGGATATGGTCTTCCCTTCCTTGCCTTCCTAACTTGGCATGGATTATTTCCAAGATGGATAACAAGTGGAATAAAGTGTAAATATACTTGATCTTCTTGCCTCAATACAACCCCTCTGGTAAACCTTATCGGACAAACTAATGTAGGAAAACGATTAAAATTCCATCTAATGACTTAGGGGTGTCTTTACGATTGTGTGATGGTGAAGACACAATGTCCATGCTTCCCAAAGCTGGTTCAAGTCAAAGAGATTTGAAGGTTGTTTAGAAGCTCTCACATGATCCAGAGTGCCGGGTGATCACGAGCTTGATCCTTGGATGTCTTCTTCATACTTCACGGTTAGTCGGCTTCTGGAGATGGTCAGACGTGGACTCCAATTAGGCTTAGGGTCTGGCTGTATAGAGAATCCTATTGAGACCCAATCCCTTGTAAATGTGCGCTCTCGTCCTACTTTTGTACGGGCCAGGGCTTGTGGCCCATCATCCCTTCCCTTTTCTAGAATTTTCTTCCTCAAAACTAGCCCACCCCTTATATAGAAACGAAACAACCTAGCAGGAAGCTTCTTCTTCAAGGCTTGCTCTAGATATGGAGCTGAATATTGGAGAGATTCTCAATCTAATCTTCAGCTGAATAAGGGATAGAAAAGGAGGTTTAGTGCTAAGAAACCAAAAAAATATGCTCGATCTAGTTTCCAACAATGGAGTATAGGTGGATTCATGTTGTGAACCTCAACATTTGTGAAAGCTTCTTGATACAACCAGAAATTCATCACCAAGCTAGGATTCTAGGTGTCAAGGGTTTTGTCCCGAATAACTCAATAACAAGAAAGAAGAAAAAACTCTTCCGCATTATATTTCTAGTTCAGATCTAATCCTCATTACAGTCTGGTTATGTCCCTTATATATGAAGAGCCTTAAGTCTGAAGTTTACTTATTACACAAATGGCCCAAAGAACCAACATATACCTAAGTTGGACTCCCAAAGAAAGTATTAAATACTTAGGGAAATAAATAGAAAGAAAATGAAGACTTATTAGCTGAATGTCTTCATAAGGGATATGATCTTCCCTTCCTTGCCTTCCTAACTTGGCATGGATTATTTCCAAGCTGGATAACAAGTGGAATAAAGTGTAAATATACTAGATCTTCTTGCCTCAATACAACCCCTCTGGTAAACCTTTTCGGACAAACCGATTTAGGAAAAAGAGTAAAATTCCTTCTAATGATTAGGGGTGTCTTCACACTTTTGTGATGGTGAAGACACAATGTCCATGCTTCCCAAAGCTGGTTCAAGTCAAAGAGATTCGAAGGTTGTTTAGAAGCTCTCACATGATCCAGATGGCCGGGTGAGCACGAGCTTGATGCTTGGATGTCTTTTTCATACTTCACAGTTAGTCGGCTTCTGGAGGGGTCAGACGTGGACTCCAATTAGGCATAGGGTCTGGCTGTATAGAGAATCCTATATAAACTCAATCCCTTGTAAATGTGCGCTCTCGTCCTTCTTTTGTACGGGCCAGGGCTTGTGGCCCATCATCCCATCCCTTTTCTAGAATTTTCTTCTCAAAACTAGCCCACGCCCTATATAGAAACGAAACAACCTAGCAGGAAGCTTCTTCTTCAAGGCTTGATCTAGATATGGAGCTGAATATTGGAGAGATTCTCAATCTAATCTTCAGCTGAATAAGGGATAGAAAAGAAGGTTTAGTGCTAAGAAACCAAAAAAATATGCTCGATCTAGTTTCCCACAACGGAGTATAGGTGGATTGATGTTGTGAACCACAAGATTTGTGAAAGCTTCTTGATACAACCAGAAATTCAACACCAAGCTAGGATTCTAGGTGTCAAGGGTATTGTCACGAATAACTCAATAACAAGAAAGAAGAAAAAACTCTTCCGTATTATATTTCTAGTTCAGATCTAATCCTCATTACAGTCTGGTTATGTCCCTTATATATGAAGAGCCTTAAGTCTGAAGTTTACTTATTATACAAATGGCCCAAATAACCAACATATACCTAAGTTGGACTCCCAAAGAAAGTATTAAATACTTAGATAAATAAATAGAAAGAAAATGAAGACTTATTAGTTGAATGTCTTCATAAGGGATAGGGTCTTCCCTTCCTTGCCTTCCTAACTTGGCATGGATTATTTCCAAGCTAGATAACAAGTGGAATAAAGTGTAAATATACTAGATCTTCTTGCCTCAATACAACCCCTCTGGTAAACCTTTTCGGACAAACCGATTTAGGAAAAAGAGTAAAATTCCTTCTAATGACTTAGGGGTGTCTTCACACTTGTGTGATGGTGAAGACACAATGTCCATGCTTCCGAAAGCTGGTTCAAGTCAAAGAGATTTGAAGGTTGTTTAGAAGCTCTCACATTATCCAGATGGCCGGGTGAGCACGAGCTTGATCCTTGGATGTCTTCTTCATACTTCACGGTTAGTCGGCTTCTGGAGATGGTCAGACGTGGACTCCAATTAGGCTTAGGGTCTAGCTGTATAGAGAATCCTATTGAGACCCAATCCCTTGTAAATGTGCGCTCTCGTCCTACTTTTGTACGGGCCAGGGCTTGTGGCCCATCATCCCTTCCCTTTTCTTGAATTTTCTTCCTCAAAACTAGCCCACGCCCTATATAGAAACGAAACAACCTAGCAGGAAGCTTCTTCTTCAAGGCTTGATCTAGATATGGAGCTGAATATTGGAGAGATTCTCAATCTAATCTTCAGCTGAATAAGGGATAGAAAAGGAGGTTTAGTGCTAAGAAACCAAAAAAATATGCTCGATCTAGTTTCCAACAATGGAGTATAGATGGATTGAAGTTGTGAACCACAAGATTTGTGAAAGCTTCTTGATACAACCAGAAATTCATCACCAAGCTAGGATTCTAGGTGTCAAGGGTTTTGTCCTGTATAACTCAATAACAAGAAAGAAGAAAAAACTCTTCCGCATTATATTTCTAGTTCTGATCTCATCCTCATTACAGTCTGGTTATGTCCCTTATATATGAAGAGCCTTAAGTCTGAAGTTTACTTATTACACAAATGGCCCAAAGAACTAACATATACCTAAGTTGGACTCCCAAAGAAAGTATTAAATACTTAGGGAAATAAATAGAAAGAAAATGAAGACTTATTAGCTGAATGTCTTCATAAGGGATACGGTCTTCCCTTCCTTGCCTTCCTAACTTGGCATGGATTATTTCCAAGCTAGATAACAAGTGGAATAAAGTGTAAATATACTAGATCTTCTTGCCTCAATACAACCCCTCTGGTAAACCTTATCGGACAAACCGATGTAGGAAAAAGAGTAAAATTCCTTCTAATGACTTAGGGGTGTCTTCACACTTGTGTGATGGTGAAGACACAATGTCCATGCTTCCCAAAGCTGGTTCAAGTCAAAGAGATTCGAAGGTTGTTTAGAAGCTCTCACATGATCCAGATGGCCGGGTGAGCACGAGCTTGATCCTTGGATGTCTTCTTCATACTTCACGGTTAGTCGGCTTCTGGAGAGGGTCAGACGTGGACTCCAATTAGGCTTAGGGTCTTGCTGTATAGAGAATCCTATTGAGACCCAATCCCTTGTAAATGTGCGCTCCCGTCCTTCTTTTGTACGGGCCAGGGCTTGTGGCCCATCATCCCTTCCCTTTTCTAGAATTTTCTTCCTCAAAACTAGCCCACCCCTTATATAGAAACGAAACAACCTAGCAGGAAGCTTCTTCTTCAAGGCTTGATCTAGATATGGAGCTGAATATTGGAGAGATTCTCAATCTAATCTTCAGCTGAATAAGGGATAGAAAAGGAGGTTTAGTGCTAAGAAACCAAAAAAATATGCTCGATCTAGTTTCCAACAATGGAGTATAGGTGGATTGATGTTGTGAACCACAAGATTTGTGAAAGCTTCTTGATACAACCAGAAATTCATCACCAAGCTAGGATTCTAGGTGTCAAGGATTTTGTCACGAATACCTCAATAACAAGAAAGAAGAAAAAACTCTTCCGTATTATATTTCAAGTTCAAATCTAATCCTCATTACAGTCTGGTTATGTCCCTTATATATGAAGAGCCTTAAGTCTGAAGTTTACTTATTACACAAATGGCCCAAATAACCAACATATACCTAAGTTGGACTCCGAAAGAAAGTATTAAATACTTAGGGAAATAAATAGAAAGAAAATGAAGACTTATTAGTTGAATGTCTTCATAAGGGATAGGGTCTTCCCTTCCTTGCCTTCCTAACTTGGCATGGATTATTTCCAAGCTAGATAACAAGTTGAATAAAGTGTAAATATACTAGATCTTCTTACCTCAATACAACCCCTCTGGTAAACCTTTTCGGACAAACCGATTTAGGAAAAAGAGTAAAATTCCTTCTAATGATTAGGGGTGTCTTCACACTTTTGTGATGGTGAAGACACAATGTCCATGCTTCCCAAAGCTGGTTCAAGTCAAAGAGATTCGAAGGTTGTTTAGAAGCTCTCACATGATCCAGATGGCCGGGTGAGCACGAGCTTGATGCTTGGATGTCTTCTTCATACTTCATAGTTAGTCGGCTTCTGGAGGGGTCAGACGTGGACTCCAATTAGGCATAGGGTCTGGCTGTATAGAGAATCCTATATAAACTCAATCCCTTGTAAATGTGCGCTCTCGTCCTACTTTTGTACGGGCCAGGGCTTGTGGCCCATGATCCCTTCCCTTTTCTAGAATTTTCTTCCTCAAAACTAGCCCATGCCCTATATAGAAACGAAACAACCTAGCAGGAAGCTTCTTCTTCAAGGCTTGATCTAGATATGGAGCTGAATATTGGAGATATTCTCAATCTAATTTTCAGCTGAATAAGGGATAGAAAAGGAGGTTTAGTGCTAAGAAACCAAAAAAATATGCTCGATCTAGTTTCCAACAATGGAGTATAGGTGGATTGATGTTGTGAACCACAAGATTTGTGAAAGCTTCTTGATACAACCAGAAATTCAACACCAAGCTAGGATTCTAGGTGTCAAGGGTTTTGTCACGAATAACTCAATAACAAGAAAGAAGAAAAAACTCTTCCGTATTATATTTCAAGTTCAGATCTAATCCTCATTAGAGTCTGGTTATGTCCCTTATATATGAAGAGCCTTAAGTCTGAAGTTTACTTATTACACAAATGGCCCAAATAACCAACATATACCTAAGTTGGACTCCCAAAGAAAGTATTAAATACTTAGATAAATAAATAGAAAGAAAATGAAGACTTATTAGTTGAATGTCTTCATAAGGGATAGGGTCTTCCCTTCCTTGCCTTCCTAACTTGGCATGGATTATTTCCAAGCTAGATAACAAGTGGAATAAAGTGTAAATATACTAGATCTTCTTGCCTCAATACAACCCCTCTTGTAAACCTTTTCGGACAAACCGATTTAGGAAAAAGAGTAAAATTCCTTCTAATGATTAGGGGTGTCTTCACACTTTTGTGATGGTGAAGACACAATGTCCATGCTTCCCAAAGCTGGTTCAAGTCAAAGAGATTCGAAGGTTGTTTAGAAGCTCTCACATGATCCAGATGGCCGGGTGAGCACGAGCTTGATGCTTGGATGTCTTCTTCATACTTCATAGTTAGTCGGCTTCTGGAGGGGTCAGACGTGGACTCCAATTAGGCATAGGGTCTGGCTGTATAGAGAATCCTATATAAACTCAATCCCTTGTAAATGTGCGCTCTCGTCCTACTTTTGTACGGGCCAGGGCTTGTGGCCCATGATCCCTTCCCTTTTCTAGAATTTTCTTCCTCAAAACTAGCCCATGCCCTATATAGAAACGAAACAACCTAGCAGGAAGCTTCTTCTTCAAGGCTTGATCTAGATATGGAGCTGAATATTGGAGATATTCTCAATCTAATTTTCAGCTGAATAAGGGATAGAAAAGGAGGTTTAGTGCTAAGAAACCAAAAAAATATGCTCGATCTAGTTTCCAACAATGGAGTATAGGTGGATTGATGTTGTGAACCACAAGATTTGTGAAAGCTTCTTGATACAACCAGAAATTCAACACCAAGCTAGGATTCTAGGTGTCAAGGGTTTTGTCACGAATAACTCAATAACAAGAAAGAAGAAAAAACTCTTCCGTATTATATTTCAAGTTCAGATCTAATCCTCATTACAGTCTGGTTATGTCCCTTATATATGAAGAGCCTTAAGTCTGAAGTTTACTTATTACACAAATGGCCCAAATAACCAACATATACCTAAGTTGGACTCCCAAAGAAAGTATTAAATACTTAGATAAATAAATAGAAAGAAAATGAAGACTTATTAGTTGAATGTCTTCATAAGGGATAGGGTCTTCCCTTCCTTGCCTTCCTAACTTGGCATGGATTATTTCCAAGCTAGATAACAAGTGGAATAAAGTGTAAATATACTAGATCTTCTTGCCTCAATACAACCCCTCTTGTAAACCTTTTCGGACAAACCGATTTAGGAAAAAGAGTAAAATTCCTTCTAATGACTTAGGGGTGTCTTCACACTTGTGTGATGGTGAAGACACAATGTCCATGCTTCCCAAAGCTGGTTCAAGTCAAAGAGATTTGAAGGTTGTTTAGAATCTCTCACATGATCCAGATGGCCGGGTGATCACGAGCTTGATCCTTGGATGTCTTCTTCATACTTCACGGTTAGTCGGCTTCTGGAGATGGTCAGACGTGGACTCCAATTAGGCTTAGGGTCTGGCTGTATAGAGAATCCTATTGAGACCCAATCCCTTGTAAATGTGCGCTCTCGTCCTACTTTTGTACGGGCCAGGGCTTGTGGCCCATCATCCCTTCCCTTTTCTAGAATTTTCTTCCTCAAAACTAGCCCACCCCTTATATAGAAACGAAACAACCTAGCAGGAAGCTTCTTCTTCAAGGCTTGATCTAGATATGGAGCTGAATATTGGAGAGATTCTCAATCTAATCTTCAGCTGAATAAGGGATAGAAAAGGAGGTTTAGTGCTAAGAAACCAAAAAAATATGCTCGATCTAGTTTCCAACAATGGAGTATAGGTGGATTCATGTTGTGAACCTCAACATTTGTGAAAGCTTCTTGATACAACCAGAAATTCATCACCAAGCTAGGATTCTAGGTGTCAAGGGTTTTGTCCCGAATAACTCAATAACAAGAAAGAAGAAAAAACTCTTCCGCATTATATTTCTAGTTCAGATCTAATCCTCATTACAGTCTGGTTATGTCCCTTATATATGAAGAGCCTTAAGTCTGAAGTTTACTTATTACACAAATGGCCCAAAGAACCAACATATACCTAAGTTGGACTCCCAAAGAAAGTATTAAATACTTAGGGAAATAAATAGAAAGAAAATGAAGACTTATTAGCTGAATGTCTTCATAAGGGATATGATCTTCCCTTCCTTGCCTTCCTAACTTGGCATGGATTATTTCCAAGCTGGATAACAAGTGGAATAAAGTGTAAATATACTAGATCTTCTTGCCTCAATACAACCCCTCTGGTAAACCTTTTCGGACAAACCGATTTAGGAAAAAGAGTAAAATTCCTTCTAATGATTAGGGGTGTCTTCACACTTTTGTGATGGTGAAGACACAATGTCCATGCTTCCCAAAGCTGGTTCAAGTCAAAGAGATTCGAAGGTTGTTTAGAAGCTCTCACATGATCCAGATGGCCGGGTGAGCACGAGCTTGATGCTTGGATGTCTTTTTCATACTTCACAGTTAGTCGGCTTCTGGAGGGGTCAGACGTGGACTCCAATTAGGCATAGGGTCTGGCTGTATAGAGAATCCTATATAAACTCAATCCCTTGTAAATGTGCGCTCTCGTCCTTCTTTTGTACGGGCCAGGGCTTGTGGCCCATCATCCCATCCCTTTTCTAGAATTTTCTTCCTCAAAACTAGCCCACGCCCTATATAGAAACGAAACAACCTAGCAGGAAGCTTCTTCTTCAAGGCTTGATCTAGATATGGAGCTGAATATTGGAGAGATTCTCAATCTAATCTTCAGCTGAATAAGGGATAGAAAAGAAGGTTTAGTGCTAAGAAACCAAAAAAATATGCTCGATCTAGTTTCCAACAACGGAGTATAGGTGGATTGATGTTGTGAACCACAAGATTTGTGAAAGCTTCTTGATACAACCAGAAATTCAACACCAAGCTAGGATTCTAGGTGTCAAGGGTATTGTCACGAATAACTCAATAACAAGAAAGAAGAAAAAACTCTTCCGTATTATATTTCTAGTTCAGATCTAATCCTCATTACAGTCTGGTTATGTCCCTTATATATGAAGAGCCTTAAGTCTGAAGTTTACTTATTATACAAATGGCCCAAATAACCAACATATACCTAAGTTGGACTCCCAAAGAAAGTATTAAATACTTAGATAAATAAATAGAAAGAAAATGAAGACTTATTAGTTGAATGTCTTCATAAGGGATAGGGTCTTCCCTTCCTTGCCTTCCTAACTTGGCATGGATTATTTCCAAGCTAGATAACAAGTGGAATAAAGTGTAGATATACTAGATCTTCTTGCCTCAATACAACCCCTCTGGTAAACCTTTTCGGACAAACCGATTTAGGAAAAAGAGTAAAATTCCTTCTAATGACTTAGGGGTGTCTTCACACTTGTGTGATGGTGAAGACACAATGTCCATGCTTCCGAAAGCTGGTTCAAGTCAAAGAGATTTGAAGGTTGTTTAGAAGCTCTCACATTATCCAGATGGCCGGGTGAGCACGAGCTTGATCCTTGGATGTCTTCTTCATACTTCACGGTTAGTCGGCTTCTGGAGATGGTCAGACGTGGACTCCAATTAGGCTTAGGGTCTAGCTGTATAGAGAATCCTATTGAGACCCAATCCCTTGTAAATGTGCGCTCTCGTCCTACTTTTGTACGGGCCAGGGCTTGTGGCCCATCATCCCTTCCCTTTTCTTGAATTTTCTTCCTCAAAACTAGCCCACGCCCTATATAGAAACGAAACAACCTAGCAGGAAGCTTCTTCTTCAAGGCTTGATCTAGATATGGAGCTGAATATTGGAGAGATTCTCAATCTAATCTTCAGCTGAATAAGGGATAGAAAAGGAGGTTTAGTGCTAAGAAACCAAAAAAATATGCTCGATCTAGTTTCCAACAATGGAGTATAGATGGATTGAAGTTGTGAACCACAAGATTTGTGAAAGTTTCTTGATACAACCAGAAATTCATCACCAAGCTAGGATTCTAGGTGTCAAGGGTTTTGTCCTGTATAACTCAATAACAAGAAAGAAGAAAAAACTCTTCCGCATTATATTTCTAGTTCAGATCTAATCCTCATTACAGTCTGGTTATGTCCCTTATATATGAAGAGCCTTAAGTCTGAAGTTTACTTATTACACAAATGGCCCAAAGAACTAACATATACCTAAGTTGGACTCCCAAAGAAAGTATTAAATACTTAGGGAAATAAATAGAAAGAAAATGAAGACTTATTAGCTGAATGTCTTCATAAGGGATACGGTCTTCCCTTCCTTGCCTTCCTAACTTGGCATGGATTATTTCCAAGCTAGATAACAAGTGGAATAAAGTGTAAATATACTAGATCTTCTTGCCTCAATACAACCCCTCTGGTAAACCTTATCGGACAAACCGATGTAGGAAAAAGAGTAAAATTCCTTCTAATGACTTAGGGGTGTCTTCACACTTGTGTGATGGTGAAGACACAATGTCCATGCTTCCCAAAGCTGGTTCAAGTCAAAGAGATTCGAAGGTTGTTTAGAAGCTCTCACATGATCCAGATGGCTGGGTGACCACGAGCTTGATCCTTTGATGTCTTCTTCATACTTCACTTTTAGTCGGCTTCTGGAGATGGTCAGACGTGGACTCCAATTAGGCTTAGGGTCTGGCTATATAGAGAATCCTATTGAGACCCAATCCCTTGTAAATGTGCGCTCTCGTCCTACTTTTGTACGGGCCAGGGCTTGTGGCCCATCATCCCTTCCCTTTTCTAAAATTTTTTTCCTCAAAACTAGCCCATGCCCTATATAGAAACGAAACAACCTAGCAGGAAGCTTCTTCTTCAAGGCTTGATCTAGATATGGAGCTGAATATTGGAGAGATTCTCAATCTAATCTTCAGCTGAATAAGGGATAGAAAAGGAGGTTTAGTGCTAAGAAACCAAAAAAATATGCTCGATCTAGTTTCCAACAATGGAGTATAGGTGGATTGATGTTGTGAACCTCAAGATTTGTGAAAGCTTCTTGATACAACTAGAAATTCATCACCAAGCTATGATTCTAGGTGTCAAGGGTTTTGTCCCGTATAACTCAATAACAAGAAAGAAGAAAAAACTCTTCCGCATTATATTTCTAGTTCAGATCTAATCCTCATTACAGTTTGGTTATGTCCCTTATATATAAAGAGCCTTAAGTCTGAAGTTTACTTATTACACAAATGGCCCAAAGAACCAACATATACCTAAGTTGGACTCCCAAAGAAAGTATTAAATACTTAGGGAAATAAATAGAAAGAAAATGAAGACTTATTAGCTGAACGTCTTCATAAGGGATATGGTCTTCCCTTCCTTGCCTTCCTAACTTGGCATGGATTATTTCCAAGCTGGATAACAAGTGGAATAAAGTGTAAATATACTAGATCTTCTTGCCTCAATACAACCCCTCTGGTAAACCTTATCGGACAAACCGATTTAGGAAAAAGAGTAAAATTCCTTCTAATGATTAGGGGTGTCTTCACACTTTTGTGATGGTGAAGACACAATGTCCATGCTTCCCAAAGCTGGTTCAAGTCAAAGAGATTCGAAGGTTGTTTAGAAGCTCTCACATGATCAAGATGGCCGGGTGAGCACGAGCTTGATGCTTGGATGTCTTTTTCATACTTCACAGTTAGTCGGCTTCTGGAGGGGTCAGACGTGGACTCCAATTAGGCATAGGGTCTGGCTGTATAGAGAATCCTATATAAACTCAATCCCTTGTAAATGTGCGCTCTCGTCCTTCTTTTGTACGGGCCAGGGCTTGTGGCCCATCATCCCATCCCTTTTCTAGAATTTTCTTCCTCAAAACTAGCCCACGCCCTATATAGAAACGAAACAACCTAGCAGGAAGCTTCTTCTTCAAGGCTTGATCTAGATATGGAGCTGAATATTGGAGAGATTCTCAATCTAATCTTCAGCTGAATAAGGGATAGAAAAGAAGGTTTAGTGCTAAGAAACCAAAAAAATATGCTCGATCTAGTTTCCAACAACGGAGTATAGGTGGATTGATGTTGTGAACCACAAGATTTGTGAAAGCTTCTTGATACAACCAGAAATTCAACACCAAGCTAGGATTCTAGGTGTCAAGGGTATTGTCACGAATAACTCAATAACAAGAAAGAAGAAAAAACTCTTCCGTATTATATTTCTAGTTCAGATCTAATCCTCATTACAGTCTGGTTATGTCCCTTATATATGAAGAGCCTTAAGTCTGAAGTTTACTTATTATACAAATGGCCCAAATAACCAACATATACCTAAGTTGGACTCCCAAAGAAAGTATTAAATACTTAGATAAATAAATAGAAAGAAAATGAAGACTTATTAGTTGAATGTCTTCATAAGGGATAGGGTCTTCCCTTCCTTGCCTTCCTAACTTGGCATGGATTATTTCCAAGCTAGATAACAAGTGGAATAAAGTGTAGATATACTAGATCTTCTTGCCTCAATACAACCCCTCTGGTAAACCTTTTCGGACAAACCGATTTAGGAAAAAGAGTAAAATTCCTTCTAATGACTTAGGGGTGTCTTCACACTTGTGTGATGGTGAAGACACAATGTCCATGCTTCCGAAAGCTGGTTCAAGTCAAAGAGATTTGAAGGTTGTTTAGAAGCTCTCACATTATCCAGATGGCCGGGTGAGCACGAGCTTGATCCTTGGATGTCTTCTTCATACTTCACGGTTAGTCGGCTTCTGGAGATGGTCAGACGTGGACTCCAATTAGGCTTAGGGTCTAGCTGTATAGAGAATCCTATTGAGACCCAATCCCTTGTAAATGTGCGCTCTCGTCCTACTTTTGTACGGGCCAGGGCTTGTGGCCCATCATCCCTTCCCTTTTCTTGAATTTTCTTCCTCAAAACTAGCCCACGCCCTATATAGAAACGAAACAACCTAGCAGGAAGCTTCTTCTTCAAGGCTTGATCTAGATATGGAGCTGAATATTGGAGAGATTCTCAATCTAATCTTCAGCTGAATAAGGGATAGAAAAGGAGGTTTAGTGCTAAGAAACCAAAAAAATATGCTCGATCTAGTTTCCAACAATGGAGTATAGATGGATTGAAGTTGTGAACCACAAGATTTGTGAAAGTTTCTTGATACAACCAGAAATTCATCACCAAGCTAGGATTCTAGGTGTCAAGGGTTTTGTCCTGTATAACTCAATAACAAGAAAGAAGAAAAAACTCTTCCGCATTATATTTCTAGTTCAGATCTAATCCTCATTACAGTCTGGTTATGTCCCTTATATATGAAGAGCCTTAAGTCTGAAGTTTACTTATTACACAAATGGCCCAAAGAACTAACATATACCTAAGTTGGACTCCCAAAGAAAGTATTAAATACTTAGGGAAATAAATAGAAAGAAAATGAAGACTTATTAGCTGAATGTCTTCATAAGGGATACGGTCTTCCCTTCCTTGCCTTCCTAACTTGGCATGGATTATTTCCAAGCTAGATAACAAGTGGAATAAAGTGTAAATATACTAGATCTTCTTGCCTCAATACAACCCCTCTGGTAAACCTTATCGGACAAACCGATGTAGGAAAAAGAGTAAAATTCCTTCTAATGACTTAGGGGTGTCTTCACACTTGTGTGATGGTGAAGACACAATGTCCATGCTTCCCAAAGCTGGTTCAAGTCAAAGAGATTCGAAGGTTGTTTAGAAGCTCTCACATGATCCAGATGGCTGGGTGACCACGAGCTTGATCCTTTGATGTCTTCTTCATACTTCACTTTTAGTCGGCTTCTGGAGATGGTCAGACGTGGACTCCAATTAGGCTTAGGGTCTGGCTATATAGAGAATCCTATTGAGACCCAATCCCTTGTAAATGTGCGCTCTCGTCCTACTTTTGTACGGGCCAGGGCTTGTGGCCCATCATCCCTTCCCTTTTCTAAAATTTTTTTCCTCAAAACTAGCCCATGCCCTATATAGAAACGAAACAACCTAGCAGGAAGCTTCTTCTTCAAGGCTTGATCTAGATATGGAGCTGAATATTGGAGAGATTCTCAATCTAATCTTCAGCTGAATAAGGGATAGAAAAGGAGGTTTAGTGCTAAGAAACCAAAAAAATATGCTCGATCTAGTTTCCAACAATGGAGTATAGGTGGATTGATGTTGTGAACCACAAGATTTGTGAAAGCTTCTTGATACAACTAGAAATTCATCACCAAGCTATGATTCTAGGTGTCAAGGGTTTTGTCCCGTATAACTCAATAACAAGAAAGAAGAAAAAACTTTTCCGCATTATATTTCTAGTTCAGATCTAATCCTCATTACAGTTTGGTTATGTCCCTTATATATAAAGAGCCTTAAGTCTGAAGTTTACTTATTACACAAATGGCCCAAAGAACCAACATATACCTAAGTTCGACTCCCAAAGAAAGTATTAAATACTTAGGGAAATAAATAGAAAGAAAATGAAGACTTATTAGCTGAACGTCTTCATAAGGGATATGGTCTTCCCTTCCTTGCCTTCCTAACTTGGCATGGATTATTTCCAAGCTGGATAACAAGTGGAATAAAGTGTAAATATACTAGATCTTCTTGCCTCAATACAACCCCTCTGGTAAACCTTATCGGACAAACCGATGTAGGAGAAAGAGTAAAATTCCTTCTAATGACTTAGGGGTATCTTCACACTTGTGTGATGGTGAAGACACAATGTCCATGCTTCCCAAACCTGGTTCAAGGCATAGAGATTCGAAGGTTGTTTAGAAGCTCTCACATGATCCAGATGGCCGGGTGAGTACGAGCTTGATCCTTGGATGTCTTCTTCATACTTCTCGGTTAGTCGGCTTCTGGAGATGGTCAGACGTGGACTCTAATTAGACTTAGGATCTGGCTGTATAGAGAATCCTATTGACACCCAATCCCTTGTAAATGTGCACTCCCGTCCTTCTTTTGTACGGGCTAGGGCTTGTGGCCCATCATCCCTTCCCTTTTCTAGAATTTTCTTCCTCAAAACTAGCACACCCCCTATATAGAAACGAAACAACCTAGCAGGAAGCTTCTTCTTCAAGGCTTGATCCAGATATGGAGCTGAATATTTGAGAGATTCTCAATCTAATCTTCAGCTGAATAAGGGATAGAAAAGGAGGTTTAGTGCTAAGAAATCAAAAAAATATGCTCGATCTAGTTTCCAACAATGGAGTATAGGAGGATTGATGTTGTGAACCTCAACATTTGTGAAAGCTTTTTGATACAACCAGAAATTCATCACCAAGCTAGGATTCTAGGTGTCAAGGGTTTTTTCCCGAATAACTCAATAACAAGAAAGAAGAAAAAACTCTTCCGCATTATATTTCTAGTTCAGATCTAATCCTCATTACAGTCTGGTTATGTCCCTTATATATGAAGAGCCTTAAGTCTGAAGTTTACTTATTACACAAATGGCCCAAAGAACCAACATATACCTAAGTTGGACTCCCAAAGAAAGTATTAAATACTTAGGGAAATAAATAGAAAGAAAATGAAGACTTATTAGTTGAATGTCTTCATAAGGGATAGGGTCTTCCCTTCCTTGCCTTCCTAACTTGGCATGGATTATTTCCAAACTAGATAACAAGTGGAATAAAGTGTAAATATACTAGATCTTCTTGCCTCAATACAACCCCTCTGGTAAACCTTTTCGGACAAACCGATTTAGGAAAAAGAGTAAAATTCCTTCTAATGACTTAGGGGTGTCTTCACACTTGTGTGATGGTGAAGACACAATGTCCATGCTTCCCAAAGCTGGTTCAAGTCAAAGAGATTTGAAGGTTGTTTAGAAGCTCTCACATTATCCAGATGGCCGGGTGAGCACGAGCTTGATCCTTGGATGTCTTCTTCATACTTCACGGTTAGTCGGCTTCTAGAGATGGTCAGACGTGGACTCCAATTAGGCTTAGGGTCTGGCTGTATAGAGAATCCTATTGAGACCCAATCCCTTGTAAATGTGCGCTCTCGTCCTACTTTTGTACGGGCCAGGGCTTGTGGCCCATCATCCCTTCCCTTTTCTTGAATTTTCTTCCTCAAAACTAGCCCACGCCCTATATAGAAACGAAACAACCTAGCAAGAAGCTTCTTCTTCAAGGCTTGATCTAGATATGGAGCTGAATATTGGAGAGATTCTCAATCTAATCTTCAGCTGAATAAGGGATAGAAAAGGAGGTTTAGTGCTAAGAAACCAAAAAAATATGCTCGATCTAGTTTCCAACAATGGAGTATAGGTGGATTGAAGTTGTGAACCACAAGATTTGTGGAAGCTTTTTGATACAACCAGAAATTCATCACCAAGCTAGGATTCTAGGTGTCAAGGGTTTTGTCCCGTATAATTCAATAACAAGAAAGAAGAAAAAACTCTTCCGCATTATATTTCTATTTCAGATCTGATCCTCATTACAGTTTGGTTATGTCCCTTATATATAAAGAGCCTTAAGTCTGAAGTTTACTTATTACACAAATGGCCCAAAGAACCAACATATACCTAAGTTGGACTCCCAAAGAAAGTATTAAATACTTAGGCAAAATAAATAGAAAGAAAATGAAGACTTATTAGCTGAACGTCTTCATAAGGGATATGGTCTTCCCTTCCTTGCCTTCCTAACTTGGCATGGATTATTTCCAAGCTAGATAACAAGTGGGATAAAGTGTAAATATACTAGATCTTCTTGCCTCAATACAAGCCCTCTGGTAAACCTTATCGGACAAACCGATGTAGGAAAAAGAGTAAAATTCCTTCTAATGACTTAGGGGTATCTTCACACTTGTGTGATGGTGAAGACACAATGTCCATGCTTCCCAAAGCTGGTTCAAGGCATAGAGATTCGAAGGTTGTTTAGAAGCTCTCACATGATCCAGATGGCCGGGTGAGTACGAGCTTGATCCTTGGATATCTTCTTCATACTTCTCGGTTAGTCGGCTTCTGGAGATGGTCAGACGTGGACTCCAATTAGACTTAGGATCTGGCTGTATAGAGAATCCTATTGAGACCCAATCCCTTGTAAATGTGCGCTCCCGTCCTTCTTTTGTACGGGCCAGGGCTTGTGGCCCATCATCCCTTCCCTTTTCTAGAATTTTCTTCCTTAAAACTAGCACACCCCCTATATAGAAACGAAACAACCTAGCAGGAAGCTTCTTCTTCAAGGCTTGATCCAGATATGGAGCTGAATATTTGAGAGATTCTCAATCTAATCTTCAGCTGAATAAGGGATAGAAAAGGAGGTTTAGTGCTAAGAAACCAAAAAAATATGCTCGATCTAGTTTCCAACAATGGAGTATAGGTGGATTGATGTTGTGAACCTCAAGATTTGTGAAAGCTTCTTGATACAACCAGAAATTCATCACCAAGCTAGGATTCTAGGTATCAAGGGTTTTGTCCCGAATAACTCAATAACAAGAAAGAAGAAAAAACTCTTCCGCATTATATTTCTAGTTCAGATCTAATCCTCATTACAGTCTGGTTATGTCCCTTATATATGAAGAGCCTTAAGTCTGAAGTTTACTTATTACACAAATGGCCCAAAGAACCAACATATACCTAAGTTGGAATCCCAAAGAAAGTATTAAATACTTAGGGAAATAAATAGAAAGAAAATGAAGACTTATTAGCTGAATGTCTTCATAAGGGATATTATCTTCCCTTCCTTGCCTTCCTAACTTGGCATGGATTATTTCCAAGCTGGATAACAAGTGGAATAAAGTGTAAATATACTAGATCTTCTTGCCTCAATACAACCCCTCTGGTAAACCTTATCGGACAAACCGATGTAGGAAAAAGAGTAAAATTCCTTCTAATAACTTAGGGGTATCTTCACACTTGTGTGATGGTGAAGACACAATGTCCATGCTTCCCAAAGCTGGTTCAAGGCATAAAGATTCGAAGGTTGTTTAGAAGCTCTCACATGATCCAGATGGCCGGGTGAGTACGAGCTTGATCCTTGGATGTCTTCTTCATACTTCTCGGTTAGTCGGCTTCTGGAGATGGTCAGACCTGGACTCCAATTAGACTTAGGATCTGGCTGTATAGAGAATCCTATTGAGACCCAATCCCTTGTAAATGTGCGCTCCCGTCCTTCTTTTGTACGGGCCAGGGCTTGTGGCCCATCATCCCTTCCCTTTTCTAGAATTTTCTTCCTTAAAACTAGCACACCCCCTATATAGAAACGAAACAACCTAGCAGGAAGCTTCTTCTTCAAGGCTTGATCCAGATATGGAGCTGAATATTTGAGAGATTCTCAATCTAATCTTCAGCTGAATAAGGGATAGAAAAGGAGGTTTAGTGCTAAGAAACCAAAAAAATATGCTCGATCTAGTTTCCAACAATAGAGTATAGGTGGATTGATGTTGTGAACCTCAAGATTTGTGAAAGCTTCTTGATACAACCAGAAATTCAACACCAAGCTAGGATTCTAGGTGTCAAGGGTTTTGTCACAAATAACTCAATAACAAGAAAGAAGAAAAAACTCTTCCGTATTATATTTCTAGTTCAGATCTAATCCTCATTACAGTCTGGTTATGTCCCTTATATATGAAGAGCCTTAAGTCTGAAGTTTACTTATTACAAAAATGGCCCAAATAACCAACATATACCTAAGTTGGACTCCCAAAGAAAGTATTAAATACTTAGGGAAATAAATAGAAAGAAAATGAAGACTTATTAGTTGAATGTCTTCATAATGGATAGGGTCTTCCCTTCCTTGCCTTCCTAACTTGGCATGGATTATTTCCAAGCTAGATAACAAGTGGAATAAAGTGTAAATATACTAGATCTTCTTGCCTCAATACAACCCCTCTGGTAAACCTTTTCGGACAAACCGATGTAGAAAAAAGAGTAAAATTCCTTCTAATGACTTAGGGGTGTCTTCACACTTATGTGATGGTGAAGACACAATGTCCATGCTTCCCAAAGCTGGTTCAAGTCAAAGAGATTCGAAGGTTGTTTAGAAGCTCTCACATGATCCAGATGGCCTGGTGAGCACAAGCTTGATCCTTGGATGTCTTCTTCATACTTCACGGTTAGTCGGCTTCTGGAGATGGTCAGACGTGGACTCCAATTAGGCTTAGGGTCTGGCTGTATAGAGAATCCTATTGAGACCCAATCCCTTGTAAATGTGCGCTCTCGTCCTACTTTTGTACGGGCCAGGGCTTGTGGCCCATTATCCCTTCCCTTTTCTAGAATTTTCTTCCTCAAAACTAGCCCACGCCCTATATAGAAACGAAACAACCTAGCAGGAAGCTTCTTCTTCAAGGCTTGATCTAGATATGGAGCTGAATATTGGAGAGATTCTCAATCTAATCTTCAGCTGAATAAGGGATAGAAAAGGAGGTTTAGTGCTAAGAAACCAAAAAATATGCTCGATCTAGTTTCCAAAAATGGAGTATAGGTGGATTGATGTTGTGAACCTCAAGATTTGTGAAAGCTTCTTGATACAACCAGAAATTCATCACCAAGCTAGGATTCTAGGTGTCAAGGGTTTTGTCCCGTATAACTCAATAACAAGAAAGAAAAAAAAACTCTTCCGCATTATATTTCTAGTTCAGATCTAATCCTCATTACAGTTTGGTTATGTCCCTTATATATGAAGAGCCTAAAGTCTGAAGTTTACTTATTACACAAATGGCCCAAAGAACCAACATATACCTAAGTTGGACTCCCAAAGAAAGTATTAAATACTTAGGGAAATAAATAGAAAGAAAATGAAGACTTATTAGCTGAACGTCTTCATAAGGGATATGGTCTTCCCTTCCTTGCCTTCCTAACTTGGCATGGATTATTTCCAAGCTGGATAACAAGTGGAATAAAGTGTAAATATACTAGATCTTCTTGCCTCAATACAAGCCCTCTGGTAAACCTTATCGGACAAACCGATGTAGGAAAAAGAGTAAAATTCCTTCTAATGACTTAGGGGTGTCTTCACACTTTTGTGATGGTGAAGACACAATGTCCATGCTTCCCAAAGCTGGTTCAAGTCAAAGAGATTCGAAGGTTGTTTAGAAGCTCTCACATGATCCAGATGGCCGGGTGAGCACGAGCTTGATGCTTGGATGTCTTTTTCATACTTCACAGTTAGTCGGCTTCTGGAGGGGTCAGACGTGGACTCCAATTAGGCATAGGGTCTGGCTGTATAGAGAATCCTATATAAACTCAATCCCTTGTAAATGTGCGCTCTCGTCCTTCTTTTGTACGGGCCAGGGCTTGTGGCCCATCATCCCTTCCCTTTTCTAGAATTTTCTTCCTCAAAACTAGCCCACCCCCTATATAGAAACGAAACAACCTAGCAGGAAGCTTCTTCTTCAAGGCTTGATCTAGATATGGAGCTGAATATTTGAGAGATTCTCAATCTAATCTTCAGCTGAATAAGGGATAGAAAAGGAGGTTTAGTGCTAAGAAACCAAAAAAATATGCTCGATCTAGTTTCCAACAATGGAGTATAGGTGGATTGATGTTGTGAACCATAAGATTTGTGAAAGCCTGTTGATACAACCAGAAATTCATCACCAAGCTAGGATTCTAGGTGTCAAGGGTTTTGTCCCGAATAACTCAATAACAAGAAAGAAGAAAAAACTCTTCCGCATTATATTTCTAGTTCAGATCTAATCCTCATTATAGTCTGGTTATGTCCCTTATATATGAAGAGCCATAAGTCTGAAGTTTACTTATTACACAAATGGCCCAAATTACCAACATATACCTAAGTTGGACTCCCAAAGAAAGTATTAAATACTTAGGGAAATAAATAGAAAGAAAATGAAGACTTATTAGCTGAATGTCTTCATAAGGGATATGGTCTTCCATTCCTTGCCTTCCTAACTTGGCATGGATTATTTCCAAGCTGGATAACAAGTGGAATAAAGTGTAAATATACTAGATCTTCTTGCCTCAATACAAGCCCTCTGGTAAACCTTATCGGACAAACCAATGTAGGAAAAAGAGTAAAATTCCTTCTAATGACTTAGGGGTGTCTTCACACTTGTGTGATGGTGAAGACACAATGTCCATGCTTCCGAAAGCTGGTTCAAGGCATAGAGATTCGAAGGTTGTTTAGAAACTCTCACATGATCCAGATGGCCGGGTGAGCATGAGCTTCATCCTTGGATGTCTTCTTCATACTTCTCGGTTAGTCGGCTTTTGGAGATGGTCAGACGTGGACTCCAATTAGACTTAGGATCTGGCTGTATAGAGAATCCTATTGAGACCCAATCCCTTGTAAATGTGCGCTCCCGTCCTTCTTTTGTACTGGCCAGGGCTTGTGGCCCATCATCGCTTCCCTTTTCTAGAATTTTCTTCCTCAAAACTTGCCCACCCCCTATATAGAAACGAAACAACCTAGCAGGAATCTTCTTCTTCAAGACCTGATCTAGATATGGAGCTGAATATTTGAGAGATTCTCAATCTAATCTTCAGCTGAATAAGGGATAGAAAAAGAGGTTTAGTGCTAAGAAACCAAAAAATATGCTCGATCTAGTTTCCAACAATGGAGTATAGGTGGATTGATGTGGTGTATCACAAGAATTGTGAAAGCTTCTTGATACAACCAGAAGTTCAACACTGAGCTAGGCTTCAAGATGTCAAGGATTATGTCCCGAATAACTCAATAACAAGAAAGAAGAAAAAACTCTTCCGCATTATATTTCTAGTTCAGATCTAATCCTCATTACAGTCTGGTTATGTCCCTTATATATGAAGAGCCTTACGTCTGAAGTTTACTTATTACATAGATGGCCCAAAGAACCAACATATACCTAAGTTGGACTCCCAAAGAAAGTATTAAATACTTTGAGAAATAAATAGAAAGAAAATGAAGACTTATTAGCTGAATGTCTTCATAAGGGATATGGTCTTCCCTTCCTTGCCTTCCTAACTTGGCATGGATTATTTCCAAGCTGGATAACAAGTGGAATAAAGTGTAAATATACTAGATCTTCTTGCCTCAATACAACCCCTCTGGTAAACCTTATCGGACAAACCGATGTAGGAAAAAGAGTAAAATTCCTTCTAATGACTTAGGGGTGTCTTCACACTTGTGTGATGGTGAAGAGACAATGTCCATGCTTCCTAAAGCTGGTTCAAGTCAAAGAGATTCGAAGGGTGTTTACAAGCTCTCACATGATCCAGATGGCCGGGTGAGCACGAGCTTGATCCTTGGATGTCTTCTTCATACTTCACGGTTAGTCGGCTTCTGGAGATGGTCAGACGTGGACTCCAATTAGGCATAGGGTCTGGCTGCATAGAGAATCCTATTGAAACTCAATCCCTTGTAAATGTGCGCTCTCGTCCTTCTTTTGTACGGGCCAGGGCTTGTGGCCCATCATCCCTTCTCTTTTCTAGAAATTTCTTCCTCAAAACTAGCCCACCCCCTATTTAGAAACGAAACAACCTAGCAGGAAACTTCTTTTTCAAGGCTTGATCTGGATATGGAGCTGAATATTTGAGAGATTCTCAATCTAATCTTCAGCTGAATAAGGGATAGAAGAGGAGGTTTAGTGCTAAGAAACCAAAAAAAGATGCTCGATCTAGTTTCCAACAATGGAGTAAAGGTGGATTGATGTTGTGAACCACAAGATTTGTGAAAGCTTCATGATATAACGAGAAATTCAACACCAAGCTAGGATTCTAGGTGTCAATGGTTTTGTCACGAATAACTCAATAACAAGAAAGAAGAAAAAACTCTTCCGTATTATATTTCTAGTTCAGATCTAATCCTCATTACAGTCTGGTTATGTCCCTTATATATGAAGAGCCTAAAGTCTGAAGTTTACTTATTACACAAATGGCCCAAATAACCAACATATACCTAAGGTGGACTCGCAAAGAAAGTATTAAATACTTAGGGAAATAAATAGAAAGAAAATGAAGACTTATTAGCTGAATGTCTTCATAAGGGATAGGGTCTTCCCTCCTTGCCTTCCTAACTTGGCATGGATTATTTCCGAGCTGGATAACAAGTGGAATAAAGTGTAAATATACTAGATCTTCTTGCCTCAATACAACCCCTCTGGTAAACCTTATCGGACAAACCGATGTAGGAAAAAGAGTAAAATTCCTTCTAATGACTTAGGGGTGTCTTCACACTTGTGTGATGGTGAAGACACAATGTCCATGCTTCCCAAAGCTGGTTTAAGGCATAGAGATTCGTTGGTTGTTTAGAAGCTCTCACATGATCCAGATGGCCGGGTGAGCATGAGCTTAATCCTTGGATGTCTTCTTCATACTTCTCGGTTAGTCGGCTTCTGGAGATGGTCAGACGTGGACTCCAATTAGACTTAGGATCTGGCTGTATAGAGAATCCTATTGAGACCCAATCCTTTGTAAATGTACACTCTCGTCCTTATTTTGTACGGGTCAGGGCTTGTGGCCCATCATCCCTTCCCTTTTCTAGAATTTTCTTCCTCAAAACTAACCCACCCCCTATATAGAAACGAAACAACCTAGCAGGAAGCTTCTTCTTCAAGGCTTGATCTAGATATGGAGCTGAATATTGGAGAGATTCTCAATCTAATCTTCAGCTGAATAAGGGATAGAAAAGGAGGTTTAGTGCTAAGAAACCAAAAAAATATGCTCGATCTAGTTTCCAACAATGGAGTATAGGTGGATTGATGTTGTGAACCTCAAGATTTGTGAAAGCTTCTTGATACAACCAGAAATTCAACACCAAACTAGGATTCTAGGTGTCAAGGGTTTTGTCCCGAATAACTCAATAACAAGAAAGAAGAAAAAACTCTTCCGCATTTTATTTCTAGTTCAGATCTAATCCTCATTACAGTCTGGTTATGTCCCTTATATATGAAGAGCCTTAAGTCTGAAGTTTACTTATTACACAAATGGCCCAAAGAACCAACATATACCTAAGTTGGACTCCCAAAGAAAGTATTAAATACTTAGGAAAATAAATAGAAAGAAAATGAAGACTTATTAGCTGAATGTCTTCATAAGGGATATGGTCTTCCATTCCTTGCCTTCCTAACTTGGCATGGATTATTTCCAAGCTGGATAACAAGTGGAATAAAGTGTAAATATACTAGATCTTCTTGCCTCAATACAACCCCTCTGGTAAACCTTATCGGACAAACCGATGTAGGAAAAAGAGTAAAATTCCTTCTAATGACTTAGGGGTGTCTTCACACTTGTGTGATGGTGAAGACACAATGTCCATGCTTCCTAAAGCTGGTTCAAGTCAAAGAGATTCGAAGGGTGTTTACAAGCTCTCACATGGTCTAGATGGCCGGGTGAGCACGAGCTTGATCCTTGGATGTCTTCTTCATACTTCACGGTTAGTCGGCTTCTGGAGATGGTCAGACGTGGACTCCAATTAGGCATAGGGTCTGGCTGCATAGAGAATCCTATTGAAACTCAGTCCCTTGTAAATGTGCGCTCTCGTCCTTCTTTTGTACGGGCCAGGGCTTGTGGCCCATCATCCCTTCTCTTTTCTAGAAATTTCTTCCTCAAAACTAGCCCACCCCCTATTTAGAAACGAAACAACCTAGCAGGAAACTTCTTTTTCAAGGCTTGATCTGGATATGGAGCTGAATATTGGAGAGATTCTCAATCTAATCTTCAGCTGAATAAGGGATAGAAGAAGAGGTTTAGTGCTAAGAAACCCAAAAATATGCTCGATCTAGTTTCCAACAATGGAGTAAAGGTGGATTGATGTTGTGAACCACAAGATTTGTGAAAGCTTCTTGATAAAACCAGAAATTCAACACCGAGCTAGGATTCTAGGGGTCAAGGGTTTTGTCCCGAATAACTCAATAACAAGAAAGAAGAAAAAACTCTTCCGCATTTTATTTCTAGTTCAGATCTAATCCTCATTACAGTCTGGTTATGTCCCTTGTATATGAAGAGCCTTAAGTCTGAAGTTTACTTGTTACACATATGGCCCAAATAACCAACATATACCTAAGGTGGACTCCCAAAGAAAGTATTAAATACTTAGGGAAATAAATAGAAAGAAAATGAAGACTTATTAGTTGAATGTTTTTATAAGGGATAGGGTCTTCCCTTCCTTGCCTTCCTAACTTGGCATGGATTATTTCCAAGCTAGATAACAAGTGGAATAAAGTGTAAATATACTAGATCTTCTTGCCTCAATACAACCCCTCTGGTAAACCTTATCGGACAAACCGATGTAGGAAAAAGAGTAAAATTCCTTCTAATGACTTAGGGGTGTCTTCACACTTGTGTGATGGTGAAGACACAACGTCCATGCTTCCCAAAGCTGGTTTAAGTCAAAGAGATTCGTTGGTTGTTTAGAAGCTCTCACATGATCCAGATGGCCGGATGAGCATGAGCTTGATCCTTGGATGTCTTCTTCATACTTCACGGTTAGTCGGCTTCTGGAGATGGTCAGACGTGGACTCCAATTAGGCATAGGGTCTGGCGGTATAGAGAATCCTATTGAAACTCAATCCCTTGTAAATGTGCGCTCTCGTCCTTCTTTTGTACGGGCCAGGGCTTGTGGCCCATCATCCCTTCCCTTTTCTAGAAATTTCTTCCTCAAAACTAGCCCACCCCCTATATAGAAATGAAACAACCTAGCAGGAAACTTCTTTTTCAAGGCTTGATCTGGATAGGGAGCTGAATATTGGAGAGATTCTCAATCTAATCTTCAGCTGAATAAGGGATAGAAGAAGAGGTTTAGTGCTAAGAAACCCAAAAATATGCTCGATCTAGTTTCCAACAATGGAGTAAAGGTGGATTGATGTTGTGAACCACAAGATTTGTGAAAGCTTCTTGATAAAACCAGAAATTCAACACCAAGCTAGGATTCTAGGGGTCAAGGGTTTTGTCCCGAATAACTCAATAATAAGAAAGAAGAAAAAACTCTTCCGCATTTTATTTCTAGTTCAGATCTAATCCTCATTACAGTCTGGTTATGTCCCTTGTATATGAAGAGCCTTAAGTCTGAAGTTTACTTATTACACAAATGGCCCAAAGAACCAACATATACCTAAGTTGGACTCCCAAAGAAAGTATTAAATACTTAGGGAAATAAATAGAAAGAAAATGAAGACTTATTAGTTGAATATCTTCATAAGAGATATGGTCTTCCCTTCCTTGCCTTCCTAACTTGGCATGGATTATTTCCAAGCTGGATAACAAGTGGAATAAAGTGTAAATATACTAGATCTTCTTGCCTCAATACAACCCCTCTGGTAAACCTTATCGGACAAACCGATGTAGGAAAAAGAGTAAAATTCCTTCTAATGACTTAGGGGTGTCTTCACACTTGTGTGATGGTGAAGACACAATGTCCATGCTTCCTAAAGCTGGTTCAAGTCAAAGAGATTCGAAGGGTGTTTACAAGCTCTCACATGGTCTAGATGGCCGGGTGAGCACGAGCTTGATCCTTGGATGTCTTCTTCATACTTCACGGTTAGTCGGCTTCTGGAGATGGTCAGACGTGGACTCCAATTAGGCATAGGGTCTGGCTGCATAGAGAATCCTATTGAAACTCAATCCCTTGTAAATGTGCGCTCTCGTCCTTCTTTTGTACGGGCCAGGGCTTGTGGCCCATCATCCCTTCTCTTTTCTAGAAATTTCTTCCTCAAAACTAGCCCACCCCCTATTTAGAAACGAAACAACCTAGCAGGAAACTTCTTTTTCAAGGCTTGATCTGGATATGGAGCTGAATATTGGAGAGATTCTCAATCTAATCTTCAGCTGAATAAGGGATAGAAGAGGAGGTTTAGTGCTAAGAAACCAAAAAAAGATGCTCGATCTAGTTTCCAACAATGGAGTAAAGGTGGATTGATGTTGTGAACCACAAGATTTGTGAAAGCTTCATGATACAACCAGAAATTCAACACCAAGCTAGGATTCTTGGTGTCAAGGGTTTTGTCACGAATAACTCAATAACAAGAAAGAAGAAAAAACTCTTCTGTATTATATTTCTAGTTCACATCTAATCCTCATTACAGTCTGGTTATGTCCCATATATATGAAGAGCCTTAAGTCTGAAGTTTACTTGTTACACATATGGCCCAAATAACCAACATATACCTAAGGTGGACTCCCAAAGAAAGTATTAAATACTTAGGGAAATAAATAGAAAGAAAATGAAGACTTATTAGTTGAATGTTTTTATAAGGGATAGGGTCTTCCCTTCCTTGCCTTCCTAACTTGGCATGGATTATTTCCAAGCTAGATAACAAGTGGAATAAAGTGTAAATATACTAGATCTTCTTGCCTCAATACAACCCCTCTGGTAAACCTTATCGGACAAACCGATGTAGGAAAAAGAGTAAAATTCCTTCTAATGACTTAGGGGTGTCTTCACACTTGTGTGATGGTGAAGACACAACGTCCATGCTTCCTAAAGCTGGTTTAAGTCAAAGAGATTCGTTGGTTGTTTAGAAGCTCTCACATGATCCAGATGGCCGGGTGAGCATGAGCTTGATCCTTGGATGTCTTCTTCATACTTCACGGTTAGTCGGCTTCTGGAGATGGTCAGACGTGGACTCCAATTAGGCATAGGGTCTGGCTGTATAGAGAATCCTATTGAAACTCAATCCCTTGTAAATGTGCGCTCTCGTCCTTCCCTTTTCTAGAAATTTCTTCCTCAAAACTAGCCCACCCCCTATATAGAAATGAAACAACCTAGCAGGAAACTTCTTTTTCAAGGCTTGATCTGGATAGGGAGCTGAATGTTGGAGAGATTCTCAATCTAATCTTCAGCTGAATAAGGGATAGAAGAAGAAGTTTAGTGCTAAGAAACCCAAAAATATGCTCGATCTAGTTTCCAACAATGGAGTAAAGGTGGATTGATGTTGTGAACCACAAGATTTGTGAAAGCTTCTTGATAAAACCAGAAATTCAACACCAAGCTAGGATTCTAGGGGTCAAGGGTTTTGTCCCGAATAACTCAATAAGAAAAAAGAAGAAAGAACTCTTCCGCATTTTATTTCTAGTTCAGATCTAATCCTCATTACAGTCTGGTTATGTCCCTTATATATGAAGAGCCTTAAGTCTGAAGTTTACTTATTACACAAATGGCCCAAAGAACAAACATATACCTAAGTTGGACTCCCAAAGAAAGTATTATATATTTAGGGAAATAAATAGAAAGAAAATGAAGACTTATTAGCTGAATGTCTTCATAAGGGATAGGGTCTTCCCTTCCTTGCTTTCCTAACTTGGCATGGATTATTTCCAAGCTGGATAACAAGTGGAATAAAGTGTAAATATACTAGATCTTCTTGCCTCAATACAACCCCTCTGGTAAACCTTATCGGACAAACCGATGTAGGAAAAAGAGTAAAATTCCTTCTAATGACTTAGGGGTGTCTTCACACTTGTGTGATGGTGAAGACACAACGTCCATGCTTCCCAAAGCTGGTTTAAGTCAAAGAGATTCGTTGGTTGTTTAGAAGCTCTCACATGATCCAGATGGCCGGGTGAGCATGAGCTTGATCCTTGGATGTCTTCTTCATACTTCACGGTTAGTCGGCTTCTGGAGATGGTCAGACGTGGACTCCAATTAGGCATAGGGTCTGGCTGCATAGAGAATCCTATTGAAACTCAATCCCTTGTAAATGTGCGCTCTCGTCCTTCTTTTGTACGGGCCAGGGCTTGTGGCCCATCATCCCTTCTCTTTTCTAGAAATTTCTTCCTCAAAACTAGCCCACCCCCTATTTAGAAACGAAACAACCTAGCAGGAAACTTCTTTTTCAAGGCTTGATCTGGATATGGAGCTGAATATTGGAGAGATTCTCAATCTAATCTTCAGCTGAATAAGGGATAGAAGAGGAGGTTTAGTGCTAAGAAACCAAAAAAAGATGCTCGATCTAGTTTCCAACAATGGAGTAAAGGTGGATTGATGTTGTGAACCACAAGATTTGTGAAAGCTTCATGATACAACCAGAAATTCAACACCAAGCTAGGATTCTTGGTGTCAAGGGTTTTGTCACGAATAACTCAATAACAAGAAAGAAGAAAAAACTCTTCTGTATTATATTTCTAGTTCACATCTAATCCTCATTACAGTCTGGTTATGTCCCATATATATGAAGAGCCTTAAGTCTGAAGTTTACTTGTTACACATATG
Organism: Cardamine chenopodiifolia; assembly: GCA_963922655.1. Lineage (NCBI taxonomy): Eukaryota > Viridiplantae > Streptophyta > Magnoliopsida > Brassicales > Brassicaceae > Cardamine > Cardamine chenopodiifolia. The sequence goes on along the minus strand of OZ000486.1, from coordinate 6,506,260 downwards.
GCCCAAATAACCAACATATACCTAAGGTGGACTCCCAAAGAAAGTATTAAATACTTAGGGAAATAAATAGAAAGAAAATGAAGACTTATTAGTTGAATGTTTTTATAAGGGATAGGGTCTTCCCTTCCTTGCCTTCCTAACTTGGCATGGATTATTTCCAAGCTAGATAACAAGTGGAATAAAGTGTAAATATACTAGATCTTCTTGCCTCAATACAACCCCTCTGGTAAACCTTATCGGACAAACCGATGTAGGAAAAAGAGTAAAATTCCTTCTAATGACTTAGGGGTGTCTTCACACTTGTGTGATGGTGAAGACACAACGTCCATGCTTCCTAAAGCTGGTTTAAGTCAAAGAGATTCGTTGGTTGTTTAGAAGCTCTCACATGATCCAGATGGCCGGGTGAGCATGAGCTTGATCCTTGGATGTCTTCTTCATACTTCACGGTTAGTCGGCTTCTGGAGATGGTCAGACGTGGACTCCAATTAGGCATAGGGTCTGGCTGTATAGAGAATCCTATTGAAACTCAATCCCTTGTAAATGTGCGCTCTCGTCCTTCCCTTTTCTAGAAATTTCTTCCTCAAAACTAGCCCACCCGCTATATAGAAATGAAACAACCTAGCAGGAAACTTCTTTTTCAAGGCTTGATCTGGATAGGGAGCTGAATGTTGGAGAGATTCTCAATCTAATCTTCAGCTGAATAAGGGATAGAAGAAGAAGTTTAGTGCTAAGAAACCCAAAAATATGCTCGATCTAGTTTCCAACAATGGAGTAAAGGTGGATTGATGTTGTGAACCACAAGATTTGTGAAAGCTTCTTGATAAAACCAGAAATTCAACACCAAGCTAGGATTCTAGGGGTCAAGGGTTTTGTCCCGAATAACTCAATAAGAAAAAAGAAGAAAGAACTCTTCCGCATTTTATTTCTAGTTCAGATCTAATCCTCATTACAGTCTGGTTATGTCCCTTATATATGAAGAGCCTTAAGTCTGAAGTTTACTTATTACACAAATGGCCCAAAGAACAAACATATACCTAAGTTGGACTCCCAAAGAAAGTATTATATATTTAGGGAAATAAATAGAAAGAAAATGAAGACTTATTAGCTGAATGTCTTCATAAGGGATAGGGTCTTCCCTTCCTTGCTTTCCTAACTTGGCATGGATTATTTCCAAGCTGGATAACAAGTGGAATAAAGTGTAAATATACTAGATCTTCTTGCCTCAATACAACCCCTCTGGTAAACCTTATCGGACAAACCGATGTAGGAAAAAGAGTAAAATTCCTTCTAATGACTTAGGGGTGTCTTCACACTTGTGTGATGGTGAAGACACAACGTCCATGCTTCCCAAAGCTGGTTTAAGTCAAAGAGATTCGTTGGTTGTTTAGAAGCTCTCACATGATCCAGATGGCCGGGTGAGCATGAGCTTGATCCGTGGATGTCTTCTTCATACTTCACGGTTAGTCGGCTTCTGGAGATGGTCAGACGTGGACTCCAATTAGGCATAGGGTCTGGCTGTATAGAGAATCCTATTGAAACTCAATCCCTTTTAAATGTGCGCTCTCGTCCTTCTTTTGTACGGGCCAGGGCTTGTGGCCCATCATCCCTTCCCTTTTCTAGAAATTTCTTCCTCAAAACTAGCCCACCCCCTATATAGAAACGAAACAACCTAGCAGGAAACTTCTTTTTCAAGGCTTGATCTGGATAGGGAGCTGAATATTGGAGAGATTCTCAATCTAATCTTCAGCTGAATAAGGGATAGAAGAAGAGGTTTAGTGCTAAGAAACCCAAAAATATGCTCGATCTAGTTTCCAACAATGGAGTAAAGGTGGATTGATGTTGTGAACCACAAGATTTGTGAAAGCTTCTTGATAAAACCAGAAATTCAACACCAAGCTAGGATTCTAGGGGTCAAGGGTTTTGTCCCGAATAACTCAATAATAAGAAAGAAGAAAAAACTCTTCCGCATTTTATTTCTAGTTCAGATCTAATCCTCATTACAGTCTGGTTATGTCCCTTGTATATGAAGAGCCTTAAGTCTGAAGTTTACTTATTACACAAATGGCCCAAAGAACCAACATATACCTAAGTTGGACTCCCAAAGAAAGTATTAAATACTTAGGGAAATAAATAGAAAGAAAATGAAGACTTATTAGTTGAATGTCTTCATAAGGGATATGGTCGTCCCTTCCTTGCCTTCCTAACTTGGCATGGATTATTTCCAAACTGGATAACAAGTGGAATAAAGTGTAAATATACTAGATCTTCTTGCCTCATTACAACCCCTCTGGTAAACCTTATCGGACAAACCGATATAGGAAAAAGAGTAAAATTCCTTCTAATGACTTAGGGGTGCCTTCACACTTGTGTGATGGTGAAGACACAACGTCCATGCTTCCCAAAGCTGGTTTAAGTCAAAGAGATTCGTTGGTTGTTTAGAAGCTCTCACATGATCCAGATGGCCGGGTGAGCATGAGCTTGATCCTTGGATGTCTTCTTCATACTTCACGGTTAGTCGGCTTCTGGAGATGGTCAGACGTGGACTCCAATTAGGCATAGGGTCTGGCTGTATAGAGAATCCTATTGAAACTCAATCCCTTGTAAATGTGCGCTCTCGTCCTTCTTTTGTACGGGCCAGGGCTTGTGGCCCATCATCCCTTCCCTTTTCTAGAAATTTCTTCCTCAAAACTAGCCCACCCCCTATATAGAAACGAAACAACCTAGCAGGAAACTTCTTTTTCAAGGCTTGATCTGGATAGGGAGCTGAATATTGGAGAGATTCTCAATCTAATCTTCAGCTGAATAAGGGATAGAAGAAGAGGTTTAGTGCTAAGAAACCAAAAAAAGATGCTCGATCTAGTTTCCAACAATGGAGTAAAGGTGGATTGATGTTGTGAAACACAAGATTTGTGAAAACTTCTTGATACAACCAGAAATTCAACACCAAACTAGGATTCTAGGTGTCAAGGGTTTTGTCCCGAATAACTCAATAACAAGAAAGAAGAAAAAACTCTTCCGCATTTTATTTCTAGTTCAGATATAATCCTCATTACATTCTGGTTATGTCCCTTGTATATGAAGAGCCTTAAGCCTGAAGTTTACTTATTACACAAATGGCCCAAAGAACCAACATATACCTAAGTTGGACTCCCAAAGAAAGTATTAAATACTTAGGGAAATAAATAGAAAGAAAATGAAGACTTATTAACTGAATGTTTCATAAGGGATATGGTCTTCCCTTCCTTGCTTTCCTAACTTGGCATGGATTATTTCCAAGCTGGATAACAAGTGGAATAAAGTGTAAATATACTAGATCTTCTTGCCTCAATACAACCCCTCTGGTAAACCTTATCGGACAAACCGATGTAGGAAAAAGAGTAAAATTCCTTCTAATGACTTAGGGGTGTCTTCACACTTGTGTGATGGTGAAGACACAATGTCCATGCTTCCTAAAGCTGGTTCAAGTCAAAGAGATTCGAAGGGTGTTTACAAGCTCTCACATGGTCTAGATGGCCGGGTGAGCACGAGCTTGATCCTTGGATGTCTTCTTCATACTTCACGGTTAGTCGGCTTCTGGAGATGGTCAGACGTGGACTCCAATTAGGCATAGGGTCTGGCTGCATAGAGAATCCTATTGAAACTCAATCCCTTGTAAATGTGCGCTCTCGTCCTTCTTTTGTACGGGCCAGGGCTTGTGGCCCATCATCCCTTCTCTTTTCTAGAAATTTCTTCCTCAAAACTAGCCCACCCCCTATTTAGAAACGAAACAACCTAGCAGGAAACTTCTTTTTCAAGGCTTGATCTGGATATGGAGCTGAATATTGGAGAGATTCTCAATCTAATCTTCAGCTGAATAAGGGATAGAAGAGGAGGTTTAGTGCTAAGAAACCAAAAAAAGATGCTCGATCTAGTTTCCAACAATGGAGTAAAGGTGGATTGATGTTGTGAACCACAAGATTTGTGAAAGCTTCATGATACAACCAGAAATTCAACACCAAGCTAGGATTCTTGGTGTCAAGGGTTTTGTCACGAATAACTCAATAACAAGAAAGAAGAAAAAACTCTTCTGTATTATATTTCTAGTTCACATCTAATCCTCATTACAGTCTGGTTATGTCCCATATATATGAAGAGCCTTAAGTCTGAAGTTTACTTGTTACACATATGGCCCAAATAACCAACATATACCTAAGGTGGACTCCCAAAGAAAGTATTAAATACTTAGGGAAATAAATAGAAAGAAAATGAAGACTTATTAGTTGAATGTTTTTATAAGGGATAGGGTCTTCCCTTCCTTGCCTTCCTAACTTGGCATGGATTATTTCCAAGCTAGATAACAAGTGGAATAAAGTGTAAATATACTAGATCTTCTTGCCTCAATACAACCCCTCTGGTAAACCTTATCGGACAAACCGATGTAGGAAAAAGAGTAAAATTCCTTCTAATGACTTAGGGGTGTCTTCACACTTGTGTGATGGTGAAGACACAACGTCCATGCTTCCCAAAGCTGGTTTAAGTCAAAGAGATTCGTTGGTTGTTTAGAAGCTCTCACATGATCCAGATGGCCGGGTGAGCATGAGCTTGATCCTTGGATGTCTTCTTCATACTTCACGGTTAGTCGGCTTCTGGAGATGGTCAGACGTGGACTCCAATTAGGCATAGGGTCTGGCTGTATAGAGAATCCTATTGAAACTCAATCCCTTGTAAATGTGCGCTCTCGTCCTTCCCTTTTCTAGAAATTTCTTCCTCAAAACTAGCCCACCCCCTATATAGAAATGAAACAACCTAGCAGGAAACTTCTTTTTCAAGGCTTGATCTGGATAGGGAGCTGAATGTTGGAGAGATTCTCAATCTAATCTTCAGCTGAATAAGGGATAGAAGAAGAAGTTTAGTGCTAAGAAACCCAAAAATATGCTCGATCTAGTTTCCAACAATGGAGTAAAGGTGGATTGATGTTGTGAACCACAAGATTTGTGAAAGCTTCTTGATAAAACCAGAAATTCAACACCAAGCTAGGATTCTAGGGGTCAAGGGTTTTGTCCCGAATAACTCAATAAGAAAAAAGAAGAAAGAACTCTTCCGCATTTTATTTCTAGTTCAGATCTAATCCTCATTACAGTCTGGTTATGTCCCTTATATATGAAGAGCCTTAAGTCTGAAGTTTACTTATTACACAAATGGCCCAAAGAACAAACATATACCTAAGTTGGACTCCCAAAGAAAGTATTATATATTTAGGGAAATAAATAGAAAGAAAATGAAGACTTATTAGCTGAATGTCTTCATAAGGGATAGGGTCTTCCCTTCCTTGCTTTCCTAACTTGGCATGGATTATTTCCAAGCTGGATAACAAGTGGAATAAAGTGTAAATATACTAGATCTTCTTGCCTCAATACAACCCCTCTGGTAAACCTTATCGGACAAACCGATGTAGGAAAAAGAGTAAAATTCCTTCTAATGACTTAGGGGTGTCTTCACACTTGTGTGATGGTGAAGACACAACGTCCATGCTTCCCAACGCTGGTTTAAGTCAAAGAGATTCGTTGGTTGTTTAGAAGCTCTCACATGATCCAGATGGCCGGGTGAGCATGAGCTTGATCCTTGGATGTCTTCTTCATACTTCACGGTTAGTCGGCTTCTGGAGATGGTCAGACGTGGACTCCAATTAGGCATAGGGTCTGGCTGTATAGAGAATCCTATTGAAACTCAATCCCTTTTAAATGTGCGCTCTCGTCCTTCTTTTGTACGGGCCAGGGCTTGTGGCCCATCATCCCTTCCCTTTTCTAGAAATTTCTTCCTCAAAACTAGCCCACCCCCTATATAGAAACGAAACAACCTAGCAGGAAACTTCTTTTTCAAGGCTTGATCTGGATAGGGAGCTGAATATTGGAGAGATTCTCAATCTAATCTTCAGCTGAATAAGGGATAGAAGAAGAGGTTTAGTGCTAAGAAACCCAAAAATATGCTCGATCTAGTTTCCAACAATGGAGTAAAGGTGGATTGATGTTGTGAACCACAAGATTTGTGAAAGCTTCTTGATAAAACCAGAAATTCAACACCAAGCTAGGATTCTAGGGGTCAAGGGTTTTGTCCCGAATAACTCAATAATAAGAAAGAAGAAAAAACTCTTCCGCATTTTATTTCTAGTTCAGATCTAATCCTCATTACAGTCTGGTTATGTCCCTTGTATATGAAGAGCCTTAAGTCTGAAGTTTACTTATTACACAAATGGCCCAAAGAACCAACATATACCTAAGTTGGACTCCCAAAGAAAGTATTAAATACTTAGGGAAATAAATAGAAAGAAAATGAAGACTTATTAGTTGAATGTCTTCATAAGGGATATGGTCGTCCCTTCCTTGCCTTCCTAACTTGGCATGGATTATTTCCAAACTGGATAACAAGTGGAATAAAGTGTAAATATACTAGATCTTCTTGCCTCATTACAACCCCTCTGGTAAACCTTATCGGACAAACCGATATAGGAAAAAGAGTAAAATTCCTTCTAATGACTTAGGGGTGCCTTCACACTTGTGTGATGGTGAAGACACAACGTCCATGCTTCCCAAAGCTGGTTTAAGTCAAAGAGATTCGTTGGTTGTTTAGAAGCTCTCACATGATCCAGATGGCCGGGTGAGCATGAGCTTGATCCTTGGATGTCTTCTTCATACTTCACGGTTAGTCGGCTTCTGGAGATGGTCAGACGTGGACTCCAATTAGGCATAGGGTCTGGCTGTATAGAGAATCCTATTGAAACTCAATCCCTTGTAAATGTGCGCTCTCGTCCTTCTTTTGTACGGGCCAGGGCTTGTGGCCCATCATCCCTTCCCTTTTCTAGAAATTTCTTCCTCAAAACTAGCCCACCCCCTATATAGAAACGAAACAACCTAGCAGGAAACTTCTTTTTCAAGGCTTGATCTGGATAGGGAGCTGAATATTGGAGAGATTCTCAATCTAATCTTCAGCTGAATAAGGGATAGAAGAAGAGGTTTAGTGCTAAGAAACCAAAAAAAGATGCTCGATCTAGTTTCCAACAATGGAGTAAAGGTGGATTGATGTTGTGAAACACAAGATTTGTGAAAACTTCTTGATACAACCAGAAATTCAACACCAAACTAGGATTCTAGGTGTCAAGGGTTTTGTCCCGAATAACTCAATAACAAGAAAGAAGAAAAAACTCTTCCGCATTTTATTTCTAGTTCAGATATAATCCTCATTACATTCTGGTTATGTCCCTTGTATATGAAGAGCCTTAAGCCTGAAGTTTACTTATTACACAAATGGCCCAAAGAACCAACATATACCTAAGTTGGACTCCCAAAGAAAGTATTAAATACTTAGGGAAATAAATAGAAAGAAAATGAAGACTTATTAACTGAATGTTTCATAAGGGATATGGTCTTCCCTTCCTTGCTTTCCTAACTTGGCATGGATTATTTCCAAGCTGGATAACAAGTGGAATAAAGTGTAAATATACTAGATCTTCTTGCCTCAATACAACCCCTCTGGTAAACCTTATCGGACAAACCGATGTAGGAAAAAGAGTAAAATTCCTTCTAATGACTTAGGGGTGTCTTCACACTTGTGTGATGGTGAAGACACAATGTCCATGCTTCCCAAAGCTGGTTCAAGTCAAAGAGATTCGAAGGTTGTTTAGAAGCAATCACATGATCCAGATGGCCGGGTGAGCACGAGCTTGATCCTTGGATGTCTTCTACATACTTCACGGTTAGTCGGCTTCTGGAGATGGTCAGACATGGACTCCAATTAGGCATAGGGTCTGGCTGTATAGAGAATCCTATTGAAACTCAATCCCTTGTAAATGTGCGCTCTCGTCCTTCTTTTGTACGGGCCAGGGCTTGTGGCCCATCATCCCTTCCCTTTTCTAGAAATTTCTTCCTCAAAACTAGCCCAACCCCAATATAGAAACGAAACAACCTAGCAGGAAACTTCTTTTTCAAGGCTTGATCTGGATATGGAGCTGAATATTGGAGAGATTCTCAATCTAATCTTCAGCTGAATAAGGGATAGAAGAGGAGGTTTAGTGCTAAGAAACCAAAAAAAGATGCTCGATCTAGTTTCCAACAACGGAGTAAAGGTGGATTGATGTTGTGAACCATAAGATTTGTGAAAGCTTCTTGATACAACCAGAAATTCAACACCAAACTAGGATTCTAGGTGTCAAGGGTTTTGTCCCGAATAACTCAATAACAAGAAAGAAGAAAAAACTCTTCCGCATTTTATTTCTAGTTCAGATATAATCCTCATTACATTCTGGTTATGTCCCTTGTATATGAAGAGCCTTAAGTCTGAAGTTTACTTATTATTCAAATGGCCCAAATATCCAACATATACCTAAGTTGGACTCCCAAAGAAAGTATTAAATACTCAGAGAAATAAATAGAAAGAAAATGAAGACTTATTAGCTGAATGTCTTCATAAGGGATATGGTCTTCCCTTCCTTGCCTTCGTAACTTGGCATGGATTATTTCCAAGCTGGATAACAAGTGGAATAAAGTGTAAATATACTAGATCTTCTTGCCTCAATACAAGCCTTCTGGTAAACCTTATCGGACAAACAGATGTAGGAAAAAGAGTAAAATTATTTCTAATGACTTATGGGTGTCTTCACACTTGTGTGATGGTGAAGACACAATGTCCATGCTTCCCAAAGCTGGTTCAAGGCAAAGAGATTCGAAGGTCGTTTAGAAGCTCTCACATGATCCAGATGGCCGGGTTAGCACGAGCTTGATCCTTGGATGTCTTTTTCATACTTCACGGTTAGTCAGCTTCTAGAGATGGTCAGACGTGGACTCCAATTAGGCTTAGGGTCTGGCTGTATAGAGAATCCTATTGAGATCCAATCCCTTGTAAATGTGCGCTCTCGTCTTTCTTTTGTACGGGCCAGGGCTTGTGGCCCATCATCCCTTCCCTTTTCTAGAATTTTCTTCCTCAAAACTAGCCCACCCCCTATATAGAAACGAAACAACCTAGCAGGAAGCTTCTTCTTCAAGGCTTGATCTAGATATGGGGCTGAATATTGGAGAGATTCTCAATCTAATCTTCAGCTGAATAAGGGATAGAAAAGGAGGTTTACTGCTAAGAAACCAAAAAAATATGCTCGATCTAGTTTCCAGCAATGGAGTAAAGGTGGATTGATGTTGTGAACCACAGGATTTGTGAAAGCTCTTTAATACAACCAGAAATTCAACACCAAGCTAGGATTCTAGGTGTCAAGGGTTTTGTCACGATTAACTCAATAACAAGAAAGAAGAAAAAACTCTTCCATATTATATTTCTAGTTCAGATCTAATCCTCATTACAGTCTGGTTATGTCCCTTATATATGGAGAGCCTTAAGTCTGAAGTTTACTTATTACACAAATGGCCTAAAGAACCAACATATACCTAAGTTGGACTCCCAAAGAAAGTATTAAATACTTAGGGAAATAAATAGAAAGAAAATGAAGACTTATTAGCTGAATGTCTTCATAAGGGATAGGGTCTTCCCTTCCTTACTTTCCTAACTTGGCTTGGATTATTTCCAAGCTGAATAACAAGTGGAATAAAATGTAAATATACTAGATCTTCTTGCCTCAATACAACCCCTCTGGTAAACCTTATCGGACAAACCGATCTAGGAAAAAGAGTAAAATTCCTTCTAATGACTCAGGGGTGTCTTCACACTTGTGTGATGGTGAAGACACAATGTCCATGCTTCCCAAAGCTGGTTCAAGTCAAAGAGATTTGAAGGTTGTTTAGAAGCAATCACATGATCCAGATGGCCGGGTGAGCACGAGCTTGATCCTTGGATGTCTTCTTCATACTTCACGGTTAGTCGGCTTCTGGAGATGGTCAGACGTGGACTCCAATTAGGCTTAGGGTCTTGCTGTATAGAGAATCTTATTGAGACCCAATCCCTTGTAAATGTGCGCTCTCGTCCTTCTTTTGTACGGGCCAGGGCTTGTGGCCCATCATCCCTTCCCTTTTCTAGAATTTTCTTCCTCAAAACTAGCCCACCCCCTATATAGAAACGAAACAACCTAGCAGGAAGCTTCTTCTTCAAGGCTTGATCTAGATATGGAGCTGAATATTGGAGAGATTCTCAATCTAATCTTCAGCTGAATAAGGGATAGAAAGGGAGGTTTAGTGCTAAGAAACCAAAAAAATATGCTCGATCTAGTTTCCAACAATGGAGTAAAGGTGGATTGATGTTGTGAACCACAGGATTTGTGAAAGCTTTTTAATACAACCAGAAATTCAACACCAAGCTAGGATTCTAGGTGTCAAGGGTTTTGTCACGATTAACTCAATAACAAGAAAGAAGAAAAAACTCTTCCGTATTATATTTCTAGTTCAGATCTAATCCTCATTACAGTCTGGTTATGTCCCTTATATATGGAGAGCCTTAAGTCTGAAGTTTACTTATTACACAAATGGCCCAAATAACCAACAAATACCTAAGTTGGACTCCCAAAGAAAGTATTAAATACTTAGGGAAATAAATAGAAACAAAATGAAGACTTATTAGCTGAATGTCTTCATAGGGGATAGGGTCTTCACTTCCTTGCTTTCCTAAATTGGCATGGATTATTTCCAAGCTGAATAACAAGTGGAATAAAGTGTAAATATACTAGATCTTCTTGCCTTAATACAAGCCCTCTGGTAAACCTTATCGGACAAACCGATGTAGGAAAAAGAGTAAAATTCCTTCTAATGACTTAGGGGTGTCTTCACACTTGTGTGATGGGGAAGACACTATGTCCATGCTTCCCAAAGCTAGTTCAGGGCAAAGATATCCGAAGGTTGTTTAGAAGCTCTCACATGATCCAGATGGCCGGGTGAGCACGAGCTTGATCCTTGGATGGCTTCTTCATACTTCACGGTTAGTCGGCTTCTAGAGATGGTCAAACGTGGACTCCAATTAGGCTTAGGGTCTGGCTTTATAGAGAATCCTATTGAGACCCAATCCCTTGTTAATGTGCGCTCTCGTCCTTCTTTTGAACGGGCAGGGCTTGTGGCCCATCATCCATTCCCTTTTCTAGAATTTTCATCCTCAAAACTAGCCCACCCCCTATATAGAAACGAAACAACCTAGCAGGAAGCTTCTTCTTCAAGGCTTGATCTGGATATGGAGCTGAATATTGGAGAGATTCTCAATCTAAAATCTTCAGCTGAAGAAGGGATAGAAGAGGAGGTTTAATGCGAAGAAACCAAAAAAATATGTTCGATCTAGTTCCCAACAATGGAGTAAAGGTTGATTGATGTTGTGAACCAGAAGATTTGTGAAAGCTTCTTGATACAACCATAAATTCAACACCAAGCTAGGATTCTAGGTGTCAAGGGTTTTGTCCCGAATTACTCAATAACAAGAAAGAAGAAAAAACTCTTCCGTATTATATTTCTAGTTCAGATCTAATCCTCATTACAGTCTGGTTATGTCCCTTATATCTGGAGATCCTTAAGTCTAAAGTTTAGTTATTACACAAATAGCCCAAAGAACCAACATATACCTAAGTTGGAATCCCAAAGAAAGTATTAAATAGTTAGGGAAATAAATAGAAAGAAAATGAAGACTTATTAGCTGAATGTCTTCATAAGGGATATGGTCTTCCTTTCCTTGCTTTCCTAACTTGGCATGGATTATTTCCAAGCTGAATAACAAGTGGAATAAAGTGTAGATATACTAGATCTTCTTGCCTCAATACAACCCCTCTGGTAAACCTTATCGGACAAACCGATGTAGGAAAAAGAGTAAAATTCCTTCTAATGACTTAGGGGTGTCTTCACACTTGTGTGATGGTGAAGACACAATGTCCATGCTTCCCAAATCTTGTTCAAGTCAAAGAGATTCGAAGGTTGTTTAGAAGCTCTCACATGATCCAGATGGCCGGGTGAGCACGAGCTTGATCCTTGGATGTCTTCTTCATACTTCATGGTTAGTCAGCTTCTAGAGATGGTCAGACGTGGACTCCAACTAGGCTTAGGGTCTGGCTGTAAAGAGAATCCTATTGAGACCCAATCCCTTGTAAATGTGCACTCCCGTCCTTCTTTTGTACGGGCCAGGGCTTGTGGCCCATCATCCGTTTCCTTTTCTAGAATTTTCTTCCTCAAAACTAGCCCACCCCCTATATAGAAACGAAACAACCTAGCAGGAAGCTTCTTCTTCAAGGCTTGATCTGGATATGGAGCTGAAAATTGGAGAGATTCTCAATCTAATCTTCAGCTGAATAAGGGATAGATGCGGAGGTTTAGTGCTAAGAAACCAAAAAAATATGCTCGATCTAGTTTCCAACTATGGAGTAAAGGTTGATTGATGTTGTGAACCAGAAGATTTGTGAAAGCTTCTTGATACAACCAGAAATTCAACACCAAGCTAGGATAATAGGTGTCAAGGGTTTTGTCCCGAATAACTCAATAACAAGAAAGAAGAAAAAACTCTTCCGTATTATATTTCTAGTTCAGATCTAATCCTCATTACAGTCTGGTTATGTCCCTTATATATGAAGAGCCTTAAGTCTGAAGTTTACTTATTACACAAATAGCCCAAAGAACCAACATATACCTAAGTTGGACTCCCAAAGAAAGTATTAAATAGTTAGGGAAATAAATAGAAAGAAAATGAAGACTTATTAGCTGAATGTCTTCATAAGGGATAGAGTCTTCCTTTCCTTGCTTTCCTAACTTGGCATGGATTTTTTCCAAGCTGAATAACAAGTGGAATAAAGTGTAGATATACTAGATCTTCTTGCCTCAATACAACCCCTCTGGTAAACCTTATCGGACAAACCGATGTAGGAAAAAGAGTAAAATTCCTTCTAATGACTTAGGGGTGTCTTCACACTTGTGTGATGGTGAAGACACAATGTCCATGCTTCCCAAATCTGGTTCAAGTCAAAGAGATTCGAAGGTTGTTTAGAAGCTCTCACATGATCTAGATGGCCGGGTGAGCACGAGCTTGATCCTTGGATATCTTCTTCATACTTCACGGTTAGTCGGCTTCTGGAGATGGTCTGACGTGGACTCCGATTACTCTTAGGGTCTGGCTGTATAGAGAATCCTATTTAGGCCCAATCCCTTGTAAATATGCGCTTTCGTCCTTCTTTTGTACGGGCCAGGGCTTGTTGCCCATCATCCTTTCCCTTTTCTAGAATTTTCTTCCTCAAAACTATCCCACCCCCTATATAGAAACGAAACAACCTAGCAGGAAACTTCTTCTTCAAGGCTTGATCTGGATATGGAGCTGAATATTGGAGAGATTCTCAATCTAATCTTCAGCTCAATAAGGGATAGAAGAGGAGGTTTAGTGCTAAGAAACCAAAAAAATATGCTCGATCTAGTTTCCAACAATGGAGTAAAGGTGGATTGATGTTGTGAAGCACAAGATTTGTGAAAGCTTCTTGATACAACCAGAAATTCAACACCAAGCTAGGATTCTAGGTGTCAAGGGTTTTGTCCCGAATAACTCAATAACAAGAAAGAAGAAAAAACTCTTCCATATTATATTTCTAGTTCAGATCTAATCCTCATTACAGTCTGGTTATGTCCCTTATATATGAAGATCCTTAAGTCTGAAGTTTAGTTATTACACAAATAGCCCAAAGAACAAACATATACCTAAGTTGGACTCCCAAAGAAAGTATTAAATAGTTAGGGAAATAAATAGAAAGAAAATGAAGACTTATTAGCTGAATGTCTTCATAAGGGATAGGGTCTTCCCTTCCTTGCTTTCCTAACTTGGCATGGATTATTTCCAAGCTGAATAACAAGTGGAATAAAGTTTAGATATACTATATCTTCTTGCCTCAATACAACCCCTCTGGTAAACCTTATGGGACAAACCGATGTAGGAAAAAAAGTAAAATTCCTTCTAATGACTTAGGAGTGTCTTCGCACTTGTGTGATGGTGAAGACACAATGTCCATGCTTCCCAAAGCTGGTTCAAGGCAAAGATATTCGAAGGTTGTTTAGAAGCTCTCACAAAATCCAGATGGTCGGGTGAGCACGAGCTTGATCCTTGGATGTCTTCTTTATACTTCACGGTTAGTCGGCTTCTGGAGATGGTCAGACGTGGACTCCAATTAGGCTTAGGGTCTGGCTGTTTAGAGAATCCTATTGTGACCCAATCCTATGTAAATGTGCGCTCTCGTCCTTCTTTTGTACGGGCCAGGGCTTGTGGCCCATCATCCCTTCCCTTTTCTAGAATTTTCTTCCTCAAAACTAGCCCACCCCATATATAGGATCGAAACAACCTAGTAGGAAACTTCTTTTTCAAGGCTTGATCTGGATATGGAGCTGAAAATTGGAGAGATTCTATATCTAATCTTCAGCTGAATATGGGATAGATGAGGAGGTTTAGTGCTAAGAAACCAAAAAAATATGGAGTAAAGGTTGATTAATGTTGTGAACCAGAAGATTTGTGAAAGCTTCTTGATACAACCATAAATTCAACACCAAGCTAGGATTCTAGGTGTCAAGGGTTTTGTCCCGAATTACTCAATAACAAGAAAGAAGAAAAAACTCTTCCGTATTATATTTCTAGTTCAGATCTAATCCTCATTACAGTCTGGTTATGTCCCTTATATATGAAGATCCTTAAGTCTGAAGTTTAGTTATTACACAAATAGCCCAAAGAACCAACATATACCTAAGTTGGACTCCTAAAGAAAGTATTAAATAGTTAGGGAAATAAATAGAAAGAAAATGAAGACTTATTAGCTCAATGTCTTCATAAGGGATAGGGTCTTCCCTTCCTTGCTTTCCTAACTTGGCATGGATTATTTCCAAGCTGAATAACAAGTGGAATAAAGTGTAGATATACTAGATCTTCTTGCCTCAATACAACCCCTCTGGTAAACCTTATCGGACAAACCGATGTAGGAAAAAGAGTAAAATTCCTTCTAATGACTTAGGGGTGTCTTCACACTTGTGTGATGGTGAAGACACAATGTCCATGCTTCCTAAATCTCGTTCAAGTCAAAGAGATTCGAAGGTTGTTTAGAAGCTCTCACATGATCCAGATGGCCGGGTGAGCACGAGCTTGATCCTTGGATGTCTTCTTCATACTTCACGGTTAGTCGGCTTCTAGAGATGGCAGACGTGGACTCCGATTAGTCTTAGCGTCTGGCTGTATAGAGAATCCTATTGAGACCCAATCCCTTGTAAATATGCGCTCTCGTCCTTCTTTTGTACGGGCCAGGGCTTGTGGCCCATCATCCCTTCCCTTTTCTAGAATTTTCTTCCTCAAAACTAGCCCACCCCCTATATAGAAACGAAACAACCTAGCAAGAAACTTCATCTTCAAGGCTTGATCTGGATATGGAGCTGAATATTGGAGAGATTCTCAATCTAATCTTCAGCTGAATAAGGGATAGAAGAGGAGGTTTATTGCTAAGAAACCCAAAAAATATGCTCGATCTAGTTTCCAACAATGGAGTAAAGGTGGATTGATGTTGTGAACCACAAGATTTGTGAAACCTTCTTGATACAACCAAAAATTCAATACCAAGCTAGGATTTTAGGTGTCAAGGGTTTAGTCCCGAATAACTCAATAACAAGAAAGAAGAAAAAACTCTTCCGCATTATATTTCTAGTTCAGATCTAATCCTCATTACAGTCTGGTTATGTCTCTTATATATGAAGAGCCATAAGTCTGAAGTTGACTTATTACACAAATGGCCCAAAGAACCAACATATACCCAAGTTGGACTCCCAAAGAAAGTATTAAATACTTAGGGAAATAAATAGAAAGAAAATGAAGACTTATTAGATGAATGTCTTCATAAGGGATAGGGTCTTCCCTTCCTTGCTTTCCTAACTTGGCTTGGATTGTTTCCAAGATGAATAACAAGTGGAATAAAGTGTAGATATACTAGATCTTCTTGCCTCAATACAACCCCTCTGGTAAACCTTATCAGACAAACCGATGTAAGAAAAAGAGAAAATTCCTTCTAATGACTTAGAGGTGTCTTCACACTTGTGTGATGGTGAAGACACAATGTCCATGCTTCCTAAATCTCGTTCAAGTCAAAGAGATTCGAAGGTTGTTTAGAAGCTCTCACATGATCCAGATGGCCGGGTGAGCACGAGCTTGATCCTTGGATGTCTTCTTCATACTTCACGGTTAGTCGGCTTCTAAAGATGGTCAGACGTGGACTCCGATTAGTCTTAGCGTCTGGCTGTATAGAGAATCCTATTGGGACCCAATCCCTTGTAAATATGCGCTCTCGTCCTTCTTTTGTACGGGCCAGGGCTTGTGGCCCATCATCCCTTCCCTTTTCTAGAATTTTCTTCCTCAAAACTAGCCCAACCTAGCATGAATCTTCTTCTTCAAGGCTTGATCTGGATATGAAGCTGAATATTGGAGAGATTCGCAATCTAATCTTCAGCTGAATAAGGGATAGAAGAGGATGTTTTGTGCTAAGAAACCAAAAAAATATGCTTGATCTAGTTTCCAACAACGGAGTAAAGGTGGATTGATGTTGTGAACCACAAGATTTGTGAAAGCTTCTTGATACACCCAGAAATTCAACACCAAGCTAGGATTCTAGGTATCAAGGGTTTTGTCCCGAATAACTCAATAACAAGAAAGAAGAAAAAACTCTTCCGTATTATATTTCTAGCTCAGATCTACTCCTCATTACAGTCTGGTTATGTCCCTTATATATGAAGAGCCATAAGTCTGAAGTTTACTTATTACACAAATAGCCCAAAGAACCAACATATACCTAAGTTGGACTCCCAAAGAAAGTATTAAATACTTAGGGAAATAAATAGAAAGAAAATGAAGACTTATTAGCTGAATGTCTTCATAAGGGATAGGGTCTTCCTTTCCTTGCTTTCCTAACTTGGCATGGATTATTTCCAAGCTGAATAACAAGTGGAATAAAGTGTAGATATACTAGATCTTCTTGCCTCAATACAACCCCTCTGGTAAACCTTATCGGACAAACCAATGTAGGAAAAAGAGTAAAATTCTTTTTAATGACTTAGGGGTGTCTTCACACATGTGTGATGGTGAAGACACAATGTCCATGCTTCCCAAAGCTGGTTCAAGTCAAAGAGATTCGAAGGTTGTTTAGAAGCTCTCACATGATCCAGATGGCCGGGTGAGCACGAGCTTGATCCTTGGATGTCTTCTTCATACTTCACGGTTAGTCGGCTTCTGGAGATGGTCAGACGTGGACTCCGATTAGTCTTAGCGTCTGGCTGTATAGAGAATCCTATTGAGACCCAATCCCTTGTAAATATGCGCTCTCGTCCTTCTTTTGTACGGGCCAGGGCTTGTGGCCCATCATCCCTTCCCTTTTCTAGAATTTTCTTCCTCAAAACTAGCCCACCCCCTATATAGAAAAGAAACAACCTAGCAGGAAACTTCGTCTTCAAGGCTGGATCTGGATATGGAGCTGAATATTGGAGAGATTCTCAATCTAATCTTCAGCTGAATAAGGGATAGAAGAGGATGTTTAGTGCTAAGAAACCAAAAAAGTATGCTAGATCTAGTTTCCAACAATGGAGTAAAGGTGGATTGATGTTGTGAACCACAAGATTTGTGAAAGCTTCTTGATACAACCAGAAATTTAACACCAAACTAGGATTCTAGGTGTCAAGGGTTTTGTCCCGAATAACTCAATAACAAGAAAGAAGAAAAAACTCTTCCGCATTTTATTTCTAGTTCAGATCTAATCCTCATTACAGTCTGGTTACGTCTCTTATATATGAAGAGCCAGAAGTCTGAAGTTTACTTATTACACAAATGGCCCAAAGAACCAACATATACCTAAGTTGGACTCCCAAAGAAAGTATTAAATACTTTGGGAAATAAATAGAAAGAAAATGAAGACTTATTAGCTGAATGTCTTCATAAGGGATAGGGTCTTCCCTTCCTTGCTTTCCTAACTTGGCTTGGATTATTTCCAAGCTGAATAACAAGTGGAATAAAGTGTAAATATACTAGATCTTCTTGCCTCAATACAACCCTTCTGGTAAACCTTATCGGACAAACCGATGTAGGAAAAAGAGTAAAATTCCTTCTAATAACTTAGGGGTGTCTTCACACATGTGTGATGGTGAAGACACAATGTCCATGCTTCCCAAAGCTTGTTCAAGTCAAAGAGATTCGAAGGTTGTTTAGAAGCTCTCACATGATCCAGATGGCCGTGTGAGCACGAGCTTGATCCTTGGATGTCTTCTTCATACTTCACGGTTAGTCGGCTTCTGGAGATGGTCAGACGTGGACTCCAATTAGGCTTAGGGTCTGGCTGTATAGAGAATCCTATTGAGACCCAATCCCTTGTAAATGTGCGCTCCCGTCCTTCTTTTGTACGGGCCAGGGCTTGTGGCCCATCATCCCTTCCCTTTTCTAGATTTTTCTTCCTCAAAACTAGCCCACCCCCTATATAGAAACGAAACAACCTAGCAGGAAGCTTCTTTTACAAGGCTTGATCTGGATATGGAGCTGAATATTGGAGAGATTCTCAATCTAATCTTCAGCTGAATAAGGGATAGAAGAGGAGGTTTAGTGCTAAGAAACCAAAAAAATATGCTCGATCTAGTTTCCAACTATGGAGTAAAGGTTGATTGATGTTGTGAACCACAGGATTTGTGAAAGCATCTTGATACAACCAGAAATTCAACACCAAGCTAGGATTCTAGGTGTCAAGGGTTTTGTCCCGAATAATTCAATAACAAGAAAGAAGAAAAAACTCTTCCGCATTTTATTTCTAGTTCAGATCTAATCCTCATTACAGTCTGGTTATGTCCCTTATATATGAAGAGCCAGAAGTCTGAAGTTTACTTCTTACACAAATGGCCCAAAGAACCAACATATACCTAAGTTGGACTCCCAAAGAAGGTATTAAATACATAGGGAAATAAATAGAAAGAAAATGAAGACTTATTAGCTGAATGTCTTCATAAGGGATAGGGTCTTCCCTTCCTTGCTTTCCTAACTTGGCATGGATTATTTCCAAGCTGAATAACAAGTCGAATAAAGTGTAAATATACTAAATCTTCTTGCCTCAATACAACACCTCTGGTAAACCTTATCGGACAAACCGATGTAGGAAAAAGAGTAAAATTCCTTCTAATGACTTAGGGGTGTCTTCTCACATGTGTGATGGTGAAGACACAATGTCCATGCTTCCCAAAGCTGGTTCAAGGCAAAGAGATTCGAAGGTTGTTTAGAAGCTCTCACATGATCCAGATGGCCGGGTGAGCACGAGCATGATCCTTGGATGTCTTCTTCATACTTCACGGTTAGTCGGCTTCTGGAGATGGTCAGACGTGGACTCCGATTAGTCTTAGGGTCTGGCTGTATAGAGAAGCCTATTGAGACCCAATCCCTTGTAAATGTGCGCTCTCGTCCTACTTTTGTACGGGGCAGGGCTTGTGGCCCATCATCCCTTCCCTTTTCTAGAATTTTCTTCCTCAAAACTAGCTTACCCCCTATATAGAAACGAAACAACCTAGCAGGAAGCTTCTTCTTCAAGGCTTGATCTGGATATGGAGCTGAATATTGGAGAGATTCTCAATCTAATCTTCAGCTGAATAAGGGATAGAAGAGGAGGTTTAGTGCTAAGAAACCAAAAAAAGATGCTCGATCTAGTTTCCAACAATGGAGTAAAGGTGGATTGATGTTGTGAACCACAGGATTTGTGAAAGCTTCTTGATACAACCAGAAATTCAACACCAAACTAGGATTCTAGGTGTCAAGGGTTTTGTCCCGAATAACTCAATAACAAGAAAGAAGAAAAAACTCTTCCGCATTTTATTTCTAGTACAGATCTAATCCTCATTACAGTCTGGTTATGTCCCTTATATATGAAAAGCCTTAAGTGTGAAGTTTACTTATACACAAATGGCCCAAAGAACAAACATATACCTAAGTTGGACTCCCAAAGAAAGTATTAAATACTTAGGGAAATAAATAGAAAGAAAATGAAGACTTATTAGCTGAATGTCTTCATAAGGAATAGGATCTTCCCTTCCTTGCTTTCCTAACTTGGCATGGATTATTTTCAAGCTGAATAACAAGTGGAATAAAGTGTAAATATACTAGATCTTCTTGCCTCAATACAACCCCTCTAGTAAACCTTATGGGACAAACCGATGTAGGAAAAAGAGTAAAATTCCTTCTAATGACTTAGGGGTGTCTTCACATTTGTGTGATGGTGAAGACACAATGTCCATGCTTCCCAAAGCTGGTTCAAGGCAAAGAGATTCGTTGGTTGTTTAGAAGCTCTCATATGATCCAGCTGCCGGGTGAGCACGAGCTTGATCCTTGGATGTCTTCTTCATACGTCATGGTTAGTCGGCTTCTGGAGATGGTCAGACGTGGACTCCAATTAGGCTTAATGTCTGGCTGTATAGAGAATCCTATTGAGACCCAATCCCTTGTAAATGTGCGCTCCCATCCTTCTTTTGTACGGGCCAGGGCTTGTGGCCCATCATCCCTTCCCTTTTCTAGAATTTTCTTCCTCAAAACTAGCCCACCCCCTATATAGAAACGAAACAACCTAGCAGGAAGCTTCTTCTTCAAGGCTTGATCTGGATATGGAGCTGAATATTGGAGAGATTCTCATTCTAATCTTCAGCTGAATAAGGGATAGAAGAGGAGGTTTAGTGCTAAGAAACCCAAAAATATGCTCGATCTAGTTTCCAACAATGGAGTAAAGGTGGATTGATGTTGTGAACCACAAGATTTGTGAAAGCTTCTTGATAAAACCAGAAATTCAACACCAAGCTAGGATTCTAGGGGTCAAGGGTTTTGTCCCGAATAACTCAATAACAAGAAAGAAGAAAGAACTCTTCCGCATTTTATTTCTAGTTCAGATCTAATCCTCATTACAGTCTGGTTATGTCCCTTATATATGAAGAGCCTTAAGTCTGAAGTTTACTTATTACACAAATGGCCCAAAGAACAAACATATACCTAAGTTGGACTCCCAAAGAAAGTATTAAATATTTAGGGAAATAAATAGAAAGAAAATGAAGACTTATTAGCTGAATGTCTTCATAAGGAATAGGGTCTTCCCTTCCTTGCTTTCCTAACTTGGCATGGATTATTTCTAAGCTGAATAACAAGTGGAATAAAGTGTAGATATACTAGATCTTCTTGCCTCAATACAACCCCTCTAGTAAACCTTATGGGACAAACCGATGTAGGAAAAAGAGTAAAATTCCTTCTAATGACTTAGGGGTGTCTTCACATTTGTGTGATGGTGAAGACACAATGTCCATGCTTCCCAAAGCTGGTTCAAGTCAAAGAGATTCGTTGGTTGTTTAGAAGCTCTCACATGATCCAGCTGGCCGGGTGAGCACGAGCTTGATCCTTGGATGTCTTCTTCATACGTCATGGTTAGTCGGCTTCTGGAGATGGTCAGACGTGGACTCCAATTAGGCTTCGGGTCTAGCTGTATAGAGAATCCTATTGAGACCCAATCCCTTGTAAATGTGCGCTCCCGTCCTTCTTTTGTACGGGCCAGGGCTTGTGGCCCATCATCCCTTCCCTTTTCTAGAATTTTTTTCCTCAAAACTAGCCCACCCCCTATATAGAAACGAAAAAACCTAGCAGGAAGCTTCTTCTTCAAGGCTTGAGCTGGATATGGAACTGAATATTGAAGAGATTCTCAATCTAATCTTCAGCTGAATAAGGGATAGAAGAGGAGGTTTAGTGCTAAGAAACCAAAAAAAGATGCTCGATTTAGTTTCCAACAATGGAGTAAAGGTGGATTGATGTTGTGAACCACAGGATTTGTGAAAGCTTCTTGATACAACCAGAAATTCAACACCAAACTAGGATTCTAGGTGTCAAGGGTTTTGTCCCGAATAACTCAATAACAAGAAAGAAGAAAAAACTCTTCCGCATTTTATTTCTAGTACAGATCTAATCCTCATTACAGTCTGGTTATGTCCCTTATATATGAAAAGCCTTAAGTGTGAAGTTTACTTATTACACAAATGGCCCAAAGAACAAACATATACCTAAGTTGGACTCCCAAAGAAAGTATTAAATACTTAGGGAAATAAATAGAAAGAAAATGAAGACTTATTAGCTGAATGTCTTCATAAGGAATAGGATCTTCCCTTCCTTGCTTTCCTAACTTGGCATGGATTATTTTCAAGCTGAATAACAAGTGGAATAAAGTGTAAATATACTAGATCTTCTTGCCTCAATACAACCCCTCTGGTAAACCTTATCGGACAAACCGATGTAGGAAAAAGAGTAAAATTCCTTCTAATGACTTAGGGGTGTCTTCACATTTGTGTGATGGTGAAGACACAATGTCCATGCTTCCCAAAGCTGGTTCAAGGCAAAGAGATTCGTTGGTTGTTTAGAAGCTCTCACATGATCCAGCTGGCCGGGTGAGCACGAGCATGATCCTTGGATGTCTTCTTCATACTTCACGGTTAGTCGGCTTCTGGAGATGGTCAGACGTGGACTCCGATTAGTCTTAGGGTCTGGCTGTATAGAGAAGCCTATTGAGACCCAATCCCTTGTAAATGTGCGCTCCCGTCCTTCTTTTGTACGGGCCAGGGCTTGTGGCCCATCATCCCTTCCCTTTTCTAGAATTTTCTTCCTCAAAACTAGCTTACCCCCTATATAGAAACGAAACAACCTAGCAGGAAGCTTCTTCTTCAAGGCTTGATCTGGATATGGAGCTGAATATTGGAGAGATTCTCAATCTAATCTTCAGCTGAATAAGGGATAGAAGAGGAGGTTTAGTGCTAAGAAACCCAAAAATATGCTCGATCTAGTTTCCAACAATGGAGTAAAGGTGGATTGATGTTGTGAACCACAACATTTGTGAAAGCTTCTTGATAAAACCAGAAATTCAACACCAAGCTAGGATTCTAGGGGTCAAGGGTTTTGTCCTGAATAACTCAATAACAAGAAAGAAGAAAGAACTCTTCCGCATTTTATTTCTAGTTCAGATCTAATCCTCATTACAGTCTGGTTATGTCCCTTATATATGAAGAGCCTTAAGTCTGAAGTTTACTTATTACACAAATGGCCCAAAGAACAAACATATACCTAAGTTGGACTCCCAAAGAAAGTATTAAATATTTAGGGAAATAAATAGAAAGAAAATGAAGACTTATTAGCTGAATGTCTTCATAAGGAATAAGGTCTTCCCTTCCTTGCTTTCCTAACTTGGCGTGGATTATTTCTAAGCTGAATAACAAGTGGAATAAAGTGTAGATATACTAGATCTTCTTGCCTCAATACAACCCCTCTAGTAAACCTTATGGGACAAACCGATGTAGGAAAAAGAGTAAAATTCCTTCTAATGACTTAGGGGTGTCTTCACATTTGTTTGATGGTGAAGACACAATGTCCATGCTTCCCAAAGCTGGTTCAAGTCAAAGAGATTCGTTGGCTGTTTAGAAGCTCTCACATGATCCAGCTGGCCGGGTGAGCACGAGCTTGATCCTTGGATGTCTTCTTCATACGTCACGGTTAGTCGGCTTCTGGAGATGGTCAGACGTGGACTCCAATTAGGCTTAATGTCTGGCTGTATAGAGAATCCTATTGAGACCCAATCCCTTGTAAATGTGCGCTCCCATCCTTCTTTTGTACGGGCCAGGGCTTGTGGCCCATCATCCCTTCCCTTTTCTAGAATTTTCTTCCTCAAAACTAGCCCACCCCCTATATAGAAACGAAACAACCTAGCAGGAAGCTTCTTCTTCAAGGCTTGATCTGGATATTGAGCCGAATATTGGAGAGATTCTCAATCTAATCTTCAGCTGAATAAGGGATAGAAGAGGAGGTTTAGTGCTAAGAAACCCAAAAATATGCTCGATCTAGTTTCCAACAATGGAGTAAAGGTGGATTGATGTTGTGAACCACAAGATTTGTGAAAGCTTCTTGATAAAACCAGAAATTCAACACCAAGCTAGGATTCTAGGGGTCAAGGGTTTTGTCCCGAATAACTCAATAACAAGAAAGAAGAAAGAACTCTTCCGCATTTTATTTCTAGTTCAGATCTAATCCTCATTACAGTCTGGTTATGTCCCTTATATATGAAGAGCCTTAAGTCTGAAGTTTACTTATTACACAAATGGCCCAAAGAACAAACATATACCTAAGTTGGACTCCCAAAGAAAGTATTAAATATTTAGGGAAATAAATAGAAAGAAAATGAAGACTTATTAGCTGAATGTCTTCATAAGGAATAGGGTCTTCCCTTCCTTGCTTTCCTAACTTGGCATGGATTATTTCTAAGCTGAATAACAAGTGGAATAAAGTGTAGATATACTAGATCTTCTTGCCTCAATACAACCCCTCTAGTAAACCTTATGGGACAAACCGATGTAGGAAAAAGAGTAAAATTCCTTCTAATGACTTAGGGGTGTCTTAACATTTGTGTGATGGTGAAGACACAATGTCCATGCTTCCCAAAGCTGGTTCAAGTCAAAGAGATTCGTTGGTTGTTTAGAAGCTCTCACTTGATCCAGCTGGCCGGGTGAGCACGAGCTTGATCCTTGGATGTCTTCTTCATACGTCACGGTTAGTCGGCTTCTGGAGATGGTCAGACGTGGACTCCAATTAGGCTTAATGTCTGGCTGTATAGAGAATCCTATTGAGACCCAATCCCTTGTAAATGTGCGCTCCCGTCCTTCTTTTGTACGGGCCAGGGCTTGTGGCCCATCATCCCTTCCCTTTTCTAGAATTTTCTTCCTCAAAACTAGCCCACCCCCTATATAGAAACGAAACAACCTAGCAGAAAGCTTCTTCTTCAAGGCTTGATCTGGATATGGAGCTGAATATTGGAGAGATTCTCAATCTAATCTTCAGCTGAATAAGGGATAGAAGAGGAGGTTTAGTGCTAAGAAACCCAAAAATATGCTCGATCTAGTTTCCAACAATGGAGTAAAGGTGGATTGATGTTGTGAACCACAAGATTTGTGAAAGCTTCTTGATAAAACCAGAAATTCAACACCAAGCTAGGATTCTAGGGGTCAAGGGTTTTGTCCCGAATAACTCAATAACAAGAAAGAAGAAAGAACTCTTCCGCATTTTATTTCTAGTTCAGATCTAATCCTCATTACAGTCTGGTTATGTCCCTTATATGTGAAGAGCCTTAAGTCTGAAGTTTACTTATTACACAAACGGCCCAAAGAACAAACATATACCTAAGTTGGACTCCCAAAGAAAGTATTAAATATTTAGGGAAATAAATAGAAAGAAAATGAAGACTTATTAGCTGAATGTCTTCATAAGGAATAGGGTCTTCCCTTCCTTGCTTTCCTAACTTGGCATGGATTATTTCTAAGCTGAATAACAAGTGGAATAAAGTGTAGATATACTAGATCTTCTTGCCTCAATACAACCCCTCTAGTAAACCTTATGGGACAAACCGACGTAGGAAAAAGAGTAAAATTCCTTCTAATGACTTAGGGGTGTCTTCACATTTGTGTGATGGTGAAGACACAATGTCCATGCTTCCCAAAGCTGGTTCAAGTCAAAGAGATTCGTTGGTTGTTTAGAAGCTCTCACATGATCCAGATGGCCGGGTGAGCACGAGCTTGATCCTTGGATATCTTCTTCATACGTCACGGTTAGTCGGCTTCTGGAGATGGTCAGACGTGGACTCCAATTAGGCTTAGGGTCTGGCTGTATAGAGAATCCTATTGAGACCCAATCCCTTGTAAATGTGCGCTCCCGTCCTTCTTTTGTACGGGCCAGGGCTTGTGGCCCATCATCCCTTCCCTTTTCTAGAATTTTTTTCCTCAAAACTAGCCCACCCCCTATATAGAAACGAAACAACCTAGCAGGAAGCTTCTTCTTCAAGGCTTGAGCTGGATATGGAACTGAATATTGGAGAGATTCTCAATCTAATCTTCAGCTGAATAAGGGATAGAAGAGGAGGTTTAGTGCTAAGAAACCAAAAAAAGATGCTCGATTTAGTTTCCAACAATGGAGTAAAGGTGGATTGATGTTGTGAACCACAAGATTTGTGAAAGCTTCTTGATACAACCAGAAATTCAACACCAAACTAGGATTCTAGGTGTCAAGGGTTTTGTCCCGAATAACTCAATAACAAGAAAGAAGAAAAAACTCTTCCGCATTTTATTTCTAGTACAGATCTAATCCTCATTACAGTCTGGTTATGTCCCTTATATATGAAAAGCCTTAAGTGTGAAGTTTACTTATTACACAAATGGCCCAAAGAACAAACATATACCTAAGTTGGACTCCCAAAGAAAGTATTAAATACTTAGGGAAATAAATAGAAAGAAAATGAAGACTTATTAGCTGAATGTCTTCATAAGGAATAGGATCTTCCCTTCCTTGCTTTCCTAACTTGGCATGGATTATTTTCAAGCTGAATAACAAGTGGAATAAAGTGTAAATATACTAGATCTTCTTGCCTCAATACAACCCCTCTGGTAAACCTTATCGGACAAACCGATGTAGGAAAAAGAGTAAAATTCCTTCTAATGACTTAGGGGTGTCTTCACATTTGTGTGATGGTGAAGACACAATGTCCATGCTTCCCAAAGCTGGTTCAAGGCAAAGAGATTCGTTGGTTGTTTAGAAGCTCTCACATGATCCAGCTGGCCGGGTGAGCACGAGCTTGATCCTTGGATGTCTTCTTCATACGTCACGGTTAGTCGGCTTCTGGAGATGGTCAGACGTGGACTCCAATTAGGCTTAATGTCTGGCTGTATAGAGAATCCTATTGAGACCCAATCCCTTGTAAATGTGCGCTCCCGTCCTTCTTTTGTACGGGCCAGGGCTTGTGGCCCATCATCCCTTCCCTTTTCTAGAATTTTCTTCCTCAAAACTAGCCCACCCCCTATATAGAAACGAAACAACCTAGCAGAAAGCTTCTTCTTCAAGGCTTGATCTGGATATGGAGCTGAATATTGGAGAGATTCTCAATCTAATCTTCAGCTGAATAAGGGATAGAAGAGGAGGTTTAGTGCTAAGAAACCCAAAAATATGCTCGATCTAGTTTCCAACAATGGAGTAAAGGTGGATTGATGTTGTGAACCACAAGATTTGTGAAAGCTTCTTGATAAAACCAGAAATTCAACACCAAGCTAGGATTCTAGGGGTCAAGGGTTTTGTCCCGAATAACTCAATAACAAGAAAGAAGAAAGAACTCTTCCGCATTTTATTTCTAGTTCAGATCTAATCCTCATTACAGTCTGGTTATGTCCCTTATATGTGAAGAGCCTTAAGTCTGAAGTTTACTTATTACACAAACGGCCCAAAGAACAAACATATACCTAAGTTGGACTCCCAAAGAAAGTATTAAATATTTAGGGAAATAAATAGAAAGAAAATGAAGACTTATTAGCTGAATGTCTTCATAAGGAATAGGGTCTTCCCTTCCTTGCTTTCCTAACTTGGCATGGATTATTTCTAAGCTGAATAACAAGTGGAATAAAGTGTAGATATACTAGATCTTCTTGCCTCAATACAACCCCTCTAGTAAACCTTATGGGACAAACCGACGTAGGAAAAAGAGTAAAATTCCTTCTAATGACTTAGGGGTGTCTTCACATTTGTGTGATGGTGAAGACACAATGTCCATGCTTCCCAAAGCTGGTTCAAGTCAAAGAGATTCGTTGGTTGTTTAGAAGCTCTCACATGATCCAGATGGCCGGGTGAGCACGAGCTTGATCCTTGGATATCTTCTTCATACGTCACGGTTAGTCGGCTTCTGGAGATGGTCAGACGTGGACTCCAATTAGGCTTAGGGTCTGGCTGTATAGAGAATCCTATTGAGACCCAATCCCTTGTAAATGTGCGCTCCCGTCCTTCTTTTGTACGGGCCAGGGCTTGTGGCCCATCATCCCTTCCCTTTTCTAGAATTTTTTTCCTCAAAACTAGCCCACCCCCTATATAGAAACGAAACAACCTAGCAGGAAGCTTCTTCTTCAAGGCTTGAGCTGGATATGGAACTGAATATTGGAGAGATTCTCAATCTAATCTTCAGCTGAATAAGGGATAGAAGAGGAGGTTTAGTGCTAAGAAACCAAAAAAAGATGCTCGATTTAGTTTCCAACAATGGAGTAAAGGTGGATTGATGTTGTGAACCACAAGATTTGTGAAAGCTTCTTGATACAACCAGAAATTCAACACCAAACTAGGATTCTAGGTGTCAAGGGTTTTGTCCCGAATAACTCAATAACAAGAAAGAAGAAAAAACTCTTCCGCATTTTATTTCTAGTACAGATCTAATCCTCATTACAGTCTGGTTATGTCCCTTATATATGAAAAGCCTTAAGTGTGAAGTTTACTTATTACACAAATGGCCCAAAGAACAAACATATACCTAAGTTGGACTCCCAAAGAAAGTATTAAATACTTAGGGAAATAAATAGAAAGAAAATGAAGACTTATTAGCTGAATGTCTTCATAAGGAATAGGATCTTCCCTTCCTTGCTTTCCTAACTTGGCATGGATTATTTTCAAGCTGAATAACAAGTGGAATAAAGTGTAAATATACTAGATCTTCTTGCCTCAATACAACCCCTCTGGTAAACCTTATCGGACAAACCGATGTAGGAAAAAGAGTAAAATTCCTTCTAATGACTTAAGGGTGTCTTCACATTTGTGTGATGGTGAAGACACAATGTCCATGCTTCCCAAAGCTGGTTCAAGGCAAAGAGATTCGTTGGTTGTTTAGAAGCTCTCACATGATCCAGCTGGCCGGGTGAGCACGAGCTTGATCCTTGGATGTCTTCTTCATACGTCACGGTTAGTCGGCTTCTGGAGATGGTCAGACGTGGACTCCAATTAGGCTTAATGTCTGGCTGTATAGAGAATCCTATTGAGACCCAATCCCTTGTAAATGTGCGCTCCCATCCTTCTTTTGTACGGGCCAGGGCTTGTGGCCCATCATCCCTTCCCTTTTCTAGAATTTTCTTCCTCAAAACTAGCCCACCCCCTATATAGAAACGAAACAACCTAGCAGGAAGCTTCTTCTTCAAGGCTTGATCTAGATATGGAGCTGAATATTGGAGAGATTCTCAATCTAATCTTCAGCTGAATAAGGGATAGAAGAGGAGGTTTAGTGCTAAGAAACCCAAAAATATGCTCGATCTAGTTTCCAACAATGGAGTAAAGGTGGATTGATGTTGTGAACCACAACATTTGTGAAAGCTTCTTGATAAAACCAGAAATTCAACACCAAGCTAGGATTCTAGGGGTCAAGGGTTTTGTCCTGAATAACTCAATAACAAGAAAGAAGAAAGAACTCTTCCGCATTTTATTTCTAGTTCAGATCTAATCCTCATTACAGTCTGGTTATGTCCCTTATATATGAAGAGCCTTAAGTCTGAAGTTTACTTATTACACAAATGGCCCAAAGAACAAACATATACCTAAGTTGGACTCCCAAAGAAAGTATTAAATATTTAGGGAAATAAATAGAAAGAAAATGAAGACTTATTAGCTGAATGTCTTCATAACGAATAAGGTCTTCCCTTCCTTGTTTTCCTAACTTGGCATGGATTATTTCTAAGCTGAATAACAAGTGGAATAAAGTGTAGATATACTAGATCTTCTTGCCTCAATACAACCCCTCTAGTAAACCTTATGGGACAAACCGATGTAGGAAAAAGAGTAAAATTCCTTCTAATGACTTAGGGGTGTCTTCACATTTGTGTGATGGTGAAGACACAATGTCCATGCTTCCCAAAGCTGGTTCAAGTCAAAGAGATTCGTTGGCTGTTTAGAAGCTCTCACATGATCCAGCTGGCCGGGTGAGCACGAGCTTGATCCTTGGATGTCTTCTTCATACGTCACGGTTAGTCGGCTTCTGGAGATGGTCAGACGTGGACTCCAATTAGGCTTAATGTCTGGCTGTATAGAGAATCCTATTGAGACCCAATCCCTTGTAAATGTGCGCTCCCATCCTTCTTTTGTACGGGCCAGGGTTTGTGGCCCATCATCCCTTCCCTTTTCTAGAATTTTCTTCCTCAAAACTAGCCCACCCCCTATATAGAAACGAAACAACCTAGCAGGAAGCTTCTTCTTCAAGTCTTGATCTGGATATGGAGCCGAATATTGGAGAGATTCTCAATCTAATCTTCAGCTGAATAAGGGATAGAAGAGGAGGTTTAGTGCTAAGAAACCCAAAAATATGCTCGATCTAGTTTCCAACAATGGAGTAAAGGTGGATTGATGTTGTGAACCACAAGATTTCTGAAAGCTTCTTGATAAAACCAGAAATTCAACACCAAGCTAGGATTCTAGGGGTCAAGGGTTTTGTCCCGAATAACTCAATAACAAGAAAGAAGAAAGAACTCTTCCGCATTTTATTTCTAGTTCAGATCTAATCCTCATTACAGTCTGGTTATGTCCCTTATATATGAAGAGCCTTAAGTCTGAAGTTTACTTATTACACAAATGGCCCAAAGAACAAACATATACCTAAGTTGGACTCCCAAAGAAAGTATTAAATATTTAGGGAAATAAATAGAAAGAAAATGAAGACTTATTAGCTGAATGTCTTCATAAGGAATAGGGTCTTCCCTTCCTTGCTTTCCTAACTTGGCATGGATTATTTCTAAGCTGAATAACAAGTGGAATAAAGTGTAGATATACTAGATCTTCTTGCCTCAATACAACCCCTCTAGTAAACCTTATGGGACAAACCGATGTAGGAAAAAGAGTAAAATTCCTTCTAATGACTTAGGGGTGTCTTAACATTTGTGTGATGGTGAAGACACAATGTCCATGCTTCCCAAAGCTGGTTCAAGTCAAAGAGATTCGTTGGTTGTTTAGAAGCTCTCACATGATCCAGCTGGCCGGGTGAGCACGAGCTTGATCCTTGGATGTCTTCTTCATACGTCACGGTTAGTCGGCTTCTGGAGATGGTCAGACGTGGACTCCAATTAGGCTTAATGTCTGGCTGTATAGAGAATCCTATTGAGACCCAATCCCTTGTAAATGTGCGCTCCCGTCCTTCTTTTGTACGGGCAAGGGCTTGTGGCCCATCATCCCTTCCCTTTTCTAGAATTTTCTTCCTCAAAACTAGCCCACCCCCTATATAGAAACGAAACAACCTAGCAGAAAGCTTCTTCTTCAAGGCTTGATCTGGATATGGAGCTGAATATTGGAGAGATTCTCAATCTAATCTTCAGCTGAATAAGGGATAGAAGAGGAGGTTTAGTGCTAAGAAACCCAAAAATATGCTCGATCTAGTTTCCAACAATGGAGTAAAGGTGGATTGATGTTGTGAACCACAAGATTTGTGAAAGCTTCTTGATAAAACCAGAACTTCAACACCAAGCTAGGATTCTAGGGGTCAAGGGTTTTGTCCCGAATAACTCAATAACAAGAAAGAAGAAAGAACTCTTCCGCATTTTATTTCTAGTTCAGATCTAATCCTCATTACAGTCTGGTTATGTCCCTTATATGTGAAGAGCCTTAAGTCTGAAGTTTACTTATTACACAAACGGCCCAAAGAACAAACATATACCTAAGTTGGACTCCCAAAGAAAGTATTAAATATTTAGGGAAATATATAGAAAGAAAATGAAGACTTATTAGCTGAATGTCTTCATAAGGAATAGGGTCTTCCCTTCCTTGCTTTCCTAACTTGGCATGGATTATTTCTAAGCTGAATAACAAGTGGAATAAAGTGTAGATATACTAGATCTTCTTGCCTCAATACAACCCCTCTAGTAAACCTTATGGGACAAACCGATGTAGGAAAAAGAGTAAAATTCCTTCTAATGACTTAGGGGTGTCTTCACATTTGTGTGATGGTGAAGACACAATGTCCATGCTTCCCAAAGCTGGTTCAAGTCAAAGAGATTCGTTGGTTGTTTAGAAGCTCTCACATGATCCAGATGGCCGGGTGAGCACGAGCTTGATCCTTGGATATCTTCTTCATACGTCACGGTTAGTCGGCTTCTGGAGATGGTCAGACGTGGACTCCAATTAGGCTTAGGGTCTGGCTGTATAGAAAATCCTATTGAGACCCAATCCCTTGTAAATGTGCGCTCCCGTCCTTCTTTTGTACGGGCCAGGGCTTGTGGCCCATCATCCCTTCCCTTTTCTAGAATTTTTTTCCTCAAAACTAGCCCACCCCCTATATAGAAACGAAACAACCTAGCAGGAAGCTTCTTCTTCAAGGCTTGAGCTGGATATGGAACTGAATATTGGAGAGATTCTCAATCTAATCTTCAGCTGAATAAGGGATAGAAGAGGAGGTTGAGTGCTAAGAAACCAAAAAAAGATGCTCGATTTAGTTTCCAACAATGGAGTAAAGGTGGATTGATGTTGTGAACCACAGGATTTGTGAAAGCTTCTTGATACAACCAGAAATTCAACACCAAACTAGGATTCTAGGTGTCAAGGGTTTTGTCCCGAATAACTCAATAACAAGAAAGAAGAAAAAACTCTTCCGCATTTTATTTCTAGTACAGATCTAATCCTCATTACAGTCTGGTTATGTCCCTTATATATGAAAAGCCTTAAGTGTGAAGTTTACTTATTACACAAATGGCCCAAAGAACAAACATATACCTAAGTTGGACTCCCAAAGAAAGTATTAAATACTTAGGGAAATAAATAGAAAGAAAATGAAGACTTATTAGCTGAATGTCTTCATAAGGAATAGGATCTTCCCTTCCTTGCTTTCC
This sequence comes from Cardamine chenopodiifolia, assembly GCA_963922655.1. Lineage (NCBI taxonomy): Eukaryota > Viridiplantae > Streptophyta > Magnoliopsida > Brassicales > Brassicaceae > Cardamine > Cardamine chenopodiifolia. The sequence continues at coordinate 6,473,648 of OZ000486.1, read as the reverse complement.
TAACTTGGCATGGATTATTTTCAAGCTGAATAACAAGTGGAATAATGTGTAAATATACTAGATCTTCTTGCCTCAATACAACCCCTCTGGTAAACCTTATCGGACAAACCGATGTAGGAAAAAGAGTAAAATTCCTTCTAATGACTTAGGGGTGTCTTCACATTTGTGTGATGGTGAAGACACAATGTCCATGCTTCCCAAAGCTGGTTCAAGGCAAAGAGATTCGTTGGTTGTTTAGAAGTTCTCACATGATCCAGCTGGCCGGGTGAGCACGAGCTTGATCCTTGGATGTCTTCTTCATACGTCACGGTTAGTCGGCTTCTGGAGATGGTCAGACGTGGACTCCAATTAGGCTTAATGTCTGGCTGTATAGAGAATCCTATTGAGACCCAATCCCTTGTAAATGTGCGCTTCCATCCTTCTTTTGTACGGGCCAGGGCTTGTGGCCCATCATCCCTTCCCTTTTCTAGAATTTTCTTCCTCAAAACTAGCCCACCCCCTATATAGAAACGAAACAACCTAGCAGGAAGCTTCTTCTTCAAGGCTTGATCTAGATATGGAGCTGAATATTGGAGAGATTCTCAATCTAATCTTCAGCTGAATAAGGGATAGAAGAGGAGGTTTAGTGCTAAGAAACCCAAAAATATGCTCGATCTAGTTTCCAACAATGGAGTAAAGGTGGATTGATGTTGTGAACCACAAGATTTGTGAAAGCTTCTTGATAAAACCAGAAATTCAACACCAAGCTAGGATTCTAGGGGTCAAGGGTTTTGTCCCGAATAACTCAATAACAAGAAAGAAGAAAGAACTCTTCCGCATTTTATTTCTAGTTCAGATCTAATCCTCATTACAGTCTGGTTATGTCCCTTATATATGAAGAGCCTTAAGTCTGAAGTTTACTTATTACACAAATGGCCCAAAGAACAAACATATACCTAAGTTGGACTCCCAAAGAAAGTATTAAATATTTAGGGAAATAAATAGAAAGAAAATGAAGACTTATTAGCTGAATGTCTTCATAAGGAATAGGGTCTTCCCTTCCTTGCTTTCCTAACTTGGCATGGATTATTTCTAAGCTGAATAACAAGTGGAATAAAGTGTAGATATACTAGATCTTCTTGCCTCAATACAACCCCTTTAGTAAACCTTATGGGACAAACCGATGTAGGAAAAAGAGTAAAATTCCTTCTAATGACTTAGGGGTGTCTTAACATTTGTGTGATGGTGAAGACACAATGTCCATGCTTCCCAAAGCTGGTTCAAGTCAAAGAGATTCGTTGGTTGTTTAGAAGCTCTCACATGATCCAGCTGGCCGGGTGAGCACGAGCTTGATCCTTGGATGTCTTCTTCATACGTCACGGTTAGTCGGCTTCTGGAGATGGTCAGACGTGGACTCCAATTAGGCTTAATGTCTGGCTGTATAGAGAATCCTATTGAGACCCAATCCCTTGTAAATGTGCGCTCCCGTCCTTCTTTTGTACGGGCCAGGGCTTGTGGCCCATCATCCCTTCCCTTTTCTAGAATTTTCTTCCTCAAAACTAGCCCACCCCCTATATAGAAACGAAACAACCTAGCAGAAAGCTTCTTCTTCAAGGCTTGATCTGGATATGGAGCTGAATATTGGAGAGATTCTCAATCTAATCTTCAGCTGAATAAGGGATAGAAGAGGAGGTTTAGTGCTAAGAAACCCAAAAATATGCTCGATCTAGTTTCCAACAATGGAGTAAAGGTGGATTGATGTTGTGAACCACAAGATTTGTGAAAGCTTCTTGATAAAACCAGAAATTCAACACCAAGCTAGGATTCTAGGGGTCAAGGGTTTTGTCCCGAATAACTCAATAACAAGAAAGAAGAAAGAACTCTTCCGCATTTTATTTCTAGTTCAGATCTAATCCTCATTACAGTCTGGTTATGTCCCTTATATGTGAAGAGCCTTAAGTCTGAAGTTTACTTATTACACAAACGTCCCAAAGAACAAACATATACCTAAGTTGGACTCCCAAAGAAAGTATTAAATATTTAGGGAAATAAATAGAAAGAAAATGAAGACTTATTAGCTGAATGTCTTCATAAGGAATAGGGTCTTCCCTTCCTTGCTTTCCTAACTTGGCATGGATTATTTCTAAGCTGAATAACAAGTGGAATAAAGTGTAGATATACTAGATCTTCTTGCCTCAATACAACCCCTCTTGTAAACCTTATGGGACAAACCGATGTAGGAAAAAGAGTAAAATTCCTTCTAATGACTTAGGGGTGTCTTCACATTTGTGTGATGGTGAAGACACAATGTCCATGCTTCCCAAAGCTGGTTCAAGTCAAAGAGATTCGTTGGTTGTTTAGAAGCTCTCACATGATCCAGATGGCCGGGTGAGCACGAGCTTGATCCTTGGATATCTTCTTCATACGTCACGGTTAGTCGGCTTCTGGAGATGGTCAGACGTGGACTCCAATTAGGCTTAGGGTCTGGCTGTATAGAGAATCCTATTGAGACCCAATCCCTTGTAAATGTGCGCTCCCGTCCTTCTTTTGTACGGGCCAGGGCTTGTGGCCCATCATCCCTTCCCTTTTCTAGAATTTTCTTCCTCAAAACTAGCCCACCCCCTATATAGAAACGAAACAACCTAGCAGGAAGCTTCTTCTTTAAGGCTTGATCTGGATATGGAGCTGAATATTGGAGAGATTCTCAATCTAATCTTCAGCTGAATAAGGGATAGAAGAGGAGGTTTAGTGCTAAGAAACCCAAAAATATGCTCGATCTAGTTTCCAACAATGGAGTAAAGGTGGATTGATGTTGTGAACCACAAGATTTGTGAAAGCTTCTTGATAAAACCAGAAATTCAACACCAAGCTAGGATTCTAGGGGTCAAGGGTTTTGTCCCGAATAACTCAATAACAAGAAAGAAGAAAGAACTCTTCCGCATTTTATTTCTAGTTCAGATCTAATCCTCATTACAGTCTGGTTATGTCCCTTATATATGAAGAGCCTTAAGTCGGAAGTTTACTTATTACACAAATGGCCCAAAGAACAAACATATACCTAAGTTGGACTCCCAAAGAAAGTATTAAATATTTAGGGAAATAAATAGAAAGAAAATGAAGACTTATTAGCTGAATGTCTTCATAAGGAATAGGGTCTTCCCTTCCTTGCTTTCCTAACTTGGCATGGATTATTTCTAAGCTGAATAACAAGTGGAATAAAGTGTAGATATACTAGATCTTCTTGCCTCAATACAACCCCTCTAGTAAACCTTATGGGACAAACCGATGTAGGAAAAAGAGTAAAATTCCTTCTAATGACTTAGGGGTGTCTTCACACTTGTGTGATGGTGAAGACACAATGTCCATGCTTCCCAGAGCTGGTTCAAGTCAAAGAGATTCGAAGGTTGTTTAGAAGCTTTCACATGATCTAGATGGCCAGGTGAGCACGAGCTTGATCCTTGGATATCTTCTTCATTCTTCATGGTTAGTCGGCTTTTGGAGATGGTCAGACGTGGACTCCAATTAGGCTTAGGGTCTGGCTGTATAGAGAATCTTATTGAGACCTAATCCCTTGTAAATGTGCGCTTCCGTCCTTTTTTTCGTACGCGCCAGTTCTTGTGGCTCATCATCCCTTACCTTTTCTAGAATTTTCGTCCTCAAAACCTGCCCACCCCCTATATAGAAACGAAACAACCTAGCAGGAACCTTCTTCGTCAAGGGTTGATCCGGATATGGAGATGAGAATTGGAGAGAATCTAAATCTCATATAAAGCTGAATGATGGATAGAAGCGGAGGTTTAGTGTTAGGAAACCTAAAGAGATGTCCGATCTAGGTTCCAAATATGGAGTGAAGGTGGATTGATGTGCTAAACCACAAGAATTGTGAAAGCTTCTTGAACCATCAGAAGTTCAACACCGAGGTAGGCTTCTAGGTGTCAAGGGTTTTGTCCCGAGTAACTCAATAACAAGAAAGAAGAAAAACTTTTCCTTATTTTATTTCTAGTTCAGATCTAATACTCATTACAGTCTCTATGTCCCTTATAAATGAAGATCCTTAAGTGTGAAGATTACTTATTACACAAATTGCCCGAAGGACCAACATATGCCTAAGTTGGACAACGAAAGAAAATATTAGCTGAATGTCTTTATAAGGAATGGGGTCTTCCCTTCCTTGCTTTCCTAGCTTGGCATGGATTATTTCCAAGCTGAATAACAAATGGAATAAAGTGTAGATATACTAGATCTTTCTGCCTCATTACAACCCCTCCGGTAAACATTATAGGACAAACCGAAGTAAGAAAAAAAGTCAAGTTCCTTCTAATGACTTAGGGGTATCTTCACACTTGTGTGTTGGTTAAGACACAATGTCCTTGCTTCCCAAAGCTGGTTCAAGTCAAAGAGATTCAAAGGTTGTTTAGAAGCTCTCACATGATCCGGATGCCCGGGTGAGCTCTAGCTTTATCCTTGGATGTCTTCTTCATACTTCACAGCTAGTCGGCTTCTGGAGATGGTCAGACATGGACTCCTATTAGGCTTAGGGTCTGGCTGTATAGAGAATCCTATGGAGATGCAATCCCTTGTAAATACGCGCTTCGTTTTCCTTTCGTACGCGCCAGGGCTTGGGGCCCATTTTCCCTTCTCTCTACTAGAATTTTTGTCCTCGAAACTTGCACACGCCCTATATAGACATGAAACAAGCTAGCAGGAAGCTTCTTCTTCAAGGGGTGATCGGGATATGGAGCTGAGAATTGGAGAGATTCTAAAGCTAATCTTAAGCTGAATGATGGATAGAAGCGAAGGTTTAGTGCTAGGAAACCTAAAGAGATGCCTGATCTAGGTTCTAAATATGGAGTGAAGGGGGATTGATGTGGTGAACCACAAGAATTATGAAAGCTTCTTGATACAATCAGAAGTTCAACACTGATCTAGGCTTCTAGGTGTCAAGTGTTTTGTCCCGAATAACTCAATAACAAGAAAGAAGAAAAAACTCTTTTGCATTTTATTTCTAGTTAAGATCTAATCCTCATTACAGTCTGGTTATGGCCCTTATATATGAAGAGACTTAAGTCTGAAGCTTACTTATTACACAAATGGCCCAAAGAACCAACATATACCTAAGTTGGACACCGAAAGAAAGTATTAAATACTTAGGGAAATAAATAGATAGAAAACGAAGACTTATTAGCTAAATGTCTTCATAAGGGATAGGGTCTTCTCTTTCTTGCTTTCCTAGCTTGGCATGGATTATTTCTAATCTGAATAACAAGTGGAATGAAGTGTAGATATAGTAGATCTTCCTGCCTTAATACAACCCTTCTGGTAAACCTTATCGGACAAACCAAAGTAAGAAAAAGAGTAAAATTCCTTCTAATGACTTTGAGGTGTCTTCACACTTGTGTGATGGTGAAGACACAATGTCCATGCTTCCCAAAGCTGGTTCAAGTCAAAGAGATTCAAAGGTTGTTTAGAAGCTCTCACATGATCTGGATGCCCGGTTGGGCACGAACTTGATCCTTGGATGTCTTCTTCATACTTCACGGCTAGTCTGCTTCTGGAAATGGTTAGACGTGGGCTCCAATTAGGCTTAGGGTCTGTCTGTATAGAGAATCCTATGGAGACCCAATCCCTTGTAAATGTGCGCTCCCGTACTTTTTTTTGTACGCTCTAGTTCTTGTGCCTCATCATCCCTTACCTTTTCTAGAATTTTCGTCCTCAAAACCTGCGCACCCCCTAAACAGAAATGAAACAACCTAGCAGGAAGCTTCTTCTTCAAGGGTTGATCCGGAAATGGAGCTAAGAATTGGAGAGATTCTAAATCTCATATAAAGCTGAATGATGGATAGAAGCGGATGTTTAGTGCTAGGATACCTAAAGAGATGCCCGATCTAGGTTCCAAATATGGAGTGAAGGTGGATTGATGTGTTAAACCACAAGAATTGTGAAAGCTTCTTGAACAATCAGAAGTTCAACACCAAGGTAGGCTTCTAGGTGTCAAGGGTTTTGTCCCGAATAACTCAATAACAAGAAAGAAGAAAAACTCTTACGCATTTATTTCTAGTTCAGATCTAATACTCATTACAGTCTCTTTATGTTCCTTATAAATGAAGATCCTTAGGTCTGAGGGATGTCTTCACACTTGTGTGATGTGAAGATACAATTTCCTTGCTTCCGAAAGTTGGTTCAAGTCAAGGAGTTTCAACGGTTGTTTAGAAGCTCTCACATGATCCGTATGCCTTGGTGAGCTCGAGCTTGATCCTTGGAAGTCTTCTTCATACTTCACGGCTAGTCAGCTTCTGGAGAAGGTCAGACATGGACTCCAATTAGGCTTAGGGTTTGGCTGTATAGAGATTCCTATGGAGACCCAATCCCTTGTAAATGCGCTATCCCGTCCTTCTTTCGTACGTGCCAGGGCTTCGGGCCCATCATCCCTTCCTATTTCTAGAATTTTTGTCCTCAAAACTTGCCCATGCCCTATATAGAAACGAATCAACCTATCAGGAAGCTTCTTCTTCAAGGGTTGATCCAGATATAAAGCTGAGAATTGGAGAGATTCTAAATCTAATCTTAAGCTGAATGATGGATAGAAGCGAAGGTTTAGTGCTAGGAAACCTAAAGAGATGCCTGATCTAGGTTCTAAATATGGAGTGAAGGTGGATTGATGTGGTGAACCACAAGAATTGTGAAATCTTCTTGATACAATCAGAAGTTCAACACCGATCTAGGCTTCTAGGTGTCAAGGGTTTTGTCCTGAATAACTCAATAACAAGAAAGAAGAAAAAACTCTTCTGCATTTTATTTCTAGTTTAGATCTAATCCTCATTACAGTCTGGTTATGTCCCTTATATATGAATAGACTTAAGTCTGAAGGACCAACATATACCTAAGTTAGACCCCCAAAGAAATTATTAAATCCTTAGGGCAATAAATAGAAAGAAAATGAAGATTTATTAGCTGAATGTCTTCATAAGGGATAGGGTCTTACCTTCCTTGCTTTCCTAGCTTGGCATGGATTACTTATTACACAAATGGCCCAAAGGACCAACATATACCTAAGTTAGACCCCCAAAGAAAGTATTAAATCCTTAAGGCAATAAATAGAAAGAAAATGAAGACTTATTAGCTGAATGTCTTCATAAGCTGAATAATTAATGGAATAAAGTGTAGATATATTAGATCTTTGTGCCTCATTACAACCCCTCCGGTAACCATTATCGGACAAACCGAAGTAGAAAATCCTATGGAGACCCAATCCCTTGTAAATGTGCGCTCCCGTCCTTTTTTCGTACGCTCCAGTTCTTGTGCCTCATCATCCCTTACCTTTTCTAGAATTTTCGTCCTCAAAACCTGCCCACCCCCTATACAGAAATGAAACAACCTAGCAGGAAGCTTCTTCTTCAAGGGTTGATCCAGAAATGGAGCTAAGAATTGGAGAGATTCTAAATCTCATATAAAGCTGAATGATGGATAGAAGCGGATGTTTAGTGCTAGGATACCTAAAGAGATGCCCGATCTAGGTTCCAAATATGGAGTGAAGGTGGATTGATGTGTTAAACCACAAGAATTGTGAAAGCTTCTTGAACAATCAGAAGTTCAACACCGAGGTAGGCTTCTAGGTGTCAAGGGTTTTGTCCCGAATAACTCAATAACAAGAAAGAAGAAAAACTCTTACGCATTTATTTCTAGTTCAGATCTAATACTTATTACATTCTCTTTATGTTCCTTATAAATGAAGATCCTTAGGTCTGAGGGGTGTCTTCACACTTGTGTGATGGTGAAGACACAATTTCCTTGCTTCCGAAAGTTGGTTCAAGTCAAAGACATTCAAAGGTTGTTTAGAAGCTCTCACATGATCTGTATGCCTTGGTGAGCTCGAGCTTGATCCTTGGATGTCTTCTTCATACTTCATGGCTAGTCACCTTTCGGAGAAGGTCAGACATGGACTCCAATTAGGCTTAGGGTTTGGCTGTATACAGATTCCTATGGAGACCCAATCCCTTGTAAATGTGCTATCCCGTCCTTCTTTTGTACGTGCCAGGGCTTGGGGCCCATCATCCCTTCCTTCTTCTAGAATTTTTGTCCTCAAAACTTGCCCATGCCCTATATAGAAACGAATCAACCTAGCAGGAAGCTTCTTCTTCAAGGGTTGATCCGGATATGAAGCTGAGAATTGGAGAGATTCTAAATCTAATCTTAAGCTTAATGATGGATAGAAGCAGAGGTTTAGTGCTAGGAAACCTAAAGAGATGCCCGATCTAGGTTCTAAATAAGGAGTGAAGGTGGATTGATGTGGTGAACCACAAGAATTGTGAAATCTTCTTGATACAACCAGAAGTTCAACACCGAGTTAGGCTTCTAGCTGTCTAGGGTTTTGTCCCGAATAACTCAATAACAAGAAAGAAGAAAAACTCTTCCGCATTTTATTTCTTTTTCAGATCTAATACTCATTACAGTCTCTTTATGTCCCTTATAAATGAAGATCCTTAACTCTGAAGATTACTTATTACACAAATGGCCCAAAGGACCAACATATACCTAAGTTAGACCCCCAAAGAAAGTATTAAATCCTTAGGGCAATAAATAGAAAGAAAATGAAGACTTATTAGCTTAATGTCTTCATAAGGGATAGGGTCTTACCTTCCTTGCTTTCCTAGCTTGGCATGGATTATTTCCAAGCTGAATAACAAGTGGAATGAAGTGTAGATATACTAGATCTTTCTGCCTCATTACAACCCCTCCGGTAAACATTATCGGACAAACCGAAGTAGGAAAAAGAGTAATGTTCCTACTAATGAATTAGGAGTGTCTTCACACTTGTGTGTTGGTGAAGACACAATGTCCTTGCTTCCCAAAGTTGGTTCAAGTCAAAGAGATTCAAAAGTTGTTTATAAGCTCTCACATGATCTACATGCCCGGGTGAGCTCGAGCTTTATCCTTGGATGTCTTCTTCATACTTCACGGCTAGTCGGTTCTGGAGATGGTCAGACATGGACTCCAATTAGGCTTAGGGTCTGGCTGTATAGAGAATCCTATGGAGACCCAATCCCCTGTAAATGCGCGCTCCCATCCTCCTTTCTTACGCGCCAAGGCTTGTGGCTCATCATCCTTTCCCTTTTCTAGAATTTTCTTCCTCAAAAGCTGCCCACCCCCTATATAGAAACGAAACAACCTAGCAGGAAGCTTCTTCTTCAAGGCTTGAGCTGGATATGGAACTGAATATTGGAGAGATTCTCAATCTAATCTTCAGCTGAATAAGGGATAGAAGAGGAGGTTTAGTGCTAAGAAACCAAAAAAAGATGCTCGATTTAGTTTCCAACAATGGAGTAAAGGTGGATTGATGTTGTGAACCACAGGATTTGTGAAAGCTTCTTGATACAACCAGAAATTCAACACTGAGCTAGGCTTCAAGATGTCAAGGATTATGTCCCGAATAACTCAATAACAAGAAAGAAGAAAAAACTCTTCCGCATTTTATTTCTAGTTCAAATCTAATCCTCATTACAGTCAAGTTATGTCCCTTATATATAAAGAACCTTAAGTCTGAAGTTTACTTATTACACTAATGGCCCAAAGAACCAACATATACCTAAGTTGGACACCCAAAGAAAGTATTCAATACTTAGGGAAATATATAGATAGAAAATGAAGACTTATTATCTGAATGTCTTCATAAGGGATAAGGTCTTCCCTTCTTTTCTTTCCTAGCTTGGCATGGATTATTTCCAAGCTGAATAACAAGTGGAATGAAGTGTAGATATACTAGATCTTTCTGCCTCATTACAACCCCTCCGGTAAACATTATCAGACAAACCGAAGTAGGAAAAAGAGTAAAGTTCCTTCTAATGACTTAGGTGTGTCTTCACACTTGTGTGTTGGTGAAGACACAATGTCCTTGCTTCCCAAAGTTGGTTCAAGTCAAAGATATTCAAAGGTTTTTTAGAAGCTCTCACATGATCCGAATGCCTGAGTGAGCTTGAGCTTTATCTTTGGATGTCTTCTTCATACTTCACGGCTTGTCGGCTTTTGGAGATGGTCAGACATAGATTCCCATTAGACTTAGGGTCTAGCTGTATAGAGAATCCTATGGAGACCCAATCCCTTGTAAATGCGCGCTCCCGTCCTTCATTCGTACACGCCAGGGCTTGGGGCCCATCATCCATGTTGAATAATTAGAGAATATATTAGCTTAAGACCCAAAAAAGAGAAGAGGCCTTATTCAACATATGCAAGCCCATTAAGAAGTCTTCTAGAAGGATGAAGACTTTGGGTGCACAAGTGGGTGTCTCGGAAAGTGTGAAAAGGAAGGAGATGTGTTTGAATTTCAAATAAGAGTTTGGAGGGAAATTTGAACGTTGTGAAACCCTTCTTCACCTTTTAATTTCGTGGCTCTCTTCTATATATACATGTTGTACACCCTTTGTAACACTTAATCAATTCTAATGGAAACTTCTCTTTATCTCTCATTCTATTGTTTCTCTTTCAAGCACTCTCAAACTCTCTAATCTTCTATTCCGCAAATTCAACATGGTATCAGAGCAAGGTTCTTCACTAAATCAAGCTCTTGTTATCCCATTTTCAAATTTCTTCCTTTAAAATTCCGGGAATACTCTTTGTCAATCCTTTTTCACTCTGAGACTTAGTCCTCAAAGTCATTGACTCTTGAGTTGTGAAAAGGCTGAAAAAGTGTATTTCTTGAAGCTTCTCTAAAATTTTCGTTTTCACTCAAAAATTCTGAGAATACTCTTTGTCAATCCTTTTTCACTCTGAGACTTAGTCCTCAAAGTCATTGACTCTTGAGTTGTGAAAAGGCTGAAAAGTGTATTTCTTGAAGCTTCTCTAATATTTTCTTGAGAATATCTCTTAATTCTCTGGTTAATAGAATTATCCAGTGAATAAATCTTGAAACACCATGGAAGGGTGTCAACTATTTGTTGTGGTCAAGAATGATAAGAACAGCTCTATGTGGTCGTGGGCTTTGGAGCCATGTCTTGAAAGGACAAGATCCAAAAGATGGAGAAGAAGCCATCGGTAATTATGAAGATAAGTGGTTCCAAGAGGACCAAATGGTGCTCAGAATCATCCAGAACTCTCTTGAAGCATCCATCCTTGAAGCATTCATCCTTGAAGCTTACTCTTACTGTGAAAATGCAAAGGAATTATGGGATACTCTTCAAACCGTGTATGGGAATACTTCAAACTTGAGTAGAATCTATGAAGTCAAGAAGGCTATCAATGATCTAAGCCAAGAAGATTTGGAGTTTACAAAGCACTTTGGCAAATACAGATCATTGTGGGCTGAACTAGAAATGTTAAGGCCAAGCACGATTGATCCTTTGGTGTTAAATGAGAGGCGCGAACAAGACAAGGTATTTGGTCTGCTATTGACCTTCAATCCAACTTAAAAGGATCTCATTAAGCACCTCCTTAGGGCAGACAATCTCCCCAGCCTAGATGAAGTGTGCTCCAAGATATAAAAGGAGCAAGGATCTCATGGTCTATTTGGGGGAAAGGGCGAGCTGGTTATGGCTAACAAAGTAGAGCTGGGTGACGCCAACAAAGGATTTTACAAACCGTTGGGATCAAACCAGAACAAGAAAGTGGGATCAAATGCAATCTGTGAGCATTGCAAGAAAGAGGGGCACACAAAGGAAAAATGCTGGAAGCTCCATCCTCATCTAAAACCAAGCTGGTGGAAGGAACCAAGAGCTAATGTCTCCCAAGAAGTGGCTAGGAATCAGGCTGGGGCATCCAAGAGGGCTGAAGAAGGAGAAATGAGAGCTTTGGTGCCATATCAACAAGAATCTGAATTTGTGAGGAAATCAGATTTGGAAGCTCTCATCAAAGCCTTGAAAGAGGCTGGTAGGTCTGGTATGGTTTCTGGAAACTCTCTTCATGCTCAAAACATTTCAAAGCCTTTGATTGTAGATTTTGGTGCATCACATCATATGATAAGTGATGCACATCTAATGAATAACATAAAACCGGCTGTAGGTAATGTCATTATAGCAAATGGAGATAGTATTCCAATTGATGGAGTAGGAAATCTTAGGTTATTTGGAAAAGATTCAAACGTTTTCTACATGCCTAAGTTTACTTCAAATTTGTTATCCGTAAAGAAAGTTACATCTGATTTGAATTGTTATGCTATATTTGGTCCTAATGATGTACACTTTCAGGATATTGAGACCATGAATCTACTCGGAAAAGGAGTAGCAAGGGAGGAGCTGTATGTTCTTGAAAATAACAAGCCGGACTCCAATTTATTTTGTAGTTTTAGTGTGAATGTTTCTAATGTTAGTAGTTCAATTTTGGCATGCAAGGCTAGGTCATCCGCACTCTAGAGCATTAGAACTATTGTTGCCTAGGATTTCTTTCAAAAATGATGGATGTGAAGCTTGTATACTTGGCAAACATTGTAAATCTGTGTTTTCCAAGTCTCCAACTATCTATGAAAAGTGTTTTGATTTAATTCATTCTGATGTTTGGACCTCACCATGTGAATCTAGAGAACATCATAAATACTTTGTCACCTTCATAGATGAAAAATCAAAATATACATGGCTAACACTTCTTCCATCCAAAGATAGAGTTCTATAAGCATTTAGAAATTTTCAAGCATATGTGACTAACCATTATAATGCCAAGATTAAAATTTTTAGATCAGATAATGGTGGAGAGTACACAAGCCATGCCTTCAAACAACACTTATCAAACCATGGGATAGTCCATTAAACCAGCTGCCCATACACTCCTCAGCAAAATGGAGTTGCTTAAAGAAAGAATAGGCACTTAATGGAAGTGGCCCGGTCTATGATGTTTCACACAAGTGTTCCCAAGAGATTTTGGGGAGATGCTGTGGTTTCAGCATGCTATTTGATCAACCGAATGCCAACAAAAATTTTGGATGATCACTCTCCATTTGAAGTATTCAACAACTCTAAACCCGCCATTAACCACTTACGTGTGTTTGGGTGTGTTTGTTTTGTATTAATCCCAGGAGAACAAAGAAACAAGTTAGAAGCTAAAAGTGTGAAGAGCATGTTCATTGGATACTCCACAACACAAAAAGGTTACAAATGCTTTGTTCCAGAAACAAGAAAGATTCTAGTCTCAAGGGACATGAAGTTTGTTGAAACGAAAGGGTTCTATGATGAGAAGAACTGGAAAGAATTGGAGAATCTATCATCCTCATCATCAGACCGAGCTATCAATTTGAGAAAAATCTTGGAGAACCTTGGATTACATCAGCCAGAAGCTAGTACAAGCACATCTCAATCAAATGAAGAAATTATACCCTTTGATCCTGAGGGAGGCAATAAACAAGAGGATCCAGTAGTGGCTCAACAAGACTCAACAATTCAAGATCAAAATGAATCAGAAGTTCACAATGAAGCGGTTCATGATCAAAGTGAAGAGAGTCCGGAAAGTCAAGAAGAAGCTCAAACCTCAGATTCTGACTTTGAAGGGCCAGAACCTCAAGTTCAAGATCAAGAAGGGGGTTTAAGGAGAAGTACAAGACAAAGGTTTGGACTAGAACATTGGAAGCAAACCCGAGTGTACTACAATAACAAGGCAGTTGCTCATCCCATTCAAGTTGTTTGCACTCTAGCTCATTTCCTATTGAAACATCAAGCCTACATGGGCAAGTTGGATGAAGCTGAGATTCCAACAACCTATGAAGAAGCCAAGGAGCTTAAAGTATGGAGAGATGCTGTTGGTGAAGAAAAGAAATCTATGGAAATCAAGCACACTTGGGATGAAGCTGAACTGCCAAAAGGGAAGAAGGTCGTAAGCTCTAGATGGATCTTCACTATCAAGTATAGAAGTGATGGAGAAATAGAGCGTTACAAGGCTAGGCTGGTGGCTAGAGGATTCACTCAAACCTATGGAGAGGACTACCTTGACACATTTGCACCTGTGGCAAAACTTCATACGGTAAGAGTTATTTTATCCTTAGCTACTAACTTGGAATGGGATCTTTGGCAGATGGACGTCAAGAATGCATTCTTGCAAGGGGAACTAGAGGATGAAGTCTACATGACTCCACCACCAGGCTTGGAGGACTCAGTTGCACCAGGAAAGGTGTTGAGACTCAAGAAAGCAATCTATGGACTGAAGCAATCTCCTCGAGCATGGTACCACAAGTTGAGTACAACACTCAAGAGTAAAGGCTTCAAGAAGTCCGAGGCAGATCATACACTTTTCACCTTGCAAAGCCAAGAAGGTATTGTAGTCATTCTCATTTATGTGGATGATATTATCATCTCTGGGAATGACAAGGTAGGTATTAAAGATACAAAAGCATATTTAAAATCTGTATTTGATATTAAAGATCTTGGAGAGTTGAAATATTTTCTAGGGATTGAAGTCTATAGGTCCAATGAAGGACTCTTCTTATCCCAAAGGAAGTACACTCTTGATCTATTGACTGGGGCAGGAAAGCTAGGACCCAAACCAACAAAGACTCCCTTAGAAGAAGGATACAAATTCATACGAGAGGGGGAGCTTGAAGATAAACCTTTTGAAGATGTCAAGCAATATCGGAGAATGGTTGGTAAGTTGATTTATCTTACCATAACTCGTCCTGATTTGTGTTTTGCTGTGAACCAGGTGAGTCAACATATGCAAGCTCCAAAAGTGCACCATTGAAGCATGGTGGATCGGATTCTCAAATATCTCAAAGGAGCTCCAGGTCAAGGCATTTGGATGGGTTGTAACAAAAGCAGAGAAATTGTGGGTTATTGTGATGCTGACTGGGCTGGAGACAAAACGGATAGAAGATCCACCGCTGGGTATTGCACATTCATTGGAGGTAACCTGGTCACTTGGAAGAGCAAGAAACAAAAGGTTATGTCATGTTCAAGTGCTGAAGCTGAGTATAGAGCAATGAGGAAGCTCACAAATGAGCTAACATGGCTGAAAGCTCTTCTCAAGGATTTGGGCATTGAATCGCCAGATCCAATCACAATGCATTGTGACAACCAAGCTGCTATCCACATTGCGTCCAACTCAGTGTTCCATGAGAGGACAAAGCATATTGAAGTGGATTGTCACAAGGTGCGAGAGATGGTGGAGAAAAAGGTCATTCTTCCATGCTTTACAAGGAGTTCAAAACAATTGGCAGACATTTTTACCAAGGCAGCGAGTTTAAAAGTGTGTGAGTTCATCCATTCAAAGCTTGGACTCATAGATATGTCTCGGCCATGATTTCCTTAGCCATGAAGTCCACACTCTTTTTCCCTTAGTATGGTTTTGTCCCATGAGGTTTTCCATACTAAGGTTTTTAATGAGGTGGGTCATCATGGTTCCAAGCTTAACCTTTGGTTTCTCTACTGTTAAGCTTGAGGGGGAGTGTTGAATAATGAGAGAATACCTTAGCTTAAGACCCAAAGAAGAGAAGATGCCTTATTCAACATATGCAAGCCCATTAAGAAGTCTTTTAGAAGGATGAAGACTTTGGGTGCACAAGTGGGTGTCTCGGAAAGTGTGAAAAGGAAGGAGATGTGTTTGAATTTCAAATAAGAGATTGGAGGAAAATTTAAATGTTGTGAAATCCTTCTTCACCTTCTAATTTTGTGGCTCTCCTCTATATATACATGTTGTACACCCTTTGTAACACTTAATCAATTCTAATGGAAACTTCTCTTTATCTCTCATTCTATTGTTTCTCTTTCAAGCACTCTCAAACTCTCTAATCTTCTATTCCGCAAATTCAACAATCCCTTCCCTCTTCTAGAATTTTTGTCCTCAAAACTTGCCCACACCCTATATAGAAACGAAACAATCTAGCAGGAAGTTTCTTTTTCAACGGTTGATATGGAAATGGAGATGAGAATTGTAGAGATTCTAAATCTAATCTTAAGCTGAATGATGGATAGAAGTGGAGGTTTAGTGCTAGGAAACCTAAAGAGATGCCTGATCTAGGTTCCAAATATGGAGTGAAGGTGGATTAATGTGGTGAACCACAAGAATTGTGAAAACTTCTTGAACAACTAGAAGTTCAACACCGAGCTAGGCTTCTAGGTGTCAAGGGTTTTGTTTCATTTAATCAATTCTATACCATAAAACCTAAAACACTAAATCCTAAACCCTAAACTCTAAACCCATAACCCTATACCTTAAACTGTAAAACCAAAAACATTATACAAAAAAATTTAAAACACTAAACCCTAAAACCTAAAATACTAAACCATAAACACTAAACGTTAAAACCTAAATTATACTCCATATAACTTAAACCCGAAAACGTAAAACACTAAATCCTAAACCCCAACCCCTTAACACAAAACCCATAACCCAAAACCCAAAAACCTAAACCCTTAACCCTAAACACTAAACCCTAAACCCTAATACTTAAACCATACTCGCAAAAAACTCACCCCTAAATCGTACTCCCCTAACCCTAAACCATACTCCCCAAACTCTAAACCCTAAATCCAAAAATCTAATGCTTAAACCATAAAAGTGAAACACTAAACGTTAAACCTTAAAACCTTAAATACTAAACATAAAAATCTAAACCATGAACCTTAAACCCTACATTGTAAAACACTAAGCCCTAAACCCTACACCCTAAACTCTAAACCCTAAACTATAAACCAAAAACCCTAAACCCTAAACCCTCAACTATAAACCCATACCCTGAACCCTAAACTATACTCCCAAAAACCTAAACCATAAACCTGGAAGTATAAACCAAGAAACGTAAAACACTGAACCCTAAACCTAAAACCCTAAACTCTAAAAACTAAAACTTAAACCTGAAACCCTAAAACCTAAACCCTAAAAACCAAAACTCTTAAGCCTAATCCTTAACCCCAAAAACATAAAACACTCAACAAAAAACCCTAAACCCTAAATTCTGAAACCGAAAATTGAAAAACACTAGACTGAATCCCAAACCTTGATTCCTAAATGGTAATCCCAAAAATCTAAACCGTAAACCCTAAACTATAAACCTAGAAACGTAAAATACTAAACCCTAAACCTAAAACCCTAAACTATAAACCCTAAAACTTAAACCCCAAACCTTAAGCTCTAAATCTAAACCATGAATCCGAAGCTATACTTCCAAAAACCTAATAGTAAAACCTAAACTATGAACCCAGAAACGTAAAACACTAAACTCTAAACATTAAACCCAAAACTATACTCCCAAAAACCTAATACTAAACCCGAAACATAAAAACCCTACACCCATTAGCTCAAATCATAAACCTAAACCAAAGAACCCATAACCAAAAACACTACCCAAAACCATAAACATTAAACCCTAAACCCTAATACCTACACTTAAACCATACTCCCTAAACCCTAAACCCTAAACCCTAAACACCAAGATCTAAATCCTAAATACTTATACCTAAACCCTAACCCGAATACTTTAAACTGTAAACTCTAAACCTTTTAACACAAAACACCGAACGCTAAGCCCTAACCCTAAACCATACTCCCCAAACACTAAACCCTAAAAACCAAGATCTAAACCCTAAATACTCAAACCTAAACCCTAAACCGAAAACTCTAAACTGTAAACTCTAAACCTTGTAACACAAAACACTGAACACTAAGCCGTAACCCTAAACCTAAAACTCTAAAACCTAAACCCTAAGCTCTAAACCCATAACCCTATACATTAAACTGTAAAACCGAAAACCTTAGACAAAAAAAATTTAAAACACTAAACCCTAAAACCTAAAATACTAAACCGTAATACTAAACGTTAAACCCTAAACTATACTCCCTAAAACTTAAACCCAAAACCAAAAACCCAAAAGGGTAAAACACTAAACCCTAAACCCCAACCCCTTAACAAAAAACCCATAACCCAAACCCCAAAAACCTAAACCCTTAACCCTAAACACTAAACCCTAAACCCTAATACTTAAACCATACTCGCAAAAAACTCACCCCTAAATCGTACTCCCCTAACCCTAAACTATACTCCCCAAACTCTAAACCCTAAATCCAAAAATCTAATGCTTAAACCTTAAAAGTGAAACACTAAACGTTAAACCTTAAAACCTTAAATACTAAACATAAAAATCTAAACCATGAACCTTAAACCCTACATTGTAAAACACTAAGCCCTAAACCCTACACCCTAAACTCTAAACCCTAAACTATAAACCAAAAACCCTAAACCCTAAACCCTCAACTATAAACCCATACCCTGAACCCTAAACTATACTCCCAAAAACCTAAACCATAAACCTGGAAGTATAAACCAAGAAACGTAAAACACTAAACCCTAAACCTAAAACCCTAAACTCTAAAAACTAAAACTTAAACCTGAAACCCTAAAACCTAAACCATAAAAACCAAAACTCTTAACCCTAATCCTTAACCCCAAAAACATAAAACACTCAACAAAAAACCCTAAACCCTAAACCCTAAATTCTGAAACCGAAAATTGAAAACCGTAGACTGAATCCCAAACCTTGATTCCTAAACGGTACTCCCAAAAATCTAAACCGTAAACCCTAAAATATTAACCTAGAAACGTAAAACACTAAACCCTAAACCTAAAACCCTAAACTATAAACCCTAAAACTTAAACCCCAGACCTTAAGCTCTAAATGTAAACCATGAATCCGAAGCTATACTTCCAAAAACCTAAATAGTAAAACCTAAACTATGAACCCAGAAACGTAAAACCCTAAATCCAAACCCTAAAATCCTAAACTATAAACCCTAAACTCTAAACATTGATCCCAAAACTATACTCCCAAAAACCTAATACTAAACCCGAAGAAAAAAAATCAAAAACCCCTAACTGTAATCCTAAACCCGAAACCCTAGTATCTAAATATTAAAACCCTAAATTTATACACTAAATCGTACTCCCTAAACCCTAAATCCTAAACAATACTCCCAAACTCTAAACACGAAATCCTGAACCTGAAACCCTTAACTCTAAAACCGTAAACGCTAAACTCTAAACCCAAAACCCAAAACCCAAAACCCTAAGAAAATTCCAAAACCCTACACCCTAATACCTAAACCCTAAACCTTAAACAATAAAACCTAAACCCTAAACCTTAAACAATAAAACCTAAACATAAATCCTAATACCCTAAATTCTAAACCCCAAACCCACAAATCTAAACACAAAACCCTAAACCTATAACCTTAATCATAAACCCTAAAACCTAAAATACTAAACCTTAAACACTAAACGTTAAACCCTAAACTATACTCCCTAAAACTTAAACCGCAAACCAAAAACCCGAAAACGTAAAACACTAAACCTTAAACCCCAATCACTTAACACAAAACCAATAACCCAAAACCCAAAAACGTCAACCTTTAACCCTAAACTCTAAACCCTAAACCCTAATACCTAAACCATACTCGCAAAAAACTCACCCCTAAATCGTACTCCTCAACCCTAAACCATACTCCCCAAACTCTAAACCCTAAATCATAAAATCTAATGCTTAAACTTTAAAATTGAAACACTAAACGTTAAACCTTAAAACCTTAAATACTAAACATAAAAATCTAAACCATAAACCTTAAGCCTTACATTGTAAAACACTAAGCCCTAAACTCTACACCCTACACCCTAAACCCTAAACTATAAACCCAAAACTCTAAACCCTAAACCCTCAGCAATAAACCTAAACCCTGAATCCTAAACTATACTCCCAAAAACCTAAACCATAAACCTGAAACTATAAACAGAGAAACTTAAAACACTAAACCCTAAACCTAAAACCCTAAACTCTAAAAATAAAACTTAAACCTGAAACCTTAAAAACTAAACCCTAAACAAAAACTCTTAACCCTAATCCTTAACCTCAAAAACATAAAACACTAAACAAAAAACCTTAAACCCTAAACCCTAAATTCGGAAACCGAAAATTGAAAACCCTAGACTGAATCCCAACCCTGATTCCTAAACGATACTCCCAAAAATCTAAATCGTAAACCCTAAACTATAAACCTAGAAACGTAAAACACTAAACCTTAAACCTAAAAACCTAAATTATAAACCCTAAAACTTAAACCCCAAACCCTAAGCTCTAAATCTAAAACCTGAATCCGAAGCTATACTCCCAAAAACCTAAACAGTAAAACCTAAACTATAAACCCAGAAACATAAAACTCTAAATCCGAACCCAAAAATCCTAAACTATTAACCCTAAACTCTAAACATTGAACCTAAAAATATACTCTCAAAAACCTAATGCTAAACCCGAAACGTAAAAACCCTACACCCGTTAGCTAAAATCATAAACCCAAAACCAAAGAACCCATAACCAAAAACATTACCCAAAACCATAAACATTAAACCCTAAACCCTAATACCTAAACTTAAACCATACTCCCTAAACCCTAAACCCTAAATACCAAGATCTAAATCCTAAATACTTATACCTAAACCCTAAACGAAATACTGTAAACTGTAAACTCTAAACCTTATAACACAAAACACCGAACGCTAAGCCCTAACCCTAAACCATAATCCCTAAACCCTAAACCGTAAACACCAAGATCTAAACCCTAAATACTTATACCTAAACTCTAAACCGAATACTTTAAACTGTAAACTCTAAACCTTATAACACAAAACACCGAACGCTAAGCCCTAACCCTAAACCATACTCCCCAAACACTAAACCCTAAAAACCAAGATCTAAACCCTAAATACACAAACCTAAACCCTAAACCGAAAACTCTAAACTGTAAACTCTAAACCTTATAACACTAAACACTAAACACTAAGTCCCAACCCTAAACCTAAAACTCTACAACCTAAACCCTAAGCTCTAAACCCATAACCCTATACCTTAAACTGTAAAACCAAAAACCTTAGAAAAAAAAAATTTAAAACACTAAACCCTAAAACCTAAAATACTAAACCGTAATACTAAACGTTAAACCCTAAACTATACTCCCTAAAACTTAAACCCCAAACCAAAAACCCAAAAACGTAAAACACTAAACCCTAAACCCCAACCCCTTAACAGAAAACCCATAACCCAAACCCCAAAAACCTAAACCCTTAACCCTAAACACTAAACCCTAAACCCTAATACTTAAACCATACTCGCAAAAAACTCACCCCTAAATCGTACTCCCCTAACCCTAAACTATACTCCCCAAACTCTAAACCCTAAATCCAAAAATCTAATGCTTAAACCTTAAAAGTGAAACACTAAACGTTAAACCTTAAAACCTTAAATACTAAACATAAAAATCTAAACCATGAACCTTAAACCCTACATTGTAAAACACTAAGCCCTAAACCCTACACCCTAAACTCTAAACCCTAAACTATAAACCAAAAACCCTAAACCCTAAACCCTCAACTATAAACCCATACCCTGAACCCTAAACTATACTCCCAAAAACCTAAACCATAAACCTGGAAGTATAAACCAAGAAACGTAAAACACTAAACCCTAAACCTAAAACCCTAAACTCTAAAAACTAAAACTTAAACCTGAAACCCTAAAACCTAAACCATAAAAACCAAAACTCTTAACCCTAATCCTTAACCCCAAAAACATAAAACACTCAACAAAAAACCCTAAACCCTAAACCCTAAATTCTGAAACCGAAAATTGAAAACCGTAGACTGAATCCCAAACCTTGATTCCTAAACGGTACTCCCAAAAATCTAAACCGTAAACCCTAAAATATTAACCTAGAAACGTAAAACACTAAACCCTAAACCTAAAACCCTAAACTATAAACCCTAAAACTTAAACCCCAGACCTTAAGCTCTAAATGTAAACCATGAATCCGAAGCTATACTTCCAAAAACCTAAATAGTAAAACCTAAACTATGAACCCAGAAACGTAAAACCCTAAATCCAAACCCTAAAATCCTAAACTATAAACCCTAAACTCTAAACATTGATCCCAAAACTATACTCCCAAAAACCTAATACTAAACCCGAAGAAAAAAAACCAAAAACCCCTAACTGTAATCCTAAACCCGAAACCCTAGTATCTAAATATTAAAACCCTAAATTTATACACTAAATCGTACTCCCTAAACCCTAAATCCTAAACAATACTCCCAAACTCTAAACACGAAATCCTGAACCTGAAACCCTTAACTCTAAAACCGTAAACGCTAAACTCTAAACCCAAAACCCAAAACCCAAAACCCTAAGAAAATTCCAAAACCCTACACCCTAATACCTAAACCCTAAACCTTAAACAATAAAACCTAAACCCTAAACCTTAAACAATAAAACCTAAACATAAATCCTAATACCCTAAATTCTAAACCCCAAACCCACAAATCTAAACACAAAACCCTAAACCTATAACCTTAATCATAAACCCTAAAACCTAAAATACTAAACCTTAAACACTAAACGTTAAACCCTAAACTATACTCCCTAAAACTTAAACCGCAAACCAAAAACCCGAAAACGTAAAACACTAAACCTTAAACCCCAATCACTTAACACAAAACCAATAACCCAAAACCCAAAAACGTCAACCTTTAACCCTAAACTCTAAACCCTAAACCCTAATACCTAAACCATACTCGCAAAAAACTCACCCCTAAATCGTACTCCTCAACCCTAAACCATACTCCCCAAACTCTAAACCCTAAATCATAAAATCTAATGCTTAAACTTTAAAATTGAAACACTAAACGTTAAACCTTAAAACCTTAAATACTAAACATAAAAATCTAAACCATAAACCTTAAGCCTTACATTGTAAAACACTAAGCCCTAAACTCTACACCCTACACCCTAAACCCTAAACTATAAACCCAAAACTCTAAACCCTAAACCCTCAGCAATAAACCTAAACCCTGAATCCTAAACTATACTCCCAAAAACCTAAACCATAAACCTGAAACTATAAACAGAGAAACTTAAAACACTAAACCCTAAACCTAAAACCCTAAACTCTAAAAATAAAACTTAAACCTGAAACCTTAAAAACTAAACCCTAAACAAAAACTCTTAACCCTAATCCTTAACCTCAAAAACATAAAACACTAAACAAAAAACCTTAAACCCTAAACCCTAAATTCGGAAACCGAAAATTGAAAACCCTAGACTGAATCCCAACCCTGATTCCTAAACGATACTCCCAAAAATCTAAATCGTAAACCCTAAACTATAAACCTAGAAACGTAAAACACTAAACCTTAAACCTAAAAACCTAAATTATAAACCCTAAAACTTAAACCCCAAACCCTAAGCTCTAAATCTAAAACCTGAATCCGAAGCTATACTCCCAAAAACCTAAACAGTAAAACCTAAACTATAAACCCAGAAACATAAAACTCTAAATCCGAACCCAAAAATCCTAAACTATTAACCCTAAACTCTAAACATTGAACCTAAAAATATACTCTCAAAAACCTAATGCTAAACCCGAAACGTAAAAACCCTACACCCGTTAGCTAAAATCATAAACCCAAAACCAAAGAACCCATAACCAAAAACATTACCCAAAACCATAAACATTAAACCCTAAACCCTAATACCTAAACTTAAACCATACTCCCTAAACCCTAAACCCTAAATACCAAGATCTAAATCCTAAATACTTATACCTAAACCCTAAACGAAATACTGTAAACTGTAAACTCTAAACCTTATAACACAAAACACCGAACGCTAAGCCCTAACCCTAAACCATAATCCCTAAACCCTAAACCGTAAACACCAAGATCTAAACCCTAAATACTTATACCTAAACTCTAAACCGAATACTTTAAACTGTAAACTCTAAACCTTATAACACAAAACACCGAACGCTAAGCCCTAACCCTAAACCATACTCCCCAAACACTAAACCCTAAAAACCAAGATCTAAACCCTAAATACACAAACCTAAACCCTAAACCGAAAACTCTAAACTGTAAACTCTAAACCTTATAACACTAAACACTAAACACTAAGTCCCAACCCTAAACCTAAAACTCTACAACCTAAACCCTAAGCTCTAAACCCATAACCCTATACCTTAAACTGTAAAACCAAAAACCTTAGAAAAAAAAAATTTAAAACACTAAACCCTAAAACCTAAAATACTAAACCGTAATACTAAACGTTAAACCCTAAACTATACTCCCTAAAACTTAAACCCCAAACCAAAAACCCAAAAACGTAAAACACTAAACCCTAAACCCCAACCCCTTAACAGAAAACCCATAACCCAAACCCCAAAAACCTAAACCCTTAACCCTAAACACTAAACCCTAAACCCTAATACTTAAACCATACTCGCAAAAAACTCACCCCTAAATCGTACTCCCCTAACCCTAAACTATACTCCCCAAACTCTAAACCCTAAATCCAAAAATCTAATGCTTAAACCTTAAAAGTGAAACACTAAACGTTAAACCTTAAAACCTTAAATACTAAACATAAAAATCTAAACCATGAACCTTAAACCCTACATTGTAAAACACTAAGCCCTAAACCCTACACCCTAAACTCTAAACCCTAAACTATAAACCAAAAACCCTAAACCCTAAACCCTCAACTATAAACCCATACCCTGAACCCTAAACTATACTCCCAAAAACCTAAACCATAAACCTGGAAGTATAAACCAAGAAACGTAAAACACTAAACCCTAAACCTAAAACCCTAAACTCTAAAAACTAAAACTTAAACCTGAAACCCTAAAACCTAAACCATAAAAACCAAAACTCTTAACCCTAATCCTTAACCCCAAAAACATAAAACACTCAACAAAAAACCCTAAACCCTAAACCCTAAATTCTGAAACCGAAAATTGAAAACCGTAGACTGAATCCCAAACCTTGATTCCTAAACGGTACTCCCAAAAATCTAAACCGTAAACCCTAAAATATTAACCTAGAAACGTAAAACACTAAACCCTAAACCTAAAACCCTAAACTATAAACCCTAAAACTTAAACCCCAGACCTTAAGCTCTAAATGTAAACCATGAATCCGAAGCTATACTTCCAAAAACCTAAATAGTAAAACCTAAACTATGAACCCAGAAACGTAAAACCCTAAATCCAAACCCTAAAATCCTAAACTATAAACCCTAAACTCTAAACATTGATCCCAAAACTATACTCCCAAAAACCTAATACTAAACCCGAAGAAAAAAAACCAAAAACCCCTAACTGTAATCCTAAACCCGAAACCCTAGTATCTAAATATTAAAACCCTAAATTTATACACTAAATCGTACTCCCTAAACCCTAAATCCTAAACAATACTCCCAAACTCTAAACACGAAATCCTGAACCTGAAACCCTTAACTCTAAAACCGTAAACGCTAAACTCTAAACCCAAAACCCAAAACCCAAAACCCTAAGAAAATTCCAAAACCCTACACCCTAATACCTAAACCCTAAACCTTAAACAATAAAACCTAAACCCTAAACCTTAAACAATAAAACCTAAACATAAATCCTAATACCCTAAATTCTAAACCCCAAACCCACAAATCTAAACACAAAACCCTAAACCTATAACCTTAATCATAAACCCTAAAACCTAAAATACTAAACCTTAAACACTAAACGTTAAACCCTAAACTATACTCCCTAAAACTTAAACCGCAAACCAAAAACCCGAAAACGTAAAACACTAAACCTTAAACCCCAATCACTTAACACAAAACCAATAACCCAAAACCCAAAAACGTCAACCTTTAACCCTAAACTCTAAACCCTAAACCCTAATACCTAAACCATACTCGCAAAAAACTCACCCCTAAATCGTACTCCTCAACCCTAAACCATACTCCCCAAACTCTAAACCCTAAATCATAAAATCTAATGCTTAAACTTTAAAATTGAAACACTAAACGTTAAACCTTAAAACCTTAAATACTAAACATAAAAATCTAAACCATAAACCTTAAGCCTTACATTGTAAAACACTAAGCCCTAAACTCTACACCCTACACCCTAAACCCTAAACTATAAACCCAAAACTCTAAACCCTAAACCCTCAGCAATAAACCTAAACCCTGAATCCTAAACTATACTCCCAAAAACCTAAACCATAAACCTGAAACTATAAACAGAGAAACTTAAAACACTAAACCCTAAACCTAAAACCCTAAACTCTAAAAATAAAACTTAAACCTGAAACCTTAAAAACTAAACCCTAAACAAAAACTCTTAACCCTAATCCTTAACCTCAAAAACATAAAACACTAAACAAAAAACCTTAAACCCTAAACCCTAAATTCGGAAACCGAAAATTGAAAACCCTAGACTGAATCCCAACCCTGATTCCTAAACGATACTCCCAAAAATCTAAATCGTAAACCCTAAACTATAAACCTAGAAACGTAAAACACTAAACCTTAAACCTAAAAACCTAAATTATAAACCCTAAAACTTAAACCCCAAACCCTAAGCTCTAAATCTAAAACCTGAATCCGAAGCTATACTCCCAAAAACCTAAACAGTAAAACCTAAACTATAAACCCAGAAACATAAAACTCTAAATCCGAACCCAAAAATCCTAAACTATTAACCCTAAACTCTAAACATTGAACCTAAAAATATACTCTCAAAAACCTAATGCTAAACCCGAAACGTAAAAACCCTACACCCGTTAGCTAAAATCATAAACCCAAAACCAAAGAACCCATAACCAAAAACATTACCCAAAACCATAAACATTAAACCCTAAACCCTAATACCTAAACTTAAACCATACTCCCTAAACCCTAAACCCTAAATACCAAGATCTAAATCCTAAATACTTATACCTAAACCCTAAACGAAATACTGTAAACTGTAAACTCTAAACCTTATAACACAAAACACCGAACGCTAAGCCCTAACCCTAAACCATAATCCCTAAACCCTAAACCGTAAACACCAAGATCTAAACCCTAAATACTTATACCTAAACTCTAAACCGAATACTTTAAACTGTAAACTCTAAACCTTATAACACAAAACACCGAACGCTAAGCCCTAACCCTAAACCATACTCCCCAAACACTAAACCCTAAAAACCAAGATCTAAACCCTAAATACACAAACCTAAACCCTAAACCGAAAACTCTAAACTGTAAACTCTAAACCTTATAACACTAAACACTAAACACTAAGTCCCAACCCTAAACCTAAAACTCTACAACCTAAACCCTAAGCTCTAAACCCATAACCCTATACCTTAAACTGTAAAACCAAAAACCTTAGAAAAAAAAAATTTAAAACACTAAACCCTAAAACCTAAAATACTAAACCGTAATACTAAACGTTAAACCCTAAACTATACTCCCTAAAACTTAAACCCAAAACCAAAAACCCAAAAACGTAAAACACTAAACCCTAAACCCCAACCCCTTAACAGAAAACCCATAACCCAAACCCCAAAAACCTAAACCCTTAACCCTAAACACTAAACCCTAAACCCTAATACTTAAACCATACTCGCAAAAAACTCACCCCTAAATCGTACTCCCCTAACCCTAAACTATACTCCCCAAACTCTAAACCCTAAATCCAAAAATCTAATGCTTAAACCTTAAAAGTGAAACACTAAACGTTAAACCTTAAAACCTTAAATACTAAACATAAAAATCTAAACCATGAACCTTAAACCCTACATTGTAAAACACTAAGCCCTAAACCCTACACCCTAAACTCTAAACCCTAAACTATAAACCAAAAACCCTAAACCCTAAACCCTCAACTATAAACCTATACCCTGAACCCTAAACTATACTCCCAAAAACCTAAACCATAAACCTGGAAGTATAAACCAAGAAACGTAAAACACTGAACCCTAAACCTAAAACCCTAAACTCTAAAAACTAAAACTTAAACCTGAAACCCTAAAACCTAAACCATAAAAACCAAAACTCTTAACCCTAATCCTTAACCCCAAAAACATAAAACACTCAACAAAAAACCCTAAACCCTAAACCCTAAAGTCTGAAACCGAAAATTGAAAACCGTAGACTGAATCCCAAACCTTGATTCCTAAACGGTACTCCCAAAAATCTAAATCGTAAACCCTAAACTATAAACGTAGAAACGTAAAACACTAAACCCTAAACCTAAAACCCTAAACTATAAACCCTAAAACTTAAACCCCAAACCTTAAGCTCTAAATGTAAACCATGAATCCGAAGCTATACTTCCAGAAACCTAAACAGTAAAACCTAAACTATGAACCCAGAAACGTAAAACCCTAAATCCAAACCCTAAAATCCTAAACTATAAACCCTAAACTCTAAACATTGATCCCAAAACTATACTCCCAAAAACCTAATACTAAACCCGAAGAAAAAAAACCCAAAACCCCTAACTGTAATCCTAAACCCGAAACCCTAATATCTAAATATTAAAACCCTAAATTTATACACTAAATCGTACTCCCTAAACCCTAAATCATAAACAATACTCCCAAACTCTAAACACGAAATCCTGAACCTGAAACCCTTAACTCTAAAACCGTAAACGCTAAACTCTAAACCCAAAACCCAAAACCCTAAGCAAAAATTCCAAAACCCTAAACCCTAATACCTAAACCCTAAACCTTAAACAATAAAACCTAAACCCTAAACCTTAAACAATAAAACCTAAACATAAATCCTAATACCCTAAATTCTAAACCCCAAACCCACAAATCTAAACACAAAACCCTAAACCTATAACCTTAATCATAAACCCTATAACCTAAAATACTAAACCTTAAACACTAAACGTTAAACCCTAAACTATACTCCCTAAAACTTAAACCGCAAACCAAAAACCCGAAAACGTAAAACACTAAACCCTAAACCCCAATCACTTAACACAAAACCAATAACCCAAAACCCAAAAACCTAAACCTTTAACCCTAAACTCTAAACCCTAAACCCTAATACCTAAACTATACTCGCAAAAAACTCACCCCTAAATCGTACTCCTCAAACACTAAACCATACTCCCCAAACTCTAAACCCTAAATCATAAAATCTAATGCTTAAACTTTAAAATTGAAACACTAAACGTTAAACCTTAAAACCTTAAATACTAAACATAAAAATCTAAACCATAAACCTTAAGCCTTACATTGTAAAACACTAAGCCCTAAACTCTACACCCTACACCCTAAACCCTAAACTATAAACCCAAAACCCTAAACCCTAAACCCTCAGCAATAAACCCAAACCCTGAACCCTAAACTATACTCCCAAAAACCTAAACCATAAACCTGAAACTATACACAGAAAAACTTAAAACACTAAACCCTAAACCGAAAACTCTAAACTGTAAACTCTAAACCTTATAACACTACACACTAAACACTAAGCCCCAACCCTAAACCTAAAACTCTACAACCTAAACCCTAAGCTCTAAACCCATAACCCTATACCTTAAACTGTAAAACCAAAAACCTTAGACAAAAAAAATTTAAAACACTAAACCCTAAAACCTAAAATACTAAACCGTAATACTAAACTTTAAACCCTAAACTATACTCCCTAAAACTTAAACCCAAAACCAAAAACCCAAAAACGTAAAACACTAAACCCTAAACCCCAACCCCTTAACAGAAAACCCATAACCCAAACCCCAAAAACCTAAACCCTTAACCCTAAACACTAAACCCTAAACCCTAATACTTAAACCATACTCGCAAAAAACTCACCCCTAAATCGTACTCCCCTAACCCTAAACTATACTCCCCAAACTCTAAACCCTAAATCCAAAAATCTAATGCTTAAACCTTAAAAGTGAAACACTAAACGTTAAACCTTAAAACCTTAAATACTAAACATAAAAATCTAAACCATGAACCTTAAACCCTACATTGTAAAACACTAAGCCCTAAACCCTACACCCTAAACTCTAAACCCTAAACTATAAACCAAAAACCCTAAACCCTAAACCCTCAACTATAAACCTATACCCTGAACCCTAAACTATACTCCCAAAAACCTAAACCATAAACCTGGAAGTATAAACCAAGAAACGTAAAACACTGAACCCTAAACCTAAAACCCTAAACTCTAAAAACTAAAACTTAAACCTGAAACCCTAAAACCTAAACCATAAAAACCAAAACTCTTAACCCTAATCCTTAACCCCAAAAACATAAAACACTCAACAAAAAACCCTAAACCCTAAACCCTAAAGTCTGAAACCGAAAATTGAAAACCGTAGACTGAATCCCAAACCTTGATTCCTAAACGGTACTCCCAAAAATCTAAATCGTAAACCCTAAACTATAAACGTAGAAACGTAAAACACTAAACCCTAAACCTAAAACCCTAAACTATAAACCCTAAAACTTAAACCCCAAACCTTAAGCTCTAAATGTAAACCATGAATCCGAAGCTATACTTCCAGAAACCTAAACAGTAAAACCTAAACTATGAACCCAGAAACGTAAAACCCTAAATCCAAACCCTAAAATCCTAAACTATAAACCCTAAACTCTAAACATTGATCCCAAAACTATACTCCCAAAAACCTAATACTAAACCCGAAGAAAAAAAACCCAAAACCCCTAACTGTAATCCTAAACCCGAAACCCTAATATCTAAATATTAAAACCCTAAATTTATACACTAAATCGTACTCCCTAAACCCTAAATCATAAACAATACTCCCAAACTCTAAACACGAAATCCTGAACCTGAAACCCTTAACTCTAAAACCGTAAACGCTAAACTCTAAACCCAAAACCCAAAACCCTAAGCAAAAATACCAAAACCCTAAACCCTAATACCTAAACCCTAAACCTTAAACAATAAAACCTAAACCCTAAACCTTAAACAATAAAACCTAAACATAAATCCTAATACCCTAAATTCTAAACCCCAAACCCACAAATCTAAACACAAAACCCTAAACCTATAACCTTAATCATAAACCCTATAACCTAAAATACTAAACCTTAAACACTAAACGTTAAACCCTAAACTATACTCCCTAAAACTTAAACCGCAAACCAAAAACCCGAAAACGTAAAACACTAAACCCTAAACCCCAATCACTTAACACAAAACCAATAACCCAAAACCCAAAAACCTAAACCTTTAACCCTAAACTCTAAACCCTAAACCCTAATACCTAAACTATACTCGCAAAAAACTCACCCCTAAATCGTACTCCTCAAACACTAAACCATACTCCCCAAACTCTAAACCCTAAATCATAAAATCTAATGCTTAAACTTTAAAATTGAAACACTAAACGTTAAACCTTAAAACCTTAAATACTAAACATAAAAATCTAAACCATAAACCTTAAGCCTTACATTGTAAAACACTAAGCCCTAAACTCTACACCCTACACCCTAAACCCTAAACTATAAACCCAAAACCCTAAACCCTAAACCCTCAGCAATAAACCCAAACCCTGAACCCTAAACTATACTCCCAAAAACCTAAACCATAAACCTGAAACTATACACAGAAAAACTTAAAACACTAAACCCTAAACCGAAAACTCTAAACTGTAAACTCTAAACCTTATAACACTACACACTAAACACTAAGCCCCAACCCTAAACCTAAAACTCTACAACCTAAACCCTAAGCTCTAAACCCATAACCCTATACCTTAAACTGTAAAACCAAAAACCTTAGACAAAAAAAATTTAAAACACTAAACCCTAAAACCTAAAATACTAAACCGTAATACTAAACTTTAAACCCTAAACTATACTCCCTAAAACTTAAACCCAAAACCAAAAACCCAAAAACGTAAAACACTAAACCCTAAACCCCAACCCCTTAACAGAAAACCCATAACCCAAACCCCAAAAACCTAAACCCTTAACCCTAAACACTAAACCCTAAACCCTAATACTTAAACCATACTCGCAAAAAACTCACCCCTAAATCGTACTCCCCTAACCCTAAACTATACTCCCCAAACTCTAAACCCTAAATCCAAAAATCTAATGCTTAAACCTTAAAAGTGAAACACTAAACGTTAAACCTTAAAACCTTAAATACTAAACATAAAAATCTAAACCATGAACCTTAAACCCTACATTGTAAAACACTAAGCCCTAAACCCTACACCCTAAACTCTAAACCCTAAACTATAAACCAAAAACCCTAAACCCTAAACCCTCAACTATAAACCCATACCCTGAACCCTAAACTATACTCCCAAAAACCTAAACCATAAACCTGGAAGTATAAACCAAGAAACGTAAAACACTGAACCCTAAACCTAAAACCCTAAACTCTAAAAACTAAAACTTAAACCTGAAACCCTAAAACCTAAACCATAAAAACCAAAACTCTTAACCCTAATCCTTAACCCCAAAAACATAAAACACTCAACAAAAAACCCTAAACCCTAAACCCTAAAGTCTGAAACCGAAAATTGAAAACCGTAGACTGAATCCCAAACCTTGATTCCTAAACGGTACTCCCAAAAATCTAAACCGTAAACCCTAAACTATAAACGTAGAAACGTAAAACACTAAACCCTAAACCTAAAACCCTAAACTATAAACCCTAAAACTTAAACCCCAAACCTTAAGCTCTAAATGTAAACCATGAATCCGAAGCTATACTTCCAAAAACCTAAACAGTAAAACCTAAACTATGAACCCAGAAACGTAAAACCCTAAATCCAAACCCTAAAATCCTAAACTATAAACCCTAAACTCTAAACATTGATCCCAAAACTATACTCCCAAAAACCTAATACTAAACCCGAAGAAAAAAAACCCAAAACCCCTAACTGTAATCCTAAACCCGAAACCCTAATATCTAAATATTAAAACCCTAAATTTATACACTAAATCGTACTCCCTAAACCCTAAATCATAAACAATACTCCCAAACTCTAAACACGAAATCCTGAACCTGAAACCCTTAACTCTAAAACCGTAAACGCCAAACTCTAAACCCAAAACCCAAAACCCTAAGCAAAAATTCCAAAACCCTAAACCCTAATACCTAAACCCTAAACCTTAAACAATAAAACCTAAACCCTAAACCTTAAACAATAAAACCTAAACATAAATCCTAATACCCTAAATTCTAAACCCCAAACCCACAAATCTAAACACAAAACCCTAAACCTATAACCTTAATCATAAACCCTATAACCTAAAATACTAAACCTTAAACACTAAACGTTAAACCCTAAACTATACTCCCTAAAACTTAAACCGCAAACCAAAAACCCGAAAACGTAAAACACTAAACCCTAAACCCCAATCACTTAACACAAAACCAATAACCCAAAACCCAAAAACCTAAACCTTTAACCCTAAACTCTAAACCCTAAACCCTAATACCTAAACCATACTCGCAAAAAACTCACCCCTAAATCGTACTCCTCAAACCCTAAACCATACTCCCCAAACTCTAAACCCTAAATCATAAAATCTAATGCTTAAACTTTAAAATTGAAACACTAAACGTTAAACCTTAAAACCTTAAATACTAAACATAAAAATCTAAACCATAAACCTTAAGCCTTACATTGTAAAACACTAAGCCCTAAACTCTACACCCTACACCCTAAACCCTAAACTATAAACCCAAAACCCTAAACCCTAAACCCTCAGCAATAAACCCAAACCCTGAACCCTAAACTATACTCCCAAAAACCTAAACCATAAACCTGAAACTATACACAGAAAAACTTAAAACACTAAACCCTAAACCGAAAACTCTAAACTGTAAACTCTAAACCTTATAACACTACACACTAAACACTAAGCCCCAACCCTAAACCTAAAACTCTACAACCTAAACCCTAAGCTCTAAACCCATAACCCTATACCTTAAACTGTAAAACCAAAAACCTTAGACAAAAAAAATTTAAAACACTAAACCCTAAAACCTAAAATACTAAACCGTAATACTAAACTTTAAACCCTAAACTATACTCCCTAAAACTTAAACCCAAAACCAAAAACCCAAAAACGTAAAACACTAAACCCTAAACCCCAACCCCTTAACAGAAAACCCATAACCCAAACCCCAAAAACCTAAACCCTTAACCCTAAACACTAAACCCTAAACCCTAATACTTAAACCATACTCGCAAAAAACTCACCCCTAAATCGTACTCCCCTAACCCTAAACTATACTCCCCAAACTCTAAACCCTAAATCCAAAAATCTAATGCTTAAACCTTAAAAGTGAAACACTAAACGTTAAACCTTAAAACCTTAAATACTAAACATAAAAATCTAAACCATGAACCTTAAACCCTACATTGTAAAACACTAAGCCCTAAACCCTACACCCTAAACTCTAAACCCTAAACTATAAACCAAAAACCCTAAACCCTAAACCCTCAACTATAAACCCATACCCTGAACCCTAAACTATACTCCCAAAAACCTAAACCATAAACCTGGAAGTATAAACCAAGAAACGTAAAACACTAAACCCTAAACCTAAAACCCTAAACTCTAAAAACTAAAACTTAA
The DNA here is from genome assembly GCA_963922655.1 of Cardamine chenopodiifolia. NCBI lineage: Eukaryota > Viridiplantae > Streptophyta > Magnoliopsida > Brassicales > Brassicaceae > Cardamine > Cardamine chenopodiifolia. The sequence continues at coordinate 6,439,321 of OZ000486.1, read as the reverse complement.
ACCTGAAACCCTAAAACCTAAACCATAAAAACCAAAACTCTTAACCCTAATCCTTAACCCCAAAAACATAAAACACTCAACAAAAAACCCTAAACCCTAAACCCTAAATTCTAAAACCGAAAATTGAAAACCGTAGACTGAATCCCAAACCTTGATTCCTAAACGGTACTCCCAAAAATCTAAACCGGAAACCCTAAAATATAAACCTAGAAACGTAAAACACTAAACCCTAAACCTAAAACCCTAAACTATAAACCCTAAAACTTAAACACCAAACTTAAGCTCTAAATGTAAACCATGAATCCGAAGCTATACTTCCAAAAACCTAAACAGTAAAACCTAAACTATGAACCCAGAAACGTAAAACCCTAAATCCAAACCCTAAAATCCTAAACTATAAACCCTAAACTCTAAACATTGATCCCAAAACTATACTCCCAAAAACCTAATACTAAACCCGAAGAAAAAAAACCCAAAACCCCTAACTGTAATCCTAAACCCCGAAACCCTAATATCTAAATATTAAACCCCTAAATTTATACACTAAATCGTACTCCCTAAACCCTAAATCCTAAACAATACTCCCAAACTCTAAACACGAAATCTTGAACCTGAAACCCTTAACTCTAAAACCGTAAACGCTAAACTCTAAACCCAAAACCCAAAACCCAAAACCCTAAGCAAAAATTCCAAAACCTTAAACCCTAATACCTAAGCCCTAAACCTTAAACAGTAAAACCTAAACCCTAAACCTTAAACAATAAAACCTAAACATAAATCCTAATACCCTAAATTCTAAACCCCAAACCCACAAATCTAAACACAAAACCCTAAACCTATAACCTTAATCATAAACCCTAAAACCTAAAATACTAAACCTTAAACACTAAACGTTAAACCCTAAACTATACTCCCTAAAACTTAAACCGCAAACCAAAAACCCGAAAACGTAAAACATTAAACCCTAAACCCCAATCACTTAACACAAAACCAATAACCCAAAACCCAAAAACCTAAACCTTTAACCCTAAACTCTAAACCCTAAACCCTAATACCTAAACCATACTCGCAAAAAACTCACCCCTAAATCGTACTCCTCAAACCTAAACCATACTCCCCAAACTCTAAACCCTAAATCATAAAATCTAATGCTTAAACTTTAAAATTGAAACACTAAACGTTAAACCTTAAAACCTTAAATACTAAACATAAAAATCTAAACCATAAACCTTAAGCCTTACATTGTAAAACACTAAGCCCTAAACTCTACACCCTACACCCTAAACCCTAAACTATAAACCCAAAACCCTAAACCCTAAACCCTCAGCAATAAACCCAAACCCTGAACCCTAAACTATACTCCCAAAAACCTAAACCATAAACCTGAAACTATACACAGAAAAACTTAAAACACTAAACCCTAAACCGAAAACTCTAAACTGTAAACTCTAAACCTTATAACACTACACACTAAACACTAAGCCCCAACCCTAAACCTAAAACTCTACAACCTAAACCCTAAGCTCTAAACCCATAACCCTATACCTTAAACTGTAAAACCAAAAACCTTAGACAAAAAAAATTTAAAACACTAAACCCTAAAACCTAAAATACTAAACCGTAATACTAAACTTTAAACCCTAAACTATACTCCCTAAAACTTAAACCCAAAACCAAAAACCCAAAAACGTAAAACACTAAACCCTAAACCCCAACCCCTTAACAGAAAACCCATAACCCAAACCCCAAAAACCTAAACCCTTAACCCTAAACACTAAACCCTAAACCCTAATACTTAAACCATACTCGCAAAAAACTCACCCCTAAATCGTACTCCCCTAACCCTAAACTATACTCCCCAAACTCTAAACCCTAAATCCAAAAATCTAATGCTTAAACCTTAAAAGTGAAACACTAAACGTTAAACCTTAAAACCTTAAATACTAAACATAAAAATCTAAACCATGAACCTTAAACCCTACATTGTAAAACACTAAGCCCTAAACCCTACACCCTAAACTCTAAACCCTAAACTATAAACCAAAAACCCTAAACCCTAAACCCTCAACTATAAACCCATACCCTGAACCCTAAACTATACTCCCAAAAACCTAAACCATAAACCTGGAAGTATAAACCAAGAAACGTAAAACACTAAACCCTAAACCTAAAACCCTAAACTCTAAAAACTAAAACTTAAACCTGAAACCCTAAAACCTAAACCATAAAAACCAAAACTCTTAACCCTAATCCTTAACCCCAAAAACATAAAACACTCAACAAAAAACCCTAAACCCTAAACCCTAAATTCTAAAACCGAAAATTGAAAACCGTAGACTGAATCCCAAACCTTGATTCCTAAACGGTACTCCCAAAAATCTAAACCGGAAACCCTAAAATATAAACCTAGAAACGTAAAACACTAAACCCTAAACCTAAAACCCTAAACTATAAACCCTAAAACTTAAACACCAAACTTAAGCTCTAAATGTAAACCATGAATCCGAAGCTATACTTCCAAAAACCTAAACAGTAAAACCTAAACTATGAACCCAGAAACGTAAAACCCTAAATCCAAACCCTAAAATCCTAAACTATAAACCCTAAACTCTAAACATTGATCCCAAAACTATACTCCCAAAAACCTAATACTAAACCCGAAGAAAAAAAACCCAAAACCCCTAACTGTAATCCTAAACCCCGAAACCCTAATATCTAAATATTAAACCCCTAAATTTATACACTAAATCGTACTCCCTAAACCCTAAATCCTAAACAATACTCCCAAACTCTAAACACGAAATCTTGAACCTGAAACCCTTAACTCTAAAACCGTAAACGCTAAACTCTAAACCCAAAACCCAAAACCCAAAACCCTAAGCAAAAATTCCAAAACCTTAAACCCTAATACCTAAGCCCTAAACCTTAAACAGTAAAACCTAAACCCTAAACCTTAAACAATAAAACCTAAACATAAATCCTAATACCCTAAATTCTAAACCCCAAACCCACAAATCTAAACACAAAACCCTAAACCTATAACCTTAATCATAAACCCTAAAACCTAAAATACTAAACCTTAAACACTAAACGTTAAACCCTAAACTATACTCCCTAAAACTTAAACCGCAAACCAAAAACCCGAAAACGTAAAACATTAAACCCTAAACCCCAATCACTTAACACAAAACCAATAACCCAAAACCCAAAAACCTAAACCTTTAACCCTAAACTCTAAACCCTAAACCCTAATACCTAAACCATACTCGCAAAAAACTCACCCCTAAATCGTACTCCTCAAACCTAAACCATACTCCCCAAACTCTAAACCCTAAATCATAAAATCTAATGCTTAAACTTTAAAATTGAAACACTAAACGTTAAACCTTAAAACCTTAAATACTAAACATAAAAATCTAAACCATAAACCTTAAGCCTTACATTGTAAAACACTAAGCCCTAAACTCTACACCCTACACCCTAAACCCTAAACTATAAACCCAAAACCCTAAACCCTAAACCCTCAGCAATAAACCCAAACCCTGAACCCTAAACTATACTCCCAAAAACCTAAACCATAAACCTGAAACTATACACAGAAAAACTTAAAACACTAAACCCTAAACCGAAAACTCTAAACTGTAAACTCTAAACCTTATAACACTACACACTAAACACTAAGCCCCAACCCTAAACCTAAAACTCTACAACCTAAACCCTAAGCTCTAAACCCATAACCCTATACCTTAAACTGTAAAACCAAAAACCTTAGACAAAAAAAATTTAAAACACTAAACCCTAAAACCTAAAATACTAAACCGTAATACTAAACTTTAAACCCTAAACTATACTCCCTAAAACTTAAACCCAAAACCAAAAACCCAAAAACGTAAAACACTAAACCCTAAACCCCAACCCCTTAACAGAAAACCCATAACCCAAACCCCAAAAACCTAAACCCTTAACCCTAAACACTAAACCCTAAACCCTAATACTTAAACCATACTCGCAAAAAACTCACCCCTAAATCGTACTCCCCTAACCCTAAACTATACTCCCCAAACTCTAAACCCTAAATCCAAAAATCTAATGCTTAAACCTTAAAAGTGAAACACTAAACGTTAAACCTTAAAACCTTAAATACTAAACATAAAAATCTAAACCATGAACCTTAAACCCTACATTGTAAAACACTAAGCCCTAAACCCTACACCCTAAACTCTAAACCCTAAACTATAAACCAAAAACCCTAAACCCTAAACCCTCAACTATAAACCCATACCCTGAACCCTAAACTATACTCCCAAAAACCTAAACCATAAACCTGGAAGTATAAACCAAGAAACGTAAAACACTAAACCCTAAACCTAAAACCCTAAACTCTAAAAACTAAAACTTAAACCTGAAACCCTAAAACCTAAACCATAAAAACCAAAACTCTTAACCCTAATCCTTAACCCCAAAAACATAAAACACTCAACAAAAAACCCTAAACCCTAAACCCTAAATTCTAAAACCGAAAATTGAAAACCGTAGACTGAATCCCAAACCTTGATTCCTAAACGGTACTCCCAAAAATCTAAACCGGAAACCCTAAAATATAAACCTAGAAACGTAAAACACTAAACCCTAAACCTAAAACCCTAAACTATAAACCCTAAAACTTAAACACCAAACTTAAGCTCTAAATGTAAACCATGAATCCGAAGCTATACTTCCAAAAACCTAAACAGTAAAACCTAAACTATGAACCCAGAAACGTAAAACCCTAAATCCAAACCCTAAAATCCTAAACTATAAACCCTAAACTCTAAACATTGATCCCAAAACTATACTCCCAAAAACCTAATACTAAACCCGAAGAAAAAAAACCCAAAACCCCTAACTGTAATCCTAAACCCCGAAACCCTAATATCTAAATATTAAACCCCTAAATTTATACACTAAATCGTACTCCCTAAACCCTAAATCCTAAACAATACTCCCAAACTCTAAACACGAAATCTTGAACCTGAAACCCTTAACTCTAAAACCGTAAACGCTAAACTCTAAACCCAAAACCCAAAACCCAAAACCCTAAGCAAAAATTCCAAAACCTTAAACCCTAATACCTAAGCCCTAAACCTTAAACAGTAAAACCTAAACCCTAAACCTTAAACAATAAAACCTAAACATAAATCCTAATACCCTAAATTCTAAACCCCAAACCCACAAATCTAAACACAAAACCCTAAACCTATAACCTTAATCATAAACCCTAAAACCTAAAATACTAAACCTTAAACACTAAACGTTAAACCCTAAACTATACTCCCTAAAACTTAAACCGCAAACCAAAAACCCGAAAACGTAAAACATTAAACCCTAAACCCCAATCACTTAACACAAAACCAATAACCCAAAACCCAAAAACCTAAACCTTTAACCCTAAACTCTAAACCCTAAACCCTAATACCTAAACCATACTCGCAAAAAACTCACCCCTAAATCGTACTCCTCAAACCTAAACCATACTCCCCAAACTCTAAACCCTAAATCATAAAATCTAATGCTTAAACTTTAAAATTGAAACACTAAACGTTAAACCTTAAAACCTTAAATACTAAACATAAAAATCTAAACCATAAACCTTAAGCCTTACATTGTAAAACACTAAGCCCTAAACTCTACACCCTACACCCTAAACCCTAAACTATAAACCCAAAACCCTAAACCCTAAACCCTCAGCAATAAACCCAAACCCTGAACCCTAAACTATACTCCCAAAAACCTAAACCATAAACCTGAAACTATACACAGAAAAACTTAAAACACTAAACCCTAAACCGAAAACTCTAAACTGTAAACTCTAAACCTTATAACACTACACACTAAACACTAAGCCCCAACCCTAAACCTAAAACTCTACAACCTAAACCCTAAGCTCTAAACCCATAACCCTATACCTTAAACTGTAAAACCAAAAACCTTAGACAAAAAAAATTTAAAACACTAAACCCTAAAACCTAAAATACTAAACCGTAATACTAAACTTTAAACCCTAAACTATACTCCCTAAAACTTAAACCCAAAACCAAAAACCCAAAAACGTAAAACACTAAACCCTAAACCCCAACCCCTTAACAGAAAACCCATAACCCAAACCCCAAAAACCTAAACCCTTAACCCTAAACACTAAACCCTAAACCCTAATACTTAAACCATACTCGCAAAAAACTCACCCCTAAATCGTACTCCCCTAACCCTAAACTATACTCCCCAAACTCTAAACCCTAAATCCAAAAATCTAATGCTTAAACCTTAAAAGTGAAACACTAAACGTTAAACCTTAAAACCTTAAATACTAAACATAAAAATCTAAACCATGAACCTTAAACCCTACATTGTAAAACACTAAGCCCTAAACCCTACACCCTAAACTCTAAACCCTAAACTATAAACCAAAAACCCTAAACCCTAAACCCTCAACTATAAACCCATACCCTGAACCCTAAACTATACTCCCAAAAACCTAAACCATAAACCTGGAAGTATAAACCAAGAAACGTAAAACACTAAACCCTAAACCTAAAACCCTAAACTCTAAAAACTAAAACTTAAACCTGAAACCCTAAAACCTAAACCATAAAAACCAAAACTCTTAACCCTAATCCTTAACCCCAAAAACATAAAACACTCAACAAAAAACCCTAAACCCTAAACCCTAAATTCTAAAACCGAAAATTGAAAACCGTAGACTGAATCCCAAACCTTGATTCCTAAACGGTACTCCCAAAAATCTAAACCGGAAACCCTAAAATATAAACCTAGAAACGTAAAACACTAAACCCTAAACCTAAAACCCTAAACTATAAACCCTAAAACTTAAACACCAAACTTAAGCTCTAAATGTAAACCATGAATCCGAAGCTATACTTCCAAAAACCTAAACAGTAAAACCTAAACTATGAACCCAGAAACGTAAAACCCTAAATCCAAACCCTAAAATCCTAAACTATAAACCCTAAACTCTAAACATTGATCCCAAAACTATACTCCCAAAAACCTAATACTAAACCCGAAGAAAAAAAACCCAAAACCCCTAACTGTAATCCTAAACCCCGAAACCCTAATATCTAAATATTAAACCCCTAAATTTATACACTAAATCGTACTCCCTAAACCCTAAATCCTAAACAATACTCCCAAACTCTAAACACGAAATCTTGAACCTGAAACCCTTAACTCTAAAACCGTAAACGCTAAACTCTAAACCCAAAACCCAAAACCCAAAACCCTAAGCAAAAATTCCAAAACCTTAAACCCTAATACCTAAGCCCTAAACCTTAAACAGTAAAACCTAAACCCTAAACCTTAAACAATAAAACCTAAACATAAATCCTAATACCCTAAATTCTAAACCCCAAACCCACAAATCTAAACACAAAACCCTAAACCTATAACCTTAATCATAAACCCTAATACCTAAAATACTAAACCTTAAACACTAAACGTTAAACCCTAAACTATACTCCCTAAAACTTAAACCGCAAACCAAAAACCCGAAAACGTAAAACATTAAACCCTAAACCCCAATCACTTAACACAAAACCAATAACCCAAAACCCAAAAACCTAAACCTTTAACCCTAAACTCTAAACCCTAAACCCTAATACCTAAACCATACTCGCAAAAAACTCACCCCTAAATCGTACTCCTCAAACCTAAACCATACTCCCCAAACTCTAAACCCTAAATCATAAAATCTAATGCTTAAACTTTAAAATTGAAACACTAAACGTTAAACCTTAAAACCTTAAATACTAAACATAAAAATCTAAACCATAAAACTTAAGCCTTACATTGTAAAACACTAAGCCCTAAACTCTACACCCTACACCCTAAACCCTAAACTATAAACCCAAAACCCTAAACCCTAAACCCTCAGTAATAAACCCAAACCCTGAACCCTAAACTATACTCCCAAAAACCTAAACCATAAACCTGAAACTATAAACAGAGAAACTTAAAACACTAAACCCTAAACCTAAAACCCAAAACTCTAAAAACTAAAACTTAAACCTGAAACCCTAAAAACTAAACCCTAAACAAAAACTCTTAACCCTAATCCTTAACCTCAAAAACATAAAACACTAAACAAAAAACTTTAAACCCTAAACCCTAAATTCGGAAACCGAAAATTGAAAACCCTAGACTGAATCCCAACCCTGATTCCTAAACGATACTCCCAAAAATCTAAGTCGTAAACCCTAAACTATAAACCTAGAAACGTAAAACACTAAACCTTAAACCTAAAAACCTAAACTATAAACCCTAAAACTTAAACCCCAAACCCTAAGCTCTAAATCTAAACCCTGAATCCGAAGCTATACTCCCAAAAACCTAAACAGTAAAACCTAAACTATAAACCCAGAAACATAAAACTCTAAATCCGAACACAAAAATCCTAAACTATAAACCCTAAACTCTAAACATTGAACCCAAAAATATACTCTCAAAAACCTAATACTAAACCCGAAACATAAAAACCCTACACCCGTTAGCTCAAATCATAAACCCTAAACCAAAGAACCCATAACCAAAAACATTACCCAAAACCATAAACCCTAAACCCTAAACCCTAAACCCTAAACCCTAAATACCAAGATCTAAATCCTAAATACTTATACCTAAACTCTAAACCAAATACTTTAAACTGTAAACTCTAAACCTTATAACACAAAACACCGAACGCTAAGCCCTAACCCTAAACCATACTCCCCAAACACTAAACACTAAAAACCAAGATCTAAACCCTAAATACTCAAACCTAAACCCTAAACCGAAAACTCTAAACTGTAAACTCTAAACCTTATAACACAAAACACTGAACACTAAGCCCTAACCCTAAACCTAAAACTCTAAAACCTAAACCCTAAGCTCTAAACCCATAACTCTATACCTTAAACTGTAAAACCAAAAACCTTAGACAAAAAAAATTTAAAACACTAAACCCTAAAACCTAAAATACTAAACGGTAATACTAAACGTTAAACCCTAAAGTATACTCCCTAAAACTTAAACCCAAAACCAAAAGCCCAAAAAAGTAAAACACTAAACCCTAAACCCCAACCCCTTAACAAAAAACCCATAACCCAAACCCCAAAAACCTAAACCCTTAACCCTAAACACTAAACCCTAAACCCTAATACCTAAACCATACTCGCAAAAAACTCACCCCTAAATCATACTCCCCTAACCCTAAACCATACTCCCCAAACTCTAAACCCTAAATCCAAAAATCTAATGCTAAACCTTAACACTAAAACACTAAACGTTAAACCTTAAAACATTAAATACTAAACATAAAAATCTAAACCATAAACCTTAAACCTTACATTATAAAACAATAAGCCCTAAACCCTACACCCTAAACCTTAAACCCTAAACTATAAACCCAAAACCCTAAACCCTAAACCCTCAACTATAAACCAAAACCCTGAACCCTAAACTATACTCCCAAAAACCTAAACCATAAACCTGAAACTATAAATGAAGAAACGTAAAACATTAAACCCTAAACCGAAAACCCTAAACTCTAAAAACTAAAACTTAAACAAGAAACCCTAATACCTAAACCCTAAACCAAAACTCTTAACCCTAATCCTTAACCCTAAAAACCCTAAACCCTAAACCCTAAATTCTGAAACCGAAAATTGAAAACCCTAGACTGAATCCCAAACCTTGATTCCTAAACGGTACTCCCAAAAATCTAAACCGTAAACTCTAAACTATAAACCTAGAAACGTAAAACACTAAACCCTAAACCTAAAACCCTAAACTATAAACCCTAAAACTTAAACCCCAAACCCCAAACCTTTAGCTCTAAATGTAAACCATGAATCCGAAGCTATACTTCCAAAAACCTAAACAGTAAAACCTAAACTATGAACCCAGAAACGTAAAACCCTAAATCTAAACCCTAAAATCCTAAACTATAAACCCTAAACTCTAAACATTGATCCCAAAACTATACTCCCAAAATCCTAATACTAAACCCGAACAAAAAAAAACCCAAAACCCCTAACTGTAATCCTAAACCAGAAACCCTAATATCTAAATATTAAAACCCTAAATTTATACACTAAATCGTACTCCCTAACTCTAAAACCCTAAATGCTAAACTCTAAACTCAAAACCCAAAATCCAAAACCCAAAACCCTAAGCAAAAATTCCAAAACCCTAAACCCTAATACCTAAACCCTAAACCTTAAACAATAAAACCTAAACATAAATCCTAATACCCTAAATTCTAAACCCCAAACCCACAAATCTAAACACATAACCCTAAACCTATAACCTTAATCATAAACCCTAAAACCTAAAACCCTAAACCTTAAACACTAAACGTTAAACCCTAAACTATACTCCCTAAAACTTAAACCCCAAACCAAAAACCCGAAAACGTACAACACTAAACCCTAAACCCCAACCACTTAACACAAAACCAATAACCCAAAACCCAAAAACCTAAACCTTTAACCCTAAACTCTAAACCCTAAACCCTAATACCTAAACCATACTCGCAAAAAACTCACCCCTAAATCGTACTCCCCAAACCCTAAACCATACTCCCCAAACTCTAAACCCTAAATCATAAAATCTAATGCTTAAACTTTAAAATTGAAACACTAAACGTTAAACCTTAAAACCTTAAATACTAAACATAAAAATCTAAACCATAAACCTTAAGCCTTACATTGTAAAACACTAAGCCCTAAACTCTACACCCTACACCCTAAACCCTAAACTATAAACCCAAAAACCTAAACCCTAAACCCTCAACAATAAACCCAAACCCTGAACCCTAAACTATACTCCCAAAAACCTAAACCATAAACCTGAAACTATAAACAGAGAAACTTAAAACACTAAACCCTAAACCTAAAACCCTAAACTCTAAAAACTAAAACCTAAACCTGAAACGCTAAAAACTAAACCCTAAACCAAAACTCTTAACCCTAATCCTTAACCCCAAAAACATAAAACACTAAACAAAAAACCTTAAACCCTAAACCCTAAATTCGGAAACCGAATATTGAAAACCTTAGACTGAATCCCAACCCTGATTCCTAAACGATACTCCCAAAAATCTAAACCGTAGACCCTAAACTATAAACCTAGAAACGTAAAACACTAAACCTTAAACCTAAAACCCCAAACTTTAAACCCTAAAACTTAAACCCCAAACCCTAAGCTCTAAAACTTAAACCCTAAACCCTAAACTATACTCCTTAAAACTTAAACCCAAAAAACGTAAAACACTTAACCCTAAACCCCAACCCCTTAACACAAAACCCATAACCCAAAACCCAAAAACCTAAACCCTTAACCCTAAACACTAAACCCTAAACCCTAATACCTAAAAAATACTTGCAAAAAACTCACCCCTAAATCGTACTCCGCAAACACTAAACCATACTCCCCAAACTCTAAACCCTAAATCCAAAAATCTAATGCTTAAACCTTAAAACTGAAACACTAAACTTTAAACCTTAAAACCTTAAATACTAAACATAAAAATCTAAACCATAAACCTTAAACTCTACATTGTAAACTCTACATCTAAATACTTATACCTAAACCCTAAACCGAATACTCTAAACTGTAAACTCTAAACCTTATAACACAAAACACTGCACGCTAAGACCTAACGCTAAACCATAAACTCTAAACCCTAAACCCTAAACCACTAAACCCATAACCCTAAACCTTAAACTGTAAAACCAAAAACCTTAAACAAAAAAATTTAAAATACTAAACCCTAAACCTTAAACGCTAAACATAATCTTTATCCCAAAACTTAAACCCCAAACCCTAAATCCTAAACCCTAAACCCTAAACACTAAACCCTAAACCCTAATACCTAAACCATACTCGCAAAAAACCCACCCCTAAATCGTACTCCCCTAACCCTAAACCATACTCCCCAAACTCTAAACCCTAAATCCAAAAATCTAATGCTTAAACCTTAACACTAAAACACTAAACGTTAAACCTTAAAACATTAAATACTAAACATAAAAATCTAAACCATAAACCTTAAACCTTACATTATAAAACAATAAGCCCTAAACCCTACACCCTAAACCTTAAACCCTAAACTATAAATCCTAAACCCTAAACCCTCAACTATAAACCAAAACCCTGAACCCTAAACTATGCTCCCAAAAACCTAAACCATAAACCTGAAACTATAAATGAAGAAACGTAAAACACTAAACCCTAAACCGAAAACCCTAAACTCTAAAAACTAAAACTTAAACCAGAAACCCTAAAACCTAAACCCTAAACCAAAACTCTTAACCCTAATCCTTAACCCTAAAAACACAAAACACTAAACAAAAAACCCTAAACCCTAAACACTAAATTCTGAAACCGAAAATTGAAAACCCTAGACTGAATCCCAAACCTTGATTCCTAAACGGTACTCCCAAAAATCTAAACTGTAAACCCTAAACTAAACAGTAAAATCCTAAATACTTATACCTAAACCCTAAACCGAATACTCTAAACTGTAAACTCTAAACCTTATAACATAAAACACTGCACGCTAAGCCCTAACACTAAACCATAAACTCTAAACCCTAAACCCTAAACCACTAAACCCATAACCCTAAACCTTAAACTGTAAAACCAAAAACCTTAAACAAAAAAATTTAAAACACTAAACCCTAAACCTTAAACGCTAAAACATAATCTCTATCCCAAAACTTAAACCCCAAACCCTAAACCCTAAACCCTAAACCCTAAACCCTAAACCCTAAACCCTAAACCCTAAACCCTAAATCCTAAGCCCTAAACCTTAAATCCTAAACCCTAAACACTAAACCTATACCTAAAACTTAAACCCTAAACCCTAATACCTAAACTATACTCCTGAAACCCTAAACCCTAGTCCGTACTCTCGTAACCCTAAGCCATACTCCCCAGACCAAAAACACTAACCCCCAAATAAACACAAAAGCCTAAAGCATAAATCCTAAACCAAAATCCATTACCTAAAACCCTAAATACTAAACTGTAAACCGTACTCTCCTTGCCCTAAACCATACTTCCCTAAATCCTCAACCCTAAACTATAAACTATAAACTCTAAACCTTATAACGTAAAAAATGAACCGTAAAACCTATGCCGTAAACCTTAAACTCTAAACCTTAAACCCTAAACCCTAAACCCTAAACAATAAACTCAATACCATAAAACTAAAAAGGTAAAATACTTAACCGTAAACCGTAAACCCTAAAATCTAAATCCATAACACTAAAACAAAAAGCCTTAAACAAAAAAACGTAAAACACTAAACCAGAAACCCTAAACACAAAACCTTAAACCCTAAACTCAGATACTAAACCCAAAACGCAAAACCATAACCCGAAGCAAAAAACCCAAAATCGCTAACCCTAATCCTAAACCCGAAACCCCAAAAATCTAAATCTTAAAACCCTAAACTTATACAGTAAATCATACTCCCTAAACCCTAAATGCTAAACAATATTCCCCAAAGCCTAAACACGAAACCCTTAACCTGAAACCCTTAACTCCAAAACCCATAACCCTAAGCTCTGAATCCAAAACCCTAAGCAAAAATTCCAAAACCCTAAACCCTAATCCTTAAACCCTAAACCTTAAAACCTAAACACTAAACAATACTTCCTAAAACATAAATTCTAAACCCCAAACCCACAAATCTCAACACAAAACCCTAAACCTAAAACCTAAACCATAAACCCTAGAACCTAAAATACTAAACCGTAAACACTAAACGTTAAACCCTAAACTATACTCCCTAAAACTTAAACCCCAAACCAAAAATCCAAACACGAACTCCCAAAAACCCTAAACCTTAAACTCTAAACTATAAACCCTAAACCCAAAAATTTTAAACTTAAATTTAAAACCAAAAATGTAAAAGACTAAACCCTAAAAGGTAAAAAACTAATCCTAAAACCCTAAACCTCAAGTTCCAAACGCTAAACCCTAAACCCCAAATCCTAAACCCTTCACACTAATTCCTAACAATTAAAAGCCTAAGACTTAAACCATAAACCCTAAACTATAATCCATAAACCCTAAACCCAAAACCCCAACCCTAAATTCAAAACCCAAGACTCTATACCCAAAGCCCTAAAACCTAAATTCTGAAAACTTAATAGCCTAAGCCTTAAACCTTAAAACCTAAACAGTAAACGTTAAACCCTAAAACCTTAAATACTAAACATAAAACTCTAACCATAGACCTCAAACGTGACATTGTAAAACACTGAGCCCTAAACCCTACACCCTAAACCCTAAACTATAAACCCTAAACCCTAAACTCTAAATCCAAACAATGAACTCTAAACTATACTCCCAAAAACCTAAACCATAAACCTGAAACAATAAACCAAGAAACGTAAAACATTAAACCCTAAACTCTAAAAACTAAAACTTAAACCTAAAACCCTAAAACCTAAACCCTAAACCGAAACTCTTAACCCTAATCCTTAACCGCAAAAACATAAAACACTAAACAAAAAACCCTAAACCCTAAACCCCAAATTTTGAAACCGAAAACTGAATACCCTAAACTCTAATCCCAAACCCTAATTCCTAAACAGTACTCCCAAAAATCTAAACCGTAAACCCTAAACCTAAAACCTTGAACTATAAACCCTAAAACCCGAAACTCCAAATCCTTAACACTAAACCATATTCCCTAGACCATACTCCCTAAACCTTAACCCCCACTTCCTAAAACCTAAACCCAAAACGTAAAACAATACTCCCGAAACCCTGAACACAAAATCTCAAAACTTAATAGCCTAAGCCTTAAACCCCAATCCCTAAACAATAAACCCTAAACCCCAAAACCAAAACCCTAAACCTTAAACACTAAATCCTAAACCCTAAACCTTAAACCCTAAATCCTAAACGTTAAACCTTAAACCCCAAACCCTAAACCCTAAAACCAAAACTGTTAACCCCAAAACGTAAAACAATAAACCCTAAAATTTAAATCCTAAACCCTAAACCTTAAATCCTAAACCCTAAACACTAAACCTATACCTAAAACTTAAACTCCATACCAGAAACCCAAAAACGTAAAACACCAAACCCTAAAACATAAATCCTAATACACTAAATTCTTAACCCCAAACCCACAAATCTAAACCCAAAACCCTACACCTAAAACCTAAACCATAAACCCCACTACCTAAAATACTAAACCGTAAACACTAAACGTTAAACCCTAAACTATACACCCTAAAACTTAAATCCTAAACAAAAATCCATCACCTAAAACCCTAAAATCTATACCGTACTCCCCCAACCCTAAACCATACTCCCTAAACCCTAAACACCAAGATCTAAACCCTAAATACTTAAACTTAAACCCTAAACCGAAAACTCTAAACTGTAAACTCTAAACCTTATAACACAAAATAATGAACACTAAGCCCTAACCCTAAACCATAAACTCTAAACCATAAACCCTAAACTCTAAACCCATAACCCTAAACCTTAAACTGTAAAACCAAAAATCTTAAACAAAAAAATTTAAAGCCCTAAACCCAAAACCTTAAACGCTAAAACATAATTTCTATCCCAAAACTTAAACCCTAAACCCTAAACCCTAAACCCTAAACCCTAAACCCTAAACCCAAAACCCTAAACCCTAAATCCCAAACCCTAAACCTTAAATCCTAAACACTAAACACTAAACCTATACCTAAAACTTAAACCCCAGACCAGAAACCCGAAAACATAAAACACCAAACCCTAAATCCCAACCCCAAAACACAAAACTCATAACCCAAAACTCTAAACCCTAAATACTAAACCCTAATATCTAAACCAAACTCGCAAAACACTAAACTGTAAACCGTACTCCCCTAGCTCTAAACCATACTCCCAAAACGTTAAACCTTAAATCCAAAAAATTAATGCTTAAACCTTAAAACCTAAACAGTAAACATTAAACACTAAAACCTTAAATACTAAACATAAAACTCTAACCATAGACCTCAAACCATACATTGTAAAACACTGAACCCTAAACCCTACACCCTAAACCCTAAGCTATAAACCCTAAACCCTAAACTCTAAACCCAAACAATGAACCCTAAACTATACTCCCAAAAACCTAAACCATAAACCTGAAACAATAAACCAAGAAACGTATAACATTAAACCCTAAACCTAAAACCCTAAACTCTAAAAACTAAAACTTAAACCTAAAACCCTAAAACCTAAACCCTAAACCGAAACTCTTAACCCTAATCCTTAACCGCAAAAACATAAAACACTAAACAAAAAACCCTAAACCCTAAACCCCAAATTTTGAAACCGAAAACTGAATACCATAAACTCTAATCCCAAACTATAATTCCTAACTGGTACTCCCAAAAATCTAAACCGTAAACCCTAAACTATAAACCTAGAAACGTAAAACACTAAACCCTAAACCTAAAACCATAAACTATAAACCCAAAAATTTAAACCCCAAACTCTAAACTCTAAATCTAAATCCTGAATCCAAAGCTATACTCGCAAAAACCTAAAGAGTAAAACCTAAACTATGAACCCGGAAACGTAAAACACTGAATCCTAAACCTAAAATCCTAAACTATAAACCCTAAACCCTAACCTCTAAACATTGAACCCTTAAATATACTCCCAAAAACCTAATACATAAACCCTTAACCAAAAACATAAAATACTAAACCCGAAACATAAAAACCCTATACCTGTTACTCAAACCCAAAACCTTAATCTCTAAACCCTAAACTCTAAACATTGAATCCAAAACTATACTCCCAAAAACCTAATACATAAACACAAAACCCAAAATCCGAAACCTGAAGCAAAAAACCCAAAAACCCTAACCCTAAACCGAAACCCAAAACCCTAAAATATGAATCTTAAACCCTAAACTTATCCACTAAATCATCCTTCGTAAACCCTAAATGATAAAAAATGCTCCCCAAACCCTAAACACGAAACCCTGAACCTAAAACCCTTAACTCTAAAACCCTAAACCCTAAACCCTAATACCTAAAACATACCCTAAACCCTAATACGTAAACACCAAATCCTAAACTCTAAAACAAAAAATACAAAACGGAAAAATCAAAACCCCAAATCCTAAACACTAAACCATATTCCCTAGACCATACTCCCTAAACCTTAACCCCCACTTCCTATAACCTAAACCCAAAACGCAAAACAATACTCCCGAAACCCAGAACACAAAATCTAAAAACCTAATACCCTAAGCCTTAAAGCCTAACCCCTAAACAATAAACCCTAAACCCCAAAACCTAAACCCCAAATCTTAAACTCCAAATCCTAAACCCTAAACCCTGAACCCTAAATCCTAAACCCTTAACCTTAAACCCCAAATTCCAAACCCTAAACACTAAACCCTAAACCCAAAACTATTAAACCAAAAACGTAAAACAATAAATCTTAAACCTTAAATCCTAAACTCAAAGCCCAAAAACGTAGAACACTAAACTCTAAAGCCTAAATCCTAAACCCTAAAATCTAAACCCATAACCCTAAACTTTAAACCCTAAAAAAAAAACTGAAACAAAAAAATATAAAACACTACACCGGAAATCCTAAACCCAAAACCCAAACCCTAAACCCTAAACTAAAACACAAAACCCAAAACCCAAAACCTCAAGCAAAAAAACCCAAAATCCCTAACCCTAATCCAAAACCCAAAACCCTAAAATATAAATCTTAAACCCTAAACTTATACACTAAATCATCCTCCCTAAACCCTAAATGATAAACAATGCTCCCCAAACCCTAAACACGAAACTCTGAACCTGAAACCCTAAACCCTAAACCCTAATACCTAAAACATACCCTAAACCCTAATACGTAAACACCAAATCCTAAACTCTAAAACAAAAAATACAAAACGGAAAAATCAAAACCCCAAATCCTAAACACTAAACCATATTCCCTAGACCATACTCCCTAAACCTTAACCCCCACTTCCTATAACCTAAACCCAAAACGCAAAACAATACTCCCGAAACCCAAAACACAAAATCTCAAGACCTAATACCCTAAGCCTTAAAGCCTAACCCCTAAACAATAAACCCTAAACCCCAAAACCTAAACCCCAAACCTTAAACTCCAAATCCTAAACCCTAAACCCTGAATCCTAAATCCTAAACCCTTAACCTTAAACCCCAAATTCCAAACCCTAAACACTAAACCCTAAACCCAAAACTATTAAACCAAAAACGTAAAACCATAAACCTTAAACCTAAATCCTAAACTCAAAGCCCAAAAACGTAGAACACTAAACTCTAAAGCCTAAATCCTAAACCCTAAAATCTAAACCCATAACCCTAAACTTTAAACCCTAAAAATAAAACTTAAACAAAAAAATATAAAACACTACACCGGAAATCCTAAACCCAAAACCCAAAACCCTAACCCTAAACTCAAACACAAAACCCAAAACCCAAAACCTCAAGCAAAAAAACCCAAAATCCCTAACCCTAATCCGAAACCCAAAACCCTAAAATATAAATCTTAAACCCTAAACTTATACACTAAATCATCCTCCCTAAACCCTAAATGATAAACAATGCTCCCCAAACCCTAAACACGAAACCCTGAACCTGAAATCCTAAACCCTAAACCCTAAACCCTAAACCCTAATACCTAAAACATACCCTAAACCCTAATACGTAAACACCAAATCCTAAACTCTAAAACAAAAAATACAAAACGGAAAAATCAAAACCCCAAATCCTAAACACTAAACCATATTCCCTAGACCATACTCCCTAAACCTTAACCCCCACTTCCTATAACCTAAACCCAAAACGCAAAACAATACTCCCGAAACCCAGAACACAAAATCTCAAGACCTAATACCCTAAGCCTTAAAGCCTAACCCCTAAACAATAAACCCTAAACCCCAAAACCTAAACCCCAAACCTTAAACTCCAAATCCTAAACCCTAAACCCTGAACCCTAAATCCTAAACCCTTAACCTTAAACCCCAAATTCCAAACCCTAAACACTAAACCCTAAACCCAAAACTATTAAACCAAAAACGTAAAACAATAAACCTTAAACCTTAAATCCTAAACTCAAAGCCCAAAAACGTAGAACACTAAACTCTAAACCCTAAATCCTAAACCCTAAAATCTAAACCCATAACCCTAAACTTTAAACCCTAAAAAAAAAACTTAAACAAAAAAATATAAAACAGTACACCGGAAATCCTAAACCCAAAACCCAAACCCTAAACCCTAAACTAAAACACAAAACCCAAAACCCAAAACCTCAAGGAAAAAAACCCAAAATCCCTAACCCTAATCCAAAACCCAAAACCCTAAAATATAAATCTTAGACCCTAAACTTATACACTAAATCATCCTCCCTAAACCCTAAATGATAAACAATGCTCCCCAAACCCTAAACACGAAACCCTGAACCTGAAACCCTAAACCCTAAACCCTAATACCTAAAACATACCCTAAACCCTAATACGTAAACACCAAATCCTAAACTCTAAAACAAAAAATACAAAACGGAAAAATCAAAACCCTAAATCCTAAACACTAAACCATATTCCCTAGACCATACTCCCTAAACCTTAACCCCCACTTCCTATAACCTAAACCCAAAACGCAAAACAATACTCCCGAAACCCAAAACACAAAATCTCAAGACCTAATACCCTAAGCCTTAAAGCCTAACCCCTAAACAATAAACCCTAAACCCCAAAACCTAAACCCCAAACCTTAAACTCCAAATCCTAAACCCTAAACCCTGAACCCTAAATCCTAAACCCTTAACCTTAAATCCCAAATTCCAAACCCTAAACACTAAACCCTAAACCCAAAACTATTAAACCAAAAACGTAAAACAATAAACCTTAAACCTTAAATCGTAAACTCAAAGCCCAAAAACGTAGAACACTAAACTCTAAACCCTAAATCCTAAACCCTAAAATCTAAACCCATAACCCTAAACTTTAAACCCTAAAAAAAAAACTTAAACAAAAAAATATAAAACACTACACCGGAAATCCTAAACCCAAAACCCAAACCCTAAACCCTAAACTAAAACACAAAACCCAAAACCCAAAACCTCAAGCAAAAAAACCCAAAATCCCTAACCCTAATCCGAAACCCAAAACCCTAAAATATAAATCTTAAACCCTAAACTTATACACTAAATCATCCTCCCTAAACCCTAAATGATAAACAATGCTCCCCAAACCCTAAACACGAAACCCTGAACCTGAAACCCTAAACCCTAAACCCTAAACCCTAAACCCTAATACCTAAAACATACCCTAAACCCTAATACGTAAACACCAAATCCTAAACTCTAAAACAAAAAATACAAAACGGAAAAATCAAAACCCCAAATCCTAAACACTAAACCATATTCCCTAGACCATACTCCCTAAACCTTAACCCCCACTTCCTATAACCTAAACCCAAAACGCAAAACAATACTCCCGAAACCCAAAACACAAAATCTCAAGACCTAATACCCTAAGCCTTAAAGCCTAACCCCTAAACAATAAACCCTAAACCCCAAACCTTAAACTCCAAATCCTAAACCCTAAACCCTGAACCCTAAATCCTAAAACCTTAACCTTAAATCCCAAATTCCAAACCCTAAACACTAAACCCTAAACCCAAAACTATTAAACCAAAAACGTAAAACAATAAACCTTAAACCTTAAATCCTAAACTCAAAGCCCAAAAACGTAGAACACTAAACTCTAAACCCTAAATCCTAAACCCTAAAATCTAAACCCATAACCCTAAACTTTAAACCCTAAAAAAAAAACTTAAACAAAAAAATATAAAACACTACACTGGAAATCCTAAACCCAAAACCCATAACCCTAACCCTAAACTCAAACACAAAACCCAAAACCCAAAACCTCAAGCAAAAAAACCCAAAATCCCTAACCCTAATCCGAAACACAAAACCCTAAAATATAAATCTTAAACCCTAAACTTATACACTAAATCATCCTCCCTAAACCCTAAATGATAAACAATGCTCCCCAAACCCTAAACACGAAACCCTGAACCTGAAACCCTAAACCCTAAACCCTAAACCCTAAACCCTAATACCTAAAACATACCCTAAACCCTAATACGTAAACACCAAATCCTAAACTCTAAAACAAAAAATACAAAACGGAAAAATCAAAACCCCAAATCCTAAACACTAAACCATATTCCCTAGACCATACTCCCTAAACCTTAACCCCCACTTCCTATAACCTAAACCCAAAACGCAAAACAATACTCCCGAAACCCAGAACACAAAATCTCAAGACCTAATACCCTAAGCCTTAATGCCTAACCCCTAAACAATAAACCCTAAACCCCAAAACCTAAACCCCAAACCTTAAACTCCAAATCCTAAACCCTAAACCCTGAACCCTAAATCCTAAACCCTTAACCTTAAACCCTAAATTCCAAACCCTAAACACTAAACCCTAAACCCAAAACTATTAAACCAAAAACGTAAAACAATAAACCTTAAACCTTAAATCCTAAACTCAAAGCCCAAAAACGTAGAACACTAAACTCTAAACCCTAAATCCTAAACCCTAAAATCTAAACCCATAACCCTAAACTTTAAACCCTAAAAAAAAATCTTAAACAAAAAAATATAAAACACTACACCGGAAATCCTAAACCCAAAACCCAAAACCCTAACCCTAAACTCAAACACAAAACCCAAAACCCAAAACCTCAAGCAAAAAAACCCAAAATCCCTAACCCTAATCCGAAACCCAAAACCCTAAAATATAAATCTTAAACCCTAAACTTATACACTAAATCATCCTCCCTAAACCCTAAATGATAAACAATGCTCCCCAAACCCTAAACACGAAACCCTGAACCTGAAACCCTAAACCCTAAACCCTAAACCCTAAACCCTAATACCTAAAACATACCCTAAACCCTAATACGTAAACACCAAATCCTAAACTCTAAAACAAAAATAAAAAACGGAAAAATCGAAACCCCAAATCCTAAACACTAAACCATATTCCCTAGACCATACTCCCTAAACCTTAACCCCCACTTCCTATAACCTAAACCCAAAACGCAAAACAATACTCCCGAAACCCAGATCACAAAATCTCAAGACCTAATACCCTAAGCCTTAAAGCCTAACCCCTAAACAATAAACCCTAAACCCCAAAACCTAAACCCCAAACCTTAAACTCCAAATCCTAAACCCTAAACCCTGAACCCTAAATCCTAAACCCTTAACCTTAAACCCCAAATTCCAAACCCTAAACACTAAACCCTAAACCCAAAACTATTAAACCAAAAACGTAAAACAATAAACCTTAAACCTTAAATCCTAAACTCAAAGCCCAAAAACGTAGAACACTAAACTCTAAACCCTAAATCCTAAACCCTAAAATCTAAACCCATAACCCTAAACTTTAAACCCTAAAAAAAAAACTTAAACAAAAAAATATAAAACACTACACCGGAAATCCTAAACCCAAAACCCAAAACCCTAAACCCTAAACTCAAACACAAAACCCAAAGCCCAAAACCTCAAGCAAAAAAACCCAAAATCCCTAACCCTAATCCGAAACCCAAAACCCTAAAATATAAATCTTAAACCCTAAATTTATATACTAAATCATCCTCCCTAAACCCTAAATGATAAATAATGCTCCCCAAACCCTAAACACGAAACCCTGAACCTGAAACCCTTAACTCTAAAACCCTAAACAATAAACTCTAAACCCTAAACCAAAAACCGAAAACCTTAAGCAAAAAATCCAAAACCTCAAACCCTAATCCCTAAACCCTAAACAATACTCCCTAAAACATAAATCCTAATACCCTAAATTCTAAACTCCAGACCCAAAAATCTAAATACAAAACCCTAAACCTATAACCTAAACCATAAACTCTAAACCTAAAATACTAAAACGTAAATACTAAAAGTTAAACCCTAAAATCTACTCCCTAAAACTTAAACCCCAAACCAGAAACCCGAAAACGTAACACACCAAACCCTAAATCCCAACCCCTAAACACAAAACTCATAACCCAAAACCCAAAACCCTAAAAACTAAACCCTAAAACCTAAACCAAACTCGCAAAAAACTAAACCCTAAATTGTACTCCTCCTAGCTCTTAACCATACTCCCAAAACTCTAAACCTTAAATCCAAAAAATTAATGCTTAAACCTTAAAACCTAAATAGTAAACGTTAAACCCTAAAACCTTAATTACTAAACATAAAAATCTAACCATAGGCCTTAAACCTTACATTGTAAAACACTGAGCCCTAAACCCTACACCCTAACCCTAAACTATAAACCCTAAACCTAAAACTCTAAACCCAAACTATGAACCCTAAACTATACTCCCAAAAACCTAAACCATAAACCTGAAAACTTAAACCAAGAAACATAAAACATTAAACCCTAACCCTAGAACCCTAAACTCTAAAAACTATCACTTAAACCTAAAACCCTAAAACCTAAACCCTAAACCGAAACTCTTAACCCTAATCCTTAACCGCAAAAACATAAAACACTAAACAAAAAACCCTAAACCCTAAACCCCAAATTTTGAATCCGAAAACTGAATAACCTAAACTCTAATCCCAAACCCTAATTCCTAAACGGTACTCCCAAAAATCTAAACCGTAAACCCTAAACTATAAACTTAGAAACGTAAAACACTAAACCCTAAAGCTAAAACCATAAACCCTAAAATTTAAACCCCAAACCCTAAACTCTAAATCTAAATCCTGAATCCAAAGCTATACTCGCAAAAACCTAAAGAGTAAAACCTAAACTATGAACCCGGAAACGTAAAACACTGAATCCTAAACCTAAAATCCTAAACTATAAACCCTAAACCTTAAACCCTAAACTCTAACCTATAAACATTGAACCCTAAACTATACTCCCAAAAACCTAATACATAAACCCTTAACCAAAAATGTAAGATATTAAACCCGAAACATAAAAACCCTATACCCGTTAGCTCAAATCATAAAACACTAAACCCTAAATCCTAATACCTAAACCATGATCCTAAAAAACCTAAACACTAAATTGTGCTCCCCTAACCCTAAACCATACTCTCCAAACCCTAAAAGCTAAACCCTAAAATCAAAACCCTTAACACTAAACCATAAAGCCTAATGAATAAACTCCACACCAAAAACCCATCACCCAAAACCCTAAACCCTATACCGTACTTGCCTAACCCTAAACAATACACCCTAAACCCTAATACCTAAACCATACTCCTAAAAACCGAAACCCTAGTCCGTACTCACCTAACCCTAAGCCATACTCCCCAGACCAAAAACCCTAACCCCCAAAATTTAAACCATAAACCATAAACCCAAAAGCCTAAAGCATAAATCCTAAACCAAAATCCATTACTTAAAACCCTACACCCTAAACTATAAACTGTACTATCCTAGCCATAAACCATACTCCCCTAAACCCGAAGCCCTAAACCCCAAAATCTAAACCCTAAACTATAAACTCTAAACCTTATAACGTAAAAAATGAACCCTAAAACCAAAGCCGTAAACCTTAAACTCTAAACCTTAAACCCTAAACCCTAAACCCTAAACAATAAACTCAATACCGTAAAACTAAAAACATAAAATACTAAACCGTAAACCGTAAACCCTAAAACAAAAAGCCTTAAACAAAAAAACGTAAAACACTAAACCATAAACCCTAAACAAAAAACCCTAAACTTAAAACCCAAAGCAAAAAACCCAAAACCTCTAACCCTAATTCTAAACCCGAAACCCTAAAATCTAAATCTTAAAACCCTAAACTTATACACTAAATCATACTCCCTAAACACTAAACTCTAAATGCTAAACAATACTCCCCAAACCCTAAACACGAAACCTTGATACTAAAACCCTTAACTCTAAAACCCTAAACCCTAAACTGTAAACCCAAAACCCAAAACCCTAAGCAAAATTTCCAAAACCCTAAACCCTAAACCCTAATCCCTAAACCTTAAAACCTAAATACTAAACAATACTTCCTAAAACATAAATCCTAATTCCCAAAATTCTAAACCCCAAACCCACAAATCTAAACCCAAGACCCTAAACCTAAAACCTAAACCATAAACCCTAAAACCTAAAATACTAAACCCTAAACACTAAACGTTAAACCCTAAACTATACTCCCTAAAACTTAAACCCCAAACAGAAAATCCAAAAACATAAAACACTAAACCCTAAACCCCAACCCCTAAACACAAAACCAATAACCTAAAACCCAAAAACCTAAACCCTTAACCCAAAACACTAAACCCTAAACCCTAATACCTAAACCATACCCTAAACCTTAATACGTAAACACCCAATCCTAAACTCTAAAACAAAAAATACAAAACGGAAAAATCGAAACCCCAAATCCTAAACACTAAACCATATTCCCTAGACCATACTCCCTAAACCTTAACCCCCACTTCCTATAACCTAAACCCAAAACGCAAAACAATACTCCTGAAACCCTGAACACAAAATCTCAAAACCTAATACCCTAAGCCTTAAAGCCTAACCCCTAAACAATAAACCCTAAACCCCAAAACCTAAACCCCAAACCTTAAACTCCAAATCCTAAACCCTAAACCCTGAACCCTAAATCCTAAACCCTTAACCTTAAACCCCAAATTCCAAACCCTAAACACTAAACCCTAAACCCAAAACTGTTATACCAAAAACGTAAAACAATAAACCTTAAACCTTAAATCCTAAACTCAAAACCCAAAAACGTAGAACACTAAACTCTAAACCCTAAATCCTAATCCCTAAAATCTAAACCCATAACCCTAAACTTTAAACCCTAAAAAAAAAACCTTAAACAAAAAAATATAAAACACTACACCAGAAATCCTAAACCCAAAACCCAAAACCCAAAACCTCAAGCAAAAAAACCCAAAATCCCTAACCCTAATCCGAAACCCAAAACCCTAAAATATAAATCTTAAACCCTAAACTTATACACTAAATCATCCACCCTAAACCCTAAATGATAAACAATGCTCCCCAAACCCTAAACACGAAACCCTGAACCTGAAACCCTTAACTCTAAAATCCTAAACCATAAACTCTAAACCCTAAACCAAAAACCAAAAACCCTAAGCAAAAAATCCAAAACCTCAAACCCTAATCCCTAAACTCTAAACAATACTCCCTAAAACATAAATCCTAATACCCTAAATTCTAAACTCCAAACCCAAAAATCTAAATACGAAACCCTAAACCTATAACCTAAACCATAAATCCTAAAACTTAAAATACTAAAACGTAAATACTAAAAGTTAAACCCTAAACTCTACTCCCTAAAACTTAAACCCCAAACCAGAAACCCGAAAACGTAACACACCAAACCCTAAATCCCAACCCCTAAACACAAAACTCATAACCCAAAACCCTAAACCCTAAAAACTAAACCCTAAAACCTAAACAAAACTCGCAAAAAACTAAACCCTAAATTGTACCCCTCCTAGCTCTTAACCATACTCCCAAAACTCTAAACCTTAAATCCAAAAAATTAATGCTTAAACCTTAAAACCTAAATAGTAAACGTTAAACCCTAAAACCTTAATTACAAAACATAAAACTCTAACCATAGGCCTCAGCCTTACATTGTAAAACGCTGAGCCCTAAACCTTACACCCTAAACCCTAAACTATAAACCCTAAACCCAAAACTCTAAACCCAAACAATGAACCCTAAACTATACTCCCAAAAACCTAAACCATAAACCTGAAACTTAAACCAAGAAACATAAAACATTAAACCCTAAACCTAAAACCCTAAACTCTAAAAACTAAAACTTAAACCTAAAACCCTAAAACCTAAACCCTAAACCGAAACACTTAACCCTAATCCTTAACCACAAAAACATAAAACACTAAACAAAAAACCCTAAACCCTAAACCCTAAATTTTGAAACCGAAAACTGAATACCCTAAACTCTAATCCCAACCCCTAATTGCTAAACGGTACTCCCAAAAATCTAAACTGTCAACCCTAAACTATAAACCTAGAAACGTAAAACACTAAACCCTAAACCTAAAACCCTAAAACTTAAACCCCAAACCCTAAACTCTAAATCTAAATCCTGAATCCAAAGCTATACTCGCAAAAACCAAAAGAGTAAAACCTAAACTATGAACCCAGAAACGTAAAACACTGAATCCTAAACTATAAACCCTAAACCTTAAACCCTAAACCCTAACCTCTAAACATTGAACCCTAAACTATACTCCCAAAAACCTAATACATAACCCTTAACCAAAAACATAAAATACTAAACCCGAAACATAAAAACCCTATACATGTTACTCAAACCCAAAACCTTAATCTCTAAACCCTAAACTCTAAACATTGAACCCAAAACTATACTCCCAAAAACCTAATACATAAACCCTTAACCAAAAATGTAAGATATTAAACCCGAAACATAAAAACCCTATACCCGTTAGCTCAAATCATAAAACACTAAACCCTAAATCCTAATACCTAAACCATGATCCTAAAAAACCTAAACACTAAATTGTGCTCCCCTAACCCTAAACCATACTCCCCAAACCCTAAAAGCTAAACCCTAAAATCAAAACCCTAAACCCTAAACCATAAAGCCTAATGAATAAACTCAACACCAAAAACCCATCACCCAAAACCCTAAACCCTATACCGTACTCCCCTAACCCTAAACAATACTCCCTAAACCCTAATACCTAAACCATACTCCTAAAAACCGAAACCCTAGTCCGTACTCACCTAACCCTAAGCCATACTCCCCAGACCAAAAACCCTAACCCCCAAAATTTAAACCATAAACCATAAACCCAAAAGCCTAAAGCATAAATCCTAAACCAAAATCCATTACTTAAAACCCTACACCCTAAACTGTAAACTATACTATCCTAGCCATAAACCATACTCCCCTAAACCCGAAGCCCTAAACCCCAAAATCTAAACCCTAAACTATAAACTCTAAACCTTATAACGTAAAAATGAACCCTAAAACCTAAGCCGTAAACCTTAAACTCTAAACCTTAAACCCCAAATCCTAAACCCTAAACAATAAACTCAATACCGTAAAACTAAAAACATAAAATACTAAACTGTAAACCGTAAACCCTAAAACAAAAAGCCTTAAACAAAAAATCGAAAAACACTAAACCATAAACCCTAAACAAAAAACCCTAAACTTAAAACCCGAAGCAAAAAACCCAAAACCTCTAACCCTAATTCTAAACTCGAAACCCTAAAATCTAAATCTTAAAACCCTAAACTTATACACTAAATCATACTCCCTAAACCCTAAACTCTAAATGCGAAACAATACTCCCCAAAACCAAAACACGAAACCTTGAACCTGAAACCCTTAACTCTAAAACCCTAAACCCTAAACTGAAAACCCAGAACCCTAAGAAAAATTTCCAAAAACCTAAACCCTAAGCAAAATTTCCAAAACCCTAAACCCTAATCCCTGAACCCTAAACCTTAAAACCTAAACACTAAACAATACTTCCTAAAACATAAATCCTAATACCCAAAATTCTAAACCCCAACTCCACAAATCTAAACCCAAGACCCTAAACTTAAAACCTAAACCATAAACCCTAAAGCCTAAAATACTAAACCGTAAACACTAAACGTTAAACCCTAAACTATACTCCCTAAAACGTAAACCCCAAACCAAAAATCCAAAAACGTAAAACACTAAACCCTAAACCCCAACCCGTAAACACAAAACCCATAACCTAAAACCCAAAAACCTAAACATTTAACCCAAAACACTAAACCCTTAACCCTAATACCTAAACCATACCCTAAACCCTAATACGTAAACACCCAATCCTAAACTCTAAAACAAAAAATACAAAACGGAAAAATCGAAACCCCAAATCCTAAACACTAAACCATATTCCCTAGACCATACTCCCTAAACCTTAAGCCCCACTTCCTATAACCTAAACCCAAAACGCAAAACAATACTCCCGAAACCCTGAACACAAAATCTCAAAACCTAATAGCCTAAGCCTTAAAGCCTAACCCCTAAACAATAAACCCTAAACCCCAAATCCTAAACCCTAAACCTTAAACTCCAAATCCTAAACCCTAAACCATGAACCCTAAATCCTAAACCCTTAACCTTAAACCCCAAATTCCAAACCCTAAACACTAAACCCAAAACTACTAAACCAAAAACGTAAAACAATAAACCTTAAACCTTAAATCCTAAACTCAAAACCCAAAAAAGTAGAACACTAAACTCTAAACCCTAAATCCTAAACCCTAAAATCTAAACCCATAACCCTAAACTTTAAACCCTAAAAAAAAAACCTTAAACAAAAAAATATAAAACATTACACCAGAAATCCTAAACCCAAAACCCTAAACCTAAACCCTAAACTCAAACACAAAACCCGAAACCCAAAACCTGAAGCAAAAAACCCAAAATCCCTAACCCTAATCCGAAACCCAAAATCCTAAAATATAAATCTTAAACCCTAAACTTATACACTAAATCATCCTCCCTAAACCCTAAATGATAAACAATGCTGCCCAAACCCTAAACACGAAACCCTAAACCTCAAACCCTTAACTCTAAACCCTAAACCAAAAACCGAAAACCCTGAGCAAAAAATCCAAAACCTCAAACCCTAATCCCTAAGTCCTAAACAATACTCCCTAAAACGTAAATCCTAATACCCTAAATTCTAAACTCCAAACCCAAAAATCTAAATACGAAACCCTAAACCTATAACCTAAACCATAAACCCTAAAACCTAAAATACTAAAAGTTAAACCCTCAAACCTTAAAACCTTAACAGTAAACGTCAAACCCTAAAAACTTAAAAACTAAACATAAAACTCTAACCATAGACCTCAAACGTGACATTGCAAAACACTGAGCCCTAAACCCTACACCCTAAACCCTAAACTATAAACCCTAAACCCTAAACTCTACTCCCAAAAACCTAAACCATAAACCTGAAACAATAAACCAAGAAACGTAAAACATTAAACCCTAAACCTAAAACCCTAAACTCTAAAAACTAAAACTTAAACCTAAAACCCTAAAACCTAAACCCTAAACCGAAACTCTTAACCCTAATCCGTAACCGCACAAACATAAAACACTAAACAAAAAACCCTAAACCCTAAACCCCAAATTTTGAAACCGAAAACTGAATACCCTAAACTCTAATCCCAAACGCTAATTCCTAAACGGTACTCCCAAAAATCTAAACCGTAAACCCTAAACTATAAACCTAGAAACGTAAAACACTAAACCCTAAACCTAAAATCCTAAACTATAAACCCTAACACTTAAACCCCAAACCCTAAACTCTAAATCTAAATCCTGAATCCAAAGCTATACTCGCAAAAACCTAAAGAGTAAAACCTAAACTATGAACCCAGAAACGTAAAACACTGAATCTTAAACTTGAATCCTAAACTATAAACCCTAAACCTTAAACCCTAAACCCTAACCTCTAAACATTGAACCCAAAACTATACTCCAAAAAACCTAATACATAAACCCTTAACCAAAAACGTAAAATACTAAACCCGAAACATAAAAACCTTATACCTGTTACTCAAACCTAAAACCCTAAAACCTAAAACCTAAACCCTCTTAACCCTAATACTTAACCGCAAAAACAAAAAACACAAAATCTCAAAACTTAATAGCCTAAGCCTTAAACCCCAATCCCTAAACAATAAACCCTAAACCGCAAAACCTAATCCCTAAACCTTAAACACTAAATCCTAAACCCTAAACCTTAAACCCTAAATCCTAAACCTTAAACCTTAAACCCCAAACCCCAAACCCTAAACCCTAAAACCAAAACTGTTAACCCAAAAATGTAAAACAATAAACCCTAAAATTTAAATCCTAAACTCAAAACCCAAAAACGTAGAACACTAAACCCTAAAATCTAAACCCATATCCCTAAACTTTAAACCCTAAAACAAAAAACCTTAAACAAAAAAATATAAAACACTACACCAGAAATCCTAACCCCAAAACCCAAAACCTTAAACCCTAAACTCGAACACAAAACCCAAAACCCAAAACCCGACGCAAAAAACCCAAAACCCCTAACCCTAATCCTAAACCTAAAACCCTAAAATATAAATCTTAAACCCTAAACTTATACACTAAATCATCCTCCCTAAACCCTAAATGATAAACAATGCTCCCCAAACCCTAAACACGAAACCCTGAACTTGAAACCCTTAACTCTAAAACCCTAAACCCTAAACTCTAAACTCTAAACCCTAAACCAAAAACCTAAAACCCTAAGGAAAAAATCCAAAACCTCAAACCCTAATCCCTAAACCCTAAAAATTACTCCCTAAAACATAAATCTTAATACTCTAAATTCTAAACTCCAAACCCAAAATCTAAATACGAAACCCTAAACCTATAACCTAAACCATAAACCCTAAAACCTAAAATACTAAACATTAAACCCTAAACCAGAAACCCGGAAACGTAAAACACCAAACCCTAAAACATAAATCCTAATACACTAAATTCTTAACCCCAAACCCACAAATCTAAACCCAAAACTCTAAACCTAAAACCTAAACCATAAACCCTAAAACCTAAAATACTAAACCATAAACACTAAACGTTAAACCTTAAACTATACTCCCTAAAACTTAAATCCTAAACAAAAATCCATCACCTAAAACCCTAAACTCTATGCCGTACTCCCCCAACCCAAAACCATACTCCCTAAATCCTAAACACCAAGATCTAAACCCTAAATATTTAAACCTAAACCCTAAATCGAAAAATCTAAACTGTAAAGTCTAAACCTTATAACACAAAACACTGAATGCTAGGCCCTAACCCTAAACCATAAAATCTGAACCCTAAACCCTAAACTCTAAACCCATAACCCTAAACATTAAACTGTAAAACCAAAAACCTTAAACAAAAAAATTTAAAACACTAAACCCAAAACCTTAAATGCTAAAACATAATCTCTATCCCAAAACTTAAACCCTAAACCCTAAATCCTAAACCCTAAATCCTAAACCCTAAACCCTAAATCCTAAACCCTAAACCTTAAATCCTAAACCCTAAACACTAAACCTATACCTAAAACTTAAACTCCAAACCAGAAACCCGAAAACATAAAACACCAAACCCTAAATCCCAACCCCTAAACACAAAACTCATAACCCAAAACCCTAAAAACTAAACCATAATATCTAAACCAAACTCGCAAAAAACTAAACCCTAAATTGTTCTCCCCTAGCTCTAAACCAATCTCCCAAAACGTTAAACCTTAAATCCAAAAAATTAATGCTTAAACCTTAAAACCTAAACAGTAAATGTTAAACCCTAAAACCTTAAATACTAAACATAAAACTCTAACCATAGACCTCAAACGTGACATTGTAAAACACTGAGCCCTAAACCCTACACCCTAAACCCTAAACTATAAACCCTAAACCCAAAACTCTAAACCCAAACAATGAACCCTAAACTATACTCCCAAAAACCTAAAGCATAAACCTGAAACAATAAACCAAGAAACGTAAAACATTAAACCCTAAACCTAAAACCCTAAACTTTAAAATCTAAAACTAAAACCTAAAACCCTAAAACCTAAACCCTAAATAAAAACTCTTAACCGTAATCCTTAACCGCAAAAACATAAAACACTAAACAAAAAACCCTAAACCCTAAACCCCAAATTTTGAAACGGAAAACTGAATACCCTAAACTCTAATCCCAAACCCTAATTCCTAAACGATACTCCCGAAAATCTAAATCGTAAACCCTAAACTATAAACCTAGAAACGTAAAGCACTAAACCCTAAACCTAAAACCCTAAACTATAAACCCTAAAACTTAAACCCCAAACCCTAAACTCTAAATCTAAATCCAGAATCCAAAACTATAGTCACAAAAATCTAAAGAGTAAAATCTAAACTATGAACCCAGAAACGTAAAACACTGAATCTTAAACCTAAAATCCTAAACTATAACCTCTAAACCTTAAACCCTAAACCCTAACCTCTAAACATTGAACCTAAAACTATACTCCCAAAAATCTAATACATAAACCCTTAACAAAAAACGTAAAATACTAAACCCGAAACATAGAAACCCTATACTTGTTACTCAAACCTAAAACCCTAAAACCTAAAACCTAAAACCCTAAAACCTAAACCCTCTTAACCCTAATCCTTAACCGCAAAAACATAAAATACTAAACAAAAAACCCTAAACCCTAAGCCCCAAATTTTGAAACCGAAAATTGAAAACCCTGAACACAAAATCTACAAACTTAATAGCCTATGCCTAAAACCCCAATCCCTAAACCCTAAACCCTAAACCCTAAACCCCAAAACCTAATCCCTAAACCTTAAACTCTAAATCCTAAACCCTAAACCCCAAACCTTAAATTTGAAACCCTAAACCTTAAACCCTAAACTCCAAACCCTAAACCCTAAACCCAAAACTGTTAACCCAAAAACGTAAAACAATAAAATTTAAATCTTAAATCCTAAACTCAAAACCCAAAAACCTAGAACACTAAACCCCAAACCCTAAACTCTAAACCCTAAACCATAAACCCTAAATCCTGAACCCTAAATTATACTCCCAAAAACCTAAACCGTAAACCCTGAACTCTGAACCCAGAAACGAAAAACACTAAACCCTAAGCCTAAAACCCTCAACTCTAAACCCTAAACCCAAAATCCTAAATCCCAAAACCCAAACTCTAAACCTTAAACAAGAAATCCTAAACCCTAAACCCCAAACCCTAAATCCTAAACCTTAAACCCTAAACCCTAACCTCTAAACATTGAACCCAAAACTATACTCCCAAAAATCTAATACATAAACCCTTAACCAAAAACGTAAAATACTAAACCCGAAACATAAAAACCCTATACCTGTTACTCAAACCAAAAACCCTAAAACCTAAAACCTAAAACCCTAAAACCCTAAAACCTAAACCTTCTTAACCCTAATCCTTAACCGCAAAAACATAAAACACTAACCAAAAAACCCTAAACCCTAAGCCCCAAATTTTGAAACCGAAAATTGAAAACCCTAAACTCTAATCCCAAACCCTAATTCCTAAACGGTACTCCCAAAAATCTAAACCGTAAACCCTAAACTATAAACCTATAAACGTAAAACACTAAACCATAAACCTAAAACCTTGAACTATAAACCCTAAAACCCAAAACCCCAAATCCTAAACACTAGACCATACTCCCTAAACCTTGACCCCCACTTCCTAAAACCTAAACCCAAAACGTAAAACAATACTCCCGAAACCCTGAACACAAAATCTCAAAACTTAATTGCCTAAGCCTTAAACCCCAATCCCTAAACAATAAACCCTAAACCCCCAAACCTAAACCCTAAACCTTAAATACGAAATCCTAAACCCTGAACCCTAAACCCTAAATCCTAAACCTTAAACCTTAAACCCCAAACCCCAAACCCTAAACCCTAAAACCAAAACTGTTAACCCAAAAACATAAAACAATAAACCCTAAAACATAAATCCTAATACTCTAAATTCTAAACTCCAAACCCAAAATCTAAATACGAAACCCTAAACCTATAACCTAAACCATAAACCCTAAAACCTAAAATACTAAACCGTAAATACTAAACGTTAAACCCTAAACTCCACTCCCTAAAACTTAAATCCCAAACCAGAAACCCGAAAACATAAATCACAAAACCCTAAAACATAAATCCTAATACACTAAATTCCTAACCCCAAACCCACAAATCTAAACCCAAAACCCTAAACCTAAAACCTAAACCGTAAACCCTAAACCTAAAACCTAAACCATAAACCCTAAAACCTAAACTACTAAACCGTAAACACTAAACGTTAAACCTTAAACTATACTCCCTAAAACTTAAACCCCAAACCAGAAATCCAAAACATAATACACTAAACCCTAAACCCCAACCCATAAACACAAAACCCATAACCTAAAACCCGAAAACCTAAACCCTTAACCCTAAACACAAAACCCTAAACCCTAATACCCAAACTATACTCGCAAAAAACTAACCCCTAAATCGTACTCCCCTAAACCCTAAACCTTTAACTCTAAACTATAAACCCTAAACCCAAATATTTTAAACTAAAATCTTAAAACCAAAAAAGTAAAAGACTAAACCCTAAACAATAAACCTAAACCCTAAACCATAAATCCTAAGACCTAAAAAACTAAACCCTAAACAATAACGTTAAACCATAAACTATACTCCCTCAAACCTAAACCCTAAACCCTAAACACCAAGATCTAAATCCTAAACACCAATATCCAAACCCTAAAATACTTAAACCTAAACCCTAAGCCGAAAACTCTAAACTTTAAACTCTAAACCTTATAAGACAAAACACTGAACGCTAAGCCCTAACCCTAAACCATAAACTCTCAACCCTAAACCCTAAACTCTAAACCCATAACCCTAAACCTTAAACTGTAAAACCAAAAAACCTTAAACAAAAAATTTAAAACACTAAACCCTAAACCTTAGACGCTAAAAAACTTTATCCCAAAACTTAATCCCTATACCCTAAACCCTAAACCCTAAACCCTAAATCCTAAACCCTAAATATTAAATCCTAAAACCTAAACACTAAACCTATACCTAACCCATAAACCCTAAACCTTAATACCTAAACCATACTCCTAAAAACCCTAAACCCTAGTCCGTACTCCCCAGACCAAAAACCCTAACCCCCAAAATATAAACCATAAACCATAAACTAAAGCCTAAATTGTAATCCCCTAACCCTAAACCATACTCCCTAAACACTAAACCCTAAACACCAAGATCTAAACTCTAAATACTTAAACCTAAACCCTAAACCCAAAACTGTAAACCCTAAACCCTAATACCTAATACTTAAGCACTTAACCCTAAACCCTAAACCCTAAATCCTAAACCCTAAACATTAAATCCTACAACCTAAACACTAAACCTATACCTAAAACATAAACGCTAAACCCTAATACCTAAAACATAAACGCTAAACCCTAATACCTAAACCAAACTACTAAAAACCTAAGCCCTAGTCCGTACTCCCCTAACCCTAAAC
Organism: Cardamine chenopodiifolia; assembly: GCA_963922655.1. Lineage (NCBI taxonomy): Eukaryota > Viridiplantae > Streptophyta > Magnoliopsida > Brassicales > Brassicaceae > Cardamine > Cardamine chenopodiifolia. Next base: position 6,403,118 of record OZ000486.1, on the reverse strand, counting down.
AATACTCCCTAAACCCTAAACCTAAAACCCTAAACCCTAAATCCTAAACCCTAGTCCGTACTCCCCTAACCCTAAGCCATACTCCCCAGACCAAAAACCCCAACCCCCAAAATATAAACCATAAACCATAAACCCAAAAGCCTAAAGCATAAATCCTAAACCAAAATCCATTACCTAAAACCCTAAACACTAAACTATCAACCGTACTCTCCTTGCCCTAAACCATATTCCCCTAAACCCTTAACCCTAAATCCAAAAATATAAACCCTAAACTATAAACTCTAAATCGTATAGCGTAAAAAATGAACCCTAAAACCAAAGCCGTAAACCTTAAACTCTAAACCTTAAACCCTAAACCCTAAACAATAAACAATAAACTCAATACCGTAAAATTAAAAACGTAAAATACTGAACCGTAAACCGTAAACCCTAAAATCTAAACCCATAACCCTTAAACAAAAAGCCTTAACCTAAAAAATGTAAAACACTAAACCAGAAACCCTACACACAAAACCCTAAACCCAAAACCCGAAGCAAAAAACCCAAAACCTCAAACCCTAATCCTAAACCCGAAACCCCAAAATCTAAATCTTAAAACCCTAAACTTATACACTAAATCATAATTCCTAAACCCTAAATGCTAAAAAATACTCCCAAAACCCTAAACATGAAACCCTGGACCTGAAACCCTTAACTCTAAAACCCTAAACCCTAAACTGTAAACCCAAAACCCAAAACAGAAAACTATAAGCAAAAATTCCAAAATCCTAAACCCTAATCCCTAAACCTTCGAACCTAAACACTAAACAATACTTCCTAAAACATAAATCCTAATACCCTAAATTCTAAACCCCAAACCCACAAATCTAAACACAAAACCCTAAATCTAAAACCTAAACAATAAATCCTAAAACCTCAAATACTAAACCGTAAACACTAAAAGTTAAACCCTAAACTATACTCCCTAAAACTTAAACCCCAAACCAAAAATCCAAAAATGTAAAACACTAAAACCTAGACCCCAACCCGTAAACACAAAACCCATAACCTAAAACCCAAAAACGTAAACCCTTAACCCAAAACACTAAACCCTAAACCCTAATACCTAAACCATACTCGCAAAAAACTAACCCCTAAATCATATTCCCATAAACCCTAAACCTTAAACTCTAAACTATAAACCCTAAACCCAAAAATTTAAAACTTAAATCTTAAAACCAAAAATGTAAAAGACTAAACCCTAAACAATAAACCTAAAACCTAAACCATAAACCCTAAGACCTAAAATACTAAACCCTAAACAATAACGTTAAACCATAAACTATACTCCCTCCAACCTAAACCCGAAACCCTAAACACTAAAAGGTAAAAACCTAATTCTATAACCCTAAACCTCAAGTTCCAAACGCTAAACCCTAAACCCAAAATCCTAAACCCTTCATACTAATTCCCAACATTTAAAAGCCTAAGCCTTAAACCTAAAACCTTAAACTATAATCCATAAACCCTAAACCCAAAACTCCAACCCTAAATTCAAAACCCAAGACTCTAAACCCAAAGCCTTGAAACATAAATTCTAAACCCTTAACCCTAAACTCTAATTCTTGAAACTTAAACCACTAACCCTAAACTCTAAAACAAAAAATACGAATTGAAAAACTCGAAACCCCGAATCTTAAACACTAAACCATATTCCCTAAACCATACTCCCTAAACCTTAACCCGCACTTCCTAAAACCTTAACCCAAAACGCAAAACAATATTCTTGAAACCCTAAACACAAAATCTACAAACTTAATAGCCTATGCCTAAAACCCCAATCCCTAAACAATAAACCCTAAACCCCAAAACCTAAACCCTAAAACTTAAACTCTAAATCCTAAAACCTAAACCCCAAACCTTAAATCCTAAACCCTAAACCTTAAACCCTAAACTCCAAACCCTAAACCCTAAACCCAAAACTATTAACCCAAAAACGTAAAACAATAAAATTTAAACCTTAAATCCTAAACTCAAAACCCAGAAACGTTGAAAACTAAACCCCAAACCCTAAACTCTAAACCCTAAACCGTAAACCCTAAATCCTGAACCCTAAATTATACTCCCAAAAACCTAAACCGTAAACTCTGAACTATGAACCCAGAAACAAAAAACCCTAAACCCTAAGCCTAAAACCCTCAACTCTAAACCCTAAACCCAAAATCCTAAATCCCAAAACCTAAACTCTAAACCTTAAACAAGAAATCCTAAACCCTAAACCCCAAACTCTAAATCCTAAACCTTAAACTATTAACTCTAAACCTTATAACGTAAAAAATGAACCCTAAAACCTAAGCCGTAAACCTTAAACTCTAAACCTTAAATTGTAAACCCTAAACCTTAAACAATAAACTCAATACCGTAAAACTAAAAATGTAAAATACTAAACCGTAAATCGTAAACCCTAAAATCTAAACCCATAACCCTAAAACAAAAAGCCTTAAACCAAAAAATGTAAAGCACTAAACCAGAAACCCTAAACCCTAAACTCAGACACTAAACCCCAAAACCCAAAACACAAAACCCTAAACCCTAAACTCAGACACAAAACCCAAAACCCAAAACCCAAAACTAGAAGCAAAAAACCCAAAACCTCTAACCCTAATCCTAAACCCGAAACCCTAAAATCTAAATCTTAAAACAATAAACTTATACACTAAATCATACTCCCTAAACCTTAAATGCTAAACAATACTCCCCAAACCCTAAACACGAAACCCTTAACCTGAAACCCTTAACTCTAAAACCCTAAACTGTAAACCCAAAACCCAAAACCCAAAACCCTAACCAAAAATTTCAAAACCCTAAACCCTAATCCCTAAACCCTAAACCCTAATCCCTAAACCCTAAACCCAAATCCCTAAACCCTAAACCTTCAAACCTAAACACTAAACAATACTTCCTAAAACATAAATCCTAATACCCTAAATTCTAAACCCCAAACCCACAAATCTCAACACAAAACCCTAAACCTAAATCCTAAACCGTAAACACTAAATGTTAAACCCTAAACTATACTCCCTAAAACTTAAACCCCAAACAAAAAATCCAAAAACATAAAACACTAAACCCTAACCCCAACCCCTAAACACAAAACCCATAACCTTAAACCCAAAAATCTAAACCCTAAACCCTAAACAATAAACAATAAATTCAATACCGTAAAATTAAAAACGTAAAATACTGAACCGTAAACCGTAAACCCTAAAATCTAAACCCATAACCCTTAAACAAAAAGCCTTAACCTAAAAAACGTAAAACACTAAACCAGAAACCCTACACACAAAACCCTAAACCCAAAACCCGAAGCAAAAAACCCAAAACCTCAAACCCTAATCCTAAACCCGAAACCCCAAAATCTAAATCTTAAAACCCTAAACTTATACACTAAATCATAATTCCTAAACCCTAAATGCTAAAAAATACTCCCAAAACCCTAAACATGAAACCCTGGTCCTGAAACCCTTAACTCTAAAACCCTAAACCCTAAACTGTAAACCCAAAACCCAAAACAGAAAACTATAAGCAAAAATTCCAAAATCCTAAACCCTAATCCCTAAACCTTCGAACCTAAACACTAAACAATACTTCCTAAAACATAAATCCTAATACCCTAAATTCTAAACCCCAAACCCACAAATCTAAACACAAAACCCTAAATCTAAAACCTAAACAATAAATCCTAAAACCTCAAATACTAAACCGTAAACACTAAAAGTTAAACCCTAAACTATACTCCCTAAAACTTAAACCCCAAACCAAAAATCCAAAAATGTAAAACACTAAATCCTAGACCCCAACCCGTAAACACAAAACCCATAACCTAAAACCCAAAAACGTAAACCCTTAACCCAAAACACTAAACCCTAAACCCTAATACCTAAACCATACTCGCAAAAAACTAACCCCTAAATCATATTCCCATAAACCCTAAACCTTAAACTCTAAACTATAAACCCTAAACCCAAAAATTTAAAACTTAAATCTTAAAACCAAAAATGTAAAAGACTAAACCCTAAACAATAAACCTAAAACCTAAACCATAAACCCTAAGACCTAAAATACTAAACCCTAAACAATAACGTTAAACCATAAACTATACTCCCTCCAACCTAAACCCGAAACCCTAAACACTAAAAGGTAAAAACCTAATTCTATAACCCTAAACCTCAAGTTCCAAACGCTAAACCCTAAACCCAAAATCCTAAACCCTTCATACTAATTCCCAACATTTAAAAGCCTAAGCCTTAAACCTAAAACCTTAAACTATAATCCATAAACCCTAAACCCAAAACTCCAACCCTAAATTCAAAACCCAAGACTCTAAACCCAAAGCCTTAAAACGTAAATTCTAAACCCTTAACCCTAAACTCTAATTCTTGAAACTTAAACCCCTAACCCTAAACTCTAAAACAAAAAATACGAAATGAAAAACTCGAAACCCCGAATCTTAAACACTAAACCATATTCCCTAAACCATACTCCCTAAACCTTAACCCGCACTTCCTAAAACCTAAACCCAAAACGTAAAACAATATTCTTGAAACCCTAAACACAAAATCTACAAACTTAATAGCCTATGCCTAAAACCCCAATCCCTAAACAATAAACCCTAAACCCCAAAACCTAAACCCTAAACCTTAAACTCTAAATCCTAAAACCTAAACCCCAAACCTTAAATCCTAAACCCTAAACCTTAAACCCTAAACTCCAAACCCTAAACCCTAAACCCAAAACTATTAACCCAAAAACGTAAAACAATAAAATTTAAACCTTAAATCCTAAACTCAAAACCCAGAAACGTTGAACACTAAACCCCAAACCCTAAACTCTAAACCCTAAACCGTAAACCCTAAATCCTGAACCCTAAATTATACTCCCAAAAACCTAAACCGTAAACCCTGAACTATGAACCCAGAAACAAAAAACCCTAAACCCTAAGCCTAAAACCCTCAACTCTAAACCCTAAACCCAAAATCCTAAATCCCAAAACCTAAACTCTAAACCTTAAACAAGAAATCCTAAACCCTAAACCCCAAACGCTAAATCCTAAACCTTAAACTATAAACTCTAAACCTTATAACGTAAAAAATAAACCCTAAAACCTAAGCCGTAAACATTAAACTCTAAACCTTAAATTGTAAACCCTAAACCTTAAACAATAAACTCAATACCGTAAAACTAAAAATGTAAAATACTAAACCGTAAACCGTAAACCCTAAAATCTAAACCCATAACCCTAAAACAAAAAGCCTTAAACCAAAAAACGTAAAGCACTAAACCAGAAACCCTAAACCCTAAACTCAGACACTAAACCCAAAACCCAAAACACAAAACCCTAAACCCTAAACTCAGACACAAAACCCAAAACCCAAAACCCAAAACCCGAAGCAAAAAACCCAAAACCTCTAACCCTAATCCTAAACCCGAAACCCTAAAATCTAAATCTTAAAACAATAAACTTATACACTAAATCATACTCCCTAAACCTTAAATGCTAAACAATACTCCCCAAACCCTAAACACGAAACCCTTAACCTGAAACCCTTAACTCTAAAACCCTAAACTGTAAACCCAAAACCCAAAACCCAAAACCCTAACCAAAAATTTCAAAACCCTAAACCCTAATCCCTAAACCCTAAACCCTAATCCCTAAACCCTAAACCCTCAAACCTAAACACTAAACAATACTTCCTAAAACATAAATCCTAATACCCTAAATTCTAAACCCCAAACCCACAAATCTCAACACAAAACCCTAAACCTAAATCCTAAACCGTAAACACTAAATGTTAAACCCTAAACTATACTCCCTAAAACTTAAACCCCAAACAAAAAATCCAAAAACATAAAACACTAAACCCTAACCCCAACCCCTAAACACAAAACCCATCACCTTAAACCCAAAAATCTAAACCCTAAACCCTAAACAATAAACAATAAACTCAATACCGTAAAATTAAAAACGTAAAATACTGAACCGTAAACCGTAAACCCTAAAATCTAAACCCATAACCCTTAAACAAAAAGCCTTAACCTAAAAAACGTAAAACACTAAACCAGAAACCCTACACACAAAACCCTAAACCCAAAACCCGAAGCAAAAAACCCAAAACCTCAAACCCTAATCCTAAACCCGAAACCCCAAAATCTAAATCTTAAAACCCTAAACTTATACACTAAATCATAATTCCTAAACCATAAATCCTAAGACCTAAAAAACTAAACCCTAAACAATAACGTTAAACCATAAACTATACTCCCTCAAACCTAAACCCTAAACCCTAAACACCAAGATCTAAATCCTAAACACCAATATCCAAACCCTAAAATACTTAAACCTAAACCCTAAGCCGAAAACTCTAAACTTTAAACTCTAAACCTTATAAGACAAAACACTGAACGCTAAGCCCTAACCCTAAACCATAAACTCTCAACCCTAAACCCTAAACTCTAAACCCATAACCCTAAACCTTAAACTGTAAAACCAAAAAACCTTAAACAAAAAATTTAAAACACTAAACCCTAAACCTTAGACGCTAAAAAACTTTATCCCAAAACTTAATCCCTATACCCTAAACCCTAAACCCTAAACCCTAAATCCTAAACCCTAAATATTAAATCCTAAAACCTAAACACTAAACCTATACCTAACCCATAAACCCTAAACCTTAATACCTAAACCATACTCCTAAAAACCCTAAACCCTAGTCCGTACTCCCCAGACCAAAAACCCTAACCCCCAAAATATAAACCATAAACCATAAACTAAAGCCTAAATTGTAATCCCCTAACCCTAAACTATACTCCCTAAACACTAAACCCTAAACACCAAGATCTAAACTCTAAATACTTAAACCTAAACCCTAAACCCAAAACTGTAAACCCTAAACCCTAATACCTAATACTTAAGCACTAAACCCTAAACCCTAAACCCTAAATCCTAAACCCTAAACATTAAATCCTACAACCTAAACACTAAACCTATACCTAAAACATAAACGCTAAACCCTAATACCTAAAACATAAACGCTAAACCCTAATACCTAAACCAAACTACTAAAAACCTAAGCCCTAGTCCGTACTCCCCTAACCCTAAACAATACTCCCTAAACCCTAAACCTAAAACCCTAAACCCTAAATCCTAAACCCTAGTCCGTACTCCCCTAACCCTAAGCCATACTCCCCAGACCAAAAACCCCAACCCCCAAAATATAAACCATAAACCATAAACCCAAAAGCCTAAAGCATAAATCCTAAACCAAAATCCATTACCTAAAACCCTAAACACTAAACTATCAACCGTACTCTCCTTGCCCTAAACCATATTCCCCTAAACCCTTAACCCTAAATCCCAAAATATAAACCCTAAACTATAAACTCTAAATCGTATAGCGTAAAAAATGAACCCTAAAACCAAAGCCGTAAACCTTAAACTCTAAACCTTAAACCCTAAACCCTAAACAATAAACAATAAACTCAATACCGTAAAATTAAAAACGTAAAATACTGAACCGTAAACCGTAAACCCTAAAATCTAAACCCATAACCCTTAAACAAAAAGCCTTAACCAAAAAATGTAAAACACTAAACCAGAAACCCTACACACAAAACCCTAAACCCAAAACCCGAAGCAAAAAACCCAAAACCTCAAACCCTAATCCTAAACCCGAAACCCCAAAATCTAAATCTTAAAACCCTAAACTTATACACTAAATCATAATTCCTAAACCCTAAATGCTAAAAAATACTCCCAAAACCCTAAACATGAAACCCTGGACCTGAAACCCTTAACTCTAAAACCCTAAACCCTAAACTGTAAACCCAAAACCCAAAACAGAAAACTATAAGCAAAAATTCCAAAATCCTAAACCCTAATCCCTAAACCTTCGAACCTAAACACTAAACAATACTTCCTAAAACATAAATCCTAATACCCTAAATTCTAAACCCCAAACCCACAAATCTAAACACAAAACCCTAAATCTAAAACCTAAACAATAAATCCTAAAACCTCAAATACTAAAACGTAAACACTAAAAGTTAAACCCTAAACTATACTCCCTAAAACTTAAACCCCAAACCAAAAATCCAAAAATGTAAAACACTAAAACCTAGACCCCAACCCGTAAACACAAAACCCATAACCTAAAACCCAAAAACGTAAACCCTTAACCCAAAACACTAAACCCTAAACCCTAATACCTAAACCATACTCGCAAAAAACTAACCCCTAAATCATATTCCCATAAACCCTAAACCTTAAACTCTAAACTATAAACCCTAAACCCAAAAATTTAAAACTTAAATCTTAAAACCAAAAATGTAAAAGACTAAACCCTAAACAATAAACCTAAAACCTAAACCATAAACCCTAAGACCTAAAATACTAAACCCTAAACAATAACGTTAAACCATAAACTATACTCCCTCCAACCTAAACCCGAAACCCTAAACACTAAAAGGTAAAAACCTAATTCTATAACCCTAAACCTCAAGTTCCAAACGCTAAACCCTAAACCCAAAATCCTAAACCCTTCATACTAATTCCCAACATTTAAAAGCCTAAGCCTTAAACCTAAAACCTTAAACTATAATCCATAAACCCTAAACCCAAAACTCCAACCCTAAATTCAAAACCCAAGACTCTAAACCCAAAGCCTTAAAACATAAATTCTAAACCCTTAACCCTAAACTCTAATTCTTGAAACTTAAACCACTAACCCTAAACTCTAAAACAAAAAATACGAAATGAAAAACTCGAAACCCCGAATCTTAAACACTAAACCATATTCCCTAAACCATACTCCCTAAACCTTAACCCGCACTTCCTAAAACCTTAACCCAAAACGCAAAACAATATTCTTGAAACCCTAAACACAAAATCTACAAACTTAATAGCCTATGCCTAAAACCCCAATCCCTAAACAATAAACCCTAAACCCCAAAACCTAAACCCTAAACCTTAAACTCTAAATCCTAAAACCTAAACCCCAAACCTTAAATCCTAAACCCTAAACCTTAAACCCTAAACTCCAAACCCTAAACCCTAAACCCAAAACTATTAACCCAAAAACGTAAAACAATAAAATTTAAACCTTAAATCCTAAACTCAAAACCCAGAAACGTTGAACACTAAACCCCAAACCCTAAACTCTAAACCCTAAACCGTAAACCCTAAATCCTGAACCCTAAATTATACTCCCAAAAACCTAAACCGTAAACCCTGAACTATGAACCCAGAAACAAAAAACCCTAAACCCTAAGCCTAAAACCCTCAACTCTAAACCCTAAACCCAAAATCCTAAATCCCAAAACCTAAACTCTAAACCTTAAACAAGAAATCCTAAACCCTAAACCCCAAACTCTAAATCCTAAACCATAAACTATTAACTCTAAACCTTATAACGTAAAAAATGAACCCTAAAACCTAAGCCGTAAACCTTAAACTCTAAACCTTAAATTGTAAACCCTAAACCTTAAACAATAAACTCAATACCATAAAAGTAAAAATGTAAAATACTAAACCGTAAACCGTAAACCCTAAAATCTAAACCCATAACCCTAAAACAAAAAGCCTTAAACCAAAAAACGTAAAGCACTAAACCAGAAACCCTAAACCCTAAACTCAGACACTAAACCCCAAAACCCAAAACACAAAACCCTAAACCCTAAACTCAGACACAAAACCCAAAACCCAAAACCCAAAACCCAAAACTCGAAGCAAAAAACCCAAAACCTCTAACCCTAATCCTAAACCCGAAACCCTAAAATCTAAATCTTAAAACAATAAACTTATACACTAAATCATACTCCCTAAACCTTAAATGCTAAACAATACTCCCCAAACCCTAAACACGAAACCCTTAACCTGAAACCCTTAACTCTAAAACCCTAAACTGTAAACCCAAAACCCAAAACCCAAAACCCTAACCAAAAATTTCAAAACCCTAAACCCTAATCCCTAAACCCTAAACCCTAATCCCTAAACCCTAAACCCTAATCCCTAAACCCTAAACCTTCAAACCTAAACACTAAACAATACTTCCTAAAACATAAATCCTAATACCCTAAATTCTAAACCCCAAACCCACAAATTTCAACACAAAACCCTAAACCTAAATCCTAAACCGTAAACACTAAATGTTAAACCCTAAACTATACTCCCTAAAACTTAAACCCCAAACAAAAAATCCAAAAACATAAAACACTAAACCCTAACCCCAACCCCTAAACACAAAACCCATAACCTTAAACCCAAAAATCTAAACCCTAAACCCTAAACAATAAACAATAAATTCAATACCGTAAAATTAAAAACGTAAAATACTGAACCGTAAATCGTAAACCCTAAAATCTAAACCCATAACCCTTAAACAAAAAGCCTTAACCTAAAAAACGTAAAACACTAAACCAGAAACCCTACACACAAAACCCTAAACCCAAAACCCGAAGCAAAAAACCCAAAACCTCAAACCCTAATCCTAAACCCGAAACCCCAAAATCTAAATCTTAAAACCCTAAACTTATACACTAAATCATAATTCCTAAACCCTAAATGCTAAAAAATACTCCCAAAACCCTAAACATGAAACCCTGGTCCTGAAACCCTTAACTCTAAAACCCTAAACCCTAAACTGTAAACCCAAAACCCAAAACAGAAAACTATAAGCAAAAATTCCAAAATCCTAAACCCTAATCCCTAAACCTTCGAACCTAAACACTAAACAATACTTCCTAAAACATAAATCCTAATACCCTAAATTCTAAACCCCAAACCCACAAATCTAAACACAAAACCCTAAATCTAAAACCTAAACAATAAATCCTAAAACCTCAAATACTAAACCGTAAACACTAAAAGTTAAACCCTAAACTATACTCCCTAAAACTTAAACCCCAAACCAAAAATCCAAAAATGTAAAACACTAAAACCTAGACCCCAACCCGTAAACACAAAACCCATAACCTAAAACCCAAAAACCTAAACCCTTAACCCAAAACACTAAACCCTAAACCCTAATACCTAAACCATACTCGCAAAAAACTAACCCCTAAATCATATTCCCATAAACCCTAAACCTTAAACTCTAAACTATAAACCCTAAACCCAAAAATTTAAAACTTAAATCTTAAAACCAAAAATGTAAAAGACTAAACCCTAAACAATAAACCTAAAACCTAAACCATAAACCCTAAGACCTAAAATACTAAACCCTAAACAATAACGTTAAACCATAAACTATACTCCCTCCAACCTAAACCCGAAACCCTAAACACTAAAAGGTAAAAACCTAATTCTATAACCCTAAACCTCAAGTTCCAAACGCTAAACCCTAAACCCAAAATCCTAAACCCTTCATACAAATTCCCAACATTTAAAAGCCTAAGCCTTAAACCTAAAACCTTAAACTATAATCCATAAACCCTAAACCCAAAACTCCAACCCTTAATTCAAAACCCAAGACTCTAAACATAAAGCCTTAAAACGTAAATTCTAAACCCTTAACCCTAAACTCTAATTCTTGAAACTTAAACCCCTAACCCTAAACTCTAAAACAAAAAATACGAAATGAAAAACTCGAAACCCCGAATCTTAAACACTAAACCATATTCCCTAAACCATACTCCCTAAACCTTAACCCGCACTTCCTAAAACCTAAACCCAAAACGCAAAACAATATTCTTGAAACCCTAAACACAAAATCTACAAACTTAATAGCCTATGCCTAAAACCCCAATCCCTAAACAATAAACCCTAAACCCCAAAACCTAAACCCTAAACCTTAAACTCTAAATCCTAAAACCTAAACCCCAAACCTTAAATCCTAAACCCTAAACCTTAAACCCTAAACTCCAAACCCTAAACCCTAAACCCAAAACTATTAACCCAAAAACGTAAAACAATAAAATTTAAACCTTAAATCCTAAACTCAAAACCCAGAAACGTTGAACACTAAACCCCAAACCCTAAACTCTAAACCCTAAACCGTAAACCCTAAATCCTGAACCCTAAATTATACTCCCAAAAACCTAAACTGTAAACCCTGAACTATGAACCCAGAAACAAAAAACCCTAAACCCTAAGCCTAAAACCCTCAACTCTAAACCCTAAACCCAAAATCCTAAATCCCAAAACCTAAACTCTAAACCTTAAACAAGAAATCCTAAACCCTAAACCCCAAACGCTAAATCCTAAACCTTAAACTATAAACTCTAAACCTTATAACGTAAAAAATGAACCCTAAAACCTAAGCCGTAAACCTTAAACTCTAAACCTTAAATTGTAAACCCTAAACCTTAAACAATAAACTCAATACCGTAAAACTAAAAATGTAAAATACTAAACCGTAAACCGTAAACCCTAAAATCTAAACCCATAACCCTAAAACAAAAAGCCTTAAACCAAAAAACATAAAGCACTAAACCAGAAACCCTAAACCCTAAACTCAGACACTAAACCCAAAACCCAAAACACAAAACCCTAAACCCTAAACTCAGACACAAAACCCAAAACCCAAAACCCAAAACCTGAAGCAAAAAACCCAAAACCTCTAACCCTAATCCTAAACCCGAAACCCTAAAATCTAAATCTTAAAACAATAAACTTATACACTAAATCATACTCCCTAAACCTTAAATGCTAAACAATACTCCCCAAACCCTAAACACGAAACCCTTAACCTGAAACCCTTAACTCTAAAACCCTAAACTGTAAACCCAAAACCCAAAACCCAAAACCCTAACCAAAAATTTCAAAACCCTAAACCCTAATCCCTAAACCCTAAACCCTAATCCCTAAACCCTAAACCCTCAAACCTAAACACTAAACAATACTTCCTAAAACATAAATCCTAATACCCTAAATTCTAAACCCCAAACCCACAAATCTCAACACAAAACCCTAAACCTAAATCCTAAACCGTAAACACTAAATGTTAAACCCTAAACTATACTCCCTAAAACTTAAACCCCAAACAAAAAATCCAAAAACATAAAACACTAAACCCTAACCCCAACCCCTAAACACAAAACCCATAACCTTAAACCCAAAAATCTAAACCCTAAACCCTAAACAATAAACAATAAACTCAATACCGTAAAATTAAAAACGTAAAATACTGAACCGTAAACCGTAAACCCTAAAATCTAAACCCATAACCCTTAAACAAAAAGCCTTAACCTAAAAAACGTAAAACACTAAACCAGAAACCCTACACACAAAACCCTAAACCCAAAACCCGAAGCAAAAAACCCAAAACCTCAAACCCTAATCCTAAACACGAAACCCCAAAATCTAAATCTTAAAACCCTAAACTTATACACTAAATCATAATTCCTAAACCCTAAATGCTAAAAAATACTCCCAAAATCCTAAACATGAAACCCTGGTCCTGAAACCCTTAACTCTAAAACCCTAAACCCTAAACTGTAAACCCAAAACCCAAAACAGAAAACTATAAGCAAAAATTCCAAAATCCTAAACCCTAATCCCTAAACCTTCGAACCTAAACACTAAACAATACTTCCTAAAACATAAATCCTAATACCCTAAATTCTAAACCCGAAACCCACAAATCTAAACACAAAACCCTAAATCTAAAACCTAAACAATAAATCCTAAAATCTCAAATACTAAACCGTAAACACTAAAAGTTAAACCCTAAACTATACTCCCTAAAACTTAAACCCCAAACCAAAAATCCAAAAATGTAAAACACTAAAACCTAGACCCCAACCCGTAAACACAAAACCCATAACCTAAAACCCAAAAACCTAAACCCTTAACCCAAAACACTAAACCCTAAACCCTAATACCTAAACCATACTCGCAAAAAACTAACCTCTAAATCATATTCCCATAAACCCTAAACCTTAAACTCTAAACTATAAACCCTAAACCCAAAAATTTAAAACTTAAATCTTAAAACCAAAAATGTAAAAGACTAAACCCTAAACAATAAACCTAAAACCTAAACCATAAACCCTAAGACCTAAAATACTAAACCCTAAACAATAATGTTAAACCATAAACTATACTCCCTCCAACCTAAACCCGAAACCCTAAACACTAAAAGGTAAAAACCTAATTCTATAACCCTAAACCTCAAGTTCCAAACGCTAAACCCTAAACCCAAAATCCTAAACCCTTCATACTAATTCCCAACATTTAAAAGCCTAAGCCTTAAACCTAAAACCTTAAACTATAATCCATAAACCCTAAACCCAAAACTCCAACCCTAAATTCAAAACCCAAGACTCTAAACCCAAAGCCTTAAAACATAAATTCTAAACCCTTAACCCTAAACTCTAATTCTTGAAACTTAAACCCCTAACCCTAAACTCTAAAACAAAAAATACGAAATGAAAAACTCGAAACCCCGAATCTTAAACACTAAACCATATTCCCTAAACCATACTCCCTAAACCTTAACCCGCACTTCCTAAAACCTTAACCCAAAACGCAAAACAATATTCTTGAAACCCTAAACACAAAATCTACAAACTTAATAGCCTATGCCTAAAACCCCAAACCCTAAACAATAAACCCTAAACCCCAAAACCTAAACCCTAAACCTTAAACTCTAAATCCTAAAACCTATACCCCAAACCTTAAATCCTAAACCCTAAACCTTAAACCCTAAACTCCAAACCCTAAACCCTAAACCCAAAACTATTAACCCAAAAACGTAAAACAATAAAATTTAAACCTTAAATCCTAAACTCAAAACCCAGAAACGTTGAACACTAAACCCCAAACCCTAAACTCTAAACCCTAAACCGTAAACCCTAAATCCTGAACCCTAAATTATACTCCCAAAAACCTAAACCGTAAACCCTGAACTATGAACCCAGAAACAAAAAACCCTAAACCCTAAGCCTAAAACCCTCAACTCTAAACCCTAAACCCAAAATCCTAAATCCCAAAACCTAAACTCTAAACCTTAAACAAGAAATCCTAAACCCTAAACCCCAAACGCTAAATCCTAAACCTTAAACTATAAACTCTAAACCTTATAACGTAAAAAATGAACCCTAAAACCTAAGCCGTAAACCTTAAACTCTAAACCTTAAATTGTAAACCCTAAACCTTAAACAATAAACTCAATACCGTAAAACTAAAAATGTAAAATACTAAACCGTAAACCGTAAACCCTAAAATCTAAACCCATAACCCTAAAACAAAAAGCCTTAAACCAAAAAACATAAAGCACTAAACCAGAAACCCTAAACCCTAAACTCAGACACTAAACCCAAAACCCAAAACACAAAACCCTAAACCCTAAACTCAGACACAAAACCCAAAACCCAAAACCCAAAACCCGAAGCAAAAAACCCAAAACCTCTAACCCTAATCCTAAACCCGAAACCCTAAAATCTAAATCTTAAAACAATAAACTTATACACTAAATCATACTCCCTAAACCTTAAATGCTAAACAATACTCCCCAAACCCTAAACACGAAACCCTTAACCTGAAACCCTTAACTCTAAAACCCTAAACTGTAAACCCAAAACCCAAAACCCAAAACCCTAACCAAAAATTTCAAAACCCTAAACCCTAATCCCTAAACCCTAAACCCTAATCCCTAAACCCTAAACCCTCAAACCTAAACACTAAACAATACTTCCTAAAACATAAATCCTAATACCCTAAATTCTAAACCCCAAACCCACAAATCTCAACACAAAACCCTAAACCTAAATCCTAAACCGTAAACACTAAATGTTAAACCCTAAACTATACTCCCTAAAACTTAAACCCCAAACAAAAAATCCAAAAACATAAAACACTAAACCCTAACCCCAACCCCTAAACACAAAACCCATAACCTTAAACCCAAAAATCTAAACCCTTAACCCTAAACATTAAACCCTAAACCCTAATACCTAAACTATACTCGCAAAAAACTAACCCCTACACCGTACTCCCCAAAATCCTAAACCTTAAACTCTAAACTATAAACCCTAAACCCAAAAAATTTAAAACTTAAATCTTAAAACCAAAAATGTAAAAAACTAAACCCTAAAAAATAAACCTAAAACCTAAACCATAAACCCTAAGACCTAAAATACTAAACCCTAAACAATAACGTTAAACCATAAACTACACTCCCTCAAACCTAAACCCAAAACCCTAAACCCTAAAAGGTAAAAAACTAATCCTAAAACTCTAAACCTTAAGTTCCAAACGCTAAACCCTAAACCCCAAATCCTAAGATTAAAAGCCTAAGACTTAAACCATAAACCCTAAACTATAATCCATAAACCCTAAACCCAAAACTCCAACCCTAAATTCAAAACCCAAGACTCTAAACCCAAAGCCCTAAAACCTAAATTCTAAACCCTTAACCCTAAACCCTAATCCTTGAAACCTAAACCCCCAACCCTTAATTCTAAAACAAAAAATACAAAACGGAAAAATTGAAACCCCAATTCCTAAACACTAAACCATATTCCCTAGACCATACTCCCTAAACCTTAACCCCCACTTCCTATAACCTAAACCCAAAACGCAAAGCAATACTCCCGAAACCCTGAAAACAAAATCTTATAACTTAATAGCCAAAGCCTTAAACCCTAATCCCTAAACAATAAACCCAAAACCCCAAAACCTAAACCGTAAACCTTAAACTCCAAATCCTAAACCCTAAACCCAGAACCCAAAATCCTAAACCCTAAACCTTAAACCCCAAACTCCAAACCCTAAACTCTAAACCCTAAACCCAAAACTGTTAACCCAAAAACGTAAAACAATAAACCTTAAACCTTAAATCCTAAACTCAAAACCCAAAAACGTAGAACACTAAACCCTAAACCCTCAACTCTAAACCCAAAAATCTAAACCCATAACCCTAAAATTTAAACCCTAAAACAAAAAACCTTAAAAAAAATATATAAAACACTACACCAGAAATCCTAAACCCAAAACCCTAAACGCTAAACTCTAACACAAAACCCAAAACCCAAAACTCGAAGCAAAAAAACCCAAAACCCCTAACACTAATCCTAAACCCAAAACCCTAAAATATAAATCTTAAACCCTAAACTTATACACTTAATCATCCTCCCTAAACCCTAAATGATAAACAATGCTCCCCAAACCCTAAACACGAAACCCTGAACCTGAAACCCTTAACTCTTAAACCCTAAACCCTAAGCAAAAAATATAAAACCTCAAACCATAATCCCTAAACCCTAAACCCTAAACCCTAAACAATACTCCCTAAAACATATATCCTAATACCCTAAATTCTAAACTCCAAACCCAAAAATCTAAATACGAAACCCTAAACCTATAACCTAAACCATAAATCCTAAAACCTAATATTAAACCGTAAATACTAAATGTTAAACCCTAAACTCTACTCCCTAAAACTTAAACCCCAAACAAGAAATCCAAAAATGTAAAACACAAAACCTAAACCCCAACCCCTAAACACAAAACCCATAAACCAAAACCCTAAACCCTTAACCCTAAAAACTAAACTGTTATACATAAACCAAACTCGCAAAAAACTAAACTTTAAATTGTACTCCCCTAGCCCTAAATCTGATGCTTAAACCTTAAAACCTAAACACTAAAAGTTAAACCTTAAATCCTTAAATACTAAACATAAAACTCTAACCATAAACCTCAAACCTTACATTGTAAAACACTGAGCCCTTAACCCTACACCTTAAACCAAAAACTATAAACCCTAAACCCTAACTCTAAACCCGAACCCTAAACCCTAAACTATACTCCCAAAAACCTAAACCATAAACCTGAAACTATAAACCAATAAACGTAAAACACTAAACCCTAAACCTAAAATCCTAAACTCTAAAAACTAAAACTTAATCCTGAAACCCTAAAACCTAAACCCTAATCCAAAACTCTTAACCTTAATCCTTAACCGCAAAAACATAAAAAACTAAACAAAAAACCCTAATCCCTAAACCCCAGATTTTGAAACCAAAAACTGAAAACCCTAAACTCTAATCCCAAACCCTAATTCCTAAACGGTACTCCAAAAAATCTAAACCGTAAACCCTAAACTATAAACCTAGAAACGTAAAACACTAAACCCTAAACCTAAAACTCTAAACTATAAACCCTAAAACTTAAACCCCAAACCCTAAACTTTAAATCTTAATCCTGAATCCGAAGCTATACTCCCAAAAACCTAAACAATAAAACCTAAACTATGAACCCAGAAACGTAAAACACAGAACATTGAACCCTAAACCCTAAACCCTAAACCCTAAACCCTAAACCTTAAACCCTAAACCCTAAACCTTAAACTCTAAACATTGAACCCAAAACTATACTCCCAAAAACCTAATACATAAACCCTTAACCAAAAACGTATAATACTAAACCCGAAACATAAAAACCATATACCCGTTAGCTCAAATCTTAAACCCTAAACCAAAAACCCATAACCAAAAACACTACCCAAAACCATAAAACATTAAATCCTAAACCCTAAACACTAAACCCTAAACCATAAATCCTAAACCCTAAACCTTAAATCCTAAACCCTAAACACTAAACCCAAAACACTAAACCCAAAACCATAAACGTTAAACCCTAAACCCTATTACCTAAACCATGCTCCTAGAAAACCTAAACCCTAAAGTGTGCTCCCCTAAACCCTAAACCAAAAATCCATAACCAAAAACACTAAACCCAAAACCATAAATATTAAACCCTAAACCCTAACATGTAAACCATAATCCTAGAAAACATAAACCCTAAATTGTGCTCCTCTAATCCTAAACCATACTCCCCTAACCCTAAATACTTAAACCTAAACCCTAAACCGAAAACTCTAAACTGTAAACCATAAACCTTATGAACATAAATCACTGAACGCTAAGCCCTAACCCTAAACCTTAAACTCTAAACCCTAAACCCTAAACTCTAGACCCAAAACCCTAAACCTTAACCTGTAAAACCAAAAACCTTCAACAAAAAAATGTAAAACACTAAACCTGAAACCTTAAACCGTAAAACATAAACTCTATCCCAAAACTTCCGACCCTAAACCCTAAAACTTAAACCTTAAACCCGAAACCCTAAACCCTAAACCCTAAACACTAAACCTAAACATAAACCTTAAACGCTAAACCCTAAAACCTTAACCATATTTCTAAAAACCGAAACCTCTAGGCCGTACTCCCCTAACCCTAAGCAATACTAACCAGACCCAAAACCCTAACCCCCAAAATCTAAATCATAAACTATAAACCCTAAAGCCTAAAGCATAAATTCTAAACCAAAATCCATCACCTAAAACCCTAAACCCTAAACTGTACATCGTACTCCCCTAGCCCTAAACCATACTCCCCTAAACCTAAAACCCTAAACTATAAACCCTAAAACTTAAACCCCAAACCTTAAGCTCTAAATCTAAACCATGAATCCGAAGCTATACTTCCAAAAACCTAAATAGTAAAACCTAAACTATGAACCCAGAAACGTAAAACACTAAACTCTAAATATTAAACCCAAAACTATACTCCCAAAAACCTAATACTAAACCCGAAACATAAAAACCCTACACCCATTAGCTCAAATCATAAACCTAAACCAAAGAACCCATAACCAAAAACACTACCCAAAACCATAAACATTAAACCCTAAACCCTAATACCTAAACTTAAACCATACTCCCTAAACCCTAAACCCTAAACCCTAAACACCAAGATCTAAATCCTAAATACTTATACCTAAACCCTAAACCGAATACTTTAAACTGTAAACTCTAAACCTTATAACACAAAACACCGAACGCTAAGCCCTAACCCTAAACCATACTCCCCAAACACTAAACCCTAAAAACCAAGATCTAAACCCTAAATACTCAAACCTAAACCCTAAACCGAAAACTCTAAACTGTAAACTCTAAACCTTGTAACACAAAACACTGAACACTAAGCCCTAACCCTAAACCTAAAACTCTAAAACCTAAACCCTAAGCTCTAAACCCATAACCTTATACCTTAAACTGTAAAACCGAAAACCTTAGACAAAAAAAATTTAAAACACTAAACCCTAAAACCTAAAATACTAAACCATAATACTAAACGTTAAACCCTAAACTATACTCCCTAAAACTTAAACCCAAAACCAAAGACCCAAAAACGTAAAACACTAAACCCTAAACCCCAACCCCTTAACAGAAAACCCATAACCCAAACCCCAAAAACCTAAACCCTTAACCCTAAACACTAAACCCTAAACCCTAATACTTAAACCATACTCGCAAAAAACTCACCCCTAAATCGTACTCCCATAACCCTAAACTATACTCCCCAAACTCTAAACCCTAAATCCAAAAATCTAATGCTTAAACCTTAAAAGTGAAACACTAAACGTTAAACCTTAAAACCTTAAATACTAAACATAAAAATCTAAACCATGAACCTTAAACCCTACATTGTAAAACAAAAAAACCCAAAACACTAAACCCAAAACCATAAACGTTAAACCCTAAACCCTATTACCTAAACCATGCTCCTAGAAAACCTAAACCCTAAATTGTGCTCCCCTAAACCCTAAACCAAAAATCCATAACCAAAAACACTAAACCCAAAACCATAAATATTAAACCCTAAACCCTAATATCTAAACCATGATCCTAGAAAACATAAACCCTAAATTGTGCTCCTCTAATCCTAAACCATACTCCCCTAACCCTAAATACTTAAACCTAAACCCTAAACCGAAAACTCTAAACTGTAAACCATAAACCTTATGAACATAAATCACTGAACGCTAAGCCCTAACCCTAAACCTTAAACTCTAAACCCTAAACCCTAAACTCTAGACCCAAAACCCTAAACCTTAACCTGTAAAACCAAAAACCTTCAACAAAAAAATGTAAAACACTAAACCCGAAACCTTAAACCGTAAAACATAAACTCTATCCCAAAACTTCCGACCCTAAACCCTAAAACTTAAACCTTAAACCCTAAACCCTAAACCCTAAACCCTAAACACTAAACCTAAACATAAACCTTAAACGCTAAACCCTAAAACCTTAACCATATTTCTAAAAACCGAAACTTCTAGGCCGTACTCCCCTAACCCTAAGCAATACTAACCAGACCCAAAACCCTAACCCCCAAAATCTAAATCATAAACTATAAACCCTAAAGCCTAAAGCATAAATCCTAAACCAAAATCCATCACCTAAAACCCTAAACCCTAAACTGTACATCGTACTCCCCTAGCCCTAAACCATACTCCCCTAAACTCTAAATCGTAAACCCCAAAATCTAAACCCTAAAATATAAATTGTAAAGCTTAAAACGTAAAAAATGAACCCTAAAACCTAAACCGTAAATCTTAAACTCTAAAATTTAAACCCTGATTCCTAAACGATACTTCCAAAAATTTAAACCGTAAACCCTAAACTATAAACCTAGAAACGTACAACACTAAACCCTAAACCTAAAACCCCAAACTATAAACCCAAAAACTTAAACCCATAACCCTAAACTCTAAACCTAAACCCTGAATCTGAAGCTATATTCCAAAAAACCTAAACCGTAAAACCTAAACTATAAACCAAGAAACGTAAAACACTAAATCCTAAACCTAAAATCCTAAACTATAAAACCAAAACCTTAAACCCTAAACCCTAAACTCTAAACATTGAACCCTAAACTATACTCCCAAAAACCTAATACGTAAACCCTTACCCAAAAACGTAAAATACTAAACCTGGAACATAAAATCCCTAAACCCATTCGCTCAAATCATAAACCCTAAAACAAAAATATATAACCAAAAACTCTAAACCCAAAACCATAAACATTAAACCCTAAATCCTAATACATAAACCATGCTCCTAGAAAACCTAAACCCGAAATGGTGCTCCCCTAAACCCTAAACCAAAAATCCATAACCAAAAACACTAAACCCAAAACCATAAATATTAAACTCTAAACCCTAATACCTAAACCATGCTCCTAGAAAACCTAAACCCTAAATTGTGCTCCCCTAACCCTAAACCATACTTCCCTAACCCTAAACCATACTTCCCAACCCTAAACGCTAAACACTAAAATCGAAACCCCAAACCCGAAACCGTAAAGCCTAAAGCATAAAACCTACACTGTACTCCCCAAAACCTAAACCATACTCCCTAAACCCTAAACCCCAAACACCAAGATCTAAACCCTAAATACTTAAGCATAAACCCTAAACCGAAAACTCTAAACTGTAAACCATAAACCTTATAACATAAATCACTGAACGCTAAGCCCTAACCCTAAAACTTAAACTCTAAACCCTAAACCCTAAACTCTAAACCCATAACCCTAAACTTTAAGCTGTAAAACCAAAAACCTTAAACAAAAAAATGTAAAACACTAAACCCGAAACCTTAAACCCTAAAACATAAACTCTATCCCAAAACTTTAAACCCTAAACCCTAAAACTTAAACCCTAAACCCAAAACCATAAACCCTAAACCCTAAACCCTAAATCCTAAACCCTAACCACTACACCTAAACATAAACCTTAAACTCTAAACCCAAAAACGTAGAACACTAAACCCTAAACCCTCAACTCTAAACCCAAAAATCTAAACCCATAACCCTAAAATTTAAACCCTAAAACAAAAAACCTTAAAAAAAATATATAAAACACTACACCAGAAATCCTAAACCCAAAACCCTAAACGCTAAACTCTAACACAAAACCCAAAACCCAAAACTCGAAGCAAAAAAACCCAAAACCCCTAACACTAATCCTAAACCCAAAACCCTAAAATATAAATCTTAAACCCTAAACTTATACACTTAATCATCCTCCCTAAACCCTAAATGATAAACAATGCTCCCCAAACCCTAAACACGAAACCCTGAACCTGAAACCCTTAACTTTTAAACCCTAAACCCTAAGCAAAAAATATAAAACCTCAAACCATAATCCCTAAACCCTAAACCCTAAACCCTAAACAATACTCCCTAAAACATATATCCTAATACCCTAAATTCTAAACTCCAAACCCAAAAATCTAAATACGAAACCCTAAACCTATAACCTAAACCATAAATCCTAAAACCTAATATTAAACCGTAAATACTAAATGTTAAACCCTAAACTCTACTCCCTAAAACTTAAACCCCAAACAAGAAATCCAAAAATGTAAAACACAAAACCTAAACCCCAACCCCTAAACACAAAACCCATAAACCAAAACCCTAAACCCTTAACCCTAAAAACTAAACTGTTATACATAAACCAAACTCGCAAAAAACTAAACTTTAAATTGTACTCCCCTAGCCCTAAATCTGATGCTTAAACCTTAAAACCTAAACACTAAAAGTTAAACCTTAAATCCTTAAATACTAAACATAAAACTCTAACCATAAACCTCAAACCTTACATTGTAAAACACTGAGCCCTTAACCCTACACCTTAAACCAAAAACTATAAACCCTAAACCCTAACTCTAAACCCGAACCCTAAACCCTAAACTATACTCCCAAAAACCTAAACCATAAACCTGAAACTATAAACCAATAAACGTAAAACACTAAACCCTAAACCTAAAATCCTAAACTCTAAAAACTAAAACTTAATCCTGAAACCCTAAAACCTAAACCCTAATCCAAAACTCTTAACCTTAATCCTTAACCGCAAAAACATAAAAAACTAAACAAAAAACCCTAATCCCTAAACCCCAGATTTTGAAACCAAAAACTGAAAACCCTAAACTCTAATCCCAAACCCTAATTCCTAAACGGTACTCCAAAAAATCTAAACCGTAAACCCTAAACTATAAACCTAGAAACGTAAAACACTAAACCCTAAACCTAAAACTCTAAACTATAAACCCTAAAACTTAAACCCCAAACCCTAAACTTTAAATCTTAATCCTGAATCCGAAGCTATACTCCCAAAAACCTAAACAATAAAACCTAAACTATGAACCCAGAAACGTAAAACACAGAACATTGAACCCTAAACCCTAAACCCTAAACCCTAAACCCTAAACCTTAAACCCTAAACCCTAAACCTTAAACTCTAAACATTGAACCCAAAACTATACTCCCAAAAACCTAATACATAAACCCTTAACCAAAAACGTATAATACTAAACCCGAAACATAAAAACCATATACCCGTTAGCTCAAATCTTAAACCCTAAACCAAAAACCCATAACCAAAAACACTACCCAAAACCATAAAACATTAAATCCTAAACCCTAAACACTAAACCCTAAACCATAAATCCTAAACCCTAAACCTTAAATCCTAAACCCTAAACACTAAACCCAAAACACTAAACCCAAAACCATAAACGTTAAACCCTAAACCCTATTACCTAAACCATGCTCCTAGAAAACCTAAACCCTAAAGTGTGCTCCCCTAAACCCTAAACCAAAAATCCATAACCAAAAACACTAAACCCAAAACCATAAATATTAAACCCTAAACCCTAACATGTAAACCATAATCCTAGAAAACATAAACCCTAAATTGTGCTCCTCTAATCCTAAACCATACTCCCCTAACCCTAAATACTTAAACCTAAACCCTAAACCAAAAACTCTAAACTGTAAACCATAAACCTTATGAACATAAATCACTGAACGCTAAGCCCTAACCCTAAACCTTAAACTCTAAACCCTAAACCCTAAACTCTAGACCCAAAACCCTAAACCTTAACCTGTAAAACCAAAAACCTTCAACAAAAAAATGTAAAACACTAAACCTGAAACCTTAAACCGTAAAACATAAACTCTATCCCAAAACTTCCGACCCTAAACCCTAAAACTTAAACCTTAAACCCGAAACCCTAAACCCTAAACCCTAAACACTAAACCTAAACATAAACCTTAAACGCTAAACCCTAAAACCTTAACCATATTTCTAAAAACCGAAACCTCTAGGCCGTACTCCCCTAACCCTAAGCAATACTAACCAGACCCAAAACCCTAACCCCCAAAATCTAAATCATAAACTATAAACCCTAAAGCCTAAAGCATAAATCCTAAACCAAAATCCATCACCTAAAACCCTAAACCCTAAACTGTACATCGTACTCCCCTAGCCCTAAACCATACTCCCCTAAACCTAAAACCCTAAACTATAAACCCTAAAACTTAAACCCCAAACCTTAAGCTCTAAATCTAAACCATGAATCCGAAGCTATACTTCCAAAAACCTAAATAGTAAAACCTAAACTATGAACCCAGAAACGTAAAACACTAAACTCTAAATATTAAACCCAAAACTATACTCCCAAAAACCTAATACTAAACCCGAAACATAAAAACCCTACACCCATTAGCTCAAATCATAAACCTAAACCAAAGAACCCATAACCAAAAACACTACCCAAAACCATAAACATTAAACCCTAAACCCTAATACCTAAACTTAAACAATACTCCCTAAACCCTAAACCCTAAACCCTAAACACCAAGATCTAAATCCTAAATACTTATACCTAAACCCTAAACCGAATACTTTAAACTGTAAACTCTAAACCTTATAACACAAAACACCGAACGCTAAGCCCTAACCCTAAACCATACTCCCCAAACACTAAACCCCTAAAAACCAAGATCTAAACCCTAAATACTCAAACCTAAACCCTAAACCGAAAACTCTAAACTGAAAACTCTAAACCTTGTAACACAAAACACTGAACACTAAGCCCTAAACCTAAACCTAAAACTCTAAAACCTAAACCCTAAGCTCTAAACCCATAACCCTATACCTTAAACTGTAAAACCGAAAACCTTAGACAAAAAAAATTTAAAACACTAAACCCTAAAACCTAAAATACTAAACCATAATACTAAACGTTAAACCCTAAACTATACTCCCTAAAACTTAAACCCAAAACCAAAGACCCAAAAACGTAAAACACTAAACCCTAAACCCCAACCCCTTAACAGAAAACCCATAACCCAAACCCCAAAAACCTAAACCCTTAACCCTAAACACTAAACCCTAAACCCTAATACTTAAACCATACTCGCAAAAAACTCACCCCTAAATCGTACTCCCCTAACCCTAAACTATACTCCCCAAACTCTAAACCCTAAATCCAAAAATCTAATGCTTAAACCTTAAAAGTGAAACACTAAACGTTAAACCTTAAAACCTTAAATACTAAACATAAAAATCTAAACCATGAACCTTAAACCCTACATTGTAAAACAAAAAAACCCAAAACACTAAACCCAAAACCATAAACGTTAAACCCTAAACCCTATTACCTAAACCATGCTCCTAGAAAACCTAAACCCTAAATTGTGCTCCCCTAAACCCTAAACCAAAAATCCATAACCAAAAACACTAAACCCAAAACCATAAATATTAAACCCTAAACCCTAATATCTAAACCATGATCCTAGAAAACATAAACCCTAAATTGTGCTCCTCTAATCCTAAACCATACTCCCCTAACCCTAAATACTTAAACCTAAACCCTAAACCGAAAACTCTAAACTGTAAACCATAAACCTTATGAACATAAATCACTGAACGCTAAGCCCTAACCCTAAACCTTAAACTCTAAACCCTAAACCCTAAACTCTAGACCCAAAACCCTAAACCTTAACCTGTAAAACCAAAAACCTTCAACAAAAAAATGTAAAACACTAAACCCGAAACCTTAAACCGTAAAACATAAACTCTATCCCAAAACTTCCGACCCTAAACCCTAAAACTTAAACCTTAAACCCTAAACCTTAAACCCTAAACCCTAAACCCTAAACACTAAACCTAAACATAAACCTTAAACGCTAAACCCTAAAACCTTAACCATATTTCTAAAAACCGAAACCTCTAGGCCGTACTCCCCTAACCCTAAGCAATACTAACCAGACCCAAAACCCTAACCCCCAAAATCTAAATCATAAACTATAAACCCTAAAGCCTAAAGCATAAATCCTAAACCAAAATCCATCACCTAAAACCCTAAACCCTAAACTGTACATCGTACTCCCCTAGCCCTAAACCATACTCCCCTAAACCTAAAACCCTAAACTATAAACCCTAAAACTTAAACCCCAAACCTTAAGCTCTAAATCTAAACCATGAATCCGAAGCTATACTTCCAAAAACCTAAATAGTAAAACCTAAACTATGAACCCAGAAACGTAAAACACTAAACTCTAAATATTAAACCCAAAACTATACTCCCAAAAACCTAATACTAAACCCGAAACATAAAAACCCTACACCCATTAGCTCAAATCATAAACCTAAACCAAAGAACCCATAACCAAAAACACTACCCAAAACCATAAACATTAAACCCTAAACCCTAATACCTAAACTTAAACCATACTCCCTAAACCCTAAACCCTAAACCCTAAACACCAAGATCTAAATCCTAAATACTTATACCTAAACCCTAAACCGAATACTTTAAACTGTAAACTCTAAACCTTATAACACAAAACACCGAACGCTAAGCCCTAACCCTAAACCATACTCCCCAAACACTAAACCCTAAAAACCAAGATCTAAACCCTAAATACTCAAACCTAAACCCTAAACCGAAAACTCTAAACTGTAAACTCTAAACCTTGTAACACAAAACACTGAACACTAAACCCTAAACCCTAAACCCTAAACCCTAAACCCTAAACAATACTCCCTAAAACATATATCCTAATACCCTAAATTCTAAACTCCAAACCCAAAAATCTAAATACGAAACCCTAAACCTATAACCTAAACCATAAATCCTAAAACCTAATATTAAACCGTAAATACTAAATGTTAAACCCTAAACTCTACTCCCTAAAACTTAAACCCCAAACAAGAAATCCAAAAATGTAAAACACAAAACCTAAACCCCAACCCCTAAACACAAAACCCATAAACCAAAACCCTAAACCCTTAACCCTAAAAACTAAACTGTTATACATAAACCAAACTCGCAAAAAACTAAACTTTAAATTGTACTCCCCTAGCCCTAAATCTGATGCTTAAACCTTAAAACCTAAACACTAAAAGTTAAACCTTAAATCCTTAAATACTAAACATAAAACTCTAACCATAAACCTCAAACCTTACATTGTAAAACACTGAGCCCTCAACCCTACACCTTAAACCAAAAACTATAAACCCTAAACCCTAACTCTAAACCCGAACCCTAAACCCTAAACTATACTCCCAAAAACCTAAACCATAAACCTGAAACTATAAACCAATAAACGTAAAACACTAAACCCTAAACCTAAAATCCTAAACTCTAAAAACTAAAACTTAATCCTGAAACCCTAAAACCTAAACCCTAATCCAAAACTCTTAACCTTAATCCTTAACCGCAAAAACATAAAAAACTAAACAAAAAACCCTAATCCCTAAACCCCAAATTTTGAAACCAAAAACTGAAAACCCTAAACTCTAATCCCAAACCCAAATTCCTAAACGGTACTCCCAAAAATCTAAACCGTAAACCCTAAACTATAAACCTAGAAACGTAAAACACTAAACCCTAAACCTAAAACTCTAAACTATAAACCCTAAAACTTAAACCCCAAACCCTAAACTTTAAATCTTAATCCTGAATCCGAAGCTATACTCCCAAAAACCTAAACAATAAAACCTAAACTATGAACCCAGAAACGTAAAACACAGAACATTGAACCCTAAACCTTAAACCCTAAACCCTAAACCCTAAACCTTAAACCCTAAACCCTAAACCTTAAACTCTAAACATTGAACCCAAAACTATACTCCCAAAAACCTAATACATAAACCCAAAACCCGAAGCAAAAAACCCAAAACCTCAAACCCTAATCCTAAACCCGAAACCCCAAAATCTAAATCTTAAAACCCTAAACTTATACACTAAATCATAATTCCTAAACCCTAAATGCTAAAAAATACTCCCAAAATCCTAAACATGAAACCCTGGTCCTGAAACCCTTAACTCTAAAACCCTAAACCCTAAACTGTAAACCCAAAACCCAAAACAGAAAACTATAAGCAAAAATTCCAAAATCCTAAACCCTAATCCCTAAACCTTCGAACCTAAACACTAAACAATACTTCCTAAAACATAAATCCTAATACCCTAAATTCTAAACCCGAAACCCACAAATCTAAACACAAAACCCTAAATCTAAAACCTAAACAATAAATCCTAAAATCTCAAATACTAAACCGTAAACACTAAAAGTTAAACCCTAAACTATACTCCCTAAAACTTAAACCCCAAACCAAAAATCCAAAAATGTAAAACACTAAAACCTAGACCCCAACCCGTAAACACAAAACCCATAACCTAAAACCCAAAAACCTAAACCCTTAACCCAAAACACTAAACCCTAAACCCTAATACCTAAACCATACTCGCAAAAAACTAACCCCTAAATCATATTCCCATAAACCCTAAACCTTAAACTCTAAACTATAAACCCTAAACCCAAAAATTTAAAACTTAAATCTTAAAACCAAAAATGTAAAAGACTAAACCCTAAACAATAAACCTAAAACCTAAACCATAAACCCTAAGACCTAAAATACTAAACCCTAAACAATAATGTTAAACCATAAACTATACTCCCTCCAACCTAAACCCGAAACCCTAAACACTAAAAGGTAAAAACCTAATTCTATAACCCTAAACCTCAAGTTCCAAACGCTAAACCCTAAACCCAAAATCCTAAACCCTTCATACTAATTCCCAACATTTAAAAGCCTAAGCCTTAAACCTAAAACCTTAAACTATAATCCATAAACCCTAAACCCAAAACTCCAACCCTAAATTCAAAACCCAAGACTCTAAACCCAAAGCCTTAAAACATAAATTCTAAACCCTTAACCCTAAACTCTAATTCTTGAAACTTAAACCCCTAACCCTAAACTCTAAAACAAAAAATACGAAATGAAAAACTCGAAACCCCGAATCTTAAACACTAAACCATATTCCCTAAACCATACTCCCTAAACCTTAACCCGCACTTCCTAAAACCTAAACCCAAAACGCAAAACAATATTCTTGAAACCCTAAACACAAAATCTACAAACTTAATAGCCTATGCCTAAAACCCCAAACCCTAAACAATAAACCCTAAACCCCAAAACCTAAACCCTAAACCTTAAACTCTAAATCCTAAAACCTAAACCCCAAACCTTAAATCCTAAACCCTAAACCTTAAACCCTAAACTCCAAACCCTAAACCCTAAACCCAAAACTATTAACCCAAAAACGTAAAACAATAAAATTTAAACCTTAAATCCTAAACTCAAAACCCAGAAACGTTGAACACTAAACCCCAAACCCTAAACTCTAAACCCTAAACCGTAAACCCTAAATCCTGAACCCTAAATTATACTCCCAAAAACCTAAACCGTAAACCCTGAACTATGAACCCAGAAACAAAAAACCCTAAACCCTAAGCCTAAAACCCTCAACTCTAAACCCTAAACCCAAAATCCTAAATCCCAAAACCTAAACTCTAAACCTTAAACAAGAAATCCTAAACCCTAAACCCCAAACGCTAAATCCTAAACCTTAAACTATAAACTCTAAACCTTATAACGTAAAAAATGAACCCTAAAACCTAAGCCGTAAACCTTAAACTCTAAACCTTAAATTGTAAACCCTAAACCTTAAACAATAAACTCAATACCGTAAAACTAAAAATGTAAAATACTAAACCGTAAACCGTAAACCCTAAAATCTAAACCCATAACCCTAAAACAAAAAGCCTTAAACCAAAAAACATAAAGCACTAAACCAGAAACCCTAAACCCTAAACTCAGACACTAAACCCAAAACCCAAAACACAAAACCCTAAACCCTAAACTCAGACACAAAACCCAAAACCCAAAACCCAAAACCCGAAGCAAAAAACCTAAATTATACTCTCAAAAACCTAATACTAAACCCGAAACATAAAAACCCTACACCCGTTAGCTCAAATCATAAACCCTAAACCAAAGAACCCATAACCAAAAACATTACCCAAAACCATAAACCCTAAACCCTAAACCCTAAACCCTAAACCCTAAATACCAAGATCTAAATCCTAAATACTTATACCTAAACTCTAAACCAAATACTTTAAACTGTAAACTCTAAACCTTATAACACAAAACACCGAACGCTAAGCCCTAACCCTAAACCATACTCCCCAAACACTAAACACTAAAAACCAAGATCTAAACCCTAAATACTCAAACCTAAACCCTAAACCGAAAACTCTAAACTGTAAACTCTAAACCTTATAACACAAAACACTGAACACTAAGCCCTAACCCTAAACCTAAAACTCTAAAACCTAAACCCTAAGCTCTAAACCCATAACTCTATACCTTAAACTGTAAAACCAAAAACCTTAGACAAAAAAAATTTAAAACACTAAACCCTAAAACCTAAAATACTAAACGGTAATACTAAACGTTAAACCCTAAAGTATACTCCCTAAAACTTAAACCCAAAACCAAAAGCCCAAAAAAGTAAAACACTAAACCCTAAACCCCAACCCCTTAACAAAAAACCCATAACCCAAACCCCAAAAACCTAAACCCTTAACCCTAAACACTAAACCCTAAACCCTAATACCTAAACCATACTCGCAAAAAACTCACCCCTAAATCATACTCCCCTAACCCTAAACCATACTCCCCAAACTCTAAACCCTAAATCCAAAAATCTAATGCTAAACCTTAACACTAAAACACTAAACGTTAAACCTTAAAACATTAAATACTAAACATAAAAATCTAAACCATAAACCTTAAACCTTACATTATAAAACAATAAGCCCTAAACCCTACACCCTAAACCTTAAACCCTAAACTATAAACCCAAAACCCTAAACCCTAAACCCTCAACTATAAACCAAAACCCTGAACCCTAAACTATACTCCCAAAAACCTAAACCATAAACCTGAAACTATAAATGAAGAAACGTAAAACATTAAACCCTAAACCGAAAACCCTAAACTCTAAAAACTAAAACTTAAACAAGAAACCCTAATACCTAAACCCTAAACCAAAACTCTTAACCCTAATCCTTAACCCTAAAAACCCTAAACCCTAAACCCTAAATTCTGAAACCGAAAATTGAAAACCCTAGACTGAATCCCAAACCTTGATTCCTAAACGGTACTCCCAAAAATCTAAACCGTAAACTCTAAACTATAAACCTAGAAACGTAAAACACTAAACCCTAAACCTAAAACCCTAAACTATAAACCCTAAAACTTAAACCCCAAACCCCAAACCTTTAGCTCTAAATGTAAACCATGAATCCGAAGCTATACTTCCAAAAACCTAAACAGTAAAACCTAAACTATGAACCCAGAAACGTAAAACCCTAAATCTAAACCCTAAAATCCTAAACTATAAACCCTAAACTCTAAACATTGATCCCAAAACTATACTCCCAAAATCCTAATACTAAACCCGAACAAAAAAAAACCCAAAACCCCTAACTGTAATCCTAAACCAGAAACCCTAATATCTAAATATTAAAACCCTAAATTTATACACTAAATCGTACTCCCTAACTCTAAAACCCTAAATGCTAAACTCTAAACTCAAAACCCAAAATCCAAAACCCAAAACCCTAAGCAAAAATTCCAAAACCCTAAACCCTAATACCTAAACCCTAAACCTTAAACAATAAAACCTAAACATAAATCCTAATACCCTAAATTCTAAACCCCAAACCCACAAATCTAAACACATAACCCTAAACCTATAACCTTAATCATAAACCCTAAAACCTAAAACCCTAAACCTTAAACACTAAACGTTAAACCCTAAACTATACTCCCTAAAACTTAAACCCCAAACCAAAAACCCGAAAACGTACAACACTAAACCCTAAACCCCAACCACTTAACACAAAACCAATAACCCAAAACCCAAAAACCTAAACCTTTAACCCTAAACTCTAAACCCTAAACCCTAATACCTAAACCATACTCGCAAAAAACTCACCCCTAAATCGTACTCCCCAAACCCTAAACCATACTCCCCAAACTCTAAACCCTAAATCATAAAATCTAATGCTTAAACTTTAAAATTGAAACACTAAACGTTAAACCTTAAAACCTTAAATACTAAACATAAAAATCTAAACCATAAACCTTAAGCCTTACATTGTAAAACACTAAGCCCTAAACTCTACACCCTACACCCTAAACCCTAAACTATAAACCCAAAAACCTAAACCCTAAACCCTCAACAATAAACCCAAACCCTGAACCCTAAACTATACTCCCAAAAACCTAAACCATAAACCTGAAACTATAAACAGAGAAACTTAAAACACTAAACCCTAAACCTAAAACCCTAAACTCTAAAAACTAAAACCTAAACCTGAAACGCTAAAAACTAAACCCTAAACCAAAACTCTTAACCCTAATCCTTAACCCCAAAAACATAAAACACTAAACAAAAAACCTTAAACCCTAAACCCTAAATTCGGAAACCGAATATTGAAAACCTTAGACTGAATCCCAACCCTGATTCCTAAACGATACTCCCAAAAATCTAAACCGTAGACCCTAAACTATAAACCTAGAAACGTAAAACACTAAACCTTAAACCTAAAACCCCAAACTTTAAACCCTAAAACTTAAACCCCAAACCCTAAGCTCTAAAACTTAAACCCTAAACCCTAAACTATACTCCTTAAAACTTAAACCCAAAAAACGTAAAACACTTAACCCTAAACCCCAACCCCTTAACACAAAACCCATAACCCAAAACCCAAAAACCTAAACCCTTAACCCTAAACACTAAACCCTAAACCCTAATACCTAAAAAATACTTGCAAAAAACTCACCCCTAAATCGTACTCCGCAAACACTAAACCATACTCCCCAAACTCTAAACCCTAAATCCAAAAATCTAATGCTTAAACCTTAAAACTGAAACACTAAACTTTAAACCTTAAAACCTTAAATACTAAACATAAAAATCTAAA
The DNA here is from genome assembly GCA_963922655.1 of Cardamine chenopodiifolia. NCBI lineage: Eukaryota > Viridiplantae > Streptophyta > Magnoliopsida > Brassicales > Brassicaceae > Cardamine > Cardamine chenopodiifolia. The sequence continues at coordinate 6,369,152 of OZ000486.1, read as the reverse complement.
CCATAAACCTTAAACTCTACATTGTAAACTCTACATCTAAATACTTATACCTAAACCCTAAACCGAATACTCTAAACTGTAAACTCTAAACCTTATAACACAAAACACTGCACGCTAAGACCTAACGCTAAACCATAAACTCTAAACCCTAAACCCTAAACCACTAAACCCATAACCCTAAACCTTAAACTGTAAAACCAAAAACCTTAAACAAAAAAATTTAAAATACTAAACCCTAAACCTTAAACGCTAAACATAATCTTTATCCCAAAACTTAAACCCCAAACCCTAAATCCTAAACCCTAAACCCTAAACACTAAACCCTAAACCCTAATACCTAAACCATACTCGCAAAAAACCCACCCCTAAATCGTACTCCCCTAACCCTAAACCATACTCCCCAAACTCTAAACCCTAAATCCAAAAATCTAATGCTTAAACCTTAACACTAAAACACTAAACGTTAAACCTTAAAACATTAAATACTAAACATAAAAATCTAAACCATAAACCTTAAACCTTACATTATAAAACAATAAGCCCTAAACCCTACACCCTAAACCTTAAACCCTAAACTATAAATCCTAAACCCTAAACCCTCAACTATAAACCAAAACCCTGAACCCTAAACTATGCTCCCAAAAACCTAAACCATAAACCTGAAACTATAAATGAAGAAACGTAAAACACTAAACCCTAAACCGAAAACCCTAAACTCTAAAAACTAAAACTTAAACCAGAAACCCTAAAACCTAAACCCTAAACCAAAACTCTTAACCCTAATCCTTAACCCTAAAAACATAAAACACTAAACAAAAAACCCTAAACCCTAAACACTAAATTCTGAAACCGAAAATTGAAAACCCTAGACTGAATCCCAAACCTTGATTCCTAAACGGTACTCCCAAAAATCTAAACTGTAAACCCTAAACTAAACAGTAAAATCCTAAATACTTATACCTAAACCCTAAACCGAATACTCTAAACTGTAAACTCTAAACCTTATAACATAAAACACTGCACGCTAAGCCCTAACACTAAACCATAAACTCTAAACCCTAAACCCTAAACCACTAAACCCATAACCCTAAACCTTAAACTGTAAAACCAAAAACCTTAAACAAAAAAATTTAAAACACTAAACCCTAAACCTTAAACGCTAAAACATAATCTCTATCCCAAAACTTAAACCCCAAACCCTAAACCCTAAACCCTAAACCCTAAACCCTAAACCCTAAACCCTAAACCCTAAACCCTAAATCCTAAGCCCTAAACCTTAAATCCTAAACCCTAAACACTAAACCTATACCTAAAACTTAAACCCTAAACCCTAATACCTAAACTATACTCCTGAAACCCTAAACCCTAGTCCGTACTCTCGTAACCCTAAGCCATACTCCCCAGACCAAAAACACTAACCCCCAAATAAACACAAAAGCCTAAAGCATAAATCCTAAACCAAAATCCATTACCTAAAACCCTAAATACTAAACTGTAAACCGTACTCTCCTTGCCCTAAACCATACTTCCCTAAATCCTCAACCCTAAACTATAAACTATAAACTCTAAACCTTATAACGTAAAAAATGAACCGTAAAACCTATGCCGTAAACCTTAAACTCTAAACCTTAAACCCTAAACCCTAAACCCTAAACAATAAACTCAATACCATAAAACTAAAAAGGTAAAATACTTAACCGTAAACCGTAAACCCTAAAATCTAAATCCATAACACTAAAACAAAAAGCCTTAAACAAAAAAACGTAAAACACTAAACCAGAAACCCTAAACACAAAACCTTAAACCCTAAACTCAGATACTAAACCCAAAACGCAAAACCATAACCCGAAGCAAAAAACCCAAAATCGCTAACCCTAATCCTAAACCCGAAACCCCAAAAATCTAAATCTTAAAACCCTAAACTTATATAGTAAATCATACTCCCTAAACCCTAAATGCTAAACAATATTCCCCAAAGCCTAAACACGAAACCCTTAACCTGAAACCCTTAACTCCAAAACCCATAACCCTAAGCTCTGAATCCAAAACCCTAAGCAAAAATTCCAAAACCCTAAACCCTAATCCTTAAACCCTAAACCTTAAAACCTAAACACTAAACAATACTTCCTAAAACATAAATTCTAAACCCCAAACCCACAAATCTCAACACAAAACCCTAAACCTAAAACCTAAACCATAAACCCTAGAACCTAAAATACTAAACCGTAAACACTAAACGTTAAACCCTAAACTATACTCCCTAAAACTTAAACCCCAAACCAAAAATCCAAACACGAACTCCCAAAAACCCTAAACCTTAAACTCTAAACTATAAACCCTAAACCCAAAAATTTTAAACTTAAATTTAAAACCAAAAATGTAAAAGACTAAACCCTAAAAGGTAAAAAACTAATCCTAAAACCCTAAACCTCAAGTTCCAAACGCTAAACCCTAAACCCCAAATCCTAAACCCTTCACACTAATTCCTAACAATTAAAAGCCTAAGACTTAAACCATAAACCCTAAACTATAATCCATAAACCCTAAACCCAAAACCCCAACCCTAAATTCAAAACCCAAGACTCTATACCCAAAGCCCTAAAACCTAAATTCTGAAAACTTAATAGCCTAAGCCTTAAACCTTAAAACCTAAACAGTAAACGTTAAACCCTAAAACCTTAAATACTAAACATAAAACTCTAACCATAGACCTCAAACGTGACATTGTAAAACACTGAGCCCTAAACCCTACACCCTAAACCCTAAACTATAAACCCTAAACCCTAAACTCTAAATCCAAACAATGAACTCTAAACTATACTCCCAAAAACCTAAACCATAAACCTGAAACAATAAACCAAGAAACGTAAAACATTAAACCCTAAACTCTAAAAACTAAAACTTAAACCTAAAACCCTAAAACCTAAACCCTAAACCGAAACTCTTAACCCTAATCCTTAACCGCAAAAACATAAAACACTAAACAAAAAACCCTAAACCCTAAACCCCAAATTTTGAAACCGAAAACTGAATACCCTAAACTCTAATCCCAAACCCTAATTCCTAAACAGTACTCCCAAAAATCTAAACCGTAAACCCTAAACCTAAAACCTTGAACTATAAACCCTAAAACCCGAAACTCCAAATCCTTAACACTAAACCATATTCCCTAGACCATACTCCCTAAACCTTAACCCCCACTTCCTAAAACCTAAACCCAAAACGTAAAACAATACTCCCGAAACCCTGAACACAAAATCTCAAAACTTAATAGCCTAAGCCTTAAACCCCAATCCCTAAACAATAAACCCTAAACCCCAAAACCAAAACCCTAAACCTTAAACACTAAATCCTAAACCCTAAACCTTAAACCCTAAATCCTAAACGTTAAACCTTAAACCCCAAACCCTAAACCCTAAAACCAAAACTGTTAACCCCAAAACGTAAAACAATAAACCCTAAAATTTAAATCCTAAACCCTAAACCTTAAATCCTAAACCCTAAACACTAAACCTATACCTAAAACTTAAACTCCATACCAGAAACCCAAAAACGTAAAACACCAAACCCTAAAACATAAATCCTAATACACTAAATTCTTAACCCCAAACCCACAAATCTAAACCCAAAACCCTACACCTAAAACCTAAACCATAAACCCCACTACCTAAAATACTAAACCGTAAACACTAAACGTTAAACCCTAAACTATACACCCTAAAACTTAAATCCTAAACAAAAATCCATCACCTAAAACCCTAAAATCTATACCGTACTCCCCCAACCCTAAACCATACTCCCTAAACCCTAAACACCAAGATCTAAACCCTAAATACTTAAACTTAAACCCTAAACCGAAAACTCTAAACTGTAAACTCTAAACCTTATAACACAAAATAATGAACACTAAGCCCTAACCCTAAACCATAAACTCTAAACCATAAACCCTAAACTCTAAACCCATAACCCTAAACCTTAAACTGTAAAACCAAAAATCTTAAACAAAAAAATTTAAAGCCCTAAACCCAAAACCTTAAACGCTAAAACATAATTTCTATCCCAAAACTTAAACCCTAAACCCTAAACCCTAAACCCTAAACCCTAAACCCTAAACCCTAAACCCTAAACCCTAAACCCTAAACCCTAAACCCTAAACCCAAAACCCTAAACCCTAAATCCCAAACCCTAAACCTTAAATCCTAAACACTAAACACTAAACCTATACCTAAAACTTAAACCCCAGACCAGAAACCCGAAAACATAAAACACCAAACCCTAAATCCCAACCCCAAAACACAAAACTCATAACCCAAAACTCTAAACCCTAAATACTAAACCCTAATATCTAAACCAAACTCGCAAAACACTAAACTGTAAACCGTACTCCCCTAGCTCTAAACCATACTCCCAAAACGTTAAACCTTAAATCCAAAAAATTAATGCTTAAACCTTAAAACCTAAACAGTAAACATTAAACACTAAAACCTTAAATACTAAACATAAAACTCTAACCATAGACCTCAAACCATACATTGTAAAACACTGAACCCTAAACCCTACACCCTAAACCCTAAGCTATAAACCCTAAACCCTAAACTCTAAACCCAAACAATGAACCCTAAACTATACTCCCAAAAACCTAAACCATAAACCTGAAACAATAAACCAAGAAACGTATAACATTAAACCCTAAACCTAAAACCCTAAACTCTAAAAACTAAAACTTAAACCTAAAACCCTAAAACCTAAACCCTAAACCGAAACTCTTAACCCTAATCCTTAACCGCAAAAACATAAAACACTAAACAAAAAACCCTAAACCCTAAACCCCAAATTTTGAAACCGAAAACTGAATACCATAAACTCTAATCCCAAACTATAATTCCTAACTGGTACTCCCAAAAATCTAAACCGTAAACCCTAAACTATAAACCTAGAAACGTAAAACACTAAACCCTAAACCTAAAACCATAAACTATAAACCCAAAAATTTAAACCCCAAACTCTAAACTCTAAATCTAAATCCTGAATCCAAAGCTATACTCGCAAAAACCTAAAGAGTAAAACCTAAACTATGAACCCGGAAACGTAAAACACTGAATCCTAAACCTAAAATCCTAAACTATAAACCCTAAACCCTAACCTCTAAACATTGAACCCTTAAATATACTCCCAAAAACCTAATACATAAACCCTTAACCAAAAACATAAAATACTAAACCCGAAACATAAAAACCCTATACCTGTTACTCAAACCCAAAACCTTAATCTCTAAACCCTAAACTCTAAACATTGAATCCAAAACTATACTCCCAAAAACCTAATACATAAACACAAAACCCAAAATCCGAAACCTGAAGCAAAAAACCCAAAAACCCTAACCCTAAACCGAAACCCAAAACCCTAAAATATGAATCTTAAACCCTAAACTTATCCACTAAATCATCCTTCGTAAACCCTAAATGATAAAAAATGCTCCCCAAACCCTAAACACGAAACCCTGAACCTAAAACCCTTAACTCTAAAACCCTAAACCCTAAACCCTAATACCTAAAACATACCCTAAACCCTAATACGTAAACACCAAATCCTAAACTCTAAAACAAAAAATACAAAACGGAAAAATCAAAACCCCAAATCCTAAACACTAAACCATATTCCCTAGACCATACTCCCTAAACCTTAACCCCCACTTCCTATAACCTAAACCCAAAACGCAAAACAATACTCCCGAAACCCAGAACACAAAATCTAAAAACCTAATACCCTAAGCCTTAAAGCCTAACCCCTAAACAATAAACCCTAAACCCCAAAACCTAAACCCCAAACCTTAAACTCCAAATCCTAAACCCTAAACCCTGAACCCTAAATCCTAAACCCTTAACCTTAAACCCCAAATTCCAAACCCTAAACACTAAACCCTAAACCCAAAACTATTAAACCAAAAACGTAAAACAATAAATCTTAAACCTTAAATCCTAAACTCAAAGCCCAAAAACGTAGAACACTAAACTCTAAAGCCTAAATCCTAAACCCTAAAATCTAAACCCATAACCCTAAACTTTAAACCCTAAAAAAAAAACTGAAACAAAAAAATATAAAACACTACACCGGAAATCCTAAACCCAAAACCCAAACCCTAAACCCTAAACTAAAACACAAAACCCAAAACCCAAAACCTCAAGCAAAAAAACCCAAAATCCCTAACCCTAATCCAAAACCCAAAACCCTAAAATATAAATCTTAAACCCTAAACTTATACACTAAATCATCCTCCCTAAACCCTAAATGATAAACAATGCTCCCCAAACCCTAAACACGAAACTCTGAACCTGAAACCCTAAACCCTAAACCCTAATACCTAAAACATACCCTAAACCCTAATACGTAAACACCAAATCCTAAACTCTAAAACAAAAAATACAAAACGGAAAAATCAAAACCCCAAATCCTAAACACTAAACCATATTCCCTAGACCATACTCCCTAAACCTTAACCCCCACTTCCTATAACCTAAACCCAAAACGCAAAACAATACTCCCGAAACCCAAAACACAAAATCTCAAGACCTAATACCCTAAGCCTTAAAGCCTAACCCCTAAACAATAAACCCTAAACCCCAAAACCTAAACCCCAAACCTTAAACTCCAAATCCTAAACCCTAAACCCTGAACCCTAAATCCTAAACCCTTAACCTTAAACCCCAAATTCCAAACCCTAAACACTAAACCCTAAACCCAAAACTATTAAACCAAAAACGTAAAACCATAAACCTTAAACCTAAATCCTAAACTCAAAGCCCAAAAACGTAGAACACTAAACTCTAAAGCCTAAATCCTAAACCCTAAAATCTAAACCCATAACCCTAAACTTTAAACCCTAAAAATAAAACTTAAACAAAAAAATATAAAACACTACACCGGAAATCCTAAACCCAAAACCCAAAACCCTAACCCTAAACTCAAACACAAAACCCAAAACCCAAAACCTCAAGCAAAAAAACCCAAAATCCCTAACCCTAATCCGAAACCCAAAACCCTAAAATATAAATCTTAAACCCTAAACTTATACACTAAATCATCCTCCCTAAACCCTAAATGATAAACAATGCTCCCCAAACCCTAAACACGAAACCCTGAACCTGAAATCCTAAACCCTAAACCCTAAACCCTAAACCCTAATACCTAAAACATACCCTAAACCCTAATACGTAAACACCAAATCCTAAACTCTAAAACAAAAAATACAAAACGGAAAAATCAAAACCCCAAATCCTAAACACTAAACCATATTCCCTAGACCATACTCCCTAAACCTTAACCCCCACTTCCTATAACCTAAACCCAAAACGCAAAACAATACTCCCGAAACCCAGAACACAAAATCTCAAGACCTAATACCCTAAGCCTTAAAGCCTAACCCCTAAACAATAAACCCTAAACCCCAAAACCTAAACCCCAAACCTTAAACTCCAAATCCTAAACCCTAAACCCTGAACCCTAAATCCTAAACCCTTAACCTTAAACCCCAAATTCCAAACCCTAAACACTAAACCCTAAACCCAAAACTATTAAACCAAAAACGTAAAACAATAAACCTTAAACCTTAAATCCTAAACTCAAAGCCCAAAAACGTAGAACACTAAACTCTAAACCCTAAATCCTAAACCCTAAAATCTAAACCCATAACCCTAAACTTTAAACCCTAAAAATAAAACTTAAACAAAAAAATATAAAACACTACACCGGAAATCCTAAACCCAAAACCCAAAACCCTAACCCTAAACTCAAACACAAAACCCAAAACCCAAAACCTCAAGCAAAAAAACCCAAAATCCCTAACCCTAATCCGAAACCCAAAACCCTAAAATATAAATCTTAAACCCTAAACTTATACACTAAATCATCCTCCCTAAACCCTAAATGATAAACAATGCTCCCCAAACCCTAAACACGAAACCCTGAACCTGAAATCCTAAACCCTAAACCCTAAACCCTAAACCCTAATACCTAAAACATACCCTAAACCCTAATACGTAAACACCAAATCCTAAACTCTAAAACAAAAAATACAAAACGGAAAAATCAAAACCCCAAATCCTAAACACTAAACCATATTCCCTAGACCATACTCCCTAAACCTTAACCCCCACTTCCTATAACCTAAACCCAAAACGCAAAACAATACTCCCGAAACCCAAAACACAAAATCTCAAGACCTAATACCCTAAGCCTTAAAGCCTAACCCCTAAACAATAAACCCTAAACCCCAAAACCTAAACCCCAAACCTTAAACTCCAAATCCTAAACCCTAAACCCTGAACCCTAAATCCTAAACCCTTAACCTTAAACCCCAAATTCCAAACCCTAAACACTAAACCCTAAACCCAAAACTATTAAACCAAAAACGTAAAACCATAAACCTTAAACCTAAATCCTAAACTCAAAGCCCAAAAACGTAGAACACTAAACTCTAAAGCCTAAATCCTAAACCCTAAAATCTAAACCCATAACCCTAAACTTTAAACCCTAAAAATAAAACTTAAACAAAAAAATATAAAACACTACACCGGAAATCCTAAACCCAAAACCCAAAACCCTAACCCTAAACTCAAACACAAAACCCAAAACCCAAAACCTCAAGCAAAAAAACCCAAAATCCCTAACCCTAATCCGAAACCCAAAACCCTAAAATATAAATCTTAAACCCTAAACTTATACACTAAATCATCCTCCCTAAACCCTAAATGATAAACAATGCTCCCCAAACCCTAAACACGAAACCCTTAACCTGAAATCCTAAACCCTAAACCCTAAACCCTAAACCCTAATACCTAAAACATACCCTAAACCCTAATACGTAAACACCAAATCCTAAACTCTAAAACAAAAAATACAAAACGGAAAAATCAAAACCCCAAATCCTAAACACTAAACCATATTCCCTAGACCATACTCCCTAAACCTTAACCCCCACTTCCTATAACCTAAACCCAAAATGCAAAACAATACTCCCGAAACCCAGAACACAAAATCTCAAGACCTAATACCCTAAGCCTTAAAGCCTAACCCCTAAACAATAAACCCTAAACCCCAAAACCTAAACCCCAAACCTTAAACTCCAAATCCTAAACCCTAAACCCTGAACCCTAAATCCTAAACCCTTAACCTTAAACCCCAAATTCCAAACCCTAAACACTAAACCCTAAACCCAAAACTATTAAACCAAAAACGTAAAACAATAAACCTTAAACCTTAAATCCTAAACTCAAAGCCCAAAAACGTAGAACACTAAACTCTAAACCCTAAATCCTAAACCCTAAAATCTAAACCCATAACCCTAAACTTTAAACCCTAAAAAAAAAACTTAAACAAAAAAATATAAAACAGTACACCGGAAATCCTAAACCCAAAACCCAAACCCTAAACCCTAAACTAAAACACAAAACCCAAAACCCAAAACCTCAAGGAAAAAAACCCAAAATCCCTAACCCTAATCCAAAACCCAAAACCCTAAAATATAAATCTTAGACCCTAAACTTATACACTAAATCATCCTCCCTAAACCCTAAATGATAAACAATGCTCCCCAAACCCTAAACACGAAACCCTGAACCTGAAACCCTAAACCCTAAACCCTAATACCTAAAACATACCCTAAACCCTAATACGTAAACACCAAATCCTAAACTCTAAAACAAAAAATACAAAACGGAAAAATCAAAACCCTAAATCCTAAACACTAAACCATATTCCCTAGACCATACTCCCTAAACCTTAACCCCCACTTCCTATAACCTAAACCCAAAACGCAAAACAATACTCCCGAAACCCAAAACACAAAATCTCAAGACCTAATACCCTAAGCCTTAAAGCCTAACCCCTAAACAATAAACCCTAAACCCCAAAACCTAAACCCCAAACCTTAAACTCCAAATCCTAAACCCTAAACCCTGAACCCTAAATCCTAAACCCTTAACCTTAAATGCCAAATTCCAAACCCTAAACACTAAACCCTAAACCCAAAACTATTAAACCAAAAACGTAAAACAATAAACCTTAAACCTTAAATCGTAAACTCAAAGCCCAAAAACGTAGAACACTAAACTCTAAACCCTAAATCCTAAACCCTAAAATCTAAACCCATAACCCTAAACTTTAAACCCTAAAAAAAAAACTTAAACAAAAAAATATAAAACACTACACCGGAAATCCTAAACCCAAAACCCAAACCCTAAACCCTAAACTAAAACACAAAACCCAAAACCCAAAACCTCAAGCAAAAAAACCCAAAATCCCTAACCCTAATCCGAAACCCAAAACCCTAAAATATAAATCTTAAACCCTAAACTTATACACTAAATCATCCTCCCTAAACCCTAAATGATAAACAATGCTCCCCAAACCCTAAACACGAAACCCTGAACCTGAAACCCTAAACCCTAAACCCTAAACCCTAAACCCTAATACCTAAAACATACCCTAAACCCTAATACGTAAACACCAAATCCTAAACTCTAAAACAAAAAATACAAAACGGAAAAATCAAAACCCCAAATCCTAAACACTAAACCATATTCCCTAGACCATACTCCCTAAACCTTAACCCCCACTTCCTATAACCTAAACCCAAAACGCAAAACAATACTCCCGAAACCCAAAACACAAAATCTCAAGACCTAATACCCTAAGCCTTAAAGCCTAACCCCTAAACAATAAACCCTAAACCCCAAAACCTAAACCCCAAACCTTAAACTCCAAATCCTAAACCCTAAACCCTGAACCCTAAATCCTAAAACCTTAACCTTAAATCCCAAATTCCAAACCCTAAACACTAAACCCTAAACCCAAAACTATTAAACCAAAAACGTAAAACAATAAACCTTAAACCTTAAATCCTAAACTCAAAGCCCAAAAACGTAGAACACTAAACTCTAAACCCTAAATCCTAAACCCAAAATCTAAACCCATAACCCTAAACTTTAAACCCTAAAAAAAAAACTTAAACAAAAAAATATAAAACACTACACTGGAAATCCTAAACCCAAAACCCATAACCCTAACCCTAAACTCAAACACAAAACCCAAAACCCAAAACCTCAAGCAAAAAAACCCAAAATCCCTAACCCTAATCCGAAACACAAAACCCTAAAATATAAATCTTAAACCCTAAACTTATACACTAAATCATCCTCCCTAAACCCTAAATGATAAACAATGCTCCCCAAACCCTAAACACGAAACCCTGAACCTGAAATCCTAAACCCTAAACCCTAAACCCTAAACCCTAATACCTAAAACATACCCTAAACCCTAATACGTAAACACCAAATCCTAAACTCTAAAACAAAAAATACAAAACGGAAAAATCAAAACCCCAAATCCTAAACACTAAACCATATTCCCTAGACCATACTCCCTAAACCTTAACCCCCACTTCCTATAACCTAAACCCAAAACGCAAAACAATACTCCCGAAACCCAGAACACAAAATCTCAAGACCTAATACCCTAAGCCTTAATGCCTAACCCCTAAACAATAAACCCTAAACCCCAAAACCTAAACCCCAAACCTTAAACTCCAAATCCTAAACCCTAAACCCTGAACCCTAAATCCTAAACCCTTAACCTTAAACCCTAAATTCCAAACCCTAAACACTAAACCCTAAACCCAAAACTATTAAACCAAAAACGTAAAACAATAAACCTTAAACCTTAAATCCTAAACTCAAAGCCCAAAAACGTAGAACACTAAACTCTAAACCCTAAATCCTAAACCCTAAAATCTAAACCCATAACCCTAAACTTTAAACCCTAAAAAAAAATCTTAAACAAAAAAATATAAAACACTACACCGGAAATCCTAAACCCAAAACCCAAAACCCTAACCCTAAACTCAAACACAAAACCCAAAACCCAAAACCTCAAGCAAAAAAACCCAAAATCCCTAACCCTAATCCGAAACCCAAAACCCTAAAATATAAATCTTAAACCCTAAACTTATACACTAAATCATCCTCCCTAAACCCTAAATGATAAACAATGCTCCCCAAACCCTAAACACGAAACCCTGAACCTGAAACCCTAAACCCTAAACCCTAAACCCTAAACCCTAATACCTAAAACATACCCTAAACCCTAATACGTAAACACCAAATCCTAAACTCTAAAACAAAAATAAAAAACGGAAAAATCGAAACCCCAAATCCTAAACACTAAACCATATTCCCTAGACCATACTCCCTAAACCTTAACCCCCACTTCCTATAACCTAAACCCAAAACGCAAAACAATACTCCCGAAACCCAGATCACAAAATCTCAAGACCTAATACCCTAAGCCTTAAAGCCTAACCCCTAAACAATAAACCCTAAACCCCAAAACCTAAACCCCAAACCTTAAACTCCAAATCCTAAACCCTAAACCCTGAACCCTAAATCCTAAACCCTTAACCTTAAACCCCAAATTCCAAACCCTAAACACTAAACCCTAAACCCAAAACTATTAAACCAAAAACGTAAAACAATAAACCTTAAACCTTAAATCCTAAACTCAAAGCCCAAAAACGTAGAACACTAAACTCTAAACCCTAAATCCTAAACCCTAAAATCTAAACCCATAACCCTAAACTTTAAACCCTAAAAAAAAAACTTAAACAAAAAAATATAAAACACTACACCGGAAATCCTAAACCCAAAACCCAAAACCCTAAACCCTAAACTCAAACACAAAACCCAAAGCCCAAAACCTCAAGCAAAAAAACCCAAAATCCCTAACCCTAATCCGAAACCCAAAACCCTAAAATATAAATCTTAAACCCTAAATTTATATACTAAATCATCCTCCCTAAACCCTAAATGATAAATAATGCTCCCCAAACCCTAAGCACGAAACCCTGAACCTGAAACCCTTAACTCTAAAACCCTAAACAATAAACTCTAAACCCTAAACCAAAAACCGAAAACCTTAAGCAAAAAATCCAAAACCTCAAACCCTAATCCCTAAACCCTAAACAATACTCCCTAAAACATAAATCCTAATACCCTAAATTCTAAACTCCAGACCCAAAAATCTAAATACAAAACCCTAAACCTATAACCTAAACCATAAACTCTAAACCTAAAATACTAAAACGTAAATACTAAAAGTTAAACCCTAAAATCTACTCCCTAAAACTTAAACCCCAAACCAGAAACCCGAAAACGTAACACACCAAACCCTAAATCCCAACCCCTAAACACAAAACTCATAACCCAAAACCCAAAACCCTAAAAACTAAACCCTAAAACCTAAACCAAACTCGCAAAAAACTAAACCCTAAATTGTACTCCTCCTAGCTCTTAACCATACTCCCAAAACTCTAAACCTTAAATCCAAAAAATTAATGCTTAAACCTTAAAACCTAAATAGTAAACGTTAAACCCTAAAACCTTAATTACTAAACATAAAAATCTAACCATAGGCCTTAAACCTTACATTGTAAAACACTGAGCCCTAAACCCTACACCCTAACCCTAAACTATAAACCCTAAACCTAAAACTCTAAACCCAAACTATGAACCCTAAACTATACTCCCAAAAACCTAAACCATAAACCTGAAAACTTAAACCAAGAAACATAAAACATTAAACCCTAACCCTAGAACCCTAAACTCTAAAAACTATCACTTAAACCTAAAACCCTAAAACCTAAACCCTAAACCGAAACTCTTAACCCTAATCCTTAACCGCAAAAACATAAAACACTAAACAAAAAACCCTAAACCCTAAACCCCAAATTTTGAATCCGAAAACTGAATAACCTAAACTCTAATCCCAAACCCTAATTCCTAAACGGTACTCCCAAAAATCTAAACCGTAAACCCTAAACTATAAACTTAGAAACGTAAAACACTAAACCCTAAAGCTAAAACCATAAACCCTAAAATTTAAACCCCAAACCCTAAACTCTAAATCTAAATCCTGAATCCAAAGCTATACTCGCAAAAACCTAAAGAGTAAAACCTAAACTATGAACCCGGAAACGTAAAACACTGAATCCTAAACCTAAAATCCTAAACTATAAACCCTAAACCTTAAACCCTAAACTCTAACCTATAAACATTGAACCCTAAACTATACTCCCAAAAACCTAATACATAAACCCTTAACCAAAAATGTAAGATATTAAACCCGAAACATAAAAACCCTATACCCGTTAGCTCAAATCATAAAACACTAAACCCTAAATCCTAATACCTAAACCATGATCCTAAAAAACCTAAACACTAAATTGTGCTCCCCTAACCCTAAACCATACTCTCCAAACCCTAAAAGCTAAACCCTAAAATCAAAACCCTTAACACTAAACCATAAAGCCTAATGAATAAACTCCACACCAAAAACCCATCACCCAAAACCCTAAACCCTATACCGTACTTGCCTAACCCTAAACAATACACCCTAAACCCTAATACCTAAACCATACTCCTAAAAACCGAAACCCTAGTCCGTACTCACCTAACCCTAAGCCATACTCCCCAGACCAAAAACCCTAACCCCCAAAATTTAAACCATAAACCATAAACCCAAAAGCCTAAAGCATAAATCCTAAACCAAAATCCATTACTTAAAACCCTACACCCTAAACTATAAACTGTACTATCCTAGCCATAAACCATACTCCCCTAAACCCGAAGCCCTAAACCCCAAAATCTAAACCCTAAACTATAAACTCTAAACCTTATAACGTAAAAAATGAACCCTAAAACCAAAGCCGTAAACCTTAAACTCTAAACCTTAAACCCTAAACCCTAAACCCTAAACAATAAACTCAATACCGTAAAACTAAAAACATAAAATACTAAACCGTAAACCGTAAACCCTAAAACAAAAAGCCTTAAACAAAAAAACGTAAAACACTAAACCATAAACCCTAAACAAAAAACCCTAAACTTAAAACCCAAAGCAAAAAACCCAAAACCTCTAACCCTAATTCTAAACCCGAAACCCTAAAATCTAAATCTTAAAACCCTAAACTTATACACTAAATCATACTCCCTAAACACTAAACTCTAAATGCTAAACAATACTCCCCAAACCCTAAACACGAAACCTTGATACTAAAACCCTTAACTCTAAAACCCTAAACCCTAAACTGTAAACCCAAAACCCAAAACCCTAAGCAAAATTTCCAAAACCCTAAACCCTAAACCCTAATCCCTAAACCTTAAAACCTAAATACTAAACAATACTTCCTAAAACATAAATCCTAATTCCCAAAATTCTAAACCCCAAACCCACAAATCTAAACCCAAGACCCTAAACCTAAAACCTAAACCATAAACCCTAAAACCTAAAATACTAAACCCTAAACACTAAACGTTAAACCCTAAACTATACTCCCTAAAACTTAAACCCCAAACAGAAAATCCAAAAACATAAAACACTAAACCCTAAACCCCAACCCCTAAACACAAAACCAATAACCTAAAACCCAAAAACCTAAACCCTTAACCCAAAACACTAAACCCTAAACCCTAATACCTAAACCATACCCTAAACCTTAATACGTAAACACCCAATCCTAAACTCTAAAACAAAAAATACAAAACGGAAAAATCGAAACCCCAAATCCTAAACACTAAACCATATTCCCTAGACCATACTCCCTAAACCTTAACCCCCACTTCCTATAACCTAAACCCAAAACGCAAAACAATACTCCTGAAACCCTGAACACAAAATCTCAAAACCTAATACCCTAAGCCTTAAAGCCTAACCCCTAAACAATAAACCCTAAACCCCAAAACCTAAACCCCAAACCTTAAACTCCAAATCCTAAACCCTAAACCCTGAACCCTAAATCCTAAACCCTTAACCTTAAACCCCAAATTCCAAACCCTAAACACTAAACCCTAAACCCAAAACTGTTATACCAAAAACGTAAAACAATAAACCTTAAACCTTAAATCCTAAACTCAAAACCCAAAAACGTAGAACACTAAACTCTAAACCCTAAATCCTAATCCCTAAAATCTAAACCCATAACCCTAAACTTTAAACCCTAAAAAAAAAACCTTAAGCAAAAAAATATAAAACACTACACCAGAAATCCTAAACCCAAAACCCAAAACCCAAAACCTCAAGCAAAAAAACCCAAAATCCCTAACCCTAATCCGAAACCCAAAACCCTAAAATATAAATCTTAAACCCTAAACTTATACACTAAATCATCCACCCTAAACCCTAAATGATAAACAATGCTCCCCAAACCCTAAACACGAAACCCTGAACCTGAAACCCTTAACTCTAAAATCCTAAACCATAAACTCTAAACCCTAAACCAAAAACCAAAAACCCTAAGCAAAAAATCCAAAACCTCAAACCCTAATCCCTAAACTCTAAACAATACTCCCTAAAACATAAATCCTAATACCCTAAATTCTAAACTCCAAACCCAAAAATCTAAATACGAAACCCTAAACCTATAACCTAAACCATAAATCCTAAAACTTAAAATACTAAAACGTAAATACTAAAAGTTAAACCCTAAACTCTACTCCCTAAAACTTAAACCCCAAACCAGAAACCCGAAAACGTAACACACCAAACCCTAAATCCCAACCCCTAAACACAAAACTCATAACCCAAAACCCTAAACCCTAAAAACTAAACCCTAAAACCTAAACAAAACTCGCAAAAAACTAAACCCTAAATTGTACCCCTCCTAGCTCTTAACCATACTCCCAAAACTCTAAACCTTAAATCCAAAAAATTAATGCTTAAACCTTAAAACCTAAATAGTAAACGTTAAACCCTAAAACCTTAATTACAAAACATAAAACTCTAACCATAGGCCTCAGCCTTACATTGTAAAACGCTGAGCCCTAAACCTTACACCCTAAACCCTAAACTATAAACCCTAAACCCAAAACTCTAAACCCAAACAATGAACCCTAAACTATACTCCCAAAAACCTAAACCATAAACCTGAAACTTAAACCAAGAAACATAAAACATTAAACCCTAAACCTAAAACCCTAAACTCTAAAAACTAAAACTTAAACCTAAAACCCTAAAACCTAAACCCTAAACCGAAACACTTAACCCTAATCCTTAACCACAAAAACATAAAACACTAAACAAAAAACCCTAAACCCTAAACCCTAAATTTTGAAACCGAAAACTGAATACCCTAAACTCTAATCCCAACCCCTAATTGCTAAACGGTACTCCCAAAAATCTAAACTGTCAACCCTAAACTATAAACCTAGAAACGTAAAACACTAAACCCTAAACCTAAAACCCTAAAACTTAAACCCCAAACCCTAAACTCTAAATCTAAATCCTGAATCCAAAGCTATACTCGCAAAAACCAAAAGAGTAAAACCTAAACTATGAACCCAGAAACGTAAAACACTGAATCCTAAACTATAAACCCTAAACCTTAAACCCTAAACCCTAACCTCTAAACATTGAACCCTAAACTATACTCCCAAAAACCTAATACATAACCCTTAACCAAAAACATAAAATACTAAACCCGAAACATAAAAACCCTATACATGTTACTCAAACCCAAAACCTTAATCTCTAAACCCTAAACTCTAAACATTGAACCCAAAACTATACTCCCAAAAACCTAATACATAAACCCTTAACCAAAAATGTAAGATATTAAACCCGAAACATAAAAACCCTATACCCGTTAGCTCAAATCATAAAACACTAAACCCTAAATCCTAATACCTAAACCATGATCCTAAAAAACCTAAACACTAAATTGTGCTCCCCTAACCCTAAACCATACTCCCCAAACCCTAAAAGCTAAACCCTAAAATCAAAACCCTAAACCCTAAACCATAAAGCCTAATGAATAAACTCAACACCAAAAACCCATCACCCAAAACCCTAAACCCTATACCGTACTCCCCTAACCCTAAACAATACTCCCTAAACCCTAATACCTAAACCATACTCCTAAAAACCGAAACCCTAGTCCGTACTCACCTAACCCTAAGCCATACTCCCCAGACCAAAAACCCTAACCCCCAAAATTTAAACCATAAACCATAAACCCAAAAGCCTAAAGCATAAATCCTAAACCAAAATCCATTACTTAAAACCCTACACCCTAAACTGTAAACTATACTATCCTAGCCATAAACCATACTCCCCTAAACCCGAAGCCCTAAACCCCAAAATCTAAACCCTAAACTATAAACTCTAAACCTTATAACGTAAAAATGAACCCTAAAACCTAAGCCGTAAACCTTAAACTCTAAACCTTAAACCCCAAATCCTAAACCCTAAACAATAAACTCAATACCGTAAAACTAAAAACATAAAATACTAAACTGTAAACCGTAAACCCTAAAACAAAAAGCCTTAAACAAAAAATCGAAAAACACTAAACCATAAACCCTAAACAAAAAACCCTAAACTTAAAACCCGAAGCAAAAAACCCAAAACCTCTAACCCTAATTCTAAACTCGAAACCCTAAAATCTAAATCTTAAAACCCTAAACTTATACACTAAATCATACTCCCTAAACCCTAAACTCTAAATGCGAAACAATACTCCCCAAAACCAAAACACGAAACCTTGAACCTGAAACCCTTAACTCTAAAACCCTAAACCCTAAACTGAAAACCCAGAACCCTAAGAAAAATTTCCAAAAACCTAAACCCTAAGCAAAATTTCCAAAACCCTAAACCCTAATCCCTGAACCCTAAACCTTAAAACCTAAACACTAAACAATACTTCCTAAAACATAAATCCTAATACCCAAAATTCTAAACCCCAACTCCACAAATCTAAACCCAAGACCCTAAACTTAAAACCTAAACCATAAACCCTAAAGCCTAAAATACTAAACCGTAAACACTAAACGTTAAACCCTAAACTATACTCCCTAAAACGTAAACCCCAAACCAAAAATCCAAAAACGTAAAACACTAAACCCTAAACCCCAACCCGTAAACACAAAACCCATAACCTAAAACCCAAAAACCTAAACATTTAACCCAAAACACTAAACCCTTAACCCTAATACCTAAACCATACCCTAAACCCTAATACGTAAACACCCAATCCTAAACTCTAAAACAAAAAATACAAAACGGAAAAATCGAAACCCCAAATCCTAAACACTAAACCATATTCCCTAGACCATACTCCCTAAACCTTAAGCCCCACTTCCTATAACCTAAACCCAAAACGCAAAACAATACTCCCGAAACCCTGAACACAAAATCTCAAAACCTAATAGCCTAAGCCTTAAAGCCTAACCCCTAAACAATAAACCCTAAACCCCAAATCCTAAACCCTAAACCTTAAACTCCAAATCCTAAACCCTAAACCCTGAACCCTAAATCCTAAACCCTTAACCTTAAACCCCAAATTCCAAACCCTAAACACTAAACCCAAAACTACTAAACCAAAAACGTAAAACAATAAACCTTAAACCTTAAATCCTAAACTCAAAACCCAAAAAAGTAGAACACTAAACTCTAAACCCTAAATCCTAAACCCTAAAATCTAAACCCATAACCCTAAACTTTAAACCCTAAAAAAAAAACCTTAAACAAAAAAATATAAAACATTACACCAGAAATCCTAAACCCAAAACCCTAAACCTAAACCCTAAACTCAAACACAAAACCCGAAACCCAAAACCTGAAGCAAAAAACCCAAAATCCCTAACCCTAATCCGAAACCCAAAATCCTAAAATATAAATCTTAAACCCTAAACTTATACACTAAATCATCCTCCCTAAACCCTAAATGATAAACAATGCTGCCCAAACCCTAAACACGAAACCCTAAACCTCAAACCCTTAACTCTAAACCCTAAACCAAAAACCGAAAACCCTGAGCAAAAAATCCAAAACCTCAAACCCTAATCCCTAAGCCCTAAACAATACTCCCTAAAACGTAAATCCTAATACCCTAAATTCTAAACTCCAAACCCAAAAATCTAAATACGAAACCCTAAACCTATAACCTAAACCATAAACCCTAAAACCTAAAATACTAAAAGTTAAACCCTCAAACCTTAAAACCTTAACAGTAAACGTCAAACCCTAAAACCTTAAAAACTAAACATAAAACTCTAACCATAGACCTCAAACGTGACATTGCAAAACACTGAGCCCTAAACCCTACACCCTAAACCCTAAACTATAAACCCTAAACCCTAAACTCTACTCCCAAAAACCTAAACCATAAACCTGAAACAATAAACCAAGAAACGTAAAACATTAAACCCTAAACCTAAAACCCTAAACTCTAAAAACTAAAACTTAAACCTAAAACCCTAAAACCTAAACCCTAAACCGAAACTCTTAACCCTAATCCGTAACCGCACAAACATAAAACACTAAACAAAAAACCCTAAACCCTAAACCCCAAATTTTGAAACCGAAAACTGAATACCCTAAACTCTAATCCCAAACGCTAATTCCTAAACGGTACTCCCAAAAATCTAAACCGTAAACCCTAAACTATAAACCTAGAAACGTAAAACACTAAACCCTAAACCTAAAATCCTAAACTATAAACCCTAACACTTAAACCCCAAACCCTAAACTCTAAATCTAAATCCTGAATCCAAAGCTATACTCGCAAAAACCTAAAGAGTAAAACCTAAACTATGAACCCAGAAACGTAAAACACTGAATCTTAAACTTGAATCCTAAACTATAAACCCTAAACCTTAAACCCTAAACCCTAACCTCTAAACATTGAACCCAAAACTATACTCCAAAAAACCTAATACATAAACCCTTAACCAAAAACGTAAAATACTAAACCCGAAACATAAAAACCTTATACCTGTTACTCAAACCTAAAACCCTAAAACCTAAAACCTAAACCCTCTTAACCCTAATACTTAACCGCAAAAACAAAAAACACAAAATCTCAAAACTTAATAGCCTAAGCCTTAAACCCCAATCCCTAAACAATAAACCCTAAACCGCAAAACCTAATCCCTAAACCTTAAACACTAAATCCTAAACCCTAAACCTTAAACCCTAAATCCTAAACCTTAAACCTTAAACCCCAAACCCCAAACCCTAAACCCTAAAACCAAAACTGTTAACCCAAAAATGTAAAACAATAAACCCTAAAATTTAAATCCTAAACTCAAAACCCAAAAACGTAGAACACTAAACCCTAAAATCTAAACCCATATCCCTAAACTTTAAACCCTAAAACAAAAAACCTTAAACAAAAAAATATAAAACACTACACCAGAAATCCTAACCCCAAAACCCAAAACCTTAAACCCTAAACTCGAACACAAAACCCAAAACCCAAAACCCGACGCAAAAAACCCAAAACCCCTAACCCTAATCCTAAACCTAAAACCCTAAAATATAAATCTTAAACCCTAAACTTATACACTAAATCATCCTCCCTAAACCCTAAATGATAAACAATGCTCCCCAAACCCTAAACACGAAACCCTGAACTTGAAACCCTTAACTCTAAAACCCTAAACCCTAAACTCTAAACTCTAAACCCTAAACCAAAAACCTAAAACCCTAAGGAAAAAATCCAAAACCTCAAACCCTAATCCCTAAACCCTAAAAATTACTCCCTAAAACATAAATCTTAATACTCTAAATTCTAAACTCCAAACCCAAAATCTAAATACGAAACCCTAAACCTATAACCTAAACCATAAACCCTAAAACCTAAAATACTAAACATTAAACCCTAAACCAGAAACCCGGAAACGTAAAACACCAAACCCTAAAACATAAATCCTAATACACTAAATTCTTAACCCCAAACCCACAAATCTAAACCCAAAACTCTAAACCTAAAACCTAAACCATAAACCCTAAAACCTAAAATACTAAACCATAAACACTAAACGTTAAACCTTAAACTATACTCCCTAAAACTTAAATCCTAAACAAAAATCCATCACCTAAAACCCTAAACTCTATGCCGTACTCCCCCAACCCAAAACCATACTCCCTAAATCCTAAACACCAAGATCTAAACCCTAAATATTTAAACCTAAACCCTAAATCGAAAAATCTAAACTGTAAAGTCTAAACCTTATAACACAAAACACTGAATGCTAGGCCCTAACCCTAAACCATAAAATCTGAACCCTAAACCCTAAACTCTAAACCCATAACCCTAAACATTAAACTGTAAAACCAAAAACCTTAAACAAAAAAATTTAAAACACTAAACCCAAAACCTTAAATGCTAAAACATAATCTCTATCCCAAAACTTAAACCCTAAACCCTAAATCCTAAACCCTAAATCCTAAACCCTAAACCCTAAATCCTAAACCCTAAACCTTAAATCCTAAACCCTAAACACTAAACCTATACCTAAAACTTAAACTCCAAACCAGAAACCCGAAAACATAAAACACCAAACCCTAAATCCCAACCCCTAAACACAAAACTCATAACCCAAAACCCTAAAAACTAAACCATAATATCTAAACCAAACTCGCAAAAAACTAAACCCTAAATTGTTCTCCCCTAGCTCTAAACCAATCTCCCAAAACGTTAAACCTTAAATCCAAAAAATTAATGCTTAAACCTTAAAACCTAAACAGTAAATGTTAAACCCTAAAACCTTAAATACTAAACATAAAACTCTAACCATAGACCTCAAACGTGACATTGTAAAACACTGAGCCCTAAACCCTACACCCTAAACCCTAAACTATAAACCCTAAACCCAAAACTCTAAACCCAAACAATGAACCCTAAACTATACTCCCAAAAACCTAAAGCATAAACCTGAAACAATAAACCAAGAAACGTAAAACATTAAACCCTAAACCTAAAACCCTAAACTTTAAAATCTAAAACTAAAACCTAAAACCCTAAAACCTAAACCCTAAATAAAAACTCTTAACCGTAATCCTTAACCGCAAAAACATAAAACACTAAACAAAAAACCTTAAACCCTAAACCCCAAATTTTGAAACGGAAAACTGAATACCCTAAACTCTAATCCCAAACCCTAATTCCTAAACGATACTCCCGAAAATCTAAATCGTAAACCCTAAACTATAAACCTAGAAACGTAAAGCACTAAACCCTAAACCTAAAACCCTAAACTATAAACCCTAAAACTTAAACCCCAAACCCTAAACTCTAAATCTAAATCCAGAATCCAAAACTATAGTCACAAAAATCTAAAGAGTAAAATCTAAACTATGAACCCAGAAACGTAAAACACTGAATCTTAAACCTAAAATCCTAAACTATAACCTCTAAACCTTAAACCCTAAACCCTAACCTCTAAACATTGAACCTAAAACTATACTCCCAAAAATCTAATACATAAACCCTTAACAAAAAACGTAAAATACTAAACCCGAAACATAGAAACCCTATACTTGTTACTCAAACCTAAAACCCTAAAACCTAAAACCTAAAACCCTAAAACCTAAACCCTCTTAACCCTAATCCTTAACCGCAAAAACATAAAATACTAAACAAAAAACTCTAAACCCTAAGCCCCAAATTTTGAAACCGAAAATTGAAAACCCTGAACACAAAATCTACAAACTTAATAGCCTATGCCTAAAACCCCAATCCCTAAACCCTAAACCCTAAACCCTAAACCCCAAAACCTAATCCCTAAACCTTAAACTCTAAATCCTAAACCCTAAACCCCAAACCTTAAATTTGAAACCCTAAACCTTAAACCCTAAACTCCAAACCCTAAACCCTAAACCCAAAACTGTTAACCCAAAAACGTAAAACAATAAAATTTAAATCTTAAATCCTAAACTCAAAACCCAAAAACCTAGAACACTAAACCCCAAACCCTAAACTCTAAACCCTAAACCATAAACCCTAAATCCTGAACCCTAAATTATACTCCCAAAAACCTAA
This sequence comes from Cardamine chenopodiifolia, assembly GCA_963922655.1. Lineage (NCBI taxonomy): Eukaryota > Viridiplantae > Streptophyta > Magnoliopsida > Brassicales > Brassicaceae > Cardamine > Cardamine chenopodiifolia. Next base: position 6,345,283 of record OZ000486.1, on the reverse strand, counting down.
ACCGTAAACCCTGAACTCTGAACCCAGAAACGAAAAACACTAAACCCTAAGCCTAAAACCCTCAACTCTAAACCCTAAACCCAAAATCCTAAATCCCAAAACCCAAACTCTAAACCTTAAACAAGAAATCCTAAACCCTAAACCCCAAACCCTAAATCCTAAACCTTAAACCCTAAACCCTAACCTCTAAACATTGAACCCAAAACTATACTCCCAAAAATCTAATACATAAACCCTTAACCAAAAACGTAAAATACTAAACCCGAAACATAAAAACCCTATACCTGTTACTCAAACCAAAAACCCTAAAACCTAAAACCTAAAACCCTAAAACCCTAAAACCTAAACCTTCTTAACCCTAATCCTTAACCGCAAAAACATAAAACACTAACCAAAAAACCCTAAACCCTAAGCCCCAAATTTTGAAACCGAAAATTGAAAACCCTAAACTCTAATCCCAAACCCTAATTCCTAAACGGTACTCCCAAAAATCTAAACCGTAAACCCTAAACTATAAACCTATAAACGTAAAACACTAAACCATAAACCTAAAACCTTGAACTATAAACCCTAAAACCCAAAACCCCAAATCCTAAACACTAGACCATACTCCCTAAACCTTGACCCCCACTTCCTAAAACCTAAACCCAAAACGTAAAACAATACTCCCGAAACCCTGAACACAAAATCTCAAAACTTAATTGCCTAAGCCTTAAACCCCAATCCCTAAACAATAAACCCTAAACCCCCAAACCTAAACCCTAAACCTTAAATACGAAATCCTAAACCCTGAACCCTAAACCCTAAATCCTAAACCTTAAACCTTAAACCCCAAACCCCAAACCCTAAACCCTAAAACCAAAACTGTTAACCCAAAAACATAAAACAATAAACCCTAAAACATAAATCCTAATACTCTAAATTCTAAACTCCAAACCCAAAATCTAAATACGAAACCCTAAACCTATAACCTAAACCATAAACCCTAAAACCTAAAATACTAAACCGTAAATACTAAACGTTAAACCCTAAACTCCACTCCCTAAAACTTAAATCCCAAACCAGAAACCCGAAAACATAAATCACAAAACCCTAAAACATAAATCCTAATACACTAAATTCCTAACCCCAAACCCACAAATCTAAACCCAAAACCCTAAACCTAAAACCTAAACCGTAAACCCTAAACCTAAAACCTAAACCATAAACCCTAAAACCTAAACTACTAAACCGTAAACACTAAACGTTAAACCTTAAACTATACTCCCTAAAACTTAAACCCCAAACCAGAAATCCAAAACATAATACACTAAACCCTAAACCCCAACCCATAAACACAAAACCCATAACCTAAAACCCGAAAACCTAAACCCTTAACCCTAAACACAAAACCCTAAACCCTAATACCCAAACTATACTCGCAAAAAACTAACCCCTAAATCGTACTCCCCTAAACCCTAAACCTTTAACTCTAAACTATAAACCCTAAACCCAAATATTTTAAACTAAAATCTTAAAACCAAAAAAGTAAAAGACTAAACCCTAAACAATAAACCTAAACCCTAAACCATAAATCCTAAGACCTAAAAAACTAAACCCTAAACAATAACGTTAAACCATAAACTATACTCCCTCAAACCTAAACCCTAAACCCTAAACACCAAGATCTAAATCCTAAACACCAATATCCAAACCCTAAAATACTTAAACCTAAACCCTAAGCCGAAAACTCTAAACTTTAAACTCTAAACCTTATAAGACAAAACACTGAACGCTAAGCCCTAACCCTAAACCATAAACTCTCAACCCTAAACCCTAAACTCTAAACCCATAACCCTAAACCTTAAACTGTAAAACCAAAAAACCTTAAACAAAAAATTTAAAACACTAAACCCTAAACCTTAGACGCTAAAAAACTTTATCCCAAAACTTAATCCCTATACCCTAAACCCTAAACCCTAAACCCTAAATCCTAAACCCTAAATATTAAATCCTAAAACCTAAACACTAAACCTATACCTAACCCATAAACCCTAAACCTTAATACCTAAACCATACTCCTAAAAACCCTAAACCCTAGTCCGTACTCCCCAGACCAAAAACCCTAACCCCCAAAATATAAACCATAAACCATAAACTAAAGCCTAAATTGTAATCCCCTAACCCTAAACCATACTCCCTAAACACTAAACCCTAAACACCAAGATCTAAACTCTAAATACTTAAACCTAAACCCTAAACCCAAAACTGTAAACCCTAAACCCTAATACCTAATACTTAAGCACTTAACCCTAAACCCTAAACCCTAAATCCTAAACCCTAAACATTAAATCCTACAACCTAAACACTAAACCTATACCTAAAACATAAACGCTAAACCCTAATACCTAAAACATAAACGCTAAACCCTAATACCTAAACCAAACTACTAAAAACCTAAGCCCTAGTCCGTACTCCCCTAACCCTAAACAATACTCCCTAAACCCTAAACCTAAAACCCTAAACCCTAAATCCTAAACCCTAGTCCGTACTCCCCTAACCCTAAGCCATACTCCCCAGACCAAAAACCCCAACCCCCAAAATATAAACCATAAACCATAAACCCAAAAGCCTAAAGCATAAATCCTAAACCAAAATCCATTACCTAAAACCCTAAACACTAAACTATCAACCGTACTCTCCTTGCCCTAAACCATATTCCCCTAAACCCTTAACCCTAAATCCAAAAATATAAACCCTAAACTATAAACTCTAAATCGTATAGCGTAAAAAATGAACCCTAAAACCAAAGCCGTAAACCTTAAACTCTAAACCTTAAACCCTAAACCCTAAACAATAAACAATAAACTCAATACCGTAAAATTAAAAACGTAAAATACTGAACCGTAAACCGTAAACCCTAAAATCTAAACCCATAACCCTTAAACAAAAAGCCTTAACCTAAAAAATGTAAAACACTAAACCAGAAACCCTACACACAAAACCCTAAACCCAAAACCCGAAGCAAAAAACCCAAAACCTCAAACCCTAATCCTAAACCCGAAACCCCAAAATCTAAATCTTAAAACCCTAAACTTATACACTAAATCATAATTCCTAAACCCTAAATGCTAAAAAATACTCCCAAAACCCTAAACATGAAACCCTGGACCTGAAACCCTTAACTCTAAAACCCTAAACCCTAAACTGTAAACCCAAAACCCAAAACAGAAAACTATAAGCAAAAATTCCAAAATCCTAAACCCTAATCCCTAAACCTTCGAACCTAAACACTAAACAATACTTCCTAAAACATAAATCCTAATACCCTAAATTCTAAACCCCAAACCCACAAATCTAAACACAAAACCCTAAATCTAAAACCTAAACAATAAATCCTAAAACCTCAAATACTAAACCGTAAACACTAAAAGTTAAACCCTAAACTATACTCCCTAAAACTTAAACCCCAAACCAAAAATCCAAAAATGTAAAACACTAAAACCTAGACCCCAACCCGTAAACACAAAACCCATAACCTAAAACCCAAAAACGTAAACCCTTAACCCAAAACACTAAACCCTAAACCCTAATACCTAAACCATACTCGCAAAAAACTAACCCCTAAATCATATTCCCATAAACCCTAAACCTTAAACTCTAAACTATAAACCCTAAACCCAAAAATTTAAAACTTAAATCTTAAAACCAAAAATGTAAAAGACTAAACCCTAAACAATAAACCTAAAACCTAAACCATAAACCCTAAGACCTAAAATACTAAACCCTAAACAATAACGTTAAACCATAAACTATACTCCCTCCAACCTAAACCCGAAACCCTAAACACTAAAAGGTAAAAACCTAATTCTATAACCCTAAACCTCAAGTTCCAAACGCTAAACCCTAAACCCAAAATCCTAAACCCTTCATACTAATTCCCAACATTTAAAAGCCTAAGCCTTAAACCTAAAACCTTAAACTATAATCCATAAACCCTAAACCCAAAACTCCAACCCTAAATTCAAAACCCAAGACTCTAAACCCAAAGCCTTGAAACATAAATTCTAAACCCTTAACCCTAAACTCTAATTCTTGAAACTTAAACCACTAACCCTAAACTCTAAAACAAAAAATACGAAATGAAAAACTCGAAACCCCGAATCTTAAACACTAAACCATATTCCCTAAACCATACTCCCTAAACCTTAACCCGCACTTCCTAAAACCTTAACCCAAAACGCAAAACAATATTCTTGAAACCCTAAACACAAAATCTACAAACTTAATAGCCTATGCCTAAAACCCCAATCCCTAAACAATAAACCCTAAACCCCAAAACCTAAACCCTAAAACTTAAACTCTAAATCCTAAAACCTAAACCCCAAACCTTAAATCCTAAACCCTAAACCTTAAACCCTAAACTCCAAACCCTAAACCCTAAACCCAAAACTATTAACCCAAAAACGTAAAACAATAAAATTTAAACCTTAAATCCTAAACTCAAAACCCAGAAACGTTGAAAACTAAACCCCAAACCCTAAACTCTAAACCCTAAACCGTAAACCCTAAATCCTGAACCCTAAATTATACTCCCAAAAACCTAAACCGTAAACTCTGAACTATGAACCCAGAAACAAAAAACCCTAAACCCTAAGCCTAAAACCCTCAACTCTAAACCCTAAACCCAAAATCTTAAATCCCAAAACCTAAACTCTAAACCTTAAACAAGAAATCCTAAACCCTAAACCCCAAACTCTAAATCCTAAACCTTAAACTATTAACTCTAAACCTTATAACGTAAAAAATGAACCCTAAAACCTAAGCCGTAAACCTTAAACTCTAAACCTTAAATTGTAAACCCTAAACCTTAAACAATAAACTCAATACCGTAAAACTAAAAATGTAAAATACTAAACCGTAAATCGTAAACCCTAAAATCTAAACCCATAACCCTAAAACAAAAAGCCTTAAACCAAAAAATGTAAAGCACTAAACCAGAAACCCTAAACCCTAAACTCAGACACTAAACCCCAAAACCCAAAACACAAAACCCTAAACCCTAAACTCAGACACAAAACCCAAAACCCAAAACCCAAAACTAGAAGCAAAAAACCCAAAACCTCTAACCCTAATCCTAAACCCGAAACCCTAAAATCTAAATCTTAAAACAATAAACTTATACACTAAATCATACTCCCTAAACCTTAAATGCTAAACAATACTCCCCAAACCCTAAACACGAAACCCTTAACCTGAAACCCTTAACTCTAAAACCCTAAACTGTAAACCCAAAACCCAAAACCCAAAACCCTAACCAAAAATTTCAAAACCCTAAACCCTAATCCCTAAACCCTAAACCCTAATCCCTAAACCCTAAACCCAAATCCCTAAACCCTAAACCTTCAAACCTAAACACTAAACAATACTTCCTAAAACATAAATCCTAATACCCTAAATTCTAAACCCCAAACCCACAAATCTCAACACAAAACCCTAAACCTAAATCCTAAACCGTAAACACTAAATGTTAAACCCTAAACTATACTCCCTAAAACTTAAACCCCAAACAAAAAATCCAAAAACATAAAACACTAAACCCTAACCCCAACCCCTAAACACAAAACCCATAACCTTAAACCCAAAAATCTAAACCCTAAACCCTAAACAATAAACAATAAATTCAATACCGTAAAATTAAAAACGTAAAATACTGAACCGTAAACCGTAAACCCTAAAATCTAAACCCATAACCCTTAAACAAAAAGCCTTAACCTAAAAAACGTAAAACACTAAACCAGAAACCCTACACACAAAACCCTAAACCCAAAACCCGAAGCAAAAAACCCAAAACCTCAAACCCTAATCCTAAACCCGAAACCCCAAAATCTAAATCTTAAAACCCTAAACTTATACACTAAATCATAATTCCTAAACCCTAAATGCTAAAAAATACTCCCAAAACCCTAAACATGAAACCCTGGTCCTGAAACCCTTAACTCTAAAACCCTAAACCCTAAACTGTAAACCCAAAACCCAAAACAGAAAACTATAAGCAAAAATTCCAAAATCCTAAACCCTAATCCCTAAACCTTCGAACCTAAACACTAAACAATACTTCCTAAAACATAAATCCTAATACCCTAAATTCTAAACCCCAAACCCACAAATCTAAACACAAAACCCTAAATCTAAAACCTAAACAATAAATCCTAAAACCTCAAATACTAAACCGTAAACACTAAAAGTTAAACCCTAAACTATACTCCCTAAAACTTAAACCCTAAACCAAAAATCCAAAAATGTAAAACACTAAATCCTAGACCCCAACCCGTAAACACAAAACCCATAACCTAAAACCCAAAAACGTAAACCCTTAACCCAAAACACTAAACCCTAAACCCTAATACCTAAACCATACTCGCAAAAAACTAACCCCTAAATCATATTCCCATAAACCCTAAACCTTAAACTCTAAACTATAAACCCTAAACCCAAAAATTTAAAATTTAAATCTTAAAACCAAAAATGTAAAAGACTAAACCCTAAACAATAAACCTAAAACCTAAACCATAAACCCTAAGACCTAAAATACTAAACCCTAAACAATAACGTTAAACCATAAACTATACTCCCTCCAACCTAAACCCGAAACCCTAAACACTAAAAGGTAAAAACCTAATTCTATAACCCTAAACCTCAAGTTCCAAACGCTAAACCCTAAACCCAAAATCCTAAACCCTTCATACTAATTCCCAACATTTAAAAGCCTAAGCCTTAAACCTAAAACCTTAAACTATAATCCATAAACCCTAAACCCAAAACTCCAACCCTAAATTCAAAACCCAAGACTCTAAACCCAAAGCCTTAAAACGTAAATTCTAAACCCTTAACCCTAAACTCTAATTCTTGAAACTTAAACCCCTAACCCTAAACTCTAAAACAAAAAATACGAAATGAAAAACTCGAAACCCCGAATCTTAAACACTAAACCATATTCCCTAAACCATACTCCCTAAACCTTAACCCGCACTTCCTAAAACCTAAACCCAAAACGCAAAACAATATTCTTGAAACCCTAAACACAAAATCTACAAACTTAATAGCCTATGCCTAAAACCCCAATCCCTAAACAATAAACCCTAAACCCCAAAACCTAAACCCTAAACCTTAAACTCTAAATCCTAAAACCTAAACCCCAAACCTTAAATCCTAAACCCTAAACCTTAAACCCTAAACTCCAAACCCTAAACCCTAAACCCAAAACTATTAACCCAAAAACGTAAAACAATAAAATTTAAACCTTAAATCCTAAACTCAAAACCCAGAAACGTTGAACACTAAACCCCAAACCCTAAACTCTAAACCCTAAACCGTAAACCCTAAATCCTGAACCCTAAATTATACTCCCAAAAACCTAAACCGTAAACCCTGAACTATGAACCCAGAAACAAAAAACCCTAAACCCTAAGCCTAAAACCCTCAACTCTAAACCCTAAACCCAAAATCCTAAATCCCAAAACCTAAACTCTAAACCTTAAACAAGAAATCCTAAACCCTAAACCCCAAACGCTAAATCCTAAACCTTAAACTATAAACTCTAAACCTTATAACGTAAAAAATAAACCCTAAAACCTAAGCCGTAAACATTAAACTCTAAACCTTAAATTGTAAACCCTAAACCTTAAACAATAAACTCAATACCGTAAAACTAAAAATGTAAAATACTAAACCGTAAACCGTAAACCCTAAAATCTAAACCCATAACCCTAAAACAAAAAGCCTTAAACCAAAAAACGTAAAGCACTAAACCAGAAACCCTAAACCCTAAACTCAGACACTAAACCCAAAACCCAAAACACAAAACCCTAAACCCTAAACTCAGACACAAAACCCAAAACCCAAAACCCAAAACCCGAAGCAAAAAACCCAAAACCTCTAACCCTAATCCTAAACCCGAAACCCTAAAATCTAAATCTTAAAACAATAAACTTATACACTAAATCATACTCCCTAAACCTTAAATGCTAAACAATACTCCCCAAACCCTAAACACGAAACCCTTAACCTGAAACCCTTAACTCTAAAACCCTAAACTGTAAACCCAAAACCCAAAACCCAAAACCCTAACCAAAAATTTCAAAACCCTAAACCCTAATCCCTAAACCCTAAACCCTAATCCCTAAACCCTAAACCCTCAAACCTAAACACTAAACAATACTTCCTAAAACATAAATCCTAATACCCTAAATTCTAAACCCCAAACCCACAAATCTCAACACAAAACCCTAAACCTAAATCCTAAACCGTAAACACTAAATGTTAAACCCTAAACTATACTCCCTAAAACTTAAACCCCAAACAAAAAATCCAAAAACATAAAACACTAAACCCTAACCCCAACCCCTAAACACAAAACCCATCACCTTAAACCCAAAAATCTAAACCCTAAACCCTAAACAATAAACAATAAACTCAATACCGTAAAATTAAAAACGTAAAATACTGAACCGTAAACCGTAAACCCTAAAATCTAAACCCATAACCCTTAAACAAAAAGCCTTAACCTAAAAAACGTAAAACACTAAACCAGAAACCCTACACACAAAACCCTAAACCCAAAACCCGAAGCAAAAAACCCAAAACCTCAAACCCTAATCCTAAACCCGAAACCCCAAAATCTAAATCTTGAAACCCTAAACTTATACACTAAATCATAATTCCTAAACCCTAAATGCTAAAAAATACTCCCAAAATCCTAAACATGAAACCCTGGTCCTGAAACCCTTAACTCTAAAACCCTAAACCCTAAACTGTAAACCCAAAACCCAAAACAGAAAACTATAAGCAAAAATTCCAAAATCCTAAACCCTAATCCCTAAACCTTCGAACCTAAACACTAAACAATACTTCCTAAAACATAAATCCTAATACCCTAAATTCTAAACCCGAAACCCACAAATCTAAACACAAAACCCTAAATCTAAAACCTAAACAATAAATCCTAAAACCTCAAATACTAAACCGTAAACACTAAAAGTTAAACCCTAAACTATACTCCCTAAAACTTAAACCCCAAACCAAAAATCCAAAAATGTAAAACACTAAAACCTAGACCCCAACCCGTAAACACAAAACCCATAACCTAAAACCCAAAAACGTAAATCCTTAACCCAAAACACTAAACCCTAAACCCTAATACCTAAACCATACTCGCAAAAAACTAACCCCTAAATCATATTCCCATAAACCCTAAACCTTAAACTCTAAACTATAAACCCTAAACCCAAAAATTTAAAACTTAAATCTTAAAACCAAAAATGTAAAAGACTAAACCCTAAACAATAAACCTAAAACCTAAACCATAAACCCTAAGACCTAAAATACTAAACCCTAAACAATAATGTTAAACCATAAACTATACTCCCTCCAACCTAAACCCGAAACCCTAAACACTAAAAGGTAAAAACCTAATTCTATAACCCTAAACCTCAAGTTCCAAACGCTAAACCCTAAACCCAAAATCCTAAACCCTTCATACTAATTCCCAACATTTAAAAGCCTAAGCCTTAAACCTAAAACCTTAAACTATAATCCATAAACCCTAAACCCAAAACTCCAACCCTAAATTCAAAACCCAAGACTCTAAACCCAAAGCCTTAAAACATAAATTCTAAACCCTTAACCCTAAACTCTAATTCTTGAAACTTAAACCCCTAACCCTAAACTCTAAAACAAAAAATACGAAATGAAAAACTCGAAACCCCGAATCTTAAACACTAAACCATATTCCCTAAACCATACTCCCTAAACCTTAACCCGCACTTCCTAAAACCTAAACCCAAAACGCAAAACAATATTCTTGAAACCCTAAACCTAAAACCTAAACCATAAACCCTAAAACCTAAACTACTAAACCGTAAACACTAAACGTTAAACCTTAAACTATACTCCCTAAAACTTAAACCCCAAACCAGAAATCCAAAACATAATACACTAAGCCCTAAACCCCAACCCATAAACACAAAACCCATAACCTAAAACCCGAAAACCTTAACCCTTAACCCTAAACACAAAACCCTAAACCCTAATACCCAAACTATACTCGCAAAAAACTAACCCCTAAATCGTACTCCCCTAAACCCTAAACCTTTAACTCTAAACTATAAACCCTAAACCCAAATATTTTAAACTAAAATCTTAAAACCAAAAAAGTAAAAGACTAAACCCTAAACAATAAACCTAAACCCTAAACCATAAATCCTAAGACCTAAAAAACTAAACCCTAAACAATAACGTTAAACCATAAACTATACTCCCTCAAACCTAAACCCTAAACCCTAAACACCAAGATCTAAATCCTAAACACCAATATCCAAACCCTAAAATACTTAAACCTAAACCCTAAGCCGAAAACTCTAAACTTTAAACTCTAAACCTTATAAGACAAAACACTGAACGCTAAGCCCTAACCCTAAACCATAAACTCTCAACCCTAAACCCTAAACTCTAAACCCATAACCCTAAACCTTAAACTGTAAAACCAAAAAACCTTAAACAAAAAATTTAAAACACTAAACCCTAAACCTTAGACGCTAAAAAACTTTATCCCAAAACTTAATCCCTATACCCTAAACCCTAAACCCTAAACCCTAAATCCTAAACCCTAAATATTAAATCCTAAAACCTAAACACTAAACCTATACCTAACCCATAAACCCTAAACCTTAATACCTAAACCATACTCCTAAAAACCCTAAACCCTAGTCCGTACTCCCCAGACCAAAAACCCTAACCCCCAAAATATAAACCATAAACCATAAACTAAAGCCTAAATTGTAATCCCCTAACCCTAAACCATACTCCCTAAACACTAAACCCTAAACACCAAGATCTAAACTCTAAATACTTAAACCTAAACCCTAAACCCAAAACTGTAAACCCTAAACCCTAATACCTAATACTTAAGCACTAAACCCTAAACCCTAAACCCTAAATCCTAAACCCTAAACATTAAATCCTACAACCTAAACACTAAACCTATACCTAAAACATAAACGCTAAACCCTAATACCTAAAACATAAACGCTAAACCCTAATACCTAAACCAAACTACTAAAAACCTAAGCCCTAGTCCGTACTCCCCTAACCCTAAACAATACTCCCTAAACCCTAAACCTAAAACCCTAAACCCTAAATCCTAAACCCTAGTCCGTACTCCCCTAACCCTAAGCCATACTCCCCAGACCAAAAACCCCAACCCCCAAAATATAAACCATAAACCATAAACCCAAAAGCCTAAAGCATAAATCCTAAACCAAAATCCATTACCTAAAACCCTAAACACTAAACTATCAACCGTACTCTCCTTGCCCTAAACCATATTCCCCTAAACCCTTAACCCTAAATCCCAAAATATAAACCCTAAACTATAAACTCTAAATCGTATAGCGTAAAAAATGAACCCTAAAACCAAAGCCGTAAACCTTAAACTCTAAACCTTAAACCCTAAACCCTAAACAATAAACAATAAACTCAATACCGTAAAATTAAAAACGTAAAATACTGAACCGTAAACCGTAAACCCTAAAATCTAAACCCATAACCCTTAAACAAAAAGCCTTAACCAAAAAATGTAAAACACTAAACCAGAAACCCTACACACAAAACCCTAAACCCAAAACCCGAAGCAAAAAACCCAAAACCTCAAACCCTAATCCTAAACCCGAAACCCCAAAATCTAAATCTTAAAACCCTAAACTTATACACTAAATCATAATTCCTAAACCCTAAATGCTAAAAAATACTCCCAAAACCCTAAACATGAAACCCTGGACCTGAAACCCTTAACTCTAAAACCCTAAACCCTAAACTGTAAACCCAAAACCCAAAACAGAAAACTATAAGCAAAAATTCCAAAATCCTAAACCCTAATCCCTAAACCTTCGAACCTAAACACTAAACAATACTTCCTAAAACATAAATCCTAATACCCTAAATTCTAAACCCCAAACCCACAAATCTAAACACAAAACCCTAAATCTAAAACCTAAACAATAAATCCTAAAACCTCAAATACTAAACCGTAAACACTAAAAGTTAAACCCTAAACTATACTCCCTAAAACTTAAACCCCAAACCAAAAATCCAAAAATGTAAAACACTAAAACCTAGACCCCAACCCGTAAACACAAAACCCATAACCTAAAACCCAAAAACGTAAACCCTTAACCCAAAACACTAAACCCTAAACCCTAATACCTAAACCATACTCGCAAAAAACTAACCCCTAAATCATATTCCCATAAACCCTAAACCTTAAACTCTAAACTATAAACCCTAAACCCAAAAATTTAAAACTTAAATCTTAAAACCAAAAATGTAAAAGACTAAACCCTAAACAATAAACCTAAAACCTAAACCATAAACCCTAAGACCTAAAATACTAAACCCTAAACAATAACGTTAAACCATAAACTATACTCCCTCCAACCTAAACCCGAAACCCTAAACACTAAAAGGTAAAAACCTAATTCTATAACCCTAAACCTCAAGTTCCAAACGCTAAACCCTAAACCCAAAATCCTAAACCCTTCATACTAATTCCCAACATTTAAAAGCCTAAGCCTTAAACCTAAAACCTTAAACTATAATCCATAAACCCTAAACCCAAAACTCCAACCCTAAATTCAAAACCCAAGACTCTAAACCCAAAGCCTTAAAACATAAATTCTAAACCCTTAACCCTAAACTCTAATTCTTGAAACTTAAACCACTAACCCTAAACTCTAAAACAAAAAATACGAAATGAAAAACTCGAAACCCCGAATCTTAAACACTAAACCATATTCCCTAAACCATACTCCCTAAACCTTAACCCGCACTTCCTAAAACCTTAACCCAAAACGCAAAACAATATTCTTGAAACCCTAAACACAAAATCTACAAACTTAATAGCCTATGCCTAAAACCCCAAAACCTAAACCCTAAACCTTAAACTCTAAATCCTAAAACCTAAACCCCAAACCTTAAATCCTAAACCCTAAACCTTAAACCCTAAACTCCAAACCCTAAACCCTAAACCCAAAACTATTAACCCAAAAACGTAAAACAATAAAATTTAAACCTTAAATCCTAAACTCAAAACCCAGAAACGTTGAACACTAAACCCCAAACCCTAAACTCTAAACCCTAAACCGTAAACCCTAAATCCTGAACCCTAAATTATACTCCCAAAAACCTAAACCGTAAACCCTGAACTATGAACCCAGAAACAAAAAACCCTAAACCCTAAGCCTAAAACCCTCAACTCTAAACCCTAAACCCAAAATCCTAAATCCCAAAACCTAAACTCTAAACCTTAAACAAGAAATCCTAAACCCTAAACCCCAAACTCTAAATCCTAAACCATAAACTATTAACTCTAAACCTTATAACGTAAAAAATGAACCCTAAAACCTAAGCCGTAAACCTTAAACTCTAAACCTTAAATTGTAAACCCTAAACCTTAAACAATAAACTCAATACCATAAAACTAAAAATGTAAAATACTAAACCGTAAACCGTAAACCCTAAAATCTAAACCCATAACCCTAAAACAAAAAGCCTTAAACCAAAAAACGTAAAGCACTAAACCAGAAACCCTAAACCCTAAACTCAGACACTAAACCCCAAAACCCAAAACACAAAACCCTAAACCCTAAACTCAGACACAAAACCCAAAACCCAAAACCCAAAACCCAAAACTCGAAGCAAAAAACCCAAAACCTCTAACCCTAATCCTAAACCCGAAACCCTAAAATCTAAATCTTAAAACAATAAACTTATACACTAAATCATACTCCCTAAACCTTAAATGCTAAACAATACTCCCCAAACCCTAAACACGAAACCCTTAACCTGAAACCCTTAACTCTAAAACCCTAAACTGTAAACCCAAAACCCAAAACCCAAAACCCTAACCAAAAATTTCAAAACCCTAAACCCTAATCCCTAAACCCTAAACCCTAATCCCTAAACCCTAAACCCTAATCCCTAAACCCTAAACCTTCAAACCTAAACACTAAACAATACTTCCTAAAACATAAATCCTAATACCCTAAATTCTAAACCCCAAACCCACAAATTTCAACACAAAACCCTAAACCTAAATCCTAAACCGTAAACACTAAATGTTAAACCCTAAACTATACTCCCTAAAACTTAAACCCCAAACAAAAAATCCAAAAACATAAAACACTAAACCCTAACCCCAACCCCTAAACACAAAACCCATAACCTTAAACCCAAAAATCTAAACCCTAAACCCTAAACAATAAACAATAAATTCAATACCGTAAAATTAAAAACGTAAAATACTGAACCGTAAACCGTAAACCCTAAAATCTAAACCCATAACCCTTAAACAAAAAGCCTTAACCTAAAAAACGTAAAACACTAAACCAGAAACCCTACACACAAAACCCTAAACCCAAAACCCGAAGCAAAAAACCCAAAACCTCAAACCCTAATCCTAAACCCGAAACCCCAAAATCTAAATCTTAAAACCCTAAACTTATACACTAAATCATAATTCCTAAACCCTAAATGCTAAAAAATACTCCCAAAACCCTAAACATGAAACCCTGGTCCTGAAACCCTTAACTCTAAAACCCTAAACCCTAAACTGTAAACCCAAAACCCAAAACAGAAAACTATAAGCAAAAATTCCAAAATCCTAAACCCTAATCCCTAAACCTTCGAACCTAAACACTAAACAATACTTCCTAAAACATAAATCCTAATACCCTAAATTCTAAACCCCAAACCCACAAATCTAAACACAAAACCCTAAATCTAAAACCTAAACAATAAATCCTAAAACCTCAAATACTAAACCGTAAACACTAAAAGTTAAACCCTAAACTATACTCCCTAAAACTTAAACCCCAAACCAAAAATCCAAAAATGTAAAACACTAAAACCTAGACCCCAACCCGTAAACACAAAACCCATAACCTAAAACCCAAAAACGTAAACCCTTAACCCAAAACACTAAACCCTAAACCCTAATACCTAAACCATACTCGCAAAAAACTAACCCCTAAATCATATTCCCATAAACCCTAAACCTTAAACTCTAAACTATAAACCCTAAACCCAAAAATTTAAAACTTAAATCTTAAAACCAAAAATGTAAAAGACTAAACCCTAAACAATAAACCTAAAACCTAAACCATAAACCCTAAGACCTAAAATACTAAACCCTAAACAATAACGTTAAACCATAAACTATACTCCATCCAACCTAAACCCGAAACCCTAAACACTAAAAGGTAAAAACCTAATTCTATAACCCTAAACCTCAAGTTCCAAACGCTAAACCCTAAACCCAAAATCCTAAACCCTTCATACAAATTCCCAACATTTAAAAGCCTAAGCCTTAAACCTAAAACCTTAAACTATAATCCATAAACCCTAAACCCAAAACTCCAACCCTTAATTCAAAACCCAAGACTCTAAACATAAAGCCTTAAAACGTAAATTCTAAACCCTTAACCCTAAACTCTAATTCTTGAAACTTAAACCCCTAACCCTAAACTCTAAAACAAAAAATACGAAATGAAAAACTCGAAACCCCGAATCTTAAACACTAAACCATATTCCCTAAACCATACTCCCTAAACCTTAACCCGCACTTCCTAAAACCTAAACCCAAAACGCAAAACAATATTCTTGAAACCCTAAACACAAAATCTACAAACTTAATAGCCTATGCCTAAAACCCCAATCCCTAAACAATAAACCCTAAACCCCAAAACCTAAACCCTAAACCTTAAACTCTAAATCCTAAAACCTAAACCCCAAACCTTAAATCCTAAACCCTAAACCTTAAACCCTAAACTCCAAACCCTAAACCCTAAACCCAAAACTATTAACCCAAAAACGTAAAACAATAAAATTTAAACCTTAAATCCTAAACTCAAAACCCAGAAACGTTGAACACTAAACCCCAAACCCTAAACTCTAAACCCTAAACCGTAAACCCTAAATCCTGAACCCTAAATTATACTCCCAAAAACCTAAACTGTAAACCCTGAACTATGAACCCAGAAACAAAAAACCCTAAACCCTAAGCCTAAAACCCTCAACTCTAAACCCTAAACCCAAAATCCTAAATCCCAAAACCTAAACTCTAAACCTTAAACAAGAAATCCTAAACCCTAAACCCCAAACGCTAAATCCTAAACCTTAAACTATAAACTCTAAACCTTATAACGTAAAAAATGAACCCTAAAACCTAAGCCGTAAACCTTAAACTCTAAACCTTAAATTGTAAACCCTAAACCTTAAACAATAAACTCAATACCGTAAAACTAAAAATGTAAAATACTAAACCGTAAACCGTAAACCCTAAAATCTAAACCCATAACCCTAAAACAAAAAGCCTTAAACCAAAAAACATAAAGCACTAAACCAGAAACCCTAAACCCTAAACTCAGACACTAAACCCAAAACCCAAAACACAAAACCCTAAACCCTAAACTCAGACACAAAACCCAAAACCCAAAACCCAAAACCTGAAGCAAAAAACCCAAAACCTCTAACCCTAATCCTAAACCCGAAACCCTAAAATCTAAATCTTAAAACAATAAACTTATACACTAAATCATACTCCCTAAACCTTAAATGCTAAACAATACTCCCCAAACCCTAAACACGAAACCCTTAACCTGAAACCCTTAACTCTAAAACCCTAAACTGTAAACCCAAAACCCAAAACCCAAAACCCTAACCAAAAATTTCAAAACCCTAAACCCTAATCCCTAAACCCTAAACCCTAATCCCTAAACCCTAAACCCTCAAACCTAAACACTAAACAATACTTCCTAAAACATAAATCCTAATACCCTAAATTCTAAACCCCAAACCCACAAATCTCAACACAAAACCCTAAACCTAAATCCTAAACCGTAAACACTAAATGTTAAACCCTAAACTATACTCCCTAAAACTTAAACCCCAAACAAAAAATCCAAAAACATAAAACACTAAACCCTAACCCCAACCCCTAAACACAAAACCCATAACCTTAAACCCAAAAATCTAAACCCTAAACCCTAAACAATAAACAATAAACTCAATACCGTAAAATTAAAAACGTAAAATACTGAACCGTAAACCGTAAACCCTAAAATCTAAACCCATAACCCTTAAACAAAAAGCCTTAACCTAAAAAACGTAAAACACTAAACCAGAAACCCTACACACAAAACCCTAAACCCAAAACCCGAAGCAAAAAACCCAAAACCTCAAACCCTAATCCTAAACCCGAAACCCCAAATTCTAAATCTTAAAACCCTAAACTTATACACTAAATCATAATTCCTAAACCCTAAATGCTAAAAAATACTCCCAAAATCCTAAACATGAAACCCTGGTCCTGAAACCCTTAACTCTAAAACCCTAAACCCTAAACTGTAAACCCAAAACCCAAAACAGAAAACTATAAGCAAAAATTCCAAAATCCTAAACCCTAATCCCTAAACCTTCGAACCTAAACACTAAACAATACTTCCTAAAACATAAATCCTAATACCCTAAATTCTAAACCCGAAACCCACAAATCTAAACACAAAACCCTAAATCTAAAACCTAAACAATAAATCCTAAAATCTCAAATACTAAACCGTAAACACTAAAAGTTAAACCCTAAACTATACTCCCTAAAACTTAAACCCCAAACCAAAAATCCAAAAATGTAAAACACTAAAACCTAGACCCCAACCCGTAAACACAAAACCCATAACCTAAAACCCAAAAACCTAAACCCTTAACCCAAAACACTAAACCCTAAACCCTAATACCAAAACCATACTCGCAAAAAACTAACCCCTAAATCATATTCCCATAAACCCTAAACCTTAAACTCTAAACTATAAACCCTAAACCCAAAAATTTAAAACTTAAATCTTAAAACCAAAAATGTAAAAGACTAAACCCTAAACAATAAACCTAAAACCTAAACCATAAACCCTAAGACCTAAAATACTAAACCCTAAACAATAATGGTAAACCATAAACTATACTCCCTCCAACCTAAACCCGAAACCCTAAACACTAAAAGGTAAAAACCTAATTCTATAACCCTAAACCTCAAGTTCCAAACGCTAAACCCTAAACCCAAAATCCTAAACCCTTCATACTAATTCCCAACATTTAAAAGCCTAAGCCTTAAACCTAAAACCTTAAACTATAATCCATAAACCCTAAACCCAAAACTCCAACCCTAAATTCAAAACCCAAGACTCTAAACCCAAAGCCTTAAAACATAAATTCTAAACCCTTAACCCTAAACTCTAATTCTTGAAACTTAAACCCCTAACCCTAAACTCTAAAACAAAAAATACGAAATGAAAAACTCGAAACCCCGAATCTTAAACACTAAACCATATTCCCTAAACCATACTCCCTAAACCTTAACCCGCACTTCCTAAAACCTAAACCCAAAACGCAAAACAATATTCTTGAAACCCTAAACACAAAATCTACAAACTTAATAGCCTATGCCTAAAACCCCAAACCCTAAACAATAAACCCTAAACCCCAAAACCTAAACCCTAAACCTTAAACTCTAAATCCTAAAACCTATACCCCAAACCTTAAATCCTAAACCCTAAACCTTAAACCCTAAACTCCAAACCCTAAACCCTAAACCCAAAACTATTAACCCAAAAACGTAAAACAATAAAATTTAAACCTTAAATCCTAAACTCAAAACCCAGAAACGTTGAACACTAAACCCCAAACCCTAAACTCTAAACCCTAAACCGTAAACCCTAAATCCTGAACCCTAAATTATACTCCCAAAAACCTAAACCGTAAACCCTGAACTATGAACCCAGAAACAAAAAACCCTAAACCCTAAGCCTAAAACCCTCAACTCTAAACCCTAAACCCAAAATCCTAAATCCCAAAACCTAAACTCTAAACCTTAAACAAGAAATCCTAAACCCTAAACCCCAAACGCTAAATCCTAAACCTTAAACTATAAACTCTAAACCTTATAACGTAAAAAATGAACCCTAAAACCTAAGCCGTAAACCTTAAACTCTAAACCTTAAATTGTAAACCCTAAACCTTAAACAATAAACTCAATACCGTAAAACTAAAAATGTAAAATACTAAACCGTAAACCGTAAACCCTAAAATCTAAACCCATAACCCTAAAACAAAAAGCCTTAAACCAAAAAACATAAAGCACTAAACCAGAAACCCTAAACCCTAAACTCAGACACTAAACCCAAAACCCAAAACACAAAACCCTAAACCCTAAACTCAGACACAAAACCCAAAACCCAAAACCCAAAACCCGAAGCAAAAAACCCAAAACCTCTAACCCTAATCCTAAACCCGAAACCCTAAAATCTAAATCTTAAAACAATAAACTTATACACTAAATCATACTCCCTAAACCTTAAATGCTAAACAATACTCCCCAAACCCTAAACACGAAACCCTTAACCTGAAACCCTTAACTCTAAAACCCTAAACTGTAAACCCAAAACCCAAAACCCAAAACCCTAACCAAAAATTTCAAAACCCTAAACCCTAATCCCTAAACCCTAAACCCTAATCCCTAAACCCTAAACCCTCAAACCTAAACACTAAACAATACTTCCTAAAACATAAATCCTAATACCCTAAATTCTAAACCCCAAACCCACAAATCTCAACACAAAACCCTAAACCTAAATCCTAAACCGTAAACACTAAATGTTAAACCCTAAACTATACTCCCTAAAACTTAAACCCCAAACAAAAAATCCAAAAACATAAAACACTAAACCCTAACCCCAACCCCTAAACACAAAACCCATAACCTTAAACCCAAAAATCTAAACCCTTAACCCTAAACATTAAACCCTAAACCCTAATACCTAAACTATACTCGCAAAAAACTAACCCCTACACCGTACTCCCCAAAATCCTAAACCTTAAACTCTAAACTATAAACCCTAAACCCAAAAAATTTAAAACTTAAATCTTAAAACCAAAAATGTAAAAAACTAAACCCTAAAAAATAAACCTAAAACCTAAACCATAAACCCTAAGACCTAAAATACTAAACCCTAAACAATAACGTTAAACCATAAACTACACTCCCTCAAACCTAAACCCAAAACCCTAAACCCTAAAAGGTAAAAAATTAATCCTAAAACTCTAAACCTTAAGTTCCAAACGCTAAACCCTAAACCCCAAATCCTAAGATTAAAAGCCTAAGACTTAAACCATAAACCCTAAACTATAATCCATAAACCCTAAACCCAAAACTCCAACCCTAAATTCAAAACCCAAGACTCTAAACCCAAAGCCCTAAAACCTAAATTCTAAACCCTTAACCCTAAACCCTAATCCTTGAAACCTAAACCCCCAACCCTTAATTCTAAAACAAAAAATACAAAACGGAAAAATTGAAACCCCAATTCCTAAACACTAAACCATATTCCCTAGACCATACTCCCTAAACCTTAACCCCCACTTCCTATAACCTAAACCCAAAACGCAAAGCAATACTCCCGAAACCCTGAAAACAAAATCTTATAACTTAATAGCCAAAGCCTTAAACCCTAATCCCTAAACAATAAACCCAAAACCCCAAAACCTAAACCGTAAACCTTAAACTCCAAATCCTAAACCCTAAACCCAGAACCCAAAATCCTAAACCCTAAACCTTAAACCCCAAACTCCAAACCCTAAACTCTAAACCCTAAACCCAAAACTGTTAACCCAAAAACGTAAAACAATAAACCTTAAACCTTAAATCCTAAACTCAAAACCCAAAAACGTAGAACACTAAACCCTAAACCCTCAACTCTAAACCCAAAAATCTAAACCCATAACCCTAAAATTTAAACCCTAAAACAAAAAACCTTAAAAAAAATATATAAAACACTACACCAGAAATCCTAAACCCAAAACCCCTAAACGCTAAACTCTAACACAAAACCCAAAACCCAAAACTCGAAGCAAAAAAACCCAAAACCCCTAACACTAATCCTAAACCCAAAACCCTAAAATATAAATCTTAAACCCTAAACTTATACACTTAATCATCCTCCCTAAACCCTAAATGATAAACAATGCTCCCCAAACCCTAAACACGAAACCCTGAACCTGAAACCCTTAACTCTTAAACCCTAAACCCTAAGCAAAAAATATAAAACCTTAAACCATAATCCCTAAACCCTAAACCCTAAACCCTAAACAATACTCCCTAAAACATATATCCTAATACCCTAAATTCTAAACTCCAAACCCAAAAATCTAAATACGAAACCCTAAACCTATAACCTAAACCATAAATCCTAAAACCTAATATTAAACCGTAAATACTAAATGTTAAACCCTAAACTCTACTCCCTAAAACTTAAACCCCAAACAAGAAATCCAAAAATGTAAAACACAAAACCTAAACCCCAACCCCTAAACACAAAACCCATAAACCAAAACCCTAAACCCTTAACCCTAAAAACTAAACTGTTATACATAAACCAAACTCGCAAAAAACTAAACTTTAAATTGTACTCCCCTAGCCCTAAATCTGATGCTTAAACCTTAAAACCTAAACACTAAAAGTTAAACCTTAAATCCTTAAATACTAAACATAAAACTCTAACCATAAACCTCAAACCTTACATTGTAAAACACTGAGCCCTTAACCCTACACCTTAAACCAAAAACTATAAACCCTAAACCCTAACTCTAAACCCGAACCCTAAACCCTAAACTATACTCCCAAAAACCTAAACCATAAACCTGAAACTATAAACCAATAAACGTAAAACACTAAACCCTAAACCTAAAATCCTAAACTCTAAAAACTAAAACTTAATCTTGAAACCCTAAAACCTAAACCCTAATCCAAAACTCTTAACCTTAATCCTTAACCGCAAAAACATAAAAAACTAAACAAAAAACCCTAATCCCTAAACCCCAGATTTTGAAACCAAAAACTGAAAACCCTAAACTCTAATCCCAAACCCTAATTCCTAAACGGTACTCCAAAAAATCTAAACCGTAAACCCTAAACTATAAACCTAGAAACGTAAAACACTAAACCCTAAACCTAAAACTCTAAACTATAAACCCTAAAACTTAAACCCCAAACCCTAAACTTTAAATCTTAATCCTGAATCCGAAGCTATACTCCCAAAAACCTAAACAATAAAACCTAAACTATGAACCCAGAAACGTAAAACACAGAACATTGAACCCTAAACCCTAAACCCTAAACCCTAAACCCTAAACCTTAAACCCTAAACCCTAAACCTTAAACTCTAAACATTGAACCCAAAACTATACTCCCAAAAACCTAATACATAAACCCTTAACCAAAAACGTATAATACTAAACCCGAAACATAAAAACCATATACCCGTTAGCTCAAATCTTAAACCCTAAACCAAAAACCCATAACCAAAAACACTACCCAAAACCATAAAACATTAAATCCTAAACCCTAAACACTAAACCCTAAACCATAAATCCTAAACCCTAAACCTTAAATCCTAAACCCTAAACACTAAACCCAAAACACTAAACCCAAAACCATAAACGTTAAACCCTAAACCCTATTACCTAAACCATGCTCCTAGAAAACCTAAACCCTAAAGTGTGCTCCCCTAAACCCTAAACCAAAAATCCATAACCAAAAACACTAAACCCAAAACCATAAATATTAAACCCTAAACCCTAACATGTAAACCATAATCCTAGAAAACATAAACCCTAAATTGTGCTCCTCTAATCCTAAACCATACTCCCCTAACCCTAAATACTTAAACCTAAACCCTAAACCGAAAACTCTAAACTGTAAACCATAAACCTTATGAACATAAATCACTGAACGCTAAGCCCTAACCCTAAACCTTAAACTCTAAACCCTAAACCCTAAACTCTAGACCCAAAACCCTAAACCTTAACCTGTAAAACCAAAAACCTTCAACAAAAAAATGTAAAACACTAAACCTGAAACCTTAAACCGTAAAACATAAACTCTATCCCAAAACTTCCGACCCTAAACCCTAAAACTTAAACCTTAAACCCGAAACCCTAAACCCTAAACCCTAAACACTAAACCTAAACATAAACCTTAAACGCTAAACCCTAAAACCTTAACCATATTTCTAAAAACCGAAACCTCTAGGCCGTACTCCCCTAACCCTAAGCAATACTAACCAGACCCAAAACCCTAACCCCCAAAATCTAAATCATAAACTATAAACCCTAAAGCCTAAAGCATAAATCCTAAACCAAAATCCATCACCTAAAACCCTAAACCCTAAACTGTACATCGTACTCCCCTAGCCCTAAACC
This sequence comes from Cardamine chenopodiifolia, assembly GCA_963922655.1. Lineage (NCBI taxonomy): Eukaryota > Viridiplantae > Streptophyta > Magnoliopsida > Brassicales > Brassicaceae > Cardamine > Cardamine chenopodiifolia. The sequence goes on along the minus strand of OZ000486.1, from coordinate 6,321,946 downwards.
ATACTCCCCTAAACCTAAAACCCTAAACTATAAACCCTAAAACTTAAACCCCAAACCTTAAGCTCTAAATCTAAACCATGAATCCGAAGCTATACTTCCAAAAACCTAAATAGTAAAACCTAAACTATGAACCCAGAAACGTAAAACACTAAACTCTAAATATTAAACCCAAAACTATACTCCCAAAAACCTAATACTAAACCCGAAACATAAAAACCCTACACCCATTAGCTCAAATCATAAACCTAAACCAAAGAACCCATAACCAAAAACACTACCCAAAACCATAAACATTAAACCCTAAACCCTAATACCTAAACTTAAACCATACTCCCTAAACCCTAAACCCTAAACCCTAAACACCAAGATCTAAATCCTAAATACTTATACCTAAACCCTAAACCGAATACTTTAAACTGTAAACTCTAAACCTTATAACACAAAACACCGAACGCTAAGCCCTAACCCTAAACCATACTCCCCAAACACTAAACCCTAAAAACCAAGATCTAAACCCTAAATACTCAAACCTAAACCCTAAACCGAAAACTCTAAACTGTAAACTCTAAACCTTGTAACACAAAACACTGAACACTAAGCCCTAACCCTAAACCTAAAACTCTAAAACCTAAACCCTAAGCTCTAAACCCATAACCCTATACCTTAAACTGTAAAACCGAAAACCTTAGACAAAAAAAATTTAAAACACTAAACCCTAAAACCTAAAATACTAAACCATAATACTAAACGTTAAACCCTAAACTATACTCCCTAAAACTTAAACCCAAAACCAAAGACCCAAAAACGTAAAACACTAAACCCTAAACCCCAACCCCTTAACAGAAAACCCATAACCCAAACCCCAAAAACCTAAACCCTTAACCCTAAACACTAAACCCTAAACCCTAATACTTAAACCATACTCGCAAAAAACTCACCCCTAAATCGTACTCCCATAACCCTAAACTATACTCCCCAAACTCTAAACCCTAAATCCAAAAATCTAATGCTTAAACCTTAAAAGTGAAACACTAAACGTTAAACCTTAAAACCTTAAATACTAAACATAAAAATCTAAACCATGAACCTTAAACCCTACATTGTAAAACAAAAAAACCCAAAACACTAAACCCAAAACCATAAACGTTAAACCCTAAACCCTATTACCTAAACCATGCTCCTAGAAAACCTAAACCCTAAATTGTGCTCCCCTAAACCCTAAACCAAAAATCCATAACCAAAAACACTAAACCCAAAACCATAAATATTAAACCCTAAACCCTAATATCTAAACCATGATCCTAGAAAACATAAACCCTAAATTGTGCTCCTCTAATCCTAAACCATACTCCCCTAACCCTAAATACTTAAACCTAAACCCTAAACCGAAAACTCTAAACTGTAAACCATAAACCTTATGAACATAAATCACTGAACGCTAAGCCCTAACCCTAAACCTTAAACTCTAAACCCTAAACCCTAAACTCTAGACCCAAAACCCTAAACCTTAACCTGTAAAACCAAAAACCTTCAACAAAAAAATGTAAAACACTAAACCCGAAACCTTAAACCGTAAAACATAAACTCTATCCCAAAACTTCCGACCCTAAACCCTAAAACTTAAACCTTAAACCCTAAACCCGAAACCCTAAACCCTAAACCCTAAACACTAAACCTAAACATAAACCTTAAACGCTAAACCCTAAAACCTTAACCATATTTCTAAAAACCGAAACCTCTAGGCCGTACTCCCCTAACCCTAAGCAATACTAACCAGACCCAAAACCCTAACCCCCAAAATCTAAATCATAAACTATAAACCCTAAAGCCTAAAGCATAAATCCTAAACCAAAATCCATCACCTAAAACCCTAAACCCTAAACTGTACATCGTACTCCCCTAGCCCTAAACCATACTCCCCTAAACCTAAAACCCTAAACTATAAACCCTAAAACTTAAACCCCAAACCTTAAGCTCTAAATCTAAACCATGAATCCGAAGCTATACTTCCAAAAACCTAAATAGTAAAACCTAAACTATGAACCCAGAAACGTAAAACACTAAACTCTAAATATTAAACCCAAAACTATACTCCCAAAAACCTAATACTAAACCCGAAACATAAAAACCCTACACCCATTAGCTCAAATCATAAACCTAAACCAAAGAACCCATAACCAAAAACACTACCCAAAACCATAAACATTAAACCCTAAACCCTAATACCTAAACTTAAACCATACTCCCTAAACCCTAAACCCTAAACCCTAAACACCAAGATCTAAATCCTAAATACTTATACCTAAACCCTAAACCGAATACTTTAAACTGTAAACTCTAAACCTTATAACACAAAACACCGAACGCTAAGCCCTAACCCTAAACCATACTCCCCAAACACTAAACCCTAAAAACCAAGATCTAAACCCTAAATACTCAAACCTAAACCCTAAACCGAAAACTCTAAACTGTAAACTCTAAACCTTGTAAAACAAAACACTGAACACTAAGCCCTAACCCTAAACCTAAAACTCTAAAACCTAAACCCTAAGCTCTAAACCCATAACCCTATACCTTAAACTGTAAAACCGAAAACCTTAGACAAAAAAAATTTAAAACACTAAACCCTAAAACCTAAAATACTAAACCATAATACTAAACGTTAAACCCTAAACTATACTCCCTAAAACTTAAACCCAAAACCAAAGACCCAAAAACGTAAAACACTAAACCCTAAACCCCAACCCCTTAACAGAAAACCCATAACCCAAACCCCAAAAACCTAAACCCTTAACCCTAAACACTAAACCCTAAACCCTAATACTTAAACCATACTCGCAAAAAAATCACCCCTAAATCGTACTCCCCTAACCCTAAACTATACTCCCCAAACTCTAAACCCTAAATCCAAAAATCTAATGCTTAAACCTTAAAAGTGAAACACTAAACGTTAAACCTTAAAACCTTAAATACTAAACATAAAAATCTAAACCATGAACCTTAAACCCTACATTGTAAAACACTAAACACAAAACACTAAACCCAAAACCATAAACGTTAAACCCTAAACCCTATTACCTAAACCATGCTCCTAGAAAACCTAAACCCTATATTGTGCTCCCCTAAACCCTAAACCAAAAATCCATAACCAAAAACACTAAACCCAAAACCATAAATATTAAACCCTAAACCCTAATATCTAAACCATGATTCTAGAAAACATAAACCCTAAATTGTGCTCCTCTAATCCTAAACCATACTCCCCTAACCCTAAATACTTAAACCTAAACCCTAAACCGAAAACTCTAAACTGTAAACCATAAACCTTATGAACATAAATCACTGAACGCTAAGCCCTAACCCTAAACCTTAAACTCTAAACCCTAAACCCTAAACTCTAGACCCAAAACCCTAAACCTTAACCTGTAAAACCAAAAACCTTCAACAAAAAAATGTAAAACACTAAACCCGAAACCTTAAACCGTAAAACATAAACTCTATCCCAAAACTTCCGACCCTAAACCCTAAAACTTAAACCTTAAACCCTAAACCCTAAACCCTAAACCCTAAACACTAAACCTAAACATAAACCTTAAACGCTAAACCCTAAAACCTTAACCATATTTCTAAAAACCGAAACTTCTAGGCCGTACTCCCCTAACCCTAAGCAATACTAACCAGACCCAAAACCCTAACCCCCAAAATCTAAATCATAAACTATAAACCCTAAAGCCTAAAGCATAAATCCTAAAGCAAAATCCATCACCTAAAACCCTAAACCCTAAACTGTACATCGTACTCCCCTAGCCCTAAACCATACTCTCCTAAACTCTAAATTGTAAACCCCAAAATCTAAACCCTAAAATATAAATTGTAAAGCTTAAAACGTAAAAAATGAACCCTAAAACCTAAACCGTAAATCTTAAACTCTAAAATTTAAACCCTGATTCCTAAACGATACTTCCAAAAATTTAAACCGTAAACCCTAAACTATAAACCTAGAAACGTACAACACTAAACCCTAAACCTAAAACCCCAAACTATAAACCCAAAAACTTAAACCCATAACCCTAAACTCTAAACCTAAACCCTGAATCTGAAGCTATATTCCAAAAAACCTAAACCGTAAAACCTAAACTATAAACCAAGAAACGTAAAACACTAAATCCTAAACCTAAAATCCTAAACTATAAAACCAAAACCTTAAACCCTAAACCCTAAACTCTAAACATTGAACCCTAAACTATACTCCCAAAAACCTAATACGTAAACCCTTACCCAAAAACGTAAAATACTAAACCTGGAACATAAAATCCCTAAACCCATTCGCTCAAATCATAAACCCTAAAACAAAAATATATAACCAAAAACTCTAAACCCAAAACCATAAACATTAAACCCTAAATCCTAATACATAAACCATGCTCCTAGAAAACCTAAACCCGAAATGGTGCTCCCCTAAACCCTAAACCAAAAATCCATAACCAAAAACACTAAACCCAAAACCATAAATATTAAACTCTAAACCCTAATACCTAAACCATGCTCCTAGAAAACCTAAACCCTAAATTGTGCTCCCCTAACCCTAAACCATACTTCCCTAACCCTAAACCATACTTCCCAACCCTAAACGCTAAACACTAAAATCGAAACCCCAAACCCGAAACCGTAAAGCCTAAAGCATAAAACCTACACTGTACTCCCCAAAACCTAAACCATACTCCCTAAACCCTAAACCCCAAACACCAAGATCTAAACCCTAAATACTTAAGCATAAACCCTAAACCGAAAACTCTAAACTGTAAACCATAAACCTTATAACATAAATCACTGAACGCTAAGCCCTAACCCTAAAACTTAAACTCTAAACCCTAAACCCTAAACTCTAAACCCATAACCCTAAACTTTAAGCTGTAAAACCAAAAACCTTAAACAAAAAAATGTAAAACACTAAACCCGAAACCTTAAACCCTAAAACATAAACTCTATCCCAAAACTTTAAACCCTAAACCCTAAAACTTAAACCCTAAACCCAAAACCATAAACCCTAAACCCTAAACCCTAAATCCTAAACCCTAACCACTACACCTAAACATAAACCTTAAACTCTAAACCCAAAAACGTAGAACACTAAACCCTAAACCCTCAACTCTAAACCCAAAAATCTAAACCCATAACCCTAAAATTTAAACCCTAAAACAAAAAACCTTAAAAAAAATATATAAAACACTACACCAGAAATCCTAAACCCAAAACCCTAAACGCTAAACTCTAACACAAAACCCAAAACCCAAAACTCGAAGCAAAAAAACCCAAAACCCCTAACACTAATCCTAAACCCAAAACCCTAAAATATAAATCTTAAACCCTAAACTTATACACTTAATCATCCTCCCTAAACCCTAAATGATAAACAATGCTCCCCAAACCCTAAACACGAAACCCTGAACCTGAAACCCTTAACTTTTAAACCCTAAACCCTAAGCAAAAAATATAAAACCTCAAACCATAATCCCTAAACCCTAAACCCTAAACCCTAAACAATACTCCCTAAAACATATATCCTAATACCCTAAATTCTAAACTCCAAACCCAAAAATCTAAATACGAAACCCTAAACCTATAACCTAAACCATAAATCCTAAAACCTAATATTAAACCGTAAATACTAAATGTTAAACCCTAAACTCTACTCCCTAAAACTTAAACCCCAAACAAGAAATCCAAAAATGTAAAACACAAAACCTAAACCCCAACCCCTAAACACAAAACCCATAAACCAAAACCCTAAACCCTTAACCCTAAAAACTAAACTGTTATACATAAACCAAACTCGCAAAAAACTAAACTTTAAATTGTACTCCCCTAGCCCTAAATCTGATGCTTAAACCTTAAAACCTAAACACTAAAAGTTAAACCTTAAATCCTTAAATACTAAACATAAAACTCTAACCATAAACCTCAAACCTTACATTGTAAAACACTGAGCCCTTAACCCTACACCTTAAACCAAAAACTATAAACCCTAAACCCTAACTCTAAACCCGAACCCTAAACCCTAAACTATACTCCCAAAAACCTAAACCATAAACCTGAAACTATAAACCAATAAACGTAAAACACTAAACCCTAAACCTAAAATCCTAAACTCTAAAAACTAAAACTTAATCTTGAAACCCTAAAACCTAAACCCTAATCCAAAACTCTTAACCTTAATCCTTAACCGCAAAAACATAAAAAACTAAACAAAAAACCCTAATCCCTAAACCCCAGATTTTGAAACCAAAAACTGAAAACCCTAAACTCTAATCCCAAACCCTAATTCCTAAACGGTACTCCAAAAAATCTAAACCGTAAACCCTAAACTATAAACCTAGAAACGTAAAACACTAAACCCTAAACCTAAAACTCTAAACTATAAACCCTAAAACTTAAACCCCAAACCCTAAACTTTAAATCTTAATCCTGAATCCGAAGCTATACTCCCAAAAACCTAAACAATAAAACCTAAACTATGAACCCAGAAACGTAAAACACAGAACATTGAACCCTAAACCCTAAACCCTAAACCCTAAACCCTAAACCTTAAACCCTAAACCCTAAACCTTAAACTCTAAACATTGAACCCAAAACTATACTCCCAAAAACCTAATACATAAACCCTTAACCAAAAACGTATAATACTAAACCCGAAACATAAAAACCATATACCCGTTAGCTCAAATCTTAAACCCTAAACCAAAAACCCATAACCAAAAACACTACCCAAAACCATAAAACATTAAATCCTAAACCCTAAACACTAAACCCTAAACCATAAATCCTAAACCCTAAACCTTAAATCCTAAACCCTAAACACTAAACCCAAAACACTAAACCCAAAACCATAAACGTTAAACCCTAAACCCTATTACCTAAACCATGCTCCTAGAAAACCTAAACCCTAAAGTGTGCTCCCCTAAACCCTAAACCAAAAATCCATAACCAAAAACACTAAACCCAAAACCATAAATATTAAACCCTAAACCCTAACATGTAAACCATAATCCTAGAAAACATAAACCCTAAATTGTGCTCCTCTAATCCTAAACCATACTCCCCTAACCCTAAATACTTAAACCTAAACCCTAAACCGAAAACTCTAAACTGTAAACCATAAACCTTATGAACATAAATCACTGAACGCTAAGCCCTAACCCTAAACCTTAAACTCTAAACCCTAAACCCTAAACTCTAGACCCAAAACCCTAAACCTTAACCTGTAAAACCAAAAACCTTCAACAAAAAAATGTAAAACACTAAACCTGAAACCTTAAACCGTAAAACATAAACTCTATCCCAAAACTTCCGACCCTAAACCCTAAAACTTAAACCTTAAACCCGAAACCCTAAACCCTAAACCCTAAACACTAAACCTAAACATAAACCTTAAACGCTAAACCCTAAAACCTTAACCATATTTCTAAAAACCGAAACCTCTAGGCCGTACTCCCCTAACCCTAAGCAATACTAACCAGACCCAAAACCCTAACCCCCAAAATCTAAATCATAAACTATAAACCCTAAAGCCTAAAGCATAAATCCTAAACCAAAATCCATCACCTAAAACCCTAAACCCTAAACTGTACATCGTACTCCCCTAGCCCTAAACCATACTCCCCTAAACCTAAAACCCTAAACTATAAACCCTAAAACTTAAACCCCAAACCTTAAGCTCTAAATCTAAACCATGAATCCGAAGCTATACTTCCAAAAACCTAAATAGTAAAACCTAAACTATGAACCCAGAAACGTAAAACACTAAACTCTAAATATTAAACCCAAAACTATACTCCCAAAAACCTAATACTAAACCCGAAACATAAAAACCCTACACCCATTAGCTCAAATCATAAACCTAAACCAAAGAACCCATAACCAAAAACACTACCCAAAACCATAAACATTAAACCCTAAACCCTAATACCTAAACTTAAACAATACTCCCTAAACCCTAAACCCTAAACCCTAAACACCAAGATCTAAATCCTAAATACTTATACCTAAACCCTAAACCGAATACTTTAAACTGTAAACTCTAAACCTTATAACACAAAACACCGAACGCTAAGCCCTAACCCTAAACCATACTCCCCAAACACTAAACCCTAAAAACCAAGATCTAAACCCTAAATACTCAAACCTAAACCCTAAACCGAAAACTCTAAACTGAAAACTCTAAACCTTGTAACACAAAACACTGAACACTAAGCCCTAAACCTAAACCTAAAACTCTAAAACCTAAACCCTAAGCTCTAAACCCATAACCCTATACCTTAAACTGTAAAACCGAAAACCTTAGACAAAAAAAATTTAAAACACTAAACCCTAAAACCTAAAATACTAAACCATAATACTAAACGTTAAACCCTAAACTATACTCCCTAAAACTTAAACCCAAAACCAAAGACCCAAAAACGTAAAACACTAAACCCTAAACCCCAACCCCTTAACAGAAAACCCATAACCCAAACCCCAAAAACCTAAACCCTTAACCCTAAACACTAAACCCTAAACCCTAATACTTAAACCATACTCGCAAAAAACTCACCCCTAAATCGTACTCCCCTAACCCTAAACTATACTCCCCAAACTCTAAACCCTAAATCCAAAAATCTAATGCTTAAACCTTAAAAGTGAAACACTAAACGTTAAACCTTAAAACCTTAAATACTAAACATAAAAATCTAAACCATGAACCTTAAACCCTACATTGTAAAACAAAAAAACCCAAAACACTAAACCCAAAACCATAAACGTTAAACCCTAAACCCTATTACCTAAACCATGCTCCTAGAAAACCTAAACCCTAAATTGTGCTCCCCTAAACCCTAAACCAAAAATCCATAACCAAAAACACTAAACCCAAAACCATAAATATTAAACCCTAAACCCTAATATCTAAACCATGATCCTAGAAAACATAAACCCTAAATTGTGCTCCTCTAATCCTAAACCATACTCCCCTAACCCTAAATACTTAAACCTAAACCCTAAACCGAAAACTCTAAACTGTAAACCATAAACCTTATGAACATAAATCACTGAACGCTAAGCCCTAACCCTAAACCTTAAACTCTAAACCCTAAACCCTAAACTCTAGACCCAAAACCCTAAACCTTAACCTGTAAAACCAAAAACCTTCAACAAAAAAATGTAAAACACTAAACCCGAAACCTTAAACCGTAAAACATAAACTCTATCCCAAAACTTCCGACCCTAAACCCTAAAACTTAAACCTTAAACCCTAAACCCTAAACCCTAAACCCTAAACCCTAAACACTAAACCTAAACATAAACCTTAAACGCTAAACCCTAAAACCTTAACCATATTTCTAAAAACCGAAACCTCTAGGCCGTACTCCCCTAACCCTAAGCAATACTAACCAGACCCAAAACCCTAACCCCCAAAATCTAAATCATAAACTATAAACCCTAAAGCCTAAAGCATAAATCCTAAACCAAAATCCATCACCTAAAACCCTAAACCCTAAACTGTACATCGTACTCCCCTAGCCCTAAAACATACTCCCCTAAACCTAAAACGCTAAACTATAAACCCTAAAACTTAAACCCCAAACCTTAAGCTCTAAATCTAAACCATGAATCCGAAGCTATACTTCCAAAAACCTAAATAGTAAAACCTAAACTATGAACCCAGAAACGTAAAACACTAAACTCTAAATATTAAACCCAAAACTATACTCCCAAAAACCTAATACTAAACCCGAAAAATAAAAACCCTACACCCATTAGCTCAAATCATAAACCTAAACCAAAGAACCCATAACCAAAAACACTACCCAAAACCATAAACATTAAACCCTAAACCCTAATACCTAAACTTAAACCATACTCCCTAAACCCTAAACCCTAAACCCTAAACACCAAGATCTAAATCCTAAATACTTATACCTAAACCCTAAACCGAATACTTTAAACTGTAAACTCTAAACCTTATAACACAAAACACCGAACGCTAAGCCCTAACCCTAAACCATACTCCCCAAACACTAAACCCTAAAAACCAAGATCTAAACCCTAAATACTCAAACCTAAACCCTAAACCGAAAACTCTAAACTGTAAACTCTAAACCTTGTAACACAAAACACTGAACACTAAACCCTAAACCCTAAACCCTAAACCCTAAACCCTAAACCCTAAACAATACTCCCTAAAACATATATCCTAATACCCTAAATTCTAAACTCCAAACCCAAAAATCTAAATACGAAACCCTAAACCTATAACCTAAACCATAAATCCTAAAACCTAATATTAAACCGTAAATACTAAATGTTAAACCCTAAACTCTACTCCCTAAAACTTAAACCCCAAACAAGAAATCCAAAAATGTAAAACACAAAACCTAAACCCCAACCCCTAAACACAAAACCCATAAACCAAAACCCTAAACCCTTAACCCTAAAAACTAAACTGTTATACATAAACCAAACTCGCAAAAAACTAAACTTTAAATTGTACTCCCCTAGCCCTAAATCTGATGCTTAAACCTTAAAACCTAAACACTAAAAGTTAAACCTTAAATCCTTAAATACTAAACATAAAACTCTAACCATAAACCTCAAACCTTACATTGTAAAACACTGAGCCCTTAACCCTACACCTTAAACCAAAAACTATAAACCCTAAACCCTAACTCTAAACCCGAACCCTAAACCCTAAACTATACTCCCAAAAACCTAAACCATAAACCTGAAACTATAAACCAATAAACGTAAAACACTAAACCCTAAACCTAAAATCCTAAACTCTAAAAACTAAAACTTAATCCTGAAACCCTAAAACCTAAACCCTAATCCAAAACTCTTAACCTTAATCCTTAACCGCAAAAACATAAAAAACTAAACAAAAAACCCTAATCCCTAAACCCCAAATTTTGAAACCAAAAACTGAAAACCCTAAACTCTAATCCCAAACCCAAATTCCTAAACGGTACTCCCAAAAATCTAAACCGTAAACCCTAAACTATAAACCTAGAAACGTAAAACACTAAACCCTAAACCTAAAACTCTAAACTATAAACCCTAAAACTTAAACCCCAAACCCTAAACTTTAAATCTTAATCCTGAATCCGAAGCTATACTCCCAAAAACCTAAACAATAAAACCTAAACTATGAACCCAGAAACGTAAAACACAGAACATTGAACCCTAAACCTTAAACCTTAAACCCTAAACCCTAAACCCTAAACCTTAAACCCTAAACCCTAAACCTTAAACTCTAAACATTGAACTCTAAACCTTAAACTCTAAACATTGAACTCTAAACCTTAAACCCTAAACCCTAAACCTTAAACTCTAAACCTTAAACTCTAAACGTAAAACACTAAACCCTAAACCTAAAATCCTAAACTCTAAAAACTAAAACTTAATCCTGAAACCCTAAAACCTAAACCCTAATCCAAAACTCTTAACCTTAATCCTTAACCGCAAAAACATAAAAAACTAAACAAAAAACCCTAATCCCTAAACCCCAAATTTTGAAACCAAAAACTGAAAACCCTAAACTCTAATCCCAAACCCAAATTCCTAAACGGTACTCCCAAAAATCTAAACCGTAAACCCTAAACTATAAACCTAGAAACGTAAAACACTAAACCCTAAACCTAAAACTCTAAACTATAAACCCTAAAACTTAAACCCCAAACCCTAAACTTTAAATCTTAATCCTGAATCCGAAGCTATACTCCCAAAAACCTAAACAATAAAACCTAAACTATGAACCCAGAAACGTAAAACACAGAACATTGAACCCTAAACCTTAAACCCTAAACCCTAAACCCTAAACCTTAAACCCTAAACCCTAAACCTTAAACTCTAAACATTGAACCCAAAACTATACTCCCAAAAACCTAATACATAAACCCAAAACCCGAAGCAAAAAACCCAAAACCTCAAACCCTAATCCTAAACCCGAAACCCCAAAATCTAAATCTTAAAACCCTAAACTTATACACTAAATCATAATTCCTAAACCCTAAATGCTAAAAAATACTCCCAAAATCCTAAACATGAAACCCTGGTCCTGAAACCCTTAACTCTAAAACCCTAAACCCTAAACTGTAAACCCAAAACCCAAAACAGAAAACTATAAGCAAAAATTCCAAAATCCTAAACCCTAATCCCTAAACGTTCGAACCTAAACACTAAACAATACTTCCTAAAACATAAATCCTAATACCCTAAATTCTAAACCCGAAACCCACAAATCTAAACACAAAACCCTAAATCTAAAACCTAAACAATAAATCCTAAAATCTCAAATACTAAACCGTAAACACTAAAAGTTAAACCCTAAACTATACTCCCTAAAACTTAAACCCCAAACCAAAAATCCAAAAATGTAAAACACTAAAACCTAGACCCCAACCCGTAAACACAAAACCCATAACCTAAAACCCAAAAACCTAAACCCTTAACCCAAAACACTAAACCCTAAACCCTAATACCTAAACCATACTCGCAAAAAACTAACCCCTAAATCATATTCCCATAAACCCTAAACCTTAAACTCTAAACTATAAACCCTAAACCCAAAAATTTAAAACTTAAATCTTAAAACCAAAAATGTAAAAGACTAAACCCTAAACAATAAACCTAAAACCTAAACCATAAACCCTAAGACCTAAAATACTAAACCCTAAACAATAATGTTAAACCATAAACTATACTCCCTCCAACCTAAACCCGAAACCCTAAACACTAAAAGGTAAAAACCTAATTCTATAACCCTAAACCTCAAGTTCCAAACGCTAAACCCTAAACCCAAAATCCTAAACCCTTCATACTAATTCCCAACATTTAAAAGCCTAAGCCTTAAACCTAAAACCTTAAACTATAATCCATAAACCCTAAACCCAAAACTCCAACCCTAAATTCAAAACCCAAGACTCTAAACCCAAAGCCTTAAAACATAAATTCTAAACCCTTAACCCTAAACTCTAATTCTTGAAACTTAAACCCCTAACCCTAAACTCTAAAACAAAAAATACGAAATGAAAAACTCGAAACCCCGAATCTTAAACACTAAACCATATTCCCTAAACCATACTCCCTAAACCTTAACCCGCACTTCCTAAAACCTAAACCCAAAACGCAAAACAATATTCTTGAAACCCTAAACACAAAATCTACAAACTTAATAGCCTATGCCTAAAACCCCAAACCCTAAACAATAAACCCTAAACCCCAAAACCTAAACCCTAAACCTTAAACTCTAAATCCTAAAACCTATACCCCAAACCTTAAATCCTAAACCCTAAACCTTAAACCCTAAACTCCAAACCCTAAACCCTAAACCCAAAACTATTAACCCAAAAACGTAAAACAATAAAATTTAAACCTTAAATCCTAAACTCAAAACCCAGAAACGTTGAACACTAAACCCCAAACCCTAAACTCTAAACCCTAAACCGTAAACCCTAAATCCTGAACCCTAAATTATACTCCCAAAAACCTAAACCGTAAACCCTGAACTATGAACCCAGAAACAAAAAACCCTAAACCCTAAGCCTAAAACCCTCAACTCTAAACCCTAAACCCAAAATCCTAAATCCCAAAACCTAAACTCTAAACCTTAAACAAGAAATCCTAAACCCTAAACCCCAAACGCTAAATCCTAAACCTTAAACTATAAACTCTAAACCTTATAACGTAAAAAATGAACCCTAAAACCTAAGCCGTAAACCTTAAACTCTAAACCTTAAATTGTAAACCCTAAACCTTAAACAATAAACTCAATACCGTAAAACTAAAAATGTAAAATACTAAACCGTAAACCGTAAACCCTAAAATCTAAACCCATAACCCTAAAACAAAAAGCCTTAAACCAAAAAACGTAAAGCACTAAACCAGAAACCCTAAACCCTAAACTCAGACACTAAACCCAAAACCCAAAACACAAAACCCTAAACCCTAAACTCAGACACAAAACCCAAAACCCAAAACCCAAAACCCGAAGCAAAAAACCCAAAACCTCTAACCCTAATCCTAAACCCGAAACCCTAAAATCTAAATCTTAAAACAATAAACTTATACACTAAATCATACTCCCTAAACCTTAAATGCTAAACAATACTCCCCAAACCCTAAACACGAAACCCTTAACCTGAAACCCTTAACTCTAAAACCCTAAACTGTAAACCCAAAACCCAAAACCCTAACCAAAAATTTCAAAACCCTAAACCCTAATCCCTAAACCCTAAACCCTAATCCCTAAACCCTAAACCCTCAAACCTAAATACTAAACAATACTTCCTAAAACATAAATCCTAATACCCTAAATTCTAAACCCCAAACCCACAAATCTCAACACAAAACCCTAAACCTAAATCCTAAACCGTAAACACTAAATGTTAAACCCTAAACTATACTCCCTAAAACTTAAACCCCAAACAAAAAATCCAAAAACATAAAACACTAAACCCTAACCCCAACCCCTAAACACAAAACCCATAACCTTAAACCCAAAAATCTAAACCCTTAACCCTAAACATTAAACCCTAAACCCTAATACCTAAACTATACTCGCAAAAAACTAACCCCTACACCGTACTCCCCAAAATCCTAAACCTTAAACTCTAAACTATAAACCCTAAACCCAAAAAATTTAAAACTTAAATCTTAAAACCAAAAATGTAAAAAACTAAACCCTAAAAAATAAACCTAAAACCTAAACCATAAACCCTAAGACCTAAAATACTAAACCCTAAACAATAACGTTAAACCATAAACTACACTCCCTCAAACCTAAACCCAAAACCCTAAACCCTAAAAGGTAAAAAACTAATCCTAAAACTCTAAACCTTAAGTTCCAAACGCTAAACCCTAAACCCCAAATCCTAAGATTAAAAGCCTAAGACTTAAACCATAAACCCTAAACTATAATCCATAAACCCTAAACCCAAAACTCCAACCCTAAATTCAAAACCCAAGACTCTAAACCCAAAGCCCTAAAACCTAAATTCTAAACCCTTAACCCTAAACCCTAATCCTTGAAACCTAAACCCCCAACCCTTAATTCTAAAACAAAAAATACAAAACGGAAAAATTGAAACCCCAATTCCTAAACACTAAACCATATTCCCTAGACCATACTCCCTAAACCTTAACCCCCACTTCCTATAACCTAAACCCAAAACGCAAAGCAATACTCCCGAAACCCTGAAAACAAAATCTTATAACTTAATAGCCAAAGCCTTAAACCCTAATCCCTAAACAATAAACCCAAAACCCCAAAACCTAAACCGTAAACCTTAAACTCCAAATCCTAAACCCTAAACCCAGAACCCAAAATCCTAAACCCTAAACCTTAAACCCCAAACTCCAAACCCTAAACTCTAAACCCTAAACCCAAAACTGTTAACCCAAAAACGTAAAACAATAAACCTTAAACCTTAAATCCTAAACTCAAAACCCAAAAACGTAGAACACTAAACCCTAAACCCTCAACTCTAAACCCAAAAATCTAAACCCATAACCCTAAAATTTAAACCCTAAAACAAAAAACCTTAAAAAAAATATATAAAACACTACACCAGAAATCCTAAACCCAAAACCCTAAACGCTAAACTCTAACACAAAACCCAAAACCCAAAACTCGAAGCAAAAAAACCCAAAACCCCTAACACTAATCCTAAACCCAAAACCCTAAAATATAAATCTTAAACCCTAAACTTATACACTTAATCATCCTCCCTAAACCCTAAATGATAAACAATGCTCCCCAAACCCTAAACACGAAACCCTGAACCTGAAACCCTTAACTCTTAAACCCTAAACCCTAAGCAAAAAATATAAAACCTCAAACCATAATCCCTAAACCCTAAACCCTAAACCCTAAACAATACTCCCTAAAACATATATCCTAATACCCTAAATTCTAAACTCCAAACCCAAAAATCTAAATACGAAACCCTAAACCTATAACCTAAACCATAAATCCTAAAACCTAATATTAAACCGTAAATACTAAATGTTAAACCCTAAACTCTACTCCCTAAAACTTAAACCCCAAACAAGAAATCCAAAAATGTAAAACACAAAACCTAAACCCCAACCCCTAAACACAAAACCCATAAACCAAAACCCTAAACCCTTAACCCTAAAAACTAAACTGTTATACATAAACCAAACTCGCAAAAAACTAAACTTTAAATTGTACTCCCCTAGCCCTAAATCTGATGCTTAAACCTTAAAACCTAAACACTAAAAGTTAAACCTTAAATCCTTAAATACTAAACATAAAACTCTAACCATAAACCTCAAACCTTACATTGTAAAACACTGAGCCCTTAACCCTACACCTTAAACCAAAAACTATAAACCCTAAACCCTAACTCTAAACCCGAACCCTAAACCCTAAACTATACTCCCAAAAACCTAAACCATAAACCTGAAACTATAAACCAATAAACGTAAAACACTAAACCCTAAACCTAAAATCCTAAACTCTAAAAACTAAAACTTAATCCTGAAACCCTAAAACCTAAACCCTAATCCAAAACTCTTAACCTTAATCCTTAACCGCAAAAACATAAAAAACTAAACAAAAAACCCTAATCCCTAAACCCCAGATTTTGAAACCAAAAACTGAAAACCCTAAACTCTAATCCCAAACCCTAATTCCTAAACGGTACTCCAAAAAATCTAAACCGTAAACCCTAAACTATAAACCTAGAAACGTAAAACACTAAACCCTAAACCTAAAACTCTAAACTATAAACCCTAAAACTTAAACCCCAAACCTTAAACTTTAAATCTTAATCCTGAATCCGAAGCTATACTCCCAAAAACCTAAACAATAAAACCTAAACTATGAACCCAGAAACGTAAAACACAGAACATTGAACCCTAAACCCTAAACCCTAAACCCTAAACCCTAAACCTTAAACCCTAAACCCTAAACCTTAAACTCTAAACATTGAACCCAAAACTATACTCCCAAAAACCTAATACATAAACCCTTAACCAAAAACGTATAATACTAAACCCGAAACATAAAAACCATATACCCGTTAGCTCAAATCTTAAACCCTAAACCAAAAACCCATAACCAAAAACACTACCCAAAACCATAAAACATTAAATCCTAAACCCTAAACACTAAACCCTAAACCATAAATCCTAAACCCTAAACCTTAAATCCTAAACCCTAAACACTAAACCCAAAACACTAAACCCAAAACCATAAACGTTAAACCCTAAACCCTATTACCTAAACCATGCTCCTAGAAAACCTAAACCCTAAAGTGTGCTCCCCTAAACCCTAAACCAAAAATCCATAACCAAAAACACTAAACCCAAAACCATAAATATTAAACCCTAAACCCTAACATGTAAACCATAATCCTAGAAAACATAAACCCTAAATTGTGCTCCTCTAATCCTAAACCATACTCCCCTAACCCTAAATACTTAAACCTAAACCCTAAACCGAAAACTCTAAACTGTAAACCATAAACCTTATGAACATAAATCACTGAACGCTAAGCCCTAACCCTAAACCTTAAACTCTAAACCCTAAACCCTAAACTCTAGACCCAAAACCCTAAACCTTAACCTGTAAAACCAAAAAACCTTCAACAAAAAAATGTAAAACACTAAACCTGAAACCTTAAACCGTAAAACATAAACTCTATCCCAAAACTTCCGACCCTAAACCCTAAAACTTAAACCTTAAACCCGAAACCCTAAACCCTAAACCCTAAACACTAAACCTAAACATAAACCTTAAACGCTAAACCCTAAAACCTTAACCATATTTCTAAAAACCGAAACCTCTAGGCCGTACTCCCCTAACCCTAAGCAATACTAACCAGACCCAAAACCCTAACCCCCAAAATCTAAATCATAAACTATAAACCCTAAAGCCTAAAGCATAAATCCTAAACCAAAATCCATCACCTAAAACCCTAAACCCTAAACTGTACATCGTACTCCCCTAGCCCTAAACCATACTCCCCTAAACCTAAAACCCTAAACTATAAACCCTAAAACTTAAACCCCAAACCTTAAGCTCTAAATCTAAACCATGAATCCGAAGCTATACTTCCAAAAACCTAAATAGTAAAACCTAAACTATGAACCCAGAAACGTAAAACACTAAACTCTAAATATTAAACCCAAAACTATACTCCCAAAAACCTAATACTAAACCCGAAACATAAAAACCCTACACCCATTAGCTCAAATCATAAACCTAAACCAAAGAACCCATAACCAAAAACACTACCCAAAACCATAAACATTAAACCCTAAACCCTAATACCTAAACTTAAACAATACTCCCTAAACCCTAAACCCTAAACCCTAAACACCAAGATCTAAATCCTAAATACTTATACCTAAACCCTAAACCGAATACTTTAAACTGTAAACTCTAAACCTTATAACACAAAACACCGAACGCTAAGCCCTAACCCTAAACCATACTCCCCAAACACTAAACCCTAAAAACCAAGATCTAAACCCTAAATACTCAAACCTAAACCCTAAACCGAAAACTCTAAACTGAAAACTCTAAACCTTGTAACACAAAACACTGAACACTAAGCCCTAAACCTAAACCTAAAACTCTAAAACCTAAACCCTAAGCTCTAAACCCATAACCCTATACCTTAAACTGTAAAACCGAAAACCTTAGACAAAAAAAATTTAAAACACTAAACCCTAAAACCTAAAATACTAAACCATAATACTAAACGTTAAACCCTAAACTATACTCCCTAAAACTTAAACCCAAAACCAAAGACCCAAAAACGTAAAACACTAAACCCTAAACCCCAACCCCTTAACAGAAAACCCATAACCCAAACCCCAAAAACCTAAACCCTTAACCCTAAACACTAAACCCTAAACCCTAATACTTAAACCATACTCGCAAAAAACTCACCCCTAAATCGTACTCCCCTAACCCTAAACTATACTCCCCAAACTCTAAACCCTAAATCCAAAAATCTAATGCTTAAACCTTAAAAGTGAAACACTAAACGTTAAACCTTAAAACCTTAAATACTAAACATAAAAATCTAAACCATGAACCTTAAACCCTACATTGTAAAACAAAAAAACCCAAAACACTAAACCCAAAACCATAAACGTTAAACCCTAAACCCTATTACCTAAACCATGCTCCTAGAAAACCTAAACCCTAAATTGTGCTCCCCTAAACCCTAAACCAAAAATCCATAACCAAAAACACTAAACCCAAAACCATAAATATTAAACCCTAAACCCTAATATCTAAACCATGATCCTAGAAAACATAAACCCTAAATTGTGCTCCTCTAATCCTAAACCATACTCCCCTAACCCTAAATACTTAAACCTAAACCCTAAACCGAAAACTCTAAACTGTAAACCATAAACCTTATGAACATAAATCACTGAACGCTAAGCCCTAACCCTAAACCTTAAACTCTAAACCCTAAACCCTAAACTCTAGACCCAAAACCCTAAACCTTAACCTGTAAAACCAAAAACCTTCAACAAAAAAATGTAAAACACTAAACCCGAAACCTTAAACCGTAAAACATAAACTCTATCCCAAAACTTCCGACCCTAAACCCTAAAACTTAAACCTTAAACCCTAAACCCTAAACCCTAAACCCTAAACACTAAACCTAAACATAAACCTTAAACGCTAAACCCTAAAACCTTAACCATATTTCTAAAAACCGAAACTTCTAGGCCGTACTCCCCTAACCCTAAGCAATACTAACCAGACCCAAAACCCTAACCCCCAAAATCTAAATCATAAACTATAAACCCTAAAGCCTAAAGCATAAATCCTAAAGCAAAATCCATCACCTAAAACCCTAAACCCTAAACTGTACATCGTACTCCCCTAGCCCTAAACCATACTCCCCTAAACTCTAAATCGTAAACCCCAAAATCTAAACCCTAAAATATAAATTGTAAAGCTTAAAACGTAAAAAATGAACCCTAAAACCTAAACCGTAAATCTTAAACTCTAAAATTTAAACCCTGATTCCTAAACGATACTTCCAAAAATTTAAACCGTAAACCCTAAACTATAAACCTAGAAACGTACAACACTAAACCCTAAACCTAAAACCCCAAACTATAAACCCAAAAACTTAAACCCATAACCCTAAACTCTAAACCTAAACCCTGAATCTGAAGCTATATTCCAAAAAACCTAAACCGTAAAACCTAAACTATAAACCAAGAAACGTAAAACACTAAATCCTAAACCTAAAATCCTAAACTATAAAACCAAAACCTTAAACCCTAAACCCTAAACTCTAAACATTGAACCCTAAACTATACTCCCAAAAACCTAATACGTAAACCCTTACCCAAAAACGTAAAATACTAAACCTGGAACATAAAATCCCTAAACCCATTCGCTCAAATCATAAACCCTAAAACAAAAATATATAACCAAAAACTCTAAACCCAAAACCATAAACATTAAACCCTAAATCCTAATACATAAACCATGCTCCTAGAAAACCTAAACCCGAAATGGTGCTCCCCTAAACCCTAAACCAAAAATCCATAACCAAAAACACTAAACCCAAAACCATAAATATTAAACTCTAAACCCTAATACCTAAACCATGCTCCTAGAAAACCTAAACCCTAAATTGTGCTCCCCTAACCCTAAACCATACTTCCCTAACCCTAAACCATACTTCCCAACCCTAAACGCTAAACACTAAAATCGAAACCCCAAACCCGAAACCGTAAAGCCTAAAGCATAAAACCTACACTGTACTCCCCAAAACCTAAACCATACTCCCTAAACCCTAAACCCCAAACACCAAGATCTAAACCCTAAATACTTAAGCATAAACCCTAAACCGAAAACTCTAAACTGTAAACCATAAACCTTATAACATAAATCACTGAACGCTAAGCCCTAACCCTAAAACTTAAACTCTAAACCCTAAACCCTAAACTCTAAACCCATAACCCTAAACTTTAAGCTGTAAAACCAAAAACCTTAAACAAAAAAATGTAAAACACTAAACCCGAAACCTTAAACCCTAAAACATAAACTCTATCCCAAAACTTTAAACCCTAAACCCTAAAACTTAAACCCTAAACCCAAAACCATAAACCCTAAACCCTAAACCCTAAATCCTAAACCCTAACCACTACACCTAAACATAAACCTTAAACTCTAAACCCAAAAACGTAGAACACTAAACCCTAAACCCTCAACTCTAAACCCAAAAATCTAAACCCATAACCCTAAAATTTAAACCCTAAAACAAAAAACCTTAAAAAAAATATATAAAACACTACACCAGAAATCCTAAACCCAAAACCCTAAACGCTAAACTCTAACACAAAACCCAAAACCCAAAACTCGAAGCAAAAAAACCCAAAACCCCTAACACTAATCCTAAACCCAAAACCCTAAAATATAAATCTTAAACCCTAAACTTATACACTTAATCATCCTCCCTAAACCCTAAATGATAAACAATGCTCCCCAAACCCTAAACACGAAACCCTGAACCTGAAACCCTTAACTCTTAAACCCTAAACCCTAAGCAAAAAATATAAAACCTCAAACCATAATCCCTAAACCCTAAACCCTAAACCCTAAACCCTAAACAATACTCCCTAAAACATATATCCTAATACCCTAAATTCTAAACTCCAAACCCAAAAATCTAAATACGAAACCCTAAACCTATAACCTAAACCATAAATCCTAAAACCTAATATTAAACCGTAAATACTAAATGTTAAACCCTAAACTCTACTCCCTAAAACTTAAACCCCAAACAAGAAATCCAAAAATGTAAAACACAAAACCTAAACCCCAACCCCTAAACACAAAACCCATAAACCAAAACCCTAAACCCTTAACCCTAAAAACTAAACTGTTATACATAAACCAAACTCGCAAAAAACTAAACTTTAAATTGTACTCCCCTAGCCCTAAATCTGATGCTTAAACCTTAAAACCTAAACACTAAAAGTTAAACCTTAAATCCTTAAATACTAAACATAAAACTCTAACCATAAACCTCAAACCTTACATTGTAAAACACTGAGCCCTTAACCCTACACCTTAAACCAAAAACTATAAACCCTAAACCCTAACTCTAAACCCGAACCCTAAACCCTAAACTATACTCCCAAAAACCTAAACCATAAACCTGAAACTATAAACCAATAAACGTAAAACACTAAACCCTAAACCTAAAATCCTAAACTCTAAAAACTAAAACTTAATCTTGAAACCCTAAAACCTAAACCCTAATCCAAAACTCTTAACCTTAATCCTTAACCGCAAAAACATAAAAAACTAAACAAAAAACCCTAATCCCTAAACCCCAGATTTTGAAACCAAAAACTGAAAACCCTAAACTCTAATCCCAAACCCTAATTCCTAAACGGTACTCCAAAAAATCTAAACCGTAAACCCTAAACTATAAACCTAGAAACGTAAAACACTAAACCCTAAACCTAAAACTCTAAACTATAAACCCTAAAACTTAAACCCCAAACCCTAAACTTTAAATCTTAATCCTGAATCCGAAGCTATACTCCCAAAAACCTAAACAATAAAACCTAAACTATGAACCCAGAAACGTAAAACACAGAACATTGAACCCTAAACCCTAAACCCTAAACCCTAAACCCTAAACCTTAAACCCTAAACCCTAAACCTTAAACTCTAAACATTGAACCCAAAACTATACTCCCAAAAACCTAATACATAAACCCTTAACCAAAAACGTATAATACTAAACCCGAAACATAAAAACCATATACCCGTTAGCTCAAATCTTAAACCCTAAACCAAAAACCCATAACCAAAAACACTACCCAAAACCATAAAACATTAAATCCTAAACCCTAAACACTAAACCCTAAACCATAAATCCTAAACCCTAAACCTTAAATCCTAAACCCTAAACACTAAACCCAAAACACTAAACCCAAAACCATAAACGTTAAACCCTAAACCCTATTACCTAAACCATGCTCCTAGAAAACCTAAACCCTAAAGTGTGCTCCCCTAAACCCTAAACCAAAAATCCATAACCAAAAACACTAAACCCAAAACCATAAATATTAAACCCTAAACCCTAACATGTAAACCATAATCCTAGAAAACATAAACCCTAAATTGTGCTCCTCTAATCCTAAACCATACTCCCCTAACCCTAAATACTTAAACCTAAACCCTAAACCGAAAACTCTAAACTGTAAACCATAAACCTTATGAACATAAATCACTGAACGCTAAGCCCTAACCCTAAACCTTAAACTCTAAACCCTAAACCCTAAACTCTAGACCCAAAACCCTAAACCTTAACCTGTAAAACCAAAAACCTTCAACAAAAAAATGTAAAACACTAAACCCGAAACCTTAAACCGTAAAACATAAACTCTATCCCAAAACTTCCGACCCTAAACCCTAAAACTTAAACCTTAAACCCGAAACCCTAAACCCTAAACCCTAAACACTAAACCTAAACATAAACCTTAAACGCTAAACCCTAAAACCTTAACCATATTTCTAAAAACCGAAACCTCTAGGCCGTACTCCCCTAACCCTAAGCAATACTAACCAGACCCAAAACCCTAACCTCCAAAATCTAAATCATAAACTATAAACCCTAAAGCCTAAAGCATAAATCCTAAACCAAAATCCATCACCTAAAACCCTAAACCCTAAACTGTACATCGTACTCCCCTAGCCCTAAACCATACTCCCCTAAACCTAAAACCCTAAACTATAAACCCTAAAACTTAAACCCCAAACCTTAAGCTCTAAATCTAAACCATGAATCCGAAGCTATACTTCCAAAAACCTAAATAGTAAAACCTAAACTATGAACCCAGAAACGTAAAACACTAAACTCTAAATATTAAACCCAAAACTATACTCCCAAAAACCTAATACTAAACCCGAAACATAAAAACCCTACACCCATTAGCTCAAATCATAAACCTAAACCAAAGAACCCATAACCAAAAACACTACCCAAAACCATAAACATTAAACCCTAAACCCTAATACCTAAACTTAAACCATACTCCCTAAACCCTAAACCCTAAACCCTAAACACCAAGATCTAAATCCTAAATACTTATACCTAAACCCTAAACCGAATACTTTAAACTGTAAACTCTAAACCTTATAACACAAAACACCGAACGCTAAGCCCTAACCCTAAACCATACTCCCCAAACACTAAACCCTAAAAACCAAGATCTAAACCCTAAATACTCAAACCTAAACCCTAAACCGAAAACTCTAAACTGTAAACTCTAAACCTTGTAACACAAAACACTGAACACTAAGCCCTAACCCTAAACCTAAAACTCTAAAACCTAAACCCTAAGCTCTAAACCCATAACCCTATACCTTAAACTGTAAAACCGAAAACCTTAGACAAAAAAAATTTAAAACACTAAACCCTAAAACCTAAAATACTAAACCATAATACTAAACGTTAAACCCTAAACTATACTCCCTAAAACTTAAACCCAAAACCAAAGACCCAAAAACGTAAAACACTAAACCCTAAACCCCAACCCCTTAACAGAAAACCCATAACCCAAACCCCAAAAACCTAAACCCTTAACCCTAAACACTAAACCCTAAACCCTAATACTTAAACCATACTCGCAAAAAACTCACCCCTAAATCGTACTCCCCTAACCCTAAACTATACTCCCCAAACTCTAAACCCTAAATCCAAAAATCTAATGCTTAAACCTTAAAAGTGAAACACTAAACGTTAAACCTTAAAACCTTAAATACTAAACATAAAAATCTAAACCATGAACCTTAAACCCTACATTGTAAAACAAAAAAACCCAAAACACTAAACCCAAAACCATAAACGTTAAACCCTAAACCCTATTACCTAAACCATGCTACTAGAAAACCTAAACCCTAAATTGTGCTCCCCTAAACCCTAAACCAAAAATCCATAACCAAAAACACTAAACCCAAAACCATAAATATTAAACCCTAAACCCTAATATCTAAACCAGGATCCTAGAAAACATAAACCCTAAATTGTGCTCCTCTAATCCTAAACCATACTCCCCTAACCCTAAATACTTAAACCTAAACCCTAAACCGAAAACTCTAAACTGTAAACCATAAACCTTATGAACATAAATCACTGAACGCTAAGCCCTAACCCTAAACCTTAAACTCTAAACCCTAAACCCTAAACTCTAGACCCAAAACCCTAAACCTTAACCTGTAAAACCAAAAACCTTCAACAAAAAAATGTAAAACACTAAACCCGAAACCTTAAACCGTAAAACATAAACTCTATCCCAAAACTTCCGACCCTAAACCCTAAAACTTAAACCTTAAACCCTAAACCCTAAACCCTAAACCCTAAACCCTAAACACTAAACCTAAACATAAACCTTAAACGCTAAACCCTAAAACCTTAACCATATTTCTAAAAACCGAAACCTCTAGGCCGTACTCCCCTAACCCTAAGCAATACTAACCAGACCCAAAACCCTAACCCCCAAAATCTAAATCATAAACTATAAACCCTAAAGCCTAAAGCATAAATCCTAAACCAAAATCCATCACCTAAAACCCTAAACCCTAAACTGTACATCGTACTCCCCTAGCCCTAAACAATACTCCCCTAAACCTAAAACCCTAAACTACAAACCCTAAAACTTAAACCCCAAACCTTAAGCTCTAAATCTAAACCATGAATCCGAAGCTATACTTCCAAAAACCTAAATAGTAAAACCTAAACTATGAACCCAGAAACGTAAAACACTAAACTCTAAATATTAAACCCAAAACTATACTCCCAAAAACCTAATACTAAACCCGAAACATAAAAACCCTACACCCATTAGCTCAAATCATAAACCTAAACCAAAGAACCCATAACCAAAAACACTACCCAAAACCATAAACATTAAACCCTAAACCCTAATACCTAAACTTAAACAATACTCCCTAAACCCTAAACCCTAAACCCTAAACACCAAGATCTAAATCCTAAATACTTATACCTAAACCCTAAACCGAATACTTTAAACTGTAAACTCTAAACCTTATAACACAAAACACCGAACGCTAAGCCCTAACCCTAAACCATACTCCCCAAACACTAAACCCTAAAAACCAAGATCTAAACCCTAAATACTCAAACCTAAACCCTAAACCGAAAACTCTAAACTGAAAACTCTAAACCTTGTAACACAAAACACTGAACACTAAGCCCTAAACCTAAACCTAAAACTCTAAAACCTAAACCCTAAGCTCTAAACCCATAACCCTATACCTTAAACTGTAAAACCGAAAACCTTAGACAAAAAAAATTTAAAACACTAAACCCTAAAACCTAAAATACTAAACCATAATACTAAACGTTAAACCCTAAACTATACTCCCTAAAACTTAAACCCAAAACCAAAGACCCAAAAACGTAAAACACTAAACCCTAAACCCCAACCCCTTAACAGAAAACCCATAACCCAAACCCCAAAAACCTAAACCCTTAACCCTAAACACTAAACCCTAAACCCTAATACTTAAACCATACTCGCAAAAAACTCACCCCTAAATCGTACTCCCCTAACCCTAAACTATACTCCCCAAACTCTAAACCCTAAATCCAAAAATCTAATGCTTAAACCTTAAAAGTGAAACACTAAACGTTAAACCTTAAAACCTTAAATACTAAACATAAAAATCTAAACCATGAACCTTAAACCCTACATTGTAAAACAAAAAAACCCAAAACACTAAACCCAAAACCATAAACGTTAAACCCTAAACCCTATTACCTAAACCATGCTCCTAGAAAACCTAAACCCTAAATTGTGCTCCCCTAAACCCTAAACCAAAAATCCATAACCAAAAACACTAAACCCAAAACCATAAATATTAAACCCTAAACCCTAATATCTAAACCATGATCCTAGAAAACATAAACCCTAAATTGTGCTCCTCTAATCCTAAACCATACTCCCCTAACCCTAAATACTTAAACCTAAACCCTAAACCGAAAACTCTAAACTGTAAACCATAAACCTTATGAACATAAATCACTGAACGCTAAGCCCTAACCCTAAACCTTAAACTCTAAACCCTAAACCCTAAACTCTAGACCCAAAACCCTAAACCTTAACCTGTAAAACCAAAAACCTTCAACAAAAAAATGTAAAACACTAAACCTGAAACCTTAAACCGTAAAACATAAACTCTATCCCAAAACTTCCGACCCTAAACTCTAAAACTTAAACCTTAAACCCTAAACCCTAAACCCTAAACCCTAAACCCTAAACACTAAACCTAAACATAAACCTTAAACGCTAAACCCTAAAACCTTAACCATATTTCTAAAAACCGAAACCTCTGGGCCGTACTCCCCTAACCCTAAGCAATACTAACCAGACCCAAAACCCTAACCCCCAAAATCTAAATCATAAACTATAAACCCTAAAGCCTAAAGCATAAATCCTAAACCAAAATCCATCACCTAAAACCCTAAACCCTAAACTGTACATCGTACTCCCCTAGCCCTAAACCATACTCCCCTAAACCTAAAACCCTAAACTATAAACCCTAAAACTTAAACCCCAAACCTTAAGCTCTAAATCTAAACCATGAATCCGAAGCTATACTTCCAAAAACCTAAATAGTAAAACCTAAACTATGAACCCAGAAACGTAAAACACTAAACTCTAAATATTAAACCCAAAACTATACTCCCAAAAACCTAATACTAAACCCGAAACATAAAAACCCTACACCCATTAGCTCAAATCATAAACCTAAACCAAAGAACCCATAACCAAAAACACTACCCAAAACCATAAACATTAAACCCTAAACCCTAATACCTAAACTTAAACCATACTCCCTAAACCCTAAACCCTAAACCCTAAACACCAAGATCTAAATCCTAAATACTTATACCTAAACCCTAAACCGAATACTTTAAACTGTAAACTCTAAACCTTATAACACAAAACACCGAACGCTAAGCCCTAACCCTAAACCATACTCCCCAAACACTAAACCCTAAAAACCAAGATCTAAACCCTAAATACTCAAACCTAAACCCTAAACCGAACACTCTAAACTGTAAA
Source organism: Cardamine chenopodiifolia (assembly GCA_963922655.1). Taxonomy (NCBI): domain Eukaryota; kingdom Viridiplantae; phylum Streptophyta; class Magnoliopsida; order Brassicales; family Brassicaceae; genus Cardamine; species Cardamine chenopodiifolia. Next base: position 6,293,794 of record OZ000486.1, on the reverse strand, counting down.
CTCTAAACCTTGTAACACAAAACACTGAACACTAAGCCCTAACCCTAAACCTAAAACTCTAAAACCTAAACCCTAAGCTCTAAACCCATAACCCTATACCTTAAACTGTAAAACCGAAAACCTTAGACAAAAAAAATTTAAAACACTAAACCCTAAAACCTAAAATACTAAACCATAATACTAAACGTTAAACCCTAAACTATACTCCCTAAAACTTAAACCCAAAACCAAAGACCCAAAAACGTAAAACACTAAACCCTAAACCCCAACCCCTTAACAGAAAACCCATAACCCAAACCCCAAAAACCTAAACCCTTAACCCTAAACACTAAACCCTAAACCCTAATACTTAAACCATACTCGCAAAAAACTCACCCCTAAATCGTACTCCCCTAACCCTAAACTATACTCCCCAAACTCTAAACCCTAAATCCAAAAATCTAATGCTTAAACCTTAAAAGTGAAACACTAAACGTTAAACCTTAAAACCTTAAATACTAAACATAAAAATCTAAACCATGAACCTTAAACCCTACATTGTAAAACACTAAACCCAAAACACTAAACCCAAAACCATAAACGTTAAACCCTAAACCCTATTACCTAAACCATGCTCCTAGAAAACCTAAACCCTAAATTGTGCTCCCCTAAACCCTAAACCAAAAATCCATAACCAAAAACACTAAACCCAAAACCATAAATATTAAACCCTAAACCCTAATATCTAAACCATGATCCTAGAAAACATAAACCCTAAATTGTGCTCCTCTAATCCTAAACCATACTCCCCTAACCCTAAATACTTAAACCTAAACCCTAAACCGAAAACTCTAAACTGTAAACCATAAACCTTATGAACATAAATCACTGAACGCTAAGCCCTAACCCTAAACCTTAAACTCTAAACCCTAAACCTTAAACTCTAGACCCAAAACCCTAAACCTTAACCTGTAAAACCAAAAACCTTCAACAAAAAAATGTAAAACACTAAACCTGAAACCTTAAACCGTAAAACATAAACTCTATCCCAAAACTTCCGACCCTAAACCCTAAAACTTAAACCTTAAACCCTAAACCCTAAACCCTAAACCCTAAACACTAAACCTAAACATAAACCTTAAACGCTAAACCCTAAAACCTTAACCATATTTCTAAAAACCGAAACTTCTAGGCCGTACTCCCCTAACCCTAAGCAATACTAACCAGACCCAAAACCCTAACCCCCAAAATCTAAATCATAAACTATAAACCCTAAAGCCTAAAGCATAAATCCTAAACCAAAATCCATCACCTAAAACCCTAAACCCTAAACTGTACATCGTACTCCCCTAGCCCTAAACCATACTCCCCTAAACTCTAAATCGTAAACCCCAAAATCTAAACCCTAAAATATAAATTGTAAAGCTTAAAACGTAAAAAATGAACCCTAAAACCTAAACCGTAAATCTTAAACTCTAAAATTTAAACCCTGATTCCTAAACGATACTTCCAAAAATTTAAACCGTAAACCCTAAACTATAAACCTAGAAACGTACAACACTAAACCCTAAACCTAAAACCCCAAACTATAAACCCAAAAACTTAAACCCATAACCCTAAACTCTAAACCTAAACCCTGAATCTGAAGCTATATTCCAAAAAACCTAAACCGTAAAACCTAAACTATAAACCAAGAAACGTAAAACACTAAATCCTAAACCTAAAATCCTGAACTATAAAACCAAAACCTTAAACCCTAAACCCTAAACTCTAAACATTGAACCCTAAACTATACTCCCAAAAACCTAATACATAAACCCTTACCCAAAAACGTAAAATACTAAACCTGGAACATAAAATCCCTAAACCCATTCGCTCAAATCATAAACCCTAAAACAAAAATATATAACCAAAAACTCTAAACCCAAAACCATAAACATTAAACCCTAAATCCTAATACATAAACCATGCTCCTAGAAAACCTAAACCCGAAATGGTGCTCCCCTAAACCCTAAACCAAAAATCCATAACCAAAAACACTAAACCCAAAACCATAAATATTAAACTCTAAACCCTAATACCTAAACCATGCTCCTAGAAAACCTAAACCCTAAATTGTGCTCCCCTAACCCTAAACCATACTTCCCTAACCCTAAACCATACTTCCCAACCCTAAACGCTAAACACTAAAATCGAAACCCCAAACCCGAAACCGTAAAGCCTAAAGCATAAAACCTACACTGTACTCCCCAAAACCTAAACCATACTCCCTAAACCCTAAACCCCAAACACCAAGATCTAAACCCTAAATACTTAAGCATAAACCCTAAACCGAAAACTCTAAACTGTAAACCATAAACCTTATAACATAAATCACTGAACGCTAAGCCCTAACCCTAAAACTTAAACTCTAAACCCTAAACCCTAAACTCTAAACCCATAACCCTAAACTTTAAGCTGTAAAACCAAAAACCTTAAACAAAAAAATGTAAAACACTAAACCCGAAACCTTAAACCCTAAAACATAAACTCTATCCCAAAACTTTAAACCCTAAACCCAAAACCATAAACCCTAAACCCTAAACCCTAAATCCTAAACCCTAACCACTACACCTAAACATAAACCTTAAACTCTAAACCCAAAAACGTAGAACACTAAACCCTAAACCCTCAACTCTAAACCCAAAAATCTAAACCCATAACCCTAAAATTTAAACCCTAAAACAAAAAACCTTAAAAAAAATATATAAAACACTACACCAGAAATCCTAAACCCAAAACCCTAAACGCTAAACTCTAACACAAAACCCAAAACCCAAAACTCGAAGCAAAAAAACCCAAAACCCCTAACACTAATCCTAAACCCAAAACCCTAAAATATAAATCTTAAACCCTAAACTTATACACTTAATCATCCTCCCTAAACCCTAAATGATAAACAATGCTCCCCAAACCCTAAACACGAAACCCTGAACCTGAAACCCTTAACTCTTAAACCCTAAACCCTAAGCAAAAAATATAAAACCTCAAACCATAATCCCTAAACCCTAAACCCTAAACCCTAAACAATACTCCCTAAAACATATATCCTAATACCCTAAATTCTAAACTCCAAACCCAAAAATCTAAATACGAAACCCTAAACCTATAACCTAAACCATAAATCCTAAAACCTAATATTAAACCGTAAATACTAAATGTTAAACCCTAAACTCTACTCCCTAAAACTTAAACCCCAAACAAGAAATCCAAAAATGTAAAACACAAAACCTAAACCCCAACCCCTAAACACAAAACCCATAAACCAAAACCCTAAACCCTTAACCCTAAAAACTAAACTGTTATACATAAACCAAACTCGCAAAAAACTAAACTTTAAATTGTACTCCCCTAGCCCTAAATCTGATGCTTAAACCTTAAAACCTAAACACTAAAAGTTAAACCTTAAATCCTTAAATACTAAACATAAAACTCTAACCATAAACCTCAAACCTTACATTGTAAAACACTGAGCCCTTAACCCTACACCTTAAACCAAAAACTATAAACCCTAAACCCTAACTCTAAACCCGAACCCTAAACCCTAAACTATACTCCCAAAAACCTAAACCATAAACCTGAAACTATAAACCAATAAACGTAAAACACTAAACCCTAAACCTAAAATCCTAAACTCTAAAAACTAAAACTTAATCCTGAAACCCTAAAACCTAAACCCTAATCCAAAACTCTTAACCTTAATCCTTAACCGCAAAAACATAAAAAACTAAACAAAAAACCCTAATCCCTAAACCCCAGATTTTGAAACCAAAAACTGAAAACCCTAAACTCTAATCCCAAACCCTAATTCCTAAACGGTACTCCCAAAAATCTAAACCGTAAACCCTAAACTATAAACCTAGAAACGTAAAACACTAAACCCTAAACCTAAAACTCTAAACTATAAACCCTAAAACTTAAACCCCAAACCCTAAACTTTAAATCTTAATCCTGAATCCGAAGCTATACTCCCAAAAACCTAAACAATAAAACCTAAACTATGAACCCAGAAACGTAAAACACAGAACATTGAACCCTAAACCCTAAACCCTAAACCCTAAACCCTAAACCTTAAACCCTAAACCCTAAACCTTAAACTCTAAACATTGAACCCAAAACTATACTCCCAAAAACCTAATACATAAACCCTTAACCAAAAACGTATAATACTAAACCCGAAACATAAAAACCATATACCCGTTAGCTCAAATCTTAAACCCTAAACCAAAAACCCATAACCAAAAACACTACCCAAAACCATAAAACATTAAATCCTAAACCCTAAACACTAAACCCTAAACCATAAATCCTAAACCCTAAACCTTAAATCCTAAACCCTAAACACTAAACCCAAAACACTAAACCCAAAACCATAAACGTTAAACCCTAAACCCTATTACCTAAACCATGCTCCTAGAAAACCTAAACCCTAAAGTGTGCTCCCCTAAACCCTAAACCAAAAATCCATAACCAAAAACACTAAACCCAAAACCATAAATATTAAACCCTAAACCCTAACATGTAAACCATAATCCTAGAAAACATAAACCCTAAATTGTGCTCCTCTAATCCTAAACCATACTCCCCTAACCCTAAATACTTAAACCTAAACCCTAAACCGAAAACTCTAAACTGTAAACCATAAACCTTATGAACATAAATCACTGAACGCTAAGCCCTAACCCTAAACCTTAAACTCTAAACCCTAAACCCTAAACTCTAGACCCAAAACCCTAAACCTTAACCTGTAAAACCAAAAACCTTCAACAAAAAAATGTAAAACACTAAACCTGAAACCTTAAACCGTAAAACATAAACTCTATCCCAAAACTTCCGACCCTAAACCCTAAAACTTAAACCTTAAACCCGAAACCCTAAACCCTAAACCCTAAACACTAAACCTAAACATAAACCTTAAACGCTAAACCCTAAAACCTTAACCATATTTCTAAAAACCGAAACCTCTAGGCCGTACTCCCCTAACCCTAAGCAATACTAACCAGACCCAAAACCCTAACCTCCAAAATCTAAATCATAAACTATAAACCCTAAAGCCTAAAGCATAAATCCTAAACCAAAATCCATCACCTAAAACCCTAAACCCTAAACTGTACATCGTACTCCCCTAGCCCTAAACCATACTCCCCTAAACCTAAAACCATAAACTATAAACCCTAAAACTTAAACCCCAAACCTTAAGCTCTAAATCTAAACCATGAATCCGAAGCTATACTTCCAAAAACCTAAATAGTAAAACCTAAACTATGAACCCAGAAACGTAAAACACTAAACTCTAAATATTAAACCCAAAACTATACTCCCAAAAACCTAATACTAAACCCGAAACATAAAAACCCTACACCCATTAGCTCAAATCATAAACCTAAACCAAAGAACCCATAACCAAAAACACTACCCAAAACCATAAACATTAAACCCTAAACCCTAATACCTAAACTTAAACCATACTCCCTAAACCCTAAACCCTAAACCCTAAACACCAAGATCTAAATCCTAAATACTTATACCTAAACCCTAAACCGAATACTTTAAACTGTAAACTCTAAACCTTATAACACAAAACACCGAACGCTAAGCCCTAACCCTAAACCATACTCCCCAAACACTAAACCCTAAAAACCAAGATCTAAACCCTAAATACTCAAACCTAAACCCTAAACCGAAAACTCTAAACTGTAAACTCTAAACCTTGTAACACAAAACACTGAACACTAAGCCCTAACCCTAAACCTAAAACTCTAAAACCTAAACCCTAAGCTCTAAACCCATAACCCTATACCTTAAACTGTAAAACCGAAAACCTTAGACAAAAAAAATTTAAAACACTAAACCCTAAAACCTAAAATACTAAACCATAATACTAAACGTTAAACCCTAAACTATACTCCCTAAAACTTAAACCCAAAACCAAAGACCCAAAAACGTAAAACACTAAACCCTAAACCCCAACCCCTTAACAGAAAACCCATAACCCAAACCCCAAAAACCTAAACCCTTAACCCTAAACACTAAACCCTAAACCCTAATACTTAAACCATACTCGCAAAAAACTCACCCCTAAATCGTACTCCCCTAACCCTAAACTATACTCCCCAAACTCTAAACCCTAAATACAAAAATCTAATGCTTAAACCTTAAAAGTGAAACACTAAACGTTAAACCTTAAAACCTTAAATACTAAACATAAAAATCTAAACCATGAACCTTAAACCCTACATTGTAAAACAAAAAAACCCAAAACACTAAACCCAAAACCATAAACGTTAAACCCTAAACCCTATTACCTAAACCATGCTACTAGAAAACCTAAACCCTAAATTGTGCTCCCCTAAACCCTAAACTAAAAATCCATAACCAAAAACACTAAACCCAAAACCATAAATATTAAACCCTAAACCCTAATATCTAAACCATGATCCTAGAAAACATAAACCCTAAATTGTGCTCCTCTAATCCTAAACCATACTCCCCTAACCCTAAATACTTAAACCTAAACCCTAAACCGAAAACTCTAAACTGTAAACCATAAACCTTATGAACATAAATCACTGAACGCTAAGCCCTAACCCTAAACCTTAAACTCTAAACCCTAAACCCTAAACTCTAGACCCAAAACCCTAAACCTTAACCTGTAAAACCAAAAACCTTCAACAAAAAAATGTAAAACACTAAACCCGAAACCTTAAACCGTAAAACATAAACTCTATCCCAAAACTTCCGACGCTAAACCCTAAAACTTAAACCTTAAACCCTAAACCCTAAACCCTAAACCCTAAACCCTAAACACTAAACCTAAACATAAACCTTAAACGCTAAACCCTAAAACCTTAACCATATTTCTAAAAACCGAAACCTCTAGGCCGTACTCCCCTAACCCTAAGCAATACTAACCAGAACCAAAACCCTAACCCCCAAAATCTAAATCATAAACTATAAACCCTAAAGCCTAAAGCATAAATCCTAAACCAAAATCCATCACCTAAAACCCTAAACCCTAAACTGTACATCGTACTCCCCTAGCCCTAAACCATACTCCCCTAAACCTAAAACCCTAAACTATAAACCCTAAAACTTAAACCCCAAACCTTAAGCTCTAAATCTAAACCATGAATCCGAAGCTATACTTCCAAAAACCTAAATAGTAAAACCTAAACTATGAACCCAGAAACGTAAAACACTAAACTCTAAATATTAAACCCAAAACTATACTCCCAAAAACCTAATACTAAACCCGAAACATAAAAACCCTACACCCATTAGCTCAAATCATAAACCTAAACCAAAGAACCCATAACCAAAAACACTACCCAAAACCATAAACATTAAACCCTAAACCCTAATACCTAAACTTAAACCATACTCCCTAAACCCTAAACCCTAAACCCTAAACACCAAGATCTAAATCCTAAATACTTATACCTAAACCCTAAACCGAATACTTTAAACTGTAAACTCTAAACCTTATAACACAAAACACCGAACGCTAAGCCCTAACCCTAAACCATACTCCCCAAACACTAAACCCTAAAAACCAAGATCTAAACCCTAAATACTCAAACCTAAACCCTAAACCGAAAACTCTAAACTGTAAACTCTAAACCTTGTAACACAAAACACTGAACACTAAGCCCTAACCCTAAACCTAAAACTCTAAAACCTAAACCCTAAGCTCTAAACCCATAACCCTATACCTTAAACTGTAAAACCGAAAACCTTAGACAAAAAAAATTTAAAACACTAAACCCTAAAACCTAAAATACTAAACCATAATACTAAACGTTAAACCCTAAACTATACTCCCTAAAACTTAAACCCAAAACCAAAGACCCAAAAACGTAAAACACTAAACCCTAAACCCCAACCCCTTAACAGAAAACCCATAACCCAAACCCCAAAAACCTAAACCCTTAACCCTAAACACTAAACCCTAAACCCTAATACTTAAACCATACTCGCAAAAAACTCACCCCTAAATCGTACTCCCCTAACCCTAAACTATACTCCCCAAACTCTAAACCCTAAATCCAAAAATCTAATGCTTAAACCTTAAAAGTGAAACACTAAACGTTAAACCTTAAAACCTTAAATACTAAACATAAAAATCTAAACCATGAACCTTAAACCCTACATTGTAAAACACTAAACCCAAAACACTAAACCCAAAACCATAAACGTTAAACCCTAAACCCTATTACCTAAACCATGCTCCTAGAAAACCTAAACCCTAAATTGTGCTCCCCTAAACCCTAAACCAAAAATCCATAACCAAAAACACTAAACCCAAAACCATAAATATTAAACCCTAAACCCTAATATCTAAACCATGATCCTAGAAAACATAAACCCTAAATTGTGCTCCTCTAATCCTAAACCATACTCCCCTAACCCTAAATACTTAAACCTAAACCCTAAACCGAAAACTCTAAACTGTAAACCATAAACCTTATGAACATAAATCACTGAACGCTAAGCCCTAACCCTAAACCTTAAACTCTAAACCCTAAACCCTAAACTCTAGACCCAAAACCCTAAACCTTAACCTGTAAAACCAAAAACCTTCAACAAAAAATGTAAAACACTAAACCCGAAACCTTAAACCGTAAAACATAAACTCTATCCCAAAACTTCCGACCCTAAACCCTAAAACTTAAACCTTAAACCCTAAACCCTAAACCCTAAACCCTAAACACTAAACCTAAACATAAACCTTAAACGCTAAACCCTAAAACCTTAACCATATTTCTAAAAACCGAAACCTCTAGGCCGTACTCCCCTAACCCTAAGCAATACTAACCAGACCCAAAACCCTAACCCCCAAAATCTAAATCATAAACTATAAACCCTAAAGCCTAAAGCATAAATCCTAAACCAAAATCCATCACCTAAAACCCTAAACCCTAAACTGTACATCGTACTCCCCTAGCCCTAAACCATACTCCCCTAAACTCTAAATCGTAAACCCCAAAATCTAAACCCTAAAATATAAATTGTAAAGCTTAAAACGTAAAAAATGAACCCTAAAACCTAAACCGTAAATCTTAAACTCTAAAATTTAAACCCTGATTCCTAAACGATACTTCCAAAAATTTAAACCGTAAACCCTAAACTATAAACCTAGAAACGTACAACACTAAACCCTAAACCTAAAACCCCAAACTATAAACCCAAAAACTTAAACCCATAACCCTAAACTCTAAACCTAAACCCTGAATCTGAAGCTATATTCCAAAAAACCTAAACCGTAAAACCTAAACTATAAACCAAGAAACGTAAAACACTAAATCCTAAACCTAAAATCCTAAACTATAAAACCAAAACCTTAAACCCTAAACCCTAAACTCTAAACATTGAACCCTAAACTATACTCCCAAAAACCTAATACGTAAACCCTTACCCAAAAACGTAAAATACTAAACCTGGAACATAAAATCCCTAAACCCATTCGCTCAAATCATAAACCCTAAAACAAAAATATATAACCAAAAACTCTAAACCCAAAACCATAAACATTAAACCCTAAATCCTAATACATAAACCATGCTCCTAGAAAACCTAAACCCGAAATGGTGCTCCCCTAAACCCTAAACCAAAAATCCATAACCAAAAACACTAAACCCAAAACCATAAATATTAAACTCTAAACCCTAATACCTAAACCATGCTCCTAGAAAACCTAAACCCTAAATTGTGCTCCCCTAACCCTAAACCATACTTCCCTAACCCTAAACCATACTTCCCAACCCTAAACGCTAAACACTAAAATCGAAACCCCAAACCCGAAACCGTAAAGCCTAAAGCATAAAACCTACACTGTACTCCCCAAAACCTAAACCATACTCCCTAAACCCTAAACCCCAAACACCAAGATCTAAACCCTAAATACTTAAGCATAAACCCTAAACCGAAAACTCTAAACTGTAAACCATAAACCTTATAACATAAATCACTGAACGCTAAGCCCTAACCCTAAAACTTAAACTCTAAACCCTAAACCCTAAACTCTAAACCCATAACCCTAAACTTTAAGCTGTAAAACCAAAAACCTTAAACAAAAAAATGTAAAACACTAAACCCGAAACCTTAAACCCTAAAACATAAACTCTATCCCAAAACTTTAAACCCTAAACCCTAAAACTTAAACCCTAAACCCAAAACCATAAACCCTAAACCCTAAACCCTAAATCCTAAACCCTAACCACTACACCTAAACATAAACCTTAAACTCTAAACCCAAAAACGTAGAACACTAAACCCTAAACCCTCAACTCTAAACCCAAAAATCTAAACCCATAACCCTAAAATTTAAACCCTAAAACAAAAAACCTTAAAAAAAATATATAAAACACTACACCAGAAATCCTAAACCCAAAACCCTAAACGCTAAACTCTAACACAAAACCCAAAACCCAAAACTCGAAGCAAAAAAACCCAAAACCCCTAACACTAATCCTAAACCCAAAACCCTAAAATATAAATCTTAAACCCTAAACTTATACACTTAATCATCCTCCCTAAACCCTAAATGATAAACAATGCTCCCCAAACCCTAAACACGAAACCCTGAACCTGAAACCCTTAACTCTTAAACCCTAAACCCTAAGCAAAAAATATAAAACCTCAAACCATAATCCCTAAACCCTAAACCCTAAACCCTAAACAATACTCCCTAAAACATATATCCTAATACCCTAAATTCTAAACTCCAAACCCAAAAATCTAAATACGAAACCCTAAACCTATAACCTAAACCATAAATCCTAAAACCTAATATTAAACCGTAAATACTAAATGTTAAACCCTAAACTCTACTCCCTAAAACTTAAACCCCAAACAAGAAATCCAAAAATGTAAAACACAAAACCTAAACCCCAACCCCTAAACACAAAACCCATAAACCAAAACCCTAAACCCTTAACCCTAAAAACTAAACTGTTATACATAAACCAAACTCGCAAAAAACTAAACTTTAAATTGTACTCCCCTAGCCCTAAATCTGATGCTTAAACCTTAAAACCTAAACACTAAAAGTTAAACCTTAAATCCTTAAATACTAAACATAAAACTCTAACCATAAACCTCAAACCTTACATTGTAAAACACTGAGCCCTCAACCCTACACCTTAAACCAAAAACTATAAACCCTAAACCCTAACTCTAAACCCGAACCCTAAACCCTAAACTATACTCCCAAAAACCTAAACCATAAACCTGAAACTATAAACCAATAAACGTAAAACACTAAACCCTAAACCTAAAATCCTAAACTCTAAAAACTAAAACTTAATCCTGAAACCCTAAAACCTAAACCCTAATCCAAAACTCTTAACCTTAATCCTTAACCGCAAAAACATAAAAAACTAAACAAAAAACCCTAATCCCTAAACCCCAAATTTTGAAACCAAAAACTGAAAACCCTAAACTCTAATCCCAAACCCTAATTCCTAAACGGTACTCCCAAAAATCTAAACCGTAAACCCTAAACTATAAACCTAGAAACGTAAAACACTAAACCCTAAACCTAAAACTCTAAACTATAAACCCTAAAACTTAAACCCCAAACCCTAAACTTTAAATCTTAATCCTGAATCCGAAGCTATACTCCCAAAAACCTAAACAATAAAACCTAAACTATGAACCCAGAAACGTAAAACACAGAACATTGAACCCTAAACCTTAAACCCTAAACCCTAAACTCTAAACCTTAAACCCTAAACCCTAAACCTTAAACTCTAAACATTGAACCCAAAACTATACTCCCAAAAACCTAATACATAAACCCTTAACCAAAAACGTATAATACTAAACCCGAAACATAAAAACCATATACCCGTTAGCTCAAATCTTAAACCCTAAACCAAAAACCCATAACCAAAAACACTACCCAAAACCATAAAACATTAAATCCTAAACCCTAAACACTAAACCCTAAACCATAAATCCTAAACCCTAAACCTTAAATCCTAAACCCTAAACACTAAACCCAAAACACTAAACCCAAAACCATAAACGTTAAACCCTAAACCCTATTACCTAAACCATGCTCCTAGAAAACCTAAACCCTAAAGTGTGCTCCCCTAAACCCTAAACCAAAAATCCATAACCAAAAACACTAAACCCAAAATCATAAATATTAAACCCTAAACCCTAACATGTAAACCATAATCCTAGAAAACATAAACCCTAAATTGTGCTCTTCTAATCCTAAACCATACTCCCCTAACCCTAAATACTTAAACCTAAACCCTAAACCGAAAACTCTAAACTGTAAACCATAAACCTTATGAACATAAATCACTGAACGCTAAGCCCTAACCCTAAACCTTAAACTCTAAACCCTAAACCCTAAACTCTAGACCCAAAACCCTAAACCTTAACCTGTAAAACCAAAAACCTTCAACAAAAAAATGTAAAACACTAAACCTGAAACCTTAAACTGTAAAACATAAACTCTATCCCAAAACTTCCGACCCTAAACACTAAAACTTAAACCTTAAACCCGAAACCCTAAACCCTAAACCCTAAACACTAAACCTAAACATAAACCTTAAACGCTAAACCCTAAAACCTTAACCATATTTCTAAAAACCAAAACCTCTAGGCCGTACTCCCCTAACCCTAACCAATACTAACCAGACCCAAAACCCTAACCCCCAAAATCTAAATCATAAACTATAAACCCTAAAGCCTAAAGCATAAATCCTAAACCAAAATCCATCACCTAAAACCCTAAACCCTAAACTGTACATCGTACTCCCCTAGCCCTAAACCATACTCCCCTAAACCTAAAACCCTAAACTATAAACCCTAAAACTTAAACCCCAAACCTTAAGCTCTAAATCTAAACCATGAATCCGAAGCTATACTTCCAAAAACCTAAATAGTAAAACCTAAACTATGAACCCAGAAACGTAAAACACTAAACTCTAAATATTAAACCCAAAACTATACTCCCAAAAACCTAATACTAAACCCGAAACATAAAAACCCTACACCCATTAGCTCAAATCATAAACCTAAACCAAAGAACCCATAACCAAAAACACTACCCAAAACCATAAACATTAAACCCTAAACCCTAATACCTAAACTTAAACCATACTCCCTAAACCCTAAACCCTAAACCCTAAACACCAAGATCTAAATCCTAAATACTTATACCTAAACCCTAAACCGAATACTTTAAACTGTAAACTCTAAACCTTATAACACAAAACACCGAACGCTAAGCCCTAACCCTAAACCATACTCCCCAAACACTAAACCCTAAAAACCAAGATCTAAACCCTAAATACTCAAACCTAAACCCTAAACCGAAAACTCTAAACTGTAAACTCTAAACCTTGTAACACAAAACACTGAACACTAAGCCCTAACCCTAAACCTAAAACTCTAAAACCTAAACCCTAAGCTCTAAACCCATAACCCTATACCTTAAACTGTAAAACCGAAAACCTTAGACAAAAAAAATTTAAAACACTAAACCCTAAAACCTAAAATACTAAACCATAATACTAAACGTTAAACGCTAAACTATACTCCCTAAAACTTAAACCCAAAACCAAAGACCCAAAAACGTAAAACACTAAACCCTAAACCCCAACCCCTTAACAGAAAACCCATAACCCAAACCCCAAAAACCTAAACCCTTAACCCTAAACACTAAACCCTAAACCCTAATACTTAAACCATACTCGCAAAAAACTCACCCCTAAATCGTACTCCCCTAACCCTAAACTATACTCCCCAAACTCTAAACCCTAAATCCAAAAATCTAATGCTTAAACCTTAAAAGTGAAACACTAAAAGTTAAACCTTAAAACCTTAAATACTAAACATAAAAATCTAAACCATGAACCTTAAACCCTACATTGTAAAACAAAAAAACCCAAAACACTAAACCCAAAACCATAAACGTTAACCCCTAAACCCTATTACCTAAACCATGCTCCTAGAAAACCTAAACCCTAAATTGTGCTCCCCTAAACCCTAAACCAAAAATCCATAACCAAAAACACTAAACCCAAAACCATAAATATTAAACCCTAAACCCTAATATCTAAACCATGATCCTAGAAAACATAAACCCTAAATTGTGCTCCTCTAATCCTAAACCATACTCCCCTAACCCTAAATACTTAAACCTAAACCCTAAACCGAAAACTCTAAACTGTAAACCATAAACCTTATGAACATAAATCACTGAACGCTAAGCCCTAACCCTAAACCTTAAACTCTAAACCCTAAACCCTAAACTCTAGACCCAAAACCCTAAACCTTAACCTGTAAAACCAAAAACCTTCAACAAAAAAATGTAAAACACTAAACCAGAAACCTTAAACCGTAAAACATAAACTCTATCCCAAAACTTCCGACCCTAAACCCTAAAACTTAAACCTTAAACCCTAAACCCTAAACCCTAAACCCTAAACCCTAAACACTAAACCTAAACATAAACCTTAAACGCTAAACCCTAAAACCTTAACCATATTTCTAAAAACCGAAACCTCTAGGCCGTACTCCCCTAACCCTAAGCAATACTAACCAGACCCAAAACCCTAACCCCCAAAATCTAAATCATAAACTATAAACCCTAAAGCCTAAAGCATAAATCCTAAACCAAAATCCATCACCTAAAACCCTAAACCCTAAACTGTACATCGTACTCCCCTAGCCCTTAACCATACTCCCCTAAACTCTAAATCGTAAACCCCAAAATCTAAACCCTAAAATATAAATTGTAAATCTTAAAACGTAAAAAATGAACCCTAAAACCTAAACCGTAAATCTTAAACTCTAAAATTTAAACCCTGATTCCTAAACGATACTTCCAAAAATTTAAACCGTAAACCCTAAACTATAAACCTAGAAACGTACAACACTAAACCCTAAACCTAAAACCCCAAACTATAAACCCAAAAACTTAAACCCATAACCCTAAACTCTAAACCTAAACCCTGAATCTGAAGCTATATTCCAAAAAACCTAAACCGTAAAACCTAAACTATAAACCAAGAAACGTAAAACACTAAATCCTAAACCTAAAATCCTAAACTATAAAACCAAAACCTTAAACCCTAAACCCTAAACTCTAAACATTGAACCCTAAACTATACTCCCAAAAACCTAATACGTAAACCCTTACCCAAAAACGTAAAATACTAAACCTGGAACATAAAATCCCTAAACCCATTCGCTCAAATCATAAACCCTAAAACAAAAATATATAACCAAAAACTCTAAACCCAAAACCATAAACATTTAACCCTAAATCCTAATACATAAACCATGCTCCTAGAAAACCTAAACCCGAAATTGTGCTCCCCTAAACCCTAAACCAAAAATCCATAACCAAAAACACTAAACCCAAAACCATAAATATTAAACTCTAAACCCTAATACCTAAACCATGCTCCTAGAAAACCTAAACCCTAAATTGTGCTCCCCTAACCCTAAACCATACTTCCCTAACCCTAAACCATACTTCCCAACCCTAAACGCTAAACACTAAAATCGAAACCCCAAACCCGAAACCGTAAAGCCTAAAGCATAAAACCTACACTGTACTCCCCAAAACCTAAACCATACTCCCTAAACCCTAAACCCCAAACACCAAGATCTAAACCCTAAATACTTAAACATAAACCCTAAACTGAAAACTCTAAACTGTAAACCATAAACCTTATAACATAAATCACTGAACGCTAAGCCCTAACCCTAAAACTTAAACTCTAAACCCTAAACCCTAAACTCTAAACCCATAACCCTAAACTTTAAGCTGTAAAACCAAAAACCTTAAACAAAAAAATGTAAAACACTAAACCCGAAACCTTAAACCCTAAAACATAAACTCTATCCCAAAACTTTAAACCCTAAACCCTAAAACTTAAACCCTAAACCCAAAACCATAAACCCTAAACCCTAAACCCTAAATCCTAAACCCTAACCACTACACCTAAACATAAACCTTAAACTCTAAACCCAAAAACGTAGAACACTAAACCCTAAACCCTTAACTCTAAACCCAAAAATCTAAACCCATAACCCTAAAATTTAAACCCTAAAACAAAAAACCTTAAAAAAAATATATAAAACACTACACCAGAAATCCTAAACCCAAAACCCTAAACGCTAAACTCTAACACAAAACCCAAAACCCAAAACTCGAAGCAAAAAAACCCAAAACCCCTAACACTAATCCTAAACCCAAAACCCTAAAATATAAATCTTAAACCCTAAACTTATACACTTAATCATCCTCCCTAAACCCTAAATGATAAACAATGCTCCCCAAACCCTAAACACGAAACCCTGAACCTGAAACCCTTAACTCTTAAACCCTAAACCCTAAGCAAAAAATATAAAACCTCAAACCATAATCCCTAAACCCTAAACCCTAAACCCTAAACAATACTCCCTAAAACATATATCCTAATACCCTAAATTCTAAACTCCAAACCCAAAAATCTAAATACGAAACCCTAAACCTATAACCTAAACCATAAATCCTAAAACCTAATATTAAACCGTAAATACTAAATGTTAAACCCTAAACTCTACTCCCTAAAACTTAAACCCCAAACAAGAAATCCAAAAATGTAAAACACAAAACCTAAACCCCAACCCCTAAACACAAAACCCATAAACCAAAACCCTAAACCCATAACCCTAAAAACTAAACTGTTATACATAAACCAAACTCGCAAAAAACTAAACTTTAAATTGTACTCCCCTAGCCCTAAATCTGATGCTTAAACCTTAAAACCTAAACACTAAAAGTTAAACCTTAAATCCTTAAATACTAAACATAAAACTCTAACCATAAACCTCAAACCTTACATTGTAAAACACTGAGCCCTCAACCCTACACCTTAAACCAAAAACTATAAACCCTAAACCCTAACTCTAAACCCGAACCCTAAACCCTAAACTATACTCCCAAAAACCTAAACCATAAACCTGAAACTATAAACCAATAAACGTAAAACACTAAACCCTAAACCTAAAATCCTAAACTCTAGAAACTAAAACTTAATCCTGAAACCCTAAAACCTAAACCCTAATCCAAAACTCTTAACCTTAATCCTTAACCGCAAAAACATAAAAAACTAAACAAAAAACCCTAATCCCTAAACCCCAAATTTTGAAACCAAAAACTGAAAACCCTAAACTCTAATCCCAAACCCTAATTCCTAAACGGTACTCCCAAAAATCTAAACCGTAAACCCTAAACTATAAACCTAGAAACGTAAAACACTAAACCCTAAACCTAAAACTCTTAACTATAAACCCTAAAACTTAAACCCCAAACCCTAAACTTTAAATCTTAATCCTGAATCCGAAGCTATACTCCCAAAAACCTAAACAATAAAACCTAAACTATGAACCGAGAAACGTAAAACACAGAATATTGAACCCTAAACCCTAAACCCTAAACCCTAACCCCTAAACCTTAAACCCTAAACCCTAAACCTTAAACTCTAAACATTGAACCCAAAACTATACTCCCAAAAACCTAATACATAAACCCTTAACCAAAAACGTATAATACTAAACCCGAAACATAAAAACCATATACCCGTTAGCTCAAATCTTAAACCCTAAACCAAAAACCCATAACCAAAAACACTACCCAAAACCATAAACATTAAACCCTAAACCCTAATACCTAAACTTAAACCATACTCCCTAAACCCTAAACCCTAAACCCTAAACACCAAGATCTAAATCCTAAATACTTATACCTAAACCCTAAACCGAATACTTTAAACTGTAAACTCTAAACCTTATAACACAAAACACCAAACGCTAAGCCCTAACCCTAAACCATACTCCCCAAACACTAAACCCTAAAAACCAAGATCTAAACCCTAAATACTCAAACCTAAACCCTAAACCAAAAACTCTAAACTGTAAACTCTAAACCTTGTAACACAAAACACTGAACACTAAGCCCTAACCCTAAACATAAAACTCTAAAACCTAAACCCTAAGCTCTAAACCCATAACCCTATACTTTAAACAGTAAAACCGAAAACCTTAGACAAAAAAAATTTAAAACACTAAACCCTAAAACCTAAAATACTAAACCGTAATACTAAACGTTAAACCCTAAACTATACTCCCTAAAACTTAAACCCAAAACCAAAAACCCAAAAACGTAAAACACTAAACCCTAAACCCCAACCCCTTAACAGAAAACCCATAACCCAAACCCCAAAAACCTAAACCCTTAACCCTAAACACTAAACCCTAAACCCTAATACTTAAACCATACTCGCAAAAAACTCACCCCTAAATCGTACTCCCCTAACCCTAAACTATACTCCCCAAACTCTAAACCCTAAATCCAAAAATCTAATGCTTAATCCTTAAAAGTGAAACACTAAACGTTAAACCTTAAAACCTTAAATACTAAACATAAAAATCTAAACCATGAACCTTAAACCCTACATTGTAAAACACTAAGCCCTAAACCCTACACCCTAAACTCTAAACCCTAAACTATAAACCAAAAACCCTAAACCCTAAACCCTCAACTATAAACCCATACCCTGAACCCTAAACTATACTCCCAAAAACCTAAACCATAAACCTGGAAGTATAAACCAAGAAACGTAAAACACTAAACCCTAAACCTAAAACCCTAAACTCTAAAAACTAAAACTTAAACCTGAAACCCTAAAACCTAAACCCTAAAAACCAAAACTCTTAAGCCTAATCCTTAACCCCAAAAACATAAAAAACTCAACAAAAAACCCTAAACCCTAAACCCTAAATTCTGAAACCGAAAATTGAAAAACACTAGACTGAATCCCAAACCTTGATTCCTAAACGGTAATCCCAAAAATCTAAACCGTAAACCCTAAACTATAAACCTAGAAACGTAAAATACTAAACCCTAAACCTAAAACCCTAAACTATAAACCCTAAAACTTAAACCCCAAACCTTAAGCTCTAAATCTAAACCATGAATCCGAAGCTATACTTCCAAAAACCTAAATAGTAAAACCTAAACTATGAACCCAGAAACGTAAAACACTAAACTCTAAACATTAAACCCAAAACTATACTCCCAAAAACCTAATACTAAACCCGAAACATAAAAACCCTACACCCATTAGCTCAAATCATAAACCTAAACCAAAGAACCCATAACCAAAAACACTACCCAAAACCATAAACATTAAACCCTAAACCCTAATACCTAAACTTAAACCATACTCCCTAAACCCTAAACCCTAAACCCTAAACACCAAGATCTAAATCCTAAATACTTATACCTAAACCCTAAACCGAATACTTTAAACTGTAAACTCTAAACCTTATAACACAAAACACCGAACGCTAAGCCCTAACCCTAAACCATACTCCCCAAACACTAAACCCTAAAAACCAAGATCTAAACCCTAAATACTCAAACCTAAACCCTAAACCAAAAACTCTAAACTGTAAACTCTAAACCTTGTAACACAAAACACTGAACACTAAGCCCTAACCCTAAACCTAAAACTCTAAAACCTAAACCCTAAGCTCTAAACCCATAACCCTATACCTTAAACTGTAAAACCGAAAACCTTAGACAAAAAAAATTTAAAACACTAAACCCTAAAACCTAAAATACTAAACCGTAGTACTAAACGTTAAACCCTAAACTATACTCCCTAAAACTTAAACCCAAAACCAAAGACCCAAAAACGTAAAACACTAAACCCTAAACCCCAACCCCTTAACAGAAAACCCATAACCCAAACCCCAAAAACCTAAACTCTTAACCCTAAACACTAAACCCTAAACCCTAATACTTAAACCATACTCGCAAAAAACTCACCCCTAAATCGTACTCCCCTAACCCTAAACTATACTCCCCAAACTCTAAACCCTAAATCCAAAAATCTAATGCTTAAACCTTAAAAGTGAAACACTAAACGTTAAACTTTAAAACCTTAAATACTAAACATAAAAATCTAAACCATGAACCTTAAACCCTACATTGTAAAACACTAAACCCTAAACACTAAACCCTAAACTCTAAACCCTAAACTATAAACCAAAAACCTTAAACCCTAAACCCTCAACTATAAACCCATACCCTGAACCCTAAACTATACTCCCAAAAACCTATACCATAAACCTGGAAGTATAAACCAAGAAACGTAAAACACTAAACCGTAAACCTAAAACCCTAAACTCTAAAAACTAAAACTTAAACCTGAAACCCTAAAACCTAAACCCTAAAAACAAAAAATCTTAAGCCTAATCCTTAACCCCAAAAACATAAAACACTCAACAAAAAACCCTAAACCCTAAACCCTAAATTCTGAAACCGAAAATTGAAAAACACTAGACTGAATCCCAAACCTTGATTCCTAAACGGTAATCCCAAAAATCTAAACCGTAAACCCTAAACTATAAACCTAGAAACGTAAAATACTAAACCCTAAACCTAAAACCCTAAACTATAAACCCTAAAACTTAAACCCCAAACCTTAAGCTCTAAATCTAAACCATGAATCCGAAGCTATACTTCCAAAAACCTAAATAGTAAAACCTAAACTATGAACCCAGAAACGTAAAACACTAAACTCTAAACATTAAACCCAAAACTATACTCCCAAAAACCAAATACTAAACCCGAAACATAAAAACCCTACACCCATTAGCTCAAATCATAAACCTAAACCAAAGAACCCATAACCAAAAACACTACCCAAAACCATAAACATTAAACCCTAAACCCTAATACCTAAACTTAAACCATACTCCCTAAACCCTAAACCCTAAACCCTAAACACCAAGATCTAAACCCTAAATACTTATACCTAAACTCTAAACCGAATACTTTAAACTGTAAACTCTAAACCTTATAACACAAAACACCGAACGCTAAGCCCTAACCCTAAACCATACTCCCCAAACACTAAACCCTAAAAACCAAGATCTAAACCCTAAATACTCAAACCTAAACCCTAAACCAAAAACTCTAAACTGTAAACTCTAAACCTTGTAACACAAAACACTGAACACTAAGCCCTAACCCTAAACCTAAAACTCTAAAACCTAAACCCTAAGCTCTAAACCCATAACCCTATACCTTAAACTGTAAAACCGAAAACCTTAGACAAAAAAAATTTAAAACACTAAACCCTAAAACCTAAAATACTAAACCGTAATACTAAACGTTAAACCCTAAACTATACTCCCTAAAACTTAAACCCAAAACAAAAGACCCAAAAACGTAAAACACTAAACCCTAAACCCCAACCCCTTAACAGAAAACCCATAACCCAAACCCCAAAAACCTAAACCCTTAACCCTAAACACTAAACCCTAAACCCTAATACTTAAACCATACTCGCAAAAAACTCACCCCTAAATCGTACTCCCCTAACCCTAAACTATACTCCCCAAACTCTAAACCCTAAATCCAAAAATCTAATGCTTAAACCTTAAAAGTGAAACACTAAACGTTAAACCTTAAAACCTTAAATACTAAACATAAAAATCTAAACCATGAACCTTAAACCCTACATTGTAAAACACTAAGCCCTAAACCCTACACCCTAAACTCTAAACCCTAAACTATAAACCAAAAACCCTAAACCCTAAACCCTCAACTATAAACCCATACCCTGAACCCTAAACTATACTCCCAAAAACCTAAACCATAAACCTGGAAGTATAAACCAAGAAACGTAAAACACTAAACCTTAAACCTAAAACCCTAAACTCTAAAAACTAAAACTTAAACCTGAAACCCTAAAACCTAAACCCTAAAAACCAAAACTCATAACCCTAATCCTTAACCCCAAAAACATAAAACACTCAACAAAAAACCCTAAACCCTAAACCCTAAATTCTGAAACCGAAAATTGAAAACCGTAGACTGAATCCCAAACCTTGATTCCTAAACGGTACTCCCAAAAATCTAAATCGTAAACCCTAAACTATAAACCTAGAAACGTAAAACACTAAACCCTAAACCTAAAACCCTAAACTATAAACCCTAAAACTTAAACCCCAAACCTTAAGCTCTAAATGTAAACCATGAATCCGAAGCTATACTTCCAAAAACCTAAATAGTAAAACCTAAACTATGAACCCAGAAACGTAAAACCCTAAATCCAAACCCTAAAATCCTAAACTATAAACCCTAAACTCTAAACATTGATCCCAAAACTATACTCCCAAAAACCTAATACTAAACCCGAAGAAAAAAAACCCAAAACCCCTAACTGTAATCCTAAACCCGAAACCCTAATATCTAAATATTAAAACCCTAAATTTATACACTAAATCGTACTCCCTAAACCCTAAATCGTAAACAATACTCCCAAACTCTAAACACTTAACCCTGAACCTGAAACCCTTAACTCTAAAACCCTAAACGAAATACTGTAAACTGTAAACTCTAAACCTTATAACACAAAACACCGAACGCTAAGCCCTAACCCTAAACCACACTCCCTAAACCCTAAACCCTAAACACCAAGATCTAAACCCTAAATACTTATACCTAAACTCTAAACCGAATACTTTAAACTATAAACTCTAAACCTTATAACACAAAACACCGAACGCTAAGCCCTAACCCTAAACCATACACCCCAAACACTAAACCCTAAAAACCAAGATCTAAACCCTAAATACTCAAACCTAAACCCTAAACCGAAAACTCTAAACTGTAAACTCTAAACCTTATAACACTAAACACTAAACACTAAGCCCCAACCCTAAACCTAAAACTCTACAACCTAAACCCTAAGCTCTAAACCCATAACCCTATACCTTAAACTGTAAAACCAAAAACCTTAGACAAAAAAAATTTAAAACACTAAACCCTAAAACCTAAAATACTAAACCGTAATACTAAACATTAAACCCTAAACTATACTCCCTAACACTTAAACCCAAAACCAAAAACCCAAAAAAGTAAAACACTAAACCCTAAACCCCAACCCCTTAACAGAAACCCCATAACCCAAACCCCAAAAACCTAAACCCTTAACCCTAAACACTAAACCCTAAACCCTAATACCTAAACCATACTCGCAAAAAACTCACCCCTAAATCATACTCCCTAACCCTAAACCATACTCCCCAAACTCTAAACCCTAAATCCAAAAATCTAATGCTTAAACCTTAACACTAAAACACTAAACGTTAAACCTTAAAACATTAAATACTAAACATAAAAATCTAAACCATAAACCTTAAACCTTACATTATAAAACAATAAGCCCTAAACCCTAAACCCTAAACCTTAAACCCTAAACTATAAACCCAAAACCCTAAACCCTCAACCCTCAACTATAAACCAAAACCCTAAACTATACTCCCAAAAACCTAAACCATAAACCTGAAACTATAAATGAAGAAACGTAAAACATTAAACCCTAAACTCTAAAAACTAAAACTTAAACCAGAAACCCTAATACCTAAACCCTAAACCAAAACTCTTAACCCTAATCCTTAACCCTAAAACCATAAAACACTAAACAAAAAACCCTAAACCCTAAACCCTAAATTCTGAAACCGAAAATTGAAAACCCTAGACTGAATCCCAAACCTTGATTCCTAAACGGTACTCCCAAAAATCTAAACCGTAAACCCTAAACTATAAACCTAGAAACGTAAAACACCAAACCCTAAACCTAAAACCCTAAACTATAAACCCTAAAACTTAAACCCCAAACCTTAAGCTCTAAATCTAAATCATGAATCCGAAGCTATACTTCCAAAAACCTAAATAGTAAAACCTAAACTATGAACAAAGAAACGTAAAACCCTAAATCCAAACCCTAAAATCCTAAACTATAAACCCTAAATCCAAACCCTAAAACCCTAAACTCTAAACCCTAAACCCTAATACCTAAACCATACTCGCAAAAAACTCACCCCTAAATCGTACTCCCCAAACCCTAAACCATACTCCCCAAACTCTAAACCCTAAATCATAAAATCTAATGCTTAAACTTTAAAATTGAAACACTAAATGTTAAACCTTAAAACCTTAAATACTAAACATAAAAATCTAAACCATAAACCTTAAGCCTTACATTGTAAAACACTAAGCCCTAAACTCTACACCCTACACCCTAAACCCTAAACTATAAACCCAAAACCCTAAACCCTAAACCCTCAGCAATAAACCCAAACCCTGAACCCTAAACTATACTACCAAAAACCTAAACCATAAACCTGAAACTATAAACAGAGAAACTTAAAACACTAAACCTTAAACCTAAAATCCTAAACTCTAAAAACTAAAACTTAAACCTGAAACCCTAAAAACTAAACCCTAAACAAAAACTCTTAACCCTAATCCTTAACCCTAAAAACATAAAACACTAAACAAAAAACCCTAAACCCTAAACCCTAAATTCTGAAACCGAAAATTGAAAAACACTAGACTGAATCCCAAACCTTGATTCCTAAACGGTAATCCCAAAAATCTAAACCGTAAACCCTAAACTATATACCTAGAAACGTAAAATACTAAACCCTAAACCTAAAACCCTAAACTATAAACCCTAAAACTTAAACCCCAAACCCTAAGCTCTAAATCTAAACCCTGAATCCGAAGCTATATCCCAAAAACCTAAACAGTAAAACCTAAACTATGAACCCAGAAACATAAAACTCTAAATCCGAACCCAAAAATCCTAAACTAGAAACCCTAAACTCTAAACATTGAACCCAAAAATATACTCTCAAAAACCTAATACTAAACCCGAAACATAAAAACCCTAAACCAAAGAACCCATAACCAAAAACATTACCCAAAACCATAAACATTAAACCCTAAACCCTAATACCTAAACTTAAACCATACTCCCTAAACCCTAAACCCTAAATACCAAGATCTAAATCCTAAATACTTATACCTAAACCATAAACGAAATACTGTAAACTGTAAACTCTAAACCTTATAACACAAAACACCGAACGCTAAGCCCTAACCCTAAACCATACTCCCTAAACCCTAAACCCTAAACACCAAGATCTAAACCCTAAATACTTATACCTAAACTCTAAACCGAATACTTTAAACTGTAAACTCTAAACCTTATAACACAAAACACCGAACGCTAAGCCCTAACCCTAAACCATACTCCCCAAACACTAAACCCTAAAAACCAAGATCTAAACCCTAAATACTCAAACCTAAACCCTAAACCGAAAACTCTAAACTGTAAACTCTAAACCTTATAACACTAAACACTAAACACTAAGCCCCAACCCTAAACCTAAAACTCTACAACCTAAACCCTAAGCTCTAAACCCATAACCCTATACCTTAAACTGTAAAACCAAAAACCTTAGACAAAAAAAATTTAAAACACTAAACCCTAAAACCTAAAATACTAAACCCTAATACTAAACTTTAAACCCTAAACTATACTCCCTGAAACTTAAACCCAAAACCAAAAAACCCAAAAACGTAAAACACTAAACCCTAAACCCCAACCCCTTAACAGAAAACCCATAACCCAAACCCCAAAAACCTAAACCCTTAACCCTAAACACTAAACCCTAAACCCTAATACTTAAACCATACTCGCAAAAAACTCACCCCTAAATCGTACTCCCCTAACCCTAAACTATACTCCCCAAACTCTAAACCCTAAATCCAAAAATCTAATGCTTAGACCTTAAAAGTGAAACACTAAACGTTAAACCTTAAAACCTTAAATACTAAACATAAAAATCTAAACCATGAACCTTAAACCCTACATTGTAAAACACTAAGCCCTAAACCCTACACCCTAAACTCTAAACCCTAAACTATAAACCAAAAACCCTAAACCCTAAACCCTCAACTATAAACCCATACCCTGAACCGTAAACTATACTCCCAAAAACCTAAACCATAAACCTGGAAGTATAAACCAAGAAACGTAAAACACTAAACCCTAAACCTAAAACCCTAAACTCTAAAAACTAAAACTTAAACCTGAAACCCTAAAACCTAAACCATAAAAACCAAAACTCTTAACCCTAATCCTTAACCCCAAAAACATAAAACACTCCACAAAAAACCCTAAACCCTAAACCCTAAATTCTGAAACCGAAAATTGAAAACCGTAGACTGAATCCCAAACCTTGATTCCTAAACGGTACTCCCAAAAATCTAAACCGTAAACCCTAAACTATAAACCTAGAAACGTAAAACACTAAACCCTAAACCTAAAACCCTAAACTATAAACCCTAAAACTTAAACCCCAAACCTTAAGCTCTAAATGTAAACCATGAATCCGAAGCTATACTTCCAAAAACCTAAACAGTAAAACCTAAACTATGAACCCAGAAACGTAAAACCCTAAATCCAAACCCTAAAATCCTAAACTATAAACCCTAAACTCTAAACATTGATCCCAAAACTATACTCCCAAAAACCTAATACTAAACCCGAAGAAAAAAAACCCAAAACCCCTAACTGTAATCCTAAACCCGAAACCCTAATATCTAAATATTAAACCCCTAAATTTATACACTAAATCGTACTCCCTAAACCCTAAATCCTAAACAATACTCCCAAACTCTAAACACGAAATCCTGAACCTGAAACCCTTAACTCTAAAACCGTAAACGCTAAACTCTAAACCCAAAACCCAAAACCCTAAGCAAAAATTCCAAAACCCTAAACCCTAATACCTAAACCCTAAACCTTAAACAATAAAACCTAAACCCTAAACCTTAAACAATAAAACCTAAACATAAATCCTAATACCTTAAATTCTAAACCCTAAACCCACAAATCTAAACACAAAACCCTAAACCTATAACCTTAATCATAAACCCTAAAACCTAAAATACTAAACCTTAACCACTAAACGTTAAACCCTAAACTATACTCCCTAAAACTTAAACCGCAAACCAAAAACCCGAAAACGTAAAACACTAAACCCTAAACCCCAACCACTTAATACAAAACCAATAACCCAAAACCCAAAAACCTAAACCTTTAACCCTAAACTCTAAACCCTAAACCCTAATACCTAAACCATACTCGCAAAAAACTCACCCCTAAATCGTACTCCCCAAACCCTAAACCATACTCCCCAAACTCTAAACCCTAAATCATAAAATCTAATGCTTAAACTTTAAAATTGAAACACTAAACGTTAAACCTTAAAACCTTAAATACTAAACATAAAAATCTAAACCATAAACCTTAAGCCTTACATTGTAAAACACTAAGCCCTAAACTCTACACCCTACACACTAAACCCTAAACTATAAACCCTAAACCCTAAACCCTCAGCAATAAACCCAAACCCTGAACCCTAAACTATACTCCCAAAAACCTAAACCAAAAACCTGAAACTATAAACAGAGAAACTTAAAACACTAAACCCTAAACCTAAAACCCTAAACTCTAAAAACTAAAACTTAAACCTAAAACCCTAAAAACTAAACCCTAAACAAAAACTCTTAACCCTAATCCTTAACCTCAAAAACATAAAACACTAAACAAAAAACCTTAAACCCTAAACTCTAAATTCGGAAACCGAAAATTGAAAACCCTAGACTGAATCCCAACCCTGATTCCTAAACGGTACTCCCAAAAATCTAAATCGTAAACCCTAAACTATAAACCTAGAAACGTAAAACACTAAACCTTAAACCTAAAAACCTAAACTATAAACCCTAAAACTTAAACCCCAAACCCTAAGCTCTAAATCTAAACCCTGAATCTGAAGCTATACTCCCAAAAACCTAAACAGTAAAACCTAAACTATAAACCCAGAAACATAAAACTCTAAATCCGAACCCAAAAATTGAACCCAAAAATATACTCTCAAAAACCTAATACTAAACCCGAAACATAAAAACCCTACACCCGTTAGCTCAAATCATAAACCCAAAACCAAAGAACCCATAACCAAAAACATTACCCAAAACCATAAACATTAAACCCTAAACCCTAATACCTAAACTTAAACCATACTCCCTAAACCCTAAACCCTAAATACCAAGATCTAAATCCTAAATACTTATACCTAAACCCTAAACGAAATAATGTAAACTGTAAACTCTAAACCTTATAACACAAAACACCGAACGCTAAGCCCTAACCCTAAACCATACTCCCTAAACCCTAAACCGTAAACACCAAGATCTAAACCCTAAATACTTATACCTAAACTCTAAACCGAATACTTTAAACTGTAAACTCTAAACCTTATAACACAAAACACCGAACGCTAAGCCCTAACCCTAAACCATACTCCCCAAACACTAAACCCTAAAAACCAAGATCTAAACCCTAAATACTCAAACCTAAACCCTAAACCAAAAACTCTAAACTGTAAACTCTAAACCTTGTAACACAAAACACTGAACACTAAGCCCTAACCCTAAACCTAAAACTCTAAAACCTAAACCCTAAGCTCTAAACCCATAACCCTATACCTTAAACTGTAAAACCAAAAACCTTAGACAAAAAAAATTTAAAACACTAAACCCTAAAACCTAAAATACTAAACGGTAATACTAAACATTAAACCCTAAACTATACTCCCTAAAACTTAAACCCAAAACCTAAACCCTTAACAGAAAACCCATAACCCAAACCCCAAAAACCTAAACCCTTAACCCTAAACACTAAACCCTAAACCCTAATACCTAAACCATACTCGCAAAAAACTCACCCCTAAATCATACTCCCTAACCCTAAACCTTACTCCCCAAACTCTAAACACTAAATCCAAAAATCTAATGCTTAAACCTTAACACTAAAACACTAAACGTTAAACCTTAAAACATTAAATACTAAACATAAAAATCTAAACCATAAACCTTAAACCTTACATTATAAAACAATAAGCCCTAAACCCTACACCCTAAACCGTAAACCCTAAACTATAAACCCAAAACCCTAAACCCTAAACCCTCAACTATAAACCAAAACCCTGAACCCTAAACTATACTCCCAAAAACCTAAACCATAAACCTGAAACTATAAATGAAGAAACATAAAACATTATACCCTAAACCGAAAACCCTAAACTCTAAAAACTAAAACTTAAACCAGAAACCCTAATACCGAAACCCTAAACCAAAACTCTTAACCCTAATCCTTAACCCTAAAAACATAAAACACTAAACAAAAAACCATAAACCCTAAACCCTAAATTCTGAAACCAAAAATTGAAAACCCTAGACTGAATCCCAACCCTGATTCCTAAACGATACTCCTAAAAATCTAAACCGTAAACCCTAAACTATAAACCTAGAAACGTAAAACACTAAACCTTAAACCTAAAAACCTAAACTATAAACCCTAAAACTTAAACCCCAAACCATAAGCTCTAAATCTAAACCCTGAATCTGAAGCTATACTCCCAAAAACCTAAACAGTAAAACCTAAACTATGAACCCAGAAACATAAAACTCTAAATCCGAACACAAAAATCCTAAACTATAAACCCTAAACTCTAAACATTGAACACAAAAATATACTCTCAAAAACCTAATACTAAACCCGAAACATAAAAACCCTACACCCGTTAGCTCAAATCATAAACCCTAAACCAAAGAACCCATAACCAAAAACATTACCCAAAACCATAAACATTAAACCCTAAACCCTAATACCTAAACTTAAACCATACTCCCTAAACCCTAAACCCTAAATACCAAGATCTAAATCCTAAATACTTATACCTAAACCCTAAACGAAATACTGTAAACTGTAAACTCTAAACCTTATAACACAAAACACCGAACACTAAGCCCTAACCTTAAACCATACTCCCTAAACCCTAAACCCTAAACACCAAGATCTAAACCCTAAATACGTATACCTAAACTCTAAACCAAATACTTTAAACTGTAAACTCTAAACCTTATAACACAAAACACCGAACGCTAAGCCCTAACCCTAAACCATACTCCCCAAACACTAAACACTAAAAACCAAGATCTAAACCCTAAATACTCAAACCTAAACCCTAAACCGAAAACTCTAAACTGTAAACTCTAAACCTTATAACACAAAACACTGAACACTAAGCCCTAACCCTAAACCTAAAACTCTAAAACCTAAACCCTAAGCTCTAAACCCATAACCTTATACCTTAAACTGTAAAACCAAAAACCTTAGACAAAAAAAATTTAAAACACTAAACCCTAAAACCTAAAATACTAAACGGTAATACTAAACGTTAAACCCTAAACTATACTCCCTAAAACTTAAACCCAAAACCAAAAACCCAAAAACGTAAAACACTAAACCCTAAACCCCAACCCCTTAACAAAAAACCCATAACCCAAACCCCAAAAACCTAAACGCTTAACCCTAAACACTAAACCCTAAACCCTAATACCTAAACCATACTCGCAAAAAACTCACCCCTAAATCATACTCCCCTAACCCTAAACCATACTCCCCAAACTCTAAACCCTAAATCCAAAAATCTAATGCTAAACCTTAACACTAAAACACTAAACGTTAAACCTTAAAACATTAAATACTAAACATAAAAATCTAAACCATAAACCTTAAACCTTACACTATAAAACAATAAGCCCTAAACCCTACACCCTAAACCGAAAACCCTAAACTCTAAAAACTAAAACTTAAACAAGAAACCCTAATACCTAAATCCTAAACCAAAACTCTTAACCCTAATCCTTAACCATAAAAACATAAAACACTCAACAAAAAACCCTAAACCCTAAACCCTAAATTCTGAAACCAAAAATTGAAAACCCTAGACTGAATCCCAAACCTTGATTCCTAAACGGTACTCCCAAAAATCTAAACCGTAAACCCTAAACTATAAACCTAGAAACGTAAAACACTAAACCCTAAACCTAAAACCCTAAACTATAAACCCTAAAACTTAAACCCCAAACCTTAAGCTCTAAATGTAAACCATGAATCCGAAGCTATACTTCCAAAAACCTAAACAGTAAAACCTAAACTATGAACCCAGAAACGTAAAACCCTAAATCCAAACCCTAAAATCCTAAACTATAAACCCTAAACTCTAATAATTGATCCCAAAACTATACTCCCAAAATCCTAATACTAAACCCGAACAAAAAAAAACCCAAAACCCCTAATTGTAATCCTAAACCCGAAACCCTATTATCTAAATATTAAAACCCTAAATTTATACACTAAATCGTACTCCCTAAACCCTAAATCCTAAACAATACTCCCCAAACCCTAAACACGAAACCTTGATACCGAAACCCTTAACTCTAAAACCCTAAACGCTAAACTCTAAACTCAAAACCCAAAATCCAAAACCCAAAACCCTAAGCAAAAATTCCAAAACCCTAAACCCTAATACCTAAACCCTAAACCTTAAACAATAAAACCTAAACATAAATCCTAATACCCTAAATTCTAAACCCCAAACCCACAAATCTAAACACATAACCCTAAACCTATAACCTTAATCATAAACCCTAAAACCTAAAACCCTAAACCTTAAACACTAAACGTTAAACCCTAAACTATACTCCCTAAAACTTAAACCCCAAACCAAAAACCCGAAAACGTACAACACTAAACCCTAAACCCCAACCACTTAACACAAAACCAATAACCCAAAACCCAAAAACCTAAACCTTTAACCCTAAACTCTAAACCCTAATACCTAAACCATACTCGCAAAAAACTCACCCCTAAATCGTACTCCCCAAACCCTAAACCATACTCCCCAAACTCTAAACCCTAAATCATAAAATCTAATGCTTAAACTTTAAAATTGAAACACTAAACGTTAAACCTTAAAACCTTAAATACTAAACATAAAAATCTAAACCATATACCTTAAGCCTTACATTGTAAAACACTAAGCCCTAAACTCTACACCCTACACCCTAAACCCTAAACTGTAAACCCAAAACCCTAAACCCTAAACCCTCAACAATAAACCCAAACCCTGAACCCTAAACTATACTCCCAAAAACCTAAACCATAAACCTGAAACTATAAACAGAGAAACTTAAAACACTAAACCCTAAACCTAAAACCCTAAACTCTAAAAACTAAAACTTAAACCTAAAACCCTAAAAACTAAACCCTAAACCAAAACTCTTAACCCTAATCCTTAACCCCAAAAACATAAAACACTAAACAAAAAACCTTAAACCCTAAACCCTAAATTCGGAAACCGAAAATTGAAAACCCTAGACTGAATCCCAACCCTGATTCCTAAACAATACTCCCAAAAATCTAAACCGTAAACCCTAAACTATAAACCTAGAAACGTAAAACACTAAACCTTAAACCTAAAACCCCAAACTTTAAACCCTAAAACTTAAACCCCAAACCCTAAGCTCTAAATCTAAACCCTGAATCCGAAGCTATACTCCCAAAAACCTAAACAGTAAAACCTAAACCATGAACCCAGAAACATAAAACTCCAAATCCGAACCCAAAAATACTAAACTATAAACCCTAAACTCTAAACATTGAACTCAAAAATATACTCTCAAAAACCTAATACTAAACCCAAAACATAAAAACCCTACACCCGTTAGCTCAAATCATAAACCCTAAACCAAAGAACCCATAACCAAAAACATTACCCAAAACCATAAACATTAAACCCTAAACCCTCATACCTAAACTTAAACCATACTACCTAAACCCTAAACCCTAAACGGAATACTCTAAACTGTAAACTCTAAACCTTATAACACAAAACACCAAACGCTAAGCCCTAACCCTAAACCATACTCCCTAAACCCTAAACCCTAAACACCAAGATCTAAACCCTAAATACTTATACGTAAACCCTAAACCGAAAACTCTAAACTGTAAACTCTAAACCTTATAACACAAAACACTGAACGCTAAGCCCTAACCCTAAACCTAAAACTCTAAAACCTAAACCCTAAACTCTAAACCCATAATCCTATACCATAAACTGTAAAACCAAAAACCTTATACAAAAAAAATTAAAACACTAAACCCTAAAACTTAAAATACTAAACCGTAAACACTAAACGTTAAACCCTAAACTATACTCCCTAAAACTTAAACCCAAAAAACGTAAAACACTTAACCCTAAACCCCAACCCCTTAACACAAAACCCATAACCCAAAACCCAAAAACCTAAACCCTTAACCCTAAACACTAAACCCTAAACCCTAATACCTAAACAATACTTGCAAAAAACTCACCCCTAAATCGTACTCCGCAAACACTAAACCATACTCCCCAAACTCTAAACCCTAAATCCAAAAATCTAATGCTTAAACCTTAAAACTGAAACACTAAACTTTAAACCATAAACCTTAAACTCTACATTGTAAACTCTACATCTAAATACTTATACCTAAACCCTAAACCGAATACTCTAAACTGTAAACTCTAAACCTTATAACACAAAACACTACACGCTAAGACCTAACGCTAAACCATAAACTCTAAACCCTAAACCCTAAACCACTAAACCCATAACCCTAAACCTTAAACTGTAAAACCAAAAACCTTAAACAAAAAAATTTAAAACACTAAACCCTAAACCTTAAACGCTAAACATAATCTTTATCCCAAAACTTAAACCCCAAACCCTAAATCCTAAACCCTAAACCCTAAACACTAAACCCTAAACCCTAATACCTAAACCATACTCGCAAAACACTCACCCCTAAATCGTACTCCCCTAACCCTAAACCATACTCCCCAAACTCTAAACCCTAAATCCAAAAATCTAATGCTTAAACCTTAACACTAAAACACTAAACGTTAAACCTTAAAACATTAAATACTAAACATAAAAATCTAAACCATAAACCTTAAACCTTACATTATAAAACAATAAGCCCTAAACCCTACACCCTAAACCTTAAACCCTAAACTATAAACCCTAAACCCTAAACCCTAAACCCTCAACTATAAACCAAAACCCTGAACCCTAAACTATACTCCCAAAAACCTAAACCATAAACCTGAAACTATAAATGAAGAAACGTAAAACACTAAACCCTAAACCGAAAACCCTAAACTCTAAAAACTAAAACTTAAACCAGAAACCCTAAAACCTAAACCCTAAACCAAAACTCTTAACCCTAATCCTTAACCCTAAAAACATAAAACACTAAACAAAAAACCCTAAACCCTAAACACTAAATTCTGAAACCGAAAATTGAAAACCTAGACTGAATCCTAAACCTTGATTCCTAAACGGTACTCCCAAAAATCTAAACCGTAAACCCTAAACTAAACAGT
The DNA here is from genome assembly GCA_963922655.1 of Cardamine chenopodiifolia. Taxonomy (NCBI): domain Eukaryota; kingdom Viridiplantae; phylum Streptophyta; class Magnoliopsida; order Brassicales; family Brassicaceae; genus Cardamine; species Cardamine chenopodiifolia. The sequence continues at coordinate 6,259,552 of OZ000486.1, read as the reverse complement.
AAAATCCTAAATACTTATACCTAAACCCTAAACCGAATACTCTAAACTGTAAACTCTAAACCTTATAACATAAAACACTGCACGCTAAGCCATAACACTAAACCATAAACTCTAAACCATAAACTCTAAACCCTAAACCCTAAACCACTAAACCCATAACCCTAAACCTTAAACTGTTAAACCAAAAACCTTAAACAAAAAAATTTAAAACACTAAACCCTAAACCTTAAACGCTAAAACATTATCTCTATCCCAAAACTTAAACCCCAAACCCTAAACCCTAAACCCTAAACCTTAAACCCTAAACCCTAAATCCTAAGCCCTAAACCTTAAATCCTAAACCCTAAACACTAAACCTATACCTAAAACTTAAACCCTAAACCCTAATACCTAAACTATACTCCTGAAACCCTAAACCCTAGTCCGTACTCTCGTAACCCTAAGCCATACTCCCCAGACCAAAAACACTAACCCCCAAATAAACAGAAAAGCCTAAAGCATAAATCCTAAACCAAAATCCATTACCTAAAACCCTAAATACTAAACTGTAAACCGTACTCTCCTTGCCCTAAACCATACTTCCCTAAATCCTCAACCCTAAACTATAAACTATAAACTCTAAACCTTATAACGTAAAAAATGAACCGTAAAACCTATGCCGTAAACCTTAAACTCTAAACCTTAAACCCTAAACCCTAAACCCTAAACAATAAACTCAATACCATAAAACTAAAAAGGTAAAATACTTAACCGTAAACCGTAAACCCTAAAATCTAAATCCATAACACTAAAACAAAAAGCCTTAAACAAAAAAACGTAAAACACTAAACCAGAAACCCTAAACACAAAACCTTAAACCCTAAACTCAGATACTAAACCCAAAACCCAAAACCATAACCCGAAGCAAAAAACCCAAAATCGCTAACCCTAATCCTAAACCCGAAACCCCAAAAATCTAAATCTTAACCCTAAACTCTAAATCCAAACAATGAACTCTAAACTATACTCCCAAAAACCTAAACCATAAACCTGAAACAATAAACCAAGAAACGTAAAACATTAAACCCTAAACTCTAAAAACTAAAACTTAAACCTAAAACCCTAAAACCTAAACCCTAAACCGAAACTCTTAACCCTAATCCTTAACCACAAAAACATAAAACACTAAACAAAAAACCCTAAACCCTAAACCCTAAACTCTAAATCCAAACAATGAACTCTAAACTATACTCCCAAAAACCTAAACCATAAACCTGAAACAATAAACCAAGAAACGTAAAACATTAAACCCTAAACTCTAAAAACTAAAACTTAAACCTAAAACCCTAAAACCTAAACCCTAAACCGAAACTCTTAACCCTAATCCTTAACCACAAAAACATAAAACACTAAACAAAAAACCCTAAACCCTAAACCCCAAATTTTGAAACCGAAAACTGAATACCCTAAACTCTAATCCCAAACCCTAATTCCTAAACAGTACTCCCAAAAATCTAAACCGTAAACCCTAAACCTAAAACCTTGAACTATAAACCCTAAAACCCGAAACCCCAAATCCTTAACACTAAACCATATTCCCTAGACCATACTCCCTAAACCTTAACCCCCACTTCCTAAAACCTAAATCCAAAACGTAAAACAATACTCCCGAAACCCTGAACACAAAATCTCAAAACTTAATAGCCTAAGCCTTAAACCCCAATCCCTAAACAATAAACCCTAAACCCCAAAACCTAAACCCTAAACCTTAAACACTAAATCGTAAACCCTAAACCTTAAACCCTAAATCCTAAACGTTAAACCTTAAACCCCAAACCCTAAACCCTAAAACCAAAACTGTTAACCCCAAAACGTAAAACAATAAACCCTAAAATTTAAATCCTAAACCCTAAACCTTAAATCCTAAACCCTAAACACTAAACCTATACCTAAAACTTAAACTCCATACCAGAAACCCAAAAACGTAAAACACCAAACCCTAAAACATAAATCCTAATACACTAAATTCTTAACCCCAAACCCACAAATCTAAACCCAAAACCCTACACCTAAAACCTAAACCATAAACCCCACTACCTAAAATACTAAACCGTAAACACTAAACATTAAACCCTAAACTATACACCCTAAAACTTAAATCCTAAACAAAAATCCATCACCTAAAACCCTAAAATCTATACCGTACTCCCCCAACCCTAAACCATACTCCCTAAACCCTAAACCCTAAACACCAAGATCTAAACCCTAAATACTTAAACTTAAACCCTAAACCGAAAACTCTAAACTGTAAACTCTAAACCTTATAACACAAAATAATGAACACTAAGCCCTAACCCTAAACCATAAACTCTAAACCATAAACCCTAAACTCTAAACCCATAACCCTAAACCTTAAACTGTAAAAACCAAAAATCTTAAACAAAAAAATTTAAAACCCTAAACCCAAAACCTTAAACGCTAAAACATAATTTCTACCCCAAAACTTAAACCCTAAACCCTAAACCCTAAACCCAAAACCCTAAACCCTAAACCCTAAATCCCAAACCCTAAACCTTAAATCCTAAACACTAAACACTAAACCTATACCTAAAACTTAAACCCCAGACCAGAAACCCGAAAACATAAAACACCAAACCCTAAATCCCAACCCCAAAACACAAAACTCATAACCCAAAACTCTAAACCCTAAATACTAAACCCTAATATCTAAACCAAACTCGCAAAACACTAAACTGTAAACCGTACTCCCCTAGCTCTAAACCATACTCCCAAAACGTTAAACCTTAAATCCAAAAAATTAATGCTTAAACCTTAAAACCTAAACAATAAACGTTAAACACTAAAACCTTAAATACTAAACATAAAACTCTAACCATAGACCTCAAACCTTACATTGTAAAACACTGAACCCTAAACCCTACACCCTAAACCCTAAGCTATAAACCCTAAACCCTAAACTCTAAACCCAAACAATGAACCCTAAACTATACTCCCAAAAACCTAAACCATAAACCTGAAACAATAAACCAAGAAACGTATAACATTAAACCCTAAACCTAAAACCCTAAACTCTAAAAACTAAAACTTAAACCTAAAACCCTAAAACCTAAACCCTAAACCGAAACTCTTAACCCTAATCCTTAACCGCAAAAACATAAAACACTAAACAAAAAACCCTAAACCCTAAACCCCAAATTTTGAAAATGAAAACTGAATACCATAAACTCTAATCCCAAACTATAATTCCTAACTGGTACTCCCAAAAATCTAAACCGTAAACCCTAAACTATAAACCTAGAAACGTAAAACCCTAAACCCTAAACCCTAAATACTTAAACTTAAACCCTAAACCGAAAACTCTAAACTGTAAACTCTAAACCTTATAACACAAAATAATGAACACTAAGCCCTAACCCTAAACCATAAACTCTAAACCATAAACCCTAAACTCTAAACCCATAACCCTAAACCTTAAACTGTAAAAACCAAAAATCTTAAACAAAAAAATTTAAAACCCTAAACCCAAAACCTTAAACGCTAAAACATTATTTCTACCCCAAAACTTAAACCCTAAACCCTAAACCCTAAACCCAAAACCCTAAACCCTAAACCCTAAATCCCAAACCCTAAACCTTAAATCCTAAACACTAAACACTAAACCTATACCTAAAACTTAAACCCCAGACCAGAAACCCGAAAACATAAAACACCAAACCCTAAATCCCAACCCCAAAACACAAAACTCATAACCCAAAACTCTAAACCCTAAATACTAAACCCTAATATCTAAACCAAACTCGCAAAACACTAAACTGTAAACCGTACTCCCCTAGCTCTAAACCATACTCCCAAAACGTTAAACCTTAAATCCAAAAAATTAATGCTTAAACCTTAAAACCTAAACAATAAACGTTAAACACTAAAACCTTAAATACTAAACATAAAACTCTAACCATAGACCTCAAACCTTACATTGTAAAACACTGAACCCTAAACCCTACACCCTAAACCCTAAGCTATAAACCCTAAACCCTAAACTCTAAACCCAAACAATGAACCCTAAACTATACTCCCAAAAACCTAAACCATAAACCTGAAACAATAAACCAAGAAACGTATAACATTAAACCCTAAACCTAAAACCCTAAACTCTAAAAACTAAAACTTAAACCTAAAACCCTAAAACCTAAACCCTAAACCGAAACTCTTAACCCTAATCCTTAACCGCAAAAACATAAAACACTAAACAAAAAACCCTAAACCCTAAACCCCAAATTTTGAAAATGAAAACTGAATACCATAAACTCTAATCCCAAACTATAATTCCTAACTGGTACTCCCAAAAATCTAAACCGTAAACCCTAAACTATAAACCTAGAAACGTAAAACCCTAAACCCTAAACCCTAAATACTTAAACTTAAACCCTAAACCGAAAACTCTAAACTGTAAACTCTAAACCTTATAACACAAAATAATGAACACTAAGCCCTAACCCTAAACCATAAACTCTAAACCATAAACCCTAAACTCTAAACCCATAACCCTAAACCTTAAACTGTAAAAACCAAAAATCTTAAACAAAAAAATTTAAAACCCTAAACCCAAAACCTTAAACGCTAAAACATTATTTCTACCCCAAAACTTAAACCCTAAACCCTAAACCCTAAACCCAAAACCCTAAACCCTAAACCCTAAATCCCAAACCCTAAACCTTAAATCCTAAACACTAAACACTAAACCTATACCTAAAACTTAAACCCCAGACCAGAAACCCGAAAACATAAAACACCAAACCCTAAATCCCAACCCCAAAACACAAAACTCATAACCCAAAACTCTAAACCCTAAATACTAAACCCTAATATCTAAACCAAACTCGCAAAACACTAAACTGTAAACCGTACTCCCCTAGCTCTAAACCATACTCCCAAAACGTTAAACCTTAAATCCAAAAAATTAATGCTTAAACCTTAAAACCTAAACAATAAACGTTAAACACTAAAACCTTAAATACTAAACATAAAACTCTAACCATAGACCTCAAACCTTACATTGTAAAACACTGAACCCTAAACCCTACACCCTAAACCCTAAGCTATAAACCCTAAACCCTAAACTCTAAACCCAAACAATGAACCCTAAACTATACTCCCAAAAACCTAAACCATAAACCTGAAACAATAAACCAAGAAACGTATAACATTAAACCCTAAACCTAAAACCCTAAACTCTAAAAACTAAAACTTAAACCTAAAACCCTAAAACCTAAACCCTAAACCGAAACTCTTAACCCTAATCCTTAACCGCAAAAACATAAAACACTAAACAAAAAACCCTAAACCCTAAACCCCAAATTTTGAAAATGAAAACTGAATACCATAAACTCTAATCCCAAACTATAATTCCTAACTGGTACTCCCAAAAATCTAAACCGTAAACCCTAAACTATAAACCTAGAAACGTAAAACACTAAACCCTAAACCTAAAACCATAAACTATAAACCCTAAAATTTAAACCCCAAACTCTAAACTCTAAATCTAAATCCTGAATCCAAAGCTATACTCGCAAAAACCTAAAGAGTAAAACCTAAACTATGAACCTGGAAACGTAAAACACTGAATCCTAAACCTAAAATCCTAAACTATAAACCCTAAACCCTAACCTCTAAACATTGAACCTTTATATATACTCCCAAAAACCTAATACATAAACCCTTAACCAAAAACATAAAATACTAAACCCGAAACATAAAAACCCTATACCTGTTACTCAAACCCAAAACCATAATCTCTAAACCCTAAACTCTAAACATTGAACCCTAAACTATACTCCCAAAAACCTAATACATAAACACAAAACCCAAAACCCGAAACCTGAAGCAAAAAACCCAAAAACCCTAACCCTAAACTGAAACCCAAAACCCTAAAATATGAATCTTAAACCCTAAACTTATACACTAAATCATCCTTCGTAAACCCTAAATGATAAAAAATGCTCCCCAAACCCTAAACACGAAACCCTGAACCTGAAACCCTTAACTCTAAAACCCTAAACCCTAAACCCTAATACCTAAAACATACCCTAAACCCTAATACGTAAACACCAAATCCTAAACTCTAAAACAAAAAATACCAAACGGAAAAATCAAAACCCCAAATCCTAAACACTAAACCATATTCCCTAGACCATACTCCCTAAACCTTAACCCCCACTTCCTATAACCTAAACCCAAAACGCAAAACAATACTCCCGAAACCCAGAACGCAAAATCTCAAAACCTAATACCCTAACTCTTAAAGCCTAACCCCTAAAAAATAAACCCTAAACCCCAAACCTTAAACTCCAAATCCTAAACCCTAAACCCTGAACCCTAAATCCTAAACCCTTAATCTTAAACCCCAAATTCCAAACCCTAAACACTAAACCCTAAACCCTAAACCCTAAACCCTAAACCCCAACCCCTAAACACAAAACCAAAAACCTAAAACCCAAAAACCTAAACCCTTAACCCAAAACACTAAACCCTAAACCCTAATACCTAAACCATACCCTAAACCTTAATATGTAAACACCCAATCCTAAACTGTAAAACAAAAAATACAAAACGGAAAAATCGAAACCCCAAATCCTAAACACTAAACCATATTCCCTAGACCATACTCCCTAAACCTTAACCCCCACTTCCTATAACCTAAACCCAAAACGCAAAACAATACTCCTGAAACCCTGAACACAAAATCTCAAAACCTAATACCCTAAGCCTTCAAGCCTAACCCCTAAACAATAAACCCTAAACCCCAAAACCTAAACCCCAAACCTTAAACTCCAAATCCTAAACCCTAAACCCTGAACCCTAAATCCTAAACCCTTAACCTTAAACCCCAAATTCCAAACCCTAAACACTAAACCCTAAACCCTAAACCCAAAACTATTAAACCAAAAACGTAAAACAATAAACCTTAAACCTTAAATCCTAAACTCAAAACCCAAAAACGTAGAACACTAAACTCTAAACCCTAAATCCTAATCCCTAAAATCTAAACCCATAACCCTAAACTTTAAACCCTAAAAAAAAAACCTTAAACAAAAAAATATAAAACACTACACCAGAAATCCTAAACCCAAAACCCAAAACCCTAAACCCTAAACTCAAACACAAAACCCAAAACCCAAAACCTCAAGCAAAAAAACCCAAAATCCCTAACCCTAATCCGAAACCCAAAACCCTAAAATATAAATCTTAAACCCTAAACTTATACACTAAATCATCCTCCCTAAACCCTAAATGATAAACAATGCTCCCCAAACCCTAAACACGAAACCCTGAACCTGAAACCCTTAACTCTAAAATCCTAAACCATAAACTCTAAACCCTAAACCAAAAACCAAAAACCCTAAGCAAAAAATCCAAAACCTCAAACCCTAATCCCTAAACCCTAAACAATACTCCCTAAAACATAAATCCTAATACCCTAAATTCTAAACTCCAAACCCAAAAATCGAAATACGAAACCCTAAACCTATAACCTAAACCATAAATCCTAAAACCTAAAATACTAAAACGTAAATACTAAAAGTTAAACCCTAAACTCTACTCCCTAAAACTTAAACCCCAAACCAGAAACCCGAAAACGTAACACACCAAACCCTAAATCCCAACCCCTAAACACAAAACTCATAACCCAAAACCCTAAACCCTAAAAACTAAACCCTAAAACCTAAACCAAACTCGCAAAAAACTAAACCCTAAATTGTACCCCTCCTAGCTCTTAACCATACTCCCAAAACTCTAAACCTTAAATCCAAAAAATTAATGCTTAAACCATAAAACCTAAATAGTAAACGTTAAACCCTAAAACCTTAATTACAAAACATAAAACTCTAACCATAGGCCTCAGCCTTACATTGTAAAACGCTGAGCCCTAAACCTTACACCCTAAACCCTAAACTATAAACCCTAAACCCAAAACTCTAAACCCAAACAATGAACCCTAAACTATACTCCCAAAAACCTAAACCATAAACCTGAAACTTAAACAAAGAAACATAAAACATTAAACCCTAAACCTAAAACCCTAAACTCTAAAAACTAAAACTTAAACCTAAAACCCTAAAACCTAAACCCTAAACCGAAACTCTTAACCCTAATCCTTAACCGCAAAAACATAAAACACTAAACAAAAAACCCTAAACCCTAAACCCTAAATTTTGAAACCGAAAACTAAATACCCTAAACTCTAATCCCAACCCCTAATTGCTAAACGGTACTCCCAAAAATCTAAACCGTAAACCCTAAACTATAAACCTAGAAACGTAAAACACTAAACCCTAAACCTAAAACCCTAAACTATAAACCCTAAAACTTAAACCCCAAACCCTAAACTCTAAATCTAAATCCTGAATCCAAAGCTATACTCGCAAAAACCTAAAGAGTAAAACCTAAACTATGAACCCAGAAACGTAAAACACTGAATCCTAAACCTAAAATCCTAAACTATAAACCCTAAACCTTAAACCCTAAACCCTAACCTCTAAACATTAAACCCTAAACTATACTCCCAAAAACCTAATACATAAACCCTTAACCAAAAATGTAAGATATTAAACCCGAAACATAAAAACCCTATACCCGTTAGCTCAAATCATAAAACACTAAACCCTAAATCCTAATACCTAAACCATGATCCTAAAAAACCTAAACACTAAATTGTGCTCCCCTAACCCTAAACCATACTCCCCAAACCCTAAAAGCTAAACCCTAAAATCAAAACCCTAAACCCTAAACCATAAAGCCTAATGAATAAACTCAACACCAAAAACCCATCACCCAAAACCCTAAACCCTATACCGTACTCCCCTAACCCTAAACAATACTCCCTAAACCCTAATACCTAAACCATACTCCTAAAAACCGAAACCCTAGTCCGCACTCACCTAACCCTAAGCCATACTCCCCAGACCAAAAACCCTAACCCCCAAAATTTAAACCATAAACCATAAACCCAAAAGCCTAAAGCATAAATCCTAAACCAAAATCCATTACTTAAAACCCTACACCCTAAACTATAAACTGTACTATCCTAGCCATAAACCATACTCCCCTAAACCCGAAGCCCTAAACCCCAAAATCTAAACCCTAAACTATAAACTCTAAACCTTATAACGTAAAAAATGAACCCTAAACCCTAAACCCTAAACAATAAACTCAATACCGTAAAACTAAAAACATAAAATACTAAACCGTAAACCGTAAACCCTAAAACAAAAAGCCTTAAACAAAAAAACGTAAAACACTAAACCATAAACCCTAAACAAAAAACCCTAAACTTAAAACCCGAAGCAAAAAACCCAAAACCTCTAACCCTAATTCTAAACCCGAAACCCTAAAATCTAAATCTTAAAACCCTAAACTTATACACTAAATCATACTCCCTAAACAATAAACTCTAAATGCTAAACAATACTCCCCAAACCCTAAACAAGAAACCTTGATACTGAAACCCTTAACTCTAAAACCCTAAACCCTAAACTGTAAACCCAAAACCCAAAACCCTAAGCAAAATTTCCAAAACCCTAAACCCTAAACCCTAATCCCTAAACCTTAAAACCTAAATACTAAACAATACTTCCTAAAACATAAATCCTAATTCCCAAAATTCTAAACCCCAAACCCACAAATCTAAACCCAAGACCCTAAACCTAAAACCTAAACCGTAAACACTAAACGTTAAACCCTAAACTATACTCCCTAAAACTTAAACCCCAAACAGAAAATCCAAAAACATAAAACACTAAACCCTAAACCCCAACCCCTAAACACAAAACCAAAAACCTAAAACCCAAAAACCTAAACCCTTAACCCAAAACACTAAACCCTAAACCCTAATACCTAAACCATACCCTAAACCTTAATATGTAAACACCCAATCCTAAACTGTAAAACAAAAAATACAAAACGGAAAAATCGAAACCCCAAATCCTAAACACTAAACCATATTCCCTAGACCATACTCCCTAAACCTTAACCCCCACTTCCTATAACCTAAACCCAAAACGCAAAACAATACTCCTGAAACCCTGAACACAAAATCTCAAAACCTAATACCCTAAGCCTTCAAGCCTAACCCCTAAACAATAAACCCTAAACCCCAAAACCTAAACCCCAAACTTTAAACTCCAAATCCTAAACCCTAAACCCTGAACCCTAAATCCTAAACCCTTAACCTTAAACCCCAAATTCCAAACCCTAAACACTAAACCCTAAACCCAAAACTATTAAACCAAAAACGTAAAACAATAAACCTTAAACCTTAAATCCTAAACTCAAAACCCAAAAACGTAGAACACTAAACTCTAAACCCTAAATCCTAATCCCTAAAATCTAAACCCATAACCCTAAACTTTAAACCCTAAAAAAAAAACCTTAAACAAAAAAATATAAAACACTACACCAGAAATCCTAAACCCAAAACCCAAAACCCTAAACCCTAAACTCAAACACAAAACCCAAAACCCAAAACCTCAAGCAAAAAAACCCAAAATCCCTAACCCTAATCCGAAACCCAAAACCCTAAAATATAAATCTTAAACCCTAAACTTATACACTAAATCATCCTCCCTAAACCCTAAATGATAAACAATGCTCCCCAAACCCTAAACACGAAACCCTGAACCTGAAACCCTTAACTCTAAAATCCTAAACCATAAACTCTAAACCCTAAACCAAAAACCAAAAACCCTAAGCAAAAAATCCAAAACCTCAAACCCTAATCCCTAAACCCTAAACAATACTCCCTAAAACATAAATCCTAATACCCTAAATTCTAAACTCCAAACCCAAAAATCGAAATACGAAACCCTAAACCTATAACCTAAACCATAAATCCTAAAACCTAAAATACTAAAACGTAAATACTAAAAGTTAAACCCTAAACTCTACTCCCTAAAACTTAAACCCCAAACCAGAAACCCGAAAACGTAACACACCAAACCCTAAATCCCAACCCCTAAACACAAAACTCATAACCCAAAACCCTAAACCCTAAAAACTAAACCCTAAAACCTAAACCAAACTCGCAAAAAACTAAACCCTAAATTGTACCCCTCCTAGCTCTTAACCATACTCCCAAAACTCTAAACCTTAAATCCAAAAAATTAATGCTTAAACCATAAAACCTAAATAGTAAACGTTAAACCCTAAAACCTTAATTACAAAACATAAAACTCTAACCATAGGCCTCAGCCTTACATTGTAAAACGCTGAGCCCTAAACCTTACACCCTAAACCCTAAACTATAAACCCTAAACCCAAAACTCTAAACCCAAACAATGAACCCTAAACTATACTCCCAAAAACCTAAACCATAAACCTGAAACTTAAACAAAGAAACATAAAACATTAAACCCTAAACCTAAAACCCTAAACTCTAAAAACTAAAACTTAAACCTAAAACCCTAAAACCTAAACCCTAAACCGAAACTCTTAACCCTAATCCTTAACCGCAAAAACATAAAACACTAAACAAAAAACCCTAAACCCTAAACCCTAAATTTTGAAACCGAAAACTAAATACCCTAAACTCTAATCCCAACCCCTAATTGCTAAACGGTACTCCCAAAAATCTAAACCGTAAACCCTAAACTATAAACCTAGAAACGTAAAACACTAAACCCTAAACCTAAAACCCTAAACTATAAACCCTAAAACTTAAACCCCAAACCCTAAACTCTAAATCTAAATCCTGAATCCAAAGCTATACTCGCAAAAACCTAAAGAGTAAAACCTAAACTATGAACCCAGAAACGTAAAACACTGAATCCTAAACCTAAAATCCTAAACTATAAACCCTAAACCTTAAACCCTAAACCCTAACCTCTAAACATTAAACCCTAAACTATACTCCCAAAAACCTAATACATAAACCCTTAACCAAAAATGTAAGATATTAAACCCGAAACATAAAAACCCTATACCCGTTAGCTCAAATCATAAAACACTAAACCCTAAATCCTAATACCTAAACCATGATCCTAAAAAACCTAAACACTAAATTGTGCTCCCCTAACCCTAAACCATACTCCCCAAACCCTAAAAGCTAAACCCTAAAATCAAAACCCTAAACCCTAAACCATAAAGCCTAATGAATAAACTCAACACCAAAAACCCATCACCCAAAACCCTAAACCCTATACCGTACTCCCCTAACCCTAAACAATACTCCCTAAACCCTAATACCTAAACCATACTCCTAAAAACCGAAACCCTAGTCCGCACTCACCTAACCCTAAGCCATACTCCCCAGACCAAAAACCCTAACCCCCAAAATTTAAACCATAAACCATAAACCCAAAAGCCTAAAGCATAAATCCTAAACCAAAATCCATTACTTAAAACCCTACACCCTAAACTATAAACTGTACTATCCTAGCCATAAACCATACTCCCCTAAACCCGAAGCCCTAAACCCCAAAATCTAAACCCTAAACTATAAACTCTAAACCTTATAACGTAAAAAATGAACCCTAAACCCTAAACCCTAAACAATAAACTCAATACCGTAAAACTAAAAACATAAAATACTAAACCGTAAACCGTAAACCCTAAAACAAAAAGCCTTAAACAAAAAAACGTAAAACACTAAACCATAAACCCTAAACAAAAAACCCTAAACTTAAAACCCGAAGCAAAAAACCCAAAACCTCTAACCCTAATTCTAAACCCGAAACCCTAAAATCTAAATCTTAAAACCCTAAACTTATACACTAAATCATACTCCCTAAACAATAAACTCTAAATGCTAAACAATACTCCCCAAACCCTAAACAAGAAACCTTGATACTGAAACCCTTAACTCTAAAACCCTAAACCCTAAACTGTAAACCCAAAACCCAAAACCCTAAGCAAAATTTCCAAAACCCTAAACCCTAAACCCTAATCCCTAAACCTTAAAACCTAAATACTAAACAATACTTCCTAAAACATAAATCCTAATTCCCAAAATTCTAAACCCCAAACCCACAAATCTAAACCCAAGACCCTAAACCTAAAACCTAAACCGTAAACACTAAACGTTAAACCCTAAACTATACTCCCTAAAACTTAAACCCCAAACAGAAAATCCAAAAACATAAAACACTAAACCCTAAACCCCAACCCCTAAACACAAAACCAAAAACCTAAAACCCAAAAACCTAAACCCTTAACCCAAAACACTAAACCCTAAACCCTAATACCTAAACCATACCCTAAACCTTAATATGTAAACACCCAATCCTAAACTGTAAAACAAAAAATACAAAACGGAAAAATCGAAACCCCAAATCCTAAACACTAAACCATATTCCCTAGACCATACTCCCTAAACCTTAACCCCCACTTCCTATAACCTAAACCCAAAACGCAAAACAATACTCCTGAAACCCTGAACACAAAATCTCAAAACCTAATACCCTAAGCCTTCAAGCCTAACCCCTAAACAATAAACCCTAAACCCCAAAACCTAAACCCCAAACTTTAAACTCCAAATCCTAAACCCTAAACCCTGAACCCTAAATCCTAAACCCTTAACCTTAAACCCCAAATTCCAAACCCTAAACACTAAACCCTAAACCCAAAACTATTAAACCAAAAACGTAAAACAATAAACCTTAAACCTTAAATCCTAAACTCAAAACCCAAAAACGTAGAACACTAAACTCTAAACCCTAAATCCTAATCCCTAAAATCTAAACCCATAACCCTAAACTTTAAACCCTAAAAAAAAAACCTTAAACAAAAAAATATAAAACACTACACCAGAAATCCTAAACCCAAAACCCAAAACCCTAAACCCTAAACTCAAACACAAAACCCAAAACCCAAAACCTCAAGCAAAAAAACCCAAAATCCCTAACCCTAATCCAAAACCCAAAACCCTAAAATATAAATCTTAAACCCTAAACTTATACACTAAATCATCCTCCCTAAACCCTAAATGATAAACAATGCTCCCCAAACCCTAAACACGAAACCCTGAACCTGAAACCCTTAACTCTAAAACCCTAAACAATAAACTCTAAACCCTAAACCAAAAACCGAAAACCCTAAGCAAAAAATCCAAAACCTCAAACCCTAATCCCTAAACCCTAAACAATACTCCCTAAAACATAAATCCTAATACCCTAAATTCTAAACTCCAAACCCAAAAATCTAAATACAAAACCCTAAACCTATAACTTAAACCATAAACTCTAAAACCTAAAATACTAAAACGTAAATACTAAAAGTTAAACCCTAAACTCTACTCCCTAAAACTTAAACCCCAAACCAGAAACCCGAAAACGTAACACACCAAACCCTAAATACCAACCCCTAAACACAAAACTCATAACCCAAAACCCAAAACCCTAAAAACTAAACCCTAAAACCTAAACCAAACTCGCAAAAAACTAAACCCTAAATTGTACCCCTCCTAGCTCTTAACCATACTCCCAAAACTCTAAACCTTAAATCCAAAAAATTAATGCTTAAACCTTAAAACCTAAATAGTAACCGTTAAACCCTAAAACCTTAATTACTAAACATAAAACTCTAACCATAGGCCTTAAACCTTACATTGTAAAACACTGAGCCCTAAACCCTACACCCTAAACCCTAAACTATAAACCCTAAACCTAAAACTCTAAACCCAAACTATGAACCCTAAACTATACTCCCAAAAACCTAAACCATAAACCTGAAAACTTAAACCAAGAAACATAAAACATTAAACCCTAACCCTAGAACCCAAAACTCTAAAAACTATCACTTAAACCTAAAACCCTAAAACCTAAACCCTAAACCGAAACTCTTAACCCTAATCCTTAACCGCAAAAACATAAAACACTAAACAAAAAACCCTAAACCCTAAACCCCAAATTTTGAATCCGAAAACTAAATAACCTAAACTCTAATCCCAAACCCTAATTCCTAAACGGTACTCCCAAAAATCTAAACCGTAAACCCTAAACTATAAACCTAGAAACGTAAAACACTAAACCCTAAAGCTAAAACCATAAACCCTAAAATTTAAACCCCAAACCCTAAACTCTAAATCTAAATCCTGAATCCAAAGCTATACTCGCAAAAACCTAAAGAGTAAAACCTAAACTATGAATCCGGAAACGTAAAACACTGAATCCTAAACCTAAAATCCTAAACTATAAACCCTAAACCTTAAACCCTAAACTCTAACCTCTAAACATTGAACCCTAAACTATACTCCCAAAAACCTAATACATAAACCCTTAACCAAAAATGTAAGATATTAAACCCGAAACATAAAAACCCTATACCCGTTTGCTCAAATCATAAAACACTAAACCCTAAATCCTAATACCTAAACCATGATCCTAAAAAACCTAAACACTAAATTGTGCTCCCCTAACCCTAAACCATACTCCCCAAACCCTAAAAGCTAAACCCTAAAATCAAAACCCTTAACCCTAAACCATAAAGCCTAATGAATAAACTCAACACCAAAAACCCATCACCCAAAACCTTAAACCCTATACCGTACTCGCCTAACCCTAAACAATACTCCCTAAACCCTAATACCTAAACATAGAACCCAAAACTATACTCCCAAAAACCTAATACATAAACCCTTAACCAAAAATGTAAGATATTAAACCCGAAACATAAAAACCCTATACCCGTTAGCTCAAATCATAAAACACTAAACCCTAAATCCTAATACCTAAACCATGATCCTAAAAAACCTAAACACTAAATTGTGTTCCCCTAACCCTAAACCATACTCCCCAAACCCTAAAAGCTAAACCCTAAAATCAAAACCCTAAACCCTAAACCATAAAGCCTAATGAATAAACTCAACACCAAAAACCCATCACCCAAAACCCTAAACCCTATACCGTACTCCCCTAACCCTAAACAATACTCCCTAAACCCTAATACCTAAACCATACTCCTAAAAACCGAAACCCTAGTCCGTACTCACCTAACCCTAAGCCATACTCCCCAGACCAAAAACCCTAACCCCCAAAATTTAAACCATAAACCATAAACCCAAAAGCCTAAACCATAAATCCTAAACCAAAATCCATTACTTAAAACCCCACACCCTAAACTGTAAACTATACTATCCTAGCCATAAACCATACTCCCCTAAACCCGAAGCCCTAAACCCCGAAATCTAAACCCTAAACTATAAACTCTAAACCTTATAACGTAAAAAATGAACCCTAAACCCTAAACCCTAAACAATAAACTCAATACCGTAAAACTAAAAACATAAAATACTAAACCGTAAACCGTAAACCCTAAAACAAAAAGCCTTAAACAAAAAAACGTAAAACACTAAACCATAAACCCTAAACAAAAAACCCTAAACTTAAAACCCGAAGCAAAAAACCCAAAACCTCTAACCCTAATTCTAAACCCGAAACCCTAAAATCTAAATCTTAAAACCCTAAACTTATACACTAAATCATACTCCCTAAACACTAAACTCTAAAAGCTAAACAATACTCCCTAAACCCTAAACACGAAACCTTGATACTGAAACCCTTAACTCTAAAACCCTAAACCCTAAACTGTAAACCCAAAACCCAAAACCCTAAGCAAAATTTCCAAAACCCTAAACCCTAAACCCTAATCCCTAAACCTTAAAACCTAAATACTAAACAATACTTCCTAAAACATAAATCCTAATTCCCAAAATTCTAAACCCCAAACCCACAAATCAAAACCCAAAAACCTAAACCCTTAACCCAAAACACTAAACCCTAAACCCTAATACCTAAACCATACCCTAAACCTTAATATGTAAACACCCAATCCTAAACTGTAAAACAAAAAATACAAAACGGAAAAATCGAAACCCCAAATCCTAAACACTAAACCATATTCCCTAGACCATACTCCCTAAACCTTAACCCCCCCTTCCTATAACCTAAACCCAAAACGCAAAACAATACTCCTGAAACCCTGAACACAAAATCTCAAAACCTAATACCCTAAGCCTTCAAGCCTAACCCCTAAACAATAAACCCTAAACCCCAAAACCTAAACCCCAAACCTTAAACTCCAAATCCTAAACCCTAAATCCTGAACCCTAAATCCTAAACCCTTAACCTTAAACCCCAAATTCCAAACCCTAAACACTAAACCCTAAACCCAAAACTATTAAACCAAAAACGTAAAACAATAAACCTTAAACCTTAAATCCTAAACTCAAAACCCAAAAACGTAGAACACTAAACTCTAAACCCTAAATCCTAATCCCTAAAATCTAAACCCATAACCCTAAACTTTAAACCCTAAAAAAAAAACCTTAAACAAAAAAATATAAAACACTACACCAGAAATCCTAAACCCAAAACCCAAAACCCTAAACCCTAAACTCAAACACAAAACCCAAAACCCAAAACCTCAAGCAAAAAAACCCAAAATCCCTAACCCTAATCCGAAACCCAAAACCCTAAAATATAAATCTTAAACCCTAAACTTATACACTAAATCATCCTCCCTAAACCCTAAATGATAAACAATGCTCCCCAAACCCTAAACACGAAACCCTGAACCTGAAACCCTTAACTCTAAAACCCTAAACAATAAACTCTAAACCCTAAACCAAAAATCGAAAACCCTAAGCAAAAAATCCAAAACCTCAAACCCTAATCCCTAAACCCTAAACAATACTCCCTAAAACATAAATCCTAATACCCTAAATTCTAAACTCCAAACCCAAAAATCTAAATACAAAACCCTAAACCTATAACTTAAACCATAAACTCTAAAACCTAAAATACTAAAACGTAAATACTAAAAGTTAAACCCTAAACTCTACTCCCTAAAATACCAAACCCTAAACACGAAACCCGTAACCTGAAACCCTAAACTCTAAAACCCTGAACAATAAACTCTAAACCCTAAACCTAAAACCGAAAACCCTAAGCAAAAAATCCAAAACCTCAAACCCTAATCCCTAAACCCTAAACAATACTCCCTAAAACATAAATCCTAATACCCTAAATTCTAAACTCCAAACCCAAAAATCTAAATACAAAACCCTAAACCTATAACTTAAACCATAAACTCTAAAACCTAAAATACTAAAACGTAAATACTAAAAGTTAAACCCTAAACTCTACTCCCCAAAACTTAAACCCCAACCCAGAAACCCTAATCCTTAACCGCAAAAACATAAAACACTAAACAAAAAACCCTAAACCCTAAACCCTAAACCCTAAATTTTGAAACCGAAAACTGAATACCCTAAACTCTAATCCCAACCCCTAATTGCTAAACGGTACTCCCAAAAATCTAAACCGTAAACCCTAAACTATAAACCTAGAAACGTAAAACACTAAACCCTAAACCTAAAACCCTAAACTATAAACCCTAAAACTTAAACCCCAAACCCTAAACTCTAAATCTAAATCCTGAATCCAAAGCTATACTCGCAAAAACCTAAAGAGTAAAACCTAAACTATGAACCCAGAAACGTAAAACACTGAATCCTAAACCTAAAATCCTAAACTATAAACCCTAAACCTTAAACCCTAAACCCTAACCTCTAAACATTGAACCCTAAACTATACTCCCAAAAACCTAATACATAAACCCTTAACCAAAAACATAAAATACTAAACCCGAAACATAAAAACCCTATACATGTTACTCAAACCCAAAACCTTAATCTCTAAACCCTAAACTCTAAACATAGAACCCAAAACTATACTCCCAAAAACCTAATACATAAACCCTTAACCAAAAATGTAAGATATTAAACCCGAAACATAAAAACCCTATACCCGTTAGCTCAAATCATAAAACACTAAACCCTAAATCCTAATACCTAAACCATGATCCTAAAAAACCTAAACACTAAATTGTGTTCCCCTAACCCTAAACCATACTCCCCAAACCCTAAAAGCTAAACCCTAAAATCAAAACCCTAAACCCTAAACCATAAAGCCTAATGAATAAACTCAACACCAAAAACCCATCACCCAAAACCCTAAACCCTATACCGTACTCCCCTAACCCTAAACAATACTCCCTAAACCCTAATACCTAAACCATACTCCTAAAAACCGAAACCCTAGTCCGTACTCACCTAACCCTAAGCCATACTCCCCAGACCAAAAACCCTAACCCCCAAAATTTAAACCATAAACCATAAACCCAAAAGCCTAAACCATAAATCCTAAACCAAAATCCATTACTTAAAACCCCACACCCTAAACTGTAAACTATACTATCCTAGCCATAAACCATACTCCCCTAAACCCGAAGCCCTAAACCCCGAAATCTAAACCCTAAACTATAAACTCTAAACCTTATAACGTAAAAATGAACCCTAAAACCTAAGCCGTAAACCTTAAACTCTAAACCTTAAACCCCAAACCCTAAACCCTAAACAATAAACTCAATACCGTAAAACTAAAAACATAAAATACTAAACTGTAAACCGTAAACCCTAAAACAAAAAGCCTTAAACAAAAAATCGAAAAACACTAAACCATAAACCCTAAACAAAAAACCCTAAACTTAAAACCCGAAGCAAAAAACCCAAAACCTCTAACCCTAATTCTAAACCCGAAACCCTAAAATCTAAATCTTAAAACCCTAAACTTATACACTAAATCATACTCCCTAAACCCTAAACTCTAAATGCTAAACAATACTCCCCAAAACCAAAACACGAAACCTTGAACCTGAAACCCTTAACTCTAAAACCCTAAACCCTAAACTGAAAACCCAGAACCCTAAGAAAAATTTCCAAAAACCTAAACCCTAAGCAAAATTTCCAAAACCCTAAACCCTAATCCCTGAACCCTAAACCTTAAAACCTAAACACTAAACAATACTTCCTAAAACATAAATCCTAATACCCAAAATTCTAAACCCCAACTCCACAAATCTAAACCCAAGACCCTAAACTTAAAACCTAAACCATAAACCCTAAAACCTAAAATACTAAACCGTAAACACTAAACGTTAAACCCTAAACTATACTCCCTAAAACGTAAACCCCAAACCAAAAATCCAAAAACGTAAAACACTAAACCCTAAACCCCAACCCGTAAACACAAAACCCATAACCTAAAACCCAAAAACCTAAACACTTAACCCAAAACACTAAACCCTTAACCCTAATACCTAAACCATACCCTAAACCCTAATACATAAACACCCAATCCTAAACTCTAAAACAAAAAATACAAAACGGAAAAATCGAAACCCCAAATCCTAAACACTAAACCATATTCCCTAGACCATACTCCCTAAACCTTAACCCCCACTTCCTATAACCTAAACCCAAAACGCAAAACAATACTCCCGAAACCCTGAACACAAAATCTCAAAACCTAATAGCCTAAGCCTTAAAGCCTAACCCCTAAACAATAAACCCTAAACCCCAAATCCTAAACCCTAAACCTTAAACTCCAAATCCTAAACCCTAAACCCTGAACCCTAAATCCTAAACCATTAACCTTAAACCCCAAATTCCAAACCCTAAACACTAAACCCAAAACTATTAAACCAAAAACGTAAAACAATAAACCTTAAACCTTAAATCCTAAACTCAAAACCCAAAAAAGTAGAACACTAAACTCTAAACCCTAAATCCTAAACCCTAAAATCTAAACCCATAACCCTAAACTTTAAACCCTAAAAAAAAAACCTTAAACAAAAAAATATAAAACACTACACCGGAAATCCTAAACCCAAAACCCAAAACTCTAAACCCTAAACTCAAACACAAAACCCGAAACCCAAAACCTGAAGTAAAAAACCCAAAATCCCTAACCCTAATCCGAAACCCAAAACCCTAAAATATAAATCTTAAACCCTAAACTTATACACTAAATCATCCTCCCTAAACCCTAAATGATAAACAATGCTCCCCAAACCCTAAACACGAAACCCTAAACCTCAAACCCTTAACTCTAAACCCTAAACCAAAAACCAAAAACCCTGAGCAAAAAATCCAAAACCTCAAACCCTAATCCCTAAGCCCTAAACAATACTCCCTAAAACGTAAATCCTAATACCCTAAATTCTAAACTCCAAACCCAAAAATCTAAATACGAAACCCTAAACCTATAACCTAAACCATAAACCCTAAAACCTAAAATACTAAAAGTTAAACCCTCAAACCTTAAAACCTTAACAGTAAACGTCAAACCCTAAAACCTTAAAAACTAAACATAAAACTCTAACCATAGACCTCAAACGTGACATTGTAAAACACTGAGCCCTAAACCCTACACCCTAAACCCTAAACTATAAACCCTAAACCCTAAACTCTACTCCCAAAAACCTAAACCATAAACCTGAAACAATAAACCAAGAAACGTAAAACATTAAACCCTAAACCTAAAAC
This sequence comes from Cardamine chenopodiifolia, assembly GCA_963922655.1. Classification (NCBI taxonomy): domain Eukaryota; kingdom Viridiplantae; phylum Streptophyta; class Magnoliopsida; order Brassicales; family Brassicaceae; genus Cardamine; species Cardamine chenopodiifolia. Next base: position 6,238,176 of record OZ000486.1, on the reverse strand, counting down.
CCTAAACTCTAAAAACTAAAACTTAAACCTAAAACCCTAAAACCTAAACCCTAAACCGAAACTCTTAACCCTAATCCGTAACCGCACAAACATAAAACACTAAACAAAAAACCCTAAACCCTAAACCCCAAATTTTGAAACCGAAAACTGAATACCCTAAACTCTAATCCCAAACGCTAATTCCTAAACGGTACTCCCAAACATCTAAACCGTAAACCCTAAACTATAAACCTAGAAACGTAAAACACTAAACCCTAAACCTAAAATCCTAAACTATAAACCTTAAAACTTAAACCCCAAACCCTAAACTCTAAATCTAAATCCTGAATCCAAAGCTATACTCGCAAAAACCTAAAAAGTAAAACCTAAACTATGAACCCAGAAACGTAAAACACTGAATCTTAAACTTGAATCCTAAACTATAAACCCTAAACCTTAAACCCTAAACCCTAACTTCTAAACATTGAACCCAAAACTATACTCCAAAAAACCTAATACATAAACCCTTAACCAAAAACGTAAAATACTAAACCCGAAACATAAAAACCTTATACCTGTTACTCAAACCTAAAACCCTAAAACCTAAAACCTAAACCCTCTTAACCCTAATACTTAACCGCAAAAACAATAAACACAAAATCTCAAAACTTAATAGCCTAAGCCTTAAACCCCAATCCCTAAACAATAAACCCTAAACCGCAAAACCTAATCCCTAAACCTTAAACACTAAATCCTAAACCCTAAACCTTAAACCCTAAATCCTAAACCTTAAACCTTAAACCCCAAACCCTAAACCCTAAAACCAAAACTGTTAACCCAAAAATGTAAAACAATAAACCCTAAAATTTAAATCCTAAACTCAAAACCCAAAAACTTAGAACACTAAACCCTAAAATCTAAACCCATATCCCTAAACTTTAAACCCTAAAACAAAAAACCTTAAACAAAAAAATATAAAACACTACACCAGAAATCCTAACCCCAAAACCCAAAACCTTAAACCCTAAACTCGAACACAAACCCAAAACCCAAAACCCGACGCAAAAAACCCAAAACCCCTAACCCTAATCCTAAACCTAAAACCCTAAAATATAAATCTTAAACCCTAAACTTATACACTAAATCATCCTCCCTAAACCCTAAATGATAAACAATGCTCCCCAAACCCTAAACACGAAACCCGGAACTTGAAACCCTTAACTCTAAAACCCTAAACCCTAAACTCTAAACCCTAAACCAAAAACCTAAAACCCTAAGGAAAAAATCCAAAACCTCAAACCCTAATCCCTAAACCCTAAAAATTACTCCCTAAAACATAAATCTTAATACTCTAAATTCTAAACTCCAAACCCAAAATCTAAATACGAAACCCTAAACCTATAACCTAAACCATAAACCCTAAAACCTAAAATACTAAACGTTAAACCCTAAACCAGAAACCCGAAAACGTAAAACACCAAACCCTAAAACATAAATCCTAATACACTAAATTCTTAACCCCAAACCCACAAATCTAAACCCAAAACTCTAAACCTAAAACCTAAACCATAAACCCTAAAACCTAAAATACTAAACCGTAAACACTAAACGTTGAACCTTAAACTATACTCCCTAAAACTTAAATCCTAAACAAAAATCCATCACCTAAAACCCTAAACTCTATGCCGTACTCCCCCAACCCTAAACCATACTCCCTAAATCCTAAACACCAAGATCTAAACCCTAAATACTTAAACCTAAACCCTAAATCGAAAAATCTAAACTGTAAAGTCTAAACCTTATAACACAAAATACTGAACGCTAGGCCCTAACCCTAAACCATAAAATCTGAACCCTAAACCCTAAACTCTAAACCCATAACCCTAAACATTAAACTGTAAAACCAAAAACCTTAAACAAAAAAATTTAAAACACTAAACCCAAAACCTTAAATGCTAAAACATAATCTCTATCCCAAAACTTAAACCCTAAACCCTAAATCCTAAACCCTAAATCCTAAACCCTAAACCCTAAATCCTAAACCCTAAACCTTAAATCCTAAACCCTAAACACTAAACCTATACCTAAAACTTAAACTCCAAACGAGAAACCCGAAAACATAAAACACCAAACCCTAAATCCCAACCCCTAAACACAAAACTCATAACCCAAAACCCTAAAAACTAAACCATAATATCTAAACCAAACTCGCAAAAAACTAAACCCTAAATTGTTCACCCCTAGCTCTAAACCAATCTCCCAAAACGTTAAACCTTAAATCCAAAAAATTAATGCTTAAACCTTAAAACCTAAACAGTAAACGTTAAACCCTAAAACCTTAAATACTAAACATAAAACTCTAACCATAGACCTCAAACGTGACATTGTAAAACACTGAGCCCTAAACCCTACACCCTAAACCCTAAACTATAAACCCTAAACCCAAAACTCTAAACCCAAACAATGAACCCTAAACTATACTCCCAAAAACCTAAAGCATAAACCTGAAACAATAAACCAAGAAACGTAAAACATTAAACCCTAAACCTAAAACCCTAAACTTTAAAATCTAAAACTAAAACCTAAAACCCTAAAACCTAAACCCTAAATAAAAACTCTTAACCGTAATCCTTAACCGCAAAAACATAAAACACTAAACAAAAAACCCTAAACCCTAAACCCCAAATTTTGAAACGGAAAACTGAATACCCTAAACTCTAATCCCAAACCCTAATTCCTAAACGATACTCCCGAAAATCTAAACCGTAAACCCCAAACTATAAACCTAGAAACGTAAAGCACTAAACCCTAAACCTAAAACCCTAAACTATAAACCCTAAAACTTAAACCCCAAACCCTAAACTCTAAATCTAAATCCAGAATCCAAAACTATAGTCACAAAAATCTAAAGAGTAAAATCTAAACTATGAACCCAGAAACGTAAAACACTGAATCTTAAACCTAAAATCCTAAACTATAACCTCTAAACCTTAAACCCTAAACCCTAACCTCTAAACATTGAACCCAAAACTATACTCCCAAAAATCTAATACATAAACCCTTAACCAAAACCGTAAAATACTAAACCCGAAACATAGAAACCCTATACCTGTTACTCAAACCTAAAACCCTAAAACCTAAAACCTAAAACCCTAAAACCTAAACCCTCTTAACCCTAATCCTTGACCGCAAAAACATAAAATACTAAACAAAAAACCCTAAACCCTAAGCCCCAAATTTTGAAACCGAAAATTGAAAACCCTGAACACAAAATCTACAAACTTAATAGCCTATGCCTAAAACCCCAATCCCTAAACCCTAAACCCTAAACCCTAAACCCCAAAACCTAATCCCTAAACCTTAAACTCTAAATCCTAAACCCTAAACCTCAAACCTTAAATTTGAAACCCTAAACCTTAAACCCTAAACTCCAAACCCTAAACCCTAAACCCAAAACTGTTAACCCAAAAACGTAAAACAATAAAATTTAAATCTTAAATCCTAAACTCAAAACCGAAAAACCTAGAACACTAAACCCCAAACCCTAAACTCTAAACTCTAAACCATAAACCCTAAATCCTGAACCCTAAATTATACTCCCAAAAACCTAAACCGTAAACCCTGAACTCTGAACCCAGAAACGAAAAACACTAAACCCTAAGCCTAAAACCCTCAACTCTAAACCCTAAACCCAAAATCCTAAATCCCAAAACCCAAACTCTAAACCTTAAACAAGAAATCCTAAACCCTAAACCCCAAACCCTAAATCCTAAACCTTAAACCCTAAACCCTAACCTCTAAACATTGAACCCAAAACTATACTCCCAAAAATCTAATACATAAACCCTTAACCAAAAACGTAAAATACTAAACCCGAAACATAAAAACCCTATACCTGTTACTCAAACCAAAAACCCTAAAACCTAAAACCTAAAACCTAAAACCCTAAAACCCTAAAACCTAAACCCTCTTAACCCTAATCCTTAACCGCAAAAACATAAAACACTAACCAAAAAACCCTAAACCCTAAGCCCCAAATTTTGAAACCGAAAATTGAAAACCCTAAACTCTAATCCCAAACCCTAATTCCTAAACGGTACTCCCAAAAATCTAAACCGTAAACCCTAAACTATAAACCTATAAACGTAAAACACTAAACCATAAACCTAAAACCTTGAACTATAAACCCTAAAACCCAAAACCCCAAATCCTAAACACTAGACCATACTCCCTAAACCATAAACTCTAAACCCTAAACCCTAAACTCTAAACCCATAACCCTAAACCTTAAACTGTAAAACCAAAAACCTTAAACAAAAAATTTAAAACACTAAACCCTAAACCTTAGACGCTAAAAAACTTTATCCCAAAACTTAATCCCTATACCCTAAACCCTAAACCCTAAACCCTAAATCCTAAACCCTAAATATTAAATCCTAAAACCTAAACACTAAACCTATACCTAACCCATAAACCCTAAACCCTAATACCTAAACCATACTCCTAGAAACCCTAAACCCTAGTCCGTACTCCCCAGACCAAAAACCCTAACCCCCAAAATATAAACCATAAACCATAAACTAAAGCCTAAATTGTAATCCCCTAACCCTAAACCATACTCCCTAAACACTAAACCCTAAACACCAAGATCTAAACTCTAAATACTTAAACCTAAACCCTAAACCCAAAACTGTAAACCCTAAACCCTAATACCTAATACTTAAGCACTAAACCCTAAACCCTAAACCCTAAATCCTAAACCCTAAACATTAAATCCTACAACCTAAACACTAAACCTATACCTAAAACATAAACGCTAAACCCTAATACCTAAAACATAAACGCTAAACCCTAATACCTAAACCAAACTACTAAAAACCTAAGCCCTAGTCCGTACTCCCCTAACCCTAAACAATACTCCCTAAACCCTAAACCTAAAACCCTAAACCCTAAATCCTAAACCCTAGTCCGTACTCCCCTAACCCTAAGCCATACTCCCCAGACCAAAAACCCCAACCCCCAAAATATAAACCATAAACCATAAACCCAAAAGCCTAAAGCATAAATCCTAAACCAAAATCCATTACCTAAAACCCTAAACACTAAACTATCAACCGTACTCTCCTTGCCCTAAACCATATTCCCCTAAACCCTTAACCCTAAATCCCAAAATATAAACCCTAAACTATAAACTCTAAATCGTATAGCGTAAAAAATGAACCCTAAAACCAAAGCCGTAAACCTTAAACTCTAAACCTTAAACCCTAAACCCTAAACAATAAACAATAAACTCAATACCGTAAAATTAAAAACGTAAAATACTGAACCGTAAACCGTAAACCCTAAAATCTAAACCCATAACCCTTAAACAAAAAGCCTTAACCTAAAAAACGTAAAACACTAAACCAGAAACCCTACACACAAAACCCTAAACCCAAAACCCGAAGCAAAAAACCCAAAACCTCAAACCTTAATCCTAAACCCGAAACCCCAAAATCTAAATCTTAAAACCCTAAACTTATACACTAAATCATAATTCCTAAACCCTAAATGCTAAAAAATACTCCCAAAACCCTAAACATGAAACCCTGGACCTGAAACCCTTAACTCTAAAACCCTAAACCCTAAACTGTAAACCCAAAACCTAAAACAGAAAACTATAAGCAAAAATTCCAAAATCCTAAACCCTAATCCCTAAACCTTCGAACCTAAACACTAAACAATACTTCCTAAAACATAAATCCTAATACCCTAAATTCTAAACCCCAAACACACAAATCTAAACACAAAACCCTAAATCTAAAACCTAAACAATAAATCCTAAAACCTCAAATACTAAACCGTAAACACTAAAAGTTAAACCCTAAACTATACTCCCTAAAACTTAAACCCCAAACCAAAAATCCAAAAATGTAAAACACTAAAACCTAGACCCCAACCCGTAAACACAAAACCCATAACCTAAAACCCAAAAACCTAAACCCTTAACCCAAAACACTAAACCCTAAACCCTAATACCTAAACCATACTCGCAAAAAACTAACCCCTAAATCATATTCCCATAAACCCTAAACCTTAAACTCTAAACTATAAACCCTAAACCCAAAAATTTAAAACTTAAATCTTAAAACCAAAAATGTAAAAGACTAAACCCTAAACAATAAACCTAAAACCTAAACCATAAACCCTAAGACCTAAAATACTAAACCCTAAACAATAACGTTAAACCATAAACTATACTCCCTCCAACCTAAACCCGAAACCCTAAACACTAAAAGGTAAAAACCTAATTCTATAACCCTAAACCTCAAGTTCCAAACGCTAAACCCTAAACCCAAAATCCTAAACCCTTCATACTAATTCCCAACATTTAAAAGCCTAAGCCTTAAACCTAAAACCTTAAACTATAATCCATAAACCCTAAACCCAAAACTCCAACCCTAAATTCAAAACCCAAGACTCTAAACCCAAAGCCCTAAAACCTAAATTCTAAACCCTTAACCCTAAACTCTAATTCTTGAAACTTAAACCCCTAACCCTAAACTCTAAAACAAAAAATACGAAATGAAAAACTCGAAACCCCGAATCTTAAACACTAAACCATATTCCCTAAACCATACTCCCTAAACCTTAACCCGCACTTCCTAAAACCTAAACCCAAAACGCAAAACAATATTCTTGAAACCCTAAACACAAAATCTACAAACTTAATAGCCTATGCCTAAAACCCCAATCCCTAAACAATAAACCCTAAACCCCAAAACCTAAACCCTAAACCTTAAACTCTAAATCCTAAAACCTAAACCCCAAACCTTAAATCCTAAACCCTAAACCTTAAACCCTAAACTCCAAACCCTAAACCCTAAACCCAAAACTATTAACCCAAAAACGTAAAACAATAAAATTTAAACCTTAAATCCTAAACTCAAAACCCAGAAACGTTGAACACTAAACCCCAAACCCTAAACTCTAAACCCTAAACCGTAAACCCTAAATCCTGAACCCTAAATTATACTCCCAAAAACCTAAACCGTAAACCCTGAACTATGAACCCAGAAACAAAAAACCCTAAACCCTAAGCCTAAAACCCTCAACTCTAAACCCTAAACCCAAAATCCTAAATCCCAAAACCTAAACTCTAAACCTTAAACAAGAAATCCTAAACCCTAAACCCCAAACGCTAAATCCTAAACCTTAAACTATAAACTCTAAACCTTATAACGTAAAAAATGAACCCTAAAACCTAAGCCGTAAACCTTAAACTCTAAACCTTAAATTGTAAACCATAAACCTTAAACAATAAACTCAATACCGTAAAACTAAAAATGTAAAATACTAAACCGTAAACCGTAAACCCTAAAATCTAAACCCATAACCCTAAAACAAAAAGCCTTAAACCAAAAAACGTAAAGCACTAAACCAGAAACCCTAAACCCTAAACTCAGACACTAAACCCAAAACCCAAAACACAAAACCCTAAACCCTAAACTCAGACACAAAACCCAAAACCCAAAACCCAAAACCCGAAGCAAAAAACCCAAAACCTCTAACCCTAATCCTAAACCCGAAACCCTAAAATCTAAATCTTAAAACCATAAACTTATACACTAAATCATACTCCCTAAACCTTAAATGCTAAACAAAACTACCCAAACCCTAAACACGAAACCCTTAACCTGAAACCCTTAACTCTAAAACCCTAAACTGTAAACCCAAAACCCAAAACCCAAAACCCTAACCAAAAATTTCAAAACCCTAAACCCTAATCCCTAAACCCTAAACCCTAATCCCTAAACCCTAAACCTTCAAACCTAAACACTAAACAATACTTCCTAAAACATAAATCCTAATACCCTAAATTCTAAATCCCAAACCCACAAATCTCAACACAAAACCCTAAACCTAAATCCTAAACCGTAAACACTAAATGTTAAACCCTAAACTATACTCCCTAAAACTTAAACCCCAAACAAAAAATCCAAAAACATAAAACACTAAACCCTAACCCCAACCCCTAAACACAAAACCCATAACCTTAAACCCAAAAATCTAAACCCTTAACCCTAAACATTAAACCCTAAACCCTAATAACTAAACTATACTCGCAAAAAACTAACCCCTACACCGTACTCCCCAAAATCCTAAACCTTAAACTCTAAACTATAAACCCTAAACCCAAAAAATTTAAAACTTAAATCTTAAAACCAAAAATGTAAAAAACTAAACCCTAAAAAATAAACCTAAAACCTAAACCATAAACCCTAAGACCTAAAATACTAAACCCTAAACAATAACGTTAAACCATAAACTACACTCCCTCAAACCTAAACCCAAAACCCTAAACCCTAAAAGGTAAAAAACTAATCCTAAAACTCTAAACCTTAAGTTCCAAACGCTAAACCCTAAACCCCAAATCCTAAGATTAAAAGCCTAAGACTTAAACCATAAACCCTAAACTATAATCCATAAACCCTAAACCCAAAACCCCAACCCTAAATTCAAAACCCAAGACTCTAAACCCAAAGCCCTCAAACCTAAATTCTAAACCCTTAACCCTAAACCCTAATCCTTGAAACCTAAACCCCCAACCCTAAACTCTAAAACAAAAAATACAAAACGGAAAAATTGAAACCCCAATTCCTAAACACTAAACCATATTCCCTAGACCATACTCCCTACACCTTAACCCCCACTTCCTATAACTTAAACCCAAAACGCAAAGCAATACTCCCGAAACCCTGAAAACAAAATCTTATAACTTAATAGCCAAAGCCTTAAACCCTAATCCCTAAACAATAAACCCAAAACCCCAAAACCTAAACCGTAAACCTTAAACTCCAAATCCTAAACCCTAAACCCAGAACCCAAAATCCTAAACCCTAAACCTTAAACCCCAAACTCCAAACCCTAAACTCTAAACCCTAAACCCAAAACTGTTAACCCAAAAACGTAAAACAATAAACCTTAAACCTTAAATCCTAAACTCAAAACCCAAAAACGTAGAACACTAAACCCTAAACCCTCAACTCTAAACCCAAAAATCTAAACCCATAACCCTAAAATTTAAACCCTAAAACAAAAAACCTTAAAAAAAATATATAAAACACTACACCAGAAATCCTAAACCCAAAACCCTAAACGCTAAACTCTAACACAAAACCCAAAACCCAAAACTCGAAGCAAAAAAACCCAAAACCCCTAACACTAATCCTAAACCCAAAACCCTAAAATATAAATCTTAAACCCTAAACTTATACACTTAATCATCCTCCCTAAACCCTAAATGATAAACAATGCTCCCCAAACCCTAAACACGAAACCCTGAACCTGAAACCCTTAACTCTTAAACCCTAAACCCTAAGCAAAAAATATAAAACCTCAAACCATAATCCCTAAACCCTAAACCCTAAACCCTAAACAATACTCCCTAAAACATATATCCTAATACCCTAAATTCTAAACTCCAAACCCAAAAATCTAAATACGAAACCCTAAACCTATAACCTAAACCATAAATCCTAAAACCTAATATTAAACCGTAAATACTAAATGTTAAACCCTAAACTCTACTCCCTAAAACTTAAACCCCAAACAAGAAATCCAAAAATGTAAAACACAAAACCTAAACCCCAACCCCTAAACACAAAACCCATAAACCAAAACCCTAAACCCTTAACCCTAAAAACTAAACTGTTATACATAAACCAAACTCGCAAAAAACTAAACTTTAAATTGTACTCCCCTAGCCCTAAATCTGATGCTTAAACCTTAAAACCTAAACACTAAAAGTTAAACCTTAAATCCTTAAATACTAAACATAAAACTCTAACCATAAACCTCAAACCTTACATTGTAAAACACTGAGCACTCAACCCTACACCTTAAACCAAAAACTATAAACCCTAAACCCTAACTCTAAACCCGAACCCTAAACCCTAAACTATACTCCCAAAAACCTAAACCATAAACCTGAAACTATAAACCAATAAACGTAAAACACTAAACCCTAAACCTAAAATCCTAAACTCTAGAAACTAAAACTTAATCCTGAAACCCTAAAACCTAAACCCTAATCCAAAACTCTTAACCTTAATCCTTAACCGCAAAAACATAAAAAACTAAACAAAAAACCCTAATCCCTATACCCCAAATTTTGAAACCAAAAACTGAAAACCCTAAACTCTAATCCCAAACCCTAAACCCAAAACTATACTCCCAAAAATCTAATACATAAACCCTTAACCAAAACCGTAAAATACTAAACCCGAAACATAGAAACCCTATACCTGTTACTCAAACCTAAAACCCTAAAACCTAAAACCTAAAACCCTAAAACCTAAACCCTCTTAACCCTAATCCTTGACCGCAAAAACATAAAATACTAAACAAAAAACCCTAAACCCTAAGCCCCAAATTTTGAAACCGAAAATTGAAAACCCTGAACACAAAATCTACAAACTTAATAGCCTATGCCTAAAACCCCAATCCCTAAACCCTAAACCCTAAACCCTAAACCCCAAAACCTAATCCCTAAACCTTAAACTCTAAATCCTAAACCCTAAACCTCAAACCTTAAATTTGAAACCCTAAACCTTAAACCCTAAACTCCAAACCCTAAACCCTAAACCCAAAACTGTTAACCCAAAAACGTAAAACAATAAAATTTAAATCTTAAATCCTAAACTCAAAACCGAAAAACCTAGAACACTAAACCCCAAACCCTAAACTCTAAACCCTAAACCATAAACCCTAAATCCTGAACCCTAAATTATACTCCCAAAAACCTAAACCGTAAACCCTGAACTCTGAACCCAGAAACGAAAAACACTAAACCCTAAGCCTAAAACCCTCAACTCTAAACCCTAAACCCAAAATCCTAAATCCCAAAACCCAAACTCTAAACCTTAAACAAGAAATCCTAAACCCTAAACCCCAAACCCTAAATCCTAAACCTTAAACCCTAAACCCTAACCTCTAAACATTGAACCCAAAACTATACTCCCAAAAATCTAATACATAAACCCTTAACCAAAAACGTAAAATACTAAACCCGAAACATAAAAACCCTATACCTGTTACTCAAACCAAAAACCCTAAAACCTAAAACCTAAAACCCTAAAACCCTAAAACCTAAACCCTCTTAACCCTAATCCTTAACCGCAAAAACATAAAACACTAACCAAAAAACCCTAAACCCTAAGCCCCAAATTTTGAAACCGAAAATTGAAAACCCTAAACTCTAATCCCAAACCCTAATTCCTAAACGGTACTCCCAAAAATCTAAACCGTAAACCCTAAACTATAAACCTATAAACGTAAAACACTAAACCATAAACCTAAAACCTTGAACTATAAACCCTAAAACCCAAAACCCCAAATCCTAAACACTAGACCATACTCCCTAAACCATAAACTCTAAACCCTAAACCCTAAACTCTAAACCCATAACCCTAAACCTTAAACTGTAAAACCAAAAACCTTAAACAAAAAATTTAAAACACTAAACCCTAAACCTTAGACGCTAAAAAACTTTATCCCAAAACTTAATCCCTATACCCTAAACCCTAAACCCTAAACCCTAAACCCTAAATCCTAAACCCTAAATATTAAATCCTAAAACCTAAACACTAAACCTATACCTAACCCATAAACCCTAAACCCTAATACCTAAACCATACTCCTAGAAACCCTAAACCCTAGTCCGTACTCCCCAGACCAAAAACCCTAACCCCCAAAATATAAACCATAAACCATAAACTAAAGCCTAAATTGTAATCCCCTAACCCTAAACCATACTCCCTAAACACTAAACCCTAAACACCAAGATCTAAACTCTAAATACTTAAACCTAAACCCTAAACCCAAAACTGTAAACCCTAAACCCTAATACCTAATACTTAAGCACTAAACCCTAAACCCTAAACCCTAAATCCTAAACCCTAAACATTAAATCCTACAACCTAAACACTAAACCTATACCTAAAACATAAACGCTAAACCCTAATACCTAAAACATAAACGCTAAACCCTAATACCTAAACCAAACTACTAAAAACCTAAGCCCTAGTCCGTACTCCCCTAACCCTAAACAATACTCCCTAAACCCTAAACCTAAAACCCTAAACCCTAAATCCTAAACCCTAGTCCGTACTCCCCTAACCCTAAGCCATACTCCCCAGACCAAAAACCCCAACCCCCAAAATATAAACCATAAACCATAAACCCAAAAGCCTAAAGCATAAATCCTAAACCAAAATCCATTACCTAAAACCCTAAACACTAAACTATCAACCGTACTCTCCTTGCCCTAAACCATATTCCCCTAAACCCTTAACCCTAAATCCCAAAATATAAACCCTAAACTATAAACTCTAAATCGTATAGCGTAAAAAATGAACCCTAAAACCAAAGCCGTAAACCTTAAACTCTAAACCTTAAACCCTAAACCCTAAACAATAAACAATAAACTCAATACCGTAAAATTAAAAACGTAAAATACTGAACCGTAAACCGTAAACCCTAAAATCTAAACCCATAACCCTTAAACAAAAAGCCTTAACCTAAAAAACGTAAAACACTAAACCAGAAACCCTACACACAAAACCCTAAACCCAAAACCCGAAGCAAAAAACCCAAAACCTCAAACCTTAATCCTAAACCCGAAACCCCAAAATCTAAATCTTAAAACCCTAAACTTATACACTAAATCATAATTCCTAAACCCTAAATGCTAAAAAATACTCCCAAAACCCTAAACATGAAACCCTGGACCTGAAACCCTTAACTCTAAAACCCTAAACCCTAAACTGTAAACCCAAAACCTAAAACAGAAAACTATAAGCAAAAATTCCAAAATCCTAAACCCTAATCCCTAAACCTTCGAACCTAAACACTAAACAATACTTCCTAAAACATAAATCCTAATACCCTAAATTCTAAACCCCAAACACACAAATCTAAACACAAAACCCTAAATCTAAAACCTAAACAATAAATCCTAAAACCTCAAATACTAAACCGTAAACACTAAAAGTTAAACCCTAAACTATACTCCCTAAAACTTAAACCCCAAACCAAAAATCCAAAAATGTAAAACACTAAAACCTAGACCCCAACCCGTAAACACAAAACCCATAACCTAAAACCCAAAAACCTAAACCCTTAACCCAAAACACTAAACCCTAAACCCTAATACCTAAACCATACTCGCAAAAAACTAACCCCTAAATCATATTCCCATAAACCCTAAACCTTAAACTCTAAACTATAAACCCTAAACCCAAAAATTTAAAACTTAAATCTTAAAACCAAAAATGTAAAAGACTAAACCCTAAACAATAAACCTAAAACCTAAACCATAAACCCTAAGACCTAAAATACTAAACCCTAAACAATAACGTTAAACCATAAACTATACTCCCTCCAACCTAAACCCGAAACCCTAAACACTAAAAGGTAAAAACCTAATTCTATAACCCTAAACCTCAAGTTCCAAACGCTAAACCCTAAACCCAAAATCCTAAACCCTTCATACTAATTCCCAACATTTAAAAGCCTAAGCCTTAAACCTAAAACCTTAAACTATAATCCATAAACCCTAAACCCAAAACTCCAACCCTAAATTCAAAACCCAAGACTCTAAACCCAAAGCCCTAAAACCTAAATTCTAAACCCTTAACCCTAAACTCTAATTCTTGAAACTTAAACCCCTAACCCTAAACTCTAAAACAAAAAATACGAAATGAAAAACTCGAAACCCCGAATCTTAAACACTAAACCATATTCCCTAAACCATACTCCCTAAACCTTAACCCGCACTTCCTAAAACCTAAACCCAAAACGCAAAACAATATTCTTGAAACCCTAAACACAAAATCTACAAACTTAATAGCCTATGCCTAAAACCCCAATCCCTAAACAATAAACCCTAAACCCCAAAACCTAAACCCTAAACCTTAAACTCTAAATCCTAAAACCTAAACCCCAAACCTTAAATCCTAAACCCTAAACCTTAAACCCTAAACTCCAAACCCTAAACCCTAAACCCAAAACTATTAACCCAAAAACGTAAAACAATAAAATTTAAACCTTAAATCCTAAACTCAAAACCCAGAAACGTTGAACACTAAACCCCAAACCCTAAACTCTAAACCCTAAACCGTAAACCCTAAATCCTGAACCCTAAATTATACTCCCAAAAACCTAAACCGTAAACCCTGAACTATGAACCCAGAAACAAAAAACCCTAAACCCTAAGCCTAAAACCCTCAACTCTAAACCCTAAACCCAAAATCCTAAATCCCAAAACCTAAACTCTAAACCTTAAACAAGAAATCCTAAACCCTAAACCCCAAACGCTAAATCCTAAACCTTAAACTATAAACTCTAAACCTTATAACGTAAAAAATGAACCCTAAAACCTAAGCCGTAAACCTTAAACTCTAAACCTTAAATTGTAAACCATAAACCTTAAACAATAAACTCAATACCGTAAAACTAAAAATGTAAAATACTAAACCGTAAACCGTAAACCCTAAAATCTAAACCCATAACCCTAAAACAAAAAGCCTTAAACCAAAAAACGTAAAGCACTAAACCAGAAACCCTAAACCCTAAACTCAGACACTAAACCCAAAACCCAAAACACAAAACCCTAAACCCTAAACTCAGACACAAAACCCAAAACCCAAAACCCAAAACCCGAAGCAAAAAACCCAAAACCTCTAACCCTAATCCTAAACCCAAAACCCTAAAATCTAAATCTTAAAACCATAAACTTATACACTAAATCATACTCCCTAAACCTTAAATGCTAAACAAAACTACCCAAACCCTAAACACGAAACCCTTAACCTGAAACCCTTAACTCTAAAACCCTAAACTGTAAACCCAAAACCCAAAACCCAAAACCCTAACCAAAAATTTCAAAACCCTAAACCCTAATCCCTAAACCCTAAACCCTAATCCCTAAACCCTAAACCTTCAAACCTAAACACTAAACAATACTTCCTAAAACATAAATCCTAATACCCTAAATTCTAAATCCCAAACCCACAAATCTCAACACAAAACCCTAAACCTAAATCCTAAACCGTAAACACTAAATGTTAAACCCTAAACTATACTCCCTAAAACTTAAACCCCAAACAAAAAATCCAAAAACATAAAACACTAAACCCTAACCCCAACCCCTAAACACAAAACCCATAACCTTAAACCCAAAAATCTAAACCCTTAACCCTAAACATTAAACCCTAAACCCTAATACCTAAACTATACTCGCAAAAAACTAACCCCTACACCGTACTCCCCAAAATCCTAAACCTTAAACTCTAAACTATAAACCCTAAACCCAAAAAATTTAAAACTTAAATCTTAAAACCAAAAATGTAAAAAACTAAACCCTAAAAAATAAACCTAAAACCTAAACCATAAACCCTAAGACCTAAAATACTAAACCCTAAACAATAATGTTAAACCATAAACTACACTCCCTCAAACCTAAACCCAAAACCCTAAACCCTAAAAGGTAAAAAACTAATCCTAAAACTCTAAACCTTAAGTTCCAAACGCTAAACCCTAAACCCCAAATCCTAAGATTAAAAGCCTAAGACTTAAACCATAAACCCTAAACTATAATCCATAAACCCTAAACCCAAAACCCCAACCCTAAATTCAAAACCCAAGACTCTAAACCCAAAGCCCTAAAACCTAAATTCTAAACCCTTAACCCTAAACCCTAATCCTTGAAACCTAAACCCCCAACCCTAAACTCTAAAACAAAAAATACAAAACGGAAAAATTGAAACCCCAATTCCTAAACACTAAACCATATTCCCTAGACCATACTCCCTACACCTTAACCCCCACTTCCTATAACTTAAACCCAAAACGCAAAGCAATACTCCCGAAACCCTGAAAACAAAATCTTATAACTTAATAGCCAAAGCCTTAAACCCTAATCCCTAAACAATAAACCCAAAACCCCAAAACCTAAACCGTAAACCTTAAACTCCAAATCCTAAACCCTAAACCCAGAACCCAAAATCCTAAACCCTAAACCTTAAACCCCAAACTCCAAACCCTAAACTCTAAACCCTAAACCCAAAACTGTTAACCCAAAAACGTAAAACAATAAACCTTAAACCTTAAATCCTAAACTCAAAACCCAAAAACGTAGAACACTAAACCCTAAACCCTCAACTCTAAACCCAAAAATCTAAACCCATAACCCTAAAATTTAAACCCTAAAACAAAAAACCTTAAAAAAAATATATAAAACACTACACCAGAAATCCTAAACCCAAAACCCTAAACGGTAAACTCTAACACAAAACCCAAAACCCAAAACTCGAAGCAAAAAAACCCAAAACCCCTAACACTAATCCTAAACCCAAAACCCTAAAATATAAATCTTAAACCCTAAACTTATACACTTAATCATCCTCCCTAAACCCTAAATGATAAACAATGCTCCCCAAACCCTAAACACGAAACCCTGAACCTGAAACCCTTAACTCTTAAACCCTAAACCCTAAGCAAAAAATATAAAACCTCAAACCATAATCCCTAAACCCTAAACCCTAAACCCTAAACAATACTCCCTAAAACATATATCCTAATACCCTAAATTCTAAACTCCAAACCCAAAAATCTAAATACGAAACCCTAAACCTATAACCTAAACCATAAATCCTAAAACCTAATATTAAACCGTAAATACTAAATGTTAAACCCTAAACTCTACTCCCTAAAACTTAAACCCCAAACAAGAAATCCAAAAATGTAAAACACAAAACCTAAACCCCAACCCCTAAACACAAAACCCATAAACCAAAACCCTAAACCCTTAACCCTAAAAACTAAACTGTTATACATAAACCAAACTCGCAAAAAACTAAACTTTAAATTGTACTCCCCTAGCCCTAAATCTGATGCTTAAACCTTAAAACCTAAACACTAAAAGTTAAACCTTAAATCCTTAAATACTAAACATAAAACTCTAACCATAAACCTCAAACCTTACATTGTAAAACACTGAGCACTCAACCCTACACCTTAAACCAAAAACTATAAACCCTAAACCCTAACTCTAAACCCGAACCCTAAACCCTAAACTATACTCCCAAAAACCTAAACCATAAACCTGAAACTATAAACCAATAAACGTAAAACACTAAACCCTAAACCTAAAATCCTAAACTCTAGAAACTAAAACTTAATCCTGAAACCCTAAAACCTAAACCCTAATCCAAAACTCTTAACCTTAATCCTTAACCGCAAAAACATAAAAAACTAAACAAAAAACCCTAATCCCTATACCCCAAATTTTGAAACCAAAAACTGAAAACCCTAAACTCTAATCCCAAACCCTAAACCCAAAACTATACTCCCAAAAATCTAATACATAAACCCTTAACCAAAACCGTAAAATACTAAACCCGAAACATAGAAACCCTATACCTGTTACTCAAACCTAAAACCCTAAAACCTAAAACCTAAAACCCTAAAACCTAAACCCTCTTAACCCTAATCCTTGACCGCAAAAACATAAAATACTAAACAAAAAACCCTAAACCCTAAGCCCCAAATTTTGAAACCGAAAATTGAAAACCCTGAACACAAAATCTACAAACTTAATAGCCTATGCCTAAAACCCCAATCCCTAAACCCTAAACCCTAAACCCTAAACCCCAAAACCTAATCCCTAAACCTTAAACTCTAAATCCTAAACCCTAAACCTCAAACCTTAAATTTGAAACCCTAAACCTTAAACCCTAAACTCCAAACCCTAAACCCTAAACCCAAAACTGTTAACCCAAAAACGTAAAACAATAAAATTTAAATCTTAAATCCTAAACTCAAAACCGAAAAACCTAGAACACTAAACCCCAAACCCTAAACTCTAAACCCTAAACCATAAACCCTAAATCCTGAACCCTAAATTATACTCCCAAAAACCTAAACCGTAAACCCTGAACTCTGAACCCAGAAACGAAAAACACTAAACCCTAAGCCTAAAACCCTCAACTCTAAACCCTAAACCCAAAATCCTAAATCCCAAAACCCAAACTCTAAACCTTAAACAAGAAATCCTAAACCCTAAACCCCAAACCCTAAATCCTAAACCTTAAACCTTAAACCCTAACCTCTAAACATTGAACCCAAAACTATACTCCCAAAAATCTAATACATAAACCCTTAACCAAAAACGTAAAATACTAAACCCGAAACATAAAAACCCTATACCTGTTACTCAAACCAAAAACCCTAAAACCTAAAACCTAAAACCCTAAAACCCTAAAACCTAAACCCTCTTAACCCTAATCCTTAACCGCAAAAACATAAAACACTAACCAAAAAACCCTAAACCCTAAGCCCCAAATTTTGAAACCGAAAATTGAAAACCCTAAACTCTAATCCCAAACCCTAATTCCTAAACGGTACTCCCAAAAATCTAAACCGTAAACCCTAAACTATAAACCTATAAACGTAAAACACTAAACCATAAACCTAAAACCTTGAACTATAAACCCTAAAACCCAAAACCCCAAATCCTAAACACTAGACCATACTCCCTAAACCATAAACTCTAAACCCTAAACCCTAAACTCTAAACCCATAACCCTAAACCTTAAACTGTAAAACCAAAAACCTTAAACAAAAAATTTAAAACACTAAACCCTAAACCTTAGACGCTAAAAAACTTTATCCCAAAACTTAATCCCTATACCCTAAACCCTAAACCCTAAACCCTAAATCCTAAACCCTAAATATTAAATCCTAAAACCTAAACACTAAACCTATACCTAACCCATAAACCCTAAACCCTAATACCTAAACCATACTCCTAGAAACCCTAAACCCTAGTCCGTACTCCCCAGACCAAAAACCCTAACCCCCAAAATATAAACCATAAACCATAAACTAAAGCCTAAATTGTAATCCCCTAACCCTAAACCATACTCCCTAAACACTAAACCCTAAACACCAAGATCTAAACTCTAAATACTTAAACCTAAACCCTAAACCCAAAACTGTAAACCCTAAACCCTAATACCTAATACTTAAGCACTAAACCCTAAACCCTAAACCCTAAATCCTAAACCCTAAACATTAAATCCTACAACCTAAACACTAAACCTATACCTAAAACATAAACGCTAAACCCTAATACCTAAAACATAAACGCTAAACCCTAATACCTAAACCAAACTACTAAAAACCTAAGCCCTAGTCCGTACTCCCCTAACCCTAAACAATACTCCCTAAACCCTAAACCGAAAACCCTAAACCCTAAATCCTAAACCCTAGTCCGTACTCCCCTAACCCTAAGCCATACTCCCCAGACCAAAAACCCCAACCCCCAAAATATAAACCATAAACCATAAACCCAAAAGCCTAAAGCATAAATCCTAAACCAAAATCCATTACCTAAAACCCTAAACACTAAACTATCAACCGTACTCTCCTTGCCCTAAACCATATTCCCCTAAACCCTTAACCCTAAATCCCAAAATATAAACCCTAAACTATAAACTCTAAATCGTATAGCGTAAAAAATGAACCCTAAAACCAAAGCCGTAAACCTTAAACTCTAAACCTTAAACCCTAAACCCTAAACAATAAACAATAAACTCAATACCGTAAAATTAAAAACGTAAAATACTGAACCGTAAACCGTAAACCCTAAAATCTAAACCCATAACCCTTAAACAAAAAGCCTTAACCTAAAAAACGTAAAACACTAAACCAGAAACCCTACACACAAAACCCTAAACCCAAAACCCGAAGCAAAAAACCCAAAACCTCAAACCTTAATCCTAAACCCGAAACCCCAAAATCTAAATCTTAAAACCCTAAACTTATACACTAAATCATAATTCCTAAACCCTAAATGCTAAAAAATACTCCCAAAACCCTAAACATGAAACCCTGGACCTGAAACCCTTAACTCTAAAACCCTAAACCCTAAACTGTAAACCCAAAACCTAAAACAGAAAACTATAAGCAAAAATTCCAAAATCCTAAACCCTAATCCCTAAACCTTCGAACCTAAACACTAAACAATACTTCCTAAAACATAAATCCTAATACCCTAAATTCTAAACCCCAAACCCACAAATCTAAACACAAAACCCTAAATCTAAAACCTAAACAATAAATCCTAAAACCTCAAATACTAAACCGTAAACACTAAAAGTTAAACCCTAAACTATACTCCCTAAAACTTAAACCCCAAACCAAAAATCCAAAAATGTAAAACACTAAAACCTAGACCCCAACCCGTAAACACAAAACCCATAACCTAAAACCCAAAAACCTAAACCCTTAACCCAAAACACTAAACCCTAAACCCTAATACCTAAACCATACTCGCAAAAAACTAACCCCTAAATCATATTCCCATAAACCCTAAACCTTAAACTCTAAACTATAAACCCTAAACCCAAAAATTTAAAACTTAAATCTTAAAACCAAAAATGTAAAAGACTAAACCCTAAACAATAAACCTAAAACCTAAACCATAAACCCTAAGACCTAAAATACTAAACCCTAAACAATAACGTTAAACCATAAACTATACTCCCTCCAACCTAAACCTGAAACCCTAAACACTAAAAGGTAAAAACCTAATTCTATAACCCTAAACCTCAAGTTCCAAACGCTAAACCCTAAACCCAAAATCCTAAACCCTTCATACTAATTCCCAACATTTAAAAGCCTAAGCCTTAAACCTAAAACCTTAAACTATAATCCATAAACCCTAAACCCAAAACTCCAACCCTAAATTCAAAACCCAAGACTCTAAACCCAAAGCCCTAAAACCTAAATTCTAAACCCTTAACCCTAAACTCTAATTCTTGAAACTTAAACCCCTAACCCTAAACTCTAAAACAAAAAATACGAAATGAAAAACTCGAAACCCCGAATCTTAAACACTAAACCATATTCCCTAAACCATACTCCCTAAACCTTAACCCGCACTTCCTAAAACCTAAACCCAAAACGCAAAACAATATTCTTGAAACCCTAAACACAAAATCTACAAACTTAATAGCCTATGCCTAAAACCCCAATCCCTAAACAATAAACCCTAAACCCCAAAACCTAAATCCTAAACCTTAAACTCTAAATCCTAAAACCTAAACCCCAAACCTTAAATCCTAAACCCTAAACCTTAAACCCTAAACTCCAAACCCTAAACCCTAAACCCAAAACTATTAACCCAAAAACGTAAAACAATAAAATTTAAACCTTAAATCCTAAACTCAAAACCCAGAAACGTTGAACACTAAACCCCAAACCCTAAACTCTAAACCCTAAACCGTAAACCCTAAATCCTGAACCCTAAATTATACTCCCAAAAACCTAAACCGTAAACCCTGAACTATGAACCCAGAAACAAAAAACCCTAAACCCTAAGCCTAAAACCCTCAACTCTAAACCCTAAACCCAAAATCCTAAATCCCAAAACCTAAACTCTAAACCTTAAACAAGAAATCCTAAACCCTAAACCCCAAACGCTAAATCCTAAACCTTAAACTATAAACTCTAAACCTTATAACGTAAAAAATGAACCCTAAAACCTAAGCCGTAAACCTTAAACTCTAAACCTTAAATTGTAAACCATAAACCTTAAACAATAAACTCAATACCGTAAAACTAAAAATGTAAAATACTAAACCGTAAACCGTAAACCCTAAAATCTAAACCCATAACCCTAAAACAAAAAGCCTTAAACCAAAAAACGTAAAGCACTAAACCAGAAACCCTAAACCCTAAACTCAGACACTAAACCCAAAACCCAAAACACAAAACCCTAAACCCTAAACTCAGACACAAAACCCAAAACCCAAAACCCAAAACCCGAAGCAAAAAACCCAAAACCTCTAACCCTAATCCTAAACCCGAAACCCTAAAATCTAAATCTTAAAACCATAAACTTATACACTAAATCATACTCCCTAAACCTTAAATGCTAAACAAAACTACCCAAACCCTAAACACGAAACCCTTAAATGCTAAACAAAACTACCCAAACCCTAAACACGAAACCCTTAACCTGAAACCCTTAACTCTAAAACCCTAAACTGTAAACCCAAAACCCAAAACCCAAAACCCTAAACAAAAATTTCAAAACCCTAAACCCTAATCCCTAAACCCTAAACCCTAATCCCTAAACCCTAAACCTTCAAACCTAAACACTAAACAATACTTCCTAAAACATAAATCCTAATACCCTAAATTCTAAATCCCAAACCCACAAATCTCAACACAAAACCCTAAACCTAAATCCTAAACCGTAAACACTAAATGTTAAACCCTAAACTATACTCCCTAAAACTTAAACCCCAAACAAAAAATCCAAAAACATAAAACACTAAACCCTAACCCCAACCCCTAAACACAAAACCCATAACCTTAAACCCAAAAATCTAAACCCTTAACCCTAAACATTAAACCCTAAACCCTAATACCTAAACTATACTCGCAAAAAACTAACCCCTACACCGTACTCCCCAAAATCCTAAACCTTAAACTCTAAACTATAAACCCTAAACCCAAAAAATTTAAAACTTAAATCTTAAAACCAAAAATGTAAAAAACTAAACCCTAAAAAATAAACCTAAAACCTAAACCATAAACCCTAAGACCTAAAATACTAAACCCTAAACAATAACGTTAAACCATAAACTACACTCCCTCAAACCTAAACCCAAAACCCTAAACCCTAAAAGGTAAAAAACTAATCCTAAAACTCTAAACCTTAAGTTCCAAACGCTAAACCCTAAACCCCAAATCCTAAGATTAAAAGCCTAAGACTTAAACCATAAACCCTAAACTATAATCCATAAACCCTAAACCCAAAACCCCAACCCTAAATTCAAAACCCAAGACTCTAAACCCAAAGCCCTAAAACCTAAATTCTAAACCCTTAACCCTAAACCCTAATCCTTGAAACCTAAACCCCCAACCCTAAACTCTAAAACAAAAAATACAAAACGGAAAAATTGAAACCCTAATTCCTAAACACTAAACCATATTCCCTAGACCATACTCCCTACACCTTAACCCCCACTTCCTATAACTTAAACCCAAAACGCAAAGCAATACTCCCGAAACCCTGAAAACAAAATCTTATAACTTAATAGCCAAAGCCTTAAACCCTAATCCCTAAACAATAAACCCAAAACCCCAAAACCTAAACCGTAAACCTTAAACTCCAAATCCTAAACCCTAAACCCAGAACCCAAAATCCTAAACCCTAAACCTTAAACCCCAAACTCCAAACCCTAAACTCTAAACCCTAAACCCAAAACTGTTAACCCAAAAACGTAAAACAATAAACCTTAAACCTTAAATCCTAAACTCAAAACCCAAAAACGTAGAACACTAAACCCTAAACCCTCAACTCTAAACCCAAAAATCTAAACCCATAACCCTAAAATTTAAACCCTAAAACAAAAAACCTTAAAAAAAATATATAAAACACTACACCAGAAATCCTAAACCCAAAACCCTAAACGCTAAACTCTAACACAAAACCCAAAACCCAAAACTCGAAGCAAAAAAACCCAAAACCCCTAACACTAATCCTAAACCCAAAACCCTAAAATATAAATCTTAAACCCTAAACTTATACACTTAATCATCCTCCCTAAACCCTAAATGATAAACAATGCTCCCCAAACCCTAAACACGAAACCCTGAACCTGAAACCCTTAACTCTTAAACCCTAAACCCTAAGCAAAAAATATAAAACCTCAAACCATAATCCCTAAACCCTAACCCTAAACCCTAAACAATACTCCCTAAAACATATATCCTAATACCCTAAATTCTAAACTCCAAACCCAAAAATCTAAATACGAAACCCTAAACCTATAACCTAAACCATAAATCCTAAAACCTAATATTAAACCGTAAATACTAAATGTTAAACCCTAAACTCTACTCCCTAAAACTTAAACCCCAAACAAGAAATCCAAAAATGTAAAACACAAAACCTAAACCCCAACCCCTAAACACAAAACCCATAAACCAAAACCCTAAACCCTTAACCCTAAAAACTAAACTGTTATACATAAACCAAACTCGCAAAAAACTAAACTTTAAATTGTACTCCCCTTGCCCTAAATCTGATGCTTAAACCTTAAAACCTAAACACTAAAAGTTAAACCTTAAATCCTTAAATACTAAACATAAAACTCTAACCATAAACCTCAAACCTTACATTGTAAAACACTGAGCACTCAACCCTACACCTTAAACCAAAAACTATAAACCCTAAACCCTAACTCTAAACCCGAACCCTAAACCCTAAACTATACTCCCAAAAACCTAAACCATAAACCTGAAACTATAAACCAATAAACGTAAAACACTAAACCCTAAACCTAAAATCCTAAACTCTAGAAACTAAAACTTAATCCTGAAACCCTAAAACCTAAACCCTAATCCAAAACTCTTAACCTTAATCCTTAACCGCAAAAACATAAAAAACTAAACAAAAAACCCTAATCCCTATACCCCAAATTTTGAAACCAAAAACTGAAAACCCTAAACTCTAATCCCAAACCCTAATTCCTAAACGGTACTCCCAAAAATCTAAACCGTAAACCCTAAACTATAAACCTAGAAACGTAAAACACTAAACCCTAAACCTAAAACTCTAAACTATAAACCCTAAAACTTAAACCCCATACCCTAAACTTTAAATCTTAATCCTGAATCCGAAGCTATACTCCCAAAAACCTAAACAATAAAACCTAAACTATGAACCCAGAAACGTAAAACACAGAACATTGAACCCTAAACCCTAAACCCTAAACCCTAAACCTTAAACCCTAAACCCTAAACCCTAAACACTAAACCTAAACATAAACCTTAAACGCTAAACCCTAAAACCTTAACCATATTTCTAAAAACCGAAACCTCTAGGCCGTACTCCCCTAACCCTAAGCAATACTAACCAGACCCAAAACCCTAACCCCCAAAATCTAAATCATAAACTATAAACCCTAAAGCCTAAAGCATAAATCCTAAACCAAAATCCATCACCTAAAACCCTAAACCCTAAACTGTACATCGTACTCCCCTAGCCCTAAACCATACTCCCCTAAACTCTAAATCGTAAACCCCAAAATCTAAACCCTAAACTATAAATTGTAAAGCTTAAAACGTAAAAAATGAACCCTAAAACCTAAACCGTAAATCTTAAACTCTAAAATTTAAACCCTGATTCCTAAACGATACTTCCAAAAATTTAAACCGTAAACCCTAAACTATAAACCTAGAAACGTACAACACTAAACCCTAAACCTAAAACCCCAAACTATAAACCCAAAAACTTAAACCCATAACCCTAAACTCTAAACCTAAACCCTGAATCTGAAGCTATATTCCAAAAAACCTAAACCGTAAAACCTAAACTATAAACCAAGAAACGTAAAACACTAAATCCTAAACCTAAAATCCTAAACTATAAAACCAAAACCTTAAACCCTAAACCCTAAACTCTAAACATTGAACCCTAAACTATACTCCCAAAAACCTAATACGTAAACCCTTACCCAAAAACGTAAAATACTAAACCTGAAACATAAAATCCCTAAACCCATTCGCTCAAATCATAAACCCTAAAAAAAATATATATAACCAAAAACTCTAAACCCAAAACCATAAACATTAAACCCTAAATCCTAATACATAAACCATGCTCCTAGAAAACCTAAACCCGAAATTGTGCTCCCCTAAACCCTAAACCAAAAATCCATAACCAAAAACACTAAACCCAAAACCATAAATATTAAACCCTAAACCCTAATACCTAAACCATGCTCCTAGAAAACCTAAACCCTAAATTGTGCTCCCCTAACCCTAAACCATACTTCCCTAACCCTAAACCATACTTCCCAACCCTAAACGCTAAACACTAAAATCGAAACCCCAAACCCGAAACCGTAAAGCCTAAAGCATAAAACCTACACTGTACTCCCCAAAACCTAAACCATACTCCCTAAACCCTAAACCCCAAACACCAAGATCTAAACCCTAAATACTTAAACATAAACCCTAAACCGAAAACTCTAAACTATAAACCATAAACCTTATAACATAAATCACTGAACGCTACGCCCTAACCCTAAAACTTAAACTCTAAACCCTAAACCCTAAACTCTAAACCCATAACCCTAAACTTTAAGCTGTAAAACCAAAAACCTTAAACAAAAAAATGTAAAACACTAAACCCGAAACCTTAAACCCTAAAGCATAAACTCTATCCCAAAACTTTAAACCCTAAACCGTAAAACTTAAACCCTAAACCCAAAACCATAAACCCTAAACCCTAAACCCTAAATCCTAAACCCTAACCACTACACCTAAACATAAACCTTAAACTCTAAACCCAAAAACGTAGAACACTAAACCCTAAACCCTCAACTCTAAACCCAAAAATCTAAACCCATAACCCTAAAATTTAAACCCTAAAACAAAAAACCGTAAAAAAATATATAAAACACTACACCAGAAATCCTAAACCCAAAACCCTAAACGCTAAACTCTAACACAAAACCCAAAACCCAAAACTCGAAGCAAAAAAACCCAAAACCCCTAACACTAATCCTAAACCCAAAACCCTAAAATATAAATCTTAAACCCTAAACTTATACACTTAATCATCCTCCCTAAACCCTAAATGATAAACAATGCTCCCCAAACCCTAAACACGAAACCCTGAACCTGAAACCCTTAACTCTTAAACCCTAAACCCTAAGCAAAAAATATAAAACCTCAAACCATAATCCCTAAACCCTAAACCCTAAACCCTAAACAATACTCCCTAAAACATATATCCTAATACCCTAAATTCTAAACTCCAAACCCAAAAATCTAAATACGAAACCCTAAACCGATAACCTAAACCATAAATCCTAAAACCTAATATTAAACCGTAAATACTAAATGTTAAACCCTAAACTCTACTCCCTCAAACTTAAACCCCAAACAAGAAATCCAAAAATGTAAAACACAAAACCTAAACCCCAACCCCTAAACACAAAACCCATAAACCAAAACCCTAAACCCTTAACCCTAAAAACTAAACTGTTATACATAAACCAAACTCGCAAAAAACTAAACTTTAAATTGTACTCCCCTAGCCCTAAATCTGACGCTTAAACCTTAAAACCTAAACACTAAAAGTTAAACCTTAAATCCTTAAATACTAAACATAAAACTCTAACCATAAACCTCAAACCTTACATTGTAAAACACTGAGCCCTCAACCCTACACCTTAAACCAAAAACTATAAACCCTAAACCCTAACTCTAAACCCGAACCCGAAACCCTAAACTATACTCCCAAAAACCTAAACCATAAACCTGAAACGATAAACCAATAAACGTAAAACACTAAACCCTAAACCTAAAATCCTAAACTCTAAAAACTAAAACTTAATCCTGAAACCCTAAAACCTAAACCCTAATCCAAAACTCTTAACCTTAATCCACCGCAAAAACATAAAAAACTAAACCAAAAACCCTAATCCCTAAACCCCAAATTTTGAAACCAAAAACTGAAAACCCTAAACTCTAATCCCAAACCCTAATTCCTAAACGGTACTCCCAAAAATCTAAACCGTAAACCCTAAACTATAAACCTAGAAACGTAAAACACTAAACCCTAAAACTTAAACCCCAAACCCTAAACTTTAAATCTTAATCCTGAATCAGAAGCTATACTCCCAAAAACCTAAACAATAAAACCTAAACTATGAACCCAGAAACGTAAAACACAGAACATTGAACCCTAAACCCTAAACCCTAAACCCTAAACCCTAAACCTTAAACCCTAAACCCTAAACCTTAAACTCTAAACATTGAACCCAAAACTATACTCCCAAAAACCTAATACATAAACCCTTAACCAAAAACGTATAATACTAAACCCGAAACATAAAAACCATATACCCGTTAGCTCAAATCTTAAACCCTAAACCAAAAACCATAACCAAAAACACTACCCAAAACCATAAAACATTAAATCCTAAACCCTAAACACTAAACCCTAAATCATAAATCCTAAACCCTAAACCTTAAATCCTAAACCCTAAACACTAAACCCAAAACACTAAACCCAAAACCATAAACGTTAAATCCTAAACCCTATTACCTAAACCATGCTCCTAGAAAACCTAAACCCTAAATTGTGCTCCCCTAAACCCTAAACCAAAAATCCATAACCAAAAACACTAAACCCAAAACCATAAATATTAAACCCTAAACCCTAATATCTAAACCATGATCCTAGAAAACATAAACCCTAAATTGTGCTCCTCTAATCCTAAACCATACTCCCCTAACCCTAAATACTTAAACCTAAACCCTAAACCGAAAACTCTAAACTGTAAACCATAAACCTTATGAACATAAATCACTGAACGCTAAGCCCTAACCCAAAACCTTAAACTCTAAACCCTAAACCCTAAACTCTAGACCCAAAACCCTAAACCTTAACCTGTAAAACCAAAAACCTTCAACAAAAAAATGTAAAACACTAAACCCGAAACCTTAAACCGTAAAACATAAACTCTATCCCAAAACTTCCGACCCTAAACCCTAAAACTTAAACCTTAAACTCGAAACCCTAAACCCTAAACCCTAAACCCTAAACACTAAACCTAAACATAAACCTTAAACGCTAAACCCTAAAACCTTAACCATATTTCTAAAAACCGAAACCTCTAGGCCGTACTCCCCTAACCCTAAGCAATACTAACCAGACCCAAAACCCTAACCCCCAAAATCTAAATCATAAACTATAAACCCTAAAGCCTAAAGCATAAATCCTAAACCAAAATCCATCACCTAAAACCCTAAACCCTAAACTGTACATCGTACTCCCCTAGCCCTAAACCATACTCCCCTAAACTCTAAATCGTAAACCCCAAAATCTAAACCCTAAACTATAAATTGTAAAGCTTAAAACGTAAAAAATGAACCCTAAAACCTAAACCGTAAATCTTAAACTCTAAAATTTAAACCCTGATTCCTAAACGATACTTCCAAAAATTTAAACCGTAAACCCTAAACTATAAACCTAGAAATGTACAACACTAAACCCTAAACCTAAAACCCCAAACTATAAACCCAAAAACTTAAACCCATAACCCTAAACTCTAAACCTAAACCCTGAATCTGAAGCTATATTCCAAAAAACCTAAACCGTAAAACCTAAACTATAAACCAAGAAACGTAAAACACTAAATCCTAAACCTAAAATCCTAAACTATAAAACCAAAACCTTAAACCCTAAACCCTAAACTCTAAACATTGAACCCTAAACTATACTCCCAAAAACCTAATACGTAAACCCTTACCCAAAAACGTAAAATACTAAACCTGAAACATAAAATCCCTAAACCCATTCGCTCAAATCATAAACCCTAAAACAAAAATATATAACCAAAAACTCTAAACCCAAAACCATAAACATTAAACCCTAAATCCTAATACATAAACCATGCTCCTAGAAAATCTAAACCCGAAATTGTGCTCCCCTAAACCCTAAACCAAAAATCCATAACCAAAAACACTAAACCCAAAACCATAAATATTAAACCCTAAACCCTAATACCTAAACCATGCTCCTAGAAAACCTAAACCCTAAATTGTGCTCCCCTAACCCTAAACCATACTTCCCTAACCCTAAACCATACTTCCCAACCCTAAACGCTAAACACTAAAATCGAAACCCCAAACCCGAAACCGTAAAGCCTAAAGCATAAAACCTACACTGTACTCCCCAAAACCTAAACCATACTCCCTAAACCCTAAACCCCAAACACCAAGATCTAAACCCTAAATACTTAAACATAAACCCTAAACCGAAAACTCTAAACTGTAAACCATAAACCTTATAACATAAATCACTGAACGCTAAGCCCTAACCCTAAAACTTAAACTCTAAACCCTAAACCCTAAACTCTAAACCCATAACCCTAAACTTTAAGCTGTAAAACCAAAAACCTTAAACAAAAAAATGTAAAACACTAAACCCGAAACC
This sequence comes from Cardamine chenopodiifolia, assembly GCA_963922655.1. Taxonomy (NCBI): domain Eukaryota; kingdom Viridiplantae; phylum Streptophyta; class Magnoliopsida; order Brassicales; family Brassicaceae; genus Cardamine; species Cardamine chenopodiifolia. The sequence continues at coordinate 6,208,124 of OZ000486.1, read as the reverse complement.
TTAAACCCTAAAACATAAACTCTATCCCAAAACTTTAAACCCTAAACCCTAAAACTTAAACCCTAAACCCAAAACCATAAACCCTAAACCCTAAACCCTAAATCCTAAACCCTAACCACTACACCTAAACATAAACCTTAAACTCAAAACCCAAAAACGTAGAACACTAAACCCTAAACCCTCAACTCTAAACCCAAAAATTTAAACCCTAAAACAAAAAACCTTAAAAAAAATATATAAAACACTACACCAGAAATCCTAAACCCAAAACCCTAAACGCTAAACTCTAACACAAAACCCAAAACCCAAAACTCGAAGCAAAAAAACCCAAAACTCCTAACACTAATCCTAAACCCAAAACCCTAAAATATAAATCTTAAACCCTAAACTTATACACTTAATCATCCTCCCTAAACCCTAAATGCTCCCCAAACCCTAAACACGAAACCCTGAACCTGAAACCCTTAGCTCTTAAACCCTAAACCCTAAGCAAAAAATATAAAACCTCAAACCATAATCCCTAAACCCTAAACAATACTCCCTAAAACATATATCCTAATACCCTAAATTCTAAACTCCAAACCCAAAACTCTAAATACGAAACCCTAAACCTATAACCTAAACCATAAATCCTAAAACCTAATATTAAACCGTAAATACTAAATGTTAAACCCTAAACTCTACTCCCTAAAACTTAAACCCCAAACAAGAAATCCAAAAATGTAAAACACAAAACCTAAACCCCAACCCCTAAACACAAAACCCATAAACCAAAACCCTAAACCCTTAACCCTAAAAACTAAACTGTTATACATAAACCAAACTCGCAAAAAACTAAACTTTAAATTGTACTCCCCTAGCCCTAAATCTGATGCTTAAACCTTAAAACCTAAACACTAAAAGTTAAACCTTAAATCCTTAAATACTAAACATAAAACTCTAACCATAAACCTCAAACCTTACATTGTAAAACACTGAACCCTCAACCCTACACCTTAAACCAAAAACTATAAACCCTAAACCCTAACTCTAAACCCGAACCCTAAACCCTAAACTATACTCCCAAAAACCTAAACCATAAACCTGAAACTATAAACCAATAAACGTAAAACACTAAACCCTAAACCTAAAATCCTAAACTCTAGAAACTAAAACTTAATCCTGAAACCCTAAAACCTAAACCCTAATCCAAAACTCTTAACCTTAATCCTTAACCGCAAAAACATAAAAAACTAAACAAAAAACCCTAATCCCTAAACCCCAAATTTTGAAACCAAAAACTGAAAACCCTAAACTCTAATCCCAAACCCTAATTCCTAAACGGTACTCCCAAAAATCTAAACCGTAAACCCTAAACTATAAACCTAGAAACGTAAAACACTAAACCCTAAACCTAAAACTCTAAACTATAAACCCTAAAACTTAAACCCCAAACCCTAAACTTTAAATCTTAATCCGGAATCCGAAGCTATACTCCCAAAAACCTAAACAATAAAACCTAAACTATGAACCCAGAAATGTAAAACACAGAACATTGAACCCTAAACCCTAAACCCTAAACCCTAAACCCTAAACCTTAAACCCTAAACCCTAAACCTTAAACTCTAAACATTGAACCCAAAACTATACTCCCAAAAACCTAATACATAAACCCTTAACCAAAAACGTATAATACTAAACCCGAAACATAAAAACCATATACCCGTTAGCTCAAATCTTAAACCCTAAACCAAAAACCCATAACCAAAAACACTACCCAAAACCATAAAACATTAAATCCTAAACCCTAAACACTAAACCCTAAACCATAAATCCTAAACCCTAAACCTTAAATCCTAAACCCTAAACACTAAACCCAAAACACTAAACCCAAAACCATAAACGTTAAATCCTAAACCCTATTACCTAAACCATGCTCCTAGAAAACCTAAACCCTAAATTGTGCTCCCCTAAACCCTAAACCAAAAATCCATAACCAAAAACACTAAACCCAAAACCATAAATATTAAACCCTAAACCCTAATATCTAAACCATGATCCTAGAAAACATAAACCCTAAATTGTGCTCCCCTAAACCCTAAACCAAAAATCCATAACCAAAAACACTAAACCCAAAACCATAAATATTAAACCCTAAACTCTAATATCTAAACCATGATCCTAGAAAACATAAACCCTAAATTGTGCTCCTCTAATCCTAAACCATACTCCCCTAACCCTAAATACTTAAACCTAAACCCTAAACCGAAAACTCTAAACTGTAAACCATAAACCTTATGAACATAAATCACTGAACGCTAAGCCCTAACCCTAAACCTTAAACTCTAAACCCTAAACCCTAAACTCTAGACCCAAAACCCCAAACCTTAACCTGTAAAACCAAAAACCTTAAACAAAAAAATGTAAAACACTAAACCCGAAACCTTAAACCCTAAAACATAAACTCTATCCCAAAACTTTAAACCCTAAACCCTAAAACTTAAACCCTAAACCCAAAACCATAAACCCTAAACCCTAAACCCTAAATCCTAAACCCTAACCACTACACCTAAACATAAACCTTAAACTCTAAACCCTAATACCTTAACAATATTCCTAAAAACCTAAACCCTAGGCCGTACTCCCCTAAACCTAAACCATACTACCCAGACCCAAAACCCTAAGCCCCAAAATCTAAATCATAAACCATAAACCCTAAAGAATAGAGCATAAATCCTAAACCAAAATCCATCACCTAAAACCCTAAACCCTAAACGGTAAACCGTACTCCCCAAGCCCTAAACCATACTCCCCTAAACCCTAAATCCTAAACCCCAAAATGTAAACCCTAAACTATAAATTGTAAACCTTATAACGTACAGAATGAACCCTAAAACCTAAATCGTAAACCTTAAACTCTAAAATTTAAACCCTGATTCCTAAACAGTACTCCCAAAAATTTAAACCGTTAACCCTAAAGTATAAACATAGAAACGTACAACACTAAACCCTAAACCTAAAAGCCTAAACTATAAACCCTAAAACTTAAACCCATAACCCTAAACTCTAAACCTAAACCCTGAATCCGAAGCTATATTCCAAAAAACCTAAACCGTAAAACCTAAACTATAAACCCAGAAACGTAAAACACTAAATCCTAAACCTAAAATCCTAAACTATAAAACCAAAACCATAAACCCTAAACGCTAAATTCTAAACATTGAACCCAAAACTATACTCCCAAAACCTAATACGTAAACACTTACCCAAAAACGTAAAATACTAAACCCGAAACATAAAATCCCAAAACCCGTTCGCTCAAATCATAAACCCTAAACCAAAATTATATAACCAAAAATACTAAACCCAAAACCATAAACATTAAACCCTAAATCCTAATACCTAAACCATGCTCCTAGAAAACCTAAACCCTAAAGCATACTCCCTAAACCCTAAACCCTAAACCCCAAACACCAAGATCTAAACCCTAAATACTTAAACCTAAACCCTAAACCGAAAACTCTAAACTGTAAACCATAAACCTTATAACATAAATCACTGAACGCTAAGCCCTAACCCTAAACCTTAAACTATAAACCCTAAACCTTAAACTCTAAACCCAAAAACCTAAACCTTAAGCAGTAAAACCAAAAACCTTAAACAAAACAATGTAAAACACTAAACCTGAAACCTTAAACCCTAAAACATAAACTCTATCCCAAAACTTTAAACTCTAAACCCTAAACTCTAAACCCTAAACCCTAAACCCTAAATCCTAAACCCTAAACACTAAACCTAAACATAAACCTTAAACCCTAAACCCTAAAACCTTAACCATATTCCTAAAAACCTAAACCCCAGGCCGTACTCCCCTAATCCTAAGCCATACTACCCAGACCCAAAACCCTAACCCCCAAAATCTAAATCTTAAACCATAAACCCTAAAGCCTAAAACATAAATCCTAAACCAAAATCCATCACCTAAAACCCTAAACCTTAAACTATAAACCGTACACCCCAAGCCCTAATACATACTCCCCTAAACCCTAAACCCTAAACCCCGAAATCTAAACACTAAACTATATAATGTAAACCTTATAACGTAAAATATGAACCCCAAAAGCTAAACCGTAAACCTTATACTGTAAAATTTAAACCCGAAACCAGAAACCCAAAACAATAAACTCTATACCGTAACACTAAAAACATAAAATACTGAACTCTAAACCATAAACCCTAAAATCTAAACGCGCATACCTAAACATTAAACCCTAAAACAAAAAACACTAAACAAAAAAAACGTAAAACACCTAACCCACAAATCCTAAACCCTAAACTCCCTTATCCCTAAACCCTAAACCCTAAACAATACTCCCTAAAACATAAATCCTAATACCCTAAATTCTAAACCCCAAACCCACAAATCTAAACACGACACCATAAACCTAAAACATAAACCATAAACCCTAAAACCTAAAATACTAAACCCTAAACACTAAACGTTAAACCCTAAACTATACTCCCTAAAAATTAAACCCCAAACCAAAAACCTGAAAACGTAAAACACTGAACCCTAAACCCCAACCCCTAAACACAAAACCCATAACACAAAACACAAAAACCTAAAACCTTAACCCTAAACACTAAACCCTAAACCCTAATACCTAAACCATACTTGCAAAAAACTAACCCCTAAATCCTACTCCCCTAACCCTAAACCATACTCCCCAAACTCTAAACCCTAAATCCAAAAATCTAATGCTTAAACCTTAAAACTGAAACACTAAACATTAAACCATAAATCCTTAAATACTAAACATAAAACTCAAAACCATAAACCTTAAACCTTACATTGTAAAACACTAAGCCCTAAACCCTAAACCCTAAACCTTAAACTCTAAACTACAAACCCTAAACCCAAAAATTTTAAACTTACATCTTACAACCAAAAACGTACAAGACAAAACCCTAAACAAAAAACCTAAAACCTAAACCATAAACCCTAAGACCTAAAATACAAAACCCTAAACAATAAAGTTAAACCATAAACTATTCTCCCTTAAACCTAAAATCGAAACCCTAAACCCAAAAAGGTAAAAAAATAATCCTGACACCCTAAACCTCAAGTTCCAAATGCTAAACCCTAAACCCCAAATCCTAAACGCTTCACACTAATTCCCAACAATTAAAAGCCGAAGACTTAAACCACAAACCCTAAACTATAATTCATAAACCCTAAACCGAAAACCCAACCCTAAATTCAAACCCACAACCCTAAACATTAAACCCTAAAACAAAAAACATTAAACAAAAAAACATTAAACACCTAACCCACAAATCCTAAACCCTAAACCCCCTTATCCCTAAACCCTAAAACCTAAACCCTAAACAATACGCTCTAAAACATGAATCCTAATACCCGAAATTCTAAACCCTAAACCCACAAATCAAAACACGAAACCCTAAACTTAAAACCTAAACCATAAACCCTAAAACCTAAAATACAAACCATAAATACTAAATGTTTAACCCTAAACTATACTCCCTAAAACATAAACCCCAAACTAGAAACCCAAAAAAGTAACACACTAAACCCTAAACCCCAACCCCTAAACACAAAACCCAAAACCCATAAACCCAAAAACCTAAACCCTTAACCCTGAACACTAAACCCTAAACCCTAATACCTAAACAATACTTGCAAAAAACTACCCCTAAATCGTACCCCTAACCCTAAACCATACTCCCCAACCTCTAAACCCTAAATCCAAAAATCTAATGCTTAAACCTAAAAACTGAAACACTAAATGTTAAACCTTAAAACCTTAAATATTAAACATAAAACTCTAAACCATAAACCTTAAACCTTACATTGTGAAACACTGAGCCCAAAACCCTAAACCATAAACCTTACATTGTAAAACACTGAGACCAAAACCCTAAACCCTAAACTTTAAACTTTAAACTATAAACCCTAAACCTAAAAATTTTAAACTCAAATCTTAAAACCAAAAACGTACAAGACTAAACCCTAAACAATAAACCTAAAACCTAAACCATAAACCCTAAGACGTAAAATACTAAACCCTAAACAATAAAGTTAAACTATAAACTATACTCCCTTAAACCTAAACCGAAACCCTAAACCCAAAAACGTAAAAATCTAATCCTGAAACCCTAAACCCTAAAGGCTAAACCATATACCCTAAACCCTAAACCCTAAACCCTAATCCTTAAACCCTAAATACTAAACCTATACCTAAACCCTAAACCTTAAACCCTAAACGCTAAAGGCTAAACCCTAAACCCTAAACCCTAATCCTAAACCCTAAATACTAAACCTATACCTAAAATTTAAACCCTAAACCCTAATACCTAAACCATAGTCCAAAAAACTTAAACCCTAGTCAGTACTTCCCTAACCCTAAGGCATACTCCCCAGACCAAAAACCCTAACACCCAAAATCTAAACCATAAACCATAAACCCGAAAGCCTAAAGCATAAATCCTAAACCAAAATCCATCACCTAAAACCCTAAACCCTAAACTATAAACTGTATTATCCTAGCCCTAAACCATACTCCTCTAAACCTGAAACCCTAAACCCCGAAATCTAAACCCTAAACTATAAACTCTAAACCTTATAACGTAAAAAATGAACCCTAAAACCTAAACTGTAAACATTAAACTAAAAACATTAAACCCTAAACCTTAAACCCTAAACAATAAACTCAAAACCGTAAAACCAAAAACATAAAATACTAAACCGTAAACCCTAAAATCTAAACCCATAACCCTAAACTTTAAACCCTAAAAACGTAAAACACTACACCAGAAACCCTAAATCCAAAACCCTAAACCCTAAACTTAGACACAAAACCCAAAACACAAAACCCAAAGCAAAAAACCCATAACCCGTAACCCTAATCCTAAACCTGAAACCCTAAAATCTAAATCTTAAACCCTAAACTTATAACTGAATCATCCTCCCTAAACCCTAAATGATGAACAATACTCACCAAACCCTAAACACGAAACCATGAACCTAAAACCCTAAACCCAAAACTCTAAACCCAAAACCCTAAGCAAAAAATCCAAAACCTCAAACCCTAATCCCTCAACCCTAAACCCTAAACTCTAAATCCTAAATAATCCTCGCTAAAACATAAATTCTAATACCCTAAATTCTAAACTCCAAACCAAAAAATCTAAATACGAAACCCTAAACCTAAAACCTAAACCATAAAACCTAAAACCTAAAATACAAACCGTAAATACTAAACGTTTAACCCTAAACTATACTCCCTAAAACATAAACCCCAAACCAGAAACCCAAAAACATAACACACTAAACCCTAAACCCCAACCCCTAAACACAAAACCCATAACCCAAAACCGAAAAACCGAAAACCTTAACCCTAAACACTAAACCCTAAACCCTAATACCTAAACCATACTTTCAAAAAACTAACCCCTAAATCGTACTCCCCTAACCCTAAACCATAATCCCCAAACTCTAAACCCTAAATCCAAAAATCTAATGCTTAAACCTTAAAACTAAAACACTAAACATTAAACCATAAAACCATAAAACCTTAAATACTAAACATAAAACACAAAACCATAAACCTTAAACAATAAAGTTAAACCATAAACTATTCTCCCTTAAACCTAAACTCGAAACCCTAAACCCAAAAAGGTAAAAAACTAATCCTGAAACCCCAAACCTCAAGTTCCAAACGCTAAACCCTAAACTCCCAATCCTAAACCCTTCACAATAATTCCCAACAATTCAAAGCCGAAGACTTAAACCACAACCCCTAAACTATAATCCATAAACCCTACACCGAAAACCCCAACCCTAAATTCAAACCCACAACCTAAAGATTAAACCCTAAAACAAAAAATATTAAACAAAAAAAACATAAAACACCTAACCCACAAATCCTAAACCTTAAACCCTCATATCCCTAAACCCTAAACCCTAAACAATACTCCCTAAAACATAAATCCTAATACCCGAAATTCTAAACCCCAAACCCACAAATCTAAACACGAAACCCTAAACCTAAAACCTAAACCATAAACCCTGAAACCTAAAATACTAAACCGTAAACACTAAACGTTAAAGCCTAAATTATACTTCCTAAACCTTAAACCACAAACCAAAAACCCGGAAACGTAAAACACTAAACCCTAAACCCCAACCCCAAAACCCAAAAACAATAAACATAAAACCTTAAATCTTAAAACCAAAAACGTACAAGACTAAACCCTAAACAATAAACCTAAAACCTAAACCATAAACCCTAAGACCTAAAATACAAAACCCTAAACAATAAACTTAAACCATAAACTATACTCCCTTAAACCTAAACCCGAAACCCAAAACCCAAAAACGTAAAAATCTAATCCTAAAACCCTAAACCCTAAACCCTAAAAGCTAAACCCTAAACCCTAAATTCTAAACCTTAAACCCTAAACCCTAAAGGCTAAACCCTAAACCCAAAACCCTAAACCCCAATCCTAAACCCTAAATACAAAACCTATACCTAAAACTTAAATCCTAAACCCTAATACCTAAACCATACTCCAAAAAACCTAAACCCTAGTCCGTACTCCCCTAACCCTAAGCCATACTCCCCAGACCAAAAACCCTAACCCCCAAAATCTAAACCATAAACGATAAACCCTACAACCTAAAGCATAAATCCTAAACCAAAATCCACCACCTACAAGCCTAAACCCTAAACTATAAACCGTACTATCCTAGCCCTAAACCATACTCCCCTAAACCCGAAGCCCTAAACCCTAAAATCTAAACCCTAAACTATAAACTCTAAACCTTATAACGTAAAAAATGAACCCTAAAACCTAAACCTTAAATTCTAAACCCTAAACTCTAAACCCTAAACCCTAAACCCTAAACCCTAAACCCTAAACCCTAAACCCTAAACCCTAAACCCTAAACCCTAAACCCTAAACCCTAAACAATAAACTCTAAACCATAAAACTAAAAACATAAAATACTAAACCGTAAATCGTAAACCCTAAAATCTAAACCCATAACCCTAAACTTTAAACCTTAAAAACGTAAAACACAACACCAAAAACCCTAAACCCTAAACTCATACTCAAAACCCAAAACCAAAAGCAAAAAACCCATAACCCCTAACCCTAATCCTAAACCCGAAACCATAAAATCTAAATCTTAAACCCTAAACTTATACACTAAATCATCCTCCCTAAACCCTAAATGATAAAAAATACTCACCAAACCCTAAACACGAAACCCTGAACCTGACAACCTTAACTCTAAAACACTAAACCTTAAACTCTAAAACCAAAACCAAAAACCCATAACCCTAAGCAAAAAATCCAAAACCTCAAACCCTAATCCCTAAACTATAAACCCTAAATCCTAAACAATACTCCCTAAAACATAAATTCTAAACTCCAAACCCAAAAATCTAAATACGAAACCTTAAACCTAAAACCTAAACCATAAAACCTAAAACCTAAAATACTAAACCGTAAATACTAAACGTTAAACCCTAAACTATACTACGTAAAACATAAACCCCAAACAAGAAACCCAAAAACGTAAAAGACTAAACCCTAAACCCCAACCCCTAAACACAAAACCCATAACCCAAAACCCATAATCCTTAACCCTTAACCCTAAAAACTAAACCATAATACCTAAACCATACTCGCAAAAAACTAAACCCTAAACTGTACTCCCCTAGCCTTAAACCATACTGCCCAAACTCTAAACCCTAAATCCAAAACTCTAATGCTTAAACTTTAAAACCTAAACACTAAACCTTAAACCTTAAAACCTTACATACTAAACATAAAACTCTAACCATAAACCTTAAACCTTCCGTTGTTAAACACTGAGCCATAAACCCTACACACTAAACCCTAAACCCTAAACCCTAAACCCTAAACCCTCAACTCTAAACCTAAACCCTGAACCATAAACTATACTCCCAAAAACCAAAACCATAAACCTGAAACTATAAACCAAGAAACGTAAAACACTAAATCCTAAACCTAAAACCCTAAACTCTAAAAACTAAAACTTAAACCTGAAACCCTAAAACCAAAACACTTAACCCTAATCCTTAACCCCAAAAACATAAAACACTCAACAAAAAACCCTAAACCCGAAACCATAAATTCTGAAACGGAAAATTGAAAACCCTAGACTCAATCCCAACTTTGATTCCTAAACGGTACTCCCAAAATCTAAACCGTAAACCCTAAACTATAAACCTAGAAACGTAAAACACTAAACCTTAAACCTAAAACCCTAAACTATAAACCCTAAAACGTAAACCCCAAACCCTGAGCTCTAAATCTAAACCCTGAATCCGAAGCTATACTCCCAAAAACCTAAACAGTAAAACCAAAACGATGAACCCAGAATCGTAAAACACTAAATACGAACCCTAAAATCCTAAACTATAAACCCTAAACTCTAAACATTGAACCCAACACAATACTCCCAAAAACCTAATACTAAAACCAAAACATAAAAACCCTAAACCCATTGGCTCAAATCATAAACCCTAAACCAAAGCAACCATAACCAAAAACACTACCCAAAACCATAAACATTAAACCCTAAACCCTAATACCTATACCTAAACCTAAACCATACTCCCTAAACCCTAAACCCTACCACCAACATCTAAACCCTAAATACTTATACCTAAACCCAAAACCCCAACCCTTTAACACAAAACCCATAACACAAAACCCAAAAACCTAAACCCTTAACCCTAAACACTAAACCCTAAACCTAATACCTAAACCATATTCGCAAAAAACTCACCCCTAAATCGTACTCCCCTAACCCTAAACCATACTTCCCAAACTCTAAACCTTAAATCCAAAAATCTAATGCTTAAACCTTAAAATTGAAACACTAAACGTTAAACCTTAAATACTAAACATAAAAATCTAAACAGTAAACCTTAAACCTTATATTGTAAAACACTGAGCCCTAAACCCTACACACTAAACCCAAAACTATAAACCCAAAACCCTAAACCCTAAACCCTAAACCCTAAACCCTCAACTATAAACCCATACCCTGAACCTTAAACTATACTCCCAAAAACCAAAACCATAAACCTGAAAGTATAAACCAAGAAACGTAAAACACTAAACCCTAAACCTAAAACCCTAAACTCTAAAAACTAAAACTTAAACTTGAAACCCTAAAACCTAAACCCTAAACCAAAACTCTTAACCCTAATCCTTAACCCCAAAAACATAAAACACTAAACAAAAAACCCTAAACCCTAAACGCTATATTCTAAAACCGAAAATTAAAAACCCTAGAATGAATCCCAAACCCTGATTCCTAAAAGGTACTCCCAAAAATCTAAACCGTTAACCCTAAACTATAAACCTAGAAACGTAAAACATTAAACCTTAAACCTAAAACCCTAAACTATAAACCCTAAAACATAAACCCCAAACCCTAAGCTCTAAATCTAAACCCTGAATCCGAAGCTATACTCCTGAACACCTAAACAGTAAAACCTAAACTATGAACCCAGAAACGTAAAATAGTAAATCCGAACCCAAAAATCCTAAACTATAAACCCTAAACTCTAAACATTGAAACCAAAACTATACTCCCAAAAACTCACCCCTAAATCATACTCCCCTAACACTAAACCATACTCCCCAAACTCTGAACCCTAAATCCAAAAATCTAATGCTTAAACCTTAAAACTGAAACACTAAACGTTAAACCTTCAAACCATAAATACTAAACATAAATATCTAAACCATAAACCTTAAACCTAACATTGTAAAATACAAAGCCCTAAATCCTACACCCTAAACCCTAAACCCTAAACTATAAACCCAAAACCCTAAACCCTCAACTATAAACCCATACCCTGAACCCTAAACTATACTCCCAAAAACCTAATCAAAAACCTAAAAGTATAAACCAAGAAACTTAAAACACTAAACCCTAAACCAAAACTCTTAACCCTAATCCTTAACCCTAAAAACATAAAACACTAAACAAAAAACCCTAAACCCTAAACCCTAAACCCTAAACCCTAAATTTTGAAACCGAAAATTGAAAACCCTAGACTGAATCCCAAACCCTGATTCCTAAACTGTACTCCCAAAAATCTAAACCGTAAACCCTAAACTATAAACCTAGAAACGTAAAACACTAAACCCTAAACCTAAAACCCTAAACTATAAACCCTAAAACTTAAACCCCAAACCCAAAGCTCTAAATCTAAACCCTGAATTCGAAGCTATACTCCCAAAAACCTAAACAGTAAAACCTAAACTATGAACCCCGAAACATAAAACACTAAATCCAAACCCAAAAATCCTAACTATAAACCCTAAACTCTAAACATTGAACCCAAAACTATACTCCCTAAAACCTAATACTAAACCCGAAACAAAAAAACCCTACACCTGTTAGCTCAAATCATAAACCTTAAACCAAAGAACCCATAACCAAAAACACTACCCAAAACCAAAAACATTAAACACTAGACCATAATACCTAAACCTAATCCATACTCCCTAAACCCTTAACCCTAAACACCAAGATCTAAATCCTAAATAAGTATACCTAAACCCTAAACTGAATACTCTAAACTGTAAACTCTAAACCTTATAACACAAAACACCAAACGCTAAGCCCTAACCCTAAACCATACTCCCAAACCCTAAACCCTAAACTCTAAACACAAAGATCTAAACCCTAAATACTCAAACCTAAACCCTAAACCGAAAACTCTAAACGGTAAACTCTAAACCTTATAACACAAAACACTGAACGCTAAGCCCTAACCCTAAACCTAAAACTCTAAAATCTAAACCCTAAACTTTAAACCCATAACCCTATACCTTAAACTTTAAAACCAAAAACCTTATAAAAAAAAATTTATAACACTAAACCCTAAAACCTTAACTACTAAACCGTAAGCACTAAATGTTAAACCCTAAACTATACTCCCTAAATCTTAAACCCAAAACCAAAAACCCGAAAACGTAAAACACTAAACCCTAGACCCCAACCCCTTAGCACAAAACCCATAAACCAAAACCCAAAAACCCTAAAACCTAAACCCTAAACCAAAACTCTTAACCCTAATCCTTGATCCTAAAAACATAAAACACTAAACAAAAAACCCTAAATCCTAAACCCTAAATTCTGAAACCGAAAATTGAAACCCCTAGACTGAATCCCAAACCTTGATTCCTAAACGGTACTCCCAAAAATCTAAACCGTAAACCCTAAACTATAAACCTAGAAACGTAAAACACTAAACCTTAAACCTAAAACCCTAAACTATAAACCCTAAAACTTAAACCCCAAACCCTAACCTCTAAATTTAAACCATGAATCTGAAGCTATACTTCCAAAAACCTAAACAGTAAAACCTAAACTATGAACCCAGAAACGTAAAACACTAAATCCAAACCTTAAAATCCAAAACTATAAACTTTAAACTCTAAACATTGAACCCAAAACTATACTCCCAAAAACCTAATACTAAACCCAAAACCCAAAACCCTAAACCCTAATACCTAAACTCTAAACCTTAAACAATAAACCCTACACAAAACTTCCTAAAACATAAATCCTAATACCCTAAATTCTAAACCCCAAACCCACAAATCTAAACACAAAACCCTAAACCTATAACCTAAATCATAAACCTTAAAACCTAAAATACTAAACCTTAAACACTAAACGTTAAACCCTAAACTATACTCCCTAAAACTTAAACCCCAAACCAAAAACCCGAAAACGTAAAACACTAAACCCAAAACCCCAACCCCTTAACACAAAACAGATAACCCAAAACACTAAACCCTTAAACCCTAATACCCAAACTCTAAACCCAAAATCCAAAATTATAATGCTTAAACTTTAAAATTGAAACACTAAACGTAAAACCTTAAAACCTTAAATACTAAAAATAAAAATCTAAACCATAAACCTTAAGCCTTACATTGTAAAACACTAAGCCCTAAACCCTACACCCTACACCTTAAACCCTAAACTATAAACCCAAAACCCTAACCCTAAACCCTTAACTATAAACCCAAACCCTGAACCATAAACTATACTCCCAAAAACCTAAACAATTAACTTGAAAGTATAAACCAAGAAACTTAAAACACTAAACCCTAAACCTAAAACCCTAAACTCTAAAAACTAAAACTTAAACCTGAAACCCTAAAACCTAAACCCTAAACCCTAAATTGTGAAACCAAAAATTGAAAACCCTAGACTGAATCCTAAACCCTGATTCCTAAACGGTACTACCAAAAATCTAAACCATAAACCCTAAACTATAAAACTAGAAACGTAAAACACAAAACCTTAAACCTAAAACCCTACACTATAAACCCTAAAACTTAAACCCCAAACCCTAAGATCTAAATCTAAACCCTGAATCTGAAGCTATACTCCCAAAAACCTACACAGTGAAACCTAAACTATGAACACAGAAACGTAAAACTCTAAATCCGAACCAAAAAATCCTAAACTATAAACCTTAAACTCTAAACATTGAACCCAAAACTATACTCCCAAAAACCTAATACTAAACCCGAAACATAAAAACCCTACACCCGTTAGCTCAAATCATAAACCTAAACCAAAGAACCCATAACCAAAACCATTACCAAAAACCATAAACATTAAACCCTAAACCCTAATACCTAAACTTAAACTCCAAACCAAAAACCCGAAAACGTAAAACACTAAACCCAAAACCCCAACCCCTTAACACATAACAGATAACCCAAAACACTAAACCCTAAACCTTAATACCCAAAAACCTAAACCCTTAACCCTAAACACTAAACCCTAAACCCTAATACGTAAACCATACTCGCAAAAAAGTCACCCCTAAATCGTACTCCCCAAACCCTAAACCATACTCCCCAAACTCTAAACCCTAAATCCAAAAATCTAATGCTTAAACTTTAAAATTGAAACACTAAACGTTAAACCTTAAAACCTTAAATACTAAACATAAAAATCTAAACCATAAACCTTAAGCCTTACATTGTAAAACACTAAGCCCTAAACCCTACACCCTACACCCTAAACCCTAAACTATAAACCCAAAACCCTAAACCCTAAACCCTCAACTATAAACCCAAACCCTGAACCATAAACTATAATCCCAAAAACCTAAACCATAAACCTGAAAGTATAAACCAAGAAACTTAAAACACTAAACCCTAAACCTAAATCCCTAAACTCTAAAAACTAAAACTTAAACCTGAAACCCTAAAACCTAAACCCTAAACCCTAAATTCTAAAACCGAAAATTGACAACCCTAGACTGAATCCCAAACCCTGATTCCTAAACGGTTCTCCCAAAAATCTAAACCATAAACCCTAAACTATAAAACTAGAAACGTAAAACACTAAACCTTAAACCTAAAACCCTAAACTATAAACCCTAAAACTTAAACCCCAAACCCTAAGATCTAAATCTAAACCCTGAATCTGAAGCTATACTCCCAAAAACCTAAACAGTAAAACCTAAACTATGAACCCCAAAACGTAAAACACTAAATCCAAACCAAAAAATCCTAAACTATAAACCCTAAACTCTAAACATTGAACCCAAAACTATACTCCCAAAAACCTAATACTAAACCCGAAACATAAAAACCCTTCACCCGTTAGCTCAAATCATAAACCTTAAACCAAAGAACCCATAACCAAAAACACTACCCAAAACCATAAACATTAAACCCTAGAACATAATACCTAAACCTAAACCATACTACCTCAACCCTTAACCCTAAACACCAAGATCTAAATCCTAAATACTTATACCTAAACCCTGAACCGAATACTCTAAACTGTAAACTCTAAACCTTATAACACAAAACACCGAACGCTAAGCCCTAACCCTAAACCATACTCCCTAAACCCTAAACCCTAAACACCAAGATCTAAACCCGAAATACTCAAACCTAAACCCTAAACCGAAAACTCTAAACTGTAAACTCTAAGCCTTATAACACAAAACACTGAACGCTAAGCCCTAACCCTAAACCTAAAACTGTAAAACCTAAACCCTAAACTCTAAACCCATAACCCTATACCTTAAACTGTTAAACCAAAAACCTTATACAAAAAAATTTCAAACGCTAAACCCTAAAACCTAAAAGACTAAACCGTAAATACTAAACGTTAATCCCTAAACTATACTCCCTAAAACTTAAACCCTAAAACGTAAAACACTAAACCCTAAACCCCAACCCTTTAACACAAATCCCATAACCCAAAACCCAAAAACCTAAACCCTTAACCCTAAACATTAAACCCTAAACCCTAATACCTAAACCATACTCGCGAAAAACTCACACTTAAATCGTACTCCCCTAACACTAAACCAACCTCCCAAACTCTAAACCCTAAATCAAAAAATCTAATGCTTAAACCTTAAAACTGAAAAAACTAAACGTTAAACCTTAAAACCTTAAATACTAAACATAAAAATCTAAACCGTAAACCCTAAACCCTAAATTGTAAAACACTAAGCCCTAAACCCTACACCCTAAACCCTAAACCCTAAACTATAAACCCAAAACCCTAAACCCTAAACCCTCAACTATAAACCCATACCCTGAACCCTAAACTATACTCCCAAAAGCCTAACCATAAACCTAAAAGTATAAACCAAGAAACGTAAAACACTAAACCCTAAACCAAAACTCTTAACCCTAATCCTTAACCCCAAAAACATAAAACACTAAACAAAAAACCCTAAACACTAAACCCTAAACCCTAAATTCTAAAACCGAAAATTAAAAACCCTAGAATGAATCCCAAACCCTGATTCCTAAAAGGTACTCCCAAAAATCTAAACCGTTAACCCTAAACTATAAACGTAGAAACGTAAAACATTAAACCCTAAACCCTAATATCTAAACCATACTCGCAAAAAACTCACCCCTAAATCGTACTCCCCTAACACTAAACCATACTCCCCAAACTCTAAACCCTAAATCCAAAAATCTAATGCTTAAACCTTAAAACTGAAACACTAAACGTTAAACCTTAAAACCTTAAATACTAAATATAAAAATCTAAACCATAAACCTTAAACTCTACATTGTAAAACACTAAGCCCTAAACCCTACACCCTAAACCCTAAACCCTAACCTATAAAGCCAAAACCGTAAACCCTAAACCCTCAACTATAAACCCATACACTGAACCCTAAACTATACTCCCAAAAACCTAAACCATAAACCTGAAAGTATAAACCAAGAAACGTAAAACACTAAACCCTAAACCTAAAACCCTAAACTATAAACTCTAAAACTTAAACCTCAAACCCTAAGCTTTAAATCTAAACGATGAATCCGAAGCTATAATTCCAAAAACCTAAACAGTAAAAACCTAAACTATGAACCCAAAAACATAAAACACTAAATCCAAACCCTAAAATCCTAAACTATAAACCCAAAACTCTAAACATTGAACCCAAAACTATACTCCCAAAAACCTAATACTAAACCTGAAGAAAAAAACCCAAAATCCCTAACTGTAATCCTAAACCCGAAACCCTAATATTTAAATATTAAAACCCTAAATTTATACACTAAATCATACTCCCTAAACCCTAAATGCTAAACAATACTCCCCAAACCCTAAACACAAAACCCTGAACCCGAAACCCTTAACTCTAAAACCCTAAAAACTAAACTGTAAACCCAAAACCCAAAACCCAAAACCCTAAGCAAAAATTCCAAAACCCTAAACCCTAATACCAAAACCCTAAATCTTAAACTCTAAACCGTAAACAATACTTCCTAAAACATAAATCCTAATACCCTAAATTCTAAATCCCAAACCCACAAATCTAAACACAAAACCCTAAACCTGTAAACTAAATCATAAACCCTAAAACCTAAAATACTAAACCATAAACCGTAAACCCTAAACCCTAAAGGCTAAACCCTAAACCCTAAAGGCTAAACCCTAAACCCTAAACCTTAAACCCTAAACCCTAAACCCTAAAGGCTAAACCCTAAACCCTAAAGGCTAAACCCTAAACCCTAAATCCTAAACCCTAAACCCTAATCCAAAACCCTAAACACTAAACCTATACCTAAAACTTAAACCCTAAACCCTAATACCTAGTTCGTACTCCCCTAACCCTAAGCCATACTCCCCAGACCATAAACTATACTCCCTAAAACCTAAACCCGAAACCCTAAACCCTAAACCAAAACTTTTAACCTTAATCCTTAACCCCAAAAACATAAAACACTAAACAAAAAAGTCTAAACCATAAACCCTAAGACCTAAAATACTAAACCCTAAACAATAAAATTAAACCATAAACTATACTCCCTTAAACCTAAACTCGAAACCCTAAACCAAGAAACTTAAAACACTAAACCCTAAACCTAAAACCCTAAATTCAAAAACTAAAACTTAAACCTGAAACCCTGAAACCTAAACCCTAAACCAAAACTTTTAACCTTAATCCTTAACCCCAAAAACATAAAACACTAAACAAAAAAGTCTAAACCATAAACCCTAAGACCTAAAATACTAAACCCTAAACAATAAAATTAAACCATAAACTATACTCCCTTAAACCTAAACTCGAAACCCTAAACCCAAAAACGTAAAAATCTAATCCTGAAACCCTAAAACCTAAACCTTAAACCTTAAACCCTAAACCCTAAAGTCTAAACCCTAAACCCTAAAGGCTAAACCCTAAACCCTAAACCTTAAACACTAAACCCTAAAGGCTAAACCCTAAACCCTAAATCCTAAACCCTAAACCCTAATCCAAAACCCTAAACACTAAACCTATACCTAAAACTTAAACCCTAAACCCTAATACCTAAACCATACTCCTAAAAACCTAAACCCTAGTTCGTACTCCCCTAACCTTAAGCCATACTCCCCAGACCATAAACTATACTCCCTAAAACCTAAACCCAAAACCCTAAACCCTAGAAGGTAAAAAACTAATCCTGAAACCCTAAACCTCAAGTTCCAAACGCCAAACCCAAAACACTTCACACTAATTCCAAACAATTAAAAGCCTAAGACTTAAACCATAAACCCTAAATTATAATCCATAAACCCTAAACCCAAAACCCCAACCCTAAATTCAAAACCCTAGACTCTAAACCCAAAGCCCTAAAACATAAATTCTAAACCCTTAACCCTAAACCCTAATCCTGGAAACCTAAACCATCAACCCTAAACTCTTAAACAAAAAATACAAAACGAAAAAATTGAAAACCCAAATCCTAAACCCTAAATCAAATTCCCTAAACCATACTCCCTAAACCTTAACCCCCACTTCCTAAAACCTAAACCCAAAACACAAAACAATACTCCCAAAACCCTGAACACAAAATCTCAAACCTTAATAGCCTAAGCCTTAAACCCCAATCCCTAAACAATAAACACTAAACCCCAAAACCTATACCCTAAACCTTAAACTCTAAATCCTAAATCCTAAACCCTGAACCCTAAATCCTAAACCCTAAACCTTAAACCCCAAAACCCAAACCTCAAACCCTAAACCCTAAACCTTAAACCCAAAACTATTAACCCAAAAATGTAAAACAATAAACCCTAAACCTTAAATCCTAAATTCAAAACCCAAAAATGTAGAACACTAAACCCTAAACCCTAAACTCTAAACTCTAAACCCTAAACGCTAAACCGTAAATCCTAAACCCTAAATTATACTCCCAAAAACCTAAACCGTAAACCCTGAACTATGAACCCAGAAACATAAAACACTAAACCCTAAGCCTAAAACCCTCAACTCTAAACCGTAAACCCAAAACCCTAAATCCCAAAACCTAAAATCTAAACTTTAAACTATAAATCTTAAACCCTAAACCCCAACCCCAAACCCTAAATCCTAAACCTTAAACCTAAAACCCCAACCCCAAACCCTAAACCCTCAACCCAAAAACGTAAAACAATAAACCCTAAAATCTAAACCCTAAACTATAAACCCAAAACCCTAAACCTTAAACCCTAAACTCTAAACCCAAACCCTGAACCCTAAACTATACTCCCAGAAACCTAAACCATCAACCTGAAACAATAAACCAAGAAATGTAAAACACCAAACCCTAAACCATAAACATGAAACTATAAACCAAGAAACTTAAAACACTAAACCCTAAACCTAAAACCCTAAATTCTAAAAACTAAAACTTAAACCTGAAACCAGGAAAAATAAACCCTAAACCAAAACTTTTAACCTTAATCCTTAACCCCAAAAACATAAAACACTAAACAAAAAAGTCTAAACCATAAACCCTAAGACCTAAAATACTAAACCCTAGACAATAAAATTAAACCATAAACTATACTCCCTTAAACCTAAACTCGAAACCCTAAACCCAAAAACGTAAAAATCTAATCCTGAAACCCTAAAACCTAAACCCTAAACCTTAAACCCTAAACCCTAAAGGCTAAACCCTAAACCCTAAAGGCTAAACCCTAAACCCTAAACCTTAAACCGTAAACCCTAAAGGCTAAACCCTAAACCATAAAGGCTAAACCCTAAACCCTAAATCCTCAACCCTAAACCCTAATCCAAAACCCTAAACACTAAACCTATACCTAAAACTTAAACCCTAAACCCTAATACCTAAACCATACTCCTAAAAACCTAAACCCTAGTTCGTACTCCCCTAACCCTAAGCCATACTCCCCAGACCATAAACTATACTCCCTAAAACCTAAACCCGAAACCCTAAACCCTAAAAGGTAAAAAACCTAATCCTGAAACCCTAAACCTCAAGTTCCAAACGCCAAACCCAAAACACTTCACACTAATTCCAAACAATTAAAATCCTAAGACTTAAACCATAAACCCTAAACCCAAAACCCCAACCGTAAATTCAAAACCCTAGACTCTAAACCCAAAGCCCTAAAACATAAATTCTAAACCCTTAACCCTAAACGCTAATCCTTGAAACCTAAACCATCAACCCTAAACTCTTAAACAAAAAATACAAAACGAAAAAATTGAAAACCCAAACCTAAACCCTAAATCAAATTCCCTAAACCATACTCCCTAAACCTTACTCCCTAAACCTTAACCCCCACTTCCTAAAACCTAAACCCAAAACACAAAACAATACTCCCAAAATCCTGAACACAAAATCTCAGAACTTAATAGCCTAAGCCCTAAACCCCAATCCCTAAACAATAAACCCTAAACCCCAAAACCTATACCCTAAACCTTACACCCGTTAGCTCAAATCATAAACCCTAAACCAAAGAACCCATAACCAAAAACACTACCCAAAACCATAAACATTAAACCCTAAATCCTAATACCTAAACCTAAACCATACTCCCTAAACCCTAAACCTTAAACACCAAGATCTAAATCCTAAATACTTATACCTAAACCCTAAACCAAATACTCTAAATTGTAAACTCTAAACCTCATAACACAAAACACTGAACGCTAAGCCCTAACCCTAAACCATACTCCCCAAACCCTAAACCCTAAACACCAAGATCTAAACCCTAAATACTCAAACCTAAACCCTAAACCGAAAACTCTAGACTGATACTCTAAACCTTATAACACAAAACACTGAACGCTAAGCCTTAACACTAAACCAAAAACCCGAAAACGTAAAACACTAAACCCTAAACCCCAACCCCTTAACACAAAACCCATAACCCAAAACCCAAAAACCTAAACCCTAAACCCTTAACCCTAAACACTAAACCCTAAACCCTAATATCTAAACCATACTCGCAAAAAAATCACCCCTAAATCGTACTCCCCTAACCCTAAACCATACTCCCCAAACTCTAAACCCTAAATCCAAAAATCTAATGCCTAAACCTTAAAACTGAAACACTAAACGTTAAACCTTAAAACCTTAAATACTAAACATAAAAATCTAAACCATAGACCTTAAACCAAACATTATAAAACAATAAGCCCGAAACCATACACCCTAAACCTTAAACCCTAAACTATATACCCAAAATCAAAAACCCTAACCCTCAACTATAAACCCAAACCCTGAACCATAAACTATACTCCCAAACACCTAAACCATAAACCTAAAACTCTAAATGAAGAAACGTGAAACACTAAACCCTAAGCCGAAAACCCTAAAACCTAAACCCTAAACCAAAACTCTTAACCCTAATCATTAACCCTAAAACATAAAACACTAAACAGAAAAACCTAAACCCTAAACCCTAAATTCTAAAACCGAAAATTGAAAACCCTAGACTGAATCTCAAACCTTGATTCCTAAACGGTACTCCCAAAAATCTAAACCGTAAACCCTAAACTATAAACCTAGAAACGTAAAACACTAAACCCTAAACCTAAAACCCTAAACTATAAACTCTAAAACTTAAACCTCAAACCCTAAGCTTTAAATCTAAACAATGAATCCGAAGCTATAATTCCAAAAACCTAAACAGTAAAACCTAAACTATGAACCCAAAAACATAAAACACTAAATCCAAACCCTAAAATCCTAAACTCTAAACCCAAAACTCTAAACATTGAACCCAAAACTATACTCCCAAAAACCTAATACTAAACCCGAAGAAAAAAACCCAAAACCCCTAACTGTAATCCTAAACCCGAAACTCTAATATTTAAATATTAAAACCCTAAATTTATACACTAAATCATACTCCCTAAACCCTAAATGCTAAACAATACTCCCCAAACCCTAAACACGAAACCCTGAACCCGAAACCCTTAACTCTAAAACCCTAAAAACTAAACTCTAAACCCAAAACCCAAAACCCAAAACCCTAAACAAAAATTCCAAAACCCTAAACCCTAATACCTAAACCCTAAATCTTAAACTCTAAACCGTAAACAATACTTCCTAAAACATAAATCCTAATACCCTAAATTCTAAACCCCAAACCCACAAATCTAAACACAAAACCCTAAACCTGTAAACTAAATCATAAACCCTAAAACCTAAAATACTAAACCGTAAACCCTAAACGTTAAACCCTAAACTATACTCCCTAAACACTAAACCCTAAACCCTAAATCCTAAACCTTAAACCCTAATCCAAAACCCTAAACACTAAACCTATACCTAAAACTTAAACCCTAAACCCTAATACCTAGTTCGTACTCCCCTAACCCTAAGCCATACTCCCCAGACCATAAACTATACTCCCTAAAACCTAAACCCGAAACCCTAAACCCTAAACCAAAACTTTTAACCTTAATTCTTAACCCCAAAAACATAAAACACTAAACAAAAAAGTCTAAACCATAAACCCTAAGACCTAAAATACTAAACCCTAAACAATAAAATTAAACCATAAACTATACTCCCTTAAACCTAAACTCGAAACCCTAAACCAAGAAACTTAAAACACTAAACCCTAAACCTAAAACCCTAAATTCTAAAAACTAAAACTTAAACCTGAAACCCTGAAACCTAAACCCTAAACCAAAACTTTTAACCTTAATCCTTAACCCCAAAAACATAAAACACTAAACAAAAAAGTCTAAACCATAAACCCTAAGACCTAAAATACTAAACCCTACACAATAAAATTAAACCATAAACTATACTCCCTTAAACCTAAACTCGAAACCCTAAACCCAAAAACCTAAAAATCTAATCCTGAAACCCTAAAACCTAAACCCTAAACTTTAAAACCTAAACCCTAAAGGCTAAACCCTAAACCCTAAAGGCTAAACCTCAAACCCTAAACCTTAAACCCTAAACCCTAAAGGCTAAACCCTAAACCCTAAAGGCTAAACCCTAAACCCTAAATCCTAAACCCTAAACCCTAATCCAAAACCCTAAACACTAAACCTATACCTAAAACTTAAACCCTAAACCCTAATACCTAAACCATACTCCTAAAAACCTAAACCCTAGTTCGTACTCCCCTAACCCTAAGCCATACTCCCCAGACCATAAACTATACTCCCTAAAACCTAAACCCGAAACCCTAAACCCTAAAAGGTAAAAAACTAATCCTGAAACCCTAAACCTCAAGTTCCAAACGCCAAACCCAAAACACTTCACACTAATTCCAAACAATTAAAATCCTAAGACTTAAACCATAAACCCTAAACTATAATCCATAAACCCTAAACCCAAAACCCCAACCCTAAATTCAAAACCCTAGACTCTAAACCCAAAGCCCTAAAACATAAATTCTAAACCCTTAACCCTAAACCCTAATCCTTGAAACCTAAACCATCAACCCTAAACTCTTAAACAAAAAATACAAAACGAAAAAATTGAAAACCCAAATCCTAAACCCTAAATCAAATTCCCTAAACCATACTCCCTAAACCTTACTCCCTAAACCTTAACCCCCACTTCCTAAAACCTAAACCCAAAACACAAAACAATACTCCCAAAACCCTGAACACAAAATCTCAGAACTTAATAGCCTAAGCCTTAAACCCCAATCCCTAAACAATAAACCCTAAACCCCAAAACCTATACCCTAAACCTTACACCCGTTAGCTCAAATCATAAACCCTAAACCAAAGAACCCATAACAAAAAACACTACCCAAAACCATAAACATTAAACCCTAAATCCTAATACCTAAACCTAAACCATACTCCCTAAACCCTAAACCTTAAACACCAAGATCTAAATCCTAAATACTTATACCTAAACCCTAAACCAAATACTCTAAACTGTAAACTCTAAACCTCATAACACAAAACACGGAACGCTAAGCCCTAACCCTAAACCATACTCCCCAAACCCTAAACCCTAAACACCAAGATCTAAACCCTAAATACTCAAACCTAAACCCTAAACCGAAAACTCTAGACTGATACTCTAAACCTTATAACACAAAACATTGAACGCTAAACCTTAACACTAAACCAAAAACCCGAAAACGTATAACACTAAACCCTAAACCCCAACCCCTTAACACAAAACCCATAACCCAAAACCCAAAAACCTAAACCCTAAACCCTTAACCCTAAACACTAAACCCTAAACCCTAATATCTAAACCATACTCGCAAAAAAATCACCCCTAAATCGTACTCCCCTAACCCTAAACCATACTCCCCAAACTCTAAACCCTAAATCCAAAAATCTAATGCCTAAACCGCAAAACTGAAACACTAAACGTTAAACCTTAAAACCTTAAATACTAAACATAAAAATCTAAACCATAGACCTTAAACCAAACATTATAAAACAATAAGCCCGAAACCATACACCCTAAACCTTAAACCCTAAACTATATACCCAAAATCAAAAACCCTAACCCTCAACTATAAACCCAAACCCTGAACCATAAACTATACTCCCAAAAACCTAAACCATAAACCTAAAACTCTAAATGAAGAAACGTGAAACACTAAACCCTAAGCCGAAAACCCTAAAACCTAAACCCTAAACCAAAACTCTTAACCCTAATCATTAACCCTAAAACATAAAACACTAAACAGAAAACCCTAAACCCTAAACCCTAAATTCTAAAACCGAAAATTGAAAACCCTAGACTGAATCCCAAACCTTGATTCCTAAACGGTACTCCCAAAAATCTAAACCGTAAACCCTAAACTATAAACCTAGAAACGTAAAACACTAAACCCTAAACCTAAAACCCTAAACTATAAACTCTAAAACTTAAACCTCAAACCCTAAGCTTTAAATCTAAACGATGAATCCGAAGCTATAATTCCAAAAACCTAAACAGTAAAACCTAAACTATGAACCCAAAAACATAAAACACTAAATCCAAACCCTAAAATCCTAAACTCTAAACCCAAAACTCTAAACATTGAACCCAAAACTATACTCCCAAAAACCTAATACTAAACCCGAAGAAAAAAACCCAAAACCCCTAACTGTAATCCTAAACCCGAAACCCTAATATTTAAATATTAAAACCCTAAATTTATACACTAAATCATACTCCCTAAACCCTAAATGCTAAACAATACTCCCCAAACCCTAAACACGAAACCCTGAACCCGAAACCCTTAACTCTAAAACCCTAAAAACTAAACTCTAAACCCAAAACCCAAAACCCAAAACCCTAAGCAAAAATTCCAAAACCCTAAACCCTAATACCTAAACCCTAAATCTTAAACTCTAAACCGTAAACAATACTTCCTAAAACATAAATCCTAATACCCTAAATTCTAAACCCCAAACCCACAAATCTAAACACAAAACCCTAAACCTGTAAACTAAATCATAAACCCTAAAACCTAAAATACTAAACCGTAAACCCTAAACCCTAAACCCTAAAGGCTAAACCCTAAACCCTAATGGCTAAACCCTAAACCTTAAACCCTAAACCCTGAAGGCTAAACCCTAAACCCTAAAGGCTAAACCCTAAACCCTAAATCCTAAACCCTAAACCCTAATCCAAAACCCTAAACACTAAACCTATACCTAAAACTTAAACCCTAAACCCTAATACCTAGTTCGTACTCCCCTAACCCTAAGCCATACTCCCCAGACCATAAACTATACTCCCTAAAACCTAAACCCGAAACCCTAAACCCTAAACCAAAACTTTTAACCTTAATTCTTAACCCCAAAAACATAAAACACTAAACAAAAAAGTCTAAACCATAAACCCTAAGACCTAAAATACTAAACCCTAAACAATAAAATTAAACCATAAACTATACTCCCTTAAACCTAAACTCGAAACCCTAAACCAAGAAACTTAAAACACTAAACCCTAAACCTAAAACCCTAAATTCTAAAAACTAAAACTTAAACCTGAAACCCTGAAACCTAAACCCTAAACCAAAACTTTTAACCTTAATCCTGAACCCCAAAAACATAAAACACTAAACAAAAAAGTCTAAACCATAAACCCTAAGACCTAAAATACTAAACCCTACACAATAAAATTAAACCATAAACTATACTCCCTTAAACCTAAACTCGAAACCCTAAACCCAAAAACCTAAAAATCTAATCCTGAAACCCTAAAACCTAAACCCTAAACTTTAAAACCTAAACCCTAAAGGCTAAACCCTAAACCCTAAAGGCTAAACCTCAAACCCTAAACCTTAAACCCTAAACCCTAAAGGCTAAACCCTAAACCCTAAAGGCTAAACCCTAAACCCTAAATCCTAAACCCTAAACCCTAATCCAAAACCCTAAACACTAAACCTATACCTAAAACTTAAACCCTAAACCCTAATACCTAAACCATACTCCTAAAAACCTAAACCCTAGTTCGTACTCCCCTAACCCTAAGCCATACTCCCGAGACCATAAACTATACTCCCTAAAACCTAAACCCGAAAACCTAAACCCTAAAAGGTAAAAAACAAATCCTGAAATCCTAAACCTCAAGTACCAAACGCCAAACCCAAAATACTTCACACTAATTCCAAACAATTAAAAGCGTAAGACTTAAACCATAAACCCTAAACTATAAACCATAAACCCTAAACCCAAAACCCCAACCCTAAATTCAAAACCCTAGACTCTAAACCCAAAGCCCTAAAACATAAATTCTAAACCCTTAACCCTAAACCCTAATCCTTGAAACCTAAACCATCAACCCTAAACTCTTAAACAAAAAATACAAAACGAAAAAATTGAAAACCCAAATCCTAAACCCTAAATCAAATTCCCTAAACCGTACTCCCTAAACCTTAACCCCCACTTCCTAAAACCTAAACCCAAAACACAAAACAATACTCCCAAAACCCTGAACACAAAATCTCAAAACTTAATAGCCTAAGCCTTAAACCCCAATCCCTAGACAATAAACCCTAAACCCCAAAACCTATACCCTAAACCTTAAACTCTAAATCCTAAATCCTAAACCCTGAACCCTAAATCCTAAACCCTAAACCTTAAACCCCAAAACCCAAACCTCAAACCCTAAACCCTAAACCTTGAACCCAAAACTATACTCCCAAAAACCTAATACTAAACCCGAAGAAAAAAGCCCAAAACCACTAACTGTAATCCTAAACCCGAAACCCTAATATTTAAATATTAAAACCCTAAATTTATACACTAAATCATACTCCCTAAACCCTAAATGCTAAACAATACTCCCCAAACCCTAAACACGAAACCCTGAACCCGAAACATTTAACTCTAAAACCCTAAAAACTAAACTCTAAACCCAAAACCCAGAACCCAAAACCCTAAGCAAAAATTCCAAAACCCTAAACCCTAATACCTAAACCCTAAATCTTAAACTCTAAACCGTAAACAATACTTCCTAAAACATAAATCCTAATACCCTAAATTCTAAACCCCAAACCCACAAATCTAAACACAAAACCCTAAACCTGTAAACTAAATCATAAACCGTAAAACATAAAATACTAAACCGTAAACCCTAAACCCTAAATCCTAAAGGCTAAACCCTAAACCCTAAAGGCTAAACCCTAAACCCTAAACCTTAAACCCTAAACCCTAAAGGCTAAACCCTAAACCCTAAAGGCTAAACCCTAAACCCTAAATCCTAAACCATAAACCCTAATCCAAAACCCTAAACACTAAACCTATACCTAAAACTTAAACCCTAAACCCTAATACCTAGTTCGTACTCCCCTAACCCTAAGCCATACTCCCCAGACCATAAACTATACTCCCTAAAACCTAAACCCGAAAACCTAAACCCTAAAAGGTAAAAAACTAATCCTGAAACCCTAAACCTCAAGTTCCAAACGCCAAACCCAAAACACTTCACACTAATTCCAAACAATTAAAAGCCTAAGACTTAAACCATAAACCCTAAATTATAATCCATAAACCCTAAACCCAAAACCCCAACCCTAAATTCAAAACCCTAGACTCTAAACCCAAAGCCCTAAAACATAAATTCTAAACCCTTAACCCTAAACCCTAATCCTTGAAACCTAAACCATCAACCCTAAACTCTTAAACAAAAAATACAAAACGAAAAAATTGAAAACCCAAATCCTAAACCCTAAATCAAATTCCCTAAACCGTACTCCCTAAACCTTAACCCCCACTTCCTAAAACCTAAACCCAAAACACAAAACAATACTCCCAAAACCCTGAACACAAAATCTCAAAACTTAATAGCCTAAGCCTTAAACCCCAATCCCTAGACAATAAACCCTAAACCCCAAAACCTATACCCTAAACCTTAAACTCTAAATCCTAAATCCTAAACCCTGAACCCTAAATCCTAAACCCTAAATCCTAAACCCTAAACCTTAAACCCCAAAACCCAAACCTCAAACCCTAAACCCTAAACCTTGAACCCAAAACTATACTCCCAAAAACCTAATACTAAACCCGAAGAAAAAAGCCCAAAACCACTAACTGTAATCCTAAACCCGAAACCCTAATATTTAAATATTAAAACCCTAAATTTATACACTAAATCATACTCCCTAAACCCTAAATGCTAAACAATACTCCCCAAACCCTAAACACGAAACCCTGAACCCGAAACATTTAACTCTAAAACCCTAAAAACTAAACTCTAAACCCAAAACCCAGAACCCAAAACCCTAAGCAAAAATTCCAAAACCCTAAACCCTAATACCTAAACCCTAAATCTTAAACTCTAAACCGTAAACAATACTTCCTAAAACATAAATCCTAATACCCTAAATTCTAAACCCCAAACCCACAAATCTAAACACAAAACCCTAAACCTGTAAACTAAATCATAAACCGTAAAACATAAAATACTAAACCGTAAACCCTAAACCCTAAATCCTAAAGGCTAAACCCTAAACCCTAAAGGCTAAACCCTAAACCCTAAACCTTAAACCCTAAACCCTAAAGGCTAAACCCTAAACCCTAAAGGCTAAACCCTAAACCCTAAATCCTAAACCATAAACCCTAATCCAAAACCCTAAACACTAAACCTATACCTAAAACTTAAACCCTAAACCCTAATACCTAGTTCGTACTCCCCTAACCCTAAGCCATACTCCCCAGACCATAAACTATACTCCCTAAAACCTAAACCCGAAAACCTAAACCCTAAAAGGTAAAAAACTAATCCTGAAACCCTAAACCTCAAGTTCCAAACGCCAAACCCAAAACACTTCACACTAATTCCAAACAATTAAAAGCCTAAGACTTAAACCATAAACCCTAAATTATAATCCATAAACCCTAAACCCAAAACCCCAACCCTAAATTCAAAACCCTAGACTCTAAACCCAAAGCCCTAAAACATAAATTCTAAACCCTTAACCCTAAACCCTAATCCTTGAAACCTAAACCATCAACCCTAAACTCTTAAACAAAAAATACAAAACGAAAAAATTGAAAACCCAAATCCTAAACCCTAAATCAAATTCCCTAAACCGTACTCCCTAAACCTTAACCCCCACTTCCTAAAACCTAAACCCAAAACACAAAACAATACTCCCAAAACCCTGAACACAAAATCTCAAAACTTAATAGCCTAAGCCTTAAACCCCAATCCCTAGACAATAAACCCTAAACCCCAAAACCTATACCCTAAACCTTAAACTCTAAATCCTAAATCCTAAACCCTGAACCCTAAATCCTAAACCCTAAACCTTAAACCCCAAAACCCAAACCTCAAACCCTAAACCCTAAACCTTGAACCCAAAACTATACTCCCAAAAACCTAATACTAAACCCGAAGAAAAAAGCCCAAAACCACTAACTGTAATCCTAAACCCGAAACCCTAATATTTAAATATTAAAACCCTAAATTTATACACTAAATCATACTCCCTAAACCCTAAATGCTAAACAATACTCCCCAAACCCTAAACACGAAACCCTGAACCCGAAACATTTAACTCTAAAACCCTAAAAACTAAACTCTAAACCCAAAACCCAGAACCCAAAACCCTAAGCAAAAATTCCAAAACCCTAAACCCTAATACCTAAACCCTAAATCTTAAACTCTAAACCGTAAACAATACTTCCTAAAACATAAATCCTAATACCCTAAATTCTAAACCCCAAACCCACAAATCTAAACACAAAACCCTAAACCTGTAAACTAAATCATAAACCGTAAAACATAAAATACTAAACCGTAAACCCTAAACCCTAAATCCTAAAGGCTAAACCCTAAACCCTAAAGGCTAAACCCTAAACCCTAAACCTTAAACCCTAAACCCTAAAGGCTAAACCCTAAACCCTAAAGGCTAAACCCTAAACCCTAAATCCTAAACCATAAACCCTAATCCAAAACCCTAAACACTAAACCTATACCTAAAACTTAAACCCTAAACCCTAATACCTAGTTCGTACTCCCCTAACCCTAAGCCATACTCCCCAGACCATAAACTATACTCCCTAAAACCTAAACCCGAAAACCTAAACCCTAAAAGGTAAAAAACTAATCCTGAAACCCTAAACCTCAAGTTCCAAACGCCAAACCCAAAACACTTCACACTAATTCCAAACAATTAAAAGCCTAAGACTTAAACCATAAACCCTAAATTATAATCCATAAACCCTAAACCCAAAACCCCAACCCTAAATTCAAAACCCTAGACTCTAAACCCAAAGCCCTAAAACATAAATTCTAAACCCTTAACCCTAAACCCTAATCCTTGAAACCTAAACCATCAACCCTAAACTCTTAAACAAAAAATACAAAACGAAAAAATTGAAAACCCAAATCCTAAACCCTAAATCAAATTCCCTAAACCGTACTCCCTAAACCTTAACCCCCACTTCCTAAAACCTAAACCCAAAACACAAAACAATACTCCCAAAACCCTGAACACAAAATCTCAAAACTTAATAGCCTAAGCCTTAAACCCCAATCCCTAGACAATAAACCCTAAACCCCAAAACCTATACCCTAAACCTTAAACTCTAAATCCTAAATCCTAAACCCTGAACCCTAAATCCTAAACCCTAAATCCTAAACCCTAAACCTTAAACCCCAAAACCCAAACCTCAAACCCTAAACCCTAAACCTTGAACCCAAAACTATACTCCCAAAAACCTAATACTAAACCCGAAGAAAAAAGCCCAAAACCACTAACTGTAATCCTAAACCCGAAACCCTAATATTTAAATATTAAAACCCTAAATTTATACACTAAATCATACTCCCTAAACCCTAAATGCTAAACAATACTCCCCAAACCCTAAACACGAAACCCTGAACCCGAAACATTTAACTCTAAAACCCTAAAAACTAAACTCTAAACCCAAAACCCAGAACCCAAAACCCTAAGCAAAAATTCCAAAACCCTAAACCCTAATACCTAAACCCTAAATCTTAAACTCTAAACCGTAAACAATACTTCCTAAAACATAAATCCTAATACCCTAAATTCTAAACCCCAAACCCACAAATCTAAACACAAAACCCTAAACCTGTAAACTAAATCATAAACCGTAAAACATAAAATACTAAACCGTAAACCCTAAACCCTAAATCCTAAAGGCTAAACCCTAAACCCTAAAGGCTAAACCCTAAACCCTAAACCTTAAACCCTAAACCCTAAAGGCTAAACCCTAAACCCTAAAGGCTAAACCCTAAACCCTAAATCCTAAACCATAAACCCTAATCCAAAACCCTAAACACTAAACCTATACCTAAAACTTAAACCCTAAACCCTAATACCTAGTTCGTACTCCCCTAACCCTAAGCCATACTCCCCAGACCATAAACTATACTCCCTAAAACCTAAACCCGAAAACCTAAACCCTAAAAGGTAAAAAACTAATCCTGAAACCCTAAACCTCAAGTTCCAAACGCCAAACCCAAAACACTTCACACTAATTCCAAACAATTAAAAGCCTAAGACTTAAACCATAAACCCTAAATTATAATCCATAAACCCTAAACCCAAAACCCCAACCCTAAATTCAAAACCCTAGACTCTAAACCCAAAGCCCTAAAACATAAATTCTAAACCCTTAACCCTAAACCCTAATCCTTGAAACCTAAACCATCAACCCTAAACTCTTAAACAAAAAATACAAAACGAAAAAATTGAAAACCCAAATCCTAAACCCTAAATCAAATTCCCTAAACCGTACTCCCTAAACCTTAACCCCCACTTCCTAAAACCTAAACCCAAAACACAAAACAATACTCCCAAAACCCTGAACACAAAATCTCAAAACTTAATAGCCTAAGCCTTAAACCCCAATCCCTAGACAATAAACCCTAAACCCCAAAACCTATACCCTAAACCTTAAACTCTAAATCCTAAATCCTAAACCCTGAACCCTAAATCCTAAACCCTAAATCCTAAACCCTAAACCTTAAACCCCAAAACCCAAACCTCAAACCCTAAACCCTAAACCTTGAACCCAAAACTATACTCCCAAAAACCTAATACTAAACCCGAAGAAAAAAGCCCAAAACCACTAACTGTAATCCTAAACCCGAAACCCTAATATTTAAATATTAAAACCCTAAATTTATACACTAAATCATACTCCCTAAACCCTAAATGCTAAACAATACTCCCCAAACCCTAAACACGAAACCCTGAACCCGAAACATTTAACTCTAAAACCCTAAAAACTAAACTCTAAACCCAAAACCCAGAACCCAAAACCCTAAGCAAAAATTCCAAAACCCTAAACCCTAATACCTAAACCCTAAATCTTAAACTCTAAACCGTAAACAATACTTCCTAAAACATAAATCCTAATACCCTAAATTCTAAACCCCAAACCCACAAATCTAAACACAAAACCCTAAACCTGTAAACTAAATCATAAACCGTAAAACATAAAATACTAAACCGTAAACCCTAAACCCTAAATCCTAAAGGCTAAACCCTAAACCCTAAAGGCTAAACCCTAAACCCTAAACCTTAAACCCTAAACCCTAAAGGCTAAACCCTAAACCCTAAAGGCTAAACCCTAAACCCTAAATCCTAAACCATAAACCCTAATCCAAAACCCTAAACACTAAACCTATACCTAAAACTTAAACCCTAAACCCTAATACCTAGTTCGTACTCCCCTAACCCTAAGCCATACTCCCCAGACCATAAACTATACGCCCTAAAACCTAAACCCGAAATCCTAAACCCTAAACCAAAACTTTTAACCTTAATCCTTAACCCCAAAAACATAAAACACTAAACAAAAAAGTCTAAACCATAAACCCTCAGACCTAAAATACTAAACCCTAAACAATAAAATTAAACCATAAACTATACTCCCTTAAACCTAAACTCGAAACCCTAAACCAAGAAACTTAAAACACTAAACCCTAAACCTAAAACCCTAAATTCTAAAAACAAAAACTTAAACCTGAAACCCTGAAACCTAAACCCTAAACCAAAACTTTTAACCTTAATCCTTAACCCCAAAAACATAAAACACTAAACAAAAAAGTCTAAACCATAAACCCGAAGACCTAAAATACTAAACCCTACACAATAAAATTAAACCATAAACTATACTCCCTTAAACCTAAACTCGAAACCCTAAACCCAAAAACGTAAAAATCTAATCCTGAAACCCTAAACCTAAACCCTAAACCTTAAACCCTAAACCCTAAAGGCTAAACCCTAAACCCTAAAGGCTAAACCCTAAACCCTAAACCTTAAACCCTAAACCCTAAAGGGTAAACCCTAAACCCTAAATCCTCAACCCTAAACACTAATCCAAAACCCTAAACACTAAACCTATACCTAAAACTTAAACCCTAAACCCTAATACCTAAACCATACTCCTAAAAACCTAAACCCTAGTTCGTACTCCCCTAACCCTAAGCCATACTCCCCAGACCATAAACTATACTCCCTAAAACCTAAACCCGAAAACCTAAACCCGAAAAGGTAAAAAACTAATCCTGAAACCCTAAACCTCAAGTTCCAAACGCCAAACCCAAAACACTTCACACTAATTCCAAACAATTAAAAGCCTAAGACTTAAACCATAAACCCTAAACTATAATCCATAAACCCTAAACCCAAAACCCCAACCCTAAATTCAAAACCCTAGACTCTAAACCCAAAGCCCTAAAACATAAATTCTAAACCCTTAACCCTAAACCCTAATCCTTGAAACCTAAACCATCAACCCTAAACTCTTAAACAAAAAATACAAAACGAAAAAATTGAAAACCCAAATCCTAAACCCTAAATCAAATTCCCTAAACCATACTCCCTAAACCTTAACCCCCACTTCCTAAAACCTAAACCCAAAACACAAAACAATACTCCCAAAACCCTGAACACAAAATCTCAAAACTTAATAGCCTAAGCCTTAAACCCCAATCCCTAAACAATAAACCCTAAACCCCAAAACCTATACCCTTAACCTTAAACTCTAAATCCTAAATCCTAAACCCTGAACCCTAAATCTTAAACCCTAAACCTTAAACCCCAAAACCCAAACCTCAAACCCTAAACCCTAAACCTTGAACCCAAAACTATACTCCCAAAAACCTAATACTAAACCCGAAGAAAAAAACCCAAAACCCCTAACTGTAATCCTAAACCCGAAACCCTAATATTTAAATATTAAAACCCTAAATTTATACACTAAATCATACTCCCTAAACCCTAAATGCTAAACAATACTCCCCAAACCCTAAACACGAAACCCTGAACCCGAAACCCTTAACTCTAAAACCCTAAAAACTAAACTCTAAACCCAAAACCCAAAACCCAAAACCCTAAGCAAAAATTCCAAAACCCTAATACCTAAACCCTAAATCTTAAACTCTAAACCGTAAACAATACTTCCTAAAACATAAATCCTAATACCCTAAATTCTAAACCCCAAACCCACAAATCTAAACACAAAACCCTAAACCTGTAAACTAAATCATAAACCCTAAAACCTAAAATACTAAACCGTAAACCCTAAACCCTAAACCCTAAAGGCTAAACCCTAAACCCTAAAGGCTAAACCCTAAACCTTAAACCCTAAACCCTGAAGGCTAAACCCTAAACCCTAAAGGCTAAACCCTAAACCCTAAATCCTAAACCCTAAACCCTAATCCAAAACCATAAACACTAAACCTATACCTAAAACTTAAACCCTAAACCCTAATACCTAGTTCGTACTCCCCTAACCCTAAGCCATACTCCCCAGACCATAAACTATACTCCCTAAAACCTAAACCCGAAACCCTAAACCCTAAACCAAAACTTTTAACCTTAATCCTTAACCCCAAAAACATAAAACACTAAACAAAAAAGTCTAAACCATAAACCCTAAGACCTAAAATACTAAACCCTAAACAATAAAATTAAACCATAAACTATACTCCCTTAAACCTAAACTCGAAACCCTAAACCAAGAAACTTAAAACACTAAACCCTAAACCTAAAACCCTAAATTCTAAAAACTAAAACTTAAACCTGAAACCCTGAAACCTAAACCCTAAACCAAAACTTTTAACCTTAATCCTTAACCCCAAAAACATAAAATACTAAACAAAAAAGTCTAAACCATAAACCCTAAGACCTAAAATACTAAACCCTACACAATAAAATTAAACCATAAACTATACTCCCTTAAACCTAAACTCGAAACCCTAAACCCAAAAACCTAAAAATCTAATCCTGAAACCCTAAAACCTAAACCCTAAACCTTAAACCCTAAACCCTAAAGGCTAAACCCTAAACCCTAAATCCTAAACCCTAAACCCTAAAGGCTAAACCCTAAACCCTAAATCCTAAACCCTAAACCCTAATCCAAAACCCTAAACACTAAACCTATACCTAAAACTTAAACCCTAAACCCTAATACCTAAACCATACTCCTAAAAACCTAAACCCTAAACCTTAAACCCTAAACCCTAAAGGCTAAACCCTAAACCCTAAAGGCTAAACCCTAAACCCTAAACCTTAAACCTTAAACCCTAAAGGCTAAACCCTAAACCCTAAAGGCTAAACCCTTAACCCTAAATCCTAAACCCTAAACCCTAATCCAAAACCCTAAACACTAAACCTATACCTAAAACTTAAACCCTAAACCCTAATACCTAAACCATACTCCTAAAAACCTAAACCCTAGTTCGTACTCCCCTAACCCTAAGCCATACTCCCTAGACCATAAACTATACTCCCTAAAACCTAAACCCGAAAACCTAAACCCGAAAAGGTAAAAAACTAATCCTGAAACCCTAAACCTCAAGTTCCAAACGCCAAACCCAAAACACTTCACACTAATTCCAAAAAATTAAAAGCCTAAGACTTAAACCATAAACCCTAAACTATAATCCATAAACCCTAAACCCAAAACCCCAACCCTAAATTCAAAACCCTAGACTCTAAACCCAAAGCCCTAAAACATAAATTCTAAACCCTTAACCCTAAACCCTAATCCTTGAAACCTAAACCATCAACCCTAAACTCTTAAACAAAAAATACAAAACGAAAAAATTGAAAACCCAAATCCTAAACCCTAAATCAAATTCCCTAAACCATACTCCCTAAACCTTAACCCCCACTTCCTAAAACCTAAACCCAAAACACAAAACAATACTCCCAAAACCCTGAACACAAAATCTCAAAACTTAATAGCCTAAGCCTTAAACCCCAATCCCTAAACAATAAACCCTAAACCCCAAAACCTATACCCTTAACCTTAAACTCTAAATCCTAAATCCTAAACCCTGAACCCTAAATCTTAAACCCTAAACCTTAAACCCCAAAACCCAAACCTCAAACCCTAAACCCTAAACCTTGAACCCAAAACTATACTCCCAAAAACCTAATACTAAACCCGAAGAAAAAAACCCAAAACCCCTAACTGTAATCCTAAACCCGAAACCCTAATATTTAAATATTAAAACCCTAAATTTATACACTAAATCATACTCCCTAAACCCTAAATGCTAAACAATACTCCCCAAACCCTAAACACGAAACCCTGAACCCGAAACCCTTAACTCTAAAACCCTAAAAACTAAATTCTAAACCCAAAACCCAAAACCCAAAACCCTAAGCAAAAATTCTAAAACCCTAAACCCTAATACCTAAACCCTAAATCTTAAACTCTAAACCGTAAACAATACTTCCTAAAACATAAATCCTAATACCCTAAATTCTAAACCCCAAACCCACAAATCTAAACACAAAACCCTAAACCTGTAAACTAAATCATAAACCCTAAAACCTAAAATACTAAACCGTAAACCCTAAACCCTAAACCCTAAAGGCTAAACCCTAAACCCTAAAGGCTAAACCCTAAACCTTAAACCCTAAACCCTGAAGGCTAAACCCTAAACCCTAAAGGCTAAACCCTAAACCCTAAATCCTAAACCCTAAACCCTAATCCAAAACCATAAACACTAAACCAATACATAAAACTTAAACCCTAAACCCTAATACCTAGTTCGTACTCCCCTAACCCTAAGCCATACTCCCCAGACCATAAACTATACTCCCTAAAACCTAAACCCGAAACCCTAAACCCTAAACCAAAACTTTTAACCTTAATCCTTAACCCCAAAAACATAAAACACTAAACAAAAAAGTCTAAACCATAAACCCTAAGACCTAAAATACTAAACCCTAAACAATAAAATTAAACCATAAACCCAAACCCTTAACCCTAAACTCGAAACCCTAAACCAAGAAACTTAAAACACTAAACCCTAAACCTAAAACCCTAAATTCTAAAAACTAAAACTTAAACCTGAAACCCTAAAACCTAAACCCTAAACCAAAACTTTTAACCTTAATCCTTAACCCCAAAAACATAAAATACTAAACAAAAAAGTCTAAACCATAAACCCTAAGACCTAAAATACTAAACCCTACACAATAAAATTAAACCATAAACTATACTCCCTTAAACCTAAACTCGAAACCCTAAACCCAAAAACCTAAAAATCTAATCCTGAAACCCTAAAACCTAAACCCTAAACCTTAAACCCTAAACCCTAAAGGCTAAACCCTAAACCCTAAATCCTAAACCCTAAACCCTAAAGGCTAAACC
Organism: Cardamine chenopodiifolia; assembly: GCA_963922655.1. Lineage (NCBI taxonomy): Eukaryota > Viridiplantae > Streptophyta > Magnoliopsida > Brassicales > Brassicaceae > Cardamine > Cardamine chenopodiifolia. Next base: position 6,169,251 of record OZ000486.1, on the reverse strand, counting down.
CTAAACCCTAAATCCTAAACCCTAAACCCTAATCCAAAACCCTAAACACTAAACCTATACCTAAAACTTAAACCCTAAACCCTAATACCTAAACCATACTCCTAAAAACCTAAACCCTAAACCTTAAACCCTAAACCCTAAAGGCTAAACCCTAAACCCTAAAGGCTAAACCCTAAACCCTAAACCTTAAACCTTAAACCCTAAAGGCTAAACCCTAAACCCTAAAGGCTAAACCCTTAACCCTAAATCCTAAACCCTAAACCCTAATCCAAAACCCTAAACACTAAACCTATACCTAAAACTTAAACCCTAAACCCTAATACCTAAACCATACTCCTAAAAACCTAAACCCTAGTTCGTACTCCCCTAACCCTAAGCCATACTCCCTAGACCATAAACTATACTCCCTAAAACCTAAACCCGAAAACCTAAACCCGAAAAGGTAAAAAACTAATCCTGAAACCCTAAACCTCAAGTTCCAAACGCCAAACCCAAAACACTTCACACTAATTCCAAACAATTAAAAGCCTAAGACTTAAACCATAAACCCTAAACTATAATCCATAAACCCTAAACCCAAAACCCCAACCCTAAATTCAAAACCCTAGACTCTAAACCCAAAGCCCTAAAACATAAATTCTAAACCCTTAACCCTAAACCCTAATCCTTGAAACCTAAACCATCAACCCTAAACTCTTAAACAAAAAATACAAAACGAAAAAATTGAAAACCCAAATCCTAAACCCTAAATCAAATTCCCTAAACCATACTCCCTAAACCTTAACCCCCACTTCCTAAAACCTAAACCCAAAACACAAAACAATACTCCCAAAACCCTGAACACAAAATCTCAAAACTTAATAGCCTAAGCCTTAAACCCCAATCCCTAAACAATAAACCCTAAACCCCAAAACCTATACCCTTAACCTTAAACTCTAAATCCTAAATCCTAAACCCTGAACCCTAAATCTTAAACCCTAAACCTTAAACCCCAAAACCCAAACCTCAAACCCTAAACCCTAAACCTTGAACCCAAAACTATACTCCCAAAAACCTAATACTAAACCCGAAGAAAAAAACCCAAAACCCCTAACTGTAATCCTAAACCCGAAACCCTAATATTTAAATATTAAAACCCTAAATTTATACACTAAATCATACTCCCTAAACCCTAAATGCTAAACAATACTCCCCAAACCCTAAACACGAAACCCTGAACCCGAAACCCTTAACTCTAAAACCCTAAAAACTAAATTCTAAACCCAAAACCCAAAACCCAAAACCCTAAGCAAAAATTCTAAAACCCTAAACCCTAATACCTAAACCCTAAATCTTAAACTCTAAACCGTAAACAATACTTCCTAAAACATAAATCCTAATACCCTAAATTCTAAACCCCAAACCCACAAATCTAAACACAAAACCCTAAACCTGTAAACTAAATCATAAACCCTAAAACCTAAAATACTAAACCGTAAACCCTAAACCCTAAACCCTAAAGGCTAAACCCTAAACCCTAAAGGCTAAACCCTAAACCTTAAACCCTAAACCCTGAAGGCTAAACCCTAAACCCTAAAGGCTAAACCCTAAACCCTAAATCCTAAACCCTAAACCCTAATCCAAAACCATAAACACTAAACCAATACATAAAACTTAAACCCTAAACCCTAATACCTAGTTCGTACTCCCCTAACCCTAAGCCATACTCCCCAGACCATAAACTATACTCCCTAAAACCTAAACCCGAAACCCTAAACCCTAAACCAAAACTTTTAACCTTAATCCTTAACCCCAAAAACATAAAACACTAAACAAAAAAGTCTAAACCATAAACCCTAAGACCTAAAATACTAAACCCTAAACAATAAAATTAAACCATAAACCCAAACCCTTAACCCTAAACTCGAAACCCTAAACCAAGAAACTTAAAACACTAAACCCTAAACCTAAAACCCTAAATTCTAAAAACTAAAACTTAAACCTGAAACCCTAAAACCTAAACCCTAAACCAAAACTTTTAACCTTAATCCTTAACCCCAAAAACATAAAATACTAAACAAAAAAGTCTAAACCATAAACCCTAAGACCTAAAATACTAAACCCTACACAATAAAATTAAACCATAAACTATACTCCCTTAAACCTAAACTCGAAACCCTAAACCCAAAAACCTAAAAATCTAATCCTGAAACCCTAAAACCTAAACCCTAAACCTTAAACCCTAAACCCTAAAGGCTAAACCCTAAACCCTAAATCCTAAACCCTAAACCCTAAAGGCTAAACCCTAAACCCTAAATCCTAAACCCTAAACCCTAATCCAAAACCCTAAACACTAAACCTATACCTAAAACTTAAACCCTAAACCCTAATACCTAAACCATACTCCTAAAAACCTAAACCCTAAACCTTAAACCCTAAACCCTAAAGGCTAAACCCTAAACCCTAAAGGCTAAACCCTAAACCCTAAACCTTAAACCTTAAACCCTAAAGGCTAAACCCTAAACCCTAAAGGCTAAACCCTTAACCCTAAATCCTAAACCCTAAACCCTAATCCAAAACCCTAAACACTAAACCTATACCTAAAACTTAAACCCTAAACCCTAATACCTAAACCATACTCCTAAAAACCTAAACCCTAGTTCGTACTCCCCTAACCCTAAGCCATACTCCCTAGACCATAAACTATACTCCCTAAAACCTAAACCCGAAAACCTAAACCCGAAAAGGTAAAAAACTAATCCTGAAACCCTAAACCTCAAGTTCCAAACGCCAAACCCAAAACACTTCACACTAATTCCAAACAATTAAAAGCCTAAGACTTAAACCATAAACCCTAAACTATAATCCATAAACCCTAAACCCAAAACCCCAACCCTAAATTCAAAACCCTAGACTCTAAACCCAAAGCCCTAAAACATAAATTCTAAACCCTTAACCCTAAACCCTAATCCTTGAAACCTAAACCATCAACCCTAAACTCTTAAACAAAAAATACAAAACGAAAAAATTGAAAACCCAAATCCTAAACCCTAAATCAAATTCCCTAAACCATACTCCCTAAACCTTAACCCCCACTTCCTAAAACCTAAACCCAAAACACAAAACAATACTCCCAAAACCCTGAACACAAAATCTCAAAACTTAATAGCCTAAGCCTTAAACCCCAATCCCTAAACAATAAACCCTAAACCCCAAAACCTATACCCTTAACCTTAAACTCTAAATCCTAAATCCTAAACCCTGAACCCTAAATCTTAAACCCTAAACCTTAAACCCCAAAACCCAAACCTCAAACCCTAAACCCTAAACCTTGAACCCAAAACTATACTCCCAAAAACCTAATACTAAACCCGAAGAAAAAAACCCAAAACCCCTAACTGTAATCCTAAACCCGAAACCCTAATATTTAAATATTAAAACCCTAAATTTATACACTAAATCATACTCCCTAAACCCTAAATGCTAAACAATACTCCCCAAACCCTAAACACGAAACCCTGAACCCGAAACCCTTAACTCTAAAACCCTAAAAACTAAATTCTAAACCCAAAACCCAAAACCCAAAACCCTAAGCAAAAATTCTAAAACCCTAAACCCTAATACCTAAACCCTAAATCTTAAACTCTAAACCGTAAACAATACTTCCTAAAACATAAATCCTAATACCCTAAATTCTAAACCCCAAACCCACAAATCTAAACACAAAACCCTAAACCTGTAAACTAAATCATAAACCCTAAAACCTAAAATACTAAACCGTAAACCCTAAACGCTAAACCCTAAAGGCTAAACCCTAAACCCTAAAGGCTAAACCCTAAACCTTAAACCCTAAACCCTGAAGGCTAAACCCTAAACCCTAAAGGCTAAACCCTAAACCCTAAATCCTAAACCCTAAACCCTAATCCAAAACCATAAACACTAAACCAATACATAAAACTTAAACCCTAAACCCTAATACCTAGTTCGTACTCCCCTAACCCTAAGCCATACTCCCCAGACCATAAACTATACTCCCTAAAACCTAAACCCGAAACCCTAAACCCTAAACCAAAACTTTTAACCTTAATCCTTAACCCCAAAAACATAAAACACTAAACAAAAAAGTCTAAACCATAAACCCTAAGACCTAAAATACTAAACCCTAAACAATAAAATTAAACCATAAACCCAAACCCTTAACCCTAAACTCGAAACCCTAAACCAAGAAACTTAAAACACTAAACCCTAAACCTAAAACCCTAAATTCTAAAAACTAAAACTTAAACCTGAAACCCTAAAACCTAAACCCTAAACCAAAACTTTTAACCTTAATCCTTAACCCCAAAAACATAAAATACTAAACAAAAAAGTCTAAACCATAAACCCTAAGACCTAAAATACTAAACCCTACACAATAAAATTAAACCATAAACTATACTCCCTTAAACCTAAACTCGAAACCCTAAACCCAAAAACCTAAAAATCTAATCCTGAAACCCTAAAACCTAAACCCTAAACCTTAAACCCTAAACCCTAAAGGCTAAACCCTAAACCCTAAATCCTAAACCCTAAACCCTAAAGGCTAAACCCTAAACCCTAAATCCTAAACCCTAAACCCTAATCCAAAACCCTAAACACTAAACCTATACCTAAAACTTAAACCCTAAACCCTAATACCTAAACCATACTCCTAAAAACCTAAACCCTAAACCTTAAACCCTAAACCCTAAAGGCTAAACCCTAAACCCTAAAGGCTAAACCCTAAACCCTAAACCTTAAACCTTAAACCCTAAAGGCTAAACCCTAAACCCTAAAGGCTAAACCCTTAACCCTAAATCCTAAACCCTAAACCCTAATCCAAAACCCTAAACACTAAACCTATACCTAAAACTTAAACCCTAAACCCTAATACCTAAACCATACTCCTAAAAACCTAAACCCTAGTTCGTACTCCCCTAACCCTAAGCCATACTCCCTAGACCATAAACTATACTCCCTAAAACCTAAACCCGAAAACCTAAACCCGAAAAGGTAAAAAACTAATCCTGAAACCCTAAACCTCAAGTTCCAAACGCCAAACCCAAAACACTTCACACTAATTCCAAACAATTAAAAGCCTAAGACTTAAACCATAAACCCTAAACTATAATCCATAAACCCTAAACCCAAAACCCCAACCCTAAATTCAAAACCCTAGACTCTAAACCCAAAGCCCTAAAACATAAATTCTAAACCCTTAACCCTAAACCCTAATCCTTGAAACCTAAACCATCAACCCTAAACTCTTAAACAAAAAATACAAAACGAAAAAATTGAAAACCCAAATCCTAAACCCTAAATCAAATTCCCTAAACCATACTCCCTAAACCTTAACCCCCACTTCCTAAAACCTAAACCCAAAACACAAAACAATACTCCCAAAACCCTGAACACAAAATCTCAAAACTTAATAGCCTAAGCCTTAAACCCCAATCCCTAAACAATAAACCCTAAACCCCAAAACCTATACCCTTAACCTTAAACTCTAAATCCTAAATCCTAAACCCTGAACCCTAAATCTTAAACCCTAAACCTTAAACCCCAAAACCCAAACCTCAAACCCTAAACCCTAAACCTTGAACCCAAAACTATACTCCCAAAAACCTAATACTAAACCCGAAGAAAAAAACCCAAAACCCCTAACTGTAATCCTAAACCCGAAACCCTAATATTTAAATATTAAAACCCTAAATTTATACACTAAATCATACTCCCTAAACCCTAAATGCTAAACAATACTCCCCAAACCCTAAACACGAAACCCTGAACCCGAAACCCTTAACTCTAAAACCCTAAAAACTAAATTCTAAACCCAAAACCCAAAACCCAAAACCCTAAGCAAAAATTCTAAAACCCTAAACCCTAATACCTAAACCCTAAATCTTAAACTCTAAACCGTAAACAATACTTCCTAAAACATAAATCCTAATACCCTAAATTCTAAACCCCAAACCCACAAATCTAAACACAAAACCCTAAACCTGTAAACTAAATCATAAACCCTAAAACCTAAAATACTAAACCGTAAACCCTAAACGCTAAACCCTAAAGGCTAAACCCTAAACCCTAAAGGCTAAACCCTAAACCTTAAACCCTAAACCCTGAAGGCTAAACCCTAAACCCTAAAGGCTAAACCCTAAACCCTAAATCCTAAACCCTAAACCCTAATCCAAAACCATAAACACTAAACCAATACATAAAACTTAAACCCTAAACCCTAATACCTAGTTCGTACTCCCCTAACCCTAAGCCATACTCCCCAGACCATAAACTATACTCCCTAAAACCTAAACCCGAAACCCTAAACCCTAAACCAAAACTTTTAACCTTAATCCTTAACCCCAAAAACATAAAACACTAAACAAAAAAGTCTAAACCATAAACCCTAAGACCTAAAATACTAAACCCTAAACAATAAAATTAAACCATAAACCCAAACCCTTAACCCTAAACTCGAAACCCTAAACCAAGAAACTTAAAACACTAAACCCTAAACCTAAAACCCTAAATTCTAAAAACTAAAACTTAAACCTGAAACCCTAAAACCTAAACCCTAAACCAAAACTTTTAACCTTAATCCTTAACCCCAAAAACATAAAATACTAAACAAAAAAGTCTAAACCATAAACCCTAAGACCTAAAATACTAAACCCTACACAATAAAATTAAACCATAAACTATACTCCCTTAAACCTAAACTCGAAACCCTAAACCCAAAAACCTAAAAATCTAATCCTGAAACCCTAAAACCTAAACCCTAAACCTTAAACCCTAAACCCTAAAGGCTAAACCCTAAACCCTAAATCCTAAACCCTAAACCCTAAAGGCTAAACCCTAAACCCTAAATCCTAAACCCTAAACCCTAATCCAAAACCCTAAACACTAAACCTATACCTAAAACTTAAACCCTAAACCCTAATACCTAAACCATACTCCTAAAAACCTAAACCCTAAACCTTAAACCCTAAACCCTAAAGGCTAAACCCTAAACCCTAAAGGCTAAACCCTAAACCCTAAACCTTAAACCTTAAACCCTAAAGGCTAAACCCTAAACCCTAAAGGCTAAACCCTTAACCCTAAATCCTAAACCCTAAACCCTAATCCAAAACCCTAAACACTAAACCTATACCTAAAACATAAACCCTAAACCCTAATACCTAAACCATACTCCTAAAAACCTAAACCCTAGTTCGTACTCCCCTAACCCTAAGCCATACTCCCTAGACCATAAACTATACTCCCTAAAACCTAAACCCGAAAACCTAAACCCGAAAAGGTAAAAAACTAATCCTGAAACCCTAAACCTCAAGTTCCAAACGCCAAACCCAAAACACTTCACACTAATTCCAAACAATTAAAAGCCTAAGACTTAAACCATAAACCCTAAACTATAATCCATAAACCCTAAACCCAAAACCCCAACCCTAAATTCAAAACCCTAGACTCTAAACCCAAAGCCCTAAAACATAAATTCTAAACCCTTAACCCTAAACCCTAATCCTTGAAACCTAAACCATCAACCCTAAACTCTTAAACAAAAAATACAAAACGAAAAAATTGAAAACCCAAATCCTGAACCCTAAATCAAATTCCCTAAACAATACTCCCTAAACCTTAACCCCCACTTCCTAAAGCCTAAACCCAAAACACAAAACAATACTCCCAAAACCCTGAACACAAAATCTCAAAACTTAATAGCCTAAGCCTTAAACCCCAATCCCTAAACAATAAACCCTAAACCCCAAAACCTATACCCTAAACCTTAAACTCTAAATCCTAAATCCTAAACCCTGAACCATAAATCCTAAACCCTAAACCTTAAACCCCAAAACCCAAACCTCAAACCTTAAACCCTAAACCTTAAACCCAAAACTATTAACCCAAAAATGTAAAACAATAAACCCTAAACCTTAAATCCTAAACTCAAAACCCAAAAATGTAGAACACTAAACCCTAAACCCTAAACTCTAAACTCTAAACCCTAAACGCTAAACACTAAACCTTAAACCTTAAACCCCAACCCCAAACCCTAAACCCTAAACCCAAAAACGTAAAACAATAGACCCTAAAATCTAAACCCTAAACTATAAACCCAAAACCCTAAACCTTAAACCCTAAACTCTAAACCCAAACCCTGAACCCTAAACTATACTCCCAGAAACCTAAACCATCAACCTGAAACAATAAACCAAGAAATGTAAAACACCAAACTCTAAACCTAAAACCCTAAACTCTAAACACTAAACCCTAAAACCTAAACCATAAACCGAAGCTCTTAACCCTAATCTTTAACACCAAAAACATAAAATACTAAACACAAAACCCTAAACCCTAAACCCTAAATTCTGAAACCCTAAACCCTAAACCCTAAATTCTGAAACCCTAAACCAAAAACCCTAAACTTTAATCCCAAACCCTGATTCCTAAACGATACTCCCAAAAATTTAAACCGTAAACCCTAAACTATAAACCTAGACACATACAACGCTAAATTCTAAACCTAAAACCCTAAACTATAAACCCTAAAACTTAAACCCATAACCCTAAACTCTAAACCTAAACCCTGAATCCGAAGCTATATTCCTAAAAACCTAAACCGTGAAACCTAAACTATAAACCTAGAAACGTAAAACACTAAATCCTAAACCTACAATCCTAAAATATAAACCCTAAACCTTAAACCCTAAACCCTAAACTCTAAACATTGAACCCAAAACTATACTCTGAAAAACCTAATACGTAAACCCTTAACCAAAAAAGTAAAATACTAAACCCGAAACATAAAATCCCTAAACCGGTTTGCTCAAATCATAAATCCTAAACCAAAAATCTATAACCAAAAACACTAAACCCAAAACCATAAACATTAAACCCTAAACCCTAATACCTACACCATGCTCCTAGAAAACCTAAACCCTAAATTGTGCTCCCCTAAACCCTAATCCAAAAAACCATAATCAAAAACAATAAACCCAAAACCATAAATATTAAACCCTAAACCCTAATACCTAAACCATGCTCCTAGAAAACCTGAACCCTAAACTGTGTTCCCCTAACCCTAAACCATACTCTCCTAACCCTAAACAAAACTCCCTAAACCCTAAACCCTAAACACCAAGATCTAAATCCTAAATACTTATACCTAAACCCTAAACCGAATACTCTAAACTGTAAACTCCAAACCTTATAACACAAAACACCGAACGCTAAGCCCTAACCCTAAACCACACTCCCTAAACCCATACACTAAACCCTAAACACCAAGATCTAAACCCTAAATACTTAAAACTGAACCCTAAACCAAAAACTCTAAACTGTAAACTCTAAACTTTATAACACAAAACACTGAACGCTAAGCCCTAACCCTAAACCTAAAACTCTAAAACGTAAACCCTAAACTCTAAACCCATAACCCTATACGTTAAACTGTAAAACCAAAAACCTTATACAAAAAAATTTAAAACACTAAACCTTAAACCCCAACCCCTTAACACAAAACCCATAACCCAAAACCCAAAAACCTAAACCCTTAACCCTAAACACTAAACCCTAAACCCTAATATCTAAACCATACTCGCAAAAAACTCACCCCTAAATCGTACTCCCCTAACACTAAACCATACTCCCCAAACTCTAAACCCTAAATCCAAAAATCTAATGCTTAAACCTTAAAACTGAAACACTAAACGTTAAACCTTAAAACCTTAAATACTAAATATAAAAATCTAAACCATAAACCTTAAAACCTACATTGTAAAACACTAAGCCCTAAACCCTACACCCTAAACCCTAAACCCTAACCTATAAATCCAAAACCTAAACCCTAAACCCTCAACTATAAACCCATACACTGAACCCTAAACTATACTCCCGAAAACCTAAACCATAAACCTGAAAGTATAAACCAAGAAACGTAAAACACTAAACCCTAAACCTAAAACCCTAAACTATAAACCCTACAACTAAAACCCCAAACCCTAAGCTCTAAATCTAAACCCTGAATCCAAAGCAATACTCCCAAAAACTTCAACAGTAAAACCTAATCTATAAACCCAGAAACGTAAAACACTAAATCCGAACCCAAAAATCCTAAACTATAAACCCTAAACTCTAAACATTAAACCCAAACTATACTCCCAAAAACCTAATACTAAACCTGAAACATAAAAACCCTACACCCGTTAGCTCAAATCATAAACCCTAAACCAAAGAACCCATAACCAAAAACACTACCCAAAACCATAAACATTAAACCCTAAATCCTAATACCTAAACCTAAACCATACTCCCTAAACCCTAAACCTTAAACACCAAGATCTAAATCCTAAATACTTATACTTAAACCCTAAACCAAATACTCTAAACTGTAAACTATAAACCTCATAACACAAAACACTGAACGCTACGCCCTAACCCTAAACCATACTCCCCAAACCCTAAACCCTAAACACCAAGATCTAAACCCTAAATACTCGAACCTAAACCCTAAACCGAAAACTCTAGACTGAAACTCTAAACCTTATAACACAAAACAATGAACGCTAAGTCCTAACACTAAACCAAAAACCCAAAAACGTAAAACACTAAACGCTAAACCCCAACCCCTTAACACAAAACCCATAACCCAAAACCTAAAAACCTAAACCCTAAACCCTAAACCCTAATATCTAAACCATACTCGCAAAAAAATCACCCCTAAATCGTACTCCCCTAACACTAAACCATACTCCCCAAACTCTAAACCCTAAATCCAAAAATCTAATGCTTAAACCTTAAAACTGAAACACTAAACGTTAAACCTTAAAACCTTCAATACTAAATATAAAAATCTAAACCATAAACCTTAAACCCTACATTGTAAAACACTAAGCCCTAAACCCTACACCCTAAACCCTAAACCCTAACCTATAAAGCCAAAACCCTAAACCCTAAACCCTCAACTATAAACCCATACACTGAACCCTAAACTATACTCCCAAAAACCTAAACCATAAACCTGGAAGTATAAACCAAGAAACGTAAAACACTAAACCCTAAACCTAAAACCCTAAACCTAAAACCCTAAACTATAAACCCTACAACTTAAACCCCAAACCCTAAGCTCTAAATCTAAACCCTGAATCCAAAGCAATACTCCCAAAAACTTAAACAGTAAAACCTAATCTATAAACCCAGAAACGTAAAACACTAAATCCGAACCCAAAAATCCTAAACTATAAACTCTAAACTCTAAACATTAAACCCAAACTATACTCCCAAAAACCTAATACTAAACCCGAAACATAAAAACCCTACACCTGTTAGCTCAAATCATAAACCCTAAACCAAAGAACCCATAACCAAAAACACTACCAAAAACCATAAACATTAAACCCTAAATCCTAATACCTAAACCTAAACCATACTCCCTAAACCCTAAACCTTAAACACAAAGATCTAAATCCTAAATACTTATACCTAAACCCTAAACCAAATACTCTAAACTGTAAACTCTAAACCTCATAACACAAAACACTGAACGCTACGCCCTAACCCTAAACCATACTCCCCAAACCCTAAACCCTAAACACCAAGATCTAAACCCTAAATACTCAAACCTAAACCCTAAACCGAAAACTCAGGACTGAAACTCTAAACCTTATAACACAAAACACTGAACGCTAAGCCCTAACACTAAACCAAAAACCCGAAAACGTAAAACACTAAACCCTAAACCCCAACCCCTTAACACAAAACCCATAACCTAAAACCAAAAAACCTTAACCCTAAACCCTAAACCCTAAACCCTAAACCTTAAACCCTAAACCCTAATACCTAACCCATACTCGCAAAAAACTCACCCCTAAATCGTACTCCCCTAACCCTAAACCATACTCCCCAAACTCTAAACCCTAAATCCAAAAATCTAATGCTTAAACCTTAAAACTGAAACACTAAACGTTAAACCTTAAAACCTTAAATACTAAACATAAAAATCTAAACCATAGACCTTAAACCAAACATTATAAAACAATAAGCCCGAAACCCTACACCCTAAACCTTAAACCCTAAACTATATACCCAAAATCAAAAACCCTAACCCTCAACTATAAACCCAAACCCTGAACCATAAACTATACTCCCAAAAACCTAAACCATAAACCTAAAACTCTAAATGAAGAAACGTGAAACACTAAACCCTAAGCCGAAAACCCTAAAACCTAAACCCTAAACCAAAACTCTTAACCCTAATCATTAACCCTAAAACATAAAACACTAAACAGAAAACCCTAAACCCTAGACCCTAAATTCTAAAACCGAAAATTGAAAACCCTAGACTGAATCCCAAACTTTGATTCCTAAACGGTACTCCCAAAAATCTAAACCGTAAAACTTAAACTATAAACCTAGAAACGTAAAACACTAAACCTTAAACCTAAAACCCTAAACTATAAACTCTGAAACTTAAACCTCAAACCCTAAGCTTTAAATCTAAACGATGAATCCGAAGCTATAATTCCAAAAACCTAAACAGTAAAACCTAAACTATGAACCCAAAAACATAAAATACTTAATCCAAACCCTAAAATCCTAAACTATAAACCCTAAACTCTAAATATTAAACCCAAAATTGTACTCCCAAAAACCTAATACTAAACCTGAAGAAAAAAACCCAAAACCCCTAACTGTAATCCTAAACCCAAAACCCTAATATTTAAATATTAAAACCCTAAATTTATACACTAAATCATACTCCCTAAACTCTAAATGCTAAACAATACTCCCCAAACCCTAAACATGAAACCCTGAACCCGAAACCCTTAACTCTAAAACCCTAAAAACTAAACTCTAAACCCAAAACCCAAAACCCTAAGCAAAAATTCCAAAACCCTAAACCCTAATACCTAAACCCTAAATCTTAAACTCTAAACCGTAAACAATACTTCCTAAAACATAAATCCTAATACCCTAAATTCTAAACCCCAAACCCACAGATCTAAAGACAAAACCCTAAACCTGTAAACTAAATCATAAATCCTAAAACCTAAAATACTAAACCGTAAACCTTAAACCCTAAACCCTAAAGGCTAAACCCTAAACCCTAAACCATACTCGCAAAACACTCACCCCTAAATCGTACTCCCCAAACTCTAAACACTAAATCCAAAAATCTAATGCTTAAACTTTAAAATTGAAACACTAAACGTTAAACCTTAAAACCTTAAATACTAAACATAAAAATCTAAACCATAAACCTTAAGCCTTACATTGTAAAACACTAAGCCCTAAACCTTACACCCTACACCCTAAACCCTAAACTATAAACACAAAACCCTAAACCCTAAACCCTCAATTATAAACCCGAACCCTGAACCGTAAACTGTACTCCCAAAACCCTAAACCATAAACATGAAACTATAAACCAAGAAACTTAAAACACTAAACCCTAAACCTAAAACCCTAAATTCTAAAAACTAAAACTTAAACCTGAAACCCTGAAACCTAAACCCTAAACCAAAACTTTTAACCTTATTCCTTAACCCCAAAAACATAAAACACTAAACAAAAAAGTCTTAACCATAAACCCTAAGACCTAAAATACTAAACCCTAAACAATAAAATTAAACCATAAACTATACTCCCTTAAACCTAAACTCGAAACCCTAAACCCAAAAACGTAAAAATCTAATCCTGAAACCCTAAAACCTAAACCCTAAACCTCAAACCCTAAACCCTATACTCCCCAAACCCTAAACCCTAAAGGCTAAACCCTAAACCCTAAACCTTAAACCCTAAACCCTAAACCCTAAAGGCTAAACCCTAAACTCTAAATCCTAAACCCTAAACCCTAATCCAAAACCCTAAACACTAAACCTATACCTAAAACTTAAACCCTAAACCCTAATACCTTAACCATACTCCTAAAAACCTAAACCCTAGTTCGTACTCCCCTAACCCTAAGCCATACTCCCCAGACCATAAACTATATTCCCTAAAACCTAAACCCGAAAACCTAAACCCGAAAAGGTAAAAAACTAATCCTGAAACCCTAAACCTCAAGTTCCAAACGCCAAACCCAAAACACTTCACACTAATTCCAAACAATTAAAAGCCTAAGACTTAAACCATAAACCCTAAACTATAATCCATAAACCCTAAACCCAAAACCCCAACCCTAAATTCAAAACCCTAGACTCTAAACCCAAAGCCCTAAAACATAAATTCTAAACCCTTAACCCTAAACGCTAATCCTTGAAACCTAAACCATCAACCCTAAACTCTTAAACAAAAAATACAAAACGAAAAAATTGAAAACCCAAATCCTAAACCCTAAATGAAATTCCCTAAACCATACTCCCTAAACCTTCACCCCACTTCCTAAAACCTAAACCCAAAACACAAAACAATACTCCCAAAACCCTGAACACAAAATCTCAAAACTTAATAGCCTAAGCCTTAAACCCCAATCCCTAAACAATAAACCCTAAACCCCAAAACCTATACCCTAAACCTTAAACTCTAAATCCTAAATCCTAAACCCTGAACCTTAAATCCTAAACCCTAAACCTTAAACCCCAAAACCCAAACCTCAAACCCTAAACCCTAAACCTTAAACCCAAAACTATTAACCCAAAAATGTAAACACAATAAACCCTAAACCTTAAATCCTAAACTCAAAACCCAAAAATGTAGAACACTAAACCCTAAACCCTAAACTCTAAACTCTAAACCCTAAACGCTAAACCCTAAATCCTAAACCCTAAATTATACTCCCAAAAACCTAAACCGTAAACCCTGAACTATGAACCCAGAAACGTAAAACACTAAACCCTAAGCCTAAAACCCTCAACTCTAAACCGTAAACCCAAAACCCTAAATCCCAAAACCTAAAATCTAAACTTTAAACTATAAATCTTAAACCCTAAACCCCAACCCCAAACATTAAATCCTAAACCTTAAACCTTAACCCCCAACCCCAAACCCTAAATTCTGAAACCCTAAACCAAAAACCCTAAACTTTAATCCCAAACCCTGATTCCTAAACGATACTCCCAAAAATTTAAACCGTAAACCCTAAACTATAAACCTAGACACATACAACGCTAAACCCTAAAACTAAAACCCTAAACTATAAACCCTAAAACTTAAACCCATAACCCTAAACTCTAAACCTAAACCCTGAATCCGAAGCTATATTCCTAAAAACCTAAACCGTAAAACCTAAACTATAAACCTAGAAACGTAAAACACTAAATCCTAAACCTACAATCCTAAAATATAAACCCTAAACCTTAAACCCTAAACCCTAAACTCTAAACATTGAATCCAAAACTATACTCTGAAAAACCTAATACGTAAACCCTTAACCAAAAAAGTAAAATACTAAACCCGAAACATAAAATCCCTAAACCGGTTCGCTCAAATCATAAATCCTAAACCAAAAATCTATAACCAAAAATACTAAACCCAAAACCAAAAACATTAAACCCTAAACCCTAATACCTACACCATGCTCCTAGAAAACCTAAACCCTAAATTGTGCTCCCCTAAACCCTAATACAAAAATCCATAATCAAAAACAATAAACCCAAAACCATAAATATTAAACCCTAAACCCTAATACCTAAACCATGCTCCTGAAAACCTGAACCCTAAACTGTGCTCCCCTAACCCTAAACCATACTCTCCTAACCCTAAACAAAACTCCCTAAACCCTAAACCCTAAACCCTAAACACCAAGATCTAAATCCTAAATACTTATACCTAAACCCTAAACCGAATACTCTAAACTGTAAACTCCAAACCTTATAACACATAACACCGAACGCTAAGCCCTAACCCTAAACCACACTCCCTAAACCCTAAACCCTAAACACCAAGATCTAAACCATAAATACTTAAAGGTGAACCCTAAACCAAAAACTCTAAACTGTAAACTCTAAACTTTATAACACATAACACACTGAACGCTAAGCCCTAACCCTAAACCTAAAACTCTAAAACGTAAACCCTAAACTCTAAACCCATAACCCTATACCTTAAACTGTAAAACCAAAAACCTTATACAAAAAAATTTAAAACACTAAACCTTAAACCCCAACCCCTTAACACAAAACCCATAACCCAAAACCCAAAAACCTAAACCCTTAACCCTAAACACTAAACCCTAAACCCTAATATCTAAACCATACTCGCAAAAAACTCACCCCTAAATCGTACTCCCCTAACACTAAACCATACTCCCCAAACTCTAAACCCTAAATCCAAAAATCTAATGCTTAAACCTAAAAACTGAAACACTAAACGTTAAACCTTAAAACCTTAAATACTAAATATAAAAATCTAAACCATAAACCTTAAACCCTACAATGTAAAACACTAAGCCCTAAACCCTACACCCTAAACCCTAAACCCTCATCTATAAACCCATACACTGAACCCTAAACTATACTCCCAAAAACCTAAACCATAAACCTGAAAGTATACACCAAGAAACGTAAAACACTAAATCCTAAACCTAAAACCCTAAACTATACTCCCAAAAACCGAATACTCTAAATCCTAAATACTTATACCTAAACCCTAAACCGAATACTCTAAACTGTAAACTCCAAACCTTATAACACAAAACACCGAACGCTAAGCCCTAACCCTAAACCACACTCCCTAAACCCTAAACCCTAAACACCAAGATCTAAACCCTAAATACTTAAAGCTGAACCCTAAACCAAAAACTCTAAACTGTAAACTCTAAACTTTATAACACAAAACACTTAACGCTAAAGCCTAACCCTAAACCTAAAACTCTAAAACGTAAACCCTAAACCCTAAACACCAAGATCTAAACCCAAGAAACGTAAAACACTAAATCCTAAACCTAAACCTAAAACACTAAATCCTAAACCTAAAACCCTAAACTATACTCCCAAAAACCAAAACCATAAACCTGAAAGTATAAACCAAGAAACGTAAAACACCAAATCCTTAACCTAAAACCCTAAACTATAAACCCTAAAACCTAAACCCCAAACCCTAAGCTCTAAATCTAAACCCTGAATCCAAAGCTATACTCCCAAAAACTTAAACAGTAAAACCTAATCTATGAACCCAGAAACGTAAAACATTAAATCCGAACCCAAAAATCCTAAACTATAAACCCTAAACTCTAAACATTAAACCCAAAACTATACTCCCAAAAACCTAATACTAAACCCGAAACATAAAAACCCTACACTCGTTAGCTCAAATCATAAACCCTAAACCAAAGAACCCATAACCAAAAACACTACCCAAAACCATAAACATTAAACCCTAAATCCTAATACCTAAACCTAAACCATACTCCCTAAACCCTAAACCTTAAACACCAAGATCTAAATCCTAAATACTTATACCTAAACCCTAAACCAAATACTCTAAACTGTAAACTCTAAACCTCATAACACAAAACACTGAACGCTAAGCCCTAACCCTAAACCATACTCCCCAAACCCTAAACCCTAAACACCAAGATCTAAACCCTAAATACTCAAACCTAAACCCTAAACTGAAAACTCTAGACTGAAACTCTAAACCTTATAACACAAAACACTGAACGCTAAGCCCTAACACTAAACCAAAAACCCAAAAACGTAAAACACTAAACCCCAACCCCTTAACACAAAACCCATAACCCAAAACCCAAAAACCTAAACCCTAAACCCTAAACCCTAATACCTAAACCATACTCGCAAAAAACTCACCCCTAAATCGTACTCCCCTAACCCTAAACCATACTCCCCAAACTCTAAACCCTAAATCCAAAAATCTAATGCTTAAACCTTAAAACTGAAACACTAAACGTTAAACCTTAAAACCTTAAATACTAAACATAAAAATCTAAACCATAGACCTTAAACCAAACATTATAAAACAATAAGCCCGAAACCCTACACCCTAAACCTTAAACCCTAAACTATATACCCAAAATCAAAAACCCTAACCCTCCACTATAAACCCAAACCCTGAACCATAAACTATACTCCCAAACACCTAAACCATAAACCTAAAACTCTAAATGAAGAAACGTGAAACACTAAACCCTAAGCCGAAAACCCTAAAACCTAAACCCTAAACCAAAACTCTTAACCCTAATCATTAACCCTAAAACATAAAACACTAAACAGAAAACCTTCAACCCGAAACCCTAAATTCTAAAACCGAAAATTGAAAACCCTAGACTGAATCCCAAACCTTGATTCCTAAACGGTACTCCCAAAAATCTAAACCGTAAACCCTAAACTATAAACCTAGAAACGTAAAACACTAAACCCTAAACCTAAAATCCTAAACTATAAACTCTAAAACTTAAACCTCAAACCCTAAGCTTTAAATCTAAACGATGAATCCGAAGCTATAATTCCAAAAACCTAAACTATGAACCCAAAAACATAAAACACTAAATCCAAACCCTAAAATCCTAAACTATAAACCATAAACTCTAAACATTGAACCCAAAACTATACTCCCAAAAACCTAATACTAAACCCGAAGAAAAAAACCCAAAACCCCTAACTGTAATCCTAAACCTGAAACCCTAATATTTAAATATTAAAACCCTAAATTTATACACTAAATCATACTCCCTAAACCCTAAATGCTAAACAATACTCCCCAAACCCTAAACACGAAACCCTGAACCCGAAACCCTTAACTCTAAAACCCTAAAAACTAAACTCTAAACCCAAAACCCAAAACCAAAAACCCTAAGCAAAAATTCCAAAACCCTAAACCCTAATACCTAAACCCTAAATCTTAAACTCTAAACCGTAAACAATACTTCCTAAAACATAAATCCTAATACCCTAAATTCTAAACCCCAAACCCACAAATCTAAACACAAAACCCTAAACCTGTAAAGTAAGTCATAAACCCTAAAACCTAAAATACTAAACCGTAAACACTAAACGTTAAACCCTAAACTATACTCCCTAAACACTAAACCCTAAACCCTAATACCTAAACCATACTCGCAAAACACTCACCCCTAAATCGTACTCCCCAAACTCTAAACACTAAATCTAAAAATCTTATGCTTAAACTTTAAAATTGAAACACTAAACGTTAAACCTTAAAACCTTAAATACTAAACATAAAAATCTAAACCATAAACCTTAAGCCTTACATTGTAAAACACTAAGCCCTAAACCCTACACCCTACACCCTAAACCCTAAACTATAAACCCAAAACCCTAAATCCTAAACCCTCAACTATAAACCCGAACCCTGAACCGTAAACTATACTCCCAAAACCCTAAACCATAAACATGAAACTATAAACCAAGAAACTTAAAACACTAAACCCTAAACCTAAAACCCTAAATTCTAAAAACTAAAACTTAAACCTGAAACCCTGAAACCTAAACCCTAAACCAAAACTTTTAACCTTAATCCTTAACCCCAAAAACATAAAACACTAAACAAAAAAGTCTAAACCATAAACCCTAAGACCTAAAATACTAAACCCTAAACAATAAAATTAAACCATAAATTATACTCCCTTAAACCTAAACTCGAAACCCTAAACCCAAAAACGTAAAAATCTAATCCTGAAACCCTAAAACCTAAACCCTAAACCTTAAACCCAAAAACCCAAACCTCAAACCCTAAACCCTAAACCTTAAACCCAAAACTATTAACCCAAAAATGTAAAACAATAAACCCTAAACCTTAAATCCTAAACTCAAAACCCAAAAATGTAGAACACTAAACCCTAAACCCTAATCTCTAAACTCTAAACCCTAAACGCTAAACCCTAAATCCTAAACCCTAAATTATACTCCCAAAAACCTAAACCGTAAACCCTGAACTATGAACCCAGAAACGTAAAACACTAAACCCTAAGCCAAAAACCCTCAACTCTAAACCGTAAACCCAAAACCCTAAATCCCAAAACCTAAAATCTAAACTTTAAACTATAAATCTTAAACCCTAAACCCCAACCCCAAACCCTAAATCCTAAACCTTAAACCTTGAACCCCAACCCCAAACCCTAAACCGTAAACCCAAAAACGTAAAACAATAAACCCTAAAATCTAAACCCTAAGCCTAAAACCCTCAACTCTAAACCGTAAACCCAAAACCCTAAATCCCAAAACCTAAAATCTAAACTTTAAACTATAAATCTTAAACCCTAAACCCCAACCCCAAACCCTAAATCCTAAACCTTAAACCTTAAACCCCAACCCCAAACCCTAAACCCTAAACCCAAAAACGTAAAACAATAAACCCTAAAATCTAAACCCTAAACTATAAACCCAAAACCCTAAACCTTAAACCCTAAACTCTAAACCCAAACCCTGAACCCTAAACTATACTCCGAAAAAACCTAAACCATCAACCTGAAACAATAAACCAAGAAATGTAAAACACCAAACCCTAAACCTAAAACCTTAAACTCTAAACACTAAACCCTAAAACCTAAACCATAAACCGAAGCTCTTAACCCTAATCTTTAACCCCAAAAACATAAAATACTAAACACAAAACCCTAAACCCTAAACCCTAAATTCTGAAACCCTAAACCAAAAACCCTAAACTTTAATCCCAAACCCTGATTCCTAAACGATACTCCCAAAAATTTAAACCGTAAACCCTAAACTATAAACCTAGACACATACAACGCTAAACCATAAACCTAAAACCCTAAACTATAAACCCTAAAACTTAAACCCATAACCCTAAACTCTAAACCTAAACCCTGAATCCGAAGCTATATTCCTAAAAACCTAAACCGTAAAACCTAAACTATAAATCTAGAAACGTAAAACACTAAATCCTAAACCTACAATCCTAAAATATATACCCTAAACCTTAAACCCTAAACCCTAAACTCTAAACATTGAACCCAAAACTATACTCTGAAAAACCTAATACGTAAACCCTTAACCAAAAAAGTAAAATACTAAACCCGAAACATAAAATCCCTAAACCGGTTCGCTCAAATCATAAATCCTAAACCAAAAATCTATAACCAAAAACACTAAACCCAAAACCATAAACATTAAACCCTAAACCCTAATACCTACACCATGCTCCTAGAAAACCTAAACCCTAAATTGTGCTCCCCTAAACCCTAATCCAAAAATCCATAATCAAAAACAATAAACCCAAAACCATAAATATTAAACCCTAAACCCTAATACCTAAACCATGCTCCTAGAAAACCTGAACCCTAAACTGTGCTCCCCTAACCCTAAACCATACTCTCCTAACCCTAAAAAAAACTCCCTAAACCCTAAACCCTAAACACCAAGATCTAAATCCTAAATACTTATACCTAAACCCTAAACCGAATACTCTAAACTGTAAACTCCAAACCTTATAACACAAAACACCGAACGCTAAGCCCTAACCCTAAACCTAAAACTCTAAAACGTAAACCCTAAACTCTAAACCACACTCCCTAAACCCTAAACCCTAAACACCAAGATCTAAACCCTAAATACTTAAAGCTGAACCCTAAACCAAAAACTCTAAACTGTAAACTCTAAACTTTATAACACATAACACACTGAACGCTAAGCCCTAACCCTAAACCTAAAACTTTAAAACGTAAACCCTAAACTCTAAACCCATAACCCTATACCTTAAACTGTAAAACCAAAAACCTTATACAAAAAAATTTAAAACACTAAACCTTAAACCCCAACCCCTTAACACAAAACCCATAACCCAAAACCCAAAAACCTAAACCCTTAACCCTAAACACTAAACCCTAAACCCTAATATCTAAACCATACTCGCAAAAAACTCACCCCTAAATCGTACTCCCCTAACACTAAACCATACTCCCCAAACTCTAAACCCTAAATCCAAAAATCTAATGCTTAAACCTTAAAACTGAAACACTAAACATTAAACCTTAAAACCTTAAATACTAAATATAAAAATCTAAACCATAAACCTTAAACCCTACATTGTAAAACATTAAGCCCTAAACCCTATACCCTAAACCCTAAACCCTAACCTATAAAGCCAAAACCCTAAACCCCAAACCCTCAACTATAAACCCATACACTGAACCCTAAACTATACTCCCAAAAACCTAAACCATAAACCTGAAAGTATAAACCAAGAAACGTAAAACACTAAACCCTAAACCTAAAACCCTAAACTATAAACCCTAAAACATAAACCCCAAACCCTAAGCTCTAAATCTAAACCCTGAATCCAAAGCTATAAACCCTAAACTCTAAACATTAAACCCAAAACTATACTCCCAAAAACCTAATACTAAACCCGAAACATAAAAACCCTACACCCGTTAGCTCAAATCATAAACCCTAAACCAAAGAACCCATAACCAAAAACACTACCCAAAACCATAAACATTAAACCCTAAATCCTAATACCTAAACCTAAACCATACTCCCTAAACCCTAAACCTTAAACACCAAGATCTATATCCTAAATACTTATACGCTAAGCCCTAACCCTAAACCACACTCCCTAAACCCTAAACCCTAAACACCAAGATCTAAACCCTAAATACTTAAAGCTGAACCTTAAACCAAAAACTCTAAACTGTAAACTCTAAACTTTATAACACATAACACTGAACGCTAAGCCCTAACCCTAAACCTAAAACTCTAAAACGTAAACCCTAAACTCTAAACCACACTCCCTAAACCCTAAACCCTAAACACCAAGATCTAAACCCTAAATACTTAAAGCTGAACCCTAAACCAAAAACTCTAAACTGTAAACTCTAAACTTTATAACACATAACACACTGAACGCTAAGCCCTAACCCTAAACCTAAAACTTTAAAACGTAAACCCTAAACTCTAAACCCATAACCCTATACCTTAAACTGTAAAACCAAAAACCTTATACAAAAAAATTTAAAACACTAAACCTTAAACCCCAACCCCTTAACACAAAACCCATAACCCAAAACCCAAAAACCTAAACCCTTAACCCTAAACACTAAACCCTAAACCCTAATATCTAAACCATACTCGCAAAAAACTCACCCCTAAATCGTACTCCCCTAACACTAAACCATACTCCCCAAACTCTAAACCCTAAATCCAAAAATCTAATGCTTAAACCTTAAAACTGAAACACTAAACATTAAACCTTAAAACCTTAAATACTAAATATAAAAATCTAAACCATAAACCTTAAACCCTACATTGTAAAACATTAAGCCCTAAACCCTATACCCTAAACCCTAAACCCTAACCTATAAAGCCAAAACCCTAAACCCCAAACCCTCAACTATAAACCCATACACTGAACCCTAAACTATACTCCCAAAAACCTAAACCATAAACCTGAAAGTATAAACCAAGAAACGTAAAACACTAAACCCTAAACCTAAAACCCTAAACTATAAACCCTAAAACATAAACCCCAAACCCTAAGCTCTAAATCTAAACCCTGAATCCAAAGCTATAAACCCTAAACTCTAAACATTAAACCCAAAACTATACTCCCAAAAACCTAATACTAAACCCGAAACATAAAAACCCTACACCCGTTAGCTCAAATCATAAACCCTAAACCAAAGAACCCATAACCAAAAACACTACCCAAAACCATAAACATTAAACCCTAAATCCTAATACCTAAACCTAAACCATACTCCCTAAACCCTAAACCTTAAACACCAAGATCTATATCCTAAATACTTATACGCTAAGCCCTAACCCTAAACCACACTCCCTAAACCCTAAACCCTAAACACCAAGATCTAAACCCTAAATACTTAAAGCTGAACCTTAAACCAAAAACTCTAAACTGTAAACTCTAAACTTTATAACACATAACACTGAACGCTAAGCCCTAACCCTAAACCTAAAACTCTAAAACGTAAACCCTAAACTCTAAACCACACTCCCTAAACCCTAAACCCTAAACACCAAGATCTAAACCCTAAATACTTAAAGCTGAACCCTAAACCAAAAACTCTAAACTGTAAACTCTAAACTTTATAACACATAACACACTGAACGCTAAGCCCTAACCCTAAACCTAAAACTTTAAAACGTAAACCCTAAACTCTAAACCCATAACCCTATACCTTAAACTGTAAAACCAAAAACCTTATACAAAAAAATTTAAAACACTAAACCTTAAACCCCAACCCCTTAACACAAAACCCATAACCCAAAACCCAAAAACCTAAACCCTTAACCCTAAACACTAAACCCTAAACCCTAATATCTAAACCATACTCGCAAAAAACTCACCCCTAAATCGTACTCCCCTAACACTAAACCATACTCCCCAAACTCTAAACCCTAAATCCAAAAATCTAATGCTTAAACCTTAAAACTGAAACACTAAACGTTAAACCTTAAAACCTTAAATACTAAATATAAAAATCTAAACCATAAACCTTAAACCCTACAATGTAAAACACTAAGCCCTAAACCCTACACCCTAAACCCTAAACCCTCATCTATAAACCCATACACTGAACCCTAAACTATACTCCCAAAAACCTAAACCATAAACCTGAAAGTATACACCAAGAAACGTAAAACACTAAATCCTAAACCTAAAACCCTAAACTATACTCCCAAAACCCAAATACTCTAAATCCTAAATACTTATACCTAAACCCTAAACCGAATACTCTAAACTGTAAACTCCAAACCTTATAACACAAAACACCGAACGCTAAGCCCTAACCCTAAACCACACTCCCTAAAACCTAAACCCTAAACACCAAGATCTAAACCCTAAATACTTAAAGCTGAACCCTAAACCAAAAACTCTAAACTGTAAACTCTAAACTTTATAACACAAAACACTTAACGCTAAAGCCTAACCCTAAACCTAAAACTCTAAAACGTAAACCCTAAACCCTAAACACCAATATCTAAACCCTAAATACTTAAAGCTGAACCCTAAACCAAAAACTCTAAACTGTAAACTCTAAACTTTATAACACAAAACAGTTAACGCTAAAGCCTAACCCTAAACCTAAAACTCTAAAACGTAAACCCTAAACCCTAAACACCAAGATCTAAACCCTAAATACTTAAAGCTGAACCCTAAACTGTAAACTCTAAACTTTATAACACAAAACACTGAACGCTAAGCCCTAACCCTAAACCTAAAACTCTAAAACGTAACCCTAAACTCTAAACCCATAACCCTTATACCTTAAACTGTAAAACCAAAAACCTTATACAAAAAAATTTAAAACACTAAACCTTAAACCCCAACCCCTTAACACAAAACCCATAACCCAAAACCCAAAAACCTAAACCCTTAACCCTAAACACTAAACCCTAAACCCTAATATCTAAACCATACTCGCAAAAAACTCACCCCTAAATCGTACTCCCCTAACACTAAACCATACTCCCAAACTCTAAACACTAAATCCAAAAATCTAATGCTTAAACCTAAAAGCTGAAACACTAAACGTTAAACCTTAAAACCTTAAATACTAAATATAAAAATCTAAACCATAAACCTTAAACCCTACATTGTAAAACACTAAGCCCTAAACCCTACACCCTAAACCCTAAACCCTAACCTATAAAGCCAAAACCCTAAACCTAAAACCCTAAACTATACTCCCAAAAACCTAAACCATAAACCTGAAAGTATAAACCAAGAAACGTAAAACACTAAAGCCTAACCCTAAACCTAAAACTCTAAAACGTAAAGCCTAAACCCTAAACACCAAGATCTAAACCCAAGAAACGTAAAACACTAAATCCTAAACCTAAACCTAAAACACTAAATCCTAAACCTAAAACCCTAAACTATACTCCCAAAAACCTAAACCTAAACCATAAACCTGAAAGTATAAACCAAGAAACGTAAAACACCAAATCCTAAACCTAAAACCCTAAACTATAAACCCTAAAACCTAAACCCCAAACCCCAAAATCAAAAACCCTAACCCTCAACTATAAACCCAAACCCTGAACCATAAACTATACTCCCGAAAACCTAAACCATAAACCTAAAACTCTAAATGAAGAAACGTGAAACACTAATCCCTAAGCCGAAAACCCTAAAACCTAAACCCTAAACCAAAACTCTTAACCTAATCATTAACCCTAAAACATAAAACACTAAACAGAAAACCCTAAACCCTAAACCCTAAATTCTAAAACCGAAAATTGAAAACCCTAGACTGAATCCCAAACCTTGATTCCTAAACGGTACTCCCAAAAATCTAAACCGTAAACCCTAAACTATAAACCTAGAAACGTAAAACACTAAACCCTAAACCTAAAACCCTAAACTATAAACTCTAAAAATTAAACCTCAAACCCTAAGCTTTAAATCTAAACGATGAATCCGACGCTATAATTCCAAAAACCTAAACTATGAACCCAAAAACATAAAACACTAAATCCAAACCCTAAAATCCTAAACTATAAACCCTAAACTCTAAACATTGAACCCAAAACTATACTCCCAAAAACCTAATACTAAACCAGAAGAAAAAAACCCAAAACCCCTAACTGTAATCCTAAACCCGAAACCCTAATATTTAAATATTAAAACCCTAAATTTATACACTAAATCATACTCCCTAAACCCTGAATGCTAAACAATACTCCCCAAACTCTAAACACGAAACCCTTAACTCTAAAACCCTAAAAACTAAACTCTAAACCCAAAACCCAAAACCCTAAGCAAAAATTCAAAAACCCTAAACCCTAATACCTCAACCCTAAATCTTAAACTCTAAACCGTAAACAATACTTCCTAAAACATAAATCCTAATACCCTAAATTCTAAACCCCAAACCCACAAATCTAAACACAAAACCCTAAACCTGTAAACTAAATCATAAACCCTAAAACCTAAAATACTAAACCGTAAACACTAAACGTTAAACCCTAAACTATACTCCCTAAACACTAAACCCTAAACCCTAATACCTAAACCATACTCGCAAAACACTCACCCCTAAATCGTACTCCCCAAACTCTAAACACTAAATCCAAAAATCTAAAGCTTAAACTTTAAAATTGAAACACTAAACGTTAAACCTTAAAACCTTAAATACTAAACATAAAAATCTAAACCATAAACCTTAAGCCTTACATTGTAAAACACTAAGCCCTAAACCCTACACCCTACACCCTAAACCCTAAACTATAAACCCAAAACCCAAAACCCTAAACCCTCAACTATAAACCCGAACCCTGAACCGTAAACTATACTCCCAAAACCCTAAACCATAAACATGAAACTATAAACCAAGAAACATAAAACACTAAACCCTAAACCTAAACCCTAAATTCTAAAAACTAAAACTTAAACCTGAAACCCTGAAACCTAAACCCTAAACCAAAACTTTTAACCTTAATCCTTAACCCCAAAAACATAAAACACTAAACAAAAAAGTCTAAACCATAAACCCTAAGACCTAAAATACTAAACCCTAAACAATAAAATTAAACCATAAACTATACTCCCTTAAACCTAAACTCGAAACCCTAAACCCAAAAACGTAAAAATCTAATCCTGAAACCCTAAAACCTAAACCATAAACCTTAAACCCTAAACCCTAAAGGCTAAACCCTAAACCCTAAAGGCTAAACCCTAAACCCTAAACCTTAAACCCTAAACCCTAAAGGCTAAACCCTAAACCCTAAAGGCTAAACCCTAAACCCTAAATCCTAAACCCTAAACCCTTATCCAAAACCCTAAACACTAAACCTATACCTAAAACTTAAACCCTAAACCCTAATACCTAAACCATACTCCTAAAAACCTAAACCCTAGTTCGTACTCCCCTAACCCTAAGCCATACTCCCCAGACCA
This sequence comes from Cardamine chenopodiifolia, assembly GCA_963922655.1. Classification (NCBI taxonomy): domain Eukaryota; kingdom Viridiplantae; phylum Streptophyta; class Magnoliopsida; order Brassicales; family Brassicaceae; genus Cardamine; species Cardamine chenopodiifolia. The sequence continues at coordinate 6,141,459 of OZ000486.1, read as the reverse complement.
TAAACTATACTCCCTAAAACCTAAACCCGAAACCCTAAACCCTAAAAGGTAAAAAACTAATCCCGAAACCCTAAACCTCAAGTTCCAAACGCCAAACCCAAAACACTTCACACTAATTCCAAACAATTAAAAGCCTAAGACATAAACCATAAACCCTAAACTATAATCCATAAACCCTAAACCCAAAACCCCAACCCTAAATTCAAAATCCTAGACTCTAAACCCAAAGCCCTAAAACATAAATTCTAAACCCTTAACCCTAAACCCTAATCCTTGAAACCTAAACCATCAAGCTTAAACTCTTAAACAAAAAATACAAAACGAAAAAATTGAAAACCCAAAACCTAAACCCTAAATCAAATTCCCTAAACCATACTCCCTAAACCCTAACCCCCACTTCCTAAAACCTAAACCCAAAACACAAAACAATACTCCCAAAACCCTGAACACAAAATCTCAAAACTTAATAGCCTAAGCCTTAAACCCCAATCCCTAAACAATAAACCCTAAACCCCAAAACCTATACCCTAAACCTTAAACTCTAAATCCTAAATCTTAAACCCTGAACCCTAAATCCTAAACCCTAAACCTTAAACCCCAAAACCCAAACCTTAAACCCTAAACCCTAAACCTTAAACCCAAAACTATTAACCCAAAAATGTAAAACAATAAACCCTAAACCTTAAATCCTAAACTCAAAACCCAAAAATGTAGAACACTAAACCCTAACCCCTAAACTCTAAACTCTAAACCCTAAACGCTAAACCCTAAATCCTAAACCCTAAATCCTAAACCCTAAATTATACTCCCAAAAACCTAAACCGTAAACCCTGAACTATAAATCTTAAACCCTAAAATCCTAAACTATAAACCCTAAACTCTAAACATTGAACCCAAAACTATACTCCCAAAAACCTAATACTAAACCCGAAGAAAAAAACCCAAAACCCCTAACTGTAATCCTAAACCCGAAACCCTAATATCTAAATATTAAAACCCTAAATTTATACACTAAATCATACTCCCTAAACCCTAAATGCTAAACAATACTCCCCAAACCCTAAATACGAAACCCTGAACCCGAAACCCTTAACTCTAAAACCCTAAAAACTAAACTCTAAACCCAAAACCCAAAACCCAAAACCCTAAGCAAAAATTCCAAAACCCTAAATCTTAAACTCTAAACCGTAAAGAATACTTCCTAAAACATAATTCCTAATACCCTAAATTCTAAACCCCAAACCCACAAATCTAAACACAAAACCCTAAACCTGTAAACTAAATCATAAACCCTAAAACCTAAAATACTAAACCGTAAACACTAAACGTTAAATCCTAAACTATACTCCCTAAACACTAAACCCTAAACCCTACTACCTAAACCATACTCGCAAAACACTCACCCCTAAATCGTACTCCCCAAACTCTAAACACTAAATCCAAAAATCTAATGCTTAAACTTTAAAATTGAAACACTAAACGTTAAACCTTAAAACCTTAAATACTAAACATAAAAATCTAAACCATAAACCTTAAGCCTTACATTGTAAAACACTAAGCCCTAAACCCTACACCATACACCCTAAACCCTAAACTATAAACCCAAAACCCAAAACCCTAAACCCAAAACCCTAAACCCTCAACTATAAACCCAAACCCTAAACCGTAAACTATACTCCCAAAACCATAAACATGAAACTATAAACCAAGAAACTTAAAACACTAAACCCTAAACCTAAAACCCTAAATTCTAAAAACTAAAACTTAAACCTGAAACCCTGAAACCTAAACCCTAAACCAAAACTTTTAACCTTAATCCTTAACCCGAAAAACATAAAACACTAAACAAAAAAGTCTAAACCATAAACCCTAAGACCTAAAATACTAAACCCTAAACAATAAAATTAAACCATAAACTATACTCCCTTAAACCTAAACTCGAAACCCTAAACCCAAAAACGTAAAAATCTAATCCTGAAACCCTAAAACCTAAACCCTAAACCTTAAACCCTAAACCCTAAAGGCTAAACCCTAAACCCTAAGGGCTAAACCCTAAACCCTAAACCTTAAACCCTAAACCCTAAAGGCTAAACCCTAAACCCTAAAGGCTAAACCCTAAACCCTAAATCGTAAACCCTAAACCCTAATCCAAAACCCTAAACACTAAACCTATACCTAAGACTTAAACCCTAAACCCTAATACCTAAACCATACTCCTAAAAACCTAAACCCTAGTTCGTACTCCCCTAACCCTAAGCCATACTCCCCAGACCATAAACTATACTCCCTAAAACCTAAACCCGAAACCCTAAACCCTAAAAAGTAAAAAACTAATCCTGAAACCCTAAACCTCAAGTTCCAAACGCCAAACCCAAAACACTTCACACTAATTACAAACAATTAAAAGCCTAAGACTTAAACCATAAACCCTAAACTATAGTCCATAAACCCTAAACCCAAAACCCCAACCCTAAATTCAAAACCCTAGACTCTAAACCCAAAGCCCTAAAACATAAATTCTAAACCCTTAACCCTAAACCCTAATCCTTGAAACCTAAACCATCAAGCCTAAACTCTTAAACAAAAAATACAAAACGAAAAAATTGAAAACCCAAATCCTAAACCCTAAATCAAATTCCCTAAACCATACTCCCTAAACCTTAACCCCCACTTCCTAAAACCTAAACCCAAAACACAAAACAATACTCCCAAAACCCTGAACACAAAATCTCAAAACTTAATAGCCTAAGCCTTAAACCCCAATCCCTAAACAATAAACCCTAAACCCCAAAACCTATACCCTAAACCTTAAACTCTAAATCCTAAATCTTAAACCCTGAACCCTAAATCCTAAACCCTAAGCCTTAAACCCCAAAACCCAAACCTCAAACCCTAAACCCTAAACCTTAAACCCAAAACTATTAACCCAAAAATGTAAAACAATAAACCCTAAACCTTAAATCCTAAACTCAAAACCCAAAAATGTAGAACACTAAACCCTAAACCCTAAACTCTAAACTCTAAACCCTAAACACTAAACCCTAAATCCTAAACCCTAAATTATACACCCAAAAACCTAAACCGTAAACCCTGAACTATAAATCTTAAACCCTAAAATCCTAAACTATAAACCCTAAACTCTAAACATTGAACCCAAAACTATACTCCCAAAAACCTAATACTAAACCCAAAGAAAAAAACCTAAAACCCCTAACTGTAATCCTAAACCCTAAACCCTAAATGCTAAACAATACTCCCCAAACCCTAAATACAAAACCCTGAACCCGAAACCCTTAACTCTAAAACCCTAAAAACTAAACTCTAAACCCAAAACCCTAAGCAAAAATTCCAAAACCCTAAATCTTAAACTCTAAACCGTAAACAATACTTCCTAAAACATAAATCCTAATACCCTAAATTCTAAACCCCAAACCCACAAATCTAAACACAAAACCCTAAACCTGTAACCTAAATCATAAATCCTAAAACCTAAAATACTAAACCGTAAACTGTAAAATCAAAAACCATCTACAAAAAAATTTTAAACACTAAACCCTAAAACCTAAAATACTAAACCGTAAACACTAAAAGTTAAACCTTCAACTATAATCCCTAAACACTATACCCTAAACCCTAATACCTAAACCATACTCGCAAAACACTCACCCCTAAATCGTACTCCCCAAACTCTAAACAATAAATCCAAAAATCTAATGCTTAAACTTTAAAATTGAAACACTAAACGTTAAACCTTAAAACCTTAAATACTAAACATAAAAATCTAAACCATAAACCTTAAGCCTTACATTGTAAAACACTAAGCCCTAAACCCTACACCCTACACCCTAAACCCTAAACTATAAACCCATAACCTTAAACCCTAAACTCTCAACTATAAACCCGAACCCTGAACCGTAAACTATACTCCCAAAAACCTAAACCATAAACATGAAACTATAAACCAAGAAACTTAAAACACTAAACCCTAAACCTAAAACCCTAAATTCTAAAAACTAAAACTGAAACCTGAAACCCTGAAACCTAAACCCTAAACCAAAACTTTTAACCTTAATCCTTAACCCGAAAAACATAAAACACTAAACAAAAAAGTCTAAACCATAAACCCTAAGACCTAAAATACTAAACCCTAAACAATAAAATTAAACCATAAACTATACTCCCTTAAACCTAAACTCGAAACCCTAAACCCAAAAACGTAAAAATCTAATCCTGAAACCCTCGAACCTAAACCCTAAACCTTAATCCCTAAACCCTAAACCCTAAAGGCTAAACCCTAAACCCTAAATCGTAAACCCTAAACCCTAATCCAAAACCCTAAACACTAAACCTATACCTAAAACTTAAACCCTAAACCCTAATACCTAAACCATACTCCTAAAAACCTAAACCCTAGTTCGTACTCCCCTAACCCTAAGCCATACTCCCCAGACCATAAACTATACTCCCTAAAACCTAAACCCGAAACCCTAAACCCTAAAAGGTAAAAAACTAATCCTGAAACCTTAAACCTCAAGTTCCAAACGCCAAACCCAAAACACTTCACACTAATTCCAAACAATTAAAAGCCTAAGACTTAAACTATAAACCCTAAACTATAATCTAAAAACCCTAAACCCAAAACCTAAACCGTAAACCCTGAACTATGAACCCAGAAACGTAAAACACTAAACCCTAAGCCTAAAACCCTCAATTCTAAACCGTAAACCCAAAACCCTAATTCCATAAACCTAAAATCTAAACTTTAAACTATAAATCTTAAACCCTAAACCCCAAGCCCAAACCCAAAATCCTAAACCTTAAACCTTAAACCCAAACCCCAAACTCTAAACCCTAAACCCAAAAACGTAAAATAATAAACCCTAAAATCTAAACCCTAAACTATAAACCCAAAACCCTAAACCTTAAACCCTAAACTCTAAACCCAAACCCTGAACCCTAAACTATACTCCCAGAAACCTAAACCATCAACCTGAAACAATAAACCAAGAAATGTAAAACAACAAACCCTAAACCTAAAACCCTAAACTCTAAACACTAAACCCTAAAACCTAAACCATAAACTGAAGCTCTTAACCCTAATCTTTAACCTAAAAAACATAAAATACTAAACACAAAACCCTAAATCTTAAACTCTAAACCGTAAATAATACTTCCAAAAACATAAATCCTAATACCCTAAATTCTAAACCCCAAACCCACAAATCTAAACACAAAACCCTATACCTGTAAACTAAATCATAACCCTAAAACCTAAAATACTAAACCATAAACAATAAACGTTAAACCCCAAACTATACTCTCTAAACACTAAACCCTAAACCGTAAACCCAAAAACGTAAAAATCTAATCCTGAAACCCTAAAACCTAAACCCTAAACCTTAAACCCTAAACCCTAAAGGCTAAACCCTAAACCCTAAAGGCTAAACCCTAAACCCTAAACCTTAAACCCTAAACCCTAAAGGCTAAACCCTAAACCCTAAAGGCTAAACCCTAAACCCTAAATCCTAAACCCTAAACCCTAATCCAAAACCCTAAACACTAAACCTATACCTAAAACTTAAACCCTAAACCCTAATACCTAAACCATACTCCTAAAAACCTAAACCCTAGTTCGTACTCCCCTAACCCTAAGCCATACTCCCCAGACCATAAACTATACTCCCTAAAACCTAAACCCGATACCCTAAACCTCAAGTTCCAAACGCCAAACCCAAAACACTTCACACTAATTCCAAACAATTAAAAGCCTAAGACTTAAACTATAAACCCTAAACTATAATCTAAAAACCCTAAACCCAAAACCCCAACCAAAAATTCAAAACCCTAGACTCTAAACCCAAAGCCCTAAAACATAAATTCTAAACCCTTAACCCTAAACCCTAATCCTTGAAACCTAAACCATCAACCCTAAACTCTTAAACAAAAAATACAAAACGAAAAAATTGAAAACCCAAATCCTAAATCCTAAATCAAATTCCCCAAACCATACTCCCTAAACCTTAACCCCCACTTCCTAAAACCTAAACCCAAAACACAAAACAATACTCCCAAAACCCTGAACACAAAATCTCAAAACTTAATAGCCTAAGCCTGAAACCCCAATCCCTAAACAATAAACCCTAAACCCCAAAACCTATACCCTAAACCTTAAACTCTAAATCCTAAATCCTAAACCCTGAACCCGAAATCTTAAACCCTAAACCTTAAACCCCAAAACCCAAACCTCAAACCCTAAACCCTAAACCTTAAACCCAAAACTATTAACCCAAAAATGTAAACACAATAAACCCTAAACCTTAAATCCTAAACTCAAAACCCAAAAATGTAGAACACTAAACCCTAAACCCTAAACTCTAAACTCTAAACCCTAAATGCTAAACCCTAAATCCTAAACCCTAAATTATACTCCCAAAAACCTAAACCGTAAACCCTGAACTATGAACCCAGAAATGTAAAACACTAAACCCTAAGCCTAAAACCCTCAACTCTAAACCGTAAACCCAAAACCCTAAATCCCAAAACCTAAAATCTAAACTTTAAACTATAAATCTTAAACCCTAAACCCCAACCCCAAACCCTAAATCCTAAACCTTAAACCTTAAACCCCAACCCCAAACCCTAAACCCTAAACCCAAAAACGTAAAACAATAAACCCTAAAATCTAAACCCTAAACTATAAACCCAAAACCCTAAACCTTAAACCCTAAACTCTAAACCCAAACCCTGAACACTAAACTATACTCCCAGAAACCTAAACCATCAACCTGAAACAATAAACCAAGAAATGTAAAACACCAAACTCTAAACCTAAAACCCTAAACTCTAAACACTAAACCCTAAAACCTAAACCATAAACTGAAGCTCTTAACCCTAATCTTTAACCCCAAAAACATAAAATACTAAACACAAAACCCTAAACCCTAAACCCTAAATTCTGAAACCCTAAACCAAAAACCCTAAACTTTAATCCCAAACCCTGATTCCTAAACGATACTCCCAAAAATTTAAACCGTAAACCCTAAACTATAAACCTAGACACATACAACGCTAAACCCTAAACCTAAAACCCTAAACTATAAACCCTAAAACTTAAACCCATAACCCTAAAACTTAAACCCATAACCCTAAACTCTAAACCTAAACCCTGAATCCGAAGCTATATTCCTAAAAACCTAAACCGTAAAACCTAAGCTATAAACCTAGAAACGTAAAACACTAAATCCTAAACCTACAATCCTAAAATATAAACCCTAAACCTTAAACCCTAAAACCTAAACTCTAAACATTGAACCCAAAACTATACTCTGAAAAACCTAATACGTAAACCCTTAACCAAAAAAGTAAAATACTAAACCCGAAACATAAAATCCCTAAACCGGTTTGCTCAAATCATAAATCCTAAACCAAAAATCTATAACCAAAAATACTAAACCCAAAACCATAAACATTAAACCCTAAACCCAAATACCTACACCATGCTCCTAGAAAACCTAAACCCTAAATTGTGCTCCCCTAAACCCTAATCCAAAAATCCATAATCAAAAACAATAAACCCAAAACCATAAATATTAAACCCTAAACCCTAATACCTAAACCATGCTCCTAGAAAACCTGAACCCTAAACTGTGCTCCCCTAACCCTAAACCATACTCTCCTAACCCTAAACAAAACTCCCTAAACCCTAAACGTTAAACCCTAAAATCGAAACCCTAAACCCGAAACTGTAAAGTGTAAAGCATAAAACCTACACCAAAAACCCATCACCCAAAACCCTCAACCCTATACCGTACTCCCCAAACCCTAAACCATACTCGCTAAACCCTAAACCCCAAACACCAAGATCTAATCCCTAAATACTTAAACCTAAACCCTAAACCGAAAACTCTAAACTATAAACCTTATAACATAAATCACTGAATGCTAAGCCCTAACTCTAAACCTTAAACTCTAAACCCTAAACCCTAAACTCTAAACCCTAAACCATAAACCTTAAACTGTAAAAACCAAAAACCTTAAACAAAAAAATGTAAAACACTAAACCCGAAACCTTAAACACTAAAAAATAAACTCTATCCCAAAACTCTAAACCCTAAACCCTAATACCTAAACCATGCTCCTAGAAAACCTAAACACTAAATTGTGCTCCCCTAAACCTTCAACCAAAAATCCATAACCAAAAAGAACTAAACCCAAAACCATAAACATTAAACCCTAAACCCAAATACCTACACCATGCTCCTAGAAAACCTAAACCCTAAATTGTGCTCCCCTAAACCCTAATCCAAAAATCCATAATCAAAAACAATAAACCCAAAACCATAAATATTAAACCCTAAACCCTAAAACCTAAACCATGCTCCTAGAAAACCTGAACCCTAAACCATGCTCCTAGAAAACCTGAACCCTAAACTGTGCTCCCCTAACCCTAAACCATACTCTCCTAACCCTAAACAAAACTCCCTAAACCCTAAACGTTAAACCCTAAAATCGAAACCCTAAACCCGAAACTGTAAAGTGTAAAGTATAAAACCTACACCAAAAACCCATCACCCAAAACCCTCAACCCTATACCGTACTCCCCAAACCCTAAACCATACTCGCTAAACCCTAAACCCCAAACACCAAGATCTAATCCCTAAATACTTAAACCTAAACCCTAAACCGAAAACTCTAAACAATAAACCTTATAACATAAATCACTGAATGCTAAGCCCTAACTCTAAACCTTAAACTCTAAACCCTAAACCCTAAACTCTAAACCCTAAACCATAAACCTTAAACTGTAAAACCAAAAACCTTAAACAAAAAAATGTAAAACACTAAACCCGAAACCTTAAACGCTAAAAAATAAACTCTATCCCAAAACTCTAAACCCTAAACCCTAATACCTAAACCATGCTCCTAGAAAACCTAAACACTAAATTGTGCTCCCCTAAACCTTCAACCAAAAATCCATAACCAAAAAGAACTAAACCCAAAACCATAAACATTAAACCCTAAACCCAAATACCTACACCATGCTCCTAGAAAACCTAAACCCTAAATTGTGCTCCCCTAAACCCTAATCCAAAAATCCATAATCAAAAACAATAAACCCAAAACCATAAATATTAAACCCTAAACCCTAAAACCTAAACCATGCTCCTAGAAAACCTGAACCCTAAACCATGCTCCTAGAAAACCTGAACCCTAAACTGTGCTCCCCTAACCCTAAACCATACTCTCCTAACCCTAAACAAAACTCCCTAAACCCTAAACGTTAAACCCTAAAATCGAAACCCTAAACCCGAAACTGTAAAGTGTAAAGCATAAAACCTACACCAAAAACCCATCACCCAAAACCCTCAACCTTATACCGTACTCCCCAAACCCTAAACCATACTCGCTAAACCCTAAACCCCAAACACCAAGATCTAATCCCTAAATACTTAAACCTAAACCCTAAACCGAAAACTCTAAACTATAAACCTTATAACATAAATCACTGAATGCTAAGCCCTAACTCTAAACCTTAAACTCTAAACCCTAAACCCTAAACTCTAAACCCTAAACCATAAACCTTAAACTGTAAAACCAAAAACCTTAAACAAAAAAATGTAAAACACTAAACCCGAAACCTTAAACGCTAAAAAATAAACTCTATCCCAAAACTCTAAACCCTAAACCCTAATACCTAAACCATGCTCCTAGAAAACCTAAACACTAAATTGTGCTCCCCTAAACCTTCAACCAAAAATCCATAACCAAAAAGAACTAAACCAAAAACCATAAATATTAAACCCTAAACCCTAATACCTAATCCATGCTCCTAGAAAACCTAAACCCTAAATTGTGCTCCCCTAACCCAAAACCATACTCCCCTAACCTTAAACCATACTCCCCAAACCCTAAACATTAAACACTAAAATCAAAACCCCAAACCCAAAACCGTAAAGCCTAAAGTATAAAACCTACACCGTACTCTCCAAACCCTAAACCATACTCCCTAAACCCTAAACCCCAAACACCAAGATCTAAACCCTAAATACTTAAACATAAATCCTAAACCCAAAAACTCTAAATTGTAAACCATAAACCTTATAACATAAATCACTGAACGCTAAGACTTAACCCTAAACCTTAAACTCTAAACCCTAAACCCTAAACTCTAAACCCAAAACCCTAAACCTTAAACTGTAAAACCAAAAACCTTAAACAAAAAAATGTAAAACACTAAACCCGAAACCTTAAACGCTAAAACATAAAATCTATCCCAAAACTCTAAACCCTAAACCCTAAAACTTAAACCCTAAACCCTAAACCCTAAACCCTAAATCCTAAACCTTAAACACTAAACCTAAACCTAAACCTTAAACCCTAAACCCTAATACCTTAACCATATTCCTAAAAACCTCAACCCTAACCCGTACTCCCCTAACCCTAAGCCATACTACCCAGACCAAAAACCCTAACCCCCAAAGTCTAAATCATAAACCATAAACCCTAAAGCCTAAAGCATAAATCTTAAACCAAAATCCATCACCTAAAACCCTAAACCCTAAACTGTAAACCATACTCCCTTAGCCGTAAACCATAAACCCCGAAATCTAAACCCTAAAACTATAAATTGTAAACCTTATAACATAAAAAATGAACCCCAAAACCTAAAACATAAACCTTAAACAATAAAATATAAACCCTAAACCATAAACCCTAAACAATAAACTCTATACCGTAAACCTAAAAACGGAAAATTCTGAACCGTAAACCGTAAACCCTAAAATCTAAACCCACAACCCTACTCATTAAACCCTAAAACAAAAAACACGTAAAACACCTAACCCACAAATCCTAAACCCTAATCCCCCATATCCCTAAACCCTAAACCCTAAACCCTAAACAATACTCCCTAAAACATAAATCCTAATACCCTAAATTCTAAACCCCAAACCCACAAATCTAAACCCAAATCCCTAAGCAAAAATTCCAAAACCCTAAACCCTAAACAGTACTTCCTAAAACATAAAATCCTAATACCCTAAATTCTAAACCCCAAACCCACAAATCTAAACACAAAACCCTAAACCTATAACCTAACCCATAAACCCTAAAACCTAAAATACTAAACCGTAAACACTAAACGTTAAAACCTAAACTATACTCCCTAAAAATTAAACCCCAAACCAAAAACCCTAAAACGTAAAACACTTAACCCTAAACCCCAACCCTTAAACAAAAAACCCATAACCCAAAACCAAAAAACCTAAAAACTTAACCCTAAACACTAAACCCTACACCCTATTACCTAAACCATACATGCAAAAAACTAACCCCTAAGTCGTACTCCCCTAACCCTAAACCATACTCCCCAAACTCTAAACCCTAAATCCAAAAATCTAATGCTTAAACCTTAAAACTGAAACGTTAAACGTTACACCTTAAAACCTTAAACACTAAACATAAAAATCGAAACCATAAACCCTTAACCATACATTGTAACACACTGAGCCCTAAACCCTAAACCATCAACCTTAAACTCTAAACTATAAACCCTAAACCCAAAAATTTTGAACTTAAATCTTAAAACCAAAAACGTACAAGACTAAACCCTAAACAATAAACCTAAAACCTAAACCATAAACCGTAAGACCTAAAATACCAAAGCCTAAACAATAAAGTTAAACCATAAACTATACTCCCTTAAACCTAAACCATAAAACCCTAAACCTTAAAAGGTAAAAAACTAATCCTGAAACCCTAAACCTCAAGTTCCAAACGCTAAACCCTAAACCCCAGATCCTAAACACTAATTCCCAACAATTAAAAGCCTCAGACTTAAACCATAAACCCTAAACTATAATCCATAAACCCTAAACTCAAAACCTCAACCCTAAATTCAAACCCACAACCTTAAACATTAAACCCTAAAACAAAAAACATTAAACCAAAAAAACGTAAAACACCTAACCCACAAATCCTACACCCTAAACTCCCATATCCCTAAACCCTAAACCCTAAACCCTAAACAATACTTCCTAAAACATAAATCCTAATACCCTAAATTCTAAACCCCAAACCCACAAATCTAAACATGAAACCCTACACCTATAACCTAAACCATAAATCCTAAAACCTGAATTACTAAACCGTAAACACTAAACGTTAAACCCTAAACTATACTCCCTAAAACTTAAACCCCACACCAAAAACCCGAAAAAGTAAAACACTAAACCCTAAACCCCAACCCCTTAACATAAAACCCATAACCCAAAACCCTAAAACCTAAACCCTTAACCCTAAACACTAAACCCTTAACCCTAAACACTAAACCCTAAACCCTAATACCTAAACCATACTCGCAAAAAAACTCACCCCTAAATCGTACTCCCCTAACCCTAAACTATACTCCCCAAACTCCAAACCCTAAATCCAAAAATCTATTGCTTAAACCTTAAAACTGAAACATTAAACGTTAAACCTTAAAACCTTAAATACTAAACATAAAAATCTAAACCATAAACCTTAAACCATACATTGTAACACACTGAGCCCTAAACCCTAAACCCTAAACCCTAAACCTTAAACTTTAAACATAAATCTTAAAACCAAAAACGTACAAGCCTAAACCCTAAACAATAAACCTAAAACCTAAACCATAAACCCTAAGACCTAAAATACCAAACCCTAAACAATAAAGTTAAACCATAAACTATACTCCCTCAAACCTAAACCCGAAACCCTAAACCCTAAAAGGTAAAAAACTAATCCTGAAACCCTAAACCTCAAGTTCCAAACGCTAAACACTAAACCATAAACCCCAAATCCTAAACACTTCCCACTAATTCCAAACAATTAAAAGCCTAAGACCTAAACCATAAACCCTAAACTATAATCCATAAACCCTAAACCCAAAACCCCAACCCTAAATTCAAAACCCAAGACTTTAACTCAAAGCCCTAAAACCTAAATTCTAAACCCTTAACCCTAAACCCTAATCCGTGAAACCTAAACCCCCAACCCTAAACTCTTAAACAAAAAATACAAAACGGAAAAATCGAAAACCCAAATCCTAAACCCTAAACCAAATTCCCTAGACCATACTCCCTAAACCTTAACCTCACTTCCTAAAACCTAAACCCAAAACGCAAAACAATAATCCCGAAACCCTGAACACGAAACCCTGAACATGAAACCCTAAACCTGAACCCTTAACTCCCCTAAACCCGAAATACTAAACCCTAAAACTTAAACAGTAAACCATAAACCCTAAACCGTAAAACATAAACTTTATTTTTAGGTTTAGTGTTTAGGGTTTAGTGTTTTAAGTTCTTGGCTTTACGATTTAGGGTTTAGAGTTTTGGGATTAGGGTTTACGGTTTAGATTTAAGGTTTAGGGTTTAGGGTTTAGGGCTAACTATTTTACATTGTAAGGTTTAAGGTTTATGGTTTAAGAATTAGATTTAGTATTTAAGGTTTAGTGTTTAGGTTTAAGAATTTAAGGTTTAGTATTTAAGAATTAGATTTAGTATTTAAGGTTTACGGTTTAGATTTAAGGTTTATGGTTTAGTATGTAAGGTTTAGTGTTTAGGTTTAATGTTTAAGGTTTAAGAATTAGATTTTTGGATTTAGGGTTTAGGGTTTGGGGAGTATTGTCTAGGGTTAGGGGAGTTTAATATAGGGGTTAGGTATTAGGGTTTAGGGTTTAGTGTTTAGGGTTAAGGGTTTACTGTTTTGTGTTTTGGGTTATGGGTTTTGTGTTTAGGGTTAATGATTTAGGCTTTAGGGTTTAAGGTTTAGGGTTTAGAGTTTAGAGTTTTAGGTTTAAGGTTTAGTATCTTAAGTTTTTGGGTTTATAGTTAAGGCTTTACAGTTTAGGTTTCTGGGAGTATAGTTTATTGTTCAATGTTTAGAGTTTAAGATTTAGGGTTTAGGGTAGATTTTAGGGTTTTAGGTTTAGGGTTTAGAGTTTTACGTTTCTGGGTTATAGTTTAGGGTTTACGGTTTAGGTTTTTGGGAGTATAGCTTAGGGTTTAGGTTTTAGGGTTTAGGGTTTAGAGTTTAGGGTTTGGGTTAAGGGTTTAGTTTTTTTATGTTTTAGGTTTAGTGTTTAGGATTTAGGGTTTAGGTTTTCTGGAGAATTGTTTAGGATTTAGAGTTTTGGGTTTAGGGTTTGAGGTTTGGGGTTTAAGGTTTAGGGTTTTGGGTTTATGGTTTAGGGATTAGGGTTTAAGGCTTAAGCTTTAAGTTTTGTTATTTAGTTTTAAGGGTTTAGGATGTGGGGATTTGGGTTTAAACTTTAGTTTCTAGGGTTTGGGTCTTATGGTTCAGAGTTTAGAGTTTAGTGGTATACCTTTTAAGGTGTATGGTAAAACGTTTTGGGTTTAAGTTTTACTGATTATGATTTAGGGTTTATGGTTTAGTGTTTAGGATTTTGTATTTTATGTTATCGGGTTTAATGTTTAGGGTTTATGTTTTGGGTTTGGGGTTTAGAGGTGAGGGTATTAGGGTTTAGGGTTGGGGAGTATAGTTTAGAGTTTAGGGTTTAAGTTTAGGAGAGTATGGGTTACGGTTTACAGTTTAGTTTTTATAGTTTAGGGTTTAAGTTTTAGGGTTTAGGATTTCGGTTTTAGGGTTTTAGAGTTAAGGGTTTCAGGTTCAGGGTTTCGTGTTCAGGGTTTGGGGAGTATTGTTTAGCATTTCAGGTTTAGGTTTTAGGGAGTGGATGTTAAGATTTAGGGAGTATGGTTTAGGATATATGGTTTAGGGTTTGGGATTTGGGGTTTCAATTTTTCTATTTTGTGTTTTTTGTTTTAGAGTTTAGGGTTTGGGGTTTAAGTTTTAAGAATTAGGGTTTAGGGTTTAGGGTTTTGGGTTTAGGGATTAGGGTTTGAGTCTTAGGCTTTTAAGGGTTGGAAATTAGTTTGAAGGGCTTAGGATTTAGGGTTTAGGGTTAGTGTTTAGGGCTTGGGGTTTAGGGTTTAGTGTTTTACGTTTTAGGGTTTATGGTTTAGGGTTTTGGTTTTAGGGAGTATAGTTTAGGGTTTAACGTTTAGTGTTTAGGGTTTAGTATTTTAGGTTGTAAGGTGTATGGTTTAGGTTTTTAAATTTGGGGTTTGGGGTTTAGGGTTTAGGGTCTTAGGATTTATATTTTAGGGAGTATTGTTTAGGTTTTAGGGCTATGGTTTAGAGTTTAGGTTTTAGGGTTTAGGGTTTTGCGATTAGGGTTTAGGGTTTAGATTTTTGGTTATAAAGTTCAGAATTTCGGGTTTTGAAGTTGGAGTTTGGGATTTTAGGTTTAGGGTTTGAGGGTTTAGGGAGTATGGTTTGACGCTTTTGATTTAGGGATTAGGGTTTAAGGCTTGGCTTTTGAAGGTTTAGGATGTGGTGTTTGGGGTTTAGGGTTTAGGGTTTATTGTTTTGGGTTTGGGATTTAGGGTTTAGGTTTTAGGGAGTATGGTTTAGGGTTTAGTATTTTAGGGTTTAAATTTTAAGGTTTAGGTTTAAGATTTAGGCGTTTAGGGTATAGAGTTTAGGGTAATAGGGTTTATGGTCTGGGGAGTATGGTTTAGGGTAATAGGGTTTATGGTTTAGAGTTTGGGATTTTTGTTTTTTTTGTTTAGTGTTTTAGGTTTTAGAGTTGAGGGTATGGGGTTTAGCATTTAGAATTTTGGATATAGGGTTTTGAGTTTTGAGTTTTGAAATTGGGGTTTGGGGTTTTAGGTTTGGGGGTTTAGGGTTTAGGGGGTATGTTTTAGAGTTTATTCTTTAGGGATTAGGGTTTAAGGCTTAGGCTTTTAAGGTTTGGTATTTATTGTTAAGTGTTTATGATGAGGGGTTCGGGTTTAGGGTTTAATGTTTAGTGTTTGGGGTTTAAGGTTTAGGATTTAGGGTTTAGGTTTTAGGGAGTAAGATGTAGCGTTTTAGGGTTTTAGGGTTTAGGGTTTAGGGAGTATGGTTTATAGGTTTATGGTTTAGGGATTAGGGTTTAAGGCTTAGTCTTTTATTGTTTGAGATTTATTGTTAAAGGTATAGGATGTGGGGTTTGGGGTTTAAGGTTTAGTGTTTACGGTTTGAGGTTTAGTGATGCGATCTCTGCCACACCTCAATGAGAAGATGGATTCTCGAAGGTAAGTTGAAGAAATCTCTCCCGCAAAACATTACTTAGAGGTTGAGAAAGGGGGATAATCCTTAGCAGTGATTCGATGAAGAAATAAGGTAAGGTGATGGATTGATAGACGCCACAAAGTGATGTGGAATAGACCTTTTATAAGTCGAGTGATCCTTCAGATTTACACCAAGAGGATCGATTGTGATGGATATACGCACCAAGACATTGATTCAACTTTAGAAAGAATTTTGATAAAAAGATGGAATGAGTTTCTTCTCCACACTTACGCAAAATATAAAAAAAGAGAAGGAGATATGTTTTGAGACTAACACACCTAGTCTCGAGAACTATTAAACACAACTCAGAAATAACAACATTAAAACACAAGTTTGTATAAGTTTGAACATAAGAAAATGGTTCCTCTTACTGCGTGAGAGAGAAGAGATAAATGGACATTTGGTCTTGTGAGAAGAAGGATGAGGCTTGGGCTTCTTTAAGCTAACAATTAGCAATGGTGGAATAGATCTTTTGCCTCATTAAAATAATTGTAAAAAACCCATTGGGACACTACTCGAAAAGGGAAAAAGAGTACAAATAATACACTCTTTCCATTGTTAACTTACTTGGCTTGAATCAAAACCAAAGTGTTTCGACAAGCCTTGACGTTTTGATCTTGTTGGATCCATAAGTTGTGAAGTAGTCCTCCGATTGTTTCTTTGAAGTACTTGGTCTTTCAACAGGTCATGGACTAGTTGGCAATGCTAGATTCTCCTCAGTTTCACGCCTTCCCTTTGATCCATTAAGCTCTGGTTCAAGCTGCTCCTCGGGTTCAAGCTGCTCCTTGGGTTCAAGCTGCTCTTTATGATCATATCATTTAGGGTATTAGGGTCTAAGGTTTGGTGTTTTACGTTTTAGGGTTTAGGGTTTGGGTTTTAGGTTTAAGGTAGATGGTTTAGGTTTTAAGGTTTAGTGTTTAGGGTTTAGTATTTTAGGTTTTAGGGTTTAAGGTTTAAGGTTTAGGGTTTAGAGTTTAGATTTTGGGGTTTGGGGTTAGAGTTTAGGGTATTTTGGTTGAGGGTTTGGAGAGTATGGTTTAGCGTTTAGGGTTTAGGGTTTAGGATTTAGGTTTTAGGAAGTATGGTTTAGGGGTTAGGGTTTAGGTTTTAGGTTTAGGATTTAGGATTTGGGTTTTAGGGTTTGGATATTAGGTTTAAGGAATTTATGTTTAGTGTATATTGTTTAGGGTTTACGATTTAGGGTTTCTGTTTTTTGTTTAATGGTTTAGGTTTTAGAGTTTAAGGTTTAGGGTTTAGGGTTTAGGGTGTTTAGTTTCAGTTTTTGAATTTAGGGTTTGGGGTTTTGGGTTTTAGGGTTTGGGGTTTTGGGTTTAAGGGTTTAGGGTTTAGGGATTAGGGAGTATGGTTTTGGGTATATGTTTTAGGGATTAGGGTTTAAGAATTAGGCTTTTATGGTTTGGGATTTAGTGTTTACTGTTTAGGGTTCGGGGTTTAGAAAACTTAACCATGAATAATAGAAGTAGTAGTAGAAAGATGAACAAGAAAATATAACATGAAGCAGATGGTACATATAATAGCTTTAGCTGCAGGGTAAGCCAAGGCACGAAATACTAGACAAACAATAAACAACATTGACAGAAAAAAAAAATAGAGATAAGTGGAAACAACACGGCAGATATTAGCTAGTGGTAGCTATATCAGCAAAGGTTCTTGATGATGAAGGAGAACAAACCTCCCCAGCAGCACAGCGAACATATAGGTAGTGGGGAATATCGTCGAACGGGAAGTACTGAGAGTCATCATACAGCCCTGACCTTGGAGTACCCATCTTCACTATTTGAGAAACGATCATATCTACAATACCAACAGCATCCTCCCAAGTATCAACAATTTTCCATAGATCAATGAGAGATCCCATACCACGTTCATAATCACCTACACAAATCCAAAAATACCAATGACGAAGGTAGCTTAGGTGGAGTCTTGGCCAGCTGATGCAAGCATGGCAAAATCTTCTCCAAAGATCCTTCTTGGTAAAGCATACGGAGACCCTCAAGCTGTAGAGCTTCAACGTTTCCACTGGCTAGGCAAGCACAAAAACAGAGACAATAAGAGGTGTTTTTGTTTGCCATTTTACTGTTAAGAATGAACTCTGTGAGATTACTCACAGATACAACCTTAGGAAAGAAAACAACATCCTTTGTCATTTTTGAGCCAATGATGACGACGAACAATGTCAATAAGTAACTCTGGGGGAAGAGAAGGCATTGTAGAGAAGTTTCAAATTTTGGAAAAGAAGGGGGTTATGGAGAAAGGCTCTTTTCTTGTAGAACCTAACCTTTTTTGGACGGTTTCAAATTGCAAGTAGGGGTTGGTTGGGAAAAGGTAGTCACTATAAGGTGTGTGAAGGAAAGTTACCTCTCCTACAAGATAAGTGAAACCAAAAAAAAAGTATTTTAAAGATTTTTTCTAAGACCGAATTATATATAATGGACTATCAATTCCATCACATCAATCAATCGGTTCTCCACAAAACCTCCATGCATGTGATAGGGTAGTAAACGAGGGCACGATTGTCCACAAATTTATTTGCATGTGATAGTGGAGGAAACAAGGCCACAATAGGAGAGAATGTTTATAAATATTTTGCAATATTTATAAAAGGGAAATTCAGTTTGACATATAGTTACAATGTAAAACTCGGAGTAACAAGACAGTGGAATCGAAACTAACAAGGCAGTAAATTATCTAGTTAGAGATAAACCTATATAAAGAGATAGTGGGTGAGGAGGAACAAATGGGTGATGTACTTGTAGACATACTCAGAGATCTTGTGAGGAGAGTGGAAAAATCATGACTCAGAGCGCTTGGTGCGGTCATAGCTAGTGGGAAAGATGGGAAGAACGCTACTTACGACCCAATAGACTTTTGGTAGATGTTGACATTGACGAGTTTATTTTCATCACGTCCCTTGCCAACGAAGGTTCTATCTTTAAAATTCCCAAAAATTCCCAAAATCTCCAAAACTCCGTCAAACCTTCCGTTTTAAGTCTCAAATTTAACCAAACTCAATTCCAATGGATCCAAACCAATCAAATATGCAAATTTCTATGTTTTTGTTGATTTATGATTTGAAATGTATGTTTAGGGAATTAGCATGTAGATTTAGGGTTTATGAAAGAGGATTTAGATTTTAGATTGAAGATTTAGCGGCTTCTGTTCCGACCCAGATGAGCATAGAAGACTTCGTTTCTCAACGTGTTTTTAAGGTTTTTATTTAATTTATTTATTATTTAATAATTTAAATTAATTTTGTTTTATAGGTTCCATATATGGCATAATGGGATAGCCAAGTCTCTTTCATGCCATTGCCTGAGCGTGATCTTTGGTTTTGCCAATTTGCGGTATGTTTTACTTTATTTTTTAGCATTATAATTTTAAATTTTCATATTTATGATAATAGATTTTATGAAATTTTTATATTTTAACCAATTCTTGCAGCAAGATTTCACTTGGGATAGAGACCTTACGTCTCGGGTTAGACGTGAGTTTGATGTTAAGGCATCGAAAGTATACTCAAGGAAACTAAACGAGTGGAAGGACAAGTGCAACCGGAATAACATTCTGAGGGAGCTGTTAGGAAATCCAGACCTCTGGAACGAGTTGGTTGAGTATTGGAGGATGGATGAAACCCAAGCAACATCGGCTACTCAATCAACCAACCAGAAGTGACCGGAAGGGCAAAGGAATTGCCACTCACAATTTAGGAGCAACGAGCAAGGCTTCCCGGGAACAACAATGGATAAATGTTTTTAAATTTTAATAAAATATTTCAATTCCGTCAAGAAGGTGTTCGTCCATCCCATCTTGCTTTTCTACAAGATGCGCACACGAACAGCAAGACGGAACAAATCCAAGATCTGGTTGCTCGGGAGATCATGGAGAGCGTGACAAGATTAGGAGAGTTTCTGCAATCCCAGCTGATTGTTGACAAAACTCCTCTTTGCATCGAAGTTCCCGTTGAGAAACTCAACAAATTTATCTAAGAAGTAAGTTAAATTTATTTATTTTTTCTTTATTTTTCCCTTAATTAATTATTTTCTAATGATTTAGTATATTTTGTTTCATAGGTCACTCCAAACTCCAAAGTCCAAAGTCCAAAGTCCGTATTTTTGGACTTCCAGAAGAGTACTCCTCGCCATTTTTGACAACTTTGATGTTCTACGGAGATCATCAGTTTAGAGCGCAACTCGAAGAAAAATCAGCCAAGATCGAAGCTCTCAACAAAAAGATTGAGACGACCAAAGAAAACACGGCTGCACAGGTTAAAGCAATGCATGATCAGATGGATGCATTCTTCCGTGCGTTCCACCCGCCTCCTCAGCATTAATTTTGCATCATTTACATTTTGTTTTGAATACTTTTATTTTTGTTAAGACTCTTTGTTATTTTCGGTTAAGAATTTTAATTTAATTTTAATTAATAATAATTATAATTTTATTTAATATAACTGTTTAAATTAAATTTTTTTTTTAACTATTTATCAAAATTTTGTCAATACTTCGTCGGATTACAACCCGTCTTAAATCTGCCAGATAGTCCGTCGTAAGATTATCCGACGGTTTTTTGACAGATTAGTGACGGTTAGTTTCCAACAGATTACAAGTATCAGAATTCCGATGGAATATTCCATCAGAAACTGGATATTCGGATTCCATTGGAAATCCGTCGGAAATACCAACGGATTTATAATGATTGTTTTATTTCCGACCATTTAGAACAAACGTCCATATCCATCGAAAACAGCCGTTTCTGATGGATTTTCGACGGGTACAGCCGTCAGTTTCCTGCTGTTTTCTTGTAGTGTCATTCATCCACAAATCCAATTTTTTCCATTTCTTCTACCCATGTCGTGGTCCACGATTTTGATTTCTTACTGCCTATGCCTCTAACGATGCTTCGGGCAAACTGAAGACGAAGCAACATTTCATTGATTCAAATCCTTCTGCTTTTATTTAGATAGTCAAGTACGTAATGAGCCTTGTCTACCAAGCTCCGCTCCCTCGTCTTGCTTGCTTCTAGCGAAGCTTTAACTTAATGGTTATATTGTAAAGATAGTTCTATATTTTTTCTTTCTTTATCAGAGGTTTTTTCCTTAGGTCTTTAGGTTATTTTGATCCTTAGCAAGATCTTTCTTTTTATACAAAACTGTGGTCAAGTTTTTTCAAAAAAATTATATTGAATACTATAATTAAACAAACGCGTTCAACTATTTGATTGCAATAAATATGCATTCCCCCGATAGATGAAATGTGACATAGATGCTAGTTGGCCTCATCAAAAACTTTAGCGTTTAAATCACTTCTTCAAAAAACATCCTACAACTGGTCATACCGGATGGTCACAACTACACACGACTCAACCCAATCCAACCATCCATAAGTACAATCTCCAAATCTATATTCCTATGTAAGCTCTTGAATATCAGATAATATAAAGTAAGAGAACTTTCAAAAGGATTCATAACTTACGTTAGAGAACAACTAATGCTTACACTTCTCTTTTTGAAAAACTGACTTGGATGTTGATTCATCAAATATTGATCTATATCCATAAACATCTAGTGTGTTTTCAAAATACACTCATTCTCTTTCTCTCTTGTTCTCTTTTTTTTCCTCATCAACGCGATAAAATTGAACCATGGACAACATTCATATATAACCAACAACATTAAACTCTTTCCATAAACTCGTTATTTGTTTCTAAATTTCACTCATAGTATCTATATTTCTCTCACTGATACAAAATATTGAACTACATACAACATGTTTTTCCGTTTTAAACTTAACCTTCACTATTTTCCTCCATTTTCCCTTTTCTATGTCCATTCCGATGTATGCTCATTGACTTACGCATTGTAATTTTTTTTTTTTAAAACTTAACTCATTTTTTTCTCAAAGATTGGTTTGAATATGTTAACATTTTGAGATAAAATAGTTTATCTCTCATAACGTGCATTCTCATATACTTTTTAAAATTTTGGATTTGTCATTACACCTAAAAGCTCACGTGAGTATTCTGATGTTGAATGAATTCTCGTTGAGTCGAGCCCCAATTTCTGACCATAGAAATGTGTGTTTTGTTTTTCTCATGTAACCTATTTAAATTCATTAATAATTTTCTAATTAGAAAATTGAAAAATAGCAAATTAAGTAATGTATTTTAAAATTTATGTACATTTTAATGAGCTAATCCTTATTGATTATGTTAAATTGTATATCATAATATTTTTTATTAAATTTATACAAAATTTATTCCATAATTTATAAACACAAAATCTATAACTTTAAAATAATTTAAATTATAATATGAAGGAAAATTCATAAATTAGAACAATAATTATTAATAATTTGATTTATTTATTTGAAGGTAAATATTTTTAAAAGTCATATAAATAAATATAATAAGACTAAAATTATTAAATTAGAGTTTTTAGATCATTTTCTAAGAAACTAACTTTTCAAAAAAATTAAATTTTACTAGATTAGGGCCCTTCCGATAGATGGATTTAAAACTTTAAAAGTAAATTTATTTTAAGTAAAAAATAAATTGAAAAATTATTGTAAATGATATATCATAAAATTCTTTTAGAAAAGAAGTAGAAGGTGTTTTAAGTTATGGAATAGAGTTATTTACATAATTTTTTTAACTGAATAAATTAATTTTTTATTAAGATTATAATTTAATTATTAAAATATGTTATTGAATAGAGTTCTACCTATGTCTTTTCCTTTGTCTCAGGTTAAAAAAAATCCTTTCTGTACTATGGCAGAGTTGTTTTATTTTAGGGTTTTAATATTTACATTTTAATATCTAGATCCTTTTGGTTATTTTGTATCTTTGATGTGGTTCATGGGTTATGTTATTTTGTTTATAAAATTGTGTTGCTATTGTGTCAATTCTCTTTTGTCGATGCTTCCTGTTCCTTATGGGTTTGCATTGTATATGGAGGAGGGACACTAGTGGTTCTGCAGGCTATTACTGTAAGGCTAGGCGTATGGTGTCGACGGAGGTGAATCGCCACTCACCTTCGCTTACTGGTCGCTTCGGTATGTCTCTCCCACCTGATCGACGAACTGGATAATCTTGGCGAGGCGGATCTCCCTGATTACCGAGTCCGACGCTGTCGTTAGAGGTTAAGGACTCCTCCCTTTGATGGCTAGGGTTTTTGTGTAATTAGGGTGTATCCGGTTTAGTCTGGGTTTTTATAACCGTTTTTCAATTTTCTGTAATTTCTACCAATTTTAAGTTTAGGGTTGCTTTATTAATATATTTTTATTTAAAAGAAAAAAGAAGAAGTGGAAAATATGTTTCATTAGAGAAGATTATTTACATAAGTTTGTTTTTTACATGAATAAATTAGTTTTAATTTCTATACTACTATTTCATTACTAACATATTAAAAATCTAGATCACGTTTAGTATATGTTGGATTCATCTTACGTTCATTATTTCGACTACCGTGTGAAAAATAAAAAAATAGATCTGGTGACTGGCGGGTATTCTCTCGCTCATATCTGGGCGAGACAATCTTCTAGAAAGGTCTTTATTGGACCTATTCTCTCATCTGGTTCAAATCTTATCTTGGTTCTCAATCGAATATTATTCCTCTCTCACTTTCACTTGCCATTCCTTGTCTACTGGCATTTTCCGACAATGTCATCTAGCTCAGCCCTCTCATCACCAGTTCTCAGTTTTTTTATTCCTATCTCGAACTATATACTAGAAAATGATGTTTGGTTTTTGCGGGTTTCTTTCTTTTTGTCATCGGATTTCCATCCAACATGCTCTTCAATCTCTAGCAGAAACTCCATTGCCTTCCTCCCTCCTCTAGATTCAGATTTTTGTATGAGAATTGGCTCCGACGGAAGCAACTCTTTCTAAGTGGATTTGTGCTTCGTGATTCAAAATTTTCCCATTGGGAAGATCATTTACTCCCTTTCTCCTCTATGAAGAATTTTTTTTTTTCAATTTTCATGTCTAATAGATGTGTTGTTTCTTCAATTTGTAAACAAAAAATATATGCAATTTCCTAATCAATCTGTTATATTGTGTCAATTATATGTAACTCTTATTGATAAGTCAGAAAAAATTACACTGCAAACAGTCTTAAATCTTATTTTAATACTCCTAACATTCTATTATATGAGATCAGTTCTTGACGCTCTTGTTGCCAATGGTTTACTTATTTAGTTCATTGAGTTACGTTGATGATCCTTCATGTGTCCATACTTAACTTATGTTCTTGTATAAGTCACAAGTATGCAATAATAATCATTTTAGAATTTTCATTTCTTCGTTTATTTTATAATATTTTATCTCAAATTCTCGTTTATTTATTCTTATTTATTTGAGTTTTTTTTCACAGTACCTTGTTTGATGTTCTGTTTTCATACATTCATGACAAATATTTCTCGCTAAAACTCTAATTTTTATAATTTCATGCTAAAGTTATGAGTAAATAATATTTCAAATTTCATGAAATAAATTAATTTGTATTATTTTGATGATAATGTTACTACAAAAATATATTGTGTTCATGGGTTGATCTATTTAACATTTGATCCATGAAATTAAATAAATTTATATGTTAATTTGATAGAATCGTAGGTACTCCAATCAATTTAATCTAAGGTTTATTTAATACTTTACCAATTAGAATAATGAGTTGTATTATATTGAATCAATTTTTTCATTCAAATAATTAGAAGCGTATAAAAAATATTTATTGGAATTTAAATAATAAAAATATATAAAAATATAAATTTGAAAACAAAATTTTAAATTTTATTGAAATAATAAGATTCAACACATATTAAAAATTTATTAAAAAGTATCAATTTTATAATTTAATTTTTTTTATAATTTATTTTTTCTAATTTATTTTTCTTTTTTAATTAAAAAAAAATAAGACATACATGTCGACACGTGTCATGATTTTATTAATTATAATTTCTACATGTGACAAACTCTTGTCAGAGAAATCAAAATTTTTATAATAAGATTCTAAATTTTTGCGGCTGGCAAATTTGTATATGTATACAATTTATATATTTTATATAAATAATAGAAAAATTTCTCAAAATATAACCAAGCTAAATACATTTTAGTGGTGTAGTTTTTAGAATACCCATGATAAATATGTTGTGAAATGTTTATAAAATTCAATTTAACTCAAGGATTATTAGGATCTAAATCTTAAAAATATCAAACAGGCGTAAATTAGGGATAAGCAAAAATGGGATACCCTAAATTTCAGAATCAACCCTGAATAAATAGAAACTTAAAAATTATAGCTCTAAATAAATTGTATGATTCAATTTTGCCAAACAAGTACGAGTCTGGGAGATGCTTTCTTAAACAAAGCCCACTAAAAAAATCAGTCGGTGGTGTTTTCACATACAAATTTTCTCTTCAACAAGCAAAATATTAAAATAAATATATATATAAATCACGTAAACCCTAAAAGTCTTCCCCGCTTCTCCGTGTCTTTAGAAAATAGAGATGATCAGCAAGACGCTGATTCTTCAACAACAGGCGAGACTTATCTTCGCTAATAATAGTATCAAAACTTGTTTGTTCCGTCGCTCCTACAATACCCTATCGTCTGTGAAGACGAATTTAGAACAATGGAGCAAACAAGGGGATCAAGTGAACCCGTCCTACGTCAGAGGCATGATCAAGGATTTTCAAGATTCCAAAAAGTTTTTCTTTTTTTTTTGAATAATATGTAAGATATATTCAAGAAAGCGTCTTTGCCTCAACGGGTACAAAGATTAAAAAGGTAGAACAAAGAAACAGAAATGTGGAGGAAGTGAAATCAATGCTCCTAGAGGATCATATATGGTTTTCTTGTTAAAACCCAAAAACCAGAAAACCCATTTGGGACAAAACCGGTTTTTTGGGAAAAAGAGTACAAACCATATACAAATAAGCAAAATTTTGGCAAATATTGGAAAGGTTTGAAGGAAAACACAAATGATTCCTAGCATTTATCGCGTAGAAAACCAAAGCTGAAGTCCATGTTGAAAACGTTGGTCCCCTTTGGCCAAGATAGTAGAGATCTTGTTGCGAACGCGTTTGTCTATGAAGCGAATTAACTGCACATGTAAAGTGGGCCGCTCTCCCTGTCTCCATTTGTTTCTTTCCCTCTAGATCGTGTGGATTGTAGCTTGAAAGACATACCTCAAGATGAACTGACTGAGCTTATCGTGATGGGTGTCCGTGAGGAGATTGATCAGAATATCCCATTGAGTAGTAAACTTTGCTTGGAGGAGCTTAGCTGTAAGACATCTCCATATCATGGCTGAGAAAGGACAAGTGAAGAAGAGATGTTTGCAGGACTCTATGGGTGCCAAACAGAGAGAGCAGGCCGTGAAGGCACCATTGTTCCAGTAGATAGTTGATCCTTAATTGCACGCCAGGCTCTGAAATTGTTTTCAGAGCATTGTAGTTGAACCAAATAGCTTTGTGCCACTCCATCAATTTGTGCTTTTCCCTAATTAGGTTCCAAGTAGCTTTGGTATTGAAGGAAGATTTGTACATCTCATCCTTATGCTTCCACAAGAACATGTCCTCATCATTATCTAAACCTTATCCAGCTGATTACGGATCACCTTTTCTACTTCATTTGACATTAGAGACTTGTGGTGTCTTGGCCTGTGTGTTTCTAGAACCTGCTCAATTGTTGTGTCAATGTGGATTCCCAAGTCTCTGCAATCTCGGTAACCGTATAATCAATAAGTCTACCCAAGTTGGTCCAATTATCAAACCAAAAGGAACTGCTTTCTCCATTGTGAACTTCCATTTTACTTAGAGAAGCTACCAATTGTATTCTTAAGTAATTTTCTCCAAGTCCACGAACCTAGGGAAGTATTAGTAGAGATCGACCATATGGAGCTTTGCAAATCAGATATTTTCGAACCCAATTGACCCAGAGAGATGGCTGATTGGATTGGATTCTCCAAATTAGTTTGAGACAACTCACTACATTTGCTTCCGAAATTGACCTTAGTCCCAAACCTCCTTCTCTTTTCGGTTTGCACACATCTTTCCATGAAACTTTAGCTTTCTTACTATTCAATTTCGGGCCAAAACACAGAAAAGCGGCACAAAGACTATCAATCTCCTCTATGCAAGCTTTGGGAAGATGGAAAGCTGAAATCCAAAAGTTTATAAGGCTGTGAATTACCGAGGCTATAAGTTGTAAGTGACATGCAAAGGATAAATATCGAGTGGACTAACAGCTTATATGAAATCTGACTTTCCCAAGAATAGGAGTATAGTCATGGAGGGACATTCTTTTAGTGAGCAATGGGAGACTCAAGTAGCAGACCGGGAGAGCACCACTTTCAAAGGGGAATCTACCCAAAATTTGGAGCTTGTTTTCAAGAGCGACCCCAGCTAAAAAAGCGTAGACTTCTCTAAACTTATTCGTAGACCCGAAACTACAGCAAAGTCATTGAGAACCCCAAAAATTCCTTCAATAGATTAAACTTTTCCATCTGAGAATACCAACATGTCGTCTGCAAAACATAAGTGAGTAAGAGAAAGTTTATCGCAATAGGGATGAGAACCAAACCTCTTTTCCTTCGCCGCCTGATCCAACTTTTTCGAGAGCACATGCATGACAATGACAAAAAGATAGGGGGATAAGGAGCAGCCTTGACAGAGGCCTCTAGTGCTTCGAAAGTAACCCGCCAATTTACCATTTACCTGAATAGAGAAGGAGGCAGAGGTCATACATAGTCTAATCCAATGTATAAACTTACCTGGAAACTCCAGAGCTCTCAGCGTTGTCAAAAGGAAGGGCCATTCCACCAAATCGAAAGCCTTTGATATATCAATTTTTATTGTGCATCTTGAGGACACCGATTCCTTATAGTGGTTCTTTACTAGTTCCGAAGCTAAAAGCAAATTCTCCATAAAGAGATGCCCTTTGACGAATGCTGATTGGTTTGGCGAGATGAATTTCGGCAGAATCTACTTTATTCTATTAGCCAAAATTTTCGAAATTAACTTGTAAAGAATGTTGCAGCACAAGATAGGTCTGTAGTCTTTCATCATTTGAGCATTCTTTGTCTTTGAAATGAGGGCAAGGATAGTTGAGTTTAAGCCTTTCGGGAGAAAGCCGTTGATAAAAAACGATTGGATAGTGATAACTACATCTTTGCCAACCACATCCCAAGCTTGTTTTAAAAACTCACAAGTGAAGCCATCGGGTCCTGGAGTCTTGTTATTTGGCATATTAAAGAGAAATTTCTTGATATCAAGCTCGGTCACCTCGTTAGTCAACATGGTTATATCACTTTCATCACAAATAAAGTCAAGTAAACGGGATAGGGTCTCTTCATTTGAATTCATAGTATCCGAAGAAGAATGAGTCGAAAAAGAGTGAAAGTACTTCTCTACTTCAATCTGGATCTCATCTTGTGTATGAATAAATGTGCCATCATCTTTCTTAATGGATTTAATGGAGTTTCGGATCTCTTTTTTCCGAGCAGCCTGCTGAAATTAACGATTGTTTCCATCTCCAACCTGCATCCAATGCATTTTTGCCCTTTGATTAAGAAAGTGTTCTTCAATGGCTTAGAGATGATTCCACTTAATGTAAGCATGGGACTGCCTCCATGAGTGAATGAGAAGGATTCGCCATGTTTTTCAATTGACATTCGCATAAGAGATCATAAGCATCACGGGTTCTCTTTTGCATATCGCCCCGATTTTTCTAGCCTAGCTCTCTAATAAAAGGTTTGATGGCTTTGAGCTTCTTGGTGAGATGAAACAGGGCAGAGGAAGAAAGATGGAGCTCCTCTGTGGCTGACCAAAACGTTTTAATTTTCAGAATGAAGTCAGGTAAGGTCGCCAAAATATTTGAAAATTTGAATGGTTTTCTCGGATGTAAAGGTGGAGCTTAGATTTGAATGTTGCATCTCAAATGATCGAAACAACCCCTAGCTTCGAAGAGACAATGGGATTGAGGATAAGCTTGAAACCAATGGTTGTTTACAAGAACCCGATCCAGTTTCTTGCAAATAAGCCCTTCTTCTCTTTTGTTACACCATGTGAACTAAGGACCATGTGTTGTCAATTCCGATAAAGAGCAAAACCGAATGACCTCTTGAAAATCTCTCATGCCTAAAGTGACCATAGGAGAGGTGATCCCATTTGAGTGCTCATCAAGCGCCAATGTCTCATTAAAATTCCCATAAATCATCCATGGGTTATTGAGATTGTTGTAGGTCTTTTAAATCATTCTAGAGCTGCTTACGGTCTTCCATAAAATTAGCAGCATAGATAAAGGAACAGAAGAAATCAGCCTCCGATTTGTCTAACAAAACCGGACAAGTTATGAGTTGCGAACTAGTGAACACTGGAGTTAGTCTCACTTGGGGACTCCAGACAATCCAAATTCCTCCACTACGATTAGAATCATAATTTGATAATACAGACCAATCTTTGAACACTGAGGAAGCCACTCTCTCATAGTTCTTCTCTTTAACTCGAGTCTCTAGTAGCGCACCAAATTGTATCCTAGACTTAGAAACCCAATCTCAAACTACCTTATGCTTAGTAGGTTTGTTAAAACCACGTACATTCCAAAAGAACGACGACATTAATGATGATTTCTTCGAGTATTTCTTTTGTTCAAAGCGCTTGGAATACCCTCCTTGGCTCTTTGAGAAGTTGGGTTTTTAACTGACTTTTTTGTGGTTTGACATTTTGGGACGTCATTGCTGCAGTGTGCTCCGTAATCCCATGATCTATCTCCAATGATGTTTTATCTGGATTTGTTTCAACTGAAGTAGCTGGTGGGTTTCTAAGAAGTTTTCTAATGCACTTAATTAAGGTTATTCACTTTCGATCATTAATCTTTCACTCGCTTTGTGTAGACTTTGGTATGAAGTTTATGTAATGTGTTAGACATTGGAGTGGATGTCTGAACAAAGTGTCTTTAATATTTTTTCGGAAGATTATGCAGCTCGGCTTCAACTGGTTGAGACTGTTCTTGGTTTGAAAGAAGCGGAGGAGTTCTTTAAAACCATCCCTCAAAACATGAGAGATTACACTGTCTACGAAAATCTCTTGAGATCTTACACAAAATCTGAGAAAACATTAGATAAAGTTGAGGCCACGTTTGAGAAAATGAGAGATCTTGGTTTCCTCTTGAAACCTTCCCTATACAACTCTATGATTAGTCTCTACGATCATCTTGAGAAACAAGATATGGTCAAGAAGCGTCAACTTGAGTTGATGTAGGCGAGAATGAGGACAAAAACGAAAGAGATATGAAGGATGATGAATGTCGATGCTTGATTAGCTCTTTGTTAAGGCAGCACGATATAGATGAAGCGGAGAAGGTATATGAAGAGTGGCAACCAGTAGGGCCGGGTTCGCTGGCTATGCACATACCGAATTTGCTGATTTCTTGGTCGCGCGAAAGGGAATAAATCCAAGGTTGAGGAATTGGTTAAGTTGGTAAGAAAGAAGAGATTTTTATGTATTTAACTACGTTATTAGGTTTGTTGATCAAGTGGCTTGCTATTGTGGGTTTCATTAAGTTCGCCATTAATAGGTTTAATGTGTGGCTCATTAAAGAGTGGGAACAAGACAGCTAATCATGAATCAAATCCGACGTCGTTGATTGCGTACTTGTACTCCATGTTTATGTGTTTTTGTCTTTGTGGGTTTATCATTCTGAATCAGTACAAGTTATCACGCATAGGCACAGGCTGTTGAACTTTTTTTTATTTGATCTTTTTTTTGGATTTATTACTTTTTTTTTTGAATAATATGTAAAAATATATTCAAAAAAATCTTTGTACAAGTAGTGTGGTCCGAAAACCTAATAAGAGCTCGAATGTTCTGGGGGGGGGGGATGGCCTCATTAAAACCCAATTCCGGAAAATCCAATTGGGACAAAACCAGAATTGGAAAAAAGAGTACCATCAATCCCCAAAGAGCTGAATACAAACATAGAAATTCCAAATTACAAAGTCAAAAACCGCCTAGAAAAAAGAGAAAAGCTCAAAGCCTTGAGAGGCTAAACCAAACTTACAAGCCATCCAAGAACCTTCCTTGCATCCTTATTGTTGAAAGCCGGTTCCTCATAAGTCTGTCAATATCCTTGATCCTTGGGCTGGTCTCCATGGCGTCTCTTGTTGCGTTCCTCCCAAACCACATAAGCCGAAGCTTGAAAGACATACCGTAAGATAAAACGAAGTGTCCCTCCAAAAGCTGATCCGGCAATGTGGTTGATGATGGTGTCAAAGCGGCATGTGGTTCGGTGTTGCAAAATTCCCGAAGAAAGCTTATTCCAGAGCTGAGAGGTGTATCTACATTCAAAGAAAATATGATCTCGGGATTCTATGGCCTGATTACAAAAACCACAGACCAAATTTGCCCCTATGTTCCAAGAAGCCATGCGATCTCCCGTTGATAACCAGTTATGAATTGCCAACCAAACAATGAAAGAGAACTTTGGCGTCGCCGAGGCAAACCAAACTCTACGAACCAACTCTCAGGCGTAGTGTGTGACCGTAGCTGAGCCCAGGTGTGTTTTGATGAAAACACATTCTTGAACATGTATGAATTATGGCGCCATAGATGAGTGTCTCTATCATCACCTCTTGTTGCGCAAAAATTTTCTATTTCCTCTTCAATTTGATTATCAACTTGCTAAGGATAGGTTAGTAGGTTTGTCAAACCACCTGTAAATTTTTCAGACTACACACAATTTGCTTTTGCGTTAATGGCATCTGAAGAGATATGTCGATGAAGAACCTATTTTTTTTCATGAAGCAAATGATAGTAAAGATTGGAAGAAATGGAATAATGGAATGGCAGATGAAATGAGTTCACTATTGAAAAACCAGACATGGGATATAGTTGATAGACCTGACAATCGGAAAGTGATAAGTTGTAGTTGGCTTTATAAGAAGAAGAATGGTATTCTTGGAGTTGAACCTAAGAGATATAAAGCAAGACTTGTGGCAAGAGGTTTCTCACATAGAGAGGGCATAGACTATTAGGAAGTTTTTGCACTTGTAGTTAAGCACATATCTATTAGAATACTAATGTTTTTAGTGGTTAATGCAGATATAGAGGTTGAACAAATGGATGTTAAAACGGCATTTTTACATGGTAATCTTGATAGAGTCTTGCCATGGAGCAACCTAAAGGATATGAAGAAAATCCAGGTAAAAATCAAGTTTACTTACTAAAAAAATCGATGTATGGTTTGAAACAGGCTCCCAGGCAATGGAACAAGAATTTAAAAGCAGTGATCATGACGCTTGTGTGTATGTGAAACAGGTAAGTGATGAGGATTTTGTATACTTGTTGATATATGTCGATAATATGTTGTTGGCAGCTAAGAGTTTAGTAGAAATTAAAAAGCTCAAAGATATTATAAGTCTGAAATTTGAAATAAAGGATATGGGAGCTACTAGTCGTATTCTAGGCATTGATATTGTTAGAAACAGAGAAGATGGTACTCTGTGGTTATCACAGGAAAAATATGTTGATAAGGTAATTCATAGGTTTAGACTGAATGAGTCTAAGATTGTTAATAGTCCTATTGGTGCTCATTTTAAACTAGCAATGTTAAGGATGAGAATGAATATGTTAACGCAGAAGAATACTATATTCAAGTGTTGTAGGTAGTGTTATGTATGCAATGATTGGAACAAGACCTAATGTTGCTTATGCTCTTGGCTTAGTTAGTCGGTTTATGAGTCGTCTAGGTGAGTTGCATTGGGAAGCAGTTAAGTGGTGCTAAGATACTTCAAAGGTTCTGTGAAGTTGAAACTGGTTTATACAAAAGGTAAGAACTTCAAAGTCAGGTTACAGTGACTCAGATTTTGCTGTAGATCTTGATAAGAGAAGATCGATTAGTGGTTATTGTTTTAGTGTTGGTGGCAATACTGTTAGCTGGAAGTCAAACTTGCAGCATATTGTTACATTTTCAACAACGAAAGAAGAGTTCATTGCAAGCTTAAAGAAGCTGTGAAAGAGCATTATGGATTAGAGGCTTATTGAATGATATGGGAATAATACATACTGAAGTTTCATCTATTTGGTGTGATTCACAGTCTGCAATATACTTGTTGAAGAATAGTGCTTCATGAGAGGACTAAGCATGTGGCTGTTAAGTTCTATTTCATTAGAGATATGATTGAGTTAGGGGATGTGGAGGTTATGAAGATTCACAGATCGAGAAATCCTGCAGATATGCTTACTAAAAAAATTCCAGTTCATAAGTTTGATGCAGCTTTAGAGTTTCTAAAGTTACTTAGGTGAAAATGCAGAATCATTTTCTGCGAGAGGTTAAATCCAAGACAGAGCAGATTCATTTAAAGATGAAGAGTGAAATTTAATCAAGGTGGAGTGTTGAAGTTAACCATGAATGATTCAAATTTCAGGTGTTGAAGGAGAGGAATTATAGATGGTTTGACTTGGTTTGGCGAATTGGTGCAAACCAAATGAGAAGAAGAAGAAGGCACATAATATAGTCGTGATAGAGGCTTTGAAAAGTTTAGTATGATGCTTAGCTTAAGTGTCATTATATAACATCTTCTTAAGTTAGTTTGTCGGTTAATCACATCTTATCTTCTTCTTGTGGTTAAGCGAGAAAGAGAGAGAGTTGTTGTTAAGCTCTGTAACTCGCCATTGTTGTAAAACTCGTTTTTGAGCTGAATCATTCTTCATCTTTAGTGGATTTGCCGGATTGATCCTGCCTCTAGACGTAAACCAATCATATTGATTGGTTGAAATGGGTAATCAAACCCTTCTTCTTATTTCTTCCCTAAATCTTTCAATGCTTTATCAATGAGTTCTTGATTGTTCAAATTAAGTAGACTGAGAGTGTTTGTGAGCTAAAATTGAGTGATTCTTGAGTTGTTTCGTAATAAAGAGGAAGTTAAGTTTTAAATGACTAATTATACTAAGAAGAAGTGGTGATGAGGACATCGAGACTAGTCCATGTGATCAACATACCAACCATGAGAGAAACTCCAAGGACATTTTCCAAGACTAAAAGCACCAGAGAAGTCTTAAAAACCGTGGACAACTTCCTGAACCAAATGAAGCTCGAAGAGCCCTCAAGAGAGGGTCCAGTTTAGCACCATTTACCAACAATGAATGGGAGACGACTATTCTTGTGGATTATGATGATAATAAAGGGGAGATGACTGTTACTGACATTGCCGACTTAAAATGAAGAATGGAGAGACTCTTTCAGCATCAGAAGCTTCACACGCAACCAGCAGGTTGAAGGTTGATGGTTGATGGCACCATTTGGGGGCATAACGTGGTTGTTATCATTGACCTTGGAAAAACGAACGATTATCATGTACGAGTAATTGGGTATTTATCTTTAAGTTGTTAGTGAGAGATTCATGTTTTGTTAAGTGTTTCTTGGACAGAGAGAACGACACAATCAAAGGAAGATGTAAAGGGCTTACTTTTCAAGTTTAAGATGTTTTGACAATTGAGGATTACCTACTGCTAACTTGATACTTTTTTTTGAATAATATGTAAGATATATTCAAGAAAGCGTTATTGCCTCAAGGGCTACAGAGATTGAAAAGGTAGAACAAAGAAACAGAAATGTGGAGGAAGTGAAATCAATGCTCCTGGAGGATCATATATGGTTGCCTCGTTAAAACCCAAAAACTAGAAAACCCATTTGGGACAAAACCGGTTTTTTTTGGGAAAAAGAGTACAAACCATATACAATTGAGCAAAAGTTTGGCAAATATTGGAAAGGTTTGAAGGAAAACACAAATGATTCCTAGCATTTATCGCGTAGAAAACCAAAGTTGAAGTCCATGTTGAAAACGTTGGTCCCCTTTGGCCAAGATAGTAGAGAGATCATGTTATGAACTTGTTTGTCTATGAAGCGAATTAACTGCACATGCGAAGTGGGCCGCTCCCCCTGTCTCCTTTTGTTTTTTTTCCCTCCAGATGGTGTGGATTGTAGCTTGAAAGACATACCTCAAGATGAACTGACTGAGCTTGTCGTGATGGGTATCCGTGAGGAGGTTGATCAGAATATCCCATTGAGTAGTAAACTTTGCTTGGAGGAGCTTAGCTGTAAGACATCTCCATATCATGGCTGAGAAGGGACAAGTGAAGAAGAGATGTTTGCAGGACTCTATGGGTGCCAAACAGAGAGAGCAAGTCGTGAAGGCGCCATTATTCCAGTAGAGCATTTTATCCCCAGTAGATAGTCAATCTTTAATTGCAGGCCATGCTATGAAGGCATACTTCGGAGTATTGTAGT
The DNA here is from genome assembly GCA_963922655.1 of Cardamine chenopodiifolia. Lineage (NCBI taxonomy): Eukaryota > Viridiplantae > Streptophyta > Magnoliopsida > Brassicales > Brassicaceae > Cardamine > Cardamine chenopodiifolia. Next base: position 6,105,989 of record OZ000486.1, on the reverse strand, counting down.
TGAGCCAAATAGCTTTGTGCCACTCCATCAATTTGTGCTTTTCTCTATTTAGGTTCCAAGTAGCTTTGGTATTGAAGGAAGATTTATACATCTTGTCCTTATGTTTCCACAAGAACATGTCCTCATCATTATCCAAACTCTTATCCAGCTGATTACGGATCACCTTTTCAACTTCATTTGACACTAGAGATTTGTGGTGTCATGGCCTGTGTGTTTCTAGAACCTGCTCAATTGTTGTGTTAATGTGGATTCCCAAGTCTCTGCAACCTCGGTTCCCCGATAATCAATAAGTCTACCCAAGTTGGTCCAATTATCAAACCAAAAGGAACTGCTTGCTCCATTGTGAACTTCTATTTTATTTAGAGAAACTGCTAATTATCTATTTTTAAGTAATTTTCTCTAAGTCCACGAACCTAAGGCAATATTAACTAACTTGATACTTTGTCATTTATGTGATACATACTAGGGTATAAGTTTCTCTAGAAGCACCATTTTTATAAACCAATTATCTTAGAGAATTTTTTTATTAGTATAACTATATTCGTTTAGAAAATATTTTATTCCAATTTAATACCTTTTTCAAACAAATACTATAGAAAAAGACCAGATTTTTTTTTTACCCATACCATTATTCGAACCATACAGAATAAAAGCAGCACATTGTGACATGGGCAATCAAATATATTGTCGGTAATACATCGACCCGTTATGAAAGTCACTTGTTCAATTGTTTTTTACTTTACCTCTCATCGTTATCTTCATTTTAGAAAATCGTGGAGCGGGCAAAATCACGTTTTTATTTATTTATTTTAAAAGTCGCTTAATATTGTATTACTGAAATAAAATATTTGCCTTATTTAAAAATTCAATTAGAAATTGTATATCTCCCCTCTTCTATTCCTTCAAGGCAAATAAAACTACATTGCGTGACTTCTTCTGAAACCATACTTCTTCTGTGCTTTCTCCGATCAAACCATGGCTTATTTAGCTTCAGTTTCTTCATCCTTATCCATCTTCCAAAATCCCCAACTCCCAAGATTCCAATTTTCTTTTGCCCCACCCAATTCTCTTTCTCTTAGACCTAGGATTCAATTTTTATGTATGCCCATGAACAAGCCTTCATCTTTTGTGGTGGTTGCGGCTACAACAGCGGCTGAGAAGCAAAAGAAGAGGTATCCAGGAGAATCTAAGGGTTTTGTGGAAGAGATGAGGTTTGTCGCGATGAGACTTCATACGAAAGAGCAAGCTAAGGACGGTGAGAAAGAGATAAAAGCTCCTGAGGAACGTCCTGTGGCTAAATGGGAACCAACTGTTGAAGGTTACTTGAAGTTTCTTGTGGATAGTAAATTGGTTTATGATACGCTTGAATGGATTATTGAAGATTCTACTTTCCCAACTTGTGAGTTTTTTTGTTCTCCTTTTCTTATTGATATTGGTTTTAGATTGAAAATTTGAAGTGATTTTAGAGATTACTTCCCTCTGTTTGGAATGTTTAGATTTTAGTGTATACCCATTTGATAAAGATGGTTCCTTTATCTTGTTTTGTATTTATGGGTAACTTAGTTTTTTTTTAACTCCTGGATTGAGTTGGTTATGGTGATGGTTTGTATGAATAGTTCTATACGTTTGGCATCTTATCTTTTTACTCTTGGATTGAATTGTTTTTGTCAATTGGTGTATAACACAGTTGAACAGATTTTTTAAGATTCTACTTTCCCAACTTGTGAGTTCGTACTTGTTTTATTCTTGATATTGATTTTAGATGGAAAAGTTGAAGTGATTTTGGAGAATAGTTCTCTATGTTTGGAGTGTTTAGATTTTAGTATCTACACATTGGATAAAAATGATTCCTTTGCCTCATTTCTTATCTTGTTTTGGATTTGATTTGTTCGGTTTTTTGGCAACTTAGTTTTTTTTTTACTCTTGGATTGAGTTGGTTATAATGGTGTCTGAATGATTTAGAGATTACTTCTATACGTTTGGCAACTTAGTTTTTTACTCTTGGATTGAGTTAGTATAGTGATGGGCTCGTATGAATGATTTGGAGAATACTACTATACGTTTGGAGTGTTTAGATCTTACTATCTACACATTTGATAAAGATGATTACTTTGCCTCGTTTCTTATCTTGCTTTGGATTTGTATAGTTTAGATTTTTTGGCAACTTGGTCTTCTTTTTACCCTTGAATTGATTTGGTTATAGTGATGGTTTGTGTATGAATGAGGCATATCTTGAGATCTCTTCAATGGTGGATTTGAGGCTGCATATAAAAGTTTTGGAGTTTATGTCTATCAATCTTAGTGTTGTCTCTTTTACTTGGTCCATATATGTCATTGCAAAACTTACATAGAATGAGAGTATTTAAATAATCTCTGAGGGAGCACCATTATGCTAGCCCGAATTAGATACTAAGTTTTCTTATGTATTAGAAATAGATACCAGCTTGTGGAAGATATTTACGTAAAAGTAGGTTTTTTAATTGTGTAACCTTCTCGGTATCCATTTCTTCATAATGCGTTTTGTGTAGATGCCGAATTCAAGAACACGGGACTGGAAAGGGCAGAGAAATTGGCCAAGGATTTGGAGTGGTTCAAGGAACAAGGTTACGAGATTCCAGAAGCAACTGCTCCTGGTCTGACATATTCTCAGTATTTAAAGGATTTAGCTGAGAAGGATCCTCAAGCATTCATTTGTCATTTCTACAACATCTACTTCGCCCATAGCGCTGGTGGCCGAATGATTGGGAGAAAGGTAAAAGCTTTGTGTAATAAATCGCTTGGAAATCAGGTAAGGCTTCTTCTGAAGCTTTTACCAAATTTTGCAGGTAGCAGAGAGAATATTAGACAGTAAAGAACTCGAGTTCTACAAATGGGATGGCGAACTTTCCCAATTGTTGCAGAACGTAAGGGAAAAACTGAACAAAGTTGCCGAGGATTGGACGAGAGAAGAAAAGGATCATTGTTTGGAAGAGACGGAGAAATCATTCAAGTATTCTGGTGAGATCCTTCGTCTCATATTGACCTGATCTTGATTCACACTCTCTAGATCTCTCAATACGTCCTTCTGGCAACTAAAAGTCCTGCTCATTGTTTATATTCCTGTATTATATTTTATTATCTTCTTCTTGTGTTAAACTCTTCTTTGCTTCAAAGCTATTACAGTTTTCAAGGTTAAAAAAATAATAACTTTTCTGTTATTTATGGCTCAAATAGGGTTGAATGGCAAGTACAATGATAAGTGTACATTTGATTTAGTCAAAGGATTGTCTGTGTTCTATATCAAATTGTAAGTGTTAGTGTACATCTGATTCTATGGAAGAGTCGATGAAGCATCAACAACAGATGTTCACTAGTTAGAACTGATAATTGATATGCATCACAGACATGTACCACAAAAATGAGTACGCATTACAAGGAGAAACAAACATGACTGACCAAATTTAACAAGTTATAATCTAAATCTTTATCTCTGCAAACACCAATGGTTCAATTTCCATATATTCCTCAACCTGTATATATTCCTCCACTTGTATGGGCATCTTATTAGCACTTTTCGGGCAAGTCCGATGTCTATCACTCCTTGGTGCAATGCACATCTGTGCCAGATGGCTACACTTGTTATCCAATGGTTTTTAAGAAATCGCATATCTCTTTGAAACTATTATTGCTTGCCTTTAGCAATCTCGCATCTTCCTCATAGATTAGATAAGGAGCTTCTGCTGGTTTCCTTGAAAGCAGCTTCTTTGCGCCCTTTAAGACGTGGTATTCCCAACCTTGAAAGTCGATCTTGATAAGAAGAACAGGTTACGAAGGCGGGATGAGTTTGTCAAGTGGTATATATTTAACTTGGACTGCTACTTCTTTATTGGACTTGAAAGTAAGTCGTGCCCCCACCTCTGAAATCGCACTATTGTCTAGCTCTCCAACTAACTGTTTAAGCAACAATGGAATCCACAATCAGCAAGACCCAATAAACACAATGGAATGGTAAAACCAAGTTTCGCCTATAGCAGATAAAGCATATGCATAAAAGGTACATCTTTGTATAGTTCTTCCACATTTATCATATACGAAAAATCATTCCACATTGCGACTTTATATCTTCTTTTTCACTGATCTTCACCTCTATCAACATTTTCCAAAGTACTCATGGATTCTATACTAATAAGTAATCTAACTATTAAACAGAAACCAAAAAGCTCTGTTCTCACTAAACTAATCTCAGGACTGTAACAAAATAATACCTTGTGGACAGTAATGTCACCATTTCTGTCTGAAGCAGCAGCTTCAAACACAGTAACCAAATCAGCAACTCTATTAAACCAAATCCCATCACAAATCCTCTGTAAATTCTCAAAAACAGGCTCAAGGGCAAGAACTTTAAACCCCATAGCTGTAGAAGCAAAGCTAGCCATACCAACATTAGCTCCAACATCAACAACTAAACCATTTTTACCATTACTTCTCAATTTTTCCAAAACCTCTTGAATCGTTGCAGAGATGTCTGGTTTCCGAAAGAGTTTACCTTTAAGCAATCTAACAATGTTCTTGTGTGGTATCTCTGGGAGATTACCAAGATCAGCTAGTGAATAGATAAAAGGGTACTTTAGATTCTCGACTATGTTTCCGATTATTGGTTTTGATTATGGACATTTGAAGCAATCAAAAGGAGGGATTGGGAATGAGGTGTGGATTGAGAGATTGGGATTTGAGTATTGGAGAGAGGAGATAGAGAAGAAGAAGAGAGATGAGAGGAAGATAATGGAGAGGATAAGAAGTGAGATTAGTGTCTTTGGTGATAAAAGTTTTTGGTTTTTGTCTCTTTTCCAGGCGTTTGCCATGGAAATGGACGTTTGGATCTGAATTAGCTTTTTGATTTCAGATCTGATGAACAAGTAGAGATCTTGAGCTTTGTTATCGTTTTGTTTCCTCCTTAAAGAAACACATAGGAGAAGGGAGTTCCGCAAATTTCAGTTAAGATATGAGATTTATTTCTTTCGGTAAAATTAAGACAGATTTAAAAGACCACTAACACCATCTCCAACGGTGAGATTCTCATTAATCTCATCTAATAAAAAAAATTAAAAAAATAAAAATTATGAGAATTTCAGCTGAACAGTTTTAATGGGAATAGATTTTAGACACCGTGTCATAAGCTTTTCTGTAACGTGTCGCAATATTACTGGTTCATTATTTATTTAATAATATAATATTAATAAAATTAAATAAAAAACTATTATTTTTATTTATTTAATAATATAATATTAATAAAATTAATGAAATTAAATAAAAAACTATTATTTATTTTTTTTGAGCCTCTCCTCCGCCTGTGCATTGAGGATGCTCTAAGACACACAATGGAACCTGGCTCTTATCTATGTCCCTCCGCAAAAGTTGGACGAAATTCTAAAATACCATTCAATTTATCAAAATTAATCTTTATACATTTTATCAATTTATTTGGCTTTTTAAAAATTTGAAAATATTTTTTATACTTTTTAATTTTGTGTAAACCCAAAAATATCCCTCACTTAATTTTCAAATTAAAATTTGAATATAATTATATCTGGTAATATTCAGTTGTACCAAAAATAAGACTTGAATCTTTCACCTCTGTATAAATCTCGTTATCATATGAGCTATCATATTTTTCTTAATATCATTTACAATTACAACTATATGTATTTAGATTGTACAAATAATTATACAAAGTTGCAGTTACAACTATATGCTCGATAGTCATATAGTTGTACCCAATTGTACTAGTTGTACTAGTTATGGTATAGTCGTATAAATTAAAAACAAGTTGTATCACAAATAGTAGATTCGAACTCTGGATGCGCGCCGAAGATTTAAACCATCTGAGATACCGTATTTTTTTGGTATCACTTACAATTACAACTATATAAATTGATTTACTCGATACTCAGATTTCATGGATATTTTAGAATTTGATCCGCAAAATTTTTATATGAAGATGAAAGTTTTATTATTAATGGAGGAAAAATTCAAAACATTAACTACTATAATATTTACTTTCAAATAATATTATATCAAATTAAGAATGTAAGGCAAATAAAATCATTACTAAACCAAAAAAAGAAGAAGTAAAATTATTACTTTCAAATAATATTACAAAATTGGTCTATTAGGGGAGGATTGGTAAACATGGAGACTGTTATTTTAAAATAAATTCTAAAATTTAGGGCTATAAATTAAAAAAAAACTGACTTTAACTAGTTAAAAATCACATATTTGAGGATTTGGAAAAAAAAGGATAAAAAACTTTAACAAAGTTATACATTTTTTTGTTTTTGATAAAATTGGGTGCATTATTTTAAAAGGTCTTCCATCCCATTTTAAAATAGGTTTCGGTTCAAATTGGTTTGAGATAATGATAACCAAAAGACAGAAAGGAAACACTAGTTAGGTTAAAACTATCGTAGAAGCAGCAGGAACCACTAGTGAAGGCAGCCTCTCTACAAGCTTGACTCATTCTGGCAAATTCGAGCTGAATCACCACAAGAAGCTCAAGGCCAGAGCCAATCGCCACAACCGGAGGAACCGGCCCCAGCCGCAAGACCAAAACATTAGTGCGCCGCCGAGGTGAAGCTCCCAGAACAAATCAAGTAAGCACGAACTTCCTCTGCCGCAACCGCGATGCTCAACCTCACCAGACCCATCCCAACCGCTGGACATTGGATGCCACCGGAGTTTCGACAAACCGGCCAAAGACAGAGCAACCCACCGAAAAAACTCGATAAATAGCCAACATAAACCTCTGATCTGGAGCCATCGCGAACCATCTTCAGCTGCTTGATTGAGTTTTGTCGTCCAAGTCTCCGTCCTCAAGAAACTCACGGACCAAAAGAAGCTAACCTAACCACCATCAGGTCCCAACCGACTCGGCCTCGAGCCGGAAAGAAATCCAGTGAACCTCCTCTGTTGTCTCATACCTACCTAAACTGCATTAATATCAGAGCCGAGGGACACAAATGGACAAATTCCTCATATACCTTTCGGGGCAAAAAAAATCTATTATACCAATTTTTATTTTTTAATTAAAAAATATTAAAATTACGATTTTACTTTTAATGAAATCTGATTGTCGATCAAATATGCTTATATAGTTGTAATTGTAAATGATACCAAGAAAAACACGGTAACTCAGATGATTTAAACCAGCATCGTGTGTCTAGGGTTCAAATCTGCTATTTGTGGTAACACTTATACAACCGATTTTTTAATTAATACTACTACGCCATAACTGGTACAACTAGTACAATAGGCATAACTGGTATAACTAGATACAAATATATGACTATCGAGCATATACTTATAAATGGGTATAACTAGTACAAATGGGTACAACTTTATACAAATATTTAAGAAATCTAACTACATATATTTGTAATTGCAAATGATACCAAGAAAACATGATAGTTCAGATGGTAACGAGCCTTATACAGAGGTGAAGGGTTCGAATCTCATCTTTGGTACAATTCGGTATTAGTGGGTACAACTATATTTAATTTGAAAATCAAGTGAAGGGTATTTTCTGGTTTCCACAAAATTGAGAGATATAAAGATTATTTTCTAATGGTTGAGGAGTAAAATGGATTGATGAAGGATATAAAAATTAATTTAGTGAGTAGAAAAGTATATGAGAAACTGATCCGAAGATAATGATGGCGTTTATCTTTTATGCGGTTAGGGCGAACATTTTTGGAAGAGAAATAGAGAAAAGAGAGAAAACTCCAAAGTGTGGAAATGAAGTTCTATAAGTTATGCTGTTAGAAATGAAAAAATCTCATGGCAAAGTCCCCATTCGTTGCTTCTGGATGGATATGGTTCTCTCTCTCGCTTTCAACTTTTAGCTACCAAGAGAAAAGAACGAGAAATTGGAGAATAGGATCAGATTTCGAATGTTAAAGAGGATGATCCACCGGTTACATAATACTGGTGAACAGCTTGGCCAGAGAAACAATCACAAAGCTATCAAGCAAAAGACCTAAAAAGCAGATTGCAAGAGTTAAAGATCTTAAATTTTTCAACAATGGGAATGCTGCAAAGAAAGTTTTCTGTCAGAAGGTTTGACGTCTTTTTTTTTGCCTAGAACATGCGATGACTCAAATATGAGGCAGGTCGTAAATAGATTAAGTTAGAGAAACATGTTGCTGGATGTTCAAATACTGAATTTACATACAGTTGTATTGAAATGATGAAAGAATCAGAAGTTGATGTGTTGAGACGAATGCCTTAGTAAAAATGAAACGAACAACATGGTGGTGGTTATCATAAGAAGCACGGCAACAATGACCCCTTATATATATATTTTTTCATCCTTTTCAATCAAGCTCTTGCACTTTCTATATCTTCTTTCTTTTGATTTGTTTAAATCTCACAATGCATAGAAATTATCGTTTTTCGTTCCACCTGCGAACTCTCATTGTGATTAGTAACTCATTTAGATGAAACCTGTAATAATTTTCACTTTTGCTTCGTTTAAATATCCTTTTTTAATATTACGTTAAATTATATTCAAAGTAAATCTTTTTAGTTCAACTGTTTTTTTAGTTTAAAAGAAAAATAAGATCTCTATTTTTATGATCGATAAATGGTTGTATCGTTAAAATCCAAAACTGGAAAAATAATTTGGAGAAAAATCTTTTTGGGAAAAAAGTACAAACCAGTATAAAAAAGCTGAAAAAGTTGAAAAATGATTGAAAGAAAGTGGCTGAAGTAGCTGATGAACAGAAAACTCACTGTGAAGAACATTTGGTAACATGCTATCTTGTTGCGAACCATGTTTACATTTTTTGTTGTTATCTCGAGTCCCTCATTTACCCGAATAGTCGATAGTCTGTTTCACACTTGCTTATCTATGAGTTTTACCGGTTGAAATTGTTGAGTAGCCGACTCCTCATGTTTTCGTCGATTTTTCTCCCTCTAAATCGAATGTAAAGCTGCTTGAAACACATATTGCAATAAAAAATAATTTGAGATTATCTAGCCTTTTATCGACTAGGAGAGCAAGGATGTTGTCCCATTGAGTCGAGTACTCGTGTCCAAGAAGATTATGTGTAAGGCAGTGCCAAACGGTTGCTGAGTAAGGGCATGAGAAGAAGCTCCATAGGCTCCAAATAGAGAGAACATGCTATTGTAGCACCATTATTCCAGCTGATCACTCGATCACCCGTTGAGAGTCTATTGTTTACCGCAAAGCCAAGCCATGAAAGAATATTTTGGTATGCTGTGTTTGAACCATATACCTTGAGATCACTCCCTTAGTTGCTGCTCTTCACGAATCAATTCCCATGTAGCTTTGGAACAAAACATCGAGTAAAACTTTGTATCTTTGAATTTCCATAAGGCTACATCTGACTCCTCTGAAAATGCTGGTAATTGATTGCCTCTTCAATCTCATTTAAAACATTTATCTTGTGGTCCATAATAGTGTGAGTTTCTAACACACTTTCCATAGATGAGTTTAGAAGAATCCCCAAGTCTCCGCTTCCCCTAATCCTCGTGATATCTAGGAGTTTGCCAAGCGGAGACCTGTTATCAAACAAAAATGAAGTTGACGAATCATTGTGAACTTCCATCTTACTCAAAGAAGCTGTAATTTGTCTACATTTCAATAATTTTTTCCATGTCCAAGACCCAAGAGAATATGACTCCTTTACCGACCATAAAGAGCCTTTACAAATTAAATAATTTCGGACCCAATTAACCCAAAGAGATGAGTGAGCTGACTGGATCCACCAAAGGAGTTTCAAACAACTCACCAAATTTTCTTCCATAATCGATTTTAATCCCAAACTCCCTCTGTTTTTGGCTTGCACACATCATTCTATGCGACTTTTGCCTTTTTGAACTCAACTCCGGGCCAGACCATAAGAATGCATCACCAAATTTTATCAATCTCCTCTATACATGCTTTAGGTAAGCGGAAAGCATAGATCCAGAACTTCGTGAGGATATGGATGATTGATGCAATGAGTTGTAACCAACTTGTAAAAGAGAGACCTCACAGTCCAACAACTTATTCTCGACCTTATCTTCTCCAAGAACGGTGTGTAATCCTGAACTGTCATCCTCTTGGTTAAAAGAGGCAAACCCAAATACCCAATAGGTAGAGTGCCACTATCAAAAGGAAAACGCTCGAGAATTTCATCCATTTTTTTCTGCTAAAACCCCTTCCAAAAACAATGTTGATTTTTGAGACTTATCTTTAAACCTGGGGTAACCGCAAAATCGTTGAAGACTTGTAGGATACTTGTTATGGCTGTTCCTTTGAATATTTTAAAGCAATATGTGTTTTTATTTAATTTTGAAGAGATATAGTCATTGATCTGAGTTAAGTGTTGATTAAGTAATGAAGAGACTCTAAAGCATTCATAAGGTCTCAAGAGAAGTTAATCAGGTGGTTCAAGCTGAGGTGAACCAAGTATTTCGGCTAAGTATTACGATTAGGTTCAATCCACTAGAAGTTAGACAAGTGTCCTCTTGTGCGTGTAAATTGATACATGTGAGAGTTTGTTAGATCAAAAGTGATGCAGAATTCTCAAGAAGAGTTAGCCTCTAAGATGGATGGAATGATAATCCTCGACTTCAAGGGATTTGTGTACCACAAACCTAAGGTATATTAAACCTTAGATCCAATACTATTTTAAAACGCTCCAATGAAACAAGGAGGTGGAACCTTAGAAATATGATGCAGGTAGCTCCAACAATGTGTATATAAAACTCACCACCTGATACTAACTTATACCACAACCAACTAAGTTTAGTCGGTAGAATGACCACACAAGTGTGATGAAGAACATTTGATAAACCAGGTTGAACACAACAATTAAAATAAGATATTTGATTAAAAAAAGGTGGTTGATTTTCTCCAATGGAGATTACATCTATTTAATGGAAAAGAGGGTTTAAAAATAAGCCAAATAACTAATAAATTGTCTTGGAAATAAAAGAAATAAAGATAGTGAATTGAATGTGGACTGAACTCTTGGACTACTCCATGCATGCATTCACAAGTGACTCTTAAACTTCATTTTCATTACTCTCTTTGACCTGAAAATTAAGTCACTTCTTTTGGACTTCCTTGACTTGTAAGTAGGCTTAATATATGCTGAGCTTGATAGTAAATATCCCCAATTGAATTATGAATGTTATCTTTATCCATAACCTCTTGAATCAACCAGTTATGTGTTTCCTTGATTTTATTATCTTTTGCTCTTGCCATTGGTCCAACAAGTGCAAGCAAAACATCCTCTCCATGATCCTTGTTCCTTACGATATCCTCTTCAAAGCCGCTAAATCTGTGCTTAATAATTTTAGCACAAGCTCTTGTCACTTTTCCAATGGCTAGAAGCAATGCATCCTCTCGATAATTTTGTTGCTCATGAAATTCATATCATACCCCTCCTCTTGAAAAGGATTTGAACTCAAATCCAGCTGGTCACCTTTCTTGTATTGGATAACATAAGGAAATATCGTAATAGAATCTCATAATAAACAAGAGGAATCAAGAGAGAGAGAGAGAGAGAGAAATTTCTTGGAGCGATGATGGGGATAGGACCCAGATTTGAAGTTATTGTTGCGGGTTGCGACCTTGACTTATGATTTTCCTAGAGATGTCCAAACATGTCTCTGATTGCACGAAATGTTGACTTATTTGTCTCAGATGGTTTAGAGCAATGATGCGAGACATGAATTTAGAGTTTTTAAGTGTAAGCATTTGGCTTTCTTTCTTAAATAAAAACACATAGATAAGATCGAACACCTGGCCAAGGTGTCGATATATTTTGTCGAGTCAACCCTTGGTTTTATATTTTGCGAGGCAGGGTTCGGCTTTATGATTTGCAAGACAAAGCTTGGCTTAATGATTTTTGAGTCGGAGCTCTGTTTAATGCTTTTTTGAGTCGGAGCTCTGTTTAATGATTTTTTTAGTCGGAGCTCTTTTTAATGATTTTTTGCGAGGAAGAGCTCCAATTTAAATTTTGCTAGGCAGGGCTCGACTTTATAGTTTGCGAGATAGAACTCGAATTTAGTAGATAGGAAAATGACTTTTATTAATTTTTATAGATGTGCTTTTAAAAGCTGCCTAGATATCCTTTACAGGGATCAAGCCAAATGTAGTTATTACAATAGAGGTGCTTCTTTTCTTCATTCTTGTAAATAACAGCGGTCCTTGTATTCTTCTTGAGAAAAGATGTAACGGCTTTCCATTACTGAAGATGGCTCTTTAATTTTCCCTTTTTGAGAAATGGTGCATCGGTTTAATTTGAGATGACTCTTTGCGTTCCTTTCTCCCCTTACAAATACCCTTCTTGTTGTTTTGTTTTCTTCATATCTTCTTCCGATTTTGGGTGACTATGTCTAACTCCAAAGAATCTTATGCTAGCAGCGGCACTGATAACCAATCCTCTTTGGATGATCGTGACTTTATGAGGGATCCCGATCTGAAGTTTCCCTACGATGTTGTGGAGAAGCTTGGCAAATAGAATCGGATGGAATCCTAAGGGTTTTATATCGATGTAAGCATATATTTGGTTAAGCTCTAGTTGTCATCGTAATTCTCTTGCTAACACTTTTTCTTTATTTTGCAGCTGATCAACGAGGGTTCATAGGTTTGCGATGAGCTTCCTTGTCTGAAAATGAATGAAGCCAACTTCAAGTTCCAATTCGGGACTTGCGAGAGGCGACTAGTGAGAACCGTTCTCAGATTCGTAGACTTGATAGGAAAAACACTAAGATTCTACAGCAGATTCATAATATGAAGCGCTGGTACTTGGAGCTTGAGAGTGATCCTTGGGAATGGCTGAGGCTCAATTTTGACCATATTTCTGAGATCGAGATGATGTGTGCATGATTCTCCAAGAGAGTTGACTTCCTTGAGTTTACTTCTGCTTTTGAGTCGAACTATTGTTGTTGCTTTTCTTTTTTTATTACATAATCTCCTTTTAGTCAACCTTCTCTGCAACTCCTTTCTTCCTTCCTGAATATATATTTCTTTATCATAGCTGGACCCGAGGTCAGGTTGTCTATGTACCTAGTGTTGGGATCAAATCTGAATATATATATTTTTTTTGGTAATTGGACCCGAGATCAGGCTTCCTACGCACCCGTTATGCGGGATCAATTCCTATCATAGTTCAAGTCCTTGTATTACTCTCTTTGACTGTCTACTCTGCCAAATAGTGGCGACCTAGTAGTAGTATCACATCAAGTTGATTGAATTCTAGAAGTTGGTAATCAGTTCGCCTGTCATTGTAAACTCCTGGCTTTACGACCTTCGAGATTTGATATGGACCCTCCCAGTTAACGCCCATCTTGTTATTAAATTATACCTTATTGGAAAAAAACTTTCTTAACACGAGGCCGCCCTCTTGGAAGAACTAGTTTCTCACTTTCTTGTTGTAGTACCGAGCTGCTAACTGTTGGTAGTTCTGGATGCGTAGCAATTCTTGTTCGTGTAATTCAGTTTAAGTTTTTTTAGAGAATCTCATTCTCTAGGTAGGTGTTTTCTGGTATTTTTGATCGTCGAAGTGTGTACAAGTTTGCTTCGACTAGGGAGAGGGCTTTGAATCTGTGTGCCAAAGAAAAAGGTGATTTGTTAGTCGCCTGTCGTGGTGTAGTGCGGTGGGACCATAGTACTCCGTCAAGCTCATTGACCGAATTCCCTTTCTTCTTCCCAAGGTGCTTTTTGAGTCCGTTGAGAATGTCCTTGTTTGTAGCCTCAACTTGTCTGTTTTCTTGTGGATATCGGGAGGGCGGGGGGTTTTGTTCAGCTTGATTCTCCATTTTTTGCAAAACCCTTCTATCTTGGTGGAAGTGAGGTTAGTACAGTTCTCTGTAACGATCTCGCATGGTAGACCATGTCGACAAATGACGTTCTTTCAAAAGAAACTATGTACTTCGTTTTTCAAAAATCGTTTTGTACGCTTCTACTTCTACCCATTTGGTGAAATAATCGGTGAGAACGAGTATGCAATTTTTATGTCCTGATGATAACAACAAAGGTCCTATAATATCCATTGCCCATCGCATGAACGGATATGCTACTGCTCTAGTGGTAAGCAAGGTATGTGAGTTAATTATTTGTGCATATCGTTGACACTTCTCGCACAGAGCATCATACTTTTCCCAATCTGTGACCATAGTCGGCCAATAATGGTTATTTTCTAGATCTTACACATAATTCCTTGATATCCAAGTCGATGACGAGTGAATCGTTGTCAGGCATATCTAGGCTGGCGGTGTCAGCTTCCAAGATATTATTGGCAGGTCGTCAGTGATTAGAATTACTTGAGCAGGTTGATGCCATTTTTCAACTGAATATGCTTTGCGTTGTCTCTCCTTTAAAAATCTTACGAACTCTTTACTGTCTATCAGTCCTGATACGATCATGGAAAGCGTTAAAAACAAGGAAGCATCAGAGGAAGCAATGGAGTGTGTAAGTGTGCCGAAGACAAGAGAAAGTGCCTTCTTACTCAAGGAAGGGCTCGTAGGATTCATCCAAGACATGAAAGGACCAATGCCTAAGAGAGCCATGCACCACCATGCAATGACTAGGATAGAATATTAGATAGATTACGAGAACTCATCTATTACTTTTATTCGTTAAATCGGTTTTATCCCAATGGGTTTTACGAGTAAAGTTTTAATGAGGCTGGACTTGTTTCTCTTCTCTTTAAATCCATCTTTATTCTTTAGTTATGCCATAAGGAGGCCCAAAAAAAGGAGAAGAATTCAGGGTCCATCCAAACCCAAAGAAGGTCTCGCCAAAGCCAAGTAGCAAGAGAATACCACATTCAATGAATCCAAGTTGTGTTCAACGAATTCAATTTGGTGAGATTCATCTTCTTATTATCTTTAATTTCTAGTCAAAAAATTAAGCCTTTGTCTTTATTTTTAGATTCATGTAACCCTTGACATATCTCGAGCCCTTTATAAACTCGTCCGAGGAGAAGAAATAAAATCATCCAACTTTTTAATCAAACAAACTTTTCTTTGCTTTCACGTCTATGTGTGTCATATCCTAGGAACTGTTGAGGTTTATCAAGTGTAACCCATAACACTTGTGTGGCGATTCTACTGATCGAACCGTTGAAGGGACATGTAGAGGGCATTGGTTCTAGGGTATACCTAGCGTTGGTGTTCGCTTTATCTTCTTTGTCAAGATTTCCACCGCCTAGCTCGTTGAATAGTTCAAGCATATGATCATCTAACTTGAGTCATACACGTCTTCATCGAGTCGAGGATTATCCCTCGATTTTGTTGAGTGTAATCCTTGGGAAGTATACAAAAATCGTATCATTTGGTATTGGAGCACACTCATCGATTACATTATATCTTCACCACCATCATCCATCACCATCGACATCGATCCATATCCATCACCATCGACATCGATCCATCTCCATCACCATCACTTCACATCATTTGGTATCACCATCATATTCACCATCGTTCCATCTTCATCAACGCCGATAATCTGATCCTTATCGCCACCATCATCGGATCATTTGATCTCCCTCACCATCACAATGCTTCATCACCATCATCATCACAACCGCTTCATCTTCATTGCCACCACATACACACCGCTTCACCATCATCATCGGATTATTTCATCATCACCACCACTGATGTAGTTCTTCATCATCAACACCACCATGAACCGTCTTCTGCATCGCACCCTTTCACTTCACCAACATGATCAAAATCCTAGATCCACCATTTTAACACCACCATCACCGGTCGCTTGATCACCACGCCATCAACGAACACTCACACTCACACCTGCTTAGCCATCACTTTGCAACTGTTCATCAACCGCTTTTAATTGCTTTCCAACCGATCAAAAACTATCATTTTTGATCCATCAGCTGTTTTAACCATTGACCCTAAGGTATATAGATTGGAAACTAATACATGTATTGGGAGATCGTAAGGCACTACTCCTACAAGAAGAAGGATTTTGATTCGTGTCGTCCCATTCTTGGACAACAAGCCACATACCTTTGAAACCCTATCATCGACTAGGCATCAACCATTCATCACCGAAGAAGCTGCTCGATCATCCAGTCATCATGCCAATTCATTGCACCCGTTTAATACCCGGTGAATACTCGGTCATCTCGGACCATCATATTATCATCGCCCGGTCATCACTCGGTCATCATTTGTACTGTTCGTTCATCATCAACATGTACATCATGATGAGCCATGAGATGTTTAAAAGAGATATGTTAATCACTAGGATAATTTCACAAGTTCAAACCATGGTTGAGGCTGAAGAACAATAGAAGAGTTCCACACAAGGTGTCACATTAATGAAAAATTATGTAGTCTCGTCATTGACGGAGGAAGTTACACCAACGTTTCTAGCACAACGATAGTGGAAAATATAAGATTGATCACCACAAGGCATCCAACGCCTTACACTTTGAAGTAACTTAACAACACCGGAAACATGAGCGTTCATAGGCAAGTTGTGATTCCTTTGTCCATAGGAAAGTACCAAGACGAGGTATTGTGTGACGTTTTACCAATGGAGGCCGGTCATATATTCCTGGGTTGGCCATGGCAATACGATCGAAGAGTAACTCATGAAGGCTTCACGAACAAATATACCTTTGAGTTTAAAGGAAAGAAGATCATGTTGCACCCAATGTAATCAGAAGAGTTATATTTGGATCAAGTGCATCTTGAGAGAAATAACAAGATGAAGAGTGATTCGCTAATCACAAATCAAGAAAAGAAGAAGATTGATCCGCTAACTCTAACCCAAGATGAAAAGGAATAGAGATCGAGTGACGCTCATTAAAGGCTAGAGAAAGCACACCATAGAGGAAACACTCAACAAATATTTTAAGGTTAGATTACACCAAGCCCTCTCTACTCCAAGACAATAGTGTAAAGCTCACCACAACTCTGAAGATATCATTGAAGAATTTTTTCAATCTAGTGAAAGAGGAATATGATAAAACAAGGAGTGCTTGTGTGTTGATAACAAAGACTAGAGCTGTTGAGAAGATAACGTGCAGAGGTATTAAGAAGTTTTACTTTGACTAATATAGACTTATAAGTCATCTGCTCAAATCTTACAACATCTTTTATAAGAACTTCTTCAATACACATGGGTTTTACAATGTGTGTAATTCTTTGGGAAAGATTAATATGGAATCATCTTTGGTTCATTGTGAAGATCAAGCTCGGAGATATGCAAGTGTGAAGTTTGGAAATAAGGAGCTGGTGTTACTCCCACGACAAGAGAGGTTTCAAGTCATGACATTCTCAGAAAAAATGAATGCAAATGTCCACGTTGAGGTATTAATAGAAGACATTGTCAGAAGTGACAAATTCAAAACAGAACAAGCCGAATATGACGAGAAGAAGATACTAGATGTCAAGAAGCTTGTTTTTCCTCTTGAAAACCTACTATCCATCCTTGAGGCTGATATTGGAATGGATAGTAGTGAGGAAAATTCTACTAATCAAGGAGGAACAATGGGATTTGAGGACAAATCTTCACCGGCAAGAATCATGTTAGCTCCACTTCCAACATTTCTAACTTAATCCCTTTTGCTGTAAAAGATCCAGATTTGAGGACAAATCCTTTTCAAGAGTGGGGGGATGATACGATCATGTAAAGTCAAGGAAGCATCAGAGGAAGCATTGGAGTGGCTAAGTGTACCGAAGACAAGAGAGTGCCTTGTTACTCAAGGAAGCACTCGTAGGATTCATCCAAGACATGAAAGGATCTACGCCTAAGAAAGCCATACAACACCATGCAATGACTACTATAGGATACTAGATTGATTAAAAGGACTCGTCTAGTACTCTTTTTTGTTAACTCGGCTTTATCCCAATGGGCTTTTTAAGTAAGGTTTTAATGAGGCTGGACTTGTTTCTCTTCTCTTTA
This sequence comes from Cardamine chenopodiifolia, assembly GCA_963922655.1. Lineage (NCBI taxonomy): Eukaryota > Viridiplantae > Streptophyta > Magnoliopsida > Brassicales > Brassicaceae > Cardamine > Cardamine chenopodiifolia. Next base: position 6,088,051 of record OZ000486.1, on the reverse strand, counting down.
AATCCATCTTTATTCTTTACTTAGTCCATAAGGAGGCCCAAAAAAAGAGAATTCAGGTCCCATCCAAACCAAAAGAGGGTCTTGCCAAATCCAAGTAATAAGAGAAGACCACATTCAACGAATCCAAGATTTGTTCAATGAATACATTTTGGCGAGATTCATCTTCTTATTATCCTTAGTTTTCAGTCAAACAATTAAGTCTTTGTCTTTATTTATAGATTCATGTAACCTTTGACCTATCTCGAGTCCTTTATAAACTCGGTCAAGGAGAAGAAATAAAATCGTACAACTTTATAATCAAACAAATGGTTTTTGCTTTCACGCAAACTCTTTTGTTCCTTACGGAACCTTTGGTTCGTCTAGTGTGTCATATCCTAGGAGCCACTGAGGTTTATCAAGTGTAGCCCATGACACTTGTGTGGCCATTCTATTGATTGAACCGTTGAAAGGACAAGTAGAGGGCATTGGTTCTAGGTTTGGTATACCTAGCGTTTGTGTTTGCTTTATCTTATTCGTGAAGATCTCCACCGCCTAGTTCATTGAAGATTTAAAGCAAGGGGCTTGGGATTCAGTCTATATGATCATCTAACTTGAGTAATACACGTCTTCATCATGTCGAGGATTACTCCCAGTTTCATTGAGTGCAATCCTTGAGAAGTATACAAAAATCATATCAAGTTCTCCTATGATAACGCAAATTTTGGGCCTACAGTTCTCATCGTTTCAGAAATCGTATTCACTATTTTTTTGTGCTGATATTATGATCATTATTTCGGTTAATGCTTTCTTTATCAGCTTGTCATTTGTTTTCTAATTTGGGTTTCCCTTCATTGTGAGGAGTCGTATTCTTGATAGGTGGATTGACGATTATCAGACGGTCTTGTGACTTCGTGATTTTTCCATGTTGAAACTTCTTTAGCAACTGATTTAGCAATGTTTGGCAATCAGCTATTGAATTCCCATACATTTCATGAAAGTCGCAGTATGTTTCAGGTACTTCACTATGAGAGTGAGCTGTAGGTCAAACGTACTTTTTCCCGGTTGTGTAGGGCGGATGTGAATAGCTCGGAGAAGGTGGTCGTGTGTCACTCATGTGGTATGTATTTGATGTCTTCTTCCCCTTGTCGTCCATGTAGATGTCGTAGTGCTGACAGGGTTCGTAGTGCTGCCTTTTAGACTCTTTAGGTTTCTCCTTCATGCTAGATGACGACCTAGATGCATGTAGTTTATGAAGGGTGTCTCATTCTTCTTCTATCCTGATGTAGATAGTAGCCCAATGTAATGCTCCTCTAATGTGACTGGTGGAGAGGCGCTAGGAGTTTATCTAAATCGACATTCATACAAGAGACTTCGTTGTAATGCGTCCACTGTTGCAGCTTCTTTTTCTGAAATGCAAGAGGCTATGGCTTTAAATCGGTCCATGTATGCACGCAAACTTTCTCTTCGTTTCTGAGTCAAGTTAAATAAGTTGGCACTTGAATTCCTTGCAGGATGAACATTGAGTGCTGCTTTATAAATGCTTGTGATAACTCGGTAGAGGTTTTGATAGTGCACGACTTGAGTTAAGAAAACCATTAAAGTGCTGCTCCGGTCAAATTCTCCGCAAATAACTGACACAATACTGTGTCCTTCTCCTCTTCGGATAATTGAGCTCGACCGGTAGCAATAGTGAAAGCTTTCATGTGACTGCAGGGATCTGTTTTGTCATCATACATCGACGTGCCACATGTGAAATCCTAAAACTTTTGATTTGAAAGGAGTTTGTTGTGATGCTTACAAGACTCGGTCGATCTCAGAACCGAGCCAGTAGTTCAATGTACTTTAGATTTCATCTCCTTGAGACTGGTTTCAGTATCCCCTAATCTCTATCTCTCTCGTCGACCATTCTGTCTGTGTGATTCAACTCGTTAATTATTCATCGCTTCATAGGTAGATGAGCGATAGAAGTTCTTGGATCATGACACCTCTTGTTGTTGATGCTACGGTGTCCTTGCACATAAAAGCTTCTGTCAAGAGGCATAAGAGAGCAGCAAACTCAACTTGCTATGTCGTAGAACAGATGGAGGTGGTGGCAATGGACCGTCCTCAATACGTTAAGTTGGATCGACTATGCCAATTTGATCAGTGATCTGAGTTGGATCTTTGATCACAGTTTTGTCTCCGTTTATTGGTTGATCTCCATCAGCAGGAGGGAGGTCGTTCGTTCAGATTTTGGGGTCCGGTTGGAAGTTGTCCCGTCATCGTTCAATCTGAAAGTTGCGAAAAAATCTTTAAAAAGTCCTCACAAGCGGCACCAATTGTTGAATTAGGTTTTCGTACCAACAAAGTAATTTATTAGATGAGGGAAATCAGAGACTATTGTAATAAATAAGTTTAAGATCAAAAATTACAAGAAGAAAAGAACTATATTCTTGAGGTGCCAATCTAGTTAGAAAGTAAAAAGACAAGGTTTAGAGTTCTTAGGATTTTTAACCTCTCTCTACAGCGATTTTTGGATCCTTTAAGAAGAGAGGACAATTCTCTATTTATATTGATTTGAAGATTTTAGGGTTTTCGTTTTCATTTTAGGAGTCAATTCCTTTTCCTCCAAGTTTTCTTTTTTCATCCCTTCAGTTGGTGCCGAGCTGCTGAGCCGACTTTAATGATATTTCTAGACAAGTTGATTCTTGATTGAGTGGGTTATGTCGAGAGTGTTAAACCCGGTACCAACAAATAATTTATCATTTTCCAAAATTACAAGGAATAAAGATGAATACAAGTAGCAGCTTCAAGCTCGTCAACTATATCTATCAGTCTTTCTTCATTGATTTGGTTTACATCTTAGGCTTAATTAGTATAAACATGTATATATATATATATATTTTTGAATATTATAAAAAAATATATTCAAGAAAAACCGTTTTTATAACAAGTGTAACCCAAAGACAAAATGCATATTAGAAGAAACAATGAGAAAGGAGAGAGCTTATAAAAAAATTGGGAATGATGGCCTCGTTAAAACACAAAACCAAAAAACTCAATTGTGCCAAAACCTGTTTTGGGAAAAAGAGTATCATCATTTCCAGTTAAGATGAAAAAAAAAAGTAATCTGAAAACAGAAGTAGAAAGTGCTGGCAAAAACCAACATCAACGTCCCATGAAGCTAAACCAATCCCTCAAGCCCTTTGTATACTTCCATTGCGTTTGGATTGTGGAAAGCCGATTATGCACAAACCTATCAATTTTGTTGATTAGGGTACTCCGATCCTTGGGCTGCTTCCTATGTTGTTTCCTAATTCTCTCTTGCCAAATGATATAAACCGTCGCTTGAAAAATACCTCAAAATAAACCGATGTGTAACACCAAGCACCAAGCCGGAAATAAGAGTAATTATGTGTCCAAAGTGTACTGCATAGTGCTGTTGTAGTATCCCTCTTGAGAGCTTATCTCAGAGCAAATAAGTAAAACTGCAAGCAAAGAACAGATGATCACGCGATTCCAATACCTGATTACAGAAAACATAGCTCATGTTCCCTTCTTGATTCCAATTTAGCAATTGGTCACCCGTTGATAGCCGGTTCTGGACTGTAATCCAAACTATGAAGAAGTACTTCAGTGTCGCAGAAGTAAACCACACCCCTTTATACCAATCCTTTGGTGTTGCTACAACCTGAAGCTGATTCCATGTATTATTCAAAGAGAAACCATGTTTATATATGTCAGCCTTTTAACGCCAAAGATGAATGTATGGAGCTGCACTTCCATTGGACCTTAATTTCTCAATCTCCTTCTCAACTTTGTTCAGGATGGTCCCGCGCCGTTGCCGCTGCTGATGAGTAGCCATCAGCTCAGCCAGTGTAGCCGATAATTTGATCCCCATATCAATGCAACCCCCATCTTCCAAAAGATCATGTGGCCGACCCAAAGAAGACCAATCATCAAACCAAAAAGAATATTCAATACCACTCTTCACTGTCACCTTATGGAAACACTTTGCTTGATCTCTTTACTTAATAAGCTTCCACCAAATCCAAGAATCCGCCGTGGAACTCATGTTAATGGACCAAAATGAGCTTCTCAAATCAAAATTTTCATTACCCAATTAATCCACAGAGAGGACTGAGCTGAAACTAACCGGCAAATGAGTTTATAGCAACTGACTTTGTTGGCCTCTGTGAGAAAATTTCCTAGACCGCCTTCTCTTTATGGCCGAAAAACATCCCTTCAAGCCATTTTAGATTTTTGAGGGTTTAAATCGGGTCTCGACCAAAGGAAAGCCTAACTAATCCTCTCAATTCCCCTGATACAAGCACTAGGCAAACGGTAAACAGCAATCCAAAAATTTGTTAGACTAGCAAAACTGAAGTGAGGAGCTGAAGTCAACCTGCAAAAGAGAGGCAACGATGTTTCTATGATATAATTTGAGTCCTGATCTTATCAAGGAGGAATGGAATTCAGACTTGTACATCGCTTGGTGATTAGAAGAAGCCCCAACTATTTCACTGGGAGAGTTCCCATGTCCAGAGAAAACCGAGAAGCTATGGTAGAGCGCTGGAGTTGTGAAACACCTGTGACAAATAAAGTTGATTTCTCGGGGCTTATCTGTAAGTCGAAAACGTACCAAATTCCCAAAAAAATTCTAAGATACCCTCAATTGATCTTGGCTTCCCATCGGAGAAAACCATTATATCATCTGCAAAACAGAGGTGGTAACAGCCAAAGTACAACAGCCTGGGTGATAATCGAACTTCCCTGTATCCACTGCTTTATTTAACATCATAGAGAGCACATTCATACAAACGACAAAAAGATAAGGAGATAGGGAGGAACCTTGCCTCAAACCTCTTGTGCTTTGGAAAAAACATGCTAGCTCACCGTTATCTTGGACGAAGAAGGATGGAGTAGTAACACAAAGCTTAATCCAATGAATAAATGCGGAGAGGAAATGGAGGACAGCGAGAAATCCAACAGGAAAGGCCATTGAAAAGAGTCGAAAGCCTTGGATATGTCAATCTTTTAAAGACAACGGAAATCAATCTCAGCTTTATGATAGTCCTTTACATGTTCAAAAGGTAGGAGGAGATTTTCCATAAGATAACGGCCTCTGATAAAAGCATATTGATTTGGAGCTATAAAACCATCCAGAATCTGCATGAGGCGATTGGCTAGTATCTTTGAAATAACCTTATAGAGTACATTGCAGCAAGAAATGGGGCGATAATCCTTCATTATCATAGCCTCGATTTTTTAGGGATAAGCGCCAAAATTGTTGAATTGAGACCCTTTGGAAGAAAACCATGCATAAAGAAAGACTTTACTGCCACTATGAATTCTGGACCAACAATGGGCCATGTCGCTTTAAAGAACTCCATCGTATAACCATCCGTTCCCGAAGACTTGTTCGAAGGCATTGAGAATAAAATTCCCTTGATCTCTTCATCCGTAACCTCTGAAACCAGCTGCTCTTTCTCCATCTCAGCAGCGAAAATTCAGCGAGCTTTCTATCTCCGCTACCGTAGCACCTGTAAAATCAAAAGGGAATGACTAAAAAAATTTAGTGGAATACCTGACAGCCTCTAATTTTATCTCCTCCGTAGTGGTGAGAGTAACCCCATCCTAATTACCAATTTCCTTATCGCGTTTCTTGCTTGCCGTTCTTTTACTGCAATATGGAAAAAACAATTATTTTTGTCACCCACATCCAACAAGTGTAACTTATCCTTCTGTCTAAGAAAACTCTCCTCCAAGTGAGTCACATGGTCCCATCTAATAAAATCTAAAGCTTCATCGGCGATAATATTAGGAGACGGCTGAAAGAAGGTTGCGCTTTGACAAGCACAACGGTTCGCATAAGGTTCGTCAATTCATAAAGAGAGATGATGGAGGTTTACCCGCTAAGATTTCATATCAGAGGCTTTAGAAACTTTAGCTTTTTCGAGAACCTATATAGAGTTGAAGAAGAAGGAAACAGAGGAACCGTAGAACTCCTATAATTCTCCACCATAGGTTTAAAATCCTCACCCTTTGTTATAGCGTTTGAAAACTTAAAAGGGCTCTGAGGTTTACGGAAAGTACCGAACAAAAAGACATGACCTTAAAGATTGTCGGAACAGCCCCCTAAAACCATCTATCGTTAATCAGCACTCGATCAAGCTTTTTAGAAATCAGCATATTTTCTCGTTTATTACACCAAGTGAACAGTGGTCCGCTAAACGCCATATCCATATGAGAACAGTCCCTAACTATCTCCTGAAAAGCCAACATGATTTTTAGAGTTGGAGCCAAGACATTACCTGAGTGCTTATCCAAAATGTCATTTAAGTCGCCGAGACATAGCCACAAGAAGCTGCAAATTAACCTGAAGTTGCTTGATCTGACCCCACAAGTGCTGCCTTTCATCCACCAAGTTGGAAGCATAAAAAAACGAGCAGAGGAAGGTAGAGCTTTGATCAACCTAAACATGACAAGAGATTATCTTATCACTCTTAGCGACAACCCGTAGATTCACCCTATTGTCCCAAACAACCCAGATCCGATCGAGATTATTATGCTCATAATTAGACTCCAGCGACCAACCCGGAAAAGTAGACAAGAAAACTTTAGTTGCTCTGTTTTCTTTAACCCTTGTCTCCATCAAACCTCCAAACAACATATTCTTCAATGCTACGGTATGGGAGATGATCGAGCCAGGATTGACCATAGATGAGAAGAACGACATGGCGATTGCCTTGCTGTTTCAAGCCATACCCGAGACACTCTTATTACAAGTTGGTGATCTTGATTCAACAAAAGGTATATGATAATGTTCCAACACTAGGACTCCAAGCTTAAAATTCAAACTATGGTCTGTGACATCAAGGAGATACGTCCATGAGTCATAAGAAGAAGAAAACTTATGGTCGTGGATATCATGGAGGCCCCACTGCAGATAAAACCACATTCGTTAAAAGGAACAACGAAGAGGATGTTCTGACAAAGTCGCATAAAATAAAAAATGAGAGAATAAATCCACATGGGTGCTACTACTGTGGGAAACTTGGACATCAAGAGGTTTTGCTATAGGATTCAAGCTAGGATGAGGAATTTTATGAAGGAGAAAAGGTATTATCCACGTCATGATGATTTTTCACATGGTTATGTGAGAAAGGATGATCTATATCAAAGGAAGAAGTACACTTACACATCAAGGGGCTCAGTTGAATGGCAGCCAAGATTTTGTGACAATAGAAGACCCAAAATTTTGATGAGAGATCAAACTTCCTTGGAAAGATGCACAAAAGAGGATGAATGTGTAGTAAAGACGGAGAATCTAGAGTTGATTGCTCCAGAGCTAATACAAAAGGACCAGAGGTTTAAGAGGAGTAATAATGGTCATGTAGAGAAGCAATCAGGGGAAGATCAAGCATACTTTGATTTACAAGAATTTTTGAATGAATTGGATCAATCATGTAGGAGAAGTTCATTGGAGGAAACTGAAGACATATATTGTCAAATTCAATTAAAAAGGGATAAAAAGGAAGCAATACCTGAACAGAAGCTTCAAGTTTGTTGTGATCTTCTCAACACAACCTGAAAGATGGAGCAACTTCAGGAATCTGGAATTGCAATAACGAGTATTTATTCCGGGTGGAGCATTTGTAGAAGAGGTTCAAGAGAAGACAGAAAAATCTTAATTAAGGGTTTTTGACTCAGAGGTCATAAGTCGAGAGTAAGCATTATTACAAAGGTAACATAGATTACTTGTGGAGTTTTGAAGAAGTGACAAGGAAAGTCAAAGTTTCAGGTGGAGTAACTACGAGAATAAATTGTGAAATTAAACGTTAGAATTTCACAAGGTCTCTGAACATCATAAGACGCAGATGCAGAGATGATGATTAAGGTTTAAAAAGGTTTACCAAAAGTTACAAGAACATAATAGCATATACAAATATTAATCAAAAAATCTGCAAAGTCGAGACATGAAGTTTCAAAATCTCAGATGAAGGCAAGTTTGATTCATCATAAAAAAAGATGAAGTGAGAATCAAGGGTACTTGAGATTACAGAGAAATTGCAGGAAGATGCAAAGATTCACATCAAAAACTGCATCAGAAATCACTCTCAGGGGAGAAGTTTTAGTGATCGATAGTTTTAATGATGAAGGCTTGAGAGCTTTCACCAGACACCAGAGAAGAACCACGTCAAGAGATCTCGCTGGAAATTGCAAAGTTCTAGTCATAGATTACATTGTTGAAGCTCGCGTCAAGGAAGAGATGCGACTCACAATTTTAGCGAAAGATTTGTGGGCATTGGGTTCAATGGAAAAAGCGGTGGTCGAGCTCGCTGGAGAAATTTTCGGTGGATGCAAGGTTCATGCATCTGGTTTAGTCATCGGAGAAGAAGAGCATCATTTCTTCTTCATTGTCGAACAGAAAGGACAAAGAGAAAAAGCTGGAAAGTTTGAGTTGGATTCACTAAGGCCCAAGGTGGAGATTGTCAAAGTTATGGGCCTCAATCAATATTATATGACCCAAATCCAATTCTTGAGAAGATTGCCTAAGACGAGAAACGTGAGCAACATAAGAAGACTTAAATCCAAGTCAGAAGTATTTCCAATATATCGTCAAATTGACTAAGCTCGTGTGAGGCCGAGTTTATGGCAGCAATACTTGAAGCTTGTTAAGCCAACAACTAGCGAGAAGGTTGTCATGAGAATCGAAAACAAGTCTATAATCGCTGGAGCAAAGAATCCCATGTTCTATGGCCGAAGCAAACATATTCACAAGAGATAACATTTCATCCGAGAAGAAGGTTGAAGATGATCAAATCAAGGTGAAACATGTATTCGGATAAGAAAAATGTGCGGACATATTGACTAAAGCCCTATCAAGGATCAAGTTTCAAGGAGATGAGAAGCTTGATAGGAGTTCAAGATCTCACCAAGACTATGTTGAAGTTTAAGGGGGTGAATGTTGGATAAAATTCAACATTATCTCAAAACCCAAGATATCTCTAATAAGATTTAGATTAAGATAAGATAGAACTAAAGTTTTCATAATAGCAATAGGAGATATCTATTACTAATAATATTATGTTAGCTTACAATATAAGAAATACTATATGTGTTAGGATAAGATAATTGTAAGCAAAGACAAATAGAATTAGGAGTAATCTAATTCCAATAGGAATAAGTGTTGCCTAAACCACTATAAATATAATTGTTGAGTTTTGACATTGAATAAGAGATTAAGAGTTTTAGAGAATTTTGAATGTTTAATTTGAGTTTTTAAACATATATAATAAGAGAGTGATTCATATTAAAATCTAAATTTTTGTTTGATATATTTAGCTCTTCAACTATTGTTATTAATGAAGGTTCAGCTCCCGTGTATCCGTCAATCGATTTGAGAATATTTTTGAGCATGCTTCAACTGGTTGTTAAGCTGCTTGGTGTGACCTCTTGTCAGATGATCAAAGGTTCATTCCAGTGTTGTCCACACATCGAGAGACGATGTGGCACGGGAGACAAGGGACTGCATCGAGTTGGAGATAGCGCCAAGGAGAGCGGAGTGTAGCAGACAATCTTGGCGCTTCCAATGGGTGTAGATTTGGTTTGACTGAGGACTGAGCGATCATTGCCAAGAGAACTTCAGCATCTGAAAAGTAAGAGGTTGTAACTCATATCCTTCAAGGAGAAAGAATTTGTTGACTCCAAGAAATGTAATTAGTGGCTGTCAATTTTTTCACATTGGACATATTGAGCGTAAGAACAAGGCTTTTAGGATCCTTAGGATTAAAAACAGAAGCAGTATAGGGGTTTGAAACACCGCTGCTTTCTGTGTCGTCAGTCATGGTGAACAAGAGTAAGAGGAAGAAGGAGTTGAAAGGGAAAAAGAAAGAAAACAAAATCTGAGGTATTTTAGGATCAGACCCGCCTGATACCATATAGAGTATTGATCAAAGGATTGTTGATATTGATAATGAAAGTGTTGAGGATACAACTCTATAAATACATACAAGAGAATAACAACACATATACGAGATAGAGTTAATCTAAGATATACAAAGATACTAGATTAGAATGATATCTACGATAGACGATATTGAGTAAATATACTCTGATATTTAACTTCAAGAAATTGTTCATTTTCTCAGTAGAACACCAAAACTTTTTGGTAAAGAAATGCTTTCCAACTGAGAAGAAAGAAAAAAGCAATGTCGGAAATGATTCTCTATGAAGAAGTAGAAGAAATGTAGAGCAAATACAAGAAATAAGTTTAAATTATATTTTAATCATATCTTGTGATAATTGACATTTAAAAACTTTCTAAATAACCAATGTGTTTTCATGGTAATATAATTTAAATATTGCAAAAGAAATCAATATCGTATAGAGTTTAAGTTAATTTGCTTATTTGGAACCAACGAATATACACTAATTAGGTAGTTGCCGATTTTATTATTCTGATCAAATAAATTTCATGCTTAATTGTTTCAATTTTTTTAATTAATAATTAATATTACTGTTGTAATTAATGAAAGATTTTATTCCTTTTTTACATATCTAATTCCTAAAAATAAGCAGTAAAGGTTTATAGAATACAAATATTCTGTTTCACGTATTCTATTTCTGAAAACTATAATCAAGGATTAGGATAAATTTATAATGACAAATGAACTATACTTTGGAAATTTCATTTTGTCTATATAAAACACATTAAATCTGCATAATTTAGTTGTTTTGCTTTAGTAGATAGCTATTAGATTCTACAGTTTGCATTTTGAGGACAAAACATGCATAGTTTATATGGTTTGGTTTAATAGATATCTATTGGTTACTATATTTAGTGATGTACTAACTCTAATTTGTAATTTTTTATGTAGGTTAGGATTTGATGTTGTAAAAGGAATAAATATATATTCATTATTGAGAGCACATACATATAAAGGTTATTTTATGAATGTCCTAATTCTATTCTCTGTTTATTGATATATTTTTTTCAATTTTTAATTCAGAATGAGTAGTTTGTTTAATTAAAACGTAATTTAAAATATGGAATTAAATAAACAAAAAAGTATACATAGACACTGGAATAATTGCATAGGGTATTGTATACTTGGTTCTAGTTATGTAATTTTCTTTAATTTCAACTATAATTTAGAAATATATAAAACATTTAACATAGAATACTATAATAGGTAGATAGAAATGAGAAATATCATTTAAGAAAATTCAAAAACAACACATAATATTCTTAGAAAAATATGGAAGCAGAAAAAAAACAAACGAAATAATTATCTTAAACATAATAAACAAAGTGAAAACTGAAACAAAGCAAGACTGAAACAGAGTCTTCTAAAGTTTAATGATGCCTTATCGGGTAAAGGGTCTTTTTTGACCCATAGTTTTTCCAAAGTGTATTTTCGTATATGTATAATCGAACAGTGCTTATACATACCTAAACGTTCATAAAATTAAAATTTTATACCTAAACTAAAGATATCGTGCCAAATTTGTAGTCATCGTTAATGGATGTTAGTCAACCGTTACGGTTGCTGACTCAACTAACACGTGTTTAATGATGTGCCTTAAACGACGTCATTCATTTTTTAAATTTTTTGCCCATGGCTCAAACCCTCGAATTCGAATCCGTTTAACCCGTGCCTTTTTACCAGTTGGTCCACAACCATCGTCGAGTATTACACCAACATTTTTATTTATGAACCCTACAATATTTTAGAAACAAATAAAAAAGATACAGGTCTAAACCATAGAAGACCGAAGAAACAATCAAACCACATTATAATTTCCCATTTTACCGATCTAAACCGGAGAAGACCGACCTGTCTAAACCTTAGCAGCTGCTACAAAAATTCATTTTGTTTTCCTTCTTTTCCGGCAAGCTTCACCGGATCCTTGAGAGGATTCCATTCCTTTACTTTATCTCTATGATTTTTCCTTGATTTGCCTTCAGATCTTCATTCGTGGTTAGGCACAGTTCCGAAGGCAAATTTTTGGCTAGGGTTTGGGATTACGGCGGTGCATTGGTGAGTCACGGTTGCAGCGGTGGTTCTCTAGACTCTCTTTGAGTCTCCTCCAGAGTTTCCTGGGTAACCAAGATCCGTGGAGGAATGGATATGGGTTTGATTTTACATCTCTTGGAGTTTCCATTTCGATCGGGTGTCTTGATTGTTTGGAGGCAGTCTTCTTCTCAATGACAACATGGCTAAGGAGTGGTTTGATGCGGTGAGGCGGTGTGGGGGCGAGGATATAAAAGTCGGAAAAGCTTATGGATGGCGAGCTCCCAAGGACATCAGAGATGCTAGAAGACGTTGTCATAGTGGTGATTTGGAATCGGTCATGGTTCATGAGATTGGACATCTTCTTGGGTTAGGTCACTCGTCAGTGGAAGATGCTATCATGTTTCTGGCAATTTCGGGTGGAGTTCGAAAAGTGGAGCTATCGAAGGATATCTTTAGTTTGGATATGAAATTTTGAATTTTATGAGTGTTTGGGTATATATAAGCACTATTCGGTTGTACATGTATGAAAATGTACTTTGGAAAAAGTACGGATCACAAAATACCATTTACCCCTTCTTAACTCTCGTTTGTCATCATCAAATTCAGTATCATAGAACATAATCCTGATTAGAGTGTGCATAAGAATTTCTAGAAAAATATTTATGGTTAAGTATAAACCAATTTAGGCTTGCTTCATTCTTATATCATCAACTTCCGGAATTGATGAATCAAATTCGATGGTTGAAAAATAACATTGTTTCAAATCTCTGGAATTATTGTATGCATCAGAAAAGACATCTAACTATAAAGTAGAATGCAGTTGTAAATTTCACAAATTATTAGTGCATATAAACTATATCTTAATGATTTTAAAGATGAATTGTAATACCTCCTTTTTACTGCACACGCCAAGGATGCAAGACACATATACTAATAGGATTGTCACAAGTAATCCACTTCTTATTGAATTCATCAGTGTAAGAATTGTAGGAAATCCATAATCTAAACTTAATTCTAATAAATCATTGAATCTCTTTGATCAAACCTTAAACCCCACTGGTGGATTACTCAGACATAAATACATGCATTAAAAACAATTGCAACATAAGCATAAATATTCAAAGTAAAGTTAATGAGGGTTCAAAAAGCACTTCTAGAAGAGATGATATTTCTTCTCCCTAAAACTACGAGAACAATAAGTAAAAGCAAAAATAACAAGATTCGAACTGCTATGGGGTCGAGCAGCCCTATTTATATGAAAAGAAAACCAAACCTATTGAATATGGAAAAAATAAACAGTCTGTCCCGTGGATCGGTCGATCCCAATGAGGATTGATCAATCCCTAGCTTCCTGGATACATTTTCTGAATCTGTTTCATTTGCTTGCTATATTGACCTGTCTTCCAAAAAAAAGGTGTATATCTTGAACCATCAATGAGATTGATATTAAATTGGTGCCAAATGAAAGATAACTCAAACTTCTATCTTTTGTCCCAAAATCATCAAAATATGACATATGGAAGACCACCAAAGAATGTCAAACTTTTGCATGACTCTACATCTCCTAATCCGCATTTTTATCAAAAAAGCCATGGTTTCTCCAAAGCAACCTAAAACTTGTAAAGAATAAATGGAGGAATAAAAGACTAAAAAAATATTTGACTCAATAAAAGACACAATAAGGTAGTAAGAGTTAAAACCGATAAAACCATGATATGTCAATTGGCTTGATTAATTGACCACGTCCCAAATTTAGATCTGAATCAACTATTTTAACTGATTTAAATGTAATGGGTGTTGTTGCGGGTGGGGAAGTTTGCAAAAGTGGACAGTGATGTCTCAGGTTTTAAACTTTCACTATTGTTGCAAATGCATAGAGTGTGCAGTAGTATATATAGGGTATCGAGTCCACACAAACCAAATGTAGACTACAAATTGTGTTGGATCGAATAGAGCTAGGAACAAATATAACATGATTGCAATAATTTTTGTAAATAAAATAAAGTAAATCTAATCGATAAAAATGCATGGCGCAAGGAATGTCGCATGTATCAATGATCGATAAACTATCTAACTAGTTAAGTATTTGTTAACAAACCGTTTTATAACTCAAATCACTATTGTAAGGCTAACTTACTTTCGCAGTACTAACTATCTAACCATAGATTCCAGAACACTAAGCTCTCGAATGAGCTCTAGAAAATATGCCAACATTCTAAACAAGTTCGATATGTTCACTTAGACGACTTAACTTCAATTCTCGTTATGGATACTAAGCTCATCTAATGTTGATTCCAGTAACCTAACATTCGTCTTTGGCGCATAGATTAAACCTAGAGATAGTATACTAGATTCGTAAATATAATATAAGCATTGAAAACACAATAGATGAAGAACACGAAAGGTAAATACCTAATCTAATAACTTAAACCTATTCAATCATTGAATCCCTTTGATCAAACTCATAAACCAACTGGTGGATTTTACTCAGACATAAATGGAATCATCAAAAACAAATTTAAAGATTGCATAAATACCAAAGTAACTAAAACATGGTTTGGAAATCATTTCTTGAAGAGTAAGAGATTTCTTCTCCCAAATCTAAAAAAAACTGAAAATAATAGCTAAAAAGGATAAAGACCAAAAAAATCATGCAGAAAACTCGTGCATACATATTTATATGCAGTAAGAAATTCTAAAGTCGATTGAATTTTTTTTGTCTCGCTGATCGATCGATCATGAGCTGGATTGATCGGTTCCTACTTTAAAATGCTCCACTTCATTAAAGCGAAAATGTGGTCGATCCCAACTTATCATCCTTTGATTCTTGAAGTTTTGAAACATCTAAAGCAAGTCAAATTGATCCTTTTAGCTCCAACTACTTATGAAACATACACCCAACTTACCATCAGCTAAAGCCACAACTTGGAGACCCTCTAGGAGCATGAGAGGGTTCCCTTTTAACCCAGGAAGGCTTCCACATTCAGCCCCATCAGCTCGAGATACAAAAAAGCAAGTTGAATCTTCACTTGCCTTATTTGGATATGTTTACACCTATGAACATTCATTCCCAAAATGGCTCTATTACTGCCAGTTCAAGCACATTTAGAAACCTTATTCAAAGGCTTTTAACACCCCCAAAGATTCATGGATTCACACCTAAGCTTTCAAGACTCAAGACACCTCACAACTTGCCTTAGTTAGCCGATTTTGTCATCAAAGCCCCCTACAGATCTTTTCTTTCAATTTGAACATTTTTTTTTCTTTTTTTAGCTCCTTAGGAACGTTTTCTATGAGCCTATAACAACTCAGTTTCGTTCTCACTTTAAATCACCCTTGATCATAGATTTTTAAAAACTTAAAAGTTTTCTCTTCCAAAATGAGTTCTTTGTGTTCTTTTCATTTTGAGTTTACTGTGCGAGACACTCTTCTCTTGTGAAGCTACTAATCAGTTTGTTTGAGAGATTCAAATACTCTTATTTGTTTATTTGATTGAGCGAGTCAATCACTTATCATCTCCATATCTATCAACAACCATCTTTAGGGAGTCTAAGCTGGAACCTCTCGATCATTGAGTGATCTTTTGTATTGAAGTGTTTCCAGCTCTATATCGGAAACCCTTGTGAAAAGTATATTGCAGCTGAGCTGAGGAAAATTGTATAGCTTCGAATTGCTGCCCACGTTGGTTCATGCATGGGGGATATAACTAATCTTATTGGTTCTATACATTGGTGCTTTTATAGAAAAGATTTGGATGATTCATGATGTGATTCTTCCCACGAATCGACACATAGGAGACTGGATAAAGGATGATCCTTGCTGAACGAGAGCGTGAAGCCACAATGAAAAGTTATGTGGAGCGATTGGTCACAAAGAAGATGTGGAAGGCTTCTGATATCCTAGTTTGATCTTTCAGACACACTAGAGCAATCGATGATCTGACTTAAAAATGCTTTTGAATAAAAATATATTTGAGTTCTCATAAGAGATTACAATGGGTTTATAACAAAAGAAGACAACAAGTTTAGAAACAAATAATTAAAAAACTCAAAAACACACAAATAGTTAAAGACTAAGTTTGAATTCGAAAATGACACTCTTCCACTCCAAAGCTGTGTCTTCTCTTGTTATTGGACCTTGATCATGATTAACAACTGGGTAATGAGGATGTGATCCATTTGCCTCGTTAAAAACCTCTTTTTGGAAAACTCATTTGGACAAAACCAAAGAGGAAGAAAAAAGAGTATAAATGGGTCACATGACCATTTGTTGATATTCTTGAACATGTATCGAAAACAATAAGTTTTGGATAACATATTCTTCATTTTTTCTCAAGTGATCTGAATGATTCCAAATGTGTTTAAGTAATCCTCCAATTGCATTGTTGAATTTCTTGGCTCTAGAACGAGTCATTGGTCGAACTGGTGCCACTAGAAATTCCTCAGCTATAAGTTCATCCTCAGCTACATGCTTATCCTTAGCAACATGCTCAATGTCCTTAGTGTTGAGCATGATCATATTATCCCCCTCCACTTGAAAAGGATTTAACCTCGATTATGGTTCATCTGCAATAAAAAGTAATCAAGTCAGAAACATTGAAGTTGGGACTAACATTATACTTACCTTGAAGATCAAGTTTAACATGCTTTCCAAGTTCGTAAGTTCTTTTTAATGATTGCACGCAACAGAATTGACAAAGTTTGATTCACTACTTCAATGTGTCCATCAGTTTGAGGTGAAAAGTCGTTAAGAACAACTCGGCTATATGCAATGCATCATCAATTTTGTGACATGTAATGAAATGTGCCATTTTTGAAAATCTATTTACCACAATGAATATATAATATTTTCTACTCCTAGTGTTAGATATATCACTCCACAGATGATAATGGATAGGTAAAAGAGTATAAAAATCGTGGAGCTGAACCTTAGACTTAGCCTCTTTGCATGTGACACACCTACTACAAACCCTCTCGACGTCGCTTTTTATGTGCGGCCAATGAAAGTGATCTTGCATAACCTTGAGGGTTTTGGCAACTCCAAAATACCAAACCTCCTCCGTGGGTTTCTCTAACAAACAAATCTCGAATAGAGTAGATATGCACATAATCGATTATCATAAAAGAGAAATTTGCCTTGCCTATAGTAATGACCGGAAGAAAAATTTTCACAAATTTTATAACTTCTTGAAAATCAGATCAGTGAAGAGGAAATCTACCTAAGCTTATCCAAGATCAATGAAGAAATTAACATACCCAGTATGGCACAAGCACCAAGGACAAGGTTATGGATAAAGAGCTTAAGGGAAGAGTTCAACAAGTCCATTGAAAGCTTACTCATTTTCTTTTCATAGAGCAAGAAAAACTCCAAAGAAAGCTTTTATATAAGGAAATTATTCTAAACTCGCCAAACGAACCACTCTTGAAAAATGCTCAAGACATCAAATATGAAGCTATAGGAACACGTCAAGAAGATAAGAGCATCAAAGGAAATCAAGGAAAGCTTGCGTGCAATTCAAGGCTGAAGCCACTTCCTTCTTGCTGATTTCCCAAGGTTTTAAGAAATCAACATTATTCATCATTTCCAATGCTTTTAATGAAGGGCTGGAGCGTGCCTAGGCTGCATGGACGTGCATGATTATTATTACCAAGGTGGGTATCTGAATTCAGAAAATTAATGAGTTTCTATTTGTTATCTTGCAGGTTTTTCCGTTTATTTTTAGTATTTTTTATTTTCATTACTTTTTGAGTCTTATGTATTGACGTGTAAAGTACTTCTTGTATGCTTTATTTTTGACCCTAGAAGGTCACCAATGTCATGCTATTTATAAAACTCCCCATTCAGCTTTGTATGAACCAAGTTTTTGCTAATGAAATAAAATGAGTTGTCTCCTTCTATAAAGAATGCAATTGACTTATTGTCTTCTTGTGTGTAAATCCTTAAACCATGAGTTCAGACTTATCACAGAGTTCTTCATCCTTTGTGTTGTGTCTTTCAATCCATTTGGTTACCTATCATTCACCTACATCCATCGAAGTGGTAGACAAGAGTTTTACAACCATTTGCCTCTTCAAATCAATCCATTTTCACTCCTTCGATAATCCACTGAATTGGCGGAACAGAGTTTTACAACCGTTACTCCATCTTTCATCACAATCTGTGCGTGCATTAGTTGGCTAATTCCATTTTGTGCCTGCATCATTTTCTATAAGAGCCGAAAGGTTCAGTTTTAGGATTATCTTCCCTATTTACGTTTCTGTTTTTCACCCATTTTTTCTCTTGTTTGATCCATTTGTTTTTGTTGTTTCAATCTGTTATTTCTCTTACATACTGTCTGTTCATTTCTCGAAAAATAAAAGCCCAGAAAAATAATTTATTTAGATCTGTTTCAATTGTTTAACCCTTCAGGTCCCGCGCACTTGATCTATTTTTTTGCGAAAGACAAATAATCATAAGCATCATGGGAGAACTAGGAAACATGGATATGGCTCAGCTACTTACTACAATTCAGGTCAGCTCCAGACTCTTGGAGAGTGTATGAATCGAATTGAACAACCCTAGCCTACACCAAGAGCAAATCAAGAGGAAGATAATTTGTTTAACTCTGAAGAAGATCAACAAGAACTCAATCAAAACCAGAGATCTAGGAGACAAAACCACAGAAAAGAGGTCGAGATGAAGGAAAAATAAGAGAAGGAGGATGAGATCTTAAACTCAATGCTCCAATCTTTGCCGGAAAACTCAATCCAGATGCGTATATTGATTGGAAAACATGTATTGAGTATATCTTTGAATACTAAAACTACTCAGATCAAAGAAATGTATGCCTAGCTGCTGCTCAACTTAATGATAATGCTCTAGCTTAGAGGGAAAAAGATGTATCCGAGAGAAGAAGATATAGGCATGTGGCTATAACAACTTAGGAGGACATGATATTTTAATAACGAAATATATATATATCCCAACCTACTACCATAGAGAGCTACAAAAGAAATTCCGCAAAATTACTTATGTGGCAGAATATTTTGAAGAGTTCGAATCACTCATGAACAGATTGGAGAATAAAGAGTGCGAAGAAAATTTGATGGCACAATTTATTGACAAACTTCATGATCGGATTATTAGAAAGGTAGAAAGGAAAACGTACAATGATTTTGGTGAGTTGTTGCATTTAGAGGTTCAGGTTGAACATCACATCAAAAGAAAGACTGTCTCCACAAATCGCACAAAGAGCCCATGGTCACCACAACCTCAAAAAGCTATAGACAAAGGAAAGTCTATTGGAGCAGACCAAAGGTTCAAGAAAATTCCACTGAAACATCAAAAGGAACCTGACCTTAGCAAGGTAAGCCTACTAACCAACAAGCTGGTGACATTACTTGTTTTAAATGTTATGGAAAAGGACATTACACAAGGGACTGCCCAAACCACGGGGTAATGATCCTCAAGTCTAATGGAGAGTATGAATCACAAGATGAGAAAAAGTAGAATCCGAAGAGGATGTGATGGATTATCAGGAAACGGGAGAACTTCAAGTCATTGGAAAGGCTTTTACATCAGTTTTTGATCCCGAGATGATTCAAAGAGAAAATATTTTCATTTACGATTTTGTGTAAATTCCAAGGTATGTAGCTTAATTATTAATGATGGTTCTTGCACTTACGTGGCCATAAATATTTGATTTACAAGATAGGTCTCCAAAAGACAAATCATCCCAGGCCATACTAGCATAAGTGGCTCAATGACGAGACTTAGCTAGGATGTGATGGATTATCAGGAAACGGGAGAACTTCTAGTCATTGGAAAGGCTTTTACATCAGTTTTTGATCCCGAGATGATTCAAAGAGAAAATATTTTCATTTACGATTTTGTGTAAATTCCAAGGTATGTAGCTTAATTATTAATGATGGTTCTTGCACTTACGTGGCCATAAATATTTGATTTACAAGATAGGTCTCCAAAAGACAAATCATCCCAGGCCATACTAGCGTAAGTGGCTCAATGACGAGACTTAGCTAGGGATCTCCGAACAAGTCATTGTACCTTTCACCATAGGCAAGTACACATATCAAGTTGTGTGTAATATGGTTCCCATGCAAGTGGGTCACCTTCTTCTAGGAAGACCATGGAAATTTGATAAAGGAAACTCTACGCATTGGGAGAACTAATTACTACACTTTCTCGCACAATAACAAGCAGCATACGCTATGCAAATGTCTATGTCAAAAGGAGCTAAAAACTGAGCAAAACTAACTTTTATATTACACCTTTTAATGTTTTGAAGTCCCTTGTTTTACAAGATAAGGTGCTACTAATGATCTTTAAGGAAGTTTTGTTTTTAGGTCAAGACGAGAAAAAGCTACGACTGGAAGTGCTGGAGGTATTGAAAAATTCAAAGTTGTCTTTCCCGAGGAGATACCACCAGGGGTACTACCTATAAGAGGAATTAAACATAAGATTGATCTTGTTCCGAGAGCACGTTTGCTTAATAGACCAGCATATCGAGTTAATCCTGAAGAATAAAAAAAATTGGAAAAGCAAGTACATGATTTAATGTCAAAGGGATACATATGGGAAAGCCTAAGTTCTTGTCTTGTGCCCATTCTTTTACTGCCCAAAAAAGATGGAACATGGAGAATGTGTGTCGACTGCAAAGCAGTCAAGAACATCACCGTTAAATATAGGCATCATATTCCTAGACTTTATGACATGCTAGATTAGCTCAATGGAGTTACAATCTTCTCGAAAATTGAGGTTAAAAACCTCTATGCTAATTTTAAGAAATGCACATTTAGCACTGATCAAGTTTTGTTTTTAGGATTTGTTGTAAGCTCACATGGACTGTATGAATGGTTAGTTATGCCATTTGGACTCACCAACAGCCCAAGCACATTCATGAGGTTTATGAAGCATGTCCTAAGGGAGTACATCTCTAAGTTTGTGGTCGTATACTTTGATGATATCTTGATCTATAGTACGAACCTTGCAGATCACGTAAATAATCTAGACTTGAAACACTTAAGGTTGAAAACCTCTATGCTAATCTTAAGAAATGCACATTTAGCGCTGATCAAGTTTTGTTTTTAGGATTTGTTGTAAGCTCACATGGTTTGAAGGTTGATGAGGAAGAGATCAAAGCGATACAAGATTGGTCGACACCAATAAACATTGGGTATATTAGAAGTTTTGATGGTCTGGCCAGTTTCTAAAAGATTTGTGAAATATTTTAGTACTATAGCTGCCCCGTTAACCTTGGTGATCAAGAAAAATGTTGCTTTCCATTGGGGGTAAGCTCAAGAACATGCATTCAAAAAGCTCAAAGACTATTTGACTAATGCCCCTGTTTTAGTTCTTCTTAATTTTGAGCTAACCTTTGAAATTGAGTGTGATGCTTCAAAAACAGGTGTAGGAGCTGTCCTAACTCAAGGAGGAAAACTTGGAGCCTATTTCCGTGAGAAACTCAATGGAGGTTCACTTAATTATCCAACCAATGATAAAGAGCTTTATGTGCTGGTATGACCTCTTGAAACTTGGCAAGATTATTTGTTATCTAGAGCATTTTTTATTCATATAAATCACGAGACACTCAAGTACGTAAGAGGAAAAGATAATGTTGTAGTCGATGCTCTCTCTAGAAGGCACCCTTTAATCAGCATCATGGAGGCTAAGGTCATGGGATTCAAGCATGTTAAGGGTTTATATGATGAAGATCCAGATTTTTAAGAAGCCTACATGGAGACAAACAAGGCCGCTTATGGTTCATTTTATCAACATGAAGAATTTCTCTTTAAGGACAACCAACTTTGCATTCCTAAAGGGTCCATGAGAGAGTTTCTAATAAGATAAGCACATGGAGGTGGACTTATGGGATATTTTGGACGAGTCAAAACTTTAAGTGTCCTCATGGAGCATTTTTATTGGCCAAACATGAGAAGAAATGTGGAAAGGTTCTGTGCAAAGTGCATCACTTGCTTGAAAGCAAAATCAAGGTCATATCTTTATGGTTTATATATGCCTTGGCTTATTCCTAACCGAATTCAGATGCATGACATGTTCATCTAAATTCTTGTTGTATACTAGGATATCATCAAAGTATACTACAACAAAACTCCTATGTATGCCCTAAGAACATGATTCATTAACCTCATGAAAGTAATCGATGCGTTTGTTAACCCAAAAAGCATAACTAACCATTCATACAGCCCATGCTTAGTTTTAATTTCAGTTTTCCATTCATCACCCTCTTTCATCTTAATTTGGTGATAACCACTTTTAAGTTCAATCTTAGAAAAATATGATAGAACCATGAAATTCATCAAGCATATCATCTAATCTAGGAATAAGATATCGATACTTCACTGTGATATTGTTGATTGCTTTACAATAACAACACATGTGCAAACTTCCATCTTTATTTGCCACAAGTAGTACGGGTACGACACATGGACTTATGCTCTCTCGGATATATCCCTTCTCTATGAGTTCATTATACTTGTATTTGCAACTCCTTGGTCTCAAAGGGGTTAGGTCAGTGGTTGGTTCTATAGGCTGGGCGATTTGGAAGTAAAGCTACAGGAAGAATAACAGTTTGATGTTTAATGCCACATACGAGTGGTAATCCAATTGGACTATCCTCAGGGAATGCGTCCACATAATCCTATAATAGGGTCATCATCTCACTTGGCAAAGCCGATGCAATGTAAGTCAAGCTCTTGAGAGCTTCCTTATAAATAAATAATAGTAATGGCTGTTTTGAAAACACAACTTTCTTAATCGCACCAGCCTTCACAAAGAAAATTGGTTTCTTGTTTATTCGTTCTTTCTTGTGTTTTAGCCAAAGTTAATCTTGATAAACTTCAAATGTTTCATGGGAATCAAAATAGTTTTCCTTTCTTTAAACTCAAATGAATGATGGCTAGTGAATCCATCATGCATGAATTTCTATCTGATTACCACAACCACCCAAGAAATATTTGTCCCGCTTCCATCGGTAACACGTTGCAGAAACTCTCATCCTTATACTTTCCAATGACTATATGAACTACCACTTGGATTTTAACCTTCATTTCCACACTGTCACTAAGCCATTGAAGATCATATGGTTTAGGATGCTTATTAAATTTTAATCCAAGTTTCTTAACCATTGAATCACTCGCCACATTGTTACAACTTCCTTCATGGATGATGATGCTGCAAACTTTTCCTTGGACTTGGCATCATGTATTTAACAATTTCCCTCTACTCTTGCTCCTTGGTTTTTGTTTGTATGCTCAAAGATCTCTTGGCTACCAAAAATTCCCCCTTAGCTGGCAGTTCTTCATGTTCCTTCACAGGTAAAAGATAATCTGGTTTCTCGTCCTTAGACTTTATGTCTCCATTGTCTAGAAGAATCATGACTCTTTTTTGGAGCATTCATTTGCATAATGCCCTCTTCCTTGAAATTTGTAACACTTCACATTACAAGCTCTAGATTGTCTTAGCTTTGTCTTTGTTTTCTTGATTGCCCGCGTACAATTTAGCCTCCACCCGAGAAGTAGTAATATTCTTGATGTCTCCTTGATAGTTTAAATTCTCCTTCCATTGATAACTAGACCTGGTAGTAGTGTTTCAGGGTCCATAGCTCGGTCTTTACAGTCCTTTCCTCTTAAGTTGTTGGTCGAAAAAATAGCCTTATGTAGCATTTTCTCTAGTTGCATCTCTAATTTATCATGGATGTCTCAGTTCAAACCACCTAAAAATCTTGACATGGTTGCCTCTCTATCCTCGAAAATATCAGCTCGTATTATATGCATGTCCATGTCTTGGTAATAATCCTCAACGGTGTGGTTTCCTAGAATAAGCCGCCTTAACTTGTGATGTAACTCTCGATAGTAATGACTCGGCACAAACGGCTTCCTGATGATGGTCTTCATTTCAGTCCATGTTTTCGCTGGATACTCACCATGGCATCTCATTGAAGTCACTAACTAATTCCACCAACTGAGCGCATAGTCATAAAACTATGTGGTCGCGACCCTCACTTTATTGATCTCGGTATAGTGCTAAAGGTCAGAAATAAGTTCAATTTTCTTCTTCCATTCCAAGTAAACATCTAGATCGTTCTTCCCATGAAATAGTGGAATTATAAGTCTGAGACCCTCAAAATTATCTTACGGTTGAGCTCTGAGTTCTCTTGCTGCCGCGAGATAAACTACTATGATTTCCATAATAGTCATTAGCTGCTTCATCCCTTGGTTGTCTTTGTAGTTCCCTATTTTCCTTTTGTTGTGCTCTATTCTCTTGATCTGAATTTTGTCACAGTTCTTGACACAGTGTATCAATCATGTTATTCATCATTTGCTCCATTTTTGCGGTGATTGCTTCTACCAAAAGTTTGTTTTTGTTGCTATTTTCTTCTCCATTATTAGACATCTTGACCTGGAAAATTTCAACAAACAAATCACCAATATCAACTCCTTGAAAGCGATTAAAATTCCAAAGGACTCTGCATGATCAGATATATTTAAAATGACTTTTCAAAACCCTAATAACGATCATACCCCTAATATGAAGTTGAAGATCCAAGCTGATATGATCCTAAGGAGCATAAGGAGCATAAGGATCATGGAACAAGGAGAAGAGTTTGAACCCGAGGAGCATCTTGAACTGGAGCTTAATGGATCAAAATGAAGTCATGGAACCGAGGAGAATCTAGCATTTCCAACCGGTCCCATGACTTGTTCAAAGACCAAGTCCTTCAAAGAAAAAATCAGAGAACTAATTCACAACTTATGGATCCAACAAGATCGAAACGTCAAGGCTTGCCAAACCATTTTGGTTTTGATTCAAGCCAAGTAAGTTAACAATGAGAAGAGTGTATTCTTTGTACTCTTTTTCCCTTTTTTAGTTTTGTCCCAATGGGTTTTCTCGACAAGTTTTTTAATAAGGCAAAGGATCCACTCTGCCATTACCCATTTTTAGCTTAAGGAAGCCGAAGGCCTCATCCTTCTTCTCACAAGACCAAAGGCCTATCTATCTCTTCTCTTATCATGCGGCAAGAGGAGCCATTTTCTTATGTTCAAACTTATTCAATCTTGTGTTTTAATGTTGTTATTTTTGAGTTGTGTTTAATGGTTCTCAAGACTAGGTGTGTTAGTCTTGAAACCTATCTCTTTCTCTTCTTTATATTTCGAATAAGTGTGGAAAAGAAACTCATTCACTCTTTTTATCAAAAACTAATTCTAAAGTTGAAACAATGTGTTGGTGCGTATTTCCATCACAACCGATCCTCTTGGTCTGAAGCTAAAGGATCACCCAACTTATCAAAGTGATATTCTGCATCCCTTTGTGGTGTCTGTCAATCCATCACCTTGCCTTGTTTCTTCATCGAATCATTGCTAAGGATGATCCCCTTCATAAACCTCTAAGTGACGTTTCGTGGAAGAGATCTCTTCAAGTCACCTTCGAAAATCCATCTTCTCGTCGAGGCATTGACGAGATCGCATCAAGTGGTATCAGAGACACTTAGAAGTTGAGTGGTTATATTGATCTAAACCTTGTTCTTATCTTTTATCAAATTGGATTAATCGAATAGGATTTTTTGTTTCATTTTTTCGAATTGTATTATGTTCTAATCGATCCAATCTGCTTGGAAACGTGTTAGATTATGTGTCTAACTCACCTAGAGATCATTATCTATGAGTTCTGTTATTTATTTGAATGATTAAAACCTAAAAATCCTAGAAATCGGACTAGAGTTCATCGCTTGTTCATCAAGGAATTGAAGAGTCATTTTGTGTTGTTCATCATTTTAATCCAATTTAATTTGCTAGATTAATTTTAAAATTCTGAAAGAAATTCTCTTGTGTATCTAGTGTGTGTTTGATCGTTTAGAATTTTTAATTTTTTTTGGTTTTGAAGTTTTTAAAATTTTTGCGTGATGATCAAGTAGTTGAATGGTCATTTTTGGTCTTAAGGTTTATGTTGTTTGTTTGATCGAATCTGTTTATATTTTGAGAAGAAAAGACGTTGGTGATCTTGTTTGTTAAAGTTTCATGTCATCAAAGAAACATCAAGTGGGTTCTAAGCAAGTTCTATGATGGAAGAAAAGGAAGGATCAAATCACAACAAGCTTTTGCTGGAAGCCCTCACCACCCGATTGGAGAGATTGTTAAATGAAAGGATCAATTTTCTTTCACCAATAACTCAGACCTCAATCTGATCAAGGAGAAAAAACACAACATGGAAGAGATCCAAGAAGAGATCCGAATAGAGGACAAGAGAGACTGGAAGCTCCTAGGGACTTACCGAGAGCACCAAGAGATGAAGCAGCCAAAGAATATTATGGGGCTCACAGTAATTCATCTTAGGGTAGCAAAGAAGAAGACATGTCCGAGAAGAAAGAAAGATTCCTGCCACAAGATAATTTTGGAGGACTCGAGTTGAGAATCCCCTCATTTCACGGTAAAAATGATCCAGATACCTTTTTAGAATGGGAAAAGAAGATCGAGTTAGTAATTGAGTGTAAACACTGTATGGAGATCAACCGAGTAAGAGTGGCAGCCACAGAGTTTTATGATTACACATTGAGTTAGTGGGATCAGTTAGTTACTTTACAGAGATGCAACCAAGAATAATCGGTGGAAACATGGACCGAGATGAAAACCATCATGAGGAAATGGTTCGTACCAAGCCATTACCACGGAGAACTACTCAATAAGCTTAGGAGGCTTACTTAAAGAACCTGTACTGTTGAAGACTACTATCAAGAATTGGAAACCCTATTGATCCAAGCTGATATTCAAGAAGATAGAGAAGCCACAATGTTGAGGTTTCTTGGAGGACTTAGCCGAGATATCCCAGATCGGTTGGAGATGCAACATTATGTGGATTTACAAGTGCTTTTACACAAAGTAATCCTAGTCGAGCAGAAACTCAAAAGAAGAGGAAATTCAAGTCCGAGCTATGGAAATGGAAGCCCATCAACACGGCCAATTTATCCAAGAAAAGAAAATTCTAAGTTTTCCAGAGACACAAAACCTTTTGTTCCAACAACCAAGACGGAAGCAAAAATTTTTGTAGTCAATCAAGGGGATAAGGCTATTAACAAGACAAGCAATATTAGATGTTACAAATGCCAAAGAAAAGGACACTCCACCAACTAGTGCTCAAACAAGCGAGTCATGGTTCTTCTAGAGAATGGTGACATCGAGTCCAAAGAGTAACAACCGGAATCTCCTAAGTTACAATATACAGGAGAGTTACTCGTATCATGGAGAGCAGTGATCGTTCAATCCAAG
Organism: Cardamine chenopodiifolia; assembly: GCA_963922655.1. Lineage (NCBI taxonomy): Eukaryota > Viridiplantae > Streptophyta > Magnoliopsida > Brassicales > Brassicaceae > Cardamine > Cardamine chenopodiifolia. The sequence goes on along the minus strand of OZ000486.1, from coordinate 6,060,792 downwards.
ACAACAAAGTAAGAGTAACGAGAAAACTTGTTTCACACACGATGTCACATGCATGGAATAGTTTGTAGTTTAATCATTGATTATGGAAGTTGCACCACTGTAGCGAGTAACATTATGGTTGAGAAGCTTGGATTACACGTCAAGAAGCATCCAAACCCTTGTGATCTCCAATGCCTAAACGATAGTGGAGAAATAAAAGTGAAGCATCAAGTGATCATACCTAATGTCATCGACAAGTACGAAGAGAAAGTTTTATGTGAGGTTTTACCTATGGAAGCTAGGCGCATACTCCTTGGAAGACAATGGCAGTTGGATCAAAGAGTCATCTATGACGATTTAAACAATAGAAACTCGTTCGAGTTTAAAGGAAAGAAGATGAATCTAGCCCCAATGACACCTCATGAGGTTTATCAAGATCAACTTCGACGGAATAGCAAAGATAAACAACTAATGATTGATCGGAGGAGAACACAATATCAAGTCCTTTACACAGGAAAAATTGGATATACTAGACATACGCACCCCTCTAAATGTAACATGGTTTATTTCTTCTCAATTCCCGAGGATGAACATTATGGTCTAGTGAAAATCATATCTTTCCTTAGACGTGTTAGCAATCAAGTTTTGAAACCCATGGTGGAAAAGCTCTATGAATGTGGGATACAAGGGATGGAGAGTGATACCAACACACCATTGTATTGAAAACATAAAGTTCTTCTCAAAGATGACAAGGTTGGTTTATGGCCAGATTCTGAATCCTTTGTTGCGGAGTTAAAAAGCAGACATCATTTTCTTGATCAAGGATTTCTCGAGTTGATCGGGGTTAAGAATAAAGGGGAGCGTAATACAAAATGGCTAATCAGCCATCTATTCTATCCCCGGATGATTCCTTTCAAGACCATAATGCTAGAATGTTTCCAAAAGAAAGTATGATTCATTGGCCAAAACACAATTATTGATCACCCTAGATACATCCAAGAGAAACCCATTGTGATGAACAAGGCATCAAAGGAACGAGGTATGTTTCGTTTAGAACAAATATGGAGCTACAAATCTGGAATTAATCACAGTGTAGAACTCAAGCACACGACAAGAATGGTTGTGCAAAAGTGGTATTATCATCTAGTAATGATGGGAGGAATTTTGCTGCTGTGTTCTATAAAACTGGTTCTTTTTCTCTTTCTTAAAAGTAAATTTCTAGTATGCATAGCCAGATGGGTGATTTAGCTATATCAATGAACTGGATATATTTAACTCCTTTGATGTGATGCTTGTGGAGTCATATTTTGATCCAACAAAGAGGAAGGAGTACTCTTATAAAGAAAGATGGTCAAAAGAAACAAGCTTAAAAATACAAGATGCATGTATCAAGAAGAAGATACTAGATGTCAAAAAGCAGAAAATTCCTATTGGTATCTTACCGGTGATGGTGAAATCTATCCTTTGCAACACAAGCATCAAATGAGAAGGAAAACTGATTATCATCAAGATTTCAAGAGACCGGCTCACAAACTTAAGGGCCGGATTTGCAATGGATAGTAGTGAGGAAAATTTTACTAATCAAGGAAAACCAAGCCAAAAATTGATGGAAGTAATCCACCATACCTTAAGCCATACTTTCGGATGTTTGGAAATGAAGGATACTTTACTCAACAAGCCAACAATTCACGGCAAATAATGGTCTTTAAAGTTGGAGACCTAGTGTGGGTTCACTTGAGAAAAGAAAGGTTTTCGGCTGAAAGAAAATCCAAGTTGATTCCAAGAATTGACGGAACATTCAAGATAACACGGAGGATCAATGACAACGCCTACCAACTTGACCTCCAAGGTAAGTATGGTGTAAGTTCTAAATTCAACATTTTTTATGTTATTCTTTATATTGCAGATGAAGCGGATTTGAGGACAAATCCTTTTCAAGTGGGAAAGGATGATATGATCCTAAGGAGCATAAGGAACATGAGGAGCATGGAATGAAGCATATGGTAGATGGAAAAGGATTTTCCCTCGGGCTTAAGCTATTCTCCTTATTCCATGTTCCTTATACTTCTTAGGATCATATCATCCTCTCCCACTTGAAAAGGATTTGTCCTCAAATCCACTTCATTTGCAATATTATGAACAAGATCAGAAATGTTGAAACTAGAACTTACACTATACTTACCTTGGAGGTCGAGTTGATAGGTGTTGCCGTTGATCCTCCATGTTATCTTGAATGGTCCATCAATTCTCGGCATCAATTTGGATTTCCTTTCGGCCGGAAACCTTTCTTTTCTTAAGTGAACCCACACTTTGTCTCCACCTTTAAAGACCATTCTTTGTCGTGACTTGTTGGCTTGTTGAGCGTATAGCTTGTTCTTTTCTTTGATATTATCTTTAGGCTTCTCATGGATTCTTTTGACGATTTCAGCCTTTTTCTTGCCATTCAAGTTAGCGCTTTCACTCATAGATAGAGGCATTAAATCCAAATGAGAGGTGTTAAACCAATAAACAAATTGAAAAGGAGAATAAATAGAAGTAGTATGTACCAAGTGATTATAAGCAAATTCAACATGCGGTAAACATTCTTCCCAAGATTTGATGTTTTTCTTTAGTATGCACGCAAGAGAGTTTCTAAAATTCTATTGACTATTTCCGTTTGGCCATCCGTTTGGCCATCCGTTTGCGGGTGGCAAGTGGTGGAAAACATCAGTTTAGTTCTTAAATTAGCCCATAGATTTTTCCAAAAGTAGCTAAGGAATTTGGTATCTCTATCCGAAATTATAGGCCTAGGCATTCCATGCAAACAAACTATTTCATTGAAGAACAAATTTGCTACATGCAAGCATCATCGGTTTTATGACAAGCTATAAAATGTGCCATCTTTGAAAACCTATCGACCACAACAAAGATGGAATCTTTCTCGGTTTTAGTCCTAGGTAATCCACCAACAAAATCCATAGATATTTCAGTCCAAGGATGAGCATGCACATGTAAGGGAGTATAAAAGCCGTTGGATTGGACTTTAGACTTAGCTTGTTTACATGTTGTACATCTAGCACAAATTCTCTCGACATCTCTCTTCATGTGGGACCAATGGAAATTATCTTGGATCACCTTAAGCGTTTTTGTGATTCCAAAGTATCCCATGAGTCCTCGTACATGAGCTTCCCTAAGAAACAACTCTCGAAGAGAAAAGAGAGGTACACACAAACGGTTATTATAAAAGAGGAATCTGTAATGCATATAGTAGTGTCCCAAAGCAAAATTTTCACACGCCTTATATATTTCTTGAAAATCATCAGTTGGATACAACTCTTTAAGTTGTTCAAAACCCAATAACTTGGCGCTAAGCATACTGATTAGGACGTACATTCGGGATAATGCATCGGCGATCACATTATCCTTATATTTTTGTACTTGATGACATATGGGAATATTTCTATAAAATCAACCCACCGTGCATGCCTTTTCTTGATCTTTTGTTGTCCTTTGAAATGGTTGAGAGATTTATGCCATGTTTGTAGTGCCCGAACGAGTGCATACAAGTATTTAAATACTTAGGGTAATTGAGGGTAGCTCCTCCAAGCTTCTAACTAAAGTAGGCTATTGGCTTTTGAACCTACATTAAGACAGCCCCAATGCCTATGCCCGAAGCATCGCACTCGATCTCAAAAGTGTTAAAAAAATTAGGTAAGATCAAAAGAGGTGTGTTAGTAAGCTTATCATCCTTTAGGGATTGAAAGCCCTCTTCTTGTTAATGTCCCCATCTAAACCCAACATCTTTCTTTATAACTTCCGTGAGTGGAACGACAATGATACTAAAATCTTTCAGAAAGTGGCGGTAGAACCCGATTAAACCGTGAAAACTTCTTACTTCTTCGACGTTTGTCGTACTTGGCCATTCCTTGATAGCTTTGATCTTGTCCTCATCAATCTTAATGCCATCTGCACTTACAACAAAACCTAGGAAAACAAGATTATCCGTACAAAAGGTGCACTTATTGAGATTAGCAGAAAGTTTTTCTTTCCGTAGGATATCTAATACCGATTTTAAATGCTTAACATGTTCGTCTAGATTCTTGCTATACAACAAGATATCGTCAAAGTAGACCACAAAAAAATGTCATATAAACGCCCTAAGAATATGATTCATTAACATCATGAATGTATTAGGTGCATTTATCAATCCAAATGGTATTACTAACCATTTATATAATCCATTTAAATGCAGTTTCCATTCATCACCCTCCTTCATCCTAATTTGATGATATCCACTTTTAAGATCTATTTTAGAGAATATACTAGAGCCATGTAACTCATCGAGCATATCATCTAAACAAGGGATATGATGTCAATACTTCACTGTGATATTATTGATGGTTTGATAATCAATCTACATACACTAACTTCCATCCTTCTTTGGCACAAGCAAGATGGATACCAAACACGGACTCAGATTCTCTCAAATATGGCCTTTCCTCATAAGCTACTCGACTTGTCTTTGTAACTCTGTAGTTTCCACAAGATTGGTTCTATAAGCTGGCCGATTAGGTAGCGTAGCTCCTGGGACAAAGTCAATTTGGTGTTCTATGCCTCGAGTAAGTGGTAATCCTTTAGTTTTATTGTCTTCTGGGAACACATCCTCAAAATCTTGCAAAAGTTTTGTCAACTCACTCGGTAGCACCGGTGCAAGGTTAGTAAAACCCGAGATAGCTTCATTATAAACAAACAAGAGAATATACTGCTTAAAATTCAAATTTTATTAATCTTACTAGCCTTTATTAATCTCACTTGTTTATCTTTGCTCTTGAGTGGGAGTTGATCTTGATATACATGGCGTGCTGTCACTAGGACTAGAGTCATCTTCCATCCTTTAAACTCTAACGAGTGTCTTTTGGTGAAACCATCATGGATGACTCTTCGATCCGACTGCCATGGTCTTCCAAGGAGTATCTGACCAACTCAAATAGGTAGAACGTCACATAAAAATTCGTCTTTGTAGTTGCTAATGACAATAGCTACGATCACTTGATGCTTCACCTTCATTTCTCCACTATCGTTTAGCCATTGGAGATCATAAGGCTTTGGGTGCTTCTTGACGTGTAATCCAAGCTTCTCAACCATAATGTTACTCGCCACATTGGTGCAACTTCCACCATCAATGATTAAACTACAAAAGTTTCCATGCACGTGACATCCCGTGTGAAACTAGTTTTCTGGTTGCTCTTGCTCCATGGTCTTGGATTAACGGTCAATGCTCTCCATGATATGAGTAACTATCTTGTAGTTGGTAGCTCTTCATTTTCCTCTTGTAACTTAAGAGAATCCGGTTGTTCATCCTTGGACTCGATGTCACCATTCTCTAGAAGAACCATGACTCGCTTGTTAGAGCACTCGTTGAGTTTCCTTTTCCTTGGCATTTGTAACATATTATATTGCTCGTCTTGTTAACAGCCTTGTGCCCTTGATTGGCTACGACAGGTTTTGTTTTCGTCTTGGTTGTTGGAACAAAATTTTTCTTCTCTTGGATAACTCGGCCGTGTTTATGGGCTTCCACTTCTTCTTCTTTGACTACCGTGGACACACTACTGTGAGCCCTATAATATTCTTCAGCTGCTTCATTTCTCGGTGCTCTTGGTAAGTCCCTAGGCGCTCGTGGTCTCTCTAGTCCTCTATTCGGATTTCTTCTTGGTTCTCTTCCATGTTGCTTAAAACCCACTCGATGTTTCTTCAATGACCTGAAACGTTAAAATAACAAGATTACCAGCCTCTTGTCTTCTCAAAACATAAACAGATTCGATCAAACAAACAACATAAACCATAAGACCAAAAATTACAATTCAACTACTTGACCATCACGCGATAATTTTAAAAACTTTAAAAAAATCTTGAAAATTTTTAAACGATCAAACACAGACTAGATCACACAAGAGAATTTCTTTCAGAATTTTAAAAATTAATCTAGCAATTTAAATCAGATTAAAACAATGAAGAAAACAAAATGACTCTTCAATTCCTTGATGAACAAGCGATGAACACTAGTCCAATTTATAGGATTGTTGTCGGTTATAATCATTCAAATGAACAACAAAAATCATCGATTATAATCTCTAGGTGATTTAGACACATAATCTAACACGTTTTCAAGAAGATTAGATCGATTAGAACAGAATATAATTCGACAAAATGAAACAAAAAATCCCTATTCGATAAGAAAATTGATAAATGATAATAACAATGTTTAGATCGATAAAACCACTCAACTTCTAAGTGGCTCTGATACCACTTGATGCAATTTCAGCCATGCCTTGACAAGAAGATGGATTCTCGAAGGTGACTTGAAGAGATCTCTGCCACGAAATGTCACTTAGAGGTTGAGAAAGGGGGATAATCCTTAGCAATGATTCGATGAAGAAACAAGGCAAGGTGATGGATTGACAGACACCACAAAGGGATGCAGAATATCCCTTTGATAAGTTGGGTGATCCTTTAGCTTCAGACCAAGAGGATCGGTTGTGATGGAAATACGCACCAACACATTGTTTCAACTTTAGAATTAGTTTTTGATAAAAAGATTGAATGAGTTTCTTTTCCACACTTATTCGAAATATAAAGAAGAGAAAGAGATAAGTTTTGAGACTAACACAACTAGTCTCAAGAACTATTAAACACAACTCGAAAATAACAACATTAAAACACAAGTTTTGAATAAGTTTGAACATAAGAAAATGGTTCCTCTTGCCGTGTGAGAAAAGAAGAGATAGATGGGCCTTTGGTCTCGTGAGAAGATGGATGAGTCCTTGGGCTTCCTTAAGTTAACAATGGGAAATGGTGGAAGTGATCCTTTGCTTATTGAAAACCTTGTCGAGAAAACCCATTGCGACAAAACTTGACAAGGGATAAAATGTACAAAAATACAATCTTCCCATTGTTAATTTACTTGGCTTGAATCAAAACCAAAGTGGTTGGGGAAGCCTTGACGTTTTGATCTTATTGGATCCATAAGTTGTGAAATGATCCTCCGATTGCTTCTTTAAAGGAGTTGGTCTTTGAACGATTCATGGGACCGGTTGGCAATGCTAGATTTTCATCGGTTCCATGCCTTCACTTTGATCCATTAAGCTTGGGTTCAAGCTGCTCCTTGGGTTCAAGCTTTCCTCCTTATTCCATGCTCCTTAGGATCATATCAGAAGGAAACTCGATTGAAAATCTTAAAGGATTTCGGAGGAAGATATTAGAAATGTTTTATTTTCTATGGCTAATAATAAATCTCCAGGTCCGGATAGATTTAATTCGGATTTTTAGAAAAAGGTGTGGCCAATATTTGGGAAGGAGTTCACCATTTCTGTTCAGTTTTTTTTTGTTAAAGGCTTTCTCCCGAAATGTATGAATTCAACAATTCTATCTCTTATTTTAAAGAAGATTTCAGCTCTGGGAATGAAGGATTACATGCCTATTTCTTCCTGCAATGTGATAAATAAATCGATTTTCAAGGTTAGGTTATCGGTTGAAACTTTGTTGCTTGCGAAAGAGTTAGTAAAGGAATATCATAAGGACTCGATCTGATCTTTCTGTGCCATAAAGATTTATATTTTGAAAGCTTTTGATTATGTTCAATGTTCTTTTCTACTTAATAGTCTAAAAGCTCTGGATTTTTTGGATCAATTCATCCATTGGATATCTCTATATATCACAACGACCTCTTTCTCGGTTCAAGTGAATTCTTAGCAAGCATGGTTTTTTTCAAAATAAGAGAGGCATACGACAAGACTTCTCATTATCGCCATATTCATTTGTTATCGCCATGAATGTTCTTTCAAAATTGGTGGATAATGCAGCAAGTGCTCGTCAGACCGGTTATCACCTAAAATGTAAGAATATCAGTCTCACACATTTAAGCTTTCATGATATTATTGTGGTTTTCATTGATGGAAAAAATCAATTGGTATAAGGAATAGTCACAGTCTTAAAAGCGTTTGCTAAGATATTAGGAGTGCGAATAAGTATGAAAAATTCTACAATTTATCTTGCGGGTGTTACTAAAACTACTCAGAATGGGGCTATTATAGGAGGTTAATACTCTGTTTTGTCTCAATCTTCTTTGTGGGTAAAGTGGATTCAAATATATTTAATAAAAAAAAAGACTATTTTTGGTATATCCGTGAGAACTAGTAGGAGTTCTTGGATTTGGAGAAAAATACTTAAAGATCGTGCTCTTGCCTGTACTTTACAAAAGGTGGACATTAAAAGAAGGGAAACTACATCTTTTTGATTTGATAACTTATCAGATTTGGGTTGTTTGTACAGAAAATTTGGTATGTGAGGAGTTATTGATCTGGGATTCCGGTTGAATGCTTTAGTGTCTTCGGCCTGGACAACTAGACGACAACATAGACATCAAACAAATTTTTTTGCATGGTTATCGATTCAAAATCGATTAACAATAGGGGATCATATGTAACATACGAATATCAGAGCAAATACAACATGCATTTTCTATGGAGATCCTCTAGAATAGTGACATCACCTATTTTTCTCTTGTGTTTATTCTGGAAAATAAATTAGAAATCATTAATGAAAGGTCTTTTCAATTGGATCTGCATGCTCAACCTCATCAAAGATATAAGACTGGAAAGGTTCACTTTGTTTCTAACTGGAAATGCCTTTCAAGCTGCAATCCATAGCATTTGGAGAGAGAGAAATTTGTGATGGCATGGAGAAACTCCAAATTCATCATCGTTCCATATCAAAATGATGGACCAGCAAATACAAAATCAATATTGGTCGCTTGATGATCGTAACTTGGATGGGACTCTTCATCTCTGGTTTGCCTCTATGAATTATTATGAGATTTTTCCCACAAAACTGTCACTTAGATGTTGAGGAGGGGATAATCCTTGATGCAAAAAACCCTAGAGCTTCGTTGAAAAGGGATGTGAGTGATTGACGCCACAAAAGATTGTGGAATACCCCTTGATAAGTCGATGATCCTATTGATATACAACCAAAGAGATCGGTTTTTGTTGGATATACAAACCAACAATATATCTAACTTGAAAGAGATTTTCGATTAAAAAGATAGATATTCTCGTAGAAGTGTTTACACGAAATGTAAAGAGAAGAAAAAGGCTGGTTTTGAGACTTGCATGCCTATTCTCGAAAACAGCTTTGAAAATAATACATAATTAAAACAAAGCAATTAAAACAAGTTTGAGCATTAAATTTTGAATTTAAAATTTCGCCTCATCTCTTCTTGGCCGCGTGAATGATGAGATAATAAGGCTTGGGCCTTTTCTTTTCAAAAATTGCTTCATTAAATACTTTGTCGAGAAAACCCATTAGGACAAAACTTGACAAGGAAAAAAAAGTATAATTGATGCCCTTTTCCCATTTGATGAAATTAATGGGCTTGGATAAAAACCAAAGTTTTTTGGTAAGCCTTGTCTTCATGCTTCTTGGCTTGATCACTTTGACTCCACAAGTCTTTGAGTAATCCTTTGCTAGCTTGGTTGAACATCTTGGTCTTTGATCTAGTTATTGGACCGGTTGGTGTGACTAGAATCTCCTCAGCTTCAAGCTTTTCCTCTGGTTCAAGTTGCTCATTTCCCTCTAGTTCAAGCTGCTCCTCCGGTTCAAGCTCACTCTCACATTTCAAGCTCCTTGTACCATCCATTCTCACATCATAAATTCTTTTTTATATTCTACTCTTCAATTACTTTCAAAAAGTCGTCACACTTGCTGTATAAAGGTTTTTTTACTGAATAAATTTTACATTCTCTTCAAAAAAAAAGGTAATGGGTGCATGGTTCCTGTAATTCACACAGGGGGCATCTTTCTCACCAAGGTTACACGTCGTTGGATCTGGTTGTAATTCACAACTTGGGGGCACTCGAGGTTGAATTACGTATGGCATACGTGCAACATACTCCCTTTGGCATGCAACTTCAGCTTTTGCGTGTTGCTGCTCTGCCGCAATGTTCTGAAGTACTGTAGCAGCAACTTCAGGATCATTATTGGGATTGTGTTGTGTATCTCTACTCCTAGACCAAGATGGTCATTTCTTCCAGCCATTCTAGCGTCTCTAGCGAATTTGATATTATCCATAATCGACTTATAAAGCTCCTCTTTACTTATGTTGACCAAGTTATGAGAGTCCTGACTTCGTAGTTGCATGCACGTGAGATCAAAGAAGAATCAAAGAACAATCGATTAGTAAAAAGGAAAATAAAATCTTAGACTAGAATCAAAACAAGAATTTGTAGGAAACATATTGATCCCCAGAAACGATGTCAAAAACTTGATGTCTCACGTTTTAAACCTTCACTATAACTACAAGTGCACGAAATGCGCAGTAGTATAGATAGGGTATCAAATACATAGAGACCAAAGTTACACTATGTTTGTTTGGATCGAATAGATGTAGGAAAAAATTTAAGAGTTGATTGTAATGATTGTTGTAAATGAAAGAAAAGATGTAAATATAACAGGGTTCAGAAAGCACTTCTAGAAGAGTAAGAGATTTCTCTTCCAAAAGCTACAAAAACTGAAAGCTAAAAGCTGAAAAGAATAAAGATAAGTTGGAATTACAGAAAACTCGTGCATCCCTTTTTATATGCGATTACAAATCCTAAAGTTGGCTGAATTTGGTTTCTTCTGTCTCGCGGATTGATCGATTCTGATCAAGATCTACTGATCCCTACTTCAAAATGCTCCACTTCATTAAATCGTCAATCTGGTCGATCTGTTCTGGGAATAGTTTATCCCATCTTTTCTTCCTTTGATTCTTAAAGTCTTAAAACGTATAAAATAAGTCTAATGGATCCTTTTAGCTCCAAAGAATTGTAAAACCTAAATACAAGACAAAAAATACACAAAACCTATGCTAGACTTGATTAAGAACACTAAAAACATATGGAATCAAAAGATAAAACCATTAAAACCATGACACATCAAATAGTTGCTGTTATATGCGTTGTTAAGCGATTTATATTATTGGTTTAAAAATTAGAAACATATGTGTTTGTTGGATATTTCTGACCGATTGATAGTGGATAGGGTAGCAATTTTATATAAAACATATAAAAATATTAAAAATATATAATTTCTATATAAGAAAAGAAAATTGTATTATTATAATAAACTTTTAAATAAATTCTAGAATGACTAATTAAAATATTTATTTTAAGAGCATTATATACATTTTTATATGATGTGCCATGGTTTTATGGATTTTTAACCATTGATTCCATAAGTTCGTAGAATCATTTATAGAGTCTAGTTCACTTTCTGTGTTTTTTTGCTTTTGTTATAGTTTCTACAGGTTTTAAGAAATCATTAGATTTAAATTTGGAGCAGCTTTGGAATTTGAAGACTTCAAGAGTCATATGAAGATAAGCTGGGATCGACTGATCCATCAAGTAATTGAGGTGAAGCGTTTCAAGGCTGGGATCAATCAATGAGGACCAATGATCGATCGATCTGTGAGATAGATCAAACCTTTTCCAAATAAATAAGGTTGCATGCCCCACTGCAGGTCAACTTTGTCCTTTTACAGTTTTTGCTTTCTATTTTCATACTCTTGGGAAAAGATATCATTTACTCTTCTACAAGTAATTTCTGAAACCCATTATAGTTATTTTGACATTCAACTCATTTTAAAGGTTTTTTCATGTCTGAGTAATCCACTAGTTGGGTTTAGCATCTGTTCAAGGGGATTCGATGATCATTTAGGGTTAGTTATTTGATTAGGAATTTATTTTTAGATTTTTTCATATATTGTGTACTGAATGCTTATGCTAAATTGATCACCTAGCATATGATCTCTAGGTTGACTTATGCCTCAAAAGAGATTGTTAGGTTGATGGATTAGTATCCTAAGCAAACAAGATTTGAAGTTAAGTCATCTAAGTGAACATATTATTGTCTTAGCTCTACTTGGTTCATATAAATACATAGTGTGACCTTGGACTCTCAGGATTGATAACCATCTATACTAATGTGTGTCATGTGCTTTTGTAGTGATATTGAAGGTTAAACCCTAAGACATCAAGTGTTTGACGCCGTTGTTGGGGGACCAATATATTGCCTACGGATTTTTTTCAAGTTTAGTCTAAGATTTTATTTTTTCAGATTTACTAATTAGATCGATTTCTTATTTTTTGTGTTCTTAGGTGTATGCAATTATGAAACAAAGGCGCTGAGGACTTCTAAAACCTAAGTAAAGAGGAACTAGTAAAGTTGATCAGGTCTAACATCAAATCTAAGAAGCAAGAAAGGATGGCAGATCCAACCAGCTTGGTCTAGGCCAAGAGGTTCAAAATCCCGAAGAGGACATCTCTGCTGCTGCAGCACTTCAGGATGCTGCAAGTGAGCATCAATGCGCAAAAGTTGATGCTGTCCAACAACGCGCTTAAGTTAAGTGTGTGCTCCCTACTTTGCCACCATGGGTTCCTCTAGCTTGGAACCAGAATCAACCCTAGTGTAGGGTTACCATAGGTGAGCAATACACACCTCACATGAAGTACAAGATTCACACGACTATCATACCACCAGTCATTCAGAGGTAGAACCTTGAGATTAAACGTCAGATCATTACTCTAGTCGAGCAAAATCAGTTCCATGGGTTATCTACCTAGAGTGCAATGGAACACATTGATTTCTTTGAGGAGATCTATATTACCACTAGCTCGAATGGAGCTCCACCAAACTACTTGCGTTGTAAGATTTTTCCATTCTCATTGAGTGACAAAGTGCATAGGTGGTTGAAGTTGTTGGAGCCTGGATCACTTACTAGTTGGGCAGTGTGCAGAACTGCTTTCTTGAATCACTTTTCACTAAAGATAGATCTCCAACACTTAAGAACAAGATAGAAACCTTCCAAGATCCTATTGAGTTGTTCAATAAGGCATGAGATCGATTCAAAGAGTACTTAAGAGACAGTACACATCACAGTTACACTGATTCAGACATGATTAATATTTTCTACAATGGGATCGAGTCGAAATATCAAATGGCATTGGATACAACAAGTAGAAGAAATTTTATGAGTAGCATGTTTGTAGAAGTGATTGATCTTGTTGAGAACTTATCATTGCCCTGACCACGATAGGTGATCTAGAGTGGCTGAAACAATAATGTAATTGAGGAGGTTAATGCTAAGATGGATATGAAAGAATGTGAATATGTGTGAGGACCAAGACTACAAAGAGTGTGGTGTTGATGAGGAAGCTGAGAATACATAGGAGATTAACTATGTAGGAGGACAAAGAAATTTCTAGAGTCGGGGATCCAGTCTGAACTACATGAATCATTTAAATCTTTCCTAAAAATTTACCAATGCTGAGAATCCAGATTATAAGTTCTATCCTCCACGCACAAACCAAAACGGGAAACATTTCCAAGCTAAGCCATTAGCCCCAGCTCAGGCATATCAGAGATTCATGTAAGGATTTTAGAATAAGAATGATGGTTACGGAAATACAAGATTTCAGCGTAAGCAACAATTTGGAAAATGGCCATAAGTAATTTGTCAGTGAGATCAATATTAAGGTTGATGGGATGTATAATAATCTTAATGGAAATTTTGAAAACCTGAGTACTCTTATACGATTTTTTAAATTCAAATGGATCAAAAAAAGTTGTAATGGTCAAAACACCCCTTGAAACACTTCCAATAAAGTCAAGAGATCAACCCCGAGTACATCCAAGCCATTACACTCATAAGTGGAAAAGTAGTTGCTGAAAATTTGCAGAGGATGGAGATGGATTGATCTCTTTGTTAGATCAATCGATCAATCAATCCCAGGACTAGTCGATTCCAAAAATATTGGATGATGATGAGGATCAATCGATCATGTGAATCATCAAATGAAAACAAATCCGAAAATCAAGCTGAATAGGTTCAAGGGTTGGGAACCGAAGATGTTGCTAATAAGGAATCCCTCCTATGTGCCTCTACCACCCTATGTGACTAAGTTATCATAACCAACGAGATAGAAGAATAAAATTCAGGAGAAATAGTACAAGAAGATGGAAAGCATTGTAGAAGAGCTGAAAGTGAGACTACCCTTTGTTGTTGCTGTAAAGATGGTCCCAACGTACAAAAATATATGAAGGTTATCCTTACAGATCGATCAGTTCAGCATCCAATTTGGTTTCTTGAAAATGTACCAGTGAAGATTGGTGGATGTTGAACTTAATGGACTTTATTTTGTTGGAACTTAAGAAAACCCGCAAGATTATCATTCTTAGTAGACCTTCTTAGCAACTGCATGAGCGATAATCAATGTTCAGAAAGACAAAATTGATCTTCGTATTAGTAATTTAGTAATGATTTTTGATGTTGAAAAGATGATGAAGAAGCCTACCATGATGGCTAAACCTTGTGGATTAATACCGTTGATTAGATCATAAATGAGATAATGTAAAAAATGCATTTGTAGGACCCCTTTTAGATCATCGAGATACATCATGCCTCACTCGATCTAGATGTGAAGATCCCCACGAAGATCCCAAAAAAATGTACCACTAGTAAGGAATCATGAGGAACATCATTTTTGTTCAAGCATCAAGAAACCAGATATTTTATGAAGACTGATCGATAAATCTACTAATGCATCGAGCTGGGTTAGGAGATGTCCATGAGGCCTTACCCATGTACATAAATCAAGACCCAAAGTTATCCAATATGAAATATGTCCGAGAAAATCTTCTTGGCTTTGAATTTTATCATCAAATCATCTATTTTAAGATAATTTATCGATTTAAATCAGCTCTGGTACAAGTTGGTTTAGGAGGTCCAAAACCGGGTATAAATAAGGAAAGTCTTCTTGGCTTTGAATTTCATCAGCAAAACTGTGTTAGGCTGGAACTACGAAGTTAAAAGAAAATATTTAAGTAATATTTTATTACTTTTTCGTGATTTGGGGAAGCGAACCATCTAGAGGCGTTTTTAGGTTTAGAAGTCGAGGATTCTCGTAGGTTGAAAATTGTAGGGTCGTTTTTCCTTTATAAATAGTAGATTTGTGTTGCCCATTCTTCATTTCTTAATCCAAACCAAAAGGTAACATTTCTCTCTAATCTTAAATATTTTATTTTATAGTTTTATTATTTTATTTTCTGATAAAATTCCTCCGTGAATTAGTAAATTTTTCAGTGTGATTTGAATTATACTACATTTCTCGTCATGCAGATTATCATAATGACCCCGCTGTTCATTAGGAAGAATCAAATGAAAATTGTAATTGTTACTTCGTCTTCTGGATCTTCTACTAGTTCAACTCGTCCATCCTAAATCATAAATTTTTGTGGTCAGTTGAAAGGATATTCGGTCGTCGTTCGTGAGGATGAT
Organism: Cardamine chenopodiifolia; assembly: GCA_963922655.1. Classification (NCBI taxonomy): domain Eukaryota; kingdom Viridiplantae; phylum Streptophyta; class Magnoliopsida; order Brassicales; family Brassicaceae; genus Cardamine; species Cardamine chenopodiifolia. The sequence goes on along the minus strand of OZ000486.1, from coordinate 6,045,464 downwards.
GTTGGTCCTTCTTCAAACATTCCTCATATGATAGACGATTAGTAATCTGAAGACTCTTCTAGCCAACAAACTCTTGAGGTGGTGCAAATTGAGGAAATTGCGTCGAGTTCTCACTTGACTAACGAGGAAATCTGATACCTTGCTCCTCCAATAAATATGAAAGAGGAAGAAGGAAATAGGGTCCAAGGAGTAAGCAAGTAAAAAGAGGCCTCGAATACTTTTAGTGTGATAACTATTGCAAGATCTCTTTTTGGTGGTGTACCAAATAATTGATCGAGCTTGCTGAAATTGAAATGAAGAATTCCCGAGCAGATTGAAATCTACATCCCTGAGATCAACATCCATCCCTAGCATTACCCCCTGGTGGGTATCTCTGTTTATATAAATCCTACTTCACTGTAGGTCGAATATGGTTTCATATACCTCGTGTCCTTATCTCCTACTGTCGCGATCGTGGAATTGCTATTTTCCCAGCTTTTTGTATGTCGATCATCTTTATAATTGGGTTACTTGTACTGGGTGTTGAGAAGAACATTGACATAAGTCGCCGTTTTCTTGAGGAAGTTTGTTCGATCAAGAAATCTTGTGGCCATAATAAGATTTTTTATATCAGTACTAAGACAAAGCTTGGCCTTATTACGCATGGGCAGAGGAGAGAACATAAAATCTTGGGAGATATTTTACTTTTCTGCGAAAATTGACGAGCTGATCACCCCTATTTCTTTGTTCGCTTTCTTTAGACGATTGGATGAGAGATATGGTAGATACAAGTTCAGTATTTTTTTTATTCTTGAATAGTTGTTTTGATGTCGTTTTTATTTTATTTTGCAGTGGTCCATAAATTCTAAAAGCTTCATCTAGAAAAAATTTCAAACGACGTAGATACGTTGGGAAAAATATGAATCCCTATTTATCAGTCGAAGATTAACGTGTGTATAGCGAGACTTGCTTCTCGTAATTCTTATTTACTTTACTTTTTGCTTCTGGTAATTCTTATTTACTTTACTTTCTGCTTCCTCTTTCTTTCTTTTTGAAACGTTCTAAACTTGCTTTACGTGCCTTCTATAGGTAAGTGGGATTCATCTCCATTCAAACCAGTTCTAGACTCTCAAGAGGACGACATGACTCATGTTTTGCTTAATATTCCTATCTTTGCTGATGAGATGGGACAGAAGATTGAACCCTCCCGACTTCACGATGAAGTCGCCACTTCTAAGGCTACTCCAAATTATTTTGATGCAGTTAACAAGTCTGACCCTTAGGTCGGCAAAGGCAAAGGCTAAGAGTAGTGTTGTCGATCCGACCAAAAAGAAACCTGCCACGTCAAAGGTGCCAAAGACGAGGCCTTCGGTTACGGAAATTTCTGAATGAAATAAAAAGGTTGGGGTCTCGGACGAGTCTTGGGTGTCTGCCAAAGACCCTTTGGTTACAGAAAGTGAACCAAAGAAATGACATACTAAACAGATCGACCGACGTGGAGGTTGTTGCCAAGAAGGCTAAGGTGTCCAAAAAGACAACTAGTTCTTTTTTAAATACACATGTAAGGGTATCCTGGCTAAGGATCCCAAGGCTTGCGCTGCTCTGCTCTCAATTATCGTCGGATCTGGTTGACCGATTCGTCCTTTAGGGGATATAAAAGAGGATTATCTCTATGTGAAGTGGGCTCAACATATGATTAAGGCAAGAATTTCATCCGATTATTGTTTGGTATCGAACTTTCCATGCTTGTTCTACACAGTTTTTTTCTTTCTTCCACTTCTCAAGCTGGAAGTATGATGAATCATATGTATAAAAGGCTCAACTAGAAGGCTTAAATATCTAATGACGAAGTATTAAAGATCGACCAGCTGAACACAAATGACAACTGAAGCTCGGCGAGCTTATGATAGTGAATAACAAATAGCCGAGGAGCTTGAAGCTGAGCTTATTGAGGTGAGAAGGAACCAATCTAGTAACTTGGCCAAACTTAGTGAACTGAGCATCAAATTTGATCCAAAGCCGATGCTATTAATGTAACTGAGCTTACTGTGGCAGATATAATTGTGCCCTTGGTTGTTGATGGGGTTCCTTTAGAAAATCAAGACGACGCTTATCCATATGGATCTAACGATGGGATGATTACCAAAAATAATGCTCAAGCTATGCTCAAGCCGACCCAAACAATGATGTCGACCTTCCTTGATGACTTTTTCTCTCTTTTTTTGTTTCTTTTGAACTGTTTTTTGAGACCGAGTGTGGTCTTGATTATTTCAGATTTAACGACATTGTCCATAGGAGTTTTTACTCATATTTTTATTTAAAATTGTTGCTTTGAATTTACTTGATCTTTAAAATGGGCTGCAGTTCGATTATTGAAATGGGCTAAAGTTAGGTTCAACTTTATTCCATATTTATTGAGAATGTAGAAAAAAAATCTTGAGATCGCCTATATGGTTTTATGCTTTAAGAGACTTAACTAGCATGTCGTCTGTATATACTTCCATTAATTTTTCTAGCTGATTAAAAAACATTTTGGTGACCAATCTTTGGTATGTTTCCCCTGCGCTCTTTTGAACGAAAGGCATAACCTTGTAGTAGTAGGTTCCTCGATCTGTTCTAAAGGCTGTCTTTTAGGGATTTTTGGGTTATATCCTGATCTGATTGTATCCGGCAAAAACATCAATGAAAGATAGCAGCTCGTTCCCTGCAGTTGCTTCTACGAGTCGATCTATGTGGGGGAAGCGCGAAGCAGCCTTTGGAACACATTTTGTTAATATTTTTGAAGTCTATGCAAACTCTCCACTTACCGTTCCTTTTTTATGACTACCGGGTTCGCAAGACATTATTGATAATCGGTTTATAAGTCGAATCGAGATTCAGCTCGTGTGAAGTTACTTTTGGATCTATTTCAATCATATCTTCGATCGACCAGCTCATGTGAATCGACACATTATATTGAAGTACTTTATTGAGTTCATTGCGTAAGCTTACTTGGAGTTTTGCTCCAAGTCCAACACACCTCTCAGGGTTTTTGAGATTGATATTGACCAATATTATCGTTTCTTTGCTTAGGGCGACATGTCGTGGTACTGTGAAATATTCCTTTGTTTCCCCTTTCGTTTAAGATTGACCACTAAAGTTCGCACCGAAGTTTCTTTTCGACGATAAAGCAAGTGCGCGAGATTTTATGGTTGCCTCGAATAGTAAAGATTGCTCCTTCTGATGGGATTCACACACATTAATCATGTGGTGCAAAATTTGATACTAATATCACTCAAAGAGAACGAGAAAGCTTATAGCGTAAGTAATCTTCTGCTACACCATTCGTGCTACTCATGCTGCAGATTTTCTTGAATATGTCAATGTAATTTATAGAATTAACCGGTAGATTATTTTCCCCACCCGTAAATATAATAAAAGTTGATTATTTTGGAGGTTATCAATTTCAATCAACTTAATAGTTAAGATTTTCTAGGAGTGAAAGAAGTTAGGGATTTTTTGGCGAACTTGCCTTAGTTGAATGTTTAGTGTTGTGGGGTTTGACTTATCTTGTTAATGTTAAACGTCATGAGACTTGAGTTTTATTCTGTAGATCGTCTCTTCTTCTTCAGTTGTATATTCATGAGATTTTTTGCTTCAGTTTGAGAATCTATATGTATAAGTTTGCTGTTTCTAACTTCACAAATTAGCGTTGGTAATACATTCCATTTTAAGTACACAAAGACAATACAAGGTCGCTCTGTTCTCAATGTATGTACCAACCACATGAGATTAGCAACATACCTGTTTGATTTTCATTTGCTTTGGACAAAAACATGATTTATTAGCAGGGTTGTTAGAAGCTAATATTTCTCGCTTAAAAATGTGATAATGAGAATTTATAGTTCAATTCTTGTTTACTGCAATCGAACGCATACAACAAAATTTGATTCTCCAAGACACTTCACTTCAATAGCTGATAAAATCATATATTTCCAGTTTTTTCTTGTTTCTTTATCGACCTTTGTGCAAATTGGATTAAGCGTATTGAAATTAATAATTGAGAAGCTAGTCTTGATGGAGGTGTTAGATCTGTTTTGGAGGAATTCAGCAAAGATCCCAATAAGGAGAAGCTACCGAGAATGAATCTTTCTGATGCTAACAGCTATCTCAGAGGAAGTAGAAACCTATCACACGTTCACTAAAGAGATTGAGGTAACAATATTGTAGTGTTTTAAAGAAAAAAATGTTATGTATTTTTATCTGTCTTAGCAGAGCTTGTGTCATATCGGATTGTGATAGTTAAAGCTTTGTGTGCATATGTAATGCGTTAATTCTTCTTGTTTGCCAACTCCTTATAGGTATTGGCTAGTTTAAAGATGTCTGAGGCAAGAGGTTCCGGTTCCAATAGCACCACAAGTGAAGGTGTCTTTTACTTTCCATGTCTTTGAACTTAGAAGTTGTAAATTTCTTTTTTGAATAATATGTAAAATTATATTCAAGAAAAACCAATTTACAACAAGTGCAACCGTTTGTTAAATCGAACTTAGAAGCTTATTAAAAGATTCGAATGGTGTGTGTTAAACCCCAAAATTAGAAATACATTTGGAACAAAACCAATTTCGAGAAAAAGAGTACACGCAACCATCGAAAAAACTGAAAGAAATAATACATAATGAAATAGAGTAGTCCGAGGAGAGTTGTCATTTCTGGCTCTACGAAGCAAACCAAAGCTGCAGAGCCTCCACCATAACCCCACTGGTCTATAATGTAGAAAGACGATTTCGTACTGCCGTATCCACATTGTGAATCAAGCTTTCTAATAGTATAGGAACCTCCCCATGTCGTCGCTGATTAGACTCTCGCCATAGATGATATGTGGCTGCTTGAAAAACATACTTCATAATAAACAGGTTGGTTCCCCCCCCCCCTTTACCAGAATCGTTGACATGATAGTCTCAAAATACATTGTGTACCTACTCCGGAGTAACCCAAAAGTTAGAGCATACCAGACCTGCATAGTAAAAGGGCAAGAGACAAAAATCTGGTCCCGAGTCTCCATGGCATCCACACAAAAGACACAAGTGGAAGAAACATTAGCATTCCAAGACAACATGCGGTCACCCGTGGATAACCTGTCCTGAGCAGCCAACCAGACTATGAAAGAAAATCTTGGCATGGCGTGAGTAAACCAAACAGCCTTACTCTAAACTTTTACCATTTGAGATTTTCGGACCTGATTCCATGTGTCTTTAGTGGAGAACCTATAAGTAAATCGGTCTTCCTTACTCTTCCAAAGAGCTACATCATCCTCCAAAGAGATACTAGTCCGCAACTGTTGTATTTCCTCTTCAACTCGAGGGAGAATTTGAAACTGTCTTTGCCTTGGACGATGGTTCTGGAAAACATCATACAAAGTATATGTTATCTTTTTCCCCATGTCTATACTTCCTCGATCTCCCAATAAATCATAGAGGCAACCAAGAGTACACCAATCATCAAACCAAAAGAAAGTTTGGGAGCTGCTCTTTACCGCAGTGTTATGGAACCCTTTCGCTAGTTCCCGGTACATGATAAGCTTCCTCCATATCCACGAATCATTGCTCGTGTTTAACTTCACCGACCAAAAGGATCCTTTTCTTATCAGGTTCTTCTTAATCTAGTTCACCCATAAAGATGTTTTTGAATAGACCAGTCGCCAAATCAACTTGAAACAACTAACCTTGTTAGTTTCAGCCAAAGATTTTAACCCAAGGACCCCCTCTGACTTAGGCTTGCAGACATCGGTCCAGGCCACTTTAGCCTTCCTGGGGTTTAAACCTGGTCCGGACCATAAAAACGCGGAGCTGATCTTCTCTATCGCTTGAATACAAGCACATGGTAGTCTAAACGCTGCTATCCAGAAGTTGGTTAAACTCACTATCACTGAAGAGGGAAGCTGTAAGCAACCTTCAAAAGATAAAAACCGATTCTTCAGGAGCCAATGCGCCCAAATTTTATCTATAAGAGGCTGGTAATCCAAGCTAGACATACGCCTTGTTAGAAGCACCAAGCCTAGATATTTGACTTGTCAAGTCCCCATAGTAAAATAAAAATTCAGGATACGCTCATGGGTTTCCGTAGAAATTCCAGTGATAAAGAGAGAGGTCTTCTCCAGACTAATCTTCAACCCTGACATACGAGCATAGACATCAAACACAGGAAGAATACCTTCAATTTAGCGAGGTCGGTCGTCTGCAAAAACAATTATATCATCCGCAAAATAAAGATAGGTTATATTCAAGTTTCGACAACCTGGATGATAGCCTATTTTCCCCTCCTTGGCTGCCCTATCCAACATACGTGAAAGGAGATTTATACATATGACAAAAAGTTAGGGCGATAGGGAACATCCTTGACGGAGTCCCCGCTCAGTCCTAAATAATCCCGCAAGTTCACCATTAACCTGTAGCGAAAAGGATGCAGTAGATACACACAGCTCAATCCAATGGATGGAAATTTATGGGAGATTCATAGCTCTTAAAACCATGAACAAAAACCCCTAGTCTACCGAGTCAAACTCCTTGGATATATCAATTTTCAATGCACAACGAGAGGCTATATTTGGTTTATGGTAATTTTTACCAGCTCCGACGAAATGAGGAGATTCTCCATCATATAACAATCTTTTATAAAGGCTGACTGGTTCTGTGTAATAAAAACCTGGGAGAATAAGTTTTAACCGGTTAGCAAGAATTTTAGAGATGACCTTATAAATCACATTGCATTAAGAGATGGTCATGTTTTCTTTTATCCCTATAGTCACCAGCCTTTTCGGTATTAAAGCAAGTATCGTAGCATTAACTCTTTTTGGTAGAAAACCGTAAGTAAAGAATGTCTGAATTGCAACCGTGAAATCCTTCTCAACAATGTTGCAGACCTCTTTGAAAAATCCATTTTGAACCCATCAGGACCAGGCGACTTATTCAAAGGCATCGGGAAAAGAACTTGCTTGATCTTAATCGCAGTAACTCCCACCACCAGCCTCGCCCTATCCTGCTCTAAGCACTGGTAGTCCAGTAAGTCTCTGATATTTTCATAGCTGGCCTCCAACGTTCCAGCCAGCTGGTCCGAGAATAATGATGTGTAAAATCTCACCGCTTCTGCTTTGATGTTGTCTTTATTAGTAAGTAACCTCCCAGCCAGATCTTTCACCACATTTATCGAGTTAAGCGTTTCTCTTTCTGTCTCTGCATTATAGAATAACCGGGATTTCTTGTCTCTGACTTCAACTCAGTGGAGTTTGGCCTTCTTCCTCAAATAATCCTCCTCCAACGCCACAACTCTTTCCCATCTCTCGAAAGCCCTTGATTCGAGCGTCTTTGCCTGTTCCGAAGGAGAGTTCAACAAGGCTTGTTGCTTCTCACAAAGATCATCCAAAGCCTCCTCTGCACGCCTCGACAGGTGGGATAAATTCCGGCGACTTAACTCCCAGATGATAGGTTTAAGACCTTCATCTTTTTTGATAATCTGAAAAGAGTAGAGGCGGATGAAAACATTGCTTAAGTAGTTTCCCAAAACTCGCAACAAGGCCATTAACCACTTTAAAGGGACCGTGCGGTCTGTGCGTGACTCCACCAAGAGAAATAAAACCACAAAAATGATCAGAGCAGCCCTTAGCCTTAAAGACACAATAAGAGCTATTGTGATGTTGCAACCAAATGTCATTTACTAGGACTCTGTCTAACTTCTTGCAGATTAAACCTTCTTCTCGCTTATAACACCAAGTAAACAACGGGCCATGGAATGCCAAATCCACCAAAGAGCAAGCCCGCACTGTCTCCTGAAAGTCAACCATTCCCGGGGTTGAGACATAAGAACTCGGAAACCAAGAGTGCTCCGACAAGTCCAGAATTTTGTTGAAATTCCCTACACATATCCATTTAATTCCCCTAAACTGTGGTAAAGTATGGCGATTTTTCAAGTCATACCACAAAGTTCGACGGTCTTCTAAGGCGTTAGAAGCGTAGAAAAAAGTACACATAAACTACTCTAGGAGGCCTAGAATTCTGACTTGATAAGAGATAAATTGTCATGTCTTGAAATCCACTGTAAGGTCCACTCCTTTACTCCCAACAACCCAAATTTTCCCAAGAGTATCAAACTCATAATTGGAAACAATAGAGCAGTCCTGAAAAATCTTTTAAGCGATGTTGACTGACTTAGTTTCCCTTACTCTTGTTTCTAGTAGACCACCAAATAACATTGAGTTCGAATGAATTAGATTTCTTACCACACTGTGCTTCTTGGATTTATTAAGTCCACGAACATTCCAGTAAAAGAATGACATTAATTTTTTCCTAGAATTTTTTGCCAATACCCGTTGGTTGGGCTGTCCCAACTATCGGAGTTTTCTTAGAGTTGTATTTATGTGCTTTCTTTGAAGATCGAGGAAAGGGGGCTCGGATTCCTACTACATCTTTACTCGGCCAAGCCCTAGTAGCTTTGTTTACTCTAAAGCTGTCCTCATTTGGTAACTCCTTAGGTATTGAAGTACCAGCCTTAGGAGTATCTCCCGCAACCGACTTCGGAGATGCCAGACTAACAGCCGACATACCCCCTTCTTGGACTGGTCGGACCTGTGGAGGCTCACCCGCCTGCTCTATCGTTCCATAATCCTTATCATAGTCTCTTAGCACTGCATAATAAGATAGTGTTGCAATCTTCACCTGGCCATAGACCAGACCTCCAGCTTTGTTAACCTTATTCCCCCCCCCGAGTGAGAGATCATTGACCAATCATTACCCGATGATTTTAGAACTGGAGAGAGTAAACTTATTTCCCCCTCTTCTATCTCCGGTCTTCAGCCCCTACCAAAACCGGACTGATCAAATCATCAACTACCGTATCACTACACATAGTAAATAGAACCAAGCTCTCCAAAACTGCAATCAGAAAACTTTCCCCAGCCACATTTAGCTCGCCTCCGGGTGGACCCGGATTTTCAACAGCCACTATAGGATCCCCAACCCCTTGAGTATCCGCACAGTGGGTCATGGTGACTAGAACAGGACTCAAGAGGCTCTCTTTTGACTTCAACAAGCATCCAGCTTCAGCATGTCCCCATCGTCTACAAGAGGCACATCAAGGGGGTAACCATGGGAACTCATACGAGACACAAATTTCTTAACCTTTATTTGGAAAAAATAATGTTGAGGCAATTTAAGAGATAACTCGACATTAACAAAAATCTTAACCTCCTCAAAACTAGACACGAGCTCCGTATCACGGTGGAGACGGATGGGAGTACCCAACGGACTAGCAAGGAAGCTAAGCCCTTTCCACGAGAATAAAGAGTGTGGAACATTTTTCATCCCCAACCACATCGGCATGGACGTAATCTCCGGTTGGACGTCTTATTGGTGTCCAACAAGAGACTAGCATTGGAATCTCACAAATATTCCACATACCTCGACGGAGAGCCCAATGTCGCCCTGCTTAGTTTTGAATTCTGAATTTTATGGTAGTTTCATTTACCATAAAAGCGTCTATTTTGATCGTTTTATCACCTAGGTTCCATATTTTGTTGACAATAATGTGGACCTTATTTATGTGAGGAAATTTTGAAGCAAACCGACCAACCAAAAACTCCTCCCAAAGTGGAGGTGCGTCCTCAAAAATCTCATCAAGGATAGGTACAGTCGCTTCAAGCGAAACTACATTACATGAAAACTTCGATAAGCTTTGATGAGAAGCTATCTGAGCCACATCTGAAAAACCTGCTAGACAGACTGACCTGCTGCACCCTCTGAACCCCTGACACAAAAAGAGTCGCAGGTGACGGAGCCTGATCATGTTGCACCTCTAGACCCGACTGAGAGTGATCCAACACAACTACAGAACCTGACCAAACTTCTTCAACCAACTCCGACTGACCTGAAACAACGTCTGCTACTGCTGATTCGACCAAAGACCCTCCCTCTGTTAAACTTGTAGCCACTTCAAGCCTTAGCTCTGATCTGAGACCTTCATCATCGTAAACCATAACCCCACTGACTGCTCTGGAGAACAAAACCAGACAACTAACCCTGCATCCTACAAACCCGTCGACACTAAACGTGGAGCCGAAGAAACAACAGACATCGTGTCATGTCCCTTCATCTCTTCCGTGCTAACACCAAACCCACCGAAACCTTGCAGCGACTGAGCCTCCATGCCTGGTGGCGAAGGCATACTCCGAAAATCCTAATCTTTTTTGTGGTCGCCTCAAAACTGCCTAAAACTCTAAGCTGCAAATTTCAGCAATGTGGTTTTTGTTATAAAAAACTTGCCTTAGCAGCCAAGCTAAGTAACTCTATTGTAGTGAACATCTCATCTCGTGTCTTCAGCCAAGGTAAACTAATTTATCTCTTCCCAAGAAAATCCATTAGGTTTGGGGTTCGAATTAGGGTGAGCACTATCTCGTTTCTGAATATGCTCTTCTTCCAAATTGATTGATCTCTGTATATATTTAGCAGGTGATCTGCTGAACCAAAACCATCGCAGCAGCTTCGAACACCGTTCTTGTAGTGAGAGTTTAAGGCTCGATAAAGTCCAAATTGTATCTTTTTTCTATTTTTTTGTGAATTTTCTTTTAGATTTTAGATTTTTTTTCTCTTTCACGGATTTTTAATTTTTTTTTAAGTTACATTTCAGTTTTTAGATTAGCAGTTATAGTTTCAAACCCTTTTGTAGATGAAAATTTTGGATACTAAGTTTATGAAATGATACGAAAACTAATTGAATTTTGGATTCTATCCTTTGATTTAATCATTTGATCGTTGGAGATTTCATATTTAATTTGTTTTCGTATCTTTTTGTGGATTTAAGATTCAAATTTTTCATTTATGTGGTACTTAAAATAATGAAATTAAAGATTTTTAATATTAGCCTTTAATTTTTTTTGTTTTAAAAATTTTAAACATGTTTTGAATGAAAAAATTGGACACTAAATTAGGAAATGATGTCAAAACTAACAAAAATTTGGATCAATGATGTAGATTAAAATATTTAATGTATTTATTATAAATATTTTAACAATATGTTCAATAAAATCAAATATCTAATAAACAGTCAATTTCATATATTTTAACAATATGTTCAATAATATAGGTTACTTTCTGGTATATGTGGTCAGGTAATATTGCCCGCTAACACCATGGCGAACCTCCTGAAGGTTTTTCCGAGTTTAAAAATTCATTTAAAAATAAAATAAAAATTTGGATACAAAATTTATAAATGATACGAAACCTAACCAATTTTTGAATGAATGATAAGTTTTAAAATTCATTCATGGAAGATATTTTAACAGACTCTGTTTAATTAGTCTCTTTTTTAAATTTGTTGGATACGTTTTTAAAAAATTTAAATACTTTGTTTCCAATATTATTTAATAAAGAGTAAATTCCACTAAAATACATCAACTATTTATTGATTTCCACTAAAATATACTAAAATTTTGGGTACCTAGAAAAAAATGTTAATGTTTTTTTACAGTTATAATACACAAAGTTTTAAATTATCTCCATTTAACACCCGGAAATTTATATTTTTATAAAATAATATTTAAATAATAAATTAGTTTTTTCAAACACAAAAAATTCCTTAAAATTATATTCAAATCTTAAAAGAATTATATAAAATTAAAACATGATCAGATTCATAAAATAAAATTTCCTTGAATTTTCAAAAACTTGAAATAAGTCTAAATTTTAAATTTTATATCATATATACAAAATATTTTCAAATATTACACTTTTACGAAAATTTTGATTCATTAAACATTCAAAAACTTTTAAAAACATTATTACTATATATAAGGTAAATAACATATATCAACCTTTTAAAATATATATATATATATATATTATTTACATAAGAAATTACCCAACTCACAAATAAACACAACCTATATTATTATTATGTTTTCACAACATTTCACTGTACTATTTTCAAAAAATAATGGTAACTTTATAAGTCATAATTTATGGAAGGATTTATATTATAACTTTTACAATTTTTGTAAAAATATTGGGAGTTTTATCTTTTTTCGGTAAAGAATTCAAAATTTTACAAGTTAAATTTTTATTATAAGAATTATTTTGGATTATTTTTTAAATTAGAATTTTATTTGAATTTAATCAGAATATTATTTATTTTAGTTAAAAATAAACAGATTGTAATTTTTGTGAACTCCTATATATTAAATTGATACAACATTAAATTTTGTGTATTATAAAAAAGAGAAAAATAGTTTTTGTATTTTCTTGGATACCCAAAAAGTGTGTATGTTTTGTAAAAATCGATAAATATTTGATATCTTTTATAGAAATTTTCTTTTAATAAATAGTGTGTAATGGAGTGATTGATTTGTAATGTAGAGATAAATAATCATGAGTATTTGCAGTTCATGACAAAGGAATCGAAAAGAATTAAATGAGCGGGTAGTGGCATTTCCATAAACTAAAACGTTGTCAGAAGTGATGCTTTGGCGAGTAGACTATCATGGTAATTTCAAAAATAATAAATGTTTTTTATATCAAGGTAGCAAGACTTAATCGCCAGTGTTCACGATTTACAACTACCATCTTCTCCGAGTTCATCTTCTCTCATTCTCAATAAACATCAAAGACATTCTTGAGAATCGGCTTACATCGGTGGTTACATAAGCGGTTAGATCGGCGGTTATATACATCGACAGTCGGTGATATCAATTTCTCGGGATTGAGCTTTTGGCAGTGATATACTTACCGGGAGATGACAAATTTGGCTGCGACAGAGTTCACAAGTACTTCAAACTTGAATTGATTAACCAATTGGAAGAATATTTAGAGGTGGAAGAATTATCAAGAATCAAGTGTTCTCGTCTTGGTAAATTGTTCGAGATTGGTAAGGATTTTTTATATTCTGGTAAGTTGGCACTGTTTTTACTGACTTGACTGTTCGTGGTTGATAAAGACCTTGAAATTTGGTTTATATTTGTCGGGAGCCAATTAAGTTTGGCCTTACGGAGTTTAGAACGATCACGGGTCTGCATTGTGACCCTCTTCTTGTCGTTGTCAAGGATAAAAAAAAGAAAAAGAAGGAAAAGGTAGTTCCATTTTGGTACACTTTGTTTGGGAAGGATGAGGAAATAACACCAAAGTTACTTGTTTGTCAACTTAGAAGAGGCTAATAAGTTTCTGATAGCAACGATCGATGACAGTATGCTTTGTTGGTGCTTGTGGATGGTATATTGTGTCCTCGTTCATTCAATATGAAGATACAAGAGGATATTGTAGAAATGTTGACAGATGTAGATGCATTTTTGAAATATCCTTGGGGTAGAATGTTATTTGAGATGACAATGATGGGTATTAAAGCCAGGGATGCATCTGAGTTAGCGCAGAAGAGTTTTGCAGTTCAGGGATTTGTACATGCACTGCAACTTGTTCTTCTTCAGGTTGTACCAGGCATTTCTTAATGTCTTTGGTTCTTGAAAATTCTACTTTAATTGATGATGATTCAGAGGACAAGGAAGGTTTAGAAGTAGAGTTTCTTCTGCGTATCAATATGAAGCTTGAGCCAATTTTGTCTCTAGACAAGGAAGAAGATGTGGGTTATAATTTCACATACCTCGTAATTTATACAATTATCGGTTGCATTTTGTTATGACTGGAAATATATTTGTTTTCTTGTTGCGGATTGTTGTGAACTTTATAATCTCAATGGATGAAGAGATTGAAGATGGTGATTTTTTGTGGCTTGATGAAGCTGGGGACAAGAAAGTGGACAACTTGGTCAGCCTAATAGATGGGAAACATGAAAACATTGGTGATGAGTTTGTTGGCGGTATTGTATCATCTCGTCTTGGTGTTGAGCGTAAATAAAATGGCAAAGAGAGTGGTGAAGACGCAGATGAAAAATTAGAAGTGTGGTGTGATATTTTGTTTTGAACAAATGGAAGCATTAGAAATGAAGTTATCTCAACTTATAGATGCAGAAGTTCAGTTTGTGTCTTTGGTTCATGAAAGAGGTGTTGGTCCTACAGGTCTTGGTAAAGAGACCGAAGCATTTGGATCCAAAAAAATGCATTTTGTTTCCATGGGAAAGGAAAATCAACAAAAAAGGGTAGAAGTTCTGTGCGAAGTGGTAGAGATAGTTCTAGTAGGCGTAGTAAACGGACACAGAAGAAGAAAATTGTTGATGTGGAATAGTCTAGGAATGATACTGTGGAGTTTGTTGAAGCTAGAGATGCTGAGATTGAGAGGCCTTCATAGGAGGAAAGGAGGGAAGTTGAGATTGAGCCGCATGCACAGAAAGAAAACATGGCCTTGTTTACTGCTGATGTGGATATGACTAGTCCAGTAGATGTTGAGGAATGTGTAAGAGGTTTGAAACTATCTCTTAATGTTGATGAACTAGTCGATGATCCTAACGAGAAGGAAAGGCTAGCGCCTGCTGAATATTTGGATTCTTTGGTAAGCATTCTCACGTTGGTCAATTTTTTTATGTTTTAATCAACAAAAATATGTTATAGGCTTAAGAGGGGATACCTCATTCTCCGTCTAACAATCCAGAACAACCTACTAGAGTTCAAGAAACCGAGAATGTAAAATGGTTGTTATTGAATGTTATTTTTTGTTCTCTTGTTATTATGGGAGATTAAACAAGTTTTGTTTTAAAATTGATTCATGTTGTAGTTAGAATTGGGAATCCAATTAAAAACACGGGGCCCTGTAGCGGGTTAAAATGAGAAATTCGCCATCCAGACAATCGTGATATCAATGGATGTGCAATTTTGGTGTCTTCAACTAATCCACTTGAAAACTGTTGATGTGGTGATTGACAGGAAAAATGCAGAAAATGGTAATGGGTTGATGATATGGATGGTGATAAGTCCCCACCCCATATCTCAGACAATGATGATGAAGGCATTGTCTAGAAAACTCCTGAAATGTTGTCCTTGTTTTCTACAAAGGGTGTAATAACTTACCAGATGATAGGATATTAATTTTATTACCAAAGAATTGCATAGAAACCTTCTTACTCCTCGTTTAAGAAGGCCACACATATTACTCAAGATTATATTTCCTCATCCTCCGCGATGGTTGATAACTCTAGAAAATGGAAGTAGGTGGAGGCATTTCTATAAAGAGGGCATGTAAAGTTTTATTTGTATATTGTAGATGATGACTCAAAAAAAGAGGGAAGCTAAAGTTATTTATTCTATTCAGGAATTTTGATTTTGGTGGTGGCCTTAAGGTTTCATTAAAGGATGTGGAGGATGATATTGGCTGAAGGTGGTAATGGCACCTTGGGTAAGTTAATAACCAAATTTTTTGGTTAAGGGAAAATGAGTTATTTCTATAGCTCTTATTTGTTGTTTGGCAAGTGATGAATGCCTTTATCAAATATAAAATTGTTGTGGGAGAAGTGGAGCACTATACAATTTTGTGCCAACAAGGATAAGGTTTTCTTCTAGGGGTCCAAATTTGCGTCCCTTATCCTTCAGCACCGTAATAAATTTGAGAAGTCAGAGAAAGCGTAGTATGCATTCGATGAGTTATTGGAGTGCATTCCACGCGAGTTTGATTCTGTCTATTTGCCTTTTAATTTGACCAACATCGCTGGATTGGGTTATGCGCGGATATTAGGGGCAAGTATCTCTTTGTTTTTTTATTGTATTCATAAGTTTTGTCGTGAATGTAGGTCCCATAAAGAACTTTTACCCCTTGCGGAGATGATGTCATGTGTGGATGATGTGTGTTAGAAGATTTGAAGAACAGTGTCCCGTCCAGCTCGTTGATTCTGTCACGGGAGACAACTTTTCCTTCGTGCTTGCATCCTGCAGAGAGTGGTATGATGAGCATTCTTTTTATGGATAGGCCCGCTGAGGGTGGTCCGAAGGCTTGTTTTTCTTGCCATCCAAAGGAGTTGGCTATTGAGGCCAGAAAGTTAATTATGAAAGTCTTTGATATATATCCTACGAATTTTTGAGGTCATACGGTGGAACATAGAGAACTTATGAATGTTTGT
Organism: Cardamine chenopodiifolia; assembly: GCA_963922655.1. Taxonomy (NCBI): domain Eukaryota; kingdom Viridiplantae; phylum Streptophyta; class Magnoliopsida; order Brassicales; family Brassicaceae; genus Cardamine; species Cardamine chenopodiifolia. The sequence goes on along the minus strand of OZ000486.1, from coordinate 6,029,471 downwards.
TTTGAATCACTACATTTCATTATGAGGATTTTAAGTTATTTCATTTTCGTAGTGTTACTCTCACCCCTGTTTAACAGTTGATTATGATGTTATAAGTTATGGCAAAAGATAGTAATGAGACAACTCTGATTATAACTTCATATTGATAACTATAACATGATATAATAATATACCTAAATTATATTATAACAATTATATATATTTTTACTTATATCTTCTTACAAAAGATCATTCTCAGCTTTAATTGCATGAATTGACAATGTTACTACGCTAGAATATATTAATATGATGTAATAATACACATGAACATCTTTTGGTTACATCTTCTGTTTATATCTATATTTGAAGAAAATATCCCACTTTTCTCGAGAATCATCATTGCATGCATTTAAAAAAAGTTTATAATTGTTATAATATGCAATTGGTTGACCACTATGCCCATTGATAGAAGCCAAAGTCTGAGCATTATGAAGAAATCCTGACAAAATTCTGCCCTAAACTTACTATGACCACTCTGTTTAAAATTTTAATTTATTTTCACAAAAGATATTTATCGTAAAGATCTTTAAAGTTAACCAAAGTGTTGCAAAGTAAGTATTCATTAAGAGATTGAAGGTATTTAAATTTATTTTTATGGTGGAATATACTTAGAATGATTAATTGAATCAAAGGAGGGCCCCATGTATATAATAATGCGGTATACTATTATGTATCGCTATAACTTAAGAACTAATGACATTTTTCTAGTTTGGGTGTAACGTAAAATTAATATTAAGTATCAGCAATCTAAGAATTAGTGAAGAAGGGGAGTATTCCCAAATTATCATATGGAGATATATTGTCTTGTATCACCTAATTTTTACTTATGGAGCTATATATTTATAGCATTTAGAGTAAAGGATAATGGAAGTATACAGAGGAGAAGAAATATATAGATGATGGTTAAATAACTCTGGAAAAGGTGTCAATCAAAGCATGGCCTCTGATTATCATATTGTGGTATAATTTATTGTATCGCAATAACTTAAGATATAACACAAAATTTTTGGTAAAGGTGTAAAGTAAAATGAATATTAAAGGGTAGGAAATCTAACATTTAGGGAATAAAGGGAGTAAAGTGGAGAAGATAACACAATCAAACCATGCCTTCTGATTATCATATCGAGAAATACTATCTTTATCGCACATCTTAGCGTATGGCGCTATATTTTTTAACCATTTAGAATAATGGGTACTGATGCAAGAGTGCAAACGAGAAAAAATATATGGAAGATGGTAGAAAAGCCTAAAAAAAGAAGTCAATCAAAGCATGCCCCCCAGATTACATATCGTAGTATATTGTATTTTATCGTTATAAGTTAATAAATAACTCAAAACTTTTGGTTTAGTTGTAAAGTAAAATAAATATGAAAGTAGCAGAAAACCACGATTTAGGGAATAAGGGGAGTAAACTTTAGAGGATATCACAATCAAACTATGCCCACCTAATTATCATATCGAGATATATAGTCTTTGTAGCCAAATCTGAACGTAAGGCACTATATGTTGAAACCATTTATAGTAATGGGTAATGATCGAAGAGTACAAAGCAGAAAAAAATATATGGAAGATGGTAGAAAAACCTAGAAAAATTCAATAAAAGCATGTTCCCAAATTATCATATCGTGGTTTATTGTATTGTATCGCTATAAGTTACGAAATAACACAATATTCAACAAATATAATATTAAGGGACCAAGTTACAAAATAGAAGAAAAACCCAAAATATGAAATTTAACAACATAGATAAGGTAGAACAATAGATTAGGCAAAGCATAAGGCTAATATATTTTAAGTCTTAAGCCTTCGATAATAAAAAGAGATATTTCGTGATATATATTAGCATAGGTTACAAATTTCCTTTGAACACCAGAATAAGTAGCATTCCTCACACCTGGATTCAATGTTATGAATTTTAGTACATCCAGGGATTTCTATGCCTCAAGTTGTGGTGTAAGATTTTTGTTTAAGCAATTCCATTTTTGTGATAGTTGCTACTATGGATTCTCCTATGGATGTAATATCGCCTCAGTTTTGTTTATATATCATTGAAGAGAAGAAATCAGCTAGGCATTTGTCCCCTGAACAAATGGCCAATATAGCCATCACAAAGGTTGACGCTTTCACATGATTGATTGATGCTTAAGTGTGAGTCTTTTCTCTATTGATGTCTGTTTTGGTGTACGCAAGGCGGAGCTTCTCTAAATAGTGTGCTTCTGGGTTGTCGTCATCTAGTGCATCCTCGTACTCTTTACGAAGAACAAGGAAGCGGAGTCTCTGACAAAAGAGAGGCGTGTATGAACCAATACGATGGTGTATGAACCGAATACCAATCCCATTACTTGAACTTCTCTAGTATCTCGGATGGTAGAATGGCCGCACAGGTTTTACTGGCTAAAATTGATAAACCCCAGAGGCTCCTAGGATATGACACACATAGATGAACCAAAGGTTCCCTAAAGAACAAAAGAGTTTGCGTGAAAGCAAAAAAAAGTTGTTTATGAAAAGTTGGATGATTTTATATCTTCTTCCTGGTTGAGTTTATAAAGGATTCGAGATAGGCCAAGGGTTACATGAATCTAAAAATAAAGACAAAGACTTAATTGTTTGACTAGAAATTAAAGATAATAAGAAGATGAATTTTGCCAAAATGGATTCGTTGAACACATCTTGGATTCATTGAATGTGGTCTTCTCTTGTTACTTGGTTTTGGTGAGACCTTCTTTAGGTTTGGATGGGCTCTGAATTCTTCTCGTTTGTTTGGGCCTCCTTATGGACTAAGTAAAGAATAAAGATGGATTTAAAGAGAAGAAAAACAAGTCCAGGCTCATTAAAACCTTACTCGTAAAACCTAGTGGGATAAAACCGATTTAAAAAAAAAGAGTACTAGACAAATCTTCGTAATCCATCTAGTATTTTATACTCGTCTTTTCATGGTGGTGCATGGCTTTCTTAGGCGTTGATCCTTTCATGTCTTGGATGAATCCTATGAGCGCTTCTTTTAGTAGCAATGCACTTTATCTTGTCTTTGGCACACTTAAAATCCAATGCTTCATTTGATGCTTCCTTGTCTTTAATGCTTTCCATGATCATATCATCCCCTCTCTCTTGAAAAGGATTTTTCCTCAAATCCGGATCTTCTACAGCAAAAGGGATTAAGTTAGAAATTGTTGGATGTGGTGCTAACGTGATTCTTACTTGGAAGGCTGAATCTATAAGTGTTGTGATAGAGATGCTCCAAACTCTTGAAATGAATAGTCGTCCTAGGCCAAGACATGTACTTCCTAGCGGTGAAGGCTGTTCTTTCCTTACTAGAACCTCAAAGTTCAGTCTTCTCTTCCTCTTGTTGGCGTGCTGAAAAGAAAATCCCCTATAACCAAACATCCCAAAGTATGGCTTAAGGTATGGTCGATTGCTTCCAAAAATTCATGTCTTGTGAATTGAATGTAAAGAAGCTCCCATTGTTCCACTTTGATTACTAGAATTTTTCTCACTACTACCCATTCCAATATCATCCCCAGGGATTGATAATAGGTTATCAAGAGGAAAAACAAGCTTCTTGAGATCTAATATCTTCTTCTCTTCATACTTGGCTTGTCTGGTTTCGAGTTTTTCACTTTTGACAACGTCTTCTATGAATACCTCAATGTGGGCATTTCCATTCATTTTTGGTGAGCATATCATCAGTTGAAACCTCTTATGACATGGGAGTAACACCATCTCCTTTTTTCCATAAAGATCATGGGGTTCTCCAAGATTTCTTCTCCAAACTTCACACTTGTATATCTCTGAGCTTGGTCTTCACAATGAACCAAAGATGGTTCCATATTTATCTTTCCAAAGGAAATACACACATTGTGAAACCCATGTGTAATGAAGAAGTTCTTAGAAAATATGGTGAATTACACACATTGTGAAACCCATGTGTAATGAAGAAGTTCTTTGAAAATATGTTGTAGTAGTTGAGGGGATGAATTATAAGTGTATAACTCCTTAATACCTCCCCACGTGATCTTCTAAACAAGCTCCTATCTTTGTCACTCCTTGTTTTGTCATATTCCTCTTTCACTATATTGACAAAATTCTTCAATGACATCTTCGGAGTTGTGGTGAGCTTTTTGCTATTGTCTTGGAGTAGAGAGGGCTTGGTGTAACCTGACCTTACAATTATTTTTGAGTATTTCCTCTTCGGTGTGCTTTCTCTAGCCTTTAAATAAGCGTCACTTGAGCTCTCTTCCCCTTTTTTTTGGGTAGGAGTTAGCAGATCAATCTTCTTCTTGTCTTGATTTGTGATTAGAAATCACTCTTCATCTTGTTAGTTCTCTCAAGATGCACTTGATCCAAATAGACCTCTTGTGGTGACATTGGGTGCAACATGATCTTCTTCCCTTTGAAATTAAAGGAGTGTTTGTTGGTGAATCCTTTAGGAGTTATTCTTCGATCATATTACCATGGCCTACAAAGGAGTATATGACCAGCCTCCACAAGCAAAAGGTCTCACAATACCTCATCTTGGTACTTTCCTATGGACAAAGGAATCACAACTTGACTATTAACGCTCATGTTTCCGGTGTTGTTAAGCCACTTCAAAGTGTAAGGCGTTTGATGCCCTGTAGTTGTTAATCCTAGATTTTCCACCATAGTTGTGTTAGCGACGTTGGTGCAACTTCCTCCGTTAATGATGAAACTACATAATTTTTTCTTTAATGTGACACCTTGTGTAACCGTGGTTTGAACTTGTGAAATTCTCCTAGTGATCAGCATACCTCTTTTAAACATCCCATGGCTCGTCCTGATGTACATGTTGATGATGAACGAAGCAGTACGAGTTATGACCGAGTGATGACTGGGCGATCATTGTGTGATGGTCCAAGATGACTGAGTATTCACCGGGTATTGATCAGGTGTAACAACCGGATGATCAAGCAGCTTCTTCGGTGATGAACCGTTGATCTCGATTCGATGATAAGGTTTCTAAATTACATGGGTCACTGATCGAAATCCTTATCCTCGTAAGAGTAGTGCATTAGGGTCTCCCCATACCCGTATTGGATGGTTGATGGATCGAGAATGATGGTTTTGATTGGTTGGAAAGAATCAAATGTGGTTGATGAACGGATGCAAAGTGATGGTTGAACGGGTGTAAGTGTTCATTGATTGGCGTTGTGATCAAGCGACTGGTGATGGTGGTGTTGAAATGGATGATCTAGGGTTTTGATCGTGTTGGTGAAGTGATAGGGTGCGATGCAGAAGACGGTTGGCAGTGGTAGTGACAATAAAGAACCAGATCAGTGGTGGTGGTGATGAAATGATCTAATGATGATGGTGAAGCGGTGTGTTGGTGGTGGCGATGAAGAAGAAGCGGTTGTGATGATGATGGTGATGAGGCATCGTTATGGTGATGGAGATCAAACGATCTGATGATGGTGGTGATAAGGATCAGATGATCGGCGATGATGAAGATGGAACAATGGTAAAGATGGTGGTTATACCAAATGATACGAAGTGATAGTGATGGAGATGGATCGATGGAGATGGTGATGGATGATGGTGGTGATGATAGAAATGAATCGATGAGTGTGCTCTGATTCCAGATGAAATGATTCTCGTATACTTCCCAAGGATTGCACTCAAGAAAACCAAGGGATAATCCTCGACTCGATGTAGATATGTATGACTCAAGTTAAAAACTCAAATAGACCAAAGCCAATCCCCTTGCTTGAACTCTTCAACGAAGTAGGCGTTGGATCTTTGACAAAAGATACGCGTATATGAACCAATACGACGGTGTATGAACCGAAGACCAGTCCCCTATTTGGATGGGCCCTGAATTCTTCTCCTTTGTTTGGGTCTCCTTATGGAATAAGTAAAGAATAAAGATGGATTTATAGAGAAGAGAAACAACCCCATCCTTATTAAAATCTTACTCGTAAATCCCTTTGGGGTAAAATCGAGATAAGGAAAAATTGTATAGAAAAGTCCTCATAATCCATTTAGTATGCTATACTAGTCGTTGCATGGTGGTGCATGGATTTCTTAGGCGTTGATCATTTCATGTCTTGGATGAATCCTACGAGATCTTCCATGAGTACAAGGAACTTTCTCTTGTCTTCGGCACACTTAGACACTCCAATCCTTCCTTCGATGCTTCCTTGTCTTTAACACTTTCCATGATCGTATCATGATGTATGATGCTACACAGAAGAACAATAATATTTTGTGATTGCTTATATGGGTCTTCAAGAAGAATAGACTGTGATGTATTTCAGACCCATTGGGGATTGAGGATGATGTGTTGGCAGTTTTAGAGGGTTATAAAGACGAGCTTTCAGAGGAGTCTCCAATCAGACCTAGCACTTTTCCAGTCTCGTCTGCTACAAGCATCGCTTCTCAGCAGGATTTCAGCCTCTGCAGGAACAAGAGAGATTTAGGAAAGCAATCAGCAAGTTCAGACGGCTGATTTGCCTACATGACAATCTATCGGTATTGGGTTACTACCGTTTTTTATTAAGCTTCATCGAAACTGATTGGTACTATGTTTATACCGATCAGTATGCAGTTCGTAAACCCTTGTATTTTTCTTTCCTTTGACTTTTTTATTTTCTTTTTAGGATATTTATTTGGATCTTTTCTTATCAGTATTCTTTTCTTATGATTTACTTTTACACCGGGACAGTACAAGTTAAGTCTGGGAGAGGATGACTTTGTGTGACTAACATTTTTTTTCTTTTTGGTCATTTTCCAATTCGTTTGGGTCAAATCGAGGGAGCTATGAGCTTTTCTAGGAGCCTACTATTTTGGGACAACTTTCTCACGGCTTGAACTTATTTTATTTCACTTAGGGGCTTGCTAATCATGTCATGAATCATACATTTAGATTTTTCTTTTCACCATTTTAACCACTCTTGCTAACTATGTGTGGCTAGACTCATCTTTAGTCTATTACCATACCCTCACCTAAACAATTCTCGATACCTCATGCATTCTTGTGCTTTCATTTTCATATGCATTCATGTACAAAAAATATGGAGTATACGGATGGACATAGCTAACCTTTCATTAAGATTAGATAGGTGGAGTGTTAAGAATGTCTAAAACGTTTATGAGCCTAAGTATCCATTTTTTTTTGTATAAAAGATAGTTACGTCCTCATAATTATTCATATATATATATATATATATATATATATATATCTAAAAACAGAAAAGAGGAAAAAGAGGAAAAAGAGGGAAACTAGGATGTATTTTGAGAAAAACCAAAGAAAATCGAGGGTTAAGTTGAGTTTGATAGATCTAGTGATTAAAAGGATATGTATGCATTAATTGGTCTGTGTCTCACTATTGTTTTACATAATGATATGTATCCTTAGAGATCTTTAAGGATAGACAAAACACATGAGCCACCATAACAAGAGCCTTATTACCAAAACCCATTGACATGTTCGATATTCCCTTTTGGGGAGTGCACACACTTTTAATGAATGTCAAAAGGTTAAGTTCAATGATTATGAGAGTTCTCTTTGATCCCGGAGTTTAGAGTATTGGATATTGCCATACTCATGGTCAAAGTACATGTCGTAGGTATGCTCTAGCATGGTTATGATGTTGTCTGTAAAAAGGAAGTGCTCTAGCATGGTTATGATGTTGTTTGTAAAAAAGAAGCCCAAGGTAAGTTTGTTCCAAAGGATATGTGAGTTCTTGTTCTTTAAACTCTTTTTTTTGGATTTTGAATTCCCATTTGTTCTTACTTGACGCCAAGTAAGGATTCAAGTCTGGGGAATTTTATTAACCATTATTTGTTACGATTTATAGTCGTTTAACATGAAGTCCTGACCATGTCAGTAAGAAAAAGATAGTTTTGGTGGTTTTGTGTCTTTTTTGGGTACCAATACTTTCTAGAGTCAAGAGGAGAGTTTTGGAATGGAATTAGAGAAATACATCGTTAAGAGAAGAAAAGAAAAAAAGACAAAGACCGATCAGTATAAATGTGTAACCGAGTGGTACTCACTCGTAACCGGTCGGTATGCAATTAGTGAAACCTACATTTTTCATTTTAGGGTTTCTCCTTTGTTGTATAAATATAGGGTTTTGTCTACATAGAAACCCTACCACAAAAATACTCAGAAAACCATTGTTAAGGTCTTGCTTTTAGTTTGATTCTTTGGAGATTTTTCTCCTAACTCTTTTGTTATTCTGTGTTAATCTATAATGATTTCTTCATCTATCTCTATCATGTATTCTTTGTGCATGTGAGAGTAGATCTATCATTAGGTTTTGAGTTTTCTAAGGAGATAATCGTGTAGATCTTTGCTAGGATTCATGTAGTTTTTAATCTAGGATTGTTCTTTATTTCTTTTTATAATTTGGCCAATTAGGCTTTGCCCTTAATCGATCTTATCGTGACACAAAAAGTGTTGTTAAATCGATGGATCTATCCTTTATGGGCAAAGTTTTCTTAGCCAACGACAACTAAAGTGATTATACTTTGTGAACGTATTGAATTAGGATCTCATTGCATGCATGGATTTCTGTTGACAAATGGCGGTTTAATTGCATCAACTTGAAGAAGTTCTATGTTTTTAAGTTTTACTTTTGTTTTAAATCAAACTACATTAAGCCTTGATCCCGGCATGTGGGTACCTAGGCATCCAAGTTTGGTCCAACTATTTCTTATTAAAAGTTCCAATCTTGGGAAAAAAATATACTGATTCAATAGTAAAATTACAAGAAAATCAAAGTAAATCTCTATTACTACTATTTCCATAGAAAAGGAAGGTTCGAGCTGGGGTAATGGAGAACTCGGCCAGTGTCCTAGGAGCGATGAGAGGCTCGTTCAAAAGTAATTGCACCATCAGGAGGTTGGATGGTTTGAAGTATCCCGTGAACCACTTTCGAAATTGGGGCCCACCGGTTGAAGCTGTTCCTTTCCCACTCCCAAGGATCATTTTCAGGTAGTCTCATGTCGCGTTTCACATGATGAAGTTCTCCTTAAGATCCGCCTTTTGTTCTCCCAATCTAAAGAGTTCTGCAAGGTTCTTTTGATATTTATCGATAACCTGTAAAAACCTAAAAGAATTTAAGGAGTAATATCAAAATTAATGAAGAAACCAAAGGACGAAAAATACCAATCTTCCCCATGAATTCATTAGCCTTGGTAGCATCATTGCCTTAAAGAACGAAATCCTAGTTGAAGGGAATCTTCAAGCCATGCTGAGAAAAGGCGTCCTGAACCAAATCTTTGTCCCCATCTGAATCATGATGCAGGGCACCAGTCTGAAGCTGGTATTTGAAGAGGATTCTCCTGAATCATTATTACTATGTAGTGATGTTTTGCGATGAAGGATAAATTATTGGTCTCATGCACCTCCAATTTTTAACATCAGGTAGAAGACCTAGAGGCATTAGTTATGGGAAAACGAGGGGACGGATATTCACAGTGGTTTCTGAAAAGTCATTCCTTGCCCAAATCAAGGAAATTTGACTACGTCCATTTAATAAACATATTAAATGGAAAACATTGATCCAACTGTTAGACGGTTCCCAGGTAGGGTTTATTCAATGGTTGTGATCTAATCCTTATGTACACTTCAACCCTTAATTTAGATTCATGTTTTGTAAACAAACTCATAGTTCTGAAATGCAAAAGGTTAGATCAAAAGTCGCATAACCATGATTCTCAGTCAAGTGGAATTAATAAGGTGGATTCACAAATTCTATCCTTAGAAACGGAGATCAAATATCACACCAAAACTCCGACCTTTCTCTTAAGTCGATTTGATAGGACGAGTTATAAACTCAAATCTATAAAGTGAAGTTGAATCTCGCACAAAGAATTTGGTGCTATGAAGAAACGGTTTAACTTTATAAGGTGGGTTTATAATGGGTTCTTTATAAGGCAAGATCTAATCTCGAACAAATCTTTAGTTTTCATAAAATCAAATTTATAACTGGTCTCGAAAAGTCGAGTTCCAACCTTGCAATGGAATTAATAACTTCAGATATAATAATATTGAGCTATAATTCTTAGAGGTCGTCAGAATCTTAGTATACGATTACTTTTGAACACCTATGGACTAATTTATGTTCAAATCATAAAATTACTTAACAAACATAGGGAAAAGGTTCAAAATTATTTAAAAAATGTAAACAAGATCAGCTAGGAAGTTTTAGAATAAAATCCATATCAATCCAAAAGTGGAAGGAGCCGTCTTTGAGATTTTTCCAGCACGAATCACTTCAACCTCCGAGCTACTTATCACCTTGACAATGGACCCATATTGGTCGACCTCTTGAGCAGAAGGGGAACATCAACAAAAATTGGTTTCTCATAACAACACTCTCTTCAACCGTGGGTCCCTCGATTACCTCGAGCATAGTGACGGCTGGTTGTTTTGCAGCGATGACACGGTCTTTGGCATGTTGAATGTTCCCAACTGATATAGACACCTTAGCAGGTTGAGACCTCTCATACTCATTGATAGTTAACGGTTCCTCAGTGGACAGAGGCTATAGCATCCGCGATTCGTAATAGGATTGTTGGGAGGACTTGGTCCGAGGAAACGGGAAAGAAGAACTCGGATTAAGTAAAGGAGTCTTGGGTTTCGACTGACCAGATACGGGAATCGTGATGGAAAAATGGAATCAAACAGTAATCGAGCTGGAATCGAGCTAACCAGCTACTAGTAGCTCAGTCAGCTAGAAAGGGGAAACTAAGCTTGACACTCGAGTTGGGTCAGCTACTCGATAGTACAACATAGCTAGAAGGGGTGAAGGTCAGCTGAAATGACTGAGGTGGTTACTCGGTTGATGAACAAATGGGTGCGGGCGATGAATGGTTGGATAACCGTTATACGGTTACCAAAATACAATGAATATAGATTTTGCGTCCGAAACCATCATCTTCTCAAGGAAAAACCTATAAAAGGGGCTGCCTGGGTTTGTTTAACACAGAAGGAAAAAATAACAGAAAAACACACAGAGAATCTGACGATCATATTGGAGGAATAACTAAGGCATTACGAGCCAATAGCAATAATCGGAGGGGAATTCTTTGCCAAGGAAAGAATCGGCGGTTCAAAGAACGAAGAATGTCAAGTCATTCAGGGGCGATCGAGGTAAGGGCGAGTCTGTGGTTTTGGGCTCGGATTCGTACTTCACTATTATGACAATAAAATCAAAATGGTTAATGGGGGTTAGATCGGAGGAATTATTTTAAAATGAGGTAAGGATTCCTCTCGGATTCTAGGATTTGGGACGAGTCCTTACATGTTGGTATCAGAGCATTATTTTCTTAGGATTGCTAGTTCGGGTTGGGGAATCACCACTTATACGCTTTTGAGATCTCGCGGTAGTAATGTCTTACTCGTTAACAGTCATTATGTGATGACAAGACTAATTTTTAAGTTTTTAAAGATGGGTAAGAGCAGCAAGTCGGAAAAAGGTAAGAAGAATAAAGGCAAAGAAAGGGACATCGCTGGAGAAACCTTGGTTACTGTAACGTATGAGGAACGAATCAAGCAAAACCTAGCCGGACCTGTGGCTAGACAAACTCAGAACCCACCAGATATACAAAATCCGGAAGAGCAACAGTTCGTTCAGGATGATGTGGCCGAAACCTCAAACGCGACATGTCAATCCGTATCAGTAGCAACGGAGAATGGTGCGACCATTAAGAACCTGAGTACAATACAATCGGCCCAAGAGCAATGAGATACGATGAAGGCCATGATGGCTGTCTTAATTCAACCCTTAGTATCGGCTCCTTTGGTTCAAGCGGAGGAAATCCATACGGGGATTGATGAGGAAGTCATCAAGATAAGACTGACAACAAACTCTTCAAGGAAAATAAATGATTACCTTAGTTTGTTAGAGCACATCTCTAGGCTAGGAAGAATTCATTTCATCGGTAGTCACCCAATTATAGTGGATGAGAAGAGTATCCAACTGGTAAGGAATTTCAATTCCACCTGTTGACCGGAGTATTAGTGGAAGGATATTGCCGTTCTTTCCACCAAAGGCTTGGGATAGACTTGAGTGTGCCTACCTAGGTTGGTTCAAGGAACCAAAACAGTGTCAAAATACGATAAGGAATTCAATCGTTTAAGGCGGTACGTGGGTAGGGAACTAGAGGACGAGCAAGCCCAAGTACCCCGATTCATTCTGGGATTAATGATTGAGATTTGTATCCATTTTTTGGTACATACGTTCAACTCGGTATCCGATTTAGTGGAACGGGCGACAATGATTTAAGTCAGGATAGAAGAAGAGAAACGGATGAACCGTGCAAAGTTCCAATCCCGTACCAACCAACCTGTTAGGATTTTAGATAGGAAATGGAAATGGAACAAAGTTGAGGATAACAAGTCTGACGGTAAGTGGACCAATTGCACGACTTTGGGGGGGGGGGGGGGGACTTACCGCCACCTCTGAAGAGGCAGGTAGGGGCACCACGGATTTACAAACTGTCGGAAGGAGAGAATAGTGCCGACAACTTCAAAGAGATCACTGGTATGTTTCCTACCATATTCCTGTAATTATGTGCATTGCATAAGCATAATGAATAAACGGGTTGGGAATTTACCATTGTTGAGAAATGTGTAGGCACCCTAGAAATTGGGGGAATTCCAATTGATTCTGGGGCTACACATAGATTTGTGAGTTTAAAAATGCCAGGTAAAGAGGAATTCCTCAAGGAACTAGATCCAGAACATGGAGTAGTAAGGGCAGCCGGTGGGCAAAAGATGTTAATCAAAGGCTGGGTATGTAACACCTTCATGATGATCAAAGATGTTTACATGCCGACCGACTTGATCTTTTTAACTCATAAAGTATGATGTTATCCTGGGAATGGATTGGTTGGTCAAGTATCAAGTACATCTTGATTATCGTCAGGGTTGGGTAAGTTTTGAAAGGGAAAAAGGAAAGTTGAAAGTCCAAAGAATCCAATCCTCTTTGAGAAATCTTGTTATCTCGGCAATCCAGGTAGAACGGATGCTCAAGAAGGGATGTGAGGCTCACTTACGATTACTACTACTAAAGTAGGGGCGAATGTGGAGTTGAAAGACATTCCGATCGTCAATGAGTTTACGGACGTGTTTGAGACCATGAGTGGATTACCACCAGACCGGTCCGACCTGTTCACCATAGAACTTGAGCCACGCACAAAGCCTGTCTCTAAAGTTCCTTACCGGATGGCAGCGGCAGAAATAACCGAGTTAAAGAAATAATTGGAAGAATTATTGGATAAGGGTTTTATACGGCCAAGTAGTTCACCTTGGGGTGCACCGGTCTTGTTCGTAAAGAAGAAGCATGAAAGCTTTTGGTTGTGTATGGATTTTCAGAGATTGAATCCGGTGACTGTAAAGAACAAATACCCATTACCAAGGATAGATTAACTATTGTATCTGTTGGCAGGCACAATATGGTTCTTGAAGATAGATTTGGATTTGGGATACAATCAAATTACGATATAACCATCAGATGTACGGAATATGTCTTTCCGAACAAGGTATGGTCATTACAAATTTGTGGTAATGCCTTTTGGGTTAACCAATGCGCAGGCGGCATTCATGAAGATGATGAATGATCATCATCATTGATGACATACTCGCTTACTCTAAGGATTGGGAAACCCACCAAGGTCATCTAAGGACGGTTTTGGAAAGACTCGGGGAGCTAAAAATCTTTGCAAAACTAAGTAACTGCAAATTTCTGGTAAAGGAGTATTGGATTCCTCGGCCATGTGGTATCAGGACAAGAAGTATTCGTGGCTCCATAGAAAATTGTATATATCAAGGAATGGTCACGACAAAGGAATGCTACTAAGATAAGGATATTCCTCGGCTTGGCAGGGTATTACCGAAGATTTGTGAAAAGGTTTGCGAGTATGGCACATCTATTGACTTTTTAACTAAGATGGATACCAAGTTTGAATGGTCTGAAGAATGTGAGACAAGTTTCTCTAGGTTAACGACGATGCTCACAAGCGCACCGGTACTAGTATTACCTAAATCGGATGAGGCCTATGTGACCTATACGGATACATCCATCACAGGCTTGAGATGTATACTAATGCAGAAGTAAAGTGTAATCGCATATGCTTCAGGCAGTTGCAGAAAAAAAAGGGGAATTTACCCAACACATCACTTGGAGATGGCTGTGGTAGTATTCGCGTTAAAGAACTGGCGTTCCTACTTATACGGTGCCAAGGTACAAATATTTACCCACCCTAAAATTCACAAGTTCATTTTTACTCAGCCAAAATTAGTCTTACGGCAAAAGAGATGAATGGAGTTGGTTGGAGATTACGATCTGGATATTGCCTATCATCCCGATAAGGCAAACCAAGTTATCGATGCCTAAGTCAAAGGCAGTATGATGTAGAGGCAGAGAAAAATCAAGAAGGACTGGTTAACATGCTCGGAACATCACGACTAAATGCACTTTCTGAGGAAGTTGAACCCTTAGGATTGGCTGTAGTCGACCAAGCAGATTTACTTAGTCGGAGCCGCACTGCCCAAGGTAAGGATGAGAAGTTGAATTAGGATAATCGGAAGGACCATACCGAGTACCAAATCTCTCTAACAATGACACGATCATTGTTAAGGGTCGGGTTAGTGTTTCGAATCTTCAAGGTTTAAGGGAGAAAATAATTGGAGAGGCACATAAGTCATGATTTTTGATTGACCCAGGACTGAATAAGATTTACCATGATTTGAAGAGTTACTATCATTGAGTAGGAATGAAGAAGGACGTGGCTCAATGGATCGCAAGATGTCCAATATGTCAAAAGGTTAAGGCAAAACACCAAAACCCACGTGGGTTAATGAAGAACTTGTCGATACCGGAGTGGAAGTGGGATCATGTTACGATGGATTTCTAGCATTCCACAAGGTATTCATTGTATCACAATTCAAAAAATGGCTAAGTGATGAAGACCATGTGGTGGCTGAACCCCCTTCCTAGTTAAAGGAGAATTTAACAATCAAAACCAATCCGGTTCAAGTAATCGATCGTATGGAAAAAGATACGTGAAGGAAAAAGATACAAATGATCAAAGTCCTTTGGGATTGTAATGGGAGAGAAGAGGCTACTTGAGAAACAGAGAATAAGACGAAGGCCGAATTTCCCGAATGGTTTAAGAAGTTATGTAAGGATCAACCATACCAGGATTCGGAGACGAATCCTAATAAGGTGGGGGAGACTTGTAGCATTCGAGATTCTCAATAGGATCGTTAGGAGGACTTGGTCCGAGGAAATGGGAAATAATAACTTGGACTAAGTTAAGGAGTATTGCGTTTCAAAGAATCCAATATGAGAATCGTGATGGATAACTAGAATCGAGTTAACCAGCTGCCGGTAGCTCAGTCAGCTGGAAAGGGGAAACTAAGCAAGACACTCAAGTTGGGTCAGCTTCTTGCTAGCTAGAAATAGCTGGAAGAAGTGAAGGTCAGCTGGACCAGCAAAGGTCTTACGGACTAGCTGGAATGACTGAGGCGGTTACTCGCTCGATGACCAAACGGGTGCGAGCGATGAACTGTTAGAGGATAGTTAGGCGGTTACCACAATACAATGAATATGGATTTCGCGTCCAAAAATTTTCATCTTCTCAAGGAAAAACCTAAAAAAGGGGCCGCTTGGGTTAGTTTAAAACAGAAGAAAAAAATATACAGGAAAACACACAGAGAATCCGAGAATCATATCGGAGGAATTACTAAGGTATTGCAAGAGAATAACGAGAATCTGAGGGGAATATCTTCACCAAGGAAAGAGTTGGCAGTTCAAGGAACTATGAACGTCGACTCATTCAAGGGCGATCAAGGTAAGGGAAAGTTCGTGGCTTCGTGCTCGGATTCGTACTTTAGTATTATGGCAATAAAGTCAAGGGGGTTACTGGGAGTTAGATTAGAGGAATTATACGATTTTTCTCAGCATTTTTATTCATTCGATACTTGTTAAGTAATACGTTATACTTATGAATGTTTGATTTTCAAGGAAAGAAGGTGATTATGGAAATGATCGGGCTTAGGCGCAAGACTCAAGGCCACATAGGAAGATGGTTGGTGATAAACCGGGTAATTAGGATTGTTGATACTTGTAATAACTTATATCGAAACTTAAAGTGTAACGAATGATTTATGATATAAATAAAAGTATCCGGTTTCTTCTTTATTTTACTCTAAGTATTACGCTTCCAAAATTCTAGTATCAAATCACATAATGAACCTCAAACGAGAATTGTCTAAGGAAATTATTTAAAATGAGGTAAGGATTCCTCTCGGATTCTAGGATTTGGGACGGGTCCTTATAGAGGCTTATCAATAGTCATAGGGACGTCAACAACCAATCTCGATAGGAATGGATTCTAGGGGCGGGTTATAACCGAAGCGATGAGATCTGTAGCCTAAATGATTTTCAGCCTAAATTATTCGTGTTAACTCGAGAAATTTTTTTACCTCCCCAGCCTAAATGATTTTCACCCCAACATCCAGATTCTTGATTTTGTCGTCTTAAGTCTCACTAAGAACCTCATGGTTTGCCTTTTGCGTGATTTTCATATCATATTTAGAGATTATGATTTAGAAATTTTAGCGACTACAAGGTATTTGATAAAATGTTTGAACTAACATATCAAGTGTTTTACATATCTAGCCAATGGAAATAGATGACTAGGGTGTATAGTGGTTAGGTTTGTAATTTATTATCATTGATCATTTGATAGCTAATGGAAGTTATTGATTGGATGATTAGTGAAGAGATAAATGTCATGAAAATGGATTAGTTGAGATTGGTGATCTAAGACAGAAAGATTAGTTGTCTTAAGTATATTAAGCTCAACTAGTTAGAAATTAGTCACCCCAGTCACCTACTGTATTCGGAGAGTTTGATTTTCAACCATTTTTAGTCATTTCTCGCTTTTATTTTGATTCATATTTCATAGGATGATGCAAGCCACTCATACACAAATAAACTTTGTGGGAGACTTTGATGGTCAACAAGGTTGCCAAGAGATTGGAAATGAGGCTACTCAAGAAGGCCAAAAAGAATAATCTTCATTGGTAGTTACCAACAACAAGGCTTCCACCCGAACTACCGCAATCAACCTAACTTAACATACCAAAACACCAACATTGAGAATCATGAAGACCAAACCTACCCTTGTAAGTCTCAAGAAAAAGATTTAAAACAAGGGAACTACCAACACAAACCTCACTTCAACAACCAAACTCAACCTTTCTACTCTAATTATGGGAACAATAACTTTAAGAACCAAGGTGCTCTACCCAACCAACCCCCTAAGAAACAAACAACAATTATTCTTAGGCAACTACTCGAAGGCTAAACTAAGGGAGCAATTAAAATAAACAAGATGATGGGTGAGATGAATGTTAAGATGGATGGATTATACAATGATTTACAATCCAAATTTCAAAGTATGTCCTCTCACATTAAGTCTCTAGACAACCGAGTTGCTCGATAGCTTCATGAATGAACAAGGTATAGAGCAAAATCGCTAAACTTCTCTACAGTTTGAATGTTGATGATTTGGTTAATAAAAGCGAAATGCAGGTAAAGATAATCACTAAAGAAGAGGACGAGTTGTCCAAGAGGATTGTAAAGAAAGATGATCTACGAGTTGAGTCTTTTCTTTATGAGACTCCACTTCTATTTCATGAGAGTGTTCTTATTAAGGCTCACAAGTAAGTCCTTTCGAGCTTCAAGGAAAGTATGAATGAAACTAGAGTACCATTTCCTCCAATGAATAACTTGTACGAAGTATCTATTCAAAAGAAGTTCATTAATTCCATCCTTGACAAGCGAGTGAGGTTAGAGGAAGTAATGAGGTTATATCAACCACAAAGTCCAACACAAGTTGAACCCAAGTGATGTCTCATGGCCTTAGTGGATTTCATCAATTGATTCCATATATTTTTAGAGTCTTTTATTTAGTCTAGTTATTAGTTTTTACTGGTTTTACAAGTCTATAGAGTTAAAGGAAGATTTAGATATTCTTTAGAAGTTGTAAAAGCTTCAAAAATCAAAGGAGATGGATCAGACATTGACAAGTTCAAAAATGGATCAACCAAAACAAAAGGGAGAATCGACCAGATTGATGTTTAAATGAAGTTACACATTTTGAAGAAAGAATGAACCGATCCTAAAGGGGTCAACGCATATTTTCTCTAATTTCCAGTCGACTTACAAACTGACTTTAGGGCCTTACAATCTCATATAATTAGTGATGCACGACTTTTTGCAGTTATAACTTGTTCTTAATTGGTTTTTTCTTTTAGTTTTCATAGCTAAGGGATAAGAAATCAGTGATTATTATTTTGATATTTATGCTAACTTTGAATTTGGTTTTAATGTATGCATCTATGTCTGAGTAATCTACCAGTTGGTTTTAGGGTTTGTTCAAAGAGATTAAGTGATTGAATAGGTAAATAGGTTTAGGTTTAAATTAGGAATTTATCATCATCGTCCTTCATATTTTTGTTCTCAATGCTTAAGTTAGTTTGATCAGCTAGCTTATTATCTGTAAGTTTAATCTATGCTCCAAAAGCGAATGTTAGGTTATCAAAATCAACAATATATGAGCTTAGATGGCAATAGCCGATGAGAGTTAAATTTATGTTGTATTTGTTAACTTTATGTGGACTTGTTTAGATTGCTGGCAGATTTATTTAAGAACCAAATACTAGTACTACTTGAGAATCCTACTTTAGCCCAGAAACTTTTTGCCATTGCTCTATCTAGTCTACATCTAACTAGATGGTTATGTCTTTTTCCTCTTCATGATAAAAAGTTTCTTGAGTGCTTCAGGTCGTAGAGATAATATTTCGACATGAGTGTTCTCAGCTTACTTCAGATCTTTTTTTTGTATTAATGTAAAATTTTATTCAACAAAAAATCATGGTACATTATATGCATCTTTGAGCTGAGTTTATTTGTTTAAAAGAAATTTAGAAACAACAAAACCATAGAAAACAGTTCATAAGAAACGGTTAGCCTCGTGAGGCAAACCATTCCTGCAACCCCTTCGTCATAATATCCCAACTCTGCAACGTCGAAAGACGATTCCAGACTATCTTTTTCACATCGCGAACTAAATTGTCAAAAAGTGTCAGAATTTTACCATGTCTCCGCTGATTTCTCTCAAGCCATAAGAGATAGATAGAAGCTTGGAAAACATACCTCAATAAGAAATTTCGTGTGCCCCAATTTCTTGAGGCCAACACTACTAAAATGATGTCTTGAAACTGATTAGTGTACCTTTGTTGGAGCAGACCAAAAGTAAGTTGATACCACATTTGTGAGGTGAACTGGCTAGAGAAAAAAATATGATCCTGAGTTTCCATCGAAAAAAATATGATCCTGAGTTTCCTAAGTTGATACCACATTTGTGGGCGATTGAACTCTGACTTGATTCCAAGTATCTTTGGAAGAAAACCTAGATTTAAACTTATCCACCTTACATTGCCATAAGGCTATATCCCTATCCAAATAAGCACAATCCATAAGCCTTTTAATTTCATCTTCAATATGAGAAAGAAATAAAACGCGTCTACCCCTAGGTCTATGGTTATCAAAAACATCAGCCAAGGTATCCGATAATTTGATACCAATATCAATGCAACCACGCTCCCCCAATGCATCAAACAGTCTACCTATCGAACTCTAATTATCAAACCAAAAAGATATTTGAAAACCACACCTCACCTCAACTTTATGAAATTATTTTGTTGAATCACCATACTTAAGAAGTTTAGCAACATCCATGAGTCATCACTCGTATTCGACTTAACTGACCAAAATGATCATCTCCTTATCAATTTATTTTTAATCTAATCAACCCAAAAAGCACCCTTTACGATACCAATCTCCATATCATCTTATAACAGCTCACCTTGTTAGCCTCCGCTAAATATTTAAGACCAAGAGCCCCTTCTAATTTTGGTTTACAAATATCTATCCACTCCACTTTAGATTTCCGTGGATTTAAAGCTGGGCCGGACTATAAAAAGGCGGAGCTTATCCTCTCGATCTCTTTAATGCAGGTTCATGGAAGTCTAAAGGCGGTTATTGAAAATTTTGTCAAACTAGCAATCATGGAAGAGAGTAATTAAAGTCAACCCACAAACGATAAAAATTGATTCTTCCAAGATCTAATTTGAGCGCAAATTTTTTCTATAAGAGGTTGAAAGTAAGAGCTAGAAATTCTTCTTGTTAACAAAGGTAACCCCAAATATTTAACTAGCAAAGTTCCAATGTTAAACAGAAAAACAGAAAGTGATGCCCGCGTAACAGAGGATATACCAGTGATGAATAAAGAGGTTTTCTCCAAACAAATTTGCAAACCAGAGATACGAGCAAAATCATCAAAGACAGCAAGAATATCTTCGAAGCGAATCCTTCCATTCACAAAGACCATAATGTCGTCCGTAGAACACAAGTGAGTAATGTTCAAGCTTCTACACCCCGGGTGATATCTGAATTTATTCTCACTAGCTGCCTTGTCCAAGATTTGAGATAATAGATTAATGCAAGTAACGAACAAATATGGTGAAAAGGAACAACCTTGACGCAGCAGCTCTCGCTCACTTCTAAACAACCCAGAGAGTTCTCCATTGTCATGAACCGAGATAATGGGGTCGTAACACACAGCTCAATCCACCCTATAAACTGGGTCGGTAGATGCATAGCCTACAAAAAAATAAGAAGAAACTCCTATTGGACAAAATCAAATGCTTTGGAAATATCTAACTTTAGAGCAATATTTATCCTATGATAATCCTTTACCAATTTAGATGCAAGAGGAAGATTTCCATCAAATAGTGGTTCTTAATAAACATAAGGAGAATAAGATTAAGGCGGTTAGTTAAGATCTTAGAGATAACCTTGTAGAACACGTTGCAGCATGATATTTGCCGGCTATCCTTTATCCTGATGGTACCAGTCTTCTTTGGTATCAAAGCAAGAATTATTGTGTTAACTCCTTCTGGTAAAAACCCGTACATAAACAAGACTTTAAGAGCAACAATGAAATCCTTCCCTACAATGGTCAAGCCTCTTTTAAAAACTATATTGTATAGCAATCTGAACCTGGAAATTTACTCAAAAGCATAAAAAAACCCGTATAATTTCCAACTCAATGATGTCCACCAATTAGCTCGCCTTATCCTGCTCAGAACATCAGTAAGCTCGCCTTATCGTACTCAAACTAGAGTAGTCTTGTGGCTTCAATAGTAAACAAATCAGAGTAAAACGTCACCGCCTCTTGTTTTTATGTTCTCCTTACTAGTAAGCAACATCCCATCTAAATCTTAACCGCATTAATCGAGTTTCGAGCTTCTTTCTCTTTTACTTTATTATGAAAATAGGTTATTCTTATGACCAACATCAATCCAATGCAGTTTGGCCTTTTGTCTCAAATAATTTTCTTCTAATCTTGCCCTTTTTTCCCAAGTTTCATATGCAATTGATTTGGCTATCATAGAGTGAGCATCTTGACAACTAAGAGTGGCACTTTGCTTCTCATAGAGATCATCGAATGCTTCTTCTGTCCACCAAGATAAATGATTCATATTTTGGAGACCTAAAGAGCGAATAATAGGCATGAGAAACTTGATTTTCTTCGAAAAACGATGTAGGGATTTATTGGAGCAAAAGTATTGTAGTATTCCAATAAGTCCCTACATCGGGCTTAAACTCCACCATCTTAACAACCTTGAATGCGTACTTTGTCTTATGTGGAGTACTAGCAAGAGAATGAGTCCACATAAGTGATCAGAGCAACACTTAGCTTCAAAAACACAATAAGATTTACGAGTATGCTGCAGCCAAATATCATTTACGAGGACGCGGTCTAGTTTCTTACACACCAACCCTTCTTCTCGCTTGTTACACCAAGTGAACCGCATACTATGATAAGCTATATCAATAAAGGAGAAGAATCGCAAAACATCCTGGAAATCAAGCATACCCGACAGCGAAACATGAGATTTTGAAGACATCGAGTGCTCAGCCGAGTCAAAGATCTCGTTGAAGTCTCCAACACATATCCATTATTTTCTCCAAAACTGAGTTAAACCTCGATGATACTTGAGGTATCTCCATAACTCACATCATTCTTCCAAAATATTTTATGCATAAACAAAAGTGCACATGATCTCCTCCGATGACTCCTTTAGTTTAATCAAACACGATATCAGTTTTCTGTCTTGAAAACCACAGTTAGCTCCACCTTTTTACTCCAAACCATCCAAATCCTCCCTAGTAGATGAAGCTTGAAACCATAGACCAATAACTAAAAATAGAGTTAGCAATATAGCCTGCCTTATTTTTCTTAATTAGAGTTTCAATCAACCCCCCCAAAAACCATTGAATTTGAACAGATCAAGTCCTTAACCGCTGAATACTTCTTAGATTTATTGAGTCCACGAATGTTCCAGGAGAAACACTACATTAATATTTTTTTGTTGGTTCAGTTTGCCGATACCACTTGGGAATGGCTCCCCTGATTTTTGGTTTGCTTTAGAGAAATACTTAGGCGCAACCTTCATTGATCGTAGTAAAGGAGCCCTAAAGACAGTCTCTTCCTTACTCATTACATCATTAAGGCGAACTGAATTAGAGGTTTCCGGAACAGAGCCCACAAAAAGCATGGTCGACATCTGACTATCCTCTGGCAAAACAGAGCTTTCTCCCAAAACAGTGTGAAATGGAATTCACCTCCACCTTTGATACCCTCTCCTTCACTACCTCGACCGACTGTTCATCATGATTACTCAAAATAGCATACCTTAGACCATAACAACTTGTCCGTAAACTAGACTGGCAGATTGCTTTGTTGATTTCTTACCCCCCAAGTGAGAAACCTTAGACCATTCATTTACAGTTGAAATAAAACCAGGAGAATTCAAGCTGATCTCACCTTTTTCAACCTCCAAAAATAAGCTTCCCCTAACTCCTAGGCTATTAACTTCTGCAACACCCTTCTCCTTCATCTTCTCCTCCACAACAACATTTGATATCGCACTCTTGTCAACAGTCTTATCACCAACTACATTCAAAATTTTATCGGATGGCGGCACTTTTCACTCTAGTATCAGACTGTTTTGAAAAAGACAAGTTCTTTGAAACCTGCATAATATTTGCCAAACATTCCTCATCAACGTGCCCCCACTTTCAACACGTATTGCATCTTGGTGGCAGTCAGGAAAATTCAAAAGATACCCTAACCTTCTCCCATTTAACAACAAAGAAATAGTTTTCCGGTATCCTCTTCGTAAGGTTTAAATCGACAAAGATTTTCGCTTCTTCAAAATTGGTGATGAGCTCTGTTTCACGATGTAATCTAATAGGATTACCCAGGGGACTAGCAAGAAAGCTGAGGCCCTTCCAAGAGAACATGGAGTGTAGGAAATTCTTTATCACAACCCACATCGGCATCAATGCTATCTCCGGCTGAGCATCCTCCTCAATACGATGCCACTAGAAGACAATCATTGGGATGTCACAGATGTTCCAAATACCTCTACGAAGAACACGACATCTCGCATTTGAGTTATGAATTTGAAACTTGATTGTAGTGTCATTAACCTCAAAAGCGTCAATCTTGATAGACTTATCTCCCAGATTCCAGATCTTATTGCTGATAACATGAACTTTCTCAGTATGAAGAGCCTTTGACACAAGCCGACCGACAAGAATATTATTCCATAGAGGTGGAGCATAAGCCAGAACCTCCTCTGGAACCAAAACAACTTCTCTTCCATCAATCGATAGTACTTCATAGCTGAACTTAGATAGACTTGGTTGACTTGCCACTTGAACCCAAAACTTCTTCACCGGAAGAACCACCTGAGGTTGACTGTCGAGCAGAGGAGAAACGGTAGCAGGAGCTTGCTCCGGAAGAGGAGAACCTCCTCTCTGAGAAACCATGGCCACAGAGAAGATGGAGGCAAGCCTTGCATACGGCTGACAAAAACCGAAAACTTAATCACCCCAAGATCGGCCTAATTGCCATTATAGAAATCCCCACCTTTCCCCCTCTTGGTCGAGTTGGTCTTTCTCTCTAATTTTATCTTGGTAAAATATATGATGTGGAAAATAATAGAATATTCAATATAAGTAAATTTAGTAGCCTAAAGAAGAATATTCATATAAGCTACATATAAAGGGAAAAAAACAGTTATATTATACTTTATACTACAAGTATCAAGGATATCGATTTATTTTTCCATGTATATGCGAAAGAAAATAAAAAACCACCAAAAATAAAACGAAGGACCGAAAAGTTACGACCGAGGGAATACACTAATTAAGAAGTTTGATGTAATGGTTAGTCCATGTAGGAATATATGCAATTTGTGACACATCTTGTTTATTGATTTTGATTCTTTCTTATCGAATCCCCTCGGTGTCAACACGCTAGAATCTTCCCTTTTCTCTTAGAAAACTTTTATTACTTTCTTGTTTCTTTTGAGTTTGTATAAGCTTATGTTGGATGAAACCCCAAACTGTACTAGACAAAAACTTGAGACCCCAAATTGTACTAGACCAAACACACAAAAATCATATCCACCATATTTTGTTTAAAAAAAGGCCGTTAAAAATTAATTAGATTTTCATCAAAAATAACAGTTAACTAACTTTGTAATTCTTTTTCGCAAACTTATTTCAATACCCTCATCCGGGTTTAATAGTTTATATCCACTGATTTGTAAGACGAATTTAAACACTGAAATATTTCTTCAAAATCTACAGATTATGAATCACAGGTCGCGGCTATACTCACTTCCTAACACTATCATGGGCTAAAGATTCCACTTGGTTTGTCATCTCAAGATTGTCAATTTAGTATAAAGAATGTAAGGTTGCTTATTTTCCAAGAAACATATATAATTTTTGACGAAACAAACATCAAATATAAAAAAAAAAAAGCAAATTAAGAACAACTGAGTGAAGCAGCACCGCGTCTTTCCGCCGCAACCCAATTTGCTTTAGTTACATTCTCTCCTCTAAAAAGTAACCTGGCTCATACTCTGCTTTTGAAAAAGTGATTCGACGACACAAAGCGTTGTTATCGAACTCTTACAGCCAAATAGTTATATCAATAAATTTTTTTGGATTATGAGAAGGTTCAAGGGCAAAACCTATCATTGTTTTTGGACGGAACTTCGTGATCTTCCAGATTTGAAACCATGTAATATTAGTTTTATTTAAGACGTCTTTAGTTATATTAATATTACATTAGAGTTTATAGAATGTTATATCTGAAATTATGTGCAGTTCTTTTTTAAAAAAACATTGAATATCATACTATTTTAGTTATAATATATTATTGTATTAATAAAGAATAGAGTGGTAGAATTGGAGATCAATATATTTACCTACTAAACATGTTAATAGAGTGTTAATTTAGAGAACGCAGTATGACATTCTATCAGAATGTTTTTTAGTTAAATATATCTATTCAATATTATAATCTATGTTCTTAATAGATAAACATGTCACTCACTTAGAAGCACACATTTATTTCTCTAGTAATGTATCCTCATTTATTAATATTCATAGCATTAGATGTAAGTTCTTATGATTTCTCATGAAATATGATAATGTATATGTTCTTTATGAAGAGAGGAAAAAAATTGCAAACCCTTTATAACAAAAAAAGAGTTTAGCGGAGGAAACAAGTTCAGACGTGAAAGAAGATTTAAAGATACGTTCGTCATAATTTATCAATATATATATATATATATAGGTTTTAAAAAACTATAGATCCCTCAAAAAAAATGCATATAAATTTAAATATTTATAATATTTGAAACTAAGTATTTATAATATTATTTATTTATTTTATCTGGTAAATTATAAGTTTAAATAAAAACAGATTAAGCAAAGATTCTTTTTAATATATAAGTCTAATAAGTGAAAAATTATGCTCATTTAGATTTGCAATCATTTTTTATTCTTTTTATAATATGATTCAGAATCATTGCACAAATTTTTTAACCGATGTAGGATGTTAAACACATATTTTGTTCTTTATCGATTAAGTAATATATCTTTATTTCTAACAATTCGATTCACAGCTTATGGAGAAAAAATCTATATTTTTGTAAAATATGTGTATTATACGATAAGTCAAAATAAATTGAAAATAAGATCAAACAAAAATGATAGAAGAATCGTATTTAAATCTTCACGAAATCTTTCAAATATAATAACTTAGATTAAAAATGGTATAATTAGATATCAAATCTTAATTTTTCAATTTTGATTGGGTAACAATTTAAAAATAATAATTTTGATTTGTGTCCATATTAATAAGAGAGAGAATGTAAATTTAATAATTTGGAAGCTAATAATTATAATATATATATATATATATTATAATTTAATTATTTGATTTGTGATTACTATTGTACTATTAATGATTTTATTTAAAAACTTTAAACATCAATAATATTTTACATCAAGTGCATATGTTTTTTACTTATAAGAAAATTAAAAGAAGAGCTCTTAAATTGAAGATCGATAGGTGGGTGCCTTATTAAAATCCAAAACCCGAAAAACCCAATTGGGACAAAATCAGATCTGGGAAAAAAAGTACACACCACCATCGAAAGAGATGAAAACAGAAAAAAACATAAAACATTGGATATATAGAGATGAAATCTGAACTCTAGACTCTTGAGGTAAACCAAAATTGCAGTCCCGCTGTCATAATTTTTCGACTCTGCAAAGTTGAGAGACGATTCCAGATTATCAAATTAAATAATGCTTAAATAATACATAAAATTTGGTTATTTCTTTTCAATATTGTTCAACCAAAAAAATCAAACAATTTAAGATATCGTAGAAAATATCATGTTGGTAACAAATATTATTATTTTAGTAAATACGATATAAAGAGTGTTGTTTAAGGTAAGTAGGACGATTTGAAAGCAATTAGATTTTAGGGGTGTGGTGCTAGCAAAGGATGGATGCCCCGCCGCCTAGGATTGTTTAGGGGGAGGTGGTCTCGCGACGGGAGGATATCAGTGCCGATATTTGTTCTGGTCTGATCTCGGTGGTTGGTTTTGAGCGTTTATAGGTCTCTGCTATAGAGTGTATGGTTGGTGTTGATGGTTCTGTTGCAGGTTTTGTCATTGAGTGGCCTGAAGTTTCAGAGCCCGTCATTGCTCCAGTTCGGCAAGGGCTCCCTGGTTTGCACACAGTTTACTCTATTTCAGCGCTAGAAACAGAGTAGGAAAAGATTCTCAATTGGTTGGTGGTTTGTGTCTTGTTGGGCCTTTGGCACATAATGAGGGTTTGGTTTGGCAGCGACATGTTTATTTAGCGTCAAACATGGTTTTTAGTTTAAGCCCTGATCCAGCTGCTAGGTCTAGTACTGCGCTTTGTCACTCTAGTTTGGGATCAAAGTTTGGGGTCAGTGAAGAAGTGGAAGTCAGGATGGCTGGTACGTCAACGACATTCTTGGCTGAAGGAATTTCAAACAGTGGTAGCTGGGACTCAGGAATTTCCAAAGGCTAGCTTCAGCATTCGCAGGGGGGGGGGGGAACCTTTGAGGAGGTGTTGGTTGATACGCCACCTCTTTCGGAGGACTTCTTGGTAGGTCACTTTGTTTCGCAGGCTCTTCATATTGCCAAAATTCATGTGATCGTCAACAAGATATGGAACTTGTGTTATAAATCCAACAAAGTTGATGCTTTCGAACTTAATTCTATAACAATTAAATTAAGACTTTGAAACTTGGCTGCAAGGCGTCATGTTCTACGTCGGAGAATGTGAAATATTTGTGATGTTCTGATGATAGTTCCCAGTGGTCACCTATAGCTGAAGAAGCTTAGTCGGCGATAAGGTCATGCTAATGCGGGTGGTTCCAAAGAATGTCCCGGCCTCCTTGTTTTCATGGAAAGATCTCAATTTCCTAGCAATTCTATTGGGTACTCCATTTCATCTTCACCGTGAAACCGAGCTAGTAACCAGCTTTGAGGAAGAAATGATCTTTGTCGATGTTGATTTAACAAATAGATTGCTAGACCACTATTTTTTTAGATAAAAAGGGAATGAGTTTGTGTCTCGTATGATTATCATTGGCTTCTTCCACGATGTAATGTGTGTTGGACATGGGTCACATGGAAGAGTGTTGCCTGACTCAAGCCCGGAAGGGATTAGAAAAATTTTCTTCACCAGTTGTTACGATCAGTTCGGAGGGTAAGGTATATCTTCCATCTTCTTCTCTGACAGATGCGGTTAGGTTGCTGGTCAGTGAAAATTCTCCAATATTTCTAGACACGGAGGAAGTGTTGGAGTAGCCTCGTACCAGCCTGGGAGTGTTGGAAAACATAACTTCAGAGATGGAAGAGGGAGTGATTAGTTTGACTTCCCCTGTTTAAAAGTCAACGAAGGAGGTTTGGTCTAAAATCACGCACTCCGAGGGAAAAAAATCAGGGAAATCTTCACTGGATCTTGTCTATGGTTAAGTCACCATAGAATCACCCTCCAGGTTTAAGGTCTACGTGATCAAGATGAAGAGGCTGGGGTAGTGTTGATTTAGGAAATGAAAGCTTGGACCTAGTCTCAAAGGATGTTAGGGGCTTGGTTAAGGAGTTGGATACTCCTATTTCTCTAGCAGTTTTAAAAGGGGATGTGACTAAGGAGGGGTCTTCGGAGGACTTAGACCCTGAAATTCTGGTTACTGCTCCGGGTAAGGAGGAGTTAAAGATCCGAGGTCAGAGTAGGGGATGCTACAAGTGGGGTATAGGAAAATATAATTCTCAAAAGAAACGTTGATGTCGTACTTCTCTTGGAATATTTGTTGTTTTAATAAGCCGAAAAGCACTATATGGTTAGGAATCTTATTAACTCTAATTATATGGTTTTAGGAGATTTGTTTGAAACAAGGGTTGTTGAGAGCAAGGTAGAACGTATTGATGGTTTTGCTTTTGCGGATTGGTCAATAGTTTCAAATTATGAGCATAACCAACTTGGTAGGATTTAGGTAGTGTGGAGTAAGAAGATTCAACTTCAGGTGATTAAAAAAATAGGCCAGATGATTTCATGTTTGGTTAAGCTTGAGGAGGTTTCTGATTTTTTATGTGGACATTTGTCTATGCTTCTAATCTCTTGGAAGAGTGGCAGATTGTGCCACGATCTTAAGTATATTCAGGACTTAGATTAGTCTCAGGGAAAATTTTGGTTGTGCCAGTGACTTTAATGAGGTTTTAGATTCAACTGAGCATTCTTTCATCTATTACTCAGGTTTTCTTGCCGGGTATGGAAGATTACCAAGAGATTTTTCGCTACTGATCCTTTGTCGACATGGCTTATAATGACCCCCTATACATAGTGTAACAAATGTGAGGATGGTTTAGTTTATAAGAAGCTTGATTGAGTTCTTGTTAACTCTTCTTGGCTTCAGCGTCCGTATAGCTCTTATTTTTTGTTGGAAGCAAAGGGTTGCTCGGATCATCTTTGTGCTCTTATTTCTTTTGCTGGAGTTTTGCATAAGCTTAAGGGTCCTTTCAAAACTTTTAATGCTATTGTCAATATGAAGAAATTCAACTCAGTAGTGGAGGATCATTGGAAAATCTCGGCTACTTTATGTCAATCAACTTCAGCATTATTCCTGTTTTCTAAGAAGTTTAAGCTTCTCAAGCCAGCTATTCGTCGTATTAGGAGTCAAAGGCTGCATCACCTTCCCAAGTGTACTGATGAAGCTTTTCGGTTTCTTTGTGACAACCTTTTCTCAACTCAACCTCAAGGTTTTATGAATTTTTGTGAGGCATGGATGGCTACGATCTTAAATTATAGCTGCTGGGAGAAGGAAAATGCGAGTGTTCTTGCGGAGGTCATGAATTTGGAAATTAAGAGGGTTTTAATTTCGATGATGTCAAATAAATCTCTGGGTCCCGATGGCTTCAATTTGGAAATTTATAAAGAGGATTAGCCTATAGTGGGCAAGGATTTTGTTGAGGTTGTCAAGTTTTTCTTCTCTTGTGGCTTTTTACGAAAAGGAATGAACTCAAAAATTCTATAGATAATCCCCAAGCAGACCGTAACTATAGGGATAACACTACCTTCCAATTTCCTGTTGTAACATGATCTACAAGGAAATCTCGAAACTGTTTGCAAAAATATTGAAGCTTATTCTCCCAGGTTTTGTATCGCCGAACCAATCAGCTTTTATCAAGTATCGTTATATGATGTAAAACCTTCTCTTAGGCTCCGAACTAGTAAAAGATTACCACAAGCCGAATTTCTCTTCTAAGTGTGTGATGAAGATGGATATCTCCAAAACCTTCGATTTTGTCCAATGGGGGTTTCTCACCAATATTTTGAAGGCTATGCAGCTTCCAGCTAAATTTATTCGTTGGATAGAGATTTGTGTAACTACTCCATTTTTTTGGTTCAAATAAATGGAGAAGGTGCTGGTTATATCCGTAGTCAGATGAGGCTTCGTCAAAATTGTTCTCTTTCTCCCTATTTTTTTGTTATGTGTATAACTGTTTTATCTCATCTATTGGACAAAACAACGTTAGAGGGAAACTATGGATACCACTCGGGGTGCAAGAGTTTGAATATCACCCACTTATGTTTTGCGGATGATGTCATGGTTTTTGCGGATGGTAGAATTAGATCAATCAATGGGATATTAATGATTTTATAGCTTCTCCGGCCTAAACATGTCGAAGACTTTGTTGTTTATTTCTAGCTTCTCCAGCCTAAACATCCCCGACTACTCGGACCTCTCTATCTTGCTTTCCATTATCATTGGAACGCTAGCGGTTAAATATTTAATCGTGCCTTTGATGAGATATAAGTAATCCTTTTAAAACATCAACTTAAAACATTGGACTAAGCCACGATTAAACAGAGACGTCTTTGAAGAGACTAGGCGCAATATCAACTTAAAACAATTAACCTTATTTGCCTCTGACAGAGATTTAAGTCCAAACCCTCCTTCTGACTTCGGTTTACAAATATCACACCAAGCCACTTTAGCTTCCTTGCGTTTAAGGCTGGTCCTGATCATAAAATGCAAAACTAATCCTCTCAATCTCTTTAATGCATGCACTAGGTAATCGAAAAGACAAAATCCAGAAATGTTTCAGCTTACTATCACAAATGTAAGTAATTTGAGCCTCCCTGCAAATGATAGAAGATTATGTTCTTCTAAGAGCCAATACACAATCTAGATTGTTGTGTCGGAGAACCACCGTACTAGGCGGAGAAGAACTCACATTTTATCTTTGATAGAGGACGAGATTACTAAGCTTCAAGACTGCGCCTATACTGATTTAGACTCACCTTTATAGCGATGTAAGGAGAAAATTTTCAAGCCAAAGTTCTCTTCAGAGGATACCTAGAACCAAATTCGAAAAATATATCCGTAAATTCTTTTGCACAAGTCTATTTGGTTTTCCCATGCTACTCCGAAGTTTTCCTTTATAGTATGGTTGGTTGCTCGTAACCAATTGACAATAGGTGATAAAATGCATTTTTGGAATAATAACGTTCATGCGGGTTGTGTTTTTTGATCCGCTACAGTTGAGACTCGGGACCACGTATTCTTCTCATGTCCATCCACTTCTGAAGTTTGGCATAAAATGACTTTTGGTTTGTTCCAACAAAAGTACACAATTCGGTTCCAAGATATTATTTCTTCTATTTTGACCCTAAGAAGTGGTGCTACTCATGTTTTTATTGTCAAGTATGTTTTCCAAGTTACTCTCTATCTATCATGGCGAAAGCGCAACCAGAGAAGGTACAGAGAAGTCCCAATTCTCTTTGACATTTTAGTTAGAGACATAGGAAGGGGCTTATGTAATTGCCTATCAACTTTGCAGTGGAAGGGGCTTATGACAGATAGGTTGCAAGTTTGATTCTCATATAGGGTCTAATATTGATGTATTTATTTTTTCCAGCCTCTGGTTTTTTTTTCTAAACTCTATTGAAAGTGGTATATATTCTTTTTCCATATTTGGTTTTAACCCCAATACGTTTTGTAGATTTGAGTTTTAACGAGTCATGCCACTATCGATATTTTGTTTTATACCTCTAATTTTAAGTTTAAAATTCAAATAACAGTTACATTTATTGTAAAAATTTCTTTAAATATAATTTTACATAATATAAAAAAAGTGCTAAAAGTTACTTAAACTTAATTTGAACCGATTCTACAGGGGAAGAATGAACGTAGACATGCCTAAGTGAATCTTGGTATGATGGCTTTTGAATTATTGAAGAAAAGGAATAAAAGTGTTGGAAAGAATAAATTGGCATTATATTAAAGAATAAATTCTACGTGGATTTAGTAGTATATAGTTTTGTGACACTTTAATACTGTCTACGTTATGGCTGCCCCATATGGCCCCTAAGGCAATAGCTAGAAGAGAGTACACCCGGGGGAGTTTCATCTAATATTGTAGATAAGGGGCGAAATACTGTTTCTTTTTATCTTTTTTTCTTTTTTGTCCTTAAATGGTCCTTTATCTTTAACTTCTTGTAAATCAAATTCTATTTGTACACATCATTTTGTGGTTAACATTTGTAAGTATTACGGTATTGCCTAGGACACTGTACGATACCTTTGTAATTGTAGGAAAATGGCAAACTAATTTTACAATATTTTTGATGAAAAAATTAAGAGAGTTACTATTGACAATATTTTTCTCAAAATGTTTTTGTTTTAAGACACCGTTTCTCTTATTTTTACTAGAAAATATCTTTCGGAAAAGACATCGTACGTCTTAGATCTCGTCCGTTTGACCTGACATCACTAAACCAAGTTATTCTTTCTTGTTTTCTGATTTTCCTAGTTTCTAACGAAGTTTCATATACAAAATTAATAACTTCAGCCTTATTTCAAGGTTTCCACGTATTTTTTTCTTATTTCTAGGATAGTTTTCCTAACGCAGTTGTCGTACCTACACGACGAGTATTTCCACAATACTACAATATATCAAGTAACATAGTAGCTTGACATAATTTAATTTTTGTTAGAATAAATTTATATGCAAAATGTAGTAGAAAAGAAGGGCTATAGTTCGTAAACTAATAAAAATTAAAGAATAGGGGGAGAAAATCAAAGAAACAAGCACAACATAGTAGACAGGGTGTTTTTTCAATTCAATTATTTCATATTGTTATTCACTTAATCTGCTAGAGATCATATGTAAAATAAAATAAAATTTTGAAAATATTTTTTGGCTTTGGGTTAATTGATTTTAAATAAGAAATGTCTATAATTTATATTTTGAGTAGTATAAATTGAATAACTTAAAATTTTAAATTAATATATGTTCCAAGTGGTTTTGATATTTTTTTTATGAATGCAAAATTTTATTCACAAAAAACTTTTGGTACATGCAACTTTGAGTTGAGATAGAGTTTAGAAAACAATCTTAAAAGAAGCAGAAAAATATAGAAACGCTTCACGAAGACTTTAAATTTTTTGTCGCAAACCATTTTTGTAACCCATCCTTCATAATTCTCTCACTATGCAAAGTTAAGAGTCGGTTTCGAATTGCTCTCCCCACATCTCTAACCAACTTGTCAATGAGTGAGGGAACTTCGCCTTGTATCCGCTGATTTCTCTCCCGTCATAAGATATGGTACCTTGAAAAACATACTTGATAATGAAAGGTCGAGTTCCCCTAATACCCGAGGCTAGAACTGTTGGGATTATGTTTTGAAACTGATTGGTGTACCTTTGTTAGAACAGGCCAAGAGTGAGTTGATACCAAATCTGTGAGGTGAATGGACAAGAAAAAAAATATGATCCCTAGTCTCCAGAGAGGCAGTACATAAGACATAGCTTGAAGAAGCATTAGCTTATAACAACTCACCTTATTCGCTTCCATCAAAGATTAAAGTCCAAGCACCCCTTCAGCTTTCATTTTACAAACATCAGCCAACGCCACTTTTGATTTCTTAGTGTTTAAGGCTGTCCCAGACCAAAACAAAGCAGAGCTTATCTTTTCAATTTCTTTAATACACACCCGAGGAACTCTAAAGGCATCTATCCAAAAAAATTTCAAACTCGCAATCACAAAAAAAAGTAATTGTAGTTGACCCACAAAAGATAGGAAATAATTCTTTCAAGATCCAATACGAGCTCGTATTTTCTCATTTAGGGGCTGAAAATCTGAGCTAATCATCCGCTTAGTTAGCAAAGGAAGCTCCAAATATTTCACCGGCAAGGTTCCAATATTAAACGAAAAACTCGAATGTGTGGCCTGGGTAATGGAGGAGATTTCGATGATAAATAATTTGTTTTTATCCAAACTAAAATTTAGACCGGACATTCGAGCAAACTCATCAAAAACTGCGAGAATACCTTTGATTGAGCGAATTATCCCATCATAAAACACCATATATCATCCGCAAAAGCACAAATGAGTGATATTTAAACTCTTACAATCCGAATGAAACCTGTATTTTCCATCTATTACTGCCTTGTCCAACATAGGAGCTAAGACATTCATGCAAATAACAAACAAATAGGGGAGGGAGAGAAACCTTGACGCAGTCCCCTCTCACTTCTAAAAACCCTGACAAACTCACCATTTATCTGAACCAAGAACGATGGAGTGGTAACATACAACTCAATCAATCTCACAAATTGAGTCGGTAGCTTCATAGCCTTCAAAACAGTTACTAGGAACTCCCATAGAATTGAATCGAATGCTTTAGAAATATCTATCTTCGTAACACATCGAGATGCCACATTAGGCTTATGATAGTTCTTCACTAATTCATATGCAAGGAGGAGGTTTTCCATCATATACTGGTCCTTAATAAAAAACATTGATTTTGCGTAATAAATCCAAGAAGAATCAGCTTAAGTCAGTTTGTTAGAAGTTTCGAGATAACCTTATAAATAACGTTACAACAGGAAATATGTCTCTAATCTTTCACACTAATAGTATCACTCTTCTTTGGAATTAAAACAAGAATCATGGTATTGACTCCCTTCGGTAAAAAAACCATCACAGAAGAAGGATTTAATAGGCCAAACCTCCTTGAAAAATTTCACCGTATAGCCATAAGGTCCTGAAGACTTATTTGAAAGCATTGAAAATAACAACTTCTTTAAATCTGACTCAATTACCTCCGTCAATACACTCATCTTCTCCTCCTCAAGCAACGGTATTTCAATAGATTAGAAATCTCATCCTCTGTCAGGCCTAAAAAACCTTGATGCTGCATGCTAAACAAATCAAAATAAAACGTTATGGCTTCAGCTTTAAGTTCCTAGCTTCCTGCTCTTTGACTGCATTATAAAAATTCCAATTATTCTTGTCCCCCAAGTTAATCTAATGCAACTTTGTCTTTTATCTCAAAACAATTTCCTCTAACACCGCCACTTTCTCCCATGCTTCATAGGCATTCGATTCTTCTAAAATAGACAGAGGATCAGGTCTGCTTAGATTTTTACTTCGCTTCTCATAAAGATCAGCGAATGCTGCCTAAGTCCGCCTAGTAAGGTGATGTATCTTCTGATGACTAAGAGCTCGTATATCTTTTGATATCTAAACGAGGCTGATGTTGACAGAAACAGAGCCTCTGTATTGTTCCAAAACTCCTGAACAAAAGACTTGAACTAGTCCATTTGAACAATGGCATTAACAATTTTAAAAGAAAACTTTGGCTTCTGTAGAGGATCAACTTAAGAGATAATTACAAAAAGGTGATTCGAGCATCCATTAGCCTCAAACAAACAATAAGACTTTTACAGATGTTGCACTCAGAAGTTATTAACTAGAAACATGTTTAATTTCTTGCATACTAACCCTTCTTCGCGCTTGTTACACCAAGTGTAACGGGGACCATGAGAAGTCATATCTACAAAGGAGCAGTAACAAACCATATCTTGAAAATCAACCATACTCGGCAGAGATACCTAGGAAATAGAGGACTGCGAGTGCTCAGCCACATCCAATACCTCATTAAAGTCACCTACAGACATCCACGGTTTTCCTCAAAATTGAATCAAGTCTTGATGATATTTAAGATCTCTCCACAGCTACTACGTTTGTCCAAGACATTTGAGGCATAAATAAACGTACATAGAAGCTCCTCCGATGACCCCACGAGTTTAACTAGGCACAAAATCAGCAGGCCCGTTTTAAAAACCACTTTTAACTCTATCTTTTTACATCACACCACCCAAATCCTCCCAAGTGGGTTGTGTTCATAGTTTGAAACCATAGACCAATCACTGAAAATAGAACTTGAGATGCGACCCGCCTTACTGTCTGTAACTCTCGTTTTCAATAGCCCCCCCCCCAAACTCCAATGACTTTGAATGAATCAAATCCCTGACCACTAAATGCTTCCTCGATTTATTAAATTCACAAACTTTCAGCAAAGTACTTGTGTGCGAATTTAGAGGATCTCGAAGTGGAGCCTGAGTCAATGTCTCCTCGTTACCCTTTACATCTTTTAGGCGAAATGAAACCAAGCTTTCTAGTTGAGTTCTGATAGAGATCGAGGCAGAAGTAGACTCATGTACTGCCTTTGGGGCGTCCAATCTCACTCCCTCCGGAACTGATTCTGAAGATGACTTATTCTCTGATTTCGATTCCCCCTCCTTCACTACAACCTTTACTCCTTTCGATTAAAACATTATCTGGCTGTTGCACCATCTCCTATGCTCTAGAACTGTGTTTTGGAAGATTCACTTGCTTTAGACCTTGCTGAACCTTTGCTAAACAACCTTCCTCAGTATGCCCCCATTTCTAGCACATATTACAACGTGGCGGCAGCCATCGAAAATGATAAGTAACCCGGAATTCTCCTCTTTTGATTTGAAAGAAATTTTTTTGCAGAAGTTTCTTCGTTAGATCCATGTCTACAAAGTTTTTTTGTTAGATCCACGTCCTCAAAGTTCGTGAGAAGTTCTGTTTCGGGATGAAGTCTAGTGGGAGTACCAAGAGGACTTACAAGAAAACTGAATCCCTTCCACGAGAACATAGAATGAGGAACGTTCTTCATCTCAACCCACAATGGCATTATTGTAATCTCCAGCTGAGTTTCTACCTCAATAGGAATCCACCAGGAAACTATCATTGGAAAGTCACATATGTTCCACATACCCCTACAGAGAACACGATGACGTGCATCCAAATTCTGTAGTCAAAATTTGATTGTATTATAGTTAACCTCTAAAGCATCTACTTTGATTGATTTATCCCCAAATTTCATATCTTGTTGACAATAACATGGACTTTGCGTGAGGGACCTTTGACGCAAAGCACCCAAAAAAAAACTCCTCCCAAAGCGGCAGCGCATCAACCAGAACCTCTTCCCGGACCGCAACAACATCTCTGCCTTCAATCGAACCCACCTCATAGTTAAACTTTGACAGACTCGGCCAATCAGCAATTTAAGCCAAAGACTCATAACCTGTTGAGGATTGACCGATAGAACTAGCTCACGGAGAGGAGAGCCACCTGCCGAAATGACCTCGCTTGCGGCGGATGAAATTGCAGCCCTAAACCGCCATATATCGCCCTATTTGCCTAAGATAGAAAAACGCAGCGTTTTATACTTATATTACAATCCACTTTGGTTTTGACAGTTTACCATATTCACCGTATAACTTGACTATATATATATATAGTGTGAAAATTGTATTCCATAAACAAGATAACAGAAACGAAATGGATAATATGAAGGATATCGAAATCCAGTAAGGAGCTACTTATGAGAGAACACGAATGAAGGGCATAATTGTAACAAATGGTTACTGGGGAGCAACAGAAGAGAATAATACCCTTCATCATCTTCTTCTCTTTTACCCACAATAATGCAATTGAGAATCACTGGACGCTCTCGTGGACGCTCTCGTTATTTTCCCTCCTTGTTATCCTTCACGACTTTTTTCTCCTTCGCATGAAACAGTTTCAACATTTACGAGGATTGGTATCAAATGTCTACTTCACCGTAATGTTTAAACGTAGATTTTATTCAAAAAAAATGTTTCAACGTAGATATTTTAACTCGCTTCAAATGATTTTGTTAACCATCACGAATATGATTTCGGTTAAAAGGGATAATTTATTAAAAGATAATCCTGATTCTAAGAAATGTATGAGTTAGGCCCGAATTTCTAGATTTTTAAAAAGAAATGGTTTCACAAACTCAATATGATTAGATGATCCAAATAAATTCTTTGTACCCATCGAAAATTATATTGCATACAATTCCAATTATTTTGCACAACAATATTGCTCATTTTACCCAACATGTAAAAAATATATTGCACACCATTAGGATTTATGACCATGTCCCAAATTCTTGCGACCACAAAAGGACAGTTCGTCCAAATTAATTTCTTTACTTATATTTCTTTTACAATATCTTCATGTTGCAAAGAAAGTTGATGGAATCAGCATCAATCGAAATATACATTCTCTCATTAATGCATATAAATAGCCATGTTCCTCAAACTACAAAGTTCACCAATTTCTATAGCTTACAAGTCACTTGTCTTCTCAGGTTCAATCGCCCCTCTCCTTAAACTCAACCTCCTTCTTCATAAGAATTTGTGCACACCTAAATTATTACTTTTGAGTACGTTTGCTAAAGGCAACTAGTAAACGTTTCAGGTTGCTAGCAAAACAGTAATCAGAAAGATGAGCTGGAATGGAGGAGACTGGCTATGCGCGGCGTGTCAGCATGCAAACTTCAAGAAAAGAGAGTCATGCCAAAAATGCGGATATCCCAAGTTTGGAGGGGTAAATGTTTCACCATACTTGTACAATAGGACTGAAGTTTTGGCTGGTGATTGGTATTGTGGTGCATTGAATTGTGGGAGCCACAATTACGCGAGCCGCACAAGTTGTTACCGATGTGGAATGATCAAAGTCGAGTACACTGAACAGTACTATGGAGCACAAATGGTTTCTTATGGGAATGATGGCACAGCTGGTCCTCCTGGTTGGAAAAATGGCGATTGGGTTTGTCCAAGGGTCGGTTGTGGGGTTCACAACTACGCAAGCAGGGTTGAATGCTTCAAATGCAAGACAACAAGAGATTATGGTGAGTCATTATTCTCTTTTTTTCTTTTGGAATGTTAGTAATTATATTCTGAGCTTTTGGATTGATATATGTTCGTCTTTTTTTATCTCTAGGTGGCGTCTAGTTGAATGAGAAAGAGCTATTGAGGAATCACTTGTTTTATTTGTATCTTACACAGAGTGTTGCTACTTTCTAACATGCATGACGTTAAGTCGACCAAATTAACATAACTAACACATAAAATAAACAATTAAGGCGTCAATGAGACTAGATTAAAAAACTACTAAAATAATGGAGACACGGGTTATTGACGAGATTGGTTTTTTTCAAACCTAGTTTTATAGACCATCTCTGTAAAAACGAATTCACTAGATTCAAAAAACAAATTTAACTTATTCGCAAATACGTAACTCAAATACTTCTATTCTCTTCTCTCTTGATAAGTATGTTAATTTCATTAAAGAATGAGAGAGTTTGTAATAGATTACAAAAACAGAGCTAAACCCGCCTTGAGACGTAACCTTGCCAAAAAACATAAAAAAGCAAGGTGAAGCCTTGAGAGAATAACATGGAGAATTTGGATCTTACAGGTGGATAAAAGTTTTTCTTTTCCTTTTTGCCAAGATGGTGTCAAGAATTGAGCGGTCATTCTTTAACAAAAAAAAACAAAAAATTGAGCGTTCGATTTTTGGAAGATGGCTTCTGGTGGTGAGGAGACGCCACTATGAAGTAAAACATACAGCCCGTACAGTCACACAAGCAAGAATACAACAATTATCAGATCCCAAAACAATCAAAGTTAAACCTGTAATCACCTCCATGTATTTTATGTTCTTTATATAATCTCATGTAATCTTTATTTAAACAAATACATAAGAAAAAACTATAAACCTACTCGGACGAATAGTAGATGTTTTAAAAAAAAAATTGCAACAAAGATTTTTCTTTTTCACTAATCTTATAATTGAATGAAAAGAGAGACTGCCACGTCAATATACTCGTTAGAATAAGACAGAATTTTGTCCCTACTTTGATGTACATAGCTTCTATCAATGAGTCGATCAATGAACCATTTATGTAAATAATATATGTTGTAGTTATTGTACAGAAGAGAACCCTAGCTCTCATCTCTGTATATAATCATCGATCTTACCTATTCTATAAGGTATAAGAATAGCCACATTTATAGTCTTCTTTGAAAAATCCCAGTACTTCCCTTTCTCATCATCTTCTTCCTCCCGCCTTCTCGTTTCTACACCATTGTTTCTTTCTTTTTCCTCTAGTCACCATAGCTGAAACTACAAATGAAACAATCAATCTTGCTAAAATCTCTATCGTTAATATCAACATGGCTAATGTCATCAAAATCAATACCACAAACTACATCATGTGGAGCCATCAACTCCATGATCTTCTTGATGGGTATGGTCTTGCAAAACATCTTGATTCCTCCGCTGCGATTCCTGATCTCCAGATTACTGTCAACAATGTTGTTGTCCCCAATCCAGCGTTTGAACCTTGGAACCGCCATGATCGCCTCATCTACAGTGCTCTCATTAGAGCAATCTATCTCTCTGTCCAATCAGTTGTCACACGCACCGAAATAACGACTAACTTTTGGGCCACACTCACTCATTCCTATGCAAAGCCTAGTCGTGGCCATGTCAAACAGCTCAAGCATCAGTTGAAAAACTAGAACAAAGGAACTCGTACCATCGATGATTATATTCAAGGCTTGACTTCTCGATTTGCTCAGCTTGCTTTGCTTGGAAAGATTATCGATCATGATGGTCAAATCAAGTATATTCTTGAAGGTATCACTGATGACTTCAAATATGTAGTTGGTCAACTTGAAAGATGAGTGATTCCACCAACCCTCACCGGTCTTCGTGAAAAGCTCATTAATCATTAAGTGAAACTGATGACATTATTTCCTCCGTCTTTGTACTCCATCACCGCTAATTACGTGAACAATCATAATCTCTCTACACAAAACACAAAGACAACTCAGCTTCAGCAATAGTCATGGACGCCATAGCACCAACCTCGAGGTTTTCAGCCATGTGCACCTCGTCCCTATCTTGGAAAATGCCAGATTTGTGGCGTACAATGTAATTCCGCCAAGAAATGCCACCACCTTCGGTCAATGGAATCCTCTGGCTCTTACAATCAGCCGCTTTGGTCCACACCACCGTATCCTCCTTCTCCATGGCTTCCACGAGCTAACATAGCCACCATGAATCAAAACATTGGTACTCTTGCTCCTTGGATCCTCGAATCAGGTTCCACTCAACACATAACCTCTGATCTTAGTAACCTTGCTCTTCACAAGTCCTAAAACGGTGGACAAAAAGTCTTAATTCGTGATGGTTCTGGTCTTAGAATATAGAATACTGTTTCTGCATCTTTACCCTCAAACTAAAAGTCCATGTCTTTACGTGATGTGCTTTGTGTTCCTAAAATTCAGAAATATTTTCTATGTAAATCATCTTTGTAACGAAAACAAAGTTTGGGTTGAATTCTTTCCTGCACATTTTTAGGTGAAGTATCTCAGCACGGGGGCCGATTACTCCAAGGTCACATTAGTGCTAAGTTGTAGGACTGGCCCATTACCAAAATTTTTGCCACAACTTTCTTTACCTCCTCCACCACCAAACAATCTCTCTCGGATTGGCACTTCCGTTTAAGCCGTCCATCTTTTCAAATTCTTAAATATATTGTCTAACAACTTTCTTTACCATTTTCTCAAAAAAAGTCGACTTCACTTTGTAGCGATTGTGCAATCAATAAAACTCAAAAGCTTATGTTTTCTAAAACTTCTATCTCTACCTCTCGCCCACTAGAAATAAATTTTCAGTTATATCTGGACTTCCCTAGTGATTTCCACAGAAAATTACAAGTACAATCTCATACTTGTTGATCACCACATTCGCTATATTTGGTTTTACCCTCTTCAACTAAAATCTCATTTAAAAGATACCTTTATTCGTTTTAAAGCTCTTGTTGAAAACAAATTCCAAATAGAAGTAGAAACTTTGTTTTCTGATAATGGTGGAGAATTCATAACTCTAAAATCCTTCTCTCATCCAATGTTATCACCTATCTCACAATACCTCCACATACCCCATAACACAATGATTTTTCCAAAATATGACATTGACACATTGTCGAAACCGGTCTTTCACTCCTCTCACCCACACCTCTATACCCATTACATATTGGTCTTATCCTTTTTGTGACTGTTTATCTCATAAATCAAATGCCTAGTCCTACCTTATCCCTCCAATGTCCTTACCAAAACTCTTTCAAACAAATCTGAATTATGACAAGCTCAAAATCTTTGGTTTTTTATGCTTTCCTTGGCTTAGACCATATGCCAAACACAAAATTGATCCCAAATCTACACCTTGTCCTTTTCTCGGTTATTCTCTCACACAGAGTGCTTACCTTTGCCTAGACCCAACATCAATCTATATATACGTCTCTCGTCATGTACGCATTGATAAAAAAACTTTTCCTTTTTCGTCCCTCAACTAATAACATGCTTCCTCTACCTCAACCTCTCCTCCCTAACCTGCTGCCACTTCCTTTCTTCCAATTTAATTGATGCAACTCTCTCAACCTACATTATCTTCAACTTCTATGTGGCTTCCACGAGCTAACATAGCCACCATGAATCAAAACATTGGTACTCCTACTCCTTGGAACTTCGACTCAGCACATAAACTCTAATCTTAGTAACCTTACTCTTCACCAGTCCTATAATGGTGGAGAAGAAGTCTTGATTGGCGATGGTTATGGCCTCTGAATCTTCCATATTGGTTCTACACTTTTACCCTAAACTCAAAATCCGTGTCTTTGCGTAATGTACTTTGTCTTTTTGAAATAATTTTTTTTCTCTTTGTGTATCGTGTTTGTATTTCAGAAACCCTAATTTTATTGTTTCTGAAATAAAAAGTTTGGATTGAATTCTTTCCTGCACATTTTTAGCCCTCACTTAGCCTACATTATTGTCACCTTTGGAACCATCGTCGTCATCGAGCTCAGCGTCTTCACCGGGAATTTCAGGACAGCCTTCCTCCCCAAACTCACAAATGGCATCACTTCTGTCACCACCGGCATCTCCACAATCATCACTGGCAGAATCAGACCCAAACTCGATGTTGTCATCTCCTGCGACGACGTCTTCCCTAGTTCTATCAGCCTCTGCATCGTCTTTAATGTCTATTCCAATAGCGATACCTCTAATCCTCAATCACTACAAGAAAATCCAGACCTACAGACTCAAGTCACTCAAAACACTCAAGCCCAATCACAAAATCAGGCCTCTAGCTCTCAAGCCCAACACAATTCATGTTCTCAACCACAACAACAACAACTTAACCCCGTCGTTGTTCCTATTGTCAATCCGCTTGAACCAGATGCAACAAATACATATTGCATGACTACCCGCGACAAAAGGGGAATCATTAAATCAAACGCCAAATACTCACTTTCCCTCACGTTGGCTCACTCTTCTAATCTCAAAATACAAAATTAACGTCAATCGCTCAAAGAAGAAAAAATGAGGCAAGCTATGTCTGATGAATTTCTTGTACAAATCGTCAATCATATGTGGGATCATGTGCCCACACTATCAGCAGACATCAATGTAATCAGCTATAATGGGTTTACCAAACAAAATTTCTCCTTGATGGTACTTTCCATAGATACAAAGCAAGCCTTGTTGCTAACGGTTATAAATCAAGAACCTAGACTTGAGTATTTTGAAACCTTCAGTCATGTGATCTAATCTACTACCATCTGTTTTTTTTTTGAAATTGCGGTCAATAAAGATTGGCCAATTCGTCAGTTTGATGTCAACAACGCTTTCATGCAAGGTACACTTGAAGAAGATGATTACATGGTCCAACCACCTAGATTTATTGACAAAGATCAACCAGACCATCTTTGTCATCTCAAGAGAGCATTGTAGGGTGTCAAACAAGCTCCTCGAGCCTGGTATCTTAAACTTCAAACTTTCCTCTTAAGTGTTGGGTCCATAAACTCTGTGGCTCATATTGCATATATATGCTAATATGTGTGTTGACGATATTCTCGTCACTGGAAATGAAAAACAGCTTGCTTTAAGACATTCTCACAAAGAGCTATCTTACTTTCTAGGCATTGAAGCAAAAAAAGGTACCTACAGGCCTGCATCTTACCCAACGACGCTACATCCTGCATGTTCTCACGCGCACACACATGCTCACAACAAAACCGGCTGCAACACCAATGGCCACAACGCCTAAACTTCACCTCATTTCCGTCAATATATTATCTGAAGCCACGTAGTATCGTCGGGTTATTGGAAGCCTCAGTACATGTC
This sequence comes from Cardamine chenopodiifolia, assembly GCA_963922655.1. Taxonomy (NCBI): domain Eukaryota; kingdom Viridiplantae; phylum Streptophyta; class Magnoliopsida; order Brassicales; family Brassicaceae; genus Cardamine; species Cardamine chenopodiifolia. The sequence continues at coordinate 5,985,026 of OZ000486.1, read as the reverse complement.
TTTTACTCGTCCCGATATCTCATATGCTGTCAACCCGCCCTTCCAGTTCATGCATGTTCCACAAAATGATAACTGGATTGCCGTAAAGTGTGTGCTCCTATACTTGGCGGAACACTGACTCATGGTATATTTCTACATTGCACCAATACACTATCTCTTCATGCCTTTCTAACTCATACTGGGATGAGGACACCAATGATTTTATTTTTACCCAAGGCTACGTAGTCTACTTGTAGTACTCCAATCACATGGTCTTCGAAGAAGCAAAAAGGCGTACCTTGATCCTCGACCGAAGCTAAATACATGTTCGTTACTAATACCTCTTCAAAACGTACATGGATCTGGTCCTTACTCTCTGAACTTGGCATCCAACTCCCCGCGCAATACCTGTCATCTATTGCGATAATGTTGGAGCATCCTACTTAATAATCCGTTTTTTCACTCGAGGATGAAGAACAACGTTTTAGACTACCATTTTGTTCGAAATCAAGTGCAAGCAGTGGATCTTCGAGTAGCTCACATATCTACTAAGGACTAGCTCGCTGATATCCTCACCAAACCCTTGCCTCCATCAACTATTCAATATCTCACGGTCAATATCGGAGTCATACCGGTACCTTTGTCTTGAGGGGGCATATCAAGGAGTCAATCAAGGAACCATTTATGTAAATAATATATGTTGTATTTATTGTATAGAAGAGAACTATAGCTCTCATCTCTATATGAATTGACATCCATTGTGATCAATAATAATTATCAATCTTATCTATTCTATAGCTTCATGGGTGTCTATCTTGAATGATACAATCGATCTATGTATTGACACTGTCTAGAGATCCTAGCAAACTCTACTTTGAGATTCTCAAAAATCGTTTTGAAATAAAAAAAGATAAGAAAGAGTAAAATTCCCTGATTATGTGATCCTTTGTCTTTATATACTGACTCATGATGTGTTTTTCACAACCGATCATAAAAGTACATTTTTGGTGTGTGTTTCAAATGCCACATTTTTCTTCAATAATTTTAATTTAGGTTAATCATATAAATTAAATAAACTCAACCAATACCCCACATTTGAATAGAAAAAAGTTTAAGTGTTTATGAGAAAGTAGAAAATGTTGCTTTTGGACTTGAACCTTTCATCGTATTAAATTATCGGATCTACTTTGTGCGTATTGAACATTAATCTTCAATGAACTATGTTTAGTAGTAAACCGAGACAATAAGTGAAACACATATATCATCAGCTCATTTATAGTTTATACGGTTGTGTTCATTTTTCTCTTGAACATATCATGATTTCGTGATGGCTCTAGAGAATTTAGCCATGTCAATTCTCATAGATGTGACCGACATCACTCTCATATAGGTAACATTAATTAAGGATACTTCATTTTATCCCAAATATAGAAAATCAATTAACACTATTAAGAATATAATGTTCATCCTTTAATCGTCAACAAAAACACACTTTAAACTTCATAGGAATGAGAAATGTTTATTTTATTTCTTGAGTCTTCCCCAAACAGTTTTCTTTTTAAATCTAGACCATGGGATCTCCAATGTTGCTAGGTTAAGTTTCCACCTGGTGGTGATTGATTGTGTTGGCTTGAGATCCATTCTCCTCGAAGTGAATACGACTTGCTCTTTAGGAAGGTATTTAGTCAAAGGATGAGCCAACTTTTCACTAATAGTGAAACAAAATGCTATCACCCCATTGAAAAGCAATTGTCGTATTGTGGCACGTCTTCGTCTAATATGCCTTTAGTTGCTGTTAACCATTATTTTTCTTGGTTTCTAGAGTGTTTTACCATTGAGTTTTGAGTTTTTTCAATAAGAACAAGATAGTGTTTGTTTTTTTTTTGTATTTTAAGGTACTAACACTTGATGGAGTCAAGAGGAGAGTTCTGGAATGGAATAAAAGCAATACATGCTCAAGAAAATAAAAGAAGGAAGACGAAGACTGATCGGTATACAAGATGAAGAAAACCGATCGGTATGCAATTTATGAAACTTGTATTTTTCCATTTTTAGTGTTTCTCTTATTTTGTATAAATTTAGAGTTTCGGCCACATAGCCAATGAATCACGAAAATTCTCAGAAACTATTGTTAAGCTCTTGCTTTTAGTTTTGTTCTTTGGAGATCTCTTCCTAACTCTTTTCTTTTGTTACTCTATTATGATTCCTTCTTCTATTGCTATCATATATTCTCAATGCATGAGTGAGTACATTTATCATTAGGTTTGGATTTTTCTAAGGGGATATTCATGTAGATATTTTCTAGGTTATTGAGAATGATTCATGTAGTTCGCCATCTAGGATTGTTCTTTATTACTTTGTCTAATTTTGTCAATTAGGCTCTGCCCTAAATCGATCTTATAGTGAAACAAAAATTGTTGTTAAATCAATGGATTTATCCTTGATGGGTAAAGTGTCATTAGCCAACGACAATTGAAGTTATTACGCTTTGTTAACATCTCAAATTCGGATCACATTGCACGCATGGAATTCTATTGTCATACAGCGGTTTAGTTGGTAGGAATTTTTATTGCATAGATAGTTATTACACGCGACAGTGAGATAACTTTATATTCATAATTCGAGTTCTAGAATGGTTCTTAACTCATTCATAGTAATTGATGCATTCATTATCATGATTCCCCGAATGAATTCCCATTACCTAGTGGTTTTATTTAATTTAATTTACATAGTTTTTGTAACGAGTTAAACATAAACATCTTTACGTCTTAGCTTAGTTTAAACCATCTTAAATTCATAGTGTACTTTATTGGTTCTTGTGGATTCAATCCCAATTGTACTACTACGAATACCACTGTGAACTTGCGATATTATTTTAGGGTAAAACCTCTGGATAACACGTTTTTGGGCCATTGCTAGGGAAAAATTACGAGTGCCTTTGAGTTTTTGGTTTAAATTTAGTCTAAATTTTTCTTTTATATTTAGTTACTAACTTGCTTTTGAAAATTTTTCATTGCATGCAAAGAAGAAGCCACAGATCCTGTAGCTACCTCGTAGCTAAAGATGATGCACAGATTCTGCCACCATTACTGATCGGTCATAATCCAGCGCCGATCAGTATCAACAATGGTCCACCACCGATCGGTAATGTCCCTCCACCAATCGGTATGTTGTCAGAAAATTCACAAGTTGATGGTGTACGTGATGTAGTTGCAAGACAAAGGACCTTGGAGAGTTGAACACGCCTAACATGTTCTATACTGATAGGTCTGCGATACATCCACCACTAACATGGAGGAACGAATACGAGATCAAACAATAGATTATCCAATTGATGGAGCAGAGCATATTCAATGAGATGCCTTAAAAAACTAGATGGATCATGTGGAATCATTTGCGGAGCTTTGTAGTATGACTAAAGCTAATGGGGTGCTTTAAGACTATTTGATGCTTACTTTGTTCAAGGTATCTCCTGAGGATAAAACAACGCGATGAATCAAGCTGTTAAAGCTGGGATCAGTCAGGGCATAGTGTAGAGATCAATTTATTAATCACTTTTATCCTAAATCGAAGTCGAATGTTTTGAGGAATAAGATCTCCACGTTTAAGCAAGGTGGTCTATACAAATATTGATCGGTACACAACTACCTTCATCACCGATCTATACAATCCCTTCATAGTTCGGTGTGATTCCATAATCTAGAAAAATTCAGTATGTTCTGATTCAGGTTATGTAGAAGCCAAGAAGAATGATAGATAAGACAACCCAGAGCAACTATATGTGATGAAGTTTCCTTATTAGAGGTATGTTGACAAAGTTATTCCAGAAGGAAACATGGATAAATTCAAAGAGGTTATTGTTGAATTCACTGAGGGGTTGACAATATAAGCTAGAGATAACCTTGATGATTTCAAAGATTTTCTCAAGTGTGTCACGATAGGAGGGAAGGGTCTAGACAACCTTAATAAAACGTTGTTAAAAGACAATAAGACTTTGACTACGCTCCCAAAGCTTAAAGATCCAAGAAGATTTTATTGTCCCATGTACGATCTTTGAGACTAAGTTGAAGGATTCTCTTTGCGATACTAAATCATGGGTTAACGTCATGTCAATGGGGATTACGATCGATCTTGGATTGACTGAGTTCCAAAAGCCTCCTTGCATACTTAAGTTTGCAGATTCCTCGACTTCCCAGCCATAAAGATTCATCACAGACCTACTTGTCCGAATTGGACATTGCTTGATACCAACAGACTTTGTTATCGTAGATATGAATGGTTGTAGTGACAGCCTTTGATTATAGGAAGAGCTTTTCTGAATTCGTTCAGGATGTGATCGTCAATTATCACAGGATGTGATCGTCAATTATCAATGACACTTAAGAGGACGATAAAACACTAAAGCTTTCATGATGATAAGAAGGACCACAAGGATTTGAGTTACTGAGGCCTGTTCAAATTTCCCATAAGCAAATTGTGATGTAGCAGCTGGATAGAGAGTGATTTCCACTTTCAACTATGCGTGGTTTACAGTATTAGCGAACGAACTAACTTGTGGTGTGAATTTTGCAGGTGCTTGGAAAAATGAATTCTTCAGACAGTGGTCCAGACTATGTTTCATGCTGCAAGAAGACGATCTAATGCCACAATGGCAGTGCAAAGAGGAGAAGATCCATGTCAGTTTGTTGTTCTGGTAAAGATCAGTGAAGTACTTTTTGAGAAATCTCTCTGTGATTTTGGAGCAACCTACAATTTAATGCAAACAAGCATAGCGGATGAACTTGGAATCACGAATATTATTCCCTGTACCAGGATGACGCGACTTGCTGATGAATCAGTGTATACACCGAGATGTGAGCCAAGGACGTCCACAACTTCTTTTCGGCAGAGAATTTTTGACTTGTGTTGGAACTATTATTGATTTGACAAAACAAATAATGTCTTTCACCTATGTGCATTTGAAAAAACAAAGAATGACTTTTTGATTTTTTGGGTGAGTCTAAGTGTGTGTTTAGGGTCTTTTAGTATTTTATTGAGTCTTGACATGTTTTGAGATGTTCTGGGGTAAAAGAAGAGTTTTAGAGGATATTTTATGATTGGAGATGCACGACTACGACAAAATGTCAAAAGTTTAGCTCAGTATGGAATCCTTACTACCGTTAGATCCTACGTATATGTGGACAAAAGCTAGAGGAGGTAGTTAGCTTTCATTGCCAAGTGGGTTTAAGAAAATATAACGGTGCAATCAAAAGTTATGGCCACTTAACTGAAAACATCTCAATCTGTCTTGCATATGGGTATCGATCGATATAGCTTGGGATGAGTACCGATCGGTACAGCCTTAGTACCAATCGGTTATGAGCCGAGAAAAAGCAATTTAAGAAGCCCAAGATTAATCATAATCGACCAGAATTTATTCTCTTTACTATATAAACCTAATACTCTGACTTGTAGATCTATTTCTATCCTCTCTACTCAATTCTATAGTTTGTAACACTTAATTCGAAGATTTTGGTAGAACATTGTTCTTCAATCGTTGGCACCAAGCTCGATTACTTCGTGGAATCAGTGTAGAACATTGTTCTTGAATCACTTCTATACCAATTTCAAGACGAGAATGTTTAGGAACAAGATCACCACGTTCAAACAAGAAGTAACTAAGTCTTTCTGTGAGGCTTGGGAGAAGCTAATGCATTCATTATCATGATTCTCCGAATGAATTTTCATTACCTAATGCTTTTATTTAATTCATATTTATTTTAAGTTTTTCTTGAGTCTAAGTGTGCTTTTAATGTCTTTAATCTTTTACTGAGTCTTGATAGGTTATGAGATGTTATAAAGTAAATGAAAAGTTTTGGAGCATTTTGGATGATTGGAGATGTTGGACCGCGTAGAAACGTAAGAAATTTTGCCCCTAAAGTATGACTTCCTACGGTAAGATCTTGCTCATATTTTGACACAAAATAGAGGACGCTGTTAGTTTTAATATTCAAATTTTATTAATAAAATATAAATTTGTGATCGAAAGTTATTGCCAACTCACTGGAGAGAGGTCAATCTGGCTTGTAGATGACTACCGACCCGTCAAGTTTAGGATGAGTATCGATCAGTACAGCCTAAGTATTGATAGATTATGCACCGTGAAGATGTGATTTTATAAGCCCAAAAATATCGAAAGCAACCAGTACATATTCATTTTACTCTGTGTATGTTATTCATATATATCTGCATCAATAAAAAAATGGAGAAAGATGGAAAAAAGGAGAAACTAGGATGTATTTTGAAAAAAACCCAAGAAAAATCAAGTGTTAAGGTTGGTTTAATAGATCAAATGATAGGAAGGCTTTGTATGCATAAATTGGTCTGTATGTCACTGTGATTTTTCATAATGATTTGGATCCATAGATCTTTTAAGATAGCCAAACACATGAGTCACCATTTAAAGGAGCCTTATTACCAAAACCCATTGACATGTTCAATATTCCCTTTGTGAAAGTCCACACACTTTTAATGGATGTCAAAAATTAAGTTCAGTGATTCATAGACTTCTTTGTGATCACATGATTTAGAGTATTGGTTATTGCTATACTCATGGTAAAAGTAGATATAGTAGGTCTGCTCTGGCATGGCTTTCAGGAGGTAAGCGGAAAGGAAGCCCAAGGTAAGTTTTCTCCCAAAGATTTGTGAGTTCTTGTTCTTCAAAATTTTTCTTCGGATTTTGAGTTCCCAATTGTTCTTACATGAGGAAAACTAAAGATTCGAGTCTGGTAAAATTTTGTTAACCGTTTTTTGTCTTGGTTTTAGAGCCTTTTAACACCGAGTCTTGAGTATTTTCAATAAGAACAAAATAGTTTTTGGTGTTTTGTGTCTTTTTAGGTACTAACACTTACTGGGGTCAAGAGGAGAGCTTTTGAGTGGAATTAGAGCAATACATCATCAAGAGAAGAAAAGAAGGAAGATGAAGACTGATCAATACAAATTAAGAACCTATCAGTTTACAAGACGAAGAAAACCGATAAGTACACACTTGTAAGGGATCAATATACGATTTATAAAACTTTCCTTTTTCTATTTTTAGGGTTTCACCTTTGTTTGTATAAATATAGGATTTTTGACGTAAAGCCAAGGAGCCATGAAAAATATTTTGAAACCATTTTCTAAGGTCTTGCTTTTAGTTTTTTTTCTTGGATATCTTTTCCAAATTGTTTTGTATTTTCTTTTGCAAATTTATAATGATTTCTTCTTTTATTGCTATCATGTATTCTCTGTGCATGAGTGAGTAAATTTATCATTAGGTTTTGAGTTTTCTATGCAGATTATCATGTAGATCTTTTCTAGGTTGATTGGGAATTATTCATGTTATTTTTCATTGTTTTGTCTAATTTGGCGAATTAGGCTTTGCCCATAATCTTATCGCAACACCTAAAGAGTTGTTAAATTGATGGATCTATCCTTGATGGACAAAATTTCATTGGCTAAGAACAATTGAAGTTATTGCACTTTGTGAACATATCGAATTAGGATCTCATTCCATGCATGGATTCCTATTAACAAACGATGGTTTAGTTGGTAGGGATTTTCATTGCATAGATAATTATAATACACGACAGCGGAATAACTTGATATTCGTAATTCAAGTTCTAGAACAGTTCTTAATGCATTACTATTAATTGATGCATTCATTATCATGATTTCCTCAATGAATTTTTATTACCTAATGTTTTTTAATTGATATTTGTTTTGAGTTTTTTCTTGAATATAAGTGTGCTTTTAGTTTCTTTTAGTCTTTTATTGTGTCTTGAAAGGTTTTGAGACGTTATAGAATAAATAAAGAGTTTTGGAGCATTTTGGATGATTGGAGATGCATGACCGCACATAAACGTCACACCTCTTTCCCCTAATGTAGGACTTTCCACCGTTAGCTCTTGCTCATATTTTGACACAAGGTAGAGGAGGATGCTTGCTTTTTTCCAATTTTTATTAAATAAATATAATTGTGCAGTTAAGTCCAATTTACTTAAGAGAGGTCAATTAGGCTCGCAGATGACTACCGACCGGTATAGCTTAGGATTAGTACCAATCCGTACAGCAACATTACTGATCGATTTTGAACTGTGAAGATGCAATTTTAGAAGCCCAAAATTAATCGTAACCAAATTTTAGTATATAAAACTAAGAATCAACTTTTAAACATAATTCTAGCCTCTCTATAGGTTTATATATAAGACTCAACTTTTAGACAAAAATCTAATAGCTGACCTTAATATAAAAGATTGGATGGGTTTGATAGATCCAATGATTGGAAGGCTAAGTATACATAAATTGGTCTGTGTGTCACTGTAAATTTTTAAAACGATTTGCATCCCAAGATCTTTTAGGTTAGCGAAACTCATTAGCCACCATTTAAAAGAGCCTTATTACCAAAACCCACAGACATGTTCGTTATTCGCTTTTTAAAAGTGCACACACTTTTAATGGATGTCACAAATTTAAGTTCATGGATTCCGAGAGTTCTTTATGATCTCATGATTTGGAGTATTAGCTATTGCTACACACATGGTCAAACTACATGTAGTAGGTCTGCTCTAGCATAATTATGAAGTAGTATGCAGTAATGAAACCCAAGGTATATTTGCTACCAAGGATATGTGAGTTCTCTTTCTTCAAAATTTTTCTTTGGATTATTTATGGTTAAGGAAAAGTAAAGATTCAAATTTTGGAGAATTATGTTAACCGTTATTTTTCTTTGTTTTTAGAGTCTTTTGACACCGAGTCTTGAGTAGTTCAATAAGAACAAGATAGTTTTCGGTGATTTTGTGTATTTTTTAGGTACTAACACTTGCAGGAGTTAAAGGTGAGCTTTGGAGTGGAATTAGAGCAATACATTGTCAAGAGAAGAAAAGAAGGAAGATGAAGACCTATCGGTATATAAGACGAGAAAACGGATTGTTATACACTTGTAAGCGATCAGTATTTGATTTATGAAACATTCCTTTTTCAGTTTTTAGGGTTTTATCTTTGTTGTATAAACATTGGGCTTCTGACTTAAATATAAGGAGTCACGGAAATACTTAGAAACCATTGTTTAAGGTCTTGCTTTTAGTTATTTTCTTGGAAGATCTTCTCGGAAATCTTTTATATTTTCTTTTACAACTCTATTATGATTTCTTTATCTATTGCTATCATGTATTCTCTGTGCATGAGTGAGTTGATTTATCATTTGATTTTTTTCTAAGGGGATAATCATGTAGATCTTTTCTATGTTGATTGGGAATTATTCATGTTATTCTTCTTTGCTTTGTCTAATTTGGCCGATTAGGCTCTGCCCTTAATCGATCTTATCGTGACACCAAATATGTTGTTAAATTTATGGATCAATCCTTGATGGGCAAAGTCTCACTAGCTAACGATAGATGAAGTTATTGCACTTTGTGAACATATCAAATTAGGATGTCATTGCATGATGTATTCCTATTGACAAACGTTGGTTTAGTTGGTAGGGATTTTCATTGCATAAATACTTATTACACGCGATGGCGGGATAACTTTATATTCGTAAATCAAGTTCTCGAACGGTTCTTTAAGCAATCCTATTAATTGATGAATTCATTATCATTATTCCATGAATGAATTTTCATTGCCTAACGCTTTTATTTAACTATATTTATCTGAATGTTTTCTTGATTCTAAGTGTGCTTTTAGTGTCTTTTATCCTTTTATTGAGTTTGGACAGGTTTTTAGGTGTTATGGAGTAAAGGAAGAGTTTTGGAGCATTTTGAACGATTGGAGATGGAGGAAAGCGCATAAATGTTGGACTTTCTTCCCCCAATGTAAGACTTCCTTCCGTTAGACGTTGATCATATTTTGACACAAGGTAGAAAAGGATGTTAGCTTTCATTTACAAATTTTATTAAGGAAATATAATTGTGCGAACAAAAGTTATGGCCAATTTACGAAAGAGAGGTCAATCTTACTCGCAGATGACTATCGCCGGTTTTGGTTAGGTTGAGTACTGATCAATACAGCCTCAGTACTGATTGATTATGAGCCGTGAAGACGCTATTTGAACCGACCAGGACATATTTATTTTACTATATAAACCTAAAACTTGAATTTTAGACAAAATTCTAGCCTCTCTATAAGTTTACTATATAAACCTAAGACTCGACTTTTAGACAAAATTCTAATAGCTGACCTTGATATAAAAAATATTTTTGTTCATATTTGTGTTCATAAAAAAAAAACAGAAAAAGTGGAAAAAAAGGAGAAACTAGGATGTATTTTAAGAAAAAACCAAAGAAAATTGAGGGTTAAGTTGGGTTTGATTGATCCAATGATTGGGAGGCATAGGATTAGTATCAATCCATACAGCCTCAGTACTGATCGATTATGAACTGTTGACATGCAATTTTAGATGGCCAAAATTAATCGTAACCGAATTTTACTATATAAACCTAAGACTAAACTTTTAGACATAATTCTAGCCTCTCTATAGGTTTATATATAAGACTCGTCTTTTAGACAATATTCTAATAGCTGATCTTGATATAAAAGAGTTTTGTCATCAGCATATATTATTCATATATATCTTCATCAATAAAAAAGGGAAAAAGAGGAAAAAGGAGAAACTAGGTTGTATTTTGAGAAAAGAGGGTTAAGTTGGGTTTGATAGATCCAATGAATGGAAGACAGTATGCGTAAATTGGTTACTATGACATTTCAGAACGATTTGCATCCCTAGATCTTTTAGGATAGTGAAACTCATGAGCCATCATTAAAAGACCCTTATTATCCAAATCCATTGACATGTTCGATATTCGCTTTTTGAAATTGCATTCACTTTTAATGGATGTCAAAAATTTAACTCCATGGATTCCGAGATTTCTTTATGATCTCAGGATTTAGAGTATTAGTTATTGCTACACTCATTGTCAAATTACATGTAATAGGTCTGCTCTGACATGGTTATGATGTGGTATGCGGTAATGAAAACCAAGGTAAATTTGCTACCAAGGATATTTTAGTTCTTGTACTTGTAAATTTTTCTTCGGATTGTTCTTGGTTGAGGAAAATTAAAGATTCAAATTTGGGAGAATTTTGTTAACCGTTATTTTTCTTGGTTCCTGGACCCTTTTAATCCTAATTCTTGAGTATTTTCAATAAGAACAATATAGTTTTCGGTGCTTTTGTTTCTTTTTAGGCACTAACACTTGCTGGAGTCAAGAGGAGAGCTTTGAAGTGGAATTATTGCAGTACATCGTCAAGAGAAGAAAAGAAGGAAGATGAAGACCGATCGGTACAAATTAAAAACTGATCGGTATACAGGACGAAGAAAACCGATTGGTAGACACTTGTAAGCGATCAGTATTCAATTTATGAAACTTTCCTTTTTCAATTTTTAGTGTTTTACTTTTATTGTATAAACATAGGGCTTCGGACACAAAGCCAGGGAGTAATGAAATTACTTAGAAACCATTTTTTATTGTCTTGCTTTTAGTTTTTTTTTTGGAGGTCTTCTCCGAAATCTTTTATATTATTTTTTGCAATTCTATTATGATTTCTTTATCTATTGCTATCATGTATTCTTTGTGCATGAGTGAGTATATATATCATTAGATTTTGTGTTTTATAAGGGGATAAGCATGTAGCTATTTTCCATGTTGATTGGGAATTATTCATGTTGTTTTTCATTGCTTTGTCTAATTTGGCCAATTAGACTCTGCCCTTAATCAATCTTATCGTGACACCAAATATGTTGTTAATCGATGGATCGATCCTTGATGGGCAAACTACCATCAGCCAACTATAGTTGAACTTATTGCACTTTGTGAACATATCAAATTAGGATCTCATTGCATGATGTATTTCTCTTGACAAACGATGGTTTAGTTGGTAGGGATTTTTATTGCATAGATAGTTAGTACATGCGACAGCAGGATAACTTTATATTTGTAAATCGAGTACTTGAATGGTTCTTTAAGCATTCCTATTAATTGATATATTCAATATCAATATTCCCTTGATGAATTTTCATTACCTAATGCTTTTATTTAACTGAGATTTAATTTGATTTTTTTCTTGAGTCTAAGTGTACTTTGAGTGTCTTTTATCCTTCTATTAAGTCTTGACAGGTTTTGAGGAGTTATGGAGTAAAGGAAGAGTTTTGGAGCATTTTTAATGATTGGAAATGCAGGACCTTGATATAAAATATGTTTTTGTTCATATTTGTGTTCATCAATAAAAACAGAAAAAGAGGAAAAAAGGAGAAACTAGGATGTATTTTGAGAAAAAACGAAGGAAATCGTGGTTTAAGTTGGGTTTGATAGATCCAATGATCGGAAGGCTATGTATGCATAAACTGGTCTATGTCTCACTGTGAATTTTCAAAACAATTTGCATCCCTAGATCTTTTATGGTAGCCAAAACTCATGAGCCACCATTTAAAATAGCCTTATTACCAAAACCCATTGACATGTTCGATATTCGCTTTTTGAAAGTACACACACTTTTAATGTATTTATTATTCCCAATTTTATTGCTTGAGGAAAATTAAAGATTCAAGTCTGCGAGAAATGTGTTTACCATTATTTGTCTTGGTTTTTAGAGTCTTTTAACACCGGTTGTTGATTATTTTCATTAAGAACAAAATAGTTTTGGTGCTTTTGTGTCTTTTTCTGGAGGTAAAAGGAGAGCTGTGGAGTGGGATTAGAGCAATACATCATCAAGAGAAGAAAAGAAGAAAGACAAAGACTTATCGGTACAAATAATTGATTAATATACAAGACGAAGAAAACCGATCGGTACACACTTTTAAATGATCAGTAAGCGATTTATGAAACTTTTTTTTTCTATTTTTAGGGTTTTACCTTTGTTGTATAAACATAGGGTTTCAGACACAAAGCCAAGGAACCACAAAAATTCTCAAAAAACATTGTTTAAGATCTTACTTTTAGTTTTTTTCTTTGCAGATCTTCTCCGAATTATTTTGTGTTTTCTTTTACAATTCTATCATGTATTCTCTCTACATGAGTGAGTAGATTTATCATTAGTTTCTGATTTTTCTAAGGAGATAATCATGTAGATCTATTCTATGTTGATTGGGAATTATTCATGTTGTTCTTCATTGCTTTGTCTAATTTGGCCTATAAAGCTCTGCCCTCTATCAATCTTATCGTGACACCAAAAGTGTTATTAAATTGATGGATCTAACCTTGATGGAAAAAGTGTCATTAGCCAACGACAATTAAAGTTATTGCACTTTGTGAACATATTGAATTAGGATCTCATTGCATGCATGGATTTCTATTGACAAACGATGGTTTAGTTGGTAGGGATTTTTATTCCATCGATAGTTATCACACGCGATGGCGAATAACTTTATATTTGTAATTCGGGTTCTAGAATGGTTCTTAAAACATTCCTATTAATTGATGCATTCAATATCATGATTGCCCGAATGAATTTCCATTACCTAATTCTTTTATTTAATTGATATTTATTTTCATTTTTTCCTTAATCTAAGTGTGATTTTAGTGTCTTTTAGTTTTTTTTTATTGAGTCTTGACAGGGTTTTAGACGTGATGGAGTAAAGGAAGATTTTTCGAGTATTTTGGATTATTGGAGATGCAGGACCACACAAAAACTTCCAAAAGTTAGATGTTTCTCATATTTTGTCATTAGCTAGAGGAGGATGTTATCTCTCATTTCCATGTGTAATTAACGAAATATAACTGTGCGGTCAAAAGTTATGGCCAATTTATAGATGAGAGGTCAATCTGGCTCGCAGAAGATTATCGACCGGTATAGCTTAGGATTAGTACTGACAGGTACAACCTCAGTAATCCGTGAAGATGCGATTTTAGAAGCCCAAAATTAATCGGAACCGACCAAAATGTAATCATTTTAGTATATAAACCTAAGACTCAAATTTTAGACATAATTCTCACCTCTCTATAGGTTTACTAAATAAACCTCAGACTCAATTTTTAGACGTAATTCTGATAGATGACCTTGCTATAAAAGATAGTTTCTTCCTCATGTATATTATTCGTATATATCTTTATAAATAAAAATGAATTAGAGAAAAAAGGAGAAACTAGGATGTATTTTGATTAAAAACAAAGTAAAATCGAGGGTTAAGTTGGGTTTGGTAGATCCAATGATTGGAAGGCTATGTATGCATAAATTGGTCTGTGTCTCATTGTGATATTTCATAATTATTTGCATCTCTAGATCTTTTAGGATAGCCAAAACTCATGAGCCACAATTAAAAAGAGCATTTTTTCAAAACCCATTAAAATGTTCGATATTCCCTTTGTGAAAGTGCACTCACTTTTCATGGATGTTAAAAATTTAAGTTCATTGATTCCGTGAGTTCTTTGTGATCTCAGGATTTTGAGTATTGGCTATTTCTACATTCATGGTCAAAGTACATGTAGTAGATATGTTATGGCTTGGTTTTGAGGTGGTAAGCGAAAAGGAAGCCCAAGGTAAGTTTGCCCCCAAGGATATATTAGATCTCATTGCATGCATGTCTTTCTATTGACAAACGATGGTTTAGTAGCTAAAGATTTTTATTGCATAGATAGTTATTACACGCGATGGCGGGATATCTTTATATTCGTAATTTGATATCTAGAACGGTTCTTAAGCATTGATATTAATTGATGCATTCATTATCATGATTCCCAAAATAATTTTAATTACTTAATTCTTTTATTTAATTGATATTTTTTTTCTTGAGTCTAAGTGTGCTTTTAGTGTATTTTAGTCTTTTATTGAGTCTACAGGTTATGAGACGTTCTGGAGTAAAGGAGAGTTGGAGAATATTGGATGATTATAGGACTTTTTACCCCCAATGTAAGACTTCCCACTGTTAGATCTTGCTCATATGTTCACACAAGATAGAGGAGGATGTTAGCTTTCATTTTTAAATATTATTATGGAAATCAATGTTAGATCTTGTTAAAGTATTGGTTATTGCTACACTCATGGTTAAAGTACATGTACTAGGTCTGCTCTGGCATGGTTTTGAAGAGGTACGCCAGAAAGGATGTCCAAGGTAAGCTTTCTCCCAAGGATATGTGAGTTCTCGTTCTTCTTCTTCGGATTTTGAATTCTCGATTCTTCTTCCTTAAGGATAAGTAAATATTCAAGTCTGGGAAAATTGTGTTAAACCTTTTCTTGGTTTTTAGAGTCTTTTAACACCGAGTCTAGAGTATTTTCATTAAGAACAAGATAGTTTTTGGTGCTTTATGTATTTTTATGTACTAACACTTGCTGGAGTCAAGTGGAGAGATTTGGAGTGGAATTAGAGCAATATATCGTCAAGAGAAGAAAAGAAGGAAGACGAAGACCAATCGGTACAAATTCATAACCGATCAGTATACAAGACAAAGAAAACCGATCGGTACACACTTGTAAGCGATCTGAAAGAGATTTATGAAACTTGCCTTTTTCCATTTTTAAGGTTTCACCTTTGTTGTATAAATATATGTTTTCGGACACAAAGCCAAGGAACCACAAAAATACTTAAAAATCATTGGTTAAGGTCTTGTTTTTATGTTTTTTCATAGGAGATCTTCTCCGAACTCTTTAGTATTTTCTTTTGAAATTCTATTATGATTTCTTCATCTATTGCTATTATGTATGCTCTGTGCATGAGTGAGTAGATTTATCATTAGGTTTTGAGTTTTCTAAGGGGATAATCAAGTAGATATTTTCTAGTTGATTTGGAATTAATCATGTTATTCTTCATTGCTTTGTCTAATTTGGCCAATTAGGCTCTGCCCTTAATCGATCTCATCGTGACACCAAAAGAATTGTTAAATTGATGGGTCTATCCTTGATGGGCAAAGTTTCATTAGTCAACAAAAGTTGAAGTCATTGTACTTTGGGGACATATCGAATAAGGATCTCATTGCATGCATGTCTTTCATTGACCAATAACGATTTAGTTGCTAGAGATTTTCAGTACATAAATAGTTATTACATGCAACAACATGATAACTTAATAATTGTAATTCGAGTTTTATAATGGTTTTTAACGTATTCATATTAATTGATGCATTCATTATCATGATTCCCCGAATGAATTTTTATTACATAATGCTTTTGTCTAATTGATGTTTTTTTTTTATTGAGTCTAAGTGTGCTTTTAGTGTCCTTTAGTTTTTTATTGAGTCTTGACAAGTTTTGAGATGTTCTGGAGTAAATGAAGAGTTTTGGAGCATTTTGAATGATCGAGGATGGAAGACCACACATAAACATTAGACTTTTTCCCAAAATGTAAGACTTCCCACTGTTAGATCTTGCTCATAGTTTCACACAAGCTAGATTCGGATGTTATCTTTCATTTCCAATGTTATTAAGCAAATATAACTGTGATCAAAAGTTACTGCCAATTAACTGAAGAGAGGTCGAACTAGCTCGCATATGACTACCGACCAGTGTAGCTTAGGATGAGTATCAATCAGTACAGCCTCAGTACTGATCGATTATGAGTCGAGAAGATGCGATTTTAATAGCCCAAACTTAATCGAAAATGACAAAAAACATATTCATTTTACTTTTTAAACCTAAGACTTGACATTTAGACATAATTCTAGCCTCTCTATAGGTTTACTGTATAAACCTTACAATTAACTTTTAGACCTAAATCTAATAGCTGACCTTGGTATAAAATATAGTTTCGTCGTCAGTATATATTATTCGTATTTATCTTTATCAATAAGAGAAACAGAAAACGAGGAAAAGGAGGAGAAACTAGGATTTATTTTGAGAAAAAGCCAAAGAAAATCGAGGTTTAAGTTGGGTTTAATAGATCCAATTACTGGAAGGATATGTATGCATAAATTGGTATGTGTCTCACTATGATTTTCATAATGATTTGCATTCCTAGATCTTTTAGGATAGCCAGAACTCATGAGCCACCATTTAAAAGAGCCTTATTACCAAAGCCCATTGACATGTTCGATATTCTCTTTGTGAAATGCACAAACTTTTAATTGATGTTAAAAATTTAAGTTAATTGATTTCGAGAGTTCTTTGCGATCTCATGATTTAGGTTATTGGCTATTGCTACACTCATAGTCAAGGTACATGTTGTAGGCCTGTTCTGGCATTGTTTGTAAGTGATATGCGGAAAAAAGTCCAAGGTAAGTTTGCTCCCAAGGATATGTGAGTTCTTATTCTTCCAAATTTTTCTTTGTCTCGGAGAATTCTGTTAACCGTTAGTTTTCTTGGTTTTTATAGTCTTTTAACACCGAGTCTTGTGTCTTTTTAATAAGAACAAAATAGTTTTCAGTGCTTTTGTGTCTTTTAGTACTAACACTTGCTAGAGTCAAGAGGAGAGCTTTTGAGTAAAATTAGAACAATACATGATCCTCGATGAGTACCGATCGGTACAACAATAGTACTGATTGATTATGAACCATGATGACGTGATTTTAGAAGCCCAAAATTTATCGGAACCGAAAAGAACATATTCATTTTACAATGTAAACCTAAGACTCAACGTTGAGACATAATTCTTGCCTTTCTAAACCTAAGACTCGATTTTTAGACCTAAATCTAATTGCTGACCTTGGTATAAAAGATAGTTTCTTCGTCAGTGTATATTATTCATATATACCTTCATCAATAAAAACAAAAAAAAGAGGAAAAAAAGGAGAAACTACGATCTATTTTATAGAAAAAACAAGGAAAATCGAGGGGTAAGTTTTGTTTAATAGAACCATTGATTGGAAGGTTATGTATGCATAAATTGGTATGTATGTCAATGTGATTTTTCATAATGATTTGCATCCCTAGACCTTTTAGGATAGCCAAAAATCATGAGCCACTTTTTAAAATAGCCTTAAAACCCCATTGACATGTTCGATATTCCCTTTGCGAGAGTGCATGCACTTTTAATGGTTGTTAAAAGGTTAACTTCATTGATTATGAGAGTTTTTTGAGATCTCGGGATTTAGGGTATTCGCTATTATTACACACATGGTCAACGTACATGTATTTGGTCTACTCTGGCATGGTTTTGGAGGGGTATGCGAAAAGGAAGACCAAGGTAAGTTTACTGCCAAGGATATGTGAGTTCTGGTTCTTTAAACTTATTCTTTGGATTTTGAACTCTCAACTTTTCTTAATAATTCATCTCTAGGAGAATTGTGTAAACCATTATTTTTCTTGGTTTCTAGAGTCTTTTAACACCGAGTCTTAATTTTTTCTAATAAGAACAAGATATTTTATGATGCTTGTCTGTCTTTTTAGGTACTAACACTTTCTGGAGTAAAAAAGAATGCTTTGGAGTGGAATTAGAGTAATAAATCATCAAGAGAATAAAAGTAGGAAGACAAAGACCGATTGGTCCAAATTCATAACCAACTGGTATACAAGACGAAGAAAACTGATTGGCACACACTTGTGCGTGATCGGTTTGCAATTTATGAAACTTGCCTTTATCCATTTTTAGGGTTTCTCCTTTGTTGCATAACTATAGGATTTCAGCCAAGGAGCCATGAAAATACCTAGAAATCATTGTTTAATGTCTTGCTTTTAGTTTTGTTATTTGGAGATCTTCTCCTAACTCTTTTGTATTTTCTTTTGCTAGTCTATTATGATTTCTTCATCTATTACTATCATGTATTCTCTGTGTATGAGTTAGTAGATTTACCATTATGTTTTGA
Organism: Cardamine chenopodiifolia; assembly: GCA_963922655.1. Classification (NCBI taxonomy): domain Eukaryota; kingdom Viridiplantae; phylum Streptophyta; class Magnoliopsida; order Brassicales; family Brassicaceae; genus Cardamine; species Cardamine chenopodiifolia. Next base: position 5,966,364 of record OZ000486.1, on the reverse strand, counting down.
GTATTCTAAGGAGATAATCATGTATATCTTTTCTAGTTTGATTAAGAATTATTCATGTAGTTAATCATCTACGATTGTTCTTCATTTCTTAGTCTAACTTGGATAATTAGGCTCTGCCCTTACTCGATCTTATTGTGACGTCAAACGTGTTGTTAAATTGATGGATCTATTCTTGATCATAAAAGTGTTCTTAGCCAAACACAATTGGAGTTATTGGATTTTGTGAACATATCGAATTAGGATTTCATTACATGCATGAATTTCTATTAATAAATGAGAGTTTAGTTGTTAGGGATTTTCATTGCGTAGATAGTTATTACACGCAGCGTAATAACGTTATATACATAATTCGAGTTGTAGAACGGTTCTTAATGCATTAATATCAATTGATGCATTCATTAATGATTCCCCGAATAAATTTTCTTTACCTAATGCTTTATTTACTTTGATTATTTTCTTGAGTCTAAGTGTACTTTTAGTGTCTTTTAATATTTTATTGAGTCTTGTCAGGTTTGGAGACGTTCTGGAGTAAAGGAAGAGTTTTGGAGTATTTTCGATGAATGGAGATGCAAGACCGCGCATAAACATCAAACGTTTTGCCCCCTTTGGAAGACTTTCCACCGTTGGATCTTGCTTATATTTTAACATATGTATAGGAGGACGTTAGAATTCATTTCAACGTGGTTTTAAGGAAATCTAACAGTGTAATCTAAAGTTATTTCCAAATTACTAAAGACCGGTCAATCTGCCTCACATATGAGTACCGACGAAGATAGCTTGGAATAAGTACCAATCGGTACAGATTCAGTACCGATTGGTTGAAAGCTGAGAAAAAGCAATTTTGGAAGCCCAAAAAACAGAAATGACGAGAACCTTTTTTTTTTTATAGAAACCTTAGACTTGACTTTTAGACCTAATTCTAGCCTTTCTACTCACTTCTATAGTTTGTAACACTTGTTGGAAGATTTTGGGAGAGGATATCTATTGCTCTTCACTTTGAGAATCTATCTAAACCCTATTCTATTACAATTTTCAATTCAATTATGTTTTCTTCATTGTTGATTTGTTTTTTGCTATGGTTTTGATTGAGTAGTCTTCCAATTGAGTTTAGGGATTTCATGATTGATTGATTTTTAGGTTGTTAGACTTGGATTGATTCTTTTGGTTCTTCATCTATGGTTTTTCTTATTGCTTAATCTAGATTGATCACCTAGATTGATCACCTAGATTATGATCTTATGATTAATTCATCAGGATATCAAAAGTGTTGTTGAATTGCTTATAAGAACATAATTGAGCAAAGTGTCCTTAGCTAACATCAATTGATGTTATTTCACTTTGTGAACATATCAAATTAGGATCTCACTACATGTATGGATATATATAACAAACGACGGTTTAACTGGTAGAAGTTTCATTGTATGGATAGTTATTACACATGATAACATGTAATTTTATATTTGTAATTATTGTTCTAGAACGGTTTTAATGCAATCTTGTTTAATTAACTCTCTATTTTCATGATTCCCTTTCTCAATGTCTATTACCTATTGATTTACAACCGTTTGTCTTCTTTTATTTCATTTTAATAACTGAGTTTTAGGATAACTAAATTGCATTTGAGCTTAATTTAAATCATCATATTTCATTGTGTACTCTATTGGATCTTGTGTATTTGATCCGGATTACACTATTGCAATTATCACTATGTACTTGTAGGGTTATTGTAAGGTAAAATGATTTGGTTAACAATTATTGATGACAGTATTAGCACACGGTAGAAGACTGCTTTATATTGACCAGTATGCAGTTTCTAAACACTTGTATTTTTCTTCTTTTTGCCTTTTTAATTTTCTTTTAAAATGTTTATTTGAATAATTTTTTATAGTACTCCTTTCTTCTGATATATTTTTTCATCGGGGTGGTGAAGTTTAAGTCCGCGGGAGGATGGCTCCGTGTGACTAACATTTCTTCTTTTTGATGATTTTTATTTTTCTTTGAGTCACTTTGCAATTTTTTTGAGTAAAAACTAGAGAACTATCAGCTTTTCTAAGAACATACTAATTTGGGACAATTTTCTCACGGTTGTAGAGGCTCATATGTAAAATAAGCCACTACATAAGCACTGAATTCCAATGGCAGCAACGATGATGTAGAACTTTGGCCCTGAGTTGTGGAACCTTGAGCATCAACTCTCTGAGTAATAGAGTCTTGTCCCTCCCCATGAGGACATCCATGCTAGCATCACCAGAACCGAGGAGAGAGTCATTTTAATCCCACACCTAAGGAGAAGACCAAGAACAAGAGGAGTATCCAAGAGTGTAAGAGAAGAATTCAACAAGTCAGTGGAGAGCTTGATCACCCTAATGGAGCAGGAAGAACTCAAAGGAACATTACTCACTAAGGAGATTCCTCAAACGACTCCAAATGAATCCAACAAGCATCTCAAGCGTGGAAAGCACTCAAGAGGATAAGAATTTACAACAAGTTTCATTCATACAACTCAAGTCTTCTTTAATAGAATCCTTGTCATCATGAGTTCTTTCCATGACATCAAAAATCCTCATTTTTCATCATTGCCAAGAATGCAATGTGAGTATTTGAATTACTTTAGACTCACAAGTGTTTTATGTTGTTTTGAAGGTTTTTTCTTTTTATTTGAGTCTTAGAAGTTCTAGCTTTTTATAACCTAAAGTCTAGAGTGTGCACTGTTTTTAATTCTTTCCTTTTGTGTAATTTTTTGCCAAGAGAAGCCACCTGCTGTCTAGTTATTTATAAAGCTCCTTCTCAGCTTTTATTTTTAACCTACATCAATAAAGCAACCGAACTTTCTTCTAGCAAGAAAACCCAGGCAGCTTTTTCCTTCTTTGCGTGTGAATCGCTTAGAGTTGAAGCTCAGAATTATCAAGGCTCTTACACAAGATTTGTGGCATCTCTCAATCCATCATTTTCTTCATTTATCACCTCATTATTTTGCTTATCAGAGAGCGTGTTACCACCATTTGAAAGCTCCATCTCATTCCACTTCGATCATCACTTGTCAAGTAGAGAGTGTATTACCACCAGCAGCTCGGCCCCATCACTAGCCCTTGCTCACTCACGGGTCCGTGCCTCGACCATCTGGTATCAAAGCTGAAAAGCTCCAAACAGGTTATCTAAAACCTAGCTTGCTAGAATAATTATGAAATTTTTGTTATTCATTGCTTTATTTAGTTGTTTCAGTTATTATAAATCGAAAAAGTAAAAAAAAAGCCTTGATGCCGCTTTCTCTGTTTCGTGCTGTTTGTTGTGTTTGCATCTGTTTCGTTTGCTTTCAGTCTTGTGTTTCATATCATTTCGTGTCTGCATAAGTTTTTGGTCATTCGTATCAAAAATCTTTTGAAAACAATTAGGGTTTCATCACAGCCTCATCATTTTATTAGAGTTTTGTTGTTCCTCTGTATTAATTACGTCTTTTCATGTCATATTGTGTTCGTTTTCATCATCTATTCATCTCTGCATATTGTTGGTTGTCTCATCACATAAAAGAGAACAAAATATATTGGGTTTTGTCTCAGCTGCATTTTGTTCTTATGTTGCTTTTGTGTCAAGTTGTGTCTTTTGTCTTGTGATTTGTTTATGTTGCTTTGTTACTTGCTTCAATTTGTGTTTCATCATCTAGAACTCATTATCGAACCTGCATCTCTGCTGTTTCATTTAAATTTCAATATATATATATATATATATATATATATATATATATATATATATATATCATATTAGGTTTTGCTCTCTGTTTTTGCATTTTAGCATTATCAAACATTGCTATTGTTGTTTCTTTTCTTCATTGAGCATTTGTGTCTGCTGCATCAGCTTCTTATCCTTGCATCATATTTTGTTTGTTTCATTCAACATAAGTAAAATAAAGAGACAAAATTAGCTAATTTGTGTTTTTGTAAGTTTGTTTTCAAATTAATTTTTGCATTTGATCTATTTGTTATTGTACTAAAATTTATATGCAAACATGGGAAAAGAAGCACCTGTTGGCATGAACCAGCTCTTGGAAGCCATCAGATCAGTTAGTGATCATCTCACATGGCTAGAGAGATGGCCACAACAAGTTAGGAGAACAGTGGGAAAACAACAACAGAACAAAGCCTCAACAAGAAGAGGAAACAGATGAAGACATGTCTAGTCTTGAGGATGACCCATTACCAGCCCATAATTCCGACATAGAAGACCCATGATAGGCCAAGACAGGGAAGCAAGGACTTGAAACTTACTGCACCAACTTTTGTTGGGGGAGTAAATCTTGAAGTATACCTAGACTGGGAGAAGAGAATGGAGAACATTTTCGAGTACTATAGTGATTCAGATCCAAGAAAGGTGTCTCTTGCGGCTGATCAGTTCACAGAAAATGCTTTAGCATGGTGACATAGAGAAGTTTAAGAGAGGAGGAGGCATAGACATGAACATATTAGTATTTGGTTGGACATGAGGTATCAACTGAAGAAGAGATACGTCCCATCTAACTACCACATAGATTTGCAAAGGAGGTTTAGAGGATTCTTTTGAGGAATTTAAGATTCTTAAGAACAAACTAGAGCTTGAAAACTCTGAGGAGACTCTAATGGCTTAGTTGCTAGACAGTTTGCATGACAAAGTGGCTAGGAAAGTGGAGAAGCAAGTGTACTGTGACTTAGAGGAGTTGTTGCACTTAGCAATACAAATAGAGCAACATATCAAGAGGAATACCGCTCAAACACTTACGAGCAAACCTGCTTGGACTCCCCAACCCTAGAGAAACCTAGAAAAATGAAAGTTTATAGAAACCGACTCTAATTTCAAGAAGAGTGTTCCGGAAACCTCAAAACCGAACAAACTAGAGCAAGCTAAGACTCAAAATCAAATTCAAATATCTCGTGAAATTACATGTTTTAAATGTCAAGGGAAGGGTCACTATGCAAGAGAGTGCCCAAAATCATCGCATCTTGGTACTTCAAGAAAATGGAGAGTACGAGTCCGAGGAAGAAACCGATTAGGAGCAAGTGGAGTCCGAAGACGATGTGGTTGATTATCCGGATGTTGGACATCTTCTAGTCACAAGGCAAGCTCTTAGCTTATTCTTTGACCCCGAGACTGTGCAAAGAGAAAACACATTCCACTCTTAGTGCACCATACACTCCAAGGTATGTAGGCTTATCATTGATGGAGGTTGTTGTACTAATGTTGTAAGCAAGTATTTGGTGGATTAGCTAGGTCTCAAGAAGACAAAGCATCCATGACCATACTATATAAAGTGGTTAAATGAGGAAACTGAGCTCAAGATATCTAACCAATTCATCATAGCATTCAACATTGGAAATTATGCAGATCAGGTCATATGCAATGAAGTCCCACATCAAGCTGCCCATCTGCTAGGCCGTGGTAATTTGACAAGGATACCAAATATAGTGGAAGCACCAACTACTATAGTTTTAACCACAACAACCGCAAGCATAGTCTAGCACCACTTATCCCACAAGGAGTCCATGAGATAACAAAAAGCAATGGACAAAGGAACCAAGGTAAGTAGGACTACCATTTTTATATCACCTCATTCCATTTTAAAATCCCTTGAATCAAAAGAGCATGTGCTACTAATGATCTTTAAAGAGGGGTTGTTTTTAGGTCAAGAGCATAAGGACACACCTAATAAGATACTCAAGCTTTTAGAGAAGTTCTAAGTAGTATTTTTAGAGGAGATACCACCATTTTTAGGGGCACAAAGCATAAAATAGATTTAGTTCCTTGATAGCCCTTACCCAATAGACCAGCCTATAGGGTGAACCCGGAAGAAGCTAAGGAGTTAGAGCTTGAAGCTAAGGAGTTAGAGCTTGAAGCTAAGGATCTTATGTCTAAAGGTTACATTAGGTAGAGCCTAATCCCTAGTGCAGTTCCAATGTTATTAGTCCCTAAGAAATACAGAACATGGAGGATGTGTGTGGACTGCGAAGCAATAAACAATATTACTATTAAATATAGGCATCCCATCCCTAGGATAGACGAAATATTACTTGAGCTTAAAGGTGCCATCATCTTTTCTAACATAGATTTGAAGAGTGGTTACCATCAGGTTAGAATGAAAGAGGGAAATGAGTGGAAGACCACTTCCAAGACCAAGATGGTTTATATGAATGTCTTGTTATAAAAATTGGGTGTGAAGCACATTCATGAGGCTAATGAACCATGTCTTAAAGTCATACGTCTACAAGTTCGTAGTTGTGTATTTTGATGATATACTAATCTATAGTACATTTTTTGCAGATCAAATAGATCATCTAGAATAGGTTCTAGAGATGTTTCGGCTGGAAGGTTTATATGCAAACCATAAAGTGTACTTTTTGCACTGATTAGTTGGTCTTTTTAGGCTCTATTGTTAGTTAACAGGGTCTAAAGGTCGATGAGGAGAAGATAAAGATGATACAAGAATGGCCAACTCCCTCTACGATCAGCCAAGTTAGAAGCTTCCACGGACTAGAAAGTTTCTATAAGATATTTTCAAGCATTTTAGTACCATAGCAGCACCAATGACCGCGGTGATCAAGAATAATAGTGCTTTCACTTGGGGGCAAGCTGAAGAGAATGCTTTCGGCAAGCTCAAAGACACTATTACCAATGCACCAATTTTGGTACTTCCTAATTTTGACAAAATCTTTGAGATTGAATATGATGCCTCAGGTACAGGCATTGGAACTGGATTAACTCAGGAGGGAAGCCAGTAGCATATTTTAGTGAGAAATTAGGTGGAGCTTCATTGAACTATCCAACATACGACATGGAACTATATGAATTGGTAAAAAGACTAGAAACTTGGTAGCATTACTTTTTATCCAAAGAGTTTGTTATTCATACAGATCACGAGACGTTAAAACACCTAAAAGGACAGAAAATGCTTAAGAAAAGGCAAGCTAAGTGGCTGGAGTTCATAGAGACGTTTCCATACGTGATCAAGTACAAAAAAGCTAAAGAGAACATTGTGGCAGATGCGTTGTCAAGGAGGTACACTCTCAATACAACACTGGAAGCCAAGATCATAGGGTTTGAGCATATCAGAAAGATATATAAAGATGATCCAGACTTTCAAGGCATCTACAAGGAGACTACCAAAGCTGATTTTTGTTCTCTTCCAACAAGACGGGTTTTTCTTCAAAGATAAGTGGATTTGCATTCCACATCGATCCATGTGTGAGTTACTAATCAGGGAGGCTCATGGGGAAGGCCTAATGGGGCATTTTGAACGAGATTATACTATGATGGATCACTTCTTCTTTCTTAAATTGAAGAAAGACGTTGAAGGATTCTCCTCTAAATGCATTACATGCTTGAGAGAAAAATCCATGTTACATCCACACGGCTTGTACTTACCTTTACCTATATCTAATTTGCCTTGGGTGGATATATCTATGAACATTGTCTTAGGACTACCAAAGATAAAACACAAGGATTCTATTTTTATAGTTGTAGACATGTTTTCTAAGATGACACAATTCATACCTTGCAACAAAACCAATGACGCGACTCAAATTGCTGATATATTCTTCAAGATGTAGTTTGTTTACATGGAACTAAGCTTATTTTTTCAACGACTTGTCATCCCTAGACCAATGTGCAAATAGATTTAGTAAATTGTATCCTCTTAACATTACTGAGGGCCACAGTGGGTAAGAACATGCGTATAATTATGGTAAACATTTGGATACCAAGTACACACCATTCGACTAACACTATATATTTCTCCTTTGCCCCAAGTTGTTTACTCGAGTGCTGAAAGGGAAACAAAATTTGAATTTGTGAAGAAACTGCACCAAAAGGTCAAGGAAAACTTGGAGAAGAAGTACGAGAAGCTTAGGAGTATACTGACAAGGGACACTAGAAGGTCACGTTTCAACCAGGAGATTAGATTTGGCTTCACATGCGAAAAACAAGATTTCCCAACCAGAGGAAATCAAAGCTTTCACCAAGAAGAAACAGTCCATTTTTAGTATTGGAGATGATCAAAGATAATGCATAAAACTGGAGTAGCCAGGTGAGTTTAACATCTATTAGATTTTTAATGTTACTGATTTAGCTCTTTTCCATGCAGATGAACCAGCTTGTATCTGAGGACATCAAAGCTAGCATCCCCGGAACAGAGGAGAGTGTCATCTCAATCCCACATCTGAAGAGAATTCCAAGAACAAGAGGAGGATCCAAGAATGTAAGAAAATACTACAACAAGTCAGTGGAGAGCTTGATCACCCTATTGGAGTATGAAGAGCTCAAAGGAACACTTCTCACTAAGGAGATTACTCAAGGTACTCCTATGGATCCAACAAGCAACTCAAGCATGGAAAGCACCCCAGAGGAAAATGATTTACAACAACCTTCATTCAAACAACTCAAGTATTCTTCAATAGCATTCTTGCCGATTTTACAAGAACCTCACGAATCCTCATTTTTCATCATCACCAATAATGCAATGTGAGTATTTGAATTACTTTAGACTCACAAGTGTTTTATGTTGTTTTGCATGATTTTTCTTTTTATTTGAGTCTTACATGTGTTACTGTGTGTGGTTACTATTGTGTGTGAATCACAACATGTGGTGTAGTGTGCAGGGCATGTAGAGTAGTTCATATAACAATTGCATGTTAAAATTAATGCATGATACATTGAATAGTTGATTCTTGTGTCAATCCCTTATTAAATGCTTTAGTTGTCGAATGAGAATGGTTAGATCCTGTTACCAGGAAGGACCGTCTTAATAAGTGTAAACTCACCTTCTTACTTTCTTTTCCCCAGTTATTAGGACGTGAGACCTATGGCTCGACCTGATTACTTTCAAGGGTTGTTTTCAAGAGTTATTTTTAAGGATTGCATTTTAAAGAATCTTATGGTACTTTGTATTGTAAACATTATCGTATTATGTTGTTTTAATAAATATTTTATTAGAAAAGATTCACTTGACAATGAATGGTACACATAAATACGCTACCGGGCAGCCTAGGGTCGGGCCCGGGAGGCTCAGAGCTAGGTTAACCAAACTGGTTTTGGCCTGGGAGGCTCGGTTTTTAAATTTAATTTTTAAAATGGTTTTCAAAGATTTGAAAAATGATTTCCACATCTCATGTGTCAGGTCTTCGTCTAGCAAATCCTTTGATTGATATTAGGCCATAACTAAGCGGATTTGAGTGTGGATGATAAAGTATAGGATCTAGCAATCCTGGAGACTCCACGATGTTGTTTAGGCCAATTGGGGGAGAGCATGGTGTGGATTAAGCTTAGATAAGGCCTAAAAAAGGATTGCAAGAACCAAGTGGGAAATTTTATCGTTACTTGACCATACAACCAAAATTAATGGCTTCAGTAACATATAAATTGGTCCAAGCATGGATCTCCATAAGTGGGGGGAGAACTATAACACCCTCAACTGTGGTAAATCAGACTAGGCTACTAGGTACTGAATAGAAAAGATCATGGTAGGCCTATTGGGAAAAGTCACCAAGTGAAGAATCATTTATGAGGAAGGGTAGCTCTTCTGTAATAGGAGCATATTTTGCATTCAAGGCATAGCTCTTCTGTAATAGGAGCATAAGGGTTGCTTACTAAACAGAGAAAAGAAAAGGAGAAGAGCTCTAAAGAGGGAAGAGGAGAGGAGAAAAAAGAAGAAACAAAGGCTCCAAGAAGATTCTCGATCATCACCGCCTCTCAAGCATCAAGAAACATGCGACCTTGGATCATCCGCTATTCTCTTTTCAACTCTCTGTGTTTAGGATAGGTTATTGAGTCAAGAAAAATAGTTCTTTACACCAAGTAAATATGCGAGGAGCATGAGATTTTCTTATGCAATTCATGCAGGGATCGCACAAGTACTTGTACGACGTTTATTGTTTTATTTCATTGTATATTAGTTTTAGAACATCTCATATCGAGTAGATCCATGTTTACCCGGTGAGTTCATCGATCAGATGATCCCATTATGTCAATACGCATGGCTATCAGACACAAGGAGATCTATTCATTTTTTCTTTGATTTCTTCAATCAAAACTCTTAATAGTGATAAAAAAAATTTAACTGCTCGAGTGAAAATGTTTGTAGAAAATCAATAATCGTTTTTTCTCTACGCGAATCAGGTGGAGAAGAGTGCTCTCAAGTATCTCCCAATCCACTCATTCAATTTCAAATGTTTTTCGACCAGATTTCTTAAAATTATTTCAAAACATGGTCTGCAAGTTTGGGTCATGAAATTTTGCATAAAAAATAGGAGATGTTAAGTTTGTGGTGGTGATTGGACGGTCGTCGTGGCTTGTTCCGGTCATTTCTCATTTGACTCGATCTATTCCTGATCTAAATCGATTACAGCTCCTTATTTTTGATATTAAGATTATGATTGCAAATAGATCAAGGTATTTGCATTTTACCCAATGGAACTTGTTCCATATACACTAGAATCATAGTGTCGTGAACCAAAAGAAATTATACTAATTTAAAACTGAATCTAACTTGACCACAACTCTTAATATGATAAAGAAGGATAGATCTAGGTTTGGTTCACGAGCCACCACTTGTTTCGGGTTGAATCTGGCTAGGTATGCATTGGATTGGGTCAAAGAATCGCATGTTAGGTTTCATAATATGTGTTGCATATTGTGTGTTGCTTGTTGTGTGTTATGGTTTGACCTTCGAGTCAAATCTGGACGTCCTAGAGATGGGTAAAATGAGTTAGCCTTCAGGCACATGTGATGTTAAAAATCGGATGTTAAGGGAACGATGCTGCATCCAGGTCACTACAAATATGCTAAACTTTCTGGGAACGAATAGATATTTATATTAATGTATGATGCATTAAATATGTTAATCTTGTGTCAATTCCTTCTTAAACAAGTTTGTTGCCAAATGAGAATGGTTCGATCCTGCCGCAAGGAAAGACCGTCTTACTGAGTGTAAACTCACCCTCTTACTTTCTTTTTCGCAATCCTTTGGACGTGAGACCTATGGCTCGACATGATGGCTTTCAAGGGTTGTTTTCAAAAATTATTTTCAAGGATTACTTTTAAAGAATCTTATTGTACTATGTCTTGTAAGCGTTATCGTATTATGTTGTTTTACTATAGAATTTATTCGAAAATTTCACTTGGCAATGAATGATACACGTAAAATACCCTAACGGGCAGCCTAGGCCCAAGTTAGGATCTACCATCCAACTGATATTTCTTATTTGCTATGAAGTTTCAAACCGATTTATCCAGTCTTGGATCGATCGATATAAACCCAAGCCAACCTACACAGAAAAAGGAAATTTGCTCCTTGACGTGATTTTAACCTATATATAACAGTTTTTAGCCATTTTTATGTTATGCTTTCTTTTCTATTCAGATTTTTTTACTTTTGCAATTTCTAAACTTTCGGGAGACGAATCTCTGACTCTAGATGGATTTCTATTCTATTCATCATGAATTTCTCTTCTTCTTATTGTTGTTTATCTGGTGCCATATCTAAGTATTTATATAGTTAGGTTTAGGATTTCAAGAAAATTTATAAATCATTGAGTTAGACATAGATAGGGACTTATCTTATTATATTTTCACATATCATTGTTCTCAATGCTTAACCTAATTTCATCACTTAGTCTCTGATTTATGGCTTAATCTATTCATCAAAAGTGTGTTTAGATTGCTTGATAGAGCATAAGTGAGCGAATTATCCTTAGCCAACGAAGTTTGATGCCAAGGCAATATGTGAACAAATTAAACCTACTCATTAATGCTTATTTAGAATTCAAAGATAAACGACAATTTAGAATCTTAGGTTCTTATATAAAGTGATTTATACCATGAAAATGGATTGGTCATATAATTATGTTTGAGTTCACGATTGTGCTTATCTGTTCCTTGAATTAATTTTTGTTTCATAATCTTTGAATTCCTACGAATACCCTTGACCTAATGCTTTTAACTCATAAGTTATATCATTTAGTTATATTTTTGTTTACATAATTACAACTAAAACTACAAAATCCATACATTTGTTCTTAGCTTAGTTACATTCTATAAGAGTCATAGTGTGATGGGCGGTCCTTGTGGATTCAATCTTTATATTGCTACAAAATTTGTAGAGCACTTGGAGTAGTTTATATATGCTTAAAACTCAGTGTATCAAGTTTTTGGCATCGTTATTAGGAACCAATTGCGTTACCTTCGAATCTAAGACTGAAGTTTAGTCTACATTTACTGAATAAGTTCTATTTTGCTTGCTTGTGTGTTTCAGGTGCATAAAGAGAAGAAGTGAAGGCTCTAAAAACCTCTTGCAACTCACTAATCAAGAGCTAGCAAGAACATAATGTACTAACAACAAAGCTAAGAAAGCGAAGTCGAAGCTAATCAACATGGGTGATAATTTTGACAACCGGCACTTGCTGATGCTCATGTCACTACCTGGCGGATCATTGAGGACTTGGGCTAAATGCAGAGCTGCCTTCTTAGATCACTTCTACACTAAGTCCAAAACAACTTCTCAGGGAAACAAGATCACTACTTTTGGGCAGCATTCAGGGGAGTCCGTTTGTGAGGCTTGGGAGAGATTCAAAAATTACCTCATAGAGTAACCACATCATGGGTATTCCGATGAGAAGATTCTCAGCATGTTTTATGATGGATTCTATTGGGACAATAAGAATGCTCTCAATGATGAAAACAATGGTAACTTTATGACTAAGAGCATAGCAAGAGCATACCAATTGATAGAGAACTTGTCTGCAAGTTCCAAAAATTGATGCACAGAATATGATATGTCTAAGAGTGTTACCAATGTGAATTATGAGAAGATTGATGAGCTGAATGCGAAGGTGATTCTATTGATGAAGGCAAATCAAAGAGGTGTTCAACTTTGTGAAGATGGTTTAGATGCACTTTACTGTCAAGAGATTGTTGAGGATGAGAAAGCTGATTTTTGAGAAGTGAATTATGTGAATGGATAAGGGTTCGTGCAAAACAGTGGATTGAACCAGACTTACAGAAATCATCCAAACTTGTCCTACAAGACAGACGAGCGTGCAAAAGCAGGGATTTCAGAAGAGTTTTCCTCAAGACTTTCAGGGGAAACAGTGTGTGCAAAATACGGGCGTGCAAAATCAGGGTCAGAACAGATTTCAAGGTGGATTCTAGTAGAAACAGTCATTTAACAATTTGCAGACTACAACCTCAACTTCTTTCCAAGCTCCTGCAAACTCATCAAATGATCCTCAAGATGAACTCAAGGTACTTATGCAGTAACTCCTCCAACAAAAAAATTATGCTAATTAGATCAATGTGAAGGTGGACAACATATACAACAATCTCAATGCCAAGTATGAAGCAGTCTCTACTCACATGAAACTGATAGAGACTCAGGTTGCTTAGGATGCTGATGCAACAAAGAGACAGTAGGGAGTCCTTCCATCGAAGGGTTAGCAGAACCCTAGGAAAGAGTTTGTTAATGGCATCACACTAAGCAGTGGGAAAGTGTTGGAACCTGTAGCACAAAAAGACAACAATGCTGATGTAGTCATCTATCTCAAAGAAAAGATGAATCACTGAATGAGAGAGATAAAGATCCCGCAGAGAAGTCAGATCCGCCACTGCCCACGAGTGTGTAAGCTCTAAGGATCCCATATCCTACTCGTCCTAAAAAATCACAGAAGGACTTGAAAGAGGCAAAGTGTAAAGAGATGTTGGATGATATTATAGTGAACCTACCTCTTGTTGATGTAATCCAAAGGATCCTTGCTCTGAAAAGATACATGAAAAGCTTGGTGACAAGTAAAGTGTCAGGTGAAGAGGATTTTGTGAAAGTGCTTTTCTTCAAAACAAGAAATTCAAAAAGCTTGGAGATCCTGGGAGTTTTCTTTTGTATGTGCATATTAGAACGATGAATTTTGCTTACTCTTTGTGTGATTTAGTTATAACATCAACTTAATGTTGTATTTTGTTGCTAAGCGACTTGGAGTCACAAAATTTAAGCCAACCAAGATCTCCTTTGTGTTTGCTGATCATTCAATGAAGTTTCCAGTTGGAATTCTAGACAATCTACATGTGAGAATTGGCAATAGGCTTGTGCGAGTAGATTTTGTGGTTCTAGAGCTAGAAGAGAAGCCAAAGGATCCTCTCATTTTGGGAAGACCTTTCTTATGCATTATAGGAGTGATGATAGATGTCCGGCATGGGCGAATTGATCTCCACCTAGCAGATATTATCATGAATTTTGAGATGGACAAATAGGTGAACAAACCAAAGTTGGATGGGCAGATATTCTCGGTCGATGATTCTCTAGAAGTCTCTGACGAATTGGTTAAAGAGATCTTAATGGATGAACAATTAGAGATTGCCTTGACGAAACCTCATAGTGGATATGGTTTTCTAAGTTAGGATACAACTGGGTATGCTGAAATGCTGCATTTAAGCCAAGTAATGAGAAAGATGGTTGTTTACATAATTTTAGATGAAGCAATAGAGGATCCTCCAGCAGCAAGCTTCCCTATGCTCTCCTGCGCCTCCAGCAGCAACCCATAGGTTGAGCTCAAAACATTCCATGCTTGGCTAAGGTACTCGTTTCTTGGTCCTGACTATACATATCATATGATCATCAATGCTGTGTTGAACAATTGCTGAGACTGCTTTACTTTTCTATGAACTTAGAAACTATTGTAGGGCCTTAGGCTATTCACTTGATGATATCACATGAATTTCACCTGATCTTTGTATACATAAGATACATTTGGAGGATAATTCAATGATTTCTATAGAAAATCATAGGCGGTTAAACCCAAATCTAAAGGATGTTAAAGAGATAATGAAACTTCTACAAGTGGGCATTATATATGTTATCATTGATAGTACTTAGGTGAGCCCAATCCATGTTGTTCCAAAGAAATGTGGTGTAACAGTTGTTCAAAATGATAAGAATGAGTTGATTCTAACCAGAAATGTTACAGGGCATAAGATGTGCATTGATTGTAGAAAATTGAATGCTGCTACTCGCAAATACCACTTCCCTTTGCCTTTTATTGATAAACTGCTTGAGGGCTCACTATCTTTAGGATGGTTTTCTAGATGGTTATTCTGGTTGCTTTCGGATTTCCTTTCATCCAGACGACCAGGAGAATACCACTTTCACATGTCTTTATGCCATATTTCTTTAACTCATAATACCATATGGTTTGTGCAATGCCCCAGCGACATTTCAGCCTTGCTTGATGTTGATTTTCACTGACCTAATTGAGAACATAATGGAGATTTTCATGGATGATTTTTCTGTTTATGGATCCTCTTTCTCTATTTGTCTTTCTAATTTGTGCAGGGTGTTACAATGCTGGGAGGAGAAACTTCTTGTGCTGAACTGGCGAAAGTGTCACTTCATGGTCAGAGAGGGGATTGTTCTAGGACACAAGATTTCAGAGCATGATATTGAAGTGGACAAGGAAAAGATTGAGGTAATGGCAACTTTACAACCACCTAATTTGGTCAAAGGGGTTAGAAGCTTTCTGGGACATGTTGGTTTCTACAACAGGTTTATTAAGGACTTCTCCAAAATTGCTAGACCTTTGCTCATGTCAAAGGAAAGTGAACATTAACAAGAGAAACAAAATGCCTCAGAATTTCAACTTAGAGGTTAAAGTGTTTGATGTATGGGGTATTGACTTCATGGGTCCTTTTCCATCATCTTATTGGAATGCGTACATCGTTGTGGTAGTAGATTATGTGGTTAAGTGGGTTAAAGCACTGGCTTCTCCAACTAATGATGCAAACATTGTCTTGAAAATGTTCAAGTATGTGATATTTCTAAGGTTTGGTGTACCCAGAGTTGTGATCACTGATGGTGGGTCTCATTTCATCAACAAGTTTTTTGAGGGTCTGTTGAAAAAATATGGAGTTAGCACCAATAACACGCCAAACAATGGTCTTTGTATTCCTGAAATCTCACATATGATTGCAACCACAATGTAGAAGTGAATTGATTAAAGTAGCCGTAATTTTGGAGTCCCCTGGGCTGTTTTAAATAATAATTGTTACAATGGGTTGTTGCGTGTTCAGATGCTTACTACAAAACATTTCTATGGTCGGACCTTGCATAAGATGGGTATCGTTGAAGATGTGCAAGAGATGTTGGCCAATATGGGTTTTGATACATTTTTAACCCCCACATATTATCTCTATCCGACATTAGTTTGACAATTTCTTGCTTCCGCTCAGCTTAAGTTTAAAGATGATGACTTTCCTATAACAAGCGATGAGAAACTTTCTTATTTCTATAGTGGTATCCTCTATGAAAGCTCTATTCGGGATTTATGTGGCCTCTATAGCTTTAAAAAGCACAAGGTAGAGTTGCATTTTTCCTCCTTACGAGGAATTCCCGTAGTTTTTTAGGTTCTGGAGTGTGATTGGTTCAGGGCCATGTAACTCGCGTGAGAACAAGCGGACTTTGATTTGGAACCATGTGATTATAATTATGGCTAAGATCATTAGGCACACTCTTTTTGCTAAGGAAGAGATGAGTTATTTAAGGTTTGATGAGTTGATGATGATATATTTCAGGGTTCCCACATTTTTTCGTGACCTTTACACCGAGTCAACTCCACCTATACTTGACACCAATTTTGGGTTGATTTTTGCTTCAGTTCTGGTCAAGAAGAAGTTTCTTTGTCTGAATACGACCAAAAATGGGGGCTGTTAGGAGTCTTTTGACTCCAATTTTTGGGTTTCATATGATTGACCTCACTACGATGCCATGCATAGACAAGCTCTACCTTCTTGATGAGGAATACCAAAAAAATTGTCTCATCCTCAAGCCAGGTTACAAATGCAGGTTATATAACTGTGATGGCAACAATAGCTACTTCAAGCTACCACTTTCTGCTGTCACTACTTTCTCATCTATTGAAAATCTGTAATTTCTACCTACACCTGAGCACTTGTGTGTCATTCGCTCCATGAAAGCTGCAATTAGGCGGAAGGGTAGCTCTTCTCGAGCGAATATTGCCCAACCTCATCTGGAGGATACTAGCATGCCAGATCATTTTACGCCTCTGCCTCAGATGACATTTCCAGAACATGATATGTTCTAGGTGTGGATGGTGGACTCTCAGAGGAAGAACAACTCAATGATGTAGCAGATTTGGGTGCGCTTACAAAGCTTCAGTGTCCTCGACCCCCATCTTGTTTAAGGTATCGTAAGCCTTCTGAGACAACTGATATTGCTGCTGCATTCAATCCCGACGTTGCTTGATGCAAGACTGCAGATGATGATGACACTGATGATCATACACGACTACATAGGCGTAGGAGAACACTAGGAAAGAGCCATAGTACTATCTTTTTCTCATTGTATTATTTCACTTTGTTTTTATTTTCCTTTCATTTTAATTTTGCGTTTGTCGTATCCTTCTTAAGATCTATTTTTACATCGAGACGGATTAAAGTAAGTCTTGTCGAGGGTACTTCATGGGACTAACGCAATTTCTTTTGGTTGTTTTGTTTCTCTTGAGTCATTTTGATGTTTCTTGGGTCATTCTAAATTGTTTTATTAAGTCAAAACTTTGTTGAAACTATGAACTTTTCTTGTAATTAACAACTTTGCTTTGACACTTGAAAGACCACTACAACAGATAATTGCAGATCTTACTAAATAGAACACTATAAATGGATCAATCAAACAAAGAAAGTTCATGTTCATGGGGTGTTTGAAAGATCTTGCGTTGACTCTGCACAAAATAAATTTAACTTCTCATCTTGGGGAATCATATACATCGAACTGGATTCCTCTTCCAGCATCGTAAAGATTAGTTTGTCGTGATTCTCTCTGTGATCTCCCTCTAAATTCAAGTATGGTAACCTGAGTCCTTGAAAAAAACTAGGAAGGTCAACCCGATTTATGGAAGCGTCTCCTCACAAGGAACACGAAACTGTGTGACCACTCATGAAAGTGTCTCCTCAAAAGGAACATGAAAGTGAGTGGCACTGTTCTTGGAACTATATATATTAAAAGAAGGTTAAGGGAAAAGAAAATTAGAGATATTGCGCAGGGACTTTCTGTGTGATCAAAACGCCTAGAAAATAAAGAATATGTAGGTTCTTTGAATGATACTCGCTTGATGAGACTACACGTTTACATGGGTAAACAATGGAGATTTTGGATTTTCCTAAGGGTTTAAGCCATATCTAGGAGATTTGCTAAGATTGTGGTTATTATACTAATATACTATCTAATTTTGTCTTTGTGGTGTGTTTTCAAAGGTGTTGTTCTATGAGGCGTTCTGAAGTTTGGCGAGTGTCTGTTTGCAAACCTCGACTCTATTCTTTGTAGTTTGCTTGAGGATAAGCAAGAGAATAAGTCTGGGGGAGTTGATATATTGTGATTTTTATGTTGTCTAACAATATATTTCATAGGGTTTTTAGAATATTTTCTATGTTTTAGAGTCTTTTCAGGTTGGATCATATCTAAATGGAGTTTAACGCTAATAAGAGCATGGAACGGGAGCAGAAGAACAAAATTGGTGAGTACAGATACATCAATCTACATTAAGATCGATCGATTCCAAATCACCAAGGTAGTTGTCACATCTCATATCGACCAAAGCAATCACAGATCAATCGTTCATCTCGGATCGATTGATCCACCATTCGACCGATCACTCATTTGCCGTGAAGTTTCAAATCGATTGATTCATTTTTGTATTGATCGATCCAACCCAAACCGACCTACACAAAGAAAAGAAATTTGCTCCATGACGCGATTTTAACCTATATATACTAGTTTTAGCCATTGTTTAGGCTACGCTTTCTTTTCTATGCAGATTTTAAGTTTTTGCAATTTGTAAGCTTTGGAGAGCCGAATCTCTGACTCTACATCTCTTGGGAAAATTTTCGAACCCTTTTGGATTTCTATTATATTAATCATGAGTTTCTCTTCATCTCCTTATTGTTTATATGCTGCTATGTCTGAGTAGTTCTATAGTTAAGTTTAGGATTTCAAAGGAATTCATAAATCATTGAATTATACATATATAAGGAATTATCTTATTATATCATCATCTATTGTTTTTCTCAATCTTAGGCTAAATTGATCACTTAGTCTTTGATTTAAGGCTTAATATATTCATCAAAAGTCTTATAGGTAGCTTGATAGAACATAAGTGAGCGGATTGTCCTTAGCCAACAAAAGCTAATGCTAAGTCAATCCGTGAACAAATTGAAATTGGTCATTAATGCTTGTTTAGAATTTATAAGTTCAAACGACAGTTGGAATCTTAGGTTGCTAGGTAAAAGTGATTTATAGCACGATACTAGATTCATTATATAACTATGTTTGAGTTCAAGATTGTGCTTATTTGTTCCCTTAATAATTTTCTGGTTCATGATCTCTGAATTCCTGCGAAGACCCTTGACCAACGCTTTTAATTCATAAGTTACATCGTTTAGTTATTTTCTCATTTACATTATTGCATCGAAAACTACAAAATCCATACTTTTTTTCCTACCTTAGTTTCATTCTTTAAGAGTAGTAGTGTGACGGCTTGGTCCTTATTGATTCGATCCCTAGACTGCTACAACACTTACTCTGCACTTGTAGTAGTTTATATAGGGTTAAAAACTCTATGTATCACAGATTGGATCAAATAGAGTAACTACCGGTTTATCATCAAAATGAGCAAATTTCTTTAGAAATTTCTCCACGTAATGAGATTAAATATGTGAGTAACCATTTGGTTCTTGTTTAATTCTATTTCCATGAATTACTTCAACCAATCCAATTTCTTTCCTTTCAAAATAGTCACTCAACATCTTCTTGGCGGCATTGATAATGTCTTTACTTGTTCCCATTATCAACATATCTTCCACATATAGACATACAATGATCGTATACTTTTTAGTTTTCTTGATGTAAATACACTTGTCACATTCATATATGGTAAAACCTTACGACTTTATTGTAGTATCAAACTTCTGATGTCATTTTTTGGCACTTTCTTAAGTCCATACAATTCCTTAACAAGTTGACAAACTTTCTTTTCTTGACTTTTGACTATAAATCCTTCAACTTGTTTGATGTCTCAAGTTTTAACCTTCACAATCACTGCAAGTGCAAGTTGTGCATTGTAGTAAAGATTAGGGTTGAATCCCGCAGAGACCAAAGCTAACATGGCAACTTATGATGAATCAAGTGAAGCTAGGACGAAAGTAAATATTGCGGTAAATTAAAATGGTGTAAACAAATTGAGAAGGATGATGAGCACAGGGAATATCATAGGTATCAATGATCAAGTAAGTTATCTAGGGATATGTTAGAGAACCGTTCTAGAACTCGAAACACTATTATAAAGCTATTTTACTCTCGCAGCACTAATTATCTAAACATGAATAATCAGGATTTCATAGTTGTACTAGTATGTGGTTCCTCAAAATACATGCCAGCAATCTAAGCAAGTCCCGATAAAGTTCACAAAGATGACATAACTTCATCTTCCGTTGGCTATTCCCATCTAAGCTCATCTACTATAGATTCCAGTAACATAACATTCACTTTCGACTCATAGATTAAACCTAAAGATCATAAGCTAAGTGATTAAGATAACTTAAGCATTGAGAACACAAAATGAAAAATTATAATGATAAACCCCTAATTTCAATAACCTAAACCTAATCGATCATTGAATCCCTTTGAAAAAACCCTAAACTCAACTGGTGGATTAATCAGACATAGATAGATGCATTAATTAAAAACTAATTCAAAGTTTACATAAATATCAATATAATAATCGACGAGGGTTTAGAAAGCACTTCTAGAAGAGTAATGATTTTTTCTCCCTTAGCTATGAAAACAATAAGCAAAAGCAATTAAAGATAAGTCGTATATTCTATGGGGTCAAGGAGCACTATTTATATAAGAAAAGAAAGCCCTAAAGTCGGTTCCTAAGTCAGCTGGATTTCAAAGAAAATCTGCATCGCAGATCGGTCGATCCCTACTCCATAATTTTCAGCTTCATTTAAACTTAATCTTGTCTATCCTTATTTTTTTCTGGTCGATATATTTTTGAACTAGTCCATCTCTGATGTATTTTCAAAATTGAATTTGCTGTTAGAAAGCTCACCCCATAAACTAAGTGCTGCACCAAAGTTGTTTAACATAGAATTCGTCATTTTCTTAAGCGTTCTAATTTTCTTTTCAAAAACTTTGTTTTGCATTGGAGTGTAAGGTGGTATAGTTTGATGAATAATTCCATGTGTAGAAAAAAAATCTGAGATTCATTTGATATGTACTCTCCACCACGATCAGAACTAAGAATTTTTATTTTCTTATCTAACTGATTTCAACTTCTACTTTGAATTTCATAATGATTTTTAAATGTTCATCTTTCGTATCAATCAAATAGATATAGCAAAACTTACTATAATCATCAATGAGAAAAATGTCTATAAAGCCTCAACATTCAATTGTGGATGTTTTAATCCCCAACTTTCAAAAAGTCGTTTAAATGCCTAAATTTTTGTTGACTTCATGATTAAATGGTTAACTTATGTTGACTATGTCATCTGAGGCACGACGTTAATTCGAGAGACAAAGCGTGTTTACGGGGTTAAAGCTTCCGTTAGCAACATTCGTTTAATCAAAACGACGTCGTTTCCCTCTTACTAAAAAACCTCAACTTTCAAATGATGCACGTTTAAATCCTCAACTTTTAAAAATATCGATTAAATGCCTACATTTTTGTTGACTTCATGACTAAATAGTAACTTATGTTAACTATGCCATTTGAAGCACAACATTAAATCAAGAGACGGAGCACAACATCGTTTACATTAAACATAATCTGTTAACAGAAGCTTAAACCCCGTAAATGTGCTCTATCTATCGATTTAACGTTGTGCCCCAAATGGCATAGTCAACATAAGTTGACTATTAATCATGAAGTCAACAAAAATTTAGGCATTTAAACAAATTTTGAAAGTTGAGGATTTAAATGTCTACAATTTGAAAGTTAAAGATTTAAACATCCATAATTTGAAAGTTGAGGCTTTTTAGACATTTTTCCCAATCATCAATGAAAGAAATATTATAATTTTTTCTTCCACGACTTGGAATTGATTGAAAATCACATAGATCACTATGTATTAATCCATAACTCGTTTGCAATATTTGATAAAAATTGTAGAGGGAATCATCCAAGGGATTAAGAATGTAATTCTTACACAAATACTCGTTTTGTGCCCAGCCTTTCATGCCTTGATGATTTCATCAGAATTATCACCTTCAACGGGTAATTATGGTCCTTCCAAAATCAAGCATTGTGCCAAATTCAACGTTGTGATTATAAAACAACATATTTTGTTCCCATCTTTTGAAATCCACTCCCCTAAACACAAAAGACTTCTCAATATGTTTTTTTACAACATCAACATATTGATCCATCTACCAATTTCAAACAACAAAGAAGAAAATTTATGTCTTAGATTGTTGTCAAAATTATATATGCAAATCAATCAAAATTAAAAAAATATGTTTGTTTCATATATATACCAAATAGAAATACAATTGTTACAAACTCAAAATAAGTATCTTATTGATTTCTTCTTCCATGCTCTTTCTTTCTTTTTGGTTGTCCAAACGGAGTATTGATTGATAGAGACTTGCAATAAATAATCTCCTAAAACAGAATTTTGCCCCTACAATGGTGTACGTAGGTTCTATGGGTGTCTATCTTGTAGGATACAAATGTTGATCTTTGTATCGACACAATACAGAGACCCTAGAAAACTCTACTCTTGGGGATAGTTGTTTGATTTATGCTAAGAAACGTTTATGAAGTCATTGTTCCTCGATTCCTTGAGTTACAGTATTGAGAAGTGTTAGAATTTTATATACGAGTAGTGGGTCTTGCACTAAAGTTAAAGTAAACTAGTAGTTGTGGCATGTTGGGATAACCTAGGACGGAGCAATCAGATCCAAGGGCGGTTGTAGTTAAGAATTCTAGAAGAATTAAATGCCCACCAGTATTGAGAGACAATTCTTTACCTTGGGCTACCTCATCTTGAGTGAGTAAATTTGGAAGTATTTAGACTTTTTAGATACTAGAATTTGCATTTTTTTAGTTCTGCTTTCATTGAATGCTAAAGTTATTTCATTTACAGAAACCAGGTTTGTCTTGTAAGTATTTCATAAGCAAAGACTTGAGGTAATCTGAGGAAATTAAGTAGCTTACTGCCGAGTTCAGGCCTTGGAGCCGAACTAGGGTAGTTAGAAAATACTAAATTCATCGAGAACAAGATTAATTAAGCCTTAAGCTAAGTGAAATCCAAAAGCAATGCATCGCATACACAAACGTTCTGAAGCGGGCACATCTTCTGAGAATTTGAGTTGTGGGACCCAAAAGAGAATAGCCAGTACAAGAAAAAGTCTTCGGTGAGACTTAAGAAGCATGGATAAACATAGTAGCAGCATGCATAGTAAGGAAATGATCAAGTTAAGGAATCTTTCCCGATAAGGCAAGTTCTAAAAAAAGGAAGCTTATAGGAAAAGCAAGTTTCTGGAAAAATACATTTTCTAGAAAAATTGGATACTTGGAAGAGGGAAAGGGGAACATGTCTAATAGGAGTCATGGATAATTACTATTCCCATAAATAATAATTATTCTAACCAATCAATTAAAATTCAACTAATCCTGAATAATAATTAACCGTCCCAAACAATTCTAAATTTTAATCCGGAATTAAACAATAAATTATCCAATTTATTCCACCAGAAAATTAACCAATAAATCCTAAGCCCAAATCATTCCAGAAAAATAATTAGATCAAACCAGTGAGTCTAGATCATCCCCTCTTCCTCGCCTCGATCCCACGGTCACTCTTTTTCTTTTCCTGCATCAAATAAACGAGATGCATAAGTATTTCGACAAATACTTAGTGAGGCAATCCTCCCATCTACAGGTTATACACACAAACAAATAAATTTATTAAACGTAATTAAACACGAAAATACCGAAATAAATCAACCATCTCATGAAACACTCGATCTAGATCCACCCGAGATCATACTCGGCCTATAATCATGTAAAACACGTCAACAAATTATTTGCTCAGATAAACCTATAGTCCTGTACTCACCTTAGCCATGCACAGAAAATTTCCGTGACAAAAATCCACAATTTTCTAGAACTCTCCGGGATGAATAGTCCCTAATTAAACCCGAACGCGCGACCTAAAAAAATAATAAAATAATATAACTTAAGCCTCACGTAGATTAAACACACCACAATGACTTAAATCCATCATCACCCAATCACTTGGTACGACACCGGTTTAGCACGTGATTGCCTTAACCAAAGATCAAGTCACCGCCTTAACCAACACGTAATTGACATTCGCCAAAAATAACACAACACCCGTCAACAATTCGCTTGGTTAAATTCTGGTTTGAAGTGGTTCAGCACTTGGTTCCTTTGACCAAAACGCAGAGCTTCCACATGTAGCAACAAGTAATCCATCTTCGTTACATCTCCGCTGCAACACACGACCAACGGTTATCCTCCTCCTACATGTTCTGCAACTGCACAGACTCACCCTCTCACGATGTCTCAACAACCCGTCGATCTCTCCACGCCACTCCACCGTAATCATCTCCACCACCTAACCGATCACATCACGTTCGGTCATCTCACCATCAACCAACCACAGATCGATTTCCCAACGATCTCACACACCTTCGACTCACGATCTCCGCCAACCGACCATCGATCCCATCGCCAACATGATCCCCACACCGATCGACGTCACCGACGATCTCGACATTGCGTGAGACACACGCCACCGCTCACGTGTACAACCCGCCATCACCGACCTCCACATCGCTCTAACGCTCACACGAGCAACAAAAAGGAAAAGGAAGAGCTCGTTACCTTAGTGACGAGAGATGGCGGCTGCAACTTCCTTCTCACGGCACCTCGACGATGGCACACAATAACGATCACCACTCCGCTTCCTTGATCCTCACGCTCCCAAGCCTATGTCTCTCTCACGCTACAAGGTTCCTCTCCCATAATCACACCTCTGTAAGAGCTTCACGCTCACGATCATTGCGGCTTTGCTTTTAAAGAGGAGGAACATAGGTTTTTTTATTCACATTCCTTCTTATTTGCAGCTTGGTCCTTGAATTTTCCAAAATTCACAAATAAGCCTTAAACTTCCAAATTGATCAAAATCAACCTCCGAAACAACTTCCAATTTGATCAATTTAACCCATAATTTTCGAATTCTCAATTGGACCCAAACTTTTAAATTGATCAAAATCAACTTCCCAGATCAGCCCAAAACTCTCTAATTGATCAATTTAGTCCAATCCTCTTGCGATTTAGTTTATGGTTAAATTAATCCAATCCTGGATTAAAATTAACCCAAAATAATTAAATTCTTCTTAATTTAATTATTTAAATTCTCCAACCCAAAAACCGGAGTTAACCGACTCCGCTCCGCAACTCAGTACCCTTCACAGTTCCAATTTCCAGAACACGGAGTTATAATTCTCCCCCACTAATATAGATTCGTCCTCGAATCTCTCATCTCAGTCCATCTGCAATAAACTCCAACACACATAATCAACTCTGTGGTCACACCCAACCGCTCCGGCTACTTAACCGGTCCCGAGATCAACCACTATTGACCTCCGAGGTCTCCATTCAGTCACTGGCTTAAGACTCTGGCCATCACTCATTGCTCATAACTCAACTCATACCTCTCCAGTCTAAGACACCAAGTCTTATGAGCTCTGGGTATCCATACCACTCCGCTCTCAGGCCACACAGTCCTTTGAGCTCTCGGTATTCCACACATGCCACTCCACTCTGGGTAATATAACCTTACGAGTTCTCGGTAATCACATACCACTCCACTCTGGGCTATACACCATACGAGTTCTCGGCATCCCACTCATACCACTCCATTCTGGGCATTATAACCTTACGGGTTCTCGGTACCACATACCACTCTACCCTGGGCTATCTACCCTACGAGTTCTGGGTATCAGAGGAACTGTCCATCCTCACTAGAGCTGTACAGGACTCAACTGTCCTTGAGTAATCATGACCCACACACGTCTAAAAGCACTCACGACTGAAACTACCTCCCATGATCCGCGTACAACCTCTCAAGGTAATACCGGTGTCACACATATTCCAAACCCGGAATATACGCTTTTTCCATAACCACTATCCCGGTTACCTCACTACATATCCAGTCACTCAGGATATTTTCATAATCTCTTCCCGATTATAACTCAACATTTAAATTCCATAAAAACTGTTTTCCAGAATATCATGTTCCCTTAACTGTCATGACACTACCAGTCATCAACAATAAGAACTATTCATCTTATTAAACTCCCATACTCTATCATTTATAATACTAACGACAGATATGCTCAAGAAAATAAGAAATACTCATCTTATTAAAAAAAATCATAATGCACAAATCGTCTACAACACCAAAACGAAAAACAATATGATCAACCCAAAACCCCAATAATAAACTCAAAACTGGAACCATCAATGAAAGCTTAAGTCTCTGATTGCTTCTCGAACCACTTCTTGAACCTCGCTTTCATCCTCGCCTCTGGTTCCCAAGTCTCCTCCTAAACGCCGTCACAATCCCACAAGACCCTGATCATCGGAACTTGCTTCCTACGATCCTGCTTGACTCTCCTCCCGAGAATCTTTACCGGTCTTGCCTCTACGGTCATATTAGGCTGAAGATCTGACGGAATCCTAGCCACAACCTCATCATCCTTATGCAAGCATTTCTTCAGCATCAACACATGGAAGACCTTGTGAAATGCCCGCATAACCTCCGGTAATTCTAACCGATATGCATCCGGTCCAACCCGCTCCACAATCATGAACGAACCCATATATCTCGGAGTCAATTTAGTCTCTGTAATGGACCTGTTAGGACCTTGCAACATCGCCATCTTGAGATACACATGATCTCCCACCTTAAACTCGAGGTCTTTTCTCCTCTTATCGGCATAACTCTTCTGCCGATCCTGCACTTCTTTCATGTTCAGCTTCAAAACCCGGATCTTCTCCATAGTTTCCTGAACAAAATCTGCACCGAACATGCTCCTTTCCCCCACTTGGGTCCAGCACAACGGTGTCCGACATGGTCTCCCATACAGCGCCTTATATGGAGCCATCCGAATACTCGCCTGGTAGTTGTTATTATAAGCAAACTCTACCAAGTTTAGGTGATCCACCCAATGACCTCCCCAGTAAAGTACACACATCCTCAATAGATCCTCGAGAGTCTGTATGGTCCTCTCGGACTGCCCATCCGTCTGAAGATGATACACCGTACTCATGTGTACCTTAGTGCCCATCTCAGCCTGAAAGGCCTTCCAAAACACTAAAGTGAACATGGAATCACGGTCTGACACTATACTCGCAGGTACTCCATGCAATCTCACTATCTCCTTAACATACTTCTTAGCCAAAACCGCAGCACCATCGATCTTCTTAATGGCTAAAAAGTGTACCGACTTGGTCAAACAATCCACAATGACCCAAATAGCATCCTGGGTCCGATAAACTGGTAACCCTACCACGAAATCCATCGTAATCATATCCCATTTCCACTCTGGAATGGGTAAACTCCGCAATAAACCACTCAGAACCTGATGTTCAGCCTTCACTAACTAGCATACATCGCAAGACGCAACCCAGTTAGCCACATCCTTCTTCATCCCGACCCAATGATAGTACCTCTTCAAGTCCCGGTACATCTTGGTCGCCCATGGATGAATCGAAAACATACTCGCATGAGGATCTCTCGCCTCAGACCCTCATCCTTGGGTACACATACCCGCCCATGCACCAGAATAGTCACATTCGCAGAGACCTGATATTCTGAACCGGCAATCCTAGAAGCCTTAATCAGATCTTCATCAATTCTCTGAGTCAACCGAACCCTACTCAAAATATCCGCCTGATTAACCGCTTCCAAGCCCAATGGCTCCTGAGATATAGCACACAATCTTAATGTGCTAACCTCACTCACTAAGGACTCCATGTCCCGTTCACTAGCCGAAGCTGCCCCCTTGCGACTCAACGCATCCGCAACTAAATTTTCCTTCCCGGGATGGTAGGCTATATCTAGATCATAATCCGCCACTAACTCTATCCAACGCCTCTGCTTCAGATTCAACTCTGGCTGCGTGAATATATACTTCAGGCTCTTATGATCCGTGAACACCTGAACCTTCTCGCCATACAGATATGATCTCCAAATCTTCAAGGCAAAAACCACTGCAGCCATCTCAAGATCATGAGTAGGGTAATTGCTCTCATGCTTCCTCAACTGACATGAAGCATAAGCAATAACCTTCCCCTGCTACATCAACACGTAACCGAGACCCAATATCGAAGCGTCCATGTACACCACAAAAGGTTCACTCGGTTCTGGTAATACCAGAACTGGTGTACTCGTCAACATCGTCTTCAGGTTCGCGAAACTCTCCTCGCACTCTAGAGACCACACAAAAGGAACATCCTTCCCAGTAAACTTTGTCATAGACTGAGCAATACTCGCGAAACCCTTAACGAATCTACGGTAGTACCCTGCTAAGCCCAAAAAACTCCGGATCTCAGTAATATTCCTCGGTCTCGGCCATTCTCTGATAGCCCTAATCTTCTCTGGATCCACCAAAACCCCTGCCTCGGAAACAATGTGACCCAGAAACCCGATCTCTCGCTGCCAGAAACTGCACTTGCTCAACTTAGCGAACATCTTCTGTTGTCGCAGCTTCGCTAGGACATTCCTTAAATGAACCTCATGCTCCTCAGGACTCTTCGAATACACCAATATATCATCTATAAAGATGATCATGAACTCATCCAGATACTCCTGGAACACTCCGTTCATCAATCTCATGAACGCTGCTGGTGCATTCGTCAACCCAAATGGCATCACGACAAACTCGTAATGCCCATATCTGGTCCTGAAAGATGTCTTCCGGATATCCGCCTCATCAATAAGGATCTGATGATATCCTGACGCCAAGTCAATCTTGGAGAACCAACTAGCCCCTCTTAACTGATCCAATAACTCATCAATCCGTGGTAGAGGATATATGTTCTTCACTGTGACTCAGTTAAGCCCCCGATAATCAATACATAACCGGAAACTTCCGTCTTTTTTCTTCACGAACAACACCGGTGCTCCCAACAGTGAACTGCTTGGACGGATAAAACCCTTACCCAACAACTCCTCTAGCTGTTTCTTCAGCTCTGCCATCTCTACTGGAGCCATCCTGTATGGAGCCTTAGATATCGACATTGTTCCTGGTTCTAACTCAATCGTGAAAGGATCTGACTGAGACGGTGGTAATCCCTGCAACGACTGAAACACATCCTCGAACTCCTGAACAACCCAAATATCCCGAACCGCAATCTCTCCAACAATCTCCGGGGTAACTATAGTCACAACCCCTTTCGATCAATTTCATGGCCTGCATCACCGACATCACGAGACTTCCGGAAGTCGGTCTCACACCTTGATAAACCAATCTCCCATTCTCCGCACCAAACACAACACGTCCTCGATAGCAATCCAAATGCGCTCTAAACTTGCCGAGCCAGTCCATACCCAAGATCACATCATAAAGTTCCACGGGACAAATGATCAAGTCTGCCGGCATAGACTCTTCTGCCACCTGAACATCCACATTCCTCCAGCAACCTTAACCAAGCCCAACTGCTCTCCCGGTTCACCCTGGAAGTCGCCTCTCTTTACAAATTCTGGAGTAACAAAACAATGCAATGCTCCAGAATCGAACAAAACGTGGGATTCAATCCCTCCCACTAATAAGGTCCCTACACAACCTACATTTGCTAAGAACCCTATCAAAACATCATAACACAACTTAAACATACCAACACTTAAATCAATAAGTTTAAGAGTTTACTAGTGATCGGTCTGGAACTCGGCTCTCCAAACTCCACCATGGTGAAAACCCGTGGCGTCACTACAGCTGGCCTAACTGGCGGTGCCACCGCTCCCATTCCCTGCTGCAGCTTGGGACATTTCGGCTTGATATGCCCCAACTCCTTGCAGTGATAGCACACCCGAGTATCCCCGCTTGTTCTCCCCTTTTGGGGACAACTCGCAGCCTTATGGTTCTTGCTCCCGCATCTGAAGCATCCCTGACCACCCTGGTTGCCCTTGAAAGGACCCTCCTACTTCCGCTTTTGTCCCTGCACCGGCTTATTGCCCTTGGTGGGACCGGACTGATGTTGAGGCTTCTTTGCCTGAAAATTCGAGCTGACTACCACAACTTCATCTCTCAGACCCTCCTCAATCAATGCGGCCTTCTCCACCAGCTCTGTAACCGTGCCAAACGATCTCACCAGGCACCGGTTCCTCAACTCGGCCCAAAGGCCTCTCATAAACCGCCTCACCTGGGCCTGCTCATCATCCAGAGCGTGACCCCTATATACCCTGAGACGGTTAAACTCCGCCTCATACTCGCGAACCGACCGGTTCCCCTGGGCCAACTCCAGGAACCGTCTCTCCAACCGGTCCAAAGCCTCATGGGGGAAATACTTGGAGTTGAACTCCGTCACAAAATCCTCCCAAGACATCTCGGCCTGGACCCTCCGTGCCGCGACACCCCTCCACCAGAGATGTGCGTCACCCTCTAGATAGTGGACTGCGAGATCCACCATGTATCCCTTCGGACACCTAATCAACGGAAATTCCGCTCCATCCGTATTCTCCACTTATCTGCCTCCTCTGGCTTTGCACCACCCGGGAAAAATCCCGTGCCAATCCGCTGTAACTGCTCCATCATCTTGAGATATGATGGGGGCTCTCCTGCAAACACAGCCCTCGGCTGCACCTCAACCACCGGTGGTACTCCCGGAGCCTGCACTGGTACCTTCTCCGGTAACTGCTCTAATAGCAGGGTCAAGAGGTCCGCAATATGATCATCTCGAGCCTGGGCAACACCTGCTGCAACTCCCGCAGCACCCGCCGGAACTCCAGCAACACCGGCTCCAACACCGGCCACCCCGGATCCCACACCGGCCACACCGGCTTCTGTACCAGCCACACCGGCACTTACACCGGCCACACCCTCATACCCCACCTGATGCGCCTACGAACCAACGACCTGCTCAAACGTAGCACTCTGTGCTACACTCTCCTCAACCACCAGAACTCTCGCGTTCCTCGGGCCTCGACCCCGTCCCCCATGCATACCACGACCACGACCTCTACCTCTGTTAGCCATCTACACCGTCACAACAAACAGTTAAAATACATAACACTTGACCGAAACACAAACAACTTACCGTGGAATCATACTGTAGGCTCGAAGAGGATGATCTAGAACTCCATGCTCAAACAATTGACTAACTCACATAATCAATTCTAATAACGGTTTACTATCACACAGAACCAAAAATTAAATTTCTTTCCAATTAAATTTTTTTTTTCCTAAACCGTCCTAGAACCGGGAAGGCTCTGATACCAAATTGAAACGACTGCACCCGATTTTTTTTTTAACCGAATAATTACTATTTCCATAAATAATAATTATCCTAACCGATTAATTAAAATTCAACTAATCCTGAATAATAATTAACTGTCCCAAACAATTCTAAATTTTAATCCAGAATTAAACAATAAATTATCCAATTTATTCCACCAGAAAATTAACCAATAAATCCTAAGGCATAATAATTTCAGAAAAATAATTAGATCCAACCAGCGAGTCTAGATCATCCCCTCTTCCTCGCCTCGATCCCACAGTCACTTTTTTTCTTTTCCTGCATCAAATAAACGAGATGCATAAGTATTTCGACAAATACTTAGTGAGGCAATCCTCCCATCTACATGTTATACACACAAAGAAATAAATTTATTAAACGTAATTTAACAAGAAAATACCGAAATAAATCAACCATCTCATGAAACACTCGATCTAGATCCACCCGAGATCATACTTGGCCTATAATCATGTAAAACACGTCAACAAATTATTTGTTCAGATAAACCTATGGTCCTGCACTCACCTTAGCCACGCACAGAAAATTTCTGTGACAAAAATCCACAATTTTCTGGAACTCTTCGGGATGAATAGTCCCTAATTAAACCCGAATGCGCGACCTAAAAATAATAATAAAATAATATAACTTAAGCCTCACGTAGATTAAACACACCAAAATGACTTAAATCCATCATCACCCAATCACTTGGTACGACACCGGTTTAGCACGTGATTGCCTTAACCAAAGATAAAGTCACCGCCTTAACCAACACATAATTGACATTCGCCAAAAATAACACAACACCCGTCAACAATTTGCCTGGTTAAATTCTGGTTTGAAGTGGTTCAGCACTTGGTTCCTTTGACCAAAACGCAGCGCTTCCACATGTAGCAACAAGTAACCCATCTTCGTTACATCTCCGTTGCACCACACGACCAACGGTTATCCTCCTCCTACATGTTCTGCAACTGCACATACTCACCCTCTCACGATGTCTCAACAACCCGTCGATCTCTCCACGCCACTCCTCTGTAATCATCTCCGCCACAGCCAAATGTTCTCGCCATGCCGTGGCTCTACCACCTAACCGATCACATCACGTTCGGTCATCTCACCATCAACCAACCACCGATCGATTTCCCAACGATCTCACACACCTTCCCCTCACGATCTCCGCTAACCGACCATCGATCCCATCGCCAACATGATCCCAACACCGATCGACGTCACCGAAGATCTCGATATTGCGTGAGACACACGCCACCGCTCACGTGTATAACCCGCCATCACCGACCTCCACATCGCTCTAACGCTCACACGCGCAACAAAAAGGAAAAGGAAGAGCTTGTTACCTTAGTGAAGAGAGATGGCGGCTGCAACTTCCTCCTCACGGCACCTCGACGACGACACACAACAACGATCACCACTCCGCTTCCTTGATCCTCACGCTGCCAAGCCTATGTCTCTCTCACGCCACAAGGTTCCTCTCCCACAATCACACCTCTGTAAGAGCTTCACTCTCACGATCATGGCGGCTTCGCTTTTAAAGAGGAGGAACGTAGGTTTTTTTTTTCACATTCCTTCTTATTTGCAGCTTGGTCCTTGAATTTTCCAAAATTCACAAATAAGCCTTAAACTTCCAAATTGATCAAAATCAACCTCCGAAACAACTTCCAATTTGATCAATTTAACCCATAATTTTCGAATTCTCAATTGGACCCAAACTTTTAAATTGATCAAAATCAACTTCCCAAATCGGCCCAAAACTCTCAAATTGATCAATTTAGTCCAATCCTCTTGCGATTTAGTTTATGGTTAAATTAATCCAATCCCGGATTAAAATTAACCCAAAATAATTAAATTCTTCTTAATTTAATTATTTAAATTCTCCAACCCAAAAACCGGAGTTAAATGACTCCGCTCCGCAACTCAGTACCCTTCACAATTCCATTTTCCGGAACACGGCATTACAGTCTTGTACTAAAGTCAAAGTAAACTAGTAGTTGTGGCATGCTGGGATAACCTAGGACGGAGCAATCAGATCCAAGGGCGGTTGTAGTTAAGAATTCTAGAAGAATTAAATGCCCACCAGTATTGAGAGACAATTCTTTACCTTGGGCTGCCTCATCTTGAGTGAGTAAATTTGGAAGTATTTAGACTTTTTAGATACTAGAATTTGCATTTTTTTGTTCTGCTTTCATTGAATGCTAAAGTTATTTCATTTACAGAAACCAGGTTTGTCTTGTAAGTATTTCATAAGCAAAGACTTGAGGTAATCTGAGGAAATTAAGTAGCTTACTGCCGAGTTCAGGCCTTGGAGCCGAACTAGGGTAGTTAGAAAATACTAAATTCATCGAGAACAAGATTAATTAAGCCTTAAGCTAAGTGAAATCCAAAAGCAATGCATCGCATACACAAACGTTCTGAAGCAGGCACATCTTCTGAGAATTTGAGTTGTGGGACCCAAAAGAGAATAGCCAGTACAAGAAAAAGTCTTCGGTGAGACTTAAGAAGCATGGATAAACATAGTAGCAGCATGCATAGTAAGGAAATGATCAAGTTAAGGAATCTTTCTCGATAAGGCAAGTTCTAAAAAGAGGAAGCTTCTAGGAAAAGCAAGTTTCTGGAAAAATACATTTTCTAGAAAAATTGGATACTTGGAAGAGGGAAAGGGGAACATGTCCAATAGGAGTCATGGAGATTGATCCTCATCTTAGGAAAAGGCATACAGGGGGTTGTGTACAAGGTGTAACATGGCAAAGTTGTCTAGCAACCACAAGGATAAGTGAAAAAGAGGCCAGTAAAAGCACATTAGGAATAGGGGGATGGAAAACCCCACTACCACCAATACATATAAGGAAAAATAAACTTTTGGTGAAAGTTAAGATAACTAAGGACTGGGGTTGTGTACAAGGTGTAACATGGCAAATTTGTCTAGCAACCACAAGGATAAGTGAAAAAGAGGCCAGTAAAAACACATTAGGAATAGGGGGATGGAAAACCCCACTACCACCAATACATATAAGGGAAAATAAACTTTTGGTGAAAGTTAAGATGACTAAGGACTGGGTGAAGAACCCCAGAACTCTTGCAGAGGAGGGAAGGAACCTTACAATGATGAGAAGATTAGGAGTTGAAAAACTTACACGAAGCCACTAGAGTTCTAAAGGTCCATTTATATTCATGTATAGCGAGACAAGGATGTCTTCTTTCACGATGATTAAGTGGAAACGACAGGTTATAATGTGGAAGGTGGAAGATTTTACTCAAGCTTTAGAGAAAGCTAAGGAAGGGGTACTTAACGGGAAGGCTATAATCTTTGGAAGGAACTTTATGGTACAAAGTTTATTGGGAATGTAATCCCTTGGATGGAAGTAGGAGCGGTCTGTAGCAGGATATGGAAATACGACCCCATAAAGAAAAGGAGGCTAGTTCCAGAAATGGAAAGTGAGTTGAAAAAAGGCAAGCGGAGAAAAGGTATCCATGTAAGAAAGAGAATGCTAGAAGGAAAAGAAGCCACCAAAAAGGAACCGTTTTGGAAGGAGGACATTCAAGAAGCAAAAAGTGTTTCGAGAGGTGGATGGTTTCCCAAAAGTGGAGTTGCAACACATACCATGGGTGGACACCATAATTGAGACTTATAAGGGAGAGATCAAGGGGGGCTACTGTAGTAGGATAACTTGCTTCAAACAGGAAAACAACATGAATAGGCAAGTTACCAGAATCAAGAACTTTTGAAAGCATAACGGAAAATTATTTGGAAGGATCACAAAGTTAGGCGAAACACCTTGCAGTACAAGGGGTTATATTCAAGCTTAATACATGGAATGGATCTGTTTTCAAAGAAGGAGGATTCCAGAAATCTTTTGGTGGAGAGAAGAAGAAGGGAAAGAAAGGAATTCCAGTGACCTCAAGAAGGAGGGTCTAGAAGGAATGGTAAGGTTCCAGAGAGTGCGGAAGGGGGAGGTAAGAAATGACGTTTGAACTCTGATCCACAAGAAATCCTTACACAAAGAATCAAGAGCACACGATCACTAGAAGATAACCTATGATCCACATATATGGTAGTCGTACTTCATAGTGAGACCCAAGGAGTTGTTGATCTAATGAAAATTGGGGGGTTTACAAGGAAAACGACTAGTCTACGACATGTCGATGATATGATGGAAATCAGAGTCTCAAAAAGCATAAAACTAAGTGAATCTTCCGAGGAAGCTGTTTTTACTAAGTGTAAAAGGAAGCCCACTGGAATAAATTTTTATACAATCTATTTACTATCTCAGACAAGCACGAGTCGTTCACTAGGGATATTTGGCAACAGTTTAAGGACAGTGGTTGTGATGACATTCAAATTTTCCTAAAAGATAGAAGAGGTGGGACGTGGAATGGGGTTTCTTCTTCAAAAAGAAAGCATGCGCCAGAATTCAGGGGTGAATTCCATTTCAAGTAAGGGAGAATTGTAACATCCCCAACATGGCCTATCATAAAAATTGTGGAAACCCAACCCACTTCCCTTCTCTCTAGCCCATTAAGCCCACTAGGTTAAGTCAGAAGCCTATAAATAGAAAATGTTATGGTTTTTCCTTAGATTTAGCATCAAAAATAAACCCTAGTCATAAGAAAGAGGAGAGAGAAGAGAGAAGACATAAAAGAGAATAGAGAAGACATAAGAGAAAAGAGAGAGGAGAAGGAGGAGGCGCCAACCATCACCTTCGAGGAAAGTTCACTCACGAAGCTATTTTGCAAGTAGGGAAATGGCAAGGAAAAGAGAAAGGAGAATGAAATTAGGGAAATGGAAAGGAAAGGAAAACATGTCTCCAGGGAAGAGATGCACACGGAAGCCGGGTAAAAGGGTTAGTCGTGCAAGGTCCTCCACACCCATGAGACTACAATGAAAAAGAGAGCTATTTTGCAATTTCTTTTTTATACTAAGTGCACTGGAACGTGTATGCATAGACCTGGATTAGGGTTAATTGCAGTTGGATTGCTAGAATCAACAACATAGTAGTTAAGAAGGAAGAGTAGTGGAGGTATCATGTGGAGTGACTTGTAGGTAGTAGTTGCATACATTAATTGGTAGTAATTGATTGTAGAAATGTAGCATCAAAGAGAGAGGTGTTACAGGTTGTGTGACAATACAGTTATGCAACCAGAGAGGGTGCCATATGAAGCGGATTGAGAATGGATGACGAGCCGGCGAAGGAGCTGGCAGTGAAAGCATTCTCTATGAGCAAGGAGAGAAGAATATATTCCCTGCATGAACGAAGAGTTAGCCCATTGAGGCAGGATGGGAGGGTGGGGGACCATTCCATGTTGCATATAATTGATTAATGTAGTTGAACTAATTGGTGTGTTAGGTGGTCTCACATAGGTTGTTAGATTGAATGTTGCTTAGGTTGGTAGTTGCATGTTGGTTGCTTGATTTGAGTTAGGGAATATAGGTTGCAATACATTTATTATAGTTAAGGAATCTCAATTGTGGAAAGGATTGTTCTCACTGGGTAGATCGTCAAACCATTTACTAATGCCTCCTAATCTGTAGATGTACGTAATTCGAGCTGAGAAGTGACATTGTTTGGTCCGGTTTAGAGAATCCCACATAATCGAAGATCAGGATGTTACATATCTTGCTTTCTATTGTAATTTCATTGACTG
Source organism: Cardamine chenopodiifolia (assembly GCA_963922655.1). Lineage (NCBI taxonomy): Eukaryota > Viridiplantae > Streptophyta > Magnoliopsida > Brassicales > Brassicaceae > Cardamine > Cardamine chenopodiifolia. Next base: position 5,929,144 of record OZ000486.1, on the reverse strand, counting down.
TATACATATATTTTGTTTAGCTCTTAATTTTTAAAATTCATAAGAATATGATTGTGAATCTTGACAACTCATTACAAAAGAGTAGCACTTTGCGACTAAATAGAAGGAAAGTTACAAATGAGTCACAAATTACATACATCACAACTCACCACTTGTTTGTGACTGTTTTGATTTTTTACAAATGGCGTGAAAATTTTGGCTCAGTTTTAAGTGGCGATTTATCCCTTTGTTATTTCGTTTGAGACATAATTGCGACTACTTTGGGACACTTTTAATATCTACACAATCGACACTTTAGTTGTATTTAACCACATAGATTTTTGCCATCTCTCTTACTTTTCTCTCCTCTTCTCTATGATTTTATTCTCTTCTCTTCGATTTCCTTCAATTCTCTTCAGTTTTCTTTAAAGATTCTTACTTTTTGATATCTAACACATCCTAGATGTGTTGGATTCTCTTTGATTTTTCTGGGTTTAGCTCAATTTTCCTTTAGCCACTAGATTATTTAGCTCAATTTTCCTTGAGCAACTAGATTATTTAGTTCAATTTTCATTGAGCCACTAGATTTAGTTCAATTTTCATTGAGCAACACTCCGGATGGAATGGACACGAGCTCAAATGCATCACAGTCCCAAATGCATCAAAAAGCCAAAACAAGTAGTAGATGAGGCTTATGAGAAGAACATAAAAGAGAGAATGTCTCAAATGGATGAGGCTAGTCCAAAAACTTCAGATAATTTGTCTCAACAATCAACTCATTGGACACTCACCATTGAAGAAAAGAATGAGATATTTGTTATGGTAATTTCGTTTAAGTCTTTGTTTTGTTGAGCATAGAATTCTCTTTGTTTTCTGAGCATAATTAATACTTGAAGTCTGTTGATTGTCTTGTTTTGGCCTAATTTTATGTTTTTCTTTTGTTTCTTAATGAGTATAATTAATACTTGAAGGCTTACTTTTGCTGAGCACGAATTGCTAGCATAGGTTATGTACTTGAAATACTTAATGTTTCTTGAGTGATTCATAGGTTATTGCCTTTTAAATGAATCGACTGTTTATGGAATTTTTTTTGTTTGACTTTGTCTTTGTTGTTTCAGTAATATGTCTAAAAGATTTCTTCTGAATTTGTTGGTTTGTGAATTATTCTTTTTTTTGTTTTTGTTTAAGCATATTGAAACATATGAGAAGGAAATCTATTTTTCCTTGGATCACTTGTGGAGACGCTTAAGAAAAGGACTAAAAAAAAAGTTATGTGAGCAGCTCTTCTTTGTCAATTCTTGAGCTTAACGATTAACTTCTTCGCAAGATGGCAGAACACGATGCTGAAAATTCAAGAGCAACGACTTTCTCAAACTTGGCTATAAAGCTGGAGATGCTTGTTCTCCTATTTGAAAGACAACGATCCTGCGTTTGCAACATTGGTCACTACTCAACCACAGCCAACTAAAACATCCACTACACCAGCCACCACACCAGCCAACACACTAGCCACCGCACCCGCCAATGCACAAGCCAACCCACCTGCCACTTCACCATTGTCCAACACTTTCTTATCCTCTCCCTTATCTTATAACGACATCTCTCCCTCATCAAACTACTAATATGTTTTATTTGTGTTTGGAATGATTTGGTAATGTTTTGCTTGAATCTTTTGGTAAAATAATGTTTTTGGGTAAAATGTAAATCAAATTCGGCTATTCTAAGCATTAAAGATTTTTTCTTAATAATTCAAGATGGTTGCAAATAATTTTCTATATTGTCATTGATTTTCTACCATATACATCATTGAAAATACAAAAAAGTGTGGCAAATTAGTTGCTAATTGTGATGCTTTTGCGACTATTACTTAGTGACTAATTTGGGACTATTATTTAGCTTCTACTTTATAACCAATTTCAGATTTTCTTAAACTACTAAAATTGGCACACCGTACTCTCGATTATACGATATTTAAACTGCGTGACAAAGTAGTCGCTATATTTTCCAGTCACTATTTAGGCTTAAAGTACAAAGTTTAGTACCCTTTGTAATGTAGTCACTTATATACGATGGTATATTGGCGTCACAATGTAGTCGCAAATTAGCGACTGGTTTGCGACCAATAAAATTTGCAACTACTTGAAAGAGTCATGAATTAGTCCAGACTTAGGACTTTATGACCATTTTGAGACGATTTTCGTTGGTCCCAATTTGTAGGTTTTCTTGTAGTGTAAATCTTATAGGATAGCCAAAACACAAGAGCTACCATAAAAGAATTTTCTTACCAAGACCATTGACGTGTTTGATATTTAGTTTGTGAGAATACACACTTTTTAATGAATATTAAAAAGTTAAGTTCATTGACTCTGAGAGTTCTTTGTGTTCACGGGATTTAAAGTATTGGCTATTGCTACACTCATGGTAAATTACATGTAGTATATCTTCTCTAGCATGGTTTTGATGTGGTTTATGGAAAGAAAGCCTAAGGAATGTTTGTTCTCAAGAATATGTGTGTTCTCATTCTTCAAACAATTTCTTAGGATTCAAATGTCATAACCCTCATATTTTATCAAATTTTATAGTCCTTTTAACACCAAGTCACTTTTTATTAAAAATAAGATAGTTTTCGGTGCTTTTGTATCTTTTACGGTTTTCGCACTTGTTGGAATAAAAAAGAGAGATTTGGAGTGAAAATGGATCATTCTATCGTCATGTGAAGATTGATCATTATGAATATACAATCAATCAATACCAAAGACAAAGAAAACTGATTGGTACACTCTTGTTATCGTTTGGTAGACGAATTACGAGTTTCATTTTTCCATTTTTAGGGTTTCCTTTGTACTATATATATGTTGTATAGCCGTAGCACCCATTTAGAAGAAAATAGTACACAATTGTTTAGTTTAAGGTGTTGATTTGAGATTTTACTTTGTTGAGAGATCCTTTAACTCTCTTGTTATTCTTTTCCAATTCTATAATGATTACATCTATCTCTATTATGCATTCTCTGATGTGTGACTAGATCATTCCCTTAGGTTTTGGATTTTGAAAGGGGATTATCATGTATATCCATGGCAGGATTCATTTGGGATTCATCATATAGTTCTTCATCTAGGATTAATCTAAATGCTTTTTCTAATTTGGCAGATTAGCCTCTGTTATAAATCGATCTCATCGTAGCACCAAAAGTGTTATTGAGTCGATCGATTGATCTATATTAGATAGCCAGCGAGAGTTGAAGTTAATGTACTTTGTGAACATTTGGAATTAGGATCTCATTGCACACATGAATTTCTATTGACAAACGACAGTTTACCTATTAAGAACTTTATTGCATAGATAGTCACAACATGCGAAAGCATGATGAATTTACAAACGTAATTTGAGTTCTAGAATGGTTCTTAATGCATTATCTTTGATTGATGCATTCATTCTCATCATCCCAGAAAGAATCATCACCACCCAATGTTTTATTTTATTGAATTTAATTTTCATTTACATAGAGTTTATCAATAAACTCATTTTGCTTTTTTACTTAATTTAAATCATCATAGTTTATAGCGTAGTCGGTTGGTCTTCGTGGATTTGATACCCATACTAAACTATTGCGCGATATGTGCATCTGTAGCATGATTCTAGGGTGAAATTTGTAGATAACAACTTCTTGCCATGAGTCTACCAGGTACAAGCTAAGCACCGTTTTCATGTTCCTTGAAGCTCACGTTATCCTCCTTATACCAGCAAAATCCATGCTTAATCCTCTTAACATGAGCACTTGTCCCTTTTCCAACAGGTATAAGTGATGCATCTTCTTGATCATCCTTACTACTCATGATATTCATATAATACCCCTCCTTTGACCTCATATCCTGTTGGACACCTCATATCCTGTCAGACATAAGGAAATGTCGCAAAATATGCTTTAGGTTCAAAATAATTTGGATGCTCAGTCCCACAATGAGGTGTTTGATCGGAAATGACATCTCAGAAGTCCTATAGCGATGATACAACACTACTACCTAAAAAAAACACCAAGATCGTTAAGGTTTAAGAGAGCCTCTTTGTACATAAGAACAATCATTGGCCGTTGTGAAAACATTGCACTCTTAATTGCACAAGATCTCTTAAAGACATTTGCGTGTTTCTTCCGGGTTTGCTCTCACATGCCTTTTTCTGGGCTTTTCACAAACTCTCACTCTCTTTTTTGTGGTAATTGTTTGGGTCACTCAAAGTTTGTTGTTCCTTCTTTTGTTTCATTTGTAACTGATCTTGGTAAGGATCTTGTGGTGTCAAAGGAACAAGAGTAATGTTTCTGCCTTGGTATCCAAACGTGTGCTTGTAGGTAAAAACTATCATGATGCACTCTTTGATTGAATTTTCAAGGCCTCCCTAACAATATATAACCTGGTTGCATTGGTACCATATCACACAACAACTCGTCTTCATATTTCCCAATGTGAAACGTTATCATAACTTGACTTATAACCTTTACTTAACCAAAATCATTCAACCATTGTAACTTATATTGCTTGGGATGTTTCTTGGTCGTCAAACCCAACTTCTCCACTAGAGTAGTGCAAGCTACGTTGGTAGAACTATTGATGTGTCACGGTTTTAGTGATTTGCATTTAATTCTATATGTTTTAGTTATCTTTTTATTGAGTGTAGGATAGGTTTTATGTCTTTTTTCTTTTATTATTAGTTTTACATGTTTTACAAGTTTATGGAGTTAAAAGAAGATTAAGACCTGCTTTGGACGTTTTAAAGTTTCAAGAATCAAATGGAAAGAAGTAGAGATCGATCAGTTCAACATAAGATCAATCAATCCTCTGAGTAAATGAAGCCACACATTTTGAAGAAGGGATCGACCGATCCTCAAAGAAATCGATCATTCCAAGGCACATATTTTCCCAAATTCCTGCCAACTTAGGAACCAACTTAGGGCTTTATTATTTCATACAAATAGTGTTGCACGAGGTTTTTGCATTTACAACTTGTTCTTATTGCTTTTTGCTTTTCATTTGCATAGCTTAAGGGAGAAAATCATATCTCTTCAAAAAGTGCTTTCCAAACCTCATTAAACCAATATCGTTTTTTGGATTTATTAAATGCAATCATTCTATTTATTTATTATGATTTCATCTACAATGTTTGTGTAATCCACTAGTTGGGTTTAGGGTTTATTCAAGAGGATTCACTGATCGAATAGTTTTAAGTTTATATTAGGTATTTATCATTATAGTCTTCATCTTTGTGTTCTCAATTCTTATGTTAGGTTGAAAAATCTATCATATGATCTTTAGGTTTAATCTTTGCGGCAAAAGCAAATGTTAGGTTACAAGAAAGATGAGCTTAGGCGAGAATAATTAACGAGTACTACTAGGGTATAGCTATCTTTGTGAACTTATCAAAATTTTTTAGATTGTTTGCATGTTTATTTAGGATCCATATACTAGTACTAGTAGGGAATCCTGATTAATCATATTTAGATAGCTAGTGTTGCAAGAGTGGTATCTTCACAGTAATGCTCTGTATTCTATAACAGTTCGTTAACAAATCCTTAGTAGTTAGATAACTAATTTGTTCGTTGATACTTGTGATATTCCATGTATCCAACGTCTTTCTCCATATAAGTTTAACGCATTGAATGTACTGTTATTTACATTCTAAAATCATGACATACAACAACTACATTTTCGTCCTACATCTACTTGTTGCATTATAGCTTGTCATATGACATTGGTGTATGTGGGATTCAACCATAATTTTTACTACAGCGCACAAATGTGTACTTGTAGTGATTGAGAAGGTTAAAACTAGAGACATCAAGTTTTTGGAACCGTTTTCGGGGACCAAAATGTTGCACATAGATCGAACGATCCATACAAGAATTGATCGATCCTCTTTTATTTTTTATTTTGCTTATTCGATCTGTCTATGATTCGTCTTTGTTTTGAGGTGAATTCAATTACAAAGTCAAGGCTCTCAGAATTTGCGCATCCTAAGTAACAAAGAATGTTCTAAGATAATCAGAGATAACATCAAAAATGCTAGAGAAGCTAGAATGGCTGAGGACCGACTGGGTCAAGGACTGGGATTCTTTAATATCGAGGATGATCCTGAAGTTGCTGCTGCAACCCTTCAAGAAGCTACTACTGAGCAGCAACGCGTAATAGCTCTATAATCTTGATCTACACATGAACAAGCTTATCGACATGACTAGTAAATTGGACAAGTCATGAAGATTTGTGAAGTAGAATCGAACCTGAACAGATAATGCATATCTAGCTTTGTTGTGCGCATGCGTAAGTTGAGTCTCATAGTAGTTTAGCTATAGGTGATAAAGTCTTACAAAATAAGCTTAATTCATAACTAGTGTTTTGTAGTTTAAGAATTTGATAGTGAGGAATCTTTATCTCTAGAATTATTGAATGAACCTCTCTAGATGATTACCATGCAACATCCCTAATGCCCAATGTTTCGTTTTATTGATTTGCTTTTGTTAATTACTTTTTTATTTTCATTACCATTGCAAAAAAATCCAATCATATTTTTGTCTAGCTAATTCTACTCTTAATAGATTCGTTGTAGCAGCATCACTCTCTATGGGATTCGATCCTTAATAATACATACGATTAGTTGTGCACTGGAAAATTTTGTGTTGGTTTATAAGGTAAATGTTTGAAGTAACAAAACACACATATCAAGTTTGAATCTTCGAATACACACATCAGAGTTTTGGACACATAATTTCTTCAGACCTCTACAATGGTGAAGGCACCTGTAATAATACTTCCAAGAACGTGAGAGAGCAATCCTAAAAATTATATCCAAGCCATACACTTAGAAGTGGAAGGAAGTCAAATCAAAGTCACGGAAGCAGAGGTTCGATTGATCCATCATTAGGAAGTTGCTAAACCCTAAAACTATAGAAGGAGACAAGGATCAATCAATCCCCCTTGGGATTGATAGGTGTCTTGAGATGAAAATGAGAAAAAATTCCAACCAACAGGCATATGTGGTTGATCATGATTTAGGTTTAGGAACCAAGGTTTTAAATGACAAGGAAACAACTTTACAAAACAAGATGCCAAAGATGCGTGAGGATATGTGTAATGATTTAGGTTCAGAAATGTGCAATGATTCTTATGAAGGAGCGTAGTGCAATTTTACAAAACAAGATGCTAAAGATGCATGAGGATATGGGAAGTTTCACTTTTCCTTGCACTATTGGGGATCTCAAATTCAACTGTTGTTTTGTGTGATTTGGGTGCTAGTGTGAGTTTAATGCCATTATTTGTCTCACGTCGTCATGGCTTGTTTGAATTCAAGCCATCTACGATATCTTAGTTATGGCTTGTTGAAAATGGGCGAAGAGCCACAAAATCCTATCATCCTTGGTAGACCACTCCTAGCAACACAAGGAGGAATCATTAATGTTCAAAAAGACATGATTAATCTTCATCTTAGTTATTTGGTAATGAAATTTTGATGTTGAGAATATGATAAATAATCCTACCATTGATGGCCTGAGTTTCTGGATTGATACTGTTGATGATGATTAAGTATGAGATGCATTCGAAGAACTCCTTAGATGTTTCTTTTGTCAAAGAAAATGATGAGTTTGAGTACTAAAGATTGGAAAAAACTGGATTTGCACGTATTCTTGATTCTAATGAAGGTGTAAATATAGTTTCATTAGCTAACTTTAAGGAAACACATTTAAAGGTCTTGTTTTCTCTATTAAATCAGTACATGTTACAAGAGTGAAGATATCGATTGATTCCCACTACTCAAACTCAACTCCAAAACCAACAACATCATTTGGAGTCAATCAATCCCGTAGACAAAGTGATGATTATAGAACAACACGATTTCAACGGAATAATTGATCGCCCACTAGAACGATCGATCCCATTACTTTACCAAAATCTGAATACGATCAAATTGCAATGGATCAATCGATCCCTACCTGTATCGATAGATCCCTAGGCATGGAAGGTCCATACTTGGAGTAAATACTAACACACACTGAAAGCTTCAAATTACATTATGCCAGGACGCATAATATGTGTTGATCATTAGAAGCTCAAGACTACAACACCAAACTATCACGCTTAAAGTGCATTGCAAATGGATACTTCTCAAACCATATCAAGCATATCTCATTCCAGACGATGACGTCCCCATTTCTCTACGGGTTATTTTCACACTTATGGCGGTCAGACTCGATGTTAAGCAAGCGCTTCTGGGAGGTAACTCACAAGTTTTTATTTTTCTTCATTTTTCATTTGTAAATGTTTCGTGGAGTTTCCCCTTTTGGTGGATTTTATTCATAGTAAAAAGCAATGAAATAGGTATGGGGAGGGGTGATTCTTTATTACTAACATTGTGTTTTCTTTTATTTATTTTTAAACATTTGGTTATCGTGTCAATTCTTTTATTGAGTCAAAACATGAGAATTTTATGATGTTCATTGATCAACTTTGTGTTGACTAACTTTCTAAAAAACTTCTATTAGTGATTGATCTCTGAATAAAAAGGTTGAAAATTCCATCAGTGAATCGACTTACCAGAAATTCCCTATCTTTTAAAAATCTGAGATCTAACGTTGACTCTATCTTACATGATCTTTAACATGACTTAACTTCTCGTCTAGGGGCTTGACATCTTTTAATAGGTTGCAATATTAGATGTTATTTTCTACTTTTTTACCATCCTTTATAGAACTCTGAATGGTCAAATTTATCTTTAGCTTGGTACCACACCTTCAGCTTACCCATTTTCAGACTATAAGCCTTTTGTTATATCATCGTAAAGTGCCATTATGAGCTAAACTACAGAGTATGTGGACACACACAACTTTATGTTATAATGAATCTTTAGTACGATGAGGCTCTTTATGATTTAGTTATGAGTTTATAACGTGTTGAGCTTTTTTGGTGAAAAAACTATATGAGTAGAACCGTTTCCAGTTTTTCTTTTTCAGTTTAGAAAGAAATCGAAAAAAGAGAAAAATAAGATGGAGGATATTCCTATATATATATATATTGAACTTATGTTATTTATAATAATTTTAACATACTATAGTTTTTCATTGTTAAATTTTTTATAGATATATATAATTATATTTATATGTATACGCTTCCAATACACACGCTCTTCCTTATATTTTCTGAAAATTTGCTTCTACGCTTCCGCTTCCGTGTACCCGATTTATGATTCCATGCAACTTATTGTTCGACAAATACCAAAGTATGTAGTCACCTCTACACAAAGATTTGAAAGGAACAAAAGAAGAAAATTTGAGAAATTGCCCGTGGATTAGCGAATAGCGAACAACTCTAGAAAAAGGTAACTGACAGATAATGCTTGAATTTATTTGAGAATACATGGCGACAATTTTAAATAGATTCAAAAATGAGTCCTTTCATTTAGCATTTAAATTGAAATTATGGCCAAATTATTTGGTAAAATTAAAAATGTAATGTCATGCTTATTATATTATATTGAAAATGAATAAATTGTCATTTTCTAAAACAAAAGTAGCCCTCTAAAACTTTTCTCAGCTAGGGATCCCTGTTCGACATTAAAATTCTCAAACGGACCATCTATGAATTGCTCTGAAACATTAACAACACGATAGATGAAGAACTTAAAGATAAATCTCAAAACTAATAACCTACCATCAAACAATCATTGAATTCCCTTGAAAATCCCTAAACCAACCTACTCAGATATGGATAAAGAAAGCAAGCAAAGAGATGAAGATGAAAGCATGATTAGTTATAACAAATAACAAAACTGGTGTTTAAAAATACTTATGTAAGCGTCAGAGCATCCTCTCCCCAAGCATACACTATATAGAATAACTCCAAATAGCTACAAAAGGAAAGATAGCTCTGAAACTCGAGCTTATAATATATAAGAAAAGTCTAAAACTTAAAAAAACATCAAAAAGGTAATAAGCCAAATATGGAAAAAGTCTTTGAATCGGATCGGCAATTGATTGTCTAGGTGGGGATGAATTGATCCCATCTTCAAAACCGCATCAACATTCACTTCAAAGGAACGAACGATCTGAATAAGGATTGAGTGATCCCATCTTTCTTCACTTGATCTTCATTGCTTCAACCTTTAAAGACTCAAAAAAACAAAAAAATACTGAGAAAATACACTTGCACTCGATAAAAGATTCGATAAGTTGGTAAAAATAAAAGTTAAAACTGATAAAACTATGACACAGCAAATAAATTTTGAAAACTTTAGTGTTATTCAACAATCCTCGATTCCAGTTTATTTTATATTTTAGCCATTTTCTTATTCCATTTTATAACATTTTTTCAAATATCATTGCATATTTTCAATTTATTTTAATCTAATAATATAATGAAGTTGACCAAACCATCAAAATGGCCATTTGCATTCTCGTTGTCTTTTTCCAAAAACTAAATATATTTATTATGATTTTGGTTAAAAATAAGGGACGATGACCAGTATGACTCAAAATTGTAGTGTAATTGATAGAATGATTCGCGTGTATATTAAGTTAAATGTGAGGTATAAATCCCAAACGTATCCTTGATATGCTGTGTTAAAATTAAAATAATTACGATAATGCCATTGATGTTTAATTCCAGTGCGGTAAAAAATTACAAAAATGCCATTCATTTAACGTTGTCGCAGACTTATTTCATGTTACTGCAGAGTTATTGAGTTATGTTAGTTACCGCAAACTTATTTCAGTTACTGCAGACTTATTTAATTACCGCAAACTTATTTAATTACCGTAGACTTATTTTAGTTACCGCTAACTTATTGAGTTACCGCAAACTTATTGAACATTGTTGTAAACTTATTGAGTTACCGCAAACTTATTATAGTTACCGCACACTTATTTAGTTACCGAAGACTTATTGAGTTACCGCAGACTTATTGTAGTTACCGCAAACTTATTGAGTTACCGAAGACTTACTGATCGTTGTCGTAGACTTATTGTAGTTACCACAGACTTATTTAGTTACCGCAGACTTATTTAGTTACCACAGACTTATTGAGTTACCGCAGACTTATTGAAACATTGTCGTAGACTTATTTAGTTACCGCAAACTTATTGTAGTTACCGCAGACTTAATGAAACGTTACCGCAGACTTAATGAAACGTTACAGCAGACTTTTTGTGTTACCACAGACTTATTTTGTAGTCGCCACAGACTTATTTTGTAGTTGCCGCAAACTTATTGTAGTTACGGCAGACTTATTGAGTAGTTACCGCAGAGTTATTCTGTTACCGTAGACTTATTGTGTAGTTGCCGCAGATTTATTGTAGTTACGGCAGACTTATTGTGTAGTTACCACAGATTTATTGTGTTACCGCATACTTATTGTGTAGTTACCGCATACTTATTGTAGTTACGGAAGAATTATTGAGTAGTTACCGCAGACTTATTGTAGTTACCGCATACTTATTATAGTTACCGCAGACTTATTGTGTTACAGCATACTTATTGTTTAGTTGCCGCAGACTTATTTTAGTTACGGCAGACTTATTGAGTTATCGTCTTCGGTCAGACGATAAGGGCTTCGTCCTGGTTTAGGCACGCCGCCTCTTATTTTTCGTCATGGGTTTTTCCTCTGCTTCTTCTTCTTCGCCGAAATTATCTTCATCCTAACAGCCAAGTAAAGCTAATTTTTATCTTCATCTTTATCGTCGTCGTGAAATTCGTTTTCTGTGTGTCGTAGATATGGAGCAACAAATTATTCTTGTATGTGGAAAATGGAATGTTGATAGAAATAGATGGTTGTTTGTTGTTGATGTTAAGTTAGGATCTCGAATTCCAGCAGCTGAAGGTAGTACCAGCTATGAGAATTTCGTTCGAATGGTGTTCGAGGATTATGGGTTGGATAAGAGAGTTTGTGATGTCAAATTGAGGTACATGTTGCCAAAGAAGATTAAGCAATATATGCCTCAAGATACACCTCATGTATATATGTTGATAATTGTAGGCAATTCCATAATTTTTTGGGCCAATCGAAAGCAAATATGCTTCGTCTTTGTGTGGAAGTTTATGATAAAGTGGATACAGAGAAGAAAATGTCAGAAGATAGTTTTCCAAAAGCTGAAGAGAATATGCATGCCCATGATTTTGATGTTGGTGAAGATGATGATGAAGGTAGTGAATCTAGATTCGATTATTGTGACGACTCTGACGGAACATATTCTGGGGATGAGAATTTTGCAGCGTATGGATTGTGGGTGGAGTAGAGGTAGCTCAGTGTATGTAAGTGAAGGTAATGGTAATGTTGAATTTCTGAACTTAGATATGAGTTCTGTGGATTTAACCGTCAGACAATATTATTACACAAAAGAGCATCTAGAGACAAGAGTGAAAATTCTAGCTGTTGTCCAGAAATTTGATTTCTATGTATATAAATCGACACCGGAGCTTTGGGTTGTCAAGTGTTGGGTGAAAGGATGTTCTTGGAAGTTACATGCTTTGCCAATAGGAGATCATCCAAAATTTCACATTTGGAAGTATGTTACAAAACATACATGTTCAGTTACAGAGCGTTCTGCAAGATGCCGAAAAGCAACTCATGAGATACTTGGGATATTATACAAGGATTTCGTTGGTGGATTTGGAACAACCGTATTGCCAATACATGTTGTCGATGCTCTCAATAGACGATTTCAAATAAAGGTACATGTTTGCATATGTATTTGAATTACATCTTTTATGGTCGCATATTTATTTTAAAATTTTTTGTATAGATTGGTTATTGGAAGGCATATAGAGCATTAAAACATGCTCGGAATTTGGTTAGGGGAAGTGAGGAGAGTGGATACGAATTACTACCTACTTACTTATACATGATAAAGAGAGCAAATCCCGGATCACACACACGACTTGAAGTTGATGAAAAGCAAAGATTCAAGTATTTGTTTCTAGCATTTCGTGCAAGCATCAATAAACTTTTGTACATACGAAAAGGTGTGGTTGTAGATGGTACATATTTGCAAGGTAAATACAAAGGAACACTTCTTACTGCTACAGCTCAAGACGGTAATTTTCAGATATTTCCGATTGTTTTTGCCATAACTGATACCAAAAATGATAAATCATGAGAATGGTTCTTCAAGCAACTTAGCGGTGTGATTCCCGATGATGAAGGCCTTGCCATTATTTCTGATAGACACAAGTTTATTGGGAAAGCTATTACAACGGTATACCCGAAGGCTAGTCGTGGAATATGTACATATCATTTGTACAAGAATATATTGGTCCGTTTAAGAGGTCAGGATGCATTTCGTTTGGTAAAAAAAGCAGCCAATGCTTTCACAATTGCTGAATTTGAGACCACCTTTGATCAGATTGAAGCGTTAAATCCTGCACTTTTTAGTTATATTCAAAAAGCTGATGTATTCGACTGCTATCATGCCGAGGGATTTTGCTTTACCAATACCAGAAAATGTAGCAACATGGACTTGTTTACCACATGTTGTTCGACAACAACAAGGTCGGTCCAAAAGATCAAGGATGAAATCATTCCTCGAAACTGCGAATACGATAAAAAGGCCTAGGAAATAACTCACTTGTGGTAATTGTAATCAAGTTGGACATAATCGTGTAACATGTAAACTTTACACAAAAGCATTGTAAACTCTATTTTACATTTTTACTTGTAAACTCTACATTGTAGCATGTAAACTCTATTTTAAAGCATTGTAAACTCTACACTATTTCAAATACTCTGCCGCAACTACAAAATAAGTCTACGACAACTATAAAATAACTGTACGACAACTACAAAATAACTGTACGACAACTACAAAATAACTGTACGACAACTACAAAATAACTGTACGACAACTACAAAATAACTCTGCAGCAACTACAAAATAACTCTGCAGCAACTACAAAATAACTCTGCAGCAACTACCAAATAACTCTGCAGCAACTACAAAATAACTTTGCAGCAACTACAAAATAACTCTGCCGCAACTACAAAATAACTCTGCCGCAACTACAAAGTAACTCTGCCGCAACTACGTTTAAATTTTGTTTGGGCTTACTTAATCGTAATTACACATAATATTGGTTCGAACATTTTTAATCATAACCAAACTAACAACTAGCAAAAGATTCATATCATAACACCATCTTGTTCAAACATTACATACCAAAATAAGTCTACAAGAATCAAACAAACAATGATCATATGAGTTTCACAAATCCAACAATGATCATACATCCAATGATTACAAAAATCATCATTTTCTTCATATTCGGTTTGGCTTCAATCAACACATCTTCTACCCTCTCAAATATCTTTTTCTCAACCTTCATTAGCACCTTATCAAATATTATCTTCTCATACTTCACACCATCTCTTGTAATCTCTTTTGCCATTAGCTCAAGTCTCTCAGCTTTCGAATTCAATATCTCTACCTCATTCAACAATACTTCATCAACCCATTTGAAAATGTGATTGTCATCCATAAGTTACAAAATAATATGATCTGTAAGGACTAACGATTAACAACAATGAGAATCAAATTGAACATTGAGTTACCTTATTTGATGCAACAAACTCATAATGAAAGTATCAACGAAAGGATTACGTTCTGATTTTGAAATCTTCTCAACAATTTGAGCCCCACACCAACACATAGTAGGGACACTCACAAATCTACCTCAAACTGCGCTTGAAGACCCGATAGAAGTTCCAGATATATTGCTCATCCTCAATCTCCAAGTTCGACCTCTAAAAATTACCCAGAAATCGAATTACCTAAGAAACTGAGCTTTGGACTTATAGTATTTAGAGTTCTTCAATTTAGGGAGTTTGAGTATTTGGAGAAGCCCGGTTTTAGGGTTACTCGGGTTAGAGTTATAGTATAGTAAAGTATTGTAAATAACTCTGCGCCAACTACAGTATAACTCTGCGGTAACAACAAAATAAGTCTGCCGCAAATACAATATAACTTTGCGGCAACAACTATATAAGTCTGCGAATAGTTTAAATAACTCTGCAGAAACAACAAAATAAGTCTGCGCCAACAACAAAATAAGTCTGCCGCAACTACAATATAACTCTACGTCAATTACTAACTAAGTAACACTTTTGGTAACTGAAATCAAACATATATGAAACTAATTAACAAGTAATCAACATATTACACATGAATATCTTATTACACTGAAAACGAAAGCATTGTAAACTACAAAATCAACCATTGTAAACTCTACATTGTTAACTCATATTGAGTTATCATTAAGTTGCGGAATTTTCATATCTAAACCATGAGGTAATGGGATAGACACCGCAATCCCCTGGATTTTCATTGATCGGAATGCCTGCTGGGACTCTATGCACATCATACATTGCATAGCTAGGCTTGCGGTCTCTCTCCGGAACCATAATGCTTAGAATTGCTAGGGTCATTTTCCGGAGATATAGACACGTTTCAAGGAGCTCCTTGTTGGTGGTATGATTCGGGATAGAGTCGCAGATATCTTCTTCTTCGGGAAGTCAATGTCTAAAACAACCCAATGATTGTCTTTTACATTCAGCACACCGTATAAGTTATCAATATCAAGGAACGAAATCTTAGAAATGGTCAAGATAAGTCTTGTCAAGCAAGAATTTTCTGCTATTTGGCGGGACACGGTTGAAATCATTTCCCATGATAGAGGTGAAATATGGGTCAAGGAAGCCTATACTTTCCCGGTAAGGTGAAGGACCATGAGTAGTCCTATTGCGAACATTGTCAATGCATCAACCACGTGCTGTAAAAAAAAATATGAATACTTGGTCAAGGTAAGTTTTGTCAAGTAATGAGGCAAAAGCAAAAAACTTTGCGACAACTACAAAATAAGTCTATCGTAACTACAAAATAAGTCTGCGGCAAATCGGCGGCAAAAACTAAATAAGTCTGCTATAACAAATAAATAAGTATGCAGTAACAAATAAATAAGTCTGCGGTAACTAATAAATAAGTCTACTGTAACTAATAAATAAGTCTACTATAACTAACAAATAAGTCTGCGGCAATAGGTATATGTTCTAGGTAAGTACCGTATTTCCAACCATCCATAATATGGATCCGGCCACTCCTTTCTTGGTGTAATAAGCTTTTTGAAATGTTGCACATCTGGATTACTGTTTCCAACTGGTTGGTCCCTTAAAGAAAAAAATAATAATTTCATGTTCAAATTTCTAAAAAATGACCATGATGGTTATGACGATAAACGTATTAAATACACTCATCAGTGTTTATTAAATCCATTAGCTTACGCAATTTAGATTCATCGACAGCTTCCATAAGATCATAGTCATGTTTAGAAGTTATAACCTTTGGAAGTCTGCATTTGACACTTAGAATGATGCGTTTGACAGTAGAGTTACCAATGTATGGTACTATTTGGGAATGCGCCAAATGTGGAACTCTTTTCGGCATTTCTGTCTTTTCATCTAAAGCCTTCAGCTTTTCCGCGGATTTGACCCTTCCTCTGATTTGATGCCATTTCCATGTTTGCGGCTTGGGTTTCAAATTGTTTAGTTATGTCTACGACATCATCTTCAGTATGAGAAATCTTTTGTTTTTTCTTCATACGAGCCTCACTCTTATCAACATTTATCCCATTCTTAACAACTTTTGTAAGTGGAAGCTTATCTGACGGTTTCTTCGTGTCCATTATCAACCATGACTGCATATAAATGTTAAACCAACTCATTAAACATGTAAAAAAAAATAACTCTGCAGAAACTAAAAAATAATTCTCCAGTAACTACTAAATAACTCTGCGGTAACTACTAAATAACTCTGCGGTAACTACAAAACAAGTCTGCGGTAACTACTAAATAAGTATGCGGTAACCACTAAATAACTCTGCCGCAACTACTAAGACGGCAACTACTAAATAATTATGCGGCATCGCCAAACAACTCTGCGGCAACTACTAAACAAGTCTGCAGTAATAGATATTACTAACCGGTGTTTAATACTAGATTTATGATCGGGTTGCTCAGGTTCGGGTTGCTCAGGTTCTTTGTAAGAGGTAAAACCAAAAAAAAAATTATTTGACCATATCTCCTTGCTTTCGCAAATCAAAATTAGTGTGCAGCAAAAAAATAATTAAACTATGGTAATAGGTAAGTAAATCTACAGCTAAATAAAAAATTTTACTTGAACTAACCGGTGTTTCACTACTCCCTTCATCATCTTCTTTCTCTAATTCTTTGGGAGAATTAGACTTCCCCTTTCCTCCTCGCTCTCGCAGATCATTGATATCTGCTTTAAGTGTGGTTAGCCTTGAATCAACATTTGTTTCAAAACCTCCCAATCTTGCGTCCAAGTCGTCAACGGTGCGAACTAATGTTTCTATGACCTTAAACATTCCAGCTAAGGTATTCTTTTCTTCAGCATCCTACACATTAAAAACAATAGTTAATAGCAAGACTAATCACATACAAAAATTTTTGTTAAAATAAGCGACAACAGTCCTAACATTTGAATGTTCTTTATCTTTGATCATCAAGATTTTCTTAGAACTTCCACCGCGAACCGACTTAGCACTCTTTCGTTCCTTTAGCTGCCAACAATTTGGATCCAAACTATCCCCAATGATGTCCTCAATCTGGTTGTCAAGTTGGAGATCCTTGTTGTCTTTATTGTCACTCCAATAAGGATACATATCTTCTAAAGAAACCGGAAGCATATGCCTAACACGAACCTACATCGCAAACAAGTACCATATGAATATCATCATTATAAACAACTGTGGCATAATCAATTCATATAACTACTAAATAACCATGCCGCAACTACAAAATAAATCTGCGATAACTACTAAATAACTCTGCCACAACTATAAAATAAGTCTGCCGCAACTACAAAATAAGTCTGCGGAAACTTCTACATAACTCTGCCGCAACTACTAAATAAGTCTGCGGTACACAAACATAATCAATTCATACCTTTCCGTGTTGAGCTTTCTCCTCTCTTATTAGATTTTCAAATCTAAATCGCTTCCGACTTCCTCGCCAGTTAAGTAGTGGAGGAACATCATCCATATTTCTCTTAAAGCCATATATCTCCCCTAAAGCATGAACTGACTCAAATAACCATACAGATAGAACATTAACACATCCGTGTAATGTGTAATTGTCCGATTTGTATTCCAAAGCTTTGATTGAATTTACCAAACTCGTAAATCCCACTCTACCCCATGGATAGTTTTCAAAGCTCTCCTTATGAAGCACTAATTTTGCATCACTCAACGGGATCCTTGATGCATGATTGATACCATGTATTCCAACATGTAATATACATAGTCTTCCAACCGTCATCATCTTCCCGTAACTCCAATTCTGACAACATTTCAAAACACGCAGCATCTCCCCCTCAAGTAGGTACATTCCCTAAAAGAACGTTCATCTCTCTCCAAAAGGCTTCATAATCAACAACTGGATATATGTCATAATTAGATCGCACATCATATGGATATAGGTCACAGTTAAGACCTGTGATTTCTTTATATTCTAGCAGCGAAAATCTTATTGGTTGATCATCAATCAACGACCAAACTTCGTGCATATTCTTCACCGCCAACTGATGTGTGATGAAGTAATGAACATAAGAGGATGCCCATATGAACTTCTCCCCCATGCTGTCTATATCATATAGCTTAAAAAATACACCAACAGATGATGTCTTCAAAGCATCCTAAACATCATCACCAATACTCTTTTTAATGACCCCAAATTTGGAATGGGAATAATAGTGGTTTATGCTATCCACTTGAACATGACATTCCCATCTTTGGAAAGCCTAACAGGATAAGATGTCATATCTCTACAATCAAATAAACAACATATCAGTGTAAATAAATAAGTCAGCACCAATACAAAATAAGTCTGCGGTAACTACTCTATAAGTCTGCGGTAACTACTCTAAAAGTCTGTGGCAACTACTAAACAAGTCTGCGGCAACTACTAAATAAGTCTGCGGCAACTACTAAATAAGTCTGCGACAACTACTAAATAAGTCTGCGACAACTACTAAATAACTACTAAATAAGTCTGCGGTAACTACTAAATAAATCTGCAGTAACTATTTAATAAGTCTGCAGCAACTACTAAATAAATTTGCAGTAACTACTAAATAAGTCTGCGATAACTATTAAATAAGTCTGCGGTAACTACTAAATAAGTCTGCGGTAACTACTAAATAAGTCTACGGTAATTACTAAATAAGTTTACGGTAACTACTAAATAAGTCTACGTTAACTACTCTATAAGTTTGCGGTAACTACTCTATAAGTCTGCGGTAACTACTAAACAAGTCTGCGGCAACTACTAAATAAGTCTACGACAACTACTAAATAAGTCTACGACAACTACTAAATAATTCTACGACAACTACTAAATAAGTCTGCGACAACTACTAAATAACTACTAAATAACTACTAAATAAGTCTGCGGTAACTACTAAATAAATTTGCGGTAACTATTTAATAAGTCTGCAGCAACTACTAAATAAATCTGCAGCAACTACTAAATAAGTCTGCGATAACTACTAAATAAGTCTACGGTAACTACTAAATAAGTCTGCGGTAACTAATCTATAAGTATGCGGTAACTACTTTATAAGTCTGCGGTAACTACTAAATAAGTCTGCGGCAACTACTAAATAAGTCTGCAACAACTACTAAATAAGTCTGCAATGACTACTAAATAAGTATGCGGTAACTACTTAATAAGTTTGTGGTAACTATTCTATAAATCTGCGGTAACACAAACATAAGTCTGCGATAACTAGAATAACTCTGTGACAACTAAAATCTAAAAGAATCTTACAACGAAAAACTACTGAAAAAAAATGTGAACAAAATCTAAAAATCCTAACAAAATCAACGACAAAGAACCATGAAATCTGAAAATAAGTTAGGGATTTTGATGAAAGGGACCTTTCTGAAACTGAAACTGAAGATGTGAACTTGGTGACGAAGATGAAACTGAAACTGAAACTACACAAAACAAATTTGAAAAAAATCATAGAGAACCTACAAAATCGGCGAACAGAAAAATGAAATCTTAAGTAAGTTATCGCCGAAAAGAGAGAAACGAACAATGATGAAGAAAGCGGACCTTCATCCGGTGACGATGATGAACCCTAGCTTTTCGAGGTGGCGACGGTGGTGGCTTGGTAGAAGTTTTTTTTTCGACAAAATTTTGATAAAACATTTATTACTTAACTTACCATTAATGCTTTTTTGTAACTGTTTGCAATCATTTCGTAACTGTTTGCAAAATTTAATTAATGGCAATTTTCGTAATTATTTTATAAATATTAAGTTATATTATATTTTTATCCTCTCAATATTTACCAAAAAAAAATCAAAGTAGCAATTACATCTAAAATTTGGGTCAATCTATGTCATTTCCTCTAAAAATAATTATGCTTTTAACCAAAACATCTAATGAACTGGAATGAAGAAGTATTGAATTATAATGACTATTTAAAATCATGTTTTATTGGTTCAATATTTATAAAAAGTTGCTTGCGTGCATTAGAAGTCATATGTTATTGAATAGATGGTTTCATAACTAATTCAAATTGATTCGTTATTGTATTAAAATAGATTTTAATTAACTTTCATATTAAATTAAAGTTTAGTGTTATTGATTTATTGATTTTAAAGTTTTTTTTTTATGTGAAACAATTTTAAAAACCTTTTAAAATAGTCGATGCTGGGATAATATTCAAAGTTCGTTTTACATAAAAAAAATATTAAAATGTCAAAACATAACTTAAAAGAAAATAACAATAAATTTAATGAAGATAAAATTGAGAAAATCTCTGAGAATATATAAAATCTTTTTAAAAAACACTCAAAAATTTCCATAAACTCCCAAACTATTATAATCATTACTACTCTACCTAAAATATATCAAGTAACTTCCCTTAAGTTTAAAATCATTTGATTTTTTCAGCTAACACTTGGTCGAAACAATGGTGAGAAAAAACCATAAGATTTTGAATATCTCATGTCTATCTATGTTTATAAAGTTTTTCCATCTATACTTCTTTAAGACTTCAGCTTATACAATTAATTTAATCTACAGGTCAACAAAACAAAGATCTACAAACATGAATTATAAACATTAAGTAATATTTATATGCCTAGCTTTACATCTCTTTTGGCTAGGACTTTGATTAATTGTTTTTTCAAGTCAAGGTAATGAAACCTATTGACAAACTGATATTTTTCATAATGTGTTATGTGTATAATATCACTGAATTTATTCCAAGTTAGCAGTGAGATGAAAAGACCTTATGTGTCTTACATTCCATACTTTTGTGTTAATGTTTTTGTTTATAGAATTTTTTACCGTAATTTTGATTTATGTTGGAGGGTTATAGCAGATGGTCATATTATTTGGGCATGTGAAGCATTTTCAAGTTTTCATTAGAAAGAGTTGAACAGTAGCTCATCACTGTTCTTGTAATATCTCCATAATTACCAATATAATATATAGAAAACACATTATACACAATATCAAATTTTGTTTTGGTTAGCAATATAATTAAAATCTTCAGTGGATAGTTAACCAGAAATTTTTTTGATTGTGTAATGTGTTATATGTATGTTATTTTGTTGGTGTATTATATAATCATGGAGAAAATACCAGAAGACGGAATAGTTATTGTTCAACTCTTTCTTGTGATATTCTGAAAATGTTTTGCATGCTCAAGGAATCTGACCATTTGCTATAACCATGTAACATAAATCATAATTTCAAAAATAATTTCTATACGCAAAGCCAACAACACAAATGTATGGAATGCAAGATACATAAGATCTATTCATTTCATAACAAACTTGCAATAAATTCAACGACCCGTTTCAGGGTTAACAACATCTTTTACTAATGAATATATCATCGATTTGAAATTTAGAATTCTTAAAATTTTTAGTAAAAAGTATTTGGCCGTTAGTCACTAACTTTCGTGGCTAAGATGTGAACGATGCTAAACCAATGACTATTTAACATATTATTTTGTTGCCTAAGAGAAGGAAATCGACTTGTCATTGGCAAAATCATTAGATTTAGCTTAATCTATTCAACATATCTTGATATATTAGCTCAATTATTCTATTGGAAAAGCAAATCTCGAGTTACGAGTTAGCATAATTGTTATCCATAGGTTTTACTATAAAATAATATCACAAGTGCACAATTACAAGTGCAATAGTTTAATCGGGATCGAATTCAAAAGAACCAATAAATTACACTATGAATTCTGATTATTTAAACCAAGATAAGATGTAACAGAGTTATCGTGAAACTCAGAGTAAATATTAATTAAATTCAATAAAATAAAGCATTGGGTGATGAGAAATCTTTTGGGACTCATGAGAGTGAATGCAACGATTAATAAGAATGCATTAACAACCGTTCTATAATTTTAATTATGAATGTAAAGTTCATTCATAATTATCTAGGCACTGAAACAACTAACTATTCAGTGATATTTTCTATTCAATGAAAACCTAATTCGATATGTTCACAAAGTGCAATAACATCAACTGTCATTGGCTGAAGACAATTTTTCAATCAAGGATTATCCATCGATTTAATAACATTTTTGGTCTCAAGATAAGATCGACTAAGAGCAGAGGCTGATTGGCCAAATTAGAGAAAGCATGAAACACAATCATAGACGAAGAACTATAAGAACAATTCCCAATCAACCTAGTGTAGATCTACATGAAGAAACCTTTAGAAAACTCAATACCCAATGAAGGATCTAGTCACATATGCAAAGAGAATACATGATAGACATATATGAATAAATCATAAATAGAATTGCAAAAAGAATAACCAAAGACTTAAGAATGTGAGAAAAATGTTTAGAACTAAGTAGAAGGCTCGAATTAGGTCAAAAATTCCAGTCTTAGGTTTATATTGTAAAGATAATAGGTTCTGGTTGGATTTAATTAATTTTGGGCTTCTAAAATTGCATCTTCTCGGCTCATAACCGATCGGTACTGAGGCTGTCTCAATTGGTACTCATCTGTGAGACAGCTTGACATGTCTTCGGTAAATTGGCCATAACATTCGATCTCACTATTAGATTTCCTTCAAACCACTTGCAAATGAACGTTAACATCCTCATATATCTTTTCAATTTGTGAATAAGATCTAACAGTTGGAAGTTTTCCGTACGGGGCCAAACTTCTGATGCTTGTGCGGGGTCTGGCATCTCCAATCATCAAAAATGCTCCAAAAATTTTCATTTACTCCAAAACGTCTCAAAACCAGTCAATACTCAATAAAATACTAAAACACACTTATACTCAAGAAAAAAAAACTCAAAATAAATATCAAAACAATGGTTAGTAATCAATATAAATAAGTGTTAACAATGAGTGCGTAAAATTGCGCTTATGTATGTGTATTCAAGTGTAAGCAAAATAGTTACCTTTGTTTCTCAAAAAGGAGTTCCAAAGATGCATGAATCGCTTTTTTCATCAACATCCATATCATCAAGGTTTTGTTGGTAAAAGTGATTGTAAAGCTAATTTTTCATGAGATGAAAAAAGTAATTAATAATTAATCTATTTTAAATTTATAATAAAATTATAGAAGAATCTTCTTCTATTGGGCATCACTAATCTTAAGGTGGATCAATCCAGAAAACTAAAAGAGACCCTTCAATCCATAATACTTGCAAATCTAGTCGTTTCCTATATTAAATACCCAATCTAATCCACTTTTTCACAAATGCAATCACTAAGGGGTCGTCCGAATGAAATTCTTGCATTATCTTATTTGTGATCTTATCAACAGTATATAGCTAGAAAGTGTAGTAATCAATGGTAAGTTTCTTCCATCATCTTCTTAGTGACAAACTTCATTATCAATTCGCTAAGATGAAGATCAATCTTACTTTTTTGAGCATTGATGATCGCTTTTATGGTTGCTAGGAATGGTATACCAACAATTATAGGATATTGTGACTATTTTTACAGTTCCAGCATAGTAAAATCTATCAAAATCCAACATCCACCAATCTTTACATAAATATTTTTGAGGCCATCTGGGTTTCGAACAGATTGATTAGCTACTACCCAAGAAATATGTGATGGATTGAAAATAGATCAAACTTACACTAGCACCCAAATCATAAAAGCATTGATTATATTTGAGGTCCTCCATTAGTGCAAGACAAAGTGAAACTTTTTAGATCCTCATGCTTCTCTAACATTATGATATGTAAAATACCACTACACTAATGCGTAAGAATCATTACAACTTTATCCAATTTGATTTTGTTTGTGAGGATTTCATTCATATCCTTTTTCAAGGTTGGGACCATCTTTACACATCAATAAATGATACTTACACTTGTACTTCTCCTACAATGACCTTCATTTTCTCATACTCCTTATCTTGAATCTTGTTCTTTTTCTTGTTGGGTATGGTACGTTAGGAAAAGGTGGTGATTGAGCAACATATGGTGGTTCCTTGTCAACAAAAACTTTGGTTCCAGATCTAATACGCATCAAACTGTTTGTCATAAATTTTGTCATTTTCAGCTCATGAGATCGATTGATCCCCCATTTTACACCAAATTTAACTTCAACAACTCAAGGGATCGATCAATCCTAGGGTTGGATCAATTCATTGCTTGTTTCTACGATTTTTTCACGTCTTTTCCACTATTAAGAGTAATGGCATTGATGTATTCCTTGGAATTGGTCTCTAGAAGTGTTCTTGGATGTGCCTTTACCAATCTTGAAGTCTGAACAACTTTAGTTTCTAAAACTCTCATTTGAGTATTTAAAGCCTTAAACTTCGTGTGAATATCATTGTACCATCCACTTTGGCATTTATGTCATTTAAAATCTTCTCCAGACTTTTAAGAACATAATGGAACAGAAAATCAAATTTTTCTTGAGAACCTTCCTTTCTCAATTGTTGCTTTGGATGAAAACCCATATTACCACCACCATTTGTCTTGTTCTAAAATTCTTGTATATAGGTGTTATGCGCTTGAGCGAGAACAAAAGGCTGCACTTGGAATTATTGTCCCTGTTTGTTGTTTTGTGGTAGATAGAACTGATCAGTAGGGTTCTCAACATTGTTGCTTCTAGAGGACAAATTAGGATGGTTCATATGGTTCTAATTGAAGCCAATATTCTGGAAGTTTCCTTGTCCTCCAACACAGTTATCAACACAGTCTTGATAGATGTGATCTTCACACATGTTCACATTCTTCTTATGTGCTTTCAAGAATCATGTCCATCTTAACATTTAGCTCATTAATTGCCTTACTCCTTGTAACCCCTCTTAATTTAATATCATAGTATGGAAAATGACTCACATTATTTGTTGTTAAATTCTCAACATGCTCTGTTGCTTGCTCAAGTGTATTATTGACACGCTATATTTTAACCGACACTAGAGAGTGAATATCAAACTAGGTGGGTTTTGCTTTAAAATTATAAAGGCTTAAAACCCACATGTGCATGGGATATTGAGGAGTACTTAAGGATCGATTCACACGGACATAAAGATTGCACACCGAAGATACGAGACACAAATGGTTTTTGGAGTTTTTGTTTAGATTAAAGATTAAGAAATGAAAAGAAGTAAAATAATGTTCTTTCAGACATGGAACTCCTATGATCTAGATTCAAGTGAGCAAGTCAAATATAGCATTAAGATAAACCTAAATGAAATATCTAACAATAATAAACCTAACATAATTATCATCTAACCAACAAATCATCCTAATCTAGCATTATCCATGATAAAACAAAAGACTAGTTACTAAGCATATAGAAAGAAAAAAATACTTAAATATGAATATAAAATGATAGAGGTGAAAATTTAAAGAGCATGAAAAGATGAAGAGCAATCCAAAACGTCAAGAGACATTGGATCTAAAACCAACTCTCAAGAAAAGAAAACTTAACTCAAAAAATTGTTTCTAAAATGTATTTATATTTAGAAAAATGCAGAATCGGTCGAGCAGGGACAAACAAGGTCGGATTCAAAACTAAACAGTTTGAAGACAGCCATAGCGGCCGATGGTAGTGGCCAAATGGCCATTATCAAGGTCCCTGAAAGCTTTAGAAGTCCTCTTAGTGAAAAGAGGAGAGAGAGGAAAGTCACCAGAGAAGACAAAGACTTGAAATGGAAGAGAAAGGAAAAGAAGGAAAGGAAAGAGTTCTAGAAAGAAGGAGAATAGGAAAATAGAGATCAACTGAGAAGAGGAAGAAGATAAAATGGAAAGAAATATGGGAGAGAGTTTCCAAAAAAACAAGTAATTTTGATGTTTCAAGGAGAGAAGGACTCGTTTATAGAGGTTTCACCCTCTCATTTTGATGTGTTAGCAGGTTATTCTAGTTGTTATATCACCGTGGAGATGCAGGTTCAAGAAATGCTAGCCAAAGGTCTTGAAAGTCAAGGAAGAGGGGATGAAGGGGCTGCAGCAAAGGCAGACCATAAAGTTTTGTGTCTTGTCCTGCCAAGAAAGACCATACTAGTTTATAACTCTGCTAAAAAAAATCTCTCTAGTTTGGTGAGTTAGTAGTCCGCCAAACATAAATAATTTATGTCGAGTTTCTTTTGGAATGTATGTGGGTTTAACAAATAGAAAAAACATTATATTGTACAAAATTGTCTTAATTCTGGTATGATGCAGTTTAGATCCTTATTAAAAACATGGGTCAAAGAAAATAAGGCGGAGCCGGTAGCGTCGAAGTTGATTAAAAACTTGTCAGTTTTATCGAACTATGAGTTCAATCGCCTAGAAATAATTTAGGTCGTCTGGAGTCCACAAGTGAGACTCACTCTGTGTTTCACAAGTGGACAACTGATAACTTGTTTAGTTCTTTTGAATGGGGATGATGAGGAGTTCTTTTGTTCATTCATCTATGCATCTAATTTTGTTGAAGAGAGGAAGTTGCTTTGGGATTATTTGAGATGTCACAAACAATCACCATTGTTAAAGAATAAGTCTTAGATGATTTTTGGTGATTTGAACTAGATATTAGACATAGAAGAACACTAAAACTATGTGTCGTCTCCAACTGTCTCTATGGGTATGAGGGATTTTCAAGATGTCATTTGGTTTTGCTCGCTCTCCGATCTGGTTACTCATGGACCATGTTTTACATGGTGCAACAAAAGAGAAGATGGCTTAATATGTAAGAAATTAGATTGCGTTGTGGTTAACGATTCATGGTATCTTAATTTTCCTTAATCGTATTGTACTTTTGAGACTGGTGGTTGTACGGACCATATGAGGTGTTGTTTCCTAATTACAGTTCTGATTATTAAGCCAAGAAGACCGTTTTGTTTTTGAATGCGTTAGCAATACTACCTAGATTCATGCTTATGGTTAAAAGCTTCTGGGCTAATACCAAAGAGCATAGACACTTAACCTCGTCTATGTTTCGTTTATCCAAGAAGCTGAAAGCATTGAAGCCGAAAATTTGAGAAATGAGTAAACATAAGCTTGTAGGTTTGCAAAACTGAACAAAAAAAGGTAATGTTGATGAAAAAGGTGACGTAGGAAGAAGTTAGGAAAGTATTGTTTTCCATACCAGCCAATAAGTCTCCGGGTCCATATGGGTTTTCATTTGACTTTTTCAAGAAGACTTGGAGAATTGTGAGAAAAGATGTTGTAGTGGCGGTTCAATCGTTTTTTATAACGGGTTTCCTTCCTAAGGGTTTAAAATCCACCATTCTTGCCCTTATCCCGAAGAGTTTACAAGTAGAAGAGATGAAGGATTATAGAGTGATTTCATGCAGCAATGTAATTTAAAATGTTATCTCAATAATTTTGGCGAATTGTTTGAAGCTGGTCTTACCCAAGTTTATTTCGCCCAGCGAATCGGCATTTCTGAAGGACCGCTTGCTAATGGAGAATTTCTTATTAGCCTTAGATTTGGTCAAGAATTATCATAAAGATTCGGTTTTGCCTCATTGTGCAATTAAGATCGATATCTCACATGCTTTGGACTCACTTTAACGGATGTTTCTTCTATCCATGTTAAAGGCTTTGGGGATTCTAGACATATTCTTTCATTGGCTAAATTTATGCATTACCACGGCCTCTTTCTCCGTTCAGGTAAGTGGTGAATTGACGGGTTTGTTTAGAAATGCGAGAGGGCCCCGTCAAGGATGCTCTTTATCGCCTTACCTTTTCGTAATTTGTATGCATGTTTTTGGATAAAGCGGCTAGGGAGAGACAGTTTGGATACAACCTATACTGTCAGAATCTTACACTAACAAATTTATGCTTTGCGGATGATTTGTTGGTATTTTCGGATGGGAAAAAACACTCTATCCCATAGAATTTGGTGTCATAGATGTGAACCGCTGTAGGAAATCATAGCAGTAATCAGCTCAAAGCATCAACAAGGTCTAGCAGATGGTCCGGATGTCCATCTGTAAAGGTATAGAACATATAAGTTCAAAACCATCTTCAGCTCTAAAGCTATTTGTATATTAATCAGAGAAAATAAGTCAATATTGGAGTGGTCTAAAGGTATATGGTTTACCCACTACACGCATAAATACTCTTATATTTCTTGGCTGGCGGTTAAAAACAGATTGTCAACAGGGGATCAAATGCTCAGCTGGAACAATGGAGCTTTAACGGCGTGTTCATTCTGTTTGGAACCAATGGAGACACGAGATCATATTTTCTTCACATGTCCATTCTCAGCAGCTATCTAGGATTTCCTTACCCCCAGTCTTCTCAATTCAAGCTATTCGACTCAATGGGATACAATACTTACCCTTCTTGTAGACACAACTCAAGATAAGATATTTCTGTTTTTTGTTGAGATATATTTTTCAAGTTTTGATTCATACAATCTAAAGGGAGCGTAATGGCAGATGATACGGGGAATGGGCTACAAACCACACTCACTTAGCCAAGTTCATAGATAACCAAGTCCGCAATAGATTATCGACAATTCGAGTTACACTACATGAAATCAACTACAAAACAGAAAAATTTTCCGATGGACTCTCAATCCATCGTAGTCCGTCCAAAATTTTGGACGGATATACAACGGTTTTGCGTCTGGTTAAATCCATCAGAAAAAAACTAATGGATTTTTTACAGACACATAAATCTATTAGAAATCCGTCGGAAATAATGGACGTTAAATTCTGACTCCATCCATCGGTTATCTGTCGGAAATCTGTAAATAAATATGAACGTTAATATAGTCGTTGTTATAGTCGTTTGAATTTTGTACATACCAACAGAATTTCGATGAATTTCCAACGGCTACGACTTCTATATATATGTATCCACATTTCTTCATTCATTCACATCACTTATTCATTTAATCATATTATAAAACCAAAAAAGTTGAAAAGAAATGTCTTCTAGTAAATATTTTCGGTCATGGATGGCCGAACCTATGATGGATCCGGAGTTGAACTTACTGAAAGATAACTATGCACGAGGAATCTGCGAGTTCGTTGGATTGGCCGGAAATCAACAAGGAGCAAAAAAAGTTGTAAGATGAAATGTCCTTGTAGTATATGCTGGAATTCTCATAATGTTAAGGTTGAGTTAGTTTGGCATTACTTGTACAACAATGTGTTTATGTCGGGTTATAAGATTTGGTATTTACACAGAGAAACAAATTACTATTATGGTATTACTAGTGAACCAAATGTTGCGGATTGCCTAGGAGAGAGAACGGAAGTATATGTAGGTATAGGTACGGTTGAGATAGTGAATGATGTGTTTAGGGAGAACATGCAGTCGGCTGGTTATGATGGACATATAATCTTTCACCAGCATCATAGTATGAGGTACAGAAACTTGTAGCTTATCTTGGTTTGTCGTATCAGATGATATATGTCAGTTTTAGCACTCAGATCATGCTACGAGAGGACTAATTCATTTGGAGAAAGCTTTGGAGCAAAAGAGCAAAAAGTAGGCAGTTTGAGCACTCAGATCGATCGTCCTCAAATGGATCAATTGATCCTCAAATAGATCGATCCATCCATCATCCTAAAACATTACTGTGAAGTTTTAGATCGTCCAAAAGAAGGCATATCGATATTTTCAACTCAGATCGATCGATCCCACACATGAAGATGCAGAAATATGCAAAGACGTCTGAATTTTGTTGTTCGTTGAGGCACTTCTCACCGATTGATTGAGCTACATTTCGGACAGAAGATATATCCTTGAGTTAGCTTTCATTTGGAAGTAGTTTGAAGTCGATTGAACGGTGCATTCAAATGTTATGACGCTTTTTGGGAAAACGGTCCAGTTTGGTGAGCAGATGAAGCAGATGCAGAGCCAGATGGCCGTGAGAAACCGATCGATCGATCCTGCTTTGTATCAATCGATCCAAGCCTTAAATCCTGCCCATGAAGAAAAGAAATCTTGCTTTCCTTTTCTAATTGGATTAGGATTATACCTAGACGACTTTTACCCTAGAAATACTAGTTTTAATGCCATTATTTAGGCATCTCTTATCTCTTTAAATCTCTTTACAAGCATTATATTAGATTGATATTTCTTGCATCTTTGGTGTTTTTTGGATTATTCATGAGTTCTTCATCAAGCTTTGGTTGTTCATCCACTTCCATGGTTGTGTAGTTCTCTAATTAGGTTAGGGTTTTCAAAAGGATTATGAATCATTGAACTAGACATAGATAGAGAATCATCTTATCATATCTTTATCTATTGTTTTTATAATTTCTTAAACTAGATTGATTATCTAGTTTATGATCTTAGGTTGAATCTATTCTCCAAAAGCTTATAGGTTGCTGGGTATAACATAGATTAGCTTATTGTTCTTAGCCAACAAAAGTTGATGTTATTGCAATATGTGAACATATTGAACCTAATCGTTAATGCTTGTTTAGAATTCGAAGTTCAAACGACAGTTTAGACACTTAGATTGCTAGATAAAATAATTGATACCACGACAATGGATCGATTATACCATTATGTTTGAGTTCAAGATAGGTGCTTAATCCATTCTTTGAATAGTTGTATGGTTCATGATCTCTGATTCCAGAGAAATTCCCTTGATCTAACGCTTTTAATCCATTGATACACATTGTTTATTTACTTTTATTGCTTTCATTAGCTACACAATTACAAAGAACCATCTTTTTCATCTTAGCTTAGTTTTCATTCGATAAGAATCGTAGTGCAACCTAGGTCTCTATGGATTTGATCCCACTTATACTACTGTGTGTGTCTGAACACTTGGAGTCCTATATTTGGGTTTAAACTTGGGTATCAAGATTTTGGCGTTGTTGCCGAGGACAAATTGTTGCCTTCGAATCTAAAACTGAAGCTTAGTCTAAGATTTACTAATTACGTTTTCAGCTTTGCTTGTTTTTTATTCCCAGGTCCATGCAAAGGAGAATTGACGGTTCTGAAGATCTTCTACATCTCACTAATCAAGACCTAGCAAGAAAAGATCGTACTAACAACATAGCATGGAAGGAAAAGTTGAAACTAGCCAACATGGGTGAGAACATCGACAATAACGCACTCGATGATGATTAAGCCACTGCAGCTACTCAACTCCAAGACTTACAACAGCGGTTTAAGTAGTTGGGTTAACAGAGACAATATCAGCAAGCTCAACATCGTACTATTGGGGAAGTTTACACTCCTTATACGTTCTATCAGAACAGAGCTGTTATCTATCCACCAGAAATTGCAAGACATGTTTTTAAGATCAAGTCTCAGCTAATTCCATTGGTGAAGCAGCATCTCTTCCATTGGTTATCGGCTGAGAACTCAATGGATCATATTGAGAAATTAGAGGAAGTTTGCAGTACAACAAAGTCTAATGAGGTATCTGCTAACCACCTCAGAATAAGTTATTTTCTCTCTCTTTAGCGGACAAAGCTTTGAGGTGGCTTAAGTCTTTACATGTTGGTTCCTTGAGATCTTGGGCTGAATGCAGAGCTTATTTCCTTGACCACTTTTACACTGAGTCTAAGAAAGCCGCTCTACGGAACAAGATCACCACCTTCAGATAACTTTCCGGAGAGTTCTTCTATGAGGCTTGGGAAATATTCAAAGAGTATCGCAGAGAGTGTCCTCCTCATGGGTATTCTGAAGAGCAAATACTTAGCATCTTTTATGATGGTGTCGACTGGGATTACAATAATGTTATTAAATCTGGGAGTAACGGAAATTTCATGACTCAGAGTATCACAGGAGTGTACAATCTTATAAAAAATTTGGCTGCAAGTTCCAACAACAATTGTCCTAAGTATGATCGATCTAGAAAAGTAAACAGCATGGATTCTCAGAAGATTGATGAGCTGACTGCTAAGGTAAGTCTGTTGCTCAAGCCTAATCAACAAAGGGTTAATCTTTGTGAAGATGGATTTGATGTCGTTTGTTTCCAAGGCATTACTAAGAGACGAAATGACGAGTCTGGAGATGTTAATTATGTGCAATGACAGGGGTATGTACAGAATAGATGGTTCAATCAGAACTATAGAAGTCATCCCAATCTATCCTACCGCACAACAAATGTCAAGAATCCTCAACATCATGTCTATCCACATCAAGGACAACAATTCCAGCAACCTTCGAACTCTGCAAATGATTCTCAAGGAGAACTCAAGGCTCTCATGCAATAACTCTTTGTTTCTCAAGAGAAATCTACAAAAGATATCAATGTAAAAGTGGACGCCATGTATACCGAGCTTAATGGTAAGTTTGAGGGCGTCTACATTCATCTTAAGCTGCTTGATACTCGGGTTGTTCAGACTGCAGAAGTAGTGAAACGTCAGCAAGGAGTCCTTCCCGCAAAGGAGGAACTAAATCCGAGAAATAGAGAAGATTCTAATGACTCAAGAGCGAATGTTCATATGGTTAAAAATAAGGCACAACTTTCCTGAGAGATTCGACTTATGTTGCAAGAGATTATGGAAGGTAAGAAGAAAAGTGCACAAGAGATTAATGATATAATGGTTGATCTTTAATGTAAGGTTGAGTATTCGATCTCTGCGACTGACTCAGATCGATCGATCCACTCACCGGATCGATCGATCCACTCACCGGATCGATCGATCGAACATTCAGACCGATCGATCCCCTCAACGATCGATCAATCCAATCCTGACCACCACATGCGTAACCCACCAGATATACCAATCCAACCACCAGATCGATCAAGTCTTCAGAATGATCAACACCCCCTCAGATCAATCGATGTTCACCTGACCAGTAAAGTCGTAAAATTCCATATCGATCGATCCAAGCTGGGACCGATCAATCCACTCAGCTACAGATCCCCGTAACACTCTAGATCGATCAATCAAACCACTAGATCGATTAATACAGTATCAAGATCGATCAACATCGTTCAAGATAGATCGATCCATAGCAAGCAACAACCAACGTAACAATCCACTCTGGGATCGATCGATCTGATCGCCTAACATCACTCTTTTCCACCACTCAAGCAATCAATTCTTCCACAACAATTGCTTATGTTCCTAAACTTCCTTACATGAAACGTTCACAACCCGCTCCGGTCCCAACAATTAAGGTATTTCCCAAACTAACGGATCTATGAGAGTTCAATGTGACATACTCCATCTTTGACATTGAGTTTGAAGACTCCCTCTTTAATTTGGGTCCTTTGTGAACATAATCTAAGCATAACTCACAGAATCTTTGGAAATTGGCTCTATACAGCCTTTGGACATGACTCTCTATTTTGTGGATGTCACAGCATCAACTCCACAAGGTTGCATCACCTACCTTCAGGTACAAATTAGGAAATGCTTGATACCTACTGATTTTCAGGTTGTCTAGATAGTGAGGATACATATATGCCCTTGATTCTATGAAGGCCTTTCCTTGCTACTACAAGAGTTTTAGTTAATTTACCTAACACGAGGATCAGTCTCTCCAACATAGACAAAGCGATTTTCTACAATGCAGTCTCCACGGAGCCTAGCAAGTATTATGCTTCCTATGTTAGCATTGAGAAGAGGATCGATAAGAGAGAGAAGTCTAAGTCAGGGGGAGTACGGACAAGTTCTCAAATCGCTTTTGACACCACATAGATGTGTTGATGATACCATTGAGTATCGGTTGAAATGGAAACGTATGTGTAAACCTTTTGCTAAAGTCAAAGCGATTATCACTCCATAACTTAAAGCCACAAAACATGCAGTCGTAGACAACATTTGGAACAAGGTTCCAAAATCAGATCTTCATGCCATGCAATCATGTGGAAAATGTCTCAAACCACCAACACCACACCCTGATCCTTCTAAGGTTCTCATAACGCTTAGGCGTAACGGCAGTGAAGCTCGTGACGTTAAACAAGTGTTTGGTGGAAGGTAACCCACTGTTAAGTATTTATTTTATAGTTATTTTACTTTGGTTTTATCTTATTTTACTTTTGCATTTGTTTTTTTTGAATAATATGTAAAATTATATTCAAAAGACTTTTGTATAACGAATGTTACCGTTTATTGAGTTTCCAACTGAAAAAATAAAAGAGCTCTAGAAGAAAATCGTTAGTGGTATGTCTCTTTAAAACGAAAATCTAGAAAACCCAATTGGGACAAAGCCATAGATGGAAAAAAGAGTACATACCACTTTCGATAGAACAAAAGAAAACAAATAGAAAAGCCGAAGCCAAGAAAGATAAATGATACATCAAAAATATTAGACTCTAGATGAGAACCAAAGTTTCAAGCCGTCCGTCGTTATCCCCTTCCTCTGCAAAGTCGATACGCGATTACGTATTGCCATGTCCTTGTCTCGAACTAAAATCAATAGTAGTTGGGACTTCTCCATGCCTTCTCCGATTGCGTTCCCGCCATAGAAAATTGTAAGTAACTTGTAAAAAAATACTTGACAATAAAAGCATGAGTAACACCACGCCCAAGGATTAGAATCGAAGAGATAATATCATGAAATCGAGTTGTGTACCTTTGATGGAACAAACCATAAGTCATGTTATGCCAAACTTGAGAAGTGAAAGGACAAGAGAAAAATAGGTGATCACGAGTCTCCACTATGGCTGAGCAGAACACACAACCTGCATGAACATTAGTATTCCAAGAACTTATTCTATCACCTGGTAACAATCGGTTTCGAGCTGCCAAAAAAACGATAAAAGAGAACTTTGGCGTAGCATGGAAAACCAGATAGCCTTGTGAGGCCGGGTTTGCGTAGATCTTTTCTGAATTTGTTTCAATGTATCCTTTGAAGAGAATGTCACTTGAACCTATTCTCCTTACCACACCATAAAGGTTGGTCTAGATCCGTATGTGCACAATCTCAAAGCTTAGATATATCGTCCTCTAACAAAGTTAAAATGTGAGTTCTTCTCCACCTAGTGAGGTGATGCTCCAGCACATGATCAATTTTCTCCATTAGCTTAATCATATCAATATAACCTCTTTCACCCAAAACTTCAATCAAGCAACCCAAACAAATCCAATTATTAAACCAGAAAGAAGTTAGAGAACCACTCCTTACGTCAACTTTATGGCACTCACGGGCTGAACCACAGTATTTTAGAAGCTTTCTCCAAATCCACGAGCCAGCACTCGTACTTAACTTAGTCGACCAAAACAAACTTTTTCTAATGAGATTCTTGTGCATCCAATTTACCCACCAATATGTCGTAGAAGAGACCAGGCGCCAAATTAACTTGAACAACTAACCTTATTTGCCTCTGACGGAAATTTAAGACCCAGACATCCTTCTGATTTCTGTTTGCAAACATCACACCAAGCCACTTTCGTTTTCTTTGTGTTTAAGGCTGGGCCCGACCATAAGAAAGCAGAAAAAATTCGTTCTATCTCCTTTATGCAAGCACTAGGAAGTCTAAATGCCAAAATCCAGAGGTTTGTCAAGCTAGAGATGACCGATATTAAAAGTTGGAGCCTCCCCGCGAGTTATAAAAAACCTGTTCTACCAAGAGCCAATACGCAATCTAATTTTCTCAATAAGTGGGTCAAAATCAGAGCTAGACATCCGTTTATCATCAAAGGCATGCCTAAATATTTTACCAAGAGCATTCCAATGTTAAATGGAAAATCATCAAAAACGGAAATGATCCCTTTGATTGATCGGATTCTACCATCCGCAAACACCATTACATCATCCGCGAAACATAAGTTAGAGTGATATTCAAACTCTTGCATCCCGGGTGATATCTGTAGTTTGCCTTGAAAGCTGCATTTTCCA
The DNA here is from genome assembly GCA_963922655.1 of Cardamine chenopodiifolia. NCBI lineage: Eukaryota > Viridiplantae > Streptophyta > Magnoliopsida > Brassicales > Brassicaceae > Cardamine > Cardamine chenopodiifolia. The sequence goes on along the minus strand of OZ000486.1, from coordinate 5,892,900 downwards.
AACGACGAGATAAAAATAGTCATACACATAACAAAAAGATAGAGAGAGAGGGAACAACCTTGTCGAAGTCCCTTCTGGCTCCAAAAATAACCAGCTAGTTCTCCATTTATTTGAACCAAAAACGACGGAATAGTTACACAAAGCTCAATCTATCTAATAAACTTTGGTGGAAGCCTCAAAGCCTTCAACATATTGATAAGGAACCCCCCCCCCATTGGACCGAGTCGAAGGCTTTGGATATATCGATTTTCATTACACACCTAGACGAGATGTTAGGCTTGTGGTAATCCTTTACTAGTTTAAAGGCCAAGAGAAGATTTTCCATTCTTATAACGATCCTTAATGAAAGCTGACTGGTTAGGCGACACAAAATCGGGGAGAATACACTTCAATCTATTCGCTAGAAGTTTCAAGATAACCTTGTAAATCACGTTGCAGCAAGAAATTAGACGATAATTTTTCATCCCTATGGTACCGGTTTGCTTGGGAATTAGTGGTAGGATTGTTGAATTCATTCCTTTTGGTAGAAAACCATGGGAAAAGAAAGACTTGTTAGCCTCAACAAAATCATTCTCTACTATATGCCAATCTTCTTTATAAAATTCCACAGTGAAACCATCCAGACCCAGAGATTTATTAGACAGCATAGAAAATACACCTTCTTGATTTCCAAATCAGTGACCTCCGCAAGAACACTCGCATTGTCCTCCTCTGTACAGCTATAATTCACAAGTGTATCCATCTCTGCCTCGGATATATTCCTCAAGTCGTGAGGCTGAGTCGATAAAAGATCCAAAAAATACCTTACCTCTTCAGTTTTAATATCCTCCCGAGTAGTTAAAACCTCCCCCTTTTGATTCTTAACCAAATTTATTGAGTTTCTGGCCTTCCTTTCTTTAATCACATTGTGAAAAACTTATTATTCTGATTGCCTACTTTAATCCAATGAAAATTTTCTTTCTACCTCAAATAAGTTTCCTCCAAAGTCGACATTGATTCCCAATCTTTAAAGGCCTTACACTTCTCTTGCATCACTGAAGTATTCGGATTTGCAAGAGTGGCTACTTGCTTGTCACACATAACCCGAAAAGCATCGTTAGTCTGTTGTGATAGATGGTGAAGTCTTTGATGGCTTAGGCGACGAATAGCAGGCTTTAAAAGCTTGAACTTCTTAGAAAATCAGAAACGAGATGAAGGTGATTGATAAATATCAACCGAGGTCCTCCAATGATCTGCCACTGAGGACTTGAAATCCTTCATATTGACTATATGGTTATCAATTTTGAAAGGGCCCTTAGGCTTATGAGAGACTCCAGCCAACGAAATCCGCGCATAAAGATGATCCAAGCAACCCTTTGCTTCAAACAAACAATAGAAGCTATACGATCGATGAAGCCAAGAAGAATTCACAAGCTTCTTACAAACTTACCCATCCTCACGTTTGTTGCACCATGTATAAAGGGGTTCGTGATAAGCCATGTCAACAAAGTAGCAATCAAACCATCTCTTGGAAGTCTGCCATATTGGGTAAAGCAACCTGATGCATAGATGATAAAGAATGCTCGGAGGAGTCTAAAACCTCATTAAAGTCACCAGCTCACAGCCAAGCGTTACCCCGATACTGAGCTAAATCCTGAATGAGTCCCGCCATAACTCATGCCGCTCTTCCAAGACATTAGATGCATAGACGAACGTACACACAAAATCATCAGAACTCTCCTCAAACTTTCTTAATCACTTAAAGCTGAATCTTCTTGCTCCATAGCACCAAAATCCTACCAACTGGTGCATCCTCATAATTTGAAACTATTTACCAATCTCCAAAGAAAGAACCAGCAATACGATCAACCTTATTCTCAACAACTCTGGTTTCAAACAAACCTCCTAAAACCATATCATTAGAGTTTATAAAAGACCTAACTACATAGTGTTTTTTGGCTTATTAAAACCTTGGATATTCTAAGAAAAGCACGACATCAACGTTTCTCTTGAGAGTTCTTTTTGTTGATACCCCCAAGAGTAGCATCCCCTATCTTGTGGTTTATTTTTGCAAAATACTTGTGATCGATCTTCAACTCCTCTTTACCCGGAGATAGGTCAGTATCTAGAAAGTCATAAGATGGGTCCTCCGAAGGCTCCTCCTTAGTCAGAGCCTCTCATAAAACCCTTGTTGATCCCGGAGAAACCTACACCTTACGATTCAAAGGGACACTGTCCGTGCTGACTTTCCCCAACGCAATACAAACCCCAGCCTCGTCGTCTTGATCACGTAAAACCTTAAATTTAGAAGGCGATGCTATGGTGACTTGACCATAAAGTAGAGGCGGAGGTTTCCCTGATTTCTCCCCCCCCCCCTTCGAGTGCGATACTTTATACCAAACCTCCTCCGTTGAATTTAACATAGAGGATGTCAAACTTATCTCTCCCTCCTCCATCGGCGAGTTTATTGTTGGTAACACTTCAATACGAGTTATAGACGACTCCCTAACCTGTTATCTGGCTTGACTTAACGGAAAAGAAACCCCAGCTGCATGGTAAATGACAACTTTCGGAGAAGAAGCAACTGTAGGAGACAAAAGACCAGGGGCTCACGTTTCGAAATAAGTGCAACAACTATAGCAAAATCGGTGCCTAAACTCTTTCGGACTTGGGTGAGGACACCCTCTTCCACATGACCCCATTTACCACACAGATTACATCGAGAAGACATCCAAGGATACTCATACGAAACTCAAACTCCTTTCCCTTTTATCTAAAAAAAGTGATCAGGAAGTCTGCTGGTCAAATCAACATCAATAAAGATATTTGCTTCTTCAAAGCTTGTTACGAGATTGGTTTCACGATGTAGAAAAATTGTATTACCCAATGGACTTGCTAAAAAATAGAGACCCCTCCACGAAAACAACAAGATCAAGACATTCTATAAAGTCACCCACATTGGCATTGAACTTATAGCCGGCTGAGCTTCTTCGGCTATTGGAGACCACTGGGATACTATCATCAGAATATCGCAAATATTCCACATTCCCCGAAGGAGAACATGACGCTTTGCATCCGGGTTAAGAAGCCTGAATTTAATTATCGTAAAGTTAATTTCGAAAGCATCAACTTTAATGTATTCATCATCCAAGTTTCATATCTTGTTGACGATTACATATACTTTGGAAATATGTCGAGCTTATGAGATGAAGCGACCTACCAAGAAATTCTCCCAAAGTGGTAGCGCATCCGCCAACACCTCCTCTGGTACTTTAACCACATTCTTACCCTCCATCGAAATCACTTCACAATTGAATTTAGATAAGCATTTTTTGTTTATAACTTGAACCAAATACTTCCCGACCACTTCCCAATTTTGCATCATTAACCACTGTTTGTGATGCTTGTTTGTTATGAGAAAAAAGCTGACCCCTCAAAGCCTGCAAACCATCGCCACTACCAATACTTTTCAAATATTGGCAGTGGCGTTTAAATATTAATGTCTTAGAGGGTGAAAATAAGACCTCTGGCTAAACATAAGTGCCATTTAAGGAAGTATAGGTGTGATCGAGAAAGCAATTAGGTCTAGAAGTTTTTGCTAACCTCGGATGGCCGCGTCACCACCTAGGAAGGCCTCAGGGGTGGTTGTTTCACGATGGGAGTCTAGCAGCGCTGGACTAAGCCTTGGTCCGATCTCGGAGGATGGTGTAACGAGGTTACAAATACAAGCTATTGGATGTGGGGTTGGTGCTGTTTGTTCTTTTGCATGTCAGGTTGCCGAGAAGGTTGCAGGTTCAGACGTCTCAGGGTCTATGGGGTTGCAGATGGCAAGCTTTGTTTCAACACATAAAACAGAGCAGAAGTTGGTGACTTGTTCGATGAATGGTTTAGCTCTGCAGTTATCAGAGGGGGAAGGTTTGGCAGCATCAGCGTTAGATCCAAGGGATGATTTAGTTGCAGGTTCTTTTCTGCGCTTCTTCACAGTTCTGGATTGAGTTTGAATATTGAGGTTAAAAAGACAGGGAAGCTGGTTGGCTGAGACGTCATCGAGTTTGCTGGATGTGGCTACAGGAGGTACATTTGCATTTATTATGCCCTTCTTAAGGCCTATTTTCACACCAAAACGGTGTTAAGTATATTTGGGGAAGGGTACTTGTTGGGACTAACGTGATTTATTTGTTTTGGTTTTCTTATGAGTCTTTGTGTCATTTTATTGAGTCAAACATGGGAATATTATTATGATGTTCTTGGTTTTCATTTGTTGTTGACTAACTTTCCATATACTTCTAACAGTTAATGTTCTCAGTATAGGAAGATTGGAAACACCATCATTGGATCAACTTACCTGAAGTTCCCTATCCTCTGAAAGTCTGAATGATCTAACATTGGCTCTATCTTAAAGGATCTTTAACTTGATATAATCTTTTCACTTAGGGGCTAGATATCGCACAAGGACCACAACATTTGAGTTCTATTCCACCTTTTCTACCACACATTTCAAAACTTCGAATGGCCAACCTCATCTTTAGTTTGGTACCACACCTTAACCTTATCCTTTCGTTTAAACCACATGCCTTCTATTTCATCACTATCATATGCAATCAAAGTGTAAAAACTACGAAGTATGCGGACCAACACAACTCTTTGTTCCAAGGATCTCTACTACGTCTAATGCTCTATTTTACTTAAAATGATACTGGTTGAGTTTTCTTTGTGCATGTAATGTATGATGAGGACTGGTTCCAGCTTCCAATCTTGAGAAAAATAAAATAATAAAAATGAGAAAACGAAAAAAGAAAAAAAAAAGAGAAGGGAAAGAAGACAAAGAAAGAACTAGGATAAAGTCTTTATTGAGTTTAATGTTTTATCATGAGCAACATTGCAACTTTTCAGGACATTTACAGAGCTTTACAGAGATTCCAAACTTCATAGAGGTTGTGTGATAACATTTGGTCTTCATCTCACTGTGACTTTGTGTCATGATTTGCATCCGTCTTCAACATCAGAACCTAAACACTTCAACCACCATCAAACTAGCCTTCCACTCCAGCCTTTGTTGTGATTGATAATCCCTTTTGAGATAGCACTTTACAGAGAATTCAATGAATGTTAAAGCATCGACAATGGAAGTTTCAGAGATTCCTTAGGATTTCAGGGACTAGAGTAAGGTATTGTTTGTTATGCTTAAGGTAAAGTACATGTAGTACTAACTGGTTCTTTGTTCTATTCAAAATTCTAAAGGATTCAAAGTTCTAAAGGATTGGAAGTTCAGCGCAGTGGACTAAAGGAGTGCGTATGTTCCGGTTTTCAAACATTTCTTCTAACTTTTTTATTGATTGTTCTTACTTGAGGATGAGCACAGATTTAAGTCTGGGGAAATTTATATGTTGGGTTTTTAATTGATTTTTACTTAGGATTAGTATGTGTCTTAGAATTAGTATATTGGAATTGATTTGTTCTGTTCGAAATTCTAAAGGATTCAAAGTTCTAAAGGATTGTAAGTTCAGCGCAGTGAAATCTAAAAGAGTGCGTATGTTCTAGTTTTCAAACATTTCTTCTAACTTTTTTTATTGATCGTTCTTACTTGAGGACAAGCAAGGATTCAAGTATGGGGGAATTGATATGTTTGGTTTTTAATGGATTTTTACTTAGGATTAGTATGTATCTTAGAGTCTTTTTACGTGTATTTAGAGTTTTATCATGTCAAATCATGCTAGGAGAAAACTAATTCATTTGGAGAAAGCTTTGGAGAAAAAGATCAAAAAGTAGGCAGTTAGAGCACTTAGATCGATCGATCTTCAAATTATCGATCCATCCATCATCCTAAGACATATCAGTGAAGTTTTGGATCAATATGATGAAGCCATATCGATCGTTCCAATTCAGATCGATCGATTCACCCTTGGATCGATTGATCCCACACATGAAGATGAAGAATTATGCAGAGACGTCTGAAGTGTGTTGTTCTTAAAGGTAATTTCCACTGATGGGTTGAGTTAGCTTTTATTTGGAAGTGGTTTGAAGTCGATCCAACAGTGCGATCAAAAGTTATGAATATTTTTATGAAGATGGTCCAACCTTGCGAGCAGATGAAGCAGACGCATAGCCAAATGACCGTAAGAAAAAAGATCAACCGATCCATGTTTGGAATGATCGATCTAGCTTTGGATCGATCGATCAAAGCCTTAAAATCCTTTCCGAGAAAAAAGGAAATCTTGCTTTGTTTTCCTAATTGGATTAGGATTCGACGTAGATGAGTTTTATCCTATAAATACTAGTTTTTATGCCATTGTTTATGCATCTCTTATCTCTTTACATCTCTTTACAAGCATTATATTATATTGAGATTTCTTGACTCTTTTGGTGTTTTATTGGATTATTCATGATATCTTCATCAAGCTTTGTTTGTTCATCCACTTCCATAGTTGTGTAGTTCTCTAGTTAGGTTAGGGTTTTCAAAAGGATTATGAATTATTGAAATAGACATAGATGGGAAATCATCTTATCATATCTTCATCTATTGTTGTTATCATTGTTTAAAGTAAATTGATCACCTAATTTATGATCTTAGGTTGAATATATTCTCGAAAAGGTTATAGGTTGTTAGATAGAACATAGGTGAGCATATTGTCCTTAGCTAATAAAAGCTGATGTTATTGCGATGCGTGAACCTAATCGTTAATGTTTGTTTATAATTTGAAGTGCAAACGACAACTTAAATACTTATTAAGTTTCTAGGGAATTTCTAGAGAATCATAGATCATGAACCATACAACTATTCAGGGAATGGATTAAGCACCTATCTCGAACTCATACATAAAGGTATAACCGATCCACTGTCGTGGTATCAATTATTTCACCTAGAAATTTCCTTGATCTAACGCTTTTAATCCATTGATTCACATCGTTTATTTACTTTTACTGCTTATATTAGTTTCACAATTACAAACAATCATCTCATTTCATCTTAGCTTAGCATTCATTCGATAAGAATCGAATGCAACATTGGTTTATGTGGATTCGATCCCACCTATACTACTGAGTGTGTTTGTACACTTGCAATCATATATTTGGGTTTAAAACTCGTTTATTAGACTCCTTGGCAACAATGTCTCTCTTGACTGGAGCCAATTGATTAACTTGCTAAGCAATCAAAACCACATTCGAAGATATTTCTTCACATTTAGGTACACTTTTCAAGCAAATATTTATCATATTTGGAGAGACCGCAACAGAAGGCGTCATAGAGAAGTTTTTCCCCTCGATCGATAAGAATGTTAGAAATCGTTTCAATTCTATCCGCAATCTAAGAAACTACTCTTATTTCGTGGTTCGCCACTCAGCCACCTTGATCTCTAGCCAAGAAGTATTCATTTTTTCTAATTTGTATAGGATTTTAGGATGACATTCATTATCAAAACAATTTTTTGTGTGAATAAATTTAACATTCATTAAAAAAAGTTCAAGTTATCCTATTGACAGAATTGGAATCATAGATTGTAGAGAGACACCATGATTACGAAACTAGGTGTTTAAGAAACTGTAACAGAATTCCTATTTAGACACCACACTATCAGTATAAATTCAACAACGTAAATCAAATCGAATTCCAGACAAAATTCACCCAACAGATAGGCCACAAAAAGTGATAGGCCACAAGAACGACTATTTCCACCCTAAAGATCTCACACCCATGCGCAGCTTAGACCACAGATAAAGAAAGAGGTAAGGGTACTGAATAAAAAAGAAACGGATTTAGCCACTCCACGCAATCAGATTATTGCAAATTAGACAACGCAAGGACTGAGGAGAGACCCCATAATAACAAAAATAGCTGAAAATACAAAATTGCAATGGGACTCAAATGACGGGAAAAGGGTTTTTTACAATCCGAATTTTATACGGAAAAATGTTAAATTATACCTTAATACGATTAAAATTTGAATTTCATATCCGAATTTAACATATCGTGCCAAATTGCAAGTCGTCGTTAACGGATGTTAGTCAATCGTTAACAACGCTGATTCAGCCGCCACCTCTGTGATGGTGTGGCAAAACGATGTTGTTTTGTATCTGCATAATTGAAAAAAAATTCAAAAACTATGTTACCACTCAGATTTGAAACCGAGATCTCTAAGTTGTTTAATGCATGTTGTAACCAATTGATCCACAATATATATTACCAACATTTTAGTTTATAAACTCTATTTTTCTAATTTGGTACAGTAATTGGTTAAGATGACTTAGCTAATTACTATTACAAAAACGGAGACAATACTCAAAATCGGATTAGATTTGTTGGATTGAATTGGTTTAGTTTAACATTTTAGTTTAAGCTCAGCGTTCACTCTCTCTCAAAAAATCCCCAAATCAACTCTTCACTCTTTTTCAACAGTCCAATAATGGCGATGATGATGAGTTTCATCATCTCCCACATTCTCCTTCGCCTCTTACAAAACCACCCTTTTTTTCTCCTCCTTCAGTCATTTCTTAACTCAAACTCACCTCGTCGACGAAATCAACCGGAGAAGAACCAGATCTGTGCCGGCTCTGCTCTCACCGCTACTCTATTCCAAGCCAGCGGAGCTGCTCCAGGAATGACCGGATTTGTCAATATAACGCATCTGAGAGGTGGAAAAGTTGGATTTGGTCTTGACGGTGGAGATCTATCTTCTTTCTATGTCAAATCTATTGAAGAAGTTCTGTACAATATCTCAATTATTCAGATTAATAAAGTCTTACCGTCGGAGACAGCGTCGGCTCCGACTCCGGCTCCGTCGGAGATGAGTCTGACTATGCAATCTCTCTCTTCTTCTCCTCCTCTTATGCCGACGGTTTTGGTGGAGCTGCCCTTTTGAAGTTTCCAGATCCGCCACAATAGCACCTTGCGGGTTCACTAGAGACAGCCGAAGAAGCCCACCGACGCTACAGAAGCGCCATCTCGAGGCCACGGGAAACCTCCATCGCGAGTAAAAGCAGGGCCGCTGCAACGGAGCAAAGACGAAGACTCTCCATGGCCGTTCACTTCATCGCCACTGTTCAATGATTCACTTCATCGCCACCATTCAATGATTCAACCGCCGAAGCATAAACCTTACTCCGCTCATGATGTGACGAAGCTGACGGAGCTTAAACCACCGTTCAATGATTCAACAGTGGCTGATTTTAGTTTTAATCAATGGGTTTAATTTCTATGGTTTGTGTGTGTTTTATGGATGAATCGTTGTTTCGTGTCTAATGATGATTAATTATGGGGTTTAAACCGTTCAAATTGTTAATATCAAAATCTTCATCATTAATTATGTTTGATCCTTGTAAGAAGATATGAAATTTTTGGATTAGAAGATATCAAATTTTTATGATTTAATTTAGGGATTATTTATGGGTTTAGAGATTTTTAGTTTGGTTTATTAGTTATCATTAGGCTGGACAAAAAATCCGAACTGATAAGACGTATCTGTACCCGTTTTGTACCCGACCAAATTATTCCATAGGATACGAGATTTCTAAATCCGAAAACCCGAACCCGTTCTGAACCCGAAAACCAGAAACCCGAAAGCATACCCGAAATACATAATTACCCATAAGAAAATACATAACTACCCATAAGAAAATACATAACTACCCATAAGAAAATACATAATTACCCATAAGAAAATACATAACTACCCATAAGAAAAATACATAACTACCCATAAGAAAATACTCTAACTCAAAGACTCGATCCTATAAATGTGGAATTTTTTATGTATAATATACACAAATCGAGCCGAATGCGAACACAAAAATCTAAAAAACCCAAAAATCTGAAAAAACCCCGAAAAACCCCAGAATCCGACCCGAAAACTAAAAAAACCCAAAAAATATGAAAACCCGACCCGTACCCAACCCGCACCCGACCCGTACCCGATCCGAAAACCCGAAACCCGAAAGCGTACCCGAAATACATAATTACCCATAAGAAAATACATAACTACCCATAAGAAAATACCCTAACTCAAAAACTCGATCCTATAAATGTGGAATCTTTTATGTATAATATACACAAATCGAGCCGAATGCGAACCCAAAAATCTAAAAAACCCAAAAATCTGAAGAAACCCCGAAAAACCCCAGAATCCGACCCGAAAACTAAAAAAACCCGAAAAATATGAAAACCCGACCCGTACCCGACCCGCACCCGATCCGTACCCGATCCGAAAACCCGAAACCCGAAAGCGTACCCGAAATACATAATTACCCATAAGAAAATACATAACTACCCATAAGAAAATACCCTAACTCAAAGACTCGATCCTATAAATGTGGAATTTTTTATGTATAATATACACAAATCGAGCCGAATGCGAACCCAAAAATCTAAAAAACCCAAAAATTTGAAGAAACCCAGAAAAACCCCAGAATCCGACCCGTACCCGAACCGAAAACCCGAAAAAAAAAACCAAAAACCCAAAAAAAACCCAAAAAATCCAAAAACCCGAACCGAATCCGACCCGAAAACACGAAAAAACCCAAAAAATCCAAAAAATCCGAACCCGAACCCAAACCGATTCAATACCCGAAATTTTCGGATTTTTTCTGGATATCAAGTCTTGTACCCGAACCCGACCCGAACCCGAAACTTTTTACCCGAACCAAATCCGAACCCGAAAAATTATTCCATTAGGTATAAACTTCCTATACCCGAATACCCGAACCCGATAGGGTTTTATCCGAACCCGAACCCGATACCCGATTGCCCACCCCTAGTTATCATGTTAGTATAATAGTTATAGATTAATTGGTTAAAGCTTGTTATTAATGTGTTCGTCGTCTCAGTTTCGAAACTCAGTAACAATCATTTTTAACAAAAAGATTTTTAAATAAAATGATGTCGTTTCGCGACATTTTCGTATATGTGGTGGTTGAATCAACGTCGTTAATTGTTGACTAGTATCCGTTAATAACGACTTGCAATTTACCACGATATATTAAATTTGAATATAAAATTTAAATTTTAGTTATGTTAAAATATGATTTAGCATTATGTGTAAATATAAATCTCTTTCGGTAGGCGGTATTCTAAAACACCCTTATCTTTTAATTTTAAATCTCAAATATCTCTTTCAATTTTTGTTTTTCATTTTTTCTTTATTTTTTATAACAAAATAACGTAAATGACTAAAACATCTGGATCCATAATCTTATTTACAAAAAATTAAGTTCAATTCGATCCATTAAACCGATTCGGTACTGTTTTAAAATAAAAAACAAACATTTCTCTTTTGTTTCTTCTTCTTCGCTCCTCTTCTTCTCAACTTCTTCTCAACTTCCCACAATCTTCACCATTCTTCTGTTTTTCTTGTATTAACTTGTTATTAACTACATTTTGTCCCTCTTTGTTCCATTTAAAAGCTCAAATTTTTCTTTCTCATCCTCCCTCACTAAACCCTAAAATAGAAATGGTGAAGACTCGTGGTGTGAAGAGGAAGCCGAGTAATACGCCTCCAAGACAAAGGCAACAGCGTCGTGGAGCTGATTCGAAGGTTGAAACAAACACAGTCGTCGCTCCCATAGCCCAGCCTCCACGAAACCCTGATGTTGAGGTGTCGCCGGTGATAAACGACCCTGCAACTGAGCAGTCTGATCCCATCGTGATTCCTCAAGTGGTAAGCTTCCTTTCTCATCTAACTTTGGTTTGAATTTTGGTAGTTGGATTGAATTCGTTTTTTGGTTTTTTATTTGTGGATAAATACTAATATAACTGAATCTAACTGATATGACTATAGTTTATATATAATTGATATCACTAATACGCTTCTGTACCTGTTCATTTGTGTGGCTTGCAGGAGACCGAGGATACTAAGGGGTTAAAGCCTATTCCCCCGGAGAAGTTCCATTTCAAAAGGAAGGATACGTGGTAACGTGCAAATTGGCCTCCAAATGTGATGATGTATCCACAATAGAATTGCTTATAAATACGCTTAAGGATGCTGAATATAATTGGTTCATGGAGCATCCTCAGTTCAAGCATGTTTTTCACATGCCGAGAGAAAAGTAACACAAACTAACGCATTTGTGGATGTTGCTTCTAAGGACCGTGAACATGAAGAGGGGGAAAATGGCATGGTTTATCGTGAATGGAGTGCCCATTAGGTACTCGTTAAGGGAGCATGCGATTCTCAGTGGGTTCAACTGTAAGAAATTCCCAGAGAATTATATGATGACGCTTGGTAGTTTTCGGTTTGTGAAGAGTCACTTTGGAACCGATGGAAGTGGGAAGAAGAAGATTCTTGTTGAGGATGTACGACAAAAGTTATCTCGATGCCGCAGGGTACCGCCCAACTGAAGATGGGACTCTTATTGTTCCTAAGCACGGTTATCAAGAAGTCCAATACTATATGATTTATAGATCTTTTCTTCTTAGTGTTGTTGCCGATCTTGATGCTTGCGTCACATTTCCATGGGGTAGGTTCACCTTTGAAGATTAGTTGAAAGAGATCTGGCACACCATGGATCATTTCAAAGGAACAATTCAAACCTCGTGGACCTTCCCGGGTTTCATTAATCCGTTGGTGGTAAGAGACAATTTGATTAGGTATATCCAGTTGTATTAACTGTAGAAAAAAAACTAACTGTGAATTTAATGTGCAGATCTTGGCGTGTGAGGCTATTCCTGTTATGTAGGATGAGTTTAGGGAATATTATGGCAATGATGATGAAGATGTGACTAGTGCTTGCCCAAGGATGTGCGGGACCAAATGGAAGCATTGTACCATGAAAGAGTGGTCATTGGATAGGGTTCACGATGTTCCTGGAGAGACTAAGGTATGGAAATAAGTTTGTTATATACAGTTGGATTAATTATATTAGTTATATACAATTCGTTATATTAGTTATATCATTTTGTTGTTTTATATGTAGTTGGATTAATTATATTATTTTATTGTTATATATGTAGTTGGACTAGTTATATTATTTTGTTGTTCTATATGTAGTTAGATTAGTTATATTAGTTATATACAGTTTGATTAGTCATATTAGCTATATCATTTTTTTGTTCTATGTGTAGTTGGATTAGTTATATTAGTTGTATTTATAAAATTTGATTGTTTGTGTATGACCATCCGCAAGAAATCCAAAGCATTTTAGAGCCTACAAATTTTGAGGTTGCTCTTCTGGACCAGATCCTGGATGAGGATGACGTGTACGAAGGAGAGAACGTCTTGTGCGTCAATTAGAATGTGTGCATTCTTGAAGCCAAAAAGAAGATATGTTTTGAGGATGTATTCAAATCTGATGTGGCTGGCTGGAAAGACAATATGAATGTCCAACGCACCTTGAGCCTGAAAGAGACATTGACGAAGGCCATTCAAGATGGTCTTGCTGAAGTTCATGCGAGGATTGACGAAGTGTTTGAGAAGCTTGAACTTCTGACACCAAGTTGGAGGACATTGAGTTATCAGTGACTCAACTGCTGGAATGGCGTGATGGATTCAACGTGGAGAAAGCAGATGATGACCTTAATGATGGAGGCAATGAGGGTGAACAGGATGGAGGTAATGAGAGTGACAAGGGGTTAGAGAACTCAGAGGATGACAATAAAGGTGGATGTATATGAATTTTAAATAATTTAGTTAGTTGTCCATAACTTAGTTGTATGAGTTATATTGAGTTATATTGAGTTATATGATGTATGAGCTATTCAATTGTAGGTGATGCCGCCAATTTTTTGGACTTTCCGCCTCCAGCTGATTCTGGAGAAAAATAAAAGGAAGAAGAAGAAGAAAGAGTTGAAGAAGAAAGAGGAAAGGAAGACGAAAATGAGGCAAAAGAGAGTGCCAAAGAGAGCACAATGGAGGTTCCTACACCTCAGGTAACGGAAAAAGAGAGCGCAAACGAAAAAGGGAAAGGGAAGGATAAGCCAAAGGCCAATAAAGCAAAGACAAAGCCAGAGGCCAAGAAAGCAAAGACAAAGCCACAGGTGAAGGAGACCAATCCAAGGGAAATGAGGGAGAAAAGAGAGGTGAAGGCTTCTCAGTATGTACAAAGTCACTTTCTCAAACAATAGAGACTTTGTTTTAAGAACTTATTATCTTTTGGTTTTAACTTATATTGTGGAACTTATGTTTTTGTGAAAATTATGTTTTTGTGGAACTTATGTTTTTGTGGAATTTATGTTAAACAATTGATATTTTGTGGAACTTATGTTTTTCTAATCATGTATTTCATATTTTAATCATGATTCAATCATGAATTGAAAGAGTAAGTATTTAAAAATTTCGTTACAAATGGATACAACTAACACAACTGAGTTATTGCACAAAAAGAAAGTAATAATAAAACCCCATGTGTGCGTCGTCAAACCCCATATCTGACACAGTCAACCTTATACCCCACGTGTGTCCGTGGAAAATAACATAAGTTATATATCAGTTGTTAGTCATTTGTCTTTTGCATATAGTTATATTTTGGCAAGTTTTTGATAATTTCCAGTTATATTGGGGTTTGTTAGAATTTTTTGTAGTTGTATCTCAATTATTATGTTTAATAAGTATGTTTCAAAAACATATGTATAAAAATATTTGTGAAAAATATAGTTGTAGTTATTTTTAATCAGAATGACTATAGGGTTTAGTGAATGTCCATGTCCTTGTATAGTTGATTTAACCTAAGTTTAAACGCAAAAACAACACAACAAAATAAATATATGAGGAATTAGGATTATCGCCCTACAACAATTAAACAAAGTATATAAACATTTCAAGATACAAATTAGGAGTTTCCACTACTACAATTAAACCAAGTATATAGACTATTCTTATTTCTCCTTTGCCTAACTTCTACCATGGACCGAAACCTTGTGACTTGTTTTCTTCCTGCCTTCTTGACATAATCCGGAGGAAGCACAACCATGGAACGCACATGGTCAGACACTCTACTCCACTGAGACATATGAGGAACTAGGAATATCGTCCTATAATATGCCCAAGACCATTGCTCAATCGTATAGAATTTAGAATACAAATTAGCACTTCAATATCAGTATATCTATTTCTCTTCGCTTCCATAAGGGCGGCTATGGCATGCACACACGGGTACTTGTCTATATCAAAATGTTTGCACATGCAAGTTTTCATCCTCAAATCAACATAATAACTCTTTCTATCAGGTCTAATGACGTAAAATAGTAGATAGTAGTTGTTCAACACAGTCACCGCCAAATGTTGTGATATGAATCTTCCCGAGAATTCGCACTTTCGAGGGGTAATCGTGAAAGGATGGAATGAATGGATCACACAAAGGTTGCGGAAGACCTCTGATATTTCCTCAATGACTTTCTCGAGATATGACACACTCAAGAACACCAAGGTTTGATTCACGGATATGACACACCGTTGAATCGGTTTGGTTGAAGGATATTACACACCAAACAATTGGAAAATGTTCTTCAACGAACACAGGAGAAATCACTCTCAATATTTTATAAAAAAAAGATGGATAATTATTCTGAACAAAGAACAAGAGTTTTAAAGGAAAAGCTGGAGTAAAGAAAAAGTCGAGAATTAAAGACGAAAAAATTAAAATGACATTAACTAAAGCCAAGGAAACTCTTCAGCTCTCGAAGCGCCTAGATCTTCTCATTATGGACGACTTTATTCTTCTTAGGAGACAATTATTTGGGCCAAATTGATCCTCCTTTGGGCTTGAAAGAACTGAAGACAAAATCCCAATTTATTGGTCTTTGGACTTGAAACTATTTGGGTGATCTTGGACTGAAACTCCCTTGGACTCTCTTATGGACTTAGATAGATTGGAATGACCCATTTGCCTCATTAAAACCTTCCTTTGGAAAACCCATTGGGATAAAACCAAAGGCTAGGGAAAAGAGTACAAATGGATCACCCGTTTCAGTCCACTCGAGCAACCAAGACGATTTTCTTATCCATGTCTTCGAGTTGGTCCTTTGGCGAATGAGCTTGAGTGAGTAATCCACTGATTGCTTTCTGGAACTCTTTGGCACGTGATCTTGTCATTGGTCCACTTGGCATGGTCAAGGCGTCCTCGGCTTCAAGCGACCTCCGTGAGCATCCATGATCACATCATCCCCTCTCTCTTGAAAAGGATTTGTCCTCAAATCTGGATCATCTGCAACAAAAGGAATTAAGTCAGCAACATTGAAACTTGAACTCACATTGTACTTACCTTGGAGATCGAGTTGATAAGCATTATCGTTGATCTTCTTTGTAATTCTAAATGGACCGTCAATTCTTGGCATAAGCTTGGACTTCCTCTCAGCCGTAAATCATTCCTTCCTTAGATGTATCCAAACGTCGTCTCCTTCCTCAAAAATCATCTTGCGCCTGCTCTTGTTAGCTTGTTTGGCGTACAACTTTGTCTTCTCTTCGATGTTGTGCTTCGCTTTCTCATGGATCTGTTTAACAAGTTCAACTTTCTTTTTCCCATCCAAATTTGCTCTTTCACTCAAAGGCAATGGGGTTAGATCCAAAGGAGACAAAGGATTAAAGCCATAAACGATTTCAAAAGGAGAAAACTTTGTGGCGGAATGCACTGATCGATTATAAGCAAATTCAACATGTGGCAAGCATTCTTCCCAAGTTTTCAAGTTCTTTTTAATCAAGGCACCCAACAAGGTAGACAAAGTTCTATTAACTTACTTCAGTTTGACCGTCGGATTGAGGATGGCAAGTAGTTGAAAACAGCAACTTAGTTCCTAGCTTAGACCAAAGCGTTTTCCAAAAATAACTCAAGAACTTTGTGTCCCTATCACTGACTATAGTCCTAGGCATTCCATGCAGTCGAACTATTTCTTTAAAGAACAAGTCAGCTATGTGAGAAGCATCATCAGTTTTATGACAAGCAAGAAAATGTGCCAATTTAGAGAACCTATCGACAACCACAAAAATCGAATCCTTTCCAGTCCTAGTTCTAGGTAATCCAAGCACAAAATCCATAGAAATGTCAGTCCAAGGCTGATCAAGAATAGGCAAGGGCGTGTACATACCTTGGGCCTTACCTTCGATTTGGCTTGTTTGCACGTAACACATCTCCCGCAGATTCTTTCCACGTCTCTCTTCATTTGCGGCCAGTAGAAGTGTTCTTGCATCACTTTTAAAGTCTTGGCGATCCCAAAATGCCCCATCAAGCCTCCTCCATGTGCCTCCCTAACTAGCAAGTCTCTCAAAGAACAATTAGGCACACACAAACGATTTTCAAAAAAAAGAAAGCCGTCATGCCTAAAATATTTCCCAAAAGCAAACTTCTCACAAGACTTGTAATTATCTTGAAAATCAGAATCAGCTTGATAAAGATCTTTAAGGTGTTCAAATCCTAATAATTTAGCATCCAAAGTCGAAATCAAGGCATACCTTCGAGATAAGGCATCAGCAACTACGTTTTCGTTACCTTGTTTGTACTTGATCACATAGGGAAATGTTTCGATAAACTCTACCCACCTAGCATGCCTCTTTTTGAGCTTATGCTGACCCTTTAAATGCTTCAAAGACTCGTGGTCAGTATGAATGACAAACTCCTTTGGCCAGAGGTAGTGTTGCCACGTTTGCAAGGCTCGGACTAGCGCATACAACTCCTTGTCGTAGGTTGGATAGTTCAGCGTAGCTCCTCCAAGCTTCTCACTAAAAAAGGCTATGGGTTTCTTCTCTTGCATCAAGACAGCTCCAATACCTACACCAGATGCATCACACTCAATTTCAAAAGTTTTAAGAAAATTCGGTAAAGATAAAAGTGGTGCATTGGTGAGTTTATCCTTTAACCCTTCGAACGCTCCTTCTTGTGCATTCTCCCATTTAAATCCTACACTTTTCTTGATCACTTCAGTGAGAGGAGCAGCTATGGTACTGAAATCTTTCACAAATCTTCGATAGAATCCCGCAAGCCCATGGAAACTCCTCACGTCTCCTATGGTTTTTGGACTGGGCCATTCGCGGACAGCTTGATGTGATCATGGAAAGCTATCGAAAACAGCTTGAAGCCGAGGATGCTTTGACAGTGCCAAGTGGACCGATGACAAGATCGAGAGCCAAGGAGTTTCAGAACGCCATCACCGCACTACTCACTCAAGTTCAACCCTCTAAAGCTCAGTTCGAGAACATGGAGGATCAAATCATCTTGGTTGCTCGAATGGACTAATAAACGGGTGATTCGTTTGTATTCTTTTTCCTAGCCTTTGGTTTTGTCCCCATGGGTTTTCCAAAGGAAGGTTTTAATGAGGCAAATGGGTCACTCTAATCCATCAAGTCCACAAGAGTCCACAAGAGAAGCTTCAGTCCAAGTCCAAGTTATGTTTGGGTCTCTTTTTCAGAAGTATCAAGCCCAAAGGAGGGATTGTTGGCCCAAATATCATTGTCTCTATGCATGAAAACGCCCAGCCTTATTTGGAGAAGAAGTAGGCGCTTGAGTAGTTCAAAAGTCCCTCGGGAAATAGTTATTATCGTTTTTAATTCTGCGTTTAATTATGACTTCTTCTTTACTCTTTCTTTTTCTTTATAACTTTAGTTTTCTTAAGAAATAGGGATCGACCTTTTTTTTATAAAATATTGAGAGTGATTTCTCCTGTGTTTGTTGAAGAACATTTCCCGATTGTTTGGTGTGTAATATCCTTCAATCAAACCGATTCAACGGTGTGTCATATCCGTGAATCAAACCTTGGCGTTCTTGAGTGTGTCATATCTCGAGAAAGTCATTGAGGAAATATCAGAGGTTTTCCGCAACCTTTGTGTGATCCATTCATTCCATCCTTTCACGATTACCCCTCGAAAGTGCGAATCCCCGGGAAGATTCTTATCACAGCTCTAACCTTCTCTTCGTCCACTTTGATGCCATCTGCACTTATAACAAAGCCTAGAAACACAACGTTATCCGTACAAAAAGTGCATTTCTTCAGATTAGCATACAGTTTTTCTTTCCTAAGTACCATCAAAACCGCTTCTAGATGCTTAACATGTTCTTCTAAATTTTTGCTATAGACTAAGATATCATCAAAGTAAACAACAAAAATTCCAATGAAGCTCCTCAAAACATGATTCATCAACCTCATGAAAGTACTAGGTGCATTTGTTAATCCAAATGGCATAACTAACCATTCATACAAGCAATGTTTAGTTTTAAACGCAGTTTTCCATTCATCACCCTCTTTCATCCTAATTTGATGGTATCCACTTTTAAGATCTATTTTCGAAAATATGCTAGAACCATGAAGCTCATCTAACATATCATCTAAACGAGGGATAGGATGGCGATACTTTACAGTGATATTGTTGATGGCTCGGCAATCAATGCACATCCTCCAAGTTCCGTCCTTCTTTGGAACGAGCAGCACCGACACAGCACAAGGGCTCATGCTCTCTCGGATGTATCCTTTGTCCATCAGCTCACTCACTTGCTTTTGAAGCTCCTTAGTCTCAACTGAGTTGGTTCTATACGCTGGCCTGTTAGGAAGTGAAGCTCCCGGCACAAAATCGATCTAGTGCTCAATCCCACGAATAGGCGGCAATCCCTTGGGGTTTTCTTCCGGAAAGACGTCTTCAAAATCCTGCAAAATAGAAGTAATTTTACTCGGCAAATCCGGTATGGGGTTAGTAAGGTTCATCAAAGCTTCTTTGTAAATAAATAAGAGAACGGGTTGTTTAGAGAACAGAGCTCTCTTAACCACATTAGACCTCACAAAGAAGTTTGAATGCCTCACGGATTTACTCTCACAGGCCTTTTTCTTGGTTTTTCTCAAACTCTCGTTTTTATTTTGAGGTGGTGTGTTTAGGGGTTCACTCACAATGGTTTTTCCTTGTTGTTTCAGCTGAAGTTGATCTTGATGAACTTCTTGTGGTGTTAATGGAGCAAGTATTGTCTTTCGGCCATTGTACTCAAATGAGTATCGATTAGTAAAACCGTCATGTAAAACCCTTCTATCGAACTGCCAAGGTCTTCCAAGCAAGATGTGGCCCGCCTCCATAGGTAAAACATCACAAAGAATTTCGTCCTCATACTTGCCTATGGTTATAGGAACCAATACTTGGCTGCTCACCGTCATCTCGCCAGCATCATTTAGCCATTGAAGCTGATAAGGTTTTGGATGCATCTTAACTTCCAACCCTAACTTCTTCACCATTGTTTCACTAGCCACATTAGTACAGCTCCCACCATCAATAATAAGGCTGCAAACTTTACCTTGTACCAAGCATCTCGTGTGAAATAAGTTCTCCCGCTGCTCTTGGACAGTATCCTTAACTTGAATACTCAAAGAACGTCTTGTTACCAATAATTCTCTGGTGGCTGGTAACTCTATGTCCGCTTCCTCGGTCTCACTATCACTTTCAAGCTCTTCCTCCTCAGTTTCAATCTCGCCATTATCCAATAGGATCATAGTCCTTCTATTCGTGCACTCATTGGCGTAATGTCCTCTCCCTTGACACTTGAAACATTTAACGTCCCGGTTTCTAGACGAAGTTGCCACAGCTTTTCCTTTGGCGTCTTGAGTATTGGCGTAAGGCTTAGGGTCGGGTTTTGGCTTAACAACAGACTTATCTTCTCGGCTGTAACTCGTCCTAGCATTGGCTGCTCCAGCTCCATAGGAAAGCCTAGAAGTACCCCTCCTGTTAATTTGTTGTTCAACCAAAACAGCCTTATGGAGCATTTCCTCCAAATCAGCATATGTTTGAAGCTCCATTCTATCTTGTATATCTCGAGCCAACCCACTCAAGAACCTTGACATTGTTACCTCAGCATCTTCATCTATATCAGCTTTGATCATTAGGGACTCCATTTCTTGAAAATAATCCTCCACACTCTTACTGCCCTGAGTTAATCGCCTAAGCTTTTGATGTAACTCCCGATGGTAGTGGCTAGGAACAAATCTCTTCCTCATCAGATTTTTCATCTCTTCCCAAGTGACTACGGGCGGTTCACGGTTGCGTCTTCTACTTGTCACGATCTTATCCCACCAATTAATACCATAGTCATAAAATTCCGTCGCCGCTACTTGAACTTTCTTTTGCTCCGAATAATTTTGACAATCAAACACGAGCTCAATTTTCTTCTCCCACTCCAAGTAGGCGTCTGGATCATTCTTCCCATGAAATGGCGGTATCTTCAACTTCAGTCCACTGAGATTGTCCTCATTTCGAACCCCAGCTTCTCTTACACGTCTCGGCCTTCTTCGACTCCGATTAGAAGCTTGACTACCTCTACTGTAGTAATTCAACTCGTCCTCTTCATCTTCTTCTTGAGGTTGTTGTCTTCTTCTTCTACCAGCAGTATTTTGAGGCAATCCTTGATTAACGGATTCTTGAATCGTATCGATCCTTTCATTGACTGCTTCCATCTCACGCCTCAACAATCGCTTCATCTCTCCCATAAGGGCTTGCACGTCGAGATTGTTATTGTTTCTTGCTCCTCGTGCTCGGTTAGTGTTCTCAGCATCGCTTTCGTGATTAGACATATTAATTTTTTCCTGCACACTTAACAAACCGTTAGTAATAAAAAGTCGATCCTCACAAGTGTTTCTCTCCTTTTTTTTCACTCCACACTCAACACTCAAGATGTCCTCTCTCAGTGATTTCTTCAATGGTTCGTATCGAACAAAACCGATCAAATCCGATGAACAATTCCAACAACTCAAAACGAAATCGATTGAATCAAGATAGAAAGAAAAGACTTTAGTGTTTTTTTTTTTAAATAAGAACAGATCAAATTGATCAGAAAAAATAAAATTTGAAGAGGAAAATTTAGAACAAAAATTTAACAACCCCCTCTTAATTAAAATCGGACTTAACTTTTTTTTTTTTTTTTTTTTTTTTTTTTTTTTATATCAAACTGATCAAATACTAGAACTAAAAATAGAGATCAAACAGAAAAAGATCAAAATCAAAATCGCCTAAATGATAATCAATCCTAATCGCCTAAAATTGTTCTAGCGACTAAGCTTAATTCTGATTCCTAACAAGATTGATCCGATCAAGAACAGAACAGAAAGACAAGAGAAAACTGAAAATTCTATGATGAAAAGATGATAGAAACGAATACCGATCCCGAAAGTTGGCTCTGATACCAAATGATATGAATCGTCCCGAGAATTCGCACTTTCGAGGGGTAATCGTGAAAGGATGGAATGAATGGATCATACAAAGGTTGCGGAAGACCTCTGATATTTCCTCAATGACTTTCTCAAGATATGACACACTCAAGAACGCCAAGGTTTGATTCACGGATATGACACACCGTTGAATCGGTTTGATTGAAGGATATTACACACCAAACAATTGGAAAATGTTCTTCAACGAACACAGGAGAAATCACTCTCAATATTTTATAAAAAAAAGGTGGATAATTATTCTGAACAAAGAACAAGAGTTTTAAAGAAAAAGCTGGAGTAAAGAAAAAGTCGAGAATTAAAGACGAGAAAATTAAAATGACATTAACTAAAGCCCGGGAAACTCTTCAGCTCTCGAAGCGCCTAGATCTTCTCATTATGGACGACTTTATTCTTCTTAGGAGACAATTATTTGGGCCAAATTGATCCTCCTTTGGGCTTGAAAGAACTGAAGACAAAATCCCAATTTATTGGTCTTTGGACTTGAAACTATTTGGGTGATCTTGGACTGAAACTCCCTTGGACTCTCTTATGGACTTAGATAGATTGGAATGACCCATTTGCCTCATTAAAACCTTCCTTTGGAAAACCCATTGGGATAAAACCAAAGGCTAGGGAAAAGAGTACAAATGGATCACCCGTTTCAGTCCACTCGAGCAACCAAGACGATTTTCTTATCCATGTCTTCGAGTTGGTCCTTTGGCGAATGAGCTTGAGTGAGTAATCCACTGATTGCTTTCTGGAACTCTTTGGCACGTGATCTTTTCATTGGTCCACTTGGCATGGTCAAGGCGTCCTCGGCTTCAAGCGACCTCCTTGAGCTATCCATGATCACATCATGTTGTGCTTCAACACAACTATCGTGAAGCACATTCTCAACATAGGGTACCAAATGTTGCGATTTAGTAGAGGTTTGCCTATTCTTGTTAAACCACTCCGATATTTTCCCAACAATTGTATCAATTGTTGGTATGGGAAAGTATGTCATTGCTACTTTAAAAATAGAATTAATAGATTCCGCACAATTAGTGGTATCTATGTTATACCTTTCGCCAGGGAAATAACATCAGACCCATTTTTTAGGTTCAACACTTTGTTCCAAATAGTTTGCTGCACTAGGATACCTCGCCTTGAAATCAATGAAAAGTGTTTTGAACTCAGCTTTTGTGTAAGCATGAGCCACTTCCCTAAACTTTGTTGCAACTGTGTCTTTATTGACGTTTAAGACGTGGGTCTTCACGTTTTGTGATAAGTGATATATACAATACTCATGATGAGATAATGGGTAAATCTCAGGTATTGTCTTGATGAGGTTCTGATTCCTATCGGTAAGGAACACTAATCCTGGAACATCCAGAATGAGCGTCTTTAACTTAGAGAAAAACCATGTACAAGAATCATCTTTTTCACCATCAATTACAGCAAAAACAATCAGATAGTGGTGATGATTTGCATCTTGCGTTGTTGTAACCAATAACACCCCACCATACACATTATTAATATGAGTCTCATCCACCACGATCACTTTTTTCATAACTTGGACGCTTTCCACGCAAGCACCCAACGTGAATAATACATACTTAAAATTGTTTTTTTCATCGACTTCCACATATGAAACTGTACCCGGGTTCACCTCCCTTAGCATGTACAAATAAGAGTACAACATCAAGTAACCATCTTCAGGACTACCTCGTATATCCGAAGCAGCTTCTCTTTTTCCTCTCCACGCCGTAGAGTAAGACATTTTGAAACCATATTTTGCTTGTACATACCAATCAGACTTTTTGGAGTAGGTGTGTCAAAATTTCCTGGATATTGTTCTTGCAAAAGAGATGCCACTAAACCCGGTGTGCCTCTTCTTTTCTTCATCCATGCGGTTGACAATGCATGAGAACATTTTATCATATACCACACCCTATCCATCTTCACGACATCAAAGTTAAAAGAACTCACGAATCAAGCTTTCTCTACTAATCTTTGCACTTCTACTTTCCTTCCAAATTCTTGACCTAAAACTAAATTCATACCATCTTCCCATTCTAAATTGGCAACCTGATCTCCTTCTACCAAACGTGTATCACTCACATCAATATTATCTAATTCCACTAAAGATGTGTCTATACCTTCATTATTTTCTAAGTCGTCTTCTTCGTTGGGAACAATTGCACATCTTTCGAATGGCTCACTTATCGATAGATTTACTCCGCAATTTGTGAAAATAATGTCCTCGTTACATGCATAAGCTGAACTCAAAACAGTCGTCTTTGTCTCAACATGCAACACATATATTATACTTCCACATGGCTCCAAAAAACAAATAAGATCATCATCATTGAAAATATATACTGGCGCCTTAGGTACAACTCCAACCGGAAAATAACTCAACTTCAGTTCGCTCCTTCCTTCCTTCATATGAGAACATTTTATCATATACCGCACCCTATCCATCTTCACGACATCAAAGTTAAAAGAATTCACGAAGCAAGCTTTCTCTACTAATCTTTGCACTTCTATTTTGCTTTCAAATTCTTGACCCAAAACTAAATTCATACCATCTTCCCATTCTAAATTGGCAACCTGATCTCCTTCTACCAAACATGTATCACTCACATCAATATTATCTAATTCCACTAAAGATGCATCTATACCTTCATTATTTTCTAAGTCGTCTTCTTCGTGGAGAACAATTGCACATCTTTCAAATGGCTCACTTGTCAAAAAATTTACTCCGCAATTTGTGGAAATAATGTTCTCGTTACATGCATAAGCTGAACTCAAAACAATCGTCTTTGTCTCAACATGCAACACATATATTATACTTCCATATGGCTTCAAAAAACAAATAAGATCATTATCATTGAAAATATATACTGGCGGCTTAGGTACAACTCCAACCAGAAAATAACTCAACTTCAGTTCGCTCCTTCCTTCCTTTATATGAGAACATTTTATCATATACCGCACCCTATCCATCTTCACGACATCAAAGTTAAAAGAATTCACGAAGCAAGCTTTCTCTACTAATCTTTGCACTTCTGTTTTGCTTCCAAATTCTTGACCCAAAACTAAATTCATACCATCTTCCCATTCTAAATTGGCAACCTAATCTCCTTCTACCAAACGTGTATCACTCACATCAATATTATCTAATTCCACTAAAGATGCATCTATACCTTCATTATTTTCTAAGTCGTCTTCTTCGTGGAGAACAATTGCACATCTTTCAAATGGCTCACTTGTCGAAAGATTTACTCCGCAATTTGTGGAAATAATGTTCTCGTTACATGCATAAGCTGAACTCAAAACAATCTTCTTTGTCTCAACATGCAACACATCTATTATACTTCCACATGGCTCCAAAAAAAAAAAGATCATCATCATTGAAAATATATACTGGTGCCTTAGGTACAACTCCAACCGGAAAATAACTCAACTTCAGTTCGCTCCTTCCTTCATATGCACCCATCTTAGTACGTATCCTCTCCACCAATAAATCGTACGTTATATCTTCCATGATTCTCTTATTAAAAGAGCATGACGAATTTCTTCTTTTGGAATCTAAATAATTTCTCCTCTTCTCTTAGCATAATGTCCACCATAATCGAAATGTATGATAGTTCGCTTCTTTCTACTCGTTGAACCCAGAAAACATTAAATCTATGTATCATTAGTAACTCAGTAGTATAAGTTGTATATAGGTATATAAATTACTAGTTGTATATAGGTATATAAATTACTAGTTGTATCAGTTGTATAATACTACATAGTTGTATCAGTTGTTCTAGTGTTATGTTTAATTCTTAGTTGTATCGGTTGTATTCAAATATATAATTATGGGTTTTTACCGACACAAATATGTTCGATTCTCTTTAGATAATCACTAATGTCATTAAAAGACAACAAAAAACCAACCTATTTAGTCATACTACAGCATTTTCGAGCTTAAAAAAACCAAAAATCATGTTTTTATATCCCAATACACAAACCCAAAGCTTACCTCCAATGGTGAGGTTGAACTCCCTCCAACCTCCAAACTCAGTTGTATAAGTTGTATACATATATATAAATTACTAGTTGTATCAGTTGTATAATACTACATAGTTGTATCAGTTGTGCTAGTGTTATGTTTAATTCTTAGTTGTATCGGTTTTATTCAAATATATAATTCTAGGTTTTTACCAACACAAATGTGTTCAATTCTCTTTAGATAATCACTAATGTCGTTAAAGAACAACAAAAACCAACTTATTTAGTCATACTACAGCATTTTTGAGTTTCAAAATACCAAAAATCGAGTTTTTATAACCCAAATACACAAACCCGAAGCTTACCTCCAATGGTGAGGTTGAGCTCCCTCCAACCTCCAAACTCAGTTGTAGAAGTTGTATACAGGTATATAAATTACTAATTGTATCAGTTGTATAAGTTGTATACAGGTATATAAATTACTAGTTGTATCAGTTGTATAATACTACATAGTTGTATCAGTTGTGCTAGTGTTATGTTTAATTCTTAGTTGTATCGGTTGTATTCAAATATATAATTCTAGGTTTTTACCAACACAAATGTGTTCGATTCTCTTTAGATAATCACTAATGTCGTTAAAGAACAACAAAAACCAACCTATTTAGTCATACTACAGCATTTTCGAGCTTCAAAAAAACCAAAAATCGAGTTTTTATAACCCAAATACATAAACCCGAAGCTTACCTCCAATGGGGAGGTTGAACTCCCTCCAACCTCCAAACTTAGTTGTATAAGTTGTATACAGGTATATAAATTACTAATTGTATCAGTTGTATAAGTTGTATACAAGTATATAAATTACTAGTTGTATCAGTTGTATAATACTACATAGTTGTATCAGTTGTGCTAGTGTTATGTTTAATTCTTAGTTGTATCGGTTGTATTCAAATATATAATTCTAGGTTTTTACCAACACAATGTGTTCAATTCTCTTTAGATAATCACTAATGTCGTTAAAGAACAAGAAAAACTAACCTATTTAGTCATACTACAGCATTTTCGAGTTTCAAAAAACCGAAAATCGAGTTTTATAACCCAAATACACAAACCCGAAGCTTACCTCCAATGGGGAGGTTGAACTCCCTCCAACCTCCAAACTTAGTTGTATAAGTTGTATATAGGTATATAAATTACTAATTGTATCAGTTGTATAAAGTTGTAAACAGGTATATAAATTACTAGTTGTATGAGTTGTATAATACTACATAGTTGTATCAGTTGTGCTAGTGTTATGTTTAATTCTTAGTTGTATCGGTTGTATTCAAATATATAATTTTATGTTTTTACCAACATAATGTGTTCGATTCTCTTTAGATAATCACTAATGTCGTTAAAGAACAAGAAAAACTAACCTATTTAGTCATACTACAGCATTTTCGAGTTTCAAAAAACCGAAAATCGAGTTTTATAACCCAAATACACAAACCCGAAGCTTACCTCCAATGGGGAGGTTGAACTCCCTCCAACCTCCAAACTTAGTTGTATAAGTTGTATACAGGTATATAAATTACTAATTGTATCAGTTGTATAAGTTGTAAACAGGTATATAAATTACTAGTTGTATGAGTTGTATAATACTACATAGTTGTATCAGTTGTGCTAGTGTTATGTTTAATTCTTAGTTGTATTGGTTGTATTCAAATATATAATTTTAAGTTTTTACCAACACAATGTGTTCGATTCTCTTTAGATAATCACTAATGTTGTTAAAGAACAACAAAAACTAACCTATTTAGTCATACTACAGCATTTTCGAGTTTCAAAAAACCAAAAATCGAGTTTTATAACCCAAATACATAAACCCGAAGCTTACCTCCAATGGTGAGGTTGAACTCCCTCCAACCTCCAAACTCAGTTGTATAAGTTGTATACAAGTATATAAATTACTAATTGTATCACATGTATAAGTTATATACATGTATATAAATTACTAGTTGTATCAGTTGTATAATACTACATAGTTGTATCAGTCTTGCTAGTGTTATGTTTAATTCTTAGTTGTATCGGTTGTATTCAAATATATAATTCTAGGTTTTTACCAACACAATGTGTTCGATTCTCTTTAGATAATTACTAATGTCGTTAAAGAACAACAAAAACCAACCTATTTAGTCATTCTACAACATTTTCGAGCTTCAAAAAAACCAAAAATCGAGTTTTTATAATCCAAATACACAAACCCGAAACTTACCTCCAATGGTGAGTTTGAACTCCCTCTAATCTCCATTTCCTCCAAATTTCTCCTCAAAATAGATAAAACACCTTAAATTCACTTTTTAAATCTCAATTTTTAAGATAAATGAACATATAAAAAGAATTTAATTTGTGGTTGGTTGACATTGAAGATCAATTGTACATGAAGAAGATGGTAGTTGGATGGAGTGAGACCTATCCAACTATTAAATTTTTTTTGTTTGAGATTTTTGTTTGTAAATTAAATTAAAATGAATTTAGGATTTGTGGGACTCCTAAATTTATTTTATTTATTTATTTAAATTATTTAATTTTTTGAAAAGTATATAAAATTGATGGGGGTATAAAAAATTTAGAATATATATTTAAAAGTGTTTGAGAAATTCCCCTGTCGGTAGAATACGAAACTATTGAGACGCAATAATAAAATCATCGATGATTTAGAGAAATCATATATATGAAAGTAGTAGGGAAGTCTCCCTCTACTTGACACGTGGGACTCTGAGCTTCTGACATGTCCTCTATTTATTTCATCTTCTTTGTTTCAAATAGTAACGCTCCAAGCCTTAATCTCTCCCACATTTGAAATTCATCATTCAGAAATCTAAAATCTCACAAAGAAGTAAGAGCCCTTCTCTGTTTTCCCCAAAATCCGAAAATCCTTTTCTCTGTTTAACCTTCAAATTGACTTCGTTCACCTCACCGTTGCAGCTTTCTGGGTTTTTGGGGTTCGTCCATGAATTCGTGTTTTAGAGAATTGGGTCTTCTCTCTTCTGTTCAACTTTTCTTCTTCTGAGTCAAAGTTACTAACTTTATCGAGCTCGTTTCATGTTGTGATCTCAATTGATTTTGTACTTTGATTTTAAGTTCGAATTGAGAAGTTTTAGAGATGATTGCGGAGAAACCCGTTTGGGTTAAGCATGAAGGGTTACAGATATTCTCCATTGATGTTCAACCTAATCGAGAAAGGATTGCTACTGGCGGTGGTGACCTCAAGGTGTTTAATTTCTTCTTCTTCTTCTATTTGCTTATGTTTCTGAATGAGTTAATGTTTTGTAGTTTTGTTTAATTGTTTGTGACCACAAATTGTGTGTCTTTTGTATACTTCGTTGCTAAGAATCTTTCTAGTTTCTAGATAGTAATCTTTGATTGTTTTTGTCTTCTTTGAATTGACATTTGATGCTTTGGACGCAATTTAGCTGTTAAATTGGTGTAACAAATTGATACTCTAAGATTCCATTAGAAGAGCTAAATTTCGCAAGAGTGGTGTTCACCGCTTAGGCATCTTTGTTTATTGTTTGGATTTGGTGCTGCCTTCTTTGAGCTTTGCGAACGTACATTCTACACTATGAATTGTGGATGTAGTTTAGTTGAAATTAGTAAAATTGTGGATTGTTACGCCAGCACTTGAGTTTTTTTGTTTTTCTGCATTTGGACCATGTCACTGACTGAAACGGGTTGGATTATTGAGTTGAGTATTGATTTAAAAAGTTAGAGGTGGTTTTCAAGCTGTTAAAATATGGATTGAAGGAATAAAGCTGCTGAGTACTCAAAACTGTTCTTGCGTACATTGTGTGTAATTTAAACTGTTAGCAGTGGTTTTTCCCTATTTTAACTTTGACTAAGAGATCCCCTCATCAAAACATGGTTGTCAGGTCTATTTTTTCAGTTCACATTAGAGAAAGTATCAAGTTTTTATGGGTTCCTTCTGTATGCTCTCTCAACGCATTGTTGAACCAAGAGGTAAAAACAACGAAAACTATACCTTATTTTCTACTATTACTTCAAACATGAGCTAAAGAGTTAGATTTATTGTAAATTTTAGGGGCATTGCGTCGGCACACCAGTGGAAATTATCTTAAATCAAGGTTTGCCTTTTGTTTTCCTTGCAGTTTAGATTTATCGGATTTTTTTGTTTTTGTGAGCTCACTCTCTACTGTAAATGCAGGAGTTTAGAGACCTCTAATCTTCCTCCAAGACACAAGAGAAACACTTCTGCTGCTTCTGATTTCAATAGCATATCATCCCGCTCTTCGAGTTATGTTTCAGGTTTCGAAACTGATTATTATATTTTCTTAATACATTGTCTTCAACTTCAGGTTCTAACATCTCCTTGTTTCATCCTTGCCTTTTTATGGCTTCTAGCTTCCAGCAACGCTACAAATCTATGTTTTGACGAGAAACTTTCCATGCCTTCACTTTAGATGATAATAAACAAACCTTTTCACAACTTTTCGACATTGATATTTAGTGATTTTCAAAATTCTTGCCTTTTTGCAGGTCTTCGTATCTGTATCAGAAACAAATCTGCTAATTATATACCTAAGGGATGTTGAGAAGCTTCTTGAGTCAGAAAGATTCTACAAGTTGTTCCAGAGGCTTTTGAATAAGCTCTCTGGTCCTGTCTTAGTTCTTGGCTCGAGAGTATTAGAACCCGAAGATGATTGCCAAGCTGTAGGCAAAGGGATTTCCACTCTGTTTCCTTACAACATTGAAATCAGACCGCCAGAGCATGAATCTCAGCTGGTGAGCTGGAAATATTGGTTAGAAGACGACATGAAGATGATTCAGTTTCAAGACACCAAGAACCACATTGCATAGGTTCTTGCTGCTAATGATATCCAATGCTATGACTTAGCTTCGGTATGCCACGCAGATACAATGTGTTTGAGTAACCACATTGAGGAAATCGTGGTCTCTGCAATCTCTTATCACTTGATACACACCAAAGAACCGGAATACAGAAACGAAAAGCTTGTAATATTTTCCAAAAGCTAAGTGCTTAAATCAATTTATTTATTCACATGTAGTAACTGATTTTCCAGATAATTAACTGATTCATAATCTTCCAACAGCTTGTCTCATGGACTGAGTACACTCCAAGAAGGCGGAAACATAGAGTTCGATGACTCCATCAAGCTAGACATAAACACTGACTCTAAGAGAAAAGAAGGAGAAGTATGTTCGTAGAGTGATTCAAAACAAAACCAGTTAGAATATCTGTCTTCCTTTTCTAACTTGGTTTCTGTTTCATGTTTTGTTAGCCTACTTGGGAAATATCCATATCTATTTTTCCAGAGTTCAGTCTTTGGGAGGTAATACATTACTATTTTCAAAAATAGTGTATGCTAACAAAAAACGTTTCCTCAATAGGTGCTTTGGTGTTGTTCATTACAGGTTCCCAATTTTTCCGCATATCTTAGTTATATCAGCCTATGCTATTGTGGTTCTCATCGCATGCTGGTGGTTGCATGTGAGTATGGTAAAACAAGAGAATGTGGTTCTTATGACTTGTTCAAAAATCATAATCATTCTTCATGAACAAAAACTATTATATGGTATATTGCTTTGCAATGCTTACGATCATAAAATGAGTTATTATGAAGTTTCAGAGCTATAGTATTAGTGTGTAACACTTTACCATATCAAGATTGGAATGATGTTAAAACTGAAAGTATTGTAAGAATTGTAATTATATTGGGTAAGATCTTAATGGTGTGTTTGGGTTGTAACAGTGGAAGAAGAAAGCGTTTGAGGAGATTAAGGAGGAAGAGACGAAAGATAAGACAACAATCTAAGTAGTTTCGAACAAACCTGTCTTTGTGTTTTCTTATTTTTGATCCAACTGTTTTTGAGTTTCAGTTTGAATGTTTCGTTGGACCAAATTATTGGAGGTTATGTTTTCTATTAAGAATTATGTTTGTTTCATTTGAAAAAATTTCACATGGGTTCTCTATTCAACTTTATGTTCTACGATCTGCTTAGTTGTGATTTTGAGATGCTCTTAAGTTAGAGTATTGTGAGAACTTTAAGATGAACTGATTGCTTCGTATATTGATATTGAAAAAGTAGATTATTGGTCACAAGTAGCTAGGAATGCATGTAAGATATAAGCTTATACATAAAGGAAGCACTTTATATGCTTTGAGTTCTATATAATTGCATCATAATTATTGTGTGTTCATTTTCCGCATCTTTATATAGTTATTATAGAGCTAGCATTGAACTGATTTTAATTAAACTTGCGCATCGCGCGGTAATTTACTATAAAAAAAGGTTGCAACCGTTTTGCAAAAAAGAAAAAAACATAATTGACTAAGTATATATATTTTGTATATAAAAGAAATATATATTGCCCAAAAAAAAAGGAAAAGGGGAATAGTGTATTTCAAAGCACAAAAATTGTTAATGCTGTTAGTCTCTTTTTGTCATTACTGAGTTTTGTGTCTGTTTCTGTCCTTATGTGCAGAGTAGCTGCTAGTCTCTTTTTCATTGTTGGATTGAATGTAGGTCTGTTAAATGAGTCAATTTGTGGGATTGTGAATCAGGATAAAATTTTTATCTGTAATCTTCAATCCGCTTAAAACGCATATCAAAAACGGTTAATCCGCTTTCATCTCACTCAAAATTGCAAAACCTGTGGATAATATGCTATTCCGCTTTTTTTTGTTAAAGGATTTCAAATTAATTTACGTTATTTTGGGTTGAAGATCCGTCAACCCGCTTTTCAACCTGTCAAACCCGCCAAATATGTATTTAAAAAGTTATATTTACGGGTTATCCGCCAACCCACGGATTTTAATCCGACAATTTGCACTCGCCTTACAATCCAAATTTTTAATCCGCATCCGCGACTGATCCACAAAATTGTCCCTCTGTCGATCCGTACCGACCCTGCGACAGATCAAAATCTGCAGATCCCACACATCGAATCAAATTTTAACAGCCCTAGTTGGATGTTCCCTCAAAGCCCATCTTACATAAAACTTACTTGCTTAAACAAAAATAAATAAGCAGATAATTCTTTCTAACAATGAAAATTAGAACATTATGTAAAAAAAAAATATACAGTAGCTTAACTTTTATGAAAAAAAAATTGGAATCAAATTCATAAATTCCAAAAAAAAAATCAATTCATTGATTTTTACATATCATTCATTGCTAAAATTTAGTAAAAGTTAGAACTCTGGATTTTAAACAAAACTATATGATCCGTTCAAACTTACAAATCAAATTTCCATTGGACTTTGAATACCAATGTTACAACAATAACCAACAAACAAACAAAATATATATATATACCTAAAAATATTAGATATCCTCCTCCACCTTCAAGAAAAAAACATACAGTAAAAAAAACATATTAAATTTTTTTGCGAAATTGACAACAAAAGTTCTAAACACCAATAGTTCAACGATACAGAAAAAATAGAAAAGATTCGATAACTAAGTTGTATAGCATGTTGCACGGGTCCATCCCTAGTAATAATAAGGATTTAAGTAAAACATCTCACTTTGTATATGAAGAAACAAATATAATGCTTCTAAAGATCCTACGCCATCCAAACCTTTCATTAGTGCTAGACTAATATTCACAGATTTTCTTATGACTGAACTGAGTTACAATTAAAATTTGTGTGAATCTCCAAAGGTCATAAGATTTATGATTTCAATAAAAGTATATGAAAAATAAAATATGATACCATGGACACAACAAAATTGAGAATTCATGTAAAAAGCAAAATCTAAGATTTAGAGAGCATATCTTAAACATTAAGGGAATACCATGATGAAGAAAGATGTAAACTGCAACAAATAAAATATGAAAAGATCATTCCTTAATTAATTAGATATTAATTTATCTAAAACACATGTCAGTCTTTTGGTTGCTGGTGTGTTACAAAGCTAAAGAGAGTTAGATTCCTTTCATACATTAGATTTGCTGGTGGGCTCAACTCCTATTAGCATTTATGATCAATGGCACTAGTTCTTCCGTAACATTTCCGTTGGTTGGGATTTTTTAAACACTTTGCTAAATCACCTTGAAATTTCTTCTAAATGTCGGTTAAAGTTTTTATCTCAAAATGAACAATTTTGGTAGGCATTTCACATTTTCGTTAATTAGTTCTGCAACTAAAAATAAATTGCAAAATAACTTTTTGATACCTTCCAAAAAAATAACAAGGTAAGGGCTTGTGTTATACTATGTCGAATTTTATGATATTTAATTTTGTTGTTTTGATAAAGATTTCTTTAAATATAATGCTTTAAAATTAAATCATAACGATTTACCACCTTATCGAAGTAGAAATTTTTATATTCTTTCCATTATTATTTTGATTTGGGATGAAGGTTCCATCGTTGAAGAATCTTAATACCTGCAATATCAATAGAATTAAACTTTTTGTCAAAAAGAGATGAAGACATTGAAACAAGCTTGACCGGAACTGGAGAAGAAGTTAACATACCAATCATGAAACAAATACCAAGGACGAGGTCAGGGACAAGAAGCTTATAAGAGGAGTTTAACAAGTAATTGGAAATTTACTCATCCTCATTAAGCATGAAGAACTGAAAGGAAAACTACTCACCAAAGAAATTACTTAAGAGACTCAACTAGGTCCACAAGAAGAATCAAGCTTCTCCAAGCTTCTAGACTTAGGAAAGACCACACCAATTATTATGCTGAACCTAAGACACATCAAGAACCCAAACTCAACAACAAAGATCACAACCACACTTGCTTGCAACTCAAGAATCAAGATGTGTCATTCTTACCGGTTTTACAAGATGCACTGAAGCTTCTTTGTTTGTCATCTCAACTAAGGATAGTTCAGAGGTTCTCAGCGCTTAGAAAAGTTTCTAAGGATCGATGCCTGCAGATAAATATTTGAATCTGAATTATTCACAACTTTCCTTTAGGTTCTTTTTTTCATTTTTTAGTTTAGTGCTTTTTCAGTTTTATTTTAGAATAAACCCTTGTATTTTTTTTTCTTTGTTATTTCAGGTCCTAGAAGCCTAAGCTGTTGGAGTATTTAATAAAATCCCTTCTCAGCTTTGTAGTCACGTTTTTGATATTAATAAATATCTAATTTTCTTCTCTTAAAGAAAGCAGCCTATACTTCTTCTTCTTGCGTGAGAAATGGTAGAAACTTGAGTGTTTTAACTTATCAGAGTCCTTTCACCCTCTGTGTGGCTTCCTTCAATCCATAGCAACATGTGTTCATCAATTCAGTCACTAGAATCAATATGGAGTGTTGTACTTCCAACTATAGATTCATCATCATCCGCTCATCCTTGTGGGAACTATAATCTTGTTCCTATATCATCAAGCTGATTTATTATAGATAAATTATGGCTGAATAATTTTACTTTTAAATACTTGTGATGAATAGGTGGATGGAAAGTAAAAGTAAAAATAAAATTAAAACTATTTTTGATATAATTATAGGAAGAGTTGTTGACAAAAAAATAATAAATATAATTATATAAGGAAGTGATGAATTGATGAAACTTTTTTATGGATGAAAGCGTAAGTAATATTTATAGGAGAATGTGTGGTATGTGATTTAATTTTATTTCTTGAATAATATAATTTTTTTTATAATTTAAATATTAAAAAAGAAACATTGGTGTTACGTGTCAAATTCATAATTTTATTGTATTTTGTATTGAATTAATTTAGATTTTTAACAATAGTTATTCTATTTTCAAACAATCATATCATTACTAACTTCCTTTATTAGGATAACCTTATTCCATATGAAAAACACTAACAAGAACAACAATTAATATGTATAATAAAGTCAAACACAACAACTAATAAAGCCAAACTATATTTTTTTAACAATCTAAATTTACGAAACTATAAATATGTATAATAATGTCAAACAAAACAACTTTTTATCTTCAAATATATTGAAAATTATAAATATAATAATAAAAATAAATTTTTTCTACTATAAAATAGAATTAAATGAAATAGCATAAAATTCTTCTCTACATACCACGGGCTCTTACCTAGTGTACATAAAAAAGTTGCATAATATTTATTTATGAAAAATGTGTTTTGGTTTAGTTATTTCGAAGAAATATAACTAAATGTAAGTTGATGCAATTGATGCAATTGTATAGTGTTTGACATATCAAACAAGACTAATTAATATAAAAAAAATTAGTCATAGTAAGAGTGGTTGACATATGGAATAATACTTTTCAAAAACTTTAAATTGTTTAATTAAAAAATGATGAAAAGTGTGGGTTTAACTTGTTTTTTTTTTTTTTGAAAACTAGGTTTAACTTTTTAACATTAATGTTTCGTTTTAAAAAATATGTAGAAGATTAAAACTCTTTTTGATAAGATTTTATGGAAAAGTTCAATTCAATTTTCCTTACTTAGTTTTAGAATCATCCTTTGTATGTAACTTATGACACCACGCCATCAGATTTGAAATCCATCTTGACTTCTACAGAGAAATTAAATAATATATGTGAGAAAGCATCTAAATGGATACCGGAAAAAGCTTAGCTACGCATGCATGTACAGAAGAAGAAGAAGCACTCCTTTTACCTCTCACAATCAAAGTATTCAATATAAATATTTGTTACTTTGGAATTGTTTTTTTTTTCCTCTCTCCGGCGTATATATGCGAATTGATTAAAGTCGTCAGATTCAGATGTATAATGACAAGGCTTTTCGTTTTGGCTAAAAACTTTAACCTTTCTTCCCTAAAACTCTAAAAGTAGTGGGAAATATATAATTTTTAGGTTCCCATCATTAGTTTTGAAGAAGAATCATAATTGTCTCCATGTACAAAATCTCCGGTCGTGATTCTAGTGAGTGAAATCATTATTGTATTCGTAATTAGTAATTACAATTATTACGTATAAACAATAGTGCGCATCACATTCCACATTAATAAATTCAAAATGTGTAGATAG
The DNA here is from genome assembly GCA_963922655.1 of Cardamine chenopodiifolia. Classification (NCBI taxonomy): domain Eukaryota; kingdom Viridiplantae; phylum Streptophyta; class Magnoliopsida; order Brassicales; family Brassicaceae; genus Cardamine; species Cardamine chenopodiifolia. The sequence goes on along the minus strand of OZ000486.1, from coordinate 5,855,876 downwards.
TATGTTAAATGCATATATCACTTTACTTAGTATTTTCAATATATTTTGTATATTGTAGACACGGTGTAAGTATTTTGGCCAGTAGATCATCGCTGTTTTAAAGATATATAGTGTATCTAAGTAGTGGAAAACTAAACTAAGGCGTATATAGATTTATTTTATTTTATTTAATATGAATATTTATTTCATTAAATTAATAAGAAATAATAGGCGTTTTTAATGATTTACAAAAAAAATATTTAGCCAGCTAAGAAGACTATTTTTTAGCAGAAAAAAAAACAAACAAAGTGGTCTTTTGCATTTAGCCCTGGGCTCACCGTTCGAGTTAAACGGATCAGATCCGACCGAACCGAAATTTTTGGTTTTGGATTCAATTTAGTACTGAGGCAAAAACCGATCGGAGGAATTCTAAGTGTTGTTCGATTATATGTTCACTTCGATTTAGCAGACTATACCATATCGGTTTACCTAAATCGATGTATTAATACACTAATCCTAAAACACCATCAACACTCTTATTCGCGACTTCTCTATCTCGAAGACGAAATTGAACCCTAAATCTCTTCTTCATCTCATTTTTTTCTTCTTCGATTTCTCACTCATCTCATGTCCTCTGTTTCTAGACAATCGATTTGAACCCAAAATTATCAAGATCCCTAAAAAAAATAATTCGAGATAGGCGAAAATCGATTCAAAACCCTAAATCATCAAAATCTCGAATATGTAAGTTCTCGGTTTTTGGATTCAATTTGGTACTAACACAAGAACCGATTGGTGGAATTGTAAATGTTGTTTGGTTATCGGTTCGGTTTAATTTGGAAGACAATACTTGATCGGTTTACCTAAACCGATGTATTAATACACTAACCGTAAAACACCATCGACACATTCTCATTTCTTCTTTCTCATTCGCGACTTCTCTCTCTCGAATGCAAAACTGAACCCTAAATATCTTCTTCATCTCATCTGTTTCTTCTTCGATTTCTCACTCATCTCATCTCTTTTGCTTTTAGATAATCGGTTCGAACCCTACATTATCAAAATCCCTAAAGATTTTTTTCAGAATCGACGAAAATCGATTTGAAACCATAAATCAGAAAATTTTCAAATATTTAAGTTGTTCCTCCTTGCATGTTAATTCTTATGAAATGTCGATGCTTAATTTAGAGATACGATGTCTGCTTTGAAGTCTGTAATGTCTATTTGGGGCTTTGATGTCTGTAAACCCTAAATCATCAAATTTTCGTTTTGGGGATTTGATTTTCTATTTGCAATTTGGGACTTTGATGTCTGTTTGGGGCTTTGCTAGTTTGATGTCTGTTTGGGGTTTTGATATTTCGTAGATGTATCTTGCACACAATATTTCCACGGTGGTTATATCAATCTCAAGCACAAGTTGAAAACTTAGTACAAATGTTAGAATAGTTGAGGTTTTGGAGTCGGTTGGTAAGTATGTTTTCTCATTTGTTATTACAAATTGTAATTTATAAAAAAAGGAAAATTCAGTGTAAAGGAGAATTTTTAAAAAATGTGTTAATCTAAACTTTTTTTTTGAAAAAGTTGTTGATTTAATCTTTTTGAAATATTTAATCCTCTTTTACCTTCTAATTTTTTTTTAACTAAAATGAAACAAATAAAAACATCTCATTTAAAAAGCGGGTTTCATTTAAATTTTTTTTATTTTACATTAATTTTAATATCATTAAAACAAATTAGATATTCAAAAAAAAAAATTGAAAATAAAACCCCTAAAACAACTAAAATCCCTAAAATCCTAAAATCTCTTAATCTCTTCAAACTTCACCCGAGCTATCTCCAAACTCACCGAGCGATCCTACTAACGTACGGCAACCCACGGTTGCATGATATTCTGGCGATCTCCCTGCGGCTTCACTCTCCCGTGCTTTTACCCTGCGGCATGATAGGCTTGAATCTCCAATTTGCAAAACTCCAATTTATGATTTGCGATTCCAGCGGCTTAAGGTTTCCGCCAGCTTCAATCTACAACACACATCTTGTTCCACTTGAGTTTGCCTTGTTTGATTAGTTGTTTCATCACTTACTTTGTTTTGTTGAGTCTCATCTTGTTTGAGTCAAATAACCGTAGAAAAATTCAAAACAAATTGTATTGTTGTTTCTACTCTTTGTTACGTGAAATTGAGTTGTGTTGCTTTGTTTCATCATTCTGTTTTATTTTAGTCATCAATCAAGTATTGCTTGGTAAGTTGTTAGTTGATTAAGTCATTGATTTGTCTAGTTTCGTGAGCTTAGCTTTGTTGCTTGCATTTGTTTCTTCTTTGTAGTTTTTTTTCTTTGATTGAGTGTGAATTGAGTTTGTCACGTCTCTTAGGTTTCTTAGGTTGCTATCGAGTCTTTCACATTGATCTAGAACAAAAAATATACGAACGAGTTTTCTCAAAACTCGGTGCATTCGTCGTCTCTAAACATGGGGATGTTTGACCTGATTGGACCACATAATTATGTCTCTATTGATGAATATGTATTGCAGCCAATACCTTGGTAGTAGATTCGGCTTGTTTGTGTACAGATGCACTACTTGCTTTGTGTTTTTGACCTTTCATGTTGTCTGGTTTTTCTTTTTAATTATTAGTTCTTAAGCTTAAAACTATTAATTTTTCCTTTTGGAATCAAGCTTACAAGAAGTGTTTCGATTATGGATTTTTATTATTATTTTCAAACTAACTCGGTGATTTATTTGGGATTGTGCTATATTATGTTCACGTGGAAATGGATTTGTAGGTAGAAGAACCAGTCACCCACATATTCACAAAAATCTATCAAATTTTCAAATAGTCTGATAAACATCCCAGCTTAGAATTAACTGTCTAGTTATAAAAAAGTTACAACATACGTTTAATTGCTCTATTCTTTTTGTTTTCAATTAGAGCAAGTTTACATCAGAGAATACAATGGTCAATTTGGGTATCCATCCTAGTTTGTCTTTCTCCTTTTAATTCGAAGTTCAATTTTCTTGGAATTTTGTTTTTAGATTGAAAGGATTAAACTTGTTTCAGAGGATTATACCATGTGACTTTTTAAGTCTAAACTTTCCTACAGCTTGTATAGAGAAATATAATTGGTCTCTTTGCTTACATCTTCAAACATGATATGTTCTTGATTTTCTTTTTAGTCTTCTTTGTATTCTTACTTGTGAATTTACCTCAAATGATCTTGCTTCATTTGCATCATGTTTTTTTAGCGTATATCGAGTGATTGATACTATATATTTTGATGTTAGCTTATGATTATTTTGTTGTTTATTGTTTTGTGTGGGAATGGAAGAGGATTATCCACTACATCTTTTAAGAGAAAGAAACGAGCCACAAATGCATCATATAAACAATTCATGTAGAATATCAATCCTCACCAAACTGAAGGATGCATTACCTCTTGATTACGCGAAATTGAAGAGTGATTCTGTTTTTGCACATTTGATTGCAATACATGAAAATGAACTATGGTTTTCGGGTCGGTTGATACATAACATGTTGAGTAGGCAGTTGGTAATGAAGACAAAACATGAGATGTGGTTTGTGTTTGGAAGAAAACCACTTAGATTCTCCATGCAAGAATTTTATGTTGTTACTGGGCTCAAGTACAAAGATGATTTCAATTCTGATTTAGAGGATTGAACATATGATAATGGGGTTTGGAGTCAATTGCTGAAAATAAATGAAAACCTTTGGATAAAAAAATTGTTGGATGTGTACTTATTACAAGCTCCTGGTTAGGAGGAACCAGACATACTTAGATTAATATATCTATGTGTGATAGTTGGGTTAGTAGTGTCTATTGATGAGAAGAAATTTATACCAACATTATACATCCAGTTGGTGATGGATTTGATAAGGTTCAGACTACTCACTTCTTACTCTTATCATATTTTACTATCATATAGTTCTCACTTTCTCACCATGCTTGAACTTCTGACTTATGGCATTAGGTTCGGACTTATCCTTAGGGACTTGTTGCTTTTGACCATCTACTTAATTATATGATGAAAAAATGATTTGAAGAATCCAAACAACTATACTCTTGATGGTTTCTCATACGCCTTTCAAATATGGGCTATGAAAGCAATTTCTGTCATTGGTGAACTGATGAGAGAGAAAATTATGGATGAATTAAAAGAAGGTATTCAATGTTCGAATTGGAAAGGTGTTGCAAAAGTAATTTATGATGAAATTATTGTTTTAGAGAAGTCATTTGGACCAAAGGTCAGTTGAAGAACTTTTTTCTCCTTTGATTTTGTGTAAATTATTTTGTAATATATATATATATATATATATATCTTAACAATTAGTTTAGGTAATTGTTTAATCTTACACTTGAATTCTAACAACTTTTAATATATGTAATGTAGGATGTTGTTTACCCATACATTTTCTTTACATGAACTTTTGCATATTTGAGTTTATGGAGTTTTGGAGGCCGGCCGAAATAAAAGATGACAAAGTGGCAAATTTGCATTGTTTGATTCGAGCTGGATATGATTTTGGAGACTATTTTTAGCAGAGTGTATAAAATGTTAATATTCCTATTGCAGAAAAACTTGATGGTGTTGGAGATGACAATGAGACTCCTCAAGATGATATTGAGGTTACTGATGAAGAAAACCAGTTGTCTGGTTTGGAGAGCAATCTAAAGAAGGAAGCTGCTATTGTGCAAGCGTCTGGTTCAAAGAACAGAAAGAAGAACCAAGCGGATTTTGGTGTAGAGACACGGAAAATAAATTTGTTGTGTTAGCGAGTATCAATACATGGTTATTCACAAAACGAGTTTGAATGAAAAAATGAAGTCATTTATTGTAGGAGTGTTAGATTCTTCTTTAACGAGATTTGCAGAGGACATTGGCACTAGGTTGGAAAAATTTCAGGGGGAGATAGTTACGCATTTGGATAAATTAGAGGGAGAGGTATCAGGAATCAAAGAATCGCTTTCTCCATCTGGAGTTACAGTAGATGCCACTACATCAATTTTCAATCCACCACAAATTAAGCATAAATATTGGGTACGTAAAAAGTAAATTTTGAAGCTTGTTTTAATAAAATTATAACTTTGTGTATGCTTTCATTTCAGTGTTATTTTGTTTTCTATAACTTTATTAATCGGATATGTATCGACTTTGTTATTGTTTCCATCAAATAGTAATGTATAACTTTGTGTGTGCTTTCATTTCAGTTGTATTTTGAATTGGTTTATGTTTTGCTTATATTTTGTTGTTCGTATATTTTTTACAGGACAAAAACTTTTTATTTAATGAATTATTTTCTCAGAATTCTGGCATAGATATCAATATGGAAACACAAGACTTCCTACAGGAAAAACTAGGACACTTTTCTCAAAAACATATGTCCGAGAGGTTGATCTTACACAAAGTTTTATTGGCAAAGAGGTTGACATGCAACCGATCAAAATAGAGAGCGGTAGCAATGATCAAAATTCTGAGGAAGTTGATTTAAGAAGAAATAGTGTCGAAGACGCGGGTAAAGATGACAATGATGCTATATTGGTGTTCGTTTCTGACGCTAAATGGAATAATTTTGAAGAGTGGCATAAGCAACACGAGTAAGTTCATAAATGACAATTTTATGGTGCACCAATTATTTCATTTTGCTAACATCAATGTATATACTATTTTTTATATTTGCAGAATCATTAAGTTGGGTCTAAGTGTACTTAATGAGATGTTATTTAATCGGATCATGGGGCACAATGTTTGGTTTAGCAACGAAGTAAGTACTAGCCATTTTTGTAACGATATGAATTACTTAAGGTTGTTATTGTTGTGGTAATGCGATTAAATATTTTTCAGGAGATGGATGTTATGATGTATATATTTCGTGAGAATACATCTTTAGGACTTCTGAAGTTTGATCGTGTGGGTTTAATAAATTGTATGTTTAGCATGCAAATCAAAAATGAATACATGAATTTTTTGAAAAATAGAAAAACTCACAAGTGGGATACAAATCTTCTATCGTACGCCAATGGTAATTTACCAGCTCATGGAAAGACGAAGAAAATGGGTTACTGATTGCGACAGAATTTATTCTCTGGTGTTCGTCAACGATAATCATTGGATTTTGGTTTACATTCACTTCTGCCTAAAACAAGTTGAAGTCTTCAATTGTAGTGGACTGAACAACATAAGGTAAGTGGAGGCATTCGCAGTTACCATCCCTCGTATTCTGAAGGGACTGCACACAAAGGTTTATAGGAAAGTTTCACTTTTGACACAATATGAGATCGTCCCCATCTCTGTGCCACCTTAATCAGCAAGTGATTGCGGAGTTTATGCGCTGAAATACATCGAGTTTCATTTGCATCAATTACCTATGAATTTGATAAACAATAAGAACATTATAGCAGCTCGTCAAAGGATTGCATTTGATCTTTGGAAAGCGGCAAAGGATACTCTGTTCATTGAGCGAATGGAAAAGTATGAACCTTCGATATTGTCTTCTGATGATATTGTAGAACTTCAATAAGAATTTTACTCTTTTAGTTTCTGTTATTTTTAAAAGATTTCTGTTATTTTTTCTTTTAATTGAAGAACAAGTAGTTGTGTTTAAAACATTAAATAGCGTAGTATTTATAAGATATGCGTGTATCATGCTATGCGTTATTCAATCATAAGATTATGAAACCGACAAAACAGTAAATTATTAAAAAACGTGGAAGAATATTTACTTTGCAATCCATTACATCTCTTATTACATGTTATGTGTTGCTCAATAAATTTTACTGTTCTTGGAACCAACCTTAAGTTATGAATTATGAATGTTTTGTTAATGCAACATCAGAGTTTCATGTGCTTGATGGAACCAGCATTGACTCCTTTCATAAGTTGCTCATTTGATTCTCTATTTCTCTTGTTTCTTTGAATCAGACTTGAAATTTGGATGTTTGTATTTTGTATTGCTTCAGTTTTTAACTCTAGACTTGATGAAAAAACCGTGCGCCCAGGGCTAGTTGCGTTAGTTCATCAAAGCTTTTTCTTCTCATTCTAGCGAAGATGCTATATCGTTACCCCACAAACGACAATGTTTTATTTTATGCGAATATAGTAAGATTTAATTATAATTTTCAATGAAACCAAATGTAATCTTGTAGAGATTAAAGATTTTTTAAAAAATTTACGTTTCAGAGGATTTCGACAAATGTTAAGACATAGAGACGTATTAAATTTGCAACATAATCCAGATGTAGCGTATGAGTATATTCTAGCACAAATGAGTTTTATTTTTGTGTTGAGTCTGTTGACTATCTAAATGTTCTTGAAAAACAAAACGAATAAGCAATTGATAATCACATGGTAGTGATAAAAGTACAAGTGACCTATTTTTCTCCTAATCATTTTCATTTTTAATCACATAATAATCGCATGGAACTCAGAATCATATGAAAATTACACATCAACGGCTAGGAGTACAGTAATAAATAATACCATGTCATTGAAAAACTCTCACTACGTTTGATAAATCCTAAAGGCTAGAAATAATCAAAATGATTAGACACATGGTAAGGCTCGTCCCTTTCCTTCCTACTCATTATAAACCTTGGTGGCAAATAATAATTGACGCTCTGATTACAACCCTTAGTCTTGTGACTAGTCTCTTCTTTAGGGACCCAAGGTGGCTTTATTGACCTTATTAGCGCCCAATTAACACCTTCGAAGAACTCATGTCTTTTGATCTCAATTGAGCCTTTGAGGCTCCCTAACCTCTTCTTAGGATTCTTCACCAATAATTTGATAATAAGATTTTGAGCACTCACCATATCATCGTACTCTTTGGGGCTATTAACAACAACCTTTGGGAATGTCAAAGGTGCTTTCAGAATGTTTATTAACGTTCTCTCGTTGTTCTCACCCTTAAACGGCGTCGTCCCGAATATCATCTCGTATAGAAATATCCCAAAAGTCCACCAATCAACTGCACTTCCATGGCCTTGCCCTGACAAATCAACAAAATTAACTAGTTAGCAAATTGTTTTTTGTTGATTAAAGGGTTTAACTAGTTGGCAAAATTGAACATGTGTTTAGCTGAGTTCAGAACAATTGTTGTTGTTCATGTTATTTTTCACTTAAAGAAACTATGCAAATGGAAACTGATGAAAAATCTCCTGCTATGGGAATATCAGTTTTATTATTTTTTTTCAAAAAAATGAGGTACTTTCACATATTTATTCACTTGATAGTTTAGATATTGGATTATATATTTAACTTTAATGATTTTTCATAACTTTTAAAATTTTCTTTATATCTTCAAACTGTTTTGACAAAAATTTTAGTTTTATCCCCACTATTAAAATGTATAAACCAATTGATAAAAATTATATAATATATTAATAAAGGATAAAAATGAAGTGAATAATTTTTATATGTGAAAATAGCTTAAACAATATTAATAATGAGACGGAGGGAGGCAAAAGTTCCTAATTGTCCACTTAGATTACCCTCTTAAACAAGTTTAGGTCAGAAGAATACCTGATATCACTTCCGGTGCCAAGTACTCATGTGTTCCCACAAACGACTTAGAGTGAGCGTTGATTGGTTCTGCAAAAATTGATGGACATCCACCAGAGATATCTCGAAGTCCATTTGAAACACGAGAACAAGAAGAAGGTGATCGAGAAAACGTTCTAGAAACATCGTTACTTATAGCACTAGCACTAGTACCAGCTGCGTTCTCGTGTATTGTTGTTGTAATAACATTCTTTTTTCTTCTTCTGGTGTAAGTGGGAGAGAAGCATGAGATGACAGGGTTTAACGGAGTCGCCGTGCATGATGGTGTTGAGCATTTACGACGGATGCTGACGTCATCATCGTCATCGTTAAGAACTTGATGGTGGTTACGGTCGTTATCGTTTAGAAGTTGCGGAACGACGTCACATTTGAAGGAGAGATCAAAATCTGAGAGCATTACGTGACCATCTTCTCGGATTAATACGTTCTCTGGTTTTAAGTCTCTGTATACAATTCCCATCATGTGGAGATACTCTAAGGCAACTAGAGTTTCTGCTGCGTAAAACCTGTATATTATCTGATTTTATTAAGCATTTGGAAATTAGTTTATTAGATATATTAAGCTATACTTGTTCAAGTAAATCATTTTGTGTATCTAAAGCTTGGTATATATTTTGTAACACAAGATTCTATCTAACCCAAAACATGCGGCTAAATTACGTCGTGGATAAGAAATTAAATGTAAATCGTTCAACCAACACAAGTATAACTATAAGAAAAGAAAAACAATACAAAAAGAGATAAAGAAAAGTGATAATAAATGTACATAACAATTCACATTTTTGTTAAATAAAATAATTTTCAGTATTTCGTGAAATAATTTAAAAATACGTTTAATTTGTAAACATTAAAAAAAACAATTTGTTCAAAACAACAGATGACTAGATAAAAAAACAAACTAACAATTGAAACCTTTAGTCACCGGTAAATGTTGTTTACGATTAAGCATTTTACACTTAATAAATAAGTTCTATTTTAAAAATTAAAAATATTTAAAATAGAGAAATGTTGTATACAATTACGCATGCATGATTTAAAGAAGATGAAGACAGAGTAATAAGAAAAAGGACCTCGTGGAGGAAATGGTGAAACGTTTAGAGGGTTGGCGGAGGCGGACGGCGTACAGATCACCGCCGGGACAATACTCCATGACGAGAAAAGAGTAATGAGAAGCTTCAAAAGCTGCATACAAAGTAGGACAAAAAGGGTGATCAAGCAACCCTAGAATCTTCTTCTCCATCTCAGCCCTTCCAAGCTTTTTCTTCACGGCCACAGCCTCCTTATCGACAACTTTCATAGCGTAAAGCGCCGCCTCAGGGCTTCCACGTATTTGGCAGAGGTACACACTTCCGATATCGCCACTTCCCAACCTCTTTAAAAGTCGGAAATGTTCTAATCCTACTGCACGGCCGCAGCAGCGACGAAGCCTGGCCATAGCTTCCCATGCGACTTGGTTGGCTTTGTGAGGCTTTGATTGGTTGTAGTTGTTGTGGCCATTGTTACTTAGATGAGATATGGAGCTACTACAGCTAGGACTGGCCGTGAAAGAGCTACTTAACCAGCTTGTGCGGCGGCTTGAGTCTGGTCCTGCGGTGGTGGAGCTCTCGTAATCGGATTCATTGTCTTTGTAAAAAACAGTTGAATTTGCCATTAGAGACGTTTTCATGGGTGAGAAAACTGTCTTGTCTTCACTATTTATCCATATTCTCCACCTAAAAATCTCTTTTTAGTTTTTGTCTTTTGTTTATTTATTTTTATGTTTTACATTGAATTTTTATATATAGTTGTAAAGATAAAACCATGCGTGAAGATAAACAATATATATAGATCCAAGTGCGGAAACAAACATAAAGGAGAATTGATGAGATGCACATGTCAGGCATGCTCCGCCAACTGACACCACCACTATCCTTTGTTTTCTCTAAAGTTAAATGTTTGAACAATAAAATCTTATGCCAGCTTTACCTTTATGTATTAGTCTATTAGAATATCCCCGATAATCCCAAGATGGTCAAGCCCGTATTTATAAATATGAGAAATTATAATAAATAACTATTTTTTCTTCTTTTACTACTTTAAAGTATTACATCCTATTAAAACTAATGATTATATAATTCACGACGAGCGAATAAAAGTTTCTAAAACACTTAGAAACACGAAAATAGTTTTACAAACGACTTAAATACGAATAGTTATAGCCTTATAGGCACACTGCAAAGATTAATGATCGTACATTTTAGTTTTATTATGTTTATAATGGAAAATTTTATCCTTGTCTCACCTATGGGACCACGCAACAAAGTTCACCCAGCACCAAAATGTTTTTGATAAGCTTGTATCCGAAAATTTACAATAATTTACGCTTTGCAAACCGAACCTGATGTTTGATGTTGAAAAAATATTGTTAACCACCGTACCAAAATAATTTTCACATATTATAATAAATAGCTTAAATTTGTTTTTTTCTAAAACATCTTATTTATTGAATTAAAAAACAAATACAAAGTCATTATGTAAAGCATCAGTTATTACACGAGGAATCACGTAGTAAAAATGAAAAGAAACATCATTAGGTATCTTTTATTTAGTTAAAAATCAATAGATTTATTGCAATTTTTTTGAATGCATATGAACATGCACTCTTCAAAGTCATACCTCCACCACCGGATTTTTTTCAACCAATTGAATGCTCCAAAGTTTAGTTTGGTGTTCAAAAGTAATTCCGACTTGGTATCCCCTTCAAAACATATTTTTAATCCTTTTATTCCAACAATGCTACATAGCACTATTATAAGGACTTGAAATTTAGTTTCCAACACATTGAATGTGATACGATCTTGTGCCTAACCTGCCCCAAAATTCACACTATACTCATCTCGTATAACCCATCCTGTTTTTGATGGCATGTTTTCGTTAAGAAACGAACCATCATAATTACACTTAATCCATCCTGATATAGTTTCGTCCAACGATGAATTGTATTAAGGCCTCCATGATTTAGACGATTCTGGTCCTGACCCTTCTCAATATAGGTTATTGAATTCATCGATTCCTTAGCATCTTCTTTTGCAAAGGAAACTGAATTTATCCAAGTAATATGAGATTGTTGAAAAGTAAGAATATTCCTGCTTTTCCATAATCTTCATAAAATTCAGAGAGGCAGCCGACTTAAATGATGAGTTCTTGAAGAAATATTGATGGAGAAAATTGCACGCATCTTCTCTTCAAATGTTGTTGTGTCAAACAAAAATAGATTGGGGATCCCTGAATCTCTCCATAGTGATTGAGCATAATAACAATCAAAGAATAAATGTTTGTTCGTCTCCACCTTCAAACAACACCGTTTACATATAAATGGTTGATTGATGTGCCTAAATCTTAATGCCGCACCTGTAGCAAAAGCTCTGAAAGTAACTTCCAACAAAAATGTTTAATTTTTGGATCTGTTTTTAATCTCTAAATCTGTTGCTTAAGATCCACGTTTCTTGGTGGTGGTTGAACTTGTTGAGCAGAATTGTGGTGCATTGCAAACCAATATGCAGATTTAATTGTGTACATCCCATCTTTAGTCTAATGCGACCCTAATAGATCAACTTTCACTGATGCATAGAGCTTCAAACCCAAAACCTTATCAACATCTTCAATCTCCACCAACTCGTGAACTTTATCAACATCCCAACCTGCTTTTGCCGCATTGAGAAGATCACACACCATAGACTTAGCAAAGTTACCTCGTTTACGTTTTGGAGTCCTGGAAGGATGCGTAGGTAACCCAGGATCCACCCACATAGATCATACCATCACACGCAACAAATCGAAGAAGATCTCGTCCATTAAGCAAAAACTTCCAAATAAAAGATGATTTTTTACCTTGAACAACATTGGGTATAGTTGAATCACCAAAGCATCGGATTTTCATAATTTTGGCGAGAATTCTCCAAACTTGTTTCCCAAGAAAAGCAAAGTTGAAATTCTCTAGGTTGTGGAAACCTAACGCTTGGAGATACTCAGTGTATTCTAAGAAAACTAGTGCATTCCTTTTTTATCATCTCCCGTACTCGACCAGAAACAAGCCAAAATACTAGTAATCTCTTCATAAATTTCTCTCGGAATTTTGAATAAATTGATTGAGTAGATAGGCATAGCCAAAGCCAATGATTTTAGAAGAACCTCTTTTCCTCCATGGGAAATAAACTTTTTACTCCAGCCTTGAGTCTTTTCCTTGACCTTATCCGCAATATACTGAAACATTTATGACTTCTTCTTGTCAAAATGTTCAGGCAGACCTATTTCCCCCATCCACCTTCATTATGTATCCCCAAAATATGTCTCATTGTTCTCTTTACATCATGGTTTACCTTGTTACCAAATGTAAGAGCTGATTTCCCAATATTTACAGCCTGTCCAACACTTCCTTATGTTTATTGAGAATAACTTTGATGGCTTTGTATGACTTTGAATTAGCTAGTGTGAAAAAGGAGAATCGTCTGCAAACAAAAAATGAGTTATCTCTGGTCCTCGAGAATTGATTTTAACACCTTGAATCCGCGTATCTGCTTTCGCATTTTTCATCATATGTGATAACACTTCTTCACATAGAATAAACAAATAAAGAGAAAGATAATCACATTAGCGTATTCCACATTCTAGAAAAATCGATCCATGTGCTGAGACATTAATCAAAATTGAGAATCTAACAGTGGATACACACTTCATTATCCTCTATACCCATTTGTTATCAAAACCCATGTTTGCTCCATAGTTTTCTCCAAAAATTCCCACTCAAGCCTACCATAAGCCTTAGTAATATCAGTTTCAGAGTCATGTAAGACTTCTCCTGTCTCCTTCTTTCTTTTAGAGAATGAAAAAGCTTATGAGAAATTATAACATTTTCCGTTATCATACGACCCGTAATAAACGCCGCTTGATTGTCAGACATAATCCTAGATAAATGCTTCTTGCGGCTATTAACTTAGATCTTTGAAATAATCTTATAGCTAACATTACAAAGAGTAATCAGATGGAAATCACTCATTTGAGAAGGCGCCTCTGTTTTGGGAATCAAACACAAGTTTGTATGATTGTGTGACTGGTCAAACTTATGATCTTCAAAAATTTCACTGACCTTATGTAGAATAGTGGGACTAATCTCTCACCAAAATTGTTGATAGAAATCCTCCGAAAATCCATTAAGACTTGGAGCTTTGTGAGGACCAACAATAAAAACAGATTCCCTAATTTCTTCAATTGTTATATGCTTAATTAAATATTCATTAGTCTCATATGTAACCTTGCTCTGAAAATTTTCAAAAATGTAATCATACTTAGCTTCTGAAAACTAGAACTAAATTAAACAACTTTTGAAAATAATTCAAAGCCACTTCAACAATTAAATTATCTCCTCTTTTGACCACTCCATTATCATCACAGATTGAAACCATTATGTTGTTAGATCCCTTTCCCATGGTTGTTGAGTGAAAAAACCTTGTATTACGATCTTCTTCATTAAGCCACTTCACTCTGCTTTTTAATTTCTAGAAAACTTCCTTATCAATATAAACTTGATTAAGTTTTTTCTTCCACTCTTTTCTCTGATTCCTCATTCCCGTCCCTGTAGCTAGGGCCTTATCAAGACGATGCCGAATTATCTTTATTCGTTCTTCAGCATTTACTCTATGTCATCGCTTCTAGTTTGATATTGATCTTCGACAATGCCCTATACGCTGCACAAGAAAGCTTCCCTGAGACTGAATATTTAATCTTTTATTCCACTCTTTCAACGCTTCTTCCTTGAACCTCTCTTTATTTGGTAGTCAACAGTCATATCTGAACCAACCTTTTTTCTCCTCAACCGTATCCGATATATTTGTCACCAGAGGTGTGATCATACTCACGAAACTCAAGGTACTCAGTTTCTGAACTTGGAAATAATGCATGTCACTCATTATTCGCCATAGTGCAATCTAGACAGTATGATACATGATAACTACTTGTTTGCTTGCTCAAGAGAATCTATTTCTAATCGATTTAAGATCCGTCAAGTTACTCCTAAACATTCTTCTTAAATCGTGCAAGGAACCATTCGGTCTTATTCAACCCACTTTCCTCTCATGGTTACCCAATAACTCATTAAAGTCTCCCATCATAAGCCAAGGTTATCCTCTTCTATATATGTATAATCTTTCTAACCTTTCCCATAGATGTTTATGAAAACTAGGATTAGGATTTCCATACACAAAAGATAAAAAGAAACCAACTTCATTATTTTTTACATAACAATCTACAAGATTAGGAGATTGAAAATAGACATAAACATTAACAGACGGCTTCCAAAAGACTACTAGACCACCACTTAAACCCACATGAGGGACTGTTGCAAGAATAATAAAACCCAACTCACAACTTTTATCTCGCACATAGTCGTCTTGTTGCTTTGTTTCCGAAATACATATAATGTCTGGAAGATATTTGTGATTTATTTCCTTAAGATGTTGAACCGTCAAGTCAATGTCTAGTCTTTGACAGTTTCAACAGGTTTTCCTCATGGCGGAAGTGGTGGTTTGGGGCCTACCGCACCTTTCTCCCTAACTTTTATCTTATTATTGCCATTTTCAAATTCAAGGTATGAAGCTTCTCTCTTGTGTTTGCCCCAGTCTCGACTAAACACCGAAGCCGAGTAAACATCATAGCTTTCATGGCAAGGAATATCACTTGTTGCATTAACAAGGAATATGGTTAAAAATCTCACTATCCTCATATTCCCAGATGAACACGTCACGTGATAATCCCCCTTTAGGTAAATCCTCTAACGCATTGTGATCAGGGTATTTGTCATTAAGATCCTCATCTTCTTTAGGATCCTCATCCAGTTTCTCCTCTAAAACTTCCTCTGGGTCCTCCTGTTGGTTAACTTCTTCCGCACGTTCCTCTTCTTCCAACTCACGAATCACCACGCCATTATTAGGAACTATCATCCCTTGATGATGATCATCATTTCCTTCATCATCATCAATGTTTTTATCATCTTCTCCATTTTGAATAAGGCAGTTAGTGGTATCATGAGTGAGCATGCCGCACACCTCACAAAAACCTCTTAGCCTCTCATATCGAAGCCTGAGAATAGTGTTGACTACAACATTTAATTGAAATTTTCTTTGAAATCTAAACAATTAATCCAAATCCCAATTGAGTATGGCTATTACAAAATCCACACGTGAGGTCGCTCTGCATTGTAGTCAATGGCCATAAGTTCTCCCATCGCTCTACCAATATGGAAAATGACCTCTATGTTCATGAGCTATAACACAATGCCTCGTATTTGGACCCAAAATGGAATAACATTGATCAGCAGATGATTCATCAAGGGATTCCAATGTTGAATGATCAACTCCCGATCATTGAATGCCCAAAGCCCACGACGAATAACTGTCTCCAACAATTCTTCGGAGGGGAAAACAAACTGAAACCTCCTTCCTTCAATGATTCGTCCATGGAAAAATCCTGCTTGGCCCCAAATTCTCTATAATGTAGCAATAATCGATTGCAGATTATGCTTTCTAGGCATAACTGGGTGGCCAATCAATGTACATCGATTCTCCTCTGCCGCTTGTGCTACAACATCTAGCATGAACGATATCAAATCATCATCCACCCCAAGCTTAGATTGTCACCCATTTTCACAGAATACAATTAACTCAGAGATGGAAAAAAGTTTTTAGATTGTTTTCAAATTGAAAATGTGATTTGATATTGCAATAAAACCTTCCTTTATATAGAGAAAATCTCTGAAATAAACCGATCCAGTGAACATCATGCTAATTTGTGGGAATCAACGTGGTGATAACTATCAAGAGGTGGGAGATATGGTGTAATACACCTACCTCTCCGACTAAGAATTCGCAGATCGTCTTCAACTTGGTGAGAAGATGACAAAATAATAATTGTAACTAAATCACATTTTTTTGCCATCAGAGCATTTTTGGAATTTTTAAACTTGCTTGCTATATGAAACAGCTTAAAATTTATAATTAAGTGATTGACCATAAATTTTGGTTAATTATATGGTGGTGCAAGATAAAACTATTTGTTTAATACAGACAGAAAAAAAGAAAGATAAAATTAGTAATGAGCATATATTTAGAATTAATACACAAGTTTGTGATTAAATATTCATAATTGAAATAATTGATTTTTTAGCACAAAAGTTTGTAATTTAGCATATGTAAAGTATAAACAAACAATCAAATTTTTTTGTCAACCAAAATAAACTTATATAAATTTGGAGTGAAAAATTTAACTTTACTTGGAAACACTGTTATTTGTTATTTGGCTTAGTTTTTAGAGTCTTTAGAGTCTTTTAACACTGAGACTTGAGTTTTTTCAATAAGAACAATATAGTTTTCGGTGTTTTTGTGTCTTTTTAGTTACTAATACTTGTAGGAGTCAAGATACAATTTTTTGAGTGGAATTGGAGCAATACATCGTCAAGAGAAAAAAAACAAGAAAAACAAAGACCGATCGGTATCCAAAAAGAAGAAAACCGATCGGTACACACTTGTAACCAATTGGTATGTGATTTACGAAACTTTCTTTTATATATTTTTAGGGGTTCTCCTTTGTTTTGTATATATAGGGTTTCGGCAACAGAGCCAGAGCAACCACGGAAAATACTCATAAACTATTTTTTAATGTCTTGATTTTAGTTTTATTCTTTAGAGATCTTCTCCTAACCCTTTTGTAATTCTTTTGCTATTCTATTATGATTTCTTCATCTATTGCTATCATGTATTCTCTGTGCAAGTGTGAGTAGATCTATCATTAGTTTTAGATTTTTCTAAGGAGATAATCATGCAGATCTTTGCTAAGTTGATTGGGAATGATTCATATAGTTTTTCATCCAGGATTGTTTTTCATAGCTTTGTCTAATTTGACCAATTAGGCTCTGCCCTGGATTGATCTTATTGTGACACCAAAAGTGTTGTTAAATCAATGGATATATCCTTGATGGGTAACATGTACTTAGCTAACGACAGTTGAAGTTATTGCACTTTGTGAATATATCGAGTTAGGATCTCATTGCATGCATGGATTTCTATTGACAAATGACAGTTTAATTGCTATGGATTTTTATTGCATGGATAGTTATTATATGCGACAACTAGATAGCTTTATATTCATAATTTGAGTTCTACAATTTTTCTTAACGCATTTCTATAATTGATGCATTCATTATCATGATCCTCTAAATGAATTCTCACTATCTACTGCTTTTATTTAATTGAATTTAGTGAGTTTTTACAATGAGTTTCACATAAAATCCTTTGCATCTTAGTATAGTTTAAACCATCTTAAATTCTAGTGTACTCTATTGATCATTGTGGATTCGATCCCGATTACACTACTGTGAATGCTACTGTGCACTTGTGGTATTATTTTAGGGTAAAACCTTATAGATAACAAGTTTTTGGCACCGTTGCCGGAGACTAATTATGAGTGCCTTTGAGTTTTTGGTTTAAATTTAGTCAAAGTTTTATTTATTTTTAGTTAATAACTTGCTTTTGTTATTGTTTCAGGTGCATGCAAAGAAGAAGCAACAGATCTTCTAACTTGCTACACCCGGACAGCTATGAGCTAGCAAGAATCGAGCAACAAGTTCGAAAGCAGAAAAATACCACCATGGCTGATGATCAAAACCCACGAGACAACCTAGAAAGTAAAGACAATGCACCTCTACTGATCGGACCAATTGGTAATGCTAATGGTCCACCACAGATCTGTAACATTAGAGGTGTCAATCGAGCATGTGATCCGCAGGCTCGGCCTAAGTAGATCCACCATGGGGCGGGGCTAGAAACTATTATAGTTACCATTAAGAGCAGACCTCATGGAATGATCCTCTGTGGTTTACAGGTTGGGTGGATTCACCTGTTGATGGTTTGCGGGCTGTCGCGAAAGCAAAATCTATAAAGAATCTTGGAAAAACTTTTATTTTACCTAGAAGGTTTCAATCAAATGCAAGTTTAGAAATTAATGCTGAGACAAATGCATGTTTATTTGCAGGTTATTGATTTTTTTGGAAAGATGAAACAAGTGAAAGAGAAAGTATTTTGAGAAACTTGTGAAACCTTGTCTCTTTTACCTTTATTTGATGCAGGTTTTGATCATCACATAGTATTAAATTAAACTTACAATCAGTCATGTATAAAACAAATTTAAAGACAATCAATGAATCAAAGAGTAAATAGTTTTATGCTGAATAAAAAACAAGATTGAAACAGATTTGCAAACATGTATAAAACAAAAAGGCATGCCTCGTGCTTTAAGTTGAATAAAAGTATGGATTGAAACAGATTTGCAAACATGTATAAGCTGAATAAGTTGGAAGTGTTAAACTTGAAAAGTTTATTTTTGTTTTAAAGGAAATCATGTATCAAATGAAGAGACATGTAAGACTCTGTGACTGAAACAGATTTTCAAGTTAAGAGTAGCCAAATATGATGGTTTAACACAAACAAAAGGCGAAGTAAAATGATTCAAAGTAGTATAAAATATTTGGAATTTGCATCACCCATAACGTTCTATAGGGGAATCCAAGTATCATCATCATCTGCCGATTTCAATATACTCATATGAGCTCAACATAAAGAAGAAACAACACATAGTTTAAAATCTTGATTGCCTGTTTGCCGATCCGCAAGCCTATTGATCTAGGCGAGGCAGGTCTAGACAAAACAGAAAACACCCGCTGCAGGGCAGGAAAAATGGGCGAAAGTATGCGCATTTGAACGCTCTAAGTAACATCCCTCCACCGATTGGTACGATGCCAAAAAATCCGTGAGTTGA
Organism: Cardamine chenopodiifolia; assembly: GCA_963922655.1. Classification (NCBI taxonomy): domain Eukaryota; kingdom Viridiplantae; phylum Streptophyta; class Magnoliopsida; order Brassicales; family Brassicaceae; genus Cardamine; species Cardamine chenopodiifolia. The sequence continues at coordinate 5,836,483 of OZ000486.1, read as the reverse complement.
TTGTGTACGTGATGTAGTTGCGAGAAAAAGGACTTTGGAAGAGTACAACACACCTAATAGCTTCTATGTGATAGGTCCGCGATATGTCCACTACTACCGCAGAAGAATGAGTCGAGATCAAACCCCAAATTATCGAATTGGTGGAGTAGAACATAGTCAAAGTGATTGCTTCAGAAAACCCAATGGATCATGTGGAATCATTTGAGGAGCTTTGCAGTACGACAAAAGCTAATGGGGTGCCTTAAGCCTACTTGATGTTCACTTTTTTCAAGTTATCTCCGGGGATAAAGCACCAAGATGGTTCAAGCTGTTAGAGTTGGGATCAATCGCCACATGGGCGTAGTGTAGAGATCAATTCATTAATCACTTATATCCTAAATCGAAGTTGATTGCTCTGAGGAATAAGATCTTCACATTTTAGCAAGGTGGTTCAGAGTCGTTCTTTGAAGCTTAAGATCGTTTCAAAAGATACTTGAAACACTCTCCACACCACATGTACACTCCTGAGACCTTAATGCATATTTTCTATCAGGGGATTGCTGAGAAGTACCAGATGACCTTGGACACTACTAGTCGAGGAAACTTCCCTACCAAGACTGTGATGGAAGCAAATGATTTGATAGAGAATATAGCGTCAACAAACAGCCACCATTTTTCGGACTACGATGGATCTAGGAAGGTTATTGTACACAGTGTTGAGACTGACGAGATGAAGGAACTGAGAGAAAATATTGACTATCTTTTGAAGTCATAAAAAAGAGAGGTTAACACAGTTGGGATTGGTGCTGAGATGTGTCAAGATTTTTATTATGGGTTTTGGTATAAAGGAACTGAAGAGATAAGCTACGTAGGAGGCCAAGGAAATTACCATAACCGAGGTTTCGACCAAAATTACGGGAACCATCCGAATTTCTCCTACAAAAACACTAATGTGGAGATCCCTAAGGATTAAAAAAGCTCAAAGAATTGACTATAATGGATTCCAAGGCAGAGGAACAGGGTACAAAGGTTTCAACCAAGACCTCAGTTCAACAATAAAAAGGTCAGTTTCCAAGCACCTAGAAACCAAGCTCCGCAGGAAAGAAAACTTGAGTTGATGATGCAACAACTAATGGAGAGTCAAAAGAAGTGTTCCGAGGAGATAAACACCAAGGTAGATGGTATGTATACCAATATTAATGGAAAGATCGATGTTGTGAATACGTATGTGCGAGTATTAGAGAACTAGTTGGCTCAAGTTGCAGCAAAATCTAGAGCACTTGCAAGAACTCTACCAAAAAAGTAGAGAATGATCCCAGAGAACAGGTTAATGCAATTTAAGTCGAGAACAAAGTCTGGAATACCAATCGATACAGTACACCAACTGATGGGTACATACCCACCTTCATCACCGATAGGTACAATCTCTTTACCATTCAGTGTGATGCCATAATCCAGAAACATTTAGCCTTTTCTGAATCAGTTGATGCATAGGCCAAGAAAAGGCTTACTCAGACAACCCAGAGAAACCATATGTGCCAAAGGTCCCATATTCGAGGTATATTGACAAGGTTATTGGAAAAGGAAAGATGGATCGGTTCAAATAGGCTATTGGTGAAATAACTAAGGGATTGACAATCGATGAGGCTAAAGAGAATCTTGCTGATTTCAAGAATGTTTACAATTGTGTGATGTTGGGAGAGAATTGTCTAGAAAAGCTTAAGTAAAAGTTGATGAAAGAGAAGAAGATTTTGACTAAGCTCCCAAAGATTAAAAATCCAGGAAGATTTTATGTCCCATGTACGATCTTCAGGACTTAGTTCAAGGATTCTCCTTGTGACACCGAATCAAGCGTTAACTTCATGGTGATAGCGACATACCTTTGATTATAGGAAGACATTTTCTGAATTTGGTTGGAGCTTCTACCGATATATCTAGAAAGAGGATATCCTTTTGCAAGATTGTTAAGGACGTGTATTACAAGGCTATTCCAGGATGTGGTCGTCAAATATCGATTATATTTGAAGAGAACGACAAAAAGACAGAAGCTTGCATGATGATAAGATGGAACGCAAGGATTCAAGCTTTAGAAATCTGTCCAAATTTCCTATCGGAAAATCATGATGGGGCAGCCAGGAAGAGAGTGATTTCCACTTTCAACTAAGCGCGATTTGAAACATTATCGAAGGGAATACCTTGTGGTGTGAATTTTGCAGATGCTTGGAAAAATGAATACTTCAGGCAGTGGTTCAATGATAGTGATGAAACCAATGAGAAAATCTAGACTATGTTCCGAGCTACGAGAAGACGATCCAATGCAACAAAGGCACTGTAGAGAAAAGAATACCCATTTCAATCTGTTGTTTTGGGAAAGATCGCTGGAGTGCTTTTCGAGAAATCTCTATATGATTCTGGAGTATCATGCAATCTCATCCTATCTACCAAGATGATGCGACTCGCTAAGGAATTTTCGTGTGCTCCGAGAGGCGAGCTTCATGACAAGATCGTTGAAGTAGGAAGATGTAGTGTTGGTCGTTAATTTCCACGTGTGTGATATTCATAGGCAAAAACGTCCATAACTTCTTTTCGAGAGAGACTTCTTGGCATCCGTTGGAGCTATCATGGATTGGAAAAAACAAAGAATGTAACCTATGTGGATAAGGATTTTTTCTACTAAGGTCTAGCTATGGGTTCTACACACCTAAGGTTTCAAGCGGATGTACCGAAGGGCGAAACAAGTGTAGCTTTGTCTTCAGGATAAACTTCATCAAAGTAAAGCTTCATCAAAGTCAAGGTCGAGACTTAAAAAGAAGCGTTGAATAGGAAGCAACACGTTGTAGTTGTATTTTTATTTCTTGTTATTTTGAATTCATGTACTTATATTGTTGTTTTGAGATTTGATTTTTAAGTTATTTTTGAATTTTATGGGTTACTTTGACATGATATATTATATGAAGTGCTGGAATGATGTAGTAACAGGTTCCAAACGTAGAAGATGAGAATTTTTGAACTGTTCTGAAATCCATTACCGATTGGTACTGACAGCATCACCGATTGGTATGAGACCGCTCAGTCACAAGACATAACCGATCGGTACTCGACCTAGGTATGCAAAAATAATTTTGGTGTAGTCTTATTTGATTCACTTGAATCAAATCTGACCAAACCAAAGTGTAAACTGATTGAAAATGAGAAATTTTGTAATTTTGTTCTGAAATTAAATTAATTTGGCAAAAATTATAATGCATTAATGGCATTTAGTTTAATGATAATATGTGCTTGAAAAATTCATATAATATTTTCTTAGATAATTTTGATTAACTTCAAAAATTTATGGAAAAACTAACTTCTGTATAAATTTTGTTGTAGAAAATGCCACCGAGGACACGAGGACCTAGATCACGAGCTCCCAGTGCTCCGTGATAGCATTCTATGGCTAGCCATGTGCGTGTTATGAGCGAGGAGATTAATTTCCAAGATGAGATGGATAGGTGCCAACTCCATCCCATGCGCTTTCTACAATATCAGATTCTTGAGGAGATGAGTATCAGAGATGAGGTTCATAGTTTGCTCGTGGCTATACGGTTTGTACATTCCACACACAGTCCTGGGATCTGTATGTCAAGCCGACTAAAGAATTTTTACACTACCCCAAGTCACTTTCTGAGGTGTCTCACAGATGGCTTACCTTTTTCTTTGGGGATACACATCATAAGCTATCCATCCATCAACTTTGTGACATTTTCAGTTTCCCTAAGCAGAGGGAGGCACAAACTGGAGTGGTTTTTGATCTTGATGATTTTTGGGCTACTATTGGTTGGGGAATATATTAGTCTTGGGCATGGAAACAAGGGTAGATACGTAGTCCAGTGCTCTCTACAACAGGGCTGAGATTGGGACAATGAAGGTTCCTGAACCGTCAATACTCCAAGAGGGAGTTAAGGAATATTTGGATGATCCAACAGATGAGGATTTTGAAAAGCCCCATGGAGTTGATTTTGGGGCGTTACTTACTGATGAGATTGCTGCTATTAGGGGAAACATTCACTCTTGGCGAAAAGAAGCTCACCATGGGAGTCTTCTTACTCTTATTTTAGCAGCGTTGGGGTACACTATTCCTCATGGTTAAAAAAAAAGAAGAAGTTCATTGATAGAGAGAATATGCTGCGAAGGACCATGCTCTATCAGTTTCAGGACCGGGCTGAAGCGTATGCGCTCTTATATATGCCTACTCATGAGCTCACATACATCACAACTAGAGCATAGATAGATGTCATGTCTCCTTCTGCTGAACATTGTCCAGGCCCCACTATAGGATGTAGGGGTGCTTTCCTCATCATGCTCGCACATCTAGAGAGCTACCACATGCAAACTCTTATCCACCATCATCATCTTCTTCTCAGGCTCCTGTCCTTGATTTTGATGAGACGGAGTACATCACCATGACACTTCCACACCCTCTTGCGAGCGATTATGCAGGAGTGATTTATGACGCTGCGCAGAAGAGCAACAAGATATTGCGATTGCTTCTGGGGGTCTTCAAGAAGATCAGACCGTGCTATGTTTCAGCTTCATGTGTAGTTGAGACCGACCCATTGAGCACTGAGGATAAGCATCGCTTCTCAGAGCCCCTCTGGTAGTGTTCAGCAGGATTTAAGACTCCGTAGGACCAGGAGAGATCCGGGACAGTAGTCTACGAGCTCGGATGATTGAGTTGTCATCATGAGAACCGATCAGTACTAGATTACTACTGATCGATATTATACTTTATCAGAACTGATCGGTACTCTGTCTATACCAATCGGTATGAGCTCGTACACCTTTGTATATTTTCTTTCTTATTGACTTTTTCATTTCTTTTAGGATGTTTATTTGAATATTTTATTATGATTATTCCTTTCTTTTGATTTATTTTTACGACGGAACGGTGCAATTTAAGTCTGGGGGAGGATGCCTCTTTGTGACTAACATCTTTTCCTTTTTGATGATTTTTCTTTTCGTTTGAGTCATTTTCCAGTTTTATTGAGTCAAAATGAGAGAAGCATGATCTTTTCTAGGAACATACTACTTTGGGATAATTTTTTCACAACTTAATCATGTTTTGTTAGGTGTCAGAACCGAGTATTGGAAAGACCAAGTGCAAACTCAATAAACCGAAAAGTTCTTATCACTTTGAAACTTGGATGATTGAACTTAGCCTTATTAAGTTGAACATTGAACTTGGACTTAATATATCTCACTTAGGGGCTTGGTAATCATGTCATAGATCATACATTCAGAGTTTTCTTTTCACCATTCTTACCACTCTTGCTAACTCTAAATGTCTAGATTTATCTTTAGTCTAGTACCATACCCTCACATAAACTTGAATCCTTGCTTGTCCTCAAGTAAGAACAATTGGGAATTCAAAATCCAAAGAAAAGGTTTGAAGAACAAGAACTCACATATCCTTGGGAACAAACTTACATTGGACTTCCTTTCTGCAAACCATTTCAAAATCATGCCAGGGCAGACCTACTACGTGTACTTTAACCATGAGTGTAGCAATAGCCAATACTCTAAATCCCGGGATCATAGTGAACTCTCATAGTCAATGAACTTAATCTTTTAACAACCATTAAAACTGTGTGCACTCTCACAAAGAGAATTTTGAACATGTCAATGAGTTTTGGTAATAAAGCTCTTTTAAATGGTGGCTCATGTGTTTTGGCATCATAAAAGATCTAAAGATGCAAATGATTATGCAAAATAATAGTGAGACACAAACCAATTGATGTAGACATAGCTTTCCAATCATTGAATCTATCAAACTAAAACGAACCCTCGATTTTCCTTGGCTTTTCTCAAAATACATCCAAGTTTCTCATCTTATCCCACTTTCTCCACTTTATATGAATAATAAACACTTAGGATGAAACTATCTTTTATACAAATGAAAAATTGGATAAACATTCTAGGCATTCTAAACATTCTAGGCATTCTTAACATTCTAGACATTCTTAACATTCCACATATCTAATCATAATGAAAGGTCAACTATGTCAGTCCGTATACTCCATAGGTTTTGCACATCATTGTATATGACAATGAAAAAACAAGAATGCATGAGGTATCAAAGATGGTTTTATGAAACCTTGGTACTTAAAAGTTTTTATGATGTTTTTATTTGAAAGAGTTTTGGGTCCAAAAAGAAAAGTTTTCAAAAAAATTCGAGTTTATGAGTTTTTAAAAAGAAACAAGTATACCTTGCGTTGCAATAGGAATTTTGGGATTATTGTTTAAGATTTCCTTGACTTTGCTATGTATAGTTTAAGAATTAATTTTGTTTACTAAAGAATGATGTAAGTGGTGAAGAATCATAGCATGGTTTTATGTAACCTTGGTACTTAAAAGTGTTTATGATATTTTTGTTTGAAAGTTTTGGGTCCAAAAAGAAAAATTTTCAAAACGAATTCGAGTTTATGAGGTTTTTAAAAGGAAACAAGTATACCTTATGTCGTAATAGGATTTTTGGGATTTGAATTTAAGAGTTCTTAGATTCTGCTAAGTAATAGTTTAAGAATGAATTTTGTTTACTGAAAAATGATGTAAGTGATGGAGCTTTCAATGTCGACTAATGGTGTGATAAGGAATTGTTTGGTAGTAATTCTCCGGTTAATATCATTGTACTCCTAAAAAATTTTAATTTGAGATTTGATTGGTTATTTTGTCATTTCTCGAATTTGGATTGTTGTGAGAGTAATATTAATTTTTCAGTTTCGGGTTATCGAGTGGTAAAATTTTTCAGTTTTGGAGTAACTCCTTAGTTGCCCATTATTTTTTTTTTTGAAACCTGAAAGATTGCTAGTTGAAGAGTGTGCGATTTTCTTGCCAATGTTAGTGGGTGAGGAGAAGGAATCTCCTAAGCTTCAAGAAATTACAATAGTTTCAGTTTTTATAGAAGTTTTTTCCATAGGATAAACCGGGTGAACCACCATCTCATGAGGTTAACGTCACAATTGAGGTTGGTAGTATGAGGTTTTATATTGAGTACCCATACTTGAACCAAGTGGTTATAAAGAACAAGCATCAGTTGCCAAGGATTGATGATCTACTGGGTGAACTTCATGGAGCAAGTTGGTTCAACAAGATTGATAGGGTCATGCTATCATCAAGTGCGAATCCGAGATGATGATATCTCAAAGATAGCCTTTCGGAGAAAATATATATCTAATGTGATCAAATCCACAAAGATCAAGAGTTATGCTACAAATCTATATAAGTCTAAGAGAGCTAAGAAAATAATATTGGGTTATTTTGTAATGATTGCTATAATGTAAAGAAAGCTATAAATTAAACGAAGATCTTATATGGAGCACTGGGCGTAGGGAATCACAGGGTCCAACATAATTCGTAGTGTAGCTTTGTTCTTTGTGGATTCAATTTTATTCTATACTACCACGTGCTCTGTGCACTTGCAAGAATTAGTTAGGTTTAAAACTTGAGACATCAATCCCGCCTACGTCTAGCCAAATGCGGAGGTACTTAAACTGTGTGTGGTTCTCTAGGATCTTCTTTTTTTTTGAAAAACCTAAAACCCATTACAAAAGTATGCTAAATATTTGCAGTCTCTACAAAATATTCGAAAAGTTTATGAGATATCCATAGAGTTTGCAAAATATTCGCAAAGTTTATCAGATATTTGCAGAGTCTGCTAAATATTTGCAAAGTTTACCATATGTTTGCAGAGTCTATCAATAACCCATAGAGTCTGCTAAATCTTCATAAAGTCTCCTAAATGCCCGCAGAGTTTGGCAAATATTTGCAGAGTCTGCCAAATGCTCTCAAAATCTGTCAAATGCATGTAAAATCTGTCAAATACTCCTAGAGTCTACCAAATATATGCAAAGTCGATCAAACGTTTGCATGTTTGCCAAATATATCTTGAGTTTGCCAGATGCTCACAGAGTTTTCAAATTGCTTGTAGAACCTGCCATATGCTCGCAGAGTTGGCTAAATATGTCATTAAGAGTATTTTTGATTTTTTTAAAAAAAATTTAAAAGTTTTAATAGGTTACTTTTACTCAAAAATAATATTGGTTATTGTGGAAAATCATCAAAAAACATTGATGCCCCACATAAAAAAGAAGAAAATTTTGTCTAAGATAATCCACTATTTTAGGAATAAATAGGATAACCCCTTCAAAATTTTATTGCTATAATAACCTTCATCAGATTTAAATTTGTTTCATAATAACAAAATTTTATTTTCTAACTAACAAATGTTTAAGAAGAAAAATTTCCAAACAAAATTAAGATTTTGTTTGATTTATATTTTTAACTTATATTTGTTAGAAATATATACCTAAATAATTTAATTAATGTCAAAGACTATAATTTTTTCAAAGAACATGAAAATCACTACGGAAGTCTGTCAAATATTAGTAGACACTACCAAATATCAGTAAATTTTATCAGATGTTCAGAGAGTTTGCCAAATATCTGCAAAATCTCTACAAAGTATGTTAGATGCTATCAAATATTTGTAGTGTCAAATTCTCATCAAGTTTAAATGATGCTCGCATATTCTATCAAATATTTGTAGTGTCCAATTCTCATCAAGTTTAAATGATGCTCGCAGAGTCTGTTATGCTCGTAGAATCTGCTAAATATGTTATCAACGATATTTTTGGAAAAGTTGACATTCAAAATTTTAAACTTAAATAGATTATTTTGGTCATTTCAAAAATAAAGGGATTATTGCGACAAAGCACTCTAAAAAGTTTGCAAGCATTTAAACAGAATCAAAACGATGTAAGATATTTTAAAAACCTAGTTTGCTTAAAACAGAAAAAAAAAATTCTTTCTCATACAAAGAAGAAAAAATAAATTAAAGTTAATTTTATTTAATCACAGAAAAAGAAATTAAAATTCGTTAGGAGATTGAATTAAATAATTGAAAAATATTATCGGAAGAGGACTTGAATTTGGCATTAGAGGACCAAAGGTCAAGATGTTAGACCACTACACTAAGTACATATTTAAATTTTTTGCTATCCCTAGAACTTGTTTTAAAATCTGCTATCTAAAACTCTTGCTTGTTTAACTTTTGCTCAAGGTCAGGCCTGTTAATGTCATTCCTCCGAGCTCTGGCATATGCGTACATTATCCATGATGTCTACATGGTACCCATCTTGGTAACTCGATGGACTCGATGTACAAAACATTTTTTTGTTTTGCAAGATAAACCTTCACTCAAAAGTTGTGCAGGTCAATCCTACCAACTCGGAAGTCACCCGCTATATAGCCCCCTTCACATCGTTGATGTGGCCACATTTGTATATGTTAGAAAACTAAGATTTTAGAGTAAATAGCAGAGCAATTGGTACTATCATTAACCATAGTAGAACTTCATCACAATACTGCAATTAACCAAAGCCTACTTACAACCAAAAACAACACGAAACAAACCCTAAATCTCCAAACTTTCATTCCAAATCGATTTGGGAAAAAATTAAAGTTCATCATTTTTTACATTTCTTCAATTCTTGTCCCAAGTCAAAGGTGTGAACCAAAATTGCTATATATTGGGTTTAAGAACTTCTCTCTCAGATAGAATCTTTTGAGCATACCTTAATCCGGAGAAATCAACATTTTTTGTCCGGCTTTCGTCAAAATCATCATCTGGGTTTGTTAAATCGATACAGGAAAGTGATTGTATTTTGTTGTCTGGTTTCTTTCTTTTATCCCTTTGATTTCAGTTGAAAATTTCTGTCTGGAGCTTCAATTGGGTTAAGTGTCTTCAGGCAATGTCGATTGAGGAAGAAGAAGATACACCTTTGGTTCTCTCTAATCAACCAAATTTCTGCTCAACAGTTAGGAATTTGAGAAGTGATATGGGTAGATTTCTAAACCCATATAACCAGAGTATGTCAAAATGGTATTTTGTTTTTGTTAATTAGGAAATATGTTTTAGTAAATACTAAATTATACGTTTACTACAAACGGAATAATCACGGATTCAATAATTTCCCCCTTTTTCATTTGTGTTCTACATTTGTTTTAATTGGATAAGTGTCTTCAGGCAATGTCGATTGAAGAATCAACGAAGCAGCTGAGTTGATTCAGCTTCCACGAAGAAATTTTTTTTCTCCTTTTCAATATATTAAATGAAAATTAATAATTAAAAAACAAAAACCATATTGTTTTGAACTCAAAAACGACGAGATAAAACCAAACAACATGTAATTTTTTTACCCAAAACGACGTCTTTTTGATCATTCTGTTAGTTTTCTAACAGACACAAACATGGCCACATCGACGATATGCGGAGGGAGTATATAGCGGATGACTTTCGAGTTGGTAGGATTGACCTGCTCAACTTTCGGGTGAGGGTTTATCTTGCAAAAAAAGTTTTTTGATAGTTTATTTGCAGAAAACCCTTTATATAATCATCTATAGAAATATGGAATAAAATTCATCTATTTATAAATGGAAAGTTTTAACTTTTCAAAAAGGTTCTATATGAGTAATAAATTAACGGTGAATTTGGAGATAGGGTAATTTAAAAAAGATAATTATATGGATGGGTGAAACACTATTTACAGTTAGTAAATAGGTCTTTATCTCTATGTTTTTCCGTCTCTCCCTCTCACGAGTCTCTATCTCGCCATCTCTCTCTTTCTATATTTTATTTTAATTTTTTTTTTCTTCTTTCTTCATTTTGTTTAATCTTTCTCTTTTTTTTTTTAATTTTCTTTCATGATTATCTTACAAATAAAACGTCAAAAAATGTTTAAATAAAATTTTATTTTTAAAATATTTTTGTGAATCTAGCGAGACCAATTTTATATTGATGTATAACAAAAATTCTCCTGTACACCATCTCCATACACTGCTCTATACACCGTCTCTGTACAACGATTCATCTTGTACACCGACTCGCTTCTTACATAGACTCGCCTCATAAACCATCTTGTACACTGTTTTGTACACCATCTTGTACACTGTTTTCTACACCATCTCGTATTGTGGGGGATTTTGGTCATTCCCTTAAAAGCCTATGAAATCCTATTAAAGATATTCTATTAGAGAAGGGCTATTAGAGAGAGAAAAATTAACTCCATATCTCAATAATTGTAAATAATACATCAGCAATTAAGATGGTGTACAAGATGATGTTGTAAAAAAGTACAAAACAATGTACATGATGTGTATATGTCAACCTTATATGTATATCATCGTATATACCTCCTACACATACCATCATGTACACTGTTTTGTACATTGTTTGATTGAGACATGACAAATAAATCAATCTTACTATACGTGCAAATGAGTGTATAAGTTGTGGGGTGTACAAGTATGTCCCAAATGTACATTGTTTTGTGGTTAATGTGTAGAAAGTTGGAAAATAAGGAAAAAGTTGGAGAAGATGAATAGAGGAAAAAGTTACAAAATATGATAATATATAAAAATGTATACAAAACGGTGTACAAACATAGTGGTACATAACAGTGTACATAACGGTATACAAACATGGTGGTGTATATCACGGTGTACAAGACGGTGTTTTTTTTTTGCAAGTACATAGAAAATGAATCTCGTTAGATTCACAAAAATATTTAAAATAATAAAAAAATTTAGTTTTTTTTTTTAATAAATTATTTGAATGATAATCAAAATAAAGAGAAATAAATGAAAGAGAAATAAAAGAAAAAGAAAAAGATAGTAAAAGAAGATAGAAAGAGGGCGGGAGAGACTTTTGAGAGAGACGGAGAGACTCTTGAGAGAGACAGAGAGACTGGAAAGAGAAAGAGAGATGAGAGAAAGAGAGATGAGAGAAAGAGAAAGAGAAAGGATATAGATAGAACCTAATTTACTAATTATAAATAGTGAACTACCCATTTCTCCTAAGACTTTCAAAATAACTATTTATTCATTTAATTATCTCAAAAAATAATAGGCAAAAGTATTCAAGCAATATAAATCTAAAATTTTCACTTTAATTTCAACAACATAAACCTTGCAAGCAACAAACGTAAATCTAAAAATCCTAGATTTGAACTTACACCTTTTTACAAATCAACCCAAAAATAAGCCCAACATGAACCAGGTGAAAGTAGAGTTTTTAAACACCATATCTCTATCTCCTACATATAAACGTTTAAACATTCTCTTTCCCTTTTTAATGCCAAAGATTTGCGTCTTTTATTGTTGTCTTGTCATATTTTTGATTTGGACTATTAACAGGTGGAAAATCCGAATGTTTGAGTAAAACCTATCTTTTAAGCTGAATTTTGATATTTTTTGTATGAAATGGAAGGTTATTCCAACCAAGCGTGATTTTTTGCACAAGTCTTGTCGAAAGATTGACGATAAGGTATCGCTGATACGAGGATCCGTGTGTTAATTCTTGGTTTGGTGCGATAATGCATAGGTTTTTGCGCAACAAGTTGTGTGGATTTTTGCACGACAAGTTTCACATGAACGGTTTTTAAGGGATAATGTGCAGGAGTTTGTACAAGGAGTGGAAAACTTCAAGAATTTCGTAAGAAAAAAGTCTATTGCACAAAACAGTGGTGGTAAGTTTTATTGTCCTTCTCGAAGTTATGAAAACAACAGATTTCTGAAAGATAGTAAAATATGGAATCATATTTTAAGCTGTGGGTTTATGCCAAATTATTATGTGTGGTATTGTCATGGAGAAAAGATTAATGTTGATTTAGGTGGAAGTCAGTATAGTGGTCACCATGGAAGTAGTTTAGATATTGGGGATAGAAATTTAGAGAATAATTTTGTCTCCATGATGAATGAGTCAAAACTTTGAGGAAGGTGGTTCTCATACTGATGAACCAATGCACATAAATTTTTTAATATGTTAAAGTTAGGTAACATGCCATTTTATGAGGATTGTCAAGAAGATCACTCACAACTATCTTTGGCCGCTAGACTCATGAACAACAAGTCTGATTTCAATATGGCTAAGAAATGTGTTTATTCGTGGGCAGACTAGTTTTCTGAGTATTTGCTTGATGGAAATCAGGTAACTGGTTCATATTACGAAACAGAAAAGTTGATGAGTAATTTAGGTCTCCTATTTTATACAATTGATGTCTATAAAAATAATTGTATGACCTTCTGTAGAGAAAATGAAAATGGGACTTCTGCAAATATTGTCAGGAACCTAGATATAAAAATAGTGATGGATGCATAAAAATACTATTTAGCAAAATGTGGTCTTTACATGTTGCAAACTGGCTGAAAAGATTGTATCATAACAAGAAAACAGCAGCATCAATGACTTGGCACGCAGAGCATGAGTCTGTAGATGGAGAAATGTGTCATCCATCAGATGGTAAGGAGTGGAAGAGTTTCCAAAGACTACATCTGACCTTTAGTGAGGAACCTCGGAATATCTATTTAGGATTATCCACAGATGGATTCAGTCCCTTTGGTATGTCTCACAACCATTCATTATGGTATGAGATCTTAACTCCATATAACTTACCACCTGGTATGTGTATGAAAAAAGAGAACATATTTTTAACAATATTGAATTATGGGCCTAAGCATCCACGATCAAGTCTGGATGTCTTCTTAAGACGACTTTTTGAGGAGTTAAAAGGTATATGGAACATTGGGGTGGAACGTATGATGTCTCAAAGAATCAGATTTTATCTTAAAGGTTGTGTTATTGTGAACTATTAGCGATTTCCCTTCATATGGTATGTTTTCAGGTTGGAAAACACACGGTTGATTATCGTGTCCTATATGTATGCAAGATACAAAAGCATTTTGGTTGCCTAATGGGAGAAAGTCCTGTTGGTTTGATTGTCATAGAAGGTTTTTGGATCTAAATCAACATTTAGGATAAAAAAAATATGAAATTTTTGAAAGGGAAGCATGTAGTGAATGAAAAAGTACCCACTTATTATACAGGTTCAGAAATACACAAGAGAATTATGCAAACTAATCCACCAAAAACTGGTGACTGCGGTGGTAATGAGCATGATCCAAAGAAGTCAGGATATGGATAGTGGTATAACTGGCACAAATAAAACATATTTTAGGAGTTGTCTTACTAGAAGAATCTAAACTTGCAACATAATATGGATGTTATGCATACAGAGAAGAACTTTTTTGATAGCATCATGCATACGTTGATGAACGTTAAAGATAGATCAAAGGACAATGTTAAATCACATTTAGATTTGCAGAAATTTTGTGCCCGGTCTGAATTATATCTCGATAACCATGGCCAAGCTCCTTTTCCAGTATTTAGATGGACAGAAGTTGCGAAAAACGGTTATTGTTATGTGTTAAACATAATGTCAAATTCCCGGATGGGTATTCTGCCAACTTAGTTTTTTGTGCTAATTTAGATGGATATAAATTCGTTGGTTTGAAAAAACATGACTCTCTTGTATTCATTTGAAGGTTTTTTCCTTTCATATTTTTGGAATTTCTCACGCGAGATGTACACCTTGCAATATCATGTAAACGTGGTAGGCCTTTGCCCAATTTTTTTCTGATCTCGATAAAGCTACTCAAAATCATTTAGCAAGAGGTCAATGATTATAAGTGATCAAAGGGTGGTAACTCATATCACTAGAGGAAACTTTGCACAGAGTTCCATTAGGAACTTGAGTTAGTCGACTAAGAAGTAGAAAGTCGAAAGAAGCGGCCAAAAGGATTAGCGAAGACCCCTCTCGGCTTAAAGTAAAAGAAGTGGCTGTACACTTATTCTCATAAACCAATATTTAAAAAATTTCATAATATAACAAACATTTTTATAAATGCAGGGATTGGTGTATTTTTTAGAGATCTATGTTCTAAATCTTTGCAACTACATCGTCTTCAAATGATGAAGGAAAACATTGCACTAATACTATGTAATTTGGAGAAGATTTTCCTCCATTTTTTTTTATGTAATGGAGCACCTTCCGATCCATTTACGTTATGAAACTGAGGTCGGAGGTCTAATCCAATATAGGTGGATATATCCGTTCGACATATTTTTCAAAAATCTGAAAAACAAGGTAAAGAACAAGAGATATGCAGCATGATTGATTGTACAATCGTATATTAATGATGAAATTTTATTTTTCGGAGCATTACTGTGAAGCGACCATACGTATAAAATATAGGCCCGTTTATATTTGCACAATGTGATATCTGATTTATTCCTTGAATATTCAAATATATAATAAATTAGCAATTGATGGTTAATTTTGCAGGTCAACCCGATTTGAAGAACTTGAAGTCCCTACGTATCATATTTCGGGGTTGCTGCAATATTTATTCATACTGGTCAGCCTAGTGGTAAACCAAAATCAATATGGTTGTCAAATGAAGATTATCAATCTACACATGTTTATGTGTTGCGTAATTGTGATTATTTTTACCCTCTTGAGAGGTATTTTAAATTTATTTAAAGTTATATCTATACGTCTAATAATTTATGCTAATACTTCAAGCTTTTACTATATATGTTACACTCACAGTGTGTTCGAACAGGAGATACATAGTGAGTATCCACGTATATCTGACAACGTTGTTTAGGGTAAAAAGGATTCCGAGTTTAATACATAGATAAGACAATATATATATATATATAAATATATATATATATATATGAATATCTTAATCTCATCATTAAAAATTTAATAAAAACCATATATAGGTTTGAAATATATTACAGATTAATATCTTATGGTTATTGTGTAGGTGTTGTAGGAAAAATCTTTATAAAAACTCTCATTTTCCTCAATAGGTACAAGATGTTGTTGAAGGATCCATAAACAAAGCTACAGTTTTGGCCAATTTTTTCACAAGAGGATATTTGTTTCATACTCTTTGTCATGGAAATCGTCGAGCAACTTGTAACTATGGTGTATGTGTTAGGAGAAAAAATTATTCAAATTCAACAGATGAATAATATTTTTATGGAATATTAACTGATATTATGCAGGTTGAGTATCCATGACTCATCAATCTTAAGATTACATTTTTAAAATGTGAATGGTATGATCCAACCATTGGGAAGGGAACTCTTAAAAGCAATGGAGACATAGTTGACGTTGTATCAACTAGTAAATACAACAAAGAAGAACCTTTCATCTTAGGTAAGTAAAAATGTGTGTTCACTATTTTTAATAATATTTTAACTTTTATATAAATGATATTTGATATGTAAACGTAAATGGTCACAATTTCTCAAGTAGATCAAGTGTGCTACATACCGTATCTGTCAATTCGAGTACAAAGACACGAATGACTTTATGTGGTGAAGGTTATCCCAAGGATAAACATAATGGGAAACTTAAAAGTAAAAGAACTTGTATTGTTGTAACAACCAACCAATGGTGATGTTGAATGACAGAAATTAAAGATCTAGGAGTTCAAACCCTAGCTCACGAATCATACGAGACTTATAAAATTGATTTAGAAATCGGTGATGATGTGCAAGAAGAAGAATTTCAGGGCAATATTTTGTCATTAAAGGATGATGATGATGTTGATGAAGTCTAATTTGCATATTTATGTGGTGTGTGTGAAATAATTGTGTGTACTTAATGATTAACTCTCACAACTAGTGAGTTAACTCTCTATGTACAAATAAAATAGTTAGATTATATAAGATATACAATTATATCAAATTTTGTACTAACATAAGTGGGTTAAATCTCTCTCTGTAAAACCCCGCAAACAATGTTGGAGACATTTTTGTAAACCCTCCATAATGTTAAATTTTTATAATGTATATAATGGATATATAAATTAGGGACAAAAGGCTATATATTATATTCTATAAAATTAAAAGTTTGAGTTTTGATAGAAGGACACAAATTTATGGATATAGAAAAGTGTTTGGAAACATTTACCAAAAGAGGTCTATGGTACATTGGTCATGTGCAATAGATCTGTAAACTCCCAAGACCATCCAACCTAGGTTCGATTCTCCGAGGTTAGAAACTAACGTTTTCACTGTTCATCACAAAATTATAGCTAATTTGCTATTGATTTGCGATGACATAAATATATAAGACTGTATATTAATATTTTGTATATATATTGTTTACATTTAAGTTTGAATTTACTATAATAAACATACATTTAAGCATATATAAAAATAAATTTATATAACCTGGTTTGAATTTAAGTCGAGGTTAAGTTTTAAAGTCGAATTTACTATTTTTGTACAAACCACAAACTATGTAGGTTTATAATCTAACCATTTTATTTTTAGATAATTGGTCCTTCTATGTAATTTATACACATACAGTTGGCTAAATTGTAAATGTAGTTTACTAATACATATTTATTCATCATGAAAATTACAAAAGAACATTATATAATTTATTATAAATTGTCACCAAAAAATGCAACATGTCCAACATGACCCATTCGATTCCTTTAGAGTTCTCATCACATCTCCTTCGTGTTTGGATTGTAAGATTTTATCATCACCACGATCTATAAAATTCTTATTGGCTTATGAGAACTTTAATTAGTCGTGTATATATAATTTACATGCGAAATATCTTGTTAACTTTTTTCCACCGCTGAAATGGACATGTAACTAAATTTATGGTTGTCCATAAATATTCGTCTCTTTCCAATTGCTTCGATCCTGAATATTACAGCAAAATAATTTGTTTAATTTTTAGTATTTCATAATCATTTTAATTTAATAATGTAAGCAGGTTAAAAGTTTACTTTACTATATCTCATGATGTAATCAATGGCAGACGTCCAATGTTCTTTATTAAAATCGGTATCATACGGAGCTTACTCTGCAAAATTTTCCCAAACATAGTTTTGGGTTGTTCTACGCTACATCTTTAGCAGACAAATTATTACATTCTTTCTTCTTTTGTTCTCTCGCAATTTCAATAAATCAGACTGAACTGGAAATCATATGTCCGACGCTTTGAAATTGTTGACAATAAATTGGAACATGGTTGTATTGAAAGCATATAAAAATGAGTTGAAATCTAGTGTAGTTTAATTTGGTAACTATAGACATATTCAGTCCACGGTACAAATCATCTAACCATTGATGTTTAAGCAGGATTTAAATTTGGACCGGTTGTGTAAATGCAATATTATTTAAACCGATTAAGTTAATTATCAACATGACTTGAACAAATTATATATCTTTTTAATGACTTAATATGAGGATCTCTCATGTCACAAATTCGGTTGCTGATATGTAAGAAAACTATATTCAATCTGCGGTACACCACATATGAATGTATTTTATTAAGTATTTCTGTAATGTATTTGATTAGTAATTTTCTTTTTGAGATCGTAAATTAGTTTTGGGTTAATGATGTATTTATATTATGTTTTGTGTAATTTAGTGTTAATGATAGAAGTATATGTATACATTTGTGTAAAAATCCAATTTCTTTAGATGGATATGCAAGAAGATGTGTAAAAGTTTTGAAAGGGATAAATGGAAAATCATAACATCTGTCAATATGAAAATGAAAACTAAATCTTTCAAAAAATTTGTTTTTCGAAATTTGCTAAAAACTAAAATTGTCTTAAAATAAAATTAACATAAAGAGTTTAAAGATGGAATAAGAGTTGGATGAAAAAAGCAAAGATAAGTGTCTTTAGCATGAATAAAAGGATGATATTCAAATAAAAGGATGATATTCAAAACCCGTGATTTTTAAAATAACTCATAGTTTGTTATAATAATCCGTGATTTGTTATACTAATCTGTGATATAGCAAAATAATTTGTGCCTATTAAAATATTTAACATAATATCATGTATTATTATAATCAATGATATTATTAAGCAAACTTAAAATAATACAATTTTTAAATTAATCTGTAATTTGTTATACTAATACATAATTTAAAATTAACTTATAATTTGTTATACTAACGCTTGCACGATAAAATGATAACTTGTATAACGAACATATATAAGAAATTAATTTGGATTCCATATTCTGCAAAATCAATTAAATTTACAATATCTTTCCAATATTTATGGAACTGAAAATTAACGTTAAAAATTGTAGATAAAATCTCTAAATGTATGTTATATCTTTTTAGGTCTTTTATTTTAGAAAAAAATAATGTATGTAAAAATTTGATTTTGATTTTGGCATTACATATTCCATATATGTAATCACAATTGTTGTTATTAAAACCGATCAAAACTTTATTTTTATTTTTTCATCTTTTTCCTCCAAAAACCTAACTGTTTAAATTAAAATGAGAGATTTCTCATGTTTTGCTTGATCATTTAACTTAGTTTTCGCATGTTCTCTCTCCTTCACTGCTATCTGTTTCCTTACCTGCTATTTCTTTATTTTCTGCATCGCTTTTCGTTTCTTCTTACGGCTCTCATATGAACCATTTTCTCAATTGAACCTTGGAGATTCCAAATTGCTACTATAAAATTTTGGTCCGTTTGAAACCTCCACCACATTTAATTTTCTCCAAACTATTTGTTTCATTTTTTTTCCGAGAACTATCGTCGTAGAATAAAAACGAGACACGGATAGATATGGTCAAATTGATTTTTGTCTGATAAATCTTTTTCGTTAGTTTCAGTGGATTGCTGCTTCCAGATTATGATGCCACGTCTGCTAATTTGGATCAGACGTGTTCAATTGAGGAATCAAATTCATATTCATGATTTTTTTTCTTTTGGTTCTTGTTGGTTGTATAATTGTGGAACTACTAGATACAAGTAGGTCTGAAACCACATCAATACAATCATAACTGTTGATATTTTGATACAACTAGTATAAATCGATTTAATTAGCATTTTTCTTAGTTTAAAATATTAAATAAAATTAAGTATTGTTAGATCGATTGGAAAAGATTATTGACAAATCTTAGAAATCACAAGATGTAGTGACGTTTAGGGCGAAACTAATATTACGGGTTATGGTTTTGGATATGGAGAAATTACGAGTTTCGACCCACAACCTCCTGGTATTAAAAAAAGACACTAAATAAAAATAATAATTTAAAAAATAAAAAATAAAAAATAATTAAATTTAAATTTGAATTTTTAGAAAATTATTTAAGAAGAAATAAACTTATATAATTTTAATTTTAATCTAATATATTAATTTATAATTTTTTTGAGTAATTTATAATTTTTTTCAAAACTAAATTTATTAAAATATAAATATATGAAAATATGTAGAATCCGACAAAAGAAATCATGAAAAATATATGGGATCCGGTGAAAATTATATTTACTGACACAATACATAATGTCTAGGAAAATTATTTAATGTTTGGAAAAAAATTATAACATAGTTTTACCGAAGATGTTAGTTGTACTTCCAATGTACACACTTGTATTTTAATGCTTTTAAGATTTAATTAGTTATACCATAATATAAAGAAAAAATTCATTATAAATAAGGATTTAAAAAATGTGTTAGTCTAAACTCTTTTTTGAAAAAAAGTTGTTGATTTATTTATTTGAAATTTTTAATAATTTTTTGCCCGCCAATTTTTTTTATTAAAATGAAAAAAAATATAAACTTCTCACTTAAAAAGAGGTTTTCATTTAAAAAAAATTATTTAACATTAATTTTCATATCATTAAAACAGATCAGATATTTAAAATTTTAAAAAATTTTAAAATAAAACCCCTAAAATAACTAAAATTCCTAAAATCCTAAAATTCCTTAATCTCTTCAAACTTCACCCGAGCGATCTCCAAAATCACTGAGCGATCTGACTAACGTCCGACGATCCACCATGGCAAAACACGGTGGAGTGATATTCCGGTGATCTCCATGCGGCTTCACTCTCCCGTGCTTTTCTCTTGTGGCGTGATAGCCTTAAATCTCCAATTTGCAAAACCCGTTGCGATTCCGGCGGCTTGAGGTTTCTGGCAGCTTCAATCTACAACACACACATCTTGTTCCAGTTGAGTTTGCCTTGTTTTGATTAGTTGCTTCATCACTTACTTTTTTTTGTTGAGTCAAGTCTCATCTTGTTTGAGTCGAATAACCGTAGGAAAATTCAAAACAAATTATGTTGTTGTTTCTACTCTTAGTTGCATGAATTGAGATGTGTTGTTTTGTTTCATCATTCTGTTTTGTTTTAGTCATCATTTGAGTTTTGCTTAGTAAGTTGTTTGTTGATTAAGTCATTGATTTGTCTAGTTTCATGAGTTTAGCTTCGTTACTTGCATTTGTTTTTTCTTTGTCATTTTTTGCTTTGTTTCTAGTTTGAATTGAGTCTGTCACATCTCTTAGGATTCTTAGGTTAATATCGAGTCTTTCACGTTGATCCAGAACAACCAATAAACGAACGAGTTTTCTCGGACGAGTTTTCTCGAAGCTCGGCACATTCGTCATCTCTAAACATGGGAATGCTTGACCTGGCTGGATCAGAAAATTATGTCTCCATTGATGAATCTGTATTGTAGCCAATACCTCGGTAGTGGATTGGGCTTGTTTATGTACAGACGCTTCACTTGCTTTGTGTTTTTGACCTTTCACTTTGTCTGGTTTTTCTTTTTAATTATTAGTTCTTAAGCTTAAAATTATTTTTTCTTTTTGGTCTCGATCTTACAAGAAGTGCTTCGAGTATGATGTTTTCTTTTATTGTTTTCAAACTAACTCGGCGATTTATTTAGGATTGTGATATATTACATTCTCGTGGAAATGGATTTGTAGGTAAAAGAACCAGTCACCCACATATTCACCGAAATCTAACAAATTCTGAAGTAGTATGATAACCATCCTAGCTTAGAATTAACTGTCTGGTCATGAAAAAGTTACAACATACTTTTGATTGCTCTATTCTTTCAGCTGTTTTCAGTTAGTGCAAGTTTACATTATAGAATACAATGGTCAATTTGTGTATCCAACCTAGTTTGTCTCTTTTCTTTTAATTCGAAGTTCAATTTTCTTGGAATTTTTTTTTTTGATTAAAATGATTAAACTTGATTCAGAGGATTATACCATGTGACTTTTTAACTCTAAACTTTCCTACAGCTTGTACAGAAAAATCTAATTGGTCTCTTTGCTTACATCTTCGAACATGATATGTTCTTGATTTTATTGTTAGTCTTCTTTGTATTCTTACTTGTGAATTGATCTCAAATGATCTGGCTTCATTTGCAGCTTGTTTGTTTAGCGTATATCGAGTGATTGATACTACATATTTTGATGTTAGCTTATAATAACCTTGTTGTTTATTGTTTTGTGCAGGAATGGAAGAGGATTATCAACAACGTCTTTTTAGAGAAAGAAACGAGCCATAAGTGCATCATATAAACAATTCATGTAGAATATCAATTCTCACCAATCTGAAGGATGCATTGCCTCTTGATGTACACGAAATTGAAGAACGATTATGTTTTTACGCATTTGATTGCAATACATGAAAACGGGCTAGTGTTTTCGGGTCGGTTGATACACATCATGTTGAGTAGGCAGTTGGTAACGGAGACAAAACACGAGATGTGGTTTGTGTTTGGAAGAAAACCACTTAGATTCTCCATGGAAGAATTTTATATAGTTATTGGACTCAAGTACAAGGATGATTTCAATTCTGATTTAGAGGATTGAACATATGATAATAGGGTTTGGAGTCAATTGCTGAAAATAAATGAAAGGCTTTAGATAAAACATTGTTGGATGTGTACTTATTACAAGCTCCTGGTTGGGAGGAACCATACATAATTGGTTTATCTATGTATGATAGTTAGGTTAGTAGTGTCTATTGATGAGAAGAAATTTATACCAACATTATATATCCAGTTGGTGATGGATTTGATAAGGTTCGAACTACTCAGTTCTTACACTTATCACTTTTTACTATCATACAGTTATCATTTTCTCACTATGCTTGAACTTCTGACTTATGGCATTAGGTTTGGACTTATCTTTAGGGACTTGTTACTTTTGACCATCTACTTAATTATGTGATGAAAAAATGATTTGAAGAACCCCAACAACTATACTCTTGATGGTTTCTCATACACCTTTCAAATATGGTCTATGAAAGCAATTCCTGTCATTGGAGTACTGATGGGAGAGACGATTATGGATGAATTAAAATAAAAACTTCGGTGTTCAAATTGGAAAGGTGCTGCAAAAGTAATTTATGATGAAATTATTGTTTTAGAGAAGTCATTTGGACCAAAAGTTAGTTAAAGAACTCATTTCTCCTTTAATTCTGTGTAAATTATATCTTCACAATTGCCTTAGGTAAATCGTTTAATCTTACGCTTGAATTCGAACAGTTTTTTAATACTTTGTAATGTAGGATGTTGTTTACTCATACACTTTATCTACTGGAAATTTTGACATATTTGAGTCTATGGAGTTTTGGAGGCCTGACGAAATAAAAGATGGCAAAGTGGCAGAAGAACTTGATGGTGTTGCAGTTGAAAATGATGCTCCTCAAGATGATATTGAGGTTACTGATGAAGAAAACAAGTTGTCTGGTCTGGAGAGCAATCCGAAGAAGGAAGCTGCTACTATGCAAGCGTTTAGTTCAAAGAACAGAAATAAGAAGCAAGCTGATTTTGGTGTAGAGACACCAAAAAATAATTTGTTGTGTCACCGAGTATCAACACATGGTTATTCACAAAAAAGAGTTTGAATAAAGAAATGAAGTCATTCTTTGTAGGAGTGTTTGATTTTTCTTTCAAGAGATTTGCGCAGGACATTGGCACTAGGTTGGATAAATTTCAGGGGGGAGATAGTTTTGCGTTTGGATAAATTAGAGAGAGAGAGGTATCATGAATCAAGGAATCACTTTCTCTATCTAGAGTTACTGTAGATGCCACTACATCAACGTTCAATCCACCACAAGTGAAGCGTAAATATGGGGTACGTAAAAAGTAAAATTTGAAGCTTGTTTTGATAAAATTATAACTTTGTGTGTGCTTTCATTTCAGTTGTATTTTTTTCTATAACTTTATTAATTAGATATGTATCGGCTTTGTAATCATTTCCATCAAATTGTATGACTTGTAAGGTTTATGTAGTACGTTTGAATTGATTTATGTTTTGCTTACATTTTGTTGTTCGTATATTTTTTACAGGACAAAAACTTCTTATTTGATGAATTTGTTTTTCAGAATTTTGGCATATGCATCAATATGGGAACACAAGACTTCCTACAAGAAAAAGTATGACACTTTTCTCAAAAAACAGATGTCCCAGAGGTTGATCCTACACACAGTTTTGTTGGCAAAGAGGTTGAAAAGCAACCAATCAAAATAGAGAGCGGAAGCAATGATCAAAATTCTATGGAAGTTGATTTAAGAAGAGATAGTGTCCAAGACACGGGTAAAGATGACAATGATGCTATATTGTTGTTCGTTTCTGACGCTAAATGGAATTCTTTTGAAGAGTGGCATAAGCAACACGAGTAATTTCATAAATGGCAATTTTATGGTACACCAATTATTTTCTTTTTCTAACATCAATGTCTGTACTATTTTTTAAATTTACGGAATCATTAAGTTGAGTCCAAGTGTACTTAATGATAAGTTATTTAATCGAATCATGGGGCACAACTTTTGGCTCGGCAACGAAGGAATTACTAGCCATTTTGTAACGACATGAATTACTTAAGATTGTTATTGTTGTGGTAATGCGATTAAATATTTTTCAGGAAATGGATGCTATGATGTATGAATTTCGTGAGAATACATCTTCAGGACGTTTGGAGTTTGATCATGTGGGTTTCATGAATTGTATTTTTAGCATGCAAATCAAAAACGAATACATGAAGTTTTTGAAAACTAAAAAAGCCACAAGTGGGATACCAATCTTCTATCATACACCAATGGTAATTTTCAAGCTCATGGAAAGACAAGAAAAATGGGTTACTGATTGCAACAGAATTTATGCTCCGGTCTTCGTCAACACTAATCATTGGATTTCGGTTTGCATTGACTTCTGACTAAAACAAGTTGAAATCTTCGATTGTAGTGGACAAAACAACATAAGGTCTTTTTGAGTACAGTTCTACAATTTATCCAAATAGATCTTCTTGAGTACAAGTCTACAATGACTAACCTTATCGAGATTCAATGTTTCCTTTAACCCTAAACCTTTTGCAACTCAAGAGCTTTTATAGAAAAAATTCATTTACACTTATTAAGTTTAAGAAAAAAAAACTAACAAAGCTTGATCGATCGGTTTTTAGCAGTGATCGATCGATCACTTGAATAACTCGGACAGTCTAACATTTCCAGACCATGTATGATTGATCGGGCACATACAGTGATCGATCTATAACTTGAATGATTCAAAAAATTGTAAAACTACCTGAACATGTATGATCGATCGGTCATTCAAGTGATCGATCGATCACTGAATGACTCAGAAAATCTGATAATTCTAGACCATGTATGATCGATCGGGCACCATGTTCGATCGATCGGTCTTAATTTTATTTTTTCTTATAACCGCAACTTATAGTAAATTAAACTGGGATATACCAAGATTAAACCAATTAATTATTGTCAAAATCGATTATAAGGGCTGGATCAAGTGGACATGTTTCAAATGTTATTCTCCTTCTTCATCATAGAAGGACAAAATAAATCCCTACCCTCCATTAAAACACGAAAGCTTCAATTGTTCATCAATTTTAGGGATTTAAAACCCAATTACACTAGAATTTTCATCATCTTTCCATTGGTACTATTTCCCTTTCCGATCTGCCAAGGCAAGACTTCCTAATCTCTAACTTTTTTGGGGAATTTTTTAGAAATGTGGAGTCATCTCTCTAATCTCTTTTCATCTTGTTGAAAATGTGATTGGTGCTTCGTTATTGTCTACAATGATTGCTATTGTAATTACTGCTTTACATGTGTGCTTGGTTATTTGAATCACTTATGCTTGAAGTAGAATTCGTTGGTGTTTACAATTTTAATTGTTTGATTACTTGTGAATTTTGACAAACCAATGAGTATATGGTGAAATCTTACTGTTTTGTCAATGAATCTTGCCTAAATACTAATTTTTTGTTGTTATTGGTGTTTTTCGTTTGGTGATATCATTGAGTTGCAAGAGATATTGAGTGTTGCTTCCTCTGTTATAGGCAATGGGCAAAAAGGGAAAAGAAGTTGCGGTTGAAGAGAGCGTATACGAAGAAGAGAGATCAAAAACAAAATTCAAAAGCATTGATCAAACATACTATTACAACAATGAGAGGATGCGAGCCTGTGATATTCACTTGAGACTAATCACCAAAAAGATGGATAAACACGAGAATGACTACGTTAAAGCAATGGCAATGGTGAAAACTGAACCAACACGTTTTGCTTCAGAGCTTGTATTGGAGCGACTTGGATTACAAAATGATGTGGACCTAGTGTTTACAAACATGGGTTTTGAAAAATTGTATCGACTTTTTCATCAAACACACCCTGTGTTGGTATGGGGTGTTCATTGCTACATGCCGTCTCACTTACGATGACCCAAAAAAACCCGGTGGCGAGCCAAGGAAAACTCACATTCTTCCTCAATAAGAAATTTTGCTTCTTGACTCTCTATGAGTTTTGTGACATATACGGGTTTAGTCACAGGGAAGAAGTCAGTTTTCTAAAATTCGAAAATCCAACAAAATTCTGGAATTTGATTGGGACAGGCCTTTACACATCAAAAGAGGCTAAGATTGCTAAGATTCGCAATCCCGTTTTAAGATGTTTGGTGAAGATCATTAGCAACACATTCTTCTTTAAAGCAGAGTCTAGCTCAGTTCATGATGATGAGCTTTGGATGCTTTATTATGGTGTCAAGCATCTTTTGTTAGAGTATTGCGACAAGGCTGACAACAATGTTAACTTTGGCGCTGTACTGGATACTATGTTTGTAAACCTGAAAAAAATAGCTCATAATTCCACAAAGGCGCTGCATATGGGTATGATTCTTACTCTTCTCTTCTCGTATTTAAAGACATCCAACTCTCCACGACAGAGACAAATAAAGAGGTTTGCCCTATCAATATCAAATATTTGGAGAACTGTCTCATATTGAAGAAGAGAACTAAATATCAATCACAAATACCTGGTACATATCGATATGTGGATCGAGCTGGTATAACTTTGTTCTGTGAGTTTCCACAACCCAATATCACATCACTTGTCTCTCGTCAGAACCTCGAGTTTCTCCCAGGCCCTGAGTACCTTGTCGATCATCTGGATGCTGCCACTGATCCATCCGACCATGCAGACGATGATGAAATAGCAAAGCAGCCCACATACGACCATCATGACTCTCTATATCCACCGCAACCACACCATCTCTTGCCATCTGATTCTACCTAATACAACTTATCACCAATTCCACCACATGATGTTGAAGCTAAAAGACAACAATGGATCATTGACACAGGATGCACAAACAACGCGATGCTACACATGATAAGGGGAGAAATATCTAAGATTAGACCATGAAGTTGTGCCTCTCGTCCCCAAAAAATGGCCAACGAAGAGAGTGAAAGGCGCATGAAATATGCAGATGCTGCCACGCGATTTACTGTAGAGGCAAACTCCCGTTCTTCTGGTCATAAGGCTGATAGCCATCTCAGCAGATGCAGAATGAAGGCAGGACAGAGTCAGAGCTCTAGCGAAAGCCCATCCAACCGCCAATGATTCTTAGTTTATTGTTCTATCTGAAAGGAGAAAATGTAATTTTATTGCTTTATTAGAAAATAAGTTATAACTTTAACAATTACCTTCTCTTCTTGTTCCATTTTCATCTTCTCAAACTCTATCCTATCATTGATGATTTTTTCAAGATATTCACCTCTTCTTTAATGTTTACTGCTTTAATAGAAAGTGATCGATCGTACAGAACCAGCAAATACAAGAAAAACACCCACGCTTTTGGCTTAATACAATATTCAAACTTTAAAGTTATCTTATATTACCGAAAAATTATAATATTTAAACCATCTAAAGAAAAGGAAGACAAAAAATGTGCTTATTTTGTCTTAACTTGTGAAAGTACAAAGTAAACATATCCATGAAATATTATCCTTCAACACACGATGATGATAGTAGCAACACAATCCTGAAAATAATAAACAGTAAAGAAAATTGGAAAAATAAGTTAAGCAAAAAACAAAAAATAGTTACACTAACCGTACTATATCACTATATCACATGTCGTTCTGTTATGTCCTTCATTGCTACAACGGCTGCACCTGTGTATCTTTGATCCTTGTGAGGATTTTATTTTATCTTAATTGTTTCATGTCTTTGTTTTTTCGGTCTTCCAGGTTATCTTTTTGTTTGAGGTGGTTGAACTTTTGCAGCTTCAACATCTTCTGGGACACACCATTCTTTTTCAAGAACACCTATTAGATTAATAAATTCTTTGTATAACAATCTCCATGCGGTAGTGGTATACACATCATCAGTATATATATATAGATCCTTGCCTATATCAAAAGCTCTTTTTATAGCGTGTTTGCAAGGAATTTTTTGTATCTTGAACTTTCCACAAGAACATGTTATTTTTTCTAAGTAAAAAACGTAGTCTTCTTTGATATCTTTAACCTGTAAACGGGTTCTGGTAATCAGATAAGCTTTAAAGTTTTTATCTTTCTCTATTCTTCTAGAAATCTTTTTCTCCACCTCAATAGTTAAAGGATCCATTTGCTTCCCACTTGATTCTCTTCGCTCATAAAACCATCGTGTTAACATTTCTCTGATGCTGTCTAACAAAAGAATTACTGGATACTCTCTCTAGATAAACTCCAATCGAAGGACTGATGTTGCAAATGTGGTTGAAAATTTTCTCAAATTCAGCAACTCTATATGCTTTCGATGCTTTTGCAAACAAACAAGCCACACCATTTCCTTTTTGATATGTTATCACATTATTAATTAAGTGGTGGATGCAAATACCATGTCTACCCAATGGGTAGATTATTCCAATTAATTTATAAATCGAGAGATGTCTATCTGACACAAAAGCACACGTTCATCATCCTCTATAACATTCTTTATTTGCTTGAAAAACCAATCCCACAAACTATCATTCTCAAAATCAGCAATTCCAAATGCGATTGGATACAAATTAGAGTTACCATCTACGGCTATAACAATTAGTAGAACTTCTTTGTATTTGCTCTTCAAAAACGTTTCTTCAACTACAATCACTTTCCGAATTGACTTATAGAACTTTCTTATTGATTGACCAAACGAAATAAATAGATATTTGAATCTACCATCGCAATCAATTTCATAAGTTGTATACATACCAGGATTTACTTCTTGTAGCATATACAAGTATTTCCTTAGCATCATTGCTTCGCGCTTTAGCAGCATTGCTTGACTCCTTATTCAATTTAAAATGGTCTCTACTACTACAATCATCAACTCTACCTTTGAACATCACACACAACTATAACTTATTGTTCCCTTTTAAATAGCAAACAAAAATTTAGAGTTGTATCATTCATCATAACAACGGGAGGAGATTTAACACTTAGATCTATGGGAAAATAACTGATTCCACATTAACTACACTCTGCGCTACATCATAGTCTTCTGAAACCATGAATTTTAACTCTTCAAGGGACGTAGTGGATTGCAGAGTTAGTAATCTCCTATGTTTTTCTTCATCAACAATAAATCTCCACTCCTTCTTATCATACAATCTCCATACACCACATTTAACATAGATATGCAGCATCATTATATAAAAAAAAAAAACTCGTCCACAGATCTTTTAAATGTAATCTAATTGGTGGATTCGACCTAGTTAACTTAAATCATTAGTCTAATTATATTTTCCTTATATAATTTATTTAAATATTAATATAATTTATTTGTTTCTCTCTCTCTCTACCGATTCGGTTTTCAATTAAACATACCAATTATTTGTTAATATTATTCTTCCCCTCATTTTGATTTGATCTTACGTTTTATAAATAACTAAATTATAACATTATCTTTATAATAATTATATAGATTTTTCACATAGGTTATGATTCAAAATTTTTAAAACGGATATGAATTGTTTTCCAAAATATATTAAAAGTTATATAAAAACCAACTATTTTTTCTCTTCCATATCATCCTTTTTTTTTAATTAAATTTTGTTTCAAATATTGATACTTTATTAAGAGGAAAGAAAATTAGTTTTGGAAATTCACTTATGAAGGGATATGAAAGGTTAAACAAAGGTAGATAAAACAAATTCTCACCTAGAAAGCCATTTGAAACAAAAATCCATAAAAGAGGGCGTTAACGGTAAAAAAAATCTAATGAAAAACCCTCATGGTAGTGAGAAACTCTTCAAAATTTCTTACAAATATAATAATAATACTTTTAATATAATTAAACTAAATAATTTATACTATTAATCGACGAGCATTTTTTTCTATTTACAATTAAAAATTAAAGTTTACTACGAAAATTACCATTCCTATAATTAAAATTTTAGTATTAATTAAATACACATTGATAGGGTAATCAAGTCAAGTGGTTATAACCAAACAGAGATTGTCAAGAATATTCTTACCGATATTTAAGTCTAACTTATACGGATCCGGAATACAAGGACACAGATCTTTTAAATGTAATCTAATTGTTGGATTCGACCTTGTTAACTTAAATCATTAGTCTAATTGTATTTTCCTTATATAATTTATTTAAATATTAATATAATTTATTTGTTTCTCTCTCTCTCTTCCGATTAGGTTTTCAATTAAACATACCAATTATTTGTTTATATTATTCTCCCCCTCATTTTTATTTGATCTTATGTTTTATAAATAACTAAATTATAACATTATCTTTATAATAATTATATAGATTTTTCATATAGGTTATGATTCGAATTTTTTTAAACGGATATGAATTTTTTCCAAAATATATTAAAAATTATATATATATATATAACAATTTTAGTTTGTAATTCTATATGTATTAATTTTTCATTATTCAAGAATAGATATATTACTATTATCACTCTTAAAAAATTATTATCTTTTAAGTATTCAAAATAAATATTTATATATTATTTATAGATTTTGTGTAACAAATACCAATATTTTCAAAATTCTGTTAATTTAGCAAACAAATATATTTTAGTTATAGATTTATTAAAACTGTTTTTATTCACTGAATCAATCAGCGACACATACAAATCTAATTGGAATAATCTAAATCTCTTATATCTCGCATTCTATGGTATTATTTTGAATATTTGAAAACATTGATTTATTATTAATTAAAATATTTCTTGATAAAATATACTAATATTAGCTAAATTTTATTATAATATTCTAAATTAAATGTTTCAACTTACTCTGCAATCTACTAATCATTTAAAAGTTTGTGTCTTGATCCCCAAATTCATACTTCCTTATATATAGCATGGAGGGTTGAGATATTTAGCCTATCATAGCCACCAACACATATTTTTTGTTTCCAAGCTTTCAATCATTATCTTTTTGGATGTTCTAAATTTTTAAAAATATATATTCTAAAATTCTCAGAAAACGTATTCTATTTGCTAGAAAGCGTAATCTAAATTTCCTAGATCATGTACAACTGATAGAATATGTATTTTAAAAATGCAGAATATGTATTCTAAATATTTCTGAATAAATATTCTAATATTTTCATTCTAAAAATCCTACAACATGAACGATTGCTAGAATACGTAATACAATATTTTCAGACTATGAACAAATGTTAGAATATGTAATCTAATAATTTTATCTCGCCAAAATACCTATTCTAGAATTTTTAGAACAACTTTCATCAAGCTAAAAACCTACTTAAAATGCATAAAATGAAAATTTTCCTTCTTCAAATCTTCTTAATAGATGTTTATCCACATGTTTTATGGTTTTTTGAAAATGGTATTAATCTAGTAGTAAGTTTAGGAAAAAGTGACAATTGAAAAAAATGTGTAGATGGAAATTTTTTTTACCTAGAAGTCCTTTATAATGAATTTTTACTACTAGAAGTTTTTTTATGCTTACACTTATTACATTAGATTAATAAAATACAAGTGTTAAAGACACTTGTTTCGATATTTTGGTAATATAAAGTTTTTTATATCTAAACAAACCTCAAGGGTATAAGGTATTTTTTGATAAAAAGTGCATGAAAAGTACCTAAAGTATTGAGAAATCTATAACATAGTTGTATCATAATTGTACCCTATTTGTAAGTTGTATCTTCCAATGTACACAGTTGTACTTTGATCGGTTAAGGTTTAATTAGTTATCCATTATTTTTTTATACTTGTACTTATCACGTTAGATTTATAAAGTATATTTACGATAGTTTAGGGTTTAGGATTTAGGGTTTAGGATTTAGGATTTAGGGTTTAGGGTTTAGGGTTTCGGGTTTTGTTCACTGTTTTTATCTACTCGGTCAATTCATATTAGTTTGTCAACAAAATCCATTCGTTATTACAATTACAAGATTTGGATCTATGAGTATTTTGTTCACGTCAGATCGATTTGGATTATTCATTATCCAACAATCATAATAAGAAGTACTCTTGCTTTTCTAATTCTAATTATTTTGGGGTTTTATAAATCGTATTTTTAAAAAATTGTGTGCCAACGGGATTGTAATTTTTTTTTTGGTAATACAAATAGATCAACCACAATATTCTCTACTATCTCTTGAATCTCCATGTGAAGAAATCTCATCAATGGCCAATAATGAGTTAGGAGATATCGAGGTTCCAAACCTCTCATCTAAAAACAATTTAATCTTTTACACTAAAATAGTAAAGTTGATTATTGTTAAATATTATCTACCTTTTTTGTTTTGTTTTGAATATGCATGTGGAAAATAATTATTTGCTCCCTTGATTTTAAATATATTACAAAATTGCAGGATTATAGTTTATTTGAAACTAAATAATATGTAAATAGTTTATGTTCCTGGTCTTTCAAATACAGGAAGTTTATTCAAAATAAAAATAAATTGTTTTTAGTATACTTACATCCTATATATTCAATAATTTTAAAATAATTTCCATTTTTTTTTTGTTAATTAATGATTGTCATATACTTTCAAAAGTGATTGATCTACGTGTGGGGTTAGAATCAATCTAACAAATTCACTAAAAATGAAAAACAGTTCACCTTAAGAACGAGCTTTACAACAATGGAGAATTTCAGAGCTTAACTCTCTCTCTCTCTCTATCTCATCTCTCTCTCTAAACCACAAGAAAAAGAAGATGTGATTAACTAACTGATCTTATGAATATGATATATATTAATGACACTTAAGCTAAGCATCAGAATAATCTCGTCAAAGCTTCTATCGCGACTAGAGTCTCTGACGCCTTTTTCTTCAGTTTGAATCAATTTCTTCATAATCAAGTCAAACCATCTTCAAGCCCTCCGGTTTAACACCTAAAACTTGAATCATTATCGGTTAACTTTAACACTCCACCTTGATTCAATTTCACTATGCATCTTTAAATAAATCTGCATTATCTTAGATTTAACATTTGGCATAAATACTTCTGTACTTTTCCTTACTTGAGCAATTTTAGAAATTCTAAAGCTGCATCAAACTTATGAACCAGAATGCTTTTAGTAAGCATATCCGCATGATTTCTTGATGTGTGAATCTTCAATACCTCAACATCTTCTGACTCAATTATATCTCTAATGAAATATAACTTAACAGCAACATGCTTAATCCTCTCATGAAATGCACTATTCTTGGACAAGTATATCGCCGACTGAGAATCACACCAAACAGATGAAGCTTCAGCCTGTTTTAATCCCATATCTTTCAACAAACCTCTAATCCATAATGCTTTCTTTACAGCTTATGTAAGAGCAATGAACTCTGCTTTTGTTGTTGACAATGTAACAATGTAATTTCGACTTCCAACTGACAGTATTGCCACCAACAGTAAAAAAATAACCACTAATAGACCTTCTCTTATCAAGATCTGCAGCAAAATCTGAGACACTGTAACCCTATACTTTGCAGTCCTTACCTTTGGTATAAACTAGTTTCAACTTCACAAAACCTTTCAAGTATCTTAGCAGCCACTTAACTGCTTCCCAATGTAACTCACCTGGACGACTCATAAATCGACTTACTAAACCAACAACATATGCAACATCAGGCCTAGTTCCAATCATTGCATACATAACACTACCTACAACACTAGAATATGGTATTTCTTGTACATTTACACATTCATTTTCATCTTTAACCATTGACAGTTTAAAATGAGCACCAATAGGAGTATTAACTGTTTTAGACTCATTCATTCTAAACCTATGAATCACTTATCAACATATTTTCCTGTTATAACCACAAAATTCCATCTTTTCTATTTCTAACAATATCAATGCCTAAAATACGACTAGCAGCTCCCATATCCTTCATTTCAAATTCCAGACTTAGAATATCTTTTAGCTTATTGATTTCTACTAAACTCTTAGCTGCGAGAACATATCATCTGCATAAATCAACAAATAAACAAAATCATCATCACTTACATGTTTCACATAAACACAAGGGTCATGATCACTGCTTCTAAAATCTTGATCCAACATGAATGAGTTAAACTTCTTGTTCCATTGTCTTGGAGCCTGTTTCAAACCATATAATGATTTCTTTAGTAAACAAACCTGATTTTTACCAGAATTTTCTTCATATCCTTCAGGCTGCTCCATGTACAAAACTCAATCAAGATCATCACCATGTAAAAATGTTGTCTTAACATACATTTTCTCAAGCTCAGTATATGCATTAACTACTAAGGACATTAATATTCTAATAGATATGTGCTTAACTACAGGTGCAAAAACTTCTTGATAGTCTATGCCCTCCCTCTGAGAGAAATCCTTTGCTACAAGTCTTGCTTTATATCTCTCTGGTTCAACTCTAGGAATACCATTTTTCTTCTTATAAACCCATCTACAGCTTATCACTTTCTAATTGTCAGGTCTATCGACTATATCCCATGTATGATTCTTTAACAGTGAATTCATTTCATCTGTCATTCCATTATTCCATTCTTCCAGCCTTTACTCTCTTTTTCTTCATGAAAACAGGTAGGTTCTTCATCCACATCAATCTCTTCAGATGCTAACAATGTAAAAGCAAATTGTGTGTAATCCGAAAACTTTGCAGGTGGTTTTACAGACCTTCTAACCCTATCCTTCGCCAATTGATAGTCTTTTAAGTCAACTTCAAGCTCCTCTATTGTTTATGGTTTGATATCATACTTATCTGAATCACTTGAGCTTTCTAAACCAACTCCACCTACATCAGAATCTTCCGTAACTGGTTTTAGTCTTTTTGAGATCTCAGTTGTAACATTTTCTGCTTGTTTAACATCATTCTGATCAACTTGATCTACAATAGTCTTCAACTTTTTATAAACAACATTCTCATTAAAAATTACATTCCTACTTATCACACATTTCTCCTAATCAAGCAACCAAATTTTGTAACCTTTTGTACTCTTAAGATAACCTAAGAAACTACCTTTCAAAGCTCTAGGTCTAAGTTTTCCTTGTTCTTAATGAACATATGCTACACAACCAAATCTCCTAAGATGTCGATATCTTGGTTTTCTACCTAACCACAATTGCTCAGGCACATTGTGATCAATAGCAGAGGAGGGAGAACGATTTACCAGGTAAGCAGCAGCTGATGTTGCTTTAGCCCAAAACTTCTCTTCAAGACCAGATTCATCAAGCAGAAAACAGACCTTTTCCTATTCATTACATCATCTACTCCGTTTTGCTGAGGAGTATAAGCATATGTCCTATCTCTTTCAATACCATTTTTGCTGCAAAACTCAAGAAAACGAATATTACAAAATTCTAAACCATTGTCAATTCTTAAAACTTTCAGTTTTTTACCAACTTGATTTTTTACAAGTTCTTTCCACTCACAGAATTTGTCAAAAGTCTCATCTTTGGTCTTAAGGAACATGAGCCATACCTTTCTTGTCTTGTCATCAATGAAGACAAAAAATATTGCTTACCAGATATGGATAGAATGACATTTGGAGAACCCCGCAGATCTGCATGAAAATAACCCAAAACTTCCTATATAGAATGTCTTTCTATACTGAAACTAATTCTTTGATTTTCCCATCACATAATGTTCACAAAATGTAAGCTCTTTAATATCTTTATTCTCTAGTAAACCCTTTTCAGTCAACAACTTCATGTTATTGACCCCCATGTGACCTAGTCTGCTATGCCATAACTATGTAGTATCTATAGATTTTTTTGCATTACAACTTTTTGTGGAAATTGTTTCACCATCGAGCACATAGACTCCATTTTGTAGATTTCCGGAAAGAGCAGTCTTATTATTTTTTAAATACATGACTTTTCCAGCTCCACCTACATGCTGATAACCCAACTTGTCCAATGTGCCTGTAGAAATCAGATCTCTTCTCAGATTTGGCACATACTTCACATCATTTAAAATCTTGATTGATCCTCCATGGCTGTTTATCCTTATGGAGCCCTAACCCTGTGACTTCACTGAATGGTCATCACCAAGCAAGATCGTTGTGGAGCCATCTTTGTGAAAACTGCAGAACCAATTCCTCCTTGAGGTCATATGAGATGTACAACCAGAATCAAGGATCCATAAATCCTTTATGAATTGATCATTCACAATCAAAGCCTATGAGAATATTAACTTCTCGGTGATAACTCCAGCTTCTCATGTATTCTCAGTTTCAAGCTTCCTTTTCCTAGCATAGAAATCTTTCTGAACATGCCCTTTTTTCTTGTAAAACCAGCATTTTATCCGAGTCTTTGAATTTGATCTGCTCCTGTTTCGATTCCCAGAAAACTTCTGATTCTTAACACCAGGTCTTCCTCTCTCATTTTTACAAGGCTGTAGATGCCGACTTAGAAAATTCTCTTGACTCAGCAATCTCTCTTTCCAATGACTTGGCCAATGACACAACATCTTGAACCGATAGCGTCTTATTGCCATACTTCAACATGTGCTTCAACTTATCATAATTGAGAGGAAAAGAATTCAGGATCAAGATAGCTTGAACAGCTTCTGCAACGACGATCTCAAGGCCGCCTAATTCTGCAACTATCTTCGAGAAATCGTCAACATTATCATTTATGTTCTCGGTCTCATTCATCTTGAATGAGTAGAACTTAAGCTACAGTTAAACTCGATTAGGTAACGAGGTTTCAATATATTCTTTATTCAGTGTTTTCCACATATCTGCAGCAGTCAAACAATGATTAATCTTCCTAAGCACTGTATCACAAACTTCAATATGATAAGATTTATGGATTGTTCGGATTGATCTACCTTTGTTGGATCAGTGACTGTCTTCGTTAATGGCTTAGATGAAGAATCTTGATCTTCTTCATCATCAGGCTTAGATTTCTTTTCTTCGGTTTTGACCAGCAGGACCTCCATTGTCAACTTGAAATCTGTTATAATCTTCTTCAATCCGAGGATGCCGAGATGCGCCATCATCCTAATCTTCCATACCGAGAAATCTGAAGCTCCATCGAACTTCTCAATCTCGATCCGTTGTTTTGCCATCGCTAAACAAAATAGAAAGCTCTGATACCACTCTTGTTACGAAATCAACTCAAGATCCTCTAAAACTCAATTTAAACAATCAAGAATCGATTGATCAAACATGCAAAGTTTAAGGCGAAGGAAGAAGACATAAGCTTTTTTTACCCAGTTCAATCATTCCGTGTGATTGATCTACATCTGTTCCAGAATCAATCTGACAAATCCACTAAGTTGAAGAATAATTCAGCTCAAAAACGAGCTTTACAACAATGGAGAATTTCATAGCTTAATTCTCTCTCTACCTCTTCTCTCTCTCTCTCTCTCGCTAAACCACAAGAAAAATAAGATGTGATTAACTAATTGACTGATCTTATGAAGATGATATATATTAATGACACTTAATCTAAGCATCAGACTAATTTCGTCAAAGCTTCTATTGCGACTAGAGTCTCTGACTTCTTCTTCCGTTTAAATCAATTTCTTCATAATCAAATCAAACCATCTTCAAACCCTTTGGTTAAACACCTGAAACTTGAATCATTATTGGTTAACTTCAACAAATAGAATAACGATGTTAAGACCACGTTAAGATTTTGTCATTATCATTAGTTTGGATAATGCTTATCGTTGTGTATTACGTTAATAAATAAAATAAATTATCTAAAAAGAAGTATTCAAAATTCATAATAATTGAATGTGTGAGAAGAGAAGCCAAAAGAAGAATGTGTAATGAAGAATTAAGCAAGTTCCTTGATTTTTGGTCAAGAATGATATCCTTTAGACAACATGTCAACGAGTTGTTTAAGTCTCTGCACAAATACAAATTATTTGTATCCGAGTCTGATTTAGAGATTGCAATACATTGAGCATGACATGTGAGTTAAGTACCAAAATACATTACATAATATAGCATGTCATATGCATTTAAATCCATTATGTAGACTCTAACTTATCATACATAAAGATCGGTTTGGGTTTGCACTCGCTTGGGTTCGCACGGAGGTCGGATCATGACTCTTTCTCTCCGATTTGGTCTTTGTGTCTCAACCCTGGTATCTTCGCTCATCTGTGAGGCTTCATGAGATCTTCAGAGGCGTAATGGGTATTTTCCTTCACTTCAAAGGCTTTTTTGGTTGTTCAGGCGGGAGTTCCTTGTCGATGGAGACGACGTCCGACAAGTTTGAGCATTTGGTTTGATTGGAGTGGGTCTCAGGTACAGTGGCGGATTTTCCTATGTCGGCGCTAGGGTTCCCTTTATGTTTAGCATTTTTTGTACCACTTCTGTCGGTTAAGTGGCCAAACCGGGTCTCTTGGAATTTTGATTTGGTGTGCGTTTAATTTATGTTGGTTAACTGTGTTTCTATCTATAGGTGTCAAAATGGGTGGGCTGTCCATAGTCCGCCCATGTCCAATACATAATGGGCGGGCTATGGACAAGCCCATTTACAGAGCGGGCTAAGATGGTCTACGCCTAACTTTTTCCACGGACAAAATGGTCAGACACTATCAAACATTGGGCAGACCGTAGGCTTTGAAAGTCTAGGTCAAAATCGATTTGGGGGAAATCTAGGTCATTCGTAATTTTATCTTTCGATGATTTCAGAGGCGATTTCTCCATCGCTGACCGTGGGTTTTGAAATTTTAGGTCAAAATCGATTTGGGAGAAATCTAGGTCAGTCATAATTTTCTCTTTCGACGATTAAGGCAATTTCTGAGGTGATTTCTTCAATCTCAGGCGATTTCTTCAGTCTCAGGCGATATTTCAGGCGAGTTCTTCTTCTTCTTATTCTTCTTTAAAATTTTTATTCGATTGTTGGGTTTGATTCGAGGGTTTGAGACTTTGAGTTGCTTTGTTGAATCGCAATATCACTGGAAATCGTCTTTGCTTGAATCGTTGTTGTTTGCTTGATTCGAGGGTTTGAGACTTTGAGTTGCTTCATTGAATAACAATGTCACTGGAAATTTTTTTTGCATGAATCGTCGTTGTTTGCTTGATCGAGGGTTTGAGACTTTGCTTCGTTAATGCAATAGCTTTATCTGTAATTAAGGGGTCTTGATTGACTTAGAGTTTGCACATAGTCTCTATCTCTGTCTCACTATGTTGCTTTTGTTATTTTCAAATGGATAACAAGGACACTATGAACCTTAGAGATGACTATATGAATGGAGATCAGATGATGGATAACGAGGACACTCTGGTCCTCGGAGATGATCAGGTAGAAGATGAGAGTATGGCTGGGACCAAGGTGGGAAGTAAACGTAAGCATTCAAAGTGTTGGCAGAATTTTAATATCATTGGAGATAAACTTCCTGATGGTAGGAATGATGTTAGATACAACTATTGCAGCCATACCTATAGCATTGATCTATGTAGGAATGGCACCACTACTCTGATGCGTCACATGAGAGTATTCTCAAAGACTCCTGGAAGTACTCCTGTATTTGGAAATAGGAAACTAGATATGATTGTTTTCGAAAAATAATTGGATTGGCAATCATTGAGCATGGTCTGCCTTATGCATTTGTTGAGTAGAAGGATTAAAGATGCGTTTTTCTATGCTAATTCTAGTATAGAGTTCTGGAGTAGGAACACAGCAGCAGCTGATTGTCTAAAGATCTATGAAAAAGAGAAACTGAAGCTTATGCGACAGCTGAATGAAGTTCCCGGTAGGTTTTGTTTAACTACAGATCTTTGGAGAGCACTCACGATAGAGGGTTACATGTGCTTGACTGCACATTATATTGACAGTGGCTAGAATTTAAAGAGTAAGATATTGTCATTTTGTGTCTTTCCTCCTCCGCATACTGGTCCTGCTATAGCCACAAAGGTTTTGGCTTTGTTAAAAGAATGGGGATTAGAGAAGAGAGTGTTTACAATTACAGTGGACAATGCTTCATCAGATGACAACATGCAAGGAATTCTCAAAAGACAGCTTAAAAGAAACTTGGTGTGCAATTGAGAGTTCTTTCACGTAAGATGTGCAGCACATATATTGAATCTGATTGTGCAAAGTGGGCTACATGTGCTTGATGGAGCTTTGGAAAAAATCCAGGATAGTGTAAAGTTTGTGAAGGTGAGTGAAACTAGACAGTGGAAATTGATGCTAAGGCAGGACTAGTTTTAAATGTAACAACCCGATGGAATTCAACTCATCTGATGCTCTCTAGAGCCATCATGTATAAAGAAGCATTCAGCCATCTTGTAGAGGTAGATGCAAGTTATCAAACCTTTCCATCAGATCTTGAGTGGACAAGAGCATAGTCAATTTGTGAGTTTTTTTTTACTCCATTTGAAGAGATGACAAATATGATCTTTGGCTCATCTTATCCAACAACTAATTTGTACTTCATGCAAGTATGGAAAATTGAAAGTTGGTTGAGAACTGATGAGTTTTCTACGGATGAAGTTATTTGTGAGATGGTACAAAGTACGAAGGAGAAGTTTGACAAGTATTGGGAGGAATATAGTGATATCTTTGTTGTTGCTGCAGTTTTTGATCCTAGGTTGAAGTTTACTTTTCTAGAGTATTGCTTCAATAGCTTAGATGAATCAACTTGTCAATCAAGGTTAGATCATGTGCGTAAGAAGCTGAAGAAGCTTTTTGAGGTTTATAAGAAGAATCCAAAGAAAATCGTAGCTTCTGAAACAAATACATTGGATCATGTTCTTCCCGGATACGATGTAAGTTGTTCTATCTTCTTAAACAAACACATTAGATTAGTATTATGTTTGTGATTAGTATAAAGATAGTATTTTGTGATTAGTATAAAGATATAATGGTTAGTGAACATTGGTCGAATCATGTTGTATGTGATTAGTATGGTTAATATTTTGTGGTTTGCTTATAAAGATTAGTGAAGATAGTAATGGTGTAATTTTATTCTGAATCATGCTGTCTGTTATGAAGATATTGGTCGAATCATGATGTCTGTTCTGAATCATGATGTCTGTTCTGAATCATGTTGTCTTGCACATTTTTTCAGGAATTCTATTCTTTCATTTTCCTAACGGTTTTGCTATTGGAAAATCAGCATTAGACAAGTATTTGGATGAGCCGGTTTTGGATATGATGACATTTAAGAGCTTGGATGTTTTGGCATATTGGAGAGATAATACAAATCGTTTTAAGGAATTGTCTTCTATGGCTTGTGATGTTCTCAGCATTCCAATCACAACTGTTGCTTCTGAATATTCATTTAGCATAGGAATTCGTGTGTTAAACAAGATAGAAGTTTGCTTCCTCCTTCAAATGTGCAAGCCTTGATATCCGCAAGGAATTGGTTACGTGGCTTTGAAGAGATTGGTAAGTTCTTTTGTCATTTGAATCAATTTTGTTTATGTTCTTTTGCTTACTTTAATCAGTTTTGTTTTTGTGCTTAGGTGATCACTTTGAGTTCTATAAGGAAGACAAGGAAGAAGTAGAAGAAGTTTAAAAGATTTTTTTAAGTTTAAGATCACTTTGAGTTTAAATTTAAGTTTGTTTGAAGTTTGAAGTTCGTGTTATTGAACATCAAGGCTTGTTTGAGTGTTTGAAGTTTATGACATTTGAAGTTTAAGACATTTATAATGCAAATCTTTTTTGTCATTTGAATCAGAAGGTGAAAAAATCTTAACAGGTGAATGTTTAACATGTAATCCAAAGAAAATCGTTTTTGTGCTTCAGGAGACCCATGAGCGACTTATGGACAACTTATTTAGAGTGGTCGTTAGTGAACACGATAAGCATTTTGTCCACAATCAAATTGGACAGTATTGGACGAGATGGGCATAGGCAGCCCATTTTGACACCTCTATTTGTACCATGTAAGCAAAAACAATTCAAAAATATTTTACCAATGAAAAATCTTTAACAAAAGTTATCATATACATATAGAAAGGGAACACCAAGAGAATCATAAAACCTATTAATTAGTTATATTTTCGTAAGTGTGATGTTGATCCAATAGTCTGGAATCGTTAGCACCCGGTCCAAAAAACTAAATCAGGAGATGATTATCTTGGACCCCTAAGCAAGAGGGTTCAGCCATTGGATATAATATGTATTATCCTTCATATATAGTTGATTGAGTGTAAACATCGTCAATGCATAAATTATCCTGATTGAGCTAGTCCTCTTGTTATACATTTTTGATGCGTAAATTATGCTATGATCTAAAACAAGGTGATTAAACAAGTTTTAGCACTAAACATACATGTGGATGAAAGAACAATAAAAAAATTCACCATTAACGTCATCTAACTATTAAAATCCTTAAAACTATTAAAATCCCCTTGCTTTTCAGAAAATTCAATAAGATCAGAACGAGACATACATAATTTTGAAAACTTAAGAAGAAGATATGAAAATAAAGAAAACATGTAAATTGCATAACTTAAAGTGTAAGGATAAGATCGGTCCAAGGTTGTTGGAAAACATCTCTTTCTAAACAACCCAAACAGAAATTAAAATTATATTGCTTACATTTACATTAGCACTAGCGAAATTCAACACGCGTGGGCGTCTTCCGGACGAAAGCGATGGAGACGAAGACAACACGAGACACTTTCTGAATTAAAAATTTGGAAAACCTAGGAATTTCAAACAGAGTAAGTTCTCAAATTCGTGAAATTCATTGCACTAGGAACTAGGAAGAAAACATAATAACACTTTGAAAAAGAAGTATATCTCATTCATACACTAGAAGAATAAGTGTAGATTCAGAGTACCATTTTGGTCAAAATATCGTCGACAAAACACGATTAGTCAGAACTTTGTGGTCATATATGAAAAATAATTAGAAATTCGTCAAAAAATTGTGACGGAAAAATTGATCATAAAATTCGTCGAAAATAGTTATCGAAGTTTCGTTAGAAAATTGCTAACTATTTTCCAACTATATATATCGATTAAGAATTTAATAATCTTCTTCCGATCCAAAGCTATTTTACTTTTGTTCATCGTCTTTCTCTCAAAGAGAGTCTAATTCTCTGGCCATCTCCGTCGAAACCATGAACGACAAAACCAAGCCCGATTTCTCCAGTAAGATCTCTCTTTCTATGTCTCCTTGATCTATATTGTTTGGTTAGATTTCATGTTATCGATCTGTAATAGTCAACTTGCGTATCTAATGGATCCGTCATATAGTCGACTATTGGATCTAATTCTATTATATCTTTATTTCCTCTTTCGTAATTGTTTATGCTTTGTTTCGTAAGATCTTTCTTTCTGTCTTATTGCTCAAAATTGTTTGTTTAGAATTCATCGGATGGATCGGTAATATTTCACTAGCGTATCTAATCAATCTGTCATATAATAGATTAATGGATCTAATTCTATTGTATCTTTATTTCACTATTTTTTTTTAATATTATATAAAATTATATTCAAAAAACACCTTTTTACAATAAGTGTAACTATTTTTTGGAAGAAATTTAAACGAAGAAAAAAAAGAAAAAGATGCTCTAGTTGTTGATCGAAAATGGTGGTCTCATTAAAACCTAAGACCGGAAAACCCAATTGGTACAAAATCGGTTTTTGAAAAAAAGAGTACACACCATTTCCGAGAAAGCTGAAAAATAGGATCAAAATAGTAAAAAAACAAATTAAAACAAACAAAAGCTGATAGCTACACTTACTTCCCATAGCTCAGAACCAAACACTCAACCCTTTCATGAACTTTCCTCACCGCTAGAGAGTCGAAAGATGATTGCACACTATTATATCGATGCTTTTGATGAGAGTCCTCTTATCCTTAGGTAATTCGATGTACCTTCGTCGATTATGCTTTTACCATAAAATATAGACGGAAACTTGGAAAATATACTATAATATGAATATGTTAGAGAATTCCATGAGATAATTGATCCCCAACCTGAGACGTAAAACTGCAACAAAAAAAGATGATTTCGCGATTCTAAGATGTGGTTACATAAAACACAATTTGTATGACCACTTTGATTCCAAGCAAGTATCCTATCTCCCGTTGATTACATAAAAAATGTATGAAAACATTGACGTTTCATCTTTTCTGTTCTGTTAAACTCTGTTTTGGCTTCAAATGATTTGCACTTTTATCTTATCCTTTTCCCATCATTAGCGCTTTTAAAGCTCTGCTCGTCCTAATGCATTCTTCCATTTTTCGGAGAAATTTTAGTTTCATAAGATGACACATGCAATATTTATCGATATTGTTATGAAATAGAAGAAAATAAATATTTGGTTATTATAACCAAACAAACCCTAGATTTAATGCAAGTTGGTCCGTACCACAGTCAGTTTGTTGTTCTACAATGTCTCTGTTTTTTGTCTTTATATGCAGGTACGGTTGTAGGTGACCATTGGGAAGTACGCCTAGTCGAGTGAGAAGGCTTGTCATCGAGAAGGCCTACATTCATTTTCTCATTGGATCCTTTTATGGGTTTTGTTGCTACTAAAGTGGGAATGTTGCAATTAGGAGAAGACGCTGCTTGGAACAGAGG
This sequence comes from Cardamine chenopodiifolia, assembly GCA_963922655.1. Classification (NCBI taxonomy): domain Eukaryota; kingdom Viridiplantae; phylum Streptophyta; class Magnoliopsida; order Brassicales; family Brassicaceae; genus Cardamine; species Cardamine chenopodiifolia. The sequence continues at coordinate 5,791,554 of OZ000486.1, read as the reverse complement.
CTTTGATCTGTTATGAGAATGCTCAGGAGACTCTGCACAGATCAGCCGCTTCGGTCTGTTGTAACAAGACTTGGAAGACTCTTCATGTAGCATAGGTTTTGGACTGTCATAAGAAGACTCTTTATGAGACAAAGGTTTTACTCTGTTAATAATTACATGGGATCTTTATGGATGAGAGCTCATTTTTCCTCTTTATCATTAAAGAAAACTGCAAATCCTTCGATTAATCAACAAACCACAAGAACAAATTGACACACGTTCATAAAACGCAAGTCAAATCTCATCTGCTGAGTTCAAATCAAACTATAGCTAACAATGAGTCCACCATTGTAACAACAAAAGAAAATCTAAGAAGAAGATAAAAAACATTTTTCTGGTTAAGAATCTACAAATGGTCTTCAGTCGCTATATATCTCTGCTTCTCGATTCTTCTTCTAACAACTTCCATCGACCAATCCATTCTTGCCATGTCTCACAACTATTGTTTCCATTCATCTACTACCATGTGTTTTAATGATATATCACTCCCTCATTTCCTATATCATCCCACAACAACAACTCAATGGTCAATTGATTTATCCAATTCATCAGAAACTTTTGGTCTAAAGTCTGCAAACGAATCCTTAACAGTTTACAGATTCAACGATCTTCAATCAGCTACTTCTAATTTTTCAGCGAAGCAAACAGAATCAAAGGCTCTGTTTATCGAGCAACGATCAACGGCGACGATGCGGCGGTGAAAGTGATCAAAGGAGATGTTTCTTCCTCTGAGATCAATCTCTTGAAGAAGCGAAATCATTCTAATATCATCCGTCTCTCTGGTTTCTGTATCCGTGAAGGAACCACTTACCTTGTTTTCGAGTATACAGAGAACGGATCGATCAGTTATTGGATTCATGACTCATCGGACAAGAAGACTCTGACATGGAAACAGAGAGTTGAAATTGCAAGGGATGTAGCAGAGGCGTTAGATTATCTCCATAACTATATAACTCCACCTCATATCCACTAGAACTTGGAATCCACCAACGTACTTCTTGATTCTAATTTCAAAGCCAAGATTGCTAATTTCGGAGTAGCGAGGATTATTGATGAAGGTGATCTTGATCTTCAGTTAACTAGACATGTGGAAGGAACACAAGGCTACTTAGCTCCAGAGTATGCTGAGAATGGAATCATAACTCCGAAATTAGACGTGTTTGCTTTTGGAGTTGTGGTTCTTGAGCTTCTTTCTGGTAAAGAAGCAGTGACGATACATAAGAAGAAGTAGAGATGTTGTGTAAAAAGAAACACAATGTGCTTGGAGGAGAGAATGTGAGAGAGAAGCTAAATGAGTTTATGGATCCATCTCTCGGGAATGAGTATCCGTTGGAGCTGGCTTACACCATGGCTCAGCTTGCCAAGAGCTGCGTTGCAACTGATCTTAACTCGCGCCAATCTGTGGCTTAGGTTCTAACCACTCTCTCGATGATCGTTTCCTCATCCATCGCTTGGGAGCCTTCTCATGACCTTCTTCATTCAGGCTCTGTGGGCAACTAGTTCTTTTTTATTTGTCAATAACAAGTATTTAGATTTTAGATAAGGTAAGAGATGAAATAAGTACCACAGTGTCAAACTAAGTAATACAAGAAGAAGATATAATTGAGAAACAGTAATCTTTTGTACTTAAGAGAACTCATGATATTCAGTCCTCTGCAACTAAGCTATGACAAAAAATCATTTTTTCCAATTAGAAGATCGATCAAGTCAAAACATTCATTTTTGCTTACTTGTATCATTTTGTCATCAGTATCTTAGGATGGGTTTCTCTCTGACACCACTAACATAAAATGCGCTTAAATCAAACAAAAATTTAAACTTTCATGTAAGTCGAAGTCATATCATAAGGGAAAACGAATCAAGTTTGTAATTTTTCATGATATTATTTCCAGAAACAACCTATGACTAGCCAAAGAATTGAATCACTATGACAACTAAAATCCAGATATAATACTAAGAACTAGCTCTGACTTATTTGCTTTGGTATTTTATATTTATTTTATACTGTTTCAAGTTCCAACTGATTACTATATCATCGAATGAATTATTGAATGAATGAATGAATGAGTGGTTTTTTAATTTTTTAATCTAAATCAATTATTAAATTACGTAGGATTTACGAGAATCTGAGAGATAGAATAAGTACCACACTGTAAATAAAGAGTATAAAAACATCTCCAACTCCACTCTATATCATACTCCAAATGAGGAAAATCCTCTCCACCTCTACTCTATTTCCGACTAGATAAACAACTCCAGACTCTTGAATAACTCTGATTTCTTCCATTAAGTTCAATACTTAACAAAGAAAACACAACTAATTTTAAAAAATATTGATAAAAAGTTATTAATGAAATAGTAACAGAGGACATAACAAAACGAAAAATGGTACAAGTAAACAGAAACTATACCTTTATAGCCGAGAGATTAAAAGTTATAATATCTGGTCCTGACAAAAAAATTTCACATCTTTCATCCCAAGTTTTTTCTGCTCAAACTCTTGAATCGTCTTCAATAGCTTCTTCATGTTGTCATCATACACATACGGAAGCTTATTGTACAATGTCACCTTCTTCTTGGCCGAAACAGGTAACATCTCTCCGCAAAGCTCCTCATGCACAGTTATAGTGTTGTGGTAATAATAATAACGGATCTTCGTCTCTGTCTTGTGTAGTGTTTTGCCTATTACGTTTTCAGACATGTGAACTCCTGTCGCATATGCGTTCTTCGCTTGGATCGCATATTTCCTATCTCGTCGTATGTTTGTTCTTGAATCCTTAAATAACAACTTCTCAAATCCCCATTCCCTAAACTTCGCTCACAAAACAAGAAAACAAATGTGTTCATTAGCCCACTTAACACTAAACTTGTTGATTCCAATTACATTATAAGTGTTTTGAGGTTTGAAATTAGTACCGGGGATAATCTTGAGAAGAATCGTTTAAGCAAAGAACACTAGACCTTGATTATAGTAGTAACCATTGTACTGCGACTGATCCCTAATATCCTGAACCGTGACTCTTCCAGCTCGAATCCATGGCTCAAGAACCTTCCTAACTTTCAGCGAAACTCCACCAGCATCGTGGAAAACAAAATGAGACTTGTCTCCGAAGAACCAAGCGTGATAAGCCATCCACTCTCTCATACGGATACGGCGGCGAGAATTTCGATTCGTCGTAAGATCCGGCTGATTCCTCTAACGTCGTGAATCGTTCGATTAGTCTCGGAGATTCACCGTAGTAAGCGTTGAGGATGAGTTTGCCTCCGGAATTATCGAAGTTAGGATTGGAATTGAATCTGCAATTAACGACGTCGACTGTGTAGACTCTTCACTGCTTTAGCTCGAAACGAAGTTCCATTGTTTGATATCCACTCACACTTGTACCATGGCTTTCCGAAAACGTGGATCGGCTTCGACGCGAGTCCGATTACAGCAAACGTCGTTGGACCGCCGCGGTAAGCTCCCATTAGTACGAAAAGCGCCGCCGCGTTTCCGAACGGTTGAAAAACGCGTTTGTTTGGATCTGATGGCTTCGAATCGTACTTCTGAGAAGTCGCTGTTGTGGTTGAGAGATAGGTAGTGAAATTCGTCGCCGCCGGTGTGGCTGAGAGAGAAGCGGTGAAATTCTCCGCCGTAGAGGAGACTAAGATAGTGGTGGTAGCAAGGACGAGTGGTGGAGATGAGGTTGTGGTAGTAAGGAGGAAGGTTCCAGATAATCATGACGAGTGAGAGGGCTAGTAATGTAGCAATCAATGGCTTCTTCTCGAAGCAGTCGATGAATTTCACGGTGGTGGTTGACACAACCGGTGGATAACTTTTATGTTTTAATTTGTTAAATTGGTGGTTTTTGCAATATTTTTGGATAGTTTTTACTATTTTGGCCATTTCCATCCCTAAGAATTGGATAAAAGAGTTTTTACTAATATTTTTATTATAAAAATTTTTAAAAATTGATTTTAAAAACTCTTATTTAAGAACCAGTTACTAAGAAGAACTTCTTAAAACATATTTATCGATGTAATTTATATTTTTTTAATTTTAAGAATTCCTCTAGAGCCTCCATTAAAAATGCTTTTACAAGATTACTCAAGCCTCATATTTTTCTCTTGTTAACATCTATATCACTGAAATGTAAATCTCTCTCTTCTTTTTGTATCCTTTTCCTTCTACAATTTTTTGGAAAAAAATCTGAATTTCCTCATCGAACCTATTTCTTCTTTTTTTTCTCCTCGACGATTTTTTTTCCAGAAATTGGGAAGAAGACAACCAGAGAAAAAAGATACGGGAAGATCCATGTATTTGTATTGATTGGTCTAATATAATTGAGTTCGATCGAACGAAACTCGCCCCTCTTTGTAACGGTGAACAACAAAAAGTGTGTCCAAAAGTACAGCCTTTACAAAGGCGATACTGTCTCCTAAAACTTTGTCGTCGTCGAATGTCGATCATGATATCTTCTGGGGATGAGATCATCCCTGTTTGGACACGGTAGATTAACGTCATGTTTTTTTTTTTGCAGAATCAACGAAAGTTTGCTATTTAATTTGAAAATCAACCAAAATTTTGGTATTTAAATAAAATTTAAAAAATTCATGATTAAAACGTCAATTTTTTGAAAGTTCATGCTTTTTTGACATTTTCCCTTTTGTTTTTATCATAAACTTAAGTGTTACTCAAAGCATATTGAATTTACAATATTTCTAACAAATAAAAAAATAGCCTAAATACATGTTGTTAAGAATGGTTTATTATCACAGTTTTAAAATTAAACATTTACTTGCTTTTCAATATAATTAATTTAATATGTTATCGAGATTCTAATTAAATCATCTGAATACAATATATTTTAAATATATTTTTCTAATTTTTATTACCATTTCTTTTTTCGTTTTTAGTAAAAAAATATTACAATTATTTAAGTTTTACTAAAAAAAGTTTTAAAAATAAAATAAAAGATGGAAACAATTGTAAACTTTAATTTGTTAAAAGATGGAAACAACTGTAAACAATTTCAACAAGTGAGAAAGAAAGATTAAATTTTTAGTTTTGATTTTAGGATTGTCTAAGCTACAAAACTTATCATAAATTATGAAAATACTGTTTCAAACCACTCGAATGTATAAAAATTTAGATTTCAATCTTCAAAATCATTTTAATTGATAGGAACAAACGATGAATCTTGTTCGATGTAGAGATTAAGTTGGAACTATCTGAATCTGCCGAGAGCTTATCCGGTTAGTGTTAAGGACAAATCAGATGGAAACAATTGTAAACTTTTTAAATAATTGTACAAAGTTTTTAAAATAAAATAAAAGATGGAAACAATTGTAAACTTTAAAATATGAAATGCATTATTTAGAAAAAATAACTTTAACTAAAAAAAAAGAAAATTAAATTGATATTTTTATCAAATGTTAGTGACACCTATAAAAATTTAAATTTAACATGTATTGCATTATGGAAAAATATGTTTTAATGACATAATTAAAAATCTATTTGAAAGAAGGTTTTTGTTATTAACTTAGAAAAAAAATTATTTGACACAGATTTATCACATATTGGTTTGTGTAAAGATAATTAATATCTACTATTGGACTAAAAATGTATCTATTTTCATTCATATTATCTTAAAAATAAAAACAAAATTTGATAAATAGGAAAAAGTGACTTATACAAAATGTTATTTAAATACCACACTTTTTGTTGACTTTCAAATTAAATAGCAAACTTTCGTTGATTCGACCAAAAAATGCATTACATTAACTTACTGTTAACATACCGTTAACAGCAAGTTAACCCCGTCATCGTGTTCTATAACGGTATGACTTTTTTGGCCAAGTCAACGAAACTTCGCTATTTAATTTGAATATCGACAAAAAATTTGGCATTTAAATAGCATTTTGAAAGTTCGTGATTAAAACGTCTATTGTTAAAAAATTCATGCTTCAAACGATATTTTTCCCAATTATTTAGTCTAATTTAATAATTTTAATACATGACTACTCTCTAATTTTGGATGTGCCATTTATAAAATCTCAATTTATTTAATGAAAATAGATCTAAAATTATTATTTGAATAAAAATTATTTGTTTTAAAAATGGATATGATATATGAGAAAATCAGAAGTGTACCCCAAGATGAGGTGTACAGAGAAAAAGGTGTGCACCAACGTGAGGTGTATAGTCAGAGAGAAGTATACACCAATGTGAAGTGTATAATAGAGTTGAGAAGTGCACACTAGTATGAAGTGTACAAAGAGAACAGTGTAAAGTAAGTTGTACAGAGATAGAGGTGTATACCAACGTAAAGCGTACAAAGAGAGAAGTGTACACAAATGTGAGATCACCAAAGGTATATAAAGGAGTTGAGAGGTGTATATCAACATGAAGTGTACAGTGAAGTGAAGTATATAGCAAGAAAAAAAAAAAGAGAGAGATGTACACCAATGTGAAGTGTACACCAAAATAAGATTTATAAAAGAGTTGAGAATACGAAATTCTTTTATATTCTTTGCATCTCATTCAAAAACAAATTACTAACCTCACTAAAAATTTTATTCATATTTGTTTGAGTTCCCAATTTCATTTAGAGTTTAGAATTTATATTTTTTTCTTTGTTAAACTATGTTATAAGATAAATTTCAATTTTGTTGTAATAAGATATATTTAAATTTGCAATTTTGTTATGAAATTTTGGTTAATGTTTGTGATTGATTCAAATCAAACACAAAGACCTCACCGTTCTCTAACAAGACTAAACAAATCTTGCGATTGTATGTATATAATCATCACCTATTGTTTTAACCCGAGAGATCTTGAAAATCTTTGGAATTGTATGTATATGATTATCTATGTATTATGAAAAAGGTATGTATTATGAGAAAGGTATCATTATGTTTATGTATAACAATAAAAACAGGATAAAACAGAGTCTAAAGAACTTTCACACAAGGAAAAAACGTAGATGAAGGCAAACTGCGAAAACCACACTGCATCTTATTATTGTTTGTAAACTTGGATAGTTTGATTAAATTGCTGGCTCCCATTTGACAGCTATTGGGACCCATCAACCGTTCCAAGTTGGCACAAAAAGCGAAAAGATAAAAGATAAATGTGGACTCTTTAAATGGTAGTGAATTCGCAGCCAAACAAAGAGAGTTTATAAATTCCTTCCTTTATTAAAGAACTGAAAAAGAGTATTGGACAGTCAAAATCGAATTGTACCAATAGTACTAAAGTTACTAACAGAAAATTTAGTGAACTAAATATTTATTTATTTTACTAAAATAACACTCTGATGCAAAAATCTTCAAATCCAAATTTGAACACCCAATATCCTAATGATTTTAAGATTTTTGTGCACACTGAACACAATTTTCATATGCATGGTTAAAAAAGCCATTAATAAAAAAAAATTCTACAAATAAATCATTAAATTTTTTATTTTTACAAGAAAAAGTCTCACACGGAAATTATGTAGGTTAATCCTACCAACTCCAAAGTCACCCGCAGTATAACTCATGTTCACATCGTCGACATGTCTCCGTATGTGTTTGTTAAAAACTAACAGACTGATCAAAACGACGTCATTTGGCTATTAAGACAATTTTTTTTTGACGAATCCGAGTCACCGAACCAACCTTTATGAAACCAAAACAATATCAACTGAGCCTCGTTAACCAAAATCAAAAATAAATCTCTAAACCAAAATCAAAACTAAAATCTTCATTAAAAAACAAAAACCAAAATCAAAACTAAATCTCCTCCTATACCAAAATCAAAACTAAAATCTTCATTAAACCAAAGCTTGAAATCTCCTCCTAAACCAAAATCAAAGCTCGAAAAGTCTCAAATCTCTCGATCTCTCTCTTAATCTCGCCACCGGAGATCGTTGATGGTAATGGTGGAGGAGCACCGGTTCCGGCTGCCATTAGTCGCTACTCCGATGTTCTTTTCTCTTCTCTCGGTGGTTGGAGGTCTCGACTGTTTCTGAATCGCGAGCTGATTCCAAAGGTGTTGGAGTTAGGTCTAGCGTCGCTCGAGGACGGTGACGGGAGACTCTCTAGGATTTTGAAGTCGCTCCTCGGTGGCCAACGGTGGGTCTTCGCCGCTCTTCCGGTGAACCTGCAATGATGTGACGGATCTATTTGGGAGATTTGAAGCATCGCTTGAAGCATCACTTGAAGCAACGAGATGGTCTTTCTTAGATCCGGGGGTTAGCTCTCTTTGCTTTTTGGCTTGGGCAATGCGTGTGCCTTTAGGGTTTGTTTATTTTGTCGCTTCGGTGGCAGTTTGGCTCAGAGATGTGGTGGTGATTCCTCTGGATGGGGTGGTCTTCGACAGTGGTGTTGCCTTCCGGTCTTTGTCTCTACGATTAATATGTTGTTGTGATGTTAGTCAGCTCGTCTGGTATGGCTTGCATCGTGGTTGGCTTTGGCTTAAATCAATTGGTTCTCCTCACCGACAAGATCTGCGACAACTAACCGTTGGAACTTCAATGGCCGAGTCCATTTCACGGCTTGGAATCATCTGCACTTGTGGCCGAGTCACCTTACCCGTTATCCCCGGAAGAAGGCTATCAGGTTACATATCCTCTGAGCTCGGTCTACTCGACTCACTCACAAAGGTCGACTTTGAGCTCTCCTCCAAAATCTTTGTATGGCTGATTCGGAGAAAATGGAGCTCTACCAGGTGAAAATCGGAGAAATCCACCACTGAGAAAAAAACACGGCGATGTCAAGAGCATGTGATTGGGTAAAACAGGATTGACGGAGACGATAATGTCAGGACCATGATGGAGACAGTGATGTTGGTGGTTTGATTTGATTATGTTTTTGGTGTTATGTATTATGTATTTGATGTTTTGATTTGATTATAGTTTTGGTGTTATGTATTTGAATCAAACCAAATCATCTTAAATGAACCGAGTAAAAAAATTCCCTAATTTGATTTTTTTTAATTTTATGATGTTTTAAAAAATCACGTCGTTTTTTTGTCAAAAAACGACGAGTGATTAACAAAACATCGTACAATTTTTTTGGTCCAAAACGATGTCGTTTTGATCAGTTCCTTAGTTTTCTAACATACATATATAGAGACATGTCGATGATATGAACATGGGTTTGCGAGTGACTTTGGAGTTGGTAGGATTGATCTGCACAATTTTTGGGTGAGTTTTTCTTACAAAAAAATAAAAAACTTGATGGTTTATTTGCAGAAAACCCTAAAAATAACCTAATAATTACGATTATTTTTGTTCACGTGCTAACATAATAATCATCAAACATTCCCAATTAATCAATACAGTATATCATAAATCTCATGCTCATAAAGACATAAACAATTCACATAATCTCAAACTCAGTTATTCATGTTCATATAATCACATATATCTAATTTTATGCTAATGAATATTTATGTACATTAATGTTCACGACTATCTGATCTGTTTATTTATGTCTAAACCATTGCCACTACAACTGGGTAAGTTAACAACAGAAGAAGACTCAAAGGCATTATTCTCCGGTCCTACCTCTTTCAGAAGCTTGGCTGGTAAGTTACAATACCTTACACTTACAAGACCTGATATTCAATTCTCAGTTAACTATGTGTATCAAAAAACGCACGCTCCATCAGTGTCAGACTTCAAATTTCTAAAGAGAATTCTTAGATATATCAAAAAGACAATCACTATGGGAATCAACTTTAACAAAAATACATATTGTAAAGTATGTGCATATAGTGACATCGACTTTGATGGATGTAAAGTTACAAGAAAATCCACAGAGGTTTTCAAAACGTACTTTAGTGGTTAGATTAATCAGTCATTTTTTCCCAATAATTAATCGTTTTTTTTGGTAATGGTTTGCTAATGAGTGAGGAAATACATTGGGTTTCAGGTGCCTCTTATAGCTTCGAATCGCATAGGAAAGGAAATAATTGAAACTGAGCATGATCCAAGTCAGGTCACTATCTATGGAACTTCCTTCATTTTCAGTATCAATTTATATCTGATTCAGATGAGATAGTTTAGATACAATATCTTAATAAAGCATTTGGACCAACGATCTTCTCAAATATTTTTTTTGTGATATGATAGGACCAACAGGTGAAATTGTGGCTGAAGCTAATGATAAATCGGAAGCCGGTCTTGTGGCAAAGTTTGATCTCATGATGATCAAGTCGAAAAGACAAAGTTGGGGTGTGTTCTGTGCTCGACGTTCAGATTTGTACAAGATGCTTCTTACTATGGATGGTAATATCTAAATCTTATGTTGTTGGAAGATTTGATCTTTTTGTTTGAGTTGCTTTAAGATAAAAACACTATGATAATTCATTAACAACAATTACTAGCTTAATCTTGAAATAGATAAGCCCAAAAATAAAACACCATAATATGTTTCACTTTTATTTTTATTTCAATACAGAGCTCTTTTGTGGCCTTCTCATCTTTACAAGGCTATCGATTTTAATATTTCTTGAAGTTTTCTAGATATGAGCTTATCATCAACCTTTTAAAATCCAATATAAACCAACACATTCATCAACAAACTAAGTTACTTGTACATTATCTTACCAAGATACGAAAACGAAAAGGAGAAATTCAATCGAAAAACACACGACGACTGCTTGTAACGTTTCCAACTCCAAACTCTGTCTTCATGTTCCTGTTTCATTTGATCATTAGCATTTAATTCACTTGATGGTTTGTGTTCATCAGAAAGCAGTGATTCTTCCTCCACCTTGATTATCTCATCTTCCTTGTTCAAATCACATCTTCATTTTCTTCTTCAAAAGTATACCTTTCTTCTTGATTGTATTCTTCCACATCACCATCTTCACCTTCACTGCTGTTATCACAAGGACCGACTTGGGAAGACGCAATTTTCCTTTCTTTAAGTGTTTTGTCTGTGAGGTTCTTCAGCAAGTTTATCACTTGCACTGCGTACATTAATGCTGTTAAAGGATCTGCCATCTGCAATGAAACCAAAACAGACCCAGTTTGTGGTATCATTGTTAGCTTAAGATCCATGAGAGAAAAATCTCTTGGAGGATTGTGATGCAAATGCACCTTGGACATATTTGATGCGAAGACTAAAGCAAGATTATGAGAGCTCATCTTGTTGACATCTTCAAACTCTACAAAATCAGCCATAAGATTGATTGCCCAATTCAAAAGAGAAGCTTCCGTTTGCGGTAAGAGTCTCATAACCTTCACAAAATAATCCTCCGACTCACACTGCATCACTTGTTAAGATGGTAGAGGATCAAGTACTCCTCTCAGTAACTCTCTTAACGAAGCCTGATCAATAACCACCATGTTAATTTAAAAGGCGAATAAAGAGTTTTGTTAAATGGCTATAGCTTTATAATTCCCGCAAGACAGTGGACATCGATGCCCTCTAGTAATACTCCATTGTTTAACTCTTCTCTTATAAACTCCTCCTCACTGTTATATCCTGTGATTATGAAAATACATTCTATTTGCAAATCTTTTTGATCGTATAGTCCGCTTTGTACGAGCAAGAGTATGGCTGGAACATAATTCCCTCTCAAGTCGTATGATAAAACTTCAAATACTATTGCACTGCCAACCCCACAAACAGATCAACAAATCATGAAGCAAGAAACAACATTTAGAACATATTATTTGCATTACATTGTTCTCCAAGGTTCTAAGATAGGCAACATATATGTATTATCCTAATTCTCATGATTTAAATCTCATTCTAAGATGGGGAACATATATGTATTATTCATGAATTTCAATCTCAAGAAACTAGTAATATAATTAGTGTCGTTAATCAAAGTTATTACTCTTTTTGACTTATCTCCTCGTCTTTCTTAATTCATTAAATTTTTTCTATAGATTCATCTTTGTTGATTATTTTTTTAGTATTCATAAACTGTATTCACCTATATAAGTTGATCTCATGTATTTATATTATTATGAGAGAAATATTTTTTCCATTCCATTTCTCTCATCATCTCTACAAAAACAACATGATATGATTGGTTTTTATTTCTTGTATACTACAATTGGGTTATGATTGTTTTGAATGTCAAAAAAAACTTTGCAATTTTACATGTTATAATATCTTAATTATTACGTAAATTTCAAATGCAAACACAAACACAAAAACAATCATGGCATAAGTTTCAATTTATCCTCGATGTGGGATTTAAGTAACAAAAAAAAAATAACTTTCATGGTTCATTAGAAAGTAGAAGAAGCTGAACTTTTCACTAGGGGGCTTCTTGGGTATGTAGGGCTCGAATTCAGAAGGAAGACCAAGAAATCCATCAAAGCGGTTGTATGATCCACGTGGTAGATATTGGTTGGGTGACTAATGTCCATGGGTCGCCGTTCATTTTTCTCCACCATTATTTCTCTCAAGAAGTAACAAGATAGCTCAAAGACGACTCGACCCACTGATGCGGAGCTACAGAACCACGAGAGTTCGGGCTTGCCGCGTCTTCTCACTCGCGCTATCTCTCCTTTACAGCCACGTCAACCAAATAAATGTACACAAGGTTTTTTTCTTCTTCTTTGTCTCCTCCGATTGATGTTTTACTCGGAAATGTCAATGCGTGATAAGAAAGGGTAATATGGAATTGTCATGGCCTGCGTCGAGATTGGCTTACATGTACACAAAATGTTGCGGTGAAATTGAGAGGCGGTGAAGAAAAATGGCTAGGAGTAAGTTAGAACGTGAGAATCACTACTTGAAACTTGGAAGACTTCTTAAATATGTGGTAATGTGTATTCATGTTTTTAATTTTCATATAATACGATATCAACCATGGTTCTAAAATACGATAAGGCAGATTAAGGGTGCAAAATTTACGGGTCAACCGGACTCAAAAGTTTTTAATTCAAGGAGTAAAATTAAGTGCATGATTGGTTGGATTGTATTTTTATTTTAGAAGAAAGTAAAAATCTAAAGCCGTGAAACTAAACCAATCAGACTTTAGTTTTTATGAAAACTCTAACAGCTCTAAACTACTTTTTCACTTTTTGTTGTATCTCCTATATATTTTAAACCATAATATTTTGTTCTTTAAGGCTGTAGAAATTTTTGCAAAAATTTGAACAAAACATTTGATTATTTTTTGTTTGTTGTACTTTAAATATAAGATTAGAAAAATCTATTTACTCTGTTTTTATGACTTTAATTTCGTATAGATAACATGCTATATTTATATAAATTATTACTTGGATTTCATAAATAATTATATATATATATATATAAATTGACAAAAATGATAAAATACTATATACGTATATTTCAATTAATTATTACACATAACTACATATATAGAATATAATAAATAAATTATATATACAAAAAATATTTTTTATTATAAATTTTATTTGAAATTTTATTTACCATATTGTAAAATCTTTTAAAATTTATACATTATATAAATCTACAACATTGAACTAGTATACCAATCATGCTTTAATTTAAAAATAGTTACAACAAAAAACCTACAGTTACAGCCAACACATATACGGTCTAAATCCTACAGAAATTAATTTACAATTACAACACAACTAATAACCCACTATGTTATTTAAAATTCATAGAATTTGACATCGTCGATGATAACAATTAATATATGTTGCTAGCTAAGTTGATACATACCTTAAAGATAAGAAATTTTGTTTGTTTCCTAAAAGTTTTACAAGTTCATTTAAAAGGTTTAAGTTTAGGAACACATTCCTAAATCGAATATAAATTTTATTTTAAGTCACTTTACTACTATTTCAATATTTAATTTATTTCATTTGGATAAAGTTTCATTATTTTATTTACTACTATTTGTCATAACTTTATGGTCAGCATTACTTGATAAAAATTCAACACCAAAACACCATACCAACATATGGGTAAGATTTTATGTCACTTTTATCTTACACTCAGTGGAAATTTCCTCCACTACTCGCTTCACTTTTCGTTAGTTCTTCATCGAAATTCCATCGGATTTTGAACAGAATACCTTGAAGAGATGATAATATAGTTTATGTAAAACCCAACCGAAATTTTGTTCAGCTCAATCACTTGAGTCTCATTCTTCCGGTTATGTCATTTTTAGTGTATACCAGTTTAGTAAACCATGTAAATTAGATTGGTTTATATATATGAGTAACCCGGATCACTTCACTCTATATAAAAGGATCCGATCAAATGAGAGTTGTTATTCTTCATGAATCGGACCATCTTACATAAAGTGAAGTGATCCGGTTTACTCATGTAAAACAATCTAATTTACATGGTTTATCAAACTGGTATACACTAAAAGTCATTTGATCAACCTTTTCAATCATGAATACTCTTCCGATAGTTCTCGTGATATTACCTCTGATCTTGATTCTTCAAATTCCAGTTAAGTCATCCGAGGGATCATGCAAAAGATTGTAGGACTCTATATAATCATCACGTTTGGACATAAACATTTTACCATCAAAAAGGAGGTATCAAGGTCGTTGAATTTATTTTTGCAATTATATATGATAAATAAATCTGATTATACTTGGTTTACTTTAAGCACCTCAGAAATATTAGACGTATCGAACTGAAATAAGATCTCATTAACAGAGTCAATAGTGACTCGGCCGTAGTAAGCACATTTAAACAAATAAATTTCCAAACACTTTTAACGGTTTAGAAAGAGAAATTAAACAATAATTTGAATATTTACATAAAAAATTTTTTAATGAAATGAATGAAAACTAATCTTGGTGGTTTTTTTTATTCTTATTATTAATTTTGGTGGTTTAGTGGTCGAAGAATGGTAATATTGGTCGAGATTTGAGATGAAGATCATATTCAAGCGCTTAAAACATAAAAGAAAACCCAATTAATTTCAGTTAAAAAAAAACACGCATGTTTAGTCTAGCATTCAATCCAAGTGGACTTTCTATCAAGAATTATTTTATTATAAAAATGAAATATGCAAAATCTTTTGAGGTAGATTGGCAGTGCGATTGAAACAATACATGCATACACTTAATTTCGCAAATAAAGCAATATAAGGTGATTGAGAATTATATTTCTAATAGACTACTTTATGGCAATCTGATTAAATTTTATGGCTTCTATATTCTTTTCGCCAAACCTTAGGCTATTTTCAAAGTAGTGAGGCTTTTAATACGTTTTTATAAACAACAAGGGTGGTGCCCATCCTTGGTCGTACCGAGGTTAAGTTGGATCTGACACGTATGAACGTGTTAACTAAGGAAACCAGAGAGTATTAGTTTTAGTATTTCAATGGTCTCTGCTGTAAACCGGAGGGTGAGATTTAGAAGAGACAAAACTGTTCTTGTGCATGTGCACTATGCTGCCTCCTTGCTTGTCCCCTTCTTCTCCTCCATAATATTCTTTCTTTACTTTAGTTTAATCCTAATTAATGGTAAATTATATTTAGTAGATCAGAATTCAGTGTTACACTCATTATATAATATGTTATATCTGTTGGATTAAGTTTGAAGATAAATTGATCCACAAGTAAAATTAATTCTAACCGAGTATGTATTTAGGAGATTAGGATAAGAATATGATTTATATTTAAGAGTTATCTAAATATATATTATGAGTTATCTCATAAGTTTTTCTAGTTCTATTAGAAACATGTTAGCAAAGGTGTGCAAAACCACTCTAAATACAATTGTAATACAATTGTTGGGTTGTGACAATTGTATGAGAGATTAAAAGTTTGAGAGTTTTAGTTTTGAGTTAGTTTCTATCATTAATAAAGAGTAACTATTTAAATCTTAAACTTCTTAAATTCAACAATTGGTATAAGAACTTGAGTTGTTAGAGGAGCTACTAATTCGACAATATGGGAGATATAATTGTTCCACCGATGGCAAAACCTAAAGAAGGAGGACCTTCATCAATTCAGTGCCCTATGCTAAATTCTACAAATTACACGGTTTGGGCCATGAGACGACTAAAAGGCATGTGAGACTAGGGCATGTTGGCCTTGAAACTTTGAAATCTATGATTCAAAAGGAGTTGGTCATAAGAATTCCTCGAGTTAGTATAGAACCAGAGATTTGTGGATCTTGTTTGCTTGGAAAACAAGTAAGAAAAGTGTTTCCTCAAGCAACTTCGTATAGAGCATCCGAAGTACTGGAGCTCGTACACGAAGAATTGTGTGGGCCTATCACACCGTGTACGATCGCTCGGAACATATATATGTTTGTTCTCATCAATGAATATTCTAGGTACATGTGGTCAATGATATTAAAAGAAAAAGTGAAGCCTTCACAAGATTCAAAATTTTTAAAATGCTAGTTGAGCAAGAGTCAAGAGTCAACATTAAAACTTTCAGAACAGATAGAGGAAGAGAATTTGTATTACAAGACTTTCAAAATTTCTGTGAAAAATATGGGATTCAAAGACATATCACGACTCCTTATACGCTTCAACAAAACGGAGTCATTGAGAGACGTAATCGGACTCTTATGGAAATGACGAGGAGTATCTTGAAACACATGAATGTACCTAACTATCTCTGGGGGGAAGCATCAATAAATGCCACTTATCTCATCAACAGGATAGCTACGAGAGTATTGAGAGAGAAAACACCGTAAGAAGTGTTCAAAGGCAAGAAACCGAATGTTGAACATTTACGTAGTTTTGGGTACATCGGTTATGCGAAGTCAGAAACGCCACACCTAAAGAAACTTGATGATATATCTAGAATGTTTGTTCATCTTGGAACCAAACCCGGATCAAAAGCCTATCGACTTTACGATCCAACCACTCAGAAAATCATAGTGAGTAGAGATGTGATTTTTGATGAAACGAAAAGATGGAAGTGGAGTAATTTGGAACAAGCATCGGTTGAACAACCAGGGAAGTTTGAACTTAGCCTTAAAGGTTTTGGCAACGAAGAAAGTGAAGACATGGAACCCGAAGATGAGAGTGATTCATCTCAGCCCACGGGAGAAACATAGCAAAGCAGAGGAGAAGTTGGAAAAAACCAAGATTTAGAAGAAGGTTTAGACCAAGGACGATTCATACTAAGAAGGTCGAGTAGAAAAACCGCAAAACTGGTTTATTTTGATGACTACATTATAATTTCCGAAGAAGAAGGAGAAAGAATTCTTTTGATGCTAAACGATGAGCCGAATGACTTCTTTGAAGCCAAGGAATGGATCCATGCATGTGAAATGAAATTGAATCTATTACAAAGAATAACACGTGGAACTTGGTTGATCTACCTATTGAAGCTAAACCTATTGGTTTAAAATGAGTTTTTAAACTAAAGAAAAGTTCTGACGGAAGCATACACAAACACAAAGCTAGCAAAGGTTTACGTGCAAACACAAGGGATCGATTTCGATGAAGTATTTTCTCCTGTGGCACGCATCGAAACAATATGATTTCTAGTGAATTAAGGCTTCACATGGTTGGAAAATACATCACCTTGACATAAAAACAACATTTCTTCACGGAGAGTTAAAAAAATTTGTGTATGTCCCTCAACCGGATGGCTTCATAGTTACGGGAGAAGAAGATAAATTTTATAAGCTCAAAAAAACTTTGTACGGGTTAAGGCAGGCACCGAGAGCTTGGAATAATAAGCTCAACCAGATCTCAAAGATCTACGGTTTAATAAGTGCTCAAAGGAGCTTTCGGTGTATCGGAAAGTAGAGAATAAAAATCACTTACTTGTGGCGGTTTATGTTGATGATTTATTCGTAACCAGGACGAATATGAGTGTTATCAACAAATTTAAGATGGAGATGTCAACAAATTTCAATATGAGTGATCTCGGAAAATTAACCTATTATCTTGGGATTGAAGTAAAACAAGATGGTGATGGGATTACTCTCAAACAAGAACAATATGCAATCAAGATATTAGTTGAAGCAGGAATGAAGGATTACAACCTTGTACACACGCCCATGGAGTCAGGGACTAAGTTATCCAAGGCGATAGAAGAACAAGAAATTGATACAACGAATTATAAGAAAAATGTTGGTTATTTGTGTTATCTACTTCACACTAGACCGGATCTTGCATATGGTGTTGGTGTTGTGAGTCGATACATGCAAGATCTGAAGGAATCACATGGAGTAGCAATGAAGCAAATCTTGAGATATCTAAAGGGTACACTTTCTTATGGTTTAGCGTTTAAATGAACTAACGTGATTACTTTGGTAGGTTATAGTGATAGTAGCCATAATGTTGATCCGGATGATGGAAGAAGTACTACCGGTCATATTTTCTATCTTGGAGAAAGTCCAATTACTTGGTGTTCGCATAAGCAAGAAACCTTAGCTCTCTCTTCGTGTGAGGCCGAGTTTATGGCAGCTACGGAGGCGGAAAGACAAGCGATTTGGCTTCAAGATTTACTTAGTGAGATTACCGGGTTGCCTTGTGAAAGGGTCATTATTCGTATTGATAACAAGTCGGCAATAGCACTTACCAAGAATCCGGTGTTTCACGTAAGGAGTAAGCATATCCATACAAGGTATCATTTTATACGAGAATGTGTCGAGAACAATCAAGTGGAAGTCGAACATGTCCCCGAAAATGAGCAAAAGGCCGACATTTTGACAAAAGCGTTGAGAAGAATCAAATTTAAAGAGATGAGGGAACTAATGGGAGTTCAAGATTTATCAAAGGTGGACTTCAAGTTTAAGAGAAAGAATGTTGGATTAAGCTTGAAGATAGCTTGATCCACAAGTAAAACTAATCCTAACCGAATATGGATTTAGGAGTTATTTAAATATATATTAGGAGTTATCTAATAAGTTTTTCTATTTTTATTAGGAATAAGTTAGCAAAAGTGTTGCAAAACCAATATAAATACAATTGTTGGATTGTAACAATTGTACAAAAGCTTAAGATTTTGAGAGCTTTATTTTGAGTTAGTTTCTAAAATTAATAAAAAGAGTAATTCTTTAAATTTTAAACTTTTAAAACTCAATGGCCTTTGTTCTGGATCGAACCTCTGGTAGTCTCTTTTCAAATGACCACGAGTGCCGATGAAAGCTCACTATTATAATTCATTTTCGTTGGATCTTTCGTTGAAAGAAGTTATGAAAAAGGAAGTTCTGAAGAAAGAAAAAAATCTTTCGTTAAAAGCTAAAACTATTTACAACATTTTAAAGTGATGCATGTGTTAGTCACACACGATGATCAAATTCTTGCATGTAAAACATTTAGTCGAGACATAATCAACTCTAAAGAAATTAGTAATTACATCATCAGATAATATTTGGAGTTACATTTATATCATTAAAGAAAGATATTATGTTGTTTGTAAACAAATAATATACTTTTAATAAATTTATACTATCTTTTGATAAAAGGTACAAATTGTAGATAAATTTTTTTGATATATTCTCTATGTTTCATAAAAATATACAGTTTTAAGATTTTATTTTTGTTTCGTAAACATTATCGTTTTTAATTTTGAATGCAAATTTTAAAACTAATTCTCAGTTTCATCTCTACTATTTGAGCTTATGAATTAGATAACTTATTTAATATATTAGTAAAAGTATAATATAGATTTATACATCTTTATTAATTTGTGTAAAAAATGGTAGAACAATACTCTTTGTCTTTGTGAAAGAGAAAGAATATGAAATATTAATATTAGATCTGTTCGTGCATAATTTTGGAATTAGTCATTATGAAGATGGTCACTGGAATCATTAGGTCGAAAGAACTATTAAGATTCTAAGGAGCACCACGGGATGTTCCCTGAATACTGCCTGACACTTAAATTAGAGACGGCCAGGAAAAGATTATGAAAATGTAGAAGGCGCATCAAAGGTTATGTAGGTGCAAAAGTGTGTAGATTGTTTATACTCTCTATAAAGTAATGCTCTTCCAGAAAAAAAAAGTGGATTTTGATAAGATTTAAACCTTTTGATCCTAACAAACAATTTTCAAACACTTTATCTATAAGATGAGATTCATGTGCGGGTTTATAGACGTGCAGGTCTAATAACCAACATCTGTTGAACTTATTTATTTTTAGTTTGTCTAATAGTACTATATATGACTAACCTTGGTCAACAAGTTGTCAATATTGTCATTAAATTTATGGTTAATACCATGATTAATACATATTGAGTAACTTTTATTTTTGGTGTAAAGACACAAATTAATGATGATTAATTTTGTGTATTATTATCTATGATTTTTATGCTATAAAAGAAAGACTTTTTACACACATAAAAAGATGATTGATAGAGGAATCTCATTCTCTTCCACCCATGGTAGAAATCTTTTTTAGTTTTTTCTTGTTTTTTCTTTGAGAGTACGACACAAAACAAAGTTGGGCTTCGAGTTTGGGTGATGCAAATTGAAGATATTGCAGTTGTATCCTGTGATTCTGAAATGTCATGTAAAACGTCTCACTACGGGGTAATATTGCAGTTCGTCTCGACTCTGCAAATGTTTTCCTAATTTTTTTATCGGTAATATTTCTTTAATATTATTTCTCGACTCTGAAAATTTTTCGTTTTTGCTTTGATGCACTAACGGAAAAAACTGATTTCTTGTGAGTCTTGATAAAAAAACAGGAGTTGTTCAAGCGTTATGGACTTTACCGAAGTCTAACAATTTTTGTGCAGATCTGTAATGGTGGAAACTAACCATGTTTGGCTTAATTTATTTATTCAAACTGTGTCTTTCAATTTCAGCCGTTTAATGCATTTAAATTCTGAAATTTATTTTCTGTACATCATTTTTTCGATTTACATACTTCATAGTGAATTAAATCGGCAAAAGTTGAAACTTGACAAGAAAAATAAAAACTGAATTCTCTAGTAGATGACCAAGTTGAATTATAAATTTGTTTGTCAATTAAAAATTAAGACAAAAGAAAGTACCTTTATTGGATCATCGGCTAAATGATTCCAAATTCTTTTGTTTAATTTGAGTAGTTAATCTAATAATTCTTATGAATTTATTCAGATTAAAATGCTCATATATGAGTTTACTTTGGTTAATTTTTACCAACTTGAAATTCAAATACTATAAAAGATAAATACACAAAAAATGCTTGTTTAGTCTATCGGATGTGAATCGATTTTGTGTTATTTTTGAAATATTATTGTGGTGGATTCATATGAATTAAATCCAATAAGTGCATAATAGATCATGTGATTTGATGTCTCATCTTGGTAGAGGTCTGCCACATGTTTTTCTATATGAGATATGCATTGGAATTATGATGTTTATCATAATGTCCAAATATCAATATTGTAATATTATATGATCAAATAGTGTATAGCTCATAACTTTCCAATATGTTATTGGAATTGAGCGATCTTGGTGTATGTGCGTAGATATCAAAATTATCGAGTCTGTAATGAAACAGCCAAAAATGAACGAGTTCTTTTGGAAACTAGATTTCCATTAGTTTCAAACGTTTTCGCGAATGCTTTGCAAGCAAGTTTGCAAAATGATTTAAATGGTGTAAAACACAAAAATAATGTTTTTGCTAATGCTATGTAAGCAAGTTTACAAAACGCATTTGTGTTTGAGTAGAGTGATTTCCACAAACGCTTTATAAGAAAATCTGTGAAACGCTGTAAACGCTAATAATAGAGATTGTATTTTATAAGGTCTTATAAAATGAATTTATGAAGACTTATAAAAGAAAATTATAAGGTCTTATAAATGGATTATGCAATTTATTAATTATTAGGTTTGATACTTGTTGATTATTTCAACAAAATTTCAGAAATAATTAATATATTTTGTGATTTATTTTGAATAAATTACTATGCTTAAGTGCATATTCCAACAAAAATAATGAATTTAATTTGACAAATTCTTTTACATTGAAGTTATATACAATTTAGTATACAAATTTGGGTTTACATGTTGTAACTCTAATTGTGAAGTATGACTAAATTTGTTATAAATGAAACGGAGGTTTCTAATATTTGCAACGAGTGTGGTGAGCCGACATCCTGATTTGCGAAGGTCTGCCACTTGTGACTCAGTATGAAAAAATGGACTTATGACCTTGTAAAAAGATCATGACTCGTAAAAAAATCATTACTTGCATGAAGATCATGTATAAGTTGAATCACAAAGATGACGAATGTGGTAACAAGTTTGACTCAAGTAGAAACAATGATAAGTCTTAGAGCAAATAAACTGAAATATACATGTATAATGTATTTTCTATATTGGTAATATGATTTTGGTGAAACCAATTATACTTGTTTTAAGTGATAAAGGATTATAGTATTTTAATACAAATTCTCTAGTCACTTGAATCTCATAAAGTTATAAAAAGAAAATTGAAAACTTTATTGAGACTTTGCATGATTTGTTGTGGAAAATCTAAGTAATCTCAGGTAATGTAGAGGAAAGGTTGCTTACCACAAATAAATTCTCCACAAAATACCACATAAAATTGTTGATAATATGTCAATGAACTATAAAAATTTAGTACTCTCTTGTGTAAATACTAAATACTTAAAGTGTGGGGATAGCTAGCGAATATCACAGTACCACATCATACAAATATCAATCAAAATCTTTCAAACAACTTATAAAGACAAGATCCAAAATGGAATCTGAGTAAATAGGTTGAAGAAGAGTTAAACTAAGTTGAGTGGCTTTCATAAAGGCTCGAAAGATATTTGATGGGAAAAATTTATGCCAACGTTGTAGGTATGTTCTGATATTCAATTGACTATACTATAATTGCTAAGTTTTTCGGTAAAACATGTCTTCTAAGAAGATGACATAAAACCATAAAACAATTGATCTCAAATAATATAATCTCAATAAATTATACTAGTTTGGTTGACAACCTAGGATTCTTTTATTAAAGGTTGGTCACAAGATCAAGTTGTGAAATCATCAAGAGGAATGGATTTACAGCCTATGAATTAATGATGAATTTTGATGGAAACCCAACCTCAATGACTGGAGATCCCAAGAATGAGGTTCAAAGGGATAACTAAATTGAACTGATTCTGCTGAAAACACTGTGAGACTAGTGTCTCTACCTGATTCCTAAGATGATTAGACAGTGCTATTTTTATGAGGTTAAGCGTTGAGCTTTTAATGATTTTATACTTTCATTCTCATGAAGTACAACATAATGCTTTCAACAAAACGGATATGTATATGGGAAATCGCCTATGTGAGTGTGAAATGGGACCGTTTCTAGGAGAATGAACGATAAAGGTTATATTCTCCAAGTTCAGTCATGAAACCAGACATGTTCAAGGCCAAAATGAACACAATATAGAACCTAGTTTTGTGAGAAAATGAAACTGTGTGATAATTTTTGTCTAGGTTTACATAAGAGTCCGGGTGGTTCAAGACATCAAGTCACCTCATTGTCGAGTAAATCCGATAGTTATTCACTATGAAGGGTTCAAGGCTGTCAACGCTACCATCTCAAATGCAGTATTTTTTATTTGTACTCTCAAAAGTTGTTTTTGAGTCTTGTCGAGTCGTGTCTATCGAGTCAAGTTTATCCAGTCGTCAAATGTATAAATTCATTTCTTTTCATGTGGGGGATTGTTGGAACTCGTTGTTATATGGAGTTCGTTTGAATGAAAAATGAAAAAATGGAGATTGTGAATCAAGCTTAAAATGAGACTCGTGTGCGGGTTTATAGACGTGCAGGTCTAATAACCAACACTTGTTGAACTTATTTATTTTTAGTTTGTCTAATAGTCATTACACATGACTAACCTTGGTAAACAAGTTGTCAATATTGTGATTAATTATATGGTTAATACCATGATTAATACATATTGAGTAACCTCCAATTTTTGTGTAAAGACACAAATTAATGATGATTAATTTTGTGTATTATTATCTATAATTTCTTGTGCTATAAAAAAAGACTCTTTACATACATAAAAAGATGATAGAGGAATCTCATTCTCTTCCACCCATGGTAGAAATTTTTCTTAGTTTTTGTCTTGTTTTTTCTTTGAGAGTACAACACAAACAAAGTTCACCGGGCTTCAAGTTTGGGTGATGCAAATCGAAGATATTGCAGTTGTATTCTGGGATTCTGAAATGTCATGTTTTCTTAATTTTTTTATTGGTAATATTTATTTTATATTATTTCTTCACAATTATCAGTTTTCCCATATCGTAGAAGTTATGCTCTTACACCATTACATGACACCTAAGTATCCACACAAGTAGACTGATGGAATGATGTTTCTCATACTCTTTTTTTATGGGGTGTATTGAACTAAATATTTAGAAATGTTTGATTTATAATGAACCTTGAAATGGTTTTGATGAAATTTGGTGATAAGAAAATTTTTTATTAAAATTCTCTAAAATTTCACCTAAAACTATGAAATTTGGATCTTTGTATATTTTTCAACTAAAAAACTCTACTAAATCACTTTAAAATCACTTCAAAATCTACTATTTAAAATATTTTTAATAAGAATGGATTTGATTATACATTTTTAAAACACTAATTCAATAACACTTTATTTTATAAAAAATTTTAAAATTCATTTTTGAAAATTAATCCAATAACACTTCATTTAGTAAAACTTTTTTAAAATTCATTTTTAAATAATATAATATTTGTCATTGTAATACAAATCACTTCAGATCATTGATAAAATACATCCTTAATGTGTGCTCATCATGTCTTTTTGCTAGCTGAGTATCTACATGCGATATAACTAGCTGAGTATCTACATGCGATATAACTCGACTATCTCTCCACATGTGGTGATGCGGAAGGCAAACCTCTTTTCGGAAGGGACCACCTATAGATTGAGGAATCCGGTTTGATATTTTCCACCGGGTTCAAATTAAAGTCTTATATATAGAATGTAAATTGCATTAGAAGTTTCTCGAGTCATTTGTCATGATTTTTTGCTCTACAATTTTGATTTCTATTGCATATAACAAATCATTAGTTTATAATATGTATATAATCTAATGAATGCTACATCAGACATGTATATAGTTAAAACATTATTATCGTTATGCAATACAAAGCTTACATCTTTTTTTCTAATAATAATTTTCTAAAAGTCTTACCGGCATTAGGCATATACCTTATTGGCCCCATAACTACCTAAAGTTGAATGAATGTCAATATATATATATATATATATATATATATATATATATATAAGACGGAGCGAAGTCCACTAAAAGAAGCCGAACATCACATCATCATCATCTATCCATTATGTCTTCCTCTGGGACACAACCCTCTTCTTCATCTTCCTCTTCAGTTTGGCAACTTCAGTACATGAAGCTCCACTTCTTTACCAAGATTCGTTCCCTTTTAAAATCTAAAGCATCCTCCCGCAAACGTAACCTTCAACCCTCACCTGAGAAATCAAGAACCCAAGTAGATTCCAACATTGTGGCGGCGCCTCCGGAGACAGCAGTATTGAAGCCATCAGAAGATGAGAATGAGGAGGTAGTGTTTCAGAAAACTGTAAAGAAGCTTCATTTTGGAAGCTGGGAAGAGAAGGAGAAAGCTGCCACCGAGATTGAGATACTTGCTAGAGAAGACAAGAAGACTCGGAAGCTTATGGCTGAGCTTGGTGTTCTTCAGGTTCTTGTTTCTATGGTCGCTTCTGATGTCGCTGGCCATCAGAGAGCTGCCGTTAAGGCTCTTGTTCAGCTTTCTCATGGAACCTACACGTAAGTTCTACTACTATTAAATTACCAAAAAAAAAAAAAAATTCTTCTACTATTTATTTATCTCTTATTATTATTATTTAGCAATTTTATTAATTCAATCAAATCATTTGACTGATAAATCAACATTCATTTGTGTGATGCATGCAATCTTAGATCATATAATCTTTGTGTGTATCTTAAGTAATTATTGATTTGGTTGAAAAAAAGAAGGAAAACGTTAGCACATTTTCGTCTTCATTATTGTTTTTGTGTGGTTGGTAATTATCAAATTACTCTCTTGTCGCTATACACTCATTTAGATAAGACTTTTTTGTGCTTTGATATCTATCAACTTGCATTTTTAGCTTTATCTAGTGGTGAATTCAAATACTGGATCATGTGAATTTTCGAAGATATTCAAAGAGCTAGTGGTAACAACTTTAAACATAGGTGTGTGTATTTATACATATCCGATCCTCTGTCGTTTGGTTTTGTTGATCTTTGATTTAGAATATTCCAATTTGAGAAAATAAAAGATAAATCATAGTTTGAAATTTTGTATTGTATTTTTCGATTATATATAATATAAGTCCGTTATAACTCATCGGTTGACAAAAACATCCGATTGAGTGATTTTCTACCGAAAATAATTCTTTTGGCTAAAGGTGTTGTTCTACCTAATATTCTTCGTTCAATTTCTTTTTGTCAACCAGTATTCAATTTTGATTATAGTTTTGAATTTAAAACTACTGAAAAAGAAAGAAAAAAAACTAATGCGATAAATAATTTTAACCAAAATAGTGGATCCTACCATGGCGTCTTTTGGCTCTTGAAGTATGCACGACGTTCACCTCACGTGTCTCCTTTCTCTCTGATATAATAATTTGGTCAACGTTGAGTGTTTACATAAAGGCAACAATATCACCATATACCTCTAGATATTAATAATTAATTTAAAATACCATATCACTATAAGTCATGTATAACTCATCTGCAAATGACTTTTTTTGTTATTATGATTTGCAAATGATTTTTCGTGTTTAATGTTAGTATATCTGATTAGTGATTACATATAATATATATTACATAGATAACTTAGGGAAAGTACAAAGAACAAAGACATATAGTAAGCCATATAATAGTTTGGAAAGCTTCGGTGGCAATCTACTAATACAATTTATTCGTTCATGACTTACAAATTAATGTGAGTAAATAACGACTGTTAATTAAAAATACAATTAATTCCGAGTGCGTCGGAACTGGGAAGAATCGAGAGACAAATCACGTTAGCTGACAGCCATTAGATATCTCCAAATGGCCATTAATTTTTCTGACCAATTAGATCTTAGAAAAGTTGAAGATTATATTCCACTTAGCTCTTGCTAATCTACACATGTGCATAACTATAAAAATAATTAAAGTACGTATTATGTTTATAACTCTGTATTTATACATGATCTATAAGAAAAGACAGACATTATCAAAATCAAATTTGAAATGGTACAACGAAAAATGTCAAATGTACTTGAACTTGATCTTGATTAGAATGTTGTTATTAAGCTTTAGTAACCAATGCATGTGCTCCGTTTGTTCCATTAAAGTTTCTTTAACTTTTCAAAACTTTATATTTTATTTTTTTTCTTTCTTTTTGTTTTGCTTCTTAAATTACAAGGTCCAATAAAAATAACTTTTAGGGGGGGGGGAGCTTATTGGAGAAATGAATATTAATAAATTAAAATAATATAAATCTTTGTAAAGTTTGATTTTTATTTTTTCATTATGTTCCAGAGTATAACCCTAAACAAAAGAGAGTATAAGAAGATTTAGCGGGAGAGATTTGAAGATTTGTATGATATTTAATTATTTATTCGTTGAACAAAGGAACCAAAAGAAATCACAAAATAAAATCTGAGCTTCTTATTTGTCTCTTACTTCAGGAACAAGGCATTGATGGTGAACGCCGGAATATGCTCAAAGCTACCAAAAAATGTCGAAGTTCTCGACCAACCAACAAGACATGGCTTCGCGGAGCTGCTGCTTTCATTGTCGTCTCTAACAAGCACACAATTACCAGTAGCTTCATCACAGATTTTACCGTTCTTGATGGACACAATGAACTCAGAATCGACAGACATTAAAAGCAAAGAGATATGCTTAGCCACAATAAACAATCTATGCCTCGTGTTGGAAAACGCAGGACCGTTGGTCTTGAATGGGGCAGTCAAGACACTCCTGAACCTAATGTTGGCAAAAGACTTGTCCGACAAGGCACTAGGGAGTCTAGGGCAATTGGTGGTGACTCAAATGGGTAAAAAAGCAATGGAGGATTGTTTGATTGTGCCTGAAAGTTTGATTGAGATTCTTACATGGGAAGATAGACCAAAATGCCAAGAATACGCAGCGTATATCTTAATGGTATTAGCTCATCAAAGTTGGAGCCAGCGCGAAAAAATGGCTAAGGCAGGGATTGTACCGGTCCTTCTTGAAATGGCCTTACTTGGAAGCCCTCTGGTTCAGAAAAGGGCGGTGATACTTCTGCAGTGGTTTAAGGATGAGAGAAATGTACGGATGGGTCCTCATTCGGGTCCACAAACGAGTCGGGTGAGTTTCGGGATGGGATCTCCGATGAGCCCGAGCTCGGAGGAAGAAGGTAAGAGGATGATGAAGAATCTGGTGAAACAGAGTTTGTACAAGAATATGGAGATGATAACTAGACGAGGAAATCTAGATATAGAGAGTGAAGCTTGTAGGCTTAAGTCTTTGATCATTAGCACAAGCTCTAAAAGCTTGACTTATTGATCTTACTTCATTTCGCTCTTACTTTGCCGTATAAAATGATCAGTGAGTGTCTTGCTCTGAACAAAGAAATATTTCGGCATGGGAATAAAAAGAAAAAGAGAGAAGGGCAATTCAACAATATAAATCGCTTTAACAACAGCTCCAACTCGTTGCTCCATATTTTATTTTAAAAGAGAATATGATTTTTTTTCCTAATCTTATTCTATTTCCGACCTCAATATAGAGATATTCAATTTTTAGTCTATATTAGGTTTTAATCTGCGATATGCACATATATTTATAATAATTTAACTATTTTTCTATAGTTATTTATTTTAGAAAAAAATAAATATTAAATATTGCCAGTTTTATTTAAATTTTTAATAAAATATATATGAAAAATTAATATTATCATCCAAATGTAATCATATTAAATAATCCAACACAATTAAGAAACTTTTGGTCTTCAACATCAAATAATACTTTACCTACTAATAATCGATAAAAATCATTTTCACAAAATATTAAGTGAACTTTATTGTCTTACAAAATTATAAAAAATGTATAGTAGTCAATTACAAAAATGAAAATAGGTGATCATTAGCCATTTGGTTACTCTATTAGAACTTAAGAGTATGACAAACATAAAAACTATTCTTTTTTGCAAAAAGAAATAGATATATAAACTGAAGGACATCAACCATAAAAATTAATTATGATTAGATTTTTATTTTTCTTTTATTAGTTACATTGATAAATTATCACTTAATTAATCAAACAATATCCCATATTTTTAACGAGTCTTCTCAATGAAAATCGTTAAAAGATCCAATAATATCAGCGTTTTTGAGAATATTTTCTTGTTCTTGATACGTATTTGCTAAAAAATTGTCAAGTCTAATTGAAGTTTTCTAATTAAAAAATGGATATGCACTCACATTAGAATTTAGAGTTCTTCAATATATTAACTAATTATGTAGTTTCTATGAAATTAATTTTCCATGAAAAAGTAAAATTTCAAGTATCAGTTTAACTGGTTTGGATTGAAACTCCACAAGTCCAAAGTAATTAAATTGGGTTTTTCTATTCTTCTTTAATTTTTAGGTCGATATAATGAATACATTTGAATGGTTTCCAAAATTATTTAAGAACTTTTATAATTTAAAAAGTTGATGATGATTATTAGTGGTTCATATACACTTTCACGGTCTTAACACAAAATCTCTCTTACACGTGATCCGATGATGTCTTATATCACCTATTCTTTGTTTCTCTTCCGAGCTTTGAATGAGCTTTCTAAACCATTTTTTGTTAGTAATCTATTAAGTTTGTAATTCAAATACTAAAAGTATCTATGACTAAGTACATTGTTTCTTTAGTTAAGTTTATACTGCAAGATATGTTACTTAGAAAACTCAAACTCCATCTTAGGTCTTCAAGCTATAGGAGATCCCCTCCTAGGTCTTACCACCCCTATCGAGCACTACATAAGACTTCAGAGACGACCTAACTCCCATAGAAAGATCTTTCAGAAGCCAAACATTACCTTCCTTCCAATGGCGTGAGAAGACACCCTCAAAAGGAAGTGCTCAACTGGAAACCTCAGACTCTTCTCGAACCAAAAGGTCTCCCCTTGAAAGAAATTTGGATATAAATGGCTTCCTTCCTTTGCCAAGACAA
This sequence comes from Cardamine chenopodiifolia, assembly GCA_963922655.1. Classification (NCBI taxonomy): domain Eukaryota; kingdom Viridiplantae; phylum Streptophyta; class Magnoliopsida; order Brassicales; family Brassicaceae; genus Cardamine; species Cardamine chenopodiifolia. The sequence goes on along the minus strand of OZ000486.1, from coordinate 5,761,422 downwards.
ACTGATGCAGAGAGATCTTTGGCACCAAGTAAACCTACTCAACCAGTAACCATAACAAATACATAGGAACTAATGGGAGAATTATGAGAGGTTAAAGTGCAGTATACAAACTGTGCAGACCCTAGCAAAAGTGTCGCAAGAAGACTCATAGTTATGAAAGGAGAATCCAAATGCTTAATGTCCAGAGACTACAGTAAACATCATAGCTGCGGCAACAAACATTAACCATGTCATAAATTATCAAGAGGAAAATATGCAACCAGACAGACCAAACCTCTCACCTGAGCTGCCACCAAACTTAGGCCTCTCCAAGCTCCAATATCAGAAGTCCCTACACCAAGAAAGAAAAGAGGTCAACCTCCCCTAAATAAACCACACAATAAGAGTCCTCTGAGACTATTTGGAGCTAAATAACAAAAGAAAATTTATGTAAAAGAAAGGAAACTTGTAGAATCTGAGCACATACACTGACAGAAACTTGGCATCAACTAGTAGAGAAGCTTCAAGAGTTACATTAATCCTAGCCATCACAAGAGGTCAGGTGGATTTTTACAATCCATTAAGTCCTCTTCCTTAAAAATTGTGAGCTGGAACTGTAACGTGTTGAGGAATCCTATTACAATTAGTCGATTAAGGGAAATAAGAAAAAAAGATATTCAAGATGTCTTCTTCCCATGGAGACAAAAAATCCAGATGATTTTGTCCTCTAAACTATTCAATCAGTGGACTATGCATCCTATAAGATAGTCCCACCTCACTCTCAAGGAGCATGTGGTCTTGCCCTATTCTGGAAACAAGGTCTAGAAGTGGAGGTACTCTCATCATGCCAAAACTACATCGATACTAGAAAAAAGGTTGAAGGAAAACAGTTATATGCAACTTTTCTATATGGGGAACTAGACAGGGCAAAAAGACAACAAGTATGGAATCAAATAAAAGCCCAAGGAGAACACATAGATGCTTAATGGCATAAAAACACAAGATTTTTTCATGTAGCTACAAAAGGTAAAAATACAATAAATAATATCTTAACTATTGATGATGAACAAGATCAAGCAGTGTATTAGGAAGATCAAATCTGAAAGGTGTTAACATACTAATTCTCCAAACTTTTCACAACAGAGGATTGAGAAAGACTCACCACAGTCATAGAGGCTCTACAACCGAGAATAACTGCTAAACAAAATGCCTCCTTGACAACTATCCCCAATCCATAGGAAACAAGAAAAGCATGCTTCTCCATTCACGCTAATAAGACACCAGCCCTTGATGGATTTTTGGCTAGCTTCTTCTAATCAAAGTGGCCCTCGATTGGGAAAGAAATCATTCAGGAAGTGCAAATTTTCTTTATAACTGGTTCTTTACCTACCAGGATAAAACATACACATATTAGACTTATTCAAAAGATCCCAGCCCTAAGAAGGTATCCGATTACAAACCTATAGCTCTGTGCTCTGTTTACTACAAGATTATATCTAAGATCTTATCAAAGAGAATGCAACCAGTCTTGAATTCTATAGTATCAGAGAATCAGTCAGCTTTTGTTCCCAACCGAGCGATATCTGATAATTTCCTAATCACAAATGAAACACTACACTACTTGAAGACATCTGGAGCAAAAAAGGTGTTTTATGGCAGTCAAGACTGATATGACAAAAGTCTAGGACATACTAGAGTGGGATTTCATTGAAATGATTCTAGCAGACTTGGTTTTCATGGAAATTGGTCAAATGGATGATCCACTGTGTAAAGATAGTATCTTACTTTTTCCTTTTGAATGGATCATCCCAAGGATTGGTGCAACCTTCAAGAGGAATCCGACAAGGGGATTCTTTGTTTCCATATATTTTTTTTCTCTGCAGTGAAGTGCTCTCAGGCCTGCGTAACAAAGCACAAATAAAGGATAAGCTACAAAGAATAAGAGTTTCAAAGGGCAGTCCAGATTCACAAAGATTCTTTTTACATTGTTTTCTTCATATCAGATTCACAAAGATGCTAAACTCTGCAAGAAATCCTCACAAGATATGAGGTAGCCTCGAGACAAAAAGTTAATAAGTTAAAGTCAGAAATCACCTTCTCATTAAAAACTCAGACTAAAACAAAGGACAAAGTGAAGCCAATTCTTGGTATACAAAAAAAGGTGGACAAGGAAACTACCTCAAATTGCCATAACTATTTGTCCGTAAGAAGAAAGATTTTTTCAGCCTCATAGTGGATATGATCAAGCAGAGAGCCTCGAGAAGGTCTTCAAGGTTTCTTTCTTCGGCTGGAAAGGTTACCATGGTGAAGTCTGTCCTGGTAGCAATACCAACCTATACTATGACATGCTTCAAGATCCCCTACTACCTAAGTAAGCGAATTCAATCTGCTTTGACTAGATTCTAGTGGGATAAAAACTCCCAAAAGAAATGAGTTAGGTTTCATGAAAACCATTGGTTAGATCAAAGAGAGATGGGGGACTCAATTTCAGAGTTATACAGAAGTTTAATGATGTCTTACTTGCTAAGATAAGCCGGAGAATACTATCAAAACCATCTTGCCTCATATCTAGAATTTTCTTGGGCAGAAAAAGCCTTTTTTAGAGTGTGAGAGCTCCAACTCAGCATCCCAGAGACTCTTACCAGAATGTGAGAAGGAAATTCTGGAGAAGAAACCAAGTAAGAGAGGAGCCGAAGATGTTTTGGCATGACTTCCATCAAAATCAGGCTAATACTCAGCCAAATCAAGATATTTTGAAGATCTCAAGCGGGAACTTGAAACATCAGTGCAAAACAGTTTAAACAGAGATTTGAACTGGGCTACAAACATCTAGTGTATCAAGAGCTCTCCTAAAACGAAAAACCTCCTATGGAAGGCGATGCAAAATGCATTATAGAATCTTAAAGCTAGACACATCAACACTACAAGACGATGCATCCATTGTGGAGAGGAGGAATCAATTACGCACCTATTCTTTAACTGCACATTTGCCTAACAGATCTGGAACTAATTGCCATGTAAGGAGAATATCAGACAAGACCTGATTGTAAGCTTTAGAGATGGGATGAAAGAAGAAAAAAATCTAATCACTTTCCCCCAACAAGAATAAGTGAGGGGCCCCTGTTTCCATGGGGCGGTCTGATCTGCAAGAAATAAAAGAGGATTCGACAATCCGCAAAATCATCCTCTTGAAACGATGAACCAAGCTCTGATTGCGGCCTTGGAGTCGCAAGAAGCTCAAGAGAAACCAGATCAAAATCACCAGAGACCAACTCACAACCCTCGATGCCAGATCGATCAAAGATCCACCACATGAAACACATATGCAGCGGGGAGAGAATCATCAGATCAAGCGGGTTTCGGTTGGGTCTTCTCTTCCAAGGGTGAGATCTTTCACCAGGGATCCACTGCAACCAAAAATGTCTGGTCACCATTGATGGCGGAAGCCGCAGCCGTACTTCTAGCTATTCAGAAAGAGAAGGAGATCGGAATCACCAATCTTAACATAGCTTCAGATTCGCAAAAGCTTATCAAAGCTCTCAGTCGGGAGATACAACTGATGGAAATTCATGGGATTCAACATGATACCCTTGATCTATATGTCTACTTTCAATCCTATAGCTTTCAATTTTATCTCTAGAGACTCGAACAGAGAAGTCGATGCGTTTGCAAAGCTTTCTTTGAGATCTTGTATAATCGAACCAGTTTAATCTACTTAATGAAGTAGTTTGTCAAAAAACAAATCAAACTCCATAAAAGTGTATTTATAATTAAGAATATTATATTAAAGTTAAGAAAATTTTATAATATAAAATTAAGTTAAATCTTTTATGACAAATTTTCTTTATCTCCAAGACTATTTCCTATAACGGCAATATCTTAAAAGATTTTCATTTATAGAATGTTAAAAAATGCTCTATTTTCTCTCTGGTCAATTGCGAAGGCGACAAAAAATGCCATCTTTTCCTTGCAGAGTTGATTTCTCTGATGGTTTCTTCCCATGATTTTTGGGCTCTTATCGTCGGTTTTTTGTCCATTGGGAGTTATCTCTGACGGTTATGTTTTTCAAGTTCAACTTTCCAAACCGCCATGGATTACCACCACCACCTCTATAAATAATGACTTTGTTCTTCTATTTTTCTAACTTTCACCAATCATTCAAATATTGGTGATAACATTCGAATATTTATGCAAGATATCACACTAAGGGTCAATGATGCTCTGATTGTTTTGCTAAAATGGGTATGTGTTCAAGCAGCGCGAACAAATAGGTTCTCTATCATTAGTGCTTTAGTGAATCCAATGAAGCAGAATATAAGGGTTTTGATCGGACAATTGCCTCGTATATTGGGAATGGAATATAATGTTATTGGAAGACTTGTTGATGCTAGGAGGTTTCAATTTGTTTTCTAATAAGAAGAATCACTGAATCTGATCCTACGAAGAGGTCCTTGGTCTTTTAGCGAATGGATGCTTGTAACCCATGGAAATGTTTCGAATATTCCTGATGAAACAATGAAGATTATGGACTCAGATTCATGGTATACCCTCCCAATACCTTACCTTGGAGATAATTAATGTCATTGGGCGCTGTCTGGGACATATTATAGGCGTTGATTTTGATAAATATTCTACAAAGGTGGATTATGTTCGAGTAAGGCTGAAATAGAACATTGACAATCCGTAACGATTCCAATACAATTTTCAATCTGATCATGATGAGAGTGTTATCTTATCATTCCGATATGAAAGGCTTCATAACTTATGTGTTACTTGTGGTTTTGATTACTCACGATAAGGAGTGTCCTCCCCATTTTAATGTGGGTGGTGCTGATCAAGATCTTTCTGATGAACATGATGATGATGAAAATGAGAAGAGAGGTGATGATCCAAATATCACTGTACCAGATCAAGTCAAAACTGAAGAGACGAATATGATATGGTGCATGTTTGATCCATCTATGGTTGCTGGATCATCGACTATGTCAGAGATAAACAGTGAGAAATCACTCTCTCTGATTGTGGATAAGGATTTTACAGCGGAGACTTGGAGATACCTACATGCCAAAATGGCTAAAGATAAGTTTACAGATGAAGATTTTCTCAATTTGATACATGAATATTCAATCCAGGGAGTTGTTAGGGAATGTGTTAAACGTGCTAGGCATGACGAGAATATTTATTACCAAAAGGATAGTGATACGAAGATAAAATGATACTAAGGACGTACCTACACCAATGATAACCTAGTGAAGATTCATGGTGTCACTTCCAGGATCAATGTTCCACACGACATGGTTATGTATGAAATGTCCCAAGGACTCGAGTTTCTAATGCAGTAAACAAAGGAAGAATATGATGAGATGATTCGTAGGTTAAAGGGTACTTTCAAAGAGGAAGACTACGTGGAGGTTCTTGAAGAATATGATAGGAATGTAGGTGATAGTAATCAAGTGAAGTGAAGAAGATTGGAAATGGAGATGATGCTTCAAGACCCAATCCAAAGTAAGGTTGATCGGATGGTTATGTTTCTGATCAAACCAGAGAACCCGATGGAGGAATCCTAAGGTTTGTGTGATGTTGTTCAATGAATAGACGGAGGCATGGGGGGGCCCGGTACCCCCACCAGTCCATAAAGATCGTCTCCTGGAACTGTTAGGGCCTCTGTGCACCGCTGACGAAAGCAAAACTGAAAGGAATAATGTGACAAAGTTTTTCCAACATTTTATTTTAGTTGAAACAATGAACAGTTGTGATGTTGTTAGGGATGTGTGTGTGTCTTTAGGATTTGATCATATATGTACGGTTCTCCCATCTGGTAGAGGTGGCGGCTTGGATTTGTTTTAGGAAAAGATTTAATCATAAATAAGCTTTGCCAAGATGTAAGGATGATTGATGTTTATGTGGAATATAATGGTATAGACTTCTATTTGTCTTGTCTATATGGACATCCAGTTCCACAAAATCGACATGAATTATGAGAACGTTTGGAAAGAACAAGCATTACAAGACAAGGTCCATGGATTTTAGTAGGAGACTTTAATGAAATTTTATCAAATGATAAAAATGGAGCTCCAGTTTAAACAACTATAGCATATGCATATGCATATGGCAAATGAAAGAAACAATTTACGGTTCTGATCATCGGCCAGTTTAAACAAGTATAGCATATGCATATGACAAATGAAAGAAACAATTTCGTTTTGATAAGAGATTACTCAACATCCCAGATTTTAAAAACTATGTCAATTCGGGATGGAAATCCTCTGCTTTACGTCATAACTACACAATCATTGATCAAATACGAGAGTGCAGAAAATCAATAGCATCTTGTAGGCGTAAAAATAATCTTTATGCATCAAAACAGATTGATCAATTAAAGGTTGAACTAGATGTATCTATGTCTTCTTCGGGTCCAATAAGGTGTATCCCATGTTTGCGTAAGAACTAATTTTGGCATATCAAAATGAAGAAACTTATTGGAAGCTCAAAAGTCAAAACAATTGGTTGGCGGAAAGAGATCGTAACACAAAGTTTTTCCATGCGTGCACCAAAACCAAGTATTCAAAAAATAGGATTCATGCTATTCAAGATAACACCGGGAAAACTTTCCTAGGGGATAAAGAAATTAGAGAACATGCAAAAGCATAGTTCAAAAATATTTACAAAAGCAACAACAGTCTCATTTTAAACTCAATATTTGATAGTTTCAAACCTATAGTTACATATGAAATTAATACCATTATCACCAAAGAATTCTCTAATTCTAAAATATATAATGTTGTTTGTAATATTGGAGCAGATAGAGCCCCAGGTCCAGATAGATTTACGGCTAGATTTTATCAACAATGCTGGAACGTGGTTGGAAAAGATATGATTAAAAAAGTACACCACTTTTTCTCACATCAACTGTGAGACTAAGAGTTAACCATACTAATATATATATGATTCCAAAAATCGGCATACCAAAAATTCTTTCAGATTATCGCCCAGTTGGCCTTTGTAATGTTCTTATATAAAATTATTTCTGAACTCCTAGTTTCACATCTGAAAATAATTTAAGATAAAATTGTTTATGAAGCACAAACATCATTGATTCCAGGTCGTATGATTTCGGATAATATTATGGTTGCACATGAACTTATCAATTATTTAAAATCAAGGAAGCGAGTTTCTCAAACATATATGGCAATAAAAACTTATATGAATAAAGGATATGATCGAGTTGTATGAGGTTTTTTGGAGAAAACAATGAGAGCTTTTGGTTTCTCGGAAATATGGACTTGGTTGGATAATGATTACGGTTCGAACAGTTAATTACTCAGTTTTAATCAATGGTAATCCCCAAGGACACGTTACTCTCCAAAGAGGTTTACGATAAGGTGATTCTTTATCACTGTATTTATTTATTTTTTGTGCAGATGTAATGAGTCATCTTTTAGATGCTAATGCACATAAAGGAAACATTAAAGGAATCAAAATCGGAAATGGAGTACCACATATTACACTTCTTCTATTTGTTGATGATTCTCTGTTCTTTTGCCAAGCGAACTGTAAGAATTGTCGGGCTATCAAGGAAATATTTTGAGTTTATGAAATGTGTTCTGGTCAAATGATTAATCAAGAAAAATTACTAATTACATTTGGTTTTGTTGTAAATAATATTGCAATCCGTAGCTTTAGCTATGCCAGTCTACTTCATGTCTTGTTTTAAACTACTCTATCAAGTTATTTTGGAAATAGATAGTTTTTATGTTACAATTCTGGTGGGAAAAAAGTGAACGAAAGCACAAAATACATTGGGTTGCATGGAAAAACTACAACCGTCTAAGAATGAAAGTGGCTTAGGCTTCTGTAATTTGGAGCAATTTAATGATGCTTTTCTAGCCAAACAAGCGCAGAGACTCCTTAAACATCCAGATAGTCTTTTGCCAAAATATATAAATCTCGATATTATAGTGTTGACCATATTTTCGATGCAAGATCAAGATCATATCAGTCCTATGGCTGGTCATCAACTTTAACTGGAACAGATTTATTAAAAAAGGATGCCGTAATATCATTGGAAATGGAAGCTCAACAAAGTCTTCAAAGATTCATGGCTGCCTACGGAACCACCGAGAGCGGCGGTCTCTGACCATCAACAAAATATTTGTGTGTGTTTTGATCTGATTAAACACCATGGAAGCTACAAATCATGGAATGAAGAAGCTTTGGATGCTGCACTAACAAATGAAGTTAAATACTATGTTCGGAAATTTTACTTGGCTCAAAAGGAAGAGGATGACAAAATTGTGTGGAATTATACGTCACACATGCATTACCCTGTCAAAACAGAGTACATGTTAGCAAGACAAATGACTAATGTATAATACTAACCCACTGAGGTCCCACATGGAAATATTGAAATGAAAAATAAAGTGTGGAAGTTACCGATAATGGTTAAACTTAAATATTTCTTATGTCGTATTTTATCAAAGGCTATAGGAACAACAACCAAATTAAATACACGTGGAGTAAAAGTAGACAAACAATGCCAACGATGTTGTATGGATGATGAGACAATCAATCATCTATTATTTACTTATTCTATCTTTCAACTAACGTGGAAAATTTCGCAATTGCCGTTCATATACCAATTTATTTCGTCCAACAATATTGAAGAAAATATAAAAGTTTCCTTAACATTCAAAATGAAAAAAATCTTACCAAAGCTCAACGTTACTACCTTTCTGGTTTTATGCGGAGAATATGGAATTTAAGGAATGATTTGTTATTTAACAAAAAAAATAATTTCTCCAAAAAATGATGTAGATCTTACAAAGTTCGATGTAAATGGGTGGCTTACAAATAATAAAACATCTACACAAAATAAAATTCCAGCGGAACAATTTTTTGGGACCAGACCGACCAATTGTTGGTTAAAATGCAACTATGATGCTGTTTTTAGCCAAAAAGATAACCAAGCATACGGAGGATGAATAATACGAGATGGAGATGGTGTTTCTAAACACTGGAATCAATTAATTTTAGATAATTATTCAAACCCCACACAAAGTTTATTATTTATAATTAAGACCACCAACTTAGATAACTATTTTAATCTAATATTAACTTAATTATTTTTATTAAAAGAAAACATGACCAAAAAATTTTATGTACAAAATTATTTCATATTAATAACAATACCTTAGAATTAATAATTTTTCTAATTTTATCCGTTTTTCGGTTTAGTAAATGCTGAATGATATAGTTTTAGTAAGATGTGTGAGACATAAACGTTATTAATCTTTACTCAGTACTCAGGAGCTCTAAACTTTAATTTCAATAGTTTATAGATGATTATTTATAATTAAGACCATTAAATTGGAATTAAGAAATTTTCTACTGTAATATTAAGTTAAAAAATATTTAGAGACAATCAAACAATGACAATATTTATTATCTCCAGAATTCTTTTATATTAACAACAATATTTTATAACTAAGAAAATTTCCTAATATAACCATCGATTTATTTTACAAAGTTTGTAACTCATACTTCTGAAACATTTATAAGATTCATCACTCAAAAATGTATCTTTCATTGTAAGTTACACATGATTATTTATAACTGAAACCTCTACTTCTGAATTAAAATATTTTACTAATATAATATTACGTTAAGTTTTCATTACGTTAATTATAAGTTGTCTTTGTAACACTCATTAATTAATTAATTAGTAAAGTAAATATCTCTCTTCGACCGGTCAAATCACCCGATTACACCTCCCATCAATTTTATTTTAACTCTCTATAGTAACGTCTTTTGTCTTTTTATCAAGGAGCGTGGATGGGGACGAAAGTTGGATTTTGTGTTCGAAAGTTGGATGGGAGCGAGTTAAAAGTTTACCAAAGTTTTGTACCTGACAATCGTTGTTTTCTTCAGAGCCTCCATGTCCGAATCTTTTGGTTACATCTCTTAAACCCTAACCTTTATCTCTCCCACTATCCTTCTCTATCTCTCTGTCTTTTGAGCTCCATTTTGAAATATTTATCATTGCTTCTTCATTCCAGCACTGAGATCTCATCGGGATTTTATCTGAAAATGGTGCTTCTAAGACTGCTATTACTCTTCACGCTATCTCTATTCTTCTTAAGCTTGATCTTATGCCTTGGATTATCCTCTTATTACTCATGATGGAATGTCAAATTTGATTTCTCTCTATTTAAATCTGAAAACGAGAAAAGATTATTGCTTTAATTGGATTGGGAATCTTAGGTTGCTTGTACGAGGTATCACAGATTTGCACAATTGCACTCTAGATCTTTGTTATGTTTGGTCTCTCTGATGGCAAATACTGCTAATCTCCTTTGAGATTTGTAGCATCCATGATATACTCTACATTTTGTCTTCGACAAGCTCATGCAAAATTACGATATCTGTCTATGAGACTGAAACTTTCAGCCTGATAGACAAGAAATCCATCAAGGTTGATAATGTTGTGGACATCTGTTGGTCTCCTACACTGATTCCGTCTTTTCAACGTTGTCTGAATGTTGCAATGAATCTGTCCGGTGGCTTAACGTTTTCTTTATTCCTTAGTCGTCCTTCATCCCCTTTTTTTTAAACATTTTTGAGCTAGTTCATCACTTCTTTCAACGCTCTGGAAAGCAAATCAAATTAAGCTAATAACCTTTTTCATTTGCGTTGGACAAAAACAGATTGATCAATAAATATAGGGGATTTAAAATCTCATTTGGGTATTTGAGGTTTAGGATATTTTACTAGGTTAACTTATATTACTTACATGACTTAGTGGCATGACCATGGGGCTATACTTAGTTTAATAGCAAGCATAATAATAAGAATTTCTTTTTCTAAAAAAAAACCAAAAGAATTTTTTTTCTATTTTTGAATATTATGTTAAACTATATTCAAAGTGAAATTTTTTACAACATGCGCAACTGATTTTTAGATTTAGAAATCTAGTTTTTGAATATTAAAAAATGTTTGCCTCACTAAAACCTAAAATTGGAAAAATCGATTGTGACAAAACCATTTTTGCGAAAAAAAGTAGATGAAAAAACAGAAAAAAAAACGGAAGAAAAAAACTGAAAATGTTGATGAAATGAAAACCCCCTGTACTCCTTGAATACATGATATCTTGATCCAAACCATGTCTTCATTCTTATCTAGTATTTCGAGTCTCCGATGGTCTGAATGGTCGAGAGTCTATTTCAGACTTGCTTATCGATAAACTTGTTTAGAGAAGCGTGAGGAGTAGCTGGTTCGCCATGCTGTCTGCTGTTTCGTTCCCTCAAAATCTAATGTAAAGCTGCCTAAAAGCATATCACAGTAAGAATAGTTTTAGCTTACCTAGATGTTTGTCGACGAGGAGAACAATAATTGTGTCCCATTGAGTTGTGTGCTGATTTTGAAGAAGCTTACTAGTTAGACAATGCCAAATCCTCACTGAATAAGGGCAAAAGAAGAAGATGTGATTTCGTGTCTCCATTAGCTCCCCACATAGTGAACATGCTGTTGAAGCACCATTATTCTAGCTAGACATTCGATCACCCATTGATAGACGATTATTTATTGCAAGCCAAGCCATGAAATAATATTTTGGTGTATTATGAGTAAATCATATACTTTTAAACTACTCTTTTTTGGTTGTTCATCTCGAATCAACTTCCATGTTGCTTTAGTATTAAACATCGCTCTAAACTCTGTTTCATTGAATTATCACCAGACAACATCCGCCTCCTATGTTTGCCCTTTTTGCCAAGGTAAACTTATTGCAGCATCAATTCCATTTAAAATATCCACTCGATACTGCTGAGTTATATAAGTTAATAGAACAGCTTCCACTGTCGAGTTTCGAGGAATCCCCAAATCTCTGCTGCCTCGGAGACCCGTGATATCAATTAGTCTACCCAACGAAGACTAGTGGTCAAACCAAAAAACAGTAAAACCGCCATTGTTTACCTCAATTTTACTCAAAGAAGCTGCCAACTGTCTATACTTCAGCAATTTTTTCCAAGTTCATGAACCAAGAGAAGATGATTCTTTTACCAACCATAATGATCCCTTTTGAATTAAATACCTTCTTACATGATTAACCCAGCGAGAACAACGACCTGATTGTATTCTCCAAAGAAGTTTTAGACAACTCACCTTATTAGCTTCTGTAATCGATTTTAATCCCAAACATCCCTCAGTCTTCGGCTTACAAATATCATTCCAAGCAACTTTAGCCTTTTTCAAATTCAAATCCGAACCATACCATAAAAATGCAGTACAGATTTTATCTATTTCTTCTATGCATGCCTTTGGTAACCGAAATGCTAAAATCCAGAAAGTAGTAAGACTATGAATTGCAGATGCAATAAGTTGTAACCGACATGCAAAAGAGAGATACCTTGCAGTCCAACAGCTTATTCTCGATCTGATTTTTTCTAACAATGGTGTGTAATCACTAAGAGTCATACAGTTTGTAAAAAGTGGAAGACCTAAATACCTGACAAAAGCTATCCGCTATCAAAAGGAAATAGCTCAAGAATTTTGTCCTTGTTTTCTACTGTAACCCCAGCCATGAATAACATTGATTTTTTTAGACTAATCCTTAGACCTGAAGCTACTGAAAATTCTTTAAAAACTTGAAAAATTCCCATTATCGATTGTTTATTTCCATTCGAAAAACCAATAGATCGTCCGCAAAACATAAGTGAGTAAGAGCATTGGATGGTATCCAAATTATTTCTCCCTTGCCGTTGTATCCAAAAATCTTGATAGCACATTCATACAAATCACAAATAGATAATGGGATAGTGAACAACCTTGACGGAGACCTCGTGTGCTTTGAAAATATCCAGCCAGCTCACCATTTACCTGAACTCAAAACAAAGTCGTTGAGATGCATAAATTCAACCAATGTATGAACTTTTCAGGCATAGCCAAAGCTCTTAATGTAGACAAAAGAAACGGCCAATGAACTGAGTCAAAAACCTTTGATATGTCTATTTTAACCGCACATCTAGTTGAGACCATATCCTTGTGGTAAATTTTCACCAAATCCGACGCCAATAATACATTTTCCATCAAAAGATGATCCTTAATAAATGTCGATTGATTGGGAGTTATGAATTTAGGTAATAGCTGCTTCAATATATTTGCCAGAATTTTTGAGATTACCTTGTATAAGACGTTTCAACAAGAAATAGGTAAATAATCTTTCATCTCATGAGCTTCTTTCTTCTTCGGAATAAGAGCCAAGATCGTAAAATTCATACTTTTTGGAAGAAATCCCTTGACAAAGAAAGATTAAGTAGCTGCTACGAAGTCTCTTCTCACAATTCCACAAGTCTCCTTAAAAATTTCCAAAGTAAAATAATCCGGACCTGGAGATTTTTTTCGGGCATAGAAAAAATGACCTTTTTAATCTCGTCCTCTATAACATCTTTAATCAGCATCTCACTATCTTCTTTGTCGCATGAAAAACCCAACAAAACCCTAAGCTCCTCTACGTCCATGCCTTCACATTCTGGATCTAACCTAGTTAGAAACAAATGAAAATATTGCTCGGCTTCCACTTTAATCTCAGTCTGATTTAGAGCCAAAGTTCCATCAGTTCTCTTTATTGATTTAATTGAATTCTGAGTCTCTCTACTCTTAGCAGCATGATGAAAATACATGTTGCTACCATCTCCCACATTCAGCCAATGTAATTTTGATCTTTGTCTCAGGAATCTTTCCTCTAAAACCGAGAGATGGTTCCACTTATTGTAGACTCGCGTCTCTTATTCAATTAACACTTGTGTCGGCTGCAGCAAAGTTTTTGCTTGACAAGCACAAAGCACTTCATAAGCTCGCTTGGTTTTTTTTTTTTAGGTCACCAAGTCTTAGTTTACTCAACTTACGGATTTCCGGCTTCAGAGGCTTTAGCTTTTTTGAAAGACAAAATAGAGACGAAGTTGAAACTCTAATCTCATCCATAGCATCCCAGCAACTTTGTATCAATGGTAAGAATCCCGACAGATTAGTTAAAACGTTTATGAGTTTAAAAGGTTTTTATTGGCCAAAAAAGTGGTGCTTTAACCTGAATGCAAAAACGCAAGTGATCTGAGCATCCATCCGGTTCAAAACAACAATGAGATTGTGGAAAAGTCTGAAACCATGAATCATTTACCAACACCCGATCCAATTTTTTGTATATCAAACCTTCTTCTCTTTTATTACACCATGTATAATGAGAACCTTGTGTTTTCAATTCTAAGAGCGAACAAAATCTAATTACCTCTTGAAAAATCTCCCATACCCAAAGTAATCGCCGGTGATGTCGCATAACCTGATTGATCTTCGATATCCACTATCTCATTGAAATCTCCAACTATCATCCATGATTTATTTCTAAGCATTGAAGATTGCTAATGATTTCTTAAGTCCTCCCAGAGCTTCTTTCTTTCTTCTACAAAATTCAAAGCATAGACAAACGAACAAAAAATTCTTCCTCATCACCCTCCATAAGAACAAAACAAGTGATAAACTGACCGCTAATGAAACAAGGTGTTAATCTCTCACTCGAGGATTCCATACTATCCAAATCCTCCCTAATCAGTTTGAATCATAAATCGACAAGATTGATTAATTTTTGAATCCTCTCCACTCTATTCTCCTTAACTCGAGTTTCCAATAAAGCTCCAAACTGCATCGTACCCAAATTAATCCACTTTTGAACAACTGAATGCTTTGTTGATTTGTTGAATCCTCGAATATTCCAAAAGAAAATCGACATAAAATTATTTGAATTTGACAGACTTCTTACTCGCCCCACTAGAGAGTGTGTTTTTAGTTGATTTGTAGACAAATCCTGTTGTTCTTGGCAAAATAATTCTTGAAACTTTAGGATCAGGCGGTTGCATAGGTTCATTAGACTGAGCATCTACCTCTGACTTTTGTTCCTCCTGCACAACATTCTCACCACTAGAATCATGACTGGCTAGAACATTAAAGCGGAAACTGTTACACTCATCTTCATTTGATACACTCCACCTTTTGTTGATTTTTTCAGTGATACCTTTTCCCATAATTCTTCACCATTTTCAGAGACCTTGACCTGCTGGGAATTACTTGAAGAGTTAATATTTCAGCTCATCAAGGCGCAACTTATCTGTCACCCGCATCTGTATCTCTACATACAGGATGTGACAGATCTTTTTGTATCACAACAGCAGTAGATATTGCCTCCAATAAACCACCTATCGGTTCAACATTATCATCACCCATGTCTGCAACTTCACTTGCAGGATGTGATGAAATTTGTATTGGTTCTGATACATTAGGAGCTGCTATAGACTTCCTAATTGTGGCGCAAGCCTGGCCGATTGGGATAGGCGATGATACTTTCGGTACTAAATTATTACTTGGTTCTTCCCATCGCTTGAGGATTCTAGGATTTTTAATATCATAACTAGTCTTTGCTCGACAATCATCCTTTGAATGACCCCACTTAAAACAACTAGTACATTTTGGAGGAAGCCATGGATACGAGTATACAACTTCAGAAGTTACCCCTTGTTGTGTCTTGAAGTGAAAGGAATATGGCAGTTGTTTTGTAAAGTCCACATCCACGAACACCTTTGCTTCATCAAAGTTAGCGCAAAGCTAAGTATCTGGGTGAAGTCTCTTAGACACACCCACATCACTTGACACAAAACTTAGCCCTTTCCAAAAGAAAAACGAGGATGGAATTTTTTTTAGAGTAACCCCAAAGAGGCATTGAACGAATTGCTGATTGATCTTCTGCTACCACTGGGCCATACTTTGAAACCATCATTGGTTTATCGGCAATATTCCACATACCTCTACGCAACACTCTTTCCCTGATCACTCTATCCCAAATCCAAAATTTTGATTGTCTTATTCCCATAGCACCATATTTTATTAACAATCACATGGATTTTTGCTATATGGGGAGCTGCCTCTTGAAATTTCCCAACAATTAGATCATTCAATTAAGGAGGTTCATCATTAATAACATCTATGACTGTTGGATCACCATCTTCTTCGGTGACCGTCAACGAAGGATTCGATAGAACTACTGAAATATAAGACTTACGAGTCTCAGCTAATATAATAATCAAATTAGGAACCAAACCATGTGTGTTTTTGCCAACAGGAGCTGCTATCTCCATTAAAACAGAGCTTTTCTCTGTAATTGAAGATTTCTAAACCAACACCTCCGAAACTCCTTGAGTAATACCCGCCTCTAAACAGAGTAATAAACTTTCGCCAAAAACAGAGTTCCCATTCTTAACAGAGTCAACCTCCTTACCTGAATCCTTCGCTAACCCAGAAACTCCTCTAGCAGGAGCCTTGTTGACCCCCTGACCTCGAATTTCAATCTCTGGAACAACTGCTGAAATATCCTCATCCCTCAACAAAATCTCACAGACTAAATCATCACCAGTAGCCGAAACTAACGCCGAACCCGAAGCTAATCCTCGTTCAGAAGCAACCATGTCTGAAGAAAAAGTCTCCAAATTCGAAACTGATAACACCCTCGAAACAGAAACATAACCCACCTGAGCCACCAGTTCACACTGGTTCATCTTCCCCATAGTAACCGTGGACCGCCCTGACGGCAAACCCGACATCGTGCCCTTCACGAAACAATCAACCCTAGTTCTTTGAAATCGCCAAAATCCCCCTTTAGCAAAATGGCCCGTATCCTATTAAATTAATTATTCTTAAAGAATTATTTTTTTTTTCTCCTTCCCTTTATTTCTTAAATTTCCACATGTAATTGACATAGTAAAGAGAATAATTCACATATCTTGTGACATTTGGATTACTCATTATTGAATTCTTTCCATCATTTTATTAGCTAGTAAGTTTTCATATTTCTTGCTGGTTTCAAACCTCGAGATCCGTGAGGTTTTAAGGACATTTACAGAACCTAATGTATGAGTTACTTAATAAAAAAAACCATTTTAAATCATTTATATTCGTTGACAAATAAAAAAACAATTTTCCAAAATCTTGCAGTACAACTTAATAAACTTGGATTTTTTTTTTCGCCTTTTTCTCAATTTGAACCTCCCGCATCCCACCAATTCCAATCTTCGGCGCCAGAATCCTGACCGTGTAAGTTTCGACGATTTTTTTGTATATTCATCTTTCTTTGGTATTTTCCTATTTGAATCAAAATTCTATCAGGGTTTTGGTTAATAACAAATCATGGTATTTGTTGTTAGAACCATCGACACTATCTCTTAGCAAGACCGGTTCAATAAGAAATAGTATCTAAAACAAAAAAAATATCTGGCCCACTTATAATTCTTGTATCTGATTTCATGCCACCTTTATTTTATCCATTATTTTGGTATCTAAAACTCTTGCTTATTGGGTTGTAGGTTAGGGTCAGACTTGTCTCTTAGTTTAATAAAAATAATGATCGCTCAGGGTCAACAAGGTTATAGGTATATATGACGTAAATTCCTGATATGTTTTCCCCGATATAATCTGATCATATCCACACTGGGCCAAAAAATAATTCAAACTATTTTCATTTTAACTGCAAATACCTATGGCATATCTCCAGTATTTGAAAATTCCTTTATAACTATTAATAGAATATGAAATTAATGGTGTCAATTTTTCCCTTTTAGATCATATATATATATATATATATTTATGTTGCTTTTCGTATAGAAGAAGCTGAACAATGTCCACTCAAACCTTATTTTTTTCTGACTCATACATTGACATTTATCTTAAGAGGACCTATTCCCATAAGTATGACCAAGGAGAAAGTATTTTCCAATTGTTATCTCATTTATAGGTTTTCCTTTGATTTTGATGATGGTTTCACCTGCTTGGTTGTCGATGGGCATTGTACTCAATGGTTATATTCAATGAAAAATTCTAGTGTGTTTTGCATGAAATTTGTTAATTTTTTGGCCTTGTTTTCATGGGTTTTTCTTTTTTTTAACTAATTATATCCATACATTTCTAGAATTGCAAAGTTAGTTGTGTTTTTTGGTGTTCTGAACCAGTTACTAAAACACAAAAATAATAGTTGTTGTTATTTATCTCTTACATTTCATAGTTGGGTTAGAAGGTAAAAAGAAGAACTCGGTCATGGTACAAATTTCCTTTGGTTTCCGAGTGTCCACTACTGTAAAAGAACTTCTATATTACCTTGAAAGTGAAGGAGTGCATGGGACTTACTATGCAATGCAGATTAAAAACTCTTGAAGGAATGAAGTGGAACCTTATGGATGTTTCTATTTTGCATCTCATGTTAGTGAACTTATGCTAGTAATACTGCAAGACAAGGGAAGCTCATCTTGGATTGCCGGCCATTAAAATCCAGTTTTAAGCCTAGAACTAGAGGAGAGTGTGAACACTATATAAGATGAGAAGAGCTTGCCTTGTCTTGTAGCATCACTAGCTTAAGCTACATTAAAAAGAGATGCGAAATGGAAATATGCATAAGGTTCCACTTCATTACTCCAAGAAGTTTTTAATCTACATCGCAAAAGAAGTCTCATTCCTTCACTTTGAAGATAATCTAGAAGTTCTTTTGTAGTGGTGAACTCCCGTAACCACCAAAGGCAACTAGGTTCAATCACAACTTGTTCCATGACCGAGTTCTTTTTGTAGCCTTCTGACTCGGTTCCCCTTAAATATAAGACATAATTAACATTAACTATTCTTTCTTTGTTTTAGTAACCAATTTAAAACACCAAAAGACCCAACTAACTTTGCAGTTCAGAAAATGTTTTGATATAATGAGTTAATAAGCAGAAAGAAAAACACCATGAGAACAAGACCAAAACTTTAGCAAATACCATGCAAAACACATTAGAATTTTGCATTGAATGGAATCATTAGAGTACAATTTCATTTGCTTGTCCATTCTCCTTCACAATGTAGTCTGAGTATATGCGTACAATCTTAGGCCGGATGTTAAATCAGGACAGGGTCTCATACTCTCAGGGATATTGGTTCAACTCAGTGGTGTCTAGTTGAAAAAACTCTCCTTCATATGGCATTCCAAACTACAATCTACCATGTGTGGTTAGAACAGAACTCACGATGACATCAAGAAAATACTCACTCTAAAGATTATCTAGTTTACTTTATTCATAATACAATTCAGAATTGTACAACCTCTCTATATTACTTGGGAAAGTAGCAAATATGGGGAATTACAAACCAGATGGAAGCAATGTGGCTAAAAGCCATGTTTACTATTTGTGCTCTGTTTAAAAATACCGTTGTTTGAAAAAATCATATTAAGTCAAAGACTGGCGATTTTTCAAGAGAGAGAAACATGCTAGTTAAGGAAAGTTAGGGCGCCTAGGTCTCTCGTCTTCCTCCACCGTAGAGCCGCCCCCATGGGCCTCGGTGAGATGGCTAACCGGCGGGATCAAGAGGGCATCGGGATTACTGCACCTCCAGATGCTCAGGCTACTGGTATGCCTCCTCCGTCCGCCTCCGTCCGCTCTACTTCGGGAGCTGTGCACGGTCAGATGAGGAGCATCTTCGTTGACTGCAGTGTTCCTACTCCGACGATGCTGATTTCGGAACTCAACCCTGCCCCTACGATTTCTACTATCCAAACTACATCTCCACTCATAGGTTCACAAGTAAACTCAGGTCAGGCGAGACTCTGCTCTCCCGAAGCTGCTTCTTCTTCGCAGAACACACAGGTTGTAGTCAGCATTCCCAAAGCAAAATCTTGGGCTCAAGTCGCAGGCCGGATGAATCTGTTCGACGCCTCTGCTCAAGAAATCAACGGGAAACAGGTGGTGGTTGTGCCTTCTGAGATCTTTCAAGAAGCCACTCCGCTATGGGAGGACTTCCTAGTTGGCCGCTTCGCTTCAACAGCCCCCCACATTGCCAAAATTCATATCATTGTCAACAAGATTTGGAATCTCGGGGATAAAACAATCAAGATTGATGCTCATGTGATAAATGAGACGACAATTAAGTTTCGAATTCGGAATTTGAATGCCAGAAACAGGGTGCTTAGACGAGGTATGTGGAACATATGTGAAATTCCAATGATAGTTTCGAAATGGACTCCAATTTCAGAGGATGCACAGCCAGCTCTAATGTCGATGCCAATGTGGGTAACGTTAACCAATGTTCCTCCGTCTCTGTTTTCATGGAAAGGTATAAGCTTCATAGCTAGTCAAGTTGGGACTTCAATTCGTCTTCATAGGGACACAGAATTGGTGACAACTTTCGATGAGGCTAAGGTTTTTATTGACGTCTCTCTGAGACGGGAGTTGTCGAAGTGTTACTGTTTTAAAGTTAGAGAGGAAGAGGTTACATTTTCATTTGAGTACTCTTGGCTTCCAATGCGTTGTTCTTTCTATCGTACCTGGGGCCATACAGAACAAGGTTGTCTGTCCAGACTTCGAACATCACACAAAAAGGCTGCTGAAACTTCTCAACAACTGCAGGGGAAGCAGGTATAGTTCCAGCTGATCTTCGACCATTGCAAGCCACGATAGACCAAGTTGCTGTAACTAAAGATCCATTACCTATCAACCCAGCTCATCCTACTGATCATCTCCCTCAGCTTCTGACACGGAACGGGAAACAGGTAAATTTGTCCCTTCCCCGGACCATAGCGGTTGGAAAGCTATTTTTCACGTGCAGAGCAAGGCTCCACGGCAGAAAAAGCTAGTTTACCGGGCTGTTTCAATTGCAAGTCCAACTCGATTTGAAGTGTTGAGTACTGCTGAAGTGGAGCCTGATCTTTCGGAAGCTACGATCTCTGTTGCCGTCCTCTCGCCCTGCGACGTTGTTTTCTCTCCTCCAGCCGTCTGTTCTGCATCTCAAATGAGAGAAAGCTCTGGTCTACACAACATATCTCCTAAAAAAATTAAAGTCTCTGTCGAAGCAGACAAACCTGGAACAGCTGTTAGCCCTGTCATGATCTTTGCTCTAGAGTCTCGTCTAGTTACAACCTCCCTCGCGTCGGCAGCTGCTGTTGAAGCAAATAAGCTGCAGGAAAACACATCATTCGTTACAAAATCTACCATAACGATAGATAATGCTGTCAAAATTGATCAACAAGTGAAGCAAACCTCCACAGAAACGTTTAATGCTCTAGTCCCCTGTTTGTCTATCTCTCCTACCACTGTTGCATCCTCTGCAACGCTGCAGGTGTCGACTTCTGAGGCTAATCCAGCTTTAGCTCCCTCCACTTCAGATCACAGAGCCTCTGTTATAGTATCAAACTCGTAACAGGTCCAACGGAATGATTCAGCAAATACGAAGAATGTTCCAGCTCACGATGATTTTGGGGCCATACTATATTTCACGAGAACTTCCAAATCTAAGCAGGTTAGCACCTCAATCAAGCCCAAACGCTTACCGGAGTCTCTTCCCGGAGGCATTGGACGAAGGAAGCAAGCAAAAAACACTAATGTCAGTTTTTTTTGGAACATAAGAGGTATTAATAAGAAGTGAAAGCAAAAATCAATCTGCACTTGGGTTCAGTCCAAGCATTTGTTAATGGGTGGGCTGCTGGAGACTCGAGTTACGGAGGCTCATTCTCCTTCTGTGGCTTCTGCGACATTTCCTGGCTGGTCCTTTGCCTCTAATTATGAGCACCATCACCTTGGTCGCATTTGGGTTGTTTGGGATAAGCGTGTGGATTTACACATCCTTCTCAAAACAGATCAAATGATCTCTTGCTCTGTTCAAGTAGACGGTTCTTCTAGGTTCCTCTGTACCTTTGTTTATGCATCAAATCTAGTAGAAGAGAGGCAGCAGCTGTGGTTTCAGCTCAAAACTCTTCAGCAAGCCCTTTCCCTAGGAGGAGAGCCATGGCTATGTCTTGGCGACTTTAACGATATCCTAGCATCGTCGGAACATTCAGGTAATGCTCTTGCTCCCACGATTACTAACATGTTGGCTTTTCAGGAGATCGTCCGGGTCTGCTCATTAACGGATATGGTGTTCATGGGGCCTATGTTTACATGGTGCAACAAGAGGGACTCCAACTTGATATGTAAAAAGCTTGATCGATCTCTAGTCAATGATCCATGGCAGCTTGCCTTTCCGTACTCCTACACCAAATTCGAGGCTAGAGGTTGTTCTGACCATCTCCGAGGCCTTGTTTTCCTTCACGGTATGGCCTTCCGACCTAAATATTCCTTTAAATTTTCTAACGCAATCCTCAAGGTGCATGACTTTACGCCTATGGTAGCGGAGTTCTGGGCATCTACGCCGTCTATTTTCCTCTCCACTTATTCTCTATATAGATTCTCGAAGAAGCTGAAGCAATTAAAGCCTCTTATTCGTCAGCTAAGTAGAGTGAATCTCCATCATCTCTCTAGACGAGCAGATGAAGCTTATGCGGATCTTTGCGCTTGTCAAGCTACAACTCTCTCCCAGCCCTCCGCTGACGCTAGTGCTTCAGAGTCGCTAGCCTATGCCCGATGGGACTTTGTGACTCTTCTTGAGGAGAGCTTCCTTCGACAGAAAGCTAAGCTCCATTGGCTTGATGTGGGTGACAAAAACAACTGCACCTTCCATAATGTGGTAAAGGAGAGACAGGCGCGGAACATGATTCGGGAAATAGTGAATCCCGAGGGTCAAACGTTAACCGCTAAAGAGGACATCAAGCAGGAGGCGGTTAGGTATTTTCATGATTTATTTACTCATAATCCACCGGATTTTACAGGAGCCACCACCACGGAGCTAGAGAGGCTTCTCACCTTTTGCTGCTCGAGAGAAGAGGAAGAGATGCTAGTCTCTGACGTCACCGAGGCTAAGATAATGGGGATTCTTTTTTTTATGCCTTCTAACAAATCTCCCGGACCAGATGGTTATCCATTGGAGTTTTACAAAGCAGCCTGGCCTATTCTTCGTTCAGACTTTGTAGTCACGGTGAAGTCCTTCTTTACTTATGGTTTTCTCCCGAAAGGCATAAACTCCACCATTCTAGCACTAATACCAAATAAGTCGGACGCAACAACCATGAGAGACTTTCGCCCCATCTCCTGTTGCAACATACTCTAGTAGGTTATCTCCAAGCTGTTGGCCAACCATCTCAGGCATATTCTTGATGGATTTATTACCCCCAACCAATCAGCGTTTATTAAGGATTGCTACCTCATGGAAAACATTCTTCTAGCTTTAGAACTGGACCGCGACTATCATAAGGACGATATTGCCCCTCGGTGTGCAGTAAAGATTGACATTTCAAAAGCTTTCGACTCGGTTCAATGGTCTTTCTTGATTAACGCCCTCTCTGTTCTTGGCATCCCATCAGCCTTCATACACTGGCTCAAGCTATGTGTCACCACTCCATCCTTCTCCGTCCAAGTGAATGGGGAGTTGGGGGGGTTTCTTTCAGAGTACCAGAGGCCTACGACAGGGATGTTCTCTTTCACCTTACCTCTTTGTCATTACTATGAATGTTCTATCCCTAATGTTAAATAATGCAGCGAGTATAGAGAGGTTTGGCTACCACCCCGGATGCCGTGCTTTGAAAATTACTCACCTTTGTTTTGCAGATGACATTCTAGTGTTTGTAGATGGGTCGCTGGGATCGGTCGCATCAATTCTTGACGTATTCCAAGCCTTTGGTAGGCTCTCCGGTCTCCGGATCAGCCCGGAGAAGTCTAATCTTTTCCTTGCAGGTGTCCCCAACGACGTTCCGACATTTCTTCCCAATTTTCCCTAAGTGTTGGAGTTCTCCCGGTCAAATATCTTGGGCTCCCTCTTCTCACCAAACGAATGGCTAAGTTGGATTTCCAGCCACTCATTGATAAGATTCGATCACGCATACAATCCTGGAAGCATCGGTTTCTTTCTTTCGCGGGTAGACTTCAGCTCCTCACTTCGGTCATTGCTAGTCTAACGAACTTTTGGATTGCTGTTTTTCGTTTGCCTAGTGCTTGTATCAGAGAAATCGAGAGGATCTGTTCTGCTTTCCTCTGGTCCGGACCAGAATTGAATTCTCGCAAATCGAAACTGGCTTGGACGGATATTTGTAGACCAAAAGAAGAGGGTGGCCTCGGGCTAAAGTCTATCTCCGAGGCAAACAAAGTCAGCTGTTTTAAGCTCATCTGAAGGATAGTGTCTTCGCGCGATTCGCTGTAGGTAAATTGGATAAAGAAGAACCTAATCCAGGTTGGCTCTTTCTGGTCCGTGGACATGCTTTCAACGGCGGGATCATGGATTTGGTGGAAACTAATTAAGTATAGAGATCAAGGTAAGAGCTTCCACAGAGTTCGAGTAAAAAAGGGGATGATTGCTCTTTTTGGTTTGATGATTGGTCTCCTTTAGGTCGGTTACATGACAGGCTGGGAGTTAGAGGCTGCATTGATGGGAATCACGCTCATGGCAACTTTGGAAGAGGTCTTTCTAACACATCGCAGGTGCAAGCGAAGAGGCACGATCCTAAATCAAATTGAAGAGGAAATAGAAAAGGCTCGTGCAACAAGAAGCGACAATAGAGACACTCACCTATGACGCCATAGTTCAGACTTGTTCAAGAATGAGTTTTCATCAAGTTATACCGGGGCTCAGCTACGTTCACATACCACGCCTAAGAGTTGGTTCCGTGGAGTTTGGTTTGTTGAGGCGACACCAAAGTTCTCTTTCATTGTTTGGTTGGCAATTCATAACCGGTTATCGACGAGAGATCGTATGGCTTCTTGGAACATAGGGGTGAACTTGGCATGTGGTTTCTGTAACCACGCCATTGAATCCCGAGATCATTTATTTTTTGAATGCAGGTACACCTCTCACCTCTGGAATAAGCTCTCATCGGGAATCTTGCAACATCGAGCCACATGCCGCTTTGACACCATCGTCAACCACATTGCCAGATCAACTATTGGAGGGAAACTTAGGTTCATTTTATGGTACGTCTTTCAAACTTCAGTCTACGTGGTTTGGCAGGAACGCAACAAGAGACGCCACGGAGACCAGCCTAAGGATCAAGGATTTCTCATCAAAGACATAGACAGACTTATGAGGAACCGCCTTTCAACAATACGGATGCAAGGAAGGTTTTCGGACGGGTTACAAATATGGTTCAGCCTCTTGAGGCTGTGACTTTCTCCCTATCTCTCGTCGGTTTTGACTTTGTAATTTTGAACATTTACGCTTATTTTCAGCTCTTGGGGGAATGATGGTACTTTTTTCCAATTCCGGTTTTGTCCCAATTGGGTTTTCCAAAATTGAGTTTTAACGAGGCCATCACCCCCAAAACTTTCGAGCTTTTATTAGGTTTTCGGACCACACTAATTGTACAAAAGATTTTTTCTTGAATATATTTTTACATATTATTCAAAAAAAAATACTGCTGTTTCTAGATTTGGTAGCTTTGTAATTAAATTTCATCAATAATGAATTTCATATTTAAACAAAAAAAATTGAAAAAATGGTTCTCATAACTTTAAAAATAAAAGTAAAGAAAATATCTGATTGGAGGAGGAAAAACTTTCGGGACTGAAATATTCTAACAATCTTAAAAGTTTTTTGTCAATCACCCCCATGTCGTTTGCATGTGGAAATTTAAGAAAGGAGTGGAAGGAAATAAAGAAAACAAGCTTTTCTTCTTTTTCTGATTATTATTATTATTATTGTTATTAATTTTGACTAAATATAACACGACGTCATCTCGTTGAAGCTAATATAACTTGAACAAGTAAAATGTTCTAAATCTCACGAATTTCAAGGTTTGAAATAATCAAAAAAATACATCCGATGGTGAAAATTTACTGACTAAATGAAATAATGATGATATTTCTAATATCCATGGATAGTGACATAAAATAAACTTGACACAACATATATGTCTTGTGACTTAATAATCTGATTGATTTATCCCACATCGAGACTCAAAGTTTTATGGACTAATATATGTGTGCTTAAGCTAGGTTTCCTGGTATGAGTTAGACCATTTCTAACCCGACTCCATGTATGGAGTAATCCCATTTTTTACTCTATTATGGAGTGAAAATTTTAGGAGTCAAAAATACTCTAATATATTAAAGCAAAACCCAATTTCAATTTAGAGTTACTCAATTTTGCAAAAAGAAAAATAGTGATACATTGGAGATGTTCTTACCCAAACTAAAAGGCTTTCGGATCCACACATCATAATATTTTTAGTTTTTTTCGTTTTTATATTCATTGGTGTAAATGCTATTTTATTAACTTGATAATATTTTTTCTTAATTCCTGACCACATTATAACTAATTATCCCACCAGGAATTAGTGGTGGCCCTATTGTGAATTTCCCACAGTAAGAAATCCAAGGCAGTGTTTCAAAGTTTTAGAAGATTTTGCCAAATCCATGATCCCATAGTATCTTCACGTACGCTCCAAAAGGATATTTGCTTCAACAAATATTTCCGAGTCCAAACAATCTAAAGAAAACCCGAACTTGTTATGAAACACCAAATTAGACTTAAGGCAAAAGTACGAGATGAGTCCCTGAGTCCAATGATCTCTATCAGAACCTTTAGTCATCACCACTATCATCACGTCGACAACCCTAACTCACCTTCATCAATCGGATAACAAAAATCCTTCCAAAAAACTTTTGCTTTGCTACTAATAGCCAGGGTCCAAACCACAGCAAAGCAACACACAAACTCTCAACACTATCTTAAAACCAGTCTTCTAACATATGGTATGAAGATTTTAATATCATTTTCTCTATGTTTTCCTAAGTTATAAATGAGCTCTCATTACCCTCTCTTTTTAAGTAAAATTCAAACCCGACAAAAATGATTATTTTTAATTAAAGCCACTAACTTAGAATTTTTTTAAAACATTAATCTAATATTAAGTTAGTTTTTTTTTGTTAAAATAAAACCATGACCAAAATCTATATTATATAAAAGTTGAAGGTATAAGTCTTTTTAACGTATATTTGATTATTATCACTTCAAACCATAGTTTAAAAAGTTACATAAATAACATCCATATATATACATGTTAATTAATAAGACTTGAACTCAAACTGTTGCGATTTTTTATTATCATCCAACTATGAAATAAAAAATTGAAAAAATTTTAGAATTGTAGAACTCCAAAAATGAAATTAAAAAATTGAAGATTTCCATTTACAGTTTAAAGGTAAATATTGAGTATGGTCGGAGATGGTTTAAAAGTTTCCTACATATTTTGATATGGTCTATTTAAATTAAACTTGATTTTAGAACAACCTTAATTATAGATCCATGATCCCATCATTCCTTAGTAGACCAAATTTGAAATTAAGTCCACCTTCAATTTTTTTGGAATACTTTAGAAGCTTCTAACTGCATTAAATTTTCTAAAAGTTTTTATAGGATTAGTTAATAGAGATTTTTATTCAAATATCCACATTTAACTTTTTTTTTTACAAAAAATGTTCGAAGAAACCCTTTCACACCATACCATATTACTAGCCAAAATGATTGTAATGCCTCTCGCTTCCCTCTCTGTTGAATGCACGCGTTGCAAGAAGAGACATCTTGTTGAAACTAAAAAGTCACGCCTCTCTCCTCATTGACTGAACACATGACGTATGGAGTTGAGCTTTTTAAATTAAAAGTTTGTGTCTTTTAAAATAACATCATATTTTACACTTTTCGGTCGCCAACTTGACTATGCTAACAACTTGTCTACTAGCTCCGCACATACGTGTCCATATAACCCACTTCTCAGCTTGTCCACTAAAACCCTTGTCTGTTTCAATTTTCTCATCACCTAATAGGAGCGATGGACAACATCAAGTCTTCAACATCAGAGTGTCTTTACCTCCTAGTATATTTGTCCATCAATGTTGATAACTAGGCCTGCAGACGATTTGACTGACCCCGCTCCTGCCACCACATTTGCACATTTAGATGCGACCGCTACACTGGTGTCGATTAGCAAGTGGTTTGCACGCCCAGGTGCAGGTGAAAGAGCGGCGGCAGCATTAACATACATAATTTTAACTTTCTTCATGCAATTTGTCCACATGGAATTTTGTCTACGTAATTCTAACGATGTCTAACCGATGTTTACGCACTTGTTCATCAACTTGTCCATCTGACAAGCAATATTTATAACTTTTCTATGCTAGCAACTTGTCTGTTTTACCAACTTCTACAGTGTCTAAAACGGTCAACGGAAGCACTTTTCATGTCCCATCGTTTTTGTCCATCACATAGTACATTTTCATAACTTGTTCATAACGATGCCACAATCTGTAGGATGATTTTTACGCATGAATATTACTTACAACATTCAAATTTTCCACGAAACTATGTAACGATTTATGACCGATGTTTGCTCACTTGTTCATTAACTTGTCCATCCTATCAGCTTATCCATGAAACCAGTAATATATATATATATATATATATATATATATATATATATAACTTATCTATGCTACCAACTTGTCTATATTACCAACTTTTACACTGTTTAAGATGGCCTACGGAAAGCCTTCTCTAGGTCTGAATCACAACAACAACTTTTTTCTCATTTAATGCTCTTTACTTTTTGGACAGTCAAATCCAAGACTTTTTCCCGCCTCCAGAAACAACTCAAAATACAAAAGGGCAATTTTGATACATAAAGCAAAGTATAACCAGTTGATGTTTGTTTTGGTTTCTTCTACTACACATGCATCACCAGCGTCAATGCTCTATCTAGTTGATGAAGATTCGCTTATTCAGTTGTCCATCCTCACCGTCAGGGGGAGATCCACAGATGTCATTGATATTCACTAATATGTGGCATCGCTGACTCCCATTTTTACCTTCTCCACAAGTTCCCGTCTCGTCACCCGAACTAGTTTTGATCTTGTCCTCTGAACAAACGCCAGCTCATGTTGTTTCTTTACGCCATAGTGAACGTTCTCGGAAATTTTTCACTAAGTTCCAAGATTATGTTATATATATGCCATTTCTTTTGAAGAAACCGTCACGCTTCTTCTCAACTGTCTTCTAAAACTGTCCAAGGTACAGTTGCACCTTACCCTTTAGATAATTTTTTCTCTAGTGTTGGTTTCTCACTAACGCATCGAGCTCTCTTAGCTGCAACAATTGAGATAAGCCAACTAGTTTTGCTGAGGACATAAAACATAAAGTTTGGCGTGGTGCAATGTCCCATGAGATTGATGTTCTTGAGATAAACAAAATGTGGGACTTTGAACCTCTTTCTCCGGGCAAGACCGCTATTGTTAGTAAATGGGTATTGAAGATTATGTTTAATGATGATGGGTATATAGAACGTCATAAAGCACATCTTGTTGCCTTGGAAAATCATCAAGTAAAGGGCAAAGATTTTGATGATACGTTCCCTCTCGTGGTTAAAATGAGAATGGTTAGCATGTGCAAAGAAGTGGGAGGTGCACAAGATGAATGTCCATAATACTTTCCTCCAGGGTGATCTTCAAGAAGAGATTTATATGAAATTTCCACCAGGCTTCAAGCATTCTGATCCCAATAATTTCCATGTGACATTGTTGAGCTTTGTTTTTCGGTTTATGTTGATGGGTTGGTGATATCAGTAATGACATGCCCTCTTTCACTGAGTTGAAAGCATATGTGGTTGAATGTTTTCATATGAAGAATCTCGGCAAGCTCAATTTTTTTGGACATATAAGTTGGCTCTCTTATCGGAAGTTTTTTCTCTTTGTCAGCGCAAGTACATGTTTGCTCTTCTTTCGGAGACTGGGTGCCAAACCCACGTCTACTTCAGTGGAGAAGATCCATAAGCTTGCATCAGACTTCATTCTTTTCTACCTAGATCCAACTCAGTATCATCGTTTGGTTGGTTGTTTGGTATATCTTATCAACATGTATCTCGATGTAACATATTCTGCTTATCTCTTGTATCAGTTTATGAAAGCTCCGTGAGTTGTTCATTGGGAGGCTTTGTTGCAAGTCATTCACTATTTGAAAAGAACTGTTGAGCAATGGATTCTTAATTGGGTGTTGTGTCTTGTCAGGGCGGCCCAGGGAGGCGACCAAAGCTTGGATCTAGGACATAAAAAAAATTGTATTTTAGTGGCATATTTTTTTGAATCTCTATTTTTTTCATGGGCTTTTAAATATTTTTTTTAGAAAAAGAAAATATGTCATTTTTTTTAATTTACTGGCTTTTTTCTTTTTTGGTATGTTGCATTTTTTTTATTTTTTTTTAGTTTACTTTATCAATATTATTACAATTAATACTATATTAATTGAGATAAAAGACTTTTCATATTCAAAATTTTTTTCCTTCATCTTCTCTTCTCTGTTTTTCGACGAGGCACTTGGCATTGTCAGTTTTTTTTAATTTAAAATCTCTAATTATTGTTTTGATTGTTGATAATTCTTTTTGTATTCATGTGTTATTGTTCTGATTATTTGTGTTTCATGATAATTTTTCTTCTGAGTAACATGAAAAGAAGTCAACCTTCAGGATCTGAAAATAGAAAGAAAAAAAAGAAACGAGATGCAGAAACAAAATCTCAAGCTAATTCTCTTTTAGGTATATAAAAAGAGTTAAAAAACCTAAAAATGTCACCATTGACGATGGTGAAGATGTCAATGATATTGGCCAGAATAGTGTTGAACATGGTAATTCAGATGAACGTAATCAAACTGATCAAGATGAGACTGAAAAGCAAAGCAAGGAAAGTAAGCAACAAGAGGTACATATTTCTGATAACTCTGATCCAGGAAATTGAGAAAATATTGATAGATCATTAAGAGATTTGTTGGTTACAAATGGTCATACGAAAAGGTTATCAAGTGACTACCAATTTTCTAAGGATGGTCCTGGAAGGTATTTTTCACAATCATTCTACATAAAAAACATGGTAAATGGAGAGAAACAAGATAGAAGATGGTTGATATATTCAAAAGTTGTCGATAAATCTTTTTGTTTTTGCTGCAAGTTGTTCAGACATGAAAAAAGTGGTGGTTACTTGGCTAGCACTGGGTTTAATGATTGGAAAAATATTTCTTCAGGCTTAAAGAACATGAAGGTTCTCAAGATCATATTATTTGCATGACACGTTGGGCAGAGTTGGAGGTGAGATTAAAAACAAATCAGACAATTGATAAGCAAGCTCAAGAAGAACTAAATAGAAAGAAAAACCATTGGAGAGAAGTATTATTGAGAATATTTGCAGTGGTGAAAACTCTGGCTTAGAGAATTTTGGCATTTCGTGGGGATAATGACAAGATTAGTGAGATGAATAATAGAAATTTTTTGGGTCTTATTGAAATAATTGCAGAATTTGATTCAGTAATGAGGGAACATGTCCGGCGAATTGAGAAAAAAGAAATTTATTCACATTACCTTAGTCACAGGATTTAGAATGATTTGATAGCAATGCTTGCTAGAGAAATCAAAGTTATGATCATAAAAAAGATTCATGATTCAAAGTATTTCTCTGTGATTCTTGATTGTACCCCAGATATTAGTCACAAAGAACAAATGAATTTGGTTATTAGGTGTGTGGATGTTTCAGCAATGCCAACCAAGATTGAGGAATTCTTCTTGACATTTTTGATTGTCAAAGATAAATCAAGAGAAGGACTTTTCTCTTCGCTCCAAGATGCATTGGTTGAAGTAGAGTTAAACATTGATGATGTGAGGGGACAAGGATATGATAATGGATCTAATATGAAAGGAAAAAACAAGGGAGTTCAAAAGTGGTTGCTGGAAATTAATCCAAGGGCATTTTTCACTCCATGTGGTTGTCACAGTCTTAATCTTGTGTTATGTGATATAGCATCTTCTTCCCCAAAAGCTGTGAATTGTTTTGGAATTATTCAACGAATATATTGCTTGTTTTCTTCGTCAACATATAGGTGGGATATATTGATGGAGATGGTTAAAGGATTAACTCTAAAATCTTTATCCCAGACACGTTGGGAAAGCCATGTTGAAAGTGTCAAAGCAATATGGTTTCAAGCCCCAGAAATCAGAGAAGCTTTACTTTGCTTGGCTAAAAGTATTGACGATCCAAAAACACGAAGTGAAGCTGAATTCCTTGTTCTAAGTGAAACACATAGAATTGGAAGTTTCGAGTTCTTGTTTGGTATGGTTTTTTGGTATGATCTTCTCTCTATTGTTAATATAATAAGCAAGAGCATACAGTCAGAAAACATTGATATCAATGTTGCGATTGATCAATTGAGAGGGCTTGTGGTATATTTTCAAAACTATCGAGAGACGGGTTTTGAGGAAGCAAAATCTACGGCTAAAAAAATTGCAGCTGCGATGGAAATTGAAGCTGAATTTCATGTGAAAAACACATCATTAGAAGGAAGAAACACTTTGATGAGGACGTAGAGGTAGTTGGAGAAAGTGTGCTATTGTCGCCAGAGGAGGAGTTTAGAATTGATTACTTACACGCTTATGGATCAAGCTTTAGTTTCTCTTGAGTCAAGGTTTGAACAATTCCAAAGGTATGAACACATTTTTGGATTTTTGTTCAATTTAAAGAAACTAAAATCAGCAAGTGATAATAGTTTGAGGGAATCATGTGTGAACTTGGAGACTTCTCTAAAATTTGGCATGCATTCTGACATAGATGGTTATGATTTGTTTCTGGAGCTAAAGGTTCTTCAAAATGTTTTACCGAATGAAGTGGGTAAGCCTATTGAAGTACTTGATTTTTTTGAAAAGAATGAAAGGTTGTTATCCAAATACAGGACTTGCTTATTGCATATTGTTGACCATTCTGGTATCAGTTGCTACCGCAGAAAGAAGTTTTTCAAAACTGAAACTGATAAAGAATTATTTGTGATCTACCATGTCACAAGAGAGATTGAATGGATTAGCTTTGCTATCAATCGAGACAAGTATGGATAAATATCTCGACTATGTGAGTTTGATGAATGATTTTGCGGCCAAAAATGCAAGAAGGACTATATTCCAGTACTAGATTGTTTTTTTTTGTAATGGATCGTTTATAAAGTTAGAATTTTTTTTTGAAATAATTACTATTTTATTTATAATATTATAAAAATATAAAGGCATAAAAAAAATTTCGCCTAAGGCATCCAAAATCATTGGACCGGCCCTGTGTCTTGTCACAAGGTGTTCTCTCACGTATTATGTTGTTTTACTTGATGGATCTCCTACTATGTGGAAAACAAAGAAACAAGATATGGTCTTACATTCTTCTGCTGAAGCAGAGCATCGAGCCATGTTTCTTGCCACTAGAGAGATTTATTGGGTTTGACATCTAATATGTTTGGTTTTTATCACATTTTAATATATGTTTTAGAGTAATTCTATGTTTTTTTAGAGTTTTATCAAGTCAAATCATGATAGAAAGAGTTATAATACCTTTGGGAGCAAGATTTGGAACAAAAGATGCAGGATCATGCAGATAATTCTGAAGTTTTCCTTTATTTTAGGAATTTTCCACCGATGGATTAAGATCAATTTTGGACACAAAATATATATATTTGAGTTAGATTTCATTTAAAAGTGGTTTGAAGTCGATCCAACGGTGCGATCAAAAGTTATGACGATTTTCGTGAAGATGGTTCAGTTGGTGAGCAGATGAAGCATGCACAGAGGAAAGACGCCGGAAAGAACCAGATCAATCGGTCTGACTCCAAATCAATCGATCCCAAATGCCGTAAGTTTCCAAATCGATCGATCCAGACCCGTCTACAGACCAGATCGAAATGTATGTGACTAGATCGATCGATCCAGTCTTGGATTGATTGATCCGAGCCTCAAAACCTGGCCGAGAAAAATAGAAAAATTGCTTTTTTTCCTAATTTGTTTACGATTTTGACCTAGAACTTTTTGAACCTATAAATACTTGTTTTTAGCCATTGTTTAGGCTATGCTTATTTTATGTTTACTTTATTCTAAGCTTTATTTTAGACATATTGTTAAGAGATATCTTTGAGATTTTTATTGGATTTCTTCATGAGTTCATCAAATCTTGGATTATTCTCAGCTTCCATGGTTGAGTAGTTCTGTAGTTAGGGTTTATGGTTTCGAAAGAATGATGAACCATTGAATCAGACACAAATAAGACTTTTATCTTATGTTATCATCATCTATTGTTATTATTAATGCTTAGACTAGATTAGCTGCCTAGTTTATGATGCTAGATTGTATCTATTCTCCAAAAGCTTATAGGTTATCGGATAGAGCATAGATGAGCGGATCGTTCTTAGCCAACGAAAGTTGATGTTAAGGCGATACGTGAACATATCGGACCCATTAGTTAATGCTTGTTTAGGACTCTAAGTTCAAGCGAAATTTTAGATACTTAGGTGGTTAGACATACTAATTGATGCCACGAAAGTGGATTGATTAGACGTTTCTGTTCGAGTTTGAGATAGTTCTTAATGAATGTCCTGAATAGTTGTCTGGTTCGTGATTTCTGATTTTCGGAGAATTCCCTAAAGTCTAACGCTTTTAATCTATAAGTTTACTTCGCTATTTACTTTCAATTGCTTTCTTTAGTTTCATTCTCAAACAAAAAATATTTCTTTTCGTCTTACCTTATCATTCTTTCGATAGAATCGTAGTGCAACTTGGTCTCTGAGGATTCGATCCTTTCTATACTATTGTTTTTGTCTGTACACTTGCAGTTATATACTTGGATTTAAAACTCGTGTATCAATATTTTCTAGATGAACTTGGGTTCACTTGTTAAAACCGGTTCAAATGTTTTGTGAGAGTCAAGTTGCTATTCATATTGCGACTAATTGAGTTTTTTACAAGCGTACGAAGCACTTGGAAATCGATTTTCATAATGTTAAGGACGCTGTTCAAGCCGGACATTTTGTTACGATTGATGATCGTACGAATGAGCAAGTTGCAAATCTTCTCACCAAAGTCTTGGACATTGACAGTTGAGTTTTTGTTATCCAAATTGGGCGTGTTGTAAAGGAGAATGTTAGAGATACGGGTCCTAATTGGATATAGAAGTTTAGATAAGTCATAACCCTAGTTGGAGGTAGATATAAATCTTTAGTATATATAGCTATGTAATCGTATTCACAGATCAATACAAGAGAAAGTAGGTTCTAAACAAACAATCAAACAAAATATCTCTTAGGAATCTTGTCCATGCTACATTATTTACGTGACACACTCCAATTTGTAATTGAAAGAATGCAAGGCCACTTGACAAAAGTAGTTACTGCATAACGGAGTTAATTGATGAAACTAGAACGAAAGAGCAAATGAGAAAGGAATTTTAAATTATATTCTTAAGGAAATTTGGTTATAAAAAGACATTCAAGTTCACATTGTATATTATATTGACGCGATTGCGAAACATTGTTGTTTCCTTGTTCGTAGTGTCCATCCAGGACATGATATAATAGAATACAAAAAAAACAGACAACTTGACCATAACAACTTGACCACAACAGAAAGCCTTGTTGACGAAAACAACAAGAAGAGTAAACAGAAGGAAGGCTCACTTCTCTTTCAACAAATGATGACAACTAAAAATAAATTGTTTGAGAAAGAAAAGTTTTGATGCCGTCCTCTCTATTATTTCCGGTTGTTTTGGTTTTACTAGAAGACTCAGTAATAGAAATATTCTTGGACACTCAGACATTCACCTAGACATTTTAGGTATATAAGATATGTGAGACCAGCGTATTTAGATAGTTTAAACATTAAATATCTACCATTTAAAAATAAAATAAAATATTTAGAATATGACTCATTTTCTTTTTCCATTTATATTTAAAATATATACCATTTAAAATATTTAAAATATATACCATTTAAAAATACATTTATTGCAACAAAATACGCTATTTGTTTTTAAGTCGGACCCTTCATTTTCGAATCAGATGTTAATATTTCGATAAAAACAGTATCTTCAACTGAACATACGATCTATTCCATAAATATTATTAATATAATCAAAGTTTAATGACGACAAAAAAAATCAAAGTTCAATAAGAATGAATTGCAATATTAATTTTAAAATTCATTTTTCCTTTTTGTTTCTTAGTTTCAAAAGTTTAAATGTCTTATTATTAAATTTCTAAAAACAATAAAAAATCAAAATTGGTACGATATAAAATAAGTTCATACTGTTTTTTGTGTTTGTTTATCTTTATATAAATATACTTATATGCGTATATTTACATGTATGAACTGAACCAGATACTCGAATTGTCAAATTCTTAATATTTTGAGTGTTTTGCCATTCTAATTTATAAGTTTCCCACTAAAAGATATCAACTGCAAAATTAATGGAATTTTCGACGATTGTGTGATGGTTTTATGATTGGTTCAATCCATCGATATTTATTAGAAATATCGATGGATTTCCAATGGGCAATTAATCTGTTAGAAAAAATCGATGGATTTCCGATGGATACACATAAATCTTTCGGATATTATCGATCTTAAATTCCAACGGATATGCGTCGAAAATCTATCAAAAAATATGAACGTTAATATACCTTTTTTATAGCCGTTTGAATTTCATACATACCAACGAATTTTCGACGGCTATGAACGTTAATATACCTTTGTTCCACGTTTCTTCATTCATTCACACCACTTATTCATTCTCACATTATAAAACCACAAAATTTTAAAAGATACGTCTTCTACTAAATATTTTTGGTCATGGATGGACGAACATATGATGGATCCGGAGTTGAACTTACTGAAAAATGAGTATGCACGAGGAATATGCGAGTTCATGTGATGAGCCGGAAATCAACAAGGACTTAAAAAAAAGTGGTAAGATGAAATGTTCCAGTAGTAGTTGCCAGAATTCTCATAATATTAAGGTTGATTTAGTTTGACATCACTTATACAATAATGAGTTTATGTCAGGTTATAAGATTTGGTATTTACACGAAAAAAAAAATTATGATTGTGGTAGTACTAGTGAACCATATGTTGCGGATAGCCTAGAAGATATAACGAAAGTAGCTGTAGGTGTAGGTACGGTTGAGATGGTGAATGATGTGTTTAGGGAAAACATGCAGTCGGCCGGTTATGATGGAGATAGGCTTGAATAAACAAATACAGAAGTGCAAAGATTTTTTGATATGTTAAATTCACTATTATCATCTGCTAGTAGAATGATGACTATTAAGACAGACTAAAATTTGGCGAAAGAAAGTGTTGATGCGATAGCATATTTTGTGCAACTTGTAGTTGGTCTTGGTTGTTGTATCAGATTATAGATGTGTGCATCGATAATTGTATGATATATTGGAGAGAAGACAAAAACAGAAAAAGATGTCAATTCTGTCGTAAACCGCGGTTTCAGAAAACGAGTGGCAGCGTTTCAGTTCCATTTAAACGGATGTGGTATTTACCATAAACGTAGAGGTGGAAGAGTTTATATCAATCTCAGTGCACAACAGAGGCAATTAGATGGCATGCAGAGTATCGTCAAGATGGAGAGGTTGCACATCCTTTGGACGTAAAAGCTTGGAAACATCCAATCATTATATCCAGATTTTTCGTATGAGCGGCGAAATGTATACCTCGGGTTATATACAGATGGTTTCAAACCATTTGGAAAGTATGGAAGACAATATTTTTTGTGGCCAATAATTGTAACACCTTACAATTTTCCACAATCTTTGGGCATGCATATAGATTTTTTGTTCCTCTCCATTCTAGTTCCCGGCCCAGAGCATCTAAGGAGGTCATTTGATGTTTTTCTCCAGCCATTGATATATGGGTTATAAATGTTATGGAAGCATGGGGTTGAAGCATTTGATGTGGACCATAAGAACTTTTTTTATAACATCATGAACACTGTTTTAAACGTCGAGGGGAAGACAAAAGACAATATGAAGTCTAGATTAGACTTTCCACTGATTTATTCTCGAGATTTTCTTCATGTTATGCCGAATGGTAGATGTCATTGTCTTCCTACCAGTTAAACGCAGCTAAGAAAAAATCATTTTTATTGGATTCACGACAATGTAAAATTCACGGATGGATACATATCTAATCTGCGTAATTGCATGGATTCCACAGAAGGGAAGTTTATTGGAATGAAGAGTCATGACTGTCATGTCGTGATGCAGTGTTTTCTTCCATTTACCTTTGCCCATCTTCTTAAAAAAACGTTCATGAAGCAATTGCAGGTATATATCATTACTTCCATAATGTTAAGCATTATGTAGCATATATATATTAATATGTTTATTGTTTATCCATATGAGTTGGTGGTTTCTTTTGATATTTATGCACGAGAACACTTACAGTAGAGGGTATCCAAAATTTACAAGATATTGAGCTTGTTATTGATTTCACACAAACCGATGATGATATAGTTCATTCAGACTTATAAGAATCACGTGGAGAATTTGATGACGATTCAGAATCAATTTCTTCTTAAGAATCATTTGAAGAATCTATTTGGTGTTAATTTATTGAATACTAAATTGTAATTTTTGTTTGTAATTCCAATGTTTTGGGTCTTTTTCAAATAAGTATATTAGAAATGTGTAATATACACATTTAAAACACTTATTTGAAGACAAGGGTGACAAAATAAATATTTAAACAAGTTATATTATAAATTTTTAAATTACATGTTAGTTAATGATATATATACTTAATGAAACATATATATTTAAAACAACTAAATTTTTTTTTTTGTAAATTTGTTATACTAACAAGGTATTTATTAATATTTATCATTGAAATGCTTAATATAGCATACTACAATCATATTCCATACGAGACAGATCGTAAAAACCATTGAATCCCTTCATAAATTCGTCGGAAATTTTTCACGGATTTCTGACAGATTTAGGAATACACGTGTTAGATTTTAAGGTTTGATTGACCAATTAGGTGACATGCATGTTTCGCAAATCTGTCGGAAATTTCCGATGGATCACAAAAATTTAGCCGCAAATCTTCTCGTGAACTGCCAAAGACACGGGATATGTTTTATAAACATAGTGTCTTCTTCGCGAACCTCATTCGCAAAACGTTACAAAAAAATAAAAATCGCCTAAAACCTCTCAAATTTTCCAAACTCTCTTCCAAACTCATCATCCATTCTTTCCAGTGGATACACATCAATCAAACATGTAAGTTTTTTTATGTTTCTATTGATTTTTATGGATTTATGTTTTAGAGTTTTAGTTTTAGAGAATTGGAATATAGATTTAGGTTTTTGGAATGTATATTTAGAGACTTTGAATGCAGACCGTGATATGTGGTTTCGCCAATTTGTGGTAAGATTTAAGTTTTAAGTTATAATTTTATTTTACTTTATTTTTAATTATTTATTTTTTATAGATCTCACGTCTACGGTTAGACGCGAGTTTGATGCTAAGGCATCGAAGGTGTAATCTAAGAAGCTGAATGAGTGGAAGGACAAGTGGACTCGGAATGATGTCTCTAGGGAGTTACTTGCAAATCCAGACCTATGGAACGGGTTCGTTGAGTATTGGAGGATGGAGGAAACCTGGGTAATCTCGATAATTCAATCTACCAACCGGAAGGGAAAAGGAGTTGCTATGCACAATTTGGGAGCAATGAGCAAAGCTTCCCAGGAACAAGAACTAGTAAGTTAATTTTTTCTTAATTTATATTTCAATTCATTAACATTTTATGACTTTTTCATTTTTTCAATTTCTGAAAGATAGTGTGCGGCCTTTACATCTCGTATTGCTACAAGATGCACACACCAACTAAAAGACAGATCAAATACAATATCTAATTGCTTGGGAGAACGTGATAAGACTAGGTGACAAGTTTCTCCAATCTCAACCAATTCTTGAAGGAACTCCTCCCTGCACCGAAATTCCGTTCGAGAAGATCAACGAAATTGTATTTGAAGTAAGTAACATTTACTGTATTTTTTTACTTATTATCGAATTCGGTTTTCAATTTATATAATTGTTTCTTTTAAATGGTTTCACATGCAACTCCAAAGTCCAAATGTCGCATTTTTGGACTTCCGGAGGGCATCATTCTTCACCATCTTCGACCACTTCAAGGTTTTACGGCGATCCCGAGTTTATGACACAAATCAAGGAAAAGATGGTTGAGATCTAAGAATTGAATATCAAAATAGAAATCATCGAAGAAAAGACGGCTGAATGGCTCCAACAAATAGAAACCAAGTGACGAGTAGATAAGGAAGAACTCCAAATGATGCAAGCTCGTATTCATGCTTTCTTTCGGTCATTTCCGCCACCGCCACGACATAATTAGGATTTTCTATTTTTTAATACTTTATTGTTTTATTTTTATTTTTAGTACTTCTTATTTTATTTTGGATAATTTTATTTTTTATTTTGAATTTAATTTTCATTTTAAAATTTTAATTAAAATTTTCATATTTTAATTAATTTAACTCTAATTAAAATTGAAAAATTTAAATATATATATATACGAATCCGTCGAAAATCTTTCGGAAATACGTCTGTCAGAAATTTCTACGAAATATGTCCGTCGTACATCTGTCGAAAATGACACTGATATATTTCTGACAAATATCCGACGGTCGTGCTTCCGACGAATTTCTAACAGATACCAGATGTCAGATTACCGATAAATTTTCAACGAATATCAAATATCAGAAAAAGATCGGAAATTCATTGGAATCACCAACAAATTTTGGACACATGTTTCATCTCTAACCATTTTGAACCCACGGATTTGGCCAACGAAAATGACTATTTCCGACTTTGACCGTTCTTTGCTGCTTTTTTGTAATGCCTAAATAGATCAATTCCATTTACTTTTATTTTTAAGAAACTGGCAAAATAGAATCCAACAACCTATCAATAATGTAGAGAAGAGATCGCAATTTGTCTTTCCATGCCACGGGGTCCCACTTCGTTAGAAAATTCTATACCACAAAGTTAACATATATCAGTCTTCACAATCTCTTATATATATAAGAACTCCTCCTCATACCCGCTTCTTGGCAAACCAAATAACATAAAACCAATACGCGTTGTATTAAAAAGAGTATTTACTGATATTATTTTGAAGTATTGCCCATACATTGCATTCATATTTCTTCTAGAGATGGCTTCCATTATCTTCTTGATTCTAACTATTTTTTTGAGTTCCAGAACTTCACTAGCCACATCTCGTGGTGGGTTCTTTGAAGCTTCTGCCATGGAGAAACAAGAGCAATGGATGACTCGATTCAATCGTGTTACTCCGACGAATCTGAAAAAGAAACATGCTTGATATCTTCAAGAAGAACTTGGAGTTTGTCCAGAGCTTCAACATGAATAGGAACATAACAAATAAGTTGGATGTCAACGACACACACCGGACTAGTTGTACCTGAGGGTATAGTCAGAATTTCAATTTTGAATTCCGACGAAACGGTGCGATTTAAGTATAGTAATGTTAGTGATACTGGCGTGAGCATGGGTTGGAGACAAGAGGGGGCCGTTACACCCGTTAAGTATCAAGGCCAATGTGGTAATTATTTAAGCTCTTTTTGTATCAACAACATGCATTATGCAAGCTTAACATTATTATTATTTTTTCGCAAATTTTAAATATATTGCTTAATGGAAAAGAATATATTGTTCAGAACCTCTTAGTCATTAATACTAATAATAATAATATAGGTTTATTTGCATGAAAACATAAATAAATTAGAAGGAAAAACCAGATTGCTAACCAATTTGGAATCAGAAGGGACTAATTATGTAACTGGGTGGTGAAGAATTCATGGGGAGAAACATGGGAAGAAAATGGTTTTATGAGGATCAAAAGAGACGTAGACGCACCCCAAGGAATGTGTGGTTTGGCCATGCTTGCTTTTTATCCACTTGCTTGAAAATATGTTACATTGATTGGTTTGTGTTTGAAGTAATTGAAAACACTCAGATTATATCATTTATGATTCTATATGGAAAATCAAGCATGGTCCCCCCCACGTTTTCGTGGAACATCTGTAGGTCTTTTTGAATTTATGTGGGTGAAGAATATTACTCCATTGAATGGAGATGGCACAGTTAAATTTTCTGTATTACTCCAAAAAATGGGTTTGGCTTCTTGTAAGGACTGAGGGCTTTCTAAAATTTTCTGAACATATTAAATTTTAGAGAGAAAATGGTTCATTTCAAGTGATTGAACTCAATAAAGAATATATTGCTGATTTATCTCTTTTTAGTGTCGGAGATCAAGATTTAAAAGTAAATCCTTTTCAGGTGTAAACAAATGATGCGGTCACTAAAAAGGAATTTGCCTCTACTACCAGTGACGATAGGTCATGGTTCAAAATTTCAAGAAACTTCTGAATTTATTCATGTGTTAACATTTTAAAGAGACACATGGACACATATGTACGTAACCACAAATACTATAATATCAAACAAAAAAAAATCAAAACAGAGAGAACAATTAAAAATTTGGAGTCTAATACATGATAACTAAACAGGTGGTGAAGATGAACAATACTAAAGAATATTGAACGAGGACACCATCACTTGGAAACCGGCCACCTGTATTAATGGGAACTTGTCGTCCTCCACCTTGAGTAGTAGTAGATGGTCTAGTGTTTCCACTACTGCCTCCACTATCTCCACCATCTCCGCCACAGTCACCGTCACCGTCGCCACCGCCACTTCCTCCACGGCTTCCACCTCCACTGCTTCCACTACGGCTTGAGCTTCCTCCTCCACTTGTGCCACCACCTCCACCTCCGCGACTTCCCCCACCGCTACTGCTTCCACCTGAAGAACCACCTCCTCGAGAGCCTCCACCTCCACCACCACCACCACCACCACCACCTCCTCCACCGGCAAGCTGTATTCTTACAAAGTCAGCCGGGAACGTCATCGTTTCTACGGTTAAGTGATGGCGTTTTAGATCAACGGATGAGATAGAGGCTTGATTTGCGTATGACTTAGAAGGGATAGAAGAAATATATAAAGCACTATGCTACGCCTTTGGCCTTCCATTTTTTTGTATATACGAATCTTACACCTCCAATACTAAGCCACGACTCTATTTATATGATTCTAAGTAACCGCATGATTTTGTAACTTTAGCCTTTGGTTGACTATTTCCAACGCGACTTTCAAAAGTTGAAGCTTCATTGATTTTATTGAACTTTACTAATTAGGATAAAAACCTTTTCTCTGACGTCTATGATTTGATTTGTTATTTTAACATAAGATTCCATTTTTTCCGTTTTAGATTTAAATTGTTACTTAATAATTTAGAACGTTTTCATAGAGCTTTAAGGTGCAGTAGACCAGCTCCTAGTTTAAAACTCCTAATTTATCATTCACCCAAAACTATTAAAGTAAAAAAAAATTTGGTGTCGTCAAACTAAAGAAATTAAATTTGACCAGTAAAATTAAGCTTAAGGTACAACGTATCATATTAAACAGGGACACATAGATATATTTAATAAGGGGATAATTTTCAACTCATTTTAAATAGGATGACATTAACTATTAACAACATAACAATCAAGAGAAACAAATAGAATTTTGTGTTTTGTTTATGTATTTGTCATTAAAGATTTTCTTAAATTTTTGGTTTTTTGAATCTCTATGTTTAAAAAAATAAGAGACAAATAGGACATATAAATTCACGAAACCAAAGATAAAGAAACATTTTGGTGACAAATACATAAACAAAACACAAAACTTTTATTTTTATTTTTTGAATCTTAACCTAGAACAAGAAAGAGAACTTTTATTATTGTATTTTAGAAAAGATTTCATGTAATCCAAAACTTAAAAATGGTCTAAATATTCGGTAAAGAAAGTGGTTTCGAGTACGATTGATATCATGTGGTTTTGACACATTCTAACCATGATTTTTAGAGTTTTTTCAAATTGAAACACGTTTGGATGGAATTTTATCCATAAAAGAAGGGAATTGAAGCAAAGAAGCAAGAAGTGGCCGTTTTGGACTTCAAATTGATTGATCTACACTCAGATCGATCGATCTAATATTAGAAAGAAAACCATGAGATTCCACATCGATTGATTCACTCAGATCGATCAATTCGTATTGTCGT
This sequence comes from Cardamine chenopodiifolia, assembly GCA_963922655.1. Lineage (NCBI taxonomy): Eukaryota > Viridiplantae > Streptophyta > Magnoliopsida > Brassicales > Brassicaceae > Cardamine > Cardamine chenopodiifolia. The sequence goes on along the minus strand of OZ000486.1, from coordinate 5,717,485 downwards.
AAATCTTCAGATTGACCCGTTGCCAACTGGATTGATCGATCCAGCCCTAAACCGACAGTCGGTTCATTAACGCAAAAAAATAAAATTTTGGGTTCTTTTCTTATTTTAATATGGTTTTGCCATAAATCTCAACCCAAAACGTGATATGATCTATATATAATAGTTTTTAGTCATTTTTTATGCACCACTTTATATTCTATTCAGACCTACATCTTTGAGAAAATTTCTTAACTCTTTTAGATTTAGATTTTGTTTTTTAAGAGTTCTTCTCATATCTTGGTTGTTACTCTGCATCCATGTCTGAGTATTCTCATAGTTAGGTTTAGGGTTTTAAGATAATTTATGAATCATTGAATTAGACATATATATGCATATATATAGAACTATCTTATTATATCTTCATATATTTGTTGATCTCATTGTTGGAACTTAATTACCTACCTAATTTCTGATCTTATGTTGTTTAACGCATCAAAAATGTTTGATTAAAAGTTTGAAGAAACATTAGATGAACGGATTGTCCTTTGCCAATGAAAATCGATGCTAAGGCGATACATGAACAAATTGAACATGCTCATTAATGCTTATTTAAAATTCTAATATCAAACGACAATTTAGAATCTTAGGTTGTTAGATAAATTAATTGATACCACGAAAGTGTATTAATTATACATTCATGTTTTAGTTTAAGATTGTGCTTATCTATTCTCTAAACAATTGTTTTCTTCATGATCTCTGAATTCATGCGAATTACCCTTGACCTAGCACTCGTTTAATTGATATTTACATTGTTTTAATTGCTTTGTTTTCGTTACATCACAACCATATTATTGTCTTAGCTTAATTTCATTCCTAAATAACCGTAGTATAACCTTGGTTTATATGGATTCGATCACATCTTTACTATTGTGTTTCTCTATGCACTTGCAATTTTATTTGGGTTAAATCCTATGTGTGTCAAGTTTTTATAGCCGTTGCGGAAGAACAATTGTGTTACCTTCGAATCTAAGAATGAATTTTAGTCTTAAAGATTTACTAACTAAGTTCTATTTTGCTTGCTTGTGTGTTTCAGGTGCATGCAGAGAAGAAGTGAAAACTATGACAGTGTCCTGCAGTTCACTAATCAAGAGTTACGCATAACAGAACATACTAACAACAAAGCTAAGAAAACGAAGTCGAAACACAATAAAACTAATAATTAAGGAGTTCGATTATATATATTAATATATTTCCTTTAAATAAAAAATATTGAAATATTAAAAATTAGATTGAAGAGGACCAAAAATATATATTTTATATGTATATATTTTTTTTTCATTACAAAATCTCTAAAAATATTATTCATAAAGTTTTACAAGACAAAATGTTACTAGAAAACCCATAAAGATGATGAGCCAGCCCTGACAATACCGATTAAGGGGTGTCAAAATGGGTCATGGGTCATGGGTATAACCCAACCCATGAACCCTAATGGGTTAAAAATTTTGACCCTAATGAGTTGATGGTTAAATAGGTTGATGTGTCAAATGGGTTGGATTTTAATGGGTTGATGGTTAACCATTTCACCCATCAATTTCATAAAATTGAATCAGAACAAATTAACCAATTTTCACAATCTCTCAATTTTTCTGCAAAAATGTGAATATGCAATTTTCCTGCCAAAATGCGTATCCATATTTTTTCCACCAAAATGTGTATCCACAATTTTTCCGTCCAAAACATGATTTACAATTTTGTTTGCCAAAAATGAGAAACCTGTAATTTTTTCACAAAAAGCGGATCCACAATTTTTTTGCCCAAAACTTAATTATGTAATTTTTTCAACAAAATGCAAATCTATAATTTTCTGTCGGTAAGAAAAATCTATAATTTTTCTGTCAAAAACGGATCCACAATTTTGCCGCCAAAAACTTGATTTGGTAATTTTTCAAACAAAATGCAAATTCCTACTTTCCGTTAAAATGAGAAATATGCAATTTTCAAGCCAAAAACAGTCTTGTCATTTTCTCCCAAAAATTTGATTTGTATTTTTCCCACCAAAATATGATGATGGTGATGATGATGATTATTATTATGATGATGATGGAGATGATGATGATGATGATGGTGGTGATGATGGTGATGGTGATGGTGATGGTGATGGTGATGGTGATGGTGATGGTGATGGTGATGGTGATTAATGATGATGATAATATTATTGATTTATATTAATTATTTATTAGTTGATTTTATGATAATTAATTAATTGATTCATTAATGAAATGGGTTGACTTATTTAACTATTAACCCATCAAATTAAATGCGTGATGGTGATTAATGATGATGATAATATTATTGATTTATGATAATTGTTTATTAGTTGATTTTATGATAATTAATTAATTGATTCATTAATTAAATGGATTGACTTATTTAACCATTAACTCATCAAATTAAATGGGTAATAGATTGATCCAACCTATTTAGTTAAATGGATTGTGTCAACCCATTACCCATTTAACTTTTACCCAATGTTTAATGAGTTGGACAACCCATTTAACCTATTTTCACACCCCTAATACTAATACAACTTGCATTATATTATATTTTGTTGGTACAAGACTATAAGTGTTAAAGTTATAACAAAAACATCCATATGAGATGTTTATAAAAGGATTTTGTATGTTCAAAAAATCTAAAATAAACATGTGTCTAGATAATAATTTTTTAAAAAACTCAGCCATTAAAAATGTCATTAAACTATTTCCTTACAACACTAGACTGTGAATTATTTAATAAAATTAAATTTGCATTTTTGTAAAATTGATATTTACATTACAGGCCGGAACATAACATCGCTTGCCAATAGATTTGCATCCCTTGTGCAACTAATACTATCCACCAATAAAGTTTTACGTCAAATTTTCCTAACTTAATTGACTAGAAATTCCAAATATTCTCACGGCTCCGGTTTTGAGCTAAACCTAATAAGCAAAGGTTTTAAACGTTAAAATTAATAACATTTTAGGAACATCAATTTTGTAAAATTTCGTAATAGTGCAGTGGTTAATGATGGTAATATTTGTATTCCCATATGCCGAAAAGTTATATACCATTAAATTAACTTGCATGGAGATAAGATTTAGATACACATTCATTTAACGCCAAGCCAACTACCATGCTCCGTATTTGGGACCCATGCAGTAATGTAGGAACTGTGAAACTTGTGATTGCCCTTGTATCGTTAAAATATCTATACCTGCTTATATATACACATCTTCATCATAATGTCTTCCTCAAGTGATCTTCATCTATACATTCTCCAATGGCCTTGCAGTCAAATTTCTTAGCTTTGTTCCTTTTCACTGCAGCTCTCTCATCTTGCCTCGTAGTCTCGGCCTCGCTCGTCCAAGGAAAAGTCTCTTGTTTTGACTGTCCTAATGATTACGATTACGCAGGTGAGTTCAATAGTAAATACCAACTCTTATGACTAGACATTGTAATAATTAACACTTATCTACTTATATAATTGTGACAAGACTTTAATTATACCTTTGTTTTAGGAATCACGGTCGATGTTAGCTGTAGCCAGACAAACACAAGATTCACCGTAACAACAGACAAGAAGGGCGAGTTCATGTCGGAACTTTCCTCAGGGATCAAATCGAACTGTAAAGCTGAACTCAAAGGCGGCTTCAAGCAACTTTATGCCTCAAAAAAGAATGTTAAGTCGGAGATTGTTAACCTAGGCGGTGACAAATATGGTCTCTCTTCAAAGTTGATCTTCTTGAAATCATGCCCAAGAAGCCTCAGATCTTTTGGTTCATCCAAGACCGTTGATTTGCCTGTTCCTCCGGAGTGGGGGCTTGCTCCGACCAGTTATTACCTTCCTTTCCTCCCTATTATCGGTATCCCATAAGACGCACCGTTTCAATCTTTAATGTTTTTCATGTAATTTACTTATGATATATGTTTAGAGACATGTAACATGAAGTTTGTGTGTGATTTTAGTGTATGAAGATGGTTGATGTGTTTCCTTTTACGAGGCAAAAATATAATATGAAATCTTTAAGACTTGCCTTTATCCTAACAACTACCGTTTCTGTCAAGTCCAAAACGTCCGAGTTCGATCGATGGAATTGGAATGCAAAGAAGAAAATGAGTTGGAAACATAAACGATTAGAAGAAGACATGGTCATGAGTTCAGTGCCATTTCCAATTTTTGGCACATAAGCCTAGACTGAGGCTATACCAAGTTGCCTTAGTTCACGTCGCAAAATGGCAGCTCACACACTCTCGATTTTATCTTAAATGTAAACCTCACCATCTCTCGGTTTATATCATACCGGAGAGATGAGCTGTAGAGATAGTCAAAGAGGAAAATACCCTTTCTCACCAAGTGACTCTCACGTGTTCATTTGACACATAAGAAGGAGAACCTCCGGCTCCCTCCGTAGCTTGTCGATACTTAGGTAGTTAGGTGTTGATTGGTTTCTTCTTTACCTTCTTATAAGGATTCTTAATTCACATAAATATGGTTTGACTAGATGTGGGGTTTATTTATATCAAGGGTCAATTCTTAAAATGAATCTTTTGACAGTTTTGTCAAACAAGAATCCTTAAAGTGTAAAATTAGAATTTGAGGTTTTTTTATAATAATTTTTTCAAAAGATCCATTTTCAAAAAATTTCGTCTATGTAAAAGTACTTTTGTTAACTTTACAAAAATTGTCAATTCTCTTAACCCATAAAAAAGTGGTTTGTAATGGAAGCTAATAATTATTAAAGAAACATAGAATAGAAATAATAATTATATTCCATAGAAAATGAAACGTAAACTAGATGAAAAAATAATTGTGAATTAAGATATTAAAAAATTATCTTCAAAAAGTAAAGAGAAAGAATTGTGCAAAGGATTCATTTAATCGAAGAGCCGATAATAGAAGGGTGTCAAACACTACGAATTATGCTGAAGACTTAATATAAACCAAAGACATAATGTTTATAGAAATTTTTTTGCAAAAATTTTAAAGTTAGCATAATAATAAAATTATATTTGAGGTTTTATAAATAATTTAGTGCATAATTTGTTTTTTCTGTTTTGATAAATTAGGTGTTTTTTAACATTTAATTCATTCATTTAAATCAAATATGATACAAAATTTATACATTTATAGCATGACAAAGATAAACAAATTTAAGTACATATCAACAAATACATAAGTTATCATTAAGTGGGCTAACTATGGCTTTTGGACCAACTTTTATCTCGGTCCAATAAAAATTTGTCGTAACTTAATCTAAAGTGGCCCTAAAATCTATGCGGGTTTATGGGTTTTTAGGTATTCATTTCTTTTTTACAGGTTTACAGGTTTGCGGGTTTGCGAATTTTTGGGTACTCGTTTTTGATATGCGGAGTTTGGCGAGACGGTTACGGATTTACTCATTTATACCCGCCATTTTGCGGGGCGGGTTTGAGTATTTGAAATTTTCTTCAAAATATGCGGGTTACAGGTCGCCGGTCACGGGTTTATCCGCTACCCAACTGTATTATCGACCCATATATATGTTTTCACGCTATATTGGATGCAAGTTTTGTTGATGAACCAACGCATAAAACAAAAAAAAAATATCACTATCACTACAAGAAAACAACGAGGAACTGACGGCCATATCCATCAGAAATCCGTCGAAAACAGCTATTTCCGACGATTTTTTTCGTCTGTTTTAGATGGTCGAAAATAAAACAATCGTCCGAAATCCATCAGAAAAAGACCGTCGGTAGTCCGTCAGAAAACCGTCGGATAGTCTTCCGACGGATTAACCGACGAATTTAAGACAGTTTACAATTCGACGAATAACCAAAGAATTTTTGATGGATTTCCAACGAATACCAAACATCGGAATTCTGATGGATATGTTTCCGACAGATTAATTTCCAATGGATATCTGTCAGAATTTTGTCGGATTATAACGTATACAATTTCGGACGGAAAATAACCGACGGATGTCGTTCCGTCGGAACTTAGCAGTCGCAAAACCGTTGGAAATCCATTGAAAATTTCTGACGAATTTTGAATCCGTCAGAAAATCTGTCGGTTTTGCGGCTGCTTTCTTATAGTGTATGAGTTTTTTTTTTGAATAAATTTTTTTATATATTGACCATGCTAGACTAATGGGTTTTGTATTTTAGATGTGGGTTTTGGTGTTTTTTACAATTGTATATTGTGTTTGTTTTGGTAATTTTTCCTTTTAATCGATGTTGCATAGCTTGTCAACCAATCAAAATGTCTCACAAATACAGTCATTCACATCTACTATATCAGTCATACAAATTGCTTACTAACATTATTAATCAAAATTGTTCATTTTGCTAACTTTAGCATTTGCAAAATCTTCCCCTACGTTTAAACCAGTTAAACCTTTAGAGTGAACTTAGCTTCTCCTCAAGCTATCATTTGTTCGAACTATCATATTCTAACAAATCTCCACCTCAGTTATTGATTCTCTATTAATTTATAGACCTACAGCCTCCACTTGCTAGTCTATATGGTTTGAAAAATTATGTAAATCAAGCCCCATTGAATTTACCAATAGAAAATTCTTAATTGAAATATCGGTTAGATTCACAAATGTTTCTATTTTCTTTAAGATATACAGATATTTTTGCCAACATAATTGGATTTTATAAAACCTAATGTCTATATGTTTAGTCATCTTGTTCTTTGTTCTCGGAGAAACAAATAACATTTTGGCAATCACAATACCAAACACTCAATTGTTCAACCTAATTTCTTCAAACAAGCTTTTCATCCATATGGATTCTTGAATGTTTTTGTTAGTGTTATTCTACTTCTTTTTTTTTGCCGGCAAAATAATCAAATCCCTTAAGTATGTAGGATGCGTTTTCCTCAGGAAAAGAACAATCCGGTGAAAGAGCTTACATGGAAAATAGTAAACCTCGTGCTCGTTTGTCACGTCTAAGCAAGCAAAGTACTTATAATGTACAAGACATCAAAAAAGTCAGCACGAACATTTAAATTGCGAAAATAAATGAAATAGAAAAAGCAAGAAATAATGGTTTAAGAGTGCGAAAAATCATCCATCTCCGATGCAAACGTCGGCCAGTCCCCTGGAGCTTCTAGCAAAGCTATAAGATCCTTGTAATCGGTCTGGAAAACAGTTTCAAATGTGTGTAAAATCTCTTAAGCATCTCATATCCCAGAATAGTGAATCAAGTTCTACGTGAAAGGATGTGGTGGATCTTCGGTGGCTCTTTAAACCAATATGTGAGATCTTACCATCCATTAGCAGAATCTAATTGTAACCACTTTGACTATCCAACTCCGACCAAGAGCCATCGGTCTGGCAAATGGGTTGATGATGAGTTGATGTAGAAACCTCAGGAGCATGAGGTGATGTAGCTAAATTGATAGCTCCATTTTCGAGCGTTAGGCACCCTAAAAGCGCCAGCGTCTTGAGTCGCAATAACAAGAGTGATGTCCAGTGCTATATCTTTGTTCTAAAAAACCTTTGGTAGTCTTCCACACGAACCATAAAATTTATGGAAATGACTTGAACGCTAAAGTGTACCCCCCTGCATCTTTGGCACGCCCTATAAGATAATATATATTTGTGAAAACAGATGCTGAAGGAAACTCATTTGGCGTCGAAGGAATATGTGGCAAAGCCCATACTTGCTTTGCTGGAGGACACTCAAAAAATATGTGGTTGGTAGTCTCAATATCTGCTCCACATCACGGAAAACACCTATCAAATCCAACATGTCTATCAATGAGTTGTTGAAACAAAGGTATACAACCTGACACAATCTGCCAAACAAAATGCATTAATTTTCTCGAGGTCATAAGCTTCCATGATTGTGCGTGCAGTGTAGTAACACTTGGACCCTGAAAAGGGAGGTCACAATCTCTTCTTTCACGAGCCTTAGCTTCCCAATATCCAGAATTTACTAAGTAAGCACCTGATTTTGTGTGAGTTCAATTGTAGTTGTCGTTAGAGAATGAGGCCCTCGGCCTAATACTTAAATCAGGGCTAGGTCTTATGGCGTAAATAAATTCTTAAGCAAATCAACCTTCCAGCCTTTAGTCGTAAAGTCTATCAAATCACTCATATAAAGATGAGGATCATTCTTAGCTAAGAGGCCATGTGACGGTCTCACTGGAGTATCATGAACCCTTGGGTATGACCAGAAGTTGGTTCATATACCCGATCCAATAACTCTTCCGAGGCTCGAGCTCAAGAGCGGTCTATCTGCCATAATGCTCCTCCATCTGTTGGAAGGATTACAAGCATGCTTGACGTGGAGCGGGACGAAGTATCTATAATATCTTCCTTGCAGCACCCGTGCAAGGAGAGAACTTGGGAATATCACAAATTTCCATAGTTGCTTAGCCAGTAGGGCTGGTTAAAGTCCTCGAAGGTACGAAAACCCAACCCTCCTGACGATAGCGGCTCATATAACTTATCCCAAGATGTCCAATGAATACCCTTGCTATCTTGTTTCTTGCTCCACCAGAAGTTTGAGATGGCAATGCTTAACTTTGTGCAGATATACATGGGTACAAGGAAACACGACATTACATATGTCGGAAGAGTTCGCGCAACAAACTCTATAAGGATCTTTTTCCCTCCCTAGAAAAGGAATTTTGTGGACCATGTGTTGATTCTACTGTTAAGCCGCTCTTGGAAAAATGCAAACATCTGCGTCTGAGCCATGGATCTTTTGAGGGAGTCCAAGATATGTTTACATCCCCCCCCTCTTGGGTTATTTCCATGATCTGTTTCATGTCATTCTTAGTCTATGATGCAATCTTTGTCCCGAACATGATTGACGACTTGGTGAAATTAATTTGTTGTCATGATGTCTCTTTGTAACTACATAGGATATTAATAATCTATGTGCTATGTTGTGCATCAGCCTTGTAGAAGAAAAGACTATCATCGGTGAACAATTGATGCGATACAGGTGGGCTCGCTCTCGTCAATTGAAGTCCTTGTATCCTACCATACCATTCAGCGTTGTTAAGTTGGACCACCAGGGTTTCCGTGCACATGATGAAAATATACGGTGAGAGTGGGTCCCTTTGCATGATTCCTCTCGCTGGTACTATGCTCCCTTTTGCTTCTCCATTTATCAATACCTTATAAGAAACTGATCTAACGCAATGCATGATCATACCTGTCCAGCGGGCCAAAAACCCTAGCTTAAGTATTAGCTCTTATAGAAAGTATCATTCTACTCGGTCATATGCTTTACTCATATTTGTCTTTATGGTCATATACTTCTTCCTACACAATGAATTAGTTCTCAAAGCATGAAAAAATTCATGGGCTATAAGAATGCTATCCGTGATAAGGCGACCCGTTACGAAAGCCGATTGAGTCTCCCATATGGTTTTTGGTAAGATCTGCTTCAGTCTGTTGGCTAGGAATTTTGAAATAGTGTTATTATACTTTAGTATTTGAAAATAGTGTTATTCTACTTTTAGTATTTAAAATTGCTGAAAAATGTTGGAGACACCATCTCTAACTTACAACATTCTCAACAACTTATCATATATATAATTAGAGAATCATCTCTCCATCTAGAAAATTTGATTTAGTGTTATTCTACTTTACTATTTGAAAATAGTGTTATTCTAATTTTAGTATATGAAAATGCTGAAAAATGTTGGAGACACCATTTCTGACTTACAACATTCTCAACAACTTAAAATCGTATATATAATTAGGGAGTCTTCTCTCCATCTAGAGTGTCCACCTAAGCAAAAAAATTTCTAGTTATTTAAATAATGAATTTAACAAGAGGATGAAATAATAAGTAGCTAAAAATAAGATATAAATAATCAAAATGTTGAAACGAGTTAACAAATTGAGTGTAAAGAAAATATAGAACAAATATTTATATTAAAAATAAAAAGTATAGAATCAGTAGATATAAACTCAAATATTGTACAATAAAACACCCAAATAGGTGTGATATATAATCTTTATAGCGTATCATGAGTAGAAATGTGGTTATGTCTCTACTATGATCCAATAAAAAAACACACGTTTGAAGATATTTTTGAATAGAATGATTTTAACCTTAATGTATTCTAAGTTTTATGGAACATATGAATTTGTTTTATAATTATATTTTAATTAATGATTTATATTAATATTTACAAATAATTTAACAATTTTAATAATATTTTAATATTGCAATCCCACGCAACGATCAAGGTACTGATCTATTTTCCTTTCAATGTTAGTATCATACATATATTTATTGTCCCAAAAAATATATATTTTGGTAAACAAGTATCACACATATATTGTCTACATAATAACTGTGATTTTGACATCAGACCATTTTAAGAAACACTGCTTTAATCAACTAATTGTGAACTGTATCTCACCAACTATTTGTTAACTTTGTGTAGTCTCATGAGAGTATATGCCCATCCATCGACTTATTACTCCAACACAATAAGAAAATTCAAGCTCCGATCCTATCATTGCGTAAACGATATACTCCCTGGAACATTAGCTTAAAAAATATATTTCATCTCTTCAGCTCTTTTGTACCTCCTTTTCATCTCTTCAGAATTGTTAAAATATACTTCATTTCTTCAGCTCTTTGTGCCCCGAAACATGAGCTTATTCATTACAAAGATTCAAGGAACATTCCTGAAATAGTCTTCTTGAAATAATGCTATTTCCAAAATCTATCTAGTTGGACATGATATTTTATATAAAATTTAAATTCAATAAAACCTTCAGCTTAGATTCTGCATTATTCCCGTTCTTTTATTTTGCCAACAATCTTTTAATGGTGTGTCTCTTTCTCTTATTTTTATGGTTCTCCCAAATCTTTTTCTATATATTTTTGTAAGTTTAATCAACCAAGGAAAATTATCATTTCTTTTACTGTAACAGTGACTCATCAATTTTTTTTTTCTCTGTATAACTTAATTGTCCATGTTCTAACATTGGGATTCACCAAAAAATTATTATTACGGTTTGTTTTGTATCTGAATTCAGTATTTTTAGTTATTTAACAGCTCAAGAAAAAAAATTTGTTCTTTCCGGTATATTTTGGTTAACAAAATAGTTTGTGTTTTTCTTCAAATTTTGTTTCTCATTAATTTATATCCTTTATGTTTTCATCCCCAACAAACTTAAAAGTTTATTACCCTTCATAGATTCTATAAATGAAAGAATCAAAGAGAGATTTTTTTTGTTCAAGAAGAGCGGTTTTTTACTCTTCAAATAATCCTTGAAATTTTTTATTTATATAGTTTGTTGCTATAAACATGTTTTTCATTAGCATTGGCAGTAGCTGTATTTCAGAGAGGAGTCAAGTGTTAGGTGGATTTGATCTTAATATAGTATTGTTACATAAAGTTATAATATCAAAGCAGTTGAGTATTCAAATTGCAAAAATTATGCTCATGGCATTCAAATCTTAACTTTCAATACAAAATATTAAGAAAATCTGGTAACTTACTCCTGATTATAATACTTTAACTTAATTTTCTTTTAGATTTAGGTGACATAGAAATCTAAGTAAGTTTTAAAACTCAAAATAGGACATACAGTCTTAAAACATCCACAAAAAGCTTGATTGTAACTTATAATCATAATAAAAATTAACAACCATTTATAAAACTTTATTTATTATGCCACATAATATGCAACATCATATGTAGTTTTAACATACACTTTTCTTGTGCAGGAAAGCCTACTTGACAATCCTTGAGAAAATATATATTGTATTTTGTTATCCTAGTTTTTTACGTCTATAGGTTGCAAATTATATGCATATGGAGGAGGAGTGCCATATCCAGCTTGTGGAGGTGATGGAGTAATTGGTGTTGGAGGCAATTGTACTGGTGGTGGTTGTACAGGAGGACATGGTGTTGGAGGCTTCTGCAATGGTGGTGGCTTTACGGGTGGAGTATAAGTTGGTGTCGGAGGCTTTTGCACTGGAGGTGTCTTAACGGGAGGACTATATGTTGGTGTCGGAGGCTTCATCGGTGGTGGATTAATAGGAGGACTATAAGTTGGAGTTGGAGGCTTTTGTATTGGTGGTGGTTTAACAGGTGGACTGTAAGTTGGTGTTGGAGGCTTATGCACTGGTGGTGGCTTGATAGGGGGACTGTAAACTGGTGTTGGAGGCTTATGCACTGGTGGTGGCTTGATAGGAGGACTGTAAATTGGTGTCGGAGGCTTATGTACTGGTGGTGGCTTTACAGGTGGACTATAAGTTGGTGTTGGAGGTATTTGCACGGGTGGTGGTTTAACAGGGGGACTGTAAATTGGTGTTGGAGGCTTAATCGGGGGTGGTTTAATAGGTGGACTATAAGTTGGTGTTGGAGGCATTTGCACAGGTGGTGGTTTAACAGGAGGACTATAAGTTGGTGTTGGAGGCTTAATCGGGGGTGGTTTAATAGGTGGACTATAAGTTGGTGTTGGAGGCATTTGCACTGGTGGTGGTTTAACAGGGGGACTATAAATTGGTGTTGGAGGCTTAACCGGGGGTGGTTTAATAGGTGGACTATAAGTTGGTGTTGGTGGCATTTGCGTTGGTGGTGGTTTAACAGGAGGACTATAAGTTGGTGTTGGAGGTTTAATCGGGGGTGGTTTAATAGGTGGACTATAAGTTGGTGTTGGAGGCATTTGCACTGGTGGTGGTTTAACAGGGGGACTATAAATTGGTGTTGGTGGCATTTGCGTCGGTGGTGGTTTAACAGGAGGACTATAAGTTGGTGTTGGAGGCTTAATCGGGGGTGGTTTAATAGGTGGACTATAAGTTGGTGTTGGAGGCATTTGCACTGGTGGTGGTTTAACAGGGGGACTATAAATTGGTGTTGGAGGCTTAACCGGGGGTGGTTTAATAGGTGGACTATAAGTTGGTGTTGGTGGCATTTGCGTTGGTGGTGGTTTAACAGGAGGACTATAAGTTGGTGTTGGAGGTTTAATCGGGGGTGGTTTAATAGGTGGACTATAAGTTGGTGTTGGAGGCATTTGCACTGGTGGTGGTTTAACAGGGGGACTATAAATTGGTGTTGGTGGCATTTGCGTCGGTGGTGGTTTAACAGGAGGACTATAAGTTGGTGTTGGAGGTTTAATCGGGGGTGGTTTAATAGGTGGACTATAAGTTGGTGTTGGAGGCATTTGCACTGGTGGTGGTTTAATAGGGGGACTGTAAATTGGTGTTGGAGGCTTAATCGGGGGTGGTTTAATAGGTGGACTATAAGTTGGTGTTGGAGGCATTTGCACGGGTGGTGGTTTAACAGGAGGACTATAAGTTGGTGTCGGAGGCTTAACCGGGGGTGATTTAATAGGTGGACTATAAGTTGGTGTTGGAGGCATTTGCACGGGTGGTGGTTTAACAGGAGGACTATAAGTTGGTGTTGGAGGCTTAATCAGAGGTGGTTTAATAGGTGGACTATAAGTTGGTGTTGGAGGCATTTGCACAGGTGGTGGTTTAACAGGAGGACTATAAGTTGGTGTCGGAGGCTTAACCGGGGGTGGTTTAATAGGTGGACTATAAGTTGGTGTTGGAGGCATTTGCACAGGTGGTGGTTGAACAGGAGGACTATAAGTTGGTGTTGGAGGCTTAATCGGAGGTGGTTTAATAGGTGGACTATAAGTTGGTGTTGGAGGTATTTGCACTGGTGGTGGTTTAATAGGAGGACTATAAGTTGGTGTTGGAGGCTTATGAAATGGAGGTGGCTTAATAGGGGGGCTGTAAATTGGTGTCGGAGGCTTATGTACTGGTGGTGGTTTTAATGGAGGACTATAGGTTGGTGTTGGAGGCTTCATTGGTGGTGGTTTAACAGGAGGGCTGTAAGTTGGTGTCGGAGGTTTCACAGGTGGTGGTTTAATAGGAGGACTATAAGTTGGTGTTGGAGGCTTATGCACTGGAGGTGGTTTGATAGGGGGACTGTAAATTGGTGTCGGAGGCTTATGTACTGGTGGTGGTTTTATTGGAGGACTATAAGTTGGTGTTGGAGGCTTCATTGGTGGTGGTTTAACAGGAGGGCTGTAAGTTGGTGTCGGAGGTTTCACCGGTGGTGGTTTAATAGGTGGACTGTAAGTTGGTGTCGGAGGCTTCTGCACTGGCGGTGGCTTGATAGGAGGACTGTAAGTTGGTGTTGGAGGCTTTTGGACGGGTGGTGGCTTAATAGGGGGACTATAAATTGGTATAGGGGGTTTATGCACCGGTGGTGGTTTGATAGGGGGACATGGTGTCGGGGGCTTCTGAACCGGTGGAGGTTTGATGGGAGGACTATAAGTTGGTGTTGGGGGTTTTTGTACCGGTGGAGGTTTGACAGGAGGACTGTAAATTGGTGTTGGAGGCTTATGCACTGGTGGTGGTATGATAGGTGGACTATAAATTGGTGGTGGGTAACCATAAGTATCAGTGTCGTATCTATTAAAGTTTTCTTTCACCGTTCCATCTGCAGCGATTGAAGCACCACTAAGAGAAAGAATGAGTACAAAGAATCTCAAGAAATCTATTAGTGGGACTCTCATCTTGTATGTGACTTACTACTATGAACTAAAGATGGACACCCGATATTGAGTTTAAATACTTGAGGTTGGGAGATCAGCTCTATGAAACGGTGAGTATTGTTGTGAGTATTTGTTTCTACAGAATTTACGGTAGGTTTAAAGACTCTTTACACTTAGCTTTTGGCATGGGCGGTTATGGTTCGTGTCAAGAGACCCTTAAAGTAGTATGTCCATTTTCTGCTCATCTTTTAAACCCGTTTAACATATATTGTTTAATGCCGTACATGTGTCTTGATGGTTTAAAAGCGTTTCTGTTTATGTAATTATTTGTCTTCTTATATTTATTAGATCCCTTATTGGCACCTTTAAATCTTTGTTTTGTAGTCGGAGATGCTGTGAACGAGCTGGATCCTTTATTCCTTTGTAACTTGTACATCACTCTCAGTATATGAATATGAAAACGCCTTCTTTGTCACTTTTATTATTATTATTTTATTTAAATTAATTGATTTGTGTTTTTTTTTTCTTTCTTATAAGAGCATTATTTCTCCAAGCGCCTAGAGTTTATACGCCATTAGTTTAATTTAAAAATAAAAGTTAACTATTTAGCCGAAATAAAAACAAGACCATTGTAATATTGGCTACAATGGTTGTGGCGTGTGTCAATCTCAATCAACCTTGTTTTCATATAAAATATGATTGCAATTTGGTATTCAAGAATCTTGGTAAAATAATGTTATGTCTATGCATCTCTTTCTACCGTCAAGAAAATGATGACAAAGCTCAAATCATTGATGAAGATGACGAAAATTATAACATTTGTTAGAAAACTTTTGTTGTATCATTCATTATTTCTTAAGGTTTCTTCTGCCGACTGAGGAAATCAAGGATACAAATACAAATGCCAAATGCCAAATTTCAGATTTGTTGCAGGGAACCCGTAAATACTTTATATCATTTGTTCTAGATACAATGAAGTTGTTCACACCTTCATTTAGTGTCTCTTAATTTTATTTGAGTGTCATCCACCATTTTATTCACAAGCTCGCGTTTTCTGCCACACTCATTAATCATCGTCATCAGCACTTTTTTTTCTTTTTCTTTTTTGATAAAGTCATCTGCATGTTGCAGACTCACTCCAAGTGTACTTCTACATCTGTTATAGATATTGTCGAACTTGTATGGCAGTGAGTTTCTCGTTTCTTCTCAAATAAGGATATATCTTGTGGTAATAGATTATGTTTGGAGTTCTGACATTTATTACCATATATCTTTATTTTGATTGAAAGGCTATGCCATCTTTATGATTTCATCTTACAACAAGTTTTTATAGCAAGATGGTCCTTCTAGTTGTTTCCAATGCAATTTCATATTTTGAGCCTCTCAAGAATATATGTAATTGTAACGTTAAGGAAAAACAAACCATTTAACCTTGGTTCTTGACAAATTAAATATTACCGTACTTTCGCTACACTAAGCTTTACTAATTGTGAAAAGTAAGCAATACAAAAAATACTACTGCCTGGATGAGATTATGGTTTAAGGTGTGATTACAATTTGAGTGTGAGGACGATGTGGTGTGTAAGTGATGTGATATGTTTTATTGTTTTTTAGAAGAAATTTTGAAATTGTATATAGGATATCATAACATAACAACACATTGTGATTTTAAAACGGACAATTAGTCTAATAGCCAAAAACTACCAAATATAAAGGAAGTAACCATATAATGTGCCAAAGTAGTTTACTGAAAAATTAGAAAGACTTTATCAATGTTATAGCATTTTAAATCTATGTAATGGTAGTCTTTCCACAAGAAATCATTATCAAATTTGGTTGAAGTCTGATATGTGTTTGCGTCCATCAAACCGGTTTCATGTCAAGCTATATCATCTCAGCTAGCTCCGGCAAATCAGACGGTCTTGTCATTCTGTTTGAAAAAAATGTTTTGCAATCATAAGGGAAACGCAATTTCTCTAAATTTTGAAGTCAACAAACATCAAGCGGTTGTGTATTAACGGATTTCCGATAGCGTTTTTCCGTTCTTGGGTTTGGACCGGTATTTGAAGTTTGAGTGTTGTAGTTATAGCATAACCACATTTTAGTGCTTTTTGTTTAGTTGGTTTGTCTCTCGAGATTTCGATGTAAGTCGGTATCTGTGTGTCTTTCGATTTTCCGGCGTCTGTAATGCCGTTTCTCATTATCATTTTCAATATATATCTAGATGACAGAAAAAAACGGTCGCATGTGACACAAAAATTGACATAATTAAAGCATATTTGATATAAAATAGATTCCGCTTGTATTATATATAAACGATTTCTTTTGGTTAATCTAACAAATTTAATATTTCACCCAAAAAGTAATATTAAACAGATTTTCATGGTTGTTTTTTTGGAATTCTGTAATAAATAATAATAAATTGAATTTTATGCTATCTTTATTGAATGAAATTCTATTTAAAATAAATTAAACATCTAAAAATGACATTATATATATTTGAAAACATGTTTTTATGCATATGGTTATCTATATCATAAAATCTAAAGGATAAACCAAATTCAAATAATAAATTTGCAATTTCTTATAGTTATAGAAGAATCAAATTTTATCATATAACATATTTTCTAATTTGTACAAAAAAAATCTAAAATCTAAATCGTAAAGCCTAAACTCTAGTGTGAATTAGTTTAACGATAAAAAATGGTATTCTAGTGTCTAAAACATAATTCTATTTTATAATGGGAAAATTACTAGAATAATAATTCAGTTAGATTTAATTACTAGACTAACATACAAAAGAAAAGATTAAATGAGTTTTTTTTTAGTCACAAAAATGCCCTTAAAGCCATGTGGTTAAAAAATAATTATTATAAGACTGACATTACTAATTAATTCCACATCAGCTTTATTTCTGTTTTTAAAAAAAACAGAAAATATTTACGATTTTACCACTGCTAACAGATAAATGTACGACATAAATGTGCGACTCTATGTTTATGTTATGACATAGTTTTTGGAATGGCAGATTTATAATTTTTGCCGCAGATTTTTTCTCGTAAATTTAATTTATATCGTAGAGTTATGTATGATAGTGGTTTGCATGATAGAGGCAGTAGATTTTTAATTTTTTCTATACTGATAGAAATTCTCTAGCAGATTTGTTTTTAAATTATATATTTTTTTCACCGAAGATTTTTTAACGTTGTAATAGAGTTTTTTCAACTACTAGTTACCGTAGATTTTATTTTCAAAAAATAATTGCTAGACTAACATTATCGTTACCGAAGATTTATATTTAGTTATTACAGAATGTGCATTTTCTTTTATGGCAGAGATTAAAATTATTTAATGGCCGCAGAATTTTTGTCGCTGATTTCTTGCCGATATGTTACAGTAGATTTTTTGGTTCTAATGTTATTAAAAACTTTCTAATTAGTGGTAGAAAAATAGAAAAATATATCAAATCGTCACAATAAAAATATGGAGTTTTTAAAAAATCATAGACTCGTTCGACGTAAAAATAGGATTTTATTTTTAAAAAAATCGTGGGATAATAAGAAAAACCTGAAATTATGGTAAAAATATTTTATTTTATTTTATTTTATTTTAAAATATTTTTAATCCATAATGGCATATGTATAAATAATTTTTTTTGGCTTTTTGTCTTTTAACAAAAATATAATATTAATCTAGTAATATTTTTAGAATATTAGTCTAGTAATTATATTTAATTTTTATATTATTCTAGGAAAATAACACTTTATAATTTATTTCATATCCAACATCGAATTGTGAATCCTAATCCCTAAATAATGAACTCCGTCGTGAAATTTAACTTAAAAGTTAGATGATAATTTGTGGTGTACACTGGATAAAAATATATATAAGTTAATTTAGAATAGCATTAGTTATAATATAATTAGTTTGTATGATTTTATATAAAATGAGAAATCAATGATTTATATATTTAATCAAATGTAAAAATGAACATTCACATGCTGTAATGATATTTTGTGTTTTTATTGATTTTAACTTATACATTGATTGTTTATTTGATTTCCATTTATTTGTATAGTAATTGATTGTCTATCTAATTTTCCTGTTTATTTGAATAGTAACATGTTTCATATAATACATATTTTTAATAAGAAAAAAGATTATCTTTGCTAGCATCCCCAACCCCACTCTATCTTCCCTTCTAAACTTCTTCCCTTCTAAACTTTATTATAGAGTAAAATTTTCTCCAACTCCAGTCATATCTCACTCTAAAATAGAGTAATGAATAGTATTACTCCATATTTGAAACAATACTATTCATTACTCTATTATAGAGTGGAATTTTTTATTTATAAAGTTATCCTTTAATTTTTATATGTTTTATTTTATATTTAAAATAATATTATTAAACAAGTTTTTAGTTATGTAGTTAACTAAATGTAAATAATTTATTTTATATTAGCTCATAAACAATATTAACTCATTTTACACTTTAAAATGTGTTAATTGATTATTTGTGGGAGAAACACTAATGTTTTTTTGCTTAAAAAATCTATTATCTTCTGTTGTCTTTGTTATTGTTTTTAGGAAAAATTTATTATAAAAGAGAATTATCTACACCTTTTTAAAAAATTATCAATTTTCCCTAAACTATCCTTACTACTAAATTAATATCATTTTCCAAAAAAATTCATATAAACAAGTAGATATACACTTATTAAGAAGATTTGAAGAATAAAAATTTTTATTTAAGGCAGTTTTAAATAGGTTTTTAGGTTGATAAAAGTTGTTCTAAAAAATTTAGAATAGGTAATCTAGCGGTATGAATTATTAAATTACGTATTCTACCATTTTTTCATAGTTTGAAAATATTATATTACATACTCTACCAATCGTTCATGTTCTAGGATTTTTAGAATGGAAATATTAGAATATGATTCTGAAATATTTAGAATACTTATTCTATTAGTTGTACATGCTCTAGAAAAATTAGATTACGTTTTTACCAATTAGAATATGTATTTTAAAAATACTAATATATATATATATATATATATATATATATATATATTTTAATATTTTTAGAATATCCAATATTGATTGCAATGACACATACTACTTTTTTTATCAAAAATTTAGTTATGATAAATTCAATATTAGATTATAAATGTGTTAAAATGACATATACTACTTTTTATCTTGAATTTTTTGTTTGTTTCTACATGTCTCCTCAAGTAATATATGTGGGATTTGTACATACATTTATTTTTGGTAATGAAGTTATACATAAATACACATATGATATGTTTTCTCTCTTCTAAGAGCAACATAGATAATCAACATAGATGATAACGAAAGAGGAACTAACCATAAAAAAAGTTTGTTAAAAATAGTTATCAGATGGCAGTGCATTTTTAGTGTATATTTCAATTTATAGAGGTAGACAATAGTTATTATACATAAGAAATGGTGAAAAAGAAAGCAAATAAAAATTTAGTAAATCGATCAATGAAACAGAAGATAGTTGCTATATGCAACTAACCGATACTCAAGTTCCAGAAAAGCTGCGGAAACTTGGTGGAACTAGTCCATTAGGACTTTCAATAGCGAGAGACAAGTTTTTAGAAACTTTGTGGATAGGTTTGATACGAATGTATGAGAGAAACTTGAAACCTAACAACCTTGAGTTGGCTTAGATACAAAAAGATGACAATTCCAATTTAAATCTTCTTTGGATCGCACAAAAAAACTAGACCAGTTCATTATTGATCTGTTCGAGGAATGATATCCGCAAGAAAGTGTAATTGCGCGTAGCCATAAAAGAATTGACAAACTGGGCTTTTGGTATATATAGAGACAGAGAGATTAGTGAGCTAATGCTTTAACCGCTTTCTCAGCTGCATCATCCAAATCATCAGCCGGTATGAGTTTCATTTCCACTTTCCTTGAGGATTCTCTTTCCCTGTTCAACATTTGTACCTTCTAGATGAACCACCACTGGCACTTTCAGTGACACCTGCACACAAATCGATTTAATTTTTCAGTCATGAATAATAATCTACTGTATATTAACTATTTTCTAAGAAGGTTAATCCTCCTCACCTCTTTTTAACATATATCTTCTCGACTTAACAACATAACATAGATTTCTTGATGACACAAGATATAGACAGAGACCTCTTGTGGATCCTCCTGTGTTGGATCACGACTGGCAAAAACCTCTTTTTGTCGGAAAGCAGCATTATCATCGAAGTTCAGTTTGGCATCAGCAGCTACCAGTTGATTAGTGGATGTCTCTACAAGGGGGTTGATCTACAAAGAGAAATTTGGGGGCTCAACAAAAGATTTTGGTAACTGAAAAGAAGAGTGTAGAAACAAGACACTAAAAGAGAACTTACTTCCAACATTCTGCAATCACTCTTGGGGAAGAGTTCGTATAGCTTCTTTACTTGCTCAATAGAATATTTTCTGTCAGTAGCTTTGGGAGCCCGACCATCCACAACCTTAGCAGCGTCTTCATCAGTGATTCCTGCAAATACATCAATTGGCACCTACGCAAAAACATGTATTGAAGGGTCAAAAACCCGCATGAAAGAATCTCAGAATGATATTTACTAGAGATTAGAGCATCAAATACGAATCAAACAGTCATAACCGTAATGATCATGTCAGGGAACTTCGCCGCAAGATCTTCAATGCTGGTACCACCCTTTTTACAGGCAATGATCAACTGAAAAAGTAAAGGAAAGCGTTTTAGATATTGCTGACAGGGAGTGAGAACCCCATGCCTAGAAGTAGAGAAATGAATAGCAATTAAATCATTCACGTAGTAGCATACCGGTCCAGCAGATTTACGGTCCAGAATTATGGAAAAGTACATCTCATTGACGAGTAATAATTTCTCACACAAGTAAACCTGCTCAAAAATAAGGTACAAACAAGTTAGCAAGGTTCTCAAATGAAGGTGGAATCAGTCGCTCCCCCTCCCTAACAGCTCCATTTACAAGTATGGTCTGAGCCTTTGGATCCGAAAAAATATTGTTAAGAAGAAAATTGCATCAATAAAATAAGATGATTGTAAAAAGGCAATAGCAAAAGGAGATGAGAAGAAAACTTTGGACTCACTTCTCAACCAACTCCAGGATGAGATCCATTGACTGGAAGTGGCAGTCCATATTACCGACTATTGGTAACAAGTTATGCGCCCATGAATACAAGCCTATCGATAAATCACCTTGGGAAGCCTGTACACATTTTAATAGTTCAGAAAATACAAATTTCGACATACTTGGGTCATATATATCAGTAAAAACCTGAGTCATCATCCAAACTGAAAGCGGAAGCATGTCCAGTCCTTGACACATACACATGTCCCTCAGAGTCGGTGATAGAATAGTCAAAGCATTAGGTCTCGTACCGCAATACTATAGCTAATGTAATCAATACTGTCACACAATCGTAGAACAAATTGAACATAATGGAGTTAGTCAAAGAAAGCTAACCAGTGAATCAGACAGACATATGTGTAGGTGAAATGAAAGTGATGCAAAGTTACCTCAGGTTTGGAAGAAGTAGGTTGTGCAAACTTGTTCGGTCTTTCAGCAGCTTTTCGTAGTGCGCTGAGAAAACGAACAAACGTCCATTTTATAGTTATTGATCCTTGCCGCAGGTTTCGAGTAAAGGCACAATCGGCTTTTAGCTTTCTACACCTTCAAATACTCATTTTTTGCTGCGATCTCGTCGTCACTGCTCTCATCGAAATCAGAACAGGGAATTTTAGGATTTTTGAGATTTTATTTTCCCTTTTATTTATTTGTAAATATCTGATTTGTTTAATAATATTAATAATATGTAAAATATTTTTTTTAAATGAAAGCCTATTTTTTAGTTAGAGGTTTTCAATTTATTTGATTTTTTGGATTTTTTTTTGTGAGGGCAAAATGGAGTTAAAATATTTTAAAAAGATTAGATCAATAATTTTTCAAAAAGGTATAGATGGACACATTTTTTGAAAAAGCTCATTTATAATGAATTTTTCCTTGTTTTTAATATTGTGCAAGTAATTTAATTTGTGTAATGAGTTTTTCTTTCAGTGATATCATAATTTTATTGGATTTTGGTTTATAATAAAATAAGTGAGTCAAATTTATAATTTTGATAAATAATGGATGTTTTAAAAAAATTAGAAAATAAAGAAATGGGTTGGAGCAAAATCCAACTCTATTTTAGTGTCTCTATTTTAGAGTAAAAATAAATGGGTTGGAGATGCTATATAAAAGTATAGAAGATTGCATATAAAAAGTAGTTCAAATTTCATTCAGCTAGATCATTATTAAATAAAAATTTTGATATTTAGTATGTAAAATAAAAAAGAATGATGTTAATTCTAAAACATTTAAACACAAAAACAAAGGAAATTAATAATACTCATACATATAAAAATACATTAGATAACAAGGAAATGGAAAGATAAATTGATAATATGTATGATGGATGATATCATTTTAATAATATATATGATGTATGATATAATTTAAGAAAATAATAATATTATTTTTCTAAAGCTACATTAAATCATACGATTAATATCTTGGACTACAGTAAGAAATTTGGACATGTAAATACATAAATCATTGTTGATTTCGAAAGAATCGCCTTTTGCACAAACATTATCATTACAAGAAAACATTGCAAAACCGATGGCCATATTCGTTGGAATACTATTGGAAAATAGCTTTTCCGACGATATTCCGATGGATATGACCATCGGTTATACCATGTCGAAAATCAACAATCCGTCGGAAATTTTCGATCGATTTCCGATGGATTTATTATCGACGAAATTTTGACGGATTTATTTCCGACGGATTACCGACGGATTTATTTAAATTAATTTTTTAAATATAATTTAAATTTTATTTATTTCTGATTTATTTTTAATTAAATAATATAAAAAATTAAAATTTAATATATTTGTAAATATATTAAAAATTTTAAAATACAAAAAAACATTAAAAACCAAAAGAACATTAAAAATCTAAAAACATTAAAATGTTTGAAAAATAAAAAACTACGGAGCCGAGGGTGGAGAGTAATGTGAGAAGAAAGCGTTCATCCGTTCTTCCATAACACGCATTTTCGCTAGATCGAATGCTCTCTCGTGTTCTCTCGTCACTTGATCTTGTGTTCACTCCTCGCGTGTTGTGACGATGTCGGTCTTCAAACACTCAAACTCGACTGTCTTTGCTGCTAATTCCGTTCTGAGTTTGGCAACTTCTTCAGAAACACAGTATTAACTAGCATATTGGGATGATGGATGCAAATCTTGCAGAATCCCAAAATTTTTTCCTTTGGTCTGCGGAGTTGTCTGAGAAACCAAATAATGTAAAAACATAACAATATATGTTAGTTATCGATAATACAAAAAGAACAAAAATATAAACTTCCTTCTAAGACCAAATCGTTCCACATCTCTGTTGACACTTCCAGTGGAGCCTCTCTTTCAACGACCAGTTGGGAGAGGATGTACTCTTCGCCGAGCTTCTTCATGTTCTCGACGACTTCCCGAGCAATTGGATCTTGAATCTCACCGGTCTTGCGGTTGGTATACGCATCCTCTAACAACCTAAGCTGCGAGGGATGCACACCATCTTGTTTGAACTATACCAATACATAATATAAGTTATCTATTATTAAAATTCAAATTGAAAACATGAAAAACACTTACGAGTTGTTCTTCCTAGGAAGCTTTGCTTGTAGCGCCTAAGTTATGGGTTACTATCCCTTTACCTTTCTGGTTGTTCATCCGGTTGGTAGATTGGATTTTGGAGATCTGATTTGTTTCCTCCTGGTCCCAATAGTCGACAAACGTTTTCCATAGGATTGTGTTCCCAATGAACTCTTTTGGGATCTGCTCGGTTCTCCATTTCATCTTCCACTTGTTAAGCTTCCTGGAATAGACGATTCCAAATTTTTTCTCAAACTCCTGCCTGACTAAGACCGTAAATTCACGGTCCCATGAAAATTGTTGCTGCAAAATTATAAAAACTTATTAAAAATGAATTTTTGATAATGGTAAAGCACAAAAATATTAAATTAGTTAAAAATAAAAAATGTTAAAACTTACTGCAAACATCCTAAACCAAAGCTCACGATCTTTCACATGCATCTTCACAAACTTTTCGTACGGATGCTTTAACATCCCGATAATCATGTTGTTGATCGTCTTCGAAATCCTGTTAGTAGAGAAATTAAACTTGAAAAGAATAAATATTGAAAATCTATAATGAAATATATAAATTATAAAAAACTTAAATAATGTAAATGAAATACATGTTAACTTACCAAGTAGCTCTATTAGCACGATTCGTCGGATGAAAGCGGATGGTGTGATCTCGGCCTGGTTGAGAAGCAAAGTCTTCTACGGACATCTTAGTTGGCCCTAGAGTCGGGTTCATCGCCGGTGTACTCTCTGGTGCAGTATCTGGGACATTACACTTGTTTTCTCAGAAAATTACAAAATAGATACAATTGCACTCTTTGATACTGGTGCCGACCTTAATTGCATAAAGACAGGTCTTGTGCCCAGATGTTTTCATCACAAAATAAATGAAAAACTCTTAGCAGCGAATAATTCAAAACTTAGCATAACTTCAAAACCAGAAGCTTCAATATTAAAAGAAAATATTCTTTTCAAAATAGCTTTTGTTCTCACATATGATATATACCAAAATATTATTCTCGGAACACCATTTATAAATCTAATAATACCATATAAATTTAAAGATGATTCAATTTCTTTCAAAACTCAAGATAAAAAATTATCCTTCGAATTTATGGAAACTCCAAAGAAGAGGAGTCTAAACTTAATAAAAGCCTGCTCAATACAAGAAAACTCTATCAATTCTCTAATTAATAGCAAAAAATTCCATTTAGAAAACTTACAGACAGAATTTCTTGTTGAAAAAGCAAAAGAAACATTAGAAACTTCAATTACAAAAGAGAAAATTTCGAAAGTAAGTAAACTATTCGAAGAACAATTATGTTCGGATTTACCAACGGCCTTCTGGGATAAAAACAACACATAGTTGATCTACCCTATGAAGAAAATTTTGATGAAAGAGAAATTCCTACAAAGGCTCGTCCAATACAGATGAACTCTGATTTAGAGAGCCATTGTAAGAAAGAAATTTCAGAACTTCTAAACAAAAAATTAATTTTGAAATCAAGATCTCCATGGTCTTGTGTAGCTTTCTATGTGAACAAAAATTTAGAAATAGAAAGAGGAACTCCGAGACTTGTAATGAATTATAAACTTTTAAATACGACATTAAAATGGATTAGATATCAAATACCAAATAAAAAATACCTCCTTAAAAAACTCCACTCTGCACACATATTTTCAAAATTCGATCTAAAATCAGGATTTTGGCAAATCAAGATATCTGAAAATGATCGATATAAAACAGCATTTACTATTCCTTTCGGGCAATACCAATGGAATGTAATGCCTTTTGGTTTAAAAATGCACCTTCGGAATTTCAAAGAATAATGAATGACATATTTTCAGAATATTCAAAATTTTGTATAGTATATATTGATGATATACTTACCTTTTCAAACTCCCTTGAGGAACATTTCAAACATCTAAAAACATTTTACTATATTGCACGAATAAATAGACTTGTTATTTCAAAATAAAAAATGGCTCTATTTCAAACTAAAATCAGATTTCTTGGTCACTACATATCCAAAGGTATGGTAAAACCAATAGAAAGATCATTAGAATGTGCGAACAAATTTCCTGATAAAATCTTAGATAAACCCCAATTACAAAGATTTTTAGGAAGCCTTAATTATGTTCTAGATTTTTATCCAAACATCAATAGATTAGCTAGACCATTGCATGATCGTTTAAAGAAAAACCCAACCCCCTGGACAGAAGAGCATACCGCTGTAGTCCAACAGATTAAAAAACAAGTTTTAGAAATCCCATGTCTACATATAGCAGATCCAAATTTAGAGAAAATTGTAGAAATAGATGCCTCTGATATTGGATACGGAGGTATTATGAAACAAAAAGAAACAACATGTCGCAAAAATATAATCCAATTTACTTAATCTCATTGGAATGAGACCCAAAAAAATTACTCAACTATTAAAAAAGAAATACTAAGTATAATTTTATGTATACAAAAATTTCAAAGTGATCTTCTAAATCAAAAGTTTTTACTAAGAATTGATTGCAAAAATGTCAAAGATGTTTTACAAAAAGATGTTAAAAATCTTGATTCAAAACAAATTCTTGTCCGATGGCAGGCATTACTAAGTATTTTCGATTTCGATATAGAATATATTAAAGGAGACACAAATTTTATTCCATATTTCTTGACTCGTGAATTTCTCCAAAACAGGTACGATGCCACCAAGACGATTGACAAGGGAAAAGGCCTTTCTTTAGGACCAAACCAAGAAAAACTACAAACTCCAAACACTTCCAAACCAAAAATAGAACCCGAAACACAACCCTGGATTACGGTTACCAAAAAAAAACCAAAAAAAGAAGAAAAAACCCTTCAAACGGTTGATGAGATATTGGATCAGATACAGACCTTACAACAAGCTTTTGGAAAAAGTTTTTCAAAACAAGAGAAAGGTAATTCTTCAAAATTACCCTCTTCTCTTGAGATTTCTGAAATCCCTAAAGCCTCCTTAAAAATTATTTCAAAACAAAACCAGGCTTCGAAACAAATTTCAAAACCTTTGAACAATTCACAAATTGTTTTAAAAGAATTTTCACAAAATCTTCCTTCAGAATATTTTGAAAAATCAACTTATCAAAATGTGATTACAGTTGAAAAAGACTTTTTTTGTTGAAAATGATCCGTTTTTAACCATCAAAATGTTTTTTGGGAAAAATCAGTTTTATAAACCATTCAATATAGATAAAACTGTATTATTTTATCAAACAATTCTGGAAATTACGGGATCTGTTACTTTCAAACACAATTTTTTGGACGAAAGTCACACTGCTCCTGCTTACTCTACTTTCAAAATCCATGATATCATTTCTCCAAGAGATTGGGATTATGATCTCAATGAAAATATAAAATTTCCAGAAAGCTTTTCAAATCTCTCTTGTTAAGATGTCCCATTCAATTACTGGGATTATTGCCAAGTTTGGTATAATTCTTTCCTAATTCAATCACCCAAACACAAACACACTTGGTTAATCTTTTTCGATACCACCTATAACCTATCTAAATCACCAATTTGGTTCAATCAATGGTGGAAAAACTTCGGTTCTGTCATAAACATTTTCAAACCCCAGATAAACAAATCTTTCCAAATCTTCAAAAACAGTTTCATACCATCTGATGATGAAAAGAGATTTTTTGCTCTAACCCTTTTCCATTTCAAATTTCATTTACCCTGGGTTTTTTCATGGACCTTTGAATTTTCAAATGATACAATACCTATCATCAGACAAAAATTTAAAGTCAAATGGTGGGACAAATACAGAATCCCCTCAAATTTATATCCTTCAAACATCCACAAATGGATTCGAAACCAAAATTCTAAATCTCTTAACCCACCAAATTCACAAACACTTATCCAATCACCAGAAATGACCCATTTCTTAGCTCAGAAATCAAAAATGTTGTCTATGCTGGCAGCCGCAAAATCAGAGGAAGAAATCAAGACAATCTCGATGCGATTCTTACCAACAATATCAACTCAGAACTCTCAAGCGTCAGGAAGTGAACCTGAGATAGACGACATCAAATTCAAACTCCACAAAAATCCGCAATCAACTACAGTAGCTGTCGACAAGTTAAATCAGCAATCAACTACAGTAGCTGAAAAACAAAAACCCACTACAAAAGGCGATAGACAAAAATCATTATTGACCACTACGAAAAGCAGAAGACATGAAGCATCTTGAAGAGCACTCAAAAGCCATCATTGTCCACTACGAAAAACAGGAGACAAGAAGCATCTCAAAAACGTACTCAGAAGATACTGTGCTGAATGCGCTTGTAAACTTCTATATAAGAAGTGTCGTGCATCTCTATAATATTACACTTTCAGACTCTCTCTCCATTTTCCATCCCTAAAACCTTTCACCCCTTCCATCTCGAGTCAAGAACTCTTCTTCCGTTTTGATTTGTAAGTTTAATGTTTTATGTTTGTTTTGTTTTATAAAAATCTTAAATAAAATCCAAATTTCTCTTGAAAACTAAATCTTTCTCTTTCAAATTCTGAGAATACCCTCTATAATCTTTCTTCACTCTGAGACCAAGTCCTCAAAAGTCTTTGACTCTTGAGTTGTGAAAAGGCTGATAGAATGTATTATTAAAGAACACATGAAAGAATGTATTTTTCATATCAATTTATTTTAGAAATTTCTAATGGATTTTAATACAAACATGTGATAAATGTGTAAAATACGAAAGAAAAAATTAATAATTTAAAGGATCCGTCAGAAATTCGTCATAAATTTTCACTGGATTTCCGCCGGATTTAGGGTTTTATTGATTTATATAATAAATTAATATATATATATATATATCCATCAGAAATAATTAATTTTTATATATTAAATATATTTTAATGTATATATATCTATATATTCTTTCATATCAATTTTTTTTAGAATTAAAATGAACAAATATATATATATATATATATATTTGTTCATTTTAAATTCTAAAATAAATTGCATAAATGAAAAATCCATAATATAAATGAAAAATCCATAATATAAATGAAAAATCCATAATATAAATGAAAATCCATAATATAAATGAAAACTCCATAATATAAACTATTCAGACTCTTATGAAGATCAACCAGAAGGAATTGAATCTGAATCTCCAGAAAATTCACCGTCTGATTCTTGTGTCTGAATGCACTCTATCGGTGATGATATCTGTGAAATCGATAACAAGATCGACGTCAAATGAAGCTTCTAGTGGATCCATTTGCCCACTTTCGGTTGGTTGCAAAGCATCATGTTCAGGAACTCCATAAATTCTTCCTCTTGGGTTAATTGATGTTATTGTGATCCAAGGGTCTGACAGTCTTGTAACTCGAGGGTATAGAATGTAGCAAACCTAAAATAGATGATAAAAATGCGTTTGAATGAACAACGATCATATTAATACTTGGAAAATATTAATAAAAATATAACAAAAACATAGATGATCTGCTTGTGATGCAAGGATGAATGGATCATATTTGACAAGTCTCCGTCTTGAATGTACCGATGTAATACCGAATTTGTCAACTAGAACACCACGCCCAACGAATGGATCATACCAATCGCACATAAATACAATGCATCTTAAGTTCAACATTCCAGGGTAGCGGATGTCTAATATTTGTTGAAGAATGCCGTAGTAAACAATATCACCAGATTTCGCAGAAATCCCGTAATCAGATGTTGTCCTCGTACTTCCCTCATCGTAAACCTTAAACGCATATCCCCTATTGCAATACATAGGGTATGAAGTCGCAATGTAGTTTGGACCATTAACGAACTCTACTAACCATGATGGAAATGTTTGGCCACTGTTTATTCATTCAGTAACTTAAAACAATTAATAAGAAGTCAGTACAAGTTTAAAAAAATATTGGAAAGTCAAAAATTAACAAACTTACATAATATAGCAACCAAGGCGCGGAATCATTCTCTTTTAGAGACTCAAGTTCCTTTTTTGTCTTATTCGGATAGTAACTACGAACTATCGCCATGTAAATCCTGTAAAAAACAAAATGAGAGTTAAATTCAATAGTTAAATTCAAGATCTTAATAGTTATATTGTAAAAATTCAATTTTCATACATTTCATATTCCATAATATCCTCACAATTTGTGAGAATATACATATGTAAGTGTGCATGCTCCTGCTCTATAAATTTTTGTTTCTTTCCTTTTCCACTAAGCCGACCAAGTTGGACAAACAACTGAGGGACAACCAAAGCATAAATCGGTCTCTCGCCTCGATCATCATGGCGAGGTGACCGTCGACTCTTCGTTCAAACTTTTGATGGAAAATAATATTCAGCAAAGTGAGAAGCCTCTTCGTTGATGCGTTGTGCGACAATAGATCCCTCAACTCTGCTTAATTTTTTAACTTTTTTCTTCAGATGGAACTATAACGCTCAAATGGATACATCTACCAGTATTGAACAAGGCCTCCTAGTGGTGCTTCTCGTGGGAGGTGGATTGGAAGATGTGTCATAACATCAAAGAACGACGGGGGAAATAACTTCTCGAGATTGCAAATGGTTATTGGTATATTGTCTTCTAAATTGCGAATTCCATCAACTGTAAGTGATCGTGTGCATAAATCTCGAAAGAAACCACCAACTCCTGCATTTAAACGTTTAATACAATAAAAATAGATTAAAACATTTTAATTATCAAAATTATGGCAAAAAGAATATATACTTGCAATTGCATGGTGGACATCTTCTGGAAGAAGTTTGGCAAACGCAAATGGAAGGAGGCGTTGCATCACAACATGACAGTCATGACTCTTCATTCCAATAAACTTTTCTTCTCCATAATCAACGTTATTCCGCCCTTTCTTTTCTACATTCCATTTTTTATTGAGCCGAATCACCATCATTATATTATATATTCATTGTTGGTTTGGCTGCTGGTCTACAATTACGCAGATTTGATGCGTATCCCATCAGTGAATTTAACATCTTCCTGAATCCAATCAAAAAAAGTTTTTTTCTTATCTTGGTTCAACCAGAACGCAGGTATTGCACATTTACCATTTGGTAGAAATTCAAGTATATCCCGAGAACAAATCAATGGCAAGTCTAGTCTAGACTTCAGATTGTCTTTTGTCTTCCTCTGGACGTTTAACATAGTGTTCATGATGTTGTTAACAAAGTTCTTCTCAATGTGCATAACATCGAGATTGTACCTCAATAAATGGTCTTTCTAGTAAGGCAAGTGCCAATTATGATTTTCACCGGCACCGTAAATAGGTTCATTCCCATTACCACCACAAATTGGAGTTCTCTCAGCGCTAAAATCTCTAAACTGCTCCAATATACTTGTGTCGTCTATCTCAGGTGGTGGACCATCAAACACTTGTTTATCCTTTGTAAACATTTCCTTAGAGGGACAATAAGGATGATCACTTGGTAGAAATCTTCTAAGCCAATCAAACCAAGACGTCTTTCTTCCGTGCTTTAATTGAAATGCATCAGTGTTATCTTGGCAATACCGACACGATAATCTTCCTTGAGTTGTCCATCCAGATAACATACCATATGCTGGGAAGTCACTAATGGTCCACATTAGAACCGCACACATCTTAAAATTCTGTTGCAATGACACATCATATGCTTCATCATAATTCCATAGCATTTGTAACTCATATATCAATGGCTGGAGAAATACATCAAGTGATCTCTTTGGATGCTCTGGGCCAGGAACAAACACAGAGAGGAACAAAAACTCTCTACGCATACACAAAGATGGAGGCAAGTTATAAGGTGTAACAATTACAGGCCACAATGAATACTATCTTCCATGTTTTCCAAATGGGTTGAAACCACCATCTGTACATAGTCCGAGGTATACATTCCTTCACTCGAATGCAACATCTGGATATACTGATTGAAAATGTTTCCACGCTTTCTGCATCTAAAGGATGTGTAATCTCTTCGTCCTGCCTATGCTCTCCATGCCATCACATTGTCTCTGCCGTGCGCTGAGATTGATATAACCTCTTCAACTTCTCTGTTAATAGTAAATACCACATTCATTTAAGGGAATTTTAACTCTTCCATTGCTCTCCTAATAACGAGGTTTACGACAAAATAGACATCTTTTGCGGTTTTCATATTCTCTCCAATATATCATACAGTTGTTGATGCACACATCTATTGTCTAGTACGGCAAACCAAGACCAGCTGCACGTTTCTGTACCTCGTAGTATGATGCTAGTGAAAAATTGTCTTCTGGCAATATATCTTTCACAAAATTGGCTATTGTATCAACACATTCTTCTGCCAAATTGTAGTCCGTCTTAATGGTCATCATTCTACTAGCAAATGATAACGGCGAATGACCTTCCCTACATAGTGGTTGTTTTGCTGTATCTAACATATCAAAAAATCTTTGTGCTTCTAAATTTGGTTCTTCAATCCTATCTCCATTTACAGATGTCGACTGCATATTCTCTCTAAACACATCATTCACCATCTCAACAGTACCTACACCAAAATCTACTTCCGTTCTATGTTCTTCTAAACTATCTGCAATATATGGTTCAGTAGTACTACCATAATCATAATTTGTTTCCCCGTGTAGATACCAAATCTTGTAACTAGGCATAAACCCATTGCAATACAAATGCCTCCAAACAATATCTATCTTAATATTATGTGAATTCATACAAATAGAACATGGACATTTCAACTTATGAGTATTTTTTGCTCCCGGTTGATTTACATCCAATTCCATAAACTCGCATATACCTCGAGCATACTCGTCTTTCAAGATGTTTGACTCCGGATCTATCATCGGTTTTCATCAAGCTCCCTCCCCTAGCACAATAACCGAATAGGCGAAAAGAACCCCTTCTAATTCACTTGCAGCAAAGAGGGCATTCTCGGCATCAATGCTAGTGAGAGAAGTGCTACTCTCGGTTTGGATCAAAAGAATATACTGCTAAACCTATTAACTGACGATCGAAAACTATTAGAAGACGACATCTCTTTATAATTGTTTTTTATGTAAGATATTGTAAATGAATGGAGAAGTGTGGAGAAGTGTGAATGAATGGAGAAGTGTTGAAACATTTATATAAGGACGTTATCCGTCGGAATCTTTAAATTCCAAACGGCTGTATGTTAACGGCTACATTAACGTTCATTTTCTTACGGATTTCTGACGGACTGTGCAACGGCTACATTAATGTTCGTTTTGTTTGACAGATTTCCGACGGAGTAGCGAAAGTCCGTCGGAAATTTCCGACTGAAATAGAGTTGTCATAAATTCCTGACGAATTTCCTATGCCAATGGTTTCTGTCGGTTTTCCGACGGAAATAGATCCGTCGGAATTACGGTAGTTTTTTTGTAGTGAATTCTCTCGAGAGCGGTAAGTGAACTTGATCTCCTAGAACATGTATCTCCATTGGTGAATCGTTTTCAAGTAATGCTGTAGTCTCAGATTATCAATATTATTGTTGATATAGCTGTCACTTTTAAATTCTACTTTTCGATACGGTATGTCTTCTTTGGTATTTATCCATTGCAAAATTAAGCAAAGTACCAATAGAATTCTTGATAATCCATCCCATCCTCGATGCTTGATTTCCTTCATGGTGCGAGGCGTTGAAATTACATTTGATCCACCCATTACGTGGTTTTTTCCAGTAAGTTTCGGTAGGGCGTCTTGGTCCGTTTGTATTGATGTTTGGTGACTCTTCCATGTGAACATTTCACTGTTCCTTTGTATCCTCTTTTGCTCTCTTAAGTGTTTCAACGATATCCACGGAATTTCGATTAAAGATCATATCATTACGACCTTTCCACAATCTCCACATGTTCCAAAATGGTAGAAACCATATATGATTTTTTAACCTTGTATCCTTATGGAGAGTAAGGAGGAATCTGAATTTTTCTTCTATGCCAATTTGCGGATTAGATAAAGTAACTCGTCTATCAAACGGGTGATAATCTAGTTTCTATATAAATCGATGTAGATGTAATATTATTTTTATTAAAGTCCAATAATATATAATTCTTCCTAAACACTTTTTTGTCTTTTTACTCTCATCAAATTTAAAGCTATCATGCATGTACATCTTTTGCAAATAAATTCCCAGTATCTGATATCTTCATTTTAAGAATTTTTTTTGTAAAGAATTAATTAATATTCTACATCACCTAATCCTATGAAATAATTCAACGTGCAACCTAAAGCAAAATTCACAAATAATTCAACGTGACCTAATCCTACGAAAAAGTATACTGCCTCATTCAGAGTCAGCGGTCAAAAAGTATTAATTCTTTAGAAGAACATCTCTGCGTATTGTATAATGCTCATGTTTGGTTATAACTTAAAGGTACATGGTTGTTGACATATAAACACTTTACATTTAGGTAGAGCAAAGTGGGAAAATAACTAATAAACCATATCCGGTTTTATATGGAAATGGAGCAAGCCGTCTTCTATATTTTACTAAATAACGATCTTGAATGTAAGAAAATGAATAAAGTTCGCATGAAACATAAGAAAGAATATATACCCATTCCATCCACTTCAACAACTCAATTACATACATGTATATATCTTACATGCAAGACTTAGGATTCATCATCATCAAATCATTATCATCATCTCTAGCTCCTCCTTTGAATCATTTCCTAATTCAAATTCCAGGAGGGATAACCCTAAACTCTACTCTTCTTCTTCTTAATTATCTTCTATGGATATCGAAAAGGGGGGGAGCAGAAGAGAAGAAGAAGAAGAACCCATTGTTCATAGGACAAAGCTAGACAAAGGCAAAGGCAAAGCTCACGTGTTTGCTCCTCCTATGAACTACAGTCGAATCATGGACGATCACAAGAAAGAAAAGATGAGCAATGGCGGGTGGAAAAGAGGTGTAGCGATCTTTGATTTTATTCTTAGACTCATTGCAGCCATTACGGCCATAGCAGCCGCAGCAAAGATGGCGACCACAGAAGAGACTCTTCCTTTCTTCACTCAGTTCTTGCAGTTCCAAGCTGACTACACTGATCTACCAACTATGTCGTAAGTTGCTCTCCAAATATTACTCTTACTAAAAATTATGTTAAAAATGTAGTAACCAAACTATCAAAATGAAATTCGGAACCAGTAGCTTAACCGGTTCTAGAAATATTAGGAAAGAGAAAAAAAAAACCATCAAAATGACTTTCGAACATTGTTTTGGTGCTTATTTGGATTATGGTACATGATCCAAAATTTAAACTTTAATCATCTTTCTTGTTTTGTTTTGCAGATCTTTTGTGATAGTAAACTCAATCGTGGGCGGCTACCTAACCCTCTCGTTGCCTTTTTCCATTGTCTGTATCCTCCGCCCTCTCGCCGTGCCGCCTAGGCTATTCCTGATCTTATGCGACACGGTATTTTTTTCGGAAAATTTAAATATTAGAAGTTTATAATAAAATATAAATGCAAATGCCAAATACACAAATGAAGTTTCTCATTTCGTTTGTGTTTAGCTTTTACGGTTAACAATGAAAGTTTTCATAACCTTGTTAAAGCCAACCACAAGGCAAAGACTAATATATAAATCAAGGCTCTAATCCCCAAACCTTGAACTGTCCCTTCTTTATTAAGTTGGTCTCTAGGTTATACTAGACATTTAATTTTTTAATGTATACAATATGGGTTGGTATACAAAGGTATCAAGATCAATAGCGAACTTGTATTAATTATGGTCACAAGTTACAATGAATATGTGCGTTGAGAATACATATGACATATCCCTAGCTATATTAATCTGTATGGTTGTTATGGTTCAGGCGATGATGGCCCTCACTTTCATGGCAGCATCCGCTTCTGCAGCCATAGTTTATCTGGCGCACAACGGTAATTCAAGCTCGAATTGGCTTCCGGTTTGTCAGCAGTTTGGTGACTTTTGCCAAGGAACGAGCGGTGCGGTTGTGGCATCCTTTATTGCGGCAGCTCTTCTCATGTTTCTTGTCATTCTCTCAGCATTTTCTCTCAAGAGGTAGACCTGAAAATTTGTATTTGTGTCGAGTAAATTTCTATGTGCTTTGATAATCATTTGCGTCGAATTTGAAAAGGGTACTACTCTGTATGATTTGGTTTTGCTTTGTTGTGCAACTCTAAGGTTGTTTTGTGAATGATGTTGTAAATCAATCTTTTTATGATTTTATCTTCCACACATTTTGTTTTTCTTTTCCTATACAATTACCGTTTCAAAAAGAACGAACTTAAAATTTCTAAATGATTGAACCATATTGGAAATTTCCTTAAGTTATTGTAACTTTTAAAATTCTGTATTACATCATCATTTAAAGTTTTTATGATATTATCCTATTAAAATTATGAATCGATCTACCGTTAACAGCATTGAAATCTAACTAGCATATGTAGTTACTATTGACAACTTCACAATGAACAACATATTAACGCAAATCTACGATGGACAAATTTTACCTATGTTATTCTCAAAATGAACAATTTCTGTGAATTAAAAAAAAACAAATTTTGCCTGGTACACAGAACCATGCATATGACAGATAAGCATACAATACCTAAATTGTTTTTGATAAACTTGCATCAAATATGACAAAAAAGGTATTAAACGTTTTTTGTTTTTTCGTCAATTTTTTATACATTTTGCAAAATAATTATCACTGACATTCTCGCTAATCAGGATAACTCTAATCTTAAAAAATATAAATAAATTCTTGTAATACAGGAAATCTTTCAAATCCAATGCGACAATAGCCATTCTTCGAGATTTGAAATCATAGTAGTGAGATCTGATCCATATGTGGTAAAAATAACCTCTGTCATGGAAGTAGTTGCTAAATTCTGCATGACGCATACCAAAAGTCTCCAACTCTTACATGTAGAGGAGAGAGGCAACGCCCTTCAGTTCATTATGCAATATCCTATCTCCAAGCAATATTATCCATCTTTGCTCTTGTCTTGCATCCGATCCGTGCCACGACCTGTCCGTATAACATATTGAGATATCTTGAAATAATCTCTTTACCAATGTTTCCCATACATCTCGTCAGGATCGATCCAATAAAAATAGTGCATAAAGCATAAAAAAATTCTTGCCCATTTAGAGACTTAAACTGCTACATTCTCTTTCTGACACGTAATCTTTACATGACGTGTCAGAAAATTTTATAATATATTTTTCAATCAAGTATTTTGTATAATTTATGTATAATATTTTGTTTAGAAGAAGAAAAAAGGAAACGCTAAACAGGTTTTCTCACCATCATACTGCGATTTCACTCACTCAGGTATTTGCCTCATTCTGAATTTTGTGATTTATTTAAAACTCCCAGGAGAATCAAATCTTTCCCCATTCATCAAATATTGTAATTTACGGTAGTTCGAGCTGTCTGATTCGGATTTTTAGTTTTCCACAGAATATACAGTTGATAGATCTCCACCTCACAAAAATTGTTGTGGTTTCAGTTTCAACATCATTTCGCTTTATACTTTGTGAATTATTACAGTTTTCTTCTTATCTCATCTCTTTGTTGGCAATTACTACGTATAGAAAAAGTTCTTGAGAAACTGACTAATTGATTTCAGGGTCTCGTGTGAAACATTTTGGATCAAATCGACAATATCTAGGTCGTGACCAGTCCAAGGTAATTAATTCTCATTAAATTTTTACTTTGGTTTTCTTTAAGCGTTGATGTAATATTTTTAACGCATACTAAATGCTCGACAAATTCACCATACAAGCAAACGATAGATACAACAACTTAAGCCATCAATTCTACTTTTTCTGGAGGAGTGGTATACATTTTCTGCTAGTGTATACCACTAGCCCAAGATCGTAATATCCAAAAGAGCCGAAAAACTAAAAAAAATTTTAAATATGAAGGAAAAAATGAAAGAACATTTTGAAAAAATTGGAAAACACTTAGAAGAACTAGAAACTTATGAAGAAAGATATTTTTTCTTTAAACTTGGCTTTTATTTGACCTTTTCAACTTATTTTACAAATGAAAAGGTAAAGAGATATTTATAGCCTCCAAAAGATCTTACAACAAAATTCTAGATATTTCTAATATAACCTCCTTAATGTAGATATTTCTTAAATCTCTAGATTTTTCTACAACAATATCTACATATTTTTATCTAATGGATTTCTCTAGAAAAACTCAAGGAGGTGGAAACCTTTTATATAATTTATAGATATTTTAGAAAACTTGGGCTTAATATTAGTTTTAATCCAATAATGGATAATTAGATTATGAACCCAAAATTAAGATTAACCAAAAATCAAGTTTAATTTCAATACTCCCTCTTAAACTTGATTTTGTCAACCATCCCTATCTTCGAGCGAAGTACCTCGAACTGAACTTTTGGTAATGACTTGGTGAAGATGTTTACAATGTTGTCCTCGCTTCGAACCTCCAAAACTTCAGTTGTTCCATCAAGTACCTTCTCCCTTATAAAGTGATGCTCTAACTCAATGTGCTTTGTCCTTGCATGAAACACCGGAGTGTTAGCCAATTTGAGAGCACTTTTATTATCTCCATAGATTGTCACTGGCTTATTTGTAGGCTCGAACAAATCTTCAAGGAGTCTTCGAAGCCATATACACTCTTAAGTTGCGAGTGTAGAAGCTTTATACTCCACTTCAGTGGTAGACAATGACACTGTTGCTTGCTTCTTGCTGCACCATGAAACACTTGTGTCTCCACACAAGAACACATAGCCTGAAGTATATTTTTGGTCATCTAGATCTCCACCAAAGTCAGCATCTGTAAAACCATGAAAAGCGATCTTTGCATTGTACTTGTACACCAAGCCCTTCCCAAAAGTTGTCTTAACATACTTCAAGATCTTTTTTGTTGCTTCTAAATGTGGCTTCCTTGGTGCTTGCATAAACCAACTTATGAGACCTATCGCGAAGGCGATGTCAGGTCTTGTAATGGTTAAATATATAAGATTTCCCACAAGAGTGCGATAAGGTCGAGGATCAAGTATTAAAGGTCTTTCATCACGTGTAAACTTGATATTCACATCCATCGAAGTAGTGCGTGTCTTTCCTTCGTGTACTCCGAATCTCTCAACAATTCTTCTTGCATAACTTTGTTGGCCAATGAATATTCCATTCTTCACCTTTTCAACCTCCAGGCCAAGAAAGTTATTTAGCTCACCCAACTTCTTCATCTCAAATCTTATCGACATATCCTCATATAGACGAGCAATTTCAGCTTCATTATTTCCAGTAATGATCATATCATCCACATAAATAAGAACTACTACGTGGACTCCTCCATTCTTCTTGAAAAATAAATTTGGATCGGAATTTGATGCCCTATACACCGCAAAAGTGAAAATACTGAGCAACCTTACCATACCAAGCTCTTGGAGCTTGTTTTAACCCATACAAAGCCTTCTTAATCTTGCACACATGATAAGGATGCTCTCGAGATTCAAAACCAAGTGGTTGCTCCATGAATAAATTTTTATCAAGCTTACCATATAGAAATGCATTCTTCACATCCAGTTGCCATAACTTCCAACCAAACCTTGCAGCTAAAGATAAGAGTGAGCGTACCGTAGTCATCTTCGCTACTGGACTAAAGATTTCATCATAATATTCTTCGTACTTTTGAGAGAATCCTCGAGAAACCAGTCTTGCTTTAAACCTATCAATGCTCCCATCTGCTTTTGGCTTTATTTTATACACCCATTTGCAAGAAACGGGTTGGACATCCTTGGGTTTTGGAACTAAATCTCAAGTTTCATTCTTTATGAGAGCGTTTATCTTCTCATTCATTGCGGTTTTCCACCCTTGAAGTCCTTTTGCTTCTTTATAAGATGATGGCTTATCCTCATCTAAAGGGGCTGCAAAGAAGCAAAAGAAGTTAGTGACAAACTTTTCATCTCTAAACCAAATAGGCCTGACAATGTTCCTTTTTGGTCGTTGATCAGCCAAGGAACCACGATCTTCCTCCTCTTCTTCTTCTTGGTCATTGCTTCCCCTTTCACCATACGTCTTATTTCCAGAACTTCTGCTCTCACTTGGTACTTGGAGAACTGGTTTATCAATCCTGGAGGAACTCGCACCATCTTGCTCAACCAGGACATGAGGTGGCCCATAATGAGGAAACTTCATCAAATACAACATCACGAGACACGATGTATCGATGTGTCTCAGGGTCCATACACCTCCATCATTTCTTTTGTTTATCATAACCAACAAAGATGCATTTCTTCGCCTTTGCCTTTAACTTTGTCTTTTGAGAGTCGAAAACATGGACGTAGCAAATTGATCCAAATATTCTGAGTTGTTTTGCCGTTAACTTCTTCCCATGAACCATCTCATAAGGAGACTTCATATTGTTTGTACTTAGTGGCATTCGATTGATGACATATGCTACACATTTTATTCCTTCTGCCCATAAGGTTTTAGGTAAATTCTTGTCATGTAGCCAACTTCTACATGTCTCGCTTATGTGTCGGATCTTCCTTTTTGCTACTCTATTTTGTTGAGGTGTATATGGGCATGTAAATTCCCTCTTGATACCCTCATCTCGACAAAAAGAGAGAAACTCATTTTACATGAACTCCCCTCCATTATTCGTCCTTAGAGTCTTGATCTTCTTACCCAAATCGCCTTTCACAGTAACCTTGAATTCTTGAAATCTTGAAAATACTTCTTATTTTTCCTTTACGAAATATACCCAGGTGTACCGTGCAAATCATCAACAAATAACAATATATATCGAAACCCGGAGTATGAGGGTGTTCTCGTCGGACCCATCAAATTGTTATGGATCCTCTCCAAAGGAACACTGCATCGTGAGGTGGAATTGTCAAATGGAACCCTATGTGATTTTTCTTATTTACAACCTTCACAAAGTTTTCTGTCATCTTGAATCTTCAACCTTGGGAGCCCATTAACAAAATTCTTATTCACC
Source organism: Cardamine chenopodiifolia (assembly GCA_963922655.1). Taxonomy (NCBI): domain Eukaryota; kingdom Viridiplantae; phylum Streptophyta; class Magnoliopsida; order Brassicales; family Brassicaceae; genus Cardamine; species Cardamine chenopodiifolia. Next base: position 5,676,293 of record OZ000486.1, on the reverse strand, counting down.
ATAACTTTGAGCTTAATCATATTTATATGAGCAAGTCCGGCATGATATATAAAGACATTATCATTGGTGCTCATCTTCTCAATATACGAGTTGGAGGCCGATAAAATATATGTCTTTAACTCGTGCTCCAGTGTGAACCACATCCGCTTTTAATTCTTTAATATTTTTCAAGAATTTAACATCTCTTGGACCAAACAAAACATAGTTACCTGAGTCCATCGCATTTACCACAGAGAGAAGATTCTTCTTTACTCCAGGGATATGGTATACATTCTTGAGAGTAATTGGGCTTCCATTATCTTCTTCAATGATAATTGTCTCTTCTTTCTCAATGTGGTGGATTGAATTGTCCGCGGTAATGATGGTTTCTTTCCCGTCATGACGCTGAAGAGTAGAAAATAATTTCTCGTCTCCGGTAATATGATGGGTACAACTAGAATCCATAATCCATAATCCAATCATTTCCAAGATTTTTAATTTTTGATGTACCTGAAGATGCAGCCTCCACTGTGAAACATTTTCCCCATTTTTCGTCTTCCGTATAACCTTTTGATTTCGTCATATTTGTTTCCTTCAGCTTGACTCGACAATTTTTTGAAATGCTCAAGTTTTCCACACCGGTAGCACTTGAACCGCTTCTTTTCTCCCATAGAAGACCTTTCTCGTCCATCATTATTTTTTGCACCACCATCTATGAGTTTGTTTCTAAAACTTTGTTGCCTCCAACCTACAAAAGCGCTCCCCGATTTGCATGGCTAGCGATTCTTGTGAAGCTAGCAAATTTTCAAACTCTTCCAAGGAAGGTTGTGTAGCCCATCCTTGAAAGTCATAAATGGTGTATACTCGGGCCGTAGACCTCGAATAATAGACCGTTTCAACCGAATTTCTGAACTGGACTCCTCCGGATTAAGAGTATTAATCTTAGAGCAAAGATTTTTTACCTTAACAAAAAACTCTGAGATTGAAGACTCCCCATGCTTCGTATTCGCCAACTCATTCTCTAATAGTTTTAAATGAGCTTCATTTTTCTTGTTAAGCAATTGGTCTAGCGCCTGTCATATAGAACTAGCGGATGTACAACTTGAGACGTGCTCAAATACTCCTAAGGATATTGACCTCTTGGAAGCAAACTCCGCCTTGGCATTCTTCCGTGTCCACTCCTTTGTCACTTCCACAGTTGCAGTATCACCAATAGGTGGTGTAGTGCTACAACCACCGACGACATCCCATAAGTCTTCACTCACCAAATATGACTCCATGCATGAGTTCCATAACCGGTAATTAGATTGGTTTAAGATCTCCATTCCCAATCCAACAACACGATCTATTGATTCCATACTTAGAATAAACCCGATCTTGATGAGCACAAAACTAGAATTGCTCTGATACCATGTATAGAAATAATCTCCAATAGTGCTTAGCACTAGCCCAAGACCGTAATACCCAAGAGATCTGAAAGGACCAAAAGACCCTCTAAGTATGAAGGAGAAAATGGAAGAACACTTTGAAGAACTTGGAAGACACTTAGATGAATTAGAAACTTATGAAGAAGAACACTCTTTCTTTATACTTGGCTTTTATATAATTTTTCAACTTGTTTTACAAATGAAGGGGTAAGGAGATATTTATAACCTCCAAAATATCTTACAACAAAACTGTAAAAATTTTAATATAACCTCCTTGACCTTAGATATTTCTTAAATTTCTAGATTTTTCTACAACAATATCTAATTTTTTTTATCTAATGGATTTTTCTAAAAAAAACTCAAGGAGGTGGAAACCTTTTACAACAATTCTACGTATTTTAGAAAAGTTGTGTTTGATATTGAATTTAATCCAATAATAAATAGTTAGATTATAAACCCAAAATTAAAATTAACCCAAAATCAAGTTTAATTTCAATACTTTCCATTTCAGCGACCTGGAAAATAGATGTGACTAATCTAAACACAAGTAATATATCTAAATTTTTTGAATATAGATTTCATTCAAGAAGCCTTACGTTTACAATTTCATTCACGAAGCATACAAAATTTCTGAACCATATTTCTGTATTATTTGCTTCTCTTTGTTTTAAACATCTCTAATATAAGATTATTCGAGAGTATATATAATAATATATATTTTTAATCTCTCTTTTCTCCGTTGCAAAAAAAAAAACTCTTTTTCTCTTTTGCCAAACTTACTGTCTCGCGGTTTTGTAATTGGTGTTTAGGCAACAAAATATGACGGTACTTGAAAATTATGACAGTAGAAAACAGGACTTTAGAATGAACTGATCAGATACTATTTGACAAACGAAAGCAAAAGCAACAAAAAAACAAATAAAAACAAATAAATGCATCTAGATGAACATGATCTCCGTCTTCAAGGTTCTCAAACATGTTTATCACGCAACCGAATTTCTAAGAATATTGAGGTGATTACAAATATATTGACCAGTGAATGTTTGATATGATATAAACTTTAAAACATGGTCAATGATTCAAGTTATCAGGTTGATCATTTCGATATTTATCAAAAAAGGTTTGACCCGGACGGTAGTGTATAAAGCATAAAAACAAATTTTGGTCCATTTATAAACTTAAATAGAAAAAATCACAAAATGCAAAGATTTAGTTTGAATCCAGTAACTGATATTAAGATTATGGTATCAGAACTTAAACTTATGTTTTGATAGAATGAATCATTGTTTATGAGTGATCGATTTGAATGTTCTAGAAAACTATTTTCTAGTAAACTATTTTCTAGTCATGTCTATATCCGAAAATTCCGTTCTTGATTCCCAGTTTGCTATTTCTACTTTACCTAAAAACAAAAGCCAAAATAAAAATTGTTCTTCTTTTCCTACTATAAACCATTGTGTTGATATCTTCTATGTCTATCAAACAGAAAACGCTATCGCTCAAAATCATATTCTGAGCAACATAAACCAGAAGTTTGACCAGATGAATAGAGACTATGACAGAAGACTAACGTCTCTCACAAAGTCAATAGCAGAAATCAATGCTCGACTCGAAACACTCCATCATGAGATGTTAACAATGTCAAAACATATGATGGTGAATACTTCACAATTTCAGAGCAGAGAAGCCGAGATGAATAATCTCAAGTTCCAGCTAAAAGATCTGCTGAAATACTTTGAGAGCATGCATCAACAAAGGCCATCAGAAACGTATTACCCTTCATATGGAAATACGTTCTTGAGCACTCCAATGCCTCAAGCATCCTATTCTCCAGGATTCCTTTTTGGAGGTCGAAGTCAAAGGCCAAATACATCCTCACCAGGATTCTTGTCATCCGATGAAGCGCTCATATCTCGATATGCCATGACAATGCCTTATCAGTACAAACCAACGCCAACTCGAGAAAGAAAGAGAAGATACAGAGAACCTGAAATTCAAACCAAGTAAGCGAAAACACATGCACTCACTTCTTCTCATTCGAGCCAAGATTCCCTTGATGATCACAAGAAAAAGGGAAAAGACAAAGACATTGGAATCATCGAATTCTCGATGACCAATCTTCTCAACAATATGGAAAATCAAGCTCAAACAGCGGCACATACCCAATCTGCTACCGAAACAGTGCAAAAGCCTGAAACACAACAGACATATTCTTCGCAACCAGTGGAGACGACTAAATCATCAACCCCGATGATAAAGTACTACTCGGACACGAATTCAACTGATTCGAAAACCGAATCAGAAGACGAATCGATGCTGAAACCATTTGCCATTGGAGAAAGTTCATATACACCCAAGCAAGAGCCAAGTGTAAACGAAGTGTTCTCAAGCGACGACGAGATGAATTATCAACCTTTTCAAGAACACAAAAGGCCAGAAAAGCAGTTCGCCTCAAAAGTCATGACGTTTACGTTTGATGATATTCGGTTCAAAAAATGGAAAGAATGTCTTGACGAGTTTCAAGCTTGGATAAATTCTGAAGCATTAACTTCCACAACGTATGCAGTCATCCAACAATTTACTACAAGGTTTTTCTGGATTGTGGCACACGACAGTTTGTGTAAATTAATGCTCTTTTAAATAATAACATTATTTTGTTGTCTAAACTCTTTCAATCTTGTCATGTGATTTTTTTTTCGTGTTTGCTTTTCCTCCGTGTTTCTTTTTTTGGATGCAAACTGTAGCGTATTTTAAAAATTCTCACTAATATTCTCAAAAATAAAATTAATTCCTCACCTTCCAAATATACCATATAATCCAAAAAAAAATCTGCAAAACTCTCCTCAAATACTTCAAATTCTCTAGTGGAAGCAAAATATCTCACATACTTCAAATTCTCTAGTGGAAGCAAAATATGTGTTTTCATCGCAATCTAAAAAGAACTCCCTCCACCCATCCCATGCACTGAAAACCATTAAAATTAAGTGTTATTCAAATCAATGAATCACATGACTTCCATACTATTTTTAAAAAATACTTATCATTTTTGGTAGTTAATTAATTCTAGCATGCAAATTTTGCTTAAATTTTGTTTTAAAAACGTATGGGATTCAATAATTTTCTTTTTGCTGTACAAATTTTACATATCATAATCAAATCATAAAAACCTTTGAAAATTGGAACTACTTACTAACATAATGTTGTCAACATGTCATCAATTTAACTTTTTCTTTTGTCATAACATGCAATATGAAAGTTTTTAGTTTGTACCCAAATGGTCGCTATCACAAATCATTAGATTACATATCTTGGTTATTCAATTTTTTCCGACTTCTACATACTTACTATAAGTTATTTAAATAGTTTGTTTTGCTATTTTATTTCTTCAAAATAAATTTTCAAATATATTATTCTTAAATGGTTAATTATTTTGTAAAATGAAGCATATCTATTATTTATATTTATAACTTGCTTTTATAGATAATTGAGATTCATACACTATATAAGGTATAGTTTATTATGAATTTATTATATATATTTATTTACATAAGTACATTGACAATTTATCAGTAATAAGAATAAACAAAGATTTGTTATAAAATAAAACAAAGAACACATGTGTTAAAAGACTTTGCTCTGCAAACTCTGTAACTTCTACTATTTCCCACTGTACTTTACCAAACAGAAGTTAGCACTCAACCAAAAAAAAAACATGTCTTAAGATCACGAGAGAAACACCCGCAATGATGTGAACACGTGTCAACGCGCAAACAAAGATGCATCGTTAAGTCCACGTCAGCACCACGGCCGTCTCTTCCAACCCCAACGACGGTTATTAAAAAAAAAGAAACGCTTCTTCCCAATTTTTTTCCCCTCAAAAAGAAAAAAAAATTCATCGCTCCCCAAACAGTATATATCTCAGCGTCGCGTCTTCTTCTTGTGAAACCCTAATCTTCGATTCTGCTACATACCAACGGATCTCGAATCGCTATTCTCAGCTGCTGAAATCTCCGGTGAGTTTCCCATACTGTGAGAGTCAACTTCTAGGGTTTCGATTATCGCCGTTAATTACCAATTTAGTTTAATCTGATCCCTCTCTTTGGTTGATTTCTTGGTTGAAAATTGTCAATTTGATTGCTTTTTTTGTTGGGTGTTCATCTTTATAGCTTCTTCATATTTCGTTTCCAAGAAAACTTGAGAAAAGAAGGAACTTGTGTCAGTTTCATGTTAAGTAGTTCGTAATTAAGAGGCCTTGGAGGTTTGAAATAGTAAAGATTGTGGTTTTAGGAATTATTCAGATCTAAATTGCAGAAATTAGAAGGTGTTGTTGGATTGTTCGAAAAAAATTTGGGAATCTTGATGATAATTAGGGGAATGCAGAGAACGTTTTGCTGCGAGGTGGGAGAAACTTGTGTCAGTTTCATGTGCGTTTCGATTACGTAATTCATATTTAAGAGGCCTTGAAGCTTTGTGGTGGTAAAGATTGTGTTTTTAGGAATGATTGATAACTCATTTTTAAGCAATTATAAGGTGTTCTTTGGGAATCTTGATGATTATTAGGGAACTGCAGAGAACGTTTTACTGTGAGGTGGGAGAAAATTGTGTCAGCGTCATTTGCGCTTCGGTTAAGTAGTTCATATTTAAGAGGTCTTGAAGCTTTGAGATGGTAAAGGTTGTGTATGTAGGGAAGGTGTTGTTGGATTATTTAAAAAAATTGGGAATCTTGATGATTGTTAGGGGAATGCAGAGAACGTTTTGCTGCGAGGTGGAGAACGGTTGGAAGGAATCCCTCTCTCAAGGGATTGTTATCGTAGGTCCTAAAGCAAGAACCAGGGATAAACCTTGGGATAATCTCTAATCTTTGATATTTCAGTAGGACTTCAGAAGCAACATGACTCGGATTTTGGTTCCACGAGGTTCATCAGGCAGTTCTTCCAACTCGAGCCGGCCTTCTTCCTCGTCTAGTTCTTCCTCAGGAACAGAATCACAGATAAATAATAGTGTTCAGGTTCCTCCTGTCACTATAGATGAAGAAATTATGGATGAGAAACAAGAAGAGGTCACTGTAGTTGAAGAAGCAGAGTGTTCTAATGGTAAGAATGTAGTTGTGCAAAGTGATGAGCCTGCGGATGGAGAAAATGATGATGGGTCCATAGTTTCGGATGGTGTTCATGTTGAGAGTGAAGGTGTAGTTTGTGATTCTCCAGTTAATAGTGGTGATGACCCTGATTCACCATCTCCACCTGTTCCACCACTGAAGCCTTCTTCAACTTTAAATCCTGGTAATATGAGATCTGGCTTGGGAAATTTTGGTGCTTTACGAATTGGAGCAACACGAAGAGGGACTGGGCCTCGCTCTCTTGTTTCTGCTAGGAGTTCACCAACTGGTTCACATCCTTCATCTCCAAGATCACACAGTGAAAACGAAGGCTATAATAGCTCTGATGAGCATATGCCATGCTTTGGACCCTCTCATCCTGGCTCTGGCTTGGTAAGTTTGTCTTCAGAAATAGAATATGTTTTGACTGTATTAATGCTTAGCTTGTTTTATATGGCTTTATTTTCGATGAATTTATGTAGTTCCTTTCTCACAGGAAAGAGAACACCAGTTTGAAGCAGAGATTAGACAATCGAAAGGCTTTGAAATTAGGCGGATGTTGGAAGATGGAAATTGTCTTTTTCGGGCTGTTGCAGATCAAGTATATGGAGACTCCGAGACCTATGACATGGCTAGACAAATGTGCATGGATTACATGGTAAATTTTCTTCATTTTCCGAACTAGGTGGTTTTCAAGAGATTTTAGCATTTGAGACCAGCACATGCATTAGATTAGTGAACTGAGTCACATTTGACAACAACATGCAGGAAAATATATATAGAAGCAACAGTAAGTGAAGTACACTTGTTAAGATTGTACTTTATAGATAGTCTATTTACAATGTTTTGTAGGCAATGTGTTGCATTTCTTAGTTCCTGGTCATCCATACACCTAGATAGGAATAACTGTTAAAGCATTAATCTTTCCATTTCGATAGCTAATAATACATGACAATGTAGCTAATAATACATGATAATGTATTTGGGTTCAAGAAAGAATCAGTCATAGGTAAAGTGGAGTGAAACAAAGAGAGGACAATAGCATGTACTTATATGCGTTAATGATATATACCTTTTACATTACAGTATTATTAATCTAATGTACCTTAATTTAAACCGAGTACAGAGGGAGTGTTTTTAGGGTTGATGGTAACAATTAGTAGGACTTACTGGTTTCACAATGGATGGTTTAGGAACAAGAGAGGGATCACTTTTCTCAGTTCATAACTGAAGGCTTTACCTCTTACTTGAAGAGGAAAAGAAGAGATAAGGTGCTTTGCTCTAATCCATGTATTCCTCACTTATGCTAACTTTTGTTTCAACAATCTGTTTGACACCTCTTTTATCCAATGGTGATAGGTCTATGGAAACAACGTAGAGATCCAAGCTTTAGCAGAAATGTATAATAGGCCAATCCACATTTACTCATATAGCACAGGTGCAACTTAGTTTGACATTAAAAGTTCTTCATGTTCCTTACTATAACAAGAGATTTATGAAAACAAAATGTTTTTTTTTTTACAGAGCCTATCAACATATTTCATGGAAACTACAGCACGGATTCACCTCCCATAAGACTGAGTTACCACCACGGGAATCATTACAATTCTTTGGTGGATCCACATCGGATGACAGTTGGTGCAGGACTTGGATTTAGTAGCCTTAGTGGGGTAAGTATAGTTCAGATATCTTTACTCTTCTTTGTTCAACTGATGCAATCGAGCGTAACTCAAATTTGAAAGCTAGCAAATCTTTGTTTTTTCACATCATATTTCTTGTTTTGAATCCAGAGACACGTGGACAAGGAACAGGTGAAAGCCGCTATAAAGGCTCAGCAAGAACATCAGATTGATAATGTACGTAGCCCATATCCATCCATTAACAGATTCACTAATCTGTCCAAGTGTGTAACTGCTAACATATCTGTCTTTGTTCCAGGCGCTCTTAGCAGAAGGCAGATATTACTCTGACCTTGAGCTTACAGAAAAAGAAATAGAAAGGTCTGTAATGGATGCTTCCCGTGCTGAGTATCTTATGGAATCGTCTAAGCCACGAATTGGTCCCAAAGAATCATCCACCTCTAATGCTGAGACGTCCTCTTCAGGAGCTAGTGAGTGTTTTCTCTTTTGTATCCTCTCATTCATATGTTTGCTCTCTTTCTCTGAGACCTGCCCTATTATATGCTTTTGGATATATCTACTTTTGAGACCCTTGTTTTGTTTTTTGAAGCAGGATCGAAACCAGAGGAAGCAGTAAAAGAAAAAACGGTATTAAGCAGCAGTATCGAGATGGTTTTGTCGATGGGATTTAGCTACACACAGGTCATGGAAGCTTATAGCATTTTTGGGGATGACGTTGATTCGATTGTCTGCTATGTACTGGAGACAAGCTGTGGCAGCAGTAACCGACGCAAAGGCAAAGCCACGGAATAGAGAGTGTAACATTGAGTTGTTCTGTTATACTAGTATATGAAACATACCAATTCGTATTCCTTACCAACGTTGGGCGATTATTACCCTCTTATTGTGCATCCATGACATATGTATGCGTATGTTTGTGGATTCTGTATTGTAGTTGTACAAGTTGAATAAGAAAGACGGAGGGCCTGTTTGTTTGCTCATCTATTATTTTCATCCATAATTTATCTGAATATTGTTTGTTTTTATTCTGGGTTGTTCATCTGATTAATCCATTTGAGTAAACATTTGTTTGGTTAGTTTTTCTAAATTTCCATTTCCATCTAAATACATTTAACAAAAAATGACTAAATTATCCACGATTTTATTTAATCATATTTGAATATTAATTATATTATTCAAAAACAATATTTAGAACCGCAAAATCACATAATATTATTAATCGGAATAATCATATAATCAATTTTTTGTATGAAAATTGGAAAATAAAGTTTTTTTGCAAAACCATTAAATCTCAGAATTGCGTTTTTACTAAAACCGTAAAATCTCAATTTTGGTAGGAAAATGTGAAAATTACATTTCACCGCCAAAAATATAAATTTTCAAAATTATATATTCCCATCAAAACCGTGAAATCCTAATTTTTGCGGAAAATTTGCAGAATTACTTTTTACCGCCAAAACCACTAAATTTTGGAATTCTATATTTTGCCAAAACCGTGAAATCTCAATTTTGGAGGGAAAACCGTAAAATTACATTTTTCCGCCAAAACCAATAAATCTCAGAAATTCATTTTCTGTCAAAATCATAAAATCTCAATTTTGGCGGGAAAACTGTGAAATTATATTTTTCCGCTAAAACAACTAAATCTCAGAATTGTATTTTCAGCCAAAACTGTAAAATCTCAATTTTAGCAGGAAAAATGTGTAATTACATTTTCCCGCCAAAACCAATAAATCTCAAAAATGTATTTTCTGCCAAAGCCGTAAAATTTCAGTTTTGGCGGTAAAACATCATAAGTATATTTTTCCACTAAAACAACTAAATATCGGAATTGTATTTTTCACCAAAACCTTAAAATCCCAATTTTAGCAGAAAAACTGTGTAATTAGATTTTTCCGCCAAAACTACTAAATATCGAGTTGCATTTTCTGCCAAAATAGTGAAATCCCAATTTTGACAAAAAAAACATGGATATATATTTTCCGCCAAAATTGTAATCTATCAAAATTACGTTTTTAATTCAAAATCGTGAAAATTTCAATATTTATGAAAAATAATTATATCAATTTAATATTTATGAAAATAATTATATCAATATTTTTAAACTGTAAAATTGCAAAACTGCGGAATTATTGGATTGTATTTTTCGTTAAAACCATGAAATCCCAATGTTGTTGATGTAAATATTTTTAAAACAAATTAAACTAATAAAAATAAAATTAGTTTGAGATATATTTGTCATTTGTTACTTTTGGATGAACCATTTCCATCCAAATGGTCCAATTTGAAACATCTGAATGAGTTTTAAAATTTAGTCTAAATTTTAAAACTCATTCAGATGTTCCATTTAGATGAGATATCTGAATGAACAATTTTTATCACTAAACAAACATTATTTTCAGTTTCATTAAGATGAATCATCTGAATGTACAACCAAACATGCCCGAAGAAAACATTTATCTTTTGCTTAAACTCGATTAGATAAATCTAAAATCTGGCTTCATTTCATTCACTTTAGTAATTTGGAAATTTTCAATTGAATTTTCACTCACCCTTTTGAGTTTCGATTGTTCAATACAGGTGAACAAGTCAATGCCGATAGTACATACACAACAGAGAAGAAATAAACCAAGAAATATGTTGTTTAGATCTAAAATCTTTAGTATCCATAATATTTTGTTTATTTATTGTACAAACTTTAGTATCCCATAATTTTTTGTTTATTTTATTGTACAAGTTGTAGTTGGTGACAATATTAGTATTATGCAAATGTACCTACTATGCAAATCTGACCCAATATTTATAATTTTATGTAAGAATATTTCATTAACCTAAATTTTTACATGTAAATATTACAGAATGTATTACAGAATTTTATTACATATAATTTTTACATATAATATGCTACAGAATTTTATTACATATAATTTTTACATATAATATGCTACAGAGTTTTATTACATATAATTTTTATATGTAATATGCTACAAAATATAGTACAGAATTTTATTGTTTTTATTTTAATATTGTTACAAATAGCATGTATAAAATATAATTTATTACAAATCTGATACCATTTTGTTCAATACGTAATAGATTTACAAGACATTGCGAATATTATCTTTAGGTATCTAAAAACGTCATTTTAACATTTCCCACAATCGAAGTTTAAAATAATTGTAATTGTGTGCATGATCCTTTTTTCATTTACACATTCAACATTAAAACCAAAAAAAGAAAACAAAATTAAAGTGCTACCCTCATATTCTAAACTATTACATCATGCATGATATTGTGGATTTTACATGTAATATGCTACAAAATATAGTACAAAATTTTATTGTTTTTATTTTACTGTTTTTACGAATATCATGACCAAAATATAATTTATTACAAAACTGATACTATCTTGTTCAATACGTAATAGATTTCCAAGACATTGCGCATGTTTATCTTCATGTATTCAAAAATGTCACTTTAACATTTCCCACAATCGGAGTTTAAAGTAATTGTAATTGTATGCATACCCTTTTTATATATTTACATTCAACACTAAAACAAAAAAAAAACGAATTGAAGTGCTACCCACATATTTTATACTATTACATCATGCATGAGATTGTGGATTTTACAGAATTTTATTGTTTGTGTTTTACTATTGTTACGAATAGTGTGAATAAAATAATCTGATACCATCTTGCTCATTATGTTATAGATTTCCAAGACATTGTGAATGTTTATCTTCAGGTGTCAAAAAACGTCATTTTAACATTTCCCACAATCGGAGTTTAAAGTAATTGTAATTGTATGCATACTTTTTTTCCATTTACACATTCATCGTTAAAAACGAAATTAAAGTGCTACCCTCATATTCTATAATATTACATCATGCATGAGATTGTGAATTTTACATATAATATGCAACAGAATATAATACATAATTTTATTGTTTTTATTTTACTATTGTTACGAATAGCATGACTAAAATATAATTTATTGCAAATCTGATATCATCTTGTTCAATACGTAATAGATTTCCAAGACATTGCGCATTTCCAAAAACATCACTTTAACATTTCCCTCAATCAGAGTTTAAAGTAATTGTAATTGTATGCATGCTCTCTTTTCCATTTACACATTCAACTGTAAAACAAAAAGAAAACAAAATTGAAGTGTTACCCACATATTATAAACTATTACATCATACATGGGATTGTGGATTTTACATGTAATATGCTACAAAATATAGTACATAATTTTATTGTTTTTGTTTAACTATTATTACGAATAGCGCGACTAAAATATAATTTATTACAAATTTCATACCATTCTATTCAATACGTAATAGATTTCCTAAGACATTGCGCATGTTTATCTTTAGGTATCCATAAACGTCATTTTAACATTTCCCACAGTCGGATTTTAAAGTAATTGTAATTGAGTACATGCTCTTTTTCCATTTACACATTCAACACTTAAAAACGAAATTAAAGTGCTACCCTTATATTCTATGCTATTACATCATGCATGAGATTGTGGATTTTACATGTAATATGCTATAGAATATAGTACATAATTTTATTGTTTTTATTTTACTATTATTACGAATAGCGTGACTAAAATATAATTTATTACAAATCTGATAACATCTTGTTCAATAAGTAATAGATTTCCAAGACATTGCGCATGTTTATCTTCAGGTATCTAAAAACGTCAATTTAACATTTCCTATATTTGGAGTTTAAAGTAATTGTAATTGTGTGCATGCTCCTTTTTCCATTTACACATTCAACATTAAAACAAACAAAAAACGAAATTAAAGTGCTACCCTCATATTCTATACTATTACATCATGCATGAGATTGTGGATTTTACATGTAATATGCTACAGAATATAGTACAGAATTTTATTGTTTTTATTTTACTATTGTTACGAATAGCGTGACTAAAATATAATTTATTACAAATATGATACTATCTTGTTCAATATGTAATAGATTTCCAAGACATTATGCATGTTTATCTTTAGGTATCCAAAAACGTCAACATTTCCTACAATCGGAATTTAAAGTAATTGTAATTGTGTGCACGCTCCTTTTTACTTTTACACATTCAACATTAAAACCAAAAAAAATGAAATTAAAGTGCTACTCTCATATACTATTACATCATGCATGAGATTGTGAATATGGGCAGTATTTGGTAAGTTTCTAATTTTACATACTGATTTTGCATTTGCAACTTTGTTCAGCCATAAACTTATGATCATTTCTTTTTAGTCTTAAGAAGGTAACTGGTTTTGGCAATATTTCTGGGTTTGTATTTGCAACTTGTTCTCTCTGCTTTCAGAGAATATTTCTTGTTAGTATTAAAAAAAGTAACTGGTTTTCCATGTGGTTTTGTGCCCTAAATATTTGTTTCAGCCGGAATGTATCAAATAGTGCCAATAGGTCTGAATCCGCTTCAAAAGGAAGGTACTTTGAAATCATCCGGTTTGTAAATTTGATTCTGGTTTGGTGCGAGCTCCTATGGAACCAATTCCACTTCGTCGTGGATCTCTGATGAGTTGAGTTTATAAGAACAGTTTTTTGTTACTCAAAATTCTTCTGGTTGGCTTGGTAGGTTCCAAGAAATGCACATATGACCTTGTCGGATCTGATTTGCCTTGTGTATCCGGTTTAACTAAGTTCTAGTTCAGCTGCTGGTCTGATGACCTCATTAGCTATGAATACTTTTCCTTTCGGTTTTGTTCTTGCTTACATGTTAATCTCATTCCATTATCTAGACGTTGGTTTAGAATCGGTCGTCTGGTGTTTGTATTGTTAGTGAAACTTGTTGAATGTGGCTTCATAATTTTGAATATTAGATTATGGGTTTGCAACTTTAAACCTATAAACAATGAGTGGATTGTACCATATCTTTTATATACTCCTAAAGATCCCTGTCCAACTTCTGATGTGCGATATTATCCTCAATACGACCCCTTGAGTTGATGACACCTAGCCATTGATCTTGGTATACTCATGCATGGATCGAGAGACCAAATTTTAAATCGGATCGATTATGGATAGAGTTAGAATGCATGTGATTGGACTCTGATATAATATTATATTAAAATGTAGAATAATATTCCAAATTTGAATGTGATGGCAGATACAAAATGGACCCTACGACAGTGATTAAGTTTCCTAAGACTAAATATCAGATGGATAAGAGCTCGATGTGAAATTGAAGAGAATATCTAACTATTCATGAATTAATTACATGAAAAAGCTTAGAGATGGCCTAGTCTCTGCCTCTTAATTTTCACGGTTGGAAGACAGTTTTTGGGCCCAATCATCAAGGCGCCTTTACGGAAAGATGGTGGTGCACAAAAAAAGCGACGGACTTGCATTTTTTAAGCAGATAATTCATTTTATGTTAAGCCGAGGGATTCTAACAACAAGAGAAAATGAACTTTTGTTTCAATTCATTGGGAAACTATTGCGATTTTTATTACGAGATTTTTATTTGGCAACTGGATTACCATGTAAAGAAGCATCCAACAAGATGAAAAAGCAACCCAGTTTCAGTGAATGTGAGGGTAAGAAACACATTTTTGAGAATTTTGTAGCTCAAATAAGCAAATCATGCGAAGATGTAGAAGGGGAATTCAAGTTAGCCATGTTTCTCATTCTGGAGAGTGTATGTTTTATGTCATACGATAAGTCCAAGACAACATTTTTGCTTGAATATATCGATTTGGCAAAAACGAGGATAAAAGTTATGCTTGAAGAAAAAAATCTTTCAAGCTTATGATAGAGTTTGTTACGGATAAAACTTTCAAGAAGGGAAAATATGTTCTTAAAGGATATCCTAAAGCATTTTACTTGTGGGTTTTGGCTTATGTGCCAATGTTGGGGATCAAATTTTGCTCGATTGGACAACTCTTCAAAAGATTTCCTTTACGCAAGATATTTGTGGACAGATTTGCCTAGTTTTAGTTCAATCAAAAAGATAGAAGATTCAGAAAATCTTGAAGTAACATGTGTGCTGAGAAGATCTAATGATGTTGTCTTATCTTCATTGGTCGATGAACACACTGATGACCTTGCTTCAGTCATGAAACTGGTTAACAGAGGATATAGATTAACTCATTTTGATTGGGATTCGAAACTCATTGTATTGGAAAAAGCTGAAGAAATTATTTCTCAGCAAAATCTAAAATCTTAGATTTTGCTGAGAAATAATTTCTTCAGCTTTTTCCAACATAAGGAGTTCTGAATCCCAATAAAACTGAGTAAAGCTATAACCTTTATTAACCAGCTTCATGATTAAATCAAAATCATCATTGTGTTTATCGACCAACGAAGATAAGCAACATCATTGACTCTTTTCTACACACATGGTACTTCAACATTTTCAGAATTTTCTATATTTTTATTGAACTAAGACTATGAAAGTTTATCCACAAATATCTTGTGCTGAAAAACTCTTCTGAAGATTTGTCCAACCGTGGAAAATTTGATCCCAACTTTGGCACATAAGCCAAAACCCACAAGTGCAATGATTGAGTATATCCGTTAAGACCATATTTTCTCTTCTTGAAAGTTTCATCCTTAACAAATTTCACATACTCTATGAGAAGCTTAAACAACTTTTTCCTCCAATCATAACTTTATATCCTCGTTTTTGTCAAATCGACATATTCTAGCGAAAACATTATCTTAGACTTATCGTATGACATTAAACATTCACTCTCCGGAATGAGAAACATGGATAGCCTAAATTTCCATTCCTCTATATCTTCACGCAGTTCACTTATTTGAGCTACCAAATTCTCAAAACTGTGACTCTTACCATTACACCATGACCACTAAAACTAGTTTGCTTATTCGTCTTCCTTGTCTGCTTGCTCGCATGGTAATCCAGTTACCAAATAAAACTCTCGTAATGAGAATCATAATGGTTGTCCTAAAAAGGGAAACCTTATTATATTTCCTCTTGTTGTTACAATCCCTTGACTTAACAGAAAATGAATTATCTGTCCAGAAAATGCTAATCCGTCTCTTTTATGTGCACCACCATCTTTATCTTTATGTAATGTCATCTTGATGATGGAACCCAAAAAGTTGTCCTCCAACCGTGAAAAAAGAGGCGGAGATTAGGCCGTCCCTAAGCTTTTTTCACGTAATCAATTGATAAATAGTTAGAGTATTTGGTAGGCAAATTTGGATCGGATGTAGTAGAAAGATTAGCAACTTGGCATTAACTTAGTTTGGTGACTAACAGGGAAAAAAATAGAGATTGATAGATACAAATGTGTACAAAATTGAGTGGTAATCAAGTTTAATCAGATGTTCAGAGACAAGCTATGTGTATTCCATAATGTATATATATATATATATATATTTAAAAATCAGAATCGTGCTAACACAGCCAATATACACCGAATTGCACATAAGTAATAAGCTTAGATAATGCATAAGTTCTTCATTTAAGCCGTGGTTAGATTATCTAACCATTGGTGCTTTAGTTATGTAATTAGAAGAAGATACCAAAGACAAGAAGAAACTTGTGAAGAGAACAATGGTCAAAGACTCGTTTTAAGTAAAAGTCTTTCTTTATTATGCATCAAAAAATAAATGTTGCAGATCTTCTCCCCTAACTTTGTACACTAACCTTATTTTTGCTACTCGGAACTTCTTCCACAAAGTTAGAAAAAATTCGAGAAGAGATCTAACAGTTCGATAAACCGGTCCATAATGACTCATCCACCACAAGATAAAACTAACTCCTCATTTCAAATAATTTCAAACTAGTTTGAAGTTTTTTCTGTCCCAAAATTTAATCTAACAAATTGCGGAAGACAAAAAGAGAAGTATCAACTGTCACCACCTTCATGCTTCGGTTTGCAGTCTGGTGATAAGTTTGAAAGAATATTATTGTTAAAAGGGTTTAGATGAAAATGAATGAACGGACAAAGCTTCTTAGACTTATCTGAGAGATACAAAATACGGAATTAACAGTAGCAAATTCTAAAATGGAGAAGGGAGTTAATAATACCTAGCCGTTGAGTTCTAATAATGTAAGTAGTCCGTATCCATCCATTAATAGATTCACTAATGTGTCCAATCAGGTCCGACTCTGACATAAAACCCAAGAAACAAGTGCTTTAGGCACCAAAATAATGTTATTTATTAAAGGGGCATCAATCTAACTAAAATGTCTTGTGGTGCACTGGTAAAGGCATTTTTTCTTTTGAATCCTCTCATCTAGATAGAATAAACTGAGAAGTATCCCTTATGAGACCTTGTTTTGTTTTTCGAAGCAGGACTTCAGGCTCTGATTCAAAACCAGAGGAGGTAGTAAAAGAAAAGACGGTACTGAGCAGCAGTATTGAGATGGTATTGTCAAAGGGATTTAGCTACACGCAGGTGATGGAAGTGTAGGACGCGAAAATCTGGATTGTGAAAAACTGCGAAAAACTTAGAATTACGGAAAGAAACGAGTTGAAAACGTTTTTTAGAAACCAAAAAAAAGTGGAGGCAAGATTTGATCTCTTTCCTTAATTCTTATAATCACCCGTAGTGTGACGGTTTTCAACGATTAAGAATCCCAAGATACAACCATGAAGAAACCGTGATCATGACACTCGATAAATGGAGTATGCGAACTCAGAACTACGGTATACTCTCGAGACAACTTTCGTTTGGATGAAGAGAAAGATGAGAGGGATTTTGGATGTTTCTGTGAATTTTTTCGTAAGAGTTTTTTCATGGAAAACGATGAACTCGAAAAAAGAAAGGCTGCGAAAATTGGTATGCAAAAATCTTGACTAATTGGATCAAAAATTTGGCCCAAAAAGAATATCTTTGAGGTGGGCCCAAGACCTAAGATCCAAGACCCAAGCCCAAGCTCGAGCTTGGCTCGGCACAGCACGGCGCGCGCGTGTGTGGTGTTTTGCATAACCCCTTTTGTGTCTCCATATCATGTTAACCAAGTTAGAGAAAATCCTATATTTATACTTGAGGGAAATTTTCTCAAGTTCCAATGTGGGACAAATTCATGTTTTGTCACTAAAACACATTGGGCCTCACACCACATTACTCACATTTGGCCTCATTCTTATTCACAAAGGACCCATGATCATGTGATACCCATTTAATATAGATCCAACAATATTGATACCCATTTTAATAGAATTATGGGTCCAACAATCCCCCATATGAATAGGAATTACTCTAAACATATGAAGACTCGTCTAACTCTACTGACTGGACAGACTTGACAGACTAGACAGACTATACAAACTCGATAGACTCGATAAAAGGACTTTTCGAAAGTATAAACGAAAATTTACTGTGTCTGAGATGGTAGCGTCTTTCTGCCTTGAACCACTCATTGTTAATATATGTCGGGTTTACTGGCCAGGAGGTGAACATGATGTCTTGAACCACCCGGATATTTATGTAAACCGAGACAACAGTTATAACGCAACTTATTTTCTCGTAGAACTTTGTTCTCAATTGTGTTCATTTTTGGCCGTGAACTTGCCTAGTTATTCGTGAGTGAACTTAGAGAATATAGTCTGAACTTCATTCTCCTAGAAACGGCCTCATTTCACACTCACTAGGTGTTTCCCATAAGTCTTTGTTTTAAGAAGTATCATGTAATACTTAACATACAAAGCTATGGACTCGAATCATTAAAAGCTAACGCTTATCCTTATTTATATACAAGAAGCACTGTTTATCATCTTGGGAATTGAGTAATGACATCAAAGTCTATCAGTGCTTTTAGATTTTGTGCAATTCGTTAAGTACATAAGACTTCCGATGACCTTGATCCCTAGGATTACATCTGCGAGATCCATGTCTTTCATGTCGAACTAGCTACTAAGCATGTTCTTAGTTTGTTGGATTATGTCTTTATTGCTACCAATAATGAGCATGTCATCCACCGAAAGGCATAACAAAATATACCCGGTAGGAGTAACTTTGATGTAAATGCACTTATCACATTCATTAATGCTGAAACCATTTGACATCATTACGTTGTCAAATTTTTCATGCCATTGTTTTGGAGCTTGTTTAAGTCCATATAATGACTTCACAAGTCTACAGACTTTGTGTTCTTGTCCAGGAACAATAAACCATTCAGGTTGTTTCATGTAAATTTCCTCTTTCTAAATCGCCATTTAGAAAAGTAGTTTTAACATCCATTTGACGTATTTCTAGGTTTCTCAATGCTGAAATTCCTATCAGCATTCTGATGGAAGTTATTCTCGTCACCGGAGAATAAGTGTCAAAGAAATCCAAGTCTTCTTTTTGCCGGAAACCTTGCACCACAAGCCTAGCCTTGTATTAATCAATTGAACCATCGGTTTTCAACTTGGTTTTGAAAATCTATTTACACCCTAGTGATTTAAACCCTTGGGGTAGATCGATAATTTCCCATGTATAGTTTTGCATAATGGAGTCGATCTCACTATTGACGGCTTCCTTCCATGAATGTGCGTCTGGAGTAGACATGGCTTCTGTGAATGTTTTTGGGTCATTCTCTGCGAGAAATGCCATTAAAAATCGTCACCAAAAGATTTTTCTTTTTGGGCTATTTTTCTCCGTCGAGGTTCATCTTCAACCTCTTTTGATTCATTAAATGAAGTACCAAAAGTGCTTGCCACGTTCGTTGGTTCAACATCTTCGCGAGTTTGTTTTGGATTTTGTTTATCCTTACACGGAAACACGTTTTCAAAAAATGATACATTTCTTGATTCCATAATTGTGTGTACATGAATATCTGGTATATCCGATTTATGAACCGGTAAGCACTGCTATTGTGTGCATATCCGATGAAAATACAATCTATGGTTTTAGGTCCTATTGAAACCTTTTTGGGAGGTGGCACTGCGACTTTTGCAAGGCACCCCCACACTTTCAGGTATTTGTACGAAGGTACTTTACCTGTCCAGAGTTCATATGGTGTTTTGCCAGTTACTTTGTGCGGTATTTTGTTGAGGATATAATTTGTGGTAAAGAGTGCTTCCCCCCCCCCCCACAGGTTCTGGGGTAACCCAGATTCTTGCAACATTGCATTCATCATTTCTTTCAGAGTTTGGTTTTTTCGTTCTGCAACTTTGTTAGATTCTGTTGAGTAGGGAGCAGTTGTTTGATGAATAATGCCTTGTTCTTGACAAAATGCATTAAACGGGCCATCATATTCGCCTCCTCTATCACTTCGAACTATTTTAATAGTTTTCTGAAGTTGATTTTCGACTTCGAGTTTATATTGTCTGAATTTTTCCAAGACTTCATCTTTACTATGTAGTAAGTATACATAGATGTATCTTGTACAATCGTCTATGAAAGTTATAAAATACCTTTTACCGCCTCTGGTTTGTATATACTTTAAATCGGAAAAATCTGTGTGGATTAATCCGAGAGGTTCGGTTGTTCTTTTGACTTGAGGTGAAGGTGTTTTAGTGAGTTTCGCTTGAACGCATACTTCACATTTATCTTTAATAAATTTGCATTTCGGAATTAATTTCAAATCAATTAATATTTGTAAAGATTTATAATTCACATGTCCTAACCAATCATGCCAAATATTAAAAGACTCGACCAAGTAAGCAACTGGTTTCTTATTCATTGAAACTTCAGAAACAGATACATCAGAGTTCTTAAGGACTGTGATACAACACATTTTCACAAGTCCTTCCTTAACATATCCCTTCCCAGAAACACCCCATTCTTCCTAAGAATCAGCTGGTCGGACTCAAAGCTCGTGGCAAAGCCATGCTTGCTCAGTAGAGATCCGGAGATAAGATTCTTCCTCATTTCTAGCACGTGCCTCACATTGGTGAGAGTTATGGCATGTCCAGAGGTGAAATTCAAAACCACTTTGCCAGTGTTTTCAATCTTGGAGACAGACTTATTACCCATCTTTATACCGGCATCAGACTTGGTCTTTTGATAGGTGCTGAACATTGTCTTGTCAAAACAGATGTGAATAGTTGCACCCGTGTCATAAACCCACTCTTTGGTTTCTTCATCAACCACATTTGCTTCCATAACCACCGCACATAGGTCATTTTCCGTCAAATTGGCTTGATTAAGCGTTTTATCCCTTTTGAAGCACTCCTCGGCTTTGTGCCCCTTCTTGTGACAATAGGAGCATTTTCTGGTGAACTTATTAGGCGCACCTTGCTTCTTGAAGCTCGTGGAGGCTTGAGGTGCAACCTTTTTAGGCGGCCCCTTGGTTGAATTAGGCACAATTTTTTGTTTGCCTTTGTTCTTGTACTCAGCTACATTAACATTGTGAGTGAATGTCGGTTCAACCTTGTGTTTCAACGACTCATTTTGCAGCCTGGAAATGAGATTTGCCAAAGGTTTCAAAGCCTTTTTCTTGTGGCCGAGATAATTTTTGAAATCGACCGAGCACGGAGGTAGCTTTTCTATGATGCAGTTCACTGTGAATGTTTCACAGATCTTCATGCCCTCATCAACTATCTCTTGGATTATCAGTTGCAGCTCATGAACTTGCTCCATGATGGGCCTAGAGTCCACCATTTTGAAGTTAAGAAATTTTACCGTAGCGAGCTTTCCTGAGCCTACATTGAAAGACTTGTACTTCTTATCCAAGGAATCCCAACTTTCCTTGGAAGTTTTGGCCTCACTATAAACGTTGTACAAGTGATCCACCAGACGAGCTTTAATATAGCCTCTGCACAGATAGTCCCCATGGAGCCATGTATCAACACTAGTCAAAACGTGTACATCAGTATTCGCGGGAGGCAAAACAGGTTGAACCTCGGTGAGATACCTCTCCAATTTTAGCGTAGTCAGAAAAAAATGCATCTTTTGCTGCCACGACTTGAAGTTGGAGCCATCGAATTTTTCTGGTGTCACAATAGCACTCGGAACATTCGGGACATCAGGCGCGGTAAGTGGAAGACCTTTCCTGTGTAGGGTCGTCGTCTCACCTATTTGATTGCCGGCATCAGGACCACCGTTAGTGACATCAACGGTTCCGGTAGACATTGTTTTTTCTATTTCACAAAAGACAAATAAATGTCAAAATTGAGAAAAAAAAAAAATTAAATTGCGTTTAGAATATTTAAATCGCTAAAAATAAAAAATTAAATAGTTTATGAATTGCTATTAAGCGTTTTTCAAAACGTATTTAATTTTAAATACATTTATTTATTTTTCCAAAAAAGAAAAAATAACGTTTGTTTATATTGCTAATAAATAGCGTTACAAATCGTTAAAAAAACTTTTTCCAAGAATAAATAACGTTTTTAGAATTTGCAATAAAGCGTAATTCAAACGAATATTTTTTTCTTTGAAAAATAAATAAATAAATATCGTTTTAAAAATTCGCTATTAAGCATAATTCTAACAATAATATATATATATATTTTTTCAGATCACGAAGATCATATTTTGAGAATGCGTTTCGCGAAACAAACTGCGTAAACCGTTTCGTCAAAATAAATAGTAGCGTTTACGATTTATAACGTTCCACCAAATCGCTAAAAACAACGGTAAAAGCGTTGAATCGATCTAAAATCCGAATAAAAATTCGTTTCGGGATTTCAAAATAACCACCAATTAAATTAAAACCCAGAAATGTTTTGAAAATCCGTAAATAAACAGCAATAAATCGTAAATAGTTTTTGAAAACGTTTTTAAAATCCGTAAGAATTCGTAAACGTTTTTAAAAAAACCATAAGAAAAGTAAATAAAATTTTTATTTTTCTTTTCGTAAAACTTTGATGAATTTGTTCGCAATTCTCAATCCGTTTTACGCGATAAGCAGAAAGCGGATTTTTAAGAATTAAGATTGTAGGAAGCGAAAATCCGGATTGTGAGAAACTGCGAATAAAACTTAGAATTACGGAAAGAAACAAGTTGAAAACGTTTTTTAGAAACCAAAAAAATGTGGAGGCGAGATTTGATCTCTTTCCTTAATTCTTATCATCGCCCGTAGTGTGACAGTTTTCAACGATTAAGAATCCCAGGATACAACCACGAAGAACCCATAATCGCGACACTCGATAAACGGAGTATGCGAACTCAAAACTATGGTATACTCTCGAGACAATTTACGTTTGGATGAAGAGAAAGACGAGAGGGATTTTGGATGTTTCTATGAATTTTTTCGTAAGATTTTTTTCATTGGAAACGATGAACTCGAAGAAAGAAAGGCTGCAAAAAATATAGGGGAGAGATCGTGTGAAATCACGAACTTGGTTGACCGAGATTTGGGGCAAAAAAACCGGAGCAGTTTTGACTCGGTTTTATTCGAGTTTGAACTCAAGTTTGGTATGCAAAAATGTTGACTAAAAGTCAACTACAAATGTTGACTAATAGGGTCCAAAATTTGTCCCAAAAGAATATCTTTGACGTGGGCCAAAGGCCCACATTCACCAAGACCCAAGACCCAAGACCCAAGACCCAAGACCCAAGACCCAAGACCCAAGACCCAAACCCAAGCTCGGCTCGGCGCGGCGCGTGCATGTGTGGTATTTTGCATAATACCCTTTGTGTCTCCATAGCATGTTAACCAAGTTACAGACAATCCTATATTTATACGTCAGAAAAAATTTCTCAAGTTCCAATGTGGGACAAATTCATGTTTTGTCACTAAAACACATTGGGCCTCACATCACATTACTCATATTTGGCCTCATTCTTATTCACAAAGGACCCATGGTGATGTGATACCCATTTAATATGGATCCAACAATATTGATACCCATTTTAATAGAATTATGGGTCCAACAATCCCCCACAGGAATAGGAATTACTCTAAACATATGAAAACTCGACTAACTCTACTGACTGGACAGAGTAGACAGACTCGATAGACTCGATAAAAGGAATTTTGAGAATATAAACAAAAATTTACTGTGTCTCAGATGGTAGCGTATTTCTGCCTTTAACCACTCATTGTTAATATCTGTAGGGTTTACTGGCCAGGAAGTGAACATGATGTCTTGAAACCGAGACCACAGTTATAACACAGCTCATTTTTTCATAGAACTTTGTTCTCAATTGTGTTTATTTTTGGACGTGAACTTGCCTGGTTATTCGTGAGTGAACTTAGAGAATATAGCCTGAACTTCATTCTCCTAGAAACGGCCTCATTTCACACTCACTAGGTGTTCCTCATAAGTTTTTGTTTTAAGAAGTATCCGGTAATACTCCAAATACAAAGCTATGGACTCGAATCATTAAAAACTAACGCTTATCCTTATTTATATACAGGAAACACTGTTTATCATCTTGGGAATTGAGTAATAACATAAAAGTCTATCAGTGCTTTTAGATTTTGTATGATTTAGTTCTCTCTTTGAACCTACATCTTGGGATCTCCAGTCACGTAGGTGGAGTTTCCATCAAACATCCTCTTTAGTTTGTAGGCAATAAACTCATTCCCTTTGATGATTTTAAAACTTGATCATGATCAAAACCTTTAGTAAATGGATCCGCTAGGTTGTCGGATGATTTGATGTAATCGATCGTTATTACACCACTTGAGATCAAGTGTCTACTGGTTTTGTGTCGTCTTTTGATGTGACGAAATTTACCATTATAGAGGTTACTCAGTGCCCGGGACTGGTTTCTCCCATAGTGGAATATCTTCCAGGAAGTTCCGAAGCCATTCTGCTTCTTCTGCGGCTTTGACAAGAGCTATGAACTCTGACTCCATGGTTGATCTAGCCAACAAGGTTTGTTTGGAAGATTTCCAAGATACTGCTGCACCTCCTAAAGTAAAGATGTATCCACTCGTGGATTTTGAGTTCTTAGAATCTGAAATCAAGTTTGCGTCACTGTATCCTTCTAGAACTACCGGTTCTTCACCGTAGTGTAACCCATAACTTTTTGTATATTGTAAGTAATTTAATACTCTTGTTATGGCTTTCTAGTGTTTATGACCTGGATTACTCGTGTAGCGACTTAATACATTTACTACAGGTGCTAAATCGGGTCTTGTGCAATTCGTTAAGTACATAAGACTTCCGATTACTCGAGCATATTCCACTTGAGAAATTGCTTCACCCGAGTTCTTGGTCAAGTGGAGTTGGGAATCAACATGAGTTTTTGCAGTCCCGGTTGTGTATTTCTTAAATCTATCAAGAATCTTTTTAGCATAATGAATTTGAGACAAGGTGATTCCGTCAAAAGTTCTAGTGACCTTGATCCCTAGGATTACATCTGCGAGATCCATGTCTTTCATGTCGAACTGGCTACTAAGCATGTTCTTAGTTTGTTGGATTATGTCTTTATTGCTACCAATAATGAGCATGTCATCCACCAAAAGGCATAACAAAATATACCCGGTAGGAGTAACTTTGATGTAAATGCACTTATCACATTCATTAATGCTGAAACCATTTGACATCATTACGTTGTCAAATTTTTCATGCCATTGTTTTGGAGCTTGTTTAAGTCCATATAATGACTTCACAAGTCTACAGACTTTGTGTTCTTGTCCAGGAACAACAAACCCTTCAGGTTGTTTCATGTAAATTTCCTCTTTCTAAATCGCCATTTAGAAAAGCAGTTTTAACATCCATTTGACGTATTTCTAGGTTTCTCAATGCTGAAATTCCTATCAGCATTCTGATGGAAGTTATTCTCGTCACCGGAGAATAAGTGTCAAAGAAATCCAGGTCTTCTTTTTGCCGGAAGCCTTGCACCACAAGCCTAGCCTTGTATTAATCAATTGAACCATCGGTTTTCAACTTGGTTTTGAAAATCCATTTACACTCTAGTGATTTAAACCCTTGGGGTAGATCGATTATTTCCCATGTATGGTTTTGCATAATGGAGTCGATCTCACTATTGACGGCTTCCTTCCATGAAGGTGCGTCTGGAGTAAACATGGCTTCTGTGAATTTTTTGGGTCATTCTCTGCGAGAAATGCCATTAAAAATCGTCACCAAAAGATTTTTCTTTTTGGGCTATTTTTCTCCGTCGAGGTTCATCTTCAACCTCTTTTGATTCATTAAATGAAGTACCAGAAGTGCTTGCCATGTTCGTTGGTTCAACCTCTTCGCGAGTTCGTTTTGGATTTTGTTTATCCTTACATGGAAACACGTTTTCAAAAAATGATACATTTCTTGATTCCATAATTGTGTTTACATGAATATCCGGTATATCCGATTTATGAACCAGAAACCGGTAAGCACTGCTATTGTGTGCATATCCGATGAAAATACAATCTATGGTTTTAGGTCCTATTGAAACCTTTTTGGGAGGTGGCACTGCGACTTTTGCGAGGCACCCCCACACTTTCAGGTATTTGTACGAAGGTACTTTACCCGTCCAGAGTTCATATGGTGTTTTGCCAGTTACTTTGTGCGGTATTTTGTTGAGGATATAATTTGTGGTAAAGAGTGTTTCCCCCCCCCCACAGGTTCTGGGGTAACTCAGATTCCTGCAACATTGCATTCATCATTTCTTTCAGAGTTTGGTTTTTTCGTTCCGCAACTCCGTTAGATTCTGTTGAGTAGGGAGCGGTTGTTTGATGAATAATGCCTTGTTCTTGACAAAATGCATTAAACGGGCCATCATATTCGCCTCCTCTATCACTTCAAACTATTTTAATAGTTTTCTGAATTGATTTTCGACTTCGAGTTTATGTTGTCTGAATTTTTCCAAGACTTCATATTTACTATGTAGTAAGTATACATAGCTGTATCTTTTACAATCGTCTATGAAAGTTACAAAATACCTTTTACCGCCTTTGGTTTGTATATACTATATATGTATATATATATATATATATATAACCAAACAAGATTAGTAATATATAACTAAACAAGATTATAGATGACGACAAAAAACAAGAATAGTATATTTTGAGATTTAAGTTATCCAATTTTATAACATGTTTAAAAAACTATATTATTATGTCATCTTCTCATCTTTGTTTAATCTTAATTTCATAAAATATTGAAAAATCATATTATCCATATATTAAAAAATAAAAATCAGAAAAATAAATATATGCTAAAAATCCCACATCAGTTTTAAAGACGAATGGTAGTTGAAAAACATATTAAAATCATTTTTATAATATTTATAGGAGCATGAAGAAACTATGGACATATATTTTTATCTAGCGCCATGTATAGATCGATAAATATAATACTTTACTATACAACCAACAGTTTATAATTACAAATATTATATGAAAAATAATAATCAAACTCATATTCATAATTTTTACTATTACAATTGATGAATTAAAATAAAACATAAATTAAACAAAACTTTAGTCCGTCCATATCGCGGAGAATCTAGTTAGATCTTTTATTACATTTTTAATTCATCTTTTTCAATTCATAATCGAAAGATTCGAAACCAAATGGTGGTGTTCTAGTGGTTCCTACTTGAGGAGGAGTTGCCATGTTAGTCTAGGTTAAGGATCTATTTCCCTCAAACGCGAAATTATCTGAACCATTCCTATTTGGCCAGTTGAAATTGTATCATGTTTTAGGTCTATTAAAAACCCCGGTGAGTAGACTACTCGATGGATACAATCACCTAGAAGTTTAGTCGAGTGTTAAAAGCTCGGATCACCCTTGTTATTAAAAAGAAAGAAAGATTTGAACCTAAACTATACAATTAGTTACAAGTAAGTTTCGGACACTAACAAAGTTAAATCATATCACTGTTTTAGTAAGGGGTCTGTTTGTTTCCTTATTCAGATGGTTTATCTAGATGGAGGTGAAAATTGATGTTTGTTTAGTGCCAAAAATTGTTCATTCAGATATCTCATCTGAACAAGACCATTTGAATGAGTTTTAAAAAATTAGGCAACATTTTTTTACCTAATTTTAGAACCAAGTCAAAACACGTAATTCCCCGATTTTTTAGCGGGAAACGTTATTTCACAATTTTCCACACAAAAATTTGATTTCATGATTTTAGAAAAAAATATAATTATGAGATTTTGTGGTTTCGGAAAATGCTATTTTGCGATTTTTGCCAAAATTTGATTTCACGGTTTTGGCAGGAAAACGTAATTTTGCGAGTGATCACAATTTTTACAAGGAAAATGTCATTTTGCGATTTTCTAATGAAATTGCAATTTCACAGTTTGGGCAAAAAACATAATTTTACAATTTTTCATCGAAATTGTGATTTCACGATTTTGGCGGGAAAACACACTTATGAGATTTTATGGTTTTATCGCAAAAATATAATTCCCCGATTTTTCATTTTAGCGGAAAACTTTATTTTATGAATTTTTCGCAAAAAGCTCAATTAACGATTTTGAGAAAATTTTAATTCCAACATTTTGCGGTTTTGGCAAGAAAACACCAATTCGCAATTTTTTTGCCAAAATTGCGATTTCATAGTTTTGGCAGGAAAACATGTAATTTTGCGATTATACATTTATGTGGAAAACATCATTTTACATTTTTTCAAAATTTTGATTTTATGGTTATTCTGCTTTTAAATATATTTTGTGATTTACAGTTCTAAATATTGTCTTTTAAGAATATGAGTAATATTCAAATATGATTATATTAAATCATAAACATTTTATTCATTTTCTTGTTAAAAGTATCTAGAGGAGATGGAGATTTATAAAAACTAAGCAAATAAACAAATGTCCATTCAAATGGTTTATGCAGATGAATAACCCGAAATAGAAACAAACAACATTTATATGGATTATCTAGATGGAGTAGTTAGATTGATAATTTAGATGGAAATGGTAGATGAGCAAACAAACGAGTCTTAATAAAAAATAACATCATTTCTCAAAAACTTTTTTTTTCAAAAGTGATCTTCCTAATCAACATTTCTTTTTTGTTTTTCTATAAATTCGCCGCCCGATTTCAACTCCAGTGTCGGCAGTAGTCTTTCTAATTATAACGTAGGATTTATCTATACAAAAAAACTTTAATATGTCTTTTCGTCGTGTCTCTTCAACACGTCGTGCCTCTTCAACACGTCGTGCCTCTTCAACACGTCATGCCTCTTCAACACGTCATGCCTCTTTAACACGTCATGCCTCTTTAACACGTCATGCCTCTTCAACACGTCGTGTCTCTTCGTGTGTTTTGCCAGTGATATCACTATGCTTTTGCCAACGATGACTGTTCTCTCCACTCTCAACACCACCGGTTGGGTTTTGTACTGTGGGTTGTTGTACTGTGAGCTATTTACAGCCATCAAAACGATCTTCGCACAAAAGTAACAAAATTGCTTAGAGTCTCTTCTATCTTTTGTAAAGTCTTTTTCCGACAGTTATCACACTGGTGTTGTTCTTGGTGTTGGTTGTTATGATCTTCGCTGGTGGGGTAAAATTTACTAAAATCAACTATCTTCGGATTTGGAAGCGGTTTGTAATTTGAGATTATGGATTAAAGAGTACAACGTTTACCATGTATAATAGTTTGATAGATTAGATTGGGGGGGGGGATTGAGTCATATTTTCCTATGATTTTTCTTTATGTTAGTTTTATGTCTCTCTTCGTAGAGCTTGAGTCCGGTGAAATTTTTAGTTGTGGTTTTTCTATTGGTTTGTCAAAATCTAGGCGAAAGACAAATGCATATAGAGATAACAATTGGTAGTGGAGTTTGAAGTACTCACGTAGTAGTATTTTGAGATTTGCAGCATTTTTATAATGCATCATAGTTGGATTATAGTAAATAATCGCAATATTGAAGTTCGGATATGGAGAAATTATATAACATATTTGTTAATTTGTTATCAAGTAAATATGAAGAATTAGCATTGTTAATTTTATGTTTTATGATGTATAATTCTTTAATTTTTTTGTTTAAAATATATATATAAATAATAATTATTTTTAGTATGAAATTTTGTTTCTGCGTTGTCTACACAAATCGCGATAGAAAATTAATTCGAGAATTTTGTTTTAACTTCTCTTCTTCTCCCAAGTCGCCGAAGAGAGACGAAGATTTCAGCTATACGTTTTTGAGTTTCAGACTTTACGACATCGTATCGAGAGTGTGATTCGCCGGCGGTGGGATTTCCCTCTTGAACCCAAAAAATGCTCAATCATCTCCTCTATCGCTCCTACACTTCTTCTCTTCTCTTCTCCAGAACCTTCTCTTCTACACTTTTTGTCAAAGGTCTCTTTTTTCTGATCTGCGACTGGCTCTCTCGGCTTACTTCTAATTCATTGAATTGGGAATTTGATAAAAGGGTTTTTGAAAGACTGTGACATTGACAATGCTTGTTTGAATTCTCACCATCTTTGGTCATTTTTTTATGTGTGGCTCAATTCGTGTATTCTTATTTGATATTGTTCTCTGTTGTGTGTATGTGCTCTGATTTTACCAATTCTTAATGACGAGTTTTGATAAATTTTGATATTAGAAGAAGTGTATGTGTGAATTTGTCCCTTTAGTGCCACAACTTGTCTTATCAATTAGGATAAGCTTTAAAGGTTCAAACTTTAGGTGTAAAGGCAATGTAAAGTTTCAATCTCCTGAACTTGTTTCTAAGGGTTTGAATTCTCACTGTTTATGGTACTTTTTATTCGATGTCTGGCTCGATTTGTATTTTCTTAGTTGGTATTGGTTTCTGTTTTGTCTGTACGATGTGGTTTTACCAATTCTTAGCGACAAGTTTTGATAGAATCTGATCTCAGAAGAGATGTTACTAACAAGTGTATGTGTGTATCGCGGCTTAACTGCTTCAAATTGTCTTACCAATAAGGTTTAGCTCAAAAGTTCGAAACTTTAGATGTAAAAGCATACTCTTTATTTGATCTGAGTCTCAGTGATCCTTTGTGTTACTGTCACTAAACTGATGTCTCTGTTGCAGGCATATCTTTTTCAAGCACAGAAGAAACATTAACTAAAGCATTTTCTCAATATGGTCAAGTTCTGAGAGGTTAATCTCTAAATCTCAAAAGCAATTAGTTCCACAGTTTCACTTACATATCTTTTTGTCTTTTACCAAAGTTAATTACCATTCTTTGATTGATTCAGTTTGTTAGTTAGTTAAAAGATAGTTAGAGTTTACACTTGTATAAATTGTTGTAAGTGTACTTACCATTCATTCTAATGAAGAAATGTTTCCTATAACTAACTTCTTCTGATGGTCTTCTTCATCTTTTTGGTTGCTTCAGTGGATGTGATAATGGACAAAGTTAGATGTAGACCAAAAGGTTTTGCTTATGTTACATTTTCGTCTAATGAAGAAGCCGGGAAAGCTTTATTAGAACTCAATGGTCAGGTAAGTCTAAGAAGCTTAGCTCGTTTATCCATTTTCGAAGTAATGTTCATTCAAACTTCTAGCTTTCTTCCGTTAGGCAGAAACAGATTTGATTAATATACTTGTGAGTCTCTGTTAGAGCATTTAGAACAAGATATATCAGAATATCAGAACTGTTTGCTTGAAATTAAATAAATTCATTAACTCTTTCAATCGATTATGTTGCGTAATCTTCATGAATTCTCGTTATATATATCACAGTTAGTAGATGGACGGGTAGTGATCCTCGACACAATAAATGCCAGAAAACACAATCGACCTGACAGCAAGCCGAAGCACGCAGGTGGCGACAGTTGATATTTCTCTGTTGCCTTTTGTAAAAGTAAATTTTGAGACAGAAGACACTTCAAAGTTCAAACCATTTGAAGTTATTTGAAATGAGGAGTTAGTTTTATCATACTCACTGATTTTATAATGCCATGGAAAAAAAGAGTTGGGGATCTTGTGGTGGATGCATTATCCTAAATTTGATGATTTGTATTCGAGGTGAGTCAACATGAACCAGTTTATCGAATTGCCAAGTTTCTTCTCGACTTTGTTTGATTCAGTGGAAGGAGTTCTGAGCAGCAGCCAAAATAAGGTTTGTCTAGAAAGTTAGGCGAGAAGATCTGCAACATTTTGTATTTTTTGCATAACAAAGAGAGACTCTTACTTAGCCTTTGACCATTGTGCTCTTCACAGGTTTCTTCTTGTCTTTTGGTAACTTCTTTTAATTACATAATTAAAGCACCAATGGTTAGATAATCTAACCGCAGCCCGCATAAAGAACCTATTCATTTACTTATAATAAATTCGGCGTATAGGCATCGGTGTTAGCATGATTCTAATACATCTATGGAAGCTTCTCTCTGAAAATTTGATGAAATTGGAAAGATACCAACTCAAATTTTTGTGAACATTTTTATCGATCGATCTTTAAATTTTTCTTGTTGGTTTCATAAAGCACCAAAACTAAGATATCAAAGATACCAAGTTATGTTTGCAATTGTTATTGTACCAATTTACTATACGACCTTGAACCCGGTTTAGCTACCTTAAATAGGATTGAGAGTTAGAAACTAAAATCAATAAAGTAGAATAAGGTTTTACAAGTTTGTAATCATTAAGAAACCAAAATAAAGTTAGAAAAAAATTGGTCCGTAGAAAATTATAACTTTCTCATTTGCTGTTTCGAAACTTGAACAATAACACACTACATTTACATTAGCCAACACAACTTATTGTAAGAAAATATAAGACATTAAACCTTGACATGAGCTACATTTTGAAAGAAAATTAAAAATTGTTATGTTAGTTTTCGATTTATCAAATAAAGTCTTGTTTGTTGATCCTATAAATTTTATTTTTCTTCCTATATCCAAAACCATGTCTAAACAAAAGAGAAGGTAAAAAAAAGATTAACAAGAAAGATGGGAATCAAAGCTATTGTCTCAATTTTATTAATGGTTTCTCTTTGTGCTGCCATTTTTGTTTACTCTAAGGAGTAGCTCAAATGCAAACACAGCCAACGATTCCAGGACTTTTCCTAATAGGCTTACCTATTGAGATTTAGTAAAAAATGTTGGTCATCTCTTTTCAATGTCCAAGGATGTGTGTTAGAAATCTCTAAATCAATTTTCTCTGGAAAGTTTGAAAATGTTGAAGCCGCATGTTGCAAGGTGTTTTCGGCCTTAGATGCCCCCAAATGTTTCCGTTAAATCCGTTCTTCCCTCTTCTCCTCAAGGATAACTGTGTGCGCATTGTCCCTAACTCTCATACATACAACTAAAAGCAAGAGTGATTATTGGTTTATACTTTTGGACTAGTTGTTAGCTTCGAAGTCTAGTTTTTAATGTTAATTTTTTGTTGGCAAAATGTGAACTCATACCTTGAATAGCTTTTCAATGAAGAAATTCTTTAGCAATATTTATTCAAATTTTTCCCTTTTCATATAACTTCTTCATAATGTGTCTTATTGGTTGCGGTTATGCCCAGTTCAGTTTAAGTGGAAGTGAGAGACTCTAGACAAGGCAAAGGCTTCAGAATGTGCTTAAACCAGGATCAAATCAATGTCGGTAATATGTCCGGTTAAGTGATTGTTAGCCGGTTTAAAGGCTGTTAACTCTATTATAAAAACATATCGGGTTTGTTGATCAATTTTCTTCTTCTTTTTTTATAAAGGATTTGCTATTAAATTGCTGGCGGAATTTTTACAAGATGATAAAATTACTGACATAGAACTACTCTTAAGTGAACATATGACAACCGACAACCAAAGAAGAAGAAAAAGATACTAAAAGGATAAGTGAATTTAATTTGAGCACCGGTCCGAAGCGTAGAGTGAAGGAACAACAGCTACAAATGTGAGCAGCGGTGATGAATTGCCAAGGCAGAGGCTAGTACTAACCGGAAAACCTGAGGTCATCTAGCCGAGAAGTACCTACGGGACTCTAACTAGGGCAGTCTTTGAACTCTCCCAAAATCCTCAATAACCACTAGAACTCTGAAAAACACCCATAACTAGAGTTGGGAATATGGGTAAAAACTCGCGGATTTGCGGGTTTTTATCCACTGCGGACGGATTCGGGCATAATATATGAAGACCACTTTTTTGCGGATCTAGCGGGACGGGGCTCATATTATTGCGAGTTAGCGGATTTTGAACCGCGTGGCTTGCAGGACTCACATTTCTAGCTTTCTAGGCCATCTGCAAAATTAGCCTTAACTTGGCCCAATAAAAACTGGTTTGCAAGTTTTTGGGTACTCATTTTTACTTTGCGATTTACCCGAGGGTTTTGCGGGGTTTGGCGGAGCGATCGCGGATCTACTAGTTTATACCTGCCATTTTGCGGGACAGATTTAAACACTTGAATTTTCCTTCAAAACTCATAGATCGCGGGTCGCGGGCTTACCCACTTCCCAGTGCTACCCATAACCAAGGCACAAAGCTCCCCCGCAAGGGAACTAAAAGAAAGTACCCCAATAAAGATCCTAGACTTTTCTTTGTATCGCTCGCTAGTAACCATCCACAAACTACGACATGTCACAATCGACACTAGTGAAACAGGGAGTAGAGGAACCAAAACTTGACGAAGACAACTGAGGTGATGCGACAAGCAGAGCAAAACGCCATCAACTGAGCTTGAGAGAGGTGGTAGAAGGCTCAACCTGAGTGGACAACACCAATAACCACTTATCATATCCCCTAGAACCCATAGACAAGGAGCTCTCCTTAGCTGCTTTGAACCATCTGCTTTTCTTGGAGCAATGGTTCGCCGGAAGCAACACTCAGAGGAAAAATCGACGATGGTGAGACTTGAAAAAAGAGAAAAAACAACCCGAATCAACTTCAATCCGAACTCAAGTGCCTCAAACTGAAGACATCCTCACCAATAGATGCACATGTGAAGAGGAAGAAGCATCATAGGGCTAGATAATCCATAGAACCGAACCCTCACATAAATGATGAAGAGACCGAACCAGAACCAATCGAGTTGAATCCAGACAAACATATGCGGGGGTAAACAAAATCCCATGTTTAGGACATAACAAACTCAGGGAAAGTGACAACCTTAGCTTCGACGAACCGGATATGCTACGGAGACTAGCCAAAGAGAAAAGCGCAAGAGACCATCACAACCTAATGAGAAGTTGTCCTCGAACCAACCACTAGAGCGAGATTCCCTACTACTACCAACCCATAGGCGAAACCTAAGTAGGAACTTACCATAGTAGATC
The DNA here is from genome assembly GCA_963922655.1 of Cardamine chenopodiifolia. NCBI lineage: Eukaryota > Viridiplantae > Streptophyta > Magnoliopsida > Brassicales > Brassicaceae > Cardamine > Cardamine chenopodiifolia. Next base: position 5,641,173 of record OZ000486.1, on the reverse strand, counting down.
GACGATGGGGTTGAGGCAGCGATATCTACGCTTGGCAAAACTTCTAACTCAAACCTCCTAATGACACCGTCCTCGAGCGACAAAAGGAGAGAGTGAGCAAGGAAGATCACTTGAAAGACCGAGAAATGACAGAGAAAAAAACCCACACCGTAATGTCGGAGACAAGAGGAAGCCAATCCCGAGCTAGAGCGAGTTACCTTTGATCCTCCAAATCAGGAAGCCGTGGAGAAAGCATGACACAAGGGGGACCATTTCCTGGCGGCGTTGACAAAAATCAACCGCCGAGAAAGGAGATGGGGCAATTTGTTTTTGGTGGCTGCTAGGTTAGAGAGAAAGTAAGGCTTCGTCGCTCAAAGCCCGTTCACAAGTTTTTGATCAATCTTCTTCTTCCTCTTATAATATGTTCTTGAGACTTGAGGATTTTAGTTGTAATGGTGATGTATAACCGCAACATTGGTCTGGTGGATTACTGACTCAAGTTGGCCCAATGGATTTTGGCATTGTATGTGTAGATATTTTATACAAAACACACAATTTTGTACTTGGACCATGCCAACCAAAAATGCATTTGGATCGCAAAATAATTAAAAATAACACATAATTTGGTTTGATTTTTACGATTTGTCTACAAAATTTTGGAATGAATTGTAATATATAAATTAATAGTGTACTTCAGATTTCTTTCTTCTGATTTGCTATGTATAGTGAAAAATGAGATCAATTTTATTGTTGTCTGGCCTAGAGATGACTGCATAACAATTGACATCCTAAATAATTCGAGTAAAATTTTGCTGAATTGATTCGGATTTACTTATTTTAGTTATTTTTCATGACTCAATTATATCCAAAAAAGTTATTCAACAATATTTCCACTAATATTTAGGTGAAAGGAAAAGCATAGGGTTGGTTTGGATTACGGGTTCAGGTTTGGGTAAAATCCAATTGGATTCGGGTTTTCAGGTTTAGAGATTTACTTTATAATAGAATAATTTGTAGGATTCGGATTCGGAATCGGATAGAACTTTTCGAGTTTAGATTGAGTTTGGGTTTCAACCATAAAACCGGATAAAACCCAAAAAAATGGGTTTTGATCGTGTTCAGGTTCGGATTCGGGGTTTTTGGGTTTTTTGGAGTTTTTTTTATTTTTTCGGATTTTTCAGATTAGGATCGGATTATGTATGTTACACATACAAAGCTCATATTTAAAGAATAGGATCCTCAAATTATGGTATTTTTCCTATAGATAATTATATATTTTCGGGTTTTTTTGTACTCTTACAAATTTCGAATTCCAATCAGGTTCGGATTCAGATTTTTTAGTTTAAAAATTTACACTCCAACAAAATAATTTATCAAATTTAAATTTGTATTCAAATAAAAAAATTTAAATCGAATTCGGATCGAGTGCTCGGATTTTGTTTTTTTTGTCACCCCTAACAAAACTAAACATTTGTTTAGCTCGTAGACAAAAGGACATCGACCATTTGTGAGGCGTCATCCTTACTTTTGCAGACACATGTGAGATGTGCGTGGGGAAGCAAATATTCTTTCAGAATATGCATTTTATTGACCTTAAAGAGAAGTCAACTTGAGTGTTTTAACCCATAAAGATTGTCGGTGACGTGTGTCAAGCGGCGAGGTGACTGTAGAATAAATAATGCACGAGTCAAAAATTCAAATGTCCTATGTCCGTAAATGGACATGTATGAAGAAACATAACATGATACAATCAATAATATACTATTAACGTATATAAACATTGTAAGAGTTATGGAAAAAACAAAAAATATATTATAACATGCTAAAAATCGTGTGAAATGGTATATAAAGAGTTTACATAAATTCACTATATACTGATTCAGAAAAAACCTAACCAGTGTTAAAAAAATGTAATAGCAAATTAACTAATTAATTAGTCATTTAAAACATGGCATGCTAATAATTAAAATAGCAATGAATTAAGTCGTGTAATAATTCAATAAAAATATAGCATTGTTAGTTCCCTGAACTAAATAAGATTCTTTGCCCAGAAGGATTTTGAAGCAAGGATAGATACGCTCAAGTTCCATTGATAGGACCGTTCGGATAACAGTTTGAATAGAATTAAGTTTGAAATTATGAATTGACTCGTTTCGGTCACCAAGAGACTCGTTTCGGTCAGCGAAAATCCTGGAGGGAAAGTTAGACGTAGCCATCCCCCTGTCATTAAACACATATTTGGTTAGCAAACCAACAGTATAGCATAAAGATCTAACAGTCTAGCTATAGATCTATGAAAAACAATGGATCTCTACATAAAAACTAAAGGATTTGCTGAGACAATGAAAAAGGAGAATGTATGACGTAACAAAACCAAACACAAAAATACAAAGCAAAGGATAACCTTGTCGACGTTGTCGTTGACGGAATAGAGAGAGATGAACATTAAAGAGTTGTTAGAAATGTTTTTATACCCAACCTGGGTATCAAACCGGACTAACTTTTGAGTTACCAGGTCGAGCATATATCACTAAAATAATTAATATTTTTTTATATATATATATATATATATATTCATATTATTTTATTATATTAAAAGAAAATTCCATAAAAATACATCAAATACTTATCGATTTACATAAAACTACATAAACTTTATAAGTACTCAAGAAAATATATGAATTAATTTTTTTTTTTATTATAATACACAAACTTTTAAATTGTATCAATTTAACATAATTTTTTTTAAAAAAAATTTTTAAATAAAAAATTATTTTACAAAACTCGAAAAAAATTTCCTAAAATTCTTTTCAAATCTTAAAAAATTCTGTAAAATTCCAGAAATTAAAATACTAAATTATTAAATAAAAAAATCCAAAAATTTGGTGAAATATTCTAATTCTTTAAAAAATTTATTACCATATATAAGATAAATAACATATATCAACTTCTTCAAAATCACACACACACACACATATATATATATTATTTACATAGAAATTACCCAAATCAAAAATAAATGCAACCTTTATTATTATATTCACACAAAATTTAACAATGTTATTTTCAAAAAATAATGGTAACTTTTTACTAAAATTTTATGAATTTAAAGATTAATATTTTAACTTTAAAATTTTTTAAAAAGTATTAAGAGTTTATTTTGTTTTTGGGTTTTTTATTTATGAGTTCAAATTTTTACAAGTTTAATTTTTATTTTAAGACTTCTCTTTTCTATAGTTGTTTACCATTTTATTGGGTGTGTTTCTGACTTTAAAAAATATTTTTTATCATAATATATTTTATTTTAATTAGAAATAAACATATCTTACCTTTTGTCAAAGCCTAGATGTTAAACGGATTAATTATTCACGTACTATTTTGGGTACCTAAAAAGTTTGTGTATTTTAATAGAAATCGATAAGTAGTTGGTATATTTTAATGGAATTTTTCCTTATATAAACATTGGTTTCTCGAATGAGAGCTCAACACGTGTCAAAATTATAATTAATATGATTGAGATATGTGTCAGTTAAATCTTTAGATATCGCCATGAGACAAATCTATATTTTATATAATAATACAAAATTGTTAAATTTTTTTAACAAGTTCTACGAGATTTATTAATATATTCACAAAAATGAAAACGTAAAACTACCTTATTTTATGAGGATATCTTTTAAGAATCTGTTAGTTTATACAAGTTTTAAAGCAATTTTTGATAAGAAATTTGATAATATATTTAAAACAAAATAAGATGTAAAAATTATTTATTCTAGCAGAAAAAAGAAGTCAAACCTTTTTTTATATATTAAAATTTTCAACAGATTTACCTAATTTTTTAATGTAACCTACATATTTATTGAATTATTTTTTTGTTATAATCAGAAAATAAAGACGTAAAACTTTTAATGAAAGAGATCGTGACACAAGTCTATTAAATGATTAGATTTCGATACGATAAAACATTTAAAATTATTCTCATATTTCTAATTGAATTGGGTTTAATTTAAATATTTATAATATTTCTACTTGAAATAAGTTTATTTTCAGTTTTCATATTTTTTGATTTTTTAATTGACACAATCAGACCTAATTGAATCTCAATTTTTCTTTGCAATAATATTTTGCACTTTTAAGCATGGATATCAATAAAAATAATGAATATAATAGTTTAAATAATAATAATATATATTTTTAACAGTAGATAAATAGGCTAACAATCATACTTATCATTAAACTATAGTATATCTTATTGATAAGTGAAAACAAAATAAAAATAAAAATTATGATCGGATCCATATCAAATATTTTCATATTATTATTTAATGAGTAAAAACAATCATCATTCGGGGCCAGTTGTGTTGATAATATTTCGATTTTTATCTGCATTGATAAACACAACAATTAATAAGATATACACCAAAATTGATCTTAACTTAGTGGAAGAGACTAAAAAATCCACTTAATCAACTCACCAAAAGTTCAGAAGAATGAGATGACGAAGGATGTGATCCATCTAAAATAATGGGAAACACCAACAAAAGAGGTTTGACATAATAACAACACAATCTCATTAATAAAATAGTGTAATACATGAACCATATCAAAAATCGATAAGAACCCAAATGTTAGATACTAAAAGCTAAATACTAAACCCCTAAAATAAAAAAATTCTACATAGTAAATAATGAAAATTCTTAATATAAGATGAAGATATAGACAAAAATAGAATTTGACAAAGATTGGATAACCATTTCTGATAAATTATAGCGAGATCCACACATATAACAAAAAAAAATTAGAGATAGGAACAACGAGAGGTGACGTGTTTGTATCATTTCCAAAAACAAAGCGCACCATTAAATTTCTGATCTGATGACTCTTTTGCTACATCATCTGCATCTTTGACCCAAACTAAAAAATTCAACAACAATTATTTTTCTTTCCACGCAACCTAAAATAATAATATAATTGATTGTTAAGAAAAAACAAAATATTAAATTGAATTATTAGAATACAAGAGGATTTGAAATATTATATTTTATTATGTTGATCATAAGACACAAACCACAAAAGTATAGAGAACATTTTATTATTATACAATATGAAGTGATCATGACGATTATAAACAAAGACAAAAAAAAAGAAAATATAAGATAGTAACATAAATAATTAATTTGTTGTGCTTGAGTCGGGAAAAAACACAAGAGGGATAGTTGTAAGTACGCACTTTAAAAAAAATTAAAAATGATAAAATAACTATAAACCATTATTTTATTTCCAAAATCAAACATTTTATTTTTATCAAAAGGTTCTAAAATATATATATATTTCTCTAGATCCGCAACCCGGTGGAACGGTTGAACCGGCCGGATGAAGGATTAATAGTGGTTTTTTCTATATTTTCTGATTCTATTATATGTGGATTTTATTACTAAATCCGAATTGCAGTAGTGTTCAGATCTTGGATTAACTCGTCGGGGCATAGGTTGTTAGTTTTTAGGTTTGTTTAAAAAAAACACTTGACTTGACAGACATTCAGATAAATGCTGCGATTTAATGTTTCTTTTTATTGGCACCTTTTTTCTCCTATCAATAATAATCACATTCAAATGTACTTATTTTTTAGTTTTCTAAAGTATAGCCAAATAATTTTGGAAGAATTTTTAATATTTTTTGGGAAGGTAATTTGAAATCGAATTGACTATTAGATTTTGTTACACTATCTGTAATCATTAATGGTTAATTTTACTTGTAATATTGGCAAATAAGAAAACTCAATATTTAGATATTAACTTTTTTTCAAAATGTAACACAAAACTTCCTTTTAAAGATTTTTTCATTATATTCAGTCCAGTTTTATTTTTATTAAGTTGTCAAACAAAATTCGTTCAAATTCGGTAAATTAATAAACATTATAAAATAATAAAATTCTCCAGTTCCGAGCTAAACGAGAGTAAAAATTAATAAATTCGATAAAATAATAATATAATAATATTTTTGAAATCTTTTTATAAATATATGATTCAATTAGTATCATAAATTAATAATCATATATATATATAAATAAATATATGTATATATAAGATAGTGTACTAATATATGGTTTTACTGTCTTTAAAAACTAAATATTGTTAGAGGTACTCTCTAATTTTTATTGTATCAAACAATTATTGTGTTTTTTTCAAACTATTGAGTTGTAGTATCATTTATAATTTCGTCATAAAAGTATCCAACATTTTTTGTAATTTTTCAACATCTGAATATGTATTAATATTTTTTATAGTCTTTTAGGTTGTTAAAAGATAACAATTGAGTAGCTTTGTTAGAGATAATGAAAACTTTGATGACGAAGTTATAACGATACTATAACATTTCTTGTAAGTTTTCATAAATTATAAATTTAATTTATGCATGTCGTTTTCATAAATAAATTTATCAGTAGCTTTGTTATTTATCGTCAAAATTTTTTTTTGCTTCTGGTCAAATTGAAAATTTCAGCACTCAAAACATTAATTTTATTTATATCAAATTATCTCAACTTAATTTTATAGTAAAATTTTAAATGATAAACCAATTAAAACTAATCTCTATATAAATTATTATTTATTAATTTAAAGATAAATTATTATTAAACTAATAAACTGTCAAAGTTCCAACATTTTTAATTTATAGAGGTTTTACTATATGATGTATAATTTCATGAATATTTAAACATTGAAAGTTATCAACGATTTTATAAAAGATTCACATTCATCCGATCAAAGAGATTTCAAACATAATTAGTAGAAAAATATATACTTCAACAAGACAAAAACAAATTTTTTTACAAATTTTTTTTGAAACTGCTACATCCATATAATCATATCATAATTGACATTAGACATAAAAAGATATTCACCACTAAATTAGCAATGAAAGCCAATAACAAATTATTGTCATTCATACAAAAGTTGAACATGTTAAACAGTATCGCAAAATTTCTATGAATTTACAACATCATTCCACCTAGATTTAAAGATGTTTATCCTCGTCTTTATCTTGTTGATCATCATTTTCATCCTATTGATCATCATTCTGTCATCGTCCTGAATGTTTTTTTTTATGGAGCTATGTATGAGATTTCATTACAAAGCCTCGCCACCGTTTGCCACCACATTCACAATGACATTTATCAATTTTGTTTACATTTTTAAATTAATTGAAAATCACCAATCAATACATTTTTAGTATAAATTTAAAAATGTGGAAATTACTTTTATCTATATGATAACTATTTTTAAATTAATTAACATATATTATATTTTTAACATTCAACCAAATTAGCTAATAATTTTATAAATTTCTTTCTCACTTTTTTTTCCATAAATCACCAAAAATTTTACATAAAACATATGTAAAGTTGATAAACAAATCAAGGTAAAAAGGGCCAAAATTATATAAAGAAGGACTCATGTTTTCCAATGTTAACAATTTACACCAAAATGTTTAATTAGTTAAAAATCTCCACAAAGGGTCGGTGACCATCCCTCTCCAAATACATACAACTGTCTAATGATTCGAATCCAAAAAGGAAAAAGAAAACTTACTAATGGGCCATCTAAAAAGCTTAGCCATTGTTAAAACTATCAATGATCAGAAATAAGTACTTGTATCCTCGAGCTGCTTTGTCTACAAGACTTGCCTCTGCTAACCACAATCTGATTGTTTAATTGCAGCATTGCCCAGAAGAGAAGATCATTTGAAGGCCATTGTTACCCTGTTATTATAAGTAAGAACACATCAGTCCGTTTCAATTCAGTAACAAGGCATAACAAAGTGTGATGAGTTTGGCTTTTGGTTCTATGTTCCTTTTCTTCGCGTTCTTATTTACAGTTGATGTTATACAAATGGAAGAAGACCTTGGTATTAGATTAACAGGATATTGTACCTGAAACCGTTTAACTTAGAAGTCTGATCAGTCCTGTGATGATGATGATGTGTTTGGAAGTTCCTTCTTCCAAGAGAAATCATGGTTAAAACCTGAAGGGAACATCAATAATCAAAATGGATCGTATGAAGAATCACAGTGTCTATGGAGTTAGTCCCTAGAAGATCAATTGGAGAGTTCACCGTTTTTCGCAGATGAGATGATGGAATCATGGCATAGGATCCAGTACTGTCTCAATGGCATGTACATCCATGGCCTTGCAGGAGGAAGATCAAGCCCCAGTTTTGATGGGATTCTGGAAAGAAGACAGAAGGTAAGTAAATTTAAAAAGGGAAAGAGACGGCTTGCGATCTTGTGATCAAATATAATATAAATTACCTGTTCCCACTGAGGACTCCGCGAGCTGATGTAGTCAGAGAAGAAGCTGATATTCCTGAAAATATTGTTGTATAGTGAGGTAAAAGAATCTGTCCTGCAATATGTTCATATTATGTCAGTAAAAATAAACACAACACACAAGTATAACACAGCATCCAGATTAACTTGTCATTTGACTTAAGTTCACCTAAGCTTAAAAAATAGCTGCGAAGATTGGAAACCATTAGAGATGATTTCTTCTCAGGAATATTATCTTCTTCTAGTAGACTTTTGGAGACTGTACTGCTTCTGTCTGAGGATTCCAGGATATGCTCTCCATAGGGTTCCATTTCAAACCAAATACCACAAGGGAATCTTTTACGCCTGACAAGCCAAATCATAATCTCTGCATATGGTGTTGCATGGATGACAGAGATGGCGAGTTCAATCAACATACATATGGAGTTGATTGTAGTGCTCGTAATGGTGAAAAAGATGTAGAAAACTGAAGTTGTTGGCAAGAGAAGCAGAAGAGGAGTGAACAGAAGAGATCCCACTACATGTTGCTTCACGGTGTAACCATAGCTGTCTAACCTTTGACGTAGAGGATTCAATTTTCGCCCACTGGAAGAAAACATAAGAATTCAAAATAAGGTTTAAGGAATTGAGATAAACAAAAATGGTTAGCATTTTCATCGGATTCAAGAAAAACCGGTAAAATTACTGAATGTCTCCTGCTAATACATTTAAGAACCCAAGAAACCCACTCACAAGAGTACTAATTATTAGCTTAATGAATGAACGAAAGCGAATTTAGTATTCAAATTTACCCGAAAAGCCTCCACAAAGCTGCCAGAGCTTGAATTTGGTGAGAGTAAACAAGTGTGATTGCCCAATGAAGAGCCATTATATGGAATGTTGCAAAAGTAATGGCATCTATGACAAATGCGGCAGATACTGTGGCACCAAAAGTAATTCCAAGGATGGCAATTACTCTTATCAAATAAAAGATGAAAGAAGCAATGAAGACCCAGAGAGTAGACCATATCTGGATTACATTAAGAGATACCATGCCTAAGACTCCAGCCAATTCTGTGTTTAACTTGAAACCCGCTGGAACTCCCATCAACCACACACAACCTGACCACAAAATATCATTTGTAAACTCCTTTGCAAAGTTGAATAACCATGAGCAGACAGATTCGGTGTTAAACAATAGACTTAGACCAATCAAGTTCCCCAAAACAAGATCAACAGCCATGGTCGACCATGTAGAATGTCTGTGCATCGTAGCTTTCTCTGCATGTTCCACACAGGATATGGACCTTGTGAAACCAGAAGAATTGTCAAAAATCGATAAACATACACAATCAAGACCAAATCATCTAGTAAGGCGCGTGCAGAGCTAGCTATACAATTGTGTGAAACTTCTCCGGAAAATTAGAAATGCATTGCATGAAGGTTTCTGGAATTAAAATTTTTATCTCCAGAGATTAGTAGGTAGGTTGTTAAATAAAAATAATAGAGATGCAATTTTGAGCCCAGTAGAAAACAGAAAAAGTTTACAAATCTAACTTAAGAAGCAAATCTGGGTATCTAGTTGAACTTACATCATGTCAATCTCTTCAAGGAAGATTGGCCAATGTAAGATCTGAGAACTGCGTACTCTAAAGTTGATCCATGTATTCTTGAGTACCCTCCTTGATGCCATATGCACCCATGAGAAAATTGAAAAACTAGAAAGTAAATAGAAGAATTGGGTAAGGCTATAATACAGAGTTGATAAAGAGCCTAAAATTGTGGCGAGTAACCGCCATGTCAAAGAAGATATCCTGAAAAGAAAGACGCAATCAGTTATAAGAACTAACAACAAAGAAAAAAAAAAGGAACTCCAAATGACAAAAAAATATCACAAGAGCTTACAAGTAACTAATGGAAAAGTTCCGGGAAGAAGTCTCCAGCTGCATGGATATCTTCTTATAGGCAATCTTGGCAGCTGAGATGCAATTTATGGAAAGAAACACAGTTTCCTGCTTACACAACAACGAGAGAATATTAGCAACAACTCGAGAAAGAAATAACACAACAAAGTGAAACATTTTGAAAACTACTCAACCATTTCATTCAGAGGTTGCCTCTTGTGAATATCATCAACCCACTTGGGTTTCTTAAGAGGAGCTTTTGTGTGAGAAGAAGAATTCCAAGAGCTTAACGAGAAATGGTGAGAACCAAACACAGGAGTGTCATAGACAATGACCTGACATGTCCATGTTAGAGGAGTCAAATACTGGCAACGTGTAGGTTCAGAAAAAGAATAATACAAGAGAAAGACATTATGACTTACATACGTGGACATCGCATAGAGATACAATCTCCCCGTTCCAATGTACATGATGCAGTCAAGAACTTGAATGAAATTCCATAATTTTATGCTCCGAAGAATCATGCACCATATGAATCCAGTAATCTCTCACAGAATCTTTCCAGAAATCCTCTAATAAACCATCAACCCTATGACAACCACAGCTGAGACTACCATAAGTTCCATTAGCAGTAAGGCATTTATCATAACTACCAAGGAGTGTAAATGCTGTCTTATCCCGTAAAGTTGAGGGCATCTTCTCATTTGTTACATGGAGTACGTCCTGTTTGAAAATCACAAAGCAAAGATGTCGCATTCACTGTTTATCAAAATGATGTTCAAATGCGTGAAACAAGATGGGAAAAAAAGGAAAATTTGAAGTGGAGTAATTACTTGGAGCCTAGATCCACCATTGGAGAAGGAGCTTTCATCAGATATTAAGGCCACAACAATTTCAAGACAAGAAGAGGAATTGCACACAAACCACCCAAACAATAAACTGTGAGTCAAATCATTCTTTGAATCGAGCTGCTTAGGCAGCCAAATCCTACATTTTCTCTTCATTTCAGCTCTCTGCTCACAATTCCTAAAATGCAGAACGAAAAATAAACAAAACTTCAACAACAATTCTGTAATTCTGCAATTCGGGTCCTTTCAGCCCCAAGCTTCTCTCAATCGTGTCTCCTTCGTTTCTCCGGGTCATGGCGCTAATCATTAAGACTAATTTCATCATCTCTTCTCCATTGCTAATCTTCATTCGACTTAACGGCAACTAAGCATCTGGTTTGTTCGATCTGAACCTTTAGCGGGAGCTAGGGTTCTTCTCGTCTGATTCCAACTGCTCATCATTCACTTTTGGGCTTTCTCTGGGCTTTCATTTCATATCTATGGTTTAATTGGGTTCTTTAAAATTGGGTTGTAAACTTGCTAAGGCTTAAATAGGTTTATTGTAAGCTATTTTGTTACCTCTAAATTAATGCAAAATTTTATCCAAAAAAATGAATCTATATACTATATAAAAGTTGAAGTTATGGTGTTTTTAAGACGTCCACACATGGTTTTAAAAACGTGATCTTATTAATCCAAATCATCATCTAAATTAAATTAGAAAAATATTTTAATTTTAAATGTATTAGTAGAATCTATTTTAGAAGAAATTATGTCATGAATTTTAAACAACGAATAGTATTATTTTACATCATCTTTAAGAGAATTCTTCAGATTTTAAGTTAGTGTTGTTAATTGAAAATAGTATAGAAAATAAAAATATTATTTCATAGATTTTAAACTACCAATAATATCGTTCCATGTCATCATTTGAATAGTTTTAAAACTTTTCTTAATTCTAAGGTAGTGTTGTTTATAGAAAAGAGCATTTATTAAATATTGAAGAATTATATATTCTAACGTGATCCCAATTAGAAAATACAATTAATTAGATTAAAAAATTTCTATGTCGTCATCTATATTAGATTAGGACATTTTCTTAATTTTAAATAGTATTGCAAATAGAAAATATTTTAGAAAACCTAATCTGATTGATACATATCATCGACCAAATTAAATTAGGAAAATTTCTTTATTATATGTGTGTTGTTAATATAAAATATTTTAGAAAATAAAAATATTATCTCATAGATTTTAAACGACCAATAGTATTATTCCACATCATCATATGGTTAGATTAGGAGAATTCGTTAATTTTAAGATAGTGTTGTTAATTGAAAAGTAGTATAGAAATAAAAAAATATATTTCATAGATTTTAAACGACCAGTAATATCGTTTTATGTCATCTTCTAAATAGTTTAGAAAATTTTCTTAATTGTAAAGTTAGAAAAAATTATTAATTCTAAGTTAATTATCTTAATTATAAATAATCATCTAGATGTTTTTGATAGATTAAGTGATAATTATCAATGTAACTAATAAAATGAAAATAAAAATATAATTTTATTCAATTTAAATAATTTATGTCATTTGGGTTCAAATTTTCTATGTAATTTTGCAAAAAAGAAAAAGAAATATACTTTTGATATTTTTTTTTCTTTTCATAAACTTTTAATTCATAACAGAATAATAGAAATGACCATTGAGTAATACTCACAAATTTAATTTGCTTACTAATTTTTAAAAACATTTTTATGATTTTGTAAGAGAATAATATTTATTATTCAAAAGGACACATAATCAAGATGATTGATAAATTCACTTTATATTTTAAGTGATTTTCTATAGGTAGGAAAAAACTATCAATTTAGAAGTATTGGTGACAAAATTATGATTATTTTTTAAAAACCTAATTTTTATCGATTATTTATAGATAAATTATTATTTAATGAAAATAATTTTTTTTAATTTGGTTAGATTATATAATAAAATATAGTGATAGTCTTTTAAATTTTCAGAATATATTATAAAAATTATATAATTAGAGCTAAAATTATAATTGAAATCGAGATTATTTAAATATTAAAACCGTAATAGTGCGCGAATTAAGATTTATTCTCTACTAAATAAAAGAGCAGTTTGAAGATTGGAAAATGCTTTCTCTCTGTTCTCTCTCCTCTCTGTGTCTTCTTCTTCGTTTTTTCGTCCGGCCATGTGCCAGTTTTGTGTCTCATCGTGTTAGATGTGGAAGTTTTCTCCGATGCTCCGGTCCTTGGTGGTGCTATCGGTTCTTGTGGCCAGTATGGTCTCGTTCTTCCTGTTGGAAACCGCCTTGGATCCTCTGTTTTGGCACAACAGTTGTGAAATCTTCGGTGATAACCGCCACTGTAACTTCTCTGATAACCGTCGTCTCCAACTGCATATCGGTTTCCTGGGTTTATTTATTCATCCGCTTCCTCTCTCTTTCGGCATCACACACTCCTATGTCTTCTCTTTGACTTGAATACGAAGTTGACAATTTCGCAAACATGAATATTCATGAATCAGAGTTTGTCGTTCCGGATGTCCTACTTTCACAAGCAAGTCGCGCGTCTCAATTTAGCCTCCTGATGAGGCATGTTAATCCACGACGTCAGAACCTCCGGGCTATGGTACGTTTCTTCCCAAGGTTATGGGGCCTCGATACGACAGTGACAGGAAGAGTTGCGGATTATGACAGAGTTCAGTTCATGTTCCCGTCTAATGAAGCTTTGTAGTTGGTCTTACGGCGTGGCCCTTGGAGCTTTAATAATTGGATGGTGGCGATGAAACCTTGGACTCCAACCATTCACAACGATGAACCATCTTCGATCGAATTCTGGGTACAGGTCCGGGATATTCCCCTTCAGTTTTTCTCCGCCCAGATGATAAATTATATCGCAGGCACACTCGGTTTGGTGCTTGAACCGGAGACTGAAGCTTCACTCGGAGAGAAATCAGTGTTTGGGAAGGTTTGTATAAAGTGGCCCATGGACAGAGCATTAATCTTCGAGAGGAGTTTCAAGTTTGGTGACACCTCTTCGATTGTCACGTTTCGTTTTGAACGACTTTGGAATTACTGTTTATGTTGCCACTCACTTCAACATGACATCTATGAATGCATTGTTCCAGAGAGTGAAGCGGCAAGTGGATTTCAGGAGCTGGATCCTGAGCATGAATACAATAGGATATCTTCGATGTTGGCGGTGTGTGAAAGCCCTGCCCGGGCCATTCAAGCTCCGCCTCTTAATGTGATTGATATCTCTAGGTCTATTACTCATGTCCCTTCAACAATGCACCCTACTGACATTCAACTCGCGGATAATATGATGGTACAGATTGATGGTCGTTTGTTTCCTATCGAAGATATCCGTCATTTCTACCAGAACTTCACTTCGGTGGCTGACCCGACCGAAGCCGAAGCAAGAAGGCGGCGAGTCCTTCTGTCTCTTGAACATGTTAGCACTGATATTATTCAAGAGATCACCAGAACAGTTGGTTCCTCTTCTAACATTTCCCATAAACGACGCAGAACTGAGGCATCTAAGGCCAGTTCAACCTCAAGTGGCAAGGTGGGCCCAGTACCACCAAAACTTTCAAGTAGCGGCGAGGCGGGCCCAAATCCGCCAAGGGTTGAATGAGAATAATGAGTTGGAACTGCCAGGGCATTGGCAAACGTCCAACAGTTCATCGTCTTAAAGAGCTTTGTCGTCGATATCATCTGGATGCGATATTTCTTATTGAGACGAAGCAGTCCTTTAATTACATGTGTGATCTATCAGTTTCTCTTGGTTTTTCGAACTCGTTTATTGTATCTCATATTGGCTTAAGTGGTGGCCTTGCCCTCTTTTGGAAAAGTCCCATTGTTATCTCTGTAATTTATCATGACGCAAGACTCTTGGATTGTTATATGAAAGGAATATCTAAGCCTTTCTACTTGTCTTGTGTCTATGGTAATCCGAACCCGTGATATCGGGATATTTTATGGGAAAGATTACAGCGTACAAGTATAACTCGAAATGAACCTTGGTTTATGTTCAGAGATTTTAACCAAATTCGTGCCAATGATGAGAAGTTGGGCGGCTTTACACGAGATCCTTTGACTTTCAGTGAGTTCAATACAAAATTGAATATTTGTGATATGAACGAGTTGCAACATCAAGGAAATAGATTTAGTTGGAGTGGAGTACGAAGTGTGTTACAGAGTGGTGTTTGTGTTGCGGAATTGATTCAATGCTGCTTAGATAAAGCTTTTGCGAATACGAAGTGGTTTGTTGAGTTCTCGGCCTCTTTTTCGGAATACTCAGATCATCGGCCGTTGTTAGTGAATATTCTTTCGGATAAAACATTGAAAAGAGGTTTATTTCGGTATGATAAGAGATGGGCTGATCGAGATGGTTTTAAGGAACTCATTGCGGAGGAATGGACAAAAATTCCACCACAAATGGATCTTCATTCTAAGTTGCCATCAATTCGGCGGACAATGTCGCGGTGGAAGCGGAGTCATCATATTAATTCTAAGGTCGAGATTCAGGCTCTAAAAGAGGAACTAAATTCAGCTTTTCTCTGTTTAACCCTTTCTCCGGCTTTAATTAAAGAGATATAGAGACGGCTTAGCAATGCATGTTATCAGGAAGAGGTTTTTTGGAAAATCAAAAGTCGGAATCAGTGGTTAAAGGAAGGTGATCATAATACGGCTTTTTTCCATGGATGTGCTAGGACAAGAAAAGCAATCAATTGTATTACTTCCATTGTGGATTGTAATGGTACCAAATTCAGACGTGAAAATGAAATCTCAGTTATCGCGATAGATTATTTTCAGTGACTATTTGATTCAAATAACCAGTCGCAACGGGGGAGTTTTTTTTATGGCCTTCAACCTACGGTAACAAACGAAATGAATGAACGGTTAACGGCAGATGTCACAACGATGGAGATAGTTAACGCAGTGAAGTCTATTGGAGGGGATAGAGCACCGGGTCCAAACGGATTAAATGGTGCCTTTTATCATCAGTTTTTACCGTCAATGGGGGAAAGTAGTTTTTTGGAGATCAAAGAATTTTTCCGGATGGGTGTGGTCCCTCCGGGGTTAAATAAGACACATATTTATCTTCTTCCAAAGGTCTTCTCTCCTACATCCATGTCTGATTACCGGCCGATCAATCTATGTAATGTTGCGTACAAGATCATCTCGAAAAATTATCATTTCGTGACTAAAAGGATTTTTGCCTATGATAATATCCGACCAGCAAACAGCTTTTGTTCCTGGCAGGCATATTACCGACAATGTCCTCATCGCCCATGAACTGTTATACTCTTTGAAATCAAGGAAACGGCAGGAAAAGTCCTACATGGCTATTAAAACGGATATATCGAAGGCTTATGATCGTGTTGAATGGAATTTTTTGGAAGAAGCAATGAGAAGACTTGGGTTCCATGAAAAATGGATTACTTGGATTATGGTGTGTGTGAGGTCAGTATCTTATTCGATCCTTATCAATGGTAGTCCTTATGGGGATATACTTCCGTCTCGTGGAATATGACAAGGTGATCCACGTTCCCCGTATCTATTCCTGTTCTGTGCCGAGATGCTAACCCAGAAACTTAACCAAGAAGAAAGTCAAGGTCATATTCAGGGTCTTGCAATTAGCCTTAATGGACCAAGAATCAGTCATTTGCTATTTGCAGATGATTCATTTTTCTTCTGCAAAGCCAATGAGAGGGATAGTACTACGCTGACCAGAGTTCTTAAAATATATGGGGAGCTTTCGGGTCAGCAAGTAAATGTTTCCAAATCTTCAATAATATTTGGCGCTCAAGTGGGTAATGCAAATAAGGCAGTGGTTTATCGTATCATCAATATTCAATGATCGGGTGGTTGTAATAAATATCTTGGTTTGCCTGATAACTTCTTTACAAAGAAATCGGAGTTGTTTGAGTATCTAGTCACCAAAGTAAAGGCTCGCACTAGTAGTTGGAATAAAAAGTTTTTATCAGAGGGCGGTAAAGAAGTCTTATTAAAGTCGATAGCGGTAACGATGCCTACTTATGCAATGAGTTACTTCAAAGTACCAGGTTCTATTTGTCAAGAAATGGACTCGGTCTTATCACAATTATGGTGGAACTCGGATGAGACTCGAAGACGTATGCCATGGATTAGTTGGAAGAAAATGTGTTTACCTAAAAAGGAAGGTGGCCTTGGGTTTCAAGACATTGAAAAATTCAATGACGCTTTATTGGCTAAGCAAGTATGGCGTATATTACAAGAGCCCAACTGTTTGTTAGCACGACTTATGAAAAGTTGGTATTTTCCATCTACATCACTCGGCGAAGCGGTTATCCCCAGGAAAACATCCCATGGTTGGCGGTCCATTATTAATGGTCGTAATTTATTATATAAAGGTCTGCATTTTCAGATCAGAAATGGACTTAGTATTAACCCGACTAAGGATCCATGGTTGCCTATCCACCCACCTCGATCGACCGTTATAAGCAACCACCAGAATCTGTGCCTTCGTGACCTCTGGTAATTTAATGGACGTCAATGGGATGAAGGAAAACTACATCTATACATGAACCAAGCGGACGCGATGACTGCTTAATGGTTGTATATTCCTCAACAACAATCAGAGGATCGTCTTCTTTGGCATTACACGAAGAATAAAATGTATTCCGTAAAATCAGGTTATTGGTTATCTACTCATTATCCGGGTCAAGTTATTATATCTCCACCAAGAGGAAGTAGTGGTCTTAAGGTTGACATTTGGAAAACAAAGCTCTCACCAAAAATCAAGCATTTTCTTTGGCGTATTTTATCTTCTGCACTTGGAATGGGAGACGAATTGAGTAGCCGCGGGATACCAATTGACGTGACTTGTAAAAGATGTTGCCAACACATCGAGACAACATCACATTTATTTTTCCAATGTGAGTATTCCATAATTATGCATCGTCCATGCCTATCGACTTGTGCATCGTCCAATGGAGATCCTCAAATCTCCCATCTACAATGCTTCCTAATCCGTCAAAGTCGGTGGAAGAAAATATAAAAGGTTGTCTTAATAATTATGCATCGTCCATGCCTATCGAGCTTCGTCAGTGCAGTTTTTGGATTCTTTGGCAGCTTTGGAAATCACGGAACGACTTAATCTTCAATAGAATTACTCATGACCCATTATCAATTGTACAACGGGCGATGGATAACGCCTCCGAGTGGTTAAATGCTAATACACGTTCAACACAACTTAACCCTCATCCGTTTACCTTCCCTGACTAACGCCCCCCGATGGTCACCCCCTGGTCCGGGTTTTTATAAATGTAATGTGAACGCAAGTTTCAAACATGATCATTCAATAATAGGAGTTGGTTGGATTCTTCGGGACGATAACGGAAGTTTCAAATTGGCGACTTCAACAAAATTACGACAAGGTACTAATCCTCTTGAGGCGGAAGGTATTGCCCTTTTACATGCTCTCCAATCTCTCTGGTGTCGTGGTTTCCGGAGGATAGTTATGGAAGGTGATAGCAAGGTGTTGAATGACCTTATTCATTATAATGAAACAAACGTGCACATGGACTTGATTCTACGAGATATTCGCAGTTGGGCGAATAGGTTTTCAGAGATACACTTCACTTTTATCCCGAGACAGTGTAATCAAGTTGCGGATAAATTGGCAATGGTTGCACTCAATCAAAGTGTTGTTACTAAGATTTATGTTTCTGCTCCATTATTGTTACGGAGGTTTTTAGACTTAGATTATGTAAACATTCCTCAATAATTATAATAAACAAAGACATTAAAAAAAAAAGAGATGTTTGAGGGTCAAAATGTGTCCACGTCATTTAAAAAACCTTCCTAAAAGCTTACCACATCAGATCTACTCTAAAGTATTTTTAAGCGATGCTATGTCAGATTGGTTGGGGAGAAGAAAAAAAACAACTTTTCTACTTTTCGTAATCTCTACAAACTGGTCTAAGTAAATGTAATTCAGTTTAGTGGCCCAAGTAATTTATTAGGGCCCAAGTTGCAGTCCAAACAAACTCAACAATCTAATTAGCTCATCTTCACCGACGTTGAAGCTCCATTCGCCTCCGTCACCGATGAAACGCCACTGCAATCAGATTCACTCCCATTATTTAATCTTCAATAACCATTATTTTTTCTGATTCAATAATCTCCATTACTCCTTCCAATTGATGGCCAAGAGGAGATGTTACACCACAACCAAAATTCAATTACATTTATCTCCGATGAAAGTCTCAAATTATCGACTTCTCTTTGCTATGCTACGTATTAAATTAACGTTCCCTCCTCCAGTTTTCATTTCATCTTCTCCACGTTTTCAAGAATCAATTGCTGGAATAACCTTATTTGAAAAATCCAATTTCGAAATGAGCTCCATCTATTTTTGATTTTCATTTTGGTTTATTTTAAATGCTTAAATGAGTAAAAATACAATTAAATTGGGGAAGTTCAACTTATTTACGAAAAAACCATGAATCTGACCTCTTGATGTTAGAGACCCGTCCAAATGAGTGGGCCTAAATATGAAGCCCATAATTTGCGATTTGGGTCCGAAATTCCCCACCCAATTTGCGAATTCCCCACCCGATTTGGATCCGAAAACCACAGAAATCGGATCCACCTTCCCTTTTCTTTCTTCCGACTTTCATGGCGGCGAACACCCATGCAAAAACACAGAAATCAACTACCCAGAATGCGAATATCCTCGTGAATCTCTTCATTTTTCCTTTTATTCGGGCTCGGCTATCTATCTGCTCCCAAAATCGCGAAATTCCCACCTAGGGTTTGCTGCTCTTAATTGCCAGAAATCCCACCGTTGGTCCGCCGCTGCTCTGCCGCCGATTTTATCTCCACCACCGAGCCGTTAGACCAAAGAGATCCTGAAACTTGTAAGCTTTTTCCCTTGCTCAAAAATTGTGAGAAAATTTTGAGTTTTCTGGTTAATTTTAGAATTGATGTGTGTAGGATTACAATGGCACCAAACACTAGAGGAGGAGGAAAGAGTCGGACTCGAAAAGGGGCTACGAGTGCGTGTTTGCTAGAAAGCCCTGCCTCAGCCATGAAACGCCGACGCCACGGTGGTGATCCTTCCTCACCATCACAACCTTCTTCGCCACCGCAACCTTCTCCGCCACTACAACCTTCTCCGCCGCTGCAGCCTTCCCCACCACCGTAGACACAGCCTATTACATCGGAACAACCCTCATATCAATCACAGACCCATGAACGGAATCAGGCGGTATGGAAATTTAAATTTAAATTTTAGTAATACTGGGTGTTATTAGGTACACTAGGAATTGTAAGTAGATATATTTGAGGAAGTTGTGGTTTGAAAATCTTGTTATTTTGATCTGAATGTAATATGTAGATGGCGCAATGAAACCTCATAGATTTTACATAGAACATAAAGAATATGGAAAACAATGTCATTTGCAAACAAGATGCGACACTTACAAGGTTTTGAATGTGCTTGAGGATAATCTTGAACCGGTGGAGTTGGAGTGGTTTAGGGGGCACCCTCAATTCAAGCATTTGTTTCACATGGAGAGGCAACAAAATCGGAAGGTAAAAGGGATGTGGATGTTGCTTCTAAGGAC
This sequence comes from Cardamine chenopodiifolia, assembly GCA_963922655.1. Lineage (NCBI taxonomy): Eukaryota > Viridiplantae > Streptophyta > Magnoliopsida > Brassicales > Brassicaceae > Cardamine > Cardamine chenopodiifolia. The sequence continues at coordinate 5,620,518 of OZ000486.1, read as the reverse complement.
AGTCCAAACGGATAAGAAGAAGCAAGTTTGGTTTGTTGTGAATGGTGTTCCTATTAGATATTCTATTAGGGAACACGGCGCAATCTCACGATTGAGTTGCATTCATTACCCGAAAGGGTATGAGACGATGGGGAGCATGGACTTTGTGCAGAGACAATTTGGAACCGATAAGGTGGAGGTTAAGGACATTTTGGAGAAGTTGATGGGAATGGAGTATGGAAATGATAGGCTCAAGATGGCGGTGTTGTACTTCCTCTCGATGGTGATACGGGGAAGGACAAAGATGGTTGGAGGCAACATTGAGCAGTTTATTCTTCGAGTAGTCGATGACCTCGAAGTATGCATTTGATGATTGTATTAAGGAGGTGGACCACCTGTTTAATCGTTTCAAAGGATCAGTACAAGTTAGCTGGACATTCCCCGAATTCATATTGCCGTTGGAGGTAATCGACCACTCAGTCTTCTTAAATATTCAGTTTTAGTAGGCTGTGTTAGTTTGGTTTAACTAGGTCTAACTAGGTTTAACTAGGTTCAACTAGTTTGGTTTAAGTAGGTTCACCTAGGTTTAAGTAGGTTCACCTAGGTTTAAGTAGTTTCACCTAGGTTTAACTGGTTTTGTTTAATTAGGTTTAATTTATATTTGGTTTAATTCATGTGCAGATTTTGGCCTTTGAGTGCATACCAGCATTGAAGGCGGCCTTTAGAGAACCGTGGGAAACGCAGACATAGCTTGTCCAAGGATGTGCAAGGGGAAGTTTAAAGAGACGATGTATAAAGGGATGCGCTTGGAAGAAATTCACTATAAGCTTGGAGACACCAAGGTATTTCTCTAATTTTTTGTTAGCTGAGTGTAAGGATACTTAACACTCATCCCAATTGGTTTACTTGCAGAATATTTTTAGTCTAATGATCCCTGAGGATGGTGAACAAGATCTTATGATGAGTATCATGGGTGCGCAATTGGCTGATGCTGAGCTGAGGGATGACGATGATCGAGAGGACGCAAGAGTTGATGAATGGAACACGAAACTAGTTGTCGAGGAGAAGAAAATCTTCTAGGAGGACTTGTACATGGTAGATGTCCAATCTAGAGAGCTAGAGAACATGTAATCGCCAGCTCGGAGGAAGAACCCTGAGAACGTCCAAACGTCAACCTGGAGCAAGAACCATGAGAACGTCAAGACGCCAACCCAGAGCAGGAACCCTGAGAACGTCCATAACGAATTGAAGCAGCTTGAGGAGACGATAAAAAAGGCAATTGCATATGGGTTTGCACGTATTACGACAGAGATTGAAGGCTTGATCAGTAGGCTGAAAGTTGTTGAAGACTTTATGGTGGAGCAGAGGAGTGCTAGAGAGCATCAACATTTTGATGATTTTGACCATTTCTCAGCGGGAAGAAGCTATGAGAGTCCACATCGACAAGGTTAGATTTTTGAATATGAATTTAATTGAAAACAATATTTTGAGACTTCTTGGTAATTGCATTATGGATTTTTATGTAGGTGTTTTTGAGACGGGCGGATCAAGTGCGGCTGAAGGCCGAGAAGGAGAAAGACAAGAAGACCAAGAATGAGAAAGGAAAGAAGAACGATAAGGAGAAAGACAAGAATAACGAGAAGGAGAAAGGCAAGAAGAACAGAGTATTCCACATGAGACAGCAAGAGCTGCACCTCCACAGAAACGCACAAGAAGAGAGTATTTGAATTTCGATGGGAAATACTAGGAAGGAAACATTCATATTGGTGGTTATGGAGTGAATATGCCACCAATACCCAAAACTCCAGGAAGTGGACCTAGGTTTAAGATGTTCATTAGGAATTGGGTGCGAAAGCCCTCGAAGTTCGTGGTCTCTCCTTACGCTCAGTCTAACAAAGGCAAAGGGAAAGAAGTTTGAAATTTTTTTTCTGATTTTGAAAAACTATTTTGGAAGTTTGAAAAATATTTCTAATGTTGAAAAAATATTACGGATGTTGAAAGAATATTATTTTAAGGGTCAAAAGAATATTATATATTCTTGAGTCAAAAGAAGTATTGAGCCGTCAAAAGAATAATATTTTAAAGGTCAAAAGAATATATAATATTTTAATCTAAGGGTCAAAAGAATAATCTAATATTTTAATATCCACTTGAGCCGTCATTCTTAATATAGCGCCGTTATTCTTGATAAAATATTATTTTATTGACCAAAATATTAGGTGACCAAAATAGCGGCTCTAAGTGACCAACTGACCAAAAAATGGATTTTTTCGAAATTGGTAAAACTAGTTAAACCGATAAGTAAATAAAAAGTATTTAGGTGAACTTAGAAAAATTTGAAAATTGTATATAGAGCCCTCATATTCATATACAAAGTTGTTAGAATAGATGCAGTTTACTTGTTTTACTTACAAAGTAGACAAGAATCCACAAATTGACCATAAGAGTCTATGGTAGATGATGGACATGTTTCATATGAGAACAAATTGAATTAAAACAAGTCATACCAAGTTGTACATGAATTAAAAATATTTGTACCAAGTTGTACATGAATGAAAACAAGTCATACCAAGTTGTACATGAATTAAAACTAGTTGCAGCAAATCAAATTACATAGTATTCTTTGAAGTTTTAACCCGACGAAATTCGCCAACTGAAGGGAACCTCGTCACTTTTTTTTCTTCCTATCTTTTTCTTATGCGGGGGAAGGAACACAAGTTGAGCTGCTATTTCTTCAGGGATAATCCAATCAGACTTATGCGGCACAGTATAAATCGTGTTACTGTATGCCAAAGACCACATCTCAACTAAATAATATTTTGAAGCCAGTAGATGCACTGGTGAATCAATTTATGTTTGTCTCTCATACAGACTGGTAGCGGAAATAGCATGCACACATGGGTATCTATCTATATCACAGTACCTGCATGAGCAAGTGTCGTTCCTCAAATTAACCAAATAGGTTTTACCATCATGTCCAAACAAGTTATACTCAAGGTGGAAGCTGTTTAGCTCGATAACCGTTAACATCTTGGCTTTTGCAACTCTCTTGTGAACTTCCCTTTCAACACTCGGCACAAGTTTCTGCCACAATGGGACATTCGAAGCACTCTACCTATGTTTGTTAAACCATTCGGAAATTTTTTCAATTATCACATCAACCATGGGCAACAAAGAATAACTCAAGGCTTTTTTTTAAAACATTGTTTAAAGATTCCACGCAATTAGTTGGTTTGATGTTGTACCTTTCACCAGGAAAAAAACATCTTGCCCATCTGGTCTCATCGACAATTTCATCTAGATACACAGCTGCAACAGGCCACCGAGATCTAAAATCTGTATACATGGGCATGAACTCGCTTTCTGTGTACACCTTTGCGATTTCTCTAAATTTCTTGGTAGCATCTGATTTCTGAGAACAGTTGACACGTCCTTTCACATTGCACGACAAATGATAAATACAATACCCATGCTTCGCCTTCGGGTAGACCTTGCCCACTATTTTGATAATACTTTGATTTCTATCAGATACAACACAAGTTCTTCATCATCCGGGATTGTTGTTTTCAATGTTTCTAGAAACCATCTCCAACTATCATCTTTCTCCCCATCGATGACACCAAAAGCAATGGGATAATGGTGACGTTCAGGGTCTTGAGCTGAAGCAACAACAAGCACTCCTCCATGGGTTATTTTTAGGTGTGTCTGGTCTATAATGATCACTTTTCTCATGGCCGCAAAACCCTCAATGCAAGCTCCTTGGGCAAAAAATAAGTACTTAAATCGATTATGATTATCTACTTCTAGCCGTGTCACTGTGCCCGGATTAACCCTCTCGAGCAAGTGTAAGTACAATGGCAACATCAAAAAACTTTCTTCCGGACTACCACGCACATCACTAGCCGCCTTTTGTTTCCCTCTCCAAGTTGTGGCATATGAGACCGCAACCCCAACTCTTCCTTGAACAAGACCCATGATATTTTTTGAAGTTGGCGTCTTAAACACTCCGGGGTAATCATCACGCAAAATTGATGCAACTAACCTTGGTGAAACTCTTCTTTTTTGTCTGATTGTGCATATATGGACTTTATTGTAAGTTCTAACTGAGAAGTAAGACGAATTCTTCGACTTTGCAACTCGTACTGACCATTTACAATTATCTTCACGACATTTTAAGACTTACAATGTAGCTGTTGACTTCACTATACTAGCCTCAAAACAATTCCGATGCATTGCGTTCTCGACTAACTCTTGGAAATCTTGTTTACTTCCAAATTCTTGACCAATCGTCAACCTAATCCCATCTTCCCATTCAATGTTTTCAACAATATCTTCCGGTTGTATATCTTCTATAAGGTTAAGATCATCATATACTACCCTCCCATTTACACCATCTTCAATGTCAACAGCATCGTCAATCCCCTCATTTAAACCATCATCGTCAATCCCCTCATTTAGACCATCATCGTCAATCCCCTCATTTACACCATCTTCTACCAGTCCACATTTTTTCCTACCATCACTTGTAAGCTCTTCATGTGATGTATAATCATTACTTTCACAATACTTTCTTGATACTTTCCCCACACTCTGGTTTTCTTCAACACTGTCAATGACCTCCACATGCAACACACATCTACACTGATTTTTGTTAACACTTAGAAGATATCCTAACACATCATCATCATCTACGATATATGATGGCCGTTGAGGACCTGCTACCGATGGACTATAACTTAACCTTAGTTTCATTGTTGATTTATCTACCATAATCTTCTTGTAGATTTTATCAACCAACACCGTATAAGTTAGCTCTTCCATAGATCCCTTTATAACTAAAGTATACAATTGAGCTTCTTTCCAATTCTATTATATCTCATCTCCATCATCCACATAACATCCTCCATAATCAAAATAAACAACATTTATACATATTTATACCCAGTTATACCTACTTATACCCAATTGTACCTATGTACTTCCTAACATTTCTTTCCTGATTTCACTTTTATTTTACTATTATAATCCTTGAATTTTAACTACTTATACCTATTATAATCCATTGTATACTTTAGTTATAAAGGGATCTATAGAGGAGCTAACTTATACGGTGTTGGTTGATAAAATCTACAAGAAGATTATGGTAGATAAATCAACAATGAAACTAAGGTTAAGTTATAGTCCGTCAGTAGCAGGTCCTCAACGGCCATCATATATCGTAGATGATGATGATGTGTTAGGATATCTTCTGAGTGTTAACAAAGATCAGTGTAGATGCGTGTTGCATGTGGAGGTCATTGACAGTGTTGAAGAAAACCATAGTGTGGGGAAAGTATCAAGAATGTATTGTGAAAGTAATGATTATACATCACGTGAAGAGCTTGCAAGTGATGGTAGGAAAAAATGTGGACCAGTAGAAGATGGTGTAAATGAGGGGATTGACGATGCTGTCGACATTGAAGATGGTGTAAATGCGAGGATAACATATGATGATCTTAACCTTATAGAAGATATACAACCGGAAGATATTGTTGAAAACATTGAATGGGAAGATGGGATTGGGTTGACGATTGGTCAAGAATTTGGAATTAAACAAGATTTCAAAGAGTTAGTTGAGAACGCAATGCATCAGAATTGTTTTGAGGCTAGTATAGTGAAGTCAACAACTACATTGTAAGTCTTAAAATATCGTGAAGAAAATTGTAAATGGTCAGTACGAGTTGCAAAGTCGAAGAATTCGTCTTACTTCTCAGTTAGAACTTACAATAAAGTCCATATAAGCTCACGCGTAAGCTCTAGTACAAGCATACAAAAAAGAAGAGTTTCACCAAGGTTAGTTGCATCAATTTTGCATGATGATTACCCCGGAGTGTTTGAGACGCCAACTCTAAAAAATATCATGGGTCTTGTTCAAGGAAGAGTTGGGGTTGCGGTCTCATATGCCACAGCTTGGAGAGGGAAACAAAAGGCGGCTAGTGATGTGCGTGGTAGTCCGGAAGAAAGTTTTTTGATGTTGCCATCGTACTTACACATAATCGAGAGGATTAATCCGGGCACGGTGACACGGCTAGAAGTAGATGATCATAATCGGTTTAAGTACCTATTTTTTGCCCTAGGAGCTTGCATTGAGGGTTTTGCGGCCATGAGGAAAGTGATCATTATAGATGGGATACACCTAAAAACAACCCATGGAGGAGTGCTTGTTGTTGCTTTTGCTCAAGACCCTGAACGTCACCATTATCCCATTGCTTTTGGTGTCATCGATGGGGAGAAAGATGATAGTTGGAGATGGTTTCTAGAAACATTGAAAACAACAATCCCGGATGATGAAGAACTTGTGTTGTATCTGATAGAAATCAAAGTATTATCAAAATAGTGGGCGAGGTCTACCCGAAGGCAAAGCATGTGTATTGTATTTATCATTTGTCGTGCAATGTGAAAGGACGTGTCAACTGTTCTCAGAAATCAGATGCTACCAAAAAATTTAGAGAAATCGCAAAGGTGTACACAGAAAGCGAGTTCATGCCCATGTATACAGATTTTAGATCTCGGTGGCCTGTTGCAGCTGTGTATATAGATGAAAGTGTCGATGAGACCAGATGGGAAAGATGTTTTTTTCCTGGTGAAAGGTACAACATCAAGCCAACTAATTGCGTGGAATCTTTAAACAATGTTTTTAAAAAAGCCTGGAGTTATTCTTTGTTGCCCATGGTTGATGTGATAATTGAAAAAATTTCCGAATGGTTTAACAAACATAGGAAGAGTGCTTCGAATGTCCCATTGTGGCAGAAACTTGTGCCGAGTGTTGAAAGGGAAGTTCACAAGAGAGTTGCAAAAGCCAAGATGTTAACGGTTATCGAGCTAAACAGCTTCCACCTTGAGTATAACTTGTTTGGACGTGATGGTAAAACCTATTTGGTTAATTTGAGGAACGACACTTGCTCATGCAGGTACTGTGATATAGATAGATACCCATGTGTGCATGCTATTTCCGCTAACAGTATGTATGAGAGACAAACATGAATTGATTCACTGGTGCATATAGTGGCTTCAAAATATTATTTAGTTGAGATGTGGTCTTTGGCATACAGTAACACGATTTATACTGTGCCGCATAAGTCTGATTGGATTATCCCTGAAGAAATAGCAGCTCAACTTGTGTTCCCTCCCCCGCATAAGAAAAAGATAGTAAGGAAAAAAGTGACGAGGTTCCCTTCAGTTGGCGAATTCGTCGGGGTAAAACTTCAAGGAATACTATGTAATTTGATTTGGTGCAACTAGTTTTAATTCATGTACAACTTGGTACAACTAGTTTTAATTCATGTACAACTTGGTATGACTTGTTTTAATTCAATTTGTTCTCGTATGAAACATGTCCATCATCTACCATATAGACTCTTATGGTCACTTTGTGGATTCTTGTCTACTTTGTTAGTAAAACAAGTAAACTGCATCTATTCTAACAACTTTGTATATGAATATGAGGGCTCTATATACAATTTTCTAATTTTTCTAAGTTCACCTAAATACTTTTAATTTAGTTATCGGTTTAACTAGTTTTACCAATTTCAAAAAAATCCATTTTTGGTCAATTGGTCACTTAGAGCCGTCATTTTGGTTTAACTACTCCAATAAAACAATATTTTATCAAGAATAACGGCGATATATTAAGAGTGACGGCTCAAGTGGATATTAAAATATTAGACTATTCTTTTGACCCTTAGATTAAAATATTATATATTCTTTTGACCTTTAAAATATTATTCTTTTGACGGTTCAATACTTCTTTTGACTAAAGAATATATAATATTCTTTTGACCCTTAAAATAATATTCCTTCAACATCCGTAATATTTTTTCAACATCAGAAATATTTTTTAAACTTCCAAAATAGTTTTTTAACATCAGAAATTTTTTTTCAAACTTTTTTCCCCTTGCCTTTGTTAGGCTGAGCGTAAGGAGAGACCACGAACTTCGAGGGCTTTCGCACCCTCTTCCTAGCACACATCTTAAACCTAGGTCCACTTCCTGGAGTTTTGGGTATTGATGGCATATTCACTCCATAACCACCAATATGAATGTATCCTTCCTCGTCTTCCCCATCGGAATTCAAATACTCTCTTCTTGTGCGTTTCTGTGGAGGTGCAGCTCTTGCTATCTCATGTGGAATACTTTGTTCTTCTTGCCTTTCTCCTTCTCATTCTTCTTGTCTTTCTCCTTCTCTTTCTTCTTGCCTTTCTCCTTCTCGGTCTTCTTGCCTTTCTCCTTCTCGGCCTTCAGCCGCACTTGATCCGCCTGTCTCAAAAACACCTACATAAAAATCCATAATGCAATTACCAAGAAGTCTCAAAATACTGTTTTCAATTAAATTCATATTCAAAAATCTAACCTTGTCGACGTGGACTCCCATAGCTTCTTCCCGCTGAGAAATGGTCAAAATCATCAAAATGTTGATGCTCTCTAGCACTCCTTTGCTCCACCATAAAGTCTTCAACAACTTTCAGCCTACTGATCAAGCCTTCAATCTCTGTCGTAATACGTGCAAATCCATCTGCAATTGCCTATTTTATCGTCTTCTCAAACTGCTTCAATTCGTTATGGACGTTCTCAGGGTTCCTGCTCTGGGTTGGCGTCTAGACATTCTCATGGTTCCTGCTCCTGGTTGACGTTTGGACGTTCTCAGGGTTCTTCCTCCGAGCTGGCGATTTCATGTTCTCTAGCTCTCTAGATTGGACATCTACCATGTACAAGTCATCCTAGAAGATTTTCTTCTCCTCGACAACTAGTTTCGTGTTCCATTCATCAATTCTTGCGTCCTCTCGATCATCGTCATCCCTCAGCTCAGCATCAGCCCATTGCGCACCCATGATACTCATCATAAGATCTTGTTCACCATCCTCAGGGATCATTAGACTAAAAATATTCTACAAGTAAACCAATTGGGATGAGCGTTAAGTATCCTTACACTCAGCTAACAAAAAATTAGAGAAATACCTTGGTGTCTCCAAGGTTATAATGAATTTCTTCCAAGTGCATCCCTTTATACATCGTCTCTTTAAATTTCCCCTTGCACATCCTTGGATAAGCTATGTGTGTGTTTCCCATGGGTTCTCTAAAGGCCGCCTTCAATGCTGGTATGCACTCAAAGGCCAAAATCTGCACATGAATTAAACCAAATATAAATTAAACCTAATTAAACAAAACCAGTTGAACCGAGTTGAACCGAGTTAAACCTAGGTGAACCTACTTAAACCAAACTAGTTGAACCGAATTAAACCTAGTTAAACCTAGGTGAACCTAATTTAACCTAGTTAAACCAAACTAATACAACCTACTAAAAATGAATATTTAAGAAGACTGAGTGGTCGATTACCTCCAACGGCAATATGAATCCGGGGAATGTCCAGCTAACTTGTACCGACCCTTTGAAATGATTAAACATGTGGTCCACCTCCTTAATACAATCATCAAATATAAAACGTCCCTAAGAGAACGTTTTACATACTTCGAGGTCATCGACCACTCAAAGAATAAACCGCTTAATGTTGCCTCCAACCATCTTTGCCCTTCCCCATATCACCGTCGAGAGGAAGTACAACACCGTTATCTTGAGCCTATCATTTTCATACTCCATTCCCATCAAATTCTCCAAAACGTCCTTAACATCCACCTTATCGGTTCCAAATTGCCTATGCACAAAGTCCATGCTCCCCATCGTCTCATACCCTTTCGAGTAATGAATGCAACTCAATCCTCAGATTGCGCCGTGTTTCCTAATAGAATATCTAATAGGAACACCATTCACAACAAACCAAACTTGCTTCTTCTTATCCTTTTGGACCATCCTTAGAAGCAACATCCACATCCCCTTTACCTTCCGATTTTGTTGCCTCTCCATGTGTAACAAATGTTTGAATTGAGGGTGCTCCCTAAACCACTCCAACTCCACCGGTTCAAGCTTATCCTCAAGAACATTCAAAACCTTGTAAGTGTCGCATCTTATTTGCAAATGACATTGTTTTGCATATTCTTTATGCTCTATGTAAAATCTATGAGGTTTCATTGCACCATCTACATGCTGCATTCAGATCATAACAAGATTTTCAAACCACAACTTCCTCAAATATATCTACTTACAATTTCTAGTGCACCTAATAACACCCAATATGACTAAAATTTAAATTTAAATTTCCTTACCGCCTGATTCCGTTCATGGGTCTATGATTGATGTGAGGGTTTTTCCAATGTAATAGGCTGCGTCTGCGGTGGTGGGGAAGGCAGCAGCGGCGAAGAAGGTTGTAGTGGTGGAGAAGGTTGCACCACAGCGACGTCGGTGTTTCACAGCTGAGGTAGGGCTTTCTGGCAAACGTGCACTCGGAGCCCCTTTTCGAATCCGACTCTTTCTTCCTCTTCTAGTGTTTGGTGCCATTCTAATCCTACACACATCAATTCTAAAATTAACCACAAAACTCAAAAAATTTCTCACAATTTTCGAGCAAGGGACAAAGCTTACAAGTTTCAGGAACTCTATGGTCTAACGGCTCGGCGGTGGAGATAAAATCGGCGGCAGAGCAGCGACGGACCAACGGTGGGATTTTTGGCGATTAAAAGCAGCAAACCCTAGGTGGGAATTTCGCGATTTTGGGAGCAAATGGGATAGCCGAGCCCGAATAAAAAGAAAAATGAAGGGATTCGCAAGGATAGTCGGGTTCTGGGGAGTTGATTTTTGTGTTTTTTTCGTGGGTGTTCATCGCCGTGAAAGTCGCGAGAAAGAAAAGGGAAGGTAGATCCAATTTCTGTGGTTTTCGGATCCAAATCGGGTGGGGAAGTCGCAAATTGGGTGGAGAATTTTGGACCCAAATTGCAAATTTTGGGCTTCATATTTAGGCCCACTCAATTGGACGGGTCTCCAACATCAAGAGGTCAGATCCATGGTTTTTTTTCGTAAATAAGTTGAACTTCCCCAATTTAATTATCTTTTTACTCATTTAAGCATTTAAAATAAATCAAAATTAAAATCAAAAATAGATGGAGGTCATTTCGGAATTGGATTTTTCAAATAAGGTCATTCCAGCAATTGATTCAATATACTCTCATTCCAATCTCTCCTCTAGGACAAGATACAAAAGAAGCCCCCTAAGTGATAAATGTCTCCGAATTTGACTCATATCACCGTTAAGAATTGTTGTACTTGAAACCAACTAAAACTCATTCGTTATTCCAAAAAGAGAAGAAAATATGATTAAATAAAAAGGTTTTCCTAACTTGTCAACTAAAATCATGAATAACATCAATGTCTTCTAATATATTTTTCTCAGTGCACAAAATTGCCAAACCATTCAACCGTTTTTGGGATATAGATAATCTCATATAATTTTTCAATAATTTAACTTTGAAAAGCTTCTCTCTGCTATTGCTACAGTGTCATGTGTAGTTCGTAAAGGTCGATAAGCTATTGAAATATTTGGATAACAACCTATAACTTCAACAGGCTCAAGCATTTGACTAGGTGTCAATTGAATCTTTCACCCACCTAAGTCCAACTAGCAATCTTGTGCCTCATCGATCTGCCTATGGCACGTTTATTTAATTCATTTGCAAAGCTTTCAATTCAGAATAAAAGTCATTTAAATCAACATATGATACAATGCCATGAGATAATCCTTTTTGAAAATTAAAAAGAAAATGGCATTTTTAACTTTCAAAGTGATAAATATTAGCACTTTAAGCTTTGTAGTATTATACTAACATTTTAAACCTCTAATATAGTTCTTGCACCGCAAAACTAACCCCCGCGTTTTTGGCTGATAAACGAAGCATGAAAATGAGTTTTAAGAAGTGGAATTCAAAGAAAATGAGCTCCAAAATCAAAAATTTTGTTATAGCGGAGAAGAAAGAGGCAAAATTTGAAGATTTTGGAGTGAAAGAGAACAAATCGATAAGGTTAAAAAAAGAGAAAATAGAATAGAGATTCAGATAGGGTTACCCGTTCCACCTAATTTTGCTGCATAAACAATGCGGAAGCTAGTTTGGAGGTTTAAACTGTTAGCAAAAATAGTTTGAAAGTTTAAAGTGTTAGTGAAATACTATCAAGGTTTAAATTGCTAGCATTTGTTACATTTTCCACTTAAAAATATTAAAAATAAATGAAGTTACAATCAAAAAAAATATCTCCAAAATTAAGCCGGTGAAAATGTTGAAATCTACGGTGACAACAACCCTAAAGAGGGAGATAATTTTGAAAATAGAAAAAACTACAAATCAAAAATGCTAAAGCTAATTTTTTATCAATTAAATCTTAATCTATTCACCGGTTCTTCTTAGAGATCAGAAATTTTCTTGATGTCGAGGAAAACCACAAAGTTCACCGAAAATTTCTGGTCTTCACATCCTCACTTGATGTTTGGTGGATGTTTGAAATTAAGACATATCTTACTTTCTCTGGCTTGATGGACCTCTGTCTTGAGGTTTTGAACCAGCTGTTAATCGCAGATATCGGTAATGTCGAGATATACTCAACTAATTTCCGATTGTAAGAAAGCAATAACTAATCAGATCTCGACCAGATCTGGTCTTGAACTCGAATCGAAGAAACTGGAAAAATCGCCCAACTGCTTCACCTGTCACTCTTGATGTGAAAGGTTGTAGATTGACCGGTTGAAAGCCAAGAGAAAAATCAGAAAAATAAAAAGAACCAATTGCGATAAAAAATCAGCCCAAAACAACAAACCCTCAAAACACAATAAAAAAAAATCTTCTCAGTTTTGTCGGACAAACCCTAAGGCGAAAGATTAGCCGAAGGACCAATGCCAATGGTCTTCGCTTATAGATATGTCAAAAAACCACCGATTCTCTCCCTTAAAACCTTAAAGCAAAACATATCAAGCTTAATCCAACCCACGGTGGAGCTGTGGAGCCTCCGACCGTCGGTTGAAATACACTATTTTATCTCTTCTTCTCTGACGGCATGGGCTCCCTCGATCCGAACCACAAACTAACATTTGTTATTTTGGAGGTTAAAAATATTATTTTCCCAAAAATTAAAACAATCTTCTCTTAATTCATTCTCATCAAGTGACTTTAGTTTCAATGAATCAAACCAAATCCAAAATCACTAGTAAAAGTAGTCAATTTTTTCAAATCTATTTTCACTGAAACAATCGCCATATCCACAACAAGAAGTAATAAATTAACTCTAAAAGACTCTCCACCCGATAATGTTTCTTCATCACGATTATTCTCATCAAATTTTATTTTTTTCTAAAAGCACGACGTTTACTTGGAAATATAGAATCAACATTCAGATCATGTGCAAGATTTTTAGCTACTTTCAAACAAGAACTAAATCCTTCATCTCTAAACTTTTTTAAAAAACGCCATTATGCCAACCAATTGTTTTAAAGCAATATCGTTTGGTTGGCATAATGGTGTTTTTTGAGAAGTTTAGAGATGAAGGGTTTAGTTCTTGTGAGGTCAATTGTTTTAAAGTAATATCGAAGCACATAGAGTTCAAAAGTGACTTTAGTGACTTTCCTTTTTTGGCATTAGGTCAATTTTTGTGAACTCCGAGGTTCCCTTTGGATCTCTCTCATGGAGGCGCCGCCGCCTCCTCCGGTTCTGCTTGAGGTGGCTGGAGACTCACCAGTCATAGCCGAAGTTAATCACCACTCTAGCGAAACAGGGCCTTGTAATTACATCACAGTTGACAACCTTCCTGAACCTCTGGTGGGTTCTGTTTTGGAGACGAAGCCATAGGAGACCTCTTTGGAAAGGGTGACAGACACAGAGAAGTAGATACTTGTTGGAGAGTCTGCAAAGGAGAGTTTATCGACCGTTAATGGAGAGTCTATGTTGGTGTCTGCTTCGGCAAAGGAGCCATCTATTACAACACCCCATCAAATCAATGAGGAAGGACAAGGCTCTAAGAAATCTTGGCTTCAGGTAGCAGCTAAGAACTCATTATCTAAATATGACTGCGAAATATCAGATTCTGGTGATAAGGGAGTTGTCATTGTGCCTGATGAGATACTTCAAGACTCTCCGCTTTGGGAGGAGTTTCTTGTGGATCTGTTTGTTTCTGCGGCACCCCATATAGTGAAAATACATGTGATTGTGAATAAGATCTGGAATCTAGGAGACAAAGCCATCAAAGTGGATTCTTATGAAGTTAATAAAAGCAATGTAAAATTCCGGCTACGTCATGCTGGTTCACGCAGTAGAGTTCTAAGACGGGGCGTGTGGAACATCTGCAACATCCCAATGATCGTTTCACATTGGACCTCCCTCGCTAAAGACGCTCAACCACAAATCACCTCTATGCCAATGTGGGTTGATCTCACAAACGTGCCTCACTCCCTTTACTCTTGGAAAGGGCTTAGCTTTCTCGTTTGTCCATTGGGTACTCCTTTGCGTCTCCATCGTGAGACAGAACTCGTTTCCAACTTTGATGAAGCGAAGATTTTTGTGGACGTTGATCTTTTGAAGCCCCTGCCTTCTCATTATTTTTTCAAAATTCGAAATGACGAGATCAAGGTCAACTATCATTTCCCTTGGCTCCCTCCTCGCTGCACATTTTTTTCCAAATGGAGTCACACGTCTGAAGGTTGTCTACAGAAATTTAAATAGGTTTATACCCCTGCAGCTGCGCCAACTCCGCAACCAGGGTCTTCTCCACAGCAGAGGGCTACAACTTCTCCACAAAGAATGTCTGACGGGGAAGCTCCTGCGCTTTATAAGCAGATAGCACCCCTAGTTTTGCTTTAGATGAATTCAATCGCCAATGAAGACACATGTCCCGAAAGTAACCAGGTGTTAGTTCAGAAACATCATACTGTTGTTTCGCCTACTCCGGAACAGAGGACTGGGACCTCGCCGAAATAGGGAACTGGCTTGATCGCTCCTATGCTTCAAGCAAGCCGTCCAATATCCCTGAGTAGTGGGACAATATCACTCAATTTTTCCTCTATGATCGCCAGCGAAGTAGGTGGAAAACAGAAAGAATGATATGAAAACAGAGGCGCATGCGGTACCCTTAAAACCTACGCAAAAATTACAAAACGGTGAGAGAAAATAAAAAATGGCACAGTCTGTGGCTGGTGAAACAGATCTTTTAATCCAAAGTAATGAAGGAGCACCTTCTGCAATCACGGCTGGGTCTATACATTTGAATGAGCCTGTTACGGGATATGGCACGGCTGCTAATCTTCAATCTATAAATCATGTTGAGTTTGGAAACACCGAATTAGTTCAACACCTCGTGGTCACTCATGACGTGGAGGAAGGAGAGATTAGTCTATTATCTCCAATGCTTAAGTCATCGATTGAGGACTGGGTTGTTGCGGCTGGGAACAAAAGATCAGGCAACTCTATGCACAAAGCTGACGCTTCGCCGAAGTCTCCACCCCTTATTTACGGTCAGGTAAGTATAGTTTCACCCTCCAGGTTTTCCATTTTGCAGGAACAGGACGATGAAGATTCAATAGATACGACAGCTGATACTCAGCCAACTTCTTCATCGGGGACATTGGAGATTTCAGCTCAGAAAGTTTTCCGGTAACCAAACATATTCAGCCGGAGGTTCTGGCTACTCACAAAGCTGAGGGTATACCTGCTCGTCAGATCCTCCCGAGATCTTCGAAGGTTGCTCACAAGTATTTTGCGAAAACTTCTCAAAAGGCTGCTTCCTCTCAGCCAGCGGGTTTCGGCAAAAGATCTTCCAATAAGAAACATTAATGTCGTATTTTTCTTGGAATATAAGGGGTTTTAATCAAACAAGGAAGTACTCCGTAGTCAGAAATTTAATTCAGTCTAAGTCTTTGAGCTTTGGTTGTTTGTTCAAAATGCGTGTCGCTAAAAATAAGGCACATCGTCTTGCCCAATCAGCTTTCGAAAGCTGATATTTGGCCTCTAATTATGAGTATAATCCTCTTGGTCGGATTTGGGTTGTTTGGGCACCGTCCATGAAGCTTGAGGTAGTTGTAACTTCTTCTCAACATATAACTTGTTTGATTCAGCTTGGGGATGGCTCAGAAGAATTCTTGTGTACTTTTTTTTATGCGTCGAATGGTTTAGACGAGCGTAGGGAGCTTTGGCGAGATCTCCAATCCATTCAAAACACCTCAAGATTTCAGGGTAAGGCGTGGATGTGCCTTGGAGATTTCAATGAGGTTCTTGCTGTCTCGGAACATTCACTATCGTCGACTATTCATGTGGACTTCCTGGGTTGGGGGACTTCCAGGATATTGTTAGGTATTATTTTTTCAGCGATTTAAATTATCATGGTCTGCTATATACGTGGTGCAATAAGCGAGATGAAGGCTTGGTTTGTAAGAAATTGGATAGGGTATTGGTTAATCCACTATGGCTCGATCGCTCCACGAACTCATTTTGTCTCTATGAAGCTCATGGCTGTTCAGATCATCTTTGTGCGGTCGTCTCGATTTCTGGAGCTCACCTGAACCCTAAGGTTTCGTTTAAGGTGGTCAATGCAATTCTCTCTATGGCTGAGTTCAAGCCAATGCTCGAAGTTTATTGGGCCGCTTCAACCCCGTTCTTCCATTCCACTTCTGCCTTATATAGACTCTCCAAGAAGCTAAAGTTACTTAAGCCTCAAATCCGAGTTAGGCCGTTAGGGGTTCCATCACTTGTCTATTTGGACAGCAGCTGCCTTCCAGGATTTTTGTCCTAAGCAGATCGCCACTTTAGAGGCACCGGATGATAATCGAATTCAGGAGGAGTCTCAGGCATATACGGTTTGGGACTCGATATCGACGTTGGAGGAGTGGTTCTTGAGTCAAAAGGCTAAACTCCACTGGCTTAATGTTGGGGACAAGAACAATAAGGTTTTTTATAATGCAGTCAAGGAGCGGGAAGCGCGTAATGCAATCAATGTAATTCAGTCGCCAGAGGGGAGGCAGCTCACGGCTAAGGTAGACATTCATGCGGAGGTCATCAGGTACTTTTCTAATATTTTTTCATTGCAGGCACATGACACACCGAGGATTTCGGTGGAGGAGCTGGCAGCGATCCTTAACTACTCTTGCTTGACAGTCGTCTTACAGGAGGTAACAGAACTGGAAATTAAAAATACTCTATTCTCTATGCCTTTGAATAAATCTCCAGGTCCGGACGAATTCACGGTGGAATTATTTAGGGTGGCATGGCTTATCATTGGTAAGGATTTAGTGGTGGCCATTCAATCCTTTTTTATTTATGGCTTATTGCCGAAAGGTATGAGTACTACAATTCTGGTTTTGATTCCAAAAAGAAGGGGTCTGATTGGTATGAAAGACTATAGGCCTATCTCATGTTGTAACGTCCTTTATAATATGATTTCCAAGCTTGTGGTAAACAGGTTAAAGACTATTCTTCCGGGTTTTATTACGCAAAACCAATCGGCTTTTATAAAGGACCGTTATATGCTGGAAAACCTCCTCCTTGCCTCCGAGCTAGTCGACGATTACCATAAGCCTAATATTGCCTCACGCTGTCCAATGAAGATTAACCTCACCAAGGCTTTTGACTCGGTAAATTGGGATTTTCTTCTTAATATCCTCACAGCGCTCTAGCTCCCACCACTATTCATTAGATGGATTCAGGTCAGTGTTACTTCTCCCTCCTTTTCTATACAAATTAATGGCGAATTGGTTGGGTTTTTCAGCACCCAAGGAGGTCTTCGACAAGGTTGCTCCCTCTCTCCTTACTTATTTGTTATATGTATGAATCTTTTATCTTGTATGCTTGACAAGGCAGCGGTGACGGGTCTCATTGGGTTTCATCCCAGCTGTAAGAGTTTGGATATTACTCACCTATGCTTTGCTGATGATATATTGGGTTTTTCGGATGGGAGAATAAGATCTATTCAGGGAATTTTGCATGTGTTCGAATGTTTTGCTTCCCTTTCAGGTCTTACCATTAGTTTGGAGAAAACAATGCTCTTCATCATGGGTATCTCTCTGGTTTCTCGTGCTTCCTTGGATAGCTTTCCCTTTAGCATTGGTTCTTTACCGGTTAAATACCTCGGACTTCCGCTTTTGACCAAAAGGATGTCAGCCTCAGATTTTCAACCGCTTATATATAGAATTTGTGCGCGTATTGGCTCTTGGAATAATAGATTTTTATCATTCGCCGGTCGGTTACATCCATCTCTTTGGTAATTGGTAGTTTGACTAATTTCTGGATGTCAGCTTTTCGACTACCGAAAGCGTGTATTACAGAGGTGGAGAAGATTTGTTCGGCTTTCTTATGGTTAGGGACATCTCTTAATTCAAACAAAGCAAAGGTTTCTTGGCAGGTAGTTTGTAAACCTAAGGCTGAAGGAGGGCTTGGTTTAAGAGACTTGGGGGATGTAAATAAAGTATGTTGTTTCAAGTTGATTTGGCGTATTCTTTCAGCTCGTCAGTCTCTTTGGGTCAATTGGATTCACAAGTACTTAATTAGAGAGGGCTCGTTCTGGTCGCTAAATATATCAACGAGTGCTGGCTCGTGGATTTGGCGTAAGCTCCTTAAGTATCGTGCTCAGGCTCAGGAGTTTCACAAGGTAGAGGTAAGGAGTGGTTCTCATACGTCATTTTGGTTTGATCTTTGGAGCCCTTTAGGCCGGCTCTTTGACATCTTAGGGGTCTGTGGAAGCATAGACTTAGGAATCCCATCCTCAACAACCTTAGCTGACGTTTTTATTAGCCATAGACCTCGGCACTAGAGATTGCATACCCTCACCTGATTGATGCTGAGATATTGCGACTGAAAAATCTGTCGTCCCTGGACCCGGACATCCCCCTTTGGCGAGGGAAGGAGTGTAAGTTCAAGCCTAGGTTCTTGGCTAAAGAAACTTGGAACCAAGTTAGAGAACCATCTCCGAATATTAATTGGTACAAGGGTATTTGGTTTAATCATGGAACTCCGAAGTTCTCTTTTATTGTTTCGTTGGTTGCACTTAATCGTTTGTCTACAGGTGACAGATTGAGCCTTTGGAATTCAAATGCTAACTCAGATTATATTTTCTGTTTGGCACCTCTAGAGTCGGTGGAACACCTTTTCTCTTCCTGTCCATTTAGCTCTCACATATGGCATCGACTGGTCAATGGGTTACTCCTCCACAGGTATACCACTTGTCTACACTCTATATTCACTAATATTTTGATTTCAGGAGATAGGACCACACACTCTTTCCTAGTCAAGTATGCATTCCAAGTGGCGATTTACTACTTATGGAGGGAGCGCAATCAAAGACGCCATGGTGAGGCCGCTCTATCGGCGGACAGGCTGATGCGTAGTATGGATCAAATGGTGCGTAACCGACTATCAACCTTACAAGCGCAAAGGATTCTTGTAGATGGCCTCCAAACTTGGTTCTCAACCAGATTTTAATTTTTCTTCAGCTTGTATGTTTTCTAACCATGTCAGCTCACTTGAAAGTCGGTTTGTACTCTTTTTCTCATCCTCCGGTTTTGTCCCAATTGGGTTTTCCAGAGATGAATTTTAATGAGACACCCACTTTCAAACTCTTCTCTTGAGCTTTATCAATTTTTTCCTTCGAAACTTTCTGCTACAATTGTTGTAAAAAAGTTATTTTTTTTCTTGATTATAATTTTACATAATATTAAAAAAATATATATCAAAGCACATAATTTAAATTGTCCATGCACACTAATAATTTAGGATACTGTATTCTAAAAATAATAAAAGCCCACATAACGGGAATGGATCAATGGAGTACTAAACTATAAAATATATTAGATGAAAATTCGTGTTGTAGTACGTGAAGATAATTAATTATTAAATAAATTAATAAAATTTTGTTACAATTATTCAAGATGTATACCATAAGAGAATAGATTAAAATGTATAACTTATAAAGAGATCATATATGTAATAATCGAAACTCTTGACTAATTTTAAATTTGTAAGCATATTCGAATGTGCAAAATTTTGATTATAGTAATATGTTTTATAGTCAAGTGTTTTAAAATAACAAAATTGTATTCTGTTAATTCAATAACACAGAATCATTTAATTTAAAATAATAAATTCCATTTAGATAAATGTTTAAATCAAGGAAATTATTACAAATATGTTTTAGTTTGTCATATTAAAAATGATAAATAAGGTATGTAAAAAATATATAGAGATTCAGTAATACATGTCAATAGCATAGAATGTGATTTGCAGAAAACTGATTGAATTACAGGAAACAGTGAGCAAAATAAGAAAGACATGAAATGTCAACCATCTTAAAAAATATATTCGTTGACCTATAGGTCCAGACATTTAGGGTATAGGGTTGGGTAATCGTAGATAAAAGTCAGATAATGGTAATTTGAGTTTTGGATATTACTATCCAAACTATATTCGTTAATATAAAAGTTGGATAATAGCAGATAAAAATAGGATATGGATATGATCGAATAAGGATAGGATCGAGTAGTTAAAATAATTGCCAAAATAAATAATTTATGTGATTAAAATCATTATTAGAACATATAATTACAGATAATCTTGTATTATTATAATAATAAAATAATTTAGATCATTTATAGAACATTTTGAATACTTTTAAAATAATTTTGTTAAATATCAAATGATTTTAAGTAAATTTTAAAATATACATAAATTTAGGATAATTTTCAAGTTTATAATTATCTAAATGGATAATTCAGATATCCTGAATTATAAGAAATTATGATCCAAAATGATAATTTCTAATATCCTTACTCAAACGAGTTCGGATAATCAGGAATGGATACGAGAAGAGTCAGATACCCGACTCTGCCCGGCCTAATAGGCCCCAACGAATATCACACTATTTCTAATAACTAATACGAAAATACAGCTCACTAACTAATCACTATTCAGAGCAAAACTCGCTTACCTCTAACGGACTATTCAGAGCAAAACTCGATACAACGACGTGTTTTCTAGAGGATAATAATTGAGAAAAAACTTATTACATATGTTAGATATCTTCATATATATTATAAAGAAAATTTTATTAGTTTTCAATTTTTATGTTATGTTTCAATATTGTCGAATATTTTCCATGCGGTTTCAACCATTCGAGGATAAAATTCCTGTAAACAACGAAAAAGCATGTGGCAATAATAGAGATAAACAGCAATAGGACATTTATTGACAACTTTATGATGTTCAAGTTAATGACAATACTAAAAGATATAATCCATAGAAAAGAAGAAGGGTGAATTTGTATAATAGCTTAAATCTAGATTTTCTTTAGGAAAATAACTATGTTGTAGTTTTTTTAGGTAAATAAATATGGGCTCACGTCTACTGTAACCATGGTTATTTTAAAAAATGGCATGAACAAAACAAGAAAAATACGGTATTTGAAAAAAATTGTTCGAAATTTAGAAAAATGTATTGTAATTTTTGAAAATAACATATGTCAAGAAACAATAACATGACATATTGAAAATCGTGTTAGTATGATAAAAAAAGAAAGAGAAGTCCGACAGATATCTGAAAAGGAACGAAAACAGAAATAACAAGGTTTTTGAAATAAAACATGAAATGAAGATGAGTGACATGTGATAAGACGAATGACTCCAATATCACTTCCACAACCACTGTGACATATCCTATTTATTGAAGGTTTGAGGTTACTTTTTGCTATTACTCAAAGAAAAATAGGAAAGTACGCAAGGAAAATGAGTTTTGTTACGTCGTGTTCAAACAGAAGAAATTTGCAGCATATTTCATTATTTTAGTGAACTATGTTTTGGTGATGGCATCAGTGTCTAACACAACAATTCTTTATGAAATTTTGGAAGTGTTTGTTAAAATATTAAAACTTTTGGATCTAAAAAGACGATGTAATTTAATAAGTGGCACTGAGGAATCATCCATACTATGATGGTTGAATGATACAATTGTCTTCACATAGAAGCAAAATATTTTCAAAGATAAGGCAATTTCTTTTGAAATGGTGTTTCTTTTCTCTCTAACAATGAGGTCTTATTTGTTTGATGATGAGTGGTTTTGCCTTTGAATCACCAGCATGTTTGTTTAGGAGATCTTCACTGGTGTTATTCCGTCAGTCACCAATTTCTTCTTTCCGTTGGACAAAACTTTCGTTGGATCACATGTTTTGGTTTTACGATTTGTTGAAATCCCGATGGCTCTGTAGAGGTATAGAGACTAGAACACAACAGAGATATGACTTGGAAAGCGCAAAATCCAACACTTCTATACTTGTTTTATTAACAATGTAACTTTTCTATAAAGATCTACTTGTTTTGGATATTACACGATCTATTCTATCCAATAGGATTGATCTCGACTAAAACAAGTCCTAAGACTAACTCTACTTTCATTCTACTCACCCACACGTGAATCACAAAGTCGAGTTAAAAACACTCACTTTCTTAGCTTTATTGATTAGCCTCGAAGTTACAAATTTCACCACAATAGTGTAGAGTGTTAACCGCGGCTCATGGACAACTCTAGACTATTTATACACCACTCCCCAAAACCCTACACCTAAGGATCTCGGTAAATCTCCACAAAAGAATAAACTTGCACCTCAAGTTATCATCTCCTTAAGTAGTTGTATAGAATATTTATTGAATCTCTACAACATTCACCTTTTAAACCACTTTGCCACGTTAGCTTTTGCTTTGTTGGAATTGTCACATCTTCCACTCCAGCTCTTCCATGTCAAATACTAGACCCAAAGCCTAGAAACAATGCTAGCATAGATATCAAATAAAACTTTCTCCACAATACCATGTTTAAATTTATTACAAACCCAAAGCCCATAAGGCTGATAAACCAAGTTCAAAACAAAAATACAAAGGTCCGTAAACACCAAAGCTTGATATAAACAAAATTTGAAAGGAAAATGAGCTCCCCCAAAAGTTAATATCCCCCATCATCACGAGAATTTGATACATCTCCCCTTGCTTTAGTGAAATCATAAATACTTACATGCTGCTAAGGCCGTCTGAAGAATCAGAATAGTCAGATTCATAGCTTTGCGATCACTAGATTTGCGTGCTTTGTGATAAAAACTTCCAGAGGATTACTCTCTTTAGAACCGATAAAGGATCATCTTTGAAGGCTGAAGGCGATCAAGACTCAAAGTAAGGGTATATTAAACCCAAATCCAAGCCTTCCTTTATCTCTTCAATCTCGTAGGCGATGGAGATCTTGATGATGAAGAACAAGTAAGCACCAACACTAGGTATGCGAAACCTAGGACCAATACTTGTGACAAAACTCTTCAAAATCTTCGATCGATAGATTGGCCGCACAAGTGATATGAGATTCACTTGAGAAACCTCTAAGACTCCTTAGATATGACACACCAAACGAATCAAAGCGTTCCTGAGGAAGAAAGAGTTTGCAAAAATGCAAAGAGAAATTTTATTGATAAAAGATGATTGATTGCTTGATGAATAAAAACTCTACTCCTTGGCAACTTATATAGGAGTTTAAGGTGGCCAAGAACTTGAAAATATCTAGCTAAAAATTTAAGAGTTTTAATGAACTAAATGCTTAAAAGCTTATTAAAAGAGAAAATGCCTAAAACTTAAAAAATGAGAAAATATCTTGTTCTCCTTTGTTGGATCGGGCCTTCTCCTTAACAAATATTTCTCTTCGAATCAGGCCTTCTCTTGGGCTATAAATGGACTTATTTTAGAAAATATGTGGATCAAAAGAGATGAGAAACAAATCTAGCCTCATTAAAACCTTTCTCAAAAACTCATTGGGATAAAACCGAGATAAGGAAAAAGAGTACTAGAAGTGATCTCGTAATCCATCTAATAGTCTTTACTAGTCATAGCTTGAATGAATATCAAAGGGACGTGATGTTTAGCTCCCTTAGGCATAAAACTCACAGCTTCTTGAACGAGTCCCACGAGTGTCTCTTGTAAGTGCTTGGTCTTTTCCCTAGTCATTGGTCCGCTTGATACTTGTATCAGCTCTTCTTCTTTGTTGCTTGCTAGGATCACATCATCCCCCTCCTCTTGAAAAGGATTTGTCCTCAAATCAAAATCATTTGCAACAAAAGGAATCAAATCAGATACATTGAAAGTAGAACTCACATTGTACTTACTTGGAAGCTCGATCTTGTAGGCGTTATTGATACGCTCCAAAACTTTGAATGGTCCATTGGTTCTGGGCAAGAGTTTGGACTTTATTTCATTGGGAAATCTTTCTTTCCTTAGGTGAATCCACACCAAATCTCCAGGTTCAAAGATGGGTTCTCGCTTGCCTTTTTCGTGTTTTGATATTGCAAAGTCCTTGCTTCCATGTTGAGCCTTGCTTTTTCATGAATTTTTTTCACAAGCTTTGCCTTTTGTTGGCCATCTAGACTAGCATGTTCACTTAAAGGCAAAGGGATCAAGTCTAACAGTGATAAAGGATTAAAATCATAGATAGGCTGAAATGGTGAGAACTTAGATGCGAAATGAGTGGAATAATTGTAAGCAAATTCAACATGTTGCAAAAAATCCTCCCAAGTTCTAATGTTTTTCTTGATAATGGCACGTAAAAGAGTAGATAATTTCCTATTGACTACTTTAGTTTGAGGATGATAAGTAGTACAGAACAAAAGCTTGGTGCCTAGCTTAGACCATAAGGTCTTCCAAAAATGACTTACTAACTTGGTATCCCTATCCGACATAATAGTTCTAGGCATTCCATGCAACCTACCAACTTCTCTAAAGAATAGTTCGACTACCAAAGAATGAGAAAGAATGAAGTGTGCCATCTTGGAGAATCTATCTACAACAACAAACATATAATCTTGACCTTTCCTAGTTTTGGTAATCCTAACACGAAATTCATTTACACATCAGTCCATGGTGCTTTAGGAATAGGCAAAGGAGTATACATACCTTGAGCTTGTGCTTTGGCCTTAGCTTGTTTGCAAGTTGCACATCTTACACAAATTCACTCCACATTCCTTTTCATGTGTGGCCAAAAGAAATGTTCTTGAAGGATGCTCAAAGTTTTGGCATCCCCAAAATGTCCCATAAGACCTCCTCCATGTGTTTCTCTAATGAACAAATCTCACAAAGAACAATTAGGTACACATAGGCGGTTCTCAAAGAAGAGAAACTCTTCAAGCCTATAATGCTTTCCATTAGCAAACTTTTGACAAGATTGATAAATTTCTTTGAAATCCGGATCATATTCATAGTATTCTTTAATTTGCTTAAATCGTAGGAGTTTGGCTTCAAGAGTAGAAAGTAGAGTATACATCTGGGATAGTGCATCAGCAACTATGTTTTCCTTACCTTACTTATAGCGGATGACATAAGGGAAAGTCTCAATAAATTCAACCCACCTAGCATGCCTTTTGTTCAAATTTTGTTGGCCTTTCAGATGCTTAAGTGCCTCGTGATCCATATGAATCACAAACTCCTTTGGCCAAAGGTAGTGTTGCCAAGTTTACAAAGCTCATACTAATGCATAGAGCTCTTTGTCATACGTGGGATAATTCAAAGTGGTGCCTCCAAAATTCTCACTAAAGTAATTTATTGGTTTTTTTTCTTGCATAAGGACAGCTCCAATACCTACACCATAAGCATCACATTCAATTTCAAACATTTTCAAGAATTTAGGCAAAGATAGAAGAGGGGCGTTTGTGAGTTTCTCTTTTAGAGCATGAAATGCTTCTTCTTGTGCCTTCTCCCACTTGAATCCAACATCTTTCTTGATTACTTCTGTAAGGGGTATGGCTAAAGTGGTAAAATCCTTGACAAACCGTCTATAAAATCCAGCTAAGCAATAGAAGCTTTGGACTTTGCTCACAGATTTTGGACTTAGTCATTCCCGAATAGCTTTAACTTTGTCCTCATCAACTCGTATGCCCTTCGCACTAACAACAAAACCTAAAAATACAATTTTATTTGTACTAAAGGTTTACTTCTTCAATTTGGCATACAACTTTTTTTTTCTAAAAAAATTCTAACACACAATGCATACGTTCAACATGCTCACCCAAGTTCTTACTATAGACCATAATGTCATCAAAGTAAACGACAACAAAAACGCCTATAAATGCTCTCAAAACATGATTCATTAGACGCATGAATGTACTAGGCGCATTGGTTAAGCCAAATGGCATGACTAACCACTCATATATAGAAAATATTTAGTTTTGAAAGCAATTTTCCATTCATCCCCTTATTTCATGCGGATTTGGTGATAACCACTCTTTAAGTCAATTTTAGAGAACACACTAGACCCATGTAATTCGCGTCTAATATGTCATCTAACCTAGGAATGGAATGGCGATACTTTACCGTGATGTTGTTGATAGCTTGACAGTCAACACACATGCACCATGAGCCATCTTTCTTTAGTACCAATAAGACAGGTACGACAAAAAGACTCATGCTTTCATGAATGTAACCCTTCTCCATGAACTCACTTAATTGCTTTTGAATTTCCTTGGTTTCCAAGGGGTTCGTTCTATAAGTGGCCTGGTTAGGTAAGGAAGCTCCGGGCACAAAATCGATTTAGTATTCTAATCCGTGGATAGGTGGCAGTCTACTCAGGTTGTCCTCCGAGAATACATCCTCAAAACCCTAAAAGAAAGAAGTGACTTTGCTCGATAGTATCGGCTCTAAGTTAATCACACTCATAAGAGCTTCTTTGTACACAAACATAAGGCAAGATTGTTTTGTGTATAAAACTTTCTTGATATCACTAGCTCTCACGTAAAAGTCGGAGTGTTTTCTCACGGGTAAGCTCTCACAGGCCTTTGACTTGGTTTCTCTCAAACTCTCACTCTCTTTGTGGTGATTAGTGTTTAGGATTTCACTCGTTTGCTTACTCTTCTTCTCAAGATGTAGTTGATCTAAGTAGATCTCTTGTGGTGACATAGGGTTAAGCGTAATCTTTTTCCTATTGGTGAAGCCATCATGAGTTACTCATCGATCATACTGCCATGGACGCCCCAAAAAAATATGAGTGGCTTCTATAGGCAATACGTCACACAAAACTTCATCTTTGTACTTGCCTATGGTCAATGGTATCAAAACTAACCTTTTCACTTTGATGTTTTTGGTGTTATCGAGCCATTGTAAGTTGTAGGGCATGGGATGCTTATTTTTTGCCAATCTAAGCTTCTCGGCCATCATGGCACTAGCAACATTAGTACAATTTCCTCCGTTAATTATAAGGCTACACAACTTGTCATTGACTTGGCATCATGAGTGAAACAAGTTCTCTCTTTGTTTATCGGCTTCCACCTTTTTTGTATTCTCAATGCCCTCCTTGTGACCAACAAGTCTCCCTTAGGCGCATTCTCCTCATATTCTTCAAGAGATGAATACATTCATCCCTTAGGACTCACATTCATCTCTTAAAGAATATGAGGAGAATGTGAGTCCAGATTTTCTTCCTCTCGGTATCACTATCCCCATTCTCTCTTAAGATCATAGTAATTTTGTTAGGACACTCATTATCATAATGCCCTTTTCTGTGACACTTGAAGCATTAAACGTCTTGATTCCTCGTAGCAGACACTACGACTTTTCCTTTGTAGGATTGGTTAATGTAGCGGTTTTAGGCTCCTCCCTTGGCTTAATTTTTGTGTTATGCCTAGAGTAAGATGGTTTTTCCTCCTTATTATAGCGTGGCCTTGAGGTAGAGAGAAAGGTTTGACGTGTTTTAGTGCCCCTTCTTTTAAGTTTTTGCTCCGCGAGAATAGCTTTGTACAACATCTCTTATAACTCCGCATAATGCTCCATCTCTAACCTATCTTGAATATCCCAGTTTAATCAATTTAAGAATCTTTCCATGGTAGCCTCTTGGTCCTCATTAATGTGTGCTTTGATCATGAGTGATTCAATTTCTTGGAAGTAATCATCTAAGCTTTTGCTTCCTTGCACAAACCGTCTAAGTTTTTGATGTAAGTCTCGATGATAGTGGCTTGGCACGAATCTTCTTCTTATGAGCATTTTCATCTCGGCCCAAATTCAAATGGGATTTTCTCTATTCCTCCTCCTACTTGTAACAACTTGATCCCACCAATTGATTGCGACTACTCTAACCTTGTTGTTCTTGGAGTAGTTTTGGCAATCAAAGACAAACTCTATCTTCTTCTCCCATTCTAGACAAGCGTCAGAATCGTTTTTGCCATAGAATTGAGGGATCTTCAACTTTAAACCTCCAAGGTTATCATCTCGACCTCTTGCTTCTCTATCACTCCTAGGATGTCTTTAGCTTCCCATGGATGAATGACTGTCTTGGCTATAATACCCAACATCATCCTCAACCTCAACTCTAAGCGGCCCTTGGTGGTGCCTATCTTTTGGGTACGGATCGGCTAGAAGTATCCCTAGTTGAGCTTCGGCTCTAACCTCCTCTAATCGTTCAAAAGCGTCATTCATTTAAATCCTCATAATAAGCTGCATCTCCTCCATTATGGCTTGTAATTGAAGATTAGGGGTGGTATTTTGCTCTTCTCCATCTCAATTGTCTTCTTGGTTAGACGTATTGAACATGTAAAATGAACAAACAAATTAGAGTAAAATATCTCACAAATGTTTTTCTCTCTGTGTTCTCTCTCAGTGTGTTGACTCTCACTTTTCTCTTAATCTCTCTCTTTGATCAAAAAGACTCTATATGTTCCAAATAAAACCAATTTTCTTTTGATGATTCTCAATGTGTTTCCAAGAACCCAAAGAAAATTTATCAAAGAAACTCAAAGAAAACCCAAGAAAACCAAACTCACAAAGTCCAAACTTCACAAACACCCAAATGACTTAAGGAGGGATCAAGTAATCACTTGCACTCGCTCTTGCCACCCAAAATACCAAATGATGAGTCGATAGAAAGAAAAGAACTTTTAACTTTTAAAGCAAGATTGACTACAATCCTTTTTTTTTCTTTTTTTTCCTTCCTATTTTTTGTTTATATATATATATATATATATATTTTAAATATAAGGTCGTAGCCTAAACTAGAAGAAGAAGAAAAGATCAAATGAAAAATAGTAAAGAAACAAATGGGTGCAAAGGAGAATTTTGTAACCGATTTCTCTGAGAGGTGCGAGTGGTGATCCGGTGTTTGATCGAATAGCGACCACGTATTGGTTTTGATCACGTGGTGACTATATGCTGAAGTGGAGTGATCGGGGATGGCGTCTGGTGATGACAAGATTTCACACTCTTAATAGTTAGGGTTTGTCCGAGTGATGGTTAGGGTTTACGGTAAGTGGCCTTGTCTCCAAGAATGGGATGACACGAACATGAAGGTTCTTATCCTCGTAAGAGTAGTGTCTTAGATATCTCCCTATATCCGTATTGATTTCCAGCCGATATACCATAAGTTCCAAGGTTAGGTTTTAAAAGAAAATGGTTCAAGTAAAAAGGTGAAATGGTTCGGGGTTTTGATGGTGATCAAACTGAAAGTGACAAAGTGAAATGATGGATCATGGTTTTAAAGATGATCAATGCGGGCTGGTGGTGGTGATGGTTGATTTAGGTTTTTTTTTTTAAATAAAAATCGTAACAAGGGTGATAAAAGAAGAGTAATGGTAGATTTAAATAGAGAAGTAACGATTTGGAGTGGTGGGGAGTCGAACAGGTAGTGGATCAGATCAGTTTTGGGAGAGATCAAAAAGATCTAAGGCTGGTGGTGATAAGATCGGCTGATCTAGAAGTGGGGGTGATGAAAAGAAGGTGATTTGATAGGGTATAATCGATTAAGAAATTAGAGGTGTTGTGATACCAAATGATACAAACTTTCCGAGGATTACTCTCTTTGGAACCGATAAGTGAGAATCCTTGAAGACTGAAGGTGATCAAGACTCAGAGTGAGGGTATATTAAATCCAAATCCAGGCCTTCATTTATCTCTTCAATCTCCTAGGTGATGCAGGTCTTGATGATGATGTACATGTAAGCACCAATACTAGGTATGCAAAACCTAGGACCAATACTTGTGATAAGACTCTTCAAATCCTTCAATCTCCTAGGTGATGCAGGTCTTCATCATCTTCTCTTCAGTTCACGAACTCGATCTTACTTTCGATTTGAAACCGTCATCATCAGTTCATTTGAATCATCTTCAGCGTCTGCATAAGATCGATTGTCAATAAGTACAAACCACCAAACCCTAATTACAATTTTCAATTTTTGGATTTGGGGGTTTTGAAATCTAATTAGGTATAAGGGTTGTATATGGATGATTTAACAAGGATTTGGTGTTCGTTTAATGTTTCGATTGTTTGATTTTGTAAAATTTTAAATATGAACATGAAACCTTAATCGGAAATTAGGGATTTTGTTTGATTTGGTCTATAATATTTGGATTAACATGTCTGTTGCTAGTCGGAGTTACTACTTACAGGGATATGCTATTGGTACGATTTGCTATAACCAAATATAAGAAATTCGATTTTGTGTTGGATGATGTTATGGTCTTGGTTTGTGCATGTGGCTCCATTGTTTTCTTTATCGTCGCCAACATGTGCTTCAAATACGCATTTCTTCGTCTCTGACATAATTCCACTCACTCCCACAATTCCACCGGCGAATAATTTTTTATATGCTATTTTTAGTAACAGACATATACAACATTAATACTCTTATCTAATGACTTATAATTATTTCACGTTAAGTATCCATGTACAAATGATTTGTTTGCTTTGTAATCAGTTCTTGTAATGATTTGTCTCTTGTTTTCTAGTTAGTAATTTGGTTTGGATGAGTTTGTATTTTATTTTTTGGCCGAGTTTGTATGCTTTGATTTTGTCTTAGGGTTTTAGTTTTGTTTTGTTGTGTAGATGTAAGATGAACCAGAGAAGGCAGAAAGCCAGCTAGAGCGTGGTGGTGAAACTCAAGCTGATGATCCAACCTTAGAGTCTGTTGAATCTAAGGTAACTTCTCGACAAAGATCATCTGCATGGGAGCATTTTAAGAAAACTTAGGATAATAGCAAAGGAAAATGTAATCATTGTGGTGCGGTAGTTACTATTAGATCACGAAGTGGTGTCAACACTAGTACAATGCTTAAACATATCAATAGATGTAAAAAACTTCATCCTGATCTTGAAGATGACATTGTTGCTGGTAAAAGATTTAAGCAAGCTACCTTAATGAATCAGCCTAAGAAAATTGAATCTGTTGCATCATACTTAAAATATGATAAAGACGATTGCCGAAAATCTCTAGTAAGGATGATTATTAAGGATGAGTTTCCGTTTAGGATTGTGGAAAAGGAAGGGTTAAGAGAATTCATCTACACACTTCAGCCTCGATTTGAAATCCTTTCTCGTAGGACAGTCACTAGAGATTGTTTCAGCTTATTTTTTGAAGAAAAGAAAAAACTGAAAATGTTCTTTGAGAAACACAAAGGAAGTGTTTCTCTCACAACATATACTTGGACATCTGTTCAGAACATTAATTATATGTGTCTAACAGCACATTCCATCGATGAAAATTGGAATTTACAAAAAAAAATTCTAAATTTTTGTCAGATTCTTAGTCACAAAGGTGAAGTGCTTGGAAAAATGATTGAGAGGTGTTTGGTGTCTTGGGGAATTAGCAGGATTTTTACAATCACAGTTGATAATGCTAGTTCAAATGATGTAGGACTAAGATTCTTAAGAAGAAGACTTCAGTCATGGGAACTAATGTACTCAATGGAGAATTTCTTCATATGAGATGTGGTGTTCATATCTTAAACCTGGTTGTAAAAGATGGATTAGAAGAAAACAAAGCCTCTATTAGCCGAATTCGTTGTGTTGTTAGGTATGTTAGGTCATCTCCGGCTAGGTTAAATAAGTTAAAAGAGTGTCTTAGTCACCTAAAGCTTGGTTCTACAGTTGGTTTATGTCTTGATGTTGAGACTAGATGGAATTCTACTTGATGTTAGAATCTGCTTTGAAACAGAAAAAAGCTTTTGATATGCTTGAGTTAGAGGGTGAGAAGTACTTAGTAGAGCTTGGTAAATTAGATGGTATACCAACTGAATCAGATTGGGAGTATGCCAAGACTTATTTACCCATTTTGAAGTATTTTTATGATGCTACTTTGAAAGTTTCAGCAACTAAACATGTGACTGGGAATTCTTATTTGAAAGAGGTTTTTGGAGTTGGTCTAATGATTAGAAAGATGAGTTTAAACAAGACTGATCCAAATCAAAAGGCTATGGCTGTTAAGATGAAAGCTAAGTTTGATAAATATTGGGGAGATGTGGATAATATGAACTTAGTTATTTTGTTGCTTGTGCTATGGATCCTCGGTATAAACTGAAGTATATGAGCTGGTTAATCCAAGAAAGTTATGGTTCTGGATCTGATAGCATAGCTGAAACTTTGATTTTTAAAGTAACTAAGGTTGTAGAGAAGATGCTTGACTACTACAATGAAAAATTTGGTAGTTCAAAAGAAACAAGTGATGTTGACGTATTCAATGCTTGTCAAGTAAATGCAGAGGAAGTTGAAATTTATGACTTGGATTTGTTGATTGAACAACATGAAAAAGCGAAGAAAACTCTATGTATCAATCAGAGTTAGAGAGTTATTTGGCTGAAAGTTGTGTTTCTATACTAGATCCAAACTTTGATGTTTTACTTTGGTGGAAGAAGATCGAATCAAAGTATAGGATTATTTTTCTAATGGCTAAAGATTTGCTGGCTATACCAGTTTCCTCTATTGCTTCTGAGTCTGCCTTCTCCACAAGTGGTCGTGTTATTGATCCATATCATAGCTCTCTCACTCCAAGAACTGTTGAAGCTTTAATTTGTGCTCAAGATTGGATTAGAATTGACTATGAACAAGTTTTTTTTGGAGGATCAGTTCCGCCAACTTGAAATTTTAGAAGATGGTATGTTTTCTCACTTGTAATGATAGATTTTTGTATAAGTTAGACACTAAAAATTCTAACTTGTGTTTGTTTGATAGAGTTTGCAAATTCAAATGATTATGGAACGTTGGTGGAAGGAGTTAGCTTAACTTTGGAGGAAGAAGAGTGAAAGGTAAAGTTTATAGTTTTATGTTTAATACTTGTTACTTGTTAGGCTTTTATACGCTGTTCTTTGACCTATTTGCCTATTTGGTAACTGAATTACTCTTCATTGTTTGAAGGTTTCAGGTATGAGATTTAAAGAAGCTTGAAAGATTGAAAGTTTTTGTCAAGTTTTTCACTAAATCATATTGGTAATGATGTTTTGTAATTTTGTAAAACTCAAGATAAGATTACTTGTATTGTAAGACTGTAAGTTGTATGACTGTGATGTTTTTGATCTTTTAAAAGTTTTAGACAAGAAAACGGGTGCTTGAAAGCGGGTACTTGCAATTTCAAGTACTTGGATAAACGGATACTTGAAAACGGGTAACAAGTAGCAAGTCAAATAACCTGCAAGTATTGAAATTTTGACGGGTACTTGAAAAATGGGTACTTGCAATTTCAAGTACCAAGTATGGGTCAAAAAAAAGATTACCCATCCGGGACAAGGCAAGTATCAAGTATGGCAAAAAAAAACCGGGTACCCAGCCTGTGCCCAGCCCTACCATTAACTGTTGATAAAACAAGCAGTATCTCATCCACAGTGGCATGTATGTAGCCTTGTGCACGAAAGAATCTTGACAAGTAGTCGTAGCTAGCTCTTGGGCCATGATAAAAAAAAACTGAATTGGTTTTCCTAAAAGTTAAATATGGTCTCGTCGAACCGAATCTACACACCGTTCTGGTTGTTCAATATGATCCAATATATGAATAACATCTTCCTGAGATATTTTCCATACATTTATTTGATACAACTTAAACCCTTGTGTACATGTCATCCTAATCATGTTTCTGATCGACATAAGAGATTGTGAGGGAGCTGAAAAAGTTGACTTGTTTTCAGACGAGTGTTGAACCACTAATCGGGCTTTGTTTCTCATCACCTTCCCATGAACATCCCTCTGGTTCTTGAATATTCATTTTAAGATAGCCCCTTAGAAAGAGTATCATCCATGTGACATGGTTTTGGAACCAAGCTCCAGCAATCCTTCTTTTTAACAAATTTAATTTCGTTTCCATAGCTGCAACCCACTCAATGTCACTTAATGCCTCTGAAGTCGATTGGGGTTCAAGACTAGATATCAGACAGTGTAGATCAATTCCATGAGTCATAGTGGATATCACACTGGAAACTTCCCCCCCTCCCCCCCTGAATAGTTCATAAAATAGACTATATGGTGCGATTCTCACAGTTTGGAAGCAACAATTGATTGCAACCAACAGCACAACTCCGACTAAGTGTATTATCAAAAGTCAAGACATCTGTTTGACTTGACACACTTGAGCTCAACTTAGATAATTTTCCATACAGAAAAATGGTTGTCAGTTTGCTCGCCTTTAAGTCTCACATAACCCTGTTCAACTGTTACCTTGCACTCCCCCTTGGTGAATAGAACATTGAATCCATCATCATACAGTTGGTTGATACTAATTATGTTAGCTTTCAATCCATCAACCATGTACACATTCTTCATATTTGGTTGACCTTTGCCACTTGTAGCACCCTTAATCTTAATTTTTCCTTTTTCTCCATCTCCAAATGTTACTTTTCTGCATGAGACTTATTCGACTTCAACTATATTCTCTTGTGTTCTGGTCATGTGTCTGAAACATCCACTACGAAAGTACCAATGCTCGCCCTCAGAAGTCTGTCCAGGTTCTTCTGTTGTATATGCAACATGACAATACATATCCAACTTCTTGACCCACACCTGATTCTTCCGTTTTCCATTTACGTGATACTTTTTTTGTCTACCAATCTAAGAGACAAGGTTCAGATATCATTAAAGTGATCATGCTTACCACAATACCAACATCCCCCTATTATTCCTCTTGTAGTATTGCATCCAGTTCCCTGACTATGACTCATCCCACTCTTCTCAGACATTCCTCTGATGAATGGTAAATTCATATGCTTTTCAACAGACTGCTCAAGTGATGCTGAACCTTTTACAAACTAAGTATGAGTACTTGTCTCACCTACGTGATAGCCCGCCCAGTTCTCAGTTGACATTACAGGTTTTGCCACTTGACAAAATCTTGTCTAAGTCCTTGGTTCCTTTTCTTAACATCTTGATGTTTCTCATTTGATCTTCAAGACACTTTTCCAATCCAAATGACTTAACCTTCTCTAAATCTAGATCTTTCTGCAAGAAATAGATTATGTACAACAAGCTGTTCTTCTCACTGATTAGTACATGATTTTCATTTTTCTGAATCAGATCTTTTACCAGAATTGTGTCTACCATTATGTTAGATTCAAATACATCTGATTTAGTGGATTTATTCTCATCTAGAAGGGCCTCTAAGTCTGAGTCATCGTCTCCTTCTTCAATGATGCCCAAGTATGCAAAAAAGTTGTTAGAATTTATTTGGTGTCCTTTTCATCATCTTCTGTGTCCCTTTCACTCCATGTTATGTAGGATTTTTCTTTCTTGTTGATCATACCAAAGCAGTCAGCCTTTGTATGTCTATATCCTTTGCACTCGTAACACTTCAACATACATTTCCTCTTGATTGTGGGATAATCTGACTTAAGTTGGCCAAAACCTTCACACTCAGTACACTGTTTCTCTGATTTTTTTTTTTCTCTTTCCAACTCAGGCTTGACAGAGGTCGATGTGCCTCTGCGTTGACCTCTTTCAAAATTTCTGAAATATTTTATGACCATCAGACTCACTTTGTCTTCCAGATCACCTGCCTGAGTTTCAGCAACCACCAAAGTTATCCCTTTACTAGGAGTTTGATCCTTCTTCTTTAGTTGCAGCTCATATGCTTGTATCATTCCCACAAGTTGATCAAATTAAGAATTCAGAAACTTCCATTGGAGATTTCTGTGATTGAAATTTCGACAGCAAGCTCTTGAGAAACTTCTTGTTAAGGTTTTAATCCTTATAATTCTTCCCCAACAAAATAGCTTCTTGGCGAATAGAGCTCAGCTTGCTGCTGAAATCATCAATGGATTCTCCAGCCCCCATAGTTATATTTTCAAACTCGTATTACAATATATCAATCATGGTTCTCTTCATGTTGCTCATTTTTTTAAATGACACTTGCAAGTTGTCCCATGCCTCATTTGTGAATGTGCAGCCTTACACTCTTGTGAACTGATTCATCGACAAGGAGTTTAAGATAGCCGACAGGGCCTTGGTGTTGTGTTTGGTTTATGTTTTCTCATCAACAGTCCATGAATTCTTGAGTTTTGGAATCAATTTTCCATCACTGTCGGTTGTCATTGGATGTTTCCATCCGTCTTCAATAGAGAACCATGCTTTCATATAAATACCCTGAATCAATTGTGTCATCTGCACTTTCTGGTACCCATAGTGCTCAGTGCCAGCTTCAGTGGTTTGCTCATAGCAATGAACTATTGTGAACTGTCCATACCTCGTCGTAAGATCTCACCTGATTAAATCTTCTTAGTAGGTGTCTGCTCTTATACCAAATGTAGAGGTATATATGGTAGAACAAAATAGAGATATGACTTAGAAAGCGTCAAACCCAACGCTTGTATACTTGTTTTATTAACAACGAAACCTTTCTATGAAAACCTACTTGTTTGGGGATAATACACAACCTATTATATCCAATAGGATTGATTCCGACTAAAATAAGTCCTAAGTCTAACTTTACTTCGATTCTATTGACCCACACGTGAATCACAAAGTCGAGTTAAAAACACTCACTTTCTTTGCTTATTGATTAGTCTCAAATATACAAATCTCACCACAATAATCTAGAGTGTTAACCGCAGCTCATGGCTAACTCTAGACTATATATACACCACTTCCCAAAACCCTACGCCTAAAGATCTAGGTAAATCTCCACAAAGGAATAAACTTGCACTTCAAGTTATCCTTCCTTAAGTGGCTTTAGATAATATTTATTGAATCTCTACAAGATTCACCTCTAAAACCACTTTTCCAAGACAGCTTTTGCTTCCTTGGACTTGTCACATCTTCGCTCCAGCTCTGCCACATCAAATTCTGCGTCCATGTCAGCATCCAGAGTCCTGATGTGATCTGATGCAACTTCCTGATCCACGCAGCACGCTGTGTCCAGAATCTGCATCTTCAGGCTTTACTTTGGAAACAACCATTATGGGAATAACCATGAAGAATGCGAAGACTAGAGACGAATAAGACGGGAGAAAAATTCAAATCTAAACTCTATTAGAAGTTCTTTGATACATAAGCATTGTTATTTAATTGTAGAATCAAAACTTCAAACGGAAGCATTGGATTTTATAATGTTGTGTGTAATTATGAGTTTTAGCCAAGAGTTGCTAGACAAATATGGAATTTAAAAGAAGATCGAATACAGAGAAGAAAAAGAATGGATGTAATTTACCGTTAGTGAATAAGTCTTTATTTTGGAAAGCATCGTCCATGGATGTAATCTACCGTTAGTGAATAAGTCTTTATTTTGGAAAGCATCGTCCAATTCACTTTTATGGTATCATAGTCATTAATATATGGCACATTTATATGTTTATGTAATAATTTGTTTTCTAAAAATTTTGTATATTGACTTTGTAATCATGATTTGTTATTCATTAAATTGTCTGTTTGTCGAAAAAAATAAATGAACAAGTTTGAATATTTTTGAAAAGAAATAACATAAGAGTAACAATAAGAACTTGAAGCATGAAAGCCTTTTGCATAAGAACTTGATCAAACCATATGCCTGCCCAATGGTATTAGGGATGTACTTTACCGGTTCCATATATAGTAAACTATTGGAAATGAATCCCCACTAAAGGGCTGAGAGGGCAGCTGAGGTAGTGGAAGTTTTTAGGGATAGATACAAGGATATTCATTTAGTATAAGAATGCCCGAATATACCAAACCTTCTTGGATTCTTTGAGATCTCTTAAGATCTACCGAAAACAAGGATCGAGAATATTTTTCTCAATGGTTTTGCAAAACCTCTTTCATAAAGGAGATAAATCTCAAATTTATTAATCAAGATCAAATTCAATAACAACTGCATAATAGATTGAACCTCAAAGCCTATTTCTAACAAAAGCTTAAAACCCTAAGACCCCTAAAATCCTATATTGATTATAATAAATTAAATAAAAGATAATAATAAAGCTATTTGAAAATTATCAAAATATCTCGATGCATCAGGTCTCGTCGGCCAAGAAAGATTTGTCCTCGAATCTTGTGTCTGCGCTGCATCAGCTTTCCTCGGCCAAGGAAAATTCGACCTTGAAACTTGCGTCTGTGTTGCATCAGCTCTCTCCCAGCAAAGAAAGATTCAAACTCGAATCTTTCATCTCGATTTTGGCCCCACATAAATCTTCTCTAGTCCAAAGAAAGATTTTGCACAGATCTAATAGAAACCGGATTTTGCACGGATTTCGCATGAATCAGATTCTCAAGTGAATCTTCTTTGAACACGAACTTAATAACAATGATATCATCTGCCTATATATCATAGATAGGATCACCATAGATCTCTCTGTAGATCTCATGGCTTTCTCTCTCGACAAAAGGACTTTCATCCTCGAAAGTATAGCAACCGCTACTAATCAACATGACATCCAAAATTGGTATTTGATAGAGAAATCAATGAAACGCGGCTCTGATACCAACTGATGTAGCGGAAGCTTTTAGGGATAGATGCAAGAATATTAGTTTAGTCTAAGAATGCTCGAATATACCAGACTTTTTTGGATTCGTTACGATCTCTCAAGATCTACCGAAAAACAAAGATCGAGAATACTTTTCTCGGTGGTTTCGCAAAAATTCTTTCATAAAGGAGACAAATCTCAACTTTATTAATCAATATCAAATTCAATAACAACTGCATAATACAATGATACAATGAACCTCAAAGCATATTAATAATAAACGCTGAAAACCCTAAGACCCCTAAAATCCTGTATTGATTATAATTAATTAAATAAATAATAATAATGAAGATATTTGAAAATTATCCAAATATCTCGCTGCATCAGCAGCGAATATATATCAATCTAAGATTTTAACCACCTTGTTGTTCTTCTGATGTAACTCTAAACGATTTTCTATGGGTTTGGTGATGTATAGTGTTTTTATCATTTTAGAGTCTTTACTTTCCGTCTTATTTCATATATTTTATTGATTCAAACATTTTTAGAGCCTTTTAGTCCAAAGTCATGTTTTGGATAGCTTGTGGTGGAATATAAGTCATTTAGGTGAAAAAGAGCAATTGAAGATGAAGGATCGTCTGAAGCGTCAGAAGTTTTCCATCAGTTGAAAGACTTCCCGCGCACTTATTTTGATGAAATTTGGACATACGATAGTAACGTAAGTTAGCTTTCATTTGGCACCAGTTTGAGGTGATTCCCTTCTATGGTTAAGAAGTTATGATTGTTTTACTGAAGGCATGTCAATCTGCTGAGAAGTTGAAGCAGTTACAGATTTTGGATCTGGGAGTGACTGATCCCTTATCCAGACGCAGATTTAAGGCCCAATTTCTATCCGGTTTACTCCGTACCCAATCCAACTCATCTCCTAATATTTTACAAACCCTAGACTCAGACTTTTTATTTTTTTTTCTTCATACTTTTTAAGTTCTAAACATTGTTCTTTGACTTGTATGAAACTTTGAACAAGGGAATCCATCCTCTTGACAATTGGAGAAGATTTATAAATACTTCTCTCTTATTTCTACAACTTAATCATGTTTTCTTTTATCATCTTTTGTGTTGGTTTTTTTACCATGAGCAAGTAGTCGCTTAGTTGGGTTTTAGGAATTTCATACAAGGATTGAGGGATTTTTGAATTGAATGTTTAGTTAGAGATAATATATGGTTCTTCATCTTGAATGTGTTTAGTGCTTGAATTGGATTGATCACCTAACTCTCAAACATAGGTTATTTTACGCACCAAAAATGTTTGATGAAATGTCTGAATCAATTTGAGATGAACAACACTCTTCTAACCAACAAGAGTTGTGTTAGAAAGTGTTGTGAACTAATTGGACTTGAGTTTAATGCTAATTTAATTTTATGATTACAAATAAAAGTTTAGTGATTGTTAATTTCATGTTTATAGGCTAATTCCTTGAGAGAGGATTAGTCTATTTTTGTGATCCATGTTCTCCAAAGGTTCTTTATTGATTACCTTTGCCTTATTTATTTATTTTGACTTTGCCTCATTCATTTATTTTTTACTACATAGTTTCATCGACCTATTCTCGCAAACTACATCACCAGATTTGACTTCTATTTTCTTTAAGTTTTCCACTAATTTTGATTTTGAGTTTTACAAATACGATTGAATATGCATGAATTTTCAGTTTTGTGTTTGAATTAACACATGTGTACGAGTATTGATATTTTTTCCAATTAGAGAAAAAGTGTGACTTCTAAGGTTCTTGTCAATTATAATATCAGAACTACACATTTTTAAATGGTTTTATTGTGCATATTTTTACTCAGTTTCCATAGAATAATCTACAAAAACTGAAATCAAAATCGAACAAAACGAACCAAACTAATTACAGTTTTAATTTTAATAAAATTGTTAAACTGTAAACGGAAGAAAATTGAACTTATACCAAACCATAATTTAATTTATATCTAAATGGTTTTCTAAAACAAGAAAACCATAAAACAAAAAAAAAAAAAGACAAATCAAAACAACACTGTAAACCAGAATGTCCATCTCTATATTTTACTATAACTACCTCAGTTAATACCTAACTACTGCACCCCAATACATAATTCCTCAATTTTAATTGTGAAAAGATTGATTTAAGAAAATGCCACTCACTAACTGTTGACAAAAAAAAAAGGTGGCAATAGTTAGACCACCGATTATGACTTGGCCAAAAAAAGTATTTTGTCTAAGTGCTTTTAACCGACCATGAAAAATAACGATGTTTTGGCCAACTTTTTGGTTTTAATATCCGGGAAACTTCCTCATTTACCAATACCAAAAAGCTTGAAAGGCAACCAAATAAAAAAAGTAAGTGGAAGATATGGAATTCGTTGTAGAGATTACGTGATCTTTCTACTAAGATGAGTTTCTTTTTTCTTTGAAACAATGAATCCGAATATTTTATTCAAAAGGATAACAAAATAGACACTGGTAGGGATTATAATTAAGTTGTGATAAATTAAAATATTTACTATAAAATTTAAATTATTAAATTAAAAAAAACTTGCAAAAACAATTTAATACTGAAAAACTAGGGAGAAACAAAAATCAAATACTTTGACCAAAAATCAAAAATCAAATACCATGTAAGTTTGGATACCAAAATCTGGGTCAATATCCAAAGAACAATTATCCACATTCGGTTCAAGATCCGAGGAACAAGTGAACACCATCAACAAAAATTAGTTAAAGACTTCAAACTAATAATATTAAAATTAAATATCAACTCAAAGAATACAATTAAATAAAATATCATATAAATAGTTTTGAACATTTATCAAGCATAGTTAATTTTCAAAATTTATATATATATATATACATATATATATATATAAATTTTGAAAATTAACTATATATCATGGATCTAGACACTTTTTCTTTTACGGCAAGTGGATCAAGTCTTTTACTTTTACAGCAACCTTATCTACTAGAAAAAGTCTTATAATTTTCTTCGTCGACAAAAAGAACCTTTATCTTATAAATAAAAATCAAAGACTTACATAAAAGAAAACTATGTATAACACATGTGTTGAAAAGAGACGTGATGAGAAAATAAAATGGATCGTGTGTGCATTACGCGTGAGTATCTCTATCTATAGAAACTAGAAATATTAGAAATGAACATGCACAACTTGAAGTAGAAAAGTCTTACAAGAGCCACCGTTGACTGAACTAATATCGCCTTCTTTTTTCCTTTTTTTTGGTCTACATTAATCATTCATTCATTATATATTCATCTCTCTAATTTCTTAATCATCGTCTTATACTTCTCACTAAAAATAAATATACTTTTCTTTTTTTCCCTAAATGGCATCCGTCGATTTGACCAACCGTGATTCAATCTCAACCCTTCATCCCGACATTATCCAAACCCAAATCTTGACCCGACTCGATGGTCCGACGCTTGCCTCCACCGCAACAACCTCCTCTTATCTCCAAACTCTTTGTTCGCAACAAAAACTCTGGCGTAACATCTCCGTCGACATGTGGCCGTCTATCAACGATCCACGTGTTGTTCAAGCCATCTCTTCCTTCCCTTCAGGTTACCGCTCTTTCTTTGCTGACTCATACCCGTTCACTGAAAACACGTGGCGGTACGATAAACATGATCCACCAACAGGTTTGATCTCAGCCGTTGATCTATACTACAGAGGAGAGCTTATTTTCTCCAAAGTTCAAGAAATGGAAATGAAGAAAAGTGAATCAGGATGGTTCTTATCATCACCGTTTCGGGTCGATATGCTTGACCCGAAAGAGTCGATCCGCACCCGGATTCAATATCCAGGTGGGTATTACGAGGCGTGGGTACGAGAAATGGAAGAGGGTATGAGACTTAATTGGATAGTGATCGATCCGATCAAGAAACGTGCGGCGAATATATCGAGTCGAAAGGCAGTGACGGCGAGGCGGAATTGGCTAACGGGAGATTTAGAGATAAGGTTTTCGACGGTGGTGGCGGCTATGACGGAGGTAGCGGCGATTGTTTCGTGTGGGTCAGCGGAGGCGTGGAAGGAGGTGGATGAAGAAGTGGGAGGAGAAGTGCACGTGAGAGACGTGAGGTTACAAGTGGAAGACATAGAAGGCAAGTGTTTGAAGGGTAAGGACAGTTTGGTAATTTTAGAAGGGTTGTTAGATGGGAAGAGAAGTTGTAAAGATGGTGAAGTGAAAAGAGCTAAAGGAAGGTATGAGGAATACGTGGGAATGAAGAAACTATGGAGAGAGAGGAAAGAGAGAAAAGAGAAAGCTCAAGACACGATTTGTATGATCGTTGGGTTCTCTTTGTTTGTGCTTTTGTGGAGTTTTATTCTGTTAAGGTAAAAAAGAGAGAGAATAATTAGAGATGGCAACACACACTTCTTGCTTATCTATGTTTTTTTTTGTTCTTTTGATTTGTGATAAAGAAAATTAATACTGAGAAATATACAAAGATATTTTGGTTATAGAAGGGTGAATATCTTTTTCCTTCGTCGTTAAAATGTCATATTTGACAAAACAAGTTTAGTGATATAACACCTAATTTGAAAAAGAAAAAGACTAAAGAAATAAATCGTGGTTGGCAATTAGTCAATAATGAAGGAATTTGGCGGCCAAAGAAGAATTTCGGTGGTTATGGAAAATATCGCGTTTATTTTATAAATATATGATTTAAATTATTATTTTATTGCTACGAATGTTTGTGGGCTTAAGCTCATTTTGTTTTGCTAGATTAGTAGGTTAATTTATATGTTTCGTATATGGGGATATGTTTCATGTAACGTTATTCGTTATCCGCTGCAAACCTCATCTCTCGTCAATTCCTTTTTTTGGGATAACGTGCTATTTTGACACAAAATAAAACCTACAGGATTAAAACTATACATATATTTAAAGTTTCGTTATATTTTTATACATTATAACAGTTCAATCGTTAAATACATACAAAAATAAAAATTGAATTTCAAATCCACACAATTTTGATATTCGAATCGTAACTACACACAATTCTTAATTAGAACTGGTTTAATCATAACTAAACTAACAACTAACCGTTAAACATTTACAGTGAACCGTTTTAAACTCAATTTTGATCCTATTAAAACTTACCCAAACCAAAATCTCTAAATCAGAAACCTAAACACCTAATTCGAAAAATTCCCAAATCATAATCCTAAATTCCTAATTCAAAAAATCCCAAAATCATACACATTATTCTGGGTAAGTATCTGTTTGATGCTCGTCTTATCCATAAGCAAAACATCCAAATGTTCCACGTCCTCATCAATGTCTGGGAAAAACTTGAGTCTTGATCATCTAGAAAGAATTATTTTTTGAAGATTGCAAATATTGCTGGGAAGGTGTCTCAGTCTGAAAC
This sequence comes from Cardamine chenopodiifolia, assembly GCA_963922655.1. Lineage (NCBI taxonomy): Eukaryota > Viridiplantae > Streptophyta > Magnoliopsida > Brassicales > Brassicaceae > Cardamine > Cardamine chenopodiifolia. The sequence continues at coordinate 5,576,550 of OZ000486.1, read as the reverse complement.
ACTTCTTTAAATTCAACACAACTAGGTACTGGAGGGTCTCAATGGATTCATGAAATATTTTGATTGCTGTCCCATCCAAATATAAAGATTCTATGCTTTCTGAAATAGTTGGAAATGTTCTAAGCATTGAGCAACCACTGAGGATAAGAGCCTTCAAAGATTTCAGACTGATCCCCTTTGGAAGACTCTCAAGGCTTGTGCACTCTCTGAAGTTCAAGTAAACAATTGTCCATCTGACGGATTGATGAACACTTGATCAAACTTGTATAACATTCAACGTTCAATCTTTCGATATTTCGAGCATTCAACAAGCCTGATAAAATCAGCAAGTCTTTTGAATGACTGAATGAACTGTGCTTGAAGACCTGATAGAAACTCCAGATATATTGCTCATCCTCAATCTCGAAGTAATATAAGTAATAGAAGTAATAAATTTCAAACAAGAAGAGAGACTTACACCCGATTTCGGAATTTGGGATTTGGGGATTTAGGGTTCTTCAATTTGTGGATTTAGGTTAGAGTCGGATGTTTAGGATGACTCGGGTATTTGGAGAAGTATAGTTTTAGGTTACTGGGGGTAGTATCGGTTCTGTATGGAGTTTAGTTCGTAAACCAATAACAACCGAAATTGTGTGGATCTGGAATTCGATCTTTATTTTTGTGTATATTTTGCGATTGAACTGTTATGGTGTGTGAAAATACAATGGGCCTTAAGTCTGTGTGGTTTTAATCGTGTAGCACGTTTCCCCTTAAGCCTTACTTTGTGTTGAAATAGCACGTTTCCCCTTTTTGGGACAAACTCTTTATATTAAACTCACATTCAGGTTACAAACGGAGGATTCTCTAGCAGAAAGTATAACTCACTTGATACATAATAAAACAACAATACAATAAGAAGATAAAGTAACAGTTTAAATCATGGATAAAAATTGGAAACATTTTCGAAAAAGCCTAAGAAATTATCGATTTGAAATCGATTTTTAGTTCTTCTATTATTAAAGGCGAGCAAACAAAACTAATAGATCATGATGTTTTCAAGACTCTTGAGCATTTAATAACATTCTCCGTATAAGAAAAAAATGATGAAATTGCTCTCTCCAAATTGGAAGAAAATAAGACAAGTGATCTTTCCATAAAAGAGGAAGTTGGTGACAAAGATATCTCCCCAAGGGAAGAAAATGTTGAATTAATGGTTCTCTCCTTACCCAATAAGAGGATTTTTGAATAAAAAATTTACCACCATAGATATGTTTTAAGAGACCAAAGTGACTCTCAAAGAGGCGGACGAGTTGTTGTAGTTGTACACCTGGAAGATGTGATTGTTTTCCAAAAAGACCCATTTTCATTAATTTCAGCCGCAAATAGCTCAGGCCCACCCACTGATTTAGGCCCATAGCCAGTCCAAAACAAAGCTTATGAGACAGTGTGGTAAATCCTAGTGGAATAGGCTCAGCCATCCCCATATTTCTCCCCGGTCCAGTGGTGATAGAGCAACAACGACTGCTAGAAGGGAACAAATCTTCAGACAACCGGCCTGAGAACGGCTTGGAGCATGTTCGGCCATGGCGTGCATTCGTCAACGGCGGTGGAGACATGATGGTGGGGGGGGGGGGGGGTAGGGGACGAGGAGATTCTCGCAAATCTGTTGTGGATTGAAGGAAGAGAGGACCATCGCTCCTAAGTGTTAACATCAAAAGAAAAAAGAACAACAAAAAACGCCGGAGACAAGACTAGAATGAATGAGAAATCCAAGAGAGTCATGAACAGAGAGGGGAGGAGGCGATGCTAGTGAGCTCCAGCTCCACCGGCGTCAGAAAAAGTTGACAGATTTGGAACTTCGATAATAACTCTTGGGAGAGCGGCTAGGGAAAACTGTTTAAAGAAAATTTTCTATAAATGTCCTCATTTTCGTCAATTCCTTTTATGTGAGTATTTTCCTCCTCTTTTTTTCCCATTGTACTATTATTTAATTTTGTAACATAAGTGTTGACCTAGTTTATTTTTATAAATGATTTGCTATTGAAAATGCAGGTGAAAGTGTTACAACATGGTAAATTACAAAACATAAGAACTACTCTTAACTTGCTAACTAATATAAACAGGAAAATACTAATCTAGAAAAGGATACTAAAGAGCTAGTTGGACTCAGATTGACATTAATTCCGTGAGAGAAGCACAACGAGAAAATTGTGACCATATTCGAAGACTTCCAATGGTGAACGACGACTATTGAACTGCTAAGGCAGGGAGTTGAAACTCGTAGGAGATCGAAGACCATCTACCCGAGAAGGGTCAATCAAACCTAAATCAAGCTAAATCCCCACAATTCTCGCAAACTACGGGAACTCCCGATACCGCCACGCAATAGACCCAAAAATGTGCGAACCGAGAACCGAGAACCAAAAACCTAAAAGATATGCCAACCGAGACTTGAATCCGACTATTTTCATCAATGCACAACAAACGAGGAATTTGTCTGGTATAATGTGGCACTCATAAGGGAGAGAACCTAGTCTAGCCCGAGACAAGGGAATGCAGACAGAGAGGAGGCTGAAGATACAACATATCTTGAGAAGAAAAGAGGAGACATAAGGCTGTTCCCAAGACTTATAGCACCCACAACTTAAACCCGCTGCAACCAACATGCTAGAAAAGGAGGCTACCTTTGCATAATTGAACCAGCCCCATATAAAGAGAGTCCAACTCCAATGCTGAACTCTAAAAAGACCTGAAACCATTAACGAAGAGGCAGGGAAAAAAGAGAGAATGCCCACATCTAAAATGGAACCAGAGCCACTCGAGACAACAGTCACAACAACTAGGCTGCACCCGATGTAGAGAGGAGAAGGAAGAAACATCTAAACAGAACCGAGATACCGCAACAACAAGAGCAAAGCAAACCGGACCTAGAGCTAGAACCACAACCTACCACAACTAATTCCAGAGAACTTAGACTGAGATGAACATTTACCAGCCTCAGCGAGGGAGCAAGAGAGAGTGAAAAAAGTCTCTGGCGCACCACATCGGGGAGGCAGAGACAAGGAGATGTAAGATGAGGAGCGAGTCACCAAATTGAAAGCCGTCCTCGAGCTTATCAGATCCGGAGACCCACAACAAACAATATCAAAACCCTTGAAAACCCGAGCAGGAACTTACCAAAAGACGACACAGAGAAGAGCTGTCGATAACTGTGGACGAAATGTGATATGAAGCCTATCCCAAAACCCAAAAACCGTCCTCGAGAGTCTAGGCATGGGAGAGGCGAGGAGAAGACCTTACATCCAAGCACCAAGACCACCTATCCAAAGCCTCTGAGGAACCACGTGCCAGGCAAAAACCTGATCTAGGCCTCCACCTTTAATCCCCGAAACCATGTAGCCGAAGAAGGAAAACAAAAGACACATCGAGCCTTTTTCGGCGGCAGTGAGAAAAACCGACCGCCGGAAAGGGAGATCGATAAGCTTGTTGAGGCGGCGCTAGGGTTAAGAGAATTCTATCCCGATGCCTCTCAAAGGTTACAACAAACTTTAACTACAATATGCATTGTAGTGTACAACAAACTTCAACAATCCCTAGCTGTACGATTGTTAAGGATTTTTTCATATAATTCGATAAACAAGTAGGTTCATAAATGAATTAATTAGGTTTCATAGATTCTAAAAATTTGACATTATGATTTGTTCTTATAATTTGATAAACAACTAGGTTCGTGAACCTATAGGTTTATAATTATGTGTTTGATGTATGAATCTATATGCATGAGTCGGATTTTTACATATGATATATGTCACTCTTTGAGTTTAACGTATGTATATACCCATGTTTAAGATTTTTTTAGGCGCTAGTCGAATGGTGAGAGAGGATCTACCTCCAAATATCAAAATCAGATATTATACGGGGATTAATCAGAGATTTGTTGTAGGGCTTTTTTTAAACGGATATGTTTATATCCAAACATAACCATTTATGTAATAATTGCATTTCTCTAGTTGGAAGTTGTATACTATTAATCGCCAAGTAGAAATATCTAACAACCATTGAAAATGAATTTATTTACGAAAATTGTCATAGGTATTAAAGAATTCTTAGTTATAATTAATTTTATATAAAAGGATATTTTATTCCAAACTTTTTCACCAAATGTAGATTTTGAGATTTATCTTATCCGGATCGTGAATAACATATTCGGATGCGAAATAAGAAGACGAGGATTTTCTCATAATAATCCAAAATTTTCAATTTTAGAAATTAACCTTAAAAAAATTCATATTTAGTGAGGTTTTCACATATTTGTTTTCCAGTTAAATTATACTAATTATTTGTTAATATTATTTTCCCCATTTTTATTTGATCATATGTTTTATAAATAATGAAAAAATAACATTATCTTTATAATAAAGTTATATAGATATTCACATATGTTATGATTTGAAATTTTTTTTAATATTAAAATTTAATTTAATATTATATTTTTTAATTCATGGATAAAATGAACAAACATTTTGTGGAGTCGTAAAACGAAATGATATATTATTATAATTACTTAACATATATTTAACTAACAAAAAAATATTTAGAATCTTAATCTCATTAATTTGGGTATTATATATTCCTATAGTCACTCTTACATTTTTCAAACTAACTATTTCCATAAATTAATTTCGGATTTTTTGTTTAAAAACTTACCAATCTTTTCAAACTTCTGTTAATTTAGTAAAAAATAATTAGAATATTATAAAATTTTCAAATATAGAAACTAACTTGAATTCCTAAATCAATTAGTTACAAATTAATATTTAATTGGACTATTTTAAATCTCGATTTAGCCATATCTACTACTATATTATTTAAAGCAACTCTATAAACAGTTTAACCAGATTTCATGTGTTATATTACATAAAATGTCACTGTATTTTTATAAAATTAAGACTAAATTTAACAATCTATAGAAAGTTAAAATAGTCAAAATTTATGCAACCAAAATCCAAACAAAATCTTTTAAATAATTATTAGTTTCTAAAAAATAAAATTTATTTTCTCTCTCCTTATAAATATAAACGAAAATTTTAAATTAATTTAAAAAAATTTATTAAAAATCCAAACAGAATCTTTTAAATAATTAGAAGTTTCAAAAAATAAAACTTATTTTCTCTCTCCTAATAAATATAAACGAAAAATATAAAATTAAATTTTATATTTTGATTATATTCTTATTTTATAAGTAATATGGTATATTTTAATAATATTTTCTAAATTAGACTTATTTATCAAAAATTAATATTTATCATTCTATTCATGTACAATTATATATGTTGTTAAAGTAGAAAATATTTATATGGTAAACTTTAATTAACTATTTTGATCATAATTTAAATTCACTATTTCGATTTATAGTAACTGAATCTATTCAAAATAAATAAATTTATATCAATGGAATAAATTCAAATTAAATTATGGACGAAAATTAATTCACTAAATATAATTTTAAATTTTGGATTTTGTGTCAACCACAAAATTTAATTTCAAATTTTAGTTGTTAGTTCCTTTAATTGTGCTAAAATATATTTTAAATTATAAACGCAGATTTTTTGAAAATAAAATGTATATATCAATTGCGGATTTGGTGTTAGTATCTTTGTGGATTCGATTTTATTTTTTGAAAATAAAAAATATATTATTTTATACTAATTAAAATGTTGTCAAAAAAAATTCTAACAATCAATGTAATCTTTTTAAAATTTTGAAATTAAATTATGGACGAAAATTAATTCACTAAATTTAATTTCAAATTTTAGTCGTTAGTTCCTTTAATTGTGCTAAAATATATTTTAAATTATAAACATAGATTGTTTGAAAATAAAATGTATATATCAGTTGCGGATTTGATGTTAGTATCTTTGTGGATTCGATTTTATTTTTTGAAAATAAAAAATATATTATTTTATACTAATTAAAATGTTGTCAAACAAAATTCTAACAATCAATGTAATCTTTTTAAAATTTGAAATCATAACCAAATTCTCAAATTTAAACTTTTCATTTTGGAGCCAAAATTCTTTTCAAAATTTCGTCTCCATCCCTAAGTCTACACTTCTCTATAAATAGAAGTCAGACTTGAGATCTCTAGCCATCATCGGCACCAGCAGCCCACCAGCGAGAGCAATTTTTGTTTCCAAGCTATATGAATTTTCATGACTTTTTCAAATGTTTATGATCTGCTATAATTCTATGAGATCGATTGTTGCGAAGGTAAATCAAAGATCTAATTATGATAATCATTTGTTTTCTTTGTGCGATCTACGAAACAAGATGAAAACTTTACAGTCCCGCAATTTTAAAATTTTAAAATTTATCAAATAAACATTCTCCCTATCTAGTATGGTATTATTTTAAAAGTTTGGAAAATATTGATTTGTTACTAATGAAATGTTTCCTAAATATATTCTAACAATCAACGTAATATTCCAAAATTTTGCATGTAACTGGATAGATTAATTAAATTTCAATGAAGCGTAAGAATTTTGAAACACCAGGCGCTAAGTGTATATTTTATTGATGAGCATTAGAACCATCACATACTTTCACAGCATCCAGCCTGGGATGTAATCGTTTCTTGGTTGCACCTGAGCATGTGTTGTTGCAGTCAATTGCTTGCGGATACCTGATTATCACTCATGTCAAGGAAATTTTCACACATTAATCTCACTAAATCATTATATATATATATATATATATATATATATATATCAAAGAGCTAATGATATAACCTTGATACAGCGAACTTTCTTAAGAGAAGCATCTAGTTGACTTGTTCTAACGCTAAATTCAGAGGTCCTAATTCCTTCCCAAGAACATTTTTGTACACAAAAAGAAACATACAATAAACAAATATGGATCAATAACACATATAAGTGAGTGCATATATATATAGAAAGAAAGAGAGACCCACCTTTGTTGACGCTTAAAGTTATCATATCTACGCTTAAGCTTTAGATACTCTCCATAGTTGTGAAATTCCACGAAAAACAAACATTTAGATTAAAAAAATTCTTAAGTTTTGGGAACACCTCTAGTTTCTTTTGGCAGGTTTATTGTTGATTCAATGTATTAATAGCTACATTCCTGGAACTGGTCAAGTGACTTGAGCATGCTGAAACAAAACCACCAAATAAGTTAAGAATTAATCTAGAAGATTGTAGAATTGACTTGGGAGAGAAACCAAGAACTCATCATAAACAAGAAACAAGACTTGTTTGTGTGAACTCCTCGTGACACACAAAACAGAGCACATGGAAATCACTTTTATCTAATCGTGTAGTGTAATTTCAGGCAAAGATCATTTATTCAGTCAATGCTGATTTGAATTGTCATTGAATGCAAAATGAGTTTAGACTATATGCACGTTTTACATTTGTATAAAATCATTTTGACTTTAATCATTCTATGAATATAAATTTATAATTCATATGCTCTAAACGTTCATGTCAAATATTAAAACATTCGATGACGTAAGTAATATTATTCTTGTCATTCATTAAAACTAAATAACAACAATTTTTAGGATGAATGTCATTACATTCATTTTGATCAATCCATCCTTTCTATATCCCTTATCCAAATACACCTCATTCTTAGTGCAAAGTAACTTGTCAAACTCGACTCTGATAACAAAATTGTGAGAGTTAGAAATTAGATTTTTTCTTATTTTTGGCACATGTATCACATTAGTGAGAGTTAGCTCATTTCATGAAGTCAATTTCAATATCAAATTGTCGTGACTTTTGACCTTGGACCTGAATGAGTTTACCATAAATAGTTGTTTGTCGCTATTGCAGTACTGAAAGTACTAAATTAACAACCCTTTAATAAATATATCTAGTGACGCCATTGTCAAACGTGTTAACTTTAGAGACCACATCATACAAATCCACTTCAATCAAGTTGACAATAGACTTCCCATTTTCCTTGCATGAATCGTGTTTAGTGCTACGACATTTCTTTTCTTTGTGACATAATACCACACTTGTGACGTTTTCCTTTGAACTTATTAGCAATTCGCTTTTCGAAGTTGCTGCTTGATGCTTGGGGATAAGCTAATTTGGCTTTTTGTTCACCAGCTGAAGCATCATAGTCTTTTGCTTCTGCTTGAAATCCTTCCAATTTGGAAGAAGTTTTTTCGATGAAGCAAGCTACCTGGAATGTCTCACAGATTGACATCCCTTCAACTATTATCTCATGTGTTAGCAACCATAGCTCTTCAATGGCAACGTCGACAAAAACTTGATTGCTCAAGTTTTAACCCGATATATAAAACTAAAATGCACGGTGAAGTGTGCGGTAGTATATGCAAAATCGAATCCACAAAAAAAACAATTGTCACACTAAAAAATTTCGAGAACAAAGTAAACCTAGAATGATCGAATCAGTTTGGTTAATGATTTCAAACTTATAAATAAATATGCAAAGAGATAACGATTAAGATTATATGATAAAAATCATTGGGTCATAGGGTAATTTCAGAGATTAATGGTTAATGAAACAACTGAATTCGAAATTCAACAAATTAAGTACCATTCTCGAACATGAACAGAAGATTAGATTAATCCTCTCTCAAGGTATCGATCATTAAATGTGACTTCTCAATTAAAATTTCATTTGTAATCCCCTAGTCAAATCAGCATTATCAAACAAGTTCATTAGGTTCACAATACTTCCTAACATCAACTCTCATTGGTTAGAAGCGCATTGCTCAATTCACATTTGTTAAGACATTCTATATGTGTAGAAAAACTGATCATCTAAAACAGGATAGAGAATTTGTTAAGATCAACTCTCATTTGTTAAGATCAATCCAATCTTAGCATTAAGAATATGCGAATCAAAGAAGCTAAGGATAGAGAATTTCTAATAACAATAAAATCATCAAACCATTGAATCCCCTATTTAGAACCCTATAACCCAATTGGAGAACTACTCACACATAGCAAAAGAAACAACACAAAAGATGACAGAAGAAAACATGATTAAATTGTATAAATAAAGAGAAACATCAATTCTTCTCCCAAGGTTGCTTACAATGCAAAGAGATAAAAAGTGGCTCTCTAAAACAACATAGAATAAAACTTAAAAGTGTATAATGAAACTTAGGGTGTTATGACGTAAAGTAATATTTATAGTGTAAAATTGACTTGGGTCTAATCAGGCCCAATTCATGGTATAAAGGAAACGGCCTATTTAGAACACTTTTTTAGTCTCGCGGGTCTCTCAAACTGTTGGGTTTGTACGTGAAACGGTCGGTTTAGAACATAATCTTAGTTTGACTGGTCTCTCAAATTGGCGGATTTGTATGTGTTGCGGCCAGTTTATACATATTTTCTTGGTCTGGCAGGTCTCTCAAATTGGCGGGTTTGAACTGGTGTTTAAACTGGTGAGCACAAAGCCGAGCACAAGTTCAAGGGAAAACACAAAGCTTATCCCTATGTCTTGAACAACAACTTCAAGCAGAAAATGATAAAGAAGTTGAGAAAAATGCTGCACATATGGTAAGATGAGTTGCAATGCAGACAAATATCGCAACAACCATGACCCACAGAAGGATGATGGAGCATCCCATGCCAACTTTACAGAATCAAAACTATGTTATGGCCTCTGAAATCAAGATGGATGGAAGCAATCTAATGAAATAATACTACTGCCACAAGACATCTGTTTTGATAAGAAACTCTCGTAAGAGCCACAAGCATCTATTTATGGAAAATTTGTCCATTTACAAGGTCCAAAAATCACGACATGGTGATGTTGTAGGTGACTCTCAAGTCTCACCAATCTAATGCATGTGCCAGAAATAAAAGAATCTGATCATACTACTCAACAAACATCTATTAGATCGAGTCTGACAAATTAGTTTTCACTAAAAATGAGGTATATTTGGACAAGAGAGAAAAGAACTAACCAAAATGCTATTGAAAAAAATAAATTTCTTAAATAGCGTGTTTTTAACTAAAAACATCATATATTTTTAAAAGAATAATTTTATTTGATTAATTAAAAATAGTTCAGCCATTCATAAAAAATATTGCAAAATACTAATGGTGACAAAGTATCAAATACATTTAAAATTTACATAGAGATGTGTAAAATATCTACTTTTTTGAGGTAAAATATCTTATATTGTGAAACAAAAAAAAATCTCTAAAACATCATATATATTCGGAATAATGTTCCACATCGAAAGTTGGACAAGGATCCTGAGTAATATATAAATGATATGGGCCAATCCACTCATTGCCAATTGGTTTTGAGTTGGAAACCCATAATCTAACAAAAGACATGAAGATGAAGAGTAAGAAGGCAGAAAAGACATGTCGGTTTTGATCAACAATAAATAAAATAAAATAAACTTGAGAGATCAAGTGAAAGGGAGAGCCGCCAGTCCTGTGTCACTGTCACCACTGTTGTCAGGATGGTGTCAGCTCCACCAGCCCTATATCACTGTCACCACTGTTGTCAGTGTGGTGTGGGCTCCATGCCATCGTCGCCTTCATGTTGTCGTTCGCCTTGCCACACCACTTTTGTGTGTGTTACGTGAGGAGAAGTGAAGAATGAGGAGATTGATAAAGATGATGAGAAGAAGCCCATATCCAAGAGAAATTTCTCTGTTGGAGCATCAAAGGAGAAGAAGAAAATAGAAAAATGACATGTTGGAACAGATAGATTTCTGTTTCATCGAATAGTTACTCTGACAGATGCTACTGCATCACTAAACCCGATCTAGCATGTGCAGAATGCCTTGCTTGAAACCGAATCATGACACAAGTTTCTTCATGAACAAGAAGTTCGAAGAACGATCCAAACTTGTGCAAGCATGTGCGGAATGCCTTGGTTTACCAAAGATGACCCTATGGCAGGGTATAAACGCCACGAAGATGACCCTATGGCGAGGTATAAACGCCACAAAGATGAACCTATGGCCGGGTATAAACGTCACGAAGGTGACCCCACGACCGGGTTTAAACGTCGATGGTGACCCCACGGCCGGGTATAATTGTCATTGATGGCCCTATGGCCGGGTATAAATGCCACGAAGATGACCCGACGACCGGGTATAAACATCGATGATGATCCGACGGCCGGATAAAATGGCGATAATTTGAAGACTTGTCCAATCTCACACGTTTTACCACGTATGAGCTTGTCGGGGATATTAGGAGATCGAATAGATCGACCCAAAAAGATCTAGAAAATCTAGAAGATTGTGGATAAACATCAATATTTAGATTAGGATATTTAGCATTATCATTAAATATATTAGTTACATTTATATTTCCATTAAATTAGAAAATTAGGTTTAAATCTATGTCTATATAAAACATTGTACCATATCACATTATTTTTATGAGAGTCTAATATAATTCTTCCACAACATTTTTATTTTCTTACTCTCATCGAACTTACAAGTGGAATCAGAGCATCCAGGACAAACAAAAGGTGTTTCACAACAGGTTCTGCAAATCGTATAGACATCTAGAAAACAAAGCAAACACAAGGAGAAACATAGAGAGAGCCTTAGATTTTAAGGTTCTCGGGTGTTCTAGTTTCTGAGGGATATTTTGCGGGTGGGTTTTTGGTTTTTGTTTTCTTCTTAGTCTCGGGTTTGGGGTCCGGAAACTCGATTCTGTGGCACATCATTAGGGTAGTTTTGTTTCTTCATGAGATATTTATCACAAGAACACAAGATTGGTGAGAGAGACTTAAGAGAGGTTGTAAACGATAATCCTACAAGTTATCTTCTAGTGGATGTTTGTGATCTCGGCTCACACGAGACGTACTCTCTACTTTGAGAGGAACTCATTGTGTATCAGATCCCGATCCACAATCGATCTGACCCAAATTTGGTCCATCGATCCTTGCCCAAAAATACCGAGATCTATGGCTAGAAGAAGCATCATCTCAAGAAGGCGTATTAGGAATAATGTCTCACATCGGAAGTTGGACAGAGATCCTGAGTAATATATAAATGATATGGAACAATCTATTTATTGCTAATTGGTTTTGAATTGGAAACGCATAATCTAAAAATATATAATAAGACATAATTAGGAGTATTGTTTTAACTTTTTTGTTTTTTTTTCGAAATTTGTTATAACTTTTTAAAGCAGTAAATATTAGATTATCAAAGTAGTTCCAATCTTCTCCCGTGGATCGCAAATTTATATGACGAAAATGTAAGTAGCTTGATAAACTAGATGTTGATAAAAAAAATGTGTTACCGAAACCAATCTCATGTCCTACAAAATTTAAATCACAGTCCAAAACTCCAAAGGGATTTAAATCGTTTTGATTACGTCGACTAGAAAAAAATAACTTATTGTCATGTAAGCAATGGCAGACCCAGAGTTTAATTTTACATGGGATACTAAATCTAAAATAGTGAAATATTTTTGTTAACTTTAATACATATTATAAAAATTACATGAGTTAAAAAAGAAAAGAGCATGGGGCACCCTCAAGCCTCCAGAGATGTAAGTACACATACTTTTTGCCATGTAAGTACAAATACCGAAGAAGAAAGACCATTTGTTCTACGAGGAAAAAGCCAAATGCGTGTTTGAAACTGAAGAGACAATGAGAGAACTTCCAGGCTGGGTTTCAGTTGTCAAATAATATATCACCACGTCATCATTTTTGTCTTTTTCCATGTCATTACAGTCTTCTGTTATTCGCTCGTACCACACAGTCATCGCCACGTCATCCTTATTCCCTTTGACGCCGCCAACCAAAATATCAAAACCACAAAACCTTTACACGAAGCAAAGTAGTTTGCTCACTTTGTCTTATAAAGCATTTTTAATACCAAACACCAAAGCATTTTCGATTTCTTGAGACAAATATCAAACAATGTCTAAGGAAGCTGAGATGTCGATCGCTGTGTCAGCGTTGTTCCCTGGTTTCAGATTCTCTCCAACCGATGTTGAACTCACCTCGTATTACCTCCGTCGTAAAATCGATGGCGACGAAAACTCGGTCGCCGTGATTGCGGAGGTAGAAATTTATAAGTTCGAGCCGTGGGACTTGCCAGGTTTATACCATTTCCTTATCTTTAACGTTACTTTGGATCACTTATTTTTTTTAGTGTCTAAAACAGGAGAATCGAAGCTGAAATCGGAGAACGAATGGTTCTATTTCTGCGCCAGAGGAAGGAAGTATCCGAACGGGTTACAGAGCCGTCGAGCCACACAGCTTGGTTACTGGAAAGCTACTGGTAAAGAGAGAAGTGTAAAATCAGGGAACCAAGTTGTTGGAACCAAGAGAACACTTGTTTTTCATCTTGGTCGGGCTCCAAAAGGCGAAAGAACGGAGTGGATTATGCATGAATATTGTATCCATGGCGCTCCACAGGTTCTGTTTTTGATTTTTGAATTTTTGAGTTTGGATATTGTGAGAAATGTTGAAAATTTTGGATACATAGGACGCGTTAGTGGTGTGCCGGTTAAGGAGAAATGCGGATTTTCGAGTTAGTTCAAGTCAAAGACAAATGGAAGATGGTGTTGTGCAAGATGATGACTATGTTAGCCAAACTGGTGGTTCGGAGAAGGAGAAAAGGTCCTATCCAGTCTATGAATCTGAGCTTCAGATGTCAAATGGTGACAAAGCAGAGTCATCTAATGTTGTCGAGGTCAGATTGCTTTTGACATGTTTTAATGATGTTTAATCCGGATAAACCGATCTTATCCAACCTTAAATTGAACCGAAATATCGGATTCGTAAACCAAATCAAATCCAATATGGTTATAACGGTTTTTCTTTATCCGAAATACAGCACCGAATAAGAAATTAAACACAAAACCGAAACCGTACCAAACCGATTCATTCTTGATAAGCTTGTACCTCGGTTACTATTATCCTACTTTGGTTACTTCTAATATAAAACCAAAGAGTCAAAGACCCTAACAAAAACTTGAGTTTTTAATTTAATTTAATTTTTTATTTAATGGTAATGAAACAAAATCTTGAGCTGAACACCACTAGTTCTCTTTTTATGGTAGAGAGTTTGTAACTGACGTTGATCTCTTTCTTTGGAGTGTAGGATCAGGCTGATACGGATGATGATTGTTACGCCGAGATTCTGAATGATGATATAATAAAGCTTGACCAGGAGGCAGTGAAAGCTAGCCAAGCACTTGGACCAAATTATCCAACAACTCAACAAGAAGCAATATTCAGCGAAGCATCGAGTAAGAGGTCTAAATGTGGTATAAAGAAAGAATCAACGGAAACAATGAATTGTTACGCTTTGTTTAGGATCAAGAACGTTGCCGCCGACACCGCCTCCGGTTGGGGAATCCCGAACCCATTCCACATCAAGAAAGATGATAGCAAGAGACTGATGAAGAATGTTGTGGCCACTACTGTTTTCTTGACTATCTTAGTTTCTGTCTTTTGGACAGTCTTATCAGCTAGGAACTATAGTTAGTTACGTGTCATGACGAAAACTTAATACATTTATAAAGTAACTCCACGTGTTTTTTTTTTAAGATATGCATACTTTACGTTTGTTTATATTGTATATTTTCCAATTTTATCTTTCTGTACCTTATTTTTAAAGATTCTCCACTTTTATATATATATTTGTAAAGTTTTTTAATATTAAGAAGAAGAATCAAACTTCTATTTGATATCTAAGCAAGCTATGCTCGAGTTTCTATCCAACGATCAAACTCTTTTTTTTTTTTCTGATTTTTTTCTTTTTTTTAAACTAGCAGACTTTTTTTATTTTATTTATTTTTCTATTAAGCAAAGTGTGTCCGCAATTTATGTTCATCATAAATTTCTGAATCCAAACTAGCGAATTTTTTTTATTTTATTTATTTTTCTATTAAGTCAAGTGTTTCGGCAATTCATGTTCATCATAAACCTCTGAATCCAAACTAGCGAGGGTTTTTTTATTCTTCTGTTAAGCCAAGTGTTTCCGCAATTCATGTTCATCATGAACCTCTGAATCCAAGGTAGCGAGCTTCTTTTATTTTATTTCTTCTTTTGTTAAGCCAACTGCTTCCGCAATTTATGGTCATCATGAACCTCTGAATCCAAGCCATCGAGCTTCTATTTATTTAAGTCTATCATATACCTCTGAATCTATGCCCAGTGCTTCTTTTATTCAAGCATATCATATGTCTTTAAATCTAAACCTTAAAAAAAATTCCATCGACTTTTTCTTCGAGACAAGGTTCCTCGTATTTCCGTGTTACACATGTTACTTCCGACGATCATCCAATGGTCTTACAAAACCTCTACTGCAATCGCGCTTCACTTTGATGTTGAACAAAATTGGCCTAAGTTTTGCTCGTCCATCTTGAAGGGACATGTTAGGATATATATACTTTACATTTGTTTATATTGTATATTTTCCAATTCTATCTTCCTATACTTTATTTTCTAAGCTTCTCCGCTCCTATATATACTCTTGTAAAGTCTTTCATATTAAGAAAAGAATCAACTTCTATATTTTTTGGCGTCTGGCCTTGAGTGTATCAGTTCATTCTGATTTATAGGCCCTGAAAATATGGGTTTAAAACGGACCAGGACCAGGTTTGATAAATCTCTAGATTACTAGTTTTAAACTCCTATTAATTTCGAACAAAAATCCCCAAGGTAATTTATTACTCTTATAAAAGAGGGAACGACATAGCTTACGATCATTGGCTTTGATCATGCCGCTAGAAAAGTCATTAATCCGAATTCGAATTGACTTTATATATAGTAACCTCAACTATATATAAACTTTTTACTGAATTACCCAAATGGAACACGAACTGAATCCAAGTTTATGAAACCGAATCCAGCTAACCGAATTAACCAAAATTAGTTTTATTAAATACAAAAAATACATTTAAATATATTTAAAATCTAGGGAGAATTAGATATAAAAGAAATATAAACATTTTTTTACAGCATTGGTCAACTAGACTTTTGTAATATTCAAAAGGCAAAATATCTGAACCAACCGGATCGAGCCTACATGCAGTGGTGGCTATTCTCTTGCCATACACACAACTCGTCGTTGAGATTTCTAAGGAAATGATTAGACCCGCGTATTCTGTTTCTATGGAAGCTGGCTCACAATCATTTGATGTCTAAAGTCCAAATAAATTAATTTTTCCCATCTACAAATAATTCACTAGTGTTGATGAATTATCTTTGTAGATAATGGGTTATACAAGTTCTTGTTTTTAATGGATTTTAGTTGTATGCTTTCGTTTGTGGACTTGTAGACGTGGTCAGTCTTAACTCAGACAAGGGAACTTGCACATCTAAGGGTTTTCTGTTTCTTGCATTTGAAGTAAAAGAAAGAAGTATCACTCTCCCACTTGGTTAGTCAAACTCTCTTTGTTTAATAACTCTCTCACTCTTTTGTTTGGTTAAGAAGCTCTCTTATGGAAATTAGTAAATGGTAGCCTCGTTAAAACCAGAGAGTGGAAACCTATTTGGGACAAAACCACTTCCCGGGAAAAAGAATACACACTATTTACTATTGAGCTGAAAAGATTAAAAAAGGAAATTAAACTCTCGAAGCAAACCATATTTGCAGCCCGTCCGTCATTTTCCCTTCCTTTTGTAGAACTGCCAGCCGATTTCTTACCATCCTCTCAATCTCCCTTACCATACTGTTTATGTGTAGCGGCACACTTTTGTGTCTTCTTTGATTCCGTTCTCTCCATAGAGAATACGTTGCGGCTTAGAAAGTATACTTGATCACAAAATCTGCTGTCGTCTTGCTTCCTTTGGCGTGGAGTAGCGAAACCAGCTCGCTGAACTGTGTAGTGAAATCTTGGCGTAGAAGACCATGTGTTAGCTTATACCAGACATGTGAGGTGTAGGGGCATCCGAAAAATATGATCTCGTGTCTCAACGGGTTCTGAACAGAAAGAACACTTTGTCAATGTATTTGCTGACCATGTGATCATTCTATCTCCTGTTGATAAGCGGTTTTGGACAGCTAGCCACATAATGAAGGAGTGCTTCGGAGTAGCATTCGAAAACCATACCGTTTTGTGCCATGAATTTCTTTGGCATGTCTCCCTTACCTGGTTCCATGTTTCTTTTGTTGGGAACTGGTCTTTAAACTTGTCATTCTTGAATCTCCATAGGGATATATCTTCGTCTTGATATGCAGCGTTCCTAATCTTATTTATCTCATCTTCAATCTGCGTTAAAGCTTGGAGTCTTCTTCGTCACGGTCTGCTGCTTGCCATTACCTCTGCTAGGGAGTCATCAGGCTTTATCCCCATGTCAATGAACCCTCTTTCCCCCAGAATGTCTATTAATCTGCCAAGAGGGCACCACACGTCAAACCAAAAGGATGTATTCATTCCATTACGTACCTTTATCTTATGAAAATCTTTTGCGGTGCTTCGATATTTGAGGATTTTTCTCCACATCCAGGAACCTCCTGACTTTGTGACTTTTTCGGACCGGAAGGAGCCTTTCCGGATCAGATTCTTCTTCACCCAGTTGACCCATAGAGAGTCTCTTGTGGATACCAGCCTCCAAATCAGCTTGTAGCAGCTCACCTTATTGGCTTCAGCCAAAGATTTCAATCCAAGTCCCCCCTCTGGCTTTGGTCGACAAACATCACACAAAGACACCTTGGCTTTCTTTGAGTTCAAGGCTGGTCCAAAGCATAAGAAGGCAGAGCTAACTCTCTTTATCCCCCTTATACATGCTCTTGGTAGCCTAAAAGCTATCATCCAAAAAATTGTCACACTTGTTATTACTGATGAGAGGAGTTGTAATCTACCTGCGAAGGAGAGAAAGCGGCTTTTCCATGAACTGATACGTGTTTGGATTTGTTCTATTAGAGGTCTATAGTCCAAGCTTGACATTCTCTTTGTTAAAAGTGGTAGACCAAGATACCTCACCGGTAAACTACCAATCTCAAACGGGAACCCATTCAGCAAATCTCTTGTTTGAGGCGAGATTCCGGTTATAAACAGTGTTGTTTTCTCTAGGCTTATTCTTAACCCCGAGACTTGAGCAAACCTCTCAAAGACCTCAAGAATTCCGGTGATGGAGCGTATATTCTCGTCTGAAAAAACCATGATGTCATTTGCAAAACATAGATGGGTGACACTCAAAAAGTTCGAAAGTTTGTCTGGTTCTTTAGTCTGGTTATCATTCACAACTTATCAAGCCAGGTCAGATATTAATGCTATGTTTGGATGCCATTTCCGGAGAACTCTTCCTTTTTCCTCTTTGAAGTTTTGTTATGTTATTGTAAATAAACTATTTGGCATTACTAAAACATGAATCTTGGTCAATTGGTAGATTTCGTCATAAAATCTAGGATGTCTTTAATTAGAAAAGTCGTAAAGACTAATGAAAATCTTTTTATTTTTTAGAAAGTTGGCTTACATAACAACAAGGCTGTATACATCAATGTACAATCGATGTTAGAGAAGTCTTGCAAATGTCGTTGGGAGGCATTAATGTGACTTTATCTCTTTTCTTGAAGTTGCATTACCACCACATGATAAAGGCTTTTTGCATTTGCTTCATCATCCTTTGTATTACTTTCTGCAAAAGATGAGAAGCATGAGAACTGTTTCTTTTAATTTCTTTCAATAATTTCATGTTACTTGAAGCTAATGGTTTTACCGATGAAACTGATAGGCAAGCGTTGTTCGAGTTCAAGTCTAAAGTTTCTCAAGAAAAAAGAGTTGTCTTGTCCTCATGGAATAACTCATTCCCTCTCTGTAAATTGGGAAGGAGTTACATGCAGTAGCAAACACAAGAGACTTACTCGTCTAGACTTCGGAGGATTGCAATTAGGTGGAGTGATATCACCATCTATTGGTAATCTTTCATTTCTCATATCACTTAATCTCACAAATAATGCTTTTAGTGTTATCATTCCTCAGGAGATGGGAAACGTTTTTAGACTTCAACACTTGAATATGAGTTTTAATTTTCTCGAGGGAAGGATTCCGTTGAGTCTGTCTAACTGCTCTAGATTGTTGAACCTCGGTTTATATTCAAATCATCTTGGACGAAGTGTTCCTTCAGAACTAGGATCATTGACGGAGCTTGTTGGTTTATATCTTGGTAAAAAAAACTTGAGAGGAAAGCTCCCTTCATCTTTAGCAAACTTACATCACTCAAATTTCTTGGAGTTGCAAATAACAATATAGAAGGAGATATTCCAGATGATATAGCTAGATTGACTCAAATAGTGGATCTTGAATTATCAATGAACAATTTCTCAGGTGTTTTTCCTCCCGCTATCTACAATGTGTCCTTACTTGCGGATTTATCCATCTCTGCTAATAGTTTCTCAGGTAGCGTAAGGCCTGATTTTGGTAATCTCCTACCAAATATTAGATTGTTATATTTGGAAGGTAATTATTTCACAGGAGCCAATCCAAAAACACTTCCAAATATCTCAAATCTTCAAGTGGTTGCAATGGAATATAACAACTTGAAAGGAAGTATTCCTTCGAGTTGTGGAAAAGTAAGGAATTTGCAACTTCTGAAACCTTATCATAATTTTTTGGAAAATCATTCTTCTGGTGATCTTGAATTTCTTGAGTCTTTGACTAACTGCACCAAGTGTGATACCTGGTTTTTACTTCCACCACACGGCATAACTCGAATAACTTACCAAAATACTTCAATAAAACCAATTGAACATCTTCCATTAATATTAATGCCGAAAAAATAAATAATTTAATAAATACAATAACGATGAATTAAAATAAGCAATCTCTATCTATTAAAATTGGCGCCAACTTCAACTTTCCAAAACTATTCATCATGATTACCTGCAAGGAAAAGAGATGGGGTGACTAATCGGGGATTACTCAGTGAAGGTGAACCTTAGGGTTCACAAATTCTCCATACACAAACATAATTAGACCACCACGAAGTTTAAACCTAAGAAAAACATGCAATCACCTGTCCACGACACACACACATTAAAAATTACCAGGAGAACATGGTCCGGATCCCACGTGTCACACACGTAATCTCTCGTGCATACCAGATCTCTCAGGACTAAGCACTTCTTCCTGCACCTCTCACTCGTGTGTATCGGATCCCTAGTGGCTAAGCACATCTTCCTACACCTCTCATTCATGCGTATCAGATCCCTAGTGCCTAAACACTTCTTCCCGCACCTCTCACTCATGTGTATCGGATCCCTAGTGCCTAAGCACCTCTTCCCTCACCACTCACTCGTGTTATCAGATCCCTAGTGCCTAAACACGTATTCCTACACTTTTTCTCATTAGTTCGTCAGCCATTTCTGGCTTACCTGCAATCCCGCGTCCATAAGCCAACACACAACTACAAAGATCTTTCTTTGCACCCGCATTTCCATTTCAGAAACAATAATTTACCACAAAACATGTCTTTCATAGAATCACACATCACACATTAAAATTCTCATATTAATTTCCAACCCTACAATACAATTATTTCTTTATTAAAAATATATTTATAATTATTATAAATAGTAATACACTCATCAAACAAATACACTTGCTTATAATATGTGTAACTGGCATGTATACTTGACTTAACCTTAAATTAAGCAATTATCTAAATATATTAATAAAAAAACATGAATTCGCTTTGACCTTAGCAATTTGATTGACTTTTTGGTTTAGGACTAACAATGGAGAAAATCCAATTCCGCAACGGTTCTCAAACTAAACGGTTTAGATGAAGTTGTCAAAGATTAAATCCAACTTTACCCTACACAGCTACACCAAGTCGACATTGCCAGATAAAGTATTTGAATTTGCAGACAAAAATCAATTCTTCAACACGGTCATAGAATCGGTTTTCCTAATGTTGAGTGCTTGACACTGCTTTTGGAGGTGGGACTTAGGTGTTGTGGAGAATCACCGACAAACTGATTAGCAACGAGTGAGCCACGAAGGAGTTAAACTCAATCCGAGAGAGGTTCTTTAAAGGCAGAAGAACAATCAGACATTGAAGCATTATCTTTCATAATGTATTGTTTTAATTCTTTGTGTACACATATACATATGCTTGAAGAATCTTGTTAACGTCCTTGTTTAAACTAGCTTCTCCTTGCTGAGCACTCCATCCTTCTGCTCCAGTCACACAAATACCACCAAATTCCTCTTCGAACAGATCTATATTAGCATACAAACTTGTTTCCGTATTTTCTAGCACCGGGCCATTCCTATACAAAAATAAACAAGAAGTATTAGCATGGACTCAACCAAAAACATCTTCAATTATAACTCAAGAAGAATAAAAGTAACCAGAGATAACAGTAGAACTACGCATCACATATTCCAAAAGATACAACTGAAAATACAAAGATCATTCAAGTAAAAATACAGAGTAAGAACACTCATATGAAAGCAAACTAAAATCATTTCAAAGACAACAAAGCAAACTGAATCATACCATGTAAAACATGTAACAAGTAAACATGTTATGTTCAAAACCAAAGCAAAACCAATCATTGATGCAAAGCACAAAGCAAAATCGGGTCTTTAAAACAATCAGTCCACTGATCAATAATGCATCAGGAATCCAAAAACCCTTGATTTTGTGGTTCTACCTCAAGCTTCTAATTACTAATTACAACTCAAAAAGAAAACTATACAAATGACAAGATCCTTGATGAAGCAAATAAAAGATAAAACTGGGAACCAAAGAGATGAAGCACACGAGTAATTATCAAATAACTCACGAGTAAGTCAAGTCACTGCAAACAAACCAGAGAGCCAATAGCAAATGACTCATGCTACAGATTTAAGTCAGAATCTATACCTCTTCTTCTCGTGAACTTCACTTGGTACCTCTTGAAGTAAGAATTTGACTTGTGGGACTTCACAAACACCTAACAACCAAAAATATCCCAACTTTATTAAAATTTGGCGGAGTAAGAAGAAAAATCCACAATGAACATTCAAAATACAGCTTGAAATTGAGAAACCCTAAATGAGTCAGAGAATCTCTCAAACAAAACTCACATCGCTCCAAGTACTGAGCACGATTACATATGAATTTACCAGATCTTTGAAGATGGTGAGGCTATGATGACAAGGATCTCAAACTCAGCTCAGGAAGAAGAAGATGGCGTGAAAGATATGAGAATTAGGGTTAGTGGCAATTTGTTTGTAATTAACTGATAAAATTAAGGGCATTTTTTACTTTTACCGATATCAGACGCAACAGTGTGAGACGCGCCGCCAAATTTTTCTGCGGCTGAAATTTTTTCATCCAGCGATCTGCGTCTATCCGCAGCGTTTGGCCGCAGGAAGCTGCGGCTGGCAAACGAATAGACCCATATTAGAAAAGAAAACTGATGTGAAACGTCAAAGTAACCCATCGCCCTCAACGAATACGCGACAGGGAACCGATTCATGATTTGTGAGAGAATTTCAAGTAAGAGGCCAAGGGAAGAGAATGCTAGTTGAGTTTTTGATTTCACTGAGGGGTTTGTCCATTATGATATCTCATCATTATATTTCACATTATGCTTTTTTTGATATTTCATTACCTTTCAAAATTTGCTTATGAATGTTTTTTAATACTCGTTACGGGAATTAATCTCTTTAAAAAAATAATAATAATAGAAAATAATAATGTTCAAAAAGGAAAAGATGATGTGTTATATTTGTTAAAGTATACATTTACTATATTTGTTAACTTTTAATACTTGGTCAGCTGTTAGCTAATCATAATTAAATACTTAAATTGGTAGGCAGAAAATCATTTTTTATCAACGTAGGCAGAAAATCATATAATTCTTTATTTAATGGTGAGAGTCTGAGAGATATACCATAACCTTTAATAAGTGGACAATATACATATATTTTCTGAGATGTACATTAAAAAATGTCTGGCGACTTGGCTTTCGTTCTAGCCATACGTATATTGAGTGTTTCAAAACGAAAACAACCTCATCCTCTTAAACATCCTTACCCATTTTTTTACTTAAGTTTTAAAAAAATTTTAAAAGTCCAAATGATTAAACTCTGCAACTTCAGTAACACTATTTTTATTTTTTTAACAATTGATATTAAACTAAAGCAAGTCGGTCAAGTAATTTGAATGCATACATCATCCAAATTAGATAAATAATAAAGGTGAAACACTTTGCTTTTTTTTTTGGTGGCGGAATTAAAAACAAAAAATCAAAAAACAATGGCGATGCTTCTTCAAATCCCTCCTTCGTCTTCCTTGTTGAACACCACAAACCCTCAAATCCGATTCTTCTACTCTTCAATTCGAGCTTCCTCGAAGAAATTCAGATGCAGAGCCATCCGAGAAAAAGCCGAAGAGATTGACAACAACACTTCACCATCTCCGTCTCCTCCTTCTTCCCCTGAAGAAGTTACCAAAAAATATGGCCTCGAAGTTGGATTATGGAAGGTCTAATTCATAGTATTCAGTTTCTTGTTTTTATTTATATCCAAAGAATTTAAATTCGTGAAATTTTCTTGTGGGTAATTCGTAATTGTCAAAATTGATTGTTTCTGAGTTATATGTTTGGCCATTTTTGATAAATTTTGGTAGTTTTAGAAGATACTAAAATGTTGTTTTTTGGATGAATATGTGATTAGATATTGAGTTTCTTGTTTTCATTTAATTCAAAAGAATCAGAATTTGTGAAATTTTCTTATGGTAATTCGTAATCTGAATTAAATTTGTCAAAATTGATGTTTCTGAATTAAGTGTTTAGCCAGTTTTGATCAATTTTGGGTAGTTATAGAAGATACTAAAATGGTGTTTTTTGGATGAATATGTGATTAAATATATTGAGTTTATTGTTTTCATTTATATCAAACGTATCGAAATTTGAGAAAATTTTCTTGCAGTAATTCATAATCTGAACAATATATTGTCAAAATTGATTGTTTTTTAGTTAAGTGTTAATTTTGATCAATTTTGTGTTGTTGAAGCTATTGAAGCAATATGGATACTAAAAATGGTGTTTTTGGATGATTATGTGATTAGATATTGAGTTCTAAGGATGAAGAAGGAGAGAATAAGAAGAAGAACTCAAAAACAGATGAAGCTAAAGAGTTACTTGCAAAGTATGGTGGAGCTTATCTTGCTACATCCATTACTCTTTCACTCATTTCATTCACACTCTGTTATGTTCTTGTTACTTCTGGTGTTGATGTTCAAGCTCTTCTTTTAAAGGTTAGCTTCACGTCTTGATTGTATGAAGTTGTGTTTTCTTGATGTTCAATCTGAGTATAAGTTGTGTTTGATGTTTTGTTTTTAGATTGGGATTTCGACGAATGAGACGGGAGAGAAAGTTGGGGCGTTTGCTTTGGCTTACGCAGCGCATAAAGCTGCTTCACCGATTAGGTTTCCGCCTACGGTGGCTTTGACTCCTATTGTAGCTAATTGGATTGGGAAGAAAGTGGACAAGGAGGATGATAAGTAGCTTGTTTTGTAGGTATTGTAATGTAGATGCTCTATATGTTACTTGATCAATTACTATACATAGTCATACACATTGGAACATTCCTGAATTTTCACTTTTCTACCTTGTATGTACAAAGACTTGAGCATCTGAATATGATGATGTGCGGTAGAATATAAGTTGTGAGATAGCTTTAGAGTTGTCCATTTGAGGTTTGGTGGGTCGAAAATTACGACTTTAGCCTTCACCTACCTCTAGACACTCTGATAAGAGGCAACAGTAGTAATCAAAATGGTTGGGAAGGATCTCTGTGATCAAGTATATGACCTGGATTATTTAGGTCATGCAGTTTTAATTTGTGCTCTATTGGTGTCCACTTGTTTGAGCTTGTGTTTCCTTAAATTGGCTTGAAATGGTTTGATGAGAACATGTTTAGAGATAGAACAGTGAGGAAACTTTTCCTTCCAATTCTTCAACAACTTCATATACACTCGTGGGATAACTTCAGTTACTACTAGGACTGGGCAACTATTCTGAACCGAAATACCGGACTGAACCGGAATTTCAGCTCAGTATTGGTTTGTAGTTAAAAACCGATTGGAACTTTTGTTTTTGGTTCAGTAAGGTTGAACTGATTGGTTATAGTTTCAAACTTTTCTGAATTATTTTTTTTGTTTATTTCGTCTTAACCGGACTTCTGAATCAAAAATATCAAAGAAAATGTTATTTGGAGAGGTTGTAATGTTTAAAGAAATATTTTAGTAGTGTTGGCTTCTTAGCTAGTATCACCAAAATTTGTTGTCCTTCCATTGGATTGTTCATTTTGCTTGTATGAGTTTGACTCTTGATTAGGGGTTGATTGGTTCTTCCATAACTGCTGGCAAACGCTATATTTTTGGGCGGTTTGTGATCGCATATGTTTAATACTAATCATAGAAAGTTATAAACCAATCTTCACTGCTTCGTATTTTAAATCAAAAACTTATTTTTTCGAGCATTTGCAAAAAGTATTTTAAAAATTAATAAAACTAATTGCAAGAAAATGGAATTGTAATTTCAACTTTTTAGTATAAGAGTATAGTTTCTAGTCTTTTTATTATAAATTTCCTAAATTTTATGTATTTTATTTTAGTAGTTTTATGTTAAAATGTTATAGCAGCAAAAATAAATTCAATTATTCATAACCAGAGGTTTCGATGATAGCCGAAAGCGAAAGCGAGTTCTCTGGGATGGTTTTGAATGACAGATTTGGGTTCCAAACAAGATGAACGGAAATGAAAAACTCTACATGGAAGTTATAAAACTATTGGCTTCGATCTTGTGTCGAAGGTTGAATCAATCATGAGTTTTGACTTGGATTTTATAATCTTTAGATTGTGCTTAATCATGGAAAACTGTTTCGCTATCTCAGAGTAGAAGGTCCGAGAAGAGAAATTTGGTTTATGGAGAAGTTAAGATAGCCACCCCATCGAGATTTGAGATCCTCAAGTCTCTAGAGTTGAAAGATGGGAGGTCCGAAATGTTGGAGGAAGTGCAAACTCAGTCTGAAACGCTGGGTTTAAGGTCTGATAAGCCCTATGTCTCCCTAGCTCGAGGGTCGGAAAAAAGAAAGCTGCAGACACAGACAGGGGACTCGAGGCTGGAGTTTTTGAAAAAACAAAATCTGGATAAGACGAGGTCTGCTGGGTTGGAAACTTCTTTGGGGGCTTCGTTTGAAGAAGTAGAGAAAGTTGTCAGCTCTGGTCTGATTACAGAGAAGAAGAAGACAAAGTTGCAGGTGCCTAACGTGTCAAGCAAGGCTAAAATAAATGCAGATAATATTTCCTCTGCAGTGGGGGCTACTAGTCTGAGCTCAGGAATCCTGGAGGATACAAATAACGTAGAAGAAAAGCTAACAAGCCAGATAAATGATTCGCCAACTGTTTTGGAAACCTCAGCTGGAAAAATTGATTCAAGGTCTGAAAAAACAATCAACTTGGGATACTCTGCTTCAGACCATGAATTCAAGAGGCTACAAGGATTGAGTGTATTAAATGATCAACAAAAGGTGGAGGAAGTAAATAATCAGGTGAACACGGCAATGCTTGAAACTGTTGGAAATGGTGCGATTATGGCGAAACCGCTGGTAACGCCTGAAACCATGACGCATATGAGAGTTCCTTTATTCAGATCGGCAAAGACGCAGAAGCAGCCTCTAAACTCATCTCAACAAGCCGGGGAAAAAATCTCGAGTACCTAAGGACGCATGAATCAAAGGAAAAAGCAATAATGTCGTGTTTTTTGGAATATTTGCGAATTTAACAAGCCGAGAAAACAATTAGTCTTTAAAGAGTTGATAAACAAGAACTCGTTGGTTTTTGGTGCCTTATTGGAAACAAGAGTTGTGAAGGACAAGGCGGACTCGATTGTTAAGTCCACCTTTAAGGACTGGTCTATGGTATCGAATTATGAATTTAGTTCACTTGGGAGAATTTGGGTAGTGTGGAGCAAGTCAGTCTCTTTGACAGTGGTTTATAAGACAAATAAGTTGATATTGTGTCTTGTTAAGATCCAGGGCCACTCGGAGGATCTTTTATGCACGTTCATCTATGTAGCAAATTCATTGGAGGAAAGGCGTGAGCTCTGGGCTGACTTAAAGACTCATTGCGATAATTTTTGACCTAGAGGCTTACCTTGGCTATGCGATGGGGATTTCAATGAAATTCTGGACATCTCGGAGCACTCGACAACTAATATTACGCAAGAAAATTATCCAGGTATGTTGGAATTCTGAGATACGGTGCAGCATTGTGATCTAGTGGATATGACTTTTCACGGACCATCATTTACTTGGTGCAATAAACGAGAAGAGGGGTTGATATGTAAAAAGATGGATCGTGCTCTTGTGAACAATAGTTGGTTACAGCGGTCTTCGAACTCTTATTGTAGATTTGAAGGTCGGGGATGTTCAGATCAAGTATGTGATTTTATCTCGTTATATGGAACACTGCACAAGCCAAAAGTCCATTTCAAGATAGTAAATGCAGTAGTCAATATGGCAGATTTCAGAGAACTTGTGACAAATTATTGGTTTAGCACGGCTGCCTTATATCCCTCAACCTCTGCGCTTTTACGTCTTTCGAAGAAACTAAAGCTTCTAAAACCAATCATTCGGGGCTTTGGTAGACAGAAGACTCATCACTTGTCGAAAAGGAAAAAAGAAGCCTATGCATTGTTGTGTGAGAAGCAGACAACCACTCTAAGCAACCCGAATGGCCAAATCATGATGGAAGAGGGTGGCGGAGGTAGAAGAGAGGTTCCTAAGGCAAAAGGCGAAGCTACATTGGGTAAAGGTGGGGGATAAAAAAAACCGGGTTTTTTACAATGCGATCAAAGAAAAAAAAGCGAAAAACTCGATTTTTGAGATAAGGTCTCCTGAGAATGAAATTTTTTCGACAAGAGAGGAAGTCAAGGCTGAAGCAGTCCGGTATTTTTCTGATTTTTTAAAGGCTCCGCTATTAAATGATATCAAGGTTCAACTGACGGAGCTGACTCAGGTTCTAGGTTATCACTGCTCTGCGGGCATGGGATGTGAATTAGTTTCGGAGGTTTCAGCTTTGGAAATAAAGCAGGTTCTCTTCTCAATGCCGCTAAATAAATCGCAGGGCCGGATGGATACACGGTAGAGTTTTATAAAGAGATGTGGCCCGTCATTGGAAACGACTTCATTGTAGCGGTGAAATCTTTTTTCTCTTATGGGTTTTTGCCAAAGGGATTGAACTCCATGATTCTTGCCCTAATTCCCAAAAAGACAGAGACCCTAGGGATGAGAGATTTCCGACCAATATCCTGCTGCAACGTGATGTATAAGGTGATCTCAAAAATTATAGCAAATCGTCTTCAACGCACCCTCCCAGACTTTTTATCCTATAACCAGACAGCCTTCATTAAAGATAGATATCTAATGGAAAATCTTCTGCTTGTGTCTGAATTGGTCAAGGATTACCATAAGCCTGATGTCTCCTCCAGATGTGCCATGAAGATTGATATTAAAAACACTTTTGATTCGGTGAACTGGGGGTTCCTCGTCAAGTTGCTGCGAGCAATGCAGCTACCGAAAGTCTTTGTAAGGTGGATTGAGCTGTATGTTACTTCCCCATCATTCTCGATTCAGATAAATGGGGAGTTGGCCAGGTTTTTTAGGAGTGAGAGAGGGTTACACCAGAGATGTTCTCTCTCTCCTTATCTCTTTGGAATCTGCATGAATTTTCTCTCTTTAATGCTTGACAAGGTCGCTAGGAATAGTGAGTTTGGATATCATCCTAGTTGCAGGAGTTTGAATATTACGCACCTATGTTTCGTAGATGATATTATGGTGTTTACAGATGGGAAGGTTCGATCAATCAAGGGTATTCTGGAAGTTTTCAAGAGCTTTGTTCGGATCTCTAGACTCGATATAAGCTTGGAAAAAACAACATTGTTTATCACTAGTATCTCATCAGAAAATCGAGAATCGCTGAATGAGTTTCCTTTTGAAATTGGAAGGTTATCGGTAAAATATTTAGGGCTTCCTCTTGGAAAGAACAATGTTGTTTATCAACCGCTTATTGAGAAAATTTGAACTCGCATCAGCTCCTGGAAAAACCGATTCCTCTCCTTTGCAGGTAGGCTGAAACTTCTCTCCTTGGTAATAACAAGCTTAACGAATTTTTGGATTGCAGCATTTAGGCTTCCAAGGGCTTGCATAAGAGAGATTGAAAAAATCAGCTCCGCTTTCTTATGGTTTGGTCCGGCTCTAAACTCAAAGAAAGCTAAGGTGGCATGGGGTGATGTTTGTAGACCCAAGTCAGAGGGGGGTCTCAGCTTAAAATCTTTGGTTGAAGCTAACAAAGTGATTTGCTATAAACTGATTTGGCGGTTAGTTTCTTCGAAAGACTCTCTATGGGTGAAATGGATAAAGAAACATCTGATTCGAAAATGCTCATTTTGGTCGGAGAAAGTTACAAAGACAGGGGGGGATCATGGATGTGGCGAAAAATACTCAAGTATCGAAACTCGGCAAAAGCATACCACAAGGTTGAGGTACATAATGGTTCTCAAACTTCTTTTTGGTATGATGATTGGTGCTCGCTTGGGAGATTGATTGATATGTTAGGAGAAAGAGGTTTTATTGATATGGGAATCAAGGCTGGAGATACATCGGCGGAGGTGTTAGTAAGCCGCAGACTTAGGCGAAGAAGACCGCCAGTCCTAGCGTAGATAGAAGAGGAAATCAGTAAGGTCAGGGACGGGGGTTATCTAGATGAGGATACTGCTCTATGGAGACATAAGGATGACAGGTTTAAGGCGCATTTTTTGTCTAAAGAAACATGGAATCAATTAAGGGAGGTATGTAGCCGAAATTCATGGTATAAGACGGTGTGGTATTCGCATGCTACTCTGAAGTATTCTTTTATTATGTGGCTAGCTGCTCTAAATAAATTGGCAACGGGGGATATAATGCTTACTTGGTCACCCAACGTCTCAACAAAATTTGTCTTCTGCTCAGAACCCATAGAGACTCGGGATCATTTATTCTTCTCATGTCATTTTATATCACAAATTTGGTGCAAGCTCGCATATGGACTGCTTCGCCAAGACTTTACAACCCACTTCACCGAGCTGATGATGATGTTTCACGCCAAGAGTAACAAGACGACGGAAGCTTTTATTGCAAAGTATATGTTCTATGCGTTAACATACACTTTATGGAGAAAACGAAATCAACGAAGACATGGAAAAATCCCACTTCGCATAGAAAGTCTGATCCACGAGGTAGGGGTAACAGTTCGAAACAGGATCTCGACTATACAGACGCAAAGAAAAATGCTAGATGAGATACAAATCTGATTCGCCACAAGGATCTAAGGTCGCTTTGAATTTTCAGATTTTTCAGCTTAATCGTAAATAATGTGTACTCTTTTTCCCGAAGAATGGTTTTGTCCCAGCTAGGTTTTCCACTCTTCGGGTTTTAACGAGACCATCATTTACCGATTACCTCTAAAAACTCTATTCTATTTCTAATTTCAAAAAACAGTTGTATATTATGTAAAAACAGTTTTTCTTTGAATATAATTTTATATATTATTTAAAAAATAATTGTGCTTAATGATCCAAAAGAGAATGAGTGAGAAATTAAAGCATTATTTAATGATATCAAAATAACTTCACTTTAAAATTTTGTCTTCTCTGCCTTCACATCTTCATTTCAATAAACATTGTTTAGTATATTTTTTTGTGATGAAAAAATAAAAAATAAATAAAGTTACAGTAAAAGAAAGTCACACAAAAAATTAAATATAAAAGAAACTCAAACTCAAACCCAGATATATATAAAACAAGTGATTTTCTAACTACTACTAATTTCTTTATTTTATATTTTTTCATCACATAAAATTAAAATTTTAGCAATGTTGTTTCAAATGAAGATGGAAAGACGGAAACGACAAAAGTCAAAAGCATAGAATATGAAAATTGCAGCAAAAATAAACGCAATATTCAAAACAATATGAATAAGTCATTCAGAATAACTAAAGGTTTCAATGATTCCTAAAATAGATAGCGAGTTCTTGGGGATGATTTTGAACAGCGGATTGGTTTGCAAACGTGACGAGCTAGAATGAAACAAAAAAAAAACCCTAAATAGAGATTATAAAATTATCGGTTTCGATTTTTTAAAGAGGATCGAATCAATCATGAGCTTTGATTTGGGTTTCATAATCTTTAAATTAAATTAGATTTAATTACCAAACAAAAAAACGAGAAACGTGAAACGATAGCATTATTTTATGATATAAAAAGCTCTCACTTTTGACTTTTATCAATTCTGTCTTTCCATCTTCGTTTGAATAAACATTATTTAGTTTTTTTTTGTGAAAACATATAAATAAAGAAATTAATAGTATATGGGAGAATCACTTGTTTTATTTATTTGAGTTTGATTTTTTCTTTGGTGTGATTCTCTCATCTACAGTTAATTAATTTAATTTATATTTTTCCATCACACAGAAAAAGGATAACAAATTGAGCAATGTTTCTTGAAATGAAGATGGAAGGTGGAATTAACAATAGTTAAAAATGCAAAATATGAAAACTAGAGCAAAAATAAACTTAGTTATTCAGAAAAATATGATTAAGTCATTCAAAATAATGAAATTTTTGGCAATATCGAAAATAGAAAGCGAGTTTTCACGATTATTGGGAATGGCAGATTTGGTCTGCAACCGAGAAAAATTGAAATGAAAAACCCTAAAGAAAGTTATAAAACTACCGACTTCGATCTTGTAGTGAAGATCGAAACAATCATGATTTTTATGGGAAGAATATAAAAACAATAATAAACAAAAAGTCAAAAGTGAAATAAATAAAACAAGTGATCCTCCCATTATTTCAAATAAAACAAATAATAGACAAAACTCAAAAGTGAAAGTTTGTTTGATATCGTAAAACAATGTCATCGTTTTTGTTCATTCTCTCTTTAATTTATTAAGCCCAATTTAGTCCAAAAATTAAGAAGCCCAAATCTAAACCATGATTGATTCGACCCTCGGTACAACATCGAAGCCGAAAGCTTTATAACTTCCAATTATTAAGTTTTTTTTTTCATTTCAATTCATCTCGTTTTAATCAAATCTGCTATTCACAATCATCTCCAAGAATTCACTATATATCTCGTGTATAGCCGAAACTTCATGTTATTCTAAATGATTTATTCATGTTTTTTTTTCTGAAAAAACGGAGTTTAGTTTTGCTGCAGTTTTAATGCTCCCTCAGTTTTTTAAAACATAGATGTTTTAGAAAAAAATTGTTTCATAAAAACAGATGTTTTGCATTTTTTATGCAAAAGTTATGTAACATATCTTTTTTTACCATAACTTTTTTATGCAAATGTTATGTAACATAACTTTTTAAATGCAAAAGTTATGTAACATATATTGTTTGACCATATTAATTAGGGTTAAAATGAATAAATTAATTAATATTTAATTATAAAATAAGGATATTTTAGGGTTTTTTTAAAGTTTTTTTTGATATACGTGCATAAAACCTTAACTATTTACTTTTGAAAATAGAGATTTATCTTTTGGAAATAGAGATTGTAGTTTAAATTAGTAGTGTTTTTTTAGAAAATTCAAAAGGAAAAAAAAACCCGAAATATAACTATTTATCTAGAACCTCATTACTTCGGCTCATCAAAACATTCAATAATTGGGCCTTCACAAAATCCTTTGGTTCATCGATTTCTTCATCTTCCTTCTTCTTTACACTTTTTTCCATGGTTTACATATTCTTCCTAAAATCCTTATTACTCGAATTAAAACCCTAATCAATTCAGTGGATCCACCAATTTCCTTCCCCTTCGATTTTATTAGTGTTTGTCCCAAACTTGAACTCGTAAATTAGAATCGGCTTGGTATTGAAAATGATCTAAATTTCTGAATTTTAATCGAGTTTGCAGAAATTGGTTGTTCTGGGAAGTAGAGCATTGAAGAATGAAGAAGTACGGATTGCAAATTAGAGCTCCAACCCATAAAAAACAATCATCATCTCGACCTCCACTTTGTTCCGCTTCAATATTTGCTGATGATGATGACAACGATGTTGAGAAGGAGATTTCTAGACAAGCTTCAAAGACCAAAGCCTTTAAAGAAGTAAGTTTAATTTCTCACTTTGTTTCTTACATTGCCTCCTTCAATTTTGATCTTCTTGATAAGTGATGATTTTGGGATTTTGTGTGTGTGTTGATTCTGCTTATAATGGATCGAGGAGCAGCATAAGAAAACTTTGGAAGAAGATCCTTCTGCTTTTGTATATAATGAAGTTTTCGATGACATGAAACAAAAAGTTGTTCCTCGATCCATTACAAGCTTTATAATGAGATGCCACGAATGTAAGATCGTGAAGAGCGTAAGGTAATGATATCTCTTTATGCTAGGATCAATTGGACTAACCCTCGAGATTTCAAAATTGCCAGAATAACTTCCATCTAAAAATGATTTCATTTAACTTTAATTTTTAAAGCAAAAAAATGCAGAAATTACCATAAACCCAACCAAAATTAAATTAATTACAGATCCAACCACGTGACCCATCCGATTCAGACGATCCATCCGAATTTCTTCATCAAAATTGGGTCCTGGATCGAAAGTTGGAGGTTATGCGACAGTTTCAAATTTCTTTCTTCTTATCTTCTCCTTTTTCGATTACTTCTTCTCTTTTTTCGATTTTTTCTTCTCCTTCTTCTTTAATCTCTTCGATTTTGGTCTTTAAATCGCCGAAAATCGAAGATATTGTTTTTTGATTCTGGAAAAAACTTCAAAGATCTTTTTCGATTCGGGTTAAACTAAATTTAAATTCATCATCTTCTTCGATTTTGGGTAAGCGATTCTTCAATTTTGGGTTATGATTTCAGTTAAGCTAACACTTGCTACTTTGATTTTGGGTTACGGTTTCGTTATTCTTCAATTTAGGGTTTAATAGTGATTGACACAACTTATGTTCTTATGTTGGATAAAATAATGACAAGAACCAAAATTACTACTTTTCGAGATCCGGTAGATGGAGAAGATTTGATTAAGACCGACGAAGCAGGGAATCCTTCCTGTTCCAACCGAAAAATAAAAACCCTGCAACAAAAAAATCAAACAGTATGATCATTTGGAATATTTGATTAGGAATTGGTTAAAGCAGGTTAAACTAGATTAAAATCATTTTGATTTCAGGCTTCTCTGGAAGTAGACCCTTCGCATACAAACACCACCGAAATAGAGAATCGGCATTCACAACAAAAAAGAAAATCCCAACAACAAACAAATAAAACGGTAGGCCCTTCTCGTACAAATACTGGTGGTGTTGATGAATAAATTGTAAGTATTTTAAAATTCAACGAAGCCTACATCCGAACATACAAGTAACATGTTTAAGTAACTTAAAACTAAGTTAAACTACTGTTAAACTAACGATAAACTAATGCTAAAATACTTAGTTTATTGTGTTTTTGAATGTAAAACTAATGCAAAAACTAATGTTTTTGAATGTAGGTACATGTACAACCGTTGAAATTCCTTTTTGAGCCTAGCCAGTTCGACAAGTTTCCCAAGATTGGTACAAGATGTGATATCCATAAGCGTGTCACATATATTATGAAACTTGGCACATATGAACGCAACTGGTTCATGAAACATCCGCAGTTCCGGCACATCTTCCATATGCATCTCGAGAAGAACCGGAAGGTCATTGGTGCTTGGAGCTTGATTGTACGTATGGCAAATATGGACAAGGCAAACCAACTGTGGTTTGTTGTAAATGGAGTCCCAATAAGGTACTCTCTTAGGGAGCATGGACTAATCTCAGGGAGCATGGACTAATCTCAGGGTTGTACTGCCACCACTACCCGGAAGACTACAAGAATCTCGGTAGGAACCGATTTGTGCATAAACATTTCGGGAAGAATGGTAATCCTTGGGTGGATCACGTGTTTGAGAAGTTGGGCTCGATGAATGCGTCAATGGATAGGCTCAAGATGGCTATTTTGTGGTTTCTGGCGACAGTGATTAGGGGCAAGACGAAAGTCGTAGGACCAATAGATCCTTTCTTTCTAAGGGTTGTCGATGATTTAGACCTTTGTGAGAGGTTCCCATGGGGACGTCTCACATTTGATGATTGTGCAACCGAGATCCAGAAGATTTGTGAGCGGATGAATGGTACAATGAGCCCAAATACCACCATTCGTGGATTCATAGAGGTAAATTGTAATTTGTTAAACTAGTTAAGATAAATGCTTTTAGTAGTTAAACTGGATCAATTAAATTAAACTTTATGATATGTACATCTACTGGCATTTGAAGTCATTCCCAATCTGAAAAAGAATTTTAGAGAGAATATCAGATGCGAGGATATATGCCCTAGGATGTGTAAGGGAAAGTACAAGAAATTGAACACAAAGTGTGTCGGACTAGGAGACATTTATAAATCTCTCAGCAATTCAATGGTTAGTATAAGTACATGTTTAGTTTACATGTATTTTAACATTAGTTTACATGTAGTTTAACAATAGTTTAACATTAGTTTAACTGTAGTTTAACATTATTATACGTCACATGAAATTTCAAGCATCTTGGTGGCTGAAGGTGAGGAGCGGCGCTTGATGGCGCAAATCATGGATGAGGAGGGTGATGGAGGGTATGATATGATAGTTAATGGTTTGAACACCATTATAGCGAAAGGTGGGACTATATTGTGGACGGATCTCTTGGAAAAGGATATGGCTTCTAGAAACCATCCTACTATTGCTCCAACTCGTATTGCTATTGATGCTTATGCTCCTGCCGATCATGTCGCACCCTCATGGTTTCTTGAAACAATTACAAAAATGTCTGAGGCAATGAAGGAAGGATTCAAAACCCTGAATGATAAGGTTGATGGTTTAACAACACGGATTGAAAACATAGAGAAATCCAACC
Source organism: Cardamine chenopodiifolia (assembly GCA_963922655.1). Classification (NCBI taxonomy): domain Eukaryota; kingdom Viridiplantae; phylum Streptophyta; class Magnoliopsida; order Brassicales; family Brassicaceae; genus Cardamine; species Cardamine chenopodiifolia. Next base: position 5,540,652 of record OZ000486.1, on the reverse strand, counting down.
GTGGTGACCCCTTATGGATGGAGGAATAGTATCACAATGAGAGTTCTTGCATATGTAAGTTATTTTATTCAAATTAACTATATTTTGAAGTTTATCTGAATTATAACCAGATAAAATGGACTAATTCACTCACCTATTTCTAGATGAGGAGAAAGAGATGGGAAATGCTGCAGAAGAAGATCGAGTTTGCAGGGAAGAAGAAAAAGATCGCTTTTCCAACGGAGTCAACAAAAAAAATTAATTTTAATTTTTTTTTAATAATTAATTTTAATATTTAATTATTTTAATGCAAAGGTAAACTTGAAATTTCAATATCGTTCGATTAATGAAGGTTGTGTAGATTAGATAGAGGTTATGTAGATCAGTTGTTTTTCAATGAGGCTAGTTTGGGACTTCACCCTTTGTTCTGGGAAACATTATAAGCTGATAATGGAAACATTAAAAAGCTTAGATTTTGATAATAGAAACATTATAAAGCTTAGATTTTGATAATAGAAACATTATAAAGCTTAGATTTTAAAAATGGAGCTCCTCTCACTCACCTTAGAAACCGCACAAATCTTGATAAAAAAATACAGCTTGAAATACTCTATATACCAGAAAGACTCATGGTTACATAAAGTTATCAAAAGACGAAAGCTTTAGTTAATTTGATTTAGTTAAGTTGATGTTAGGTCTTTGAGCCTTCAAACACATTGCTTCAATCAGTTTCTTATGGTGTTATGTTCTCTATAACTACTGCAGTTTTTATTAAGCTTCACAATGAATTGTTCGGGTTGTTTATGTTTTGTTGACTTTGTTATAATTGCAGCCAAGATATATATCCAGCATTTGATGAAACAGGCAGAGCGTAGAGAGAAAGAACATGAAATAGTTTATGAGAGAAAGCTTGCGAAAGAGAGGGCCAAAGACGAGCATCTTTTCTCAGATAAAGAAAAGTTTGTAACTGGTTCATATAAAAGGAAGCTCGAGGAACAAAAGAAATGGCTGGTGGAAGAAAGATTGCGTGAAATTCGAGAGGAAAAAGATGATGTAAGTTATGTTTTCATGTATACGCTTTTCTTGTTCATTATATAATGTTTGTATTAGTATCTCTGGCCTACTGAACTATTACTTACTAGGATAGTTATGTCCTTCGTTTCTGTCTAAAGTAGCTCAGGGTTTCGGAACTGTGTGTAGGTAGTTTGCTTTATAATCTTTTCTTCTTAGAACCTTGTTGCATGTTGTGGCTGTTAGGACTTAAAGTCATTTTCTTGTCTTAAGTAGCTCAGGATTAATAGTAATTTTCTTGTCTCTGTGTATTATAAATGGTGAGGACTTACCGAGTAGATATAGCTTTGGTGGATTTTGAACTGATTTGTTTTTATAGCCTTTTAAACTCATGTCAGCTCTTTTCATTTGTTTCTCATCTTCTGTTAGGTCACAAAGAAGAAAGACTTGAGTGATTTCTACTTCAACATTGGAAAAAATGTGGCATTTGGAGCTTGAGATACTGAAGCTAAAGAAGCAGAGAGGCTCGCTCGAGGATCTTGAAATGTATGCTGCATTCTTTGATGCGTATATACGAATAATTTGTAACTATTCGGGATTTGTAGTGATATGAACAAGTAATTGCTTGTGCGATTTGTTCTTTCTGCATTATTTTCGTCATCTGCTACTCTCAGCTTTGTTCACTGCTTCCTAAGAGGGTTCTATAAGATTGCTTGGCCCAGTAGGAATAGTTAGAACTTTGCTTTTTTTCTTTTTTTGTAAAGAGATATGCTTGAGAAGAGGTTTCCAAGTATAGTAAAATGATGTTTGAGTTTTTAAATATAAGCAAATCATAGTCGCACAGTAAAAATACAAACATTTTGTGTATTAATCATAATTTTTTTAGCAAAAGTAAAACTGTCAAAGTCAAAGCCCCAACCAAAAAACATAGAATGACAAAGGATTTTTGCAAATTTATCCTTAATTTGCAAAAAAAATGCAAGTCAACTCTACGGAGTCGAAAATTTAAACACTGCAATATGATTTGCTCTGATGAAGAAGAAGAAAATAAAAAAGGTCAAACCCACGAAATGGAAATAAAACCTCACAAAGCCGCCGAAGAAGAAAAGAAAATGTAGTTTAAAGACGGTGCAATTTTGCTGTGTAAATTTAATTGAAAAAAATGAAAATATGCGAGGGTAAAAATAAATTAAATGAAAAGTAATAAAACAAATTAATTGACAAAAAAGTGGAATATAAAATAAAAATTAAAAGGAAATGTTCAATTTTGCCCAAAAAAAAAAAAGAAAAGGAAATGTTCAATAGGAAGAAGGGATATTAACAAAACTGCGAGAGATGAATATGTTGTGTTGACCAATCAACCATTTAAATCTAACGATAAAAATGTTTATATTTTCCCCTTTCAACATTTTTGTATCTCTTTACAAATCTTGTATTTAGAAAATTTCCAAAACCATATAACCAAACCCTCCAGCATCTAAGCTTCTCTACATAAATCTATATCTCATAGTTCCATAAGATCTTAAAGAGAAGAGAAACCAACACTTAGCCATCTAAACAATGAAGAAAGAAGAAGCAACGAGGAAGAATACAGAGGCAAAAGAAGAAGGCACAGCGAAAAAACACATTCAAGTTGTTTATTCAGACAAAAGAAAAAAAATAATAATCTATGTTTCCGCTTTAATTTCACTCATAATCTCTGTGTGTGCCTTGGGCTGTTACTTCGCTATCCAACCACGAGTTCCACGGTTTAGGCTCGACAATCTCTACGTTTCTCCCCTCTCAAACTCAAACTCAAGTGTGATGGTAAGTTTTTTCAGTTTAAATAACCAAAACATTCAATCCAAATCATTATATTAACCATAACAAAAAAATAATTTGTCTTTTACTTTAAATTGGAGAAACGTAGAGATTTTCGTTCCTAAACCGTGGAACTCGCGCTCTACGTTTCTCCCCTCTCAAACTCAAGTGTGTGGTACGTTTTTTACAGTTTAAACAACCAAAATATTCTATCCAAATCATTATTTTAATCATAATAAAAATAATAAGATGATTTAATTCGATTTGATACCATATTAAGAAATTTCACGTGAATAAAAGTAATAAACTTTTTTTATTGCTAAGAAAAGTTTGTTACTATGTTGTTTATATCATTGTTGAATATAATTCTAATGTTGTTTAACCACAATAGGTGCAACTATCATCGACCAATCCAAGCCCTAAGAGTAGTATTTACTACACCAATATGAATATACACGTGAGAGTCTTAGGAGATTTCGAGACGGAGAGTGTTTCCTTGGAAAACAAGCTTCAAGAGCCACATGGAGTTGCGACGTGGACAGCTGTTGTAGCAACCAATAGCGACAAGGTAAGGCCTAGTGGGACATTTCTGGTGAGAAACGGTCTGGCCGATGGTGATGTCATTGCAGATCTAATGATCCAAAGGAAGAGTGGGATCTTCTCATTGTCAAAGTATGGTTTTCAAGTAAGATGTCCGGTTTTGCTTAGATTGGAAGATTTGAGCTCTGCAATTGCAAAACCAATGTCTACTTGCTCTTGTCGCTTTACCTAGGTTCTTCTTGTCTTTGTTTTCTTGTTGTTTTCTTGTTTTAATACTTATCATTTATTTGTCAACATTTTAGACCTTTTTACTCCTACAAAAGGTTCAAAAACTATTTTTTGATAATACTAATTTGAGGAAACAAATTTTATAAACCGTTTTTTAATAATATTGGAATGATTTTGACACCATTATCCCTTAATTATTTTGCTTACTTGTTTGTTAGGTATTGAAAATATCTTTATCTTCTTCTTCCTCTTATCCTTAAAGCTCTTCTGCGAACCATTCTTTAGCAGCAGCAGTCGCATCCTCGCTTTTGTTTCCATGGTTAGTGGCTTTCGACGCTTCTTTTGTTCTCTCTTTGATTGATGAGTCTCTCTCTTTTGCTTCTTGCTGTTCCACACTTTTCTTTCTCCTACAACTTGATCCAGTATATCCATATTCAAGCGATGCTTGCTTCTCTTGTGAATCTGTTTTCTTCTCTTCCTCTGTCTCTTCTTTTTTTCACCTCCTCGAACTTCTCTTCTTCCTTTCTCTGTTCCTCAAACCTCTCTGCCTCTTTAGCTTCGATTTTTTTAGGTTTAAGCTAGTTTTTCCAAATTTATAATTAGCAGATTTTTGCAATAAACCTGAACTGATATAATGACCAAATCACCGGGTTTACCGGTTTGACCGCGGGTCTGGGTCTGGGTCAGGTCAGTAAACATAGTTTAGGACATTTATATTGACCTTGTAATTTAATAAGCGTTATCTTGAGAAGTTTTTTTTAAACAGAGGATGATCAATAAGACAAGTTCACCAAAAGTAATCGTTGCACTGAAATCTACCAAGTTGCACAATCTATTCTTCTATCTTTGCCCTCTTACGAGCCAAGAACCGTTCTTTAGCAGCGGCAATCGCATCTTCGCTTTTCTTGTGGTGGTTAGTGGCGGCTTTCAGGGCTTCTTTTGCTGCCTCTTTGATTGATGTGTCTCTCTTGTCTGAACCCATTTTCTTCTCAGGTGCTGCTTGCGGTTCTACGCTTTTCCGACGACTTGATCCAATATCTCCAGATTCAGGAGACACTTCCTTCTCTGGTGATTTCTTTTCTTCTCTTCCCTTGTCTCTTCTTTTCTCAGCTCCTCGAGCTTCTCTGCCTTTCTCTGTTCCTCAAGCTTCTCTGCCTTTCTCTGTTCCTCAATCATCTTTCCTTACTCACCACACCAAAACAAACAGTCGCATTTTTCGTAAGAGATATATACGAATATATCATCATTCAGCCGCAAGCAGCAAATCCAGATACCATAAGCCATATCATTCAAACCCCACAAAAATGCACCACAACAACTCAATTTACCAAGAAAACACTTGAAGCAGAAATCAGATTAGTGCTGTTACCTAACCTAAAGATGCTCTACTATGAATACCAATTCTCCAATAAAACTAAGTATCCCTATTGGCAATTACTTAAACCTAAAGATTCAACCTTGATACATTCTCAAAAATGAATCAATCATGCCACAAAGCTCCCATCTTTCAACATCATAGCAGAGCAAAAAATGAAATCCAGACAACACATCATGTTAATAAGATTAAGCACTCACTAGCACTAATCATTCAAGAGACTATTCAAAGTTTCATTATCTTCAAACCACCAATTCTCCATTAAGACTAAGCATCCTATTGACTCAAAAGTGACTCAATCATGCCACAAAGTTTCAATCTTTCGACATCATAGCAGAGCCAAAATTGAAATAAAAACAACACATCATGTTAATAAGAACTCGCTACAACCAAAACCGTTCCAGACTATTCAAAATTCCATTATCTTCAACCATACCACAATCTATTCTTACTGAAATTGCATAACCACAAGTAATTTTAACAAAAATACCAATAGTACTAATCATCTTCAAGAATCGAAAAACATAAACAACACAATGAACTAACAAATAACACCTAAAAATTGAATCTTTCTTCATCTTTCAACCAACCACAATAAAAACCCATAGTCGATTTTACATTAATCAAAAGATTTAGTCAAGTAGTAACAATATCCCTAAAGAACAAACTCAGAAGCTTTAACATCTCTTAACCGAACCACCCATCTTCCCAGAACCACTACTAACCGGATCACCAACCGCCACATCATTACAATAAACCGTAACACACCTCCTCCTCCTAAAAGCACCATACCGAAAAGTGACGTAAGAAACCATCCTCAAATCAAACTCAACACTTCCTTTATCATTTCTCTCTTTCCCAATCGAATCAACCAAACGAGAATCAACATAAGTCCCAAGTGTGTGCCATTAACAGTCTGTTATTTCTTCCCTTGATCGAACGGTTGTAAACGAGTCTCAGATCACCCACGATTGTAATACAAACCGCATACCATTGACGACAAGAAAAAAAAAACCCGCATACCACAGAATCATAGTAAAGTGACATCTTTGAATTAGGGTTACAAAACGGAACTTGAAATTCCCAGTTCCAAGAGACCTTATTGTTGGAGGACCATTTTCTAATATACTTTTTTACTGTTTAAACTCGTCGTCTAATATACCTCTGTCATGTTTTATATATATTTTGAATTGTTTTAAAATTAAAAATCAGTTAAATGTTTCAAAAACTAAATAGTATTAGAGATATTATAAAAAAATTATGAACTTAAATGAACAAATAAAATAGATCTTACCCCAATAACTAGAAAATCATACTCCAAAAAAAATTGAAGAAGTCCACAATTTTTTTTTTCTCTTCTTTCGTTTTCTTCTTCGCGAAACCGTTGCCGGTTGTCTTCTTCGCGAAACCGTTGCCGGTTGTCTTCCTCTGTAACCAGCTCTTCAATTGTTTAACTGGAAGCCACTGATTCTACCTTTTCAAGTTTAAATCAGATCGTCGATTCAAGTCATGTTTTCTTATAAATACAAATTTCTGAAACAATTGCTTTCACAATGGTGATTTATATCTATGAGCTTATATGTTTATGCAATTTGTGATTGTTCGAAGATTTTGAGTGTTTTATTTGGGTTTTAGGATTGTTTTTTTCTCCGGTGAAACTGATTGATCTTTGTTTATTGTAAACGTAGCAAGTTTAATAGTGTTTTGATTAGAAATGACGATGGTTCTTAATTTGGAGTTATAATTGAAAATTCTGAATCTAAGTTTAAGGTGTAGGGTTTATATTTAAATGGAATGTGGGGGGGGGGGGGGGGTTAAAGCTAAATTATTTCTTAAATGATTCATCAAGTTGTGTATATCTAATTTTTGTAGGAGCTTGAGTTTACACGCCTTTAGGTGGGATTGAGTCCTTTAGATGCAGATGTGAGGTTCTGAAGAAATATTCCAAATAGTCTTTGTAGATTGGGAGGTTTTCTGTTTTTATAAAACTTGAGTTTTGCTGGATTTGTCGTTTCCCAACGATTTTTGATGCAATTCTCATTATTAATCTTCTTCTCCATTAGATTTGTGGTTGATTGGCTAATTTTTGTTTTCTTAATATTACATGGACTTTTAAAGTCAAATCTCAAAGGACTGGAGACAAAAAGCCGTCAAGTGTCATCCTAGATTTATTGAATGGTTTCAATTCCAAATTTTATAAGGTGAAGCTACATCATGTCAAGTTTCATGTCTTTATCTTTTTTTTTTCTTTTTTGATTCTGTACGGTGCAAAATCTAGTATATACTACACATGTTTATGGTTTTGAAGGATGAATTTTAGCTCATTATGATTACTTGTGTCGCTAATGTTTTCAATGCATTTTCTTTCTCTCAGATGTTATATCAGATTTTTTGTTGAGTATTATTGTTTGTGTTACTGTGCTTGGGATTAACATTATTCATATGTAGTTAAATTCTATTTTTCTTAGTGAATATGACATCCGTTCTAATACTTTTCGTGTCTTCGAACGCTACCCGAAGAAGAAAAGAGCAAGGGAGTTTAAACCATCCAAGTACCAACAATCTTTTTTTATGGAAAAAATAACAAGGACCCCAAAAAGAAGCGGAAGAGTAATGAGTGACCAATATGTTTTATATTTTCTGTGATGTTGTTGCTTGTGGAACTCTGATTACATGCCGCTTTTAATTGTGTTATGTTTTGTGTTTTATGGAAACTCAAGTTATGTAATCTTAGGTACAACTATATTCATTCAGTACAACTGGTAATCTTAGGTACGAAGTACAACTGGTAATCTTAGGTACAAAAGTACAACTGATAATTTTAGGTACAGAAGTACAACTGGTAATCTTAGGTACAATTATGTTAATTTACCATTTATAAAAATTATTTATAAAACTAAAAATTATTTTCAAAAGTAATTAAAATTTTAGTTTATAATTATTTATAAATAAAATTTAATTTATTTTTATTTTGTATATAAAATTTTTTAATTTATTATTTAATTAATAATTTTTTAATTTACTATTTTATTAATACAAATTTAATAATAAAATAATATAACTCAATGATTGCAATCATTGCAAGTACAAAGTTGATATCTAGGATCCGACCAAAAGTACAAAAGTTATTGAAAATCAGTTAACATAGTTGTACCGCAATTATACAAAATTTTGCAGTTGTACTCCAAAATGTACATTGTTTTACTTTCACTGATTTTTCTTTAGTTAGTTGTACCCTATTAAAACTAAGTTTTTTCTAGTTGTACCACACATTTTGCAATTAAATGGTAGATTTACTATAGTTTCATATAAACAAATGTGAAAAATCACCATTTTCACCATTTTGATAATTTCTAGTGCCCCACATCTAAAGAAACCTTAAGACTATATGGTATTTGTTGGGAAATTATGATGAAGTGTGAACAATTAAAACAATATCAATTTTTATCCACGTTCTAAAGATGATAGTGATATAAAGTGAACACATCTAAACTCATCCTTGGTGTTTAAAGTACAAAAAGCGAATTGGACATATAAAAAATTCAACATAGTTGTACCATAGTTTTACTTAATTATACCTTGACATAAATGAACACTACTAACATCTATATTATGAACTATTACCACGCACAAACCAACTAAACATACCTCCCCCACGGTTACTCGATCCTCTCCCACAGTTACTCAATCCTTGTGCCTTTGAGTTAAAATTAGGACACTTTCAGTCGATTGTTGTCCACTATTACTCGATTTTTGTCCCCTACGACCGTGTTCTCTAACTGAGGGGTACCTAAGTTTTTATGTTCTCCCTTTTTTCTTCACATATTCTGGAGGTAAAGCATACATCTCCTGTATCTCGTCGGGAATAATCCATTGAGAATGATGGGGGTACTGAATATAATGTCATGGAGTATGCCAATGACCACATCTCAACCAAATAATATTTAGAGCACAGTTCATGTAATGGGACCTCTCCATTCATGTTTGCTCTATTTGTCGCTAGTGCATGGACACAAGGATACTTATCAATATCAGAGTGCTTGCAACCACACGTTTTTCTATCCAAATCCACCACATAAATAATCCCATCAAGTCCAAGAACTGTGTAAACACTATGAAAGTTGTTTAGCTGAATCACTTACTATGAAATTATTGGTGCAAAGTTACATTTACACCATCTGCCCATGCACCATTCACATTCTCACTTCCTTCTCTTTCTAGTTTTTCTCCTCCTCCTTAATTTAGAATATTCTCCAACTGATTGTATTCATAAAAAGTTGGGTTATCCACGTTAACTAAATTATCATAATGTGAAACAATTTCAATATTTTTCACCAATCCATGTTCATTTGTTCCTCTCCGTAACGAGTAAGCATATCATCATTAACTCATGCTGCACTAATTTGATCCTCTACTTCCTCACGTACCTCATTTTGCCCAAAATCTTCGACAGTCTCCACATGCAAAATACTCTCAAATTTATCATCAGGAAATGACAAAAATAAGCAAATAATTTTTTATCATCTGTAATAAAAGATGGTTTTTGCTTAGAATCCACAATGAGTCGATCCTCCCCACGTTGAGTTGATCCTCTCCCACGGTGAATCGATCCTCCTCTACGTTGAGTCGATCCTCCCCCACTTTGACTCGAACTTGGGACACTTTTAGTCGTACCTTGTTCTCCAACTAATGGGTACCTAAGTTTTGCTTCTTGTAATCTTTCATTAATTAGAATCTCAATATGAGGAACTATATATGCTATAAACCAACTCCTAACAAGTTACCTCCTCTATATATGTCTTTATCACGAAAGTGTAAATTCGATTTTCGCTTAGAATCCATTCAATATAACCATCTCCTTTATTTGAATAATATCCTCCATAATCAAAATGTATGATTATGCATTGCTTCTTATTCACTTTCCCCTGAAAAGAATAAAAATAAAAATTGAATATTAGTATTCTGGTACTCTCAGTAATACTAGTTGTACCCGTTGTACGAAATATACATAGTTGTACCAGGTATACGAATTATACACAGCGGTACTAGTTGTACGAATTATACACAGTTGTACCAGTTGTACAAAATATACACAGTTGTAACAGTTGTACAAAATATACACAGTTGTACCAGTTGTACTTGTTTCTGGGTGATTTCATGTTTACCTAAATGTTCATATACAACACTTTTGATTTTTTTTCTACCTAAATAACCTAAATTGTTTCATAACCACACAAAACAATAACTAATTGTTAATATACAATAATAGCAAAAGAAATCATCTTAACAAAGCTTCAAAGTTAAACCTTCAATGCATTAATGGTGGTGTTTCTCGGTTTGGAATAAAAAAGAAGAAGAAGAATAAATATAACTTTTACATATGGATGAATCTAATTGTTCCTAATTTATTCTCTCTCCTCCACCTTTCATCGATTTTCTATATTTTTTAATTAATTTTATTACAAATATTGATTTTTATTAAGGTAAAGGAGGGATAGTTTGGTCAAACTACTTATAAAGGGGTATAAAGATTAAAGGAGAGTATAAAGAAAAATAAAGAGGTGTATAAGGGTATATTGGCATTTGGTCCATTGTTGGAGGCGTTGAAATTGGTGACGGAGAGGGAGTTTGTATAAACAGCATTTTAGTTTAGAATTTTGCATTATCTAGTGTTGTCATAGTTTGTATAAAGGGCGAGAGGCTTAAATGCCACAAATCCACAAATCATGATCCCAAATGTCACTCTCTAGTGAAATGACTATTTTACCCTTAATGAAATCTGATTATCAATCAGATCAGGTTATATAACAGTAACTGTAAGTGAAACCAACAAAAATGCGGTAGCTCATATGGTTTTACAGTGGCGCGCATTCAAGGTTCGAGTCTCGCCTCGGATTCGAGTCGGCTATTTTGTGGTACAAGTGATATAACTGGTACAACTAGTACAACTGGAACACTAATACAACTGGTATAACTGGCGCACTAATAAATAGCATTTTGCATAATTTTTGAATTTTTTAGGTGAATGGAAGATTTGAAATTTAGACATGAACAAATGCTGAGGAAATCTCAATCATATGAGAAACCACCATGATTAGTTTGAATAGAATAAAAATTGAGAAATATGGATCGAAATGGAAGTGAATTTGGGGTTACGGTTAAGAAATTATATAGATTTGAAGTTTCAATACGCATGATGCATTTTTTTGCTGCCACAACCACCAGAGCTGACTGCCAGAGACAATACGGATCGAACATGCTCCAGGTGTGGATTCTAGCGGCCTATTGTCTTCCACATATGACCGCCAAAAGCTCCATGTGTTGATCATGGCGGCCCTGACTGCCGCAACCTGCACTTTCTAGGATCCGACCTGGTTTTTCTCGGGTCGATCCATGACGCATCTTCTTTGCTATTTATAGTGTCTTAGAACTAATTTTGAAGGGAATCCATCTTTTTAATAGATTTTTTTCCTCTTTTAGATTTAAGAACATTTTGAATTGAATCTTAATATTTTATGCAATCATTTTCATTTCTCTTTAGAATTATTTTTCATTTTTCTAATCTACCTTGATTATGCAAATATCAAGCTTGTTGCTTTGTGAGTAGTCATTTAGATGAGTTGAGGGTTGGTTGATTATGATGATTTGATGAGTTAGTGGTGATGTTTACGACTAGATCTTAGGTTATATTTCATTTAGTTTGGTAGTAATATTAGATTTAAGATTGTAATTTGAATCTAGATCAATATAATTTTATGCCCAGAAAGTGTTCTATAATGTTTGAAAAAACTTAAATGAGCTTTATATTTCTAGCATATATATATAGTTCATTAAGGTGTTTGGAGTTGGATTAGACTTGTAATTAATGCTCTTTGATTACTTGATCGGTAACCGAAATTATTGATAATTAGGTGATTAAAAAAAATTTAGTGCATGGAAGTGGATTATTTTTGATTAGTGATTTATAATCAATGATAGTGTTCTTCTTAGCATCATCAAAGATTTATCATCTCATCTAAATCATTGTCATCTACTTGAGTCGTCGCTTTCACTTATTTAATCATTGTTAAGCATACAATCCTAGTATGTAGTTCTAGTTTTTTTGGATTCGATCGTAGTGGTATGCACAATAGGTATTAACTGATAAACCGATTATCACAATTCAATTACTATTTAATTACAAAAAATCATAATTTACAGGAAAATTTGACGTCAAGTACTCTTCCAATTTCTCAAGCCACAACATGAACTTAAGATTTTTTTTTTTTGAATAACCCGGAGGTTCAGAGCCCGTGGGTCCCCAGTTCTCCTGGGGCAGGGCCTAGACCAATGTTAAATTAACTCTCTTTCGGAAAGCAGACCTCTCTCAACAGGAATCGAACTCGTGACCTCTTTGGCCTTGACCCAGAAGAAGTTACCACTACCCCAACTCTACGTTGGTCACTTACTTAAATTAACTTAAAGATATTTTGTTTACACTTTCTTAAGTTTTGCAGCCACATTTTTAATTTCATACTGAATTTTTTCCTTTTTTTCATGTGCACAATTTCTTTTAATTTCACCAATTCAATTCAATTTTTTTTATCCTTTGTTAAATTGTTAAACAAAATATTTTACTTGCATATATGAAGAGATTTACCTATCCTTGACACAAAAATTAGAACATAGGATATTAAATTATTTGCAAACGATGACTAAATTAGTCCAAAATAAAAAACTGAAGTAAATCATCATTGCATCAACAATTGGTGGTCGAAAGTGCTCTATGGACGTGATACTGTTTTGGATACACATAAACTGTAGCATATAATTTTAAATAAAAAATATACACATAAACTGGGGCATATAATTTCAAAAACCATATTACCATATAAACTATGCTTTCAATAAGAAAATAAACAGACCTACGAATAATTTGAGACGACATGCTGAGTGCAAGATTATATGCATAAATCTCGCTTAATTCAACAAATTCATCCTAATTAACTTGAAATGATGGATCATACCATTTTTACCTATTCCACCAATTTTCCATAAAGTTCATAACATTAAAAATTACCAGTTACATCCTAAAATCTAATTAAAAACACGTTGAATATTTTTTAAATCGTTTGGGTTGAAAAATGTAAGAAATTTTTTTTTTTTTTTTCAAAGTAACATGTCTGATATGGTCAGTGACCTTAATCTCTCTAGTAGAAGGTGTATCGAACTGAAGTTTTGGAGATATTTGAGTTAAAATAAAAAATCACGAGTTATTGAAATATGAATTTTAAAATACAGTGTTATTAGATTAATGATTTTAAAATGTACAATCAAATTTACAGTTATTGAAAAATATTTTAAGAATTGTATTTGAAAGTCTAATATAAGATTTGAGGAATTTTTAGTTAATAATACAAACATCAAAATCCATGGCTTATCTGAGATTTCAGAGAATTTTAATAACAAATTTTCTACTTCACCAAAATTCAACCAAATCATCTTAAAACTCATTAAAACTCAAATCTCTCCAATTTTTTCATCCTGTACACCCTCTTAGGGTTTTTAATTTTCTTGAATTTCTAAATTTTCAACTCTTCTATTTCATTTTAAAGTTAATGCTTTATGTGAGATTTCAAAATTTAATAACAAAATTCCTAATTTACCAAAATTCAACTAAACCATCTCAAAACTCATTAAAACTCAAATCTCTCTAAAATTTTCGTCCAATATAACCCCTTAGGTTTTTTACTTTTCTTGAATTTCTAAATTTCCAACTCATCTATAATCCGTAAACAATTTTTAGTTTGGCTAAACCCATTTGCCAAAAAAAGCTTTTATGCAGAATAGTTTTAACTTTTAATAGAATACAATTATAAAAGAAAAAATCTCATAAAAACTCTTCAAAATGGCAAGCACTTTCATTTAAAATTAATGGCATTTGTATTTTTCCATTATAAGTATCAAAAAAATTTTAGATTCAAAACATTGAATAAAATGTTAAAATAATTTTTTTTTTGAAAAGTTTATGTAGCATTTAATCCAGAAAAATATGTCAAGTGGCAAATGATTAAGTAGGAAAATGGCACGTGACATCTGATTCAATTATTTGAATAATATTGATTCAGTCAAAATTGATTTCAGCACATATATAAAAGTTTATGTAGATTTTTTTAAAAATTTACTAAATTGAAATAAAAAGGTACTAAATCTTAATTTGTGTACTGTAAAAATAATTTTTAGTTGAAATTAGCTATTTTCCATCAATATATCAGTTAAAAAAATTCAAAATTTTGGATTTTGCATTGCAAATTATAATTTACCAAATTAATTAATATATGCTGCAGAATCTTATCCTTTTTATATTATCCTCTTTTTGTATATAGCTGTCTCAACTCAAGTAGATTTATTAGACAAAGAACCAATGAACGTGAAGAATTGACCTTTGTGACTTCTTCAATCAGTCTCTTGTCGCTTAACATTACACTCGTCTTTTCTGGTTCGTCTTTCCTCTTCTAGGCAAATGATTAAGTAGAAAAATGGCACGTGACATCTGATTCAGTTATTTGAATAATATTGATTCAGTCAAAATTGTTTTCAACACATAAATAAAAGTTTATATAGATTTTTTTAAAAATTTGCTAAATTGAAATAAAAAGATACTAAATCTTAATTTGTATACTGTAAAAATAATTTTTACGTTGAAATTAGCTATTTTCCATCGATATATCAGTAAAAAAAGTCAAAATTTTGGATTTTGCATTGCAAATTATAATTTACCAAATTAATTAATATATGCTGCAGAATCTTATCCTTTTTATATTATCCTCTTTTTGTATATAGCTGTCTCAACTCAAGTAGATTTATTAGACAAAGAACCAATGAACGTGAAGAATTGACCTTTGTGACTTCTTCAATCAGTCTCTTGTCGCTTAACATTACATTCGTCTTTTCTGGTTTATACTCTCTTCCCGCTCATTGCATATTGCAGGCTGTTTCATCTTTCTTGATAATAAAAGCAAAGGTAACGAACGATTCGGTGACTTGTAGATAGCGACATAAAATATATATTGTTTTGCAAGAAAAAAACATAAATAATATGTTTAGTAATTAAAACAATGTTTAAAATATGTCTGGCCTTGACTTTGTGTGTTCTGATGTCATATTTTATCGAACTAAGAGAATCTTGTTGGGTTAATTGACTAAAATGAATCATGGATCCATCACTTAGATACATTTTTTCAGTAGTAACACATGGAATAATCTATTCTTATTATTTAAGAATTATGTCTAGAATATATTATATGGGAGAGATGACATCAAAAAGAAAAAGAGACATAGTTTACGAGAAAAAAGAATCAGAACAATATTTTATATTTATTTTAATTTTTATTACATATTTTGAAAGCTCATAAATAAATAAGTACCATTATGTATTCCAAGTGGGTTTCTTTAAAAAAAAAAATTGTTTTTTTTTCTTTCCTCTAAAAAGAGACTGAAAGGGTGCAAAATTTTTTGAATGGATTAATCATGAATTGCATAGTTTCACATCAATCCCAACCAAATTCTTCTATGTTGCTTTCTTACTTCAACGTTCATTTAAGAAATAGAGAGAGTTTGCGATTTATATTGTCAGAAAATGGATCACAAATAAATTGTTTTCTCTTATTTATTTTATAGATTGCAATCCTTTCTCTTTTCATTTATTTTAGACTTGATTCACAGACAAACTAACCCAAAAATCACTTTCGATGCTTCTCTCTACAAGCGATTGAAATTGTGGGGTTTTGGTTGGCTAAATCTGTGTTCTCTCTCACAAATTTCCTTGCAAATGTTTGTCGAGTTATCTTTTTCTCTTTTAGAGCGTTTTTCCAGTGTCCAAGGTGTTGCCGGTGTCATATCTACGATAGTGTTTGCTCTTCATTTTTAACCAATTAATCGTAATTGGTATAAGATTGAAGTGGCGCTATAGGAGATTTTCATCACCCTCTATTGTATGGTGTGGAGATGTAATTTGGGTTTTTGATCCTGGCATCATCGACTTTGGAGAAACTAACAAGAACCAATCGTTTGAAGGAATATTGTTCTTATCGAATCAAGTCGATAGAAACATAAAGTCAAAAAATTTCAAAATGACTTTGATACGGAATATTTGATATCATAATGTTGATATTTCAAAACTATTATCGGAAGCATCGGGTTTTGTTATGTGGTGTGCAATATGGAGACTTAACCAAGAAATGTTACTCCCGCACACAAATCGCATCTAAGGAAGGTCGAAGATGAAGAATGAAAATAACAGATTCAATGATCCGTTAGCAAGTAAGGATTATCTACAGAAAACATCGTCAAATTCTCTTCTTTTAATGTATTTTTCTCACTATATGGCGCATATATCTGCTTATGTAATATTTGTTATCCGCAAGTACCGCATACTGACTAATATCGTTTGTAATTCGTGATATTGGCTATGATTATTAATAAAGTGTTTTGAAGACAAAAAATAAATAAGTAGCATCTAGTTGTAAAAATATATTTTAGTTTTGTGAAAAACTAGTCAGAAGTAGGATGCAGGAGGGACTTTGTCTCTCTTATCTCTCTCAAATTCTTCAGAGAGGAAAATAATATGTGTTCTTCTATTAAATTAGATATTAACACTGATATTTTGGTTTTGTTGTTTATATGCTCTGACTGAATCGATTTATGTTTCCAATTTATATCAGATTTTTTTTCTGATTTTGTATGGGATCTTTGTATTCCGGCTTAGATTGAAGTTTTCGTCTAGGATCGGATTTTGGTTTATTTTCTAGCGGAAACGATGAAGATGGAGATGATTCGATCCAGAGTAATTAGTAGAAGTTGCAATAGAGAGTGGATTCGGCAAGCTCGGCGGTGATGCCAAAGATATTGCCACGTGGTCTATGATTAAATCTTTTGTCAACACATGTCTGTAGATGTGTTAGATGTTATCTTGTATTCAGTTTGTAATTGGGCTTGTACCACTTATTTTCTATTAAATAGAAAATTTTATGATTAAAAATTTTACATTTCCAAGGTACATAAATTTAATATTTAATAAAAGAATTGTGATGTTAAAAAATATGTTAGAATATTATAAAGTTTGTAAAGTTTTAGTTCGATTAGTTTGTCTTGCTAATGCGATTAACTAACTAATGGACACACGAAAATTTAATGAGTTGTCTCAAACTACAGAGTACGTCTCGTGTGAGCCGATCTCACAAACATCCACTAGAAGATAACTTGTAGGATTATTGTTTTACAAGTCTCTCTCTCACCAATTTTGTGTTTTTGTGATAAATACCTCATGGATAAACAAAACTACCCTGATGATATACCACAGAATCGAGATTCTGGTGCCCAAACCCAAGACTAAGAAGAAAAACAAGAAACAGAAACCCACCCGCAAAACATCCCTTAAAAACTAGAACACCCGAGAACCTTAAAGTCTAGACTCTCTCTATGTTTCTCTTTGTGTTTGCTTTGTTTTCTGGATGATAAATTATGAAGCATTGCCTCTCTAGGGTATTGAGACTACATATTCCAAATTGAAAGAGTATTTGACTTTTCCTTTTCCCTTTTGGAAATTATTTTTCTTGTTCCTAAAGAATATAGGAAATCATAAAACATCTTGTAGGCTTTATCTTCTAGATTCTTCTTATGACCCATCTGATGCGACAACTTGGTTCATGACCCGAACTAGTTCCCTGACTAGATGACAAATATCCACAAATCTCCACCTTTGTCGTCTGGTCTAACTTCACTTGTTCTGACGAACCTTGAAATCTTGTCGCCATCTTTAATGGATGCTTCCAACAGCTCTATGCAACTACCGCCCGAGTCCTCGAAGCTCTCATGAGTAATGCGGTTATTACTCAAGGAACAAATAACCAAAAATTTGAGTCGTTTCTATGTGGTGACAATTTCTGCTTTTCCCTGCTCCTGAGCTTAAACCCCGAACCTTTAACCTGTTCTTTTTTCTCTTTTTAGATGAAGAAGAACGCAAGGAGTTCGATGCCTTGCCTAAATGTGCGAAGTAAGTCCCTTAGCACATTCGATTCTTTCTAATTTTAGACTTTACCGTCTTCAATCTTGAATCTTCTTTTGTCGATTTCTTACTGAGACTCGTACTGCTACTAACCTGAGTATCTTTCTTTTCCCTTTGAGATATTCAACTAACAGAGCAATCTCAGAGTACGCTCTCGCCAAATCAGGCGATGACCTTCACTTTTACGAAGAAACTTCACTGTGATAGCTTAAGAACTCCATTCTTTCTATCCTTGATGATATCCATGCATAGAATCCTTGTAGCTGGACCAAAGTCTTTTATCTCAAACTAAATGTTTAGACTTTTTTTTAAGATCTGTATTTTTTTAAGTCCTTAGTCGCTACTAGCATATCATCAACATAGAGTAATAGGAATAGCTGGTCATCAATGGTTGATCCTTTGTGATAAACACACAAATCATTGATGCTTCTGTGAACCCTTGTGACTTTATGAATTCATTGAACTCGTGGTTCCACTGTCTAGGAGACTGCTTTAACCCGTAGAGAGACTTTTTTAGAAGATAAACTATGTCTTCTTTATCTTTCTCTATGAAATCTTCTGTTTGATTCATGTAGATGACTTCATCTAGTGTGCCGTGTTGAAAAGCAGTCTTGACGTCTAGTTGCTCCAATTCTAGATCAAATTCACCACAACTGATAACATGATTCGTATAGAAACATGTTTAACAACTGGTGAGAATATCTTATTATAGTCAACTCCTTCAACTTGTGTAAATCTTTTAGCTACTAGCTTAGCTTTGTATTTAGGTTCTTCCACTCATGGAATGCCTTCTTTTAGCTTAAAGATCCATTTACACCCGACTATCTTCTGTTTCTTCAGCTTAGAAACAACTTTCCACGTTTTATTTTTATCCAAAGACTTCATATCTTCTATCATAGCTTTCTCCCACTTCTCCCATTCCTTACTCCTTTTAGCTTATCCCAAATTTTGTGGTTCATCTAGTTCCAGATATTCTGCACAAGCAAGTGCATAAGCCACAAAATGTGAGGAATCTCCGTATCTCTGTGGAGGTTGTATGTTTCCTCGTCTCACTCTATTTCTTGCGAGTAGATAACCATCGAGCAAATCATACGCTTCAGCTTCAGCTTCTTCCAAAATCTCATCAGGATTAGATTCCCCTTCTGTTACACTAGTTGTTTTAGTTTCTATACCTGAAGATGCTCCACCTTGACCGGTGCTTTCTTCATCTTCATCCTCTTCTAAAACAGCTCCACTTTGATCCGAGGAGTTTTGAACCGTAACAGTATTATCTGGCCCTTGGATTAGTTCAGTACTGAAACTAACATTCTTGCTTTTGGCTTTATGTTGCTTTTCAGTTTTCTTTTCCTTGTACAGAATCTCTTCGTCGAAGACCACATTCCTGCTGATAGTATATTTTCCTTCTTCTGGTAACCATATCCTGTAACTTTTAGTACCTTGAGGATATCCCATGAAGAAACCCTTAGCAGCTCTATGACTTAGTTTGTCTTGTTGTATATGCATGTCTGCAACACAATCAAACCTCTTGAGATTGATGTAATTCACCTTAGCTCCTGACCAAACTTCTTATGGAATCTTAAACTTCAGTACAACATTAGGAGTTTTGTTTATTAAATAAATCGCAGTGGCTACAGCCTCAGCCCATAACTTCTTTTCTAACCCGGTTTTAGCCAACATGCACCTTATATTATCAGATATTATTTGGTTCATCCTTTCTGATACTCTATTTTGTTGTGGAGTGTAAGTGCATGTATTGTGTCTCTTGACTCCTGTATCCTTGCACAGCTTATCCATTTCCTGGTTGCAGAACTCCAGACCATTGTCTGTCCTTAAGCATTTAAGAGTCTTCTTTGTTTGATTCTCAACCAGAGTTTTCCACTCAGAGAAATTCTCAAACATCTCTTCCTTGCTTTTTAGATTCCAAATCCAAACTTTCTTTGAATAGTCATCAATGAATGTTAGGAAATACTTGCAACATGATAAACTTTTTTCACTAGAGACTGATCCCCACAAATCACTATGCATATAGTCTAGATTACTTGTAGACGTGTGCGTAGCTTCTGGAAAACTCTGCTTCTGTGATTTTCCGAATACATATTCCTCACAAAAATCCAGTGTGTGTACTTCCTTTGAGTCTAGATAACATTCTTTGACCAGAATGTTCATGTTCTTTAGGCTCATGTGTCCGAGCGTAGAATGCCATCTATTGGTCTGATTTACCTCATCCCTTGCCATAGATGCTTCTCCTCTCATTGAGTATAAATAACCTTATTTGACCAGAATGTTCATATTCTTTAAACTCATGTGTCCAAGCCTAAAATGACATCTGTTGGTATGATTTACCTCAGCCTTTGCCACAAATGTTTCTTCTCTCATTGAATCTAGATAACTTTCTTTGACCAGAATGTTCATGTTCTTTAGACTTATGTGTCCGAGCCTAGAATGCCATCTGTCGGTATGATTTACCTCAACCTTTGCCACATATGCTTCTCCTCTCAACACAGTTCCTTGTAAATAGTACAAACCATCTTGAAATCTTCCTGTGAACACTTTCCTGTCTTCCTTGTAGAATGTGACTGTAAAGTCTCCACCAACATATTTACAGCTATTCTTTTCTAACTGACCATACAAGATGAGATTTCTGCCCATGGTTGGCATATATCTCACATCAATTAGTGTTACAGTAGATCCATCAAGATTTAGTATCTTCAGCATGCCTATGCCCTTAACTTCACTATGAGTGTTGTTTCCCATCAGAACTTTTCTTCCATCGACTTCTTTAAGGTCAAATAACAGATCCTTGTTATGTGTGATATGAAAAGTACACCCTGAATCCATCACCTATTCATCCTTAGTGTCTTGCTGGCTAGCTTTTAATACCATAGGTAGCTCTTCAATTAGTGTTACAGTAGATCCATCAAGATTTAGTATCTTCAGCATGCCTATGCCCTTAACTTCACTATGAGTGTTGTTTCCCATCAGAACTTTTCTTCCATCGACTTCTTTAAGGTCAAAAATACAGATCCTTGTTATGTGTGATATGAAAAGTACACCCTGAATCCATCACCCATTCATCCTTAGTGTCTTGCTGGCTAGCTTTTAATACCATAGGTAGCTCTTCTTCTTTAGCTACGTTTCCAGCATTGTTGTTATTCCTTTCAAAACATTCAGCCTTGAAGTGTCCTTCCTTCCCGCATAATTAACATTCTATTTTCTTAGCTTGATTTCTCTGTTTGACTTAGATCTCTTATCCTTTCTCTTGGACATGTTGCCTCCTTGTCCATTGTTTTTGTTGTCAGTTATTCCTCTGCTTACAAAGAGGCTTTTGGAGTTGGTTTTTGACTTCAAAAGCCCCTTCTCCTTCAGCTCAATCTCTTTTGAATCAGCACTGATAATATCATCAATGGTTAGAATCTGAGTCTTCCCAGCTCCATACTTGAGTGTATCCCTTAGTGCTTCATAAGGATCTGGTAGTGCAGATAGAATTTATATAGTATGATCCTCATCCGAGATGTTGATATTTAAGCTAGCCAAGTCATTGATCAGCTTCAAGAAAATATCGAGATTGTACTCAATACTTCTATTTTCTTCAAATTTGAAACATGAGAACTTATGTTTCAAATAAATGCGGTTGGCTTGAGATTTTGATTGATAATCCCTTTCCAGAGCCTGCCAGATAGGTAGAGCTATTTTTCCTTCATGATCTTCCGTAGAACCACATCACCGGGGCACATACAAATAATTTTCTTAGCTCTCTTCTCCTTTTCTTGCTGCGTTGGATCCATCTCAACCTTTACTTCATATGGTGATGTTGTTATCCCTTTTTCTTTATCTGAGGGATCACCTTTACATGAAGTAGATGGATTGTCTTCCTTAAGATAAGAGTCTAAGCCGAGTAACTCCATCTGGCATAACATCTTGTACTTCCATAAACCAAAATTCCCTTTACCATCAAACTTCTCCACATCGTATCTCCTAGAGTTATACTCCATGATTATCCTGTTTCTAATAGAAACTATAATCACATAAACTCATTTTCCCAATGTCTTTAGCATTTGTAGAACCTGTTGTGAAACGCCTTCTGCTTGTCCTGGATGCTCTGATACCACTTTAAAGGTTTTAGTTTGATTAGTTTGTCTTGTTAATGCGATTAACTAACTAATGAACACGGGGAAATTTAATGAGTTCCTCTCAAACTACAGAGTACGTTTTGTGTGAGCCGAGCTCACAAACATCCACTAGAAGATAACTTGTAGGATTATTGTTTTACAACCTCTCTTAAGTTTCTCTCTCACCAATCGTGTGTTCTTGTGATAAATACCTCACGAAGAAACAAAACTACCCTGATGATATACCACAGAATCGAGATTCTGGTGCCCAAACCCGAGACTAAGAAGAAAAACAAGAAACATAAATTCATCTGCAAAACATCCCTTAGAAACTAGAGCACCTGAGAACCTTAAAACCTAAGGCTCTCTCTATGTTTCTCTTTGTGTTTGCTTTACTTTATGACTGATGAGTTATGAGGCATTGCATCTCTTTATATAGGATCTTGAGACCACCTATTCCAAGTTGAATGAGGATTTGACTTTTCCTTTTCCTTTTGGAAATTATCTTTCTTGTTCCTAAAGAATATAGGAATTCATAAAACATCATGTAGGTTTTGATCTTCTAAATTCTTCTTATGACCAAACTGATGCGATAACTCGGTTCATGATCCGAACTGGTTTCCTGACCGGATGACAAATATCCACAAAGGTATTCGAGGATTATCCCTTAAAACTAGAGATGACAAACAATTAAATGATGGTCCTGAATTATTTGAAAATCAAGACAAAAATGATGTATGTAACGATGCGAATCAGTAAACCTTGAAGAAGCAAAAGGCTGATAATTCAGTTTTGCTAATGGATAACTTTTTTCTTTTGGCCTGTTATGATTTGTGTTATACTTTTGCATCTAGTGATGTTAATGAGAGTTTCATCAATAAGCGGAAAAGGCTATCGAAGAGTAAAAGGTATACAACTGAATTTTCAAGCTAAAAAAAAGAAAATAGTTCGGAAACACAAGACAACATGCAAAGGAGTTGAGATGAACATACTATTTTGGAACTACCAAGGGTTAAGGGGTACTCTGGTGATGTAGGTACAAGGGATTGTGTCCACGAAGGGAAAGGATGGAGATAATTCAGCTGGACTGAGGTCGCTCTATGAAGTATCAAAAGAGATGTTAGGTGGAAATAGATGTTGGAGACTCTTCAACTGGACTGAGATCACTTTTTGAAGAATCGAAGAAATGATTTGATAGATGGATGGAATGAGAGACATCACATTGATCTGTGACAAGATCAATGATAAGTCTAAGCACTCAGATCTTTAAGGAATCACACACCAGAACATAGAGAGACACATAAGAGAATAAGAGAGAGAAAAAATCTCGTTTTATTTCATCACTGTTGTTCACAAATACAAGCCGAGAAGGGACTTATACAAACGTCCAACGGCTAGGGACCTTCTAGGATCGAAATTATTATAGACTCCAAGGACTAAAATACAAACTAGAATAGACTCTACTCTGACTTAAAAAAAATTACTCCTAAAAGTTCTAACGGTCATAATCCTGCAAAACAAGAAAAAAACCGTTAATTTATTCAAAGAAAATAATTTAAACGTATACTTTAGATAAAATAGGTTCTCCTTGGATGCTTTAAATATCTTGGTCGTTCCTTGAAATGGTGAACAATGTAGCTTCATGAAATCCTTGAAGAACCGACAAGCACAAAGTTGTTGGAGTCATGGGTTGCTCTTGAATGTCTCCTTCTTGCATTTCTTGAATAAGTTCAGATTCTTGGATTCCTTCAAGCTCTATGAGTGTGATGAGATTCTCCACTGACTTGTTTAACTTCTCTCTCAAGCACTTAGTGTCTGACCTTGTTCTTGGAGTTTGATCCATGGCTGCTATGTTAACAACTTCTTCGTCGAATCTAGATGGCGCAGTCTTGATGTCCTCATCATCTCCTCCCTCTTGAAAAGGTTCTGTCCTCAGAACTGGTATATCTGCATGGAAGGGAGATAAATCAGCAATATTAAAAGTAGCAGAGATAGATAATTCACGTGAAAGCTCAAGCTTATAAGCATTGTCGTTGATCTTTTCCAGCACACGAAAATGACCATCTCCTCTTGGGGAGAGCTTATATTTTCTCTGATTAGGAAATATCTAATGTCTCATATGCAACCACACCCAATCTCCAGGCTCAAATTTCATCTCCTTGTGGTGTTTTTTAGCATTTTGCTTGTTCTGCTTGTTCTTCTTCTCGAGATTCTCTTTGACTTTTTGATGAATCTTCTTAATTTGTTCTGCTCTGGTTTCACCTTCCTGGGAAATTATAGCTCGGGGCAATGGTGAAAGATCCATTGGAGTAGTAGGATTAAATCCGTAAACCACTTCAAAAGGAGAGAGTTTAGTCCTAGAATGCTTACCATGATTATAAGCAAATTTAATGTAAGGTAAGCAAGACAACCAATTTTTAAATTCTTACCGACCGTGACTCTCAACAAAGTTAAAAGAATCCGGTTTACTACCTCAGTTTAACCGTCTGTTTGTGGGTGGCAAGTGGTGGAGAATAGCAGCTTAGTCTCAAGCTTTCTCCATAAGGTCTTCTAGAAATGGCTCAAGAATTTTGTATCACAATCTGAAACTATATGGTTCTAGGTACTCCATGTAAACACACTACTGCTTTGAAAAAGAGATCAGCAGTTTGAGTAACATCATTCGTCTTGTTGCATGGAATTAAATTACTCATCTTAGAGAACCTATCTACCATTACAAATATAGAGTCTTTGTGGTTGATCTTCGGTAAACTTAGCACAAAATCCATAAAGATATCTACCCAAGGTAGGTTAGGAATAGGGTAAAGACATGTATAAACCATAAGGGTGTGACTTGGATTTTGCTTTGAGACAAATGATGCACTTAGCGCATAACCTTTCCACATCTCTCTTCAAATGCGGCCAGTAGAAATATTCCATAAGGACACTTAATGCATTATCTCGTCCAAAATGACCCATGAGACCTCCTCCATGAGCTTCTCCTATCAGCAGCTCCCTCATTGATCCCTGAGGAATACAAAAACTTTTCTCTCGAAACAAGAATCCATTATGTTGATAAAACATACCAAACACGGCTTTGATAGTCTCCTTGAATATCCCTTGAAAATCTGGATCAGTCTCATACATCTCCTTAATGTGATGAAATCCCATTATTTTAGCCTCCATTATGCTGATGAGAGTATGCCTTCTTGATAAAGCATCAACCACAATGTTTTATTTACCCTTTTTATACTTGATCACGTAGGGAAAGGTCTCCACGAACTGAAGTAAGCTATTGGTTTTCCTCTTTGCATAAGAACAACTTCAATACCTATTCCAGAAGCATCAAATTCTATTTCAAAAGTTTTATCAAAGTTAGGAAGTACCAATACTGGTGCATGAGTGAGCCGGTCTTTGAGCTTGTTGAATGTTTCTTCTTGTGCTGGTTCAAATTTGAATACCACATTATTTTTGATCACGGAGGTGAGGGGTGCAACAATGGTGCTGAAATCTTTCACAAATCTCCTGTAGAAACTAGCCAGTCCTTGGAAGCTCTGCACATGTCCAATAGTAGTGGAGTCGGCCAGTCTTGTATTGCCTGGATCTTCTTTTCGTCGACCTTTAAGCCATGTGAACTCACAACAAATCCTAAAAAGACAACTTGCTTAGTGCAAAATTTCCTTTTCTTTAGGTTTGCATAGAGATTTTCAGCCCTTAGTGTTGCAAGAACCTGTTCAAGATGATTTAAGTGATCTACAAAGTTAGAGCTATAAATCAAGATGTCATCGAAAATAGACGACTACGAACTTGAAAATATATGCCCTTAAGACATGGTTCATGAGTCTCATGAATGTACTTGGTGTATTAGTAGTCTCATGAATGTACTTGGTGTATTAGTAAGTCCAAATGGCATGACCAGCCACTCGTACAAACCACTTTTAGTCTTAAATATCGTTTTTCACTCATCTCATTCTTTCATTCTCACTTGATGATATCCGCTTCTTAGATCGATTTTTGAGAAAATAGTTGCTCCATTAAGCTCATCTAGCATAATCATCTAGCCTTGGAATGGGATATTTATACTTGAGGGTAATGTTGTTGATGGCGCGGCAGTCAACACACATTCTCCATGATCCATCTTTTTTAGGCACTAGAAGAACATGAACAACACATGGGCTTAGGCTCTCCCGGATATATCCTCTACTCATCAAGTCTTGAACTTATTTTTCGAGCTCCTTGGCTTCTTCTGGACTCACTCAATAAGCAGCTCGGTTAGGAAATGGTGCTCTAGGAACTAAATCGATTTGATGTTCTATTCCTCTGATGGGTGGCAATCCTGGTGGTATTTCTTATGGAAATACATCAGCAAATTTATCAAGAAGCTTTATAACACCAGGTGGAAAATTGTGCTCTTCTTGACCTGTAAGCATACATTCTTTGAAGACAATCAGTAGCACATGTTCTTTCAATTTAAAAGATTTTAAAATAGTAGAAGGTGTTACATAGAGATTAGTTTTACTCAGCTTATTTCTTTTAGACAAGGTCTTATCCATTTCATGCACTTCTTGTGGTGTTACGGTGTTAAACTATGCTTCTTATCATTGTGCATAAAGGTGTAATGATTGGTGCGACCATTATGTAGTGCCTCTTAGTCAAATTGCCATGGACGACCTAGAAGTAAATGTCTGGCTTGCATAGGAACCACATCACACACGACTTGATCCACATATTTACCTATACTGAATGGCATGGTGACTTATTCTGCGATTTTGAGCTCAGTCTAATCTTTTAGCCGTTAGAGCCGATATGGTCAAGGGTGCTTTTTCTTTTGAAGACCTACCTTATCAACCAAATACTTTTTGGCCACATTAGTGCAGGATTCTCCATCGATGATTAAACCTTTCTTTGGATTGTCTCCGGCTCAAATAGAACGCTGAGAACCCTTCACATCACTAGAAACTCTCCGGTGTCAGGATAATCTACTACATCTTCTTCATGTTCTTCTGGTTCAAAGTCCTTCTCATCTTGAGATTCATATTCTCCAGTGGACTTGAATATCATAACTCTTTGGTTTGGACACTCCCTTGCATAATGTCCTTTTTCATGACATTTGAAACATGTTATATCACGAGTTCTTTGAGTTTGAGTTTTACCTTGCTTTGGTTTAGCAAGTTTAGATGTCTCAGGCGCATGTCTCTTAAATTTGGAATCCACATCAATAGATTTTCTTTAGTCTAACGTTTTCTGTGGTGGTTGACTCCAAGTTGATTTGCTTATGTTGGCTGAGAGTGTCTTCCGCTTGATGTGTTGCTCGGCTTGAATGGCTAGATGTAGCAGTTCATTGAGTTCATGGTAGGATTGTCTCTCTACTTTCTGAGCAATCCTATCTTGAAGACCATATAGAAATTATGCCATCAATTTTTCCTCAGAGTTTTCCGTATCCAACCTGTTTTTAAGAAATTCAAATTCGTCAAAATATTCTTCAACAGATTTAGATCCTTGTGTAAGTTTCCTAAAATTCTTCTGTAGGTCTCGGTAATAATACGGAGGGACATATATTTTCCTCATATTAAACCTTATTTCTTCCCATGTGGTGATTTTTCTATGATGATATCTTCTTCTCTCGGCTACTTCTCTATCCCACCAAGCTAAAGCACTTTCGGTGAGTTGAGCTGCAGCAAAGATCACTTTCCTCTGTTATGAATAGTGATAATACTCAAAGATATACTCCATACATTTTTCCTAGTCAACGTAAGCATATGGATTAACTTTTCCCGCAAATGTTGGTGCTGAAAACTTTATGTCTCGGTGGTCATATCTTGTATCTTCCACTCTAGCTCTGTCAAGGTTTTGTTGTCTTTTAGGCCTTGGGTTAGGATCTGGTGGATCTTCTTCCATCTCAGATCTGTCATCTACTATTTGGTTGACTCTTTGTTGATTCACATATATGTTAGGAGCCAAGCGCACTGGTGGAGGCTGTTCAAGCCGAGTTAGGCGATCTCTTATGGTCTGAAGTTGCATTTGGAGTTGATTCTGGAGGGTTAACATTCAAACCTCCCGGTTCTCCCATGTCCACGAAATCTCCTAGCTCTGCTACATTCACACTCAAACAAGTAGATCAAATGCAAAGGCAATCGAAAAGACACGAACGACAAGAAAATGAAACATCAGCAATATACTTAAACAAAGAAATTGAAGAATCCAGGATGCAAAAAGGGTGGAAATCGTAAGAGGATGATAAAAAACACTAGATCTAGACAAAAAAATGATGCAGACAAGGATAGACACAAAAAAAATAACTCTTGGTATGCCTAAGTCTCTGATGAACCTATTCATGACTATTCAACGAAAACAATTCCAAAAAATTATCAAAGCATATCCAAAAATTTTGGAACCAATTTTAATAAATACTATACTCTTCCTAACTTCAGATGCAATTGGTTTCACGATTTTATCACACACCAATATTT
The DNA here is from genome assembly GCA_963922655.1 of Cardamine chenopodiifolia. Classification (NCBI taxonomy): domain Eukaryota; kingdom Viridiplantae; phylum Streptophyta; class Magnoliopsida; order Brassicales; family Brassicaceae; genus Cardamine; species Cardamine chenopodiifolia. Next base: position 5,512,116 of record OZ000486.1, on the reverse strand, counting down.
TATAAAAGTTTGAGACAAAATCGCTGATAAAATCGCTGATAGGAGCACTTAATTTCTCAACTTTTCTCTCGTACCAGATGATGTATGCACAAGGGGTTGTGTCCACAAAGGGGAAGGATGGAGATGCTTCAGCTGGACTGAGGTTGCTCTCTAAAGTATCAAAAGAGATGTTAGGCGGAATAAATATTGGAGACTTATCAACTAGACTGAGGTCACTCTTTAAAGAATCGAAGAAATGATTTGATAGATGGACGGAATGAGAGACGCCAGATTGATCTGTGACAAGGTCAATGATAATTCTAAGCACTCAGATCTTCAAGGAATCGCACACAAGAAGATAGAGAAAATTTCGTTTCATTTCATCATCGTTGTTGAAATATACAAGTCGAGAAGGGACTTATATAAAGGTCCAGCGGCTGGAGACCTTCTAGGGTCAAAATTATTACAGACTCCAAGGACTAAAATGCAAAGTAGAACAAACTCTACTTGGAATTAAAAGAAAAGAAAAGAAAATTACTCTTAAAAGTTCTAATGGTCATAATCCTGCAAAACAAGAAAAGAACCATTAATTTATTCAAAGAAAATAATTTAAACGCATACCTTAGATAAAATAGGTTCGTCTTGGATGATTTAGATAGCTTGGTCATTCCTTGAAATGGTGAACAAGGTAGCTTCATGAAATCCTTGAAGAACAAGCAAGCACAAAGTTATTGGAGTCATAGGTTGCTCTTGAATGTCCCACTCTTGCATTTCTTGAATAAGTTCATATTCTTAGAGTCCTTTAAGCACTATGAGTATGATGAGATTCTCTACTGACTTGTTGAACTTCTCTCTCAAGCGCTTAGTGCATGACCCTGTTCTTCGAGTTTGATCCATGGCTGCTATGTTAACAACTTCTTCGTTGGATCTAGATGGCGCAGTCTTTATGTCCTCATCATCCAGTTCAACGTCTAAAGGGAATAACGCAAACTTATTCTCCAGACTTATTTTTATTGATCGAGATAAAGAACTCAGACGATGTGGTCTAGAATGTGGCCATCCAGTTAGGTTTTGATTATGTTAAGTGTGTTTCGACGTTAGGCATAGGTGGCGATCTAGCCTTGTTGTGGAAAAAATATGTTTTCGTTACTTTCTATGATATTAGCGAACTTCTTATTGATTGTAAGATTATTAATAAAGATGTTTTCTATTATTTCTCGTGCCTTTATGATCACCCTATTCGTAATTAAGACATATTCTATGGGAAAAACTTGAGCGAATAGCAATTAATCGCAAAGGCCCATGGTTAATGTGTGGTGACTTTAACGAAGTGCTAAATGCATGTGAAAAGAAAGGGGAAAACCGAGAGAACCTTGGAGTTTAGTTGATTTTCGGAATATGGTTAGGATTTGTCAAGTACTTGATCTTCCATTTACCGGGAACAACATGACTTGCTTAGGTAAACGGAAAACATATTCCATTGAATCATGGCTAGATCTTGCGATAGCTAATAAAGAGTGGAAAGCTCAATTCCCAGCGTCCCAAGTTCAATATTTAGAAATGATTGAGTCGGATTATCAGCCATGATACAAGACTTGAAAATATACCGGTGATCGTCAATGTAGTTAAGCAAGGATGGAATGATAACTTTAATGGAAGGCTAAGCTGTGTGGTTGAGCGTATTAAAAGTTATCGAAAAAGATAGTTTTGTGGAGAAGTCACAACAATACTAACTCGGTTAAACATATTAAGGGGTTAACATCAAGTATTACTACAACATAGCAGATTTGAAATATTTTAAGTATACAGAAAGAAAAATATTGGAAGGTAAAAAGTAGGAATCAATGGTTGAATGAGGGTGATTTTAACACAAAATTTTGTTATGTTTCTATAAAAAATAAAATCGTAAAATATCATAATTTGGTACTCGTGATATTGCAGCTGAAGGTATTTAGTTTTCTAGTGAGCTTCTTACAAGTACGAAAAAACAGAATTTGTTGCTAAGTTCTGAGAAGTACTAAAACAGTGGTAACAGAGGAGATGAATAAAAATTTAATATGTAATATTTCTATTGAAGAGATTAGACATGCTCTGTTCTTATTGTCGAGCTACTAGAGGTATTTGCTATGACCTGACGGCTGAGATCTGACGTCAACAGATTGATATGTGTCTAATATAATCAAGGTATCATTCTCTACCTTATGACATCAGCCGATGGTACCCTCTATACGGCGCCGTTAAGGCACATTTATTAATAAGTAATTAATCCCTGGGCTCCATTATTTTTGTATTTGCTAGGAAACAGATTTGGCATGGATTTGACTCTCAAGAAACTTAAGGTATCCATATCGTTCCACATACAATGCATGTAATATTCTTAGACAATTTTTATATCCAAATTTTACGAACATGTAGAAAATGAATGTAGTTATATCTGATTTATTTTTAGAGGCGCTTGCAAACGTATCATTTTTATTAGTCCCTATTTGTTAAAAAGAACAAAAATAATTTAATTGCATTTATATCCTTTTCGTATCATATATTTTAACTTCCAAATAAATATATTATTTACAAAATGGTACAAAAAATATTTGATTTCTTTTTATTTTTGCTTACAAGGAAAATTGAGTTTTTAGGTGTTAAATTACTTAGAGTGCTGGTTTGAAAATGTGTTGAATAAATTCAACATGTGTCATGTTGAGAGATGGAGATGGAGAGAAAAAATGTCACGTGTCACCTTATCATTGGACTAAAATAAATTAAGAGATATTATTTTTTTTTTATTTTTCTTTTTCTCCATACTATTAAAACTCAATTATTGGATAATATAATAATTATTTTAATTTTATTTTTATATCAAAATTTATAATTTTTATACTCTATAAATAGAGACTCGCTTCATTTGATTTGGACACAGAAAAAAACATCTTAGTTCGTCAAAATAGATCTTAATAATAACCCTTTAAGTGGAGACTTATTCTTCATTTGATGTACCAATATCATAAATCTCATACTACTAAAAAACTAGTAATAGATCCATCAGAATTTCCTTTCGATATCGAAGCTTACAAAAAGCAGTCTGAAATTGAAGAAAAGTTTATCATTAACCGGTTTAGAGAGCGGCGAAACAAAGTAGAAGAAGATTATCCACCTCGTAGCAAAAGAAAATACTTCAAAAGAGATCATGCAGCTGCAAACCAGAGACTGATTGACGACTACTTTTCCAATCAACTCATATATGATGATGCAATGTTTCGTCGGCGATTCCGAATGCGAAAACATGTTTTCCTTCGGATTGTTGTGGACCTATCAAGCATCGACAACTACTTCACACAACGAGTTGACGCAGCCAATAAAAAAGATATATCTCCATTAGCAAAATGTACCACGACCATGCGAATGTTAGCATATGGTGTGGCAGCCGACGCAATTGATGAATACATCAAAATAGGAGGTACTACAGCCTTGGAGTGCTTGCGTAGATTCTGTAAAGGAATCATAAAATTGTATGAGCATGTGTATTTTAGAGTTCCAACTCAAGATGACCTACAAAGAATACTGCATGTTAGTGAGATGTGGGGGTTCCCAAGAATGATTGGGAGTATTGATTGCATGCACTGGAAATGGAAAATTTGTCCTACGGTGTGGGAAGTCAATTTATTCAGGGAGATAAGAGAACCACCACTGTTATTCTTGAAGCAATTACATCTCATGATCTATGGATTTGGCATGCATTTTTTGGATGTCCAGGCACATTGAACGATATAAATGTTCTAGACCATTCACAAGTGTTCGATGATGTTGAACAAGAAAATACGCTAAGAGTGAACTTCTTCATGAACCAACATCCATATGATATGGCGTATTATCTAGCTGACGGTATATATCCTTCCTATCCAACTTTCGTCAAATCAATAAGACTTCCTCAGAGTGAATATACACTTTTTGGCACAAAGTTTAACAAAAAAATATAAACTCTAAACTACAAATAAAAATGCGAACCAAAAAAAATCAATATACTAATGTAATTTAACAAGAAGAAGTCTAAATCCTAAATCTTATATGGAAATGTGAACCCAAACATTTCAATGTACAATATACTTTACATAACGAAATGTAACAAAAAGAAATCTTAAAATTAAACCCCAAATGGAATTGAGAACCAAAAATTTCAACATACAATATACATTCCATAACGGCTCAACACTAAACCCCAAATGGAAGTGGAAACCAAACAAATCAATGTACAATATATTTTTTGTTACAGAGTTTATCAAAAAGTAATATAAACCATAAACGCCAAATGGAAGTGAAAATCCAAATAAATCAATGTACAATATACTTTACGTAACGTATTTTAAAAATATCGAATCTAAAGCCTAAATCCCAAATAGAAGTGGGAATCCAAACATATCAGCGTACAATATACTTTTTATAATAGAGTTTAACAAGAAGGGATCTAAACCCTAAACCTCAAATGGAAGTGAAAATCCAAACAAATCAATGTACAATAAACTTTCTGTAACGAAATGAAAAAGAAGGAATCTTAACCCTAAATCCCAAATAGAAGTGAAAATTCAAACAAATCAATATACAATATATTTTCCGTAACAGAGTTTAATATGAAGGAATCTAAACCTTGAACCTCAAATAGAAATGAAAACCCAAATAAATCAATGTACAATATATTTTTTGTAACAGATTTTAACAAGAAGAAATCAAACCTTAAATCCCTAATGGAAGTGGGAATCCATACAAATCAACGTACAATATACTTTATGTAATGGATTTTAACATGAAGGAATCTAAACCTTACACCTTAGATGTAAGTGGAACCCAAACAAATCAATCTACAATATATTTTTTGTAACTAAGTTTAACAAGGAGAAATCTAAACCCTAAACCCCAAATAGAAGTGGAAACCCAAATCGATGTACAATATAATTTCAGTATTGGAGTTTAACAAGAATGAATCTAAATTCTAAACCCCAAATGTAAGTGGAAACCCAAAAAATTGATCAATGTATAATATATAGTCTATACCGAAGTTTAACAAAAATTAATCTAAACCCTAAATCCCAAATAGAAGTGACAACTCAAATAAATCAATGTACAATATACTTTTCGTAACAGAATTTAACAAGAAGAAATCTAAACCCTAAACCTCAAATGTAAGTGGGAACCCAAACAAATCAATGTACAATATACTTTCTATAACGGAGTTTAACAAAAAGAAATCTAAACCCTCAGCCTCAAATAGAACTGGGAACCCAAATAAATCAATATACAATATATTTTCTGTAACAGATTTTAACAAGAAAAAATGTAAACCTTAAACTCCAAATGGAAGTGGGAACCCCAATCAAATTAATGTACAATATAGTTTCTGTAATAGAGTTTAACAATAAAGGATCTAAACTCTAAACTCTAAATGTAAGTGAGAACCCAAAAAAGTAAATGTACAATATATTTTCTGTAATAGAATTTAACAAGAAGAAATATACACCTTAAACCCCACATGAAAATGAGAACCCAAACAAATCAATATATAATATACTTTCCGTAACAAATTTTAACAAGAAGGAATATTAACCCAAAACCCTAAATGTAAGTGAAAATCCAAACAAATCAATGTACAATATATTTTCTATAACGGAGTTTAACAAGTAGTAATCTGAACCCTAAACCCCAAATAGAAGTGGCAGTCCAAACAAATCAATGTACAATAATCTTTTCGTAACGAAGTTTAAAGAATGAATCTAAGCCCTATACTCCCAATGAAAGTGGGAACCTAAATCAATGTAGAATAAATTTTTGTCTTAGCTATTTTTACTCTTAATAGATTCGTTCAAACGATGTCACTCTCGGTGGGATTCGGTCCTTAAATTCTACACACAAATAAACTATACACTTACATCCTTTTCATTGTGTTTGTTCGAAGTAAAACCTGACACCACATTAACCCGTAAGTCCTCGATTTTTTTCCTCCCACCATTCATTGGCCTCCTGCATCAAGTGGTACGAAACGAAGCTTACACGTTCTTCTCTTGGAATCTCATGATAAACAAAATGTTGCTTTAATTTTCTCATCATGGTTATTAGTCATCATCTCCATCGTACGATTCATCGCTTGTTGATAGAATACTTCATACTCCAAAATGTGTCTCTAACAATGGTTTTAATCTTCTTAAGCTCGTCTTGGACTAACCCGAGATCCAATGCAAGATTGCCGAGTCGTTCTTCGTAGTTGGACATGGCCTCGTCGAGTTGGAATTGAGCCACATCCGAAATTTATTTTTAGCTTTTACTTTTACAAGGCGGGATGATGTACGTGGGAGTGAAACAAGAGAAAAAAAATAAGAAGAAAAGTAAAACAAAGTTTTTGTGTTTGTTGACGTTGATTTACAAGAAATACCAACAACTAGAGTAAGAAACGGTTCTGGTGCCAAATTTATAATGTCTCTCCTAACCAAATGTTATTATCTCGACTGAAAAAAATCCTACGCAAAGGTTAAAAGTTATATAATCGAGTGATGTTTAGGATGGGATCTGAGTAATTACAAATTTTGTCCCAAAACCTCTTTTCAAAAAGTAAAAAGGATAATGTCTCTCCTCGAAGCCAAAGAGATTTTATCATAAGAACAAAGATAAGTTTTGATGGTAGTTAAAGCTAATTTTTTTTGCACTCGCATGGTACGGTGCGGTTCTATATATATATATGTTTTTTATACTATTAGAACCACTACAATTTTTCTCAGTTGTGACGTACGTTACTATTTGGAGCCTATGCGAAACAATTCTGTAGTTTTATAGAGAAAATATTCGGCTAAAGTACGAGAACATTAATACTTTTTCTATGCCCATAGAGGCTGTCGATTAACGAACATTGCGGTATTGTTTTTTTATTTTTACGTTTTTTTATTGTCGATTTTTCATAATTTCTTCAATATTTTTTTCTTTTTTATTTAACTATATATATTTACATATTTACAAAAGCAACTAAGTTATTTATAAAAAAAAAAAAACATATACTATATAACAATAAAAAAAATTAAAGAGAACAAAAAAAATAGGACAGACTTCCTCCTGCTTGTAGGCTTACGCTATAAATTGAATTGTCCCCTTCTCATTTCATTACCACAGTTAAGAACACTTTCCATCTTTTTCTTCTTTTTTTCCGTCTGTTAAAGTTTTCAAAATACTTTTCATCTTTCCCTCTCTCTTTCTCTCTTTCTCTCTCTCTACAAAATGAATTCGAAAACTCTTGTGCTACTACTGCTCTTCTGTCTCATATTTCTGCAAGATGCTTCTGGTCTCTTTCATTCTTCTATATAGATCTATCACTCATGCTCTCGCATTCTTATAACTCTCGTCATAACTTTTTTTTGGTTTAATGTCTCACCAGATATCATTCACGTTCATGCTCAAGTTCATGAACTTACCACCCGCAAAGTTATTTCAACTTTAACTGTTTCATTGTTTTGGTTTTTTTTTATAAAAGTTGTCATGATACAAACACATACGCACACTGAGCTATATATATATATGTGTTTTCTATTTGTATGTATTTTTTTATAATAACTATTTGTATGTATTACAGTGTTACATAATTAAATGGCGTTTCATTAATGGCAGATGATGAAGATGACGAAGGAGAGTAAATGGGGAGAAGCAAAGGGAGAGGTAGAAGAGAAAAAGAAAGCCTTAGGGCTAAATGAAGAGCTAAGGATTTCTCCTTCAGGACCTGACCCATTGCATCATCATGTAAACCCACCAAGACAGCCAAGAAACCACTTTCATTTCCCTTGACCTAACCTTGTTGCTTTTACTTTTTTTTTTAATGTTGTAAATTAACTCTTCTGTTTCATCGGTTTTATCATCGTCGGAGACTTTTTGTGTGTGTTTAGTGACGTTTGCTAAGCTTGTTTCATGATCGGGATTCGTGAATGTAGAAATATGCACTACTTTTGTTCCTCACGTTAATGAAATGATCTTTTGTCTCATGATTTTCTAAGAAAACCCTATTTAAACGAAGATAAATATAGCATTACGTTTCTATTTTACTCCATATTATCTGTTAAAAACGTTTACAATGCAAATTAAAGACAAGTAATTTTCCAAGGCAAATGTGTCGGGAAAATTAATACTTTTGCAATTATCAATGGAGATGGTTAATGGAAATTATAGTCATAATTAAACATATAATAATAGTAATGATGATGATGAATTGATGATGTGGTGGGAGGGTAAATTGAATCGGCTTTGGGGCAGCGACAGGCAGTGTCAGTGTCACATTTTCTATCGGAGGTGTCACAATTGCAATTGTGGAGGAGCATCAAAACGCACACACACCTGAAAATGTATTTAATTATATGAATATATTGGTCATAGCGTAATAACAAACCTAGAGCTAATTATTATCCTTAATGATACCAAATCTATATGACACGATATATTTTGTTATAAAACAGTAAAGAGTTAAAGACTGACACTGGAGATGTGACACTGGCGATTTCGCTCACGTCACCATTTTTCCCATCTCAAATAACGCGTACGGCTTATCCCTTCACTTTTTTTTTGGATAAGAATGTAAATATTCAATTCACAATGAAAGCTAAGGTTACACAAGAAGCATAACCTTTTTAATGGTCCCATCCCAAAAAAGGTAAAAACATGGAAGCATACACCTTCTTGAATCAAACTTCAATTCAATCCTTAAGCAAAAATGCTCGTGGAAGAAGATAGATTGAAACAAGATCTGAAGAATCCCTAAAGCGACGCTGGGAAGAAGATAGATTGAAACAAGATCTAAAGAATCCCTAAAGTGACGCTGGGAAGAGAAACAAGAGTGAAATAGAGTACATGCCATAAGAGTTTACGATAAGCGAGAAGATAGTTCTTTCAATGGCAGTCCGAGCCGGTGAACAGCTGCGGAACCACACGAGAAAAATGAGGCAGGCAATGCTTGCCACACTACCAAGTTCTCCTGACGTCAGTAGCACTGGCAATGCAACTTCATATCCCCAAACAGCCATACTAGCACCACCACTCGCAAAGACCAAAATACAAGAAAACCTTAACTTATTTCGAAGCTTAACACGCAACTAACACTAATCCGAAGCAGCGAGCAGAAGTGAAGGCCTTAGTGCAACAAAGAAAGCAATAAACTTGGACACCAAAAATATGCAAGGAGTCACTAAAGGCATGTGCAATCTAAGGCAGCCCTCAATCCTTTAATCAAACAGATCCTTAAAGACTCCATCCTAGACGAAAATCACAAGACAAACCTGCTGAAGCAAAACTAGTCTCGGACAATAATCACTCATCATCTTCTGGTCAACACCATTGGCTTGGGAAAAACAGTACGAATCAAGTTGTGGTGCATAATCGATTTGAACCTTTGTTATCTTGCATCACTTCCTAGCTGGAACTGTGATTGCTATCTTACACTTTATTAGTGTATGTAGAGAATGAAGCAAAGTGCAGAGCATATTGATGCAGAGTGCAGAGCAGATTGATGTAGAGTGCAGAGCTTGATGCAGAGATTGTTATTTGACAGAGAAGAAATCACTATTAGTAGTTGTTACCAGAGTTAATTCTCTTGTAACAGAGTTCGTTTATGCAGTCAGGTGATCGGTTGTACATTTAGAGTTAGTTAGAACTTGTTACTCTAATGTTAAGCTGTATATAAAGTCTATGTAAGTTGATAGTTTGAAATTAATGAGAAAATCAATTTTTACAAACCTTCTTATAGGATATCAGAGCACTTTCACTTTCTCATTTGTTAATTTTGCCGAGAAATTCTTCCGATTTTTCTGAGAAAACTTTGTAATCTTCTTCTTTTCAGCTTGCTGAGTTCATCTTTCTCATTGTCATCATGGCGAAGAAAATAGTAAAGCTCAGGAACAAATCAATTTCTCGTGAATCCGATGAAGATTTTCCGGTAAATCATCATCGTTCTGCATATCATTCTGAAAAATCTCCAATCAATCAACATCGTTCCACCTACGTTCCGATGACTATTAATCACATTCCACCAGGATCTAATTCAATTGATAGTCATCACAATCCATTTCATCTTCACTCTAGAGATCATTCCGATATGGCGATTGTTTTTGAAACTCTTAATGGTGAAAATTACAATTCATGAATCATTACTATGTTAACAAGTCTAGAAACATAAGAATAAGATCAGTTTTCGTTAATGGATCTCTTCCTAGACCTTCTGAAATTGATCCTCTGTACAAGAATGGACTCGTTGCAATAGTATGGTCAAAGCATGGATTCTCATTGTTGTTTCAAAACAAATCTATGTATGTATCCTTTACATACAAGATGCTGCTGGTATTTGGCAAGATCTTCACAAACGTTTTCATAAGAGTAATCTTCCTATGATCTATAATCTGGAACAAGAGATAAATACTATCCGGCAAGGTACTATGTCTCTCTCGGAATATTACACAAAAAATTTACTCTATGGGAACAGTTAGCATGCACTAAGAAATTGATGGAAATTGGTGGATGTCGTTGTTCTCAAGTCATTAAACTTTTGGATGATCAAGATACAACGAGAGTTACTCAATTTCTTATGGGGCTCAACGATGATTTTACAAATATCAAAGGTCAGATTTTCAATACAAAACCAAGACCAAGATTTTCTGATATGTACAATATGTTAGAATCAGATGAGTCTTAAAGACAACGAGTTGTTTCCAATCCAAATCCATTGGCTTTTCAAATCAAGACTCAGATAAACAATTCATATCAACAACAAGGTTTTCAAAAATCTCGATTTGTTTGCTCTCATTGTGGTGTTACTGGTCACACAGTTGATAAGTGTTATAAAGCGCATGGATATACACCTGGTTGGAAACCTAGAAGCCAAAGACAGAATCACAACCAACGCTTCATTCAAAATCCATAAGCCAATCTGACCTTAACAGAGAATGTTACAGAAACTGACATGGGTGTTGCTATCTCTAAGGACCAAATTCAACATCTTGTAGCTTATCTTAGCTCAAAGCTTCAACCCCAACCTCCTAATGCAACAATCACTAAGATACCTGTAGATGGAGCTGGTCCGAGCACAAAAGGCACAATATGTCAAATTTACGGTACATTTTTTCATTCTATATTCTATTCATTATCAAAAGAGAATCATTCGTATTACTATTCTCTTTCTAATGATGTTATGAATATAAATACGTGGGTGATTGATACAGGTGCTACACATCATGTTACTTATGATGTGGCTTTATTTCAACATATTAATCCTATTCATGACACCACAATAAAATTACCTAATGGTTTAGGTGTGAAGATTGAAGGTTTATGAACAATTAAACTCAGTAACAGACTTGTTTTCATAATGTTCTATATATTCCTCAGTTCAAGTTTCATTTACTAAGTGTGAGTTCACTAACCAAACAAATACAATGTGGTTTTTGGTTAGACTCTTATTGTTGTGAAATTCAGGATCTTACAAGGGCATCGATGATTGGGAAAGGTAGACTGGTCAATAACTTGTATTTTCTTGACCTGCAATATCAACCCACTGAATACATCATGTCTATAGTCTGTATCACTATGAAGAATGATTTAAATGCATGGCATCATATGTTGGGTCATCTATCTCATCAAAAGCTTCTATCTATGTTTGATTTGTTAAACATCAAAAATAAAACTTCAGATACAAAGCACTGTAAAGTTTGTCCTTTGGCAAAACAGAAATGTTTATCATTTGTATCTTAGAACAATAAAACAAATAAAGCTTTTGAGTTTGTCCATATTGATACATAGGGACCATTTACTATGGCTTCATATGATAGATACATGTATTTTTGACTATTGTGGATGATCATTCCCTAGCCACATGGACATATTTACTCAGAAACAAAGCATAAGATGTTTCTGTAATTCTTGCTTTTGTTTCAATGGTTGAGAATCAATTTGATACAAAGATCAAAGCAGACAATGCCCCTGAGTTTAACTTTACAAAGTTTTACAAAGATAAAGGTATCTTGGCATATCACTCTTGCCCTGAAACTCCTCAGCAGAACTTAGTAGTTGAAAAGCATATCTTGAATGTGGCGAGATCTCTGATGTTTCAGTCTAACATGCCTATTGAATACTGGAGTGATTGTATATTGACTGCAGTCTTCCTCATCAATCGTTTCCCTACGCAACAACTACAAAATCAGTTTTTTTTTTAGGTTTTAACAACAAATAAACCAGATTATAGAGCTTTAAAAGTCTTTGGATGTCTAGCTTATTCTTCTACATCAACTAAAAAACGACATAAATTTTCTCCCAGTGTTAGGCTTGTGTTTTCTTGGGTTATCCCACAGGTTACAAAGGCTATAAACTTCTAGACATTGAAACTTATGATGCTTTTATTTCACGTCATGTAATATTTCATGAGGAATTATTTCCATTGGTAGTTGATGACATATCTCAGAAGATTCAAGATTTATTTCCTCATGGTTTGAAGCAAAATGATATAACCAGAGAATCAAGCCTCTGCATCTATCAACAATAAACTTGAGTATATATCTGTGAATAAGGAGACTTGTGCTGATGTAGATTCTGCAATAATTTAAGAGGTTACTGACAGTATTGAAACTAATTCTGCAGACATTACAGTATATGTTGAAGATTCAGATATTATCACAATACCAGAAAACAATGATCAACAAATGGTGATGATTGACACATCACGAACATCAAAACCCCCCAACTTATCTCCAAGACTATCATTGTTATCATGTGAGTGCTGATACCCTTTATCCTCTCTGTTTTTATCTAAGTTATGATACAATCTCATAGCTATATCATTTTTTTCTTACTGCCATCACTAAAGAGTTTGAACCAACCACTTATACTGAGGCAAATAAACACCTGGTATGGACTAGTGCAATGGGAGAAGAATTAATTGCATTAGAAGGAAACAATACATGGTCAATTTGTTCTCAGCCTCAAGCCAAACATGTCATTGGTTGTAAATGAGTTTTTAAAGTGAAATACAACTCAGATGGTACTTTGAAAGGCACAAAGCCCGGTTAGTTGCAAAAGGATATACACAGAAAGAGGGTTTGGATTATGTTGACATGTATTTTCCTGTTGCTAAACTCTCTTCTGTGAAAATGTTACTCGGAGTTGCTGCAAAACTGGGATGGTTTTTGGCTAAGTTAGATGTGTCAAATGCTTTCTTGAATGGAGATCTCGACGAGGAGATAAATATGACATTACCTCCAGGATATGTCAGTCGACACGGGGACTCCTTACCAGAAAATGCGGTGTGTAAGCTCAAAAAGTCTCTCTATGGCTTGAAACAGGCTTTCCGGCAATGGTAAATGAAATTTGTAGAAACATTGCAGAGTCTTAGATTTAACAAAAATCACTCAGATCACACGAGTTACAGGCTCAGTAATTCTCGTTGTGCTAGCGTATGTTGATGACATTATTATAGATAGCAATGACAATGCAGAAGCTGAAATTTTAAAGACTCAGATGAAATCTTTTTTTAAACTGAGAGATTTGGGTGTTCTTCACTATTTTCTTGGTTTAGAAATAGCAAAGTCTGTTGATGGTATTTTGTTATGTCAAACAAAATATGCTTTTGACTTGTTGGACTCCGCATGTTTACTAGCATGTAAGCCATCCTCCATCCCAATGGAACCAAATCAGAAATTATCTACAGAGGATAGAGAATTACTTGAACATCCAGAATCATATAGAAGCATTATTGGTAAATTTATTTACTTAACTATCACAAGACCCGATATATGTTTCACAGTGCAAAAACTGGCTCAATACATACATGCTCCAAGAGTTCCACATTATAAAGTTGTGATAATATTGTTACATTACATCAAATGTACTGTGGGTCAAGGACTTTTTTATTCGTCTGAGCCAAACTTAGACTTGAAGGCTTTTGTAGATGTAGATTTTAGCGTTTATACTGACACTCGACATTCTGAATCTGGCTATTGTATGTTTCTTGGAGACTCACTCATATCTTGGAAATCCAAGAAACAAAACATTGTTTCTCAATCGTCAGCAGAAGCAGAGTACCAGAGCATGACATTTTCTGTTAAAGAAATAGTATGGTTAAGGATTTTGTTAACTAATTTACACATCAAAATTGATGGTCCAACTACTCTATACTACGACAATATGGCAGCCATTCACATTGGTACAAATTTTGTTTTTCATGAGAGAACAAAATACATAGAACGAGGTTGTCACACAGTCAGAGATAAGGTTACAAAAGGCACAATCAAGCTGCTTCATGTTCGATCGGATTGTCAATTTGCGGATATTCTCACTAAACCTTTTTACCCTGATCAATTTTGAAATCTAGTAACCAAGATTGAAGTTTCAAACATTTACACTAGGGGTGGGCAATCGGGTATCGGGTTCGGGTTCGGGTAAAACCCTTTCGGGTATAGGAAGTTTATACCCAATGGAATAATTTTTCAGGTTCGGGTAAAAAGTTTTGGGTTCGGGTACAAGACTTGATACCCGGAAAAAACTCAAAAATTTCGGGTATTGACTCGGTTCGGGTTCAGATTTGGATTTTTTGGGTTTTTTCGTGTTTTCGGGTCGGATTCGGTTCGGGTTTTCGGGTTTTTTGGGTTTTTTTTGGGATTTTTGGTTTTTTTTTCGGGTTTTCGGTTCGGATACGGTTCGGGTACGGGTCGGGTTTTTATGTTTTTCAGGTCGGATTCTGGGGTTTTTTAGATTTTTGGGTTCGCATTCGGCTCGATTTGTGTATATTATACATAAAAAAATTCCACATTTATAGGATCGAATCTTTGAGTTAGGGTATTTTCTTATGGGTAGTTATGTATTTTCTTATGGGTAATTATGTATTTCGGATATGCTTTCGGGTTTCGGGTTTGGAACGGATTTGGGTTCGGGTTTTCGGGTTTAGAGATTTCGTACCCAATGGAATAATTTGGTCGGATACGGAACGGATTCGGGTACGGAACGGGTTCAGATACGTCTTATCGGTTCGGGTTCGGTTCGGGTATGCGGATTCGGGTTTTTTGCCCAGCCCTAATTTTCACTCTAGTTTGAGGGGGACTATGGGTGTATGCAGAGAATGAAGCAAGCAGATTGCAGAGCTTGATGCAAAGGCTGTTACTCGACGGAGAAGAAATCACTATTAGTAGTTGTTAACCGAGTAAATTCTCTTGTAACAGAATTCGTTTATGCAGTTAGATGATCAGTTGTACAGTTAAAGTTAGTTAGAGGCGGTATAAGCTGTATATAAAATTTCTGTAAGTTGATAAGTTGATAGTTTGACGTTAATGAGAACATCAATTTTTACAAACCTTCTTATACACTTGTTCTAGTTAGTATAAGAAGAAGTCTAATGTACTGAAAACCCTAAGCGATTAAAAATAGAAAAGAAGTTCATCGTCTTCATCTCTTTACCTCGGTTCTTTATAATCATCATGAACCAAGGAAACCAACGACTCTTTTACAGAAGCGGGAGAAGAAAACAAACAGAGCGAAAACGTATAGCATACCAACGTTGGACAGAGCAGAGCACGCACCGCCGAGCCACCACCATTGGAGATCTGCCGCACGCCAAAGGAAAGAGAGACGAGATCTGGGAGACTACACATCTCCAAACCACTTGCCGGATAAGGATCTAAACACCACTTGACACGAGACAAGCAGATAAGACGCCGTAAAACGACGCGCAGAGAAGCCACCGAGAACCACCGTGGGGAGCCTCGCTCAAGCTCAGGTGCCGTCCCCGAGCAAGACAGAGGAAGAGCGAAACCGCCGGAATTGGTGAAAACCGCCGTCCTCACCGATAATACCCTGACAAGCCAACGCCTTTTCATCCGCAGGAAGCGCCACCGGAGGAACCACACCACACACCTCGGTCGTCAAAACTCGTCAATTCGCTGAAGGGAAGGAGCCAAACCGGTGAGCGGGGAATACGGGGGCCCTCTCACGAACACGGCGAGGAGCGCCAGTGGCCGGAGAGACAAACGAGAATCTTCGATTTAGGGTACAAAAATCGCCTTCGAGAGAGAGAAAAGAGGGGTTTTTTTTGTATCCGTTCACTTTCCGCATCTATGAACTTCAACTATTCTTCCAAGTATAATTTTAAGTGTTTTTTTTTCTTAAGTTTTTTTCTTGTCAAATTTAAGTGCTTATGACTAATTTGAACATTTTTAGTCGGAGTTGAAGAAAATTCAAAACGGAGAAGGATGCTCAAATTTTATAGGGTTGTAAACTTAATTGAAATCTTACGTAAGAATGTATTTTGTAAAGTGAAGATATTATTCTTTATGAAAAGATATTATTTATACAAAATTGGTCAATTTAAATTTGTTTTTGGATATTTTTAGTTTTAATTTATATGTTAAAATATTTTTCTCATATCAGACTAAATAGATTTTATTTTGGTAATTTGTTTTAAAAATTGTTGATGAAAATAAAATTGGCCAAAAATAATTTTTAAATATTATTTCCATAAAATCCCACATTTTCATGAAGATTTGCAAATATATATCCTGCACAATCCCACATTAAACATGTTAGCAATTTTAACATTCAAAATTTAGCATATCTTCTATATTAAATGAAATTAAAAACCGTTTTTCGAATATTTTTTGTGCAGTTTCAAAGTAGGTAAATCAATTTTTATTTTAAGGCCAAATGCAAATATTCATTAAGTTTTTAGGATATGGTTTTCATCATAAGAAAACAAATCTGGAATTTGAGAATTTACATAGAAAAAAGGAGATCTTGTGCATGAGCCTTCTTAGCAAGGAAGATGACACGGATATTAAAAATACAAACAATATAAATAATAGAAAAAACAAGAAAAAATAGCTTAAGGGAAAGAAAATCGTTTAATTTTGTGGCAAAGGTTGGCCGCTCGTTTGGCGAACCAAGCAAATCAATGAGGTCCTTGCAATCAGTTTGTAAAGCGACATCAACCAAGAGTAGTAGATCACGTAAGCATCTCATCTCCCGTATAAGAAAGTCAAATTGTGCATGAAGCAGTGATAATAAATATCGAGAGCTTTTCAAACCCAAATGAGAAAAAGTATCATGCGTGAGCAAGATCCAACCATGGCAGCTGAACTTATCCTTGTTCGACCAAAATCCATCGGTGAGACATATAATCGGGCGGTGAATCATCGGCTGTTCCACGTTGTCCTGAGCGATATAACCATGTTTATGGTCGTAATGCACACGTTTGCCAACCTGCAAGCTTCAACCTCTTGAAACGCAATGGTACATTAACAAAAACAAAAACGCAATGGTAAGGGTGATTCAATCTTTAAAATATTCTTTATTAGATGTAAGACTAATCAGTGAAAGGCCCTTCAATAAAAAAAATTAAGATAGAGATTTTGTTAAAAACGTACTTTTCCAAACAAACATTTACGACTGATATCATTGATAATTTAGTTTTCTTTCTATATTACTAATTTTGAAAATATTGATGAAACTATTATTAATGGAACAGAATAATGTAAGTGGTGTGTACAGCAAAACACAAACATGAGTGAAGATTTTATAAAATGAAAACATTTGCGGTTCACAATATATTTTATTATTAAACTTATGATACTGACATTAACATAAAATCATTGTTGAATGGATACTTAATTTTGTGAAACCCGGATAAAATTGGTCCGTCTTTAATCCACACTAATACAACTCTACCACTCAAAACCTTAACATTTGTTATTCATAATTGGTTAGTCCGCGTTTATTTAATAATAATGATTTACAACAATTTCGTCCTTTCAAAATAATAAAAGCAAGGTATAACTTCATACAAAATTTTATTTAAATCTACAATCCTAGGAAAGTTGAAGTTGTTGATTTGACTACACAGAATGAGATTCGACAATATACAACTCTACAAATTTTAGAAATCCAATCATAGCCCGATTCTTGTTAATTGTTAATCGTTTACGGTTCAGAATGAAATTTTAACAGAAACTGTTGGAAATTAACGATTAAAAACATACAAGTAGAATTGTAAGCTTTGTGAGATCATACATTTTCGATTTATTTTATATAGGTAGGGCTGGAAAATCAACTTTAACATAGCTATGAACCTAATTGAAAATTTCGTGTGAGAGATTATACTCCATCGACCCAAAAAATTATACTAAAACTAAAGTAAGAGGCCAACGATGCAAAATGGATTCTGAAAACTACCAAAGGAGAGAGATAGTCGAGGTATTCGCTATGATCCGACGGCTGAGATTTGACGCCATCAGGGGATACGTGCTAATAAAATCCGCTCGATGGTACCACTATACGGCGCCGTCATGTCACATTTACTAATTACAACATTTTTTTATACTATATTAAATTATGGGAAGATGACCAGTTTGACTTAAAACTACCGTTTAATTGATAGAATGACTCCAATGTATTTAGAGTTAAATGTTCTGTCTAAATCCCAATCATATCCTTGTTAAGTTGTGTTAGGAAAAAAATAATTACGATGGTGCCATTATTAATTAAAATCCACCGCCAAAAAAAATTACAAAAATGTCATTCAGTTAATGTTGGCACAAACTGATTTTTTTGCAGACTTATTTAAAGTTACCGCAGAGTTATTGTGTTATATAAGTTACCGCAGACTTATTTCAGTTACTGCAGAGTTATTTAGTTATCGCAGACTTATTTAGTTACCGCAGACTTATTTCGTAACCGCAGACGAATTGAACATTGTCGCAGACTTATTTAGTTACCACAAACTTATTATAGTTACCGCAGTGTTATTGTCATGTTGTCGCAGACTTATAGTAGTTACCGCAGACTTATTTAGTTACCGCAGACTTATTGTGTAAATGCAGACTTATTGAACGTTGTCGCAGACTTATTCAGTTACGGCGGCTTATTGTAGTTACGACAGACTTTCTGTAGTTACGACAGACTTATTGTAGTTGCCGCAGAGTTATTATGTTACCGCAGACTTATTTAGTTACGGCAAACTTATTGAGAAATCACAGACTTATTGAAACGTTGCCGCAGACTTATTTAGTTATCGCAGACTTATTGTAGTTATCGCAGACTTATTGAAAGGTTGTCGCAGACTTACTGTGTGGTTACGACAGACTTATTGTGTTACCACAGACTTATTTTGTATTTGCCGCAGACTTATTGTAGTTATCACAGAGTTATTGTGTAGTTACCGCAGACTTATTATGTAGTTACCGCAGACTTATTGTGTTACAGCAGACTTATTGTGTTACAACAGACTTATTTTGTGTTACCGCAGACTTATTGGATTACCGCAGAGTTATTGTGTATTTACCGCAGACTTATTGTGTAGTTACCGCAGATATATGTGTTACCGCATACTTATTTTGTAGTTGCCGCAGACTTATTGTAGTTACCGCAGACTTATTGTTTAGTTGCCGCAGAGTTGTTATATTAACGGCAGATTTATTGAGTTATCTTCTTCGGTTAGACGATAAGGGCTTCGTCCTGGTTTGGGCACGCCGCCTCTTATTTTCTTCCTGGGTTTTTCCTCTGCTTCTTCTTCTTTGTACTAACAGCCAATTATCTTCATCCAAACAGCCAATTGAAGGTATTTTTTATCTTCATCCTAATCGTCGTCGTGTAATTCGGTCTCTGTGTGGCGCAGAATGGAGCAACAGATTATTCTTGTATGTGGAAAATGGAATTTTGATAGGAATAGATGGTTGTTTGTTGTTGATGTTAAGTTAGGATCTCGAATTCTAGCAGCTGAAGATAGTACCTATGAGAATTTCGTTCGAATGGTGTACGAGGATTATGGGTTGGATAAACGAGTTTGTGATGTCAAATTGAGCTACATGTTGCCAAAGAAGATTAAGCAATATTTGGCTCAAGATACACCTCCTGTATATGTTGACAATTGTAGGCAATTTCATATTTTTTTGGGCCAATCGAAAGCAAATATGCTTTGTCTTTGTGTAGAAGTTTATGATAAAGTTTATACGGAGAAGATGTCAAAAGATAGTTTTCCAAAAGCTGAAGAGAAAATGCAGGTCCATGTTTTCGATGTTGATGAAGATGATGATGTAGCTAGTGAATCAAGATTCGATTATTGTGACGACTCTGACGGAACAGATTCAAGGGATGAGAATTTTGCAGCGTATGGATTGGAGGCTGAAGAAGAGGAAGAAAAGCCAAAACTACCTCTCAAGAAGAGAGGTAGCTTAGTGTATGTAAGTGAAGGCAATGGTAGTGTTGAATTTCATAACTTAGAAATGAGTTCTGTGGAATTAGCTGTTGGACAATGTTATGACAAATAAGAGCAGCTAGAGACAAGAGTGAAAATTCTCTCTGTTGTCCAGAAATTTGATTTCTATGTATATAAATCAACACCGGAGCTATGGGTTGTCAAGTGTTGGGTGAAAAGATGTTCTTGGAAGTTACGCGCTTCTCCAATAGGAGATCATCCAAGATTTCACATTCGGAAGTATGTTACAACACATAGATGTTCAGTTACATAGCGTTCTGCAAGATGCCGACAAACAACTCATGAGATACTTGGGGTATTATACAAGGATTTCGTTGGTGGCGTTGGACCAACTGTCTTGCCAATACATGTTGCTGAAGCTCTCAATAGACGATTTCAAATAAAGGTACATGTTTGCATATGTATTTGAATTACATCTTTTATATATATATTGGTTATATATTTAAAACTTTTTTGTATAGATTGGTTATTGGAAGGCATATAGAGCATTAAAACATGCTCGGAATTTGGTTAGGGGAAGTGAGGAGAGTGGATACGCATTGCTACCTACTTACTTATACATGATAAAGAGAGCAAATCCCAGTTCACACACACGACTTGAAGTTGATGAAAAGCAAAGATTCAAGTATTTGTTTCTAGCATTTGGTGCAAGCATCAATGGACTTCCATACGTACGGAAAGTTGTGGTTGTAGATGGTACATATTTACAAGGTAAATACAAAGGAACACTTCTTACCGCTACAGCTCAAGACGGTAATTTTCAGATATTTCTGATTGCTTTTGCCATAGTTGATACCGAAAATAATGAATCATGGGAATGGTTCTTCAAGCAACTGAGCGGTGTGATTCCTGATGATGAAAGCCTTTCCATTATTTCTGATAGGCACAAGTCTATTGGAAAATCTATTACAACGGTATACCCGAAGGCTAGTCGTGGAATATGTACATATCATTTGTACAAGAATATATTGGTCTGTTTTAGAGGTCAGGATGCGTTTCGTTTGGTGAAAAAAGCGGCCAGTGCTTTCACAATTGCTGAATTTCAGACCACCTTTGATCAGATTGAAGCGTTAAATCCTGCACTTTTTAGTTATCTTCAAAAAGCTGATGTACGGTTGTGGACACGTGCTCATTTTCCTGGAGATAGGTACAATCTTCTTACTAGCAACATTGTTGAATCAATGAATAAAGTACTATCACGCTCTAGGAATTTGCCTATTCTACATTTACTGGAAGAAGTGAGATCAATGATGACAAGATGGTTTTCAGACTGAAGGACTGCTGCAATGAAATTTGAAAACAAAACTAACCAGTGGAGTAGAACGATTGCTAGAGGTAACTTATTTTGGTTACAGCTTATAGTTACGGCAGACTTATTTTGGTTACAGCTTATAGTTACCGCAGACTTATTTTGGTTAAAGATAATAGGTACCGCAGACTTATTTAGGTTACAGATAATAGTTACCGCAAACTTATTTAGTAGTTGTCGCAAACTTATTTTGGTTACAGTTAATAGTTACCGCATACTTATTTTGGTTACAGCTCATAGTTACCGCAGACTTATTTTGGTTACAGCTCATAGTTACCGCAGACTTATTTTGGTTACAGCTCATAGTTACCGCAGACTTATTTTGGTTACAGCTCATAGTTACCGCTGCCTTATTTTGGTTACATCTTTTGTCTTATATTGTGGCTGACTTGTTTTGGTTTGTTGTAGAGTCGTGTGGAATATTCTAAGGTTCTAAGTGTTGGAGATATTGATGGAAATCAAGTTCAAGTGACAGGCGGAGGATCATCGCTACATGTTGTTAATTTGAGAGAAAAAAATGTACATGCCGTAGGTTTGACTTGGAGAAGTTGCCATGTGCACACGCAATAGCTGCATCTGAGAGCGCGAAAATCTCCCGTATTTCACTTTGTCATCTCTATTATACGAGCATCTACTTGTACAATTCGTATTCGGCTGCGATCATGCCAAGGGATTTTGCTTTACCAATACCGGAAAATGTAGCAACATGGACTTGTTTACCACCTGTTATTCGACAACAACCTGGTCGGCCGAAAAGATCAAGGATGAAATCATTCCTCGAAACTGCGAAGGCGATAAAGAGGCCTAGGAAACAACACACTTGTGGAAAATGTAATCAAGTGGGACATAATCGTGTAACATGTAAACTATTTTAAAGCATTGTATACTATATTTTACATTTTTACTTGTAAACTTGACATTGTAACATGTAAACTCTATTTGAAACCATTGTAAACTCTAAATAACTGTGTTTTAAACTCTATGTACAACATGGTAAAATAAGTCTGCGACAACTACAAATAACTCCGCATCAACTTGAATATATTCAGTAGGTACCGTAGACTTATTAAGTAGTTGCCGCAAACTTATTTAATAGTCACCGCAGAATTATTTTAGTAGTTGCCACAGACTTATTTTGCAGTAATTGCAGACTTATTTATTTTTTTAAACTCAATTATCGATATATGTATATATATTAGTTTGTGGAATAAATAATGCAGACAACCGTGGCACAGTGGTCGAGTGCCCCGCGTCTTTAAATGCCCATGACTATGCTTCTCAAGTTCGATTCCAAATGGTTGCAAGAAAATCAAATTTTATTTTTAACGTAATAAAAAAGGTATCTATATATATTAGTTTATGAAACAAAATCCCGCAGACAACCGTGGCACAGTGGTCTTGTGTCCCGCGTCTTTAAATCTTGTAGACCAAGGTAGTCGACGCAGACTTATTCAGTAGTTACCGCGGACTTATTCAGTAGTTACCGCAGACTTATTTAGTAGTTGCCGCAGACTTATCTTGTAGTTACGGGTTTTGTGGTTCGAACCCTTGAGGTTGCCATATCTTCAAAACTTTTTTTGTTTCTGATTCCTCAGAAATTGGTGGCAAATAACTCTATGGTAACTAATAAATAAGTCTGCGGTTACAACATAAGTTTGCGATATATGTATATATATTAGTTTGTGGAATAAATAACGCAGACAACCGTGGCATAGTGGTCGAGTGCCCCGCGTCTTTAAATGCCCATGACTATGCTTCTCAAGTTCGATTCCAAATGGTTGCAAGAAAATCAAATTTTATTTTTAACACAATAAACAAGGTATCTATATATATTAGTTTATGAAACAAAATCCCGCAGACAACCGTGGCACAGTGGTCGTGTGTCCCGCGTCTTTAAATCTTGTAGACCAACGTAGTCGCCGCGGACTTATTCAGTAGTTACTGCAGTCTTATTTAGTAGTTACCGCAGGCTTATCTTGTAGTTACGGGTTCTGTGGTTCGAACCCTTAGGTTGCAATATCCTTAAAACTTTTTTTGTTTCTGATTCCTCGGAAATTGGTGGCAAATAACTCTGCGGTAACTAATAAATAAGTCTGCGGTGCGGTAACTACTAAATAAGTCTTCGGTAACTACTAAATAAGTCTTCGGTAATTACTAAATAAGTCTGCGTTGACTACTAAATAAGTCTGCGGTGACTATTAAATAAGTCTTCGGTAATTACTAAATAAGTCTGCGGTGACTACTAATAAGTCTGCCGCAGACTTATTCAGTAGTTACCGCAGACTTATTTAGTAATTACCGCAGACTTATTTAGTAGTTGCCGCAGACTTATCTTGTAGTTTCGGGTTCTGTGGATCCCTTGAGGTTGCTATATCCTCAAAACTTTTTTTGTTTATGATTCGTCGGAAATTGGTGGCAAATAACTCTGCGGTAACTAATAAATAAGTCTGCGGTAACTAGTTAATAAGTCTGCGGTAACTACTAAATAAGTCTTCGGTAATTACTAAATAAGTCTGCGGTGACTACTAAATAAGTCTGCAGTGACTACGAAGTAAGTCTGCGGTGATTACTAAATAAGTCTGCAGTAAGTACTAAATAAGTCTGAAATCAAACATATACGAAAACATTGTAAACTACAAAATCAACAAAGAAAATCAACAAAATTTACATTGTTAACTCATATTGAGTTATCATTAAGTTGTGGAATTTTCATATCTAACCCACGAGGTAATGATCGTGTGTTCTGCATACTGCGGAAGTTCATCAACCATCTCAGCCGCTAATCGCAACTGCAAGTCCTGAATGGTCATATCGCTAAGCCCTTCGAAGGTCCATCCTAAAGCAAGACACTCGATGTATTTTATGGCATATACACCGCAATCCCCCGGATTTTCATTGATCGGCACGCCATGTGTGACTCTATGCACCTCAAACATTGCATAGCTTGGCTTGCGGTCTTTCTCCGAGACCATAATGGTTAGAATTGCAGGGATCATTTTTCGGAGAAATAGACACGCATCAAGCAGCTCCTTGTTGGAGGTATGATTCGGGATGGAGTCGTAGACATATATCTTCTTCTTCCGGAAGTCAATGTCTAAAGCAACCCAATGATTTCCTTTTACATTCAGCACACCGTACAAGTTATCAATGTCATAGAACAATGACTTGTTTGACGGCTGGAGAGGAATCAAACCGTAGAAATGGTCAAGATAATTCTTGTCAAGCAAGAATTTCTTGCTATTTGGCGGGACTTGTTTGAAATCATTCCCCATGATAGAGGTGAAATATGGGTCAAGGAAGCCGATTCTTTCCCGGTAAGGTGAAGGACCACGAGTAGTTCTATTGCAGAACATTGTCAAAGCATCAACAATGTGCTGTAAAATTTTTTATTTGAATAAGTTTGTGATAATAAGTATATAAGTCTGCGGTAACTAGTAAATAAGTCTGCGACAACTAGTAAATGAGTCTGCGGTAACAAGTAAATAAGTCTGCGACAACTAGTAAATAAGTCTGCTGTAACTAATAAATAAGTATGTGGCAACTACTAAATAAGTCTGCGGTAACTAGTAAATAAGTCTGCGGTAACTAGTAAATAAGTCTGCGGCAACTAGTAAATAAGTTTGCTGTAACTAATAAATAAGTCGGCGGCAACTACTAAATAAGTATGCTGTAACTAATAAATAAGTCTGCGGCAACTACTAAATAAGGCTGCGACAACTACTAAATAAGTATGTTGTAACTAATAAATAAGTCTGCGGCAACTAGTAAATAAGTCTGCAGCAACTACTAAATAAGTCTGCGGTAACTACTAAATAAGTCTGCGGCAACTACTAAATAAGTCTGCGGTAACTACTAAATAAGTTTGCGGTAACTAGTAAATAAGTTTGCAGCAACTAATAAAATAGATAAAGGTTATAGGTAAGTAATTACCGCATCTTCAAGCCATCCATAATATAGATCCAGCCACTCCTTCCTTGGAGTAATAATCTTTTTCAAATGTTCCACATTTGGATTAATGCTTCCAAGAGGTTGTTCCCTTAAAGGAAAACATAATTTCTCAGCATTGCATGTTCAACATAAAGGTATTAGAGACAAAGATATAAGAGACTTACTCATCAATCTTCATGAAATCCATTAGCTTACGCAATTTGGATTCATCGATAGCTTCCATAGGATCATATTCGTGTTCAGAAGTTATAACCTTAGGACGTCTGCGTTTGACACTTGGAATAATGCGTTTGACAGTAGAGTTACCAACGTATGGTAATATTTGGGAACTTTCCAAATGTGGTACTCTTTTCGGCATTTTTAATAGATCATCCAGGTCCTTCAAATTTTCTGTCTTTTCATCCAAAACCTTCAGTTTTGCCGCTATATCACCAATAGTCTCTAGCAGATTTGACCCTTCCTCTGAAGTTGATGCCATTTCCATTTCCATTTTGGCGACTTTGGCTTCAAATTCTTTAGTTATGTCCACGACATCATCTTCACCATGAGAAATATTTTGCTTTTTCTTCAACCGAGCATCACTCTTATCAACTTTTGTAAGTGGAAGCTTATCTGCCGGTTTCTTAGACTCCATTACCAACCATGATTGCATATAAGTGTTAGACAAACCCATTAAACATGTAAAACAAAAATA
This sequence comes from Cardamine chenopodiifolia, assembly GCA_963922655.1. NCBI lineage: Eukaryota > Viridiplantae > Streptophyta > Magnoliopsida > Brassicales > Brassicaceae > Cardamine > Cardamine chenopodiifolia. Next base: position 5,485,938 of record OZ000486.1, on the reverse strand, counting down.
AATAACTCTGCGGTAACTACAAAACAACTCTGCGGCAACTACAAAACAACTACTAAACACTGCGGTCACTACAAAACAACTCTGCCGCAACTACAAAACAACTACTAAACAACTGTGCGGTAACTACAAAATAACTACTATACTAAACAACTCTGCGGTGACTACAAAACAACTCTGCGGTGACTACAAAACAACTCTGCGACAACTACAAAACAACTCTGCGGCACCTACAAAACTACTACACTAAACAACTCTGCGGTGACTACGAAACAACTCTACAGCAACGAATTAATAAGTCTGCGGTAATAGCTATTACTAACCGGTGTTTTGATACTGGATTCATGATCGGGTTGATCAAGTTTGGGGTTCTTTGGTTCTTTGTAAGAGGTAGAACCAACATTTTTTGATTTGCCCATATCTCCTTGCTTTGCCAAATCAAAATCAGTCTGCAGCAAAACAATAATTAATCTATAGGAATAGGTAAGTCAATCTGCAGCTAAATACAAAATTTTACTTTAACTAACCGGTGTTTTACTACTCCCTTCATCATCTTCTTTCTCTAATTCTTTGGGAGAATTAGCCTTCCCCTTCCCTCCTCGCTCTCGCAGATCATTGATATCTGCTTTAAGTGTGGTCAACCTTGAATCAACATTTAATTCAAAACCTCCCAATCTTGCGCCCAAGTCGTCCACGGTCCGAACTAATGTTTCTATGACCTTAAACATTCCAGCTAAGGTCTTATTTTCTTCAACATCCTATACATTAAAAAAATAGTTAATAACAAGAGTAATCACATACAATAAATATTTGAATGTTAAAATAAGCGACAACAGTCCTAACATTTGAATGTTCTTTGTCTTTGATCATCAAGACTTTCTTAGAACTTCGACCGCAAACCGACTTAACACTCTTTCGTTCCTTTTGATGCCAACAATATGGATCCAAACTATCCCCAATGATGTCTTCAATCAGGTTGTCAAGTTGGACATCCTTGTTTTCTTCATTGTCACGCCAGTAGGGATAAATTTCTTCTAAAGAAACCGGAACCATATGCCTAAGACGAACCTACATCGGAAACAAGTACCATATGAATATCATCATTAAAAAATCAATCTCTCATCATAAACAACTGTGGCATAATCAATTCATAACTACTCTAAAAGTCTGCGATAACTACTAAATAAGTCTGCGGTAACTACTCTATAAGTCTGCGGCAAATACTAAATAAGTCTGCGGTGACTAATAAATAAGTCTGCGATAACTACTAAATAAGTCTGCGGCAACTACTAAATAAGTATGCGGCAACTACTAAATAAGCCTGCGGTAACTACTCTATAAGTCTGCGGCAAGTACTAAATAAGTCTGCGGTGACTAATAAATAAGTCTGCGGTAACTACTAAATAAGTCTACGGCAACTACTAAATAAGTCTGCGGCAACTACTAAATAAGTATGCGGCAACTACTAAATAAGTCTGCGGTAACTACTAAATAAGTCTGCGGCAACTACTGAATAAGTCTACGGTAACTACAAAATACCTCTGTGGCAACTACTAAATAAGTTTGCAGTAACTACTGAATAAGTCTGCGGCAACTACTAAACAAGTCTGCGGTAACTACTAAATAACTCTACGATAACACGAACATAATCAATTCATACCTTTCCGTGTTCAGCTTTCTCCTCTTTGATTAGATCTTCAAATCTAAAACGCTTCCGACTTCCTCGCTAGTTAAGTAGTGGAGGAACATCATCTAGATTTCTCTTATAGCCATATATCTCCCCCAAAGCATGAACTGACTCAAACAACCATACAGACAGAACATTAACACATCCGTGTAATGTGTAATTGTCTGTTTTGAATTCCAAAGCTTTGATTGAATTTACCAAACTCGTAAATCCAACTCTACCCCACGGATAGTTTTCAAAGCTCTCCTCATGAAGCACTAATTTTGCATTGCTCAAGGGGATCCTCGATGCATGATTGATACCATGTATTCCAACATGTAATATACATAGTCTTCCAACCATCATCCTCTTCTCGTAACTCCAATGCTGACAACGTTTCAAAACACGCTGCATCTCCCCAAAAGTAGGTCCATCCCCTAAAGGAACGTTCATCTCTTTCCAAAAGGCTTCATAATCAACAACTGGATATATGTCATAATTAGATCGCACATCATATGGAAATACGTAGCAATTAAGACATGTGATTTCCTTATATTCGTGCAGGAAAAATCTGATTGGTTGATCATCAATCACTGACCAAACTTCATGCGTATTCTTCACCGCCAATTGATGTGTGATGAAGTAATGAACGTAAGAAGATGCCCATATGAACTTCTCCCCCATGATGTCTATATCATATAGCTTAAAAAAAATACCAACAGATGATGCCTTCAACGCCTCCCAAACATCATCGCCAATACTCTTCTTGATGGCCCCAAATTTGGATTGGGAATAATAGTGGTTAATGCTATCCACTTGAACATGACATTTCACATCTTTCGAAAGCCTAGCAGGATAAGATGCCATATCTCTGCAATCAAGTAAACAACTTATCAGTGTAAATAAATAAGTGAGCGCCAATACAAATAACAACAAAAAATAAAATAAATAACTACTAATAACTACTAAATAACTACTAAATAACAACTAAATAAATCTGTGGTAACTACTGAATAAGTCTGCGGCAACTACTAAATAAGTATGCGGCAACTACTAAATAAGTCTGCGGCAACTACAAAATAAGTCTGCTGCAACTACTAAATAAATCTGCGGCAACGAATTAATAAGTCTGCGGTAACTACTAAACAAGTCTGCGACAACTACTAAATAAGTCTGCGGTAACTACTAAATAAGTCTGCGGTAACTACTCTATAAGTTTGCGGTAACTACTAAACAAGTTTGTGGTAACTACTAAACAAGTCTGCGGCAACTACTAAATAAGTCTGCGGTAACTACTCTATAAGTCTGCGGTAACTACTCTATAAGTCTGCGGTAACTACTAAACAAGTCTGCGGTAACTACTAAACAAGTCTGCGGTAACTACTGAACAAGTCTATGGCAACTACTAAATAATTCTGCGGTAACTACTGAATTAGACTGCGGCAACTACTCTATAAGTCTGCGGCAACTTCTAAAAACCTTTGCGGTAACTACTGGATAAGTTTGCGGTAACTACTCTATAAGTCTGCGGCAACTACTAAATAAGTCTGCGGCAACTACTAAATAAGTCTGCGATAACTAATAAATAAGTCTGCGGCAACTGCTTAAGAAGTCTGCGGTAACTACTCTAGAAGTCTGCGACAACTATTAAATAAGTCTGCGGTAACTACTGAATAAGTCTGCGGCAATTACTCTATAAGTCTGCAGCAACTTCTAAACAAGTCTGCGGTAACTACTGAATAAGTCTGCGGCAACTACTCTATAAGTCTGCGGCAACTATTAAATAAGTTTGCGGTAACTAGTAAATAAGTCTGCGGCAACTGCTTAACAAGTCTGCGGCAACTGCTTAATAAGTCTGCGGTAACTACTAGATAAGTCTGCGGCAACTACTAAGTAAGTCTGCGGTAACTACTGAATAAGTCTGCGGTAACTACCAAACAAGTCTACGGTAACTACCAAACAAGTCTGCGGTAACTACAATAACTCTGTGACAACAAAAAGCTAAAAGAATCTTACAACGAAAAACTACACAAGACAAATGTGAACGAAATTTGAAATCGACGACAACGAACAATGAAATCTGAATATAAGTTCCGGTTTTTGATGAACCGGACCTTTCAAAACTGAACTGAAACTGAACGACGACGAAGAAAGACAGAAACAAACGACGAGATGAAAGACGGAAACGAACGATGACGATGAAAGCGGCAACGACGAGTAACCCTAACTCTCCGACGGTATCGATGGTGGTGTCTCGCAGAAGTTTCTTTTTTTTGACAAAAGTTTTCTGAAACATTTATGACCTTAAATTACCATTAATATTGTTTTTTGTAACTATTTAAAATTTTTTCGTAACTGTTTGCGAAAAATTTAAATATTAATGGCAGTTTTCGTAATTATTTCGTAACTGTTAGGTTATAATGTATTTTAACCGTCTCAAATTTAATTAAAAAAAAAACAGGTCAATCCAGCAATTACATCTAAAATTTGGGTTAATCTGTGCCATTTCCTCTTAAATTATATTCAAAAATAATTTTTTACGCAACAGTTTTATGAAATTAAAAAAATCCTTAACATTTAAAAATTGATTATTGGTAATCTCATTAAAATCCAAAACTTAAAAATTTAATTGGAACAAAAATAATTTTAGGAAAAAGAGTATAAACACTATTGATAGAGCTAAAAAATCAGAAAAAAAAATTAGAGGTTCAAACAGCTGATGAGGAGAAATCCCAAAACTTTTATCTTCTTGAGTCAAACAACACTTGCATTTCCTCTAAATATCACTTTTCGCCAAGAGTTTTGATTGTTGAGAGTTGATTTCGAACATGTTTATCAATCAATCGAATTAAGAAAACTACTCAGCTTGGGATTTCCCAATGCCTTCTAGCATTTCTCTCTCTCCAGACTATATGTATTGAACCTTGGAAAACGTATCGCAGAAGGAAATTCCAAGTTCGATCTGAAATATAGAGCAGAATCGAAGACCAAATAGTGGTATACCTTGATTGGAGTACGTTTTTGGCGAGATCTTTCCAGACTTGTGAGGTGAAGTCACATGAGAAAAAAGATGGTCTCGTGATTCAAAAGAATTTGAACACAAAATAGACATCCATGTCAATCCCACATTCCACTTAATCTTCTGTGGAAAGCCGGTTGAGAATCGCGAGCCAAGTGCAAAACAAATTTTGTGGAGTTGCATGAGGAAACCAAACTCATTTGTACCAAGCTACCTTATTTGAGAAGGTGAGAATATGATTCCAAATGTTCTTAATGCTGAAAGAATTTTTAAATTATCCCCCTTACATTTCCAAATAACCACATCCAGAACATCTCCCCTAATGCGCTGAGCTTGTAAAATATCTTCTATGATATTTAGCTCCTCTGATCTATGCCTTCGCCTTCTATGATAAAGGCATGCCTCTGCATCCGTAACATGTCACCCAATCCCCATGTCAATAATCCCTCTTGCACCCACCAAATCCATCACATAACCCAAAGAAAACCAATTATCAAACCAAAACGATATGTGAACACCATTGCCAACATCAAATTTGCAAAAAGATTTTGCTACTGTTCTATACTTTAGAAGCTTTTTCCACATCCATTATCCCAAACTAGATGAGTCCTGAATTGGCCAGAGAAAGTCTTGTTTGATTAAATTTTTCTCTATCCACTTTACCCATAGAGAGCTTCCTTGAGAAATAATTTTCCGTATCAGTTTCAAACAACTAACATCATTGCCTTTTTTAGTAAATGAAGACCAAACCCTCCCTTTTGCTTTGGCATACAAACCTCTTTCCATGCTACTTTTTCTTTGTTTGAATTCAGGTCAGTTCCCGAACAAAGGAAAGAAGAGCACAATTTTTCAATCTCATGAATGCAAGACTTTGGGAGTCGGAAAGCAGCCAACACCGAACTTATCAAATTCAACCTTCCAGCATAAGATAGAAAATGTGATCTCTATGATCCAATTCACTTCTTAATTTGTTTTAACAATGGTAAATAGTCTGCAGCTGCTAAACGTTTTGTCACCAAAGGAAGACTCAAATATCTCACACGGAGCTGTCCCGAAGCAAAAAGAAAATGATCCCTCGTTAATTGTTGAACTGCCTTATTTCCATATACTAGGGATGGACCCGTGCATTGCACAGATTTGTTTGCTATACAACTTAGTTATCGAATTTGTTCTATTTTTTGTATCGTTAAATTATTGTTGTGAGAACTATGTTTTTAAAGTAAATAAAATTGAGAGATCTTTAGATTACAGTTAGGAAACATATCTCAATATTTTTGAAAACTTGTGTAGCCAATGAGTCATCATCTCAATATTTATGAAATTACATAGAGGTCTTTTCCTTCCTCTAACCTTAACAATAGTTAAAAACTCTAGGAGAGTTAGAGGGTTTCGGATAATGGTTAACTTTATTTCTCTTTCATGTCATCATCTTCTCCATGCTTTCCCTCTCTCTCACTTTCGCCCTTTCCTCTCTCCTCTTTCCTTCAAAATATATATATACATACTTCAATTAATAAAATTACATTATAGTCCATTAACTTTTCAATTTTTCATTTTAATTAATTTTTTAATAAATTAACATACATTTTTGTTATATAACTTCAAGTGTATTTTTCAATAAATCATTATTTTTTATGCTTTTATAGAATATTGGGTGTACACATTTTTTTCTCTCTTTCGTACACTTTGGTATACACTCTCTGTTTTGTACACTTTGGTGTACATACTCTATCTCGTACATTTTAGTGTAAGATGTTTCGTTTTGTTTGGTATACCTTGTTGTACACTCTTTGTCTCATACAAAAAGGTGTACACTCTTTGTCTCGTACACTTTGGTGTTCACTTTTTTCTAGTACATTTCGGTGTACACACTCTGTATACTTTGGTGTACATATACGGTTTTGTACACCATTCTAACCCTATAAGGTTCTGTCATATATTGTAATGTTTTGTACTCATTGCACCTTGGTGTACACTTCTGTCCCATATACTTTTGTATAGTGTACAGTATGGTATACTTTTGTACACCGTATATTATCATATACATTTAACTTATATTGTTGTACTATATAAAGATTAAATAGATGGTGAATTTGCAAATTGGACAGTTTTTTCAAACTTAATTAGAAAAGTAGTTATTTTACTATTTATAATTTTGCTAAATGGACAACTTTTATTGTTATACTAATAAAGTTTTTGTGTAATAAAGAAAATAAAAATGATGAAAATATCCTTTTAAAGAGATTCACGGATGTGCACACTGTGTCGTATACTTGCGGATGTACAGAATGTATCGTACACTTGTGTTAAAACATAAGTAATTGACTAATTGTGCTATTTCCGAATAGTTGACACACATGAGGTGTATTAAGAATGTGAGTGCACAAAAAGTGTTTTACACTCACAGATGTAAAAAACATGAGTACACTCATGAGTGTATAGAGTGTATCGTACACTAAGGATGTACAATGGTGTAATGTACACTGTTGCATCGTAATACTAAAGTGTACAGTGTTCTAAACCGAGGTGTATACCATTGCACATCAACATCTGTATACTAGCATATTTACACTAACGTATGTACACTGACGTTTGTTAAAAATATTAATGGCATAATGATAGACTGATGTGTTTCTCAAGATAAATAAGTCGCAAATAGTGTCAAACAGTAAAATTGTCCAATTGGCAAATTATGAATAGTAAACTGTATAGTTTATCAATTATTTTCAAAAAATGTCTATTTGTCCAGTTAACTCTTAAAACCTCCACATTGAAACTCTTGTTTTTTATTTAATTGATAATAAAAAATCATACTCTTTATATTTGAAAAATTGAATTAAAAATAAAAAAATTTTATTGAAATTATATGGGTGAAGTATCTGTAACAAATTAAGATGAAAAAGATTTGGGATATATTAAAGAAAATTGTCGAAGAAGTAGAAGGAGAGAGAAAATCATTCTTTTTAAATTTTAAATAAATTATTTTAGTGACATATCTACTATATACTTAAAGTTTGCAAGGGTACTAGAGTTTTACAAATAGTACAAAAAAGTGAAACTGTCCAATCAAGTAAATATTTATAGTGAAGTGTCCAATTTGCTAATATCTTTTCAAAAAACTGTCCAACCGCAAATTAACTCATATAATTTTATTTTATTGGCCAATACACTAAAACAATAGGGAAAAAAATTAAAGATTTAGCCACGTCAGCAGAGGAGGCGACTCAATAGGCGATTTAGGGTTTGAAGTGTTCTCTGAACGCTAGGGTTTTTGTTGCGGCCCGCACTAGTGGACTCTTATGTCTGAACCAAAAATCTCTATCTCCCCCTCGAGAAATGCTTCTACTTCTCAAAGCAAGCAACCATCTTATGTAGCAGCTAGTAGTAGCTCTGTTAAACAGAAGTGCCCGCGACCACCTAGACTGTGTCCTCCAAGACCGCCATTTCTTCTGGCTGCGCGGATCGGCCTGCTTCGGACCGCGGTCACCTGATTGCATATCCATACCCACCCCCGCAACAGTAGCGGATATACGGGTAGACCCGTGGGCGTCTTCTTCATCGGCGATTCATCTTGTCTTCAAGGATCCATGGCCCTTGAACCCTAGATCGAATCTTCAGGCTCTTCATTGGCTCAACTTCATCGTCTTCAACAGTGTGTAAGGTCATAATCATTGAACCCTAAATTGAATCCACTTCAAATCATCAATCTCGTGTTTGATTTTCTATGATTGAAAAGCTTTGATTTGTGAAATTTCTGGTCTTAATTTGCTTTTCCATGTATATGCCTTAATGGAGAAGCTTCAGATTGCTTTGAGCCCAAGAAATGCAGTTCAGTAGAAAATTAGTATAATGGTCAACATCTCTGCTCTATTTTGTCGAGAATTGAACATCTTTCTTTTTCGCATGTAATATACGGTGACACAGATTCAATCATGAGTCACAGTGGGCTATATGATATCGAAGAGGAGAAAGTCATTAAAGCAAAATTCATCCAAGTCGTAGGTTGAAATTGATGAAAAAGCAAACATGGTGAACAAGGAAACATGGTGTTTATTAATACAGTCAACAAAGTTCGTGATCTTGACCCCACCAAAAAAATGTTTGCGATATTGGACACGACATTGGCTATTTTTTTTTTTTACAAGTTCCCATCTCAGAGAGATCTAAGTTAACAATATTTGGTTCAAATCATCATTATCTTGAATGCATAAAGGCTGCTCACGAATTTGTATGATCTCTTGTGATGTGCAGTCAAACAACTTTGTGGAAGGAGTTTCACAAAAGATCATGAGACAGATCGAAACGCTCTTACAGTTTATGGAGTTCATGTTGATTCTTATCTCACCTGGTATATGTGATTTACTGATTTTCATCTTTAAAAGAGTTCATTGCTATTCGGTAGTGATCGAGTTTGCTATTTGGTAGTGATCAAAAGAGTTAATTGCTTCAGAGTTAGGCAAAATTTGATTAATTAAAATGTCACCTCTGAAGGAGGTAGTGGACAGTGTTCAGTCTCAGGTTGCAAAGGTTGAAGATGATCTCAAGGTATTGATGCTTGAACCTTTAGTTTTACAGTGATCAAATGCTGGTGTTAAAAACTCTGATTAAATATATTATTCATGTTCGTGTTGCTGAACCAGAAGCAAAGTGGAAGCAACCATCTAAAGCCATAGCTTTACCAAGCTCTCATGCCAACAGAACCGCATGGACAAGCCTGTTGAATCCGCATTCCTGCCTGGCCAATGCCCGCTAGGCCTGCAAAGCTATGGACACTCCATAACTTATCCATGCCCGCCCCACCGAGGAGCTATACGGGCGATGCCCGCAGGCCTATTGTTCGCGTGACAGCCCTAGCTAGTAGTGAATAAGTGCCCATCGCTTAAGAAACATGATTTTTATGTTAGTTTGGTTGATTGTGTTCCTACAATAGAAGTACCGGATGAAGATATGGCTTCAGTTCTTCCTTAAGAGGATTTTCTTGTGGGTAGATTTCCATCCAACGCTCTTCATGTCGCTAAGATCCATGTCATTGTCAACAAGATATGGCCTCTTGGAGATAAAGCTATTAAACTTGATATTTTTGAGAACAACTCTACATCGCTGAAATTTTGTATTAGAGATACATCAAGCAGATCGAGAGTTTTGCGCAAGGAAATGTGGAACATAGCATGATTACCTATGATGCTTGCTAAGTGTTCTCCAATTCCAGAAGACGTACAACTAGAAATCACATTGATGCCCTTATGGGTCACGTTGAAGAATGTCCCTAACAAGATGTTTTCTTATGAGGGTATTGGCTTCCTTACAAGTCCAATAGGTAACCCTATTCAATTGCACTTTGAAAGAGAACAATGCATCAATTCGAAGAGGCTAAGGTGTTTGTAGAAGTAAATTTAACAAAGCCCTTGACAAATACGTTGAATCAAGAGGTTGACGCAACTATTGAATTTGTTTATATATGGCTCCCTCCACGTTGTTCTCGTCGTGAAAACTAAGCTCTTGTGATAAGAAAAGTGTCCCCAAAAAAGGCTAAGGAGGTTTAAACTGAAGAAGGTGAAGTGATTGTAGACGATGTTTTGACTAGAATAAAATCCTCTATTCCAACTCTAGAGTTAGAGAAGCAAGTAACAACTTTGGTTACGGATTCTGTAGGTGATAGTAAAGGAAGGAAAAAATATGAATCTCACTCACTTGTGTTTTGCGGATGACATTTTGGTTTTTTCAGATGAGAGCTCTTGTTCAACTGAGGGAAGTTTGACAATATTTGTTAAGTTTGTAGCTGCCTTAGGTTGAAAAAAGTTTGGAGAAATCAACCTTGTTTATGACAGCCTTATCACCACAACATCGAGATGATTTTCTTCGTCAATTTCCCTTTGAAGCGGGTTCACTCCTAGTTCGATATCTTGGCCTCCTTTTACTAACTCAGAGCACGAAAAGAGCTGATTATCTTCCTTTGTTAGAGAAACTCAGAGCACGTATTAATTCATAGACTGGTAGGTTTTATCTTTTGTGGGACGTCTCCAATTGATAAAATCCGTACTCTCTAGCTTCGCTAACTTTTGGCTCTCTACTTTTTGCTTTCCAAGTAAGTGTATCAAAGAGATTGAAAGTATGTTCTCTGCTTTCTTGTGTTATGGCCGGATTTAAATTCGAGAAAGATAAATATTGCTTGGAAAGAAGTTTGTAAGCCAAAACAGGAAGGTGGTTTAGGGATAGCGCTGTTATCAGAAACAAACACGGTGTGTATTTTTGCTGCTGGGAATTTATTCGATATACTAGGCACATGAGGTAGTATTGATTTGTTGTTTGGTTGCCGAATCTCTTGCGTCACATCGACGTCGAAGGCATCGAATAGAAATCTTGACTCAGATTGAGGACGAGCTTTACTTTCTCCAACTTTAACCTCCTCTAAAAGGAAATGATCATTCTCTTTGGAAAAGGAAAAATGACTTTCAAATGTATGTTTTCTTCGCAAGACACTTGGCATATGATTCCAAGCAAATCGAATTTGTGATTTGTATGGTTTCCTAACTCCACACCTAAGTTCTCTTTCATAACCTGGATTGTTATTAATAATTGCCTAGCTACGGGGATAGATTGGTAAGATGGATTGTAGATGCCAATGGAAGTTGTGTATTTTTCAAGGAGGGAGTAGAGATAAGAAATCATCTTTTTCTCATGTTCCTGCTCCTCTCAATTTTGGTCAGTGTTATCCCGAGGCCTTCTTGGCCACAGATTCACATCAAGTTGGGAGATTCTAGTCCCCTTACTCATGGACTCATCCACTCCATGACTACACTTATTTGTGTTGATGTATGTGTTTCAGCCAACTATTCATAGTATATGGAGAAAACGGAATGGGCGACGTCATGGGGAGACACCAACTCCGTCCTCAAAACTCACGGGAATGATTGATAAGAGTGTTCAAAACCGGTTTAGTACAATGAAAGACTCATCGGAATATGAAAAAGGGCTACACTATTAGTTTCAAACCCATAGCAATTAAAATTCTTTCAAGATTTCATATTTATCTACAGCTTAAAAAGTTTTGGTTTTCATGAAGCATTCATTGTAAAACAGTTTTTTTGATGAATATAATTTACATTCATACAAAAAAAATTTAAAAGATTTTATTAAAAAGATAAAACAACATTTATTATAAAACAAATTTTCAGTTCTAAAATCACATTTAATAAAACGCAAAGGAAATAATGAATTATTACGAATTCATTTAGGACTAACATTATCATTCTACGACATCACGAGGACTTGTGTGATTACATGAAACACATTTCGTTTCATGTTCCTTATCGATCGGAACCTCGTTCGAGCGATTATGTTTTGATGTGTCATCATCTTCAAAAATTGTGACAACATGATCATCATGACATTTTGTCGGCTGGACACAAACAATGCTCTTGGCATTTGGTTTCTCGGATTTTGCAGTCTTGCTCTTAAATTTTGCAGCCGATGCTAGCTCATGTAGGGACTCTAATATTTTCTCTGTCAGATTAATAATATCTATGAGTAACGAGATTGCGGTCAGATGTGAAATTAATTCTTGTGGATCAACTTCTTTCAAGATGCCTGAATTAAGTACGTTGGTGACGGATTTGATGGCAGATCGTGCGTTTTGGACATGAAGATTAGAAGAAGATGGTATGGTCATTTTCTTTAACGAATTTGACATTTCTTTCATTGCTTTGCCTACCTCCGAACTCATTCTTCTCAATGGTTCTCCTAGTTTCTTTTTTATATCAATTGACACCTGAAAAGTTATTAACAAAGGGATAAATAAGTTAGAGAATGAATAAATAAGAATTACATATATATACATATATATATATATAAAGAGTTATTTAGATCAACTATTTTGCATAGGATTATGAGAAGATTTCAAAATACAAAATGAGGCAGTATCAGCTGTAACTGAGTATAAATTAAACGACACAATTATTTAACTTAAACTCTTCATTTCTTAAAATATTCATCAAGAATAATTATTTTTCAACTTGACGAAGATGTGGTGAAATGAGTTTGCGGTATAGTTACTAAAATATAAACAATGTCCATTTTTCTAAAAAATTTAGGAACATTTTTTTAATTGTAAGTATGATCCAATTTCATTAACTTCGATGACTTTCATGTAACTGATGAGGTCTTTTAAAAAATTATAAATAATTACGGTTTAGAATAAAAAATTAGGTTAACTAATAAAATACGATTTACTTTTCCTTATTTTTTTCTTACTTGCGATTTATTTTTTCTTAGGTAGCGATTTATAAGAAAGAAAATAGAATTTTCTGTTTAATAACTAATGTTTTCTTTGTTACTAGAGTAGTCAATTAATGAAAAAATTTAGGATAATATATATATTTTTAAATTATTTTTGTTATATCTGATTTGTGGTATGTTTCTAACACGCCATCGGGTCTCTATTATTGTATGCACGGCTCTGAGTGTAACAATACCTGAATATCTGCATTATAATACGAATTAAGGGAATGAATTCGGTAAGCACATTGTCGGATTAATTCACCAACAGCTAGATAATGTTTCCAAGGGTGCCGGAATTTGAATTGGCCGTGACCAGGCTCCCATTTCGCAAAATTGGCCTATATAAGAAAACGACAAACTTAATAAATGAATGAGATCATATTGGTAAAATAATGCAAGAAGGGGAAAATATCGGTTCACCACTAACCAAAGATTCCTCATTGCTTTTTGAGTTGAGAACACTTTTATAGTTGTCAAAATTCTTTTTTCGTTTGTCAACCTCTTTGGTGTCATCATTTTCTTCCGCTTCACAATACTTGTCCCCGAAATCTGCCAATATCCAACTTTTAATTTTCTTGATGATAAAAAAAAAATACTCCATTTCATTCCATGCTAGAAATATGTACATGCAACTTTCTGAAATATCTAGGACAAATTGTTTAACTCGCTGTCTTAAGTTGTATATTTGCAACTTTCTACAATATTTAGGAAACATTGTTTGGTTCCCTATTTTAAGTCGATAATTAACATTGTACACTGTTTAAAAAAATTAATATATAGTCATAGTGTTCATTAAATTGTAAGCGCGTGGTTGACATAAAGAAATACAATATTCTAAAATATATATATTCAAATGGTTATTTCAAATTTCTCTTTATGAAATCATTTTCTTAAACTATTTAACAAGTGCCAACATGTACTTTAAAATATGAGAACTTGAAACTTTTCCCACGTCATTATCAAAATTATAAAAAAAAAAAAGAACTTTCCCACGATAACGAGGCGTGACCAAGTGGCAAAAAATTTACCAGGCATTGAAAGTTCCAAACTAACCTTAAAAATTATAATGTTTAAATCAGGAAAAAAAACGTAACCAAAGGAGATACCTAACAAGAACAAGGAGAGTTTCTCAAAGTTAGAGGCGAGGAGTGAATGAAGATCTTGGCCAGCCCAAACAGGGCAGACAAAGATGGAGACAAGGACACAACAAAGTCCTCCAATGATCACAGTGGAGACTCTCCTATGGGTCAGCATTAGAACCTGCCCTTCTCTGAACCCCGAGACTGATATCAACGCAAAGGTGAGTATGAATATCAACAGACTGTAATCGTATCTCGCCTTCATCCGCGGGAAGAACCTCACAAACGTTGACAACGCAGCTGAAGAACCCAACAAGATAAAACAAAAATATTAATACGAGCATTGGTTAAATGATTTAAGTTGTGATCTTGTTTCAAACACCTTCTTTTACATGTAAAAAATAAAATTTCACATTTTAAATTTATTTTCAATTTTCATAAAATATGTGCAAGATAGTAAAGATGTAGTTTCAGTAGATAAAATGTTGTATTATAACATGTAAACGCAAAAACAAACGTGAATGCAAACAAACAATCATGTCTTATCCTTCTAGTTATACATCTAAGACTTAATTGGTATATAGATATACCTTGTATAAAGACAAAGATTGCGAGAAGAATGGGTTCTCCTGTTGAACCAGACATGCTGGCCAGGTGATGAGCTCCGATTCCAAGTGTTCCGGCAAATAATGTTGCCCCTACTCTGTTAAGTCCTTTACCTAGCGTGGCCCCTACATATATACGTACACCACTAAGTTTATTATAACAAAAAAAAATAGGACTTATGTTTTGTATATATTTCTCACAACAATTGTTCATGTTGTTATCCAAACTTTATATATTGCATGGTTTTATCAAATACACCCATATATATATATATATATAATATTGCATGCATGCAGATCCTAGTAATTATCCAGAAAGAAGATTTGATTTCAAGAATGTTGAGAATTTTTTTTTTCTTTTTTACCAAGGTTTTGAATGTTGAGAATATTGGAAGAGTATAATATATACTAGGTATTAAAAAGAGCTTAAGATCTGGAATAAGAATACGGACCAACAGAGAACTCGAAGACGACAACAACGGTCATTACAGCCCACATTGCATTAACACCGACCTTGTCATAGAGAGGTTGGTAATAATAGAAGGAAGAGACTAAAGCAAGAACCAAACCCACTTTGAACGAGTGAACAACTCTCCTCGGGTCTTCTTTTGCCACTCTTCTCCCTTCTCTCACAATCTCTCTAACTTTTTCCATATCTGTATATATATCAATTTGTGTCAACAGTCCTTTTTAGTTATAAGTGGCACAGAGAAAGAGATGGAGAGGGGAGAGAGATAGATAGAGAGTCGAGAGAAGAGGTGTTTGTGTGGGCGTATTACATGTTGTGTAGATGATAAAGCTTATTTATAAGGAGAATGACAGAAAAAGTCTGAGGGACAGCTTATAATATATATTAATTAATGAATATCGTGGCTTCTGTATACCACTTATCAAAAGATCTCAAAAGAAAAATACCACTTATCAAAAAAATATCATGTATTTGTTTAAAATAGTTTTTGGATATTTTAGAATATTCTGGAACTTAGGCTTTCAATAATATAATAGAGAAGATAGAAGGAAAAGTAAATTTCATAGAAATATATTAGTTGCATTTTGAACAAGTTAGTTTTTAAAATCACCTCGTTCTTTAAATGAATAAATTGCCTCAATCCAAATTATTTTATCTCACCTCAGTTTGTTTCTATCTCCCTAATCAACACAATTTAAATGCATGATAAAGTTTTATTAATATAAGTGCATACTATTCTTTTATTTGATAAAAATAATCACGTATATAAATACAACCCTAAAACAGAAAACAAAAAAACAGAGATGAACTCAGAGTTGTAAGTTTTAACTCTGAAGTTCAGTATGCAAAGGAACATCATATGAATGCATTGTTTTTACTGTTAGATATATATAACTAGTTTTTGAAAAACAATTCTTACAACTGAATCTGGAAACATTTGGTGTACAAGTTTAGAAAAGCTCTAAATATTTTGTGCTGTTTTTTTTATAGAATGGTCATAAAACATATAATCAATTTAAGGTCACGTAGTACGATAATATTGTGTATTAATATAAGTATCTGCATGCCCACATAACTAGATCAGGTATATTAAGCTAATACCACAGGTTTTTTTTTGTTTCTCAATCATCTTTTATAATAATATATAAAATTATATTCAAAAAAAAAAATTTATAACATATGCAACTGTTTTATGGAACGTTTTTGAAAGAAAAAATATTTTAGTTTTAAAATTTGTAAAATGATTGTCTCGTTAAAATCCAAAACTGGAAAAACTAATTGGGATAAAACAGATTTTAGGACAAAGAGTACAATCATTTTAGAGCGAGTTGAAAAACCTGAATAAATTTAAATGAAAGAGGCTGAATAGTCCCAGCGAAACTTCGAGTCTTCTTGAGCTTTTAACTTGAGAATCAAACCACACTTGTAGCTCCTCTGTGTAACGGTAATCACCTTGAGCTTTGATTGAAGAGAGCTGGTTTCGTACATGTTTATCAATATATCTAATTAAAGTAGCAGCTGAATTTGGGTCCTCTCCATGCTTTCTTCCATTCCTCTCTCTCCAGAGTGTGTGAATCGAAGGTTGGAACACATACTGTACGAGAAAACTCCGAGTTCGATCAATATTTGGGTCTGCAACATAGATGAGTATCATTGACCAATTGGTGGTGTACCTTAATTTGAAGATGTTCTTTGCTAGCGCTTTCCAGACTTGGGAGTTGTAGTCACATGCAAAGAAAATATGATCGCATGATACTAAAGAGTTAGAACACAATACACACATCCATGTTGATCCTACATTCCAATTGATCATATGATTCCCTGTAAAAAAAATGATTGAGAGTCGCGAGACAAGAGCAAAAAGAAAACTTTGACGTTGCATGAGAAAACCAAACTCCTTTGTGCAAACTACCTTATTTGAAGATGTACGAATATGATCCAAGTATCCTTAGTGCTGAAAGTTTTTTTGAATTTACCTCCACTACCTTTCCAAAGAACTACATCCAGAAGGTCTCTCCTATCTCCATTATGCTGAGCATGTAAAACATCTTCTATGTTATTTAGCTCCCATAATTTTTGCCTTAGTCTTCTATGGTGTAGCATAATGCCCAATACCCATATCAATAATTCTTCTCTCACCCACCAAATCCATCAAACAGACCAATCTAGACTAATTATCAAACCAAAATGATGTGAAAACACCATTTCCGACCTCGAACTTACAAAAGGGTTTTGTTGCTTCTCTATACTTTAAAAGTTTTTTCCACATCCACGATTCCAGGTTGGTTGTGTCGCAAATTGACCAGAATGTACATTGCTTAATTAAATAGATCTCTATCCACTTTATCCAAAAAAAATCCTATGAGAAACAATTTTCAAATCAGTGTCAGACAGCTAATATTATTGGCTTCTTTTAATGATCGAAGTCTAAATCCTCCTTCTTGTTTTGGCTTATAAACCTCTATCCATGCTACTTTTGCTTTATTCGGACCATAAAAATGATGAACATATTTTATCAATCTCGTGGATACAAGCTTTTGGAAGTCGTAAAACAGCCAACCAAAAATTCGTGATACTCCACAAAACCAAATTTATCAAATTCAATTTTCCAACAAATGAGAGGAAACATGATTTCCATGATCTTAAGTTAGCCACGAGCTTATTTTTGTTTTGTGTTTGCATCACTCTATATTGTAACTCTTGCATCATGGCAAACCCTAAACCTGATGTTCATTAGTAAGTGAGTCATAATCCATATTAATTAGAACCACTACCTTATTAATGAAATATTTTAAGTGTATATCCATATATATATATATGATCACATAAAAATTGATCATACGTTTAAACTCATTTTGACCCCAAATTATAAGTAACTTTTAATAGAATATTATAAGTAGCCGGTTACTTATATGGTACTTATAATATGCTGAGTATATTTAAATGACTCATAGTCATAGTACACCAATCATTTATCCATCAATGTTTTACTTATACTACCAATCGTTTATCCATTTTTATTTTATATGTCTTTATCTTGATTCTACCACAAAACAAGAAATAAATATTATATTTTTTCATCTTAACATTAAAACAATTTTTTTTTTTTAATCTTTTTCAGGTTCGATCATGTTTATTGAACTTTGATTCATACTAATCAATCGAACTATTAATTCTCTTTAATTCTGATATATAAAATGACAACCAAAAAATTTGGATTAAAATGTGAATACTATTTACCAAAGTGTAACTGTTTCTTTACAAAATTTTGGCAGAAAGTAGTGGATTCGATTAAACCTAAAAATTATAATAAAAATTCCTAATGGAGTTGCAAGAAAACATGAAGATGCAAAGATATTATTCATTGGCAAATGATTGCTGGAGCAAATTTGTGAAGATCGGATGGTCTTGACGAGCGAGAATAGTGTCTCTAATGTTCATATCAATTTGCTTGAGGACTAGAGATCGTAAAGGATACTTCGTTGCGTTTCTTCCATGTCATGTAGATAAATTTTTATAGGGTCCGTTTATTTGCAAATTTATCATTTCCATCCAAATAATTAATTTAATATTCTATTTAGAAAATTTATATGAATGTTGTTTATTTTTTATTTTGAATTGTTTATCTGGATAATTCATCTGAATGAATTTTTGTTTGTTCGGTTAGTTTTTTTCTGCTAAAAACGCAAATCGCAGAATTACTTTTTTGCGATAAAACTATAAAATCTTAAAAAAACGTTTTTCTACCAAAACCGTGAAATTGTAATTTTGGCAAAAAACAAGATCAACAAACATAATATCTAATACGTTTATAAAGTTTATAAGAAAAGTATATCAATATTTATGAAAATAATTATATCAATATTTCTAAAAATATTATATCAATATTTCTAAAAATATTATATCAATATGTATAAAAATAATTATATCAATATTTCTAAAAATAATTCAAAAATATATATATTTTTATTTATATTTTAGATGTTTAACAAATAATTATATCAATATTTATAAATAATTATCTCAATAATTATTAATCTAATTCAAAAAATATATATAATTTTATTTATGATTTTACATGTTTCAAAAATTTACCTTTATATTTTATTAAGGAAAATAAAATTTGTTAGGGCGAATCATGTGATGAGAATCACTTTCCTTATTAATCCTCAGTAACAACACATGTCGTATAGTAAGGGTACAGCTAGTAAATAAAATGGTTTTAATTTGAAAGAAAATAAAACTGTTAATGTCGGCTGATACTAAAATATATATATATATATATATCTACTACTATATTATTTAAGCAATTTTGTAAACATTTTAATCAGTTTTCATGTGTTATATTACATAAAATTCCATTGTATTTTTATAAAATTAAGACTAAATTAAACAACCTATAGAAGGTTAAAATAGTCAAAAATTTAAGCAACCAAAATCTAATAAAAAATCCAACAGAATCTTTTAAATAATTATTAGTTTCTAATAAATTAAACTTATTTCTCTGTTCTAATAAATATAAACAAAAATTTTAAATTAAATTAATTTTTAAAAATTCAATAAAAAAATCCAAACAGAATCTTTTAAATAATTATTAGTTTCGAAAAAAGAAAACTTATTTTTTCTCTCTCCTAATAAATATAAACGAAAAATAAAAAATTAATTTTATATTTTGATTATATTATTACTTTATAAGTAATATGGTACATTTAAATAATAGTTTCTAAATTAGACTTATTTATCAAAATTAATATTTATCATTCTACTCATGTACAATTATATATTTTGTTAAAGTAGAAAATATTTATATGTCAAACTTTAATTAACTATTTTGATCATAATTTAAATTCACTATTTGTTTTAATTTTAGCAAATGTTAAATTAGATGAATATTTACTAAGATAATATGTCTACTATAAATTTATATAATAATTATGAATAATAATTATTATTAATTTCGTAGTTAATAAATTAGATTTTTATCTGATTTTGTAAAATACTTAATATCTCTATACTCATATTAAATAATTAAAAATTTTGATATGATTTGATTTTAAATTAAAATTAAAAAATCAAATCTATTCAAAATAAATAAATTTAGATCAGTGGAATAAATTTAATTAAATTATGGACAAAAATTAAAATTATTTTGAAAAAAATACATATCAACTTCAGATTTTATGCTAAGATCTTTTATATTATTTTATGCAAATAATTAGAATTTATTTTATATATCAAATTAAGATCCACAAAATATTGTTCCCTAAATCTGATTTTTTGATATCAAATCTAACTTGAGAACCAAAATTTGAATTCAAAAATACTGCTCATGTTTTTAATTTATTTAATTTTTAAAAATTTAAACTTTCATAATAAGCTAAACAGAATATTTTTCTTTACAAATCTCTAAATTCGAATTACATGTACGCTATATAAAGATCAAATCATCTTATTAAACTAAACATCCATTTTTCTTTAAATTTTATATGTATTTTTGTTTTGTTTTAATTGTTGTTTTTAATTAATTAATTTGTTTCAATTGGCACTTTTTATATACATATTGTTTATAATTTGTGATGTTGTATATCTTGTAGGGAGAAGGAGGAGCCTAGAGACAAAAGAGTGGCTTGGGGGAGAAGATGAAGATGTAGAGATTAATAGAGCTCTATGATATAAGGAAATTTTGAGCCGAAACATGTAATCTCTTCGGCCATAATATTAATTTTGATCTCAATTTCAGGTAATCATCCGAACATTCTCTTTCCTCTACCTTAGTTTTGATAGTAATCATGTTACATATATTCTTTGAAATAATTTGGTTCTGTACTTTAAAATCTACTAAATTTATCAAATAAACATTATCCCACGTTACATAGCGCAGACTACTATCTAGTACATATATATATATATATATATATTACATAGATCTCTCATTGGGTACTACAATTTTTATGGTTTCCGTTTCTACACAAAACAAATTTTGATATACAAAACATAAACTCTATATGAACTGTGAATGTAAGAGATGTTCGTGAGAATATTTTGTTTATTATGTCCTTGGTCATACCTCGTAGTCATAACTCGTAACATATAGAGAAGTGTTTGTACAAGCATAAATATGGACTAAGGGTACCAACATCGCTTAAGTCAATTTTAAGCCTCTACTTTCAAGTTGAATTTTGCATCACTTGGTTTGCTCAACTTATAGCCACTACTCTGTACCTAAATAAGGAAAAAGTGAATTTTCTCTTTTCCACTCGCAAAATTATGAACTTAGATACTACTTTTTTCTTCAAAGACGTGCGATAAAAATGCACCATTATCCAAAAAAATTTATCAACTTAAAGAACTAACTCATCCATATATAAGATGATCCTTTAGAAAAACCAATCGAGGCATCTTGAATATCTTAAATTTGATTATAGCTTAGTGAAATTTGATTATATCTTAAATTTCTCATAAAGTTTCTTCTTATTAAATTCTATGCTACCCTAATGGAAAACAGAAGGGCATTAATAATTAAAATCCATATGGATTACGACATGTGAGAAAGTAGATATTTACGAACGACCACTAAAAATAATGAGTTGTTTCTTTGAAAAAAATGAACTGAAATGGTAGCCACAATTCTAAAATTATATTTACCCAACTTCTTATAAAATATATTTGGTATCTGATGATGGGAAACAGAACCTCACGTTTATTAAACAAATTGATAAAAAAGAAGCACAAGTTGTCATAAGAACTAAGAAGTGCATGCTCCTATATCTCGCAATTTCTATCCTATTTCTTATTAAAGCGTCTTTTGTAATATCTTTTATATTTTTCTTAATTCATGATCAAAACATTCTTCGACTAGATTTATCTGTTTTTAACGCGATAACGAAGATTAGAAAGATTTTAACCTTTTAAGAAATTAAGAATATCATTTGTAAAAGCAAAGAAATGATTCATTAAATTTAACAGCTAAATGTCACGATAGCTTGGTTTCATGATTTGATGGTTTAATTTCTACTTCATTTCATAACAAGTGGTCCAATGTAGGATGACAAGGAAAATGCAAGTGCTGAGTCAGTGCACTCACTCTCTATGTTGTGTAACAAGAAATCAAACTCCAATATCATTTTTTTCTCTCTTTGAAAAGTCGGTCGAGTCTTACTAGTTTCACCCTCAAACTTTAATTCTTAATTTCATTTTTATTTCTTTCCTACAGTTTTAAGTTTATATCTCAGTGACTAAATAAACAAAAAACTCAAGACCACAAGAACAAACTCTCGATTAAACAAGACCACTATTAACTCTCCATTTGATAGTGTTAATATCAAATATATATGTTATCAATTGGTGAATACATAAAAACTCACATGTGACATTATTAATCTAAATTAATGACTTAAAATCATTATTGGACGATAAGGTTTAGAAGATTTTATTTTTTTATTCCGATTTGTAAGGAGTTAAATGTTTATAATATTCATTCATTAAATTAATAAAAAAATCTTTAAGACAAAAAGATATTCGTCTCAAAAATTGTTTTTCGTTTTTATTTATTTTTTACTTTAATTTTGATAATTCGTCCTGATTTGTGATCCATGCTTATATACTCTACTTACTCCTACTGAGAGCGCGTTAATGCTTTTCTTTTATTTCCAAAAAGACTAATCTTCTCGAATATGAACATGAAACTTAATCAGCATATGAAAATACATGCAAAAACATGTTATAATCAACAGAATAAAGTTTGACCTAAAAAAAACAAAATCAACTGAATAAAAGAGTCCTTGACCTAGATTAGTTTTGACATATTTTAGATTTTTGTGTGCAACATGCAGATAAAAATTAGAAGGAGCTTGAAGAAATTGTTGACTTAACCAGTGAACTCCATAGGTGATAATATATGTCTTTCCTGAGACGAACATAAGGGTCCATGGAAATAGAACTTGGTTTACATGCTTAAAAAAAACAGCATCTTTTAATATCATATCTAGTGTATACGTACGTCCTCCGACACAGAGAAATTTTCTTAGCAGATCTTGTCACTTAGCTTATGTTCCTACCAAAAAATAAATCTTAAGGGGACCTAAATCTTTGATATTAAACTCTTTGCACAAAATAGCCTAATGAAATTCGAAAGTTGTAAAACTATATTTTCATTGTATACCAAGAGAGCAAAAAAATCGTAATCATTTCTCTTAACAAGCCATGCAGTATCAGGTGTGTGAAATAATCAACAAGCAAGACATATGAAAATAGTGATTAGTTCACATATTCACGTAAGCATACTTTTATAATATATTCAATATTTGTGAAAAGAAATAAAAATAAAAATAAAAATATAGAAAATAGAAAAAAATAAAAGTTTTTGAGCCAAAAAGTTGAAATGGCTAATTTTAACGGTAATGTAAGACAATAATTTTTTATTTAATATTAGAAGATCATTTATATGTTGAAGAAAAATACTTATATAAGACATAAGATTAACTAAATCAAAAAAATAATTTGTATTTTAGTAAAAATACATATTTTATAAGTAACATGTCTTTAAAAAAATTGTGATAACTAAGTATTTTATAAGCGCATGTTAATATATTTTTAGAGAATGAAGTTCCTTATAATTATTATTTAGAATTAAAAGTATGTGAAATCTATGATAAAATATAATTTAATGAAAAAAAATCCTCAACTTTGGTCACATCCATTTTAAAGCCCTAACTATTTTTTAGTAAAGAATTCCTTTAATTATAATATGTTAATAGATTTGACAATTCGTAAACAGTTTCTATCTACGGTGATGGAAGATTGTTTTGAATGACATAAAACATAGAGACGTTTGTATTTATTATATAAACAACATGATTTTTAGTGAAAACAAGATGAAGTAACATGTTATAGAAAACTCATAGTGATGTTGTTGTTATGCCTCCTCCAGACATGATCATGCCAGGAAGACAGAAGAATAATGTCAGGATCCGAGATTCAACCAAAGATCTTCCATCTAAAGTTCTTTCTACACGTGAAAAGGTTCAAATGGTAGACCGAAGAACAATGAATTTTTTTTATAGAAAATCTTCCATTTTCAGTTCCTTACATTTTTGTTTTTTTTTTGCATTTGCATACTTGCAAAAACTGTCAATTAGTTAGACACAACAGACACTCATACAACCGAGAAGCGGTTCTAAAACCACCAAAAAACCTTTAAAAACCAAAGAAAAAACAGAAGATTGTGGTTGAAGAAAACTCTATCACTCCGCTAATACAATATTCTCTTCAAAATTAATGTTGTTACAGTACTGCTGGCTGAGTTGAGCAAATCATCCTTGATCCTGAGTGAAATTAATCAGAAGATTTACCAGACTTAGTATCAGGAAGCAGAAACCTCGATAGGATGCCGAAGCAGAGTTTTTAGAGTGCTTGAAACAACTAGATGCATAAGAGGATACACCATAATATGTATCAGGAAGCAGAGATCTTGACAGGATGTAGAAGAAGAGTTGTCAAAGGGCTTGCTAAGCTAATCATACCTACAAAGAAATTCAAATACTCTTTGTATGGAAGATGCAGATTTTGGACACAACTTGTTGTTTGGATCAGGAAGTTGCATCAGAACACATTAGGAGTCTGTAAGCTAACAGGGATATGGATGTTGATGTGGCAAAGCTAGAGTTGATGATGTGACAAGTCAAAGAAGCGGGAGCTGACTTGGCAAATAGATCAAAGGTGTGAGGTATTGTAGAGATTCACTAAATATTATCTAAAACAACTTAAGAAAACGATAAACTTGAAGAACAAGGTTTATTTATTGATGGAAATTCTTGAAGATCCTAGGTTAGGGTTTGCCATCACACTCAGAGCCTGTAGTGAGAGATGAAAGAGTTTGAAACAGTCAAAACAGTAAACTGAGAAGAGAGTGTTCGTTCCTTTATGGAGATTCGTGAAGATCCTAGGTTAGAGTTTTCGGGTAGTATATATAGACATGAGAGTTGAGAGTTGAGAGTTGAGATTTGAATAACAAGTTTTATTCCTTTATGGAGATTCATGAAGATCCTAGGTTAGGGTTTTTGGGTAGTATATATAGTGAGGGTTGAGATTTTTCCATCAACACTCATACCTTATAGTGAGAGATGAAAAACTTCGAAGCAGTTAAAATGGTAAGTTGAGAAGAAAGTCTTTGTTCTCTAGATTCACGTGCAAGTGAGATCATTAGTGTAGAACTAAAATATAAGATCAGTGTCAATTTGAGACGTTTCTTAGATTTGAGTAAAGACCGATCTTAGGCTAGATATTAGTCGGGACAAGTTAACATGATGTTGGGGTTGTGTAACGACTAGACAGGCGGGTGAATGATTGGGGACAAGTCAACATATCTGAGAAGAGATTAGCTTAACATATCTTTAGGCTATTGTAAATCTATTAGAAAAGAATAGTGGCACAGGTGGGTGTTGTATACCATAGACAATTGTAATTGCATTCTTGTCCTAGTGGATTTGGTTCTGCACAAGGTCTCGGAGATGTAGGTAAAACTGAAACTCGTCAACAAACTATGTGTTATTTCTTTATTTTAGCACATGTGATTATTTATGTCATTTCGTGTCACTCATACATAGATTCAGAGATAAATCAGTACAAGTGCTTGTAAATAACACATACAAAAGAAGGTTTTTGATTGTTATAGGGTTCTCCATTTCTTTAAATGCTTTGGTAGTGTCTACTATAGGATATATGTAGTTTCCTATGTTACAACTGGTGGTAATTCTTAGGAATATTAGTTTTCTTTTTGTTAAACAATGTTGCTGATTTTTTTTGCGGTTTCTTCAGACAAACTATTGTTAAACAACTTGAATTGTTCGATATTTGTTCATGTTATTGTGTATTTTATTATTTTTCAGGTTCTAAACATCAAACTAAACCATTCAAAATTCGTAATAAAATCATAAAACCGGAACATTAAGTTTCTAAGTTGAGATTTTTACATGCACTTTATATTGTCTTTTCGTTAAAAATCTTATTGTTTTTATGATAAATATAAATGTCTCGATGTTTTATGTCATTCAAAACACCCTTCCATCATCGTAGATTGAAATTGTTTACGCAGGATCAAATCTGTTAACAAATTATAATTGAAGAAATTTTTTACTAAAAAATAAGTTGAGGGTTTAAAAATGGAAATGGCCAAAGTTGAGAGTTTTTCAGTAAATTTCCATGATACATTTATATCTAGATCGCTTATTTTTTATGAAATAAATTGATACTTGTAGTAAAATACTTATATAGTGATTTAACTTTTAAAATAATTATATTTTTAATTAATAATTTATATTAATACTTATAAATATTTAACAATTTTTTATAACAATTTAATATTGAAATCCCGCACAATATATAGAGGTTATATTCTAATTTATAAAGTTTATGCTATATTTTGAATTCCAATCTACAATATTTTCCCACGTGGTAATAAAGTTATACTCCAAGTTCTAGTTTTTTTTCAAAGCACGAACTCCTCATCCATATACCTATTTTCATTTAGAAAAATTGCATAACATGTTTAAACATTTTCTTGTTGTGTAAAGAACATTGGACTGATAGGAAGGATGAAGTTTATTGTAAGGAAAATAAATAAATGTTGGAAAAAGTATAAATAGCTTTATCAAAAAGAAAAGTATAAATAGGAAGTGGAATGAGTAAGAGCACAATAATATTGAGACAAGTAACTAGGGGTCTAAGACTTATAATGGATAACCCTGGGTCTTAGAGAAACTCCAGCATAACACAAATTTGGTGTGTTTTTCATTTCCAATGAGATTGCATATTCCTCACCAGTTTTTTTTTTTCTTTTGTTTTTAGTGTTTTATGATACTGTTCTTAAACACACACACACAAATATTATTTTATTTGTATTTTTCATTTATTAATATAATTAATTATTTTTTATCAACTTAAAGATAAATATATCATCAATATTTTTTGTATCATTTTATTTTCAGTAATATAAAATTGTAATTATAATTAATATGAAATTTTAATACGTAAATTGATTAAGATTAAAATACATATTGAAGTTCAAATAAAACACTGGAAACATAAAATTTTAAATTAAAACCAAACAAACACAAAAAAATAAATGCACAAGATATTTTTAAAGGAAAATATATAATTTAAATAATAATCTAATCCTTGGAAAAAATTATTTCGGGCTCCGCTAAGACAATGATAGTATACATCTTCACCTAGAAGTTTTTGTCTTTTGACCATTTTCCTTGAGATTGTTGTGCTTGAACATGTTCTCCTTGAAATTGTTCTCATTTAGTTTAATCTCCTTAATAACCAAATGCGTTAATTGAATCTTTATAGTCCAAATAATCTATTTATTTTGTCGTTACCGATTGTAATCGTATATTTAACTTTTAATCAGTTATAATAATAATTATTATTTATCAAACTAGTAAAAATAAAAAAAATCTTAAATTTAATAAAATAATAATAAATAATTTTTTTAGTATGAAGTTTTATGTTGTGATTGGAGATAAAAAAAAATAGAATACTAATACACTAATTTAGTGCGATTTAATTTAGTGTTGTGGTTGTAGTTGCTTTTAGTATTTCGTTTTAATCTTATGATGGGTAAATACATTAAACTAAATCAAATAAAAATGTTTCTAAAGATTGCATGATTATTGATTAGCAACTGAAATCAACATACAAAACTGAAATCAACATAATCAACATGCCTCTAAAAAATTAACAATATGGTTTTGTTAAAATAACCTATAAATTTTTTTACCAAGACCATCTCGAATACTACTATATTCTTTGCTCCGTGTTTTTCAATTTATAAGCGATTCGTTGAAAGTAAAAAAATAACATTCATTTGAAAAAGAAAAAAAAAAGATAGAAAAGAAAGTTTAGTATCAATAAAAGACCTTGTCATTTTTGTTTTTGTGTTTACTAAATATACATCGAATGTCCTAACTTGAAGCATTTCTTGTGAAGGTATCGACTGTATAGCATATAGACATTCACATACCACGGTTAAAAATTTAATCTCGTTTTTCTCAGGAAGCAAATCTGTCAGATAGTATCATATTAATATCATAGAGGCAAATGAGAAATTTGTTCAAAATTCTGTTTTTTTTTTATATCTTCATACATGGCAAATCTTTTTTTTTTTGCTAATTGATTGTACATGACAAATCTTACATAAATAAAGTAAGAGTCATAAGTTATATATAATATTAATTAGAGTTGAATAAAGTTATGGTTGTAAAATAGTTGAATAAAATTGTAGAAGTAAAATAAGTTGTACAATATCTTTTTTTTTTTGAAATTTAATTCTACGGTATCTTAAGGAATGAATCATTCCTTTGTTAAGACGGAAAGAGATCATCGTATCAGTTTATGTAGTATATACATCCTTGGTATTTAATAATTCGTAGCTACTGTATTCCATTCACCCTATATTAGATAGTACACAATTTGTGGATATATATTTTTTCAATCTGAAGTTAAATTTTACAAATGAAAAAGGCATACACAGTAAATATAAAGAATTTACACCTGTAGTCTAGTGGGAAATATCTCTAGCTAGGAACTAGTAGACTATTGATAAAGTATTAGAGCATATATCAAAAGTGAGGAAGAAATTGAAGGGCCCAAGAAAAATAAAATGAATTTTAGTGAATCATAGTAATGTGCTGTCGATTATTCCATCATAATCTGTAGAGTGGACAGAAGGCTAAAGCAGGAACAAAGATGTTCATGCACCTTTTGCAGCAAAGTTTAGGTACCTCAAAAGGGTAAAAAAAAAAATATATTTTGAGACAACAAACAAAACACAGTTTTAATTGTATTTGAACTTAAGACTAGTTTTGATCCACTAATCCAAATTAGGAATGGATTAAGACATTTATCACATATTAGCGTTTTTAGAATTCACATGACCGCACTTTATAAGGCTGTTAACAAAAGTATTTATAAATACCAATATTAACTTTTTCTCTAGGCCTCACATTTCTTAATAAAAGTGTGATTTTCTATTGAAAGTTGAGCCTCTTTTTTTTTTTTAATAATAAGCTAATAATATACATAGAGTTACTAATCAAAGTAACATGTGAGCTTTGTGTTTGTACTGATAAAGCTGCGTTGATGGTCCTATTCTTTTTACCGACCTTGAAATCCGTGAATCGTTTAAACTCTTACTGGTTGAGAATAATTTAACTATTTTTTTACAAACCAAAACAAGGATTAAAAAGTAAAAAAAAAAAAATCCACACAAATGAAAATTCGGAAAAATCGCAAAATGTTTACAAACCAAAGGTTATAAAAAAAACTTCAAAATCATCATCTCTGTTTCTTCAGACTGACTTTATAAGTTAGTCATAGCGAGCCTGAATTCTTGAGAGCGGTTCGCTCGTAACCTCTATAGGAATCAAGCTTTAACCAAACCGGTTTATTGAAACGGGATTAATCCGGTACGGTCAACAATTGAGTGTTTTACATTGAACATCCACCAGAAACCGGTAAGGGCATTGTAGCTTTGATACCATCCAAAATAGTTTTAGAGTTCCCTCCACATTTCATCGTCTGCTCCAAAATATTCACCAGTTGCATAAATATTTCCATCCTCGTCACATCTCGATTCGCCTAAAAATCGAAATTCAACCCGGTTTAGTTACACTTTCTAACACAACTTACACCAATTTAACAAACTTTTAACTTGTAATATTACCTCAACAGTGAAGCGAGCCCAAATCTTGTCTACTCGAGTTTCAATGACACCTTTCAAGATCGTTAACCCTAAGCTTCGAATCCAATCCGCGATTTCAAGAAAGAATCCGCGTTGTTCGCACAACATCTATCACAAAGATAAACCGATTTGATCAGAACTGGACCTTGAATGGTTTCTTTTAGAACCTCT
Source organism: Cardamine chenopodiifolia (assembly GCA_963922655.1). Taxonomy (NCBI): domain Eukaryota; kingdom Viridiplantae; phylum Streptophyta; class Magnoliopsida; order Brassicales; family Brassicaceae; genus Cardamine; species Cardamine chenopodiifolia. Next base: position 5,455,912 of record OZ000486.1, on the reverse strand, counting down.
ATGTAGTAAATGTTACCTCAACTTGGAAATTGCGAGGCGGGTTTATATCCTCTACGACGATTGGACACACCATAGACTTTGACCTGACTTCGAAAGCCCATGTTGCTCCTCCACCTTCCTCTTTCAAAATCTTTTAATAACCAACACAAAAGAGGAAATGTCAGATCAAGAAACGAAGAGAGACCGTCAAATTATGATTATTCATGTGTTACCTTGGATTCCCCGGTTTGTTTCAGCTTATCAGCATGCTTAGAGACATTTTGCAAGAAGAGCATATGCTTAATTGTACGTTCAAGGAGTGCGTCTATGCTACACTGTTAAACATAAACCACATTTACTAACTGTTAGTAAGTCTTTCTTAGGGAATGTTTAAAGTTTCCAAAAAGAAAGATTTTTTCACGTACTTTTGCACCGTTTGGTATGATTTCACGCAACTCTTTGACACGATCTTGAATCATTTGGCGATCTTTAGGCCTTGGTCTTGTGTTCTCTCCGGATTTAAGTCTTTTACGGTTACCAGCCGGTTTTGCAGTTTCATTCTTATTCATTATTCTTGGACTGCCCTCGCGCTTCAAGCTGTGAGCTTGTTCAACCCAAGAACTTATCTGAGACCCGTAGACAGATGATGGACCCACCGGTGTTCCGTGTTTCTTCTCAAATAACTGGCCACCTTGAGGGCTACATTGAGATGGCATAGTAACCGAAGAATTACTAACTTTAGTCAAAGTGGTTTTGCAGGACTCAGAAGTTTCATCTGAGATCTGTTTCGTGGAAGAGCAAGCACCTGAGACCACAGCATCTAACAGATGATCTGTTCCTGAAAGTTTGTATCCTGAAGAACCAAACTCAGAATCCATTTCTTGAATGATCCTAAAGTCAGATAACTCTCTAGTGAGTATTTCCGTTCTCATCTCCGAAACGCCCCAACTGTCTTCACAACCTTTGTTCTTATCATCCAAACCCAACATGTCAAACAAATCGTCGCTTCCAAGCGAGCGTTTAGAACTGATGTCATCAGACAGGATTTTTTGCTCCGCTGCATCCACATTAGACATACAAGAGAAGTTCTGATTCAGCCAGGCGTCTGGATTTGAAGGTACTGCTCCAAAACTTGCTGTGTTTTGCCATCCTCCTTGTTGTCTATCTCCCAGATTTGCTTGCTTCATCTGTTCATCCACAAGATTACAAGAAGCTTCTTCAACCATTTGATCAATTTGATGATCTGATGATGTTCCAATGGCGTTGAAATATGGTTTGCTAGTTTCTGCAACGTAAGTCGAAGATTGGAGGATCTTGTGTGCTTGAGAAGGTATTATCCGGGGCACAGGCACTCCAATAAAATCAGCAGCAGGTTCGTAAGCTCTGTAGTTTTCAGATAAGAGAGCTCCAGGAACGCATCCAAGTTGCATGATAAGACTCTTCACATCATTCACAAACCCCAAATTCTCCATAATCTGAACACAAGACGGTTCACAATTAAGTCAAGAACAAGAATCACATTATACATAATAATGTAACTTGAAAGCAAAAACTTACAGGTAGAGAGGAACCGAATTGAACAACACCATGAGGAACAACCGGAAAAACTGCAACAGTCTGAAGAACAAACGAATCAAGCTTGAACATATATACATACTCAAGAAGCAAAACTTAGGATATTCCAAGAAAGTATCAAACCTGAATACCAGCAGAGAATTGAAGAAACATCTCATTAATAACCTCAGGTGGATGAACATCGCGGTTAAAACTGTTTACTAGTATCCATTGATGATGTCCAGTAAATGCAGCTCGGCCAACTAACCTGAAATTCAGTTCATTAATCCCTGTGAGCTTCCACATAATCAAATCATAACAAAAAGGGCGATACACGATACATACCCTTCGCCTACTAAAATAATTCGATTGTTTAACATCATTCTATTTGTAAGCAATTGAACTTTCTCATTTCCTTGTGTATCAACACCAAGTCCACAAAGTCCTCGAGCATTCGAGCTCGACGCGGTTTCATTATAACATTCTTCCCAAATCAACAAGCTACACAAGAAATGAAACATATGCAATATGATTAGTGAAAAATAAGGAATACACACGACAAAAAGATGCAACAATCCTTAAGTTAGACTATATCACAAAAAAGACGATAACAAAAGATTTGTGGTAAAACAAAGACAAAACGAAACAAGACAAGAAACAAAAAAAAGGAAATAACAAGAGAGTTAAGAACTTGAACTCTTTAGACAATTCATAAACAAAATAACTAAAGAAAAAAGGATATGGTTTTTTCTCGACAAAATAACTACAAAATCTAAAGATTCTTTAGAACCATAAAGATCAAACCAAACACAAAACTCCAAATCAAAACAGAGATAAATAATATTTCTATAGTCTTCCTCGATATCTGAGTCAAAACCCTTATCAAAATTCCCAAACTTTAAACTAACAAACTGATATATTTGACCAAACATTAAAGTTCATTCAAACTTCGGGAAGATCTGACTTAAAATTAAGTTTTTATACACTCAAAAGACAGAAATATTAGCTAAAATGCAAAAACAAATAAGTCAATTTTGACAATTATTCAGAAAAAACTGAAAGTATTACCTAGAATTTTGACAGCCAATTTTCCAGAAAACAGCATAAGACCATTGATTATTAACACACATAGACCTCAACGCTTCTCTTAACAATACTCCCATAGCTTAACTCTTCAGCTTCAACTATAACAATCTTCACTTGCAACAGTGCAATTCAAACTGCAAGAAAAATCAAAACTTTTTAACTTTAGAGAAGATAAAAAACAAATCTTTTGAACAAATCTCTAAGAATCTGAAAAACCCATTATTACATTCTTTAAGAAGATTGATGGAAATGGATTTGAACAAAGACTAACTTCCACGGCAAGATCCTCGTCCAGCTTGTTTTGTTTTAAGTCCACCACTTTGTTTTCTTTCAGGATCTAAGCTACAAGCAATCAAACTCCGACATGCCATTTTCTAGTAAGAAAGCAAAAATCAAAGCCCAGAAGGAAAAAAAAACGAGAAAAATGGTTTCTTGTTCTTCACAAGATACTCCAAGCTTCAAGCTTTAAGATTCCAGTAATACCAGCCATTGATAGAGCTTCAAGAATGAGAAAAAAAAAAAGAGAAAATTAAAAGTCTTGATGAGTGAATAGGAAACAAAAATCAATGGAGCTTTGTTGCTTTATCGCTCTTTTCTCTTCTTCTCTGGTGAAAAAAAAAATTGAAAATAAGGCAAAAGTACTGTCTTATTAAAAACTATATATGACGATGAATTCGACAAACGGGTATGATGTTTGGTTAAAATTACGGGATTGTGCCACTGAGTGGGGTAGTCGCAGTCTTTTGTCTTGTTCCTATGGTGGTAGAGGAATAATTTAATATATTTTCGTGTGGTAATATCCTAAAAGTTTGTTTTTAGATAAAAACAAAAGAGATAAAGAAAAAAGATACCCTCGGAGAAATTAAAAGACGTTCCAATTTTTTTTAATCAGACGAGGGAGAACCCCATAACAGACGAGGGAGAACCCACGATGAACTAAGCAAGAACCCGACGATAGACCGTATTGACTAAGTCGGATCTCACGCTAACCGTATTGACAAAGCGAGGGGGTTTATGGGCTCCAGGTTACAGCGAGCATCGTAGGCGCTACTCAGCCATGGCTCAAGCCGTCTCAATTAGGATCCAATACCCACGCCACCCCACGAAAGTCGTGTTGGTTACCGTAAGATCAAACCGTCGTGTTGATCTACCGGAAAATTCTTACAAAGACCACCGGAGTTTCCGCCGAAAATTAAGCCATAGAAGCAGATCGTCAACTTATGAATGAAAAGAAAGAAACAAAGCTTATGAAGATCTATTGAAGTTCGGAAAACTTAGAGAGATTTAGAACATGTTTAGAGAGAGAAAATTTTAGAGAGAAGTTTTTATTATTTCTCGATGTGTATTTTACAATGGGGGAGCACACATATTTATAGGGGGAGGTGAAGACGCTGACATAAGCGCTTACCTCAGCGATGACATCATGTTTACATCATGATTACATCATCGCTTACATCACACTACTTATATATTACATCATCGCTTACATCAGCGATGACATCACACTTATATCATACTGATATCATCTTGACATCATGCTGACATTATTTATTTAGCATAATAATTATACATAATTAATCATCAAGCTTACTCAATGATTCATCTCGAAATCTTCAATGTGCTTCGTGCAGCATCCGTACTCTAATCCCGGGCACTTATACTGTGGTTCTGGCTCAGAGAAGTCTTCGGGGGAGTCCATATTAACGTTAATATTGAACTCTCGTCCGATTTCGTCGAGATCCATAACAGGATTATCGTCTGGTGACTGAGCGTCTTGGAAGTATTCTGCTGGACAGTTTGGTGAGGATGGTTCTGGTTTTGCTGCTTTGAAATGACGTTTTTCTTCATTAGACATGAAGAATTGTAGATCCTCGTCGAGACTCATTTGATAGTCGATGGAATAGTAGGACCAGTTCTGGTTGAACGGGATGTGAAATGTCTGTCGAGCATTGTTGAGGCGGAATGCATGAGTCTGAAACTCTTCATATAGAGCATTATCGCGAACGTTGAAGTCTGGTCTGATTCCATGCTTGAAATCCTTGTGATGAATGAGGTTGGGTAGTGCGTGAACCTTTGCGGTTCTGTCGTTGACTTGAATTGGTCGGTGGAAGAAATAGATAGTGTGCGGACTAAAGAAAGGATTTAGACCACCTGGTTCTTTGAGTTTCTTGTAGGGGATTTGCATCGATTTTGCTGAATTTCGTAGCTTGCCACTCCAGTTGACTAGCGGGTTGAACCATGTGAGGAATGTTGAAAGTCCTTCGTGTTGACCTTGTTGTTCGTTGACGTATTGGTATAACCATTTGATATCGAATGAGATGCCAATAGTGTATACTGCACAGAGATACCAGAGGAAACAGAGAACTTCTTCCGGCATATATTTATTCTCGATCCTGTACAGATGAGCGAACGGGTAGTCGGGATGAATGCCTAGCGGTGCAATGTATCTTCCGTAGAGCCCGTGGTTTGTTAAGATTATTGATTGGTAGTGGAATATCCTGTTTCGCAAAGTTTCTCGAAAATGTCCTTTTGTGATGAGAGGCTTCACGTCTTTTGGCATGTTGTTGTCGAAGTCATAATGTGTTTTTGATGATGAAGAACTCGCCATGATGTTTATGCCTTGGAGAGGCTTTCTGCTGAGCATATCGGCGAGAATGTTCTTCGTGCCCTTTAAATAGACGGTGTCGAAGTCGTACTTTGAAAACCATTCACTCCATCGTAAGAGTTGTTGATGCGGGACCATCTTCTGCTTGAATTGTAACATCTTCGGAAAAGAAGACATATCCATTTCGATTCGAAATTTATGTCCTATCAGATGAAATTCAAACTTTTCGATTGCTCTTTTGACTGCTAAGATCTCTTTGAACGTTGAGTGATAGTGCATCTCCGAATCTTTAAAGCGTCCACTTTTGTATCCACATACTTGTCTTTTTCCATTTTCTTCTTCAAGTAATACTGCACCCCAGTATTTGTCACTTGCGTCAGTCTGTAGAACCCGTGTTCCCGTAGAGGGAATCTTTAAAGGAGGTAGCTTCTGAATCTCCTTTTTTAGGTGTCTGACAGCTTCAGTTTGTCGTTTTGTCCACTGTTGAGGATTCTTTATCAACATCTTTCGTAGTGGATGAGTCAGCTGCGAAAGTTGCGGGATAAAGTCGCCTAGATAGTTGATTACACCAAGGAATTGTTGAATTTGTCGCTTTGTCAGATTTTCTTCTGGGAAGCTCAGAAGTTCTGTAGCTAGATGGGCTTGGGCTGCGAACTGTCCTTGAGTAATTTCCATTCCAAGAAATTCGATACTGGATTGGGCTATGATCATCTTTCGGGCCGAAAGCATGATACCATATGATTTCACGATTTCGTGGAATTTCTGAAGGTCTCTGATATGATCTTCTTCTGTAGTTGAAAACAGTAAGATGTCGTCGATGTAGATTAACACCGTATGTATCAGCGGTTTGAATATCCTTAGCATCGCCTGTTGGAACAGCGATGGTGCTGTCTTCAGACCAAAGGGTAGAACCTTCCAATGTAAGTGGCGGTTCGGTAGGCAGAACGCTGTTTTGTATTGATCTTCAGGTTGAACACCGAGTTGCCAAAATCCTGACTTGAGGTCGAATTTGGAGAATATTGTTGCTCCTGAGAGATGTTGGAGCAGCGATCTTTTGTTCGGTAATGGGAACTTGATGTCTTGAAGGTATTGATTCAGTGGCTTGTAATCAATTACCAGTCTTAGCTTTCCTCGTGCTTGTTCGGCTCGGTTGTTGACGTAGAATGCTTTGCACGCCCATGGTGAGTTAGTTGATGAAACTATTCCTTGTCGGATTAGTTGGTCGCATTCGTCGTTGGCTTGTTGCAGTAGAGCTGGAGACATTCCTGCGTGACTCGCTTTTGTAGGAGTTGTTGCCATCTTTTCTTTGAACGGAAGTGATACAAAGAAGTCTTGGTTTAGCCATAGAGGAGTTTTGCATTTCGTCAGAAATTCAACATGTGAATCTGCACAAGATACTGCTGCAATCTCCTTTTTGATTTCTTCAAATGTTGGAGCGATAGGATTTTCTATTGCAAATAACCTATGCAATGTTGTGAAAGCCTTGAATAGTCCTTTCCATTTGATTCCTCCTGGTTCGATTGAAATATCAAACCTTTTCTTCAGTATATTGTAGGAATCCCATCCGAGAATTAGATCTTTTCCGGGTGCGGATGATCCGAGGACTTCTGTAGTGAATTGGCATCCAGGGAAAACTTCGATTGTAATAGGCCTGGACTTGAGTTTGATTTTTAAAGCTCCTGAGTTTGCCACTCTGAATTCTTGCTCAAATGGTGTCCACATCGATGGAGGTAGAATCTTTGGATTTAGTATCGACGTGTGAGCTCCAGTGTCGATGAATGCAATGACATGGATTGGATCTTCAGCTTCTGTTGGATCAAAGATTGTGACCGGTAGGTGTGGAATTGTCATGATATCTTCTTGTTGCGGCATCTGACAAATTTTGAAACAACAATCATCAAATGCTTCTTCATCTGAAGTTTCTGAGGAAGTATCATAGTCGGAGTATCCACATATTGCTTCATTGTCATCACTGTCGTAAGATAGGACGGATTCGAGATCATGATTTTCAAGGTCGATATCCGGCGCTATGCGTGATATTGAGCTGATGAGATACTGCCTTTTCTTCGTTGACTTGTTTGGGCAGTTCTTGGCGTAGTGTCCTTCTTTGTGACAAAGAAAACACTTGGTTGACTTTCGAAAGCTCGTTTTCTTCTTGAAAAATCGTCTGCGTCGGAAACCTTTAAAGTTGTCTCTTCGTGTTGTTCTTCTTTGTTTTCTGTGTTTGTGTCTGGTGTTGCAAGAACATGTCTTTTTTGATTTCGAACATTTGATTGATAGGTCTGGCCTTGCACAAATCTTGGATAGTTGTTTAGACTTATCCATGAATTCCATCCAAAACTCTTTCTGTTTGCATAACTTGTCAAGGGTCCGATTGATGTATTGTTGAATTTGACCGATTGAGATTTCTTCAACCGTCTGACCTTGATCTCTGATGTAGAGTTTGGTTTGCTGGCTTAGATATTCGTCTATTGATGAGAGGTAGACGTGCTTCAAGCTCGGATTGTTGAGTCCGTTTAAAGCGTAGAACCTTCTCGCTTGATGCTTGAAATGTTTTGCCAGATCTTTCTTCTTCAATGAACAACACTTTGCTGCAAAGTATTCTTCTTGTATTTGCTCCTTTTGATGATTTGGTGTACCGATAAATTCTCGATGGATTTCTCCGAGTAACATCGGTATTGTAGTGTCATAGACTTGGTTTTGTCTATAATCACCTAGTGAGTTCCACCATTCTTTGAGGGCTCCAGAAAGCCTTGCAGTAAATTGTTGGATGACAGCGTACGTTGTCGAAGTTAGTGCTTCAGAATTCATCCAAGCGTGAAACTCGTCAAGACGTTCTTTCCATTTCGCGAACGGAATATCATCGAACGTAAACGTCATGACTTTTGAAGCGAATTGCTTTTCTGGCTTTTTGTGTTCTTGAAAATGTTGATAATTCATCTCTTCATCGCTTGAGAAAACTTCGTTTACACTTGGCTCTCGCTTGGGTGTATAAGAACTTTCTCCGATAGCAAATTGTTTCAGCATTGATTCTTCTTCTGATTCGGTTTGCGACTCAGTTGAATTCGTGTCCGAGTAGTGCTCTATTATCGGGGTTGGTGATTTCGTTGTCTCCACTGGTTGTGATGAGTATGCCTGTTTTGTTTCTGGCTTTTGCACTGTCTCGTTAGCTGATTGGGTTTGTGCTGCCGTTTGAGCTTGATTTGCCATGTCGTTGAGCAGATTGGTCATCGAGAATTCGATGATTCCAATGTCTTTATCTTTTCCCTTCTTCTTGCGATCATCAAGGGAATCTTGGCTCGAGTGAGATGAAGTTAGTGCAGGTGTTCGCGCTTGCTTGGTTTGAACTTCAGGTTCTCTGTACCGTCTAGTTCGTTCTCGAGTTGGCTTAGGTTTGTACTGGTAAGGCGTCGTCATGGCATAACGAGAAATGAGCGCTTCATCGGATGATAAGAATCCTGGTGAGGATGTCTTTGGCCTTTGACTTTGACCTCCAAAAAGGGATCCTGGAGAATAGGATGTTTGAGGCATTGGAGTGCTCAAGAACGTATTTCCATAGGAAGGGTAATACGTTTCTGACGGCCTTTGTTGTTGCATGCTCTCAAAGTATTTTAGCAGATCTTTTAACTGGAACTTGAGATTAGTCATCTCGGCTTCTCTGCTCTGAAACTGTGAAGTATTAACCATCATTTGCTTTGACATTGTTAGCATCTCGTGATGGAGCGTTTCGAGTCGAGCATTGATTTCTGCGATTGACTTAGTGAGAGACGTTAGTCTTCTGTCATAGTCTCTATTCATCTGGTCAAACTTCTGGTTCATGTTGCTCAAAATATGGTTTTGAGCAATAGCGTTTTCTGTTTGCCAGTTGAGGACCTTTTCTCCTTGGCTTAATTGCTCTGGTCCAGATGAATTGATAGCTTTTGATACTATCTTTGGACTATGCGCTATGTTATTTCTTGTGAAGTCTTCAGGCGGGGGAAAAGGAGGGAAGTCGTCTGGACTCATCATCATGATTTCTGTCTCCTTCTTCTTGTCCGAATATTGGACCAAGAATTCGTATCTTCCGGTTCCTTCGCCTAAAGTGCCGACTGTAGGATCGCCATCAAGATATCTTCGATAGAGAGGATCCTTCTTCTTTCTTCTTCTTTGTCGGATTTCTTCATCAGATTCGTAATCGGCTTCCATACATGCTGAACATGAACAGACATCAAAGTATTGATGACCGTTTTCGTCCTTGAACGGGAATACGACAGAGCCGTTTTGACCAAAGGATATTGGTTTTGGCATCTGTTCTTTGTATGGACCGTAGAACTCGTGTTCATCAATTCTAATGGAGAACTGAGTGAACAGCTGTTTGCGAAACGAGGATGATCTTGGTTTCTCGAACTTGATTTCGGTTGTACCGTCGTTTCGTGTGTGAAAGCTAGCTTCAGATAGTTGAATCGGAGTTTGGGCCGATTGATGTAGCTTTTCGTAGCTAGTTATCCATTTATCTGGTAGCTGCTGGATGAGTTCTTCTCGAGATATTTGTCGAGGAATCTGGACAGCGTTTGGAGCTTGTGATGCTGACGTGACTTCAAGGTAAAGTGCTTCGTCAGAGGATGGCAGGATGAGATCAAGAGCATGGTCTTGAACCCGATAGACTATTTGATGATGAATAGTTGCCATGATACTATCTTCTTTCATTCCGGCTCCAGTGAGTTGTAGTTGGACCTTTAAAGTCTTTAAAAGATGTGGATCTTGACATGATTAGAAAAGAAGAACGATTTTTATTTTGGTTTTTATTTTTAGGTAAAGTTGAAATAGAAAACTGGGAATCAAGAACGGAATTTTCGGAAATAGACATGATTAGAAAATAGTTTTCCAGAAAAACTATTTTCTAATCATGTCAAGATCCACATCTTTTAAAGACTTTAAAGGTCCAACTACAACTCACTGGAGCCGGAATGAAAGAAGATAGTATCATGGCAACTATTCATCATCAAATAGTCTATCGGGTTCAAGACCATGCTCTTGATCTCATCCTGCCATCCTCTGACGAAGCACTTTACCTTGAAGTCACGTCAGCATCACAAGCTCCAAACGCTGTCCAGATTCCTCGACAAATATCTCGAGAAGAACTCATCCAGCAGCTACCAGATAAATGGATAACTAGCTACGAAAAGCTACATCAATCGGCCCAAACTCCGATTCAACTATCTGAAGCTAGCTTTCACACACGAAACGACGGTACAACCGAAATCAAGTTCGAGAAACCAAGATCATCCTCGTTTCGCAAACAGCTGTTCACTCAGTTCTCCATTAGAATTGATGAACACGAGTTCTACGGTCCATACAAAGAACAGATGCCAAAACCAATATCCTTTGGTCAAAACGGCTCTGTCGTATTCCCGTTCAAGGACGAAAACGGTCATCAATACTTTGATGTCTGTTCATGTTCAGCATGTATGGAAGCCGATTACGAATCTGATGAAGAAATCCGACAAAGAAGAAGAAAGAAGAAGGATCCTCTCTATCGAAGATATCTTGATGGCGATCCTACAGTCGGCACTTTAGGCGAAGGAACCGGAAGATACGAATTCTTGGTCCAATATTCGGACAAGAAGAAGGAGACAGAAATCATGATGATGAGTCCAGACGACTTCCCTCCTTTTCCCCCGCCTGAAGACTTCACAAGAAATAACATAGCGCATAGTCCAAAGATAGTATCAAAAGCTATCAATTCATCTGGACCAGAGCAATTAAGCCAAGGAGAAAAGGTCCTCAACTGGCAAACAGAAAACGCTATTGCTCAAAACCATATTTTGAGCAACATGAACCAGAAGTTTGACCAGATGAATAGAGACTATGACAGAAGACTAACGTCTCTCACTAAGTCAATCGCAGAAATCAATGCTCGACTCGAAACGCTCCATCACGAGATGCTAACAATGTCAAAGCAAATGATGGTTAATACTTCACAGTTTCAGAGCAGAGAAGCCGAGATGACTAATCTCAAGTTCCAGTTAAAAGATCTGCTAAAATACTTTGAGAGCATGCAACAACAAAGGCCGTCAGAAACGTATTACCCTTCCTATGGAAATACGTTCTTGAGCACTCCAATGCCTCAAACATCCTATTCTCCAGGATCCCTTTTTGGAGGTCAAAGTCAAAGGCCAAAGACATCCTCACCAGGATTCTTATCATCCGATGAAGCGCTCATTTCTCGTTATGCCATGACGACGCCTTACCAGTACAAACCTAAGCCAACTCGAGAACGAACTAGACGGTACAGAGAACCTGAAGTTCAAACCAAGCAAGCGCGAACACCTGCACTTACTTCATCTCACTCGAGCCAAGATTCCCTTGATGATCGCAAGAAGAAGGGAAAAGATAAAGACATTGGAATCATCGAATTCTCGATGACCAATCTGCTCAACGACATGGCAAATCAAGCTCAAACGGCAGCACAAACCCAATCAGCTAACGAGACAGTGCAAAAGCCAGAAACAAAACAGGCATACTCATCTCAACCAGTGGAGACAACGAAATCACCAACCCCGATAATAGAGCACTACTCGGACACGAATTCAACTGAGTCGCAAACCGAATCAGAAGAAGAATCAATGCTGAAACAATTTGCTATCGGAGAAAGTTCTTATACACCCAAGCGAGAGCCAAGTGTAAACGAAGTTTTCTCAAGCGATGAAGAGATGAATTATCAACATTTTCAAGAACACAAAAAGCCAGAAAAGCAATTCGCTTCAAAAGTCATGACGTTTACGTTCGATGATATTCCGTTCGCGAAATGGAAAGAACGTCTTGACGAGTTTCACGCTTGGATGAATTCTGAAGCACTAACTTCGACAACGTACGCTGTCATCCAACAATTTACTGCAAGGCTTTCTGGAGCCCTCAAAGAATGGTGGAACTCACTAGGTGATTATAGACAAAACCAAGTCTATGACACTACAATACCGATGTTACTCGGAGAAATCCATCGAGAATTTATCGGTACACCAAATCATCAAAAGGAGCAAATACAAGAAGAATACTTTGCAGCAAAGTGTTGTTCATTGAAGAAGAAAGATCTGGCAAAACATTTCAAGCATCAAGCGAGAAGGTTCTACGCTTTAAACGGACTCAACAATCCGAGCTTGAAGCACGTCTACCTCTCATCAATAGACGAATATCTAAGCCAGCAAACCAAACTCTACATCAGAGATCAAGGTCAGACGGTTGAAGAAATCTCAATCGGTCAAATTCAACAATACATCAATCGGACCCTTGACAAGTTATGCAAACAGAAAGAGTTTTGGATGGAATTCATGGATAAGTCTAAACAACTATCCAAGATTTGTGCAAGGCCAGACCTATCAATCAAATGTTCGAAATCAAAAAAGACATGTTCTTGCAACACCAGACACAAACACAGAAAACAAAGAAGAACAACACGAAGAGACAACTTTAAAGGTTTCCGACGCAGACGATTTTTCAAGAAGAAAACGAGCTTTCGAAAGTCAACCAAGTGTTTTCTTTGTCACAAAGAAGGACACTACGCCAAGAACTGCCCAAACAAGTCAACGAAGAAAAGGCAGTATCTCATCAGCTCAATATCACGCATAGCACCGGATATCGACCTTGAAAATCATGATCTCGAATCCGTCCTATCTTACGACAGTGATGACAATGAAGCAATATGTGGATACTCCGACTATGATACTTCCTCAGAAACTTCAGATGAAGAAGCATTTGATGATTGTTGTTTCAAAATTTGTCAGATGCCGCAACAAGAAGATATCATGACAATTCCACACCTACCGGTCACAATCTTTGATCCAACAGAAGCTGAAGATCCAATCCATGTCATTGCATTCATCGACACTGGAGCTCACACGTCGATACTAAATCCAAAGATTCTACCTCCATCGATGTGGACACCATTTGAGCAAGAATTCAGAGTGGCAAACTCAGGAGCTTTAAAAATCAAACTCAAGTCCAGGCCTATTACAATCGAAGTTTTCCCTGGATGCCAATTCACTACAGAAGTCCTCGGATCATCCGCACCCGGAAAAGATCTAATTCTCGGATGGGATTCCTACAATATACTGAAGAAAAGGTTTGATATTTCAATCGAACCAGGAGGAATCAAATGGAAAGGACTATTCAAGGCTTTCACAACATTGCATAGGTTATTTGCAATAGAAAATCCTATCGCTCCAACATTTGAAGAAATCAAAAAGGAGATTGCAGCAGTATCTTGTGCAGATTCACATGTTGAATTTCTGACGAAATGCAAAACTCCTCTATGGCTAAACCAAGACTTCTTTGTATCACTTCCGTTCAAAGAAAAGATGGCAACAACTCCTACTAAAGCGAGTCACGCAGGAATGTCTCCAGCTCTACTGCAACAAGCCAACGACGAATGCGACCAACTAATCCGACAAGGAATAGTCTCATCAACTAACTCACCATGGGCGTGCAAAGCATTCTACGTCAACAACCGAGCCGAACAAGCACGAGGAAAGCTAAGACTGGTAATTGATTACAAGCCACTGAATCAATACCTTCAAGACATCAAGTTCCCATTACCAAACAAAAGATCGCTGCTCCAACATCTCTCAGGAGCAACAATATTCTCCAAATTCGACCTCAAGTCAGGATTTTGGCAACTCGGTGTTCAACCTGAAGATCAATACAAAACAGCGTTCTGCCTACCGAACCGCCACTTACATTGGAAGGTTCTACCCTTTGGTCTGAAGACAGCACCATCGCTGTTCCAACAGGCGATGCTAAGGATATTCAAACCGCTGATACATACGGTGTTAATCTACATCGACGACATCTTACTGTTTTCAACTACAGAAGAAGATCATATCAGAGACCTTCAGAAATTCCACGAAATCGTGAAATCATATGGTATCATGCTTTCGGCCCGAAAGATGATCATAGCCCAATCCAGTATCGAATTTCTTGGAATGGAAATTACTCAAGGACAGTTCGCAGCCCAAGCCCATCTAGCTACAGAACTTCTGAGCTTCCCAGAAGAAAATCTGACAAAGCGACAAATTCAACAATTCCTTGGTGTAATCAACTATCTAGGCGACTTTATCCCGCAACTTTCGCAGCTGACTCATCCACTACGAAAGATGTTGATAAAGAATCCTCAACAGTGGAAAAAACGACAAACTGAAGCTGTCAGACACCTAAAAAAGGAGATTCAGAAGCTACCTCCTTTAAAGATTCCCTCTACGGGAACACGGGTTCTACAGACTGACGCAAGTGACAAATACTGGGGTGCAGTATTACTTGAAGAAGAAAATGGAAAAAGACAAGTATGTGGATACAAAAGTGGACGCTTTAAAGATTCGGAGATGCACTATCACTCAACGTTCAAAGAGATCTTAGCCGTCAAAAGAGCAATCGAAAAGTTTGAATTTCATCTGATAGGACATAAATTTCGAATCGAAATGGATATGTCTTCTTTTCCGAAGATGTTACAATTCAAGCAGAAGATGGTCCCGCATCAACAACTCTTACGATGGAGTGAATGGTTTTCAAAGTACGACTTCGACACCGTCTATTTAAAGGGCACGAAGAACATTCTCGCCGATATGCTCAGCAGAAAGCCTCTCCAAGGCATAAACATCATGGCGAGTTCTTCATCATCAAAAACACATTATGACTTCGACAACAACATGCCAAAAGACGTGAAGCCTCTCATCACAAAAGGACATTTTCGAGAAACTTTGCGAAACAGGATATTCCACTACCAATCAATAATCTTAACAAACCACGGGCTCTACGGAAGATACATTGCACCGCTAGGCATTCATCCCGACTACCCGTTCGCTCATCTGTACAGGATCGAGAATAAATATATGCCGGAAGAAGTTCTCTGTTTCCTCTGGTATCTCTGTGCAGTATACACTATTGGCATCTCATTCGATATCAAATGGTTATACCAATACGTCAACGAACAACAAGGTCAACACGAAGGACTTTCAACATTCCTCACATGGTTCAACCCGCTAGTCAACTGGAGTGGCAAGCTACGAAATTCAGCAAAATCGATGCAAATCCCCTACAAGAAACTCAAAGAACCAGGTGGTCTAAATCCTTTCTTTAGTCCGCACACTATCTATTTCTTCCACCGACCAATTCAAGTCAACGACAGAACCGCAAAGGTTCACGCACTACCCAACCTCATTCATCACAAGGATTTCAAGCATGGAATCAGACCAGACTTCAACGTTCGCGATAATGCTCTATATGAAGAGTTTCAGACTCATGCATTCCGCCTCAACAATGCTCGACAGACATTTCACATCCCGTTCAACCAGAACTGGTCCTACTATTCCATCGACTATCAAATGAGTCTCGACGAGGATCTACAATTCTTCATGTCTAATGAAGAAAAACGTCATTTCAAAGCAGCAAAACCAGAACCATCCTCACCAAACTGTCCAGCAGAATACTTCCAAGACGCTCAGTCACCAGACGATAATCCTGTTATGGATCTCGACGAAATCGGACGAGAGTTCAATATTAACGTTAATATGGACTCCCCCGAAGACTTCTCTGAGCCAGAACCACAGTATAAGTGCCCGGGATTAGAGTACGGATGCTGCACGAAGCACATTGAAGATTTCGAGATGAATCATTGAGTAAGCTTGATGATTAATTATGTATAATTATTATGCTAAATAAATAATGTCAGCATGATGTCAAGATGATATCAGTATGATATAAGTGTGATGTCATCGCTGATGTAAGCGATGATGTAATATATAAGTAGTGTGATGTAAGCGATGATGTAATCATGATGTAAACATGATGTCATCGCTGAGGTAAGCGCTTATGTCAGCGTCTTCACCTCCCCCTATAAATATGTGTGCTCCCCCATTGTAAAATACACATCGAGAAATAATAAAAACTTCTCTCTAAAATTTTCTCTCTCTAAACATGTTCTAAATCTCTCTAAGTTTTCCGAACTTCAATAGATCTTCATAAGCTTTGTTTCTTTCTTTTCATTCATAAGTTGACGATCTGCTTCTATGGCTTAATTTTCGGCGGAAACTCCGGTGGTCTTTGTAAGAATTTTCCGGTAGATCAACACGACGGTTTGATCTTACGGTAACCAACACGACTTTCGTGGGGTGGCGTGGGTATTGGATCCTAATTGAGACGGCTTGAGCCATGGCTGAGTAGCGCCTACGATGCTCGCTGTAACCTGGAGCCCATAAACCCCCTCGCTTTGTCAATACGGTTAGCGTGAGATCCGACTTAGTCAATACGGTCTATCGTCGGGTTCTTGCTTAGTTCATCGTGGGTTCTCCCTCGTCTGTTATAAAAACTTCTCTCTAAAATAAAAACATAAGTCTAGGCTCTGATACCATAACAGACGAGGGAGAACCCACGATGAACTAAGCAAGAACCCGACGATAGACCGTATTGACTAAGTCGGATCTCACGCTAACCGTATTGACAAAGCGAGGGGGTTTATGGGCTCCAGGTTACAGCGAGCATCGTAGGCGCTACTCAGCCATGGCTCAAGCCGTCTCAATTAGGATCCAATACCCACGCCACCCCACGAAAGTCGTGTTGGTTACCGTAAGATCAAACCGTCGTGTTGATCTACCGGAAAATTCTTACAAAGACCACCGGAGTTTCCGCCGAAAATTAAGCCATAGAAGCAGATCGTCAACTTATGAATGAAAAGAAAGAAACAAAGCTTATGAAGATCTATTGAAGTTCGGAAAACTTAGAGATTTAGAACATGTTTAGAGAGAGAAAATTTTAGAGAGAAGTTTTTATTATTTCTCGATGTGTATTTTACAATGGGGGAGCACACATATTTATAGGGGGAGGTGAAGACGCTGACATAAGCGCTTACCTCAGCGATGACATCATGTTTACATCATGATTACATCATCGCTTACATCACACTACTTATATATTACATCATCGCTTACATCAGCGATGACATCACACTTATATCATACTGATATCATCTTGACATCATGCTGACATTATTTATTTAGCATAATAATTATACATAATTAATCATCAAGCTTACTCAATGATTCATCTCGAAATCTTCAATGTGCTTCGTGCAGCATCCGTACTCTAATCCCGGGCACTTATACTGTGGTTCTGGCTCAGAGAAGTCTTCGGGGGAGTCCATATTAACGTTAATATTGAACTCTCGTCCGATTTCGTCGAGATCCATAACAGGATTATCGTCTGGTGACTGAGCGTCTTGGAAGTATTCTGCTGGACAGTTTGGTGAGGATGGTTCTGGTTTTGCTGCTTTGAAATGACGTTTTTCTTCATTAGACATGAAGAATTGTAGATCCTCGTCGAGACTCATTTGATAGTCGATGGAATAGTAGGACCAGTTCTGGTTGAACGGGATGTGAAATGTCTGTCGAGCATTGTTGAGGCGGAATGCATGAGTCTGAAACTCTTCATATAGAGCATTATCGCGAACGTTGAAGTCTGGTCTGATTCCATGCTTGAAATCCTTGTGATGAATGAGGTTGGGTAGTGCGTGAACCTTTGCGGTTCTGTCGTTGACTTGAATTGGTCGGTGGAAGAAATAGATAGTGTGCGGACTAAAGAAAGGATTTAGACCACCTGGTTCTTTGAGTTTCTTGTAGGGGATTTGCATCGATTTTGCTGAATTTCGTAGCTTGCCACTCCAGTTGACTAGCGGGTTGAACCATGTGAGGAATGTTGAAAGTCCTTCGTGTTGACCTTGTTGTTCGTTGACGTATTGGTATAACCATTTGATATCGAATGAGATGCCAATAGTGTATACTGCACAGAGATACCAGAGGAAACAGAGAACTTCTTCCGGCATATATTTATTCTCGATCCTGTACAGATGAGCGAACGGGTAGTCGGGATGAATGCCTAGCGGTGCAATGTATCTTCCGTAGAGCCCGTGGTTTGTTAAGATTATTGATTGGTAGTGGAATATCCTGTTTCGCAAAGTTTCTCGAAAATGTCCTTTTGTGATGAGAGGCTTCACGTCTTTTGGCATGTTGTTGTCGAAGTCATAATGTGTTTTTGATGATGAAGAACTCGCCATGATGTTTATGCCTTGGAGAGGCTTTCTGCTGAGCATATCGGCGAGAATGTTCTTCGTGCCCTTTAAATAGACGGTGTCGAAGTCGTACTTTGAAAACCATTCACTCCATCGTAAGAGTTGTTGATGCGGGACCATCTTCTGCTTGAATTGTAACATCTTCGGAAAAGAAGACATATCCATTTCGATTCGAAATTTATGTCCTATCAGATGAAATTCAAACTTTTCGATTGCTCTTTTGACGGCTAAGATCTCTTTGAACGTTGAGTGATAGTGCATCTCCGAATCTTTAAAGCGTCCACTTTTGTATCCACATACTTGTCTTTTTCCATTTTCTTCTTCAAGTAATACTGCACCCCAGTATTTGTCACTTGCGTCAGTCTGTAGAACCCGTGTTCCCGTAGAGGGAATCTTTAAAGGAGGTAGCTTCTGAATCTCCTTTTTTAGGTGTCTGACAGCTTCAGTTTGTCGTTTTGTCCACTGTTGAGGATTCTTTATCAACATCTTTCGTAGTGGATGAGTCAGCTGCGAAAGTTGCGGGATAAAGTCGCCTAGATAGTTGATTACACCAAGGAATTGTTGAATTTGTCGCTTTGTCAGATTTTCTTCTGGGAAGCTCAGAAGTTCTGTAGCTAGATGGGCTTGGGCTGCGAACTGTCCTTGAGTAATTTCCATTCCAAGAAATTCGATACTGGATTGGGCTATGATCATCTTTCGGGCCGAAAGCATGATACCATATGATTTCACGATTTCGTGGAATTTCTGAAGGTCTCTGATATGATCTTCTTCTGTAGTTGAAAACAGTAAGATGTCGTCGATGTAGATTAACACCGTATGTATCAGCGGTTTGAATATCCTTAGCATCGCCTGTTGGAACAGCGATGGTGCTGTCTTCAGACCAAAGGGTAGAACCTTCCAATGTAAGTGGCGGTTCGGTAGGCAGAACGCTGTTTTGTATTGATCTTCAGGTTGAACACCGAGTTGCCAAAATCCTGACTTGAGGTCGAATTTGGAGAATATTGTTGCTCCTGAGAGATGTTGGAGCAGCGATCTTTTGTTCGGTAATGGGAACTTGATGTCTTGAAGGTATTGATTCAGTGGCTTGTAATCAATTACCAGTCTTAGCTTTCCTCGTGCTTGTTCGGCTCGGTTGTTGACGTAGAATGCTTTGCACGCCCATGGTGAGTTAGTTGATGAGACTATTCCTTGTCGGATTAGTTGGTCGCATTCGTCGTTGGCTTGTTGCAGTAGAGCTGGAGACATTCCTGCGTGACTCGCTTTAGTAGGAGTTGTTGCCATCTTTTCTTTGAACGGAAGTGATACAAAGAAGTCTTGGTTTAGCCATAGAGGAGTTTTGCATTTCGTCAGAAATTCAACATGTGAATCTGCACAAGATACTGCTGCAATCTCCTTTTTGATTTCTTCAAATGTTGGAGCGATAGGATTTTCTATTGCAAATAACCTATGCAATGTTGTGAAAGCCTTGAATAGTCCTTTCCATTTGATTCCTCCTGGTTCGATTGAAATATCAAACCTTTTCTTCAGTATATTGTAGGAATCCCATCCGAGAATTAGATCTTTTCCGGGTGCGGATGATCCGAGGACTTCTGTAGTGAATTGGCATCCAGGGAAAACTTCGATTGTAATAGGCCTGGACTTGAGTTTGATTTTTAAAGCTCCTGAGTTTGCCACTCTGAATTCTTGCTCAAATGGTGTCCACATCGATGGAGGTAGAATCTTTGGATTTAGTATCGACGTGTGAGCTCCAGTGTCGATGAATGCAATGACATGGATTGGATCTTCAGCTTCTGTTGGATCAAAGATTGTGACCGGTAGGTGTGGAATTGTCATGATATCTTCTTGTTGCGGCATCTGACAAATTTTGAAACAACAATCATCAAATGCTTCTTCATCTGAAGTTTCTGAGGAAGTATCATAGTCGGAGTATCCACATATTGCTTCATTGTCATCACTGTCGTAAGATAGGACGGATTCGAGATCATGATTTTCAAGGTCGATATCCGGCGCTATGCGTGATATTGAGCTGATGAGATACTGCCTTTTCTTCGTTGACTTGTTTGGGCAGTTCTTGGCGTAGTGTCCTTCTTTGTGACAAAGAAAACACTTGGTTGACTTTCGAAAGCTCGTTTTCTTCTTGAAAAATCGTCTGCGTCGGAAACCTTTAAAGTTGTCTCTTCGTGTTGTTCTTCTTTGTTTTCTGTGTTTGTGTCTGGTGTTGCAAGAACATGTCTTTTTTGATTTCGAACATTTGATTGATAGGTCTGGCCTTGCACAAATCTTGGATAGTTGTTTAGACTTATCCATGAATTCCATCCAAAACTCTTTCTGTTTGCATAACTTGTCAAGGGTCCGATTGATGTATTGTTGAATTTGACCGATTGAGATTTCTTCAACCGTCTGACCTTGATCTCTGATGTAGAGTTTGGTTTGCTGGCTTAGATATTCGTCTATTGATGAGAGGTAGACGTGCTTCAAGCTCGGATTGTTGAGTCCGTTTAAAGCGTAGAACCTTCTCGCTTGATGCTTGAAATGTTTTGCCAGATCTTTCTTCTTCAATGAACAACACTTTGCTGCAAAGTATTCTTCTTGTATTTGCTCCTTTTGATGATTTGGTGTACCGATAAATTCTCGATGGATTTCTCCGAGTAACATCGGTATTGTAGTGTCATAGACTTGGTTTTGTCTATAATCACCTAGTGAGTTCCACCATTCTTTGAGGGCTCCAGAAAGCCTTGCAGTAAATTGTTGGATGACAGCGTACGTTGTCGAAGTTAGTGCTTCAGAATTCATCCAAGCGTGAAACTCGTCAAGACGTTCTTTCCACTTCTCGAACGGAATGTCGTCGAACGTAAACGTCATGACTTTTGAAGCGAATTGCTTTTCTGGCTTTTTGTGTTCTTGAAAATGTTGATAATTCATCTCTTCATCGCTTGAGAAAACTTCGTTTACACTTGGCTCTCGCTTGGGTGTATAAGAACTTTCTCCAATAGCAAATTGTTTCAGCATTGATTCTTCTTCTGATTCGGTTTGCGACTCTGTTGAATTCGTGTCCGAGTAGTGCTCTATTATCGGGGTTGGTGATTTCGTTGTCTCTACTGGTTGCGAAGAGTATGCCTGTTTTGTTTCAGGCTTTTGCACTGTCTCGTTAGCTGATTGGGTTTGTGCTGCTGTTTGAGCTTGATTTGCCATGTCGTTGAGCAGATTGGTCATTGAGAATTCGATGATTCCAATGTCTTTATCTTTTCCCTTCTTCTTGCGATCATCAAGGGAATCTTGGCTCGAGTGAGATGAAGTAAGTGCAGGTGTTCGCGCTTGCTTGGTTTGAACTTCAGGTTCTCTGTACCGTCTAGTTCGTTCTCGAGTTGGCCTAGGTTTGTACTGGTAAGGCGTCGTCATGGCATAACGAGAAATGAGCGCTTCATCGGATGACAAGAATCCTGGTGAGGATATCTTTGGCCTTTGACTTTGACCTCCAAAAAGGAATCCTGGAGAATATGATGTTTGAGGCATTGGAGTGCTCAAGAACGTATTTCCGTAGGAAGGGTAATACGTTTCTGACGGCCTTTGTTGCTGCATGCTCTCAAAGTATTTCAGCAGATCTTTTAACTGGAACTTGAGATTATTCATCTCGGCTTCTCTGCTCTGAAACTGTGAGGTATTAACCATCATTTGCTTTGACATTGTTAGCATCTCGTGATGGAGCGTTTCGAGTCGAGCATTGATTTCTGCGATTGACTTAGTGAGAGACGTTAGTCTTCTGTCATAGTCTCTATTCATCTGGTCAAACTTCTGGTTCATGTTGCTCAAAATATGGTTTTGAGCAATAGCGTTTTCTGTTTGCCAGTTGAGGACCTTTTCTCCTTGGCTTAATTGCTCTGGTCCAGATGAATTGATAGCTTTTGATACTATCTTTGGACTATGCGCTATGTTATTTCTTGTGAAGTCTTCAGGCGGGGGAAAAGGAGGGAAGTCGTCTGGACTCATCATCATGATTTCTGTCTCCTTCTTCTTGTCCGAATATTGGACCAAGAATTCGTATCTTCCGGTTCCTTCGCCTAAAGTGCCGACTGTAGGATCGCCATCAAGATATCTTCGATAGAGAGGATCCTTCTTCTTTCTTCTTCTTTGTCGGATTTCTTCATCAGATTCGTAATCGGCTTCCATACATGCTGAACATGAACAGACATCAAAGTATTGATGACCGTTTTCGTCCTTGAACGGGAATACGACAGAGCCGTTTTGACCAAAGGATATTGGTTTTGGCATCTGTTCTTTGTATGGACCGTAGAACTCGTGCTCATCAATTCTAATGGAGAACTGAGTGAACAGCTGTTTGCGAAACGAGGATGATCTTGGTTTCTCGAACTTGATTTCGGTTGTACCGTCGTTTCGTGTGTGAAAGCTAGCTTCAGATAGTTGAATCGGAGTTTGGGCCGATTGATGTAGCTTTTCGTAGCTAGTTATCCATTTATCTGGTAGCTGCTGGATGAGTTCTTCTCGAGATATTTGTCGAGGAATCTGGACAGCGTTTGGAGCTTGTGATGCTGACGTGACTTCAAGGTAAAGTGCTTCGTCAGAGGATGGCAGGATGAGATCGAGAGCATGGTCTTGAACCCGATAGACTATTTGATGATGAATAGTTGCCATGATACTATCTTCTTTCATTCCGGCTCCAGTGAGTTGTAGTTGGACCTTTAAAGTCTTTAAAAGATGTGGATCTTGTAAAGAAACATTAAAGTTTGGAAACAATGTAATGAACACTGTTCCGGCGTTTAACGTTGTCTGTACCGTTCCAATGCATGCTTGCTGGTAAGACTTTAATCTTGAGTCGAGCAGGGCAATTCTCGCGTAGACTGGTAGACCTTTCCGTGCGTGTAAGGTCAGACCGATACGAACTACTCCGAAGTGTAGATGCGTATAGCCTTGGTGTTGCCATAGTTGTGGTAGATTCTCTGGAAGATTGAGCGATATGAACTGCTCCTCTTCTGTAGCTGGAACTTGGCAAGATGAGAATTTGCTTGACTGCACATATTCACGAACCTTCCTATGTGAGGATGGTCGGATGAGCTGTCGAACTCCGTTTACCGAAAAAGCACTTGGCTTCTTGGAAAAGATTTCATACGGATTTACAAGAGGAAGAGTAGTTTCTGGGAGACGTTGATCTCCTGGAACATACTCGATTTCGTATAAAGAGTTTATAGTAGGAAAAGAAGAACGATTTTTATTTTGGTTTTTATTTTTAGGTAAAGTTGAAATAGAAAACTGGGAATCAAGAACGGAATTTTCGGAAATAGACATGATTAGAAAATAGTTTTCCAGAACATTCAAATCGATCATTCATAAACAATGATTCGTTCCATCAAAACATAAGTCTAGGCTCTGATACCATAACAGACGAGGGAGAACCCACGATGAACTAAGCAAGAACCCGACGATAGACCGTATTGACTAAGTCGGATCTCACGCTAACCGTATTGACAAAGCGAAGGGGTTTATGGGCTCCAGGTTACAGCGAGCATCGTAGGCGCTACTCAGCCATGGCTCAAGCCGTCTCAATTAGGATCCAATACCCACGCCACCCCACGAAAGTCGTGTTGGTTACCGTAAGATCAAACCGTCGTGTTGATCTACCGGAAAATTCTTACAAAGACCACCGGAGTTTCCGCCGAAAATTAAGCCATAGAAGCAGATCGTCAACTTATGAATGAAAAGAAAGAAACAAAGCTTATGAAGATCTATTGAAGTTCGGAAAACTTAGAGAGATTTAGAACATGTTTAGAGAGAGAAAATTTTAGAGAGAAGTTTTTATTATTTCTCGATGTTTTTTTAATAACGGCAAAACTTTAGAATTTAAGGCGGGATTTGTATAAAAATAAAATAAAAAGAGGGTTTAAAAAGAGAATTTTCTGTTACCACAATACCGTACATAGCACTAACATATAACAATATTCACCTAAGTTCAAGGTGTTTAAATATTAAGATTTTTCTAATACAAAATCATATAAATATTTTTTACAAAGATTTTAAAACGCTCTTTAATTCAACAC
The DNA here is from genome assembly GCA_963922655.1 of Cardamine chenopodiifolia. Taxonomy (NCBI): domain Eukaryota; kingdom Viridiplantae; phylum Streptophyta; class Magnoliopsida; order Brassicales; family Brassicaceae; genus Cardamine; species Cardamine chenopodiifolia. The sequence goes on along the minus strand of OZ000486.1, from coordinate 5,431,548 downwards.
CAACCAACTTTTAACTTGTAATACATAGATTTTAGGTCAACACTCTAGTTATAAACACGAATCTCCATAAAACATTGCTCCTCCTCCATTCTATGTAGTTTTTGTTCATATGTAGATCTCTAATTATATATATGTCTTAATTATATTTTTACTCTAAGATCTCTAAGAATTGATATATACTAATAGTATTGTCTTTTCTTTTGTTGGTCACAAACTCATAGTATTTTATAGGCATATATATTTGGTTTTGCAGTTTAGTTTTGTTTAAATATAAATAAACTCATAGTATTTTATAGGCATATATTAGTAGTTTTTGGGGTTTTAAATAAAGCAAAATATAAATAAATTTTATTTAATTTTTTTTAATTTTTTAAAAAACTTTTTGTTGAGTTTGGTATATGTTAAATTGTTGTTGTGTTTTATATGTGTTAAATCTTGTTCTAATAATTATTAAACTCTCATCTTTTACAGTTTGTTTTTTTGTTAAAAGGCATTCAATTTGAATTGCAAATAAAAGAAATTACAAAGATATGGTTTAGTAGTCATAGAGTTCAAGAAAATAGTTTGAGAGATCAAAGTTTCTAGCTAGATTTTTTAAAAATTAATAGCTTAAAAGATTAGAGAAAGAGCAAGAGAAACAATAGTCCATTTGAATTTCCTAAATTGATGAACCAAAACCACCTCCACCTTGGCCTCTATAGCCACAGTTCCCGCGTCCTTCAAGAGTAGTCCATTACAATTTTTGAACCTTTTGAGTGGTTTTATTTGTTTTCTTCCTTGATTCTTTTGTGCTATATCATAACTAGATACAATACTTGAAAGAAATCAATTTTCAAAAGGTACAAAATGATTATTGCCAAAGAGATTTGAAACCTCAACTTCAATTGTAGTTTGTGAGGTTTTTAATTGAGAGGAAAAAGTTTAGAATACAAATTCTTCAACATGTATGTCAACATAAGAAGTTACAACAGTATTGTTAGTGGGAACAATCTTAATAATGGGAGTACTCACAGTCTTCACATCCATATCGTTGACAGTTGAGTGTTCTGAGATAGTGATGACATTAACAATAATTTTAGTAGCTGACACTATCTCAAAGACAATGATAGTTGTTTAAGTAGCAGATTATGCGTTAGAGATTATTGTAGTTGTACCAGAAATTGTTGTATCCGAGATTAACATGAATAACCTCACCGATGGCCTATTATGTAACTATTGTGGTTGAGTAAGAGAAAATAGGAGCCGCAACAGAGTGTGTGACAGAAACAAAAGCAAAGACATGAACATTAGTAGAGAGAGGAACAACTTCCACCTCATTAGAGAAGGGAACATCTACATGGTCATGGACAAAAATTTAGTGACTAAAAGCTTGAAGCAAGTTTTTAACACTTAGTTCAAGACATCTTGATTCATTGTGTCTTAGGTGTTCACATATATCACATTTAGTGGAAATCCATGAAAGCTCCACATTTACAATTGATATTGTACTTTTTTCATGACAAGAAATACTCTGAGGGAAAGACTTGTCCAACTCAACTTTAACCATGATTTTGGCTTCACCCATGAGAGTAGGATCAAGTTTTGGTTTCTTTCTAAGCAATGGTTCACATAAATCTGAAGAAATCTTACTTATCTCGAGTCATGGATATAACATGTTTGAGATATGCTTTAATGTCACCCAAATTGAAACAATGGAGATCTCCGAAAGAGACAATGATGCTTCAAGGCTCCAAGTAGCAACAAATATTAAACAATCATCCACATGACACAAACCAAGGTGAAGAATCCAAGAACGAGTAGATTTATCAGGTATGTGGAACAAGTAAAGAGATTGGCCTAATTTTTGAGTGAATAGTATGCATTTCTTACCAAAACTTTTATTAACTACGACATGGATGAGGCCTCCCAATGGAGTGGAACAACGGTAGAACTGTCTTATGATATAATCTTTTTTTTGTTTTCAGCACCATGAAGAAGAATATGTCTAGGGATTGTTACCTTTGGAGTCCTCCAAGTAAGTTGGTGATGTTGTTTGGTAGATGTTCCTCTCAGAAGGATCCATCTTTAAAGCCCATGGAAAATGAATTTTGCCATCTTCCCTTAGTTATGGAGGATGGATATTTTTAACGGGGGACTTAGGCATAACATAAGCTTTGGTTAGATGGACTCGATCAATAAGAAACGAGAGAGAAAAGCTTCTGTATATTGATTATTGATAAAATTTGTTACAGACATTACTTTTATATATATATATATATATATATCATTTCGGTTTTAAAGATGATATTTAGACTCGGTTTACATCATACCAAGATTGGTTTATAGACTCAACATAAGCAATTTACGGTTTATACTAAACCACACTCTAATAGTTATATTATATTTAGCAACTATGCTCCTCAATGTATTACCATGAGTTGTATCAAGAGATGACCAATTGGTCGATGAAAGGAGATCTTGAAGGAGGCTCGAGCGCATTTCCTTTAGTATCGACAATGTTGGTAGAGTGGAAGGAAAATAAATCTTTAATGGCTTCGCCCATGCTCCTAGAGAAGGAGTGAAGGGAACCAAAGAACATACAACGCGATTCTAGGAGACAACAGAAATAGTACAAGGATCCTCGATCAATGCAATAATCTCAACAGAGATTTCATCGGATATCATGGAATCCACATCCGCTGGTAGCACATATCCGTCATGGAGCATTGATTCCACATATGTTCGTTTCATAAATCCATCGAAGGCTAATTCATGATTTGTTGTCGGAATAAGTTGATTTTTTCCATCGAGTTGAAGAAAGTAATTCTTTTTTGTCGAGGAATGAGTTTTATGGAGGCGAAATCCAGACGAATCGAGGGAGGATTACACTAGAAAAAAACACATCGGTGTAGAAACACTAATGGCAGCACACAGTGGAGCTGCCATGAAGAGTTTGCGAAAGTGTCATTGGGTTTCCTCTATAGATGTGCGCATGAAAGAGACATTTTTTTGTATTATTTCTTATTTATTACCATATATTTGTACCCTTTTCTTTACAAATTTTTGTTTGCTTTGATTTCGATTCATATTTTGAATCTCTTCAAACTATGTCATAGTTATATATTATGAGATTTTTAACCTCAATATTGTTCCTATAAGTTAACACATAATCTTTATGTGAATCTCTATACTCTCATTCAGCTTAAGTAGTAACACTTTCTAAGAATTTGAAACATAACTTGAATAAGTTGTATTTCACTGTTTATCTAATTACATACTGTTTATATTTATTATTTATTAAATAGAAATTTACTCCAAAGTTTTATCTATTTTTGTAAGATGTCTTGATACTAAGACCTTTGCGATGGTAATTTAAAGACTCATACTATTCATATATGAAAACTATTTATTCTTTAATTATATTTATCTTCATGATAAATTATAATTCTTTTTATAACACGTTATCAGCATAATCACTTTATAATTATGCTAAATATTTATAAATATATATTATACACTATAATTTATTACAGTGAGCAGTATGTCGTTTTTATAATAATATAATATTTTCATTGGTTGTTTAATCACCACTATTCAGAGCAGTATGTCGTTTTTATAATAATATAATATTTTCATTGGTTGTTTAATCACCACTATTCATTTTATTTTACTGTAAATGGTTTTCGTATTGGTATTATTTTATTGTTCTTATATCATGGTTGTTTAACGCACTATAGATATATATTTATTGAACTTCTGAGCCGCACATATTTTATTTTTCTGATGTGGATGACTCCGCTCACTATAATATTACTGTTAAATATTTTTATATATTATGGAGGCTCGACCACAAGTAAATATTTTATCTGAAACGGTAAATATAACTGATTGATTATTAAAATTTCAGATTAATTTTATGATTAAATTCTTTCTCACCAGCGGTCACAAAGAAAATTTTCAAAAAATATTCACTTTTCAAACGCTATGAACAGTGATTTTCAATCTATAAATACACTCATTTTCACTCACTCATTTCATCCAAACATTTTATCTCTCTTAAAATCTCTCTACGAAAAAAGGAAGAAGAAGAAAAAATATTGTTTGAAGAATGATTCGCTTTCTTTTAATTCTATTTTTTTTTGTAATTCTTTTATGTTTTTACGGTCTTTTCATTGAGGGAATTTATTCACGGAGAGTTCATCGTAAACATCGGTTTACTCTTATATGCAATCATGTTCTTTGTAATTGCTTGTATTATTAATATAAATGGTTCATTCTAAATATGTAATATCATCCTATTAATAAAAAATTTATGTTTTTGTTTTAGAAAAATTAAATGGCAAATATTGAGAAGCTTAAGTTCACAGCTCTCAAAATAACTAGAGCAAACTATATTATATGGACCACCGACATTGAGCTCCATCTAGAGATACAAGATATTTCCGACACCATAAAAGTTGGAAATAAATCGCCTTTCAAGGATAAGACAAAGGCGATAATTTTCCTGAAGAAAAATCTGAATAAAAATGTGACGCATAACACATAAAGACCCAACAGAGTTGTGGGTAGCTTTAAAAGAAATGTTTGACAAGTAGAGGGAAATAACTCTCCCTCATGCTCTAGAAGAGTGGATAAACCTGAGTTTCAGGATTTTTAAAAAGTGAATGAGTATAACTCCACTATTTTGAAAATAGTGTCACAACTAAAATATTGTGGCAAGCTAGGCACCAAAACAGAAATGCTCGAAAAAACGTACCAAACTTTTCATAGAGAACATCGCCTCCTGCAAGAACTTTACAGGAGCCGCGAATACAGAAGGTTCTCTGAGTTAATGGTGACACTCATATTGGCGGAGAAGAATAGTAAACTTCTCATTCAAAACCATAATTCTCGTCCCACATGAACAAAAAAAATTCCCAGAAGTGAATGCAGTAGATGTGAAATATCCTGAAAAGGAGAATCAAACATATCATGGCCATGGCCATGGCCGTCAATTTAATCGTGAACATGGTAGAACTTACAACCCACGAGGGAGAGGGTCATTCAAATGGGTTTGTTCCGAACAAAATTTCAAAGGGAAATAGCACCAAGAAAATTCTACCCAGAAGCATGAGAATATGTGTTACAGATGTGGGTTAAAGGACATTGGGGCCATACATTCAAACCCCTCCACACCTTTGTAAGTTATACATGGAATCTACTAAAGGAAAAGGGAAAGAAGTGAACCTTGCAGAACACTTTTAGGGTATATCGTACCTCGATTCTCTTGACTTTGCAAACGATTTCGACGAGACCGCCTTTGCAACTAACTGAAATATATATAGCAAGACTTCTGAATAGTCTCCAAGAAATATGAGCCAATTGATATGCTTGTTTTCATGGACTGTACATACTCGTCAATGGGATGATGTAGTTGGTTGAATTTAGCTTGGTGATGTTGCTCATGTTAATAGAGAGAATGAGATGATGTGAATCTATTGGATTCACAACTGCAGCTGATTCACCAGAAGAATCAGTAGAGATGGTGTGAGCCATGAGAAAGAGAAGATTGAAACTGAATAAAAAAATATGAGAAGAGATTTGTAGTGAGGAAACGTTACTACTCTAATACCATATGAAGTATATTTTTCATAATTATTCAAAGAGATTTACAGAGCATATGTAGAGATTACAGCAGATTGTAGTTCCTACAATAAAGGAAACGACTATCAAGGAAGTTGAGGAGAGGGCCTAAATTACAGAAATATGTGAGTTGTTAGATGACTAAGTCTCTGTTAATAGACATAACTTGAATTATTTCAACATAGTAATTAAGTAAGAACTTTATACGAAATCTCTAAACAAACATGCTGATACTTTAACCTTTTTTAGAAAAAGAAGTATATGATTATAAGATTATGAATTTCTAACTCAAAATCAATTGACTCATATCTTTTATATGTCAATTCATATCTCTTTTCAACTTTCAATGTGATATATTATTTCCAATACACCTCTTTGAGAGGATGACTAGTGTACTCTATTATCTAGAATATTTTTTGGCATGAAACGGCGAGATCAATTTTAGGTTGGAGCGATGGCGGATCGGTTTAGACATCGTGTGATCTAGCTCTAATAACATATTAGATTATGAGTTTTCAAATCAAATTAATTTGCAATGAGTGCTTGCTCATATCATTTATATACCACTTAAGATATATGTCCAACTTTCAATATGAGATATTATTTTCAATATTGATATAAGCATTAACGATATTTGAAAGATACACACCATCATCTCATGCAATCTTTACCATTTTTATCAATAATTCTAGTTTTATTATTTTTGGCATGAATGTTTTTTTTCAAAATATAACTATTAGAAATCGATAACGAAAATCTTGTTAGAACAAAGACCCATTTATAACCTTTTATTTTTGATTATATAATTCATATTTTTTTCAAAGTGAAAAATCTTGCCGTGAAAAAATATATTGGGTTTGATTGGTGGAATTAAACAGAAATAAGGGTAAATGCCAGAGAGAAAACTAGAGGAAACAAAAAATAAATTGTAACATAATTTTTTACTCTACTTTTTAGAGTAAAATTTTACTCTATTTTTTTCAGTTGAAAGTGACTAACAATAAATTTGATTTTTTTTATTTTCATTGGGGAACACATGACTTCACTTGAAAAAATTCTTCCTTTTTATTTTATCCCATAACCCTCATGATTTGTCAATATGATTATCGTGAGACACGATTTAGTCAATACGATCTATCGTCGGACAAAAACTGAATCAGAAGAAGAAGATTCATTACTGAATCAATTTGCCATAAAAAAAAGTTCATATACACCAAAGCGAGAGCCAAACATAGACGAAGTAAACCAATTGTGTTTTCTTTTGTATAACGGCAAATTTGAATACGATTACTCGTCCTGATCCATATCATTTGTGTTTATGATCCATGAAACCAACAAGAATTAAAAATATTTCACATGCTATCAATCTCGATCAATTTGTTGATAATCGATTCATATTAAAATTGAAATGTAGCACTGCATTCCAAAAAGCTATCACAATAACACAAAAAAAAACAAGTGAGCAAAAATATTTGTTATTGAGAGTCATATATGGATTGAATGGTTTGTCTATGTAACACATATTAATTGGTAGCGATAGTTCATGTGGTGCTATTATCCTCCATGATCGAATGAGTGCAAATAAACAAAACTACAACTCTTAGCTTTTATAACGTTGATACTTGATACCATGTAAAAAAAAAGACATTAAAATGTGTTAAAAATGTTTATTAATGAAAAACCATATATACCAAAAGAAGAAGAAAATGAATATAGACATATCCCATAACTATAGGTCAATCGTTGGTAATACAGTAAATATTTTGTGGTAGGTTGCAACTTTCGAGTGAAAAAAATAATACTGAAAATAATTTGTTATTAAAAAGAAAAGACTAATGAGAAATTGAGAGAAACACAACAAAAGAAAAGAAGAGAAAGAGAGAGAGAGAGATGTTTTGTTTAAATGCTTAGGTGTCTCGTAAACAGTCGAGAAAGAATTAGTGGTTGTTGCTGTCTTGATGACATCACCTGTGACAATTTGCCATTCCTTCTCTGAATTTTCACAGAAGTAGCAGTTCCTTTTTTACTCTTACAGGGACCCCTAAGGCAATAGAGGTCCAAACTACATTCTCTTCTCAATTACACTCAATCATTATATATATATATATATATATATATATATATATATAACTGTTTAGAAATTTAACATTTATGTTATGCTCTTTAAAAGAACCATCTTTCATTAAATTCATATTCTTTCTCTGAAGACAGTAAACTATTCAATAAGGATAACTTATCAATAGAATATATGTGCTGTATAGCCTAAAGTTATTATTTTAGGTTTAAAAATGACAGATGAAGAAATTATATATGTATATATATATATATATATATTGGTTTACTTAGCATTTTCTTAACTATCATTTTATTTTATTTTGTAACACGTTAATTTTTGCGACATCAATCTAAATCACACGCAAAAACAAACACCACTTATTTACATTGTTCCGATTTCGTTTTTTGTCAATTTTGGTTATTTAGCACAAAAACTTATTTATATTAGATGTCTATTGCTAAATAAACTTGGTTTTATGAATTTGGTTATTTAGCAATTAAAAACTTATTTCACAAACGTTATATACGCTCATGTGAGTGTTTATATTAATTAGATATCTAATTGCTATAAAAAATATATAAACTTATTACACCAGATATGGTTTGATCATACCAAGATGTAAATAATCATATAGCGTGTGAGATCTATCCAACGAAGGTTGAACCTTGGCTTAGTACTCCCAATTTGAATCTTGCTATACATAAGGCCATAGATTTTTTTTATAAATAGATCACAATACCTGTTTCAGGCCGAAGCCCCAAGGAGACCTATAAAACTAAAAAGTACTCAAACTTGTTCGGAGAAATTATGGATGCAAATCATTTCCTCTTAGAAAAATATATTTATTTAATTATTAAAATACAAAATAAATATAATACACAAAATTTATTTGATGATTTTTTTTTTATCGTAGCAACAACTTGTATAATGATAGAAATTTCCTTGTGACAATCTTCTAAGACATGAATTCACTCTTAGTATGAATAAGAACATATACAATTTTGGATACAACTATAGAAATCCGTATTATATACCGAACGGAATCTTTGATAATTTTTACTTTGTTCTTTTCAGAATTGTTTAAAGAGATGAAAAGAGAGTAAATTTTTGGAAAAAACTTATTTTCTCACAAATTGCACATTCATCTCTTTATCTCGTATGTCAAAAATGTTATTAAATAAAATGTGTCTGTTTCCAACATACACATATGTTGGGTATAAGATACATTTCCTAAGAGACACATGTTGGTTGAAGAGGTATTTTCCAATAAACAAATTCTTTCAAATACGCGTTTTTCAACTATATGAATTATTGAATATGAACTCTATTCTATGTGATATTCACAATTGTGCAGATAGATTTACTAGTATAGTTTTTATTTTTGTACCAATACATTGTAATCAAGTTGCCATAAATAAATTGACCGAGATAGCAATTAACCAAATGATTACTTTTATGTTTTACGAATATCCTCTTATAATGTTACAGAAATTTCTACTAAACAATTATGTAAACACTATTCATTAAATTATAAAAAACAAAAGACGTTAAAAAAAAATTGAATAAACTCCAACAGAACTTCCTTGGAAAAAAACAGAACTGTTGGTTGAATAATCATATGTTTATAGTTTATTCTGTTAGTAGCGCAAGCTATAAAAATTTGGTTCTCTTCCGTTTTATCAAGTACATACAACTACAAGTATTACAACATACTAAAAGATGCTAAAAAAATACGAAAAGAAAAAGTTCAAAAAAAATAAAAAAGAAAGAAAGAGATATTCACATTCATGTGTAATAATTTGTGAAGGAAATAAATTAGAGAAATCATAAAAAATACCGACATGAATAGCAATTATAGAATGAGGATGTTGGAGGGTTGGAGAGAGAAGAATGCCACGTGGGTAGAGTGGGTAGGGTAGAGAGGGTAATAGAGTGCAAATAATGAAGAATGATGAGAGCCTTTGCTTTGTTTCATTTCAAAATTCAGTCCTCAATTTCTCTTCTTCTTCTTTTTTCATCGTATATGTTTTTGAATGGTCGTTTGTATAGTAAATGATTGATTGAGTTTTCTAACATTATCTTGTTATGATTTTGTTATTAATAGTATGATCTTTGGGAATGGAAATTTGAAATTCAACAAGCACGACGTTAACAGTTTTTAAACTTACTTGAGGATTCAAAATTGTATATAAAAAACAATTAATGTGTTTTTTGTGTGCTAAATATTAATTTTTAATTCTAAAATAAATTGAGCTCTTCATCTAGTTTTCCGTATTTAATAAGAAGTCATTATTTAAGTCGACATGTCCTATATTAAAACGAAAAGTTTGTAGAGTTTATTAAACTTGCTATATGTTAAAGTTACAAAATTGAAAAATAAAATCCAGTCTGTATCATTTTCATCTAAATATATTTGAGGTGTCACTTTAAACTTCAACCTATTTATTTAAAAAAAAATTGAAATATAAAAACAAAACACAATCATTTAAGTATATTTGTTGGGTGTCAAAATGAGCTAACTCGCCCAACTCGACTTGACTCACGATGAACTCGACTATTTCATGAACGAATTCGGACTCAATCATTTATTAATTGAGCTTATATTTATAAGACTGAACTCAGATCATCATATTCGCGAGTTAAATGAGCCACTTCGCGAGTTAATACTAATAAAATAACCAACTTTATAAATTAATAAAAAAAGTCCAATAAAGTAATTTCAAAATTAAAATACTAAAATTCTAAATAAATTATTCTAGAACGCTAAATTATATCCAATGTTTAATAAAAAAGTGAAAAAATAATATAGTGATCTAAGAATCTAATCGGTTTGAGAGTTGGATAAGATTTAAAAGATTATTCTATATTATTTGTGTTAATCTTATAAAATTTTAATGTAAAACAAAAACTTCCTATTTTTAAAAGTGGACAGTATAAACATAAAAGAATATTTATATTTTCTTAATCAAAAGAGCAATATATATATATATATATATATATTTGGTTGTTATATTTATTTGTATATATACCTAAAACATATATGAAAAAGTATTTATAAGAAAATGTCTAACTCGCGAGTTTCTCATAACTCATTAGAATTCGCTCGTATAACTCACAATTCAATTAAGGTCGAATCATATAACTTATTTATTAAATAAACCTAAAAAATATAGCTCAAACTCGTGAAAATGCGAGTTGGGCTGAACCACCTCCTAAGTTAATGGTTCATTTTAACATTCCTTTGAAGGTAAGGGGAGAGTGGAGTTTAATCTAAAATACACTTACGGACAATAGCCAAGTGATGTTACATTGCTATTACAGCATTACTACTATATAGTAGATCTTCACTTTTATTCGACCAAAAAAAAGAGAAAAAGATCTCCACTCTTATATGTATACGTTATGCTACGGGATAACAGTGTGGATCTATATATTTGTAAATGAAACATGAAATGACGAGAATAAAAAAGAAATCCGGTTATCGTAAGGGATAATAATGTAGTGTTTTCCAAACATTCTCAGCCAAATTAAAAGTGTGCATAAAAACTGGTGATTTATCTTTCAATCTAGCAAAACATATTTCTAGAATCAGGGGGTTATTATTACTCTTTATTTTTTTCCAACGAACTTGTAGAACGTTGGGTTTGGGTTGGTACTCAGTGTATGAGTTTGGGTTGTTAACCGTGTATAAATTTAGATCGTTACACTAATTTAGAGGGTAAGAGAATGATCAAGTACCTAGAGAGATTCAAATATTAATGTATTGATTCTTTATAAATTTTTATAATGTCTATAAGATTTACTAATAAAGGTTATAAAATGGTATATTTGAATAGATTTTTAGTAGTTTTTTTTTTTTGAAAATGATATCATATAAGTGGTATTTTTGAAAATTTCCCTAAATTATATATTATATATAATTATCAAATTTGTTGATAATTCTTGATTATTAATTGGGCTTCGAAAACTTGATCTGTTGATGTAGCATTTGTAAAAAATATATATATTCCGGATTGGACAAGCAATTTATGTTTGAAGTGTGGTTCGTAAACAAATTATTAATTATTATTTAACTAATATATTTAAAACTAATAGATATTTATTGTTATTTATACATATAAATTTATGATTATATTCAAATTAACTACTTACTTTATGGTATTGTTTCAAATACTAATTATGTATTTGTTAACAAGATAAATTATGCATATACTAATTTTAAAAATGATTGAAACATTTTCAAAAACTTAAACACTTATAAAAAGCTTAATTTTTTTTTATAACTTTTTGAGCTTTATAATTTTCACTTATAATAAATAGTTAAACCATTACTTCAAAATTGCTCATTGCAATACTATTCACGTTATTCTGTTTCTCAGTTCCCTTTTACAACGTTTTGTGATTGATATTTCAAAGAATTAGTATAGTATTAAGAGGAAATGGCATAGATTAACCGTAATTGCTGGATTGACCTGTTATTTTTTGAGTTAAATTTAAGACGGTTAAAATATAATATAACCTAACAGTTATGAAATAATTACGAAAACTGCCATTAATATTTAAATTTTTCGCAAACAGTTACGAAATAATTGCAAACAATTACAAAAAAACATTAATGGTAATTTTAAGGTCATAAATGTTTCAAAAAATGTTTGTCGAAAAAAAGAAACTTCTGCGAGACACCACCGTCGCTACCGTCGAAGAGTTAGGGTTAATCGTCGTTGTCGCTTTCATCGTCGTCGTTCGTTTCTGTCTTTCATCGTCGTCGTTCGTTTCTATCTTTCATCGTCGTCGTTCGTTTTTGTTTTTCATCATCGTCGTTCAGTTTCAGTTCAGTTTCAGAAAGGTCCGCTTCATAAAAAACCCTAACTTATTTTCAGATTTCATTGTTCGTTGTCGTCGATTTCAGATTTCGTTCACATTTGTCTTGTGTATTTTTTCGTTGTACGATTCTTTTAGCTTTTATGTTGTCACAGAGTTATTGTAGTTACCGCAGACTTGTTTGGTAGTTACCGCATACTTGTTTAGCAGTTGCCGCAGACTTATTCAGTAGTTACCGCAGACTTATTCAGTAGTTACCGCAGACTTATTTAGTAGCTGCCGCAGACTTATAGAGTAGTTACCGCAGTCTTGTTTAGAGGTTACCGCAGACTTATAGAGTAGTTACCGCAGACTTGTTTAGCAGTTGCCGCAGACTTGTTTAGCAGTTGCCGCAGACTTATTCATTAGTTACCGCAGACTTATTTAGTAGTTGCCGCAAACTTATAAAGTAGTTACCGCAGTCTCGTTTAGAGGTTACTGCAGAATTATAGAGTAGTTTTCGCAAACTTATAGAGTAGTTACCGCAGACTTGTTTAGCAGTTACTGCAGACTTGTTTAGCAGTTACCGCAGACTTATTCATTAGTTACTGCAGACTTATTTAGTAGTTGCCGCAGACTTATAAAGTAGTTTCCGCAGACTTGTTTAGTAGTTGCCACAGACTTATAGAGTAGTTATCGCAGACTTATTCAGTAGTTACCGCAAACTTATTCAGTAGTTACCGCAAACTTATTTAGTAGTTGCCACAGATTTATAGAGTAGTTACCGCAGACTTGTTTAGTAGTTACCGCAGACTTATAGAGTAGTTGCCGCTGACTTATTCAGTAATCAGTAATTACCGCAGACTTATTTAGTAGTTACCGCAGACTTATAGAGTAGTTACCGCAAACTTGTTTAGTAGTTGCCGCAGACTTAGACTTATTTAGAAGTTGCCGCAGACTTGTTTAGTAGTTACCGCAGACTTGTTTAGTAGTTACCGCAGACTTGTTAAGCAGTTGCCGCAGACTTGTTAAGCAGTTGCCGCAGACTTATTCAGTAGTTACCGCAAACTTATTCAGTAGTTACCGCAGACTTATTCAGTAGTTGCCGCAGACTTATAGAGTAGTTACCGCAGATTTATTTAGAAGTTACCGCAGACTTATTTAGAAGTTGCCGCAGACTTATAGAGTAGTTGCCGCAGACTTATTTAGTAGTTACCGCAGACTTTTAGAGTAGTTGCCGCAGACTTATTTTGTAGTTACCGCAGACTTATTTAGTAGTTACCGTAGACTTGTTTAGTAGTTGCCTCAGACTTATTCATTAGTTGCCTCAGACTTATTCATTAGTTACCGCAGACTTATTTAGTAGTTGCCGCAGACTTATTTAGTAGTTGCCGCAGACTTATTCATTAGTTACCGCAGACTTATTCATTAGTGACCGCAGACTTATTCAGTAGTTACCACAGATGTATTTAGTTGTTATTTAGTAGTTATTTAGTAGTTATTTAGTAGTTATTTAGTAGTTATTAGTAGTTATTAGTAGTTATTAGTAGTTATTTATTTTGTTTTTAGTTGTTATTTGTATTGCCGGTGACTTAATTTGTATTGGCGCTCACTTAATTATTTACACTGATAAGTTGTCTACTTGATTGCAGAGATATGACATCTTATCCTGCTAGGCTTTCCAAAGATGTGAAATGTCATGTTCAAGTTGATACCATTAACCACTATTATTCCCAATCCAAATTTGGGGTCATCAAGAAGAGTATTGGCGATGATGTTTGGGAGGCGTTGAAGGCATCATCTGTTAATATTTTTTTTAAGCTATATGATATAGACATCATGGGAGAGAAGTTCATATGGGCATCTTCTTACGTTCATTACTTCATCACACATTAGTTGACGGTGAAGAATATGCATGAAGTTTGGTCAGTGATTGATGATCAACCAATCAGATTTTCGCTGCATGAATATAAGAAAATCACAGGTTTTAATTGCGACGTATTTCCATATGATGTGCGATCTAATTATAACATATATCCAGTTGTTGATTATGAAGCCTTTTGGAAAGAGATGAACGTTCTTTTAGGGGATAAACCTACTTTTAGGGAGATGCAGCGTGTTTTGAAACGTTGTCAGCATTGGAGTTACGAGAAGAGGATGATGGTTGGAAGACTATGTATATTACATGTTGGAATACATGGTATCAATCATGCATCAAGGATCCCCTTGAGCGATGCAAAATTAGTGATTCATGAGGAGAGCTTTGAAAACTATCCGTGGGGTAGAGTTGGATTTACGAGTTTGGTAAATTCAATCAAAGCTTTGGAATTCAAAACTGACAATTACACATTACACGGATGTGTTAATGTTTTGTCCGTATGGTTGTTTGAGTCAGTTCATGCTTTGGGGGAGATATATGGGTATAGGAGAAATATGGATGATGTTCCTCCACTACTTAACTGGCGAGGAAGTCGGAAGCGATTTAGATTTAGAAATATGGATGATGTTCCTCCACTACTGTAAAATTATTTAGTAGTTACTGCAGACTTATAGAGGCCGCATATTTGTTTAGAAGTTACCGCTGACTTATTCAGTAGTTACCGTAGACTTATTTAGTAATTACCGCAGAGTTATTTTGTAGTTACCGCAGACTTATTTAGGAACCGCAGACTTATTTAGTAGTTGCCGCAGACTTATTTAGTAGTTGTCGCAGACTTATTTAGTAGTTACCGCATACTTATTTAGTAGTTACGGCAGACTTATTTAGTAGTTACGGCAGACTTATTCTTCTGGTACTTGTTTGCGATGTAGGTTCGTGTAGACTTATTTAGGAACCGTAGACTTATTTAGTAGTTACCGCATACTTATTTAGTAGTTACCGCAGACTTATTTAGTAGTTGCCGCAGTCTTATTCAGTAGTTACTGCAGACTTATTTAGTAGTTACAGCCAGATTTGAAGTTACCGTACTGCAGACTTATTTAGTAGTTACCGCATACTTATTTAGTAGTTACCATAGACTTATTCAGTAGTTACCGCGACATAATCTTATGATGAGAGATTGTTTTTTTATTGATGATATTCATATGGTACTTTTTTACGATGTAGGTTCGTGTTAGGCATATGGTTCCGGTTTCTTTAGAAGAAATTTATCCCTACTGGCGTGACAATGAAGAAAACAAGGATGTCCAACTTGACAACCTGATTGAAGACATCATTGGGGATAGTTTGGATCCATATTTTTGGCATCAAAAGGAACGAAAGAGTGCTAAGTCGGTTCGCGGTCAAAGTTCTAAGAAAGTCTTGATGATCAAGGACAAAGAACATTCAAATGTTAGGACTGTTGTCGCTTATTTTAACAAAACATTTTTGTATGTGATTACTCTTGTTATTAACTATTGTTTTAATGTGTAGGATGCTGAAGAAAAGAAGACCTTAGCTGGAATGTTTAAGGTCATAGAAACATTAGTTCGGACCGTGGACGACTTGGACGCAAGATTGGGAGGTTTTGAATCAAATGTTGATTCAAGGTTGACCACACTTAAAGCAGATATCAATGATCTGCGAGAGAGAGTAGGGAAGGGGAAGTCTAATTCTCCCAAAGAATTAGAGAAAGAAGATGATGAAGGGAGTAGTAAAACACCGGTTAGTTAAAGTAAAATTTTGTATTTAGCTGCAGATTTACTTACCTATTCCTATAGATTAATTATTGTTTTGCCGTAGACTAATTTTGATTTGGCAAAAGCAAGGAGATATGGGCAAATAAAAAAACATTGGTTCTACCTCTTACAAAGAACCAAAGCAACCCGAAATTGATCAACCCGATCATGAATCCAGTATCAAAACACCGGTTAGTAATATCTATTACCGCAAACTTATTAATTCGTTGCCGCAGAGTTGTTTTGTAGTTACCACAGAGTTATTTTATAGTTGCCGCATAGTTGTTTTGTAGTTACCGCATAGTTGTTTTGTAGTTACCGCAGAGTTATTTATTTTTGTTTTACATGTTTAATGGATTGGTTTAACACTTATATGCAGTCATGGTTGGTAATGGAGTCTAAGAAACAGGCAGATAAGCTTCCACTTACAAAAGTTGTTAAGAGTGGAATAAATGTTGATAAGAGTGAGGCTCGGTTGAAGAAAAAGCAAAAGATTTCTCATGGTGAAGATGATGGCATGAACATAACTAATACCTTTATTTTGAACATGCAATGATGAGAAATTATTTTTTCCTTTAAGGGAACAACCACTTGGAAGCATTAATCCAGATGTGCAACATTTGAAAAAGATTATTACTCCAAGGAAGGAGTGGCCGGATCCATATTATGGATGGATGGAAGATGCGGTAATTACTTACCTATAACCTTTATCTATTGCCGCAGACTTATTTATTAGTTACAGCAGACTTATTAACTAGTTGCCGCAGACTTATTTACTAGTTACCACAGACTTATTAACTAGTTGCCGCAGACTTATTAACTAGTTGCCGCAGACTTATTAACTAGTTACCGCAGACTTATTTACTAGTTACCGCAGACTTATTTACTAGTTACCGCAGACTTATTTACTAGTTACCGCATACTTATTTACTAGTTGCCGCAGACTTATTTAGTAGTTGCCGCATACTTATTTAATAGTTACCGCATAATTATTTAGTGGTTCTGATTACAAATGTGAGTGGGGTTTGCGGTAACTATAATCTGTAACCAAAATAAGTCTGCGGTTACTATAAGCTGTAACCAAATAAGTTTGCGGTAACTATCAGATGTAACCAAAATAAGTCTGCCATAACTATAAGCTGTAACCAAAATAAGTTACCTCTAGTAATCGTTCTACTCCACGGATTAGTTTTGTTTTCAAATTCATTGCAGCAGTCCTTCAGACCGAAAACCATCTTGTCATCATTGATCTCACTTCCTCCAGTAATTGTAAAATAGGCAACTTCCTAGAGTGTGATAGTACTTTATTCATTGATTCAGCAATGTTGCTAGTAAGACGATTGTACCTATCTCCAGGGAAATGAGCACGAGTCCACAATCGTACATCAGCTTTTTTAAGATAACTAAAAAGTGTAGGATTTAACGCTTCAATCTGATCAAAGGTGGTCTGAAACTCAGCAATTGTGAAAGCACTGACCGCTTTTTTCACCAAACGAAACGCTTCCTGACCTCTAAAACGGACCAATATATTCTTGTACAAATGATATGTACATATTCCACGGCTAGCCTTCGGGTATACCGTTGTAATAGCTTTTCCAATAGACTTGTGCCTATCAAAAATAATGGCAAGGCTTTCATCATTAGGAATCATACCGCTGAGTTGCTTGAAGAACCATTCCCATGATTCATCATTTTCGGTATTAACTATGGCAAAAGCAATCAGAAATATCTGAAAATTACCGTCTTGAGCTGTAGCGGTAAGATGTGTTCCTTTGTATTTACCTTGCAAATATGTACCATCTACAACCACAACTTTTCGTACGTATGGAAGTCCATTGATGCTTGCACCAAATGCTAGAAAAAAATACTTGAATCTTTGCTTTTCATCAACTTCAAGTCGTGTGTGTGAACCGGGATTTGCTCTCTTTATCATGTATACGTAAGTAGGTAGCAATGCGTATCCACTCTCCTCACTTCCCCTAACCAAATTCCGAGCATGTTTTAATGCTTTATATGCCTTCTAATAACCAATCTATACAAAAAAGTTTTAAATAAATAACCAATCTATACATAAAAGATGTAATTCAAATACATATGCAAACATGTACCTTTATTTGAAATCGTCTATTGAGAGCTTCGACAACATGTATTGGCAATACGGTTGGTCCAATGCCACCAACAAAATTCTTGTATAATACCCCAAGTTGCTTGTCGGTATCTTGCAGAACGCTCTGTAATTGAACATGTATGTGTTGTAACATACTTCCGAATGTGAAATCTTGGATGATCTCCTATTGGCGAAGCGCGTAACTTCCAAGAACATCCTTTCACCCAACACTTGATAACCCATAGCTCCAATGTCGATTTATATACATAGAAATCAAATTTCTAGACAACAGAGAGAATTTTAACTCTTGTCTCTAGCTACTCTTTTGTGTCATAACATTGTCCAACAGCTAATTCCACAGAATTCATTTCTAAGTTCTGAAATTCAACATTACCATTGCCTTCACTTACATACACTGAGCTACCTCTCTTCTTGAGAGGTAGTTTTGGCTTTTCTTCCTCTTCTTCACCCTCCAATCCATACGCTGCAAAATTCTCATCCCCTGAATTTGTTCCGAATCCATACGTTGCAAAATTCAGCTGCTAGAATTTGAGATCCTAACTTAACATCAACAACAAACAACCATCTATTTCTATCAAAATTCCATTTTCCACATACAAGAATAATTTGTTGCTCCATATCTGCGCCACACAGAGACCGAATTACACGATGACGATTAGGATGAAGATAAAAAATAGCGCTTCAATTGGCTGTTTGGATGAAGATAATTGGTTGTTAGTACGAAGAAGAAGAAGCAGAGGAAAAACACATGAAGAAAAATAAGAGGCAGCGTACCCAAATCAGGACGAAACCCCTATCGTCTAACCGAAGAAGATAACTCAACAAGTCTGTCGTAACCACAACAAGTCTGTGGCAACTACACAATAAGTTTGCGGTAACAAAAAATAAGTTTGCGGTAACACAATAAGTCTGCGCTAACTACAAAATAATTATGCGGTAACTACAATAAGTCTGCGGCAACTACAAAATAAGTCTGAGGTAACACAATAAGTCTACGGTAACTACAATAAGTCTGCGGTAACTACAAAATAAGTCTGCGGTAACACAATAAGTCTGCGGTAACTATACAATAAGTCTGTCGCTGTAACTACAATAAGTCTGCGGTAACACAATAAGTCTGCCGTAACTACACAGTAAGTCTGCGACAACCTTTCAATAAGTCTGCGATAACTACAATAAGTTTGTGGTAACAAAATAAGTCTGCGGTAACGTTTCAATAAGTCAGCGATAACTCAATAAGTCTGCGGTAACTAAATAAGTATGCGTTAACAAAATAAGTCTGCGGCAACTACAATAAGTCTGCCGTAACTACAATAAGTCTGCCGTAACTACAATAAGTCTGCCGTAACTACAATAAGTCTGTCGTAACTACAATTAGCCGCCGTAACTAAATAACTCTGCGACAACGTTCAATAAGTCTGCGGTAACACAATAAGTCTACGGTAACTATAATAAGTCTGTCGTAACTAAATAAGTCTGCGGTAACTACAATAAGTCCGCGACAACGTTACAATAATTCTGCGGTAACTATAATAAGTCTGCGGTAACTAAATAAGTCTGCGACAATGTTCAATTAGTCTGCGGTTAGGAAATAAGTCTGCGGTAACTAAATAAGTCTGTGATAACTAAATAACTCTGCGGTAACGTAAAATAAGTCTGCGAAGAAATAACTCTGCGACAACATTTACGGTATGACATTTAATTAATAATGGCACCATCGTAATTATTTTTTTTAGCATAGCTTGGCAAGGATACGATTGGGATTTAGACACAACATTTAACTCTAAATACACGGGAGTCATTCTAGCAATTAAACGGTAGTTTTGAGTCAAATTGGTCATCGTCCCTACTATTAATTCAACTTTTTTTTTTTCTGTGGTCGCTGCCATGTCAGTAATTGCCCCACTATCTTACAAGAGTGAGGAACGAGGAGTCAACATGTCAAAATTCTTTTATGGAATGTCTATGTGCTTCGGCTAAATGCTAATCATGGGATATGTAATCCAGATAAGATGATCGATGCAATTCAAACTGAATCAAATCATGATAAACAATTTGAAACTAAACTATATATGGAATTAAATTTCTCTATATCTGAATCTTCAATTCAAACAAAAAAAAAGATTAAAAACCTGTTTAAGAAGTTAAAAATATATTTAACTAAGACCAAATCCAAACCAAAATCGGTATCAAACATTAAAACTAGATTATGTGTTACTTTATGTATTTCATAAACCTAAAATATGAAATGGAAATGGGAGCTAAAAGTGGAGCAAATGCATAATATGTAACATCCAGATCTATTATGACAAGACATAGCATGAAAACCATATATTTTCATTTGAAATGAAAATAGAAATGAAATGAGGACTTCGGTTCGTCAGTTCAGTTTGCTCTCCTTCTTCTTCTGGTTTCGCTCGATAGTTCGAGGAACGGTTCATTGTCCGATTGGGTTCAGTTAAATCAAGGCTCTATTGGTTTCTCATCTTTAATTAAAGGCGTCAATTCTAGTTTTGTCGGCTATTATGCACCCATGAGAGATGTTTTCAGTGGCTTTTGCAAGTTCAGGAATGGTGGTTGGAGGCTGCTTCTTTGGATGCCCGTAGAGGTCCTCGTGCCTCTGGATGTGTGTTAGTTTGTCAAGGTGGTTTCATTTTAGCATGTGTCTTCGGAGAACCTGAAGGTGGCCTCCATTTGTCTGAGGTATTGAGGGCTGATTTCGGAGGTGGTTGCTTGTGGCAACAACAATAAGGACTCCATTCCTTATGGATTGCGGTATCGATGCAAATTTATGGGCTTGGTGCTCATAATTGATATTTTTACTGGGATCCCGCTATTCTTGTTTAGGTGGGGCTTATCTAGTTGTATCTTTTGGTCCGTTTCTTTCCTTTTTTTTTTCTGTAATTTCTGTCAAAAATTTTAATATGGTATGCAATCTTAACATTTTTCCAAAAAAATCAAAGATTCAAAACCTTAGGAAAAAAGGAAAAAGGTCATAATTTAAAAAGACAACCAAAATTTTCAAAAAACACTAAGCAAAATTAGCTAGAGAAAACATGAACAAGAGAACATGGAAAAAAGAGACGTAACCATGGAAACAAGGCGAAGAGTGACATGACGAGTTTTTTCCTAGATTGATTAACCAGTTCATAAAATGATATTTAAAAATTAAAATATTGAAAAGGAGATGCAATTGAAAGTGGAGCACTAACCAAGAGGACGACAAAGAGCAAGATCATGGTTCCATGGCTAATCAAATACCAAGAAGGAAAGTTATCATGCTTACTCGGTTTAAGGATTAAAACTGTCACTATTTATTCATGTTTCTTTGCATCTCCTTTAGCTGAGGATATGATGTAAGCCTCAGAATCCACTAAAAAGAACACACAGATTCAAAAACTAAAATTAGGCGAAAATGATGGCTAGATGATGAGTAGCCGGTTGGTGATTGATTCCACAATAACGAGGGGTTAGAGACATGGATTCAAGGTCTGTTTCTCTCAAGAATCCAAGACTCTACACGAACTAAGAAGCTTGGTTCTAGAAACTACCTAGACTCGGAAATTATTAATTCAAAGACAAGCGTTTTGAAGCAAAAACAAAGACTGAATTTCTTATTAGGTTAAAACTTGGCTGCGTTACAAGAGGGGGCTGGCTTTTGGCTTTATAGAATAATCTAGGCTCAGAAACAACAAACACTTCAAAAATAAATTGCAAGACTTCCTAAGGAAAAAACAAAACTTTTAAATAAAAGAAAAACTTCAAAAATGTAAAGTTTGAGCTGATTTGAGGCATCTTTGTTTAGGCCTTCTCTAGCTGATTGTAATGTCTTCTTAGGCTTGTGAATGATGAATTAAACTGATAACAAGTCCTGGAATGCGCACGAAGGGTGTTACCTCGTTAAAACCTTTATTGGAAAACTCATTGGGACAAAACCGAGATAAAAAAAAAGAGTACAATTTTTTTACACGTCTTTATGTGTTTTCAGCCTATGAACGTGGTGAAGACACTTTATTAGTAGAAACAACAAAAAGTCAAAGGATTCAACATAAACCTGATCTGGTGGTTTCTTAGCCTTGAACTGGCCGATTATCGAAGAAATTAGCACTTGTATATTTTAACTCCTAAAAAAGCTCGGGAATGATGTTTTTTTCCTCAATCATAAGCTTTCTTATATGCATTTTCTGAGTGAAAATTCACTCTTGAACTGGAATGACTGAATTGGTCTATTGTCTAAAAGGCTCCTTGATTCTCGTCTCTGGTAGGGTCGACACGGTCGTTGACTTGATTTGCTCGAGTATTCACGATTCCATTTAGATAGATAAGCTTCTTAGGGTTGATTTGCTTGGGAATAATCAATCCTATACCATGTGCTCGAGCAGAACTCCATTGGGGCATGGGTTCTCCAATTTTCTTGGTGATGATGCTCGGTAATGACAACTTCAAGTCTGGTTGGGTACTGCTGCCTATATCATACCCTTCCTCTTCAAATAGTTTCGTCCTTGAAACTTCTACATCTGTACTAAGAGGAAGCAAGTCAATACTCATATGTTTTTGTGAAATCTGGGCCTTACCTTGGTGTTTTGATCCGGTTTGCTTGGTGCCTGAAAGGGTACGACTTGATTCAACATGGAGTGGTACACTCCTCTAGTAGCACGTAATTCCAGTGTAAGGGTGTGGTTTCTTATGAGTGATGCTTTAATGACAACATTCGATGTTACTTCTTATTTTTCCTTTGCTTTAAAACCTGAAAATTGGTCTTTTGGCAAAGACAAGTATATCATATTCGTGTTTTGAGAAAAACATAAAGCTTTACCACCATAAAGCTTTCATATCACAAACATCATTTTGATCTAGCGAAGCTAGAGTAAACTTGTGGTTGTTAAGGCAAAACGTGTATTGATTAGTGCTGCCATTGTGTTGAACTTCTCGATCATATTTACATGGCCTACCAAGTAAGATATTGCCCTGTCATAGGTGCAACATCACATAAGACATGATCTTGGTGTTATCCGATGGAGAAGGGTATTTCCACTTGTCTGGACACCTTGATCTCTTCTTTATCATTAATCCACTTGAGTTTTTATGGCTTTGGATGCTTCATAGTTTCGAGACCTAGGTTTTCAACAAGTGTAACACTAGCAATGTTAGTGCATGAAACACTATCCACAATTAGGTGACATACCTTATACTTTATGGTGTAACGAGAGTAGAAAAAGTTATCTCCTTATTCGGATTTATCAATGGTATATTGGACTGAGAGGACTCTTTGGATGACTAAGAGGTCGCCTACCTCGGGATAAATGATGGTCTCATCACATTGAATGGGCTCAGCTTCGTCTTGTCAATCATAACCATTAGCCGTGATGATCAAAACTCTCTTGGGGCAATCCCTTGCCATATGACCCCTGCCTTCACACTTGTAACAAACAATGTCATGTGATCTTTGAAAGTTAGAGTACTTACCTTGTTCAACATGTTATTCATTGGACTTGAAACATGAATAATTGAACATTGATTTTCCTTTGTCTATGGTTTGTGGAGATAGTGGTGGTGGGGGTGTCGTGGAATGTGGCTGGCTCCATGAGTTTTCTTTGACTCTAGGCCTTGTAGAAGTCTTTTTTTTATTTGTTGCTCACGCTGTATGGCGAGGAAGAGGACTTCTCGTAGCGAGTGGTATGGTTGCATCTTCACTTTTTTTTTGTATCCGGTATTGTAATCCTTCCACAAAATGTGACATGAGTGACTCCTCTGTCTCCTCTATTTCTAGGCAACTTCTTATGAGTTTAAACTCATAGTATTCTTCTACGCTTCTAGTTCCCTGAAACAAAGTACGGTGGTGACTCACGGTGATAGTGCAGTGGAACATACCTCTTCGAAGCTCAACCTTCATGTTAGTCCATCAAATATCTAATGGTGTCTAAGCCTTCTCTTCTCAGCTGCTTCAAGATCCCATGCCAAAGCATGATCATTGAGGCTTGCGATGGCTAGAGCGATCTTCTTTGGCTCAGTGTATGCATAGAACTCAAAGAGATGCTCTGTGCACTTCTTCCACTCCAAGTATGCAGCTGGGTCTATCTTTCTTGCAAAAGTTGGAGCTGTTAGTTTAAATTCAGGGGGTAAAACCCTTTCATCCTCCCCGAGACGGTTTCTATCTCCTGGTTCCTCCAATTGATGTAATCAAAAGCTACGTGGAATGGATCATGTGGTGTAGACGGCTGTTTTTGTGGATGAAGTGGAGGTATGTCTGGTGGCTCTTCATCATGGTGTGGACCAGGATGCTCTCTAGGAGCTGCTGATGTAAGCCTCATAATCCACTATGGAGAACAAACAAATTCAAAGACTAAAACTAGGCAAAGTGATGGCTAGATGATGAGTAGCCGGTTGGTGATTGATTCCACAACCACGAGGGGTTAGAGATAGAGATTCAAGGTCTATTTCTCTCAAAAATCCAAGGTTTTACACTAACTAAGAAGCTTGATTCCATAAACTACCGAAACTCGCAAACTATTCATTCAAAGACAAGCGTTTTGAAGCAAAAGCAAAGACTGGATTTCTTATTAGGTTAAAACTTGGATGCATTACAAGAGGGGGCTGACTTCGGTTTTATAAAATAACCTAGGCTCATAAACAATAAACACTTCAAAATAAATGACAAGACTTCCTAAGGAAACAACAAAACATTTAAATAAAGGAAAACTTAAAAAATGGAATGTTTGAGTTGATTTAAAATTTCTCTTGTTTCGGCCTTCTCTAGATGATTGTAATATCTTCTTAGACTTGTGAATGATGGATTAAACTGATAACAAACCCTGGAATGCGCACTAAGGGTGTTGCCTCGTTAAATCATTTCTCAGAAAACCCATTGGAACAAAATTGAGATAAGAAAAAAGAATACAATTCATTTGCACGTTTTTATGTGTCTTCAGCCTATGGACATGGTGAAGACACTTGATGAGTAGCAACAGCAAGAAGTCAAAGGATTCAACATAAACTTGATCTGGTGGTTTCTTAGGCTTGAACAAGCCGATTACCAAAGAAATTGGCACTTGTGTTCCAACTCCTAAACTAGCTCGGAAATGATGTGTTTTTCCTCAATCATAAGCTTCCTTATATGCATTTTCCGAGTGAAAATTTGCTCCATGACTGAATGCACGAGTATAATTTAAATTAAACAACTTTTCCTCTTGATTCTCGTCTCTGAGTAAGGATTCTCGTTCATGTTCACAATGAGATCGGTCTTGATAGGTTTTGCCTTAATCAAAGTCTTCAAATTTCTGAGTGAATATTGAGTATGACATCCAATGCACGAGTGAATTGGTATGTGGTCGAAGGGGCTCCTTGATTCTCGTCTCTAGAAGGGTCAACACGATCATAAACTTTATTTACTCGAGTATTCAAGATTCCACTTGGATAGATAAGCTTCTTAGGATTGATATGCCATGTGCTTGAGCAGAACTCCCTTGGAACATGGATTCTCCAAGTTTCTCAGGGATGATACTCGGTAATGACAACTTCAAGTCTGATTGAGTATTGCTGCCTATATCAAGATGAACCATAATCTTATGAAGAAACAAAAATAGTTTATGAATGGAAGACAAAAAAAAAGGAAGATATGAATCCTCTCATAAGGAACAAAACTTAGGATTTCATTCCAAAACCTAAGGGTTTCCAATCCGTCTCTTGATAGTTGGTGTATTGAATCAACCAAAAAAAATTTTATGAGCCATAATAGATTTAAATCTGGTTTGATTGCTCAAAAATTTTCTTAGAAGAATGGAAATTTTGTTTTGATGAAAATTTCAATCCAGTGGCGAACATAACTATTGTACGTTCACTTTGATACTTAGTTGCAAAACTTTGGTTAAAAGCTACATAAAATATATAGGAAGAATGTATTTCTAAATGGTGAGTTTGAAAAAAAAAATTTGTGAATGGTTTCAAGTTTCGAGAACATCTTGATTATATATTCAAGTTTTAAAAAACTCTTCATAGTTAAAACAAACTCCATGAGCATGGCATAGAAAAGTTATTCAGCTCCTTTTGTTTTGTTATAAGGCATATAATTCTGATCCAAATTTATTTTTCAAAAAGAATAAAGTATTCCATGTGTAGTTCTTTTTTATATAGATTATATGATAATTATTAATTATGGAAAATAATGATGCTGAATTGTTCTCCTAAGTTTATGTCGGTAAAGTTTGAAATGAAGTTGGGTGAGTTGAATAAATTTCTTGGTCAGAGAGTTGATCGGATAAATGATGGAATATTTATTAGCGAACAAAGTTATACCAGAAGAATTGTTGAGAGATTTGAAATGAACGAAGGAAAGGTACACATACAATTCTGATGGGAAGTTTACATTTATCAACCTTAATGCGCTTTTGTGGGAAATCTTCTATGCCCATCCATTATATTATATGATATTGCGTCTGTGGTAGGTTTTGAAAGTCATTATATGCAAAAACTAAGAAAGCCATATCTAGAAGCGACGAAGATATTGAAGTTTATGAAGATAACTTTAGAATGGATTTGGTTGTACAATTAAAATGCAATTGTTTTTCTTCATGGTTTCACAAATGCCAGCTTGGTTAAGATATATATGGTCGAAAATTTAACTCCATGCAATGTGTTTTTAATGTGGAGACAAACAAGTTTATAGTATGGCCAAAAGCAAGTAACGATGTCAATGTCTGCTACTAAAGCAAAGAAACTAGCATTGTATATTTCTTTGAAAAACCATTAAAGATTTGTATGAGCCTATCAACAAACCGGTTGTTAGTTTCGGAGATAGTTAAAGCGCTATCAATATGGCAAAAGGACAATATTTTATGCAAAGAAGAAGTAGTTTGAGTTATAACATCACTTCATATGGAAGAAGATGTTTGGTGGAATAATTGGAGTTTTAGAGGTTTGAAGGAGGACAATGTTACATATATCTATATTAAGTCGTTGCCAAATGACCAATTTGAATTACTCCATCGGATCTTGGGTTGGTTAGCAAAATCATATTAAGAGAGAGCATTGAAATTAAACTTGACTATTTTGGATCAAGTTTTGTTACAAGTTCATAATCTGACTATATTTTCTTTACCAAAATCCAAAAATAAGCACAAGTTCTATAACTTATGTACAAATCTTCTATAAGGTTATCATTTCCTTATGTTTTTCGATAAGTTAGACATTTAAATACTAGTGTAGAAAACTCTAGATAATTTAACATAAATATTTAGATGTTATGGTAAAAATTTATAGTGATTAGGATAAAGTTTGTAAGATATTTGTAGTTTTGGATCTTATAAATATATCATTATTTGTCAATTTTAACCTAATTGAAGAAATTAAATCACAAAAATAGTTAAAAGTGTCTTAAACACAAGTTTTCTTAAGTATTATTTAAAAAAAAAATTTCTTCTACATTTTATTCATATGGAGATAATTTATTCTTTTAGTTTTTTTCATTGCTTTGTATATTACGGTATTATGACAATACCAATGTTCAAGAAAGCGTTAGTAGATACTTCAGGAAAGTCCAACCAGAACCACAAGTGCAAGTTTCCTACATCTGTCTCGTCCTGCTCTAAGCATGTAGTGCCCCTCCGCCTAGCGCCTAGAACGCCTAGTCGAGGCTTAGGCGATTTTAGCGGTTTAAGCGGATTAGAACAAAATTGTATATATATTAACAAAATAGAATATAATATGAAGAAATTATACAATAGACTACTTAAATTTTCAAATTAAATAAAATTTAAGATTGAATTGAAAGTTTGTCATTTTTTTATAAATGATCAGTCATAATTCTTTTTTATTTTAGAAAAAACAAAAAATCTTATTTTTTAACTTTTAAAATTTTCAAGACGGAGAAAAATATATTATCAAAGTTTCAATATGAATTTTTTTGTGGTTTTAAGTTTTATTTATCAAATTAATACATTTAAAATTTTTTTTAAAAAAAACACTTAAAAAATTTTGTTAAATCTTTTTAGCCCGTCTAGCTTAATAACCGCATAATTTGCCAAATTTAAATGTTCGCTTAATATGATCAATTTTTATAATATTTAAGTTGTTTAGAAACGTCTAACGTCTAAATAATATTTAAATGTCCTTCTAAGCCGCTTTTTTGAACATTGGATAATACTACACACTATCAAAATTTCTTTACAACAAGTAGCATATGTAAAATTTTGTTATTTAGCACAGAGACAGAATATCCACTAAAAGAGTTAAATAATACCATACGCTTGACAATATTGACTCTTTTGCAGAAGCTAAGAGACTAAATAGACGTCTGAAACGTTTTGTATGGGTATTTCCATTTCGGATGAGAATAAATCTAATTGAAGATTTATGGTTTGGGCTACAAGACAACCGTATGTAGTTTATGGACAAGATGCTGCCAAATATACACTTACCTCAAATGTGGTCGTCATTGTCTATTTTGCTTACGTGGAATATTGAAGGGTTGGGCCACTATTTGAATTTATGTTTATAGGGTGAGGCCCATTAACACATAACATTTGTAGTTTGTACTAACCCCAAATGTGTGACTTGTAAGTCTAACCAATCAGGCACCCATCAAATGTCAGGCCTTTACCGTTAACAAGAAAACCGAAAATCTCATGCTGTGAATTTAATTTTAATGGAAATTAAGTAAATCCCTGTTTATGAAATTAATCTTTAAAGGATTTTCAGTTGTGAAAAAATTAATTTTCAAACTAATTTTCATTTTATCAGTAATTAACCCACATTTTGCATAGAACATACTTTTATTTAATTATTTTCTAAAATTAAGATTATATTTAACACATTCAAATTATAAATTTGGTAAAAAATACCTAACAAATAATAAATATTTTAAAATTTACTAATTTAGAAATGATTAAAATGAGAAGACTCAAAATTTGGTAAATATTGACCAAAAATCACACCTATTTAACCTTCTCCCTTCTCACTCGTTTTTAATATATAGACACCTAGAAAGATGATGATTAAATATATATTTTGAAATTTTTAATTATTTTTATGCATTTCAATTTGATATTTTAAATGTTAAATGTATTAAATTTCCAATATGTATAATTTATTATATCTTTAATTAATTAAATTTTAGATGAAAAATATTTTTTAAATGAGGAGGATGTGATTGGTTTTGTTGCAAAAAAAAAGAAAAAGAAAAAAGGAGAAGGTGTGATTGGATATATACGTAAAATTATAAGAAGAATAAGTTGATTTAGAATTTTACAAAATCGGAGAAACTATTAAACAATATCAGTTTATCAGTTGGTAGATTTAATCACCTTGTAAGAGTTAGATTATGCGAATCACGGACCGTTACTGACTAGTTTAGTAGCCTATACATGAAAAAAACAAAATCTTGGAAAACTAGAACAATTTTTTAGCTGGCCTTGCCTCAGGTTGTCTAGCCGTGACAGCTCCAGATAAATGATAGAATAACACATTGTGTTATAGTTTGTCCATGATTTGATACGAGAAAAAACTAACCACATATTATTTGAATACCCTCTCCCATTACAAACATGGATAATATACACATAGCAAACATGGATTATACATTGTCTTTATAGCATGTTTTTGACTGTTTTTTTCATAAATCTATTGTGTTTACATTGCATATATAAGTCCTTAAGTACATATGTGCATATGTATTCTTGTTTCATAGGTATGGAGTGAAGTGCATCAACAAGGAGAGCAACTGGGGTTAAAAATTAGAAAAGCCTATGCTTGGTTTAGAGATTTTTCCTTGGCCACTTTTGGGTTTTTATGAAACTCTTTGTATGAATCTCTCTAAATTAAGTTAACAAATATTTCTTTCTTTTAAAATCTTTCATCTACTTATTCTATAATCATGATTATGCAAATACCAACATGATTGCTTGGTGTATTCACATATATTAGTGAGTAGTCATTTTAGAGTTTTTGGAAATGGTAGATCTAGGGTGATTAGGAATAGATTAATGGAGTTTAGGATTATAACAACATAGATACTTGCTTGATAGGTGAAATTAAGGGTTTTGTGCAAAAAAAACCATCAACCTATTCATTTTTTGCAAGAAAAACCCTCACCTCAAACTCATGCAAGTCAATCATACCACCTCCAAAGTCACCCACAATATAAGGATTCCGCATATCGTCGACGTTGCCATTTAACTTGCCGTTAGAAAAGTAACAGAATCCATAAAACAACGTTATTTAATATAATTAAAAAAACACGCCGTTTAACCTGGAAATCATGTTGTTTTACTGAAGCAAAAATGACATGTCTTTCTTCACTTGCGAAATAAGGTTAAAATTGGGAAAATAGAATTGGGGATAAAAATTAGGATTTTTCATTTGTGATAATCAATTTAAGATTGAATTTTTTGTCTGAATTTAAGTCTGTTTTGGTTTGATTATGTAGAGATTGAGATGATGAAATCGACGGTGCTGTAGATTGTGCAATCACGGTAGAATTGCCGGTGAGAATGAACGTATAATGTGTCTTGGTAACCGTCCATTTTGCTGTTGTAGAATACGGCGAGTCCGCCGAGACTCTTAACGCCACCACTTGTCCTCCTTCTGGTCCAGTTGTGTTCTCCGATGTTCTTAGCTATGAAGTGATCGCCTTTGATTGCTGTGAAACAGAATTTGGTAATGTTTAGAATCTCTCTTTGTGGATTTTAGGGTTTATAGCTGTGGGAAATTGAAACTCACAGACGGTGGCTGTTAGGTAGGTCTTGAGCTTTCCGATTCCAAAATTGAGACTACCGGTGATTATGGTCTTATTTGATCCGTCACTAATCAAAGTAACGTATGCCATTTTCTTGGTGACTATAACTTTCTCCTTGTAGATATCTTCTTTGATATGGATGATGAATGGCATTGTATTGCGTTTAGGCACAACATTTAGAGCATTGGATATAATAGTCTTGAACTGCCCACTTCCGTCCTGAGCCACTACGGCATTAGCCTTCACCAACCCAGTCCTCCTCCTCTAGCCACCATGAGCCGTCGTGCCTCTTGTCCAACCCATGTTGGGATACCATCTTCTGTTGACAATAGCTTTCTCGCGTACTTTGAGAGAGATCCGGGATGTCCTGTTATCAACAATCATATTACCATCCATTGATTCTGATTGATTGGTTATGGATATGTTGGAGCTATATTTGGTGAACTGAATTGATACCTGTAATGTTGGAGTTTGGGAGAAGGGTGGAGATGCTTGTAACCAGGGCATGGCTATTGCTACTTAGCTCTCTTGATGTTTGGAAGATTTTGAGCATGTCTTGCATAAGACCTGACTTAATTTCCTCAAAAGAATCCATACATGTTTGCTGGAAGGCGATGGAGCCGCTTAGCCAAACCCGTAGATCCTCAACAAAGAACTCAATTTTTTCAACCGAGAACCCATGATCAATACACTTCTTCAAGTCATCAATAGCATTAAACATCATCTTCTCACACAGCTCAAAAGCACCCTTTGCTCCTGGGCTTTGTTAGCATTGGCTTTAACATCTCCAGAGGCCTTTTTGAGGCCTTCGTTGATGGATTTGATAATGACATAAAAACCCAGTTTCATGATATCAAGAGGCACAGTGAATTTGGGAGAGGCGCTCACTAAGATGTTAACATAAGTTTCTTTGTAGTCAGTGGGTGCACAAACGGCTTGAACCGCTTTGGTGTTTCTCCGGATCTGATTTTCATCTTCTTTAGGTGCGTGTTTAGATGTTACGATGGCTACAAAAACAACCATGATGACTAGTAAACCTAAGACACTACCGACGATAATGCATTTCTTTTTCTTGTCACCATCAACCTCCATTTTTTCTGTTTCCTACTTTTACGAAATTCAAAAGGTTGAAATATGTACTTTGTAGTAGTGTTTCAAGTTTTTTTTCCTATTACTCTAATGTGTTTTTGAACATGTTAAAAATGGAACAGACGGGACATGTAACTGTGGGTATAAGGCTCCTTTCTAGCTCTATGTTCTTTTTTAATAAAGGGGAGGGGGGGGGGGGGGAGGGGAGCTTTTGGGGTTTGGTGTATACAATGCAGAACAAATGGATAAAAAGATTGATGGGGTTAATATAGAGAAGAGTTGTAATGTTATTTTTGGGGTTTTAGAAAAGAATATGAGGCTTATGTTTACATTTTCTGTCTTTAGAAGTATTATCTTTTTCTCCTCAAAATGTTTGATTTCCCCTTTTTATGATAGCCTATGCATAGTTAATCGTAATCTTGATGATCCTCTTAAGAAAATCTGTGATTCTTATGATTTTTATTAATTGATGAGGATTTGATTCAGAGATAAAGACTAAAAGTAGTAGTAACGACACATTAGAAGAAGACTCTCAAAGGGTGGCAATGCATTCATCATCATATTTAAATATTAACAATATGAAACAGGAGAGAAGTTCTCGTCTATACTTATTCAGATTCACTGTAAAAGACCCAAGAACAAATTTATTATGATGTAAATAAAATAAGACTCATCTGATTCTTGTTTCTGAGCATTGACCTGAAAAAGCTTTAAAGCTTTGAAGCTCTCTGTAGTTCTAACTTGCCAATGGTCCCGAGATGAACCTCATCAGGTCCATCGGCAATCCTCAGTGTTCTAGCCGGTGTTCGAGGATACACCGCCTGCTCCATGAACTTGAATTGATGTGTCCAGTACTTTCAATGCCATGTTTGGAGCCGCAACGTGAGTGCCAAAATGATTTTGCTTCTTCAAGATCTACATTTTTTGATTTCTGATAGAGAGCAAAATTTATAAAGATATATAGCATATATTACCTTGGCTGTTGCAAGAATGAACACCGTGAGTATTAGTTCCTGCTCCTATGGAATCTTTCCTTCATCATCTCAATCTCTACACAATCAAACCAAAATAGACTTAAATTCAGACAAAAAATCCAATCTTAACCTGATTGTCAAAAATGAAGAACCCTAATTTTTATCTACATTCTATTTTTCCCCAATTGTAACCCTATTTCGCCAGTGAAAACAACATGTCGTTTTTGCTTCGGTACAACAACATGATTTCAAGGTCAAACGGCGTGTTGTTTTAATTATATAAAACGACGCCGTTTTACGGATTCTGTTACTTTTCTAACAGCAAGTTAATTGACGACGTCGATGATATGCATAATCTCTATATTGCAGGTGATTTTGGAGGTGGTATGATTGATTCGCACAAGTGTGAGGTGAGGGTTTTTCTTGCAAAAAATGAATAGGTCAATGGTTTTTTCTTTAATCTACTTATTCTATAATCATGATTATGCAAAGACCAACATGATTGCTTGGTGTATTCACAGATATTAGTGAGTAGTCATTTAAGAGTTTTTGGGAATGGTAGATCTAGGGTGATTAGGGGTAGATTATTGGAGTTTAGGATTGTAACAACATAGATACTTGCTTGATAGGTGAAATTAATGTTAGATTAGCCTGAAAATGCTAGTTTATGACTTGTCAATTTCATGTCTAAAGGTGTTCGATGAATGGTTGAACCAAAATATCAAGTGTCTTACATTCATATCCTATGAAAATAGTTGATTAGGGTGTTTAGTGGTTATTTGGATCTGTAATTACTGCTCAATGATCATTTGATAGATAACAAAAGTTATTGATTATTGGATTATTAGTAAAATGATTAATGCCTTAGAAATATATTAGTTGAGATTAGTGATCTTAGATCTAAGGATTAGTTGTGTTAAGTAGATTAAGCTGCACTACTTAACAAGTGATCATCCTAGTCACCTATTATTTTCCGAGAATTCCATTTTCTTTATTTGATTTCAAAAACTGTTTTTATCTTTTCTCTTTTATTTACATTTGAATTTCGATTTAAAACCCAAAAACAAATGATTGCCTTAAATTAAGTTGATATCCTCTCAATTATAGGGTGTTAATGATATTTTCTCTTGTGGATTCGATCATAAAGTTATGCACGATATACTTAATTGATAAAACAAAAAAAGTTAAGATCAATCTATAATATTATTTGATTGTTTCCGTTTACACAAAATTTTAATTTATTTATTTTGGAGATAACCCAAAACAAACATAAGAAAAACAGACATTCCCATGAGTGATGTGAAATTTATAGAAATTTAGGAATGATGTGTAATCTCATTGCATCAATATTGATTAAGTAGATATCATAAAACACGTTATTTGAAAGTTTAATGCTTACAAGGAAGTTCGGACCCTTCCCTTTCAACTTACGTAGCCAATAGCCCCTTAGGAAGAAAGTAGAGCTCGAGCAATGAGTCAAAATGTCAAGTGGATCTTTCTTGGTAAACCTTAGAGTAGGCTTGGGGTATTCGATTCAGGTTCGGATAGATGTTTTTGGATTTTGGATATTTTAATTTTATGGATCTAGAATCTATTTGGGTATTTGAGAATTTTGGTTCGAATTCAGATCGGATTTGGATATCTAAAAATATTAGAAAAAAAATAAAAAAAATGGTTAAATTTAAATAAAAATTGGTTAAATTTTCATAAATATAACTAATTATTTTAGAATATTTTGATTATTTTAGGTATTCCACTTACTTTGGTCTAAAAATAATTGATAGTTTTGGATTTATAATTGTAATTTTAGATAATTGAGTTATATTAAATCTAAATATAATTAATATTTTTGGATATATAGTTATATCTAGGATATTTTGGGTACTCATTGTGTTTTCTGTTTGGTTTGGATTTAGTTTCGATTTTTTTGAATCTAGAAGTCTAGAATCCATTCGGATAATTTGTCATTTTGGATTCGGTTTGATTTTTCTTTTCTTTTTCGGATTAGATTGAATTTTTCAGGTTTGGATATTTTTTCCATACCTACCTTAGAGCTTACACGAGTATGAGATGGATTCTATTATATTCGGATGATCATATGGTATTTGAAAGGGCATATTACCAACAAAACAAAAATATCTTCACTCGGAAGTAGAAATATTATTATGTATCAGAGCCAGCCCTGAGTTTTTATCAGAGTCAGCCCTGAATTTGAAACAGCTCCAAAAAGAAAAAACTGGCTCTTCTTCAGACAGAAAAAATAAAAATATAATTGAAATAAGATTCTTTCAGCAATTCAAAACCCTGACCTTGAAAAAAATTATTATATTACATCAACTGAGCCACTAAATCCAAGTAAATAATTGGCCCCAAATATATATATATAACTAATGATCCTAAGCACAAAATTGATTTGCTTGTATCTATGACCGGCTATGTATGGACCATGTCAACTCTATCCTCTACAGGCATAGACAGTCTTGATTTTAAGATAGATTGTTTAGGACTAATTAGAAGGATGTATTTTCTTGCTGAGTGACTCGCTTTTCAAATTTCATGTAACCAGTTCAGCTTGTTTCGTCCATGAATAGTCAAGATAGATTGGTCTAGTAAACATATAATAATACCCAAAACCTATTTATTATGAATTGGTAGTCTGTTATTCTCTTGATTGAACTGAGAGTTTTATTGTTTGCATTTGATATATTATTATGTACAGATTAGGTTAAACAATATTCCTTGCGTTTGATATATATATTATTTATCCTTGTGCACATTCAAATTTTGCAAATTAGCGGCTTTTCTATATCACATTAACAATCAAAATTTGGAACAAAGCAAAAATTTATATTTGAAAGGGTTTCTTCCTATACATATGATACTCTGTCACTTGTAGTGATTTATCATGTAATAAATAACTAAAAAATGATTCGCGATAGTTGATATTACCTCCCAAAAAGACAAAGTTTTGTTCAATGCCACTAAACATCATTTAATAACAATAAGTCAATAAGAAAAAGGTTCTTATAATATGAAAAAGTAATGAATTGTTTCCATAATGGCTATCTAAGATTAGAAGTTGCATGATAATGCAGTGCACACGAGATGACTATACTTTTTTTGACCTACACTTCTTTTTACTTTATTTTTACGTCGCTCTAATGGCATTAAGTAGTTTTATCTTTAATTACTTTATAACTCAATTTAGCGTTTTAATGATGATAGTTGATCATTTATGATGGTTTTTCCAAAGTAAACAACACAGTTGTCATCCTCTGATTCCAACATGGCTTAAGATTAATTCATGCTGCCCCCACTTTTTTAAGAACTCAGTGGAAATGGAATCTCTAAGTCACCTCCTTAACATCACATCAATATTAATTATGTTTTACCGACCTTGTGATATAATCAACAAATACTTTCTTCAAAGTTATCATCCAAATTTGAGTTTTAAGCGCTATATATTTTGGACTAGCTATAAATATTATTAAACATTTGTTTTGAGACTAATTTTATAAGTCAATTGGTTTAACGGTCATTTAGGTAAATGATTAACGGTTGATTTCTACTGTTTTCTTTTATCGGAATTCAATTTCAATAGATTACGTTTTTCCACGAAATGTAGATTTGACTATAAATCGGATCTTGTCGATCTAAACAACGTAAAATTAATAATTGTTTAAAATTTTCTTAGTAGCAAAAAAAATTACAATAAATTATTAAAATTGATAAAATTTAAAAATTTCTGAAAATTCACTATTTTCTCTTGCTAAAATTTTGGAAATTATTTGTACAATAATAAATTCAAGAGACTTGGAAGAATAATCTCGATTTGGTTTCAGTTTAAACATTCGATTTTTAGATTCATATTTTGGTTACAAAGTTTTTCCTTCATCCATAGCTAAACTTTTACAACACTTTTTTTTCCAAAGTTTGTACGCATTATTTTTCTTTTCATTGTTTTTTCCTTTACACACTATAAACGAATTACTAACTGACACAAATCCATGAATGTGAATGGTAATGACGCATTATATACTCTTTTGTTTTGTCTAACAGACACACTTTATACTTTGTTGGTCTAAAAAGGAAAACTAATATTATCACAATGTGAAAGATATAGATTAAGCAGCGATGAATGTGCCCAAAACTCGGAACCGACCGACACGAAAGGGTCTCTTATGCATAGTCTCAGTCCACCTAACTGAATAATTATTCTCACATTCGGTAGAGAATTTTTGAGCTCAACATTCCTCTCGATATTTATTACAATCAACATCTTAAATAAAAAATCTTACATTATTTGATTATTTGGGTTGACAAGACAAGATCCATAACCTAATCTTTTTTAAGCGAGATAACACAATTTTCTGGAATTGAACTCTGATAAAAGAAACTTAGAAATAAACCATTAATCACTTGATTAAAGAAACTTTTTTTAATTGTTTTGACTCATTTCAGCAAGCATATTATATACGTACATACCTATTTATATACGCTTAATTTGATTTGGTGTATGATGGGAAGCTTTCCGAGGACTATGTAATGAGGGTCCAATCAGGCACGGATTTGTATTGGTGGGTGTGGATCCAAGTGTATCCAATTAAATATAAATATTTGATTTTTACATTTGTTATTGTAACTAAAATGGTATAATGGTAGGATGTGCACCCACCAAGTATAGAGGTTAATAGTTTGAAGCTCTGTTTTTGCAATATCTTGCACCCAGTCTAATTATTGGCTGGATCCGCCCCTGGTTAAGTGTGTTTAAGTTAGAGTTATTAAAAGATGTATGACTTATTATAAAGTGTTTTTAAGAACTGTGTGAGTGAAAAAAACATGAGAAAAATGACACGATGATTTATAAGGTAAATAAATAAATCTATCGAATATTCCGTAAATACATAAATTTATAACATAAGGAGCCCATTCGGCGAAAAGGATGTAGGGCCACTAATGATTTGGGTCAAAAATGTTATTAAATCTATAATATACTAGTAAAATAATAAAAATAGTCAGTTTACAAATTTACAGAATTCTGAAATAATATAATTGAATTTTGAATTTGATGAATACTCAATAGTTTGATACTCAAATTGATGATTAATACATTTACATACCTTAAACGACAGAACAAATAAGTAGAAATCAAACACGATATAGAAAACGATTTAGTAAGCGCATCCACTAAATGATTAGCCGAAACATCTGAATGCACATGATTGAAAAAGTTTGTGAATGTAGTTTACGAGATTAACACACAAATAGGTATTTTCCATGTTATGACAATAAAAACGAGTGAAAAATTGGTGTTAATGGTAAGTTCCTTTAGTAGAGAGTTATGGGTTATCTATTAATTTTTATTGTTGTTGTAGCTACGGACTTGTATTCCATAATAGTAGAAAACCTAGTAATCGTATTATCTATTTTGAAAAACCCATTCAACGAGATTTTTTCCTAATAATAAAATGAGCATCCGTAAAGTAGTGGTCTATGTTACCATGATACCGTTGTAGTCCACATTTCGACTTATGATTGATACACTTGTACCGTTATTTTTTTACATTTTTTACAAACTATTCTAAAAAGCAAAATTTATTTTAGAATTGTGCACAAATTTAAAAATAAATTCTTAAATTTGAATAACATGGCATGGATTGGATCCAGGAACTGTTCCACCCAATAATTAGATTAGGTGCAAGATATTGCAAAATAGAGCCTCAAACCATTAACCTCTATATTTGGTGAGTGCACATTCTACCGTCATACCATTTTAGCTACAATAAAAAATGTAAAAAAAGTCAAATATTTATATTTTATTGGGTGCACTTTCACTCACACCCACCAATATAGATCCGCCCTATGATTAATTCTAGATAAATATATTTACTGACATATGTAGTCAAGTCAATTCTTACAAATTCTCTTCATGTTCTACTATTTCTCATAAATTGGGTTGTTACAATCACTCCCACTTAAAAAGGGTATTTTTCTTGTTACGTACCAAAACCATCACCCGTAGCGGTGTAGCCCACCGTTGTTAAACTGAAATGCACAAATTTTGTGTTTTGAATTGAGTTTGGACATAGGCTGAAAACTGAAGGAATTTTCGAAAGTGCCACTTTTCATGTGAAGAGGATAAGTCCAGACATAGTGAGAGTTTATGATCTTTTCTGCTTAACACTTTCATGCCTTAGATTTCCCTAAAGGTTTAATCAACTGGATTCATCTCTGCGTAACAACATCATCATTCTCTGTTCAAGTTAATGGTGAGTTAGCAGGGTACTTCGGAAGTTTAAGGGGCTTACACCAAGACTGTTATTTGTCACCTTACCTCTTTGTTATGTGTATGAATGTCCTCTCTCTTATGATTGATGAATCAATCTAGAAAAGGTTTATAGTCTTTCACGCAAAGAGTAAGAAAATTGGTCTCACTCACATATGTTTTGCTGATGACATTATTGTCTTTGTGGAGGGTACAAAACATTCAGTGGAGGAGGTCATTAAGATCTTTGAAAGTTTTGGTTTTCACTCAGGGTTATAGATAAATCTCAAAAAATCGCAATTTTTCATGCAGAAATCTCGCCAAGAATAAGAGAAAATATTTTAGGGCAGTTCCCATTTACAGAAGGTACTCTACTGGTTCTCGTTACTTGGGTCTCCCATTGATGATTAGAAGAATAACTCCAGCTGATTTTGTGCCTCTCCTGGAGAAAATAAGTCTAAAGATAAGCTCTTGGACAACAAGACATCTCTCTTATGGAGGCTTTTGATGTTTATATAATCGGTTATTGCAGGCTTAACAAATTTTTGGATGTCAGCATTTCAATTGCCTAAGCTTGTGCCTTGGAAGTAGAGAAACTCTGTTCCGCTTTCTTATGGTGTGGTCCAGAGATGAATTCCCGAAAGGTTAAAATAGTTTGGACGGCTCTATGTAAGCTTAAGAGTGAGGGAGTGGCTTGAAATCGCTTCATGAGACAAACAAGGTTCGTTGTTTGAAGGTAATATGGCAAATACTTTCAAACCAACCTTCTCTTTGTGTATTTTGGATATGGAAGTATTTAATTCAGAACGGAACATTTTGGTTTGTAAGGGAGAATACTATAAAGGGTTCGTGGATGTGGAAAAAATTGTTGAAATATCGTTATCTTGCACGGGATTTTCATCGAGTAGAAGTGGGATCGGGAAGCTCTGTATCATTTTGGTATTATAATTTGAGCGAGCGAGGGAGATTAATTGATATCAAAGGTATGCGAGGAGTCATAGATTTGGGAATTCCCATCGACGACGAGTGCATAGGAATGCAGAGTTGAATGATATTGAGGAGGCGATTTCTAACCTCATTGAGCAAGATCTAGGCGTGGAGTTAGATGATAAGCATCTTTGGCAGTGCTTGGAGGATAAAATCAAGCCGATATTCAATACTAAATCAACACATCTTCTTATCCGTAAAAGCTATCCCAAGCTTCAAGGGTAGAGAGTTATGTGTTATCCACTAATTTTTATTGTTGTTGTAGATACGGACTTGTATTCCATAATAGTTGAAGACCTAGTAACCGGATTATCTATCTTGAAAATACCATCCAACGAGATTTTCCCCCAATAATAAGATGAGCATCCATAAAGTAGTGGTCTATGTTACCATGATACCGTCGCAGTCCACATCTCGGCTTATGATTGATACACTTACACCGTTATTTCTTTAATTTTTTTACAAATTATTCTAAAAACCAAAATTTATTTTAGAATTGTGTACAAATTTAAAACTAGATTCTTAAATTTGAATAACATGCCATGGATTGGATCTAGAAACTATTCCAGCCAATAATTAGACTAGGTGCAAGATATTGTAAAATAGAGCCTCAAACCATTAACCTCTATATTTGGTGGATGCACATCCTACTGTTATGCCACTTTAGCTACAATAACAAATGTAAAAAAGTCAAATACTTATTGGGTGCACTTGCACCCACACCCACACCCACCAATATAGATCCGCCTTACGCTTAACTCTAGATATTATATTTACTAACATATGTAGTCAAGTCAATTCTTACAAATTCTCCTCACGTTCTACTATTTCTCATAAATTGGGGTGTTACAATCGCTCTCACTCACAAAAGCGTATTTTTCTTGTTACGTACCAAAACCATCACCCGTAGCGGTGTAGCCCACCGTTGTTAAACTGAAATGCACAAATTTTGTGTTTTGAATTGAGTTTGGACATAGGCTGAAAATTGAAGGAATTTTTTGAAAGTGTCACTTTTCATGTGAATAGGATATGTCCAGATATAGTGAGAGTAAGATCCATGAATAAAAGATAATATTTGAAACCACTAATAGTCAAGACATGAGAAGTCTAAATATCAGAATGAATAATCTGAAATGGTTCGGTGACAATAGAAGAAGAAA
Organism: Cardamine chenopodiifolia; assembly: GCA_963922655.1. Taxonomy (NCBI): domain Eukaryota; kingdom Viridiplantae; phylum Streptophyta; class Magnoliopsida; order Brassicales; family Brassicaceae; genus Cardamine; species Cardamine chenopodiifolia. The sequence continues at coordinate 5,390,104 of OZ000486.1, read as the reverse complement.
AAAATGAAAGTTTAACGTGTTTACTTAATTGGCACGCATGACACAACGTCGTCATGTCAACCTTATTAGAACAAGGAATACCCAAAGAATTAAAATAGCGATGAATGAAGCCACTAGGATGTCCTAATCTGAGGTGGCACAGTGAACCATCCATGGTGAGAGCAAGAGGAGGAGATGAAGGTGTCATCGCGTAAAGAGTATTATGTTCTTGGTTTGAATTTCATTAACAGAAAAAGTGATAGTCTCTGCTTCCATCACGTTCCCCACACAACACACACCCTTTCTCAATTCCCCAAAAAGAGATGTTTATCACGTACCTATCTCCAACATGTCCTTGATTGCTAGCCAAGCAATGAACAAATAACATGGTATTCCCTGCTGGTACCTATAGATATTTTTCTCATATTTCCACAACACCAAATCACTATCAGAAGAAGAAGAAGGCAGTGAAGCTTATTGTATTTTTTCATAATGGATTCAATATTTATCTTTTCCTATTGTTTTAAGTTTGATTTACTGCTTTAAAATAATTTATTTTTTCTTCTTCAAAATTTAAAGAAAATTTAATAGACTAATCATATATATAAATCGTAAACTCACTTATAGAACTTAAAAGTTATTATTTTCTAACTGTTCTCAAACAAATAAACGAATTGCGCAAGTTAATCTAACTGAGACAATAGATTAAAAAGACATTAAAAAAGAAAAAATTACTTTTGAAATATCTTTTTAAGACTGTGTTATTTGATTTTCCATATTTAACTCTAATATTGTTAAAACTAAAAAAATGATGCTTTATAGCTAAATTATTTATTTTTCTGAACATATAACTTTTTAGAAAATAAAAGTAGACTATGCATTTTAGTAGATTTATAAAATACTACTAAATTTTGAGTTGCACCGAAATAAGTTAACTAATTAAATAAATGAAAATAGTTTTGGTTGTTACCACAACATTTTGTTGTTGTTGAAAGATTTCATTCTGCTATCACGACATATATTAAAAATCGAATATTAATGTAGCTTGTACAATAACAAACAATCCATATCATTCTACCACAATCACAAATTAATCAAACAATAATACAAAAAATAAATGGAAAAACACAGTTAAAGAAAAAAAACGCATCACATGAGCAACCATCAGTCATCTAATTATCTATAATGTGAGAGAAGAATGATTTAGTATAGTTTGAGATAAATTCTCAAACTACCACTTCTTGCCAAAGGAAAGAAGAAATCAATCTTGAAACAAAGTAACGAAAATTAAATAGGAGCAAAAATGAAATACATCAATTACAGATGTTTGCAACTAGAAATCAGTTTTTCTTATCCTTTTAATTTCTCACAATTTCTAGGTTCTTTTTTCGTATTTTGTTATTAGCATTTCCTGTTGATCAAATAACATTTCAAAAAAAAATGAAGAACATTACTTAGGAGCTCCGAAGTTTTAAGCTGAAGTAGCAAGCGATTCTGGGTGTAGGTTTCGTGAGTGACACGATGGCTGCTCTGCCATCAGGGAAGATAGCTTCAGATGAGTGTTAAGGGGAGAAAGGATCAACAGCTCCGGTGTCTAAGAGCGATGTAGTTTTGGAAATGGTTCGGGCTGAGGAAGAGGTTTTGCCTAGCAAGGAGAAGGAGGATTATGTTCCACGTTCTGATAGTGAGAGAGGCAAGTTGGATGTTAAGGTGGATGCTGAGGCTTCCCAGAGAGAGGTAGTAGCAGTATCGATATACGATTTTGTAAGGGTTGAAGGTTTGGTTCCAAAATCTGTTCAAAGTTCGGAAAACAGAGTAGCGGGCGATAGGTTTTGTTGGAAAGCGTTCGACTGGGTTCTTCTATGAGATCTTTTGGGGTGTCTCCTATGGAAACACATATGGTTTCTTTGGGTGAAGCACGTCAATCATATTTGTCTGTGGTTCAAAAATGTCTGTCAATGTCGAAGCATGATCTAACAATTTCAATGGAAGAGGGTGCTCCAATCATTCATGTTCTATATGATATCATCAATGATACAATTACCCTTTGGGATGATCTAATTGTGGAGAAGTTTTCTGATGCGGCTCCTCATATTGCAAAGGTTCACGTGGTTGTGAATAAAATTTGGTGTTATGGAAAGAAATCCATTAAAATTGACGTTTATGTTGTGAATGCTACTACAATCTAGTTCTGAATTCGGGATCGAGTTATTAGAGACAGAGTTCTACACCGGGATATGTGAAATATTGCTGATAAGCCTATGATGGTTTTGAATTATGGATCAATCATTAACGAGGCGTAACCAACTCTTCAAAGGATGCTTGTTTGAATTGAAATAAATCAAATAGATGTTTCTTTTTTCACTTGGAAGGGTTTAAGTTTCTTATCAAGTGGAGTAGGAGAACCAAATCGTCTTTACCCAGACTCAGAGCTATGTAAGCATTTTGACGAGGCAAAGGTGTTTGTTGAAGTTGATTTGACAAAACCGCTTCCAGACTCGTTTTGTTTCAAGACAAAGCTAGGAGTTATATCAGAATTTTTCTATTCGTATCCATGGTTACCACCAAAGTGCTTTGCTTGTTCCAAATGGGTGACTTTATAGGAGGCGTGTCGAGCACAATCTAGGCCTAAGATAGAGGTTTCTAGGATCCTCGCAAGGGGCGCAAAGTTGTATCCAGAAGCAAGCTATGTTTTAGTTGTTCAAGCTTGTGCAACGATTATCAAGACAACTGATGTCATGAACTCGAAACAGTTACAATAAGATTTGTCACATCCTTTATGTGAAGATATAGATGTGGGTGGCAGATATGTCTCACATGTGAGTAATCCTTCAGCTGTTTTGTCTCTCATTGAGAAATCACATGCTCATAGTGATAAATCAATAGGCATTAATACACAAGCTCAGTCTCAGGTTTTAGGAATTGTTCAAGTTGCAATACTTTATGCCTGATGGAAATGTGGGTATTGCAAGTGACAAAAGAGTAGGAAAGTCTAGTTTAAATTCAGGTTTTGGTTTTATGGGTGGAGCACAAGTTTTTTCAGAAGCTGTGAAGCTGCCGATTCATGTATTGGAGTCGGGAGATGTGGCAGATGAAATGCTCCAATCTACAACACAACCTACATATGAAGAGGCATATGAGAGTGATGTAGGAGAGAAATTAGGAGTGAAGGAATCTTCTAAGGAAATCTGGGAAAGGATATCTCCGAAAAAGTTAAGATTCACAGAATCAACAGTTGTGGTGACACAGCTGAGCCGGATTTGCAAATGCTAAGGGGAAAATTCAGAGGCATGAGGCTTCTTCAACTATTGATATTAAAGCTTTAAGACTCATTTTGCCAAGAACGACAAGATCAGTTTACAAGTCAACTCTAAGCACAACCTCACGTGTGGCGAGTAAGAAGTCTATTAAACACAAATAATTAATGGTGGGTTTCTTTTGGAATGTTCGAGGATTAAACAAAATTTCTAAACATTTTGTATTTCGAGACTGGATAAAGCATAGTGGTATGGATTTTGGGTGCCTTATGGAAACAAGAGTAAAAGAAGAGAGGTCGACACATATTATCTCTTAGATTGTTGAGGGCTGGTCAGCAATTTCAAATTATGAATCTCATAGATTGGAAATGATAAGGGTGGTTTGGAATGACAATGTAAGAATCACGCCAATGCTTAAAAGTATTCTTGTTTTCCTAATTCTTATATTTGTTTTGAATCAGGAAGTTTATCATATAATTCTCGATGTTGTATTTTCTTTAATGGAGAAGGGAAAGGGAAGAAGAGGTCTTTTAAAAATTATAAATATCCTAAAAAGTTTCCCCAATTTTTTGTGGAGCTAAAGAATTTTTGGAGCTTCACGCCGCCATAATTTGTTTCTACCTCTTCTTTATTTCAATTGTCAAAGAAAATCAAAAACTTGAAGCTGATCTTACGCAAGATTGGAAGGGAAAAGCTTTATGATTTATCTAAAAGGACCCGGCTTTCAAATGAGGATCTTTGTCATAAACAAGCTGAAACTCTCGCTGCGCCTTCATCACAAGCAATGGGGGAGGAGAGTAATGCTTTTGAAAAGTGGAAACATTTAACAGAATTGGAGCAGGGGTTTCTGAAAAAAAAATCAAAAATTCATTGGCTCAAGGTAGGAAATTGCAATAATGCATATTTTCATAAGGTTTCACAGTTGAGATAAATGAGAAATGTGATTCGAAAAGTGAGGGGTCAAGCTGGGAATGTTTTTACAGGGATTGAAGATATTAATACAGAGGCGGTTAATTATTTTTCAGATTTTATGAACCATAAACCGTAGGATATCGAGGGAATTTCTATAGATGGGTTAAAAAGACTTATGAATTTCTGTTGTTCTAATGGGGATAAACAATTGCTTACGGGGTTGGTTCAGGAGGAAGAGATCAAGAAAGTGCTTTTCTCTATGCCAAATAACAAGTCGCAAAGTCTGGATGGTTATACCACTGAGTTCTATAAGACTGCTTGGGATATTATTGGACGGGATTTTATGGTAGCCATAAGGTCATTTTTGAGAAGGGATTTTTGTCAAAGGGAGTAAATTCAATGATTAACGCTTATCCCAAAGAAAGAGACTACATGCCTATCTCTTACTGTAATGTGTTGTATAAAACCCTCTCGTAGATCCTCGCTAATAGGCTCAAAGCAGTCTTACCTAGGTTTATAGCTCAAAATCAAAAAGCATTTGTCAAAGAAATATTGTTGATGGAGAATGTACTTCTGGCGACTGAATTAGTTAAAGATTACCATAAAGATACTGTGTTCCCAAGATGTGCAATGAAAATTGATATTTCAAAGGTTTTTGACTCAGTTTAGAGATCTTTTCTGCTTAACATTTTCATACCTTAGATTTCCCTAAAGGTTTTATCAACTAGATTCGTCTCTGCGTAACAACATTGTCATTCTCTATTCAAGTTAATGGTGAGTTAGCAGGGTACTTTGTAAGTTTAAGGGGCTTAAACCAAGGTTGTTATTTGTCACCTTACCTCTTTGTTATGTGTATGAATGTCCTCTCTCTTATGATTGATGAATCAGTGCAGAAAGGGTCTCTAGGCTTTCACACAAAGTGTAAGAAAATTGGTTTTACTCACATATGCTTTGCTGATTACATTATTGTCTTCGTGGAGGGTACGAAACATTCAGTGGAGGAGGTCATTAAGATCCTTGAAAGTTTTGGTTTTCACTTAGAGGTAAAGATAAATCTCAAAAAATCGACAATTTTTCGTGCAGAAATCTCGCCAAGAATAAGAGAAAATATTTGAGAGCAGTTCCCAATTACAGAAGGTACTCTACCGGCTCTCGTTACTTGGGTCTCCCATTGATGATTAGAAGAATAACTCCAGCTGATGTTGTGCCTCTCTTGGAGAAAATAATTCTAAAGATAAGCTCTTGGACAACAAGACATCTCTCTTATGGAGGCTGTTTGATGTTTATATAATCGGTTATTGCAGGCTTAACAAATTTTTGGATGTCAGCATTTCAATTGCCTAAGCTTGTGCCTTGGAAGTAGAGAAACTCTGTTCCGCTTTCTTATGGTGTGGTCCAGAGATGAATTCCCGAAAGGTTAAAATAGTTTGGACAGCTCTATGTAAGCTTAAGAGTAAGGGAGTGGCTTGAAATCGCTTCATGAGACAAACAAGGTTCGTTGTTTGAAGCTTATATGGCAAATACTTTCAAACCAACCTTCTCTTTGCGTATCTTGGATATCGGAGTATTTAATTCAGAATGGAACGTTTTGGTTAGTAAGAGAGAATACTACCATGGGTTCGTGGATGTGGAAGAAATTGTTAAAATATGGTTATCTTGCACGGGATTTTCTTCGAGTATAAGTGGGATTGGGAAGCTCTGTATCATTTTGGTATGATAATTCGAGCGAGCGAGGGAGATTAATTGATATCACAGGTATGCGAGGAGTCATAGATTTGGGAATTCCCATCGACGACGAGTGCCTAGGAATGTAGAGTTGAATGATATCGAGGAGGCGATTTCTAACCTCATTCAGCAAGATCTGGGCGTGGAGTTAGATGATAAGCATCTTTGGCAGTGCTTGTAGGATAAATTCAAGCCGATATTCAATACTAATTCAACACATCTTCTTATCCGTAAAAGTTATTCCAAGCTGTAAGGTTATGGAGTTGTTTGGTTAACCATGATTCACCTAAATTAACGTATATCAATTGGTTAGCTTTTCGAGATCGCTTGTTAACAGGAGACTAGTTAGGCAGATAGAGCACAAATCAAAAACACAAGATGCGTTCTATGTGATGGATGAGACTATGAAATTAGAAATTACATGTTCTTCGAATGTTCTTTTCGGCAGAGGTATAGAGATCACTCATAGGAAATTTGGAGGTGCACACAAGTAATCGATATCCTAATTAATGGGAGCCTATTACTCAAGCAATCAACGTCCTTGTTCCACCAAAATTTAAAGCATTCTTAGTTTGATTTATGTTCCAAGTAACAATTTATCAACTATGGAGTGAGAGAAATGCAAAGAGACATGGTTGTCAACAAATATCATTAACCATGATAGCCAAACTGCTAGATAAGCAAGTCTGGAATCGGATTATTTCTATTAGGGAAGAGGTAAATAGAGAGTTTTAGGATTATCTCTATGGCTCGACTCCAGATTATAGTTTTTCAATTCATTCAGCTTATTATATTTTATAATCTAAACATTCAATATAATCGAATCTTTTTTGGTTGAATATATTTTAACATTTATACAAAAAAATGTTAGATCCAGATTGATCACAAAAAGGATTCATGAACTTGCAATAGAGTTAAGACTACGATTTCTAACACAAAGAAATGATTGAAAAACAGGTCGGACAATAATTAAGCGAAATACCAAGAAAACGCAGCTATGTTTCTCTCACAAAATCAAACAGTGTCCCAAGAAAATCTATAAATTCGTAAAAATAGTAAAACTAGACAATAGCATCACTAGAAAGGGTTACACCAACTGAAATTTTTTTCTAAGTGAACTTTTTTTTTTGTTACAAGTACATGAGTGGTTTAGTAGTGTTTGAGTTTGGTCCCTCTGTCAGCTCCACTTCCACTAGTTTAACCCGTTTGGGAAGATATTAATGATTTGCTCTGGTCTCCGGTATACAGAAATCAGGACCGATCTTGAGAAGAATTGTATGAAACATTCATTTTGTGCCCCAAATTTTTAAAAAGTTAATATATAGTTATTTGTCTCCCAAACTGTAACTTTTTTTATATATACAGATTATTTGACCTCTTAAACCATAACTATTTATGATCCCATTAATCTCAAGGTCGTATAAGTTTGGCTGTTTGGGCTTTAAATTCCGTTGTAACCAATAGAAAAAAAAACAAATTGAGTAATCTAAGAATAAATTATCGGTTTGATATTATTTAGTGGAATAGCTTTTAGAAATATTACAATTTCAAAAGGTTTTACAATGGATAGATTACCTTTTCCAGGAGCTTTGAACCCTGTGTTATAGTGTCCAATGTTCCATTATTATCTTTCAAATACAAGTAATGACAACACAGATAAGAAAAGGCGATTCACCACATAATGTAAAAACATTAGAGAAAATATGTTTTACAAACTAGAAAAGTAAGTGGAGAATTTTTAAAATAAAAGTCGGGGCGCAAAGAAACTTTATTTATTTTGGTTGGAAAACAACTTTATATTTTGCATTGCAGTACAGTTACATATAGTTTTCTTGGAGATAACAAGAAAAAAGTGACGTGTCGAAAATTAATGTGGCTATCTATTCTTCAAATAATACAAAAAAAAAACTGTTTTGATGTGTGCAGTGGAAGTAGACGTTTCCTCGTTCTTCAACTATCTCCATGGTTCTCTTGACCCATTTCTATTATCTTTTCATATATACCTTTAGTTTTACACGATTCATTGTATATGTATAGTAACAATAATACTATATAAATTAAACCAAAAAATAAATAATACTATATAATTAGTAACAAATGTTGACCCAAGAAATACTAATAATTTATTCAAGTAGGGATCATATGTATGCGTTGCCAAATATTAAACGTGCATACATCACATGATAAGATAACACCATCTATTTTAATCTTCTATTTGTCAACAATCGATCATCTATTATAATCATATTTCACTTATACACAAATGGTAAACCGAATGAAAATGATACAATGATCCTTTTAAATATAAAACATATGGTAGCTACGCTTGTACTTAGATTGTCTTGGTAGATCTGATACTTTCTCATTATATGGTCGAGCTTAAACAAGATTGTGGTGTGAATTTCACTATCGAAGGCTTATGGCAATCCCATAAAAATATTTAATTATTATACCAAGAAAATAACAAATATTTAGTTATTTAGATTCATGATCGTATAAACCCTAAGTTCCTGTATAGAGGGAAATTGAGATGTTGATTGGATGCACATTCTCGTTAATAAGAATTAGAGTAGTTGTATTATTATTTACCATTCATATTTGTTCAATCGAAATTGTGTCATATTATAAAATTTGGTGAATGAACAAGATAACTGGTATATTAATTAATTATACACGTTTTCATGTTTAAAAAACAACTGATTCTCCTATATATATATATATATATATATATTGCAGGTGTTATAAATATAACTAGAAAGAAAATAAAACGTCATTAATCTATGAAAATCATTTTTCTAGTATTATATGGCGATTTTTTAAAACTCTGTTCAGTTAAAATGTTTTTAATCAATTAACTAGGCTCATATTTTGAATGCAAAAAATTATATATATATATATATATATATAAGACTATTCTCACATATATCTGACATAAAAATCAAGCTGCACAACGAAAAAATTCAACTATAGAACGGAAAATGTTTTTTTTTTTTTACTTAAATCTCTTTTTTCATACATTCTTCAATATCAATTTTTCTTCCTCTCTTCAAAAAAATTTTGGAAACAAAAAGAAACTTCTACACCAAGGAAAATGATATTTTTCTTCAGAAATACGTATGTAATTTTTTAGATTGAAACTTTAAATCTATGTTATATCATTAGGGAAATATAGGTGAGGATATTAATAGATGCGTAATTTGCTGTGCATACATCATGTATGATGAATAAAATCATCGTCCTTGTAAGGAAAACAATATATTATTGTTGATTAGTCAATAACCATTGAATTTTAAAACAGCACAAGAAAAATAAACGTGAGTGTCACTGTTTAGTTGTCCAATCAGATAAAGGAGAAGAAAGTATATTTTTTCCCATTTTTCTGAAAAGTCTAAACACAGTTTATATATGAAGACGACTTATTGGGCAGAAATGTGTGTATTATAAATCGTCTTGGACTTTCTAGTTGACAGATCATTGAAGCAGAGGACAATGGAAAACTCACACCTATAATTTGCAGCTCATCATTTTTAATAAAAAAAAAACGGTAAACTAAATTTCGTGAATCTCATCATTTCTGCCTTACCTTTTCTTTCCTATGCTCTAGGAGATATTGTTAGATCGATCTATATCATAATTTGAGATTGTTACTGAATTGCAGGCTTTTTGGAGGCTATACTATTAATTTGTTTAGTTGCTTTTTAATTTCTCCTAGCATATAGATTTGAGGTGATATTAGAATGGCTGCTTTCTTCTATGGAGAACCCTCTTCCGATCTTTTTATGATGAACTTGAATCCGTTCTCCGGCCAGACAACGACCACTCATGTTCAGAACAATCACTTCGGGTCGCAACAACATCGACCGCGAGTGAGCAAATTATATGAAGTAGATCATATAGAAGAAGGAGATTATTCTTCAGTCTCCACGTTTTCAAACGGAGGAGTCTTCAGGGCTTTGGCTCCCACCTACTTGAGGGCTGCTCAAGAATTGCTTAATGAGATTGTCAATGTTGGAAACGGGAGCCGTGGCACTGAAAAAGAACAACAGATGAGTAAAAAGTCCGCGATTTATGGAGTTGGGGACATTTATGGTGGCCATAATCCCGACGTAGCTGCTTGTCGGCAAGAGTTACAAATGAATAAAGCAAAGCTTATCTCCATGGTTGAAAAGGTAACTCATTCATACCCAGCCTATATAAGATATGCGCGTGGCATAAAAGTATAAGAAATTTGTCTTTACAAAGCAACCATAGTGATACAATAGTAAGAAACTGGTTTTTAAGAGGTTAAGGCTGGGACTCCAGTTCAAAATAGAATAACCTTTACATGAAATAAGAGGGAACATTTCATATATTGAGCCGTGACAAAAAAAGTTCTTCTATAAAAAAAAACGTTCATAATGTTGAGTGTTTTTATTGTTATTTTTATTTTTGTTTTTGCTAATCGAAAAGTTCTGAGCAGAAACCATACATCTTTCTGTGGACCTCCTAATTCCTAGCGGAATTCGAATTAGAAGACTTAGATAATACATCCTTTGGATTGATCAATTTTAGCGTCACTAAACTACTACACACTTGGTATATGTTTTGTATTTTGTTGATAAGTAAAGTTTTTTCACATATTGGTAACTGATTAGGGAACTGACTTGTGTAAATTTTACAGATTGAACAGAAGTACAAGCAATATAACGACCAAATGCAAACTATAATCTCCTCATTTGAACAAGCCGCGGGTTTAGGCTCAGCAAACTCATACACACAAATGGCGTTACAAACAATGTCAAAGCAGTTTCGTGCCGTAAAAGACATCATATGTCTGCAAATCAAACATATAAACAAGTTGTTGGGAGAAAAGGAATCTGAAGAGCAGCTTAAGCAGTTGGGAAAGATGTCACATCACCATTCAAATGCTTGGAGACCACAAAGAGGTTTGCCTGAAAAAGCTGTTTCTGTTCTCCGTGCTTGGCTCTTCGAACATTTTCTACATCCGTGAGAACATTTACTTATATCCTCATTTTTTCTTGTTTCAAATATAGTCGGTATATCTGATGAATAGTTGGACAACTAGTATTTGAATGATCTTGAAAACATTGAAATTGAATAAGGTTATTGAAGGATCAACAATTAATTTTCTTAAACTTCCATGCTACTCAATTAGTTGGGCCTTGTTTTTGGTTTGTATAGATATCCGAGGGATTTGGATAAGGAAATGCTAGCCAAACAGACTGGCCTAACTAAGAGTCAGGTAAGTTTCAGTGTATTTCATATATATGCACTCAAATACAATTGAAACATTTTAGAAATACCCAAATTAATTCTTTAGAAACACTCAAAAGAATACCCAAATTAATTAACTGAAACTATTTTAAAATACTCAAAAGCTAGATATACTTTTGTTTGCTAATGCTAGATATCTCATTATATATATATATATACACAATATTACACCATCAACAGAGACTCTCAAGAATAAATAACGCTAAGGATAAAACCAAAATTATAAATTCTAGCAAATTTTATTTTGATCAAAATAGTATTTCTAGGAAGATCGTTACTTTATTTCTGTGATCAATCTCTTCTTTCTAATCTGAAAAACAATTCTAATAAAATCAGGTGAACCAAATATATTTTGGTAAAATCATTAGACTGATGATGTTTATATTTTTTAACACAATGATTTTTATCTCTTTTATTATATGTTTTTAAACGAAAATAATGATAACTGTATAAAACATATTGTTTATGAAAACCTGTCTGAAACAATGATGATGACTGTATACCACTTTAAAATTAATACATAAATTATATTCATTATTATTTTAAAGTTTAGCAATTATCGTATAAACGAAATAAGTATTATTTATGAAATCATGTGTACAATGGATGTAGGTGTCCAATTGGTTCATAAATGCTCGAGTGAGGGTGTGGAAGCCAATGGTGGAGGAGTTATATTTGGAAGAGATGGATATTGAAGAAAGTAAAAATGGAAGTAACCCCAATGATACTAACAAAGGTTTATCCTCTAAGAAACCTTACAATAATACAAGTTTAGATGAATCTTTAAACTCGATCTTACCCACTTTTCATCAAGGATTTATTGAAAATGAAATCTCTACACAAAACTCATCCTCAAGTTGCAGCGTAACGAGGTTCACAAAGCAACATGTGAAACGAGCTAACTTGATCCATTTCAATGGAGGGTTCGAAAACTATCACGCAATGGATGGAAATGGCGTCTCCCTTTCTCTTGGCCTGCCTCATTCTTGTGACCAAAGCTTTAACAATATTCAGTTTGGGTCGACAAGTCATGGAACTGAGATCTCGGGCATATATCCATCTTCAACATATCATATCATGGATTAGAACTTAGTAAAGATGATCTACATTGTCTGCTTGTTTCCTACGTTTCTTGTGTGTAGCCTTCGCCCATGTGTGTATAGCCTTTACCCATGAGATCCATGTTATCTTTTAGTTGTATCTTTATGAATGTATGTATAGTGTGTATATCACTACAAAAAAGAGTCAGATGCATCAGATAAATTACATCAATCGAATAAATGATATAAATTTGAATTACTTAATACATAATTTATGTTTTTTGGGTGATATAGCCTTCGTCTTTGTGTGTATAGCCTTCGCCCATGAGATCCATGTTTTCTTTTAGTTGTATCTTTATGAATGTATGTATTTGTGTGTATATCACTAAAAATAAAGAGTCAGTTGCATAAGGTAAATTGCATCAATCGAATAAATAATATAAATATGATGTTATTACTAGTTATTTGACATCAATTAAATAAACTGATACTAATTTATCTTAATTTGTATTATTTAAAAATAAAAAATACAAAAAAAAATTTAATATCAATTGTTTAAATGATAGAAAATTTGTATCATTTTCAAATGATGCAATTTTATTTTTTTACATTTGTCTCACATTGCCAAAACAAGTTAGGAGGAGAAAATTACTCTTCTATAAATAAACTCATCATTTTAGAATAAGTTTGGTAAGAGTTTAGACGGAAAAAATTTCATCACCAAGTATTATTTTAACATATTTATTTTAACTAAATATTAAATAATAAGTGAGACTTTTTCAATAAATTTATATATTATCATATAATTTTAATCATATTTTTATTAATTGAATTTAATTATAAAAATTAATTAATTTTAACATCAATTTTTTACAATCGATGTAATTATAAACAAATGATACAACTATGTAACATCAATTGTTAGAAGTATATCAAATACTAATATCATTTACACTAACGGATGCAAACTACTCAAGTGACTTTCATTAGCTAAAACTTGTTTTGCCAGGTTTGAAAAAAATAATTGTTGATAGGTAAGAAGGATTTTAAGAATAACTTTAAATTGTTTTACAAGTTATTCAAATAATGAATATTAGAAGTTATTTAAAATTGGTTATTAGAAGTTATTCAAATAACATTAGTAAAAATTATTTTCTCTTATACTCAAACGAGTTTTTGCCTAGTTGTCTTGTTTTCCAAACTTCTATCGAGTGTCAAGTTTTCTGAAGTTGACAAAACCATATGAAGAAAAAAGAGTATGAGCTATTTAGACACCATATAAAATGAAGATTGTCAACATCTTGCCTATTTAAAATAAAAGCTTCTCCATCTATAATGTTGTAAAAGAATCAAGTTGACCAAAAACTTATTATTATTTTACTTTTACATCAGTTGGGTCGATAAGATCTGATCTATAACCTAATCTCTACTATGTGGATAACGTGACTTGCTGGAGTTAAACTCTGATAGGAAAGATCACATAAATATACCGTTAACTAGTTTATTAAAAGCATTCCTCAATCTAAAACTTAATTAAATTAGAAGAAAATAATCAAGTTAGAAAACAATTACAATATCATTTAATAAAGTAGACCAATTAGGTTGGATGAAAGCGAATCGCATATAACAATGTCAATAAACTAAGAAAAAAATTAAGAAGATAATACATGCAAGAACTTCAAACTTAATCTATGAAGAGAGACGAGAGACTAGAAAGTGCCAAGTGAAAAGTATGCTTCTTTAAATTATAGTGAAACCGTCTCATATTATCACTACAAAAAAACCTGTGTTTTGGAACCACCAAAAACGTCATAAAACGGTCGCAAAATTGTTATTTGCGACTACGCCAAGACTATCCAAAGTGGTCGCAAATATTTGGTCACAAAATATTATGATCGCACTATAGTCAAAAATTTAAGACTCATATATGACCGATAAGTAAGGTCGTATATAAGCGACTGATTTGAGACAGATAATAAAAGTCATATATTAAAGACTACATAGCAACGTCGTATAATTAGCGACTACGTAGTGAAAAAGTTAGTCAGTCGTATATAAGAGACTAATTTGGGATTACTTCTTGAATCCTAGATTTGCGATGGTTTTAACATTAAGATAGTAGTCGTGAATATGTGACATTTTAGCAACTTATTTGCAACCATATATGTAATACTATTTTTTGGTTTGAAAAGCTACATAATTCAAATAAAATGCCAAATTCAAAAACTTGATAGCCAAAAGTTTGCTAATAAAACTAGCCAAACATTAAACAAAATATCTAAACATGTTCATAAGAAGTTTGACAAATCCCAAACATGTTCATAAGTAGTTCATAAGAAGCTAAAAAGTTTTTAGGATGATAGAGAGGATGATGAAGTGTTTGACAAGGGTGAATTGGCTGGTATGGTGGCTGGTTCGGTTGCTGGTGTGTTGGCTAGTACGGTGGTTGGTTCAGTTGGCAATGGTTGAGTAGCAACAAACGCTGCAAACGGGGAACCGTTGTCTTTTAAATAGGAAACGAGCTTCTCCAAGTTTGAGACCCAAGTTTGAGAAAGTCGTTGCTCTTCATCACATCGAGCATTGTCAGCATCGTGTTCAGCCATCTGGAGACGAAGTTGTTCATGAAGTTCTAGAATTAACGACGAAGAGCTGCTCGTATAACTTTATTTTTTCCCTTTATTAAGCGTCTCCACAAGTGATCCAAAGTCAAAATAGTTTCACTTCTCATCTATTTCATTACACTTAAACAAAAATATAGTGATTCACAAACTAACAAATAGATTCAAAAAATCTTTAAGACAAATTACATAAACAAAGCAGACAAATTCAAACCAAATTTTTTGTTTTCCATAAACAGTCTTATGTATTTAAAAGGCCATAACCTTTGAATCACTCAAGAAACATCAAGTATTTCAAGTCCATAACCTATGCTAACAATTCATGCTCATCAAAAGTAAGACTTCAGATATAATCATTATCACTAAGAAACAAAAGAGAAACAGAAAATTAGACCAAAAGAAGACAATCAACAGGCCAACAACACACTTCAAATATTAATTATGCTCATTAAGAAACAAAAGAGAAATCACTGATCCAAGATCTAATATATAAAATTAGTGAGGTGCAATATTTAAAATCAATAAAAAAGGTTTTACCAAATCTAGTTGAACTTGCATGAATGAGCCACTCTTTCCATGACATCATCATAAGTGTGCAACTTTGACCTATGAAATAAAATAATTATGAACTTTAACATAAATCATCTTAAAATAGATTTTTCCACAATGATACTTACAACTCCAGTTTAAAGACATCATCTTTATGTTTTTCCAGAGCATAAAACCGGACTAGCTAAAAAAATTACAAACCAAAATAATTAATCACCAACAAAAATTATGCTAGCTAGAAATAATTTCACAGCAAATCCTCAAATTTCAAATGAAGACATGAATGCTCAGAGTAAAGACTACTTGCATACCAAAAAAATAGAAAGATATCAGTATACATTTTTCTCTTATTCCATTAGAGAGCTATTATTATTCTTAACTCTACCAAGTGAAATATTACGGTAGATACAAGTGAAACAGTACTTGACACAATCGGAATGAAGTTTTCTTATCCAAGAATAGCTAACAAATCATCTAAAATCTGTTGGTAGTCTTGAGGTTGCGGCTCGGCAGCATTAGGGTTTTGTTGTTGCTCGGGATTTTGAACAGGAGGTGGTTGGGTGTGGGGAATATGATAAGGAGGCAGTTGTTGAGCAACTTGCGGCTGTGGCTGAGGAGGAAGAGGCGGTGGTTCGATTGACTGAGAAAGAGGAGATTAATCGATTGTGTTAGATGACATTGGGATATATGAGAAGATTCAATTGATTGAGAAGGAGGAGATTAATCGATCGAGAGGAGGAGATTAATCAAGAAAAAATTCTAGATGAATCGAGATCGAGAAAAGAAATAGTGAATAATGAAACTTAGTCACAATTTGGGTGACCAAAGAAAATAGGGGTAGTTGCAAAATGGTCTCAAATGAAAATACAGGAGGGAGAAATGAGCGCCAATACTTAAACCAAAATCCCAATTTTTCATAAAATTTTAAGCAGTCGCAAAAGGGTCACAAGTAGGTGGTAGCAAAATAGTCACAAATTGGTGAAGATAGTAGCAAAGTAGTCACAAATTGTAACCAATTTGTGATGCTATTTTATTAGTCACGAAGCTATATGATTATTCATAGCCAGAAACTATGTATATGACTCAATGATCATTCATATTGTCTAAAGTAAAATCACTGTTTAAAGAGGAAACAAGATATAATAAGTAAAATTTCAAAGTTATACAACTTTTACAAATATTGTATGAGTAAGACAAGTAACACTTAATACATGTTATGGATGATACAAATATATATTTTCAATATTGAGAATAATGATTTTTTCTTTGTTTATAAAGATTCAGTGTATATAGTTGTCCATATATATGTAGAAACGTATAATTAACATTTTTTAATTCGATTTTGTTAATTTTCTTAAAAAATCGAGAGGAATTAGAAAAAGGAAGCAAATCAGTCACAATTTCAGGTGTTGGTCTGAAATTCGACGCTCTTTGTGACGCAAAAGGGACTGTTATAATTATATAGATATTTTTCAAAAATGGTCGCAAATTATTGGGTATTTGCGACTCTTTTGTGACGACTATAAAAATTGGTGAAAATGGTAAAATTTCTTTACTAGAGATTTGAACCACAAACCTCTAGTAAATTTGCAAGGTGCGTTGCCAAAGTAACAGTGTGATCATTAGCTAACTTGTAACATTTACTCGAGTTTATATATATAGATTATACTCTGTAAGATTAAAGACATCTAATAATTATTTTACAAAGATTTAAAGTTCTAAACATGATAATCATATTACAAAGATTTAAACTCCCAAACATGATAATTAGTTACTGACTAATTTGAAACGAAACTATAACAGAAAACTAAGTAACATTACATATAACACTTATATAATGTTTAGAAAACTTGTGTAAACCATATAAAAATTAAAAAAAATTGGTATAATAATGATTTATTATCTATAGTAGTTCAAATCAATGTATAAACCTTGAAATTTAACATATTGACAATTATCTATTGGCAAATCTCTAAATAAAATCATGAGAGTCACTAAATGGAAGCAAAATCTTCACAAACTCAGGTGTTTAGTCTCAAATAAGTTGTCTATATGTGGATAATTTGGCACTACTTTGTAAATTTCAGTCTACTTGATCGCAGAGTGCTACTCTTTCGTGACTTATTTTTAAGATTCACAAGCATGTTCATATGAAGTTTAAAGCTTAAGAGTCAAACAAAATCTATATATAATGTTATAATCACTCAAATTAAAATACTAAAAAAGATCAATAAATTTTAATGAGTAAATACATGGAATGCAAAGGAAATTAAGAAATTTCAAAACCAGTGTAGTTAACATTACATATAACGCTTATGTAATGTTTAAAAAACTTGTGTAAGCCATAGAAAAATTAAAAAAAAATTGGTATAATAAGGATTCACTATCTATAATAGTTCAAATCAATGTATAAATGAGATGACTCTGAAAAAGTGTTAGTTGTTAGAGTGTATTAATGTCTCTGATGCAATACGTTTTATAAATCCCATTTTGTATATTGTATTTATAAATTAGAGTGTATTAAAACTATTGTATACATTAATTTATAAACTTGAAAGTGTTGTAATATGAAAATTTGAAAAGAGAGTACTATGATTAAAACTACTTTATTGACTTTGATAGAAATTCAAAGTTGAAAATACACAGCTGAAAATCAAAGATGAAAAGTAAAGAGAGTAAGGAATGCAGGGAATTTCTAAGTGATGTCTTACTCAAATTCGTTATGCCTTCTACATAGGTGTTTAGATTCTATTTATAAAAAGATGAGAACTTACAAGGATGATGATGCATCGCTTTCGTAGGATGTTGGGTGATGAAATCTTGAAGTAGTTACGTGTTCTTGTTGTAGAGATTTTCGAGGATAAGTAATGTTGGTGCTTTTTTCTCTTTGTTGTGTTGAGTAGATCAGAGTCATATTGTCGTAATTGATAATTTTGTCTTGTTTTCCTTGATTGATGATTTTTTCTAGTTCTCTTTCTTGATTGGTGATTTTGGCTGCTAATGATGTCTTGGAGCTGCAATGGATTTTGTGGAAACTTGTTAAGTTCTTATAGCTTTTCTTGAAACTTATGTCTTATGTGTTGATGATTCCTTGAGTAGTCTTTTGATGTTTTCTTCTTTTTTTGTCTTGTTTTTTTTGGGTTTTTGAGTGTTGTCTTCTTCTTTTGCCATGTCTTTTGAAGTTGATGTCTCTGTAAAATAATTGCTTGCATAATAAACAGATAAAATAAAGTATTACATTCTTTTTATTTTTCTCTGTTTTTATTATTATTACTACTACATATGAAAATGTATAGATGAAAAATGTAGAAATGAAGATATAGATGTACATATGAAGGTACTTTCATAATAAACATATGATGATTTTTTTCATATGTCAAAAGGAGAGTTTTTGGTCTGTATAGGTGGTAAAGCTCGGGATAGAGTTGCATCTGATTGTTTGATTTGCTGATGAGTCTGGATCCATTTTTCTAAGTTGGTGACAGAACATCAGTCTAAGTTGTACTTGTCGGACCATTTTATTTGGTATTCTCTGACTAGGGAGTATGGACTATCCGATAAAAAGTTTACAAGGTTAAAGTGCCATGATAGTATGCAGGATACCCCCATGTCGATATGGAAAGCTATCTTTGGTAATGGTCCTATGGATTGATATTTTTTGTGTTTGGTAAAATAGGGTAAATATACTTTTGGTATTTGGAGAGGATAAATTTGGTCACATGGTCCAAACCAATGCCACCATTGTAGAACCATCCTGGTATTGACTTAGGACAATGAAAATCAAAGGATATAAACCAGGAATGGTCATAGATTCATAGATAAAAGGCATGTAGAAAATCTTTTTGATATTCTATGTAGGTGAAGCCAAGAGTATGATACCCGGAGATGGAGAAGTCTTTTGTGGTATTGAGGTTAATAAACCCGAAGTTTGAAGCAGTACATACTTTTAGGATCTTACATGTGGAGTGTGAAATAAGGTTTGGGTTGGTTTTATTAGTATGATGAGTAATCTCGACTGATTTGGTATCTACGAGAATAAATTCATAGAAGGTACAGTTTTTTGTGAGGTTATTGGTAAGGTATTGACTTTCTTCATAGAAGAGTCGGTTGGGAAAAAGGTTTAAATCTTTGAGGGATATTGGCTTGATAAAGGAGGTGGTAGTAAGGTCTTGGCGTTGTGGTTTACTGAAATAGGATGATTTTTGGTCAGTGGGTTTTTGTGGGGAAGGTGTGAGGACTGGTTTAACGGCTTCAGCGTATGATAGAGTAGGAAATTCTGCTAATCCAGAAAATTGATTATTGGTGGATAGGTGTTTTCCTTGTAGGTGAGGTTGATTCTTGACATAGTATGATGTAGACATTGGCTTGTTTTGCTCATTCATTTTGAAGGTCTTGATATTTTTCCTTTAATTACTCTCTTGTTAGAAAATCAGGTAACCAATTATTTTTTTCCTTTGATATATTGTATTTTGAAATAAAATAAAACAGATAATATAGTTTGCCATCTTGCAAAAATTTGTTTAGAAAACAGTATTTTAATATCCTTTGTAATATCTCTTTTGCTGATTTGCAATAAACACAGTAAAAATCTCTTGTTTAGTAAATCATATTGAAATTTAGAAATACATTTTACGATAGATAAAACTTCTTTTTTGACTGTAAAATAATTATTTTGTGGTCCTATCCAAACTCCTGAGTGGAAGCTTACTATAGACTCTTGGCTAGACTCAGACAACCTTTGTTTAAGGATGTCCCCATGTCCTATTTCTAATGCGTCAGTTTCCACTATCATAAATGCATTAGGATGTGGGATAACTAAGCATGGTAATCTTGTGACATTTTTTTAATGTCTTGGACTATATTAGTATACAGACTAGACCATGGGACATGATTTTTCTGCAATCTCTAGAACCATGGTTGAATTATTTTACGTATATTAGGTAAAAAATCTGAGATATAGTTTAAGCATCCTAAAAATCGTTGTAGTTGTGTTTTTTCTTTTATATCATTAAAAAATTTATTTTTAAATTCTATGGACCTAGATATAGGTGTTATAGTTCCTTGATAAATGTTATGCCCTAAAAATCTTATTTTTGTTAGAAATATTTGCATCTTTTTGCAGATACTACAAGTCCATGTTTTTTTAACTATACTTAAGAAAGTATATAGATGTTTGAAATGTTGGTCAACAGATTTTGAAAATATTAACATGTCATCTATATATACTATAGAAAATTTAGAGAATAGGTTAAAATTTCATTCATAATATTTTGGAACTAAGAAGGTGCATTTTTAAGCCAAAGGCATGACATTCTATTCACAGTGCCAATAGTTACAGTGAATGTTGTCTTATATTTATTCTTTTCGGCTATTTGCTAAAATAGTGAATTTTAGTAAATTTTGGATTTGCTAAAATCAACTTTCCATATCAAATTTTGAGAATGTACAAGCACCATATAATCTTTTTAATAAATTTATTTTATTAGGTATTGGGTATCTTATACATTGTATAACATTATTTAAAAGTTTATAATTTATTACTAATCAAAGTATTCCTCCTTCTTTGTCTGCTTTATTATTTACATAGAAAGCTGAACAACTCCAAGGTGATTCAGATTTTCTTAATATTTTTTTATCTAATAGTTCTTGGATTTCTTTTTTTAAATGTTCTAATAGTTTGTGGTTCATTTGAATAGGTCTAGATTTAGTTGGTATGCTTTTTTCATTGAAATCATTTTCATAAGGAATTTCAACAATGTGTTTTTTCCTTTCCCAAAAAACATTTGGGATTTCAGAGCATACTTGGTGTAATATTCATATTCTAATTTTTTAATTTTATTTATTATTAGTGGATCACGTGATTGTTGCTCTATATGTTGATATTTTAATTCTTGTTGTAAGTATTGAATATGTTTTTGTTTTCCATTTATCAAGTTTATAGATTTTTCTATTGTAGAGTTTTGTAAGCTAATATTTCTTTAGTTTTCATTGGAGATAGGAATTCAAATATTAATTTCTCCTATAACTTTTGTAAAGATTTCTATTTTTGTGACTTTAAATGGATAAATCTGTGTGAAGAATGGGGTTCCTAATATAATTTCTTGACTTAAGTTTTTACGAGTATAAACTATGTTTTAAAACAATAATTGTTTTTACAAATTTTGGCTTTTGGCAGCTTATAGTTAACTTTTAAACTGCTGCCATTTGCTCCACTAAGTTTTTCGTATGTTTTCTCATAATATTTATTTGTAACTATTCCTTCTCTGATACAGTTATAATCTGCTTTTGTGTCTAATAGCGCTATTATTTCTATTTTTAAATCATAGCCTATATATAGTGTGATTTTTGTATACCATTTTTTATACTTTATTTTGTTTATTATTTGAATAAATTCTTCTTCATCATTAGTTTCTTTATATTTATCAGAGTTACTTGTGGATGGTTGGGCTGGAATAGCGGGTACAGGCTGGTGTACAAGGTTGTGGAGTGGATAGTTGATCTTCTTTCTGTAAATATTATTTTTTAATTTCTAGATCATCTATTTTATCAATTATGTCTATTAAATTTTTTTTATCTATGTCTTTAGTAATTACATTTATTGTTTTACAGTTGCAAATATCATCTGGGTAATTTTGAGAATCGTAAGATGATGATTCACTTCGGCCTTCTATAATATCTAGAGAAGGGTCACTACTAAGTTCCTCAAATTTTCGATTTTTGAAAGGAGTATATTTTCTATATTTTCTCTATTGTCTTGTTGATCGTGGAAAATTTCATTAATTTTTTTCTTCATTTTACATTCAGTTGATTTATGTCCCATACGTTTGCAATTCCAGTAAATAATTTTTTCTTTCTTAATTGGTTTGGTGGGTTTCCTATTTTTTGTATAGTAAGATTAGAAATTTTTTTGGAAAGTTTTTCTTCCTATTGTATGGCCATGAATAAGAATACTTTTTGTGTTTGTGAATCTTTCGTGTTGTTCTAGAAGGTGGAGTAAGACGATGGTAGTCATATTGCTCACAGAATGAGCACATAGTTTTACTGAATCTAAATTTACTAGTTTGTTGTTTATCTTTATGTTCTTGATATATTTGCAAATAATTGACCATAAGTTATTGAGTCACATGGAATTAGTTGTCCTCCAGGAAAATCTTTTAGTTTACTTATTAATCTTTCTGCCAAAAATAAAGGTAATTCCGCTATAAACCTTTCTTTCAGAAAGGTTGATTACAATCATTTCTTTGGAATATTCTTTTGGGAAAGAAGGCGGCTGCGTGTGAATTTTTTCAAGGCAAGGGGCAGCCTGATTTTAATTATGAACACATCTTTATACTATTTAAAATCTCCTCAAGTTGGACATCTAAGATTTTTCAAGACGATTTTTTTACTAGTTGTTTCTTCGGAGGGGTTTCTAACTAAATGCATAGTCATTGTGTGTAGTAATATTTCTACAACGTTTTGGATTTGTTCTTCTTCGTAAAGACAATCTTCCCCTTATACTCGTCTAGTTTCAGTATGGTTTACTATATTGGCTTGAGATATAGTGTCTAAAACATTATCCACCAATATTTTAAGGCTCCGTTGAGTCCTGAAACTAAGAGGACACACACTTGTTTGTCTGTCAAGCCTTTAGCTCTATAGGCCAAACCAGCAATCCCCATTTCTTAAAATAAATTCAACCTTTCATATTCTGATCTACCGTCTATGTTCCATTCATATATACCCTCTCCTGTGTAAAAGTTTGTGTTTTGGAATTTATGATATTCTTCAAATAATAGGTCAGATGGAGAGTGTCTAGGATAGTATGATTTTTTATGGTTGAAGTTTTCTCTTTATACGATTGATTTCTATTTCTTGGTCAGTTTCTATTTGACTATTTTCATTGATAATATTAATACCTTTATGTTTATCTAATCGTTCTAATCTACATGAAATATATTTAAGAATTTCATTTTTAGGAAATTTAATGGGTTTAGTTAAAAGTTTAAAAAGAGATGGTGAAATAGAGCTAAAAGGGTGTGAAAATGGTTGATAATTTGTGATCAAATTATTTTCATCCTTTTCTAATTTGTTATCTATGTGATCTATTTGACATGAGATAGTGCGAAGTATTTGACTTTGATAATTATTTTTTCATGCACTATTTTAATATCTGCCATACTTACTATATCCATCTCTATTTGCACGAGTTCTAAATGGAGTAACTATTACTTTCATTTGGGGTGTGTAAAGTTTTCAGTCCTTTAAAGGTGGATGGAATTATTTATGTTTTTCCCATTAGTCATTTCCCATGTATTGTACAAGGTTGAACTAGTGTTAATTGATTCATTTTTATAGGGATGGTCTATTTTATTTTCTAGAGAATATATTTCAAACCATTTGAAGGATGGAATGTTAGTTTCCTTGTCTTTCATATGATTATACTATATTTCTCGATAGTTAATAGTTGTTTCTTTAGTAAAGGTTTCAAAAACCATTGTCTTTTGATCTTATTGTTATCAGATAAAAACTCTTCTTTAAGATATTGTTTATCAATTTAAAAATCATTTGAAATAAAATTTAGAGAATTAAAATCTGAGGGTGTTGGGGAAGTAGGAAAAATATATCCTATTTCAGGATTTTGAATAGGTTCTGCAATAGGCGCTTGAAAATTAATTGGTTTTCTCTCTAGATTTCGTGTTAAAATTTGTTCAACACTCTCTTCTGATTCATACTAGTTCTATCAGTTCTATATTCAGAGAAAAAGATCTAGGGTAGTAGTAACTAATTTGTAATGAGGGTGATTCTCTAAATGATCCAAAGTTTAATAGTTTTTTCCATCAATTTGCTCGGTTATGCTAGTAATAGTTTTTTGCTCAAAATTTCTTGGTTGTTAAGTAATATCAATTTTCCATTGGTCAAGAATAATAATTTATGTCCATTTTAATTGTTTAGGTGAATATGTAGAAGTATGGGTGTCTTTACTATGAACAACCAGTATTTTTTTTTCTCCTTTATAATCTTGCAATAAACATCTTGGATTAAACTCCGATGTAGATTGCTTGAAGTAAATTAGATACAACAATAAATAGCCATGTCTTTCTTGCTGAAATTTGATTTCAGACAAGTGTACGTTTAAGATTAAAGTATTAAATATTGTTGGATCATGTAAACTCACTTGAAAGTATGGAGAACAATTAAATATATAGCTCCATTATATAAGTTTGTTTGTACAGCTCCTACTAAGGAGTCTTCAAATTTTAAAAGAGTTTTATCTCTAAATAACTTAAGTATTGGAGAATCAATCTTTGTCCTAGACAGAGGCTTGATTGCTATTTGGATTAATCCAAAGTGAATATAATTAAATTTATTTCTTCTATACTTTTCCAAAGCCATAGAAGAGAGTAATTTTATTTCTTCAAATTCATTTTGTAATGATATAGTTTGTTCATGTTCTTTTATTGAATATGTAGTTTTAAATTAAAAGTTTCTGTTTGATATATATTTTCTGGACTAATATGAGGTAGTTGATAATGTGATATTTCTTGATTAAAGGTTGTAATTTTTGATATAATTTCTCTTGACTTCTTTTTTTAGATGTAGAAGATAATGCATGCTTTAACTTAAACCACTTCCTAACATAGGATGTCATGTTTAAACTATACTTGACTCGAGATAAAATGCAAACTAACCTGATTGTAACGAGGACGGAACAACAGCTTACCAATGGACTCACTGCCTCAAGGACTAGCGGCCTGGAACACCTATGTTGACAACGCTCTCGGCAAGGATCTGATAGTTTGAGTTTTACAAGAGTTGAAGTTTAGTTGAAACATATTATCAGTATCTTGGAAAAGGTATAAGCAATACCAAAATAGAATTTGTAAAATAGTACATATTATTATAAAAACGAGATGACTCTGAAAAAAGAAAATGAGAAACATACTAGGATTTCTAGTTGTAGTGATGGCCGTACCATCAAAGTCACAAGTTCCACCTGCACCTTTCATCTTCTGGTAAGTCATTGTAAGGAAAAGAAGTGTGGCCCTTAAGACCATACGGGAGATAGCACGACTGACCCGGTTGAATTGTGGCACAATTAGCTTGACTTTGATACACTGTAATGTTACAATCACTCAAATTACAATACTAAACAAGATCAATCAGTTTTTTAATGAGTAAAAACATGGAATGCAAGAGAAATTAAGAAATTTCAAAACCATTAGTTAACATTACATATAACACTTATGTAATGTTTAGAAAACTTGTGTAAACCATAGGAAAATTAAATTTTTGGTATAATAATGATTCCCTATCTATAATAGTTCAAATCATTGTAAAAACCTTGAAACTTAACATATTGACAGTTATCTATTGGTAAATATCTAAATAAAATTATGAAAGTTGCTAAATGGAAGCAAAATCGTCACAATCTTAGGTGTTAGTCGCAAATAAGTTGCATATATGTGGATAATTTGGGACTATTTGTCACTTTCCGTCAATGTAGTTGCAAACTGCTACTCTTTTGTGACTTATTTTTAAGAGTCACAATCATATTCATATAAATTTCAAAGCTTAAGAGTGAAACCAAATCTATGTATAATGTTACAATCACTCAAAATACAATACTAAACAAGATCAATCAGTTTTAATAAGTAAAAACATGAAATGCAAAGGAAATTAAAAAACTTCAAAACCATTAGTTAACATTACATATGTAATGTTTAGAAAAATTGTGTAAACCATACAAAATTAAAGTTTTTTGGTATAATAATGATTCACTATATATAATAGTTCAAATCAATGTATAACCCTTGAAACTTAACATATTGACAATGATCTATTGGTAATTCTCTAAATCAAATCATGAGAGTAGCTAAATGGAAGCAAAATTGTCACAATCTCAGGTGTTAGTCGCATATATGTTGGTAATTTGGACTATTTTGTAACTAAATATAGCGAATAAAAAGAGAGTCACTAAGTCATCGCAATTAGCGATCATCAAAACCAGATAACCAACATTAAGTATTATGACTAAAAAGAGAGTCTCTAAGTCTTCACAATTTGTGACCAAAATGATATAGTCATCTATTGGTATTAAACTAGTCACAAATATGAGACTACTTTCCGACTATTCTTGTAGTCGTAAATTTGCGACAGAATTACCTCTATTTTTTGTAGTCATTTATTAGTCGTTAAAGAGTCTTCGAAAAGTCGCTAATATTTTCGACCGAAACGGTGGTCGCAAAACTCAAATTTTCTTGTAGTGTATAGTGTTAATTATCCCTTTCAGCGTTTTGATATCTTAGAAGTAACATGCATGTGAAATTTCAATAAAGGTCATTCACCATAGAATATGTTTTTCATAAAATATATGTACCATTGTAATAGAATTAGGTTGGCCTATAAATTACTTAGGATAGAAGAAATGAATTGTGTTTGGGAACATTTACAATATAACTTAATTAAGTTGACCAAAAGTTTTTTGGAAGAAAGCGAACGAGGAACAAATGACAATAAACTAAGAAAATTGATTATGATGAACATTCCACCAGGCAATCATTCCAGGTTTGTGACATGTAACCCAACTTTTTGCAGACCATATTCATACATTTTTTCTCTTGCTTTGATATAAGCCATCGGGCAAAACCGTGAATCGCCTCATGCATTGTAACCATCTCATAGACAAAAACATCTTCTAAAAAAAAATTCTTTCAAGCCTTGAACAAGCATAAGCCCCTTGTTATGGTAGTTCTCGTACTCATCAAAGTCTTCTATTACTATAGTTACCACCATATGGCACATCACTTCTCTAACCTTGATTACACAACTCCTGCAACACAAACCCATAAAATAATGTAGCCCTGGGCATTCGGGTAATTGGTTCAGGTTTTTGGGATTTTGGGTTTTTGGGTTTAAAAGTTTAAAATCTATTCAGGATGCCAACTGTTTTTTCTCATAAATATACTAATAATAATGATATGAATCAATATTTTCGAGGGTTACATCTTTTTTTATAACAATTCGTAAAAATAAATCTTATATTTATAATTGTTTTAAAATATGAAATATTGTGGTCACTCATTATAACTATTCGTATGATACTTTCATTTAGATTCATATTTATTCTTTATAATACTTCTCTATTGACTAATGATAAAATCATAATAAATATTTATGAGGATTACGTCTTTTATCTTAACTTTTCATAAAAATAATTTTTATATAATATATTAATTTTTATATAAAATAGATACAACAAATTTTAATGTATGATACTTTCCTACAGTAAAAATAATTTTTGAAATTTTCAATAAAAACCATGACAATCCTATCATTGGGAGATTCAGCATATGGGTAGAAGAATAAATTTCACACTAAAAATAAATAGATAAATATGAAGAAACATATTTATAAATATAAATATGTACACATAAACTTATAATCCTTCAACTCCAGTTGCATTCCTTCAGTTGAAGTCCGATTTTATTCTCCTCGGCTTTGTATGTGGTTGTACTTGAAGGTTAATAATCCATTTCATATGTTATTTAGATGTACAAAAAGTTAGAACAAAATTTTAGAGCTTTTAGTCTGAATACAATGACAAAAAAATTCAATTTGATTACCAGTTCAGTTTGCCTATTCCTAATATATGCATATAGTTTTAGTAGATCTTGATTATGTTTCTTTTAACTTTTTAATTTCAACTTCAAGCTCCATAGTTTGAGCCTATAGTTTCAAAATGAGATGTGAGATGCAAATCTAAAAAACTGTGCTAATCTACTTGCAGCGGGACATACCACTGTCATGTCCTGCTGCAAGTAGATTCATCTCTTGTTTAACAGCTAAACTCTAGAATCTA
Organism: Cardamine chenopodiifolia; assembly: GCA_963922655.1. Classification (NCBI taxonomy): domain Eukaryota; kingdom Viridiplantae; phylum Streptophyta; class Magnoliopsida; order Brassicales; family Brassicaceae; genus Cardamine; species Cardamine chenopodiifolia. The sequence goes on along the minus strand of OZ000486.1, from coordinate 5,361,909 downwards.
TCATGCTCGCGAGAGAATTTGATAAACAGTTCTCTTGGTACCATGAAAAGTACGAATGCTTTTATCTTGAGATATAGACACAACTATGATGTTTCTTTTAGCATTGAACATAACTAACGTAACATTGTAAATATGGTACTAAAATATGTTCATTTCTCGTGCGATAGCTCCTGTAGTTATATTAAAAAGAAAGGCATCATTAATCTAGAATGAAGGCAACTTCAAGATTTGCATAACAGTGTATCATCGGTGATTGAATACCTAAATCATTTAAGAACGTAAAATAACTTAACATGTTAGAATACTAAAGAATTACCACTTACGTCCCAAAATTTTAATATGTGGTCATTTGTGCCAGAGACAATGATAAGCTTGGTATGATGAAAAGAAGTCCAGTTTAATCATTTGTCATGACCTCTAAGTGCATGCTTTACTATAACACCCTTTTCATTATCTCTAAGCATATGCTTGAATATAGAATATTCAAACCCTGAGAAAATAACGACATCCACATGTTCAATTCATGTTGACAAAACCACAAGGCCGGATGAGTATTCAACATTTTTCCTAATTAAACTATGATTCAACTGGTCATACCATTGTAAGTGAAGTTCAAACTTTCTTTATCTCATACATCTTGTTAAATAGTACACTTATTAGACTTATCCCAAAAAGTTAGAATGCTAAGAGAGTGGTGGAGTTTCTAAAATAATCACATTTCGATTACAACATGTTAATGACATAATAGCTAAAAACCAGTCAGCATTTTCTCCGGAGAGGAGGATAGTAGATAATGTGATGATTACTCATGAGGTACTTCACTTCTTCAAAGTTTCCAAGGCAAGAAAACATTGATCATAGGCGGTCAAAACCGACATTATTAAAGCTTATGACAGAATAGAATAAGCTTTTATTAGGCTAGTAATCATCATACTTAGATTTCAATAGAAATGAGTGACTTGAATAATGACTTGATCGCTAGCAAAAGTTATTGATTAATAGGAAATTAAAGAAGATATTAGTGCCACGAACGTGGATTAGTTGAGATTAGTGATCTTTCCTATTTAGCAATCGATCACCATATACATTTACCTTATTCTCGGGAGTTTGTTTACTCTTATTTGAATGCAAAACCGTTTTAAGTATTTTTCACTTTATTTCAATTCAAATTTTGTTTACAAACCAAACAACCTTTTTACTACTTAGATTAAATCGAGATATGCATTCCTTGTGAGTTGTTCTTTTTTCTCTGTGGATCGATCTCAACATACTCAATGTATTCAGCAAGTGTTTCCAATCAAATTAAGACTCAGTTGATCTAGCCATTGTAAGAGAAAATAAAACTTTTTCACTTGTTTCTCTAAGCTTTGTTAAGAACAATCAATAGTACACTTATTAGACTCATCCCACAAAGTTAGAATGCTAATAAAATGGTAGATTACATGTATATTGTTGTATGCAATGTGTATCTACAGTCTCTTACTACTTTATATCAGAACGAAGAATCCACCAAGACGACCCTCCTTCTCCTTATAGCTTCATTATATGCAGTGAATTGCTTTCTTAGTTGTGTCAAAATGCTAGCAAAATGAAGCTTCTCATGAATCAAATTCACTAGAAAAAAACACGAAAGTAAATCAACTTTTGTTCGCGAATAATATCATGTTTCTCTGTAAATCTAATGTCTGTAACTACAAAGTTCTTAATGAGATAATGCAAAAGTATGTGTTGGCTTCTGGTTCAATGATTAATGTCTAAAAAATCCATTACTTCCAAAAACAAAACACCACTAGAATGAAATGACTTAGCCAAAACAATGCTTAGAATCCAAAAGAGGTGAAGTGAGACAATACATAGGGTTAGTAGAACATTTTGGAAGAAATAAAGACTTTTTCACATCCATTGTATACTGCATTCGACAAAGAGCGATAAGCCGTTTTTCATGGTTCTTGTATAGTGTGGGAAAAATAACTACGCTCAAATCAATCTTATTTATTATTTCCATATACGTTATGTCTTGCTTTAAACTTCATGTAAGTATCTCCAAAAGAGTACAATAAGTTCTCACTAGGTTACAGTGGTATTTAAAATAAAAAAATGTGTTTGATCTCATGGAATCTATAGCAAAACCATAAAATGAGGATTAGGCTTCTGAGAGATTCAAAATTTAATGCATTACTTTCCAAATTATCCTCGAGAATACTCACCAAACTTGCTATCATGTTGTCTATATTCTTTAGGAGAATATATTGCAACTACGACTTCTTTCTTGAAGCTCCAACCATGGTATCAAGTTTTTATGGAATATGTTTTTAATGGTAATTTGTAATTAAATTTTGCAAAAATACGATTAGTGTCATCCTCTAAACACTTTCATTTGTTGCTTTGATGTACATCTTATAAGAACTCTCATTGATATCTGAGGAGATGAGAATTGCCTCTTTGGTCGGACTGTATGATAAAACTCTTTAGACTTCAGTTTAAGTATGTAGTAAGTAATATTCACTCAAAGAAAATGCAGGATGTTCTATCTCAAGCTTGAAAACAACCATATCATTTTCATGTCCCGCTGCAAATATATTCATCTTTAGGTTAACTGCTAAACTTTAGAATCTATCATGCTCACGGGAGAATGTTTAAAAATAGTTCTTTTGGTACCATAACTTGGATGAATGTTTTCATCATGAGAGGTAGAGACAATTTTGTCGTTTCTTTGAGTATAGAACATAAAAAAATGACACATTTTTTATATGCCCTTGAAATGTATTGATTTCTCTTGCTTTAGTTCCTAGAATGATATTAAAAAGAAAAGCATCATTAATCCCTAATGAAAGCAAATTCAAGATATGCATATCAGTGTATCATCGGTGGTTAAATACCAAAATCATTTAAGGACGTAAAATAACTTAACATGTTAGAATCTTAATGAATTACCACTTAACATGTTAACGATATCCACTTTTTCAATTCATGTTGACAAAGCCACGAGGCCGGATGGGTATTCAACAAGTTTTTTCTAATCAAATTAAGACTCAGTTGGTCATGTCATTCTAAGTGAAATTCAAACTTTATTTATCTCAAACATCTTTTTAAGAATAGTCAATAGTACACTTATTAGACTCATCCCAAAAGTTAGAATGCTAAGACATTGGCGGATTACATACATATTGCTCTATGCAATGTGTACTATAAGATCTTTACCAAGATTTTCACATTTTGATTACAACATGTTTCAGTGACATAATAGCTAAAAAGTAGTCATTGTTTGTTCTGAAAATAGCGATAGTAGATAATGTGATGATTACTCATGAGGTACTTCACTTCCTCTAAACCTTTGGCTGTCAAATCGAAATAAGAAAACCTTATGGCCGAATAGAATAGGCTTTTATTAGGATTTCTCTCATCATGGTTAGTTTTTAATAAAAATGGGTGACTTGGATTATGCAATGTGTATCTAAAGTCCCTTACTACTTCCAAATAAATAGCAACATCTTATGATATTTGATATCAAAAAGAGGAATCCACCATGGCAACCCTCCATCTGCTTATATTTCTTTATATGTAGTGAATTGCTCTCTCGACTATGTCAAAATGCTTAACAAAATAAAACTTCTCATAAAATCAGAATGACTAAAAAATTCGCGAGAGTAAATAAGATTTTGTTCGTGAATAATATTATGTTTTCTATAAATGTAATGTCTGTAACTGCAAATTTCTTAAGGAGATCATGCTAGCTTAAGGCTCAACGATTACAAATCATCCATTACTTTCTCCCAAAAAAACCACTAGATTGAAAGTTCTTAGCCAAAAACACTACTTGGAATCCAAAAAGAAGGTGGGGTGAGAAAATACATTGGGTTAGAAGGACCTTTTGACATCCATTGTATACCACATTCGACAAAGAGTGGTAAGCTAGTTTTCATGGCTCTTGTATAATGTGGGAAAAACAACTATGTTCAAATCATTTCTATTTACTATTCCCATATAATTTATGTCATGCTTTAAATTTTATGTAACCCTCTACTATAGAGTTTGATAAGTTCTCACTAGGTTATAGTGGTATGGAAATCTAAAACAAATGTGCTCGATCTCATGGAATCGTTAGTCGAACCATAAAATGAGAATTAGGCTTCTGAGAGATTCAAAGCTCAATACATTACTTGTCAAGTTAGCCTAGAAAATACTCATCAAACACGCTTTCCTACTGTGTAGATTCTCCGGGAGAATATTTGTAACTACCATTTCTTTCTTGAAGCTCCAACCCTGATATCAAATTTCTAGGGAAGGTGTTTTTAATGGTCATTTGTAATGAAAATGCAAAAATAGGAATTTTAGTCTCATCATCCAAAAACGCCAGTTCGTTGCTCTGATGTACATCTTGTAAAAACTCATTGATATCTGAGGAGATGAGAATTGCCTCTCTTGTCGGAATGTATAACATACTCCTTAGACTTTGGGTTAAGTATGTAGTTTGGCATATAGAACCAAAATGAAAGTTTTTGTATGTTGAGAATTTGTAGCGCCACAAAGACCTATCATGGGCATAGACTAAGTAATTTTCACTCAAAGCCAACGAAGGATGTTCTCTCTCAAACTTGAAGACAATCATACTAATGTAATGTCCTGGTGCAAGTATTTTCATCTCTAGGTTAACTGCTAAACTCTAAAATCTATCATGCTCGCGATATAATGTTTGAAAACAGTTCCATTGGTACCATGACAAGGATGAATACTTTTTATCTTAGAAGGTAGAGACAACTATGTCGTTTCTTTAAGTATTGAACATAACTAATGTCATGTTTTTAATATGCCCTTAAAATGTATACATTTCCCTTGCTTTTATTCATCTAATGATATTAAAAATAAAGGCATCATTAATCCAAAATGAAGGTCACTTCAAGATTTGCATATCAGTGTATCACCGGTGATTGAATACCAAATCATTAAAGGTCTTAAAATAACTTAACATGTTAGAAATATTAATGAATTACCACTTACGTCACAAAACTTTACCATGGGATCATTTGCGCTAGAGACAATGATAAACTTTGTATGATGAAAAGAAGTCCAGCTTACTCATTTTCATGACATATAAACACATGTTTTACTATAACACATTTTTTATTAACTCTAAAATATGCTTGACTATAACATATCCAAACCCTAAGGAAATAACGACATCCACGTTTTCAATTCATGTTGACAAGTCATGAGGCTAAATGGGTATTCAACAAGTTTTTCCAATTAAATTAAGATTTAGTTGGTCATGTCATTAAAAGTGAAGTTCAAACTTTCTTTATCTTAGACATCTTGTTAAGAATAGTCAATTGTACACTTATTAGACTCATCCCAAAAAAAATTAATGCTAAGAGAGTGGTGGATTACATGCATATTTCTATATGCAATGTGTATTATAAGATCTTTTCCAAGATTGTCGCAATTTGATTACAACATGTTTCAACGACATATTAGCTAAAAACCAGTCAATGGTTGTTCCGCGAAGGAAGATAGTAGATAATGTGATGATTACTCATGAGGTATTTTACTTACGTCAATAAATCATCCATTATTTCTGGAAAAACCACCATTAGAATGAAAGGTCTTAGCCAAAAACACTGCTTGGAATCCAAAAAAAAGGTGAAGTGGAAAAATACATAGAGTTAGTAGAACACTTTTGAAGAAATAAGAAGAATCTTTTCACATCCATTGTATACCACATTCGATAAAGAGCGATCAACTGGTTTTCATGGTTTTTGTATAGACTAAGTAATTTTCACTCAAAGCAAACGCATGATGTTCTCTCTCAAACTTGAAGACAATCATACCAATCTAATGTCTGATGCAAGTAGATTCATCTCTAGGTTAACTGTTAAACTCTATAATCTATCATGCTCGCGAGAGAATGTTTGAAAAAATTCCCTTGGTACCATGACAAAGATGAATGTTTTTATCTTGGGAGGTAGAAACAACTATGTCGTTTCTTTAAGTATATAACATAACTAATTTCATGTTTTTAATATGCCCTTGAAATGTATACATTTCCCGTTCTTAGTTCATGTAATGATATTAAAAATAAAAGCATCATTAATTTAAAATGAAGGCAACTTCAAGATTTGCATATCAGTATACCACCAGTGATTGAATACCAAAATCATTTAAAGACGTAAAATAACTTAACATGTTAGAAATCTTAAAGAATTACCACTTATGTCCCACAACTTTACTATGTAGTCATTTGAACTAGAGATAATGATACACTTGGTATGATGAAAAGAAATCTAGTTTACTTATTTTTCATGACCTCTAAACGCATGTTTTACCATAACACATTTGTCATTACCTCTAAGTATATTCTCGACTATAACATGTCCAAACATTGAGGAAATAACGAAATCTACATTTTCAACTCATGTTGACAAAGTCACAAGGTCGGATGGGTATTCGGCAAGTTTTTTCAATCAAATTTAGATTCAGTTGGGCATGCCATTGTAAGTGAAGTTCAAACTTTCTTTATCTCAGACATCTTGTTAAGAATAGTCAATAGTACACTTATTAGACTCATCCAAAAATTTAGAATGCTAAGAGAGTGGTGGATTACATGTCTAATGTTCTATGTAATGTGTAATATAAGATCTTTTCCAAAATCATCACATTTCGATTACAACATGTTAATGACCTAATAGCTAAAAACCAGTCAGTGTTTGTTCCAGGAAGGGCGATAGCAAATAATGTGATGATTACTCATCAAGTACTTTGCTTCCTAAAAGCTTCCAAGGCGAGAAAACATTGATCGTTGACGGTCAAAACCGACATTATTAAAACTTATGACCGAATAGAATGAGCTTTTATTAATTTAGTTATCATCAAGCTTGGCTTTTATTAGAAATAGGTGATTTGAATAATGAAATGTGTATCTACAGCCTCTTACTACTTCCTAATAAACACTACGACCTTATATTTTTCATATATGAACGAGGAATCCCCTAGGGCGACCCAGAAAAACACCAAAAAACTGTTGGGAATCCAAAAAAAAGGTGGAGTAAGAAAGTACATGGGGTTAGTGGAACACTTTGGAAGAAAACAGAATGACCTTGTCACATCCATAGTATACCGCATTCGACATAGAGCGTTCAGCTGGTCTTCATGGTTTTTATATAGTCTGGGAAAAATGACTACACTCAAATCAGTCCTATTTACTATTCATATATAGATTATGTCATGTTTTAAACCTCATTTAAGCCTTCGCAAAAGAATACAATAAGTTCTCACTAGGTTATAATGGGATAAAAATCTATAAAAATGATGGATCTCTTGAAATTGTTAGCAAAATAAAAAAAATAAAGATAAGGCTTCTAGGAGATTCAAAACTCAATAAATTACTTGCCAAGTTGGCCTAGAGAATACTCACCAAACTCGAATGGTTGTTGTCTAGAATCTTCAGGTGAAAATATTGCAACTACCACTTTTTTTGAAGCTCCAACCCCAGAAGTGCGTTTTTATGGATGAAACTAATTTTGGTGGGACGAGACCTGTTAACCACAAATGTTAGTAAAGAATATTGAAAGGATGTGAAAATGTACATACACAACATCACTGATGTCAATTGGCGCAGAAGAATTTTTACCACAATCATATATCAATTGGAACAAAGAAGTCTTGTCTGGAATTTCTCACCAAATATTAAAGTTTTCATATGGAAAATCATCAAATGCACCTTACCATTTGGTAAAAATCTGATCACGTGTGGGATGGTGTCAAATTGTATTTGATGCAATTAGATGGAGAAAGTAACACACTTCTTCTTCAAGTGTTTCTCTTCGAGATCACAAGTTTGGAATTTATCTCTTTGCTCAATTGAGATTGATCCAACTCCTTTCACAAACTTTAATCGACATTAGTTGTATCTCGATCATGGATTTCTCTTCCTCCCGCTAGAATTGGATTGAGACTTATTTTCTCATGGATTTGCTGGGCCATCTATATTGCGAAAAATCATTGAATTTTCGAAGATCAATATTTATGACTGAAAAATTTCTCAGCATGGTCCTTATTGAGGCAAGAGAGTGTGAATAAGCCCAAATTTTGGGTATCATGTGCCAGCAAATCAAGCCAATTCAATATTTCAAACTACTGCCTCATGATACCATCGTGTGTAATATGAATTTTGCTTGACGATGCAAAGATAAGGCATCTGGATTAGGATGGGCTTTTAGTGGGCAATCTTCAAAACTCCACGGAAATAAGCAAGGAGCAAGCTGCTAATGATTTCTCCCCTCTTATGGATGTAGCTCTGACGGTGCTCTGTGAATTATCTCAGGCTCGAAACCTAGGATGGAACAAGGTCTGGGTAAATGAGACTATCAAAAGCTTGTTCAAGATATCAGTTTAGGTATCCGCCAGAAGGATCTATACAATATTCTCTTTGACATCAACTCAATCTCTTCTCTTTTCACCACCTTTGTTTTCTTGTAGCTAGAAAATTTAATGGGCTTGAATGCTCTTGTGAACTTTCCCCCACTAGTGGGCTAATATATTTTGGACCTATCTAGTGAATGATTCGACTAAACAAAAAAAAAACTTTTAATCCTAAAAAAGAAACCGGAGAAGAATTTCACGTTAAACCCAATTAACTCTTCTGAACTCATATAATCATGTCCTTTCTAAATTGATTTTAAAGTTTTTTTTTATAAAAATAGAGTATATGAATTGGTAAAGAATTTAATGTTAAATGAGTTGTTAGATAAGCATAAGAGTAATTTTGTCTTTAAGAAATGTATTTTTTAGTCAAAGTACAAAATCATATCTTTAATTCTAGAAGATGTGGCATATATTTAAGACATGTGACCTCACGAATGTGTGACTAGTATCTCGGAAATGTGAAAATACACATGAAAAGTGTCATGGAAAGCATGACAAGTATCGTGAGCATGCATGACAATAGGCGGTGAAAACTTATCACCAATAACATGTGTTAAAGGACAATGTTTTTGACTTATCATCCATAATTTATCTCTTTGTGATGGACGGTTGAGATTAGTACAACAAAAATCCTAATGAGAAACTATGTTTTCTCCACCTATAAATATGTATCTCTACAACGCCACGAGGATATAACAAAACCGCAATATTTAGAAAACAAGTTTATAACGATTTAAAAACACTTCACCACTACAATGAACAGAGGTATTCCACCAACCTTTTTATGTATGTATGATGTTTAAATATTTATGTTTATACAAATTAATTAGCAGTAATATTTTGCATTTAATTTCAGTTTATTCATTTTCATTTCCTTTTTAGAGAATGAGTGAATTCAGCAGCTTTTTGCTTCTTTTTTTCTTCAAAAACTAAGATATGCACTATTTAACCTTCGGATACTTTCAGTTCTTTGAAAGGTTAAAGCACAAGCATTTGGAGCGTTACAAACAAAACATGTTACTATGTCGCAAACAGCTAAAAAAGGAAAACATAGAGATGAAGAAATGGTTGATTGGTTTAAGTTACCGGTGGACCTCCTCGGCTTGATCGTACTCAGATTGTCTCTCTCGTGGAACTCATACGTTTACGAAGCATATGTAGTTTTTGGTGCTCCTCTGTTTCTGATGCCAACAATCCTTTCCGGAGCTGCCATCTTATCCATTTCAAGCCCCTCACCGCTGTTCTCTATAGCATTCCAGGACACAAGCAAATCATGGGCCTTCACGGCCTCAAATTCCTCTCACGCGCCGCCTTCTTCTGTGTCAGTCTCTTGTCCTCTCCAGACCAAGGGTGGTTGATCAAATCCGACGTGGACATCAATATCAGGAAACTCCATCTCCTCAACTGTCTCTCGCGCCTTGCACTCAAAAAATCATGTTAAGAGCCTCGATCTATTGGAATTCACGGTCTCCTAGATTCAACAAGCCTATGAAGTTCAAAACTGGCGCAAGAAAAGACCAGATCTTGGATTCAAAAGAGTGGTTATTGTCAAAGACGCGAGAGAAGATCATCATCGGATTTTCGTGATCGGCTGTGACGGGAAGATCAGAGTCTGGAACTGTAATGGAGGAAAATGGAGCAGAGTCCCAGACCAAATAGCGCAATTCACCAACATTATAGTTCACAAAGGGCTTACTTACGCCTTGGATTCTCAAGGCATTGTTGTGGATTAGTTCCTCTCGTGGCATCTATATGTATGGACCTTCACTCGATGAAAATATCGCTAGTAGCTGTTGTAGAGACATGAGCTTTGTGGAATGTTGTGGAGAGCTTTACATTGTCAGCGCCTCCTTGAAAAGAATGTCCATTATACTAATGTTATTCATGATCCTCAGGTTTTCCCTTGTTATACAGATGAAACTTATTAGAAAGATATAGTTTGAAAACCAAGGTTTACAAGATGGATGAGGATTTGATGAAATGGATAGAAGTTAAGTCCTTGGGAGACAATGCGTTTGTGATGGCTATCGATTGTGGTTTCTCTGTTTTGGCTCACGAGTTCTACGGACGTCTACAAAATGCTATTTACTTCATCAACGAGGAGGAAAATGAAGAGATTAAGGTGTTCAAGCTAGACGATGGTTGTATCGCAACAATGACAGGATTTGAACAGAGTTGTTTCCAAATGTTTGTTCCTAGCTTTCTCTAATCTTTAGATCAAAGCTAATTTCTTTATGTTTAAGAGTACCAATCATCTGAATAAAAGCCTCACCTTTCAACTTCAGTTTCGGTATAGATAAAGTGTATTCAATAGAAATATCTTCAATTTTGTTATTATCCATCATGAAGCTTTGAGATGTTTGAGCATTGCTTCGGAAGAATGACGAGCAAAATGCTTTCGCCTTAGCTTCACATAAGGATATCCGAGGAACGACAAGAAATGAGCTGGCTTTGACCTAAATGCCTACAAATTTTTGGATTGAAATGATTAGAACAAAGCCGATTTATTTCATTAATTTGAGATGAAAAAAAAAAGCAAACATACGGTATCTATATACTTTGTACAGTACCTCCGAATGTCTGAAATTTTTTGACGGATCAGGACGGTATCAAAAACGAATTGGGTATATTCTGTAATATGTATGATCATAACTATAAAATAATCGACAAAATAAAGTGTTTCCAAAGGTATAACTTATCTAGAGATATAATTCTTTTTCCCCATTCATCTCATTTACTGTTTCAGGAGTTGTTAAGAGGTAATTTTCCGGCCACCAACCAAACTGCGGCATGAAGATTTCATAAAATACGAAATCGCTATAATACTATGTTAACAATATTTCAGACTTTTGGCCCATAACTTTTCTAAGTCCTAGTTACCAATCTTTGATAAATACATTTAAAAGTAAATTATCCTTATCTTACTAAGTTCGGAGTAAGGAATCATGGAAACCGGAACTGTAAATACTTGTAAAGTGAGAAAAATTTTGTTATCATAAACACACAATTCGTGGTTACAAATTACAAACTGATAATAAGAATGGAGAAATTACACAAACGCTCAGATACTTCTCTATCATACACAAATACCCCTAAACTAATATATCTCTAGTTTCCCCCACCTTCTACTCACTCGTGTTGTGTCCCTCAACAAATACCACATATATAATCAATAATTAATTCTAAGAAAAAAAAATGTGAGGAAAACAAAATATAAATAGCATGACAAAAACCCTTTGACTCAACAATTACTCTCCCGCCTCACTACTCTCACCACCTTCCAAATTCTTTATCCTTTCATCATCTGACTTGAACTCAACCTGTGACATTCCTCAAGAACTCAAAAATCTCATCGATTCTCAGTGTGATCCAACATTACGTTGGGCAATAGCAACCGATAAATGTGGAGCGAGAACGGTTTGTTTGGATCTGTACACACCTTGAGGATCATCACCAAGAGAGGTGGCTGTCGGGAGAAGTATGTAACCTCGCATGCGTATCTCTTTCTGTCGGGAGAAGTATGTCATTTGGATTTTGTGGTCGTCCTCTAGTTGGTGTTGGTGGTCTATTTGCGTTTAACTCCTGCAAAATAAATGCTCAGTTACGACAATTTCGCAAGTGGACAAAAGAAGGATTCATCATTAGTTTGGAGATAAAAACCTGCATCCATGTGTCCTCTATATGTCTTTCTGGTGAAGTTTCAGGTGATGTAATTGCTGGAGGCAATGGATGGATAAGCTTAGGTACCACCACCAGATCTCTCCCCAACACCAAGATAGCCCCAGCATTGTTCGCAGTACCTGAGAATGAAAAATATATAATATTTTATAAGAAACTTTCAGATCAGGGATTTTTTTCCCTACATAGAAGTGAGTTCTCAGTTCCATAGACATACCACAATAGTTTGTAGCCGAAAAGAGCGTTATCAAATGCCCTTGGGCGAAACGCTCAAATCCATCCATCACGCATTCGTGCGCACGTACAATCAATTGAAGATCATTGTTGTTGCAAAACTCCATGACACGGTCAGGCTGCAATTGCCAACTTCTTGGTAAGTAACAGAACCGCCAAAAATACTTATGGAAACAAATTAGAATTATATTGTTCGGTATTATTGTCTAACAAGCCCATGAATATATCAAGAATCTTAATGGTATAGCAAAACCAGAACCTTTCAGCCATCGGAAGCTCAAAACGAGATTACTTCAATGCGAACTGTATGAAATAAATGGAAAAAGACCACTCACCCCGTAAGTAACCAATCCAGGGCCTCTAGCATTGGGTCTTAAACCTTCGACACTATCATTTTCAGTTGGATCGGACCTAGCAAATTGCAAAATGACATACTAGTGAGATAATGATGAAGGAAAAACATAGAATGATATAGCATTAGACATGAATTTACCATAGTAAATCCATAAGCACAATTGACCCTGCTTCCATTGTAATTGGACGTTGAATATTTTCTATCTGCTCCACATGATTTATCGACCGACCAATTCCACCATGCATGCAGATAATTTTCTTCTCAATCAGTGCAGCAAGAGGTAGCCAATTAAATAAACGGTTTATCCGATGCCACACCCAGATTCCATCACGTTCTCCCTGCAAGTAACAACGAAATGAGACCCTAAAACTGGAAACAAGAGATTCGCAAAGATGAGACACTACCATTCGCTCAATACACTCTATCCGGAAACCAAAAAGGGCATTAATATCGGCGGCTTCATGGTTTCCACGAATTAGATGTACATTATGTTGGTATTCAACCTGCAGTGGCAACCATAAAATGTCATACCCTTTCCTATCAAGCGATTATAATACCAGAATAGAGACAGCATTAATATTGGTATTCAACCTGCAGTGGCAACCATAGAATGTCATACCCTTTCCTATCAAGTGATTATAATACCAGAATAGAGACAGCATTAATATGGTGCTCTTAAAACTACCTTTAATGCAAGCAGGAGTGTAATTGTTTCTAGGCTGTGTTGACCCCGATCAACATAGTCCCCTAAGAACAGGTAATCAATGTATCTGACGAACCATTATACACGATCAGCAATGTCAGACCAACTATAGCAGTAGAAAATGTGGCGATCATACAGCGTTAGAGATTTAGATGGACACTTACGATATGTCTCCAGCCGTTGATGGTGAGCCATATTCATCAAAGAGGCGCATGAGATCCCCAAACTGACCATGCAAATCACCAAATATCTTAATAGGAGCTCTAAGCTGTAACACAGTAGGTTCACTTGAGAAGATACGTTCTGCACTGTCACAAAGATCAGCAATTTCATTGCAATCCAAGAAAAACTGGCGTCGAACTGGAGGCTTCCACCCACGAGGCTTCAAAAGATGAGCTACAATCTAATAAAACAGAGTTGTGACTTCATTAGAAGGCATTGAATAGTCACCTTGGCACCTAATACCATTTAAAAATACATAAAATCTAGTAGGACTGCATGTCTACTGAAAAATAAGTTTCCAATCCTATTAAAGCAATCAGACCAACCAAATGACCAATGCCACAGCAAGACACTTTCATCTATACTAGCTCAAGCAAGCAAGCTTTTGCAGAAAAAATACCAAATGTATAACTGTTCTTCTAAATCCACAAACACAATGTTTCCTTTTAGCACTTCATTTAAAGAACAAAACTGTCTACCTTTTTCGGTACACTATTGATCGACATCTGACGATCTAATAATTTCCTTGCTGCTGTTGCGCTTTCGGGTGTCCCATAACTAACACGGCGTCCCTCATTTTCAAATTGATCAATGGATAACTGTCTAACCATTCCACCTAAGGCTCCACCTGTTTCTGCAGCAACCACCACCTTGAAAATTTCCAGATATAAATGCAAAATAAAAATTAGCAATCAGAGATTCACACCACTAATAAATGAGGAGAAATATGTTTCAAAATGCCCAATATTGATTAATAGAGACTCACAGCTCTATGATGAAGTCGAACCCCTGCAGGAATAACACTGTTTGGGACCGCAGAATCGGGCTTAATTAATGACGATGAAGGTTTTCCACTGGGTGTAGCCTCAGCACCACGATCCCTATCTGGGAGTTCAACTTCACCATTGACCTGGCGTGCCTTTGCAGCAGCTAATGTTGCGCTGATAGCCTCAGCTTCCGCAGCAGATGCTTCAACGAGATACTCTACACCTTTGCTTGTTCTCCTACAATGTTGTTTGTTAAATTATTTTCACAACGAAATGCTTAGGTCCACTAACAATACGACACACCAAAAATTAAGACACTAACCGAGTTCCTGGAACCATTGCATTTTCAGTGCTTATATCAGTATACATATCACCATTTACAGGAGGTGCAACAGGGCTTCCCAGCACCACAGCGTCAGGAGCTGATTCTGGTAGGTCCCCTGTCCTTTCATCAGAAAATCCATATCTTCCAGGTGAACGGCCAGGTGGCGAGTTTGTTGCTGCGGCAGCAGCAGCAGCATGAGAAGCAGCAGATGTTGTTTCCGCAGCAGCAAGATCTTCAGCAACCAATAGGTCATCAAGTAACACTCCTAAAATATCAACAGAATACCGTTAAGTTCATCAGCTATAATTTGAAAAGGGTCTGCAAAGAAACGAAAAAAGGACCACAGGCACTGATATTTGGTGAAGAGAGAAACTCTGTGATGTTTCGACTAACTTATGCTGATGATATTAAAGTCCCAGACTGCAACATAAGATCGAACTACCAATTTGAAAAAGTGATCCTACATTATCTTACACTGGTGACTCAAATATATATTATGCCAAATTTACGGAATCATTAGGTTCTCAGATGCTATAAAGATGGTTCATTCTCAAAGAAAAACATGTAATGGTATATCGCCAATAACAGCTGTCAAACTTTTTTGTTACCTCCACGCAAACCACCATAGATAAATATCAAATCACCCACTGCAGCAGCAGCATGCCTGCAACGCCTAGTCAGCTCAACAGAAGCATCACCACCAGCTGCGTCAGCACTATACCTACCAGTTCTAGGACTAGTAACAACCGATTTTGTATCACACCAAACACCTGCTGCAGTATCCAATACTGAGCAAAGCGAAAAACATGAACCAGTCAGAGAAGTTTAACATGTATATTTATTATGCATAGAATTTCGTAGCTCCCCCTACAATTGTTAATAGAAGAGTGGACAATTTTTTACAATCTCAGTTTATAGTTTTCAATGAATGTCAAATATTAAATCAAATTGTGGCTTATATAGGCCGTTGGGAAGAATGATGCAGCTTAAAGAAAGGATGACTATAACCATGCCTTTAGAGAGAAACAGTATGCTTCACTAAAAATCATCGATTATGACAGCATAAAGTTATATAAAAAATAACATTCATTGTTTAATATATTGCATGTATAAGAAAAAACCGTAAGTATTCTCTCACTGAAAATCTCCAATAACAGCACAAACATGAGATTGTTCTCTTCTTTAACTAACCTGCAACACTGGATGAGTCTTCTACCATGCGTCCACCACCAAGTGCCCCACCAGAGACATGGAGTCTTGCATTTACAAAGACCTAAAATATTCCACCAAAGGTTGGTTATTCTGATCTAACTAGCAAAGAGAAGAAAAAAAAAGAAGAAGTATCTCATACTGCTGCATGCTGGTATCTGGCTGAAGGTGAGACGCCAGGGGCTATGGCCCATTCCCAACGTCCATCTCTGTGCTTCGCAAGTCCATATGCACTTGCTAGGGGCTATCATGCAGAGGTACACACAGACGAATTAAGCATGCAATCAAACATTAAAGATCACGGCGGACAAAGAAGCTCTTAAAATCCAATTCTCACTTGATTCAAACATGATAGATAATTTTCTACTTTAACTCTATTTTAAGTAATTAGGAAAGAGAAGCTATTCCCTTATCACCTCAGTGAAATAGAACAAGGTTTGTTCACTGCAGAGTTAATGTAATGGCAGCTGAGAGGAATACAACATTTGGATTCCCTCCAGGTGACAAATTTAAAACCTAAATGCAAAGCAAATGTCTTTTTCAAACTGGGGAATAAACGTGGCAGCAAAGAAACTCTTTGGCTTACCACACTACTCGCATCTCTTCCACCACAGAGAAGAAGAAGACCATCAGACCGCGCACTTGCAGTTGCATACCTAGTTATAACGTACAAACCCAAGAGATATAATTCACTTAAGAGCAGACCACAGAGTCACATAGAAGAAATGAAGCCAAGGAAGCAAAATTACATGCATGGAGGAGGACCTTCCCCTTCTGGTTCCAGCTTACGCCATTCATAAGGTTTAGCAGCAGTGTCCAAAGCCCATACATCAGCTAATGGACGCTTTCCTGATAATTTAAAGAAATTAAGAGAAGAAGAGCTATTTTAAGGAGAATATAAATACACTTTTTATGAGGTAGCGAGTAAAACTGCTTACCGTCATTTCCACCAATTGCCATGAGATACCTCTGACCTACCAATGCCATGACATGTCCATAACGCGATCCTGGTCCAGGACCCTGAACAACAACCCTGGATAAAGAGTATATTCTAAATCAAGCGCCAAATTAGGACAACAAATTTCAGACCAAACTAGCCACAACGAGCAGATTTTTATTCGAACCTATGCCATCGTGGCCGTTGTTGAGTGAGATCAAGAACATGAAGATCCTCAGCTGATAAACCAGCAGGACCAATTCCACCCTGTGCCACAGATATAATTTTGTACCAGGTTTATTGCTGGCCACAAATGATAACCTTGATTGCTAAACTAAGATCCACTGCAAGACAGAACAAGGTAAGTTTCTCCCCTACCTGAATAACTACCATAGTCCCAACAGCAGTAGCAACATGTGCAGCTCTTGGGCTAGGTGGTTCTCCATAAGGTATAAGCCTGTAGCATTATCTTATCATATTAACCGCACTTCACACTAAATAACACATTACCAAATCTTGTACATTTTTGTTACTGTTAAAGAAACAGGCAAAACGATATCAGAACTTATACTCACCTCGACCACTTATTCGAAAGTACATCATAACAATGAACATCAGCGGTTGCACCAGCTAACCCTGCATAGAAAAACATTACTCTAACCATCAAATACAGTAGAGAAACTCTAAAAACAAGGCCTGAAGCATATAATACACAGAGAAATCGTAATGTAACACCAACTACTGTTTCTACCAAACACAGGACAAGTTTAAAATCAATGAAGAGACAAAGCTTGGAGCATCGAATACACCAAGAATTGATTAGTTCTCAAATGACAAGAGTCAGGAAAAAAACGTACTAATGCCGGCACTTCCAGCTGAAGTAGGTGTTCCCGTTCCTCCTGAATTACCCTCAAGAGCCGTAGCACCACCAAACAAGATAAGTCTTGGCCCAATATAACAAGACGTCCCTTCTTCACCAACGGCAGGAACCGCCGTCAAAGTA
This sequence comes from Cardamine chenopodiifolia, assembly GCA_963922655.1. Lineage (NCBI taxonomy): Eukaryota > Viridiplantae > Streptophyta > Magnoliopsida > Brassicales > Brassicaceae > Cardamine > Cardamine chenopodiifolia. The sequence continues at coordinate 5,344,058 of OZ000486.1, read as the reverse complement.
TGTCCACATCTAGGTCCAGGCCCATCTTCTTTCTTCTCTATTATAGCATTCACAACCGAATACGTTGGCGCACATCTCGGACCAACCATCGGCGTTACCTGCTGCGGTTGTTGTTGCTGTGACGGAGGAGGAGGAGGAGTCAAAGGCGATGTAGATTCGGATTCGAATCCAGTTTCTTCCGGTGATTGCTCTGACGCTTCCTTCTCCATAGGTGATGTAGATTGATTATTCTGAGCCGCCGTTGTAGTAGGATCTTGATCATTCTCCGGTACCATAGAGGAATCCAAATCCATTTTTGAAAAAAACTAATTAAGAAAGATCCAAGGGCTAAAAATTCGCGCTCGTCATCTTCTTAATTAGCAATCAAAAGTTACAAAAAACTTAGCGATTAACTGAAACCCTAGCTTAGGTTTTCTCCGGTGAGATCCTCAAATCGGAGAGAATTTAAAATGAGTTAGTTGTTGTTCCCAGTTTTTTTTTTTAGGTTTTTTTTTTCGTTTTGTAAATTTAACTTCTGGAGAGGAATGAGGAGGAGAAAGAAAGGACAGAGAAGACGAAACTCAACACCGAGCAAACAACAAAACTTGCCATTTTCTCTTTTTCTCTATTTCAGATAATTAATTAATCACTTCAATTTAATCCTTTACTTACTTTAAAAACAAATTATTTAAGGAAACACAAACACTTCTATTTCGGTTGTTTCTTTTTTTTTGGTAATATGTCAGTTGTTTTTTTTTCCTATTTCAGTTGTTAAGTTTAACGAATTGAAAACCACATATTATCTTCTGCTAAGGAATTAGTTTCGTGTAATAATTCACATGTAACAAAAACAATTTACTCATGTTTAGCCAGCTTAACAACATTTTATCTGTGAATCTCTGAGTTTCAACATTGTTTTTTTTTTAACTTGAGGAATTTAATGTATTCCTCCCAAGTCCAAAGCTATTATGAAATAGAGGTGAAAATGCAAATATCAAAATTCCAAAAATCCTTGCATGTGCATTGATTGAATGCAAGAATGATGCCGAAGACGAAGTGGCAAAAATGTAGAGATTTAGGTATTTATAGCTTTCTTTGGTGAGCTATAAAACATTCAAGTCTTAAAACCGTAGGAAAAAAAGAACTAAATATTGAAATTTGGAGCTTAATCATCAAGTGAGGTAGTTTGACCTCCTACTTATGTGAGTGAGTGATCTATAATATGGGCATGTTCATGAAGATGGGAGTTGATGTTTGTTGAGTACAAAAAAATTGTTTATTCAGATGGTTTATACGAATAAAGTATCTGAATGAGTTTTAAAATTTAGGTAAAATTTTGAAAATTATTTGGATGAAGGTGATTCATCCAAAAATAACAAATGACAAATGCACCACTAACAAATTTTATTTTATTTGTTGGTTTAATTTGTTTTTTAAAAATTACATAAATATATAAAATAGAAAGATAATTTTTTGAAACATGTAAAATCATAAATAAAATTATATTTATTTTTTTGAACTAGATTAATAAATATTGAGATAATTATTTCATGAATATTGATATAACTATTTGTTAAACATGTAAAGTCATAATTAAAAGTACATTTATTTATTGAATTATTTTTATAAATATTGATATAATTATTTTTATACATATTGATATAATTATGTTAATAAATATTGATATAATTATTTTCATAAATATTGATATATTTTTCTTATAAACTTGATAAACGTATTAGATATTAGGTTTGTTGATCTTGTTTTTCCGCCAAAATTTTAATTTCACGGTTTTGGCAAAAAAATGTAATTTCGAGATTTTATGGTTTTATCTCAAAAATGTAATTCTCCGATTTTGCGTGTTTAGCGGAAAAAACTCGATTTCATAATTTTGGAAAAATGCAATTCCGAGTTTTTGTGGTTTTTGCTAGGAATGTCTTTTGTGTTTTATACTAAAATTGTGATTTTACAGTTTTGGTTGAAAAATCATTTTGCAATTTTTCGTCGAAATTACGATTTTCACGGGTTTTGCGGAACAACCCAGTTCTGAGATTTTATTGTTTTATCGCAAAAACGTAAGTATGTGATTTTGTATTTTTAGCGGAAATAACTCGATCCGATTTTGGAAAAAATGTAATTCCGAGATTTTGCGGTTTTGGGCGAAAATGCAATTTTGAGTTTTTTTGCTAAAATTGTGATTTTACAGTTTTTGCGGAAAAACATCATTTTGCGATTTTTCGTCGAAATTACGATTTCACAGATTTTACGGAAAACCCCAATTCTGAGATTTTATGGTTTATCACAAAAATGTAACTTCACGATTTTGTGTGTTTAGCGGAAAAAAAAAACTCGATTTCACGATTTTGGAAAAATGTAATTCCGAGATTTTTTTGTTTCAGCCGGAAACGCCATTTTACGTTTTTTTGCTAAAATTGCGATTTTACGGGGTTTTCGAAAAAACCTAATTCTGAGATTTTATAGTTTTATCGTAAAAACGTAATTTTGCGATTTTGTGTTTTTAGCGGAAAATCATCATTTCATGATTTTCCGCAAAAAAACTCGATTTCTTGATTTTGAAAAAATGTAATTCCGAAATTTTGCATTTTTGGTCGGAAACCCCATTTGTGCGAAAATTATGATTTTACCGTTTTGGCAAAAAAACGTCATTTTACAATTTTTTGTCGAAATTGCGATTTTACTGGTTTTGTGGAAAAACTCAATTCGGAGATTTTCTGGTTTTATCCCGAAAATATAATTTCGTGATTTTGCATTTTTAGTGGAAAAATTTATTTCATGAATTTTTCTCAAAAGGTTCAATTCACAATTTTGGCAAAAAATCTAGTTCCATGATTAGAATCAATTATCAATTAGAATCAACTCATGCTCAAACATAAACTCGATTTCACAATTCCGTTTTAAGATAAACTTGTTGTATACCTTCTTGATATCAACGGATTTAATGGTACCATGCTATGAGACTGGGACCTGATATTTCTTTCCCGTACGCTCATTGACGATCATCAAGTTTCCTTTAAGCGATCCATGAGATGTAGCACTCGTGTGAGCCGATGTGCACCATGGCTCGATCGTCGGCAACACCTGTTCTAGTCCGATGGGATCAGACACCGCCAAGTGTGCAGAGAGAACGGCCAATCGAGCTTTCACTCTCTCCGAAATATCCATATTCACCTTAAAGAAAGGAAGCAAAGACGCAACAATCTATGTAAAGTTACAATTTTTATTTCCTGAAATTCGTAATTTGTAGTAACTGAGTTTTATCTTCTGCGGGTTAGAGTATTTTAAAATGGAACCGGGTTATCCGAACATCAACGATGATAAGATGATTCAACTTGGATCAACGGATAGCATTCTTCTTAAATTCTAAAATGCAAAGTCCAAAGAGGCTAGTACAAAAATGCAATTCCGTGATTATACATTTTTTTGTGGAAAAACATCATTTTATAATTTTTCGTAAAAAAAACTTAATTTACGATTATTCCGCTTTTGAATATATTATGTGATTTTTTTATTCTAAATATTGTTTTTAAGAATATAATTAAAATTCAAATATGATAAGATTAAATTATGGATATTTTAGTCATTTTCTTGTTAAAAGTTTATAGATAGATATGTAAATTTACAAAAACTAACGGAACAAACAAAAACTCATTTATATGGATTATACAAATGAACAATCTAAAATAGAAACAAATAACATTCAAATAAATGATGTAATTGAAATATTTGAAAAATAGAAACAAATAACATTCAAATAAATTATGTAATTGAAATATTTGAATTGATGATTTGGATGAAAATGATAGATAAACAAATTAACGGGCCTATGTCAAAGGTGATTATATTCAACTACAGAACTTTTCATCAATATATTGACCAGCCTCGTGCTGAAAATTTCTCCATATATTTCATATTTGCACAAACACAACATCTAAAACAACTATTAAAACTTTTTCCCAATTTTACATAAGAATAAATTCACCACTGTAACATATCTTCAAGCATTTGTTGATCAATGCATCAAGACCGTTCATTTTTTCTTATGTGGCTTCTTGTGCTGTTTATGTGACTCAACTTGTTTCTTCTTTGAAGAAACAAGCCCATTTGCAAAATCAAACGAGCTCAGATCATCTAGAACTTGATCAAGACCGAGACCAACTTCAGGAGCTTCTTCTCGTGTTTCGGCCGTCTCGTTTTCATCATCTCGGGCCATCTCTGGAGGCATTGAAAAATGTGGAAGCTTACCATCAATGAAATCTTTCAGAATCTGCCTAGCTGCTCTTGTCTCATCAGGTAATCCACTAGCGGCAACGTAGCCACGAGAGAGGCAGTAAGTTCTTAGAAGCTCTGAAGCAAGAGGTGGGCGGGACTGAGGCTCATAGGTTTTGGGTTTAGGTAAAGAGATGTTGTATACATCTTCAATGGCTTGCCGAGGAACACGTTCAGAAACAACTTTAACAGCTTCACGGTGCTCGGTCATCCGGTCTATTGGAAGTACTCCACAAGCAATCATTTCATATCTTGAGCTTGAGAATGAAGGGAAGACTAAACCAGGGCAATCACATAGCATTAGCTCCTCAGAGATTATTAATGTCTGGAAATGCTTTGTTTTACCTGGGGTAGATGTGACACCTGTTCGCTTCTGACCTACCAATGCGTTGATTGTCGAACTCTTTCCCACATTTGGGTACCCAACAAAACCAACCACAACTTGTTCGCGCTGTGATTCAGTAGAAGTTGTGGAAACTCCTCTAGACTCCCTCATTTTTACTATCTCTAAAGCCTCAAGTTTTAATCGAGCCAAAAGCTCATCCCTTCCATATACTTTAACAGCCGGGTCATCTGTCTTCTGAGAGGTATCAGGTGATTTCCACTGTTCTTTCAGGGCTTTACCTTCTAGTGTAGCTGTAGCAGCTTTGGCAGACCAGAAGACAAACAGAATATTGTTATGGGAAAAATATTCTGCCCACTTCTCCCTGCATTTACATTACGTACAACCCAACTGGTTAGCCAAAAACAAAAAGGTTGGATGCAAAGAAGCAAGGTACAAGTTTACCTGACATAAGAAGGTAAAAGATCGGCTTTGTTTACCAGAAGCATTGTCTTTTTATGCTCATCAATTTCTCGTGCATATGCCTGTGTCAAAACAAATCTTCACGTAAATATTTGATACATATCAGGAAAATTCTACTAAGAGAAAGATGCAAGTTTGCAGAGATACCGTTACCTCAAGATCAGGGCAACGGTAAAAGAGAGGATCTCTAGCATCAACAACCATAACAATCTGAAAGAGAAGTCAAAACACCCAATGATATTTTGCAATTAACTTAACCCATGCAAAATGAGATCTACGGGAAAAGATATCCTGGACAAAATGACATACCAAATCACTTCGTTCAAGCACTCGCCAAAGCTGTCTCCAGATGTCAAGGTTCTTCTCGAATGGAGTCAACACTAACTTTTCATTTTCCTCGAGACTGAGTGAATACAGCAGAACAGGTAGACATGCATAAGTACATAGCAGTAAGTACCAAGGAAAATTGCACATAACAAAATCAAACCATACATCTAAATAGCAACAAAATAATAACTTGAGTGAGTTAAACCCTTCATCAAGATGTGCAAATGGATACTTTTCTATCAGCAAAAGTGGTCAAAACGAAACGTACTTAACTGTTTTGGTACCCTATCCTCTACTCTGTCCAGCATTTCTTTGAAACAAAAAAATATCTTGAACACAAAAAGAACTTACAAATGCTCTGCCAAAGTACTCAAGCTTTATCAAGAGATAATTAAGATAAAAAAATCAACTCGTAACCTCAGAGCTAATTGTATCAAACTAACAAACAATAGAGAATAAAGCAAATAAAGTGATATAAGTACTAACCAAAAGCTTTCATTTTTGGCAACATTTGGCAAGTACTGGAATAACCATAGTCGCTAGCTTATGAGTTATGAGCATGATTCAAGTATGAATTATCCTCAACTTTTTTTCCATTTAACTGTTCATCTTTTTTATAAAAAAACATTGTACTACTAAACCATAAAGAAAATGATCAGACATAGTAGAAGCAGAAAAATGTTTAAACGCTTGCCTGTAAGCAATCCCTAATTCTAGAATTCTACTATCAGCAACAATTCTTCTATTCACAGGTTTATATATATATATATATATATATATATATATATATATATATTGTTCATCGTCAACACTAGGAAGAAAACTGAAGTAAAAGAGAACCAACCTCGCAAGTTTCCGGCGCCAACTGAGAAAAGCTTGTTTTTCATTAGCATCAAGTTGTTCCACATTCATTTTAGGTGTCCAATGAGGTCTGAATAGTAAATGACAAGGAATATTAAGAACAAGAGCCTTTATACAACTCCTGAACAAACTAAAGAACCATGAACAAAAAATTCACATACCTTCGAGGCACTTGAAGGCTACTAGCATGTAAAGCCTCTTCTCTCTTCCGTTGCTCTTTCCATTCTTTACTTGTTATACCACTTGAGCTCGAACCTGTGTCACTGTTTACAGACAAAATTACAAACGAAGAAGCTTAACACATTAGAGAACAGATTATGATCATAAACACCAGCGAATCTCGATATACAAAAACAATAATCACTGATCTAGATGATCCATAACAAGAACTCAAAGGCGTATAAACAAACTTCATTCAAAGAATTAATCAATTTTTACCAAATAATCTAAGAAAACACAGAATTCTTCAGATTAAGAGCATAAACACAAGCCAATCTCGAAGAACACAAACAATAATCACTGAAATAGATCATCAATAAACAGAACTCAAAGGCGTATACACAAGCATCATTGAAGAATTGATCAATTTTGCGTGAATCGAGAAACTCACAGATTGATTGGTACAGGTGTTGCGGAATCGTGATGAATCGCGAAAAGCCGTTCAGCTTCCTCGGCTTGCTCGATGATAGCATCGATATCGCTGACCTCCGTCACAGATTCTAAAACCTTTTTGTTTTGGTTTTTGTAGTTTTTGCCTTTTTCCTTGGTTTCTTGGATCATATGGTTATGGTGCTTCACTAAAGCTCGACCTAGAGATGTCTTCTCGTTCTTACCCATTTTCTTCTCGGCTGAGACCTCTGTGAGACCTTTAATTTTCCGTAATTCAGATTCAGATGGGAATCGGAGATATTGTGAGAAGATTGAGAACAAGAGATATTTCAGGGCGGTGGTTGAATTCAAAAACTCAGAAAATGTGATGTGTTTTCAAAAAGGGGCTCCGTGTGAAGCAACGCGAAGCCGCCGTTGGGAGAAAAAATAATTAAGAGTTTAGGTCTTCGTTGGGAAACTAGTAGTAGTACAATAAACATTATAAAATAAAGAGATTAGTGTCTTCATTAAATTGTTAAAATGTTTATATGTGTAATCTACTATATACTATTTGATTATTATTGAAAGAGATGAAAACTAGTATCATTGAATTTTATGGTTTTTATGGAAAGTTATGAAAGACAATTTTTTCGTGGTATTATTTGAGAGATCCAAGATATTGTGCGTTATATTATGGATAACTCTCAGCTAAGGATAAAACATTCATTTATTTATCTTTTATCCAACAATTTAACGCTTTTAACGAATAGATTAAATCCTAAATTAGATATTAAATGATCAATTTAGTTTAAGCAATGAGAACAACAATGATTTATATAATAAGACAAATTTCTATTTATGTCTAATTCAATGATTCATGAATTCCTTTGAAAATCCTAAACCTAACTAGAGGATTACTCAGTCATAGATGCAGATAAACAACCAAAGTATGAAGAAGTACTCATAATAATAAAATAAAAATAACAAAAAAGTATCGAAATTTGTTTGAGAATAAGGTCTAAATAAAGCAAAAGAATAAAAAGTGATCAATATAATAAAAAGTGGTGCTTAAACAATGGCATAAAAACTATTATGTATATGCTAAAACACGTATAGGTCGAAGTTCTAATCAAAATAGGAAAATTTGTAAGATTTTCTTTTTTCTCGGACATGTCGGTCTAGGTCGGATCGATCGATCCAAGGGTGGATCGATCGATCCCAGGGTGGATCGCTCGATCTACAATCTCACGGTTTTTTTCTACGAGTGATTCATCTGCTCGCTAGACTGCACTGTCTTCAAGAACAACATAACTTTCGATCGCACCATTGGATCGACTTTAAACTACTTTCAAATGAAAGCTAACTCAACATTATAGTTTTTGTTAGCTCAATCCATCATTGGTATGTTCTTTAACGAATGACAAACTTCATATGTCTATGCATAGGTCTGCGTTTCATATGTTGGATCGATCGATCCAAGGGTAGATCGATCGATCTGACTTGTAACAATCGATCTGGTTCATCTGGTCGATCCAAAACTTCATGACAAAGTCTTCATATGATGGATCGATCGATCTGAGGTCTAAAATTACCTACTTCTTACTCTTTTGCTCCAAATCTTGCTCATATGCATTAGACTTCTCCCAAACGTATTTAAACCTAAAAATACTTTTAAAACACCTAAAAGACTCTAAAAATCATAGTTAGAATGCATCAAATATGTAATATATCAATTCTCCATACTTGAATCCTTGCTAGTCATCAAGCAAGAACAAACAAATAAAAACAAGTTCAGAAAAAAGGTTTGAAAAACATGAACTTACACATTCCTTTAGATTTCACCGCGTTGAACTTTCAATCATTGAGAACTTAAAACTTGTCAAAGAACCATTTAGTACTACATGTACTTTACCATAAGCATAGCAAACATTATCGTATTCTAGCCCCCGAAATCCTAACGGATCTCCAAAATCTCCATTGTCGAGCCTCTTACATTCATTGATTTTTTTTTGTAAAGTGCAGTCTCAGAAAGGGGTTATCAATCGCAACATAGGCTTGTAATAGAAGGCTAGTTTGATGATGGCTGAAGTGGTTAGGCTCTGCTGATGAAGATGGATGCAAATCATTTTGCAAAATCACAGTGAAACGAAAAGTAAATGTTGTTACACAACCTCTCGAACTTTGGAATCTCTGTAAATCTCTGTGAATGTCCTAACTTTAGTTGAGTTGGTGCCTAAGATACATATTAGACTATAAAGACTTTTAATCTGGTTCCTTCTTTGTCTTCTAGGTTGTTTTATTTTTTATTTTTTCTATTTTATTTTTAGAAGAAGGGGAAGTTGAAACCGGTTCTAGTCATACATTTTTCTGCATCCAAAGAAAACTCAAACACGTATTATCTAAGTAAAAGAGAGCATTAAACTTAATAGAGATCTTCAGAACAGAATGATGTGAGGGTCCGCATACTCCGTAGTTTTTACACATGATTGCACTTGATGAGGATTTTACAGAAGGCATGTAGTTTGAAAGAAAAGATATAGTGAAGGTGTGGTACCAAGCTAAAGATGATCTTGGGCATTAGGAGTCCTGGAAAGAGTGGTAGAAAATGTGTAATTGAACTCCGAATGTAGAGATCATTGTGCGATATCAAGCCTATGAGTGAGAAATTAAATCAAGTTAAAGATTATATAAGATAAAGACAACGTTAGATAATTCAGATTTCCAAAAGATAGGAAAGTGCAGGTAAGTTGATCAATTGATGGTGTTTCCAATCTTCATATTTTAAGAATAATCACTGTTAGAAGTGTGTTAGAAATTTAGTCAACACCAGATAAAATCCAAGAACAACATAAAATTCCCAAAGTTTTTGACTTAATAAAAACGACTAAAGACTTAAAAAAAAACGACATTAGTCCCAGCAAGTATCTTATCCAAGACTTACTTCACACCGTCCGATGTGAAAATAGATCTTAAGAAGGATTTGACAAAACACAAAAATAAACAAATGAAATAGCCAAAAGAAACCAAAAAGAATCGAAGAATGACTTACCAGGGCATGTATCTATCGATCCCAAAGTGGATCGATCGATCTAATTTTCGACACCTACTCTGTTTTTTTTAAGATTACTGAAATCAAAACCCAAAGTTAGAAAATAAAAGAAAACGAAAGTATGTACACTCACTAGTAAGTTGCCTCCCACCAAATGCTTGTTTAATGTCATTAGCTTAACTGCAGTTACGCTTAAGCGTGATGAGAATCCTCGGGATGATCAGGGTGTGGTGGAGATGGGTTGAGACATGATCAGCTTGTTTTCTTATCATGTATATTCAGCTTCAGAACCTTACTCAGCATGTCGCCTACAACTACGTGGCCTTTTTTCTTAAGCTCTGGAGTGATAATTGCCTTGACTTTAGAGAAAAGCTTTGATATACTTTTGCACTTCAGCTTATACTCAATGGTATCACCAACACATCTCTGCAATGTCAAAGTTATATGAGAACTTATCTGCAATCTCTCGGTCTTTGACTTGTCTCTCTTATCGACCTTTTTCGGCTTTTTTTCATAAGAATAAGTATCTCCATCCAGGACTTCATTAACTTCAATTATATTGTCAGGTGTTGCGGTTGACATAACTTTCAGCTTCTTCTCCTTAATGGCAACATAAGAGCCATATTGGTTGCCATCACTTTCCGAGATTGCATCATAGAAGACATTTTTGTCGATGTTTGAGAGACATACACTCTTATTAGGTAAATCCATAACTGCACCTAGCAAGGAAATGTCTTCCAAAAATCAAGGGAATATATGAATTCTTGCACATCTCAAGCAATTTCCAATCCATACATAAAGATCTTCAATGCATCCTTGCGAAGTTGTTATTGAAGCATCCACAAACCGGATGGACATCTGAGAGGGTTGTATAGTATCAATCCCCAAATTCTCTGCAAGTTCTGCTGACATGAGGTTCACAGTAGATCCAAAATCACATAGAGAGTCTGACCCCTTCCATGAACTCGCAGAGTATTTGGGGATTGATACTATATAGCCCTCTCAGATGTCCATCAGGTTGCGGATTCTTTAATAACAACTTCGCAAGGATGCATTGAAGATCTTTAAGTACATATTAGAAATTGCTTGATGCCAATTGATTTTCAGGTTGGTTGAGATAAGCAAGAATTCATATATTCCCTTGATTCTTGGAAGATCTTTCTTTGCTACAGCAGGTGCAGGTGTGGATTTACCTAATAAGAGGGTATGCACATAGAGAGTCCGACCACTTCCATTTCAACTTACCATTTTTTTCGCTCGCGGTTGATTTTTGGCCACTTCCATGAACTTGCATATATCTCGTGCATACTCGTTGTTCAATAAATTCGAATCCGGATCCATCATTTCTTCGTCCATCCATGATCAAAAATATCTAGAAGAAGACATCTTTGTTTCATTTTTTTGTTTTAGTAATATATTGTGTTGTGATTGTATGGAAGAGTGTGGAAACATATTTATAAGATTGATGCCTTCGGAAAATCCGTCAGTATTTTTCAAAAATAAACTGCTATAACAACAGCAATATTAATGTTCATATTTTCTGACGGTTACTCGCAAATACGTCGGAAATCATTCAGATTACCTTCGACTCACCGTCAAATATAACCAACAGATTCATATTCTGTCAGAAATTCTATCGATTTTACGATAACTTTATTGTAGTGGCATTAAAATATAGCCAATAAATTAAAATCATTAAAAATATATCATAATATAGAAACTATTAATCATTACTAATCAAATTATATTTTAAATTTAAATCATTGCAAAAAAATTTATATAAAATATTTCAATAACTATCATCAGTCGTATACTCGTATAGAATATAACAAACCCCACGCGTAGCAATTTTCTTTCCCCTTTCAGTAGATAACTCTAGCAAATCTGATCTCATGTTTGAAGCATACTGTTCATCAAAATGAATGATATTCGCCGAATCAACTTACAAGAAGAATATAATAATAGCTATAAATGTCAAAACTGTTAGGCATCTGATTCTAAATTACCAGATGCTATTCTTGAAAGTGTTTGCTCAATAACAGTGACTAACTCAGGGTGAGTGCTACGCAGATGATATATTTGCAATAACGAGGCCAAACCAGATGATTCACAAACTGTTCCAGAGCTTTGCTTCAAATCAAAAACATTTGCAAGAATCAAGAAAGAAAGAAAATGAAATGACAATGAGTGGATTAGTTCATATCCTTTAGTTATATGTTATTTAGGATCTATGTCCAACTTCTGAATATGGGCCAATAAATTCATTGTCAATTGATAATAGATCTCTCCATTAAAAACCCAAAAGAATCCATACTTTTGATGAAATCATACTTTTGAATCTGCAGGTTTAGGCAGAGAATTCAAGACTAGACGCAGGGCCATCCCACGTGTGATGGGCCTTATAATCTGGTGCTTGATAATAGAACCTGGAATTTGTAAATTCACCGGAGATTCAAGAAAATGTAAGGACAACAATACAAATTTGAAGAGGAGATGCTCAAACAACATGTCAGTAGTAGTTTCCAAAGATTCCTCTTACTAATACTAACTGAAATCAAAGAATTAGTATATCGGTTCCACCCAAAATGAGAATGGACTAAGGTTATGAATTTATAATTTATAATATGATGATTGAGTCGATTCCATGATTCCAGTAAATCCTTCGTAAACACCATCATCTTGAATGTCAAACTTGCTAAGAGATTGCCGCAGTTATAGTACGTTAATCTATGTTATATACGCGGAAATGAAATGTGAGAAATGTAAAAACAAAATTTTCAAAAATTAGGAAACGTACGTATTGGAAAGGTGAATTTATATTTTATATATAGTTAAAGATAAATAGTGAAACACAACTATATTTTAAAATTTAAAATAACACAAATTTAAAATTTTAGTAGTTTAAATAGTTTAATTAAATATAAAAAATCATAACCATCAATAACCATCAAAATCAAAGAACATGATCTCATATTTCTAAATTATTTATTTATTAAGTTTTTAAGAAATAAGAAATAAGTCAAGTAGGACTGAGGCGGATATGGAGACAAAAAATAAAAACTTAAAAATTTATGAATAAATATATAAGAAAATATACCCATAAATTTAAATATAAAAAGAAATCACACATAAGTCTTGAAAAATACACATTAGTTTAAAATACTAATTAAGTTAGTTGAATAGAAACACAATTGTTTTTAGTAACTAAATGAGATCATTTAAACCCTAATTTACTTAGTCACCTTAAATGGTTTTTCCTTTTTATTATTTTTTGTTTAATTGAAAAGTTTCCATATAAATAAGTCAAACTACCTGTTTTAATAGGAGACACCTAATTTAAAATGAAAAAGTTTCGTAAACGTCCCCACCATACATATCATGCCGTCCTCATCAAACTTTGTCGTACTCACACTTTTTGAAACGTGTCCTGTCCCCAAACAAAAACGGGGACGTGAGATAGCAGTGAATTGGTGTCTCCCTGCTTCGGAAGATTCTTAAACGTTTTCAAAACAGGAAAATAACCTCGGACATAGTTCCATGCGAACGTTAATAAATGTCGTAGACATAATAATATAAACACTTAAATGATATCATGGTAGCCCGCAACTCACCTATGAGGATGGAGGCTGTTTTCATATGTCTCTCTGAATAATTAGGGAAAAACCTATATTCCTCGAAAAAAACAACCCTATGAGTTTCTTTATGCATTAGGAGCCTCGCAAACATGGAGAGACAATTTAAAATTTTCAATTTGACATTATCAAACCTTTGAACCAAAGAGTCCTTGTATCGAGAAAACATTTCAACCATTGCATCAACAGTCAACTGACCAGAAAACATATGATGGAAGTAAGCATTTGCTACTGCCTCAACATCATCTCCTCAACTTCTATGTATTCTTCTATTTCTATTGTTCATGGCTCTCTCTCTTAGGTTTTTTTTTTGTCTCTGTTTAGTTTTTCTTTTATAAAACCTTCGCCGACCTATAACACATCCTAAATAGGCTAGGGTTTCTTCAAGCCCAATGTTTGTTACTTGTAAAAAATAAACAAGTCATATGGTGGCCCAGATGTCTCCTTGACGGAAGCCCATATCTATTGAGTTGTGGAGACAAATCTTTGAGTGGTCACTTGTCTTATTATATAAAACTTAAAAAAAATTATGAATACTCGACATATATCAAAACTATAATTAACGGAACTGTGATATTTGTCAGTTAATCAATTAGAAGTCGATAAGTGTTAAGAGAATAAGTTATTTTCATAACCAAACTAAAAAAACATGTTTAGATATACTATTTTATATGTATATTTTTTCTTTAATCAAGAAGGAAATTTAACCCAAATAAAAAGTATATATTTAAATAGTCTAATTTATGTATGTCAACTGGTTAATTAAATTTTGACATGTGTTAGAATTATTGATTTATTTAGCATGGATATTAACTAATAAATAATGGTAAACATGAATTTGCTAAATTGACAGTTTTTTAACACAATTGGATAAATATATAGTTTACTATTTATAATTGGCTAATTGGACAGTTTTTACTGTTATACTTAGTTCATAAATTCTGGAAATTATGCTAAAATATTTTTTAATGTTCTTTTTTTTTATTAATTTTTTTTGCCTTTTAAATTGTTAATTTGTTTATTTGCAAGAGATAAATCTTAAAATATTTTTCCATTTTAGAAAATCCAAAATTTTAAAATTTACAAAGGAAAAACGATTTTGTATTATTTTTAATGCAAATATATATTTTGGGAATTCATATATATCAAATATTTCCAAAAAATAAAACTTATGAAATTACCCTTTATGTTCTTTTTGGTGATAACTTGTAATCGACTAAATCAACTTTCATTCTAAGATCTCCGAAAAACTAATTTTTCTTGTGAAACAAACTGACTTATCAAATTATGTTGTAAGATAGGCGAACACAAAAGTTATAAATGAATGATCAATTGGTGAACTCAATCAAATCGATATAAAAATATCTTACTAAAAGTATTTTACCCCTATACTTAACATACTATTTCCCTAATCTTTTCTCTACTTTTGGCAATTTCACCGAGTGTTCTTTTAATCATTTATAGTTTTTCATCGTCTTGAATCAACGAAACAGAGTTACATTTAAAACGAACAGAAAACCAAAAATAAAATATAAAGATGCTATGTTCTTCTATTCACATACCAACACGAACAATTGAAGTTACATAAAAATTGAATAAAAATAATTACTATTATTCTCTCAAAACAACCCAAAAAGACTCATAAAGAATTTTTCATAGGCTTCCTGATGACGTGTCCCTCTGTGAAGGGCTTCTCCAAAAGCCAGCCCCGTAGAAACGTTCCAACATTTCATTATCAAGCGTAACGACGTCGTTTATGTCACCACTCGCTTGAGTTTCCTCAAAAACAATCTCAGCCGTTGGATCTTCCTCATTCAATCTAGCGCGTACGGTACTTTGACTTCCTTCCGCCGCCGCTGACGCTAACAAACCATGTCGTTTCCTTATAAAACGTCGCCGTTTGCTTCGTCTCCAAGCTTTCTTACAAACCGCCGCCGGAACTTTATACACAGCCAAAACCACCAGATTCACCACCGCACATGGACAACAACACCACACCGCCACACACTCCGCCGCCGCTCCTCCCGCCACCTCTCCCACCTTTCTCCTCTCCGCGTATCTATTCATCGTCGTCGTCGTCGTCGGTGGAGAGTTTCTCATCGTTGATTCTTCTGACGAAGCTAACAACGGCGATTTCAGTATCACGTGACGTGTCATAACACAGATGAAGAATCACGTGACGAGTCTGGGATCTTCAGATAAACGAAATAACCTTCTCAGAGAAATTTAATTTCTCCGAGAAAATAGAATCTAGTGGAAATTGACCTATCATTAATGGTTAGGTCATTCATCCCCAGGAAGAAGAAGAAGAAGATGAAAAAAATATGATTGATGAGAACTAGAAATAGGTAGAAGAGTACAAAAAAATAGCTGTGTAAATTTTCTCGGATTGGTTGTAAATTTTGCCCGAGAAAGTGAGAGAAAAATAAATTCGAAACGTCTGGTTACAGAGAATAATAACTGAATTAGTGATAAAAATGGAAGTTTTGGAAAAACCAAGAAGATGGGAGAGGATATAACTAAAGATTTTGTTATTTTTTTCCCTAAATTTAACAAATAATAATGAAATTTAAATGTTAATTTTAGTTTTTGGCTGCGATTTGAGAAAGAGATTTGTTTGGTTTGGTCCATACGTGACGTAACTGTTGGTTGGTACAAAGTCGTTTTTGGAGTTCTCTGCATTGTTGTGTTTGTTTTGTGTTCAAATTCAATAAGAACCACAAAATGCTTGCTTTAACAAAGCACCTGAACTTCTTCTTTCTCATCTTCTAGCTGTTTTTGATCAATTTGGGTGGAACTGCCAGCTGGATGTTAATTTAAATTGAAAATTAAATGGATAAATATAAACAGGGGTTGAAAAGATTAACAATGCAAACGGTATTTTTTTGATATATTAGTTTTGGTTCGAATAGATTTTATGTGCACCACATGTAACGTATTTGTGTATTATCAAAAAAATATATAACGTATTTGTGTGAGGACCAGGTTTTTTTTTCTTAGGGTTTTCTGCAGAAAAAACCCCCTCTAAATCGCCATTTTGTAATTTTATTTTCCATTTCAAAAAAATGTATGTCAATTCTAAAAAGTCAAAAGTAACATACATATAATAATATATCAAATCTAACGCTTGGCAACGAGGAGTCCCGAATTTTTAAAATATAATGCATGTGATCATAAAAAAAAAAAACTTCGAAGATCCATATAAGAGTTATGAAATTTTTTTTGAAAGGAGTTATAGTTTGTGTTACTTTTGACTTTGCGGGATTAAGCTGCATTTTTTTAGGTGAAAGGTAAAATTGCAACATATAGCGGTTTGACGAGTCTTGTTACTCCAGTATTGAGTTTCGAAACGAGTCGATCATGGTCCAAAGTTCTGTATGATATTATTGGGTCGATAAGAACCCAAGACCTAAAATATTAGAACATATTTGAAAAGACTAAATTATCATTAACTTTTTAAAAATGGCTATAATTCCATAACACGCTGGAAAAATGCTAAAAACTAATGAAATTAAGAAAGTTGTCAAATTGACAAATTTTATACCTAAAAATAACATATTATAGGTCGATAATATATATAAAAATGTATGCTTATCTTATTCTAAATGATGCTATCGCACATTAATCATTTGATAATAGGTATAGATCATATCTATAATTTTAAATGATGACATTTGTCAAAGCACGGGGATTGATAAGAGTTTATATGAAAATCTAAAACAACTATTTATAGGATTATGAGATGCGGTTTAAAATCTATTTTTCCCTAATAATTTTTGAATAAAAAGTCAAAGAAATGTTCTTTTTGTTATAAGAATAACAGATTATAGGTCGACAATATATATAAAAATATATGCTCATCAGATTCTAAACGATGATTCCACACACCAAGGATTTGATCGTGGTATAAACCATATATAGAATTTTATCAAACGACGACAAATATTTAAAGCAAGGAGATCGATATGAGTTTATATGAAAATCTAAAAATACTATTTACAAGATTACAAGAGACGCTTTTAAAATCTAGGTTATTTTCCTCAGTAATTACTGAATAAGAAATAAAAGAAAGTTTATTTTTATTTAGCTAATATAAAATCAAAGCACATCTACCTATGGGTGAAATGGACAATTCAAATCCCTAAGAATATTTTTTTGACATAGAGAATTTCTTAATATCCCAAGGGATTTTTAAATATTATAGGTCCCAACAATATCTTTGTAACTCAAAAATTCACTTTGGAAGAGTGTAAACAAATAAACCACTTTGCAAATACTATAAACTATATTTGTACCCGCGCTACAGCGTAGGGACAATATTTATAAAAATTGATAAGATATTTGAATTTAAAAAGTAATCTGTTGTAAAATTTAAGTCATGTTAAAGATGTATTTTGTTGATTTTATATTCTTATGATTAAGAATGTTCATTCTGATTTTGGTTAAAGATCCATTTAACGTTCAAATTAATCTACATTATTTAGGTAAGACTCAAAATTTGATTACATAGTACTGTTTACGTAATATAGATTTTGTTTTCTGACCTGTGCTAGTTTAGAATTTGATGTTGTATTAATATTTTCTGTTGAAATAATTATATGTTTGAAAATTTAATTTATTTTAAAAGATACAATAATAGATTAAAATTATCCATTTAAATATTTAATGTTTTCAACATATGATAGTAAACATATATTTATATAAAAAATTTGGAGTTTTGGGATTTTCATGTTTTAGAAAATGAGTCCGTTAGCACCAAATTTTATTTCGTCAAAAAATCCAAAACCCAGAAAATCTGAATAGAACTAAACTAAAAAGATAAAATACCCCAAAAATTATAATGTTCACCTCTATTTTAAATATAAAAATTCAAATCGAAAGAAATCAAACTAATGAATTTAGGTACTTAAACTAGACAAACCCAACCAAATACCCAAAATTGACGTCTCCTATTTTGTTAAGTTATATTTTTGTTAATTTTGTTAGTATAGTAATTAAAAATTGAAAACTAATATTTGTCACTAAAATTAAGGTAAAGTATATATATATATATTATAAGTGTGTTAAGTTTGACATATATCCCAGCCTCTTGTTTCTTGCTTTTTCTTTCTTATTTTTTGTTAACTTCTATAAAATTTTGTATAGCTCCACCATGTACGAAAAAAACTAATTAGATTTTTTCTTTGATTGTTCATAAATATGTGTTTCTTAATTAATTTGTATATGTGTCTTCCACTTCGACAAAAAGGTGGGAGAAACAAAACTCAATTCACGTATACTTATGTTTTACATGTTTAAACTTTATTTTGTTTCAGTTTAACATTAAACAATTTGTTTTACTTTTCTGATTTGTTTTATCTTAAATTTCGTTTAGTATCCTTTCGAATAATTTATTATATTTTACATGTAAAATAATACACCAAAAGATAGTCTCTTTGATCTAAGAGTTTTATTTATGAAATTTTAATCATCGGTGGATTATCGGTTATTAGCGAAATTCATTTATAGAATGATAAATCTTTTAAACAAAAATTGGAGGAGATTTCTCACAAGAACTAGAAATTAAGAACTGTCTAAATCTTGAAGAGTTGGAAAAAATATGGAGATTTTTCTCCTCTGAACTAATATTATTTGGATATTTATTTGGATTTTTAGTTATATTATCTTTTTATTATTATTATAGTTGGTTTTTGTACTATTTTGTAATTATGCATTATATATACCACATATCTTCTACGTTAGTTTAAGTTAATTTTTAAATCCTATTTTAGTTATAATTATTTTTATTATAAACAGTAAGAAATAAAATTACTATAATTTTATAAATCATATTTCAAAAAAAAATAACAAAATTATTGTGATGATTATCCAAGTTGTAAAATTTAAAATGTGATGAATCCATGTGTTACTACAAATAAAATTTGTTATATATGTTACATAGCAATAAATTACAACAATTCAAAGTTGCAAACCTATATTGTAAATATACAACAAATTTACTGCATAAATTGTGTTGCATTAATACGAATTTAACAAGTAATTAATTTATTGTAATTTTGTGACGTATTCACGACAAACCCAAATTTGCAACGCTTAATTACCAATAATGTAAATATTGTTACAATTTTATCGCACTTTTATACTTACAACAATATAATGACATATTGCAAGAATTTTTCTCTATTGCAATACCATTATTTTTTTGTAGTGGATATTTACATATATTTCAAATTCTCTATTCCAAATTTTAGTTGATGTATGGAAGATAAGCAATTTTTTGTTGCTTACTAATTTTTCATCAGCCATTTGTCGATGATCTTCTTTTAAAGAGGACGTTGTTTATGTTCTCTAGTCTCCATAACCATTTTTCAAAGGCTCGTTCTCTCAATTTGTGACGCATCAGTTAAGTCTGATTGTTAATCCGAAAAAAAATTCCAAAAAAGTCAATGCATTAATGTTTTCTTTAACTTGGTCTTCATTACTACATGGAGTGGTGCAAATATATTTTATTTTGTTTTCCCAATGAAACATTAGTTAAAACCTTAAAATTAAGAGTATGTTTAGTGATATGGCTAGTATATCTAATGGTTTAGAAAAGTTTATTCTTAATGATTTTTTTTCCATTATACCATTTCAATAATTTAATGCTAACTTTTTAAATGTACTTCCATAATAATAGTATTAAGAATATATTTGTTTCTAAATTTTCTTGGCATGTGGATACAATCTAAAAACTAGAGTGTATATATATGGCTATCCATTCCGCTTAACAGGATTGGAAACAATATTAAGGACGAGGAACAACTAATTTTGATATTCAAAATATACTTAATAAAATATATGATGTAAAATTCAGGTAAAGAAAGGGAAAATGACTAAAAAAGTCTCCAACTTTTACAATGTCGCATAAAAATTCCTCAATTTCTAGGTGACCAAAACAAATATTGAATTTTAGGTTGACTTTAACACTAAACTTGAACAGTTAAGTGGACCTCAAATTTGAATTTAGAACATGATGGGGAAAAGGCGACCCCCTCATGCGGCCACGGCGATGTTCATTGATGATATACTTTGATATCACCCTCCAATGCATTATTAGTTAGAGTTTTTTTCCAGTCAGTGATCTAAGCAAATGCGGCATGCGTATCCTTCTCTAGCTTCACCATTTGTACAGCTTTAGAGATAGTCTGTTGATTCAAAATGTTCTCTTTCGCCGCCTGACACATCACAGAGATATAAAGTCAGCTTCGAAATTCTGTTTTACCATCGATCTGATTCTTCACTTTATCTTCTTCATCAAGAATTGCTTCTTTTGCTTCCTCCATCTTTTTCATTCTTCCTATTTTGGAACCACATCTTAATTTTTCAAAATTGCCGAATTCACAGGGTGAATAGATGACATAAATCATAAAGTGGTTTTCAAGTTAACCAAAATGAAATGAGCTGACGAATATGATGTCGAGAAGTTCTCAGTTCAAATCTGAATCATTCTTCTGCAATCGTGGGTTGAGATCTGGCTAATTGGGGTTGTCTTTCTCCATTTCGATTTTTGACAAAGATAACTCCTACTTTTTGTTGTTAGTTAACGTGCACCTGAATGTCTGTTAAAGTTGACTTTTAAGGCCTAATTTTGCACAGTCAACTTAAAGTTTAATATTTATTATGCTCACTTAAAGGTTTTTTATGCGAAACTGTAAAAGTTGAAGGTTTTTTGGTCATTTTCCCGGTAAAAAAATATATTATATAATTTTTGTATTCGGTTAAACGCTTCTACATAACAATCTAATATTGGTATCCAAACATTTGGATTCAGTTCTGGCATGTTTTCTTTCTTAGTATTCATGATTTAAAAGGTTTATGTCTCAATCTTGTTCATTCATGATGAGTTGGAGAAATAGTTTGATGACTAGATCGATTGAAAATGGGAACTTGTTGAATCCTTGATTAAATAAGATGAACACTTGCCTAATTGTGCTTCATATTGACGTGAATGTTTATGGAAAGTATCATGTTATAGATTGATCGAATTTGAACAAATTATAATAAATACCAAAACTTTGTTGAACTCATAACATTTTATAGAAAATTTAGAATTGCATGATTTTGGTGTTGTGCATAGATATTCAAATTTATCTTTCCAATGATATATAGAATGCACGATTTAGTTAAATATACAGAAAGGGATAGTGGTCGAAAGTTTGAGGCAGAATTGTATAGAGACTTATATATTAGGAAGAAGATGAACAGTAACAACCATGTGTCAATCTCTGATTTATTTGAAGTAACATATATTGTTTATGCAATAAATTAAGTTTTGTACGTCCAAATTTGAAAATTAAAATTCTCTTAGATTCATCTCAATGATGAGATTAAGAATCTGAAGTTAATTTGGTCAAATTGTGATTTTCAAAGTTATTTTAATATTTAATTAAAATAATTTTGTACAATTGAGCATGTTTTACTTGTTGATTCATGTTAGAAAATACGTTGATCTAGTGGAAGTTTTAATTTTCTTAGGAAATTTTGCTTGAAGCAAGTTAATATTTTGTGATTAAATTTTAATATGGGTGATGATTGGAAACATATAGAGTGTACTCTCAATCAAAAATTAGAAATCGATTTACTTTTTGATTAATTTATGTTTATCGTAAAATTATTTGTTGTATGTGAATAGTATGCAAACACCTTAATGTCTCTAAATGTCATTTTTTTGTAAGAACATCATTGTTGAGCTTAATGGAGGAGACAAATTGGACGGTGAAAATTATGATATTTGGTATAGTAAAGTTCAGTTTATCCTTGAGGAGCAAGATGTGAAAGAGACTATTTTCCATATCTCATGGAAGAGCCTGAGCAGGGTATCAAGATATCATGAGGCATATGTTGTCTGAAAAGGAAAAAATATCATCGCTCTCATCACGTTGCTGAGATGTATGCAAAGTGATCTCATGTGTGAGTTTAAAGAGTACAAAACTGCGAAAGGCATGTGGAGGCCTTGAAGGACAAGCTTCGTGCCACATCGACAACTAAACTTAGGAGACTTAATTAGAGGTTTAATGACTACAAAAGCACCCAATTCAATTGATGAGGTAGCATCTTAGAGTCATGTCAACCATTATCAGAAATCTCAAAAATGTTGGTTAGATTATATCTGATGAACAACAAATCCAAGTGGTTCTTCGCTTGTTACTTGAAAGTTGGGACCATATGAAGGTCCAGATGATGCACACCGATAATGTGAAAACATTTGATGTTATAGCACATCATCTTGAGTTAGAGAAAGAGCGCCTAGAGGCTGGTAAACCTTTAACGAGGCCACCTTTGCGAGTGCAATCTATGGCTTGAAGCACAAGAGAGGTAACAATGGAAACAAGGCTCGTTATCAAAATGATCTTAAAAAGAAAAACAAATATGCCATGTGTGGCAAGCGTGGGAGGGGGGGGGAAGAATGATAAGACCATAATAAAATGCTACAAATGTAGCTCATTGGGTCATTTTTCTCATGAATGCACATAGGCGAAGAAAGTATTATCCTTGAACTCTACATGCAAGTATGATTTTCTTTCTAGTTTTGTAATGCTTACCGAATCTCATCCTTTGTGGATTGTAGACTTAGGAGCAATATACCACGTAGCTAGAAATAAATAAAAAATTGTGGAATACTGGTAGATTTCTAAAGGTTCAAGATGGTTGTATGTGAGAAACAACTCCAAGGTTGATGTACTGGGTATCAGCACTTACCAGCTACATATGCGTGGTGGGAGGACCATTATCTTACATGATATCTTGTATGCTCCTAAAATCCGTCAGGGTCTTATATCTGTTTAAGCTTTACTAAAGTTAGGATTTGGTTTGAACTTCTGTGATATGTGTTTAAACATTATTCTAGGATCTGTGTTCGTTGGTTCTGGTTATGCTTGTGATGGTTTTATTGTACTTATTGTACTACAAACGTTGTTAGTAGTAATGTTGATTGTTTTTTTTCATACATTACAAGTTCACTAGTGTTGAGATGAATGTGTGGCATGTTAGACTTGGTCACATAGGTGTCAATCAAATGACTATATTGGCTAAAGAAGGCCTCCTAGGCTCTCTTTCCCGAGTTAATCTTGTCACATGTAAGCTATATTTAGCTGAAAAAGTAATAAGAAAACCATTTGGGAAAGCAACAAGGGTTGAATTTCCATTGCAGTTAATTCATTCAGATATTTATGGTCTGGTGAATGTGAGGGCGAGGCATGAAGCTTCATATTTAATCACTTCCATAATTGATTTTTACTCGAGGTATGTAATGCTGCAGTAGAAGAAGGACTAGATTCTATGAAGGTAAACCATGTATTGGACTTGGTTGATCTTTCGCCTAAACATTGAGCGATCGGTAACAAATGGATTTTCAAGATCAAAAGAAAGGCGAATAGATCCATAGATAGTTATAAAGCCCGCTTAGTAGTGAAAAGATATATTCAACAAGAGGGTATATATTATGAGGAAACTTTTTCACATATGGTGAGGTTTACTTCAATTCGCCTTATCCTAGCCATAGTTGTCGGACTAGATTTAGAATAATATCAGATGGACATTATGACTACATTTCTTAACAGAGAACTAGAAGAAGAAATTTACATGGAACAACATATTGGTTCTGATGATAGATAATGGTACTTTCATTTTCATCGACCAATAACATCTTATGAGTTTACGATGATTAGTGAAGACCATTGTGACTAGAAAATCCTTTGTAATTCTATCTCTATATGTTGACTACATTTTGTTGGCTGGAAATGATTTGGAGTTTCTCACAACTATTAAGGAATGATTATCATCTCATTTTGAGATAAAGGATATGAGAGAAGCTGATTATATACTTGGTGTAAAGATACATAGAGACCGTTCAAAGAAATTATTAGCTCTTTCACAAGAGTTGTACATTCATACGATCCTTGAAAGATTTAAGATATTTTATAGCAATCCCATTGAAA
This sequence comes from Cardamine chenopodiifolia, assembly GCA_963922655.1. Taxonomy (NCBI): domain Eukaryota; kingdom Viridiplantae; phylum Streptophyta; class Magnoliopsida; order Brassicales; family Brassicaceae; genus Cardamine; species Cardamine chenopodiifolia. Next base: position 5,319,551 of record OZ000486.1, on the reverse strand, counting down.
CTCCAATTGCAAAAGGTGAATGTCTAAACCTAAATGCGTGCCCTATGATCCCATATGAGAAAAGGGAGATTGAAAAAGTCTCATAGTCTAATGTTATAGGTAGTTTGATGTATGCTATGATTTGCACCCGGCTAGAAATTTTTTATGTTGTTGGCTTGGTAAGTCATTATTAGTCAAACCCCGAGAAAAAATTCTGGATGGCAGTAAAAAATATCCTCAGATACTTGAAGGGAACAATGAACTATTCTTTGTGTTATCAAGGAAGTGATTTGCGCTTAACAGGCTGGTGATTTGGATGAGCGTAAATCAACTTCACGATATGCTTTCTTGCTAAGTGATGGTTTTTGGAGTAGCAAGAATCAATCTTGTACAACTTTATCCACGATAGAGGCTGAGTTAATTGCATGTCCAACATTATTTTAACAGGTTATATGGCTGAGAAGGTTCTTAGAGAGCTTACAAGTCACACTCGAGGCTTTATGATCTGTGACTATTCATTGTAATAGCGAGACTAGTATTGCTTATGTGAAAGATCCCAAGTACCATGGAAGGACAAAACACATTGAAATATATAAAAAATTTATGAGAGACATTGTGGCAAAGAAGGAGGTGGTCCTTAATTACATATCTACGCATAGGATGGTGGCTGATCCATTTACTAAGCTCATCCCAAAGGATGTTCATCTTGCTCATGTTCGAACACTAGTTTTGCATAGAATTTAATGAATGTACTAAAAGAACTTAGCCACTCGAAACTGTTTTTGTATTTGATGTTTTCATATATCTAAGCATATTTAAGACATCGTGTACAATGATCAATTTTTTTTTTTTGCATACTCACACATAAAATGTTAAGAAGTGTTAGCAAGTAGGAGATTGGTTCACTCACATGAACAATCACCTCATATTTCTTTGTAAAAGGCTGAAATGATACATGATGACCATGGCGCTAGTGAGAGCTTGCCTTGCAAAGTTTGTTAATGTAGCCTTGATAAAAAGTCAAGATGAGATATACATATTGAGATATCGATCATGATTGACACAAAGTCATGAATACTTGGATGAGCTGAATAAGTACTTAATCATGCGCTAGATAGCGAGTTGATAGTAGCTTGATTCACATAGTGGTATTTGGATTATCTAATTGATATATACTCTTGAAGAAAGAGTTAACCATTATGACGTGTGAGTCATACCATATGTGCTATTATAAAAATATATGAAGTGAGTTATATTTTATTTGTAATCCAGATCCCTCACAATGTGAGTTCCTATACACCAAACTATTGTTTTAAAAGTTACCCACGAACCTTCGTCTATGTTTTTGAAGAGATGAGTTAATGTTTGCTACTTTAGTATGTTTTTCGATGGTGATGAAATAATTAGTCTAATGGGACATGCTATGAAAGCACTTAGTTTAGAACATATGAACATAAGAATGGAAGGGAAAACTATTTGTTTTTACATTGACAAATGTGTTTGCTGACCAGCCACTATATCATTCATTTGGAGTTTGAATATAGTGAACATATAATGTAAAATATCTAATATATGTTATATGGATAAGATATGTTGAGATTGTTGTAAAAGATAATTAAATTTGGGGAACAACGAGAAATGCTGAAATGCAAATGTTTTTCTTATGGTTGTAGCAATTATGTATCCCTAACATGTGCATAAATTAGCTCCCAAGTGCAGGTTTAGTCGTAGGATTGGAAAATTCATTTGTTAGATGATTTTTTTGTGTTTCTTTGAAAATGCACTTGCGTTTGTCTATAAAAAGAGAAAAATGCAAAGACACATAACAAATGAAACATAACTATTGATACAAAAGAGAGAATCAAGAACATATGTTTAGAGAGAGAGAAAAAACGTTTTAGAGTAAAAAATTTGAAGAATTAACCAGAAAGACATTTGAAAATGGCTAGTGACTGATTTCCATTTATAATTTTAACTCTGATCTTTGCCTCTAATTTCTAGTCAATTATGTGCCAAATTCATCGCTTAAACCTAAGTAAGATATGAATTCAGTTAAACGTTTATGCATAACACTCTAATAAATAATTATACGAGGCACATGTACAGGACCGACCCTGATGTGAAGGAGAGAGAGAGCACCTGCTTTAGGGGCAAGTAATATAGATGATTTAAGGGAAACATTTTTGTTATGTTGGTTGATTGGTGTAGTGGTGGCATCACATGAAATTTCGGGAACATGTGATGGATTGGAGGTTTCTCCATGTTCATTCTAATATTAAAGAAAGTCTCTCTCTTTTCTATTCCTTCACGTTTTAAATAATTTAATTTTTTTTTGAATAATAAAAATGAAATTATGCATTTAATTTGTTAAAAAAATTATATAAAAATTAGAAATAAGATATTTCATATTTAAGTAATTCTGTTTAAAATTGTATTAATTTTTTGCATTATATTTAACCTTGAAACCTTTATACACAAACAAACATATATATATTTTATGAACACATATACATTATCGTAATAGAAAATCATATTTTTATTTCTGTTTAGGTATCTAAATGTCCTACACACGTGAATGATAAAAAAGAGATGAATCTTGAAAAGTCGTTTGTTTTGCAAAAATATCGTCTGGCTTATTGCACTCTCTATTAACCTGTTTGAAAAGATAATTTTCAAACTTTCCTCATCAATGTCTAGCTTCCCTTAACCAACTGGAAACTCCAAAATTGAATTTTGTTCCACTGATCAACTCTATTACTTCCAAAACAGAATTTTGTGTATCCTTTACTCCAGTAACTTTGCATAGTTGTAATGAGGCTTGGAATTTGTATTCCAGAGCATTATTTGTAGTCCTCCACAATGTTTGTCTTCAACCTATGTAAACATCACGGAAAATTCCAACCCACTTTTGATGAGTATCCATATTGACAAAAGACCTATCAAAATTGCACTTGATCTATTATTCTTCAAGTTTAGTCCAACGTTGATATTCTCTTCTACATTTGAAGAATTCGACGACGTAGTTCACAACTCCGGAAGAAAACTCATTGAATCCAACTAATCTTTTTGCATCTTGTTTGGCTAGCTTTAGATAAAATGTCTTTCCCTTGAAATAGAAGAATATTTATAGTCTTCCACAATCTCCAAATGATCCACAAAGACAAATAATTTTTTAGGTGCGGTGTTCTTGCCAACGTATTGAAGACAAAAACTGCTCTAAACCGTCATGTATGCCACATGATTAGAGAGAATCGGATTTGGAATTCCTTACGTACTCCAAATTGCTCTTGCATATTCACAGTCGAAAACTATGTTTTGTAGTTTCTTCTTCTTTTTTTTTTCTTCAATTTGCTTTATTAACTAGCAACCACGTAATCGTTGTTTACAAACAAAGTTAAGAAACTTGGACAGGAATTAAAAAAATCCCATTGTTGAGATGAAGAAATACATATTATCTCTAAAAGATCAGCAAATATATTATGTGATCTTGGGTGATAGGTAAACACTATCCTATCAAACTTATTTTTCCATAACTCGATCTCCCGAAGATAATGTTGAAGTCGTATATTTGTCGAGTTACCATTCACCAGATGAACAAGATTATTATTATCTCCATCAAATTTGACTTTCCAAAATCCTAAACTCCATGCCGATTGTAATGCCCATATAAGTGTTGTAGCCTCTGCTTCTTCAATGATATGACGTCCTTGAAATTGTCCCATTCCACAACAAAGGAAAATACCATTACTGTTTCATATTATCCAGCCTAACCCAGAGAACTAATCCCCATAGTGATGAGAATCATCATAGTTGCATTTAACCGACCCTGGTAAAGGTTTCCTCCATGTTGAGGCGCCTAAACAAGGTACATTCCGTGATATGGAAATCTTTATGACCATTCTCATGATTATCTAACCATTATTTTGTATCATCGGCAGCTTTTCCCAAGGTATCCATGAACCCACATGCTCTTTGTTGAAAAACCAACTCATTTCTGCATTTCCAAAGCCTCCATAGTATCCAGAACAGACTTTTCTCTAAATTTGCATTTTTTTAATTTCTTAATAGGAATCATATTTTATCCTCAATTGGAACACTAGGATTGCACAAATTAGGATAAAATAATCCTGAACCACGCCAAACTGCCACCGCATGTATACATGAAAATAAAACATGGTCTGCAGTTTCTTTCCCAATGATGCACTGAAAACATTGCTCATTTGCATTAATATTTCAACGTCGTAAATTATCCTAGTTGTTATCGCCTTGGAAAGTACACTCCAAATAAAATGACATATTTTAGGAGCAATATCTAATCCACATATACCTTTAGCGATATCTGGATTTACTGCCAGTGGAGGTTGTGACATTCCATCGTCCATAGTGTTTGCCACTACAGACAAGTATCCAGATTTTACAGTGTACTTTCCATCTTTAGTATGGCTCCATAAAAGTGAATCCGGTACCGACTGGTTTAGTAGGAAATTATTCGATATTATATGATGATTCGATGGATCAATTATCTGGAGTAATTGATCCTCATCCCAATGTCTATTAGCCGTGTCAATAAGAACTTCAATCTTCATCTATAGGTCTATCATCGAACGTAATAGAGGATCCCTTGGTGGATTTGTTGGAAGGCAAGGTTCTGTATCAATATTAGTACTTTTCCCATTTTCAATAATAATCTATGTACCCTTCATAAGAAATTCCACTCCAAACCGTAACGAGTTCCATTCGTAAGAAGACTATGATCCTCTAGTCGCATATAACAAGGAACCATCTCAGAAATAACGTCCTTTTAAAATTCTAAAGACTAAACTATCCCGGCGCCTTAGTATTTTCATGTTTGATTCGCAAGTAACGCCTGATTGAACTGATAAAGATCTCTAAAACCTAAACCTCCCATTCTTTTAGAAGTTTTCATTTTATTCCACGAAACCTAGGATATTTTTCTATTCTCCATAGTACTCCCCCACAAAAATCTAGCAATCATCTTATTTATTTCTGAACATATATAGGAAGTTGAAAAACATTAATAGAATATACCGACATCGCGAAAGCAACTGCTTTGATAAAAGCTTATTTTCCTGCTATTGTAAGAAATCGAGATTGCCATCCATGGAGCTTATTTTTGACTTTATCCTTGATATATTGAAACATCTCTTTCTTCTTCCAACCAAATTGTTTAGGTAGTCCTAAATACTTCCCACCTCCACCAATTTTTGGTATCTTCAAGCATTGCATAATCCAAAGTCTGGAGTGTTGGTACACACTATTACCGAAAGTTATTGATGACTTCTCTAGATTAATACATTGGCCCGAAGTTTTCTTCATATGCATTATTTTTGAGAAAAATAATGAGTCGTCCTTGAATAAAAGATGTGATATTGTTGGGCCACCATTACTAATTTTTATACCATGTAGTCTCTTCTCTCGTTGAGCTAAAGTAATAAGGGAGCTAAGAACATCCGCACAAAGAATAAATAAGTAGGGAGATAAGAGATCTCCTTGACATAATCCTCTACTGGCATGGAAATTCCCGTAAGGACTCCCATTAATAAGAACAGAGAAAGATACCGTTTCTACACAACGCATAATCCATCTAATACACTTCCTATCAAACCTTTCTTTTCTAACACTCCTTCTAAGAAGTTCCACTCGACCCGATCATATGCTTTGCTGATATCCTTTTTAACAGCCATATACGAGTTTGAAATTATTTTTTGTACTCGTAAAGAATGTAAAACCTCATGCACAATGATCACATTATCAGTGATAAATCGGCCTGTAATAAAGGCCGCTTGATTCTCTGAAACCGTAAATGTCAACACCGTCTTCAATCTTTGAACCATAATTTTTGAAATAATTTTGTAGTTAACGTTGCAAAGCCCAATTGGTCAAAAATCTTTCATACTCTTAGGATCCTTGACTTTTGGAATTAAACACAGGTTTGTATGGTTTCATTCTTGAGGGAAAGCTCCAGTTTCAAAAAACTCTCGTACTTTAGAGATAATAGTCGGTCCAACAATATCCCAGTGTTGTTGAAAAAAAGAAGCATTGAGTCCATCCAGCCCCGACGCCCTTGTTGGTCTGATAGAAAGTATCTCTTCGCTAGATACCTTACGATTTAACTCACTATTCATCTCTCTGTTACCACCTTTTCTATACTATGTAGTACATCTATTAAATCTTGGTTATTTGTACTAGTAAAAAGTTCACTAAAAGACCAAGAAGCCTCATTCCGCTTGTGTACCATAAATATCTTCACCATTCGTTCCTTGGATCCTTGAAATATAATTTCGTGCTCGTCTATTCTTTGTAGAAGCATGGAAAAACTTTGTGTTAAAATCTCCTTCATTCAACCAGTTGTTCCTACTTTTGACCTTCCAATACTTTTTCTCTGCTCTATATGCTTGTAGTAATTCAAACCTCATTTCTTAAATCTGTTTTATAGTAGTCTTGCCATCTGTCTGTGCCTTATCGATGCCATGTGTTAACTCTTGAATTCTTCTTTCGAGTTAGTGTTGTTACACTTTCGCCACAAGGAAATCTCTCTTCGACAACTTTTAATTCGATCAAGAACACCACAATGCGAACCATTCATATTATCATTCCAGCCAAAGTTAACAACATTGGCGAACTCCATAATTTTTCCTAGTCTCGTATCATACTGAAACATCTTCATACCTTTCACCATTTTTTTTGAATCTTAATAATAGCCGGCCGATGATCAGACTCTATCGTCTCTAAGTGCTGAACTTGAGAAGCCGGAAATTGAGCTTTCCATTCCATGTTAACCATCGCTTGGTCTAACCAACATTCAATAAAATATGCTTTTTGTTTTCCAAGCCAAGTCATGTTGTTTCCGGTGTACGGAAGATTGTACTTGACAAGTACTTACCATATTCCGAAAATCAACTAAGCTCCAAGGTTCTCTCTATTTCCCTCCTTTCTTTTCACATGCACTCAACACTTCGTTAAAATCACCACACATCAACTATGGTCTTTTACGATTTAAAGCTATTCGCTAAAGTTTTTTCCATAAGATATGTCGTAATTTATGAATAGGATGACCATAAATGCACAAAAAATAATAATAAGCATCTTTATTGATAACTTTACAATCGACTAAACGATCACTTACATCATAAAAGGAAATAGAAACAAGTGCTTTCCAAAGCAAAACAAGACCACCACCAATGCCTAACAGCAAAACACACTTAACATTATCAAACCCTAACTCGGCTGCCACATTTGTAACCACATCATCCGATTTCTTCATCTCGATCAATAAGAGTAAGTCTGGGGAGTAAGTTCGCATTAATCCCTTTAGACGTTGAACTGTCAGGTTACCCCTTAACCCTCAGCAGTTCCAAAATGCTGTGTTCATCCCGACTCTGGTGGCTTATGGCCCACTGTACTTTCATTGATGTGTTGAGATGTCGTTTTCCCTCGACTTCCTTGTGTTCCCGAACTACTTTCCCCTTCTGACGGCTTAAAAAACCAGTTATGTACCTCCTTACACTCCGCTAGTCGGCGTCTCCTATTTATGAATCTCGCTCGGCAATCATCCATAGTGAAAGTAAGCCGCATATCAAAGCATGCCACATGATATAGATTATTCGTTGGCAGAGTTGTATCATCAGCTTTCCTCTTCTTTGAATGAGAATGAGTCGCATCGCCTTGTTCGTCACGTTTCTCTTAGTCTTCAAATGATTCAGGACCATAATTTGAAGGGTTAACATCATTGTTCTCTGAAGCCTGATCATCAGCATCGTCTTCATCATTGTTGTCTGGTTCTCCACCATCGACTTGCTGCTTAGACGGACACGGTGATATCGTGAGACATTAATCCGCATGATGAACAAAAACTTCTTAACTTTTCATATCAAAACTTCATCACAATACTCTCATCTTCAAACTCAAAGAGACACTCTAAAAACAGAGTGTCGATGTGCCACCAAAGTCGAACTCTTACACAATCCACCAATACCGCACCATCGCGGTGAAAATCAGTCCCCATATAATCACCCAAACGTCGTCCAATTGACGTGACCATTCACTGTGTAAGGAATTTGAGGGGAATTCCACGAACTTGAACCCAGAATGGAATCCGTTTGATCTCATCCTCTGTTTGTAGAGGTGTCCAACGGTGGAGAGTGATCATCCATTCGTTGAAAGACCACGGCCCCCGCCTCAGAACGGAGAACATCTCTTCTTCTGTCGGAAATAAAAACTGGATCTTCCGGTTAGCAACTATTCGTTCTGATACATCCTCACCAACCCCCCAAAGGCGAGGCAAAGCACCCAACATTGCTCTTAAATTTTGTTTACGAGGGTTAACCGGTGTGGCGATAAGATTGAATTGATTTGCTTGAACCGCCTCTTCATAAATATCGAAGGGGAGTTTGATCACTTCACTCTCAATCCCAAGAGAAATCTCTTGTAATTGTTTCCTCATCGAATCTGCCATGATCAAAAGGAAAAATGGGAAGTTTTCTTCACTCCGATCGACATATCTAGAGTGAAGTAGATCATCGACCTTAAATAGAGTTCGAAAAAGGACAGTTGCGTAACTGTTCCCGAAGAATCTGGTAACCGTCGATGAGAAAACCGTCGTTAGAAATGACACCTACCCACCTGAACACGGGAGACACCGCTTGAGGGCACATCACCATTGTAATCGCCCTTCTCTGTGTTTTTTTTAAACATTTTTAAATAAGTCAATGTGTAGTTTCTTCTTCTTTGCAACATCTTTGACATAAGGAATTATGACTGATGTGTCTAATCTTTAGAATCTCTCCCGTGACAAAAGTCACAAAAAAATAATTTCCAAAAAAGTGTGAGTTTTAAAGTGTTCTTTTTTTTCGCCAAAAGATAATATTATTAAAACAAATATCTTACAAACTGATACTACAAGCCTCAAAAACAGGGGATACATCAGCCCTAGTCGATGACATCAGCCCTAGTCCGGTGACATCAGCCCTAGTCCGGTGACAGGAGATAACCGTCGATTTCAAAACTGGTCTTCAAGTCTTCTTGTCCTCATTTGATAATAAAAAGATATGGGCAATTAAAACTTCATGATGGAGCCTTGATTGAGGCGAATTGAAACCGTTTAAAAGAGTTGGGGCCGGTTTTGTCCGGTACTGAGGAGACAAAAACTAACTATATCTCGATCAGATCTGGTTGAAATTTCTAGTGGAGAAGACTACCTTAAACACATCTTGTGAATGGCTGCAGATCGAACCGAAAAAGAGCCAAGGAAAGCGTCAACAAAGATAGGAGAAAAATCTGTTGAAGAACATAATCCAGCAAACACACCAAAATTCGATTATTAGCACCAATGAGAAGGCGACGGTAACTCCAGCACACACCGGAAACATAACCCCGAAAATTGGGACAGCCAAACAAAAACTTAATCGGATAAATTTCTCTTTTTCTGAAAACTCCATCTGAATATCTGTCATACATTGAGTTTAGAGTTTATATGCATTTTGCATAGAACCAGTAATTATTTTAAGACAGAAATAAGTGTGGTCAGATCGCAAAACTCTTTTCAAAATGCGTAACTCTATATATACGTTTTTTTTTTCTCTGTTAGACCAAAAAATAAAAATGTTACTTCCACCTTTTTAAAATATAAAATATTTTAAGGTTTTTCTTATTTCAAAATATAAAATATTTTCATATTTCCATATTTCTTAACTTTATTAAATCTTGTACAACCAGTCATATTTTACAGTATTTTTCATAATTAGTTTTTATAATTAACTGAATTATTTTTATTTTATATATTTAAATGATATTGTTATAATAAAAGTATTATCTAGAATATCTTTATATTTTGAAATGGTGGGAGTATTTGGCAATTGCCACTATCCTATTTCATTTCCAAGTTTTTGGGCTGATTTTTTTATTTATTTTCCCGGTCATTTCTTTTATACTTTGCCTCCATTTTTTTTTCCAACTTCGAGCTTTCTCCATTATCTTCTTTCTGTAAGTTTCTGTAGAGACTCATCTTCTTCTTCTTTCTTATTGTTAAACCTCTCCTCCGTCATCGTTTTCGCTTGGATCTACTCCACCAGTAATTGAAAAACCCTAGAATTCAACTTCTTATTCACTTCTTTCGCCTCTTCTCTGTCTTGCATAGCGAAATTAGGGTTTTGATACTCTTCGAGTTTAATCTATCCATTTTCTGCTTCGCTTGACCTAATAATCTTCGGGATTGGTGTTGATTTTGACAGGTGCGAGTAGCTTGTTGAGCTTTCGCTATGTATATCAAGCTGGTGCGATTTTTTCTTCCTCTAACTGTAATTGGAACTTCTCTTCATCTGGTAAATCTCTATATGAATTTTTCTTCTGTGGTTCAAATTAGGTTATAATCGAGGGATTTAAGAGCTACAAAGAACAAATTGCTACTGAGGATTTTAGCCACAAGGTTAACTGTGTTGGTAATGCCTCTCTTCGTGAGCCTCTTTGATTCCATTGTTCTTTGTAGTTTCTGGATCTGTGGTTCGTTGCAGCTCTTTTTGATTGGAGTCTAAACTTGATGAAACTGATGATCTCTTTGTTCTTGTTGATGAAACTTTTTGAATGTAGTTGGAGCAAATGGGTCTGGGAAAAGCAATTTCTTCCATGGTGAGATTGAGCCTTTTTGATCATCCTCTGATCTTTCTCCTTTATTCACAATTTTTCTTTCCAATTTTTTTTGATTCTAAGTGAATTCTTGGTTTTGGATGCAGCAATTCGTTTTGTATTGAGTGATCTCTTCCAAAATCTGCGGGGTGAAGATAGACATGCATTACTCCACGTATGTCATAAGTTTGTCGCAGACTTCAAAGTTACTTTGTTGCGTGCCTTTCATGTTATCCTGAATTTTCTTTTAACTCCGAGCCTGTTATTGGACAGGAAGGTGCTGGTCATCAAGTTGTGTCTGCGTTTGTGGAGATTGTGTTTGATAATCGTGACAACCGCATCCCCGTAATAATTCCATTGCTAAAACTTTTTTCTGTGTGAAAATTGTGATGGACTGGTTTCTTTTCTTTGATGTAATAGGTGTTCATGTTTGTTGTTGATGTTGAATCGTAGTATTGCCTTCTACTAATATCCCTGTCAGCTAGAAGCTGAAAAACTGTGTTACGAAGCTGGGAAATATTAGTGGACAGGTTGATATAGGTTAATTTCATGGCTTCATGTTAATCACATAAATTTTGAAGTCCCCTTTAGGACCTAACACCGTCATCAGTTTCTTGGCTATTTTTAGGGTGTGTTTTTATTAAGTCATAAGTATGTATATCTTAGCCGCACCTATGAAAATCTAGTAGTATCAGAACATACTTCGGCGCTATACAAATTAATATTAAAAGTTTAAGGCAGTTGGAATCCTTGTAACCCAGCATATCCTTTCTATTCCTGAATGCAAAGTAGTTTCACAAATGTTAATATTTCAGTTGTTCTCATGAACTGTGGCTTTCTCCACCAGGTTGATAAGGAAGAAATTCGCTTGCGTCGAACAATTAATCTGAAGAAGGATGAATATTACTTGGATGGGAAACACATTTCGTGCGTACTTTTTCCATAATTTGGTACACTCTTTTCCATTGCCTTATTTTGTGGATGGTTGACAAGTTGTTTAACAAAACTTGCAGAAAAAGTGAAGTTATGAATTTATTAGAAAGTGCTGGATTTTCTCGTTCCAATCCTTACTATGTTGTTCAACAAGGAAAGGTAAGCTCCTGTTAGAGAAAATACATTTGGATTAACCCTGTGCTAACATATTCTACATTTAAAACGCCTTTTTCTGTGTGGTACATTTGTAGATAGCCTCGTTGACACTGATGAAAGACACAGAACGGCTGGATCTGCTAAAAGAAATTGGTGGTACCCGTGTTTATGAGGAGAGGCGTCGTGAAAGTTTAAAAATTATGCAGGAAACAGGCAATTATCAATCTGCAGTAATAGTGGAACCTCTTTAATTTCAAGATGAATGCATGCATGACTACCTTAAACATCTAACACTGCCAAATGACTTCTATCCCAGGGAATAAACGGAAGCAGATCATCCAAGTTGTTCAATACTTAGATGAAAGACTAAGGGAATTGGACGAAGAGAAAGAAGAACTCAGGAAATATCAACAACTTGACAAGCAGAGAAAATCACTGGAATACACCATTTATGACAAAGAGCTTCATGATACTCGGGAGAAACTAGAACAGGTCAGCCAATATTATTAGGCATATGTTTTGAATGTTGTCTCTACTGTTTGTTCAGTGATTTTGATGTTGCTTATGTTTTAAATATTTTTGGTCTCTGTTGCTGGTGCAACTTAAATTTTAATGTTTTATTGGCCTCTGTTAGACTCTGTGCTTCTGCTCTTCTCTAAACAAATGTTATTTTATTATTTTACTGTTCAGTCAATCCTAAGCTTTACCTTATCTCCAATTGGGCATTTTATTCATGATTAAGGTAGAAGTTGCACGAACTAAGGCATCTGAAGAGTCTACAAAAATGTATGATAGAATTGAGAAGGCCCGTGATGACTCCAAGAGCTTAGATGAATCGCTGAAAGGACTGACAAAAGAGCTCCAGACATTATACAAGGAAAAAGAATCTGTTGAAGAACAACAAACTGAAGCTATTAAGAAGAAGACAAAGCTGGAGCTTGATGTGAAGGACTTTGAGGATCGTATTTCTGGAAATATCCAGTCTAAGGTACTACTAACTTGCTGGCGACTCATTTGGTCGCAAGCTGATACTCACTCAAATTTGTAGAGAAACTTTGATAAAGAAGTTTACATCAAGATGAATTTTAAAGTTGCATATCTGTAAATGAATGTCTATTTAATTTTATACATATATAGATAGTGTGCACTAATGGAGTACTATGGCTTGCAGAATGATGCACTTGAGCAACTTAATGTGGTGGAAAGAGAAATGCAGGATTCTTTGAAGGAACTGGAGGTGATTAATCCTTTGTATGAAAGTCAAGTTGACAAGGAGAAGGAGACAACAAAAAGGTATATGTATATAATGTCAGTGTAATGCTGAAATAGCTTTGTTCATGCTCAAAATGAGTGGGTTGTATGTTGTGCAATAGGCCTCCAGATTGAGGGAAGTAATTCAAGAAATAGTATTGATACCCTAGAAAGACTGTGACAATCATATTGGGTAAAAGCTTAGGTATTTAGATAAAATGGGGGAGTTCTGTTGTTTGGCTCTGGTGATGCAAATTCAGATTTTTTTTTCTTTTTCATTAGGCTCATCTTACATTGATAACTATTGTTAATGGTTTTTTCTTACAGAATTGCGGAGTTGGAAAAAAAGCTTAGCATTCTTTATCAGAAACAGGGCCGTGCAACTCAATTTTCAAACAAGGCTGCTCGAGACAAATGGCTTAGGAAGGAGATTGAAGATCTCAAACGTGTTCTAGACTCAAATATGGTTCAAGTGAGTATATATGAAAGATGCATCGTAGCATAATTAGATCATATGATCACACAATGTTTTAACGTTGAAAGGATAAAACTGGTCATATCTTGTGTATTTCTATAGCATTTAGATCTCTCTGTAGTTTCATGTTTTGCAGCGAATATATGGAATCAGTTGCATATGATTGGTGATCTGACCTGTTCTTTCTATTATAGGAGCAAAAACTTCAGGATGAAATTCTTCGCCTTAATACTGATTTGACAGAGCGTGATGCACACATCAAGAAACATGAAGTTGAAATTGGTGAACTGGAATCTCAAATTTCCAAGTCCCATGAACTATTCAATATTAAAAAGAGGGAGAGAGATGAAGAACAGAGAAAAAGAAAGTAAGAATTGCTGTCATTTCAAATACATGTAAATATAGTAGACAACTTTTTGATATAACATAATAACACAGGGAAAAATGGGAAGAAGAAAATCAACTATCTTCTGAGCTTGAGAAGTTCAAAACGGAACTTGAACGGGCAAAGAAAAACCTTGATCATGCAACTCCAGGAGTAAGTGATTGGCTTTTGGTATCCCTTTTCTTGTTGCTGACAGTTATATGGAGGGAAAATGTTAATTTTTTAAGAGGAGTTGATATATTATATCCATCCAAGTCCTTTCGGCTTAGTTAGAAGTTGACAAGCAATGTGCTGACCTTACATCTCTGTTGGGTTGATGTAACTTGATTGCCACTTTTAGTTTTCGTTTCTGGTAACTCAGTCCATTCATTGTCGCAGGATGTAAGGCGAGGGCTGAGCTCTATTCGACGGATTTGCTCAGAGAATATGATCAATGGAGTTTTTGGTCCACTTGTTGAGTTGGTTGATTGCGATGAAAAGTTTTTCACTGCAGTTGAAGTCACTGCTGGAAACAGGTATGCGGGAAACGTGCTGAAATTTACCTTACAGCTACAATTACCAGATGTGGCTCTACTTTTTACCTTATGATCTGCTCTTGTGATTTCTTGTTCTATGACCAGCCTATTTCACGTGGTTGTTGAGAATGATGACGTTTCAACCAAGATAATTAGACACCTGAATTCTCTAAAGGGTGGACGAGTGACCTTCATACCTCTGAATCGGGTGAAGGCGCCTCACGTAAACTATCCAAAAACTTCTGATGCAATACCACTACTAAAAAAGTTAAAGTTCGACTCTAAGTTTGCACCAGCATTTGGTCAGGTGTTCCTTTTGTTCTCTGTCCACCATCTTTATGCCCAGCAATTTCTTGTCACCTTCCAAGCTTTTTATGTGCCTTTCTGTTCTTAAATGACCCACTTATTTAAATATATATGCACCTTTGATGGAACTATTTGCTTTTGTGTTTATGTTAATGTCATTATATCGTAATGCATCTTGATGTAGGTTTTTGCTAGAACTGTAGTATGCTGTGATTTGAATGCGGCAACAAGAGTTGCCAAGAATGATGGCCTTGATTGCATAACTATGGAAGGTTGGAACTGAAATTGTATTTTATATCCACTTTACTTTCCATTTGAACATGTGTTTGGTAGCTGAAGGCTCTGACGTGCCATGACAGGTGACCAGGTGAGCAGAAAGGGTGGTATGACCGGTGGATTCTATGACCACAGGCGATCAAAATTGAGATTCATGAATATCATAATACAAAATACTAAGTCTATAAATGTGAAGGAGAAGGTTTTGGATGATGTTAAAAGGCAGCTGCAAGATATCCTTTCCATAACTAGCTGTGGTTTACTTGTTATTGCATTTTGGCTTTCTTATCAACTATATCATTTTGTTTTATTGATGTATGTTTGAGTGTGTGTGTTTTTTCCTCATTCCCCATGCCAATAGTTCTCCATTCATAGTGTTTACTTAACTCGTCTCACGGATAGATCAGCAGATCACACAGCTTGTTACTGAGCAGCAGAGACTTGAAGCAGATTGGACGCACTGCAAATTACAGGTGGAGCAACTTAAGCAAGAGATAGCTAACGCAAATAAGCAGAAACAGGCTATACACAAGGCCCTTGAAAACAAGGTACCATTCTTTTATGCCTTTTTTGCCTTGATTCATTTTTTTTGAGTGGTCTTCAATGTTAATTATATTGTGTCCCCCCATGCTGTGAATACTAATTTTCTTCATCTATTTACAGGAGAAATCACTAAGTGATATTAGAACACGAATTGATCAGCTTAGATCTAGCATGTCCATGAAAGAAGCTGAAATGGGAACAGAACTTGTGGATCACCTAACTCCAGAAGAAAGGGAGCAGTTATCGCGATTAAACCCTGAAATTAAGGATCTTAAGGAAAAACTTCTTGCTTACAAAAATGATCGCATTGAGGTTGGTGGTGAAAAAAGAAATAGTTTGAATGTTTTTTCTTTGAACTGATTTCTGATTTGCGTGCTTTTCTTTTTTTAGCCTTTTGTTTGAACAAGTCTGATTTATGTGCTTTTCATTACAAACAGAGGGAGACAAGAAAAGCAGAGTTGGAGACTAATTTGGCTACCAACTTAAAGAGGAGAATAAATGAGTTACAGGCTGCTATAGCTTCCATCGACGATGATAGTTTGCCTAATTCAGCTGGCTTAAAAACACAAGAACTTAATGATGCAAAGTTGTTGGTTGATGAGGCCAAAAGAGAGCTCAAAAGTGGGTCCCTAACATTCTGATATACTTTACTTGACATTGCTTGAGCTTGGTCTTTTACTATTTACCTGAGTACACTCACTGCCATTTCGTGGTTTTAGGTCTCTGTGACAGCATTGATGCGAAGACAAAGAAAGTCAAGAAAATTAAAGATGAGAAAGCAAAGTTAAAGGTTGTATAATCTGCAAATTAAGAGATTATCGTTTTTCCTATAGGTATCTGACAAAAGTTTCTTGTTCTCTCAGACATTGGAAGATGACTGTGATCGGACAGTGCAAGATGTAGGTAAAAAGTTGGAGGAATTATTTTGCGATCGCAACTCACTCCTCGCCAAGCAAGAAGAGTATACGAAGAAGATTAGGGGATTGGGTCCATTGTCGTCTGACGCTTTTGACACGTAAGTTTTCTTCTCTTTTATATTTGTCTTGCATCCAGCCAGTTTGGCTCTCTCTCAATTTAGTTGGAACATTTACAGTAACACTGTCCTTAATTTCCATTTTTCTCTTGTACAATAGGTTCGTAGTGGCAGGTAACTGTTATATGTCCCGATATTTTTGTTCTAGAACTTCTATAATATGTATAAGCTATGGAATATTATAGGTATAAACGAAAAAATATCAAGGAGCTGCAGAAGATGCTACACCTGTGCAATGAACAGCTGCAACAATTCAGCCATGTAAACAAGAAAGCGCTTGATCAATATGTAAATTTCACAGAACAACGCGAAGAACTTCAGAAACGGCAAGCAGAGCTTGATGCAGGAGATGAGGTAAATATTGGGATGTTTCATACTCTTTACCAAATTCTATGTAGAAAGTAGAACTTATCTGACGCATTTGACAATTTTTTGCAGAAAATCAAAGAATTGATTACAAATCTGGATCAGCGGAAAGACGAGTCTATAGAACGTACTTTCAAAGGGGTTGCTCATCACTTCCGGGATGTATTCTCTGAGCTTGTGCAAGGTGGATATGGTGACCTTATCATGCAGAGGTTAAAGGCATGTTTCTGCTTCCCTTTCCTCGATAACACGTTTTGCTCTCTATCTGTTGTTTTCTTTGAATCCCTTGTGTGTTTTTTCCATTATGAAATGGTTGGCTAAATATCAGAGTACAATTGAACGAGATAAATTTAGTATTGTAATAAACCATGTGTAGAGGTTTTCTGGTATTTCATTGTTGTCCGATGCATTTTGTTTCCTCGTTAACTTTCACTTAAAATCCTTTCCTTTTTCTCAGAAATTACGTAAAACTACCAGTAGTATCTGCACTGTTGTCTTTTGACTGATTCTTGCCTCTGTGGAAAGCTTGTGTGATCTGTTTACTAATTAGTTGGGTGGACATGAAATATTTGGCATACATATTCAGGATCATGATGAAGATAATGACGATGATGAAAGTCATGAAGCTAACGCAGACGGAGGAAGGCTTGAGAAATACGTTGGTGTAAAAGTGAAGGTACGTAAACACTCGTCGATAGTATATAAAGAAGGTTAATATCATTATCACTTAATTAGCTTTCATGCTGATCGTAGTTGGATACTTGTTTGGTAGGTGTCGTTTACTGGTCAAGGGGAGACACAATCCATGAAACAATTGTCGGGAGGCCAAAAGACCGTTGTTGCCCTTGCATTAATCTTTGCCATTCAACGATGCGATACTGCACCATTCTATCTATTTGATGAGATTGATGCAGCACTTGACCCTCAGTATCGAACCGCAGTGGGAAACATGATTCGTCGTCTAGCTGATGATTATGGCACACAGTTCATAACCACAACGTTCCGTCCCGAGCTAGTGAAAGTTGCGGATAAGATATATGGAGTATTCCATAAAAACAGAGTGAGTGTTGTGAATGTTATTTCAAAGGATCAAGCGTTGGACTTCATCGAGAAAGATCAATCCCATGATACATGATCAGTCTGAGGTTGGTTAATACACTTCGTTGCGTGACACTTGTTTAAGTGGGTTAACATTCTATCAGATTTGGTTCTAGGAATATATATATATATATATCTCTCTAATGTGCAGTCAGGTTGTATAATTATCTATGTATTCTTGTCTCCAACTGTTATTCTGATACCTTTCTTGATTAAATGCAACAACTTTTCGATTAATTTTACGTATTTATTTTGGATAAAAATACAATAACATTCGATGAATGTAAATGAAACTCCATACATAGAGGAAGTAAAATAAGAGGACCTGGATACAGGAGTTATCAAAACATTCAAACCGGAATAATTTTGTTTTCATCTGAACTGTAGTATCATTTTTGAAACTAGGGAAACTTTTAGAGTCTAAGACCAAAGTATAAAATAGAATAAGACTTTATTTTAAAGACATGAATATCATAAGCTAGTCCCAAAAAAAGAAATATACATGGACAATTTTTGCACATTATCAATTATTCAAAAGTAATGAATGTCTTAACAATCGATCATAGATTTGTTACATAAGAAAAAACAGAACCTGTCAATGTCATACATACACACGTATAAGAAGATTTGGTCCTGTGGAAAATCTAATTTGCCCGTTGCTTATATGATGTATTACACGATTATGTGTATTTCGGAGCAGTTCAGGTTTGATCCAATTGATCAAATATCTAATTGAATAATGTAGTGAATCGCACAGTTGAAAAATACGTGATATGGTCATCTAGTTACTCCAAAATTACAAGCCAAACTTAACCCCTATTTCTTTCTTCTTCTTTTCCATTTATTTCACCGTTAAATACTTGGTAATATAAAATACAAGACATTATACAGATTTATGCATTAAAGTCTTTAGCAGTTTGAGCTGACATTCTTTTATGTTTAAGTCCCTGACAATATTGGCTCACCGGCTAAATTTTCCACCTGTAATGCGGCGGAGACGACGGCGCCGCATTTGTTCTCCATAATTATCCCATAACAAAACCAACAAGTGTCCTTAAGCCCACCCTCATTTTCCTGTGATCAATTATGAAGAAAGATTTGTAAATCTAAACTGATTTAACAAATTCTTTTGGTTCATTTTTCAAATATCTAATTGAATAATCTAGTGAATGCAACTTTTTTTGTACATATATATATATCCATCAGAAATTCTAGTCGTATCTTACTCTTCCTATCACAAATTCTAGACATTATTCAAAAAATCCAATTTTCCAAGAATAATCTAGTGAATGCAACTTTATATACGGTTACAAAATTATAACTTTTAATAGAAGCTGCATATCAAGCATTAAAATTCTTAAGTCTAAAGCATCGGATCACTGTAGAGACTGCCTTGTACTTATACATTAGATTTACTTACCTGGAAAGTGATCTTGAGGTTTCCAGGAAGACGCCACACACATAAAGTTCCTCGTGCACGGCCTTACCCTCTCTCTGTCTTGAATACAATTGTACGTGTTTTTATCTTTTCTAGCTTGCAATACATTATTACCACAAAAGTAAAGAATCTACTCCGTCTGTTTTAATTGATCCTCTTCTGCATCACCATTGCTTATATCTAAAGAGTCTCTTGTGCTGTACCTTAGGGCAATCCCTGTATCAAGAACTGTACCCTGCTCACTACATTTCACTTGATCGCCTCTTTCTAAGCGGAATCATTCATTTGAAACATCTCTTGGCCATACGTTGCCTTTGGTTTGATTCCATCATCTCTATGACTCCTCATGCGCATCCACACCGTAAACCCGACCGGGTCAACATTGCGAGTCTCAGGCACGGTGAAGCTAACCCAGTTGGAAAAGGTAGATCCTGGGATAGAAATGGCTCCATTAACTTCCTTAGAGGTTGAGGAGGCTACATAAACAAGGGAGAAGAATGATCAAACCCTGACATCAAATGAGAGAGATTTCATTGGAAAGACTTATATTTCTAGCTATGGAGCATCCTAGAGTTGTCGAAGGTTGCTGTGTTGCATGTCATCACAACTAAACAACCCAAATAAAAATTTGTTGGAAGAGATTCTAACGGAAAACCATGCCATCTTAGCCAACGTAAACCTTTCGGAAGATGTTCATAGCTTCCTCTAATTTTTACATAGCTGAGTTGTAGTAATCTCAGTTCCTGCCCGCATATTTGATAATGCTCCAGCTTCTAAGTCCTTGGGATCATTAATTTCAGCTTTCAGGCTGAGGCCTTCAATTGCATCTGTTCCCTATTTATTCAACTGAAACTTGAATGAGAGAAGGGATAAAAAGATAAATGCATAGGATTTTTGGTTAAATATCTCCAATTAGTCTTACAGAATTTTTGATTAACACGTCAAGAACATCATCAGGATCCCACAGTCCACAATTCTTGGAGATATTTGTCGGACAATTTGTCTTCCCATGTCTCGTAATAAATCATGTATCATTAAGCTGCTATCACTGACTGTAATGAGGCATCTCTCCAATAGTACACTTAGTCCTATTTCAGGACATATATCTCTTTGCAGACTGTTTAATGCATCAAAACTGATCCCAAGTTTTTCTTCAATGCCAATGTACCTTCCCACTCAGTAATGCTTCTTCCACAGCCAATGGTAGGCAGCACAATATTCAACTATCTGTTTTGCAAACCAAAGAAACTCAGTAGGAGGTTCACTTTTTCTCAAGGCATGCCAACTAAGAAGCTCAAGAGATTCACCACCATCTATCTCCTTGGGTGACCTTACAAAGGCAAAAAAGGTGAGAATTTTGAATTAGTGGTAGATCAAATCATAAACTCATACGGCATCACCATTGTCTTCTTGACCCTCTCTATCATCTTAAGGGAGGGGTTTGACAAAGTCGTGTGTTGTCTATATAAAATATCTGGTCAAAGGATGTTTTCAGTTCTGATCTTTACTCAGCTGTGGCGGCTATCACATAAGCTCTCCCAAATCTAAACTAAGGAAATCTTCAAAGCCGTGTTTCTTATCTGTGTTACTTTCTGCAAAGCCACAAGTAGTCAAAAGACTGAACATGAGGCCTCGTGGAATCAAGTAGAACACAAGCACGAGTTTTACCATATTGATTGCAACATTTTAAAAAGCAGTCAACATATACATCAAAAACCTCAACCAAGTCACAAAATTTTTGAACATGTCCACACGAATGTTTTGAGGTGGACAACACACATTCAGGAACATTCTTTGGTTGATTCCATTTCCCCAAGGGCCCATGATTTATAACCATATCCCAATGCTGAGACAAAGGAATAGGAAACACAATATAAGTTATATAAATTAGATTTCGGCCTGTGTAAAATATACAAAACCGAAAAACCGAACCGAAACCGATTAAAAAGAGGAGAAACCAAACTAAACCGAAACTGACAGAATATCTGATCCTCGTCTCCTAGATCCAAATTCGAACCTAACCAAAACTGATAAAATATCCGGACGGACCCTAAATTCCTAAATCCAAAAAACAGAACTCAAATCCGAAATGAACCGAAATACATGAAACACAATTATATACCCAAAATATTAAGTACATTTAGACTTAATATAACGCAGTTACCAAAATTACAATTATAAATACAAAATGCTAATTATTTTTAGAGTTAACTAACCGAAATACCTAAAACAACCAAAATATCCAAAAATTCTTTAACAACATTTTTCTTACTTAGAAAATGTTTACATAATCCTTAAACAAATCTCTCCCTAAACATCAGGGATGCTAAAGAAATACTTGAGAAGTAACAAGCTGATTACGTGCAAACTTAGCTAATATATCTGCAACCATATTGCTTTCTTGATTAACCACCGTGAAGTTAATTTCGATAAATTAATATGTCCAAATGCGGTTATCATCCATCAAATTCTCCATGACTATGTTGAGTTTCTGCTGACGGAGAAGATCCAGAAGTGTTGTACAATCTCCTTCTATTTCAATGCGTTGATATCCACAACACCAAGCAGCTTGAAGGGAGTGTAGAAGGGTCATTCCTTCAGCTTCCAATGGAGTTGAGGCTTGTCTGATTTGGGAACTTCCCAAGAGACAATATTAGCCTCAATAATCTCGGATCACCCATCCTGCATCAATCTGTCCGTTATGATGAATAAAGCTAGCAATGTAGTTAGCCTTAACCATATTAGCCATTGGTTTTTGCCAAAATGTGGAGGTGTGATGCTTGTAGTATGTGGATATGCTGATGTATTGTAGATTGGTTTCGACCTATGAGTCACAGTTATCCACTCGCTTACATCATCATTTGCTTTCTCGATAACTTTCTCATGCTCCCGACTCACTTTATTGAATATCAACTCATTACGAGATTTTTATTTGTGCCAACATATCCAAAAGGGTATATGTTTTTTTTCTGTTGTCAAAGCTGATGAGAAGGCAGATAGCAAAAGTTCAATATTATCTTTGAGTGATCCATCTTGATTTTGGAGACCTGGGATGGGAAGGTTAGAAAGTTGCCAAGTAGATTCTGCATATGGACATTGGAAAAGAATGTGAATGATAGACTCAATGCTGTTATGACACCACTTAGTAGTAGGGTCAATAGGAATTCCACGTCTATTTAGTTATGAACCAGTATTTAGCGCGCCTGAAAGAATTCTCCAAAAGAAATTTTTTAACTTTGGTGGTATTATTGTTTTCCAGATTCTTGCTTTGAGAAGAGGAGCAGACAGTGGGTTAATAATTGTTGCGCCTTCTTCGGGGAGGTGATGGTTAACCAATAACCTTACTTGACCGAATAACTCTCATCTTTTGTGTAAGGCACGATGAGCTTATCTTCACATTGATGTTGGGGTAGATATATTTTCCTTGCAAAATTCACATCTTAAGGAGATAGAAAAGCTTGTAGACTCATTTCACGCCTTTAATTACACATACCTTGAAATAAATCTTTAAGGAGTATGTTTGGCGGAGACAAATCATATGAGACTGGGAGTGGGGGATGGGTAGGAATCCATGGGTCCATATACGGATTAATGGATTGACCATTACCAATATTGAAACATAAAACCTCACACTAGTAAATCCTTTCTATGGAGTATCAAACACCAACCATGAGATGGTTGCCTTCCAAGAGATGCATTTTGAATATTGCCCAACGGAAAATGTCTTCTACGCATAACTCTTGCAGAAGATGATTAACACATTTATCAATTAAACTCAAATGTGCATACTATCTATGTAGCACTTTTAGGATCGTCCACTGAGAAAATAGAATCAACACACTAAAATGAAAAGGAGCCAACTTAAATCTGAACCAACAATTGTTGGTTTTGGGGTTTTGATTAACTATTTAATTAAAACTAAGGAATGCAATCCGAACTTCAACAACAAAGAAACTATGTGAATACTTAAAAAATATATATTCAATGATGATAAAGCAATGTGTCAAGCCCAAGGTAATTGATTAGATGAGATGATGAATCATTAATGATGCTTAAGAACAACTATTAACTTAATCCTAGGTTATAGATCACTAATAAAGACTAATCCACTTCCATAGTACTAATACCTTCACTAACTACTATTATTAACAATAAATTTTCGTTTATGTTTATGAAAAGTGATCAATATGCATTAACAATCAAATCCAATCTACCACTAATGACCCTAACATCTATTTCCATTGGTTAGAGAAGAAAAACTCATTTAAGTTCATTCAAAAACTTCAACGAACACCTTTCGAGTATGAAATCCAATGGATCTAGATTCAATTGATCAAGTTAAATCTAGCATTACAAAAAAGTTAAATGAAAGATATCTAAAGATCTAACCCTAGATATCATCATTACTCATCAACTCATCAAGATCTACCAAACCCTTGACTCATCAAAAGACTACTCATTCATGCTTAATAAAATCAAACAAACTGGATGAGATAATGTAAACATAATGACAATATATAAGAGAGTTGAAAAAAGATTCAATAAATGAAAAAGATAAGCAAGATCTTAGTACAATGAGTTCTTAGATCCAAACGAGGGAAATGATTAAGCTAAGAACAAAGTATGATCCTTAATTTAGGTCTAAAATGCTATAAGTATCAAAGTAAATGGTGACCTATAGCTGGCAGTCAAGTGGCCGCTAGGATTAGGATCAACATAGTTGAATCTTCTTTCTTTGTCTTGTCGTCTCTGGCGGTCCACATTTGGCGGCATTGACCGCTGGCTACATCGTTTCTTCACAAAAACCATATTTTCTTCGCTTTGCCCACCTTAACCTCCTCATACATGCTCCAAGTCTGACAAACACCTGAAATAGACTCAAAATCTATGCAAGATGCAAGAATAATGATATATGATCCTAAAATACAAAACGTGTGAATGCAAGACTCAAATGCATATTTACACTTCAGAATAATGTGAAATGGGACAAAAAGGTGACTAAATCGAATGTGTATACTATGAAAAAATCATAGAGATCAACTCCACCTCAACTTGTCATTTGATTGTCCGCAAAAAATAAAGAAAGAATGGTTAAGGGAGAGTTTGAAGAGAGGGGATTCAAAACCACAAACTTCAAAACTGGATTCAAGGTGAGGTCCTCGAAGGTATTTAAACAATGCACAAACCAACACCTTTCTCTTTCGTACTTTGCCATAATCATACCAATCCAACTCCCAAATAATACCCGAAACCAAAACAAACTTGCAATCAATTCCAAAACAACTCTTTAACATTCATTAACAATATTAAAGTGCGGTCTTACTAAGAGAATGTCAAATTTTCTCAATCGGTTTGGTGAAAAAGTCTAAATGAATGAGGTGATTTTATGCATTTAGTAGGTTTCTCTCAGATCAAACGGAATGTTAGACATTAGAAAAAACTATCTATGAAAGGGAATAATTTATGCATACAAATTCAACCTCCATTGTTCTACCCAATCCTATAAGCATTGTGCTATCTAAATTTGAATTTCTACAAGGCAATATTATCATTATCCCTAATGCATATACAAATGCAAACTTATATACACATATACTCGATCCTAATAGCAAATTGGAAATGCAAAGCTACATGAAATTAGTTTTTGTTTTTTTTTCAAAATTTTCAATTTTTTTCCCTCAAAACATAACTATTGACAATGCATGACTCAAGAAAGTAAAATCAAAACAAAACACACCATTACATAGAATTATCTCTCTCTCAAACTTATTTTGCACCGTCTTGGTGTGAAAATAAATTGAGAACGAGACCAACAACACAAAACACAAGACACAAAGCTAAAAAAAGGAAAAATATTTACAAAGGCAAAAGTGGTACGTTGGAGCTTCATGGAAAGAAGGAGCTTAAGGATGGTATGTGTGTTCCTCTTCATGTGTTGGTGCTTCTTGCTCACCCGCTGTAGTCTTATTACCCATTTCTTTCTCACCATGAGCTTCTTGCACATTTGCGGTGTCTTTTTCTTCTTCTTACCTAATGAACTCCTACTCATTGGAGACATAACCCAGAGCCTTCTTCAACTTGAAGTTGCGCCATTTGAACTTGTTATGGCCATCTTTTTAGAAGATCTTCTCCCTAGTTTTTCCTTTTTCGATAGTCAATTCCGGGAGTTCCCATGGGTCTTCCTCAACTCGAGGTTCCTCGATCTGGTGGAGGAGGAACAATGATAGCTTCACCTTCATAGTCAAAGAGGATGTAGTTAAATGAGGTGATGGTGACTTTCTCTTGGCAAGGGAGAGTGAGAAGACGCTTGTTGTGTAGATCATCTTCCAAAGTGAGATCCACTTCTTCTTTTCTAATAAATTTTCAACCTTACGTTAAATTAGAAAATTGTGCTATAACAAAGGAGATAGCAGAACGAGTTTAAAGTTTTCACATATAGAATGAGGAAAAATCTAAAATTAGTGGAAAATTAGGTTTTACTATCGAAACTTAAGGAGGTAGATAGCTTAAATTAGATATATTTGAATATAACATACGTCTAACTTGTAATATATATTTAGTAGTATAATTTGTCATTTCTTTTTAACTTTTAAAACACTAAATTCATTTCTAACATTTAGAATGAGGAACCCTATTCAACGCTCATTCACCATTGTAACTTTCGTCATCATTCTTGTGGCAGGTTTGTGTTTACATTTAAGATCGCCTTAGTTTTTGTTTTCGACACACAAACAATTTCATTAATAACAAATGAGGATTACAAAACCAATATATAAAACTTCCAGAAAAAACAGATGATTATATTTGGTGTGGAAACCTTTAAATCTTTGACCAATAGGCCAAGATTTCTTCCACTTCAAACATCTCTATATTCACAAAACAACGTTTTTGATTTGAATATAGAAACTTTAATATTTGTAATATTGTAGTAGCAGGAGTTATGGGGAATGTGCAATGAGGATTGCAAGACCGATATTGCACTACATATTTTCCAGATAAAGATTTGCCTTAATAAAGGATGTTTCGATTTTTGTAAGAAGAAATTTATGAGCAAGAAGAAATTCATAGGCAAGAGGGTTTCAGGTCGTTGCACTGGACCTTGGAATTCTATTCCTAGCTGTGGATGCTATCACGATTGTCCTTAATTTCTTTTTGTTCACAAGATAACTCAAGTTCTATTTAAAATTAGAAAACGCCTTATAATAAAATAACTAGGTTATATCATTCATGATTTAAATGTAATCTTTATGATTGAAAATTTAAATATTTTCTTGGATCTAATATTTTTATATCATAATAATATATGCAGCTATAATTGTTAATTTTATTCCGTAATAATATATAGTATTAGGGTAATAAAGCTTGCTAGTGTTTATTTTGTTTTAGCACTGTCATCGAGTTATAAATTTTATTGTTCAAACAGGTATTCCTAAGGTGTAAATTTAGAATATAAGGAGTCCGTGTTTGACAATAAATATTAGAAAGAGTCCATTTTCAAGAATTTTCTCATATAAATATGGATTCAAACTCTCTAATATATGTGAATACATATATGCAATGACAAACGAAGATTCACCATTTAGTATCTAAATTAAAATACCCATATTAACAGACCATTTAGTTTTGGAAAAGCATAAAAAGCTAGAGCAAATAGGTTATACAACTGTTTTCTATGCTGAGGTATTTTATCTTCAATTATAGCAATAATTGGTTTATGATCATAACTAAATACTCTACATAAGAATGCAAGAATATCGAGTGTCATTCTATCACTTTCTTGTTCCTCCTACCACGCCAAGATAATTTATTTCTGAAAACGGATCCTCTAAATCCAATTAAATCCTACTTTTCCTCATATGGATGGAGAAGTATTACCTTGGTTAGACCTCTGGGTAAAAATTAACTAATTAAAAGAGTTGGTTCTAGGCATTCCACTTCAGTTTGGAATGATCCTTGGATACCAAATAATCGTCTGAGGCCAGCATAATATAAAGAACAAAAATTTTACCCCAATTTTTTGGTCTAACAATAATTGACCCGACGATGTGGGACATAGAATTCATCAATAAGATCATTGACTTATTGGATTCTTTTAATTCAGGGTATCCCAATCAATGGAACATTTAAAACATATACATTTAGTTGGTATTTTACAAAATCAGGAAAATATACGTTAAATAAGGATATTGGATGGAACATAATGATCCTTCATTTGGTATCACACCCCCTCACTATGGTCCAAACATTCGGCCACTACAAGCTCATACATGGAAATTAAATTGCTCTCCTAAATTACGTCATTTCATATGGCAAGCTCTAACAGATTATCTATCAGTTAACTCGAATTTTGAAAAAAGAGGAATAAATTGTAACATTCAGTGTACTAAGTGTGGAGCGGAAGAGGAGATAATAAATCATACCCTTTTTGAATGCCCACCAGCATTACATATATGGGCATTATAAACTTCAGTTTTTTCAAATATGGATCATATATTCTGGAGAGTTCTTGAAATATATAAAGATGATAGTTTTCCATAGATTCTGTGGTATATATAGAAATCTAGAAATAACAAAGTTTAAAATATCGATAGAAACATACAAAAAATCTTAAAATTAGCAGAAACCGAAGTTTTAGTTTGGAAGTCGACACAAGTTAAACATCATAATAAGCCAAATCAAATCTCAGGATACTGTTGTTACACTATCTTCTCAAAATTCAGTGTTTAAAGGATTTTAATGACATGTGGATAATTCATGGAAAAAATATATAATTTATTTGGATTAGATTGGTTCTGCTTTCAAGATGACGTAGAAGAAAAAATTATGGGGACATATAACACTTATAGGTGTCTCTCCCCATGTACGCCGAACAGAAACTCTGATCTAAACTGTCTAGTATGATTGCATAACAAAAAAACGGAAGTAACATTTGCAATAAATTTTCTGAACTAATATAGATCGTATTTACACCGATAAATTAGTCACCTTTAGTGTCGGAAGATCTCGTTTTATAAAAAACTTGTTTTCATTTTTTCTCTTTCCTTATTTTCTCATAATTTAAATTCAAAAAGAGATAAATTATGTATTTTAACCTACATGTAAATTCTGTACCACCGATTTAGATTCTTGAACCATTTTAATTTAATTTATAATTGTTGACTAAAAAATAGGTTTTAGAATTGTGTAACGTTGTATAAATTAGCAGCAATGAGAGTTTGCTTTGCCATTATTGTCCACATATCTTTCCTCGCAAGTATTTCTCTACACAATAAAATCCGCAAAGAGACTTCACCACAGGCATAGTCGCTGGAACCGGCAATTCAAAATCCGTACCAGACTCATTTCTGTTCCCATCATTGCAGTTCCATGAAAGGGACTGTTTCCGAGCTTCCCTAATGGCTGATCTTGTTGCACAATGAACAGAAGCCGCTAAAAGCAAAGGCGGCTCACCCGATGCTGTGGATCAGATCAAGAAGTTGTTGAGTATGAAAGTAGAGACCCTCAAATACAGTATGGAGCAGAAAAATACAGAAATATAATACTAAAGATGACATGTCTTCATAATAGTTATTGCAAGTACCTGTCTCTATTATATTATTAAGTCTAAAATCCTAATCAAAAATCTCAAAGTGTTTATGTAAATGTGAATAAGTGATAGTTTTGATGATAATAGTTAGCTCAAATCGTGATAAGAAAAAGCATACTGTACCTTTGGAGGAGAGAACACGGTTTTTGTGATGTCCAGTGTTGAGAATCTCGACGTTGAATTGTTTGGGGATAGAATCAACTGTAGGTATGTGGTAGTCCCAAGTGCCTTGTTGCACCACAAGCCCTTTCTCATCAGTAGTGTATTCTTCCATCATGAAAAACCCGATTCCTTGAACAAACGCTCCTTCGATCTTTTCACAAACCATTCATTTTCTGCTTAGCTCAATAAAATGACTAAAAGAAAGCAAGAAGTACTAACTAAATGCTAACCTGTCCTAAATCAACTGAAGGATTAAGACTTTTTCCGCAGTCGTAAATGATATCAGATCTTAAAATCTCGGTTCTTCCTGTCACAAGGTCAACCTCTACCTGTAAACAGAATCAGATTATTGTTTGATTGATTCAAAAAATACAGAAAGAATAATTTCCCATAGTGACTTGCCTCACTGACTCCAACCCCATAGTTGAGGTATTCCATGGAAGAATACTCTGGCTTATACAATGTACTCGCCGATAAATTCACAGCCTGAGTATACGCCTAATACAATTAAAATGCAAAATTTACTGTTATTCATGCTTAGCCTTTGTTAGAATAACTTTTAGAACATAGTAGGCTACCTACTTGTTGAATGAGTGTGTTCCACGTCATGGAACCTGATTTCTCCATCATCAACTGTTCCATTGTAGGTTTCAATCTCTCCACCAAGATAACACAGCAAAGCCTAACGGCTTCACAACTGCTCTCGGATGTTGTGCTACCAGCAGTGAAACCTCCTTGGATCAAACCGAGTGTATCGGACTGAACAACACGTATTCTCTTCATCAGCTCTTCACTTCCTGTGCATTTAACCATACCAAGACCATAAGCAACCATTTGTTGTACTTTAGTCCATAATCCTTGGCCTATCTCAATTCCTCCAACCTCAACCACAACAGAACCATCACTCAAAATGCTTACTTTTCCCGGAGTCGGTCTATGCATAACTTGATGGATAATAGGTACTCGAGAAATCCCTCTCTTTCGCCATACATTACACACATTAAAATCCTTCACCATCTCAACTCTTTCCTTGAATTTCGAAGATATTTCCAGTTTGTCCCATAATAAAGGCAATGTATATTCACCATGATCACCAGCAATATGCTTGTAGAATTTTCCGAGGCTTTCGTAAGTATGTAGGTTTATCTTTCTCACTGCATCAACGTCCATTTGAAGAGAAGAAGCTACATTTTCGATAATGGATTCTGCGATGTATGAACCTTGTACTTCCCCTGGAGCTCTCATTGCTGTTCTACTCAAGAGATTCGTCTTGCACACTTTCACGTCAAATGACAAGGCTCCCCAATCATACTTCCTTAGCGGTCCCATTATATTCCGCGGCATGATCGGACTTATATCTGGTTCAATCCCTGCATCTATTAGCATTGTAAGCTCCAATGCCATAACCTTCCCGTCTGATCTAAAACCAACATTGTAAGTTATTTTCATTGGATGCCTTCCTCCAGCCATTATCATATCAGTCTTGCGGTTCAGATACATTTTAACAGGACGCTGCAATTTGAACGCGCCCAGTGCGCATGCTGTTGCAACCTGAAACATCATCTCAATGAACATTCACAAAGTGGCAAGCCATATTCCAAAACCGTCCTAAAGATACTTACAGGCATTGACTTTACAGCTTTACCACCAAAGCCACCTCCAACTCTTCGAGAGATGACTCGCACGCTATGTTCTTGAATGCCAAGACATGTAGCAATTACTGAATGCACATACTCAGGTGCTTGAGATGAACTGAAAACCTTCACAGTATTTTCTTCATCTGGTAAGGCAAGTGCTGTTTGTGGCTCCATATAGAAGAAGTACTGTGACTTAAGCCGCAACTGGACGTATAACAAAATTTCAAACACAAACATAAAGATGAGATGTTATTACAAAACTTTTGTGGCGAAAATCGGAGAAGAGAATTGTGATACCTCAGCCGAGAGTATCTTTAGCTCAGCTTCTTGCATTCCTTTTAAAACATCACCAACTGGTTCAGGGTAAAACATTGGATGAACCTCGAAAAAGCTAGATCTTTTAACTGCATCTTCCACAGTTAATATCGGTTCTTCTAAATTCTGTTTATCGTACTTGACTACCGCAAGTTTTACTGCCTCGTCTGCATGTTTCTGTGTGTCTGCAACCTGTAAAGCCGTAAACTTTTCGATCAATCATGCAAAGAAAAACAAGCACAAACAAAACAAAGAAGAGAAAATGGAGTTACCACAAGAGCAATTCTTTGACCAGCACATCGAGTTAGTTCATCTGCAAATAAAGGTCCTGGTCCAAACAAGGTCTTGGAACCAATGTTTTGTCCTTGTTTTGGAATATCCTTGAAAGTAAGAACTGCAAAAACTCCAGTTGGAGTCACATTCTCACTGAAGCTTATGTTTTTGATCTTAGCCACAGGCTCTGTACTATAAATGAATGCTCCATGTAAACAGTCCGGTAAAGTCGGAATATCATCAACAAAGACAGCTTCACCTGAGAGAAAAGCTCATGTAAGGCCCTATATTGAATCTGTATACTCTATTTGAATCTTTACCAAAAGAGAAGGCATAAAAGCTAACCAGAAGCCTGTAATGCAGCTCCAACTTTGATAACTGCTTCACCGATGGGATGAAATTCATTGCTCTCTAACACTTGCTGTGAAGATGAGAGGAAGGGAAGAGATTTATGGGGATCGACATTGCCGTTTTTATGCTTTTGCCCTGAATCAAAACTACATATTCTATGGCCATCTTCAATCAGCGGATAGAAAAAATCAAATAAAAATCCAACAGCCAAGCTTTTCCTATACTCGGCGTGCGAGATTTCTTTCCCAGGAACTATGATTTCTTTTAGTAAATCCACAGCTTCATATAGAACACTGTAGCTAAGTAATTTACCTGTCAGGACATTCTCAAGTTCTGTCACCCTGATTGAATGATCACCGCCATACGAACCAAATGCCAATAAGCATTTATCCACCATTACGCCACTTCTTGATGGTTCTTGGCGAGAAACCACCGCAAAGAAAGCAGCGTTCACATAAGGCAATGCGTTTCCAATAGAGCGAGGTGAAGCTCGATAGCTTTGAAAGAGCAAATCAGTGTCATCACCAGAAGGAGCAGTCCATAATGGAATCTCAACCTTTAAAAGAACTCGTTTCGATTCTAAAATCGAAGGCAATTCAAGAAACTCCCATAGCCTAACCTTCTCGGTTTTCCTACCATTTAACATATACACTGATGCATCTGCAGCAAGCAAAAGCGTGGTAATATCAGAAGGAAACTTTCTGCTCTGTGCCATCACTAAATTCCCGCCAATACTCCCTGAATTCCTGATAGAACTGTTACCAATTTTCTCCATATGAGCTGCCATATTCTTGAAAACATAGAAAGATTTGCTTTCCTCCTTCAAAGCATCAATAACATTTGATATAGTTACAGCAGCTCCAATTTCAATTCCTTTCTCATCTTTCTTGATTACTGACATCTCTGGAATCTGACTGATATCAATATATCTATCAAACCGTTCTTCGTCCTTATAGTAACCTGTCCCAGTGTTACCCACAACTAACTTAAACGAGTCTCCAGAATTAGATGCTTCCAATATGTTATGAATCTCGTCTACGCTAAAAGGAGTAGTCCAACTATACCTCGAGTGATCCAAACCATTATAAACCTTCTTCTTCTTCAAGAACTCAGGGAATGTTACAAGATGGTCTTTTGGGTTATAAGGAGGCAAATTTTTCAACATAACTTCTTTGTTTTCTCCTTTTTTCCAAAAGGAATTGAGTCCTAAGTCCTCTATATCAACATCAGAAGCAAAACTCTTACAAACATCGACGATAGGACGATAACCAGTGCATCGACAAAGGTTTCCCGCAACACATTTCTCAGCTTTAGAAACCGTAAACTCATTGGACTTGGAGGTGTTATTATCAGCAGCATTTGCAAGAGCTGAGTAGAGAGAAATACACATTCCTGGTGTACAGAAACCGCATTGAGAGGCGTGAAACCCGGCGAACCGCTTGTGAATCGGATGGAATCCTTTCTTTGTGTTTCCAAGACCTTCTGATGTTGTAATTGAACATCCATTGATACTACATAGAAGAGTGAGACAAGAGTTTATACTAAATTCCTTCACTTGCTCCAACTCTGGATCATATTTGGATAACAATACCATACAAGCACCGCACCCTCCTGCACTAATCATAAAAAAATCTATCTGAAAATGCAGAAACTTAGATTTGGAATTCACAAAATTGAATCAATTTCACTAATGTGGTTATAAAGCTAAGCATAAGATGAGACTTCAACCACAGATAAAAGACACGATTTTTATAACAGTTGATGAATAATAAATTTGCCCTTAAGAGAAAAAGAGAGACTTGCCTTCGCCACAGGCGAGTTTGACACTCTTGAAAGGAGTGTTGAATCTCAAGAACTCAAGTAAAGTTGTAGAAGGATCAACTGAGTTAAAGTTGAATCGTTCTCCATTGACTGCAAATTCCAAATCCATTATTGTGTGTTTTTCAATGAGAGCTTAGATTTCTGAGAAACCCAGAAAACAAATTAAGAAAACACACATGTTGGTGTGGTGATTAACCAAATTAAAGAGAGAATAAAGCTTGAGAGTTTCGTTTCAATTTCTTTCTTATAGTTGCGGCTCTTTTACGCACATCTCTCCGTTTCATTAACGCAATATTTATGTCTCCTGGCTCTTTAATCTGAGAGATTAGATTCAGACAAAACTCAAAAGTACTCTGTGCGCCACGAGTCAGCTTACTACGAGACTCAGTGGTGGTATAGGTAAAAAGAATATTTGACATTTGGAAGAAAATCTCAATCTTATTTTTCATAGGTGTCCCTTCTAGTTTTCTAAGTGTTATTAATTTTTTTTTTGAAAGTATTTCTTAGGGCTGGGCATAATAACCGTAACCGAAAAAACCAAACCGAATCAAAGCAAACCGTAAATGAATGTTTCGGTTCAGTTTTGGTTTTGCTTAAAAACCCGTTTGGTTACTATTATAAAATTATTTTGGTTTCGGTTCGGTTTCGGTTTAAAACCGTAAAACCGTTCGGTTTTTTTGGTTTTTTTATTTATATATACTTAGATATATACTTAGCTAATTCGGTTAGTTAGATAAGGAAATTTGAAAAAATATCTTAAAAATGATTGCAAAAACAAAATTAAAGAAAGATTTAAGAAAAACCTAAAAAGATATGTATCTTATATAAAGTTCAAGGTTTTGGGTTTTTTACTATTCATTCATATTTTACAAGTTTCATCAAATTGTTCTTATAAACCACATCATAAGGTATATTGTTAAGTATTTAGAACTTATATGTTAATTTTTATTATTGATTTATTTTAATGTGTTGACAAGAGATTCATGAACAATGTGAATATGTGAATAATCATGATGATGATAGAAGTTTTTTACGTTTTTTCGTTTTAAATTTACAATTTGGATTTATTATTCTATCTTTTTGAACTTCCTAATTCGTCGTATTGTTTTTTTATTATTTTTATGTAGCTTTCCTAGATTCATATATTTTTTTTAGTTTCTATATATGGTCTTTTATTGTTTTTTCTTTAAATCATGGAACAATTTACAGAAACCGAAACCGAACCAAACCGAACCGAACTACTTATGGTTTTTATATGGTTTTAGTTTTAATGAAACCTTTAAACCGTAAACCAAAAATAACCGAACCGTACCAAACCGTATTTCAATCGGTTTCTAAATAGTTTCATTTTCTATCAAACCGAAAAACTGAATAAACCAAACCGTAACCAAACCGTAAACCGGAATGCCCACCCCTAGTATTTCTTCCATTCTAAAAAAATATTTTTTAAGGGTTATGTATATATATTTAATAAATTTTTTGCATAACCTAAAATATTCTTATTTTCTCGTTAAATGATAATTATTTTCTTTACTTTAACTGCATTTATTAGAAGAAAAGTAAGAAATATTCTATAATTTGTGCATTTAAAATACAAAATATTTATCTTTGTAAAATAATTTTTTTTCTAAAACATCCATCTTTAGAAAAAAATATTAAATAATTATTTATTTAATCACAAGTTAGATTTTCAGTTACTTAGTTGCTTGCTGCTAATAGACAAAATATCCAAACTTGAAGAACCAAATCAGAAACCAATGGAAATTAGAATATATCAAACTAAATTGAAATAAATATAAATATTTGAATAGATCTTAGATGAAAAGTTAAGATTTAACTAGAACCAAACTGAAAATTGAATATATACTCAAATATATAAAATATAATTATATACTTAAAAATATTAGTTATATTTAGATTTAAAATAATTCAAATACTTAGAGATATTAGTTATTTTTATACTAAAATATCTGAAATAAATATTTAAAATTATATTTGTCGAAATTAAACAAAATTTTATTAAAATTGAACCAATATTTTCGTTTTTTCAAAATATTTGAATATTTTTGGATAGTTCGGATAAAAAGTAAGTGAATTTGAATCCAAAATTCTTTTGATTTTAAGTGATATATATATATATATATATATATGGTTTTTATATGTTTCTAATTTTTGCTTTCACTACTTTTCTCATGACATTGCATCATTTAGGATAACTTGCATACCTTTTAATTTAAATTCTTGCATTTGATATGCATTCTAGAATTTAAGTTATAATCGTCTTATATTTCATAGTTTAAGTGTTTTAAAACTTTGATTGATTGGAAGCTTGAGAATAGAAAATTTATGAAAAATATCAAGCAAAACTCAACAATTTGAGAAACTACCATTGAAAAATATATAAAAAAAATTTAGATCAAAACGGAAGTGATTTTAAAATTACATATTAGAAAGCTATAAAGAGTTGAAGTTTCATAAGCAGTGTAAGTCGGAACTAAAGCAGAGGACGAAGCAGTGGAGGACGAAGTTGGTGACGTTGGTGCTGCAGTGTCAAAGGTCATCGGTGTGATTGAGTGATGTGGCGACATCGGAATCGGCGTGGGAGTTGTCAAAGAAGAAGATGGTTATGTAACATCGTGTTCTGGCTCACGATGATCTGTGAGTCGGAGATCGATTTGGAGCATCATCTGTATTGGGTTGATGGATATTAACTACAGAAGCATGTAATGGGCCAAGTGGAGATATTAAACCCAACGAAGGAGCTGATTGTCTTCTTCGTTTAAGGCCACGACAGGATTTGTAACCCAAGCTCAGTCTCTTCATCGTTTCGAGGAGCTCAAACAGAGGGTGCATTCATTTGAAACGGCAACTGTTCTTCAAAAAATTCAACATCATGGGAGACAAAAAAAATTCATTCTTCTCCAAATCATAAAGCCTCCAACTTTTATTCCCATAAAGATATCCAATAAATAGACATTTACAGCTTCAAGCAGCAAATTTATCTCTTTTGTGAGCTTGATTATGCAAATAACACAAACTCCCAAAAACCCGTAAATGTATGTAATCTGAAATTTTCTTATATAAAACTTCATATGGCGCCATGACATTGATTACAGATGATGTGTCATGATTTTAAAGGATTTTAACTTTTGATTTCATAGATTTACAGAGCTTTTTATCAAGTCTAGGATAAGTTTGCTGTCTTTTTGTCTTTGTATATAGAATTTGTAGGTTTCTAAAAGTTATTGCAGTTAAAAGAAGATTTAGACCAGCTTTAGACGTTTAAAGAGTTCATCAAATTAATGAAGTTGAGATCGACCGATCCAACTCGGGATCGATCGATCCATCAAGTTAATGAAGCTTGGCATTCGAGGCTCTGATCGATTGATCCACTTCAAGATTGATCGATCCGCGAGACATGATTTTTCTAAATCCAAACTACTGTAGGACTTAGATTTTGATATAAATAAGGGCTGCAAGTTCCAAGCAATTCCAACTTGTATTTTGCTTTTTAAAGCTTTTGCTTTCTAATTTCATAACTTTGGAGAAGAAATCCCTTACTCTTTTAGAAGTGTTTTTTGAACCCGTGATAGTTATTTTGATATTTATGCAATCTCTAAATTTGTTTTTAATGATTTCATCCATGTTTGAGTAATTCACATGTTAGGTTTAGTGGTTTGTTCAAAGGGATTCGATGATCGATTAAGTTTAGGTTGTTAGATTAGAGATTTATCTTTAGTGTTCTTCATCTTTTGTGTTCTCTATGTTTATGTTAGCTTGATCACCTACCATCGGATCTTTAGGTTAACCTATATGGCAAAAGTGATAGTTAGGTTGCTGAAATCAACTCTTAATGAGCTTAGTATCCTTAGCCAACAGAAGTTGAAGTTAAATCGTTTAAGTGGACATATCAAACCTATTATGAATGTTGATATGTCTTCTAAGCCTTATTCATGAATTTAGTGTCTTAGGGGTTCATGTTTAGATAGTTAGTACTTTGGAAGTAGGTTACATTTACATTAGTGATTCAAATTAGAGAACAGTTCGTTTAGAAATCCATGTCTAGTTAGATAGCTTATTGGTCATCAATACCTACGAATTTCCTTACTACCGATGCTTCATCTCATTAGCTTACTTCATTTATTTATGATTTTTATTTACATTTACTTGTAATTATTAAATCGTATTTTGTCTTATCACTACTTGATTCATCACAATTCGTAGTGTACACTTGGTCATTGTGGATTCGACCCCATTATATACAATTATGTGTTATGTGCACTTACATGAATTAGTTGGGCTTAAAACCTGAGACATCAATGGTGCTTGGAACTCGCTTGATTAGGTATCCCGCAGTCAATATACACTCGCCCTAGAATTCAATTGGAAAATTAGCTTGAAAACGCAATGCTCTTGCAAATTTTAGAATATGTCGGTGTTTGCGTTCAGCCCTTTTGTTTTGTTGTGGTGTTCCCACACATGAAATTTCATGTAGGATCCCTTTTGAACAAAAATAAAAATCTAAAGTTGTAAATCCAGTTCCATTGTTGCTTCTTACAGCTTTAACTTGAAGATTAAATAGCCGAGCAACCATAGCTAGGAAATTCTTCAACTGAATTGGTGCTTCAGTTTTGTCATTAAGAAGATGAAGCTAAACGCTTCGTGAAAATCCATCAATGATCGTAAGAAGGTACCGAGCACCGAAGTGTGAAGGCACTATATACGGATCCCATAAATCACAATAGATTAACTCAAAAATCATTGATATTTGATGGAAAAGAAGATTGAGTTTTCTTGGCGCGGAGACAAACATCACACGCTTTATTCAAAATTTAAGAAACAAAAGAAACAGAAACACGAGGTAAAGAACCAACAACTTTCACAAACGGATTTCCTAATCTATGATGCTACAAATCGTAGACTTTTCTACCTGAATTCTTCACTACTACCACCAACTCCATTCTACGAAATCAAAAGGTTCAAGATTCCCGTTTATCCGCTCCAATCCCCGTCATCAAAACACGGTCCTGATTACAAGGAACTGATCAACTAATTGTACAACATAATTATTCTCATTCATCAACTGACCTACATCTATCAAATTGGACTGAAGCTCCTCAACATAATACACAAATTTCATAACTAAGCTGGAGCCCAAAAGAATTGTTCCTTGTTGCCTAGAGATTGCCTAGAGATTCGCTCTCTACCATCAGCCAAAATTAGCAATACCGGTTCCATATCTCAAACATCAGTCAAAACACTATAGTTGCTTTTCAAGTGATGTGATGCACATGTATCTAAAATTCAAGAAGGAAATGAATACTTACCCGAGAGTTTTTCGACGCTTCCACTGGAGCTAGGTATGCCTGCATTCAGGATATTAACCAATGAACACCATTGTGTATCACTCTAACCATTAACACAATCCTTTGTCATTTATAACACATTTGGCTTGCGCATGAGATGAAATCTGCAGAACATGAACCACATTAGCATAAGTTAGGTTGCGTCCATGTCCAGATGATGAACCACCACGAACTCGTCCTTATTATGTTCTGCCTTTGGGATGATCTCCCCACCATTCAGGATACCAAATTACGGCGAAACATATGTCCGAAGAGTGTCCCATGCGATGAAATTTTTTGCACAAAACATTTTTTTCTACATCATCATTCTTCGTTTGATTCAGACATGGTATAACTTGAACTACATATACAGCCACATATGACGCTTCTTCACTAGTTTTGATAGGTGCCTTAAGATCCTCTTCTTGGTGAATGATGTTGTAAACTTCCTCCAGGGTTGTATAGGTACCCAAAACACCAAAGTCGACAAGACAATGCAGTAATTGTCATCAGGACCACACAAAAAACTATGAACTTTCTCATTTTCACAATCTTGCTCTTGAAGAGAACCCAAATCACACTCATATTTGCAGACATGTAGCAGTTTATAGTTCGCTATATTGTCCCAAATTCAGTTTACCTCACCAAAGTAAGCTTTAGTCGCAAGACCCATCTGCTTGAATTACGCCAATTCAGCCTTGAGTTATTACAAGTGTGGTCCGTTTATCACCAAAAACGCTTCCTCAAGTGATCCCATAAATCCTTGGCAATATCACGATGAGAGATATTGGAACGAATAGAGGGATCAATTGTCATCTTAATCCATGAAATAAGCAAAGCTTGAATCGTCCAACAATCTTCTCAGTCTTGTGATCTTTCCACTGGGCGTGTAATAGTCCCATCAAGAGAGCCGAAATTTTTTTGAGAAAAGAGAGTTGTCTTCATCACACAAGCCCACTCATAATAGTTTTCACCTTTGAGTAAAGGGTGCGAAATCAAAGCACCAGGGTTATTGGCAGCAGTCAAGTCATACAAAGAGATCTTGAGACACACCTTCGTCATTATCAGGTTAGTTTCAGGGTTCAAGTTGTTCATACCAGGCATGGTGAAGCAAATCGATAATGGGAAGAGAAAACAGAGTCGTTGAAAAGATAGAAAAGATGGAAAGGAAAAAAATTCAGTTTGTTCAGGTTCTAATACCATGAAATATTCAATGAACGATTGAGAGAAAGGTGTCAAAGGATTTTCTATATAAATATATATATATATATATATATATTCAAGAGAGGCTCATGTAACATATATATGCAGGTTAGACAACTATACATCGAATATACACTAGATCTTATATGGAAACTATAACGCCCTAGCTGCCACCGTTCGTGAGCACCCATGCTTTCTCTCGGCATGTGGGCTCCACCCTTGTCCGACGGCCGGTGCATTATTCTGGAAGTCTCGAAAGACTTGCTATTATCCATACAAATAACCACATGATCATTCTCCATGTTTTTGCCTTACTCGCACGGTATCAGCAATCACTTTCCGGTAGGTCATTAATCCTTAAATTGTTCCAGGTTAACCACGCTTAATTCTATAGTTCACTTCCTGGTAGGTCATTCATCCTTAAATGTTCCATGTTAAGCACGCTTAATTCTATAGTTCTCTCTGAACAAATGACAGAAAAGATAAGTGCACTTTGATGACATACGTAGTCAAATAAAATCTCTTAAACATTTCTCATACACCACTATGTTTTTAGAAATTGGGGTGTTACAGTCACCCCCACCCCACTAACTTACCGCAACGTCTTTGTTGCATGCCAAAACCGTTACTCTCGATGGTGTGAGCCCACACTTTTCAACATTCATCTAGGTTCGGCTCTGATATCATTTGTAACATTTGGACCGCCACCTTTTGTGACTTTCCACACCCTCTCTTGGTCTGTGGGCCCCACCATCTTCTAGCAGACAATGTGTTATTCCAGAAAATTCGAAAAATTTGTTATTATCTTTACAAATCACCATGTGATATTTCTCTATGTTTTATTTTCACTCGCACGCTATTGAAAATCACGTCACATGTTTAGTGTAAAAGCATAGCAAAATTACGCGTAAACATATGGAATACACTCGTGATATGATGCGATATCCCAATATTATTTTCTACAGTTATGTTTTCCGATGACACTCTAGCTGGTAATGTCGTGTGATGTTTTTAGGACTAAGTGAACCTTCCACATGTTCATAATTCTTAACATAACAGCCTTATATACAATCATAGTTGAAATTAAATCAACTTAACAACCAATCAATTGTTGCTAATATTGATAAAATGAACAATGTACCATGGACAACAAACTATGAATGATGGTCGCTGAACGATATATATGGTTAGATGAACTTCCAACGATGGTCGATGACTGAATGATGATAGTCGATGGTCGGATGATGATGGTCAAACCTCAGTCCCAAACTGCAGCTACTAACAAACGTATTGTCAAATGATAATCCTTATGGAAAAGATGTCTTATTCCAAAAAAATAAAAATTGAAATACATCAATTTCATTTTATAGTTTTAACGAAAAAATAAATTGACAAACAGAAATTTACTTTTATTTTATTATAGAATTTATACATTCGAAAGTAATTGTTTTGGTTACAAAGATTGAGAAAAAAAATCTTTGGTGAATCTAATTTCAAAAGGCGAAGAGATAAAAATGGAAAGAAAATGAGGAAAACCTTCATTTAATTTGAAACACATATGTTCTTTTTATATATATAATTCAAACTAGGTTATATCACGCGAGTTCATAATTTTTTTTTTTAAAGTTATGAACGACCTTTTAAATAATTATTTTGGATGTAATATTTTATATCATAATAATAAATACAGTTATATGATATCAAATAATTTATGTACCCGTGATGAATTGGTGACCAAGAATATATTATATTAAAATATATAACATATTTGATCTCCTCATGTATACCATTTTTCTAATTAATAATTTGGAAGATATTAAAAATATTAGGAGAAGCTTTTTCAATATGTGTATATATATATATATATATTTAAATGATATTAAAAGATATTATATTTTATGTGTTAATTTGTTAAAAGTCAATGGACTCTTTTCTCATAATAAATTAACTAAAAATGTCTTTCACAATGATATCCTTTAATCCTTTTAATATCTTTAACTATTTTCCAATAGCATATCATATAATTAAATATATATTAAAAATTTATTCAATAGAAATTATTCTTTTTATTAGATTAGTAGATATCTCAGTAGTAAAATCCTAAAGCGTAAACCCTTACATCGACTCTACAGATGAAACTGGGCTTTGCTTTTGTAGATGTTTTCACACGTTGTTTATAAACTTATGAGAGACATTACATTATTTTAGAGAAAAGCATCATCCTCGTTGGTCTTCCAATCTTAACAACAGAAACCTGTTATTTGTTCTTTACATGAAGCCATCCCCACAAAGCAAAGGGAAGAACAATATGGAAAAGGGTGTCCTAACAATTAGGCAAAGTTAAGGAATAACCCAACCTTAAAGGAAACAACCTATAAAAATTATTTTCCATTGGTATATAAAGAAACCTCTTTCATACCTTCTTATATCAACATAGCCTAAGATCCTCTTATTCTAAATTCAAACAAAGAAATTAAATAATGGAGAGAACTTCTAATCATGCTAATGCTAATCGCATCTACGATGAATTCGAGCCACTCTCAAATTGGAAAAGTGAAAAAGGATTCGAATCCCTCACTATCTACCTTCCAGGTTTGATTACTCAAAAAATTCTAGTATTGTTTTCGTCGCGATTTTGGTTTATTAACCGGTTCTTTAATTTGTGTAACCGGTTCTTGAAATAAACAGGTTTTAAGAAAGAACAGCTTAAGGTGCAAGTAACCACAACGAGAAAGGTGAGAGTTATGGGAGATCGTCCAGCAGGTACCAACAAATGGATCCGATTCCGCAAAGAGTTTCCCATTCCACCAAACATCGACGTTGACTCTATCACTGCCAAATTCGAAGGCGCAAATCTTGTTGTGAGACTTCCTAGATCTGAACCAATGGCCAAACAAACTTTACATAATGTTACAACCGCAAAACCTCATCCGGTTCCTAAGGAAAATCTCAAGCTTCCTAGCCCGGCAGCGAAGGAAAATTTTCAACTGCAGAGGCATTTAAGAGAGAAAGAAGCGGAACAAGAGAAACAAGCAGAGAAGGTTCAATCGCCAAAGCAAGAGAACGAAGAAGAAGCTCTTAAAGATGCAAAGAAGGAAAAGGGTTGTGATGGAATACTTAACCAAGATTATAGAAGTAAAGTGAATGCATACAAAGAGAATCTTGGAGGATATGTGACATTGATGAAGAATAACAGGACAGCAATTACGGCTGGTGTGATTATTCCTACGGCCGCGGTTCTTTTGCTGTCTCTTGGGTTCTATGCCGGCCAACTGTTTACTTCTTATTAACGTCTTTGTAGAGTTCTCAAAGGCAGATAAAATGTATTAAAATTTGCTTATATTACAAATCATAATAATAAACAAACAACCCCTTCTTCACAATATATATTGTTCTGAAAGTAAAAGAAACACGACAATGCATTTTACCATTACACATGCATTGGATCATGTAAATATGTAAAATATATTTTTTGTGAAGTTTATCGTTACTATACAGTGCAACCATATTAATTTACTTTTTTATTTTTATATAAACAATCGATTTGATTGTTTATAATATACACAACAATAATTTTAATAAAATAAAAGATACTCTCTATTCTCTTTTTTTCTATTCAAATATCTGAGATTATTTTTTACGGGTATAAAATTTTCGTCTTTATTTATACTTATTTTCATGATAAATTATAATTATTTTTATAACACGTTATTAGCACGATTACTCTATGGTTATGCTAAATATATATTATAATGTATAATTTATTACAGTGGAACGGTACGTCGCCTTTATAATAATATATTATTTTCAATGGTTGTTTAATACACCATTTATTTAATTTTATTGTAGACGGTTTTCGATTCGGTATTATTTTTCAGTGATTCTTTAATACAGAGTTTTCTTCAAATAGACCATCGAAATTTTTTTCCAAAATTAATCCTCACCCGAAAGTTGTGCAGGTCAATCCTACCAACTCGATAGTCACCCGTTAAATAACCCTTCTGTATATGGTCGACGTGGCCTTATTAGCTGCTGTTAGAAAACTAACGGTAGCCTCAAAACGATGTCGTTTTGGACCCAAAAAATGCAAGTTGTTTTGTTTTATCATTTACTTCTTCATTAACTTAATAATTACAAGTTATAAGATAATTAATCATTTTTATAGCAGACTATTAATCTTCATTAATCTTCTTTATTAACTTAATAATTACAAGTTATTAGATTATTAATCTTCCTCTTCGGTTTGATCGGAAGAGTTGTTGGAACCAAACCGTACGGTAATCCACAGCGGCGAGTTGGCGTCTCAGAACTGAAACATCTCCAGTAACCACATTCTTCACTTTTAATCCTTTAAGCACACCTCTCTCTCCATCTTCATAAGCCTCCACAAAAGACGAGTTCCAATCAACACCATATCTTGAGTCTCTGAAAGCGGCTATGTCCGCAATCGCTGGAATAAGAAGTAATGGAGGCGGTTTCGACGGTGGTGGGAGA
Organism: Cardamine chenopodiifolia; assembly: GCA_963922655.1. Lineage (NCBI taxonomy): Eukaryota > Viridiplantae > Streptophyta > Magnoliopsida > Brassicales > Brassicaceae > Cardamine > Cardamine chenopodiifolia. The sequence goes on along the minus strand of OZ000486.1, from coordinate 5,274,969 downwards.
ATCAATATCAAGCAGCTCAATGGCTGGTAAGGGTTTGAAACCATCGGCGGAAGCTTTAGCAAAGGAAGAGAGAAGAGGATGATAACCAACAGCACCAAGGATCTGAAGGAAGATCTGATGGAAAAAAGCGAGCCAGTTCACCAAAGCTTTCCACATTTAAAGCGACCTAGGCGAGTAAACAACATCGGTATGAGTCAACTCGGCCATGAAACTCATGATCGTTTGAATCTGAAATGGTGTGTGAGAGAGAGACCTGAGGACGAAAAGAAACAATCAATCCAAGGTTTTTGGATTTTTTATTCTTCTTCTTCTTCTTCTTCCTCTGCTTTTTGTTTTCTCTCTTTAATTTAATTTTAGTTTAAAGATGTAAATAAGCTTATGTTCATCGTGTTAAGGAAAAACGATGAAGAAGACAATTTGGTTTTGTTTTTTGTTGTTATGTTTTTCTTTTCTAAGTATATTAAATAAAAATAAATAATCGAAAGAGAAAGCTTTGTTGTTTCCGACACAAAAATAATGAGTTTTTTGCTAAATAACTTGCAATTTTTTTTGTCCAAAATGAAGTCATTTTGAGGCTAGTGTTAGTTTTCTAACAACAACTATAAGGACCATGTCAACGATATGCGGAAGGATTATTTAGCGGGTGACTTTCGAGTTGATAGGATTGACATTCACAACATTCGGGTGAGGGTTAATATTGCAAAAAAGCTCGATGGTTTATTTACAGAAAACCCTTCAGTACACCACTATTCATTTAATTTTACTGTACGCGTCTATATTATTTTATTGTTCTTATGTCATGGTTACTTAACGCACCATAACTATATATTTATTGGACGGTTAAACCGCCGCATATTTTATTTATTGTTATGATATGGATGACTCCATCACCATAATACTACTGTTAAATATTTGTTTATATTATGTTATTATATAATGTAGGCTTAGCCACAATATATACATATTTTATCTGAAATTAGTAAATTTAATTGATTGATTATCAAAATTTCAGATTGGTTTATGATTAAATTCTTTCTCACAAACAGTCACAAAGAAAAATTTTCAAAATCTTCACTTTTCAAATGGCTATAAACAGTGATTTTCAATCTATAAATACATTCATTTTCAATCATTCATGACATAAAAACATTTTGTCTCATATCTTTCTCCATAAAAAAATCGGTTTAGTTTTTATTTTGAAGAATGATTAGCTTTTTTTAATTCTTATTTTATTTGTAATTCTTGCATGTGTTTACAGTCTTTTCGTTGGAGAATGTACTCACAAAGATTTTACCATAAACATCAGTTTACTTTTTTATGCAATCATGTTCTTCGTAATCGCTTTTATTATTAACATGATATGTAAATATCATCCTATGAATAAAAATTGTATGTTTTCTTTTAGAAAAATTAAATGACAAATATTGAGAAGCTCAAGTGTCTAGCTTTACAAATAACTGGAGCAAATTATATAGCATGGACAACTAATGATGAGCTTTACCCGGAAATGAAAAATTATCCGAAAAAATAAAAGAGAAAAATATTGTATCTCCCAATGAGAAGGCAAAATCAATAATTTTCTTAGAAAAAATCTAGATGAAAATCTGATGCATGATTATGGGCATTTGAAAGATCTTGCGGAGCTATAGAGCGCACTAACAGGAAGGTTTGATAACCAAAAGGCAATAATGTTTTCACATGCTGTGGATGAATGTAATATTCTAAGATTCCAAGATTTTGAAAAGGTAGAACTTTATAATTCTGCAATGTTGAGAATAGTGACACAATTGGAATATTGCGGAAACCCCACTAGCAAAGCAGCAATGCTCAATAAGACTTTTCTCACTTTCCACAAAACCACTATGTGTTGCAAGAGCAATACAAAAATTGCGGGTACAAAAAGTTTTCTGAGCTAATTGTGACGCTCATGCTTGCAGAAAAGAATAATGAGCTCCTCATTAAGAATTGCAATGCTCGACCAACTGGAACCAAAGCACTCTCTGAAGTAAATGCAACAGATGCATCAGATGTGAAATATCCAGAGCGAGAAAATTAAATCTATAGAGGTTGTGGTCGTGGTCGTCGATTTAATCGGAGATGTGGTAAACCCTATAACCCACAAGACATAAGGCCTTATACTTAGGTTAGACCTGAAAAAGGTCCGAAAGGGAAAGAATCCCAAGAAAATACCATCCAAAAACATGAGAACATTTGTTATAGATGTGGATCAAAGGGGCATTGGGCCCATGTGTGTCAAACTCCTGAACATCTTTGTAAATTATACAAAGAATCCCTAAAAGAAAAAGGGATGGAAGTCAATCTCACAAAGCACTTTGAGGGTACGACACACCTCGACGCTTCTGACTTTATAGATGATTTCGATAAGACCGCTTTACTAGAAAATAAAATGCTAGTAGTGATACTACTGAATTAGTCTCCAGTTATGCCATGTATAATATTATGATTTTCATTGATTAAAGAATAATATTGTTTTAACAAGAAACTAATGTATGATTATTGTGCGCTTTCTTATCTGAATAAAATTTACTTTTTTTATTGATGTTTATTTTGATTACAGAAATGGACAACGATAGAAACTGAACAATATCCAAAGGAAATGTTAGAAAAATTTGGATACCAGATAGTAGATTAGTGCACGCTATTCTTAGACAAAAGATTTATTTTTCTAATCTAAAACCGGCAAACATTATTGTTAATACAATATAAGATCCTGCAGATGTGATTGAAGGAATTGGCAAAGCCAACTTTACATTGTCTAACGGAACAAAAATTTTCATAAATGATGCGTTATATTCTAACAATTGTAAAAGGAATTTTTTGAGTTTCAATGACATATACCTTCAAGGATATGACACTCAGTTTGCAATTGAAGATGGAAAGAAGTATATGTATATAACTTCTGATAAATCTGGGAAACAATGTATATTAGAAAAATTCCCAAAACTTCCTTCTGGTTTGCATCATACTTATATAGATGACATTGAATCACATCTCGTGATCAAAAGAAATCCTGAAGAATTTTCATTATGGCATGATCACCTTGGTCACCCAGACACTACAATGATGCAAAAAAATATAGAGAACTCATATGGTCATTCACTGAAAATCCATGAGATATATGAGGGGAATAAAATGACATGTACTGTATGTTCTCTTGGTAAATTGATAATAAGGCCATCTCCAACCAAAATTGATAAAGAATCACCAAAGTTCTTTGAACGAATCAAGGAGATACATCCACCATGTGGACAATTTCACTACTTCATGGTATTAATTGACGCATCCAGCAGCTGGTCACATTTTTTCTATTATCATCTCAAAATATGGCATTTGCGAGATTTCTAACTATTATAAAAATAAGAGCTCAGTTATCTGATTACCCTATTAAGAAAGTTATACTAGACAACGTTGGTGAATTTACATCCCAAGATTTTAATGATTATTGTACGGTAACGGGAATCAAAGTTGAACATTATGTAGCTCATGTTCATATACAAAATGGTTTGGCTGAATCAGTAACTAAACGTTTGTATTTGATTGCTCTTCTACTTCCCCTAGTTTCTATCGTATACGGAGTGGTAAGATATATGGACTGCTTCCTCTTCCTCTTCTTGCCATTACCTTCATACTCCTCCTCAGGAGGATCATCCCCACGCACTTCAGTCTCCTCATTCGTATCAGTCTCCTCATTCGTATCAGTCTCCTCAGCCTTCTCCTCATCATCAACCTCATCTTCAGTCTCCTCATCATCAGCCTCCTCATCCTTCTCCTCAGCCTTCTCCTTATCTTTTTCTCATCCATATCAGTCTTTTCATCTTCATCCTCTTCCTCATCTGTATCAGTCTCCTCATCCTTCTTATTGGCCTCAGCCGTTGTCCCTGCTTACTCGTAGTCTTCTGGGTAGTGGTGGCAGTACAACGCTGAGGTTAGTCCATTCTCCATGAGAGAGTACCTTATCGGAACTCTATTTACAACAAACCACTGTTGGTTTGCCTTGTTTGTCTTTGCCATACGTACAATCAAGCTACAAGCATCCATGACATTCCGGTTCTTCTTGAAATGCATATGGAAGATGTGCTGGAACTGCGGATGTTTCATGAACCAATTGCGTTTATATGCGCCAAACTCCATAATATATGTGACGCACTTATGGGTATCACATCTAGTACCAATCTTGGGAAACTTGTCGAACTGGCTAGGCTCAAAAAGGAATTCCAACGGCTGTACATGTACCAACATTCAAAAACATTAAATTAAGTATTTCATCATTAGTTTATAGTTAGTTTAACAGTAGTTTAAACTTAGTTTAACCTTAGTTTAACTTTATTTTAACTTAGTTTAAAGTTACTTAAACATGTTACTTGTATGTTCGGATGTAGGCTTCGTTGAGTTTTAAAATACTTACCATTTCTTCATTAGCACCACCATTATTTGTACGAGAAAGGCCTATTGTTTCATTTGTTTGTTGTTGGGCTTTTCTTTTCTGGTTTGAACACCGATTTCCTAGTTCGGTGGTGTTTGTACGTGAAGGGCCTACTTCCAGAGAAGCCAACAATCATAACGATTTTACTCTAGTTTAACCTACTTTAACCAATTCTAATCAAATATTCCAAATGATCATACCGTTTGATTTTTTTGTTGCGGGGATTTTCTTTCGGTTGGAACGGGAAGGATTCCTTGCTTCGTCGGTGTTAATCAAAGCTTCTCCATCTACTGGATCTCGAAAAGTAGCAACTTTGGTTCTTGCCATTATCATATCTAACATAAGAACATAAATTGTGTCAATCACTATTAAACCCTAAATTGAAGAATAATGAAACCCTAACCCAAAATCAAAGAAGCAAGGGTTAGTTTAACTGAAATCCTAACCCGAAATTGAAGAATCGCTTACTCAAAATCGAAGAAGATGCTGAAGTTTAAATTCAGTTTAACCGAAATCGAAGAAGATTTTTGAAGTTTTTTTTAAAATCGAAGAACAATATCTTCAATTTTCGGCGATTCAGACACTAAAGAAGAAGGAGAAGAAGAAATTGAAAAAGGAAAAAAAGTAATCGAAAAAGGAGATGATACGGAAAAACAGAAGAGAAGAAGAAGAAAGAAATTTGAAACTGCCGCAGAACCTACAACATTCGATCCAAAACCCGATTTTGACGAAGAAATTCAGATGGATCGTCTGAATCGGATGGATCTATTGATTGAATCTGTAGTTAGTTTAATTTCGGTTGAATTTGTGGTAATTTCTATATTTTTTGCTTTAAAAATTAAAGTTAAACAAAATCTAAGTGGAAGTCATTCTGCCAATTTAAAAATATGAAAGGGTCAATCCAGCCATGGATCCCATAAAATAAACTTAACTCATTAGTTTTCTATTTTAAAGATACGAAAAGAGTAGCAAAAGTAATAATAGCTATCTTTTCAACAAAAAGAAAAGAAGGAAATTACCTTTTTTGGTCAACATGGTAGCTTCTGTTTTTTATTGTTAATGTGTCAACCGGTTTTACTGGTTCATCGGTTCTTGGCTGTTTATTGCGGTTCTTTAATTGGTCCAACCCAGATGTCCATCCGGTTCATGGTCCTGTTTGGGTCTGAAAATACATTGGTCCTAGGATTTAGGAAAACTCACATTCATTCATGTCCTAGGATCGGATCGGAATAGCCATATAACACCAAGTAGATTTCATAATGTATCAGCTTGGATTCAATACGGAAAACCAAATATGTGCTGGTTCAAATAAGCCAAGAGAAAACTACAACAGAGAAACATCTAAATCGACATCGGTTCAGAGTTTTATTTTTATTTGTTGGACAACACATACAAAGGAAAACGGAAACGCAAGTACCGAGAGAGACTGATATAATCAAACACTTGGAAACATCTTTCATCAGCCAACTTAACTTAGGCAGAGACCAATGCAGTTTGAAGTCGACACACATGTTTATTATTGGCTTCTCCGGCTCCAAATATTTTTGGCGCAAAGAGTACTTGAGTTCCTAAAAAAGAAGTGGGAATGTGAAATGCGAAGATTATTCAAATGAAAACGAAAATGGTATATATATATATATATAGTGAGGTTTGGTATGTTTCAGATCATTAAAAGTGAAAATTTAGTTCGATTCGATTTGGTTGATTTGGATTGAGAAATCTTAAAGTATATGGAGATGGTAATTAATCAATAAAGTAGTGTTAATGAAACAAACATGTCCTAGGCAATTTTTTCAAAACCGAACAATGACGAAATTTTTGGATCGCATGAGAATCCAGCCAGACCGGGTTTGATGATTTGTATTTATTTTTAATAGTAGTATAATACATATAATGTTTTTACAGTTATTACAATGATAGCCAACACATGATAAAATGGAAAATAAGTAGAATTAAAGAAATAAAGAACATCATGAAATAGATTTCAAAATACAAAACCAAACAATTACATTTTAAGTTGACTTCGCAAATCCGTCGACTTGTAGTTAAACTCAAAGACTAAAATATAAAAGTTTACTCGTAATCATTTCTTAGAAAATGAAAAAAAACAAAAAAAAGTAACTAACTAACCTGTCGAAAAAAGGAAGTATAAATTTTTTTAAATATAATTAGAGGATGTGCTGTTTAAGAATGAAGCCAAGTCTTGAAAAAGAAAATGTTAAGAAAAATAAAACCTTGTCAACCGGTTATATTGATTCATCGGGTTTAGTTTTCTTGCTAGTCTATTGCGGTTATTTAATTGGTCCAAGCCGGCTTTCCATCTGGTTCATGGTTAGGTTTGGGTTTGAAAACATTGGTCCTAGGTTAAAGAAATATAAAAATTCATTCATGTTGTTTTTTCTTTTTCTTTTTTTTTTTCTATGTAAAGAGTGTAAGAACTTCGGGAAGAGTTAACATAAAGATAGTGCCAGCTTCAATCTCTGCTTCAGTGTTACATGTACTCACATCACAGAGGTTGTAAGTTTTTAAAAGGCCAGTAAAGTCCCCAATTTTAAAGGTTACGTAAACAAGGGTTCCCGCATTGATGTTTTTGCCTGTATATATACATAAAACATTTTATCAATAAAATATTGGAAACTCAAAAGAAAGGAAAAGAGAGTTGAAATTTGGGAAAAATATTACATACTTGCAGAACCGTATACATATATTGTGAGTGTTGAGCTTTCGTCAAGTCCAACCGACGGGTTCTTAGAGATCTTAACACAGTTGACATTACCGTAATCGTTTCCATTTTCTGCAACTGTCGCATAGATTAAGTATGGAAGTTATAACTTATGAGTCCTGGTAGGTTCAAAAAAATCTTTCTTACAAATATAAATCCTATCATTTTATTGAATTGAATTTATATATCTCAATTAATGCAATGAGATATTTAAAGAATGATTTAGTAAGTTATTTAAAAACCATTTATCAAAAACAATTCCTATATAATATCATTAATTATTATTAAGATTTTGATCCCCACAACTGATATGTCAATTATTTATTACTACATACTTTCATTCAGAAGCACGTAGTTTCATCTTGGAGGCCGATGCGTGTTGAAGTGGGGAAGCAAGATTCGAATTGTTTGCCATGTTGCGTTAACTTTTAACCATGTGGTTCGGACATAATTTTCCAAATATTTATACTATTTATACATTACAACAAAATGGTGTATGAGAGGAAGAATAAAGTTCTAAAAAAATGGTTAATTTCATGATAACTTATTCGAAATTAAGTGTGAAGCCATGTTGATGATTTATTATTTATTAAATAGAGTTTTTAACAAAAGGAACAAAGTTATACTATATGAGTTTTGGTAAAATACAAACCAAACTTAAACTATTTTCGAATTTAAGGCGGTAGGACAGTCGTTAGACTATCCCAACCAAATATTAAAATTTTAGGAGAAAGAGTTATTGATTGCATTTTTATTGGATATGCCAAACATTTGAAGGCTTATAAATTTTATGTTATAGAACCTAATGAATATATACGGGTTCATACCATAATTTAGTCAAGAGATGCAATATTTGATGTGATTCATTTCTCATCCATATCTAGGCTAGATGATTTAGTTTCTAGTTCAAGTGGAACAAACAAAGGAGACAGCACATTCGTTCCTATTAACGAGTCACCTACGCTCTGTATGAGCAAACGAGGGAAAATTAAAAAATCATTCAGTTCCAATATCCAATTTTATCTAGTTGAGGGGTCAAGAGATGAGGTTGCTTTTTACTACTCATATTATTAACTTGTTTATGAGGACCCTAAAACTATTGATGAAGCCATGAGGTCGCAAGATGTTGCGTTTCGGAAAGAAGCGGTAAATGATGAACTGGACTCCATCGTAGGAAATAATCCTTTGGTCTTAATGGATATCCCACTCGGTTGCAAGATTTTATGATGCAAGTGGATCTAAGAGAAGAAGATGAAAGTCAATGGGACAATCGAGAAGTTTTAGGGTTGATTGGTTATTCAAGACTTTAAACAAAGGGAAGACATTAATTACTTTGATACATATGCTCCAGTTGCTAGGATCTCTTCAATAAAATTATTGATTGCTTTAGCGGGTATTAATGATCTTGTGATCCACGAAATGGATGTCAATATAACATTCTTGAATGGTATTTTAGAAGAATAAGTCTATATGAAGCAACAAGAAAGATTTATTATGCCCAGAAATGAGCATAAGATGTGTAAGTTGATAAAGTCATTGTATGGATTAAAGCAAGCACCTAAGCAAGGACATCAAACTTTACATGATGATTTTTTGTCAAATAGATTCAAATTAAATCAGTAAGAAAAGTGTTTATATAGAAAAATTGATAAGTCCGGTAATGGAGTGATACCCATGAGATTTATCATATGTTGAATTTTCTTCTGTCTTAGAAGGGTATTCAAATGCAAGTTAGATCACTAACATGGAAGATCATTCTTCTACAAGTGGTTAGGTGTTCTTACTTGGGGTAGGTGTCATTTCATGGGTATCTAAGTAACAAACTTGTAATTCCTAATCTCTATGCCAGGAGAGAGGCGGAGTGGCTAAGAACTTAGTCTATGAGATTCTATTGTGACCGAAACTGGTGTCATCCATTTATATTTTTATTGTGATAGTTAAGTTACTTTGGCTAAGGTTTATAGCCAATTGTATAAATATATCGTGGACATAGCGTGGTACGTGAGTTGATTACTCATGGAGTGATTACCATAAACTTTGTTCCGTCCCAACAAAATCTAGCAGATCACTTGACAAAAGAATTAGATATAGACTTGGTGATCAAGTTAGCTAAAGGGATAAGATTAAAATCCATTTAAAATGTTTAATGGTGGGATACCCAATTCTCCTATAATACGACGTTAGAGGCTGAATTTAATGTGGAAAGCCCACACTTAGAGAATGAAGCACTAGTTTATATCTTCCCAAAGTAACTGTTTAGACCTACAAGAAAATGTTAGGTAGGAGCCTTCTTATTAATAGAATTTTGAAAATTTGCATTTTGCAGGTGCAAGATTAAAATATATGTCTATATGGGTGTGAAATGTAGCCGCTTTAAGAAGTTCGGACTTATCTTTGTATATGCTTATGAAAGGATAAGGACACATGGCTTATAATAGTGTCAAGGATAAAACATTTAGTGAATGAATTCTTGTGTGTATTATTTCCATGTGCTCAAATGAGTTGAATGGATTCATTGCATTGGACATTCTAATTCTTGGGCATTTGAAATGTGTAATATCACTAAGATGTTAATTCTATCGTTACGATATTTTCATCTATGCATGAGTTTGGTTTATGTGAGTTGATTTTTTGAATCAAAGATCACACTTAAATGGAGGAAGAATGGTGAGATTTAAATTAATCAACAGTTATTCATTAACCATCACAACTATTAAAGTGGTAGTTATTATATTAAACGTACGGTTGTAAACAGTTGGACACTATAAAGTTCTGTTTATCTACATCAAAACGGGTAATAGAGACAACGAAAACATAGAAATTTATGAAACCAAAGATTGAGAGAATCTTTAGTGACAAATACATAAAAAAAAACACAAAACTTCTATTTGTTTGTCTTACATCTTAGCATAGAACAAGAAAGAAAACTTTGAATGTCGTATCCTAGAAAGGATTTCGTGTAACTCAAAATTTGAGAAGAGTCGAAATACTCTTTAAAAAAGTGCTCTCGTACATTATTTAATCATTATCCAATTTTACCGTACGAAGTTACAATATCCATCAAGAAACTTGCAGTATGAATAAGCATTGTCCAATAATCATAATTCAAAGAATCCATATCTAACAAGAGATCTAAGTAAATAGCAAATCACAAATAATATAAAGAACTACATAGTTATAAATCGAAATAAAAAGATAGATGATTCATAAATCTTCTCTAGAAAGTATAAGAGAAGTATTATCTTTTTCCCAGAATCAACAAGAACTCTAATGTGTTGTCTTCTCCTATAAAGCCCAACTTTTTAAACTAATGTATTATCTTTTTTCTTTGGAGAATTAAACTGCCGCGGGATTATTATATAAATTTTTTTATGGGAATACAAATACGAATGCATAGACACTGACCGTTTATAATCGTATGGTAGTATGCAAATATTTGAAAATAACTTGCTAGTATTTCCTGATCTCATGCTATCAAACTCTTCTTGTTTTTCCACTTTGTCCTCCTCTCCTTCATCTTTTGTATATCTATCTCTGGCATCTCTCTTAAAGCACGATTTTTGGATCGAGTCATTATTTTTTCTATCAAAAAAAAGTTTTAGATATATCAGAACTTATATATATATATATATGATTTGAAACTCTGTCTTGTAGGAGAATGATTAGAACTCTCCAATATAAGAAACAAAACATTAAAGATAATGAAAAACTAAGAGAAAACAAACATATTGAAACCATTTCATGAGCTTTCTGGATATTTCAATCCCTCAGTTTAAGAAAACGTAACAAAATCTCTTCCGGATATCCTTTATGAATGTTCTGCAACATAATACGATATTTGTAAATCCACAATTTATATCATTGTCTTTTCTCAAGTTAAAAATAACATAAGATCCAGAAGTTATATTTGACTCTCGATCTATTAGTTTTCTAAGTACAACTCCACACACGCCTGAGATTTCAATGCCTAAAGCGACATTATATATTATGAAAGATTACCATGATATATAAATATTTTAGTTAATTTATATTAAATATATAGTAGATTAATCTCTATTTCTCATAAAAAATATTTTCTAAAATTTTCCAAATTAATATGATTAAATAATTTAATAAAGACACTAAACTTTGATAAGACATACTTATCTGACTCATACATTTGTTTGAATCCAAACTTATTTAAAACACTATAGGAAACTAAAGTTTTCTTAATTTCTGGTATATGAATTACATCATTAAGATCACGAGTTTTTCCAGAACTAAGTTCTAACACCACTTTTCCACAATCTAGGATAGGAGCATTTGACTCTTTGCCCATATAAAGTACATACCCATCTTGAACCGGCTCATACATCTTGAACCAGCCACGATCCTTGAAAACATGTGTTATTGCACCCGAGTCAATCAACCACGGCACCTCATCATCGTGGAAATAAGACAAAATGCTCTTAAACCTTTTGTTAGATATATCGATAGTGTTTTAGTTAAAGGGGCGTTTCTTCCCTTATTCTTCATCTTAGAACTCCCACTTTCATATGTCATATTGATCGAAGAAGTTTCAGCTTCTTCATCTTTGTGTTTTCTTCCTTTCTGCGCCCTTAGAGATTCCTCTATGCGAAAATGGCTACCAAGTTGTATAAGAGATAACTCTTCCTTCTTGTATTTCAACATGTGTTTAAAATTCTTTCATGAAGGTGGCAACTTGTCGATGATGCTCGACACCGAGATGGATTCATCCATCTTTATATTGTGTTGAGCAAATTGACCTAGAATGCGAAATAATTCATTGTATTACTCCATAACTGGCCTAGAATCGGATATCTTGTAATTATTAAAATTACTCACAAAGAACTTCTTACTAGAAGCATCTCTCGCCATGTATTTCGATTCCATTGCATTCTACAATTCCTTTGCGGATTTGATGTTCTGATAGACATCAAAGAGAGGATCTGACATACCATTGAGAATATGGCCACGACATATGTAGTCATCGTTCTCTCAATTGCTTCCTTGTCTCCTACACAAACTCGTTCTCGGTATTCTCCAACACGGTGGACATTGACATACTTAGAACGTACACCACATTAAATGTTGTGAGGAAGAAGTGCATCTTTTTTTGCGATCTTCAAAAACCGACTCTTTTGAACTTATTTAACTTGCCAAACTTTGACATCATTTCACACATCGAAACATTAGTCATTGTTCTCATAAAATCTTCTTTTAGAATGTTGTAACTTGGAATCGTATCGTACGGTGAACTCGGATAATAATTAAATCATGCACGAGAGAACTTTTCTTAAAGATTATTTCGAACCTTCTCAACCCTTGGGTTACACGAAATCCCTTCTAAAATACGACACTAAAAGTTTTCTCTTTTGTTCTAGGCTAAGATCCAAGAGAAACAAATAGAGGTTTTGTGTTTAGTTATGTATTTGTCACCAAAGATTCTCTCAATCTTTGGTTTCGTGAATCTCTCTATTCTCACTGTCTTTATCACCCATCTTGATGTAGAGAAACATATTTTTATAATGTCCAACTATTGCGACGTACATTTGTAACCGGATGTTTAATATAATAAGTACCACTTCAGTAGTTGTGATGGTTAATGAATATTTGCTGATTAGCTTATATCTCCAACAATGAATCACCTAGAGTAACTAATTTTGATGAAGATAGAACCCCCTAATTGATGAATATATTAACCTCAAAAAGCTTAAAAGAGTAATTATGCTATAACCTTCGAAAGGTGAGAGCTCTATAGCTTTGTGAACTTACTGAATTTTGTCAAATGCTTGTTTTCCTACGTGATTACCTGAAAGAGTTGAGTAGTTATGTTTAAACATAGATATTAGATACAATAAAAGTATTATCTCTTATAAAACAGTATTTCAAGTTCTAGAATCCCTTTAATCGATTTTTCCTTATTTGATAGCTTGAACTGATTTGATCCATGAATCCTGGAGATGTCCTTGCTAATCATGTATTTTACATCGTCTTTCTTTTACTTTTATTTCGTATCTTCGTCTTTAGTCTTAGCTCCAAAAAAAAAAATTATTATCGTTTTACCTTTTTTGTTAGATAGATTTCATCCTCATATATAATTCATTGTGTGACTAACGTTACAATGCACAATGGTTCCTGTAAAAATTATAATAATACAGTCCGGCTTCGACTTTCAATGCTACAGAATCAAGGAATATGACAGGAGGGATTACAGCAATGGTTTACGTCACGAGTTTAACTTTCTATTGTAATTTTCAGTTTGGTTGGTTATCTAAATTTCAGCTTGGTCTAGGATACAAAAAATTTTCTTTGAATATATTTTTACATTTATTCAAAAAATAAAAATTATAATAAGAAAGCATAATTAAAAAGAAAATGAATATAAGTTACACAATTTATAAACAATATAAATATATAAAAAACACAAAGTAAAGCAGATAAATTAGTTAAAACCAAAACAAAAACTATAAATATAAAAGTTTGGAGAAAGAAAAGTGAATTTGTCGTTGAATGAAATGAAATGATATATATATATATATATAAGAAGATGTGTCAATAAGGATATTTAGAGAAAATATTATTTTAATCTTATTACGAAAGTTTCTATGTTATTTATTATATATTTAATAATTAAATAAATTAAAAACATGAACAATAATTTTAAAATTGAATATTTAGTATTTAATATTTAATACATATCTCGAGTATTAATTAAATTTAAATTGTGTTTGATTTAATTATTAATTTGAGTTTCGAAAAATCTAGTTTGTTTTGAAAATGTGAAAATTATGCTTTCAGGAAAGAACCGAAATATTAAAAACCCACATGGGAAATTTAAGATTTTGGTTATTTCATTTAACACATATTCCTCTATATTTATAATTATGCTTATTGTTATAACTGAATAATCTTTTCAAAGAATACTAGATTAATAATTCGTGTTGCGTTCGGATGCAATTTTTTAAATTGTATTGTATTACTGTATAATTTAATTAAATTATAATTATTTTGTGGTGTTATAGTTTAGTGCATGTAAATTGTTAGTTGATTGATTGTTAATATTAATGGTTATATAGATATTTTAATTTGTGATTATGCGTTTTACGAATGATAACCCGTATTGGCGCCGGAGGCAAAGTTTTAACATAATTTTTACTTGTTACCTATATTATAAATTTTTGTTGGTGTTAGCATGTGTATATGTTAATCCAATGCTTCAACTCGTCAATCGATCAACCATTTGGACTTCTTCTTTCGTTACCCCTCTCCATTTTAACTCCAAATCAGGTGATAAATATTTGCTATAATTTGTTCGTTTTCATATGTAGGTTTGGGACTATATAGATGGTCGAGTTGGATTCAATTCACGATATTTTTCTTCACCACACTCGTGCCATAGATTTAGAAGATAGTTTTAAATTTGTTTTGGTTCTCTTAGAATGGTTTTATATACTCATGTTGCTGTTAATCCAAGTTTCTAACATGCATTGCTTTGACACAAAAATAATGTGCCCAGAAAGATTGTTTGTTTAGACTGGACATCATCGATGTTTGTTTATCTAAGGATCTTTCTATTTTCAGTTCGGAAAGAAAATTTGGTGTGCCCAGTTTGAATCGAATCCATGACATGGAAGAATTCGAAGCTTTAATTCAAAGTTTTTTTTACAAATAAATGTGTTGTGTGTTCAGTATGATTTTAGGCTCTATCTTATGAGAGATTTATACTCTGTAGATTTAATCTCACTATCATATGGATATGGCTATTGTTGTTTATCTTTGTAAGGTCTTCTTCTTATGTCCATTTTTAACTTCTCTCTGGTTCGCTGGTTAGTAAAAAAATTCTCTTTAGTGGGAATTCACCAAGCTAAAGTCGCCATTTATTCTCTGTAGTTACACTTTCCGAATGGTCAAGAGTCCATTTTATTTTTACTAATTTCATAGTCATAAGTCAATTCCACTTTGTTGTGATTCCGACCTCACTCTCGCTTAGAGGTCAGTTCTCTCTTTCCCTCTAGTTCTCTATGTTTCGTGTCTCTTTGATAAACATCAAAACCTTAAGTAACTTAGAGAGATTTCTCTTTAATTGTCTACATTGATAACATTGATCCCTTAGATTATAACACCATACAAGCATATAATAGCTTACTTCTACTTACTAAACACACATACACACACTTTAAACCATACTTCTAGATCCTAGGCTCTCTTACACAATCCACAATCGCTTGGCTCTGTTCTTTTTCTTACACTTGAAGCTTTTTCTTGGTATAGGTTTAATCAACGACTCAATTCTATTCACAGTTTGATTAGAAAATTATGTAGAAATTATTATTCATATAATTAGAGTTAGATAAAACATTTAACAACATAAATAGGAAAACCATTTCTACAATTAATAAGATTACCTGAATAATTTGTTTTCCCTTCTGATTGAGTTGCTCATCAGCACAGTGAGTCTATCAAGTGCGGAGTTGATTGTTGTAATGTTTCCAGACACCTTATTTACATAGTGTTTTGAATGCCCTATGGTCGTTTTTAGGCGAACTGTGAGAATTTTTTCATAAGCTGCAAAAAAAAAGATATAAAGTTAGTTATATACGTTTAAACCACAAATCTATTTCAACCATAAAGTTTACCCATTTCAATTTTAAAAACAAAACAAAAGTCTGGTATAATTTGTTTCTTACACGAAGCAGGAGCAACATGTTAGAATTAGGAGAAATGAAAACGGATTCTTTGACAGGTCCTATACAATCATAAATGTTTTGAAAGAATAACTAGATTCTTTTTTAACATGATTTATTATAAACATAATCAGAGTATGATTTTAAAATGTCTTAGATGAAGATATAAATAAATCCTGACCACTTGTTGATTGTTTGAAGATCCTAGAGTTGAGAATTCTGATTTACAGAATTATCAATTGCTCTAGATGGTTTTGTATTTTGTTTTTCAGCTGCAAAATTGTTAGAAGTACAAATTAGAAAACTTGTTGATGTTCAACATATGAAAAAAATATCAGTAGCTCATCTATACTATATTTTTAGAGACTTACAGATTCATATTTTGTGAATTGCTTCCATGATTGGAGGATCTTGACCTGGATGCTTGGATGCGCCAACTTGTTTTGAAGGGCTTAATGTCATTAAGGTATGTGAATCCATCAATCATTTTTTTTGTTTTTGTGATCGATGTTTTAAAGTGAAAGAGATTAGAGCTTTAGGTTATCTATAATGGTAGAATTCGGATGCTATATGTATAGGAAGGATTATTAGAATGACTCAAAACTGTGGTTTATTTGTTAGAATGATTCGCGTTTTTTTAATTAAAATTACGGTTTAAATCTCAAACGTACTTTTGCGACGCTGTGGAAAAATAATAATTATGATAGTGCCATTAATATTTAATTCCAGCATGGCCGAAAATTACAAAAATGTCATTCCGCTAACGTTACCGTAGACTTATTTCGTCGCAGACTTATTTCACATTACTGTAGAGTTATTGAATTATCTTAATTACCGCAAACTTATTTCAGTTATCGTAAACTTATTTAGTTACCGCAGATTTATTTAGTTACCTCAAACTTATTTTAGTTACCGCAGAATTATTGTAATTACCGCAGACTTATTGAACATTGTCGCAGACTTATTTAGTTATCGCAGACTTATTGAAACGTTGTCGTAGACTTATTTCGATACCGCAGACTTATTGAACGTTTTAATTACAGCAGACTTATTGAAACGTTGTCGCAGACTTATTGTAGTTACCACAGACTTATTTAGTTACCATAGACTTATTTAGTTACCACAGACTTATTTAGTTACCACAGACTTATTTAATTACCACAGACTTATTTAGTTACCGCAGACTTATTGAAATGTTATCGCAGACTTATTGTAGTTACCGTAAACTTATTTAGTTACCGTACAATTATTGTAGTTACCGCAGAGTTATTGTAGTTACCACAAACTTATTTAGTTACCCCAAACTTATTGTAGTTAACGCATACTTATTGTAGTTACCACAGACTTTTTTAGTTAACACAGAGTTTTTTATTTGTCGCAAACTTATTGTAGTTACCATAGACTTATTTAGTTACTGCAGAGTTATTGTAGTTGTCGCAGACTTATTGTAGTTACCGCAGACTTATTGAGTTACCTTGGTCGGTCAGACGATTAAGGCTTCTCTCAATTTGGGCACGCCTCTTATTTTCGTCCTGTTTTTTCCTCTGCTTCTTCTTCTTCTCTCTCCTCATCGTCCCTATATAGATCGAATACCTACCAGCTAATACCTGCTATTTCATCTTCATCTTTATCGTCGTCGTGATACTAAATAACTCTGCGGCAACTACAAAATAATTCTGCGTTACTAACTAAGTAACACTTGTGGTAATTGAAATCAAGTTGGAAACTCTACATTGTAAACTCATTAACATGTAAAACAACATATTACACATGAATATCTTATTAAACTGTAAACAAAATCATTGTAAACTATACAGTCAACCATTGTAAACTCTACACTACAGCATTGTTAACTCTATAGTAAAGTATTGTAAACTCTACAATAAGACATTGTAAGTCTACGGCAACATTAAAATAACTCTACGGCAAAATCAAAATAAAAATTATTCAATTTAAAAGAAAACATAAAAATAATTAAACAAACAAATAAAATTAAAATCCTAATTTTGCGGTGGCGGAAGGAGAAAGGATCGGAAGAATACATCAATCCGCGCTTGCATTACTTTGAGCGTTTCATTATCAACAATCTACTAATTTACAAAAAAGAAACAAAATTCAATCTAACAATTTAATAAAAATTTATAAATAATTTTAATAACAATTAAAAAATAATTAATAACAATTTACAAAACAATCAAATAATTTAAAAACAATATAAAAACATTCTAATAATTAAAAATATATATATATATATATATATATACAAAAATCTAATAACATTCTAAATCAAAAATCTTCTCAATTTAAACAATCCAAAATAAAAATTTTAATATAAAATCTAAATCCTAAATCTAACAATCATAACCCTAAATCTAAAATGCAAATCCTGAAATCTACATTCCAAATCCCTAAAGGTACATTCAAATTTCTAAATCTAATACTCTAACTTAAAAATCCATAAAAATCAAAGAAACTTAAGAAAACTTACATGTTTGATTGGTTTGGATCCATTAGCATGTTTGAATGTTGAGATTTTTTTGGTGATTTTGAGATTTTTTTTACGTTTTTCTAAATGGTTTCGCGAAGAAGATGATATGTTTATAAAATTTTGTCCGTCGGAAAGGTTTAAAATAATTCTGTAGTGCATCTTTGGCAGTTATCGAGATAGATTCACACCTAAATTTTCACGAATCTGTCAAAAATTCTGACGGATTTCCGACAGATTTGCAAAAATTTAGAAAACGCGGGATGCGAAAAGTTAATTTTCGGGTCAAATTTCAGGAATCCGTCAGAAATCCATCGGAAAATTCCGTTGGATTTTCGATGGATCTGCGAAACTTGCATATTTAGTCATTGGTTAGTCAAACCTTAAAACCGAACACACTTATCCCCAAAGCCGTCCAAAATTTCCCACGGATTTCCGACGGTTTTAGGGATTCGAAGTTTTTAACTAACCGTTTCACTTGAAATATGTTTGTAATATGCTATATTAATCATTTCAATGGTAAAACACTAATAAACACCTTGTTAGTATAACTAATATACAAAAACAAAAAAGTTAAGTTATTATAGGTATACATGTTCCATTAAATATATGTATCATTATCTAACATGAAATATTAGTCATGCTAAATTTTTAATATTTATAAGATAACATTTTTAAAATTTTATTTTTCACATGTTATAAAAGAAATGTTACGGTTGTGTATATTACACATAGATTGATATACTTATTTGAAAATGACCCAAAATTCCAAACCCGTCAGAAATCCATCATAATTTTTAATGGATTTTCGAAGAATTTTTGACGAATTTGAATTTTCTTTTAGATTAAATTTCATTTATAAATATATATATATATAATTTATAAATAGATGTATATATAAATTTCCGACGGATTTATGTGTTTTCGTCCAAAAATCATCAATATATTTCCAACGGATTCATAAACCATTGGAATTCTGTCGAAAATACCGACGAATTTTTGATGGTTTATAGTAATCTCAAATCCGTCTCATAACCGTTGAAAATTTTCGACGGAAAAAAATTCGTCGGAAATTCCATCAATTTTGCGGTAGTTTTCTTGTAGTGATCTGAATTCTCTTCTTTGTCTAAGCATTCTTCATCTTTGGTCCCATCTTAGCATGAGAGAAGATCTTCTCACGAAATGTTACTTCTGGTGCTTTCTTCGCTTTATATTTTTTTCATCGTCATCGAAATTGTAGTCTCGTGCTCTCTTCTGAAACAACTTTTGATTCTTCATTGTAACTTTAATTTTCTAAGCTGAAGTTTATCATCTTGAAATTGGAACAATGCTTAGAGAAGAATCCGAGATTCGACTCTCGTGTTAATCGTATCCATAGGATTACGCAACCACCGCCACAAACTTGCTGCAACATAAAAAGGGAGAGAATTTTGAGAGAGGAAGCACAAAGAAAAAGAAAAACTATGGAAAGAGAATCTAGGGAGATGACGATGGAGATGAGAGGGAGGTATTGATTAGGTCAAAAGACAGTTATATGTCTTCGGGTCAGGATTCCTTGAATCGGATCGTAATTCAGCCCGTGCGACTGAAGCCGGTTCGGATACATAATTCTTTTCTTTTTAAATTTCTATAGAGTCCGCGTGTTGAACACCCGTCAAATACCGGGTCATCATTGATATGACTTATGCGATATTTTTATTCTAATTTGCCCTTATATAATTTTTTTTAAACAGAATTAATGGCATAAATCATAAATATTTTAACATGGCTTAAATGGCAGACAAAATGTTTCTATCTATTCTTAATTAATAGTATAGATGTTTGAATATGATACATCTTACTTCTACTATATATTTAAAGGTATACTTTGTAGTTTTGTTTAAGTTTTAAAACAACCTCAATTCATTTCTAACATCTCGGATGAGAAACCCCATTCAAGACTCAGTCACCATTGTAACTTCCGTCATCATTCTTATGCCAGGTTTGTATTTACATTTATGATCACGTAATATGTTAATATTATCTTTCTAAAAGAAGCTAATTGTGAATATTTTGTTAGGTCTTTAAATTATAAAAATTTAATATTAGGTCAAACTTACTTTCATCAAATAATTTTTGTAATATTGAATTTTGTTCTTTTTATGTCAAATTTATATTAAACCAAAAAATTGAGTTTATATGTTTACACTTAGAAACCGATCCCCAAAGAAAAATTTTAAATTTCTTCACCTAGCTATTTTGGTTAGTTCACTCGTTTATAAAATAGCATCTAACTATACTATAAAAATTATTGTGATGTAACTTGATAAATATATTTCCATTTTATTTTTTCATCATCTTATTTTTGTTGTGTTTCGCATAGAAAACAAATGTTTCAAACTACATTTTTCAAACATATTGATGTTATGTACTTATTTTCTAATGTTAATCTATATGATATTATCAAATTACCTCTACATAACTATTATTGTTTACTTATGATGTTATGTTATGGTATGCAAGGGAATGGTTGGAAAAGCATGGAAACGTCATCCCAAATAATGGAGAAACGTGT
The DNA here is from genome assembly GCA_963922655.1 of Cardamine chenopodiifolia. Classification (NCBI taxonomy): domain Eukaryota; kingdom Viridiplantae; phylum Streptophyta; class Magnoliopsida; order Brassicales; family Brassicaceae; genus Cardamine; species Cardamine chenopodiifolia. The sequence goes on along the minus strand of OZ000486.1, from coordinate 5,254,077 downwards.
TATTTCTACGCAAAGTAAAGCCTATACAATTAGAACCACACAGATTTAAGGTTCCATTATATTTCTACACACCATAATAGTTCAATCGCTAAATACACACAAAAATAAAGATTGAATTCCAGATCCACACAAACTAAACCAATACGGAACCGATACTAACCCGAGTAACCCTAAAACCATACGTCTCTAAATACCCAAGTCATCCTAAAAACCCAACTCCAACCTAAATCTCTAAATTGAAGAACCCTAAATCCCCAAATCCCAAATTCCGAAATCGAGTGTAAGTCTCTCTTCTTGTTTGAAATTTATTACTCCTATTACTTATATTTCATATGTATAAGATCGGTTTCACATTTCAGAAACTCGATTTCGTGGTTTCATAGTGAATTCGATTTCTGGGTAATTTTGTAGGTTGAACTTCGAGATTGAGGATGAGCAATATATTTGGAGCTTCTAGCAGGTCTTCAAGCGCAGTTCATTCAGTCATTCAAAAGACTTGTTGATTTTATCAGGCTTATTGAATGCTCAAAATGTCAAAAGATTGAACGTTGAATGTTGTACAAGTTTGATCAAGTGTTCATCAATCCGTCAAATGGACAATTTTTTACTTAAACTTCAGAGAGTGCACAAGCCTTGAGAGTGTTTCGAAGGGGATCAGTCTGAAATCTTTGAAGGCTCTTATCCTCAGTGGTTGCTCAATGCTTAGAACATTTCCAACTATTTCAGAAAGCATAGAATCTCTATATTTGGATGGGAGAGCAATCAAGATAGTTCATGAATCCATTGAGAGCCTTTGGTACCTAGCTGTGTTAAATTTAAAGAAGTGTTTCAGACTGAGACACCTTCCCAACAATCTTTGCAAGCTGAAATCTCTTCAGAAATTGATTCGTTATAGATGATTTAGGTTTAGGGATTTAGGTTTCTGATTTAGGGATTTAGATTTGGGTAAGTTTTAATCGGGTCAAAATCAGGTTTAAAACAGTTCACTGTTGATATTTAACGGTTAGTTGTTAGTTTGGTTATGATTAAACCAGTTATAACCAAGGATTATGTGTAAGTACGATTTGAAATCGAAATGTGTGGATCTAGAATTCGATCTTTATTTCAGTGTGTATTTTGCGATTAAATTGTTGTGGTGTATGAAAATATAACGGGGCCTTAACTCTGTGTGGTTCTAATCGTATAGGCCTTACTTTGTGTGGAAATAACACATTCCCAAATCATGCCACTTTAGTTTGCGTTTTGTCTGCATATGCCAAAACCAGAATGGTTCTAGAAGGTTGGTTGATCTACAATCGGTTAACTCGAATCTATAATACTTAACCCAAATTAGAACACCATGGCTGCTTGGTTAATCTCTTTGGCCAAGTAGGCTTTGACCAAACACTCAAAAGAACTACGAAATAACTCTTCTTGTTGGACACTCTCGAATCCTGACATTGGAGAAATCTTGGAAAAACGACTCATGAGATTGCAGCCAAATGATATAGGACCATATGTGTACTATCATATATACTCTATCTGTTTCAAAATATAAGATAATTTAGTTAAAATCACGGAGATTAAGAAATTTTACTTTAAAAATAATCATTTAATATATAAAAAAATAAAAGTTAATTACATAACATAATCAGGAGTGGTATTCGAAAAAAGCCACTCGGCTCCTAACCTCGGAAAGTGTCATTTATTTGTCTGTTAAATGACACATTTACCCTCCTATTCAATGATGGAGCTGAAACATACCCACCACCACGTTCTTCTTCTTCATCTCCTACAGGATTCACCCCAAACACTACAAGAAAACTACCACAAAACCGAAAAAATTTGCGACTACTACAAACCATCAGGAATCCATCGGTATTTCTAATGGTCTACAAATCCGTCAGAAATCACCAATGTTTTTCTGATGAAAACACATAAATTTGTCATAAATTTATATATAAATATATTTATAAATTAAAGATACACATGAATTCATAAATTAAATAAAAAACCAAATCCATCAGAAATCCGTCAGAAAGTTCCAACGGATTTCTGACAAAATTGGTATATTTTTGGATTGTCTTCACGAAAATCAGCATAAATTTCTATTGCACTGTTGGATCTACTTTAACCCACTTTCAAATGAAATCTAACTCAGATAGATAGATTGTGTCCAAAAGTTACCTCAATCCATCGATGTGAGTGCTTTAACGAATGACAAAATTTAGACGACAAATTTCTGACGGATTTCTGATGGTTTTGGGGTTTTTGGTCATTTTCAAATAAGTATATCAGTCTATGTGTAATATACACAATTTTAACACTTATTTTAAAACATGTGTGACAAAATAAACATTTAAACAAGGTATATTAGAAATATTAAAAATTTAGCATAATTAAGATTACATGTTAGATATACTTATACTTAATGGAACATATATACCTATAACAACTTAAATTTTTGTTTTTGTATATTAGTTATACTAACAAGATCTTTTATCATTGAAATTTCTGACGGATTTCTGATGGTTTTGGGGTATTTTGGTCATTTCAAATAAGTATATCAGTCTATGTGTAATATACACAATTTTAACACTTATTTTAAGACATGTGTGACAAAATAAACATTTAAAGAAAGTATATTAGAAATATTAAAAATTTAGCATGATTAAGATTACATGTTAGATATACATATACTTAATGGAACATGTATACCTATAACAACTTAAATTTTTGTTTTTGTATATTAGTTATACTAACAAGGTCTTTTATCATTGAAATGATTAATATACCATACTACAAACATATTCCAAGTGAAACAGATCGTAAAAAACCTCTAATCACTAAAACTGTTAGAAATCCGTCGTAAATTTCTGACAGTTTTTTGATGAATTTGGGGATACACGTGTTTGGTTTTAAGTTTTGACTGACCATTGACTAGACATGTAAGTTTCGCAAATCCGTCAGAAATTTCTAACGGATTCACAAAATTTTATCCGGGAATTAACTTTTCGCTTCCTGCATTTCCTAAATTTTTGCAAATCCGTCAAAAATTTCAGACGAATTCTAATAGGTTTGTGAAAATTTAAGCGCAAATCTCTCTAGAGAACCACCAAAAATGCGGTAAATGAATTATTTTAAGTATTTCTGATGGATTTCTGACGGCCATATCCGTCATAAATTTTGTTTTATAAACAGCTTGTCTTCTTCGCAAAATCATTCGAAAATATGTAAGAAAAATCGATAAATCATCTCAAATCATCACATCACTCTTTGAAACTCAACATCCAAACATTTTAATTGATCCAAACCAATCAAACATGTAAGTTTCTTAAGTTTTATTTTTATTTTTATGGATTTCTAAATTAGAGTTTTAGATTTAGGAATTTGAATGTAGATTTAGAGATTTGGAATTTAGATTTAGGGTTATGTTTGATAGATTTAGGATTTAGATATTTAGATTTAAATTTTATTTAGGAATATTTAAATTGATAGATTTTTGATTTAGAATGTTACTAGATTTTTGTATTTTTATATATTTTTTAAATTATTAGAATGTTATATATTGTTTTTAAATTAGTTGATTGTTTTGTAAACTGTTACTAATGTTTTAAACATTGTTATTAATTTTTTTATAAATTGTTTTTAATTTTTTTAAAAATTCTTAGATTGAATTTTGTTATTTTTAAATTGGTTTATAAATTGTAATTAAATTATTTTTAAATTTTTTGAAATAATTAGATTGAATTTTGTTATTTTTAAACTGTTTATTAATTGTTTTTAAAAAAATATTTTTATTTGGATAATTTTATTTTCTGAAATATAATTTAATTTAAATTTTCAAATTAATTTCATATTAATTTGAATTTTATTTGTATTTAAATTTAAATTTAAAAAAAAAATATCTGTCGGAAATCCACCAGAAAATATCCGTCGGAAATCCGTCCGAAGCACGTTCTTCAAAAAACCGTTGGACTAGCTCCGTCGGAACTCTATTGGTTCTAATCCGACTGATTACCGAGACGACTGGAACTGGTGGATTTCCGATCATCTTGATCAGACGACCAAATCTGTCGAAAATTGTCGTTTTTGACATATTTCTGACAGATTTGGTCGTCTAATTCCGGTTGTCTTCTTGCAGTGAAAGCATAATTACTGTAGAGTGAGTTTACCAACTCCGATAGTGTTACGTATTCCATATTTCGATCTCGAAAGGACCAGAGAAAGCTTTCGCTAGAAGAATCATAGGGCTTGCTAACTTTGGGAATCTTAGGATTATTTTCATCAGTCTATTCGATAATTTCCTTGTAAGATTGCCTATTTTCTAATCTCTAATTCCTGAGATCTCTAAGGTTTTACCTTCGCATTTGGTGTCATCAATCCTAATTTTGATTCTATTTAAAATTCGGAAGAATTCTAGAGTTTCTGGGTATTAAATTTTATAAGTGCGATATGAGATTCATGAGTTAGAAATAAGGAAATGAATGGTTCTTTTGTTTGATCATTGAATAGAAACTATACTAACATCATTTTGTGGTTATGTGAATATTTTCAGAGAAAAAATTTTCACAGAAAAATTACTAAATTTGATCGATTAAATGAGTCTGTGTCATGAGAGATACAAGTCATGTTAGTAACTGACAATTTTGTCTTTTGGAATCTTCGTCAGAACCATCTCATTCACTCGCGAACAGGAAAATTTTGTGTGTTTTCAATCCCAAATTTTGTTGTTTCTTTCTCAAATGATGCAAATTTAAACACCATTGTTACTACATTTCATTATTTTTTATCAGCCGGTGATTTTCAGTCGGACTATGGGCACCAATTCTTGATTCTTCAATCCACGTGTCCCATATTTGAAAAAAACACCAAATCCTGTCAAATGTCTCTTTTTGCTAATTGTTAAATAAGTTTCTTTTACTACTACAAATCAAACATTGTGAGTTGTGACACAAATTATTAAAATCTTGATTTGCTAATTTAGGAAGACTGTTTCATTATCGTGGAGGTGTTGTGATTTGATGGAAAGAAAAAGATGAAGATTGGTCTATAAATTGAACTGAAAGCTTTATTTAGTTTGTGATTTGAATTGCTGAAACTCATTATGGGTTTTGCTATTTATGTTCTATGCAAATTTTGTATTTTTCTGAAAGTAATTGGCTTTTATACGTTTCTTAAATTTTGGGTCGAAATGTATTACACATCCATCGTAAAAACAACTCCAATCCTGCAGAATCAGATCTTGTCCACTCGACTGTAGTTGTATATTGTTGAATTTTTTTTATAGCATTTAATCAGATGCGTCTTATCTGATATGTTATTATGAATTTGGGTTAGGTTCTACATTTAATATGTTTCTTATTGATTATGTTAGTTTTAATTATATGAATTCGTTGAAAGATTTGGTTTAATGGCAATTGATCTTGTTAGTTATTTTAGTAAAGTTGGACTCATAAATGTATACCTCTTAGTTCATAAATATTAAAACTGATTATGGATTTTGCTATTTAGATTGTTTCTAAGACACTGTTGGCGAATCAGACATTTGTTCTGATGATTCAGCTGTCTTTTTTACTTAAATTTGTAGCTATTGCTTCGCTTCTCTTAGCTGCAGCTACATGTGTAGTTATACCACTTATTGGCATGCACTGTCGGTTCCTTCAAACCGATGGTAATGATCTTTTTGTGACTGCTAAAGCCTCTGCAACTAGTGTGATTGTAGCCACGGGTTTGTTCACATGTTGGAAGGTGGCACAAAACTTTTGAACAACCTGTGCTTACCAGATTTTTTCTAGTATACAATATTTAAAAAGTTATTATACAATATTTCATGGATGAAATCTTGATTTTGAATTTATCCACTATTTTTTGGTTAAAATCTCAACTATGCATTTTATCCATGTTTTTCGTAGATAGAATGTTTGTTCTACTTGTTTGTCTACGAGAGTTGAGAGCTTTAGTTTATAAGTGTGTTTCATAATTATGTAATTCAAAGATGACGTATTTGTATTTCACATTTTAAAAATGTTTAGTGTTATTAATCAGTTTGGGTTCACTATTTTTTATAAATGTTTAGCGTTATGTCGTTTAGATTGTAAATACAACAAAATATGTGTAGTTTCATGTGGAAGAAAAACACAATATTTTTTGTGGACAAAATTGTATAAGCTATTTTATCATGACAGTTGTTATTTTTTTAAATTACGTATATTATTTTTGGAAAATTCTATTTAAACCAGTCTTTGACTAAACTTTAGCATTTTTTTTGTTTATATTATTGTCATCTTGTTTATAGTATTGTCATCACGTAACGTAGTTACGTCATTTTGCTGCGGTTCCCCATTTACTGATTAGGGTTTAGGCTTTTTTTTTTCGAGCTTGAGATTATTTTCTTGTCCATATTATCTATTCGATAAAATGTTCTAGTTGATTTTATCTATTATTTTTTCGTCCAAATGTTATTTATGCTTTTTTCCATCTGTTTTCGTAAACAAATGCATGTTATTTGTTTTATCCATGATAGCTGTTACTTTTTAAATTACGTATAATATTTTTGGAAAATTCTATTTAAACCAGTCTTGGACTAAACTTCAACATTCTTTTGTTTATATTATTGTCATCTTTTTTATACTATTGTCATCTCGTAAGGTTGTTACGTCATTTTGTTTGGATCCTTCATTTACTGATTAGGGTTTAATTTCCTTTTTTAAGAACTTAAATTATTTTTTTGTCAATATTATCTATTGGATAAAATATTGTTAGTTTATTTTATTTGTTTCGTCAAAATGTTATTTATGTTTTTTGACCATCTATTTTTCGTAAACAAATGTACGTTTGTGTTTTATCCATGATAATTATTATTTTCCTGATTATTGTACCCGAATTACTCTCTCATGCTACAGTAATTACTGCAGCTGAATTGTTTTCGTGATTATTGTAGCTGAATTATTCTCTCATGCGCGTTCTTTTTTTTTTATTTGAGAACCTCTCTCCTGTCAAATATTAGTTTTGGTAAATTTTCCTAAAAACAATGTATCTAATTGTGAAAAGAGTGCAAAATATTATTAGTCACATAAAATTCAATAAAGTTAAAAATTACATAAAAATATAAGATTTTATATTTTAAAACAAGAAAAAAATCCGTAAACATTTTATATTTTGAAACGGATAGATGATATAACATCCAGAACTGAATTATAAAAGGTGGAGATAGTAGAAATATGATTTAAATTATGCTAAAGAAAAAACAGTGAACAGTAATGTTACGGCTAATGAGTTCAAAGCTACTCTGTTATCTTTAGTGCTCATACCTCCGTTTTTCTTATCTTTATCCGATCCTTCAGAACCTGAAATTTTAATCAATTATTAAAGAAATTTTTTGTAAGACACTACACGAAATAATACCGAAGACGTCGTTTTATTAACGTCGGTTGATAAACCTACTTGAAAAGTCAAAATTAGAAGCAAATTAGTGTCATTTCCATAACGGATGATAAATTTTTATTTATTAACCAAAAGATATGTTTGATGCCAAAAAGGAGAAAAATAATAATAAATGTTTACTTTTAAATATAGTACTATAAATGTGGATCGTAATCTCGATGTTTCAATTAGATCGTGGAGCCTTCTTATATATGATTTTATATCAAAATTAAAATAATAAGTCTACCTGCAGATGAAGCTTCACTTCCGGCTGGAGAAATCGTCGGAAAACCCATAACTATTAAACAAGAAAACAACAATTAATTTATGTTAATTGATTATTTGATAATCATGTATAGTTGTTACATTTAATTCGAGTTAAATTAAAGAACTATCACTCAGATCAATAAATAGTGAATGAATCTAGGGAGTGAGATGATGAGCATACACTTCTCTCGTCCGCTAAGTCGTTGGATTGAGTTTAAATCGGATCGTACGGTCCAAATAACATAGAAAAAGTAGACGTACGGAATGAGTAAATGTACCTGAACACAAACTAGGAGATGGAGCTTTCACACCACAGATTGTTGAAAGTTGCTCAGCCCTTTGCTTATCAAGCTTGACTCCAAAACGCGGCGATGCACCACCGCCGAAAAGATTACAGACGCACTCCGGTGAGCTTTGAACCATCCCAGCAAGCTCCGGACAACAAGCAGCTTCGGGTTTGATTTCATTACTCCCTACCTGAACGTAAGAGAAGCAGTCCGATACGTTTAGCATCGATACAAGACAGTTCGCCGGATAAGAAGGTCCATCGGCAGAGACGGGTTCTGGTGCCGGAGGAGTCTGTGCGGAGCAGAGAGTGAGGAGGAGGAGAAGGAAGACGGCGAGAATGTTGGTGGTAAGCATCTGGATTGGATCTGAGTTGCAAATGATTTTGGAATTGGAAAATAATTTAATATGACAGTTAACTTTTATTTATTTTGTCAAAAGACAAGTCAATAAAGTATAAAGTGAAAATAGATATGTGTTCGTATTTGGTCTTTGGATCTTTGTGAATGGAGACTACGGAGTTTAAAGCTTTTTTATTTTGCGTCATTAAAAAACAACACCCTTATTTTCTCTGTATTTTTAAATTGTCGTTCTAACATTTTTAAACAAATTAAGAAAATATATAAATGTCTTTTCTACGCTTTATTAATACAGTATAATTTTTCTCTCTAATTAATAAGTTGGAATAATAGGGTTAAAAATGATATTTAATTTAAAATTTTGTATTGAAAATATAAAATGACTTTGTAAAACAAAAATTAATTTTGAAAATAACACTTTAAAAACGGAACAAGTATTAACTTGTCTTTGTTTTGATATTAGAGGTAATGGCATAAATCGACCCAAATTTTAGATGTAATTATTAGTTTGACTTTTTTTTTTGGATAAATTTTGAGAGAGTTAAAAGATAATAGAACCTAACCTTTATTTTATAATTACAAAAATTGTCATTAATGTTTAATTTTGCAAACAGTTACAAAAAAAAATTAATGGCAAGTTAAGTTTTTAATGTTTTACAAACCTTCGTCGAAAAAAAAAATTTCCGTGAGCCTCCACCGTCGCAGAGTTAGGATTCATCATCGTCGCCAAAGAAAAGTCCGCTTTCATCGATTTTGTTAGTTTCTCTCTTTTTGTCGATAACTTACTCAGATTTCATTTTCTTTTCGTCGATTTTGTAGGTTCTCTCTGATTTCTTCCATATTTGTTTTGTGTAGTTTCAGTTTCATCTTCGTCACCGAGTTCACCTGTAACCACGCCAAAGAAAGGTCCACTTTCATCAAAAACCCTAACTTTCTTTCAGATTTCAGAGTTGTTTAGTTGTTGTCGCAGAGTTATTTAGTAGTTGTCACATAGTTATTTAGTAGTTACCTCAAACTTATTTAATAGTTACCGTAGACTTATTTAGTAGTTGCCTTAGAGATATTCAATAATTGCCCGCAGACTTATTAAGTAGTTATCGCAGACTTATTTAGTAGTTATCGCAGACTTATTTAGTAGTTATCGCAGACTTGTTTGGTAGTTACCCCAGACTTGTTTGGTAGTTGCCGCAGACTTGTTTAGTAGTTGCCGCGACTTATTTAGTAGTTGTCGCAGACTTGTTTAGTAGTTGTCAAATACTTGTTTAGTAGTTGTCAAATACTTGTTTAGTAGTTGCCGCAAAGTTATTAAGTAGTTGCCGTAGACTTGTTAAGTAGTTGCCATAGACTTGTTAAGTAGTTGCCGCAGACTTATTTAATAGTTGCCGCATACTTGTTTAGTAGTTGCCACAGACTTGTTTAGTAGTTGCCACATACTTGTTTAGTAGTTGCCACAGACTTGTTTAGTAGTTGCCACAGACTTGTTTAGTAGTTACCGCAGACTTGTTTAGTAGTTGCTGCACACTTATTTAGTAGTTGTCAAATACTTGTTTAGTGAATAAGACTTTTTTAGTAGTTTGTCGCAGATTTATTAAGTAGTTATTTAGTAGTTTTCATAAACTTATTAAGTAGTTACCGCAGACTTGTTTAGTAATTGTCGCAGACTTATTAAGTAGTTGCCGCAGAATTATTTATTTAGACTGATATGTTGTCGATTTGATTGCAGAGATATGGCATCTTATCCTGCTAGGCTTTCCAAAGATGGGAAATGTCATGTTCAAGTGGATAGCATAAACCACTATTATTCCCATTCCAAATTTATGGCCATTAAAAAGAGTATTGGTGATGATGTTTGGGATGCATTGAAAGAATCATCTGTTGGTATTTTTTTTAAGCTATATGATATAGACTTCATGGGGGAGAAGTTCATATGGTCATCCTCTTATGTTCATTACTTCATCACACATCAGTTGGCAGTGAAGAATATGCATGAGGTTTAGTCATTGATTGATGATCAACCATTAAGATTTTCGCTGCACGAATATAAGGATATCACAGGTTTTAATTGTGACCTATATCCATCTGATGTGCGATCTAATTTTGACCTATATCCAGCTGTTGATTATGAAGGCTTTTGGAGAGAGATGAACGTTCCTTTAGTGGATGGACCTAATTGGGGGGAGATGCTGCGTGTTTTGAGACGTTGTCAGAATTGGAGTTACGAGAAGGGGATGATGGTTGGAAGACTATGTATAATACATGTTGGAATACATGGCATCAATCATGCATCAAGAATCCCGTTGAGTGATGCAAAAAATAGTGCTTCATGAGGAGAGCTTTGAAAACTATCCGTGGGATAAAGTAGGATTTACGAGTTTGGTAAATTCAATCAAAACTCTGGAGTACAAAATAGACAATTACGCATCACACGGATGTGTTCATGTTCTGTCTGTATGGTTATTTGAGTCGGTTCATGCTTTAGGAGAGATCTATAGGTTTAAGAGAAATATGAATGATGTTCATCCACTACTTAACTGGCGAGAAAGTCGGAAACGATTTAAATTTGAAGATTTAATAAGAGAGGACAAAGCTCAACACGGAAAGGTATGAATTGATTATCTAAAAACCCTTATATGTTTTGCTTTTTATTCATTTTTTTAATCTTGGCAGGAACTGGTGTGTAGTTACTGCAGACTTATTTAGTAGTTGCTGCATAGTTATTTAATAGTTGCCGCATAGTTATTTAATAGTTGCCGCAGAGTTATTTATCACTTGTCGCATACTTATTGAGATGAGAGATACTTATTTGTTATAATGATGATATTCATATGGTACTTGTTTGATATGTAGGTTCGTGTTAGGCATATACTTCTGGTTTCTATAGAAGATATGTATTCCTTTTGGAGTGACAATGAAGAAAACAAAGATCCCAAACTTGACAAGCTGATTCAAGACATCATTGGGGATCATTTGGATCCAAATTGTTGGCCTGTAAAGGAACCAAAGAGTTCTAAGTCGGTTCGAGGTGGAAGTTCTAAGAAAATGTTGATGATCAAAGCAAAAGAACATTCAAATGTTAGGATTGTTGTTGCTTATTTTTAACAAAACATTTTTGTATGTGATTACTCTTGTTATTAACTATTGTTTTAAATGTGTAGGATGCTGAAGAAAAGAAGACCTTAGCTGGAATGTTTAAGGTCATAGAAACATTAGTTCGCACCGTTGACGATATTGGGAGGTTTTGAAACAAACGTTGATTTGAGGCTAGCTACACTTAAAGCAGATATCAATGATCTGCGAGAGCAAGGAGGGAAGGGGAAGTCTAATTCTGACAAAGAACCAGAGAAAGAAGACGATGAAGGGAGTAGTAAAACACCGGTTAGTTCAAGAAAATTTATTTATTTAGCTGCAGATTTACTTACCTATTGCTATAGATTAATTATTGTATTGCTGCAGACTAATTTTGATTTGCTAAAGCAAGGAGCTAAGGTCAAATCAATAAACGTTGGTTTTATCAAGTCTTACAAAGAACCTGAGCAACCCGATCATGAATTCAGTATTAAAACACCGGTTAGTAATATCTATTACTGCAGACTTGTTTAGTAGTTTCCGCAGACTTGTTTAGTAGTTGCCGTAAACTTGTTTACTAGTTATTGCAGAGTTATTTAGTAGTTACCGCAGAGTTATTTTGTAGTTGCCGCAGATTTGTTTAGTATTTGCCGCAGAGTTATTTTGTAGTTACCGCAGAGTTATTTAGTAGTTACCGCAGAGTTATTTAGTAGTTACCGCAGAGTTATTTAGTAGTTACCGCAGACTTATTTATTTTTGTTTTACATGTTTAATGGGTTGATTTAACACTTATATGCAGTCGTGGTTGGTAATGGACATGAAGAAACCGTTAGATAAGCTTCCAATTAAAAAATTTTGTAAAGAGTGAGATAAATGTTGATAAGATTGAGGCTCCGATGAAGAAAAAGCAAAAGATTTCTCATGCTAAAGATGATGTCGTAGACATAACTCAACAATTTCAAACCCAAGCCACAAACTTGGAAAGGACATTAACTTCAGAGGAAGGGTCAAATCCGCGAGAGGTCATTGCTAATATAGCGGAAAAACTGAAGGATTTGGATGAAAAGACACCAATTCCGAAAAGAGTTCCACATTTAGCACAATCTCAACAATTACCATATGTTGGTAACTCTACTGTGAAACGCATCATTCCAAGTGTCAAACGCAGACTTCCACATGTTATAACTTCTAAATACGACTATGATCCTATGGAAGCTGTCGATGAAACCAAATTGTGTAAGCTAATGGATTTCATAAACACTGATGAGTAAGTATCTAATACATTTATCGTCATAACCATCATCGTCATTATTTAGAAATTTAAACATGAAATTATTATTTTTTTCTTAAAGGGACCAACCACTTGGAAGAAATAATCTAGATGTGCAACATTTCAAAAAGCTTTTACACCAAGGAAAGAGTGTGCCGATCTATATTATGGATGGTTGGAAGATACGGTAATTACCTATAACCTTTACCTTATTGCCAGAGACTTATTTAGTAGTTGCCGCAGACTTATTTAGTAGTTGCCGCAGACTTATATAGTATTTGCTGTAGAGTTATTTAGTAGTTGTCACAAACTTGTTTAGTAGTTGTCGCATAGTTATTTTATAGTTACTGTAGAGTTATTTGTTTTTGTTTTAATTGTATTCATTTTTACAGCACGTGGTTGACGCATTAACAATGTTCCGCAATAGATATACTCGTGCTCCTTCACCTTACCGGGAAATAATAGGCTTCCTTGACTCATATTTCACTTGTATCATGGGAAATGATTTCAAATGTGTCCCGCCAAATACCAAGAAATTCTTGTTTGACAAAACTTATCTTGACCATTTCTAGGGTTTAATTCCTCCTGAGCCGTCAAACAAGAGATGGTTCCTTAATATTGATAACTTGTACGGTGTGCTTAATGTGAAAAAAAAATCATTGGGTTGTTTTAGACATTGACTTTCCGAAGAAGAAGATATACGTCTACGACTCTATCCCGACTCATAAATCCAACAAGGAGATCGTTGAAGCGTGTCAATTTCTCAGGATAATGATCCAGCAACTCTAAGCATTATGGTTCCGGAGAGAGGCCGCAAGCCTAGCTATCCCATGTATGAAGTGCATAGAGTCACAACAAGCGTATTGATCAATGAGAATCCAGGGAATTGTGGTGTCTATTCCTTAAACCTACTATTCTGTCTGGTTTTTGGTTCCTAGTCAGCAGGAAGACCTAATTGTGCGTGCTGTCACACATCGAGTGTCTTGCTTTAGGATGGACATTCGAAGGGTTTAACGATAGGACCATTCAAGACATGCAGGTGAGATTAGAGGCTGAGTTGTTTAATGAACTTCCAGGGTATTCAGGACAACAATGACTAACCCATTGTCTCGTGGTGAAGATATGAAAATTCCTCAACTTAATGATAACTCAATATGAGTTGACAATATTGTAGTGTGGATTTTACAATGTAGAGTTTAGAACTGTATAGTTTACAATGCTTTCGTTTACAGTTTAATAAGATATTCATGTGTAATATCTTGATTTACATGTTAATGAGTTTTCAATGTAGAGTTTCCAACTTGATTTCAATTACCACAAGTGTTACTTAGTTAGTAATTGTCGCAGAGTTATATTGTAGTTGCGGTAGATCTATTTTGTGGTTGTCGCATACCTATTTTGATTTTGCCGCAGAGTTATATTGTAGTTGCGGCAGAGTTATACTGTAGTTGCACCAGAGTTATTTTGTGGTTGTCGCTGACTTATTTTTATTTTGCCGCAGAGTTATGTTTTAATTGTCGCAGAGTTATTTTGTAGTTGTCGTAGAGTTATTTTGTAGTTGTCGCATAAAACCCCACTCTAACCCTAAATCCCCAAATTGAAAAACTCTAAATCACCAAATCCCAAATTTCAAAAGCGACTATAAGTCCCTCTTCTTGTTTAAAATTTATTACTTATATTACTTATATGTATAACCTCATATGATCATTGTTTGTTTGATTCTTGTAATCTTTGGTTGTTATGTAATGTTTGGACATGATGGTGTTTGATAAAGATGATATCAATCTTTTGATAGTTGTTAGTTTGACTATGATTAAACCTGTTCTAACCAAGACTATTTGTAATTACGATTCGATTAAATAAGCCCAAACTGGATTTAATCTAAATGTAGTTAGATCAAATAACGCCTATATATATACATAGTTACGGCAGAGTTATTTTGTAGTTGCCGTAGAGTTATTTTAATTTTGTCGTAGAGTTATTTTGTAGTTGCCGCAGATTTATTTTGATTTTGCCGCAGAGTTATTTTGTAGTCGCCGTAGAGTTATTTTGATTTTGCCGCAAAGTTATTTTGTACTTTACAATGTTTTAAAAACTTGAACTCCTAAGTTAAAGATGGGCTATGGTGGAGTGATTCCTTTGCCTAGTTAAAAACCTAATCAAGAAAACTCATTGGGACAAAACTCGATAAGGGAAAAAGAGTACAAAAGAACACTTTTCCCATGTTAACTTACTTAGCTTGTATCAATACCATGGAGGTTTGATTAGCCCTGTTGTCGATATATTGGTTCCATATGTTTTGGAGAAGTCCTCTGATGGCTTCCTTGAGCTTCTTGGTCTTTGATCGAGTCATGGGACCGGTTGATATCTCCAAGCTCTCCTCAGTTCCGTGCTTATCCTTTAGCTCCGGTTCAAGATGTTCCTCAAGATCATGCTCCTCTTCTTGTTCCTTGTCCGAGGTGTCCTTTATGCTCCTTGGGATCACATCATCCTCTCCCACTTGAAAAGGATTTGTCCTCAAATCCGCTTCATTTCCAATATAAGGAACAAGATCAGATATATTGAAGCTAGAACTTACATTATACTTACCTTGGAGGTCGAGTTGATAAGCGTTGTCGTTGATTCTCCGGGTTATCTTGAACTGTCCGTCGATGCTTGGCATTAGCTTTGATTTCCTTTCAGCCGGAAACTTTTCCTTTCTCAAGTGAATTCAAACGAGGTCTCCCACTTCAAATACCATTCTTTGACGTGACTTGTTGGCTTAACAATCAAATTTTCCTCCATATTCAAACATTCCAAAGTATGGCTTAAGGTATGGTGGTTTGCTTCTTTTAGTTCCGGTCTTGTTGAAAGTTTTCTGGCTGCTTGAAATATTGATGGCAAGCACCTTTGCTCTTCCTTTGTCGCTTGTATTGCAAAGGACATATTTCACCTTCATTAGTAAGATAAGGTTTCCATGCTTTTTGACATCTAGTATCTTCTTCTCGATGTATGCGGTTTGCCTTGTCTTGATCTTGACAATATTTCTTTGTGAGAGAAACTCATATTCCATGCTCTTTGTTGGATCAAAAGACGATTTTTAAACATATTCAACAGCTCTGGCCCTTTGATGAAGTTGTAGGAGTATAATTGATGACTTATAAGTCCATACTCGTCAATGTCTATATCCGTTATTGCTCCATACACGTAGCTATCCCACTCTTTATCATATTCTTCTTCCACTAGGTTAACAAAATTCTTCAGTGACATCTTTGGCCTAGTGAGCTTTATTTCCGTGTCGCGAGATAGGAGTTCCGTGTGTTGCCCTACATTCACAAAAACTTGGAAGAAGATAACCGTACAAAAGATAATTTTATCTAATTGATCATATGACTTTTTCTAGTTTCTATGACTGCTTTGAAATGCATGGTATGTTCATAAAAATTCTTGTTGATTATCAAGATATTTCCACTATATTCCACAACAAGATAAAATTTAAAATCTCTAAGAACATAACCTAGTAATTTCACAAATGTATTGTAGTTCTTATCCAAGTTAAATGCATTTTTCAAATAATTATGTCGAAATTTGAATGCATCTTGATCAATTTTTTTAATCCTATTTTGATGACATTTATTTTCAAGGTGGATCTTAGATCAGGTTTTGAATTGATGCAACCTATCAAATAATTCATCATAAATAGATATGGAAGTGAGATACATCACCGTGATTTTGTTGACTTGGGAACCTTTTTCTTTGTGCCTTGAACTCGTTTGGAAAGGTTCTGGAATTTCGGATTCGAGTTGATGCTTTGGAAAATAGATCAGCTGCTTAGTTCCCCATGCTGTGTTACAATCTTCTTCTTTCTTTTCTACCTCGATGTTTCCTTGGTGAAGAAGTCGCTTGGTTTCTATCTGATCATGTAGCTTGTTTCTTTGTTGGCTTTCTATCCTTTCAACGAAGGATTCAGAATCTGGCCATAGATCCACTTGGTTTTTCTTGAAAAGAACTTTATCATGCTCCAGCCCTTGTATTCCACAATCATAGAGCTTTTCCACCAAAGGTTCTTTCGTTTGATGTCTAGCACGCCTAAGGAAAGACATGTTTTTCACAAGACCATAGTTATCATTCTCGGGAGTTGATAGAAAACATACTCTTTCCCATTGAGAAGGGTGGGGGTGTCTAGCATCTTCAAGCTGGTCCGTATATCGGTCTTGTTGTTTTCCTCTCCTTCGCTCAACCAACAATTGTTTGCCTTTGCTTTTTCGTTGAAGTTGGTCGAGATAAACCTCATGAGGTATCATAGGAATGAGCGTTGTTTTTCTTCTTTTAAACTCGAACGAATGTCGATTGGTAAATCCATCATGGATGACTCTACGATCAGACTGCCATGGTCTTCCAAGGAGGATGTGACCAGCTTCCATAGGCAAATCGTCGCATAGGATCTCATCCTCATATTTCCCAATAACGATTGGTACGATCACTTGATGATTGACTTTCATTTGTCCACTATCATTAAGCCATTAAAGATCATACGGCTTTGGGTGCTTCGTGACGTGTAGTCCAAGCGTCTCAACCATAAGGTTGCTCACTACATTAGTATAGCTTCCTCCATCGATAATTAAGCTACATACCTTTCCGTGAATGTGACATCTCGTGTGGAACAAGTTTTCCCGTTGTTCTTGCTCCGTTGTCTTAGATTGGACCATCAAGTTTCTCCAAGACACAACTAGCTCTCCTACAGCCGGTAGTTCTTAGCTTTCTTCTTGGGACTTAGGAGTTCTGGGGGCTTTTCTTCTTCGGACTCAATGCTCCATTCTCGAGAAGAACCATTATCCGTTTGTTGGAACATTCATTGGCGTAATGTCCTTTTCCTCGGCATTTGTAGAATCACACATTGCCTGCTTTACTTACTGCCTTGTTCCCTTGAATAGCTACGAAAGGTCTAATCTCTGTCTTAGTGTTTGGAATGGTCGTCTTTGTATCTCCGATAAATTTAGACTTCTCTTCTTTCAGGTAGCTTGGTTGTGTAGTGGTGCTACTATTCCCGTAGCCTGGTCATGAAGTTACTCTCCTCTTGAGTTGTTGTTCTACTAAGATCACTTTGTGAAGCATTTCCTCGAGGTCTACGTAGTGTTGCATTTCGAGACAGATCTTGAATGTCTCGGCTAAGTCCTCCGAGAAACCTTGACATGGTAGCTTCCCTTTCTTCTTGGATATCGGCTCGGATCATGAGAGTCTCCAACTCTTGATAATAGTCTTCAACCCTCCAGTTCCCTTGAGTAAGCCTCCTCAATTTGTTGTGAAGTTCTCGGTGGTAGTGACTCGGTACGAACCGCTTCCGCATGATTCTTTCATCTCGGTCCATGTTTCTACCGGGTATTCTTGGTTGCGTCTCCGGGAAGTAACCAACTGATCCTACCAGCTGAGGGCATAGTGTCTGAGTAGTGTTGGCATTCGAACACCAACTCGATCTTCTTTTCCCACTCTAGGTAAGCATCCGGGTATTTTTTGCCGTGAAATGCGGGAATCTTCAGTTTTAGTCCTCCAAATCCGTCTTGTGATTGGACTCCTTCTCTTCGAACATGTCTTCTCCGGTGACTATCGTGAGATGCACTACTATAACTCCCATAGTAATCTTCGGCTGCTTCATCTCGTGGTGCTCTCGGTAGTCCTCTAGGCGATCGCGGTCTCTCACGCTCTCTTGCCGGACCTCGTCTTGGTTCTCTACCATGTTGCAAACTCTCTCCTTGATCAGATTATGGTCGGACCTCTTGGTGAAGGGTCTCGATCCTTTCATTGAGTAATCTCTCTAATCGGGTGGTGAGAGCTACAAGCAAAAGCTTGTTGCGGTTTGGTCCTTCTTCTTCTTCCATTATCGGTCTTGTCTACAAACCACTTGATGTAAAACGTAATGTATCTTCAAAGACCTGAAACATTAACAAGAAAGATCACCAGCCTCTTGTTTTCTTAAGCAATGATGGATTCGAACAAACAAAAATCGAAACAAGAACCCTAAACACTCGAAAATGACCCTTAGCCTAGTTGATCACGTAACAATTTTTAAAAACTTTGAAATGTTTTTAGAAAATTATAGAACAATCAAAAACTTATTAGATCATATAGATTTATTTTTTTCAGGAATTAAAAAATTGTTTTCACAATTAAAACCGAATTAAAATGATTTGAACACAAAAATGACTCTTCAATTTTTGTTGAACAAGCGATGAACCCTAGAGCAATTTTTATGATTCTTTTTGATTTTTAATCATTCATTTTAGCAACAAAACACTTCGATTTTGATATCTAGGTGATTTAGAAACACAAACTAAAACGTTTTTCAAGCAAAACAGATCGATCAAAGTGGAATGCAATTCGACAAAATGAAGAACAAAAATCAATCCGATCAAAATCAAATCAATAACAATTAGAACAAGGGATTAATTGAATTTACTCAATAAGTGGCTCTGATACCACTTGATGCAACCTCAGCCACAATCCAACAAGAGAATGAGTTCTCGAAGCGTAGTTAAAGAGATCTTCTCCCACGAATACACTTAGGAGTTGAGATGAGGGGATAATCCTTGGCGATGGCTCGATGAAGAGACAAGGCAAGATGGTGGAGTGAGTGACGCCACGAAGGGATGCGGATAGCTCTTTGATAAGTTGATGATTCTTTAGCTTAACACCAAAAGGATCGATGATTCCTTAGCTTCACACCAAAAAGGTCAATGATTCCTTAGCTTCACACCAAGAGAATCAATTTGTGATGGATGAACACACCAACACGAAAAATGTTAAGAAACAAATTTTTATTGAAAAGATGGATGATTTGCTCTTAGGCTTACACACAAAATATAAAGGAAAGAGATGAAAGATTTTGAGACTAGCAATCCTGGTCTCGAGATCATTAACTCACTCGGAAATAACAATGCATAAAAACAAGAAAAAAAAAGACTAAGTTTGAACAAAGTTTGAATTCAAAAGAAAGCTCCTCTTGATGCCTTGGCCGCATGAAGAAGAAAGAAGATGGGCCTTGGTCTTTTTTGATGAATGAAGAAGGCCTTGAACTCCTAAGTTAAAGATGGGCTATGGTGGAGTGATTCCTTTGCCTCGTTAAAAACCTAATCGAGAAAACTCATTGGGACAAAACTCGATAAGGGAAAAAGAGTAAAAAAAACACTCTTCCCATGATAACTTAATTAGCTTGTATTAATACCATGGATGTTTGATTAGCCCTGTTGTCGATATATCAGCTCCATATGTTTTGGAGAAGTCCTTCGATGGTTTCCTTGAGCTTCTTGGTCTTTGATCGAGTCATGGGACCGGTTGATATCTTCAAGCTCTCTTCGGTTCCGTGTTTATCCTTTAGCTCTGGTTCAAACTGCTCCTCAAGATCATGCTCCTCTTCTTGTTCCTTGTCCGAGGTGTCCTTGATGCTCCTTAGGATCACATGAGTCGAGTTATGTGACCCGAGATCCGTGGTCACGGTTTGATGTGTGACGCTGATGTTTACCATAGCAGAATGCAATCAAGTCACATTTGCTACCATAGTCAGAGTGGTTCCTATCGTACCCAAGCTAGATGCGGCTAAACCACTGGCGTTGTGCCGGCGGCGCTCGAGCAAGCTGGAATACTACAGCTCAAAATTTCTGATTCAGTTGTGATATCTGACAGAGGGCTCGATATAAATTTTTTTGATTGGATTGGATCCATTTCGTTTCCTCAAGAGAGAAATTTTGGCTTCGGTGTTAAATGATTCTATGAAATTATCCCACATACGGCGCCAAAATGTGAGTTACAAAACTCGTAATTAGGAATTTGTATAAGGTAAGGGATGATAGAAGGTTAGATTATTTGTATGAAGCTTAGACCTAAATAATCTTGTATAACAAGCTTGATTTTATTGAGTAAGTCGGAGTTACAAATCGAATGGGAGTGACGCTTGAGACGAAACTAATATTACATGTTGTGGTTTCGGGTTGGGAGGATTATGGGTTTTGGTCCAGAACCTCCTAGTATTTCAAAAAAAAAGAATGGGAGATTGCAAGTTACAAGGTAAATGAGAAGTGAACATTATTCGGGTTCTAGGTATGAGTTCGTGTTGAATGAACTTTGACCCTTCTTTTATAGCACCCTTATACTGACTCCCGCAAATACTGCTTTCTTTCTTGATCAAGTCCGGATTTCTCCTTGCGATTCTTGTCTCGATTTAGCTGCAAAATTGTGCAGCTCGCGCTTTTTAGACCTAAGGTGGATGAGATCTCTCTATCCATCGACCATCGACACAAGTAAGTTTAACCCGGTAAGTCGCTTTGTATATGTAATCTCAATGGGACACCATCACAAAGATTAAAGAAGTGAAGCTTATTTGGGATATGTCTGGTGAAAAGAGTAAAGCAGGTGGATACATGGAGGGATTTGCAGACTTGAAATACGCAGCAAGATCTTATCATGTGAAGGTCACTGATGAAAGCAACACAATCACAACTGTTACTCTTGTAACGAATAACCCTAAAACCCTTTTGGAAACAAACATACAATAATATGTGATAACTGAATTGGCAATGAATATTATGTTTAAATTATACTCAAGAAAAAAACACATTTTTACAACAATTGTGGTTGCCTCGTTAAAACCCATCTCCGAAAAACAAAATGGATTAAGCTCGTCATAATTATTTGGAAGTGGTTGCCTCGTTAAAACCAATCTCCAGAAAATCCAATTGGAACAAAACCGGAAGATGGAAAAAAAGTACAAACCAACTTCTAAAAGAGCTGAAAGAGAGTATAAATCAAAACCAAGAGTGTTAGAATTAAAATCTGGTAGAGAACCAAGCTTGGAGATCATCCACATGTATCCCTTTTGCTTGTAGAGTTGAGAGTCGATTTCGCACCATTAGGTCCATACTTTTCAGCAATATGTCCTCCGATAAATGAGCCTCACCATGACGCTTTCGATTGTGCTCCATCCATAAGGAGTAGACCGCCACTTGGAATACATATTTGACGATGAAAGAGGATGTGTCTCTAGCCCCTGAAATCAAAACATTAGTAAATAGAGTTTGTAGACAAGAGGTATACCTATGGCGAAGTAACCCGTATGTGAGATGATGCCATATGCGAGAGCGGAATGGGTAGGAGAAGAAGAGGTGGTCCACTGAATTAGTGTTAGAACTCCAAAGACTCATCTTGTCCCCTGTAGACAAACGATTCAAACCTACCAACCAAACAATAAAGGAAAATTTTGGAGTTGCATGATTGAACCAAATACCATTATACCAAGTCACACGTTGAGTAGGCTCACGAACTTGGGCCCAAGTCTCCTTGGACAAGAACCGAGGCTTAAACTTACTTGTCGAACCTCGCCAAAGAGGTATGTCCGTGGCATGGGAGGCATTGTTCTTCAACCTCACTATTTCAAATCTATTTGAGCAAGGACGTGAGAGCGACGGTGCTGGGGTCTATGGCTAGCAAAGACTTCCGCCAAAGTTGCTGATGGCGGAATCCCTAAGTCAATGCTACCGCAAGCTCCAAGCAGATCAAACAGCCTGCCTAGATCACTCCAAACATCAAACCAGAATGAAGTGTAAGAGCCACTCCTTACTTCTACTTTGTGGAATGCCTTGGCCTGAGCATGGTACTTCAAAAGCTTACGCCATATCTAGGAGCCCAAGCTCATGGTTATATTCATTGACCAGAAAAAACCCTCTCGTATAAGGTGCTTATAAATCCAGTTAACCCAAAGAGACTGACGAGCTGAAAGAATACGCCAAATCAACTTAAAACAACAAACCTTGTTTACCTCACTCAAAGCTCGTAGTCCAAGACCGCCTTCGGTTTTTGGCTTACAGACCCACTTCCATGAAACTTTGGCCTTATTAGAATTAAGTGATGGACCAGACCATAAGAATGCCGAACAAATCCGCTCCAATTCTTTAATACAAGCACTCGGTAATCGAAAGGCCGACATCCAGAAATTAGTAAGACTAGCAATAACCGACGATATGAGTTGTAACCGACCCACGAAGGATAAGAATCTGTTCTTCCAGGAACTAATGCGGCCATGAATCTTCTCAATGAGCGGTTGAAAGTCAGAGGTTGTCATCCTCTTGGTCAGTAACGGGAGACTTAGATATCCAAAGACGTGCGAACTGCCTGAGAGATACCCGTGATAAATAGGGTTAATTTCTCCAAGCTAATGGTGAGACCTGAAAAAGAGGCAAAACAATCAAAAACCTGTAGAATTCCCTGAATATAACTGATTTTACCATCTGAAAAAACCCATAATATCATCAGCGAAACAGAGATGAGTAAGAGACAAACTCTTGCATCCCGGATGATACCCTACTTGGCCCGCCACCACTGCTTTGTCAAGCATACAAGATAAGACATTCATACAAATAACAAAAAATTACGGAGAAAGGGAGTAACCTTGTCGAAGCCCTCTCTGACTGCCAAAGAAACCGACTAACTCACCATTAAGCTGAATAGAAAAGGAAGGAGTAGTAACACAAACCTCGATCCAGCGAATGAAAAGAGGGGGAAGCTCCAGCGCTTTAAGAATATTAATTAGAAAGACCCAATTCACCGAGTCAAATGCTTTCGATAAGTCGATCTAATATTAGGCTTGTGGTAATCCTTAACTAGCTCGGAAGCAAGGAGGAGGTTCTCCATCATATACCTGTCCTTAATAAAAACGGATTGATTTGCCGTAATAAATCCCGGGAGAATGGCCTTTAACCTGTTAGCCAAAAGCTTGGAAATAATCTTGTAAATCACATTACAACACGATATAAGCCTATAGTCTTTCATACCAATCGTCCCCAATTTCTTAGGGATCAAAGCTAGAATTGTGGCCTTCATTCCTTTCGGTAAAAAACCAAACATAAAAAAAGATTGAACTGTCACCACTTAATCTTTACCAACGATTGACCAAGTCTCCCTAAAGAACTCCACCGTAAACCCATCTGGACCTGGAGATTTATTCAAAGGCATAGAAAAAAGAGTACGCTTGATTTCCTCCTCTGTTACCTCTTGTAATACAGCTGTCTTATCCTCCTCCGAACAAGTGAAATTAAGGGCCACTGCCACTTTCTCCACCGAGCTCCTCGTAGAGTGATGAACCTACACAAAAAACAAACTAGAGAAATATCTTATAGCCTCCGCATGAATGTCCTCCTTGTTCGTGAGTTGCCTCCCCTCCGGAAACTGAATTACGTTAATTGCATTACGAGCTTCCTTCTCCTTGACTGCGTTATAGAAGACCTTATTGTTCTTATCCCCCACGTTAAGCCAATGGAGCTTAGCCTTTTTTGTAGAAAGTTCTCCTTCAACCTTGAAATAGAGTCTCAAGCCGCAAAAGCTAGTGACTCCTCATGCATTCGAGATTCATCCGGCTCCTCTAATGTGGCGAGCTGCTTAGTGCATAAAACCTGAAAGGCGGCTTAAGTTCTGGCGGTTAATGATGGATTCTGTGACGACTAAACTCTCGGGTTCTCCGCTTAAGGAGCTTAAGCTTTTTAGAAAACCGATATAATGCAGAGGTAGGTGGAAAACCGGGATTGTGGCAGCCCAATACGCTTCAATCATTGGCTTGAAATCAGCCATCGTTAGAACTGCATTTACGACCTTAAAAAGAACCTTGGGGCGTGGATGAGCACCAAAAAGATAGACAATTGCACAAAGGTGGTCAGAGCAGCCTTGAGCTTCGAAGAGACAAAAGGAATTCATAGGGCGTTGAAACCAGGAAGAATTAACCAACACCCTGTCCAATTTCTTACAGACCAAGCCTTCCTCCCTCTTGCTGCACCACGAGAATAGCGGACCATGGTATGCCATATCGCTGAGAGAACGTAACCTAACCAGCTCTTGGAAATCCCCCATACCCGGTAGCTCAACATGGATAGAAGAAGCTAGCGAGTGTTCCGAAGTAGCTAAAATCTCATTAAAGTCACCAAGACACATCCAAGCCTTACCACGAAAGCGAGGGAGATTTTAATGACCTTGAATATCACGACATAGTTCTCTACGCTCTTCCAAAGAATTCGACACGTAGACAAAAGTACACAGGAAATCTGCAAACCATCATCAAGCTGAATTAGATAGGTCATAGAGAAGAAGTAAGAACTACCTCAAGCTTTATAGTTGGACTCCACACAACCCAAATCCTCCCAAGAGGATTATGCTCATAATTAGAAGCCAACGACCAGTTCCCAAAATTGGATTGAGCCAGAGGAAGTGCCTTACTCTCCACTACCCGCGTCTCCAACAAACAACCAAAACTCAACTACTTCGACTGAATTAAATTTTTAACAACGATATGCTTTCTGGACTGGTTAAAACCTCGAACATTCCAGGAGAAGCACGACATTAATGTTTCTTGTTTGAAGACCTTTTTTCAATTACCGTCTGAGAAGTTCCCGCCTTATGAGAATTCTTTGCAAAGTATTTATGGGCTACCTTAGATGACCGGGGAAATTGTGGACGCTTTGGTTGTTCCGGAGAAGAAGTGCATGTAGCGGGAGTCGAATCTGTTGGTTGGGGTTCCTTTGTGTCAAGGACAGAGTCTGTAATTACGATGGGACTTTCAGCTTGCGACAAATTGATACTCAGGCCAGTAGCCGTTGCAGCTCGACAACCAGAAACTGTGGCTTTCGCAGCAGCTTCTGTTTTTGTGTTTGAAAGCTTCGATACAGGGAGAGCAAAAGCTTTGAAGTCACACAATGCCGAATCCAATTATAATTCAGGTTCAGAATAGGAAACATGGTTAATCTGCGAGACAGTATGAGCGTTGACAGCCTTAGAATGCAAAGGTGATGCATAACTTTGATTTGAATCTGATTCGATGGGTGAGTTTCCACCCGCAGCTATAGCAGGTGCTGTAGAAGTTTGATTAAAACCTGGTTCTGTGGATGACGTTTTGCCAGTAACAGCAGCTGCAGTTCGTGATGATTGGCTTGTAGTTTTAAGAGAACCTGAGGCAGGCACAGAAGCTTCAGAACAGACCACTGCTGAAGAAGAGAGAGCGGCATCAGTAGGTGATAGTACATCAGCAGAAACCATGACTTCCGAGAGATCCAGTTCCAAGTCGGGAGTACTCAGAACATCAAACCGGGAAGGACTTGCAATAGAGACCGCACCATAGATCAATTTCTTCTTACGTTTAGCTTTACCATGAGAATGTGAAACAGACTGCTAAGCTTGTTCCGCTGGAGAAGGAATAAACTCACATGTTTCTCGTTCTGGGTGCTGAACCGGAGAAGCATGAGTCAGATGATGGATCTGATTTACAGCAGACTGAGATAACCCCTCGGAAGGCAACTCTACACCCGATTCCAACTGTACCTGATTTGCAGCAAACGGTGATGTAGTCACTAGGGGTTGCACTAAAGAAGATTACAACTGTACCTGATCCACAACTGGCGAAGGAAAAGGAACCTCAACATGCGCTGTAGTGATTTCCAACGGTGGTTGAGTCACCCTGAAGCATCTGTAGCTGTCGTAACCGTAGCTTGAGCATCATCTTCCTTACGAGATGAAACTTTAAATTTTGAGAGACACCCTTGAACCGTGTGACCCCAGACACGACAGCTAGTGCATCTCATTGGAAGCCAAGGGTAGTGAAAAGTAACAGTGACTTCCTCCGAGCCTATTTGAAAACAAAAATGCGATGGCAGCTTCTTAGATAGAGAGACATCTATGAAGACCTTGGCTTCATCAAACGTCGTAACAAGCTCAGTATCCTTATGAAGTCTGATGGGATTCCCCACTTGGCTTGCGATAAAACTTATTCCTTTCCACGAAAACAAAGATGGTGGGATATTAGTCAACTTAACCCATAACGGCATCGAAGATAAAGCTGGTTGCACATCCTCTAAGAAGGGAGTCCGTCGTGAAACAATCGTTGGAATCTCACAGATGTTCCACATACCTCTACAAAGAACACGGAGTCTTGCGTTCTCATTCCGAATTTTGAACTTAATTGTCGTTTCATTGACCACAAAAACATCAATTTTAATCTATTTATCGCCAAGGTTCCTGATTTTATTAACGATGATGTGTATCTTGGCTATGTGGGGTGCAGTGGATGCGAACCTACCCACCAGGAAGTCCTCCCACAGAGGAGGGGCTGACTGTAAAACCTCAGAAGGGACAATCACAACCTGCTTGCCATTGATCTCACATAAGGCAGCTTCAAACTGAGACAATCGACCGTCAACCTGAGCCCACGATTTGGCTCCTGAAGCAACCTGTGCCGGTTGCGTGACAGGCTCTGATTCGGACGGAGAACAGAGCGGGACTCCAACAGAGTCGGAACCTGCCGAACTTGATGTACCCGCGCTGTGGGAAGGAGAAGAAATGCAAGAGGATTGCAGCTTTTCAACCAGGTCAGACCGCTTCTCGACCAAACCTTTACCGGAAACCTGTAAAGCACAAACCACCTGCTCTGATTTTGAACCCTTTGCAGAACGTGGAGATCTTGGACAACAAACTCGCAAACCAACGGAAGAGGAGCCTGGGACGACGACGACCTCGTCTGCCCTCCGAGCAACCATCTCGCAAGGAGGCGGCGCCACCGCGGAATCCAAAAAAACCTAAACAAAGACCTCTCTAAAACTTTCCTTATTTGACACGCTAGAGAGAAAACGCTAGAGAGAAAACGCTCTCCACCACTTAAAATTTTTTTTTTTTTTTTCAGAAAGGAGTGTCGCAAAATCTGGTCTGGAAGAGCTTCAGGTGCGATTCATGCAAAGGAACAAGATCTTCTGTGTGTCTGAATGGGATGGATTGCACAGTTCCAACATCAAAATGTAAGGCTAATGGAGGTGAAGCTAACTGCAACATCGGAATTTAGGTGGCATTTTCGGGGACATACAAAAACCTCGAGTCATTGAACACTGGGTACGAGGTAAAAGTTGATGTAATTCCTTCAAAATTAATAAGCTTATTTCATTAAATTCACATTTCAATTTTTCAAATTATTTGCTTCATATAACATTTTTCTCTCATTTTAATGTTTAGTTTATATTTAGCAAACAAATAATCAAATAGCAAATGTTAAAGATGTTGAAGATGTCTCACATATATCCATGATACTCGTTAATCTTTCTTTATTACTCCACTTAGAATTAGCTAGGAGAGCTTTAGTGTATGTTGATATGTTGTTTGCTGCGAAATTGCAAATGATATGTAGAACAGCGAATAGATTTTAAAACAAATCTTATAAATTTTATGGATTGACAGGAGCGGATGAGAAGTTTCGAAGGATCTATGGATGCATCTTACCCTACAACATCCATAAAAAATAAGTTTTAAGTTTTGTTGAGTATAATAATCAAGTGAAAATTGAGTTTTGAAATAGTGATGTAGAAGATGTCGTATGCGTTATTAAATTAGTAGAAGATGTACGCTGTTAAATATTTTAAACTAGAAATTTTATTGTAGATTCAGTTTTATGACTTTATTTGATTTTGGTTTATGAGCTTTGTTATGCTTTTTTTCACTTTGGCTAATGATTTTCTCACGAATATTTTAACTTAATAATATTTATGACCTAGTGTTATGAGTACAGATTAAATTATTATGATATTTGCATTTAATTACTAATATTTCTGAGTTTTTGTTAATTAAATTAGAAAATGTTTTACTGATTCATAAATATACAAATCTATATAATTTTTTTATTAAAAATATGTCTCATAAATGTAATGATAAAATGCAGCGGTGCGTAGTAGTAATAACGGGACAAATAGCTTGGAGATAAGTCATATCAACCAGTCACTGCAATAAATAAAACAAACAATCTGACAACAAATTGTAACGATAGCAAAACAAATAGTTCAACAAGTTATAACAACAAAACATAATGATCAGTTATAGCAACAATGTAGATATAACAACATCTTATTAATTTTGATGATCATAGTCGTATTCAACAAATAGGGGTGGGCAATCAGTCGGTTCGGTTCTGAACAGTTCAAAATTTTAGAATTTTACTTTGTTCGGTTTGGTTAAAAAAAGCTTGAATTGTTATTTCAGTTCGGTTCAACAGTCAGAGAATCCTATCTTAAAAACATTGATGCCAAATTGAAACCAGCACAAAGGAAGATATGATTCAGCTTTTTTGGCCAAATCCGGAAGTCTCCAATAATTTCACTATATTTCTAATAATTTCGGTAGTTTTGACAAATTTCAGTTCAGTTTGAAAGTTCGCTTTACAACCAAAAAAGTTTCATAAAATTTTGAAAAGTATAAATTCGGTAGAACGATCAGTTCAAGTTTACCGAACCAAACCAAGTCAGTTACCAATAAAAAATAAAAATTTCAATCAATTTACCGAAAATTTGGTTTGATCCGGTTCAGTAATTTCAGTTCGAAATATTTGCCTAACCTTATCAACAAACAAATACCTAAACAAAAAATTGGTTTATACGTAACTAAATCTATGTTAACTTTTTTTTACGACAAATAATTATATATATATATACATATATATATATATATATTAATGAGAACAAACATAGTCACGATTAAACCTAATCATGATACAAACAATTTGTTAACCAAACTAGTGGATAAATATAATTAGAAAATAAAATATTGTTCGGAGGACCATGTCTAACTAAAAGATGTGCAGCTTCATTGTAATTTCCCAATACGTGAGTGAAACGTACGTCCTGATATTTCCTTTCCCATGTCTTGATGTCCTTACAAAAATTCACATCTTCATGCTTGACTTGGATAATATTTACAAGAATTTGACATTCACCTTCGAATATAACCTTTTTGAATCTTTTGCACCAAATGATTAAGAGTGATTTATATTCAGTTTCGAGAGGCGTTGATGTATAACCAAAATTAGCCTATCCTCAAAATTTAGAAACACCATCACCATATCGAATAATCCATCATCCTAATACTTGATTAATTGATTGACTAAAAGAAGCATTGTAATTACATTTTAACCAGCCATTAGATGGTCTGGTCCATGATTGATGTGAATCAGAGTTAGTATACTTCGTATAGGTGGATTATTATTTGTAAGCCACTTATAAACATCTGCCTTAGAGAGATCAATATCATTCTTTGGAGTTATCAATTTTTTTGTTGAATAACAAAATTATTTCTTGATTTTTATATCCTCCACATAATCTAGAAAGGTAGTGACTTCGAGTGTCCGTTAGATTCTTTTCATTTGTGAATATTAAAGATTTTTTTATATATTTTTCTCTATATTGTTAGACGGAATATATTGGTATATAAACTGCAATTGTGAAATTCTCCATGTTTGGTGAGAAATAGGGCAAGTAAATCTATGTTTAATTTGTTGATTAATTTAAACATTAGAGAACAGTAAAAATACCCTTAAATGAAGACGGAGATGGGCCTCGGAGTAAAGGCCGAGTTGAATTAAGTATTCACTGTAAACTGTAAAAAGGTAGAGACAAGCTTTTGAGTGTATCGTTGATTAAAACCTGAACTGACGATAATAATCAGCGGAGATTTCCTGATTTAGGACTCCGATTGAAATGGCCGATATGACTCTTCCTCCGACTGATTTTGTCGATAACGGCCTTCCTGAGAAGTTAACCTCTTCCTCACCACCTACTCCACCTCCTTCTTCCTCTCAGCCGCGGCAAGAACAAGAGTAGGAACAGCAACAGCCACCTCAGCGCCGTGAGAGAGATTCCGGAGAACGACGTGATGACAGAGACCTCGAGCGTCCGCCTAATCCCCGTGACCGTGACCGTGACCGTTCTCCGCTCCCACCGGCTCGCAGGGATTATAAGAGGCGGCCTAGCTTGAGTCCTCCGCCACCGTATAGAGATAGGCGACATTCTCCTCCATTACGCCGTTCGCCTCCTCATAAGCGTTACCGGAGGGATGATAAGGGCTATGATGCTCGCCGTGGTAGTCCTCGTGGTGGTTATGGCCCACCCGATAGAAGGTAATCTTCATCTTCTATGCAACATTTGTCCTCAAAATTTTGAAATAAAAAGTTTGCCACAGTGCCTAGCATTGAATTTTTTTATTGATTGAGCTAAAATTCTAAGTCATATCTATGGGAACATATCCGTTGCATTGTTGTTGGAAAACTGCATAAGCACTTAGTTCTATTGGAGATCAAACCACGTTTCTCACACTTGATTATACTCTTGTATCAATGAATGTTATATCTCATCATTTTTGGGATTTCGTAATCGGTACTTAATTCTTCTTTTTGAATGATAGATTTGGATATGACCGTGAAATGGGTGGGAGACCTGGTTATGGTGATGAAAGGCCTCATGACCGCTTTTTGGGTCGCTATCAAGGTGAGACATTTGTTTTGAGACATGTTTAAGATACCTATCATTGGGTATTCGTATAAATTGGAACTTATGGTTCATTTGACTAGCATAGTTAATAGTCGTATTTTTCGAGTATAATTCTCATATACCCTTTTTTTCTATTCACGTTTTTCATATATCCCTCTTTTTAATTTTTTTAATATTTTTTTAATTCAAAATATTATAAAATGATTAAAGAATCATGTCTCTTCCCATATATTTACAATTTAACCAGCATTTTATCTGACTCATACATATCTGACCCCACATCCATCAGATTTTTTTAAATTATTTTAAAATTCTCAAAAATTTTCTCCTTCTTTGACTTCTAAAACCGCCGACAAACACTACACCCACAATTCCACCATTCAACTTCGAATTCTTTCCGTTTTTCTTGCAATTACTGCAATTCAATCATTTTTTTTTATTATTTAAGCTTGAATTTGTCTTTTTCATCTCAAAAAAAAAATCAAAACCCTAAAAACAAAAAATGGTGAAAACAAAAAATTTGAAGAAAAAGAACCTTGAAATTCGTTCGAAACAATGTGGAGGGCCTCGCCTAGTTGATTCGCCTAAGGAGAGGCCGCCGTCTTTGCCATTCGTCGAACGAACCCCCAAGACCCGACGAACCCGCCATGCTTAAGCTTTGCCTTGAAGAACAGAGCCCGCCACGGGTTCCTCGTCTCGACCTTGGGTGGTAAGTATTATATTATTCTTTCTCTGAAAGTTAAATCCAAATGTATGGTTGTTGGAAAAGAATTGAATGGTCTTTTGCTATGTGATTTATGGGTACGACTAGTACACTTGATACAACTGTTTTTTGCTTTGTGTTTTTTGGGGTACGACAAGTACAAGTAGGCGTAAATGTACAATTAGGTGTTGTAGGTATAACTATGATATGATATACGACTAGTATAATTATAGGTGTATATACGACTGAATATGACTAATACAACTATGTATGTGGATATTTATGTATGTGGATATTTTTTTGGATTTCAGGAGAACGAAGAGGAAACTGAAGGTATACATCATATTCCTCCGGAGAGTTTTTTCTTCAAGTACACCGATTACGCGGTTTCCTGCAAGTTGTCTTCAAAGTTTGATGATGTGAAGACAATGGAATTGATAGAAGAGGTGCTTGAAGATAGAGAATTGGAGTGGTTTTTGAACCATCCTTAGTTTCGGCATGTGCCACACATGCCGAGACAAAAGAACCACAAACTAACACATATGTGGTTGATGCTTGCGCACACGGTGAATAAGAAGAAGGGGAAGATGGCATGGTTCGTTGTGAATGGAGTGCCTATTAGGTATTCGATAAGGAAGCATGGTCTTTTGAACGGGTTGGACTGTAGGAGGTACCCTGAGTCTTATAAAACAATAGTGAAGAGTTATCGGTTCGTGATGAGACAATTCAAAAAAACTATGAGGATTACTGTTCAAGATGTAATCGAGAAATTTAAGAAGATGTCGGAAACTCTAGATCGTCTGAAGATGGCGATTTTACTGTTCCTGAGCACCGTCATCAAAAAATCCAAGACATATGGAAAAATTGAGGATTTCTTCTACAAAGTTGTCGAAGATCTCGAAGCTTGCTGGACATTTCTTGGGGGAGATAGACGTTTTATTATCAGTTAGACGAGATCTGGCGCACCATGGATCATTTTAGAGGATGTGTTCAACCCACGTGGACATTTCCGGGATTCATTCTTTCGTTAGAGGTATGAAAATAAATTATATATAATTTTTAATTTGCAAAAAAATATAAATTAATTTTTAATGTGCAGATTTTAGCAAGTGAAGGTATTCTAGACATGAGGACGACATTTAGGACTGAGTTCGTTGATGATGAGGGTGAGGTGAGTAGTAGGTGCCCGAGGATGTGCAAGAGCCAATGGAAGCCTTGTACCATGAAAGAGTGGCCATTGGAAACAGTTAACGATGCTCTTGGAGACACTAAGGTATGAAAATTATGTTTTGTCTTAAATTATCCTACAGAGTTGTATATGTTATATCCAGTTGTATTTGGTATATAGTTGTATTAATTATATGTAGTTGTATACTCTTTTATGATGCACAGAAAATCCAGAGCATTTTACATCCTACACTTGAAGAGGTACCACTACTCGCCCAGATCATGGAGGATGATGACGAAAGAGAGGACTACTTGTCCGTGAATTGGAACACTTGCCTTCTTCAGGCAAACAAGAAAATATGGTTTGAAGATTTGTACAATTTAGATATGGCTGGCCGAAGGGACAATCTGAATGTCCAATGGGCCATGAGCCTCAAAGACACGTTGATGAAAGTCATTGAAGAAGATTTTGCTAAAATTCATGAAAGGGTTGACGAGTAGAATGAGAGGTTTGCTGGGATGGAGACAAGGATATCGGACCTTGAAGTATGTGTGACTTCGCTGATGGAATGTTGTGTTAGAATAAACCTCAAGAAAGATAATGTTGGAAGTGATGAGGGTGATGATAATGACGGGGGTGATGAGGTTTCAGATGAAGAAGAAGATGATGAGAGTAACAATGGAGGTGGAGGTATTTGAATTTTGGTTAATTATAATTATACATATCTAGATTCAGTTTTATTTTTGTACATAGTTATAGCAGTTATATGCAGTTATATGTCTTTACACAGTCGTAACATATACATCCAATTGTAGGTGATGAACACGTAGGAAATTGGGCGAAATTTCTCCCTGAAGCTGCAGCCTCGGAAGATGACGAGGATGGTGAATCAGAAGAAGAAAATGACAAAAAAAGAAAAGGACAATGAAGAAAAGGACAAAGAAGAAGAAATAGAGATTCCAACAACCTCTACCCGTACACCTAAGGAGAAGGTGGTGCTAAACCGTTCAGAGAAGGCGAAAAGGAAGGTTTAGCCATTGAAGTACAAAAAAAGTTCTTATTTGAAATAATGATCTCTTATTATCTTTTGGAACTTATGGGTTTGTTGAACTTATGTTTATGTTTTGAACTTATGATCTTTTGAAGCTTTGCAATTTTAATATTTAAATATGTATTTCGTAATTTAATATTTTGAATCAGTATTTTTAATATTTTAAAATGAAATGTCATATTTAAAATGATACAACTGTATACGACTGATACAATTGTGTTATTGGAAATATTAAAAAAATATATTTAAAAAGCCACGTGTGCACCGCCAATTTATTTTTATATTAATAAATTTAACACATAGTCGTATCCTAAGTAAGTAGTCGTCTGGGTTTACACATAGTCGTATATTTGGCATTTTTGACCTTTTTTCAGTTGTATTCAAGTTTTTTAAACGATTTTTAGTTGTATCAGTAACATTTGGTTATAGAAGTAGGTTTAAAAGACATTCATATAAAAAAAGTAAAAAAACATATTTTTGGATGATTCATGTCATAATAGTTAAAGTGTTTAGTGAACATCCTTATATTGTTATAGTAGATTTAACAATGGAAGTTATTTATAATTATGTGAATTAATAAGTTTTGCGTGATTAAATTGGATATAAATGAATAGATTATTTATGAATCAATCAATATTTGACAGAATTTTTTTTTTAAATTATCGAATTTTTCATGTCTCAGTCGTATAACTCATACATAGTTGTATAAGCCACAACAATTCCATACACCACAAAGAATTGTTTAACAACAACACAAACGAAATACAATAAGCTCATAGAACATATAAATCATGTGTTTTCACTTCTACTGCACTCAAACCACTCGTATAAACTAGTCTTCTTTCTCCTTTGTCGATGTTCTCCCACGGACGGAAACCTTATAATTTGAGGTTTTCCTTTTTTCTTGTCATAATCTGGAGGGTGAACACACATGACACATATATTGTCAGGCACATTCCACTGAAACATATAAGGAACTAGAAATATCGTCCTACAGTAGGCAAATGCCCATTGTTCCATCGCATAGAATTTGGAGCACAAATCTTTCACTTCTAGGTGAGTATATTCTTTCTTCCTCGCTTTCATAAGGGCAGTTATGGCATGCACACATGGATATTTGTCAATATCGAAATGCTTACATGTGCATTTTTCAATATCGTCCTACAGTAGGCAAATGCCCATTGCTCCATCGCATAGAATTTGGAGCACAAATCTTTCACTTCTAGGTGAGTATATTCTTTCTTCCTTGCTTTCATAAGGGCGGCTATGGCATGCACACATGGATATTTGTCAATCGAAATTCTTACATGTGCAAGTTTTCATCCTCAAATCAACGAAAATAACCTCTTCCATTGCGTCCGATGACGTTAAATTGTGGATAGTAATTGTTCAACACTGTCATCGCTAAATGTTGTGCTTCAACACAACTTTAGTAAAACACATTCTCAATAAAAAAGACATCAATTTATGTGCTTCGGTAGAGGTCTGCTTATGCTTGTTAAACCACTCAGATATTTTTTTGATAATTGCATCAATCATTGGTAAGAGCGAGTATTTTCTTGCGTCTTTAAAAATAGCATTTAAAGATTCCACACAATTAGTGGTATCTATGTTGTATCTTTCGCTAGGAAAAAAACATCGGGCCCATTTATTCGGTTCGACACTTCTTTCAACATACTCCACTGCACTAGGATACCTTTTCTTGAAATCATCGTAGCATGTTTGGAACTCAGCTTATGTATATGCATGATCCAATTCCCTGAACTTTACTACAACTCTTTCTTTGTTGACGTTTGAGGCATGCATCTTCACTTTCAATGATAAATGAAAGATACAATACCCATGATGAGATAATGGGTAAATCTCACATATTGTCTTGATGAGACTTTGATTCCTATCAGAAATAAACACTAATCTAGGAACATCCGATATTAGTGTTTTCAACTTATTGAAAAACCATGCACAACTACCATATTTTTCGTCATCAAGTACACCAAAAGCAATCAGATAGTGGTGATGATTAGGATCTTGCACTGTTGCAACCAATAACAGCCCACCATATGAATTCTTAAGGTGAGTCTCATCCACAATGATCACTTTTCTCATCACTTGGAAGCCTTCCACGCAATCTCCCAGTGCGAAGAATAAGTACTTAAACTTTTGATATTCGTCCACTTCCACATATGAAACTGTACCCGGATTCGTAATATGTAATATGTACAAATAAGAATATAACATCTTATAGCTTCTTCTAGACTACCTCGTACATCGGCACTAACTTATTTTTTCCTCTATACACCGTCAAATACGACACTTTAACACCATATTTTCTTTGCACAATACCAATCAAGCTTTTTGGAGTTGGCGTGTCAAGCTTCACTGGATAATGCTCTTGGACAACGAATGTCACTAATTGGGGTGTGCCTTTTTTCTCTTTACCAATGAGGTTGATGACACACAAAAACAAGTGTAAATTTTGTTGTACGTCCTAACAGAGAAAATATTTGAATCCTTAATCTTCGCAGCTCGTAAAGACCACTTGCAATCATTATTTGATTCACAACTTTTTACCACATACCACGTTTTATCCGATTTCACGATATCGAAGTGAAAACAATTCACAAATGAAGCATTTTCCATTAATTCTTTCACGTCTTCTTTGCTTCCAAATTCTTGACTTAATTTTACATTCATACCATCTTCTCATTCTACATTAGGAATCTCATCTCCTTCTACCACACGTGTATCCCTCACGTGAACGTTATCAAATTCAACCAAATGTGTATCTCTAACCTCAATATTTTCCAAGTTTTCACATTCTACTTCGTGGGCAACCGTTGCATATTTTTTGGACGGTTCACTTGTAGAAATAGTTATACTTCCATAATGAACTCCACAATTTACTTGACCAGTAGAAACTAAGTCCTTGTTACTTGCATTAACTTGACTAACGCGATCTTCTCTTGGATCATTCGTTTTCATCTCAACATGCAACACACCTTTCATTCGTTTTCATCTCAACATGCAACACACCTTCACCTGGTTCCAAATAACAAACAACATCATCATCATTGAAGATATATATCGGCCACTTAGGATCAACTTCAACCGGAAAATAACTCAATTTCATCTCGCTCTTTGCTATATTTTCCCCCATCTTATTACGTATACTTTCAACTAATATGTCGTACGTTACCTCCTCAACCGATTGTCTCATCAAAAGAGCGTGATGAACATCTTCTCTTGCAATCCATAATATTTCCTCTCATTTCTTTACATTGTCCCCCATAATCAAAATGTATGATCATGCGCTGCTTTCTATTCAGTGTACCCTGAAAATAATAAAATTGTATCATTAATTACTTAGTTGTATCAGTTGTACGCATATATATAATATGTCTTAGTCGTATTAGGTGTATGCAGGTATATAATATGTCTTAATCGTATCAGTCGTATCAATACTATAAATATGGGTTTTGAGGAACACAAATTTCTTCAATTCGTTGTCATTAACCACAAATGTTATTATATAACAACAAAAACCTCAAATATAGTCATAATAATACGTGAGTCAAACTTCAATGAGTAAAATCGAGTTTTTTTGGATTTTTGGAAAACCCGAAAGCTTACCTCCAATGGCGACCTCGAGTTTCTTTCCACCTCTATTTCTCTCAAATTTCTTCTCAAACAACTCAAAAATCCTTTAATTTTAGAATCTCATGCTCGATTTGTGAGAAGAAAAAGCAAAATTGATGAATTTAAGGTTGATAGGTTTGGATTTAATGGTGAAGAAGAAGAAGATAGTGGTTGGGTGGAGTGGGATTCATCCAACTTTAAATTGGAATCTGATTTGTTTATTTTAAGATTTTTTTCGTAACATGTGATGGAACCGATTTTAATTTTAATTTCATTTATTTGAATTAAATTAATAGTTGAGGGGTATAGAGATTAAAAAATGCGTGAGTGAGAAACTATTTTTGCCATTAAAAACATTTGAGAAATAAGTTCGTATTTTTCTCTCATTTTTTCTCTATATGCCATGGATTGGAAACAGTTTGATAACTAATTCTCAATTCAACAAGAATGCGATTTAAGAAGAGAGATATCAATATCTTTTTGTTTTGTATATTCCCTTCACAGAAGGGAGGCCGTGGAGGTTATGGTGATGCTTCCAACAGTGGAAATACTCAAAGGTTAAGTTCCTTCATTTTTGTTCATTTTTCTTTTGTATTTAATGGGGTTTGTTGTCTATTTCCTATAGCGTGTTTATTTTTGTTAATGGATTTTAAATCTTGTAAATGTGAACTAAGAGTTATGATCAATGAAAGGAAGTTATATCCCTTGTAGAATGTTCTATCTTTGATGCTTTTTTAAATCTTAAATGACAAAAAATGTAACATATTTATAGAATTTTTATTTATTTATAGAAGTTTTACTCTAGGCTACAATTATAGGAACCTTGTATAAGTATCACTGAATATGCATTGAACCCTTAATACTATGTTAGATGTAACAATTTGAGCTGCTAAACCCGTAATATTAAAATTTTAGATGTAACAATTTGAGCTGCTAAACCCTTAATTTTAAAATTTTAGATGTAACAATTTGAGCTGCTAAACCCTTAATACTAGCTAGCTAGCATTATAGACAATACACTTCACCCTCGTGTTTGGGTTTACCCATTTTTTCTCATACAAGCCAATGAAAATCGAAATTACCTCCATAGAGCTATTGAAGGTCCACCATAATTTTCTTTATTGTTGTTAACTTTAAAGTTAACGATTGGTATATTTTGAAACATAGCATCAAATAAGTAGGGAATGCTA
This sequence comes from Cardamine chenopodiifolia, assembly GCA_963922655.1. Lineage (NCBI taxonomy): Eukaryota > Viridiplantae > Streptophyta > Magnoliopsida > Brassicales > Brassicaceae > Cardamine > Cardamine chenopodiifolia. The sequence continues at coordinate 5,215,379 of OZ000486.1, read as the reverse complement.
AAACGACTGTTTTGACCAAAGAAAGTGCCGGTGTATTTGTCTTTCCTTCCTCATGTTATTTCATTCTCTAAGGTTATCATTGTAATTATGTGATGTATATTGTTTGTTAATAATAAAAAAAGAGATGTTAGAGTGTTTGAGAAATTCTTCGTAGAAACACATAAGATTGTTGTTAAAACAAAAAAAATAAAAAAACAGATTTTTTGATAAGCTTGTGTGAAGAAATTGTTGTTGGTGTGAAGAACACAAAACAAAGATTTCTGCAAAAAAAAAGTTGGTGTGAAGATATACAAAACAAAGACTTCTACAAGAAAAAAGACTGCCATAATTAAAAAGGGAGTAAATTGATTTTACTTGTTAACCTTAATTCATGTGTTTTGAGATAGATGTATTAAAATATATATATAAATTTTAATCTATCTTGTCTTGTCTTTTAATAAATTGTTTGTGGTCAACATTAGTGGTTGCTTGAAAGAACCAACTGATATTTCGTCTAGTTCCTTATAAACGGATGTGGTATTTACAATTAACGGAGAGGTTGAAGAGGTTATATCAATCTCAATGCACAGCAGGGGCAATGAGATGGCATGCAGAGCATCGTCAAGATGGAGAGATTACGCATCCGTCGGACGCAGAAGTGTGGAAACATTTCCAATCAATGTATCCAAGTTTTGCGTATGAGCGACAAAATGTATACCTCAGGTTATGTACAAATGGTTTTAACCCATTTAGAAAACATGGAAGACAATATTCGTTGTGGCCGGTAATTGTAACACCGTACAATTTACCACCATCTTTGTGCATGCGTAGAGAGTTTTTGTTCTTTTCCATGCTAGTTCCCGCCCTAGAGCATTCAAGGAGGTCACTTGATATATTCCTCCAGCCATTGATCTATGAGTTACAAATGCTATGGCATCATGGGGTTGAAGCATTTGATGTTTCATTGCAGCAGAATTTCAAGATGCGTGTGATTCTTATGTGGACAATAAGTGATTTTCCAGCATATGGTATGTTATCTGGATGGATAACGCATGGAAGATTATCTTTTCCGTATTGCCAAGACAACACTTATGCATTCCAATTATATTACGGAAGAAAGACATGTTGGTTTGATTGCCACAGAAGGTTTCTACCTAGTGATCATCCTTATTGTCGGTCTAGAATATTGTTTACGAAGAACAAACAAGTGTTTGACTGTGCACCTCCGGAGATTAATGGACATATTTTAGAGCAATTAAGAGATTTTGGCGCTGAGAGAACTCCTTACTGCGGGGGTAGTGGGTATGATCCTTTTGACGATGTCGTTGAACATCATAACTGGCATAAAATGAGTATTTTTCTGGGATTGACCATATTGGAAAGATCATTTGTTGAGGCACAATTTAGATGCAATGCACGTTGAGAAAAATTTTTCTGACAACATTATGAACACTGTTTTAAACGTGCAAGAGAAGACAAAAGACAATATGAAGTCTAGATTAGATTTGTCACTGATTTGTTCTCGGGATTTTCTTCATGTTATGCCTAATGGTAGATGTCGCATGCCTGCCTTTCGGTTAAACGCAGTGAAGAAAGAAGCTTTTTTTATTGGATTCGAGATGATGTAAAAAATTCCCGGATGGATATGCATCTAATCTGCGGAATTGTGTGGATTTCTACGAAGGAAAGTTTATTAGAATGAAGAGTCATGATTGTCATGTTGTGATGCAGCGGCTTCTTCCATTTGCCTTTGCACATTTTCTTCAAAAAACGTCCATGAAGCACTTGCAGGTATATATTGATACTTTCATATTGTTAATTAACCATTTTTGTAACATATATATTTTTATATCAATTACATTGTTTATTGTGTTTTGTAGGATTTGGTGCTTTCTTTCGAGATTTTTGTCCGAGGACACTTACGGTAGAGAGTATACGCAATTTATAGGAAAATGTACCGGTTATCCTTTGTAACCTTGAGAAGATATTTCCACCGTCTTTATTTGATGTTATAGAACATCTTCCTATCCACCTCCCACGAGAAGCTGCACTTGGAGGTCCTGTTCAATACCGTTAGATATTCAATCTCAAGAAAACGGTTAAAAATTTAAGCAAAGTTGAGGGATCTATTGTCGCATAGAGCCTCAAGGAAGAAGCCTCACACTTTGCTGAATATTATTTTCCATCGGAAGTGCGTACTAAGAGTAGACGTCTGGCGCGACATGATGATAGAAGTGAGAGAGCGATTTATCCGGTGTATGTCCTTGAGTTGTTTGCTCAAATTGGTCGAGTAAGTGAAAAAGGAAAGAAACATAAACTATGAGAGCAGGAGTTTGCGCACTTGTATACGTATATTCTCACAAATTGTGAGGATATTTCGGAGTCTGAGAGGTAATGATTATTTTTTTTATGTTAATTACTAATTATTTAAAATTAATTAATATGTGATTATTAAAATTTTGTGTTATGTTACAGCATTTACATGGCGCTAGTACGAGACTATTATCCAGATAAGACTGAATCCGAACTTGATATCCTAAAAGAAAAAGAATTTGTTTCTTGGTTGCGATTTTATGTAAGTTTTTAAAGAATTTAACTAATTTATTTATAATTTTATAGGTTTCTGAGAGCATCGAAAATGGTCAAGAATTTTCGTTGTGGTTAATGAACTTTGTTAATGGTCCAAACAACATTGCAACTTCATATCCAAGGTATTGCACAAGGGGATATGCGTTTAGGATTCTTGAGGAGGGAAAAACAAGACAAACTTCAGACTTTGGTGTTTCAACACGATCAGGTGATGTATTTTACTACGACATATTGAATGAAATCTCAGAAGTCCAATATCCTGGAATGTTAGATTTGAGGTGCATTGTGTTTAAGTGTGACTGGTATGATCCAGTCCTTGGTCATGGTGTTCAAATTGATCAATTCGGCGTGACATCGATACATTCAAGACAAAGACTTCTTATATATAATCCATTTATTCTAGCATCACAAGCATACCAAGTATGATTACATTAATATATTTGATTATTAAGTTACTAATATATTTGATTTTTAACAAATTATCTTCATTTATATATGTTTGCTACATTCGGTACCCTTGGACATCTTATCGGTAAGATCCTTTGATCATAGTTACTACAATTAACCCAAGAGAAAAAATTAATGGAGTTTCAGAATATGATGCCTTGCAGCCAACTAGAATTTGTCAAATGGATCATGTTCATCATTCGTTTGCGTTGAGCTCGTGGTTAATTTAACACAAACCGGTGATGATATGGTTTATTCAGACTCGGAAGAATCAAGTGGCGAATTCGAAGACGATTCAGACTCAATTCCTTCGGACGGATAATCTGAAGATGCGGAGTATTGCCTTTTGTATTTTATATTTGTTATTGTAAAGTATTGAGATTTTGGTAAGATTTGCATTTGAGATTTATGTAAGATTTGTATTTGTAATTTTTTTCCCAAAAAAACCGAATCCGTTGGAAATCCATCAAGAAATTCTGACGGATTCGTGGTTTTAAATAAATATAAAAAAATCCATCAGAAATCTATTAGATTTCCTTAAAATTATGATGGATTTCTGACGGATTATTTTTATATTTATTTAAAACCACGAATCCGTCAGAATTTCTTGACGGATTTCCAACGGATTCGGGGTTTTGGAACACTTTGGATACTTGATTGGCACACATTAGTATAGAAACCAATTTCTAACACTAGGTGAATCATTATATTCATTTAATAGCATACAAAATGAGGAAACACGTGTTGAAGTTTAAGATTGACTAACCAATGAAAATACATGCATTTATCGCGTATCCGTCGGAAATCAGTCAAAATTTCCTACAGAATTTTGACGGATCCGCGAAAAATTCATCGGGAAATGCCTTTTGTCTTCGCGCAAAACCTAAATTTTCCCGAATCCGTCGGAAATTCCGACGGATCCGCGATAAATGTACTGGGAAATGTCTTTTGGGCTGCCGCATAACCTTAAATTTCGCAGAAAATCTGTTGGAAATCCGTCAGAATTTTTTATGGATTTTCGACGGATGTGCAAAATTTAAGGCATTGGTAACTCTCGTTGACACGATCAATTCATTTCTAAGTGTTTTCCGACCGATTTCTGATGGATATGTCAGTTAGAAATTTTGTCTTATATACAGACTCTTCTTCTTCGCGAAACCATTCGCAAAAATCACTAAAACTTCCCAAAAAATCCGTAAATCTCCAAAACTCTTTTAAATCTTCCTTTCCAAGTGTCAAAATCATCAAAACTCTATTCCAATGAATCCAAACCGATCAAATATGTAAGTTTCTATGTTTTAAAGTAGATTTTGGATTTGGAATTTAGATTTAGGGAATTGGAATGTAGATTTAAGATTTATGATTTAGGATTTAGTGTCTTAGATTGAAGATTTAGGATATTAGTTAACGGGAATGTTGATTTTTATTTTTATGTATGATAATGTGATTTTTTTGAATTTTCTGGTATTTTTAATTGTTTCAAAAACGTTTTTATATATTATAATTGTAATATTAATTCTTGTATGAATTTTTTTAAACTCTATAATTATTTAAGTTTTGTTTAAAATCGTTTTTATATTTTTATAAAAAAATTTTAGTTTATATTTTTTTAATTTTTCAATTTTTTCATAATTGTTTATATTTTTTTAATTTTATAAATATTTCATAATTTAATAACTTAACATATATATATATATGTATATTATTTTTAAAAAAATCTATATTTATTTAAGTTTTTTTATAAATCGTTTTTATATTTTTATTATTTTTTAGTTATTTATAAAAAAATTTTAACTTTTTCATAATTTTTTATATTTTTTATATTTTATAAAAATTTCATAATTTTATAAATTCATTAAAAATTTATTTCATTTGTTATATATGTTCATTTTCTTAATAATTAAATATTTTTTTTGTTTTTAGAAATTATGGTCGATTTCATTCTGTTTTCGAGTCGGGTGGTTCTAGACGTGGCCGAAGAGCGAGTCAAAACTGCTCCAGTCCTGTTCCGGAGACTCAATCTCCGTCAGCTACTCATGAAGCTGCTTCCGTTCCGACCCAGATGAGCATAGAGGATTTTGTTTCTCAACCCGGTCGGAAAAGATTGGCTCATCTTCATCCCGATTGTGATGGCAACAGTAATTGGTATAAAGTTTTAAAGTTTTTATTTGTTTAATTTGTTTAGTTTTAACAATTTTAAACTAATTTTTTTTTATAGGTTTTATTTATCCCATAATGGGATATCCAAATCCATCAACCGTATGCTCTAAGGAATGCTTCAGCGTCTCTATCCGACATACTCTCTTATACCGTTGGCTGACCGTGATTTATGGTTTTGGCAATTTGCGGTAGGTTTTTCTTTACTTTTAACTTAAAAAATTTTTGTTTTCATTTTTATGATAATACATTTTTAATGATTTTTTAATATTTTAATCATTTCTTTTTGCAGCAAGATTTAACTTGGGATAGAGACCTCACGTCTTGGGTTAGATGTGAGTTTGATGCTAAGGCATCAAAAGTATACTCACGGAAGCTGAACGAGTGGAAGGACAAGTGGAACCGGAATGACATTCCGAGGGAGCAGCTTGCAAACCAAAACCTCTAGAACGAGTTGGTTGATTATTGGAAGATGAATGAAACCCAAGCAATATCGGCAACTCAATCAACCAACCGGAAGAGTGAACGGAAAGGCAAAGGAATTACCATTCACAATTTGGGAGCAACGGGCAAGGCTTCCCGAGAACAACAATTGGTAAGTTTATTTAAATTTATACTTTTATTTAACTTTATTTATTTACTTAAAGTTTTTAATAAAATATTTCAGTTCCGTCAAGAAGGTGTCCATCTATCCCATCTTGTTTTGCTACAAGATGTGCACAACGAACCGCAGGACGGGACAAATCCAAGATCCGGTTGGTCGGGAGATCGTGGAGAACGTGACCCTACTAGGAGAAGAGTTTCTGCAATCACAGCCGATTGTTAAAGGAACTCCTCATTGTTCCGAAGTTCCGTTGATAAGCTCAACGAGTTTGTTTATGAAGTAAGTAATATATTTTTTTTAGTTTTTTCTTTATTTTTTTCATTTTTAATGATTTCTATATTTTGTTTCGTAGGTCACTCCAAAGTCCAAAGGTTGTATTTTTGGACTTTCAAAAGAGTACTCGCCGCCATCTTCGACAACTTCGAGGTTCTATGGAGATCCTTAGCTTAGAGCTCAACTGGAAGAGAAGTCGGCCGAGATCGAATCTCTCAACAAAAAGATTGAGACTATCGAAGAAAACACAGCTACACAACTACACAACTCAAAACAATGTAGGATCAGATGGATGTTTTCTTCCGTTTCTTCCAACCGCCTCCAAGCAATTTTTAGATTTCTTTTTTTTTTTAATTTTAGGAATTATGTTTTTATTTTGAATATTTTTTATTTTCTTTTTAACTATTTGTTATTTTTGTTTATGAATTTTAATTTAATAATTTTATTTAATTGAATTATTTAAATTTATAAAATATAATTTTTAATTTAATTATTTAAATAATATTATTAATTATTTAAATTTAATTTTTTTTAAATAAATTAATTTAATATCCGTCGGAAATAGATCCATCGGAAACAAAAATTTGTCTTCTCCGTTCTTCCCATGCTCAGTATTTGATCGAGATCCTTTGTTCCACTGTTTAGCATCTTCAAATTCTTTTTGTGATCCATGAGTTCAATCTCCAACCGCTTGGTTTTGTCTTTTTCTGCTACAAGTTCCTCCTTCAGCTTCACCATGTGAACAACTTCATGATCCTCATTCATCGTAGCACAATAACTTTTTTGATTTTCTGCAAGCTTAATTTGCAAATTCTTTGATTCTTCTTTTTCATTTGCTAGCTCTTTCTCCATATGCTTCATCTTGTTATCCATCAACATCTATTCTTCGATTAATACCATGTAGTCTTTGCTAATCTTAACCTAACTCTCATAAAGATTTATAAAATTAGTTTGGAGGTCTGCTTCTTGATCACTTTCTGAATCATTGTTGTTGTGGGAACAATCACTGTTTGTTCCAGAAACAAAGAAACAATCAAAATTTTTGCTTTCTTCGTTAGGCTCCATAAATGAAGGTAGTGCCACAAAGTGAGTTACGTCCTCTTCATCATCAGTTTCACTTTCACTACAGTCTATATAGGAATTCCTTTTTTTCTTCAAAATGTTAACATACTGTAATTTTGTGTGCCCATATCCCTTACAACCTAGGCATTGAATCTTTTTCTTCTTCTTCTTGATGCTTGGACATTCAGACTTGATATGGCCAAATCCTCGGCATTTATTGCACTATAGTTCACCTCTTCTTCTTCCCACGTTTTTTGTATAAGCCATGATCATCTACTAAGGATTCTCTATCCTTTTTAACTTCTTTAAGAAGTTTGCCAAACATTTTCACAATTGAACTCATTGATTCCTCTAAAGTTTGTATCCTCAACTTTTCATCACTCGCATATAGAATTGTCATATTGAGATTCTCTAAAACAACATCCTTATGACCCATCTCATATGCTTGTAGCCTTCCCACTATTTCATCAAATGGGGTCTCAGTCGCAAAGACGAAAAGAGTATGTCAATGTATAATGCTAAAGCTTTATCTACTATTTTTACTTCGATTAACAAGAATCAATTCAAGTTTATCCAAAGATATTCATCAGCCAAAGATGAAATATTGGGAAGGCTACAAGCATATGAGATGGGTCATAAGAATCCCAATATGATAGTTCAATATGTGAGTGATGAAAAGTTGAGGATACAAACCTTAGAGGAATCAATGAGTTCAATTGTGAAGAGCACAATTCTATACAAACCTTAGACAATTTTATATGCTGCTTTAGAGAATCCCGTGTTAAGATTCACTTAGACAATCTTAAAATAAGAACTTTTCTACTTGGTATTATACGACACTAAGACACCCCTTACCTCGTCACCAAACAATATTTAGCTACACACATTCGTAGGACAACCAGACTTGTGTTCCAATAAGTAACTCGACTTGCCTACAACTCACCAAAAAAATGAATCAAGTTTCTATGTCTCTGTTCGGCCAATTCTAGCATCATACATCTCCCTTGTATATATTGTATATATACCCATATACCTATCATATATGCCTCCCTAGATTTAATCAAAAAATAAATTATCCTTTTTAAATAAAAAGAATAAATCTTCAAAAATATCTTCTCCAATAATATTTTGAACTACACATTTCTTCTCCAAAAATATCTCCAAATATCATTTTTCATTTATGTTAACTCCATGAGTCACGTCATCATCAATCGACTAATTTCGATTTTGTTCCAACAAGCCACTTCTTGTTCCAACAAGCTATTCACTTTCAATCCTAAGCTTCACTATATATAATTATATGATTTTTTGTCATCATTTGATTATAATCTTATGATCTTTCAAATCTAGATATTGATGAGTGTGAAAGCAAACCCAAGTGTGGAGAAAGAGAGACTTGTGAATTCTCCTTTGGGGGGACTATCATTGCGTCGGCGATAAAACTCGATCAATAGTGATAGGTAAATCACTAAGTTTTTCCCTAAATTGAGTCAAAAATTTAAAGCTTTTCAAGCAATTGAATATTATTCTTTTCTGGTTTCTAGGGGTGGGAACAAGTTTTGGGGTTTTAGTCCTAGTTGGTGGAGTTTAGTGGTTGAGAAAATTTTTGATAAAGAAAAGGATAACAAAGAGGAAGAAGAAGTTCTTCAAACGTAACGGGGGACTACTATTGCAACAAGAACTAAGTACACAACAAGGAAATGTCAAAAAGACAAAGAATCTTCAGCTCAAAGGAGTTGGAGAAAGCCACTGAAAACTTCAGCGAAAACAGAGTTCTTAGACAAGGAGGTCAAGGTATTGTTAACAAAGGTATGCTCGTATATGGTAAAATTATAATAGAATTTTATGAGCATCAATTCTATAAAAATTTTCAGTAGTGCGGTGGTATTATGTCATTAACATTAGAGGTGTTAGGTTTGATTCTCTCTAACATCATTAATTGTTTTTTTATTAATGGGTCAAATTTTTTCTTTTGCTTTAGGCAGCCCATAACATTGGGCCGACCCTGGATAGAACTGTTGAAATGAAGAATTTAAAGTTTTAGATGAAGACAAATTGTAAGAGTTCATCGACGAGGTCGTGATTCTCTCTCAAATCAACCATAGACATGTCGTCAAACTCTTGGGATGTTGTCTTGAGACAGAAGTTCCTATTCTTGTTTACGAGTTTATCCTCAATGGAAACTTCTTCCAGCATATCCATGAGGAATATGATTATTACACTATGATATGGGGAATGAGTCTATGTATTGTTGTGGATATCGCAGAAGCTCTTTCTTATCTTCATTCTTCTGCATCTTCTCCAATTTATCATAGAGATATCAAGTCAACAAACATATTACTAGACGAAAAGTACCGAGCCAAGGTGTCAGTAACCATAGATCAAACTCATTGGACAACGGTTATTTCAGGTACGGTTGGGTATATGGATCCAGAGTATTACCGGTCCAGCCACTTTACTGAAATTTTCAGAAAATCTTTGGAGTTGTTCTAGCAGAACTTATCACTGGAGATAAGCCTGTCATCACGGTACAAAACAAGCGAGAAATAATAGCCTTGGTAGAGCATTTCAGAGTTGCAATGAAAGAGAAGAGATTTTCTGAAATTATGGATGCTCGAATAAGAGATGATTGCAAGCTGGAACAAGTAATGGCAGGCGCAAATCTGGCGATGAAGTGTTTGAGTTGTAAAGGAAAGAACCGTCCGAATATGAGAAAAGTTTTTACCGAATTGGAGAGGATATGTACTTCTCCAGAGGATTCAAATGTGCAGATTCAGACTGATGTAGAAGACGAAGTAGAAGGAGTTACAAAGAAAATAAACAGAGGCGATACTTGGAACACTTGTATTACTGCCTCTAGTATTATGGCTTCACTTTCTTCTTCAGATGTTGAACCATTGTTTCCTTGTCCCACATGGTGACTCAATAAGAAGATTAAAGTAATGATGAATAAATTTGATGTATCTTCTTAAAACGTTTGTGTAATAATTTTGTAATATACACTAATGTTATATGTCTGAATTTAAAGCTTAGGAACATGTATAATTATGTCAGAGATTATGTTTCTGTAATGTTAATAACAATTTAAAAATATAGAAACACAAATTAGTTTATTTATATTGAACAAGAATACACAAATAAATATCTTCTTTAACTAAGAACTAGAATCGGATCCTCACGTATGTGCGAGGTTATATTTGTAAAACAAATTTATTTGATATTTAAATTTAAGATATAATAGAGTTATAAATGTTAAGTGATGTTACATGTATATTTTATAAATTAATCAAAACATTTTAACACTTTGATTAGAGGTGTTAAATTAGATTTGGATTCAATTTTAGTTTAGCTTATTTTAGTATATAACCTAGGTATATCTATTTTAGAACATAAGACTATCCCGTCCCGTATCTATCATAATTTTTCGTCTCTAACTGTTCCCTTTTAAATAGTTACTCGTTTGACAATGTTTATTATAAGAGATTGGGTAAAAATTTTAGATAGGATAACCATATTCCCGTTTGAGTATTTATTTTTTATAAAATTAATAAAAATTATTATAATTTTCAAACACCTCTAAATATTTTTTAAAAATTACTCAAAATTTCCAAAATATTCGTCTCGAAATGGATTTTTATCCGTTCCATAGTCTAACCATTATCCAAATTATAAATTTACTTAGGCTCGGACCCGCACATTCGTGCGGGGTCATGTTGGTAATTTTTTTTTATTAATTGTGTTTTTAATCAACAAAAATTTTCTAACAGTGGATTGAGCATACTTTTGTTTCGTTCCGTACTCATTCTCAAATATATGTTCTATATCAAAATGCATTCCCGATATGTGACAAAGTTTATATTCTCCGTTAGAATCGGGACGGAGCAGAAACGGTTTTTTTCTCCCCTTTATCCATTATTTATTGTCTTTATTTGTTAATACATCTTTAAGCTCTCATTCTTGAGATTCACAGTCTTAATCATAATATTTTGTGACAAATCTGCTTTCATTAATTAAATAATGTAATCTAATCTAATCTTTTGATTTTTTTTTGTCTCCAAATCAAAAACTTATGAAACCAAATATAATTCCGACATATATTAACAAATAACGACAATTAATACTGAATAAAGGGAAAAAAACTATGCCAACAAAAAAATAAAATAAAGGTAAGTTATTTCGTAGGAATTTAAGAGGTAATCCGATAATCGAATCCTACACTACAACAATTTTTCTGTGTTAATTTTGGATTCTATCCTGAGGTAAGCGATGTATTATTCTTCGATTTTATTTCATCAAGTTTCAGATTATTAACATCTAGATTCGCGATTATCAGATTCATGCTGAATCAAAAGCTGATTTGATTGCTATTTGCTAGCATATCTGTTGGTGAAGATCAAAGTTTTTGAGAGGTGCGTAAGTCAGATTCATAACAAAAGATCCGCTTGTCATTCATATTTTCCAATCTGAATGCACAATTAAGTTATACGATTTTTTTTTTAAAAACGTTAGAGCTGATTAATCAAGGTTTTTTTTTTTGAATAGTATGTTAAATTATATTCAAAAAATACATTTTACATCAAGAGTTACGGTTTTGAAAAAATAGAAAGAAGCAATAGCTCTTAGTTGATTTTCGAAATAGTTGCCTCATTAAAACCCAAATATGGAAAACCCATTTGGGACAAAACCAGATTTGGAAAAAAGAGTACATACCACATTCGAAGGAGCTGAAAAATAAAATCGATAAACAATTTGAAACAAACTGAAAACTGTGGGAAGGAGACCCATCGCTTGATCCATTGTTGGAGGCTATCTTAATGCAAACCACGTAGATAAACCCTCGTCGAAAGAGAAGTCTGCTTGGTTGCGGATTGAGCTGAATTTGTTCCTAATGTTCTTGTCGATCTTTCTTGTCAAAACAGCCGAGGGGGACGCTATATCTCCATGACGCCTGCCATTTCTTTCTCTCCATATATGATAAATTGTTGACTAAAATATATACCTGAAAATGAAGAGTTGTATCCGGTCTAGATTTGGAGAAGTTAGCATATCAATCAGATGATCCCAATGAAGAGTGAAAGTGTTGTTCAACAGCCTACCCACCAACGAGTGCCACACTTCCGCTGGAAATCGACAAGTGAAGAATATGTGGTTCCGGGTTTCATTCAAGCAGCCACATAATACACAAACTGCTCTTTGTCCCCGGTTCAAACCCTCATCCGATCACCCGTGGACAGCCTGTTAGAGATAGCTAACCAAGTGATAAACAAAAATTTTGGAGTTGCATAGCGAAACCATACTCCTTTGTACCAGCTTTTGCTCGGACTTGGAGGCCTTACCAGACATTTAGTTACTTTTGTGCTGAAAACCCTCTTGTACTTATCATTTGCACCTCGCCATAGTGGTGTATCCTCCCCATTTGAAATGATAGTCTTTGCGATAACTTCCTCGATTCGGATATAACTTTCTGTCATGTGTCTACGGCGACGAGCAGCCACCTTGGCTGATGCCACTGTCTCTTGAGGAGAGATCCCCATGTCAATAAACCCTCGAGGACTTGTGATATCATACAAACAACCCATCTCATTCCAGCAATCAAACCAAAAGGATGTCGATTTCCCATTCTTCACGTCAACCTTGTAGAAAGTTTTGGCCAGTCCTCTTAGCTTTATTAATTTTCTCCACATCCAAGAGTCTTGAACCGTGTTTTCCTTCAGTTCCCAGAAAGTCTGCTGCCTTAGATGAGACCCCTTAACCCATTTGACCCATAACAAATTAGCTCTCATTAGGATCCTCCAAATAAGCTTTAGACAGCTAACCGTATTTGCGGTTTTCAGTGACTGCAGCCCCAACCCGCCTTCCTAGTATTCAACAAATCTTGGCCTTCCTAGTATTCAACTCAGGTCCCGATCAAAGGAAAGCTGAGCATATCTGATCTATCTCCGCACTACATCCACTAGGAAGTCGGTAAGCCGATAACAAAAAATTTATTCTTCCTGCAATTACCGACCCTAACAGCTGCAATCTTCCTGCATAGGATAGATGGCGGGCTGTCCAGGAAGAGAACCTCGTCCTTAATCTCTCCAAGAGCCAAGAGTACTCGGACTTCTTCATTTGCTTAGTTAGGAGCAGTAACCCCAAATATCTTACCGGGACTTTGCCTTGAGCAAATGGAAAATGCTGAAGAATTTCGGATGCTTTATTCGATGTCACACCTGCCATGAAGATGGTTGATTTTTCCACACTTATCCTTAACCCTGACAATGCTGCAAACTCATCAAAGATTCTTAAAACGCCTTCAGCTGATTTCTTATGACCTTCCACAAACACCATCAAATCGTCAGCAAAACATAAGTGAGTTAAGCGGATATTCTTGTATTTTGGATGGTATGTTATCCTTTTGTCCATCGCCGCTTTATCCATGATCTTGGATAGGACGTTCATGAATATAATGAAAAGGTAAGGAGATAAGGAACAACCTTGTCTAAGCCCCTTGCTACTGTTGAAAAACCCAGCCAGCTCCCCGTTAACTTGAACCGAGAACGATGCTGTCGAAATACAAACTTGGATCCAATGGATAAACTTCTCGGAAAAATTTAAAACGTGCTGCACTTCCAGCAAAAAATCCTATTGCACTGAATCGAACGCCATAGAGATATCAATCTTCAAGGTACAACAAGGAGAAATTGACTCTTTATGGTGGTCCTTGACTATCTCCATGGCTAGTAAGACGTTTTCCATTAAGAGCCGGTCCTTTACAAATGCAGATTGATTTGCAGCGATGAACTTAGGCAAAATAGCTTTCAGCCTATTCGCAATGATCTTTGATATTACCTTAAAGATGACGTTGCAACATGAGATTGGTCAGTAATCTTTTATTGTCCGTGCATTCTCTTTTTTCGGTATAAGAGCCAGAATAGTTGCATTCAGTCCCTTGGGGAGAAACCCATTAATAAAGAACGATTTCACCGCTACCGTAAAATCATTTCCAATATGCAACCAAACTTCCTTGAAAAACTCAGTAGTGAATCCATCCAGACCAGATGACTTATTATTTGGCATTTGAAACAAGGTGTCCTTAATTTCGTCTTTAGAAACATCGTCTGATAGAGCTTCTTGATCCGACACTGTGCACCTAAAATCCAGAAGGGTCCGTAAATACTCATTCGACGCACCTTCATAGTTGGTCGGCCGCTGTGAGAAGAACTACTTGAAGTATCTTTCAACCTCATTCTTAATCGCCTCACCTGAATTCAGGATCTCCCCATTGTGATTAACAATCTCCCGGATCGAGTTTCTCATTCTCCTCACCTCAGCCGTCTTATAGAAAAATGAGTTTTTTTATCTCCTACATTCAGCCAATGCAACTTTGATTTTTGTTTTAAGTAACCCTCCTCCAGATTTGATAAGAAACTCCACTTCTCAAATGCCAGCCCCTCTTCGAGAACTCTTTGTGGTGTTGGGTCAGCTAGTGTGGCAGCTTGCTTCTCGCAAAGGTCTTCATGCGCTGCTCTAGAACATTTTACGATATCAGCAAGGTTTGGTTTACCCATGCTTCTTAGTTGAGGCTTCATAGCTTTCAACTGAGGTAGATTTGCAAGTACATTTGAGAACTTGAAAGGTTTTTTTTTCCGTAGAGTCGCGTTACCCATGGAGATCTCCCCTCTAGCATGATCAGAACACCCCCCCCCCCCCCCGCTCGAAGGAGACATAGGAGGACAGAAAAGACTGTAGCCAGCTCTGATTTACCAAACCTCTATCAAGTTTCTTGCATATAACCCCTTCCTCCTGCTTGTTACACCACGTAAACCTGGCTATGTGATATTTCAGATCAATCAGCAAACAGTATCTTACCATGTCCTAGAAATCGCGCATCCCCTGTGTGATCAAGGATGCCTCCGTAAAATTTGAGTGTTCATCCACATCCAAAATCTCGTTGAAGTCTCCATATATTAGCCAAGGCTTATTCCGGAATAAAGGTGAAGAATGGTGATCTCTCAGGTTCTCCCATAGCTCTCTCCGTTCCATCAAGAAATTGGAGGCATACACAAATGTAACATAGAACTCCTATGTGTGACCTTCCAACAAAACTGAGCAGGTGATCAGTTGGTTGCTCGTAAAGACCGGCATTAGTCGAGTATTTTCATTCCACACAATCCAGATACGTCCTAACCGATGAGAGTCATAGTTAGACATAAACTACCAATTTCGAAAAACTGAGTTTACAATAGTAGTTGCTTTGCTCTCCTTGACTCACGTCTCTATCAAACAACCAAATTGCATTGACTTGTTATTAATCCAATCCCGAATAACTGAATGCTTTGTAATTTTGTTGAAACCCCAAATATTCCAGAAGAAACCCGTCATTTAACAAGTTTTTTCTTGGTACCATGTCTTTTCCCAAAGCCCGGAACCACCTCATTTGCTGCTAAAGCCTTAGGTATGGAGCTGGTTTTATTCGTTGATTTTGATGCTCTCGGAAGAGAAGGCCTCACCATTGTCTCAATTTTTCCTTCCCCTTCATCCCTCTTGCAGCCACTATGCTCCGCCTCTTTTACCCCTTCTTGCACCGTAGCTTGAGTGTCTTTTTCACCGGCATCATCTACTTCAAGGACAGAGTATCGGGAGGGCGATGCAATCGGAGGAATTTCCTGTGCCTCCCTGACTGTTCCCTGACATCCTTTAGTTGGTGAGACAACAGACCAACCCTCCTTGTGCTGAGTAAACTTATTTTCCTTGGCAGGTATAGCCTCTGATACTTGCAGGGCAGCACCCTCATTTCCCCCTTCCAAATTGACGCCAACAGACTGGGGTGTTTTGGGTTAAACTGTTGTTTCCTTTTCCTCCGATAACGATACTTTGCTTGTAGGAATTAAGGTATCCTTCTCTCTTACCTCCGTTGAGTACAGGATTGACGCACACACCCTCGCCACAGGGACTGACATCGATGAGTCCTTGTTTCTCTTTAGAATCCTTGGACTTTCGATATTCCTAGGCTTGGAACGACATGTCTCTTTCAGATGTCCCCATTTTAAGCACTCCACACATTTTGGGGGTAACCATGGATATGAGTAGAAAACCTCTGATTCCACACCCTGCTTCATTTTAAAACAGAAGGAAGCCGGTAACGGTTTCGACAAGTCCACATCAACGAAAACCCTTGCTTCATCAAACTTGTTGCACAGTTCCGTCTTTGGATGAAGACGACGAGGCACTCCCACGACACTTGATAAGAAACTCAACCCCTTCCAAGAGAAAAGAGAAGACGAGACTTGTTTGATAGTAATCCACAACAGGACAGTCCGCACCGCTGATTGATCTTCTTCAAGGATTGGTCCATACTTAGTGACCATCATGGGTCTATTTGCTATATTCCACATTTCCCATCTGAGAGCTCTATCCCTTATCCCTCTATCCTTTATCCAAAACTTGACTGTCGTTGAATTCACAGAAAAAGCATCAATTCTTGTTGACGCGTTCCCATACCTCCAAATCTTATTCACAATTACGTGAATTTTTGCGATATGCGGCTCTCCATCCGGGAATTTCCCTAGCAATAAATCTTTCCATAACGGAGGTTGATCGATTATTACATCATCTGGAATTTCAATGAAGGAGCTACCCTTCTCCAAACAAACCGTTAACTCATGCTTCGAGAGCGATGGTTTCTGCTGCACCACTGATGAGTAGGACCTGACCTGTAGAACTGAGTCCCTAATCTCCCCTTGAGCCGGAATAGGCTGATTGTTTTCATTCTGCTTTACCCCCTCCTCCGAAACCGCCTTCTTTGTTTCTTGTGACCCCGACAACTGAGCAGAACCCTCCCTATCCTCCGTGATAACACTCTGTAACTCTCTGCACCCTGCTCTAGACCCAACCCCGTAACCACCTTAGATGCAACTGAATCCTTACCGCTGCCTGGACCGAGAACCAAACCTTTGTCAGATACTCTGTTTTCCGCAAGAAAAATAGAGTCCACCTCTGCATTCACTTCTCCTCCCAGAACCTCCTGGACCTTAGCATCAGAACCAGTGTCGACGGCCGCACCTGGTGGCACCGTCATCTTCCCCAACGAGCGAGAAAAAACCCTAGCCGAATCGCCTTCGTGATCGCCAAAACTGCCTTCCGAGAAAATCGCTTCGTGATGTGTGCAAAAATTACTTTTTTGGTTAATCAAGGTTCTTCTTATATGCAATTTAAATTCTCATATTTTTCTTTGGTAGGTACATGTTTCTATTCCCAAAACGTGGATTTGATGATCTTGGGCTTGTTTGATTTGTTATTTTATGTGTTTTGATTTGTGTTATTTCTCAGAAAACAAAACTTTATAGTTCTTCTTTTTCATCAAGTTTTGGGACATATCAGCTCTGAATTCTTATTTTGCAGATTAGATTAATGAAACAGGTTGGTTAAAAAGCATTCAAGTGTTTAACCGGCTGCTTTGGCTATTACTGATGGGCCAGTTCATGGCGAAAAAGTAATGAAAACTAATCAGCAAATTCAGACACAAGAATTAGAGACTATCGTCAGAATTTAACAACGTAGAAGATCCAACTCAAACGACTTAGAATTTAATAACGTCAATCACTCCAAATATGAATGACTCATTAATCCAAAAAATTACAAATAAAGAAGTTAAAAAAGTTTATTCTCTTTGAATCCCGGGAAAACCCTAGGTCCCGACGGTATAACGACCATCTTCTTTCAACGTTTTTGGAACGTTATAAGCCCAAATCTCATCAAAATGATCAAATCATTTTTTAGATCGGAGATTTTTGATGGAAAGATTAATGAGACGAACATTTGCCTAATCTCCAAAGGAAATAGACCTCGAGCCATGTAAGTTACAAGATGATCTTAAAGATTCTAAGCCTTAGGTTGAAGAAATTCCTTCCGGAGCTAATCTCTGAGACTCAATCTGCTTTCGTGGCAGGAAGATTACTTACATATAACATTCTCATCGCTCAGGAAAACTTTCATGCTTTACGATATAATCCGGCTAATAGAAAAATGTTCATGGCACTTAAAACATATATGAGTAAGGCATATGACAGAGTGGAATGGTCCTTTCTAAGAGTGGTGGTGAAGAAAATGAGATTTGACCCGAAATGGGTGGAGTGGACTATGCAATGTTTACATATGTGTCGTATCAGGTTCTGATTAATGGCATACCAAGAGGAAAACTCAAACCCTCGAGAGGAATCCATCAAGGGTATCTGATATCTCTGTATATGTTTATTCTATGTACGGAAGCCCTCATAACTCAATTGCGTAAGAAAGAAGAGGAAGTAAAGATCCAAGGGATGCACATATCTTGTGCAAGTCCGAGAGTTTCTCATATTCTCTTTGTAGATGATAGTATCTTCTTATGCAGAGCTGATGTTCATCAGAGTAAGAAGGTGATAGATATTATCCGTTCATATGGCGAGACTTTGGGTCAAGAGATAAATTTCTCGAAATCATCTATTATGTTTGGAGCAGATGTACCTACTCCGGCTTGTCAGGAGATTAAAAGAATAGTGGGCATACAACAAGAAGGAGGAATTGCCACTTACCTAAGCCTCCCAGAGAATATACATGCCTCTAAAGCCCAAGTTTTTACATTTGTGCGGGATCGACTCCAAAGTCGGGTTAACTATTGGTCAGCTAAATTTTTTTCCAAGGGAAAGAAATAAATACTGATTTAAGTCTCAAGCACAACCACATCCGACTTATGTAATATCGTGTTACCTATTACCAAAAGCTATATGCTCTAAACTAAGTAATGCGATTGCCAATTTTTGGTGGAGCAAGAAAGCATATAGTAGAGGAATCCATTGGCTTGCATGGGACCAAGTATGTTTGGCGCAAGCTGAAAGAGGATTGGGCTTTCGATCCTTAGAAGATTTCAATCTAGCTCTACTGGCAAAACAACTCTGGGGATTACAGAAAAGCATTATGGATGGAGAAGAATGATGACAACAAAGCATCTTCTGAGATCGGGTCTTAGAAAGACGATTGGCTCAGGGTTTGGAACAGAGTCCTGGATCTCGGACGAGGCAGCGCGCCCTCCTAAGAGCCTTAATGAAGATAAAGATCCATTTGTTTTTGTTAATATTTTAATAGATTTCGAGACCAAGAAGTGGAAGATGGATCGTCTCCAGGAACTCTTTTCCCCGAAAGATATTACCTTTATATTAGGGATCAATCCAAGATGGCAAAGATCAAGTGACGGATATAGTTGGACATTCACAAATCTGGCAACTATACTATAAAGTCTGGGTATTGGCCCGTGAGAGCTCTTTCTCATCCTGCATGCGACCACCCTCTTCATGGATCAAGTGTTATGACACTTCAGGCGCAAGCATAGAATCTAAAAACTACATGGAAGCTTAAGCATTTCATGTGGCAATGAATCCTAGGCCTGTTTGGCTTCATGCCAACGCCTTTTTATCGACATATTGGGAGACCATAAGATTTGCCGACAGTATGGTGCAGAGGAAGAAATAATTAATCATCTGATTTTTTATTGTCCCTGGCAAGACAAGTTTGGGCTCTGTCAAATATTTCCTCAGCTCCAAATATTATCCCTTTGCAATTATTGTTTTACAACGTGGATTACCTTTATTGGCGAGGAAAAGATTACAAAGCGAATGAGGCGAGTTTAAAGATTTTTCCTTGGGTTATGTGGTATATATTATAGGCGAGAAACCGGAAGATCTTTGAGAACTTTAATGAGCACCCACGTGATACACTCAACATCTCCATACAAGAAGACGAAGCATGGAGACAAGCAAATTTGAAGGATAATCTGCTTGAGGCAACGATATGTGATGTTACGAAGGAGAAGCTACCCCAAAACACCCTTATCTGTTACACAGATGGTTCATGGCACGACTCAGATAGTAGGAGCGGACAAGGTTGGATTGTTACCATTGGCGACGAGATTCTACATGTTGGTCTGAAAGGATCTCGATGTTGTGCTGTTAGCCATCCCTTTGTTGGACGTTATTTTTGTCACGGATTGCTCAGACCTTATTAGCATGACAACAAATCCGGATGATTAGCCATCATTTGCATCAGAGCTGAGGGATTTCTTGTTGTTTAGGAACTTATTTGTGTTCTTTAGGATTAGTTTTATTCTGCGTAGCAAGAATATCTGTGCAGATCAACTTGCAAAATGTGCAGGAGCACGTGGTTTCTATTTTTCTCATGTATGTTCATCGGTACATATTAGGCTTTCCTTAGAGGAAAGTTTCTAAACAAACAACTTAATGTATGAGGTTTGAGGACAAAAAAAAGAGAAAAGAAAAAGAGTTAGAGACTATTACGGAAATTTCACGTAATTCAGGTGAAATTCCCAAAGGAAAATCATTGAGCTTTAAGAAACCAACTAACATTACGGAAGCAGGAGAAGTAAAAAAAATAGTTGCTCAAAAGGAAATGCTCCAAGGTACAACACATCTTGCATATGAAGATGCAGATGAGGGTGTTGTAGGTGAGCATATAGGAGTTGTTGAAAGCTCTAAAGAAGTCAGGGAAAGGGTCTCACAGAAAAAATAGAGTAAGGGTGGACAGTATTAAGAAATGAAGGCATCGACTATAATGGTTTCACCATCACGTTTTGATGTCCTCTCAGGTCACAATAGTAGTGAAAAAAATGCGGAGACGCAACAACAAAGGATGGCGGTTTCAAGAAATGAAAGTGCTGAAGGTGAGGAAGGTGGTTTATCAAAGAAGACCTGAAACCTTCACGAATCGTGTTGCCAAGATCAGTCTATAAGTCAGCTCAAACCATTTTTTCTATTGTGTTGAGTAAGAAAACTTCCAAGCTCAAATAATTGATGTCGAGTTTCTTTTGGAATATTTGTGGATTCAACAAATCAACAAAGCGTTATGTAGTTTAGGAATGGATTAATAAGGGTAAGATGCAGTTTGTAGGATTAATGGAAACTCGGGTTAGGGAAAATAAAGCAAAGCGTTTTGGAAGGTGTTTAAAGACTGGTCAGTTCTATCTAATTACGATTTCAATTGTTTAGGAAGGATATGGGTTGTTTGGAATCCACATGTGAGAATCACTCTGTGTTTCACAAGCGGACAAATGATAACTTGTTCGGTGCTTTTGAACAGTTCTTCTGATCTCCAGTGACTTCAATGAGATATTAGACATTGAAGAACACTCGAATTATGTGACATCTCCATCAGTTTCATTGGGAATGAGACATTTTCAAGATTGAATGCGATATTGTTTGCTCTCGGATATGACAGCACATGGCCCACGTTATACATGGTGCAACAAAAGAGAAGAAGTCTTAATATGCAAGAAACTAGATCGTGTTATAGTTAATGGTTCGTAGTCTCTTGCTTTTCCACAGTCGCATTGTATTTTCGAGGCTGGAGGATGCTCCCATATACGCTGATGTATTCGGATCACATCTCCAATTATCAAGCCAAAAAGACCTTTTAAATTTATGAATGCATTAACAACATTACCAGGGTTCTTGTCACTGATTCAAAGGTTCTAGGCTGACACTGAAGAGCTCATTCACTCAATATCAGCTCTGTATAAACTATCAAAGAATCTTAAAGCACTGAAACTGAAAATTCAAGAAATGAGTAAAGAAAAGCTTTGAGATTAACAAAACAAAGTTCACATATGAGGTACTATGTGAATGTCAAACACAAAAAAATTCAAATCCGAGTTCAGTGGTAATGGAGGCGGAGTCACATGCTTTTAACATATAGAAATTCATGTTTGATTTGGAGGAGCATTATTTGAGTCAAAAGTTGAATATGCCTTGGTTACAAGTAGTTGATGGTAACAATCTATACTTTCATCAAGCTACATAGTAAGAGAGATTAGGAAATCAATCAAATCAGTTAAAAGATCCGATGGAACTAGGCTTGAAACACAGAGTGAGATAAAAATTAAAGCGAAATCCATTTTTTGACACAGTCTGCTCCATAATGTAGGGAAATAGGTGAAGAGGAATTGCAGAATATTTTGGGATTTGTTTGTGCGGAGGACAGGCTAATGCTGGCGAGAGAAGTGACAGAGAATGAAGTGAAAAAAAATTTGTTTCCTATGCCAGTTAATAAGTCTTTGGGACCAGATGGGTTCACATTTGAATTTTTTAAGGCAGCCTTGACAATTGTGGGAAATGATGTAGTAGTGGTGATACAATCATTCTTTTTTACGGGTTTTAAAAGAAGCGGAAGAGATAAAAGATTATTGTACGATATCATGTTGCAATATCATTTAAAAAGTTATCTCAAAGATACTGGCGAATCGCCTAAAGGAGGTTTTGACAAAAGCACTTCTCCTAACCAGCCAACAATTGTTAAAGACCGCCTTTTTATGGAGAATGTCTTACTAGCATTGGAATTGGTGAAAAAACTATCACAAAGACTCGATTTCGCTTAGGGGTGCAGTAAAAATAGATATCTCAAAGGCTTTCGATTTTGTTTAATGGTCGTTTCTTTTGTCCACTCTAAAGGCTTTGGGGATACTGGACAGATTTAATCATTGGCTAAAATTATGCATCACAACAACCTCCTTTTCAGTACAGGTAAATGGCGAATTAGCAGGATTTTTTCGAAGCTTGAGAGGCCTTCGTCAAGGATGCTCTTTATCACCTTATCTCTTTGTAATATGTATGCATGTTTTACCGAAGCTCTTGGATAAAGCAGCAAGCGAGACACGTTTAGGGTACCACCCATATTGTCAAAACCTCACATTAACTCACTTATGTTTTGCAGATGATTTTGTGGTGTTTTTTGGATGGGAAGAAACAGTCAATAACATGTATTCTCCGTGTGTTTCAAGATTTCGAGGTTGTGTCGAGCTTGAGGATAAGCCTTGAAAATCAACATTGTACATGGCAGGAGTGTCAGTGGGAATAGGGGAAGAGATCTTTCAGAACCTTAAGTTTAATTGTGGTTATTTACCGGTTAGGTACTTGGGATTACCTCTATTGACTAAGCGCATGACACTACAAGATTATACAATAATGATAGAGAAGATTCGGTCAAAAATAAGTTGTTGGACTGTGAGGTATCTTTCATTTGCAAGGGCGTCTCCAACTAATTGGTCAGTTATCCATAGCTTGACAAACTTCTGGATTTCTGCTTTTCGATTGCCAAAAGCTTGCATATAAGAGATTGATAAGCTCTGTGGGGCGTTCTTATGGTCTGGACCAGAATTAAATACAAAGAAGACTAAAGTTACTTGGAAATATTTCAAACACGGTGAGTTGTTTGAAATTGATATGGCGAATACAATCAGCTCAATCATCACTTTGGGTTAATTGGGTTCGAAGGTATCTCACTAGTAAAGGTTCTCTTTGGTCGGTTAAGGAAACCACATCTCTTGGTTCATGAACATAGAGGAAAATTTTGAAATATAGAAATATGACGGCTTCATTAAGCAAAGTGGAAGTTCATAATGGAGTCTCAACTTCTTTTTGGTTTGATAAATAGTCTCTATTGGGAAGAATTTTTGATTTGGGGATTTCTATTCATGCTACACTGTAAAATCTGTTAACAGCACATAGAACTCGGCATCACAGAGCTGATTGCTTGGTGGAGATTAAAGATGCAATTACCTCACAACACCAACAAGGTCCATCGGATGAAGTGGATGTAGTTTTGTGGCAACATAGTGCAGCCAAGTTCAAACCAAAATTTAGCTCTCAAGCAACATGGAGATCAATTAGAGAAAAATATTCAATAATGGAGTGGTCTAAGGGCATATGATTCACTCATAATATGCCTAAATACTCCTTCGTTACTTGGGTGGCAGTTAAAAACAGATTGTTAACATGAGAAAGAATGCTTAGCTGGAATAACAGTGCCCAAACAATTTGTTCATTATGCTCAGAGCTTATAGAGATGAAATCACATCTTTTCACATGTCCATTGTTAGCAGCTATTTGGTATAATCTTCTCGATCAAAGGCATACGACTCCATGGGACGCTATACTTGCTTTATTTGTTGACACAAATCAGGATAAGATGAAGTTGTTTATATTGAAATATGTTTTCCAAACATCAATATACACGATATGGAGGGAGAGAAATGATAGAAGACATAGAGAATGGGTTTCTCACCATAGTCAACTAGTCAAATTCATAGATAAACAAGTCCGCAACAAAATTTTCAACTATTCGAGTCATGTGCGACGTGCGATATCATAAAGGAATGGAGATGTGCTTCGCAACTAGATAACAATTTTTTTCAAAAATATTTATAAAAATTTGATGCACTTGATGTAAAAAAAATTTTGAATAAATTTTATATTCTATTAAAAAAAAAAGCATTCAAATAGATGATTTCGTTTTCTTGTTTTCTTTTTAGTTGTAGTTAATCCTATCAAGACGAACTGAATCAGATCTAAATCCGTGAAACGTGCCTTTGACTTGTGCAGCTTGATTTCATTGCTTTTACAAGCAATAGATGTGTTCAACAATAGTCTCTTGGATTAGTAGTCAAGTTTGGTTTAAATTGTTTTGTTAGTATAGAAAGAAGAAAAGGTCCTTAAATCACTATCACCATCGGCAATAAGGTTATTTTACATACCATATTTCCAGATTTGTTATATGTGTTCCTTCAATGTTCTTCTGAAAAATTGATTATTTTGTATACCTTCATCTCAAAGTTTATCTAGGAAGAACTAAATCAGCTCTACATCCTTAAGCTTCTCATTCTTGAGATTGACAGTCTTAATCATCCTATCCTTAACCTTATCATCCTTAATCTTAGTAAACTTGATTGAGTATAGTAAAAATGATGTACTTGTTTGCTTTATACATGATTATGTACTCCAAATATCAGGAACCTTAAGACTTTTGCAAAAAGGAAAGAAATGCAAAGATAAGAAACTGATCAAATACTTTTAAAAATCATATGTATCAGTAAATTGTTTAAAAGCTAATCAGTTTCTTTTGTTTCAGGTAAGGTTAGTATTAACCAAAAAGAGATAAAGATAAGAAGAAGGTGGTATCAATCGTATATGCTATATAAGCTATTCAGAATTCATATGTGAAAGGTTAGTTACAGTATGATTTATAATTTTGGTTCAGAGATATTGCATATATACTTAGGCACTTCTCCAAAATTTAAAAATTTAAAAGGTCCAAAATACAGGAATACACCTGTAAACTTTAAAAAAAAAAACAGGAAAAAACAGAAAGCTTCAAAATCCAATTTAAATGCTTAGGCAATACTAAACAATGAATGTGAAATAAAAACATGATTTGAGTAACACTATTAGTCCAGTTTTCTCTTGGCACTGAGGTTTTAGTGTAAAACCTGAAAAAGAAACATCATCAAAAATTCTAATTGTGAATGACAGAGCCTATAATTTGGTATCCAGGTAATATGAATGGTTATCTTTTACCAGCTCTGAAAGCAGTGGAAATCTTTTTAATAGCTCTGAAAGTTTGAGTGTTACTTGAGTCCTTTATTCGACTACTATATTTATTTATAGGCTAAGATGGTCGGTTGTGGAATATGCCCAAATTTTCGCAATATGCTAAAAGTTTCATCAACCTAATTAGTTTATTACTTAAATCAAAAATCTAATTAACAAATTGATTTACACTGATATACAAAATATGATAAATTTCAGAAATATAGTTTTTATCTTACGTACTCATTCCCTGATATTTGAAATACAAAATTTAATATTATAAATATCCGAATATTCCTTTTATATTTTGTATAGAAGATTTCGAAATATATTTTGGAAATTAGTTTTACCTTGTTTAGCCTATTCCAATTTAAATGATATTATTAAATTTAAAATTCCATACTATAAATTTTTCAATATTTCTCGTATATTTGGATAAAAGTATACCAAATGTATTTCAGAATTTGATTTCATCTTATCTACTAATACTAATTTCAAATTAAATGTTATTAGACAATTAAAAATTTCAACGGAAGATTCGTATATTGTTCCTCATATGTTAATGTTTTATGGATAATATAGATATTTAATAATTCAAACAATAAAGATTTTTGTTATTGGATCTTGTTATAATATTACCTAATCTCAAACAAAAACACCACTCAAGATCCGACAAAAGATCGTTTGTATATGGTTGATCCAAGATCTGGCGCCCAATAGCAAAAAGATCTGCGTCCTTTATGGTTGGCCAGTTTCAAAATTACCAATCAAAGTTTTTTTTTTTTTTATGTAGATTTTAAAGCAATAACAATATATGTAATTATTTACATTTTCAATGTTTTTTATAATGTGTTTCCCAATTAATAGTATAGATATTAACTATTTCCAAATCAATATTATTTTATATATATAAAGAATATTAACTACTTCCTAGATATTATTGATCTATAAAAAAATTTGTTTTATTTTTTGTTAAATTAATTTAAAATTAAAAAAAAAAAAAACTGCACATCAGGCTGATTCTGAGGTTGTTTTTAATAAATCTAAACCCCTCCCCCCCCCCCCCCCCCCCCCCCGCAGAATAGTTTAAAAATGTAGACATGGATATCAATATGAGAATAACACAATATACATAGACAAAAAAGAGAATTAGAAAATATAGAAACTATAGTCATTTTCAGAAAGAATAACAAACAACTCGAGGGTTAGAAAATAGAAAATATAAAATTCTTGAATGATAAAACATATTATCAACGTAAAAAAATCAAAGAAAGAAAAATAAAGTAAAATTTGCAATGAGATTTTTCAACATAAGGTCATAGATTGAATAACATCAATTTTCTATTATATAATGTTTCAACTTTTTGCTAAGAATTTAATAGGTGGCAAAAAATTTAATTAACAAGCTCATAATTCGTGTTAATTAATTAAATGTCGATACATATTAAAATATTTTAATATTTTTCTTTAACCAATTAAGAAAACTAACAAAAGATGGATAATAACATATTTACATATCCTAATTTACAAAAAGAATAATGAAAACTAAAATATTTTGAACTTTCTTTTCGTAAATAAACGAAAATTACATATACTAGTACGTATATATAATTTTTTAAAAATATATTTTTAACCAAAAGAAAATTTTTTAAAAAAAACTAATTTATATATATATATATATAGTAATTTACGTGTGTATATATACATAAAAAAAACAAAAGAAGAATAACTTATTATCTTGACGTAAGAGTAACTCTAAATGAATAAGAACGAATAATATAACATTCAATACATAATATAGCGACATATAACATTTCCTATTTTTGTATTTTTCCATCAGATTTTTTTCTACTTAGTTTTGCAGAAGTATCCTTTTGAAAAAGAAAAAAAATTCCTTTATATTTTTCAATCAAATTTTTGTAGGTATAAAATTATATATGTATTTTTTTCATCTCATTTTATTAATAACATAAGAAAAGGCAAAACATACAAATGTAAAAACATATTCCAACGAAAATCCAAAAAAGTATAATTCGCTAAAGAAGAATTAGATTGAATCACCATACAACTCGAAGAACACATGTCACACATGATCAAAGCCAAAAATATGTATCTATTTTGTACACTATTACATATACTAATTTACATGTGTATATATTAAAGTAATTTAAACTTTTTGATTCATCTGTCCTGAGGAATTGCCAAACCATCTTACTCTTCACACATTCTTTCTTAAACAAAAAGAAAAACTAACAAATATACTAATTTACATTAGTCAATTAGTCGATTATATTTTAACATATGTTATTATAATGAAGTTCAAAATAAAAATATAAGCTATGTAACATTAATTTAATTGGATAAAAAGTCTGTTTATTGTCTTAATGCAGTGTGTTTTATTTGTAAGTGAAAACCTTTTTAAAAACTTGAAAATATGTTGAATTGTTGTAAGTTAGGTCTGGCTTACAGTTATTTATCATTGATTTGATTATTTGTCAACTCCTAGGTGCTTTAGGATTTGGTTTCTGCATCTGTTACAAATCTTATTTGTTTTAGAATTTGAGTGCCTTTACGATTCCTTATTTATACATAGTCCCTAGTATATGGCTTTTCTTAAATTACGGGTTTTGATTAGTAGGTTAAGACCCCGATTTTTCCTAATATTCGTAGGGTATTTGAAGTGAAAGCAAAACTTAGTAACTAATGTTTTCGAATATGTGGAAGTCTAAAACTTGGGATATAATTAAAGGGTTGGATGGCAAGAATATGATAAGCGAGTTGCCAGATGCGTTGCTCTTGGAAATATTATCATTGTTACCAACAAAAGATGTTGTAGCCACGATGGTATTGTCAAAAAGATAGAAGTTGTTTTGTCTGTCAGTGCCAATAATTGAATGCGATCGGAATACTTATAAAGATGGTGAATCCAAGAGATTCACTCGGTTTATTCACCACTTCTTTTGATGTTACGCAAGGCTCTTGTTCTAGAAAGTTTGATTATCAAATTTAGTCAAAAGAGTGGTGCTATAAATATTGGAGTATGTGTTAGAACTGCTATTGAACGCGGTGTGCGTGAGCTGTGTATCGAGATTGATACTTGTCCTAGTTTTTTCCAGTGTGTAGAATTTGGGTGGCTTTAACAAAAGACAAAGTTAAACACTCTTTTTCCAAGAGAGGGTCTGAAGCTTTAAGGGTCAACAAAAGGAGAAAAGCAAGACCCTAAATCAAACAGAGGTTTTTCTTGTACTTTGACATATTTAATGTCTCTGGTTGTTTTTCGGCTAAAGTAAAAAGACTAGAGTTAATCAGGGATGAGCGTATGAAGAGGAGATGTTGCTGAGGTAGGAGTATAAGTTTACATTTATGTGTCTTGTCGTTTGCAACTCTATAAATAGAGTAAGAGAGAGAACATATACGTAAGAAGTGAGAAGATACAGAGAGGGACAAGAGAGTGGGGAACAAAGGGAAAGAGAGATCTTTGTATTTGCCGGTGAGGGTGAGAGACAAAGATGTAACTTTCAGTTGATTTAGTAGATTCCGGGACACCGATCCCGGTGAGACGTAGGGTTAACCTCATTAGTGGCTGAACTCGTTAAAATCCTTGTGTGCTTCCATTTATTTTCTTGCTCTGTTTTTTCCTTCTTCTTCCTCTCACTTTGCAGGTTCTGTTTTATGTTTCTTCATAATCTGTTTCTGGTGCTTCTTTGCGTGATCATGATGAAGAAAGCTTGTGTCTTTGGGAAGTTAAAACCTCACACAGTGGTACTTCCAAGTAGCTTATATACAGGTTGCATAATGCTTGTGACTTTGTTGTTAAACAATGTGGTTCTTATGGATTCGTTTTCTTCGGCTTCTTTTCCATCCCTTAAAACTTTTTGCCTTATATCAATGAAATACCCAACTGATGAATTTGTCCCCAAACTTTTATCTGGTTATCCTGTTCTTGAATATTTGTACGTAGGACGATGCCTTAGTATAATGTGGGCCTTCTCGTAGTTAGAGTGGCATCTTTAAAGGTTTTACTACTATGGAATTCATCAGAACTATCTAAATCATGGGAATCATCAGATATTGATGCTGCTAGTTTTTTTATAGATGCTTCTTCTTTAGAGCTCTTGGAGATTAATGAAGAAGCGGCATGTTATGTTCAATGTTGGGTTTTGTAGCATTGGGCATAACATGCCTAAGATTGAAGCGGCAAATTTTTATGTTACTTGTAATCACACCGAGCAGATTCTTTTTTCTCTTACGACATTTGAGCAACCTGGATTATGTTTAGTGACTTCAAAGGTAATTTTTAGTTTTTCTTTTTTTGTATGAATGTAAAAAAAAATTCAACAAAAAACATTGGTACATCTTTGAGTTGAGATATGATCTAAAGAAAATGTTTCTAAAACAACTGAATAATATATAAGCATTATATGCATCTTTGACTTTAAACTCTTGTTGCGAACCATTGCAACTCATCCTTCATAATTTCCTGACTTTGCATTGTTGAGAGCCGATTCTGAACTTCCCTCCCCACATCTCTAACCAACCTGTTTATGAGTGATGGGACTTTTCCATGTCTCCGATTTCTCTTCTGCCAAAAGAGGTAGATAGTAGCTTGAAAAACATACTTTACAAGGAAAGATCGAGTGCCTTTATTACCTGAGGCCAAAACTGTTGAAATTATGTCTTGAAACTGAGTTGTGTATCTTTGTTGGAGCTGGCCAAAAGTGAGGTGATACCAAATCTGTGAGGTGAAAAGACGAAAAAATATGATCCCGAGCCTCCGTCGAGCTAGTATAGAAGACACAGCCTGAAGGAACATTAGGATTCGATAGAAGCATTCAATCACCTGTTGTCAAGCGATTATGAGCAGCCAACCACACAATAAAAGAGAATTTTTGTGTAGCACGAGGGAACCAGATACTCTTGTACCAAGCTTTCTCTGGAGATACATCTCTGACTTGATTTCAAGTATCCTCCTTGCATCTCCATAAAGTTATATCCAAATCAGAATAATCACAGTCCTTGAGCTTTTTATCCTCTTCTTCAACCCAACAGAGAAAGTGAGCTCTTCGACACCTAGGTCGATGATGCGCAACCACATCCGCCAAAGTATCCAAAGATTTAATTCACATATCAATGCAACCTCTCTCCCCCAACATAGCGAACCGTCTACAAGGCGAACTCCAACTATTTAACCAAAAGGACGTATGAGAGCCACTCCAGTCTAAAAGGACGTGTGAGAGCTACTCCACACCTCAACTTTATAAATCTTCTTTGCTGAATCTCGATACTTTAGAAGTTTTCGTCACAACCAAGAGCCAGCACTCTTATTCAACTTTACCGACCAAAACGATTCCTTCCATATCAAATTCTTATGGACCCAATTAACCCATAGAGAAGCCTTTGACGATACCAATATCAAGATTAACTTATAACAACTCACCTTGTTCACCTTTGCTAAAGATTTAAGACCAAGACCCCTTTCAAATTTCGGTTTAAAAACATCACACCACGCCACTTTCGATTTCTTAGGGTTTAAGAATGTTCAAGACCATAAGAAAGCATAGCTTATCTTCTCAATCTCTTTGATGCAAGCATGAGGAAGTCAAAATTCATCTATCCAAAAATTTGAAAAACTCGCAATCACCAAAGAAAGTAATTGTAGCTGACTCGCAAATGATAGGAAACGATTCTTCCAAGATCCAATACAAGCTCGTATTTTCTCTATTAGGGGCTGAAAATCAGAGCTAGTCATTCTTTTAGTCAACAAAGGTAACCCCAAAAATTTCACTAGTAAATTTCCAATGTTAAACGGAAAACTAGAAAGAGAAACTTGAGTAACGGAGGAGATACCGGTAATAAATAGAGAGATTTTCTCCAAACTAATATTCAGACCAGAGATATGAGCAAACTCATCAAAGACTGTGAGAATACCTTGGATTGAGCGAATTCTCCCATCAGCAAAGACTATTTTATCGTCCGCAAAGCACAAATGATTAATGTTCAAACTCCTACAATCCGGGTGAAAACCGTATTTGCCATCAATGACTGTCTTGTCCAACATTCAAGATAAGAGATTCATGCAAATAACAAACAAATAGGCAGAAAGATAGCAACCTTGACACAGCCCCCACTCATTTCTAAAAAACTCGACGAGTTCATAATTGATCTGAACCGAGAATGATGGGTGGTAACACACAAGTCTATCTATCTTACAAATTGAGCTGGTAGTTGCATAGCCTTCAAAACATTTATAAGAAACTCTCATTGAATTAATTCAAATGCCTTGGAAACATCTATCTTCATAGCACATCAAGATGCAACATTCGGCTTATGATAATCTTTCACTAATTCAGACGCAAGGAGGAGGTTTTCCATCATAGCGGTCCTTATAAAGACATATTTATTTTGCGTAATAAATCCAAGAAGAATAAGTTTAAGTCAGTTAGCTAGAAGTTTTGAAATGACCTTGTATATCACGTAACAGCAGAATATTGGTCGATAATCTTTTATTCCAATGGTACCAGTCTTCTTTGGAATTAAAGCAAGAATTTTGGTGTTGACTCCTTTCGGTAAAATCCATAAGTGAAGAAAGACTTAACAGCTACAATAAAATCCTTTCCAACAATAGGTCAAACCTCCTTAAATAATTTCACCGTATAACCATTCGGACCTGGAGACTTATTAGAAGGCATTCAAAATAACACCATCTTTATTTCCAACTCAGTTACATCCGTCAGTACACTCGTCTTCTCCTCCTCCGAACAATGTGGTAATTCAAAATATTAGAAATCTTTTCCGTTGTCATACCAGATGTAGATGTAGATGGAAATAGAGCCACTGTAGTGTTCCAAAATGCCTCTACAACTGGATTAAACTCGTCCATTTTAACAAGGCATTAACAATCTTGAATGGACACTTTGGTTTCTGTGGAGAACCAGCAAGAGAGATGATTCCACACAAGTGATCCGAGTATCCCTAAGCCTCGAACACACAATAAGAATTATAAGGATGCTGCAGCCAGAAATTATTAACGATAACACGGTCGAGTTTCTTGCACACTTATTCTTCTTCTCGTTTGTTACACTAAGTGTAACGAAGACCATGATAAGCCATATCAACAAAAAGAACAATACCGCACAATGTCTTGAAAGTCAACCATACCCGGCAGATAGACCTGAGATATAGAGGAAAGCGAGAGCTCTGCCAAGTCCAATACCTCATTGAAGTTGCCAACACAAATCCAAGGTTTCCTCCAAAATTAAGTCAAATCTTGATGTTGTTTTAGGTCTCTCTACAGCTCACGTCGTTCTTCCAAGACATTAGAAGCATAAAAAACATACACATAAACTCCTTCGATGACTCCTCGAGTTTAACCTACACGAAATCAGCTGCTCCGTTTTAAATACCACATTTAACTCCACCTTGTTACTCCACACCACCCAAATCCTCCCTAATGGTTTGTGTTCATTGTTTGAAACCATAGACCAATCACTGAAAGTAGAACTAGCAATGCGACTTGCCTTCCTTTTGGTAACTCTCGTTTCCATCAAATCTCCAAAAACCATTGACTTAGAACGAACAAATCCCTGACCACTAAATGCTTTCTTCATTTATTGAATCCATGAACGTTCCAAGAGAAACACGACATTAATGTTTTCGGTTCAATGTCAGTTAGGATTCTCTTTGAATCAGAAGTGAAACTGGGTGGTTTCGGTGCGGCTGAAAGAAGTTCATTCTCTTTAGCCTCCCCCCTACCATGTTTATTTCTTTTACCACCACCAGCTGCTTCATCCTCAGAATTTGGCTCACTGGCTTTAGAGATGACAGAATGATAATCCAAGTCACAAAAGTGGAGTAAAGGACAAGGAAGTGATCTTACACATCTCTGCAAATCAAGTAAGAGAATCTTTGCCACCTTCCGTGCAAGTTCATTCCTCGTGAAAATTTTCAAAGGAAAATACACAGTTAAAAGAAACGTTTTATCTTTTAATGAAAAGAAAATAAAAAAAAATAAAACCAAGACTATAGTATTAGTATTACAAAATTCAAGCACGAAAAGCAAATCAAACTGCTGCAAATGGCTTTTGAACTCACATTTCTATGACAGGAAGTAAGTTTGTTGGATGATACTTATATTTTTCAACCTGAATACATAACATAGATAAACATGTTAATAGTTAGCTTGCAGAGTGATACCATACCTGCAGCTTTACGAAACAACTGCTTAAGCAATAAGACTATTAATTGTTAAATACAATCTTGAACACTTGCACCAAAATAATGGTGTTATGTCGTACTCAACAGCAGTAATGGAATAGAGATGATAGACTCAACATCAGATATTTGAGAAAATAATTTTCAAGTAGCTAATCTAATCAATGCTTTCACTCTAACTTTCTGGATCTACAAGTTTATCTTAGAAAATAAAATTCGCCCACACATTAAATAAAAAAGAAGATTCATAACATAAAACTCTAAAGGTGGAATGAATGTGACGATGTTGATTGGAAATTTGCCTGTTTTCGAATATTAATTTTAAAAATTTTTGTTTTTTCGAAAGATCTCCGATTAATCAACATCTTGCAGATCATTCTGGCAAATCTCCAACCAATCAACATCGTTTCATATTCATTCCACCAGATTCTGACTCACATTCTATATAATAATGTACCGTGTAAGAAATTGTATTTTCGTCATATATTGGGCTATACTTGTATCAATTCAGCAATTAGCCAATTAAGCCCATGAAAAACGGAAATATTTTCGTAATCCCTTATTTTTAAAAAACACAATTCATCTAGAGTAGACTATCGCATTTTGACACAGGGCTTCTACTTAGGATTAATAGAAAATTCAATAAAATAAATTAAATGTATAATTGTTATTACTTTTTTCTCTATATTATAAAAAAAAATTCTAATTAAAACCGTTCATCTTCCACCGGGGAAGAATCCTCACTTATGAGTTATGACCGAGGCTCAAGTGTTAAAAAAGCGAGATCATTGGAGAAATTCCTAAAGTTATTTTTCACATTCCAAAAACGTGAAGCTAACATATACACGAACACTTTTTTTACTATGCTTTGGTAGATTGTAGTACTAATCGTGAAAATTAACAAACAATTTTTATGATTATAAATGAAGTATTTTTGAGACAAAAAATATATTTTGATAACAATCAAAAACAACTATTTTACAGAATCTATACTATTAATTGAGAATAAAGACCAATTTTTTCTCTAACCCATATAAACAGTTTAGCATTATTTTATGGCTTATACTACTGTTTTAATGTGTGTTTTTTAAATTATTAAAACAAAAAAGGCAATTTAGAAAACTTCTTTCTTCAATATTTTAGATCCAAGCCAATCAAAACAATCCATGCATAGCTAAAACCACGGACCCACCGATTTCCTTCTTTTAATTTTTATTATTTTATCTAATAATCCATCTATTGATTGGGCATTTATTTGGGTGTAAAAATATAAAGGTTTAGAGATACAGTAACATGAGTTATTTATGACTAAACCAAGTATGAATAGTTTTTGGGAAATTTAGATCTTTCCGATAACTTGTGCTATTGTTTTATTTTATTTTTGTTGGTAATATGTCTTATTTATGCAACTACTTGCCAAATGTATTCAAGTAATGTAAAAATTTGAAGTAAATTCTTTATTAAAATTATGATGTCAAACAGAAATCATAAAGTGACTAAACATTCTAAATATAAATTAAACCACTAAAATATAAAATAGTCAATGATTAAATCAATTAATAATGCATTACATCAACAGATTTTGGTTATTTGCATCATTACTTCATTTATTTTTTCAGACAACATATTAAAATATTTACCAAAATCTAAAAGATGACAAATAACATATTTCATCCAATATATTATATATAATTATAAAAATTTGAAAAATTTAATCAACATTTTCAAACACAATCAATTCAACCACTAATATTAGGTCACAAATTATACCAAATTTAAAATTACTGGATTTCATCATTGAATCTTAACCAGATTAGTGACTGGATCACCAGATTTAATAATTTTACCTCTTTTCATTGTTTTTAACACTTAAAAATATTTTTAATATTAAAACACGTAATCAAAACTTAAAACACCTATATAATATTTAATATTAACAATTAACATATATTATTTAACTCAAACACTATAGTAACATCCACATCTACTATACTCTAACACCATAAAATAATAATAATTTAATTAATTCATATAATAATAAATAATAATTTTAAAAATATTGCGCCGAGACACCCATCAATCTAGTATATAATAAAAAAAACTACAACTTACCCGGCTAATTCCTTAAATAAAAGTCATTATATAGTTTGTTACTTTGTTATTGTATACGGATTATATATCTATTACAACCATTTATTTATTTTGTCATCTTTGCAACTATTGAACATTATGTGCCTTAAGTAAATAGTAATTTTGTGGATGGTTATGTAATGTGTCACTTAAAATCCAAAGAAGAAAACAAAAAAAAAATTGAAATTCGTATATTTTCAAAATATGCACAACCTAAGAGCTTCTCGCCGGAAATTGTATTTCGTTTTAAAAGTTCACCGCATTTCTCCTTTCATCCTCGCTCGGCGCAACCGCAGCGCCGCGTCGTTCTCTCTTCTAACTTCCTCTCTCTGGTAAGCTTCCTTCTTCAAATTTCCTCTTAAACTAACTAATGGTGCTTTCGCTTTCCCCTGTGGTTTCGTTTCTAAACCTTTCTTTTCTTCGTTTTCTAGCTGTGTGTCGATCTCCAACTACGGATTCATAAAATCTAGCTGTTCCTCCTTCTATTATAGAAACTTTCACCACTACAACTAGTCAGGATTTAATAGGAATTAGTCGGAAACCTAATCTCTGTAATTACATAGAAACCCTAATTTCGAGGGGTATGAAGATGGAGAGATAGTTGTTGCTCTTTAAGGAAGTGATCAGTAAAATGAGAAAAAATGGATATTCATTTGGTTGATGAGAATGTGTCAATGGGGAATCATGGGATTGGAGATGAAGGAGATGCTGAACCTATTGATTGTAGTGTACCTAATAATATCGAAAATTCATTGGGAGTTCAAAATGAAGTTGGAATTACTGAGCCATGTGTTGGTATGGAGTTTAGTTCAGAAAAAGATGCTAAACCTTTTTGTGATGAGTATTCGAGGCAGCTTGGTTTTACTTACAAGCTTCTTCCTAAAGCTGATGGGTCTGTTAATGCTCGGGAATTCGTTTGTGGTAGCAAAAGCTCGAAGAGAAGGCCCGCGGAAAGCTGTGGTGTAATGGTTAGGATAGAATTGAAAGGTCAGGATAAATGGGTTGTGACGAAATTTGTTAAAGAGCATAATCATGGATTGGTAAGTCCTAATACACTTCACTGTCTTCGCCCGCATAGGCATTTTGCTAATTCTGAAAAATCTGTACCTGGGAGTTTTCAAGAAGGGGCGAATGTGCCTAGTGGTATGATGTATGTTTCTATGAATGGGAATCGTGTTCCTCTAGAATCTAATAACAGAGGAGGTAGAAGTGCGTCTAAGGATTCAAATAGAGGTGTGGGAGCAGTAAATTATGGATCTATGGGTACAAATACAAAGAGAACAATTGGATGGGATGCACATAATCTGTTGGAATATTTTAAGAGGATGCAGGCAGAGAACCCTGGTTTTTTCTGTGCGGTTCAGCTTGATGAGGATAAGCAGATGACAAATTTATTCTGGGCAGATTCGAGATCTTGAATTGCTTATACTCATTTTGGCGATACGGTCACACTAGATACAAAATACAGGTGCAATCAGTTTCGGGTTCCTTTTGCCCCGTTTACTGGGGTCAATCATCATGGTCAGACTATTCTATTTGGCTGTGCACTGATTTTGGACGAGTCAGACACTTCGTTTATCTGGCTATTCAAGACTTTCCTTACAGCAATGAGAGATCAACCGCCTGTATCTTTGGTGACGGATCAAGATAGAGCCATTCAGATTGCTATTGCTCAGGTATTTCCAGGTACTCGTCACTGTATTAATAAGTGGGATGTACTAAGAGAAGGTCAAGGAAAGCTGGCTCATGTGTGTCTTGCATATCCCAGTTTTCAGGTGGAGCTGTATAATTGTATCAACTTCACCGAAACGATAGAGGAATTTGAATCATCTTGGAGCTCCATCGTTGAAAAGTATGACTTAGGAAGACATGAATGGCTTAGTTCTTTATATAATGCTCGAGCTCAGTGGGTACCTGTTTATTTCCGCGATTCCTTTTTTGCTGCAGTATTTCCTAGCCAAGGTTATCAGGGTTCTTTTTTCGATGGATATGTGAATCAACATACAACCCTTCCAATGTTCTTTAGGCTGTATGAAAGGGCTGCGGAGTGCTGGTTTGAGATGGAAATTGAAGCAGATCTTGACACTGTCAACACGCCTCCAATTTTGAAGACACCATCACCAATGGAGAACCAGGCTGCAAATCTCTTTACACGGAAAATTTTTGCTAAGTTCCAGGAAGAGTTGGTCGAGACATTTGCTTAAACTGCAAATAGAATTGAAGATGATGGTACTACCAGCACATTTAGAGTTGCAAAATTTGAAAATGAAAACAAAGCTTATATAGTAACTTTTAGCTACCCTGAAATGAGAGCAAACTGCAGCTGTCAAATGTTTGAGCATTCTGG
Source organism: Cardamine chenopodiifolia (assembly GCA_963922655.1). Classification (NCBI taxonomy): domain Eukaryota; kingdom Viridiplantae; phylum Streptophyta; class Magnoliopsida; order Brassicales; family Brassicaceae; genus Cardamine; species Cardamine chenopodiifolia. The sequence continues at coordinate 5,177,194 of OZ000486.1, read as the reverse complement.
CATTCTCTGCCGACATGTTTTGACAGTGTTTACTGTCACAAATATACTCACTTTGCCATCACATTATATTCTGAGACGGTGGACAAGAAATGCTAAGAGCATGGTAGGGTTGGATGAGCTTGTCAGTGAAAATGGGCATGATAGCTTGATACACCGCTATAATCATTTATGTCGCAACGCCATCAAGTATGCTGAGGAAGGGGCAATTACAACTGAAACTTATAATATTGCTTTAGGGGCATTGAGAGAAGGTGGGAAGAAGGTTTCAGCTGTCAGGAAAAGCTTAGGTAGAGCTGCACCTCCTAGCTCACATGGTAGTGGAATGGGTTGTGGTGACAGGACCTCACTATCAGCTACTGACCCAACCCCTTTGCTGTGGCCGCGTCAGGATGAAATGAAACGAAAATTTAATCTTAACGATGGTGGGGCCAGAGCTCAATCTGTTGCTGATCTAAACCTACCGCGTATGTCACCAGTGTCCCTTCACAGAGATGATGGTGCTCCTGAGAATATGGTACCCAGAGGAACCTTTTGTAGACATTTATTTTATTCTATTGGTGTTGTTAGGTGGTAATTTGACTTGCTTTGTCTTACAGGTAGCTCTTCCTTGTCTTAAGTCAATGACGTGGGTGATGGAGAGTAAGAATACAGTGCCGGGTGGTAGAGTTGCAGTTATCAATTTAAAGGTGTGCATTATATGAACCTGAAACTTTTTCTTTATGTTTTTTTGCAAAAGTTGATCTTATGTAATGTCTGCATCTGGAAGATATTAGATATTTGAAGCATCATGATGCTGAAGATTTGAACAATTCGTCATTAGTCTTTGTGGTGAATTAAATTTGAGTTACTGACTATAGTGTAGGGAAATCTAATCTGTGTCCATCAATGGTTTTGCTGCTTCCTGCAAAAACGTAGTTGGCTGCTTTAGTGAGAATTCTTTTTCATGATGTTTTCAGTTGCACGATTACAGAAAGTTTCCCTCGGCAGATATGGAGGTCAAATTTCAGCTGTCTAGCGTCACACTTGAACCCATGTTAAGATCCATGGCTTACATTAGCGAGCAACTCTCATCTCCAGCCAATAGAGTAGCTGTCATCAATTTGAAGGTATGCGTTTTAGACTCTAGGCTTGTAGCTTCTCATGTAGTCTTCACTTTCAAGTGAAGAGTCTTATTGAAAGGCATCTCTGATTTTTTGTTTACTCATTTTATTTGGTTTGTTCTTCTCGAAATGCCTTATATAGCGTTAGAGCAGGAAACTTCTGTGTTGTTTGACTTGTTTATCCCCAGTAGTTACAGAATGCGGATTCTCTCATTCATTTTTAGCTGCCATACTTTTTGCAGTTATTTAGACCAGTGTCATTACTTGAATAAGAAATTTCTAATCTGCCTATCGTAGAAAAGAACCAGAAATCCACTTGAAAAATAGAAGGATTTGCTTATTTTATGTGTAGCTGGCTCTCTTCGGCAATTAATGAGATCAGTGTCTTGCTTTCATATTAGCGACTGATGATGAACTACAGAGTTTCAGTTGTGTTATAAACCTTTTCTCTCTTCCGTACTCCAGCTCCAAGATTCTGATACAACAACAGGAGAATCAGAGGTCAAATTTCAGGTGTCCCGGGATACACTAGGTGCCATGTTGAGGTCGATGGCCTATATCCGTGAGCAGCTCTCTATCGTTGTAGGCGCACTCCCTTTTCAATTCTTTTTTCTTATGTTTTAAGTAATACTTATTACACGTCTTTTCGAGGCTCTAAACGGTATCTTGTGTTTGCAGGGAGAGCCAAAGACAGAACCTCAAACAAAGAAGCCACGCAAGTGATGTATAAAGAGAGAAGCAACCACGAGAGAAAAAAGAACTTATTAAAACTTCGGGATTATCCTCGTTAACCTCATTAAGGTTCATCTTTTCTGTCTTTGTGATTGATGTTTTTAGATATACGCGATACAATGTCTTATGTGTAACATGTGTATAAGTGTCATGTCATCTACGCAAGTTTGCAGAAACAGATCGGCATTACGTAGGCTTAATTAGCGCCACAGGCTTTGAAGTGAATGTCCTTGTTCAGACATCTATTGTGATTCTTGTTGGACAGTGATTCCGAGTGTAGCTCAGATTTGATAGCCATGGAATTAATAATATTTTTTTCGAAATGGAGCAGTTAGACTATTTACATTGGACGTGTATAAAAACTTATCATCAGTTGTAAAAGTATAATGAGGATGTTGATAGAAAGTGTGTAAATATATGGCATCAACTTTGTTGTTAATATACAACATGTTGAAATCAGACAAAATAGAGCTCTTAACGCCATGTGTCATGATGTGATTTTACCTAAGTGTGGGAGATGTGGTTCCTATGCACAGAATTATTTTATTGGTCTATGTGTCACTCTTTAATTAGTTACTAAAATTTTTGAGATTTTTAAAAAAAAATTATTTAAACTGAATTATTGAATCTAAATGGATATATATTTTTAATTTTTTTATATCAAAATTCGTTATTTTTTATCTTTTATAAATAGAAAATAACATCTTTTTTAAGGAAAATAGATTTCAATAATAATTATTTTAACTATCAAAATTCTTCGAATTATCTTTTTAATTATTCAAATTCCAACAATTATCAATTTCAAAACCAATCTTCCAGCCAACCCCAAAATATTTCAAATTATGATTTTACTCCAAATTTATTTATGCCATCATTTGTTCTAAACTATCCTCCATTTTTTGGATCAATGATGCCATTTCAAATACACTTTTATTCTTTCACTACAACGGGTAATAAAAAAAATTTGAAACATAAAATAATAGGGTAAGATATTGCATATTTTAAAACAAAACCAATGAAGATAATCTTATGAGGAAAGCATAGACTAGGAAGTAAACAAACAGTGTTGATGAGACGCATTATTCATATCAATAAATTCTCATGCGCATATATTTAATCGTCCAACAGATTAGTAAGCAGATGAAAACCAATAAGTAAACAAAGGGAATATATTTAGTGAGAATTAGGAAAAACAGGCAAGAATACATCAAAAGGACATGTAATTGCCATTATCTGCTGGCTCTCTCTTTGTCTACAAGCTCCTGTAATCAATTACGGTAACCTCTTCCTCAGGAGCATCTAGGTCTTGGTAGCTGCACCATTTTCTCATACATTAGTTTCTTAGAGACTGCACTCTTGTTCATATGTTATGATAGTCATAGTATAGAGTGATCCACGTTACCTGCGTAGCCGTCTAGGATCCTGTCTAAAGGCCGGAGGCAAAAGAAACGGGGTGGGTCCACCTCTCCCGCTACCTTCGAAAGGAGGATTGGGTCCACTTGGGAACATCTGCATTGCAAACTCAGCTGGTGCTGGTACGAACGGTCCCAATGGCCTACCCACATCAATTTACAGATCACTGATTAGAAACACAGTAACTTTTTATTTTAGTCTTATGATAGGATCATGAGAGAGTTGAGTAGTCATTGTTAAACCTACCCGGCACCAGGAACAGGCATCAGCACTGGTGGTGGGTTCATATCCGACGCAAAGGGAGGAACATGAATGCCGCCTTGCCCACCAAATGAATCGTACCCAATTCCCTCAGGATTTGCACCATCAGGACCATCACCATCACCTCTCTGTTGATCCTCTGACCGATCAATTCTGTCATTTCCATTTGGCTGTCTATCATGCTCTCTGCGACCACCTTGATCATCCCTCAGTCTGTTCTCCATGCCTGGTTTACGTCTCATAGGTCTATCTCTCTGTCAAAAGTTTGTTTCACCCGCATAAGTAAACCTCAAAACAAACCTCAACAAATGAAAACCCAACACTACAGACTAGTCAACATGTAAAAAATGATCATGTACCGGGTCAGATTGCTGCGTGGCTGGTTGTCCTCCTGGAGCATTAGGATCACTGCAAATGGCAAACACATTTTTTTTTCATTACGAACCAGTCAGAAACGACAGTAGAGGAATCCAACAGAAAAACCCTACATACTTCATATAGTTCTGAAAATACAGTTCTTCACGAACTTTGGTAGTCAGCTCCGCAACAAGCTCAATGTGTTTCAGCTTGAGATGCTTGTACACAAATTCAGCAGCATGAAACAGTTTCGTGCAGCCCTTGGCTCCACAACCAAATTTCCAACCATACTTCTCATCCCTAATCTTTCGGACATGTGGATCTAAAACTTCAGTAGCAGCAGCATCTATCTTCTCTTTGGCAGCCATCACTTCCAAGGGATCTTGACCTTTCAACCTCTCTTGCCAATGAGAGTCAAATTTACTTTCACTCTCATCTCCTTTTGCATCAGAACCTTTTCCTTCAGCTCTCACATGCCGCAGACCCTTAGCTTCATTTGTTTCAACTTTTCCGTAATAGTCTACACCATGAACACGCCAAAGATATGTGACAAGCGTGTCAAGCAATTCAACACCCTCAAGGCCTTTTACAGATGTCAATCCCCTTATGATTATAACTGGACCAGTAGAACCACTGTGTAACTTCTCTCTACCCGATTTTTCAGTTTCTGAACCTGATAAAACGTTTTCCTCAACTCCTTTCTCAGAGTCTAGCTTACGGACAAGGGCTTGTGCTTGTTCAACGTCAGATAGGATTCTCTTTGGATCAGAAGTGAAACTGGGTGCTTTCGGTGCGGCTGAAAGAAGTTCATTCTCTTTAGCTCCCACCCTACCTTGTCTTCTTCTTTTACCACCAGCAGCTGCTTCATCCTCAGAATTTGGCTCACTGGTCTGGCCGGTTTTATTCAGTGCTGTCACTGCAGGACCTCTGGAACAGATGGAGGAGAAGCTGTGAGCTTTAGAGATGACAGAATGGTGATCGTAATCATAATAAGGAGTAAAGACCTAGGAAATGATCTTACAAATCTAGTGTCCCGCTCTCTAAATCAAGTAAGAAATCCTTCGCAACCTTCCGTGCAAGTTCATTCCTTCTGAAAATTTCATAGGAATATACAGTCAATTTTTCAAAAAAATGAAAAATAAATAATTAAATAAAATTAAGATTCTAATACCAAGACTACAAGAGATCAGGCATTAATACCGAATCAAACTGCTGCAAATGGCTCTAAGTCTCACCTTTCTATGACCGAGACTAAGTTTGTTGGATGATACTTATTTTTCAACCTGGACGTGTAACATAGATAAGTATGTTAATAGGTTAGCTTGCAGAATATTCCAGAAAAATGTACAAGATGAAAACAGATAGTGGAAATCACCATTCTTCCTCCTTATGAGTGTTAAAATAGACACGCTTCTGTGTTGTGATATACTCTGACTTATACTCCTGATATCTGCATCAGGAAAAAAGGCATTACCCCTGCAACTTTACACACAACTGCTTAAGCACCAAGACTACGTTGCAGATATGACCATACCTGCGTTCAGCTTCAGATGGCAATATATCATCTTCCAACTCCTGGATAAATTGTTTGTATGACATCAATCCATCCCTGGATGAAAGAAATACAACGGTATTTATTGCTAACAGCAAGGATGTTTACAAACAGCACTAGTTGTGAGCAGCAAAAGAGATAAAAAATTTTACACTTGAACCAAAATAACGGTGTTATCTCATACTTGACAGAAATAATGGAATAGAGACGATACACTTCGACATCACATGTTTGAGAAAGGATTTCTAGTAGCTAATCTGATCAATAGTGTCCCCTTAAATTTCTGGAGCTATAAGGAAGAAAGCATATATGCCTCATCGAAGATGGAACATTCTACAACAGATATATCTTCCTTTCATTGATCACCAATAGACAGTTCATAATACACCATAGGAAAAAGAGGACAAACCCATGAAATACAAAAAAGATGAACAAATATGAAGGAACCTTAACCTTTGAGTATTTCCACTGTTGGAAGCATCACCATAACCTCCACGTCCTCCTTCCCAGTCTGCCAATAGAAATACACAAAACAAAAAAGGTAGATATTGATATCTCTCTTCTAAAACAGATTGTTCACAAAACGAACTATGAACTTTTTTCTCAATTTGTTTCCAATCCAATACATATAGAGAAAAATACCAAGCTATGACTACGAACTATGCTAGTCAAATGAACTAGAAGTCCCAATTTATAAGAAATCCCAATGACAGTCATCTTAAACACGTCTCACAAGATGCAAAAGTGGTAATAGTGATTTTCTCAACATAAACACGCATTTGAGCAACAGATGTATCACCTTGAAAGCGACTAATAAATCGGCCATGGGGCCTTTCATCACCATAACCAGGCCTCCCACCAGTTTCACGGTCATATCCTCCACCATAGTCATATCCAAATCTATCATTCAAAAAGAAGAATTGTGTACAAATTAGGATAGCTCCAAAATTGATGAGATGTAACAATCATTGATTCGAGAGGACAACTAAAGTATGAGAAAAAGTGATGCACTTGTTTTTCATCAGCTAAGTAACATTGCAATGCAATTTTCCTAGAAAAAGTTGTAGAAGTTCCAAAATTCCCACTGAGCACAGAAATGAAGATCCAAGCATAGGAGATGAAGATTACCTTCTATCAGGTGGTCCATAGCCACCACGAGGACTACCACGGCGAGCATCATAGCCATTATCATCTCTCCGGTAGCGCTTATGAGGAGGCGAACGGCGCAATGGAGGAGAATGTCGCCTATCTCTATACGGTGGCGGAGGACTCAAACTAGGACGCCTCTTATAATCCCTGCGTGGTGGGAGCGGAGAACGTTCACGGCGATTAGGCGGACGCTCGAGGTCTCTGTCATCACGTCGTTCTCGGTAATCTCTCTCACGGCGCTGAGGAGGCTGTTGCTGTTCCTGCTCTTGTTCTTGCTGCGGCTGAGAGGAGGAAGGAGGTGGTGAAGATGAGGTTGACTTCTCAGGGAGGCGGTTATTGACGGAATCAGCCGGAGGTAGAGTCACATCGACCATTTCCAATCGGAACCCTAAATCGGGAAATCTCCGCTAATTATTTATCATCTGTTACTGGGACCAAATTCTCATATTCACTTCCCCTTCAAATTTTAGTCTGACCTACATTTCCTCCAATAATTAATTTCTTTTACAATTTTTTTTTAAGTCAAAAACAAAGTAACTTTCCAAAAACCTACAAAAATATCAATAATTACCAATAAAACCACAACTTTTATTAAATTTAAAACAAAACTGGGTCTAAGTCTAACTCAATAAACAAAACTGAAAAAAAAAAACTAAAATGAAACACAATCCATTAATCTAAAATTAGAGAAAAAAAAAATATATATATATATATAAACTGTTTTTTTCTCTTTTTTCTCTCTTACCCATTTACTTTTTTATTTCTTCATTTTGTAACTGTTCATCTTTAAAAAATCTAAAATCTAAGTGTTTCATCTCCAATTTCTTTCAATATATTCTTCCTATTTTAGTTCACCGTCTATCATTTTCTCTCCATAATCAAATTTTATTTAGCGTGAACGAATTCGGCAATTGTTTCTTTCATCTTCTGGTGGTCTTCCACTTCTGGTGATCTTCCTTTTGCCTTTATTTGTTGTGTTTCTCCTCCAACGTTCATTCTCTTTCTCCAATTACGTCGTTTTTGGTGTGAAACAAACTCTTTTATCTCTTCTTCTTCCGCACCTATTCATGTTCTGCTTTCAGTGCTCATTCGTCATTCATCAACTGTCATTCATCAACCACCTATATAAGGTTTATCTTTGCAAACCTTTGTCTTTCAATTTCAAAAACCTAAGGTTTACATGAATTGTTATTTTGGGAATTTGTGAGGATTTACTGAAATTTATGAGTCTGAAATCTATTAATTAGAGTATACAATTTTGAATTAGGGTCAATTTATGATATGTCTGAAAAATCTAGATTATAAATTTAAAGAAATCGGGTTTGGGTTAATGGGTTTGAAGTCGAATTTGTTTGAAGTCAAATATTGGAGTTTTTCTATGTCTAAAATGTGATATTTTGACGTCTATCCCTTAGGCTACATGAACTTCAGCCAGTTAGGTATAAACCTGCTCATGAACCTCAGCCAAAGAGGAAGCAATCAAGGTTAAAGTCTTAAGTTTTGACTCGTTTTGGTGTAATTCTGGAAAGTCATTAATTTGGTGTAATTCTGTTTTTGTAAATACCTTAAAGTTTTGACTCGTTTTCAAGTTTTGACTCGTTTTTAAAGTTTGTAACTGACTCAGTGCTCTGTTTCTACTTCATATGGAGGATTTATAGGTGATTTTCTAAGATCCAGAAGCTGCTAGGAGAGCTTGTTGTAGAATACAAACTTAGTGCTTTGTTTTATTTGCGGGTAACTTGCCTCGTAGATCGAATTGTCTTGTTAGTGCTTCTTGTCTTGTGTCTGTTTTGATGTATGATGGCTTGGAGATGGAGGGTTTGGAACTGTGTATAGAGACGTACTCACGAATAGAACTATGGTTAAAGCAACTCGAAGGAATAGAGCAATGAGAGAAGCAGTTTAGGATGGAGGTTGCAACCATTAGCCTAGGATCGGTTTTATTGTTGACTTGAGAGTATCGGTTTTGTTGTTGGGTGTTGAGACCACATATGTGCAACTAGTAAGTTCTTTTACAACTAGTAAGTTCTTTTACAACTAGTATAACTGAGATAATTGTTGTTCTAATGATTTAAATTAATATATAATATTTAATATTTAAAAAATGTTTAAATTTATTATATTAATTATTTGATTTTTATTTAATTTAAATGATAATTTTAATATGAAAATATATTTAAAGTAACCTAGAAAAAAGTACCTAGGGTCTAACAAAAAGTATTGTCCCATAGTTGTACCAAAATTATTAGTTGTACTCATTACATAACATAGTTGTACTTAGGTGATTTAATCTTTAATTAGTTGTATCATACTAAAAACTATATTTTTAGTTTTATTAATGACGTTAGATTAAGAAAATACATGTATTATAGTTTCATAAACAAAAATGTGTTATATAACACTTTTTCACCATTTTGGTAATTTCAAATGTTTCACATCTAAACAAACATTAAGAGTATAAGATATTTGTTTGTAAAATATTATGTTATGTAACGAAAAACCAAAATCTTGATTTTTCCTTCCTTTAATAGATGTTAATGATTCTAGATGAACACATATTAACAAAAGCATGTCTTTCTATTACAAATAATCAAACTCAAAATCAAATTAAACATAGTTGCACCACTTAGTTTTACCTATTTGTACGTTGACAGAAATAAACTCAAACTAGTCTCAGCCACAAATAACCAAACTAAACATAGAAATTAGTCATAGACAACTCCAATCAAATTGCATAAACTAAGGAAAATTCAAAAAAAAAATCAAATTGCATAAACTATAGAGGTTTCATAAAAATAAAAATAAACATTCAAAGGGAATTAAAAAAGGAAAATAGTTGTTTGAAAACAAGATATATCCCATAAAATTATATCTAAACAAAATTAGGCATCTCTTTTGTCTTCTTTGACTTCTTCTGACCTTCCTTCCTATACAAATATGTCCCAAATCCTCCATTTTTCACGATTTCTCTTTGTTCATTTGTTCAGGTTCATTGTTTTAAGCTCCAACGTCCTCTCATCTCAGTTTCACCTTTGCAAATTTTCTTTTAAAGTTTTCAAGTTTTGGAGTGAAATTGTGAAGGTTTCAATTTCGTCTTCAATGGAGGTTTATGGTTTGTGGGAAGAAGAAATAAGAAGAAGAAGAAAGAAGATAACACATGGCTATCTCTAATTAGTCCCATTTAATTTACCAATTTTACTAATAACACATAGTTATACCAAGTTGTATTAGTTTTACCAATAACACATAGTTGTATTTTCCAGCAATTTTCGTGTTCACCAACGATTTTGATTTATATTTACCTAAGATTCAGTATGATTCCATCACTGTAACCCATAAATTACCAAAGATTAAAAATATAACACTCTAATCGATCAAATAAAACAAGTTTAATAACTCAATGTGCATACAAATTGAAGCAAAATCGTTAATTCAAGAAAAAAAATTACATTTACAATATTCTAATTCAAATACTCATTATCATTGAATGATCATACTTGATTCATACCCGCAAAAAAAACAACGAACAATCATTAATAATAAAAAATAGTATCAGATATTCACCTCAAATGAATCTTAGATTTCTTCTTCAATGGAAGCTTTTGGTTTCGTGGGAGAAAGAAAGAAGAAGAAGAAAGTAGGTACACATGAAAATATTTAATTGGTATCAAACTCTCTTTTTCTTTCTTCCACCTCACCCAATTTCATCATATTTCTTTCAATTTTTTTCTTTTTAATATATTTGATTGGATTCATTAATGTTAAAATGGGTATTTCCAAAATAGAAGTGTATGTAGATTGATGAAGTGTGTTGAGATTATTTTAAAGTTTAGAGATGTATCTTAGAGTTTGGTCCCTGTTATTGTACACTCAAAGCCTTTTTCTACCATTGCGGGTAGGGTTTGCTACTCTTACTGTGAAATTTGGCCTTTACTCAAAAGGCCCATCTTCATAATCAACTTCAAATTTTATTTTCTATCAAGTTAATCAACAATTCAACATAAACTAAGCTACTAAAAATGCATTATTATCCATAAGAAAACTTGTTTGTTTATCTATCTACAGTAAAACATCTATAAACTAATACTCGATAAATTAATAATCACTATAAATTAATAAATTTATCTGGTCTCAAGTTGGGCTAGTGTAATAATTAATACAATTCGATAAATTAATAAGATAATATTTTTTTTAGAATCCCATGTAATATATAGCCCATCAATATTATAAATTAATAATTATATAAACTTATAACATATAAATAAAATATTTTAGTGAAGTATGACTATGTTTGTTTATTCGTCAGTTTGTATTTTTGTTAAAAACCATCTCTAATTTTTTTTATTGTATCATAAACAGTTGGTATTATCTTCTCAAATTGTTTTCAAAAATTATGAAGATTTTTAGATGCGATAATTATTTTCTAATGTCTAACTGCGACTAAAACCATCGAAGTATTATGTTCAACTTCTTACTTTAAATAGATTTTAAAAAAAAATAGACAAATCTCTCTATAAATTAGTAATTATTAATTTATTGATAAATTAATACTTTCATAAATTAATAAAATACTCCGGTCTTGACATTTTTAATTTATAGAGGTTTTATTGTATAATATATTCAACAATTTTTTTTGTATTTAATGTTGTTGTTATAACGAATTTTGGAATCTACCAGAAAATTGAATTTTATTTATCGAAGTTCGCCATATTAACGAACAAAAATATTTTGTGATAAGATCATGAATCAAGGTCTGAGTAAATTCACATACAAAGATAATGACTCAAAACGTTTACTAAGCTAAGAAATCCACTACATAGCTTTAAAAATAAGAGAAACAAGAGTAGAGTTTAAACGTGAAGAACTCAGATTTTCTTCAAAGGAAATGTGTACTGTTACAATGAGGAAGGAATGTGTATTGTTACAAGGGACATATACCAATAGTCATAAAGCATAAAATGAGCAAGAAATCATCTAAGTTAATGTAAAGAATAAAAAACGAATAAGGAACCTTTGATTTGTAACCGTTTGAGTAAATGCTTGGCCAAATAAGTAAAGTCTTCTTGAAGTTTCTTTATATCTCAAAATCCTCTTGATATATCCATGTTATAGAAGCCTCTCGACGTATTGGAAGGTTTTTTGCTGTTTGAATGCTTCTTCACACTTCTCATCACATAAAAGCTTCTTATTTCCTTTGAGAAGCTTGTAAATTGGGAGACACTTGTCCATTGAACGCGAGATGAAACGATTTAAAGTTGTAATATGATCCGTCAGCCTCTGTACTTTGCAAATATTCTTTTTTGAGAACATAGTTAGGAAGGCGTTAATTTATTTTGGATTAGCCTTGATTCCTCTCTTGGTTACCAGGTAGTCTAAGAATTCCCCAGAATATATTGTGAATGTGCATTTGGCCGGATTGAGCTACATTTTGTACTCGTTCAAAATCTTGAAACATTCAGACTGGTGCCCAATTGATCTTCATCTCATAGAGATTTGACCAACATGTCGTTGATATAAACCTCCATTGTTTTTCCTAGATGATGATCAAACATTTGGTTAACCAGCCTTTGATAAGTAGTCCCGACATTCTTCAATCTGAAAGGCATGAATTTTTAACAATATATCCTCTTATTAGTGATGAATGTTGTATTCTCTTGATCATCCGGATGCATCAAAATTTGATTATATCCCAAAAAGGAATCTATAAATGTCAAGAGCTCAAGACCGGCATTCACTTCCACTAGTTGATCAATATGTGGAAGAGGAAAACTATCATTGGGGCATGTTTTGTTTGAATTAGTAAAGACTACGCAAACTCTCCACTTTCCATTCTTATTTTTCATAACTACCAAGTTTGCAAGCCAGTCTGGATACTTGACCTCGCGAATTGATCCAACATCCAATAATCAATCTACCTCGTCATTAAGTGCTTGTGCATGGTCAAGACCGAGTTTTCTTATTTTCTGCTTGATTGTCTTGTAGGTTGGATCAATATTCAACTCATTAGAGATTATCGTCTTGTTGGTCCTCGACATATCAGCTACAGAGCAAGCGAAGCTTTTTTGTTATTCTTAAGAAGTGCAACCAGCTGCTCCCCTAGTTTATATTAAAGATGAGATCTGATGCTAACACCTATCGGGAATTTCATCATCAATGTAGACTGGTATAACAATTCATGCACCACATATCTAACATCGCAGCTTCACTTGAAAGCTCTACCTCGTCCAGCCACCAGGAAGAGAGCCACCACCATCGTCGAAAGCCGACAGCCATGCCCTCTCCACCACCAGAAAAAGGGGAAACGGATGACAAAAAACCAATTTGAACGGAGGGAGGGGGATGAAACGGAGGAGGGAGTGGGAGGAGACGTCATCCCCGAGCGTCGAAATCCCACCAAGACACCACCGAAGCTTCTCTCGCCCATATCTACACCATCAAAACCACCAACCACCAAAATAGAGAACAAATAGAAGAGACGCTAACAAAACGAAAAAAAGAAGCCGACGATGGTGATGAAGAAGCCACTGGTGCTGGAGGAACCACTAACATCGATCAAAGCAAGGATTAATAGTGGCAATTGCTTGGGAGTGTAAGGTTTTTGAGAGAGTTTTTGAAAGGAAGAGAGAAAAATTCCTTAACTTGAAACTAACTTCTTACTATCTTATCTTTTTCTCCTCGGCAACAGAAGATGGCAACAAAAGACAACATCGACAGAGACTTCTAGGGTTCTCGGCCTCTCTCTCTAACTCGCTGGACTTTTAGGTTCTAAAATGATTAAGAAGAGATTAGACATATATTTATCCTACTTGATTTTAGGGTTTAAACTTAATAAATTTTTAAGTTTAAAGACTTTTCTAACAAAACAATTTGGATAGGATGTTTTGGGCTAGGAATAAAATGTTAAAATCAAAATGCATAAAAACTTTGTTTGATTCTAAATACAAAAATTATTAAAAAAAAAACACTCTGGAAATAAAATACAAGAAAACGGATGAAACAAACAAAATAAAATAAGAAAACCAAAATTAGCAATAATTTCTTTATGAAATAGATATCAAAACTTTTTTAAAAAGAGAGGATTTATCAAACTTTTCTCTGATTGTTCTATTGATATTAGAGTGATAAATAAAATGAAACATGATAGAAGAAATAAAATGAATAACTATTTTCATAGGTGGACTTCTACACTTAGAAGTGTCAAAATGGAATGTCCACGTCCATTTTGATCCATCTAATGTTGTTTATTTTGATTGTGGACAAAATTCTAACCGTGTCCACTAATGTCTGTGTCTATTAACGGCCAAACTCATTAACGCCCGATTCAAATGGATTGTCTATGGGTCGGAAATTCGCTGGAAATCGTGAGTGAGTGAGGTTTCAAAAAAATTGTGAATGGATTTCAATTTGAGGAAAATCAATTTTGATTTAGATTTTTAGGGACCATGGACCGCTCATTTTCCAACAGTACCAATCCGTTTTATCCGTAGACAAAGTTGGACCTACACCATCTTAACCCGCTTTATTGTCTATTATGTATTATGTATGACCAAATTATGGACGACCAAACCATTTTGAAAACTCTATCTACACTTTTTAAGCCAGTGAAATAGAGTATTTTGTATTTTTCCACAACTTACTCTCCTGACATGAGAGCGTCGTTAGATTATTTTCTTGGTTTCAGTTTTTTTTTATAATAATATTTCCACCTATGACTTATTCCTCCATTTCACTCAATTAAACTACTTTGATCTTCTCTCCAAATTCCATGTTTTAGTGTATCCCAAGTGAATTATATATATTCTGTAACGGATTAATATCTTGTCCCAATACATATGAGTTGACCAACAAAAGAAAATTGGTTTTCTCTAGCAATTGACTTTAAACATAAATTAAGGTTTTTGTTTGACTCAACATAGATTAAGGTTTAAGGACAGAAAAGAGAGACATCCATTAAAAAACAAAAAAAGAAGAAGAGAGAATATAGACAATTTAAAAAGAAAAAATAAAAAAGACAACAAACGAGAAGTGTAAAAAAGTGACCGGATAGAAATTAAATAACGGTAAGAGAAAGTTACCGTATTTGGAGTCGAAGTCATCTTTACAAGCAAGCAAAAATGCTTTATTGCATGTTATAGTCACAAACTCACTATACACACACAAACCCCTTTTCTTCTCCGCAAAAGATCCCTCTTTCTCTCTACCCATTTGGTTCGCTGCTGACTCACACACTACACACCTCTCTCTCTCTTTGCCTCTTCTGTAGCAGACGTTTTGTTTTGTATTGATTCTCTCGCGTAACTCCAAAAGCTCTCAAGAGCCTCTCTTCTTCAATTCTTCCGACTCTTACTAGGTATCGCCGTTTCTCCATCTTATTTCTTCTGGGTTTCTTCTGTTTGTGTGAAAAATCTCTCCTTTTCTAGGTTTTCTTCTACTTTAATGGTTCAATTTCAATTGGGTTTCCTTAAAAATCTCTCATTTTTTGTTGTTTGGTCAATTGAAGCTCTGATTTTTCAATTACTTTGAGAAAACTTCTGAATTTGTTCAATTAGTTATGGATTTTGTCTTTGGTATGACTTTGTTTTATGTTTCTTTTGCATATTAATATTTCCTAGGATTCTGATTAGCAACAAAGTTGCCTTTTTTGTGTGATTGCGATTGTTTCTCTCATCTATTAGTTGATAAAGCTGCAACTTGGTTCTGTTGCGTTTCTGTGAAATTTTTAATCTTTCCATCAGGGGCTTGCTCGAACTGGTTACTAGGTTAAGGAATAGGTCAGATTGGATTATGAATTTGACGCTCCAAATTTCTTCTTTAGTTGGCCTATGAAATGAATCATTTTAATACATGGTAGATTGGCTGCAAAACACGATAGCTGCTTCAATAAACTCAGGGTAGAAATTGGTAATCTAATTGTACCTAGATATTGGCTTTTATGTTGCGTTGTGATTTTGGTATGTATGATAGAGGTGGAAACTTTGATTCTGTTCTTTTATTGATCTTATTTCTTTTTCTTAATTGTGTTTGTGTTGGGAGTAACATAAAGCTTGTTCCTTTTTGTTTAGCAGTACTCATCTGATAGTGATGTTTCTTCTTAGAGTCTTTTCTCTGTGTTCATTGCCTTGGATATATGTATTCTTTTTGAGTTTGTTTGGGATTTGATTTGTCATTTTATAAATGGAGGGTTGAGTTTTGAGATTTGAGAGATTGTTCATGTCTACCTAATAGCAACTATCCTGCAATAAATAATTTCACATTTCATGCTTCGATTCAACTTGATAGGATAATTTATGTATCCTGCAATAGCATTGTGTTTTCTCTCATATTCAACATGAATACAATAATGAGATTGTGACACCCTTGCATTAGCTAATTTATTGAAACAAATGACTAGCTATTTCTAAATCTTTCTTCTAGTTATTTCCAATCAGCTCTTGCCAGGGCTGTTGCATTGATTCCTAGAATGTAGTCTCACTGAAACTCTACCAGTTTGTATACTAAAGGAAAGATCAGATTTTCCTATCATTTTGGTTTTTGTTTGTTTGTTTATAGTCCTCTGTGACTCTCTCTATCATTTTGATAATCTTTTGAGTGTTTTATGTTCTAATGAAGCGGTTTTGTGACTGTTGTCGTAGTTTTTGTTAGAGTTAAGGATCACAAATAGGAATACAACCCAGAATCTCTTCTTTATTGAAATCAAGATAACAAAAATAGAACACCAAATCGCTGAACACAGTTCCCTCGGTATAAACCGATAAACCCTCTCCAAGCCTATTTCGCAGGATAGATCTCACCAAAGTGTCCTCCTTCCTATTTTATAAGAACCTCCAAAACCACTTAATGGAATAATTCCTAGTTAAAATAGTAATTATAGTCCTTACTAACATATTATCACCCTTATGATCA
The DNA here is from genome assembly GCA_963922655.1 of Cardamine chenopodiifolia. NCBI lineage: Eukaryota > Viridiplantae > Streptophyta > Magnoliopsida > Brassicales > Brassicaceae > Cardamine > Cardamine chenopodiifolia. The sequence goes on along the minus strand of OZ000486.1, from coordinate 5,160,727 downwards.
TTCCTCACGGTTTAAAAGTTTCCTTTTCTAGATTTGTAACTATTTTAGTATTTCTATTAGTTTTATGTTATTTCTTGGTCTAACTTACGAGGGCTTGTATTTCTGCAGGTTGTAAATCTGTAACTTTTTTTTTTGCATGTAAGCTTGGACAATGGGTGCATCAACATCTAGAATAGATGAAGATAAAGCCTTACAGTTATGTAGGGAAAGAAAAAAATTCGTCCAACAAGCGCTTGATGGAAGATGTTTGTTAGCTGCTGCTCACGTTTCATACGTCCAGTCTCTTAAAAGTACTGGAACTGCCCTCAGAAAATTTTCTGAGACTGAAGTTCCAGTTGAATCTTCCTTGTACACGTCCACTAGTGCCACACCAGAAAAACCGCTTGCTTTAATCGAGAAATCAACTTCTCATTTGTCATACTCTCCTCCACCTGCTTCACATTCCCACCATGACACGTATTCTCCTCCTCTGTCGCCTCCTAGTACCAGTCCGTTTCAGGTCAATCATATGAAATTCAGAGGCTTTTCTTCCAAAAAAGTAGAAGAGAAACCGCCGGTTTCTATTGTTGCCACTGTAACCTCATCCACTAGTATCCCACAAAGCAGGTCTATGGAAAAGATTGAATCAAACCCATCTGAAGAATCTTCTTCCATGCCACCTGAAACACCTCCTTGGGATTATTTTGGTCCTTCTCACCCAATTGACAAACAGCTTTCTTCTTCTCATGTTGGGAATGGTCTTGTGTTGAGATCTGTTAAGGGAGAAGATGAAACTACAGATGTGGAGGATGATGGTGAGAACTTTTCTTTTCAAGAAAGGGAAGAGTCCAAAGATTCGGATGATGTTGAGTTTGACGAGCCTACAAGTGATACACTCGTTAGAAGCTTTGAAAACTTCAATAGAGTGCGTCGTGATCACAATGCTTTGCCTCAAAGAGAGGGAGTTGAAAGCGAGTTCTCAGAAACCGAGAAAAGTAAAACTCCTGAGTTATCACCACCAGTGACGCCCTTAGTAGCTACTCCAGTGAACAGAACACCAAGCAAGGGAGATCACACCGAGAACAAGCTTACTCTCAGGGACTTCTTGTCAAGTATGAAAGAGATAGAGTTGCTCTTTGTTAAAGCTTCAGAGACTGGAAAAGAGGTTCCTAGGATGCTTGAAGCCAATAAATTGCATTTTCGTCCTATAGTTCCGTCCAAAGAAAGTAATAATTTTCACCTAAGTTAATTTATTGTTTCTCTGCTTTTAAATTGCTTACTTGTTTTCATATTTGATGAACAAACACTCGTTCTCAATCAAATGTCTTTGCTTTTTGCAGCTGGAGCTGGTGCATCATCACTGTTCAAAACCTGTCTCTCCTGTGGGGAAGACCCCAAAGATGTACCAGAAGGTAATTTTAGTTACATATAGTTTTTTTGACCAAAAAAAATATTTTGTGGTTCAACTGTTGTAGATTGTATGAGTGGTTACAGTTTGAGCTGTTTGTGCAGAGCCTGCTCAGAACTCAACTAAATACTTGACCTGGCATAGGACTGAATCTTCACGATCCGCGTCTTCTCAGAATCCTCTCGGAGGATTGAATTCTGATGATGTGGAAGAGCTCAATAGCAATCTATTTGAAAATATTTGCATGATTGCTGGAAGCCATGCCTCAACCCTAGACAGACTGTATGCATGGGAGCAGAAGCTCTATGATGAAGTCAAGGTACTTATAGTTTCTTATACAGATTTAATGAATCATGTAAATGCACTCAAAGTATGTAATGTGTTTTCTTTACGTTTTTCGGTTTTAGGGGAGTCAGACTGTGCGGAGAGAGTATGACGAAAAGTGCCGAATTTTGAGAGAACTTGAATCAGAAGGCAAAGGTTCACAAAGAATAGACAAAACTCGTGCGGTTGTCAAAGACCTTCACTCCAGAATCAGAGTGGCGATTCATAGGATCAACTCAATATCAAGACAGATTGAAGAACTTCGTGACAAAGAGCTCCAACCTCAACTTGAGGAACTCATTGAAGGGTATTTGCTAAGTCACTCTCCAGCAAACTCAGTTCTGTTGATTTCAAATTTGACCTGAACCTTTCTGTTTTATCATTTCCTGGATGTGTGAATATAGGTTGAGTCGAATGTGGGAAGTGATGTTGGAATGCCACAAGGTTCAGTTTCAGTTAATCAAAGCGTGTTACAGAGGCAGAAACATTAAACTCAACGTGCAATCGGAGTTGCACAGACAAGTAACATCTAATCTTGAAGACGAACTCAGCGCGATGGCATCAAGCTTCACAAAATGGATCACAGGCCAGAAATCATACATACAAGCAATAAATGAGTGGCTGGTGAAATGTGTTGCCTTGCCACAACGATCCTCCAAACGAAAAAGACGTGCTCCACAACCATCTTTAAGAAACTTTGGTCCTCCCATTTATGCAACCTGTGCAATCTGGCTAGAAAAGCTTGAAGTTTTACCTACAAAAGAGGTTTCAAGCTCCATCAAATCACTTGCTTCTGATGTCGCCAGGTTCTTGCCGAGACAGGAGAAGAATCGCACCAAGAAACATCGATCTGGTGAGAATAACATGTTGCCAGAAGAGACTTTGGAGGATTGTGGTCCGGGATTTGATCGATTTAGGACAAGCTTGGAAGGATTTGTTGGACAACTTAATCAGTTTGCAGAATCATCAGTGAAAATGTACGAGGAACTTAAACAAGGAATCCATGACGCCCAGGACAAGTATGAGCAGTTGAAGGCTTATTCTCAGGGTAACTGAAATTTTTGTTTGTGGGAGATTAAAACTTTGGTGGGAAAATTGGGTTTGGCATTTGTAAATGCAAAAGGGATATAAGAAGATTGGTTTAAGCATGAATATGGAAGATAGAGTTCGTGCCTTTGTGGGCATATCAAAATAAATATTGTTTTCGCATGTCCAATTCTTTGAAAACGTATAATCTAGTCTATTAACACTGTCAATAACATAGTATTTTTGGTTCAAAATAAAAGCTGTATTTAAACATTCTTCGAGTTGATTAATCGTATTTAAATTGATCTCAACCGGAAGTTTTGGTAAGGGAGGAACGAAAGAGAAATGTTGTCTTCAACATAAAACTGAAACATCTATTATAATAATGAAGTTATTGGTTAAATTTGTAAGATTAGTGTAGTTTTATATAAAGAGTAAAATTTTCAAGATTAGTGTAGTTTTATAAAAAGTTTTGGTTTTACCCCTGTTGATCTATTATTTAATGCCCCATTACCTCTGAATTTTTTGTTTTTGTTGATAATTCCTCTGGTTTTTAGTAAAGTCATATTAAAACTGAATATACATATCATACAAATACAAACAGAGTCTCAATTTGTTTTTTTTCTTCTCTTTTGCCTACAAGCTCATATCTTTATAGTTAAATAAAAATATTTTATATCATCTTTAGTTGATTTAGAAGAATTAATCAAATATTTTTAAATGATTTGGAAAGCTTACTTTTCTAAATTAAAATTAGCTGATGTTTCTGTTACCAATAAAATTTGGAAAAAAGTTTCACTCTATGAGTGAATGGAGTTACCAATGAAATTGTAAATAGAACACATTAATGTATTAGTGAACACATGTAATACATTTGTAAGATTTTATTGTTATTTTTTTAATTTTATTGCGTGTTTATTATTGCTTAAAATTAATGGCACGAGTTCGATTTTCAGTAAAAAGAGATAATCCATGAAAAACAATTCTGATTTTAGAAGATGTATGGCCTAGACCCCAAATTTCTATATTTAAGAAGAAAAAAAATCATATATTATAGCGTGAGGTTAGGGGCGGACCCACGTTAATGCATCCAGTAAATAATTAAAATTGTACATCTGACAAATTAGTTAAAAGTGGCAAATTGGTTTGGAATCCACTCATAAATAACCAAAGGTAAGAAAGAGGCTTAAAGGCTCCTGCGTGAGAGAGCATTGTATTATTTTTTCCACATATGAGTGTTACTTCAACATCCAAATTATGTCATAGTAAATACTATATTTAGTAGATTGCCAACACCACATGTTTTCCTTCTTTTTGTAAATCTGGATTATGTTCCCATTATACCACAAAAAAAAAACCGAATTCATTATTTCAGATGTCCTTACGAATACTCGAACTTTATAGATTCTCAATCAAACAAAATCCTCATTATAGTTTTATAAATCCGGATACCTCAAAGCTACCTTCTTATCTTTTTGTAACTCAAAATATTTATTTTTAATGAAACACAATCAATGATAAAATGGTGAAATTTGAACCATACAATAAACTCTCTATTTAAGCATCGGTTATCTTTTTTTCTCAATGACGATCTACTACTTTGAAAATTGCAACCATACCAAAAAAAAAGAAGTTTTCAACTTACATAAAAAACTCAAATTGGAAATTTTCCTCATTTGAAATATTCGCCGTCCACACACAAATTCACATGTTTTATCGAAAATAAAAATGCAAGTCAAGAACCAAAAAACATAAATAAAATCTGTAATTTCCTACAATCCATACAGCCTCTGTACTCTTTTTCTCTTTCTTAAAAATAGAATAAAAACAAAGACCAAATTCATCACCAAAGATCCACGTCATGACTACATTTTCTCGACACAATTCTCGACAGCGCCGTTAACTTATCCACCGTCACATCACACTTCACATTAACGGTGATAGTCCACGTCTTAACAGAACCAATCTTAATCTTCACCGGCGCTTTAATCTTTAATTTAAACGGCATCGTTTTCTTACTCTCCTCATTACGCATCTCCTTTCTCATACCACTAGTCAACTGTATCTTAGACCCTGCTAACGCCGTTTTAACGAACGTTATATTCTTCGCCGGCTGATAAAACACCGGCAACGCACCGTTACAAAGATCAACGTCGTTATAGTAAACATCCACCGAGCTTCCTTTCTCGTAATAAATCCCGATTTTTCCGTTATCGTTACGTGATCTAACGGTAACGTTAAATTTAGGCGAAATCGGAGACGATGAAGTCAGATTGATACCAGAAACTGTGAATCCTTCAACGGAGTACTTCGGAGCTTCTGGACGGTAGATTAGGTAAAGAACCGCGAGTGAGATTCCGGCGAGGACGATTAAGAGGAAAATCGCGGCGAGGATTGAGCAGAAACAGCATCTGCAGGTACTGCGTTTGGCTTTTTTCCGAGAGAGGTATTGTAAACGATGTGCGTTTTCCGGTGGTGGAATACGGTAGATCTGATCTTTAGGGACTTGGATTACGTAAGTCGATGGTGGTGGAGCTGGTTTTCTTGGAAATTCGCCGGAACTGAAATTGCCGGAGAATTGACCGCTCTCCGGCGGTGAATCGGCGGGATAGACTCGTTCAGCCATTAAAGATAGAGAGATTGTTTCTACAAAAATTAAATGTGGAAATTGTGAAACGAGTGAAGATGAAGATGTAGATGAAGAAGAAGTGATCTGAAAAATTGAAAAATGATGAGCATAAGAAAATAAATAAGCGTTTTTAAATATGAACGCTTGAAAAAGCTGAGCTGGCAATGCCGCGTATTGGACAAAAAAAATAGATTGCACGCGTAGGGCCCCACACAAGATCCACTGGTTTTTATGTTTGATTAATATATACTTTTTGTTTAAAATTTTAGCAGTAAATCAAGACGTGATTAGTGAAGAATCTGTCAAAAAGCCAAGAACAAGGCCTCCTTATTTTTCAATAAAATATAGCATTTTAAAATATATTTATATGAACTAATAAAGAGAGTATTCTCTACCTTGAGCATACTATTATATTAACATGGAATATAATATCTAAAACAGTTATCTTCTTACAAAATTCATATAGATGTTATGTAGAGACAAAACATGTATACATGAAATATTAGTTATTATATCCATGTCACTGTGTAAGGTTGAAAATATATTTACAAGGAAGTGATCAAATTGTAGCAAGAGAATGATTAATAAATTCTTTTATAAAAAAAGATTAATAAATTAGATGAAATAATAAAATAAATAAAACTACTTGCGCACGAGTCAGATAACAAGCACAAGTTAAAGAATATGTTTATTTATTTTTATTTTTTGCTAAATAAGTTAAAGAATAAGTTTATAGAGATGAGCGATGGGTTACAGCCTAAGAAGTAAGAAGCAGAAAACCATACCAGCCTAAGAGCACTCATTCAAACTCAAGTAGTTAACAAGAAATTGACCAAATTTAAAACATTAATCCCACGAAAACTCATCAAATGTTCACGGATCGTCAGTGTTATCATGATCATTAAAATTACAAATTTAAAAGTTTTTTTTTTAATACGAGAAGATTTTGGGACGAAATCCATAATCTTTTGAAATTCGAAACTACAATATTAATTTCGTCTCAAACGTCAATCCTGGGACTATAAATTTGTCTATGGTTATTTTCCAATCGAAGATACAAACTAAAAAATTTAAAAACTTTAAAAACATATTTTTAATAATTAAAAGGTTAATAATACCGAAAATCTAAACAGATAAGTGAGGTCAAAATTAACACAAATGTTAACATTTTTACTTGTTATAAAATAATCTTCCTTTAATATAAATATAATAATTATCAATCTGGAAATGTCGATCCCACCGATACAAACCAAAATAACTGATCTTAAAATCATAAGATATTAATATGTTTTTAATGGATTCATTATAAATTTGTAAAGTTTATCCAAAAACTATATCCAAATTTAAGCCTAACTGAATTTAAAGATAAAATAACCTAATAACTAAATGCATTTAAAATTAAGAATATATTTGATAAAAGCTTGAAATTCAAACTTAAAGATTTTAGATATTATTATTCGTAACTTGGAATTCTTTAAAACTGAAAAAAAAAAACAAATTGAAATCCTAAAATTTGAAAACCTTTAATGTAAGATCTCTTCCTAAATTTTTAGAAACCTTTCTAACCCTAATTTTTTTTTTACTTTTAGAATTTTAAGATTTGGGTACTCTGTCACATTCAAAAACATTGTTTCTAATTGTACTCGGATTGACCAAACCATTATCTAAGTAAGCAGATTGCATATAATTATATTAATTTCGTACACAAAAGTTATGTATGTGTTCTCAAAAACAATGTGCTATCCGGATCAAAAAAAATGTTTTTTTGAAACCTCAAGGTACATATATATATATATATACATACATATATATATACACGCAATCCACACAAATACATTATAGTCTAATAATTGTGTGCGGAGATCACGAACTAAGACTGCCATTCTGGAGATTGGAGTGCACGTTTGGCTATATACATCCCAGCACCAATTTTTATAGTATTTTTTAGATATAATTTATTTATTCTAGACTTTAACCAAACAAAACTTCTTTATGACAGTCATCGAGTTATATACAAACTACTCCACATTTTTAAGAAGATAACTAAAAAAAAAAGCAACATCATTTAAAAAAATAACGAGCTTTTTGATTTAGTTTTTAAACATTTAGTGATTAGTTTTTTCCAGAAATTTTATTATGCTTCCTTCATTGATTTGTTTTAAAGATATATTTGTATGCATATCATATAACCAAAGGTGAATTCAAAAATGGCAAGAGAGTACAGAAAACGGTCAATACAGCTTTGCAATGGATTGACCATTGTGTTGGGTAAAAAATTAATAATGACAGTGGTTTCAACCTAATTGTATGAAAATTTGGCACCAAACAGACTAAAAGAAACAATAAATATAGGATTTGAATTTTTTAACAAAAAAGGATTTGATTTATATATGTTAGTTACTATATCATTAGAAAGGGATAATAAAAAGAAAGGAAAAATACAAAGTATGATCTTGTATTACAAAATTGTCATGATGAGATGATAGTGAATATGATTTCAATTTGACCATACGAATTACTATAGAAGTGATCATTTCTCCTAATTAAAATACTTAAACAAAAGTAAAAGATATCAACACCCAGTTTTGGACCATTGTCTATGAAATAAGCAGGAATCATTCACTATGTGTTGTTCTAATTTTCATTTATCATGAATTATGATCATGCATATAACACAGAAGGTTGCAAAATGTGTATTAAAGAAAAAGTTTTTCAGAATCTTTCCTCATAGATAAAATCAAGAAAGTGAGTAGAAGAAATAGCACATACCTTGAAAAAGGAAGAAATAAAGGAGCTCTGAAGATTGTCTTCCTTCTTCGTTTTTTTTTCTCAGCAAGATTCTGAGATCTCGCAGAGAAAATGGGAGGGACAAGAATGCCGCCCTTGACCCTTCGTTTCTAATATGCAATAATATATATTCAACGAATATTAATTATGTTACTAAAGTATAAAATAGAAAGTTCATGCTTCACCATTTAAACATAATTGGGAAGTGCATTGAGCCATTGACCAATTCCTCAACACAATAAAGAAAATAAAGTGATTTTTTTGTCAAACACATAAAATAAAGTATTCATATTGCATAGTGAAAGAAGAATATGCGATACATGTACCAAATGTTGGCCTGTTCAATGGCCTATGGTGTAAAAGGACTAGTGGATACGGTTTTAATAGGTATGACCACTATTACTTTTTTCGCAGTTACGGTTAATTAATCACCGCTTATATTTATAATTTTTGTTTAACTTTAATTTTAATAATTTAATTTAAGGTTAAAAAGGTTATTGTTGATACGGTTATAATTAAAAACGGTTACGATTATATATGATTACGGTTATTACAGTTAAATACGATTCAATTATTTAATCATGATATTAATCAACATTTTTATCAAAAAAGTATTTAACCTCTATTGAAATAACTAAGTGATGATATTTCAACCTATAGTTACCACTATAATTCAACCTATAGTTACCACTATAATTGATTGTATATACATTTTGTTCAATTTTTATAACAGTTATGATTAAAATTTTAAGTTTATATTACACGGTTAACCAACGGTTTTTATATGATTACAATTAATTAACGGTTACGGTTAATAATTTCTTTTAATTATAACTAATATATTTTTTACGGTTAACGGTTACGATTATTAACTATTTAATACGGTTACAGTCCAGTTATGGTTAAAAACTGAACGGTTACGATCCAAAATACGGTTAAGATTAGATTTTGGTCATGCCTAGATTTTAGTATCAAAAATTATCCGTTAACAAATTGATTACTTAGTTTGCTTCTAATTAATTCCCTTTCTCATTTTATATGGCATTTGGACAAAAAAAGAGTTTCCAATATATATTTGGCTGTTCGAGATTATTGCTTGTATTTCAATGGTATGAATAGTTTTTTACTTTTTACTTTTATCAACATTTATAAATTTATTAAAACGGTATAAAAATCCAAACCAGCGTAACAAAGTTTACATGAATAGCAAACTGCGGGTAAAATCTTGTACTATATACATATTGTTTTACTTTTTAAAATGCAATTCCGTTGAGTAGGTACCATTTACAATAAATTATACGATATTATAAAATTTCAAAACAAAAAATTAATTTTTATAAATCTTCCACTTTGTAAAACTATAAATAATCTAGAGAAAAAATTAATCATATACCGAAATAATAGTTTTTTGATAAAATTTGAAAATAATAGTTTATTTGGAGATCACATCTACATTTTTTCATTTGTATCCGTAAAATCTTAATAAAACATATTTGTCTCAATAAATTACCGCCACCCAACTCCATGTTCCAAAAATCAAGTCATTCCAAAAAATTTATCATCTTTGTTTACATGTTGTCTATTAAACTTTATACTCGTGTTCTTCATGTTCTAGCCCTCGAGCGTAGGTTTTATACTGTTTTTAGTGTAAACAAATAGGGAAAATGTTAAGAAATTTTTTTTTTCGTAATGCATGGGAGAGGGTAAAAGACTTCCATTGAAGAGAAAAACACATCAAAATCGTCAATTATGGTTCTTATAGGTCCTTTCTTCAACTTTAAAATCTTATGTTTTTTATTTTCTATCTACTTGTCAATACCTCCTTATATATAACATAATATTTTATTATATGATATCATATATATTAATTTTTGAGTTAAATGTGAGCATGTTCGTAAAAAATTATGGTTAATGAGAAAAACACAAGCATTGTAATTCAAGGAAAAAAAGATATAAAAACAACATCCACTGAATCAGAATAAAATGACACAGCAAAACCCGCAGGAAGCATTGCTGATAGCTTCTCATTTACCGTGGTTGCAGTTAACTTCACAACTTCCAAAATCAATTTCAAGGTAAAGACATTGAGACCGAATCAACTCTCTTAAAACCCGAATTAACTAACGCATATGATAATTTGATTTCTCATATGTGCATATGGTACTAGATGAAGAACAACGTGTCATATATGAGAGTTGATTTAGCGTATTTTATTATTGATTAAAGGATTACACAGCTTTTTCGCTCCGAACCAAGGGATCCCTTATATATGATGCAAGATGGATCTTGTTCTATCTCAATATATATAGACATGAGCTTAACTATGTAACCTAAGAGATAAGGAGATTAGAGATATACAAAATATACATAATTTGGGGAGTACATTGTTCTAGAAGATACAATATATTTCCAATATGCCCCCTCAAGATGGACCGCGACGGGAAATTCTAATCTTGTGAAATAACAGCTCAAATCGTGCTCGTGCCAACAAATTTTGAAGGTATCCACTAACTGATCGGCAGAAGAAACATGAGTAACTCAAAGTTCTCCAGACTGAACTTGCTCCCGAATAAAATAATAATCAAGAGCGATGTGCTTCATCCTTCAATGAAAGACCGAATTGGCTCAGAGATAGGTACCCTCAACGTTGTCACAATATATTACCGGAGGCTAGGGTGTACGTAGACCAAGTTCATGAAGTAGAGAGGCAACCCAATGAACTTTAGAAGCCGTGGTAGCGACAGAACGATACTATGCCTTGGTAGACAAGCGTGCCATACCTTTGAGCTTCTTACATGAATAGGAGTTCAGGTGTTGGCCAAGAAAAAAAACATGTGCACTTGTAAAAGTATAATCATCCTTGTTGTTAGTCCAATCAGCATCAGAAAAGGGCCTGAAGACAAAGTTGATTGTCCCGGCGTAAGAAAATTCTAGTGTTGGTTGTGCCTGGTAAGTACCTGAGAACTCGCTTAGCGGCATTCTAGTGATCATAAGTGGGATGATGCATGAATTGAGATGGAATCTTTAGAGAAAGATATTGTAGACTACAGACAAGAGTGTGATACTCAGTGGGATTATCCATAGAGGCGCCACCGAGTAGCGTCAAAGGGGTAGAGGCACACAGAGGAGTTGCAACTGGTTTGGCATTGTCCAACTTGAATTGACGAAGAAGATCAATTATATACTTTTGCTAACAAAGAAACAACCCATTTGATGATCGAGTAACTTCAATTCCAAGGAAATATGAAACCTCACCAAGATCTTTAATGGAAACCCGTGCAACAAGAAGATCCGTAAATTCTTGAATGTGGTGACTACTAAAACCGATGACAATGATATCATCCATATAGAGAAGTAAGTAAAGAATCACATTTATGTAACCTATGGAATCTGGCTAGAAAAGCTTGAAGTTTTACCTACAAAAGAGGTTTCAAGCTCCATCAAATCACTTGCTTCTGATGTCACCATGTTTTTGCCAAGACAGGACAAAAATCGCACCAAGAAACATCGATCTGGTGAGAACAACATGTTGCAAGAAGAGACGTTGGAGGCTTATGGTCCAGGATTTGATTGGTTTAGGACAAGGTTGGAAGGATTTATTCGACAACTTAATCATGTTGCCATGTGCTTGATAAATGAAGAGAGAAACATCTACAAGAGAGTTACGAAAATCCGAGTGTAGAAGAAATTGTCGTAACTCATTGTACCATGCTCTCAGAGCTTTCTTAAGACCGTAGATTTCTTTCTTGAGGCGACAACAATAAGTGGGATTGTCTTTGTCGACAAAACCAGGAGGTTGCTTCATGTACACTTTCTCATCAAGTAAGCGTTGAAGGAAGACATTGTTCACATCTAATTTTTTATAGACCAATCTCTGGAGCTTGCCACGCCAAGAAGAATACATATAGTTGTTGGCTTCACCACCGGGCTGAAAGTTTCATGATAGTATAAGTTGGATCTTTGATGAAAACTCTTTGCCACAAGCCTTGATTTTAACCTGTCAACATAGCCATCAGGTAAGTACTTAGTCTGAAACACCCATTTGCATCCAATAATATTAGGCGCAAGTTTTGGAGGAACAAGCTCAAAAGTTCCATTGCAAACATCACTGAGGGCTTGAGTAACTGTAACAAGTTCAACTGTAGTGGTGGTGGAAACGGTAAGACTGTACTTGGTGGCTGGTTTATAGATGTTGTTCTTCGACCTTGTCTTCATATGATGGATATTGGTAGCTTGCGGCTGAGCTGGTTCTATCTCTGTGCAGGAACTGTTGTTCTCTGAAATTGTTCCCCTCATGACTTACAGTGGGTGATGAAGCTAAGGCAGGGACAGTTGCCTCTGGAACCGTTGTTGGCGGCATATCATGGACGAGTGGCTGAGTACCTGCAGACATGGTTGTGATATCTGGAACCAAGCAGGCTCAATAGACGGAATAAGTAACAAAGTAGAAGAGGAGAGAGACGCAAAAGGGATATGTGACTCACAAAAACAAACATGATGCGAGACATAGATATGAGAAGTATTGGGATCAAGGAAATAAAAGGTGCTCTAAGAAAGTGAAGACACAAGAAAAAAAGCATGTGTCGAGTTTGTGGGAAGCCTATGGCCGAAGCCAATGATAGCATAAACATCCAAAAAAATGGAGTTTTGAATAGTTGGGCTCTTTAGAAAACAAGGAGAAGTATGGTGATTTCATTTTCAGTGTAGGTGTGGGCATACGATTGATTAGATACACCACCGTTGCAAAGGCATAAGTTAAATATGTATTTGGCATTGAACCTTTGCATGAGCAAGGCGAACCCTGTTTCAACATGATGGTATCTCCTCTCAGATAACACATTGTGTTCATGGGTATGTGGTGGTGTCTTGTAGTGAGTAATACCATGATGAACAAGAAATGACGAAAGAGCAAGATACTCACCACCACTGTCAGGATAGAGTGAACCAAATTTTCCGTTGAAAGTGTTGTCCATCAAAGCCTAACGAACAAATGTTTCGTGGACCTGAGATTTTTATTTCAAAGAAAAATACCACATATATCGTGTATATGATTGATAATTAGAAGATAATACTTGTAATTATCAAAAAAGTATACCGGAGAGGACCAAAGATCAGAAAATAGAATTTCAAGTGGGGGACACATAATAATAAAAAATTCATGAAATGGTAACTTATGGGTTTTATTGCTAAGACACACATGATAATTAAAGGACCGAAAAAAGAATCTCCAAAGGAAGTATTTTGAGTTTTAGAAAGAATAGACTTTAAATGACTAGGTGTTGGATGACCAAGACGTGAATGCTCGTCGGATAAAGTGGTCTTAGACGATGAAAACTCAAAAACTAGAGTAGGTACAGTTGGCCATTCGTAGAGTCCATTCCTAGCCAGTCTGGTTAGAAGTCGTGTACCTGTTCTTAGGTCCTTCACCTGAAATTTTTGAGGAAATAGTTCCACAAGCACATTTTATCAACACAAAAATGATTAGCAGATATAAGAGTTTTTTTAGTATAAGGTACATAAAGCATATTCTTAAGAGTGTGAGATGTGACAGGTAAAGATGTAGAACCAAAATATGTAATCGAAAGCTATGAGCCGTCACCAATTACCACTAACTCATTGCCAGCAGAGGGATTATGGACCATTAAGATCATAGGTAATATGATGTGATGCCCCACTATCGATGAACCATGGCTTAGTATCATACAGAGCATACATCAACGTGTTTATGGAGGTCCTCTATTGATTAGTCAGAATAGGAGCATCTTGGCGATATGACAGAGAGAAGTTATGTGGCTTGAACTGGTTGAGTTGAGAGCAAAATTTGGCACTGTGGCCTTGGACGCCACATAGTTGGCACTTTCCGAGGTACATGCAACAAAATTGATCTCTCTGACCTTGGTTCATAGATGACAGTGATGATGATCTCTAGTTTCCATGGGGTCTGTGTTGACAATGTTTGCTGTGACTAGAAAAGGCGGTGAAAAGGGGTGAAGATGAAAAAGATATGCTTTGCGATTTACTAGCTTCTCATGAAGTTCCACAAAAAACATCAACGTTTCTCTGCCATTTCTTGCATCAACCACTAGCTTATATTCATCAGGGAGCCCATCAAAAACATATTCCATCAAATCTTCATGATCCAACGCCTTTCCCAACAAGGCTAATTGATCGGCTTTTTCCTTGAGCTCCACGCATGTACTCATCAATTGATTTTGTACCTTTTCTGAGATGCTTCATTTGATTTTTGATTTGCTTGATGTGGCCCCTAGTTGGAAGGACATAGGTATGCTCAAGCGTAACCCATAGATCAACCGATAAGGTGGCTCATGAAACCAGTGTTTGCATCACGTTGGAGATAGCTCCAAGAAGTGCATCATAAATTAGACGATCATGGTGTTTCTAGTGAGTATAAGCAGGGTTTGGTTTTGTCAAAATAGTCGTAGTGAAACCAAGGATACCATGTCTTTCAAAAAGGAAATTTATATGTTGACTGAAAATGCATAGCTTGTTGGAACAAGAAGTGACTTGGTGGAACAAACTCGAACAAACTTAACGTTAGTCAATTAATGCTGGCGTGCTTCATGGAGTTGAGATAAATGTCAAAAAGATATTTGAAGATATTAAGAAGAAACATGCAACTAAAGATATTCTTGGAGGAGATATTATTGAAGATTTATTCTTTTTATTTAAAGAGGATAATTTTATTTTTATTAAATATAGGAAGACATATCTAATATGTATATGAGTATATATACAAGGGAGGTGTGTGTTGCTAGGTTTAGCCGAAAAGAGATATAATTTAGTTGCAATTGTTTCAGTGATTTTGTAGACTAGTTGAGTAACTTGTAGGAACACATGTCTGGTTGTTCCACAATTAGTGTAACTAGATATTAGTTGGTGACTATGTAAGGGGTGTCTTAGTATCGTGTAATACTAATTAGAAAAGTTCTTGTTGCAAGATTGTGGTTTGAGGACATAGACACTTTGCTAAACCTCGTTAAATTCTTGTGTGCATTATCTTTCTCTGCTTTTACAATTGGTATTGGAGCAGACATCTGTAGAGAGTCTGATTCAACACACGAGTAAGGATCCTGAGGAAAGAGATGGATGATATATTTCGAGAGTGGCTTAGATGCAGAAAACTATGGATACTGGAAGGTGAATATAAAAGCAATCATACAAGGTATTAATGATTATGCTTGGACAACAATGGAAGATGGTTATGAACTTCCAAAGCTTATTGAAGAAGACGACTCCATAGTCACCAAACCGAAGAGTAAATGGACAAAATATGAAGAGTATGTCAAAGTATAATGCAAAAGCTTTATCTACTTTTTTTACTTCGGTTAACAATAATCAAAATTCAAGTTGATTCAAGGATGTTCATCAGCCAAAGAGGTGTGGGACAAACTAGAGAAAGTGTTTGAAGGAACCATATCCGTGAAGAGATCAAGAATTGACCGATTAGCTTCTCAGTTTGAGAATCTACGAATGGATGACCATGAAAGTGTTATAAATTTTAGTGCGAAATTGTGTGCTATTGCTAATGAAGCACATGTGATTCAGAAGACCTACAATGATAAAAAAAATTATCAAGAAGTTACTGCAGTTCTTGCCGAAGAGATTCGAGTCACAAAAACTGGATGTGGAGGTTGCTATTAATACGTATGATACCCTATTTGATGAAATAGTGGGAAGGTTACAAGCATATGAAATAGATCACAAGGACGCTGCTTTAAAGAATCCTAATAGATCAGTTCTACATGTTAGTGATGAAAAGTTGAAAATACAAAACTTAGAGGATTCAATGGGCTCACTTGTGAAGATGTTTGGCAAATTTCTTAACAAAGTTGAAAAGGATAAGAAATCCTTAGTAGATGGTGATGGCTAATACAAGAATGTAGGAAGAAGAAGAGGTGGACGAAAATGCAATGATTACCGAGGATTTGGACATATTAAGTCTAAATGTCCTACCATCAAGAAGACTAAGAAGATTCAATTTCTAGGTTGTAAGGGGTATGTACACACAAAATTAGAGTGTGTCAACATTTTGAAGGAGAAAAGGGAACCCTAAACAGACTGTATTGCGAGTGAAACAGATGATGAAGATGAGGTAACTCACTTTTCGGCACTACCTGCATTCATGGAGCCTAACGAAGAAAGCAAAAAATATGATTTTGTCTCTGTTGGTGGAATAAATAGTGATTGTTCCCACAAGAACAATGATTGTTTCCACAACAGTAGTGATTCAGAAAGAGATCAAGAAGTAGACCTCCAAGCTAATTTCATAACTCTTTATGAGAGTTGAGTTAAGATTAGCAAATACTACATCGTATTAATCGAAGAAAATATGTTGATGGAAAGCAAGATGAAGCGTATGGAGAAAGAACTAGCAAATAAGAAAGAAGAATCAAAGAATTTGCAAATTAAGCTTGCTGAAAATCAAAAGAGTTCTTGTGTTCTGATGAATGAGGACCACAAAATTTTTCACATGGTGAAGCTGAAGGAGAAACTTGTAACAAAAAGAAAAAATCAAGCAGTTGGAGATTGAACTCATGGAGCACAAAAATAACTTGAAGATGCTAAAAAATGTAATAAAGGATCTAGATCAAATACTGAGCATGCAAAGAACAGAGAAGACAAAATTAGGTTTTGGTTATCAAGGAGGTACGTTTAATTCAAAAACCATTTTTGTTAAAGAAAAAATGTCAAAGCCTGTTGAAACAAAGGAAAAGTTGTTGGAAATGACAACAAAGAGTATCATCATAACCTCGATGGATGATAGTGCTGTTCAAATCAAAAGAAACACTCCACATATGGTTGAATGGAAGAAGACGGGTTCTGGTCTTGGATACAATAGAAGTTCACATAATTCTGTCAGCTGGAACAAGATGAATTATGTTGGAAAAGAAACCCATAAAAATCACCAAAAGGTATTTTTAAGGTCAAAATGTTATTATTGTGGACATCAAAGTATACTGCTACAAATTATATGGTGCACATGTGGTTTTTTGAAACATATGTCAAGTGGTCAAGAAATGATTAAGTGGAAGACACACAGAAGTATGAATGAGAGTTATTGGAGAGTTCCAAAAGGGAAGGCAATTCTGATCGAGAAGGTTGCTCCAAGAAGTATGATTATGCTCATTGTACTTTTTAATAGATGTTTATCACTCAAGCATGGGGAATGTGGAAGTAAGATCTGTGAAAATGCTATTATCAAGTTGATATATGATTAAAGGGGAGTGTTTATGTCATGACTTTGTGCTTAGTATGTGTGCTGTATATGGTGAGCTTGAGTTGTAAAAATCAGTTAAAAAGGGGGAGAATGAAAGCGCATAGCTTGTTGGAACAAGCTTGAACAAATTTTAGGTTAGTCGATTGATGCTGATGTGGTTCATGGAGTTGAGATAAATCTCAAAAATATATTTGAAGATATTCTTGGAGAAGAAAAACGTGCAACTAAAGATATTATTTGGGAAGATATTATTTGGGAAGATATTATTGAAGATTTATTCTTTTATTTAAAGAGGATAATTTCATTTTTGTTGATTAAATTTAGTGAGACATATTTCATAAGTATATGAGTATATATACAAGAAGGTGTGTGCTGTTAGGTTTAATCGAAAAGAGAAAGAATTTTGTTTTAATTGTTTTGGTGATTTTGTAAACTACTCGAGTAACTTGTAGGAACACAAGTATGTTTTTTCCATGACTGGTGTAACTAGATATTAGTTGGTGACGAAGTAAGGGATCTCTTAGTGTCGTGTAATACTAATTAGACAAGTTCTTGTTGTAAAATTTTGTAAGTGAATCTAGTTGATGGTTTGAGAACCTAGACACTTTTCCGAACCTCATTAATTCTTGTATGTATCATTCTTCTATGCTTTAACATTGACTTGAACCAATATAATTGGCGGAAGTAATCTTTGTCACATTGGTCATATTGACCGTAAGGATGTGACTGTTTGGGTCATTGGGATAAAAAACAGAGGCTGTTTTAATCGTTCTATTGTGGGAGCTTGCTTCGCTCATGGTTATCAATGGAGGAAAACGAAAAAGAAGAAGAAAAGAAAAAAAATGAAGTGTTTTAGGTTTAAGGATCAGAGGGGATACCATATGAGAGTTACAGTACCGTATTGTATTTTTGATTAAGGATTACATCTCAATATATATAGATATCAGCTTAACTATGTAACCTAAAAGATAAAGAAATTAGAGATATACAAAATATACAAAGCTTGGGGAGTAACTTGTTCTAGTAGATACAATGTAACTCCAATATCATAACCATATCATGGCGAAACTCATGCACAAGATATAGCTCTCAGGGTTGTAGTAGATATATCATAACCTTTTATGGTGTGGATTCTACGGTGCACAAGGTATGCTCCTAGATAATAAAAGAGGAAACTTCTTCAAAAATTGTTCATCCAAGGGTCCTTGACAATGGAAGATCATTTTACCATGTTAAAATTTTAACAGATTTATGACCTTTTCAAGATGATGACCAGAAATGCTATGAACCGGTCCGGGAGAAGATTACAAAAAGAGGGTTTTGTTTAGGAATCAACTTAACAAAACCATAAGCATACTAGATTCTAATCTGCGCGCGGAAATAATTATATATATATATATATATTTATAAATGAAAAGTTATCGATTATAATAAAAATTATATATATATATATATATATGTATAATTTTAAATAAAAATTATGAATATAAGTTAGACTATCTTTTATTGTATAATATTCTAATATATTCGTCCGTAGTTTTAAGTATATCTAAGAATGTTATATATTTATTTTTAATATATTTTTCAACCATGCACCACTCGGTTTTATATATGATATGAGATTTTTAGCACAGACTTATTTTTTATATGTTGAGTAAAACTATATTTGTTTTCAAAAAATTCGTCATGTAAAAGAATTTTTTTTTAATATATAGATGATGTGATTACACAATATTATATAAAAATAAGATCAAACAAATGTGAGATGATGGCCATGATAATATTAAAAATTAACAAGATATACAAACTGGATATTAAATCTCAAAATCTACAAATCTTTTTTTGGTTACATATACAATATAGTACTATAGCATATAGAGTTATAGGATTTTTTTGGTTATAAGGATTGTAATCTTAAATGGTAGACATTTTCACCTTATATGAATTTTTTTTTCTTACTGCCAATGAAAATAATGTAATATTTTATATTTAAGTTGTCATTTTCCTAAATTTACTTACATATTACATAATAATATTAGTAGGATGCTATATGAAAGTTTGATATTTTAAAATTAATATAAATGTACTTTAAAAAACTATAAATCTATATATATATATATAATGTTTATACTTTAATCAAATGAATAATTTCAAAATTTAGTAAATATATATATATATGTTATAATCTTGAAATATATTTTTAAAAGATTTCATGAGAAAAAAATAAAAATAATATTTTTTAGTTAATTTAAAAGACAAATCTAATATTAGGTATTATTACACGAGAAATTTTGGAGTAGAAATGAAAGGAAACATCATTTATGTAATCCCTTTAAATCCAACTGAACGCACACTCTTCAAACTTGTCTCTCCACCACCGGGATTCTCTCAACCAATTGAATGTTCCAAAGTTTAGTTTGGTGTTCGAAAGTAACTCTGCAATTTCCTTGTAATCCCCTTCGAAAAAGACTTTTTTAATCCCTTTACTCCATTAATATTGCATAGCTATTATAAGGGCTTGAAATTCACTTTCCGATGCATTGAGTGTGATAAGACCTTGTGCCTGACCCGCCCCAGTAGAAACATCATACTCATCTCGTATAACCCATCCCACTTTTGACGCAATGTTTCTGTTGACAAATGAACCATCCATTCCTGAGCATCTTCTTTTGCAAAAGTAAATGTATTTCTCCAAGTAATATGAGCTTGTTGAAAATTAAGAATATTCCTGCTTTTCCGTAATATCTATAAAATCCAGAGAGGCAGTTGAATTAAATGATGAGTTCTTGAGGAAATAGTGATGGAGAGAATTGCACGCACCTTCTCTTCTAATGAATATGTTGTGTCAAACAAAACTGGATTGGGGATCCTTGAATCTCTCTCTACCGCTTGAGCATAATCACAATTAAAGAATAAATGCTTGTTCGTCTCTTCCTCAAAACAACACCATTTACAGATAAATTGTTGACTGATGTTTGATATTTAAAGCTGTTTAAAGTAACTTTTAACAAAAATGTTTGATATTTGGAGCTGTTTTTAGTCTCCAAATATGCTGCTTAAGATCCTCGGTTCATGGTGGTGGCTTAACTTACCGAGCAGAATTGTGGTGCATTGCAAACCAATATGCAGATTTAATTGTGTACACCCCCATCGTTAGTGTAATGCCACCCTAATATATCACATTTTACTGATGCACAGAGTTTCAAACCCAAAACATCCTATCTAACTTTATCAACATCCCAACATGTTTTGTCTCATTAAGATGATCACACACCATAGAATTAGCAAAGTTACCTCATTTACGTTTTGGAGGCATGAGAGGATGCGTAGGTAACCAAGGATCCACCCACGCATTTACCATCGTACCATCACCCACAACAAATCTAAGACCACCCTTTAGAAGATCCTGCCTTTTAAGAAAAGACTTCCAAATAAAAGATGATTTTTACCTTGAATAGCATTGAGTATATTTTAACACTCTAAGTTTGCTTCTCAGCTTCCGACTTTTTCATCATATGCGATAACACTTTTGCACATAGAATAAACAAATAAGGAGAAAGGGGATTACCTTGGCGTATTCCAAGTTCAGGAAGAATCGATCCATGCAGTGAGCCACTAATCAAAAATATGAAACTTTCGGTGGATACAAATTTCATTATCCATTGTATCCATTTGTTATCAAAACCTATATGCTCCATAGTTTTCTCCAAAACTTTCCACTCAAGCCAATCATAAGCCTTAGTAATATCAGTTTTCAGAGCCATGTAAGACTTTGCATGTCTCCTTCTTGCTTTTTGAGCATGAAAAATCTCATGCGCAATTATAACATTGTCCATTATCATACGACCCGAGATAAATGCCGCTTGATTTTCAAATATAATTTTAGATAAATGCTTGTTGAGCCTGTTAACTAAGATCTTTGAAATAATCTTACTGCAACATTAAAAAGAGAAATCGAAAGGAAATCACTTATTTAAGAAGGTGAATCTATTTTGGGAATCAAATACAATTTTGTATGATTGTGTGACCGGTCAAACTTATGATCCTCAAAAATTTCATGGACCTCCTATAGAAAAATAGTGGGAGGAATCTCTTGCCAAAATTGTTGATAGAAATCCCCCAAAAAATCATATGGATCTGGAGCTTTGTGAGGACCAACAACAAAAACAGATTTCTTAATTTCTTCAATTGTTACAGGCCTAATTAAATTTTCATTAATCTCACTTGTAACCTTGCTCTAAAAATCTTCAAAAACATAATCATACTTGGCTTCTGAAACCGGAACTGAATTAAACAGCTTTAAAAAATAGTCTGTAGCCACTTCAGCAATTAAATTACCTCCTCTTTTAACTGCTCCATTATCATCACAGATTAAAACCATTCTGTTTTAGGATCTCTCCGCCATGGTTGTTGAGTGGAAAAACCTTGTATTACGATCTCCTTCATTAAGCTACTTCACTATGCTTTTTAATTTTCAAAAAAATTCCTCATCAATATAATGCATGCCACTTATTATTCGCCATAGTGCGATCTAATCATGATGACTACCTCTTTTCCCCGCCTAAGAGAATCTATCTCTAATCAATTTAAGATCGGTAAAGTTACAACTCCTTACCATTCTTCTTAAATCGTGGAAGGAAGCATCCAGTCTTATTCTACCCCTTTTCTTCTCATGGTTACCTAAGAACTCATTAAAGTCTCCCATAATAAGCCAAGGTTGTCCTCTTCTATTTATGGATAATCTTTCTAACCTTTCCCAGAAATTTTTACGAAAACTAGGATTTGGATTCCCATACACAAACAACAAAAAGAAACCAACTTCATTACTCTTTACATAACAATCTACAAGATTGGGGGATTGAAAACAAATAAAAACATTAACAAAAGGCTTCCGAAAGACTAATAGACCACCACTTAAACCCACCGGAGGGACTTCTACAAGACTAATAGACCACCACTTAAACCCAACTCACAACCCTTATCTTGCGCCTAGTCATCCCATTGCTTTGTTTCCGAAAGGCATATAATGTCCCATAGATCTTTGTGATTTATCTCCCTAAGGCGTCGAACTGTAAAGTCAATGCCTAATCCTTGATGGTTCCAACATGTTGTCCTCATGGCGAAAGTTGTGGTTCAGGGGCCATCGCGCCTCTAACTTGACCACTCATACTTGGACTCATGTTACTTCCTCACCTTTCTCCCTAACTATTATCTTATTTTTGCCATTTTCAGATTCAAGGTCTGAAGCTTATCTCTTGCGTTTTTCCTAGTCTCGACTAAACACCAAAGCCAAGTAAACATTATAGCTTTCATGGCCAGGAATACACCTCTTGCATTAACAAAACAAAGATAGGGTTAAAAAACTCACTATCCTCATATTCCCGGATGAACATTTCACGTGACAATCCCTCTTTTGGTAAAACATCTAACACATTGTTATCTAGGTCTATATCATCAACCTCCTCATCTTTTTCAAGATCCTCATCCAGTTCCTCCTCGGGGCGTCCTCTAGCTCCTCCTTTGGGTTAAATTCTTCCAAGTCACGAATCACTCTCATCTCTTGATGATCATCATCATATCCTTCTTCATCATCATCAAATTTTTGCTCATTTCTTCCATTTTGAACAAAGCAGTTAGCGGTATCATGAGCGAGCATGCCACACACCTCACAAAAATTTCTCAGCCTCTCATATCGGAATTGGAGAATAGTGTTGACACCAACACTGAATTGGAATTGTCTTTGAAATCTCAACAGTTGATGCACATCCCAATTGAGTCTGACTTTTACAAACGCCACACGTGAAGCCGCTTCTGCATTGTAGTCAATCGCCATAGGTTGTTCCATCGCTCTAGCAATATAGGAAATGGCCTCTCTAATCATGACTACAACGAAATGCCACCTATCTAGACCCAAAATAGAATGAAATTGATCTACAGAGGGTTCACAAAAGGATTCCAACGTTTAATGATCAACATCCGATCATGAAACGCCCAAGGGCCACGACGAAGAACTATCTCCAACAATTCTTCAAAGTGGAAAACAAACAGAAACCTCCTCCCTTCAATGATTCGTCCATGGACAAATCCTGCTTAACACCAACTTCTCGGTAATATAGCAACAATTGAACACATATTCTACTTTCTAGGCATGACTGGATGACTAATCAATGTAAATAGATTCTCCTCCGCCGCTTGTGCTACAACATCCAAAGGCAATGGTATCAGATCATCATCAACCCCTAAGTTGGTATCTTTAATTTCTCTTCTTAGATTGTCACCCATTTTTGACAGAATACAGTAAAAACAAAGATGGAAGAAAGGTTTTAGATTGCTTCCAGATTGAAAATGTGATTTGATATGTTTGGCCCAATCATCAAAAATATACTTAGAACAATCCCCTCAACAAATTTAATCCTCAAAGTTTGGTCCAATCATCAAAGATAAACTTAGAACAATGCCTAGTACAACATTAAGGTTAACACAATGCCAACAATAAAGGTGTTAGATTGGCCGGCCTACGTCCATCTGGCCCTCCCTTCAGCGAACAATTTCTATTTTGGATCGTAATGGACTGGACGTTTACGATTGCGATCTGTATAATTATGTCCAGATCCATCCCGTTATGTTTGGCGGATTCACATGCCAACCCACAGATTTAATATTAATTGTTTTAAAATCATTGAAAAACTAGAAATACTAAATTAGCAACTTTTAATAGAAAATCAGTTTTAATATACTAATTTTTATAAATATCAAAATTTTAATACATTTATAAATTCTTTACACTATCAAATAATATACTTTAGCAACTACGTAAAAATATTTGTTTCATAGATAGTTTATTTATTTTTATAAAAAGTAAGTAGCCTGCAGACCGACTTGTCAACCCGCGGGCAAAACCCCCTAAACATGTAGTCCACCTTGCATTGGCTCGCAAAGCTTGCTTCTTCATAGGCCTAAAAGGTCATGTCCATACCCGTCCTATGATGGAGAGAGTTGGGTGTGGTCTGTGGGCTTAGTGTAAAACCCCTGTTTCTAGAAATATGGTGGTGCATGTGGAGCACTTAAGAGATTTAATTTGGTTACTTATGTCACCAAAGTGCGCTTATATTTTTAGTCATTTTTCCAGACAGATCTCCAAAGTTAAGAGAGCTTATTTTGGAGCAATTAAAAGATGGGTGACGTACCGGAAAGACATTTCCAGTACCATGTGGGTGAGGTCAAAACACGGGAAACGATCATGTGGTGATATGGATGGTAACAAGTCTTTTGAGCTGTTCGGAATAACGAACCGGCCATTAGGCAAGGATGGAGCCCCCGGATCAAGAGAGGGCGTGGGGACCACATATGGTGGCGGTCAAGCATTACACTTAGGCCTGTTTTGACATCTCTACGTGTATTCTAGAGGTGAATTTTGGTAAGACATGTGTATTTTAACCCAGATCGACGGTGGCTCCAGATTGAGGACATGGCAGGGAAGCCACCACAGCCTTCACCCTTGCCGGAAAAGATAAACCTAGCTATCATATCCTTTGCTATTAAGGAAGAACCAGCCGTATCTGGAAAAAACCAGAAAATATCCTAATCTGATTTTTGAACTGTTTCTTATGTTGGAAGTTACCAGATCCTAAGTGCAGCTAGTTTGAATTTCTCGACGCCATTTCAAGGTAATTGAGGTAAGGGTGTGATTTGTGGAAACGCGATATCGTGCTTATATTTTTATGCTTAAGGAATCACTCGTATAGAATTATATATGATTGTTATATTGTTTAAGACATATTGATGGACATGATGATTTGATGATTTTTTGATAATATGATGATGATATGTGATATTTTTATATGTGATGATATGATGTCATGGTGATGACAAGATAGATGACAAGATGTTATTAGTTTAGATGAATAGTGGAAATATTGGAACCTGGATTACAGTTAACTAACATATTAATTGTAAGCCATTAACCAGCTAATGTGGAGGTGTTGAACCTTGTATTGATGTGGTGATCTTGTTGTGGGAAAAAAAAAATTTGTGCACTATAGCTTTTCATTTTAATGTGGGCTATATCTTTGATGTATCTATTTCTGTGTGTTTGATGATAGTTATATAGAGATAGAATCGTGTTATCTTGGTTTCTAGTGGGCGGAGAGTATCTTCTTATTGAGTAATTCATTACTCACCTTTTTTCATTTTTAAACAGGTTGAGGAACATGAGTAGGTGGACAACACTTTTAGTGTTATTCAGAGATCTTGGGTGTTTTAATTTATTTAATTTTTATTGAAACTTTATCATGCTTTCATTGGATTTTTTAAAGATTTTCTCAAGACGTTTTAAGAGCATCTCCAACTCATTCTTCTATTTCTTACTCTAAAATAGAAGAACATTCAAATATATTTGAGTTTTACACAAACCATTCTTCTATTTTTACTCTGAATAAGATTTTTTTCAAGTATATTCTTTCTCTACTTAATTATTATTCAAAAAATCTATTATTTAACAAAATTTTAAATTTGCCTCACTTATTTTATTTTACACCTAAATCCAATAAAATTATGATATCATTGAAATGAAAAATTTTTAGTACATAAATAAAATTACTTACACAACATTAAAAACAATAACAAACACAAGAAAAGATAATAGATTTTAAGCATAATCATTAGTATTTTTCTTACAAATGATAAATTAATGCATTTCTAACTGTGAAATGAGCTAATATTGTTTACTAATATTATTTATAAGCTAGTATAGAATAAATTATCTAATTTAGTTAACTAATAACTAAGAAAAATATTTTAAGTTTAAAATAGAAACCATACATACATTAAAGGGCTAATTTATAGATAAAAAAAGTTTCACTCTCAATTATTTTAAGTGGATTTTAATAAAGAAGGTTCGAAGTTTGATAACTTCTATACTTGAGTTCTAAGAATGCCTATTAAGACGAGTGGCACACCCTCTCGAAGGATTATGGAGACTTGCATTATAATTTTCATAAAAGTTTATAAAACATACATTATATTAACTAAAAAATCTATGTAAGTAATTGATATGTTTTTCAATTACTTTTACCCTTGAATCAGAGAGATCTTCTATTTTTATCAAATGTAACTAACCATAAACACCCATATGACTTTATATTATCTCTACATGCATACATGAAATTGGAAATTAAAAATTCATAATACTACCAATTCTCAATATATTATCACTGGTGACATTTATTTGCTGGCAACATTTTTATTTGTCTTGACTATACTTTATATATAACATAAAACATAAACTTTGGTAAAATGCATTCCGGTTTATTCAATGTTTTTCATTCACTTTCTATAACAAATTTGACTCTACAAAACTCCTTAATTTGTTTGTTTTCATTATGGTTATATATGTTCTGAACAACAATTAGTAAAATATATTATAAACTTCAAAGTTGTTAGAATTTTCAATTGGCTCACACAATTCTTCAGTCATGTGAACTAATTGAATATCTAACAACTTCAAAGTTTTTAATATGTTTTACCAATTTTTTTCTTGACCATATAGAATCATACGAAAATAAACAAATTGAGAGGTTTTATTGAATAAAATATAGAACAGAAGTGAATGAAAACATTGCATAAAGTGGAATGCATCTTACCATAAATCATGTACTACGTTATATTTACAATATAATCAAAATAAATTAAAATGCTAACAAATGTTAAGACAAAACAATATATTACCAAATGATTAATACACACTAAAAGAGATTGCTATCAAGCCACAAAACGAGTGACACATTTATTATCAAGACATATTTATTTTAAATGGTTGGGAGGTATTTTATCATCAAGACTAAATGGGTAAAATCCCAGAGAAATTTGACAAACCCGATAAAATTGGAAAAGTAATTGAATATTTTAGAAGATATTGGACATATTTGGTGATTGACCAAGTAATTCACTAATGTCGTAAGCAACTTTATCAGGAAGAGAATCTAACAACCGAATCATAGTCTCGCGAGGAATAGGATAAAGGGGTGATATTTATAAATAGAGAGGCCAATACACTAGCAAATGCCACGAGAAATTAATAGTAAGAACGAAAAACCTCAAGATTATCAGCGATTAACTTTTGTCACTATAAAGCTAAAGACAAATACAAACACATGATGCAACAAACAAAATCATCATAGTGTTATCGCTATTCAAAGACAAATCCAAATCTGACAAACTTAAACTCATTGCTTTTACCTAATAAAATCATGAAAACCCTATAATTGAACAATAAGTTAGAGATGCAAAGTTTACAAACCATTGTGGAAAGGGAGATGATAAGATGGAGAAACGGTGGCTGCAATGAGAGTATAGTGGTGGCTAACCTTTGTCGTAAGCGAGAGAGTTACGGTGAGAGATTAAGAAATCAGAGTGAGAATAGAGCCACAAATTATCTAACATGTGGTACGAAGATATCGATATCGGTAGCGAGGGTGAGAGAACGGGGTTGGCTAACCTTAGAGAAAAGAAACTAATTAGACAAAGACAAAGAGATTAGGAAATCACAGAGAGAAAAGAGATAGCTTATTGCTAACATGTGGTTCGAACGGAGAAGAAATCGAAGGAAATTGTGAGAGACTGGCGGCGAGAGATCTGATGATAAAAAAGAGAGGCGGTAGGTAAAATAGAGATAATGTCGCTTAGGGTTTTTCACTATACGATAACTCAGCCACATATATATTATTTTGTACATTTGTGGCTATGTATTTAATTTACCCGGAATTTACATTTTTGCAAAGCCACAATGTAATTTGTGGCGGCATTTTAAAATAATTTGCCGTCCCAAAATTTTATAAATGTTAGATTTTTACCAGGAATACCAAAAATTTATTATTTCAAATTTAGTTTATGTCCGCCAAATAATTCATGAGACAAAATTTAACCAGAAGTTCAAATAATTGTAAGTTACAAATTCTAATTCATGTAGGCTGCAACCACGAAATAAATCATTGCTAGTCGTGGCTATGTACTTCAGCTTATAAAATTTAGTAGAACTCAATAAGTAGAAGTCAAATATACATATGCATGTCTAGTGACACTTAAGCTCGTGTAACATTTTGGTTATAATTTTAATTCAAAATTTTTTGGTTTACTATACAATTTAAATCCAAAACTAAATCTAATATATTTTAAATTTGTAAAATAAGCTACACTGTTAATTCTTTCCTCTTAAATAAATTTAACATTCCATTAATATATATATATATATATATTACATTATTAGTTGTAGAATTTACATATGTTTGAATATGTGATATAATCAAAGTCCAGTTAACACTAAAAGTTTAAACTTCTAGTTTTCTTGCAGTTTGGAAAAATAAAATATGTTACGAACTCGTTCATATATAGATCAAATACTATTTAAGAAAATATTAAAATTACAATGTGTCATTGACCATACAATCTAATTTCAATCTGAATTTGAATGTTCTTCAAAATCATATTCATCACATTGGTCTTCAAAATCATCTTCAGAAATATACTTGTCATTTGCATTATCCATTAGTAAAGGCTCGTCATCCGTTATGTCCTCGAATGTATGTGCTACCACTAGTCACTAGTTATGTGTATCGTCTTGTAATGAAATTTGATCAGCAACTTCTATAGTTTCACGAAATCTTCTTGGAATAACCTTTGTCGATGCCCACCATTCTTCTCCACTACTTCACATCCTCAGGTAATGAATGTAAAATATTTTATCACCTTTCTCATATAACATAAAGCATCATACTTCCCGTAGGGAATACGTGGGCAAACATCAACAATACATGATGAATGTATTCGCATTCCTCAACCAAGTATGTTGTCAAAGCATCAACATTTGAAAATCATTTCTTTTAGCCTCGACGCCATGATACTCAATCATGAATATTTTATGGATTATTCCAAAATACTATGTGTCAGTAGTTCGACATACACATACACCATAATTCATAACCTTACTATTTTTCCATGGTTATATGTATGGTAGTGATACCCCCTTGAGTAGTACATAGGTGATGTCTACGGTTTATGTGTAATTCTAACCTCTGTTTTGACCACTTTTCTTATCACTTTGCATCAATTAATATCATTTTCATACTTTTTGGTTTAAAATCTTGCATTTGTCATGCATTTTAGAGTCCTAACTCATAATCGTCGCATATTGCATAGTTTCCAGTCCTTTTTAGGTGTTTGAAGAGTTGGAATGTTTTGGATATTGGGAATGGAAGGTAAGGGAGAGAAATAAGCAAAGGATAAGCTAAGGGACCTCCTATAGTGGCCCAGCCACTACCACCAACCGCGGGGAGTGACAAACCCAACTGAAGCCTCATCAACTCGCAGGAGCATTCCGTAGCGGTCATCTGACCGCTAGGAGTTGCACCGCTGGCACCAACCGCTAGATGCTGCTTCAGCTGCTCTTTTTTTGGATCCGACCCAGTTTGTTCCGGGTTGACCCGTTACACATCAACTTATCTATAAATACACTTTCAAACCTTTTTACCATTTAAGTCTCTTTTTAGCAAATATTTTTTTGCCTCTTTTGGATCTAAGAACAACATTGTATTTGGATCTCTATGAACCCTTGCAATTATTGATTATTTCCTTTCATCTCTCTCTTATCTATTTCATTATGCTTTCATTATCTTGTTTAGTTTGCTTCACATCATTCACTATGTGTGAGTAGTCATTTGATGAGCTAGGGGTTTGGTAGATTGTGATGGTTTGATGTGTTATTGATGATGCTTATGGACTAGATCTTTGGTTATCCTTCATTTTGGTTGCTTGTAATGGTAGATATTACTTGGTCACTTGAATCTAGATCAATAGGATTTCATGTATGGAAGGTGTTTGATGACATGGTTAAACTAAAATTAAATGAAGTTTTCTTTCTTAGCCAATATAAATTGATGTTAGGCGAAAAGGGGTACATAGACCTGGGAATTAAGCTAACCGATACCCTAGGGGATGTGTTTGCTACTCATCGCATTAGGCGATATCGTAATTCCACACTCACTCAAATCGAAGAGGAGATCAAGAAAATAAAGGACTGTTCTTATGAAGGTGAAAATATGAAATTTAAGACAAAGTTCTCCACTAAGGAAACTTGGAATCAGCTCAGACAATCCTCTCCGGTGCAGCCATGTTCTAAGGGTATATGGTTCTCTCATGCCACTCCAAAATATTTGTTTATAGTCTGGCTGGCAACGCGCGATCATCTCTCCACCAGAGACAAACTGGTCGTTTGGAATTCGAATTCACATCACAGCTGTGTCTTCTGCAACCATCCGCTGGAGACTAGGGAGCATCTGTTCTTCGAATGCATCTTCATATCTCAAATTTGGTTCCAGCTCACCTCCGACCTCTTGCAACACAGGTGTACTCATCTCTTCCCGACCATTTTACTAACTCTTTCGATCTCAGGTAGTACGAAGACTCGAAGCTTTTTGGTTAAGTATGCATTCCAAATGGCCGTTTATTTCCTATGGTGAGAGAGAAATAGGCGACGACATGGGGAGCAACCAACCACTATGGACCGGCTAATACGGGACATGGATAAGACGGTCCAGAACCGTCTTTCAACACTGCAATCTCGGAGCATTATGATGAACGCCATACAAGACTGGTTTGACACGAGACTTTAGACGACGATCCATATGCATATTTTCGATTTTTTATTTAAGCTCACTTTTGATGTTGGAGATGGGTGTACTCTTTTTTCTAACTATTGGTTTTATCCCAATTGGGGTTTCTAGTTTTTGGGTTTTAACAAGGCACACATCCTGACAATCACATTGTAGTTCATCTCTAGTTTATTTAGCCAAACCTATTCAAAAAATGGTTTGTACAAAAGTTTTTTCTTGAATATAATTTTACATATTATTCAAAAAAAAAATTATGTTAGGGTGATTAGTGGTTTGATTAGAATTGATTATTAATGCTCATTGATTCTTTGATTAGCAAATGGAAGTTTGGATTGATTAGGGTGATTAGTGCCATGAAAGGTGATTAGTTTGATTAGTGATCTATGACCTAGGATTGTGTTCATTGTTTGTTCAAAGCATTATTAGTAAACCATCATCTCATCTAAGTCGATTTTCTAGCACTTGACTCATTGCTTTATCATCTTGTTGTCAATCTTGTTCTTAGCACTGTCTTGTTTAGTCTTGATCATTAGTTTCATTCTCATAGTTTCACATATGTTTAATTTCAATGTTTTGCTTCGATTGAGTAAGTGATTAGTAAAAAATCATAATAACCATTTGCTTTAGATTAAGTTTGGCTCCTTGTAACTTTAGTGCCTTAATTCTAATTCCTTGTAGATCGATACCCCTTGATTACTACAAGCGAGACTTCCGTAGACTTGCGGGACTCATATAGAGTTTAAACTTTGACTCTATCAATAGGCCACGAAGTAAATTGATGCATTGGGCCTTGTCAAATTCAAGCATCCACAATGGAAACTCATACAACCCGCTTGCCTCGTTTATCTGCCCAAGATATAATTATATATGTATAATTATATACAGTAATATATAAATATACTCAAGAATATATGTGCTTAATTAAATGATAATACTTACATAGGCTTTACACCAATCCGCAAAAAAAAAAATTTTGATTTTCACAATGTGTCTGAAGAAATATTTAGTAGGCTAAGCCTCATATATTCGTCAAGCATCATGCATACATATTTACGTATAGCTTTTATCTACAAATTTTATATAGACTACTCATATATATATATATATATATATATTATACCTCTCGTGTAATATGAATTCTTCACAATTGAGTAGTAAAATGTACGGAGGATACTATGATCAAGGGCGGACCTACATGAGAAGGTGGGTGTGAGCTGCACCCCCTTGAATTACATAATTTTAATTTGAAGCTTAACACTCTAAGGTTATTTAGTTAAATTGATTAAAATTCCGTGTGTTGATCCTCCTAATCCTGAGTTCAACTTCATCTAATGTGTTATTTTTATTATTTTTTCTCTTTTTCATTTAGTTATTAATTTAACTTCGATAATTCAAAATAGGGGGAATTGAATGTAAAGGATAATTGTTTTTGGAGTTTGTCCATATAAAATTCTTTTTTAATGATCAATTATGCCAAAATTGAGATTTAAAATAGATTTAACAAAAAAATTAGAAAAAGACAAGTCATGAGTTAAAAAGAGGCAAATCGTATCTAGATTAGGAAATTTTTGTTCATATTTTTAGATTAAATTCGTTCTAAATATTTTAGAATACATAGTCTGAATTTTACTCTATATTCTACGAAGTTTAGAATACATATGCTGAACTTTACTCTATATTCTACGAAAGTTTATAATACGTATTTTCACTGATTACTCTATGTTATACAAATGTTAGTATATGTATTCTACGATTAAGTCTATGTTCTATGAAATTTAGAAAATAATTTATACATAATTTACAAGATGAATTTTACATAATTAGAAGATTAATTCTACGTAATTTAGAATTCTATAAAATAAGGGAACTGAACTCATATATTTATGAAAACCAAATATTTATTCAATCTCTAAGATTAATATCCGAATCTAATATAAGAAAATTGAATATTCACTAAGATTATGTTGTACGGAGTTTAGAATACGTATTCTGCTTAGTTTAGAATTACATTTAGTATTTTTTAAGTAAGGAATAGTTGGTTTCATATGCTGAATATGTTACTTGGGATCAATTTCTTGTATTTCATAAATGATTTTGTTGTAGATTTATGTATCATATGGTATATGGAGATAGTTTGACAACAAGGAATGAAGTGTTCTAGATTTTTTTTGGTAAAAGTAAAGTCATGAAAAAGTCCTGATTGATACTTGTGTCATTTCTGTAAGTTTTATTTTTGGACAGATGTTGTTATAAGCATTAATGTTTACTATAATTATTATTCAAATTTCTTTTGTTAATCAAATGATAAGGATATTATAGGGAACGATATTACAAAAATGTAAGTGACCAATGTAGAAAAAAATTCTATGGATAAACTTAAAAAAAAGAGTATCCTTTACATCAAACTTTCCCTTTAAAATATTTGAACCTAGTAAAAATATTTTATGGGTCTGCAGTTGATTATGATCAATGTCTGTTAGCGACAATCTTATTGATTTTCCACTGATTCGTCATTTTTGTTGAAACATGATTGGAACATCATGGTAAGTGTAGGTGAATTCACTCGCATCTTCTGAACAGTCTAAAAGTTTATGCTCTGTTAGATAATTGGTCGTCACATTAGAAATCTCTTCATTCACACACATAGCAACTATCTATCCTCCAATGCACACCTTATACAGACCGATTCCATCTGGTCCACCCCGTGTTGAATTTTTTTTTTGTTTGAACCACAATGGATTGGCCCTCTAGGACCATGGACTCTATAATTATGTCCAGACCTTCTCTGCTATGTCTTGTGGATTAGCGGGTCGGCCCTTATTTTTAATATTTATATTTTAAATTTAATTGAATATATATATATATATTTAAATTAATGTTAACAAATCTTAAATAGGAAATAATTTAATTTACTATTTTTAAAAAATATTATAATATAATGTATACATTAAAATTAGTTACATTATTACATATTTCACTTTAGTAATTATCTAAAAATATTTATTGTATATAAAATTATTTATTTTTATTAAAAATTAGTAACCCGCCAACCCGTGGACAAAAGCCGCTAAATCCACAATCCACCATGGATTGGTCCACTAGGCCTGCTTCTTAATGGACCTAAAATTTTATTTCCATACATGCCCCATGACGGACTGAGTTGGACGTGACCCACAGGCTTAGGCCCGTTTTGACATCTCTAGCCCACGACAAATACTCTGCATTACTGGTTTAAACGTAGTGGGTGAAATTTGCAAAAGCAAATGGTTGCGATATCAAATGTTATGAAGCGATTTATACAACTCATCTAATAGTTGGAAATTGGTGCATTTACAGAAACTTTTGATTGGTTGACAACGGTAGCGGTCATAGTTTAACTTAAAATCTATAAAAATATATTTACAATATATAGTTTCTATAAAAGTTTCAAAAGTTTTATTCTTATAATAAAATTTTAAATAATTCCTATAATAACTAATTAAAATATTAAAATCAAGAAGTATGGAACATTTTGTATTTACAAAAATTATTTTTATACTTATAAATATATTTTACTTTAGATAATATATATATATTATATCTATAATATACATATAAATATATATATATATATAATATCAAAGAATTTACTATGATAATATTTGATAAGAGAGAGTAAAAAGTGGGAAATTGATTATCAGCTATGCAAACTATAGGTGACGACATAGCCACACATGCAAACTATCTAATGTTTCGATAACTACACAAAGTATTGATTCGTATGGTGACATTCACGAAGTATTGATTTCGCATAGTGACATTCACGAAATAT
This sequence comes from Cardamine chenopodiifolia, assembly GCA_963922655.1. Lineage (NCBI taxonomy): Eukaryota > Viridiplantae > Streptophyta > Magnoliopsida > Brassicales > Brassicaceae > Cardamine > Cardamine chenopodiifolia. The sequence continues at coordinate 5,125,861 of OZ000486.1, read as the reverse complement.
TGATTTCGTTTAGTGCATTCACGAAGTATCATAAGTTATGTGCACAACATCCCAACCATTAAATTTTTATTGTTCTGTTGTAACGGTTGATGGAATGTGATGGCCAACCCAACCATCAATTTGCAATCATAAACCTATTGGCATCCTAAGATTGATGAAACCTGTTTTAATGTCGACGAAACTTTGAAACTTTTTCTCGATATTACTTATGACCAGATCTCCTTTGAAAATTTGAAACCTATTTCAATGTCGACGAACCCAATCTCATGAGACCTGTTTCTTGAACCCTACTTCTCCCAAAGACCTCACAATTTGTGTTCTTATGAAATTTTGTTCTTCTTCCTTTCTCGTAAAAAATCTGATTTTTCAAGATGCTTAGATCGAATAGTTTTGTTTTATTTTTATGCTTGGTTTTGTTGGATCGATTTTGTTTTCAATTGGATCATAAATTGGGCTGGCGGTTTAGTTTTAATTTGGACCAGGTTGATTGTTAAATTGGGTTGGATTTTGAATCCAATTAAATAGTGTAATTAACTTAATCGGGTCAGATTTTTGGATCACCGGAATATCACAGACGTCGTCGCATGCCGTTGGCCGTAACACCAAAATAGTAAAAAAACTTTGATGGTCGGAATGTTGTGTATATGGCTTATGACACTTCGTAAATGTCAATATGCAAAATCAATACTTCATGTAGTTATTGGAACATTAAGTTAGTTTTCATTTGTGGCTATACCTTACCCTAAAGTTCGTGTAGCTATCCATCAATCAATTTTCCATAAAAAATTTGTTTTCATTTTTTGTATTTTCTTTTGTAAAATTTTTATTACTATTATAGTATTAAATAATTACAAGTTTTTTTAAAACTAACTGCAACTATCCGCAACTGCTACCTGGAAATTTTTTTAAAAATCTTGCGATTTCAAACGGTATAAAACAGTGTATAACGCGATTTCCAGCTGTTTAGAACGGTGTATAGCAATTCGTGATTGTGTTATCAAACAATAACAACTACAACCGTTCACAAACTTAACGTTTGTGGGTGGTTGAGGGAAAACCAATCAAGCCTCTCTGACAATCTCTACCTTTGATATATGTTCATTTTACGAATCCTCCTCTTGTTTTCATCTACCATAACATTTGCATAAGCTTCACCTATACATTGGGTTGTAAGTGAGTTTGATGGATTTTTCGTCCCTTCTTTTATGAGTTATATGTACTCTCACTATCACTTACAAAGCATTAGTATGACTAAACACGGTAAAGCAATTAGGCTAAGCCAAATGAATATATTTTAACTCTTTATGAAGTTGGCTCTAGTGTTGGGACTTTGGAACTTGCAACAATAATATGTAAATCCTATTATTTTATTTTATTTTGGTTTTAATGTAAGATTTTATAAACGAACTTTGACGGTTACATAACGAAAACGAAAAGAATTAAAACAGAGTAAAAGTTAGAAGATCTCATAAAGAGAACAATGGAACATTGATGACCATTTGAGCTACACACTCATGGTTGAGATAAACATTCGAAATAGTAGCCACGGAGAGAGATATTGTGATGCGGATGCTTTGGAGGTATCGAGATTAGCCTATTCCAGATAGTTCGATCCAATGACAACCATGGACTATATGATTTACAGTTTCATTTTATGCTACAACACAAACAAGATTAATATAACAAAATGATACCAACAAGGCATTTTTACAGCTGACATTCACAAAGAAAGGCTCTTCTACTTTGTTCTCTTGAGAACAATTCTTGAGAGTTCTTGAGAGATTAACTTCATGTCAGGTCTCTCTGGTGCCGACGAGATACAGCTCAGAGCAACCTGCAAGACATCGGTAAGCATTCCAGAGGCATTCCTTGAACCCTGTGACTCAATAATGGATGGATCAAAACACTCAGCTGCACGGTTTTGTCCCACAAGTAGTAGAACCCATTCAGTGAGTTCAACAACCCCTGGATCACTGCAAACTATATCTCCTGACACCTTTCCTGTTAGAAGCTCCAACAAAATGACCCCAAAGGCATACACATCACTTTTTAAAGAAGGGCACGGTTTACTCGAGCTAGCAAACTCTGGTGGGCAGTAGCCGAGAGCAGCTGCATTCAAAACTTGCTCTGATGTAGCTTCGGGTGTGATTAACCGATGAACACTGTAATCTGTTAGAAGTGCAGTGAGTTCAGGAGGTTTCAGGATAACATTGGTTGATTTCAGATTCCCGTGTGGAATTGCTTCCCCGTTGTGTAGGTAACTTAGACAACTGGCTATGTCCAGAATAATTTTAAGACGGTTTTCAAGCAACAATGGTGGGAGATTTAGCTGTCCAGCCTCTGCAGACAACAGAGAATGAATAAACCATCATTGCTCTGTAGGAGAATTCATGAAACAATCAAATTTTTACTAAAAAGTGATATGCAAGTTTTTACCTTGGAGATAGAAAGCTAAACAGGGAGCGTCAATGTATCTTGATATGATGAGTTTTTCGTGTTCTTTCGGACCCCAATAGTAAGCCTGAAGAGAAACAAGATTTGGGTGATTGATGTTCCCAAGTTTCTTTATCTCCCTTGCAAATTCCTTCTTATCTTTTGCAGTCCCTTCCCTTAACCATTTAACCGCTAATACAGTATCAGAATTGAGCACTGCTCTGTAAAGTGTTCCATGGCAGCTTCTTCCGATAGCTTCAGCTGGAGCACGAGACAGTTCTTCTGCTGTAAGCTTAAGAGAACTGTCGAAAATATACAGGTTCCCATCCAGTTTCACAGAAGTTTGACGAGACCTAGGATTATCTGGTGAATTCTGAATTCTAGACAGCGATGAAGTTGAAGAAGATGCCAGAGAAACTTGGGATGACAAGGTTTCATCTTTTCTTGTTGATTCAAGGTGAAGCTCCTCCATAGGTTCTTTCAGAAATGATGAAGAATTCTCAGAGCCACTATATTGGGAGAGACGTGGGGAGGAAACCGGTAGCTTGACCTTGAGTGTGGAACTAGAAGTAACTGAAGATGAAGGTTCTGTTTCCTGTACACTGTTCTTTGCTGTAATCACATTGGAAGGAGAAGGTTCAGATTTTTGAATAATGCCCTTTTCTCCAGTCACATCTGATTTCTCTTCATCATGTTGCTTTTTCAACATAAAATGAAACATTGCACAAACAAGAGCAAGTAGCGCAGCACCGACGACCAGGCCTATGATTAGGGCTGACTTTATGGAAGATTTCATATGATTCCCATGCTTTCCTAAGGTTATATCTGTTTTATCTTTCGGTGTTTCTGGAGAAATGGGGACAACTAGTAAGGCATTCCCTGGATGAAACGCAGAATCTGGAAACCGTCTAAGATTCTTGGGCACATTTCCAGAGAGATTATTGGCAGAGACAATGAACACCTTTAAGCTGTCAGGGAAGCCATCAGGGATATGCCCTTCAAAGTTGTTATACGAAAGGTCAAGAGAAACCAAATTGCGAAACCGGGTTAGTTCCTCCGAGACAGCTCCACCTAATGAGTTATGTGACAGACCAATATTGGTCAAACTCAGGTTTCCCACAGTACTTGCATCTTGAAGTGGAAGTGAACCAGAGAAGTTATTGTTGGACAGGTTGAGATCTGTTAACTTTGTAGACATGAACAGATTCTTCGGAAGGAAGCCGCTAAGCTGGTTGTGACTGAGATCAATCTCTTTCAGTTCAGGATAAGTTCCTAAAATAAATGGTAGTTCACCCTGCAACGAATTGTTAGCAGCCTCGAGTGAAGTCAGCCTCAAGAATTGAGAAGTTTCGCCAGGTAGTGTTCCAGTGAGTGAGTTTGAACTCAACCGAATAATTTCTACATAATCCCCCCAATTCTGTATCCTTGACAAGTCTCCTGAGATATTATTGTTACTCAGATCAATAACCGCACAATGCCCTACCTTCAAAAGTAAGGACCCCGATAGTCTATTCGAAGACAAATTGAGTTTCTTTAGTGTTGAAGATGTTATACTTCCAACAGGACCTGCCACAAGTATCTCCAGGTTAGTAGTGTACAAAAATTCAAAAAGAAGATTTCCAAAGAAAGACTTGTTGATGAAAACCGAAGTTTTACCTTCAAGTTGATTGAGGCTAAGATCTAACTCAGTTAAGATGGTTGAACTCTCTTGTAAAAGGCCCGGTGGTAAAGAACCCGACAACTGATTGTCTTGTAACCGAAGAATCTTGAGAGAGACAACAAAACTGAAGACAGGAACAGAACCAGACAATTGATTACTGCTAGCATCAAACACCTCTAAGCTATCAAAAAACGGGATGCCATCATGAGCAAATAGCTTCCCCACCAAAGAATTCCCACTAACGTTCAAAAACCGAACCGAGGAAACAAAGCTCGACTTTGCGAGACCCAAATCAAGCGAACCCGAGAAGTTGTTCCTGCTTATGTCAACATACTCCACACTATTTAGCTCATTAAACAAGCTCATCACTTCCCCTGAGAAACTATTGCCTTGCAAATCAAGGAACTTCAACTTCTCAAGACTCCCAAAACAAGAAGGAACCATTCCTCCCAAATAATTATTACCAGAGAGATCCACAAACTCCAAGTTCCTCAAATTTTCAATTCCAGAAGGTAATGAGCCACGAAACATGTTACCAGATACATCCAAATACTTAAGAGACTTGAAAGAACCAATCTTTGAGAGAGTTCCAGCAAACTGATTATTCGAAATCGACAAGTTCTGTAGCATTCGTAAGCCAACAATAACAGGGAAACTGAAATTACCAAACAGACCTAAACCATTCAAGTCAATGGAAGTAACATCTCCACTATTACAAGAAACTCCATACCAGTTTCTTGGACACTTATCAGAAGTTAAAGCCTTAGCATCCCATGAAGTAAGAATTTTACCAGAAGGGTCTCTCTGTATACCTTTCTTAAGCTCCAAAAGAGCTTCAAAGTCAGAAAAACCTGAAACACTTATCACTAGTAACAGTAATATCATCGAACATATTGTATGCATGACTTCAAAAGCTGGAAATACAGCAATTTAAGTAAAAAAAACCCAAATCCAATTCTCTAAAACAAGATTAAAGAGTCAGAGTAACCGACATTCTCAGTTTCTCAACATGGTTTGATGAGAACAGACATAAAGCTTCGAACTTTGAGTAAAAACTAAAAAATAGTGAAATTTGGAAAGAAATGTGAACCCACCATTGGAACTAAAGAGCAAAGTGTAGTTCTCAGTGAAATGGTGGAGGAGAAGAGAAGAGAAAGGAGAGGACGTGCGAGGAAGAAAAAGAGGAATCTAGGCTTTTCTTGTGGGGGGCGCTTCAATCAAGAAGCATAATCAATGGAGGAGATAGAAGAGGACATAAAAGTAGGTATTGCTCATTAATTTTTAGCTTTCATTTATTAGTTGTGATATGTTGATTTTTCTTTTTCTAGGATACCTTTGAGAGTAAGTTTTATTGGAATTACTAATATTGAAGATACTTTCATGGCTGAATCAGTAATTGGAGTTTCGGGTTGAATTAGTAAAAGGAGTAAGAGGTATTGTTACATATGTGAGGTCAGGTGACATTTGGTTTCATCTAACTATTAATTCCCACATTTGGTGATGGTCAAATGTTATAGTCCAGTTTCCTTTGTGAGTCGATCCAATTTGTAACACAACGTGTTTGTTCTGAAGATCTAGTTTTAGGAGTATGCCAATTCTCCTTTTCCAGATTTGCCCCACCATTCCCATGTACTAGTTGATATCAAGAGACGATGACCAGAATGACTCAAAATTATAGCGTAATTGTTAGAATGACTCGCGTATTTTGAGTTAAATGTGCGGTCTAAATCCCAAATGTACTCTTGTTATGCTGTATAAAAAATAAAATAATTACGATAGTGCCATTAATTTTAATTCTAGCGCGGCAAAAAATTACAAAAATGATATTCCGTTAACGTTGTCGCAGACTTATTTCGTCGCAAACTTATTTCACGTTACCGCAAAGTTATTGCGTTATGTTAGTTACCGCAGATTTATTTCAGTTACCGCAGACTTATTTAATTACCGCAGAGTTATTTAGTTACCGTAAACTTATTTTAGTTACCGCATACTTATTGAGTTACAACAGACTTATTGAACATTGTCGCAGACTTATTTAGTTACCGCAGACTTATTATAGTTACCGCAGACTTATTATAGTTACTGCAGACTTATTGTACCGTTGTCTCATATTTATTTAGTTAGCGCTGACTTATTGAGTTACAGCAGACTAATTGTAGTTATCGCAGACTTATTGAGTTACCGTAAACTTATTGAGTTATCGCAGACTTATTGAAACATAGTCGCAGACTTATTTAGTTACCCCAAACTTATTTAGTTACTGCAAACTTATTGAGTTACCGTAGATTTATTGAAACGTTGCCGCAGACTTATTTAGTTACCGTATACTTATTGTAGTTACCGCAGACTTCTTGAAACGATGCCGCAGACTTATTGTTGTTACCGCAGACTTATTTAGTTATCGCAGACTTATTGTAGTTACCGCAGACTTATTGGAATGTTGTCACAGACTTATTGTTGTTACCTCAGACTTATTGTATAGTTACCGCAGACTTATTGTATAGTTACCGCAGACTTATTGTAGTTACCGCAGACTTATTGTGTAGTTGCCGCAGACTTATTGTAGTTATCGCAGACTTATTGTGTTACCGCAGACTTATTGTGTTACCGCAGATTTATTGTGTAGTTGCCGCAGACTTATTGTAGTTAAGACAGACTTATTGAGTTATCGTATTCGGTCAGACAATAAGGACTTCTTCCGCTGATTACGTTTTCAAAAAATTTCATCGGTGTCGACATTTTCTTCATTTCCTCTGCTTCTTCTTCTTCGCTGAAATTATTTTCATCCTAACAGCCAATTGAAGCTATTTTATCTTCATCCTTATTGTCGTCGTGATATTCGTTCTCTGTGTGTCGTAGATATGGAGCAACAGATTATTCTTGTATGTGGAAAATGGAATTTTGATAGAAATAGATAGTTGTTTGTTGTTGATGTTAAGTCAGAATCTCGAATTCTAGCAGTTGAAGGTAGTACCAGTTATTAGAATTTCGTTTGAATGGTGTTCGAGGATTATGGGTTGGATAAGAAAGTTTATGATGTCAAATTGAGCTACATGTTGCCAAAGAAGATTAAGCAATATTTGCCTCAAGATACATCTCTTGTATAAGTTGATAATTGTAGGCAATTCCAAATTTTTTTGGGGCAATCGAAAGCAAATATGTTTCGTATTTGTGTGGAAGTTTAAGATAAAGTTGATACGGAGAAGAAGATGTCAGAAGATATTTTTCCAAAAACTGAAGAGAATACGCATGCCCATGATTTCGATGTTGATGAAGATAATGATGAAGGTAGTGAATCTAGATTCGATTATTGTGACGACTTTGACGGAAAAGATTCTGGGGATGAGAATTTTGCAGCTTATGGATTGATGGGTGAAGTAGAGGAAGAAAAACCAAAATTACCTCTCAAGAAGAGAGGTTTCTCAGTGTATGTAAGTGAAGACAATGGAAATGTTGAATTTTCGAACTTAGAAATGAGTTCTGTGGATTTAGCTATCAGACAATTATATGACACAAAAGAGCATCTAGAGACAAGAGTGAAAATTCGATATGATGTCCAGAAATTTGATTTCTATGTATATAAATCGACACCGGAGCTATTGGTTGTCAAGTGTTGGGTGAAAGGATGTGGTGCTTCACCAATAGGAGATTATCCAAGATTTCATATTTGGAAGTATGTTCTGAAACATACATGTTCAGTTACAGAGTGTTCTGCAAGATGCCGACAAGCAACTCATGAAATACTTGGAGTATTATACAAGGATTTCGTTGGAGGAGTTGGACCAACCGTATTGCCAATACATGTTGTCGATGCTCTCAATAGACGATTTCAAATAAAGGTACATGTTTGCAGATGTATTTGAATTACATCTTTTATGGTCGCATATTTATTAAAAACTTTTTTTGTATAGATTGGTTATTGGAAGGCATATAGAGCATTAAAACATGCTCGGAATTTGGTTAGGGGAAGTGAGGAGAGTGGATACAAATTACTACCTGCTTAATTATACATGATAAATAAAGCAAATCCCGGATCACACACACGACTTGAAGTTGATGGAAAGCAAAGATTCATGTATTTGTTTCTAGCATTTGGTGCAAACATCAATGGACTTCCATACATATGAAAAGTTGTGGTTGTAGATGGTACATATTTGCAAGGTAAATACAAAGAAACATTTCTTACCGCTACAGCTCAAAACGGTAATTTTCAGATATTTCTAATTGCTTTTGCCATAGTTGATACAAAAAATGATGAATCATGGGAATGATTCTTCAAACAACTCAGCGGTGTGATTCCTGATGACGAAGGCCTTGCCATTATTTTTGATAGGCACAAGTCTATTGGGAAAGCTATTACAACGGTATACCCGAAGGCTAGTTGTGGAATATATAGATACCATTTGTACAAGAATATATTGGTCCGTTTTAAAGGTCAGGATGCGTTTCGTTTGGTGAAAAAAGCGGCTAGTGCTTTCACAATTGTTGAATTTGAGACCACCTTTGATCAGATTGAAGCGTTAAATCCTGCACTTTTTAGTTATCTTCAAAGAGCTGATGTATGACTGTGGACTCGTGCTCATTTTCCTAGAGATAGGTAGAATCTTCTTACAAATAACATTGATGAATCAATGAATATAGTTTTATCACGCGCTAGGAATTTGCCTATTTTACAACTACTGGAAGAAGTGAGATCGATGATGACAATATGGTTTTCGGAACGAAGGGCTGTTGCAATTAATTTGAAAACAAAACTAACCCGTGTAGTAGAACGATTGCTAAAGGTAAATAAACTGCTTATATGGTGGCAAACTTATTTTGGTTACAGTTTATATTGTGGCAGACTTATTTTGGTTACAACTTATATTGTGGCAAACTTATTTTGGTTACAGCTTATATTGTGGCAGACTTATTTTGATTACAGCTTATATTGTGGCAGACTTATTTTGGTTACAGCTTATATAGTGGCAGACTTATTTTGGTTACAACTTATTTTGTTTTGTTTTTTGCATAGTCGTGTGGAATATTCTAAGCTTCTAAGTGTTGGAGATATTGATGAAAATCAAGTTCATGTGACAGACGGAGGATTATCTCTACATGTTGTAAATTTGAGAGGAAAAAAATGTACATGTCGTAGGTTTGACTTGGAGAAGTTGCCATGTGCGCACGCAATAGCTGCGTCCGAGAACACGAAGATCTCCCGTATTTTACTTTGTCATCCCTATTATACGAGGTTGTACTTGTACAATTCGTATTCGACTGCTGTCCTGCCGAAGGATTTTGCTTTACCAATACCGGAAAATGTAGCAACATGAACTTGTTTACCACCAGTTGTTCGACAACAACCAGGTCAGCCCAAAATCAAGGATGAAATCATTCCTCGAAACTGCAAAGACGATAAAAAGGCCTAGGAAACAACACACTTGTGGTAATTGTAATCAAGTTGGACATAATCGTGTAACATGAAAATTTACACAAAAGCATTGTAAACTTTACAAAAAGCTTGTAACATGTAAACTCTATTTTACTCTATTTTACATTGTAAACTTTACTCTATTTTAAACTTTACTCTATTTTACAATGTAAACTTTACTTTACTCTATTTTACATTGTAATGTGTAAACTTTATTTTAAATCAAAATAAGTCTGCGGCAAAAATCAAAATAACTCTGCAGTCACTTTAAAATAACTCTGCGGTCACTTCAAAATAACTCTGCGGTCACTTCAAAATAACTCTGCGGTCACTTCAAAATAACTCTGTGGTCACTTCAAAATAACTCTGCGGCAACTACAAAATAACTCTACTGTAACTACAATATAACTCTGCCTCAACTACAAGATAACCCTGCCACAACTTGATGTAACTACGTTAGATTTTATCAAACACCATCTTGTCTAAACATTACATAACAACCAAATATTACAAGAATCAAACAAACAATCATCATGTGAGTTTAACAAATCCAACCATGATCATACATCCAATGATTACAAGAATCATCATTTTCTTCATATTCGCTTTGGCTTCGATCAACACATCTTCTACCCTCTCGAATATCTCTTTCTCAACCTTCATTAGCACCTTATCAAACACCATCTCCTCATGCTCCACACCATCTCTTGTAATCTCTTTTGCCATAAGCTCAAGTCTCTCAACTTTCGAAGTCAATGTCTTTACCTTATTCAACAATGTTTCATCAACCCATTTGAAAATGTGATTGTCATCCATAAGCTACGAAATAATATGATCTGTTAGGATTAACAACAATGAGAATCAAAATGAACATTGAGTTACCTTATATGATGCAGCAAACCCACAACGAAAGTATCGATGGTCAGGATTACATTCTGATTTTGAAATCTTTTCCAAGATTTAAGCCCCACACCAACACACCGTAGGGACACCCACAAATCTACCTTGAACTGCGCTTGAAGACCCGTTAGAAGTTATAGATATATTGCTCATCCTCAATCTCGAAGTTCGACCTTCAAAATTACCCAGAAATCAAATTGTCTATGAAACTGAGTATCGACGGTAAGGATTAACAAGAAGAGAGACTTACAGTCGATTTTGAAATTTGGGATTTGGGGATTTTGGATTCTTCAATCTGGAGATTAAGGGTTCGAGTCGGGGTTGGAGTAGGGTTTAAGAATAAGTCGAGTATTTGGAGAAACCCGGTTATAGGGTTACTTGTGTTAGAGTTATGGTAAAGCATTGTAAAAACTTTGCGACAACTACAAAATAGCTCTACGGTAACTATAAAATAACTTTATTGCAACTAATAAATAAGTCTGCAATAACTACAAAATAAGTCTGCGGAAACTAAAAAATAACTCTATTGCAACTACTAAATAAGTCTGCAATAATTACATACAAAATAACTCTGCGGCAACTACAAAATAACTCTGCGGCAACTACAAAATAACTCTGAGGCAACTACAAAATAACTCTTCGATAACTACAAAATAACTCTATTGCAACTACTAAATAAGTCTGCAATAACTACAAAATAACTCTGCATCAACTACTAAATAATTCTGCGGCAACTACAAAATAATTCTGCTGCAACTACAATATAAGTCTACCGCAATTACTAACTTAAGTAACACTTGTGGCAATTGAAATCAAGTTGGAAACTCTACATTGTAAACTCATTAACATGTAAATCAACATATTACACATGAATATCTACAGTCAACCATTGTAAACTTTATATTGTAAACTTTATATTGTAAACTCTACACTACACTATTGTTAACTCATACTGAGTTATCATTAAGTTGAGGAATTTTCATATCTTCACCACGAGGCAATGGGTTAGTCATTGCTGGGCCTGAATACCCTGGAAGTTCATCAAATAACTCAGCCGCTAATCTCACCCGCATGTCCTGAATGGTCCTATCATTAAGCCCTTCGAATGTCAATCCTAAAGCAAGACATTCGATGTATTTTAAGGAATAGAAACCGCTATCCCCTGGATTCTCATTGATCGGAATGCTTGCTGTGACTCTATGCATGTCAAACATGGCATAGCTAGGCTTGCGGTCTTTCTCCAAAACAATAATGCTTAGAATTGCTAGGATCATTTTTCGGAGAAAGTGACACTCTTCAAGGATCTCCTTGTTGGTGGTATGATTCGAGATAGAGTCGTAGCCGTATATCTTCATCTTCGGGAAGTCAATGTCGAAAGCAACCCAATGATTGTTTTTCACATTGAGCACACCGTACAAGTTATCACAAGTTATCAATATCAAGGAACCATCTTTTGTTTGACGGCTTTGAAGGAATTAAACCGTAGAAATGGTCAAGAAACGTTTTGTCAAGCAAGAATTTCCTGGTATTTGGCGGGACACGTTTGAAATCATTTGCCATGATACATGTGAAATATGGGTCAAGGAATCCTATTCTTTCCTGGTAAGGTGAAGAAGCACGAGCAGACCTATCGCGGAACATTGTCAATGCGTACGTGCTGTAAAAAAATGAATACAAGTAAGGAAAAAGCAAAAAAGTCTGCGATAACTAAAAATAATTCTGTCGCAACTACTAAATTAGTATACGGTAAATACTAAATAAGTCTGCGTAACTACTAAATAAGTCTGCTGTAACTAATAAATAAGTCTGCGACAATAGGGTAAAGGTTATAGGTAATTACTGTATCTTCCAACCATCCATAATATGGATCTGGCCACTCCTTCCTTAGAATAATAAGCTTTTTGAAATGTTGCACATCTAGATTACTGCTTCCAAGTGGTTGGTCCCTTAAAGAAAAAAATAATAATTTCATGTTCAAATTTCTAGATAATGATGATGATGGTTATGACGATAAAGGTATTATATACTTAGTCATCAGTGTTTATGAAATCCATTAGCTTACACAATTTGGATTCATCGACAGCTTCCATAGGATCATAGTCATATTCAGAAGTTATAATCTATGGAAGTCTGCGTTTGACACTTGGAATGATGCGTTTCATAGTAGAGTTACCAACATATGGTAATATTTGAGAACGCGCCAAATGTGGAACTCATTTTGGCATTTCTGTTTTTTCATCCAAAACCTTTAGCTTTTCCGATATATTAGCAATGACCTCTAGTGGATATGACCATTCCTCTGAAGTTGATGCCATTTCCAAGTGTGTGGCTTGAGTTTTAAATTGTTAAGTTATGTCTACGACATCATCGAAGCCTCACTCTTATCAACATTTATCAACATTATGTCTATGAGCAATCTTTTGCTGTTTTTTTCATCGGAGCCTCACTCTTATCAACATTTATCCCACTCTTAATAGCTTTTTTAAGTGGAAGCTTATCTGACGGTTTCTTCATGTCCATTACCGATCATGACTGCATATAAGTGTTAAACCAACCCATTAAACATGTAAAAAAAAAAATAACTCTGCAGAAATTATAAAATAACTTTGCGGAAACTACAAAATAACTCTGCGGAAACTACAAAATAACTCTGCAGTAACTACTAAATAACTCTGCGGTAACTACTAAATAACTCTACGGTAACTACTAAATAACCCTGCGGTAACTACTAAGCGGAAACTACTAAATAACTCTCCGACAACTACAAAACAACTTTGCGGCAACTACAAAACAAGTCTGCGGTAATAGATATTACTAACCGGTGTTTTAATACTGGATTCATGATCGGGTTGCTCATATTCGGGTTGCTCAGGTTCTTTGTAAGAGGTAAAACCAACGTTTTTTGATTTGACCATAGCTCCTTACTTTTGAAAATCAAAATTAGTCTGCGGCAAAACAATAATTAATCTATAGCAATAGGTAAGTAAATCTGCAGCTAAATAAAAAATTTTACTTGAACTAACCGGTGTTGTACTACTCCCTTCATCATCTTCTTTCTCTAATTCTTTGGGTGAATTAGACTTCCCCTTCCCTCTTCGCTCTCGCAGATCATTGATATATGCTTTAAGGGTGGTTAGCCTTGAATCAATAGTTGTTTCAAAACCTCCCAATCTTGTGCCCAAGTCGTCAACGGTGCGAACTAATGTTTCTATGACCTTACATTCCAACTAAGGTCTTTTTTTCTTCAGCATCCTACACATTAAAAACAATAGTTAATAACAAGAGTAATCACATACAAAATTTTTTTGTTAAAATAAGCAATAACAGTCCTAACATTTGAATGTTTGTTTTCTTTGATCATCAACATTTTCTTAGAACTTCCACCTCAAACCGACTTAGCACTCTTTCGTTCCTTTAGATGCCAACAATTTGGATCCAAACGATCCCCAATGATGTCCTAAATCAGGTTGTCAAGTTGGAGATCCTTGTTTTCTTCATTGTCACTCCAATAAGGATACATATCTTCTACAGAAATCGGAAGCATATGCCTAACATGAACCTACATCGCAAACAAGTATCATATGAATATCATCATTATAACAAATAAGTATCTCTCATCATAAACAACTGTGGCATAATCAATTCATACATTTCCGTGTTGAGTTTTGTCCTCTCTTATTAAATCTTCAAATCTAAATCGCTTTCGACTTCCTCCCCAGTTAAGTAGTTATTCTTGTTGGATAATACTGATCAATTCTCAATAAGTGAAATCATCATAAGGGTTATTTGTGTCATGTGGAATCTCTAATTTTATTTCTAACCTTTTCTTCTACAAGGATTGGAAGTCCTACTAGGAATTTTTGTTTCCAAAATGGTTGGTTTTCAATCTTGACGGAGTAAAACCTTAGTGAAATTTTTTTTTTTTGTACCATTGGAAATCACTTAATTTTTTGCATTTAAGGTTTGAAAGAAATTTGGTGTTTTTATCTCTTACGACTGAAGGGTCTCTTATAAAATGTAAAGTTATTGCTATGACTAAGGTTGCTACTACATTTTGTTGAGGATTTCTGAAATCATATAGTATTGGCACGTTAACTTCATCTGTTTTAATAGTACTAAGGATTTTAGTATGTTGTTGACTGTTTAGATAGTTATCCCACCATCCTTTAAGTTGTCCTGAAAAACCAGCTGTAAGGAGTTTAACAACATTTTTATCCTTATTTCCTATTTGGATTCTATAGGCGTTTGTAGCCATTGTCATTTTTTGGAGGAAGTTTAAGCTATTGTACTCAGAAATGCCGTCAATATTTCAGTCATATACCAAGGAGGAATTGAACGTAGATTGTTCTATTGGTTGGATTTTTCCTAGATCATGGAATGAGATTATTTGGCGGTCTTGGTTGTTATTCCAATCATTACGGTTTATTTTAGGGGTTGGATCATGTAAATGATCTGAGATTTCACTATTATATGAATCCTGTGCTAGAGTATTTATCTGGATTTTAGAACTTGGAGTGTCAGGAATATCATAAGCTTGAGGCATACTACTATCCTCTATTTTGATCCTACTTAATTGGCTTTGGAGGACACAAATGAATTCTATATTTGTATCTTGATAAGTTTTTACACTATAATTCAAAATTTGGAAGGGTTTGATCATTGGGATTTTGATATTTGTTTTGAGAAGAATGCTCTATTGGAGGAACATATTGCTTTTGAATTGATTATTCAATTCTATCAAGATGTTTACTTATTGTACTAAGATTGTGTTTGAAAAATTGTTTTGCACAATGATGTTCTTAATATTTTCTTTTTCATCATCATTTGGACGTTTAAAATGAATTGCTTCAATTGGTGTATCCAATAGTTCAAGTTTTATTTCTTGATGAGGGGGATGGTTTGAACGGATTATCTTACCATTGACAAGTGTTTCCTATTGATGAGTTTTATTATGATTTGTTATAGGATTAACAGTTTTAGAAAAAGGGAGGTTGATATTGTTTTTGGATGCATAGTCCTCAAACCAATTGAAAAATAAGACTTGTATTTTATGCTTTTGGAGGTAGTCGTAAAACTCATCTTCTATAAGATTTCTATTTTGTGAAAAGATTTTGAAAAACCAAATTCTCTTATGAGTGTCATTTTTAGAATAGAAATCTTCTTGTATAATTTTTTTGTTTATTTGAAAATCCTTTTCTAAAACTTTTAACTCGTTCAAAATATTATCCGTAATAGCTGAAAAAGTTGGACTAGTTGGCTCAAATTTTGAATAATCATTGTTTCCCATTGTGTAAACCGGTTTTAGTATTTGAGATTGAAAATCCACATTTCTCATGATGGAGTTTGGAATTTTGGAAGTTGAAAAATGTGGTTGATATTTTGGAGATTTTTCTATGTTAGAAAATTCTCGTGCTATTCGAGAGACTTTTCCTAAATCAATGGTTTCTTGGTTATATGGAGATCCACATGAAAAATTATGCATATAATCACCTTGGTTATTTCTAGGGAAGGAAAGTTTGACCTTTCCGTCTTGGAATTATTCAATGTGTTTTAAACGTGTGTTTGGCTATATAAGTTCTAGAGGTTTTAAAGGATTTGGTTGAACAGCTCCTTCGAGAATGCATTCATCCGTAAGATTAATATCTTTCCATTGAATGGACCTTGGAATGACAAAGTTGGATCTAGATAGATTAGTTTAAAGTAATAAGGTTTCTCCCTTTTTTACTTGAAAGTTTTAAATTTTGAAGAGAAAGTAGTTGTCATTGCTTTATAGTGAATTCTGATTGGAATTGATCATTCGATCATTTCATAATTGTGAGTTTTACTGGTGAAACTAGAGATTTTAAAATATTTTTTTCATTTAAAGAGACTAAAAAATTTGGGCAGCAATCAAAAGAGATTGGTCTAATGAATAGACAATTCAGTAGAACTTAACAAAGAATTTTCAAAAATTTTAAACCGTGTATCTCTTAAGAAAGGTAGGATTGAAGTATTTAGACCTTCTTTTGAAAATGGTTTAATACCAACCTAGATTAAACCAATATGTATATCTAAAACTAGGTTCAAATTCTGGATGCTCCAACAAGCCAAGAAGAAGAAAATGTCTTTGATGAGAAACTAAACATAGATAAGATTAAAAAAAAAGAAGATGGAATAGACTTTCCTCAGTTTGAAGATGGAGTTGGATATAACGCTAAAAAAAACGTACTATGTGATAGAACACATATCTTCATTTTTCAGAACACATATTTTCGTTTCTTAGAACACATATCTTTCCTTTCCCTAAACACATCACTACATTTTAATTTTAATTAGTTGTTAGACAATTACTAAATTATATTTAGTGACATTTTATTAAATCAATAAGGTCTAATACCTATTACTCGTGTTCTTTATCCTCCAAAACGGTTATAATCTCTCGATTCAAAATGGTTAAAAACAAACAACTGCAAAAATTTATTCACATTTTCAAATCAATATATAATATTCTATTTTGCCCACAAAAATATAATATTCTATTTTACAAAATAAATAATATAAATGTATGTACAAATTTATTAATTTGAGATTTAGTAGTCTTCTACAAAAATAGAAACTTCAACTCAATTGCAAATCTAAATCTTAAAATATACATTATTATTGAAATAAACTTGATGTTAGAATTTTTTTTTGGATCCTCTCTATACTAAAACCGAATTTGATATCACACTTTTCAAACAAAGAAACATGTCAGAGATAAGTTGTCACCAAACAAATTATTGATTCGAAGACTGAAATTGGTAATTTTTATTTAAACCAATCATATTTCCTTGGTTAAAAATTATAATTATAATAAAATCCATAAATAAATATATATATATATATATATATATATAACAAATCCAAAAAAACATTCACGTACGACCTTCTATCTTACAAAAATAAATATAAACATATGAATACTATAATTATATTTTAATTCATCAAAATAGTCAATAATAAGAAATCAAAAATTAACCTTCCAATTTCTTTTTAGGAATGTACAAACTTCTCTTTTACTTACAAAAATAAACGGAAGATTTTCTAACTTACTTACAATAATAACTTCTCTAAATATAATTTTTAACAAATTCAATTTATTCGAAAATGACCGTCAATATTGCACAAAATAATATTACCAATAATTTGAAGAAAACTGGCCCAAAAGTATCACTAACATTATTGCTAAAACTCGCAATCAGAGATTTAATATTGTTTGGAAAGATTGAAGGGTTAAACTCTCGTATAAAGTTAAAAAGTTTTAATAGTTGAACGTATCAAAATAGATTTTATTTATTAAATCGGATTTACAGAGAAGTATTAAAGAATGAAGTACAAATGAAAAACTCTCGACAGAAATACATCGTTTGGGTTCTAGGGTAAAATCATCATGTCCGCCTCCTTTCTTCAACTCGTTTTAAATAAACTTTTTCTTTGACCTCTTCTATGTATCTCGCTGCCGCAGTTCAGTGCAACCAACCCAAGATTTTCTCTGATCTTCTCTATCCAGCTTTGACTCAACATCCTGTTGTGTTTAGGTTGACCTGCCGCTATGGGCTTGTGCGAGGATGCTGTCGTAGTTGGGCCAAATCATTTCGCCTATGACCTAATAACAAATTGCCGTTAAATAGAATTGGACAATCCCACTAGCAAGATCAGATAGACACATACTTATCCAGCCTCACTTATCAACTCTAAAACTATCAGGAAATGAAGACTACTACGAATGGATCCCGAAAGACAAACCTATGAAAAAGTATTTTATTGGATTGGTCTACAACCTCATAAAAACTCACAATGATAATGTACTTTGGCACCATGTAGTTTGGAATTCAAGGGGCATACCTAACCATAATTTATTGGCATGGTTGTTTGCATTGAATTGGTGTCCCTCAAAGGATATGATCATCAGCTGGGGTTAAATAAAGATTCGGTACGTGTGTTTTGCAACAATGGACTTAAGAATAGAGAACTAAAGTAGAGACCACATCTTCTTCTAATATTGATTCAGTTGGAGCATCTGGAAGAGAATTGGATCCCAGACACTAAATCAATTACTCTAGGTGGTGGGGATACAATAGGCTAGACCCTAATATAATTGCCTGATTGGGCTATGGTTTTTCTTTTAATCTTTATAGTCAGTGTTTAATCTTCTAATTAATGTTTATAGTCAGTGTTTGTGTTCAACTGAAATGATATAGACACGAAATTATAAGTGACAGTTACTTGGCATATTTATATTCGAATCGGGTTCAGTTTTCTGCTTTTTGTACGTTGTTTGATTTAATATGTCAATTTCGTTACATTTATGCTGAATCTGGTACCATATTTGAGCTCCTAGAAAGAGAAAACCATCTACTTTGATATTGATCCAGACTCTTAAAGAGTTTTGTATCTTCCTTATAGCTAATTATTTAGTCCAATTATATAGTTTAATCTTATTAATATTGTCGGTTTTGGTATAATGTATGTTTTAGTTGGAAATGTCTACTAGTAATGATGATTTTTTAGTCTATTGGCTAAACCTTTTTGAATCTGAAATGGAACCTGCACTCATATATCAACTATTACTCTAGTTTCAGTCTATTTGATGAGCAATGGGATATTACTTTTGGTTTTCTGCTCAGCCACAGTGGAGACTCGAGATCACCTTTTATTCTCATGTCATTCACTTCTCGAGTTTGGCATAAAGTGATTTTTGGTTTGTTCTATCAAAGGTAGACAACTTGGTTCCATGATATTATCTCTTCTATTTTGACCCTAGGACGTTGTGCTACTCATGCTTTTATTGTCAAGTATGTTTTCCAAGTTACTCTCTATATATTATGGCGGAAGCGCAACCGGAGAATACATGGAGAAATCCCAACTATCATTGACATTTTTGTTTGAGATATGGGAAGAGCAATACATAATCGCCTATCAACTTTGCAGAGGATGGGGCTAATGATGGATGACAAGTTTGGTTCTCATTTAGAGTCTAACATATTCGATATATTTATTTTTTTCCAGCCTCAGGTTTTCTATTTTTTTGTCTATCGAAAGTGGTATGTACTCTTTTTCCCATCTCTAATTTTGTTCCAATTAGGTTTTTTAAATTTGGGTTTTAGTGAGACATGCCACAATCGATATTCTGTTTTATAACTCTATTTTAAGTTTAAACCTTAAAAATGGTTACATTGGTTGTACAAAATCCTTTGAATATAATTTTACATAATATTAAAAAAATGGAATAAGCATTTTAATGATGAGTTGATTACATGAAGGCATCTCCGTTTGGCCCTATTTATCGGTTAGCAAAGGACAATAAATTCGTTTGGTCAGATACCCTTGTTCATTTCCTTCTTGCAAACCAGCTAGTAGCGAACACAAAATATGAGTTGTGATCTCTTTTTGGTAGGCAACCAATACGATTTCGCTAAAGCAGTTTTGATTTATAACTGTGCTTTCATGTGACATTCATCCCATTGATCATGTGGAAGATAATGATGAAATTAGGAGCTGGTGTACTGGGATGTTGAATTCCAAATATTATCCATCGTTACAAGATTTACAAGACATGACTTTGGAATGCAATGAATGGAGTAGTGAAGATCGGAAAAGCTAGCATTTTTAATGATATTGGCTGGAATTGTGATGGGTTGTAATAAATGAACTCCTTTACGTAGGAAAGCCATAGAATTGATTAGAAATATTCAGAAATTTGAGAAGTATTCATGGCATAGGACTGCTTTTAAGACTTGTTGATTCAATTCATGAGGTAAGAGATTATATGTGCCATCCATTTTATGTCATGGTTGGTTTTTGTTAGAATATTCGGAACAACGAGATAATAAAAGAGAATAAAGTGTAGAATAAAAAAATCATCATTACTAGTAGACATTTCCAACTAAAACATACATTATACCAAAACCGACAATATTAATAAGATTAAACTATAAACTTAGGAAGGGCATTAGGTCTCCACAAAAGAAGAGCGATTTTTTCAGAGCAAACTTTGAGAGCGATCGTGAGGAGCTTCTAGGGTTTGGTCGCCATGGCTGCGCCGCCAGGCACGGTGGCTCCACTGCCGTGCGCTCAGGAGGTTCAGTCGGATCGTCAGGAGGAGGATGTGATCGGAACTGCAGCAGGAGAACAGAGTCTGAGTGTCGTTGACAAAGCAGAGTCGCGGAGGGGAGTTGCAGTTGGTGATCAGGGGGATGTCGTCAGAGATTTTGTCAGGTTTGGGGATCAAGTGGGAGAGCAGCACAAAAATGTTGTGGTCAAAGCAGAGTCGCTGAGTAGAGTTGCAGAAGGTGTTCAGAGTGTTGCCGTCGGGGTAGGTGATCAACTGGGGAGGATGATTACTCAGGAGGAGACTGCCAAGTCCCAGGAATCATTGAAAGGAGCAGAGGTTGGGAGCTCTTCACTAGATAAGAAAGGTTCAGAGCAGACAGGTTCAGAGCGAGAGCTGATGGCTGTTGAGGAGTCGGAGGCTGGACTAGCAGAGATAAATGATGTTCGGAAAGCGGGGGTTCCTTCAGGAAATGCAGTCAGAGAAAACCAGAATCGAGGAACACCGTCAAAGAAATCTTGCGCAAATATTGTACGTTGACCATCACTCTCACATTTTGATTATGTGGTTTCGGAGAAGGAAGGTAAAAGGGTAGTAAACATGCCAGATGAAGTGTTTGAAGACGCACCACCTCTTTGGGAAGAGTTCATGATTGGAAATTTCGCTACAACAGCTCCGCATGTGGCCAAGGTTCACGTGATTGTCAACAAAATATGGAATTTGGGAGACAGAAACATCAAAATTGACGCATTTGTGGTGAATGAAACCTCCATCAAGTTTAGAATTCGAAATCCCAGTGCTCGAGATCGTGTATTACGCAGGGGCATGTGGAATATTTGTGAAAATCCCATGATAGTCTCCAAATGGTCACCAATAAAGGAGAAGGCACAACCCGCGCTAACATCGATGCCGATGTGGGTAACTTTGAAAAATGTGCCACCAGCTCTATGCACTTGGAAGGTTCTGAGTTTTGCAGCAAGTCCGGTGGGTGTTCCGCTAAGAATTCATCAAGAAACAGAGTTGGTCACAACCTTTGATGAAGCAAGGATCTTCATTGACGTGAATCTCAAAACAGACATACCGAAAAGCTATTGTTTCAATGTGAATGGAGAAGAGTTCGAGGTGAAGTATGATTATCCTTGGCTTCCCATGAGGTGTGATTGTTGTAGGAAATGGGGCCACCTTGAATTAGGATGTTTGGAAAAATTTCGGACTCAAGAAACAAAGGAGAGTGAATCTGGAAAAGATGGTGGGGTACAGGAGGCATCTGAACAGGGAAGTAAATCAGTCCTGGAGATTACGAGCACTGCAGCGAATCCAGAGAGGGAAAACAGAGCTACACTAACTGGGAAAAGCTCCGAGAAGGAATGGCAAACGGTGACGCAATCTCAGAAAAAGGGGTCAGGGAAGAGAAGTCTGGTATATGGAGAGGTTAGGATAACCACTCAGTCGAGTTTTGAGGTCCTCGAGTCACTGGAATCAGATGAGGACAAAGCTGAAGGTTTGGAGAGGGGACTGCAGACTCGAAAGGAAAGCCTGGGTTTGGAACTATCGGAGGGGAAAATCAGGATAACAGGAAGCCTACTGAATTGGTAGTTACGGGAAAACAGAACGTTGCCAGCTCGGGTTTAGTTGCAGGGAAAAGACTGAAGAAGCTGCAGGCTTCATCGTCATCTGTTTTGAATTGTTCAGTCGAAACTGCTGATGAGGTTACAGGTGTAGTTGCAGGGGAAAGGAATAACGTTGTAATAGCTGGCTCTGGAAAACAGAGCCATGAAGCAGAAAATGAAGAAGGAAGCGCTGTGGAAAAGTTGCATAGCCGAGGAAGTGAGTCACCAGTTCTCGCGAAACCCCTTGGCTCATCGACTTCTGATTTCAGCTCGAGTTTAGAGTCTATGCCACCAAATTTTGAGAAAGCTTTAGAACCCTTGGCTGTAAACACGGGACCTTCTATACCTGTTCAGAAACAGACCCAAGAACAGAGTACTCTAACTTATCAACAAAAACCAGAGACAACGATTACCTAGGGGATATTAAAAGTGAATGACAAACCTGGGGAAGTGAAGTTGCAGGAAACTCCAGAAACCATGACGCATATGAGAATCCCCCTTCTTAGATCGGTAAAGATGCAGAAATAGTCCCTAAACTCAACTCAAGCGGGAGACAAAGCTCTGAGTAATTTCGGAAAAAGGAACCAAAGGAAGAAGAATTAATGTTTTGTTTTTTTTTGGAATATCCGCGGATTCAACAAACCAAGGAAACATTCAGTCATCAAAGATTTGATAAATAAGAACCCATTGGGTTTTGGAGCCCTTTTGGAAACAAGAGTTGTAAAGGATAAGGCAGATATGATTGTAAAATCCACATTCAAGGACTGGTCAATGGAAGCAAACTACGATTTCAACTCGCTGGGACGAATCTGGGTTTTGTGGAACAAGTCAGTCTCTCTAATAGTGGTCCGTAAGTCAAAACAGTTGATATCTTGCATAGTTAAGACCCAGGGACACCGTGAAGAGATTTTATAGACGTTTTTCTACGCATCGAACTCTCTAGAAGAAAGACGAGAGCTCTGGGCTGATTTGAAGTCTCCGTCAGACGCCTATCAGCATAGAGACTTACCGTGGTTATGCGCAGGAGATTTTAATGAAATTCTCGACATCTCAGAGCATTCAGCGGCAAACAACACGCAGATCAACTGTCCCAGCATGTTGGACTTTCGTGACACGGTAAGACATTGCGATCTAATGGATATGACTTTTCACGGACCAGTTTACACTTGGTGTAACAAACGAGAAGAGGGGCTAATATGCAAAAAACTGGATCGAGTCCTAGTGAATAAAAATTGGCTATAGAGATCTTTGAGCTCTTACTGTAGATTTGAGGGCAAAGGATGTTCAGATCATGTTTGTGGCTTTATTTCGCTATACGGAGCATTGCACAGACCGAAAGTTCCCTTTAAGATACTAAATGTGGTACTTGATATGGTGGGTTTCAAGGATCTCGTGGCACATTACTGGTCCAACACAGGTGCACTATACCTGTCTACCTCTGCGACTTTCCGCTTCTCGAAGAAGTTAAAGCTCTAAAGCCAATTATCAGGGGTTACAGTAGAGAAAAAACTCACCAATTGGCAAGGAGAAAATAGGAGGCGTATAAGTTGCTATCCGAAAAGCAGACTGACAATCTTAGCGACCCAAACGAGCAAAGTATATTGGCTGAAGCTCAGGCTTTTGATGCTTGGGAAAGAGTAGCAACTGTGGAAGAGAGTTTCCTAAGGCAGAAGGCAAAGCTCCATTGGCTTAAGGTTGGAGATCAAAATAACCGATATTTTTACAATGCGATCAAGGAGCATGAAGCGAGGAACTCGATCTTTGAGGTAAGGTCTCCGGAAAATGAAACCTTTTCACCACGGGAGGACATTAAGGCTGAAGCGGTCAGGTATTTCTCAGAATTTTTCAAAGACCCGCACTCAAATGATGATACGATGCGGGAGACGGAGCTGCCACAGATCTTAAGTTTTCAATGTTATGCGGAAATGAGGAGTGAGCTGGTCTCGGAAGTTTCAGACCTGGAAATAAAGCAAGTCCTTTTCTCAATGCCAAAGAAAAATCTTCAGGGCCAGATAGTTATACGGTGGAATTCTATAAAGAGATGTGGCCAGTCATTGGGAATGATTTCACGGTGGCGATGAAATCCTTCTTCATTTTTGGTTTCTTGCCTAGAGGCCTAAACTCCACGATCCTTGGTCTAATCCCGAAAAAGACAGGGACCTTAGGGATGAGAGACTTTAGACCAATCTCATGTTTCAACGTGATGTATAAGGTGATCTAAAAAATCATAGCAAACCGTCTTCAATGTGTCCTCCCAAACTTCATATCGCATAACCAGACATCCTTCATTAAGGACAGATACCTAATAGAAAATATGTTGCTTGCGTCTGAACTTGTTAAAGGCTACCATAAACCGGACATCTCATCTAGATGTGCTATGAAGATAGATATTAAAAAGTCTTTTGACTCGGTACATTGGGGTTTCCTCATCAAACTGCTACGAGAAATACAGTTACCGGAAGTTTTTGTAAGATGGATAAAGTTGTGCGTTACTACGCCTTTATTTTCGGTTTAGATAAATGGGGAGTTGGCTGGGTTTTTCAGAAGCGAAAGAGAACTACGTCAAGGATGTTCTCTCTCCCCTTATCTCTTTGTGATTTGCATGAATTTTCTATCTCTAATGCTGGATAAGACCGCTAGAAATGGGGAGTTTGGATACCATCCTAGTTGCCGAAGTTTGAATATAATGCATCTTTGTTTTGTAGACGACATCATGGTTTTTACAGATGAGAAGGTTCGATCAATCAAGGGTACTCTGGAGGTCTTCAAGATTTTTGTTCGGATATCAGGGCTGGATATAAGTCTGGAGAAAACAATGTTGTTTATCACTGGCATCACATCGGGAATTCAGGAATCTTTGAATGAATTTCCCTTTGAAATTGGGACACTACCTGTGAGATACTTAGGACTCCCTGTACTAACCAAGCGGATGTCGGCAACCGATTACCAGCCCCTCATAGAGAGAATTCGATCCCGCATTAGCTCCTGAAAAAACTGTTTTCTCTCTTTTGCAAGAAGGCTACAACTCCTCTCCTTGGTAATAACAAGTTTAACGAACTTTTGGATCGCAGCTTTTAGACTCCCAAAAGCTTGCATAAGAGAGATAGAAAGGATAGCATCGGCATTCCTATGGTCTGGTCCGGCTCTAAACTCAAAGAAGGCTAAGGTGGCTTGGGAGGATGTGTGTAGACCTAAGCCAGAGGGAGGTCTCAGACTCAAATCTTTGGCTGAAGCTAACAAAGTGAGCTGTTACAAGATAATTTGGCGGCTAGTCTCATCGAAAAACTCCTTATGGGTGAATTGGATAAAGAAGAATCTGGTTAAAAAGACTTCATTCTTGTCCGATAAAGCGACGAGGGCCGGGGGGTCATGGATGTGGAGAAAACTGCTTAAATACCGTAACTCGGCGAAAGCTTTTCACAAGGTTAAGGTACATAATGGATCTTGAACTTCCTTTTGGCATGATGACTGGTGCTCTCTTGGTAGATTGATTGATGTGCTAAGAGAAAGGGGATTCATTGAGATGAGAATTAAGGAAGGTGATATACTATCGGAGATGCTAGAACGTCACCGCCTCAGGAGGTAAAGACCGCCAATCTTGGCGCAAATAGAAGCTGAAATTACCAAGGTAAAGGATGGGGGACTTCTAGGGGAAGACATTGACCTCTGGAGACATGGTGAGAACAGATTTAAAATGCAGTTCTCAACCAAAGAAACATGGAACCAAGTTCGTAAGGTGCACACTCGAAACACATGGTACAAGGCGGTGTGGCACTCACACGCTACCTCGAAATACTCATTTATTCCATGGTTAGCTGCTCAAAACCGTCTGGCTACGAGGGATAGAATGCTCATGTGGTCACCAAACATCTCGGCAAAATGCACCTTCTGCTCAGAACCCATAGAGACTCGAGATCATGTATTTTTCCTCTGCCACTTCACTTCACAAATCTGGTACAAGCTAGCCTTTAGACTGCTTCGTCAGGACTTCACCAACCAATTCACAGGGCTAATGACGCTATTTCACGCTAAAAGGAACAAAACAAAAGAAGACTTCCTCGCAAGGTACGCTTTTCATGCACTCACACACACCATATGGAGAGAACGAATCAAAGAAGACATGGGAGTACACCCGTCAACAAAGAAAAGCTAGTCCGAGAAATTGGAGCAAAATTTCGAAACATGATCTCTACCATTCAGACTCAAGGGAAAATGTTAGATGGGATACAAATCTGGTTCGCAACAAGGTTCTAAGGTGTTTCGGAGTTTTTTCAGAATTTTCAGCTCAATCATAAGAGACGGTACTCTTTTTCCCGGGGAATGGTTTTGTCCCATCTGGGTTTTATATTCCTTGGGTTTTAACGAGGCCGTCATTTATTGATTATCTTTAAGAGCTCTTTTCATTTTACGATTTTAAAAAAGGATTGCATATTATGTAAACATAGTTTTTTCTTTTTGAATATAATTTTACATATTATTTAAAAAAAGGAAGTATAGAATAAATAATAGTATGGAGAATAAGAGTATGAAATAAAAGAAATTTTTTTATTCAAATGATTCAAATGTACAACATATTTATATACAAGAATAAGAGAATATTGTACAGAGAATAAAGAATAGTTTGATTTTTGTTGTACATTGTAACAATGTATCTATATATAAGAGTACAATTCAAAATTTATAATAGATGCATGAATAGTCTAGAAACTTGTACATTATTGCATTTACTTACATGAAAGAGAGAGATTACGAGGAGAATTGAATTATGGAAAATTCAAGATATTTATGGATTAATAATTTTGTCCAAGTTCTCCACATATGGGGTTATGTAGATGTTCTGATGACTGCCAAGAAAGTTAACGCTCATGCAGAACGTGAAATAGATAGTTTATCTATATTGTTAAAATGGAAGGGACTTAGAGTAAGGATTGTATTTTGATCTCCGAAAAGGTAAAATTTGTATATTAATATTTACTGTTCTATGATTTTGTAAAATTATTTGAATTTCTTTTTAGTTTGAACATGTATATTACAATTTATTTATCCTGTTAACCTCTAATAAATTTAAATAAATAGAAATTCCTTAAAATATGACATTTCAAATTTTGTTGACAAAAATAGCAAAATTAATTTAATGTTTCAAAAATATCACCAAATTTTTGGTTTCCAAAAATACCATCAACACAAAAAATTGATTTTATAAACTTTATAATTTAAAATTTTGGGTTTGGATGAACTAATTTAGATTTATGGTATAATTTTTAAGTAGTATGGTTTAGGATTTAGGAATCCTCCCTTAAAACATGTGGTTAGCGAATTTGTGTTATATAAAAGAATTGCCTTTTAATAAAATGTTACACATGGCCTAAATGAAAATGTGTGCTAAATGTGGCACAAAATTTTCATTTTATGATATTTAAGAGAATTATCCTAACACAAATGTATTTTTGTTTTTCAGAGTATATTTTTAAGTGTATAAGATTTGATCTATTTTTCTGATTTCAACTTTTTGAGTTTTTCCCATAATTATCCGGAAAAAACGTATTACAGTTAACAAAAATTAATTCCTTTTTTTGGGCAAAACAACTTCCTTTTGTATGTTTCAAAAACAAAACCTTTTAAATCAACATGTATCATGTGAATTTAATCGAATGATAATACAATAACAACACTAACAGAAATTCAGAAGATTTAAAATAACATCTATCTTATTTGCAATATTTATTTACGATGTTTTAAACATAAGAAAATTAATAATAAAACAACAAACAAAATGGGTGGATGAATGTAGTCAGCTTTGGCGATGAAGAGACTATAAAAGTAGTGGGGTTTCACAAGGGACATCACATGGGCTGTCCTGCAAATACATTACTAAAGGAGACAACAACGTTTGTCTTCTCTTCCTCCCAATAACAATCTCACCATTTTGGCATTTTCATCTTATTATATAAAATATCCAATTTGGATTATACAATGTGGATAAAATTTATATTACAATTTACCTGTGGAGAAGAAAATGCCATATTAGCCGACACTGTACAATTGTTGGGAAACTGTTACTCATTATTTAATGGATGTTTGACCAAAACACATTATAAGAGAATGTACTCTTTATGAAAGATTAAGATAACATTGTATTATAAGATTAAATACTTTTGTTACCCTAACAATATGGTGGCTAGGCCATATGTTTAGTTTTTCATAAAAGATTGATTGTTGAATTTAGTTTACTTGATTGAGAACAAGCAACAAAAATGACAGACTTATATGTTCATTTTTGGTTACTCATGCATAAATAATATTTCTTTATTGCAATATATAAGATTTTAAAATTAAAAGTGTTTATATAAAGACAAACAGTTTTTTCAAAACATATCAATTTACATTTAACTAAAAAAGTTCAACCAATCAAAAAAATATGACAGAAAACAAATAATTACACAATATCAAATTTATTTAAATTTGCATAAAACAATTTATTGAACATGAGATGAGTATTTAAAACATCAAATAAAATAAAACAGAGAGAGATATTTAACTAAATTTTCTGTTGGAATTTTAATAAAATAAGCATTTTCCAAGAATCATTCAACTCAAGAAATAATGAGATTATTAAACGTGAGATGAGTTATGACTTTCACACAAAATAAAATATAGATAGCTTTCATCATCATCATCAACAATATAGATGAGTGTTGGTTGCCAATAGAATACAAACCCCAAGTCAAGTAACAGAGTTATTTAGGAAAAGAATGTTACAGAGAATGAGATATAATATTCAGAACCATGTTGATACATCTTGTTGCTTCCCCATTCCTTCTATTGCTCCACCTTGCCAATCATCTCTGTAATCAAATGATGCTAAATCAAATGGCGTCGAATCAAACACCATTTGAAATCGATTGTTAATCCCGCTATTCATCCCTTGTTGCATATACATGTGACTGTTGTTGAAACTCAGCTGCTGATTCTGAACTGCTTTTGCATCAATGGCCATCAATGGAGGAGCTTGGTTGCTTTGGACATTTCGATCGTACATTGCCATAAGCTCGGTGATTGTCTTCTGCCCGCTTTCTGGAACTCCAAAGCCTGTTAGGTCGACTGGTTGTGACTGTGGTACGACTAATGGTTTCATTTCACCCATATGAAACTTCGATGCTCCATACGCTAAGCAGTTGTCTCGGTATGGACAAACCATTTGGTGGTTGTCCCTTGAACTCCTGTCTTGAAATCCCAAATTCATTTTGCTGTGAGGACATTGGCCATTCTCACAAGTGTAACCAGCTGGTCTGTCCATTATCATAACATTCAGATCGTTGTTCGACTTCCTCTTTCTCGTAAACTCCAAGTTTACGGTGGTGGCTACAACTTCCTCCTTTATGGGGAAATGGTGCATTTTACCAATCCCAAAGCTTGTTGGATGATTCATCATCACAATCTCTGGTTTACGCTCTTCCACATCGAATTTCAGCTGTTCTTCCTCAAAACATTCGACATCATACTCACTACAATCATTAATGAGGAGCATCCCGCTTCCTAAAGATGACAAAGATGAAAGAGGAGGACACGACTCGGGATAAAGCTCCCGAGCCACAACCTCTTCTTGATTAATAATAGCAAGCCAAGTAGCACTCTCTTTCGCTGTCATCTTATCCTGCAAACATTTCGATTGCCTCACAAGCTTACGGATTTTTGCAATATCAGGCGACATATGCTTAATAACCGCAGTCAAAACACCGACTTTCCAAGCTTTCTTCAAATCATGAGGCTTCTTATAAGGAGGAGGACCTTGTTCATTCGCCAAACCAAGTTGAGGCCACCAATCTTCTTTCCCATTAGGCCACCAAGGCGGAGAAACACCTTTCTCCAGAGGAAAGCGTCTCTGAGGAGGATCACAATGTTGCATCAAAGCCGATAAAAGCGATCCAAGAGTAGTATCTTGAAGCTCCTGAAGTGTATGAGGTGTTGGACCAACCAAATTATTACAATCGTTACTCCCACCAGAAACATTATTCTCAGCTTGATACTTAGCTATAGCAGCTGGACCATTACGATCAAACCTAACCTTATCTTTCCACCATTCTCTTAAATTATCAGAAGCACCAGTCACAGGCTTACCTTTCTCAGGGATAATACCATAAACAAAGCCTTGAGCTTTACAAACTTCCATCATCTTCAACATATATTTCAAGATCCCATCTTGTGCTCTTGACATTTTCTTCCTTCTTGCTTGTTCTTGTGACTGTCTCTGCTTTGAACCATCAACTCCTTTATTACACTTGCTTTGTTGCTCCTTGAGACGTTTCAAACGTATTTTGTCTCTCCACATCCTTCTTTCAAGCTCATCTACATCGAGTTCATCATCAGTGTAGTCTTCTTCAACCACTGGTTCTTGTTCAGCTTGTGGTAATGGACATACATCAAGAGATGTGATAGTGGAGAAAAAATCCATGTTTCCATACGTACCCATCTCGTTAAACATCATCATCTGAGCAAATTGACTTCTTTAATCTGAAAAAAATGAAAATAAATTATTAAACTTTCATATTCAATCAGATCGTTTAAAGCTTAAAGTTTTGGACTTTATTAGTAAAAAAAAACAGCGAAGCTTTATATAGTTTGCAATATTAGATTCTTCATGATTCATGGATGTGATTAAATTTGAGCAAAACTGATATATAAATATTACACAAATCTTGAAGAGAGTTTGGGATTGAAAAAAAAAAGAAGAAAAGAACTTTGATTTGAAAAGAAGAAAAAAGATCTAAAAACTTTTTATGGAGAACATCAAATTAAACTTAGAGACGAAACAATAATATTGAGGAACAATAAAACCAAACCATCTGGAAAAAGAAAGAAAATAATTGAAGAACAAGAAAATTTAAATTATGAAAGAATCATAAACAAAAAAAATAATAATAATAATAAGAGACCAAAGAGTGTTACCTGAAAAGAGTTGGAAATAAAGAACACCCAAAAGTGGTCTCTCTCTTTTGTTTCCAGAAAGTTAGAAACAAATAAGGAAGAGTCCTAATTTGATCAAACCCTCACGATTTTTCAAAGATGAAGAAGAAGAAAAGTCAATTGAAGATCACATGGAGAGAAAGAGACATTTATTACTGTGTTTGTTTTATGGGTTTTTAGAGTTTGGAGATGAAGGAGAGAGAGAGATGAAGATGCTTGGGTGGGGATTTAAAGATTGATAAAGTTGCACCATTTTTTTTTTTTTGTTTCTCGCTTTTCTCCAACTATATAATTTAATAAAAAATGGACATTATTGACATCAAATTAATATATTTATTAATTTATATAAAAAAGTTTTAACTGTTTATAATTTAAGATTTTATCTTCGAGAGCTGAGACAATACGTTCTAAATAAGATTAGTGTTTTCAATATTATAAATTTTGTAATTTTGAGTTAAATATTTCATATTTAAAAGTAATTATTTAAGCAATAAATAACAAAAAAATATACAAATGAATCTATTTATATAAATGATATATATACATTCAAATTTATGATTAATAATCTTGTCGCATTTTTCTTGTTGAAATGTAACATATATTAATAAATAATAAAAAAATTACAAATAAATGTGATTGGTAATGTTAAATCTAAACCTGATCTAAAGAAATGGTGTTTAGCCATATATCGAGCAAGTCACAGTTGGTATTCAAAAGAGAGTAGGGAAGATAGTATATGCGAGGTTTCGTATCACCTTTTGATGGTGTAGGCATGATGGAGCGGAGTGTTGTGATATTGATGATATATTTTAACTAACTATAAAACAATTAAAATAAGCATTATGTATATTCGAAAATTGAAAACTTACCAAAAATAAATTAGGCTACTTTGATGATGAAGTTATGATTACAACACAATAGTTTGAAAACATAACACAACAATTACACACGGCTGATATAACATATGCTCTTAGATCATCGATCGTATGAGACATCATGTTTTACTCGTAATCCTCTTCAATCACTTTTTCTTCTTAGGATAAAGTTCCTTTTGGGAGTACTTTTACATCAATTAATAGCCGAAAAGTTCTTTGTCATGATGTTTTATGGAGATTTAGACTCGTATGAAATATGAGCATGTATAGATAAAAGTGGATCAGAGCATTTGGGCTCAAAATGTAGATGAAGGATTTAAAGGGTTTTTGGTGATGATGATGATGTTAAATTAGTTTCATAGTCTTTGTTGAATTATGATTTTGATTTTTGTCTGAAAATCCAGTTTAAGTACTCAAAAAGACGGTGAAAAATTACTATCACTCTGTCTAAAATAAGTTACAACAAAGTTATAAAATTCATTATGTAATTCCAAAATGTAAAATTTATAGGTTCTAAAATGATATGTAACAGCGAATTAGCAACAATTTTCAGACACGTTGTCACTAATTCATTATAACATTTTATGAAATGTTCATCTTGTGGTTTAGAGTATCAAACATGATGATGAAGCATTACGACAAATTTATGACGACTCAACAAATCCATAACACCATTTTATGTACTATGACACTTAAGGTATATAGTATTGTTGCAGATCATCATGGGGATTTTGAAGATATTTTGGAAGCTGAGGTTCATGGAATATCTATGGGATACTCTTACCAAGAGGGGTGCCTTGTTGAGACTTTAAAGATACCCAAATACAGATGAACTCATGGACATATCAAGCAAATAGAGGAAATCTTGCATAATTTATAAAATTAATATCACACTGTATAAATTAAGTCAAAATAAAGTTATAAATTCATTATGTAAGCTCAAAATGTGAAATTTATATTGTGCTTGTAATTTACGACTGATTTAGCAATGACTTTATAATGAGGTCACAAATTTGTCGCAATGATTATCGCCATTTTTGATACCTAAACCATAAATATATAGTACATAAAATGATTCAACCAAAATGCATACTTCACTGGGAATTATGTGTTCTTTTGAAACACCAAAAGGAGAAACTTGTGGTCTGGTGAAACCTGGCACTAATGGCTCATATAACTCGATTAGCTACTGATTTTGCTCATTTTATGGATTTTCAGCTACATTGCTATCTACATTGAAAATTTACCCAATTTTTTTCTAGTTCATATTATGTTGTTTCTGAAAAGTCTAAATTAATTATAGGACAGCAATCTCACTCCACCTGCATTATTTCACACCATAAAAGTTTTTGTAAATGAAAAGTGAATTGGAGTTAGTTCACTTCCTCTCACTGAATTAGTTGGGCCTCTTTGTTTGACAGCCGGCTGATGCTTGTGGCCTGCATTTAAACGATGTGGTTCTTGTTCGTTTAACAGCCGCGCGTCTGGTACTGGTACTGTTACTGCGTCTGGTCGCAGTCGTAACAGCAACAGTACCAGACGCATTGCCAAATTTTTTCCGCGGCTGAAAATTTTTGACGCAGCGATCTGCGTCTGATGCAACGTTTGGCCGCATCCTCTTGTGACTAGTAAACAAACTCGTTTGGCATGTGATGCCTAACAAACGAACAAGTCTTGAAATTCTAAAACATAATATGAAAGGGTAGTAAGCAATTTCCTTCACCGCTCAAAATATTTTGATAACTAAATATCCAATTGAAAAGTAATGTTTTATATTTTATGCAGTCTAATCTCGGCCACACTAGCATTGTTGGAGACTACATTCTAAAAGAGGTTCAGATTAACACTGATTATGCTTAAAAAGGTGTACGGTAGATGCACTCGACCTTTGTTTATGGTGGAGAATCAAAGACTGTAAATCAATAAAGAGCTTGTAAGTAATTTAATTCAAATTTTGTATGTGACTTGGTCTCAGAATGTATGTAGTCAGCTTTTCTTTGTCATACTAACCTTTTTTCTCATAATCTAGAAAGACGATGGTTGGCAGACTTTGATTGAAAAGATCTTGTATTAATCGCAGAGGAAGAGGAGACTACTATGATATTGATATCAATCGAGGGTAGTATATATAATGATTAAATATCTTTGTTGTCCAAACCATTGTAGTAAACTAATTACAAATTTATTCCATAAAAATTGACTATGGAAATCATATTACGGTTGGTTAAAAATCAAGTATAAATTAAGCATGATGGTATGGTATTAACTTCAATAGTACAGTTGATTTAGCAACGCGTTAACGAGTCGTCACAAATTTGTCACAATGATTCATTGTCATATTGATATCCTAAACTATAAAGATGAATTAGCAACAATTCGTCGCAAAGTCATAGCTAATTCTTTGTTACATAGCATTTTAGAACCTATAAGTTTTACATTTTGGAGCTACAAAATGAATATATAACTTCAAAATTTTATTGTCAATTATGTTTCAATTTTACACACCACCGATCCTTGTTTGAACAATAAAATTGGCTTAGGATCAATTTCAAGAATTTGCCCTTTATTTTATATACAGTGATACTAATTATGAGTTCTACTAAAAGTGAGTTTTTGTAATTAACATATATAAGTTGTACATAAGTGTAAATATACGTAAGAGTTATTTATTATCCTAAATGTATTTTATATAATAAATATATTATTTTGTAATGTGTCATTAATCTGTCGAAATATTGTTGGAACTTTGCGATGCCTTATTCCCGACAGTAAAATCTGTTGCTAATTATATGTTTTCTAGTAGTACCTTAATAACAATTTAACTTATATTGTTAAGAAGTATAAGTAGAAAACACAAATACAAACACCAGTGTACAAAAGTGTTGATAGCTAATATAAAAGAATTGAAATAGAAGGAAGGCTAACAGAAATTAAGGTAGCCATGAGCAGTCTGGAGATCTCGCACATACTTTCCGCATATGATAGTCTATTCTTTGTGAAGCTGAAGTAGATCAGTGTCAAAATATTTTGGATATTATTGAAAAATATGGGAACACGTAAGGGCAAGAAATTAATTTCGACAAACCATCATTTATGTTTGGTAAGAATATCCCAAACCAAACCAAACATCAATTGAAAAATGTACTGTGAATCTCAAAGGAGTGAGGATTGGGATCTTATTTGGGAAAGACTTTATTTGAGAAAGACTTTTCTAATCGGATAAATGGTTGATCAACCAAATTTCTATCCAAAAGAAGTAAAAAAAGTATGATTAAATCAGTTTCTCTACCCCTTCTGACATATGCTATATCTTTCTTTAAACTTCTTCAAGAGTTAACAACAAAGTTAACTAGCACTGTTTCAAGTTTATGGTGAAGTTCCAATGGAAGTAATTGCGGTCTCTATTGGGTAGCAAGGAAATTTTTTTGTAAATCTAAACAAGAAGGTGAGATGAGTTTCCACTCTTTAGAAAACTTTAATACATTAATGCTGGCAAAACAATATTAGAGATTAATTCAATATCCTAATTCTTTAGCAGCTCGAGTGATAAAAAGAAGATATTTCAGGAATATTCACCTTTTTATGCTGTGAAACCGAACCTACCATAATTTTAGATGGAAAAGTACTTTTTCATCAAAGGAACTGTCGTTAAAAGGAGCACGGTGGGATTTGGGATCAGGATATGAAATTTCAGTTTGGCGGAATCCTTGGATACTAGATATTAATCCACGACCAACTAATGGACAAGGGAAAATAATACATCCAAATCTAAAGGTGGTACACTTAATTAGTCTAGTAACAAAGGAATGGCACACACCGATACTTCAAGAATTTATGGATCGAGATGATATACATGTTGTGAGAGGTACGACAATAAGCCAGTTTTATCAACCTGATAGAATATTATGGTATCACATAAAATCGGAAAAGTGTACGGTTAAATCAAGTTACAAGCTAGCTCAAAATATGATAGCGGTTGAGGAACGAGGTCCCAATTGTTCATCCTTAAAGGCCCAAACATGGAAGGTACGAGCTCCTCTGAAGTTACAACTTTTAATTCTATGGCAAATATTCTTAGGTTCCCTAGCAGTAACTTTATCTTTAAATAATTGGGGATTAAATGTGAGAATACATGTCAAAGATGTGAAGCGGCAGAAGAAACAATCAATCATGTTTTCTTTGAATGCCTTCATCTTTGGAAACTTGGGAGTTAACTTTGATCCCTTTGATGCTAGAGGATTTTCGAATGACATATGTTTTACTAATTTGGATTATCTATTTTTGGAGACTACCTCCCAGTTTAGAGGATGAGTATGATCATTAGTTTGCATGGATATTATGTTTTTTTATGGAAAGTAAGGAATAAGAAAGTTTTTCAAAGTATTCAACTGGACCCATTTGATATCATTAGTCATGCTA
This sequence comes from Cardamine chenopodiifolia, assembly GCA_963922655.1. NCBI lineage: Eukaryota > Viridiplantae > Streptophyta > Magnoliopsida > Brassicales > Brassicaceae > Cardamine > Cardamine chenopodiifolia. The sequence goes on along the minus strand of OZ000486.1, from coordinate 5,089,518 downwards.
GAAGTGAACAAATGGCCTAGTAGATAGCTCAAAGAGGATTATGAAAGATGTTCTCAATTATTGAGATGTCGGAATGATGGTTCATATAAATCTACTAACCTTTTTCTGACCCTTTTACATGTTTAGGTTGGATATGCCTCTAGGAAAATATTGAAGTGGTACTTTTAGGGGGGAAATGCCATCAAAGGTGCCTCTTGCCTCTCCACTCAGAAATGAAAGATGAGCTATAAAGAGTTTTTTTATAAGAAAGTTAGATTTCCAGGTCTTCGAAACTGATAGTGTAGAGTTAGCTTCAATGATGCAGTCTCTAGAAGATTGGTCTGCTTTCTCCAATCTACTCGCTTAGATTGGTTTGCTCTGAGTTAATTATCTTTTTTCTCACTTGTTTTTATTTCTTGTTCATGTAATATTTAGGATGATTATTTAGTTTGAACTTATAGAATTTTAATTTTTTAGATTTTTTTTTTTAAATATTTCCTTCTGATTGGGCTACTACTTAAGGAGTGATATTCTAATAAATGTATAGTTAGGAAAAAAACATCAATTTAATTCTCATTAGTATACACATAAACTATTTAATAATCTCACCTTGGTACAATGTTTGTCACATTTAGATTGCGTACCTAACAAAAAACATCCAAGTACCATTGCAAGCTAAGGGTGTTCACACTACAAAAAGATGCATGTCGTATCACTATCTAGGGCTGTCAAAGTGAGTCACCCACGGGTTGGCTTAAAAAATTTACCCGCAAATCTTCAACCTGCCCAACCCGCGGATCAAAATTGATCAACCCGCACCCGTTCCGCTCAAAATCCGCAAAACCCGCGGGTAACCTGCGACCCGCTTTTTTTTTTTTGTAAAGAATTAAAAAAAAGTTATGATTTTTTTCGGATCAACCCATTTTTTAACCCACAACCCGCCGAATATCTATTTAAAAAAAAACCAATATTTGCGGGTAACCCGCCAATCCGCGGGTTTTGAACCAATGACCCGCACCTGCCCCGCAAAAAAAAATATTCAACCCGCACCCGCAAAAAAAAATATTCAACCCGCACCCGCAAAAAAAAATATTCAACCCGCACCCGCAGTTGACCCGCAAAAATTTTTTTTCTGTCGACCCGCACCCGTGGGACCCGCGGGTTAACTCATTTTTTGACAGCCCTATGACACTATCACAAAACTGATTGATGTTATTTTAAATTATCACAGACTGAGTGATGTTATTTTAAATTATTTATTCAGTGAAGCAAATATATATGACTTAGCATCAATTATATTTATTGATGTTGTAATTTAACTAGTTTAATATTAATTCAATATTTTTTAATTTCTATTAGTTTGTATCACTTTAAAAAATTGATATAAAATATAAACTTACATCAATTAGATAATCGATGTATCTATTAATTTTTGGTAACATCAGTTTTTTTTTAAAATGATACAAAATCAATAAAAACTGATGTTAATAAAAGTCTTATTAACAAGATAAATTTAGTTATGTGAATCAGCTTCGGTTATTAAAATTGATGCAACTATTTTCTCCTATAACATCAATTTAATTAAAATTGATGCAATTATTTTCTCCTATAACATCAATTTAATTAAATGATGTTTTTTTTATTTTAGTTTGCATCAGTTAATACATTTGATCCTAAATAAAACTAGTTTATATCAATAAAAAAACTGACATAGAGCGTTCGGCATTCGGGTTTCGGGTAGGATTTGGTTCGGATCTTGTCGAATTCGGGTTTCAGATTTAAAATCTTGGGAAACCCAAAAAAATTCAGATTTTGATCGGGTTCAGATTAAGCGTTTTTTGGAAACAAATTTGGGGTTTTATGGGTTTTTTCGGGTTTTCTGGTTCAGATTTAGATCTGATTTGTGAATGTTACACATACAACTCACATTTATCGGGTAGGATCCTCGAATTAGGGTATTTTTCTCATAGGTAGTTATATATTTTTAGGTACCATAACGGATATCAAGTTTGGTTCGGTTCGGCTTCGGATTTTCGGATTTAGGTATTTACTCTTCAATGGAATAATTTGCCGTGTTCGTCTTCGAATTCAGGTAAAACTTTTTGGGTCGGATGTTTGGGTTTGATTTTTTTGCACAACCCTAATTTACTGACATTTTTTAATTATTATATACTGTAACATCGATATATGTAATGACATAAGATAGAACGTAGTGAGTAAAAGATGAAAAGAAAATATAATACTTAAGAAATTATAATATTTCTTAACTGAAGACAAATCTAATTAAACTCATAAAACACTAAATCACAAACATAATCATATATAATATAACCTGGAAAACAAATCTCAAATCATGATAAATACACAAAACCTTCAAACTCCAAACTCTCAGTAACAAACCTTAATTACATCAGGAATCTTAACATACACACAAACCCTCGAACACTTAATTAGCGCGTCTAGAGAATTTAAGTAAACATAAATCTACATTTAGCGCCATTTCAGTAAAGTAATTAACAAAATCAGAGTGAATTAGATAGTTGGAAAATACACTGACCAGCCAAAGTGATTTTGATTTTGAAGAAGAAAAAATGAACTCGTATAAAAAATCCAGTCATTAAATTTTTATTATACTTTACAGAAAATGAATATGATGGAGGAATCTAAAATTGCCTAGAATATTGAAGTTGAATTTGAATCTATACTAGTAATTGAGAATAAATGACAACATTTTGGCTGAGCAATTTAAGACATATAGTTAGAATTACGATTTATGCCATTGTTTTTATATATTGCAAAAAAAATTAAATAAAAAATAAATGACAAATTGGCTAATTTCAATGGTATCCAAGCCGATCAAAACTAAGAAGAAAATCAAATCCCATATCCGATTTAGCAAAAATATATAATAAATCTGATTTAGCAAATCTAATCAAACTTACAAAGGATATATCGAATATTCATCAAAAAAATCGGAGATCCTTCAAACTCAAGATCCCGCCTATATATCCCTACATATAAAACAAATCAAACCTCAACCTCTTAGATTTAGGAAATCTAATCAAACAATTAGATATGTCAAATATTCCAGTTTATTCTTTCGTGATTTTTTTCTAGAATAATCCTAAACACCCAATTTCTTTAACCCTAAATAAAAAATCTATAAATAAGTTTTTAACCCCTAGCAATTCTATATCATAACAAACTCCAACACATCCACTTTGTTTTACAAGCCTTAAAGACGTCAAACCTTTCTAAATAGGCTGGCACATCCAAGTGAAAATGCTTCATATGTGGAAGCAATACACTCCTGGATACGGAAAAACAGTAGACTTAGTTATTTGTGATGAAAGTGTAATTTTTCAACATGTAGTATTTTCAAAGCATAATATTTTGTTTAAATTTTTAAGTTTCTTACTAAAGTTTTATTATGCTTTTTTGATGTTATAGGGTTGTAAGATGCATGCAACCATTAAAAATGTGTATGTTAATCGAGTTAAAAGGTTTCTTAAAGTCAGCCAATGGAATATCATTGATATCTTCACATTGAGTACTAACTCTAGAAAATATAGGATATCAAAGTTTAATTACAAAATAAGTTTTTAACAACACTGTAGTTGGTAAATATGATTTTGTCTCTGACATTGTTTTCCTGGGTTTATGCGATTTTGAAGATGTTAAGAATTAAAAGTTAGATGAAAAGCTTGTGATCGGTAAGTTTTTTGTTTGATATGTTACTTATTCTAATTTTTTAATGATCGGTAAGTTTTTTGTTTCATACACGTTGACTATTTGTTTACAAACATTCTAGGTCAAGTTGTTAGTGTTGGTAAAATTGACAATCTCATTGCAAGAATAAGCCAACTACAAAACTTGAGTTCGAAATAAGAGATTCTAAGTAAGATATATTTCAAAGAAAATTTTTAAGTTCAACATATTATTTAGATTTTACATGACTCACTTTTAATTTGCTAAATCAATGTAGTGATGAGCGTCTCCCATGTACTTTATGGGGCTCATTATAAAGTTCACCATGCTTGTCAAAATGTGGAGGGTCATGATTAAACATTGGTGCTCATTCGATTTGCAAAAATCCAATCTTTCAAAGGTAAAAGTTCAAGGAAATGTAAGGATGTCATTTGTGGAAATGTAAAGATATGCAAAAATTGAACAATTCATGGAAATGTAAGGATGTCATTTGTTCTTTAATGTAATCATATCCTTAAAAAATATAATCTATACTAATGAATTGACATTTTTGTTTTACAAATTCAGGTTACCAAGTGACGGATTAAACCTCACTCTTTTAGAACCTGCATTTAAACAAGAGTTGTGGTTGTATTCAAAAAATTGAAACTTTCTTGATTATCATAGGAAATCAATTGCTGATTTTCGTGTTTTCTTAGAGGTATATTGTATTTTTTATAGTTAGTAATATTTCAAGAGTTATGAGATTGACTATCATGGCTATTGTGAATCATGATTTTGGTTTATTTTTTTTTTGTTTTAGATCGGTAAATGGAGGATCATTGCTACAATTTGTGTCATTGATACTGATTGGGGGTGATTTTACTTTAGTTGTCGTGCCTGTAACAAGAAAGCTGAGTTACTAAAGGAACTAGACAGTGAGAAAAATAGCTAAGAAATCAAACAAACCTAAATTTTGGTGTGAGAACTGTCTTGAAACTGTTACCAATGTCATTGCAAGGTATAACTTATTATCCAATTCCTAACTCATAGAAAATTTATATACAAAAATCTTGAAATCTAAATCCTATCAAATATAGGTACAAGCTCCATATTTCGGTGATGGACCAGACATGTGACACAAAACTGATGTTGTTTGACAGTTTCACAACTAAACTTATAGCTAAAACTTCATCTGAGTTACTAGATGTCAACTTTTGAAGAGGTATATAGTAATTCTCAGATGAATTAACCCGTCAAAATCATATGTTACTATGCTAATCTGATTATGTTTGTTTATATGTTTGAAGATTGAAGTTCCTACTGTTGTACCTGATGCTATCACTGATTTGTGTGGGAAGACTTTTCTGTTTTTGGCTTGCATCGAGAAAGATAATATATGTGGGGGCAAAGAGTTTATAAAGTTTCTCATGTGTGGTTAGGGAATGAAATCACACAAGAAGAGTCTGATTTTGATTCTGAAACTGTCAATGATCCATCTTCTGTTGTTTCTTCTTATCAAGTTAATATCACCAACATGTCAATAAGTGATTTTTATGTTCATTTTGATTGCAATGTTATATTTCTGATGTTATTTTCTGACCTCTAATATTATAGGGGATATTAATGCTTACTAATAGCAGTGAGAATTCAAATGGCACTAATTGTGTTTTGTCTACTCCTTCTTCTAAGAGGAGTGGTTATGATTTCAAGGAAATATCATAACAATTCAGTACAACCAAAAATATTTCCAGTCGGACAATCAGTTCCAATGATCTTAATCAAGGTAGTGTTTAAGAGATTGTCAACATTGATGAGAAGGAGATTAAAGATGAGCCAAAAAAAAAGCTTAATGATGAAACTGGGAAACATAACAGTATGGATGGAGTTACTAAAGAGGACTGTAGTGATGGAGTTGGGAAACAAGAGACTAACAATGTCACTAATGTTTCTGTTATTAAGAAGAAAAGGTGAAGTTGGTCAATGTGAAGCATGAGAGGTACAAGGAGTAGTATTTAAATCGTTTGGTTTTTCTAATAGGTTAAAACTTTTATTATTGTTTGGTTTTAGAATAATTTTAGTAATGATTTTTACTGAATGTTAGTTTTATTTTTGACTTCTCTATTTTAATGGTTATGGAATAAGTTTTTTTTTAACATATCTTTGGGTTTCTTAGAATCTATCTACGAAAAATAAATAAAAAGTTATTAGAAAGAAAAGAAACTTACACATTACTGTAGGGGTAAGCTTTCATATGCCAGGATTATAGAGACTGTAAAAACTGGCAAAGAAAATGTTCTCAATATCTTACAATATGCCACAATAGAACTACAGTAGGACAAAGCTAAGTACATGAGAATATTAAAGACACATTCTAAAGCCATGGAGAAAGAAAAACTAATATAACCAAGTATAAGTCGTTTCATCATTCAAAAAGGATAAAGAGGACATGTCTTAAACCAAATCCATTGATTCAATCATCAAAAGCAATGAGAAATCATGACACTCTCAAGATCACAAACCATATAAAACCAACAAAGAATCTAATTTCCTCCATTGAAGAGCGAAGAAAATAAACAACCAAGATGCAATGAATATTGAAAATATAAGTTTGTTAACTATATCTAAAACAAAATCATGGTCAGAATCATTTTTCCCTCATTATGTTTTGTTAAATCTTTCTAAAAGAGAATATATGTTAGATTTTACTATATCTAACCATTAAATATTTTTTCAAATCTAAATCAGCACTACACAATATTTCTCAAATTTTCCATGTCTAAAATATATTCATTCTCTATATTTAAGTATGTTATTTTTGACCACAGCTAAGCAATATCATCACCATGAGAAAACAAAATAATCCTAAGAGTTCTGATGGAAAAAATGAGGTAGATCACAATTTCAGTTTATAAAAAAAGTTGAAACATGTAAACAATTCAGAAAATCAAGTTCATACCATCATTTCTTCATCTATGAAACATTTTATACATGTTACTGCAGTATTTAGTATCGTTTTGAAGATGTAACAAACTTAACTGATTTGCCAATAGGAGGGACACAGTCTAATGAAGCATTTTCATCCCAATCACCTGTGACTACAAGGGAAGTATTTAGTGGTATAGTGAGATTTATGAAATTCAAACATTGTCACTTAAATATTTTTAATCTGTTCCATTTTCTTATAATTATTTATTTTGAACAAAAACTTCTTACTTGGCTACTCTCTTCCATTTAGGTAAAGACATTTGTAGTAGAACTCAACTTGATTATATTTCCTCATCTTCCAAATTCCAATTAAAACCCCCTTTAAATGGTAGAAAATTGTGTTATTTGTTTCATATTCATATAATAATCTATATTTGTGTGTTTTTTTTGGTTTTCTACGTACTCTACACCTTGCTATAATTTGGCTTTCACTGAAACTAGACATGGATGATCCACATGTAGAACACCAAAACAAAGATTTTTTAGAGACCTAACAAATGTACTTTTTCACATGAAATATCTCCAATGTCAGATGGTAGATCAAATGTGATTCACAATCCTTCCGTTCTCTTAGATTCCCTGCCATAAAAACAATCTCTTATAATTCTGACTGTAGTGAAGCTTCAGAAGGTTCATTAAAATAAACATTCATAAGTGAAACGATGTTTTATATTCCAAGTTTTATCTTTAACCATATATGTATGTCATAAAAATTCAATCGATGAAATTGAAGACCAAGTTTTTGTTGGTAGTTCTCAAGCATATGATTCCAAAGATGATTATATTACACATAATGTTAATATATCAGAAAAGATCAAAGAAAGTTTTGAATGTCTTTCAAACTTTGAGAAGAGTTTGCAGAAAAGTTTTGGTCCTCCAACTTTATCTACTAACTAAACAGAACAACTCGACCTAGGTATTATCCATTCTTTCTATTCATCAACTATAAAGAATATTTAATGTAATATTTTTCTTATTACCTAAATGCAGGAAACAAACAAAAAGAATTTGACATCAATTCAAGCAGAATTCTAGAAAGAATAAAACTAGTATATTCATAAACTAACATAGTATACTCTGATTTCTTCCTTTTTAACCATTATTTTACCTGATGGTTAAGCAATATATTCTTTGATATTTTCAGTATACATTGATCACGGTGATCCTATTTACTCATGTGAGTACTGTGGTGCTATTATGTGGTATGATGAGTATGTTGACAAGAATAGTAAGAATAAGAAACCAAAGTTTTCATCATGTTGTTTGCAAGGACAAGCCAAATTGCCATTTCTACAGGATTCTCCTGAACTGTTGTATGCTTTGTTAACAAATGATGATAAGATTAGTAGATGTTTTAGAAAAAATATCAGAGCTTATAATATGATATTCTATTTTACTTCTCTTGGTGAAAATATTGAAAATTGTGTTAGAGAAGGTGGTGGTCCTCAAATGTTCTAGATATAAGGAGAAAATTACCATTTGATTAGAAGTTTAAAATCACACAAAAATGAGCCACCTAAGTTTATGTAGCTATACATTGTAGACACAAAGAATGAGGTGGATAATAGATCTGATGCTCTGAGGTATGTTATATATATATATGTATATATAATTATATATTATCTGCATTGATAATTAAATGTTTATACCTTGACTACTTATGTTGTTATTAAATAACTTTATATATATATATTATCTGCATTGATAATTAAATGTTTATACTTTGACTACTTATGTTGTTATTAAATAACTTTGTAGCAAAGGGAAAAGGCTGGGAAGTATAAAAAACCAAATTTGAGGAAAGAAGTAATTGATGCTATCATCAAGTAGTTGAATTATGTCAACCCTTATATTGAAAACTTTAGATTTGCTAGAAATAGATTTGATGTAAAACCAGAAGAAACTTTCCATATGAGGATAATTAGTACCCGTAAAAGGATGGAAGTGTCTATAATCTTCCTACAACATCGGAAGTTGCTGCATTAATTCCAGGCGATTTTACTATAGTAATGCCAAGCAAAGATATCATTTTGCAAGAAAAATCTTGAACCTTACTGATGATAAGTGAGATTCATCCAATTTATCTACCTTTACAGTATCCTCTATTGTTTCCTAATGGTGAAGATGGTTTCAGACCAAGAATATAGTCACATTAAACATGTGTTGGAAAGAATAGGAAAATCAAGTTCATCTCTATTAGGCAATGGTTTGCATTCAATATTTACGAAAGAAAACATGAGAAGCACTCCTACTTTGGTCAAAAAGGTTATTCCAACAATTTTTAGTTGATTTCTATACTGCAATAGAGTCTAACATGCTTGGTTATATTAAGCTAAATCAATTAAGTTTAAGGGCAAATAATTATAATTTTGCTCAAAAGGGAAATAATGATTGAAACGATCAAGGTATCACATGTTATTTTCCAGCTATTATCAATGGTGGGCCAAGATATATGAGGAAAATGTACTTAGATGCAATGGTTTTGTATAAATATTTTAGGTTTCCAGATTTTTTATAACATTTACTTGCAATCCAAAGTAGCATGAACTAAATAGAATTTGTGAAGAACGTAATTTGAGGTTTGAAGATAGGCCAGAGGTTATATGAAAGATCTTCAAGATTAAACTTGACTCTCTTATGGTTGGTTTAACTAAGACTGAGATTCTAGGTAAGAATGCTACATGTAAGTTTGTATTATTTTGAAACAAAAACTCATGTGAAATATGAATATACTAATATCAATTTTTGTATATGCAACTATGTATACTATAGAGTTCCAGAAAAGAGGACTTTCACATGCTCATATCTTGATATGGTTGGATCAAAAGTGTAAATTAACAAAAGCACTTGATATTGATCAAATTATTCAGCTGAGATTCCTGGCATTAAGAAAGATCTAGAGCTTTAGGAAGTGGTAAAAGATTTGATGATTCATGGACTATGTTGTGCTATCAACCTCAAGTTTATGGTTGAAGAAAAGTGTTCTAAATTTTATCCTAAACAACACATGAAGAAAACCATAATCAATAAGGAAGGATATGCAATCTACATGCAGCGGGAAACAAATATCTTTGTTGGGAAGAATGACTTTAAATGTGATAACAAATATGTTATCCCATATAATAGAAACATTTCTCTGTGATACAGAGCGCATATCAATGTTAAGTGGTGTAACCAAACTGATTCTGTAATATACATATTTAAGTACATTACCAGGGGACATGATCGTGTTTTTGTTGTTGTTGATCCGTCTAAAAAACTATAGTGAATGGAAATAGAAAAGGAAAAGAAAAATAAAATAATAACGATAATGGATCAGAGAAGAAGAAGAATGAAGTCAAAAAAACTTTTTTATTGAAGGTTTGAAATTTTTTTCACTTTTTCAATATTAGATGTTTCTAATATTACCAATATCTTAAAGATTATTCTCATATATGTTGGTAATATTTTTTTTTTTCAGGTATGTATCTGCCTATGAAACTTCATGGAGAATTTTAAAATATCCTATACATTATCAGTCTACATTTGTTATGAAGCTATCTTTCCATTTCAGGTGAGCAATTTGTATATTTTAAGAGAGATGTTCAAGCAGAAGAAGTTTTGAATTGGGAAGATCTTGAAAACTCTATGTTTTTGGCTTGGTTTGAGTTGAATAAAGTCATTTATGTTTGCTATAGGAAGAATTACATATGATAGTAAAGAAAAAAATTTAATAGAAGAAAAATAAGTTTGCTATAGGAAGAATTAACTATGTTCCACAACATATAGAAGATGTATATTATATGAGAGTACTTCTCAATGTATTTGCTCACTTCAATATAATTATCAAAATTTAATATATCCATAAATAACTAAATTTCACTTTACTATTTAACCTTTACATGTAAACATAGTTCTTGTTATTTTAAAAAACTTTCCATATAATCTCATAATCTTAATTTATTTTGATATATATATATAAATATATAAAAAGTTAAAAATTGAAAATAATATATCTATATATATATTACAAAAGTAATAATAACGACTTTTATACTTATGGTTATTTTACCTTTTTACATTCTTTTAACGTTTAAGATTATTTACGTTCCTAAATATATACTCAAGACTTAAAACACCTATATAATATTTAATATATACAATTAATATAAATTAGTTAACTCAATCACTCTACTAACAACTCACATGCACTATACTCTAATACCAAAAATGGTTATAATTTAATTAAATTATATATAACAAATAAAAATTTTAAAAATGTTGCGCCTGGGTTATTAATCTAATGTATATTTAAATTTCAAAAAAATATTACCTAGAATAGTAGTATCTTTTGCCAACGAAAGATAATTTCATTTTGTTTCGTACTTCTTTTCTAAAAATATTAACACATTCAGCTTTATGTTTATTTTTTTCTTTCTTTTTTGACTTATGCTTTTTCTTTTTTTTCTAAAGTTTTTTGGTTGCCATAAATATTTCCCCCCCTTAAAATTTCTAATAAAATTAAGGTAAAATAACTAGAATTATCCTCAAAAGTGATTTAATTGCTAGTTTAACTTAGAAAAATAAGGGTTACATGATTTATTTTGATCACAAAAATACTCCTAAAATTATTTGTTTGGAAAGACCTAACTAAAAGAGTGTCATTATCAATTAATGGCACATCATCATTTTTTGTTTTTCTTGGCAAAAAGCAAATACGATTTTTCCATCGCTGAAAAAAATCTACAAAATAAATATGCGCTATGTTGTGGCAAATTTGTTTGAATGACAGATGTTTTTTGCACATTTTATTTATATCGCAGATTTACATATCTTAGTGGTGGCAGAGTTTCTAAATCATTGCAGAGTTATTAACTTCCGTAGATTTATTTACGAAGATTGTGATAGAGGCATTAAATTTTTTTTATTTTGAACATGTAAGAATTTGTACGGCAAATTTATTTTTTTGTCGCAGATTTACTGTTTTAGTTGTTCAGAGTTTTGTTTCATTGGTAAAATAATCCCATTGGTAAGAAATTGGATAGAGCTCTGGTAAACAACGTTTGGTGTACTCAATTCTCCAATCATTTGCAACTTTTGAAGCTGCGGGAATATCTGATCACGCACGTTGTTGGGTTCAATTATCTGCTTCACATCCGTGCAGTAGGCAGCCTTTTAAATTCTTCAACTTCTTACCGGATCATCCATTTTTCTAGACAAAGTAGGTAGTTGCTGGAGCGCTCAGGCGGTGTTATTTCATTCCCCGTCCGCCCTGTTTTTGTTTCAAAAGAAACTTAAGCTTCTAAAACCGATCCTGCGGGAGCTAAATCATACACCTTATGGAGACATCACAAATCGAACTAGTGCAGCTTTTGATGAGTTATGTGGTAAACAAAATCAGGTGCTCCAAGATCCCTCTGTTCTAAATGCTATAGCAGCATCAGAAGCATACAAACAGTGGCAACATCTAGAATACATAGAAGAAAGGTTTTTTCGTTAGAAATCACGAGTCACATGGCTGCAATATGGTGATCAGAATACCTCCTTCTTTCATAAAATAGTCCAGGGTTGACAAGCGAGGAATATGATACATGGTTTAACTATAGAGTCTGGCCAAATCCTATCTGATACGCAGAATTCAAGAAACATGCAGGAGAGCGCTTTGAAAAATTTCTTAACTCCCCAGCAAATGACTATCGACAAGTAGATGTTACCTACCTCGAGGAGCTTATTGAATATAGATGCCCCCCTTTGAATGCTCAGGGTTTGGTAGCTCCAATCTCTGCAGCGGAGATAACAAAGGTTCTTTTTACTCTGCCTCCTGATAAATACCCAGGACCCGATGGTTTTACTGTGGAGTTTTAAAAGGCAGCCTAGAATATTGTGGGTAAGGATTTCATCACTTCGGTTCAATCTTTTTTCGGTTCGGATTCTTGCCCCATAGTGTCAACGCCACAATCTTGTCTTTGATCCCTAAACACGATGCAACAACAACTATAAAAGATTGTCAACCAATTGCTTGTTGTAATATCATCTATAAAGTCATCTCAAAAATTCTCGCCAACCGCCTGAAGATCATTCTACCAGCACTTATTGAACCGAATCAATGTGCATTTATCAAGAATCGACTGTTTCTTGAAAACGTGTTGTTGGCAACGGAACTCGTAAAAGATTATCACAAGATGAATATTAAACCTCGATGTGCAGTATAACTGGATATTGCTAAAGCCTTTGATACAATACAATGGGAATTCATCATCGATGTACTTCAAGCTCTGCGTATACCCGAACAGTTCATACATTGGGTCTATTTGTGTATGTCAACAGCTGCTTTTTTTAGTCTCCATAAATGGGGAACTTAGTGGTTTCTTTGGGAGTTCTAGAGGCATAAGACAGGGGTGCTCTATATCTCCTTACCTCTTTGTTATTGTTAATAACTTTCTCTCTCATCTACTCAACAGGGGCAGTCGCTGGAATGTTTGGCTATCATCCTAACTGCCGTGATGTCAATATCACCCACTTGAGCTTTGCAGACGATGTAATGATATTTACAGATGGAAGTAGTGCATCTCTACGAGGAGTTATGGAAATTTTGAAGGAGTTTGGTTCCATGTCGGGACTGTTAATAAACCCGAACAAGTCATCCATTTACTTAGCGGGGAGGACAAATGCAGAACTATTAGCAGAGATACAGAGTTTGCGTATCCCTATCAAAACTTTACCAATCTGATACCTAGGCTTGCCACTCACTACCAAGGTAATGACTAAGAACGATTATGAGCATTTGATTGATAAGATCAGATCTCGTTTCCTAGCTTAGAGCAGCCGCAATTTGTCTTATGTGGGTAGATTATAACTGATCAAGTCAGTTATCATGAGTACAATCAATTTTTGGTGCTCTGTTTTTCAACTTCCGAAAGGCTGTTTAGACATCATTGAGAGTCTATATGCTGCGTTTCTTTGGTCCAGTTTGCCTCACAATCATGCTGCAGCTAAAGTCTTTTTGGCAGATGTTTGTAACCCTCTAAAAGAAGGTGGACTGGGTATTCGTAGGCTGCAAGACTCTTCTCGGGTCTACGCCCTTAGCTTAATCTGGAGGCTCTTCTCGTCGACAGGGTCTTTGTGGGTAGCCTGGGTTCGTAAGTACTTCATTCGCTCACACTCTATTTGGGATATGAAAATAGATGCGGGATCCTGGGTATGGAGGCACCTATTAAAGCTTCGAGTGTTGGCAGTTGGTTTCTTAAAGCTCAGTATTCGAGATGGTGTCTCAACAATGTTTTGGCTGGAACACTAGCATCCTCTTGGCATTCTTCTAAATATTTATGAATCAGGTCCTCACTTATTGGGATTACACAAATATGCTACAGTTGCTAAAGCTGCCTCTTCCTTGTTACGGCTGTGTTGATAACGATGGAACATTTGCTTGGGAGCTCTGGTTAATATCATCAGAGATATACCGCCACTCTCTTTTTCTGAAGGCGCAAATATCCCTCTTTGGCGTTATACAAATGATGACTATAGAGGAAGATTTAGAGCAAGTAGCACTTGGGAACAAATTCGAAAACGAAGCAACTGGGTCCTTTGGTCACCCACTGTTTGGTTCACTCAGGGAGTTCCCCACTATGCATTCATCACATGGCTTGTGGCCAAAGACAGACTTCCGACAGGCCTGCGTGCTCGGTTTTGGGGTGCATCACATGGCTGCCTATTCTGCTCTGAAGCAATAGAATCTCGTGATCATCTCTTCTTCGCATGCATATATACTTTTACGGTTTGAATGGACGTTAGTGGCAGCATAGAAAAGCCATTACCCTAGACTGGACCACCACCATCTCTTGGCTCTCGACACGCAGGGGTAACAAAATGGATTCTATTATTGTCCGTCTCTGTTTTCAGGCCACAATATACCACATTTAGCGTGAATGTAATGGACACAATCACCAGCAGCCACACCATACGGTTTCACTGCTCAATGGCACCATAGAGACGGCCATTCGAACTCGTATCTTCTCTCTACAATACCAGCCTAGCTCCACATATGGGGAACTCTTGCATCGATGGATTTCTACACGTTGTCACCACACAACTATTCATTAACGTTAAACTTTTCTTACATTTGATCTTTTTTCAAACTGTTTTTGCTCAGTCTAGTTTTGTCTTAAAATCTTTCTCCATCATGTAAATAAATTTTTGATGATAAATAAATTTAACATTTCATAAGAAAAGAGTTTTGTTTCATATACTAGTGGTCGTAGTTGATTATCAAAAATTAATTGCTAGATTAACCTCGTAGTTACTGCATATTTGTTTTAAGTTACGAAAGATTTATCGTTTTTAGAAAAACAAACATTAGTTATGACAGACTTTTCAATTCGTTTTACTCCAGACATTTTTCTTTCTAGAATAACTTTTTTAGTGTCCACAGACTTACTACCGCAGATTTGTTGCCCCAATGTTACTGAAAATTTTCTATCGCAAACTAGTGCTAATGATATAGCATATTTTTTGATTATTTTTCCTAATTAATGTTGAAATTAATGGATTTTTTGTTTAAAAAAACAAAACTTTATCATCGAATTTTTAATGTTTTTTCAGCCTCCTTTTTTTCTTCCATAATCATTCATTCAGTTTCACCTTCATCCCCAATCTACCTTCAAAAATTACCATCAGATACACCCCTAGTTATTATTTGTAATTGCAGACAATTTCAAGGTTTTTTGGGTTAATCAAAGTTGGAAACGGTTAGATTTTGTGTGGAAGTTAGGGAAAATTTTTTGGATGAATCTAAAGAGGTCAATGAAGATGAATTTGTGGCTTAAAATACAGATAGAAAACGCCCAAGGGCTGAAGACAATAATGATGATACTGACAACAAGGTTGACGACAATTCTGAGAATGAAGACGAGGACGACGAAAGCATGTTTGTTTATTGTGACGACGCAGATTGAATTGATTCAGATGAAGATGAACTCACTGTACCTATGAAGAAAAAAGCGAATCAATGATTTTCTTAAATCAACCTAATGAGTATCCTGATTTCGTTAATATAGAGATGTTTTCCGTGAATGTACATGTTGGACAGTGTTATGCAACCAAAGAGCATTTAGAGACAAGATTGTAGATCTTAATAGTGCTATAGAAGTTTTATTTTTGTGTAGGTTATTCAACACCAAAAACTATTAACTGTCAAGTGTTGGATGAAAGGATGTGCTTGGAGGGTACGAGTAGCACCAAAAGAAGATGATCTAAAATTTCATGTTTGTGTGTATGTTGCTGAACATACATGTCCAGTTACTAAGCGGTCTGCATCTTCACGACAAGGAACTCATGAGATACTAAATTCAGTCATTATTTAACTTAAACCATCGAAATAAGTTATTACAATACGTCATTAACAAGTCTGACAGAAGAAATTCAAACAAATGTCACTTTGCAACAAAGCAAAACAAACCAACTACTTAGACTTCATCATCGTCAATCACATCTTCATCCAAAAGGTGAGGGGTAACTATATCCTCACAGTGAAAATGTTCATTGAAGATCCGTACTACCTCCTCATGAACTTCAGCAAATATATATATCTGAAGCAAACTTTACCCGATAGCCTGAATGATCTTGTCACTTAAGCCATCAAATGTCAATCCCTATGCTAGGCACTCAATATGTTTTAAAGAATACACATTGCAATCTCCATGATTTTCATTGATTGGTACACTGTTCAGCACTCTTCTCACTTCCAGCATTGCACATGACTTCTTGCGCTGCGTATCAGAGATAGATTCACTAAGTATTGCTGGGATCATTTTCTGGATAAGGCGACAATCACTAAGCAACTATTCATCGTCCTTTGGTGGGATGCTATCATTAAGAAATACTGTATTCTTCTTAATAAAAGGAATTTGATAGTTATCTATAAATGAGAAATACTTAGACTCACAAATAAGCACGCATACAAGTGATCAATATCAAACAACCACCTCTTGTTAGTCACCAAAGGCCGAAGACCGCTGAACTTGTCCCTATATTTTTTTTCTTGGAATACAAATTTCTTATTATCAGCCATATAGTCCTTGTAGTCTCTCACCATATGATTGACAAAGAAAACATCCAAGAAGGTTATCCGCTGACTGTAGAACGGACTAGGATCACGCATATTCTTGTTACAGAACACGTCATCGCCACATCAATGTGCTGTAAGAAAGAAAAGAAAAACATTAAGAACCAAATGAAAGAAACTACCAACTCATTATATAGTGTTAAAATTTTAAAAATAATTTACCCAAGTTGCGAGCCATCCTAATCATCTTTTATCCATTCAGTCCTAAGAGTAATAAGTGCCAAGTAGAATCTACAGTTACTATCCTTGGTTTTAAGAGGTTTTTCCTACAATACAAATGACCAAGACTTAATATATATCTGAGGGATAATTATACACTGCAATCTCTTCTTGCGCTGAAGTTCATGAGGAGGTTGAAGGGCTATTCAATGAACATTGTTGCTGTGAGGATATAATTACCCATCACCTTCACCTGAATAGCCTGAATGGTCTTGTAGCTTAAGCCATCAAATGTCAATCCCTATGTTAGGTACTCAATAGGTTTTAAAGAATACACACCGCAATCTCCATGAATTTCATTGATTGGTGCATTGTTCAGCACTCTTCTCACTTGCATCATTGCACAAGACTTCTTGCACTACGTATCAGAGATATATTTACTAAATATTGCTGGGATTATTTTCTAGATAGGGCGACAATCACTAAGCAACTATTCGGTGTCATTTGGTGGGATGCTATCATAAAGAAATATTGTATTCTTCTTCAAGTTGTTATCCACATCTACCCAATGATTACCACTCCCAAATAAACACGCATACAAGTGATCAATATCAAGTAACCACCTCCTGTTAGTCACCACAGGTCGAAGACCGCTGAAGTTGTCCCTATATTTTTCATGAATATTATGTTCTTACTATCATCCATATAGTCATTGTAGTCTCTCACCATATGATTGACAAAGAAAACATCTAAGAAGGCTATCCGCTGAATGTAGAAAGGACTAGGATCACGCATATGCCTGTTATAGAGTCATCGCCCCAACAGTGTGTTGTAAGAACGAAGAGAAAACCATTAAGAACCATATCAAAGAAAATACAAACTCATTATATAGAGAACAATTCAAAAATAACTTACCCCAATTGCGAGCCATCCATAATCATCTTTTATCCGTTCAGGTCTAGGAGTAATAAACGACAAGAAGAATCAGCGGTTACTATCCTTGGTTTTATGAGGTTCTTCCCTACAGAACAAATGACCAAGACTTAATATTGCAAATGATAAAGGATGCTAAAAGTAAAAGTCTAAGGGATATTGATTACTTACCCATCCGTCTTCAAGACTTCCAGTAGCTTCTCATGAAAAAATTCGTCGGCAACTTCAAGTGGATCGTACTGAGCATGAGAGACATCAATACCTTTCCTTATTCTCTTCACTGTAGATTTACCAAAAATGGGTATTTTTGAGAACGCTCCAACTTGATATCACGTTTTGGCTTTGGAGTCGCACCATCCAAGTTTATCGTAATATTTTCTAAGCTGTTTATTGCCTTGTCCATCACCTTATGAGCCTCCTTCTCTCTGAGGTTTGACCATATGGATTCTTCAGAATTAGATGCCTCAAGTTCTTCTTCTTCTCTACTATCACTACAACCTTTTTTGGTGACAATCTTTTTTCTCCACTACATGCTGGTTCTCTTTATCACCTTTTTTTCTTTCTTCTCAACTTTCTTTTATTTCTTCTCTCCATTCTTTTCTTTCCCTTTCTTCTCTAATCTTGTACTTGGGAACTCATTTTTATATTTTTGATTCACTTCAACCATCCATGACTGTAGATAAACATAGCATTAGTAAAAAATTATCATATCAAAATAAACAATTCAAAAGAAAATATATGAAACATGCTAGTGCAATTAGTCATCAGTTTAAGATTCATCATCATACTCATATCCATTATCAAATCTAATGATTTTCTTGATCATATTATGCATTTAAAGAATCAAGAAATCAATTACTCACATAAATACTGCAAACACACTGAGCAACACATAAACAACACCACACAAACATACTTTATTCTGTAAGATGAAATATTGTACTGCACTTGTCTCTTCATCAACTGATTTTTTGGTTGAGTATACGTCCTCCTTTTCTTGAGCATTATCAGCTTTTGATTTGACATCTTGAAAATATTTTTTCATCACTAAAAACATGCTAGAAAACTCCTTTTCTTGATCAGTATTTCTCTCATTTACTTCTAATCTCTTCGCCAAATCCGCCATTATATATTTCATGTCATCAACAATGCTAATCACCTTCACCACCATCTTATACATTCTCAGCATTTCAACGACATTGTCTTTAGGATCCTACAAAATCAAAACCAAATACCACATATAAGAAAGAGATTCAGCAAATACATAGAATCCAAAACAAGCAAATACATAAACTCAACAACCAGCAAATAAAATAGATTCAATAAGAAGCAAATAAAGAGATAAATGAAGCAGAAAATAAAACAGATTCCAGAGATTCAAGGAGCAGAAAATCATACCTAAGATCATAAAATAAAATAACTTGAAGCAATTAGCTTGAAAAAGGGAAAACGATCAACATACCTTTACATGTTCCTTCCCTCTCGCCATCTTCTTCTTGTTAGACGTTTCAACATCATCAACTAAGTATCTTTCCGTTTTTTCTTCTTCACATCTTTATACCAAGCATTGGCACACAATTCGGATATTTACCATATGTTTCACTTGTACCCACATTGTATAATAAAGAATTAGCAAATATATTATGTTGAAAGTAATCTAATTAATAAAATGAACATGTGACATACTTACTTTTCCATGATGAACCTTCTCCTTGCTTATGAATTTTTCAAAACTAATCCGATTACAACTAGATAACCAATTCAGATGTAGAACCTCATCGAGCTCTTTTTCCTTTTTCTTCATCTTTATATTCCCATCAGCAAACTTGACAAATACACGAATGGAATATTTCTTCAAATGAGACCACATATCATTTCTTAATTCTTGTTTAACTTTGGCCAAGTTGGAGATTTTCCTTCTTTATGTAGTCGAGGAGGATAATGACGGACAACACTCATATAAGCCAATCCTATACAAAGTTACAGTTAGTCACATAAACAAAAATCTGCAATAAAAAAACTGTGAGTGGTAAAAATATCTGATAACACATATATTGATATGATCATGGATAGCAACAAGGAACAAGTGTCAAGCGGATCAAAGGCTAGGGCAAAGACTAAGCGCTTACAAGAGGCATTCGTTGGAAACATTCAAGAAGCTAAGGAGACAATGCCTAAAGAAGCTAAGCATCATGCCACTTTGGTGACCATTCAAGAAACGACAAGTAAAGAATAGTAGATGGATTACGAGATCACGTCTAGTACTATTTTTTCTTATCTCGGTTTTATCCCTATGAGTTTTACGAGAAAGATTTTAATGAGGCTATGCTTGTTTCTCATCTTTTTTTAACCCATTTATGTTCTAAGCTAAGTCCAAAGAGAGGCCTAAATAAGAGGAGACGAATTAAGGGCCCATGAAACTCGAAGATATCTCATCTAAAGCCAAAGAATCAAGAGGAGTCCACATTCAATATTTTTGCGAGATTTTCTTCATCTTATTTTCTATCTTTTATTTCTTTTATTTCCTAGTCAAAACATTAGGTAGGTTCTTTTAAGTTTCCTAGAAATTTGAACGTCTAAATCCATGTATCTCTTGGTCGATCAAGAGTCTTTATAAACTCGGCCAAGAAAGGAGATACACAACCAATCAATCAAATTTGTCTTTTTGCATTCTCAAACTCTTTTGTTCCTTAGGAACACTTTGGTTCATTTTGGTGTGTCATATCCAAGGATCATCGAGGTTTATCAAGTGTAGTTTATAACACTTGTGTGGGTATTTTACCGATCAAGGCGTTGAAGAGACGAGTCACAAGTAAAGGTGTTAGGTTTCATATACCTAGCAAACGATACTTCCTCCATCTTCATCTTCAAGATCTCCACCGCCTACTTTCTTCGGATTAATTTCTTCGGATGGGTTTTAAAGAAAGTATTGGGACTTAGGTTTAATATGTTTAAGATCTTGCTTCGCCGATCCATTGACGTTGAGGGTTATCCAATCCGGTTTCTTTAAGTGTAATCCTTGAGTAGTTTTCCACATCATATATTGAACACCAAAAATCTGCGATGACACATTGAAATCAAAAACCAAAAATCTGTAATCACAAAAGAAAATCAATAGCAAAATATATGGGATAACACGAGAAAACAATAACAAAAATCTGCAATTAAATAAGCAACAATAACAAAAAATATGTGATTAAGCAAATAAAATTGTTACCAACACAAACCAAATAAATATAACAACCACTAAAATATCTACGCGGGAAATTTTTTAAAAATTGAACAAAGCAATATGGCGGTGAATGTGGTTGAGAGTTGTCGGAATTCTCCATCTTCTAGCAAGTAAATCCAATTTAGAGAGTTAGATTTGTAGAACTGAAAAAACTTCAATAAGAAACAAAGCAATAATCAATTGTTGATTAACCAAAAATGAGGAGATGGGGAATTATCTACGTTGTTACCAACGACGGAAGTTGAACGCCGGCGACTCAGGCGAAGTCCCGACGAGTCCACGACAAGCCAAAAAGGCGAAGAGGGTTTGGTTAAGGGGACGAGTGACAGTAACGTAAACCAGCAAAATAGGCAAACGGCGGTGGTTCCAGCGAGGAGAACGATTTTGGTATGGGATTTTAAAAGATTTTAAAGTCGATTAGGTGTGGGATTTTTGAAAGTTTTGGTGGTGCGATGGTCTAGCAGTGACTCGTTTTGACGTTGACGGTGACCAGAAGGCGGCAGCGGTTCTTGTTTATGTCCAACAGCGGAAAGTTAATTTTTAGGGCTTTTTACTTTTGTTTCGTGAATAGGAGAAGAAGAGAGTTTTTTTTCCCAAATATAACTTTATTAATCATAATAATCACCATAGTCACAATGCAAAGCATCTGTAATAGCATACGGAACAAGATCATAAAACATATAGGAGCAATTAAATGGTAAACTTGATTTGGCCAAAATGTCCGCCGGATGATTATTCTCTCGATTTATCCAACAAAATGGATATCGTCAAATTTATCTTTCCAGCTCTGTATATCTCGTAACCAATTGAAAACTCCGAAGTTAAGTGATGATCCTTTGAGAAGATTTATCACCTCTAAATTATCTCCCTCAAAACAAAATTTCTTATATCCATGACGCCAGCAGCTTTCAATAGCAAAATTTAGAGCTTGAAATTCACACTCTAAAACATTTCCTAATGCTTTACCTTTAGCATGACCTGACCCAATATACACTCCATTTGAATCTCTTATCACCCATCAAAATTTTACATTTCATCCAACCTATCTCTGGGGGTTTCCATTGATCTTCTCCTTGTTGTGATCTGACCAAGTTTGATTGATTCAAATTTGCAAGCTGAAAATTGATTAACCTCAGTCCACTATTTAGCATCTTTGATTGCAGAAGTTAGACAAACTCTCCATGGAATGTATTTATGCTGATAATATAAAGAGTTCCTACTCTTCCAAAGCCGTCAAAGAATCAAACTAGGTAGTTTATGAAAAGCATGTGTATGGACTGAGTCATTAACAAACATCGCTGCTATGAGTTTACTATCCAATGTCGAGTATACATCAATTAGAGTCGGGTCAGGGATACCGGAAGCTCGCCATACCGCTTGAGCATATTCACAATCAAAAAATAAATGCTTTGTTGATTCCTCCTCACAGCAGCATCTTCTACATAAAGATTCATTAGTAATATGCCTTCGTTTTAGATTCATACCCGTAGTTAAGGCATTTGAGACTAGCTTCCAAAGGAAATGCTTGATTTTTGGTGGACTTGATGAATTCCATATCTGTCGTTTGATGGATAAATTCCCTGGTGGTGGATCTACCCATGGCTCTTCACCAGTATGTGAAGCTAACCAATAAGCTGACTTGACGGTATATAATCCTTCTTTTGTGTAATGCCATCCCAAGAGATCTCCTTCGAAATTTGGGCTAATTTTTAATGCTAATACTTTATCCACATCCTCAGCATGTACCATGTCACGGACCTTGCTCAGATTCCAATCTGTTTTGGCATCATTTAAAAGATCTTTAACCATACAATCATTAACCTCTCCATTTTTCTTAGTCGGTGTTGTGGGAGGAGAAGTTGGAAGCCATGGATCCAACCAATTATTTATCATCGTACCATCCCCTATAACATATCGCAGACCTTGTTTCATCAAGTTTCGACCATGAAGAATTGACTTCCAAATGTATGAAGACTTCTGCCCTTGTTTAGCATTAATGAGGTTTGTATCATTAAAATGTCGACCCTTTAAAACTCTCGCCATTAAACAAGACGGAAATTGAAGTATACGCCAACTTTGTTTTCCCAAAAGTGCATTGTTAAAACAGTCTAAATCTCGAAATCCCAAACCACCTTCACGCTTAGGAACACTTAATCTTTTCCAAGCAAACCAATTCAATCCTTTTCCTTCTTCTCTTTTGTTCCACCAAAATCGATCGAGTATACCATTTATCTCTTCGCAAACCGTTTTAGGAATCTTATACACATTCATCAAATAAATAGGCATTGCCATATTCACTAACTTTAACAATACTTCTTTACCTCCTTGCGACAAAAACTTCTTATTCCAATCTTGAGTCTTTTGCTTAACTTTGTCAAGAACGAATTGAAACATCTCACTTTTCTTCCAATTAAAATGATTTGGTAGCCCTAAATACTTATTATTTCCTTCATTGTAAATGCCAAGAATATATCTCATTCTACGCTTAACATCATGTCGTACTCTACTTCCAAATGTAATGGCTGATTTCCTTAAATTCACAGACTGACCTGAAATATCTTTGTATCTGAATAGGATCTCTTTAATGGCTCTGCAAGATTTCTCATTTGCCAGCATAAAGAACAGAGAGTCATCAGCAAAAAGTAAGTGAGATATTACTAGACAGGTATTGGAAATCTTGATCCCTTGTAACTTCCGATTTAGAATTGCTTGATGCATCATATGCGATAGAACTTCAGAACATAGAATAAACAAAAATGGAGAAAGAGGATCACCCTGCCTTATTCCCCTTTGCGGTGTTATTCGACCATAAGCAGAGCCATTAACTAAAACCGAAAAACTTACAGTTGAAACAGTAGTCATTATCCATCTTATCCATTGATCCGCAAAACCCATTCTCCTCATTTTTTCCTCAAGAAAATTCCATTCTAGTATATCATAAGCCTTAGTGATATATGTCTTGAGTGCCATATAAGATGTTGCATGTCGTTTCCTTGTTTTAAATGCATGATAAACTTCATGAGCCACAATAATGTTGTCAGTGATCATCCTACCGAGAATAAATGCAGCTTGTTGTTCCGAAATGAGTTCTGAAAGGTGAGGCTTCAATCGATTGACAAGAATCTTAGAAATAATCTTATAACTAACGTTACACAGAGCAATTGGCCAAAAATCTGCAACTGTAGCCGGAGCTGCAACCTTTGGAATCAGGCATATGTTCGTGTGGTTATGTCTCTGATCAAACACTTTATTTTCAAAGAAATCATGAACCTCTTTGAAGACTGGATGTTGAATTTCCTCCCAAAACTGCTGATAAAAGCTTTCAGTGAAGCCATCTGGTCCCAGTGCTTGATGTGGACCAATATAAAACACAGCCTCCTTAATTTCATTCATGGTAACAGGTCTAATCAAATCTGCATTAGTAGCATCAGTAACTTTTGCTTGAAAGCCTTGGAAAACTTCATTAAAACCTGATGTAGTCTCTGGATTTGTTGCATAAAACCCCGTGAAATACTCTATGGCAACATTTCTGATATGTTCATTACCTCTTTGATGCACCCCTAGGGAGTCCATAATAGAAATGATCTTATTCATGGTTCTCCTAGCCGCAGTGGTCATATGAAAATACCTTGTATTACGATCTCCAGCTGAAAGCCATGAATTCCTACTTTTTTGCTTCCAGAAAATCTCCTCGTCAATATAAGCTTGATTAAGATCACGTTTAAGTCGATCCAATTCCATCAGAGATGCATCCCCTGTAGAGACAGCTTTATCCAAATGATATTTAATGGTTTGATTCTCTCTGCAACATTACATCTATTGTTTCTTTTCCATTTTGAAATTCGTTTCCGGCTATCAATCAATCTTAATTCCTTGAATTTTCCAACCTCGAAGAACTGCATCTTTGAAACCATTTTTCCCCATAAACCTACTATCAAAATAGAAGCTTCTTCTGTATTCATCAGTCCCATCTGCAATATTAGTTAACAAAGGTCGATGATCCGAACCACCAAACTCTAAGATCTTAGTTATAGATTGAGGAAAATGTAAAAACCATTCATTATTAGCCATTGTATGGTCTAAACAACACCTCACATTATGGTGACCTCTTTTGCTGGCCAAGAAAAATCTGTCACCTATGGACTTTAAATCGAGGAAACCACATACTCTTACCATTTGACGCAAAGCCTGAAAAGAAGTTTTCAGTCTCGTTCTTCCTCCATGTTTCTCCTTATTTGCAAGTTTATCGTTAAAATCACCCTGTATAAAACAAGGATGACCTCTCCTCATTATAGCAATCTGTTCTAAGCTTTCCCATAGCTTGTGCCAATGACTTGGATTTGGGTGACCATACACAAAAGACAAATAGAAATCTACTTCATTACTTTTCACATAACAATCTACAAGATGAGCTGATTGGTAAGAAATAGAAAGATCTAAAGAAGACTTCCATAAGACTACTAAACCTCCACTTAATCCTATCGGTGGAACAGTCAACATATTACTAACACCTAACTCACAAGCCTTTTCTCGTACGAAATCATTCATTTGCTTTGTCTTCGATAAGCAGATAATGTCCGAGAGATATTTTTGATTTATCTCCTTAAGGCGTCGAATTGTCAAGTCAGTGCCCAACCCTTGACAGTTCCAACAGATTGTCTTCATGGTGGAAGTGGTGGATTCGGGCCCACCGTGCCTCTGTTCAAGTCAGACTCAAAGCCAATCGAGCTACTACCTTCATCATGCCCTCCTACATTCAAGCTATTACTTCCCATAGTCTCCAAAGGTGTGGAAAAATCATCACGCTTTACATTTACCACACTCCTTTGATATAGAATCAACAGGGACCTGCCTACCAGAAGTCATTAGTGATAAAGGGAAAATGCTACCTGATATCGTCCTATGCTCTGAGCTCCCTGGAATGTCACCTGTCGAGTTAGGAAACGGTGGGACAGGATTAAACATCTCATTCTCATTCAGCTCCTCCCTATACATGTCGTATGGCTCCTCATAATCAAGAATATTTTCCAAAGCATCATGGTCAGGATCAATATCCAAGAAAGCTGGTTCATCATCAGAATTTAAAACATCTTCGTTCCCATTGTTGTTAGCATCCTGTGCCGGTAACACCTCTCGGATTATAACATCAATGTCACCATTATGTCCCCCATCCAATATATCATCTGCACCATCCTGTATGAAAGCCCCTTGAGTTTGTCCACCAGGAGGAAGTTCCCCATCATCTTCTTCATCATTATGAGGCTCTCCACCATTCTGAATTACACATGCGCCTGTATCATGAGTAAGTAAGCCGCATACCCCACAGAAACTCCGAAGCCTTTCATAGCGGAACCACAACAATGTATTAATGCCAGCAATGAATTGAAATTTTTTTTGAAACTTCATTGGGTGGGTGATGTCCCAATGCAATAGAACTCGAACAAAATCCACTCATGCTATCGCCTCCGCTTCGAAGTCAACTTCTAGGACTTGCCCCAGTGCCCGCCCAATGTGCTCAATCACACCCCGGTTCAAGAATTGAAGAGGAATGCCTCAAATCTGAACCCAAAAGGGGATAAAGCTGAGTAGTGGCATGTTAGATTCCCACCGTTGGAGGATCAACATACGGTCGTTAAAAGCCATGGTCCCCTTTGTAATATGGTTTGTAACGATTCTTCATTAGGAAAGATGAACTGAAATTGGTTGTCTTCAAAGAGACACCCATGAACAAGACCCAAAAGACCCAAAATCCGGGGCATTGAAGCAATAATTGCCCGGATGTTTTGTCGTCGAGGTATCACTGGTCTCCTAACAAGAATGAAACGGTTCTCCAGCATCGCATGATTAACAACATCCTCCGGAAGCAAGACAGGCTCATCGTCAACACCCAGATTAATATCTTGAACTGCCCGTCTCAAATTTTCCGCCATTTTCACCAGCACAAGAAAAAATCTCAGAGGGTAATCGCTTTTGTAGTGAATTGAGACTGGATGATGGAATTTCATTTCGGAAAACTGATCATAAATAGGATCAATTGGAACTATCAAGAGAGCATCACATCGGATCGTGGATCCAAATGTGGAGATAACTGTCATAGGAGAGGTGGAAAAAAAGCCCTCAAATTCGCCGATGAAAGATTGGAAAACCGTTGCCGGAACGTAGTGAAGACATCGGAAAGTAACCGCTTGAAAAATCGTATTAATAATCGTCATTATATCTTTTCTCAAGAGAGTTATTTACTTTCCTTATTTTCTTTAAAAGCTAATTTAATTTTTGTTTCAATTATTTTTTCAAATTATAAAATAAATTATTTATCTAATTCTAAATGGCATTCATGTGAATATCAATATTCAGTTTAGTTTTATTGTATTTTGACAAAAGATTAAGGTTAATACAGCTAGGCTATTTTTACAGAGCTACTTTAACAATTATTTTAAAGAATAGTGTTATTCTAGTATAATGACACAAAATTTAAATCAATTTTGTACGACACTAAACACAAAACTCTTAGGTTTCTTCTGCCTCGTTCTGTTACTTGTTTTCATCTTCTCTAAGAAGAAATTTCCGACCTTCTTTCTCTGTCTTTCTCGAATCCAATCATTTGCAGGTTCATCTATCATTTTTGTCTCCCTCCACCTGTAGGCCTCTCTCTCTCTCTCTCTGATCTAACGCTACCGGCCTTCTCATTTGCAGGTCCGTCAATCGCTGTCGTTTCACTCCGGCTCGCCACTTCCACCGTTGTGTTTCTCTGGTTTCCGTATACCCTCTCCAGGATCTCATGGTATATATATGCTTGATTCGTGAGTTTTAATGGCTTATGGGATGTTGACTTGATAAATCTTTTTTGACTTCTTCTCTGTTTGATTTCGAAATTAAACATTTGTATATTAGAGGTTTCTTCTAGAATATCAATTTTATAAATTTCTTCTAGAATATGGATTTCATGAATAGGTTCATTTGTTCTGCTCTGAATGATCAGAGGATTGGTATGAACTTGAATATCACTATGAACCATTTGATTGAGTAGTCAATGAATAAGTTACATATGACCAAAATCTAAGAGAATTGCTTTGTTTTATTTTGATATACTGCATATAAATTGCTTAACTCTATGAGGATACTTCTTGAATCTGCAATTTGTATGATAACTTCTAAGTCACTAAGGATGATGTTGAGAAGATCATGACTGGGTAAAAACCATCGCCCAATCAACCGGCTCGTGTTCTTCTGCAGGTAGCATTCCATTTGGTGTCAATAACGCAAAATGTGTCTTATTTGTTTTCATGCTCTTAACCATTTGTTTTCATCTTTAGGATTTTACTGGAGTCCTACATGTGGTTGACCTTGCTTGTATGCGTGATGCGATGAACAACCTGGGCATTCTAACAAACGGAGGGAATGAAGGTTTAGTTGACTCTGATTGTTAGTTTTTTTTTTATTATTATATATTTTTGTTTTTTTTTCATCCCATTGTTAGTTTTGAGGACAACAAATATGTATTGGCATTTGGTTATCAATTTTGTACAATGTATGTTTATAATTTTTCTAATGAAATTTGATGTTTTCTATTATATGTTCTTCTGATATATTCAATATGATTTTTTTTTTGTTTTTGATCAAACATAAATTAAATATGATAGTTTTTTTATATATATAATAGCTAAAATTAAATATATAACAAATATATTATTTAAGTATTAAAAGGTGATAATAATATTTCAAATCAGTTGTTATAAATGATACAACTATTAAAATCACTTATGAAAATTGAAACTAGTTTTAGTATCAATTATTTATAAGTAATAGAAATAATTGACATCAATTATTATAACCATTACAAATACTAACATTAATTAACATCATTTTTTGTAATTGACACAAATTAACATCGATTACGAAAAAAGGATGCAAATATTATGTATAATTGCATTGATTGTTAACAAAATCTTGTAAATTATTTGCATCACTACTTTCATAATCATTTATTTAAGTAATGTAATTTTGTTTACATTAAATACAAATAATACAAATTATAAAATAAATTAACCAAATTGATCTTTTTTTGTAGTGTCATCACCAATAATATCATCCAAAATATAACTTTCTTGTCACAAGAGCTGCAACATAAGATATCCTGATATACCAATACTTTCTTGATCAGTAGCATTGATAGTACACATTATTACGCATTTACAGACCAGATATAAAACTAAAGTGATGCTTAAATGTTTTAAATTAAAGGTCCGTAGTTAGCAAGTATAGATATCGAAAAATTAACATATTTAGCTTCCAACTTATTTTAATCGATCTTTGAAAGTTAGGATATTCATCCTTATTTATGGTGTTAATCGAATTTGCAATTTTATCATCTCCGAGAATAATAGATGCAAGACAAATACTTGGGAGCCTAAAATTACATTAATAGGTCACGTTAAAAACTCGTTTAACAATCGAAATATATTACTACATTTTTTTTAAATGTCTTTTTATTAGAAAAAATCATACATGATCGTTTAGTAATAATGGTCTCAAAAACCGTGGAGGACGGAAATAAATATTTGAAACATGACGCTGTATCTGAGCATACTTTGCTAATCTATCCGCGATGTGGTTACATTGTCGCGGTGTCGTCACGAAAGATATATTTGTAAAGTGATCCGTCCAACTGCGGATATCATTAATTAGTGGCTCCATAATTGTATTTTGAATGTGAGAATGAAGAAGGTCTTGAAGTTGTTGACAGTCGCCTTCCATGATTATGTTTTGATAACCCCGACAATGGAAAGATTGTAAGGCATGTAGTAAGGCCATTCCTTCTGCTTCTAAAGAATTTGTACCTTGTTTGAGTTTTGTTGAAGCCGCAAGACGGAAGCTTCCAAATTCATCTCTAATTATATAACCCACCCCTATTGCAGAATTATTGTAGATATAACTTGCATCAAAATTGCATTTAAGAAAACCTGGAGGCGGTGGAGTCCATTGTGTTTGAGGTTGCATAGATCCAGTATTCCGAGTAGAAGAGGCATGGATGTTAGCATCAAGCCATTCTTGAGCGTTATCCTTGGCACGGGCACACAAAAAACTTATCTCATGGTTAACCTTATTAAAAATAAGGTCATTTCGTGATTTCCATATTTTCCATAGTATCCAGAAGACTTCATGTCGAATAGATTGGAGAGTTGTTGATTCATAAACTCCAAGTAAACCATCTATATTCTGATCAAGAGTATTTGTTTGCTGAATTACTCGTGAGGCCGGTGAATTTGACATCCTCCAAACTGCTATTGCATAGGGACATTGAAAAAAGTATGGTTTGACGTCTTAATATGTTGATAGCATCGCTTACAGGTTGTATCAATCGGAATACCATGGCGGGATATTTATGACGATGTACCCAAAGCCGAAGATAATATTCGCCATAGGAAATGTTTGATTTTCGGGGCTGTGGTAGTTTTCCATATACGAGCTTTTAAGGGTATACTACCATGTGGAGGAGGTCATATATTACTTAGTGGATCCAGAAGGTGAGTAGCCAACCAATACCCCGATTTAACGGAATAATTACCATCCTTTGTATAATGCCATATTAGTTTATCTGGAGTGTCAAGATGAGGAATATATAGCTGGAGAGCATATTTGGCGTCAGCGGGAGTTAAAAATTGTTGTAGTGCAATCTCATTCCATTGATGGTGATTAGGCTGCCATAATTCACAGAGAAGAGAGGGATTAGTCGTAGCAATTCTTGTAGCTGCCCTTGGAGGGTGAACCAGAATCCATGGGTCAATGAACGGATTAATCATCTGTCCATTACCAACTCTAAATCTCAAGCCCTGAAATAATAGATCATGTCCACTCATCAAAGATCGCCAACCATGAGAAGATTTCCTTGGAATAACTGCGTTACGCAAAGATGTCTTCGGAAAATACCGGCTTTTTTCAAAATTCTAGCCAAAAGACAATTGGGAAATTGTAATATACTCCAAGCTTGTTTAGCGAGTAAGGAATCATTGAATTTCTCAATATCCTTAAAGCCTAGACCACCTTCTTTCTTTGGAATACTTAATTTTTTCCAGCTTACCCATGCCATTTTCTTCGTATTTTCCGATGATCCCCACCAGAATTGTGATAGTAAGGAGTCGATTTCATGTGTAGTGGTTTTTGGGAGTTTGAAACAACTCATAACATAGGTAGGTAAAGCAGTAGTGATTGACTTTAGGAGAGTCTCTTTGTCGCCTTGAGAAAGGAATTTTTGGTTCCATCCTTTTGTTCGATCTTTGACCTTCGTCACAATATACTCAAAAAGTTCACACTTCTTATTAGTAAACTCGTCAGGAAGACCCAAGTATTTACTACATCCACCAGTGCGCTGTATATTGATGATTTGCTGTACCTCCTCTTTTCTAGATTCTGACACCCGAGGTCCAAAAATAATTGAGGATTTGGTATGATTGACTTGTTGGCCACAGAGGTCCCCATATTGACATAACACAGAGGAAAGGGTGGTAATATTCTTCCGATTTGCTTGACAAAAAAAGAACGAATCATCCGCGAATAGGAGATGACTAACACGAGGTCCATTAAGGCTAATAGATAGTCCTTGAATATTTCCTTGACATTCTTCACGGTTGAGTCTCTGAGTAAACATCTTAGTGCATACTAGGAATAAATACGGTGATAAGGGATCACCTTGTCGAATGCCTCAGGAAGGACAAAAATTACTATAGGGGCTTCCATTAATAAGAACTGAATACGTGACGGACCTGACACACGTCATTATCTAGTGGACCCATTTCTCATCAAAGCCTAATCGTAACATGGTTTCTTCCAGGAAACTTCATTCCACTCGATCATATGCTTTGGAGATATCTGTTTTGATGGTCATATAAGATTTAGCTTGACATTTCCGTGTTTTCAAGGAATTTAGAAGCTTATGTGCGATCAAAACATTATCAGTGATATGTCGGCCTGGTACAAATGTTGTTTGTTGGTCGGATATAATTGCAGGGAGAAACAGCTTTAGACGAGCAACAAGTATCTTTGATATTATCTTAAATGTGACGTTACATAAACTGATAGGCCGGTACTCACTCATATAACTTGGTTGATCTATCTTTGGTATAAGGCAGATATGGGTTTTGTTTAGATCAGGAGGCATGATTCCAGTAGCAAACAAATTTTGAACTTCGACAATTATACTATCACCAACAGTTAAAATAAATTGATGGAAGAATGCACCAGTTGATCCATCAGGCCCCGGGCCTCTATCAGCACCAATAGATTTCATGGCTTTTAAAATCTCATCATTAGTGACTGCCGATGTAAGTACCCAATTAATGTCTGAAGTAACCGGTCTCTGAATACCGTCAAAGAAGTCATCCCAAACAGTGGTGTTGGTACTTGTGAATAAAGACTGAAAATATTGAGTCGCCACCCGCGAAATATCCGTCTCATTCGTATTCTCCACACCATTATCATCAGTGATAGAAGTAATATAGTTTTTCGCTTTCCGAGTTTTGCACATCCATGAATATACTTCGTATTTTGATCTCCTGCTTTAAGCCATTGAGTAGGGCTTTTGAGCTGCCAATAAACCTCTTCATGATAATATGACTGATTAAGCTTGCATTTGATGGCCTTTATATTGAACGGATCTGGTGGAGATTATAAAAATGCCAACTCTAACTCCTCCTTGAGTAGTTTAATCTCAACCTGCGAGTTAGAAGTATTCACTTTTTTCCATGTGGATATACTTCTTTGAATCGAAGCCAACTTAACCTGAAGATCTTCATTAGAAGACAATCTATTCCACTCAGAGGTAATATTGTCTTTAAACCCTTCCCGATCAAAGAGCCTCTTATCATAACGGAATTGTCCACGCCTAACGCAAGTGTCTGAGAGGATATTGACAATTAATGGACGATGATCTGATTTGATGGGCTCCAAATATTCGGAAAAAGAAGCAGGGTAAGTAATGAGCCATTCCGTATTTGCCAAGACTTTATCAAGGCAACATTGAATCAATTTCGTTGTCTTCTGTCCATTTCTGATGAGGCTTTGATGACCACTCCAACTAAATTTATTTCCTTTGTGGCTCAACTCTGACATATCGCAGATGTCCAATGTAGTGTTGAAGTCTTAAAACGAATCTTCATGACTATTATGCCCGCCTAATTTCTCTTCGTTATTTCGAATTTGGTTAAAGTCCCCAATCATAAGCTAAGATTCAACACGAGTTGTAGCCGTTCCCAAAGGATATTTTGAAATAACGGATTGGGATCACCATAAATACACGACAAATAAAAAGAAAGTGATTTGTCATTAACTATACATTCTACAAGTCGTGCATCATGAGAAGAAACAATGAGATCAACAGTATGCTTCCATAAAAGCGCCTAGCCACCACTAAGACCGACATGAGGAACAATAAAGTACTTTGAAAAACCTAAGGAAACTGATAGGTCACATACATAACTAAAGGGTTGTTTTGTTTCAATGAGAAAAACCACATCCAGGAGATATCCCCTTTAGTCGATGAACTGCCAGCCGTTTGCCGATGCCCTGGCAGTTCCAGCTTTCTAGTCTCATTTGTTCCTTGGCGGTAAAGGGCCCGCCTCGCCACTGCTTGGAAATGTAGACGGTATTGGACCCGCCTCGTCACTAGAAGAAGTTTGGTTTGAACTGGCCTTAAACGCCATAGTTCTACGTCGTTTATGCGGAGTGTTGGATGTAGAACCGAGTGGTCTAGTTATCTTATGAATAATCTCAGTGCTGACATGTTCAACGAAGAGTAAAACTTGTCGTCTTCGAGCTTCGGACTCCGTTGGGTCCGATATGGACGTATAAGTATGATAGAAGCTCCAGAGATCATCCACGGAGAAGTACCGACCATCAATCAACACCATATTGTCCGTGTCATCTAGACGGTGGAGAGAGGTTGAGATTATAGACCCAAAGTCGTCAACTGTTGTCATCGGGACTCTTGAATGGCACGTTGTGGAGGAGCATCCATGATGAAGAGGGAAGAGAGTCGAAAAGTACCGTAAGTGGGTTCATGTTCCAGTTCCGGTTCCTGATGACCAGGAGCCACCTCTGTCTCCGACAGCACACACTCAGCGATGTCATGAGTAAGAAGATGACATCTGAAGCAAAAGTTACGTAGTCGTTCGAACCGAAAAGTCACCAAAATAGAGGTTTCACCAAACTTTATGCTTCACTCAAAAATCAGGGGGCGGATCAATGGCCATTGCAAACGAACTCGTCCATACGCAACGTTCTCACCAATGGTGTCTTCCCTCGCTGGCTCAGTCACCAAACCAATAGTACCAGCAATATAGTTAACCATATATGCCGATAAAAACTAGAGGGGTATATCGCGAACTTGGACCCAAAAGTTAACCGATGTCGGCTCATCAACATGAAGAGTAGGAGACCAGACACTCATCGCAACCATCCAGTGGTTGAAACTCCACGAACCCGGCGAAGAATAAGTTGAAGTGCCTCTTCCGACTGAAACATGAATTGGACTCTGTTTTGGTCCACCATTCGACTCGACACCATCGAATCCATACCCCATAAGCGAGGAAAGAAACGCGCAAGGGATCTTAAGTTCTGATGATGGGTATTGGTCGGACGAACGAGAAGGCTATATTGAGACGCCCGAAAAGCTTGCGAGAGGAGATCATCTGGGATTGAAAATTCTGTATCATCGA
This sequence comes from Cardamine chenopodiifolia, assembly GCA_963922655.1. Classification (NCBI taxonomy): domain Eukaryota; kingdom Viridiplantae; phylum Streptophyta; class Magnoliopsida; order Brassicales; family Brassicaceae; genus Cardamine; species Cardamine chenopodiifolia. Next base: position 5,054,732 of record OZ000486.1, on the reverse strand, counting down.
TGGCCATGTTTGCAAGGTTTGTGATGTTTGATTCTAGATAGAGTCGAGACATGAATTTTGATTGTGTGATAATAGGATGTCGAAACTGAGTCAATTTTATAAAGAAAAAGTCCCAAATCCCAGAGAAACCGGATTGAATGGAAGTTGCAGGGGAAGTTATTTTCGAAATTTTGGCAACGGTTGAGAGACAAATTGTCCAAGGCGGTTTTAGGAGAGAGAAGAACGACCATAGAGGCCACAAAAACCGGCAGAAGCATCGGAGTGAACGCCGGACAATCGATCTACAACGAAAACGAAGAGATATGGTGACGGCACATGACCGGAGAAAATGAAGAAGAAGAACAAACGAGGAGAGAGAGCGGATATATTATTACATTTTATTTTATAATTAAAGAATACAAAATAAAACACATTTATGGTCGACATATGTTTTATATTACTACATTTTATTTATAATTAAAGAATACCAAATAAAACACATTTATGGTCGACATATGTGTTTTACAAGATAACGAGAATATCCACATCAAAAGGAAAGAAGGTTCATCATAAGTTGAAGAATTGTAGGCATTTGAAATACTCCACATATCTAAAGAGTACGGAAAGGTAAACTAGTTAGAGTTTAAAATATATATTTTAAAATATAGTTTCTGTGAATTAAAAGAGAATATTTACCTTTTGACACTTTTGATTTTGGAAAATTGTAACAAAGCATTGATTGGGATATTTAATGCCTTTCGTGAATACTGGAAAATATCCTCCGTAATTTTTTACTGTTGTTAAAGTTTTAGTTTTAAGGGGTTAACGCTGGCACATAGTAGAATCCCTCCACGTCCTCGAGACTCGAAGCAGGTTTAATGAGCATTTTATGGCCTGACGAAAGCCTCAGTACCCTTAACTATTCCATTATCATTTTGGTATCTTCCACAAGTCAGGTGGTCCAAGCTATGGAGAAACCTCACCAGTTTCTCATGTTGCGTCATCTTTTGTTATTAACATGATTAATGAAGTATATGTAGTGTTAAAAAAACTTATTAAAACTTTTGGATCATTCGGTATGTAGGCTAGAAAATCAATGCGGATTTGGAGCAACCATAGTGGACTAATGAAAACCTTCTCTTGAATTTCAAGAATAATGTGCATCCTTGGGAATGATTTCTGCATAATCCCTCATGATTTTCCCTCATAATTGTTTCAGCCTTGTTACCGTAAATATATATCAAGTATAGACATAGTTATACTCCTCTTATATAATGTGTCTTTGTTCAGACGGAATTTCGCACTGCGATATTTAATTTGCAGGCTTCCCATTTATTGGAAAGAAGCACACAGGTTTGAATGTAATCCAAGATCGGGCCCCTACATTTTGCTCCCCAATGGTCATTGCGTGAAGATGTCGTTGAGCTGTTAAAGGAAGCAATTGAGTTGGAGTGGGTGGGTAGCATGTTTTCCGTTGATTCTTTATTTTCCAAATTTAGACTCTCACTTATTGTTTTGGGAAGTGGTTCATGTGCTTCAGCGGCTTCTAGAACCAAAGTTTTATGTTTTCGGTTTATGGGAACTAACTGCACTCTAGACCTCATCGTAATCATAACTGCCTTTTTGTCGTTAATACTAGACTGTGAAATGCTTTAAACTGGAATCACCCGACAAAAGATCAGAATCCGACGTCGAGGCTAAAGCAACTAACATATCAGCCGAGGTATTCTCTCCACGAGGTACCCATGTGAGAGTAAAGTTTGTGAAGTTTTTAGTGAGATCATTAAATATTTATAGATACTTTAACATTCGTTCATTCCGATCCTCATATGTCCCGTTATATTGATCTACGACTAACTGAGAATCGGAAAAAGCATTAAGTTTCCTCACTCTGATTCTGATTTCTAAACGTAATCTTGCTATTAGGGCTTCGTACTCGGCTTTGTTATTGGATGCTTTAAATGCCAATATGAATGATTTTTCAATAATATCAAAGGTTGGAGACTTCAAGGTCATGCCAATCCGCTCCTTGCTTTGAGGATGCACCGCCCACAAAAATATTTCCACTCTGAATTCTTTCCCCTTTCTTCATTTGTTCTAGTCGGTAGTTCAATGAGAAATCTGCCAAGACTTGAGCCTTTTCACAAGTTTTGCTTCGTTACTCTATGTCATACTCACTTAACTCGAAAGCCCATTTTGCGAGTGTCCATATTGAATCGGACTATGAAGGATTGTTAACGGCTGAGTAGTGAGAACAATAATCGTATTATATTGAAAATAGGGTCGCAATTTTCTTGTTTAGACCAGGACTCCCAAGGAGAGTTTCTCCATCACGGATACCAGGTGTTGGGCTCAGTCAAAGTCTTGTTTATATGAAAACAATGTTAACCCCGCTGTCGTAAATCAGTACACCACTTACCGCTGCTTGAGAAATAGCGATGTACAAAAAAATGGTTCGTCCACTTGTGGTTTTGCCAAGATTAGAGGTTATGCAGGTTACGACTTCAACTGTTTGAAGGCTTCTTCACACTTCTCGTCCCACTTGAAACTCTTGTTTCCCTTGAGGATTTGATTGAACGAGAGATAAAATGATTCAACGCCACACTGTTTCTTGTAAGCCTTTGTACTTTGCACATGTTCTTTGGTGAAGACATAGTTTCAAAGGCCATAAGCTGATTTGGATTTGCTTCAATTCCTCTCTCTGTTACCAAGTAATCTAGAAACTCCCGAGAGGGTTCAGTAAAGGTGCATTTGGCCTGGTTCAGCTTCATCTTATACTGGTTGAGAATTTTGAAACATTCAGATAAATGCGCGATATGATCTTCTGCTCGCAGTAAATTCACCAGCATATCGTCAATTTAGACTTCCATAATTTTTCTCAGATGCTGATCGTGAATTTGGTTAACTAAACACTGATAAGTTGCCCCGACATTCTTCAACCCAAAAGATATAACCTTGTAGTTTTCATTCCCTTTTTGTAATAAATGAAGTCTTTTCTTGGTCATGCAGATGCATTATGATCTGATTTGAACCCGAAAAGCATCCATGAATGTTAGGAGTTTATGAACAGCGGTCGCTTCTACCAAACAATCAATATAAGGAAGGGTAAAACAGTCTTCTGGGTAATCTTTGTTTAAGTTGGTGAAATCCACAAAAACTCTCCACTTCCCATTCTTCAGGGTTTTCTAACCAATCTTGATACTTGACTTCGCAAAATGATACAAGTTTTAATAATCGATTGACTGCCAGAGCTCGATAAAACCCGATTTTCTTTCTTTTTTGTTTGATTGGTTTAAAGGTCGGATCAATATTCAGCTCATGTGAGATTATGCTTTTATCAATTCCGGGCATGTCGGTTACAAACCAGGCAAATGCCTGCTTATTTCTTTTGACATGTGATACCACATAATTTGCAATGTCCAACGTAATAACCAATGCATCATCATGAGGCTTATCGAGCTCATCAGTTTTTTTTTTAATTCTAAATAGACCTCTGCAGGTGGGGTTACTTTCTGATTACCTGGGAATAATTTACACTGATGAATCTTGATCCAATTTATTGAATCTCGAAACCGCTTTGAACCTCCCATGGTCATATCAATTCGCTTTTTAACAGGAGATGACTTTTTTGTCCTCGGAAGTCTTTGGTTTCTTAGCCGGGGAGGCTTCTACCTAAACTTCCTCTTGAGCCTTTGAATCTTCATGCTCCCGCTCGAGCAGCTCAAGATTCACTTCAGGCATCTTACCACCAATAATTTTGCGGTTAGCATGTCACCAAGCTTCTTGAAATCCCTGGTAGCATGTCCATTCTTATTGTGAATGTCATAGTACGCATTTTCATCTCGGATCCATTTATTTTTCGGGAAAACATTATTTATTCTTGGACTTTGGGAAGCTCCACTATTCCCCTTGAAATTTTCTTTGTTTATGCTGTAAGTTCTAAACTTCTTAGGCTGTTTTGGATCATGGACCTCCGATATTTTAGAAAACGATGCCGCATATTTCTTTGGCTTAAGTTTTTTTGCAAGAGTGAGCTTTTCTTCCTTAGTGACTATCCAGCTCGATGCTCGATGAAGCGCATATTGAACGGTTGGCGGTTTGTGAACTATCAATTTCTCTGGAAAACATGATGCATGCCACATACCATTTTTCAATGTTGATATAGCTGTGAAATAAGACAGATTCAATATCTTAACCATTATTTCCTTGAACTTCACGATATAATTCCTCAACGGTTGAGCCTATTGCGTGAGATCCCATAAATCGACATCAAACATTTTTCAATGAACATGGAGTATTGCTTGAACATCAGAGCCAGCTGTTGAATTTGTTGATGGATCCTTCTTTGAGCTAAGTGAACCATATCAAGCTTGAACAAATGAGATTCGTGGAAATATTTTTGCAATGGTCGGCATCGTTCTTGCCATCATCGAGCTAAACTCTTCCAACTACTATCCAGAAAGAGGTTACATGAGATGTTGGATCTATAGTTCCTTCATAAGCTGGGAACTTGACCATCCGAAAATCATGAATTTGTGTATTGGAAATTTGGAGAATGAAGGGTGTTCTCCTCGTGTCTTCAATTACTAGATCAATCTTGGAGAGGCATTGGTAGCGAGATGAACCTTTGATCCAATAGCTCGGATATCTCTTTTAAGGCAATCCACTTCGGGATTGATGGGGAAAGGTGAATCATGAAAAGCTCGATGAGACCAAGTGGGATTCCGTGCTTGATTCTGGCTCGTTTCATTTGCTGGAAAACTGGCGGAATCAAATAAAAGGGGAAACTAAAAAACAACAACGACATCTGAGAATGAGAATGATGTCCCATTTCAAAAATGGTCGGGTTTGGTGCAAGAAAGATACCTGGCCCTCCCAAAGGAGAAGGTGGTAGGACCGTTGGAGCCATGACTTGAGAGAAGATATTCAAAAAGAAAAACGAATGAGAAGGCAAGCCCGAAGTGGCGGTCGGAGGTGAAGCTAAGAGCCTTACTTCGCTCTGCGTCACCATATTATGTTGTGACGTTAGGAGCTCATCATCATTGGCGAGATCTCCTTGGGCTGTGGCTAGTCCACATGCTGCTCCAAAATATCAAAATAGTTTGAAAGTATAACAAAGGTCTATTGATGTTCTGCATTTTCTTTTAGATCTCCCAACAAGTTTGCGATTTCATCGGTGTTCGAGGACTAAACCGGGAACTGTGTTCCTGACTTCTAAAAAAGCAAACAAAAAGCTAGAAAAATATCAAAGAGTCTGAAAGTGTCTCCCCGTAAACGTTCCCAAATTTGGATGTCAGACCCATACTTATTGATTGGATTTATAATAAAGGGATTAACACTTCCGTATTATGGTATTTTTGATTTATCTAAGAAAATGAAAAAAATTCAAAATTCAAATGACAAGAAAAATATGTATAGTATTAGTATTGCTAGGAATGTTAGGCCTAAGGAATTATGTCTTCCTCATCCCTTTTTATAATCATTACATACAGTAACGGATTATCATTATGGCAATTATTCCATATTAATTGTCTTGAATATAGATGATTCTCAATCAATGCAAACTCTTTGTCATTTCGCTGAAGTTTTACTCAGCTCGCTGAGCCTTTGATTTCCCAACTTGAACTTGTAGCTCGCTGAAATTCTTTGATGGATCACATAGTTTCCTTATTGGCCTTGATAATTGGTCCTTATATCCAACCGCTCCTTGGATATTTATGGGCCTGAAACTGGATTATGACACCAACAATGATTAACCCATGGATGTTTTTGTGGTAACACGTCTGCTATCTACATTGCCACCAATATGGTGTTCCACGAGCAAACGAAACATGTCGAATTGGATTGTCACTTTGTAAGAGATGAAGTACTGCCAATATCAAGCCAAAATATGTTGATACGATGCCACAACTGGCATATACATTTACTAAGCCAATCGACCGAGCTGGCTTTCATGATTTTCGAGTTAAGTTGGCAATACGCAATCTGTATGCTCCCACTGAGGGGGTATTGGACCATGGTTCATCGGTTTACTTTGGTCTAAATGTCAATTTAGTAATATAGGGATATTCTCTGTTGTACTTGCTACGTAATAGAGGCGTAACAAGAGTTGTTAGTAGTTGTAGATATCACTAGATCTTTCATATGTACTCTATATATGTTTGTATCATTTTCATCAATGACATACATGAAATTCTCTCAGTCTTTGTTTCTCCTTATGGTTGGAGAATAAGAAGATTTTATTGCTAAAATTACATTAAAATGGTTTTGGTGTCATAGATACGTTGCAGATGCTCTAAGGACATTCGATCATCAAATCCCTTTGAAAAAACCCTAAATCCAACTAGTTGATTAATCAGACATAGATGCAGACATTAAAACAGAATTCAAAGTTCGCATAAGTAACAAAATAATAATCAACGAGGTTTGAAAAACACTTCTAAAAGAGAAATGATTTCTTGTCCCTTAGATATGAAAACAATAAGCAAAAATATTTATATGAAATATGAAAACCCTAAGTCGGTTAGAGTTACGAATTGGTAACATCTCATACAGGGGATTGATCGATCTCATTGAGGATCGATTGATTCTTTCTTCAAAACACATCACTTAATTTAATCATAAATCTGGTCAATCCTCTTGTGTTCTGGTCGATCCTGATGCATCTCCTTCTGATCGTTGAAGTCTTGAAACATCTAAAGCAAGTCCAAATGATCCTTTAAGCTCCAATGACTTGTAAAACCTATGAACAAAGCCAAAAGGACATAAAACCTATCCTAGACTCGATTAATAGCTCAATAAGCATGTGGAGTCAATGGATGAAACCATTAAAACTATGAAACATCAATTCCCCCAGACTTGAGCCTTTGTTTGTCCTCAATCAAGAACAAAGTAAAGAAATCAAATATAGAAGACAGGTTTGAAAATATTGGAACTTAATCACTCCTTTAGACTCCACCACATTAAACTTCCAATTCTTAAAACTGAAAACATATAAAAAACCAGTTAGTACTACATGTAATTTACCATAAGCATAAAGAACTTTAGTGTTTTATGTTTTCCGAGATCCTAAAGAATATCTGAAATCTCCATTTTTGACCTTTTAACATTCATTTATTATCTCTAAGTGCAATCTCACATATGGGGTACCAATCACAACAAGGGCTTGTAATGGAAGGCTATTTAATGGTGGTTGAGGTATTTTAGGCTCTGTTAATGAAGATGGATGCAAATCATCGTACAAAATCACAGTGAGACTAGGACCAAATATTGATACACAACTGTACGAACTTCTGAATCTCTGTAGATCTCTGTAAATGTCCTAACTGAGTTGTAATGGTGCATAAGATAACATGTTAGACTATAAGCAGACTTTATTCTGGTTTCTTCTTTGTCTTTTTCCCCTTCTCGTTTTATTCTCTCACTTTTTTTCCCTTCCGGTTCTAGTCAATATTAATGCACCAAAGACAAACTCAAAACGTGAATTAACTATGTAAAGAACATTGAATATTATCAAAGATCCTTGGAACATAAAGTCTGTATACTATGTAGGTTTTGTATATGATTGCACATGATAATAATGTAATAGAGGCATGTGGTTTGAAATAATGGATGGGTAAAGGTGTGGTACCAAGCTAAATGTGAGCCTGGCCATTTAGAGTTCAGAAAAAGGTGGTAGAAAAAGCAGAATTGAACTATAAGTGTTATGATTCATTGTGTGATAACAAGCCCCTAAGTGAGAAGTTAAGTCAATGTTAAAGGTCTTGTAAGATAAAGTCAACGTTAGATCATTCAGAATTTCAAAAGATTGGAAACTTCGAATTAATTCGATCCACTAGTGGTGTTTCCAGTCTTCCTGTTCTTAGAACCATCAATGTTAGAAATCTGTTAGAAAGTTAGTCAGTGCTAAAAATGGAATCCAAGAACAGAATAAAAGTTTCCCAAAGGTTTCGACTCAATAAAAAAAAAAAAGAAATTGACTCAAAAAATAAGAAAACAAAAGCAAAGTGTTAGTAACGAGCACACACCCTTCCCCTAGATCTACTTCATTGTGTTCCGCTGTGAAATAAAATAAAGAAAAAGGTGCTGCGAAGAACAACAACACTTCCAAAGCCTCTATGGTCCAAAATGACATCACTTCATTTATTTCAACTTACGCGAACCCTAAATCGACTCAAACACTATAAATATACGTTTTAAAACACTAGGAGAGGAGAAAGTGACATTAGCAACCAGAGAAGAATACTCACAGCCAACATCACAAAGCTCCTCCCTCTTATCGCCTCTCACCTTCTCCATCACTTGTTTACCTTGTTTCATCGCTTTTCATACTGTTTGAGGGAGTAGATCATGCACTTTGTTATTACAGAGAAGATACCTAAACCCCTTTCAATACTCATATAATTATGCAATCTTTTTCATTTCTTGCTTTGGTCTGTTCGATTATATCTGAGTAGTTTACTTGTTGGGATTAAGAGCTTTCAAAAGGGATTCATGTATGGTTAAATAGGATTATGTAGATCAGGTTTTAACACCAATAGTTCTACTTTCTAGGTTCGTCCTTAATGCATATTGCTTGAATCTCTAACTTTTGATTGATCTTAGGTTGATTTCCCGATCATAAATGCATGTTGAATCGCCTAACCTAGCCTAGATGAGTATTGTTTTGCAACTTGTGTTAGTTGAGTTGTAACGCTTTATGAACTGAAATAAAACTTGATTATAATGTTTTTTTCTCTGCGTTGTTACCTGATAATTGGTTTAGTCTCTGAGTAGTTAGGAAAAGGTGATCAATTCATCAAAAGTGAATTTTTTGCATAGAAGTGTTTTGTAGTTTAAGAACACCAATATTCGATATGGCCTTGTCTAGATCCCTTGGATGATGCGATCCATGATACCCTAAGAATTCTCTGCTTCCCAACATTTCATTTATTAATATTTATTCCCTTTAATTCACATTTAATTACCGCTAGCATTCACCATAAAAACCTTAATAGAACCCCAATTTATTTTGTCTTAATTTGTTGGTTTTATAGGTAAAGGTTTGAAAGTAAAAACCACACATATCATAACTTCACCTCAACCTTTAAAGAGTCGACCTTAAAAATAAGCTAGCGTAAACACAAAATATCAAAAGAAGAATTCAACTCAAAGTCCTCAGAAATAGTTAAAAGGTGCAAGAACAATCTTACTTTTTCTTATTTCTCCATGCCTATCTCAATGAAAATTTCAAATGCAACCCCTACACTCAAGAAAAACTCACAATCAAATTGAATAATCTCTTTAACATTCATTAAAGTGTTTAGTGCGGTCTCGCAAAGAGAAATAAAATCATTCTCAATCGGTTTTTTCTTTAAGACTATTTGAGGTGGTTTCAAAAGAGTTTTTTTTTTTGTTGGTTTGCTCTCAAGATTTAGGAATGTTATACAAATGTTAAATCCATCTAATAAGAGAAACAAACTTTGCATACAAAGTTCCAACTCTCGTAATTCTACCCCATCTTATGATACAAATCCTAACTTACACCCTTTTGCACATTCCTTTCTTTCTCTTTTAAATCTTAAACCAATAGATTCAATTAGCCCAAATTCATAAAGATTCTTCAAAGATCATGTGAGCCTCACAAAAGTAGGAGTTGTTTTTGAAAGATTCAAAGGTCCAAACATTGATTTTTCATTTTTAAGATGTTCAAGCAACAATTAACTATGACTAAGGGCTTGAAATTCAATCCTAAGTTTGAACTTCTACAAGGTAATCTAATCATCAAGCCCTATATATGAAAATGCAGACTATATGCTACTAGACTCAATTCTAAATGTAAAGCTACATGATTTTGTTTTGTTTTTTTGAGTTTTGTAAAATGTTTTGTTTTTCAAAGAAAAATATTTACAATGCAAGAATCAAAAACATAAAATCAAAACAAAACAAAACAGGTCTTTCCCCCAAACTTAGTTCACACCATCTTGGTGTGAGAATAAATTCGAGAAGAGAGACCAACGAAACAAAATTCAAAGCTAAAAAGAGAAAACTATTTACAAAGAAGTGAGAGAGTCATACCTTGGTCCTAGTCGGGAGTCTTAGGGAGATGAGTGAGAGAAAGAGTTGTGGAACTCTGTGGACTGGTTGAAATGGCTGAATAAGCATTGAAGGAGTGATTCGAGCATGTTCCACCTGTGAGGTTTACCCAAATCCTCCTCTTTTGCACTTCCTTTACGCTCATCAAACAAAGAGTGTAAAATTTCACCATCCAAAATTTCCTCGTTAAGATTTATAGCCTCTCTAATCTTCAAATCCCTAGGCTTTTTGTTAATTTCGACTTCTTTATTAGCGATTGTTCTGCAAAACTTTGAGGAGGAATGCTTGATGGGTTAAGAGAACTTGTCATTCACACGAAGAAGAGTAACTCTCTTGTTTGGGAAGTCTATACTTGCTCCAGCGATGTTGAGAAATGGAGTTCCTAGAATGAGAAGAGGCTTATTGGGTTGTACCCTCTCTACAATTATGAAATCCATGGGACTAACCAATTTCCAACCTTAAGAGGATAGTCGTCAATCAAACCAAATGGAGGTTTCGAATAAGCATCTCCAAACATGATGGAAGAGGAGTGTTGCTTCATCTCTTGCTACAGAATCACATAAGGCATCATCAAATTTCAAATCAGCAAGAGAGAAAGATATCAGCTTTCCCATATCTCCAAGCTTGGGGATTGATTTTGGTTCAAGTGGTGTTGTGCTTGGTGCTTCATATAACCTCATTACTTCATTTACCTTCTCCCGGTCATCAAGGATGGCTTTATAGAACTTCTTATGGATAGATACTTGGTGCAAGTTATCCATAGAACAGAATGGTACTCCAATCTCGCTCATAATTGCTTTAAATCTCGAGAGGACTTTCTTTTGAGTCTTGGTAAGAAATTTCCTAAGAAATGGGAGTGGAAGCTCATAATGAAGAGGCTCAACTCTTAGTGCATCTTTCTTTACAACCCTATTGGACACCTTATCCTCTTTTTTAGTGATTATATCCATCTTCATTTCACTTTCACTAACCAAATCATCAACATTCAAACCTTAGAGAATTTTAGATATTTCCTCTATAGTTTTTACATTCTCACCAAATGGACATTCTTCTATTTCCTTTGGATGGCTCGTGATGTGAGCCATATCGTCATCACTCGAGAAAATATCATTGAAAAATTCATTGGGGTTAGATTCGGCTTTTCCAAAAAGCGGACCAATAGAGCTCTTGGATGATGAAGCTATTAGAACAAGTTGGTTTTCTAGAAACTTCAGGTGGGATGCCAAACTCTCATACTTTGCATGTAAATCATTGTATGATGCAAATTCTATTTGATTATTTGCATGTAAATCATTGTATGATGCAAATTCTATTTGATTCTTTTGGCATTCAAAGAAAAATGTAAGTTTATTTATATTTATTGATTATTCTTGGTATACTGCAAATAACATTTCAAAGATTTCAAAAATTGTTCACCTATTATGTACGATTAAAGGTTGCTTCAGATCCTCAACTAACGCTCTTAAAGGTTTATGTACGATTAAGTTAAAAATATAGAGTTAGCTTCTTCAATTTTTCTGATCAAAGAACTCACATACCTTATTATTTTAGGAAATTAACTTTGTGTTTTTCTTGATGTTTTGTCAAGCTAGGACAGTCTTTTAATGGATCGTTTGAATGAGCTGAATATATTGAGATTGCATAACAATGTTACCCTATGCAGAAAAATATATCCTTGAGATTGACCAATGAATAGGCTTTTAAATTACTCAAAAGCCTGTGTGTTAGGACTGTTTGAGATGATGAGTTTTGTTTAACGTTATTGTGTCCAGATATCACCTGGAGCTTGGTATATTGGTCTTTTTAACAAAGCTGAGGATACAAGGGCTCAGAGGAAAATTGATATAGGCACGAAACCGTAGATGAGCTGAGGAATAGTGATGGATTCGAGCAGCTGGTGGTAACATGCTCTCTGCTTGACATGTAATGGATCGAAGTGGAATGAGATGGAGCTTTTCAGATGGTGGTAACACTCTCTCTGAATAAGCAAAGTAAGGAGATGGTTTGTAACACAAGAATGGATTGATATACACCACAAGAATGGTGGAAGAGCCTTGATAAGTTTGAGCCTCAATCTGTAAGCGAGTCACATCCAAGAGAAGAGAAGCGGCTAGGATTTCTTTCTAGAAGAAAACTTGGTTTTTGTATTCATTAGGTTAAAGCACGACTGACTCTACAAGAGGGGGTTGGATTTGGTTTTTATAAAATAACCTAGGCTCAGAAACAGCAAACACTTCAAAATAAAAGGCAAGACGTCCTAAGAAAACAATAAAACGTTCAAATAAAAAGAAACCTTCAAAAATGGAAAGTTTGAGCTGATTTGAGGCTTCTCTTATTATGGTCTTCTCTAGCTGATTATAATGTCTTATTAAGCTTGTGAATGATGGATTAAAATGATAACAAGCCCTGAAATCCACACTAAGGGTGTTGCCTCGTTAAAACCTTTTTGGAAAACCCATTGGGATATAACCAAGATAGGGAAAAAGTACAATTTCTTTGCACGTCTTTATGTGTTTTCACCTTATGAAAGTGGTGAAGAAACTTCTCCTGGTCGCTACACATGATTCTCTAATGATCCATATAAAGAAAGTTTCATATATGGAAAGATTAGACCCTCGGTTAAGGCTAATGAAGCAACTCTTGATTTAATCTGATCCAAGGCCAATTTCTATGATGAACTCTCCTATAAGTATGTTGTTAAGGGAACTTGAGAGGAACACAAGCAACTTCTTGTAATATCCTTGTTTGACTCGACTTCTTGATATCTTGTGGAGGTTATAAAGCCAGTATGGATGTCCTCATCATTCCCTCTCCCTTGAAAAGGTTTCAACCTCAAAATTTTAAGACCTACACATAGATAAAGCAAGTTAGAAATTTGCACCTCTTGATGGTTCAAAAGCTTACCTCGAGGTTGGGCTTGTGGAGGGGTTTTGAATGGGTCTGGGGGTTCCTCCTTCATCGGCATTGAATGGGGAACACCAAGTAGTTGATTCCAAGGTGGAGCTACATCATCCATGGTGAAATACCTTATATCACTTGTTATTTTACCATTAAACTCTTCTTTGTTGTTGATAGGTGAGTATAGGTCTGAAGGCTCTTCCTTTATCATCAAAGTGTCCACAACACTTCCAGTTTCCTTTGTAACAAGTTGGAGCTGAACTGATCCTTGGTGATGTTGATATTTGTCCAAAAGGAGGGTCTTCTTCTTTTCACTGTCTTCTTGATTCATAGACTTCTCCATTGAATCTGAAACTTCCTCAATCCAATACAACAAGTGCATTATCACAACCTTTGAATCATTATAAACAAATTGAATTTAAGTGATTACTTACCCAGATAAGCTCTTTTGCAATCTTTGTGTCTGTAGATAACACAATATTCTCGTTGGATTTATCATGTTAGGGTGGATCCGGTGGCTTTTCATTGAGCCACAAAACATCACTAACACCTCCAATTTTCTCTTTGAGTGACGCGAGCTGAGTTGGTACATCAATGCCTTTGCTTGGTAGTTGTTCAAGAGTGTGCTTGGTGTGAATGAAATATTCTTTTGGTCTTTGCATTCTTCCTTTGAACCTGTACTTCTGTCAATACTTAAGGATGAGATCAAGTGCATTAAACTTGTAATGGAAACTTAAAAAAAAAGTACTTGAAACTACCGCTGATTGTAATAGTACTCCAATATTGGATGAGGTTTTGAGTTTCACTTAGATGGGCACCACACAAGGTGTTTTGTATGGTGTTAGCTGGGATATTCATTACCTTGGAAATGAAATCAGCTTGTTCAAGACAGTGATGTGACTTATAAGGTGGTTCTCAAAGATTTTGGATTAATGCCAAGATTATTTTCTTCTCTGGTGGAACTTCTTTCAAATCTATGTATTTCTCCTTTGTACCTGAAACTTTCTCAACATATTTGGCACTAAAAATATGTTAAAACAGTCATGAAAGTATTGAAATCATGTTGAAACATTTTAGATTGAACCATATCATTAGAAGGTGAAATAATTTTCTATTTAGCCTTGAAACAATTTCTTGTTTCTGTTCAGCATTAAGTGACTCTTTTCCTTTGTTGGACTTGTGTATTTACAACAAAGGCTCAAATTTCTTGTCCAAATTGAGAAGAGTATTATCTTTACTTACCTGAAAAGGATCCATAATATTTTTGGCAATGACTTGCGAATCACGGCTCAGGTTTTGTTGCATTAGTTTTGGTTTTATCCTACTTCTCTTGTAGGGCATAACATGGCAAAAAGTCCTTATTGATTACATCTATAACATGTTAATTCTAGGGATTTTAAATCATAACATGTACCTTGGGGTGTCGCAATATCATCCTTATGATCACTCATTTTTTCCAAAACTACATCTTGGAGTTGCTATAGTTCTTCTTTGGCTTTTGGCTCAGGTCTTTGGATGTGTTGGCGTTAATTTTGGTGTTGACATCTCAGTCTAACTTGATGCTGCTTGGTGCATTTATTTCCTGAGTTTGCTATTGTGAGGTTGTTGTTGAGGAGGCTCCATGTGGTATATTCTGTTGCTAAGATCCTATAGTCGTGTACTGATATTTGCTAACATCTGAATCATGGCAATTTTGGCATCAACTTGTTTTTCTTGTGGCGCAATGAATGGTTTGGTATTTGGTGTAGATGCTTGAGTTGTAGCTTGAGGTAACTTATTTGCTTGCTTAGTATCTATGCTACTCTATTTAGACTCTGTTCTCATTTCCTTTGAAGGTAAGAACACGTTTTCCCTCAGCCTTGGAGTTGCTTGATTCACACGCTTGTTGATTTGAGGGTATTTTATTGGTACCTCAGAGCTTGTTGCTTATAATGTTCTGGTGCAAATATCTTCATCATGTGCTCCTTCAAGTCTATCCACGAGGTAATGCGATTCTGATCATAGTTTATTTGCCTCTTGTTGACAAAATGCCACCAATGTTTTGCTTCTCCTTTGAGATATCCAATCGCAGTGCTAAGCTTTCTTAATTGTGTGTAATATAAGCATTCAAACTTCTCTTCCATCAGTTTGCCACAGTAGATAAGCTTGAGAATCTTCTTGCCCATGAAACTCATAATTTGATTGTTTCCATGCTTCAGCTCTCCTCGGTATTCTTCTTGTGTTGCAGCATCATAAGAATAAACTCTCATCTCTTTCTCATAATTTAGCTCCATTTCACGCCTAGGAGGTTTGTAGTGATACTCCTCATCTGTTTCTTCATCATACTCATCCTTATAGACACTTGAATTTGCTTGTATCCAAGTTGTTGCGGTTTGAGGTTTATTGGTCCATGGTTTGGTGTAACTTCAGCTGTGATGGTCTGGTTCTTCTTCATAATCATATTTTGCATAATCAACTTCTTGCCACATTTTTTCTCCAGCACTCTCTTCATAACCATGTTCTTCTTCATTGTGGTAATCTTCTTTTTCTCAAGCATCTCTGAGCTGGTCCTGACTTAGTTCACTCATTTTATCTTCATCATACTCTATTCCTTTAGCAAGCACCAAAGTGAAACAAACTCCAACCCTGAGTGTCAGTTGTTCTTTGCACAAACAAAAAAGAAACAACAAGTGCTTAGTGTCTATTGTAGTGAAAACAAGCAATTGGAGTTTAAATTTAAGCAAAGCAACTCCACGAGACAACTCAAGATGCAAGTTTTCGGATTTAAAGCTCAATAACTGACATTTCTATTATTATTTTAAGTGTTCCGATGCAGAAAAACAAATGGAAATAAGCTTTAAGAATAAAAAGAAACTTATGATTCAACCTTTTTTCTAAAACCCTAGTCTGATTTCCTTTTTCTCTATTTAGCACCCACAAAATTTTAAGCTCTTAGCAATGGAGTTTTGTAACTTATCAAATGATTTAAACACAAAAAACACGCACAACTCAATCAATCAATGCAAATAATCGATTCAAACAAACAATCGATTATTTCTTCTTATCTATCAGTCTTATAGCCACAAAAGTTCAAGCTTTTAAAAACCCTAAGATGCAGTTCTAAAATCAAACAATCGATTAAGTAAGCAAACACAAACAGCTCATCAAACAGAAGCTAACAACCGATTAAACAAGGTGAAACACTAAACTTCAGTCTAAACGATCATATCTTCTTCTTTTTCTTAATTTCTTTTAATGAAACAACAACTAACAACTCAAGAACAGAAGCAAACAAAGGAATCAAAAAGAAAAAACTAACAGATTTTTATTTTGGTTTTGATTTAATGAAACGGAAAAAAAAAAAATTAAAAAAGATAAAGGTTAGATGAATACAACCTGAGGGATAAGAGCTTTCAGCTCTGATTCCAGATGATATAGGCACCGAGCCATATATAAGCTAACGGATAGTGATGGAGTCGAGCGAAGTGGAATGAGATAGAGCTTTTTAAATGGTGGTAACACTCTCTCTGAATAAGCGAAGTAAGGAGATGATTTATAACACATGGAAGGATTGATAGATGCCAAAAGACTGGTGGAAGAGTTTTGATAAGTCTGAGCCTCAATCTGCAAGCGAGTCACATGCAAGAGAAGAGAAGCAGCTAGGCTTTCTTTCAAGAAGAAAACTCGGTTTCTGTATTCTTAGGTTAAAACATGACTGACTCTAGAAGAGGGGGATGACTTTGATTTTATAGAATAACGTAGGCTCAGAAACAACAAACACTTCAAAATAAATGGCAAGACATCCTAAGAAAACAAAATGTTCAAGTAAAAGGAAAACATCAAAAATGGAAAGTTTGAGCTGATCTAAGGATTCTCTTGTTTTGGTCTTCTCTAGCTGATTATAATATCTTCTTAAGCTTGTTAATAATGGATTAAAATGATAAGAAGCATTGCAATGCACACTAAGGGTATTTCCTCGTTAAAACTTTTCTCGGAAAATCCATTGAGACAAAACAAGGATAAGGAAAAGGAATACAATTCTTTGCACGTCTTTATGTGTCTTTACCCTATGGGAAATGGTGAAGATACTCTCCTGGTCGCCACACATGATTCTCCAATGATCCATATACGAGAAGTTTCATATATGGAAAGATTAGCCCCTAAATTAAGACTAATTAAGCAACTCTTTATTTAATCTGATCCAAGGCCATTTTTCTATGATGAATCTCCTTTAAGTATATTGTGTAGGGAACTTGAGAGGCACACAAGCAACTTCTTGTAATATCGTTGTTTGGCTTGACTTCTTGATATCTTGTGGAGATTGTAGAGCTAGTATGGATGTCCTCATCAAAAATGGTATGTGTTATGTAACAAACTTGGTTTTTGAAAACACTTTCAGATTTTTTGTTACTTTGTTTGTTCTGAATTAGATTTCTAATACTTGGATACTGCACAGATTGTTCGGTCCTCCACGTTTTCATGTAATGCATACATTAGTGTTGAAGCCTTCCTGCAGACAGACTATCTCTCCACGTTGATGTTCTCGGTTTAATAACCAGACATGAAGTTCTTGAATAGATGTTACGGAACAAAGCAGCTTGTTCCTTGGGAACTACGGAAAAGAAAGTATGTGTAACATACTAGCTAGTTAAGTATACTTCAGGTTCTAATGAGGATTTGTAAAAGAATGGATGATGCAGAGGACATTCATGTCTCTCTTAATGTGGAGACACTAAAGAACAAAGGAGATGTGGGTAGAAGAAATAAGTAAGTTTCACTTCTCCATTAACTTTCTTTATATGTTTGTGCCTAAAGATATGCATACAATTGATGATTTTAGTAAATAAAATACTAAAGTAGGGATTTTGTGTGGATTTTTAAGAGAGTGGATGATGCAGAGAATCCCTGTTCTTGTTCCTTTTAAATTGGACGATGTAAAGAATAAAGCACAAGAACAATTGCTGCAAACGATCAGTGTATATGAATCTCTTCGTTCTACAATTAGGCTAATGTCAAAGGAATTATCTCCTGGGTTTATGGGGAATACTTTTATAGGTGTCAAGCTTATAAGAGCAGCTGCAAGCCGCAAGATATCTCCGAGAGGCACTGGAGGTTGGATTAAGCATGTCATCTGGACAATTCAATTTACAGGGTGTGGATTCGAAAGTAAGTATACATTTTCGGGACATAGTATATTTTTTTAAAACAGTTACTTTTTATTAAAGACTTACGGTCCAAGTATATTTGAAGATAAATGCTAAGCTTGAGGATTCATAGTAGCCTCATTAGATCGTACAACTTTCTTGGAATATCCAGATAATAGGTAGGAGCATAAACTGAAACATTCTGGAGCTACAAAGATAGTTATTAAAAGCATCGGGAAATAGACGGCCAAATCCGTCGAAAATAGATGTTTCCGACAGATTTTTGATGGATTTGAACGTCTAACATAGATGGTCGGAAATGAACCACGCGTCAAAAATATGTTGGTAATTCGTATGGATTTCAGACGGATTCTCCACAGCTGTAATCTGTCAGAAATCTATCAGAAACGTGTCCGTCGGAAACACGTCCGACGAATAAACCAACGGATGTACAACGGACGTATATCCGACGGATTAGTTTCTGACTGTTTTGTTTTCTGACAGATTAGCTTCCGACAGATTTACGACAGATACATAGTTTATTTATTTAAAAAACAAAAATTATAAATAGATATTAAATAAATTTAAATTGAAAATAATATGAAAATTCAAAATTTAATTAAAAATTCAAAATAAAATTATCCAAATCAAAAGAAATATTATTCAAATTAAAAAAATTTATTCAAAATAAAAATTTTAAAAACATAACATTCTAATTTTGCGGTGGCAGAGGCGGGACTGATCGGAAGAGTTTTTTCATCCACGCTTTCAGTGCATTGAACTCCTCCTTATCAGCTCTTCGCTCCGCTTCCATTTGTTGGAATCGTTCCTGACAGTTTTCTTTGATGGTGTCTATCTTCATCTTCAATCCTTTAATCTCGGCCGTGTTTCCCTTGAATTATGCCCTAAACTAGGAATCGCCGCCGTAAAACCTTGTAGAAGTTGAAGATGCGGAAGAATAGTACTCCTGTGGAAGTCCAAAGATGCGATCTTTGGACTTTGGATTTGCATGCGAAATAAATTAACGAAAAATTATATAAATTAGAAATTGAATTAGATAGTAAGAAAAAAATTATAAACGGTACTTAATTCATACACTAGTTCGTTGATCATCTCGAACGAACTTTTGTGCACCGAGGAGTTTCTTCAAAAACCGGTTCGGATAGTATAAACTCGTCACCAAGCTTCGTCACGGTCTTATTGATCTCCCGAGCAAGTGGATCTTGTATTTGACTCGTCATCCGGTTGGCGTGTGCATCTTGTAGCAACGTAAGATGCGTCGGACGCATACCATCTTTCAGAAACTATTAAAAATTGAAAAATTAATAAAAAAATGTTAATGAATTGAAATAAAAATTAAGTAAAAAGTAAACTTACAAGTTGGTTCTCCTGGGAAACATTTCTCGTTGCTCCCAAGTTATGCGTAGCAGCTCTTTTATCCTTCCGGTCGCTGTTCTAGTTGCTAGGTTGAGTTATAGAGGCTGTCTGGGTTTGCTCCATCCTCCAATACTCAATGAACCCATTCGATAGGTCCAGCTTTGCAAACAACTCCTGCGGCACCTCAGTCCGCCTCCACTTGCTTTTCCACTTATTCAGCTTTCTCGAGTATATACGCAATGCCTTAGCATCAAACTCACATCTAACCGTATCCGTGAGGTCTCTCTCCCAAGTAAAATGTTACTGCAAAAAGGAAAATATATATGCAAATAAATTATTTAATTATAGTAAAATAAATAAATTAAAAAACTTACCGCGAATTGCCGAAACCACATATTGCCGTCTGCCATCGGCATGATTGAGCAACTCGGATATGGACAATGTATAATTCCGTTGAGTATCCGGTTGATGGACTTCAAGATCCCGTTGTTGGATAAATGAAACCTACAAAATATTAGTTATAAAATTTTAAATCTAAAAAAAATAAATCTAAAAATCATAAACAATCATAAAAATGAACTTACCACGTGTGTCGTCCATCCAATCACGACGAAATGCAGGCAAGTGCTTGCGTCCAGGTTGAGAAACAAAATGCTCGATGCTAATCTGAGTAGGAGCCAGAGCCAAAACCATTGCAGGCGTAGATTGGCTTTGCGGGACATGAATCGAGCGGTTTTGACTCGCTCCATATCCCCTTCGCGACCCACCTGTCCTAGAAGTAGTCCGACGATGAAGTGACCATAGGCTCTGCAAAAAATAAAAACATATGTATATATATATATATATAATTTAAAAAAATAAAAATTCCAAATAATAAAACAAATAACAAAATACCAGAAATTTGGATTTATAAAATAATTTTAAAACATTTCAAAAAACAAAATATGTTTGTAGAAATTTAAAAACAATTTGGATTGGCGTCTTATCTGGCGGCAACATGCTATGGGGTGGTGATCCCGCTTATGGGATCAAATCAATATGTTCGTCTTCAGTCAACTGGTGGAATACATCGCATCAACCTGGGAGCATTATTCGATCTGGTACATCAATACATGTTCCTATGCCCATTCCAATCTTTTCTAACTTTGCTAGCTTTCTTGCTAGTTGAAGGTCTCTTTTGGTTGCTTAATTCCCTTGTTGCTTGTTTGCTTTGCATTTCCTGCTGCGGTTTGGGCAGCAAAAGGTGTTCCTCTTCTTGTACCCTTGAATCCACAAGTAAAAATAAAATAAAAATTTTGAATAATAAAAAGTACATTATAAAAATCAAAAATCCGACGGATTGCAAAAATTTAGGACACACGGGGTCGTCGAAATGTGAAAATTCAATTCCCGGGAAAAAATTTCTCGACCCATCGGAAATACTTTTCTGAAAATAAAAAAAAAAATTTCTGATATAGGAATTTGGGGTTAGGTAATCAATTGACATTTAAAAAAAAGGAAATACATGAGATACATATAACATGAATCACAAAAAAACTTGAATTAGAAAATATTTGAATGTACTAATTAACTACTCTGAATCTTCAGATGATCTTTCAAAAGGAATGAGTATGAATCGTTGTTGAATTCTCCATGTTATTCCTCTAAGTCTAAATGAACTATATCATCACCGGTTTGTGCGAAATCAACAACATATTCAATGTCAAACGAATGCTCAACAAGATCTATTTGAATATTTCTTGTTGGCTGCAGAGCATCATGTTTTGGAACTCCGTATATTCTTCCTCTTAGTTTAATTGCAATCATTCTAATCCAAGGGTTTGAACGATAATTAAACCAAGGGTAATGAATGTAGCAAACCTATATAAAATAATGATAGTGTGTTAATATTTAATCACAAGACGAACAAGAAGACTAGATAGCTGAGAATGAAGAGGATATTGAGTATCCAGAAACTAGAGAACTGTCGTGCCAAAGAAGGATGGTACATGGAGGATGTGCCTAGACTGTCGTGCCATCAACAATATAACTACCAAGTACCGACACCCAATTGCGAGACTAGATGATATGTTGGATGAGCTAAGTGGGGCAATCATCTTCTCAAAAGTGTACTTAAGGAGTGGATACCACTAGGTTTCAGTGAGAGAAGAGGACGAGTGGAAGAAAACTTTCAAGACTAAGCAAGACCTCTACGAGTGGCTAGTCATACCATTTGGGCTAACCACCACTCCCATCACCTTCATGTGATTGATGAACCATATTCTAAGGTTTTTCATTGGTAAATTTGTTGTTGTCTACTTTGGTGGCATACTTATTTACAGTAAATGTTATTTTGATCATATTAAGCATTTAGAATTGATTTTGAAACTGCTTCGGAAGGAAGGCTTTTATGCTAAAGAACTAATCTAAAGAAATGCATCTATTGTACTGAAAAGTGTGTGTTTGTAGGCTCTGTAGTGAGTAAAAAGGGTCAGCAAGTGGATGAGGATAAGATCAAGGAAATTTATGAGTGGCTTACCCAAACATCTACTAGGCATATTCGAAGTTTTCATAGATTAACAAGCTTTTACCAGATATTTGTCAAGAATTTTAACATGGTAGCTTCCCTAATGACTGATGTGATCAAAACAAACGTGCATTTCTCATGCGGAGAAGCTCAAGATCAGTATTTCAGTACATTAAAAGAGAAAATAAGTTAAGCACCAATTTTAACCCTACCAGATTTTAAAGTTATGTTTTTAGTAGAGTGTGATGCTTTATGGTTGGGGATTGGAGTTGTACTACATCAAAGGAAGAGGCATGTAGCTTTTAGTGAGAAGGTTATTGGAGCTACGTTGAACTACCCAACTTATGACAAGGAGGTTTATGCCTTAGTCCGAGCTTTAGAGACGTGGCAACATTACTTGTTATCCAAGGAGTTCATCATCCACACCTATCATGAAACTCTCAAGCTTCTGAACGGTCAGATTTGACTTAAGAGGAGACAAGCCAAGTGGCTAGAGTTCATAGAGGGTTTACCCTATGTGATCAAATACAAGAAAGTAAAGGAGAATGTGGTAGTTGATGCTTTGTCAAGAACGTATTCTCTCATTTCTACTATGGACGTAAATATAATGCATTTAAGCACATCAAGAGCTCTACAAAGATACTCCCGATCTAGGAGATTGTTACCAAGTACCGAGTCAAGGAGATTATAAGGCATTATACTTACAAGAAAACTTCTTTTTCAAAGATAAGTGATTGTGCTTCCCTCAAGGTTTTATGTTAGAATTGGTGCTTAGTGAAGCACATGGTGGAGGTCTGCTGGGTCATTTCAGATTAGACAAGACTCTTGTTGTTGTAATTAAGCATTTCTGTTAGACTCATCTCATGAAGGACATTGAGAGATTCTGTTCCTGATGTGTTGTATGCCACAAAGCTAAATCCATATCACATCCTCATAGTCTTTACTTACCTTTGTTTATCCCTAACGTCATTTGGGTAGAAGGATTTTGTCTTAGTTTTGCCAAAGAATAGACACAAGGACTCAATCTTTGTTGTCGTGGATTAATTCTCCAACATTACTCACTTCATCCTTTGTGACAAGATCAATGACACAACTCAAATAACATAATTATTCTTCAAGGAAGTGGTGCACTTCATGGAATCCCCAAAACCATAGTATCAGATCGTGACACCGAATTATTATGACACTTTTGGAGGACCCTATGAAAAAATTTAGGTACAAAATTATTATACTCAATGACTTGTCATCCCCAAACGGATGGGCAAACCAAAGTGGTAAATCGAACTCTCTCAACTTTACTTAAAGCCACTCTTGGTAAAACAAAAACATGGCTTGATTGCATTGCTTTTGTATAGTTTGTATATAATCGTGTTGTTCACTCGGCCATAAAACTATCTCTGTTTGAGATATGCTATGGAATTAACCTCTTATCTCCAGTGGATTTAGTGTCCTTGCCTCTAATAGAACAGGTTAGCCAATATGGTTTAAGAGTTGGAGAAGTCATCAAAAAGCTGCCTATCAAGGCTAAGGAAATTTAGAGAGGAAATTATGTGATAACAAGTACAAGGCTGATCAAAGGACGAAAGAAATGTTGTTTGAACCACAAGATTGGGTTTGGACATATGAGGCCTAAAAGGTTCCCCAAACAAAGATCTTCCAAAATACCACCAAGAAGCGATGGGCCATTCAAGATTCTCAAGAATATCAGTGACAATGCTTATCATTTAGAGCTATCAAGTGAGTTTAAAATTTTCCATAAGTTTAATGTTGCTAACTTGTCTTCTTATGATACATGACTCATTTTTGAGGACAAAATCTTCTTAAGGGAGGGGGGGGGGGAATGATGTGGACATCAACCTTAATACCCAAGAAGATAGGCTACAAACAGAAAAGAAAACAACAAGTGCTTAGTGTCTACTATAGTGAAAACAAGCAATTTGAGTTTAAATTTAAGCAAAGCAACTCAACGAGACAATCACTCAAGATGCAAGTTTTCGGATTTAAAGCTCAATAACTGACATTTTTATTATTATTTTTTAAGTGTTATGGTGCAGAAAAACAAATGCAAATCAGCTTTAAGAATAAAAGGAAACTTATGATTCAACCTTTTTTCTAAAACCCTAGTCTGATTTCCTTTTCCTCTATTTAGCAGCCGCAAAATTTTAAGCTCTTAGCAATGGAGTTCTGCAACTTATCAAATGATTTAAACACAAAAAAACACACACAACTCAATCAATCAATGCAAATAATCGATTCAAACAAGCAATCAATTATTTCTTCTTATCTATCAGTCTTACACAGCAACAAAAGTTCAAGCTTTTAAAAAACTCTAAGATGCAGTTCTAAACTCAAACAATCGATTAAGTAAGCAGACACAAACAGCTCATCCAACAGAAGCTAACAACCGATTAAACAAGGTGAAACACTAAACTTCAGTCTAAACGATCATATCTTCTTCTTTTTCTGAATTTTCTCTTAATGATTTGTAACACATGGAAGGATTGATAGATGCCAAAAGACTGGTGGAGGAGTTTTGATAAGTCTGAGCCTAAATCTGCAAGCGAATCACACACAAGAGAAGAGAAACAACTAGGGTTTCTTTCAAGAAGAAAAGTCGGATTCTCTTGTTTCGGTCTTCTCTAGCTGATTATAATATCTTCTTAAGCTTGTTAATAATGGATTAAACTGATAAGAAGCGTTGCAATGCACACTAAGGGTATTTCCTCGTTAAAACTTTTCTCGGAAAATCCATTGAGACAAAACAAGGATAAGGAAAAGGAATACAATTCTTTGCACGTCTTTATGTGTCTTTAGCCTATGGGAAATGGTGAAGATACTCTCCTGGTCACCACACATGATTCTCCAATGATCCATATACGAGAAGTTTCTTATATGGAAAGATTAGCCCCTCAATTAAGACTAATTAAGCAACTCTTTATTTAATCTGATCCAAGGCCATTTTTCTATGATGAATCTCCTTTAAGTATATTGTGTAGGGAACTTGAGAGGCACACAAGCAACTTCTTGTAATATCGTTGTTTGGCTTGACTTCTTGATATCTTGTGGAGATTGTAGAGCTAGTATGGATGTCCTCATCAAAAATGGTATGTGTTATGTAACAAACTTGGTTTTTGAAAACACTTTCAGATTTTTTGTTACTTTGTTTGTTCTGAATTAGATTTCTAATACTTGGATACTGCACAGATTGTTCGGTCCTCCACGTTTTCATGTAATGCATACATTAGTGTTGAAGCCTTCCTGCAGACAGACTATCTCTCCACGTTGATGTTCTCGGTTTAATAACCAGACATGAAGTTCTTGAATAGATGTTACGGAACAAAGCAGCTTGTTCCTTGGGAACTACGGAAAAGAAAGTATGTGTAACATACTAGTTAGTTAAGTATACTTCAGGTTCTAATGAGGATTTGTAAAAGAATGGATGATGCAGAGGACATTCATGTCTCTCTTAATGTGGAGACACTAAAGAACAAAGGAGATGTGGGTAGAAGAAATAAGTAAGTTTCACTTCTCCATTAACTTTCTTTATATATTTGTGCCTAAAGATATGCATACAATTGATGATTTTAGTAAATAAAATACTAAAGTAGGGATTTTGTGTGGATTTTTAAGAGAGTGGATGATGCAGAGAATCCCTGTTCTTGTTCCTTTTAAATTGGACGATGTAAAGAATAAAGCACAAGAACAATTGCTGCAAACGATCAGTGTATATGAATCTCTTCGTTCTACAATTAGGCTAATGTCAAAGGAATTATCTCCTGGGTTTATGGGGAATACTTTTATAGGTGTCAAGCATACAAGAGCAGCTGCAAGCCGCAAGATATCTCCGAGAGGCACTGGAGGTTGGATTAAGCATGTCATCTGGACAATTCAGCTCACAGGGTATGGATTCGAAAGTAAGTATACATTTAGGGAAATAGTATATTTTTTTGAAACAGTTACTTTTTATGAAATACTTACGGTCCAAGTATATTTGAAGACGAATTCTGAGCTCGAGGATTCATAGTAGCCTCATTAGATCATACATCTTTCTTGGAATATCCAGATAATAGGTAGGAGTATAAACTGAACATTATGGAGCTACAAAGATAGTAATTAAAAAGCACGTGTCGAAAATATGTTGGTAATTCGTATGGATTTCAGACGGATTCTCCACAGCTGTAATCCGTCATAAATCTGTCGGAAACGTGTCCATCGGAAACACGTCTGACGAATAAACCAACGGATGTACAACGGACGTATTCCGACAGATTAGCTTCCGACAGATTTATGACTGATACATAATTTATTTAGTTTTAAAAAATTTCAAATTATAAATAGATATTAATATAAATTTAAATTGAAAATAATATGAAAATTAAAAATTTAATTAAACATTAAAAATAAAATTATCCAAATCAAAAGAAATATTATTCAAATTAAAAACATAACATTCTAATTTTGCGGTGGTGGAGGCGGGAATGATCGGAAGAGTTCTTTCATCTACGCTTTCATTGCATTGAACTCCTCCTTATCAGCTCTTCGCTCCGCTTCCATTTTTTGGAGTCGTTCCTGACAGATTTCTTCGATGCTATCTATCTTCGTCTTCAATCCTTCAATCTCAGCCGTCTTTTTCTTGAGTTACGCCCTAAACTGGGAATCGCCGTAAAACTTTGTAGAAGTTGAAGATGCGAAGAATAATATTCCTATCCGACTTCGAATTTGCATGCTAAACAAATTAACAAAAAATTATATAAATTAGAAATTGAATTAGCTAATAAGAATAAAAATTTATAAACGGTACTTACTTCATACACTAGTTCGTTGATCGTCCCGAATGGAATTTTTGTGCACGGAGGAGTTTCTTCAAAAACCGGTTCGGATAGTATAAACTCGTTACCAAGCTTCGTCACGATCTTGATGATCTCCTGAGCAAGTGGATCTTGTATTTGACTTGTCATCCGGTTGGCATGTGCATCTTGCAGAAAAGTAAGATGCGTCGGACGCACACCATCTTTCAGAAACTATTAAAAATTGAAAAATTAATAAAAAATATTAAAGAATTGAAATAAAAATTAAGTAAAAAGTAAACTTACAAGTTGATGCTCCCGGAAAACCTTTCTCGTTGCTCCCAAGTTATTCGTAGCAACTCCTTTACCCTTCCAATTGCTGTTCTGGTTGCTAGATTGAGTTATCGAGGCTGTCTGGGTTTTCTCCATCCTCCAATACTCCATGAACCCATTCGATAGGTCCGGCTTCGGAAACAACTCCCGCGGCACCTCATTCCGCCTCCACTTGCTTTTCTACTTGTTCAGCTTTCTCGAGTACATATGCAATGCCTTAGCATCAAACTTACGTCTAACTGTATACGTGAGGTCTCTCTCCCAAGTAAAATGTCGCTGCAAAAAGGAAAATATAAATGCAAATAAATTATTTAAATTACAGTAAAATAAATAAATTTAAAAATTTGCGAATTGCCGAAACCACATATTGCGGTCTGCCATCGGCATGATTGAGTAAGTCGGATATGGACACTGTATAATTCCTTTGAGTATCCGGTTGATGGACTTCGAGATCCCATTGTTGGATAAATGAAACCTACAAAATATTAGTTGTAAAATTTTAAATCAAAGAAAAATAAATCTAAAAATCATAAACAATCATAAAAATGAACTTACCACGTGTGTCATCCATCACAATCACAATGAAATGCAGGCAAGTGCTTGCGTCCAGGTTGAGAAACAAAGTTCTCAATGCTAATCTGAGTAGGAGCCAGAGCCAAAACCATTGCAGGCGTAGATTGGCTTTCCGAGACATGAATCGAGCGGTTTTGACTCGCTCCATATCCCCTTTGCGACCCACCTCTCCTAGAAGTAGTCCGACGATGAAAGTGACCATAGGCTTGCAAAAATTAAAACAAATGTATATAATATATATATATATATTATTAAAAAATAAAAATTCCAAATAATATAATAAATAAATAAATACCAGAAATTTAGATTTATAAAATAATTTAAAAACATTTCAAAAAAAATATGTTTGTAGAAATTTTTAAAAAATAAAAATTAAAAAATGAAAATAATTTTTTTTTGAAAAATTAAAAAATACATTCTAAAAATCAAAAATCCGACGGATTGCAAAAATTTAGGACACACGGGGTCGTGGAAAATGTGAAAATTCAATTCCCGGGAAAAAATTCTGCGACCCGTTGGAAATACTTTTAGGAAATTTTCGACGAATTTTGAAAGGATCGCAAAAAGTGCATGTTATTCGATTGGTCATTATTTTTCCAAATCCGTGTGAAATATAACAGTCACACCATTGGTCAGTCTAATTTTAACACCTAAAAGGTTTAGGGATTTGAGGGTTTTAATGATCCGTTTCACTAATATGTAATAGTCTACTATATATAGTATTTCCATGATGAAATACCAAAAAAAATTATTTGTGTAACAAATATACAAAAACAAAAATTTTACATTGTTATAATTATAAAAAATCCATTAAGTATATGTAATAATATATAACACTTAACATTGATCATCTTTAAATTTAAAATTTTCAAATATAACTTTTTTATATGTTTAAATTGTCACCAGTGATTTCAAATAAGTGTTATAAATGTGTAATTTACACATTTCTTATATACTTAATTGGAAAAATTTCAAAACACCCAAACTTGTCAGAATTATGACGGATTTTGGTATACCCGTTGGAAATTCCGATAGGGTTATTTATAAAAAATAATGTTCCGATATAGGAATTTGGGGTTTAGTTAATAAATTGACATTTAAAAAAAGGAAATACATGAGATATATATAACATGAATTACAAAAAAAACTTGAATTACAAAATATTGGAATGTACTAATTAACTACTCTGAATCTTTAGATGATCTTTCAGAAGGAATTGAGTATGAATCGTCATTGAATTCTCCATGTTAATTATATCATCATCAGATTATGTGAAATCAATGTCAAACGAATGCTCAACAAGATCCATTTGAACATCTCTTGTTGGCTGCAGAGCATCATGTTTTGGAACTCCATATATTCTTCCTCTTGGTTTAATTGCAGTCATTCTAATCCAAGGGTTTGAACGATAAGTAAACTAAGGGTAATAAATCTAGCAAACCTATATAAAATTATGATACTGTGTTAATATTTAAATATCCATAAGTACAAATACATTTATATTTAAAAGATTGTACCAAACCTTGTCTACTTGTGAAGCAAGGATGAATGGATCGTACTTAAGTAGTCTCCATTTTGAATGTGCTGATGTCATGCCGAATTGGTCAATTGGAACACCAGGACCAATTAATGGATCATACCAATCACACTTAAATACAATTTACCTCAAGTCCAACATTCCAGGGTAGCAGACTTCCAATATTTCATTCAGAATGCCATATTAAACAACTTCACATGATTGAGCCATAGTCTGAAGTTTGGTCTCGATCTTCCCTCCTCATGAATCATAAACACATATCCCTTTGTGCAATACCTAGGCTATGAAGTTGTAATGGAGTTTGGACCGTTAACAAACTCTACTAACCATGTCGGAAATGTATGACCAGTTGCTAGACCTTCAATAACCTAGAAAATTAAGTAATGCAATAATTAAAAAATAAATATGTAAAATGCAATAAATAAGTAAAAAGTCTTGAAACGCTTATGTAAAATTGCAACCAAGTCACAAATTCATTTTCTTTTAGAATGTCAGTTTGGATTCTATCTTATCCAGGTAATAGCTTCGTACTAGATCCAAGTAAGTCATGTAAGATAACAAAAAATAATAATAAGATATTAATTAATTTCAAATAATTACCTTTTCATACTCCACAATTTCCTCACAATTTGTGAGGATATACATATGCAAGTGTAGACACTTCTGTTCGAATAGTTTGTGTTTCTTTCCATCCCAAGCAACTTGGAAAAACAATTCAGGAACAAACACGGGATAAATCGGTCTTTCACCTCTATTATCATGGCGCGCCGAACGTCTATTGTTAGAATGAACTTCCAATGGAAAGTAATATTCAGCAAAGTGTGAGGCTTCATCGTTGAGGATCTATGCGATAATAGATCCCTCAACTTTGCTTAAATTTTTAATCTTTTCTTGGGGTGGAACATGTAACGTTCAAAAGGATACATCCAACGGTATTGAACAGGGCCTCCAAGTGCTGATTCCCGTGGGAAGTGGATTGGAAGTTGTTCCATAACATCAAAGAAAGACGGAGGTAATATCTTTTCAAGATTACAAAAGATAAATGGTATATTTTCCACTAAAGTTCGGATATCCTCAATTGTAAGTGATCTCGTAAATAAATCTCGAGAAAAGCACCAACTCCTACAAATAGACAATAAACATCCTCAATTGTGTTCATGATGTTGTCAAAGAATTTCATGTCAACTGGCATAACATCTAGATTGTGCCTCAATAAATGGTCTTTCCAATAAGGTAAATCCCAAAAAATACTTTTTGTGCCAATTATGAGCTTCACCAACACCGTCAACAGGATCATGTCCACTACCCCACAATAAGGAGTTCTCTCAGCACCAAAATTTCTTAACTACTCCAATATACAACTTCCAAAAATCTCAGGAGGTGCACAGTCAAACACTTGCTTGTTCTTCGTAAACAATGTTATAGACCAACGATAAAGATGATCACTTTGTAAAACCTTCTATTGCAATCAAACCAACACGACTTTCTTCCGTGTTGTGATTGGAATACATCAGTGTTGTCTTGGCAATATGGAAATGATAATATTTCATGAGTTGTCCATCCAGATAACATACCATATGCTAGGAAATTGCTTATGGTCCACATAAGAACCGCGCGCATCTTAAAATTAGGCTGCATGAAACACCATGCTTCCATAGAATTTGTAACTCATAGATCAATGGCTGGAGGAATACATCGAGTGATCTCCTTGGATGCTCTGGGCCAGAAACTAAAACAAAGAGGAACAAAAACATCTAAGACATCAAAAACCTTTGCGCTTGTGAATTTGGTTCTTTAACCTTATTTGCACCATAACCGTCAGACTGCATATTCTCTTTAAACGCATCACTCACCTCTCAACTATACCTATCCCTACATCTAATTTTTTTCTATTTCCTACACTATCCGCAATTTATAGTTCACTAGTACTACCATAATCATAATTTGTTTCTCCGTGTAAATACCAAATTTTATAACCTAACATAAACCCATTGTTGTACAAGTGATGCCAAACTAACTCAACCTTAACATTATGAGAATTCTAGAAAATACTACAAGGACATTTATTTTACCACTTTTCTTAGCTCTCCGTTGATTTCTAGCCAATCCCATGATTTCGCGTATTCCTCATGCATAGTCGTCTTTTAGTAAATTTGAGTCTGGATCTAGCATATGTTCATTCATCCATGACCAAAATATTTACTAGAAGACTTATATTTTAAACTTTTGTGGGTTTTCTAATGTAACTGAATGAATAAGTGGTGTGAATGAATGAAGAATTGTGGAAACATATATATAGAAGTCGTAGCCGTCAGAAATCCTTTGGAAATCTATGGTGTGTACGCAATTCAAACGGCTATAAAAAGACTATATTAACATTCGTATTTGTCGACGGATTTCTGACACAAACCCGTCAAAAATCCATCAAAATATAACGTCCATAATTTTTGATGGATTTATTTGTGTCCATCGGAAATCTATCGGTTTTTCTGATAGATTAATTACCCGTCAAAAATCCATTGGTACTTCTGATCATTATCCGACGGATTTAGCCATTCGCAAAGCCGTCGCATTATCGTCGGAAATTCTGTCAGTTTTGCGGTTGATTTCTTGTACTAATAAGACTGATGTTGCCAGGCTGACACATAAAGTTGTAGAACTTCACCATCAGCTTAACCAACAACGTCAGACAAACTTTGGTTCTTTCTCATATGCGCGTGATAATCATCAGTATCTCCACAATTACAATTCTATAAAGTGAGTTGCGTCAATATTCTTGTACTTTCCCTCACACTAAGGAGCTCATAGTCTATGTTATCTTTTGTGAGGAGCAGTGGTTTGTTTCTTGAGCTTATACACTATAAATCCTTAACTAGTATTGCTGATATATATATACATATATATATATATATTTGAAGTAACTTTTGCACATTATATTTTGTATATACTATAACATGATTGGTTCACATCTTTGTTTTTGCTCTCATACCATCTATTATTTTGATGAATTCATATGTTATATATATATATATATATAGTGTATTAATGTTATTTTCAATTTTAGAAGAAAAAGGGTATGGTTGATCTACCTTATGAACTAGCGATCTCTCTTCTAAAAGCCATGACTATTCATTCTAGTAAAATTTTCAGCAATGACTCTTCATTCTAGTAAAACTTTCTTCTCCATAATCGACGTAATTATGTAGATTAGATGTGTCTCAATCAATGAATTTAAAATCTTCGCGAATCCAATTAAAATTTTTTTTCTTAGTTGCATCTAACCGATAGGCAGGCATAGGACATCTACCGTTCGACAAAACTTAAAGAACATCCTGAAAACAAATCAGTAGCAAGTCTAATCTTGATTTTATATATATTTTTATCTCCCCTTGAACATTTAAAACAGTGTTCATAATGTTGTCAAATAAGATCTTATCAATGTGCATGACATTTAAATTGTGCCTCAATAAATGGTCTTTACAACAAGGAAAATCCCAAAAAATACTCTTTTTGTGCAAATTATGATTTACACCGACACCGTCAACAGGATAATGCTCGTTACTCCCACAGTAAGGAGTCCTCTCAGCACCGAAATCTCTTAACTGATCCAATATAGAATTACCCTCTATCTCAGGAGGTGAACCGTAAAAAACTTGTTTATATTTCGTAAACAATTTCTTTGATAGATGATACTGATGATCAATCTGTAGGAATCTTCTAGATTTTTTGGGTTTTTAGGTTTTAACATAGGATCGAAATCACTTTGTATTCTAATCAGTTGATGATCAAGAGTATTCCAAGTCTACCAAAGCGGAAGGTGTAAAAAGAGATAGAGATGGGGGTGAACATATTGACTCACTCAATAGATGAAAAAAAACAAGTTGGATTGAATCACTCAAACAACCTATTTTGTAGATTCAATAGAACTTATGAGAAACAACACAAAATGCTTGTGTGGATTCGTCATGAGTCAGCTTCTCTCGGTCTAGCTTGGCGTTGGAGGTGGGTCTTTGGGTATCTTTGTATCTACCTCGGTCTTGATGCTTTTTGACTTGTTCATTCACTTTAAAATAGGTGATTTTGAGTGATTATTCAAGCTGAGATCCTTTTCTATAGTGATTTGAGTGTTGGAACATGCTCCTCTTCGTTTCTCGTCTCTGGGTAGGCATGTTTTGGCATAGGGTGGCTTGGCTCGGGGTTTCATGATTCCTCCTAAATCATTTGTCTTATTAGCACTGATTGTTTGATAAAAAATCAACCCTAGGCTTTGATCAGAAATTTGTTTGAGCAAGAACCCTTCATATTAGTTTGTTGTGAGGCTTGAACCGACTGGTTTGGTTTGCTCCTTGTTTGGTGCAGCTCTGATGTCCTCATCATACCCTCCCCCTTGAAAAAGTTTTGACCTCGAAAATGTACAATCTTCATCAAGAGAAATCAAGTTAGCTTTCATCTGAATTTAGGATTCTAGGGTCTTACCTTGATATGGTGATGTTGATGGATGAGCTTCTATATCTGGTGGTTCCTCTTTGATTAGAAAATAATTTGGGGTTTTTCTTGTCTCCATAAGAGGTGGCATGATCAACATTGTTGTTAATTTACTCCGGTTTTGCTTATGGTCCATGATCATCTTTTTCTTCGGTAAATCATCTTGATGGTGATCTTTTGTAACTACAATGTTTTTGACTTTCTTGGCAAGAAGCAAATGTGTTATAATTGAAATTGAGATTTTAAAGACCGAGTATTTAAAACTATGACCAATTATGAAATTATTCCAGTATTGAATCACATTTTTAACTTCACATACTTTGGTACCATGAAAGATGCTTTGTATTGAATCCGCATTGATAATTTTTACCTTTGAAACGAAATCAGCAGGTTCTAAGAAGTGCTTGGAAATCACATGTGGTTCTACTTGGTTTTTGTTTTTGTCCGAGAAAATATCTCCTTTATTGGAACTTCTTTTGGATCCGTGATTTTCTCCTTTGCATTTGTAATTGTTTCAACCCGTTTGACTAATAAAAGTGCATTATAACAGTCATAGTTACTTAAAACAGATGGAGAAATTTTAGATTGAACCATTTCAGCTCTCGGAGTAGAAGCAATCCCTTGTTTCTTGTTGACTTTCTGCTTAATGTCAGGAACTTGAGTTGTGACTATGATTGTATCTTCTTGAATTATTGATTCCTTTGTCATTCTTGTTTCAACACCCTTTCACAAAGACATATGCATGACCCTATAATTGGAAAATTCAAATTCAGATCGAACTAGACTATTGTTAGATGAATCCAGTTTTAGTTCTAATAACGTGGATTTTAAGACATGTTTAAGAGGACAAGTTACAGCAAAATGACCTATTAAGTGACACCTATAACATTTGATATTAGTTGACTTTAGAGGATTATAGAACTTACCTCGGCTTGGTGTTACTTGTGGCTCAAATAATTGCTTTAAAGTTTGCATAGGAGTTTGAAATAAATTTTGTTGAACTTCTTTTGCTCTTATTGTTTTCTTAGTCTCTAGTTGCTTCTTCAAAGTGTTTGAGAACACTATCTTGGGCTCAGGAAGGTAAACATAATGGTGCTCACGAGTAGACATCATTTTTGGTATTGACTTTGTGCTTTTTGGTGTTGCTTGGTACATGGACGATGTTGTATTGTTGTTAGGAATTTGGTGCTTCTTCACAAACTTTTTTATATCCTTGCTTTGAGGTCTCCCCAATCATGAACTTTTTTTATATTGTAGAAAGTAAGTGTATCTTCTTTCAGCCACCACCTGTAAGTATCTCTAACAAGACTATCACCATCATATGATAAATTTATTTCTTTTGGGATGTTGTTTGCTCACAACCACTGCTTCATGTTGGTCTCCCATCTTAGGTAATTCTTTGGTTCTTTGCTAGAGCCTGAAAAGATGAGGGATTTAGACTTGTAACCACATCCTTTATTAGCATAAATTAATGATTTGGCTGGTGTGGTGTGGAATTGCTCTCTAGGTGTGGAGTACAGCTTTGTGGGAAATAGGTTTCTCTTCATCCCTTGGAGGACTGAAATTTTTGTGTGAATCTATCATGGATTTGACATCATACACATCCTCATATAACTCAATACTTGCCTATCTCCAAATTGTTGTTGTTGCTTGTGGCATGTTGATGCTCGACTTGACATAGTTTGGACTTGAGAAGGATTGGTCTAGTTGCTCTGGTTCAAGCTCGACTCCATTAGGTTCTTCTCCATATTCTGAGCTTGAATAGTCATCTTGGGGCCACGATTTGTCATAGCTAGACTCGTATACGCTTATGCTTTCCCTGATTTCTTCTTGGCTCGAATTCTCTTCATCTTGAATAGTCATACTAGGACCACGATTTATCATAGATAAACTTATATAGGCTCATGCTTTATCACATAAACCATTTTTATGTGGTTTTTTTGTGTGGAACATGGATTCAACTAATGGTAGCGATACATATGTTGAATCAGCAAATGGAGCAAACGGTAGTGGGGTTACTAAATCATATGTACACAAAGGAATTAGGTAGATTCCTGTTCTATAAACTGAGGAATTACCCCTTCTCTTGAAAGGAGAAATGTTCAAGCTCAAATGAATGTACGAGAAGAGGAAGTGGAGCATACATAATTAGATGAAGAAGAGCTTCCACCTGATCCTTTCTAGCGACAAAGACCTTGGAGAGAAGATCCCTTGAGAATGAATCAAGCTAAGCGTGTAGATACGCGCGATATTCAACATGATCTTAAAATAACATCACCTACTTTTGCAGGAAAGTCAACTCTCAAAGTCTACTTAGATTGGGAGAGGCAGTTTAAACTTATATTTGAGTGTATGGCTATGATTAATGCAATAAATTTGCAATAGCAGCTGCTCAACTCACCGATAATGCACTTGCATGGTGGGACATAAACATAGCGGAGAGGAAAAGGCAATATTTTTGACCTGTTTCTACATGGGGTGACATGAAGTTCCTTTTAAGGCTCATGTATGTACTAGATCATAATCATAGAGACTTTTGTCTCATGGTACCAAAAGCGTATACTAGTATTTTGAGGAGTTTGAGAAGTTGATGAACCAACTAGAGATAGAAGAATCCAAAAAATCTCTCATGGCTCAGTTTACAGATGGACTACAAGAACAATTGCAAGGAAAATGAAGAAATCTCAATATAGTGGGCTTCATGAGTTGTTACACTTACTTTTCCAAGTGGAGCAAGAGATCAAGCACAAAACTTCATTCACTAGTCACAACAAGACAACAACACCTTAGGCTTCAAGTAGTTCTAAGATATCAGAGCAAGGAAAGACTGTGGAGATAGATTCCCAGCTCAAGGGAAGAAACATCAAGGCTCCAAAGCCCACATGTCTAGAGCAAGGTAAGTTCCCTAAAAACATACCAAGAACTCGTGACATAAATTTTTTAAGTGCCAAGGCAGGGAACACATGAATACCCGAATCAAAGAGTCATGATCCTCATTCATACTGGAGATTATTATCACAAGATGAACAAGAAGACTAGATAGCTGAGAATGAAGAGGATATTTAGTATCCAGAAACTGGAGAACTCTTAGTGGTTAAAAGAATGTTAAGTGTCTTCATCAACCCTATAGAGAAAGTACAACGAGAGAACATCTTCCACGCTAGATGCACTATCAAGAACAAGTATGTAATTTGATTATTAATGGAGATTCTTGTACTAATGTGGCTAGCAAGTATATGGTAGATATGTTAGGCTTTCCAAAGAAAAAGCACCCGAGATCCTACAAGCTTAGGTGGCTCAATGATGATATCGAACTGAAGATTTTGGAGCAAGTAACCATACCTTTCAGTATGGGAAAGTATCAATACCAAGTCGTGTGTGATGGTGGGCCTATGAGAGCCACATCTTCTCCTTGGAAGACCATGGCAGTATGATGGAACTACAAGTCACAATGGACGCACCAACCATTACTCATTCACTCATAATGATCTTAAGTTTAACTTTACCCCTTTTAGTCCATCAGAATTTCATGAGATGCAAGAGCACATAAATAAAGAGGAAGAGGTAAAGAATTCTAGTCTTTGTTTAAGCTCTAATGATGTTCATAAAACCATATCTGCCAATGGCACTGTACTTCTAATTGTTTTAAGAAAATGGCTAAGTTCAGGTATAAGCGAAGTTGAGCTTCCCACAGAAATACACTCATTTTTAAATCTATACAAAGACGTATTCCCGATGAGATACAACCAGGAATTCCCCCTATCTGTGGAATAGAACATCAGACTGACGTTGTGCAATGCTCACATTTACCTAACAAGCCCCCATACCGAATGAACCCGGAGGAGTCTAAAAAACTAAAGTAGCAAATATGTGAGCTAATGGAGAAAGGCTACATCAGAGAAAGTCTCAGCCAATTTTCTGTACTAGTTCTCTTGGTTCCAAAGAAGGATGGTACATGGAGGATGTGCACAGACTGTCCTGCCATCAAAAATATAACTACCAAGTACCGACACTCAATTGCGAGACTATATGATATGTTGGACAAGCTCAGTGGGGCAATCATCTTCTCAAAAGTGTACTTAAGGAGTGGATACCACTAGGTTTCAGTGAGAGAGGAGGACGAGTGGAAGAAAACTTTCAAGACTAAGCAAGACCTCTACGAATGGCTAGTCATACCATTTGGGCTAACCAACGCTCCCATCATCTTCATGTGATTGATGAACCATATTCTAAGGTTTTTCATTGGTAAATTTGTTGTTGTCTACTTTGATGGCATACTTATTTACAGTAAATGTTATTTTGATCATATTAAGCATTTAGAATTGATTTTGAAAACGCTTTGGAATGAAGGCTTTTATGCTAAAGAACTAATCTAAAGAAATGCATCTATTGTACTGAAAGGTGTGTGTTTGTAGGCTCTGTAGTGAGTAAAAAGTGTCAGCAAGTGGATGAGGATAAGATCAAGGAAATTTATGAGTGGCTTACCCCCAACATCTACTAGGCATGTCCGAAGTTTTCATAGACTACAAGCTTTTACCAGAGATTTGTCAAGAATTTTAACATGGTAGCTTCCCTAATGACTGATGTGATCAAAACGAACGTGCATTTCTCATGCGGAGAAGCTCAAGATCAGTATTTCAGTACATTGAAAGAGAAAATAAGTTAAGCACCGATTTTAACCCTACCAGATTTTAAAGTTATGTTTTTAGTAGAGTGTGATGCTTTATGGTTGGGGATTGGAGTTGTACTACATCAAAGGAAGAGGCATGTAGCTTTTAGTGAGAAGGTTATTGGAGCTACGTTGAACTACCCCACTTATGACAAGGAGGTTTATGCCTTAGTCCGAGCTTTAGAGACGTTGCAACATTACTTGTTATCCAAGGAGTTCATCATCCACACCTATCATGAAACTCTCAAGCTTCTGAACGGTCAGATTTGACTTAAGAGGAGACAAGCCAAGTGGCTAGAGTTCATAGAGGGTTTACCCTATGTGATCAAATACAAGAAAGTAAAGGAGAATGTGGTAGTTGATGCTTTGTCAAGAACGTATTCTCTCATTTCTACTATGGACGTAAATATAATGCATTTAAGCACATCAAGAGCTCTACAAAGATACTCCCGATCTAGGAGATTGTTACCAAGGACCAAGTCAAGGAGATTATAAGGCATTATACTTACAAGAAAACTTCTTTTTCAAAGATAAGTGATTGTGCTTCCCTCAAGGTTTTATGTTAGAATTGGTACTTAGTGAAGCACATGGTGGAGGTCTGCTGGGTCATTTCAGATTAAACAAGACTCTTGTTGTTGTAATTAAGCATTTCTGTTAGACTCACCTCATGAAGGACATTGAGAGATTCTGTTCCTGATGTGTTGTATGCCACAAAGCTAAATCCATATCACATCCTCATAGTCTTTACTTACCTTTGTTTATCCCTAACGTCATTTGGGTAGAAGGATTTTGTCTTAGTTTTGCCAAAGAATAGACACAAGGACTCAATCTTTGTTGTCGTGGATTAATTCTCCAACATTACTCACTTCATCCTTTGTGACAAGATCAATGACGCAACTCAAATAACATAATTATTCTTCAAGGAAGTGGTGCACTTCATGTAATCCCCAAAACCATAGTATCAGATAGTGACACCAAATTATTAGGACACTTTTGGAGGACCCTATGGAGAAATTTAGGTACCAAATTATTATACTCTACGACTTGTCATCCCCAAACGGATGGGCAAACTAAAGTGGTAAACCAAACTCTCTCAAAACATTGTGAGGTCTTTAGAGATGGAAGAAACCTACTAGTTTGAACCACCTATATGTGAAGAGAGCTTTCTAAAGCCTTCACTCAACTATGCCTTGAACAAAACCAAAGGTATGGACTCTCTTTTGGCAGGTCAAAAGATCCTTAGAAGCCAAGAGAATGCATTGAAGATACAAGAGGCGTGTGAGCCAAGTTTCAGCTCCAAGGATGAATAAGAGAGTCAAGAGCAAGCTCAAGCAACCAAGGATTAGGAAGAGCTCCTAGAGAGTGATCAAGGCATGCTGGAGAAGCTCAAAAAGAATGTCTACATCTCAGAACCAATGCATCAACGAGTCGAACAAGAAGTGCATCAAGGAGTCTCTAATCAATCTCAAACTCGTCCAAGTAAGTTGTATTCAATTTATACTATCTTAGCAAGTTCAAATATGCTTAGCAATGCCTAAGGACCTCATCAAACGACACATCGGAAAAGAGATTAAGTAATTTCCTTATTTAGCTTTAATTTGTCTAAAACGCTAGTTTTTGTGTTTCTTTGGTTTCTTACGTTTTGTTCTATTGTTGCTGCGTTTTATTTATTTTACTTTGGGCCTAGATCTAGTTGAAGGACTCTTATAAAGTCTTCATGTACCTTTGTAATATTTTCACACTTGATATCAATAAAAATGTTGTTTTTCTTCTTATTCTTCTCTTCTAGTGCTCTTAAGAGAATAAGGTTTTGCTCTTGTCTTGTTTGAGTGATTCAACCTAAGTGTTCATGTTGTATCATAGAACAGTCACAACTATGTGGTGCACCTCCCACATGAGAGAATCGCTTGCCATCGTGTTAGATCTTCACCATCGACCATCATCTTTTCTTATATGAGAAAGGAAAGGACCAAGGTTAATACAAGCATGGCAAGGACAAAGGAGGAAACGAAAATGAGAAGAAAAAGAGTTAAGGAGATCCAGGATATTTAATGGGCTGATTCAAGAGTTTACAGACATGGTAAAGCTTCAAAAATCTATTGGGCATGTTGTTGATCAAGTCAAGCCCATTTTGAGCCTATTTACAAGTCAAGAAAGCCCAAAAGTGATCTCTTTACTTGTGGCCCAAAAGGAGTGACGAAAATCAGACCAAAGGGAAGATAAATGAGTCCAAGAGACATCATAAGAAAAAGAGAGGAATATCTCAAGGGAGATTAACCAAAAACAAAGGAAAATGATCTCAAGGGACATTTCATTTATCTAGTCAAGAGATTCATCGAATGGTTAAGGGATTCATCTCTCCTTCAACTCTTTTATTTCCAAGACAATTAATATTGTCTTGGCTTACTATCAAGTTTTATTATCTATAAAATCATGTAATCTTGCAGAGAGAAAGAACACATCTTTTAATCAAATGCCTCTTTTTCTTATTTGCAACTCTTTTGTTCCTTATAAAACTCTTTTGATTCCATCTTGGTGCATCATATCCAAGTGATTCATCTAGGAATATCAAACGTAGCATATAACGTGTGTGTGACCCTTCTACCGTATAAGGTACTAGGGAAGTTCAAGCAAGGGGACTGGATTTCAGTTTATACACCATCGTTATTCATTCATACACACCTCTCTTTTATCAAAAACTCAACCGCCTAGTTTGTCCAAGAGTTCAAGCAAGGGGTTTAGGGTTTGGTTTACACACCGTCTTTTTGTGTCATACGCCTTCATCGAGGCAAAGATTATCCTATCGGGTTTGTGTGATCTTTCCTAAGGGATTCCGAATCATTTGGTATCAGAGCCCACTCATTGATCTCATCCGATCAACTTCTATCAACCACCATTTCTTCATCATCTTATCATCGTTTCTTCATCATCTTCACAAGGTAGAAGCGACCGCCAGTTTGTGAAGCCACCACACCTATCTTGCATCACTCTTGATCTCGTGCTGACGATGATAGGGTGTAGCTACCTTGTGCTTGCACCATGCTTATTCAAAAGGTTATCAAGGAGCTATCTATGAAGTGAAAACTATCATCAATAATCGCTACTCTCGGAACACCGAACCTTGGAAAATCACAGATTTGAACATCTTGAGAACTTTCTTTGCATCATTGGTAGGACTCGCCATAGTTTCAACCCATTTAGACACATAATCCACATCAAGTAGAATGTAGAGGTACCTATAAGATTGTGGAAAAGTTCTCATGAAGTCAATCCCCCGACAATCAAAATTTTCTAGGACCCTAAGCGCATTTAAAATAGATGACTTTTTATACATGTAAAATATATATTTTAAAATATAATTATTTATAATAAATTATAAATTTGCAAAATAATATGATATTTTAATTTAAAATAACATTAGTTGTTTACATTATTTTTTTTTCATCATTTACTTTATTGTTTTTATTAGAGAAATTAGTCATCGTTGACAAATTTTATTTTGTATATCTTCTTCTCAGAAAGTAACCTTAAGTAAATCCAATAATTTAAAATTTGATGATGAATTCATGGAAATTTGAGTTATAAAAGATAATTTATGTGTTTTAAAAAGAAAAGTTAACTTTTCAATAGTTTAAATGGATTACGTAGCACATATGGTTAAAACAAACACATACCAAATAAAAATCAAAATAGTTAGAAAGTAAAATTAAGCATTACATAAAAACTAATTTAACAAAGAATACTTAAAACATTAGATAATCACATTTTAAAAAGAGGTTATATTAGTGAGGGATCTTAGTCACCGCTTTGGTGGCTTAGGTTGAAGGTCGGCCCTGCAAACACCTCAACCTCCAATATTTAATTTTGTGTCATCTCATTCCGCATGTTGATATTTCCCTCACTTAGCCAAAAAATCACTAACATACTTAAACATTGTAACCCACAAAAAGCACACCTTTAGATCCTTGGAAACCATCATGAATGTGGCAAAGTTTCCTGCATAACTAGATCTATGACAATGAAATAAAATGTCCTCCACCTCAGTGTCGGGAACACATCTTCTATACAATCCATTTGACATCGCATATAGAGGTGAGGTTCATCTCAAAAGTAATGTTGCACATCTCAGAGAAACATATTCTTTGTATATCTAGTGAAGTTTGGGGGTGTTTCATCAGCGCAAAGGAAGTTGGCGAAATCATCAAACTAAGGTAAGTTGTCTGTAATATGGCGCAGTACATGCACAATCCTGACTTAGCATCCTTCTTAGATAATATATATCGCAATGCAACATGATTAATGTGAAATATAACTTTATAACTAATCAAGTAAGCCTTGAACTTCTCAAAAACACAATAGCGAGAAGTTCCTTCTCCGTAATAGCATACTTGGTCTGACTATCATCTACATTCCTACTAGCATAATAGATTACATGCAGTTTCTTATCCTTCCTCTGACTTAAGACTATACCTACCGCATAATCACTAGCATCAACATTAATGTGAAGGGTTAATCTCAATTCAGTGGCTAAACTATATGAGTACTCACTTATACATTTTTTATCTTCAAAAAGGCATCTAGGCACTCCTTAGAACTCAAAAGCCGCATCCTTACCCAGAAATTAGGTGAGAGGTCTTGCAATTTTAGAGAAGTCATTGATGAATCTTCTTTAAAATCATGCATGTCCTAAGAAACTCATAATCCCCTTTACTGAATAGGTGGATGCAGACATGTCATGACATCAATCTTGGCTTTATCAACCTCAATACCATGCTCTGAGATATTATGCCCCA
Source organism: Cardamine chenopodiifolia (assembly GCA_963922655.1). Lineage (NCBI taxonomy): Eukaryota > Viridiplantae > Streptophyta > Magnoliopsida > Brassicales > Brassicaceae > Cardamine > Cardamine chenopodiifolia. Next base: position 5,011,598 of record OZ000486.1, on the reverse strand, counting down.
AAACGATCCCATTGAAAACCATTAAGTGACATTTCTCCCAATTGAACACCAAATGCTTTTCCACGCATCGTGTAACACCCTACACAAATTAGACTAACAACTAGAGAAAGATGAGTTGTAAACCGAGAATTGATGTCCATGTTGGTTATTGTGCGGATGATATAACTGATCAGCTGGGTTTCAAACATTGGTGCTTTTAAATGACATATTTGAATGATTCTTGTAGTTCTGATTGAATCTTGGATTCTAGAAGTTTCCTTGTCCTCCTAAATAGTTAATCTCCTATCAACACCACATTCTTGATAGTCTTGTTCTCACACATATTGACTTTCCTCCTATGCTTTTTCAGATTCATGTCCATCTTACCATTAAGCTCTTCAATTACTTTACTATTTCCAGCAACTATTGATCTCCTATCATGGTGCGGGCAATGATTAACATTTCTTGCTGGTAAGTTCTCAACAAGCTTAGTTATTTCTTTAAGCGTATTACTCATAAAATCACTCTTAGTTGGTGTATCTAGTTCCATCTGATACTTACACTCAATCCCACTGTAGAAAAAAATCATCTTGTCTGAATCATTATAACCATGGTGTGAACAATCTCTTAAGTACTCATTGAATCGGTCACATGCCTCATAGAATGACTCAGTGGGATGTCTCTGAAAAGTAGTTATCTTGTTCTTAAGAGCAGCATATTTACCTTTGGTGAAGAAGTGGCTCATGAACACAACTATACACTATCACAAACAAGTAGTAGATCCAAACTTCAATGTAGCCATCTACATGATTTTCATTAAAAGAGAACGGGAATAAATTATTGTAAATAGTCTTGTGGAACCCCATTTGAGCTGGTCGTGCTATAAATCTCCTCAAATGTATCAATATTTTCCATTGGGTTCTCGTTAGCTAACCCATAGAACCAATGCTTGGAGATCTGGCGAGCATACTCAGCGGGAAGACAATGTCGCACATTGCTCGCAGTGTGATTAAGCAGGAAGACAACACCGCTACAAGTGAGTGGTCTGAGCTAGCGGCTTTGTGTAGTCGTAGAACACCAACAACCGGTTCTAGCAACTTCTAGACACCACTGGACTGGGCAAGACTTTCTAATTTTGTGTCTAAATTGGGTTTTTACCTTTTTTTTTTTGATTAAACAAGTCTTTTAACCTCTCCCTATAATACTCTATATACCTAATTTGGGAGAGGTTGGGCTTTGTTTTAGAAATTTCATCTTAACATCTTTAAACTTTTGCTAAGGCCTTGTATGAATCATTCAATTTCAAAGTATCAAATATCTTTCTCGTCTTGTGTCTTTCATCTACTTATCCTATAATCATGATTATGGAAAGAACAACCTCATTGTTTTGTGTATTCATGGATGTTAGTGAGTAGTCATTTTAGGACTTTTGGGATTTGTAGATTTAGGGTGATTGGTCATTGATTAGTTGAGTTTAGTAACAACATAAATCTTGGCTTGATAGGTGATATTAATGCTAGATTGGTCTTGATTATGTTGATTTAGAACTTAGACATTTTAGCGCCCACAAGATCTTTCATAAAATGGTTGAACTAAAACATCAAGTTATTCACATACTTAGCCTATGAAAATAGTTAATTAAAGTTTTTAGTGGTCATTTAGCCTTGTAATTAATGCTTTTTGATTACTTGATCGCTAACAAAAGTTATTGATGATAATATGATTAAAGAATAGATTAATGTCATGGGAATGGATTAGTTGATATTAGTAATCTAAGACCGAATGATTAGTTGAGTTAAGTAGCTAAGCTATATTAGTTGAAAAGGGATCACCCTAATGAATTACCTCATCCTGAGAGTTCGTTTTCCCTTATTTGAATTTAAAATCGTTTTAAGTATTTTCTTCTTTATTTTAATTTGAATTTTATTGTAAACAAAAAATCTTTTATTACTTAAATGGAAATGAAAGCTTGCATTCCTACTGTGTTTTCTTGTTTTCTTGTGGTATGATAACATTAAGTATTATGCACGATAGGATAATTGATTCGTTGAAAAACGTAAATATCAATTTGGCGACATTTCTGGGGAAACAAAGCAATATCCATCAGGATTTGGTCTTGTTTTGAGACTAAATTTTGATTTTATTTATTTTTCTACTAAACGTTTCTCTTAGTTGTCTTTTGTGCTTTCAAGTTGCATGCAACGGAGAACTCAACAAGGTGAAATTCTTGATTTTTTCGGAGAATTTTTTTCAAGGGCTACTACACATCATAATTTTCTCACCATGATTTCTCAAAAGTCATTAATTTCAACTCTATACTGTCGTGGTGTGTAACCAAAGATAAGGATCCTCCTAGACACCGCGAGTAATGGTTACTTCTTGGGTCAACAAGCGGATCAATACATGATCTTGGTTGATAATCTTGCCATGAGTGATGGAAATTATGTTGAAAACTATGATAGGTTTATAAGGGATAATAGAGGTCATGAGAGACAAACAGAACGAGAGATAAAGGCTTTGAGGAAGAAGTTTGATAGATTGATGCAAGTTACTTAAAAGCAAGTGAAATATGTGAGAGACATTGATGGGTAACAATGCTATCAAGAAATTGGTATTTATGCTTATCAAGAGCTATAAAAGGAAGTGAACTTCATTCGAGGTTACCATCAAAAATGGAGTTACCTGAGTCCATCTCTTTGAATTAAGGTACACCTCAGCTCCTTTGTATATAATTCTCTTTTTTAGCTTTTGCATTGTATGTTTTTGGTCTCTTTATTGAATTTTATTTTACACCGAGACGGTGTAAAGTAATTTTGGGGGAAAGATCTGTCTACTAATCATGTGTTAGTTTTTGTTTTCAATTTCTCTTGAGTCTTACATTATGCATATGTTTATGGATAAACATATGCATTGAAAATGATAAAAAATGAAAAAATTTGAAAACACACAAAAAAGCAAGTGGTCTCATTTGCATATTAGGATTGAGTCTAGAAGAATATAGGTTTGCATATGCATATCGGATATTTTCCTTGTAGAAGTTTATGCTTAGGATTAAGATCGTTGCCCTTAATCATGGTTATTTATTGCTGGAACATTTTTTAAAAAAATTAAAATTTCATATTTGGACATTTGCATCTTTTGAAATACGACTTCTAATTTTGTAAAGCTCACATGATTTTTGAAACATCTCTATGAATTTGGACGTAATTTGAATCTAATTTCTCACTTACGGTGATATAAATGCGTTTTCATGGTTAACTATAAGTAACATTTGGATTTCCTTATTCACTTCACCACTATTATGCTAACCCGAATGGCCATTCTCACCTTTAGAATGGTTCCAATACCTTTAACTTTAACAATTTCTTTCAAGCCCTTGGATTGATTTGATGAGTAAGGAATTTTGTTTATAATGCTATGATTTTGCAAAAACTTGAGAGTATTGGGAACGACAAAAGATTACCTCTTGTTTTAGCTAGAAATGGTAAGACTAACGATTAGAATGTGAATGAGAAACTTGGATAGATAGGTTGAACATTTGGTTTGGTGTTGGAAAAGAAAAAAGGGGAAAAGAATTCTTGATCAATGGTATGAAAAGATTCCCTAAAAAATAAAGAACTAGTCAAGAAACTCTAAGTCTCAAGTGCAAAAAGAAAAAAAATGTAGTCACCCTAAGGTTTTACAAAGAAATAAGTGTTGGGAGAAAAAGAACGAAAAAAAGAGATAGAAAATAGCTAAGTGTTGAATGATAAGGTTTTACCTAAGAGACTAAGAAAAGAAATTGATCTTGAGAATGAGTGTTAAAAAGACCAAAAAGAAAATAAGAAGACTATGAATAAGGGTAAAACTATGATGTATTTCATGAGATAGGGTAGATAACGAGAGGTAAAACTTTGTATACATAAATTTTTTCCCTTCTTAAATGGATTTTGCATTTGACTAGCAGTCCTATGTCTTGAGAGCAACTACACAAAGGAAAAATCTTTTGAAACCACCTCAAAGACCTTTCACCCAAACCGACTGAGATTGATTTGATTTCCTATAGCAAGACCGCATCAAACACCTTAATGAATGTTAAAGAAATGTTTTCAATTTTATTGTGAGTATTGGTTAAGTTTAGGAGTTGCATTAGAAATTTATATAGAGATGAGCATGCAGAAGTACGAGATAATAAGATGTTTGTTCTTGCACCATCTAACTATCTTTGGGGACAATGCATTCAATCCTTCGTTTGATGCTTTCTAGCTTTAAATCTCCATTTTTCACACCTCTTCCTTGACTTGTCTCTTAATATTTGCTTGCAGACAAGCATGAAATAAGTTTGGAGGAGTTGATATGTTGATTTTTTATTGTTTTAGAAATCGACTTCATTAGTTTCATGCATTTATATTCCACATTTAGGACATTAGATGCACATATTCATATGCATTCATACTTTGTAGGTTATGAAGTGGAATGGGCATGAAAATGAGACTAATGGACCAAAGATGATCAAGTAGAGAAGGTTTGGTAAAGATCAAGGAGACAATGGCGAGCCTCAGCCACATGTTGTGTCAGATGGAGCATGGTGGTCATAAGCAGCATCCATGGGACGTCGTGGAGGAGCAGTAACTAAAGGGCAACAGTGGAGATGAGACAAAACTTGCTTGGAGATCTGGCAAGCATAATCAGTGGGGAGACGACGTCGTAAATTACTCACATGGTGATTAAGCGGGAAGACAACACCACAGCAAGAGAGCGGTCCGAGCTAGCGGCTTAGTGTAGCCGCAAAACACCAGTGGCTGGTTCTAGCGAGTACTCGACACCGATGGACCAGATCGGACTTTCTAATTTTGTGTCTAAACCGGGTTTTTACCCTTTTAGTTATTTATCAAACCAGTCTTTTTCCCTCTCCCTATAAATACTCTAAACCTAATTTGGGAGAGGTTATGCTTTGTTTTAAAAATCTCCTCTTAGCCACATTAAGCTTTTTGCTAAGACCTTGTATGAATCTTTCAATTTCAAAGTATCAAAACTTTTTCTCTTCTTAAATATTTCATCTACTTATACTATAATCATAATTATGAAAAGAACAACTTCATTGCTTTGTGTATTCATGGATATTAGTGAGTAGTCATTTTAGGACTTTTGGAATTGGTAGATTTAGGGTAATTGGTCATTGATTAGTGGAGTTTAGACTTGTAAAATATAGATTCTTGCTTGATATGTGGTATTAATGCTATGTTGATTTAGAACTTAAACTTTTTAGTGCTCACAAGGTGTTTGACAAAATATTTGAACCAAAATATCAAGTGATTCACATACTTAGCCTATGAAAATAGTTGATTAAGGTGTTTAGCAGTCATTTGGGCTTGTTATTGATGATTAGTGATTAAAAAGAGATTAATGCCATAGAAGTGGATTAGTTAAGATTAGTGATGTAAAACTGAAAGATTAATTATGTTAAGTAGATTAAGCTCCATTAGTTGACAAGTGATCACCCTACTGAATTACTTCATCCTGAGAGTTCACTTTCTCTTATTTGAATTTCAAATCATTTTAAGTATTTCCCACTTTATCTCAATTCGGATTTTATTACAAATCAAAAACCTTTTTATTACTTAGATTGAAATGAAGGCTTGCATTCATAGTGTGCTTTCTTGTTTCCTCGTGGATTGACCCTAAAGTACTCAACATACAATAGGTTAATTGATAGACCTTAAAAACTAATATCACGCGTCTTGCTCACCGAAGGTAACCCTTCCCTGGGGCAGATTATGATTCCCAGCTGGAGGCACCTTTGGTGGCACGCATCAATGTGTCACGGTTTTAATAGTTTTTAACCATTGATTCCATATATGATATGTTTATTGAGTCTTTTATCAAGTCTAGGATATGTTTTATGCCTTATAGGCTTGGTTAATATTTTTTACAGATTTTACAAGTCATTGGAGCTAAAAAGATCATTTGGAATTGCTTTAAACATTTCAAGACTTCAAGTATCAATAGAAGATGAATCATGATGCAAAATCCCCTAGGATTGACACTCAATGAACTGATCGGATAGTCCTTGACTCAAAGAAAGACTGTATGACTCAATAAGACGATATATGAATCGAATCCCAAATCCATTGCTTAACTCTTCACTCGAACAAGTTGGTGGAGTCTTCAAAAAAGAAAAAGTATAACTCAAAGATATGGTGTATAAACTAAATTCCAAGTTCCTCACTTAATTTTCTCTAAGTATCAAACAGTAGAAGGGCCACACAAGTGATATGGATTTCACTAAATAAATCGATTTGAACTCTTGATACTGCACACCAAGAAGATCAAAGTGTTCCAAGAGGAACAAAATATTGTGTTTTGCAAAAGAGAGAGATTTTCTTAAAAATGAAAATTGAATGATTATTTCCTCTTTTTGGCTGTTTTGTATAGGATTTTAGTCGACCAAATGAGTGAAAATTTCTAAGCTAAAAAATTAACTAACTACTTAAGAGTTTGATTGAACTAAATTCTTGAGGTGTTAAAGATAGAAAACGCCTAAACTTGATTAGAAATGAAGGGAAAATATATGTGATGGACTTTGATGAAGTCAGCCTTCTCTTTAACAAATTCCTCTCTTCGGACCAGGCCTTCTCTTCTTCTTTGTTGCATCCTACGTTCATATCATCCCCCTCCTCTTGAAATGGATTTTCCTAAAATCAAGCTCATCTGCAACAAAAGGAATTAAGTCAGCAACATTGAAAAAGAACTTACATTGTACTTACTTGGAAGCTTAATCTTGTAAACATTTTTTATCTACACACTCCAAGACTTTGAATGGACCATCAGTTCCGGGCATCAACTAGGACTTCCTCTCTTTAGGAAACCATTCTTTCCTTAGGTGAATCCACACTAAATCTCCGGGTTCAAAAATAAGTTCTCGCCTGCCTTTGTAAACCATCTTTTGATATTGCAAAGTCTCTTGCTTTAATGTTGTTCCTTGCCGTTCATGCATTTTTTCACAAGATCGGCCTTTTGTTTGGCCATCTAAACTAGCAATTTCACTTAAAAGCAAAGGAATCAAGTCTAACGGTGACAAACGATTGAAACCATACACAAGCTGAAATGGTGAGTAATGAATGGAATAATTGTAAGCGCATTCAACGTGTGGCAAACAATCCTCCATAGTTCTAATGTTCTTTTTGATAATGGTACATAAAATAGTAGACAATGTTCTATTAACTACTTCAGTTTGACCATCATTTTGTGGGTGACAAGTAGTAGAGAACAAAAGCTTGATGCCTAGCTTGGACCATAAGGTTTTTCCAAAAATTAATTAGAAACTTGGTATCCCTATCCGACACTATGGTTCTAGGCATTCCATGTAACCTAACAACTTCTCTAAAGAACAACTCGGCTACCAAGGATGCATCATCAATTTTGTGACAAGGAATGTAGTGTGTCATCTTTGAGTATCTATCTACAACAACAAAGATAGAGTCTCGGTCTTTCCTAGTTCTAGGCAATCCTAACACAAAATCCATTCACCCATCGAGCAAAGGTGTTTTAGGAATATGCAAAGGAGTATACATACCTTGCGGCTGAGCCTTAGCCTTAGTTTGTTTGCAAGTTGCACATCTTACACAAACATGTTCTACATCTCTTCTCATACAAGGCCAAAAGAAGTGTTCTTGAAGGACGCTCAAGGTCTTGGCGACTCCAAAGTGGCCCATTAGACCTCCTCCATCCGCTTCCCTAATGAACATGTCTCTCAAAGAACAATTAGGCACACAAAGCCTTTTTCAAAGAAGAGAAATCCTTCTAGCCTATAATGTTTTCCATGAGCAAACTTTGCTCAAGATTGATAAATCTCTTTGAATTCTGGATCTTGCTATTAGTATTCTTTGATTTCCTCAATCCTAAGAGTTTGGCTTCAAGAGTAGAGAGTAAAGAATACCTCCAAGATAGTGCATTGGCCACTATATTCTCCTTACCTTGCTTGTAGCGGATGACATAAGGGAACGTTTCTATGAACTCTACCCACCTATCATGCCTCTTGTTCAGCTTTTTTTGGCCTTTCAAATGCTTGAGTGACTCATGATCCATGTGAATCACAAATTCTTTTGGCCAAAGATACTCTTTCCAAGTTTACAATGCTTGTACTAAGGCATAAAGCTCTTTGTCATATGTGGAGTAATTCAATGTGGTACCTCCAAGCTTCTCACTAAAGTAAGCTATTGATCTTTGCATAAGGACAGCTCCAATACCTACACCATAAGCATCACATTCAATCTCAAACGTTTTCAAGAAGTTAGGCAAAGATAGAAGGGGGGGTTTGGGTCTGAAACGCTTTTTCTTGTGTCTTCTCCCACTTGAATTCAACATCTTTCTTAATAACTTCTTTAAGTGGTGTGGCCAGAGTGCTAAAATACTTAATAAAACGCCTATAGAAGCTGGCTAAGCCATGAAAGCTTTGGACTTCTCCAACAGATTTTGGACTTACCCATTCTCGAATAGCCTTGACTTTCTCCTCATCATCTAACCTAGGGATGGGATGGCGATACTTTACCGTGATTTTTTGATAGCTCGGCAATCAACACACATGTTCCATGAACCATCTTTCTTTGGTACAAATAAGACATGTACGACACAAAGACTCATGCTTTCATGTATCCTTTCTCCATGAGCTCACTTACTTCTTTTTGAAGTTCCTTGGTCTCCAAGGAACTCGTCCTATAAGCTAGCCGGTTAAGAAGTGAAGCTTCGGGTACGAAATCAATTTGGTGTTCAATTCCACGGATTGGTGGCAATACACTCGGTTATCCTCCGGGAATGCATCCTCAAAGCCCTACAAAAGAGAGATGACATCGCTCGGTAGTACCGGCTCTAGGTTAGCCACGCTCATAAGAGCCTCCTTATACACAAACATAAGGCAAAATTGTTTTGTGTATAACACTCTTTATCTTGTTACCTTTCTCTAGTTGCATTTGATCCAAGTATATCTATTGTGGCGACATGGGGTGCAAAATGATCTTCTTTCCTTTGAATTCAAACAACTGTTTGTTGATGAATCCATCATAATATACATGTCGATCATATTGCCAAGGCCTTCCCAAAAGGATGTGACTGGCCTCCATTGGTAACACATCACATAGCACCTTGTCCTTGTACTTCCCTATTGATAAAGGAATCAAGACTTGCCTTTGAACTCTCACATTTCCCGTGTTGTTTAGCCACTGCAAGTTATATGGTGTTGGATGTCTTGCTGTGATCAATCCAAGCTTTTCCACTATGGTTGAACTAGCGATGTTAGTGCAACTCCCTCCATCAATGATGAGGCTACACAACTTCTCCTTAACTTGACACCTAGTGTGAAGTAATTTTTCTCTTTTCTCATTGACTTCAACCTTAGTTTAAACTCTCAATACTCTCTTTGAAACCAATAAATCTCCTTTAGTCGCATACTCCACATATTCTTCAAGAGACGAATGTGAATCTGAATCTTCCTCATCCTCGGTTTCAATATCCCCATTTTTTCTTAAGATCATAGTACGCCTGTTAGGACATTCATTTTCATAATGTCCTCTTCCATGACACTTAAACCATTGGACATCTTGATTTCTTGTGTTAAATGCCTTGGGTTTTCCTTTATATATCGGTTTTGGTGCAGTGGTCTTAAGCTCTTCTTTAATCTTTATTTTCGTAAATGGCCTAGAAAAATTTGGCTTATATTCCCTAGTGAAGCATGGAAGTGAGTTAGTGGCAAAGGGTTGGCGTGAGGAATTACCTCTCCTCTTGAGTTGTTGCTCCACGAGTATTGCCTTGCGCAATATCACTTCTAACTCCATGTAGTGCTCCATTTCAAGCCTATCTTGAATATCTCGGTTCAATCCACTTACGAACCTAGCCATAGTTGCTTCTTGGTCCTCATCGATGTTGGCTTTGATCATGGGAGTCTCCATCTCTTGGTAGTAGTCTTATACACCTCTACTAACTTGCAATAGCCTTCTAAATTTTTTATGTAAGTCTCGGTGATAGTGGTTTGGCATAAATCTCTTCCTCTTGAGCATCTTCATTGCATTCCAAGTTTCAGAGGGATATTCTGTATTTCTTCTCCGACTTGTAACGAGCATAATCATAGAACTCGGTTGCAGCTACTTTAACCTTCTTGTTCTCGATATAGTTTCGGCAGTCAAACACAAGTTTTATCTTCTTTTCCCATTATAGATATGCATTGGGATAGTTTGTTTCATGTAATGTGGTATTTTCAACTTCAAGCCTTCTAGATTATCATCCTTCCTCTCCTTCTCTATCACATCTAGGACATCTTTGGCTTCCCATGGATGAATGACCATCTCGGCTATAATACCCCACATCATCCTCAGCCTCAACCCTAAGTGGTCTTGGTTGGTGTCTATCTTCCGATGGTGGCACAGCTTGAAGTCTCCTCTGTCGAGTTTTGGCTCTAACCTCCTATAATCTCTCATATACACCATTAATTTCAATTCTCATGAGGCGTTGCATCTACCCCATCAAGGCTTGTACTTGAAGTTTAGGAAAAGTATTCTACTCTTCTCCTTCTCGGTTACCTTCAAGATTTGACATGTTGATCCTACAAGATGAACAAACGAGTTAGTAGAAAAAGTTCTCACAAGTGTTTCATTTTCGGTGTTTTCACTCTTGGTTTTTTTTTGCCCTCGTCTCTTTTACTCCACAAAACTCTATATGTTCCAAAGGTACCGATAATCCTTGCTTAGACACTTAAGTCCCCAAGAAATCCAAAAACGGTTTAATAAAATGAGTTCACAAACTCTCAAACCCTCAACACTTCTCAAATACTTCAAACGACTTAAAGATGATCAAATTTTCAATCTCACTTGACTATGCTACCCAAAAGGATAAAAAATGATGCAGGAAAGAAAAGAAAAGTGTTGAAATATATTTTTTTTGAGATAAAACTAGACTACAATCTGATTTTCTTTTTTCTTTTTTTTTTGGTTATTCTCTTTTCTTTTTATATATATCTTAGGTTTTCTCTCTTTTTTATTTTTTTTAAATTAATCAGATTGTAATCTAATTAACAAGAAAGAAAGAAAATAATTAATTGATGAGAGAAAAAATTAAGTGAGAGCTTGATGACTTGTAACTGACAGAAACTCGAAGAGTCCCGAGTGTTGCTCGGTGTTGCCAAGCCTGATGAAGGTTTTATCAAGCCGAGATGACCGAATATCCATCAAGTATTGATCGGGATCGATGATCAAGTGTTTATGACCGAGTGATCAAAGAGTTCTTGGTGATCATCGGTTAAGGTTTGGTTGAGATTAGGTTTTATAAGATATGTGGCTTGTTATCAAAGATGAGACGACACATATCAAAATCTTTCTCCTCGTAAGAGTAGTATCTTAGGATTTCCCCATATCCGTATTAGTTTCCAACCTATATATCTTATGGTCGTTAGCTAAGATGAAAAAGTGATGGTTTTAGGGTTTAATGGATAAAGGTTTTTGATCGGTTTTGATGCCCAAGAAAAGAAAGATGTGAAGTGGTAGATGGAAAATATAAGGGATTGTTTGTTAAGGTGTTGATCAACGATCGGTGTGGTGATGGAGATAAAAAATGATCTAGTGTATTGATCGTAAGGATGAAGAAGAAGTGATAATCATAATGGTTTCGGTGTTGGTGAAGTTGAGAAGGTAGTTTGGTGGGGATGACGGATCGGTTTAATGAAAGAAAAGATCAAACGATCTAAAGATGAAAGTGATGAAGATCGGTTTTTTTTGGTGGTGGTTGTGATGAAGAAACGATGGTAAGGTGATGAAGAAAGGGCGGTTGATAAAAGTTGATCTGATGAGATCAATGAGTGGGCTCTCATACCAAATGATGCAAAATCCCCTATGTTTGACACTCAATGAACCGATCGAATAGTCCTTGACTTAAAGGAGTGTATGACTCAAGAAGACGATGTATGAATCGAATCCCAATCCTTTTGCTTAACTCTTCACTCGACCAAGGTTGTAGAATCTTCAACAAAGAGAAACGTGTATAACTCAAAGAGATGGTGTATAAACCAAATTCCAAGTTTCTCGTTTAACTTTCTCGAAGTATCAAACGGTAGAAGGGTCACACAAGTGATATGAATTTCACTTGATAAACCGATTTGAACTCTTGGATGCTACTCACCAAGAAGATCAAATTGTTCCAAGAGGAACAAAAGATTGTGTTTTGCAAAAGAGAGAGATTTTATTGAAAATGAAAGCTGAATGATTATTTCCTCTCCTTGGCTGCTTTATATAGGAGTTTAGTCGGCCAAATGAGTGAATATATCTAAGCTAAAACATTAATTAACTACTTACAAGTTTGATTGAACTAAATGCTTAAAAACATTAAAGTTAGAAAACGCCTAAACTTGATTAGAAATAAACAGAAAATATATTTGATGGACTTTGATGGACCAGGCCTTCTCTTTAACAAATTCTTCTCTTTGGACCAGGCCTTCTTTTCGGCTAAGATTAGAATAAAGATGGACATAAGATTTTTGAAGATCAAGCATGCCTCATTAAAACCTTTTCCGGAAAACCCATTGGGATAAAACCGAGGATAAAGAAAAAGATTACAAGGCTTTTCTCAAAAGCCCATCTAATATCCTTTTCTGGCATTTGCTTGCATGGAGACCAAAGTACCGTATGGCTTAACCTCCTTAGGCGTTGATGTCACCACTTCTTGAACTAGACTTGCTAGAGTTTCCTTGAGTTTCTTTGTCCTTTCTCTTGTCATTGGTTCACTTGATACTTGTATCATCTCTTCTTCTTTTTTGCTTCCTATGTTCATATTTGTGTTCTCAATGCTTAAGTTCATCCCACCGGATCACCTATCTTATGATTTGTAGGTTTAATCTATGCGCCAAAGCGATAATTAGGTTATCGGAATCAACAATTGATGAGTTTAGTATTCATAGCCAACGAGAGTTGAAGTTATGTCATCTAAGTGAACTTATTGAACTTGTTTAGATTGCTGACATATTTACTTAGGGCTCACATACTAGTAATACTAGTTCTCTGGATATTCATGGTTAGATAGTTAGCGCTATGAGAGTAGGTTAACTTTATAATAGTATTTTGTGTTCTATAACAGTTCGTTAACAAATCTCTTATTAGTTAGATAGCTTAATCGAACATTGATATCTACAACATTCCCTACGTCTTGCGTATTTCTTCATTAGATTTACACATTTTTATTTACTGCTTATTTACTTTCTGCAATCATGACTACAAACAACCATATCTTCGTTCTATCTATATTCGTTGCATCACATTTCGTAGTGTGACATTGGTCTCTATGGGATTCGAACCTAATATTTACTACATCGCAAAATTGTGCACTTGCAGTAATAGAGAAGGTTAAAACTTGAGACATCACATGTGCATCATAAGCTCGTTATCGCACATTATCAACTTCTGCGCGTTGATGCAAAGCAGCATCATCTTGAAGTGTTGCAGCAGCAGCTGTGTCATATTTAGGATCGTGAATCCCTCCTCCGAGACCAAGTTGGTTGAAATCTCCCATCCTAGCTTGTCTCTTTGCTTTGATGTTAGCTCTTATCAACTTCGATAATTCCTCGTACTAAGATTCAACAAGTTCTGAGAGCTTTGGCTTCTTCGTGCGTACACTTGACAACAGGAATAATTAGGAATTGATCAAGTTAGTAAAAATAAAATCTTAGACTAAACTCAAAACAAAAACTCATAGGCAACGTAATTGGTCTCCGACAACGGTACCAAAAATTTGATGTCTCAAATTTTAACTTTAATTATCTACAAGTGCACAAGACACACATTAATATATATAAGATATCAAATCCACAAGTTCTAAGAGTTACACTACGAATTTATATGAAACGAGTAGAGGTAAGACAATAATATGGAGTTTGTTTTGTAATGATTATTGTAAATTAAAGAAAGCAATAAATAAAATTATGTGAACTTATGAGACAAAGCATTGGGCGTAATGAGATTCATAGGGATCAATGACCACTAAACTAGTTACTAAAAACCATGCTTAAAAACATTAGGCGATTGACGCCACCGATGAACGCCTGGATCAGTGCTTTTGTTAGATATAATCTTCTTGATCTCCTCCTCAATGCTATTAAGGACAAAGCCACACCTTCTCCTCCTCCGGTGTGTAGCTAATACCTCTGCTAACATAGCGGAAAGGTTGATCCCCATATCAATGCACCCCCTATCACCTAGGATCTCATGTAGCCGGCCCAAAGACGACCAGTCGTCAAACTAAAAAGAACACTCAAGACCACTCTTCACCTTCATCGTGTGGAACATTTTTGCTTCATCTCTATATTTTTGCTTTAGGAACCTGTCATTGAGTTCATACTTACAGACCAAAAGGAACCAGCTATAACCAAATTATTCTTGACCTAATTCACCCACAGAGATTTCCTCGCTGAAACTATCCGCCAAATAAGCTTATAGCAACTAACTTTGTTGGCCTCTGCGAGTGACCTAATACCCAAACCACCTTCTTCTTTTGACCGACAGACATCCGACCAAACCATTTAGCCTTACGGGGATTAAGGTCAGGACCCGGCCACAAGAAAGACGAGCTTATCCTCTCAATTTCTCTGATACAAGCACTAGTCAAACGGAAAACAGAAGTCCTGAAATTTGTTAGAGTAGAAATAACCTAATTGAGAAGCTGAAGTCTACCCACAAAGGAGAGGAAACGATGCTTCCAGGATTGGATTCGAGACCAAATTTTGTCGATGAGGGGCTAGAAGTCCGATTTTGACATTCGCTTAGTGATAAGAGGGAGCCCCAAGTATTTCACTGGAAGAGTCCCCAAATCCAGAGAGAACCAAGATACAATATTAGAACACCATTGTTGTGAAACACCTGCAGGGAATAAAGTAGATTTCTCTGGGCATATCTGCAAGAGAGAACATGCCAAAAACCTGGAAAATGTCGAGAATACCCATAACCGATCTTGGTTTCCCGTCCGAGAAAATCATTATATCATCTGCAAGACAAAGGTGAGTAACATACAGGGATCGACATCGTGGGTGATAGCCAAACTTCCCTACATTCGTTGCATTGTTTAACATCATAGATAGGATATTTATGCAAATAACAAAAAGATAAGAAGAAAGAGAGCACCCTTGGCGTATACCTCTCAAACTCTGGAAAAACCCTGCTAGCTCCCCATTTACTTGGACCGAGAAAGATGGTGTAGTAACACACAGCTTGATCCAATGAATAAAAACGGGTGGTAGGCAGAGGACTGTGAGAACCTCCAACAGAAAAGGCCATTGGACCGAGTCGAAAGCCTTTGAAATGTTGATCTTTAAAGCACAACGAGAAGCTATGTCTTCCTTATGGTAGTCACTTACCAGTTCCGAAACTAAGAGGATGTTTTCCATGAGATATCAGTCTTTAATAAATGCTGATTGATTTGGAGCAATAAAACTATCCAGAATCCGCTTTAGGCGATTTGCAAGAAGCTTTAATATAACTTTATAGAGGACATTACAGCACGAGATCGGGCGATAATCCTTCATTGTCGTAGAGTCTGTCTTTTTGTGATAAGAGCTAGAATAGTGGTGTTGAGACTCTTAGGAAGAAATCCATGCGTAAATAAAGACTTGACCGCAACAAGGAAATCTTCCGATAATAGGCCACGTAGCTTTGAAAAATTCTATTGTATAGCTGTTTAGACCCGGAGACTTGTTTGAAGGCATAGAGAATAAGACCCCCCCTAATCTCTTCATACGAAAACTCAGACACAAGCATCCCTTGCTCCTCTTCAGAGCAGCGGTAAGGTATGAGATTCTCATACTCCTGAGTCGTAGCCCCTGTAAAATCCATAGGCTGGTGAGTAAAAATATTTTTAAAATACCTGAGAGCCTCTTATTTGATGTCCTCCTTCGTAGTAAGAGTAACCCCATTTTGGTTGAAAATTTTCCTTATCATATTCCAAGCTTGTCGTTCCTTGACCGCACTGTGGAAAAAGCGGTTGTTTTTGTCATCCACATCCAACCAGTGTAGCTTAGCTTTTTGCCTAAGTAAACTCTTCTCTAGGTTGTGTTGGGAGATGGCTGAGAAAGAGTTGTGCTTTGACAAGCACAAAGAGTCTCATAAGCTTCATCTACCCGTCGGGGAAAATGATGTAATTTTTCCCAACTAAGATTCTAAATTAGCGGCTTGAGAGACTTTAGATTTTTTTAGAACCTATACAAAGAAGAGGTAGAGAGAAAAATAGGAGTCGTAGAGCTCCAGTACTCTTCCACCATAGGTTTAAACTCATGCACCTTTGCAATATCATTAGAAACTTAAAAAAATTTTAGCTCTAGTAAATGTACCAGGCAGGAGCACATGGCCCCGCAGATGATCGGAACACCCTCCGGCTTCGAACTTAGTATATGAATCAGGGTAAGTATGCAACCACGTGTCATTTATCAAGACTCGGTCCAGATTTTACAAATCAGCTTATATTCTCGTTTGTTACACCATATGAAAAGTGACCCCGTAAATGGCATATCCATAAGAGAACAATCCCGAACAATCTCCTGAAAAGCCAACATACAATTAATATTAGGAGTCAAGACAGTACCTGAATGTTCAGAGGAAGCCAAGATATCGTTGAAATCACCGAGCAAAGCCACATCATTCTTCCCACCTGCACATTATTTTGAAGGTACTTGAGTTGGTGCCACAAATGAAGCCTCTCCACAGCCAAGTTTGACGCATAAACAAAGGTACAGAGAAAGGTTAGCGCTTGGTCTATTTAAACTAGTTTCTTCTTTGACGAGCTTCTTCCGTTGGATGGAGAAATTGTTTTCCACTCACCTTTATCATGTGGAGCTTGGATTTCTCCTTCTTCACGATCCTGAAGCTTAGTCGGAACATCAACTCGACCTCTGCTTTGTTTTGAATTCTTCCATACTGATATTTTGTTTTCTTCTTTTGTTATAGTTTACTTAGGTGGTGAGTTCAAGGGAGTGGCCTCTAATCTCCAAATATATATCATCTGTTAGGACACAGTCTCCTAAGGCTGAGATTATTGAGTCCCTTTTCCAGAAAAACGGAACTGAAGATGATGGCATTATCAAGTGTCTGCTTATGCTAATTCTTTGTGTGGGTTTTGTTGAGTTTTGCATGAAGTCTGGTTTTTAAGTATTGATGCAACTTTGTTTGTTTGATTGCAGGAAGTTGCTGGTTGATTTCTACTCTAGCACGAATAAGAAAAAACCCGAGCACATCCTAATTTTCAGGTAAATTACTTTGTTTCATCAGAGCTTTTGACTCTTTTTCATTTTTTGCCTGTTCTTTATTTTCTCATATTGCTTGTTTCAATGTTTTAATGCTTCTAGGGATGATGTTAGTGAATCTCAGTTCAATCAGGTTCTGAATATCGAGCTCGATCAGATCATCGAGGTAATTGAACTATTCAAAGAGAAAACAGTTTCTTTATGTAACCTTTTTCTACTCTGTTAATACATCATTGCATATTTCATACTTCCAGACATGCAAGCACATGGATGCGACTTGGAACCCGAAATTTCTCTTGTTGGTTGTTCAAAAGAATCACCACACAAAATAGTTCCAGACTGGATCTCCCAATAACGTTCCTCCAGGTGATTGATAAACCTTCATTATAACATTTTTCGACACATACATGATCTCATTGTGGTACTGGTTTATTTTGCAGGGACAATCATCGATAACAAAATCTGTCACACAAAGAACAATGATTTTTATCTCTGTTCTCACGCTGGAATGATTGTAAGTATCATCTCAATTCTTATAAATAGGTCACTGTTGCTACTAGTGGTTGTTTCTCTGAATCGTTTTTTAACACTGTTTATGTTTTGAATCAGGGAACTACTCGTCCTACACACTACCCTGTCCTGTATGATGAAATCAATTTTTCACCTGATGAACTTCAAGAACTCGTCCACTCGCTCTCCTATGTGTAAGCTATATCAATCTTCATTGCTTCTCTTCTAACCACTTAGATTGTGATGATCACTGAAATTATTTGGTTTCTTTCTTTGTCACACTCCAGGTACCGAAGAAGCACAACTGCCATTTCTGTTGGTAAGTATCATAACTTGTCTCTGTACTCCATTGCCTTGAAGTCTTCCATTAGTTCTTTTAATAACTGACATTTGAATTCTTGTGTAGTTGCGCCGATCTGCTATGCGCACTTGGCTGCTGCTCAGCTAGGAACGTTCATGAAGTATGAAGATCAGTCTGAGACATCATCAAGCGATGGTGGCGTCACAGCTCCTGGACCAATTGCTGTTAATCAACTCCCAAAACTCAAAGACAATGTCACCAACTCCATGTTCTTCTGTTAGATGAGCAGTCCCAACCTGGCTCAGTAATTAAGTAGTTAAATCGGCTTTATGATTCTTTTATCTTAGGATCTCTCTTACTTATTAATCGGTTAAGGCAACAAACATTAAGGCTTGGTATGTTTTTGTGACTTTTATCGCCAGCCTTGTTTGCCTTGTGGGGTTTGAATATGGTTTTGTTGCCCCTTGACTTGATCGGTGGTCTCTTGTTTCCAAGACCTTATGTACTGTAAATATTTAAGTCTAGGAATTGACCCTTTTGTTTAAGAGTTAGATTGCAGAAAAACCACATATTTTCTTGTGGCATTTGAGAAAAGCCATTTTTTACACTTTTAATTGTGTAGATAGACTGTTTTATGTTTTGTCATTTGACAATCTAAAACAGTTTTTTTTTTTATTTATGTTTATTTTGGTCCACGAGTTTTTTAAGACAACTATATATTATTTTTTTCCATGAGACGGTAATCTTTCGGTTATTCTTGTACAATATAAGGTTTAATTCTTGTTTAAATTTTTTTTTTATAATTTTGGGTTCTCTATCTTAATTTAGTTTTTAATTTGGTTAAAATTTATATTTAAATCCACGAGTTTTCGTATATTCTATGTTATATTTTTGTCCATGAGACGATTATGTTTGGGTTCATCTTTTACAATTTATGGTTTACTTTTTGCTTTAAAATTTTTTTTATAATGTTTGGGTTTTTTTATTTTATAATTTAGGATTCGGTTTTTAGTTTGATTAAAATATATAATTTAGATCCACGAGTTTTCATAGATAAATATATGCTATATTTTTGTCCATGAGATGATTATATTTTGGGTTTCTCTTTTTCTTTTTTGGGTTTTTTATTTTATAATTTAAAGTTTAGTTTTAAATTTGGTTAAAATCTATAATTTAAAATTATATTTTTAGTTTGGTTAAAATATAACTTATCAATTTTATAAATATGGACAAAATTTATGTAAATAAAATGTCCAAATGCTTTTGTGTACCAAATTTCTTTTTTTAGGTGGGGACAAATAGTCATGTAAAGTGGCGAATAGTATCATTGTTTACGAAATCATTATAGCAAACGGTATATTTCGAATTTCCATCCTATAAAATGGTATTTTTGGTAAATTTTCCTTGGTTTAAATTGTTCTCTTGTATAACCCAAACAAAAGACATTACAAGTAACAGCAAACAAAAGATATAACGTAATAGATTTAAGTTAAAGCAATCAAAAGAGATACTATAGGAAGTAATCTTCTGTTTCAATAGTTCTTACCACTAGAAGAAAACAAACAAGCGACGAACATAGGCAAAGTTAAAACTTATTGTAGTGAACATTTATAAAGTTTAAGAAGCGATCCTTTTGTCTCAATAGTTGTTACATTGAACAAAAAAACGAGATAAGATTGGTCAAAGTATAAAACTTTAAAGGCCAAAATGAGAATGGCGACGATGAAAGCATTTGAGTGAATGAGAGAAATAGCGGTTGAGGCGGGAGTGATAGGAGAGGTTGGAGTTGATCGTGGTGGTTGAGGAAGGACGTTAACCGCGAGCTTCATACCTTTAAGACAATAACCTCTACCACAAATGAAATAATAAGGCTTTGGTTGAACAAGTTGAAACACATCTCGTCCTCCACGTGTAACGTTGAATATGAAATCAGTATCAATACATTTCTCGTAGCTACTCTTGTTAACTTGGAGGATGTTGTGAAGCTTTCGATCAAACCCAAAATCTGCCAAAAGTTTATAACATGTTTCAGATGAATAAAGGATTTAATAAACAAGAAATTGGGATAAGAAAACAAATTTACTTACAAAGCCAGTCGCCGGAGTAAAAACTTTGGTTGTTGGACCAATCGGAGTAGTTGACATCGGAGTTCCACGTGTATTTTCCACCGCCTACTCTATGAAGACTTGATTCCACCACCTGAATTATCATTAATATCATTACTGTTACATACATTATTGCCCATAAATTTCTCCCCATTTTTTTTCTTTTGTTTTAGTTTGTTTTATTGGAGGGTTTGGTTAATAACATATAGTGTGAGTTATGTATAATTGAATGAACCATCAAACTTCAGTTCAGTTCATTGGATATGCATGAGCTTTTTTCACACATTTCCTTTTTGCTTCTTTTTTACTTGCTCTAACGCATTGGTTTTTATTAATCCTTTAGTTTTATTGGCCAGCTTAAAGACCTTTTTAACTGTTTTTTTTGTCGACAAGTATTCCATTTTGTCCCTAACAATTGGAGCTTTTCTGTTTATTAATTATGGAATAAAAAGTGTCATAGAGAAAGAAAAGAATGACTTGCATAAGAGGAAATTTCACAGAAAGCAATCCATTATTCTATTCCTCCAATCTTGAATATTGGCATGTTAATTTAAATTTCTTGATGTATTTAATATTAATCCCTCTATCTATTAATATCATTGAGATGACGGAGAAATATAATGAATTACAAAATGACGATATGTAATTACGAGGGCATTTGAAGTGAACTTTATAACTAAATATCAAACAAAATGATGAAATGTAATTTCCAAACCGTTTTGCATGAATCCTAATAATGCTTCAGTTCATTTATATGCATGACCTTTCTTCACACACCTCTTTTCCCTTTCTTTCTTTTTTTTCTCATCCATAAGTTTTACATTATGATATCATTTAACAAAAAACGAGCTTTTTTTTTTACATTTTGTCCCTTATAAATTATGGAATACGTTATCAAGAAAAAAATTATGGAATGAAAATATTATAAAGAAAGGGATTAATTACTTGCGCACCAGAGAAAAGTACTCAAGTAACAACCGATTAAGATATGCGATGGATTTTCTTTCCGAAAATGGTTGTTGCCATGTTAAATTCAAATTGATAGATGTGTTAAATGTTGCTGTCTAAGCAACACAAAGTGTTGGTATGCAGTTGATGTTATAATCTAGTATTTGTATTAATATATCATAACCAAAAGTTTCCTTAGTTAATCCTAAGAATTTTCATGTATTGTATAACGAGGTTTGTACCCACACTTTTAGTTAAAATCCTATGCCAATGATAAAAAATTTCAAAATATTATCTCAAATCAATAGAATATTTATATTTTCTTCGATATTAATATATTTTTTTGTGAATGACTTCATTAAAATTAGTCATTGTGTTACCTTTCTTTACGCATTACATTTTAGGAATAGTTGCAAAATATAATCGATTAGATTTAGGGTAGACAAAATATGCGGGATTCAAAATTGGATCGTTATTCAATCCGATCCGATCCAAAAAATTGAATATTCAGGATTATCGGATCCGAATCTGGATGTTATAAAATTATAGATTCGGATAATAAAAATATTTGGGAAGGATATCAGGATCCATGGTGTTGTATTACATAATACTTATTTGAGTCTTAAAAAGCTAAAATAATTTTAGCTCATAAATCCATTTATTTGACAAAAATCTTTTGGGATAATTTCATTTTTAAAAGTACCACCATCAGTTAATCATTTTCAAAACTATAATTATGTTGTGACAGAATGATAAATATGCCCTCAAGATGAGTTACCTAAAAAACAAAAACTCCTACATTTAGAGAGAAAACTTCGCCCCCCCCCCTCCCCCCAATTTCTCAAACCCTCCAACGTTGCTTCCACTGACGTCGTCTCTCTATGAGTGAGATTTCTAGCAATTGAGTCGATCTCTACTCATGATCACCACCACCTTCCCCGCCGTCATCGTCTATATATCTTTGACCACCTTTGTTTCGTCGTCATCTTACTTTATAGTTGAATGGAACCAAATCTTAAAGCTTCAATCCAATTCTTGAGGAGCTCTAAGAGGAAAATATTATACAAAGATCAGTAGAACCTGAATCATATTGTTGTGAGGTCAGTTTTGATCTTCATTTCTGATGTTTGTTTTTCACTAAAAACACAGTTCTGATCTACGAAATTGATGAATTTTAGATGAGAATTTGAATTGGTTTAAGTGTCAAAAATGGATGAGCTTTGATTTTCGTCGTTGAAATATTCCATTTTGCAGTTTAAAGTTGATTTTGATTAGGTTTGCCTTCTCTTTAGTTTAGATATATGGTTCAGTGTTCTTATAAAACCTTATAAAAATATTGCAAAATCAATAATATTGCTAATCATTTGTGTTTTGTAGAAAAGGTTTAGTAAAAAATATTATGGTTCAATGTTCTTATAAATCTTTATAAAAACGTTTTATTTTGTGACATTAAATATGTTATTATTCTTTGGGTAAGTTTATAAGGTTGTTTTTAAAACTTTATAAAAGTTTGATGTGTTATCATATTCTGATGAAAAATACGTTTATAGATTAGAGAAAAAGAAAGAGAGGAAAACAAAGAACAAAGTGCATTTTATTTAACTTTATTAAAAAATTTAAAAACCTTATAAAATGTTTTATTTAGATTTATAAAACCTTATAAAAACATTTTATTTAGCTTTATTAAAAAATTTAAAAACAAGAACAAGTTTTGAATTTAGATCAAAATCTATCACAAAAGTCTCAACCTAATCCTTAAAATCTTTTGGATCATTCGGTATGAAAGCTAGAACCCAATACGGGTATGGAGAGACTTTAAGATACTACTCTTAAATGAAGATGACCTTCGTATATGTATCATCCCACTCCTGGATTACAACGCTACTTACCGTATGAACCCTTAAAAATAGTTATGGAGAATGCATGAAACCAGATTTATGGTTTCAATGTTCTTATAAATCCTTATAAAAATCGTTTTATTTGACTTTAAAAACCTTATAAAAACAAGAATAAATTTTGGATTTAGATTAATATCTATCACAAAAGTCTCAACCTAATCCCTAAAATCTTTTGGATCATTCGGTATAAAGACTGGAAAACCAATACGGGTTTAGGGAGACCCTAAGTACTACGCTAGAATGAGAAGGATCTTCGTATCTATATCATTCCACTCTTGGATCATAACGCCACATACCGTACGAAACTTTAAACAATTTTTATGGACAATATATTAAACTATATTTATGGTTTCAGCGTTCTTCCTTATTAAAACATTTTATTGAGCTTTATAAAATGTTATAAAAACAAGAATAAGTTTTAAATTTAGATTAAAATTTATCACAAAAGTCTCAACCTAATCCCTAAAATCTTTTGTATCATTCAGTATAAAAGGTGAAAACTAATACGAGTTTGGGGAGATCCTAAGATATTACTTTTGATTAAGAAGAACTTTTGTATTTGTATCATCCCTCTCTTAGATCAAAATGCCACATACCATATGAAATTTTAAACTATAGTTATGGAGAATGCATAAAACCAGATTTATGGTTCCAAGGTTCTTATAAAACCTTATAAAAAAAAATTATTTAACTTTATAAAACCTTATAAAAACTTTGTAAACTTATATTTTGAATGTAAGAGTTTTATAAACTTGTTATTACTAATATTTTATATATAATTGTTAATTTTGTTAAATGGTTGATAGTAATGATCCATTATCACTTACTTTACCTAAGTTAGTTGACATAACGGGGATGGATCCATTTTGAGGGTATAAGTCAGGCTGATAGCTCATGAAAGAACATCCCAATTTCTAGATTTGTAGAGGCTTTGAACTTTGAAGATTACCTTAGTAAACCATTGGGGAGGATTGGGTTTGACATACTTGAAATAAGCATTTTGAAGATGTCTGATAAAAATGAACAAAGGGTTTGCTTGAAATAAGCATTTTGAAGATGTATGATGTGGAAGGATTTGCTTGGACTATCAACTTTTGGACTATGTGTTCAGTACCTCACATACGTATTAGGTTTGGAAAATAGTGTCCTACAACTTCTTCTGAAGATACTTCCATGTTAAGGTGGATTTTAACTAGTATATCACGAGCTAATGACATTTTGGATGTGGAGAACATTAACAATGCAAGTATTTTTTATTTTTTGTAAAATTTTATAAACAGGTTATAAATTGAAAAAGTGCATTATGATTTTGTTTTAATGTTTGAATATTTTGGTTAAAACTAATCTAGGAGACCCAAAAAAACATAAGCCTTCGGTTCTGCTGCCACATGATGGAGATATTGATCTTAAGGAAGTTGTTCAGCTTGTTATGAAAGCATATCGATTGAATGTTGATAACTAGATTGTTGGAACCTTTGATGTGTATGATGCATCTAAAGATATTGGCTATGAGCATATGAAGAAAAATATGTATCTGGGCGAGAAGGTCGACATGCTCATCAAAATTGTTGTGCATGTCAATAAAAAAATAGATACAATATAAGTTACTCTGCTCGCTAAATTAAACGAAGGAGAATATACAAATGTCAGAGATGAAAAGATATATGAAGGCTTTTATTATCAATCAGTTGCATGATTTTATAATTGTAATTTAAAGATGATAAGAGTTACAACTTTTCTTAGAATACCTTTTTAAGGAATTTTGTAAAACCTTATAAAATGTATATTGGTATTTGCACATTAGTTTTTTTAAACAACTTTATAAACCTTTATAAAATTTATCTTATAGGAGTAAGTACTACATGTTTTATGAAAACAACTTATAAAACATTATTTTGACCATTCCTTTTGTAGCTTGATAAAGACACTGGTCAAGATGCAAATGAAGAAGATCATGGTAGAGAAGATCTTGTTGATCGTACATTTGATGGAAACGTATCTAGTATTTTTGAAGATTTTGTCTGTAATCCAAATACACAAAATGCAAGTTATGTGGAGATGATGAACATACAAAAGGTGATGGTCATGAAGATGAAAACACAAATGATGGCAATGAAGATGGAAATAGAAATGCTGGAGAAGATTGTGGTGGGAAAGAACAAACAGGGGTATGAAAAAGAAGATAAAATGTGTTTTAGTTGTTATATCATTTAAAACTAATTTGCTTTTATACCATTATAAAGGTCACAAAAGAAGTTACGAGGTAGGGCGAAAGGTAAAAGCCTTGACGGAGTCCCCACTCGCTCCTAAAAACCCCGCAAGCTCACCGTTAACCTGTACCGAAAAAGATGCAGTGGATACACACAGCTCAATCCAATGGAAAAAAATTTGTGGGAGGTTCATAGCCCTTAAAACCGTGAACAAAAACCTCCA
Source organism: Cardamine chenopodiifolia (assembly GCA_963922655.1). Classification (NCBI taxonomy): domain Eukaryota; kingdom Viridiplantae; phylum Streptophyta; class Magnoliopsida; order Brassicales; family Brassicaceae; genus Cardamine; species Cardamine chenopodiifolia. The sequence continues at coordinate 4,986,185 of OZ000486.1, read as the reverse complement.
GTCTACCGAATCAAACGCCTTAGAGATATCAATTTTCAACACACAACGTGAAGCTATATTCGGCTTATGGTAATTCCTGACTAGCTCCGACGCAAGGAGGAGATTCTCCATCATATAACGGTCTTTGATGAAAGCCGACTGGTTCTGCATTAATAAAACCTGGGAGAATAAGCTTTAATTGATTAGTAAGAATTTTAGAAATGACCTTATAAATCACATTTCAGCAAGAGATGGGCCAGTAGTCCTTAATCCCAATAGTCCCCATCCTCTTCGGTATTAGAGCAAGAATCGTAGCATTAATTCCTTTTGGCAGAAAACCATAGGAAAAGAAAGTCTGAATGGAAACCATGAAATCCTTCTCAACAACATCCAGACCTCTTTGAAAAACTCCACTGTGAACCCATCGGGACCAGGAGACTTATTCAAAAGCATCGAGAAAAGAACATGCTTGATCTCAGTCACAGTAACTCTAACCACCAACTTTTCCATATCCTCTTCTGAGCATTGATAGTCCAGCAATGCACTTATATTTTCATAGCGGGCCTCTGAAGTACCAGCCAGCTGGTTTGAGAATAACGTAGAGTAAAATCTTACCGCTTCTGCTTTGATATCTTCTTTATTAGTAAGTAACCTCCCATCCAGATCTTTCACCACATTTATCGAGTTATGTGTTTCTCTCTCTTTCACAGCATTGTAGAAAAACTAGGTGTTCTTATCTCTAACTTCAACCCAATGGAGCTTAGCCTTCTGCCTCATATACTCCGCCTCCAACCCCGCCACTCTTTCCCACCTCTCAAACGCCCGTGATTCAAGCGTCTTTGCTTGCTCTGAAGGTGAGTTTAACAAGGCTTGTTGCTTCTTACAAAGATCAGCCAAAGCCTCCTCTGCATGCCTAGACAGATGGTGTAATTTCTGGCAACTTAACTCCTTGTTGATAGGTTTAAGGCATTTCAGCTTCTTAGATAACCTGAAAAGAGCAGAGATGGACGAAAATAGTGGCGTAGTATCTTTCCAAAAATTCTCAACCGCGACGCTCCACCGTTTTAACAAGGCCATTAACCACTTGAAAAGGACCCCACAGTCTGTGCGTGAATCCCCCAAGAGAAATAATTCCACAAAGATGATCAGAGAAGCCCTTAGCTTCAAAGACACAATAAGAAATATTGTGATGTTGCATCTAAATGTCATTCACTAGGACTCTGTCTATCTTCTTGCAGATCAAATCCTCTTCATGCTTATTACACCAAGTGAACATCGGACCGTGAAATGCCATATCAACCAAAGAACAAGCCCGGACTGCCTCCTGAAAATCAGCCATTCCCGATGCCGAAACATATGAAGACGGCGACCAAGAGTGCTCCGCCAAGTCAAGAATCTCATTGAAATCCCCTACACATATCCATTTCATCCCCCTAAAATGTGATAAAGTAAAAATTTTCAAATCATACCACAAAGTTCGACGGTCCTCCAAAGAGTTAGACGCATAGACAAAAGTACACATAAACTCCTCTAAGAGGCCTGGAATTTTTACGCAACAAGAGATAAACTGGCGCGTCTTGAAAACCACTGTAAGGTCCACTCTTTTCCTCCAAACAACCCAAATTTTCCCTAGATGCTCAAACTCATAATTAGAGACCATACACCAGTCTCGACAAATCTTCTCAGCGATATTGACAGCCTTCGTTTTGCTTACCCTCGTTTCCAAAAGTCCCCCAAATAACATAGAGTTTGATTAATCAGATTTCGTACCACAATGTGCTTATTGGATTTATTAAGTCCGCGAACATTCCAGAAAAGAATGACATTAATTTTTTTTCTAGAGTTCCTTTTACCAATACATGTTGGTTGAGCTGTCCCAACTATCGGAGTTTTCTTAGAATTATATTTATACGCTTTCTTTGAAGAACGAGGCAAGGGGGCTTGGACTCCTATTACTTCTTTACTCGGCCCAACCTTAGAAATAGCTTTATCAACTCCAGAGCTATCCTCATTTGGTAGCGCCTTAGATGGTTAATTACCAGCCTTAGGAGAATTTCCCGCACCTGACTTCGGAGATGCTGTACCGGCCGCTTGCGGAGTTCCCTTTGCTGGAACTAGCAGAGGTCAGACCTGTGGAGGCTCACCTGCCTGCTCTAACACTCTAGAGTCCTCATCATAGTCTCTTAGCACCCATAACGAGATGGCGTTGCAATCTTTACCTGACCAAAGACCAGACCTCCAGCTTTGTTAACCTTCTTTTTCCCCCTGGAGTGAGAGATCATTCACCAATCATCAACCGATGATTTAAGAACTAGAGAGAGTAAACTTATTTCCCCCTCCTCAACTTCCGAGCCGACCTCCGGCACTACAGCCCCTGCCAAACCCAGACTGATTAAAACATCAGCCACCGTATCAACACTCATAGCAGAAGGAATCAAACCCTCTGGACCAACCATCAATAAACCATCACCAGTCTTAGTTGACCCACCAATGTGCGAACCCATATTTTCAACAGCCACCTTATGATCCCCGACCCCTTGAGAATCCGAACATTGAGTCACAGAAGCTGTAGCAAGACCCGAGTCCCTATGACTAGCTGAATGATTCACACTTGACTTCAACATGCAACCAGTTTCAGCGTGTCCCCAACGTCTACATGAGGCACACCGAGGAGGTAACCACGGGAACTCATACGAGACACATATCTCTTAATCCTTTATCCGGAAAAAATAGTGATGAGGCAATTTACGAGATAAATCAACATCAACAAAAATATTTCCCTCCCCCAAACTAGAAACGAGCTTCGTATCACGGTGGAGACGGATGGGAGTGCCAAGAGGACTAGCAAGGAAGCTAATCCATTTCCATGAGAATAGAGAGTGTGGAACATTTTTCATCTCCACCCACATTGGCATTGAAGTAATCTCCGGCTACTTCATCTTCTATTGGGGACCAACGAGAGACTATCATTGGAACCTCGCAAATGTTCCACATAGCTCAACGGAGAACTCGACGTCGTGCTGCTAGATTTCGAATTCTAAATTTTATAGTATTTCCATTTACCACGAAAGCGTCAACCTTGATTGTTTTATCGCCTAGATTCCATATCTTGTTGACAATAACGTGGAATTTGCCTATATCCGGAGCCGTTGAAGCAAACTGACCTACCAAAAACTCCTCCTAGAGCGGAGGTGCGTCCTCCAATATCTCATTTGAAACAGCCACAGTATCACGGCCTTCAATCAAAACTATGTTACAAGAGAATTTTGATAAGCTCTGACGGGAAACTATATGAGCCCATGATTTCGGAGCTGAAGAGGGAATCACTAACTGGACCACTCTTGCTAAGCCATCACAGGAGAATCTCTCACAGAACCCAACTCCGCCCTGACTGAAACTGATGCCATAGAGAGACATGTCCCATTCCCAACCTGACTCAACTGAACCCCTGACACAGAGCGAGATACATGTTGAACCGACGGAACCTAATCAACCAACATAACCCCTTGAACCGAATGATCTTCTGAACCGGACTGAGCCTTACCCTTTTGAACTGCTGAAACAGACTGATCCTGTGAAACTTGACCCTGCTGAGCCACTAAACCAGCCTGAGGCTGACCCAACACAACTGCAGAGCTTGACAGATCTGCAACTGCCGAATCTGACTGACATGCGACTACTGCAGACGATAGCTCACCAACTATTGAAGCTGTTGATTCGACCAAGGACTCAACTCGAAATGAATCATCACAACCTAGTAAACCTATAACAACATCAAGCTACAACTCTGTTCCAAGAATTAACGATGGTTTTCTGACGAAAACACATAAATCCGTCGGAAATATATATAAAAATTAAAGATACAAATATATTTATAAATTAAATTAAATTTTCAAAAAAAAAAAAAAATTCCGACGGAATTGGTATATCTTTGAACCGCTTTCACGAAAATCATCTTAACTTTCGATCGAACCGTTGGATCAACTTCAAACAACTTTCAAATGAAAGCTAACGCATAGAAATATCTTGTGTCCAAAATACATCTCAGTCCATCGGTGTTAAGTACTTCAAAGAATGGCAAACTTCAGACGATAAATTTTCGATGAAATAGGTAGATCCGTCGGAAATCAGTTAGAAATCCGACGGATTCGCGAAATTTGAATGTCTAGTCATTTCTCAGTCAAACCTTAAAACCGAACGCGTGTATCCCCAAATCCGTCGAAAATCGTCGGAAATTTCCGACGGATTTCCGACGGTTTTAGGGATTCGATGTTTTTTTCGATCCGTTTCACTTAGAATATGTTTGTAATATTATATATTAATAATTTCAATGATAAAATACTAATAAAGATCTTGTTAGTATAACAAATATACATAAACAAAAGTTTAAGTTGTTATAGGTATGCATGTTCTATTAAGTATATGTATCATTATGTAACATGTAACCTTAATCATGCTAAATTTGTAATGTTTTCTAATATAACTTGTTTAAATGTTTATTTTGTCACACATGTTTTAAAATAAGTGTTACAATTTTGTATATTACACATATATTGATATACTTATATGAAAATGAACCCAAACACCAAAACCGTTATAAATCCGTCGAAAATTTGTTGTCTGAAGGTTACCATTCTTTGAAGCACTTCCCACGGATGGATTGAGATGAAATTTGGACACAAGATATCTCTATGCGTTATCTTTCATTTGAAATTAGTTTGCAGTCGATCCAATGGTGAGATCGAAAGTTATGATTATTTTCGTGAAGACGGTCTAAAGATATACCAATTCTGTTTGAAATTTCCGACGGATTTAGTTTTTTTCTTAATTTAATTTAATTTATAAATTTATATATATATATATCCAATGAATTTCCGACGGATTCACAAAATTTTAGCCGAAAATTAATTTTTCGTATCACACGTGTCTTAAATTTTTGCTAATCCGTAAGAAATTTTCAACGGATTCGTGAAAATTTAGGCGGCAAATGAAATATTTTAATTCTTTTCGATGGAATTCTGACAGCCATATCCGTCAGAAATTCTATTTTATAAACATATCGTGTTCCTCACGAAACCATTCAAAAAATGTAAAAAAAAAATCAAAAACACCAAATCCTCTCAAATCATCACAAGATTTTTTGAAACTCAATATCCAAACATTATAATGGATCAAAACTAATCACACAAGTTTCTTAGGTTTCTTTGATTTTTATGAATTTTTAAGTTAGAGTTTTAGATTTAGGAATTTGAATGTAACTTTAAGGATTTGGAATTTAGATTTAGGGTTATGTTTGTTAGATTTTGGATTTAACTTTTTAGGATTTAGATTTTTAGATTTAAAATTTTGTTTAGGAATACTTAAATTGATAGATTTTTAATTTGGAATGTTATTAGATTTTTGTATTTTATGTTGTTTTTAATTATTAGAATATATTATTTTAAAAAAAAATTAGTTGATTGTTTTGTAATTTTTTATTATTATTGTAATTGTTATTAATTATTTTTAAATTTTTAGATTGAATTTTTTTATTTTAATTGATTTTAAATTGTTTTAAAATTGTTCGATTGAATTTTGTTATTTTAAAAATTATTATAATTTTTATTAAATTCTTTTTAGTTTTATTTAGATAATTTTATTTTGTAAATTTTTAATTTAATTTAAATTTAAAATTCATATTAATATGAATTTTATTGGTATTTAACATATATTTAAAATTTTAAAAGTATTTAAAATTAATAAAAAAAATTTAATGTATTTAAAATTAATAAAAAATTATGTATCCGTCAGAAAACATCCGTTGAAAATTTGTCCATCAAAAATCTGTCGAAAACACGTCCGTCGGAAAAATATTCGTCGGATTAGCCTCGTCGAAACTTCTTTAGTTCTAATCCGATGGATTTCCGGTATTCTATCTCACTTTGTTTTTCTGTGTTGTGTCTGTTACAATTGATCAAAGAGCTTAAATGGCTTCTATATATTTCATCGTTGTTGCTTTTGGTAAACGCAGATGATTCCTGCTGAGATTTTTGCGACTCACGTAGAGGGTAAAAATCAGTCTACAAAACTGAAACTTACTTCGGACGTTTCGGAAAGAACCTGGGAAGTGAAATTGGACGGACGCAGATTCGTCGGTGGTTGGGAAGATTTCTCCATCGTACACGCTCTTCAAGACGATGACGTTTTAATTTTCAAGGACAACGCGGATATGACCTTTCACGTTATAGCCTCTGGTCGCAATTTCTGTAAGTTACAATGCATATCGTCTGATGAAGATGATGCATGGGACGAGTATTCAAATTACAAGAAGAAACCAAGAACAGAAAACTCTTATCTTGTCGTGTACGTAACGTCTTCAAACCTAAGCCGGGATAGATAGGTTAATACTTGACTTGACTCGTTGTATACTTATAGAGCATAATCTTGTATAACCACACTAATTAAAAGCATTACACTTTTAATTTGCAGTGTCTTATCAAAGGTTTTGCAAGGTCAAATGGGACGAACGAGAGATGTTGTGAGATAGGTCTAATGAACCAACATGGAAAATTATGGACGCTTGGTCTGAGATACAATACAACAAATGATCAGGCTTGTATATATTAGAGGAGGCTGGAGAGATTTTTGCTTTGTAAATGGGTTAGAAGCTGGATCTTTCTACAAGTTTAAGCTTGTCCGAAATGGGGCAAAGCCTTTGTTCTGTGTTCCGACACCATTCCAGAAAGATACTGTTACAAAACAGATGTCAAAGATAAACCTAGTACTGAATGCTTAGCTAGTGCTTCGATGAAGCAGAACAAGTTTCTGACAATAACCTTTAAGGCGTACATGCTTAAGTCAGGTCAACTTGTAAGTTTTTAACATCTTAGGCTTAGGGTTTAATTAAGCATTTTCTTGTAATATTTTATATATGATTTGAATCTTATGCAGCGTCTTCCGAGATCCTTTGCGGTAGAGAATGGGATCAGAGAGGCAGAAGAGATAACTCTAGTGGACAAAATTGGAGTAAAGTGGCCATCTTATGCAGTTTCTATCAATGAACAAGGAGGGTTTTATACGGCAAAAGGTTGGAGAAGTTTTTGTGCAGCCAATAAGTTAAAGACAGGAGTGACCTTCAAGTATTTTCACAAGAGACCATTTTTAATTCTTCTTCCTCTTACTACAAACCAATTTATTCTTTACTATGATGACTAGATCATTAATGTTTGTGAAGATTGTCATTCGGTAATTAGGCTTATATTTAAGAGCCGTTGGATGGACGTGAGACTCGTTCAATGAAAGTAATAAAAGTGATCTATGTTTTTTACATTCATTAAGAAAACTAGGTATCTCCCTGCGCGATGTGTGGGTTTCATTATAATCGGTTGAATGTTAACTCTATAATAATTATAGAAAGACGAGTAAAATGAAAATACAATAAATATGATGAATTTCTATAGAACTTTAAAAAATACCAGTATAGTGAGGCTTAGAAGTAATAATGAGATAATTTGAGAGAAATAAACTAATGTATACTTGATCATGTCAGTATGGTAAACACTCATATTTCATAATCCTAACATGCTAAAGTATGCCAGATCTTCCTCTCAGGTATCGATAAAAGTCTGTGTAATCAGAAATCTTAAAAAGAGATGGTGTAATCAGAGATCTTAAAAAGAGAAACGGTTGACAATTATGAGATTTGGTCATACAAGTATACAATTTAAGATTTATTTTAAAGTTGAAAGTACAAGTGTCACTTTTGTGAGTGTCCATATGTCACATAGATGAAGAGTGCTTTAACATTTTCATATAATAGACTAGGGCTGAATCCGCGCATAGCACATATATGTTGTTAAATTTTTCATAATATTTCTCTTTTAAAGTTATAAATGTTGTTGTTCATTATCTTTAGTATTTGTAATTTAGTTAAACTATTTTAATATTTTTATATGAAAAAGGAGTGCATCATACATATAAAGAAATATGTCATATTTATCGTAGTTTACATTTATGTCATGTTTGATAGTAGTGAATGTAAGATTTTTTGTTTGTGTTTATATTTAAATACAATTTTTAATTTAAATATATGTTAATTTCAATGTCTCATTTGATCGTAGATATAGTTCAATTATTTATTGTTTATTTTTATCAATATTTTTCTTTTCGCATATTATTTTACATTTTAAAAAATATTTTAAATTTTGTGTGTAATATAACTTTCAAGTACTATCCATGACCTTTTCTTTTTAAATATTAGTAAAAATAATAATCTAACAAAAATTAATTTTGACCAACATTATTAACTATACTTATAAGTACGGATAATAATGTACTATTCTAAAATTGAATATAAAAGATTAGGATTTGTGGTTATCCGAATCTGCTTTTTCGATCTTAGGTAAGGTGTTCTCAGAGACAGAACTCTACTGCGGTCACTTTCTCGCTTCTTCTTTGGTTATTAGTTAACTTTATCGTTGTAATTTCACATTATAAATCAAGAATAAAATGACACGTGTGAGAAGGACGCGTGTATGAGCCATCGTTATAGATTGAAAAGGTTAAAAGCCCATGGATTGAAAGGGTTAAAAGCCCAATAAAGGCCCAAAATAGTGTCAGATACATGTCGTCCGAATCCTTATTTACACGGTCCAATAAGGATCTCTCTTGCCCAAATCCTCTCTCTCTCCTCGCCTGAGATCGGCTCGAATCCTCTTTCTCTCCTCGCCTGAGATCCACCGTGACGTAGGGCTTTAATTTCTCCATCGCAGGTACTTTTCTGGGAACCTCCAACTCTTGATTTAAATTTGGCCTTTTTTCTTGGATCTATTTGGAGATTGTTTGAGTTTTTTTGGCTTAAGGTCTTTACAGTTGTTTTGTTTAGATCTGCTCATTCTTAATTGATTCGAGACTCATGGCCCAATTTTTAAGTTTAAAATTTATGGTTTAAAAATTCTGCGTTGACCTTGTAATCTGGGCTCGAGTTCTTTAATTTGCAGCCCATTTCATTTTCACCTATATTATAAATCTGGGCTTGTAGATGGAAACAGCTATGGAAGTATACAAAGAAACAGAAATGAGATCAGCAGAAGAAGCACAACCCATCAAGCGACGTAAGAAGAAGTCAAAAGTGTGGGAACATTTCACAATTGAAACTGTTGAACCAAATTGCAGAAGAGCTTTTTGCAAGGGATGTAATCAAAGCTTTGCTTATAGCAATGGTGCTAAAGTGGCTGGTACTAGTCATCTTAAGCGTCACATTGCTAAAGGAACATGTCCTGCACTTATCCATAATAATGAAAACAACCAACTTATAACCCCAAGAAGGCGTTACCGAACTCAGAACAATACTTCTCTTGTTGCGTTTAATCAGGATAAATGTCGCCATGAGATTGCTAAGATGATTATTATGCATGACTACCCTCTTCACATGGTTGAGCATCCATGGTTCCTCTCTTTTGTGCAGAGTCTTCAGCCTCGTTTTGATGCTGTCACCTTCAATAATGTTCAAGGAGATTGTGTGGCCACTTATCTTGTGGAAAAGCAGAATGTTTTCAAGTCTTTGGAAGAGATTCCCGGACGCTTTTGTCTAACGCTCGACTTCTGGACGTCTAAGCTTACTTTTGGGTGTGTGTTTATAAGTGCTCACTTCATTGATAGTGATTGGAAGATACAGAAGAAGCTTCTCAATGTTTTGATGGAACCGTATCCCGAATCTGATGAAGCTTTGAGTCTTGCTGTTACAAACTGTGTTTCTGAATGGGGTCTGGAGGGAAAGTTGTTTTCCGTTACTTTTAACCATCCCGCTACTAACTCCGCTGTTGAAAATATCAGACCTCTGCTCTGTATCAAGAACCCCGGGATTCTAGATGGTCAGTTGGTAATAGGGAATTGCGTTGCCCGAACATTTAGTAGCCTCGCTAAGGATGTGTTGGAGAAAGGAAAAGATGTGACCAAGAAAATCAGGGACAGTGTGAAGCATGTGAAAACCTCAGAGTCTCATGAGGAGAGGTTTGTTGAGCTCAAGGAACAGCTTCAAGTTCCGAGTGATAAGGTACTTTCTCTTGATGATCATACGCAATGGAACACGACATATAAGATGCTTTTGGCTGCTTCAGAATTAAAGCAAGTGTTCTCTTGCTTAGACACTGCTGATCCTGACTACAAGCAACCTCCTTCAGCTGAGGATTGGAGGCATGTGGAGACACTTTGCACATTCCTGAAGCCTCTTTTTGAAGCAGTCTCGACTCTCCAGTCTTTTGAAAACCACCCTTCTGCTGTTATGTTCTTTCATGAAGTGTGGAAGACGCAGTCAGATCTGTCTCGTGCGATAGCTGGAGAGGATCCTTATGTTGCAGGTATTGCTAAAACCATGAAAGAGAAGGTTGACAAGTACTGGATAGACTGTAGCTTGGTTTTGGCAATGGCAGTGGTGATGGATCCTCGGTTCAAGATGAAGCTCGTAGAGTTCAGTTTCTCAAAGATATTCGGAGAAGATGCAGGGAAGAACATCAAGACTGTTGATGATGGGATCCACGAGCTCTTCAGCGAATACATGGCGCTAAAACCGATGTCCGAAGGCGAGAAAGTGGATGGATTGTCGGATTTTGACATGTACATAATGGAGATGACGGGGAAGAATCTGAAAACAGAGCTGGATCAGTACCTTGATGAAACGTTGCTACCTCGGGTTCAGGAGTTTGATGTTCTTGACTGGTGGAAACAGAACAAGATCAAGTATCCGACATTGTCGAAGATGGCTAGAGACATCCTCTCGATCCAGGTCTCAGCTGCAGCCTTTGACTATGTCTTTGATATGGAACCGAGGGAGATGGATGAGTACAAGACGTCACTGAGACCTGAGACTGTGGAGGCTCTGATATGTGCAAAGGAATGGCTTCTTGAGAGTGATGCTTCTTCGTCGTCTTCTGCAGCTGCGCAAATGTCAAATGTTATCATCAAAACTGAAGCGTAGGTGGAAGAACTTTGCTCTTCATTATCTTTTAATTGTTGTTTTCTACAATATATGTCTTTTGTGGTTAGTCTTAAACCCACCCTGTGATTTGCAATTTGTATCGGAATTCTCCAAATTCTTGTTATGTACGTTCTTAATCTTGCATTGCTTTTACTTGATATCGTGAATTTGGTATAATTTACTTTGTACAGGTGATCAAAGACTCAAAGCTATAATATGGAGGTTTCAGTAGAAAGATACAAATCACTAATTACACAAACATACAACAGAAAAAAATATAGAACACCAAAATCAGAATCTCAAACCAAATATTACATCAACATTTTGCGAAACACCAAAACCATAATCCCAGTGCTCAAAAGCTGAGTTAGTCATGTTCCTCTCTCTCGAGTTTTGTGTTTTTCATAATTTGTAATTTGATAACGTGATGGATGATAAAGAGAATCACATCATGATATGTGGTCTTGGATGAGATGGATAAATTTTATATGTTTGCACTTTTTGAGATAATATTGCTCTCTCTTGGCAGGATCAAAGGTGGTACAGCCTTTGAAGTTTCAGGTATGCGGATTTGATTTAATGATTAGCATTTAGTTTTGAAAGCTGGATTAAGGAGTACGACGTTTATCATGTATAATAGTTTGGTAGATTATATTGGGGGAAGAAAATGAATCGTTTTTATTCTGGTTTTTCTTTGTGTTAGTTTTGTGTCTCTTTTCATAGAGATTGAGTCCGGCGAAATTATCATTTGTGGTGTTTTTGCCGGTTTTTTCTGTTGGTTTGTCAAAATCTAGGAAAAAGACAAATTCATACAAAAACAACATTTGGTTGTGGAGTTTGAAGTCCTCATGCATTGGTGTTTTGAGATTTGCGGAATTCTTATAGTGCGTGATAGTTAGGTAATAGTCGCAATGTTGGAGTTCGAATACGAAGAAAGAACTTAACAGATTTGTTAATCTGTTAGCGAGTATGTCTAAAGAAGTAGTATCGTTAATTTCGTTTTTTATGTTGTATCGTTCTTTAGATTCTTTTATTAGAGTATATAGACATGAATGATATCTCTGTAATTTTGCAAACTTTTAAACAAAATGATAATAATATCTAATTAAGGAACAAACAAAATTATAAAACCTTGTGAAAATTGTTTTTATATAATTGCTTTATAAGTTGGCCTATAAAACCTTATTAAAACCTTTAAAACTCAAAACCTAACAACTACTTTTGTAAATTAAGTTTTATAAACTAACTTAAAAAACCTTTAAAATGCTCTTTTTCAGAATATGTTTTATAAGTTGAGTTAAAACCTTGTGAAAATGGTCTTTGTATAATTTATAATGGCATTTATAAGACAACTTATAAAACCTTATAAAAACATTTAAAATTATATAAAACCTAAAAGTTATCTTCGTAAATTATAAAAATCAAATAAATATTTATACATTCTAACAATTATTTTTGAAATTAGGTGAAGTGGTTATAACTGCAAGATGTGAGCATCTTAGGGAAGTGTGGTCTTTGTGGATCAGAGGCCAAATGTGAGCTTGTTAGTGAATCTCTTGTACCATCTACTGATTCAAACAAAGTGTTCTCGAAGTTATTTGATCAGCTTAATATGCTTCTAAAAGGATGTGTAAAACCACATACTGAATTATTATCCTTGTTTTTTCTTCACAAAGGACTCACTTTGATGATTCTGTATAGAACTGACTATTAATAGAAAATGATGTTTTGTCATAGTAGTGTGAACTCTTTCTTCCACAATTCCGCCATTTTATAAGCTTTTCTAAGCACCCTTATAAGTATCAACAATGCCTCTAATATGACTTCTGATTCTTATTTTTCGTGTTTATAAAACCTTATAAATATATATATTTTTATTGGTTTATAAAATCTTATAAAATATTTTTAATTGGTTTTATATGTTGGTTTAGAAAACCTTATAAGTTTTTTAATTGGTTTTATAAGTTGGTTTATGAAACGTTATAAAATATTTTTTTAATTAGTTTTATAAGTTGGTTTATAAAACCTTATAACATATTTTTAATTGTTTTTATAAGTTGGTTTATAAACCGTATGAAATATCTTTTAAAATCCTTAAAAACTTAATAATGGTCTTTAAATTAAGGTTTTAAAATATTCTTTATAAAACCTTATAAAAATTGTTTTCGTAGAATAGGTTTTTATAAACCAAGTTAAAAAAATCATTATTTAATTGTTTAATAAGGTTTATATAAAGCATTTTAAAATCTTATAAAAACTAAATATTGAACAATTTGGAGAAACCTATTGTTCAAAATTAGGTTTTAATAGATTCTTTATAAAACCTTATAAAATGGTTTTTGTAAAATAAGTTTTTATAAACCAATTTAAAAATCTTATTAAATGGTTTAATAAGTTTTTATAAACTAACTTATAAAAAGGTTTGATAAGGTTTATATAAAGCATTTTAAAATCTTATAAAAACTTAATAATGGTCTTCAAATTAGGTTTTAATAGATTCTTTATAAAACCTTATAAAATGGTTTTTGTAGAATAAGTTTTTATAAACCAAGTTAAAAATCTTATTAAATGGTTTAATAAGCTTTTATAAACTAACTTATAAAAAGGTTTGATAAAGGTTTATATAAAACATTTTAAAATCTTATTAAAAATTAATATTGGTCTTCAAAATTAGGTTTAAAATATTCTTTATAAAACCTTATAAAATGGTTTTTGTAGGATAAGTTTTTATAAACCAAGTTAAAAATATTATTAAATGGTTTTATAAGCTTTTATAAACTAACTAATAAATTTTTTTGATAAGATTTATATAAAGCATTTTAAAATCTTATAAAAGCTTAATAATGGTATTCAAATTAGGTTTTAAAGATTCTTTATAAAACCTTATAAAATGGTTTTTGTAGAATAAGTTTTTATAAACCAAGTTAAGAATCTTATTAAATGGTTTTATAAACTAACTTATTAAATGGTTTGATAACATTTCTATAAATAAATTTAAAATCTTATAAAAACTTAATAATGGTCCTAAAAATAGGTTTTATAATAAAAGTAGTTTTTGTAGAATAGGTTTATATAAAACCTTTATATAAAACCTTAATAAAGTTTTTAATTTGGTTTATATTTAACCTTATAAAACCTTAGAAAAATGTTTGATAAGATTTATAAAGCCTTTTATAAAAACTTAAGATTCCTTTTTGAGTTTTATACGGTTTTATAAGATAATGATTACAATGTCTTTTGACCAAACATATAGTTTTTATGGTTTTATAAAGTTTTTATGGTTTTATAAAGTTTTATATGATTTTATAAAACTTTATAACGAATTATAAGATTTTATAATGTTTGATAAAACTATTAATTTTTTTTTTGGGTTTTATAAGATAAATATTATTGACAGGCGAGATCGATGAGTCAAGAATTTGGAAAAAAAAAAATTTCTGTGTATATTCACTAGCACAATACATCGACATGTATAGAATAAAAAATAAATGTTGTTTCTTTAAATGAAATAGAGAGATAAGCGTATATTCTGAATCGATAGCAAATCATTGACGTGATTTCTGTAACACCCTCTCTCAAGTTGGAGCGTGGATATCAAGAACACCCAGCTTGCGAAGAAAATAATGAAACTCTTTATGTCCGAGTGCCTTCGTAAATATATCTGCAAGTTGAGTTTTTGTCGGAACAACATACGATGCCGAAATGATACCGGAAGTGATTTCATCTCGTATGAAATGACAATCAGTGCCCACATGTTTTGGACAGTGCTCAACTTTTCCACCGGTGCAAAGGTTTCAGCATAATCAATTCCTTCTTTTTGCAAATCCTCGTGCACCACCAAGTGTGCCTCATATTGTTCAACAGTACTGTCTGATCGATATTTGATCTTGTATACCCATTTTTTTCCAAGAGCCTTTTTGCCAGGAGAAAGATCCACAATCGTCCAAATTTTATTCCATTGAAGATCACCAATTTTGATCGACATAGCATCACACCAAGTCTTATTACAGACAGCTTGAGTGTAAAGATGTGGTTCTTTTGCTTCAGATATCGCAGCTAAATAGGCAGTGTGTGACTCTGAAAAACGTTCATAACTAATATAGTGTTCAAGAGGATAATAGGATGTCATACCATTGGGTTTTTGTTCTTCTTTCGTCTTCACCATATTGGTGACATATTCTTTTAATTTTTTTGGCTGCTTTGTTTGACGAGTCGTTCTTCTCAACAGTGGGGGAGATGATGAATTTCGTGGCAAGGCTTGATGATCTGTGGTGTTATCAAGGTTTTATTAAGTCGGTGGAGATGACACACTTGAAGACATATTATGTATAATTGGGCTGTCGTGAGGAGGCCCATTATTTTCCAGCAACTCTATTAAACATGAACCTATTTGATTTTAGAATTCATGGCCCACTTCTACTGTGTCTTGGCCTTGGCTCAACTGCTTAAATGGAAAATCATTCTTAGCAAAAATAACATCACGAGAGGTAAGAAAAATTTTATATTCAAGATCAAACAAGTGTCACCCTTTTTTATCATGAGGATATCCAACAAAAACACACTTCTTTGTCCAAGAGTTGAACTTGTCACCTTTATGTTGTTGATTATGTGCATAGCACAATGAACCAAAAACTCTTAGATGATCATATTTCGGAGCCGACTTATAGATAGGACTAGATGAGAACCAATCCGAATAGTACCCTCACGTACAGCAACACGTTCATTTGCATCAGCAAGAATTATCAAAACTGGTGCTATAGATCGCAAATCAGTCAACAAATCCAACTTTCCAGTCATATAGTGAGAAGATATTGTATCTAAAATCCAAGTGGCATAAGAACACATACCCGTTAACGTTTCAGATGTTGAAGCGTTGTTAACATTTCCAGTCGCATCTATTTTGGTGTTGAGAAGTGTCATCACACCGCGCCACTTTTCATCTGTTAGACCAGTCACTGCGTCTCGATCACGATCAGTGACAACATGATTAACATTTTCAAAAGATGCTGATTCGGTTTTAATAAATTGACAAAGCATTCTGTTAATTCAGTTTTGGTGTTGATAAGTGTATGATGCAGTTTGGAGCCTTATTGGAAACAAGGGTGAAGGAAAATAAAGTGGAGAGAATCGTTGAGAAGGTTTTTAAAGGTTAGTTAGTGTTATCAAACTATGACTCAAACCTATTGGGCAGGATTTATATTGTTTGGAGTCCACAAGTAAGGCTTACTCCATGTTTTTACTAGTGGACAAATGACACATACTCAGTCCTTATGGATGGAGAGGAATTTTTATTTTCCTTTGTATATGCATCAAATTTTTTGGAAGAAAAGAAAATTCTTTGGGAGGATCTACGATATCACCAACAGTCACCATTGGTTAGAAATAAACCTTGGATGATACTTGGAGATTTAATGAGATAGTAGATATTGAAGAACATTCGAATTATGTGTCTTCTCCATTGGTTACAATGGGAATGTGTGACTTCAAAGATGTAATCAGATATTATTCCCTTTATGAGATGTCAACACATGATTCACGTTATACATGGTGTAACAAAAGAGAAGAGAGTCTAATATGCAATAAATTATATTGAGTATTTGCTAATGATTCATGGTTTCAGGTTTTCTCGCAAGCTCATTGTTATTTTGAAGCAAGAGGATGCTCAGATCATATGCATTTCTGAATTTAGCTTAAAGCTCCGCTTACTAGGCCTAGATGCCCTTTTAATTTCACGAATGCTTTAAAAAATGTGTCGGGTTCTTTCCATTGATAAAGAGATTCTGGTTGGATACAGAGGAGCTTAGAATATCCACTTCAGCACTGTTTCGGCTCTCAGAGAAGCTAAAAGCATTGAAGCCGAAAATTCAAGAGTTAAGCAAACAACGTGTAGGCGATTTACAAAACAGAACCAAAAGAGATTATGAAGAGCTTTGTGATTGTAAATCCAATTTTGTTGAACCCATCTCAGGTTATAATGGAAGAGGAGATAAGAGTTTATAATAAGTGGAATCAACTCTTCTTGCGACAAAGATCAAAAATGCACTGGTTAAAAGTAGGTGATGGTAATAACATATTTTTCCATCAAACTTTCAAGAATAGTGAGACCCGGAACTCAATTAAGATCATTAAGCGCAATGATGGTACGATAGCTCAAACACAAAGTGAGATTAAAGAGGTAGATGAAGGTTACTTTCATTCTTTTTTTACTCGCTCTGATTCGGATTGTCAAGGTATGGATGAGGAGGATCTGCTAGATTTGTTGGGGTTTGTGTGTGATGAGGAAGACAGCAGGAAGTTGATAAAGGAAGTTATAGAGGAAGAGGTTAAAAAGGTCTTATTGGCTATATTGGGTAACAAATCCCCAGGTCCGGATGGTTTTACCTCGAAGTTTTCTAAAGAGACTTTGGAAATTATGGAAAAGGATGTAGTTGCGGCCATAAAATCATTTTCCATTAAGGGTTTTCTACTTAAGGGCTTGAATTCCACGATTTTGGCTCTTGTTCCGAAAAAGAAAGAAGCACCTGAGATGAAAGAATATAGGCCGATATCTTGTTGCAATGTCCTATACAAGGTTATCTCTAAGATATTAGCGAATAGATTAAAGATAGGTTTACCTAAATTCATTTCTCCAAACCAATCAGAATTTTTAAAGGATCAACTTCTCATGGAGAACGTTTTATTGGCATCAGAATTGGTGAAAATTATCATAAAAACGGTTAATTGGCCTTTTCTTTTGTCTACTCTAAAAGCATTGGGAATTCCAGGAAAGTTTATTCATTGGCTCAGCTTATGCATCTCAACGGCTTCGCTTTCAGTTCAAGTAAATGGTGAACTGGCAGGGTATTTCCAAAGCATGAGAGGCCTTCGACAAGGTTGTTCTTTATCACCTTATTTATTCATAATTTTCATGCATGTTTTATCAAGATTGCTTGATAAAGCGGATAAGGAGAAACGTTTTTGTTATCACTCGTATTGTCAAAACCTTGCTCTAACCCATTTATGTTTTGCGGATGATTTGTTGGTTTTTTGGATGGTAAGGAACATTCAATAACAGGTATCCTACAAATTTTCAAAGAATTTGTGGTTGCCTTAAGTTTAAAGACAAGTCTCGAAAATCAACATTGTTTTTGGCGGGGTTTTCAGCAGAAAAAATGGATGAAATACTAGAGCTTTTTCCTTTCGATTGTGGCACTCTACCTATTAGATATTTGGGTTTGCCTTTTTTAACCAAGTGGATGACAGTTCAGGATTACACACCATTGTTGGTCAAGAATAAGTTGTTCGATTACGAGATGTCTCTCTTTTGCAGGTCGGTTACAACTCATTGCACAGTCATCCATAGCCTCATAAACTTCTTGATCTCTGCTTTCCGCTTACCTAAATCATGTAGAGAAGAGATTGATAAAATTTGTATTGCATTATTATTGATAAAACAGAGGGAGGTTTGAGATTAAAATCGATTACGGAAGCAAATTTGGTGAGATGTTTGAAACTCCTTTGGCGGATCCAGTCAGCTCAATCGTCTCTTTGGTTAATTGGGTCCAAAGGTATTTAATTCGTAAAGGTTCTCTATGGTCGGTAAAGGAGTTATCTTCTCTTGGGTCTTGGACATGAAAAAATTATTGAAATATAGACAAATTGCACCTTCTTTGAGTAAGATGGAAGTTCAAAATGGTGCATCAAATTCATTTTGGTTTGATAATTGGTCTCCGCTGGGCAGACTCCTAGACATCACATGAATTAGGGGAAGTAGACATCACATGAATCTATCATGTGTTGTTTCCATAAAGTTACATTCGGCTCCTCTGGATAAGTGTTTGCAATACACATTATTCGATACCACATGATAGATGTTTAAAATGAGATTGAAGGGCAATCAATTACCAGCAGCAACAAAGATATTCCGAGGAGCCGAACGTAGCTTTATGGAAATTCAAAGGTACAAAGTTTAACTCGATGTTTAATTCCAAAGCTACATGGGAATTGATTCGTGAAGAGCAGCCAATAAGAGAGTGGGCTCAAGGTATATGGTTCAAACACATCACACCAAAATATTCTTTCATGGCTTGGCTTGCAGTAAATAATAGACTTTTAACGGGTGATCGAGTGATCAGATAAAATAATGGTACTACAACAACATGTTCTCTCTATTTGGAGCCTATGGAGACGAAATTATCTCTTCTTCTCATCCCCCTACTCATCGAATGTTTGGCGTTGCCTTATGCATAATCTTCTTGGACACAAGTACTCGACTTAATGGAACAACATCCTTGCTCTCCTAGTCGATAAAAGGCTAGATAATCTCCAAAAAAATTTATTACGATATGTGTTTTAAGCAGCTTTACATTCGATTTGGAGGGAGAGAAATCAACGGAAATATGGGGGAGCCGACTACTCAACAAGCTCAACTTGTAAAATTCATAGATAAGTAAGTCCAAAACAGACTATTGAGTATTCGGGTAATGGAGAACTTGAGATACCAACAAGGAATGGAGATATGGTTCACAACAAGATAACATGTTATCAAAGGTTCTTCACAGTAGGTTTTATGTTCAACTACTTCAGCTATCTTCTTTCAAGCTTCTTTCAACTTTTTCAGTTCTTTCGATAGTGGTTTGTACTCTTTTCCCAAAAACTGGTTTTGTCCCAAATGAGTTTTGCAATTTTGGATTTTAACGAGACAATCACTTATCGATCATAAAAAATAGAACTCTTGTCTTTCTAAAAAAATTCAAAAACAATTATACATGTTGTAAAAAATTTTACTTTAAATATAATTTAACATAATATTCACAAAAATTACAAAAATCTCCAATAAAACCTAAATTCCCTTTTTATATTCCTGCAGCCTTCCCTAAAGTCTGTAAACACATCCTAGTAATTAAGAACATACGCAGATCAATGAAAATGGGCTTAAGCCCATAACATAAATTTCGAGAATTGAAAACAAAGTTGACTAACATCTTAAGTTAATACAAGCTGTTACAAAATTAAATAAAATATAATTTGGCAAACAATAAGTAAAAATATATGATGATTAAATCGAAAGATAATTGTAACAAAATTCAGGTCGTACAACTTTTATGCATTTTGTTACAAAAAATGGTGATAATGGAAAATCTCATTTGGATATATATTTGGATGAACTACTATTAGATATGTATTAGATATGCGAGCGTTTGAAAGTATACATATTCTAAAATATTGGAAAGATAACGCTAATCGTTTTCACGAATAATCTTGCATGGTTTGTGAATTTCTCAGTATTTCTATCACAATAGTGGTTTTGGAATCATCATTTAGTTTAGGTAGTTGTGTCTTAAACAAATATAGAAGTTTTTTGCTATCTTTTAATGTAAAAGCCTTAATTTTTGAACGTAATTGGTTGAACGGTTTTGAATGTTATGGTAAAACATATAATTTTTCACAATGAATTTCTTGTAATATTTTGTTGAAAATACATTTTTTTGATATTGTGTGTAAAGATGCTCCACTTGTTCAAGCAACATCAAACTAAAAATTTTATGTGGTTGGAAAAAGAAAAAAACTCCTTTGAATATTTCAAATGTCAAAATATACAAGGTTCTAATGGATGGACTAAATCTTAAATTGGTAACTGATATGTGTATATTATTTTTTTGTTGTTGTTTTTCTCAGGTGCAAGAGTTGGTTCTTTCTCTAGCTCCAAGATGGTTGAGCTGCAATTTGTACAATTTTGTTTTATCTTTTTGTTTTATCTTTTTGTTTACAAATTTTTAATTAAATTTTAATCAAAATATTATTTTGAAATATAGTTTTATCTTTTAAGTAGAATTGAAACTCTGTCACTCGTTTCATGATATCACGGTTTACGATAGAATTGACATCTTTTGTGGTTTTTGTCTTCTCTCCAATATATCATACAGTGGTTGATGCATATATCTATCATCTGATATGACAAACTAAGACCAGCTACAAGTTTTTGTACCTCATAGTATGATGCTGGTGAAAGATTATCTTTAGGCAAAATATCTTTTACAAAATCTGCTATCTCATCAACACATTCTTCAGCCAAATTGTAATTCATCTTAATAGTCATTATTCTACTTGCAGATGATAACGGTGAATGACCTTCTCTACAACTGCTATATAGTGGCTGCTTCGCTGCATCTAACATATCAAAAAACTTTTGTGGTTCTATATTTGGTTCCTTAACCATATCTCCATCATAACCGGCCGACTGCATGTTATCCCTAAACATATCATTCACCATCTCAACCGTATATACACATACATCTACTTTTGTTCTATCTCCTAAGTTATCCGCAATATATGATTCACTAGTACTACCATAATCATAATTTTTTTTCCGTCTAAATACCAAATCTTATAACTCCGCATAAACTCATTGTTGTACAAATGATATCAAACTAACTTAACTTTAACATTATGAGAATTCCAACAAATACTACATTGACATTTCATCTTACCAATTTTTTTACTCCCTGTTGATTTCCAGCCAATCCCATGAACTCGCAGATTCCTCATGCATAGTCATCTTTTAGTAAGTTCGTCTCCGGATCTATCATAGGTTTGTCTATCCATGACAAAAAAATATTTAGTAGAACACATATCTTTTCAACTTTTGCGGTTTTTATAATGTGATTGAATGAATAAGTGGTATGAATAAATAAAGAAATGTGGAAACATATATATAGAAATTGTAGCTGTCGAGATTCCGTCGGTATGTACGAAATCCAAACGGATATATTAACGTTCATATTTTTAGATGGATTCATATGTGTCCGTCGAAAATCCGTCGGTTTTTTCCGAGGCAAATATCCAATATATATATATATATATATATATATATATATATTTTGGACCGGATTCGGATATCCACGGATATCCGTTCCAAAGTTTTTTAGTATCCGAATCCAGATCCGTAACTCTGGATATCCGCTTTTTTGGATCGGAATTCGAATCCGGATCCCGATAATGCTTTAACAGGCCTACACATATGCATATCTATAAAATAAAAAATAATACATTATTATATAATGTTACTTTATTATGAATTAAAAAATATAAAGCTATACATATAATAAACTAATTCATTACATAGAGAAACAAACAATTACAAACCACATCTAAGATTATCTAAATGGTATTATCCTCTTCTTTCAGATTTATGAACATTAATGCCATTTCTACTTTTAAATCCGAGGGAAAACAGAACATGAATATCTGCAATACTTAAATACAGTTCTATATATTTTATACTCACTCATTTCTTTAATTTTTATATAAAAGGTTAATTCTACACATTAATCAATTAGATCAATATATATATATATATATAATTTAATAGTACAAACGTATTCAACATTGTCCAACTTTGTAGAAACATGTTCATCTCTCGTACCAATTGTTGATGTTCCCGTTCCTTTTAGAAATCTTGAAGATAAATATAATGATTTATAATCATAAAGTAATAGAGTATTATATTAGTTATATTTTGGAATATAAAAGATTTAAACAATCTTACATACCAAAATCAAAGATAGATGGAAATGAGATCTTATACTCAAATTTGAGATCTTCCAAACCTCCAAAAATCTCCTCATCCTCCATTTTAATAGCAACTGAAACCTTACCAATTACAAATAAAACAACATCTTTTTCACAAGTACTTGAAATAAAATTATCAGTCTAATTTTCTTACCAGTTTCATCAATTTCAGAATCATTCTCTCTGTTAATAATTTTGCCTACATTATCATCATTATGTTCCTATTAAAAAAAATGGTTTAATACAAATTATTTGTCAACAACTTTGATATTTATTGACCATATACAACTTTGATAATTTTTAAAATTATCTATATAACTATTGCATAAGTACTTGCGATTATTGCTGAATAAGATTCTTAACTTTGTATCGCACCTCAATGTTGATTGTGGTTGAATGTAAATGGCTAAATGTATCTGTCACAAACATATAATTTTAGTATTTTCTTGAAATAAATAGAAAATATAGCCAAATTTATCATTACAAAGTACCTTAAACTCACATGTGCGAGTTAACTAAATTTGTATATATTAATAAAAAAAAAAGAAGCTTACAGTATTCACTATTGAAATGTCAGTGCATTGACCATATGGGTCATATCGATACTGTAAAAAAAAATTATATGCATAGTATGTTATATATATATATATAATATTAACTCTTTCTTAGATCTTGATGTCATTAATTTTGCTATTATATATTTTTAAAAATATTAAAGTTATGACGCACGTGAGATCTCGAACTAGAAGAACTTTTTCTTCGGTTGTGACCATCTCTACTTCTAATTGGATTACCACTACATATATTTATTCCCTGACCATAATCACAACTGTCGCGACCATGACGACTACATCCATGATTATTGGTAGGATATGTAATAGAGATATGATTCACATCTATGGCCGGCTCAGCGCGCGGTATACTCATTTCTTTTTTAATAGTTTGGACAATTTTATTAAGTCCACATATCTTTTTCTGCAACATCAGTAAAAATAATTTTTGATAGATTGTATATATATTAGATTGTTTGCACACATAAACAGTTAAGACATCTTGCTCAAATTTTATTTATTCAAAAATATACAGTCGGTTAATTAAACTGTCTTTAAATAAGACCAAATAGAAACTATATTCAATAACAAAACAAACACCTTGTCAAGTGTATCTGCTTGTTAGTTACATCTTGTGTTAGCACCTCATTCTCAATTTTATTTTTTGAATATTATGTTAGATTATATTCAAAATTAATTTCTTAGCAACTGTTTTTGAAATTTAATTGAAAATAGAAAAGATTTATTTTTGAAAATCGAAAAAGTGTTTGTCTCGTTAAAATCCAAAATAAAAAACTCAATTGGAATAAAACCAGTGTTAAAAAAAAATACAAATTATTTTCGAAATAAATGAAAAAATTAGAAAATTAGAAATGGCTCATGGATTTGGCGAAATGAAAACTCCAGTTCATCTTTATAACATGATATCTTGCTGCACATCAAATCTCCACAAAATTGACCACCGGCTCGATTTCAGTTAGAATTGTTGATAAGTTTATATTGGTTGAACTTAAAAATAACTTGGAGAAATAGTGTTCCGCCTTGTTACCTATCTTACTGTTCCCATAAAAGATAATTTAGATTCATGTTTGATTTAGAATTTTAATTTCCAATCAAGTTTGCAAGTTTGAAATTGGGTTTACTTTAATTTTTTTTAAAGCATTTAAAGTTTAACTAAACACAATTCAAACGCTATATAATTTTAGATTGATAAATAAAACTTTGTGAGGTTCTTGGTTTACAAATTTAACCATGTATGTTTTTCATAGAGGCTTAAACTCTGTATAGTTGAAGATGGTATTAAAACTTCATGAGACTGTAGATCGATCACCCAATTAATCCTATAAAATTTAATGTATCACTAGCATATATGCAATTTTAAAATTGATATAAGATTGAATGTCTTTATATACACACAACATAGGGTAATTTTTTTTCTTTTTAAATTAGAACATGAGTTATTTTTTCAAATCTTCTAACATAAATAGGTCATTTAAAAAAAACTCCTAATATTATTATTTTTAAAATGTAAAAGATTTTCATTAATATTTTCAGTATTCATTTCAGTAATTTTGATGATATAAATTCTTATTTGAACAAGGAAATTGTGCAACGGAGCAGAGCATGGAATTCTTGTCAAGCTGGTGAATAAGAGTGAAGAAAACAAGACCTTGGGAAGCTACATCTAT
The DNA here is from genome assembly GCA_963922655.1 of Cardamine chenopodiifolia. Lineage (NCBI taxonomy): Eukaryota > Viridiplantae > Streptophyta > Magnoliopsida > Brassicales > Brassicaceae > Cardamine > Cardamine chenopodiifolia. The sequence goes on along the minus strand of OZ000486.1, from coordinate 4,961,463 downwards.
GAGACTAAGTTTTTGGACTCAAAAGCTACCTCACGCGTCGCTTGATCATACAAACAGAGAAAGGAATGAAGCTGCTGACTGTTTAGCTAAGAAAGCTTTTGATTATCAGAATATGCCATCTAGTTTTTCAATTCCTTCTAAAGACATAATCAAATATTTGTATCAACCGTATACTGTTTAATAATATTATGCAAATGTTTATTGTTATTTATAGCCAGACAAAAGAAAATACATAATATATATTTTCTTTTGAAATTTTGCAACTGCAATTTAAATATGGCTCTTCTTTTTAGGTATTTTATTATTATTATAGAGAATTCATCTTCCTTTCAAATTTTAATTGTAGATGTCCTGAAACAAAGTTTTGATAATGTTATTTTCATGTTTTTATATTTTATGTTGAACATTAAAAATAATTATATATAATTATTTATATCTCTCTGTAGGAAAAACATAGTTATATTTCTTTCATTATAATAAAATTAAAATTAAATAAAAAATAATCATGTTGTGATGATTTTATGGCTTTTGAAACTATATCAATAAATATGCAAATTTGGTTATAACTTAAATAAAAATAATTTACACCTTTAAAAACTCTACCGATAAATCTACAAACTTGTTTATAACTTAATTAGAATAAATATGGAAGGAATAAAATTGAAAATTAGAAGAAAACTCTTATCACAATAATGTCTCAATTGATTTTCCAACTGCTGCAAGGGAAACAAAAAAACAAAGATTTTTTTATATTCTCAATCTTTTTTTTTTGTCATTATTGTCTCCATCCCAATAATTAGGGGTGCCAAAATAATTTAAATGGATTGATCCAATCTAGAAGTGTCAAAATAGGTTATGAATTATGGGTATGACCCCATTCATGAACTCTAGTGGTTGAAATTTTTGATTCTAATGGGATGATAGTTAAATATGTTGATGGGTCAAAAGGGTTGGATTTTAATGGATCGATGGTTAACTATTTGACTCATTAAATTCTTAAAATTTAATCAAACCAATTTTCATAGTTTTTCAATTTTTCTGCCAAAATGTGAATATGTAAATTTTCCGTCAAAATGAATATATGCAATTTTTCCGCCAAAATGTGTGTTTCTTTTTTTGTCCAAAACATAATTTACAATTTTTGGCTAACCCATCAAATTAAATGGATAATTGGTTGGGTCAATCCATTATTCATTTAACTCTTAACCCAATGGGTAGTAGGTTGGGTCAACCCATTATGACCCCTCCAACCCAACTTATTACCCATTTGGTTAAGAGTTAAATGAGTAATGGATTGACCCACCTCATTTAACTTGATGGGTTGGGTTTATCTATTACCCATTTATTTGATGGATTAATGATTAAATGGGTTGATCTATTTAATTAATTAATTAATAATTAATATAAAATTAATTAATAAATAATCATCTATACTATATAAAAGTTGAAGTTATAAGTTTTTCATACCGTCTATGTAGGATTTTAAAAATGCGATGTTATTGGTCCACGTTAATGTTTAACATAAATTTTCACGATAATTAGCCAAAAACTATAATAACAAAATTGATCAACTAAAGTCCGACTGAGAAAAAGCAACAATAAATTAGATTTCGACCAAATATGCTCTTGAATTCAAATGGACGAAACTGGAAAAATTGCCCAACTGCTTCATCTGTCACGGTTGATGTGGAAGTTGTAGATCGACCGGATGAAAAGTACGAGTAGAAATCAACAAAAAAAATAAATAAAAAACTACAATAAAACCTCAGTCTAAAACTGCGAATTACACAAAAGTTTTCTCGGTTACATCATACAAACTCAAAACTCAAAATTAAAGAATTGGCCGGAAGACCGTCGCCAAAGCCTTCACTTCTAGATCTGTCAAAAGATTCACCAATACTCTTATTCACTATTTCATGAATTCAAAAAAATGGCTTTAAAAAGATATCGCCATAAAACCTTTAAACTGAGAAAAAACACCCTAATAAAAACCGATGTCGGAATTGTAAAAGCTTCCAACCATCGGTTGAACTATGCCGCTTTTCTCTCTTTTTTTTCTCCTCTCATAATATGCATATGTTTTTTAAAATATTATTTTCGGAACAAAAAACTTATCAAGCCAAGGATTTTAAAACAAAGGGCACAAATCATTATATCAGTAAAGCCCAATAGTAACTAATCGACCCACCCGATATTTCGACCCACCCGATATTTCGACCCGAATCAAAGCTTTCCCTCTTGCCTGGCTTGAGAAGTAAGAAAACCTCAGGCTCCGATCCTCTCTGCTTAAAGGGAGAAGAAAGAGTTGAAAGGAGAAGAAATCAGAAAAGAGTCGAAAAAGTTCAACAAAAGATGAGTAGCATTGGAACTGGTTACGATCTCTCCGTCACTACTTTCTCTCCCGATGGCCGTGTTTTTCAGATCGAGTACGCCGCTAAAGCTGTTGATAACAGTGGGTTAGTAATTTACTTCTTCGATTTCTTCTGTTTCTTCTTTTGAATATATCGAATTTAGCTGTTGAAATTTTGAGATTTTTGGCTTTTGGAAAAATCGTACTTCACCATTAGGGTTTTTTTAAGGTTCATGATTGGATTTTACTTTTTTTTTTTTTGCAGAACTGTTGTTGGAATCAAGTGCAAGGATGGGATTGTAATGGTTTTATACTTCTCCTTTCCTCGTTTATTTTGATCTTACGTTGTCACTTTCTTCAGTGGTTCTAGTCTCGTGTGCTCGATTTCTGTGAAGTTTCTTTGACGTAACCTTCAAATTTAGTTTAAATGAAATGTTTACATGTTTGTTGTCAGATTCGTAGCTTTAATTTGACATAAACCTTAGAATTGTTGATAATCCTCTCTAATTTTGAACGAAAGATGTCACATTTCTCAGTTGTTTTAGTCTCTTGTGCTCGATATTTGTAATTCAGTATCCATGAGATTTCTTGGATTTAAACCTTTAGATTTAGTTTAAACGAAGTACTCCCATGTTTGTTATCAGATTTGTAGCTTTAGTTTGACATAAACCTTGGAACTATTGATAATCTTCTCTAATTTTGGACTAAAGATGACACATTTCTTAGTTGTTTTAGTCTCTTGTGCTCGATTTTTGTAACTCAATATATATGAGGTTTCTTTGATTTAACCTACGAATTTTAGGTTATATGAAGTAGTCCCATGTTTGTTATGAGCTTTTGTAGCTTTAATTTGACATAAGCCCTTGGAAATTATAATAATCCTCTCTATTTTTGAAGTAAAGATGACATATTCCTCAGTTGTTTTAGTGTTTTGTGCTCAATTGTTGTAACTTAATATAGATGAAGGTTGTTTCATTTAACCTTCAAATATAGTTTAAATGAAGTATTCCCATGTTTGTTGGCAAGATCGTAGCTTTAATTTGAGATTAACCGTAGAATTATTGATAATCCTCTTTAATTTTGGACTAAAGATGACACATTTCTCAGTTGTTTTGGTCTCTTGTGCTCGATTTTTGTAGCTCAGTATCAATGAGGTTTCTTGGATTTAACCTTCAGATTTAGTTTAAATGAAGTATTCCCATGTTTGTTATCAGATTCGTAGCTTTAATTTTGACATAAACCTTGGAAATATTTGTAGTCTTCTCTATTCTTTTGAGTGAAAATGAGACATTTCTCAAGTTCCATTTTCTTTCTGCATTTTTGAGAATCTTTTGTGACCTTTGGTTTTCCAAGATTTACATAGATTTGGTAAACGAATGGGCTTACCAAGTGTTTATGTTTTGGGGGTTTGGTTTTAGGGTGTTGAGAAACTTATTGCATCCAAGATGATGCTTCCAGGTTCCAACAGGAGAATCCATTCTGTTCATCGTCATGCTGGCATGGTATGCATTTTTCCTTTTCTCCTCCCCTAAACGAAATCAGTTTCTTGTACCTTTCTAGTTACAACTGTTCTTTGTCTGATAATAGTGTCTTTTCAATATTTTGAGCATTTTTACTTGTGTCATGTCAGGCTGTTGCTGGGCTTGCAGCTGATGGGAGACAGATTGTTGCACGCGCTAAATCAGAAGCGAGAAGTTATGAGAGGTATCAATGAAATTTTCAGATTGATCTTATTAGCTTCTGCTGTTAAACTTGCATCTTAGATTTATTTCTAAGGACCGGTCTGCTCCTATAACTTTCCTCAAGGGAAGATTTCTCTGCACTTTGTTAGATTGAGAATCTAAATGTATGGGCATAAGATGTCAATGGGTAGTTTCTCTGCATTGCTTTGCATTGTTAAACTTTTCCTGGTTGTGGAACTAACTCTACTTTTTCACTTGTGATAATTTAGTGTTTATGGCGATGCTGTACCCGTGAAGGAACTTTCAGAGCGTGTTGCAAGTTATGTACATTTATGTACCCTGTATTGGTGGCTCAGGTTTGACCAATTAATCTACCTCTTTGCTGTGTGATTGTCGTTTAGGCATGTCTCCTACTTGAATGAATTATAAGAAATTGCTTTTATTTTGAAGGCCTTTTGGCTGTGGAGTCATTCTTGGAGGTTATGATAGAGATGGACCCCAATTGTACATGATTGAACCTTCTGGTATATCATATGTAAGTCATTTATGCTCGTAGATATGTCATTTTGCATAGATATGTGTCATTTCTTTTCCATCGTCTTATGGATTCATTTCCGGCAGAGATATTTTGGTGCGGCAATTGGCAAAGGAAAGCAAGCTGCTAAAACGTAAGCTAAAGCGTGAATGTTTTTGGTATAATTGTAGTATTCTCTAGGGTTCTCTTGTAGATAGATAGTGACTAGTGTATCCGTCTTACCACTAGGATTGATCAAATTTAACTTGTCCAAAGTGAAGATTAACTAACTTCACAATTAACTTGACAAAGAAATGATTAAATAAACAAAACTGAAGGAGGTGAGGTTTCATGGTTGATTGGATTGAATATTCTGAATCAGTGTAAAATGAGGAAGAACTTTACAACAGATGTTTCTGGTTTGCATAGCTTTTGGCTGTCATTGACTTGTGTAGAATCTGTTTCAACTAAAGGTTATAGATATATTTATAATAAAGGTGAGGGTATACAAATGTTCTGATGGATCAGATGATATCTTGCAGGGAAATTGAGAAATTGAACCTTTCTGAGATGACATGCAAAGAAGGCGTTATTGAGGTGGCAAAAATGTAAGTACTTGTTTTCGGTAGTAAAACTCTCTTGGTTCTCTTTATAGCAAAGATCTAATGTGACTTTCATATGCAGCATTTACAAGCTACACGATGAAGCCAAAGACAAGGCCTTTGAATTGGAGATGAGTTGGATCTGCGAGGAGTCAAAACGAGAGCATCAGAAGGTACAAAATCTTACAAATGCTTTGCTTATTGATTGGTGATTTAAAGAAATGTTCATTAACTATATAAAAATGGACTCATTGTAGGTCCCAGATGATCTTCTGGAAGAAGCAAAGACCGCAGCTAAAACTGCTCTCGAGGAAATGGATGCTGACTAAAACTTAGTGTTGAGTTTAGATCTATCTTAATGCGTCGTATAGTGTTTCATTTGTACTTTGAACCGAATTTTGTCTTGGAGGGACAATTGTTGCAGTGTCTTGAACTTTTGCACTCATTTATCGTTTTACGATCATCAGTTGCTTTAGTGGGTTCATTTGATAATTGTTTTCAAACTAGTTGTTTCACTGTAGCCTGATCAAATTTAAGAACTATTTAAAATAAAATCCAGTGTTTTCACGCCCGTTTTGATCTGGTCACAATTCTGGTTTTGATTTAGTACTACAATTCGCCAATCTTATAACAGGAAAAATCAAGTCATTAATCTGCGATCTAGTAAACCGGATGATTGGTCAAATGAACTTTTTAAAATATTTAAAATTTTTAATATTAAATTCATTTATTACAAAGAAAAATTTGATTTTGGGAATAAAATAGTTTTACAGTTATTATTACAATTTTTTTTTTATTAAATGTGAACATACGACTTATCTCGTCTTTTATGCTCTACATAATGTAATATAATTTCAAATACTCATATTATAATTATTTTTATTATGTTGTATTATAAATATTTGATCTTTTATGTTGTGATGTTTATTAGTTTATTTTCATGATCAATGATTTTTACTTTTTTAATCTTGTTTTTAAGTTGAATTTGGATTTAAAATGTTTAAGCATTTTATTATTATTGGATATTATACTTGTAAAAACTTAGTAAGAATAATTTTAATTTTTTATTTGTACGACTATACAGTCGTATATAAATATATAAATATATATATATATATTTTATATAATATATAATATATATATCTATACTATTGTTGGATATTATTTAGGCTTTATTAATTTATCAATTATGCATTTTTTGTAGACAATGTTTATTCTATAGGTTTTCCGTGAGATTTGTTTGGATTCTCCATTTACTATTAGTTTTCTTCTATTATATATCTTTTATGGATGAACGGCTGTACGTTAGTCTCTAATTAGGGTTCAGCGTTCTTTTGTTTATACATTGTCATTTTTTAGTATTCAAAATTAAAAAAATTTTATTCCATTTTTTCCATGAATAAAATGTTGATTGTTAATTTATTCACTATTTTATTTTTTGTTAACTAATTAACTATGCATTTTATCTATTTTTTTTTTGGAGAGAGTGCATATTTTGTAATTGTCCATGAGATTGGTTTGGGTTCACCATTTTTTTAAGTAGGATTAAGACATTTTGTTTGGATTCTCGATTTACAATTTATAGTTTAATTTTTTTATTATATATTTTTTCTGGATGACTTATGTACGTTAATCAATTTGGATTCACTAGTCTCTAATTAGGGTTTAACTTTCTTTATTTATACTATTGTCATTCTTTAGTTTTAAAAGTTTAAAGATTTTTAGTCCATTGTTATCATGAATAAAATGTTGATTGTTAATTTAACCACTATTTTATTTTTGTTAATTTATCAACTATGCATTTTATCTATAATTTTTGTTGACAATGTCTATTATGTGTGTTGTCCATGAGATCAGTTTGGGTTAATCATTTTTAAACTAGATTAAAAAGTATTGTGTTTGGGTTTTCTATTGTGGATTAGAATTTAGTTATTTATTATATTTTTTATGGATTAACGACTGAACATTAATCGATTTAACCTCACTAGTCTTTGACTAGGGTTTAGGATTCTTTTGTTTAAACTATTTTCATCTATAGTTAAATCATTATTTAGTTTTAAAGTTGAAGGTTTGTTATGTTTATTCCATGAATAAAATGTTAATAGTTAAATTATCTAGTAGTTTATTTTTTAACTATGCATTTTATCCTTTTTTTGTAGACAAAATGTTTAGTCCGTATTTTGTCTGTGAGATCAGTTTGGATTCATCATTTTTTAACTAGGATTTAATATTCTTAATTTCTTTTACTTTAGATTGTAAATAAAACAAAACATGTGTAGTTTCATGTTAAAAAAGTAATACAATTTTTACCTGCTACATGTGGTTTTGCGATAAAATTATATTTTGTATTTTATTCGGTTCTTTTCGTATACACAATATATGATAAACTCAGATTTTTTTAACTAAGGGTAAAAGAGTCGGCTACAATGATGCTACAGTAACAAGGTATAAAACCATAATGCCTAATTTATAATGTGCTAAGATGGTAATAGATAACTAGAAATTTAGTTCTCTCCAATAACACCTTCTCTCCTAACACTGTAGCACCTAGACATTACCCTCAACTCCCTATAGTCTAGAAAGCCTGCTCTGACACTTCTCTTCGTAGGCAACTACCTATACGCATCCTAAAATTTTTTTATCTTTCCAACAGACAATTGAATGCCTTCTGCGGTAATGATGTTGCATGCAAAAAACCATTATTACCCGGCGATTTTGTTAAAAACTATTCGAAATTTAAGGTTTTTTTCATCTATCGTGTGTGTGTGGAGTCGGGAATAGTTGTGCGACGTTTGTTGCTTGTCCAATTGAAGGTTTGTAATTTTATTGTAGGTCCATTTTAAGTTTTCAGGTGGGTTACCGAGAAGGTAATATTTTGATTCCGTGTGTGTCCGTGTTGTCGCTTTCTCATTTGCGACAGCAGTTAATTGGAAACACCGAAGGTTTTGGTGAGTACGTGTTGATGGTGTTAGTGATTTCCAAAGCTTTTGGAGAAGAATTTGTTCCTCCAAATCTCGAAGAAGTCGATAACGAAGAAGCTGAGAGGTATGAGTAGCAAATTGAGGAAGCAGTAGATAACTTCAAGTATGAAACTCAAGTTCGTCACAATACATATCCCGACAATGAAAGTGATGAAGAAGCTGATGATGCAATGAGAATGGATATCAGACGCGGGGCTGGAATTTTGTATGAGAGAAGCAGAAGTTCTACAATGGATTTGCTTTCAAAGAGGCTGTACTCGACTATGCCCTCTGAACATGTCAAAACCTATCTCAGAATATATGATAAAACGAAACTTAAATATAAATGTGTTGTTGATGGGTGTAGTTGGCGTACTATTGTGCAATTACTAGAGATTCGCCAATGTGGAGAGTTAGGGTGTTCAATAATGTGCATAGTTGTGTTTCTAATGGACAATATGATATGCTTAATGTCCCAGTGATAGCTAGGTTATTTGTAGATAAGATTCGTGAAGTACCAAACTACTTCATGCCTATAAAAATTAAAGAAATCATAAAGGAGAGATGGAAGATTAGTGTGTTAAGGCTTCATTGTCAGTCTGCGAGGAAAAAAACACTAAGTTGGATCGCCATAGAGTATGCATAAAAGTTTTCACATCTCCGAGATTATGGGGTTTACAAATGAGGGATCTACTGTGGTGATTGACACGATAAAAAATGATGATGGTGAAGATGTCTTCAATCGGTTTTATGTCTGCTTTGATGTTCTGAGAAGAACTTGGAAAAATACATGTAGGCCGTTTATAGGTGTTGATGGTAGATTCTTGAGATCAACAACTAAAGGTCAGTTGTTGGTGGCTTTAGGTAGAGATGCTAATAATGCAATTTATCATGTCCATGGTCAGTTGTCAAGGTCGAAAATACTAACAATTAGTTGTGTTTTGTGAAGAAGATCAAGGCTGATTTTAGACTAAGTGATGGTGAAGGTTACATTATAGTATATGATCGTTCTAAGGTACATGTATGATTTGGTTGTGGTTTATGTCTGATTTTGGCATCTTATTTTGTGTCTAATTCTAACATTTTGGAATATATTTTGTTTTTGTCTTGCATGATTTGATCAAGGCAGCTCAGCTGGAGTTATCTAACATCGAGCATAGGATGTGTGTCATATACATATATGGGAACATCAAAGTAAATCATGGGAAGAAAAGATGGATGAAGCCTCTAATTTGGAATTTGGCTTGTAGTTACAATGAGGCAGAGTATTGTGAGCACTTGGAGAGGATAAAAGAGATGAATCAAGGGGTTTATAGTGATGTGATGAAAAAAAACCCCAAGACTTGGTGTAGAGCTTTCTACAAGATAGGCAATTATCGTGAAGATGTTGAGAATAATTCAGTGGAGTCATTTAACTCACCAATTGCAACCGCAAGAGAGAAGCCGTTTATGTCATTGCTTGAGACCATCCAAAGATTTGCAATGGAAATAATTGCTGAAAGGTCAGCTAAATCTCATGATCACAAAGGTATGTGTACTCCATATGTTGCTAAGTTCCTTGAAGCCGAGCATGAGAAAGCTTCATTATGTAGTGTCACACGAAGCACTAATGGTTGGCGGCAATCTTATTTCCACAGTGAACCATTTCGGATGAATTTGGAGAAGAGAACATGTAGTTGTAGGAAGTGGGATATTGATGGAATCCCTTGTGAGCATGTATGTGGAGTGATCCTTAAGAAGATACTTGATCCAGATCAATATGTGTGTCATTGGTTTTGGAACAATAATATGGAGAAGAAACTACACTGAGGGCTTGGTTTTAGTTCGAGGTATGAGGTTCTGGCTTACTACAAATGCTCATCTGTTGCATGAAGTCCCTTAGGTTGATCCAAAAGAACCTGGAAAGACAAAAGAAAGCAATAAGGACAAGAAGAAGAAGATAGGGAAAAATGAGTCTCCTGTCAAAAGAAACAACAGGAAAAAAAAAAGAACAATCCATTGTGGAATCTGTGGTACAGCTAATCACAACTCTAGGTATTATAAGAAACAATCCCAACTTCTCAATGCAATGACAGTGAAGATGGGTTGATTTAGAACAAAGATGATAGGATGAATTTTAGGTTCTATTAGGTAAATGGAATAAGATTTTGATTTTGTGGGTTCTAAATCTTCCGTTTTCAAACGGATTGGAATGTCTTTTGGTAGATGGAATATGTTTGGTTGGTTTTGTATTAGGTTGGTGTTATGCCTGTATAACATTGAATGTTTTATGATTGAATGTTTGAGGTTGATGTGTATTCCTGTGTTTTTATCTCTGATTATGATCATCTAAAACCACTAAAGCAACACCATAAAATAAAAACATTTAATGTCACATATCATCCCAAATAGAGGTTACAACTAAAGCAATGACATACATTCGAAATATGAAAGCAATACAATGATCATATGAGTTTCACAAACCCAACAATGATCATAAATAAAATGATTACAATAATCAACATTTTTCATATTTGGTTTGGCTTCAATCAACACACCTTCAACCCAATCAAAAACCTCTTTCTCGACTTTCGTTAGCACCTTATCCTTCTCATACTCCACACCATCAAAAAAAATCTTGCCCTCTTTCACCATTTTCTTAATTTGACCAGCTTTGGAACTCAATGTCTCAACCTCATTCAACAATGCCTCATCAACCCATTTGAAAACATGATTGTCATTAATAAGCTACAAAAAGAGAAACAAAACATCAAAACCAACAAAAAAAAGAGCATCAAAACATAATTATTACCTTATTTGATGCAACATAACAACATCGAAAGTATCTACGATATGGATTATGGTCTGATTTTGAAATATTTTCCACAATTTTTGCCCCATACCAACACACCATATGCACACCCATAACTCTACCTCGTTGGCCGCTTGAAGATCCGCTTGAAACTCTAGTGATATTGTTCATTCTCAACCCACATAATTACCCAGATACCAAAGTCACTACGTAACCCAGAAATCGAGCTTATGAAATCAAAGACACTCAAGCTTATGAAATGTGAAATTCAACCAAGAAGATGTGAAATTAAATCGACTGAAGATGTAATATTAGAAAGATAAGTACTAAATTCAACCAAGAAGATAAACTTACACTCGAACTTGGAAATTTGGTGATTTGGGGAGTTTGAGTTCTTCACGATTTAGAGATTTTGTTATGAGTCAATTTTCAGTTTCAATCAAGTATTTGGAGAAGGCTGGTTTACTATTATTACTAGGGTTAGCATCGGTTTTGTAGTTGGTTTAGTTCGTAAATCGTTAAAATTTGAATTTGTGGGGAAATAGAGTTTGAACTTATATTTTGTGGGTATTAAACGATTTAACTTTCATTTTAGGGAGATTTAGAACTAATCCTAAACTTTGTGTAAATCTGATCGTATAGGTCACATTTAGGGGGGGGGGGGGAATAGATTGTTGGCCTGACTTATTTGGGTTATGTAGGTTGATCTGGTAACTAGTGTAGTCTGAATCAGTCGAATTAGCAGTGATGAGGTGGTGGTCGATGGTGTGTGTTTCTTGGGAAGGGGTAAAGTGATTCATAGCTGCTAAACTCGTAGTTAGGTGGTAATTAGGTTATCGACAGGCAAGATAACCGAAGGGGGAGGGGAGAAGGGTTCAATCCTCGATAGAGGATCTATTAGATGAAAAAGATATTATCGTTATGCTAACTTTTGGTTTTACAGAGTAAAATACTTTCCATATAACATATACGTTACTAATTATTTTTTATTTGTCTTACAGATGGCAGGTATAAAACTTCCTACACATCTTATAGCTGATGGAAATCACCCCCTCGGTGAGAGGTCCAATGCCTATCAGAAATCGCCAATCAAAATAGGAGTTAAGCATCCTCAGGCGGCCTCTATTAGATATGTTGCTTGAAATGCCTGAGAAACCGACATGGTATACCTATCAGATTTTCTCTAAGGGAGTTCAAAATCGTTACTGGGTTGCCATGTGGGAAGCTCCATGTGGAAAAGAAGAATATGAAGAAAGAGACCAGGGGAAAATTGTATTCTACCACTCAATCATGTTTGGCTTGGAGGAAGAAGTCACAATAGATAGGCTTGTAACAATCTTAATGGAAAAAACAAAGGGCGATCGTGTTATGCGTGTCCGGTACGCTGCATTTGCTTTGATTGATGACATCCTCCTCTTATCTCATAACCCAAAAGTCATTAGGGCCCATTCTATCATGGTTGAGGATCTAGTCGCATTTCTCGCGTATCCATGGGGATGTTGTTCTTTGAGATGATGATGACTTCTATCAAAGAGAGGGAAATTGGACAACTGGCGACATCTAGTGTAACTGTCCAGGGATTTTCTACGCTTTTCAACTGGTGGTATTGCAAGCGGACCCTGCCATCCAGGAAGGAGATGTTTCCCTTGCAGGTTAGTCAGAATGATTCATAAAATGGAATGGATTATGAAAACCTCCATCCAACCAACGCCTCCTCAAGTTTTTGAACGCCGCATAAATAGATCAAAAATGTGAGGTAAGAATCCATATTGAGTCTATAACTTACTTTGCCCCATAAGCAAAACATTGATTATCTGATCAAATAATTGTTAATGTATATGTTACCACTATACCAAGAATATGCTCTTATACCTATCTTTTTTGATATCACAATTTATTTTCAGTAAGTTTTTAATTACCCCAGTCGCAGGCGCTGGTTACCCCCATCATATGTCCTGAAATTGAGTTTCTCCTAGAGGATGAAGATCTATCCTGGTCTGATGTCAAGGAGGAAATGTTAAGGTTGCCAATATGGTTAGGATTATTAACGAACGGTTTAAGTTCACCAATCATATGTTTATTGGCGAGTGTATACATGCTGAGATGATTTTGCTAAAAGAGGTCGCAGGGATACAAAAGCGAAAGCTATGGGTGGCATGATAGGTGTTGGTGTCCGGGGTGGAAAATGTTCCAAGAAACCCACCAAAATCATGTGTGGGAAAACCCCAACGATTGATGATGGAAGCGACACGAAACCATCACCTTCCAGAGTTGCATTTTCTTCGGGTGGTAGGTCTAATGACCCCCATACACAGTGGGTTGACAAAGAATGTTTCTCAAAGATGTTGGATGACAAGCTCGCATATGTGAAAGTAAAAATAATCCAGGGTGTCATTTATTGGTTACACTCAAGCATTGTTGTCGAATTCGAGAACACATGGTTGATTCGCGGGCAGGCGAGTGGGAAGTCTCAGGTTAATAGAAGCATCCCCTCCCACTTTGGAAGTAAACAAAGCTTTTTAGCCAGCCACCATCGAAAGGAGTCCAGACCCCTTCGTGAGAGAGGAACCCATCGAACATAGCAATAAGGAGACCCCCCGACCTGCAAGTTTTAACTGTTTAAGAGGTTATAACTTTTTAATACTTTGGATATATTGGTAGGTCGCTTAACTTCACCTTTGTTAAGTCATTATCCTCACTCTTGGCAAATAACTATGGTCGATGGGGTCCTCCGGTAAATAACTTGTTATAATATATTTATTTTATTTTCCCGTAAATGTTTTTTAATGCATCACATATTCTATTTTCGTAGGTCACTAGTTAACCCCTAAGTGACGCGCAGCTGGACCGTGACACATTTGATAACCTCAACGATGTCGAGATAACTTTCTTATACTTTAAATATATTGGTAAGTCGCTTACCTTCAGCGTTGGTAAGTTGATTACCCTTACTCTTAGTAACTCGCTCACAGTTGGATGGCCTGACGTTGGTACCCGGTTGTGGAGGAGCAACGCAACTGATACTGATAAATCTACAGAGGTAACATTATCTCTGTTAGCAACTCATTACCACCGACTTAATTAACATTATCTCTGTTAGCAACTCATTACCACCGACTTAATCATACTAACAACTCTGCTTCTTTCTTTAAAAGGAATTAGAACGTAAATGAATACCCGAACGAGAGCACCCAAAAATGAAGGGACCAATATTGCCGGTACGCAGAGTAGTGCATAAGTAAACAACAAATTTTATCAAAATCGTAATTCCAAAGTTACATATGTGTTATTTTTCTTAACAAACATGGCTGAACTACAACATATGTCATTATCAAGGATGACGACTCGGAAGGCAATTCGGATGAAGGAGAAGACTCGATGGATGAGTCCAACGATGTAAGTTTAGATCAAAATTTCCCGCTTTCAGTTTCAATGTGAAACATCCCTTATTTATATCCTCCTTAACATAGTTGGGAACCCATCCCCCAGACCCGTCAACCAAGGTTCCTCAGGCCTACAACGAGAAAATTGCTTTCGCAGTACCAATTCATACCCCACAAAAGTCGCATGAACAAACTCGCGGGGTATCATTAGTGAGGGCCATGGCCGGTGTTGAGGGCGAGTCGGTTGTAGAGGATGAGAGTTTGTCAGGAGAAACAAAGGAAGTTTGTATTTTGGCGTAAATATTTATTACTCGATAATTATTCTACATTAGCACCGTCTTCTCGGTGATATAAATATTTCATTGGTAATTTTGTAAGTCAGGAGATTCTGATGGTGAAGAGACATATGGGGATAACAATGAAGAGGAGGAATCTAATAATGTTAGAATCTCCTTGCCTTATCTTTTTCTTTGGTTTCACTTTCACTTTAACCTCTTTTTTTTTGCCTTAGGGTTTTAACTAAATCTTGATTCACACTCATAGGGTGGAGAGATTCCAGCCGTAGCAACTGTCACAGCCACTGCCATTATTCCTGATCTTATCCTCGTAGTTCGTTCTTCTCCTCCGTTTCCCTTTTATGTCCTTTTATTTTCTTCTCTGTATTAGTACAATTACTTATTATGGTAAGCCACATATTACCAGATAATGGTTCGATGGGGAGCTCCTTCCCAAAGCCACCGTAGAAGCGGCTGCCATTATAATCAATCATTTACTCGTAAGTTTATTACTCAGCCGTCTAGTCCTTTTCACTGCGTTGTTTAATGGATGCTTATACATTCCTGTCTGATGTCTAGCCCATTGCAACTGGAATGGTTGATATCCAAAAAACCTGTCGGGGGCTTAACTACAACGTCCACTATAGGTGCCTTATTTTTCTGTTACCAGTTAATGCATTTTATACATCGTTAACTGATAACTTGACAAGGTCTCCATTTTTTATATAATCGGTTGGGAGATCAATACCTTAACATGATCGTACACCAGGCGGATTAGCCAGTAGCCCCCACTTGGTAAGCATTTAATTAAAATATCATTTTCTTAACCGTGTCTCTCATTTAATTTGTCTCTGTGGGTTAGTACGTAGTCCTGGGCCAGCAAAATAGTTCGCACACCTGACCCTGACAAACAACCACTTAGCAAGGTAAGTATTTTGGTATCCGGATAATGAATATATCGTGATAACGCTAACGTGTGGTAA
The DNA here is from genome assembly GCA_963922655.1 of Cardamine chenopodiifolia. Taxonomy (NCBI): domain Eukaryota; kingdom Viridiplantae; phylum Streptophyta; class Magnoliopsida; order Brassicales; family Brassicaceae; genus Cardamine; species Cardamine chenopodiifolia. Next base: position 4,945,923 of record OZ000486.1, on the reverse strand, counting down.
TGGTAACACGATATACATTTATTGTGTAGACCCCCATGGGAGGAGAGCCACACGTGGCTTCAGAATTTGAAGCCCAAAGAAGCAAAAGGTTCCAAATTTTCTCTTCTAGGATTGGTGAACCGTATCAGTGCTCTAAGCGGACCAAGTTACTTATTGGCCAACTATCCCCAATCGTTAAACCCAAAGCAGATAACGTAGCGACCGAGGAGCATTTCCATAAATCTCTACAGAAGCTTCGATCCACCAGGTGACATTTTTCTCCTGACAAAACCCGCATGTAGTACTTATATTACTTTGGTTATTTTGATTATTGATGTTTTTCTTATGTAGTTCATTTAGCCTGGGTTGTGGGGTATCGTTAACCAACAAGGAGATTTTTGACATTCTTGAAAGGAAAAAGCAACTTGGGAACAAGGTCATGGATGCCATGATGAATTTTTAGCAGGTTCCTTCTTCGGGTGGAAGATTGTGATGGTCAAAAGCTAAATGTTGATGTCTTGTGCTTGAAGTTTGTTTATCATTTTACTCAGTTGTACCCCAAATTTTTGAAGGTTTCCAAGCCTGAGGATTCTCCCCACCTAATTGATTTAGTTGCGAGTGCTGAAGAATAGGACCGCGTCTAGCTGTATAAAGAAGCGGATTTTCTATATTTCCCTTTCAAATTTGATCTGAAACACTGGGTTGTGCTTTGTGTTGATCTACTGGCGGAGAAAATCACGATCCCTGACTGAAATTTGCAACTCCGATCTGACACCGCAATAATGAGTAATTTGCGCCCTATTGTAGTGATGCTATCTTTTTTATTCAAGCAGGCTGCTCTGAACAAGCATATGTTCCAACTATTTACTTCACCCTTCGTCATTGAAAGGCCACCTGGATTTGCTCAGATTTCGTCTCCGCAAGACTCAGGTCTCATGGTCATATTCGTTATCCATGCACACGCGACTGGGGGATTGGAAGAATGCAAGAAGTTTAGCTTGGATGAACTTGCATCTGAGAAGAAGAAACTTGTTTATGGGATTATGAAGGTGGATTGTGCTTAATGTGTCCCCCTCTACCATCTTATTCAATCTTGAACTTATTGTTTTCAGGTTTGTCCATTTTTGTTTACGGTAACTTAGTCTGGCTGTTTGGTTCACCTCGATAATGAACCACTTAAATGTTAATATTTTGTACCACAAACTGATTACTTTTGATTTATCTACCTTTATTTTCATTTTGTCTTTAATTCATGCATAAGATGTCAGCTAAATGTCTTAACTTGTAATCGGTTTACCTGGAATACATAATCATATCATGGTAACATCATCATTTTTGTCTTGGATGCATGGATTATTATACTTTACACCTTTCCCATATCTCTCCCTTTCCAACACCTTACCTATTTTCACTTTTGCTTACCAAGATAACTAGCCATAGAAAATAACTCTGTAGTTTGCAAATCCATAATTACCATAATAAACATTTTATCTGATAAATTTAGACAACTCGTGGTAACATAATTCTCTTCCCCTTTAGTGCATTGTTGACAAACTCCAACCTTTTACTTGGCAAGGTACTCAGTTACCCACATAACCGAGTACTTAGGATGCATAATTCATTTGAAAGCATCATCTAGTCTGATGTTACTATGAAGTCAACCACTCATATTTATATAATAATTAATATTAGTTTTTCCTATGCAAATAATCTCATTAACTATATATATATGAGGCGGTGAAGTATGTAGCTATATACTACTTATATCATTACCATCAAGTCATATATATAATGCAATGATATGGTTAACAAAGGCATCATTTATAAAACATTAGTTGGTAGACCAACTTTTATTTATAGGTGGGTTTGATGGAGGTTACAAAAGATAAGTTGGTAAACCAATAAATCATAAGTTACAAATTCTATTTATACAACACATTACCTTGGTAACAAAGAAAGAGTTATAGGCGTTAAACATAAACATAACCTCTGCCGCTGAGTAAATGATGTACTTATCAGAAGATATTACTAACCAATGTCGTGAAGCAAATAAAAAGGAGAAGATTTTTTATTCTGGTGCATCACCATTGACCCATACGAATGTGTGCACCATCACTCTATCATATCCCTACTAAGCCAAAAAAGTTGCACAACTAGTAACATTTTCATGGCCGCTGCAGTTTTTGTGTCTCGGTTAGGAGGAAATATAATTGGTACCAGAAAAAATAAAACTTGCGGATACAAGGGTGACATTACCATGAGGGGGCACTACATATGGCACGGTTGTCCTCTCCAGAGGGTCGTATAATACTATTAACACGTAATAACTATGTTACACTGGTAATTAAATAATTATTTAAATAAGCAATATATTACCTTAAATTCCCCACACGATAAGATTCGCCTCTTTTTTTAGGGCTCCACTGCCGATATCATCAGGAGATGGTGTTAGCACCATTGTATCTAGAACTAGAATTACGAGCCCAACGTACGCCATCCTAAGATTCACCACGTGTGGTGAGCTCCGACCAATGTGTCAACTTTTGTTCTATCTCGGATAGCAATTGCCTCTGCATGACTACACGAAATCATGATCAGTTGGAATTCGCTGCATGTACATGTTCACTTATACAAATTGACCATGAAACCGTTGTTTTTCCCGTCACATACTTCATATTGGGTGTCAGCTATTTTCAACAAGAACAAACAAGCGCCTTCAGGGGATATCCTGCACCTTCAGGGAAATTGTGTTCTCATCTCGCTGTGCTACTTCACGCCTAAGAGCAAACCAGCTCACCAATGTTATCTGCAGTGACTCTAAGATAGAGATTATACCAGGACTCTCTAATCATCGTTAACTTCCGATTTAGCGATTATGAGATATTAGTTGTCGTGACATTGTACCTTGCCCCACGAAATGAGATCTTATCCAATGTTCAAATCCGATCCATGTGAAGTAATTAGCACATCTCGAGTCCTTCTCCCAGAATTCGCTGAATAATTTGTCAAAATTTTTGATGCGGTATGCTCTTTCTGATGCTTGAGTAGAATAAGGAATGTCTGTCTGACGCGATCACAAGGGCAGGCTCGTATAACACAATTTCATTCAACTTTCTCATGGACCATGTCTAAGCGTCATCATTCTTGCTATTGACTATGCCTAATGCAAGGGGCAATATTTGATAATTAGCATATTGCGATGATGTAGCTACTAGGCCACCCCCAAACCGTCCATGCAAGTGTGTCCCATCTAACACCATAACCTTCCTCATATAAGGGTATTCTTTAATAGATGTAGAAAGTGAGAAATAAAGATACTTGAACTGTTATTTGCCGGATGCCTAAAGTTCTGATTCGAGACCCACCACCAAATCAGGATTTGTCTCGAGTAGCAATCTGAAGTAAGGCGGTATCAATGCGTAGCTGCCCATAGCAGAGCATCCAAATTCATTAAGTAGTCTCCATCATCTAGTTCTAAGGAAAAATGTGACTCTGGATCTTCACCCTATTCTTTTCTTCAACTCTCTTTTTTTAGGATAGGTTATTGAGTCAAGAACCAATGGTTCTTTGCCGATTACACCAAGCAAATGTGCAAGGAGCATGATATTTGCTTATGAAATCCATGCCATGATCTCACAAGTACTTATATGCCTTTTATTGCTTTCTTTCATTGCATACTTGCATTAGAACCTTCCAGATCGAGTAGATCCATTGTTGCTTGGTGAGTTCATTGGCCGGACGATCCCACTATGTCAATACGACATGGTTATCGGACACAAGATCCATTCATTTTTTCTTGATTTGTTCGATCAAAAATCTTTAAACTGTAAATAAACCTTAACCAATAGACCTTGCTCGAGTGAAGTTTTAATTAGAACATCAATACTCATGTTTTCCCTACGCGCATCATGTGGAGACGACTACTCTCGGGTATCTTGAAATCCACCGTTCTTTTTCAAATATTTTTCGATCAAAGTTCTTAAGATGATTTTAAACCATGATCTTCAAGTTTATGTTTAAATAGGGGATGTCGAGTCCTAGGTGGTGAATGGACGATCATCATGGCATGTTCGGTCATCGACTAATTCTACTCGAGCATCTCAACTTCTGATCCAATCAAAGCTCCTTATTTTATGATAATAAGATTATGCTTGATAGATGGATCGACGTACTTTTCATTCCGAAGAATGAAACTTGTTGCATACTCATTAGCATCGTATACTCAAGGACTAATTCTACTCGAGCATCTCAACTTCTGATCCAATCAAAGCTCCTTATTTATGATAATAAGATTATGCTTGATTGATGGATCGACGTACTTTTCATTCCGAAGAATGAAACTTGTTGCATACTCATTAGCATCGTATACTCAAGGACCAAAGGGAATTTTGTACATTCAAAACTGAATGTACCTCGACCCAAATACTTATTATGTTAAATAAGGATAGATCTAGGATTGGTCCATAACCCCTCATTGTTTGGTGTTAGATCTTGCTAGGAATGCATGGGTTGGGTCGTAGAATCACATGTTAAGATGCATATTGTGTGTTGTTTGTTGAGTTTTATGGTTCGACCTTTGGGTGAAATCTTGACGTCCAGGGGACGAGTAACATGAGATAGCCTTTAAGCACACTTGGTGTTGAAAACCAGACGTGCTGGGAACATTGATTCTTTCGGTTCAGTGCAAAGAGCTAAACATTCTGAGAACGGAGAGATGATATAGCAATGGCCAAACATCCAGAGTACGTGTATAAAGTGGTCTACCTCAAGGTAATAGACGACGAGCACTTGCTGGATGTTCCGGGAATGGGTAAAATGAGCGGCCTTCAGGTAAATGGTTAGTAGCCTATGTTGTGTGTGTTGTGTTTTGTTGTGTGATGTGTGATATATGTTCACCATTACATGTGGTTACTAATGTGTGTGTTTAATATCATGGGTGAATCACGCCATGTAGTGTAGTTCATATAATTGTTGCATGTTTAGTTTAATGTATGATGCATTGAATAGTTGATTCTTGCGTTAATACTTTCTTAAATGCTTTGTGTTGTCTTGTGAGAATGACCAAATCCCATTGTAAGGAAGGACCGTCTTATTGAGTGTAAACTCTCCCTCTTACTTTTCTTTTTCCCAGTGCTTAGGACGTGAGACCTATGGCTCGACAAGACTTTTTTCAAAAGTTTTTTTGAATATTAGATTTTAAGGTACCTTATTGTAGATATATATAGTTAGATTTTATCATGTATGTTGTTCAATACATAATTTATTCAAAAATTTACTTGCTACACGCAAATACCCTACCGAGCAGCCTAAGCACCAGTTAGGGTCTTACAGTACGACACACCTTGATGATTCCAACTTTATCGATGAATTTGATGGACTGCTTTTACTGAAAAGTGAAATGTTAGTAGTGAGACCATTGAATAAATCTCCAGTTATGGCATGTATAAGTATTACTTATTTCAATTGTTTTTATGTACTTTGTTTTCAAAATAGGAGAATGTATAAATATTAAATATTTTATATTTATGAATAAATCATTATCTTATTATTAATATTTATGTTGATTACAGAAATGAAAAAAATACAAGCGGAAAAATCTCCAAGATAAATGCGAGAGAAATTTGTATACCAGATAGTGAAACACCCCCACATTATTCTAATACACAAGATATACTTCTCTCATATAAATAGTCAATACAATATCAGGTCATGCGGATTTGATCAAAAGAAGTGGCAAAACCAACTTTATATTGCCTAATGTAATAAAATTTTCCAGATAAATGTCTTATATTCTCCGAATTCTAAAAAACATTTATTGAGTTTCAAAGATATATATTTTCAAGGATATGAAACTCAGTCTACAACTAAGGATATAAAGAAGTATATGTATATAACTTCTGATAAATCTGAAAAATGACATATATTAGAAATATTCTCAGAACTTCCTTCTGCTTTGCATCCTACTTATATAAATGTCATTGAATCACATCTCGTGATAAAAAAAAATCAAGGGATTTTACGTTATGGCATGATCACCTCGGTCATCCAGAATTACAATGATGTGAAAAATTCATAGAGAATTCACATGTTCATTCACTAAAAATCCATGAGATATATTAGAGGAATAAAACGACATGTGCTGCTTGTTCTCTTGGAAAATTGATCATAAGGCCATTGCTAATCAAAATTGATAACAAATCACCAAAATACTTTGAAAGAATCCAAGGTGATATTTGTAGACCAATACATCTCTGATGTGAGATCATTCTACTATTTTGTGGTATTAATTGACGCATCCAACAGATGGTCACATGTATGTCTATTATCATCTCGAAATGTGACATTTGCGAGATTTCTAATTCAAATAATTAAACTGAATGCTCAATTTTTTTTTATTATCCAACTAAGAGAGTTAGATTAGTCAACATTGGCGAATTCACATCCCAAACATTCATTGATTATTGTATGGTATCGGGAATTGAAGTTGAGCTTCAAGTAGCTAATGTATATACACAAAATGGTTTGGCTAAATAATTAATTAAATGTCTACAACTAATTGCTTGATCATGAGATCAAAACTTTCAACCTCAATATTGGGACATGCCATTTTGCATGCAGGAGCAATCATTCGGATAAGACCAAATGTGTATCATAAGTATTATCCATTACAATTAGCATTTGATCGAGAACCAAATATTTTTTCATCTAAGAATTTTTCGTTGTGCTGTGTACGTGTCTATAGCACCACCACAACGTACAAAGATGATACCACAAAGAAGGTTGGGAATATATGTTAGTTGTAATTATCCATCAATTATACAATACCTAGAACCGCAGACTGGAGACGTCTTTACGACATCTTTTCTCGATTTTCATGCGATGATAAAGTATTCCCGGTTCTAGGGGAGAAAATAAACAAGTAGAAAAAGATATCAAATAATGTGTATCATCTCTGTTACATCTTGATCCTCCTACAAAACAGGAACTAGAAGTTTGATGAATTATGCATTTGCAGGGTATAGCAAATCAGCTACCTGATGCATTTGCAGATACTAGGACGGTAATTAAATCACATATACAAGCTGCAAATGTTCATGCATGAATTGAAATTCCAAAAGAAATTAGAGTTATAGAGGATATACGTGAGTCTAGGAAACGCTTGAAGCGTAGTAGACCCATTAGTTCTAAGGATAAAAATTGTAGAACGAAAAAGGAAACTAAAAAGCATGATACACCCGAAAAGAATCATGAGTATATTGACAAAGAAGATCATCATGAACACGAAGGAAATCATGAGATTTCTATCAATTATATCCATAATAGAAAAAATATGGAATCAACATGAAGTAGATAATATTGATGTCGTTTTCTATATATTGTGCCAAAGGAAATAGATGTAGAAAACGATGATCCATAAACAAAGTTTGTATATGAATGTCAAAAAGACATGATTGGATAAATTGGAAAGACGCAATACAAGTTGAACTCGAATCTCTCAATAAAAATTGTAGAAAGAAAAAGGAAACTAAAAAGCATGATAAACCCGAAATAGTAGCAAGCATTTCCGAAGAAAAGAATCATGAGTATATTGACAAAGAAGATCATCATGAACACGAAGGAAATCATGAGATTTCTATGAATTATATCCATAATAGAAAAATATGGAATCAACATGAAGTAGATAATGTTGATGTCGTTTTCTTATATATATTCTGCCAAAGGAAATAAATGTAGAAAACGATGATCCATAACCAAAGTTTGTATATGAATGTCAAAAAGACATGACTGGATAAATTGGAAAGACGCAATACAAGTTAAACTCGAATCTCTCAATAAAAAAATGTATTTGGACCTATTGCATTCACACCTGAAAATGTAAGACCGATTGGATACAAATAGATTTTTCGTTAGGAAACAAAATGAGAAAAATGAGATTATAAGATACAAAACTCATCTCGTAGCTCAAGACTTTTTCTCAAAGGCCATTGTTTTTCTGCTCCATATCAATGTACTTATTTTTCCCATTAGCTCTAAGCTTATCCTTAGCTTCATTCACACGCTTGAAAACAGAATCCTTTTCTCTCAAACAACGTTGTAGATCCTCGTTTGTTTGCTTCAACTCAGAAATTTCTCTTGTTTTCTCCTTAAGTTTAAAAATCCACTTCTCAGTTGCGCATCTCCCGTTTCGAATTTCCACTAATTTTTTGTTCTGGACCTTCTTTAGATTGTCAACAAGCTCTGTTTTGTTTTTATAGTCTAATATGAGCTTTTCATTTTTCGGCTTTTAGTTCATCCATCAACACTGCAACTAATTTCAATATGTTACTAAATACTTCTCTGAACTCAAACGTATAGTTTCAAAAACATATCTTTGACCAGACCAGGGACTGTGCAGAAACTATGCAGTGATTTACTTTGAAACTCGTCCATCATGAGTGAAGCATTCACACTTCAGAGTCACATTACATAGGACCAGGGACTGTGCAGAAACTATGCAGTGATTTACTTTGAAACTCATCCATCATGAGTGAAGCATTCACACTTCAGAGTCACATTCAAACATTTTAAGTTCTTTAAAACAAATCAAACCCCAATTGATAAACACTCAGCCCAGGAAACGAAAAAGTCCACAAAACAACTTACAAATTATGTACCTTATTCGAAATACTTAATCCTTAAACTTCGACCAATCTTCTCAGATTCTCTTCTACTTGTGTTATTTTGCTCTTCCGTTTTGATCATTATACAATCTCTTCCTCTCAATTCTTTTAAAGCTTGAGCAGTTTTCTTAACTTCCATCTTTTTCTTCTCTTCTGCTAAAATCCCTTTTCTTCCCTCAATCTCAGCTCTGTGGACATTTTTTGTTTGCTTCATGTCAATGTTCTTCTCACTTACTTCATCCAAAGCTAACATCATCTTCCTTTTGATATTCTATGTTTTCGCTGGCTATAACCCAAACTAGATTATTATTATAAAACAAACTAGATTTTTAAATAATATGAAATATAATTAACTTAGGTGACATCTTGGAAAAATTAGGAAAAACTTAATGTTAAGTTTGTATAACATTTTTTGTTACTATAGAGTATATATATATATATATATATATATATATATAAAGTATTATACCGATGCCCTGCTCTTAACGTTTTTGATCTTCCATGTTCGAAGATGGATGTTATCATGTTCTACTGAGTTTCTCTATGAATGTTTTATTTTTCTTTATCAGTGGAGGTGACACTAGAGTTTGTCTTACTGAACAAAGAACCAACCTGGATACAAGGAGGACCCTACATAAACCAACAGGTTGGATAATCAACTATGTAGAGGATGCAATTCTTGATAAAAGGTATGCTTCTGGGGTACATGTCATGTCTCCGTGTTTTCTTGTTTCATGAGACCACAAATCTTCACGATGTTTTTCTTTTCTCCTCAGAAATTTCTGCTTGAAAGTTTGGGTCTGAATGTTGTGTAGGTTGACCTTGCGCCTGTTGCATTGTGACAACTGTCCTAACCATAATCTTTCTTAATACTTTCCATTCTTTCTTAATGTCGTTTCAGGATTTGATGGATGTGAATAATTTTAGATGAAAATTATTGGGATAAAGTCCTCTGCTGTGGTGGGTTACAGTTGTTTTGCTTGTTTTCACAACTAATACGACATTCACAGATGAAGTAGCTGTAGTTTGCATGATATCTGGGATTCTCAGTTTCTTACTATGTTTCTAAAATAGGATGTTTAGGGCATTTCCAGTAATGGCTCAGGCCAAAGTTTGCAATTAAGGATAGCAAGTATAATGGATGTCGAGGAATGAGTTTGCAATGAAAAGATCGGTTTACTGACCTCCTGAGATATACTTTGGACTAGGCGATTACTTGAACTAAAATAACAACCAGAAAACATGTAATTTTAGTTGTTTTCCTCTCTGTGCTTTGTTTACACTTTGTATATTATATGGTTTTTTTACCAGGGAGAAAGGTCAGTATTGCTATGCTGGTCAATGGAAGTACGGTAGAATACATGGGTGTGGTATCTACGAAGTTAACAAACACATCCTATATGCCGAGTAGTAAGAAAAATTGGTTGTTTACATCAAAAGTTTAGCTAATCAGATAGATCCTAAAATAATTTCTATATTCGGTATGTTTTCATGATGGTTGAAGTATATATAATCTTTTCCTCCATGACACATTTTCTTTAATGAATATTCGTGTTTGTGAAACTAGTTCACATTCTTAATGGCAATGCAGGGTAGATTCTAATTTGTACCGTAGATATTCATGTGGTAGTTACCCATTTTTATTATTTTATTTTTTGATATATATAACTTTCAGCACAGAAGAATCGGATGACAGATGTGAAAACGTTTTTCAGCAGCACTATGGTTTGGCGGAGGAGTCTCGAATGTTTGTTAACAAACCGGACAGAAGTATTGTCCCTTTTTTTTACCATTACTTATGTTGTCTATAACTTATAAGCCTAGACGTAGATAGTCTTGTTTGATTCTTTTAGATCAATGCAGGACCTTGTCTTAGTAACTGTTATTCTGTTTCAAATATATGTTTGCCTTTCTTTCAACCAATGTCCAGCTTATGAAAGAAGAGGAGCAAATATAACTGTTAGTTTTGTTGGGAGCTCAAAGTTTTTTAACCATTTTTATGAAGAACAACACAAACAACTACTATATCATGGAAACATGCTCTTTGCCACACGTGGTCTTTAAGGGACATTGATATTTAATAGGGTTGCTCAAAACCTAACATGATTGCTTAAATTTTGTTCACTTTTAATGTGTTTTACTAAGAATATGATATTTTTCCATGGAAGCTAGTGAGCACAGAATTGTATCAGTTCAATGTGTTATCTTAAAGGCCACAAAAAAGAGGAAAAAAATGAATTTAGCAATCTTTGGGAGATGTAGAACTACACTGGTCGAACGTGAAACAATTAAAATATTAGAACCGGACAAATCAACTTCGAGAAAAACAAATAACATAAGAGATAGATTATATAAAAAGAAAAAGGAGGAAGTTCAGAGAGTGACCGAAACAGAATACAAAACTTTGTAGTGATCTACGTATGGATCAACAGTCATGACATCATTAGACCACTCGATATTGCCCCAAACCTCACCTCCTTGGCGTCTCTCCAACGAAATCTCTGCCCACCAAATGTCAAGACGATCCCCTTGGATGACGACCCAGAAGAACAATATGTTGCCACCAGAGTTGCTCAGTCTGGCCCCGGGAAGTAAATCTTCCAACTCGTACCTTATACCAAACTTGCCTTTATTTTTAGGGTCTTTACCATACTTGACCATATCTTGTTCCCACTCACGAAGCAACTGCTCACCAAAGTGGACCACTATGGAACAAAAGAGAAGAATCTTCCTGAGAGAGCCCAAACCCATGACCTCCTTTGTATCCATGATCAAATCCTCTAGTTCACGCCAATCCAACTCATCAGGCTCACACCAGCATATGGTCCTGTTGTTAGTAAGACAATAGATCAAATTATCAATCATATACCAATCCCTTCGGTTTCCATTCAATTGACCACGATTCCCGCTTCCCCATTGACCTTGGCTCGATGAGTAGTAAAAGGTTCTTTCAGTTCCATCCACTGCGTAAACCTTTTGATCTCTCACCAAACTGTCGTGGATATGCCTATTCCCTTCCTTGCCATGGAAGGGACTTGGCGCCACTCCCATGGAAGGGACATGGCGCCACGTATGAGTCCGACAATCCAAAAGTCGTATTAGATTGGCAATATGAAGAGCATTGAAACCTATTTTGATTAGAATTGAAAATTTCAACAAAAGTCTTTTGAAACTTTCCATCGGTAATTTCAACAGTGAAAGAAATTAAACACAAGCTAAATACTCTTCTCCAAGCATTTAGAATTAAACAATCTAAATTTCGACATGAGAAGAAGAACAATAAATATCGTAAAATCTAAAATTTAACTTTATCTAACAAATAATTAATTATTTTTCAATTTTAATATATATACAACACAATAAAAATATATTTTTAAAATAAATACTAAGTTAATAACTTAAATGATTTTTAACACATTTATGATTTTATATATTTTAGGATCAGTCATTGTCTTTGCTATATTTTTATATTATTTTTAATTCAGCCATTATCTTTTTGAATATTCTAATTTTTTTAGAATATATATTATAATATTTTCAAAATATGTATTCTAATTGGCAGAAAGCATAATCTAATTTATCATGTACAACTGGTAGAATAAGTATTCTAAATATTTCAGAATATGTATTCTAAATATTTCAGAATTAGTATTCTAATATTTCCATTCTAAAAATCCTAAAACATGAACGATTGTTAAAATACGTAATATAATATTTTCAGACCATGAAAAATGTTAGAATACGTAATCTAATAATTTCATCTCGCTAGAATACCTATTATAAAATTTTCAGAACAACTTTCATCAAATTAAAAACCTACTTTAAACTGCCTAAAATAAATAAATTTTTTTCTTCAAATTTTTAAAATAGATGTGTATCTATATATTTATATGGTTTTTTGGAAAAAGTATTAATCTAGTAGTAGGGGTAGTTTAGAAAAAATTGATAATTAAAAAAAAAGGTATAGATGGACAATTGTTTTGCTAAAACTCTTTTATAATAATTTTTTCCATTAAAGTAAGCAAAGACATGACCCCTTCTACAAAACTTATTTCAACTTGATCTTCACAGTTTTTATAAAGCAAAACAATTTCGCACATCTTGATCTTAACCAATCTGTGTAATTTACAGAAGTACATTCCAGATTTGGCTGCCCTTTTCCCTCATGTACTTGTCGATGACATTAGCGTCAGGGCTATATGCTTCCGTTGGTTGCCCAAAGGTAACAATAAACACTGTAAAACTGCATGTCATCTATGAGTAAAATGTGTCTAGTAAACAATCAGACTGATAAGTATATTTTGGATGTGTGTTGAACACATATAAAAGGAAAAAGCTCCTGCAAAGGAAAAGAAACACAGAGCCATGGATAATATAAGAGAAAGCATCAAAGAGCTTAAGTACTACAAGGAAATAATATTCTAAGCAACCAAAGCAAGGAGATGAATGAAGTGAGGTTTTGTGATATGCCTAGCTATTAATTAGTGAAGTTTTGTTGTTTCCAAGATATTCTGAAAATAAAGTTGAATTAGTCTCCTGATTTTAATGGTGAATATTGTTTCCGAAGAAAAAAAAGCTGCCTTCTTGTTTGTTTGTTTAAAGATGAAGACAGAGGTGTTCATGGATCAATTGCCATGGTTGATCCAAATATAATGATCACATATAAGAAAGGTCCTTTGATGCGTCGTCCAACAGAGACGGTCAAATACAGCCAATGACAATCATTGTGCCATCTGGACCTGAACGTGCCATGGTAATTTAGCTGTTTGTATACAGAAAATGACTTGGCATATATAAAAGTTGACTAACTTCGTCCAAAACACATGTTATCTTGTAAAATTAGCTACATATGCTTTAACACTGATTGTAAACATAAATTTAGCTACATTTTTTAAAATTGATTATTAAAACAGCATAACGCTCAATAATATGAAATGATAAAAGTCTCTCATTTTTTACAACTTTAAACTCCATCTCTAAAAATGCATATCAATTCCACAATCAGAATTAGTCGGCAATATAACTTTGGTAGATAATCAATGTTGTATCGGTAATGGTAGGGGTGGGCAATCGGGTATCGGATTCGGGTTCGGGTAAAACCCTATCGGGTTCGGGTATTCGGGTATAGAAAGTTTATACCCAATGGAATAATTTTTCGGATTCGGGTTCGGTTCGGGTAAAAAGTTTCGGGTTCAGGTACAAGACTTGATACCCGGAAAAAACCCGAAAATTTCGGGTATTGATTCTGTTCGGGTTCGGGTTCGGATTTTTTGGGTTTTTCGGGTTTTTTCGTGTTTTCGGGTCGGATTCGATTCGGGTTTTCGGGTTTTCGGGTTTTTCGGGTTTTTTGGGGTTTTTGGGTTTTTTTCGGGTTTTCGGTTCTGGTATGGGTCGGTACGGGTCGGGTTTTCATGTTTTTTGGGTTTTTTTAGTTTTCGAGTCGGATTCTGGAGTTTTCGGGGTTTCTTCGGATTTTTGGGTTTTTTAGATTTTTGGGTTCGCATTCGGCTCGATTTGTATATATTATAAATAAAAAATTCCACATTTATAGGATCGAGTCTTTGAGTTAGGGTATTTTCTTATAGGTAGTTATGTATTTTCTTATGGGTAATTGTGTATTTCGGGTACGCTTTCGGGTTTCGGGTTTTCGGGTTCGGAACGGATTCGGGTTCGGATTTTCTGGTTTAGAGATCTCGTACCCAATGGAATAATTTGGTCGGGTATGGAACGGGTTCGGATACGTCTTATCGGTTAGGATATGCGGGTTCGGGTTTTTTGCCCAGCCCTAGATAATGGATTTTTAAAACGCACTGTTTTGAATATGAAAGCCATACTGTTTTAAATTTTTAACTATTTTTATTAAAAATAAAAAAATCAAATCGTAATAAACAAATAAGTTTTATAAAAAAGGAATTTTTTTTTTGGTTTAAGGTGAAATTTATTAAAATAATTGTTATGTAAATGTTACAAACAACATGGATTTTAGGCAACTATTACTTCTTTCTTTAAAGAACTTATAAAACAGAGCTTAAAACGATCACGATGGATGTCATGTTGGGAGCCAACGAAGCAAGAGGTCACCCTTCTTGCTATATGTTGAGTATTGAAGAGAAGATATTCGATCTTCAACAACCTTGGTGCTGAATTTCACCATAACTTTTGTAGCTTTGCGAGCCATTTGCATGACGTGTCGGTTATTTCTTTTCCTCCACACATTGTAAATCGTCGATTGGAAACTAGACGTATAAGTTCCTGTTGTTGCAGCTGATTGGATCGAAGAGTTCAAAGAGTGTTTTTTCCAATCAGGACTAGTCTTACGCCCAAACAACATATGAATGAGCTCCTAGCACACCGAGAAGGAATAGGGACAAGCGAAGAAGAGGTGGTCTCTTGTTTTGAATGGTTCATTGCAGAAGACACACGCAGAGCTCTGCTCCCAACGACCAATTCGAAATCCAGTTGCAAGCCGGTCTTTGACTGCAAGCCATGTTGTAAAACCATAATGGGGAATATTTTGCGAAAACCAAACAGTTCTAAACCACGAAACTTTAACGTATTTTCCGTATTTGAACCCATGTGTGTCGTGCCGAGAAAAACAGCTTAAAATCATCAGGTCCGTTACGCCATAAAGGTATATCCTTACCTATTACAAGGTCTAGTATTAAAAAGAATTTAACCTGATCCACTATTTCCTGGTAACATGTATCACAAAACCGGCGAGCTCTCCAACGAGAGTCCCTTATGCCAACAACCACTGAGCAACCATCACGAAAACCATGGGTTCCCGTACATGTGATGCTGGTCAGTTTTCCACAAGGTAACCATGAGTCCCACCAAAAATCTACACTCTCACCATTTTGAACCTTCCAACGAATAAATTATTTTGCTTGATTTCGGAGTTTTAGGAGGTTTCGGCGAATCCACGAACCTAAAGAGCCTTCTTTCATGGACCTTAATGATTGTTGCTTCAATAAATACTCCCTCTTCCAAGAAACCCAGAGCGATCTCGAGTTTACAAACAATCTCTCTACAAGGAATCCCTAAGCTTACGGGTATCCAGCCCCCCCCCCCCCCTCTTTCGGGCAACATACATCCTCCCAAGAAACTTAAGCTTCAGTATGATCATTTGGAGAGCCCGATTAAAGAAAAGACCCACACATATGGCTCTATCTCATCAAGACAGTTTTTAGGAAGCAGAAAAACAGAGAACCAAAAATTTGAGATGCTGAAAAATTACCGATTTGATGAGCTGAACACATCCAACAAATAATAGACTTGTTCATCCATTGTTCACCCAAGAAATTAAACGCCTCTGAATTTTGTTTATGAGTGACTCGTAGTCATGCCGAGTCATGGATTTGGTGGTGATCGGTAAGCCTAAATAACAAACTGACAACTCACTCCGAGTAATTGCCTCATTTAATGTCACCTTAATCATTCTAGCCTCTTCTTGCCCTGTGATAAAAAAAATCTTCTTCTCCTTCCTTTCATGAGTAACTTCTTTTAACGTCACCTAAAACTCCGAATATCCATTTCCCTTCTTCACCTCAATCTCTTTTAAAAGTTCGAACTATATTTTGACAATACGGCTCCGACCAAATTTCCGGTGACTTTTGCATCGAGGGCCATCTTCAAAATGACCCTAAACTAAATGTGTTGGATGCCTCACAATGATAAAATATAACACAATCTACTCATGTGTCAAATTGAAGTTAATTTAAATGAGAAATAGAGGTCCAAAGTGGATAGCTTAGAAAACTTCTAAACCTTTCTAAATTTGAAAACTTTCTAAATAGAGTTTGAAAATTATGTAGTTTGGGTGTTGTGAATGCAGTTTCATCGGGGTTGTATGTTGGGATACTGAATCGTTTCATGCCGCCACATTGCGGACAATTTTAAGAATTAAAAATATGTCAAATATTGACTCCATGAATCGTCAATTGGAAACTACACATATAAGTACCTTGTCATGTTGTTGTAGCTGATTGGATCGAAGAATTCGAAGAGTGTTTTTCCAATCAGGACTAGTCTTACGCCCAAACAACATATGAGTGAGCTCCTAGCATACCGAAAATGTATAAGGACAAGCGAAGAAGAGGTAGTTTCTTGTTTAGAATGGTTAATTGCAGAAGACACACGTAGAGCTCTGCTCCCAACGACCAATTTGAAACCCAGTTGCAATCCGGTCTTTGACTGCAAGCCAATTGATGAAAGCGTAATGGAGAATAGATTGCGAAAACCAAAAGTTCTAAACCACGAAACTTTCTCACATACTTTCCGTATTTGAGACCATGTGTGTCGTGCAGATAAACGGCTTAAAATCATCAGGTCCATTACGCCATAAAGGTATATCCTTACCTATTACAAGGCCTAGGATTAAAAAGAATTTAACCAGATCCACTATTTCCTAGTAACGGGTATCACAAAACCGGCAAGCTCCGCATCGAGAGTCCCTTATGCCAACAACCACTGAGCAACCATTACAAAGACCAAGGTTTCCTGTACATGTGACGCTGGTCAGTTGTCCACACGGTAACCATGAGTCCCACCAAAAATCTAACCTTTTACCGTTTTGAATCTTCCAAAGATAAATTATTTTGCTTGGTTCCGAAATTTTAGGAGCTTTCACCAAATCCACGAACCTAAAGAACCTTCTTGCATGGACCATAATGATTGTTGCTTCAATAAATACTCCCTCGTCCAAGGAACCCATAGCGATCTCGAGTTTGCAAACAATATCTATATAAGGAATCCCTAAGCTTACAGGTACCCAGCCCCCCTCTTCTTTTGGGAAACATACATCCTCCCAAGAAAATTTAGCTTTAGTATGATCATTTGGAGAGCCTGATTAAAGAAAAAACCCACACATATGGCTATATCTCATCAAGACAGTTCTTAGGAAGAAGAAAAACAGAGCACCAAAAATTTGAGATGCTGAAAATTACTGATTTGATGAGCTGAACACGTCATGCCGAGTCATGGAATTGGTGGTGATCGGTAAGCCTAAATAACAGACTAGAAGCTCACTCCGAGTAATGCCCTCATTTAATGTCACTTGAATCATTCTAGCCTCTTCTTGCTCTGCAATAAAAAAAATCTTCTTCTCCTTCCTTTCATGAGTAACTTCTTTTAACATCACCTAAAACTCCAAATCCTCATTTCTCTTCTTCACCTCCATCTCTTTCAAAAAAATTTGATACTATTTTTGACAATACGGCTCCGACCAAAATTTTGATGCCTTTTCCATCAAGGACCGTGCTCAGAATGACCCTAGACTAAATGTGTTGGATGCCTCGCAATGATAACATATAACACAATCCACTCATGTTGCAAATTGAAGTTAATTTAATGAGAAATAGAGGTTCAAAGTGGGTAGCTTAGAAAACTTCTAAAATTTGCAAAATTTGACTATGTGTCAAAATGTGCATTTGTCCAACATTAGAAACTTGAAATGGAAACTTGTAACATATATATCAGATACGGCTCAATAAGACTCAATAACTTTTGGGAGATTATGGTTTAGGAGTGAGCGTCATTATGCAAACCACACGCACATACGCTGCATCCATCGTGCTAAGCCGAACTAGGCTTAATTCTTGGTTATTGATGAATATGGGCCTAAATGATATATCTTTTGTCAAAAATTTGGTTGACTTTTTTTTCTTTCAAAATTTTAGTTAATTTTTTTCAACATTCTCCTAGAGATATTTTTGCATAATTAAATCGATTTTGTTTTTAATCAAAAAAAACATTTCTCAGACCGAGTCTAGCTCCCATGTGCATTACGTGACCAAATCTTTCACTTCCATTTGCACGTTCTAACATCTACAAGAATTCTGCCCACGAGCCATATTTGCGGATCGTAACCTCTTCCCATTGCTATAAAACTAGCTTTTGACTCATACATTTCTTAGCTCTTTACGAAATAAACAAATCCAACAACCTCTCATCTCTTCTTTCTCTAAAAAACATAGGTGTCTAGAGAGTATGTCGTAGTTAATGAGTTTGAAAATTCTGTATTTTGAGTGTTGTAAATGCAGTTTCATCGGGGTTGTATGTTGGGATAATGAATTGTTTCATGCCACCATTTTGCGGACAATTTTAAGAATTAAAGAAAAATATCAAATCTTGACTCCATGAATTCATTTTTTCTTTAAACGTTTTGTATCCACTATCTTATTCAAAACTTATTCCTACTCGCACTTTTCATATCCAGATTTTTTTGATCCTACACCAATTGCTCTTCCAATCTCTCTATCTCCTCCACAATTCTCTCTCTCCTCATCTCCCACCACTCTTTTTTTCTTCATTTGTCCTTCTCTGTCCTCTACATTATGTTTCCCTAGTTTGCCATAAACCAGAGATTCTCCAAGAAATTGGTAATGCAATCCAATTAAAAGAATTTCTCAGAAATTTTCAAAACCAAAAAATCATAATTTCCTCCTTTTTCACAAATAGATTTTTTCAAATAAAAAGTAAGAAACAAAAAAAGTGTGAAATTTGTTTCCTTAGAGCAACAATTTTTCTAAACTGCATGCCATTTTGGATAGATGCAAAACACTTGTTTCATTATCCCACTATTTTGTAAATGACGTTTCTTGCTGCCATATCATTGGTAAAACAGAGGTTATATTGCGGGTTACTTTTGATTTTGCGGGATTAACCTGCATTTTTTTCAGCTGTTGACACATTGTTTTCTTTTTTCTTTTACGTCGTTTTATTGAGTCAAGACCTTTGTAAGAAAACTATAAGTTTTTAGGAATAATTTGTGTTAAACAAACTATCTCACAATCCTTCTAACATTGCTTGAACTAAAAACATGAAAATTACAAAACATATAAGTGATAAACCTACCTGAAAGTCCTTTAAGGCTATAACTATATTTTACCTTTTCACCTTGGGCTTTGGTATCACGTCTTGGATCATAACATCCATAGTTTTCTTTCCACCTTTCTTCCAACCTCTCAGAACTACGGATATCCAGAGTCATCTTAAGTTTGGTATCATACCTTCACCATATCCTTCCTTCTAACATGAAGCCTTATCTTACATCATCATCAAATATATTCATGTGCAAAAACAACAGAGTATACTGAGATATTTATGAGTTTATTACGTGGTTAAGTGGTCTTTTGTGCAGAAAATTGTGAGACTACAACCAGTTCTTGTTTTCCTTTTACAAAAAAGAGAAAAAAACTGAAGGACATGGGTGTGCGCGAGATTTGTTGGGGTTCAAATAGTCGGAAAGCTATGTACCTCCCAATTGCTATGTGTCTCAATGTGATATCGCATAATGATATGCATATGTTCACATCAATACAAGGCTATACACACTTGAACCACCATCCAAATAAGCCATTCACATCCAGCCCATAATGTGATTGATACCCCCTCGGTGAGACTGTATGCATGAAATCAATGAATATTAAAAGCGCAACAATGCAGATTTTGAATTTTCTTTTGGATTCTGGGATTCAAACTAAAGGATGGTTGCTATGCCTATGGTGTAGTACATTCAAGACTTTCTGGATTGAGACATGTTCTAAATGGTTTGCAGATTGGGGTTTCGACCAAGTGATTCTAAAGGATATGTGAGTTTCCACTTTTCAAACCTTTCCTTGTATTCGAATCTGTTTGCTTTGTTCTTTCTTGATTATAAGCAAAGATTCAGGTCCATGGGAAATAATGTCTCATGGTTTTATTGGTTTTTAACATTTTTCTCCTAACTTGTTGAGTATTTTCTACTAACATGTCATGTTGATAGAGGGAGAAGCCTTGGATCAATTCCAAATATTTCGAATTAACTTAGGACAAGTTGAAGATCTGCAAAGACTGATTGGTCCACATTAGACCGATAGGTCCTCAGAAGAATGAAGGCAACAAGAAAATTCATATGGACCGATCAGTTAACACCTAAACCAATTGGTCCTCTACCCGATTTTACTTCCTTGCTACTCGATGAATTCTTTCGTTTTTAGACTTAATTAGGTTTGGACTCTATAAAGATCTTAAGCTCGACACATAGAGTCATTTTTTATTCTCTATACTTGATTTTGCAATTTTAAGCTTGTAGAGATGAATATCTAACTCTCGTGAAAATTTGGAAAAGTTTTCTAAATCCCTAATTTGTGTTTTTTGAATTTCTAATTATGAAATTCTTTTAATTTCTTTTTTTGTTGTGTTCCTGTATGTATATAAGATGTGAGTAAGACGAATGTGTGAGTAAGGCAAGATCCATCTCCACAATGTGTTGATGTTGACGTTCAGCTTTCACATTGTGTTTTGTTGTATGAGTTGGTATGGTTAGATGTGTAATGCTATTGTCTACCAAAAAGTTTCTCAACATCATGAACTCGCCCCCATTATCCGTATAGAACATCCATATGAGGATGCAAAAATGATTCTCCACTAAGGCTTTGATTTTAATGAATGTGGCTGCATCTTGCAACTTAAGTTGAAGTGGATAAAACTAGACATACCTACTGAAATGATCAAAAACGTAAGATAATATTTGAAGCCATCGACATATACAGTTGGTGAGGTCCAGACATCTGAAAATATAATCTATAAAGGATGAGATGATGTAATAGATGTTTATGAGAAAGAATTTGGTGACTCTTGTTTATTAGGCACGAGTTGCATCCAGAAGACTCAAAAACATTACAATGACCAATATTAGAAAAAAAACTTTCAAAAATTGCATTCAAAATGGGAAAACCTGGATGGCCGAGGCGATGATGCCAATCAGACCAAGATGACTTGGAAATAGAAAAATCGTGCAGGTATTCTTTGGGTAAGCCAGCTAATAATTTTTCAATGAGATCTTCATGATCCATGGGTTCTCCCAGAAGAGCGAGTTCATCCGCTTTAGTCTTCATCATGCAAAGATATTCACTAATGGCTTTGGTCCCTTTAGCACAACTTTTGATTTGAAATTTGAGTTGGTGGATGTGACCTCGCGTTCGCGTGCCAAACACTCCTTCAAATGTTTGCCAAACTTCATATGTGGTGTTTGTACTCGCCACCAAGGGTTGCAGTGTGACAGATATAGCGCCGATAAGGGCACTGTAGAGAAGTCGGTCTTGTCTCCTCTACGGTGCAAAGTCTGGGTTTGCGACTGTGGCATCATTGACAAAAACTGTGGCTGATGGTGTGGAGTCGGATTTGGTGAAGAAAGGATGAAGTTCAAGACCCTCAAGCAAGGCAGCGAATTGGTGACTCCACATCAAGTAGTTGGTGCGTTGAGTTTTGTCACTTTGGCCACGGTAACAAAGATGAAAGAGTCGTTGGGGTCGGCTGAGTCATATGATATATATATATATATATATATATATATATATATGATAGGATCCGGTTTTTGTTTTCTATAGGCCTCTATTATTTCGAGGCCGACCTTACTAAGAGGCAGTTTACTCAATTATCAATCCAAATATCCAATTATTAATTTAATAATTATATATCCAAATATCCAATTATCAAGCTATTTGCACATGAATAATTAAAGAAATAATTGGATATATATATATATACACATATATATCATAGTTTTATTTTATCATTCTAAAATCTACTTTATTAATTTTAGTAATTTTAATTTATACAGTATTAAATATTTTAGCCGTTTATGTAGGAATCCACTAAAATATCTCAACTATTTATAAATAAAGTTTTAGTTAAGTTATTTCACTTAGTAGGATTTATATTAGTTTTTTAATTGTTACTCTCTAGACAACTTTTTTTAAAGCTGAGAATGGGTCCCAACAAATTGGAGGCAAGCCAATATTTCATATTGTTTTATTTAGGACCGGCTAAGCTTCTTAGTTGAATGAAGGGAAGTGTGGCCAAAAATAAAAACTAAATCCTTCTTACCACTTTCATGGTATAAATTAAAAATAGTGTGCATTTTTCAAATGAAATATTTTTGATACTTTTTTAAACAGAGTTATTTGTTATATGCATATAGAGAATTTTCAACAATACCATTATTATGATATACTTTTTCAAAAATACAATCAGGTTCTCGCCATTTAAAAAAAAATTGATTATGTTAATTGGTAATTGATCAAATTACCATTAGCTGAATGAAGGAAATCGTAAGAAGGCTAAATCTTGCTTTCTATCGTGAAAATAAAATTAAAAAATCTTAGATCAAAAAGAACTCTTTTTCGTTGCGATTTCTCTCACGAAATAGTCGAAATCTGGTAAAAATATTACTTGAAAGATATTAATTTGAAATCATGAAAATCGAGGTTTGAGGAATTGATTTTACTTGGTATGAAAGATTGATTCTAGAATTTATTTAATATGTAAAATTGATTCTAGAGATCAGTTCTAGAATCATCTCTTCAGATTTGGACCAATTTTTTTCTAAGCTTAGAAGTAGGAGATCTTGTTTTTGATAGATTTTCTTTGATACATTAAAGTAATTTTATAGTAAATATATTTTGGGACAAAATTTTATACAATATAAAACAGAGTTTGGGTTATACAATCTGATGATAAAGAATCATTATTTAGTTTAGAAAAATTTATAGAACAAAGTTGTAGGATGCATTCACCATAATAGACTTCGAAAAAAATATTTTGAGTTGTGGTGGGTTTCATTGAATTCATTAATTACTACTTAATAGGCATTTAAGAAACTCCACACGTTATTACTAGGAGAAAACCAACGTTACACGCGGATATATTTTAGTTGGAATATGTTAGTTAAATATATATGTATTTTTCTAAATATTTTGTTTGATTTTTAATTTTAGTTTGATAGGTTATAAATTTGATTCCCTCTTAGTTAATAAGTCTAGTGACATATTGTATAATTAAAAAATGTTAGCAGTTTAGAATTCGATTGATCTTTTACCTTATTATATGTGGTTGGGTCTTATTTTGTCAAATTTGATAGTAATATAGTAATATTTTTTTCTTTTAAATATTTTTTGTAAGTTTCAATATTTTATATTTTTGGAATCACATGAAAAAAATCATCACTGGTAACATAGAGTTTTAGAAGAATATGTTGGAGAAGATGAAAATGGAGCTAAAAAGAAGGTAACTGAAAAGACACAATTTGCCATTGCGGAGGAAATCAAGTTTGCGGAAGACATTGTGAATTTTTGTGATTCTTGGATGTATCCTAATCATAGGATGTAGCAGTGTACTTAGGTTAGAGATAATGAAAAATGTATCCAATATGGAAGAGTTTTTTTTGGACTCATCGAAAATGTTGGATGGATGTGCTGTTGACATTAGTTTAGTTAGTAATGGTTAGATGAGTACTATGAATATTGTTGGATCAGTTTGACTACAGAAGAAATAACATATTCATTCAACGTTGAGGATATTTGGTTATACATTGAGGATATTTGGTTATGAATTGTTATTGAAGTGTCATCTCCCATTTTCACTTTTCATCTTTCAGATTCATTTAAAAAATAAAAAAAAGTTGGTTTTGTTTGCTATGTTCATATTCCAGATGATCAGAAAAACAAACTTCAACCTAAGAGCAGAAAGTGCATATTCATTGGATATTCCACAACACAAAAAGGTACAAACTCTATAATCTAGAAAGAAAAAAAATTTATGTGTCTCAAGATGTCAAGTTTGATGAGGAAAAAGGCTTCTTTGAAGCAAAAGATTCAACAAAATTAAAGGACATGACAAATTCTGAATCAGATAGTGCTCAAGGCCTCAAGTTCCTCTTAGAAAATCTAAACTCATCAAATAGTAGTAAAAAAGAGGAAATACAACTTTAGCAGAGTTCACCATACTTCAAGCTGAGTCAGCATACTTCAGTTGACTTGTATCAGACTTCAAATTCTTTTGATGATCAAATCATGAAAGATTCTGATACATGCATCTCTCATAATACTCATTCCTTTGATGAAGAGGACAAGACATCCATTCATGAAGATGATTCTCTTCTTCCTCTTAGAAGAAGTACAAAACTAAAGAAAGATCCTTCTCTCTTGATCAAAAAAAAATTGCTACAATTTTGCTATTTCTCATCCTATCCAAGCCTATTGCTCTTTCGCTAACCTTTTTATGATCATCAAGCTTTTTTTAGTAAAATTAACCAGGAAAACTATTCCAAAGACCTATGAAGAAGCAAAGGACCGTGAGGTTTGGACAATGGCTATCATGAAGCCATGAAAAGAAACCACACTAAAGATGTGGTGGATCTTCCTATGGGAAAGAGACCAATTGGATTCAAATGGATTTTCACAATCAAATACCACACCAATGTATGGCGAAACAAAAAGGCACAAAGTTCGCATAGTTGTTAAATGCTTCACTCAAACATATGGAGAAGACAATAAATACACCTTTGCTCCTATTGCCAAACTTCATACGGTACATGATGTTTTTTCTTTTTCCACTAACCCTTTCTTGGGATTTGTGGCAGATGAATGTCAAGAATGTTTTCCTTCAAGGAAATCTTGAAGAAGAAGTTTATATGCTACCACCTCCTGGTATGAAGTTGAAGAAGGCAAAGTTTTCAAATTTTTGAAAGTTATTTATGGTCTAAAGCTATTTATGGGGAAACATGTATTTTTGTTTTCTTATTTATGTTGATGACATTATCATCTAGTCTATGGCAATCTCCACGTGACAACTATTTTCTTGTTATTTTCAAATTTTTGAAAGCTACTTATGGTCTAAAGAAATCTTCACATACTTGGTATCACAAACTGAGTAAGAATCTACTTGGTAGTGGATTTAAAAGGTCAGAAGCCGATCATTCACTTTTCACAATTCAGGGGAAAACAAGTGGAATTAGCTTTTGATTTAAAGATTTAGGTGAATTAAAATAATTTCTTTACATAGAAGTATGTCGTATCCGAAAATACTATTCGTATCCCAAAGAAATTATACTCTTGATCTTCTTAGTGAAACATGAAAGCTTAGAGCCAAACCAGCAAAGACCCCGACTGAAGAAAACTACCAAGATTATCGTAAGGGGGAACCTGAGGGGGAACCTTTCAGCAACGTTGGAAAATATCAAAGAATTGTTGGTAAAATCATTATCTCACAATTACTCAACATATGCAAGCACCAACTATTCATCACTGGAATATGGTGGAAAGGATTCCCAAGTACTTAAAAGAGAACCCCGAGCCAAGGAGTGTGGATGCAGAAGAATGGACACACTAAGATCGTTGGCTACTATGATGCAAATTGGGCTGGAGACGGGATGGATAGGAAATCAATTTCAGGCTATTGAACGTTTGTTGGTGGGAACCTTGTCACTTGTAAGAGCAAGAAGTAAAAGGTGGTCTCAAAATCAAGCACATAAGCAGAAAACCGAGCCATGACAAATACAACTGACGAACGCATATGGCTTAAGGCACTTCTTTTGGATCTTAGGATCAAAACTCCTCACCCAATCATCATGCATTTTGACAACCAAGCATTTATTCACACTGCATCCAACTTTTTTTTTCATTAACGAACCAAGCACATTGAAGTCGACTATCATCAAATCTATGAGAAAGTGGAACCTGGAAATCATATCTCCAACATACACAATAACTTCTTATCAACTTATGGACATTTTCACTAAAGCTGCAAACTCAAACGTGTGCAACTTCATTCATGACAAGTTTAGCTTAATTGACATTACTAAGCCAACCTCGAAGGGGAGTGTTAAAATATATCTATCCAAAAACAATCATTAATGTGGTTTCTCTCTCTTTCAGGCATGATATTCTCTTTCTATCTCCTTTTGCACCTTTTCTCGTTAATGTAATCTCAACGGTAATTTTTTCTCTTTACATTCTATATATTTGTATATTCTTGTACATATTCAAATTAAGTGAAATAAACAGATTATTTATGTGTATTAAGTGTTCTATTCTCTATTCTCTCGTTCTCTTTACTTCCCACTTATACTTTTCTACAAGTTAAATAACAAGATAATTTTGCTGCATTTGTTTTTTTATTTTTGTCAGATTTAATTCATTTATTTATGTTCAAGTATTAACCTCAAAATAAATATATCTAAATTTATTGCTTATATATTTGAAGAAAAGTTATATATAAACATGGCTAAGATTCATATGGAAGATGGGAAATATGCCGAAACGAATTCAAGAACAAAACTTGTCAAACAACACACCAATGCGACCATGAATCTTAGAAGAAGTTACAGCTAAGGTAGTGAATCTCATTCGACAACTACATCTTTATGAAGTTTATAATTCAAACTAGGACTTGGACCCTACGATATTGCCGGAAAAATATCATATACTAATTTTATTATTATCGATATTATTATCAATATTTCATATAACTAATTTTTATCTATTTTTGAACAAATATACATTAAAATTTTCTCCTAACAATATAAAATAAAAAGTTATGATAAAAAAGTGAACATAATTAAAAATAATTATGGCACACTGATGGAAACATGATTAATAGAATTCATGGCCAAGAGATGCAACCCTAGGAAAAAGGTATCAAACATAGAGACACAATAAGTAGATGTAGTGAAGTGTTTTTAGTTAAGTGTTTAATGCTACACATCTGCGGTTTTTCTAACAGAGGTCGACTCTAGTAATTCATGTTATCCTTCGAAATAAGATTTGGGCTTTGTCGATCAACAATAATTTAAAAGAAAAAAATTAGATGTAACTTTCAATTTCTTCAATGACTATATATATATATACATATATATATATACATATATATGAAGAGCTACGATAAAGATTACATTCAGAGAAATTTATTGAAATTTTTATTATTGGTAAAAAAATTATTGTGAAAATACGTGATCCTATGTAATATCAAATATATATTTATAATGAGTAGACACAACCGCTCAATTAAAAAAAAATATATATATATATATATATATATATATATATATATATTAACCACAAATTATGATTAAGAGATGTAATCCTCGGATGCCAACTAATTTTTTCTCAGATGGTTGCGTTTTTGAGTTATAACTCTTTATTATGGACGGAAATTTTTACTATAATTTTTTTAATTTATATTTTAAAAAAATCCAAAAAACATGAAATATAGAATAAAGTTTGTTATTAAAACATGAATTAAATATTGAATAACGTTGGTTACTACAACATTATTTGAATTCATTTTAAACTAATTAAAAAAAATTTTTGATGGACTGTTAAATTCATTTATCAAAACCAATGTGTGAAAGAATATTTTCAAAAGTGAAATTCAAAAGAAGAGAAAAGTTTAAAGAACCACGCCTTTTTGATCCGTATTAACGGACCCTATGGGCATGAAATCAGTTCTGGAGCAACATGTGATATCGCGGATATCCAATTTGTTGAAGTGTAGCAATACGATTATGAATCGTTTTGTCGATAATACAGTCTAGTTGGCTTATTAGGTGGTATATTGTCGTTATTCTCCTTCCAAATATGGTATATTTTTGCTTGAAAGGCTAAACGAATCAATACAAATTTCTCTCTCTCCTAAGAGGAGGAAACTAGCTGGTTCATAGTTTCTTTCCAATCCATATCTACTTAAGCTCCTAATAAATCACCCAGTACTTCAAACAATAATGTGTAGTTGTAGGGGCAAGCGAAATATAAGTGATCTCGAGTTTCGTCGGGCTCACCACATAGCACACAAGGCTCCGATTCCGCACGGCTAACCACGTGATGAATGCAAAGCGCAGTATTCCTGGTGTGAACCACACTATGTGGCTCTAGTCGTTCCTCTTACTCCTCACATGAATCTGCTCCCATGTTCTACTTGTTGAGAAATGAACTCTGAAGTCATTTTTGCCGTGACGCCTCAAAATCATATTCCTTCCCGCCTCTAGGTGTGGAGGTGGATGAGCTTCTATTTGATCGAAAATCTGGTGCAGCTCAGAATGTCTACAGTTTCGTAGAGACCAGTGACCTTCAACAACCTACTAATCCCCAGATTATGGATTTTAGAAGTCCCAACAATATCTAGAAAATGGCCTTGTGGTAACCAGCTATCGGACCAGAAATATGTGTCTACTCTGCACCTTATCTGCGCTCTTAGAAACTCTGCAGCTTGTGGATGCAACTTGAGAAACTTTCACCAAACCCAAGAGCCCAATTGAGTATCCCCTAGCATCCAAAAATGACCCCTCACGGATTAAATAACGCTTTACCCCTACCCATAGAGAACCGGACAGAGTGAATATTTTTCATATCAAGCTTAGAGCAAAAACCCGAGAAACCTCATGCATCCACCGAATACCAAGTCCACTCTCCATCTTAGGCAAAAAAATATATTCCCAAGCAACCTTCGCTTTATGTTGTTGGTTTGGTGATCCACTCCAAAGAAAATTCGCATACATCATTTAAATCTAACTAAAATACCGTTTTGGCAATCTGAAAACTGTACACCAAAAATTGGAGATGCTAAATATTACCGAGACAATGAGTTAGAGCCGACCAGAAAAGACAGGTCTCGAGTCATCCAGCTTAACATCTGTGTTCTGATTTTATCCAATAAAGGTTCATAATCAAGCTTAGACATAGACTTCGTTGTAAGGGGCATGCCTAAGTAGCGAATTGGTAGTGTACTTGTTGATAATCCTATGGCTGCCTCCTCTATGTCCAGCATTTGTTTTCCCCGAAAGTGGATTTAGAGACATTGATACACAATCCGGAGATGCGTACAAATTTGTCGAAAACACCCAAAGTCCCTTAAGAGAATTTGTTGTCCCATTGGTGAAAACCATTATGTCATCTGCAAAGCACAAATGTGTTAGAGTTAATTCTTTACACTTTGGATGGAAACCAATAAACCCCTCGAATGCTGCTTTATTGAGTAACTATTATTGATGATAGCATAGAGGTACGGTGACAACAAACAGACTTGTCGTAAACCACATGTACTAGATAAAAAACCTTCAATTTAAGGTCTTGCAAGCACGATACCACATTGTCTGGTCTGGCTTGATGAAGCGTATGTAAGCTCTAGTACTCAAGAATACAGGCGGCAATACATATACAAGAGACATAAACCAACTTTTCTTTCTCATAGATCTTAATATGTAAAAGTGTTTAAAAGACCTTCCCGTCGCCTAAAGAGGGGTTTCTTGTGATGTGAGAAAGACAAACTCTGTCATAATATGTGGACCTTGATCCATTATTGCTAGAAGAATTCATCCCAGAGCCAATAGAAGACATAGATGTCTCTTTACCTTCAAAATCATACCAAGATTTTAACTTTGTAGCTTCTGGAGATTCAGGATATATCACCACATTGCTTCTGTTGATAGTAGACAATGAAACACCTAGAAAAATAGATTTACATCAGCGCCTAGTTTAACAAAGTGCCAATTTAGAAATTATCACATAAAAAAATTCAAGATTTACCATTAAAATCTCCAACTTTGAGAGACTTTATTGAAATAACAGAGTGCTTATCAGCCATGTCTAGCAGTTCTTGTCCTATTCCAGTTGCTAGATCATTCCAAAGAGACACCACAACAGTTTTCTTTGACTCATCAACCAAAGTTATATCCCTATTTGGGATCATCTCATTATCATTCCTCCTTCTAATGCTCATGGTAGGAGAAACACTTTGAGCAACACCAATAACATCTGCATATGACATAACATTTAAGTGATGCCCTCGAAATATAGTAAACCTTTCCCATCTCAAATCTGTCATAAAACTTCTTCGCAGCTGTGTTAAACATAGGTGCCTGAATCTATGTTCCCTGGATTTCCATAGATAAATAAAGGGAAAATCAATAACAACATAAGTTTCCCAAGACAGCAATCAGAAACATTAGAAATCATCAAAGAGCCATACTTCATCATCAGTTAGTTCCACATTAAAGACAAATCTTTCTCCTCTAGCGTTTTTGTAAGTTCTCATGGCTCCTTTGTTTGTGATATGAACTTTATGGTCCATTTTCCTTGGTAAGGGTTCAAGGAGACAAGCGGATGAACCCTCCTGGTCATAGCTATTCTTGCAGCATGGAGATCCCTGGAATATCACGCTGGCACAAAAAGAAGGATCGTTACTCGGAAATTTCTCCAATCCACCTCTCCTTGTTCACACTGTCCATTGTTTTGGCTGGGGTCAGGTGAGTGTTACCACCCCTGAACAGTCACCATCTTCCACTCCACGAAGCCCCAGCGTAGATAGTTTCAGCGAGAGTGTTCCGCCTGTTACGGCCCTCCGTCTCGGCTTCCACCTCTTCCCCTGTGTGTGCCTCTATCAGTTGGTGTCAGAGCCTAAAATGCTTCACAGGTTATCAAAAAAAAAAAACATTTGATCATTTTTTTTTCTGTTTTAAGTTGTTTGTGTCGTTGTGCTCTGTTTTTTTTTGCTCTTGCGTTTATAAAAAAAAAAAACACTACATCTTGGGAAGACATGCGATACATCTTAAGGAAGCGCTATGTACCGTCCTATTACCACTGGGAGTTACAAAAAAATTTCGGAAGCTGACTCAAGGACACAAATCAGTGGAGGAATATTTTGAAGAATTCGAGATCCTTAAGAACAGGTTGGAGACCACGGACTCGGAAGAGACCTTGATGGCTCAGTTCCTTGCGGTCTACATGATCGAATTGCCCGAAAGGTAGAGCGATAAGCTTACCACGATTTCGAAGAGTTACTAAACCTCGCGGTTCAAGCGGAACAGCACATCAAGAGGAAGGTGACGTCCGCTCCTAGAAGCAAGTCGGTCTAGACTGCACCGCCACCGAGGAATCTCGACAAAGGTAAGTCCATCGTGGAAGATTCCCGAGCCAAGAAGACTCCGTCGGGGACTTCAATGGGGACCAGGCCTAAGCAAGGTAAGTTCTCGACTCAAAGAACCCGTGACATTACTTGTTTTAAGTGTCAGGGTAAAGGACATTATGCGAGGGAATGCCCGAACCAGCGAGTGATGATCATCAAGTCCAATGGCAAATACGAATCCCAGGACGAAGCTGAAGACCCACAGGTAGAATCTGAGGACGACATCGTTGATTATCCAGATACGGGCGACCTACTAGTCATATGACGGGTTCTTAGTGCACTTCACGAGCCCGAGACTATACAGCGTGAAAACATTTTCCACTCACGGTGTACCATCAACTCCAAGGTATGTAGTTTAATTATAGATGGAGGTTCATGCACTAACGTAGCCAGCAAGTATTTGGTTGAAAAGTTAGGGCTTCCAACGACAAAGCATCCGAGGCCTTATCAGCTCAAATGGCTTAATGACGAGGCCAAGCTCAAGATCTCCGACCAAGTCACCATTCCTTTCAGCATAGGTAAGTATGCGGATCAGGTTGTGTGCGACGTAGTCCCCATGCAGGCCGGCCATCTGCTGCTTGGGAGACCATGGCAGTTCGACGAGGCTGTACACAACGGACGCACCAACTATTACTCATTCACCCACAACAACAAGAACCATAATCTCGCTCCCCTTACTCCACAAGAAGTGTACGATATGCAGAAATTATTGGATAAAGGAGTTCAGGTAAGTAAAACCAATCTCTATATCACTCCGACTATGGTTTCTAAATCACTTATTGCAAAAGAAACGGTACTACTCATGATCTTCAAGGAAACTGTAGTTTCAGGTCAAGACGCCACACCCCCACCCGCGGCCGTCCAAGGACTATTGGAGAAGTTCACGGATGTGTTTCTAGAAGAGATTCCACCAGGCCTCCCGCCAATTCGTGGAATTGGGCACCAGATCGATCTAGTACCAGGTGCCCCATTACCGAACCGAGCCACCTATAAAGTCAACCCGGAAGAGGCTAGAGAATTGGAGAAGCAAGTACAAGACTTAATGTCCAAGGGATACATCCGAGAGAGCCTAAGCCTGTGTGCCGTACCTGTGCTATTAGTTCCTAAGAAAGATGGAACCTGCCGGATGTGTGTGGATTGCCGAGCCATCAACAACATCACCGTTAAGTATAGACATCCCATTCTGAGGCTCGACGACCTATTGGATGAACTCAGTGGTGCCACCATATTTTCAAAGATCGATTTACAAAGTGGCTACCATCAGGTGCGGATAAAGGAAGGAGATGAATGGAAGACCGCTTTCAAGACCAAGCGGGGCCTCTACGAGTGGCTGGTGATGCCGTTTGGCCTTACCAACGCCCCTAACACCTTCATGAGACTCATGAACCACGTCTTAAGGGCCTACATCTGTAAGTTTGTCGTAGTTTACTTCGATGACATTCTTATTTATAGTACTTGTCTTGTAGATCACCTTATACACCTGGAACAAGTACTCGAGACACTGCGGTTAGAGCACCTATATGCAAACCTGAAGAAATGTACCTTCTGCACTGACCAAGTTGTGTTTTTAGGATTTGTTGTGAGTTCGCATGGTTTGAAGGTCGATGAGGAAAAGGTAAAGGCCATACAAGACTGGCCAACTCCAACTTCCATAGGCCATGTTAGGAGTTTCCATGGCCTCGCCAGTTTCTATAGACGTTTCGTGCGAGATTTTAGTACCATAGCAGCCCCACTCACCTTCGTGATCAAGAAAGATGTCGCTTTCAAGTGGGGACCAGCTCAAGAAGAGGCATTCAACAAACTCAAGGATCGCCTAACCCACGCACCGGTTTTGGTACTCCCTAACTTCGATAGGATGTTTGAAATTGAATGTGATGCTTCAGGTATAGGTATAGGAGCCGTTCTAACGCAAGGCGGAAAACCGGTGGCCTTCTTTAGTGAGAAGTTTAGCGGGGCATCCTTGAACTACCCCACTTACGACAAGGAACTCTATGCATTGGTAAGATCCCTAGAGACTTGGCAACATTACTTATTATCGAAGGAGTTTGTTATTCATACAGATCACGAGACACTCAAGCATTTGAGGGTCAAACCACCCTTAAAAGGAGACATGCCAAGTGGCTAGAATTCATAGAGACCTTCCCATATGTGATCAAATACAAGAAGGGTAAGGAGAATATCGTAGCAGACGCCTTGTCACGAAGACACGCCTTGATCAGCACTATGGAGGCAAAAATAATGGGGTTTGAGCATATCAAAGGCTTGTACACTTCTGACCCGGACTTTCAAGAAGCCTACCGAGAGACAAGCACAACCGCCTTTGGAAAGTTCTATCATCATAATGGGTTTTTATTCAAGGATAAGCGTCTTTGTATTCCCCAAGGATCCATGAGAGAGAGTTACTGATCCTAGAGGCACATGGGGGAGGACTTATGGGCCATTTTGGACGCGACAAGACTCTCAGTGTCCTCATGGAGCACTTCTATTGGTCACGGCTGAGAAGAGACGTGGAGAGGTTCTGCGCCAAGTGCATCACATGCCTACAAGCAAAATCCAGGTTACATCCTTACGGATTATATATGCCTTTACCAATTCCTAACCTACCGTGGGTAGATATTTCCATGGATTTTGTGCTAGGATTACCGCAGGTTAACCACAAGGACTCTATCTTCGTAGTCGTTGATAGATTCTCGAAGATGGCTCACTTTATCCCCTGCAACAAAACCAACGACGCGACTCAAACTGCTGACCTCTTCTTTAAAGAAGTAGTCTGTTTACATGGGATACCCATGACTATTGTTTCAGACCGCGACACCAAGTTCTTGAGCCATTTCTAGAAGACATTATGGAAGAAGCTGGGGACTAAACTTCTTTTCTCGATTACCTGTCATCCGCAGACTGACGGGCAAACCGAGGTAGTAAACCGTACACTCTCGACACTACTGAGAGCAACGGTTGGTAAGAATCTAAGAAATTGGTTGTCTTGTGTACCTTATATTGAGTTTGCATATAATCATGCACGACATTCAGCCACTAGATTATCCCCGTTTGAAGTTGTTTACGGATTTAACCCTTTAACGCCATTAGATATCTTGCCCTTGCCCAAAGCAATCTATTCTAGTCCTACAGGTGAAACAAAGGCCGATTTTGTGAAGAAACTCCACCAACAAGTGAAAGAAAACTTGGAGAGGAAAATGGAGAAGTACAAGCAACAAGCAGATAAAGGACGGAAACAACTTGTCTTTGAACCCAGAGAATGGGTGTGGCTACATATGCGGCCCGAGAGATTTCCCCATCATAGGAAATCAAAGTTGGTGCCTCGAGGAGATGGACCTTTTCAGGTTCTAGAACGGATTAATGACAACGCCTACAAGCTGGAGCTTCCAGGTGAGTTAAACATATCCCTGACCTTCAATGTTACTGATCTAGCTCCTTTTCATGCAGGTCAATCAATTCTGGGGTCAGAACCTTCTCAAGAGGGAGGGAATGATGAGGACATCCAGACCAGTCCAAGCGAGGCTAGAGACGAAGTCAGCATACCCGTCATGAGGCGCTCACCAAGAACGAGGTCAG
The DNA here is from genome assembly GCA_963922655.1 of Cardamine chenopodiifolia. Taxonomy (NCBI): domain Eukaryota; kingdom Viridiplantae; phylum Streptophyta; class Magnoliopsida; order Brassicales; family Brassicaceae; genus Cardamine; species Cardamine chenopodiifolia. The sequence goes on along the minus strand of OZ000486.1, from coordinate 4,910,992 downwards.
GAACAAAGAGCTTAAGGGAGGAGTTCAACAAATCAGTGGAGAGCTTACTCACTCTAATCGAGCATGAAGAACTGAAGGGAGACTTGTTGACAACAGAGATCACGCGAGAGACTCCAATGATGAACCTGAGAGATACCAAGGACGTCACAACAGAGAGCGCATCAGCCTTTACTTGTCATCCAAGAAACAAGATATCTCCTTCCTCCCGGTACTACAAGGTTACACCACAGCCTCGGTCTTTGCCATCTCGATCAAGACAAGCTCGAAAACTCCACCCGGTTAAGAAGAACCGCATCAAGACCTGGTAAGTGTTTCAAATCTGATTTAAACTAAGTTTCCTTTTTCTTTTTTGCAGGGTTTGATCCTTAAGGACTTTATTTTCACAATTTAGACTTAAGACCTTGTAATCTTTTATTTTAATTTCTTGGCCTTAGAAGCCCTAGCTGCTGGACTATTTAATAAAGTCCCTTTCTCAGCTTGTATGCACGTTTTTGAAATCAATAAAATACCTCTTTTCTTTTCGAGAAGAACCCTAGCCGCACCTCCCCCTTCTTGCGTGAGACTCGCCGGAACGAAGGCTGAACTTATCAAGGAGTTTCCACCCTACTTGTGGCGTTCTCCAATCCACCTCTCCTTGTTCACACTGTCCATTGTTTTGGTTGGGCTCAGGTGAGTGTTACCACCCCTGAACAGTCACCATCTTGCACTCCACGAAGCCCCAGGGTAGATAGTTTCAGCGAGAGCGTTCCGCCTGCTGCGGCCCTCCGTCTCGGCTTCCACCTCTTCCCCTGTGTGTGCCTCTATCAGTCTCGCCAAATGTTATGCAACACTGCCTGAAAAGTGTAATGTGTTAGAAACAGTGGAAACTTATCCAAAGAAGTACCTGGCATTAGTTGAAACATGTGATTGCAATCTATGCTGAATTTCTCCTTCAAGAGGCATTTCGTTAACATCCTCCAAGCAGCTCCTGAGTAAACCCATGAGAAAAAGATGGTTGATTGATTCTTAGGAGTCCCACAAAAAATACAATCCGTAGCAGCTCCTATATTCCAAGTAACCATTATGTCCCCCGTGGATAGGCGATTTTTAATCAATAACCAAGTAAAAACCGCAAACTTTTGGAGTGAAATGCTTGAACCAAACTCCTTTCCACCAATCAATCGTAGGTGAAGGACTTCGTAGATGCGACCAAGTACTCTTTGAACTGAAAGTCGTTTTATATTTTTCTCCCTTACATCGCCAAAGAGAAATATCCTTATCCCCTGGCTTAGCTCTGCTCCGATGAGCCTTAATGACAGTCTCTATTTGCTGGAGAACCTCCGTTCTATGCTTTTTCCTTCTTCTAATCTCCTAGGCCGAAGCCACCGATGCCTGAAGTGGTATTCCAAGATCAATAATTCCACATATACCTAGCTTGTCGAACAAACACCCCATGTCCGACCACTTATCAAACCAAAAAGATGTATTCTCTCAGCTATTTACTTCAACCTTATGCACTAGACGAGCCTTAGGGCGATCTTTGAGAATTTTTTCCCACATCCAAAACCCTCTAGTCATGTCTTCGCTGATCGCCCTAATGGATTCTGGTCGCAATAAGTAAGTGTGAATCCACATCACCCATGTGACGAACGAGAAGAAACGAAGTGCAAGATCATTTTCAGTCCAAACACGGTATTCACCTCCGATAGATGCATAATCCCCAGCCCCCCCCCCCCCCCCCGCGCCCCCTTAGATCTTTGGCTTAAAATCTTGATCTCAGCCTACTTTCTCCTTCTTCGAGTTCAGTTCAGAAGCAGACCATAAAAAGCAGAACACGATTTCTCTATCTCTCTAATGCAGGCCTTAGGAAGATGAAACACTGAAAGCCAAAAGTTGGATATGCTGAGCAAACATGAGGTTAGAAGCAATATATAAATAGCGGACTGTCTAAGAGCTAATTCGATTACGGATAGCTTCCAATAGAGGTAGATAGTTGAATTCATTTTTCTAGTGAATAATGGAAGATCCAAGTACCTTACCGGTAAAACCCTTGTCGTGAAATTGAACTGCTGAGCAACGAAATCTCGAGATGCATGCGTAACACCCACCAAAAAATTCGTAGACTTTTCCAGACTTACTCTTAAGCCTGATATCTTAGCAAACTCATCAAAAACAGCAACAATTCTTTCTATCGACCTAACTTTTCCATCCGTAAAAATCAAAACATCATCTAAAAAGCTTAGATGGGTGAGACCAAGATTCTTACATTAAGGGTGGTAGCCGGTACAGCGAGCACTAGCTGCCCCATCGAGTAATTTCAAAAGGATGTTTATGGCGATAACAAAGAGCATTCTTGCCACAAGCCTCGCTTACTCTGAAAATAACCCACTAATTCTCCATTGACTTGAATCGAGAAGGAAGTCGTTGTGATACAAAGAGATATCTAGTGGATAAACTGATCCGGAAAATCCATTGCCTTTAAACTGTGTAGAAGAAAATCCCATTGGACCGTGTCGAAAGCTTTTGATAAGTTTATCTTTAAAGCACAGCGTGAGGATACAAAGTATTTATGGTAATCCTTAGTAAATTTTCAATTATTAATCTATCTTCCACAAAAGACGACTGATTTAGAGAAATTAACTCGGAGAGTGTACTTTTCAGCATGTTAGCTATAATTTTAGATATGAATTTATAAACCACATTATTACAACAAGAGATAGGCCTATAGTCTTTCATCTCCAGTTCTGTACTCTTCTTAGGAATCAAAGCTAAGATCGTAGAATTCATACCTTTCGGGAGAAAACCTTTGGCGAAGAAAGACTGAATTGAAATTCTGAACTTCGGTCCTATTATTAGCCAAACTCTCTTATAAAATTCTGCATTAAATCCATCCGGGTTTGGGAATTTATTATTAGGCATAGTAAACAATACTTCTCGAATCTTTTTCTCTAAAACCCTTTTAACCAACCTAGATTTTCCTGCTCCAAAACTCTATTAGGAACCATCTCACCTAGCTTATCAACTGAGATACCTTCGTAATCCTCTGGGATAGACTGAAGAAAATCTCGAAAAAAATCCACAGCTTTCCCTTTTATCATAGTCTCGGTCGCCACTATAGAACCTTCCCGACGTTTAACTTCATGGATCGAATTTTTTGCTTTTCTCACTGCAGCCGCAACATGAAAAACTTTGTTATTCTTCAAAAATCTAAAGAGAAAAGAAGTAGACTGAAATATTGGTTGAGAGTGAGACCAATAATTTTCTACCATTGGCATAAACTCCTCCAGTTCCATCATCGAGTTTACTAACTTAAAAGGCCTTTTTCTCGCTTGATCCTGCTTTTCTTCAAAAAATATTCTTCTTCATAAATGATCCGAGCATCCACCATCTTGAAACACACAATAAGCACTAAGAAAAACCCGATCACAATGATTATTCTTAAGCACTCTATCCAGCTTCTTGGAGACTAGCCCATATGTTCGTTTATTACAGCAAGTAAAGAGAGGACCATGACATATCATATCTTCACACGAGCAAAAACGAATAATCTCTTGAAAATCCTGTATACCTTGCGGTATTTGAGGCAAAACATCAAAATTTGAGTGCTCCCTACCTTCCAAAATTTCAATTAAATCCTCCATATAAAGCCAAAATCTCTGCCGGATAATTGGAGAACTTTGATGATCCCGGAGATCAGAGCACAACTTTTTACGATCTTCTGAAAAAAAATTTGCATAAATAAAGGAACAAAAACTTTCTCTTTCTTATTCTCAAGTTTTACCGAACATGTAATCATCTGGCTGCTTTAAAAAAATGGATAGTCACTATAACCCTAGGCTTCCAAACAACCCAAATACGTCCCAATCTGCTATACTCGTAATTTCCAATAATTGACCAATCACCAAATATCGATGAACTAATCCGACTCATCCTTACTTCCTTAACCTTTGTTTGCAAAACACAACCAAACTGAAAATCTTTACTATGAACACAACGCCTAATCACTAAATGTTTCACTGATTTATTTAAACATCTCACATCCCAAAAGAAACCCAACATATTAATCTTTTTTGATGTTTTTCTTCCTCCGACACTAGGAATTATTTCCTTTGCATTAAGAGAACTAAGAGAAGATTTAGCCTTTTGTATACCTTTGTTCTTTCTTGGAAAAGACTGGCAAAAAGGAATCTCAGTGACTCCTCTAATCTCACCGTCTTCCCTCTCTTCCTCTCGCTGAACAATTTCAGTTTCAGATTTCTTCGAATCTATACTCAGACTAACAAGAATGCAAGATTCCAGATTTTGTTCCAAAATTTCTTCGTACAAAGCCAGCACAAAAAATCTAGTTGGGGAGCCAACCGTCACCGAGGCTGGAAGGGTATTACCTCCACTCACACTTCCTTTTCCCGACAACTGACCACCCTTCTTTTCCTAATCCCATATCAGCTAAACTCGGCAAAGATTGATCTGATGGATCTTGTAAGATTGATCTGAACCACTTAAAAATGCATATCCACCACACGCATTTGTAACTTCATTTACATGATGTCATGGATCTTTTTGTATGATTTCCTCCGGCATAGTTAAAACTATCCAATACAACTTGTCTAACACCCACTTCTATACCTTGTTGTACAGGATGTGACAGACCTAGCGATGGCATGTGAACCTTGACTGGTTATGTGGCCTTCACAATCGACCCACACGCTTTTCCACCAAAACAGATGCTTCACATCGTTTAAGGATCCGTGGAATCACCAGCTCCAATGAGGCTTTTACACGGCATACCACCTTTAAGTGTCCCCATTTACTGCAGCTTGAACATTTAGGAGGTAGCCACGGAAAATAATAAAGGACTTCCAAGACAACACCTTGCTTCAACTTAAAACAGACTGATTCCGAAACTGATTTTGTCAAATCTAGTTCTACAAAAAATTAAGCATCATCAAACTTATTACATAACTCTGTTTCAGGATGAAGTCATTTTGGATCTCCCACAACACTTGATAAGAAACTCAAACCTTTCCAAGAATAAAACTAAGCTGGAACTTGCTTAAGCGTTACCCAATGTGGGATCGTCTGCAAGGCTGTTTGATCCTCTCCAACAACTGGCCCGTACTTTGATACTACCATTGGTTTATCAGTAATATTTCACATTCCATGATGCAGAACTCTATCCCTTATCACCCTATACCGAATATGGAATTTAATTGTAGTAGAATTTACTATGAACGTATCAGTTTTCAATTCCTTGTTTCTGTTAGTCTATATCTTGTTTACTATCACATGAACCTTAGCTATGTGAAGAGTTTGTTCCGGGAATTTTCCTAGGATAAGATCATCCCATAACAAGGCCTGATCGTTTATTACTGCATCTCGTACCTCTATAAACGAGTTCCCATCCACCGTTGAAACTGTCACATTGTGCTTTGACAACGTAGGCTTTTTCCTGACTACCGAAGAGTAAGTTAAAAATTAAATTTAAAATTTTTTGGCAACCTCGGGGACTCTGACAATGTCAACCTTCTTGATAGTCGTCGGCTTAACAAGTTTCAAATGTTGACACCTCAACTTACAAACGACAGCGACAATGGTGAGCTCCGGCGACAAAAATAGCTTGGGAGACGATGAGACGCGAGGGTGATGGCTTCGATGAGGTGAGACCGGTGACTATGTACCCATCTTCAGAATCGAGAAGAAGACATGGAAAGATATAATTTTAATCTAAAGTGAATCGTAACAACGAGAAAAGAAATCGCGTTTTCAGATTTTGATTGTGAGGGAGAACGAAATATCCAAAGTTGGTTTGAGAGAATCGATTGAGCTTGATTTGTGAGATTGTTATGTATGGATCTGAAGGATAGAGGAAGTAAATATGTTTAGAGTTTAGGCGGTGGAAAGGAGAAAGATTGTATTAGTGAAGAGGAGAGAGCAACGGAGGATACGAAGAAGGGTTTGGATTACGGTGATGTCGATATAGGATTACGGTCGTTGTTCTTCGAACGGCAAAATCGTCTGACATTTATAAAATATATATATATATATATATATATATATATATATATATATATATATTCCCAATAAACCCTTAAATGCCTAATTTTTGTAGAAACTCATGCAAACACATGCAACCTTCAAAGACATTGAGATTGTTATTATTATACAAATTTCAGCTTATAAAAAAGTATGGTTTTAGCAAGAATCTCAAGAAATCTTCTGGAAATGCCAAATAACCTGAGGTTTAACTAGTCAAATTCGTTAACAAGCTTGGTAGCTAAAGAGAACATTAAGAGCTCAGTGTTGACTGATTGAAACTGATCATCTCAATCAAGGATGCTCTTCAAACACTTAGCCAACAAGCGGGTAATGTGGTTTATATATTTACACCTTTCTTACACCAACCAATCCCACCGTTTAAAATTGGATAAAATTAAATATATACAGGGAAATATGTCGTTTGAGGCATGAAATTTTAAAAATTGGATGTTTAATCACAAATTTTTGAAATGTCATTTAAATTCTATAGTTTTTTTGAAATTCAAATTAAATAACAAATTTTATTTGACTCGGCCAAAAAAGTATGTTGTTACAGAACACGATGACAGAGTTAACTTGTTGTTAACAATAAGTTAACGTCATATCTTTTTGGGCTGAATCAACGAAATTTTGCTATTTAATTTGAAAATCAACAAAAATTTTAGTATTTAAATGACATTTTGTATAAATCATTTTTTATTTATCAAAATTATTTCTTATCTTTTCGAGATAGTATAAATGAAAATAGTTATATCTTTAGTCCAATATTAGATATTAATTATCTTTCCACAAACCAATATGTGATAAATCCGTGTCAAATATTTTTTCTAAGTTAATAACAAAAATCTTCTTTCAAATAGCTTTTTAATTCTGTCTAAAACATATTTTTCCATATTGCAATACATGTTAAATAAAATTTAAATTTTTATAGGTGTCACTAACATTTGGTTAAAATATCAATTTAATTTTTCTTTTTTCCAGTTAAAGTTTCATTTCTAAATAATGCATTTCATTTTTTGAAGTTTACAATTGTTTCCATTTTTATTTTATTTTAAAGACTTTTTACAATTGTGTACAAAGTTTACAGTTGTTTCCATCTAATTCATCCTTAACACTCACCGAGTAAGCTCTACGCAGATTTAGATAGTTCCAGCTCAAACTCTACATCGATCAAGATTCATCATCTTTTGTTCCTTTTTGTTAAAAAAATTTTGTAGATTAATTGGTAAAATCTAAATTTTTATATATTCAAGTGGTTTGAAATAGTAATTTCATCATTTATGAAAAGTTTTATAAGTTATACAATCCTAAGATCAAAACTAAAAATTTGATATTTCCTTCTCACTTATTGAATCAATTCGAAATTAAAGTTTACAATTGTTTCCATATTTAATTTTATTTTAAAAACTTTTTTTTAGTAAAACTTAAGTAGAATTTGTAATATTTTTTTTACGAAAAACGAAAAAAATTAGAAAATGGTAATGAAAATTAGAAAAAATATTTTTAAAATATCTTTTATTTATATGATTTAATTAGAATCTCGATAATATATTAAATTAACTATATTGAAGAGCAACTAAATGTTTAATTTTAAAACTGTGAATTTAGAACAATGTAAATAAACCACACTTAACAACATGTTCTTAGCCTATTATTTTATTTGTTAGAAATGTTATAAATTCAATATGATTTCACTAACTTAAGTTTATGATAAAAAAAATGAAAAAATGAAAAAAAGCATAGACTTTCAAAATATTAGACGTTTTAATTATAAACTTACAAAATGTCATTTAAACACCAAATTTTTGATGATTTTCCAATTAAATTTAAACTTTCGTTGACTATGCCAAAAAACATCTCGTTAACTTACCGTTAACAGCAAGTTAACCCCATCATCGTGTTCTATAACGGTATACCTTTTTGGCCGACTTAACGAAATTTCGCTATTTAATTTGAATGTCAACAAAAACTTTGACATTTAAATGGCATTTCAAAAATTCGTGATTAAAACGTCCACTTTATACCTCAAAGGACAATTTTTCCGATATTTATTTGCTCATAAACCAAAAAATAAGCTTTTGTCCCAAAAGATCAAACAAACATTCATACATCACTTTCCGGTTTATTTCTTAACTTCGTTATTCGTCCAAACTACTTGCTCCAGAGAATTAGAGAGCTTCTTATAGAACTGCAAACACACCATCACCTCCAATTAGCTCATTAAAACAAGGTTAGTTACACTATGATCTAATTAATCTAAACCAAACTATAAAGTTACCTTGTGGAATTCGAGTGTGTCCCCTTTTGACTTCGATACTTGAACCATATGAAGACTTGGTGCTACTTGGAATATCTACTTGTCACACCATACAAATCAGAACACAATGAATAAGAAAAAAACTCAAACCATCACCAATACTTTCTTAAAATGTCGATCTCATATAATATACCTCTGTCGCTACATTGAGATTCCCTTTTCTCCCAGCCTTTACATTCGCAAGCCTCATCTGATTTTAAATAATAGCACATCTTAGATATTGCTTTTTCATTTTCATTTCGTTTCGTTTCTTTTCCAGAATTTTCACTAACCTTGTAGTTCTTCTTTTGCACATCAAAACCAAGAGGCTTTGCAGCTTCTTCTATCTTGTCGATGATCTCATTCGCGCCTCCTCTCAGTGTTATCCTTGTTTCTCTCTTAAATTCCTGTTTTTTTAAAAGCAAATATTGCATCATCAGAATATAGACAAGTTATATGAACAAGACCGCGCACAAACACACAAACCTGTTCTGGATCAAACAGATTCTCCAAGTTAAGTCCCCCTGACATTGAGATGATCTCAAAGGCATTGATTGCAACTGGCTGATCTTCTTTCTTCTCAGTAACAAGATGCTCCTGTACATGATCACATGTGTTATGTGATGCTATTCTTAATACAAAATGAAAAGAAAAAAACTATCCTCACCTCAGAGTCCTTGAACACAGCTTCAATATCATCCATGTTTGAATCATCCTTCTCCTCAAACACTGGAGGCTTGTAATCTTTCTTGAACCATTCATCTTCGAAGACCTCTTGGGGCGTTACACGCTGTCACAAAACCAAATCAACTCAGTTTCTTGGTTAAATTGCATAGGCAACAAAAAAACTAAACAATGGGTGTTGAGGATCCCCATTCTCAACTAATCAAAATAAAAGTTTATTTGATTATTATTTTTAACCACATCTACTATCCTTTCAGCTCAGCTAACGGAGGATTAGTGATCGATTTTTCCCAGCGAAAAAAAACATAAAACTGTTTGCAAGATGAAGCAGATAAGAGTGTACAGTTTAATATGTATAACACAGATTCCCCAACTTTTTTTCTCCAGCCCTTGTGCTGGAATAATGGAAAACATGATTGAGTACTACAAATAAATCATGGTACAAATCATGGTCAGGTGTATAAATATAGAGCTCATTACGCTACTTATAGATTTTTTACTTCTTTTTTTTAAATAATGAATACAAGGTCAAAAAGTTCATGTTTGTGTGAAAATTCTTAGCGGTGGACAGGTGTGTATGAGCATGTAAACTCATAGTAGCATGTTCAAAATTCTTACGGTCATCGGGTTCGGATCTAAGATTCGAGTGATCAGTTTCATCGCGCCAAGTGAGAGCCACGGAGGATAGTTGAATTCACCAGATGAAATCTGCACAAAAGAAAAATGGCAAAAGGGAGTTTTTAAACCTGAAATAAGGATTGGCGTAAGATTCCAACGTAAGAGAGAATTAGTTAAAAAGAGTAGCTCACTTTTTTATAAAGATTCATTAGATTAGAATCATCAAAAGGCAAGTAACCTGAAAGCAGGACATAGAGGATAACACCACATGACCACATGTCAGCTGTTGCTCCATCATAGCCTCTATCATTGAGAACCTAAGAACCACAAAGATAAAAGATTGGTTATAAAGAACTCGACAGGCGTAAAAACAAAGGATAATATCATCAGATGTAAGGTTTAGGCAGACCTCAGGAGCAACGTAGTTCGGAGTTCCACATGATGTATGAAGGAGTCCATCATCCTGATACCCACAAGCATATAAACCATGTTTAGGAATAAAATATGGATACAATTTTCGATAAAAAATCCATAAATTCAAGAATAATCAAACAATAAAACACTAAGGAAATGGATGGTCATTACCCTGACTTGTTGGGACAAAGCACTTAATCCAAAATCTGAGATCTTGAGGTTTCCATAGGCATCTAATAGTAAATTTTCAGGCTGCAAAATCACATATCACAGAACAGTCAATTGTTACACGCTCCAAAATCACAATCCTAAAGGCTTTCTGATTCCAGTCCTACAAGGTACCTTGAGGTCTCTATGGTAGACACCTCTACTATGACAATAGTCCACAGCATGTATAAGCTGTTGGAAATATCTCCGCGCCTTGTCTTCTTTCATCCGCCCATCATTTACCTTCATATATTATAACACAATCAGAATTCAGTTGTAATGTAAGACCACAGAATCACCAATTAATAATTATGCTAAATAACTTACAATCTTATCAAAAAGTTCTCCTCCAGTAACATACTCCAAGATAATAAATATCTTCGTCTTACTAGCCATCACCTACCAACAACCAATGCAATTAGTAATTTTCAAGTATATGATTAAAGAAAACATTGATTTAAAATTTTTTTAATTACCTCATATAATTGAACAACATTAGGATGCTTTATCAACTTCATTGTAGCTATCTCTCTTCTGATCTACACAATTCAATAAAGAGGCTAACCAAGCTTAGATCAACCGATAAAACCGCAATTTAAAAGCAGAGTATCATTAAATTCAACATAGAGAGACCTGTTCAGCCATCTTATGCTTGAGGACTTTTTCTTTATCAAGAATCTTGAGAGCCACAGGTTCACCAGTTTCAGAGTTTCTAGCAAACTTAACTTTAGCAAATGTTCCCTCTCCAATTGTTCTTCCAACTTCATATTTACCTACTCTACGTTTTACTTGCTGTCTCCGATTCATTCTTAAGCACCAAGTCAAAGAATGCTAACAAATTTCTGAGATCACCACCAAACAAAAGGTTACTCCAAAACTTAGAATTAAGAAGAAAACTCGAGAGGATTTGATTAGAAACAAAGAGAGGGTGAAGAAGAAGCAAGACAGAGAATAGATAGATAGATATCTCCATTTATATAGTTAAATAACAGCTTGAACATATATACCTAATTTTATCCAATTTTAAAGAACAATGAAAAAGGTAAAAAAGAACCTTAATTTTTATGTTGGGGATCAGCACAGAAGAAAAGATCTGAAAGCTGCAGTAGATTGATTCAAAATGACCTTTAAGAAAGATGAAGAGGCAGAGGTCGTGATAAACGATGAAATACAAGAAGATGCTTGATGTTGCGTTTTGCTGTAAGGAGTTTCACAACCAGACAAATATCCTTACAGTACTTACAGTGGAAAGAAACAAGATATAATTGATGTCTTAAAGCATTAAAAACCAAAAAGTAGCCTAACCGATTCAAAACTTATGGGATGAACTCAATTCGGATCTGTTTTCTCTTTTTTTTTTATAATTTTTTAATACTATATTTTGTTTTTCATTATTAATGATGATAATAGCATATTCTCATGTATTTACGAATTGCGGCGAAAATTGTGGTGACCACTGAACTTATGATACTTTCGTGATGAATTTTGATTCATTGACTAAATTTTCCACATGTTTCAAAAAGGTTGATTTTCTAAGATTTTTTTTGTAATGTTAATAAATCTATAATTTTTAAAAAATATTAATTAAAAATTTTTTGTCATATTTTTTTAACTAAATAGAGATTTTGAGCAAAATTAAATTGATAAATTGTATATATTTTAAAGATATTTTTTCATGAAGATTTTCTATTTTTATTTCTTAATTTTATGTAAAATAACCATTTAAGTCATTTTTATTTATTTAATATATATTAAAATCTTAATATCTATATTTCTTTTTTCTTTCACGATAACTATTTTGTGATCTGCATATTTTGATATATTTGATGGTTATTTGTTTCATGTTGCATTTTGAAAAGCAAATCCAAATTAATTTTTCATACTCATTTTCTATAGATTTGAATAATTTTAATATATGAATTTTTTAATTTTTGTTTATTTTATAGTGAGAGAAATTTTATATTAAAAGTTTAAAATATGTTCTATATTTTTTTTAGTTTTTATTTATTTTTATTCTTATATATATATAATTAAAATATAAAACTTCAAAATATGGTCCGACCGGTTGAAATGGTCCGACCAGCTAGCCATTACAAACGTCGAGTCAATGTCAGGTCCGGTTTTAAAATTCAGTTTTTTTTAGTTGAAAAAGGAAAATGAAACTATATCTACCAATATTTTTCTGCTAAATTTCATATTAATAACAAATATTAAATCAAGAATAAAATTTATTTATTTTATTTTTGTAGGATTTTCGATCAGACAAATTCGTAGGATAAATAAAGACTTAAACAAAAGATAAACCTGAAAATATTTTAAATATTGGTGTTGTAATCAGTCTTATTTGGTAATAGATATGTGATAGGATAAATAAAGTAAATATTAACATTTATTAATAGTTTCTAGAATTTTCTTGAATTTTCTTTTATTAATTCTTCCTGATTTTCATAATTTTGGTTAGCCATTTTGACCATTCAATCTTGGTCGATTTCCTATTCTTGATCTCGGAAATTTTTTGTAGTCACTACCAATATGGTTGATGGGAATCATAAGTTGAAAAGGGATTAGGTGTTTTTATTATCTTAGATTTGACGAAAAAAACACTGTAAACTAAATAATTATCGCATAAACCGTCGTGTAGTAGTTATACGGAAAATGTTTATTTGTTTGAGCTTTTTAAAGAGAACTAAGTTTTAGTGTCCTTGTATACTCTATCGATCCAAAGAGATAGACCTACTCGAGCTACCCAAGCACAAAAGATCGTATCGAAGAGCATACGTGTTCAATTTCTCTAGTATTTGTGGACAAGACAAAGTAGAAAAAAAAACATATATGAATAGAAAAATTTGAGGCTGGCCGAGAACCAAACCTCGTACGCGGTTCATAATAGAAATGATAACTTATCACTTTGTGAAAGCTTATATATTGGTCATGTTCGTTTGCGTCATCACCGACAGCAACCATAATTAACGACTGATTACAATGACCAGCGATCAAATTTTTAAAATTTTCCAGCAATCAGTCGTTGTGATCAGGGGCAGATCTAGAAAAGAATTTTGTACGAGGTAAAAATGAAAACATAAAAACATTTTGAATTCTAGAGATGAATATTTAGGTGTGACACTTAAAACCATTTGACCAATCAACCTTATATGGATAATTGTAAATTACAAATATTTTAAAATCAGTGTGAGGCACATGCTCCATCCTTTCTCACGTTACATTCGTCCCTGGTTGAGACCAATCACATAACTACAAAACAATTAAAAGTCGCGACTACAGATCAAAAAGTAAAAAATAAAATAAAACAAAATTAAATTAAATTACACTAAATAAAAAAATATAATATAATATAAGAAAATAAAATAAAATAGAATATTATAAAATAAAATAAAATAAATATAAAATATATTTGTAAATATAAAATATATAAAAATAAAAGAAACCAAAATACGATATTTTGTAATTTAATACCAAAATATTGATTTATTAATTTTGGTGACCAACGTAACTCTGCAATTTTGCGATTATGTTCTAAAGAATGTTAGTTTACATTTTCTTGTCAAATTTTTTATTTTACGATTTTGACAAAAAAAATAATTCCTAAATTTTACGGTTTTGGTGAAAAACGTAATTTCATGATTTTTCAATAGTTATTTTATGATTCCTATATTGTTATTTCCCGATTTTCTTGCAAAAAACGTAATTTAATTTTGCGATTTTTCTACAAAAAATACAACTTCACGGTTAAGGTCAAAAAATGTAATTTCGAGATTTTGAACTTTTGACGGGAAAAATAATTTTATGATTTTAGCATAAAAATATCATTTTGTGATTTTTTCTATCAAAAGCGTGATTTCATGGTTTTAGAGAAAAAATAATTCCAAAAAAATAAATTAAAAAAAACATAGTGCTCAATCGCAATGATTACAAAACGAATAACATAGCGATTAATCGCAGTCGCTGCAACCACAAAACGAACAATATAACTAGTCACTGATCGCTATCGCTAATTATGGCTTTGAATACAGAAGTTTTTTGTATATATTTTTTTAATAATGATGTGGTGGTCTACTATGCATCACAAGAGATAGAGCGAATCAGGAGGAGTATATTTAATCAGTGGCTAAGTTCTTAAAATTGCAGATTATCATAAAATCATTACAAAATAAGAGTTTTGATTTGAGTTCTCTATAAAAATTGCTTATTTTTCACTTGAGGAGTGTGCACCGTGCTTTACCAAAAAAAAAAAAAAAAGTGTGCACCTTGCTCATGCTTCATATGATCGCATATGGCTGAAAATCACCATTGATTCCACTTACTTCCTCTTTTAATTACTGCAGCATTAACTTATTAAACACTGTATTAGTCTAACGTAGAGAACAAAAAAAAATTGCTATAAAACTAAGTGAAATAAAAATAACTAAATCAATCAGCCCCACTGGCAAGTGGGTAAGACTTAGTCAAAGATCCTAGAAAGATTATTCAAACCTAATTTTTCTTGTTCAGATTTGTTTTAGTTTTTATATATTTGTACGTCGTAGAAACTATTAAAAAACAAAAAGGTTCCACGCTATTTGTATGATTTCGGTGCATATCATCATCACTTGCAGTCACTGTCTAGTTGCAGCATAGTTAAGAAATCACTTAAAACGTGATTTAGGAACTTTCAAATCCTTTTCTTGGTATTGAAGTGGTTTATTAACTCAAAAACTTTCTTGTGCAAGTACGTAAACAAAGAAAGAAAATACTGCAACTTGATAATATAATTTACAAAAGTAATTATATTAACATAAAAAATGCTTCGTTTATGTAATCGACCTGGATTTTCGAGAAATAAATACATCTGAGTTCGTTGAAAATAAATAAATAAATATATCTGAGTTCGAAGCCCGTTGCAAACTTCACATGGTGTTAGCACTAAGCAATTATGGATATCGGACTCAACTGATTTTGAAAATTAATGTTATGCAGCCTCAGAAGGGTTTAAGACGAATATATTTTTTTTAATAAAATGTAATGTATTTTCAAAATGATATAAGTTATTTAAACAAAACAATAATATAAAAGACTAAAACATAATACTTTTTTTTCTTTGTCAATAAATTTTTTTACCAAATTCTCATAATATAAGTTCATAACTAGGTTTTTTTTTATGAATATGATAGTTAGCTATTCACTTTTTTTTTACATAGTTGATCGCATATAAAATTTTATTAACTTTAAATTTGAAAAATTTAATATAGCGAAATGAAATTTGAATCGTCAATAAGATTCGATAAATAATACATGATTTTGGATAACAATTTTCCGTTCTTCGACGAGTTAATTTAGATTTTGAGATTTCATTTTTTTTTGTTAATTTTGGTTTTATTTTATAAACCATATATGATCAAAAGGTAATTTAAAGAATCGAACTTGGATTACATAAAAAATATAGTCCAAATGACTATTCTGATATATTTGGAGATTCGAGGCGAAAACTTTTTTTGTAACTCATTAGACACATCTTTGAATGTATGATATCTTTTGAGATGATTGGGAAAACGGTCGATTTCACAAAACACTGAAGGTAAAATAATTTTTTTTTTACACCAAAAACTACATATATATCGTATTTTGTGTTTGGATCAATTTTTACAAATCATTGTATTTACTTTTTGGGCACTTTTTACACATTTGTTGATTTTCATCTCAAATCGAGATGATTTTATTTTGTTTTATTTATCCCACACCAAATTCTATTTTATTTCTAGATCGTTTTTACACATTTGCTGATACCATGTCAGAAGTGACAAGAGTCAATATAATAATCGTTTTCATCACTCTCATCACTTCTAACAGTTAGTACACACGAACCAAGGCACATGTGTTCCTAAATGATAACACAGTTTGTGATGTTTCTGTTTATGCCAATTTGCATTACCAACTAACGAAATAAAGTAGTCCAGGCCAAAAAAAGGTGGATTACATAAACTCCATCAAAATCCAGCTATGACAAGTAACACAGAGATTAAATGCCAAACCACGAAATCTTTTGAAAAGAGAAGTCGAAAAATTAACAGACTCGGTTGGTGATACCAAGAGAAAGAGACTTGAGTTGGGTGTTCCATTTATCAACCGCCTTATGCAACTTCCTTCCATTAGCACTGTCACCTCTCAGCAAGTAACGGTTCATTTCGTCAATGTGACCATCAATTCGGCTGTCCAGTATCAGCGACACAAGCAACTCTGTTACCTCTTTTTCTGGCACGTTCAGTTCCTTCGATATGAATGGAATCCCAATCTTTGTGTATGGCTTTATCAGTTTCAGCAACACTTGTGTTCTCACTTTCTTCAGCAGATCATTCATGTAGTTTCTGATGAATGGATCATCCATTATTGTCCTTCGGTTATTCTACATTCCATAACCATTTCATGAGCATTGTTTTCAGATATATGCGGAAAAAGAATCCCAATAATACTTCACTTATTACCTTAAGTATTCTCTCAAACTCTATGATCTCATTTCGTTGATATGCAGCAATCAAATTTGTCATTGCCAAGATCTCAGGGTCGTTTTTGTACCTGCAGAGAGCCAACTATGAAGCATAGAACCAAAACGGGTTTACAGTTCAAGTATTTAGGGAAATGACTTACGGCTTTGCCTCTTGGCCGTCAAATGGATTCACTTCAGACTCCATCAGCATATTAGCCAGAACAAGATATCTTTGCAAAGCCAAAAGAAATAAAACAAAGATCAATAAATCTAACATGTTCCAACAAATCACAATACAAAAAAACAAGATACTGGACAAGATTAAAAGAAGAAATGCTCATGTACACCACTTCTACTGAATGTCAAATCTAAACTGCTTTGCTTTACACATCCTTAATATCTGGTTTGTTGACTTTTAAACCATGTTTATAATCTAATGAACAGAGGGTGTCAAATAAGAAAGGATAAAGAGATGAGACAATAGTAGGAAACATACTTAAGACACTGTATACGCCTTTGGTTGCCAGCTTCATCATAATTTTTAAAAGCCTCAAAGAAGTCTGTGGCTGCTTCTGCCCACTGACGCTCTGCCATGTGCATTTTTCCACCACACTCACGGATTATACCCATGATCCTAGGATGAGGTATAGCAGATTTGATGGCAAGAGCTTTCTGGTATAGTTTCTGCATTCATTCAAAATGTGTTGGTTGCAAATAGTGCTTTCTGGTATGTATGCAACAAAAATTGCTAACCTCAAAAATACTTCGAGGTGAATAACCATATAGCAGAGGATGTTTACCTTAAGCTTTTTGTTGTCCTTTGTTTCAGTGTAAATCTGAATTTCAATTGCATAAACCTCAAGCAGCTGACTTCCTTTCTTCTGATCATCTGTTCCATCTTCTTTTTGGCAAGATTTATGGAGTTCCTTCAGGATCTGGCAAACAAATAAATAGTTGGTATTGTACATTGTAAGTTCTAAGCATAATCAGTTCAATCAAAAGATTTGATTAACCAAGTTATACCTTCATCATTCGTCTGTATTCACCAATGTCAAACCAGATGTTGCAGAGTTTTAAATTCGTCTTGAACCAGAGTCTCTGCAAAAGAAACCAATAGTCACTTCTCCCAAACCATTCAGAAGAAATGGTAACACATACAAAACATTAAAATAGTCTCCGCACCTCATTCTTAGCATCTTCAAGGGCTTTCAGGGTGGTCTGATAAAACT
The DNA here is from genome assembly GCA_963922655.1 of Cardamine chenopodiifolia. NCBI lineage: Eukaryota > Viridiplantae > Streptophyta > Magnoliopsida > Brassicales > Brassicaceae > Cardamine > Cardamine chenopodiifolia. The sequence continues at coordinate 4,893,051 of OZ000486.1, read as the reverse complement.
CTTGCAGCAGACTAGTGTTCTGGCTAGCAGACCCAGAGACAAAATCCATGATATTATTTATACATTTTTCGCTGTAATTCCTGGTCACTGCTGACTTGATGTATGTAAGCATCTCTCTATACGCATCCATCATTTCTTTGTATGTACCAAGACGGTAATAAATCTTCACGGTCTGCTTAAGCGCTTTGAAACCCCTGAAAAGAAACACGCCATAAAATGGTTTAACTAAATACCAAAACATCAAGAACAATATACACAGATATATATATATATATAACAGATATACAAAATAATAGAGGCAATGAATCTTAGGAATACCAATGTTTAGTGTGAAAAACTAAAACACAGCCTAAAGGAACATAATTAACTAGACATAAACCAGCAAAATCTTGCAGGTAAACTCAAGATTGTAACTTAAGAAAAGGTTCAAATCTAAATGCAGCCACAGCCCACGTTCAACATAGTGAATACGACATGGAACGAGTATGCAGTTGTAAATTATCTATTCCATCATAGTTACATTCAAAACCTAGACAAACACAAATCTAGTACTCTCAAGATCTACAACAATAGACATGAAACTAGTATTCTCTAGATCTACAACAATCTCAGATACTTGATCAGAGCACTATTCTAGAGTCTTACCATTCAGCTTTATCTGGTTCCATCTTAACAACCTCAGCAAACCCAGAAAGTGCCTCTTCAGGTTCAGTCTCAACCATACCTTACAAGAAAGCAAACACTATGAGTCAAAAGATAAAAAAAAAATCACAACAGAAGTTGACAAAGCAAAACGCAAAAAAGAAAGAACCTTTGGAGTTATAATACTGATTCTCAATATCAACATCTTGTTCCTCTTGTTCTTCGTCAGAGTACTCAAATCCGTAATCTTCCATATCAGCATCTACACAGGATTACAAAGTTTCGAAAACCCAAATCAATAAACCTAACGATTCGTGACGACAAGTACAGAGTCCGATTTCGGAATTTCAAAACCCTAGTTGGTCTATAATCGAAGATTAAAGAAAGTGAAACAACAACAATACCAGAAGCCATTATGATCCGATGAAGAAGAACGCTACACGATTCGATGAAGCAAAGATTTCGTGAAATTAGGACAGAGGAAGAGGATTGCTTCGGATTTTAGATTTTTGAGATTATTAAAAGTTGCGAAAAAGGTTTTGTGGGAAATTAGAGGTGGTGGAAGGTGGAAGGTGGAAGGTGGAAGGGAGTCTAATTTTCATATACATTTTTCTCTAATTCACCAATCTCATACACATCTTTTTTTTATTATTTTTTTTATGTTTATTTTAATTCAAAATATTATAAAATAATAAAAAATTATGTTTCTTTCCATATATTTACAATTCGACTAGAATTTCTTATTTCACGTTCATCAGAATTTTTCAAATTATTTTAAATTATTTTAAATTTTTTCTCTTTTCTTCTAAACCCACGATTAACACTACACTGATAATTCCATCATTCAACTTCGAATTCTTTCCATTTTTCTTGCAATTCCATCATCTCTTTTCATTATTTAAGCTTGAATTTACCATTTTCATATCAGAAAAAAGAGAATCAAAACCCTAAAACCCAAAAATTGTGAAAACGAAAAATTTGAAGAGAAAGAACCCCGAAACTCGTTCGCAACAACGTAGAGGGCCTCACCTAGTTGATTCGCCTGAGGAGAGGCCGCTGTCTTCGCCACCTGTCGAACGAACCCCCAAGACCCGACGAACCTGCCAAGCTCAAGCTTCACCGCGAAGAACAGAGCCCGCCACCGATTCATCGTCTTGACCTTGGGTGGTAAGTGTTATATTATTCTTTCTCTAAAAGTTAAATCCAAATGTATGGTTGTTGGTAAAGAATTGAATGGTCTTTTGTATGTGATTTCTAGGTACGAATAGTACTGTTGATACAACTGTTGTTTGCTCTGTGTTTTTCTGGGTACGACAACTAGGCGTAAATGTATAACTAGGTGTTGTAGGTATAACTATGATATAATATATAACTAGTATAACTATAGGTGTATATACGATTGAATATGACTAATACAACTATGTATGTGGATATTTATGTATGTGGATATTTGTTTGGATTTCAGGAGAACGAGGAGGAAATAGAAGGTATACATCCTATTTCTCCAGAGAATTTTTTCTTCAAGAACACCGATTACGCGGTTTCCTGCAAGTTGTCTTCAAAGTGCGATGATGTGAAGACAATGAAATTGATAGAAGAAGTGCTTGAAGAAAGAGAATTGGAGTGGTTTTTGAACCATCCTCAGTTCCGACATGTGTGGCACATGCCGAGACAGAAGAACCACAAACTAACACATATGTGGTTGATGCTTGTGCGCACGGTGAAAGAGAAGAAGGGGAAGATGGTGTGGTTCGTTGGTGAATGGAGTGTCTATTAGGTACTCGATAAGGGAGCATGGTCTTTTGAGTGGGTTGGACTGTAGTGGGGAGTTATCGGTTCGTGCTGAGATAGTTCAAAAGAACTAAGAGGATTACTGTTCCAGATGTAATCTAGAAATTTAAGAAGATACCGGAAACTCCAGATTGACTGAAGATGGCGATCTTACTGTTCTTGAGCACCGTCATCAAAAAGTCCAAGACATATGGATAGATCGAGGATTTCTTCTACAAAGTTGTCGAAGATCTCGAAGCTTGCCAGACATTTCCCTGGGGGAGGTACACGTTTTATGATCAGTTAGACGAGATTTGGCACCATGGATCATTTTAGAGGACGTGTTCAACCCACGTGAACATTCTCGGGATTTATTCTTCCGTTAGAGGTATGAAAATAAATTATATATTTATAATGTGCAAAAATATTATAAATTAATTTTTCATTTTTAATATGCAGATTTTAGCGACTGAAGCTATTCCAGACATGCGAACGACATTTAGGAGTGAGTTCGTTGATGATGAGGGTGAAGTGAGTAGTAGGTGCCCGAGGATGTGCAAGAGGCAATGGAAACCTTGTACCATGAAAGAGTGGTCATTGGAAACAGTTAATGATGCTCTTGGAGACACTAAGGTATGAAAATTATGTTTTGTCTAAAATTGTTCTACACAGTTGTATAGGTTATATCCAGTTGTATTTGGTATACAGTTGTATTAATTATATGTAGTTTTATTCTCTTTGATGATGCGCAAGAAATACAGAGCATTTTACATCCTACACTTGAAGAGGTACCACTACTCGCCCAGATCATGAAGGATGATGACGAATGAGAGGACTACTTGTCCGTGAATTGGAAAATTTTCCTTCTTCAGGCAAACAAGAAGATATGGTTTGAAGATTTGTACAATTTGGATGTGGCTGGCCGAAGGGACAATCTGAATGTCCAACAGGCCATGAGCCTCAAAGACACATTGATGAAGGTCACTAAAGAAGGTTTTGCTAAAATTCTTGAGAGGGTTGACGAGTGGAATGAGAGGTTTGCTGGGATGAAGACAAGGATGTCGGACTTTGAATTATATGTGACTTTGCTGATGTAAGGGCGTGTTAGAATAAACCCCGAGAAAGATAATGTTGGAGGTGATGAGGGTGATGACAATGATGAGGGTGACGAGGTTTCAGAGGAAGAAGCAGATGACGAGAGTAACAATGGAGGTGGAGGTATATGAATTTTATTTAACTATAATTATACATAGTTATAGCAGTTATATGAAGTTATATGTCTTTACATAGTCGTAACATATACATCCAATTGTAAGTGATGAACACGTAGGAAATTGGGCGAATTTCTCCCATGAAGTTGTAGCCTCAGAAGATAAAGATGATGGTGAATCAGAAGAAGAAAATAACAAAAAAAAAGAAAAGGACAATGAAAAAAGGACAAAGAAGAAGAAGTAGGGATTCCAACAACTTATACCATACACCTAAGGAGAAAGTGGTGCTAAACCGTTCAAAGAAGGCGAAAAGGAAGGTTGAGCCATCGAAGTACAAGAAAAATCCTTATTTGAAATAATGATCTTTTAAGTTATGTTTTTAGGAACTTATTATCTTTTAGAACTTATGGGTTTGTTGAACTTATGTTTATGTTTTGAACTTATGATCTTTTGGAACTTTGGAATTTCAGTATTTAAATTGGTATTGTCGTATTTTAATATTTTGGATCAGTATTTTTAATATTTTAAAATGAAATGTCATATTTAAAATGATACAGCTGTATACGACTGATACAACTGTGTTACTGGAAATATTAAAAAAATATATTAAAAAAGCCACGTTTGCGCTGCCAAGACACACGTGCGACGTCAGAAGCCACGTGTGCGCCGCTAATTTATTTTTATATTAATAAATTTAACACATAGTCGTATATTTGGTATTTTTGATGTTTTTTAGTTGTATTCAAGTTTTTAAACGATTTCTAGTTATATGAGTAACATTTGGTTATAGAAGTAGGTTTACAAGACATTCATATATATAAAAAAGTAAAAAACATATTTTTGGATGATTCATGTCATTCTTATATTTTTATAGTAGATTCAACAATGGAAGTTATTTATAATTATGTAAATTAATAAGTTTTGCGTGGTTAAATTGGATATAAATGAATAGATTATTTATGAATCAATCAATATTTTACAGAATTTTTTTAAAAAATTATCGAATTATTCATGTCTCAGTCGTATAAGTCATATATAGTTGTATAAGCCACAACAGTTCCATACACCACAAAGGATTGTTCATCAACAACAAAAACGAAATACAATAAGCTCATAGAACATATAAATCATGTGTTTTCACTTCTACTGCACTCAACCACTCATATAAACTAGTCTTCTTTCTCCTTTGTCGATGTTCTCCCACGGACGAAAACCTTATAATTTGAGGTTTTCCTTTTTTATTGACATAATCTGGAGGATGCACATACATGACACGTATATTTTCAGACACATTCCACTGAGACATATGAGGAACTAGAAATATCGTCTTACAGTAGGCAAATGCCCATTGCTCCATCGCAGAGAATTTAGAGCACAAATCTTCCACTTCTAGGTGAGTATATCCTTTCTTCCTCGCTTCCATTAGGGCAGCTATGACATGCACACATGGATATTTGTCAATATCAAAATGCTTGCATGTGCAAGTTTTCATTCTCAAATCAACGAAATAACCTCTTCCATCGCGTCCGATGACGTTAAATTGTAGATAGTAATTGTTCAACATAGTCACCGCTAAATGTTGTGCTTCAACACAACTTTCGTGAAGCACATTCTCAATAAAAGGCACCAATTTATGTGTTTCGGTAGAAGTCTGCCTATGCTTGTTAAACCACTTAGCTATTTTTTCGATAATTGCATCAATTTTTGGTAAGAGCGAGTATTTTTTTGCTTCTTTGAAAACAACATTTAAAGATTCCGTACAATTAGTGGTATCTATGTTGTACCTTTCATCGGGCCCATGTATTCGGTTCGACACTTCTTTCAACATACTCCGCTGCACTAGGATACCTTTTCTTGAAATCATCGTAGAGTGTTTGGAACTCAGCTTGTGTGTATTCATGAGCCAATTCCCTGAACTTTACTGCAACTCTTTCTTTGTTGACGTTTGAGGCATGCATCTTCACATTCTATGATAAATGAAAGATACAATACCTATGATGCGATAATGGATAAACCTCATGTATTGTCTTGATGAGACTTTGATTCCTATCAGAAATAAACACTAATCCAAGAACATCCGGTATTAGTGTTTTCAACTTATTGAAAAACCATGCACAACTACCATCTTTTTCGCCATCAACTACACCAAAAGCAATCGAATGTGGTGATGATTAGGATCTTGCACTGTTGCAACCAATAACACCCCACCATATGCATTCTTAAGGTGAGTCTCATCCACAATGATCACTTTTCTCATCACTTGGAAGCCTTCCACGTAAACTCCCAATGCGAAGAATAAGTACTTAAACTTCTGATCGTCATCCACTTCCACATATGAAACTGTACTTGGATTCGTAATCTGTAACATGTACAAATAAGAATACAACATCTTATAGCTTTCTTCCGGACTACCTCGTACATCGGCACTAACAAGTTTTTTCCTTTGTACGCCGTCGAATACGACACTTTAACACCATACTTTCCTTGCACCATACCAATCAAGCTTTTTGGAGTTGGCGTGTCAAGCTTCCCTGGATAATGATCTTGGACAACAGATGCCACTAATTGGGGTGTGCCTTTTCTTCTCTTTACCAATGAGGTTGATGACACACAAGAACACGTGTAAATTTTGTTGTACGTCCTAAAAGAGAAAATTTCTGAATCCTTAATCCTCGTAGCTCGTAAATACCACTTGCAACCATTATGATTCACAACATTTTACCACATACCGCATTTTATCCGATTTCACGATATTGAAGTGAAAACAATTCACAAATGAAGCCTTTTCCACTAATTATTTCACGTCTTCTTTGCTTCCAAATTCTTGACTTAATGTACATTCATACCATCTTCCCATTCTACATTATGAATCTCATCTCCTTCTACCACACGTGTATCCCTCACGTGAACGTTATCAAATTCAACCAAACGTGTATCTCTAACCTCAAATTTCCAAGTTTTCACCTTCTACTTCGTGGGCAACCGTTGCATATTTTCGGACAGTTCACTTGCAGAAATAGTTACGCTTCCATAATTAACTCCACAATTTACTCGACCAATAGAAACCATGTCCTCGTTACTTGCATTAACTTGACTAATGCGATCTTCTCTTGGATCATTCGTCTTCGTCTCAACATGCAACACACATTTCATTTTACCTTCACATGGTTCCAAATAACAAACAACATCATCATCATTGAAGATATATATCGGCTACTTAGGATCAACTCCAACAGGAAAATAACTCAATTTCATCTTGCTCTTTGCTTTATTTTCCCCCATCTTATTACGTACACTTTCAACTAATATGTCGTACACAAATCTCTTCGATTCATTGTCATTAACCACAAATGTTATTATATAACAACAAAAACCTCAAATATAGTCATACGTGATTCGAGCTTTAATGAGCAAAATCGAGTTTTTTTGGTTTTTGGGAAACCCGAAAGCTTACCTCCAATGGCGACCTCGAGTTTCTTTCAACTTTTATTTCTCCTAAATTTCTTCTCAAACAACTCCAAAACCCTTTAATTTCAGAATCTCATGCTCGATTTGTGAGAAAAAAGCAAAATTGATGAATTTAAGGTTGATAGGTTTGGATTTAAAGTGAAGAAGAAGAAGAAGGTAGTGGTTGGGTGGAGTGGGACCCATCCAACTTTAAATTGGAATCTGATTTGTTTTTTTCTTTTTTTTGTAACAAGATGTGAGTGAGGCCCATTTTTATTTTTATTTCATTTTTTTTGAATTAAATTAATAGTTGAAAGGTATAGAGATTAAATGAGGGTAAATGAGATTGTTTTTTTGCCATTAAGGACATTTAAGAAATAAGTTCGGTAAGGTGGAAGGTGGAAGGTGGAAGGTGGAAGATGGAAGATGGACTTTGTGATATTTGTATTGGGCCGAGTTTAACCAACTAGTATAGTCTTGATCATATATACATACAAGAGAAATTATATAATAAAAATCAACGGCATAAATTCAAGGGTAATTAAGTTAGAGAAAAACATAATCTAGAAAATTGAAAAAGAGATTTTTAAAAAGAGGTTCTAAAAATTTATTAGATTTGTATTTTATATTAAGGATTCGGCAGCGGATGAAGCATACAAAACCATTTGTAAATTAGACCATTTATTTTACTATTTATAAGTTATAATCTGTAGTACTGCGTACGAAAAAAAATTAAAAAAATTCGATGCGTACTACCTGCTGTTCGCTTTTACAAGAAATAAACTAAAGGTTTGAATGGATGTGGAGGATGAGGCGGACAAAACCTATCGCAGATCAGACCGTTTTTTACCATGCATAAGTTATAATACAGTAGTGTGGACGAAAAAAAAAATCAACTGTAGTTCGTTTTTACAAAAAAATAAAGTAAGACCGCAATAAATTATGATCCGCTCCAAAAAATTGTATGGTTTCAATCCACTAATTATTTTGTCGACTCTGTACACAACAACTATTCAAAGCCTAAATTAGCATATACTTCAAAGTAAAAAAAAACATTGGTGATGAAGAAAATAATATCTTTCTGTATCTCTGATTCTTTTAAAGCAAAATAGAAAATATGAAAATAATTGCTTACATAAATTCTATTAAATAATAATCAAGAAAATGCAAATATTATCTTTCTCTCTCCAACCACTACTAATGAAATACCAAAATATAATCTTTAACTTACTTTCGCAATGACATATCAGCATAAATTTGGCTGCTATTAGAATTCTATATATACGTTTATATGTATCTCATCTTGTTGTTGTTCAGGTTTCTATATATAAGTTCTATATACTCGCATCTTGTTGTTCTAGTCAGAACCTGCTTCGGAATACGATTAATCTCAAGGGCGTTTTCAGATTGTAGGCTCGATCTTCGGTCCTTGATATCTACATATTTTTTGATCATTTTATCTCATTTTACGTCATCTAAAAGTGTATATATTAAAACTACTTGATAGTAACCCATGTTCTGCAGCGCGGAAAATAATACCTTCAGATAATGCATCACCACTAAAACCAAGGTCAGAAGAAATGCTTTCAAGTGGTTCATTCACAACTCTGCGTAGAACCGAAACTTCAATAGTAGTAGTAATAAGTTGAAGAAGAAGAAGAGTTTAAAATCAAATCACGAACCTAAGTGGTAATAATAATAATAATAAGTTGAAGAAGAAGAGTTTAAAATCAAATCACGAACCCTAAGTGGTAACCGAATAGAAATGAAGAAATTGTAGCCACTAAGACGTGTGGAAGAGAACATTTCCATGGAGGATTTGTGGTTTCTGTTTCCATGTTCACCTCATACAAATTTGAAATTGGAAGATTCACAAAGCATTAGTAAAAAAAACTTAAAACAACACAAATAGCAAGTTTCTACAAAATGGTGCATGTGCATACCTAAGCTATCTTCAACATCAACCATTGGTGAATAATCTCTGGATGACGTTGTTCTCTTATACATCAAGGATGATTCTCGTTGCAGTCCCCACATACGTCACCTAAGATTTTACTGAGTATGATTCAGATTACAAAAAAAAAAACGAATACAGAAACAATCAAAGCTAAATCAGAATTAAAAAATTGGATAAAGCGAGGAACGCTTTGAATCAAAGTAGAAATCAACGAAAAGGGAAAACATACTGACGAGTAAAAAGTGGTGGAGATCACTATCTTCAGAAGGAATCAAAGACCCTAAGATTTGTTTGCTTGTCTTCATGGATCTAGTAGTGGGAGATCAAGTCTTAGCTTCTTGCTATAACTACTTGAACTAACACTACCGTTTCCATTTCGAACCACCTTCTCTTTCTTAGTTGCATCAGTATTTGCACTCACAGAAGAACCATACTTTTCTTTGGAAGAAAGTTTTCCATCATCCAAGTTAGGCGTGCTCTCTTTTATAGATTGTCCACTTTTCCGCAATCTGAAGAGTATTATGATAGACAAAGTAAAATAATCATAAACACAACTGTTAGATAACAATTCAATACATCCAATCCTTAAAGCTACTCAAGAACAGCCTCTATAAATGTTAAGGTAGAATTAAGCATTGAGTAAACGTGGATTCTTACATAAACACCATATATAAATAACATTCCCACTTACAGTTCATAGTGTAAAAATGGACCTACTCAAAACGACTCTGCATCAATGTATTTTGTTTCTTCGTCAAGTAACAGAAGACCGATTGATGTATTCACAGAAATTGATATGCTTTAACTTCTTCCCTTCTCCCACCGATCTTAAACCAGGAAACTGCCCAATATCATGTCCAGCAAGAGGACTTAATTATTCATGTCAACCGATTGCAAACTCTTCAACATTAGCTTTACTGTTCGGTAGAAAATCCGCGATCTACAGGGAAAAAAAGGAGCAAAGCAACAAAATATTTGCTAGCTTTTCTTCTGCAACCCTCAAAATAAGACAACAAAACAAATTTGTTAAGAAGAGTCATAGGAAGCTTCTAACATAGTTTCATGGGGCTTCACCGCTTACAGCTGAAGATTCAAAATTAGAACCAAGAAGCAAGTCACCGCATATACCAGCACGACCTTGTTGGTCAAATATACATGGAACTGAATGAGTGTTCTCCGGAAGAGCTGCTCCCGTGTAAAATAATATCGAATGACTCCACAAATCTTCATACGTTTTAGCATCGTTAATACATCTTTTACTTACCATAGTTGCAGCCTCGTATAAACTGGCTCAGAAAGCAAGCTTTGAGGCAAGCCCTATGCGAACTTTGAGACATTGGCGATGAGAACAACTTGTTTACTGAAACTATGGTGGAAGGAGAAAGCTACTCCCTTTGAGAAGCAATAGAACATATAAAATCTTCCAGATACAAATTTGTGGATTCAATCTATGTTTCCTGTTGAATCTTAAGTTAAGAAAAAACAAAGTAAATGAATTTTAATTGTTATTGAATGACATCGGAAGGGATATCACTGAGGATGACATTAAACTCAACGTGCTAAATACAGAAAAATGAACAAAGAGGGTCCTAAATTGTTTGACAAAATCAGTAACCATACGTATAGACTCAATCAAATTAAAGATATGGTTAGTTTTCAATTAAATGGATACGATGAACTGACTTTGTATTGTGTAAAAACAGAGTGACAAAATCAAAATCATAAAAACAAAACATATTTTAGAACATATAATGCAACATCTAATAATTAAATTGAAAAAACGACATATAAACATACAACAAAAATAAAAATAAACGAAGATGAAAAGTAGTACCTTCAGACATGAGTCAAACTTGAAACATATAAACAGATTATATTAAAAGCTTAATAACACAATGTGACTGAATATAAGATACACATGAAACGATATTGTTAGTGATCAACAATGAAATAAATAAATAGATTAACAATCAATCTATGGGAAAATAATCTCCATGTGTCATTGGTTCCACATGTAAGCAAGCAAATATCAAGAATCTACACTCAAAAACGCTAAGCTAATAAGATTGCTTAAAAAATATCTTAAGGAGTACTCTACTCACCATCCTAGAGTGAAATCCATAGCTCTCTTCACTATCTCCTTTGAAAGATTCGAGCTGGATTTCTTATCATTAAGGCTCAAACCACATTGGACTTCGAACAATTCCGATCTTCACACATTTCACTATATATTTCGAAATCCATGGATTAGGTTAAATTGAAATTTGAATAAAACGCATATTGGTTCTAAAGATTCTACCTTTCCACATTTCATAAATTCTTCCACAGCTTCAGCATGAGCCAACAACAAATTGTGACCAAGGGTGTAAACAATTTCACATGTCCGGGACTAAATTATAACATCTGAATTTTCCCAAAAAAATCAAAAACTTAAACCAACATAGATCAATAATCCGTTTATGGCCTCTCTTAATCACCAAAACTGAAACCGTAAGATGCTTCAAACAATTAAAAAATTCCAATAACAATGGATTAAAACAGTTTCAAAATTCCAATTAAATCTCCAAATTCTGCAATTCATTAGTCTGTGACTAACTACAACCTCCAAATTTCGTTAAATTTTCCAGGAAAATTAAACTTCTAAGCCAACACAAAGATCAATTACCTGGTTGTAGTAAAGCTCGAGATCCATGCCATCGTGACTCTTGATTGTCGTGATTTTTCGATCGAGCATCTCCTTCAAATTCTACTTATATTCCTCCATGTCCTCCTCTTCAATTCAGGTTGAGAAACCAATTATGGTGGTCGACACTCTATCTGGCCGGCGGCGGAAGAAGTGGTTTGGCAAGCGAGGATGATAGTGTTCATGTTCTTTTTCTTCGGTCTCACACATTTTGAAAAAGGGGATGTTAAGGGTTTTGGGACCCGCCAAGATGCTGAAATTGATCCGATGGATCTTCTAAAAATCCGCTTCCTCTTTATATGGGTCAAATATTAGATCCGCGTGTTTTTTTATTTCTCCTCCTATTGTTCAGACTAATTTATCCCTAATGATATATTAACATTTACTAACGAAATAGTTATTTTTAATGGCATTAGGTGTAATATCACACGTAAATGAAAGATTATTTTCTTTTAACATTACTCAAATAATATAGTAAAGGATTCATCTTATAAATATAATGTCTCTTTACTCCAATTGGCCACATAGAAATTCAAATTTATTTAATTTATGAAAAATTTAGGTTGTTGAATCTAAATTTTTTCTACGGTGCATGTTTTTTTCTTTCTAAGATGCATGTTTAGATTACATATTTTGGATTATGTGGTTTAAGATTTTTGAAAGTCCTAAAAGAGAAACTTCAAAGCTCGCAATAATAATAAGATCTTTGGATGTTAAATCTAGTTTTGACGATTAATTAAGAGAAATATATCTTAGATCTAAAATAAAGTATTTGGAACTAAGGTTTTAAAATTATGCTCGTAAGATCATTTGAAACTAAAAAAGATTTTTGATTATTTTAAAAAATTTTTAAATTGTAACATATGGCTATATATATATATATGGCTCAAGGATATCGGCTAATTTCACTTAAAAATTTTGTAAAACAAATTCACATGTATATGACGTGGATTACAAGTCATTTGTTTATTGTGACGTGGATGACACATCATCAATATATTTTTTTCTTAAATAATAATAAAATCTAGATATAAATATGGATATAATGCATATCTAACATCAAAATTTAAATCACATATTTAAGAATACTTAATCTAAACATGAATCTTAAAGAAAAACAAGATTAAACCATCAAAATTTTGCACACACTGAAACTCAATATAGTGTTCTGATACTAATACCAATTGAAATAGGTTTAAAATTCTAAAAACCAAAAATCATATCAGTTCAAGATGAATAATAACAAAAAGAAGATTTATGGGATTTTCACTAATCTTTAGATATTCCAATCTCTGAATAATCTTAGTTCTCTGGTGATGTGATGCAAAGATTTTTATGTATTTCTTGTTAGATTTTTTTTGGGGATTATAACTAGAGGTTTCAATTATGGTTGAAATTCTGCGGGTTACATTCAATCCGCACCGCTATGGGGCGGGTTAGGATTCATATATTGGAAGTCCAAAAAGGGGATGTTGCGGGTTTGTCCATCACGGTCTATGGTCTTTGTGAGTTGGATCCGCACGAGTTACGAGTTACCGCCACGGATCAAAACATTATTTTACTTTATATATTTATATTATTATATACCATATAAAATTTGTTATATTTGTATACTACATATGAAATATTAAAATAGAGTTAGATAACTCACTAACCATTATAAGCTTTTCTTATTTATTTTGGTTTTTAATAGTTTGTGAAACTGTTTGTTTTGATTTTGGATAAAATGAAATATATTTATAGTAGTTTAATTCATTTTATAAGAGTTTTTACGGATTTTTTTGTTTTAGTGACTGAACATAATTATTGAAAAACTATTTGCTTAATTGTTTAAATGGTTATTTAAGCTTTAGCAAAAATAACAATATCTTATATTGATATACTAATATATACTCTCTAGAAAATTATTGCTAGCCATACTATAGTTGTTATTCATATGATTTATATGTTATTAAGCACCAAAAATATAATAAAACTATGATGTTTTTTGTAATGATGTTGTTTTTGTTTTGTTACATTAATTTTGCAGGTTGACACGTTAAACCGCAATTATGATGTGGGGTGGGTTAGGGTTCTTAGTTTGGAATCATCGGATCTTAGCGGACCAACCCGCTAAAAACTGCAACTAAATTTAACCCACCGTGGACGAGTTAAATAGGGTGGGTTAACCCGCTTTAATATCCATAACTTTAACTCCTTATTTATAGAAAAAAATTCTAGTTGAGCTCCTCATTCAAGTCAGAAATTACTGAATGTATCCACATATTAAATTTTCATAACACTTATGCTCTAAACCATTTACTTTATATCAAAATGACCACATAAATATTGACTAATTAAATAACGATCATATCACATTGATTGGCCAATAATGTGTGTATATAATGGTGGATGTCCAATATATGTGAGCCAAAATTAATCCTTATATATTTTAGTATACTATGCAGGTTTAGCTTCCATCTGGGTTGCAAGAGTTTGAATCTTACTCATTTGTGTTTTGCGGATGATATCATTGTCTTTGCTGATGGGAGAATTCGCTCAATCCAAGGTATCCTTGACGTGTTTGATGAGTTTGTTTGTATTTCGGGGCTGAGTATAAGCTTGACAAAAACCTCATTGTTTATTTATGGTATCTCTCCTGCTACTCGGTCCTCTTGGATAGTTTTCTGTTTACTATTAGTACCTTGTCGGTCAAGTACCTAGGATTACTTTTGTTGACTAAAAGAATGACTAGTTCTGATTTTCAACCTCTCATAGAGAATATTCGAGCTCGTATAGGTTCTTGGAAAAATCACTTCTTATCTTTTGCGGAAAGGTTACAATTACTTTCTTTGGTAATCACGAGTTTGACAAATTTCTGCATTTCTGATTTTAGACTCCCAAGTGCGTGCATTAGAGAGACTGAGAAGATTAGCTCTGCCTTCTTATGGTCTGGTCCTGCTTAAATTTCAAAAAATCAAAAGTGGCTTGGCGTGATGTCTGTAAACCAAAGACTGAAGGGGGGGGGGGGTTTGGCCTTAAATCTCTAGAAGAGGCGAATAAGGTTAGTTGTTATAAACTGATCTAGAGACTGGTATCGTCAAGGAATTATTTATGGGCCAATTGGGTTCATAAAAAATTGATAAGGAAGAGTTCTTTTTGGTCAGTAAAATTGTACAACACCATGTCATGTATACCATCTTTTACATCGTTATATCTCTTAGTACACAAGATATGGTCATGTACACCATCTTGTACACCAATCAATCCTTGCACACCGCCATGTTTGCATAACATTTGTAAACTATCTTGTATGCTACCATGTCTCGTATACCATATTTTGCATCGTTATGTCTCGTACACTATTTTGTGCACCATTATGTCTCCTATATCATCTTATACACCATCTTATGCTTCATTTTGTACACCATCTTGTACACCAATCCCTTATCTCATCCATGTACAATCACCATGTTTGCATAACATTTGTAAACTATCTTGTACACCACCATATCACGTATATCACCTTATACATCATTATATCTCATACACAAATGTGTACTAAACATGGTAGTGTACATGACATGACAGTATACGAGATATACGAGCGTACGAGACATAGTAGTGTATACACAGGCGGACCCATAAGTTTTTTTACCGGGGTCAAATATAACTAAGAAAGAAAAATCAGTTTTAATATAAAAATTAAAAATCCTACACAAGCATCATGTGATCTTTCATATCCTTAAATATTTTCATCACAGTCTCATTTGTAAAAGTATCGAATACATCTTTTTCGACAAAACAAACTAAAAAATCATTCAAAAGTTGATGTCCAATCTGATTGCGTCGATATGACTTCACGATTTTCATTACTAAAATACATCTCTCAACAGTTGCAGTAGCAACATGAAAAATCAAAACCAACTTCAATAGTCTGTAAACCAAGGGATGTGACATATGTTTTCATGTTTCCACCAACATTCGAGCAAGTTCTCCAAGAAACTTCAAATGAGAAATTTTTTCATCATTTCGAACATTATCAATCAAATTCTTGCCGATGAACTAAAGTCTTTTGGGTAGAAATTTGATAACTTCATTAAGTTTGAGTGATCAAACTGAGAAAATGAATAAGGAGGAGATAAAGAAGCAGTACAAATAAGCAAGTCAGTGTTCACCTTGTCAGAGCGATCGTTAAATTCCCGAATCTGCAAATCCAAGACAACATATAAGAAAGATGACCTTAGCCCATTATTTCCTTTTACACGAAGCTCTCACCACATTTAACAATAGATAAATCATATAAAAAATTACCAATTGAAGGTGGTGAGCAAAACAATGAACATAATAAGTTGATGTGCTTTCCCTAATAATTAATGACCTTAACCCATTAAACTCGTCCTTCATATTACTTGCTCCGTCATACCCCTGTCCTCTCACTTTTTAATGCTACATCAATATTTAGCGAACAAAGAATCAATAGTAAACTTCAAAGATGCTGAATATATGTCACTCACATATATAATACTCAGGAATCTCTCTTTTTCTATCTAACTTTTATCAACAAACTGAAACACTACCGCCATTTGTTCTTTATCTGAAACATCAGCAGACTCATCCACCAACAGACCAAAAATATCATGATCTATTTATTTAATAACAGATTTGACTAGTTCTTCTGCAAAATAATGCACAATATCTTTATGGATCTTAGGAAACATCATCTGATTATTGCCAGAAGCATTATCTAAAATAACCTTACTCATGACTTCGTTATGATCAGTAGTGTATTTCAAGAATTCCATAAAATTTCATCTATTAGCAGATTTTTCAAACTCATCGTGGCCATGGAAAGATAACCCTTGTTGTAATAAGTATATGGCAGCATCAATTGAAGCATTTAGTCGAATCCGATAATCATTTTTGCAATATCATCTTGCTTATGAAAAATCATGCTTAATAGACTGGCCTTGTTTCATCAAGTTTTCACACTTCCTAACTACATTGTTTTGAAAAATATCAACACCTCCCACATGTTCTATAAAACCCTTGTGCTTATTCCAGCGACATTATCCATCTGTAATAAATGCATCACTTCTTATTCATTTACATGCAATATCACTGAACAAGTAACAACACAGACAAAAAGCTTTTCTTTTCTTCACAGTATACTCCAACCAGTTTCCGTACCGATCATACCAAGGTAGATTAAATTGCCTCAATGTATTTCCAATCAGATTTTGTTCAAAAATATGACCACGAGTTTGACAGTAACCTCTAATCAAGTATTTTCAGAATGAACTCATCTCTTTCATTCGGATGATAATCACTTTTTTCGATTTGCAAGATCCCATGGTATATGAATATCTTCTAATTCAGTGCGAGGTAGAAATGGATATATTCTTTCAAAGTATTTGTAAGAATTTTCCATTACTTAATCTACAAAAAAGGAAAAATTACGATTAAAATTTGTCAAAATTAAATATATATTCTAATTGATTGTTTACGAATGATAGTTCTTCTCCAAAAAATAATAATAACATAGTAAAAAAAATTATGGCCATGAATGTTTTTAGGTTTTTAAGTGGTTTTTGGTATTTGGATTTTGAATTTTTGATTTTAGTTTTTGGATTTTGTCAAAAAAATAAAAGAAAGAAATTTATAAATGGAAAAAGTCTTGTTTAAAAAGTGAGAAACCAAAAAAAGTAGTTTTTAGAATTTCAGTGAAAATTGTGAAATGATCTAAAAACTAGTTTCTCTATTTTTAGGGAATCTAATTTTACTAAAATCTTGAATGAATAAAAAGTGAGTTTTTAAGAAATAGAAACAAAAAAATATTGTAAAATCTACTTGCCATTCAAGGCATACATCGTAGTTCTTTTTTGGTAGAGTGCAGTTAGATAAATATATTTCTAAAAAAGATAACTTTTAATCTTAAATAACTATAGTCAACAAAAATTTGAACACACGATTAAGCAATTGAAACAACTTCTTCACTACGATCAATTAAAAAAATTAGTCAAAGCTCTACACATGATCATTAACAACAAATTGATAAAGATTTTCAAAATTGTATTATGAAAAATCAACAACTATTCATATTAAATTACAATAAAGCTGATTTTAAATAAAAACATAATAATAACTAGGTGAGAACCCACACAACGTGCAGATTTTATATTTAAGGTTTTAAAAAATATTTTGAATTTTGTGTGTGTTTAATGTGACTTTTATGTGTAATTCATGTTACATAAATAAACTAAAAATAATTAAGAGTCACATATCACAAAATATGTTTAAAATCCAACATGTAATCCAATAAGAATACTTTGTATTTGATTCTATCTAATGCAATTCAACAGTTAAGACCAAACAAAAAGTTACTAACTTTTTTTATATTTTAAGTTTTGTAACCTTTCGTTGTAAAGTTATGTAATATTTTGATTTCATGATCTTGGAAATTAGATCTAAGGATGAACATGTTTTAAAAAAAATTAAATTATTATTAAGGAACATGAGTGTACAATCTATTCCTAAGTATGTGAATATAGACAACATTACAAGAAGAGGTATTCTAGATAGCATGAAAAGAGTTAGAATTTAGAAGTCATTGTTACCAATAAACATAGTTGTTTCATTATAAAAAGGTTTTGAAACTCCAAATCCATAATTTGTTTTAGCAAGAGTGTCACCACAGATTCTCCTACTACTACTACTACGGTATTTGTATTAACGTAGATATTTTTAGATACTATCTCCTTATTTTTCCCGGTTGTCTTTCAATTATACTTGAATTTTTCTTTGTGGCCATTAGAATTTAAAAGATACCTTATGATCCTAGCATTTAATGAAACATAGGAGATATCTGATTTCAGCAATTCAAGTCATATCCTTCTCACATAAATACACATTACATACAGAAGGTGAGAATCGAAGAAGAGAGCTATAAACCAACTACTTATGTTTAATAATTGAGATAACTTTAAAGAGTAATACTTACAAGTAGGGATGTTATGGGGAATGTTTTAATTAAGTGGTTAATGGTTCATCTCTGTGGCCATTCCATCAGATTTTGATTCTCATATATCA
Source organism: Cardamine chenopodiifolia (assembly GCA_963922655.1). NCBI lineage: Eukaryota > Viridiplantae > Streptophyta > Magnoliopsida > Brassicales > Brassicaceae > Cardamine > Cardamine chenopodiifolia. Next base: position 4,874,273 of record OZ000486.1, on the reverse strand, counting down.
TGCTTTCCCACGAAATAGGAATTTTGCATTTTCGATCGATATAATGTAAAAAACAAAACAAAAAAGTCAGGGAGGTTATATACCACAATAGGTCTATATCTTCACCATTGTCTATTACTTAATTTCTTTTCTTAATATAGCTTTCCATGATTTTTCGTCATCTAACTAAAGACAATGTGTTGGGATCAACCAATGTGGTTCAGACCCTTATTCAATCTTTTAAATACACTACTCTTACAAATTCTATGACTCAACTTTCATGTACATTACTTTTACATAGCTTTAGACCCTCAATACATCTGTTTTATAAGGAGACTAAACCAAAACCGGTGTTTGTGAACATGCAAACGTTCTACCACTCAAAATAAAAGTGTTTCTATGAATTAAATTTAAATATCATAATCGATGAATCAACTTTCATATTTGAAGGAGCAAAGGACTTACTGCACTCGCATTGTAAAAACAATTTAAGTATTCATATAATCAAGCTGCATTCCAAATAGGTAGAGCATGCTCTTTGGACATAAAACATAAATGAGACATATTGAAGAGGAAAACTTACCCTTTAACTTCTTCTAATGGTATGCCCCTTTGTTGGAATAGATTCGATTTCTGTACAAAAATAAAGAATATCAAGAAAAAAGGAAATCAAGAAAAGGGAAAAGAAGAAAAAAGGAAATCAAGCTACAATAAAAATTAAGTAAAAAGAAAATCAAGCAACAAAGAGGATTGAGCAAAAAGGAAATCATGAAGAAAAGGCAAACAAGGAAAGTGGAAATTATTACAATAGGAAATAGCAATATACTATTTATGTTTAGAATCACAACTCTATAAATATGATTCTTGTGTTAAGATTTTTAAGATACACAAAAAAGAGAAAACAAAGAGAATAACAAAGATAGAAAAGAGATTTAATAAAGAGGTTTAAAGAAAAACCATTCACAAATATACAACATGGTATCAGAGCCAACATCCTGAGTGTATGTAGAAATTCGTTTCAGCAAAATTTATACGAAAATAATTTTTTGCATAATCGTTTCGTGCAAAGTTTGTGGGAAACTTTTTCAGCTGCAAAAACATGTCTGTGCAAAATCCGGTTCGTGCAAAACCTGAGTTCTGAAAATTCTAGTTTGTGCAAAATCCAGGCTGAAGCATAATTCAAAAATCAAAAGAAGATGACAAAAGACATGCATGCAAGGAACACTTACAATTCCAGTGTTTAATGGACAATTATGAGCTCTGAGCTACAAGAACAAAACTACATTGAAGATTTAAGGGCAATGTGATGTTATCAATAAAGGACTTCCACCAAAGCCAAAAATTAAAGACGATACACGAAAGGAATGGAAAGAAACAAAGATGCATATATGAAGGCTCTACAACTACTGCAGATGGTTGTGAAAAATTTGGTTCTCATGAAAGTAGTACTGAGAAAAGTTACAAGAAATATATTAACCCAATGATAAAGCAAAACTTGTAAGACTGGATTCTCTAAATAAAGAGTTTGAATATTTGAAAATGAAAGAAGGAGAAAAGATTTGGCATTATACAGATAAACTGTTGGAACTCAATTTTAACAAAAGTGTCTTAAGACAATTTTTCGGTGACTTTTCCAAAGAAGTCCATCAATAGAGTGATGAGAACTATACGATAGTGTATTTACATGTCAAAATCGAAGTTAATTTGAATGAAAAATGAGGGTCTAAAGTGGGTATCAAAATGAGCAAATATCCCAAATTGGATTTTGAATTTTTTTTCCACTAGTATATATAGTGTCACATTAAAACTAAAGTTCACTAGCTTTGGGAAGGAGACACTATGGAGTAGGAGATGGATGACCATTATGCAAAACTACACAAATGCATGTGCACGCACCGCTGTTCTGAGCCGAGCTTGGGCTTGGGCTTGGGCTTGGTCTTGGGTCTTGTGAAGCCCACAAATAGTTATTCTTTTTGGGACAAATTTTTATTAACAATTTTGTTAACTTTTTTTGCATAATTTCTGATAGATAAGGAAGTTTCTAGATTGGGTCAAAATATTTTTATAATATTTATGAATCCTTATCCTTGCGGAACAAGACAGAATATTCGTGGAATATCTTATCTTTGAAAATCAAGGTGAATCTTGCACAAACTTATATTTTTTTGGAGATCAAGCGGCTCCTCCCTATAAATAAAGTCTAGCATAATTCTCTTAAATGATCTGGTTTTTGAAACAAAAAGGCTTCCAACAAATTTCTCGTTCGTCTTTTTCTTTACAAATAAGTCTCGAGGGTATATCGTAAATCTAGTTTGCAGATTCTATAATTAAATTTTGTGATTATAGTCTCAAACACAATTGCATCCTGGAATCAAAATCTCATCAAAACTGCCACATTGCGGTAGATTTATTCAATAAAGGTAAGAGATCAAATCTCGCCCCCGAGTACTTGTCTTTTCCTTAATTGGATTTGTTCGTGATTTTCAATCCAGGATTTCACAGTCATACATATATAAACTACAAGAGATAGTGAACTAGATGAATTTACTAGGATAAGAAAAGACAAGTTATCAGGAAAAATATTAAACTCGATGCCAAAGATTTATGGCAGGTTAACAACTTTAATGCAAGAAACCAAAGATCTAAAGAAGATTATTGTTACAAATCTCATTGGCTCACTAATCTCACATGAAGAAAAATAATTTCCATAGGATGAATCGATTGATGAAGCATACTATGCAAAATTCAAAGGAACAAAATTTGGCCAGGGTTAAAATCAACAACAGAGAGGAACAAGTGGTGCAATATATGCAAAAAAAGAAAATCACATTGAAGAAGATTGCTATTTCAGAAAATAAAATTCATCATGGTTGTGGAATCTACAAGAAGAATAATCAAAGTGAAGATGTTTGCTATTTCAAGAACAAGGAAGAAAAACCATATGCAAAACAAACAGTTTTAAGGAGAGTGTTTTATGTGTGGCAATTCTAGACATTATGAAAAATACTGCAAAAACAAATATAAAGATGAAGCACAATTTTGGCAAAGCCTTGAAGAAAAGATAAAAGATTTGGAGAATTGTCTTTCATTGCAACCGCCTATGATGCAAGTCAAATTTATGAGGAAGGATCGTTGCTTATTGATAGTGGAGCAACAAGATTGGATAGAAAATACAAAGTTCAAATGAAATTTGGATGTTAGATAATTCTTATAAGTGTAGAAAAAGGAGATATAGCATGGAGACAACCAAAGGAAAAGTTACAATCTAGGATGCTCCACTAATTCCAGGACTAAACAGAAATTTGTTGAGTGTGCCAAAACTATTGACTACAAGCCATAAAGTTATTTTCGATGAGAACACATGTACAGTCATGGATAAATTGGAAGAATTTACTAGAGATCAAAGAAGAGAAAAAGAAGTTCATTATCAGATGGGAGATACTTGAGGAAGAATCAAGAGAGATAAAAGAAGAGAAGGTGAAACCACACAAGACATAGGATGCAAGATCAGAGTCAAATCTAAAATTTCCAGTCAAAGAAGATTTCTACATGGCAATGGAGATCAAAGAGGAAAAGACTACAAAGTATGAAGGCGAAGATGTTTTGTTAAAGAGGAGAAAATGGAAACTATAGAAAACAAATCTAGAGGGAGTGTTGGAATAGATTCAGTTTCTGTACAAGAAAAATGAATATCAAGAATAAAAAAAAATCAAAAAATGGGAAAAGAAGGAAAAAAAGGAAAACAAGCAAAAAGGAAATAAGGTACAATGTAAATTAAACAAAAAGGAAATCAAGCAACAAAGATGATTGAACAAAAAAGAAATCACGAAGAAAAAACAAACAAGAAAAATGGAAATTATTACGATGGGAAATAGCAATTTATTATTTATATTTAAAATCACAACTCTATAAATATGATATTTGTGTTAGATTTTTAAGATACACGGAAAAGAGAAAACAAAGAGAATAACAAAGAGAGAAAAGATATTTAATAAAAAGAGAGGTTTAAAGAAAAATCTTTCGCAAATATCCAACACCCTTTTGTTCATATCAAAACCATACATGAACCATCTCAGAACATATTTGACATACACATTAATTTTACGCTTGATGTTAATGAGGATTGAACACTTGATCTTGTTGTCAACATTATAATAGAAAAAATGTAGAGATAGAACGAAAAAAACAAAGAGGTCGCAAGGATCGCGCCCAATTTCGGTGGCGCAAGTCGGAAATTCTCTCCGGAAGTAGTAGTCTTCTGTTCCTTCAGCGACGATATAGACCTCTTCTCGACAAATAAGTCACTGACAAAGTTCTCTTACAAGTTGTCATGGCAAATCCACTCGTTCCCCATTGTCATCTTCCTCTTCCGTTGTGTTGTCGTTCCATGTACCCAAAAATACCCAATTTCAGAGAAATGTGGTTGCTTGACGAATAAGAATTTAAGTTTGATATTTTTATGATAATTAGTCGTAAATCATCGGTTCTTCTTCTTTCTCCAAAGCAGCAATGATGGGTGGTGATTCATGATTGCGTATCGTAACTTAAATAAATTTGCAGACGAAGAGCCATGTGAATTTTGGGACGTGTTGAAACATTTTTAAATGCAAAGACATGTGGCAGCTTAGTTAGGTGGTGATGTATTTAAATTACTGATGTGTCAGGATGTGATTGAAGAAAAAAGAAATCTGGTGTGTCAAGCCTAGAGAGAATCTCTTCTCTTACTATATATAGGATTACTTGCTTATGAGAAGAGAATTTTAATTCATGAATTATGATTGTAACAAAATTGGATTACAAATTGTTGATGCTCTTAAGACCAAAAATCTGATTACAATTCTAAATTTCTAATTATGACTAAAATATCAATAAAAATCATTGTAAAAACAAATCTAATTTTTGACATAAAGGATGTACTTACTTAAATCTGAAATGACACACGTTGAAGAAGAAAACTGAAAGGTCATGTAGGAGATGAAATTTTTCTTTAATCTTAATTTGATTTGTTTGTGGAAAAAAAAATAATTAAAACTTGGGCCAACTATGTTTATAATTTAAAACAAACAAAAAAAATATAAATATGGACATTCTTTGGTTATGGGCTTATGTTGTGTAATAAAATGGGAGGTCAAATTAGTGAAACATTATGCCAATAAAATTAATTGGACAGGATTCAAAAGTATAAAATCCATGAAATTCATAAAATCTTAAAAATTTTAGGGATATCAGCTTAGCTGACCCACTCTATTTATTACTAGGTCAGCCCTTGAGTGTACATAACATAATGGTGTACGAGATATAGTGGTATACTCGATGGAGATAAATTAAAATGAAACTTTACAAATCCATAAAATACAACAAAATTTAACTTCCTAGATTCACAAAGAAAAATAAAGGATTATTGTTTGGTTACGATAATTTTCTTTGATTGGGAATTTTTAAGAAAATTGAATTAAAAAAATTTTGGGGAAGAAAAGTAGTTGGAGAAGAAAAATTTTAGAAGAGTGAGAAAAAACAAAATATCCGTCAAATGAGAAGATGTTAGACATAGTTTATCACATGGTTTATTCTCACATGAGGCAAACTTGTCATTTTGGTAGCTTTATCTCATGCTATGAGAGGGATTTACCCAATTGTAAATAGAGTTTTATCCATTTCCCTAATTAAGTTCAAAAACTGACTCATTCACCAAATTATCTCTTAAAAATAAATACATCATATCAACTAAAAATGATCTGACATGTAAATCCTAAGCATTGTTAGTATTGTTTCTTGCATTTCTTTATTTGTAGGGTGAAGCTATCCACCTTCATAGTACAATGTCATTAGTATTGTTTAGATCGAATCTATGTTAAAAATTTTCTATTTTCCACCTTTTGAACATTTTCTAACTTAACACTTTTTAATTCATTTTTACTATAAATATGAAAGAAACAATTTCAATATAAAATACACATACTATAAAATACAAAAAAATACAATTTAATTATAAACCTAACTAACCACCTACCTAAAATTATAAACCTAACTAACCACCTGACTAAAATTATAAATCTAACTAACAACATATATATATATATATATAATTAAAATCCCAAATCTAATTAACTAATTATGAAAATTTGAAACTATAAAATTTTGAAAACTAACCTTGGTTATGGATAGGTAGAGAGAGAGAGAGAGAAATGAGAAAATAATTTTTTTTGTTTATAGAAAAAAATGTGACGAAAATTTTCGTTGGAAATCCGTTGGAATCTCTGTTTTGGCGGCAGCTCAAAAATGTTTTTTCAACTTTTGGCGGCCAGATATTTTCAATCCATTGAAAATAAAGTTAAAGCTCAATTTTTAGTGTTTTGGCGGTCATATTTTTGAAACCTTCTGATTTAGATATTTGATTGTGCCTTCAATGTGTAAAACCAATAATATCTAGGATAGTTATGAATAAAACACTATATAATATCGAAATCCTTGAACATAACTTATTGGAGGATCCCATAAATCACAACTGATTCTTTTAAAAGGTTTTGATGCAACAGAAGTAGATGCAGAAAATGGTAATAATCTAGAGTTTTTCTTAAGTTGACAAGCTTCACATAACATCTGGATACTCTTATTAATGCAGATTGCTTTAGAAGCAGATAACTGTTAGAGGATTTGTGAGTTTGGGTGCCCAAGGCTCTTATGCCAAATTTCATCTGAAGCAGAATGTTGTCTTGAGGAATAGAAGACTTGTATAATAGATATGTCTAGCAAATAAAAACCCTTATGGTTGTTTCCAAGAATTAGCAACATTTTTGTTTTCCTATCATTGGCATGCATAACAAACAATCAAATTTTGAAAGAGCATCGATAATCTTTTGTGAGTTTAAACATATATAACATTGATTTAGTAATATTGGGGCATAGAAGAACATCCCTTAATGTTAAATTACCTGAAGTGGATGAAAGACTTGTTGATCATGTTTGAGTGATTGGGAGATAGTTGTCATCTCCAATCATTACTGCATCTGATATGTTGTATGGTTGAGTTTGTTGCAATGCTATGCTGCGTTAGTAGCATGAGTAGTTGTTCATATATAAGGATATCACTCTTATGTAACGTGTTCTATAAGTTATGCGATGCACATTGCAGTGAGAGCACTTGTCAGTTCTTCATACTGATAACTATTGTTAAACGTATGCTAACACTTTAGTGAAAGATTTCCCAACTTGCCACATAATTTAGATGGATTAAAATTATCACCATTGTATTGGTGAAATTCCCTTCCTCGTGCAAAGAAATTATCTCTGCCTCTTTTACCAAATCTTCATAAGACATCTTCAAAGCTAAGATATTTTGTAACATTTAGAATATAATACACTTTATTTTGGATAGTAATAACTACCTCTTTTTGTTTTTTTCGATTTATATAAGAAAGAAGATGAAACTTAGTTCATACAGTGCTGGAATTAGATAACAAATGTGAAAGGGAAAATGAGTCTCTACTTCTACTACAAAACATGAAGTTGAAGAAATAGAGTGGAAATAAGCCATTACTTCTAATACAAATAGGTGGTGGAAGAAGTGAAGTTGTGCTCTATTTTTATTTGTTGAACAAAATAACAAGAAAGAGACCAAGTCAATTGACTAATTCATAATACTTTGATTCTGTCGTAAACCATGGTATCAAGAAACTAGTGCTAGAGTTCCAATTCCATTTAAATGGATGTGGTATATACTGTTACCGGAGAGGTTGAAGAGGTTATATCAATCTCAGCATATGGCAGAGCCAATGAGATGACATGTAGAACATCATCAAAAAAGAGAGATTACACATCTCTTAGATGCAAAAGCGTGGAAACATTTTCAATCACTGTATCCGAATTTTGCGTTTGAGCGAAGAAATATATACCTCGGGCTAGGTACATATGGTTTCAACCCATTTAGAAAGCATGGAAGACAGAATTCGTTGTGGCTTGTAATCATAACCCTTTACAATTTTCCTCTAGCACTGTGCATGCGTAGAGAGTTTTTGTTCCTCTATGTTCTTGTTCCCGGCTCAGAACATTTAAGGAGATCACTCGATGTATTTCTCCACCCATTGGTCTATGAGTTACCAATACTATGGAATCATGGTGTAGAAGCGTATTGATGTTTCACGCCAACAGAATTTTAAGATGCGTGCGGGTCTTATAAAAGATTTGGTTAAAACATTTCATTAAACACCTTTCGGGCGTGAAGTGCTTAAGTTCTAGATTTTGAGAGATCAAGTCAAAACTAGCATTATGAACAACCTAAATGAAAGATCTAACAAGATGCAGCCAAAATTATCATCATCAAACCATTAATCCATCCTAATATAGCATTGCCCAAGATCCAAAGATAGATATGAACATTTCTTCACTAGAGTGGCACAATATGAGGAAGATCAATCCAAAACATTTAAAGAGAGTTTGGGATCTAAATACCAACTCTAGAGGGAATAAAACTTAGGTTGAGATGTGTTTTGACAAATATTTATATGAAAACAACAAAAATAGTTGGATCAACTCTAAATGTCTTGGTCAACACAAAATTATGTTTGCTTATTTATTCGCGGCAACACAAAATTATGTTTCCTTATTTATTAGCAGCAAATATGTATATGTGTCCGATAATTCAACCATAACTCTTGGAATACAGCTCTAAATTAATTGAGGTCAATTCTATTGGATAACTAACTCAATTTCATATCTAGACACTGAATATAGGATTAGATTCGACACGAGGAGAAGTTTTTCTGATGCAATCTTTCAGCCACTTTGGATTCTGAGCGGTTTGTGTGACTGCTATGAGTTCCTCTTCACTTTTTTTTTTCATATCTTCTTGCTCCATCTTTATTTCTAAAGCTCAAAGATCCTTCAAGGTTTTTTATTCACCTAAAAAGACTAAAAATATGCAATATATAAAATCTAGGACTCTAATATGCAAGATCATGCAAAATGAGACTAAATGCATGTATACAACTCTAGATGATGCAAAATTAAACAAAAGGTGATCAAAACAAGAATGTGTGCTTTGCATAATCCATAGCTATCAATCTACAATTATTAAAGGTTAATAGTTAGATTAACAATACACAAAAATATGAAACTCAACTCTTGGTTACTTGAATATGAAGAATATTAAAACAAACCTCATCATGCTCATTTGGTGCTAACTCAGAAATAGTATGATGAATGATCTGCATGGCAAGATTATCAAAGAGGAGTAGCTTGATGTTTTCATTTTTATCAATAACCCGTATGCGCAACTTGAATCTTAAAACAAACAGAAAATTATAGTTTATAAAATAATCTTTATTTATATATGTGTAAAAACATTTAAATATAAAACAGAATAGTCGTTATATTAAGATATGTATAAAAAATATATGTATCAAAAACCTTGACACAAGGCGGAAATTTTCAGTTTTGCACTTGAGACATTGATTTGTGAGGTAAAAAGACCTCAACATTGTTCTCATCAGAATTATCGACATGGACAGTGAAAACCTTCTCCAAACAATCCTTGCGGCTCCAATAATATCCCCATGTCTGCATCAACATCCAAGACAGTACACATATCAATGCAATTACACATCTATTTTGAAATACATAGTAAATAGTTGGTTAATAAGACATTTCTTAAAAATCATTTCTGAATCTAAGTTCGATTAAGTAAATACCTCTTTTGATTCCATGACCTCACTTATGGTCTTGCGAGGAGTGTGAACAAATAGATCATCTTTGTCGGAAACACCACCATCAATAGTAAAATGATTTGAATTAATAATGTTTAGAACACATTTTTCCTTTGGAAGACTAAAAACATTCAACAATAGTTTTTTAAATTTAAGAAGAACTAAATATGTAAAATTTAAATTTTTACTTACATTGCACTAAATTTTGGAACACATGGAATAAGTTCAGGGTTAATGAGCATATCAGAGCAATTGTAGGCATTGTAGATGGATCGATTGTCTGGAAAAAAGTCATGTTAAGAAAAATAAATTTCAAAAAACAACTATTTTCATGATGAAGTTGTGAATTTACCTTTTCAAATTTTGATATTTCTAAATTTGATAACTCAAATCACCACTGATCCAGAAGACGTCTGCACATTTTTGTTAACATAATGGAAAAAGACCCCCAAAGGACAACATACAGGCGTACCATCAATGTGTTTTTACTCTTAATCACGAAGCTCCACAATGCCTTTTTGGGTATTTTTTGCTGAATCAAATGCAATGTAGACTTTTCAAAAAAAATCATTTTGAAGTTTCATGCAATGTTCTAGATCTAATTGTTTTTACACTTATAATGGAGAAATGGAAACACCATTATGAGTTGAATAACCTTATCAAATTTTTATTATTTTTGTAGACACAACAACTGTATGGCTCCGACCATTAAACGGTATATTCTTGAACAATTTCAAATTTGACTTCTAAGTTCAAAAATTGTAATTGTTTAAGAATGTACATTCTAATGGTAGAAACCCTACGGTTGTTACGACTACTTAAATGATAAAAAAACCGATAAGATGGTTGAAGTGATAATGGTGTTTCAGTTTCTCCATTGTAACTGTAAAAAAAAATTTAGACCCAAAATATTGCATAAAATTTCAAAAGAAAAATATATTATTTTGAAAAGTCTACGTGACATCTGATTTAGTAAAAATATGCCACGTGACATATGACTCAACAAGAATATGGTACGTGTCATCTGACTCAGTGGTTTGACTAACATTGTTTTGAACAATGTTGATTTTAACACACATATGAAAGTTAATGTACATGTTTTGAAAGTTTATTAAGTTGAAGTTGAAAAACGTACTGAATCTTATTTCGTATATGAAAAAGCACCATGTGAAAATAAAAGTAGCTTATAATAACTATCTTTCAATTGTAAATGATGGACGTATCAGAGTAATTAAGATACGGAAAAATTTATTTAAAAAAGCACCAAATACTTATTTATTTCACAAAAATACATGAACTTTTAAATACCCACAAAAATACATAAATTAAATTTTCTTTCATTATAGTTTACAAATTCTTAAAATATATCCACTAAACACCCATGATTTGATGGAAAATAATATCTATTAAAGTTTTTAATTAAATTTTTTTTATAAAATTCGATAATACATATAAAATTCTAAAGAAATTCTACAAATTTTCTAAAGTCTATTCTTCAATGATTAAAAAAAAATAAAATATTAAGATTGTAAATTTTGGATTTTTAAATAAAATCAAAAATTTGATATAGTTCCTAATATATTTTAAAAATCTAAAAGTTATAAAAAGTAAAATAAAATGTTTATATATTATAGCTTTCACATCAAAATTACATTTAACAGAATTATATATAACTTATTTTGGTATTATATTTACATACAACACTCTCATCTAACTAACATATTTGGTAAACAATATAACAATTGTATAGTTAAAAATAATATTATTTACGATGCTATTTTTCAAAAACATTCTTGAAAAAACAAATGGTAACTATATTATTGAATTTAAGATGAATCTAAAAATTTATATTTTAGCTTTGACAATATTTAGAATTTTCAAAGATTATTAGGAGTTTTATATGTTTTAATTATTTTTATTTATAAATAAAAAAATCTACAAATATAATTTCTATTTTTAGAATTAACTTATAATTAATTTAGAGTGTTCTACAATCTTGGATTTTTTAAAGAACTTTATATGTTTTCGCATTTTTAATAATGTTTTAATTAAAAAAATAATAAATATTATTTTCCATCAATAAGAGTTTGTGTATTATAATAAAAAGATTTTTATGTATTTTTGTGAATACTTTAAAATTTTATGTATCTTTGTGGAAATAAAGAAATAGTTGGTGTAATTTTATGGAATTTTCTATGAAGATAATACCAATATATATCTCTTGCTTTCAAAATAGTAACTATATGTTGGAGAAACAATGGCTATACAATCATATCCCATCAAACGAAAAGTACTCGAAACAAAGTCGTCAAAAAGTACCTAGTTATATCTTTCTTAGGCGTCGAATTTTCAAATACCTCCTTAATCCTTGGCAGTTCCAGCTTGCTAAGCTCATTGAGAAGTGGATGGTTTAGAAAAACCATTGAAAATTGGAGATTGCAGGAATTAAGCTCTGTGAGATAGTTGCACAGCAAACCAGAACAGAGTTCTTCTAATGATGAGGGATTTTACAAGAAACTTGTTTTTCCAAGGCGAAGACTTGATTTGCTCTTGGTAGATGTAGGGGTTAGGGGCTGACTTGAATCTTCTTCTTGTCGGAGGGTGGTCTAGGTTTTGCTTGGGTGTTGTCCGTATTGTTAGATGAGCTGGCTCTTGGTAGATATATTGTTTGAATCTTTGGTAGCAGGTTTGGGCCTAACTGTAAAGTGACTGGAATCTTTTTAATTAGTGTGGTCGTCCATGGGCTGAAATTGTTTTAGGAGTAGGGTCTAGAGAAAAGCTCTTTCGATATGAAATGGAGTTTGTTCCATTTTTACTATCTTTTACATCTACATGTTTTCACCCAAATTTTAATTATTTTATGACACAGTTATTGATACATTTATATGTGAATAACTGAGATAAATTTGGATATCATATTGGTTATATGCATATGAACTACGCGATTTACGAAAAAATTCACAACTCGAAATTTCATACCTTGTTTATGAAAATATTCAGTAGATCGAACTATAAACTTGATTTTCAAGAGAAATTGATTATCTTTACATCTATGTGTTTATTTTATGACATTGATATTGATATATATATTTATATGTAAAGTTGAGATGCGTTTTGGATATCATATGTTGACAAACAAAAGAATTTGGATGTCATATGCTGATATGCATATGAACTACTAGATTTAAAAGAATTTCCACAACTTGAAATCTCAGACCTTGTTTATGAAAATATTCAGTAGATCAAAATATAAACTTGATTCTATCCAAAGACAACATTAAGAAATATTCAAGAGAAATGGACACACAAAAAAAGACTGAAGAGTTCATTATGTACAAAAGCCAAGGTAGGACACAAGACGTGCAATAGGAATGTAGATTCATTGAGAAATATGTAAAACTTGAATACTAATCAACTTCATCGATCGAAACTGAACTGCGAAACCAGACTAGTTCCAGTAGGAATAAGGATGGTCTTCATGGTAAGGCTGATTGAGATCAAACCCTAAGGATCTCTTAGCTTTATCTTTAGGCTTGTTCACCTTAACTTCGATCTCTTTTTCACTACCATCTTTATAGCAACTCGAACTTCTTACCTCGAATTTGGGTGATTCCATGTCTTTGTTTATCCCAGCCCAATAATTTCTTGAAGCGTAATTAAGCATCATTAGAATGCAAGCAGCTTGCTGAACATCCTCGGTAACATCACCCATCACTATGGATCTACTCATCCCATCACCATCATTATCTTCATCATCATCAACATCATCATCCAAGTAGCTAAGCTTGAACTTTTCCGGTGAAGGAGGTGGCCGTACCCCTTTCCAGCTCCGGTCAGGATGTCTCCTCATATGTCCAAACAAAGAGTGCACTGTTTGAAACTCTTTACCACATAGACAACACCTAATCTTACCTTCCACGTCAGCCCTAATCAGATCTATCTCTTTCTCCCTCTCCTTCTTCACCGCACCGCTTTTTCTCTTCTTCTTCATCTTCTTCTTCTTTATCTTTCCCTTGTTACTGTACTCGATCGAGTGGATTCTCACGTGGCCACCGTAAGCCTTACCAGAGATAAATTGCTTATTGCAAATCACACAAAAGTGCTTCTTCTCCAGCTGTGGTGGCAGCTGAGGAGAATTATCATCATCTTCATTTCCTTCCTTCAGCCGAAGCTCTCCAGATTCCCACGATGAAGAATCCTCATCATAAAGATCTCTGGTTTTCTTCATAATCTTCTTACTCTTCTCACCTCCGTGAAAAATGAAAGAAATGTTAGTTACTTTGATTTGTTAATGGAAAATTGGAAACAATAAAATCTTGCTTACCGAAACAGTAAAATCTGAGCGAGATTTACCAAATATTTTATGATTAATTGTATTCTTTCGTTTTATGGATAATTAATTGTTATTAGCCAAATGAGAGAGAGATCCGAGATTTCATTTCACACCGTTTTCATTTGCATTTATCTTTAAACCTCATATAGAGTAAAACAATTATATACCTATTTTGGATGTCAAACTTATGAACAAAAAGTGAGCAAATTGTTTTTCCAATTTTTGGTTGTCCATAACTTTATTCTTTTTATAATCCATAATATAATCAATAAACCGTCGTACTATACATATATATAAACTAGATTTAAACGATACAAATTATGTGAATATTAGAAATAATGTCTCATATCGGAAGTTGGACAGAGATTCTAAATAATATATAAAAGATATGAACTAATTCACTCATTGTCAATTGGTTTTGAGCTGGAAATCCATAATCTAACATGATATCATAGCCCGATCCACACACTGTCCAATCCGATCCACAATTGGTGTGACCCAAATTTGGTCCACCGATCTTTGCCCACAAATACCGAGATTTATGGATAGAAAAACCATAATTTCGAGAAGACGTAATGAAAATAATGTCTTAAAAATCTATATTATTTTTAAAATATTATAGGATTGAGCTAATATCAAAAATAAATGAAAACCTTTTAATAAAATAATAAAATTAATTTTGGTATTAGTTAATTCCACGGACGATAATGGTTTATTTTGAACATTTACATTATATAGCTTTTATCAATCTACAAACCCCAAATTAAGTAAACAAGATGACTATGTCCCAAAAACAATCACCACCTGTTTAGATACTTTTTAAATACAAAGTTTTCTTATATATAATGCTCCAAAAAGTTTCAACTAAACCTTGCAATAGTTTTTAGCCCATGTCACCTGCGGGATCATGTTTTAAAACTTTTTGAGGGTGTTAATCATGTTATGCACGTTTTCTTATAATTAATAAAATTTGAATTTTTTTTAATATGAAAAGATAAAAAATCTTGATGATTAATATAAAGTAGTTTATGTTTATTTTGTGGTCACAATATAGCTTCTGATAAAATTTTGTTGAGTAATAGAGAGGGAATTTTTCCAAATTTATAGTATGTCGACATCATATCTGAATCTTGTATTTTTTCGGTGAAACTCCTTCCTATCTAGTTTCGTTAACTTAATCGATTGGAATCTATATTGTTAATTGGGAAGAATCCCATATAAAAAAACTTTTAAAATATAAAGAATTACATGAAGTGTCATTGTTTTAATTCTAATTCTAATCAAAGATAAAAAAAAAAACTTTTATGGGCAATTTTGTCAAAGTAATCATTTGAGTAGAAGCGGATCTTGGGTCGATTCTTTTAGGGTTGGGTCGGTGTCATACGCGGATCCTCTTGGGTCGATCCGCTTGGAAGAATGCCTATTGAGATAATCATCCGAAATATCTCAAATATTTTCCTATCCAAAATAAAAACAATTCAAATTGATTTGGATTTCCAGAACAACCCACTCGGTTTAATTATGAATCTATATATTTAAGGAATATTCAATTAAACTCTATGAAATCTCTAATTGTTTACAAAGTCTCCAAATTTTATTCCAAAAATATATATGAGATCAATATATCTTGCTGAATTTTTTTAGCATATTGCAAAAATTTGGGAATATTCTACAACCGACCCTCTTGACCTATAAATGTAGAAGTCGAATGAAGTACTCAAGCAACACTCAAACTTTCAGAGCTATTAAAACAATCCTACTTTTAGAGATGTTAAAAGGTAACAATTCGGAATGAAAACACAGCTCAAAAATTAATATTGGGCAAAAATTTTGGAGCTAAATAACGAAGGTGATTGTAAGAGAAATTTGGGTTTTTTCATGGTTGCGCCACCAGGCACGGGGCCACACCCCCGGCTGCTCTAGAAGCTATACCACATCATCGCGAGACAGGAGACGTTAGCAGATCACGAAGGAGCAGAGAGGGAGTAGAGGAACAGAGCATAGTTGCCGTGATCAACAAGGATTCACAGAGTCGAGCTGCAGTGGAGGATATTGGAGCAAGGATGGCGGACGCTGAAGATGCGGGTAACAGGGTTCTTGAGGAAAGGAGCGGTGGTGATAAGCCGACATCAGTTACAGGGGTGTCCTCTGTTTTTTCATCGGGAAACAGAGCAGGGGAGTCATTGGAGGCAATCCACGAGAGTCAGAGGGTTTTGGTCGTGTCTCCGTCTCACGCAGAGAAGGAAAACAGTGGTGAAAAGGTTATCATTGCGGGAGAGGGAGAGGGTGAGGGGAAGGTCACTAGTTCGGGGGAGGAAGTAGTGGGTGGGGAAGAAGAAGTATCAAGGCAAAATCCAGCGAAGAAGAGCTGGGCTAATGTTGTACGTAGATCAATGATTAAGCAGTTTGATTTGGCGATTCTGGAGAAGGAGGGGAGGCAAGTAGTTGTAGTACCGGATGAAATATTTGAAGATGCGCCTCCGCTCTGGGAGGATTTTGTCATTGGACACTTTGCGTCGAAAGCACCTCATGTGACCAAAGTACATGTGATAGTCAACAAAATCTGGACGTTGGGAGATAAAAATTTGAGAATTGATGCTTATGTAGTCAATGACACATCGATAAAATTCAGAATTCGTAGTTTAAATGCTCGTAATCGTGTGCTGCGATGCGACATGTGGAATATCTATGAAATCCTGATGATAGTATCAAAATGGACTCCGTTTAAGGAGGAAGCCCAGCCTGCACTATCCTCAATTCCAATGTGGGTTACACTGAAGAACATTCCTCTAGACTTGTTCTCTTGGAAAGGATTGAGCTTTATTGCGAGCTCGGTGGGAATACCGCTGAGAATGCATCAGGATACGGAACTGGTTGCAAGTTTCGACGAAACAAAGCTATTTATAGACGTCAATCTGAAGAAAGAAATCCCATCAAGTTATAGTTTCAATGTAAGAGGGGAGGAATAGAAGTGCAGTTTGAATTTCCTTGGCTTCCGATGCGTTGTTCGAGCTGTCGAAAATGGGGACATTTAGAAACAGGTTGTCTAACAAAGCTACACCAGCAACAATCCGGGGAACAACAAGTAGAAGGGGGTATGGTGGAGCAGGAGCTAGCGAAGAGGGTTACAGCTGGTGAAAACGAAAACGTTGAAGGAGTTCTAGAGAGAGAAAGGATGGAGAACTCTCCGGGTAAGACAAGCGAGTGAAGGACGATCACACAGATTCAGGGCAAGCGTTCAGGCAAAAGAAGTCTAGTTTATGGAAAGGTCAAGATCGCAACTCCATCATGGTTTGAAGTTTTAAGAACAGAGTTGGGAGGAGAGAGGAAAGAATTGACTATGGGTTCACATTGTAAGGGGAAATTCTCCCCTGGGCTAGCGTAGACAGAGAATCTGAAAGAGATAATTCTACATACGAGTTTGGCAAAAGGTCTGGACAAGTCAGGTGGGCAAAACCTTCAATAGAGGTGACTAAGACGGCCTTGGTTAAGGATGCAGACTCAGTTTTAGGGGCAGAGGAGAAGAATAAGAACGAAAAGGAATATTCAGTTTCAGAGCCAGGGATGGAAGTGATGAATTTGCAGAAGCTGAATACTGACAGGGAAATGGAAATCGAAGAGGGTGAGAAGAGAGTCCTCACATCGAATAAAGGAGAACAAGCTGCCTCGAACAACGGGTTGATGTTAGTCTCCGAAAATCTGGGTTCAGACATTAGGCAAACATCCGAGTCAGGTTATACAAGGATGAGTTCATCATCTAATCTGCAGGTGAGTAATTCCGAACAGGAGGGGGGTTTGGTTAAACAAAAACCCCATGAGCCATTAGAGTCAGTAAAAGAGAAAGGAGGAGTAGATAACAGGTCAAAAACAGAGGATGAAGAGAGAAAACAGGTAGCGCTAGGAAAGTCAAGGTCTGGTAATGTCGATGAGCCTTGAAAAATTCAGAGCAAGGAGGAACAAGTTGCTAGAGTTCCACTTTTAAGATTAGCAAAGTCAGCACAAAAGAATCCAAACAAAATTATGGATTCAAACCCAATTGGACTAGGACGCCGGAACCAACGGAAAAAATAATAAATATCGTGTTTTTTCTGGAATATCTGCGGATTCAATAAGAAAAGAAAGTAGTCAGTGGTTAAGGATCTAATAAGGAAAAATTCCCTGCATTTGGAGCATTACTAGAAACCAGGGTAACCGAAAATAAGGCTGATCGGATAGTAAAAACATCGTTTCGGGTTGGCTGATGACTTCGAATTATGAACACAACCACCTAGGGAGAATATGGGTTATTTGGAATAACATAGTCTCAGTAACAGTGGTGAGTAAGACAAGTCAATTGATAACATGCAAAGTCAAGGTCCAAGGGAGGTCGGAGGAGCTGTTATGTACCTTTATATATGCCTCAAACTCGGTCGAGGAGAGACAGGAACTTTGGAGAAGTCTCAAGGATCATAGGCGAGATGCGGTATTAAATGGGTCGCCTTGGATGTGTGTAGGAGATTATAATGAAATTCTCGATAACTCGAAGCACTCACTGGGGTCTATCACACAAATGTCTTTATCAGGAATGTTGGACTTCAAGGAGACAGTAAGATAATGTGAGTTAATAGACATGGCTTTCCACGGACTCATGTTTACTTGGTGTAATAAGAGAAAGGAGGGGCTGATTTGTAAGAAGCTGGATTGTGTGCTTGTGAACCGCTTATGGATGCAGGAAATTTCCAACTCATATTGTGTGTTTGAAGCTAAGGGGTGTTCGGATCATGCTTTCGGTACAATCTCTTTGTTTGGATCAGTCTACAAACCAAGAGTCCCGTTCAAAGTGGTTAATGCGGTTGTTTCACTCCCAGAATTTAAGCAACTAATGGAACATTAGTGGAGTCAAATGGATGCGTTATTTTCATCCACTTCAGCTCTATTCAAGTTTTCGAAGAAGCTTAAGTGGTTAAAAGCAAGTATTCGGGCCTTTGGTAAAAAGAAGCTGCACCAATTGACATAAAGAAAGGAAGCAGCGTATAGGGGGTTGTGTGAGAAACAAGCTAAAAATCTTTTGAACCCAAGCGATGAAAACGTTGCCGAAGAAGGACAATCATATGAACAAAGCGAATGACAAGAGGGGTATTACCCCTGGAGATGGGGACTTTGCCGGTAAAGTATTTAGGGATGCCCTTATTAACAAAGCGAATGACAAGAGGGGACTATCAGCTACTCATTGATAAAGTTAGGAATCACATTAATGCTTGGAAGAACCGATTCCTATCCTATGCAGGTAGATTACAACTTCTCACCTATGTAATAGCGAATCTAACGAACTTCTGGATTGCAACATTTAGATTACCGAGAGCCTGTATAAGGGAGATTGAGAAAATAAGCGACGTGTTTCTATGGTCTGGTTCGGAGTTGAATAGCAGGAAAGCCAAGGTTGCATGGGGTGATGTAAACCGAAATCAGAAGGAGGAATTTTCTTGAAATCATTGATAGAAGCGAATAGGGTAAGTTGCTACAAATTGATTTGGCGCATCGTATCAGCAAGGGATTCATTATGGGTGAGTTGGATCAAGAAGAATCTAATTCGTAAGGGGTATTTCTGGTCCAAGAAAGAAACCAAGTCAGGCGGCTCTTGGATGTGGAGAAAACTTCTAAAAGTATCGAGAATCCGCAAAAAGCTATCATAAGGTTGAGGTACATAGTGGTACTAGCACTTGTTTCTAGCATGATGATTGGTGCTCGCTTGGCAGATTGATAGAAGTCCTGGGAGAAAGAGGATTCATTGATATGGGAATAAAAGAAAATGCTACATTAGCGGAGGTATTTCGACAACAGAGACCTAGGCGGAGGAGGCCTCAGGTCTTGGCGCAGATAGAAGCGGAAATAGATAATCTTCTAATGCGTGGGGAGGAGCTTGAGGATGTGTCAGTCTGGAGATACAAAGAGAACAGATTTAAAGTAAATTTCACATCAAAGGAAACATGGAACCAGATGAGAAATCAAGGAAACCGAAACCTATGGTACAAGGCTGTTTGGTTTACTCATGGCACACACAAGTTTTCTTTTATTCTTTGGCTCGCAGCTCTAAATCGATTGACGACGGGAGATAGAATGAGTGCTTGGACTAGTACGGTGCCAAAAAGCTGTGCGTTTTGTCCACAGGATTTGGAGACCTGTAACAATATTTTCTTTGCTTGTTCTTATACATCACAGGTATGGTACAAGCTGGCTCATGGAATGATGCAACAGGACTATAAAAATCAGTTTGATCCTCTGATGAACAAACTACAAGCGATGAGCAGCAGATCACCGACAGCCTTTGTGGTTAAATACACGTTCCACGCCGCAACATACGCAATATGGAGAGAACGAAATCAAAGAAGACACGGTAGCATCCCGCTGAGTGTGGACAGACTGGTGCGGGTGATAGGAGGGACAGTAAGAAACAGACTATCGTCGTTACAAGCTCAAGGAATCATGAGAGATGGCCTGCAAGTTTGGTTTGCCTCAAGAACATGAAGACTTTCAAACAATTTATTTTCAGCTTCATCAACAAGTGGAGGTACTCTTTTTCCCGGAAAGTGGTTTTGTCCCAATTGGGTTTTCCACTTGCAGGTTTTAACGAGGCCACCACTTATTGATTCTCATTAGCCGCTTTTAGTTTTCATGTCGAAAGAAAGACACACTCGATGTAACAAATGTTGTTTTCTTTGAATATATATTAACATACTATTCAAAAAAAAAAGGTAAAAATTCATATTACCTAGATATCAAATTATAGGCTTTGTCATTCACAATTAGAATATTTGATGATGTTTTTTATTTTCAGGTTTTCCACTAAAAATCTCAGTGTCAAGAAAAAACTTGACGGATAGTGTTCCCCAAAGCATTTTTAATTTCACATTCATTGTTTAGAATTGCCTAAACATTTAAAATGGATTTTTGAGCTGTGTTCTTTCTTGTTTTTTTTAAATACAGGTTTTATTCCTGGATTTTGGACCTTTTAAAATCTTAAATTTTGGAGAAGTGCATAAGTATATATGCAAAATCTCTCAACCAAAATTTTAAATCATACTGTAACTAACCTTTCACATATGAATTCTGAATAGTTTATATAACATATACGATTGATACCATCTTCTTCTTATCTTTATATCTATTTGGTTAGTACTAACATTACCTGAAACAAAAGAAACTGATTAGCTTTTAAAATGATACATATGATTTTTAGAACTATCTGATCAGTTTCTTATCTTTGTATTTCTTTCCTTTTTGGAAAATTCTTAAATTCCCTTATCTTTTTGTTTTGGACTTCATGATTTCATTAGTTCGGAAAACAATTACATAGTGGGCTTTGTATTTTTGTACAGCGCATGTTTAGCAATTTCATTTGCAATAGTGTTTTCTGTTCTGGGAACAAACTTAAAGAAAATATATTAGAACAAGGCTGAGTGGAAGATGATATCGTGAACAATTTTGATTATCTCTTTCCTTTGATCCTCTGCTCTAATAGTTTGAATAAGATCTTGCGCATCGGATTAGATGCATATCGAGGAGATTTGTACCGTGTTTGCTTGCATGAGTGCCTTACGAATTGCTAGAGCTTCCGCACCCAGGGGAGATAGGAAAAAGTTTTCACTATCGCATCCCCTTGCTATCTCTACATGCGATACGTTGTGGAAAATCCATCCCATGCCTGCCGCTTTTTTCTCTGGTTTCCACTCAGCATCTGTGAAGCAAGTGATCTCACCAGCTTCATGTGATCTAGATCGGGTTGTTTGAAACCTCTACTGTTTTTGTTTGATGATTTGAGCTGACTACCATTCCAATGCATCCGCAACTGCTTTGGTGATTGTTTCTTCCACCGAGAAAGGTATGTTTTCAAAAATGCGGTGATTTCTTGAAGACCAAATTTTCCAAAGTATCCATGGATGGATTGGTCCATTCCTCGTACATGTCGGAGGTAATGCTACCAATTTTCAAAGATCATTGAAGCTAGGCCATGATCTAGTCACATGCTATGTATTACATAGCCTCTGTAATGGTGCTAGCTTCCACACATCACATGCAAAAGAGCATAAGAAGGATATGTGGGATGTAGTTTCTTCTCATCCACAATGACTGCACATCGTATTTGTGTTTAATGTCCTCTTTTGCATGTTTACTTCTACTAGGAGAACTCCTTTTCACCATTTTCAGAGGAAAAGCTTTAGGTTAGGTGAGATTGATTCTTTCCAAATCTCTAAGTCCTAGTTTATAGGAGAATCATCTTGTTGAGGTTTGTGAGATCCAGAGGTTGTAACTGCCTCGTGATACTTGGTGTATGTGCCTGATTTGGTTCTTATCCAAATGAATTGATTCTCTGATACGGTTAGACTAGGCCGAATTAGGAGGACCAATGCCTTCATTTTTTCGATATTCCACTCTTTTGTATCAGTTATCAGAAGGTCCAAGACATAAAAGTCTTGCTCCCAGCAGGTTCTGGTCCACAAAGCATGGTCGGATGCTCAATGGAGAGCCAAGTTTCACCCCATACTCATGTATCTTGTCTAACTTATATCACCATCCCAAAGTTGGTTTTGAGGAGATCTCTTCCAATCATAATTCCTTTCAAACCATGGGATAAGCTTGTAGGAAAGGTTTCTTTCTACAATACTTTTTAGTTTATGAGGCAATGTGGTGGCTTTAGAATGCTCCAACTTATCTTAGCTAATAGAGCATCATTAAAACTTTGGATGTCTCTAAAGCCTAAAATTTCTTTTTTTTTTATTGGGTGAGCTTATCCCACGATAGCATACACATCTTATTCTTGTACGGTTTTGCATCCCACCAGAATCGGGTTAGCCCCGATTGGATTCTCTAATAAAAAATTAATGGAAATTTGAAACACGTCATTGAATATTTTGGAATAGTCGATAACACAGAATTCATCATGGTCATTTTCCCCGCACTAGAGAGAAATCTAGCTGACCAACTAATGGTTTTCTGCCGTTCCCATCCATAATAAAAACAAAGAAACCCTTTGTCTTGCACCCAAACAACTCCGGTAACCGCAAGTAGTTTCCAAGCCCATCCTTTTTTGTATGCCAAGCTTATTCTTCACTCTTTCTCTTATCTAATTTGGCGCTTTAGAGGAGAAATTAATAGATGATTTTTGCTTGTTAATCATTTGTCTGGAAACTTTCTCAAAGTCTAAGAGGATGTTCTTTAGGGCTTCACATTCCCGGATACTTGTTTTTCAAAAAAACATTGTATCATCAGAAAAAAGGATGTGGCTGATCCAGGGGCTTCCTCTTGCCACTCTTATTCCCATGAAGCTACCTTCCTCTTGAGCTTTTATGCAAAGAATGGATAGCACTTCTCCACATAAAATAAAAATACATGGTGAAAGGGGATCACCTTGTCTAATTCCCCTTTGCGCTTTGACATTTTCTTTAGCTTCACCATTGATCAAAAAGAAGTAAGATACTATCATCACACATTGCATTATCCAATGCACCTAATTCTTGTGAAATCCTAGTCTTTGAAACAGTAAGAGAATGAACTTCCACTCTAGGCGACCATATGCATAGCTCATGTCCGTCTTGATGGCCATAGAGCATTTCTTCTTTGCACCTTATCCTTTGAGGAAATGTAAAAGTTCATGTGTAATCAACATGTTGTCTGATACCTCTACCGGGTACTAACACGGATTGGTTCTCGGTGATGATGGAGTCTAGTAGCTGTTGGAGTCTTAGAGTGAGTACTTTAGAGATTATCTTATATTGGAGTTTTTGATTTTTGCCACGGTGGGAGTTTTGATTTTTGTTTTTTTCTGTTGTGGGAATTTTTATAAGCTGTTTGTTATCCTCATATTGTTTAAGGGCTCGTTGCACCGTTTCGAAGCTATTTGTTTCCTTAGATGAGAACAGCTCCTCATAATATTTTGATTACTTCCGTAATTTTCTGTTCATGGAAAATCTCGCCATTCCAATCTTCAGTTACCAGAGGTTATTGATTGTTCTTCATCCCTTGGTAATAGCATGGAAATAATCCAAAAAATTTTCTCCCAAAGACAATCACATTTGTCGACTTTGTTGTTTCCAGTACTATTCTTCAGTCTTGTAGAGTTTCTTATGTTTTGATTTTATCTCTAGGATTTGACAATCATAAGCCAGAGGCTCATCCATTGCTATATCCAACTGATTCTTTAGCTCCTCTATGGTTTTTTTTTCCATTGATGTGGTGATCTCTATTCCATCTTGAGATCGTGTGTCTGACTCTACTAATTCAATCACTTACTGGGAGCGAGTTTGATGCATTCCAAGTCTCATCGATAATCTTCATTACTCCGAGTTTCATCGATAATCTTCATTCCAAGGCCATTCTAACGCCCATGCGTTGTTTGATAGAGCCATGTAAATTTGACATTGTATCAGATGTGTGTGTTGACTCATTTCCAAGAGAGTGAATTCCCAGAATGTCGGAAATCGTAAAGATCAAATTGTGATAAAAAGGCTCTGAAGTTCCCAAAGGTGCCTTCCGCTCAAGTTAGTCCTCCTGTTTTTTCTGAGTTGCCAAGGATTTCATTAAAATCCTCGGTTAGAAACCAAGGATCATTTCGGAGCATGGCCTTTTCCATGAGTTGGTTCCATATTGCTAGTTGTTTTGAATGGTCCGGTTCGCCACAGACAAATGTAGCATTGAATCGATATTTCTAAAAAGAAAAAATTGTATCAATGTACTTGTTACTGGAAGAATGAACTTCAATATTGATCGCCCTAACCCACAACAGTTCCAAATCGCTATCGCTAAGGAAGAGGATTGCCCCGATCCCAAAAATCCGATCATCCCTTTTGAATCGCCAAGATCACAACCGATTTTGGTTTTGTGGTTCTTGTAACTTTTTTCAATTAACCAAAATGGGTACCCAAAATATTTGAATTACAATTATATACCAAACAAATAATAATTACATTTAAACTTAATATAACTCAATTACCCAAAATTATAATTATAAAACCAAATATATCAATTATTTTAAGACTGTTGGAAGAAATAAATTCATTACCCGGTCATCCCCAAAATGAAGTTTATAAATTTAAAGGTAAGACGTTCAATGACTGGTTCAAATGGTAACTATATTTCTTCAATATCCGAAAACTTTGGACGCTCTCTAAATGACTCTAGACATCGACAAAGTATATTTTCTATATATCAAAAGATGACCATTTCTATTATTGGTTTAATATAAACCCGTGGCGCCAAATTGATTTAATATTAAGAGATCAACATAACATCTCAATATGATCAACATACAAGGCCCAATCCCACGAGGATGAGGTTTAATAAATTCCTATAAATAAGGGTGTCACAGAAGGAGGACAGACAAAAAAAATATATATACAAAAAACCTAAGAGCTATATTCTCAGTGCGTATTAATGACAACAACCGATGATTCAAGAAGACCGATCGCTTTGCTCTTTGATCTCTAATATTAACTAATTGTTATTCGAAAAAATTTTGTTTTGACCTTTTTATTAATAAGATACAATTTCTTTCAATTTTTTCCTGTCATTCCGTAGAATTGTTACCAAGAGAACATGTTAAACTTGCCCAAACAGTTTGGCGCTAGAAGGAGGGGTAGTCTTAACTACGTGAGATATGACAGGCGTAGATGATAACAATGGAATGCCCACGGGAGTCAACACCCCTATTGGTTCCCCCTACCCAACTATAGACACACACCGCCCAAATGAAGCAGACCGAAGAGACACTAAAACAAATTGAAGCGGGAAACACGTTCTTCATACTGGTGATGAAAGCGTTGATGTTAATAATAATGCTAGGTTTTTCGCATATGTAGCTCCAATGCAATCACTTGATGGAACTTCGGGGACCAATGGAAACATATCAATACCACCACACGTTGGTGGCGTTCTGACCCATATACCACTTCCTCCAGCCGTAAACTATCAGTCACCAATGGTATCCGACTAGTTAAAAGAGGACTCTTACATATAGACCAAATTTTCTAAAAGCATGGACACCATAGAAGCCTTACTTGAGCGACTTCCATGAGTAGCTCCTCAAATAGGAAAAAATGCTTCTAATAGTTATGCATATACTCCATTTTTTTGAATGAATGTTAAATTTATTCACACAAAAAACAATTTTGACAATGATTGTCATCATAAAGGCCGATGCATATTAGGCATTATTGACAATGATTTTGAAATCTCAAATTGAAACCCTCTTGTGAAGAGCTGAAGGTGGTCGAGTGACAAACCACAAGGTGAGACCATCATCTAAGAGTAGTCACCTTGATTTTGGATAGAAATGAAACTATTTTTAACACTATTGTCAATCACTTTTACTAGATGAATCAGAGGGGAAGAAACTTCTCCAGGACATCTTCTATTGCACTCTCTCTAAATATGATAAATGGTTTCTTGGAAAGTATACCTTAATGTGAAGAGATGTGTTCGATCGTGGTTGATTGCTTAACAATTTAATCAGCTGACTCCAATCAAGAGAGTACTCGTTGCCAAGAAGTCTTCTTACGAGCGGAGACCAAACAACTGTGGAGTATCTGCATGTGAAAATAAATGGCTACAGGTCTCATTCAAATCTCTACAGAATATGCATTAATTCCAGTCATGTATACGTTCTCCTGTTAAAATTCAAGTGTTGATAGCTAGTCATGTGATAAACAAGTATTTAGGAGTTGCGTTGGAGAACCAAACTCCCTTATACCGTTTTTTGCAAGGATTTGGGATATTTTGTCAGTTTAGTGCTGAACTTATTCTTGAATTTGTCACTGAGATCTCTCCATAAAGGAATATCTTCTCCTTTCATGATGGAAATCTTGTCGATTTTTTCTTCCATCCAATTATAGGGATCGATGCAGTGTCTCTGGCTACCATTGCTTGAGCTGATATTCACATATCAGTTTATCCTCTGCTCCCAGTGATATCTTATAGACAGCCCACTTCACTCCACTTATCCAACCAAAATGAGGCCCTATCTCCGTTGTGGACTTCGACCTTGAAGAAATTTTTAGCTAAGATCCCATACTATATACTTTAAAAGCTTTCTCCACGTCTAAGATCCCATACTTGTGTTTTCTTTTAGCATCAAAAGCGATTGCTGCCTAAGAATGGTATGTGAGATCTACTTTACCCAAAGAGAATCGCTCCCAGACAATATCCTCTATAAAAGTTTTAAACAACCAATCTTGTTCGCCTCTTTCAGCGATTGATGTCCCAGCCCTGATTCTCTCTTAGGAAGACAAACATCCAGCCACCTGATCTTTGATTTCTTTACACTTAACTCAGGGCCAAACCAAAAAAAAGCATATCATAACTGATCTATCTTCTTAATACAGCCACTGGGAAGTCGATGTGCTGTAACCCAATAATACTATGCTCGTAATCACTAAGCTTAGAAGCTGTAATCTACCAGCATATTAAAAGTGTGCTGTCAAAGAGGTTAATATAGTCCTCAACTTCTCCAAAAGCAGTGAGTAATCAGACCTGGTCATTTGTTTAGTGAAAAGAGGCAAGCCCAAATATCTTACCGGTAAATGAACTTGTGCGAAAGGAAATGGTTGGATAATTTCGGCAGACTTATTCTCTGACAATCCCGCTATGTATAGTTTTAATTTTTCCCCACTAATCTTCAGCCCGAAAATTCTAGCAAACTCATCAAATCATCAGCGAAGCATATGTGAGTTAATTAAATACTCTTAAACTTAGGGTGATAACCAACTTTTCTCTCCACTGTTGCTTTATCCAAGAGCATTGAAAATATAACGAAAAGGTAAGGAGAGAGAGCACACAACCTTGATGAAGACCCCTTTCACTTCTGAAAAAGACCACCAGCTCCCCATTTACTTAGACTTAAAAAGATGATGTTGAGACGCAAAGCTTAATCCAATGAATAAATTCCTCTACAAAATTCAAATCCCCAAGAACATTCAACGAAAACTCCCATCGAACTGAATCAAATGCCTTAGAAATATCAATTTTCATTGTACATCGAGGCGAGATTGACTCTTTGTGATAGTCTTTTACTATGTCAGTAGCTAGAAGGATGTTTCCATCAATAATCGTTCCTTAACGAATGCAGATTGGTTTTAAGCAATGAACTTAGCCAAAAGACCCTTGAGTCTATTTGCAATAATCTTATATATCATCTTATACATGACTTTTCAGCAGGACATAGGACGGTAATCTCTCATTGTCTTAGCTTCTTCCTTCTTCGGTATTAGTGCTAAGATGGTGGCATTGAAATCCTTAAGGAGAAACCCTTTTAAAAAATGACTTGATTGTAGTCGTGAAATATTTCCTAACAATCGACCATGCTTTTTTGAAAAATTCACTCGTATAACTGTCTAGGCCAGGCCACTTATTATTCTGCATCTAGAATAAGACATGTTTAATTTCCTCGTCTGAGACTTCTTTCATCAACATGTTTTTATCTTAATCCGTGCATCTAAAAACAAGAAGCTTCTGCAAAAATTCCACCGAGGCTCCTTGAAATTTAGATGGTTTCTCCGTTAAAAACTCTCTAAAATGTCTCTCTGCTTCCCCTTTAATTTCTTTGCTAGTTTTCAAAGTCTCTCCATTCTGGTCTATGATTTCTCGGATAGAGTTATGCATTCTCCAATCTCTGCTATCTTATGAAAATATGAGCTATTTTGATCCCCCACATTCAATCAATGCAACTTAGACTTTTGTTTAAGATAGCCCTCTTTCAGTCCTTATAGCAAGCTCCACTTCGTAAAAAGCCAATCATTCCTCTTCTACATTTTGGGGCGATGGATCTGTTAGTGTCGAAGCTTTTTTGTTACAGAGATCCTCATGAGCTTCCCTAGTTCATAGAACTATACCCGCCAACTTCTCTTTACCTAAGTCACGTAACAATGGCTTCAGAGCTTTAAGCTTTTTTTGAAAACCTAAATAAAGCAGATGTGGAGGCAAACTGAGGTGCTGTTGAATCCCAAAATTCAACAACTAATTCCAGAAATTGTGGGAGATTAGCCAGAACATTTGAGAACTTGAAAGGCTTCTTACCCTGAAAACGTGTTGTACACAAAGAAATTCTCCCTTGAGCATGATCAGAACACCCTCCCAAATCGAAACCAACATAAGATGATAGAAATTTCTGCAACCAGCTATTATTCACAAAACCTCTATCTAGTTTCTTTCATATTACTCCCTCTTCTCTTTTGTTACACCATGTGAACCAAGTGTCATGATATAGTAGATCAACTAACGAGCAGTATCCAACTATTTCCTAAAAGTCTCGCATACCTAGTGGAGCTGTTGGTGATCCATGAATCTTGAATGCTCTTCCCTATCTAAACTCATTGAAATCCCCACATATCAACCACAGTTTATTTCCAAAGAGTGGAGAATTTTGATGGAGTCGAATATCTTTCCATAACTCCTTTCTTTCCTCCAAAAAATTAGAAGCATATACAAAAGAGCATAAAAATTCTTCTGTCTCACCTTCTAGTAGAACCTATAGTAATCATTTGGCTGCTTTTAAAATCTTGTGTTAACCGAGTGTCTACCTTCCGTAACACCCAAATATGTCCCAATCGATTTGATTCATAATTTGACAAAAATGACCAATTATGAAACACTGAGTTAACGATGTTAGCAACCTTTTTCTCCTTTACTCTCGTCTCGAACAAACACTCAAACTACATACATAGATTAATTACTCAATTTTGAATGACAAAATGCTTAGTACTTTTACAGATGAGATTGCACTTGTGGAGATGCAAAAGAAGTTCACTTTCCCTTCGATGAAGATGTATGACGGGATAAGCAACTCTGACAACTACATCGTACAAGACAAGCAGCGAATGTTTACTACTATCGTTGCTAAAGAATACTGTGAGGGCAGCATGTGCAAGGGATTCGACTCAAGTCTCACTGGACCAGCTATAGAATGGTTTAAAAACCTACCAAATGCTTTGATTGACTCGTTTACTTCACAAATAGATCAGTTCCTCGAGTAGTACGCTAGTAGCCAAAATTTGGAAAGGACAGCAGACGATCTTTATTAGATAGTCTAGAGAAAAGGAGAGCCAGTGCGAGAATATGTAGGACACATTAATAAGGAAAAGGTATCCATACCCAGTTGCAATATGTCTACTTCCATCTCTGTGTTCAAGAGCGGTCTATCCCACATAGTGATCCATGCAGGACTATGGAAGATGTCCTTTCTCGGGCATGGGCACAAATAAAAATGGAGGAAAACTCGGCTTATCGTTACCGATGCTCACACCACTACGAAGTATCTTGTTTATCATCTGGTGTTTTCATCTTCAGAGGCCAGTTTACTGTTTCACCCATTTGTTTTAGTACCCCGAGTAGTTTTGTATGAGGGATTGTAGGCAACGAGATACTTCGTAGTGGTGTGAGTTTCACAATGATCATGGCCGTAGAACAAAGGATTGCATCACACTAAGAATAGAAGTTAACAAATTGCTAAAGAGATGCCACCTAAGGGGATTTTATCTAACAGAGATCAGAATCGCATTGATGACAGAAGCGACCAACAAGCTCCTTCTGGAAACGGGCCCTCATCACCCCCAAGCATGATCGTATCATCAACATCATCTCATGAGGCTCTTATATTAGTGGAATAACCCAGTCATCCGCTAAACAAAAATTAAGAGCTATTAAAAGCTTTCAAGGTAGAAGTAGTGCCACACGAGACGATAAACCAACATATACAATAAGTTTTGCGTTAAATTGAAGGCAATAACGTGTTTACTCCACATCATGATGCATTAATTATATCTCTGACAGTTGATAATTGTTTGATGAAAAGGATATTAATTGACAACGGAAGTTCCACAAACATCCTCTTCATGTGAGCTACTAAGAATTAGGTCAAGATGAAGTTGGGCTGATACAAAAATCCACACCGCTGGTAGGCTTTAACATTGAGAAAACAAATTGTAGGAGAAGTGATGCTACCAGTGTATGCGGAGGGAGTCAATAGACACACAAAATTTGTTGTACTAGAATGCGCCTCCGCTTACAACACAATTATAGGACATCCTTGGAACCATGACATGGAAGGAATATCATCAAGTCTCCAACAATCCATAAAATTTATAAGTCCATGGGGAGTAAGAGAGATCAAAGGAGAACAAGAAAATTCACGATCATGCTACCAAATTACATTAAAAGCCAGGAAGCCAAAGCTTATAGCAATTACAGATCCCACCATCAGTTCTCCATATTGAAGAACCAGAGGTGGAATAGCTTGATGAGGTTCCACTAGAGGAAGACGGTCCTGAGAAAAAAGTGAGTGTTGGGTCGAAACTACCCAGCGACATACAGAGAAGACTTATATAACTTCTTAGATCTAACACTAACTATTTTGGGTCACATGTTGACATGCCAGTTTGACCCTGAGACAATCATGCATAAGCTACAAGTGGACCCGTATCACGAGACGGTGGGGCAAAAACAAAGAAAATTTGCTCCTAACCAGCTACAAGTGTGCATTGATTTTATAAATCTTAACAAGGCCTAAAGATCCATTCCCATTACCTTACATAGAAAATTTAATGGACGCCACGACATGTCACCAGTTAATGAGTTTCATGGACGCCTTTCGTGGCTACAATCATATCCTAATGCATCCGAACGACCAGGAAAAATGTCATTCATGACATCACGAGGTCTAAATTGCTACAAAGTGATGCCTTTTGTTTGAAAAACGCTAGTTCTACTTACCAAAGGTTGGTGAACATGATGTTCGTTGAACAAATTGGTCATGCCATGGAAGTTTATATAGACAACATGATCGTAAAATCCCTAATAGCAGAAGATCACATCACACACTTAAAACAAGCTTTCGCCACTTTGCAAAGATATAATATGAAATTCAACCCTTCTAAGTACTCATTTGGCCTAAGCTCTGGTTACATTGTCACTCCCCAAGGAATAAAGGCCAACCCATATCAGATCAGAGCAATTCGAGTTATTCCCCTGCCAATGAATATGAAAGAAGAACAAAAATTAACTGGCAAAATGAATGCATTAAGTAGGTTCATCTCAAGACTCTCTAACAGGTCGCAAACATTTTTCATTGCTTTAAGAAAACCAAGATTTTGTATGGGAAAAGAGGTGCGAAGAAGCACTCAAAGAAGTGAAGCACTACCACACGTTAACTCCCCGACTATCAAAACCAAAGGACAAAGAAGTGTCAGAACATGTCGTAAGCACTGTGATGGTTCGATAATAAGGAAACAAGCAACACCTGGTATACTATGTCAGTAAATCGCTATTAGATGCAGAGACAAGGTACAATCGCTTAGAAAAACTCCTGTTAGCATTGATAGCAAATACCCAAAAGTTACGTCCTTATTTCTAGGCACATCCTATTGTCCTTGTTAGTTTAACCCATATCAAAGTTGTGTTACAAAAACTAGAATTTTTAGTAAGACTAGCAAAATGGGAAGTCAAACTTAGAGAGCATGACATAATATACAGACTAACAATGGTCATTAACTCCCAAGTCCTTGCAGATTTTCTAGCAGAATCCACTCCTAGCTTGCAAAGGAATTTGGAAGTTGTATGTAGACGGGTCTATACCACACGAGTAGCAGGTCTCAAGATGATCCTTACTTCTCCCATGGGCGAGATTGCTTTGAGCGCATTCATATGAAACTTTTGAGCCATTAATAATGAAGCAGAATATGAAGCATTAATAGCAGGACTAACATTAGCCCATGATTTTGGAGTGCAAAATTTGGAAGTCTTCAGTGATTCACAGCTCATCGTCAACCAAACGCAAGGAGATTACCAAGCACGAGACACAAAAATGACAAGCTACCTAAATAAAAAAATGAAGTTATTGGAAAGCTTTGAAGAATTCGAGATGTCACAAATCCCAAGGGAAGAGAATAGTCAAACAGATGCCTTGGATAACCTTGGTTCAGTTTTGAAAATTGACGCTCAGGTCATCAATGTTCCAACTCACGATGGAACGGTAGGTGATGGGTTAAACTGGATGACACCACTAATAAATTACTTATGGGACGACTTACTACCAAGTGATTGTGGCGAATGCAAAAAAATTAAGCAGTAAGCAGCACGTTACTGCCTTGTTCAGGAGGAGTTTTATCGTAGGTCTTTCTCTGGTCAATACTTAAAATGCATAACCCTAGAGGAAGCAAAGAAATTTCTAATGGAGTTACATGAAGGAGAATGTGGATCACACTCTGGGGGACATAGTCTTGTGCTAAGAGCAAAGACAGTTGGATACTACTGGCTAACTATGACCAATGCTGCAATGCGCTTTGTTCGTCATTGCGATAAATGTCAAAGACATGTTCCAATTCTTAATATACCACCAGAGAACTTAAAAACTATAAGCTCACCCTAGCCATTCATGAAATGGGAAATGGATATCGTAGGGAAACTACCATAAGCTCCAGCCCAGAAAGTGTTCCTCTTGGTAGTGACAAACTATTTTTCCAAGTGGGTGGAGGCAGAAGCTTTAAGCAGTGTTAGAGAACAACAAGTCATCAAGTTCATCGGAAAATACGTTATATATAAGTTTGGTGTCCCCCAAGATATCGTCACTAACAATGGACTTCATTCACAAGCAATAAGGTCAAGGACTATTGTAGCAGATGGGGAATAAAACTAAGCTTCGCAACACAAAGGCATCCGCAATCTAATGGATAAGCAGAATTCTCGAACAAGACGATAGTAAAAATGCTAAATAAGTGATTATAAAGTGCCAAAATATTATGGGTCGAAGAGCTCCCTATTGTTGTGGGAAAACCCAACCATAACTAAGTCGGCGATAGGCGAAACAGCATTTTCATTTGTATACGATACAGAAGCAGGGGTACCAGCAGAAATCATTGTGTAAAAAATATGTGTCGGGCACCTCCAATACCACAAAAACAAGGAATTCATGAATCTTGACTTAGATTTGTTAGATAGAAAAAAAGTTAGTGTTATCAGGAATAAATTGCAAGGAACTACAATACAAGGATACGGTCTAGGACTTTCCAACAAGGAGAATGGATCCTCAGGCGCGTCTTCCCAAATAAATGAGATCAAGGAGCTCGTAAATTAGGACCTAATAGGGAAGGTCCTTACAATATAATCCAGGTACGCTGGATTAGGATCATATAAGCTACAAGATAGGCATGATAAGAACCTACCTAACAGTTGGAATGGGCTGCACCTTAAAACTTATGATTTTAGTTTCTTTGGTTTTTAAATTTTATTTTTGGTTTAAAAATTTTTTTTTTGGTTTTTACTAGACTGGATTTCTATGTCATCATGGCTTTTTACTTTGATTTTACGATGGTTTTTATGATTTTAAAAATTTCATGTCTATGGACATCCATTTTAATAATTTTTTTATACATACCTCAAACAAATGACACGAAGTCACTATCGATTAAACTAGAATGAATGTCTTTGAAAAGATGTGACAATAGTCACTACGACAAAATTAGAAGGCATGTCCTCAAAAAGATGTGACAACACTCACTATCGAATAAATTACAAGGCATGTCCTAAAAAAGATGTGACGAAAGTCACTATCAGATAAATTACAAAGCATGTCCTCAAAAAGATGTGACGACGATCACTATCGAATAAATTAGAAGGCATATCTTCGAAAAGATGTAACGACGGTCATTATCGAATATATTAGTAGGCATGTCCTCAAAAATATGTGACAACAGTCACTCTCGAATAAGTTAGAAGGCAAGTCATCAAAAAATATGGCAACGGTCATCGTCAAATAAAGTAGAAGGCACAACGTCAATAAAAGACGTGATAAGAGTCACTACCAAATAAATTTGGAGGCACAACCTCAACAGAAAAAGACAAATAATCATGGTCAAATAAATTTGAAGCTACAACTTCGAAACGAAAGTGTGACAATAGCCACAATTAAGTAAATTGGAAGACTTGACCTAAAATAGATGTCATGACAGTTGATTAAATAAAAATGACAACAGTTGGCACTAAGAAATCTCATCAAATTAAACAATGGTTGACGTCATTACTAGCTAGATAAAAGGTAACATCCAGAAGGATTCTAAGTACTACAAAGAGCCTATGTGGTTTATCATTAAAAGCAAAAGAACGTTGCATGAAGGAGTTCCAAAAAACTTTGAATAGACTCCTCACAAAGACGATCATAAGCCGGGTGTTAGTTGATGTTGGGGGCAAAAGCGTCATCTTCCAACATGTATACATTAGGAAAAAGTGGTGGTGGCCTCCCATCAATCTCCGAGTCTCCCCTAGATATCTCTTGATAGTCTTTCTCTGTTTTCCTAATATTCCAGTGAATGGCTTGTCCATTCTTGTATTCTTGGAGCAATTTCCATCATTAGTGGATGGTGGATGCAGTGGCTTCCATCTTGACCTTCTTTTCATGGAGACGAACCTCATGTCGCAGCTTCTCCACAATAATCTTCAGAGTAGCCATTTTTTCCTCGGTGTATCTCTTAAAAGAGAATCACTCTTCTTCTTTTGTGGCAATATCAACTTTGAAGCGCTCATTTTCTGAGGCGTAGTCCATTTTTGCTTTGCTGAGTGTTCCATGAAGGCGGTTTATCTCTTTGTGAGCTCCGAAAAACTCTGCCTTCGCATAATGGCACACAAACATCACCTAAATATATGAAAAGGCTACCCAAGCTAAATGCCTTGTGACATACAAAAGTGGATGGCAATTTATGATAATTAAGGAGAAGATGAAGCAGTAACCTTGACGAGATGATTCCATGATACATCAAGAAGGACCGTATGACCAAGCTTAGTAAAACCGTCAATGTCACGAGGAAGCTCTTGCTTGTTAAGCTCTGCAAGATTGGCAGAATGGTCAGAGATAACAAATAACTAGTTGCAAGAGGATAAATATCAACCCTTCTTTCTTAAAAGTTTAGAAGACGCTCCTTCGACTTAAACTGCATGTCACTTAGACAGGGTTCTAGCGACGGTGTAGCATCTCCAATCCTCAATAGGATCGCCGAGTGGACTTGGTCCAAGAATATGTGGGAAGAATCTCATATTAAGTATGGAAATTATTGGGTAAAGGAGGGAATCAATACTAGACCGTGAATGGAGAAGTAAAAAATAAGGAAAACATAAGTATTTTCGAGCAAATGCCAAGAATCAAGCTAAAACACTGAGTTAACTAGCTGTTGGTAGCTCAACTAGCAAAAATAACACTCGAGCTGGATTAGCTGGGTTAGCTGCCTGGTAGCACAACGTAGCTGGGAGTATTAAAGGTCAGGTGGATCACCAAAGTTGCTACCCTTTAGCTGGAAGGACTGAGGTAGTTACCCAACCGATGACCGAACGGGTAAGTATGTGGAGCGGTTAAGTAACTGCCAGATAGTTATCAAAAATTCAATGAACCTGAATTTCGTTTCCAATAACAGTTTTTATGTGAAATCCTTATATGAAGACTGTGTTGGAACGGCTCCGGAAACACAAGTTATTTGCCAAACTAAGCAAATGTAGTTTTTGGCAAAGTAGTATTAGTTTTCTCAGGCCCGTTGTGTCGGAACAAGGTGTGTCTGTGGATCCAAAGAAAATAAAATCGATTAAGAATTGGTCACAGCTGAGTAATGCCATCGAGATCATAAGTTTTCTTGGCTTGGTCGGATACTATAGAACATTTGTGAAGGGATTTGAAAGTATGGCACAATCATTGACTCACTTAAGCGAGAAAGATACCAAGTTTGAATGGTCAAAGGATTATGGGATAAGTTTCTCAAGAATAAAGGCAATGTTACAAGCGCACCTGTGTTAGCACTACAAAAAAAATTAGGCTTATGTAGTTTACACGGATGCATCCATCACGGGCTTAGGGTGTGTTCTGATGCAAAGGGTAGTGTGATCACATTCACCTGCGTAAACACAAAAGAATTACCTTACGCATGAATTTGAGATGATTGCGGGTGTGCTCGCACTAAATATTTGGTGATTATACTTGTACGGTGCCAAAGCTCAATACTTTACCGATCACAAGAGGTTAAAGTACATATTGACCCAGTTGGAGTTAAAATTAAGGCAAAGAAGATGGATAGAGTTAGTTGTCAATTACAATTTGGATATTGGCTACCATCCCGGCGAGGCAAACCAAGTCATTGACGCATTACCTCGCAGATGGTTTGACATAAAAGTGGAGAAAAAACAAGAAGGATTGCTTAACATGATCAGGATATTGCATTTGAATGTACTATATGAAGAAGTTGAACCATTAGGCTTGGCGGTGGCTGAATAGGCAAATGTACTTAGTTAGATTCAGATTGCCCAAGGAAGGGATGAGAAGTTGAACAAAGATGCCCAAAATGACTAAACACAGTACCAGATTTAAAAAATGGTACGATCATTTTCAAGGGGCGTGTGACTGTACCAGACATCAAGGAGTTAAGGGAATAAATACTTAAAGAGGTTTATAAGTCGCAGTTCTCGATTCACCCAAGAATGAATATAATCTACCAAGATTTGAAAAGGTACTACCATTGGGTTTGAATGAAAAAGAACGTGGCTAAGTGGATTTCTTAATGTCCAACGCACAAGTCAAGGCAGAATATCAAAAACCAAGTCGATTAATGAAGAACTTGCTAATAAAATAGTGGAAGTGGAATCATGTTACGATGAATTTTGTGACCGGGTTGCCAAGAAGAAATTTGAAGAAAAGTGTAGTTTGGGTTATCGTGGATACACTAACCAAATCGGCACATTTTCTAGCAATTATGGATACGGATGGAGCAGAGGATATTGCTGCCCGGTATATAGACAAGATAGTCCTACTACATGAGGTTCCGGTGAGAATTTTCTCTTATCGAGACACACAGTTTACTTCACATTCTGTTTTCCAGAAACCCTTAGGCACGAGAGTGAACATGAGCACTACTTACCACCCGCAGACGGATGGACAATCAAAAAGAATAATTCATATGCTCGAAGATATATTACGAGCTTTTATCCTAGACTGGGGCGTTAATTGGAAGAAGTTCGTAAGGTTGGCCGAGTTTGTTTACAATAATAGCTACCATAGAAACATTGGAATGTCACCTTAAAAATATTTGTACGGTAAGCCGTACAAAATACCATTGTGTTGGACACAAGTGGATGAAACGATTATGCTTCGTCTAGAAGTGGTTGACAAAACCACATAGAAGATCAAAATTTTCAAGGTTAAGTTAGCGAAAGCTCACGATCGGTAGAAAATTTATGCTAAAAACCGTCGAAAGGAATTGGAGTTTGATGTGGGAAACTTAGTGTACTTTTAGGCAGTGAAGTACAAAGTAAAATGACAATTTACCAAGAGGAATAAGGTAAGTCCAAGGTTTATTGGGTCGTATGGAGAGGTTGAACGGGTGGGGCAGTCGCATACAAACTGCTTTTGCCATCGGGACTTGAAGCCTTTCACAAGGTGTTCAATGTATCAAAACTGAAGAAATGTCTATGTGACCAAGACAATGTAGTGGCTGAAGCCCCTTCGAAGTTCAAGTAAAACTTAATGGTGGAAGCCAAATCACTTTGAATAATTAACCGCATGGAGAGGAGTACAAGAAGTAAGAAGATACAAATGATCAAGGTTATTTAACACTATAATGGAAGTGAGAAGCTACTTGGGAAACTGAAACAAGATGAAGGCTGATATTCCAGTGTAGTTTAAGGAAATGGGCAAAAACCTTAATAGGATCACCAGGTGGACTTGGTCCGGGGATATGTGGGTAGAATCTCGGGCTAAGTATGGAAAGTATTGGGTTAAGAAGAGATTTAATACTAGACCACAAAAGGAGAAGTAAAGAATGAGGAAAATATAAGTATTTTCGAGAAAATGCCAAAAATTAAGATAAAACACCGAGGTAACCAGCTACAGGTAGCTCAACTAGCTAAAAGTAGGAACTGAACAGGAACACTCGAGCTGGATTAGCTGGGTCAGCTTCCCGGTAGCTCAATCTAGATGGGAGGGTTGAAGGTCAGTTGGATCGCCTAAGGTGCTACTGTCAGCTGGAATGACTAAGGCAGTTACCCAAGCGATGACCAAACGGGTATGTGTGTGGAGCAGTTAAATAACTGCCATACAATTACCAAAAATTTAGTGAACGTGCATTTCGGTTCTAAAAACCATTTATATACAAAAATCATTATAAATAGCATGTCCAAGAGCCGATTTCGGGACAGAAAAATATAGGAAAACACACTGAAAATCTTGAAGAACATCTTTGAGAGAAATACTAAGGAATTTTGGATTCCATAGCGAGTATTAGTTAAGAATCGATGCTGATTATGTTGATTGACGGTTAGAAGGAACAACGTGAAAATCTCCCAAGTTGATCTGCGTGATCAAGGTAAATACGAGACCAAGGCTTTGTGCACAGGCTCGTATCTCACCGATATGTTTGAAATTACTAAGGAGTTATTGAGGTTAGGGTCGAAATGTGTTTAGCGTTCATACTCTACATATGCATTCATCCAATTTTTACTAAATAAATATGGATCACTTATGCCTTTGTGGCTTTCAGGAAAAGAATGTGATCATGGAAAAGATCAGGCTTAGGCACGAGAGTCGAGGCTGGGAAGATGGATGGTGATGTAAGAAGATAGATAAGATCATATGAATTGTAATAGTTTATATTCAAACTTATAATTTGTATCAAATGTTTTCTTATATAAATAAAATATCTTGTTTCTTTCTTTTACTCTAATATCGCATATCGACTCTATGTAATGAATCACATAATGAAGCTCGAATGAAATTTAACTAAGAAACAGACTCTAAAAACGATCTAAAAATGAAGGGATTCTTCTCGGGGTTTGGGTGTCTAGGATGGGTCATTACAGATGGGCTGCTCCTCCACCAACATGTGATCCTCTGCATTATCACCCTGGCTAGCCTGCATAAAGGCTTCAAGAGCATCATCATCAATTGAAACATCAAAATCTGACATGGTATAACTTGTAGACTAAAAGGCACATGACGTTTTAGAATATTTTATCCAATAGAGTAACAAAAGAAGTAAGAGCATGAGGGTCGTATGATGGAAGAACCCAAATAGAACTCTTCCCTAAAGTAAAGTAACTAGTTAAGAAGTAGGTCGAATGTGACAGCGTAGAATCTGCATTGAAAACAAGAGTGAAGTACAAAAGTGTTAACAAGGAGAGAGACAATGAAGATTAAAAATCAAGTGTGCGTCTACCTCTAAAGAACCAAGTAACCGGGAAATTGGGGTTATGACACATTCGCATAAATAAGATCTTTTTGGCCACTTTTTCTCATAAGGTATGTTCCTTATATCGTTTCTATCAAAGTCAAAAACCAGAGGAGAGAAACACCGTGTGCTGATCATGGACCTGCTCGCGTTAACACAATGTGCTTTAAATTAATATGCCTACATAATTTCTTCCATCCGAACATTTAGAAAGGAAAAATCTCTGAGAACATGAATGGCAGTTAGTATCCTCCATGCCGTAGGAGTGAACTAACCATGAGAAATGTTGAAGAATCTAGAGACCCAAGCAATAAGATAAGGCATTATCCCCCGAATGCCTAACTCGAAGTAAGCCTCGTAAACCACAATCTCATCTGATTTAGAACTGTGAGGTCTCTATACCTAGAAGAGCTCTAAGCTAAATTGTTTTTGGGATACCATAAGTGGCTCTCATCGTTCGAATGTCATTCTCCTGCAAAACTAAAGCTATAAATTCACAAAATACTTTTGGTGGATCAGACGTGCGTTTACGGCTGAAAGCGGGTTTGACTCCTTCCATTGGAATCGGGTGTTGCATATGAAAAGGCCCCACATATTCATGCTCTATTTTTCCTAATGATACTATAGTATTGTTAAAGCTATTGCCTCTTGGGGACTTCTCATAACTGAAAATGGGAGAATCACTTATTGATTCATGTTCACTCTCAGAATCATCCTTAGAACCTGATACGATCTGAGATATGTATCCTCCCAAGGATTGCACTCAACGAGACCGGAGATAATCCGGCGAAACAATATCGTTAGTTATATTAAATCTAAGTCCTAATACTTCCTTCTGAAAACCTTTGAAGAAACTAGGCAGTGGAGATCTTGACGAAGAAGAAAGAGTAAAAACCAACGCTAGATATACTAAACCTAGAACCAATGCTTGCGACTTTTTTCCTCAATGGCTTCGATCAGTAGAATGGCCACACAAGTGTTATGGGCTAAACTTTATAAATCTTAGTGATTTCTAGGATATGACACACCTAGACGTACCAAACGTTCCCTAAGGAACAAAAAAGTTTGCGTGAAAGCAAAGAAAAAGGGTGTTTGATTAAAAATTTGGTTGATTATTTCTTCTCCATGGCCGAGTTTTTATAAGGACTCGAGATAGCCAAGAGTTACATGAATCTAACAATGTGGACATGAATCTAGGAATAAAGACTAATAACTTAATGTTTTGACTAGAAATAAAAGATTAAAAAAGTGATGAATCTTGCCAATGTATCTCCTTAGATTCTTCAATGTAGTTGCTTCTTGTTTCTTGGCTTTAGCGAGATTCTTCAAGTGTAGATGGGCCTTAAAATCGTCACTTTTGATGTGGGCCTCCTAGTGGACTTAGCTAAGAATAAAGATGGATTTATAGAGAAGAGAAACAAGGACATCCTCATTGAAACTTTACTCGTAAAACCCATTGGAATAAAATCGAGTTAAAGAAAAAGAGTACTAGACGAGTCTTTGTATTCCATCTAGTATCCTTTGCTAGTCGTTTCATGGTAGTGCATGGCTTCATTGAGCTTTGATCCTTTCTCGTCTAGTATGAATTCTATGGGTCTTTCCTTGATCCACTTAGCTTTAGCTCTTGTAATTGGCAAGTTTGGTCCCTCTGGTGCATCCTTTTCCTTAGACGTTTCTATGATCATATCATCCCCTCCCTCTTCAAAAGGATTTGCCCTCAAATCCGAATTACCTACAGCAAATGGGAGTAAGTTAGACACGTTGAAGAATAAATGATCATAGTACTTACACGGAATTCTGAGTTTGTTGCTATAGAGGTTGAAATGCTCCAAGGCGTTGGATGATCCATTAGTTCTCAGTAAGGAATTGTACCTCCTCGGATTGGTGAGTTTTCTTTTCTTCTCAAGAATCTCCAAGAAGATTCTTGCTTTTCTTTTGTTGACGCCTTGAAAGAATTCTCCAAAGATTCTACTCTTGTGTAGACGATGTAGAGAAGCACCCAATGCTCTTTCTTGGATAAAATTTCCCTCAATATTATCCTTCCAATACTAATGCCGAAGATGAAAACCAATTTTCAAGAGAAATTTCTTGACATCTAATATCTTATTCTTGACATATTTTTCTTATCCCATCGTGAATTTGTCACTTCTGACAATCTTCTTCACATCTTGGACATCTTGGATAATGTCTTCTTCTTTTGCCTAGTAGGTAAGGTTTAGAAACTTAGCTTTCTGTGAGAAAAAATGAAGCTTCTTGTCTTCCATGAAATCCTTTAAGACCACTTCTTCTAACTCATTAGTTGAAAATCTCCAACCAATGCCTATTATAGCCGATGGAACAAAGAGTGGTTTCATATCCTTTTTTCCAAAGAATTTTACACACATTGTGAAAACCATGTGTAATGAAGAAGTTCTTGAAAAGGCTGAAGATGTTGTAGGAGTAGAGCTGATGACTTATAAGTCCATACTCTTCAAAGCGAAGCTCCTTAGTAACTCCTTGCGTGATCTTGATCATAGCTCTGGTTCTTGTTTCCAACACACAAGCGCTCCATGGTTTATAATATTCCTCTTTCACGAGAGTAAAAAAATTCTCCAGTGACATTTCTAGAGGTGGAGTGTCAACCATTAGCTTTCCACTAGTGCCCTGGTGAAGAAGAGGCTTAGTGTCACCAGTACTTACAAGTAGAATGGAGAGTTTCTTTCCCGGTGTAAGCGCAATACTTGAGCTTTCTTCCTTGGTGTATGGCGTTTTACCCTCCTTCTTGTCGTCATTTTCTAGTTGCTTTTGA
Source organism: Cardamine chenopodiifolia (assembly GCA_963922655.1). NCBI lineage: Eukaryota > Viridiplantae > Streptophyta > Magnoliopsida > Brassicales > Brassicaceae > Cardamine > Cardamine chenopodiifolia. Next base: position 4,831,262 of record OZ000486.1, on the reverse strand, counting down.
TCCAAGTAAAATTCGAGAGACGTCATGGGATGCAGCGTGATCCTTCTACCTTTGTGCTCAAGCAAATACTTGTTGGTGAAGCCTTTGTGTGATACTCGGCGGTCGTATTGCCACGGTCTTCCCAAAAGTATATGACAAGCCTCCATTGACAAGATGTCACAAAGCACTTCATCTTCATATTTTTCTATGGAGAAAGGAACTAGAAATTTATTCTTCACCTTGATGTTGTCGATGTTGTTGAGCCATTGTAGCTTGTACGGTGAAGGATGGCGAGTAGTGATTAGTCCGATCTTGTCAACCATAGTGATGCTAGCAGCATTGGTGCAGCTTCCTCCGTCTATAATGAGACTACACAACTTCTCCTTGACTTGGAAACGAAAGTGAAACAAGTTTTCTCGTTGAACTTCAACCTCAATCTTAGCTTGTACTTGTAAAGCTCGTCTAGTTACCAAGACTTCTCCTTGTGGTGCTAGGGTTTGAGATCCTCCTTAGATGATGATGAGTCTAAAACTTCTTCCTCTTTGGTTTCAATGTCTCCATTGGCTTTTAAGATCATAGTCTTTTGATTGGGACTCTCATTAGCGTAGTTTTATTGTCCATGGCACTTGAAGCATTGTAAGTCTTGGTTCCTTGTGGTAGACGTCACCTCGGTTTTTCCTTTGAAAGTTTGAGTGGGTGCCACGGCCTTAGGCTCCTCCTTTGGCTTGATGTCCGAGATTAGCCGAGAGTAAGATGGCTTTTTATCTCTAGTGAAGCGAATCCTTGAGTTTGAAGCATACGGTTGACGGGTAGAAACGCTTCTCCTTTTGAGTTGTTGTTTCACTAAAATAGCTTTGTGTAGCATATCTTCCAATTCAACATAGTGCTCTAACTCTAACCAGTCTTAGATGTCTCGATTCAAACCTCCCAAAAATCTAGCCATGGTAACTTCTCGATCTTCTACAAGGTTAGCCTGGATCATAAGAGATTCCATCTCTTGATGGTAGTGTTCTATTCCTCTACTCCCTTGAGTTAGTCTTTTAAGTCACTTATAAAACTTTCGATGATAGTGACCAGACACGAATCTCTTCCTCATGATTTTCTTCATTTTATGATCATTTCATGCCAAGTTTAACCTAGTGGCTCTCCATATCTCCTTCTACTTATAACAAATTGATCCCATAATCACAAAAATCGGTTGCAGACACCCAAAATCTAGGGATGTAATTTGGACCTTTAGAATTGGCTTTTAATGCAGCCCATCATGGTCATTTAGTTGTTGTTAAGATAAGTGTGGAGCTCTTTTTTCATGTTATGTTTCCTCTAGGGCCCACGTGATGGAGAGGACTGACATACATTAAAACAAGAAAGAGGACTGACACGCATTCATACAAGGAGGGACAAACGGACTACTTGAGTGGAGAGCATGGGAGATCCCACGACAATGTCTACAAAAAAAATTGTATATTTTCATCGGAGACCAGCATATAGACAAAACGAAAAAGGTAAAACATTTTTACGCTTAGATAATATATATAAGTGAAATAAAAAGTAAACGATAAATGATATTTGAGAGACGACCAACATGGTTAAGAGAGCAACGACATTAAGCAAAATATACAAAAATATTTTGACAAATTCTAAATAAGAAACTGAAAAGTGGGAATAAGTTGTTGGGTATAATAAACTGACTAGATAGTCATTCCCATAATAAAGTTCATAAATTTAAAAGTAAAATTGTCAATAACTTGTTTGAATAGTCATTCTATTTCTTTAATATATTAGGGAACTTCTAACACTCTCTGAATGATTCTAAACATCGACGAAGTATATTCTCTATATATCAATAGACGACCAACAGATTCTACTATTGGTTTAATATAATCTGGCTGCGTTAAATTGATTTAATATTAAAAGAAATCGACATAAAATCTTAATATAAACGGCATAAAATCTTAATACATAAGAGGACCAATCCCACGAGGATTAGGGTTAATAAATTCCTATAAATAAAGATGCTACAGAAGGAGAACATATGAAAAAATGCAGAAAACCTAAGTGCTATATTCTCACCGCCTATTAACGACAACGACCGAGGATTCAAAAAGACCGACCGCTTTGCTCTTTGATTTCTAATATTAACTCATTTTTGTTCGAAATTTTTTTGATCCAACTCTTTCATTAATAAGATCCAATTTCTTTCAAATTTTTCCTATCATTCCGTAGAAATGTTATCGTGAGAACATGTTAAGATTTGCCCAAACAAAGACCATATCCCAAAATTCTTAGTTATATTTGTGAAAATGTAATCAAAATTTATTCAAATTTAACCAATTTTTAGTTTTTCTCCAATATTTTGGGTATCCGAACCCAATTAGAATTTGGATGGAACCGAATCGAATATGAACCAAAAATTATAAATATCCGAATGGGTTTTAAACCTCTAAACCTGAAACCCCAAAAAAATCAAACCGATACCCGAATGTCCAGGCCTAAAACTAATGAAAGCAGATTGTCACAAATTATTATGATTAAGACTGTGAATTTCAAGAATGAGAAGTTTAAGGATGTATTAACAAATAAAAACAATAAATAATAGATAACGGGGAGAAAAAATTGTCTAGTGTTTGATTGTCGTTCCTACTTCTGTTCCGTCCCGTTCTCAATAGAGAATATAAAGTTTGTCACTTATTGGGAATGCATTTCTATATAGGACGTGTATTTGGGAACGAAACAGAATTTATGTCCATCACATTGTTATTTTTTTATTAATTAGAAAGATATACCATAACACAATTAATAAAACAAAATTTATAAACATAATCTTGCATGTACGTGCGGGTCCAAATCTAGTACACATGTAAGGAGTAACCTCAACATTTTGGTTAATACAATAAGACTTAAAAACACTTGAAATCAATGTAAAGTAATCTTCAATTTCTTGTTGTGGAATGATACTAGTGAATTCTACTAAATTCTCATTATTTTTAATTGATGTGTGCAATTTTTATTTCTACTCTTGTCGGAAATAGGTTGACAACGGATTATGGCCATAGCACATGGTTATATAATTATCAAAAAATGTTAGGTGGATTTTTTGCATCATATTTGCTTTGAATTAAATGTTAATTTTATTCAATCCAAAGAAAACATTTTGTACAAAAAGTGCTACTCTATTTTAAAGTTTCCAAATTTAATCAGCAAAAAAAATTGAGAGATTTGATAATTTTATCTTATGGCGAACCATGTTTCCATTCTTTTTCATATTGTTGATCACTTACTTCACGAATTGAAGACAAGCTGTTTCGAACATGCTTGTCAATAGTTTGAGTGATTTGCAATGGCGATTGTGGTGGTTCTTTATACCTCCTATTGTTCCTTTTTGGCCTGGAAAACATATCGTAAAACGAACATATGAACCTTCTCCATCGATATACCCACTAGCTGATGTGTCATGGTTTTAAGCATTTTTAACCTTTAGTTCCATAAGTTTATAGATTATAATCCATGTTTTGTGTCTTTTTGGTTTTTTTATAGTTTTCAGGTTTTAAAAAATCATTGGAGTTAAAGAAAGATTTAGACCAGCTTTGGAAGTATGAAGACTTCAGGTATCAAATGAAGAGAAGCTGAGATCAAGCTATCCTCACCCAAGGTCGATCGATCCGCGAGACTTCAAACCTTTTCCAACCAACTTTAGCAGTTTTCTTTTCATATAAATAAGGGTTGCTCGATTTTAGTAGTTCCAACTTTTCTTTATCTTGTTTTTTTACAGATTTTTGCTTTCTATTTTCGTATTTTTGGGAAAATAAATCTCTTACTTTTCTAGATGTGTTTCTGAACCTCGTTATAGTTATATTGACATTTATGCAAACATTGAATTCATTTATTATGATTTCATTCATGTATGAGTAATCCACATATTGGGTTTAGGTGTTGTTGAAAGGGATTTAACGATCATTTAGGTTTAACTTGTTCGATTAGGGATTTATCTTTAGAGTTCTTCATCCTTTCTGATCTCAAAGCTTATGCATGATTAGCTACCTTATATAAGATCTCTAGGTTAACTTATGCGCCAAAAATGATAATGAGGTTCCTGGAATCAAGAACTGATGAGCTTAGTATCCTTAGCCAACAAAAGTTGAAGTTAAGTCGTCTAATTGAACTTATCGAACATGTTTTGAATGTTGATATGTCTACTAAGGTTTATTCCGGAGTTTAATGTCTTAAGATTCATGTTTAGATAGTTAGTACGACGGGAAGATGCTAGTTTTACATTAGTGATTTGAGTTCTAGAACGGTTTACAATTAGATCCATGTTTAGCAATTAAATTATCGATCAGTGTTCCCTATGAATTTCCCTATTCCCAATGCTCATCTCATAGTAGAACTTTGTTTTTATTTATTGATTTTATTTACGTACATCAATCATCACAACAAACAACCACGTAGATTTTCTTAGCTCTATTCGACTCATTGCCAATTTAAAGTGTAATTTTGGTCTCTATGGCTTCGATATCTAATCTATACTACTGCATGTCATGTGCATTTGCAGTGATAGTGAATGTTTAAACCCTGAGACATCACTAGAAGCATCATAATTTGATTCCATTCTTTTGTGTATCTTGTCTGCAATAAATTCTTAAAAATTGTAGACCATATCTCTGGGGAGAATTTGCATGAAAAATAGAGGTGATTTACATTTTCCAAAACATTTTGTCACAATAAACATGAACCATTTGCTCAGGTATTCCATTGTGACATTCGATCCCCAGTTGATAGTCGATTATTTCTTATCAACCATCCATGAAACACAAATTTTGGTGTACTATAAACGAACCATACTCCCTTCCACCATCCTTTCATCGGGTTTACTTCTCGCACTAGCGTTCCATGTATTGTTTGAAACAAATTTTGTGGCAAACTTATCTCTTTTACTCCTCCACAGAACCTTATCTTCACTAACTGTAGACTGTTTACTCCTTTGAGTTTCATTGAATTCTTCAACTCTACTGAACATGTCGAACATGTGGCTTTTTTTATGATGCGTATGGATAACCTGTTCCACCGTAGAATACCTTTGAATGCCAAAATTGATGAAGCCAATTTCCCCTGTTATATCAACTATTCTTCCCATTGGTGACCAAGGATCATACCATAATAAAGTTGATATTCCACTACCAACTTCCATTTTGACAAAAGATTTAGCAAGTTCTTTATATTTTGTTGACGCAAGCCTTTGGTAATTGGAAAGCTGAAGTCCAAAAATTCTTCAAGCTATAAATGACTGATCCAATGAGTTGTAATCTTCCTTCAAAAGACAAGTGTATTGTCATCCAACCGTATTTCACCTTGAATCTTCTCTAGAACAGGGTTGTAATCTTCCACTCTCATTCTCCTTGTTAATAGAGGTAAACCTAAATATTTCACCGGTAATATGCCTGAGTCATAATGGAATTGATCAAGTATATTCTCCTTAATTGTATCCGCAACTCCTGCCATAAAAAGAGTAGACTTCTCCAAACTTATGTTCAACCCCGAGAAATTTGCAGAATCTGTGAAGACATTGAGAATGCCCTCTATTGATCTCTTCTTGCCATCCGTAAATACCAAGAGATCATTTTACAAAGGTGAAATTTGTGAGCCTTTAATTTTGACAATACGGATGAAAACCAACCATCCTATTCATAGCAGCCTTGTCTAGCATCTTTGAAAGTACATTCATACTTATCACAAACAAATGTGGAGAGAGTGAGCATTCTTTTCATAAACCGTTGACTATGAAAATACACAGCTAGTTCTCCATTCACTTGGACTGAAAAAGAAGTCGTTGTGATGCAAAACTTTATCCAATGAATAAATTTGTGTGGTAAGTTCAGAGTTGTTATTTTTGTAAGCAGAAACAACCATTAAAATGAATCGAAAGCCTTTGAGATTCCAATCTTCATTGCACTTCGGGGAGATGTTGTATCTTGTGATATTTCTTCACCAGCTCTAACACAAGGAGCACATTTTCCATCAGCATTCGACCCTTAACAAAAGCATAATGATTTGCGTGATAAAATGTGGTAAAATCTATTTTAACCTATTCGCCAAAATATTTGATATCACTTTTAAATAACATGACAACAAGAGATAGGCATTAAATCTTTCATTTCCTTCACCATTATTTTCTTTGGAATTAAAGAAAAGATAGTAGAATTAATACCCTTATGTAGAAAATTCTTTTTCAAAGAAAAATTGAACAGCCACCAAAAAATCTTTCATCAGAACCATCAATGCTTTGAAAATTTTTGTTGTAAAGCCACCCATCCCGACATTGCAAAAATAACATCCTTTATCTCATCTTTGTAACTACTCTTGTTAATCTATCAGCATCCGACTCACCACATTCAAATCCCAAAATCTTCTTCATGTCCTCCACCGATTTTCAAACATAATCAACCACTATATGGCTTAAGAAATCCTTCAAAAAATGCTCAGCCTCTGATTTAATATCTTCTTGAGAACTCACTATTACACCATCTGGTTTCTTAATTTCTCGAATAGAATTTCCTACCTCATGAACTTTGGCCGCTTGATGGAAATATTGGTTATTTTTATCGTCTATATTCAACCAATGTAGCTTTAATTTTTGTCGTAGAAATTTTTCCTCCAGCTACGCTAGTCTTTCCATCAAGCAAATGATCTTGCTTCAATCCCCATAGAAACTTGAGAGGGATCTGTTAGTGTACTAACCTAAGCCGCTCATAACTCCTCATAAGATTCTTTCATCTTTTATAAGTCACCCAACTTCTCCTTACTTAATCTGCGTAGTTGTGGTTTTAATGCCTTCAAATTCTTCAAAAATCTGAACGTGGATGATGTCGACATAAAAAATTTGTCAGTACATCCCCAAAATTCCTCCATCAAACAAGAAAACCCTGAGAATCTACTTAAGGCATTCATGAATTTGAAAGGCCTTCATCGCTTCTATACCTCCAGTACAAGAGAATAACGCAGAACTGACAGCCGTATCCATCGAAAATGAAACAATCGTCGGAAAACCGTCGTAAAGTCTTCCAACATAACTGACAGATTTAAGATGGTTTATAATCCGACGAATTACCGACGAATTATCAACGAATTTCCGATAGCTGTTTCCGACGGATTTACGACGGATTTCCATCGGATAACCGATACCGAGTTTCCGACAGATGTTAAATTAAAATTTTTTAATATAAATTAAATAATTATATTAAATAAAATTATAATTAGAATTAAAATTAAATAAAAATAATATTTCATTAAAATTATTAAACCAAAATAAAAAATATTCTTAACGAAAATAAAAAGTATTCAAAAGAAATTGTAAATTATTCGAAATTAAAAAAACAAGACAATTAGAAATCTAAAAATTTCTAATGTTGAGGAGGCGGTTGGAACGAACGGAAGAATGCATCCATCTGATCATGCATTGTTTTGAGCTCTGCAACTGTGTTTTCTTCGATAGTCTCAATCTTGTTGTTTAGAGTTTCGATCTCGGCTGACTTTTCTTTCAGTTGCGCTCTAAGCTGAGGATCTCCGTAAAACCTCAAAGTTGTCGAAGATGGCGACGAGTACTCTTATCGAAGACCAAAAAATACGGCCTTTGGATTTTGGAGTGACCTACGAAACAAAATATATTAAATCATTAGAAAATAATTAAATAAAGGAAAAACTAAAGATAAAAATAAATTTTACTTACTTCGTAGACAAATTCATTGAGCTTCTCAACGGAAACTTTGGTGAAATGAAGAGTTCCTTCAACAATCGGTTGTGATTGAAGAAACTCATCTCCTAACCTTGTCACATTTTCCATGATCTTCCAAGCAACCGGATCTTGGATTTGTCCCATCTTGCGGTTCGTGTGCGTATCTTGTAGCAAAGCAAGATGGGATGGACGCACACCTTCTTGACAAAACTAAAATATTTTATTAAAACTGTAAATAAGTAAATAAAGCAAAATGAAAGTATAAATTTAAAGAAACTTACCAGTTGTTGTTCCCGGGAAGCCTTGCTCGTTGCTCCCAAATTGTGAGTGGCAATTCCTTTGCCCTTCCGGTTGGTTGATTGAATAAGCGATGTTGCCTGGGTTTCATCCATCATCCAATACTCAACCAATCCGTTCTAGAGATTTGGTTTCCAAGCAACTCCTTAGGAGTGTTATTCCGATTCCACTGGTCCTTCCACTCGTTCAGCTTCCTTGAGTATGCTTTTGATGTCTTAGCATCGAACTCATGTCTAACCCGAGATATGAGGTCTCTATCTCAAGTGAAATCTTGCTGCAAAATAAAATGGTTAAAATATAAAAACTTCATAGAAAATCTATTATCATAAATATAAAAACTTGAAATTTTAATGTTAAAAAGTAAAGTAAAACATATCGCAAATTGGTGAAACCATAGATCACGCTCAGGCAACGGCATAAGGGAGTATGTCACATACAGACGCTGAAGCATTCTGTTGAGCATACGGTTGATAGACTTCGATATCCTATTATTGGATATATGGAACCTATAAACAAAATTAGTTTAAAATTGTTAAAGAATAATATATTAAATAAAAAAAATTGAAAAAGGTACCAAGTATTGTTGTCGTCACAATCGGAATGAATATGAGACAATATTTCCCGCTTGGGTTGATCCACAAAGTCCTCTATGCTCATTTGGATCAAAGCGGAACATGCTTGATGAGTAGCTGAAAGAGATTGCGTCTCCGGACCAGGAATGGAGCTGTTCCGACTCACTCCTTGGCCATGTCTCCACCCATCCGACTCAAATACGGAATAAAATCGACCATAATTCCTGAAAATGAAAAAAATGAAATTATAAACATATGCAAACAATATTTAATCATATAAAATATGATATTTCATTTAAAAATATTTAAACAAAATTTAAAAAGTATAAAAATATTAAATATATTTAAAAATATATATATAAAAATATATTTAAAAAAAATTACGAAATATAAAAAATTATAAAAATAATTATAAATAGTAAAAAATATTTATAAAAATATAAAAATATAAAAAAAATTAAAAAAATATATATAATTATTAAATTTAGGCACATTTATAAAAATAGAAAACAATAAAAACAATTATGAAAAATATAAACTTTTAAAAATTAATAAAATTATTAAAACATTTAAAAAAAAATCATAAACTTTAAAAACATCCATAAAAAATAATATTAAAATTATAATATGTAAGAAAAATAATAATTATACAGAAAAACCATAATATCATTCATAAAAAACTAAATTTACATTCGAATTAACTAAAACCCTAAATCTTCAACCTAAAACACTAAATCCTATTTCATAAACCCTAAATCTATATTCCAATTCCCTAAATATACATTACAAATCCTAAATCAACAAAAACATAGAAACTTACAAATTTGATCGGTTTGGATCCATTGCAATAGAGTTTGTTGAAGTTTGAGACTTAAAACGGAAGATTTGATGGAGTTTTGAAGATTTTCAAAACTTTTGGGAAATTTTTAGGGTATTTCCGACATACTCACTAAATTTTAGGTTACGTGGGAAGCCAAAAAGGCATTTCTCGGTGAAAATTTTGCAAGTTTATCGGAAATCCATCGGAAATCCATCGGAAATACCGATGGATTTCCGATGGACATGCGAAATTTGCTTGTCGCACATTGGTCAGTCAACCTTAACCACCCACACGTGTATCCTCATATCCATCGGAAATTTTCGACGGATTTCTGACAGGTTTAGTGATTTGAAGGTTTTTTCCAAACATTGGGACTGGAATACGTTTGTACGAAGCCATAATAACCATTGTATTGATTAAATTACAACATCAACTTTATACAAGTCATTAATTTATAAAAACTAAAATTTATGTTAGTTTATAATATATGTTATATGGTTAGTAAGTATCTAAAGTATCATTTAATCAAAATTGTCTTAATATTAGAATTTATTAAATACATCTTTTATATGATATTAAATGCATATAATGTCTCACCAAGTGTTAGAAATTTTTTTATATACTAATGTCTAACAATTTAGTATAAAATATCTTCAAAAGCCCCAAATCTGTTGGAAAAGTCCCGACGGATTTCCGACGGGTTCGTGGTTATAAAAAATATAAAATATTCCATCATAAATTCATCGGATTTTTAGTAAAATCCGATGGATTTGGGGTTTTTGACAAAAAATAACATACCAAACTAAAATCTCAATACATTACAATAAAAAATATAAAATACAAACAAATTACTCTGCATCTTCATATGATCCGTCCGAAGGAATTAAGTCTAAATCGTCCTCGAATTCGCCATGTGATTCCTCAGAGTCTGAATGAATTATATCATCACCAGTTCGTGTGAAATCAACCACGATCTCAATGCCAAAAGAATGCTCAAAATGATCCATTTGACAAATTCTAGTTGGTTGTAGGGCATTATGTTCTGAAACTCCATTTATTCTTCCTCGTGGGTTAATTGCAGTAATTGTGATCCAAGGATCTGACCGATAAGATACCTGAGGGTAACGAATGTTGTAAACCTATATGAAATGATGATAATTTATTAAAAATCAAATATATTAGTAACTTAAATAACAATAAAATATGTTAATTTAATCATACCTGGTCTACTTGTGATGCTAGAATAAATGGATCGTATTTAAGAAGTCTTCATCTTGAATGTATCGATTTTACGCCGAATTGGTCAATTTGAACACCACGGTCAATGAATGGATCATACCAATCACACTTAAACACAATGCACCTCAAGTCCAACATTTTGGGTATCAGACTTCTAAGATTTCATTCAAGCCGCCGTAGTAAACTACATCACCTGATTGCGCTGAAACACCCAAGTTTGAAGTTGATTTTGTTCTTCCCTCCTCACGAATCCTAAATGCATATCTCCTAGTGCAATACCTAGAATATGAAGTTGCAATGTTGTTTGGACCATTAACAAACTCCATTAACCACGTCAAAATTTTTTGACCATTTTCTATGCCTTCAGATACCTATAAAAATATAAATAAAGAATATAAATTATTGTGCAATAAATATTACAATTCAATTATAAATTAGTAAAATTGTTTAAAAACTTACGTAAAATCGCAACCAATATGCAAATTCTTGTTTCTTTAGGATATCAAGTTTGGATTTTGTCTTATCTGAATAATAATCTCGTACTAGCGTCATGTAAATGCTGTAATATAACAAAAAGTTTAATGATCATATATTAATTAATTTCAAGTAATTAGTAATTGACATTAAAAATTTAATTAGTACCTCTCATACTCCACAATATCCTCACAATTTGTGAGGATATATGTATGCAAGTGTGCAAACTCCTGCTCTGATAATTTCCGCTTGTTTCCTTTTCCACTTACTCGAGCAATTTGAGTAAACAAATCAGGGACATATACTAGATAAATCGCTCTCTCACCTCTATCATCATGCCGCGCCAGACGTCTACTCTTAGTACGCACTTCCGATGGAAAGTAATATTCATCAAAGTGTGAGGCTTCTTCGTTGAGGCTCACTGAGACAATAGATCCCTCAACTTTGTTTAAATTTTGAGGATCATGTCCATTATCCTCACAGTAAGGAGTTCTCTCAGCGCCAAAATCTCTTCATTGCTCCAATATATAACGTCCATCAATCTCCGGAGGTGCACAGTCAAACACTTGTTTGTTCTTCGTAAAAAATGTTCTAAACCGACGATAAGAATAATCACTAGGTAAACACCTTATGTGGTAATCAAATCAACACGTCTTTCTTCCGTGCTGTAATTGGAATGCATCAGTTTTATCTTGGCAATACGGACATGATAATCTTCCATGTGTTATCCATCTAGATAATATTCCATATGCTGAAAAATTGCTTATGGTCCACATCAGAACCGTACGCATCTTGAAATTCTACTACAATGAAACATCAAATGCTTCAACCCCATGCTTCCATAGCATTTGTAACTCATAGATCAATGGCTGGAGGAATACATCAAGTGACCACATTGGATGCTCTAGCTGGGAACTAGCACGGAAAGGAACAAAAACTCTCTACGCATGCACTGATCACCATCATTTAGATTGTCCATCGCCTTATTTTGATTCTCCTACACCACATTCACTTCACTTGCTATTTGTTTCAACTTCTGATTATCTTTATCTCTCCCATCCATTTCCGCCTCAACTCCTTCAACTTTCTCCAGTTTTCCCTTTAATTCTTTAACATTCTATTCCAGCAATTCATCCTCATGCTCTGATTCCCCTAAAACAGAAAACCTTGACTTAGATATTATAGAAACTTGTTCAAACTTCAGCTCACTTGCCTTATTTGGCATGCGCCTTAATTTTCATGGTGATACTATGGACCACTTGCTTTCTTCAACATCATCAGCTGAGGCTATTGTAGTTTCAACAACCATATTGAGTCCACCACGAGACAATTAAGGCGGATCAAGGCAGACCTTACGCATACTATATGCAAAAAAAATTAAGTTAAGCCAAAACAGACTGAAAAATAAAGTTAAGTCCAGGAAAATTAAATTAAGGCACGTGAATAGTAATCATAGGATAGGAATAAGATAAGAGAACAACACAATGTTATCAAATCAATCAAATTGGTATGTTAATTGATTATGACCACCTTTTTTTGCATATGGAGCATATGTACTTTCTCTTTTTCTTCAGCGGTGATGGGCTAGTCTGAGGGAAAAGTCTCTTTTTTAACCATTGGAGATGGAGTTGTTGGTGCCATTTTGTCACACATTGTTGGGGCTGGAGTAGTCTTGGAAGTTTATGTTTTCTTCTTCTTTACTAATGGAAGAATCTTGGAATTTTTTGTTTTCTTCTTGTTTAGTGATGGAGGAGTCTTGGATGGAGTAGTCGTCAAATATTTTGTTTTCTTCTTGTTTAGTGATTGAGTATTTTTGGAACTTTTTGTCTTCTTCTTCTTTAATGGTGGAGTAGTACTTGGTGATATTTCACCTGGGGATGGAGTAGTCTTCAAATATTTTGTTTTCTTATTCTTTTTTGAGTGAGTACTCGGTTGTGAACTTCGACAACGTTTCTTTGTCCCTGGAGATGGATTAGTTGGATTTGTTGCTTGTTTATTCTTTCTCATTTGAGAACGCTTGAAAAGCCTGGCCCTTTCAATAACGGATCTATATCTCTTCACATTCGATCTAGCACGTTGTTTTTTATAAGTGGTGGCAGGCATCATTGACTAACTGCTTCGGGTCGTGGGATCAAATCCTTATCTATAGGGTTAATAGATTATGTGTATGTTGCACACAAGTAGCATTTGGTGTAACAAACATCCACAAGGGTAGCTTCATGCCAAATTGGACTGTTTGTTGATGCTTTCATCACGTACTCGCTGGGGACCTAGTCAATATCAAATTGTCTACAACTACAACTTCTCTGTAAGAAAAGATTAAAAAATTAACCTGGCAGAGCTACAACAGACAGCTATAACAGACTGTTTCAGAGTCTTTCACGTTACTAGAAGACTTTTCAATATATGGCAGCGATAGATTTTTAACCTTCTCTAGATCAACGCTAAAGGAACATTTTCCACCCGTCACATTAAATATGTTTGAATCAATATGATAAGCCTCTGATGATCTCATGTCTTGGTAGCTCATATTCAGAATGAGTTCAGCTTTTTCAGTGAATTTTGTTGTTAGTTCTTAGCTGCTTCTCATCTTTTCGCAAACAATGTTGACAGCGTCTTCTGAATAGACTCCAATAAAAAGGCAATAGGGAACGATCTATCTTCCTTAAGCACACAATTAAAAAAAAACAATTTTAATACATTTATAAGTGTGTCGTTTCATTTAGCATTTAAAATTAAATTCTGGCCAAATTATTTGGGAAAAATTAAAATGTAATGATACTTGTTATTGTATTGAAACAGATTGGGTAAACTGTCATTTTCTAAAACAAAAGGTGCCCTCTACAACTTTTCCCAACTAGGGATCCCTTCTCAATATGAAAATTCTCAAAAGATCCATTTTATGAACTGCCCATATAAATTATGATAAATATTGTTATTTGTTTAGTTTGTGATACAAATATTGATAACAATAATAACACATGCTAAATCATTCTTCCTCATGTAAATAATTTATATCATGATACATTACATGAAAAAATAATTATCATTATGTGAATTTGTATATCACAATATACATTATGATAAAAAAAAATTAATTGTATTTGTTTAGCTTCCAATATAACATCGATAAATATTTTTTTGTCATGTACCAAGAGATCATTATATCATAAAAATAAGTTATTTAATCCTGTTAGATGATTCTTATCATCTAAATAATTTATTAATCTAATATTCAAAGTAACTATAATGATAAGTTTGATATAGTTACAAAATGATTAACATGGTGAATATTTATTTACCACGATATAAATAAAAATAGATATTGTTATTTGTTAATATGATAAAATATGTGTATCAAATTAGAATAATCTCAATCTTTAAAATAATTGTTAAAGTAACTCTATCAAAATGGGTAACTAGAATAATTTTAATCTTTTTTCAAAATACAATTAAACCACTGAATTCTATTATTCACACACTACAAGAAAACATGATTTTTGAGAGTTATATTCGTCTCAAAATCGTCCCAAAACTGAAATATATGAAGATTTTGCGACGATATTTAATAGTCCTAATTTTCTCGTCGCAAACCGTATGTCGTCACAAAATCGTCTTAAAACAGGGACGATTTGGCTGTTACAACGAAGGTTACAAATTTGGAACGAATTTGTGACAAACATCTTTGCTTTGGCGTCACAAATATGTCATAAAAGAGTGTGACGATGTTGTGACGAATAAGCAATTGAGAAACCATCACAAATAGTCACGCTTATTTGGGACGAAAAGTGACAGTAAATTTGAGACGATTTTGTGAATAAAAATATTGTAGTAGAGGCATCCTAAATTAGTCATAACAGATTGTGACAATTTTGTGACTATATATAGTGTATTGCATAATAATAAAATATTTAATTATTTACAAATTACTTTATTTGCTATAAAATAATTTATATAATAATTATTAAATGAATAAATATAATCATAAATTCAAAAGAAATTAATTAACATAAAAATTAATATTTTAGACGGTTCATCAATTCAGAAATATTAAAACGTAAATAAAATTTAAAAACATGATAAAAAATAGTACAAACGACAAAATAAACAAAAACAAATCTAAAAAAGATTCTTGTGAAAGTCATACATATATGGAGGAGATCCGGTCTGTGCATTATGTTGAGGACCACGTGGTTGTGAAAAAATAGAGGGTGTTTGAGTAGGCATTGTGGGGGCAGACATGCGATCCTGGAATTGTGGATCTTGGCTTTGGATCCAATTGACGACTTGGGACAAAAATAACCGTGTCTCTAGCAAAGCAGATTGCGTCTCATTCAAAGCAGATTGTGTGGATTGATGTCGATTAAATTCGGCCTCGTATTTAGCAGCTTGTAACTCATTGGCAGCCGCTTGGTCTACGATCATCTTCTATGCAACAAGAAGTTGTTCTTGCAAAGAAGCAAGTGTAGAGTTACAGCTAGACGTACTTCGACGGTTGTTTTTCCCGAATGTGCGCTCAATACTCGCAAGACCATAAGAATTTCCGCGCTTGTCGGGGATAGAAGACTACAAAAATTTATGCATTTAATTAGAAATAAATTAATGTTGACAATTTAAGTTATTTTTTACCTGGAGAAATATAGTGTTTAGCTCATTTGTAGAAAGACGAGGCGGAGCCGAATCCTTGCCTATTATCTGAGATAGCATATTCTCTACATTCTTGTCAAAATTTTCGCATATTTTCTTCGCCTTCATATCTATGTACGTCCCATCCGAAATACCTCACCAATAGACACAAGCCTACCTAGTTTCTCCTCCTAAGTTATTAAAAGCATAACAATAAAACTTACATTAGTACTAATTATTCAAATATGATAGTTTAGAAGTTAAAGATACGTACCAATTCTCCATGTATACAAGCATACAATTTCTGACCCGATAAATGTTTGTGTATACCAAGTCCGTCAAGTTCAGAGTTTCTCGAATTTGAAGCTTTGCCGCTCTTTGATTGTGCTTCTTCGGTTTCCCAGTAATCGGACAACAAAGCCCATATCTTGACTTGACTCATCATCTCTTTCATCCTTCGTCTACAAACGGTTTCAAACTCTTCCCTAACAACTGGGGTAATTGTTGGATCCCAATTGAAACATCGCTGTAAAAAGTTGTAGGAAGTTAAACATAAAAATATAGTATAAGTAACAACATTTAATGGATGTAACATTATAATATTTACCGAAAAATTGATGAAATATTGATCTCGTCCGTCATATTTTTTCTTTAGTATTTTCGAGATAGCACGAGGTAAGTTTCCTCCGTCACGCTCAAACCTGTATAAAATTCAAAAAAAAAATACATATAAACAAAAATAATATTAATAACTGAAAAAAAAATCTTACCATATCGTTCCTTGTGTCTTGGATCCAAACAAGTTAAAAATTCATCACGACCAAACATCATCAATAACTCGTCTAATGTCATTGTATGGCTCGGCCCCACATTTTCGGGAATCTCGTCTTCAGCTTGGGGCTCCGGTGCTAGATCCGAGAAAACTTGTGGGAGTTCATCAATATAGGGTGGTATTTACTGGCGGTTTTCGTGAATTCAGGTAGACGAACTCGCAACATTTCGTGTAGCTTGAGGCTGACGGCACTCAACTAAATCAGGTGAAGAAGCTCTCACTCCGTGAGAAGAAGTCGAGGTAGTGGATCTACCTCGGGCACAAACATGGACACTTCGCCCAACACCCGACATCCTGCAACTTTTATGAACACAAAAATTATACAAAATATGTAATCTTATAATTACGAAAGTAACAATCTTTTAAATAAAAACAAAATTTTAAAAATCTAATGATAAGTTACAAGTTATTAATTATATAGTACGTTAAAAAAAGATAAGTAAACATATTGTAAATGCAAAAAATATAAATAAAAGTATTACATGCATCATGATGTATATAGTTATAAATACTAAAACTACAAGTATATAATTATATAGTTTTTTTATTACTTATATAAACTCTAATATTATAAAAATTATTTTTCATTGATTTTAAATGCTTAAAAATATAAATTTATGGTAAAAACTTATTATAAATACTAAAACTATACGTATATAATTAAAATTTCATTGATTTAAACAGCTTAATTTATATATATATATATATATATATATATTGTAAAAAATTATTATAAATACTAAAACTATAAGTATATAATTATATAGTAGTTTTAGTACTTATATATACTCTAATATTATAAAAATTATTTTCATTGATTTTAAATGCTTATATATATATATATAGTAAAAAAATTTAAATTTAAAAAAATTATATATACTATTATGTACATGAATGTCATTTTCATTTTAAAATATAGAATATAAAAAATACAAAGATTAAAATGAATAAACAAAATAATAAAGAAATCAGATTTAATTTTAGAACTACCTACAACATCAGATTTTATTTTCCCACAAAACATTTTCTTCTTCACTAAAAACCCTACAACATAAGGATTTTGTATTTGCTTATCTATCATTTGCATATATCCATTTACCAGAGACAAGCATATTATTATCATTCACTCAACTCAGTTCGTGGAGAGAATCACAAAGAGTATGAGATAGAATGTATGGTAAGCAAATGGAGAAAAAACAAGATGGGATATCGTAAAAAAGAAAAACTTGAAGATAGGGGTGGAAAAGTGAATGAATGATTGTGGAAGAAGAAGAAGAAGAAGGAAGTTGAATAAACCTTAAAGTTTTTGTCGCTCAACCATATTTTTTATATATAAATTTTCCATTAATTTTTTCATTAATTAGGAGTAACTAATATTTTTTTGAAACAATAAATTTTTTAATGTTTGTAATACAATTTTTAATGTTTCATAAATAAAAATTTTGTTGTAACTAATGTTTTTTTCTGAAAACAATAAATTTTTGATAACTTGAAACAAATATGTGGTAACTATGAGGTTAATCTAGCAATTAATTTTTGGTAATCAAATCTATGGCCACTAATAGATGAAAGAAAACTCTGTCACAACTAAAATTTTAAATCTACGATGAAAAATTAAGTCGGCAAAATAAATTTACGACAAAAAATTAAATCTGTTGTAGAATTTCTAACATGTTAGAAAATAGACAAAATCTTCTGCATCTATCATGATCTTCAGAAAATAAATCTACAAAAAAAAGTCTGCAGAAAAATATCAAAATATGCCATTCAAACAAATCTGCCACAATTTAGAGCCGCTGATCTATTTCACATATTTTTCTTTCGTCGATGACAAATTCGTAAATCTTTGCTATTTTTCCCAGAAACAAAAATAATGTTGATGTGGCATTAATTGTTAATGACACTCTTGTAATTAGATTTTTTCTAACAAAAGATTTTAGGGATATTTTTGTGATAAAAAACTCCACTATATTTTTCTAAAGTTAATCTACCAATTAAATTACTTTTAAAGATTATTCTTATTTTCACTATTATATATATATATATATATCTTTATGATAAATCCGTAAACAAAACCCTTACTATTGTATTTGGTCAATAACATGTGAATGAGAAGTTATAGTAAATTGTAAAATGTTAATATAATTGTTAGATTATAGACTAATATGAAAGGTAGAATGCTCTATCATAGGGAGTAATATTTGAAAATGATGTCTTACTGTTTTCCTTTGAGGAAAGAAAAAAATGTTATTTGTTTGAATTGGTTTATGAAAACAATGAAATTCTGAGCGAGATTTATGCAAAGGTTTTATGACTAATGATATTCTTTCTCTCTATGTATGACTACGAGGAGAATATGGATTTGTAGAGATTGTGAAACCTAATTTATTGTGAGTAGCTAAGAGAGAGAAGGTTGGATAAAAAAGTTATTCACTTTGTAGCAAATAGTGAAACCACAAAAAAATTTGTTCGTTGAACACAAAATTATTGTTTTTCTTCTTTCCATTGTTTTGTTTGTTCTTTACTTAAGATTTTAAGACTCTGGTTAGAGCAAATTCTGAACAATTTTGTATAACATATTAAAAATTTCTTGTCATTATAGATTAAATTCAAAATATTGTTTCAGTTCAGTATGACAAGATCTGATTCACCAATTTAAATAGAGATAATAGGTGGCAACAAAAAAAATATTTGATTAAACACTTTTGAAGTTTGAATATTTTCAATATAATTATTACATTGAGACTGGTTGAAACATCAAAACAGATTTTTGGTATTAAACCGGCGTCATAGATTATCATAATACCCATAAATGATGGGAGAAGTGCCGAAAATTAGAAAAATAGAAAAGTGAAAAGACAGAAGAGGAATAATACTATAAAAGGACTATTTCATTGATGAAAAGTCCTAAAAGATTTTACTGATGAAGAATTATACAGTTCAGATTCAACTTTAAATACATAAAGTTCGATAAATGGCAACTGTATATTAAAAAGATGAAATCTTTGCTAAAATTACCAAATTATTAGTCCAAAGTTTCACTTAGTCAGTTTTCTGATTATTTTTTTCTCCAATTATTAGTCACTTAGTCAATGGATCCACATCTGAATCATTAAAATAGCTAATATTATGAAAATAAAAACATAACATTATTAGAAAATAAAAAATTAGTAGAAAATATCATTAAAATATTTTAAATTGATTTTTATAAATATTTTTTAAAACATATTTACTATCTAATGTTTTAAAAATACACAAACTTTTCAAATATTTTTTTTTGGGTGATACTTTGCATAATTTTTCTGTCTATTATATAATATATATAAATACTATACATAAATTTTTTAAATAAAAATAAATATAAAACAGAGTCGGATTTTAAATTAAAATATATGGATCCAAATCCAAAAACTTCAAATATTTTTTTTGATAGAATCAAACATATTTTATATCGAATCTTGAATAGCGAATATTTTACCCACTCCTATAAGATTGTTTTTCTCTTTCTTCATTTTCTTGTTCTATAGATTTCCGAGCAGTTGACTTAGGTCTAGTAAAAAAACCTAAACCCGAACCGATAAAATATCCGAACAGGTTTTAAACTTCTATATCCGAATAACCTAACCTGAAACAAACTAAAAACCGAATGGATACCCAAAATACCCGAAATACAATTATAGACAAAAATATTCATATATTTAAACCCAGTTACCAAAAATTATAATTATAAAACCAAAATGTCAATGATTTTAAGACCAAAATAACCAAACTACCCAAAATAAATCAAAATATCCCAAATATTTTAGTTATATTTGTGAAAATTTATACAAAATTTATTCAAATTTAACCAATTTTTTAGTTTCCCCAATTTAATTCGGTATCCAAACCCAAATGCAACTGAACTGAATCCGAACAAAAAATTATAAATACTCAAATGGATTTTAAAACTCTAAACCTGAAAACCCAAAAATCCAAAAAATCTGACCCGAATCCGAATTGATACCCGAACGTCCAAGCCTAAGTTGACTAATATATGTACTTATTTTCTTCTTTAACTATAAAACTTTAAACTTTAATTTCCCTTCCTCTGATTAATTTTATTGGAAAAAAGGAAACCCAAATGGACAAACTCTCAAACGCTTTCTCTCTTCTGACTTTCGCTGATGAAGATGGTGGGTAAAAGATCTTTTATATCCCTACTTTTTCCAAAATGTATTTTCATATATGTACAATCGAATATTGCTCATACATACCCAAACACTCATAAAATTCATATTCCTACTCAAACTAAAGATATCATGCCAAATTTGTAGTCGTCGTTAACGGATGTTAGTCAACCACTACAGTTGCTGACTCAGCTGACACGAATATAATATTGTTTCTTAAAACGACCTCGTTTTGACTGCTTGGGATTATATTTTAAATTTTTTTTGGAAAATTCAAGATTTGAACCCGCGGCCTTACCCACCTTTATGCATGTCCACTACCAATTAATCCCACAACTTTCATCGACACTTACCCAAATAGTAATATCTATAAACTTTTTGCAATTGGGGAAATTAATAAAATTTATTATGAATCAATGTTTGAACCAGTGACCTCAAAGTGCGTGAGCGAGTCCAACTATGAGTCAAAGCCCGAGTCCGAGTATTTGTTCTATCTGTAGTGAGAGGAGAGACCCTTCGTAATAATGAACGTCTATGGCTTATCTTCACTGTAGTTGCTTCGTATCGACGACCTTCTCAATTTCTTCAACGTCAAAATCTTCTCTTCCTCTTCCTCCACTGTAACTTCCTCTGCTGCTTCCTCCGCCGCTTCTTCTTCTTTCCCAACAGAAACCCTTGCACTTTCCCTTCTTCAGTCTCCAATTCCTTCTACACTTCTCCTCCTTCCTCACCGATTTCACTCATGATCTTTTTGTTCTCGTATGTTTCAATTTCAGTTCCAGTTATAATTACCCATTTTACCGGTCTAAAGCAGAGAGGACCGACTGGTCTAAACCTTAGAAGCACGGTGTAGATCTGCAAACTCAATGTGGGTTTCTCTAGGACCAAATTCTAAAATATCCTTATGGGTGAAAAAATAATCTATTATGCTCTTATGTTTTTATTATCTTTTAAATAAAAATAATAAAGTTATGATGAAATCTGAGTATCGACCAAATCAGGTTATATAATTGTAATTGTAAGTGACACCAAGAAAAACAACATAACTCAGATGGTTTAAACTTTCGGCACGTGTCCAGGGTTCGAATATAAGATTTGTGGTACAACTAGTACAATTGGTTTTTTAATTAGTACAACTATGCCATAACTGGTACAATTAGTACAATTTGGTACAACTATATGACTATCGACCAACTAAGGGTTATATAGTTGTAACTGTAAATTATATCAAGAAAAACACGGTATCTCAAATGATTTAATCCCTTGGCGCGTGTCCAGGGTTCGAATCTGCTATTTGTGGTACAATTGGTATAACTGGTTTTTTAATTTATACAACTACGGTATAGCTTATACAACTAGTTCAACTAGGTACAATTATATGACTATCGAGTTGTAACTTGGTACAACTGAGTACAATTTTGTACAACTATTTGAAAAATCTAAGTACATATAGTTATAATTGTAAATGATACCAAGAAAACCACGATAGCTCATATGGTAACGAGCCTTATACAGATGTGTAGAGTTCGAATCTCATCTTTGGTACAACTGGGTATTACTGGGTACATCTATATTCAAATTTTAAAATGTTTTAGAGGTAAAATAGATTGATGAAGGGTATAAAGATTAATTTGGATTGGTTGAGGGGTTTTTTAAATTTGATATGTTTCTCTGTCAGGTCTTCAATAACGCTGTCACTTCTTCATCCGGTTGAGGGGGCTGTGGAGGAGGTCGGAGTTGAGGCGTAAGGCAGAAAAGAAGAGACCATCGGAGTGGGAGAAGAAGAGAGCCACACCTCTAAGAACTACTCTAACACCGTTAAGAGAAACTCGCTGGAGTAGGAAGCGTGTTACATAAAACGATGAAGAAGGTTAGATTCGGGGTCTCACCGTGTTTGGAATTTGGCAGTCACTGGAAGAAACACTCTCCAGATCCGCCGCCGTCCTCAAGCGAGCGTGCTCGAAAGGGAGTCTTCCGGAGCTTCCAATTGAAGAAGAAGTGGAATGGTGGATAAGTGACGAGTTAGCTTGGGAATGAGATGATAAAGCCTAAGGCAAAGAGGTTTGTGTTGTAACGACGGAGAAGAGCATGAGGAGGTTTACGGCGGAGGAGCAAATTGTTATTCGCATCTTCAGTGACACAGATCCAAGTTTCAGTAATCAATTAACAAAATCGGAAGAAGAAATTAAGATTTATCAAACTCTAGATTTCTTTGATTTTTCAATTTATTCAGATCTACGAGAAATTACGAAGAACAAAACAAAATAAAAATTGATGAACTAAGAAAATTTGTTGAAGAAGATTTAGAGCTTAATGTGATTTTAGCATAAGAGACTAGAAGCAAAGAACCAGTAATAGAGTATCTTTACTCGAAGCAAAGAAAATTTCGGGTAACTCAAACTGAAACCGGTTTGATAAAATCAAAGATATAAAGTATTGTACGTTTATAAATAAAAATGTTGGTGTTATACTCGAAGATGATTTGTAGATCAACTGGTAAAAGACACGCGGGTTCGAGTTCAAATTTGAAGGTTCGAGCCTCGGTGGTAATATATTTTTTTGTAATTCTCTCAAAAACACTAAAATGACGATGTTTAGGCCACATCATCAAATGACGTGTCAGCGGAGTCAGCAACCGTAACGGTTGACTAACATCCGTTAACGACGACTACGAATTTGGCACAAAATCATTAGTCTGGATATGAATTTTAAGTTTTATGAATGTTTAAGTATGTATTTGCATTATCTGACTGTACAAGTAGGAAATATATTTTTGGTAAAAAATTGGGTCAAAAAAGACCCTTTACCCTAAAAATGGTCTCATGGTTTAATCTTCTTCTGGTATCTCTTGTTTCCCACCTACCCTTGACTAATTAAACATCAATTTAGAGAGTTGAAAAGTCAATTAAAGGATTGGCCTTTCAGTTTAGGGTTTGTTATATAAATTAGCCCAACATGTATTTTTTATTTTGAGATTGATTCTTGTGAAACTTTATAGGGAGACAAGGAGAAAGATTAAATAGGTCAGTTGAGATTGAAGATGAGAAACAACCACATGTTTGGATTGAAAATGACTGGTAATGCTATAAAACCCCTTCCTTTGATTGCATTTTTGGTATATATTAGAATAGTGTTCTATATGAGCCTGTTTTCTACATACAAAAGACACAAAAATATTTCAATTTATAGTTGAATTTTGCTTGGCTATATTGTGTAGGTCTTAATGTTAAAGTTGATAAGATATTGGAGATTGCTCGTATAATCAATCACTGATGGAAATTTAACCAAATCAGATGAGGTATATTCTTCTCTGCCTTACCTTTTAAACTATTCCATATATATAAATGTTTACTTCACTTTATTTTCTGCCAAAGCCTCCTAAACTTGTTCAGGGTTCTTTAAACTTCCTTTGAACAAATGTTGAAACTGTTTTTTCAGTCAATGAAAAAGTGCTAGTTTCATAATCAATAATAAGCTATAATTGAATATTGTGGTCTCTCAAAATCATTGTGATATGATGGCAAAAGAGATCAGAAAATTCTTGTAATAATGTGGTATTCAATTGGGAATATGATAATACTGTTTCTAGAGTTTGCAAGAGCTCTTCCACCATAATTTTTTAATTCGTTATATACCTGCTTTGTTCGTATATGTTACTGAAAAAATCTTTGCTGTTAGGGTCCAGATTTAGTTGTGCATCAAACAAAAGCCTGTATGGATAAAATGGGTGAATGGTGTCAAACTCATCATGGATCTAGTTGTAAGTTTGTCTCCTGTTATTCGTCGTACTAGATTTTATGTGTTTTCCTTGGATTTGAACTATATGACGTCTGGACAATCACTTTAGGGTTGACAAAGAAAGTGCTCCTTAGTACAATAAATGAAAGGCAAGCTGAGAAAGAGGTAAAGAAACTGACCTGTTTTTAATTTGGCTGAAAAGTTAAACGAGCATCTCTATCAGTTTTTTACTATCAACATCAACATTCAATCTTTTAGTAAAGTTTCGTGATGCTTAAATGTTATATTGTAGATTGCTTTGCAGGTCATTGAGTTCGTAACAAAGCATGTTGGTTCTGAAAATCCACTTTTAGCTGGAAACTCGATCTATGCGGATTTCATTTTCTTAAAGGTGAGCTAGAAACTCTGTTTATAATGCTAAACAGTTTCGGCGTCTTGATCTTAATCAATCTGTGTAACTTTTACAGAAGTCCATGCCAGATTTGGCTGCCCTTTTCCCTCGTGCACTTGTCAATGTCAATAGCGTCAAGGCTTTATGCTTCCGATGATTCCCCAAAGGTAACAATGAACACTATAAAAGATCATGTCATCTATGTGAAAAATGCGTCTAGTAAAGAATGAGACTGATTAGCATAGAGCTCCTGCAAAGGAAAACAAACATAGAGCCATGGATGATGTAAGAGAAAGTATCAAAAAATTTAAGCCCTAAGTTGTAAATCCTTTAACCCTTAAACCATAAACTGCTAATCGTAAACCTCAAATCATAAACCAAAAACTCTTAACCCCAAATTCTAAACCTTAAACCCCGAATTACAAAGAACACAATAATTAAAGCAAACAAAGCAAAGAGGTGAATGGAGTGAGGTCTTGGCATATGCCTACTTATTAAATTAAGGATCCGTTTCAGTTTTGGAAAGTCAGCATTGTTGTTTCCAAATTATTATAATTATTCTCTTGAATTTTGTATTCTGAAACACAGTTTAATTGGCTCCTGATAAAAACCATACAAGATTCAGTTATTTTAATGGTAAAATATAGTATTATCTTGTTTGTTTGTTTGGAGATCTAGTTAACAAAAAAATGTTCATGCCTTCATGGATGTAATACCCAAAAAAGCCAAAACTAAAGGCAATATAAAAGAACCTTTTGGTGACGCCAACAAAATAAAATAATAAAAGACCTTTTGAATTGGTCAAATTAAAAGTTATTTAATTTTATGGAAACTTGTAATCAATTTTAAAGTTAGAAGAAATATCAGTAAACAATTGAGAATGTAGGGATTAAAGTGAAAAAACGAGATAAACAGGAGCTCGAGTTCATCTCCTCAGAGTTTGTTGGGATCTTTTTAAGATTCACAATTTTTCGTTTTTTTCAACCCTAATACATCGTTCATAAATGCCTTTTGATGCCCTAAAAAAACTCAGACGATGACTTTCGAAACTTTTTTTTCTCATCTTCAACTTTTGTAACTTTCCGGCAACTCATTATCGAAAATTTTGTTGGTTTAGGATTAGCCGATATCCTCCGTGATTAGTTTTATATCTTTGGGTCGTATTCAATTCCCAAACAAGAGTTAGGTAAGCTTAATCTTCCTTTCCTTAATTTCTTTTCTTTTTTTATGAAAATGAGTTCAAAGATTTTTAATGGTGAATTTATTTTCAGGGAAATTTAGGGTTTGATCTATATCTCTTTAGAAACCTCTTGATTATAGGAATCCAACGCCGCTGATAGCTTGTCAATCGGAGGTCGGAGTCGATTGGAATTGGCTTGGTAATTTTTCTGATCTCAATGTTTCATAGTCAAATCGGAATTTGTGTAGTCCGGCTTCTGAGATTTTCAAATCGGTTTTGGACTGGTATGACTGAATCGACCAAGATAGTGAAATCTATTTTTTATATTATTGTGTTTCATTTTTACACCGACTTCAATTTGAGCCGGTTCAGTTGTTTGTAAAACCGGTTTTTGAAAACCAATTCAAGATTTAGATTTCTCTCTCGAAACCTTTCGGATGATATCCTAAACATATCTTTTTATCAATGGATGATTTTAGGTGAAATTGGTGTTCAAGAGCCTCCTTAAAGTTAGACCTGAAGATAGTTCCAAGTAAGTTCTAAATCTCTTATAGATATATTAGGAATTTATTTTAAAATGAATTGAACAGTTTTGTTATTTTTATTTGATCTAACTAAATACTAAGGAAAATTACAATCTTATGAAAGATTTAACTTTCTAAAAGAAAACCTTTAATGTGAAGAAATTTACAATAAATGTTATTAGAATCATATTTATAGTTTTAATTTGAGTAAATAAGATTCTAATGAACTTGAAATATACCCACTATTATAGTATTAAATCTTAAAATTAAAATAAATCAAAATAAATGAGATGGGAAAAGATGAGAATTATGACGACCCTTACCCACTATTTATCTAAAAACTCACCATTTATTTATCTATTTCCATAAAAATACAGAAAGTTTTGTGGGCACTACTATTTTCCAGACTCCACCATAGTTTCTGTAAACATGAAATCATCTACAAATCATTTTAAACATCTTCTATAGATCTTCCATAAATCTTGATAATATATTTTTAAATTATATTAGCTATAATACTTTCAAATCATAAAACGTAAATAATTCAAATTTTTGTTTCAAAATTTTCATTTTTTAAAAACAATATAAATTTATTTCAAAAACACAATTCATTTTCATATATATATATATATATATATAGTTTCATTAATTTGAGGATAGATCATCAATAGTTTAGGATGAGCTCCTAAGATATTTTACTAACACTTCCTAAATTGTAGTAGTCAATTTTTTTTACGTAGACATATTCAAATCAATTATTTTTCTGATTAATTTTTACAGGCATAATCCTTAAATTTACAAAATTAATTAATGCAAAAAATTTCAAAAAAGTAATTGTTAATATTCTTTTAATTATTATTTAAATATGATTTAGTTGAATAATTGATTTTAAATTTTAACAGGTAAGTACTATAGCACATGATCAGAAACATGTATTTATATATGTTTTCAACGAAAATCGAAAAAAATAACATATACTGCCCAAGCGCAGAAACAAGTTTTTGCAGTTTAATGTCTTACTTTATCGTACTAGATAATCTTGGAAAATTTTGGATCTTTTAGAGTCAGGTTATCTCCATAAGAAGAAATCTACAATAACAAATATTGAAGATATTTTGGTCATTTTGGTCATTTTTTTAATGGATCAGCAATAATCTCAGTAACCAATCTAAGACTAATAATACTATTTTCATAGGGTTGAGTAACTTATGTGCGTTTTCAAAAGTTAGAATCATAACATTAAAATAATATATTTTTATTATATAGATGATGGAATTATTAAATTATTTACAAACATATGATTAAAAAATGAGAGGGAGAATATAAGCAAAAATATAGTGACAAGAAAACCTTTCATCTATTAGCCAAAAAATTTACTATTGGCTTTAACCAAATCCAAAAAAACTTCATTCATGAATAAACAAAAAGAAATGTAAAGAAAAATCTAAAATTTTATTTTTGCTAATTTTTTTTTTCAATGGCCTAATAACTGCTTCAAATTTTAATTAAATAAATTCTTCTTAAATAGGCACAATACACAAATGAATTTATCTCAAATTTGTTTTTTCTTCGAGCAGAAATGCCATAAAATTCATAAAGGTCTCCATTATTGTTCTTCTTTTCCTAAGCTTCTCAAATTCGTTTCTCTTTGTTTTTTTTTGTTTTACTGATTTGTAGCTCTTCTATTCTCCCTTTTTTGCAAGCACTAGGGTTTTGGACATAATCCGAGTTGAGTATTTTGTTATTGGATTATTCTTGATTCATTACTTTTCTTCGATTAACATTATTGATTTCATGTTAGAAAGAAAAACTCAATTTCTTATTACTGTGCCTATTTAATAGGCTATATCTTATATGAATTGATGAACTCAAGTTTAGCTTCTTTATTTTTGTTTATTGCGG
Source organism: Cardamine chenopodiifolia (assembly GCA_963922655.1). Taxonomy (NCBI): domain Eukaryota; kingdom Viridiplantae; phylum Streptophyta; class Magnoliopsida; order Brassicales; family Brassicaceae; genus Cardamine; species Cardamine chenopodiifolia. The sequence continues at coordinate 4,802,793 of OZ000486.1, read as the reverse complement.
AATTAATTTGAAGAGATTTTTATATTTATGCATGTGTACAGATGAAAGTCACACAAGATGGGTAAAGTTTGCCATGATTCAGGATCAGATGAAGATACAGAGAAAACTTTTACTAAAGGGCCTTGGACACAAGCAGAAGACAACCTTTTGATAGCTTATGTTGATCAACATGGTGATGGAAATTGGAATGCTGTTCAAAAACACTCTGGCCTCTCTCGGTGTGGTAAAAGTTGTCGCCTTCGTTGGGTGAATCATTTAAGGCCAGATTTGAAAAAAGGCACTTTTTCGGAGAAAGAGGAGCAACGTGTTATCGAACTTCATGCTTTATTAGGGAATAAATGGGCACGAATGGCTGGAGAAGTAAGTAACTAACTCTGTTTCCTTTTTTTTTTATTCTCTATTTTCTTGTTCTCTTACAGTTTTTTAGTCCTGAGAGCATGAAGAGGATAGACAGAGTCGAGTATGGATAGTTTGGGTATCAGAAGTTACTATTCAAAGTATTTCCGATATTATAAAAGTCGGATAATAGCGGATAAGGATTGGATAGTTAAAATCAGTATCCAACGGATAATTTCTATAGTTGAGAGTTCTGTATTATAATAAAAAATTTTAAAATGTAGATAAACTATAGAAAGTTTTGAATATTTTAAGAATTTTTCGAGTAGTTTTGTAAAATATCGAGTAACTTTAAGTAAATAAAGAAATTAGAGTTACCCAAAAGAGTAATTCGGATACCTTGACTAATACCCATTAGAAAATGTTTTTTTTTTTAATCTAAACGGGTAAATTCTAGTATTCGGTGACTCGGATCGGATAGTGGAACATATGGAGGTTTACAATTTGCTCTAATCTTGTGTTTTTATTTTTTTCAGCTGCCTGGTCGAACAGATAATGAGATAAAGAACTTTTGGAACACAAGACTTAAGAGACTACAGCGACTTGGTTTACCTGTTTACCCTGATGAAGTTCGAGAGCAAGCAATGAACGCAGCAGCACAATCTGGTCTAAACAATGATTCATTAGATGCTCATAATAGTCAAGAATCTTTGGAAGCAGACAGTGTCGAAATCCCTGAACTTGATTTCAAACACTTACCACTCGATCAATGCTCCTCCTACTACCAATCAATGCTTCGAAATGTTCCCACCAATGGCGGTTTTATGAGACATAGAGAATGTTTCTTTCAGCCTAATATGTACAATGTGATATCATCTCCTTACATGGCTAACCACAAAATTTATAAGGATCAAGAACCCGCGGTTCTTTTTGCGGGCGGATATGCAATAAACGAGCAAAGTCCTCCGCTCTGGAACTATCCTTTCGTGGAGAGTAGTCAGGAACCGTTACCGGATAGCCATTTGTTTGATAATGCTACTACATATTCTTCTCCTTCGGAACCTCTCATTCACGAGGTCGAGAAGTTGGAGCTCCCTTCATTCCAATATTTTGATTCTCATGAAGATCCTGGCAGTTGGGAAGCACAACAATTTAACACCATGCCGGAACTTGAGTCAGACAACACTTTGGTCCAGTCTCCTCTGACAGATCAGACACCATCATCACTCTATGATGGACTGTTAGAATCAATTGTTTATGGATCATCAGGGGGAAGACAAGAAACCAATATTGATTCAGAGTCTTCTCTACTTAGCCATATGGAGATTACACCAGTCAGTGAAAACACAAGAGGTAAATTTACTTTTTTTACTCTATGCATTAGACTCACTGTATTTGTTTGTGTATTCCATTAAGAAAGTCATATCTTCTCCATTTGCAGGACAAAACTTTAATTTTGAAACAAATTTGGATTATTTTGGTTCAACTTCTTCAAATGAGAGACTCAAATCCTTTGATGGCGATTGGATAAGAGATCTTCTTGGTGAGGATACATATAGCACCAAGTAGAAGAGGTTTCTTGGGAAAGCATAACGCAGAGTAATCTTTTTCTTACTCTGAGTTGAGTAGATTAGTCACGTCATTTTCATATCTTAGTACTTTGGCTACCAAGAATAATTAGCGATTAGACTTTTTTATAAGCAAGCATCTTACTGTGCGAGATTTCATAAGTTTTCTAAGGATTTGATTAGATGAAATGTTTTGAAGTTGTAGGAGAGATCTTGTATCCAGATACTTGTTCATGTGATTTAAAATTTTTGATGATAATGCCAAAACTATTTTGGATCAATGGATATTTTATTGTTTCATACAATGGTATTACATGCGTAGAGGATACTCCGAAAAGCTTTGTGACATGTAATCAATCATATGAGACTCATAGAAGAAGTTTTGTTTGTAATGTTCTATCGCCAAACAATACATCAAAATCTTAGCATTCAAAAACTGTCAACATAGTACAGATGATAATGATAACAAATATGGGAATACAATAAGAATCGTTTCGTTATAGTCAGTAGAGTTGAGCCCATGCTACGCGCGGGTGTTATGTTAGTATTTTCATAATATTTTTGTTTTTTAAAGTTACAGATGTTGTGGTTAGGTTCATTATCTTTATAATGTGTAAGTTGATTGAATTATGTTTTTTATTTTTATTTTTTAAAACAGTGTGTCATATATATATATATAATATGTTATGTTTATGGTGGTTTACAGTTATGCCATGTTTGATAGTTTAGGTAACATTTTTTTTTTGTTTTTCTAAAATTTAATTTGTAATGTAAATATGTCATTCGGTTGTAGATATAATCCAATTATTTAGTATTTATTTTTATCAATCTTTTTCTTTTCGCATATTATTATACATTTTTAATAAAAAAATTTAAATTTTGTGTCTAATATGTCTTTCAAGTACTATTCATCGCATTTCAGAATATCTGTAAAATAATAATCTAAGCAAGATTAATTTTAATCAACATTTTAAACTATACTTATAAGCACACATAGTAATGTACTATCTATAACTGAATATGAAAATGTAAATGCGGGAAAAGTAACTAAAACCAAAAATGTATTACTACATCTTCAAATGTAGTATATGTGAACTTCTACTCTTTGCTCTCCACCTTTGGTCACATACAAACTTCCTCTTCATCTGCTTTTGTTATTAAACAAATTTTAATCTACTGCCCACAGATTTCTTAATGAAAATTAATTTAACCTCACATGTAATAGTCATTTTGCAGAACGATTTCTTTCTCATGCTCTAGCAGATAATTTATGACGTCATGATTAATATATCGTATACGATATGTGACAATTAAAACTGGAATTTGATATTACTATTTCAAATTGCCTTGAAACACAAAAATAACTTGGAAACCACAAATTAAGTTGTTATATAATAACGCATCACACATTCAACAACTTTCAGTCTTACATGGAACTTCAAACTCTTCTGAAGTTCCCTCATAAACATAGACCCATTTTTATAGTGGAGAATGTTTTTCATCTAGTGAACAATCTCCCCGATCTCTTTTCTCAGCAATCCCTTAATTTGTCAATGCAAAAAAAAGTTCATCATCTAAATCGAGAGACGGAACACATTTACTAGGTTAAAACTTTTGACAGTAGCTTCTCTTTAATCAAAACGATTGTTGTTGCCCTCTTACTAAAAAGCCTCAACTTTCATATTGTGGACGTTTAAGTCCTCAACTTTTCAAAATAACATTTAAATGCCTAAGTTTTTGTTGACTTCTTGATTAAATGGTTAATTTATATTGACTATGTCATCTGAGGCAAAACGTTAAATCGAGAGACAGAACACGTTTACGGAGTTAAAGATGTAACATTATTTTATCCGTTATTTGATTTTCTAATAAGTATTAAAAAAATATTTAATCGGCTATCGTTAATGCTTAACGCTTAAACCGACAACCGGTAAAAGAATGTTAAACCTATTAAATATTTTCTTAATAATCGATTTTATGGATTCGGATCAAATCGGTTATCGCCAACGCTTAAAAACTCAATCTTTGTGGTTTTTAGGGAATTTCATGGAAAATTTCCAGAGATTTCAGGTGATTCATGGTGGAAAAGACATTGTTGGATTCTATTTCTCTAGAGGCGGATTTCAATTTGAGAAGATTTTTGACTTCTTGATTATGGTTGGATCTCAATGAAGCGACTGAAAGTAGAAAGAGAAGAAAAACGATGAATAGTCACCAGAACATTGGTCGATTTGATAAAACAGAAGCTACTAATGGACAATTTAACCTCATAAAATGTGATCCGTCTCTCAATTTAACGGCGTGTCTCAAATAGCATAGTCAATATAAATTAACCATTTAATCATGAAGTTAACAAAAACTTAGCCATTTAAATGATATTTTGAAAAGTTGAGGATTTAAACGTTCACGATTTGAAAGTTAAGTCTTTTTTAGTAAGAGGAAAACAACATTTTTTTGATTAAATAGAAGCTGCTAACAGAAGATTTAACCCCATAAAAGTGCATTGTCTCTTGATTTAATGTCATGCATTATATGGCACAGTCAACACAAGTTACATATTTAATTAAAAATTCAACACAAAACTTTGACATTTAAATGATATTTTGTAAATTGGGGATTAAAACGTTCACAAAATGCAAGTTCATGCTTTTGACATTTTTTCCAAAAAATTTATGGGTTTTTCTAAGGTTTATAAACCAAAAACAACAAAGAAACCAACGGCGATGCAATATATTTATTTTTAAAAAATAAAAAGAAAGCAACAAATCAATGAAACATTAACAAAGAGAAATCGAAATAGCTGATGGAACCTTTTAGCTCTGATACCAAATAGTACGGGCTTCAGAGTGGAGGTCTAACGGATAGTGGTGGTGATTTCAAAGCTGGCTTTAGCTCTCTCTTTGAAACTGGTGTGATGGAGTCGAAGCGAATGAATTAAGGAGTTGGCTTTAGCTCTTTCTCTCTCTCTCGTGGATTCATTTGAGGGAGTGAAGATGGATAGAATTGCAAACACAGAGGAATGGTGAACTAGAGTCTTCAATTGGTACCTACGAAGACAACAAGTATTGAAGGTTTCTTCTATATTGTCAAATCCATATCGGTCTTTGCGTGTTTCCTCTTGGTAGTTAAGCTTTTCTTGATGGTTTTCCTTATAATTTTTTAATCCTAGCTTAAGAGCTCAAATAGTTTATGCTGTGAAAAACTCGGTCAGGAATTCCAAGGCATAAGACTTGCCGGTACGTGCAGTGAGTGAATCTTCGTATTCCAATTTTTGCTTTGCTTGTTGGTGTGTCAGGTTTTAACCTTCTGAATCACTGCAAGTGCATCGTTGTGCGTTGTAGTAATGATTAGGATCGAATCTCATAGAGATCAACGTTACACGGCAAATTCTGTTGAATCAAGTCAAGCTAGCACATCAATATGGGTTGAAGTATCAATTGCTAAAAGTAAATGATTGTAGTAAATTGAAACGATTTAAACGAATGAAGAAACACGCCGAGCACATGGAATATTGTAGGTATTAATGATCAACTAAGTTATCTAACTAACTAGGGATTTGTTAGCAAACCGTTCTAGAACTTGAAACGCTATTATAAAGCTAGCCTACTCCTGCGGCACTAAATATCTAAACATGAATAATCAGGATTTTTTAATAGTACTAGTATGTGGTTCCTAAATAACAGGCCAACAATCTAAACAATTCTCGATAAAGTTCACAAAGACGACAAAACTTCAACTTTCGTTGGCTATTCCCATCTAAGCTCATCTATTATAGATTGAAGTAACCTAACATTCGCTTGCGATGCATAGATTAAACCCATAGATCATAAGCTAGATAATCAAGGTAAATTAAGCATTGAAAACTCAAAGATCAAGAACTATAATGATAAATCTCTAATTTAAATAACCTAAACCTAATTTGAACATCGAATCCTTTTGAAAAAAATATAAACCCACCTATTGGACTACTCAGACATAAATGCAGACATTAAAACCAAATTCAAAATTTGCATAAATATCAAAATAGTAATCAACAAGGGTTCGTAAAGCATTTCTAGAAGATTAATGATTTCTTCTCTCTTAGCTATGAAAACAATAAGAAAAAACAATAAAGACAAGCTGTAATTTCTCTGGGGTCGAGCAATACTATTTATATGAGATAAAAAAGCCCTAAAGTTGGTTCCTAAGTTGGCTGGAAATTAAAGAAAATCTGTGTCGTGGGTCGGTCAATCTCTACTCTAGAACGCAACTTCATTTAAACATCAACTTGGTCGATCCTTCTTTTGTTCTGGTCGATCTATTTTCGAACTGTTCGATCTTTGATGCATTTCTTTTGAATTTTGAAGCTTTAAACGTCTAAATAAAATCTAAATCTTCCAACTTCAAAGACTTGTAAACCTTTAAAAACTAATAACAAAACTAAGAGGACATAAAACCTATCATAGTCTCAATAAAAGACACTAAAAATATATGGAATCAATGGATGAAATCCACTAAAACCATGACACATCAATTCCCCCACACTTGAACCTTTGCTTGTCCTCAAGCAAGAACAAAGTAATAAATCAAATATAGAAGAAATTTTTGAAAACATAGTAACTTACGCACTCTTGTAGACTCCACTGCATTGAACTTCCAATCCTTACAAACTTAAACCAAATCAAAGAACCAGCTAGTACTACATATACTTTATAATTAGCATAGCGAACTTTACTGTACTCGGGTTCCCGTGATCTTAAAGAATTTCCTAAATATCCATTGTTGACCATTTAACATTCATTGATTATCTCTAAGTGCAGTCTCACAAAGGGAATATCAATTGCAACAAGGGCTTGGAATGGAATGTTATTTGATGGTGGCTGAAGTGTTTTATGTTCTGCTAATGAAGATGGATGCAAATCATTGTGCAAAATAACAATGAGACTAGGACCAAATGTTGATACACCACCACACAAACCTCGAAATCTTTGTAAAGCTCTATAGATCTCCTAACTGAGTTGCATTTGTGCGTAAGATTACACATTAGACTCTAAACATACTTTACTATGGTTATTTCTGTGTCTTCTTTCCCTTCTTATTTTATTCTTTTTTTTTCGTTTTCTCCAGAGGATCGGTTGATCATGAATTAGATCGGTCGATCTTTGCATATATATATATATATATTTTTTTTTTTGTTTAAATTTTTCTGAGAAGGGAAGCTAGATAGGTTCTAGTCAACAATTTTTCACCAAAGACAAACTCAAAACGTGTATAACTATGTAAAGAGCATCAAATGTTACAAAAGGTCTCGAGAACAGAAAGTTGTGTCAGTCTACATAGTCTGTAATTTTTGCATATGATTGCACATGATAATGATATAGCAGACGCCTGTGTCTTGAAAGAATAGATGGGGTAAAGATGTGGTACCAAGATAAAGATGAGGTTGGCCATTTAGAGTTCTGAAAAAGGTGGTAGAAAAATCAGAATTGAACTCTGAATGTTATGATCCATTATGCGATATCAAAACCCTAAGTGAGAAGTTAAGTCAGTGTTAAAGGTCTTGTAAGATAAAGTCAATGTTAGATCATTCAAATTTCCAAAAGATATGGAACTTTGGGTTAAGTCAAGCCACTAATGGTGTTTCCAATCTTCATGTACCTAGAACCATCAATGTTAGAAGTCTGTTAGAAATTTAGTCAATGCTAATAATGAAATCCAAGAAGAGTATAAGAATTCCCCAACATTTTGACTCGATAAAACAAAAAAAAAGCTCTTAAAATAAGAAAACAAAAGAAAAATTTATAGTAACGAGAACACACCCTTCCCCTTGACCTAGTTCACTGCATCCTGCTATGAGATAAAATCAAAGGAAACGGTGCTGCTAATAGCAACACGGAAAATGAAAAGAAAGGAGATAAGAAAGCAAACCAGAAGTTTTAAAACCCTAGGATCGATCGATCTGGTCGCTTGTCCTAAATCTCTATGACTCGAGGATCGATTGATCCAAAGGTGGATCGGTCTATTTAAACAACAAAAACGTTTCTAAAAATTTGCATCCTCTGCGTTTGGACCTATTTATGTATTGTAACCACAAAAAATGTAAGACCTAAATAAAATTGCACTAAGATAGAAGAAAACCATGTGGGTTACCTCCCATTAGCGCTTGTTTTACGTCACGAGGTTGACTGCAGTTACACCTAAGCGTGGTGAGATTCCATAGAAGGAATCTGGATCATGGTGTGCCATGATGGGGCTGTCACGCTGTCCATTTGTTGTAAATTTCAAGCGTGGAGCCTTTGGTATTGCAGTGTTAAACTTCATACAATCAATGCTTACTCTTCGTCCTGGCACAATGTACTTTGGAGCTTTCAACTCACTCCTATCATTTCCCAAAGGATTATCTTGATACACCTGAGATTTTTTGTCATTCGGACTTAGCTTCAGGCCATTGTGATCGATCGATCTAGTTCTGAAGCGATCGATCCGTGATGATATATTTTCTTCCGGTTTTGACTTTGAGAAACTGGGATCGATCGATCATGGGGGTGGATCGATCGATCTCTGCATCTGTCCATATTCAATTATGGAAAGTAGACCTTTCTTGTGTGTGTCTTTGATGTTGGTGAATGTATATTTCTTTACATCTTTAGTAGAATCCAGAATACGTGCAAAACCAATGGTTTGTTAAGATCCAACACCCACCAATCTGCACAGACACATTCTCAAGAAGGCCGACTAGATACCAAACTGATCGATCCGCTAATATCAAGAAGATATCGTATGGATTGAAAGTGTGCAGCCCCAGTCGTTTTGAAACGGACAATGACATTAAGCTCACACTAGCTCCAAGATCGCATAAGCAACAGACAAATTTGAAATCACCAATAATGCAAGGCAAAGTGAAGCTTCTCGAATCCTCACGCTTCTCATGAAGCTTGTTCAACCAAATGGCACTACACTCATGCATAAGATTAACTGCTCCCTTCTCCAATGTCAGCTTATATACAAAGATGTCCTTCATATACTTCTTCAACGTTGGGAACATCTTTACAGCATCAACGAAAGGTAATATTACATGCAGTTATCCTATAATGCTCTTTAGCTTTTTGAGTTCCTTCTCTTGAATATTGTTCTTTCTTCTTGAAGGGTATAGAAGCTTAGGCTCAATCGATCTTGGTGTTTTGTGATTGTGGAGAAACTTTGTTTCTGCTCCTGTGTGTGATGGCTTGGATATATGCCTTGGGGTTGGTATCTAACTTCTCTGGAAATGTTCCTGGAGGTGTTTTGACCATTGTAGTAGTCTGAAAAACTTGAGTCTCCAAAACTCTCACGTGAGTACTCAAGGATTCAATCTTCCCATTAAGGTCATTACACATTCCATCAACCTTAACATTGATATCACTAGCAAAATTTTCCGACCATCAAGAACTTGCTGGAACATAACCTCAACCCTGTTTTGAGAACCATCATTCTCAAATTGATGCTCTTTCTCTGGTAATCTACAAGTAGTGCCAGTTTTGGATTTTGTGCATATAAGGAACTAATTTGAAGTAAACATGATGCAGAAGCGAACTTTATGACTCGGGAAGCTAACGAATGGTGAAAAGAACCCGCTTCTGCAACTGTTACTACCTCATCTTCTGAGCCTCGCTTGGATTTCCACTAAGATGTACCAGATTGTAAACTTGTGAGTTGAGTTTGAGACCAAGAAAGAAGGTTTTGTTCTTTATTGGTAGTTTGGTACCGATGTGATTTTTCCAAAGGACTGATTCAAACTAGGCCTGGGAAAAAACTGGACCTGTGTACCCGACCCGAACCCGATCCGATAAAACTAACCCAAAGCCAAAACCGAACCCATAAAATTCTCCTATTAGGTAATGTGATGATGCATCCGCGGGTATCGGTTTTTACCCATGACCGAACCGAAACCTGATCGGGTTTACGGTTAACAGAAGATTATGTTCATTAAATGATTAAAATATTTACCTAGGGTTTATATTAAACTTCATTTGGGGATTTTTGTATCCCGATTCGATTGCATCCTCGTCGGCTTGTCCTCTAAAGCTTTTCAGTTTTCATCGTCCTCTGAACCTTTTCATCGTCCTCTGAAACTCTTCAATTCTTTCAAACCTTCTCAAATCCCTAATACAAACCTGGAACCCCAATTACGAGAAGACCAATTCTCAAAAACCTTACCATCCTATCTGGTGATTCTGATCAACCCGCAACCGTCTTCACTTTCGCAAAATCAATCAGAGGTTTTTCACTTTATCTATTTCAACTTTCTCAAGTTGTTTATTGCGAGTCGCGACCTATGCATGTTACTCGCGAGTTGCGAAGAACTAAGCAATTTTTTGGTTTTCGATTTGGATTTTAGGTTTAATGCAAATCTAGATTGAATCATTAAATTTTTACTGTGGTTTTAAGATTGTTGTTTAATTCGATTGGGCTATCTGGGTTTATGAACATGTTTAATTCGATTCAGCTTGCATTAGTTGTCGGGGTTAAGAACTTGAATTGATAACTTGTAGGATTTGATAGAGCTATATCGATGTGAGTTATCTCGGTCAATTATGAGCTGATTCTTTGTCTGCTCGATTGTTTTTTTGTATCTCGAATTTTGATTGAGCGATCTTGGTTTTCTTTAGACCAAAAATCCAAATCCAGGTTGGTTATGTCTGTTTTGATTGAGTTATCTTGGTTTAATCTTTGTGGTGTCATGAATTGCATTTTCCCGATTAGAAATATATGTTTTAGAATAGATCCAAGTGACTCTGTGTTTTACAAATAGTGACTATGTGTTTTCATAAATCGAAATCCAAGTGACTGTGTTTTGGTTTCTTCAGTATATCAATACTTGTTTCCTGAGGTTTGCTCACCTTGAATTCATATCATAGACCCCAAAATTAGCGTTAGGGATTGTTATCTTAGAGAATGAGAGATAATAAAGCTCACCTCTTGAGTGAACGACATTAACTTGATTGTTGATTTAGAAGATTTTTGCACCTAGAACAAATTAGTTTGAATGAAACTTAGAACAAATTAAAGAGTGAAACTTATTCAAACTTACTATCTCAAGTTCTCCAAGTTTGAATGAAACTTAGTCGTAGAAACAAAACTTTAGCTTTGTGAGGTGAAATCTGAAACAGAGGATTTACTTTGGTTGCATAATAAAATTTTGCTTCTTGTTGCATATATCAAATCATAATCATCATCATCATCACTTGAGTTATATTACTTATGTTACATTACCACTTACGAATTAAAATATATATATATATATGGTAGAATGGAACTTTTGCCGATTTAAGAGTTTTGTTTAGTCGGATTTGATGGTGAAGTGAGGTATATTATCCATTAAATCTATTTTCAAGAGTTTTGTTTAGTACAAGTAATATCTTATACTGATGTATATTAACCTTAAATTTTAACTATTAATCTTGTTTTTGCGGATGATGTCTTGTGATAATCCACCCGATGATAATGTTGAGTTAAGTGGCTTCGAGAATGATGCTGAAAATCAAACTCCAGAAACAAACAGAAAGAGGAAACAAAGAAGGACTGAAGGTGGAGGAGGTAGTAGCTCTAAGAAGAGGAAGACCAGATCGTGGGTTTGGGATCACTTCACCAAACAGGAGAAAAATCAAGACAAGTGCAATTATCATTACTAGGAAAGAGTTGGCTGGTCCTTCCAAGTCCGGCACTACAACTCTGAACCATCATATCGAAGTGGCCTACAAGGCATACAAGGTATGGCAAAGTGCTAATGCTAAGAAAAACAATGTTCAAACTGTGTTAAATAATGATGGTAGAGTTAGTAAAGTCTCTGAGTCAGTGTTTAGAGAAGCTTGTAATGAGATGTTGGTTCTAGGTGAATTGCCATTAAATATCATAGAGAGTCTAGGTTGGAGATATTTATGCTCTAGAGTTAACTTGTATAGGCTTTATTCTCGGAGAACAGCCACAAGAGACATTGTGGAGCTTTATGTAAAGAAGAAAGAAGCTATGAAAAAAATTTTGGGCCATAACAAGTAGAGGCTGTCATTGACTACAGATATATAGGTTCAACCAATATTGGAGCCAGCTATATGGTCATAATAACACATTTCGTTGATGCTATATGGAAGCTAAGGAAGATGATTATAGGATTCAAGAATTTTTCTGATCACAAGGGGTCAACAATTTGTAATGTGCTGCTTGAGGTTTTAGACGAGTGGGATATAAAGAGGGTGTTCTGCATCATAGTGGATAATGCAACAACCAATAGTTCGACAATGACTAAGTTGAAGAAAACAATGCAGAAGCTTGGAGATGATGCAGTGGTTCTGAAATGTCAATACATGCATTTAAGGTGTGCTACTCACATACTGAATCTGATTGTTAGGGAAGGTTTACAGGAGGTTGATAATAGTGTGGTAGCTATTCGCAATGAGATTCAATTTGTGAGGTCTTCAACAAATAGGCTCAAATTATTTGATTTGCGAGTTGAAACTGGGAAGATTAAAAGGGACAGCCTACCTTTAAATGTGAAGACTAGATGGAACTTGACTTATCTCATGATTGAACAAGCTTTGAAGTTTAGATTGACATTTGAGAAGATGGAAGCTGAAGATAAAAGCTATAACGACTACTTTCTGGAAAATGAGGAGGGAAAGAAAAGGATTAGACCCCCTATGGGAGCTGAATGGGATGCAGTAGACAAGTTAGTTCAAATTCTTGTTCTATTTTATAAATCCACATTAGTCCTATCTGCATCAACTTCTGTTGCATCTACTAATCTCCACAATCAGATAGTCACCATTACCAAAAACCTGAGTGCATTAAGCACAATTTTAGGACTAGATGAAGGTTTGCAACAAAAATCTTTAGGTATGTTAACAAAGTTCGGGAAGTATTGGGATCCATTTGGCGATAAGGTTGAAATGAATAGGCTTGTGATAGTAGCTAGTGTTTTTGACCCTAGGAAGAAGATGAAGTTTGTTGGGCTCTGTTTTGATACACTATATGGTAAAAATAGCGTGGAGTCTACTCATCTTTCTGATGAAGTGAATCAGATCTTGAAAGATTTGTATGATGAGTATAGCAGAGCCAGTTTGTTGAACAAAATTGGTAGTGGGTCAGTGACATATACTCAGTCACATTCACATTCTCAGTCGTGATGTCAGTCTCAAACACAAGATCAAGTCGGAAGTGATTTTTGTGCGAGAACAGTTCTAGGATTTGAGAATGTGGAAAACATATATGAAAAGATTGTGAAAGAAACTGGAATTCATAATTCAACTAAATGAGTTGGATATGTACTTGAATGAGAAAGTTGAGACTGCACAGATTTTAAAAGGTGCAGAATATGATGTGTTATCTTGGTGGAAGATCAACAGTGGGAATTTTCCAGTGTTATCACTAATAGCTAAGGATATACTTGCAATGCAATTGTCTTTAGTGGCATCCGAATTTGTTTTAGCACTAGTGGTAGAGTGTTAGATCCTTACAGGAGCTGTTTGACACACTACATAATTGAAGTGTTGATTTGCACCCAACAATGGTTAATATGTGAGATTCATTTCAATGACAAAGGAGTCTCGTCAAGACTATTCAAGGTAAGCTCCTTGGCTTGGACAAGTCATTTAGTCCATGTCAACAATTCAACAAATGTTTGCTGAAATAGAGTTGGAAGATGAACTTATGTGAGGTAAATGCTTTATAACTTCTTTTTCTTATGCTTTCCAAAAAATGTGTTATTATGTTACCTTTAACAAATATGCTTTCTAACATCTTGGATGTTCTTTATATTTCATTTTTCTTTAGAGTTTGAAGCTGAATTCAAACATGCTGGTGGTCATTATAGTGAATTACTAAGTCCAAGGTATTTCTATTAGACAATGTTTATACTTTATACCCTAAACGTTAACCATGAATGATGAAACTGACATATGATTTTTCTTTTCACTTGTATTTCTATATTGCCGATTTGCCCATCAATCTGCTTTGGTCACAATTTTTGCTCACAGACTGGATTTACTTCCCTACTTCTACTCTTCTAGTATCAATGTTTCAAGGGACGATGACCAGTGTGACTCAAAACAACCGTTTAATTGCTAGAATAACTCTTGTGTATTTGGAGTTAAATATTGGGTCTAAATCCCAATCGTATCCTTACCAAGTTGTGTAAAAAATAAAATAATTACGATAGTGCCATTAATAATTAAATCCAGCACCGCAAAAAATTACAAAAATGTCATACCGTAAACGTTGTCGCAGACTTATTTCTTCGCAGACTAATTTGACGTTACCGCAAAGTTATTGTGTTATGTTAGTTACCGCACACTTATTTCAGTTACCGCAGAGTTATTTAGTTATCGCACACTTATTTAGTTATCGCACACTTATTTAGTTACCACAGACTTATTTTAGTTACCGCAGACTTATTTCGTTACCGTAGACTTATTGAACAATGTCGCAGACTTATTTAGTTACCGCAGAGTTATTGAAATGTTGTCGCAGATTTATTGTAGTTAACGCAGACTTATTTAGTTACGGCAGACTTATTGTAGTTAATGCAGACTTATTGTATTACCGCAAACTTATTGTGTTACCGCAGACTTATTGAACGTTTTCGCAGACTTATTTAGTTACAGCGGCTTATTGTAGTTACGACAGATTTATTGTAGTTACGACAGACTTATTGTAGTTACGACAGACTTATTGTAGTTACGACAGACTTATTGTAGTTGCCACAGACTTATTTAGTTACTGCATACTTATTTAGTTACCGCAGACTTATTGAAACGTTATCGCAGACTTAGTGTGTAGTTACGGCAGACTTATTGTGTTACCGCAGACTTATTGTAGTTACGGAAGACTTATTGTGTAGTTACTGTAGACTTATTGTGTTATCGCAGACTTATTGTGTAGTTGTCACAGACTTATTGTAGTTACCGCAACCTTATTGTGTTACCGCAGACTTATTGTGTTACCGCATACTTATTTTGTGTTACCGCAGACTTATTGTAGTTACCGCAGACTTGTTGTAGTAATGGCAGACTTATTGAGTTATCGTCTTCGGTCAGATGATAAGGGCTTCGTCCTAGTTTGGGCACGCCGCCTCTTATTTTTCTTCCTGGGATTTTCCTCTGCTTCTTCTTCTTCTTCGTACTAACAGCCAATTATCTTCATCCAAACAACCAATTGAAGCTATTTTTTATCTTCATCCTTATCATTGTCGTGTAATTCGTTCTCTGTGTCTCGCAGATATGAAGCAACAGATTATTTTTGTATGTGGAAAATGGAATTTTGATAGAAATAGATGGTTGTTTGTTGTTGATGTTAAGTTAGGATCTCGAATTCTAGCAGCTGAAGATAGTACAAGTTATGAGAATTTCGTTCGAATGGTGTATGAGGATTATGGGTTGGATAAGAGAGTTTGTGATGTCAAATTAAACTACATGTTGCCAAAGAAAATTAAGCAATATTTGCCTTAAGATACACCTCCTATATATGTTGATAATTGTAGGCAATTTCATATTTTTTTTGGGCCAATCGAAAGCAAATATGTTTTGTCTTTGTGTGGAAGTTTATGATAAAGTGGATACGGAGAAGAAGATGTCAGAAAATAGTTTTCCAAAAGCTGAAGAGAAAATGCACGTCCATGTTTTCAATGTTGATGAAGATGATGATGAAGCTAGTGAATCTAGATTCGATTATTGTGACGACTTTGACGGAACAGATTCCGGGGATGAGAATTTTGTAGTGTATGGATTGGTGGGTGAAGAAGAGGAAGAAAAACCAAAAATACCTCTCAAGAAGAGAGGTAGCTCAGTGTACGTAAGTGAAGGCAATGATAATGTTGAATTTCAGAACTTAGAAATGAGTTCTGTGGAATTAGCTGTCGGACAATGTTATGACACAAAAGAGCAGCTAGAGACAAGAGTGAAAATTCTCTCTGTTGTCCAGAAATTTGATTTCTATGTATATAAATCGACGTCGGAGCTATGGGTTGTCAAGTGTTGGGTGAAAGGAGGTTCTTGGAAGTTACGTGCTTTGCCAATAGGAGATCATCCAAGATTTCACATTCGGAAGTATGTTACAACACATACATGTTCAGTTACAGAGCGTTCTGCAAGATGCCGACAAGCAACTCATGAGATACTTGGAGTATTATACAAGGATTTCGTTGGTGGAGTTGGACCAACCGTATTGCCAATACATGTTATCGAAGCTCTTAATAGACTATTTCAAATAAAGGTACATGTTTGCATATGTATTTGAATTACATCTTTTATGTATAGATTGGTAATTTATTTAAAACTTTTTTGTATAGATTGGTTATTGGAAGGCATATAGAGCATTAAAACATTCTCAGAATTTGGTTAAGGGAAGTGAGGAGAGTGGATACGCATTACTACTTACTTACTTATACATGGTAAAGAGAGAAAATCCCGGTTCACACACACGACATAAAGTTGATAAAAAACAAAGATTCAAGTATTTGTTTCTACCATTTGGTGCAAGCATCAATGGACTTCCATACATACAGAAAGTTGTGGTTGTAGATGGTACATATTTGCAAGGTAAATACAAAGGAACACTTCTTACCACTACAGCTCAAGACGGTAATTTTCAGATATTTCTGATTGCTTTTGCCATAGTCGATACCGAAAATGATGAATCATGGGAATGGTTCTTCAAGCAACTCAACAGTGTGATTTCTGATAATGAAAGCCTTGTCATAATTTTTGATAGGCACAAGTCTATTGGAAAGCTATTACAACGGTATACCCGAAGGCTAGTCGTGGAATATGTACATATCATTTGTACAAGAATATGTTGGTCCATTTTAGAGGTCAAGATGCGTTTCGTTTGGTGAAAAAGCGGCCAATGCTTTCACAATTGCTGAATTTGAGACCACCTTTGATCAGATTGAAGCGTTAAATCCTGCACTTTTTAGTTATCTTCAAAAAGTATATGTACGACTATGGACTCGTGCTCATTTTCCTGGAGATAGGTACAATCTTCTTTCTAGCAACATTGCTGAATCAATGAATAAAGTACTATTACGCTCTAGGAATTTGCCTATTTTACAATTACTAGAAGAAGTGAGATCAATGATGACAAGATGGTTTTCGGAACGAATGACTGCTGCAATTAATTTGAAAACAAAACTAACCCGTGGAGTAGAACGATTGCTAGAGGTAACTTATTTTGGTTACATCTTATAGTTACGGCAGACTTATTTTGGTTACAGATTATAGTTACTGCAGACTTATTTTGGTTACAGCTTATAGTTACCGCAGACTTATTTTGGTTACAGCTTATAGTTACCGCATATTTATTTGGTTACAGCTTATATTTACCGCAGACTTATTTTGGTTACAGCTTATAGTTACCGCAGACTTATTTTGGTTACAGCTTATAGTTACCGCAGACTTATTTTGATTATAGCTTAAATTGTGGCAGACTTATTTTGGTAACATCTTTTGTTTTATATTGTGGCTGACTTGATTTTTGTTTTTTGCAGAGTCGTGTGGAATATTCTAAGGTTCTAAGTGTTGGAGATATTGATGGAAATCAAGTTCAAGTGACAGGCGGAGGATCATCGCTACATGTTGTTAATTTGAGAGAAAAAATGTACATATCGTAGGTTTGACTTGGAGAAGTTGCCATGTGCACACGCAATAGCTGCGTCTGAGAGCGCGAAGATCTCCCGTATTTCACTTTGTCATCCTTATTATACGAGGTGCTACTTGTACAATTCGTATTCGACTGCGATCATGCCAAGGGATTTTGCTTTACCAATACCAGAAAATGTAGCAACATGAACTTGTTTACCACCTGTTATTCGACAACAACCTGGTCGGCCCAAAAGATCAAGGATGAAATCATTCCTCGAAACTGCGATAAAAAGGTCTAGGAAACAACACACTTGTGGAATATAATTAAGTGGGACATAATCGTGTAACATGTAAACTATTTTAAAGCATTGTAAACTCTATTTTATATTTTTACTTGTAAATTGTATATTGTAACATGTAAACTATTTTAAAGCATTGTAAACTCTATTTTATAGCATTGTAAACTCTATTTTAAACCATTATAAACTCTATTTTAAACCATTGTAAACTCTATTTTAAACCATTATAAACTCTATTTTAAACCATTGTAAACTCTAAATAACTCTGTTTTAAACTCTATTTAAAGCATTGCAAAATAACTCTGCGGCAACAAGAAAATAAGTCTGCGGTAAATACAAAATAAATCTGCGGAAACTACAAAATAAATCTGCAGCAACAAGAAAATAAGTCTGGGGTAACTACAAAATAACTTTGCGGCAACTACAAAATAATTCTGCGGTAACTACAAAATAACTCTGCGGACCCTACAAAATAAGTCTACGGTAACTACAAAATAAGTCTGCGGTAACTACAAAATAACTCTGCGGCAACAAGAAAATAAGTCTGCGGTAACCACAAAACAAGTTTGCGGTAACGACTATTGTAATTATAAAGGTATGTATATATATTAGTTTATGAAACACAATTCCATAGAAAACTGTGGCGCAGTGGTCGTATGCCCCGCGTCTTTAAATGCCCATGACCATGCATCCCTAGTTCGATTCCTTGAAGTTGCCAAAAATTCAATTTTTTCAACCTTAATTATCAAGGTATGTATATATATTAGTTTGTGAAACACAATCCCGTAGACAACCGTGGCACAGTGGTCGTGTGCCCCGCGTCTTTAAATCCCGTAAACACAATACTCATAATATTGGTTCGAACATTTTTAATCATAACCACTAAATAAGTCTGCGGCAACTACAAAACAAGTCTGCGGTAACTACTAAATAAGTCTGCGGTAACTAATAAATAAGTTTGCGGCAACTACTAAATAAGTTTTGCATTAATTACTAAGTAAGTAACACTTTTGGTAACTGAAATCAAACATATACGAAACTTTTGGTAACTGAATATCTTATTACACTGAAAACGAAAACATTGTAAACTACAAAATCAACAAACTCTACATTGTTAACTCATATTGAGTTATCATTAAGATTCAGAATTTTCATATCTAAACCACGAGGTAATGGGTTAGTCATCGTGTGTCCTGAATACGTTGGAAGTTCATCAACCATCTCAGCCGCTAATCTCAACCGCAAGTCCTGAATGGTCCTATCGTTAAGCCCTTTGAAGGTCCATCCTAAAGCAAGACACTCGATGAATTTTATGGCATATACACCGCAATCCCCCGGATTTTCATTGATCGGAACGCCTGCTGTGACTCTATGCACCTCAAACATTGCATAGCTAAGCTTGCGGTCTTTCTCCAAGACCATAATGCTTAGAATTGCAAGGATCATTTTCCGGAGAAATAAACACGCTTCAAGGAGCTCCTTGTTGGAGGTATGATTCGGGATAGAGTCATAGACATATATCTTCTTTTTTGGGAAGTCAATATCTAAAACAACCCAATGATAACTACTAAACAAGTCTACGACAACTACTAAACAAGTCTGTGGTAACTACTAAACAAGTCTGCGGTAACTACTAAACAAGTATGCGGTAACTACTGAATAAGTCTGCGACAACTACTGAATAAGTCTGCGGCAACTACTAAATAAGTTTGCGGCAACTACTGAATAAGTTTGCGAAAACTACTAAACCAGTCTGCGGTAACTACTAAACAAGTCTGCGGTAACTACTGAACAAGTCTGCGGTAACTACTGAACAAGTCTGCGGTAACTACTAAATAAGTTTGCGGCAACTACTGAGTAAGTCTACGGGAACTACTGAACAAGTCTGCGGGAACTACTGAACAAGTCTACGGTAACTACTGAACAAGTCTGCGCTAACTACTAAATAAGTCTGCGCTAACTACTAAATAAGTCTGCGGTAACTACTCTATAAGTCTACAACAACTACTAAACAAGTCTGCGGTAACTACTGAATAAGTCTGCGACAACTACTAAATAAGTCTGCGCTAACTACTGAATAAGTCTGCGGCAACTACTAAATAACTCTGCGGTAACACAAACATAAGTCTGCGATAACTAGAATAACTCTGTGACAACATAAAATCTAAAAGAATCTTACAACGAAAAACTACAGAAGACAAATGTGAACGAAATCTAAAAAACCTAACAAAATCGACGACAACGAACAATGAAATCTAAAAATAAGTTAGGGTTTTTGATGAAGCGGACCTCTCTGAAACTGAAACTGAAACTGAAGATGTTAACTCGGTGACGAAGATAAAACTGAAACTGGAACTACACAACACAAATATGAAAGAAATCAGAGAAAGACAAAGAACATTTGAATGAAATCTGAAGTAAGTTATCGGCGAAAAGAGAGAAACGAACGACGACGATGAAAGCGGACCTTTATCCGGCAACGATGATGAACCCTAACTCTTCGACGGTGGCGACGGTGGTGTCTCGCAGAAGTTTTTTTTTTCGACAAAAGTTTTCTAAAACATTTATGATTTAAACTTATCATTAATGTTTTTTTGTAACTGTTTGCAATTATTTCGTAACTGTTTGCGAAAAATTTAAATATTAATGGCAATTTTTGTAATTATTTCATAACTGTTAGGTTATATTGTATTTTAACTCTCTCAAATTTAACTCAAAAAATAACAGGTCAATCCAGCAATTACATCTAACATTTGGGTTAATCTGTGTCATTTCCTCATGTTTCAAACTTAACACTTTATGTTTCATTTCTCAAACAAACTTGTACCCGTACCGACCCGAATCCAAAAAAATCCAAATTGAACCGAAACCAAAATATCCAAAATATTCCATTAGTGTAAATAAATAAACCCGAATACCCATACCCGATCGAGTTTTACCCGAACCCAAACCGGAATCTGCTACCCGAAATGTCCAGGTCTAATTCAAACTGTGGTGTCACTTTAAGGAGAAGATGCTCTTAATATAAACTGAAATTGAATAAACGGAGAGACATACTCACGAATAATAACCAAACGGAGAAGCAACCACACATAAGTCATGAAACACTTCAATTTCTTTGTTTTATTACTTTCATTTCCATATGTAAACTCCTATGCTCTTACAGAGAAGGAGACACATATTGTCTAGACAAGCTAAAGATATCTTTTCCTTCAAATGGTGAAGTCCAGTCTTGAGAGTTAGCTGCTTGTGTTGTTTCTGCATTCTCCATAGATACACCGTTGCTGCTGTTGACTCTACCTCCCATGGAACCTTTTAGACTGTACCTGTTCATGTTCGCATCATACATGTGGCTGCTGCTTTTTAACCCTGACAAGTTTCTGCTATTTAGAGATAAACCTTGATCTAGACTCCAGTCTATGCTTGTGTAGTCCACTGAACCACCGGAGATCCAATCTACTGGTGAGGATGCACCTGATGTTCCTGCTGAACCAACCGCAGAGAACAATCCAAGCGAAGATGCAGCGGATATGGATGGAGATGATGGAGTGTTGTTTCTGATCCATAACCCGCCATTCCCTCGAGTCATATTACCATGTGGATCCACTTGGTTGTTGTTAGTGAATCGCTTCATGTTTTGAAATTGAAGTTGCTGGTAGATCTGATTTGGATTCATATTGTTTGGACTCGGGCTTCGCACGCTAGGGATGTTATGCATTTGTATGAACCCATTTGACTTCATGATCTCTATGCTTGCTAACGGATTCCAACTGGTAGGTGGAACGCTCATGCTTGAAGTTGGAACGGGATTCGTGCTTACAACTTGTGCCCGCTGCCTTATTGCTACAATTGATTCTCTATTTGCTGGCTGCTGCTGCAGGTTCTTAAATTCATTTCCACTAGCTATATAGCGAGCTTCAACCCCTGCAGCAGGCTGAGGTGATGGTGATGGCGATGAAGGCAATGAGTAAGAAGCAGAAGGAATCAGTCCTGTATTTGGCCACCTTTTATCAGCCAAAGCAGCAGATTGCTGAGATTTAGGCCACTCTAACTTCAGTTCAAGTCGTTTCATAGGCTGAAGCATCATTTTGTTCACAGATTCCGTAGGAGAGGGTGATTTTGTATAGTTAAAGTTCTTATCATCTCTTGTTCGCTGTAAATAGGGTAACGGAACAGGTTCTGTTTCTGGCCTTTGTGCATCCGGATTCTGATAACCTATCCCTACTATAAGTTTACCATTACTAGTTGTATGAGGATCACCAGATTCTTCTTGTTTCACTGGCAAAGAAAATTCTTCATACTTTGTGCCTTTCATGACTTCTTCTGCTCTGTCCAAATCACCTTCTGCTTGAACAACCGCACGCTCTATTTCCTGCCTTGTACACTTAAACTGTAGCTCCATTTGTGTAATCCTAGCTAGTTCTTCTGTTATGTCTATTTTCAAATTCCCAGGACTCTGAATACTTTGCTTGTTGATTTCTTCCTCACCCCTATCAAACAACCAATGAACAGATTCCTCTACTTTGCCTTCATTCATCATCAAGGCCGTTGTCGCATGCTCTTGAGATATTCCCATTGCCACAAGTTGCTGTGTATGTGCTTCAAGCTTTCTAGACATAAGATACGTACTACACTTCTCATACAACTCCTGAGCCCGCCTCTCCTTCTGACGTTGATGTTTTCTCTCATTCTTTTGACGAACTTTTTCTCGCTTATCATTATCTGCACCTGGTATCACTTCCTGCTTAAGAGGCAGATTAGTTGTTTTCTCCTTGTGATCTTCTGACTCACCCGAACAACTACCGTTATTAGAAACAGAATCAGACTCAATCCCATTTACATCTGCTTCATCTATACTTCGGAAACGACCATATTGTAGGGGCGAAACAGAAGCTATTGATGAGAAAGAATCAAGAACTTGAAATGTTCCTAGTAGAGGATTATAAGCATTAGCTGCCATGTTGCTATTCCCATTAATAGACAGTGTAGGTTTTGGTGATGGCTTTTGAGCTTCTTTCCCAGTTTTTCTATCCTTTGACTTTGACTTTGTTGCTGGAGACATCTCTGCAAAGAACATCAATACACCTTAAAAATATCAAGATATGAGCAAATAGTTAATAACATAAAAACTTCTTCTTTAGAAGACACAACCTTGTGATTCAAATCACAAGCTACAACACGATAACAGAACATACAGAACCAGAAAATTCACATAACATAGCTACCAAACTATATTTTTACAGAATAAAATGGTGAATTCCATATTTTACAAAATTGATACTTATTCAGAGAAATTTACCAAAATTTCGAGTGAGAGATGAAAATTCAAGATCATAAAGGCCAACTTCATCTATCCATTTACAAGAATATATTTGGTACAATAATGAATTTAATCAAACGAGAAAAATAAACAAAACTCAAGTTAGTTTTTATTTTATCAGTGACTGATGTTGAAATTATAATCAATAAAACATTCGAAAGACCTCAATTACGTAAAACTATCAATCGGAATTATATAAATAAAGCGGAAAAAAACGTGAATTAGGAAGGAAAATTGGAGAAATAATCGACATAGCTGAAGCTTCTGATTCTTCTAGACATGGACGATGATTGCAAAAGGTAAATTTGGTAGCAATTCACGAAATATTTCCGAGGATTCTCGAATTCGCCGGAAAAACGAAAACAAATCACGATTTTTACGGGAAACTGAGAGTCGAAGGATGAATGGAATTAACACAATCGAAGACGTAGAGAGAAGAAGCGGACCTTTGTTACGAGAAGATGATTGGAGATGGAAGGGAGAATATGTATGTAAATTGTCGTCGAGGGCGAAAGTGAATCTGGTGGAAAGAGATGATTTTAGGGTTTTTGTTGGGAGAGAAAAAGGGAAAATGGAAGTTGCTTTTGTCAATATATGTATTATGTTAAGCCAATGGACATGTAACCAATGTCACTACTGCCTTCTTGTCTTTTCCATTTTTTCAACTTTTTACTAAAAACTCTGAAAATTCACGAATGATTTGTATACGGTTTAGTTACGGTTTTGTGTCGATTGATTATCATAGACACATTTTATACACAAATTAATTGATTTGTATGTGGTCTAGTCGTCAGCAAATGAAAATAGTCATCTTGTTGGACTTGGAACAGACAGGGTCTGCGGGTCGACCACTCCGACCGCCTCGGATCCACAAATAAAAGGAGTTATTTTATAGAATTGTTGCTGTTAAATCTGATCCAAGCCCAAAAACAAATAGGGTCTTTTTTTTTTTTTGGCTAAACATAGATTATTTACAATATTGGTGGTGGTTTTGATAACTAAACTTTACTCTGATTTTTTAAAACTTGTGGTGGCCACTGCCTAGACATTCGAGTACTCATGGGTACTCCTTCGGGTTTAGATTGGTTCTTTCAAATTTAAGGTATTTTGATACTATAAATTTAGTATTCATTTGGATATTTTAGAATTTTAGTTTGGACTCGAATAAAAAAATTCGAAAAAATTTAAAAATTGGTTAAATTTAAATAAAATTTGATTAAATTTTCACAAATACAAATAAAAACTTTCGGATATTTTGGGTATTTTGATATAAAAGTAACTAATACTTCAAGTTTATAAATGTAATTTCGGATAATTAGGTTATATCCAATCTAAATAAAATTAATCTTTTTGGGTATATAATTTTACTTTGGATATTTTAGGTATTCATCCAGGTTTTGGTTCTGGTTTGGTATATAATTGTATTTTATCAGTTTCAGTTTGTTTTGATACTATCTTTTCGGATCAAATTTAGTTTGGTTCTTCAGTTCTAGATTTTTTGTCCATGCCTAAGTAAAATAGACAAAAAAAATATTATTCAAGAGAGGGTCTATTTTTGAATCTTGCCTCAAGACCTACGCAACGTTTGAGTCAGCCTAGGAACATATTTTTTAAATCCAATATATCATTAATTCATCGAATAACATTAATTTTTATTTGATTTTTTGTTGAGTGTAGATGGATGACTCAACCATTAGAGTATGAGTTTTTTCCGAACCAAAACTTGTGGTTCGGTTAATCGGTCAGTTAATAAAAGTGAACCAGTTGGTCATTATTTTAAATGAGTTTGGTTACCAGTTTGGTTCGATGAATCGAACGGTTGACCATTTTATTTATTTATTTATTCTAAGTTTTTAACTAATTTGATCCAGATTAAATTATATTTATACCAAGACTTTTTTTTAAATTGTTACCCGAACCGAACTGATTTTTACGGATTTTAGCAAATTAATCAAATTGAATTTTCTGATAACTGAACCGATTCCAACCGAATTTTTGTTTGGTTGATTTTGGTAGTTTGAATCATTATCCAAAATACCCAAAACGATTTGACCCGGTTGGTTTAAAGTCGCAAGTCTAACTTAGAGGAAACTTTAACTTTACTTTGTCGTCTTGAGATCTAGTTTCTTTTGTGATGTAGCTTATCGTCCTTCATAGATGGGTTTTTCATTTACTTGTGGGCTTTTTTTTTAATTTTGAGTTTTGCTTGTGTCGGTTTTGAGTTAGAGTCGGAGTCTTGAGCTCCACGTTATTTTGCCTTTACGGTTTTGTTTTGCAACTAGTAAGTTGTATAAATGTTTTTGTTTCCCGTTGTTTTAAAGGAAGTTTTTGATAAGATATATTATTTATATTAAAGAGGAACAGAGGCCGCAAGTTTTTCGTGTATCATTGACACGGAAGATACATACATATGTATGCAAATCATAAGCTAAAATCTAGAGATATCTACAACTCTGTTACAACTAACTATAACATCGGTTCCTAAGGATCAGGAACGATATTAACAATGTGATTCGTACAAGGTATATGCCACTTATACTAAACCAAACTCAGACCAATATGAACCAATGAACCAGCAACTCCAATACCCCCTCTAGTGGGAGCATACAAATTTGGCATCCCCAACTTGATCCAAAAATCATTAAAACCATCTCTGCCAAACACCTTATTGAAAATGTCAGCTAGTTGGATGTTGTATCAACATGCTTCAGATTGATGTTAGACTTGACGACTTCATCGTAGACAAAATGGCAGTCAAGCTCGATGTGCTTTATTTGCTCACAAAAGACATGGTTGCTGGCAATGTAAATTGCCGACTTATTATCACAATAAACATTCATTGGTTGATCATGTCGCACACCTAGGTTTGCTAACATCCTTTTAAGCCAAATTAGTTCCTGAGTAAGAAAAGCAATGGACCTATATTTGGCTACGGAAGACGATTGACTCACAATATCCTACTTCTTTGTCTTCCAAGAGATAGGTGAATGCTCAAGTTGTACAAAGTACGCTGTGACAGAACGTTGTGTCAAAAAACAACTCCCCCAGTCAGATTCACACCATCATGTAACTTGTAAATTACCATTCGCGCGAAGCAGAGTACCTTGGCATGGATCTGATTTTAGATCACGGACAAGTCGCATAGTTGTTGTCCAATGATCTTTACGCGGAGGCTATGAATTATGATAGAACATGAAGAACAAAAGCTAAATCATACCTTGTCACAACTAAATAAATAAACCGACCAATTAACCTCCTATAACTAGTCAGATCAGGTAGCAAACGAGAAGTCGATAATGCCAACTTGTGATTTTGTTCTAGTGGAAAGGCGGTTGGTTTAGCCATGAGCATATTTGTCTCGGTGATAATATCAATATCATATTTTTGTTGACAAAGATATATGCATGAATCATTACTTGCAACCTTAATACCCAAAAATACTTCAAAGGACCCAAATTGTTCATGCGAAAACAAGACGACAAATAGTCCTTAAAAACTTGTTTAGCTATCGGACAACTTCCGGTAATGATCAGATCATCGACATATACCAGTATATGTAGACGAATTCCTTCCTTCTCGACAGTAAACAATGAGTAGTCAGAGCGAGATTGTTCAAAACCATAGTTCAACAAAGTTGTTGCAACTTCGCAAACCAGCATCTAGGCGCATGTTTAAGACCATAAAGAGACTTTCTCAAGTGACAAAACATTGCTTTGATATTCAGTTTGAAACCCCGGAGGAAAATTTATCTACACATCTTCTTCTAAATCTCCATGGAAGAGGCATTATGAACATCCATCTGATGCACAACCCAATTTCTTTTTGCAGCAATATCAAGAACTAATCGAATTGTATTCATCTTTGCAGCTGGACCATAAGTCTCACCATAATCCTCTCCTGCAACTTTTTTATTCCTAAGAACTACAAGTCAAGATTTGTACCTCTCAATAGTGCCATCAGACCAATTGCTCTCTTTCCTAGGGATAAATCAACAATCGGCCAAGTGTCATTAACTTCAAGTGTAACAACCTCAAAACCCAACGAGTTTCTCCATTTCTCGTCAGCCATAGCTTCAAGAAACGAACGTGGCTCTCTCGTCTCAATAATCTCATCGACATAAGCGATATGTTTTCTGAAAATCTATGAACATCATCAGTATTAGAAACAGGGTAAATCACCTTAGAGACTGTTGAAGCAGGTTTTCTATCATCTGAATTTATGTTGGCAATTAAATTTGTCTTAACAACAAAAAATTTCAGCATAATAGGAAGCTTCTTTTCCCTGAGACCACGCCTTAACAATGGATAAATATCTGGCTCAGCAGCATGTTCTTCTTGTCTTTCTTCGTCATGGTCGTCAAGAACAACGTTTTCTTCTTTTGTGTCGACAATCCTTTCTTCTTCTTCAGCGGAAGTTGAGTCTCACGTAATGGACTCGCGATGTGACTCAGTTGCAGGTGACTGATTTTTCATGGTTTTAGTGATTTTATCCATTGATTTCAGATATTTTAGTGTCTTTTATTGAGTCGAGGATAAGTTTTATGCCCTTTTTGTTTTGCTATTAGTTTTTACAGCTTTTACAAGTCTATGGAGTTAAAGGAAGATTTGGATTTGCTTAAGACATTTTAAAACTTCAAAATACAAAAGAAAGAGGATCAACAAAAACAGAAAGAGGATCGACCAAATTGATGTTTAAATGGAGTTGCGCGTTTTGGAGCAGGAATCGACCAATCCTAAAAGGATCCACCATTCCGCGATATAGATTTTCCTCAGTTTCTAGCAGACTTAGAAACCGACTTTAGAGCATTATTATTTCGTATAAATAGTTACAAATTGTCTTTATTGCTTTTTATTTTTGTTTTCATAGCTAAGGGAGAAGAAATATCATCTCTTCAAGAAGTATTTTTTCAAACCCTCGTTAAACCGATATCGTTGTAATCATTATATTCATCTATTATGATTTCTTCTACTATGTCTGAGTAATTCACTAGTTGGATTTAGTGTTTGTTCAAAGGGATTCGATGATCGAATAAGTATAGGTTAAAATTAGGGATTTATAATTATAGTTCTTCATCTTTATGTTCTTAATGTTTAAGTTAGTTTGATCACCAACCTTATGATCTGTAGATTTTATCTATGGGCCGAAAGCGAATGTTCGGTTACTAGAATCAACAATAGATGAGCTTAGATGGAATAGCCAACAGACGTTAAAGTTATGTCGTCTTTGTGAACTTTACCATGACTTTTTTAGAATTGTTGGCATGTTTATTTAGGAATCACATACTAGTACTACTAGAGAATCCTGGATATTCGTGTTTAGATAGTTAGTGCTACAAAAATGGGATAGTTTTATAATAGTTCTAGAACGGTTCGCTAACAAATATCTAGTTAGTTAGATATCTTAATCGATCATTGATACATGCGATATTTTGTGTGCCTCGCGTCTTTCTCCATACATTTATACCACTTTAATTTATTGCTTTTACTTTCTGCAATCGTGACAATAAAAACCATATTTTCATCCTACCTTTATTGGTTGCTCATAACTTAACGTAAAAATTTAATCTCTATGGGATCCGGCCATAATTTTTATTACAATGCACAAATGTGTACTTGCAGTGATTGAGAATGTTAAAACCTGAAACATTAGTGACATATGTTTTTTGGGGCTATATATTTTCTGCATGAATTATTCAGCTAGAGGATCCAACTTCATAAACTGATGGTGTGTGTCTTTGAGGCCCAAAACGATGGCCCATTTTTGCTTCATCAATTATTCTTTCTGAAATAGGAGCCCACAAAGCATGATCATCATCTTTATCATTTAACAAGAGCAAATTAGACTCAGGAGAGAAAAGAAATCATGACTTGGAGAACACAACATCTCTTGACACGAAATTTTTCATTTTCTCCAAATCTTACAGGTTCCATCACTTCTTTCCATGTGGATAGCCAACAAACATGCACCGATGACTCATATGAATTTATCGCCTTTTCGTTGTTGATTATGCGCATAGCATAAGCTTCCAAAAATTCTCATTTAACATACGAAGGTATCAAATTTGTTCTATAAACGTTTATACGACGTTGCATTTTGTAAAACCAAACTTGGCGTTCTGTTGATTATATAGCATGCCATCAACACACATTCCCCCTAAACTGAATTGGAAGATTAGCTTGAAATTTTAGCGCTATTGCGACATAGAATGTGCTGATGTTTTCTCTCAACCCTTCCATTCCATTGTGGAGTTCCTACACAAGAAGTTTTGTGCATTATACCGTTCTTGTTAAAGAAATTGGTTAGTCACAAAAACTTGGATCCATTGTCACTCTGTATAGTGCAAACTTGCACATTAAATTGCTGATTAATCATGACAAAAAAAATCAAGTGAGATGGTGCCTCACTCTTGTCGTGTAAGAAATGTAAGCAGACCCCTCTTGAAAAGTCTTCCACAATTGTCAATAAATATTTAACTCCAGAATGAGAAGGTGTTCTATACAAAAATCTAAGTAGGTTTTTGGCTACTTAACGGAATTCATTCTCTAATCTTCTTAGCGCGGAGACAAACATCATAAGCTTTATTCCAATTTGTAGAAGAGACTGAAATTGAAACTGAAACACATGGAAGCAAGCTACAACTTTCGCAGACGGATGACTCATCCAATGATGCCACAACTCAAACGACTTATCTTCTTTAGTTGTGACTGATGCCACTGTCTTCGTGCTGCAAAAATGAAACTGATTTACCATCTGCATTATACACCTTTTCTCATCCATCAATTGTGCTACATATATCAATTCTGACTTCAAAATCTTCAACATAATAAACATACTTCATTATCAAATCTGGACCAAGTCGCTATTGATCTTTCTTGATGAGAAAATTTTTCTTTTCCATCAGCCATAACAATCAGTACCGACACCATCTCATACACATTTGACAAAACCTCAAATCTCCTGTCAAAAGATGAGATGCCCTAGTATCCATTATCAAAGAAGGAAAAAAACACTTAAGAGACAAATTTTTAGTTCCTTCCTTTATCACATTGAGAATGCTCTTGATCATTTTCCATTGTCGCTCGCTCAGACCATTCACACCATCTTTGTCTTGATTTGTGAGAACGTAATTTTCTTGCTCAATCGTTGAATTCTTAACATTTGGAACAAAAAATGATTTGCATACATGATTTTTCCTTGTCCTTGACCTCCGTTAGAACCAGAACCACGTGCTCTACCATTCAATGTTCTTCCTTTCTGACGATCTCCCCGCCAATCCAGAATACCTATGACAACATAACAATTGTCAGAAGCATGACCAGAGCGGTTAAAATATTTGCATAACGCACAGTTGTCCTTCACATCAGATCGATATCGTGATGATTTTGACTGAATTGCAAACGCAGTAATTTCAGGTTGCTCTTCTCCACTTTCTCGCAAGTATTCCTCATGTGGCAAGATGTTATAAACCTCTTCAAGTGGCTGGAAAGTCATTCGTGATACAAGACTGGAACAGATGGCATGAAACTGATCACCAAGGTCGAATAAAAATTGTTGGTATCTTCATCATGATCAGCTTCCTGAACTTTGCCGAGATCACATACACACTTTCCACACTTGCAAGTTCTTAATGGCTTATGACTTACCATACTATCCCAGATGCGATTGAGTTTCCAAAAATAAGCCTCAATTGGCAATCCTCTTTGTATGTAGTTGGTGAGTTTAGCCTTGAGTTGTAGTCAAAAACCGTTCATCACCAAAAAGATTTTCTTCAAGTGTTCCCACAAATCTTGCTCCACGGTATTATGCAAGATGGGACCATCAAGAAAGCCAAACTTCTTTTGAAAAGTCAAAGCAATTCTCAAACCACAAGCCCATTTGTCATAATTTCTTCCCATAAGCAAAGGATGAGAGATTATAGGACATGGGTTGTTGGCGAAAGTCAAATCATACAGTGAGATAGTTCATCTCAGCTCGTACGGGTTTAGTGATGCAGTAGCATCTATTGAAGTCGGTGATGGTAAAGTCATGAACGGGTAAAAAAAAAATTAGAATTTCAGTTTCAAAGATTCAAGCTATGATACCATAAAGAGAAACAGAGGCTGAAGGTTTTTCGTATATCATTGATGAGGAAGATACATACATATATATGAAAATGAGAAGCTGGAATCTAGAGATATCTATAGCTCTGTTACAACTAACTACAACACCGGTTCCTAAGGATCAAGAATGATATTAACAATGTGATTTGTATAAGGTATATGCCACTTATACTAAACCAAAATCAAACCAATAATGAACCGAAGAACCAGTAGCTCCAGTATATATCAAAACAGCTCATCTGATTGATCTGATTGCTCCTCTCATTACTCTTGTAGATTACAATAGGTTTTAACATATCTCTTCTTTTCCCCTTTAATTCCTCGCCGCCTCTTCTTCTTAATTGTGTCGTCTCTTTTCTTCTCTTGGTCTTTTCTGATTCATTTGCAATCTATGTTTCTCGTTTTTTTTATGTTCTTCTTCTTCTTTCTTCTCTGTTTTTCACCATTTTATTTATGATTTGTCATAGCCTTGGATTCTACGGCTGAATGCACATTCGTGTTCAACATGCAAGATCCAAATAGCACTTTCTTCTCGGTTAATATGCCGAATGTCACCAAACTCACCACTCAAAATTACTTCATTTGGCGTTGACAGGTTCGAGCCTTATTTGATGGTCATGAACTCCATTAGTTCATTAATGACTCTAGTGGCATCCGAGCACCTACAATACTTATTGGCGGTGTCGTATCTCCAAATCCGGTCGATCCACCAAGAAGACAACAAGATCGGATTCGCTTAAACAATCATGCAAGCGAATCAACATCGTTATGATTTGCCTCCATGAGACAAGGTCATGTTATGATGATGAAGAATGTTTTGACAACCCATTTAGCATCAACGATGTTCCACAACACCAATGACGACTTCTTGCACAGATCGATGGTCCATGATTCAAAAATCGTAGATGAGAGTCAGGTTTCAAGCTTGATATGCCTGAATTTGATGGCTCTTTGCAATTGGAAGAGTACCTTATAAGATACATTAGGTGACATCAACTCAAGAGCACAAGAATAAGGATGACCTAATCCAGCATGCCACATTGCATTATTATTCAAACATGAATTAAAAGAAAAAAAAAGTAGAGGTGCTTGGTGAAGTGTTCTTAAGAACATATAGTTCCCCTTCGGTATTCCATTCTCTAGGTATTTTTCCAGTTTTAATATCCTGAAAAAAACACTATTAGGCCCAAATATACTATAATAATTAATATCACAAGTCGTCTTTTTCACCGACAAAAGATTGAACGTAAAACTGGGCATATAGAAAGCCTTAGAGTTTTTATCAAACAATTTCATATCACCCACACCTTTTATAGGTACTATATCTCCATTAGCAATAGTCACATTACCTGTTGCCGGCTTTATATTGTCTATAAGATTCGGGTTACTAATCATATTGTGAGTAGCCCCCAAATCTATGACAAGAGATTTACTCGGGTTACTAGCAAAGAAAGTTGTACTAGATTCTTTTAAAGAGGCAATGGACCGGATGAGGTGACCTTTCTTTTTGCAATGGTCAAAAATCTATATCTTCTTTCTTCTTGCCGGTATACTCCTTTGTTTGCCATGAGAAGACTTCATTTTCCACCGAAAAGCCCAAAAGATCCTTGTTCCTTTTGTATTTGAGAACAAACATCATCAAGACTTGAAAGCTTGTCCGCTCTTAGAATATTTTTGGTGAGATTATTGAATGTTGGATTCAAAGTGAGTAAAAGTCCAAAGACTTTGTTTTGCTCACTCCATTCATTTAGGACCGCTTGGTCCATGGTGTTTGGCCTTAACATCTCGAGTTCTGTCCATAGAGACCGAATCTTTCCGAAATGTTTGGTGAACTCCAAGTCTTCTTAACTAAGATTGTTAATGGCCTTTTTTACTTCAAACACTCGAGAGAGATTTGACACATTTCCATACACGTTTTTTAGAGTAACCCAAAGTTCCTTTCCGGTTTCACAATCTGAATAAGCTTCAAGGACGGAAGCTTCAAGAAAATTTTGGAGTATTCTGAAGACAGCTTGATCTTCTTGAAACCATTTGGCTTCTTTCTCAAGGACTACCTCTTCTTCTTCTCCAACAACAATGACTTTTTTCCATTTTAGTGGCTTCTTTTGGAACTTTAGTAGTTTTAATATGATTCCAAAGTCCGCGGCCACATAACACGGTCCTTATGGTCCTAGACCACAACAAATAGTTTCCTCCTTTCAGAACAACCGGAATCACCATAACTTTTGAGTTTTCCATCATTTATCACAAATAGATGAAAAAAATTAAAAAAGGTTTTTTATACGATATGTGGCGTTATGATTCAAGAATGGGACGATACACAGAAGAATGTCTTTCTCCACGTAAGAGTAGTATTTTAGGGTCTCTATGTACCCGTGTTAGTTTCTAGCCGTATATATCATATCGACAAAGGTTTGATTTAGAATAGTGACAAGAAGATTGAAGTGAATGAGAGAATCGTACTAATGCTCTGATACAATGTTAGTATTTGTGGAACAATGATAGAATAAAGAGTAGAATGAATAATGAGAGAATAGAATAGAAGATAACTTCTTATTACTTTTGATTCAATTGTGTACCATATATATAGGAGAATGAGAGATTAAATACAAATGATCTGCATAACAAGCATGGAAAAATGTACATACCTTGTGTGCATAGCATGAAAAACAACACAATCTTGCATGAAGGAGAGAGAATGGTGGAGAATTAAATTTCTGGTCGCCATGGGTCGGATCAATCGATTCCAAAAGTTATGATCGATCTCAACAACTTCGGATCGATCGATATAGAAACTTACGGCAAGATGAATGTGAGTTGGATCGATTGATTAGAGGCTGCATCGATCAATCTAGAAACTTACGACAAAATGGAGGCGAATTGGATGGATCGATCGAGCCGAAAACTTACGGACGTTCCAAGAATTGGATCGATCGATCCGATCCTGATTAATAATATGACTACGTAGCAGATTTCTTTTTGTTATTAGCTCACAAAAAATTGCTAGAACCAGAGGAGTAGTTGATTTCGAGGTTTATAGAGGGCCTCTGTTAACAAATACAAAATATAGGTATGTAGTTTGATCCCATGACTGTTTCCGAGGCTCATCAGTGTGCCTTTCTTATTGAGCAGCATTCTCGTGGTTCTCCGTCGAGCTAGAATTCCTCAATGTCTAAGATGTGTTCTCTTTCTCATGAGTCGAAAGTGTTGCACCCTCACGAGACGTAGTTAGATTGAGTTGTTCCTTCTTAGAATTCCTACAATAACGATGGTCCAATTGTTCCACGTCACTCTCCACCACCATCTTTCTAGTGTTTTAGGTGCAAGGAACAAGGTCACCGACAGTCAGCATGCCGCCCTAAAGGTGGTTTTCATGGAATAAATGGGGAAGAAGAAGATATTTACGATGAGTATGCTGAGGAACATGATCAACAAATCAAACATGAACACGTTGTCAGAGACACATGAACAATATTGGTATAGTGTCGCAACTGCTTAATGCCACAAGAAATTGAAGAATCGTGGCTACGCACCAATATATTTCGCTTCCGTGTACCATTCGAGACAAATTTTGTTGATTCATGATTGATTTAGAGAGTTGTACCAATGTTATCTCAGAAGAAGATGTCACTAAACTAGCCTTGTTTACGGAACCGGAACCACACCCTTCTCCTTAAAAGATTGTTTGGTTGAATTCAAAAATGAAGTTACAGATTTTAAAAAAGTGTTGTGTGCCTTTTTCAGTGGGAGAAAGTTACAAAGATTTTTTGTTTTGTGATGTGATCCCAATGCATGCACGTCATCTTATTCTCGGCTACCCATGGAAATATGACAGACGGTCAGCTTCCAACTACAAAAATGAATTATATCTTGCGTAAATTGTTTCAACAAACTGAAATAATTAGTTAGCATTAAACTAGTAAAGTTAAAATACAAAAATAATGAAAAGTTTCAACTCAAGTAAAAAATAATAATGTGTCAAATTATCTTCAAATGGAATATAAAAAATAACAAAAAGTTTTAAAAATTAACATAACTATCTCGTTTTAGTTTTTGAAATCTAAAAACAAAATTAAAAACTAATTATTGTTTATGCGATATCTATATATACGTTATCCGTATATACATTGTATACATATTGTATTTAAGCCATTTTATTTTTCATCTTATAGTAATGTTTTTAGCAGAAAAACAGTGCGACTTCTCAGCATCGTATATATTACTGTACATACCATATTTTAAAACATTGAATAAAATATTATATAGCAATATGGTTAAAGGAAATATGTGAAACTAGGATATAAAGAAAATTTGGTTAAAATAATTTACAACTCTCAAAATCCAATTTGTTTGTATATCAAGAAATACCAAGCATGTTGATATAATGTTACATTTAGTTACACGAGAAAAATTGCAAGCAGGTCGAATTTAAGAAGAGAGCACAGAAAGAAGCACAAAATGAGAAACTTAATAAAGGTGTATACAATGTTACATCGGAGAAACTTAAGAAAGGATGGCCTGGGAGAATCTCTATAAGTCGCTAGCGGAAGGAGATTTGAGTTTTAGATCACTAGAAGATTTTAATTTAGCACTCCTAGCCAAACAGTTTTGGAGATTACTCCGGTTCCCCAATTCCTTACTTTCTCGAGTATTGAAAGGGAGATCTTACAGGCATTGCAGACCTATGGAAATATTAAGGTCGAATCGCCTGTCTTATGGGTGGTGTAGTTTGATAGCTGCAAAGCATATTCTGAGGTCTGGTCTCAGGAAGACGATTGGTTCAGGGTTTAGCACGAGCATCTGGTCAGAACAATGGATCCCTGATATACCACCTCGTCCCCTAAAAAACCTGAATGAAGATGAAGACCGAGACCCCTTTTTCTTTGTTAACACTCTTATAGACTTCGATACCAAGTCTTGGAAGATGGACCATATCCGAGAACTATTCCCTCAGGAAGATATCACCCTGATTTTGGGGATAAGACCAAGCAGACAAGTAAAGTGTGATGATTATAGCTGGTCATTGACTAAATTTGGCAATTACACTGTCAAGTCAGGATATTGGGCCGCGAGAGATCTCTCTCCCCTTGCATGTGACCTCCCTCTTCAGGGACCGAGTGTTACGACACTGAAGGCACAAGCTTGGAAACTAAAAACTACATAAAAGTTTAAGCATTTCGTGTGGCAATATATCTCAGGATGTCTGGCCTCCTGCCAATGCCTGTTTTATCGTCATATTAGTCAAGACAGGACTTGTCCACGTTGTGGAGCAGAAGAAGAAACGATTAATCATTTGATTTTCATCTACCCCCCGGCAAGACAAATTTAGGCCCTTTTTAGGATTCCCTCAGCTTCAGATGTTTTTCCATCTCAATCTTTGTTTTACAATTTAGATTATTTGTATTGGAGAGGGAAGGATTACGGAGCAGATGAGGAGAGCCTACGAATTTTTCCATGGTTAATGTGGTATATTTGGAAAGTAAGGAACCAGAAGATCTTTGAGGATTTTAACGAGCACCCGAGCGATACACTCAACATTGCCTCCCAGGAAGAAGAAGCCTGGAGAAGAGCAAACACCAATGAGGAAGTGAGTGAAGGTTTGGATGGGGAAAGAATCAGAGACGAGGCTACCTGTCGACTCCTTTGTATGCTTTACGGACGGCTCGTGGCATGGATTAGATAGCAAAAGTGGACAAGGATGGATAGTCACTAAAGGCGATGAGGTTCTACACGTTGGTCTGAAAGGCTCCCGAAGGTGTCTTTCTCCTCTGCATACAGAGTTAGAAGCTCCCACTTGGGCAATGAAGTGTCTGCCAGATATTCCATTGATCGATGTTCTTTTTGTTACAGATTGCTCAGACCTTATCGATATGACGACGAATCCGGAGGATTGACCATCTTTTTCATCAGAGTTGAGTGATTTCCTATTAGTTAAGGAATTTTTTATGACTTTTACAATTAGACATATTCCACATTGTGAAAATTTTCGTGTGGATCAACTTGCAAATGTGCTAGAGCACGAGGTTTTTATTTTTTCCATGTAAACACATCGGTGCCTAATTGGCTTTTCCTTGCTGGAAATTTCCAAAACCGATAAGTTAATATATAGAATTCTTCGAGAAAAAAAAAGGTGTGTACAATGAGAACTGGAACACAACTCCACACACGAAAGGATTTTGTTCTCTACTCTCTCTCACTCACTCTCACTCAACCTCCTTGAGTTACCTTTGGCAGTCTCGGAAACTGGAAACTACATATTCTTCTCCTTGTCAGATTTTACCCATATATTTGACCCAAAGTTAGAGATTTCCCCACATTTTTCATCAACAAGACATTGCTTTGGATTTAGTAATCTAGATTAGAAGGAAAAGGATGAAACTTTGTTCTTCTGGTAGTGACAAAAAATACTGGAATGAAGGAGATGCAGAATAATATTAGATAGACACTTATGCAAATATTTGAGTCCCTCCCTGGTTTAATACAGAAATAGAAATGTAACTTCTTGTGTATAAGTTTTTGGAGGGATAAAGAGATTTGTTAATATTGAGTGTGTTTGTGTTTTGTCTCATCAACATTTACGATTTTACATACAATGAAATATTTAGGCTTTAGCTTTTATAGCATTATCTTAAAAATTTTACTTTCTGTTTGTGTGCTCGAAATTTTTCTTTAATGATATGTTTACGGTTTTCACCTTTGCTAAAAAAACAGAAATCTCTTTAATGATATAATTTCTTTAATGATATATTTACGGTCTTCATCTATCTTAGAAACAATAGATTTATGATTTTGTCGAATCTTGATTTTGATGAAAGGAAACAAAATCTGACGAAAAATACAGCACTTCCTCTTTTTCGAACAAAATAAAATCCTTACAAGTGGGATCCATAGGACGAGAGGGGATAGTGGATTTAACTTAATGAGTTTTTAGGTTAAGGATTTAAATAACAAAAATTAACCGGATCCGTTTTTCAGGTTGGTATCGAGGTATTTCACATATAGATCATGAGATATTGAATCCGGAAACGTTGTCCTAATTCAAAATGTAGAAATCAACATTCCTTTTTTTCCTTTGACAAGTGAGACGATGAATGTTGATGTACTGGCTCCTCTGCTCAAACAAAGATGAAATCAAAAGTGAGTAGTACATGTCTATGACATCATCAGCGGGCAAAGTTTGGTTCTGTAGGAAGAACCATTGTACTAGATTGGTAAATATTAGATACGGCCACGTATCCTATACCGTAAAACCATTATGTTATGTAAAATTGAACTAAAATTTGTATATCTGGTTAAAATCAATTAAAATAAGTTAAAAGGAATTTGTTAGAAATTGATATTTAATATTATTTAATTATTAGATTTGAAAAATAAGAACTAAAATGTTTTTATTGAAAAATGTACATCATGTTTCTGAAGACCGAAGAAAATGTGTTAAATCTCCATGGTTATAATTCATATTTGGGAAAATAGCACATTGCCCAGGAATTATTCTAATATAATATAAAAACACATTTATTAGAAAATATTAATCATCAGCGGACAAGGTTTGGTTGTATGAACTGAAACCTTGCAATAAATTAGTAAGATATTAGGTAATGGCCATGTATACTACACTCTAAAACCAATACGGTGAAGTAAAATCTTTATATCCGTTTAAAATATATATAAGAAGTTAAAAGAAATTAGTTCGAAATTGAAAATAAATATTATATAATTTTTAGATTTAAAAAATATGAACGAAAATTTTAAAAATGAAAAATGTGAGGCATCATGTTCTACAAAGCAAAGAAAATATGTCTAATTTCAACAGTTGTAGACACCACAACTCCTATAGATCCAATACCTTCATATGCATACGCAACAGCATTGGAAGATATTGTTCAATTATATAACGTAGATCATTAAGATCCAAGATATTTAAATAAAACATACCTATATTTTCGACCAAAGACTGGAACATAACTTTTGTCATCTCTAGTTCCATGTTCTCCTTTTCTGTCTCCTTAATTGCTCAATTGCTTTGGCAATCCTTTATCTGAGAAAGGTTTTCTGGTCCACAATTTTCTTGTGCCGGTCCATTTCTAGTAGCGTCCTAAATTCCGAAACTATCATTTCCACACTTCATGGTTGGTATCATAGGGATTATAAATGATGTCACATGCTTTGATTCCATATATTATGGACAACTCGTCAACTTTCTTCATCAAAATTTTTTTTTTAACAATTGCTTTTATCGAAGAATCATTATAAATTAAAGCAAGTTTCATCTTTTTCTCGTCATTGTGAATCTATTTTTTCTATTAATTGTGTTTTGTTTTGAGTTTATGGATGTGTTTCTTGATATAGTGATGAAAGGTATGAAGATCATCTCTTTTAGTTAGAAACATTTAATTTATACTACAACTAATCAAAAATATTAATTACAACCAATAAAAGTTGCATTATATAGGATTGGTAAACATTAAATTATTTAGAAACAAATAATTGTGAATATTTGTGATCATCTAAAGATTTGGTTTTATTAGTAGGTCAAAGATTTTTCTTCAATATATTTTTAAGATTATATTCTCTTATTAAAAATTTTGAATATGGGTTATTGACTTCTAAATTAACCATGAACTATAGAATTGTAGAGATAATCTCGTCCATTTGTAAATATATTTGATACCAATGATTACAAAATCATAGTCAAATTATCAAAAGATCATAGTCATTAATAGATACATGTATTTAAGTATTGCAATAAGAAACTTAATTTAATCAAATCTTTAAAAATATTATACCCTTTTGGACAATAGCATTTCATTTATTTTTATTATTAATATTTTAGAAAAATTAAATATCATACATGACAGTGCACCTATCTTAGAAGTACTTTTATATTATTTAGTTTCTGGAACTTTTAAAAGAATTTTTAAAAATTTTTAACGAATTTTAAAAATTTTTATTTTTCAAATTTAGTATTAGATATTATTATTTTTATTAAAAATAAAAAAAATCAATGAAGTTATTTTTAAATTGATACAACTTAAAAATTTGCATATTCTACTAGCTAAAATAATTCATATATATTTTTAATATTAAAATTACATATTTTAGTGGAAATAAATAAATAGTTAGGGTATTTTTATCAAATAATTCCAAATATAAAACAAATAATTCCAGTTTGAAAATTTCAATAAACTTTGTATATTTATGCCCCCTTATTTTAATCTTCTATGTATGGAGACATTGTTTCATTTCCTTGGCCAAAGTATAGTGAATACAATCATAGAATGTTATTGTATCCCCCCCCCTCACCCCAAAATAACTTCGGAAGCAAAATTAATCAAAATTTTGTTGCATAAATGCACTTTTTTTTCCTTTTACGTCAAAGTTCCTGAATGAATTCTACTATTTCTGCTTTCGAGATATAAGAGTAGGCAAATTGATTCCCCACTAAGGTGTAAAACTTTGTGACTAGATCGTCCTAGTCTAGAAAGGTTTCAAGTATACTTAGGTAACTAGAATATATGTAACACCCCCGATTTTGGGAATATGAATGTATATGCGGAGAAATTTTAAAAAAAATTGATTTGAGTACATATGTTACCAAAGTGCACTTATCTTTTCGGTCAATTGTTCCGAGAAAATTCTATAATTAAGCGTGTTTGAGCTGGAACAATTTAAAGATGGATGACCTATCGGAAATTGATTTATGGTATCGTGTGAGTAAGGACAAAACACGAAAAAAGATTATGTGGTGATTGGCAGGGTCGGTGTTGTCTTTCGAGCCTCCCGATTAACGCACCGGCTGTCGACAAAGGTAGGTCCCACAGGCTGAGAGTGGGTGTGGGTCGGATCGGGCGGTTGGAGCGTTACAACACTACAAGAAAACACTCAGAAATGCGTCCGTCGGTTATTTTCCGATGGATTTTCGGTGGATACCCCCAAATCCGTCGAAAATCTGTCAGAAATACATATACATATATATATATATATATCTAAGATACAAATAATTTTATAAATTGAATTAAATTTTCTTAAAAAAACTAACGGTGCGATCGAAAGTTATGACGATTTTCATGATGACGGTCCAAAGGTATATTAATTCCGTTGGAAATCCGACGAATTTGCAAAATTTACCCGAGAATTTTAATTTTTTCGTATCCCGCATATCTTAAATTTTTGTAAATCCATCGGAAATCCGTTAGAAATTTCCGACGGATGTGTGAAAATTTAGCGGTAAATGAATTATTTTAAATATTTCCGACAGATTTCCGATGGCCATGTCCATCGAAAATTCTGTTTTGTTTTATAAACATGTCTTATTCCTCGCGAAACCATTCGAAAAAATGTAAAAAAAATTTCAAAAACCCCAAATCCTCTCAAATCATCACAACATTTTTTGAAACTCAATATCCAAACATTATCATTGATCAAAAAAAATCACACATGTAAGTTTCTTAAGTTTTTTTATTTTTATGAATTTTTAAGTTATTAATTTAAATTTAGAATTTTGAATGTAGATTTTATGATTTGAAATTTAGATTTAGGATTATGTTTGTTAGATTTTGGATTTAGCTTTTTAGTTTTTAATTTTTTAGGATTTAAAATTTTGTTTAGGAATATTTAAATTTTAGGATTTTTAATATGGAATGTTATTAGATTTTTTTTTTAATTATTAGAATATTTTATATATTTTTAAGTTAATTGATTGTTTTGTAATTTTTTATTATTTTTAGGTGTTGTTATATTGAATTTTGTTATTTTTTAATTATTTATAAATGTTTATTAATTATTTTTAAATTTTAAATTGAATTTTTTTGTTTTCTAATATTTTTAATTGATTTTAAAAATTTTTAAAATTGTTAGATTGAATTTTTTTATTTGAAAATTATTATAAATTTTTATTAAATTATTTTCATTTTTATTTAGATAATTTTATTTTCTGAAATTTTAATTTAATTTAAATTTAAATTTTCATATATTAATTTCATATTAATTTGAATTTTATTTGTATTTAAAATAAATTTTAAATTTTAAATTTTTTAAAAGTAATTTTTTAAAAAAAAGTTTTTTGTTTTGGAAGACCGTCGGAAAAACTTTTGTCGGAAAGCCGTCGGATTAGCCTCGTCGGAAATACCGACGGAATTCTGACGGTTACTTATTTTCTGACCATTTAGAACAGACGGATTTTTTCGTCAGTTTTCCGTTGTTTTCTTATAGTGCAAGTGGTATTAGATTCGAACCTAGACGAGTGTGGAGACATGTGGACTCATATCGTCGGAAGTGACGATATTGGTACGCAACAAGGATGTTGCGCTTTGTGAGTGGGGGTGATTGTAACACCCCAATTTCACAAATATGAATGTATATGTGGAGAAGTTTAAAATAATTTATTTGGCTACCTATGTCACCAAAGTGCACATATCTTTCTTGTCACTTTTTCCGAGAGAACTTCATAGTTAAGTGTTCTTGACTTGGAGCAATTTAAAGATAGTGACATATCAAGAAGTGATTTGCTGAGTCAATAAATGAAGTCTTATGAGCCACCCGATTAACGTACAGGCCGTCGGACGAAAGTAGAGCCCACATGCGGATAGTAGGCGTGGAGCCACGGACGGGGCGTTACATTTTAACCCGCGCAACACACAAAATTAATTTTTTCAATTTATAATTTATTTAAAAATTATCAATTGTAGTGTAGTGAAATATTCTAAATATATACAAGTATTTTTAAACTACAAATATGAATATGAGTTAGGCTATTGTTTGACGTATAATATTTGTAATTTTAAACTTTGGTTATAATAGTAAAATGTTAAATTTATTAATCTCTACATGGTGCGAGATAGGTATATCATAGCCGATATGAGATTTTTAAAACATATTTGGTTTTCTTCGTATGTTGAGTAATCTATGTTTGTCTTTTAAAATTTTAATAATAAAATATGCAAAGAAAACAATGAGTTATATAGCCCATAATACACATATAAGTAGAAAATTAAGAAAATGGTGATGATTCTTAATTAATTAGTTCTCTATATTCATAACTTGTGTTCTGACCAAAATGCTCTTATTACAATTTTAGTGTTTAAGAATTTTTATAAGGGTTTTCTTATAAAAACCATCAAACTATTTTTTTTTTGCAAGATTGACCCCGATCTCAAACTTCTGCAAGGCAATTCTAAGAATTCGAAAATAACCCGCAATATAGGATTTTTGTATATAGTCAACATGCCTCCTTCTGAAACTGTTTAAAATGATGGAATAAACAAAATGAGTCGTTTTTAGGAGTAGATTACACAATGCTTTTACTAGACATAACAACATGATTTTTATTATTACATCTAAAAGATTACAATCAGGAAAAATACAGAGAATATAAGACTCCAGCTAATTAAAACAAGGACTATGAAAATAAATTGCTTTGTTGAGTAAAGAGGGTCAGATTAAGTTGATTCGATGAAAACAAATTTTGCAAACATCGATGAGTTTCAAGAACGAGTTGTTCTCTTCGTAGGGAGAATCTTGAAGCCGAAAAGGAATATTGAAGAGTAAAACGAAGAGCATAAAGAGC
The DNA here is from genome assembly GCA_963922655.1 of Cardamine chenopodiifolia. Taxonomy (NCBI): domain Eukaryota; kingdom Viridiplantae; phylum Streptophyta; class Magnoliopsida; order Brassicales; family Brassicaceae; genus Cardamine; species Cardamine chenopodiifolia. The sequence goes on along the minus strand of OZ000486.1, from coordinate 4,759,019 downwards.
AGAGTAAATCCCAAAACGAAGTTAATTTGATTCGATGAATTCAAAATTAATCCCAAAACAAAATTATTGATGTGTCATAGTTTTAATAGTTTTCACTCACTGATTCCTTAAGTTTCTAGTGTCATTTATCGAGTTTAGGTTAGGTTTTATGTCTTTTTGACTTTTTATAGCAATTAAAGGTTTTACATGTTGTTGGAGCTAAAAATATCATTTAGAATTTCTTTAGATGTTTTTAAGATTTCAAGGATCAAAAGAAGATGCATCAGGACCAAACCAAAAAAGTATCTACCATATTGATGTTTTAATGAAATGGTACGTTTCGAGGATTGCAATTCGAGATTTTCCAAAATCAACTTCCAATCAAATTTAGAAACTCTTATCTCATATAAATAGGACTGCATATGTTTTTTGCAGCTCTAATTTGTGATTATTGTTTTTCGCTTTTTGTTTTCTTAGCGTTTGGAGAAAAAATCTCTTACTCTTAAGGAAGTATTTTCTGAACCCCGATATCGTTACTTTGAATTTATTTTATGCAATCATTCTATTTATTTATTATGATTTTATTTACTATGTTTGAGTAATCCACCAGTTGGGTTTAGAGTTTGTTCAAAGGGATTTAATTATTGATTTGATTTAAGTTATTAGATTAGGCATTTACCTTTAGTGTTCTTCATCTTTTGTGAACTCAATGCTTATGTTAGGTTGACGAATCTAACATATGATCTGTAGGTTTAATCTATGCGCCGAAAGCGATAGTTAGATTATCGGAATCAACAATTGATGAGTTTAGTTTCTTAACCAACAGGAGTTGAAGTTAAGTCCTCTAAGTGAACATATCAAAAAAATTTAGAAAGTCTAGCGTCTTAGATTGCATGTTTAGATATTTAGTACTATAGGAGTCGGCCAGCTTTATCTTAGTGCTTCGTGTTTGAGAATGGTTCGTTAACAAATCCCTAGTTAGTTAGATAGCTTAATCAATCATTGCTACCTGCTACATTCCCTTACCCATCATTTTTCTCCATATAGTTGACACGTTTTTATATTCTGCTTTATTTTGTTTACAACAATTATTCAAAACCCCCATATATTATGTTCTAGCTCTATTCATTTTAATATAATTCGTAGTGTGACCATAGTCTCTGTGGATTCAATCCTAACTTCCACAACTATGCACTTGCATTAATAGAGAATGTTTAATAAAGTGTTGTCTTTTTGGTCAAAAAACGCTTAGGAAGTGGCATGGCGCTCTCTGGTGCTCCACAAGCTTTTATTGGAGTGATGTCTCTCCTCTGCAAGACATGTGTTCAGTGCTTTGTAATGATTCCAATTGAAGGTTAAACTTGACTTTTCTAGTTTTCCAATGATATAAAGAAGTCTACTTATTATCTTCAAAGAAAGTATGTTTTAAACTTGGCTCACGGGAAGGTCTTCAAACGTAACTTTCAATCTGAAGTTCGGAAACTGTCATGAGTACATTTTGCTGATTTTAGTCCAAGAACCTGTAAAGAATCTAAATTCCACAATACTCAAAAATCCTTAAAAAACATTAGTTTCACTTGAAATATTTATTAAAAACATATAAAAATATGGCAAAACAGGTAAAAATACGATGTTATCATTACTCATCCTAAAAATAGTAGCTAGAATGTCATTCAAACAATAACCAACACATGTATTTATAGTGCTATGCAGTGGAATTAGGTTTAGGGCATCTCGGGAATGCAATAAATGAAATGTCATCATTTTTGTTTAGTGACTTCTGGGATGATGTGGACATCGAACTTGAAGACAACTTTATCGACACTCAGAAAATTATAGAAGGACCAATGACTCGACCACACACTAGGAAGCTTAGGGATAAGTTCAATACTGTTGTTGAATTGCTACTCAACACCTTTGATCCTCCACTAGAAACCCAAGCAACCATAGCGGATCATCACTGAGCCGAGAAGACCCCACAAGAGGAGTTTCAGCAAACTAGTCGTACACACAATGAGAGAGGTGAGATTCATCGTCAAAGTACATATTTTAATTCTAATCATCAAAATAGTTTTGCAGATGTACGAGCTAATTCAAGAGATGACACCTCAAGCCCCCTCAACGCGCATCGCGAGAAAAACCATGAGCAAGGTAAGCTCGTTACCACGCCTAGATCAACTCCGTTAATTGTAGGGCTTAATATTCACTTGGAAACCACTACTGGAGAAGGCTATACCAAAGCAGAACAGTCGATACTCGAGCTGCATTAGGAGATGGCATGCCAGACCCCTTCAACATGTTCCCGCAAGCAAGGTAAGCCCAATCTTCGTCTATACTTGCTCCAATGACTGCAGGGTCTCAAATTCACTCACATATCACCTCTGGAGAAGAACTCTATCAAAGAAAAACACTCAATGTTCGAGCAAGTTTGGGAGATAACAGACATAAGCATGAAACGTGTTGAGTAGCACCAAATGGAGAGCCGAGCAAAGAAGATTTCAGAAAGAGCCAAGAAGAACTTCACCAGAGTATGCATGAAGCTGGAAATAATTCAAAGAACAAAGGAAAATCTAGGAAGTCGAACAGAATGTGACGATGACAGTGTGGCCCCTTCTAAGCTCAAATAAGGTAAGTTCTATTTCTATTATCTTTGTTTTTGCAGGAGGAAACGACAGCTCAGGAACCTCTGGTTGAATTAAAATCTTTTAAGTCCTAGAGTGTTGAAACAAAAGCCTCCAACCTATGGAGAGGGTTTCACTTGTGCGCAAAACACAAGTTTCTTTTATTTTTGTTATTTTAATTATTTCTTGTATTTTTTTCTTTTGTTGAGTCGAGATTAATTCTCAGCCCTTGAAGGCATCAGCTGATGGACTATTTAATAAAGTCCCCCTGCAGCTTTGTATTCACATTTTAACACAATCAATAAAGAGCTGGATTTCTTTAACCTTTTCTCTCAAGTCGTTTGGGAGAAAAAACCCTAGTGTTCTTGTTTCTTGCTTGTGGTTTCCCCCTTGAAAAAAGATTACTTGATGTATCAAAGAGCCTTCCATCCTCTTTGTGGTGTCATCGATCCCCCAATCATATTTATTCGATTCAATAAAAGAGAGTGAATGTCAGTTTTTTCTCCATCAATATCTCTTAGGACTTGCATCGAGTCTTATATCATATGGTTAGTTCTTTAGAGGTTTGGAGCCATACTTAACTATCCAACCTATGATAAAGAGCTCTACACATTGGTTAGATCTTTAGAGGTTTGGCAACACTATTTGTTGGCTAAGGTGTTTGTTATCCATAAGGATCATGAGACTTTGAAGCATCTACGCGGACATACAACACTCAAGAGAAGACATGCTAGATGACTAGAGTTTGTGGAAAATTTTCCTTACATCATCAAGTTTAAGAAGGGCAAGGAAAATGTGGTGGTCGATGCTATGTCTAGGAGGTATACTCTCATCACTTCTATGGATGCAAAGGTGCTGGGATTTGAGCATGTTAAACCCATATATTGGGAAGACCTAGACTTTGGTGCTATATACAAGGAGTGTGACAAAGGCACCTTCGGACCCTATTACAAACATGAGGATTACTTGTTCCAAGATAGGAGGTAATGCATACCACAAGGATCAATGAGAGAGTTAATCACTCGAGAAGCTCATGGTGGGGGCCCTTATGGGACATTTTGGCATCGACAAGACTTTATCTGTACTGGTGAAGCATTTCTTTTGGCCACATATGAAGAGAGATGTGGAGATATTTTGTTCCAAATTCATCATTTGTCTAAAAGAAAAATCCATGTAACACCCTCATGGTTTATATATGCCTTTTTCAACACAAGGATTCTATCTTTGTTGTGGTGGACCGGTTCTCTAAGATGGCTCACTTCATATCATGCAACAAGACCAATGACGCTATAGAAACAGCTGACTTGCTCTTCAAGGAAGTGGTACGCGTACATGGAGTGCCTCACACCATTGTCTTGGATAGAGATACCAAGTTCATGAGTCATTTCTAGTAAACATTGTAGAAAAAGCTAGGAACTAAGCTATTATTTTCCACCACGTGCGATCCCTAAACAGATGGTCAAACTGAAGTTATAAACCGTACTCTATCTATTTTACTTAAAGCTACGGTCGGTAAAAACTTGAGAAATTGGTTGGATTTTGTACCTTTAATTGAGTTTTCTTGCGACCGTGCTACTCATTTAGCTTCTAAGTTGTGTCCTTTTGAAGTTGTCTGTGGGTTCAAGCCATTAACACCATTATATAGATCACCATTACCACGAGGATCACACCATGATCAAGATGGAAACCACAAGGCTGAACTTTTGAGGAAACTACACCAAACGGTCAAAGAAAATTTGGAAAAGAAAACTGGGCAATACAAGCTAAACACCGTAAGGAGATGATCTTTAAACCCGAAGAGTGGGTTTGGTAGAACATGATGAGAAAGATTCCCCAAATGAAAATGTTATGAGGTCAGAACCTTCTCAAAAGAGTGGGGATTATGTGGACATCGAACTAAAAGACAACTTTATCCACACTCAAAAAATAATAGCAGGACCAATGACTCAATCATGCACTAGGAAGCTTAGAGATAACTCCAGTACTATTGTTGAATCGCTACTCAACACCTTTGATCCTCCACAAGAAACCCAAGGACCCATAATGGATCATCACAAAGCCGAAAAGACCAAACAAGAGGAGTTTTAGCAAACTACTCATACACACGACGAGAGAAGTGAGATTCATCGTCAAAGTACCTATTTTAATGTTAATCATCCAAAGCATTTTGCATATGTACGAGCTAATTCAAGAGATGACACCTCAAGCCCCCTCAACGCTCATCGTGAGACGAATCATGAGCAAGGTAAGCTCGTTACCATGCCTAGATCAACTCTGTTAATTGTAGGGATCGATATTCACTCAGAATAGTCGATACTCGAGCTGAATTAGGAGATGGCACGCCATATCCCTTCAACATGTTCTGCGATATGTCCCAATGACTGTCAAGGTAAGCCCAATTCTTCATCTATACTTGCTCCAATGACTGCAGGGTCTCAAAGTCACTCGCAAATCACCTCTGGAGAAAAACACTCATTGTGTGGGAGATAATCGAGAGAAGCTAAAATGTGTCGAGTAGTGCCAAATAAAGAACCGAGCAAAGAAGATTTCAACAAGAGCCAAGTAGAACTTCACCAGAGTGTGCATGAAGCTGAAAATAATGCAAAGAACAAAGGAAAAGCACCGGAAGTCGAACAGAATGCGACGATGACAGTGTGGCCCCTTCTAAGTCCAAATAAGGTAAGTTATATTTTTGCTATCTCTGCTTTTGCAGGAGGAAACGATATCTCAGGAACCTCTGGTTGAATTAAAATATTTAAGTCCTAGAGTGTCAAAACCAAAGCCTCCAACCTATGGAGAGGGTTTAACTTGTGCGCAAAACACAAATTTCTATTATTTTTTTATTTTTATTATTTCTTGTATTTTTTCTCTTGTTGAGTCGAAATTAAATCTCAGCCCTTGAAGGCATCACTATTTAATAATGTTCTCATGCAGTTTTATATTCATGTTTTAACTTAATCAATCAAGAGCCGCATTTCTTCAATCTTTTCTCTCAAGCCGTTTGCGAGAAAAAGTCCTAGTGTTCTTGTTTCTTGCGTGTGGTTTCCCCCTTGAAACGAGATTACTTGATGTATCAAAGAGCTTTCCATCCTCTTTGTGGTGCCATCAATCCCAATCATTTCTATTCAATTCAACAAAAGAGAGGGAATGCCAGTTTGTTGTTTCTCCATCACTATCTCTTAAGACTTGCATCGAGTCTTATATCATTGGTGATGCTTGGCTGCGCCATCAGGAATTCTTGGAGTGGTAAAGGAGGTGGTTAACGCGCCATCGGGTCTTGGAGGCACGGTGGTTTGATGCTTGGCCACAGCTTGCTTCGGTTCGGGCGCGGCAGGTCATGTCTTCATAGTTTTCATCATAACTTCTTATTGACTGGACGGATTAGAATGATTCTAATTGGACGGGAAAGTCTTAAAAAATAGCCCGTAATCTGAATCTCTAAAACTGTCTTAAAACGTGTTTTGCTCCACTTTTGGCCCTTTCTATCCAAAAACATATATAGACTTTTTGACACTACAAATACTTGAAAACAACATTAAAATCACAAAAATCACACAAAATCAACATTAAAACTATGGTAAAAATTGGTAAAGTTACGATATTATCAAGAATCTTTACAGGTTTTGAGTAATCACTAAAGGAGGAACAAGACTAGCTTTGGACGTCTAAAAGCTTCGAGAATCAAATGAAGAGAAGCTAGGATCGATCGATCCACATCAGATCGATCGATCCCTGAATAAAGTGAAGTTGGATTGATCGATATGTGAGACACTTATTTCCTTTTTTAATGAATTTAGGTTTTAGTTTTTACTATATATATTGGTAGTTTGACCGAGAGCATATCATCTCTTCTAGAAGTGTTTTACAAACCCTGATATCGTTGTTTTGATATTTTATGCAATCATCGTATTATTTTATTATGATTTCATCTATGTCTGAGTAATCCACATGTTACGTTCAGGGGTTGCTCAAAGGAATTTAATGGCTATTTAGGTTTAGGTTGTTACATTGGTTATCTTATCTTTAGAGTTCTACATCTATTGTTTTCCTAATGCTTATGTTAAATTGATCACCTAGCATCAAATCTCAAGGTTAACTTATGCGTCAAAAATGATCGTTAGGTTGCTGGAATCAATAGAATTTGAAGTTAATTCATCTAAGCGAACATATTGAACATGTTCTAAAAGCTTACAAGTCTACTAAGGCTCAATCGGGAGTGTAATGTCTTATGATTCATGTTTAGGTAGTTAATACTGCGGGAGTATGCTACCTTTACATTAGTGATTTGAATTCTAAAACGATTTGTTATTAGATCCATGTTTAGTAACTAGTTTAGCGGTCATGAATCTTTGTGAATTCCCTTCGCCCAATGCTCTCTCATATAAAGAAATTCGATTTACTGCTTAATTTAGTTTACTTGCAATAATTCAAAAACCAACTCATATTATTGTCTTATCTATATTCGTTTCATAAAAATCCATAGTGTAAATTTTGGTCCTTGTGGATGTGATCCCTATCTATAGTATTGTATGCTATGTGCACTTATATTGATACTTGGATTTAAAAATTGAGAGATCACATTGCCACACCAAGCCAAATGCATCCTTTTCACATTTTACAGCACAAGAAACGGTTATCGCACTATTTCAGGTACCACTTCCATCTATCTTATCTCATAATCTTGAGTGGCATGCAAAACCAAAAGATGTCAAGACAAGATGCAGAGCTAATGCAGGTCCTGAGGTTTTGAAATGGAAGGGATTGCCTCAGTTCGAGTTGACATTGGAACCGGTGAAGCACATCTCCAAGAAATTTCCCGAGTTCCACCTTCGGGACAAGGTGAGTCTTCTTTGTCGGGGTATTGATATGTTAAAGGTTTTTTTGGCATATGTTAGCGGGGAGATCATAGACTTCAAGCGTGTAGCTCGTGACTAGAACAAGAAATGGAAAGTTAAAAGTGGCTAAGAGACTCTATTTCTATCAAAGGCTTTATGTCTAAGTTAAGCATTATGATGTGTCATTAAGAACAAAGGAACAATGTATCAGAGCCCCCCCCCCCCCCCCCCCCCCATTTCTAGGGTTGAGTTATCAAAGAATATTATCATAAACTCTCTTTTTCTTACGCCGCTTACTCTTTTCTCTCTTCTCTTCTCAATCTCTTCTTCATATCATCCATTTCTCTTCTAGATAAACTTCCTTGCTTATCAGATACATCATATAAAGTTTTCAAAAAGAAATTGAAGCCAGAGCAAAAAACCCCTAAAAATCATAGAGGGCATTGTAGGACCACAAAAATTTGGATATGAAAACTACGAATAGAGTAGACAATAGAAACGGAATACTGATATAAAACTTTTTTAATAAAAGACCAAAACGTGGAGTCGTGATATGATATTTTTCTTTAATTTTAAAAATTATACGCAGTGTAACGGTATGAAGCAATTCAGAATTCCAAGATATAATCACGTGAGACCGTATTCACTATACTTGAAATACGAAATCTACTCTACGATGTATTCTCAAGCACTTAAAATTTTGGGAAAGAAAGAAAAGATAAGAGATGTTGGATAACTTGGATTTTTGTGTTGTGGAAAAAAAGTTAATGAATAAAGGACTGTTGATTTTATAGCCGCTAGATGAGGAACAGTTTTGATCTCAGTCATTATAGTTAGATCTGCATTTATTTCAGGGGCGTAAATCAGAGAGTAAATTATAGGAGTAAATCAAATTAAATATCAGTCTATATTTGACTTGATTTGAGGAGTGATCTTAAATTTTTAATTTAAATCAGTTAAATTAAATTTGCCATTTAGTCAATATTTTTCATGCCTTTCTAACCTTTATAAACTATATTTTTTTATTAATCTGTATTGTATAAGGTTTATTAGTATAAGGGTATGGGGCAAGAATAAAAAAAACATTATTTCACTGTAATTCTGAAATTTATGATATAGTATGCAAGTACAAAATTAATTCGGCTAAAAAGTTTTCTTTAATTTTCTAACCTTTTTCATTTTTTATATAAAAAAAACAAAACGCTCTTAGTTTAGTTCGATATAACGTGGGTCTCCAAAACCTAATGTTGTAGGTTCAAATCTTACAAAGCGTGATTTTCCTCTTATTTATTAGATTGTGTCAAAATTCCACTATTTGCAAATCATTGATTAACAATCTTTTTAAGTGTTATAAGCTACTCACATTGTATCTTCATTTTTATTTAAACTGACATTAATTTTTACAAGTGAGTACACTAAGTTATAACATTCATGGCTGAAACTATTTATCTAAAATTGGATTCCAACATACATAAACCGGATAAACCAAATGACAAAACAAAAGGAAAAAGTCGGAACTCGCTCGGATATGAAAACTTACCAAAAAAAACTTTATGAGGGTCAGAGAGAATCCCTTCATTTTAAAATGATTGACCAAGGCACTAATAAATAAGAGATAAAAAATCAATTAAAATTAAATTTAAAAAATAAGTAAAAACATAAAATAAAAATTGAAAGAAAAGAAGAATCCAACTCAAAAATTAACTAGGTTGAAAATGGAAAAAATGAAATTATATATCATTCCACGCCATTCCACGTTAGTTAAATGAACAAAAAAAAAGAAAATAAATAAATTTTTCATCCACTAAACATGAAAAAAAATGATCATGATGGTATCTAGAAATAGTAAAATGGATGTCCTCCGACGGACTCTTTTTGACTTTCAAATCAGATCATCGTAACTAGGTCTGGTAAAGGGAGATTCTAAGCCTAATATACGGTTTGTAGATAAAGGTGCAGTCTCCAACTCGCTAAGTATATTTCCGATGAGTTCAGTCCACTTGTTGTGGTCTTATTGGTAACCCAAAGCTGCGTCACTTAATCAGTAAAATTACAGATATTTTTCTATTAGAGTACCGTATCACCATGTTTTTAAACATGTTTACAGTTCACAATCAGCGATTGTTACAGAAAGCCCATAGACATTTACGAAAAAATGATAAGAAACAACATAAAACACAACACAACACAAGCTCTTATTGATCCATACTTTGTTTGGGTATAAAGCCCTAGTATACAAATAAATAAATAGAAGTTTGTTGTATATGTATATATATATATATATATATATATGGGGGAATTGAGAGTTGGTAATCAATCACCTTCTCTGGAAATTGAAGGCTTTAATGGCGAAAGCAAAGACAAGTGAGAAGAAGACACAAAAGGCGACAACCATTATAGCAGACACACCCAAGAACTCATGTTTGTATCCCATCACATACTCAAGTAGTTGTTTTACCATCACCTCATGAACACCATCCGATAGCTTCACTGATCTTTCATCATCACCGTATTGAGACACCAATAGACCATATAGTGTCCACGCCACCAGGTTTGCCTAGTAGTACCATCTCAACCACAGTGGAAACCTCTGTGGTCGAATCAATCCAAAACATCAAACATAAAAAAATAGAAACAAATAGTGAATAAGAATGTCTTAGAGTTTTGATACAAGCAGTGACTTAGAGGTTTAGTACTAAGGTTGCAAATTAACCAAATGTTATTGTGAGAGTAAAACATGGTTTGTTTAGGTTATCTCTCTAGTCTATATCTATATATATGGTGGGAGAGAGTTAGAGAGGTTTATCGAGTATTTTGTGTCAGGTCAAAGGGGGAGTGGGAGGAGCTCCATTATCAAATTCCTCAAAGTCTTTGTAATTCCACTTTTATGATCTATAAAATCTATTTCTATTTTCTACACATATCAAGTTTGTAAATTATTCATTCACACAACTGATATCTGTATCGGGTTTTGGGGCTTATATAAGGGTAGAAATAACATAAAGTTTAATATTACCTCTGTTCCTAAAAACTTGATCTTCTAGATTTTTTTCCTTTCCGTAAAGCTTAATTTTCTATGTTTTCTATACAATTTTTGTTAATTAGTGTTATTAAATTGTAAGCTTCAAAAACTAATAATTGAGAATATTTGTTTTTATTGAATAACTATTGGTTAAATACTTAATAGCTATGGGAAAGTGTTTACTGTTTTGTGGGAGAAAATAGTATATTTATTATAACTAAACATTAAACTATTTCTTAATTTGTGTAAAAACTCTAAAATATCAAGTTTTTGAATTACCTTGTATGGGATCATGAAGCTGCTGAAGAGGTTCCAGAACATGTAGAAAGGAGCTGCTATGATTGTATGGGATCATGAAGCTGCTAAAGAGGTTCCAGAGCATGTAGAAAGGAGCTGCTATAATTGAGGCAACGTTGTGGTTGGTGTGAGTTGCGGTTGTCATCATCCCGTAGAAGGTGAAGTACATTATCAAAAAGTACATGAAGAATAAGTACCACAAGAACTTCACTACCGACCATTCGAATGCGGCCATCGTATAGAATATGCTACAGTGTAAAAATTGAGTTAAGTACTTGAGCCATGTTGATAATGAAATTTGGAATTTTTGGTAACGCTCTGCTTCCAACATGAACAAATGATTCAACAATCAAATTCTGAAATGGAAATTCAATCTTCGGAAATTTCAAATCCACTCTGCAAGATTCACAAAATTACATCAAATTGGAAACAAAAAAAAGAGAGGATTAAGAGATTTACGCGTCAAATCGTTTCCTGACGCGAGCGAAGAACTGTTCTTCTTCGTCTTCGAACGGAATTGAGAGATAGAGAAATTGAAGTGTAGCTGTGGTTTTTGGTTTGTTTGTTTGTTTACTCTCTCTTCTTCTTTGTTCTGTGTCACCATTAATGCAGCATTTTTTATTTTATTAAGTATGCATGGATCTAGCGTGTGTTTTTGGATTATTCATTTTCTTCCATGTTTTTCTTTTCTCGCTTACTAAAAATTTCTTCCATTCTCAGTCATCCACTATAATTGTGGGCGACCTATTTTTAAGTTTCTTCCACTCGAATCAGTTCTCAGATCCAATCAGTTCTTAGCTCCTTTTAACTCAACATCACCACAACTCCCTCTTTCTACGGTCCCAATAATATTTTATGGAGGTTTCACCATTACCTCGATGTTCAAATATTTTAATGAATGATTTGTTGAAATAGAGTAGATTTGTTGAAAAATTACTTAAATAGAGCAAATGTTTTAAAATTATATAAATAGTTTTTTAAATTCGTAATATACCGTTTTGCCCTTTTTGATGAGTAAATAAAAACGTAATTACGAAACTGACATTAATGAAATTTGCCATGTCAACCGTCTGTCTTTTACGAACTCTACTAAACTAATTGAATGCAACGTGGAAGAGTTGATCATACTTTGGTAGAGTTGATAGTACAAATATGTAGTGTATGGTAAAGTTACATACGATCCATGGTAGAGCTCGTACTAGTACTATGGTAAAGTTCGTACTATTATGGTAGAGTTAAGTTCGTACTATTATGGTAGAGTTGAGTTCGTACTAGTATGGTAGAGTTGAGTTCGTACTAGTACTAGTATGAACTCTACCATACTAGAACAAACTCTACCATACTAGAACGAGTATGGTAGAGTTCATACTAGTTGCCCTCGTAGAAGAGTTGTGTTCGATGTTTGGTAGAGTGAAGGACAATGGTTAGTAGAGTTAAGATATTGTTTATGGTAGAGTTGGTTGTGGAAACCTAGTATTTTTAAATTATGAATTTAACCCTAACTAACTTATTACCTAACATGCCGCTCATTAAATGTCAATACGCCATTGGAGCTCCATTTATGCTCATTTCATCTTCATCGAAACTCCATTTTCGCTCCAAATCATATCGTATCCTTCATTTTAATTGTTAAAGCTTTTAGGATCTATGGATAAAATCGTTTTGGTTTCTAGGAGTTGGAGTTTTAACCAAAACCAGTGGGTTTTTTTTTGTGGACAAAACTTATCATAGTCGGACCATAGGGATTGGCGAAGATCTTAGTTATGATGAATTTCTGGGGATGGTGTATGAAGATTTCGGTCTGAATCAACAAACTTATGAGGTAAAATTAAGCTACATGTCAAATCTAGTAATGCAATCACTACCACGAGATACTCCCCCTGTCTTTGTGTGTAACGAAAGGCAATTACATGTGTAACAATTTCGTAAACAAGTAATGCGTCTCTGTGTAGAGATTTCCATTAGATCACGTGTTTCAGAGAGTTTCAACGATGGTGATGGCAGAGTTCATTGTAATTGGGAGAACAAGGATTCGACGTTTAATAGAGTTGACCTACGGTCAGGTAGAGTTGATGTTGAATGTAGTAGAGTTGATCCCATGTTTAGTAGAGCTGAACCAAGGTATGGGGGTAGTACGGAAAATATGAAACACGAATTTGAACATGTTGAGAATGAAGATGCGGAATTCAGATTTGACGATTGCGATGATATGGATAGTGCAAGCTCAGATGATGAAGATTACATCAATGTTCATAGGAAATTAAAGGAAGAAGAAAAGAAAAACCTATCAGGGAATATAAATGTTGAGCATTTGGACATAGAAATGTCATCACTAGAATTGGCGGTCGGGCAACGATTCTCAACCAAAAATGAACTGAAAATGAGGTTGAAGATTCTGTCAGTCTTACAGAGGTTTGAATTCGATGTTGTGGCTTCATCGAGGTTAATGTTGGATGTGAAATGTTGGGTACCAAACTGTTAGTGGAGAGTACGAGCTTCAGGTAGTGACGATAGTGCATGTTTCTTTGTCCGAAAGTATAGTAAAGAACACAATTATTCTGTAACAGAGAGATCAGGTCGGGCACGCCAAGCAACTGCTGAAGTTCTAGGACGGTTGTACATGGAATTCGTACGTGGTATTGGGCCATCTGTTCTACTTAATCATGTCGCTGATTCACTAAACAAGCAATTCAGTCTGAAGGTACAGTCGTCATATGATGGTAGAGTTTGGGATATTGGTTAGTAGAGTTAGTATAAGCTCATGGTAGAGTTTATATGTTGTTTACCGTTTAATTTGGTAGAGTTCTCGTTAATGGTATAGTTGGTATTGTTACCCGTCTAGTTTGGTAGAGTTTGGATATAGGTTAGTATAGTTAATATCACGTAATTGTATAGTTGGTGTTGTTACAATCGTCATGTGATGGTAGAGTTTACATGACCTTGGTAGAGTTTGGGATAAAAGTTAGTAGAGTTAGTATAAGCACATGGTAGAGTTTATATGTTTTTTACCGTTTGGGTTGGTAGAGTTATCGTTAATGGTATAATTGGTGTTGTTACCTGTTTGGTTTGGTAGAGTTCATGTTGACATTGGGTAACGGTTATTTCAATTTTTAAATTCTGCAGATGAAGTACTGGAAGGCACACCATACTCTAAAGCAAGCACGTGCACTAGATTCAGGAACTTCTGAAAGTAGTTTCGAAGAACTTCTTTTGTACTTGTATGCGATTAGAAGAGCAAATCCTAGAACCCTTATTAAGCTCGAAGTTGATAGGCAAGACAGGTTCAAGTTTCTATTCATAGCATTCGATGCAAGTATTAGAGGATTTCCTTATATGAGACAGGTTGTTGTTGTTGATGGGACCTTTTTGCAAGGAAAGTATAAAGGTACTCTTCTAACTGCGACCATGCAAGACGGTAACTTCAACATATTTCCTATGGCTTTCGGTGTGGTTGATACCGAGAATGATGAGTCTTGGGAATGGTTTTTTAGACAGCTCAACCGTGTTATCCCTGATGACATAGAACTTTCCATCATATCATATAGGCATAAATCCATTGGTAGAGCCATAAAGAATGTGTGCACACTTGCTTCTCGGGGTATTTACACCTACCACCTACGTAAAAACATTTTGGCAAAATTTAAAGGGGGTGAGTCCTTTAAGTTGTTGAAGAAATCTGCCACTGCGTATAGGGTTGACGAGTTCAACGCTATCTTTGCTCAGATTAAGGCGTTAGATCCAAGACTTCATGGGTACTTGCAAAGAGCTGACGTTCGGTTGTGGAGTTCTATTTTCCAGGAAACAGATACAATTTTACTACATCGAACATAGCATAATCAATCAACCATGCTTTATCCCAAGCAAGAACTTTCCCCATTGTGCAGCTTATAGATGCAATTAGGGTGATGTTAACATGTTGGTTCGCGACGAGGAGGACAAAGGCTTCTCTCACTACCACTATTCTAACTACAACAATTGAGAAGCTCCTAAAGGTATTACATTTTGTAGAGTTCATACATGCTTTGGTAGAGTTCATACATACTTTGGTATAGTTAACATGTATCGTTTGGTAGAGTTCATATATACTTTGGTAAACTTCATACATACTTTGGTAGAGTTAACATGTATCGTTCGGTAGAGTTCATATATACTTTGGCAGAGTTCATACATACTTTGATAGCGTTAACATGTATTGTTAAATTACAGACGAGGGTTGAGGATGCTAGGCAGTACAATGTGCAAGAAATTGACGAACACCAGGTTATGGTTTCAAGATCAGCATCTTCTCATTTGGTCAATTTGGCCGAGAAGACGTGTTTTTGCAAGCTGTTTGATGTGGAAAAAATTCTTTGTGTGCATGCCATTGCCGTTGCCGAGGCATGGCATCGATCAACAATTGAACTTACTTATCCTTACTATCACACAAGCTACTTATACAACGCCTACTCCAATCGTATAATGCCAAGGGATGCAGCAATTCCTGTTCTGTTGGATGTGAGCCATAAAGTGTGTAATCCGCCCCACGTACGTCAACAACCAGGAAGGCCAAAGAAATCTAGGATAAAAAGCTGGTTCGAGTGTTCAAGAGAGGCAAAACGACCAAGAAAAGTTTCAACTTGTTCTAGATGTAAACAACTAGGTCACAATGCCCGTACATGTAGTGGAAACGTACAATCTTGAATATCTACGAGTTTCAATTTGTACCCTTAGTAGAATTTGTACTAGTCTGGTAAAGTTTGACTAGTCTGGTAGAGTTCGTTCATTCCAGTATGGTATGATAGAGTTTGAATTGTTTGGTAGAGTTTGACTAGTTTGGTAGAGTTCATACCACTCTAGTATTTGCTAAGGTTTTAAGTGTGTTTGTTAAGGTTTGTTATGGTATAGTAGAGTTTGAGTTTTGTGTTTGTTAAGGTTTTAAGTTATGAATAGAACGTGTAATATAGCAGAGGTTTCATTACTTTACTAACTGATGTTGTTGCATTAACCTTTATACAAAACAAACTGTACCAAAACTACGACCCTAAAAACTCTAACTCTACCAAATGTACAAAACAAACTGTACCAGCCTAACTCTACCAGTCCAGAAGAAAGTCTTGGGAGGCTGAAACGAGGTCGGCCTTATCACACAAAGTAGTACCTGGATCTGCGTAGGCAATAGTTTCCTCCACCGAAAGTTGTTCTCTAAAGTCAATGGTGTATTTCAGGCGAGTGAAGGTAATGAACTCATCATTCAGTTCCTCGAAATTGCAACCAAGGGCTAAACACTCGATGAACTTCAGGCAATACGCGCCACAATCGCCTGACTGAACATTACGCGGAGTGCCCTTCACCCGCGATATTTTGTACGCCGTCGTACTTACATGATCACGCATTTCAGGAGGTGAAAAAAACTTGATCATCTTTGGAATCATCATGGCGTACGCCCTACATGAAATGAACAGATGGAATGTATATGTACGTTCTACTAAACTAACTTTACTAAACTAACTTTACCAAACTATACGCTAACTCTACTAACTATATGCTAACTCTACTAACTATACGCTAACTCTACTAAACTATACGCTAACTTTAACAAACTATATGCTAACTCTACCAAACTATATGCTAACTCTACCAAACTATATGTTAACTCTACCAAACTATATGCTAACTCTACCAAACCCACAAACACAGAAACCCTACACGCAGAGAAAATACTTAACTCGACCAGACAGATAACTTAACTCTACCATAAAATACGTTTGGTCTGCATAAAGTTAACTATACCAATCATAATCTCAACTCTACCAAAAGTTTGGTTTGCTTACCTGCATGACTCCTGAATGGTAGGAGTGGCCACAATAGTCGGGTCGGGATCGTAAATTCGAATCTTTCCTTGTAGCAAATCAACCTCTAAGGCGACCCAGTAGTTATTGTTATGATTATGGGGAATATAAAGCGTATCGACGTCTCGCATCCATCGCTTATTAGTGGCACAGAATTCAGGCAGAATGTCGTTGAAGAGATCTTTATACCCATTCGTCCAGACGAAAGTCTTCTCCTTTCCCACATAATATCTCCTATATTCGACACACCAATATCCACAAAACAGTAGATCGAGGAAAGCAATCCGATTGTTCATGAATGGACTGGGTGTTGCAAAGATCTTTGCCGGAAAAGATTCATACCGGCTGTCATATACTGGAAAACAAAAAGAGAAAAAAACTCTACCAAATTAAAGAAAGAATTCTACCAAACTCTACCATAGAGCGAATGAACTCTACCAAATTAATGAAATAACTCTACCAAATTAATGAAAGAACTCTACCAAACTATACCATAGAGCGAATGAACTCTACCAAAGAGATGTTATATATCGAACTTACCAAATCGGTAAGCCACCCATATTGTTTGATAGGCTACTTGTGTTTTGGCGACAACAAGCGGAGAGAGAAATCCACTATTGGACTAGGCTCACCGTCGACAGTCATTTCCCTACACAAATTTACAAATAGCTCAAAAAACATGAGAGAGGATGGTTAGATAGAGTGTTAAAATGACGGAACAAGATATTGCTTACAATTCGTGCAACAAATAGTCACGTAGCCGAAGCACTTTAATTTTTGGAATCGGGCCAAAATGATCGTACACAGCGGGAGAATGAACCACGTTTTTCATTATCCTCTTAACAACAGAACATCCTATGAAAGGAGATACATGTAACATGTATACACTGTTAAACGAAAGAAATTACCATGGACAAAACAGCTATACCATGGAGAACTGAACTCTACTATACATTCCAACTGAACTCTATCATGGAGAATCAAACTCTACTATACATTCCAACTGAACTCTACCATGGAGAACTGAACTCTACTATACATTCCAACTGAACTTTACCATTGAGAACTGAACTCTGCTATACATTCCAACTGAACTCTACTAGGTTACTTGGTTCGCAGCGAGTGCTTATTAGCGAACCTGTCTCGGTAACACGTCCTCCATATGTACCATGGTCATACCTCAGTCCTTCTCATTACCATCCTTATCCTTTGAGGGAGATTCAACTATATTTATGATGTCGAGCTGTGACATTCCGGGCTTACTTGATATCTCGACATATGGTGTTTTCTTAACAGTATCTTCTTTGCTCTGACGCGTCACCTCGGGATTCCTAACAACACGTGATAATGGGCTCAGAGGATCGGAAGTCTCCTGCGTCTCAGTTCTCCATTTATTCTGTAAAACAACACGCATGAAGTCAACTCTACCAAACATCATGTTAACTCTACCAAACATCATGTTAACTCTACCAAACTATATGCTACTCTACCAAACATCATGTTAACTCCACCAGGCATCATGTTAACTCTACTAGACAACATACTAACTCTACCAAACGTTAAATGTTAACTCTACCAAACATCATGTTAACTCAACCAGGCATTATGTTAACTCTACTAAGCACCAAGGTAACTCTACCATGCACAAATTTACTTGGTCCGGGGGAATGTTGTGTGTGCCCTGGGACAACATGGTGTCATCAAGGAGAGAATCTCCAGTTTGACTATTCTTGGCCGTTAATCCGACACTGGGCGATCTCTACTAAGCAGAGTGTACCACATTTGGCTGATTCAATCCAGGTGTCTGCGAACTCAACCGTGTTAGTAACTTAACTCTATCAAACTAATAACTTAACTCTACCAAACATCATGTTAACTCTACCAGACAACATGCTAACTCTACGAGACAACATGCTAACTCTACCAAATGTTAAATGTTAACTCTACCAAACATCATGTTAACTCTACTAAGCACCAAGTTAACTCTACCAAGCATCATGTTAACTCTACTAAGCACCAAGTTAACTCTACTATGCACAAATTTAATTAACCATGTTAGTAAATGTTAACTCTACCATGATGTACTATGACTACTATTAGTAGATGAACTCTACCATGTCTGGCATACTCAATGCTAAACACTTGGTAGTTGGTAGAGATAGACTCTACATATGATATGTTTGGTAGATTTTATTTATATGATTTGGTAGAAATGTACTAAACATGTGATTTGTTTGGTAGAGATAGACTCTACCATATGATATATTTGGTAGAGTCTATCAAACGATATACATAACTCGACCAAACCATATAACCTCTACCAAACCATACAACTCGACCAAACCGCATAACCTCTACTAAAGTTTACCACACACTACTTTTACATAATAAACAGTTCCAGTTGCAAACAACATGGATACAAATGTACATGGAAAACATAAATCAGAGTAAGTCTCATTAAAATAGAGCCTTACGTACTGATTTATAAGCCAAATCTGGAGGAGCAATATCCTTCTCTCCATTGCTTGTTTCATCATTATTAACAGGTTCACGAGTCTGACTTCCGCCTTCAATGTCAAACTTTCCTTTGTACTCCAAGGTCTGTATAAGAGGCTCTGTCCTATGCTCCTCCAGCTTAACAAGCGTCTCCAGTAACATTGAATGATCAGAACTCTTATCCTCCAACCTTGCAACACGCTCAATAAGCATGGACCAGTTTACCCTTGTCTTCTCTAGCCGAAACATACGGTCCGATATCGCTATCAAAGTGTTGGAGAACACAGTTTGCTATGATCTCAACCCATTCAAATTGTTGGTCAACCCTTGGAGAGTTTGAATCAAGACACTGTCATTTTCTTTGTTTTCATGCCAGTTTTTTAGCCTCTTCCCCTTCAACACTTCCCTCTTTTTATGTTTGGCTCTTATCAGTTCATTTAAGGGAGTCGACTCATCCATCTCCGGCTCACTGTTTTCCACAGAAGGTGGAGTCCTCTCTTTCTGTTTCTTCTTCTTAGGTAGGTCTTGCTTCTTCTCTACCTCTTTGTTTTTCTCTACCTCTTTCTTCTTCTTAGGTAGGTCATGCTTCTTCTGGGCCTCTTTCTTCTTCGGTATGTACCAGAAGGACTCATCTAGAGTACCATCAAGTCTGTCTTGGATCATGTTATCCACTCTCGGATCTTCAACATCTTCTGGCCAAACAAGGGAAGATCTCAGCAGGAGGATTTGGATGTACTTGCCTTATACGTACCTGAAAGAGAAAAAGAAATAAACTTTACCATGAATAACCAACTCTACCAAACACACATCAAACTTTACTAAGTGCAAGATGAACTCTACCAACTAAGTAAGAGTCAAAATAGACATATTAAGTCTACCAAACCTGAAACTTAACCCTACTAAGCAGACATATGAACTCTACCATATTGACTATGAACTCTACCAAAAAATGATCAACTCTACTAAACAGAGAATCAACTTTACCATGAATAACCAACTCTACCAAACACACAATAAACTTTACTAAGTGCAAGACGAACTCTACCAACTAAGTAAGAGTCAAAACAGACATATAAACTCTACCAAGCTGAAACTTAACACTACTAAGCAGACATATGAACTCTACCATATTGACTATCAACTCTTCTAAATTAGGAATCAACTTTACCAAGAATAACCAACTCTACCAAATACTCTACTCAACTTTACTAAGTTGCGGTGACATATTAACTCTACCAAGCTGACATATTAACTCTACAAAGCTGACATATGAACTCTACCATATTGACTATGAACTCTACTATATTAGCAATTTACATTTCCTTCCCCTGCCCTTGTATCCAACTTGACAATTTGTTCTATGTCCATGGATTGTTTCTTGATTGGTCTCCACCGTAGAAGGGGAATATTCACACCTTCTTTTCTCTCACCAAACATTTCTCCTAATATGGGGATATACTCAAATGCCCAGATGAGAAACGAGTGCACAAAACCACCGAGAGTGAAGTTTACGGTTTTATAGGATGCACATCTGATCAATCTGATCAATGCTTTAAACGCTACTCTTCCCCAAGGATGCCTCTCAAACCGCTCTGGATCTATAACCAAAGAAGCAGAACCAAATGGAATCCTACTATTACGGTGGAGATTGTAAACACCAACATGCAATACCACTAGCAAGCCAACCATCCTCCTCTTTTCTAAAGACCATGATCTGCATTGCTGCAGAACCCTATTCAACTCTACCCACGTAGGGCCTTGACCGACTGTTAAACCCATGTCCTCCCATACCTGATGAGTAGAAACAAGAAACAGTCAAAACGTAACTCTATCAATAACTTAACTCTACTAAACTATATGCTAACTCTACCAAACCCAGAAACCCAGAAACCCTAGACGCAGAGAAAATACTTAACTCTACCAAACTAATAACTTAACTTTACCAAACTAATAACTTAACTTTACCAAACTAATAACTTAACTCTACCAAACTATATGCTAACTCTACGAAACTCTACCAAAATATATGTTAACTCTACCAAACTCTACCAAAATATATGCTAACTCTACCAAACTATATGCTAACTCTACCAAACCCACAAACCCAGAATCCGTAGACGTAGAGAAAATACTTAACTCTACCAAACTAATAACTTAACTCTACCAAACTATATGCTAACTTTACGAAACTCTACCAAACTATATGCTAACTCTACCAAACTATATGCTAACTCTACCAAACCCACAAACCCAGAAACCCTAGCGCAAAGAAAATACTTAACTCTACCAAACTAATAACTTAACTCTACCATACTATAACATAACTTTACCTTAACTCTGTAGGGTAGAGTTAGGTTATAGTATGGTTGATTTTCATAAAACCGTTATGCAAATCTACCACAAAAACGTAATGCATTTAGCGAGAAGATTGAGAGAAGAAGAACAAATCAAGAGAAAATGAGAGAAAAAGAACCCAGAAAATGATTTAACAAGAATCATACCTTCAAAAAATATATGAATCTCTGCGAACTGCGAACGTTTCGTAGTGAGAGAGTAGAAGACTTATGGAAGTAGAAACGAGAAAGTTTCGTATGAAAAAATAGAAACGAGAGAGTAGAAGATAAACGAAGAAATGAAAAAACGAGAAATGAAATGAAAAATGGAACTCGTACAGAAGAAGTTACTTGATTTGGAGAGAAGGAAGATTTTTTTTTTCTTCTTGAGGGTGCAATTACTAATTGCACCCTTCCTTCCTTTTTTCCAACAATAATCTATTTGAGTAATTTCGAATAAATTAGCCCTATCTGAATAATTTTTTCTATTTTAATTCTAAAAATTTTTATCATCAAAATAATGCAAAAAGACTAGATTTTACTCTTACTTGTCGTCAAATTCTCCAGTGACATCATACAAATTTTGGTTATGAAAATTTTCAACGAAAAGTGAAAGTTTGAAATCCTGCAATTCTTTTATTAATTATGTTTAATTTGTTTTTAGTTTATTAAATCATTGTGTTTTTTTTTGGATAAAAATTATGACTACAAGAACATCTTATTTTTCGCCTCTTCCAAATGACAAAATAAATAAATATTACAATTTATATCTTTAAAAATTTTGGTTATTCTTTTTCCACAACTTTTGGTTATTTTATAGGGTGATTCGTTGTAATAGAGTATATTTGTTGAAAAATTACTTAAATAGTGCAAATGTTTAAAAATTATACGAATAGATTTTAAATTACGTAATATACCGTTTTGCCCTTTTTGATGAGTAAACAAAAAAGTAATTACGAAACTGTCATTAATGAAACTTGCCACGTCAGCAATTGCTAACGCCCTAAACCAAAAAATCAAAATCAATTCTACTAAACTAATTGAATCCAACGTGGTAGAGTTGATAGTTCAATAATGTAGTGTATGGTAGAGTTAATTTTTTCGTGGGGAACTTAACTCTACCATGGATAACTTAACTCTACCAAGGACAAGTCAACTATACCATGGACAACTTTACTTTACCAAGGACAAGTCAACTATACCGTGGAAAAATTGAACTCTACCATGGACAACTGAACTCTACCAGTGACAAATCAACTATACCATCTACAACTGAACTTTACCATGGACATATCAAGTATACCATGGAGAACGTTGTGTTACCTTTGGTAGAGTTAGCCTCTTTCGTAGAAGAGTTGGGTTCGATGTTTGGTAGAGTTAACATTAAACGCATGGTAGAGTAAAGTTGGGGATACCTAGTAGTTGTAAATTATGAATTTAACCCTAACTAACTTTATTACCTAACATGCCGCTCATTAAATGTCATTACGCCATTGAAGCTCCATTCATCTTATCTTCATTTGTAGGTCCATTTTTCCTTCAAATCATTTCGTATCCTTCATTTTAATTGTTAAAGCTATTAGGATCTATGGATCAAATCGTTTTGGTTTGTGGGAGTTGGAGTTTTAACCAAAACCTGTGGGTTTTTTTTGTGGACAAAATCTACGGTAAGCGGATCATAGGGATTGGCGAAGATCTTAGTTATGATGAATTTTTTGGGATGGTGTATGAAGATTTCGGTTTGAATCAACAAACTGTTGAGGTAAAATTAAGCTATATGTCAAATCTAGTCATGCAATCACTACCACAAGATACTCCTCCTGTCTTTGTGAGTAATGAAAGGCAATTACATGTGTTTGTGCAACAATTTCGTAAACAAACAATGCGTCTCTGTGTAGAGATTTCCAATAGATCACGTGTTTCTGCCAGTTTCAACGATGGTGCTGGCAGAGTTCATTGTAAGTGGGAGAACAATGATTCGACGTATAATAGAGTTGACCCACGGTCAGGTAGAGTTGATGTTGAATGTAGTAGAGTTGATCCCCAGTTTAGTAGAGCTGAAGATGTGAAACACGAATTTGAACATGTTGAGGACGAAGATGTGGAATTCAGATTCGACTATTGTGATGATACGGATGGTGCAAGCTTAAATGATGAAGATTACATCAGTGTTCGTAGGAAATCAAAGGAAGAAGAAAAGAAATCAAAGGATGAAGGAAATAAATCAAAGGATGAAGATTACATCAGTATAAATGCTGAGCATTTGGATATAGAAATATCATCACTAGAATTGGCGGTCGGGCAACGATTTTCATCCAAAAAAGAACTTAAGACGAGGTTGAAGATTATGTCAGTCTTGCAAAGGTTTGACTTCGATGTTGTGGCTTCATCTCGGTCACTGTTGGATGTGAAATGTTGGGTACCAAACTGTCAGTGGAGAGTGCGAGCTTCACGTATTGACGATAGTGCATGTTTCTATATCCGAAAATATAGTAAAGAACAAAATTGTTCTGTAACAGAGATATCAGGTCGGGCACGCCAAGCAAGTGCTGAAGTTCTAGGACGGTTGTACATGGAATTCGTAGGTGGTATTGGGCCATCTGTTCTACCTAATCATGTCGCTGATTCACTAAACAAGCGATTCGGTCTGAAGGTACAGTCGTTTGGTAGAGTTAACATAGATACCTTGGTAGAGTTCATATATACTTTGGTAGAGTTAACTTTTACTTTGGTAGAGTTAACTTGTCTCGTCTGGTAGAGTTCATACATACTTTGGTAGAGTTAACTTGTATCGTTTGGTAGAGTTCACACATACTTTTGTAAAGTTAACATGTATCGTTTGGTAGAGTTAATACATACATTGGTAGAGTTAACATGTACAGTTTGGTAGAGTTAATACATACTTGGTAGAGTTTATATGTTGGTTACCGTTAAGTTTGGTAGAGTTAACACATACCTTGGTAGAGTTCATATTGATATTGAGTTCCAATTCCGCAGATGGAGTACTGGAAGGCACACCGTACTCTTAAGCAAGCACGTGCACTATCTTCAGGAACTTCTGCAAGTAGTTTCGAAGAACTTCCATCGTACTTGTATGCGATAAGAAGAGCAAATCCTGGAACCCTGATTAAGCTCGAAGTCGACGGGCAAGACATGTTCAAGTTTATATTCATAGCATTCGATGCAAGTATTAGAGGATTTTCTTATATCAGAAAGGTTGTTGTTGTCGATGGGACCTTTTTGCAAGGAAAGTATAAAGGTACTCTTCTAACTACGACCATGCAAGACGGTAACTTCAACATATTTCTTATGGCTTTCGGTGTGGTTGATACCGAGAATGATGAGTCTTGGGAATGGTTTTTTAGACAGCTTAACCGTGTTATCCCAGATGACATAGAACTTGCCATCATTTCAGATAGGCATAAATCCATTGGTAGAGCCATAAAGAATGTGTACCCACTTGCTTCTCGGGGTATTTGCACCTACCACCTACGTAAAAACATTTTGCCGAAATTTAGAGGCAGGGAGGCCTTTAAATTGTTCAAGAAAGCTGCCACTGCGTATAGGGTTGACGAGTTCAACGCTATCTTTGCTCAAATTGAGGCGTTAGATCCAAGGATTCATGGATACTTGCAAAGAGCTGATGTTCGGTTGTGGAGTCGAGTTTATTTTCTAGAAAACAGATACAATTTTACTACATTGAACATAGCAGAATCAATCAACCATGCCTTATCCCAAGCAAGAACTTTCCCCATTGTGCAGCTTATAGATGCAATTAGAGCGATGTTAACACGTTGGTTCGCGAAGAGGAGGACAAAGGCTTCTCTCACTACCACTATTCTAACTACAGCAATTGAAAAGCTCCTAAAGGTATTACGTTTGGTAGAGTTCACATATAATTTGGTAGAGTTCATATATACTTTGGTAGAGTTAGCGTCTGGTAGAGTTCATATATACTTTGGTAGAGTTATCTTCTGGTAGAGTTTATACATACTTTGGTAGAGTTATCGTCTGGTAGAGTTCATATATACTTTGGTAGAGTTATCGTCTGGTAGAGTTCATACATACTTTGGTAGAGTTAACATGTATCGTCTGGTAGAATTCATACATACTTTGGTAGAGTTAACATGTACCGTCTGGTAGAGTTCAAACATACTTTGGTAGAGTTAACATGTATTGTTAACTTACAGACGACGGTTGAGGAAGCTAGGCAGTACAATGTGCAAGAAATTGACGATCACCAGGCTGTTGTTTCAAGAGCAACATCTTCTCATTTGGTTAGTTTGACCGAGAAGACGTGTTCTTGCAAGCGGTTTAACGTGGAAAAAATTCCTTGTGTGCATGCCATTGCCGAGGCATGGCATCAATCAACTATCGAACTTACTCATCCCTACTATCACACAAGCTACTTATACAACGCCTACTCCAATCGTATAATGCCAAGAGATGCAGCAATTCCTGTTCCGTTGGATGTGAGCCATAAAGTGTGTAATCCGCCCCACGTACGTCAACAACCATGAAGGCCAAAGAAATTAGGATGAAAAGCTGGTTCGAGTGTTCACGAGAGGTAAAACGACCAAGGAAAGTTTCAGCTTGTTCTAAATGTAAACAACTAGATCGCAATGCCCGTACATGTAGTGGAAACGTACAATCATGACTACCATAGATCAACTCTACTAAACATAGAATCAACTCTACTAAGCTGACTGTGAACTCTACCAAGCTGACGTATTAACTTTAACTCTACCAAGCATAGATATTAACTCTACCAAGCTGACGTGTTAACTCTACCACGCAAACATATTAACTCTACCAAACTAGATGCTAACTCTACCAAACGATAATCTAACTCTACCAAGGTATTTCTTATGTTTCCATTTCAATATGTTTTCTGATATCTACTTTGTTGTTGATTGTTGATTAATGAGCTTTGTGATTTATCGTATTAGAGGATATCATTTTACTACCAACCAAAAGGTGCATTAATTATAGCTAATCAACATATACAAAACAAACCCTACCAAAACTACACTATATGTTAAATCTACAAAATGAACAAAACAAACTGTACAAAACAAACTGTACTGTACCAGCCTAACTCTAGTACTCCAAAAAAAAGTCTTGGGAGGCTGAAATGAGGCCGGCCTTATCACACAAAGTTGTTCCTGGATCTGTGTAGGCAATAGTCTCCTCCACCGGAAGTTGTTCTCTAAAGTCAACGGCGTATTTCAGGCGAGTGAAAGGAATGAACTCATCAGTCAGGCCTTCGAAATTGCAACCAATGGCTAAACACTCGATGAATTTCAGGCAAAACGCGCCACAGTCGCCTGACCTGGCATTACGCGGAGTTCCCTTCACCCGGAATATTTTGTACACCGCCGCACTTACATGATCACGCATCGCAGGAGGGGAAAAAACTTAATCATCCTTGGAATCATCACGGCATACGACCTACATGAAAGACGAAATGTGTAAGTTATACAAAGAATATGTTAACTCTACCAAACTATACGCACACTCTACCAAACTATATACTAACTCTACCAAACTAACAACTTAACTATACCAAACGATAAGCTAACTCTACCAAACGATAAACTAACTCTACCAAACGATAAGCTAACTCTACCAAACTATATACTAACTCTACCAAACTATATACTATCTCTACCCAGCATCATGTTAACTTTACCAAACTATATGTTAACTCTACCAAACATCATGTTAACTCTACCAAACATCATGTTAACTCTACCAAACTATATACTAACTCTACCCAGCATCATGTTAACTCTACCCAGCATCATGTTAACTCGACCCAGCATCATATTAACTCTACCAAACTATATGCTAAATCTACCAAGCATCATGTTAACTCTACCGAACTATATACTAACTCTACCAAAAGAAAACTTTGCTTACTTGCATGACTTCTGAATGGCAGGAGTGGCCACAATAGTCGGGTCGGGATCATAAACTTGAATCTTTCCTTGTCTCAGATCGACTTCTAAGGCCAACCAGTGGTTGTTGTTATAATTATGGGGAATATAAAGTGTATCGACGTCTTTCATCCATCGCTTGTTTGTAGCACAGAATTCAGGGATAACACCGTCGTAAAGTTTTTTATACCCATTCGGCCAGACGAAAATCTTCTCCTTTCCCACATAATCTCTTCTATATTCAACACACCAGAATCCACAAAATAGTGGATCGAGGAAAGCAATCCGATTGCTCCTGAATGGACTTGGTCGTTGCAAAGATCTTTGCCGGAAAAGATTCATACCGGCCGACATATGCTGGAAAACAAAGTGATTGAGTTCTACCAAATTAGAGAAATAAATCTAATGAAGTGCGAATGAACTTTACCAAAGGGCAAATGGAACTTACCAAATTGGTAAGCCACCCATATTGTTCGACTGGCCACTTGTCTTTTGGAGCCAGTAAGCGGAGATAGAAATCCGCTATAGGACTATGGTCACCGTCGACAGTCAATGCCCTACAAAAATTTACAAAATAGCTCAGAAAAAATGTTTATGAGAGAAATGGTTAGATAGAGTGCAACAAGATATTGCTTACAATTCGTGCAACACATAGTCACGAAGGCAAAGTACTTTAATTTTAGGTATCGGCCCAAATGGATCGTACACAGCGGGAGAATGAATGACGTTTTTCATTATCCTCTTAACAACAGAACATCCTACGAAAGGGGATACCTGTAACATGGATAAACTGTTAACTCTACCAAGCTGAAATATTAACTTTACCAAGTTGACATATTAACTCTACCAAACTGATATACTCTACGAAGTTGACATATTAACTTTACCAAGCTGACATATTAACTCTACCAAGCTGACATATTAACTCTATCAAACGATAAGCTAACTCTACGAAACTGAATGTTAACTCTACCAAGCATCATGTTAACTCTACCAAAGCGGTGAGTGAACTCTACCAAGTTTACGTATTAACTCTACCTATACATTCCAACTGAACTAGGTTACCTGGTTCGTAGTAAGTGCTTGTTGGCGAGCCTGTCTCGGTAACACGTCCTCCATATGAACCATGGTCATATCTTCGTCCTTCTCATTACCCTTTGAGGGAGACTCGACTATATTAACGATGCCTAGCTGTGACATTCCGGGCTTACTTGATACCTCGAGATATGGTGTTTTCTCAACAGTATCTTCTTTGTTGTGACCCGTCGCCTCAAGGTTCCTAACAACACGTGATATTGGGCTATTAGGGTCGGAAGTCTCCTACGTCACAATTTTCCATTTCTTCTGTAAAAGACGTTAAATGTTAACTTTACCAAGCATCAAGCTAACTCTACCAAACGATAAGCTAACTCTACAAAGCATTATGTTAACTCTACCAAGCTTCATGTTAACTCTACCAAGCATCATGTTAACTCTACCAAACGATTAGCTAACTCTACCAAATGATAAGCTAACTCTACCAAACGATTAACTAACTCTACCAAACGATAAGCTAACTCTACCAAACGATTAGCTAACTCTACCAAACTATATGTTAACTCTACCAAGCATTATGTTAACTCTACCAAGGTAATTTACCTGGTCCGAGGGAATGCTGTGTGTGCCCTGAGACGGCATGGTGTCATCAAGGAGAGAATCTGACACTAGGCATTCTCTCTGACTTTTCAAGGCCGTTAATCCGACACTGGGCGTTCTCTCTGAGTCAAACTGTACCATATTTGGCTTTTCCAATCCAGGTGTCTACGAACTCAACCATGTTAGTGACTTAACTCTATCAAACTATTAACTAAGCACCAAGTTAACTCTACCAAGTATCATGTTAACTCTACTCAGAACAAGGTTAACTCTACCATACTTGATGCTAAATACTTGGTAGTTGGTAGAGATATACTCTACAAAGCATATTTGGTAGAGATGTACTAAATAATGTATTTGTTGTTTGGTAGTAATATACACTCCACCATATTATATTTTTGGTAGAGTCTATCAAACGATATACATAACTCGACCAAACCATATAACCTCTACCATTACATTACTCGACCAAACCGTATAACCTCTACCACACATTGACATGGACAGTTGCCACACACTACTTTTACAGGATAAACATTTCCAGTTGCAAACAACATGGATACGAATGTACACATGGATAACATAAATCAGAGTAAGTCTCATTAAAATAGAGCCTTATGTACCGAGTTATGAGCCAAATCTGGAGGAGCAATGTCCTCCTCTTTGTTGTCTGTTTCATAATCATCTACAGGTTCACGAGTCTGACTTTCCCCTTCAATGTCAGACTTCCCTCTAAACTCCAAGCTCTGTATAAGAGGCTGAGCCTTTTGCTCCTCCAGCATAACAAGCCTTTCCAATAACATTGAATGATCAGAACTCTTATCCTCCAACCTTGAAACACGATCAGTGAGCATGGCCCAGTCTGCCCTTGTCTCCTCTAGCCGAAACAGACGCTCCGATATCGCTACCAAAGTGTTGGAGAACATATTATGGTCTGATCTCAACCGATTCAAAGTGTTATTCAACCCTTGCAGAGTTTGAATCAAGGACTCATTTTTTTTGTTTTCATGGTTGTTTTTCTGCCTCTTCTCCTTCAACACTTCCCTCTTCTTTTTAAATTTCACTCTTATCAGTTCTTTAAGAGGAGTAGACTCATCAATATCCGGCTCACTGTTTTCAACAGAAGGAGGAGTCCTCTCCTTCCATTTATTCTTATTAGGTAGGTCCTGCTTCTTCTCTACCTCTTTCTTCTTCTCTAACTCCTTCTTCTTCTCTACCTCCTTCTTCTTCTCTACCTCTTTCTTCTTCTTATATAGGGCCTGCTTCTGGTGGGCCTCTTTCTTTTGCCGTATTTCCCAGAATGACTCATCTAGGGTGCCATCAAGTATGTCTTAGATCATGTTGTCCACTCTCGGATCTTCATGATCTTCTGGCCAGTTAGGGTAAATCATACCAGAAGGCATAACACCTAGCTGCCTTACGCGTACCTGAAAGAGTAGAAGAAATAAAGGTCAACACAAACAACTTTTCCAAGTTCAAAGTACTCTACCAAACGGTAATCAACTTTGAACTCTACCAAGCTGACATATTAACTCTACCAAGCTGACATATGGACTCTACCATATTGAGTATCAACTCTGCTAAATAGAGAATTAACTTTACCAAGACTAATTAACTCTACCAATCTGTTTTTGAACTCTACCATATTGAATATCAACTCTGCTAAACAGATACTATACTATACCATGACTAAACAACTCTACCAAACACTCAGTAAACTTTACTAAGTTGCGGTGACATATTAACTTTACCAACTTGACATATGAACTCTACCATATTGAGTATCAACTCTGCTAAACAGAGAATTAACTTTACCAAGACTAATTAACTCTACCAAGCTGACTTTGAACTCTACTATGTAAGCAATTTACCTTTTCTTCCCCTGCACGTGTATCCAACGCGACCAACTGTTCTATGTCCATGGATTCTTTCTTGAGTGGACACCACCGTAGAAGGGGAACATCCTCATCTTTTTTTCTCACAGCAAACATTTCTCCTAATATGGGGATTGAGTCAAATGCCCAGATGACAAGCGAGTGCACAAAACCTCCGAGAGTGAAGGTTGGGGTTTTTAGGATGCACATCTGATCGATCTAATCAGCGCATTAAACACCTCTCTTCCCCAAGGATGCCTCTCAAACCGCTCTAGATCTGTAACCAAAGCTGCAGAACCAGATGGAATCCTACTATTACGGTGTAGACCGTAAACACCAACATGCAAGACCACTAGCAAGCCAACCATCTTCCTCTTCTCGAAAGACCATGATCTGCACTTCTTCAGAACCCCAGACAACTCTACCCACGTAGGGCCTTGACCGACTATTATACCCATGTCCTCCCACAGCGAATGTAGGGCAACCAAGTCAACAACAAAAGAAGAATCATCCACCAAATCGCAGTTGAGCTGTGTGATTTCCTCAAACTCAAAGAAAGAAAATCTCAGAGGCTGACAACCTACCAATACCCATAACTCGTACTGCTTTTTTTATATCTAGCTGCTCCGCCAATAATAATTGAACATGCCTCCCAGCAAAATAGTAGCCAGAGTCAGCCAGCTTCAAAAAAATTCCAAGGCATGAGTTTTCTCTTATGTCTTGGTATGCATCTTCACCAATACCATTCATCATATGCAAAATATGATTCAGATTGCAATTGTTGTTTATGCTCCGGTTCTTCATTACTGGAAGACTATCTTCAAAAAGCCTCTTCGGATAATCCTTTGCCGCAGCCATACCTGATAAAAGTAGAAACAAGAAACAGTTAAAATGTTACTCTATCAAACGCGGAGAAAATACTTAACTCTGCCAAACTAATAATTTAACTCAACCAAACTATATGCTAACTCTACCAAAAGATATGCTAACTCTACCATACTATATACTAACTCAACCAAACTATATGTTAACTCTACCAAACGATATGCTAACTCTACCAAACGATATGCTAACTCTACCATACTATATGCTAACTCTACCAAACTATATGTTAACTCTACCAAACTATATGCTTACTCTACCAAACCCACAAACCCTAAACCATAGACGCGGAGAAAATACTTAACTCTACCAAACTAATAATTTAACTCTACCAAACTATATGCTAACTCTACCAAACGATAAGCTAACTCTACCAAACTATATGCTAACTCTACCAAACTATATGCTTACTCTACCAAACCATATGCTAACTCGACCAAACCCACCAACTCAGAAACCCTAGACGCGGAGAAAATACTTAACTCTACCAAACTACTAACTTAACTCTACCAAACTAATAACTTGACTCTACCAAACTATTCGTTAACTCTACCAAACTATATACTAACTCTACCAAACCCACATACCCAGAAACCCTATACGCGGAGAAAATACTTAACTCTACCAAACTACTAACTTAACTCTACCAAACCCACAAACCCTGAAACCCTAGACAGAGAGAAAATACTTAACTCTACCATACTATAACCTAACTCTACCCTATTATAACTTCGAAGTGTAGAGTTAGGTTATAGTATGACAGATTTGCATAAAACCGTTATGCATTTTAGCGAGATGATTGAGAGAGAAGAACGAAATCGAAAGAAATTGAGAGAAGAAGAACCCAGAAAACAATAATCATACCTTCGACAAATATATTAATCTCTGCGAACTTCGAACGTTTTGTAGCGAGACAGAAGACGAGAGAGTAGAAGAGAGACAAAGAAATGAAAACGACATATGAAATGACAAATGAAATATGTAACTCGTACAGAGGAAATTACTTGATTTGGAAAGAAGGAACGATTTTTTTTTTTTGCACCCTTCCTTTTTTTCCCAACAACCATCTATTTGAGTAATTTCGGATAAAATAATTTTTTCTATTTTATAATTCAAACTCGAGATATAAAACTGACACACTCCCTCTCTCTCAACTAATAAATAACTACAATTACATACTTTCTTTGTATTATTAACTTGACATGTGTAAGTGGGACAGGTATAAATGGACCGTCGGATTAGAGGATAGTAGGGGATACTTTTGTACCTGTTTTGATTAATTTATTGATTCTAGCAACATTCTACTTTCTTCGCACCAATTTGTTCTTTCTACTGTTCTTTTTTAATTAATTAAAGCAATGTTTTTTGTCCAACATTTCAAACACATATTTAGAGTGAGTTGGAACTAAAAATGTCAAAATGAGCTGGAATCTTACGAGTCAATTCGGTCTAATTCTAGTATCATTTATGTGTTAGGATTGAATTTTTCATTTCAAGTATTAAATAGGTTTGGGAAGTCAGTCCAATTTGGGTCCGCTGTGGAAATTTTATTTATCGTTGCATTATTATTGGTGGGACTCAGATAAAATGGATCCCAATGCAAGGAGAATAAGAAAGGAGATTTTTCAGCATTGCTTCCACGTGTTGCATTTCTATTTGTGAAAATCGGAAATTACTTTCAAAATTCAGACTCAAAGTCTGTATAAAGTTGGAAGGAAATTAAAGGTTACATGATCGTCAATGAGTTACGATCTAAAGTACGAATTGGATTTATTAATATATCAAAAAGGAGTACGTAGATCTTGAAGAGATATAAATTGTTGCATTAGTGAATGTAGAGAGCATACAGAAGCTAGGGGTTTTGGTTATATCGTGACGAATTTTAGCTATTTCTACCGATCTTTTCAAAAGATTTGGGATATTTAATTTGTGAGACTAGATTTTAACTAATTGTTTTTTGCAGTCGTCAGCACGACACCATTAGAACTGGCTAGAGTTAATTTTCGATTAGTCTTTTTTTTTGTCAAACTGATACTTTTATTAGATTAGAACAAAGGAGAAAGAACTCTCCAAAATACAAGGAAACATCATGGTAATGAAATATTGGGTAATGAGTCTTTTTTTACCTTAACCTTTTCCAAAAGTGTCTTTTGTATATATGTACAATCACATAGTGTGAATACATATCCTAACGGTTATAAAATTCAAATTTTATATCCAAACTAATGATTTCATGTCAAATTCGTAGTCATCGTTAAACAAATGTTAATCAATTATTACGGTTGCTGACTCAGCGGACACATCATTTAATGATGTGGCCTAAACGACGTTGTTTTAGTTTTTTTTGAGATAAATTGTTTTTAAAAAAATGTGTTACAACCAAGTAATGAATCCTCAAACTCGAACCCGTTTAACAGGTGTCTTTTACCACTTGATCCAAAACTATCGTTGAATATTATACCAATATTTTAATTTATAAATCCTAAAATATTGTATCTTTGATTTTTTGGGTTTTCTCGAAATAGAAAAGAAATTAAATTCATTATGGATTTTATGGATTATACACCTTACAAACTCATTATATGGTTTATACGCTTTAGAAGATAATTTTGTATATGTAATTTTGGATTTTTTGGATTTTCTCGAGATAGAAAAGAAGTTTTATATCTACAAAATTAAATTCAGTTTTGGTTCCTCTGAATATTTAAAATAAGGATTAGGACAAAGGGTGAACGAAATCGACGAGATCTGAGATTTGAATCGGATATGGAGGTGGATCTGTCTGAATCGACGGTTCCGGCTGCTCTAGTGGAAGAGAATGAGTCATTGAGACACGACATCTCAAAGATAAAGCATAACGAGCGTATAATGCTGAAAAAGGTCTTGTCGGCGACAAATTCAACAGGCAAAAAGTGGGAGAGTTCCTCACCGGACAGCAGTGGTGTAGGAGGCCGGAGAAGGCAGAGGCAAATGGAGTTATCGACAATGATATGTGGTGGTAATGGTCTTCGGGAAACTTCTGAGAAAGCTCTAGATTCGGCGGATCTGAGATACATGTGAAACCAAACTCGGATTTGAAAGAGGAAGAGCATATATCAACATCAGTCTCTCTTTTGCCGGTCTTTGAAACCAAAGTCGTGAGCATTTGGAAGGGCCAAGGGAGACTCGACGGAAAACACCATCTTATACAGATCAATAGGTTTCATGCTCGCCTTGTTTATTCTGAGAGCTATGGCTGTGACGGTGGCCTTATCTGGCTGGCAGGGTTAGATATGGGTTTGCGTCGTTGTTTGTGGCTGAGCTCACGACCGCCGGAATGAGCTTGGTTTGAAGAGTGGATGATTCTTCATCGGCTTCTGTGGTTCTTCTTCTCCGTTCCAATTCCGGTTTTGTAACTCAGTTTAACCAATTACAAAACTGAATTAGTTAATGCAACTATATAACTCGAATGGATTGATATAACTGCATTATATATTTGTAATTGCAATTATGCAACTAGGATGGATTGATATAACGTTGATTGTAATTTCTTTTTTATTTAATGCAATTATATACTTAACAAAATACGAATACGAATGTAGAGGAGTTATAAGAACATAAAATTTTGTAGGGTTTATAGATTAAAATGTTAGTATAATATTCAACGATAGTAGTGGATCAACTGGTAAAACACATGCATTACAAGGGTTCGAGTTTGAGCGTTCGAGATTTGGTGGTAACAATTTTTAAACTCTCCGAAAACATAAAAACGATGTGGTTTATGCTATATCATCAAATGACGTGTAAGTTGAATCATCAACCGTAACGGTTGACTAACATCCGTTATCAATGATTACGGATTTGGCACGAAATCACTAATTTGTTTATGAAATTTGAAATTTATGAATGTTTGGGTATGTATTTCGCGCTATCTAATTGTACACGTACGAAAATGCACATTTGGCAAAATTTTGGGTAAAAAAAACCATTTACCCATGAAATATGCCATAGTATTGGCTACACCGAGTGCATAAATCAAAGAAGAGAGATGAAACATAATCTAAGTCGTTTGATATTATTAGCTTATAATGGAGATAACCAATAGATTACATTGTAAACCGGTATCATATAAACCGGGTTGATTCTATTGATTATAAGCTTCACTATATAAACCAATGTAATCGTTGACTTGAGAACTATTCAGAAATAACATAATCATCTTCTTCATTTGATTGTTAACAGATTCTAACTGAATCTTTCTATTATGGTATCATAGCTTGCTGAATCTTGAAATTTAGCTCATCTTCTTCGATCTTATGTTCTGAATAAGCTTCAATTTCAAAGAAATCGATTCGATTGATCCTCAATTGAATTGAAATTTCTGTCAAAGAATCTCGAGAAAAATTTGTTGTCAATCAAAATTGTTCGATGGTGTACACTCGCAAAATGAAACGACGCACAGTTCGAGCTACATCGTCACAAAGATCAGAAAATCGTGAAGCTTCATCTTCTGACGAGGCACCGGAACCACCGCGAGCTCAAGAAACACATATTTCACCGATTAAGTTACTGGAAAGTGTACATTCTCCATACTATCTTACAAATGGCGACAATCCAGGTCTCTCTCTTATCCCTGAGGTCTTAGATGGTACGAATTACGACGATTGGTGTATAGCTATGAATCCATCAATAGCTTTTTACAAAATAACTTTCATTGATGGATCAGTGACAGCATGGTGAAGTCATGGATCTTGAATTCAGTATCTAAACAGATCTACAAAAGTATTTTTCGGTTTGATGATGCCTTCGAAATATGGAAAGATCTTTTGACTCGATTTCACATCACGAATCTTCCACGCTCATATCAACTATCTCAGCAAATCTGGTCATTACAACAAGGATCATTAGATCTTGCAACCTACTACATTACTTTGAAGACGTTGTGGAATGAACTGGATAGTGCTAACTGCGTGAAGATGTGTAAAAAATGTGAATGATGTAGAGCCATGAATAAGCAAATGGATCATGATCGAGTAATGAGGTTTCTGTCTGGATTAAACGATTCATATGGAATCATTAGAAGCTAAATCATTATGAAGAAACATCTTCTAGAATTAGCTGAGATTTATAACCTCTTGGATCAGGACCATAGCCAAAGAAGCATTACCCCTATTCATAATGCTGCTGCATTCAATGTTACATCAACTATTGTACAAGCTATGGCCAATGCTACCTATGCTAAGGCACAGAAGATAATATGCACACACTGTGGCTATACAGGACATTCAATAGATAAGTGTTATAAGATCCATGGGTATCCAGTAGGTTTCAAACATAAGAACAGATCTCAACAAGAAAAAGTTGTTTCTGAGAAGCAGATTGCCAATACCAAGCCAGTGGTTGCTCAATTTGCTCTATCAAACTCGACTCTAATGATCTGCTTACTGGTATGTCAAAAGCTCTCACTAAGGACCAAATTAATGGAGTAATTGCTTATTTCAACAAGCAACTTCAACCAGACACAAATGTCTCTACTCCAGCCACTCAAATCATAGGTTCTTCTATCACAACACTACCTAGTATGTCATTTTCTTCTTCCACACAGTGTTTTGTTGGGATATTGAAGGCCACAAAGAATGTTTTATCATCTAAAAGCTGGATTATAGACAGTGGTGCCACTCACCATGTCTGTCATGATAGGAGCTTGTTTGATAGCATGTTTGATATTTTGGATAGCTCAGTAACCTTGCCTACCAGTTTTGATGTTAAAATCACAGGCATAGGACATATCAAATTAAGTGAACTCCTTGTATTGAAAGATGTTTTTTATATACCCGATTTTTGATTGACTAGAGATTTGAGTTATAGAGTAACATTTGATAAGGAATCCTGTTTGATACAGGATCCTATCAAGGAATTGATGATTGGTCAGGGTGAGCAAATCTGCAATCTATATGTCTTGGACTCTTAATCTCTCAATCAAGTTTCTGTTTCAGAAAATATTTTTTCTCTCAATGTTGTTGTTGATTCTTGTTTATGGCACTGTAGACTTGGTCACCCCTCTGTCTATACAAGCAATGTAGTCACAAATGTTATTGGTTTCAAACAAAGAAATAAAGACTTATTTCACTGTTATGTCTGTCCATTAGCAAAATAGAAGAAATTGTCATATAATTCCAAAAACAATATGTGTGACCACTCTTTTGATTTGCTTCATATAGACATTTGGGGACCATTCTCGGTTTCAACAACAGAGGGATATAAATGTTTTTTGACAATTGTTGATGACCATACAAGAGTGACTTGGTTATATTTGTTGAGAAACAAATTTGAAGTATTGCAGGTGTTTCCTGGTTTCATCAAAATGATTGAGACTCAATACAAGGCCATAGTGAAAGGAGTCAGGTCTGATAATGCTCCGGAGCTTAAGTTTAATGAGTTGTTCAAGACTAAAGGAATACTTTCGTATCATTCATGTCCTAAAACTCCAGAGCAAAACTCTGTGGTCGAGCGCAAGCATCAGCACATATTAAATGTGGTGCGTTCTTTGATGTTTCAAGCTAAAATTCCTCTAGAGCATTGGGGAGATTGTGTACTCACAGCAGTGTTTCTAATCAACAGGTTACCTACTGCTCTTTTGAATGATAAGTCTCCATATGAAATGCTAACTTCTAAACAACCGGCATATGATGATCTTCGTGTCTTTGGAAGTTTATGCTACAGCTCGACATCGCCTAAAAGCAGACATAAATTTCAACCACGGGCAAAACCCTATGTCTTCCTTGGTTACTGGGCTGGATACAAAGGGTACAAGCTTCTAGATTTGGATATTGGAACCATACATATATCAAGAAATGTTGTTTTCCACGAAAACATCTTCCCTTTTGATACAGGTGCTAATGATTACTCTTTATCAAGTTTATTTGATAGCAATAATGATTTTACAGAAGCTGGTTCCCATGATACTTTCACTAATGTTCCTGTAGTTGTGAGCGATCCTTCTTCATCAGGAACTTCTCCTACAGTTGTAACTGATAGTATTCATCCAGAATTTTCAAATTATGTAAAATCTACTTTAGATAAAGGTAAGAGACAATCGAAATCACCTGCTTATTTGGAAGACTATTTCTGTAAGATGACAACAAGTGATATTGAATATCCATTGTCTAAATACTTGAGTTATGACAATTTATCGACACCCTATAGAGCATACATTTGTTCTGTTTCAAAACATGCAGAACTGACATCCTTTAATCAAGCTAAGAAATATGGGGATTGGTTGAATGCTATGAATGATGAGTTACAAGCTCTCGAAGGCACTGCTACCTGGGAGATATGTTCTCTACCTCCAGATAAAAAGGCCATAGGATGTCGCTGGGTATACAAAGTGAAGCTCAATGCTATGGTAGTCTGGAACGATACAAGGCACGGTTAGTCGCTAAAGGTTACACACAACAAGAAGGAGTGGACTTTGTTGACACTTTTTCCCCTATGGATAAGATGACAACAGTCAAAACTCTTTTAGCAGTGGCAGCTGCAAAGAAGTGGAGCATACACCAGCTTGATATCTCTAATGCATTCCTCAATGGTGATCTTGAAGAAGAGATTTTCATGCATTTACCTCCTGGTTATACTCCAAGATCTGGTGCTACTCTTCCATCTAATGCAGTTTGTAAGTGACACAACTCCCTTTATGGCTTAAAACAAGCTTCTCGTCAATAGTTCCTCAAGTTTGGTACTACATTAAAATCTTTGGGTTTTCAGAAATCCCAGGCTGATCATACCCTTTTTGTGAGAAATATTAATGAGAAATATGTGGCAGTGCTTGTTTATGTGGACGACATTGTCATAACCTGCAGTGATGATGATACAGTTGCAGATTTAAAAGAAGACTTGAAAAGAGCTTTCAAGCTACTTGATTTAGGCGCTTTGCAATATTTCCTTGGTCTGGAAATAGCACGATCGGCTTCTGGCATCTTTGTTTGTCAACACAAATATGCTTTGGGTTTGTTGGAAGACACGGGACTGTTGGCTTGCAAACCATCAAGCATCCCAATGGAACCAAGTATTAAATTGACTCAGGATACAGATGAACCATTATGTGATGATCCGACATCATATCGCAGATTGGTGGGAAAACTAATGTATCTAACAATCACACGACCCGACATCACTTTTGTAGTTAATAAGCTCTGCCAATTTGCGTCTGCTCCAAGAACTTCACACTTACAGGCTGCACACAAAGTGTTACGATATATCAAGGGAATGATTGGAGATGGCTTATTTTATTCGGCTGCCTACAATATGACACTGACAGGTTTTACAGATGCTGATTGGGGGTTATGTCTTAACACGCGAAGATCCACCTCGGGTTATTGCATATTTCTTGGCAACTCACTGATTTTCTGGAAGTCTAAAAAGCAACACACAGTCTCTCACTCGTCAGCAGAATCAGAGTACAGAGCAATGCAATTTGCTGTTAGAGAAATAGCTTGGTTGGTTAGTCTGCTTCATGAGTTTGGCGTCCCTCAACCACAACCTGTAGCTCTTTTCTGTGATTCAACAGCTGCGATTCACATTGCCAATAATCATGTCTTTCACGAATGCACTAAACATGTGGAAATGGACTGTCACATCGTGCGTGATCCATTGCAAGTGGATTGATCAAAACGTTATATGTTAAGACTGATTTACAGCTTGCAGATGTTTTTACAAAACCTCTATTTCCTGCTCATTTTAAGTCTCTCATTAGCAAGATGGCTCTCCAATCAATCTTCTTGCCATCTTGAAGGAGGCTATTAGCTTATAATGGAGATAACCGATAGATTACATTGTAAACCGGTATCATATAAACCGGGTTGATTCTATTGATTCTAAGCTTCACTATATAAACCAATGTAATCGTTGACTTGAGAACTATTCAGAAATAACATAATCATCTTCTTCATTTTCTTGTTAACAGATTCTAACTAAATCTTTCTATTAGATATCATAGAAAAGACAATGGAACTCTTGATTGAGCCATTTGAAGTTTGTAGCATAACCATCGTTCATTCGTTCGAGAATCATCTCGAGAATGGAAGAAAACCACCAAATTCCTCGTTATGGAGGTTTTTTTATCATCAAATTATTCCTTTATGAACTGTTATGCACAATATTCAGGCTCCATACATTGCAAAAGCCTCATTATCCTATATCTGGATCTTGTCTCTGATTCATGGTTTTCAGCTCATTCAAGTTTACTGAGTTCTGAATTTTCTTTGGACATCAAAACAGAGCTTCAACCTTCGTCCTTCACGCCACTATTGGTTCGTAGATGCAGCATGGAATAGTCAGAAACTGACAAAGGAATTGGGCTGGTTCCATAGCACATCTCCAGTCTCGTTCTTCAGACGTTTCTCTATAAAATGTAGCCATCTTCCAACGGTTCTATCAAGCAAAACTTGAGCCTTTAGAGCAGCGCCCTCCAAAGTGGTGGAGATAAGGAGAGCAAACTTTCAGTTTTAAGATGATTCTTGAACGATAGTTATGCTACAAAATTCAAATGGCTCGATCATTGAATTCTATTGTGTTTTCAACTTTTCAATGATATCAAATTATTTAGATTCTGTTTCACTTTTTTCATGCTTTTTGTGTAGCTACTTTTATGACAGTTTTCAGTAGTATGATGGATTTTTGTAGTTTGGAGTCTTTTTTCTATTTTATTTTAATGTAATGAAAATATCGTCTTGATTCAAGAAAAAAAAACACTGAAAATTATGAAACATTCTACTTCTTTAATTTTCTTCGGCCAATCCCCCACTGATTGTCCCACAGATTTTAGTTTCATTCCACAATAACTCAGCTAAATACAAGTTATAATATACTATTCGTCCAATAAATAATATAAGAAAAATACGTTGTTATAAGATTGAAAATATGATTTTATTCCAGAGTAAAAACTAAAGCCCATCAAGAAACAAAACTACCAAATGACAAAATGAAAAAAAAAAAAAACAAAACCATAGAGGGGTTTACATTTCTAGAAAACGATCCAAAATTCTAGATTTTTTTCAGATAGGATATGCTGATGAAAAGGGCAGACGAACGTGTGGCTCTCCTCTCCCACAAACGCTCCACAAAACCCTTTTCTCTAACTCATCTTTTCTAATCCTCCAAAGATCCTAAAACCCTTTCGATCTCATGGCCTCAATATCAAGAATCTTGCCAATTGATGGCAGATTAAGTCAATGCAGAATCAACAACACTTCTTGGGTTCCTACTA
Source organism: Cardamine chenopodiifolia (assembly GCA_963922655.1). Lineage (NCBI taxonomy): Eukaryota > Viridiplantae > Streptophyta > Magnoliopsida > Brassicales > Brassicaceae > Cardamine > Cardamine chenopodiifolia. The sequence goes on along the minus strand of OZ000486.1, from coordinate 4,717,035 downwards.
CAAACAGAGCTCAAACTCATTTAGGTATATATATCCTTCAATTTGGTATTTTTGTATTTTCTGAGTCTCTTTACTGAATCATTTGGTATTTTTTTCAGATTCTCTCAAGTTGTTTTCCGTTAGTAACTCTGGAGTAAGTTTGAAGATTCAGAATAGTAAACCAATTCACTCTGTTTTTGCTCTTAAACCAACCTCAAATGTTCTACAATCCTCCAGGTATTTTGTGGATTTGATTGTGATTTGATTAAGTTTAAAAGATCATAAATTTTGATTAAAGATTGTTAATTTACAGGAGCAAGAATGTTGTTGTGTGTACGGCTGCTACAGATTTGTCAGGTGATGTACCTGAAAGTTCTCCTAAGGAACTTAGCCAATATGAGAAGATTATTGAACTTTTAACGACTCTTTTCCCACTTTGGGTACTTCTTTTATAACCTTTCTTTGGTAAAGTTTGAAACTTTTTATGTATTTTGTTTGATTTTTCAAATGGTTGCAATGTGATTTCCTTGTGTAGGTTATATTGGGAACACTTGTTGGCATCTTTAAGCCATCTTTGGTATGCTTTTCGGGCTTCTTTATTGTTTTTATATGTATGAGTTCGTGTTCTCGTGCTAACAGAATTAAGTTTTGTAGGTTACATGGTTAGAAACAGACCTCTTTACTCTAGGTTTGGGATTTCTCATGCTCTCTATGGGATTAACTCTTACATTTGAAGATTTTAGAAGATGTTTACGGAATCCATGGACGGTGAGAGCGAATGAACACTGGTTTATTTATTCATTTTGTTAGATTCGTTACTTGTTTAACATTTTATTGTCCCTTTTGCAGGTTGGTGTTGGTTTTCTTGCACAATATATGATCAAGCCACTTCTAGGTTTTCTCATTGCAATGGTAATATCTAAGTGTCTATCACATCAACTTCTATTTGCTTTTCTGAAATGGAAGCTTATGCAATCTTATTGATGATTACGTTCTTTCATTCTATTTTTCTCTAATCAATTGGTTTCATTCGTTGTTACTGCTATAGGCTGTATATGCTTTAGCCAAGTTATATGTTGAGTTATTATTATTTTCTTGATTATTACTTGATTAACTTCGATTCAATTGTTGTTGCTTGATCAAACATCACTTTTTCCTGAAAAGTTTGAATTGTCGGATGCGTACTTACTTACTATGGGCATTTGCAAACACTACTATTTGGCTGATGATGAATGTTGAGGAGCTAACTAATAAAAAAGATTTCTGCATTTTTATTTTAGACTCTTAAGCTTTCGGCACCTCTTGCGACTGGTCTTATCTTGGTCTCATGCTGCCCTGGAGGACAGGCGTCGAATGTTGCAACCTATATTTCCAAGGGGAATGTAGCGCTCTCTGTGCTCATGACAACGTATGCTTCTATTTTCACTTGTTTTCCATTTTCGATTCTATAAAGTTTTTATACATAATTTGTTCTCTAATTTATTAGGTGTTCAACCATTGGGGCTATTATAATGACTCCTCTTCTCACTAAGCTTCTCGCTGGGCAGCTTGTTCCTGTTGATGCTGCTGTGAGTTTTCTTTTAATAACTATTTCAAATCAGTTCATTCAAAATTGCAGTAATTGTAGCTTATACGATACATTTCATTAAGCCAAAATGTGAGTTATTGAATGATTTAAGTAGAAAGAAGTGAACGAGAACTCTATAGCAAGATAGTTGCAGCATACCACAACGAAAGCTTATGGATCCTTTTTGTTTTCATACCAGGGACTTGCTGTTAGTACTTTTCAAGTAGTGTTGGTGCCTACTATAGTTGGAGGTAAGTATGGTACTAAGTGTTTCCAGAAACAATGAATCTGTGCCTATATAATCTCAGGGACTAATGTCTTTTTCTGCATTTCGCGATAGTTCTGGCCAACGAGTTCTTTCCGAAATTTACATCGAAGATTATATCAGTGACGCCTCTAATCGGAGTCATTCTGACCACTCTTCTCTGTGCCAGCCCTGTAAGTAATTAATCTAACTAGAGTCCAGAGTTTTTTCCATTGAAATTAGTATTGATTATTTACCTTTTGTCTCTTCTGCAAAGATTGGACAAGTTTCAGAGGTTTTGAAAACTCAAGGAGCTCAACTTATACTCCCGGTGGCTCTCCTTCATGCAGCAGCCTTTGCTATTGGCTATTGGATTTCAAAGTTTTCTTTCGGCGAGTCCACTTCTCGCACCATTTCTATAGAATGTGGAATGCAAGTATGTTACTTTCTCCTATACCATATATATTTTACCGTTTGCTAGCTTTGTTAGGGCGTCTTTTAAAAAATTTCCATTTTTTCTAAACCGCAGAGTTCAGCGCTCGGGTTCTTGCTTGCACAAAGGCATTTCACCAACCCTCTAGTTGCTGTTCCTTCTGCAGTCAGTGTTGTCTGTATGGCTGTAAGTTTTCATAGCCGTTTCACATGGAAATTTCCAAAGAGTAATTATGTTCAATAACATTGTTCCAATTATTTTTCATTGGCATTCTTGTAGCTTGGAGGGAGCGGCTTGGCTGTGTTCTGGAGAAACCAACCGATTCCGGAAAATGACAAGGATGACTTCAAAGAGTAAATGAAAGTAGAAAAAGGCGTTGCTGCGTCTTCTCCAACAGATGTCATTGTTTGTAATGTCTAGTAAAACATTACAATATTTATGTTGACAAACATGAAACAAAATGTGTGTTAAGAGACATAGAAACAGAGTGCGCATGAGAAATTTTTTTGTCAGTTTTGCTTTTCTTGTTTAAGTCAGTCCGGCTAAGACCTTTCCCCTTGAACACATTCTTTTGCTCCATTACACGTCTTATGTTCCTTACACATCCCATGTTTGTTTTCTAGCGTATATTCGACATCAACACAATAGCCCCATCATGATTACGTTCTAGCTTGAGGATGTGTTTGGCTGCAAATTCACGTACTTCAAGCTCTCCGTGGACCCTTACATGAGTGATCCCCATATGACTACGTTAGGCACCATTGGCATTGATTTTATAACCTCAGGAGCTTCTCGTAAGCGATTAGCTCGACTAGAAAGATCCACCATGTATCCACAATGCTCAAGTTTAGGCGTAATGTTGTTGTATTCATCAATCATTCTTGCTTCTTCAACTAGTCCTGAGTGGCTACAACCATAAGGCCCTCCTACAAAAGTAACTTCATTAGGCTCGACATTTTCCTGTTTCATTCGGGCAAATAACATAAGCGCATCACTAGCATCTCCATACATAAAAAAGGCTTTGATCATTGAGCTCCATGACACTACATTTCTCATTGGCATCTTATCGAACACGTCTGTAGATGCATCAAAGTTAACCTATTTCGCTTTATCTAGAGTCTGCTTCAGCATACATAGTAACAAGAATATTCACCAAATGAGCATCCATCTTAACATCATTCTCTTTCAAAAACTTTTAAATCACTTTATTATATCTCATGTTCCCGGTACAACCACATGAAGAGACAATGTCACAGAGAATCATATCTCATCTGGTTTCACATCACATGAGAACCTTTCATCTCCACAAAAAGCTTCATCCAAAAAGTCCACATCGGCATACCTGCACAGAAGCTTCATCTCCCTAAGCCATGATCGATAACCCATTTTGACACACTTACCTCATCCTAAGGGTTAAAAAAAATTATCAATCAATATGTGATTAGCAATAAGAATTAAATATTCATATCAACAAAATTTATCATATTTTTACGGAGTCCTAATCTAATTAACATAAAAAAATTTGCAAACTTATTGATTTTCATATTAGATGTACAATAAAAAAAGAAATAGTATATGAATAAAACAAGTGCGCAAATACACATATTTATCCATTTAATCTACTATATATTAAAAGGATAAACATTTTGAAAAGAAACCTTCATTTAATAATTAATTACAACATTTTCCCTTACAAATAAGTGACAAAATATTTATTTACTATAATTGTTAAAGGGTATTTTCGTCAAAATACATATAAAAGTTGTCTATAATTTTAACTACATTTTAAACATATTTAATGATAATAACAACTTCAAAGAAGCGTTTGTTATAGTTCATAACAAAATATGTTAATATTACAATATTAAAATTTATTATCACTAAATCATTTCCCCATCTTCCGAACCATTAAAACAAAATCTCTTATTTATTTATTTTTCCTAAAATTTCATCTTTTCTAATTAAAACAAAACTTTTTATTATCTGTAATCCGAATTAATCATTGTAAACTATAAATTCAAATAAAATGATATCGGTTGATATTCCTAATTTGTGATCTTGATTATTGAGAAAAAAATTCTTATTTATTTATTTATTATCATAACAATGCTATTACACAAAAATCTTTTAAACCCCAAAATGCGGTAACTAGAGTCATAGAATCTAAAACATCTACCACAATCCAAAAATAGGAAAGGGGAAGACAAGGATACCACCTTTTTAAGTAAGTGGGCATGCATATTGTTCTTCTTCTTTACATGGTTTGCCTTTTTTACCATATGTCTGATTTAATTCAGCAGTCTTTTTTTCTCTTTCGATATTGTTTCTCACACTGGATTGTGTCTCCGACCTAACAGTTGGTTTAGAGTCTCCTAACGGCTGAAGTTTTTTTCAACAATATATCCAACGATTAAAGGTGGTGCAGAAGTTTGACCTGTAGAAAAGGACGTAATCAGAAGTTTTAAAACGGATACTAACTGGACGACAAAGTGTCAGGCTTTTGGAATGTCAGACTGGAAGAAATTGCGTGATATCCGTGAACTTAGGTTGGCAGTAGATGTTCGAGTTTCAGTCCTCACACCTACACAGGTGAAGCTTTATGGTTTACTTATGTGTGATTGACTATTCACATTTCATTTTATCATGCTTAACATGTATAATAGCATATATTTCTTTTTGCATGTTTTCTCATTTTATGCAATACTCAATTTAATTGAAAAAAACACTAGGCAGGTAGGGGATGTTGCATTGTCCATACTGCATAGTATTTTGTTCAAAGTATTATTTCCAACCTGTACAATCATATAGTGATAATTTATTCCAAACACTCAAAAAGTTAAATTTTATATCCAAACTAATAATGTTGTGTCTACTTTGGAGTTGTTGTTACTGGTGACACAGATTTGATGATATGACATTAAACGATGTTGTTTCACTGTTTGGTGTTCAAAAATTTTTAAAACATGGATTACCCGAGACTCGAACCCTCGACCCTTAACTTTTTTATGCGTGATTTTTACAATTTGACTACAATCATCGTACGTGTATAACTCAAACATTTAAATATATAAACTCAACCCTTAAGAAAATCAAGTAAAAAATATTTTGGTGAACCCAAAACTCTAACTTTCGACCCTTAGCTTTTTACCGTGTGAATTTTATCGGTTGACTAAAACCATCATACATGTATAACTCAAACTTTTATATATAAAAAAAAGAAAATCAATTTAATTTTTTTTAGGTGAACTCAGACCTCAAACCCTCGACTCTTAACCCTTTAGCGTGTGACTTTTACATGTTGATTCCAACGATCGTAAATGTATAGCTCAAACTTTTTAAAATATCAATTAAAATTTGTTTTGGTAAACCCTGGACTTGAACCCTCAACACTTAACCCGTTATCGCGTGACTTTTAACATTTGACTACAAACATCGTGCGTGTATAACTCAAACTTTTAAATATATAAACCTAATCATTAAGAGAATCAATTTAAAATATTTTTTGGTGAACGGGCTCGAACCCTCCTCCCCAAACTCTTTAACTGTTGCCATTTACCACTTGACTACAATCACATCAACTACATTCCTAATATTTTACTTTATATTCCTAAAATATTTTATGTTAGTAAAATTAAAATATTTAAAATTAAATTTTTTTAATAAATGTTTATTTTTAAAATTATATAAACATCTTGTTCTTTCTTCAACAATTTCTGATCCCTAGTGGACCTCTCAGTAGGATTCGAACCTAGATGTTTAATTTTAATTTTAAAATTTAAAATTTTATAAAAATTTTATTTAATTAAAATTTTTTGATTTTAAACATTTTAAAATGTTTGAATATTTAAATTTTTTAAAATTTAAATTAAAGTTAAACATTTTAAATTTTTATATAATTTTAAATTAATTATTTACTTAAAATGTTTTAATATTTAAAAAAATTTAAAATATTTTTAATATTTTAATTTCACTAACATAAAAGAGTTTGAGGTCGAGTTTTCGAGCCATGTTTTCACCAAAAAAGGAAAATTAAATTTCTTAAGGTTTGAATTTATATATTTAAATTTGAGTTATACATCTGCGATGGTTGTAGTCAACCGGTAAAATTCACGCGATAAAGGGTCAATGATCGAGGGTTCGAGCCTTGGGTTCACTAAATATTTTTAAATTGATTTTCTTAAGGTTTAAGTTTATATATTTAAAATTTTGAGTTACACATGTACGATGGTTGTACTCAACCGTTAAAATTCACGCGCAAAAGGGTTAAGGATCGAGGTTTCGAGCCTCAGATAACCTATTTAAAAAAAAAATTGAACATCAAACAGTAAAATTACGGTGTTTACATCCGTTAACGACAACTCTGAATTAAGCACAATATTATTAGTTTAGATCTGAATTTTTTTAAAAATGTTTGGGTATAAATTAGCACTATCAGATTGTGTTGGTTGAAAATTTCACTTTGAAAATTATGGATCAAAAATGACCTTTTAGTCCTATCAGACCCATGCCAAGGGTTTAAGAGACCTAAGATGGAAATAAATGTCTTATATAATTTTCTTGGTGATAAAATATATATTGTAACTAAATTTAACATATTTTTATAATGAACTAGAGATAATAAACACTATTTTTTATTTATGAAGATAAATTTTGTACTATTTCTCAAAGTATAAAACATTTCTTAAGCTATAAATATAATTTATACTATTTTGTAATCTATTTTTAATTAATACTATTTTTAATCTGTAAAAAATACTAAAATTTAAGATAAATTTTGTAAATTATTAGAAATAATTTACACTATTTTTTAATATATGAAATAACAACTCAAACTAAAAATATTCACTAGTATACCAAAAACAATAATTGAAAATTTGGAGCCATAAAATTTGTTTAATATTTTGGGGTCCAAGGCGAATGCCTTATTTTTTACCAATATAAGCACGCCTCTGCATACCATTGTTTCTGCACATTCAGATTTGGATGACGCATGAGAAATTGTAACTCCAACCCCAAGAGTAAATTGTATCTTATCTAGTTGACGTTGTCTTCCTCACATTGCTCAGGTAACTCCTTTCTGTCTCTCCATTACTCTTCTTCTAGCTGCATCCATGATGTGTTTGGTAGGTGTTATTAAGCTTAGCCAAGGATCCTAGTTCCCTTACAACTTTTAATGGCATTAGGCACACGTTCTGTCTCTGCCCTAGTTTTTTTTCCTTTTACGTAGCATCTGAGAGAGAAAAGTTGCAAAATAATCAGTCAGTATCTGAATCCTGCTCATTAAAAGTTCCTTCATCGGGAAAGTGGGAGTCTGAGTGAGCTGTCTTTTTTCCTTGAAAATACTTTATATTAACCCTGTTAGTCTGATTTCTTTCTAAAATTTGGAAAAGGCAATTCTCTCTAGTGGACCAGTTATTGTGGAGGCTGCCGCTGCTTTTTTGAAAGACGTTGTTACTAGTAACCCCAAAGCAATTGTAACATCCTGATTTTTTGTATATGCTAGTGCATGAGTAGCGACTAAAAGATTTGATTTGACAGCTTATATCATCAAAGTGCATTTATCTTTTCCGTCACTTGTCCAGAAAAAACTCCAGAATTAAACACGCTTGAATTAGAGTAGTATTAGGATGAGTGACATATTAGGAAGTCATTTTTGATACCGTGTGAGTGAGCCCAAAACATGAAAAAATATCACGTGGTGATTTGTAACGACAGTAACAAGTCTTTCAAGACTTCTGGGATAATGCACTGGCCGTCAGACGAAGGTGGAGCCCACGGGCTGAAAGAGGGTGTAGGGGCCCATAGACAAAAACAGCCATAGCCTTACAGTTTGGTATCAGAGCCAAACCTAGATGAATGTGGAGTTAAGTGGTGTGTAACAGTCTTGGTGAGTAACGTCCTTGTTGCGCTATGTGAGTGAGGGTAATTGTAATATGATTGTAATATCCCAATTTTATATGGTTGTGTATGATAAGCGCTTGAAATATTTGATTTGGTTACAATTTGATAAGCGCTTAGTGACTATCCATAGACATTGTCACAACACTACTACCCTTTCTATAATTATGCTCCCATGCCCAAAACATAGAAATGAGATGGGGTGTCGCCATTATTATCTCAAAAATTTATGTGATGAGATTCGATTTCCGAATTGGGTTATTGTTGAACATGTCGAGCTTTTACAATCATTGCTTGTGATGTGGCGCGAAGAGTTGACTAGGAAACCCATGGATCTTTCTGAAGAAGAAGCATGCAAAATTCTAGAAATATCCCTGAATGATGGTTCAAGTGATGACCTTAACAGGATGGCTTCAGTTGAGTCAAATGAGGAGATATCTAATATATCCAAATAGATTGAAAACCTTGATGAAGAGAAACTAAAGCGCCAGTATACAAAGCTTGCGATGAAGTACAATCCTGACAAGAATCTAGAAGAAAGAGAGAAGTTTTTGGCTGTTCAAAAAGCTTAAGAATGCCTACAGGTAGGGTTTGGCATTTTGGTATAAGTTCGGGTTGGATTCGGGTTCAGTTCGTTTCGGTTAATTCAGTTTTAAGAAAACTCTAACCAAACTTAATCAAAGATATTTTGGTTTGACTTGTGTTCGGGTCGGTTTATGTTCAGTTTGGTTTGGTTTGGTTCTACTTCGGTTTGGTTTTAGTTCGATTGAAAAAATTCAATTGATATAAATGAAACTAAAATCATCGTCACTAATAAATAGAAAAATAAGCAATGAGAAATTGTAAAATCAATACTTCAAACAAAACACCTAAGAAATAATCCATGAAAAATAAACTAAAAAAATAAAAAACCAAACTGAAAATATTAAAAAAATGTAAATAGAAGAAAAAGACGATGATAAAATAAAACTTGAGATCCTTCTATCGATATAAGTTTCCGTATAAGTTTTAATGAACTAAATTCTACATACACCATGATTATTTATCTCTACAAACTAATAACTCAATTACTGTATGATTACTTTACCTTTAAGAATAAATTATACATATATTATTAGTATTTTTATTTAATTAACTAAATAAGCACATTGGTTTATCAGTTAACCGAACTATTCGATTTAAGAAGATATACAACCGAACAGTTTAGGATGTATACATTGGTTTGGTTTGGTTCGTGTTTAGTTCGGTTGGTTCGGTTAAAATGTCCACCCCTACCTACAGGTATGTCTACAAAGTTATGATCATTGTCTAGGGTTTGAGGTTTTCTTAAATTATATCTTTAGCTTCTTTGTCTGCTATTTTACCTCTCTTCTAGAAATTGGATGGTCACGTGATGTGTTGAAAAATGCAGACTTCTTGGATACCAACAGATATTTCATGTTCAAGTCAATTGACGAATGCTATTTGTAGCAATTGCTTTCCCTTTCATTATGTTGCTGTGTTCTATCAGTAGAGAAAACATTGGTCAACTTTTTCATTTTCAGTGTTTGCATTTCAAAAAAGTCTATTTAATCAGATTTTGGACATGATGTTCTCATTTAATTTCAGTTAAGAACATACTCGAGTTGTATCTAAAAACTTCATAGTGTATTTCCTGTTTTCGAAACAATGGCAATGTGGATAAATATGGTCTGTTATACCTTTTTCCTCTAGATTTTATATATATATCATACTATACACATATGTTTTCTGCTTATAGGTAACAATGCAAAGATTGCAAGGTACTCAGCCTTGCAGATTACTGCTTTTACTGAAACCGCAATGCATCTTATATCGACGTTATGGACATGTGTTACAGCCACTCAAATATGCTGACTATCCGATGTTACTTGATGCAGTTACAGTGGGCGAGGATGACAGCAAAGTTGGTGTTAGATGCAGGTTTTGAGGTTCTCAAACCAACTCTTTTGGTCACACCTTCTGGTACAATTCTCTTCTGAAAATTTTCAAATTTTTTGTTTCATTGGTTGCAAGATCAAAACTTTAATATATATTTTCTTTAACTGAAACTTGCAGTACATGAGTTTTTCAGTCACTTCCCTTTTAAGGTTCCTAAAACTCCATCCAATCAAGGTAAAGACGTAATGTTTCTGTTAGGGTAAAGCTTTAAGGGGTTAATAGATATCCCATCAAAACACAGCGTTTTGGTAAGTAGGATATTTTGGCGATTCAAAGACGAGTAGGGTTTAGGAGCTTTCGTGGGTGTCAAGATGGCAGCTCCGCCAGGGAGAGCGGCGGTGGTCGTCAGAGATTAGTTTCGGAGTGAAGAGGAGGCTTTCGTCGAGGCTGGCTCTGTTTCTGTTGGGTTACAGGGAGAAAGGATGTTTCAGCTGGGGGTGTTTCTGAGGGTAGCGACGTCATCTTTGTGCGGGATTTGATCTCGGTTTCTTCTAAGGATGTGGTTCCAATCAGTGTTGTTTCATCTGTGCGAGGGGAGTTAAGCTCTGCTTCTGTGGTTTCAGAGAAGAAGGGGATTTCGGGAAGGGGATTTCGGGAAGGATTTTCAGTTCAGGAAGGATTTTCAGTTTGTGAGGGTAGCGACGAGATCTCTGGAAGGGATGTGATCTCAGTTTCTTCTAAGGATGTGGTTCCAGTTAGTGTTGTTGCTTCTGTGTGAGGGGAGTTAAGCTCTGGTTCAGAGGTATTAGATAAGGAGAAGGTCTCGTCGGGTGGTACGGGGTTCTCAGTTTGGGATGAAGAGAATGTTGGGGTTTTGGAGGTGATGCAGAAGAAGGTTCCCTCTACGGAACATGATTTTATTACTAGAAAAGCTCTGACTCGGGGTTTGGACTCAAGTAGCGAGAATAGAGTAGCACCGGTGGTTGTTTTGACATATCCGCCAATAGCTGAAGCGCGTAAGTCGTACCTGGCTTTGGTACATAACAAGTCGGCTTTGCTAAAGCATGATTTAACAATCTCTTTGGAGGATGGTAATCCAATTATCATGGTTCCATATGACATTATAAATGATCAAGCTCCTCTCTGGGATGATCTGATAGTTGGAAAATTTCCAGAAGCTGCTCCACACATTGCAAAAATTCATGTGATTGTGAATAAAATTTGGAGTTATGGAAATAAGAATAATAAAATCGATGCTTTTTATGTGAACTCGTCTACAATAAAATTCAGAATTCGAGATAGAATTATCAGAGATAGATTTTTACGCAGAAGAATGTGGAATACTGCGGATAAACCAATGGTGGTATCAAAGTATGGACCAGTTCTTGAAGAAGACCAATCAGCTCTTCGTAAAATGTCTCTTTGGGTTACTCTCAAAAAAATTCCACCATTGTTCTTCTCTTGGAAGGGTTTAAGCTTTCTATCAAGCGTTGTAGGTAAGCCCAAGAGGTTTCATCTAGATACAAAGCTTTGTAACAAGAAGTCGTTATGGACAAAAATCAGCTTCCATTCCCGTGGTACATGGTTGTGCTACAATCATGAAATCAACATCAGTTTCGAAGGTTAATAGGCCAGAGCTAGAATCGTCACATCCTGCATGTGTAGATGTAGATGTGGGTGGCGGATACGTTGCACCGTTGAGTGATTTACTGGCGGAATTATCTACTAGTGTGAACCTTCAAAAACAAGATCTGTCACATCCTGTATGTAGAGATACAAATGTGGGTGGCAGATACATTGCATCGTTGTGAGCTATTTCGGTTGACTTTCCTATTGATGAAACTTCTTCTATTTTGCTTGATAATCAAAAGCAGCCTCAAGATTTTGGAAAGTTATTAGGGGCTTCAACAGTTGAAATGTTGAATTCGGGAAGTGATGGCTTGTCTTTAGTCTTGCCAAGTAAAAGTAATCATCCGAGTGGTATACCAAAGCATGTGAAAATTTTTATGGGCTCTCCATCCCGATTCTCAATTCTTTCCGTGGAGGAAGAAATCTTGGAGAAGCAAACGGAGCAGCCTGAGAATCATGTAAAGAAAACCGGAAAATATTTGAAATAAATTGGGGGGCGGGGGTTGATGAGAAGGAAGAAGGCGAAATTTATTATCGCGAGAAGAAAGGAGAAAAAATCCATAGTGAATTATCTCTTTGTCAATTGTTACTACGAAAATCAAAAGGTATGACCAAGAACAAGACTGGGTTGTATTTGGGTTGTATTGGGGATGGTCGATTCTAACAAATTATGAGTTTAGCGGACGGGGTTGTATTTGGGTCGTCTAGAAGCCATATGTTAGGCTGACTCCATTTTTTAAAGTGGACAGTTGGTTACTTGTTCAGTGAAGCTATATGTGTCAAATTTTGTTGAAAAACGTAAAGAGCTTTGGCGTGACTTGCCGGATCACCACAACTCTCAAAATTTTTGGCAAAAACTATGGATTTGTATGGGAGATTTTAGCGAAATATTGGAGGGGCTGTAGCATTCAAGTTTTGTTAATTTTCCAAATATTCCACCAGGTATGAGAGATTTTCAAGAGATGGTTCGAGATTTTTCCTTTGATGATATGAGTTTCCATGGACCTGTTTATACTTGGTGTAATAAAAGGTTAGAAAGTTTGATCTCTAAGAAGCTGGATAGAGTTCTTAAGAACAAACAATGGTATCTTCTTTTTCCCCATGCCTATAGTGTTTTCGAAGCTGGTGGGTGCTCGGATCATTTAAGAGGTAGATTGCATCTTGATGTTAAGTTGCAAGTGAAAAAGAATCCTTTCAAATTTGTAAATGCTTTGATGGAGTTAGAAGATTTCATGCCGATGGTTGAGAAGTTTTGGGATCAAACACAGTTTATTTTCCTCTCCACATCATCTCTATTCCGGTTCTCAAAGAAGTTGAAAAACCTGAAACCACTTCTAAGGAATTTATCAAAGGAAAATGGGTAATCTGTCAAAGAAGACGGCGGACGCGTACCAATTTTTGTGTGAGAAACAGGAATTGAATCTGGAAAATCCCGCCCCTCAAAATTTGGAGGAAAGAGAATGAACCTTATAGAAGATGGAACCATATCTCAGGTCTCGAAGAGAATTTTCTAAAGCAACGCTCAAAGCTCCATTGGTTGCATATTGGGAATTGAAGCAATAACACGATTGTTGCTCGGAAAGCGAAAAATACTATAAGAGAAGTAAAGTGTCGAGATGGGGAGCTTGTGATGGATGAAGAAAGGATAAAAGAAGAGGCTGAAGTTTTTTTCAAGGAATGTTTACAGCATATCCCAGAGGTTTATGAAGAAATTTCGATTAAAAAGCTTGAAGAGTTGATTTCGAGTAGGTGTTTTGAACGAGATAAAAACCAAAACAAGAGTTTCAGAGGAGGAGGTGAGAGATGTTTTATTTCTATGCTGAATAATAAATATCCTGGTCCGGACGGGTTCAACTCGGATTTTTACAAGAAGGTGTGGCCAATAATTGGGAAAGCGTTCACTGTTTTGGTTCGGTCTTTTTTCATCAAAGGTAAGAATTCAAAAATTCTAGCTCTTATTCCAAAGAAGAATTCAGCTGTAGAAATGAAAGACTATAAGAATATATCTTGTTGTAATGTGATTTATAAGGTCATCTCGAAGATTATGGCAAATCGTTTGAAAAGTATTATTCCACAGCTCATTTATGTTAATCATTCAGCTTTTTTGAAGGATAGATTATTGACTGAAAATTTGCTGCCTGCGAGGAAGTTAGTGAAAGATTACCATTAGGAATCGATCTCGTCTTTACGTGCCATAAAGTTTGATATTCAAAAGCTTTCGACTCAGTTCAGTGGTCTTTTCTACTAAACAGTCTAAAATCTCTGGATTTTCTGGATCAATTCATACATTGGATATCTTTTATGTATCACAACGGCTTTCTTCTCGGTTCAAGTAAATGGTGAACTCGCTTGTTATTTCCAAAGCAAGAGAGGTTTACGACAAGGCTGTTCATTGTCGCCATGAATGTGCTTTCAAAAATATTGGATAATGTTGCTAGTGCTCGTCAGACTAGGTATCATCCAATATGTAAGAATATTGGCCCCACCCATCTAAGCTTTGCTGATGATATATTGGTATTTACTGATTGGAAAAATCGCTTGGTTGAAGAAATAGTTACAATATTTGAATATTTCGCCAAAATATTCGGTTTACGAATAAGTATAGAAAAATCAACAACATATCTTGCGGGAGTTTCACCAACTACTAGGAACGAGATCACTCAGTGTTTTTCATTTTCTTTTGGGGGAATTGCCTATAAGATACTTGCGACATCCTTTGTTGACTAAGAGGATGAATCCTAACGATGATCTACCCTATAAGATATTCGTAAGATTTTTATCCCGAGATGGTTGCAGCTTATTGCTTTGGTTTTAATGAGTATTTCTAACTTCTGCCTATCGGCATTCCACCTCCCAAAAGCTTGTATTAAAGAGATTGATAAATTATGTTCTGCTTTTCTTTGGTCAGGACCTGCTATGAATCCAAAGAAAGCAAAAATAGCTTGGGAAGATGTATGCAAGCCAAATCTGAAGGTTGTCTTGGTCTAAGACCACTCATGGAGGTTAATACTATTTTTTGCTTGAAGAGTATTTGGCGACTATTATCTTCTCAATCCTCTTTGTGGGTAAAGTGGATTCAAATATACTTGATCCACAAGGAATCTTTCTGTTCTATTCGTGAGGATACTGGCATGGGTTCTTGGATGTGGAGGAAAATAGTCAAAGATCGTGCCCTTGCCCGCTCTTTTCATAAGGTGGATATTCAAAGTGGAGAAACTACGTCTTTTGGTTTGACAACTGGTCAGTTTTGGGTTGTTTATATGAATATATTGGCATGAGAGGATTCATCAATCTAGGAAACATGTTGAATGCTTCAGTGGCATCGGCTTGGACAACTAGAAGACGGCGATGACATAGAACAGAGGTTCTACAGCAGGATGAGTTACCGCTTGATGCTTAAAGATCTAGGCTAGTTTAAGACATGTTAGATGTTTCTCTATGGCGCTTTAAAGGTGATAAATTCAAACATGTTTTCAGCTCTAAGCACACATGGTTTTTAATACGTGAAGTAGCCCCTCTTGTTATTTGGTCGAAAGGTGTCTGATTTAAGCATTCAACACCAAAGTACTCTGTCTTTGTGTGGCTATCAATTCAGAATAGACTAACAATTGGGGATCGAATGTCACATTGGAGCGCTGGATTGAATACGTCATGCATTTTCTATAGGAACCCCTTTGAATCGCGACAACACCTATTCTCTCTTGTGTTTACTCTGTAAAAATATGGAAATCTTTAATGCAGAGTCTTTTGAAGAATAGATTCAGCATGGAGTGGTCTTTTATGTTGAGCCTTATTTTGGATACAAGCCTAGACGCTTCTACATTGTTTCTATATAGATATGCTTTTCAAACTACAATCCATAACATTTGGAGAGAGATGAATGCTCGAAGACATGGCGAACTTCCAAATTCACCAAAGTCTCTTATCACATTGATTGATTAGCATAATCGAAATCGTTGTTGTTCATTTAATGTTCTTAAGTTTGCTGGGAATATTCAGGTCTTGTTTGCATCAAAAAATTGATAGTTTTCATTAGCTGCTTCAGCCATTTTATTTCAAATTTCTTCTGATTTTTTCAGCTCTTTCGAAAGTGGTTTGTACTCTTTTTCCAAAAATTAATTTTGTCCCAAATGAATTTTCCAGTTTTAGTTTTGAACGAGACAACTACTTATCGATCATCAAATTTAGAGCTCTTACTCTTTCAAAAAGTTTCAAAAAATAGTTACACATGTTGTAAAAAGTTTACTTAAAATATAACTGAACATAATATTAAGAAAAATAAGTTGTTAAAGTAGTGCTATCTTCAGTAAAATTCTTTACACAATATTTTAACCTCTTGCCAATATTCATAAATCATATACTTGATGGTTTCTTGCCAAAAAAAATCTCGTTTGAGGCATGAACTTTAAAAAATGGACATTTTAATCACGAACTTTCGAAATGCCATTTAAATGCCAAATTTTTTGTTGACATTCAAATTAAATAGTAAAGTTTCATTGACTTAGCCAAAAAGGCATGCCATTACAGAACACGATGAGGAGGTTAACTTGTAGTTAACAGTAAGTTAACATCATGTCTTTTTTTGCCGAGTAAAAAAAACTTCGTTATTTACTTTGAATGTCAAGAAAAACTTTGGTATTTAAATGATATTTCAAAAGTTTGTGATTAATACGTTCATTTTTGAAAGTTTATGCCTCAAACGACATTTTTCAGTTAATTTATACTATATGTGTATACATGTTTATTAAAATTTCAAATTATATTTTTGTTAATCTTACAACTCATGGCCAATAAGTGCATCTATTATATTTTTAGTCCAATAGTAGATGTTAATTATCTTTAAACAAACCAATATATGACAAATCGATGTCAAATAATTTTGTTTTCAAAGTTACTAACAAAAAACTTCTTTCAAATAGCTTTTGTTCCTTTTTGCTAAAAAGATTTTAAAGATTAATTGGTGAAATCTAAATTTATATTTTGAAGTTTACAATTGTTTCCATCTATTATTTTATTTAAAAAATTTTTTTTTACAATTGTTTACAATTGTTTCCATCTAATTCATCCTTAACATTCGCCTAGAAGATCTCTGCAGATTCATATAGTTCCAACTCAATCTGTACATCGATCAAGATTCATCTTTTATTCATTTATGTTAAAAAATTTCCGAAGATTAATTGGTGAAATCTAAAATTATATACATTCCAATGGTTTATAATTGTTTAAATTAGAATCTAGATTCTTTTTGATAACTACATTCAGAATTTCTATATTATAATGTAAACAATTGTAAACCACTCGAATGGAATTAATCTTCAAAAAGCTTTTTAACAGAAAGGAATAAAAACTATTAAAAAAAAATTTTTGTTATAAACTTAGGAAAAAATTTATTTGACACGAGTTTATCATATATTGGTTTACGTAACGATAATTAATATATATTATTGGACTAAAAATATAACTATTTTTATTTATATTATATCGAAAAGATTTTATATAACTATTTTTATTTATATTATATCGAAAAGATAAAAAAATAATTTTGATAAATAAGAAAAATGACTTATACAAAATGTCATTTAAATACCAAAATTTTTGTTGACCTTCAAATTAAATAGCAAATTTTCATTGATTCGGCCAAAAAAAGCATGACGTTAACTTACCGTTAACAACAAGTTAACCATGTCATCGTGTTCTGTAATGACATGCCTTTTTTGACCAAGTCAACAAAACTTTGCTATTTAATTTAAATGTCAACAACAACTTTGGCATTTTGAAAAATCGTGATTAAAACGTCCAATTTTTGAAAGTTCATACCTCAAACGACATTTTTCCGTTTCTTACTATCTAAAAGGACTTGTATGTCACCCTTTTCTATTAATTTTTTTAGAATTAGTGTATATGGACTCATCAATATCGCATTGCAAACTGTATATTTTGCTAGGTTTTAATGTTTGAACGAATAAATTAACATCAAATAGCATTCAGGGTCTCATCTACATATCATGAATATTAAAGATACATAGATAGTGGATCTGGTCAGCCAAATAGAAGAAACTGAGCAGAAGTTACTTGCTCATCCGATGCAGAAGGTCTTGCTACATTCAGTATTCCTTTAACTTCTCATTTTAATCTGATTCTAGAGAAATTCAGTTAAATTTTTGAGAAGCATAAGAAGAAATTAAGCACTTCATCACTATTCGATTTCTTATTTTTTTCTGTGTTGCAGTCTCAAGATGATCAGCAAATCAAGAGTTTCCATAGAAAAGTAGAGGGGAGTTATGAAATTCAGCAGTTCAAATAAAAAATGTGTGATTCCCAGGTATGTTATACATACTTGCTCATCCATGAATAAATCAAGTGGGGTGGATCTGTTGGAAATGTACTTACTCTAATAAAGTTGTAATGTCAAAGTTTGACATTCATGGTCATAATGTTTTGTTAGAAACCACTTATAATCTATGACTTTAAAAGTCCATTACTAATAATATACAAATCTACAGGGTCACACACCTAAGCAGACTGATCAAAATATATTTGGATTTAATGTAGATTAAATCAAAATTTGATTTTAAAGGTTTGTTATTATTATTTAAAGATTTTCTATTTATATGATAAATAAAATAATATATGAGAAAATTGGGAAGTAGGGTAGTTTTTATGTTTTAATTTTCCAAATGGGTAGTTTTTGCCCATCTGATAGTTTTAGGTAGTTTTTATTGTTAACAATTTTTTCTAACCTTGCCATTTTTGCATAATCACGACAATTCCATTCCGAATTAAAATCTAAAACTAACAAAAGTTTTAACATTTTGGTTCACAAAATTTCAAAAATGGTCGTGAAAGTTGAAATTTTTGATATTTTTGAAACTTAAAAATACCCAATTTCAAGTTTGTACTGTTCACAGGTAGACAAACTTATTCTTCCTCGTCGTGCTTGGTTCTCGGAAAAAGAAATAAAAATGGAAACTCTTCAAAACCCTAAACCCTATCCAATTGAAGAAAATGACAGAGGACGAATGGTATCATGAAAAAGATAAACATCCAGGGATGAGCCAGCCCTTGTTCTAGCGTCGTTTACGAAGGTCGACTAAGCCAACGGGGAATCTCAGAAACTGCGAACATCGACCAAATCAGAGAAAAGTAAGTTGAATTAAGTTAATTTTGAAAGTTACGTTTACGAATTTTTGGCGATTAGAAGTTCAAATTCAAATTTTCTGAAATTAGGAAATTTAAACAGTCACATAAATAGAAAATTGGGAAGTTTTAACTATCAATTTATATTTTTTGAAATATCCAGTGTGAGAGCCGATGGCTGAATCAAACGAGTCCGACGACACTGGCTTTGCCGGGAATTGCTATCCCGAGGAGCCCGCTTAAATATCTATTCAAAAGAAAACCTAATAGGGGTTGTTGTTGTTGCATTGAAAGGTACAGACGCGCCTAGAGACAATTCTGAAATCACAATTTGGGTATCTATTCAAATTTCCTGTCGCAAGGTGCCCAAATTCCGCCAAAGTAATCCACTCTCTCCTTTCTAGGCAACTAAGCACGAGGAAGAAGAAGGAGTTGTGGTCTGTCTTAGGTGGGAAACCACTGAAATTATCACTATGAGAATTTCACATTGTTTTAGGGCGATCGTGCGGCTAAATACCATTAGCTGCAGAGATTGAAGACCACAAGGACTACACTATGTGTTCGATGTGGGAACATCTATTTGGTACAAAGGCCACAACAATGAGAGGCTCAGAGGTGGTTAATTTGCTGGAAGACCCTTATCTTAAGGATAAGAAGCAATTGCCTCTCACCTTTATTTTTCTAGTGGATGGATCCTCCTGTGTAAGAACAGAGAGCTTTATGTTGACCTAGACCACATGGAGATGTTTCGGGACATCGATTTCTTCCTTGCATACCTGTGGGGAAAGGTTTCTTTCGAGGATGCTATGGGACACTTTGGCCCTCCTAAACCAACCGAGAAAGAACCTGATCCTATAAAAGCTCTGGTCCACAGGATTAAGCAAGCGACAAGCTGTTGCTATTGTTTCCATTTGCCTTTATAGCTTTTAGCATTCGAAACCATACCGTTACTTCTCTTGAATATTCCTACATCAGATGACTTGAGCAACTTCATTGAGAAGCCAACCACTTGCAGCTCAGCAATAATTGTTATTCTTGAAGAACATATTTATGAAGTTAAAGGACTCCCAGAGTTTATGTGATTTTTGTGATAAGTTTGTCAGAGTGTACACTTCAGATGGTGATAGTGTACAAATAAGTTGATGTAAACCCGGAAGGAAGTGATTTATAAAATGTGTTTTGTGATTTTTCTTCAGTTAACAGTGCAATCAATCCTCATCGCACCCCCAAGCTTAGAAGGTCTTGATTTTAGTTGGAAATCCGAAGTTGAGGATAAAGAAGTGCAAATGTTGGAAAGTATTGTAGAGGGTGGCCATGATTACAAAATCTGATTTCAAAGGAGGGGATAGATCCTTCCCACCATATATCCGAGATGATGATCACAAAAAAAGAAGGTAAAAAAGCATGTACTCTCAATAGAAAACATCTAAAAAGAAAGGAGGTGGCGTAAACAAGGATGTTGTGAAGATTGAACATGAGTCTAAGAAGGTGAAGAAATTTGGTCCTATGAAGATTGAACTTGAGGCAGCCCCTAAGAAGGGTCAGAGAACAGGTGTTGCTTCAGCCTCGACTTCGTGTAGTAATAGGTCACAAAGTAAAAAAGAAAGCCTTGCGGAAAAAAGTCAACCTCTACCACGGGCAACTCCTCAAGGTCATACTCCACAAGGGCGTTTTCCACGAGGCCGTCATCGGTCGCAAGTTGAAGAACCCAATCTTGGTAAAGAAACAGAAGGAAATCTTTCTTCTATGTTTGAAGACTTGAAAAAGTGGATTTGTCAGAAGAATAACATTCTAAAGGAAGAGCTCTTGGTTGAAATGGACAAAAGATATGGTGTCATTCAAGAGCAGAAAGGCAGCTAGAAAAAAGGTAGGGATATTAGAAGAGTGTATGAAGAAGAAGTTGCGGAAATGAGTGTACAACCGAGGACAAAATGCAAAAGGGGTTCAAAGAAAGATAAAAAAAAGAGTTTGTTTCAAGAAGTTTAAGTTGTTGGAGGTGAGGACAATATGGATGAAACTGCCATTGAAGGAGTGGAGGATTTTTCCCAAAAATATGATACGCAGCAAAGTTCTTCTCCAGTCCATATATATTCGCCGCTTCACACCTCCCCCATAAAGGTACATGTTTATTCCACACCTCTGTAACCTCTCTTGTATTCAGCTTGCCCTCATTGTCATCTGTACACCTAACATTATGAAAATATTTCTTCTTAGTTTTTGCAGATGGAATTCGTGGAGTCATCATGCTTAGGCAAATATAGTCCCAAAGCTGCTGAGAAGGTACGATGCAATTAGACGGTAATATATGATTCGTGGGGTTATGTGTGTTGCGTAACATACTTCAATTATATTGTATTATATAATTATACATTCTGCTTATCACCCCTATATATGTATTAGTAAATTTAATCTCGGGTGTACACCCTACGAAAGAGGTGTACATTTACTATGAATATTTTAAAATTACTATGATAATTTGATTGCAATTTAAGTGAAAACGTTCGTTGATAATGTTTTAAATTTTTAAAATTTAAAATTAAATCAAACCGTTAAATGACATTTTTAATCATTACTGTTTAGCAGTTCCACGACGAAATGACATGCACATTCCACTACTTTCTAGGAACCGCCCAAAACCTAAACTGTAATGATTAAAAACCTTATGCATAAAAATATGAAGAGATGTAGGAAGTATAGAGGTTTATTTCACATGTGTTCCAATAAAGTAAAACACATCTCCGTAAATCAAATCAAATCAACGTAAATGATACAACCCTAAATCAAATCAAATAAGCATAAAGCTGCTCCAATAAAGCATATCTCGATTTAATAGGGTGAGTGAAAATTCAATCACCCTAAATCATTTAATATCTTTACATTCAATTGGTGTACACCTACATACAGTTAATTAGTGGGGGTTGTGTGTGTTTTATATCGTACTTCAATTATACTGTAATATATTCATTAGGGTATATATATTGATAACAAAAGGTTGTAGTAACTATAATACGGAGTGTACACCTATGGTGATCAATAAAGCATATCTCGATTTAATAGGGTGAGTGAAAATTCAATCACCCTAAATCATTTAATATCTTTACATTCAATTGGTGTACACCTACATACAGTTAATTAGTGGGGGTTGTGTGTGTTTTATATCGTACTTCAATTATACTGTAATATATTCATCAGGGTATATATATTGATAACAAAAGGTTGTAGTAACTATAATACGGAGTGTACACCTATGGTGATCAAGGTGTGTATACCTTACCATCGCAAATTACTATCAATGTTTTTAAAGTACTATGATAACCCGATCGCAATTTAAATGAAGATGTTCGTTGAGAATGTATTAAAATTCTTAAAAATAAAAATGAAAGAAAAGCGTTACATTACAATTTTAATCATTACAGTTTAGTGGTTTTAATAATAGTTGATACGGAAGGTCATGGACGTCCCACACTACTTTCTAGAAACTGCCCAAACATTAAACCGCCCATTAATTCCTTGTAAATAAGGAAAGAATGGGCCCTCTCAATCATCATCTCTTCTTCCTCACACGCGACAGAGAAATAAACTTCTTCATCTTAAAGGTAACCTCTCCATCTATTGGTGTATGTTGTTTTGTCTTTGTCACTTCTAAATTTTATGATTTTTGTTTTGTCTTAATTTAATATATAGTGTTAAAAATCATGGCCAACGCAAGTTCCAGTTCCAATAAATGCAAAAGGAATTTTTCCGATGATGCTATGGAGAACCATGCAACACACCTTGAAAAGGACAAAATAGGAAGGGATATCGGACGGAACCAGAGAGACGAAAGAGCGCTTTGTCACCCTGCTGCATATGATGAAAGAACGAATGGAGAAGAAGGAAGAGTTTCACCGCATCTCAGTGAGACTAGAAAAAATAAGCCTAAACTCTCGATACTTAAATTGTTGGTGGAGGGAAGATCGACCTGGAGACTAAGCATCATAAATCCTCTCATTTAATAGGGTAGATGAAAATCTAATCACTATAAATCATGTAATGTATTTAACTTTAAGCATAGGAAATCTACATAAATATAGGAGGAGATGAAATATATTTATTTTAAATCAGCTCCAATAAATCGTATCTCACTGTGATAAGGGTGGGTGAAAATCAAATCACTATAAATCATATCAAGTTTTACATTTAATTGGTGTACATAGATACTGATGTACATCTAACTACACATAATTGATATACACTGATGTTTGTGTACACCTACGTAAATGTAGAATTGTATAATATTAAATAGAGGAGATGTAGAAAAGAGAGAAAGTAGGGAGGTTTATTTCAAATCTGCTCTAATAAGTTAAAACAAATCACCGTAAATCAAAACACCCTAAAGCATATCACACAAAATCTAATCTAATCACCTTAAATCTGGTCCAATAAATCGTATCTCCATGATTTGTAGTTGTATCATAACTGTAAAAATGCTTGTAATAGTTTGAAAATTAGGTAACCTCGATGATTAGTTAAATTGCAACCATAAAAAGAGGAGATGTAGAAAAGAAAGTAAGTAGGGAGGTATATTTCAAATCAAATCCGATAAATCGTTTCTCGATTAATGGGATGGTGAAAATAAAACCACCCTAAATCATATAATGTAGTGTACAGAGATGTTGGTGTACATCTACCTACAGTTACTTGATGTACACAGATGTTAGTGTACAACTACCTACATTTAATTAAGGGGGTTGTGTGTGTTTTGTAACATACGTTACATATACCGTAATATATAATTATACATTCGGATTTATATGTTTATTAACAAACATGGAGAAACTTTAATCCGCAAGATATAATTATACATTCAGGTATATGATCACCCGATGTCAATTTAAAAATATTTAGTTGAAAATTAAATGAAACTGTGACATTAAGTTTTTAATTATTTTTAGACGTTACATAACGGTGATCAAGGTAAATTTAATCCGGGTGTGTAATTATACATCTCATAAAATATAATTATACATTAGGATATATAATTATACATTAGGATATATATATATATATTAACTAAATTGTTGTAAATTTAATTCGGGTGTATACACCTACCTACCGAATGGTGATCAAAGTGTGCACATACCCTCTTAACATTTAATTATACACTCATCTACATTAATATTAAAAATAAAAAACATAAAAATAACATATAATTATACATTCATTACCATTACACATTAACAATACAAACATAAATATATATAATTATACATTATATATAAAAAATGAGACATACACCTTTACATACATTCTTTTTGGTAGGTGATCCTAGAAAAAGAGATCATGACACATTAGAAGATCTAGGTAAACTTGTTTGCTCACCAAAATAAATAGCATACGTTGCAAGAACTACAACAAATGTCTTGCAATAGTGTGTGATATCCTTTTCTAATGCACGCTGGTATTGGATAAGTATCGCATGTTGGAAATTTTAATATCGTCAAATACCTCCTTGTACGTTTTCGATGGTAACTACGAATGTCAATGACTAGTTCCTTTCCCATTTCTTCGACTTACTTGGATATTAAAGCAACATGATGGGTTTTGGTTAACATTTGTAGGTACACACCCGCCTTCTCTCTTTTTCTAATACAGATTGAGAAGATTGCAGCCGCAAGTGTAACATCAGCTTGGAGATGGACAATTTTGTCGAAAAGGTTGAGGTCCCTTTCAATGTCTCCCTCTTGTGTTTCAAAGCGGATTCTTTCTTGGTATAAAGAGATAGGGTTTTTCGCCTCAAGACACCAAGCAACAAAACCACGGTGTCTTCCTCCGACACTGATGTCACTACCATCTATACATAGGAGATAAATGCATGCTCCATCGAAAATGATATTATTATAGAGCACATCCTGAACTATTTTCCCCGTCATTGGAAGTGGTGCTAGTAACCAATATCTATCTTTTGCCAATATTGAAGCAAGTTTGAAAAGAATGTCTTCAGGTAGGAGAGTCATAATGAGAAATAAAGAAATGCGAGAGGAAGAAGAGATGAGTACACCATGATGATTAGTTAAATTACAAGGAGCAATGAAAATCTTAGTTAATCTACGTAAATATAGGAGGAGATGTAGAGAGGAGAAGAAATATGTATATTTCAAATCAGTATACAAATCATATAATGATTGTTAATTTTGTTAATGTAGGGAAGAGGATACTTGTAATAAGGTGAAGTGACAACAATTACTTGAAATAAATATATGACATAACAAGAAAATTCAAAATTAACACATTACCGTATTGTACACTCTTGGCATGTACACTCGTTCTATCATTTATTGTTTCTTTAATGTTAGTAACACTGTTTCCTTTAATATTTGTAAAACATTAACTAGATTTTACTAGAAAAATTCATAGTTACGATTATGTCATTATTACGATTTTCACACCATCTTTATAAACTCCTACAGTCTAAGATAAAAGAAATGATTCCTACCATGTCCCTCCTATTTCCGTCCTATTTTCCAACCAACAACCTACAAAGTAAAATGGGAAGTCTAAAGTTACCAGATGACCTTATGCGGATTATTTTTAAGAAGTTGGGAGATGAGGATTTCAATCTTCTAGGTCCAATGTTACGTGTCGGTAAAGTTGGTAAAGAATTGATTTTCTCTCAAGAAATCTTACACTCAATAAGCATACAGTCTTTACGCATCAACCCTCCAAAAATTTGTCCCGCTGAGGTTGGTAGTTTTTTTTTTTGAAATGTTTAGAGTATGATAACCAGCTCGTAATTTACTATGAAGTTATTCGCTTAGTTACATTTCTCAAGATCTTGATGGTGCATTTGCACAACTTGTCAAAACTCTTGCTTATGTTATATTACAAATCTGTGCGAGAAATCCAGACCTAGCTGGAGAAGATTTTGATGTATTCTTTCTTAATTCGCCTCTCCTATTTAGCATCATGCTTTAATTTTTGAGATGTAGGAACACTGGTTAACACAATTATGAGTTTTTCAAGTATTATTGCCTTGTAATGATATATTTTCCCATGTGGCATTTTTTCAAATTGTAAGGCAATAGACCATCCAATATGTCTAATATGGCATGGATTCAACTTCTATTGTAAAAAATGCTACTTATATGATATTGATTTACATATAAGTAAGCTATTTTAGGGGTGTTATGCTAAACATGCTACTTTAGGAGGTGTAAGCATGGATCCGATTTCATGGTATTTTATAATATTAATGTTTTTGCTTTTGTAATTTTGTCGTTTGTTTATAATATTTAAAGTAAAATTATGTGACGCACATATGACAAATAAAAAACGGTGTTGTACACGAGCAACTAAATGTTTGTTATAATCTCAAACATACATATTACAAAGACTTGTTTAACCTATAAGAGGAAACTAATATGTATTCAAAGCAAAAACAATAACAAAAGAAAAAAAAACACCGATGTCTTTAATTAACTTGTAACAGTTATTAACCCAACGGCTCCGTGTAGGTACGTGATTATGGTCTCCTTTCCTGGACTTCCACATTTGTTTAGTCTCTTCTTCTTATTTGCAACCTTCAACATAAAGCTTGGTTAAGAGGATACAAAAATACATGGGGATACTAATTCTTTCACACCTCAAAAAATTTAGATGTCTAGAACATACCTTCATCTCTCCAGTTGAAAGAATTATCTTCGTCGGTGGTCGTCCCTACGGGCGATGAGTTTTTCGAGGGCATACATCTTGTTTCTGTATTTCTTCAGGGATATCGAGGTCATCAGGATTTCTAACTGGTAAAATCACACCGACACTATTGCATCCCATACCGTCTTTTTATACACATCGTCTACCAAACCTTTATACTCACCCCCATGGTATCTTGTTGCTGCCATTGCATGCCGGCAAAGTATCTTTAGCAATTGTAATTCTCTACAACAACATGTTTTGTTAAGTAGGTCCACATAGAATTGAAAGGTACTTGCCAAGATTACACTAACTTTAAAATCCTAGTCGAAGCACCTTACAGTATATAAACCTACCGAGTCTCGTAAACGAGTCTCGTAAACGACTCTCCAACCCTTTTTCCACTTCTGGTGGTATTTGCTCATCCATTTTTCCTATCACTTCCCTCTTACTTTGCAACCACCGACAATGCATCTTCTGGATAAATTCATACAAAACAATAATGGGACAATCTCTGCCTGGGAGTTGGGCGTTGTTCAGAGCCTCAATAATGTTACTTGACATCAAGTTATACCTCTCTCCCGTACAATGAGCACGTGTATGCTTCAAACCATTGTCTTCCAAATACTCCCATGTACAAAAAATTTTCCTTTTGATAACTTCATAGAATTGGTCGAACTGTCCAACTCTGTAAGCTTCCCCTGCCTGTCTTATCATTGACTTCATCGCTTTACCATATTTACTCTGCACATTCCTTTGGATGTGTACAAGACAACCGACGTGAAAAACTTTAGGATACACCATGTCTTTCACATAATATATTGACAGATGCCTATCCAAAATTATTGTCAGGTCAGTACTGCCTTCAATGATAGCTGCTAACTTCTCCAAAAACCAGACCAATGCATCATCATTCTCGATGTCCACCACCGCAAAAGCAATTATAAAAACTTAGAAATTTTCATCTTGCCCACTAGCAGTCATAAGGCATCATTCGTACCTCCCATGTAAATGAGTGCCATAAATGACAAGCCTTTTCATAAAGTGTTTCCATCCCTGTATGCTTGCACCCAAAGCCAAGAAATAATACTTGAACCTGGATTACCAAATGTGTAATTGATCCCGGATTTGCTAGCTTGATAACATATAAATATAAGGGTAATAACCGGTACAATGATGAAAAAACAAATTGCATGATAAGAGAATTAGCTAGTTTCGATTTTCTCGGAGGGGTCTGATAGGCGATTTTCGAAGCGATTAGGGTTGGTTTCTCCATGGATTCGAAGCCAGGCATGGCTCCTCCCCCATGCAATCAGGGGTGTTCAGAGGTTGCAGAGAAGGCTTATGCTAGTTTGGACGCAGTGGTTGTGGGTACAAGTGCTGTGGTTTTTGAAATATCTTTAGAGAAGTCTGTGGAGTGTCGAAGCGCAGGTGTATCAGAAGTTGTTATGGGTTGTGATGAAAGTTTGGGATCGCAAAAGGATGGAGCAGAGACAGTTTCAGTGGAGGGTGCAGGGGCAGTTGTAGGTCTGGGTTTGTCTGAAGTAGAGGACGCTGTCATCGCAGAAACTCTAGCGGATCAAAGGGCAGCAGGCCCTGCAGAAAAACATGTGGTTGATCAAGCTATGAGGTTGCTAGAGGGTTGTTAAGAATATTTCTGCACCGAAGCAGTCAAAGGGTGCAGCAGTTGCACTGTTGGTTACAGAGCTTTCGCTTTCAGATCGTGTTTCAAAGCCTTCTCAGTCGATTTTGTGTTCAGGTAATGTAAGTGATCAGCAGGCAGGACTTGAAGTGGATGTAGGGATACAGAGTTTGGTACTAGAGAAAGGTGTTGAGGCTGTCCTGGAGACTCATGTGGTAGGCGCAAAACAGAACTCAGAAATCCCTGTGCCGGCTCGTTCATATTCATCAGTGGTGCAGCAAAAGCCATTCTTATCAAAGCATGACTTGAAGGTGTGTTCAGACAAGGATGATTCTTTCATAGAAATCCCAGATGATGTGTTGCATGATCAGCCTCCATTATGGGAAGATTTACTCTTAGGTAAATTCTCAGAAGAAGCTCCACACATCGCAAAAATCCACATCATTGTAAACAAGATATGGAGTTATGGAAACAAGTCAGTGAGGATTTATGCTTTTGTGGTGAACTCGACAACTGTCAAATTCCAGATAAAAGATCGTGTGATTAGAGATAGAGTCCTCAGAAGGGGTATGTGGAACATAGCATACAAACCAATGATAATCTCCAAGTACGGTCCTGTTCTAGAAGATGATCAATCAGCCTTACGAAGTATTCCAATGTGGGTAACTCTCAAACAAGTCCCGCCCTCTCTATTCTCTTGGAGGGGATTGAGCTTTATGTCGAGCGCAGTCGGAGAACCTCGACGCCTTCACCCTGAAACAGAGTTGTGCCATAAATTTGATGAGGCAAAGATCTTCGTGGAAGTGGATTAAATGAAGCCACTTCTAGCCTCTTATCGATTTAAATCAAAGCAGGGGGTGGAGTCGGAGGTCCTCTACTCATACCCTTGGTTGCCTCCTAAGTGTGTAGGGTGCCTAAAGTGGGGACACTCGAAAGAGAGTTGCCGCACCAAACAGAATGAGATCGTAAGCCCAAGAATTCTAAAGCGGAAAAAGGAGGCGACGGAGTCTGTGTTAGTCATGAAGGCGTGCGCTACAATTCTAACTTCAACGGAAGCTCGGACAGAAATAGAATACGCAAAGGAGGATAGCTCCGCGGTTCTGAATGAAATTGCTAAGTCCAGGCCGGATACACCATAACCTGCATGTGAAGATGCAGAAGAGGGTGGTGTATGTGCTGCTACTTTGCAAAGCACATTCGATAAGCTAGGTTCACGGGAACATTTCTCTGTCCACATTGAGACGTCGAAAAAGAAGAATAAATCTAAGGATGGCTGGTCCATTGTAGTGCCAGCCAAGAGAGGACTGGGCGCTGGTACAGTGACTCCTGAAGCAATTCAGATTGTATCACCCTCCCGATACTCAGTTCTGGCTGATGACGATGAAGGTGAAAATGTCCAAAGGATAGGATACCGGAAAAGGCGATTGATGACAGCTAATCCAGTGGCGAAACTGTTGAGGTGAGGAATGTCGTTTCAAGTGTAAGACCTTCTCTGCCAAGAGCTTCAAAATCAACAAACAAAGTCAGAGCCCCTCCTAGTGAATCAGTCGCAAAGGAAGGGATTCCAGATTCTGGAAAAAGAAGGGGCGGGCACCAAGAAAAAAAATCTTAAATGACAAGGTTCTTTTGGAATGTATAGGGTCTTAATAAAAGTACAAAGCATTCAGTTATTCGGGATTGGGTCAACTTCAACTCAATGCAGTTTGGTTGTCTTCTAGAGACGAGAGTCAAAGAAAACAAAGCCACCAACATAGCTAGCTTGGTATTCCGAAACTGGAATTTCGTTTCGAACTATGATTCTCATCGACTTGGACGTATCTGGATCTTGTGGAAAGGTAATACTCAGCTAACTCCTCTATTCAAAAGCAGTCAAATGATAACTTGCTCCTTGCTTTTAGAGGGACAGTCGGAGGAGTTCCTATGTTCATTTGTGTACGCATCTAACTTCTCCGAGGAAAGGAAAGTGTTATGTGAGGATATATGAAGCCATCATGCGACTCCATCGTTTCTAAATAGACCCTGGTTGATATGTGGTGACTTCAATGAAATCCTAGATGTTGAGGAACACTCAAGCTTCATGGAGTCGTCTCCGGTTTCTGGGGGTATGCGGGATTTTCAAAGTACGGTTCAATACTGCTTGTTGTTTGATTTAAGGTATCATGGCCCTCGGTTCACGTGGTGTAATAAGCAAGAAGAAGGGGTCATTTGTAAGAAACTCGACAGAGGATTGGTTAATCATTGTTGGCCGCACACTTTTCCACAATCTTATGTCTCATTCGACTTGGGGGGATGTTCAGATCACGCCAGAGGGAAGATATCCATGGGCGCTGTCAGCACACATCGAAAAAAACCTTTCAAATTCTCCAACATTCTTGCAAGCCTCCCGTAGTTTCAAGTTTTGGTTAAAGAGTATTGGAAGTCGACAACCCCTCTCTTCGTTTCAACTTCGGCGCTATTCCGCTTATCGAAAAAACTCAAGGGCATGAAGCCCCTCCTAAGGACTATGGGGAGAACAATGCTTGTTGATATAGTTAACCAAACCCGAGCTGCTCACGAGGAGCTTTGTGCGAAGCAAACCGTGACCCTAGAAAACCCCACAGCTGAAAGGGTCCTAGAGGAGGGCAGAGCGTATGATCGATGGAGTTCTCTAGCAAGTCTCGAAGAGGGGTATCTAAAACAGAAATCCAAACTGCACTAGTTAAATGTGGGAGATCAAAATAATTCATATTTTTTCAAGACAGCCGAGGTGAGGAAAATGAAAAATTCGATCCGGCAAATTGAAAATCACAACGGGGAGACCTTGACAACTAGCGAGGACATTAAAAAGAAAGTCGAGAGACATTTTAAGGAGTTCTTATCGCACCAGCCTACATGCTATGAAGGTGTCACTCGAGTTCACTTACAAACCTTCTTGGATTTTAGATGCTCGGGAATAGACCAAGAGGGTTTGTCAAAGAGGTTACAGATGGGGAGATAAAGGAGACGCTGTTTAGAATGCCAAATAACAAGTCACCGGGACCGAATGGGTTCACTTCGGAATTCTTTAAAGCAGCTTAGCTGCATATTGGGCCAGATTTTACAGTTGCAGTGAAGTCATTTTTCACCAATGGTTTTTTTCCCAAGGGCCTGAATGCGACAATACTTGCACTTATTCTGAAAAAAGAAGAAGCAAGAACTATGAAAGACTACCGCCCGATCTCGTGTTGCAATGTCATCAATAAGATGATATTAAAGATCATTGCTAATAGACCTTAAGTCATCCTACCTAAATTCATAACTGCAAACCAATCTGCATTTGCAAAGGACCACCTCTTAATGGAAAATGTCCTGCTTGCCACAGAAATAGTCAAGGACTATCACAAGGAGTCGATCTCTCCTCGCTGCACCATGAAGATAGACATCTCTAAGGCTTTTGATTCAGTACAATGGGACTTCTTACTCGAGGTTCTGCACGCTCTAAGCTTCCCAGAAAAGTTCATATATTGGATTAAAATGTGCATCTCGACAGCTTCATTCTCGGTACACGTCAACGAGGAACTAGCAGGGTTTTCCTCGAGTAAAAGGGGGCTTCGTCAAGGCTGCTCCCTGTCCCCTTACCTCTTCATAATATGTATGAATGTTCTATCTAAGATCATAGACAAAGCAATGGTAGAGAAGAGAATAAATTACCACCCCAAATGCAAGATCATTCGATTAACCCACCTATGCTTCGCGAATGACTTGATGATCTTTGTGGAAGGTAAAAAGAAATCGGTTGAAGGAGTGTTTAAAATTTTTGATGAGTTTACAGCTTTGTCAGGGCTGAAGATAAGTGTGGAGAAATCAACAATATACATGGCTGGGGTGTCGCCAAACAAAGCCACGGAAATTCTATAATATTTTCCCATAGCTCAAGGTCATTTGCCGGTAAGATATTTGGGTCTCCCTCTAGTAAGGAAGCAGCTGAAAGCCCGAGTACTCATGGCTGTAAGAGAAGTTGAGGAAAATGTTTTCGACATGGATGGCTCGCCACCTATCCTATGAAGGTAGACTTCAACTCTTAGCCTCGGTTATCGCAAGAACAATCAATTTTTCGCTATCAGCTTATCGACTTCCTAGTGGTTGTATTGAAGAGATAGACCAATTATGCTCAGCTTTCCTTTGGTCGGGACCAGAGTTAAACACCAGGAAAGCTAAGATCAGATGGGATGATGTTTGCCGGCCAAAGAGAGAATGTGGGTTGGGGCTGCAATCTCTGAAAGTCGCAAACAAGGTAAGTACCCTAAAACTCATATGGAGGATCTTATCAGGGGGAGATTCGCTGTGAGTTAAATGGATCACCTGCTCTCATCTAAGACAGCAGACTCTTTGGGAAATAAAAGATAACACGGTAAAAGGATCATGGATGTGGAATAAGATATTGAAATCAAGGAGCTTGGCTAAAACCTTTTACAAGGTGGAAGTTCAGAATGGGATGACGACTTCTTTCTGGTTTGATTGCTGGAATGAGATGGGTTGTATATATGATATCACAGGTCCGAGAGGGTTTATAGACTTGGGGATACATGTCCAAGCAACAATTGCGTCTGTGAAAGCCATCCCACGCCGCCGGTGACACAAGTTAGAAACTTACGCTCTTATTGAGTCAGCAATCGCCACGACCACTATCACTAGTAGACAAGATATCCCACTTTGGAGAAGTTATATGGAAAAATTCAAGACCTCCTTCAACACAAAGTCGACAAAGGGTCTGGTTAATCCGCCGGGTCTGATCCTTAATTGGTCTAAGGGAGTTTGGTTCCGGTATGCAACGCCCAAGTTTTCTTTTATCATATGGTTAACCATTTTCAATAGACTCTCGATAGGGGACAGGATGGGTGCATGGAATCAAAGTCAAAGACTGAGCTGTGTGTATTGTGGTTGCATAAATGAATCTCGAGATCACCTCTTCTTCACTTGTCGCTTTTTAGCTGAAGTATGGAACGCCTTGGTTGGTAGGCTATTGGGAAGTACCTTCACTCCTCACTGGAACAATCTGATTGATTTGCTAAGCTCCCCGAGTTTAGGCAGAACAAAGCTTTTCATTTTTAGGTATGCTTTCCAAACAAAAATCTATCACATTTGGTGAGAAAGGAATGGCAGAAGGCATGGCAACCAAGTGATATCGGCAGCGGTATTGACAAGAATTATCGACAAAAACATCAGGAACAAACTCATATCAATTCGAAATCAAGCCGACTTCTCTTATGCAGATGGACTGCCTACATGGTTCGCATCAAGAAAGACATCCTAGCCAAGTTTCGGGTTCTATGTCTACAAGCATCGGATCTTCTACTCCTTATCGACATTTCTCTTTCAGCTCTATCGACTATAGTATGAACTCTTTTTCCCAAATTTGGTTTTGTCCCAAAAGAGTTTTCCAGATTTGGGTTTTAATGAGGTAACCACGTTGATACTTAACATAAAAGCTCTTTAATCTCGTTATGTTTTCCATCTCTATCGTTTATATGAACCGTCTCTTTGATGTAAATTGTATTTTTTGAATATAAGTTAACATATTATTCAAAAAAAAAAAAAATAACCGGTACAATGACTCCTCTGTTCCTCGAGCCAAGGCTATAGCTAACTCCTTAGCTTGCCAACACTTCCAGTATAAGACATCGATATTGTTCTCATTTAACATAATTTTGGTTAACTTTTGCGCCCGTGGACCACCATAAATGGTCTTGTATTTTGACTGTGACAATGTTGCTATAACTTTAATGTAGCGTATTTTGAGTACTGCTCTCTTGAATCAACATCAGATTGGTGTGTTAGATGTGCCGTCCTTACCTCATAATCATCCAAATTGCCTAATCTACCCGCGTACACCTGCCAATTTCATCGTTTGACAAAGCCTTTGCATGATGATTGTACACAAATCTAAAAACTTTCTTAATAGCATAGATCGCTTAAATTCTTCTTTCGTATTAAAAAATCTTTGTATGTATATATCATCATCCTCACAAGTCAAATCAACTTCATAGCTTGTATATGTTTTCATTGGTATCTTTAAAGATTGGTGGTAGATCTGCATATCCATATACCTCCGTCACACTCATTCCTTTCTTCAAATCTGATCCACCGTTATCATGCCTTGGGGGTTCCACACACGCGGACATATTGTTATCACACCTACCATATATGAAGGCCTTCATCCTCGGGGGATCCACAAAATCATCATCGCCAACATCAGAAATCAACCTTCCATTTCCTGTTAAATTATCCACCCACCGTCGGATCATTCTTTTTGTTTGTTCCTGTGGAAATTTTCTTTTTCCCTGTGGAGTCACTATTTTTCCTTGTGGAATCACTCTTTTTCCCTAACCTGTGGAGTTGATCATCTCCATATTCCCACCCTTTTGGCTATTTCCAAATCCTTCCTCATTTTGGCTATTTTTGTTCACTCCAGATCCTTGACTGCTCAGATTTTGAACTATCTATAACAACGGTTTGTCGTGATTTGTATTGGTGATAACCCTTCTCTATTGCGTTCAGCTAGCAAGTCCTCTATCCAATACTTAATTTCAACCAAAAATACCTTTGGATCAATCCCAAATGAAGACGCAATTAATAGCATTAGCTCTTCAAAACTATCAATATTTCTGAAATTTATGGATCGGCCGTTTCTCAATATGTCTATCTTGAATTTCCAAGTGCCATTCGCGTTCCTTATCCACATTCCAACCATTAATGTTACCATTACCAGTCCTATATATTTTTACATTAATAAATAGGAGATTTAATAGAGGAAAGAATCCGAGTGTGTATAGGTTTGGTAAGTAAATAGGTGAACCTTTTACTCACCTTTGTCAACGGGATGCATTTTGCCTTTACTCTTCTCTATTTAATTCAAAAACTCAAGTGATTAGCGGATGTTTTGGGAGAAAGGAGAACAATAAACCTTTAACTGTGTGGCTGATGACTTCAAAAGACAGGTTATCCAATTTAACGACAACCTCAACCTTACCATTTTAGAAACCAGCAACAACCACACATTTAAGGGTTTACTATTCTCTTTTTCTCTAAAACAATTGCTAATCTATCCAATAAAAACTCATAAACCTTTTGTTGGAATAACCTGAAATAAATAGTTCACCGAAAAAGCCCACTTCATTTTTTTCTTGTGATGATGGCCCTTTAAGAAACCCCGCTCCACGCGTTCCCGCCTCGAAGTCCATGCCGCTTTACGCCTCCACACGCCTGTGGATCTCTCCATGCCTAAAAAACTCCTGCTACTTCTCTCACGCCTTAGCGTTAAGCCCTAGTTTTATATTTTAATTTGCTAAATGTGGGTAGTTTTTGCCTTTCTGATGTTTTTAGGTAGGTTTTACTGTTTCTATATCTTTTCTAACTTCATGTATTTTCTAGTCCTGACAGTACAAAAGCGACAGTTAAAAAATTGAAACAGTTAACCGTTGAGGCCATGAACAGTATGAAAAGAAACAATTACCTAAAAGAAACAATTAACCAAAAAGGCCCACTTGATTTCTTTATATCCATCCTATACAAAACTACGCTCCACGCATCATGCCTCGAAGGTCACGTCGCTTCACGGCTTTAAAACTCTCGCCACTTCTCTCCCACCTTAACCCTAAACCCGCCAATTATCTCCTCAATCCTAATCTCACCAAATCTCTCCCTCTTTACTCCTTTTTGTGCCAAATCTCTCCTTTTTTCTCTCTCTCCTTTACTCTTCTTCTATCTCTCTAAGAAACAAGAACAGTTGTTGTCATTTGTCAAACAATTTTATCAAAAACTACCCTATAAACTATCTAAAAACTAATTACAAACAAGAAATTACCCATTTAGCAAATAAAAACATAAAAACTATCCGATTTGCTATGATAAATGGTCGTAGTAACATGATGGGCTTGGTGGCATAATTATTCCTTGGATAAAGAGATATCACGTAATGGGCAATGTGCTAATCCTAGTCATGTGCTAAACCTACGTTAGTTAGGGTTGAATGACTTGCATATAAAGTGCATAATATACACGTGAAATTTCAATGTTAATTGTTATATGCACATAAGAGAAATTCGTTCTCTTAGCCGACCACCAAAAAAAACATAAGAAAATGTTTGTTTGAAGCAATTAAAATTCAAAAGAGAAAATGATTTCTTTGACGGATTCGAAATTGGATCTCAACGATACTAGCTATCTAGTTTGTGTGTGTATATACTTGTACTGGGTTGGTGGGCCGACCCGCCCTGCCCCGCAAAGAGCCCGCTGGTATTAGGACAAATTTATAAAACTCGAACCCGCCCCGCGAAAAAATGAGTTTTTGAAACGAACCTCACAACCGCCCCGCAATATCCCATGGGCCCCGCGGTTTATTCGCAAAAAAAAACTCTCATGACTAACCCGCCCCACAATAAACCCGCATAATTAACCCACCCTGCAATAAACCCGCGAAAACCAGCATTAAACCCATGGAAACCCGCATACAACATGAATCTGAAATACAAGCAATTTTAAGACTCTGAATCTCAAAATTTGAAACATAAACATCAAAAGATAAGTTCAAATGCAACAAGTGACAAGTCTACAAGTCCACACACCACACACCACGTGGTCCACATAGATTCATTCATGAATTGAAATGTAACCTTAAAAAGTCTGAAACTTAAACATGAAAGGAAATTATGAAACCTAAGAAGCAGTTAAATCCACAATGGACTCTGTAACTGTCTCAGACGCAGTCCCACTCCAAGAAAGCTCTTGCTCCTTTGTAATAACCATTCCTTCAAGTTCTGAAAAGTAGCAATAGAAACAGAAAACCCTCACAAGTCTTAGAAAACCCTCACAAGTCACAACCAACATGTAGTCATAGAAACAAAAATAAGAAATTAGAAATGTAGGACTTACCATTGTCATATGCTAAAAACCCTCGCAACCAACTCCGAGCACATAGCAAAGCCTGAACATTCTTGGGAAGAAGACAACTTTTATACTTGTTTAGAACTCGAGAACCTATGCTAAAAGAAGACTCAGAAGCTACCGTTGTGATAGGTATGCTTAGTATGTCACATGTCATGACAGATAACTCTCCAAAGCGCACAGCATTGTCCTTCCAATAGTCCAGCACGTTTAAGTTTGCATAGACCTTCATGTATATTGGTGGTTCATCCAAGTACGTCCAAAGCCGATTTTCCACAAGCTTTAACATTCTTTTTCCAAAGAAGTCCTACATAATTAAAACTCTTAGTAGTCAGAAATTAAAGACAATACAAATAAGAAAGAAATAAGTGACTTACAACATAGGTAATCATAGACTTTCTATGAGTAAGAAAGTCATCCTCTTCAATTTGATCTAACTGTTGCCATGCGGGCCATGCTGGAGCAGCAGCAGCTGTATCTGAAGTGCTTGCTCTCGGTGGGCTAGGTGTAGGAGTTCCCTTATATGCCTGGAAGAGCCTTTTCATTCTATCCCTCACATTTGCTATTTCTGCCTCACATGTTTCCTCAGCCAGATTATAGAAGATATACTCCAACAAAGACATTTTAAATCTCAGATCAAGAACAGCAGCAATAGCAAGAATATCAGAATAGTCATGCCAATACTTATCAAATTGTTGTTTCATGGCCACAACCATATCAGCTATAACCCACTGTGAGCTATTCTCATGTACTCTCAACCAATACTTAATCTTATAAACTTGCATGAAATACAAGTTTGATGTTGGATAGGTTGAACCCGAGAACAGATTGGTTATCTCATCAAAAGGCTGAAGCAATTCACAAATATATAACCCTAGATCCCATTCTTCTTTTGTAGGTTAAAGTGTGTAGTTAGGGTCCATACCTTGGCAACTATCAAAAGCTCTATGATAGAGAATGGCTCTGTCAAGCATTTTGTAGGTCCAACTCCATCTTGTGGGTACATCTAATATCAAACCAGCTTTGATTTTGAGACCCACAGTGCTGACACAGGTATCAAACAACTTCCTACGCGATTCTGAAGCTTGAACATACTTAACACTCTCTCTGATTTTTTGAAGTGATGACTGTATCACTTTCAACCCCTTTTGAACAATCAAGTTTAATATGTGAGTACAACATCTAATATGAAAATGCTCACCATTACACAACAAATTGTCTTCCAATTACACAACCAACTGCTGTCTCAAAATGTTTTGCATAGCATCATTGTTGCTAGCATTATCAAGGGTAATAGAGAAGACCTTTTTCTCTATTCCCCACTCTTTCCACAGTTCAAGCATTTTCATCGCCATATCCATACCACTATGAGGAGGAAGTAATGCAACAAAAGATAGAATCCTATTATGTAACTTCCAGTCTCTATCTATGTAATGTGCTGTCAAGCACATATAACCCTCAACTGTTATGGCTGTCTATAAATCAGAAGTGAAACATATCCTACCCGAAATTTCAGACAATTCAAGCTTTAACTTTTGTTTTTCAATCTCATATAGTTTAAAAACATCAGATGCCACAGTCTTTCTACTTATAAATTCAACATCAGGATTCAAATACTTCATCAACATCCTAACACGACTATATTCCAGAAACGAGAAAGGCAGATCATGCTCAATTACACACCTAGATAACATATCACAGAAGACAGTGTGATCAAGTTTTTTTCTTAGCAATTTACCATCAGCACCAAGCTGCATTTCCACAGGATTAACAGGCCTAGGAGTTCTAAGGCAAGCCATTGAGTGTCTACCATAAGAAGTGGTTCCTTGCTTATGGGAATCATAAGCATAATCTTTCAGACAGTGCTTACACTGAGCTTTAAGTTCTTTGATTCCATTGTGTACCTTAGTGATGATTATGAAGTTCTCCCAAACTGGTGATGTCTTCTTTTTGGGCATTTTCCTCCTTGCCTCGCTATCTTCTTCAACCCAATCAGCTGGTAAGGGAGACTCTTCGGTTGTAGTTGTAGGATTGTCTAGTTCTTTTCCTCTGTCGGATTAAGACTCAAATGACGCCATTGACTAAGCAGACTTGAAACATAAATGGATTAAATGAAAGAGAAACCGAGAATGAAAGAGAAACCGAGAGCACTCAATCGAATACTAACATTTACTATGCAAATAAGAACTGATTACTAATATATAAAGCAAATAAGAACAATCAAATACTTTATATTTGGAGTTGAACTGATTAAAATAGTTGAACTGATTACAAACTAGTTTACTACATCAAATAAACAAACTTATGTTTCACGAACGATGAAATGAGTTGAACTAAAACCCAAATACCATTCCATGTAATGAGATGAGACAAATCATTACAAGAACAGAAACATATTAACTCAGCAGCATCACAACTCAAAAATCTCTTAATAAATCTACCTAAACATATATCACATTAAACTACCTTTACTTGAAATTGATTAGAGTTTTCTTAAAACCGATATTTTTTTGTTTAAAGGAGA
This sequence comes from Cardamine chenopodiifolia, assembly GCA_963922655.1. Lineage (NCBI taxonomy): Eukaryota > Viridiplantae > Streptophyta > Magnoliopsida > Brassicales > Brassicaceae > Cardamine > Cardamine chenopodiifolia. Next base: position 4,677,514 of record OZ000486.1, on the reverse strand, counting down.
TCAAAGAAAGTGAATTACTAAGAAAATAAGAACTACTAAGTAATAAGAATTAAAAATAAAACTAAAACCTATGTTTCACAATGAAATAAGTTGAACTAAAATCCAAATACAAATACAAAACAGAGACAAATCATTCCAAGAACAATTAGTAATTGTATACAACCTAAGTAAAGATTGAATTATGTTTGCTCTGTTTTTTTGGCTATGTTCTAAGTAAAGATTGAATTATGATTACTCTATTCTTTTCCTAAAATTATCTTTTGTTGTTGTTCTTTTGTTATTAAATCATGGTTGGTGGTTCTGGAATGGACATGAGAAGCAAAGCGAGGGTAACTTTTTCATTCTCAATATAACTATGATGGTTCAAGCACATGTCATTGGTTAATAAATTTGGACTAAGGGTTCGATTTTATGTATCTATAAAACTATGTATAATACACAAACTGAAAGCTGCCAAAGATATATGCACAATTAGTAATTGTGGTTCACCAAAAAAAAAAGAAACTGTGGTTCGTATAGGAGTCGAGGCATGTACATGCACACGTATACAACTATGGTGTAATGATGTAATCATGTGGAGATTTGGAGACTACTGTGATTTGTAAGCAAATAAGAACTACCACGAAAGATATCTGAGAGTGAGAGAAAGATTCGTTAGCCTAAACCATTTTCCGTTGTAAGGGACTAAAATCCTGCAGAATCGAAACAAAATTACGGAGGAATGATGAAGCTTACCTAAAAATTACAGCGCGAAGAAGAACAAACGATGAAGAACGAATGGCGATGTATATGCAAAAATGATTTGGTCTGTTGAAATTAGTCTAACAAACAAGTTTTAACACACAAAATCAACGAGATTAGGGTTTGAGATCAGAGAGAAACCAAACCTTTTCTTTTTCTGAAAAACTTTCGACTTCCGAGATCCGAGATGATTATCAAGCGAAGATCGAGACTTCGAAAGTGTTCAAGCGAAGGAGAAAAAGAGATTAGGGTTTGAGATTGAGAGAGTTAAGACTTGAGAGTTGAGATTGAGAGAGTTGCGATGCGATGCGATTGAGAGAGTTGAGAGAAAGGAACGAAATTAGGGTTTCGCAATTAGGGATTTCTGGACTCTTCGATTTCTTTTTTGTGTTTTACCCCAATTTCAAACATCCTGTTGTTTTTTTAACTCCAAATGACACGATGTTCACACACTTCTAATTCAAACATCATGTTGTTTTTACAAAAACAGCCTACACTCTTCTCTACGCGAGTACCCGCGGGTCCCGTGGGTAATATCTCTTTAACCTGCAAAAAAACAAACCCGCCCCGCAAAGCCCGCAAAAAAGTGGATTCCTAAACATAAGCCCATACCCGCCCCGTGCGGATCAAAATCCGAAAAACCCGTGGGCCGCGGGCCCAATTCCCAGCCCTAGTAGATACCGATAGAAACACAACATTTGGGGTGTTCAAATAACTTTGAAATAATTTGGTCCATTCTTCCGATCAAAATATCCATATATATTTGAATTTTTATCATTTAAATTTATTTCAGTATTTGCACAAAATCCTAACGATTAAATTCATAAGTATCACATCCTACGTGTTTAATATTGAAATTGAATCTAAGAATATACATGTTATATTTGATAATATGTAATTTGGTTGAACATGAATAATTTTGTGAAATTTAATTTAGCTTGGTAATCACGTTCGCTTAAATTGTAATTCGATTATAGATGTGTAATTTGTTTGATCAAACTATTAAGATATACTAGTTATTATGATGCGAACGTTAATGGGCATAAGTTGTTAACTTACAATTTGATTGTATTGCTTATAGTGCTTGGTTGATTTATACATGCGAAAGTGTTCCATCATTCACTTGTTTGCTATTTTATCGTGATCTGTGTGGAATGAAATTGATAAGTTCCAGTTTTTTAAGCACTTCACATGAATATTATCGTTACAAATATTTTATGTATTAAATATAATACTAAAAACTATATGTATAGATAAGATATACATCTGTCGTTAATTTTATTCCCTATTTGATATTGGAATAAGGAATATATATGTGTTAGCTTAGTCCACACATATATATATATATATATTTAGTGGTAAACGTAAAATTCGTTATTTAAATTGGGAATTGTTCCTTATGCAAAGATATGTTACCATAAGTATAATAATAATATATATGTGATCCAGAAGTATATATGTTTCTTGGAAAGATATCTCCCTAAATGTTTAAAGAACGTGTTATAATGTTTAAAGAACTTTAACACGAAGTTAGGTGTTATATTATGAAATATACCATTACAAAATAAATATAAATAAATATATAAATAAATTTAATCTAATAAAAATCAGAACAAAATATTCTCAAAACTAATCTTTTCAATAAAAATCCAAACATAACCTTTTAAATAACTATTAGTTTTTTTAAAAAACCTTATCTTCACTCTCCTAAAAATATAACAAAAATTTTTAATTAATTTTTTAAAATTTTTAATTAATTTTTTAAAATTTTTAACCAATCAAAATTTTTTTAAAAAAACTAAAATTTGAGATTATATTATACGATATCATGTTAACCAATAAAATTTATAACAAAAATTTTTAATTAATCTTTTAAAAAATCCAAAACAGAATATATGACATAGTTTTCAAATATAAGCTCTTAAATAATTATTAGTTTCTAAAAATTTAAACTTATTTTCTCTCTCTTAGTAAATATAAACAAAAATAAAAAATTAATGTGAGAAATTATTAACCAATTAAAATTAAAAAGTAAATTTAATATATAATTATACCATATATAAGTATACCATATTCATTTTTTTATTTAATTATTTTTTTTAATTATTATATTATACATATAATTACTAATAGTAAAGATTTTTTCCAAATTCTAAATTTTAAAAACAAAGATATATTATTCAATCAGTGTAATGACATTATAAAATAATATAATAATATAATAATATTATAGTATAGAGATAATATTATAATTCAAAATAATTTAAAAATAAAATAGTCATGTGTCATATTACAAAAAATGTCACTCATTTTAAAATTTTTAAGAACAATAAAAATCTAAATAATTTTAGCAATGTTAAAAGCAAAATAACCAATTTTCATGTAACATATCACATATTACATCAAATGCTATTTCTTAATAATACATTTTAAAAAAACAAAAAACCTTTTAAAGAGTAAAATCGTCAAACAAATACTCGACCCACATGTTATATTTTTAAGAACAATATAATATCGTCAAACAAATGAATCTTCAGCACACCTTATAACTCAATCCCACATGTTCACCAAATTCATCAATCGACCCTTTCGGCGGATGAGATGAGCCCTATGACCCATGGTTCATATGGAGCGACACTATAAGAACATTATCAGACCTGTAAAACCCTTTAGTTGTGCCATTTCCATAGTACACATCAGTGTCAATAACCAGAGCATATATTAATTTCCCATGGGAGTCAAGAATATGTTGCATTGCTAATAGAGTTGTTCTAGCCGCAAGAAGAGCAGCTTCCCACGAACTTGGACTCGTGAAAGTACCTGCAGTAATTTCACTGCTTCCTCTGAAAGTCGACGCCTCTTTCTCTCATGTGCCTCTGAGAATTCTGATGATCTGATCAATCATCTCATTGCGCATCCTGACTCCTCCTTTTCGATCGATGATCATAAGCAAGCTGCCATGGAGATCAGACTCTTATCCAAGAACAAATCTAAGAATCATATCTAAATCACTAAGGTCGGTGTGATTAAGTCTATGGTTTCTCTGATTTTGTCTTTGGATCGTCAGCTTCATGAGCACGGAGTCACTGCGGTTCTGAATCTCTCCCTTGCAACGAGAATAAATACCTGATTGCTTCTTCCGGTGCGATTAAAAATGGGAACACCAACGGCTAAAAAGAACACTGTGTGTGCTTTGCTCCGACTATCCCAGCTCAAAGAGAACAAAGTCGCAAATCTCAAAACATCACTGCATGAAGACTTCAAACTCCATAACCAAGGATTGTCTCTGTATGAATTTGTCTTTCGCCTAAAATTTAACAAACCAACATAAATAACCGGCAGAAACACCACGAATAATAACTTCACCGGAATCAAACTCTACAAAAAGAGACATAAAATAACTAACACAAAAAACCATAGTGGAAAATACGACTCATTTTCCACCCAATATAAGTTATCAAACTGTTATACATGATAAACATGGTGAGATTGTCGGCAAAACACATAAACAGCCACAACGTGTTGAAAAGACACGTCGAAAAGATACCAACCCAACCAATTATGATGTGTAAGAGAATATCATACTCATAAGCGAGATCACAGACAGATCGCCGGTACCGGTAAAACCGTGAAGAAGAGAAAGATAATCATCCAAAAAATCGTCCACACTCGTGCCTTTCCAATTTGTCGTGCCTAAATATTGAAGGTTTTTTATAGATAAATCCTATAATATAATTAGAAAGAGTACGCCCCGACACCGAAGTCGACGCCGGCCGGGGAATTTACAGAAAAACGAAGAAGAAAGGTTGATTTAGAAGATTATTTTTGAGAAAAAAAAATTTGAGAGAGAAAGAAGTTAATTAACAATTAAGTTTTTATTTAATAATTAATATTAAAATTAAATTTTAATTTAATATTAAAATTAAAAATTCAAAATTAACAACTAAAATTAAAATTAAAAATTAAAATTAAAATTCACATTTAAATTTAACAACTAACATTAAAATTTAACAGTTGACATTAAAATTTAACAATTAATATTAAAATTAACAATTATCTTTTAAATTTAACAATTAACATTAAAATTAACAATTAAGATTTGAATTTAACAATTAACATTTAAAATTTAAAATTAATATTAATTTAACAATTAATATTAACATTTAATATTTAAATTTAATAATTAATATTAAAATTAAGATTAATACTGAATAGTACTAGTTGTACCAAAATACCACAATTGTACGCAAATCTGAGTTCCACATTAAACAAAACCAAAACCAATAACGTAAGTAGTCTCATACCTGATTTTCAGATTCAACACAGGTAAAACCAATAACTTAAGTGGGCGCACACCTACGAATGCCACATTTGACAAAGGCAAAACCAAAAACTAACAACAACATCAAGTTCAACATCATAACATCATAAATATCTAAAAATAGCTTCTTCCTCTCCACTTGATGAGGAGACAATGTCATTTACTTCATCGTTTTGGTGAAGATGGAGGGGTGTTTTGGTATTATGAGTTTTTGGTTCGACTCATACCTGCATTATCAAGACAACAGAACACCATATTTAATTTCAGTCATTTTTCGACAAAAATTTCAAATATTTACTTCAAAATCCATTCAAGATCTCAAATTAATCCTAAACCCAATTTCAGATTTATAAACCCTAACCGAAATTTATCTCATAGATTACATATCCGTATTATTATACCTTAATTAACCTTAATTATCTTATTTTCTCCAAAACTACCATTTCTTCGAAATCTTAATTTATAAAATTGAACTTCAAACGAAATATAAACTTTACAGACAGAGGTCGGTGGTTGAACACTAACAAAGGCTGATGGTTGAATGTCGGAATAAAAAGATGAACAAAAATGAAAGATGAATTTGGAGAGGACCATTAACAAAACAAGAGGAAAATGAGAAGAAAGTGATGGTTGATTTTTTATTTTATATGTTTTTCTTTTGATTTTTGGGCTAAACTTTAATTATTTTTTGTTTTATTTTTATTATTTTGATGTTAATGGGCTGACATTGATCTATTAAATTGTGAAATCAGTTTTTTTACATAAATATTTTACAATTATAAAGGTTTCTAGTAATTTGTTAGCTTTTGGATTTAAAAGAAAAAATAAAAGAAATTCAATATTATAATGAATGCATTTTACGGAGAAGTATATGTCAGCCATTGATCCCTCCCAAAGTCTTCAGACTGTAAAACAAACAAACACATCAACACAATTCACGAATCTTTCTTTCCTCAATCCTCATCTCATCTCAGATCAAATTAGCTTCATTTCTCGCTGATCAGATCGATCGCAATCATCATCTTCTTCCTGAAGTTTCTTGTAGTTTCGCGATACATATGAAAATTAGGGTTTAAGCTCTTTCCATTGGATCCGATTTGATTGTTGAAAAGGATCTCTTAGCCCCTGTGGCTTTTCTATAAACCCAAGTCAAGAGCTGGGGGGGAATCAGTCTATTTTCCGCCATTATCCTGGCGTTTCCGATCATACCAGGGTAGGATTTTGGGACTTTCTTCGACCTCTTTTAGGTAATGCTCCTCGTAACAACACTTTACACTGCATCGATTCCGTAACCACCACCGTAGGATCTGATCGCACTATGGAATCCGTAAGTAGAGGCACCGTCGCGTCAACCACTGGTTCTGCCGCCGTGGAAGAGCCGGAGTATCTTGCTAGGTATCTTGTGGTTAAACACTCATGGCGTGGCCGTTATAAGAGGATCCTTTGTATTTCGAGCGGCGGAATTGTTACGCTTGATCCGAATACTCTTGTTGTTACTAATTCTTATGATACTGGAAGTAATTTTGATGGAGCTTCACCTTTGATTGGAAGAGATGAGAATACTGAGAGTGTTGGTGGTGAGTTTACTATCAATGTTAGGACTGATGGGAAAGGGAAGTTTAAGGCTATGAAGTTTTCATCTAGGTGCAGAGCAAGTATTTTAACTGAGTTGTATCGGCTTAGATGGAATCAAATTAGACCTGTGGCTGAGTTTCAGGTGCTACACCTTAGAAGACGGAATGCAGAATGGGTTCCTTATGTAAGTAGTTTTCTTAACTTATGGTGGTTCCATCGTCAAGCTTTTATGCATGGTTTCTACGATATTAGGTTGTTCTGGTTGCTCTTGTTGTCAAATTGGTATAGTTGGTGAAGTTACTTTGATGTTGAAATCAAGTCAGACTAGGCCTTTTAGCTGTTCATCTTCAACATATTTGAAATTTCTGATCTGTAGGTGGTGAAGGATTAGGGCATCAAGCTTATGCAGTTAGTATCGGTTAATGTTTGTTGTGCTCTTAATTTTGTGCAATCATGAACTGGGCTTGGAGAATTGTTTTCTCTAGGAGATTACTAGATTTCACCTGACTAGTTTTGTCCTTGTTTTCTATGGGGTTGATTCATTTTTACATTTTTGCAATTGCAAGAATTTATAGTCATTTGATAGTTGCAACTGGTCGTAGAAATTCATTGGAATCAGTTAGCTTTTGTTATGAAGTGAAATTTCTTTTCTGTCTACAGAAATTGAAGGTCACCTTTGTTGGTCTAGAGCTCGTTGACTCAAAATCTGGTGATTCACGTTGGATTTTGGATTTCAGAGACATGGATTCCCCTGCAATTATCCTTCTCTCTGATGCATACCAGTCAAAATCTACTGACTGTGCTGGGTTTGTTCTGTGTCCCATGTATGGGAGAAAGTCAAAAGCTTTCAGAGCTGCACCCGGGACAACAAATTCCTCCATTGTCGCAAGTTTGGTATTAATGAGATGCTTGGATATTATTTGAGAAGTTATTGCTAATTTATTGTTAAATCTTACAAATACTTCTGATAGCTTTAAAATTTAATTTAGGAATACAACATTGCACTCGTAAGCTTGATGATTGCAAATTTCATTTGCAGGCTAAGACTGCAAAGTCCATGGTTGGGGTATTCTTGTTAGTCGATGATTCAAAATCGCTGACAGCATCGGAGTATACTACACGAAGGGGTACTTACAAATCTTGCTTATGTGTCTTGTCTAGTTCACTTTCTTGTCATTTCTTTATCTTGTGACTCTTTTTATTACCAACTATAAACTTGAACAGCTAAAGAAGCTGTTGGAGCTGAAGAAACTCCTAATGGGTGGTGGTCTGTTACTAGATTAAGATCTGCTGCTCATGGAACTCTAAACATGCCTGGACTAAACTTGGCAATTGGCCCCAAAGGAGGACTTGGTGAGCATGGGGATGCTGTATCCCTTCAGCTAATTCTCACCAAGGCCTCCCTTGTTGAGAGACGAATAGCTAACTATGAAGTAAGTTGGCAACACGTTTTAGACAGAAGTTCTATCTATATTACTATTTTATTAGAGTTTTAATGTGAAAATTTTACGGTTTACCATAATATGGTCGTGCCTTTAATTGAACATAAATCACATTAGTTAGAGGTTAGAACTTTTGGGATGATATGGCAAGACTAAAAATGAGTAGGAAGTAGCTTTCACTTTCTACTTGTTCAGATTCATTTTGTTCTGTCAAATACTGAGAATACTGCTTAGATGTGTGCAGGTTGTTATCGTTCGTCCTCTATCTTCAGTAAGTTCTCTTGTCCGGTTCGCTGAGGAGCCCCAAATGTTTGCTATCGAATTCAGTGATGGATGTCCAGTTCATGTGAGTTTGTTCTGCTTCTATGTTACATATTAATCATGATTATTAGCTAACTTGTGTCACATATCCTAGGTCTACGCGAGTATATCCCGAGACAACCTACTTGCAGCGATTCTCGATACTTTGCAAACAGAAGTACGTATTCTCGTCATTTTTAGAAATTGATAAGTTTGTCCTAAACATTTTCATATATTAATATTTTGCTTTAAATCCATGCAAAATCTATTGGAGATGGGTATGTTAATATATGGGGGGACATATGATGCAGGGACAAAGCCCGATACCAGTATTACCTAGGCTTACAATGCCTGGTCATCGCATTGATCCACCTTGTGGAAGAATTAGTTTGATATCTGGACCACAACATCTTGTCGCCGATATGGAAACTTGCTCCCTACATCTGAAACATTTAGCTGCTGCTGCAAAAGATGCAGTTGCCGAAGGTGGGTCTGTTCCTGGTTGCAGGGCTAGATTATGGCGCAGAATAAGGGAGTTCAATGCTTGTATCCCATATACAGGTGTGCCCGCTAATATTGAAGTCCCTGAGGTGACTTTGATGGCATTGATTACAATGCTACCATCAACCCCAACTCTCCCTGTAGATGCTCCTCCTTTGCCACCTCCTTCGCCCAAAGCAGCAGCAACTGTCATTGGCTTTGTTGCTTGTTTGCGTAGGTTATTGTCTTCCAGGAGTGCGGCATCCCATATCATGTCTTTCCCTGCTGCTGTTAATAGGATAATGGGTTTACTTAGGAACGGTTCTGAAGGCGTGGCTGCTGAAGCTGCCGGGCTTATTGCGTCCCTCATAGGTGGTTGGTCAGCAGATCTACGTAGTGCACCAGATTCCAGAGGAGAAAACCATGCAACTATCATGCATACCAAGTCTGTTTTGTTTGCTCAACAGGGTTATGTTACTATCTTGGTCAATCGGTTGAAGCCTATGTCAGTCTCACCTCTGTTTTCCTTAGCAATTGTTGAAGTTTTTGAGGCTATGGTTTGTGATCCACATGGAGAGACTACCCAATACACTGTTTTTGTAGAATTGTTACGTCAAATAGCTGCCCTACGCCGTCGTTTATTTGCACTCTTTGCTCACCCTGCAGAAAGTGTTAGGGAAATCATTGCTGTAATAATGCGTACAATAGCTGAAGAAGATGCAATTGCTGCAGAGTCAATGCGTGATGCTGCTTTGCGTGATGGTGCTTTGTTGAGACATTTATTGAATGCATTTTCCCTTCCTGCCAGTGAGCGGCGTGAGGTAAGTAGGCAGCTTGTGGCACTCTGGGCAGATTCTTACCAACCAGCTTTGGATCTACTGTCCCGAGTTCTGCCACCTGGGCTTGTTGCATATTTGCATACACGTCCTGATGATGTTCTCGATGATACAAATCAAGAAGGATCATCAACAAATAGGCGGCAGAAAAGATTACTTCAGCAGAGAAGAGGTCGCATAACTAGGGGACCGGGTGCTCAAGATTTTCCTCTTCCCCCAGGTAACAATGTTGAGACTGGCGATTCAGCAAAACAGACGAGTGCAAATGCTGGTAGTATACCCGACAGCTTTCAAAGGCCTGCTGCAGATTCTCCCTCCGAAGTTTCGAATCTGCAGCCTTCTGCTTTTCCAGGTGGTAACAGTACTACTGCAGGGGTTTCACAAAATGGCTATTCAGCAGTTGCTTCAATCACCACAAATGCAAATGGGCATGAGCAACCTGAGACAAATGCATCCAATCTGGTTGGTTCTGACCCGAACTTGTATGCCATCCAGAATTCAGTGCTTCCAGCACCTGCTCAAGTTATTGTAGAAAGTACACCTGTAGGTTCTGGAAAGCTACTTCTAAATTGGCGTGAGTTTTGGCGAGCTATTGGCCTTGATCATAATCGTGCAGATCTCATCTGGAATGAGCGTACAAGGCAAGAATTAAGGGAAGCTTTGAAGGCTGAGGTTCACAACCTAGATGTCGAGAAAGAGCGCTCAGAAGATATTTCCCCGGGTGTGGCTGTCGAGGCCTCAACTGGTCAGGAGACTGTCCCACGTATATCTTGGAATTATTCTGAATTCTCTGTTAGTTATACTAGCTTGTCAAAAGAAGTCTGTGTGGGCCAATATTATCTACGCTTATTGCTTGAAAGTGGGAGCGCTGGCAAGGCACAAGATTTCCCTCTGCGTGATCCAGTTGCTTTTTTCAGGGCACTCTATCATCGCTTCCAGTGTGATGCTGATATGGGGCTTACTATTGATGGTGCTGTTCCAGATGACTTGGGTTCATCAGGCGACTGGTGTGATATGAGTAGGCTTGATGGTTTTGGTGGAGGGGGAGGAGCTTCTGTTAGGGAGCTTTGTGCAAGAGCAATGGCAATTGTCTATGAGCAACACTACAACACAATAGGGCCTTTTGAGGGCACTGCCCATATTACAGGACTGATAGATAGGACAGATGATAGAGCTTTGAGGCATCGCCTGCTACTTCTCTTAAAGGTATCATTAACTTTTCAAAATATCCCTTTCCCACTCTTTTATTGTTTTTGTTATTCTTGTTCGTCCGCTAATTCTCATTAGGTTTTGATGTATGCATTAGGTCGTCACATACAATATCATTCTGAGATAGTCAAGAACAACACATCTCTTTTCATGCGTTGTTGCTTACTTTTTTCTCATACATGCAGGCTCTGGTTAAGTTATTGTTAAATGTCGAAGGTTGTGTTGTGGTTGGGGGTTGTGTTCTAGCTGTAGATCTGCTGACTGTTGTTCATGAAAACTCAGAGAGGACTCCTATTCCACTACAATCAAATTTGATTGCTGCTACTGCATTTATGGAACCACCTAAGGAATGGATGTACATTGACAAATGTGGTGCAGAAGTTGGACCTGTAGAGAAGGACGTCATCAGAAGTTTATGGTCTAAAAAGGATATTAACTGGATGACAAAGTGTCGGGCTTTTGGAATGTCAGACTGGAAGAAATTACGTGATATCCGTGAACTTAGGTGGGCAGTAGCTGGTCGAGTTCCAGTCCTCACACCTACACAGGTGAAGCTTTATGGTTTACTTATGTGTGACTGACTATTCACATTTCATTTTATCATGCTTAACATATAAAGCACATTTCTTTTAGCATGTTTTCTCATTTTTATGCAATACTCAATCTGATTGATAAAACACTATGCAGGTAGGAGATGCTGCATTGTCCATATTGCATAGCATGGTTTCGGCACATTCAGATTTGGATGACGCGGGAGAGATTGTAACTCCAACCCCAAGAGTAAAACGTATCTTATCTAGTTCACGTTGTCTTCCTCACATTGCTCAGGTATTGCCTTTCTTTCTCTCCATTATTCTTCTTCTAGCTGCATCGATGATGTGTTTGGTAGGTGTTATTAAGCTGAGTTAAGGATCCTATTTCCCTTACAATTTTTAATGGCATTTTGCACACGTTCTATCTCTGCCCTAGTTTTATTCCTTTTACGTAGGATCTGAGATAGAAGAGTTGCAAAATAATCAGTCAGTATTTGAATCCTGCTCATTTAATTTTCCTTCATCGGGAAACTGGGAGTCTAAGTGAGCTATCTTTTTTGCTTACCTGAAAACAGTTTATATTAACCCTATGTTAATCTGATGTCTTTCTAAAATTTGGAAAAGGCAATTCTCTCTGGTGAACCAGTTATTGTGGAGGCTGGTGCTGCTCTTTTGAAAGACGTCGTTACCAGAAACCCCAAAGCGATGATCCGCCTGTACAGCACAGGGGCTTTTTACTTTGCCCTTGCTTACCCTGGATCCAATCTGTACTCAATCGCACAACTCTTCTCGATCACCCACGTACATCAAGCTTTTCATGGTGGCGAAGAAGCTACTGTTTCCTCCTCTCTGCCCCTCGCTAAACGAAGCGTATTGGGTGGTCTTCTCCCTGAGTCCTTATTATATGTGTTAGAGCGCAGTGGGCCAGCTGCGTTTGCAGCGGCCATGGTTTCTGATTCTGATACTCCGGAGATTATATGGACACATAAAATGCGAGCAGAAAATCTTATTTGTCAGGTATTTAGATATTTCTACTCTGGGCTTTAGGTCATTTTCTCTTGAAGACTATTTATGAACTAAAGCTTTCGATATTGAGTTTTAATTTCTCGTTTCTATTTCCTCAGGTTTTGCAGCATCTGGGTGACTATCCTCAGAAATTGTCACAGCACTGCCACTCTCTGTATGATTATGCTCCCATGCCACCTGTTACATACCCAGAACTTAGAGATGAGATGTGGTGTCACCGCTATTATCTCAGAAATTTATGTGATGAGATTCGATTTCCAAATTGGGTGATTGTTGAACATGTAGAGTTTTTACAATCATTGCTTGTGATGTGGCGCGAAGAGTTGACTAGGAAACCCATGGATCTTTCTGAAGAAGAAGCTTGCAAAATTTTAGAAATATCCCTGATTGATGGTTCAAGTGATGACCTTAACAGGAAGGCTTCAGTTGAGTCAAATGAGGAGATATCTAATATATCCAAACAGATTCAAAACCTTGATGAAGAGAAACTAAAACGCCAGTATAGGAAGCTTGCGATGAAGTACCATCCTGACAAGAATCCAGAAGGAAGAGAGAAGTTTTTGGCTGTTCAAAAAGCTTATGAATGCCTACAGGTAAGTCTACGAAGTTCTGATCATTGTCTGGGGTTTGAATTTTTATTCAATTATATCTTTAGCTTCTTTGTCTGCTATTTTACCTCTCTTCTAGAACATTGGATAGTCACATGATGTGTTGAAAAGTGCAAAGTTCTTGGAAACCAACAGATATTTCATGTTCAAGTCAATTGATGAATGCTATGTGTAGCAATTGCTTTCCCCTTCATTATGTTGTTGTGTTCTATCAGTAGAGAAAACATTTGTCAACTTTTTCATTTTCAGTGTTTGCACTTCAAACAAGTCTATTTAATCAGAGTTTGAACCTGATGTTCTCATTTAATTTCATTCAGAATACTCGATTTGTATCTAAAAAGTTCATAGTGTATCTCCCGTCACTGGCAATGTGGATAATATGATCTAATGTTATACCTTTTCTTTTTGCTTTAAATTTTATATCTCATACTATACATATCTCTTTTTCTGGTTATAGGCAACAATGCAAGGATTGCAAGGTCCTCAGCCTTGGAGGTTACTGCTTTTACTGAAAGCGCAGTGCATCTTATATCGACGTTATGGACATGTGTTACAGCCATTCAAATATGCTGGCTATCCGATGTTACTTGATGCAGTTTCAGTGGATGAGGAGGACAACAACTTTCTATCTAAGGATAGAGCCCCTCTTCTTGTTGCAGCATCTGAGCTTGTTTCGTTAACGTAATTAATTCTCTTGCTAAAACTCTACAGTTCTAAATTTATTTATTCCTATACCTTATGTTATCTATTTTGTTTTCCTGTTATCTTCTATGTAGATGTGCTGCATCATCATTGAATGGTGAAGAACTAGTGAGAGATGGTGGTGTGCAGTTTCTATCAACTCTTCTTTCCCGCTGCATGTGTGTGGTTCAGCCAACAACTTCACAGCACGAACCAGCTGCAATCATTGTCACAAATATAATGCGTACATTTTCTGTAATAAGTCAGTTTGAGAGTGCAAGGGCTGGATTTCTAGAGTTACCCAGTCTGATTGAAGACATTGTGCACTGTACAGAATTAGAACGTGTGCCTACAGCCGTTGATGCTGCTCTCCAGTCTATTGCCAATGTTTCTGTTTTCCCCGACCTTCAGCATGGTCTGCTAAAGGCTGGTGCCTTATGGTGAGCTATATTCTTTCTGTTTGTCAGCATCAATATGTTTTTGTTTAACACAGGACAGAATGTTGGTGGCTCTGTTGTTCATGCATGTAAATTAAAATGAAGGGATAGTGATCCACTTTTCAGTAGCACAGTTGCTCACCTGAATTTTGTGTCTTGTTTACACTGATTTGGACCTTTGCTCGTGACAAGTATAACTAATGGCTGGGCTTCTTTTTGTGCATCTGTTTGATCAGGTACATTCTCCCATTATTACTACAGTATGACTCAACTGCAGAGGAATCTAAATCTGTCGACTCTCATGGGGTTGGAGTTAGCATTCAAATTGCAAAGAATGAGCATGCCTTACAAGCATCACAAGCCCTGTCAAGGCTTAGTGGACTGCGTGCAGATGAGAGTTTGACACCGTACAATCCTGCTGCTGCTGACGTTCTCAGAGCATTGCTGACTCCAAAACTTGCTAGTTTGTTGAAAGATGAAGTTGCCAAGGATTTGTTATCCAAACTAAACACAAATTTGGAGACACCAGAGGTAACGATTTATCTTTTACTGATTTTTTTTTGCCTGAACAGGTTAAGAATATTGAAATAAACATCTTCAGAATTCACATTTCCATGTATCTTTGGTCTTGTGCTTTAGTATCTCATATAAGAAAGATATGTTTGATGCCATCATATTGCAGAACTTTATATTTCTTAAGATTCTTCTGTACATGCAGATACGGAAAACTTGATGAACAATTCATTGAGTGTTAAAAGCATGTTAAGCTTTTGGCTGGATAGATTATAATGGTATCAAATCTTTGTTTCGCAGATTATCTGGAACTCTGCCACTCGGTCAGAGCTTTTAAGTTTTGTGGATGAACAACGTGCCTGCCAGTGCCCTGATGGTTCATATGATCTGAAAACTGCTCAATCTTTTGCATATGAGGCACTGTCAAAAGAGGTCTATATTGGCAATGTTTACTTGAAGGTCTATAATGATCAACCCGACTCAGAGATCAGTGAACCAGAAGCATTCTGCAATGCCCTAATCGACTTTATATCATCTTTAGTGCATACTGAGTTGCCCTCTGTTTCGGAGGACCAAAATGTGATTGAAGACAGCAAATCATCTAATGATACTCCAGAACTTCAAAGTAGCGACGCAGAACCTTCATTGACTGAAGGAAATTCCGATCATCAATCATCATCTGAGGGGATGAAGAAGGAAGAACGTTTTCTGATTGATCACCTCCAATTAGGATTGACTGCTCTTCAGGTACTCATATGGAGCATGTGAATGTGTAGATATATCAAAGAAATCAGTATGTCTGACCTTTTCTTTGCCCCGTTTTTTCTTGCAGAACTTGCTTACAAAGTATCCAGATCTGGCTTCAGTGTTTTCTTCTAAGGAAAGATTATTACCTCTCTTTGAATGTTTTTCGGTGCCCATTGCATCAAAAACTGATATTCCAAAACTTTGCCTGAATGTCCTGTCCCGCCTAACTGCTTATGCTCCCTGCCTAGAGACAATGGTATCTGATGGATCTAGTCTTCTTCTCCTCTTGCAAATGCTTCATTCTGCACCATCTTTTCGCGAGGGTGCTCTCCATGTTCTTTATGCTTTGGCAAGCACACCAGAACTTGCTTGGGCTGCTGCAAAACATGGAGGAGTAGTATACATTCTGGAACTTTTATTGCCTTTGCAAAGTAATGATTCTCAATTAATTTTCTCTTCCCATTTGCTCTCTGATTACATCCACTGAAATCAATAACACAAAATGGGCTTCTGCAGAAGAAATTCCCATGCAGCAAAGAGCTGCAGCAGCTTCTTTGTTGGGCAAGCTTGTCGCACAACCAATGCATGGGCCTAGAGTTGCCATTACACTTGTCAGATTCCTTCCAGACGGTCTTGTATCTATAATTCGTGATGGACCTGGGGAGGCTGTGGTACATGCACTTGAGCGGACCACAGAGACTCCAGAACTTGTGTGGACACCAGCAATGGCAGCATCTTTATCCGCACAGATTGCAACCATGGCATCAGATATTTACCGTGAACAACAGAAGGGTTGTGTTATTGAATGGGATGTACCTGAGCAGTCATCTGGTCAACAAGAAATGAGAGACGAGCCGCAGGTTATTATTATTGATTTAAACCTATATATGAGTCATAGCAGTAGGGAAAAAGTTACTTTAAGTGGAAGCATAATTCTTGATGAAAATTTTATCTGTAGGTTGGTGGAATATATGTCAGGCTTTTCTTAAAAGATCCAAACTTTCCTCTGAGAAATCCAAAAAGATTTTTGGAAGGACTGCTAGATCAGTATTTGTCAGCAATGGCGGCAACACATTATGAACAACATCCTGTTGACCCTGAGCTCCCTCTGCTTCTCTCTGCTGCATTGGTTTCTTTGTTGCGTGTGCATCCTGCACTTGCAGATCACATAGGATATCTCGGGTATGTCCCGAAACTTGTCGCTGCTGTTGCGTATGAGGGCAGGCGGGAAACAATGTCTTCAGGCGAAGTGAAGGCTGAAGAAATTGGCTCTGATGGAGTGAACGAGACTGCTGATTCCTCAAGCCTACCTGGACAAACCCCTCAAGAACGTGTACGCCTTAGTTGTTTACGTTTGCTACATCAACTTGCAGCTAGTACTGCATGTGCTGAAGCAATGGCTGCAACTAGTGCGGGGAATGCCCAGGTTATTCTCTACTCTGTTTTCTCTCCTCTTACTACCTCATGCTGTTCATGGTTGAAACTAGTTCTTGGTGTTTCTCGTGACATTCATAATGACTCTCGAGTTGATTAAACACCAGGTGGTTCCACTTCTCATGAAAGCAATAGGATGGCTTGGTGGGAGCATTTTAGCACTTGAGACACTTAAGCGTGTTGTTGTTGCTGGAAATCGGGCAAGAGATGCGCTTGTTGCGCAGGGTCTAAAGTGAGTCATCCTGTTACTTTATGATTTTTTCTTTGCTACTCTGGCTGACAAGTGCTCATATCTTATTTATCTCTAAATGCAAACTTTGTTAAGACTGTTTAATCCGGCAAAACCTAGTTTGCCAATAATTTGTGGATAATAGTTGTTTAGAAGAAGTGGCTTCAAGGCTTGACACTTGGGTCTAGTTTAGGAAGGTCTATCTAATTGTCTGATGTAATACAAATGGCTGTGAAAAACTTGGTAGGGTTGGTCTTATTGAGGTTCTTCTTGGGCTGCTTGACTGGAGGACTGGGGGAAGGTATGGTCTCAGTTCTCACATGAAATGGAATGAATCAGAAGCATCAATCGGACGGGTGCTTGCAGTTGAGGTGAGTATAAATTTGTTAGCGAGATGTTTGTGTTTTCTTAGATGTATGATTGATGAAATAATTAAATACATGTTTCAGGTATTGCATGGTTTTGCAACAGAAGGGGCACATTGCTCGAAAGTGCGTGAGATACTTGATGCTTCGGAAGTAAGTTGTGATATTGAAACACTACAAATAAAGTCTTATTCAACAAATCTTTTTTTTTGGTTAAAAAGCCCAAATGAATTTTTACAGGTGTGGAGCGCTTATAAAGACCAAAAGCACGACCTCTTCTTGCCATCAAACACACAATCAGCGGCAGGAGTGGCTGGCTTTATCGAGAACTCATCCAGCAGTCTTACTTACGCTCTTACCGCACCTCCGCCGCCTTCTCATGCTTGACCACTCCTTCCTTTTGTATATCCTTTTGTAAAGTGCTACCATTTCCTTGCTTTTCTTTTTTCTATAGAGAGATATTGTCGTTTGTAATTGTTTGATAAGTAAAAATATTGTTGTTTTCTTGGACATACGATGAAATTATGGATTATATGATCGTCGGATGTCACGATTTTGGTTGTTGGCTACGCGAGGTTATGCCAAAATCCAATCCGTTCCGTTATTTTTTGTACTTGTCCTTTTTAAAATAAACTAGCAGTTTTATTTTTGGTTTTAAACTAGCAGTTTTATTTTTGGTTTTAAACTAGCAGTTCTACTTGCAGTATGTTGAATCACGACGAACCGGGCTCCGAAAAACTTTTTTTTGGTTTCGTCAAGGATCTTTATTTATTACTATTAAACAAAACAACTATTATACATGGAAAAATAACACGATAAGCACAAAGATCAACGCAAAAAACTCTATTGGTTAATCAAAGGATAGAAATCACCGATTTCAGCTTCAATAAATTATATTGGTTAATTAAAACCCAAAAACCAGAGATTACGGAAGAAACGGAGAACAGTCTTCAAATAAAGAGGAAGATAGAAGAAAGCTTCATGAGAAGCGAGGATGAGAAAGAAGACCCAAAGAAGCTAAGACCACAATGATTATTTTAAAGGGAACATAAGCATGGCATCGAAACAAGCTGTGATATAAGCTAGACACGCCGGACAATCCACACGAGAGAGAGTTCTCTGTCTAAATGGAATAATTCGTTTTCTCTAAAATCCAAACCTCAAACCTCTAAAACCATTAACTAATCTTTGGTCAACCACTAGACTAGGAGGGATTAAATGAAGGATTTGGAGTGATTTCTATTAAAATAACAAATCATATGTTATTAAAATATAAATTTTAAAATTCTTTTACAATAAAGTATTATTGGATTAATAATTTTAAAATTTCAAACAAATCTATTGTTATTGAAAACATTTTAAATAGTGAATTTTGAAGTGTGATTTAGATGTGCTTTAGTGTAATTTCTTTGCTAAAAATACAAAGATCCAAATTTCATGTTTTAGTTAAAATTACAGAGAATTTTAATTAAAATTTTCTAATTCATCAAAATCATCTCAAACTCATCTCAAAACACTCCAATATCAGCATTAAATAATCAATACACTCCCTAAATTTTCTTTAACATATAAATAAATCTAAAAGTTTTAATAAACTATTCAATTATTCTATAAGATACTTGTACCTTTTTGTAATCTAATTTGTCTTTGTTATTTAGTAATGATATTTTTGTATAATATTCTATAAATTAAAAGTTAAAATTTAAATGTATTTTTCAAGATGTAATGGTATTTATGAAAATTTAATTGCAAGAAAATCTTCATTTTCAATAAATATTTTTTTTTCTTTTCTAATATCAATATATTTGTTTTTATGTTATTACTGTTCATAGAATATTAACATAAAGGTATAAAAGACTTTTAATCATTTGGTTATAATATAAATCCACATATAGTATCTAGATCCGAAAAATAAAGTAGAAACAAATAACTTCTGCATACTACATTTAGATGTATCATTTAGATATAACATCTAGATACTTCACTTATGAAAATCTATGATGTTTTCAAATTTGTCTAAAATTTAGTTTTTTAGCCAGAATTGGATTTATTACTACAAGATCTTTGATATTGTGGCTTTAAACGATGAAAAATGATTAAAAACAAAATAATGAAGAAAAAATGTAGAGTCGCTACCACTGTAAATTAGGATTTTTTTTTTCAACTGAAAAAGATAGAAGTTAGGAAAATTTTACAACTTTACCCTCTTAAATGAAAGTTTAGTAAAAAATGCTGATTGAGAGCACATTTTCAATTACCGTGTCATATGATATTTTTTTTTTGAAATAAAATTATTTCTATCGACATATATTATGCAAGTTTTTTAATTAATTTTCATAAAAGAAAATTCAAAAACTAATCCTAAACATGAATCATAAATTCTTACTTTCATTTTAAAATTATATTCCACATAAAAATGACAAACTACAAAACAATTATTCGTCATGTAACAATTTATTGAATTGTAAATTGTTCAAACATATTAAAAACACACACAGACACACACATCATTTCATTTTATTTTTCTATTAATATTTTCTTAATTGTTCTCCAAGATATTGTTTCAATATGTGTAAATACTCACTTTCAAAACATGTCTTATTCAAATTTGTTTTTAAAATGTGAAGTTTACCGTATGTTTTAGTGTATTAAATTACAATTACAAATAGCCTTGACTTTGCATTGAGGGAGTTGAAACGTCCATTTCGCTGTTCAGTTTTACACTTGATACAAGCTCTCTGTCTGAGCTGTTTGTGTTCGTGCTCTGTTCTGAGCGGTTGTCAACTACCTTCTGCTGTTGGTTTTACTCTGTTGTTTTCCCTTCTTCTTGATGTGTTCCTGAAACGTTAAAGTCATCTAATATAAGTATTATTCAGTGTTAAAAAAAATTTTACAATTACAAATAGATGTATGTTGTCAAATATTTCAGAAAAATATTTTTCATTTCTCGTTGTAACATCATTTACAATTGTAATCTCTGCATATTATACGAATTACGTACTAATTTTTTATATTTTTCCAACAAACAGGAACAACTTCGAATCTCGAATCCATGAGGAATCAATGAGGCCGGACCTGAATTCTTTTCGGACAAGGAGCCCAGCTGTTGTCTTCGGTTCACTTGGACGGATGCCTACTTTAGTCCCATTCCCGGGCCTTAACCTTACGCTAGAGTCTCAATACTCTACCGCTGGAACCTCAGCCGGAGTTATTGAAATCACAGGGCAGCCATTAGCTCCGCTGAATGAGGTCAAGTCTGAACCAATTGACTGTCAAACTCAGAACTACGATACTATCCTCCTCCACCGCCGTCTTCTTCCTCCGATCAATCAGACAATGCTGTGTTGACTCGTCGTCCTCAGAGATTCCAAAGACAAACAGAGCTCGCGGGAGTTACTATTCTAGGGGACGAACAACAGATAAACCACACAGAAATGTTGAGACGGACCAGAATGCTCTACGAATCTCTAGAATTGGGCATCAGCGCATACCCAGAACCCATTTCGAGGCGTCAAGAATGATGAAGGATCGTGGCTTATGGTTGAATCAAGGAAAGTGTATTTTTGGTTCAGTCCCTGGTGTTGAGATAGGTGATTCCTTCTTTTACCGAATTGAAATGTGTATGGTGGGCTTCCACGGCCTTATACAAGCCGGAATTGACTTTGTAACAGTTACGTGGAGCGGTACCAGAGAGCCTATAGCCACCAGCATTGTCAGTCTCAGGTGGTTATGAGGATGATGAAGATAACGGAGATGTTCTGGAGTATACTGGTCAGGGTGGTCAGGATAGGTCCGGTATGGAAAGGAGTATGAACTATGGCATAGAGATACGGGTGATAAGAGGTCTTATGTGTCAGAATCATAACAATGTAAACTCAAAGATTTATGTCAACGATGGTTTATATAAGATTGTAAAGTGTTGGTCTACTGTGGGGAAGTCTGGTTTCAAAATGATTTAAGTTTACGTTAGTCAGAATCGAAGGACAACCAATGATGGGCAGTGCAAGGATAAAACTTGGGCAATCACGTAGAAAAGAGCCGTTGGAGGGTAGGCCTCTTGGGTTTTTCTGCTCTGACATTTCTAAGGAGGAGAATGTCCCGATTTATCTACATAAAGAGTTAGATTATGATTGAGAACCCGTTCTTAAGTATAAATACTTACCCAAATCTATATTTCCTCCTGAAGTTTTGGTTCAAGGAGTGAAAAAAAGACAATTGATGCGATTGTATTAACTTCTGTACTATGATTGTCTTTGTGCAAGGAAGAACGGTGGTGAGTTTGCTCATGAAAATAATGAGCATCTATTGAGAGGAAAGCATGTGATATTTGAATGTGGTGCAGCCTGCAAGTGTGTTCTGACCTGCAAGAACCGTATGGCACAAAAGGGATTAAGGCATAGGCTAGAGGTTTTTAGATCGAAGGAAACCAATTTGGGTGTCAAGACACTCGATCTTATTCTCTCAAGACATCAAGCTGACATCATGTCAACGAATGGGGATATGATGGTTCATCCTTGCATGTTCCCAGAGAAATGGGGTAACTAGGGTGATATATCTCTAGTAAACCCAAATTATTTTAGAGCGGCATATCCATTTCTCCCTCCATTGGATTTCCAAATCGATGTGTCAAAGATGAGATATGTGGTTTCCTACATTAGTCACAGCAAATATCCAAATGTGATGGCACAATATGTGTTTTATGACCATAATAACTTGAAATTGCCTCGCATCATGCTTTTTGCAATGGAGACCATCTCTCAGTCAACTGAGCTAAGCCTGGATTATGGGTGGCCGATTAACCACAGTAGAAGCTCACCATCTTTGCGTGCTATAGCTTGAGTTATTTCTCACTCAAAATGTTGTTATGCCTTGTCTCTCTTATCATAGCTGTCTTGGTTAATGTTTGCACTATTTTCAAAAAATCTCCATGCCATGTTTTCATGTCAAAGCCTAACTGCCTTGGAATTTTCCAAAGCATTTTGTCTGTATTTGGTCTCTCTGTCTTGCTCCTATGGTAAAATATAATCTGTTGCACCAATGATGCAGTTGGAGAACATTTTGACAAAGCATTTCTCTGCTCGTTTGCTGTGCTGTCTTCCCAACTTTTTACAAAGCAAGAACGGAAGGCATGGTCCCAGAGAGTTATCTTTGTCAATGTGTACCTTTTATATCTGTCTCTGTTGCTCATATGATTTGGTGTAGCTTAAGCTGAAAAAAATATGTAACAACATTATGTAAAGAATTTTTTGTATAAAAGCTTTTGAAAATGTTTATTTCTTTAACCTTAAAAGCTGTACCTTTTATTCTGCAAATTGATCAGTGCCATCATAAGTTGTAAAACAGCCATCTAGTCTCTCTTTAACGGCTACTTTGGCTAAACCAGATGAATTTCTCTAGAGGCATAGTAGCATTATAGTCAGAGCCGGTCCTAAAATTTCCGTGGCTCCATACGAAACTAAATAATAATTTTTTAAACCACAAAATATATTTAAAATATAATATTTTAGTGACTAATATTATAAAAACCATGATAAATCTTCATTTTTAATTTTTATATAATTAAATAATTATAATTTTAAGTGTTAATTTTTTTTAAATCATAAAACATATTTAAAATATAATATTTTAGTGATAAATATTATAAAAATCATAATAAATCTTCATTCTTAAAGAAAATTTAACAGTTATAAAATAGATTATTTTAGCAATAATATCACAGCTAAAGTTCTTTTAATATATTTTAAATTATTTTTTGTTATTTCTATTACAATGAAATTCTTAAAAATAATTCAATAATTTATTTACTAGTTTGTTTTATATGTTTTATGTCAATGGGATCAAAACCGGCTCTGATCACAAATCAACAGCACCGACATGTTTGTTGTTTATTTTCAATAGATTAGTTTAAACTCCATTTTAAACAAAAAAAAATACAAAAATGTTAACTGTAAGGAATGTTTCAGTTGTGAATAAATAAAGTCAACGGTCCTTAACCGCTAGCCAAATAATGAAGGAGTATCGTGGAATTGATTGAGGAAACCATACAGTTCTGAACCATGGTACTTTGCTGTTTGGTGGTCTAATCATGTTCCATGTTTTTTGAACTGAGAAGGATGGCATCAAATCATCGTGAGAGTGACGCAATAGCGGAATATCAGAACATCGCTGAGCCAGAACTGACCGCTCTAACCCATGAAATCTCACAAACCTACCACTTCGAATCCTCCAACCGTTCTCAGTCGCACAATCTGCAACAGAGCTGTGCAACATTATTCCTGTGTTCCTTGGACCTGCCTTACCCACAAACTTGTAGAGCTGTCCAATGTCAAGCCAATCATCCCACCAGAAAACACGTTCTCCATTCCGAATATTCCATCAAATAAAATCCCTTGCTAGATCACAAAATTTTAGAAGTTTTCTCCATATCCACGATCTTAGGGTGCTATCCTTAACTGTCCAAAAAGAGTGTTGCTTCAGCAAATACTCACAGGTCCATAAAACCCAAAGTGATTATTATTTTCGAAAATAATCTCCAAATAAGGCTTAAAGAGAAAGCCCGAGCTGAATCACGAAGCTTGCAAATTCCCAATCCACCTTTGTCAATGGGTATACATACTTCATCCCATGAGATTTTAGCTTTACTCTAAATATTCAGGGATCTTGAAAAAAGAAAACTATTACAGAGAACCTCAATTTCATTAAGGCACCGTTGAGGTAGCCAAAATACCGAGCACTAAAAATTGGAAATACTCATTATCACCAATTGTCGGATTCAGATAGGTTGGTGGAATGGTTACTCGAGTGTGAGAGAATCCGTGTGTGTGATCAGAGGAGAAAAGGCGCGGGAATGGTTACATGGTAGCATCGGGTAAAAACAGGCGGGAACGGTTACATGGTAGCAATTCTCGATGGGAACGGTTACCTGGTAGCAATTCTCGATGGGAATGGTAATCTGGTAAGGAATTACCCTAGTAGGGTGATGGTAATGGTTACTGGATGGTGAGAAACACATGTTAGCATGTTTAATAAGGATGGGAGCGGTTTATGGGCAGTTTCCACGAGGGAGTATTCATAAGAGGAAAGAGAGGGAGTTCGGGGAGGAATCACGGGGGATTCTAATGGTGAATCATATTCGACATTTTCTCAAAATCAGGGTTTAAAAGCCTCCGCATCAAACTACAAACGTTCCTCTCACATGAACTATACTTAGGATGATTTTTTAAAACCAAAGCTTTGTCTTCTTCAATAGATAACTCCTTCAGAGCCTTATCCAACGCAAACTCCATTGTCAAGAAGCAGAGTAACAACCTTGCCTATGACTAAACAGAGCAGAACCCACAACAGACGAAAAAAACTCAATGAGACTACCTCAGATGTTCATACACCCTTCACTACGATGGAAAACAAAATGAAACCCTCAGTAGATGAAGAAACGTAACGAGACTACCACGACGTTTGGGGAAGAACTTCACAAAAACTAGGGTAAAACACATAAATCTCTTGAAGATTCAGCAGAAAAAAAAGGTAATAACAAAAATCTATTCTCAAATCCGACGGAAATATTGTTAACTTCCCTGATAAACAAAACCTTTTTAAAAGAGATATACCCTCTACTTGAAAAGGAGGAACTTTAGCCCTTAACAAGGGAAATCCAAACATTCCAGTAAATTCTACTATTTTACTAGTAGAGTAGTAGTTTTGTAAAGGTTTTTAGAGGATGGTATTTTCCAAAAATTTTGGTAGTTTGTAACGGTTTTTTTTAGAGGGTGGTATTTTTGAAAAGGGTACTAAAGTGATATTTCTCAAAAGTACATAATTCTACTATTTTTTAAGATTTACAACTCATCAAGTTTTATTTGCACATTGTTTCCGTTATATGTTTGTACATGTGTTAAAAATATAACAAATTTTTTTTTTTATTAAACTGCAATGCTATTTGTGGAACCATTCTTGATCCATTGGTCAAAGGTTTAAAAATTTCTACACCAGGTTTGGAGTTCGATCCCGAGAGAGTGCAGTTTCTTGCACATTAATAAATGTGAAGTTTTATAGAGGTTCCAGAGTGCTGCAGATAGAGTCGTTAGTCGTGGTCTCGTGTGTTACGAGAAGAGTCTGTCCATCATAGGGATGTCATATTTGCACGTTTGTCGTAGATCCGAGTGTTGCGGAGAGAGCTTATCCATCATGAGGATGTCGTACATGCAGAACCACCTGTCGAGGAGAATTTACGTCATTGAATTGTTTATTGAAGAAAATGTTCATCGTAATAGCATATACTGCATAAGGTAGTCGAGCATCATAAGCTTATCAAATATCTCTAATAATAATGATGTAATAGATGACAAAAAAAACTACAATGCTATTTATGGAAGCACTCTTGCCCCATTGGTCAAGGGTTTAAAGATTTTTACACAAAATCTGGAGTTTGATTCCCATATAGCGCAATTTTTTGCAGATTAATGGATGTCAAACTTTTTAGAAGTTACAGAGTGTTGTAAATAAAATCGTCCGTCGTGGTCTTATTTGTTACAGGAAGAGTATGTACATCATGAGATGTCGTATATGCAGAACCGTTCATTCGTAGATCTGAGTGTTGCAAAGAGAGCATTTCCATCATGGGATGTCGTACACACATAACCGCCTATCTAAGAAAATCTGCGTCGTGGAATCGCTGTTCGGAGAAAATGTTCATCATAATTTCAAATACTGCAGGTAGTCGAGTATAATCATAATAAAACTAGATCAATTATTTCTAATAATAATGATGTAACATATAACAAAAAAAACTACAGTGCTATTTTAAAAAAAATATGTAAAATTATATTCAAAAAAAACTTTTTTATTACAAATGCAACTATTTTTGAACTTTTTAAAAATTAAAATAAAATCTCTAAAATTAAAGATCGAAGTGAATATCTCGTGAAAACCCAAAAATAAAAAATTTATTTGGGACAAAATTAGTTTTTGGAAAAAAGATTACATAACACTAGCTTAAAAGATACAGAAAAGTCAGAAAAAACATTGAAATATCGAAAGAGGACAATGCTATTTTTGTCATAGTTATTCACCATAATTTGCGAGTTCAAATGTTTACACTACTTAATACTATTTTTTTAGTAAAACTGTAGGTGTCTCATCCTCACATATTTGCAGGCACCAAATTATAATTTATAATAATAATTATTATTTCTACTTTTTAATTTTAAATCCGAAACTATATAATTTCAAAATCCATAATTAGGTATAAATTAAGATATAATAACCTAAGAGGCTCTTTATTTTAATAGATTTACTAATTGGCTCATAATGTTTTTTTTTTCTTTTAAATAATCTATATTTGTTAAAAAATATATATGAATTCACATTAAAAATAAAAATAAAAATTATAAATTATAAATATAAAAAATAAATTTACGTTGTTTTGATTAGTATTAGAAAATTATTTTGACTGATTTTATTTTCATCAATATTTTATTATATAAGGTTGTTTATATCTTTTTCAAAATATTTTTCATATATTTTAACTAGCTCTTTATTTTTATTTTGTTATTATATTATAGATATTTGATATATCTTAAAACTTTTTGAATTTTATAAATTCTTAAAATATTAAATTTAAAAGGATGTAACTTTGAAAAGAGAAATATTTCCTTAGTCTATTTTAAATGAAAATATATAATTTGAAATTAAAATATCAGTTTAGAGAAATTTATTATAACGGGCCACCTATTTATAATTTATTAATTTGGTTCGATCTTAAAAAAGTCATATTTTTAAACGAATGGTGTGAATTTAATGGCGAAAAACGAATGACTTCGTTTAATTCATTAATGGTTTTTTAGTCATTTTGCTGTGAATTTGATGGCGAAATCGATTGTGGAAGCGACACGTATGATTTCCCATTAAAATCATTACTCCATTAATGTATAAGATGGGTTTTTCATGTTATTTTAAAAAAGTTCTAAATTATATTAAATCTAAAAGACCTTTTTAACAAAAAAAAGTTTTGTTGTAAATTTGTGTTGTTTATATATATATATATATATATATATATTTGTTGTTATTTTGATTTTTTAATTTTTATTATTATTGTATACTAGATTAATCTTTAAACCTTTCTGAATTTTATAAATTCCTAAAATATAAATTTAAAGGATGTAACTTTAAATATAAAGTTAGACTTGCTCCTAAACAATTGAGAGTATCAACAACCTTGATTATGAGCTCAGAATTCACACAAGATTTTTTTCATGGCCAAAATGTTATCTTTTGCGGGAAGATGACAACTGATCAAATTTGTGATCGCGAGTATCACAAACTTCTGGTGCGTCGTGTTTAGGTTGCACAAGCATTGCTTTGAGCTGACTGAAAGTATGTGCTCTACTTTTTTATGCTTAGGTTCACCTCATTATACGAGTAAATCAAAATTTGTATGGGAAGATGTCAACAAACCTAAAGGAGACGGAGGTTTAGGAATCCGTAAGCTTAATGATACATCTCGAGTGATAGCGTGGATGGTTTGATATGGCATTTGTATATTTCTTCGGACCGTTATGGATAGCGTGGACGGTTTGATATTTGCTTAGAAATGTCTCTTTCAGGGGTGTGAAGTAGGGAGCAAATGGTTATTGGATATGGAAAAAATTACTGAAGTTAAGGCCCATTGTAACTACGTTCTTAAATCTGAAATA
Organism: Cardamine chenopodiifolia; assembly: GCA_963922655.1. Taxonomy (NCBI): domain Eukaryota; kingdom Viridiplantae; phylum Streptophyta; class Magnoliopsida; order Brassicales; family Brassicaceae; genus Cardamine; species Cardamine chenopodiifolia. Next base: position 4,649,346 of record OZ000486.1, on the reverse strand, counting down.
GGAGATGGTAATTCTTCTTCTTTCTGATTTGATAACTGGCACAATATAGGTTATTTAATTTATATATGGGGAGCTACGTATCTCCAAAATAGCTACGGGATCATACGTGTGTGATAACAAGGGCTGGAACATTTGTAAGCGTCATGATCACTGTTTTCTAGATTCATTGCAGAGATTACGTGCTACGCCTCCTCCTACAACTAATGCGGGACCAGACTCTTGGTACTGGCGTCGGGGATGCGAGGAAATAGTAATAAAAAAAAATTCAAAGCATACTTGGGAACTGATATGACAACCATCATCTCGAGTGCCATGGCATAAGGTATTAGTGGAGTTATTCCTCTTTGACTTATCTCCTCGTTACTCTCACATTCTCTGAATTTTCTTCTTGTTTTCTTCTTCTTTTTAATTGTCTCTTAGATTTCTGAGTTGTTGTATCTATAAATTCCATATTCATCTTAATGAAAAACCATTAGTTCATAATATCAACTTGGTATCATATCAAGTTTCCGACCTAGAAATTTATTTTGTCTTGTTCTTCTTTTCTTCTTCTCAAGCCACCTCTCTCTTCATTGGTTCATAAAATCTTCTCTGTTTCTTACACCTTTCTCATGTCGAAAGAATCATCCTCTGGACCGGCTGAATCAGCCCCAATCTTCAATCTATCCAAACCCAAAGCTTCTCTCATATCTCTTAACATGTCCAATATCATGAAACTCACACCATCAAACTTCATCACGTGGCGGTTTCAGATTCGATCTTTCCTTGAAGTGTATGAATTTTACTAGTTTATTGCTGATGATGATCATACTCCCTCAGATGATCAAAAACCTGGAAGGCTCAACCCAATCTAACCCCGATTTCGTAGTCTGGAAAAGATAAGACAAGTTGTTGTACAATTCTCTGCTTGGATTGCTCTCTCTTGCGGTTCAACCAATTGTTCATCGCACCTATGGCAAGCCCTCGCATGGACACATAAATCAGTTAAAACGACAAATAAAGAACATCAGAAAAGAAAACAAGTCGATTAATGAGTACATTAGGATCATCATTGACAAAATAAATCAATTGGCTATTCTTGGAGCCGCATTGGAACATGAATATCTTCTTGATGTCATCACGGAGGGTCATGGTGAAGACTACCTAGTCATCATTGAGATGGTAGATGGCTGAGACGTGCCAATCACGCTTGCTGAGTTACATGAAAAAACTCATTAACCGTGAAATTGCCTTGAACTCTACAACGCCTCCATCGCCTCAGCCCCAGTCATAGCAAACGCAGTCAAGTTTCGCCCTTCGTCCAATCATGATGGCTTTCCCAATTCTCATATTGGTTTCTCTACTTCACATGGTGGTTATCGTCGACCACGTTTGTACTTAGGCAAGTGCCAAATTTGTGGAGTCCAGGGACATGGAGCAAAGCGGCATCCTGAATATCAACAACTGGCTGCTTCCTCTCAATTTTTGTTGCTTGGAGCTTCACAATACCGAGTTCCCTCCCCATTTCTTGCACTGCATCTTCCACTTCCACCACCTCAATGGCAAAACCATGCTCATCACACAATAGCAACTTCTTCGGTTCTCTCACCATGGTTGCTTGATAGTGGTGTTTCGCATCATATTGCAGGTGACTTATCTATCTCTTCATGCTCCATATGGTGGTGGCGAGAGTGTCATGATCGAAAATAGAACCGGTCTTCCAATCACACATACATGTTCAGCTATCCTTCCCTTACACTCTCGAAATCTTCATCTCAATAATGTCTTATGTGTCCCGGCTATGAGAAAGAATTTGATTTCTATCAAATGAATAATGTCATGGTTCAATTGTACCCTTATGATTTTCAGGTGAAGGATCTCAGCACAGGGACAACACTACTCAATGGAAAGGCTAGTGAGAGAATGTATGAATGGCCAATGAAATACACACTTACACTTATTTCTGTCTTTCCTTGCTCAAAATCTTTCCACTCGGACTGGCACTCCCGCTTAGCACATCCTTATTCTCAAACACTTTTTCATATTATTTCTCGTTTTTCTTTACCGCTTTAATCCTCCTTGTCATTTTCTTTGATTTGCAATTCTTGTTCTAGTCATTAAAGGCATAAACTACCTTGTGCGTCTTCTACTATTGTCTCTAATGGTCCCCTTGATATTATTTTTGCCGATGTTTGGACCTCATCGGTTCTCTCCTTTGATGGTTACAAATATTATGTATTTTTTGTTGATCATTACACTAGATATTCATAACTTTATCCTCTCAAAATCAAGTCTAAAGTGGCCCAACTACTTTTTACTTTCAAATCTCTTGTCGAAAACAGTTTTAAAGAAAAGACCACCACCTTGTACTCTGACAATGGTGGAGAGTTTATTGCTCTTAAATAATACCTTGCCACGTACAACATCTCTCATCTAACCACTCCTTTTCACACCCCTGAACATAACGGATTGGATGAACAGCGACACAAACATATTGTTGAAATGGAGTTAGCTCTCCTTTCACATGCAGGAATTCCAACACATAATGGACGTATTCTTTTGCTGTCATTGTTTATCTAATTAACCATCTCACAACTCCAAACCTAGCTCATTAATCTCATTTTCAACTTCTCTTTCATTTCGTACCTAATTACAACAAGTTACAGACCTTTGGCTGTCTTTGCTACATGTGGATTAGACCTTACGGTTAAAACCAGTTCAGTCCCAAGTCCACTCTGTGTGTTTTCATGGTATACTCTCTAAGTCAAAGTGCTTTTCTGTGTCTAGATGTTGTCACCTATCACATGTATGTCTCTAGACTTGTTGAGTTTCATGAGTCAGTATTTCCCTTCACCACACTCTCCACAAATTTACCAACCTCCACTCCTCATTTTTTTGTAATCGGCCACTTGTTCCGGAACCGTGCTTAGCTCCTTCTCCTACAACAATCACATTGCCATAACCAGCACTTGATCAATCTAAAGCCTCGTCGGCACCACCTCATACACCTCTAACACCAGTTTTGCCACATACTCCGGTCACACCAGCTCCTAGTCCCTCATCGGCTCCCTCACAAGCTCCTAGTCCCTCACCGGCTCCAGTTCCACCAGTGGCCCCGCCTGTTGCAGCTGAACCTCTTCTAGTAAGAACACATCCTATGACTACGAGGTATCAAATTAATATTATCAAACCAAATCCTAAGTACGGCCTCACTGCCATTCTCAAGGATATTGAATTAGAAAATCACATGCAAGCATTAAAGGACAAGAAGTGGTGCAGGGCAATGAGTGATGAATAAAATGCTTTTGCTCATAATGACACCTTTGAGTTGGTTAACAGAGTTTTGGCGAAGAATATTGTTGGCTCTAAGTGGGTTTATCAAATAAAACGGCTTCCCGATAGCATTGTTGAACGGTATACAACAAGACTAGTGGCTAAAGGGTTTCACCAACGTCCTAAAATTGATTACCATGATACATTTAGTCAAGTCATTAAACATGCTATGATATGACTCATTCTTGGTATGGCAGTTGGGAAAATTTGGCCCTTGAAGCAATTGGATGTAAACAACACATTTCTTCAGGGTCCTCTTGAGGAGGAAGTATACATGTTACAACCACTAGGTCTTGTTGATAAGGCTAATTCTAATCATGTTCTAAGGCTCGACAAAGTAGTCTATGGGCCTAAACAAGCTCCGAGAGCTTGGTACAATGCTCTCAAGTATTGTCTTATTAGTATTGGCTTCAAGAATTCTCTTGCAGAGGCTTCTTTATTTTTTCTTCAAACAGGGACAACATTTGTCTACATCTTTGTTTATGTAGATGATATAATTATCACGGGATCTTCCATGGCTGAGATTAGTCGGGTAACAAATCTACTTGCAGTGCAATTCTCATTAAAAGAACTTGGTGATCTCTCATATTTTCTTGGCATGGAAGCTACTTGTACATCTGCATGTCTTCTTCTCACTCAAACCAAATATATCACATACTTACTACGAAGATGGCGAATGCCAAACTACCGATGTGGCTCTCCTTGATCCAACGAAGTATCGTGCCCCAATTGGAAGCTTGCATAGTATCTAGGCTTAACACACCCAAACATAGCTTTTGCTGTAAATAGTCTATCACAGTACATGTATCATCCAACTACAGTTCATTGGTAAGTGGTGAAGCGGGTGCTTCGTTACTTGGTTGAAACGCCTACAAAGAGTATTTTCTTTTCAGCTACCTCACCACTAAGTCTACATGCATACTCTGATGTGGACTAGGCTGGAAACAAAGATGATTATTTGTTGACTAGAGCCTACATTGTTTACCTTGGGAATCAACCAGTTCTGTGGTCTTCCAAGAAACAGAGTGGTGTTGCTCGTTCATCTACGGAAGCTGAATATCAGGCCCTTACAGAAGCTGCTTTCGAGTTAAAATGGATTTCTTCGCTTATGTCTGAGATTGGTTCGAAGTTCAAAACGATGCCGACTATATATTGTGACAACGTTGGAGCAACCTACTTATTAGCTAATCCGATCTTTCACTCTCGAATGAAACATCTTACCCTTGATTATCACTTTGTTCGAAAACTGGTTCAAGCCAAAGTATTACGGGTTTCACACATCAGCGCAGTCGATCAACTTGCGGATGCTTTCACTAAACCACTTTCGCGAGTTCGTTTCACTTCTCTTGTTGACAAGATTGAACTTTCAAGTCGACGTCCATCTTGAGGGGCATATTAGTGGAGTTGTTTCTCTTTGACTTATTTTCTTGTTATTCTCACATTCTCTGAATTTTCTTCTTGTTCTTTTCTTCTTTTTGACTGTCTCTTAGATTTCTGAGTTGTTGTATCTATAAATTCTATATTCATCTTAATGAAAAATCATCAGTTCATAATATCAACATAAAGTAATATGGTTTCTCTACCAGATTCCATGATACGCCTACATCACATGGTTTGCTATTAGAACGTGAGTTTGGGACCGATCTTTTGGCTCTTTCTATCTTCGTAGTCAATCGTGGTTCAACAAAAAGTTATCTATTCTGTGGAGACCCAAATGAATCTCGCGACCATCTCTTCTACGTATGTCTTTATTCCTTCTCTGTTTGGACTTCTTTGTTTAGGAGTTTCATTGGTGGAACGATTACACCAGACTGGAACTACACCCTCCAATCTCTAATTCATAAACGCCGTACAAAACTGGACAACATCCTCCTGAAACTTGCTTTCCAATCATCGATCTCTCACTTGTGGAGAAAAAAATGGGAGAAGACACAACACCCAAGCTCATTCCTCATCTCAGCTAGCCCGTACGAATAAAAAAAACCATACACGACCGCCGGGATGAGCCGCCGGGAACAGACAACAATCTTCTCTCTCGTTGGCAGCAAACCCGATCAACATTGACAAGTTGAAGCATCCATACTTTGTTTCTAGTTTTCATAAAATTGCACTGTTTTCATTTGCTTTCTATCTGTAAATTCAAACACCTATTTTGATTTCAATAAATTTAACATTCAACAAAAAAAAAATTTAAAAGATAATTCTTTCCTTGTTCTATTTTTAAATGAATTATATGTGATACTATGATCTTGACTCTGAAACCTCAAACAAGAACTTATGTAAAAGAATGAATTATCTTTTATTGGTTTGAGAAACTTCTCAAAACTAAAACCTTCTTTCTAAACTTGTTGAACACCTCTCAACATAGCTTCTCATTTATATGGATAGACAACTCCTATTCCTATAGGGAAATAGATAACTCCTATTCCTATAGGAAAATAGACAACTCCTATTTCTATTGGAAAATAGACAACTCCTATTTCTATTGGGAAATAGACAACTCCTATTTCTGTTAGGACTCTCTAATAATATAAATCCTAATTCTATTCGAATTACCTAACATTCTCCCCTGTAATTCGAATACTTGAGCTTTGAATGACTGTATGGAGTTTGATCGTTCAAGACTTTCGTAGTCACTCTGTTGATCAAGTAAGTGGTGTGTCTCACTGCTTCTCCTCATAGGTGATTCGACATTCCCATTGTTTTTAACAAACTCCTCGTCATCTCAACCAAAGCATGATTTCGTCGTTCAACTACACCGTTTTGTTGTGGTGTGTAGGGTGCTGTCAGCTGTCTCGAGATGCCATTGTCTTCACAAAATATTTAAAAATCGATAGAAGTAAACTCTCCCCCTCTATCGGTTCGAAACATTTTGATTCTCTCTCCCGTTTTACTTTCAACCAAGCTTTTGAATTTCTTGAATTTTTTGAAAGCTTCACTCTTCCCCTTTAACAAGATAGTCCACATGTATCTTGAAAAATCATCAATTAATACAAATATTTATCGATTTCTTAATGTGGTTGATGGTGTGATGGGGCCGCACAAGTCACCATAAATTCATTCTAACTTTTGTTTTGTTCGGAATTTTGTAGCTTGCGGGAATGGTTGCCGAGTTTGTTTTCCTACAAGGCAGCACTCGCATATTCTCTTCTCGTCTTCGAAGTTGGGTAACCCATGAGCTAGCTTCTTCTTGGACATTGTTGACATCGTTTTAAAGTTAACGTGTCCTAGCCTTGCGTGCCAACGCCAAGCTTCGTCATCAAGTTTGGTGAGTAAATTTTCCGGAACTCCAATCGTAAGTTGTATCTTGTACATACGATTAGGAGATCGAAGTACTTTCATGAGTAATCTACCATCGGAATCATGCATGGTAAGGTAGTTTTCTTTTAACCTTACATTGCAGCATGCTTCCATGGCCTGTCCTAGGCTTATGATATTGCTTTTAAGGTCTGGAATCAATTAGATATCTTTGATGATTGTTTGTTCACCGGTTTTTGCTTGTATTATTATCGATCCCTTTCCTTTGATGTCTACACATGACTCATCTCCAAACTTGACTTTTCCTTTTATGTTTTCGTTTAATTCCGAAAATAGGATCTTTTTCCTGTCATATGGTTACTTGCACCATTATCCAAATACCAAGTGTTTAGTTTACTCGCTTCTTCTTCTTCGTATTTGCTTGGAAATATTTTTTTGCTCATTCAAAAATATTATTTCGTGCATGTAAAGGGCTGCATCGGCTTCCTCTATTTCTGCTAGGTTCGTTTCATGGCGATTTTTACCCTTTTCCGGACACATATTAGCGAAGTGTCCCTTCTTCTCACAACGCCAACCAGTAACATATGATCGATCCTTCTTTTGTTTGTCTTTGTTTTGATTCTGATCATTGTTATCTCTTTGTTGTGCATTAAATCGTCCTCTTCCATGGCCCCTTCCACGGTTTCCTCGGCCTCTAACTCGGCCATTAAAACCACCTCTTGAAGCTTGCTCGTAGAAGGCGTTAATTAAGAGTTTGTTCTGATCAACTTTTTGATTTTCTTCTCCTATTCTTTCTTCGTAGGCTTTTAACCTACCAATTATGTCTTCAAAACCAATTGTTTTGAGATCTAGAACTTGCTCTAATGAAGCAACGATGTGAATAAACTTGTTCCTTGGCAAACTTTTCAAGAATTTCTTAACAAGCTTATGTTCTTCGATGTTTTGTCCTAGGGCGGCTGATCTAGAAGCTAAGCTCAAGATCCTCCTTGCAAAATCATCAATATTTTCGGTTTTATTCATTGTCAAACGATCGAATTCTGAGACAAGAGTTTGAAGTCTTGATTCTCGCACTCGGTCTGCTCCCAGGTATCGAGATTTTATTGCTTCCCACATAACTTGAACCTCTTCTAACTCGCCGATTTGGAGGATCAAATTTTCGGGGATAGATTGGAAGAGTAAGGCCATTGCGATGACATTCTTCTTTGCATCCATTGTGCCTGGTTCTACCGCTTCCCAAACTTCATGAACCTTCTATGTTACTTTCATTCTCATCGCCCACATGGTGTAATTGGACATTGAACAGACGAGATCTTGGGTTCCTTCCCCTGTGGTGCTGCAACGATGGCTCCTTCTATGTCTCTGGTCTCACTCTGCTCAAGATTGTTTGATTAAACTCAAGCTCTGCTACCAAATGTGATAGTATGATCTTGACTCCGAAACCTCAAACAAGAACTTATGTAAAAGAACGAATTATCTTTTATTGGTTTTAGAAACTTCTCAAAACTAAAACCTTCTCTCTAAGCTTGTTGAACACCTCTAAGCTTGTTAAACACCTCTCAACTTGTTGAACACCTCTCAACATATCTTCTCATTTATATGAATAGACAACTCCTATTTCTATAGGAAAATAGACAACTCCTATTTCTATTAGGACTCTCTAATAATATAAATCCTAATCCTATTCAAATTACCTAACCTTATATAATTTGCAATAATATTATTATTGTCTTAATCTTGAAAAAAAAATTCATATTTTAAAACGAATGCCATGACTTGTTATTATATTAATTCATTAATTCTTTCTAGTTATTTTGCTGCGAATTTGACGCGAAATCGATTATGAAAACGACAGTTATAACTTTTCTACAAAATTCACAATTTCGATGACATCATGATAGTCTGCACTACCGACATCATCTCCAATGGAAAGATCTCACTCTGTATTAACCACTTTAGCAGACCCCATGAGGCCATGACCATGCAAAATCCGCCACATATCTGCATATAACACTATAGCATATCAAGTCCAGCGATGGACTCGCTTTTGCAGAGGTCTTAATAATTCTTTCTTTTTTACTAAATGTATTAAAATTAAGACCCAAAAATTTTCTTTCTTTTTTTAAGTATATGGAAAATAAGAGCCTAAATTTTATAAATTGTTAGATAACGCATCTTTTTTAGCTTAGGACCGTCTAAATCATCTCTAAATTATTGAATCAAGTTTTAATCATACCACGTTGATTGCTCACCAGGGAGTCCTCTCTACCTTGAACTTCTTCGCCTCGCCCCGATGAACGCTGCAAACCTGCAACCACTACGAACAATGACCCAAGAAAAGATTATCTACATATTTTCATTAATTAGTATAATGGATTATGGATATATAATTATTAGTATCTATCAGAAAAACAAAATATGTATTTTGCGGATCATAGATCGTTAGAATCCATTTATGAAACGAAGTCTATGAAACCCAAACCGAATAATATTCTAGAATGCTATTACAATAAGTATTAAGTTAATTTAAATATATATATATATATCATATGATTTATATAAGTTTTATTTCTATTTGAGATAGGTTTAAGTCTTACTTACATATAGAGTGGTATGTTATTCATTAATCAATAACATAAACAATAAATAACCATTTTCTAAACTTAATACGGTAACAGAGCCAACGATCTTTATAAGATAAACGGTTTCTAATTTCGAAAATTTTCTTGTGATCTAATTCTTTAAAGGATCATGGTAAACATTATTCAAGAATCTAAATCGGCCAATTTGTCGGATGTAGGCAAAGTCAAAGAAAATGACGAAGGTGATGAAGATGACATGTGGAACTGCGTGTGCACTTAAGTCCACCTTCGGGTTTTAATTAAAAAGTTGCTTTTGGTTTTGGTTTTCATCTTAATTTAATTAGGCTTTTTATTTTAATAGGACTTTAGTTATTTATCTTACGTTAATGTTGAGGTTTTAGTCAACGTGGGTTTTTGGGGTTAGTCATTATTAGGAGATTCTTATGGCGTGATCATGATTAATAAGGATTTGGGGTTTTTCACTTATGGGATTTATTCTTAAGTTAAGAATATCAGAGTATTGATTTTTAATGCTTTTTGGTTTCTCATATTACTGGAGAATTTAGTTATAAAATTTAACTATTACGAGTTTATAGTTTAGTCATTATGAGAAAGTTAGTTTATAGTTTAAACTTTTTGGGGGAGTTGTTTGGAAAACTCAAAATTTTTAAAGTCAATTTTTAGTCTGAATTGTGGATTGTTTGAGTCAAAAACAATTATTTGTGGATTTGCAGGTGCTGGTTTCCGGATGAGGGCAAACCTTCAATCAAATGTGTCCAAGAAATGGAGTTTACATCCACGAGATGTTGGTATCTTTTTTTACCAAGATCAAAACAAACTGAAATTCCACCGCTACTTTCAAGTTAAAGTTGATCTAAAATTGTCGAAAAGTGATTTCCGATCCATTTCAAATTTGTATAGTTGTCATCTAACCATATCTAGATGAGTCAGTTGATTTATTTTTTGTCTTTTGATATGTTGTCCACGACATACGTGTTATACTGTTTGTGAAGTGAAATCCATGAAACCTTCTAAAATCTATTGTGATAAAGATTAAATTGATTCAGATATATATATATCATAAAATTTAGATAAATTATATTTCTATTTAAGATAAATTCTATTTCTAATTAAGATAAGTTTAATTCTTATTTATACATAGAGTTATATGTCATTCATTAATTAATAACATAAACATAAACAACCATTTTCTAAACTTATCAGTATCCAATCAAAATTGATCTCGGAAACAATCTATATAAAATCGTTTGTATCTAATAAAAATATCTCTAAACGGATCTACGTCAATGTAAAAAATTTATATATGTTCGTCCATATTCAATTAAATTCGATTTCTAGACGCATCTACATTAAGTCTAAATGATAGTATATAACTCGTACAAGTATGTATTAGTACCTACAATATAATACTTAATATTTAAGGTCTCGAACAGTAGCACCAATGTCAGTTCCATTAAACATTTGTCGGGACCGTTTTGCTGCAAAAGTCCTCGTCGACGGTCCAATCGATGTCCCAAGAAAATAAGGTCTCCTATGACTTTGAATAGCAAGATATTAATTGTAAAATTAGTAATTAAAAGAATTCATTTATCAACCAATAAAATTATTTTATAGTCTTATCTATTTATCTACACATAAATTTATGCTACACATAAACTTTCCAAAAAGTTTATAGTAATCATTATTTAAACTTTTAATAAGTTGCGAGATCCTAAATAATTATGGAAATTGATTGAATGGCCATATAACTTCGTGTAACTTTAAAATGTTCTTAACAAAAAGAAACTTAAATGTTAAATTTACACAGAAAAATGTATGTTAGTAAATTCAAAATAGGCTATGAGTGTTGAAATTTTAGTTCTCCCTCCTAAAAGATTAGGTTTTCAATATATAAATTTGAGGATAACTTTCCAAAATTTAAAGAAGAGATTTATTTTACTCAAGAAATTTTTTTTAGAGTGAGTTGTTGGTTGGCTATGAGTCAGGTCTTTTCTTCATTAGATTTTTGAGCTTTTGTAGGTTTAAGATTCTATAAAATAAAATTTTGTCCAAGTAATGTGTTTAAGTAATGAACACATATGTAATTGATATCTACTTTTTCATTGTCATTTATTAACTACTTTTGCATCTGTCATTTTATCATATTAGTACATGCCAACCTTTTCTTTTGTAATTAACTTCCCTGGATTTTTATATAGCATTTTAAGCAACACAATCTTGTTTTACAATATTCTCAAACTTAAATTAAAAAGTGTGAGACTTAAAAAACTAAAAATTTCCTTTTAAATTATTACTTTTTTGGCAACAAAATGCACTTTTTTCATTTATTTTTGTTAATCTTTTATATAGGTTTGGGCATTTGGGTTTCGGGTTTGGATTCGGATAAAATTCGATCGGGTTCGGGTTTGAGTTTAACGGGTATATGTATTTACTTTCTAATGGAATAAATTTGAAATTTTAGGTTGGGTTTAGTTCGGATCTTATCGGGTTCGGATCAGTTTGGTTTTTTAGATTTAAAACCTATAAAACCCAAAAAAATTAGAATGCTATCGGGTTCGGGTTTTACATACAATTTTACATGTACAAACATTTTTTTTGGGTTTTCCGGTTCAAATTCGGATCGAGTTTATGTATGTTACACATACAAAACTAATATTTATAAGAGTTTTCGGGTAGGATCGAAATATACTTTTGGAATTAGAATATTTTCCAATGTTTAGTTATGAATTTTTGGGTTTTCACATATCTTAACGGGTATCGGATTTAGTTTGAATTTTAACCGATATCCGCAAATACGACTACACACTCTCTAATATAATAATTTTTTAGATTCTAATATAACTTTTCGGATCAGGTTCTAATCGGGTGTCTAAGTTTGGGTTTTTGCTCAACCTTACTTTTATATATATATACATATCCTTGGAGAGAGATTTAGAACATACACCCACCTTGAAAATCCAAAGACAAAAGTAAAACAAAACACAAGGGTAAGACATACAAAAAAATAAAATTTTATCCCCACCCATTTATCATCTCCATCATCAAAATCTCTCCACTTCCCCAAAATCAAAATGTCTATGAAAACATGTGTTTCACCACTTGCTTTGATCCTCCTATTAACAGTAACAATCCTACACAACCAAGCTCATGCGACAAGTCCGATCAAGACCATCGTAGTTCTTGTAATGGAAAATAGATCATTCGATCACATGCTTGGATGGATGAAGAAGCTAAACTCGGAGATCAATGGTGTAGATGGGTCAGAGTCGAACCCAATCTCTGTGACAGACCCTTCTTCTAAGAAAATCCAATTCCGGTCGGGTTCACATTACGTGGATCCGGATCCGGGTCATTCGTTTCAGGCAATAAGAGAGCAAGTATTCGGGTCGAATGATACATCAAAGGATCCACCGCCGATGAATGGGTTTGTTCAACAAGCATATTCGATGGACCCCACTGGTAATATGTCTGCAAGTGTTATGAATGGATTCGAACCTGATAAGGTTCCTGTTTACAAGTCTCTTGTCTCCGAGTTCGCTGTTTTCGACAGGTAATTTTGTTTTGTAATTTCCTGTCTTTTTGGTAAATATTTTTACGTAACATAATCTTTTTGTCGGGTCCTTTGTTGTCTTATTGGCTCATCTTAAAATGGTATAATATCAATACATTCCTCTTTTTCACAAAGAGTTTACTTATAGAGTAAATTTTTATTTGATCGGTTTTCAATTTTAGTGTAACTTTTTTTTTTGATTAATTTCTAGATTTGCTCAAATCTAAAACTTTTATATTGAAATCATTATTATTTATTTAGTAGTATATTAAATAAGAATATGTTTATATTAAAATATATTTTTAGTATACGTTAAATATATTGAAAAAATATCTTTTATGAATCAAAAGAATATTATGCAATTAAATCCGTTGAAAATCAAAAACTGATTTGATTTCCGTTTTATCGCAGTATTATTATGTGATATAGTCTTGTTTTGTTAATTACCTTATAATAACTAATAGTCATGTTGGCGTTCTCCGTTTGTGGTCTTATATAAAAGCTTGTGGACAATTATATAATGAAAATGATTAGAAAAGAAAATAGTACCAAAAGGCAATAAATTTTTTTTTTTATAAACTCAGATGGTTTGCATCGGTTCCAACATCGACACAACCAAACCGAATGTTCGTACACTCAGGGACGTCAGCAGGAGCCACCAGCAACAACCCTTTTTCACTTTTAAAGGGTTATCCTCAAAGAACCATTTTCGACAATATTGACAAAGACGATATCTCTTTCGGAATATACTTCCAGAATATTCCGGCGGTATTGTTTTATCAAAGCTTAAGGAAACTGAAATACGTGCCTAACTTCCATAGCTATGCACTCTCTTTCAAGGATCATGCAAAGAAAGGGAAGCTTCCTGCCTACACTGTGATTGAGCAACGTTACATGGACACAATCTTCGAGCCAGCTACTGATGATCATCCATCTCATGATGTCTACCAAGGACAGGTTCGTTTTTTATGTTAAAGATTTCTTTTTGGTTTTAAGAAGATATTGATAAAAAAGAGAAATACATTAAAAATGAACTACACCAGTTTTTTTCAAGATTTATAAGGTTTTTGGGAATATTTCTTATTTTCGACTAATTTTATTGCGTAATATAATCCCTCCTTTTCATAAAAAAAATCATTTTGACACATTATAGATATTGATAAAACAGAGAAATATATTATAAATGAACGAAATATATTCAAAACTTATAGATTTTTAGTAATATTTCTTATTTTCGACGAATTTTATTGCGTAATACTCCTTTTGTTTTACAACAGTATCGTTGTGATACATTTCAGATATTGTTTATTTTATAGTTGTTTAATGTTTTATATAAACTTTTCACTTAACACTTTGTATGATATTACACATTTCAGAAGTTTATAAAGGAAGTGTACGAGACTCTAAGAGCGAGCCCACAATGGAACGAAACACTATTGATTATCACTTACGACGAGCATGGTGGGTATTACGACCACGTTCCCACACCGGTTCGCAATGTTCCTAGCCCAGACGGTATAGTTGGACAGGAACCGTTCAATTTCGAATTCAACCGGTTAGGTATTCGTGTACCTACAATAGCAGTTTCCCCATGGATTGAAAAAGGAACGGTCGTACATGGACCAAACGGGTCTCCATTTCCATCATCCGAGTACGAGCACTCTTCGATCCCGGCGACAGTGAAGAAACTGTTCAATCTATCAACACCTTTCCTCACAAAGAGAGATGAATGGGCTGGGACTTTTGAGCACATTTTACAGATCCGAAAGGAGCCTCGAACTGATTGTCCCGAGACGTTACCTGAACCAGTGGAGATAAGAATGGGAGAGGCAAATCAGAACGCTCCATTGAGTGAGTTTCAACAAGAACTTGTACAACTAGCTGCAGTTCTAAAAGGAGATGGTATGCTCACATCATTTCCTAAAGAAATAACCAAAAACATGACAGTGATTGAAGGGAAGAGGTATATGGAAGATGCTATGAAAAGATTCTTAGAGGCGGGTCGTTTAGCTCTGGCCATGGGAGCGAATAAAGAAGAGGTTGTTCATATGAGACCTTCCCTCACCGAAAGAAGAGCTTAAGCTTTAGTTCTGTTTCCCTTTATACCATATATATCTCTTTCTTTTTAGCTGTGACTTATAAGTCAAAGTCAAACCCCAAATATCTTATTAATAAAATGATTTTTTATAAAGTTATTTTTTTCTTAATACTTAATTAGCAAACTATAATTTTTTTTTAATGTCATAAAAAAGTAACACATTTTCTGGACAGTTGATTGACATTTTAACTAGGATTTGGTTTTCCACCCTAAAGGTTGACTTTTTTCACCCTTTCATATTTGTTTAAGTGAAATATTTTCTTAATAATGCATACATGTGCAAAATTCCAAAAGATTAAGGATGACAGAGATGATCTGATAGGAATAGCGAAGTTTGTAACCGGAGGAAATCACGTGAAACTGAAACTGCTGAGCTGGCTTGACATGAAGGAGAAGCGTCTGGTTGATTTATCAAGGGAGTATTATCGATGTGATGCTGAGATTGGGGAGCTCAGAAAGTCTCAAACACCATTATACCTTGAAGATATTCTGGGATAACTCATAGAGCAGAACCCTTCATTCCTACGTTAGCGCATACCACAGTGCATAGAGTAATCTGCTTCAAATGTTATGCA
Source organism: Cardamine chenopodiifolia (assembly GCA_963922655.1). NCBI lineage: Eukaryota > Viridiplantae > Streptophyta > Magnoliopsida > Brassicales > Brassicaceae > Cardamine > Cardamine chenopodiifolia. The sequence goes on along the minus strand of OZ000486.1, from coordinate 4,633,953 downwards.
GTTTCGCTTATCTTCATTATGTTGAATATTGTGGAATTGTCAGGGCAAATTCAAAGAGAGTGTTCTCTGTATTTGAGGGACCAAGCGAGAGGGAGTGAAATCTCGTCGTTTGATATTGTATTGGTATTGTTCTTGGATCGATAAGGGATTAAGAGTACTTGTTTTTTTATCATGATCTTCCGTTAAAAATATTCTAGTGATCATATTCAGTATAATCATATTCATATTCACTGATTAGCAAACTAAGAGGATAATATTTGATTGTGCTTATTGATGATGTGGTTTAGATTTGGGAACATGAAAATTGGAAAAGGACGAATGGAAGAAAAATTACTACAAGAACGCAGGTTATAAGTGATGGAATTATCCGTCACTTATAAGGGAATGTCGTAGACAGTATCAGCGATTTCGGAGAACAAAGGTGCCAAAACAACGTTGTCGCGGTTGGAAATCCGTTGGAATTTCTGACTTACAATATTTTGATAGATTTCCGATAGATTATGTCGTTACAAACAACCATCGGAAATCTGTCGGTTCCAACGGACACTATTCCGACGGATTTTCGATGGGTTCGTTTCCGACGAATTTCCGACGGATTTCGAAGATGTTATTTAGACGGATTCCGACCGGTATAAGTGACGGATTTCCGACATAAATTACATATATTTTTTAAATAATATTAATAGTTTGTATTTAATAATTTTTATTTAATAATTTAATAAATTTTAATAATGAAATAAAATTAAAATTTAAATATTTTAAAATCCAGAAAAAAATATTTAAAATCCAAAAGTTAAACAATATTCATAAAATAGAAAACATAAAACTATCAATCTCGACGACCTCGCATCTCTACCATGGAAGCTTCCATCAAAGCTTTCGTTGCTTCCATCTCCGTCTTAATTGCTTTCATCTCGGCCTTCGTCGCTCTGTTTGTGGCCGCCAATTCTTCATAACATTGATCATTTTGCATAGATGCTTCTTTGATGGTGTGGATCTCATTTTTCAAATCCGCTATCTCAGAAGTCCTCTCTTGAAGTAAGGCCAAAGCTCGGCTTCTTCTGAAGACCGTGAAGTGGCTTGAGAAGAGTCGTGGTATGCCTTTCGAACCCCGAAAACACGACTTTTGCTCTTCGGAGTTGCCTACAATTAAATGAAGTGAAATATTATAAGTTTGAATGATAGAAACATCAAAATTTGATATAAAGAAAATAACTAACCTCAATGACGAATTCATTACACTTCTCGATAGAAATGTCATTGGAAGAGTCTCATTCTCTTGGAGGTTGAGAATGAAGATACTCATCTCCGAGTGATTTCACGGTCTTGACGAGCTCCCGAGCGACTTGATCTTGAACTTTCTTTGTCTTCTTGTTGGTGTGAACATCCTCCACCAACCGAAGATGAGATGGATGGACACCGTCGATCTGAAACTGGAAAAGAAAACAAAAAAAGTTATAAGTTAATAATAATAAAAGATAAAGATTCAAAACATTTTAAAACTTACCAACTGCTCTTCCGAGGACAACAAAGTCGTCGCTTAAGCATTGTGCATCGAAATTCTTTTGCCTCCACGATTGCTAAGATGGTTGGCGGAGTTTGTCTTAGAAATCTAGTAGTCGACAAACTCATTCCACAGCTCGGGTTTGCGGATAAAATCTCTGGACACGTCATTGTGTCTCCACTTGTCCTTCCATTTGTACAATTTCTTGGAGTAAATTCGTGCAGCTTTCGACTCGAACTCTTCTGCATCTGAAAGATGTGTAATCTCTCCTTATTAACTATGCTCTGCATGCCTTCTCATTGGTTTTGTCGTGCGATGTGATTGATATAACCTCTTTAACCTCTCAGTTGACGGTAAATACCACATTCGTTTATATGGAAATATGAACTCTCCCACTTGTTTCTTGAAACCACGGTATACAAAAAAATTACACTTTCTGCGGTTTTTGTCTTCTCTCCAATATATCATACAATTATCGATGCACACATCTATCATCTGATTTGGCAACCCAAGACCAGCTACAAGCTTATGAACCTTGTAGTATGATGCTGGTGAAAGATTATCTTCAGAGAAAATATCTTTCACAAAATCTGCTATCGCATTAACACATTCTTTCGCAAAATTGTAATCAGTCTTAATAGTCATCATTCTACTTGCAGATGATAAAGGCAAATAACCTTCTTTACAACCTGTATATATTCACTGCGCCTAACATATTAAACACATTTCATGCTTCTAAATAAGGTTCTTCAACCCTATCTCCATCTATAGCGGGCCGATTGCATATTCTCCCTAAACGCATTGTTCACCATTTCAACTGTACCTACACCAAAATCTACTTCCTTCTATGTTTTCCTAATGTTTCTGGAACATATGGTTCACTAGTACTACCATAATCATAATTTGTTTTCCTATGTAAATAGCAAATCTTGTAACTTGGCATAAATACATTCATATACATGTGATTCCAGACAAACTCTATCTTAACATTATGCGGATTCCGACAATTAGAACATGGACATTTCAACTTATGATTTTTTCGCAACTTGTTGATTTTTTGCCAATTCCATGAACTCGCATATACCTCGTGCATATTCTTCTTTCATTAAGTTTGAATCTGGATCCATCATCGGTTAGTCCATCCATGATAAAAAATATCCAGAAGAAGATATCTATTTCTGATTTCAAATAATTTTTAGTAATGTATCGAGTTGTGAATGAATGTGATAGTGTGAAAACATATTTATAAACTCGCAGCTTGTCAAAAATCTATCACAAATCCGTTACAAATTTTTAAAATATCAAATAGCTATATAGTGGTTGTAAAGAAGGGTATAAGATTTGGTATCTACATGGAGAAACAAATTACGATTATGGTTGTACTAGTGAACCAAATATTGTGGATAACATAGGAAATAAAAGGAAAGTAGATGTAAGTATTGGTACGGTTGAGATGGTGAATGATTTGTTTAGGGAGAACATTCCGTCGGCCGGTTATGATGGAGATAGGGTTGAAGAACCAAATGCAGAAGCGCAAAATTTTTTTGATCTGTTAGATGCAGCGAAACAACCACTATATAGTGGTTGTAGATAAGGTTATTCACCGTTATCATCTACAAGTAGAATGATGATTATTAAGATGGACTACAATTTGGAATAAGAATGTGTTGATGCAATAGCAGATTTCGTGAAAGATATTTTGTCTGAAGATAATCTTTCACCAGCATCATATGATAAGGTACAGAAATTAGTCACTGGTCTTGGTTTGCCGTATCAGGTGATAGATGTGTGCATCGACAACAGTATGATATATTGGAGAGAAGACGAAAACCGTAAAAGATGTAGATTTTGTCGAAAACCAAAGTTTCAAGAAACTAGTGGGAGAGTTCTAGTTTCTTATAAATGGATGTGGTATTTACTATTGAAGGAAAGGTTGAAGAGGTTATATCAATCTCAAAGCATAGCAGAGGCAATGAGATGGCATGGAGAAGATCGTCAAGATGGAGAGATTACGCATCCGTCAAACACAGAAGCGTGGAAACATTCCCAGTCAATGTATCCAGATTTTGCGTATGAGCGTAGAAATGTATACCTCGGGTTATGTAGAGATGGATTAAACCCATTTGAGAAACATGGAAAACAATATTCGTTCTGGCCAGTAATTGTACTACCGTACAATTTACCACCATCTTTGTGCATGTGTAGAGAGTTTTTGTTCTTTTCCGTGCTAGTTCCCGGTACAGAGCATCCACGGAGGTCACTTGATGTATTCCTCCAGCCATTGATCCATGAGTTACAAATGCTATGACAACATGGGGTTGAAGCATATGATGTTTCATTGTAGTAGAATTTTAAGATACGTGCGGTTCTTATGTGGACAATAAGCGATTTTCCAGCATGTGGTATGTTATCTGGATGGACAACACATGGAAGATTATCTTGCCCGTATTGCCAAGATAACACTGATGCATTCCAATTACATCACGGAAGAAAGACGTGTTGGTTTGACTGCCACATAAGGTTTTTACCTAGTGATCATCCTTATCGTCGGTCTAGAACATTGTTTACGAAGAACAAACAAGTGTTTGACTGTGCACCTCCGAAGATTGATGGCCGTTGTATATTAAAGCAATTAAGAGATTTTGGCGCTGAGAGGACTCCTTACTACGGGGTAATGGCCATGATCATGTTGACAGTGTCGGTGAATATCATAACTAGCATAAGAAGAGTATTTTCTGGGATTTGCCTTATTGGAAAGATCTTTTGTTGAGGCACAATCTAGATGTAATGCACGTTGAGAAAAATTTTTTTGACAACATCATGAACACTGTTTTAAACGTGCAAGGGAAGACAAAAGACAATATGAAGTCTAGATTAGACTTGCCGCTGATTTGTTCTTGGGATTTACTTCATGTTATGCCAAATGGTAGATGTCATATGCCTGCCTACCGGTTAGAAGTAGCGAAGAAAGCAACATTTTTTTTATTGGATTCGAGATGATGTTAAATTCCTGGATGGATATACATCTAATTTGCGGAATTATGTTGATTTCTTCGAAGGAAAGTTTATTAGAATGAAGAGTCATGATTGTCATGTTGTGATGCAGCGACTTCTTCCATTTTTCTTTGCACATCTTCTTCAGAAAAACGTCCACGAAGCAATTGCAGGTATATATCGATACTTTTATATTGTTAATAAACCTTTTTGTAACATACATAATTTTTTATCGACTACATTGTTTATTGTGTTTTTGTAGGAGTTGGTGGTTTCTTTCGAGATTTATGTACGAGGACACTTACAATAGAGGGTATACGCAATTTACAGGACAATATACCGGTTATCCTCTATAACCTTGAGAAGATATTTCCACCATTTTTCTTTGATGTTATGGAACATCTTCCTATCCACTTCCCACGAGAAGCTGCACTTGTAGGTCCTGTTCAGTACCGTTGAATGTATCCATTTGAGCGTTACTTGTTCCATTCCAAGAAAAAGGTTAAAAATTTAAGTAAAGTTGAGGGATCTATTGTCGCACAGAGCCTCAACGCAGAAGCCTCACACTATTGAGGGATCTATTGCTGAATATTATTTTCCATCGGAAGTGCATACTAAGAGTAGAAGTCTGGCTCGACATGATGATAGAGGTGAGAGAGCGATTTATCTGGTGTATGTCCCTAAGTTGTTTGCTCAAATTGGTCGAGTAAGTGGAAAATGAAAGAAACAGAAACTATCAGAGCAGGAGTTTGAGCACTTGCATACGTATATTCTCACAAATTGTGAGGAAATTCGGGAGTACGAAAGGTAATTAATAATTACTTTGTTTATATTAATTACTAATCATTTGATATTAATTGATGTGATGTGTTACATTACAACATTTATATGGCGCTAGTACGAGACTATTATTCAGATAAGACTGAACCCGAATTTGATATCATAAAAGAACAAGAATTTGCTTCTTGTTTGCGATTTTACGTAAGTTTTTAAACAATTTAACTAATTTATTGTTCTGTTGTAATATTTATCTCACAGTAATTTATATTCTTTATATATTTTTATAGGTTTTAGAAGGCATCAAAAATGGTCAAGAATTTCCGTCGTGGTTAATGGACTTTGTTAATGGTCCAAATAACATTGTGTTTCAGCACAATCCGGTGATGTAGTTTACTACGACATATTGAATGAAATTTTAGAGTTCAATATTCTGGAATGTTGGATTTGAGGTGCATTATGTTTAAATGCAATTGGTATGATCCAAACTCAGAACCTCCTAAATCTTGTTAATTTCAGTCATACTCCTAGCTGGTATTAACATGTGATCAATATACAATAATAAGTAAACAAAGTCATCATGACTTACCTCTTTCATGTATACACAAGAATCATGTTCACTTATGTTGAACTTTTTGTTCCATTGTCGAGGTGCCTATTTCAAGCCATAAAGTGACCGTTTCAATAGACAAACTTGATATTTTCAGGATTTACCTCAAAACCTTCAGGTTTTTCCATGTATAACACTTGATTCAGTTCGCCATGTAAAATTGATGTTTTAACATCCATATGCTCCAGCTCCATGTATTTTTTACACAGATTCTGAGTGAAATATGTTTCACAAATAGAGCAAAAACTTCTTGGTAATCAATTCCTTCTCTTTATGAGAATCTTCTCGTAAATAGTCTTGCCTTGTATCTTTCAGGCTCAACTCCGAGAATACCAGGCTTCTTCTTGTATAACCATCTACAACTGATAACTTTCTACTCTTTTGGCATGTCCACAATATCCCATGTTTCATTCTTAATGAATTCATCTCTTCAGACAAACCACCATTCCACTTCACCTAATCTTTGTCTTTTTTTGCATCGTGAAAACATTGAGCTTCCTTAGTATCAATATCTTATGATGTAATCAATGCAAAGGCAAACTGGGTGTAATCTAAATACTTGAGTAGGGCCTTACTAGGTCTTCTAACTTTATCCCTAGCCAGCTGATAATTTCTTAAATATACTTGAGTTATTGGTAGTTCGTCCTCTTCAGCTTCTTCTTATTATGAATTACTTGATATATCTTGAACTGCTACACCAGAATTAGAACTTTCTCCAATATGTTTAATCACATTTCTGAGATCAGTGATTACTTTTCCATCTGAGTGAATCTCTTATATCTGAGATTTTGTATTAACAGATTTAAGATCCTTAAAAACTACCTATTCATTGCAAATTAAGTTTCGACTCACAACATATTTTTCTTTTTCAATCAACCAAATCTTGTAGCCTTTAATTCCCTGTTCATAACCCATAAACACTCCTTTCAATGCTCTAGGCTTCAACTTTCCTTGATCTTGATGTACATAGGGTAAAAACCCAAAACTCATGCTTGTATCCTGGTTTTCTGTTTAACCATAGCTCCTCAGGCATATTGTGATCTACTGTAGAAGTTGGAGATTTGTTGACTAACTAAGTTGCACTAACAACTGCTTCAGCCAAGAAAGTCTCATCATGAACTGATTCATCAAGCAGACACCTAACTTTTTCCATCAAAGTCATGTTCATCCTTTCAGCCACACCATTTTGTTGGAGTGTGTATGTACATGTTTATTGTCTTTATATGCCATTCTTCTTGCAGTATTCATCAAACTTCAAGTTACAGAACTCAAAACCATTACAGATTTCTTGGTTGTAAAAAGCGCTAAGGTGTGCCATGGGGCAAGGCGCACGGAGGCGCGAGGCGCACCGAGGCGCAAGGGTCAGCGCTTTAGGAGGTGATGTTGACACTGCTTTCATGATGTGCGCACCACTAGGTGAGCCACGGCTGAGACGGTGTTGCGTGAGGCGAGAGCTACAGACACATGTGGTGCCGAGGAATTCCCACAAACAGATTTTTAGTGTAGTTTTTTCCTTATCGGATCTATTTTGTGGAGTGATCAGAGAATCGTATGGAGTGAACTCCCAAAAACCATTCAACTGCTCGGAATGGTACATTTTTTGGATCAATCTTTAATTTTTAGTTACCCTGAGAACTAGTAGTCATGTGTTTTTATCAACTTCTACTTTCAGGAAGTTTCATCTCATAGGCAAGTAGTAGTTTCAACCGCAGTAAGCGACCTGGAGGAAGTATCCGCCATGGAGTCTGTTCTACTATGTTTTTAGTATGTCTTCTCTCTCTACTCATCCCTAACCGGCTTCATACATGGATGAAGTAAGGATTCACCTAGCTGTGCCTCGGATCCATGTTGCCAGGCACCTCGTGCGCCATGGCGCATGGTGCACTTAGAGTAGAATGGAGCCACGGTGCACCATGTGCTATTTAAAATCAAGCCTGATTCTCAACCAACTTTTTCCACTCACAAAACTTCTCAAATGTTTCATCCTTAGTCTTTAGAAACACAACCCATAATTTCCAAGTCTTATCATATATATTAGAAAAGAAGTATTGTTTACTTGAGAGTGATGGAATTACATTTGGTGAACCCCATAAGTTGGCATGAACATAACCCAATGCATATTTAGTGTTGTGTTTCCTTACATTGAAACTTAGCTTCTTTGCCTTTCCAATGACACAATGTTTAGATAACACTACCTTTTTGATTATCTTTTTTTTCTATCAGAACTTTTCTTGTTAGGACCTTCATATTGTTTAAACTCATATGCCCGAGTCTATTGTGCCATAATGTTGTATTATCCTTTGACCTGACTGCACTACAATTCTCATTCAAAAAATGTGTCCATCAAAAATGTACAAACCATTAACAGCTTTCCTCATAATGCACTCTTGTTTCCTTTGAAGAATCTAAGCTTACTATCTTTACCTTCATGTTTGAAACCTATTTTATCAAGAGTTCCTATAGAGATCAGATTCCTTCTCAAATTTGGAATACACCTAACATTCTTCAACATTCTGATAGAGCCACCCTAAGTATTTAACTTGATTGTCCCAGTTCCTTTTGACTCAACAGTGTGATCATCACCTAGCAATATCATGGTTGTTCTACCTTCTTGAAATTCAGAGAACCAATCCATTGTAGATGTCATATGATAGGTACAACCAGAGTCGATTACCCACTTATCTCTAGCCTCTTAATCATTCATACTTAGTGCTTCTGAAAACACTAACTTCTCATTAATTACTCCAGCCTCACCTTGTCCTTCATTCTCAAACTTTATTTTCCTAGCAAAACAGTCTTTCTTGACATGTCCTTCCTTTTTATAGAACCAGCAGGTAACACAAGATTTAGAGTTTTACCTGCTTCTGCTTTTGTCTTGACCTTCTTTCTGATTTCTGGTTTGTGGTCTACCTCCCTCATTTGTGTACAGAACCGTGGTTGTAACCTTAGTCGATTCCCTTTGCTCAGCTAATTCTCTCTCTATTGACTTTTCCAATGAGACTACATCTTGCACTGATAGAGTCTTATTTCCATACTTGAGAGTATGTTTGAGCTGATCATAACTGAGAAGAAATGAGTTCAAGATTAAGATGGCTTGAACCTCTTCTTTAAGCACAGTTTCAAGACTACCAAACTCCTAGAAAAATCTTCAAGAAATCATCTACATTATCATTGATGTTCTTGGAGCAAATGCTCAAATGCTCTTCAAGGCACCTATTTTTTTTCTTTATACCCTTCTTAAATCTTTCTACCCTTCATTAAGTGAAAGGACAAAATTTTCCCATCCTTCCTTTCTCATTAAAAAATTAAATGAAAAAGAAAAACAAAAGCTTTACACAATGAAAGTGTGTGAGGTGAGGTGGAAGAGAGAGAGAGAAACGTGGGTACATGTGATTGATGAGTAATTAATGAAGTAGGTGAATGTCATTAGTGAGAATTTAATATCAGGAATAAATTAAGACCAATAAAAAAAAGAGAAAAAATAGATGCATATCCCATTTCTCTTTCTTCTTCCTCTTGCCGCAAAAATCCAAAAATCTTCAATCCTCCATAACTCAAAATTTGAATCTTTATTTGAGGTAATCTTTTAATTTCATTTTCTATTAATGATAATAAACGATGTGCAGTTGTTTTGGGTGGATTTCAACAAAATTTGGAGGTTTAAATGCAATGTGAAAAAGTAATGTGTTGTAGATTTCAAAACCTCATTTTTGTTTAAAAGTTTGGTTGAGTTTTGTGTGGACAATAGGTTAATAAACACATATTATGCATCAATTAAGATCGGATATTGTTAAAACTTGTTATATTTGGGAATCTGGAGGTGAAATCTTAGCGAGTCGTAGGTAGAGAGAAATCAAAATCGTTGGATATGGCGAAATTATCCAGAAAATAATATAACTAGTACAACTAAGTATATTTAGTAAAACTGGTACAACTGAATATATATTGTAAAATTAGTCCAACTGTGTATATTTCGTACAACTGGTACAACTATTAATACTATTCAAATAAAAGAGGATGTTATATGGAATGGATTCAAAGCAAAATTGAATTTACACTTTTGTGATGAAGAAATCTATAGAGTAGGTAAGTTATTATGAGTTGGTTCATAGCATATACAAGAAAATGAAGAGAGATGAAACTACTACGAAGTTGAAAATGAGTTACATTCCAAATGCGTATCCTAAGCAAAGACCATCTTTTATTGTGGATGATGAAGAATTATCTGCATACTTTTTTGTTATTTTCTGATGATAAATTTGGGAGTATTTTGCATGTGGAGGTTGTGGAAGATTTTGGGCAAAATAGGGTGTGTGAGAAAGTAGATGATCAAGTTAGTGCAACGTGTGTTAATGATGGTATACTTAGTCATTACGGAGAGGAACCAATGGAACATGGACTGATGAACAATACTGAAAGTGTTTCACATGATAATGATTTAGTTAACGTAAATAACCCAGCTGTATATGAATACAATCATTTGGAGAATGTTGTAGAATAAGGAGGAAGAGAAGAAAAATTAGAAAAAGAAGGAAGTGAGAATGTGAATGGTGCATGGGCAGATGGTGTAAATGTAACTTTGCACCAAGAATTTTATAGTAAGGCCGAAGTGCAAGAAATAGTTGAAAATACTGCACATTAGAAATGTTTCGAGTTTGATATTATCAAATGAGACACATATTTATACGTTACGGAGAGGAACCAATGGAACATGGGTTGGTGAATAATATTGAAAGTGTTTCATATGATGATGATTTAGTTACGTAAATAACCCAACTGTTTATGAATACAATCATTTGGAGAATGTTGTAGATCAAGGAGGAGAAGAAGAACTAGAAAGAGAAGGAAGTGAGAATGTGAATGGTGCATGGGCAGATGGTGTAAATGTAATATTGCACCAAGAATTTTATAGTAAGGCCGAAGTGCAAGAAATAGTTGAAAAAGCTACACATTAGAAATGTTTCGAGTTTGATATTATCAAATCAAACACATGTTTATACGTGGTGAAGTGTCGTGAAGCAAAAGATGGTTGCAAGTGGAATATACGGGCTACAAAACTGAAGAGTGCAAATTGTTTCTCGATAAGAATCCACAACAAGATGCATACATGCTCTCGAGCTAGTAGTAGTAGTACTAGGAGAAGTAGAAGGAAAGGCACACAACGATTAGTTGCATCTATTGAGCATGATGATTATCCTGGTGAATTTAAAATCTGAGCTTCGAAAGTTATCGTGGATTTGGTTAAGAGAAAAGTTGGTATTGAAGTATCATAAATATAGAGGAAGAATACAAGCTACTAATAAGGTGCGGCGCAATGCAGAAGAAATTTATAATTTGGTGTATGCATTTATGCACAATTTAGAGTTCCAAAACAATGGTACAATAGCACGGGTGGAAGTAGATGAGTAGCACAAGTTTAAGGACCTATTTTTTGCGTTGGGAGCTTTCATCGAAGATTTTAGGGCCATGAGGAAATTTATAGTTGTGGATGGAACACATCTTAAGAATGTACGCAGTGGAGTTCTAATTGTTGCCATAGCTCAAGATCCTGAACACCACCATTACCTACTTGCCTTTGGTGTAGTTGATGGTGAGAAAGATGCAAGTTGGACATAGTTTCTCAAAATGTCTGATTGGTTTAATAAACATCGGAAGAGTTCAATTGGTGTTCCTTCTGCACATAAGTTGGCTCCTTATATCAAGAATCTAACTACTAATAGATTACAAGAAGCAAATTAGTTGCAAGTGATTGAGGTAAACAACTTTCATAGTGTTTACATAGTTCTTGGGCTTGATGAGATTACATATGTTGTGGATTTGGATATGAAAACTTGTGGTTGCAATCACTTTGATATTGATAAGTATCCTTGTGTCCATGCACTGGTGGCAAATAGAGCAAACAGGAATGGAGAGATCTCATTACAATGAATTGTGTTCTAAATATTATTTTGTTGAGATGTGGTCATTGACATACTTAAGGACGCTATATCCAATACCCCATCATTCTTATTGGATTGTTCCCGACGAGATACAGGAGATGTATGCTTTACCTCCAAAATATGTGAAGAAAAAAAAGAGAAAACAAAAACTTAAGTATCCCTCAGTTGGAGAACACGGTCGTAGGAGACGAAAATCGAGTAATAGTGGACAAGGATCGACTGAAAGTTTCTGAAGTTTGAGTCAAAGTGCACAAGGATCAACACACCGTGGGAGAGGATCGAGTAACCATGAGGGAGGTATGTTTAGCTTGTTTGTGCATGTTAATAGTTTGTAATATTGATATGTTAGTAATGTCCATTTATGTCAAGGTACAACTAAGTAAAACTGTGGTACTAACTATATTGTATTTTTTTATGTCCAATTTGCTTTTGGTAATGTAAAGACCAAAGATGGGTCTAGTTGTATTCATTTTATATCACTATGATCCTTAGAATGTGGGTAAAAATTGATATTGTTTTAATTGTTCACGTTTCATCGTAATTTTCCAACAAGTACCATGTCTTAAGGTTTCTTTAGATGTTGGACACTAAAAACTACCAAAATGGTAAAAATAGTGATTTCTCACATTTGTTTATATGGAACTATAGTAAATCTACCCTTTAGTTGCAATATGTGTGGTACAACTAGACAAAGTTAGTTTCAGTATGGTGTAGCTAACTAAAAACAAATTCATGAAAGTACAACTATATACATTTCGGAGTACAATTGTAAAATTTGGTATAACTGTGGTATAACTATGTTAATTAACTTTTCATAACTTATGTACTTTTGGTCGGATCCTAAGTATCAACTTTGTACTTGCAATGATTGCAATCATTGAGTTATATTATTTTATTATTAAATTTTTATTAATAAAATAATAAAATAAATTTTTTTTAATAAAATAATAAATAAAAATTTTATTCAAAAAAAAAAAATTAAATTAAATTTGTATTTATAAAATAATTATAAATTAAATTTTTAATTACTTGCGAAAATAATTTTTATAAACGGTTGTATTGAATGAACATAGTTGTTCCTAAGATTACATAACCTGAGTTTCCACAAAACACAAAACAATTAAAAGTGGTTTGTAATCAGAGTTCCACAAGAAACAACATCACAAAAAACATATGGGTCACTCATTACTCTTCTGCTTCTTTTTGGGGTCCTTGTTCTTCTCTTCCGTAAAGGGAGATTGTTGTTATTTGGATGGTTTAGACTCCCTTGCTCTTTTCTTCTTCGGCTTGGGTTCGAAAACACACTTCTTCTTAGCACATGTCTAAAAACGCATATGTTTCATTGGTTCCGGAGATGGTTGAGGTACTGAAGATGATTGAGGTACCGAAGATAGTTGAGGTACAGAAGATGGTTGAGGTACCAGAGATGTTCTGGAACTGGAGAAAGCACATGTTCACCTTCAGCTTCATCCCTTGCTACTGAGCAACCTTCACCAGAGCCAAAGTTTTTCTCTTAACGCTTCCATGGACCTAAATGGTCATCACAAAAACCATATGCACCATCATCCTCAAGTACGTTCTCCTTCCCCTTGTTATTCTGCTTCAAGGTTTTCACCTCATCTTCTATGGTCTTCAATCTATCTTTAAACATATCAAGCTGGTTCAGAACTTCTCTGGAGGATGAATGGTCTGCTGTGGTAGAGTTTTAGGATCAGCCTCATGGTCCTCATGTACTTTTGTTTGTCTGCCCTAGCAGCGACAACCTTAGCGTACAATGCTTCCCAATGTATCTTCTTCCCAGCCATGAGATGAGCCATTATACCTTCAGCAACTTTATGACAGACATCCTTACGGAAGTCTCGAACCCAAATACGACTCATCAAATGTTCTTCTTCATTTTAAAAAGCTTCTAGCATGCTACAAATATCTTGCATTACAAACAAAACAACAAAATAAATTTGTATGATCAAAGTAAACAACAATTATAATCAGCCTGCTACCAATTATACCTTTGTATCCCCAAGCGTAGTATTGATATCTTCTAAAGGAAATCATTTCATCCTACTATGTACGAACTCCCTTCTACATATTCTTGGACAATCCTTACTCGCTGGAATATATATAGGGTACTTCAGCCTGAGAGATGGGATAGCCTCGCCAATAGTTACAATAAACATTTAAACATATTTCCAACCACCTTAATTTAACCAATACATTAAACACAAGGATGTAAATGTATTACCTCCAAATGAACTATGCACCCGAGAAACCCCTTCATCTTTGACTATACAATTGAAATGGTTCAACATATGCTCCATCTCATGTGAACAGTCCTCAAATGTGTACCTCCCCTAAGGAAACTTCTTGCATTCTCGCAACCATCATTCACAAACATTTATCTAAATTAGAAACATCCAGACCCTTTAAATCCTAACCGAATTACCAAAAATTTGATTCTTGAAAATCCTAGATTTCAAAAATTGAAACATGTCCTTTTCAAAATATCGACCTTACGGAGTTGCTGTTGAAGAACAGAGTAGCGGCACCAAAGAACGCTGGAATCAAAACGAAGAAAACGAAAAAGGTAAAAAAGAAGACCACGATGAAAGAGAAAAAAAAAGAAAAAGAATACGAAGAAAGATGGAAAAATAATAGGAAGAAAACAAAGAGAAATCGGAAAAAGTGGTTCTTGGAGATTACATAGACGATGATGGCTTCGGAAAATTGGAGAAGAAGAACACGAAGGGAAAAATAACAAAAAAAAACAAATAACATGGATCTGGGCTGATAAAGTTTTCTGGGGTAGCCCCATTTTTATTCTCCATAAATTCGGCCGTTAAGAAAGGACCATGGTTTTTTGTAGTTTCTTTAACTTCCTTTGTTTTTTATGGTTTTTTTGTAGTTTCTTTAACTTCCATTGCTTTCATTGGATCAAGAATAGTCTGTAAATGGTTTTACCGATGTATCTTCGGATTTATCATCTTCAATCTTAGGTTTCTTCTCTACACTTTTAGTTAGAGGCACTTCCATTGTTAGTCTGAAATCATTGATAATACCTTTCAATCCGAGAATATCTAGATGTGCCATCATCCTGATCTTCCATAGGGAGAAGTTTGAAGCTCCGTCAAACTTCGCGATCTCGATTTGCTACTTCGCCATCCATCCAAGAACTGAAGATCTGATACCACTATGTTACAATTCTTATCTTCAGTTAAACACAAATCAATAATCACAATCACTCAGATCTTGAGAATAACAAGCTCGAATCAGCTCAATCGAAAGAACAATGCAAAAATCAAAGAACAAAGCAAACATAGATTTGTTTACCCAGTTCAGCAAGATCAGTTTGGCAATCCACTATACCAAAGATAAGAATAAAAATCAGAGTCAAGCTCTCAACAATGGTGTTTCACTCTCTTTCTCTCGTTACAAGAATGAAAGACGATTAAAGATGAATAAGAAGATGTGAGAGACTATATACAATAACTCTCTTAAAACAGAAGACCTTCTCTTGGGAAAAGAAGGTTTCCTTTTGCTTCCTCAATCTCGGTTTTGCAACAACCATCAAACCCGCAATCAAAGATCAATTTCTTGATTAAACCAACCTCAAAATTGAATCAGATTCGGTTAGCATCAACAAAAACCATTTGACAACTGTCCGATATTTCTCAGAGTGCCTGGCGAACCGGATGTCACACGAAGATAAGACGTATGGGTTCAGAGTGGGTCACATGTAGATTGTAGTGGTCTGAACATTACATAAACAATCATCAAAAATCGAACTGGACATAAAACCTGAACACCCATTTTTGGAGAATAACGAATCATGTTTAGCAAAGCCATTTTGCAGGGCTTACTTTATTGGAGATCTAAAACAAATTAATCGAGACACAGGCTCTTTTAATTTGAAATTTATAAATTCACTAGAACCATGGCCCCTGCTATGCAGGGTAAATAAATGTTATACATTATTTATTAAAATATTTTGAAAAATAATCATATGCATTTAGTTTTTTTTTTTAAAGAAGTGCACTGAATCCATTAGCTATTGTTAAATTTTATAATCATCCAACTATAAGATTATTTACAATACACTACAAAATTTGTGTGAGCATACTATATATAAAATAGTGAAAAAGAAAATTAATAAGTTTTGTTTCACCTTGAAATTTAGCAAACTGTGATCATCGCTTAATGAAACCAAAGGAAAAATTAAATGACAAGTTTTTTGTTTGATAAAACTAATTGAAAATTTGATTAGTTATTACCTTGAGTTGATCACGATCGGCAATCACCTAGTTCTCGTTCTCGTCTGCACTGATAATTGATCTCAAATGAGAAGGAACTATGATTTGAGAATGGAAAGTGAAAAAAAATAAAAACAATTGGAAGACGAATGGTACATCTAACATTGCGTAAAACTGGTGGAGAGAAAATAACCAAGCCGGAGAAAGAATAATTAAAAAATGGGAAAAAGATGAGAAATTGTAGATATGGAGAAGATCGTGGGGAACGTAGGAGAGATTTTAGGAGTATATTTTTATAAAACAACAAATGATTAGTTGTGTAATTGCTTCGTTAAAACTAAAAAAATTGTGAATCTGCCACGTATTAATTTGCTACACGAAATTTTTATGAACCCAAAACAATACATAAATTAATTTGATCTTTTGTTATAATACACAATCCTTTTAAATTGTATTCACTTATCACTCACGAGTTGATGAAAAATAATTTTTGTAAAAATTTTAATAAGAGCATTTTTTTAAATAAAGTACATTTAAAAAAAATTTAAAATCAATAAAAAGTATCTCTACAATAATTTTAAATTTTAGCAAATTTGGATTCCAAAATTAAAAATTACATAAGTCATATAAAAGTCTTAATATTTTTTAAAGAGTCTAGAAATTCTAAAATCTAAAATCAAATATGTATATATATTATATCATTCACGGTCAAAATTACACAGCACAATTAAGTATCTTATTATGTTATTATATTGACACACAACACTATCATCTAAATAACATAGTAAATCATATAATCATTACCATACATTTTTTTGTTATTTTGGCAGCCCATAGAATTATATAGTTAAAAATAATATTATTTTCACACTATAAGAAAGTTACCGAAAAACTGACAGAATTTTCGACGGATTGAGATTCTGTCAAAAAAATTTGACATAATTCTGATGGATTTCCAACATCAAACTTTCATGAGAACTTTCTAACATATATTCTATTACTGGTCAAAAAATTTATCCGTTAATACAGCCATTTAAATTTTGAAAATTCCTGCAGTTTACGGATTTTCGACGTCAATAAACTTATAAATATGTTTTCATAGCCACATACAATCACAAATCGATACAATACTAAAAAATGTCTTCTTCTGGATAATTCGGTCATGTATGGACGAAATAATGATGGATCCGGAGTCGAACTTATTGAAAGACGAATATGCACGAGGTATATGGTAGTTCATACAATTGGCAGGAAATCAACTAGGAGCAAAAAAAGACATAAGTTAAAATGTCAATTTTTTATTTGTCGGAATTCACTTAATATTATGATTGAGTTAGTTTGGAATCATTTATATTGCAATGAATTTATGTCGGGTTACAAGATTTGGTATTTGTATGGGGAAAAAATTATGATTATGGTAGTACTAGTGAACCATATGTTGCTGATAGTTTAAGAGAACATAGAATGGAAGTAGATGTTGGTGTTGGCACCATTCCGATGGTGAATGATGCGTTTAGAGAAAATATGTTACCTGCCAATGACGATAGAGAAAGGGTTGAAGAACCAAATTTAAAAGCACAAAAGTTTTTTAATATGTTAGACTCAGAAAAACAGCTGATATATAACGGTTATAGAGAAGGTCATTCGCATTTATCATCTGCCAGTAAAATGATGACCATTAAGATGTACTACAATTTGGTAGAGGATTGTGTTGATGCGATATTATTTTAAAGATATTTTGGTTGAATATAATCTTGCACCTGTATCATACTACAAGGTACATCAAATTGTACCTGGTCTTAGTTTGGCATCTCAAATGATAAAAGTGTGCATCAACAATTGTATAATATACTGGAGAGAGGATGAAAACCGCAAAAGATATCGATTATGTCGTAAATTGTGGTTTAATGAAACTAGTGGCAGAGTGTTCTGATTTCATATAAACGGATGTGGTATTTACCGTTAACAGAGAGGTTAAATCAATCATAGTGCCTGACAGAGTTAATGAGATGGAATGCGGAGCATAGTCAATAAGGAGATTTTATGCATCCTTCAAATGCATAAGCATGGAAAAATTTTCAATATGTGTATCCAAATTTTGCGTTGAGAAAAGGAATGTATATCTCGGATTATGTATAGATAGTTTCAACCCATTTAGAAAGCATGAAAGACAATATTCGTTGTGGCTTGTAAGCATGAAAGGCAATATTCCGTTTGTATGAAATCAGAACACTTTGCCACAACGAATCAATCATAGTGCACGACAGAGTTAATGAGATGGAATGCGGAGCATAGTTAATAAGGAGGGTTTACACATCTTTCAAATGCATAAGCGTGGAAAATTTTTCAATAGTACTAACGCGAGAACTCATGTGGCGCTAGGTTCTTTCTACACCTACTTTAATCGAAAGGGAGACAGTGAAGCTAGCCTTCATGTTGTCGGGGGCTTATCTGGATTTTGCGTGGAGCAAAGGAATGTATACCTCAGATTATGTATAGATGGTTTTAACCCATTTAAAAAGCATGAAAGACAATATTCGTTGTGGCTTGTAATCATAATACCTTATAATTTGCCTCATTTTTTGTGCATGCGTAGAGAGTTTTTGTTCTTCTTTATTCTTGCTCTCGTCCTAGAGCATCCAAAGAAATCACTTAATGTATTCCTCCATCCATTGATCTATGAGTTGTAAATTTTTTGGAATCATGGTGTCGACGTTTCATGCCAGCAGAGTGTTAAGATGTGTGCGGTTCTTATGTGAACCATAAGAAATTACCCAACATATGAAATGTTATTTGGATGGACAACTCATGAACAATTATTGAGCACGTATTGCCAATAAAACATTAAAGCTTTACCATTGAAGCATGGAAGAAAGACGTGTTAGTTTGATTGCCATACAAGATTTCTCCGAATGATCATCTGTATTGTTGGTCGAAGACATTGTTACAAAGAATAAGCAAGTATTTGATGGTCCAACTTCTGAGATAGACGACATTTGTAAATTTGATCAGTTAATAAATTTTGGTGCTGAGAGGACTCCTTACTGTGGGGGGTAATGAACATGTTTATGTAGATGCTGCCGGTGAACATCATAATTGGCAAAAAATATTATTTTTGGGATTTACCTTATTGGAAATACCATTTGTTGAGGCACAATCTAGATGTCATGAAAATTGAGAATAACTTCTTTGACATCATAAAAATTGTTTTAAAAGTCTAAGGGAAGACAAAAGACAATATGTAGTTTAGATTAGACTTGGTAGAAATTTTCTCTCGAGATTTTCTTGAAGTTCTAGCAAATGGTAAATGTCTACTGTTTAGAAGCACACAAGAAAAAGATTTTTTTTATTGGATTCACGAAGATGTAAAATTCACTAAGAGACTTATCAGTCACTGTTCTCAGAATAAGAAGATTGGAAACACCATCAGTGGATCAAATTTACCCGAATTTCCCTATCTTTTGGAAATCTAAATGATCTAACGTGGACTCTATTTTAAAGGACCTTTAAGCTGACTTAAATTCTCACTTAAGGGCTTGACATTGTACAATGTATCATTACATTCATAGTTTAATTCCACCTTTTCTACCACCCTTTTCAAAACTTGGAATGATCAACCTCATCTTTAGTTTGATACCACGCCTTTAAAATATTCATTCTTTCAAACCACATGCCTCTGTTACATCATCATCATATGCAATAATGTGCAAAAACTACAGACTATGCGGATTGACACAACTTTTTGCTCTAAGAATCTATGGTGAGATTAATGCTCTTTTTTACTTAGATAATAAACGTATGAGTTATCTTTGGTACAGAAATATATGAATAAAACCGGTTCCAGTTTTCCCTTCATCACAAAGAAAAAAAATTAAAAAACCAAAAAAAGAAACTGAGATTTATCAATCAGCGCATATAAAAAACAAACAAAAAAATCAGAGAAAGAAAAGAATATAAAGAAAAAACCAGAATAAAATTTTTATAGAGTCTAATGTGTTATCTTATGCACCAATTCAAAATGGTTAGGACATCTATAGAGCTTGAAAAAATTTATGAGGTTCGTGAGGTTGTGTATCAATTGTTTTGCATCCGTTCATATCAGAAGAGCGTAACACTTCAGCCGCTACCAAATTAGCCTTCCATTCCAAGCCGATTGTTGTGATTGATATTTTCTTTGTGAGATTGCAAATCAATGAATGTTAAAGGATCGAAACGATCAAAATCTGGATCGACCGATCCATCAAAAAATTGAAGTAAGGATTTTTGAGGTTGGAATCGATCAATCGGTCTCTAGATAGATCAATCCATCAATCGATCCATGAGACATACCATTTTTAATTTAAGCAGGTTTAGGAATAAGGATTTTATATGAATTGGGATACATGATTTCATGCAGTTCCAACTTGTCTTTTGCTTTTTACAGCTTTTTGCTTTCTATTTCATAATTTGGGAGAAAAAATCTCTTTCTCTTCAAAAAGTGTTTTCCAAACCCCATTATAGCTACTTTAATATTTATGCAATCTTTAAACTTTTTTTAATGATTTCATCTACTATGTTTGAGTAATCCACATGTTAGGTTTATGAGTTTTTTCAAAGGGATCTGATGATCAATTAGGTTTAGGTTGTTAGATTAGAGATTTATCTTTAGTGATTTTCATCTTTTGTGTTCTCTATGCTTATGTTAGCTTGATCATCTAGCATCAGATCTTTATGTTAAATTATGCGGCGAAAGCGATAGTTAGGTTGCTACAATCAATAATTGATGAGCTTGGCATCCTTAGCCAACATGAGTCAACAATTTCGCAAGTGATTCTCCTGGAGATTTCTAGATCAACCTTTTCTCAGTAAAGAGTGGAAACAATAAGAGAGTAGAGAGAAAAAAATAAGATCCTTTAATGTAGAACAACCTAGTTGAAGCAAAATCTGCAATGCCATATTACTCAAACAATTTGGCCAATATACCCTCGTTACATTATGAATATATTTTTTTGATTTATTTTTAAATTAGAAATTCGGTTAAATGTCTCAAATACCAAAGAATATTACAAATATTACAAAAACGGTGGTACTTATTAAGGCCGAATTTATTAGAAGGAAAAAATAAGCTTAGCCCAATGAAATTGGACCTTAAAACTCGACCCATATCCATCTTTGTATTCTTCCTTTTTGTTTTCCCTCTCTCCCTTCGTGTCTTCTTCTTGCGAAACCGCGGCTTCTCTATAACCACCAGAAACAACTGTCCGTTTTCTTCTTCTTTTCTCTCTTTCTTTGTATTCTAATTTTTCCTCTTTCATCGTGTTCTTCTTCTTTTCCCTCCTTTTTTATTTCTTCATTTTGCTTTTGGTGCTCCTCTTTTCGTCGGCAACAGTTAATCTTCAGTTTCAGCTCCTCTGTTCTTCATCAGCCGCCATTCAACATCAACTATGTAAGGTCCATAATGTGAAATCGCTAATTTTCAATTTTAAAAATCTAGGGTTTCGAAAAATCGGTTTATTGGGAATTTTGTAAGGGCTAATGGGTCTGAAATCTACTAATTTGGATAAATGTTTATGGATGAAGGTTTGTTTGAGGTGTGTTTGTGAGAAATGAAGAATAGGGTTTTCTAGAAATCTTGTTCGAGTTAAGGCTTGTTGAAAACGGAAATCTTAGACTTAAATCTGAAGTTTTGTGTTTAGTGTTTGAGTAATGCGTGTTTTTTGCTTGAATTGCAGATATGGCGAGAACAAGAAACGTAAATTTTCGAAGAAAGGGTCAGTCATAGCAGTTGATAGAGAATAGTTGGAGTCCTCATCAACTGGAGAGAAAGATAACATCTCAGACAGTTCAGAGAGAACATCCTCGGACAATCGAGAAGCAGATAACATAAGGTCCGCATATCATTCCATGGCGGAACCATTGACTCATGTAATACTAGTAAAACTGAGTAATCCTATAAGGGAAAGGTTTAATTGTATAGCAAGTTTGATTTTCCCGCAAAATTATTGAATTTTGAATTTGGTGTGACATGGTAATCTTGGTACAACTGTATGTCTAGGTAATTTTGGTACAACTGTATAAGTTGGTAATCTTGGTAATCTTAGTACAACTACTAAGTTTATTGTTCTGGTTGTAGGAGGAAAGTGACTATGAGGAGGAGGAGCAGTCTCAACAACCTGGCAGCTTCTACCACGGCCCTGAGAATTGCAAGAAGTCTTACAAAAGCAGGACTAGATGTTCGAGCTCCAATGTGTTGGTGTTGTTGAGGAAGACCCTTGGAGATATGGAAATGGATTGGTTTACGGATCATTAAAACTCATTCAAACACATTTTTCACATGCCTAAGGAGAGATCGAGGAAGTGTATGGGCTTGTAGATGCTTTCTTAGCGGACTGCGCGTCTAGAGAAGCACAAAGTGTGGTGGTTTATCATCAACGGGGTTCCTGTCCGCTATTCTTTGTGGGAGCATGGACTGATATCCGGTCTAAAATGTGGTGAGTACCCAAAGGAATATGAGAATATTGAGAGAGTCAATTTTGTTCAAAGACAGTTTGAGCGTGTGAAGATTAGTTAAGGATGGTGGTCCTTTACTTCCTCGCCTCGATCATGAAAGGGAAATCAAAGGTACCATAAGTTTTCGACTCGTTTCTTCTGCGCATTGTTGATGATCTTAGAGAATGCAAGAAGTTTCAGTACACATTTGAGGACTGCTTACATGAGCTGGAGCATATGTTGAACCATTTCAATGGTGTAGTCAAAGATGAAGGGGTTTCCTAGACATTTCTCGGGTTCATAGTTCCTTTGGAGGTAATACAATTACAACCTTGTGTTAAATGTATTGGTTAAATTTAATGTGTTTTAATATTTATTTGTAGCTATTGGCATTTGAGGCTATTCCATCTCTGAGACTGAAGTATCGCATAGATGTTCAAGCCACTAGGGACTGTCCAAAAATGTGTAGGAGGAAGTTCATGCATACTGCGATGAAAGGATTTCCTTTAGAAGATAACAATACAACGCTTGGTGATACAAAGGTATAATTTGTTTTGAAGATTTTATTTGTTTTTTTCTTTGGTGATACAAAGGTCTTGTGTTGTTATCTTTGTAATACATGATATTTGTAGCATGTTGGAAGTTTCTCTTAATGAAGGAACATCTGATGAGTAGGATTTGGGTTCAAGACTTTCGTAAGGATTTCCATGATGATGTTGCTGAAGGTATAATGGCTCATCTCATAGATGGGAAGAAAATATTTTGGGAAGCATTGTATGCTCAGGATGTCGCTGCTAGGGTAGACGAAGAGAAAGTACATGAGAATCATCAGGCTGAACCTATAACTCCACCACCACAGCCCACGAGTCCTCCAGAAGAAATGTGGAAACTGATGACAGAAATGATGGAAAGTGGGTTCAAAGATGTGATGAGCTTGATATGTTTGGAGATAGGTTGAAGACGGTTGAAGATGAGCTGAAAATATTTAAGCAGAATAACAAGGGGTAGGAGAAGGTAGTTGAGGATGATGATGCAGATAGTTTTGGTGATGATCATTCAGCTCCATGGCAACGTGAAGAGGAAAACTTTGGTTTTGGTGAAGGTTGCTAAACAACAAGGGATGAAGGTGAACCTCATCTTTCTCCGGTACTAGAATAGGCGGATGTTGAGATGGGTGATGGCATACCTCAGCCTTCTCCGGTACCAGTTTCCGGCCATCCTCAGCTGAACCTTAGGCTTCTCCGGTCTCCTGCCATCCTTCAGCCATATCTCAGCCTTCTCTGGTTCCTGTACGTGGTAGTTCTGAGCCGTTGCTATCGATGACATATAGGCATTTTAAAACATGTGCTAAGAAAAAATGTGTCTTTGTACGCAAGTCGAAGAAAAGTTTCAGGGAGACTAAACCTTCCAAGTACCAGCAATCTCCTTTTACGACGGAAGAGAAGAACAAGAACTCGTAAAAGAAGAAGCAGAAGATTAATGTTTGATGTTGGTTTCTAGTTTTGTTATGGTGTGATGATTGTGATGATATTTAACTTTTGTAGAACTCTTGTTTTGTGGAACTCAGGTTTTTGTAAACTCAGGTTTTTGTGAACTAAGGGTTTTTGTACTCTTCGATACAAGTGTATCCATTTGTGTACAATTGATATTATTGTGCCCATTATGATTAATTTATTTTTATTGTTGATTAGCTGCAAAATAATTAAAATAATTTTAAATAATTGAAATAAAAATAAATAATTTAAAAAGTAAATAATTAAAAAAAAAAATTAAATTAAAATAAATAATTAAATATATTAAAATAAAATAAATAATTAAATAATATTAAATCAATGATTGCAATTATTGCATGTACTAAGATGCTACCTATGATCTGGCAAAAAGCACATAAAGTATGCCAAAGTGATTTAGCATAATTGAACCATAGTTGTACCATTTTTTTGCAGTTGTACTCCGAAATGTACATAGTTGTACTTTCATGGATTATGTAATAGTTAGTTGTATCATACTGAAAACTTTATGTTTTATAGTTGTACCAAAGCCATTACATCTAAAAGATACATTTACTATAGTTTCATAAAAACAAATGTGACAAAAGACTAATTTCACCATTTTGCTAATTTATAGTGCTCCATATCTAAACAAACCTTAAGAGTGTAAGGCATTTGTTGACAAAATGATGTAATGTGACGAAAAATAAACAATTTCAATTTTTACGTAAGTTGTAAAGATGATATTGATCTAATTGAACATAAATTGACACATCCATGGTCTTTATATTACAAATAATCAAAATGGACATATATTGAATTCAACATAGTTGCACCATAGTTGTACTTAGTTGTACCTGGACAAAAATGGACAGTACAAGCAAAATATTACGAACCACTACCACACACGAACCAGCTAAACATGTCTCCCCTACGGTGAGTTGATCCTCTCCCACGTTGACTCGAACTTGGGACACTTTCAGTCAAACATTGTCCACTATTACTCAATTTTTGTCTCCTACGATCGGCACCTAAGTTTTTGTGTTCTACCTTTTTTCTTAACATATTCCAGAGGTAACGCATACATCTCCCGTATCTCATCGGGACCATTCCACTGAGAATAATGTGGTACTGGATATATTCTCCTGGAGTATGTCAATGCCCACATCTCCACCCAATAATATATGGAGCACAGTTCATGTAATAGAACCTCTCCATTGTTGTTTGCTCTATTTGCCGCCAATGCATGGACACAAGAACACCTATCTATATAAAAGTTCTTGCAACCACATATTTTCTATCCAAATCAACCACATAAGTAATCCCTTCAAGCCCAAGAACTGTGTATTCACTATGAAAGTTGTTAAGCTTAATCATTTGCAACCGTATTGCTTCTTGTAATCTTTCAGTAATCAGAATCTTGATATGAGAAACTAACACTTGTGCAGAAGGAACATCAATGGAACTCTTTTGATGTTTGTTAAACCAGTCAGACATTTTTGATACAGTCACATCAAGCATTGGTAATAGCGAGTACTCCATTGCTCCGTTAAAAACACCATTAATTGATTCAACAGCATTGGTGGTCATCAAGTTGTACATTTCTCTTGGAAAATATCATCTTTTTCACTTTTTGGGTTCAACACTTCTATCCAAATATTCAACTGCAGAAGGGTACCTCTTTCTAAATGAGACATGCAATATAGTGAACTCATCCTCTGTATAAAGTTTTGTGCATTCCATAAAATTAGTAGCAACTAACTCTTTCTTGACGTTGTGAACGCTTGCTTTCACATTCTAGGATAAATGATACATGCAATATCTATGTTAAGATAATAGGTACACTTCAATCACCAACTTGATGATACTTTGATTTTTATCCGATAAAAACACCAACTCATGGGAATCAGGTACAACTGATTTGAACATTTCGAGCAACTAAGTACAACTTGCATATTTCTCACCATCAACTACACCTAAGGCAAGTGGGTAATGGTGGTGTTCAGGATCTTGAGCTATGACAATAGTTAGAACTCCACCGTGTACAATCTTTAGGTGTGTTCCATCCATAACTATAACTTTCTTCATCACCCTGAAACCTTCAATTCAAGCTCCTAACGCAAAAAAAAAAAGGTACTTAAACTTGTGATCTTCATCTACTTCCACATGTGTTACTATACCATGGTTTTGGAGCTCTAAATTGTGCATAAATGAATACACAAAATTATAACTTTGTAGCCCGTATATTCCACTTGCAACCACTTTTTGCTTCATGATATTTCACCACGTATAAATATGTATCTGATTTGATATTATCAAAATCGAAACATTTCTTATGTGCAGTTTTTCAACTATAACTTGCACTTCTGCCTTACTATGAAAATCTTGGTACAAAGTTACATTTACACCATCTTCCAATACACAATTTCAATCCTCATTTCTTTCTCTTTCCAGTTCCTCTAGGTTATCCAACACCAATAAATCATTATCATGTGAAACATTTTCAATATTGTTCACCAACCCATGTTTCTCTCCATAAGGAGTAAGTATTACCATCATTAACACATATTGTACTTACTTGATCCTCTATTTACTCACACACTTTATTTTCCCTTAAATCTTCCACAGCCTCCACATGCAAAATACTCTCAAATTTATCATCAGAAAATGACATAAAATAAGCAAATAATTTTTCGTTGTCCGAGATAAATGATGGCCTTTGCTTAATATCCGCATTTGGAATGTAACTCATTTTCAGTTTCGTAGCAGCTTCATCTCTATTCACTTCTTACAAATGGTATGAACCAACTCATAATAAGTTACCTCCTCTATATTTCTTCATCACAAAAGTGTGAATTCGATCTTTGCTTTGAATTAATTCCATATAACCACCTCTTTTATTTGAATAATATCCTCCATAATCAAAATATATGATTATGCATCACTTCTTATTCATTTTCCCCTGAAATCGAATAAAAGTAAATTGAATATTAGTTTTACGGTACTCTCAGTATTACTAGTTGTACTAGTTGTA
The DNA here is from genome assembly GCA_963922655.1 of Cardamine chenopodiifolia. NCBI lineage: Eukaryota > Viridiplantae > Streptophyta > Magnoliopsida > Brassicales > Brassicaceae > Cardamine > Cardamine chenopodiifolia. The sequence goes on along the minus strand of OZ000486.1, from coordinate 4,606,890 downwards.
CCAGTTGTACAAAATATACACAGTTGTACCAGTTGTACAAAATATACACAGTTGTACCAGTCGTACGAAATATAAACAGTTATACCAATTGAACTAAATATACTTAATTATACCAGTTGTACTCATTTTCTGGTAATCTCTGACATCTACACAATGATTTTTATTTCTTTCTAACTACGACTTGCTATGATTTCACCTCAAGAATCCCAAAAATTAACAACTTTATCAATATCCGACCTTATCCCATCAAGAAAATGAGTTTAATAACCCAATGTATACACAAATATTAAGAAAATTTGGAACCAAATTTAATTTTTAGATCTACAATAAATTAACCATGAACATTGTAGTCCAAACCCATCCAAAATAACAACAAATCGTTTATATAACATTAATAGAAAAGGAAAGGAAAATAAATTACCTCAAATGAAGATTCAAAATTTGAGTTATGGAGGATCCAACTATTTTTTGCGTCAAGAGGAAGAAGAAACAAAAAAAAGAATCTATTTTTTCTAAATTTTGATTGGTCCTTATTAAATCTCATATTAAATTCTCACCAATCACATTAACCCACTTCATTAACTCTTCACCAATCACATTAACCCACTTCATTAACTCTTCACCAATCATATTCAACCACTTTTTCCTCTCTCTTCAACTTCTCTTCCACCGTGTAAGGCTAAGTTAAATGGTATATTAGCATTTGATCCAACCTACCTTCATCTTAGACTTCTAAAACTTATGAGAAAAGCTCAAATGCTAAAAGTATAAAGCTAATAGAAAAACAGAAATCCAGTGTCAACGTCTAAAAATTGCAAATCAATCTTTTTCCAAAGGTGACTGAGTAGAGCAATTTTTGCATAACTTTAACCTCATGCATGTACCTTTTGATGACCACTTCAGCTCAGTGGGTGATTCAGCATATTTGGGATCACAACTAGCAAAATTAGAGTGTCAAAATGGGTTGTCCACTTTTATTTTGACTTGTCCAATGTTGTTCATTTTGATTGTGGACAAAATATTGACCATGTCCATTAACACCCCTGTCCATTAACGATCAAACCCATTAACGTCCGCTCCAAATGGGCTGTCCATGGTCGACCATAGGCCTTAATTATGTTTTGGTTTTTCTAAGATTAAACCGCCGAAAATCGCTGGAAATTGCCGGAAATTACCGAGAATCACCAAGAATCGCCGAAAATCACCAAAAATTATCGAAAATCGCCGAAAACTGGCAAAAATCGGTAGAAATCACAGTTTTCAATTTGGGAAAATTCGATATTGACCTAAATTTTTAGGGATAATGGACCGCTCATTGTCCAAGAATATCTAATCCGTTTTGTCTATACATGAAGTTGGGCCTATACCATCTTAACCCGCTCCTTAAATAGGTTTTTCCATAGACCGTCCATAATGTATTGGACATAGACAAATTATGGACAAGCCACCCATTTTGGCACCTCTAAACAAAACATACACGTTTATCAATATTTCTACAGAAAGGTGTAACTCTGATTAATACAACGCAAGTGGGAAGCTAAAAGTAAACATATAAAGCAAGAAAACCAGGTCTTTTAAAATCCACGATACGACTCTCAAGCTCTCAATATTCAGAATTTTGAACCAATTGCGTTATACAGTGCATGTGAAAAAACACGCACATGCTCACCCGCCTTCAAAAAATGTACCCATCCCACAGCTCTGCTTTATCCCAAGGCGTATAGAGTGACTCCATTCAATCCATGCAAGTCGCTCACATTTGGGATCCAAACGTGGAAATGCATAGAAATCATTGCCGCTCACGACTACTTTTGGTTCTGGATCACAAATATCAGAAAATAACACATGTGAATGTCAATGATCAGTTGAAAACATATACTACATACATCACTATAGACTCTTTACAATATGAGTAAGAATACTTCATTCACTAAAGTTCGATATATAATATACCTTCAAGTGTCTCTCCACTAAGATTGACCTCCACGATTGTCGTAATCAGGTTTGATCTGTCCTCGCGACCATCTATAAACACCAGTCAAATCAACCTCATTACATGTAAATCACATCAGAGACAACACCGAATACTAAATACTAAGAGACCAACCAACCTTCTCTAACAGTGATGTAATAGTTAAAGCATGAATCAAAGACTCCATCTGCATAAGTAACAGTTGGTACACCAAAATCTAGAGTAATCGGCCTCGGTGATGAATCTAAATTTCAACAATCAACTAAAAACAATCCAAACTTGCCTATTTAGTGAATAACTAGTCCACATGATCCAAGGGTAGAGAGGAGACATTTTAGGTTTTGTAGCAGAGACTTTAATGTGGTTAGGGTTTGCCTATTTGGCTTGCACGCAGCCGGTACTTTGATCGCATAAGGGAATTAGAGAAAACTATGCATTCCTGTTTCTACTTCTCGGCAGAGTTTGCAACTTGTATCTCCTTGGATTACTCTGCTTGCTAGTGCCGCACCCAGCGATAAAACATTATTTGTGGCTTTCCACAGAAAATTCTTCATTTTAGTGCGGTATTTAGGCGCCAGACACAAGAGTTCCAGTCAAAATCCTCTGCTTCTTGTCTTATTATGCTCTGTTTCGCTAATTTATACCATGTCTTTGTGCTGTATCTACCATTTTTCTCTGGTAACCATCTTATCTTATCACTGGCTGCAGCAGAACATGGAATTAATCTCCGTATATCATCCTCATATTGAGGTAAGTGGATTCTAATTGGAGTCTTAGCTTCCGATGTTCTTTGTGGTCAGTCCTTTTTATCGTGGGAGAGGGAGAAGCAAATGAAACAATGATTTTCTAATTTCTCATACTCTAACTCCACCGATGTAATTTTTCCGGATGGGAGCTGGATAGGGAGTGACATTTCCAGTGGCAGTAGAGCATTAATGTGCACTCGCATGCGTCCTTGATCTAAATCACATTCTTCCACTAATCCTAGCTCATATCCAGTGGCTTTGATGGCCTCATGTGCCCAGCAGAGTCGGGAGATATGTTGTATGCTTATCCAGAACGGTATGATTGACAGGAAGGAGTCTGAGTCCACCGGCTTCCCAGTGTTGTAGAATAAACATCCATTTCTTGAAATGAAATAGGGCTCTCTTCATGACGGACTGGAGATCCTCTTCCGTTTTAAAGTTGAACTAAAAGCTTTTGTAGCTGAGCTCCCTTACTGTAGCTTTCCCTTCCATGCTCCAAATTTTCAGCATCAACTCCACTAGGGCCTTCGATCTTTGTGACTCTCCCGACCAGAGTCAAGTTGTTCTTTTCAATCAGGGGTTGTATGTCGTATTCTGGGATTTTTATTAGCTTCCTGCTGCTAGGTTTTCTTGTCTCCGCTACCCATTTCTCTTTCTCTAGTCTAGTGTACTTATGTGCCATCCTGAGACTAGACAAAACTAAACAGAGCTTTCAGATGTTTAAGATACATGTTAATAACTTATCACTAGTAATAACCCGAGAGTCCCGGAGTTTGTTCACACGTACTGGTTCCAGCGAGACGAGGCAAGGTTTCCTCAAAGCTAAACTTGAAAACTCTAAGCAAAAAGAGTAACCACTCTGTACTAGAGCAAAGTAGAACTTTAGTCCTTGAAGTAAAGTGTGTCGGAGACTAAAAACTCATCCCCTTCCAGTGAAGATTGCTCTCATAAACCACTGGGTGTTGGTCAAAGTTATCATATTTAAAAAATAAAAGTTGGTGAGATCTACTTCTAATTTGAAACTTCGACTCAAAATAGCACCTTGGTTACTGTGTCTGGGAGCATACTCCCTCACCTCTGCTAAAACCCGCAAATGTTTTATGTAGAACCAATTTAAAATGTCTAGTATTAGTAAAGCTATGCAAAACTGTAGAGAAATGTATGTCGAAATGGATAATTTAAGGAGCTTGTAAGCAAAATTTGATCAAATGTCAAAAATGCAAAATTTTTCATTGAAAAAATGAAGTGAAATTCTTTAATATATATGACAGGACTGATAGCTTTGTGGGACACTATGGTGTAAATGAAAGGACCATTCTATAAAACTATGTGCACGCTTGCCGTGCCACCGGCACATAACATCATCATCAAACACATAATCATACATAGCAAACATCAGCAAATACCCAAAAGGAGTAGGAAGGATGTTAACAAATCCAGAAAGGTCGACTCAACAAGCATCAAAACATGTGTTTACTTAATATTTTTAAGCAAGAAGATTTAAGTCTACAAGTCATGATTCATGAAGCATTATATATATATATATATATATAACTATGTTTTCGCATATTACACCTTCACCTTAGCCATTTTGAAGATGAAGACAAACTTGTTTCTCTTTCACAAATTCGTTGTCCCTGCTTTGACATTACATTTCCATGTGATCTTGATGTTAAAATTGGTTCTTCAACCAGAAGCTATATCCATGTATTCTCATAGTCTCTGCAATGTTTTAGGGAAAACAGACCTTTTTGTCCAAGCAAAAGACATAACTCGAAAGATTAGTTTCAGATGTCCCGGTAAAATAGTAATAAATCACAAACTACACGACCAAACACTGCGATATTTTAAAAAGACTTAGAACTATGGGTTATGAATCTCCTTTCCAACAATCAGATCCAACGGTCACTGTGAAACCCGCAATACGTCTTCTCTTCTGTCTGTTCCCAGATTCGCACTATATTGATTAAGCATAGATATGTTAGAATTTACGGAATAATTTATAATAATGAGAGAGTATTGTAGAGAGAATGAAGAACAGAAAATAAAATCTTCTTATTGTTTTTTGTTGTAACAATACATATATATATATATATATATAAGAGTACAATTCAAAATTTAGAATAGATGCATGAATAGCATAAGGACTTGTACATACTTGCATGTGCTTGCATGAAAGAGAGTGAGAGAGAAAGGACTTACATGTGCTTGCATGAAGGAGAGAGATAATAATGGAAAATTGAATTATAGAGAATTTAAGATGTTCATGGATTAATACTCCCCTGCAATCTTAGCCGCAAAGACACCAAAGGCTAAGTTTGGAACCTCGTAAAGTATCACCTCATTAAAAACCCCATCAATGAAAACCAATTGGGACAAAACCTTGATAAGGAAAAAAAGAGATGACGTCCACAGAGAGAGGATATCCGATCACAGGCGTATAAGCTCGAGATTGATGTGCGAGCAGACTTTTGCATCTTTGATTGATGATTGTAGGTTTTTGTTGAATTAGCTTCATTGACAACTACTTCGTTCTACCACCTTGAGTTCACCACGCTTGAGTCCACCACCTCGGTTTATCTCTTGGGTACATCCTCTTGAATTCACCATTCTTGCATCCACCACCTCGGTTTAGACCTCGGTTTCTTCCTCTTGAGACAACCACATCAGTTAGCCTTGAAGACATAACTCCAACATCTTACCTCAAGATCGGCCGGAGAATAAGGACAGTCAATCTTGGCATGAAGAACATTTGCACATCATCCCTTGCATGATAGAAAGAAAACGAACAATATATTAATTTATTCCAATAAGAATAAACCAATCAAACTAAATAAACTTTAAACAAAACATTAAAAGATGATAAAAGTATAGAATTGACATGATGGTTTTGATTCATGTCAACCAAGAATGGAGGGGGGGAGCATCAAAAAGACCAAGTGAGTCTTGTTCCCTTTGGATTTTAGAGCACACATCTTCATGGCTTGGGAGTTTGTCAGCCCTTAGGAAATGCTTAATGAGGTCACTGAAGATTGGGTTCAAGGTGAGTAAAAGTCCAAAGAATTTATCTTGCTCTCTCCTTTCATTGATCACAACCGGATCCAAGGTATTCGGCCTTAGCATCTCAAGTTCAGCCCATAAGGACCTAAACTTTCCAAAATGCTTGGTGAACTCCATATCTTCATGGCTTAGGTTTTTTATGGCCTTCTTTACCTCAAACAAACGTGTGAGGTTTAATATGTTGCAGTACACATTCTTGAGAGTATCCCATAGCTCATTTGCTGTCTCACAATAGGAGTATGCTTCAAGGATAGAGGCTTCAAGAGAGTTTTAGAGAATATAAAGGACGGTTTAATCTTCTTGAAACCACTTGGTTTCTTTCTCGAGAGCCGCCCCTCTTCTCTTTCTTTGATGGTTTCTTTTCCATCTATTTTGGTGGATTCCTTTTGAGTATGAACTTTTTAATATGGCTCCAAAGTCTGACTCCACAAAGTGTGATTCTTATGGTCCTATACCACAACAAATAGTTTTCTCCTTTGAGGATAACCCGAATCACCAAAGATTTTGGACTTTCCATAGTAATCAAAAATAAAATAAGAAGAAGAAATTGGTAAGAGGGTTTATACGACATGTGGCGTTGTGATCCAAGAATGGGACGATACAGACACGAATGTCTTTCTTTTTGAAAGAGTAGTATCTTAGGGTCTCCCCGTACCCGTGTTGATTTTCTAGCCGTTATACCGTATAGACAAAAAGTTTAGAATGAGAGAATAAAAAAGAGAAATTTAGATTCAACAAGGCCTTAGGTGCTCTTAAAAGCGGACCAAGGTTTTCTTCTTCTTAAAACAAACAAAATGAGAGAATTGAGAAGTAGTATCAAGAGAATGGAAGAATGGGAGATTTAAGAAGAGAGATTTGGATTCATCAAGCTTTAAGTGCTTATACTCCTATGAGAAAAGTGGACCAAGGTTTTCTTCCTCTTCAAAAAGGAAAAAATGATCAATGCTCTTGATACCATGTTAGAATTTGCAGAATAATTTATAAGAATGAGAGAATATTGTGGAGAGAATAGAGAATAAAAGAGAAAATCTTCTTATTGATTTTTGTTGTAACAATACATAGAGTACAATTCAAAATTTAGAATAGATGCATGAATAGCATAAGGACTTGTATATGTTTGCATGTGATTTCATGAAACATGAAAGAGAATTAGAGAGAAGAGACTTGCATGTGCTTGCACGAAGGAGAAAGATAATAATGAAGAATTGAATTATGGAGAAAAATAATAATGATTAATATATTCATATCTCTCAACCAACTCCAAATGACAAACTGCTTGATGTGTTAATAATATATTTTTAGATGGATCAAAACAGTTTTGTTCATCCGTTTTTCTTCCTTATCAAAACTGGTCAGATCTAATTAGAGATTTAGACATATTATAATAGACGAGAAAAAAAGTGATATCTTTTACTACGTATCTCTGACCAAGACAAATTTGTGTTTTATGAAAAGATAAGACTTGGAATTTTCCAAAGATATGTTGATCGTCACGTGGTTCCTTGCGTTTCGTCGGAAAAACATATAAGTGGCGGCTAAAGTTTATGGTGGTAAAGAGCAAATGGAGCAGTGGGTTCTTCATTTTTTATTTTCTTCGAATAAAGGTCTTCCTTTTATACAGAGGCTAGGAGACTAGAATTACGTTTAATGAACTTATAATGGGCATGAGTTTTATAAAAGTCTAAATTTTAAAACATATCCATGTCAAGAAACCGGATTACATTTAAGATCTTGCGATCCACAGATTGCTACCGAAATATCTAGTGAAGGATGAGGACTCTAATCACTACTTTGCTTTATTCGTGGTCCTTACTCCTTAGCACCTTGCTTGTGAGTGTTTGGAGAAATAAAGCGCTGACTACTTTCACAAATCAAGTTCATTGATACAAACCATACATGGTTTTGCTAACAACACAAACAAATGTTACAAGAATTAATAACACGACAAACAAAAAATAAAGATTTAACCATTTGGGTTAAAGGCTATTCAGATGCAGACATGTGAGATTTAACAAGTGAAAAGGTAAGTGGCTTCTGCTTCTTGTATTCATTGTACCGTAAAAAGAAGTAACCTAAATAATCAAAATCAATGGGTGACATCCTTGCCTGTTCCACCAAATTTGTATAAGTTACATTATGCCGAATACAAGTAATTAACGTGAAGCAATATACTATATGATTAACAAAGCGCACCTGGATGATCGCCCATATTGCCCAGTACATATGAGATGCTAATTTATACGCATCTGTCTCCACAAAGACTGATTCTACTTCATTGATACTGACCTGTTTCACACAAACAATATATATTCTTTAGCTTTGCAATATTTTGCAATGGGCAAAATTGTTTCAAAAGAACCAAAAATTTACATTTGTGTTTGCATTTACATTTTTTAGATTCACAATTTTAACTCATATGATACATTTAGTTAAGTAACTGCAATCTCAGTTACATATTACTACCTCCATTAAAAACAAACTGTATCGATTCCAGATGTTTGATATGTTCTTACCTCGTTTGGTTTGTCTGGCTGTAAGTAATGCTTGATGAAATGATATTGTTCTTCTTTACTTGGGTAGCTACAAAGAAACCACAACGAGCAATTATGATTCAAATCTGTTCAGGAAATTTTTAGAAATAACAGAAGAAGTCAAGGAGCTGGACATACACACTGTAATCACAGTCGTATCCTGCATATTCATTGAAGTGATTTCCGATGTCGAAGCCTCTATAGTTGTATGAACCATACTCGAAATCAATCAAGTATAGTTTCTCTAAATATAGATGAAGAAAATCAAGTTAGAAACTAAATATCATCACTACTAAGGATACAAAAGAAGACAACTAAACCAAACCAACTAGTTACCCAACTCTTAAAGTTGGTTCTGGGATCTTGTATAGTACCATCACCATTAAATCAATAAACTAAAATGCAAGTTTGCGTGCAACAAAGTGACCCTATTTTTTAAGGGTCTATGTCTATCTTTATATTTCTGTGATTTCAGCCGAGAAAGAAGGGATTTTCTTACCTTCTTCATCATTCAGCATCAGGTTTCCAGATAGTAAATCATTATGAGCAAACACCACCGGTGAGTTCAGTAAGCCTGTGAATTCCTGATCAATCATCAGAATCAGTAAATACTATCAAACCAAAGCAGGGGATAAAGTGTTAGCAAGCACAACCAATCACGGACACAACTGTTTTAGATAGCAGAAAAAAAGCATTAGCAGATTTTTGAACAGGTTTGCACAGGAGAAGAATCAGAGGACTAAGTCTTCGACATCGTTCAAGGATAGCCACATTGTTGCAAATTACAATTATTTCTGTGCAACAAAGACAACTACAAATTCCAACATCAAAAAAATTACAATTCATTGCATTGTCTAGCTTAAATGGTAAACCATATTCGCGCACCCAGGAATAACTTGACAAATAGAATTTTCCAACACTGGAAATGGAGTATTATAAGATATCAAGAACACATACACAGGGCAGACATACACAAATCTTTACTGGATAGAAGGAAATACCTTTAGCTCAATAATTTCTTTATGCAGTTCTTCAAACGAAATAGTCTCATAGAGCTTCTGCTTATCAGGTTCCTCAAACCTAATAAGAGTAGATGCTGCAATGCAGACATGGAAAAATGAATAAGAGCTGGCACCACTATTGGTCGTTTATATAAGATCTAGCCAACACATCATTAAAAAAAAAAAAGAAAAATAATTAAAAAAACTAAAACTAAAATAACCTTTTTCAAAGAACTTAAAGATATCAACCCACAGCTGAGGTTCTTTGGAACCTGGTATGTCAACTTTATGAAACTTTCCAAGCTCTTTGGCAATTTCAGCAGCAATCTTTGGCTGTCTCATGTCTGCCCACAACAAAAGAGAAATGAGATTCATTTGAAGTCAATGAAGCTGAACCACTGAACAGCGAAGCACTATGATTACTCTAAACAGATGGAACACAAAACTGGAATGTCCATATTTTATAGATATGTTCTACTCACGTTAATGAGGAGCGTTGCCAAATCTTTGAAAAAACTTCTTTCAGTTTAAGTTCATACTATACAACAGGATTCATTGCAGCTTATCCATTTTTCTTTTTTCGGTGTCAATTTTTCACTAGATTTTATCAACCAAACAATTTTGCAGGGAATCCACTTTAGCAACAATAGACAATTTATATTTTCTAGAGACAGTCGATATTCTGCCATGAAATTTCCAAACGTCTACCTGATGGTTCTAAGGTTCTTGCATTGATGAATGATTGCACCATGCCATTTCCAAATCCACCAAGCAACTTGGCACCAAATCCGGCAGCCGACAGATACTTGATAGCCTATTGAAGACGTGAAGAGCAAATAGCGAAAAAAGACAAATGATAAACTTCAGATGATGCAAACGAATAACAGGAAACCTTTGATATGTCAAGAAAAATCGAGCAAAACCTCTACCATGTTCCGCTGTAAAGCTCATGCTTCAAGTTGACATCACTAGAAAAGTAATTCAAATAACATAGAAACTCTTGGTAACTCAAACTAAGACATCAAAAACACGGATCAAACATAAACAAATGACTCAATCTGCACACAAAAGGGGAAGGGACTTGTCATATATATTAAAATAAATGAAGAGTATATAGATAAATTACCAGTAGCTCTCTTTCCCGGTTAATAACATACTCCGTGTTAGGCCCATATAGTCGCACTGTTACAGACACTTCTCTATCAGTGTCTTCCTTCACAGAAACCTTCAGCACTGCCATCATGAAAAAAGATGACATAAAAAGTTATAGAAGATAAAAAAAAAACAAATTAACACCAGATTCCATGAAACAAATTGAAACCCAACATTGAACCAAAGAATAATATGAGCATTGACAATGTAATACTCAAAACTTATAAAGGAAATTACGTGATGATTTCCTTCAAAAGAAGACTCACATAGATTTGTGATGCCTCCAGATACTCTTTCAGCAGAGAAGAGCGAATCATCAACCTCTCGCCAATTCTTGAACAGATCTTTACATAACTCTCTATTATACATCACAAAATTTAAGTAATAACCAATTAATATCAAAAGAAAGATAGAGGATAGCTAGATAAAGAAAATAAGTAGCTTTAAATTCTCTTCCTACAGAAACAAGACTCAAGCCATCTTTATTTCTGACTAATCCGCCATGAACACGAAACAATGACAAGCAGTCTTATCACTATTTTTTTCTCTTATTTTAATCTCATCAGTTTCAAGATAAGGAAGCTTTCACTATGTCATCATCATCATCAAAACACTTTACAACAACCACTGCCTCCATAAAACAATCCAAGTGGTAACAAAAAGAGCAATAACACGGCAACTTCTGGTTCTAGGTCAGACTTCTTCTTCCTCAATCCCAATTTTAAGGAGAAAAAAAAAATTCAATATTCGTAGCCTAAATCCAAATTAATCGGAACAGGGCTTATCAATGGTGAAATTGGAAAGACAGAACGAACGAACGAACATGATACGAGGAATCATGAGTGGGAGAGGCAAAGACGTGTCGACGACAGACGAAGAATATGGAATCTGAGAGGAGACGTCGTCGTTGCCGTTAGCTCCATCTTCGGCGACGTTGGCCATTGCCCAGATATTTTTCGCAGCTCCCATTTTTTCAAATTTTTCTCTTCCTCTAACAATAAGATTCTCTTCTTTTTTTCTTTTTTTTCAGATCTAAATTCTGATTCTTGTTTCTCCTAATTTTACGCGTTTCCTGGCATAAGCTTATATTTATGTCGGAATTAAATTTGATAAACTGGAATCAGTCATTTTACAACATGTCGTACAAGTTTAGAATTTTGGATTATTTGAATCCGTCTCACGTCAAATTGGGTTTTGACTCTCTCTTTATATTTCTTCTATAATGAAAATTTTCCCTGATTTGTAGACCGAATCTTATATATAACATTTTAGAAATATATTTTAAGAAAATAACTAAAATTGATAGGAATTGTCATCCAATTTCTTATTTTCTAAAAAGAATTTTAAAATTGAAAAGGCCATTAAAATACTATAAGGTCATTAATGAAATCACTTAATTACGTTCAATGCCATCATACAATTAATTAAGGAAAAATAAAATTAATTATAAAATACATTAATAAACTCATACAATATATTCTAAAAACATAATATTTTCAAACATTTTCTTACAAATTAAATGCTCATATTTAATTAGAATAATTTGTAAGCATTAGATAAAGATTTCTTCAAAATAAATTTAATAATAAATAAATGGATATTCAATTTGAATAAACAATATAAGAAGATTTTAGTGTTTCCTATATCTAAGAATAAACCATATAAGAAGATTTTAGTGTTTCTTATATTTAATTCTTCGTGTCAAATCTAACTTGATTTGCAAAATATTCTCATTAAAGTTTTCAAAAATTTCATTAGAAGATTCCTTATAAATAGCGTATGATCCATATAAAAATAAACAAAACTTTATAGAAATAAGAAACCAACACATTTGCATTTTTCAAATTCATTTTTTTGAGTTTTGATTGTTATTAATCTATATATTCGTCACTATTATTTTAACGATTTGAAATGCATTAGAAATATTTTTTTTATTTGTTTTGTTCAGTTGTATACAACTTTGATTTTCTATGAACAAGTTATTAACAATCTTTTTGAACAGGATGAAGTAGGTTATTGTAGATACAATCATACAACAAGAGCAAGATAGAGCAACAACAAGTATATATTGAATTCCACATCAAAAGTCAAGGTGAAAATAACCCGAGTTGCGTTAGGTTGCTATGTTTTTAAATGTAATTTGTTACAATGTAATTTAAATTAATTATAAATATTTTGTGGTGTTAGAATAAAGTTCATATAAATTGTTAGTAGAGTGATTATTAATATTAATGATTATATAAATGTTTAAGTGTTTTACGAATGATAATAATTTTTAGCGGTGGTCGAGTGCAGCGGGTGCAATCTCAATTTTTGTGTGTACATAATAACTCTAGTTAAAACAAAAAGGGAGAAAATTATCATAAAAATCAAATTTACAAGTATTACTTTAGTCAATATTTATAATATGCATTTTTAGAATATTAGACGAAAATTCTAAATTATAAACTCTCAACCTTGCAATGCATTAAATTATACAATATTAAATTGTATAATTAAATATTTAAATATATTAAAAACGTGAAAAGTATATTTTTTAAATTGAATATTTAATAGTTTATGCATATCTTGAGAGGAATTCTTTTTTAAAACAAATTTGTCAAATTTTGAGAAAATTATTAATATTATTGTGTTAAAATAATGGATATATTATATATAACCCAAACTCATACCAGTTATGTATTCGGTATAGTTTCAATCCGGTTATGAATGTTAAAATAACAATGATTTCATCAATATTTTAACACTCGAACTAATATGGATGTTGTACCAGGATACTAATTTAAAACCATCAAGAACGATTAAAATTATGTGAACCGGATAAACATATTTTTTTAAAAATTATAATTACACTTACGACTGAAATTATGATTTATTCTTAGTAAGAGTGAAAATAATTCATACTCCATTGTGTTTTGTCACATTCTGTCATTTACCCATTCCCGTTTCCAAATTTTTATTCCATATAAGAATGCATTCCCGATATGTTATAAATTTTGTATTTTTGATTGACAACAGACAGGGTTGGAATCACAAATTTCCAAAATCTCTTTTGGAACAAATACAAATATTAATATATATATATATATATATATATATATTAAAACCTGCTTCATAATCAAAGGATTCTTGTATTGTCAAAGGATTCTCTATGGGTTAATTGGATTAAGAAAAATCTGATCCGCAAAGGTTCCTTTTGGTCCGAGAATGTAAAGACGACGGGGGGATCATGGATGTGGCGGAAATTGCTTAAATACCGCAACTTGGCAAGAGTATATCATAAGATGGAGGTTTGTGACGGCTCACGTACTTTCTTTTGGTATGATGACTGGTGCTCACTAGGAAGATTGATTGATGTGTTAGGTGAAAGAGGGTTTATTGACATGGGGATCAAAGCGGAAGCTACATTATCGGATGTGCTAGCTAGCACTAGACCACGGAGGAGAAGACCAACCATTTTAGCTGTCATAGAAGAAGAAATAAGAAAGGTAAGGGATCGGGGAAGCTCCAAAGAGGACATAGCTCTTTGGAGGCACAAAGAGAACAGGTTCAAGCCTCAGTTCTCAACAAAGGAAACTTGGAACCAGCTCAGACAAGGGCACAACCGGAATACATGGTCAAAGGCAGTGTGGTACTCGCATGCAACTCCAAGATTTTTCATTCATTATGTGGCTAGCTGCTCGAAACCGCCTGTCAACGGGGGACATAATGCTTATTTGGGCGCCAAATGCACTAGTGAATTGTGTTTTCTGTTCTGATCCAGCGGAGACACGGAATCATTTGTTCTTCTCTTGTAGCTTCATTTCGCAACTGTGGTATAACCTCGCGTATGGACTGCTTCGTTCAGATTTCACAAACCAGTTTACACAGCTACTATCCCTATTCCACGTAAAAGGGAACAAGGCAACGGAAGACTTTATAGCGAGATATGCATTCCAAGCTCTGACATAGCTATATGGAGGGAATGAAATCAAAGAAGGCAGGGACAAACTCCTATCCAAGCAGCAAATCTGATTCGTCAAGCAGGGATCATTATTCGAAACAGGATCTCAATGCTACAAATGCAAGGAAAGTTTCAAGATGGGATACAAGTATGGTACACGACAAGATTATAATGACATGTTGTCATTCTTTTCCTCTTTTCAGCTCCGTCATAAGGGATGGTAACCTTTTTCCCGGGAGGTGGTTTTGTCCCACTGGGTTTTCCACATCTTGGGTTTTAACGAGGTCATCGTTTATTGACCACCTCAAAGAGCTCTTTTAAATTTTATTTCAGAATAAGGATGCATATTTTGTAAAAAACGAGTTCCTTATTTGAATATAATTTTACATATTATTAAAAAAAAAAAAAGATACGATGATTGTTTCTATAGTTAATACAAAGAAGACTGGATCCACGCCATTTAAAACCGGTTTGGATTGTGAATCTGATTGCGTTTTCGTTTTCTATAGGATCCGCGTGTTTTTTATGCGGGTTGGATATCGGGTCTATTTATGCGACATTTTTTTTTATGATTAGGAAGTTCAGAATTCGTGGGTTTTTTGGGACAGGGTCTAAATCAAGTTAAATTAATTTTTTTCGGAGAGCAGACTCCTCTCAACGCGAATCGAACTCGTGAGCTTCTCGTCCTTGATCCACAAACAATTACCATTAACTCAACTGCACATTGGTGACATTTTTATTTCAATTTTGCCTCTAAACTTTTTTATTATTATTTTACAAACAGAACTAATGGCACAAACCGTAAATAAATAAAAACGGCTTATATGGGTCAGAGAAAAAGCTGCTCCTTATTCTCAATTAATAGTATAGATGTTTTAGTTCAAAGTTTAGATGAGTTAAAAGTTCATATTTTTTTGTTGATAAGGTAATGAAGCATAGTTTTTTGGTATTTGTTGGGGGAATGTGCAATTTCCACACAAAGTAAAGCCCATACGACTAGAACCACACAGACTTAAGGCACCGATATTTTTCCATAAACCATAATAGTTCAATCTCTAAATACACATAGAAATAAAGATCAAACTCCAGATCCCCACAATTTTGGTTGTTATTGGTTTACGAACTAAACCCCATACGGAACCGATACTAACCCGAGTAACCCTAAAACCAGACTTATCCAAATATCCGACTCATCCTAAACCCCAACTCCAACCTAAATCCCCAAATTGAAGAACCCTAAATCCCCAAATCCCAAATTTCAAAATTGAGTGTAAGTCCCTTTTCTTGTTTAAAATTTATTACTCATATTACTTATATTTCATAGGGATGATTACTAGAATGACTCAAAATTGTAGTTTAATTGCTAGAATAACTCGCGTGTTTTTTAGTTAAAAGTATGGTCTAAATCCCAAACGTACCCTTGCCATGCTGTGTAAAAAAATAATTACGATAGTGCCATTAAATATTAATTCCAATACGGCCAAAAATTACAAAAATGTCATTCTGTTAACGTTGTCGTAGACTTATTTTTGTCGCAAACTTATTTCACGTTACCGTAGAGTTATTGAGTTATGTTAGTTACTGTATAATTATTTCAGTTACCGCAGACTTATTTAATTACCGCATAGTTATTTAGTTACCGCAGAGTTATTTAGTTACCGCAGAGTTATTTAGTTACCGCAGAGTTATTTAGTTACCGCAGAGTTATTTAGTTACCGCAGATTTATTGAAACGTTGTCGCAGACTTATTGTAGTTACCATAGACTCATTGAGTTACTGCAGACTTATTGAACGTTGTCATAGACTTATTGTAGTTAACACAGACTTATTTAGTTACCGCAGACTTATTGAGTTATCGCAGACTTATTGAAACGTTGCCGCAGACTTATTGTAGTTGCCACAAACTTATTGAAAAGTTGTCGCAGACTTATTTAGTTACCGCAGATTTATTGTAGTTGCCACAGACTTATTGTAGTTGCCACAGACTTATTGTAGTTGCCACAGACTTATTGTAGTTGCCACAGACTTATTGTAGTTTTACCACAGATTTTTTTAGTTACCACAAACTTATTGTAGTTACCGCAGACTTATTTAGTTACCGCAGACTTATTGTAATTGCCGCAGACTTATTGTATTGTAGTTATCGTAGATTTATTGAGTTATCATCACCTTCTCATCGTCGTCATCATTCGTCAAAGTTGTTGTTCGTTGTTTGTCGTTTGTCGTTTGTCGTCTTCGTTCTTCATCGTTCATCGTTCGTCGTCGTCGTTCGTCATCGTTCATCATCGTCGTTTGTCATTTTCGTTGTTCGTCGTCGTCGGTCGTCGTCGGTCATCGTCGTCGTTCGTCGTCGATAATCTTTTTGTACGTAAATACAAAAAATATTACTGTAAAACATAAAAATATAAATGATAATTTTCGTAATTATAAAATAAATATTAGGTTTTATTGTCTTCTATTCCTCTCAAAATTTATTCAGAAAAAACAAGTCAAACTAGTAATTACATCTAAAATTTGGGTCAATCTATGTCATTACCTCATATTTCATATGTATAAACTCGATTTCACATTTCAGAAGTTCAATTTCATCGATTTCGTGGTTTCATAGGCAATTTGATTTCTGGGTAATTTTGTAGGTTAAACTTCAAGATTGAGGATGAGCAATATATCTGGAGCTTCTAGTGGGTTTTCAACCGCAGTTCGAGGTAGATTTGTGGGTGTCCCTACGGTGTGTTGGTGTGGGGCACAAATCGTGGAAAAGATTTCAAAATCAGAACGTAATCTTTACCGTCGATACTTTCGTTGTGGGTTTGATGCATCAAATAAGGTAAAATTCATGCTTTTATGCTTTGTTCAATCTTCATTTTGATTTTCATTGTTGTTATTTCTTACGGATAATATCATTTCGTAGCTTGTGGATGACAAATCACATTATTAAATGGGTTGATGAAGCATTGTTGAATGAGGTAGAGACATTGACTTCCAAAGCTGAGAGACTTGAGCAAATGGCAAAAGAGATGACAAGAGATGGTGTGGAGTATGAGAAGATGGTGTTTGATAAGGTGTTAAGGTCGAGAAAGATATATTTGAGAGGGTAGAAGATGTGTTGATTGAAGCCAAATCAAATATGAAGAAAATGATGATTCTTGTAATCATTGGATGTATGATCATGGTTGGATTCATGAAACTCATAAGATCATTATTTGTTTGATTCTTGTAATCTTTGGTTGTTATATAATGTTTGGACAAGATGGTATTTGATAAAGATGATATCAATCTTTTGTGTTCAATGTCCTCTTGTAATCGGTGGATCATTGTTTGTTTTGATAAAGATAATGATATCAATCTTTTGTGTTCAATGTCTTCTTGTAATCAGTGGATCATGAGAAAGACAAATATGATATCATGAGAAATACATTCATTAGAAGGACCATAAGATTGATATGGTTCAATGTATTACTAATACAATCTGATCCGTGACAATCTGTGAACATGAAATCCAAAAACCAATCTACATCTGTGACAATCCGTGAACAAGAAATCCAAAAACGTACCTAAATCTTGTTTCATCTACCTAATAGAACCCAAAAACCAACCAAAATCAGTTCTAAACTACCACATAAGCAAACCATCTTCCATCCTTGACTCTCCTTCAATCTTCTACTTGAGTGAGAGTGCCTTGAGAAGGTTTTCCTTGAATGACATTGCCATGATCCAGTTCTTCAGCAGCCTTAAATAACAACAAAACCACAAGCAGCCTTAAATAAAAACAAAGTATGAAAAACTAACCTGTGAGGTTGCTTTATCCTTATGAAACCTAGAATTATGGTTAGTTGCCCCACAGATTCAACAATGCATTATCCTTTCTTCGTGGTTGTTGCTTGCTCAGAGATTCATTTTTCCTTTTCTTCCTTTCCTTGTCCTTATTCCTCGTCTTTGTAGTTGGATCATCCTTAGGGACTTTATGCACCAAAAGAACATTCATAGTTGGCCAGAACCGGATTCCTCGGACTGAAATCAACCCCTCAGTGTAGTTTTTTCTCCACAGTGCTGTCCAAAACCAATGACAAACATATTAATCTGGATCAAGTTTCTTCTTAAGTATCACTCCATATGAATGCTCACAAGGAATTCCATATATATCCCATTTCCTGCTACTACATGTTCTCTTTTCCAAATTCACACGGAAGGTTCACCATGTAGATAGGATTCCCACCAGCCATTAGTGTTTCTTGTGACACTACATAGTGAAGCTTTCTCATGCTTGGCTTCAAGAAACATAGCAACATATGAAGTACAAATAACTTGGTGAGCATGTGATTTAGCCGACCTTTGAGCAACTCTTGTCATTGCAAGTGTGATGGTCTCAAGCATAGGCATAAAAGGTTTCTCTCTTGCTTTGACAATGGATGAGTTAAATGAATCGACTGAGTTGTTTTCAACATCTTCACAGTAGTTGCCGATCTTGTAGAAATCTCTACACCAAGTCTCGGGTTTTGTCTTCAGCACATAATTATAAACACCCATATCAGTCTCTTTTATCCTCTCAAGGTGCTCACGATAGTTTGCCTTATTGTAACTCCAAGCTAAATTCCAAATTAAAGGCTTCATCCATTTTTTCTTCCCATGCTTTGCCTTGATGTTCCCATAGATGTGTCTAACAAAAATCTTATGCTCTATATTAGGCAACTCCAGCGGAGCTGCCTTGATCAATCCCTGAAAGACAAGAAGAAGACACCAACCAATCAGACATAATATCATAATACAGTAAATCATAATCAAACCAATCAGACATAATACCTTTGAACGATCAGATACCAAAATGTATCCTTCACCATCCCCCAGTCCCAAATCATCCTTGATTTTCTTCACAAACCATAACCAATTCTCTGAGTTTTCAACTTTTACAACAGACCATGCTACTGGATATATCGCATTATCAGCATCTCTACTTAAAGTTACCAATAATTGGCCTTTAGTTGTTGATCTTAAGAAGCTACCATAACTCCAATAAGCAGCCTACATGTATCTTTCCAAGTTCTTCTAAGAACATCAAAGCAGACATAAAACCGGTTGAAGACATCTTAACCAACATCATTTGTTATCGTGTCAATCTCCACATTAGATCCTTCATTTGTAAACTCTAACTCAGCCTTATAATCTCGGAGACGAGAAAATTGCTCAGTATACTCTGTGGCAATCCAGCTAAGTGCTTTGTATCTAGAAGACTGGCATTGAGCCCTAGAGACACTGATCTTCCATCTCTCTTTTATGATTTCTTCCATTTTCATTGGCATGAAGTAGTTAGGTTCTTCATGGATTTTATCTACAAACAACCTAGCTATGACTGGAACTTTAATCATCTCACACTCTCTATTAGGAACACACAAATGAACCTTACTGAAGAACCTAACTCTCCACATTGGCGAATCTCTAGTAACTGCATAATATATATGCCAACTACACCCATCAAAAATACATTTATACTCAAGCTTCATTTTATCATACCTGCTCTGAGCTATATTCCGACATGTTCTTAGCGCATAGTTCAATACATACTCTTTGAAAGCTACTCCATTGTAGAACTGTTGATTCTCATAAAGCTTTCCATCCCCGTGTCTGATATCAACTCTCACTGTAGCATCGGCTTCTTCATCACTGTCACTTTCAGGATACACATTGTGGCGTACTGAAGGTTCATCATTGAAGTTATCTACCTCTTCCTCGACTTGATACTCATACCGCTTAGTTTCTTCGTAATCGGGTTCTTCAACAATCGGAGGAACATTATCGGGGGCTTGGCTGATGACTAACGCCATCAAAAATTGCTTCTTCAACAACCGATTCGTCATTTTGAGTTTGATTTCACAATCTTCAAAGAGAGATATTAGGATTCTGATTTGGGGTTTTTCGAATTAGTGATTAGGTTTCTAATTTGGGGATTTTGGTTTGGGTAAGTTTTAATTGGGTTTAAGACGGTTCATTGTAGATGTTTAACTGTTAGTTGTTAGTTTGGTTATGATTAAACCAGTTTTAACCAAGGATTATGTGTAATTACGATTCGAACACCGAAATTGTGGGGATCTGCAGTTCGATCTTTATTTATGTGTATATTTAGAAGATTGAACTGTTGTGGTGTGTGAAAAAATAACGGGACCTTGAATATGTGTGGTTGTAGTCGTATTGGCCTTATTTTGTGTACAAGTAGCACGTTCCCCCCGATATTGTTAGATTGTACAAGAAAAATATTTGTTTTAAAAATAAATTCTAGATCAGATCAACATTGGAAAAAATTTCAGTTTGCATTGTTGACTAAAATGATTTTTTTTGTTATCTTATAAAAAATATTAATATTCTATATTTGATCAATTTTGCTAATACTCCAATTTTAAAAATCTGAAACTTTGAATTTTGTACATTAAAAAGAATTTTTTAATTCAAAAATTTCGAAATGAACCTCATCAAATATATATTATTAATTGGGAAGCACAAATTATAAAGAGACATTTTAGTTCTAATTAAATTACCAGAAATACAACTGGAATAAAGAACAAAAAAACTCTCATTAATGGAAAAATGTCTTTTATCTTAATTTAATTTAATTATTACGAAATTTTTATCAAATATTTTTTTAAAATAATATTCATTTATATACCTAAAAATCTTTATTTGGATATTCTAATTTTTAATTGTTGATTTTATTGTTTCCAAAATCTATTTGTTTGAAATATATCAAGATATATTCAAGTTATGAATAGTTATTATTGTTAATTTTGTAATTAATAAATTAGATTCCAAATTGGGTTGCAAATTTCGTAGTTAAAAATTTATCAATTTATAGTTATTAAAAATTATTATTACTAATTTTTAGTTGTGAAGTATTAATTTTTATTAAAATATAAGAAATTTTCATGTTTCCAAACTAATACTGTTAATCATTTAAATGAAATGAAAAATTTATTTTATATAAGTAAATTAATATAAAATTAAATATTAGAAGATGATCTCCATATATGTTTTTACACCTAATACGATTTTAATATTTCCATATATATATATATGTATATGTGTGTGTGTGTAACTGTCATCTTACAACTAATTAAGACATAATTAAAATTAATTATAAAACCGAATAATAAGATCATGTAATATATTCTAAAACATTTAAAATTCGTTTTTAGACACTAATTGGAATTATAAATTATTAAAAATGATTTAAAAAAATAAAATTTGAAATTTGAATAATTTAAATGAAAAATAAATTAAAATTTGAGATTTGACTAATTTAAATAATTTAATGGAATATATAAAATATCTAAACAATAAATTTTTCAAAATATTCTAATCCAGGTTTTTTTAAATTCAAATTTATGAGTAAATATAATCCATATTTTTACAAATTCAAAATGGTGATTAACTCAAACACAATTTAAATTCAATTAATACTCGAGATATACATTAAATATTCAAATTTTAAAATACTGTTCACGCTTTTAATTTATAATTAATAATATAATAAATATAGTAAAAACTTTCGTAGTAAGGTAAAAAAAAATATTTTTCTCTAAAAATTTCTAAATTAGCACTTCTTATTCACTATATATATCGTGTCATTTAATTCAACACACATCCACTTTTTTCTTCAACCTTATATATTTATATTTTTTTTATTTTTTTTATACTTTAGTTTGTGTTATTTTTTATATTTATATTATGTCATTGATTGTCTGCATAATCATCATAATTTTTGTGTTCATAATTATTAATATTGACTCATGTTTGTGTAAAGCTTTATAGAATGGAGTCAATGGACAATATTGTTGGTGGTGTAAAAAGATTTTCTTTCTATCCGAACATATGTGTAACATATAAACTATTTTTTGTTCTTTCAATTTTTAATAAATTTCATGATGAATTTTAATAAATTTTAGATTTCTATCATACCAACGACTGCTTTGGATTTATAAAAATAAAAGTACAGGAGAAGCAACTCGAAGGTAAGAACACCAATATTTATTTTGTCTCATCAAAGTTTAAGTTTCTTTTGTCTCATGGTAATTTGTTTTAATGTTTTATCCACTGTTTTTATTTATTTTATAAATATATAAGTAGCAACTAGCAATGTTTTCAAAACTCTAGCCACCTAACAATCAAGTTATCGTGATGAGAGAAAGAGAAATCTATGTGTCGTCGGAGAAAACCAGAAAAGGAGATCGAGAAAGAAGAAGGACTTGGCTATTGGTGCAGTGGACCGGATCGGCTATTTTATTGTAAGTTGTAGCAAGTTTGATGGTAAGTTGTTGAGTTTGACTACGAAGATTAACGGTGGTGATTTACGTGTCTTGGTTTGATTCAGAGATTTTTAATAAAAAAATTTCTGGGTTGATTTAGAGGGTTTGTCTTCCGTTAGGATTTTTTGTTTATTTTTTGGTAAGATTTTTGTATGTAATTGGGATTTAGTTTTAGAGTTCTTAGAGGATCTTATTGTATATTCTTTCAAGATTTCATGTTTTTAAATAATTTATTTGTAAGAGTGCATAGTTCATTTAAAAAAGAGAGTGCATGGTTTTTGGGATGAACGGCTACGATCATCTTCTTCAACCAGATCAGAGGAGCCTAAGTTTCTTTTATGATCATAGAATCTTGATCTGCGTTTTATATATTAGTATAATATGATCATAATATAAAAATTAGTATTTAGTTTTATGTATTTTGATCTGCGTTTACACATGGTTTCAATAGATAAAGATGCCACACTTGAGAAGATTTTAGTGGACTTCCTTTTCTGTGTAAACACAACAATATTATCGTTATTGCTACGAGCGAGTCCATGAGCTATCACTAATTTTTCTTTTTTAGTTGTATCTTTGTTGAAACAATGGTTAAAGTTAACCAAAGTGCCGGCACTTATTCGTACTATTTAATAACTATATATACTTCTAGAAATAACATTCAAATACAATTTTTATAGAAAGGTAATTCCAACTGGCCTTTCAGTTATTATTATTCTCAACCATCGTTTTTCAAATATGGTAATCAAATTAGTTAAGAACGAGACTAATATCATTCTGTTGATGATCAATTTGTACTCGAGGTAACACACAACCCAATGATCTTGTGTGTACTCAATTGAATGAACCTTTCTTCGTTGGGAATTTTTTTTTTAATTAGGATGAAGAGAGATTGAAAAAGGTGCTGAGATTTGCAAACGCTTGTGGAGCCATCACAACGACTAAAAAAGGAGTCATTCCAGCTCTTCCTTTAGAATGTGAAGCTCTCAGCTTTCTTAAAGATAAGTAGCAACGTTGAACCTCTTTAATCGGCAAAATTGTTTTTAAGTCATCGTTATCTTTAAAAAATCTATAATAAAACGAGATAAAACGAGATTATTTTTCGCAAAATATAGGACGAGATTATAAAATTTGAATAGTTAAAAATTCGAGTATTTTGAGTAAAACTTTATTTTAGAACGGATATTTTGGAGAATTCGGATATTTTTGAAAAAAATAAATTTGGAGAAATAGAAAAAAAATTGTATATTTTCTATTAATTTTATAAATATTAATACCCAAACGTGAAGTACGGAAATATGGATATTACGTTGGAAGGTTCATTCTCTTACTGTTTGTACTAAAATAAACATTCTTAAACATGTAATTATTTAAAAAAAGAATTACTCAGATATGGCCTAATTTATCCGAATTTACTCAACTAGATTATTGACGCGGGAAAAAAAGAAGGAAATGTGCAATTACTAATTGCACCCTCAAGAAGAAAAAAAAAAGAAAAACGTTCCATCTCTCCAAATCAACTTCCTTCCTCTGTACGAGTACCATTTCTGTTTTTTCATTTCTTCATTTGTCTTCTTCTCTCTCGTTTCGACTTTCTCGTCTTCTGTCTCGCTACGAAACGTTCGTAGTTTGCAGAAATTCATACATTTGTCGAAGGTATGATTCTCGCTAAATCGTTTTCTGGGTTCTTCTTCTCTCATTTTCTCTTGATTTCGTTCTTTTTCTCTCAATCTTCTCGCTAAATGCATTACGGTTTTGTGGTAGATTTGCATAACATTTTAATGCGTCCGGTAGAGTTAAGTTATTAGTTTGGTAGAGTTAGTATTTTTCTCTGCGTCTAGGGTTTTTGGGTTTGTGGGTTTGGTAGAGTTAGCATATCGTTTGGCAGAGTTAGCATATCGTTTGGCAGAGTTAGGATATCGTTTGGCAGAGTTAGCATATCGTTTGGTAGAGTTAGCATATCATTTGGTAGAGTTAGCATATAGTTTGGCAGAGTTAGTATATAGTTTGGTAACGTTAGCGTATCGTTTGGCAGAGTTAGCATATAGTTTAGCAGAGATAGCATCTAGTTTGGTAGAGTTACCTTATCGTTTGGTAGAGTTAGCATCTAGTTTGGTAGAGTTAAAATATTGTTTGGTAGAGTTATGTTTTGACTGTTTCTTGTTTCTACTCATCAGGTATGGCTGCAGAAAAGGATTATCCGAAGAGGCTTTTTGCAGATCGTCTTCAAATAATAAAGAACCGGAGCATAAACAACAATTGCAATATGAATCATATTTTTCATATGATGAATGGTATTGGTGATGATGCATACCGAGACATAAGAGAAAATTCATGCCTCGGAGTTTTTTTTGAAGCTTGCTGACTCTAACTACAATTTTACCGGGAGGCATCTACAATATTTATTGGTGGACTAGCTAGATATTAGAAAGCAGTATGAGTTATGGGTCTTGGTAGCTTGTCGGCCTATGAGATTTTCAATCTTAGAGTTTCAGGAAATCACGCAGCTCAATTGCAATTTGGTGGATGAATCTTCTTCTACTATTGACGAGGCTGTCGTATGTTCTTTGTGGGAGGACATGGGTTTACCAGTCGGTTAAGACCCTACTTTGGTAGAGTTGAATAAGGTTCTGCAGTAGTGTACATCATGGTCTTTCGAAAATAGGAGGATGGTTGGGTTGGCTTGCTAATGGTATTACATGTTGGTGTTTACGGTCTCCACCGTAATAGTAGGATTCCATCTGCTTCTGCTTCTTTGGTTACATATCAAGAGCGCTTTGAGAGGCATCCTTGGGGAAGAGAGGCGTTTAACGCGCTGATCAGATCGATCAGATGTGCATCCTATAAAACTGCAGCCTTCACTCTCGGCTGTTTTGTGCACTCGCTTCTCATATGGGCATTTGAGTCTATCCCCATATTAGCAGAGATGTTTGGTGTGAGAAGAAAAAGTGTGGATGTTCCCCTTTTACGGTGGAGACCAATCAAGAAACAATGCATGGACATAGAACAAATGGTGAAGTCGGCTAAAATGGCGGGGGAAAAGGTATTTATTGCTTACAAATGGTAGAGTTCATAGTCAATATGGTAGAGTTCATAGTCAATACGGTAGAGTTAATATGTCAGTTTGGTAGAGTTCATAGTCAATATGGTAGAGTTCACAGTCAACTAGTTAGAGTTAATATGTCAGCGCTTGGTAGAGTTCACTCTCAGCTTGGTAGAGTTAATATGTCAGCGCTTGGTAGAGTTCACTCTCAGCTTGGTAGAGTTCACATCAGCTTGGTAGAGTTAATATGTCAGCGCTTGGTAGAGTTCACAGTCAGCTTGGTAGAGTTCACAATCAACTAGTTAGAGTTAGTATATCAGCGCTTGGTAGAGTTCACAGTCAGCTTGGTAGAGTTAATATGTCAGCGCTTTGTAGAGTTAATATGTCAGCTTGGTAGAGTTCACAGTGAGCTTGGTATAGTTAATGTCACCGCAACTTAGTAAAGTTTGCAGAGTGTTTGGTAAAGTTGTTTCTCTATTTAGCAGAGTTGATATTCATATGGTAGAGTTCATATGTCATCTTGGTAGAGTTAATATAACTTCATGGTAAAGTTGATCATCCGTTTGGTAGAGTTACGCTGTACTTGGCAAAGTTGTTTGTGCTGACCTTTATTCCTTCTACTCTTTCAGGTACGCTTAAGGCAACTACGTCCAGTGCCTCATGATGAAATCATCCCTGTTTGGCCAGATGATGTTGAAGATCCGAGAGTGGACAACATGGTCCAAGACATACTTGATGGCACTCTAGATGAGGTCTTCTGGCAGATACTGGATAATAAAGAGGCCCAGAAGAATCAGGACCTACATAAGAAGAAAAAAGAGGTAAAGAAGAAGAAAGAGGTAGAGAAGAACAAAGAGATAGAGAAGAAGTAAGAACTACCTAATAAGAATAAACGGAAGGAGAGGATCCACCTTCTGTGGAAAACAGTGAGCCGGAGATGGATGAGTCGACTCCCTTAAATGAACGGATAAGACTCAAATATAAAAAGAGGAAAGTGTTGAAGGGGGAGAGGCAAAACAACAGCCATGAAAACAAAGAAAATGAGTCCAGTGTCTTGATTCAAACTCTGCAAGGGTTGAACAACACTATGAATGGGTTGAGATCAGACCAAACTGTGTTGTCAAACACTTTGATAGTGATATCGGACCATCTTTTTCAGCTAGAGGAGACTAGGGCAAAGTGGTCCATGCTCATTGAGCGTGTTGCAAGGTTGGAGGATAAGAGTTCTGATCATTACATGTTACTAGAGAGGCTTGTTAGACTGGAGGAGCAAAGGGTGGAGCCTCTTATACATTCATTGGAGTTCAGAGGGAAGTCTGACTTTGAAGGCGGAAGTCAGACTCCTGATCCTATTAATACTAAAACAGGCAATGGAGAGGAGGAAATTGCTCCTCCAGATTTGGCTCATAACTCGGTACGTAAGGCTTTATTTTAATGAGAATTACTCTAATTTATGTTGTCCATGTACATTTGTATCCATGTTGTTTGCAACGCGAAACTGTTTATTATGTAAAAGTAGTGTGTGTCAACTTTCCATGTACATGTGTGGTAGAGGTTATATGGTTTGGTCGAGTTATACATTATTGTTTGGTAGACTTTACAAAATAAATGATATTTATTTGAGTTACTAACATGGTTGAGTTCGCAGACACCTGGACTGAATAAGGGTGAAAATAAGCCAAATATAGTACAGTCTGACTCAGAGAGAACGCCCAATGTCGGATTAGCGGCCTTGAAAATTCAAACTGGAGATTCTTTCCTTGATGACACCATGCCGTCCCAGGGCACACACATCATTCCCCCAGACCAGGTAAATTACCTTGGTAAGTTACCTTGGTAGAGTTAACATAATGCTTGGTAGAGTTAACATGAAGTTTGGTAGAGTTAACATAATGCTTTGTAGAGTTAACATGAAGTTTTGTAGAGTTAACATAATGTTTCGTAGAGTTACCTTGGTAGAGCTAACATAATGCTTGGTAGAGTTAGCTTATCGTTTGGTAGAGTTAGCATGTTGTTTGGTAGAGTTAACATGATGCTTGGTAGAGTGAACATTCAGTTTAGTTGAGTTAGCTTATCGTTTGGTAGAGTTAGCATCTAGTTTGATAGAGTTAACATGATGCTTGGTAGAGTGAACATTCAGTTTGGTAGAGTTAACATGATGCTTGGTAGAGTTCACATGATGCTTGGTAGAGTTAACAAGAAGTTTGGTAAAGTTAACATTTAACGTTTCTTTTACAGAATAAATGGAGAATTGTGACGCAGGAGACTTCCGACCCTATGAGCCCAATATCACGTGTTGTTAGAAACCTTGAGGCGACGGGTCAGAGCAAAGAAAATACTGTTGAGAAAACACCATATCTCGAGGTATCAAGTAAGCTCGGAATGTCACAGCTCGGCATTGTTAATATAGTCGAGTCTCCATCAAAGGGTAAGGATGATAATGAGAAGGACGAAGATATGATCATGGTTCATATGGAGGACATGTTACCGAGACAGGCTCACCAACAAGCACTCTCTGCGAACCAGGTAACCTAGTTCAATTGGAATGTATAGTAGAGTTAATACGTCAACTTGGTAGAGTTCACTCACCGCTTGGTAGAGTTAATATCTCCGCTTGGTAGAGTTAATATCTCTGCTTGGTAGAGTTAATACGTCAGCTTGGTAGAGTTAATACGTCAGCTTGGTAGAGTTAATACGTCAGCTTGGTAGAGTTAATACGTCAGCTTGGTAGAGTTAATACGTCAGATTGGTAGAGTTAATATGTCAGCTTGGTAGAGTTAACAGTTTATCCATATTACAGGTATCCCCTTTCGTAGGATGTTCTGTTGTTAAGAGGATAATGAAAAACGTCGTTCATTGTCCCGCTGTGTACGATCCATTTGGGCCGATACCAAAAATTAAAGTACTTCGGTTATGTGACTATGTGTTGCACGAATTGTAAGCAATATCTTGTTGCACTCTAGCTAACCATTCTTTCATAAACATTTTTTCTGAGCTATTTGTAAATTTTTGTAGGGCATTGACTGTCGACGGTGAGCATAGTCCAATAGCGGATTTCTATCTCCGCTTACTGGCTCTAAAAGACAAGTGGCCAGTCGAACAATATGGGTGGCTTACCGATTTGGTAAGTTCCATTTGCTCTTTGGTAAAGTTCATTCGCACTTTAGTAGAGTTCATTCGCTCTATGGTAGAGTTTGGTAGAGTTTTTTATCTTATTTGGTAGAGTTCGATATGGTAGATTTTGGTAGAGTTCATTCGCTTAATGGTAAAGTTTGGTAGAGTTATTTTTCTAATTTTGGTAGAGTTCTTTCGTACTTTGTTTTCCAGCATATGTTGGCCGGTATGAATCTTTTCCGGCAAAGATCTTTGCAACAACCAAGTCCACTCAGGAGCAATCAGATTGCTTTCCTCGATCCACTGTTTTGTGGATTTTGGTGTGTCAAATATAGAAGAGATTATGTGGGAAAGGAGAAGACTTTCATCTGGCCGAATGGGTATAAAAAACTCTACGACAGTGTTCTCCCTGAATTCTGTGCCACAAACAAGCGATGGATGCGAGACGTTGATATGCTTTATATTCCCTATAATCATAACAACAACCACTGGGTGGCCTTAGAGGTCGATCTGACACAAGGAAAGATTCGAGTTTATAATCCCGACCCGACTATTGTGGCCACTCCTGCCATTCAGGAGTCATGCAAGTAAGCAAAGTTTTCTTTTGGTAGAGTTGAGATGTCAGCTTGGTAGAGTTAGCATCTATATTGGTAGAGTTAGCATTACGTTTGGTAGAGTTAGCATATAGCTTGGCAGAGTTAACATATAGTTTGGCAGAGTTAGCATTACGTTTGGCAGAGTTAGCATATAGTTTGGCAGAGTTAGCATTACGTTTGGCAGAGTTAGCATTACGTTTGGCAGAGTTATCATATAGTTTGGCAGAGTTAGCATATAGTTTGGCAGAGTTAAGATAACGTTTGGCAGAGTTAGCATATAGTTTGGCAGCGTTAGCATATAGTTTGGCAGAGTTAACATATAGTTTGGTAGAGTTAGTGTCTAGTTTGGTAGAGTTAGCATGATGCTTGGTAGAGTTAACATATAGATTGGTAGAGTTAGCATATACTTTGTAGAACTTACATTTACATTCTGTCTGTTCATTTCATGTAGGCCGTACGCCGTGATGATTCCAAGGATGATTAAGTTTTTTTCCCCTCCTGCGATGCGTGATCATGTAAGTGCGGCGGCGTACAAAATATTCCTGGTAAAGGGAACTCCGCATAATGCCAGGTCAGGCGACTGTGGCACGTTTTACCTGAAATTCATCGAGTGTTTAGCCCTGGGTTGCAATTTCGAAGGAATGACTGATGAGTTCATTCCCTTCACTCGCCTGAAATACGCCGTTGACTTTAGAGAACAACTTCCGGTGGAGGAGACTATTGCCTAAACAGATCCAGGAAAAACTTTGTGTGATAAGGCCGACCTCATTTCAGCCTCCCAAGACTTTCTTCTGGATTACTAGAGTTAGGATGGTACAGTTTGTTTTGTACAGTTTGTTTTATTCATTTTGTAAGATTTAGTTGGTAGTGTAGTTTTGGTAGGGATTGTTTTGTATATCAACATTGAATCCTTTATAATTAGCTATAATTAATGCACATTTTTCTTGGTAGTAAAATGATAGTAAAATGAAAACCTATGCTATATTACAGTTAATGTTGTACATCTATGAATTCGATAAGTCACGATGCGAAAATCACGAAGCTCGAACTCATGAATCAACCATGAAGACTGGGTCATGAAGTGGAAATCACAAAACATATTGAAATGGAAAGATATGCAAGATGGAACCGCGATCTACGGGAGTAAGTAGACAAGAAGCTATAAAAAGAGGATAAAAGTTCACTATCAGCTTGGTAGAGTTCACTCTCCGCTTGGTAGAGTTAATATCTCCGCTTGGTAGAGTTAACTCTCTGCTTGGTAGAGTTAATATCTCCGCTTGGTAGAGTTAATATCTCCGCTTGGTAGAGTTAACTCTCCGCTTGGTAGAGTTAACTCTCCGCTTGGTAGAGTTAACTCTCCGCTTGGTAGAGTTAACTCTCCGCTTGGTAGAGTTCACTCTCTGCTTGGTAGAGTTAATATCTCCGCTTGGTAGAGTTAATATCTCCGATTGGTAGAGTTAATATCTCCGCTTGATAGAGTTAACTCTTCGCTTGGTAGAGTTAACTCTCTGCTTGGTAGAGTTAATATCTCTTCTTGGTAGAGTTAATATCTCCGCTTGGTAGAGTTAACTCTCCGCTTGGTAGAGTTCACTCTCCGCTTGGTAGAGTTCACTCTCCGCTTGGTAGAGTTCACTCTCCACTTGGTAGAGTTAATATCTCCGCTTGGTAGAGTTAATATCTCCGCTTGGTAGAGTTAAGATCTCCGCTTAGTAGAGTTCACTCTCCGCTTGGTAGAGTTCACTCTCCGCTTGGTAGAGTTCACTCTCCGCTTAGTAGAGTTAATATCTCCGCTTGGTAGAGTTAATATCTCCGCTTGGTAGAGTTAATATCTCCGCTTGGTAGAGTTAATATCTCCGCTTGGTAGAGTTAATATCTCCGCTTGGTCGAGTTAATATCTCTGCATGGTAGAGTTAATATCTCCGCTTGGTAGAGTTAATATCTATGCTTGGTAGAGTTAATATGTCGGCTTGGTAGAGTTAATACGTTAGCTTGGTAGAGTTCACAGTCAGCTTAGTAGAGCTGATTCTATGTTTAGCAGAGTTGATATTATAGAATATAGTAGTCATGATTGTATGGGCATTGTGACCTAGTTGTTTACATTTAGAACAAGCTGAAACTTTCCTTGGTCGAGGTACTCGAACCAGCTTTTTATCCTAGATTTCTTTGGCCTTCTTGGTTGTTGACGTACGTGGGGCGGATTACACACTTTACGGCTCACATCCAACGGAACAAGAATTGCTGCATCCCTTGGCATTATACGATTGGAGTATGCGTTGTATAAGTAGCTTGTGTGATAGTAGGGATGAGTAAGTTTGATAGTTGATCGATGTCATGCCTCGGTAACGGTAATGGCATGCACACAAGGAATTTTTTCCACGTTAAACCGCTTGCAAGAATACGTCTTCTCGGTCAAATTAACCAAATGAGAAGATGCTGATCTTGAAACCACAGCCTGGTGTTCGTCAATTTCTTGCACATTATACTGCCTAGCTTCCTCAACCCTTGTCTATAAGTTAACAATACATGTTAACTCTACCAAAGTATTTATGAACTCTACCAAAGTATGTATGAACTCTACCAGACGATACAAGTTAACTCTACCAAAGTATGTATGAACTCTACCAAACGATACAAGTTAACTCTACCAAAGTATGTATGAACTCTACCAAAGTATGTATGAACTCTACCAAACGATAATAGTTAACTCTACCAAAGTATGTATGAACTCTACCAGACGATACAAGTTAACTCTACCAAAGTATATATGAACTCTACCAAAGTTTGTATGAACTCTACCAAACGATACAAGTTAACTCTACCAAAAGTATGTATGAACTCTACTAAACGATACAAGTTAACTCTACCAAAGTATGTATGAACTCTACTTTTTTAACGACATGTAACTCTACCAAAGTATATATGAACTCTACCAAAGTATCTATGTTAACTCTACCATATTATGTATGAACTCTACCAAATTATATATGAACTCTACCAAACGTAATATCTTTAGGAGCTTTTCAATTGTTATAGTTAGAATAGTGGTAGTGAGAGAAGCCTTTGTCTTCCTCTTCGCGAACCAACGTGTTAACATCGCTCTAATTGCATCTATAAGTTGCACAATGGGGAAAGTTCTTGCTTGGGATAAGGCATGGTTGATTGATTATGCTATGTTCGATGTAGTAAAATTGTATCTGTTTCTTGGAAAATAAACTCGACTCCACAACCGAACGTCAACTCTTTACAAGTATCCATGAAGCCTTGGATCTAATGCCTCAATTTGAGAAAAGATAGCGTTGAACTCGTCAACCCTATACACAGTGGCAACACTCTTGAACAACTTAAAGGACTATACCCCTCTAAATTTTGCCAAAATGTTTTTACGTAGGTGGTAGGTGAAAATACCCCGAGAAACAAGTGGGTACACATTCTTTATGGCTCTACCAATGGATTTATGCCTATCTGATATGATGGCAAGTTCTATGTCATCGGGGATAACACGGTTAAGTTGTCTAAAAAACTATTCCCAAGACTCATCATTCTTGGTATCAACCACACCAAAAGCCATAGGAAATATGTTGAAGTTACCGTCTTCCATGGTCACAGTTAGAAGAGTACATTTATACTTTCCTTGCAAAAAGGTCTGATCAACAACGACAATCTTTCTCATATAAGGAAATCCTCTAATACTTGCATCGAATGCTATGAATAGAAACTTGAACCTGTCTTGCCCGTCGACTTCGAGCTTGATAAGGTTTCTAGGTTTTGCTCTTCTTATCGCATACAAGTACGAAGGAAGTTCTTCGAAACTACTTTCAGAAGTTCCTGAAGATAGTGCACGTGCTTGCTTTAGAGTACGGTGTGCCTTCCAGTACTCCATCTACGGAATTGGAACTCAATATCAATATAAACTCTACCAAGGTATGTATGAACTCTACCAAGGTATGTATGAACTCTACCAAACCCAACGGTAACCAACATATAAACTCTACCAAGTTATGTATGAACTCTACCAAAGTATGTATGAACTTTACCAAACGATACACGTTAACTCTACCAAGGTATGTATGTTAACTCTACCAATGTATGTATGTTAACTCTACCAAAGTATGTATGAACTTTACCAAACGATACATGTTAACTCTACCAATGTATGTATGAACTCTACCAAACGATACATGTTAACTCTACCAAAGTATGTATGAACGTTAGTAAGTTAACTCTACCAAGTATGTATGAACTCTACCAAAGTATGTATGAATTCTACCAAGGTATGTATGTTAACTCTACCAAAGTATATATGAACTCTACCAAGGTATCTATGTTAACTCTACCAAACGACTGTACCTTCAGACCGAATCGCTTGTTTAGTGAATCAGCGATATGATTAGGTAGAACAGATGACCCAATACCACCTACGAATTCCATGTACAACCGTCCTAGAACTTCAGCAGTTGCTTGGCGTGCCCGACCTGATCTCTCTGTTACAGAACAATTGTGTTCTTTACTATATTTTCGGACATAGAAACATGCACTATCGTCAATACGTGAAGCTCGCACTCTCCACTGACAGTTTGGTACCCAACATTTCACATCCAACAGTGACCGAGATGAAGCCACAACATCGAAGTCAAACCTTTACAAGACTGACAGAATCTTCAACCTCATCTTCAGTTCTTTTTTGGATGAAAATTGTTGCCTGACCGCCAATTCTAGTGATAACATTTCTATGTCCAAATGCTCAGCATTTATATTGATGTAATCTTCATCCTTTGATTTCTTTCCTTCATCCTTTGATTTTTTTTCTTCTTCCTTTGATTTCCTACGAACACTGATGTAATCTTCATCATCTGAGCTTGCACCATCCATATCATCGCAATAGTCGAATCTGAATTCCGCATCTTCGTCTTCAACATGT
Organism: Cardamine chenopodiifolia; assembly: GCA_963922655.1. Classification (NCBI taxonomy): domain Eukaryota; kingdom Viridiplantae; phylum Streptophyta; class Magnoliopsida; order Brassicales; family Brassicaceae; genus Cardamine; species Cardamine chenopodiifolia. The sequence continues at coordinate 4,572,523 of OZ000486.1, read as the reverse complement.
TCAAATTTGTGTTTCACATCTTCAGCTCTACTAAACAGGGGATCAACTCTACTACATTCAACATCAACTCTACTTGACCGTGGGTCAACTCTATTAAACGTCGAATCATTGTTCTCCCACTTACAATGAACTCAGCTATCACCATCGATGAAACTCGCAGAAACACGTGATCTAATGGAAATCTCTACACAGAGACGCATTGTTTGTTTACGAAATTGTTGCACAAACACATGTAATTGCCTTTTGTTACTCACAAAGACAGGAGGAGTATCTTGTGGTAGTGATTGCATGACTAGATTTGACATGTAGCTTAATTTTACCTCAACAGTTTGTTGATTCAGACTGAAATCTTCATACACCATCCCAAGAAATTCATCATAACTAAGATCTTCGCCAATCCCTATAATCCGACTACCGTAAATTTTGTCCACCAAAAAAACCCACATGTTTTGGTTAAAACTCCAACTCCCACAAACCAAAACAATTTGATCCATAGATCCTAACAGATTTAACAACTAAAATGAAAGATACGAAATGATTTGAAGGAAAAATGGAGCTACAAATGAAGATAAGATGAATGGAGCTCCAATGGCGTAATGACATTTAATGAGCGGCATGTTAGGTAATAAAGTTAATTAGGGTTAAATTCGTAATTTACAACTACTAGGTTTCCACAACCAACTCTACCATGCGTTTATGTTAACTCTACCAAACATCGAACACAACTCTTCTACGAAAGAGGCTAACTCTACCAAAGGTAACACAACGTTCTCCATGGTATAGTTGATATGTCCATGGTAGAGTTTAGTTGTCCATGGTATAGTTGATTTGTCATTGGTAGAGTTCAGTTGTCCATGGTAGAGTTCAGTTGTCCATGGTATAGTTGACTTTTACTTGGTATAGTTAAGTTGTCCATGGTAGAGTTCAGCTCTCCATGGTAGAGTTAAGTTGTCTATGGTAGAGTTCGGTTCTCCATGGTAAAGTTCATATGTCCATGGTAGAGTTTAGCTGTCTATGGTAGAGTTCAGTTGTTTATGGTAGAGTTCAGTTCTCCACGAGGAAAATTAACAATCAACTCTACTACGTTGCATTCAATTAGTTTAGTAGAGTTGATTTTGATTATTTGGTATAGGTCGTAAGCAATTGCTGACGTGGCAAGTTTAATTAGTGGCAGTTTTGTAATTACGTTTTTGTTTACTCATCAAAAAGGGCAAAACGGTATATTACGAAATTTAAAAACTATTCGTATAATTTTTAAACATTTTCTCTATTTAAGTAATTTTCCAACAAATCTACTCTATTTCAACGAATCACCCTTATTTAAAATAAAACAGTTTAAGAACGAGAAGTTATCTTTAATGGATTCAGAACTTCTCCAAAATAAACATACCTATTTTCTTTCATTTTGTTTGTAGTTTTCTTTATTGATAACAAAAAAAAATCTGATCACTCCTTGTGTCCAAATTGGATTAATACCAAGGTGAATACCAAACTGATGAGGTCGAGTTACAAATGCTGTGGAAAATTAATATGTCTACAAAAAATAATTCGCACGAACGTGCGGGTATGATCATTGGAACTATAACATTATTTAAAATATGTTCAAAAGTTTAGAAATTTATTTATTGAACATATTTTAATCGTTTTTACGGTTTTATATTTGGTTTGATAATTCATGAGTTTAATAGAAATCTAACCAGCCACTAATCCGGTTCACAATCAATTCTGGTCCGACCACGAGTTGGTCTTAGTTTTAAAAACTGGTGAAACCATTGTTATTTCAAAGATTTATAAACCAGATTGAAACCAGACCTAATACCAAACAGTATGTGTTTGAATTATGCATCTATATCAAATAAATAAATTCTTCTTACGAATATAACCATGCGCGTACGTGCGGGTACAAATCTAGTATGAAATTAAATTGAACACAAATTTTATTTGAGTAACATAAACAATCATCTATTCAAATCAATTATATAAAAGCTAAAATATTACAATACCTTTGACGTTTCATAGTCCAAAAATTTGAATTTTACAGACATTGAATTGGATCAAATGCCAAGATACACTTATTGGCAACGAAAAAATCTTAATACACTTTATCAATCTTCATACACTTCATAATATTTAATCCTCATTTTAATGAATCATCAATACAAAATGATTATTTTAACAAATAAATGAGAAAAGAAAAAAAAATCGGTGAAGAAGGGGTGAGGTGGAAGAGAGAGTGAGAGTTTGATAGGTTGAAAATTGATGAAAAAATTAAGTGGAATCGATAAGAAGTAGCCATGTTTCATGTACTTTCTTTTTCTTATTCTTTCTTCTTCTTCTTTCTTATTCCCACAAACCGAGAGCTTCAATTTTGTCTTCAATGGAAGATGAAATTGAAGCTTCATTTGAGGTGGTTCTCGATTAATGATTGTTTGTTGTTTTGTGCGGATATGAAGCAAAAATAATCATTCAATGTGAATGAGTATTTGAATTAGAATATTGTATATTTAAAAATATATCTTGAATTATCCTTCATTTAAGCACATTGGGTTAGAAAACTTGTTTTTTTATCGATTATAGTGTTATATTTTTAATTATTGGTAATTTATGGGTTACGGTGGTGAAATCGTATTGAATCTTAGGTAGACGGAAATCAAAATAGTTGGTTAACAAGAAATAAAGTTACAGAAAAATGGTACAACTATGTGTTATTTGTAAAAAACTGCTATAATTTGGTACTAGTATGAAATCAAAAAACTAAAATAAAATATTTTTTCTTATTCTTTTCAGGAGAAAATGAAAAATATTTTATTCACAGTCATACATTTTGAATATTGAGGATATTATTCAAAAAACAAAAGTGACACAAAATGGATTGCAAACGGATATAAATTATACTCTTTAATGATGAAAAAATCAAATTGAGGAGGTCACACATTAATATTTGGCTGATAGTATATATAAGAAGATTATGGTTGATGAAGCCGATACGAAGTTGATACTTAGTTACATTCCATTGCATATAGATCCTCCGACCGCATCATATCATCGAATGCTAAAGAATTTTATGTCTATTTCATGACAATGAATTATGAGAAACATATGAGTATTTTGCATGTGGAGGTTGTGCATGATGTAGAGGAAACTTATTGGGGTAAGGAAGTTTTAAGAGAGGATCGAGAAGGTGCTATTGGTGTAAATACCGAAGTGTTAGTTTCAAGTAGTAGAATGACATCTAGATTTAATGAAGGTGGCATAATTACTTTTTACGAAGATGAACTATGGCAACATGAAGTGATGGTAAGCAATGGTGAAAATTATTCATATGAAGAATTGCATAACTCACGTATGCTTGAAACGTATGCTTGAAGAGAATCCGCTCACACCTGTTGTAGAAAAAGGAAATGATGTGATGGTGAACGATGGTGTAAATCTTGGATGAGAACATGACATTAATATATCTTTGCATCAAGATTTTGGAACTAAAAAGGAAGTGCAAGATATTGTTGAAAAAACTGCACATTTGAATTGTTTTCAGTTTGCTACAATCAACTCGGATCAAAATTTATATGTGGTAAAATATTATGAAGCAAGAAATGGTTGCAAGTGGTCTTTACGAGCTGCAAAACTCAAGAATTCAAATTATTTCTCGATAAAAACTCATAGGAAGATGCATACATGCTCTCGTTCTATGATAACTAGTAGCCAAAGTAGGAGGAAAGGAACACCACATTTAGTTGCATTTTTTTTGCACGACGACTTTCCAGGTCAATTTGAGATGCCAATTCCAAAAATTCTCAATGGTTTTACTCAACAAAGACTTGGTGTTCAAGTGTCATACTCAACTATGTTAAGAGGAAAACACCAAGCTGCAAATGGTGTGCAGAGAAGCTCAGAGGAGAGTTATAGGCTAGTGTGCTCATATTTGTACATGTTAGAGAGGGAGAATCACAGAACAGTTACACATGTTGAAGTAGATGAGCATCAAAGGTTTAAGTACATATTCCTCGCATTGGGTTCTTGCATTGAAGGGTTTAAAGCCATAAAAAAAAGTGATTGTCTTGGATGAAACCCATCCTAAGATTGTATACAGTGGAGTCCTAATTGTTGTTATAGCTCAAGATCCCGATCATCACCATTATCCCATTACTTTTGGTGTGGTTGATGGTGAAAAAGATGCAAGTTGAGATTGGTTTCTGAAAATGTTGAAATTAGTTGTGTTGGATTCTCTCGAGCTTTCTGATAGAAATCATAGTATCATCAAGTGTATATGTGAAGTTTATCTGTTATCTCATTATGGATATTGTATGTACCATTTTTCGCAGAATGTGAAAGCAAGTGTTTACGGTGTCAACAAAGATGTAGTTGGGAAAAAGTTCATGTAATGCGCATAAGCTTATACAGAGGCTGAGTTTTTAAAACTCTATACTGCCTGTAGGATGAGGTACCCAGCAGTAGCAGCATATATGGATAGAAATGTTGGAGAGAACAAATGGTCAAGATGTTATTTTCCAGGAGAAAGGTACAACATCTTGACAATCAATAGTGTGGAATCTACTAATGGTGTTTTAAAAATGCAAGAAAGTATGCATTATTACCAATGGTTGATGTCATTATAGCAAAAATGGGTGATGTTTTAACAAATATCAGAAGAATTCATCATAAGTTTGTATTGCACAAAAGTTGGTTCATCATGTGGAGAAAATAATTCATGAACAATTTAAGGATGCAAAACTGTTGACGATGTATGTGCTAAGTTTTCCTCTTGAATACTTTATCGTTGGACTTGATAGGAATACTTATTTGGTTGATTTTATAAGCAAAACTTGCAGCTGCAGGTGCTTTGACATAGACAAATATCCATGTATTCATGCATTGGCGGAAAATTTAGTTAACGTGAAGGGAGATATCGATGTATATGAGTTGTGCTCCAAATATTATTGAGTGGAGCTGTGGGCATGGATATACTACTAGACAATATATCCAGCTCCCCATCAGATGCAATGGGTCGTTCCTGCTGAGATACAAGAGAAGATTGCATTACCTCCACTTTATGAAAAGAAAATAGGTTTCCATCAGTTGGAGAACATCGCAGAAAAAGTAGGGGACGTGGGTCTCATAGTAGAGGGCAAAGATCAACTAAAACTGATGAAGAAACGAGATAAAGTGGAGGAGAATTGACTCAAAGTGGGCGAGGATCGACTCAAAGTGGTAGAGGCATGTATAATTGGTTTCAATGTAGCAATGGTGAAAAAAATGTCTCTTAATTTCTATGTTTGGTTTGGTTATTTGTGACTGAGACAATGATAAGTCCGAGATACGTATCCTCCCAAGGATTGCACTCAATGAAATCCGGAGATAATCTTTGACTCAATGAAGATGTGTATGACTCAAGTTAGACGATCATATAGACCGAATCCCAAGCCTTTTTCTTGAACTCTTCAACGAACTAGGCGGCGGAAATCTTGATGAAAAAGTTAAAGCGAACACCAACGCTAGGTATACTAAACCTAAAACCAATGCCTTCAAATTGTCCCTTTAAATGCTTGATCGGTAGAATGGGCACACAAGTGTTATGGGTTACACTTGATAAACCTCAGAGGCTCCTAGGATATGACACACCTAGACGAACCAAAGATTCCCTAAGGAACAAAAGAATTTGCGTGAAAGCAAAGAAAAAGTTGTTTAATTTTAAAAAACTATATATAAGTTAAACCATCATATTACAACTATGTTATAAAATGAGTACAACTACAACTATGGTACAACTATGTTCTAAAGGATCCTCAATATTTTCTATTGGAACTTAAGCACTTTTTTGGATCCAAGGTATTTTTTGTCGGATCTGAAATACTTTTGTCGGATCAAAAGTGGGCATGTATCTATTATAATTAATAAATAAATATAATAAATTGAAATTGTAACATTAATTTATATTGTAATTAATAAATAAATAGTAACTTTTCAATTTAAGCATTAACTTAAAATCTCATATATTAAACTAGTTGTACCATAGTTTTACTAGTTGTACAAAAACTTAATAGTTGTACAAAAACTTAATAGTTGCACCTATGTGGTCTCAAATGTACGAATTCCACATGCATTAAAACAAACACAACACAAGTTCCAAACATCATGAAATACCTAAACCAAACATAAGACAAGTTCCAAACAACATCAAGAAATACCTAAATCTTCTTTTGTTTCTTTTTATCCTTCTTGCCATCTTCCGTGAAAAGGGATTTTTTAAACCTAGATGGTAGGATCTTCCTCTTCTCCTATCTAGTATATTTCTTCAAAGATTTCATCTTAGTGAGTGTAAATATTGGCCTCAACGGCTCAGTGCTACCACGGGGAAAAGGATCACTAACCAGACTACAAGTAAGTACAGTAGGAACCGAATAGAGCCAACGCGGATAAGGCTGAGCAGGAGAACGCTGAGTTGAAGTAGGCTGAACTGGAGACGGCTAAGTAGGAGAACACAAGAAATGTCAAGTTTAGTTTTTCTTTGACTTCTCCTTTCAAATGCTTCAGCAAATGGTTGATCTCAACAGAACAGTGTTCAAACGTGTATCTCCCCCACGGAAAGCACTTGCATACATCCAGATCATCAATAATTCGGATAATGAATGGCTCAATGGTTGACACTACCTTAGCTTCATTTTAATGATGAAGCTGAGGAAGTAAAGCACACACATATGCAAGTGATCTTCACACGTTGGCATTGTCATCATCTTCTGTTTTACCTCGGCCAAGAAGATTTTGTCCTTATGATCAAATTTTCTTTGTACAAAGTTGAAGCTCCCAATATTCTCACGATCTTTTGGGTACTCTTTGCAGTCAAGCCCGAATATTAATGCATGCTCCCTTATCGAATAACATATGAGAACTCTGTTGAGTACAAACCACCACTTTTTGCGCTTATTAAGTCATGTAGTCCACAATATAAGCACCCACATGCCCATCAACTTCCCGTTTTCTCCCTGGGCATGTGGAACAGATGCTTGAACTGGATGTCCTTAAACCAGTCTATCTCCATGTTAGAAAGGTACTTCTCCAAGTTCTCCAATACCTTGGAGTTGTCACACCTTTTTATGAATTTGCAGGACTTTGAGTAATCATCCGGCCTGTGGTAGAACCTAGCAGGTTGCTCCGGCTGCTGGTCATCCTCGTCACTATCCTCCTCAGCACCCTACAACAAGAACATTTCAGTAAGCAGTTGTACCAAGTTACACCACAACTAGTTGTACGTAATTCAAATTTCCTAAAATATGCGGAAAATCAATACTTCATTTACAATTTATCTAGTTGTACTTGTTATGCATCAGTTGTACAAGTTTTACTTAAACAATCCTACATTATATATCAATTATACCTGATTTGATGGCTCAGGTGGAAGCTCATCTGGGCATTTCTTCTGAAACTGAGTGTTCTTCCTCTACACTTAATGAGGAAACACTCACATCGAATCCACTCTCATTGGATCCATTCTCATTGGATCCATTCTCATCATCTTCTACCGGAGAAGGCGAAGGCAAATTAACATCTTTTGTTCTAGCAATACCTACAATTCATAAAAACACACTATTAAATCAAACACGAAACTTAAATCAAATCAAATCTGAAAATTCAAACCCAATTTCAAACAAAAAATTCAGACCCAAATTCAGCGAAACCCTAACTCGATCAAAAAGCTATAATCTGACCCTAATTCAGAATAATATACTCTAATTGGTAAATTTCAGACCCCATTAAACAAAATCCTAGATCCGTTTCTAAATTTGAAACTAGGTTCTATAAACATATCTTAATGAAGTGTTGTGACGAAAACCGGCTGATGAACGAAGGATGAGCAACGGTGGAACAGTAGCGGAGACTAGGCATGGGCAAAAAAACCGTACTCGTGTACCCGAACCGAACCCGACCCGAAAAGTCATATCCAAACCCGTTCCATACCAGATCAAATTATTCCATTGGGTACAAAATCTCTAAACCCGAAAACCCGTATCCGAATCCGTTCTAAACCCAAAACCCGAAACCCGTAACAAAAACCCAGAAATACATAATACCCATAAAAAACCTAATTTGAGGACTCTATCCTATAAATGTGAAATTTTTTATGTGTAATATAAATAAATCAAGCCAAATTAGAACTGAAAAATTCCAAAAAACCCAAAAAATTCCGAAAACCCGAAAAAACCCAGAAACTGACCCGAAAACCCGACCCGAACCCAACTCGAAAATCCGAAAAAACCAAAGAAACCCAAAAACCATAAAAAAACCCGAAAATCCGACCCAATTCCAACCTGAAAACCCAAAAAATCCAAAAAACCCAGATTTTCTAGGTTTTTTCCGGGTTTTAACTCTTATACCCGAACTCGAACCCGGAAAATTATTCTATTGAGTATAAAATTTCTAAATCCGAAAACCAAAACCCGATAGGGTTTTACCCGAACCCGATCGGGTTACCCGATTGTCCATCCCTAACGGAGACGAATACGAAGGCAAAATAAGCAATGGCGGACCGACGACGGCGAAAGATATGATTCAACAGAGTTGAAGCTTGGTGGAGAAATGGCCATGAAAAATAGTTGTGTGGATTGCGAAAAGAACACGAAAGAACGGTTTTCGGGACGAGAGAAACGAGAGAGAAAAGAAAAATCTTTTTTGTTAAATCTAAAATATAAAAATATCAAATTGAATTCATGTTACTGGGTTTGATCTAATTAATTTGTTTGGGTTTGGTCAGATTTAAAATTTATTTGGTCAAATGTACATAAATAATTTAAAAACTTAATTTTAATAATTTGATTATATTTAAATTTTTTAAAAAAGAAAATAAATTAAAAATAGAAGAGATGTCTCTCGGCCTATTTTGGAGTTGAGGTACATCAGAATATAGGGATTTATTTCTCAAATGTTCTTAATGGCAAAAAAAAATCTCACTTACCCTCACTTAATCTCTATACCCCTAATCTATTTATTTAATTCAAACAAATAAACTTAAAATTAAAATCGGCTCCACTCACATTTCGTTACAAAAAAAAACAAATCAGCTTCCAATTTAAGGTTGGATGGGTCCCACTCCACCCAACCACCATCTTCTTCTTCTTCTTCTTCACCATTAAATCCAAACCTTTCAACCTTAAATTCATTAATTTTGCTTTTTTTTTTCTCTCAAATCGAGCATGAGATTCTGGAATTAAAGAGTTTTGGAGTTTTTTGAGAAGAAATTTGGGAGAAATGGAGGTGGAAAGAAACTTGAGGTGGAAAGAAACTTGAGGTCGTCATTGGAGGTAAACTTTTGAATTTCCTAAAAATCCAAAAAAACTCGATTTTGCTCATTGAAACTCGAATCACGTGTTATTATGACTATATTTGAGGTTTTTATTGTTATATAACGATATTTGTGGTTAATGACAGCGAATCGAAGAGATTTGTTTTCATCAAAACCCATATTTACAGTATTAATACGACTGATACGACTAAGAATAAATACGACTAATATGACTTAGAGTGGATACGACTGATACGACTAAGATATATGATATACTTGTGTACACCTGATACGACTAAGACATATTATATACCTGCGTACACATGATACGACTAAGACATATTATATACATGCATACAACTGATATAACTAAGTAATTAATGATACAATTTTATTATTTTCAGGGTACACTGAATAGAAAGCAGCGCACGATCATACATTTTGATTATGGGGGACAATGTGTAAAGAAAAGAGAGGAAATATTATGGATTGCAAGAGAAGATGTTCATCACGCTCTTTTGATGAGACAATTGGTTGAGGAGGTAACGTACAACATATTAGTTGAAAGTATACATAAGAAGATGGGGGAAAATGAAGAAAAGAGCGAGATGAAATTGAGTTATTTTCTAGTTGGAGTTGATCCTAAGTGGTCGATATATATCTTCAATGATGATGATGTTGTTTGTTATTTGGAACCATGTGAAAGTAAAATGAAAGGTGTGTTGCATGTTGAGACGAAGACGAATGATCCAAGAGAAGATCGTGTTAGTCAAGTTAATGCAAGTAACGAGGACATGGTTTCTACTGGTCAAGTAAATTGTGAAGTTAATTATGGAAGCATAACTATTTTTGCAAGTGAAGTGTCCGAAAAATATGCAACGGTTTCCCACGAAGTAGAATGTGAAAACTTGGAAAAAATTAAGGTTAGAGATACATGTTTGGTTGAATTTGATAACGTTCACGTGAGGCATACACATGTGGTAGAAGGAGATGAGATTCATAATGTAGAATGGAAAGATGGTATGAATGTAAAATTAAGTCAAGAATTTGGAAGCAAAGAAGACGTGAAAGAATTAGTAGAAAGGCTTCATTTTGTGAATTATTTTAACTTCGATATCGTAAAATCGGATAAAACACGGTATATGCTAAAATCTTGTGAATCAATGAATGGTTGCAAGTGGTCTTTACGAGTTGCGAAGATTAAGAATTCAGACATTTTCTCTGTTAGGACGTACAACAAAATTCACACGTGTTCTCGTGTGTCATCAACCTCATTGATAAAGAGAAGAAAAGGCACACCCCAATTAGTGGCATCCTTTGTCCAAGATCATTATCCAGGAAAACTTGACACGTCAACTCCAAAAAGTTTGATTGGTATGGTGCAAAGAAAGTATGGTGTTAAAGTGTCGTATTCGACGGCATATAGAGGAACAAAACAAGCTAGTGCCGATGTACGAGGTAGTCCGGAAGAAAGCTATAAGATGTTGTATTCTTATTTGTACATGTTACAGATTACGAATCTGGGTACAGTTTTATATGTGGAAGTGGATGACGATAAGAAGTTTAAGTATTTATTCTTCTCATTGGGAGCTTGCGTGGAAAGCTTCCAAGTGATGAGAAAAGTGATCATTGTGGATGGGACTCACCTTAAGAATGCATATGGTGGGGTGTTATTGGTTGCAACAGCGCAAGATCCTAATCGTCACCACTATCCGATTGCTTTTGGTGTAGTTGATGGTGAAAAAGATGGTAGTTGTGCATTGTTTTTCAATAAGTTGAAAACACTAATACTGGATGTTCCTGGATTAGTGTTTATTTCTGATAGGAATCAAAGTCTCATCAAGACAATACGTGAGGTTTACCCATTATCTCATCATGGGTATTGTATCTTTCATTTATCACAGAATGTGAAGATGCATGCCTCAAACGTCAACAAAGAAAGAGTTGCAGTAAAGTTCAGGGAATTGGCTCGTGCATACACACAAGCTGAGTTCGAAACACTTTACGATAATTTCAAGAAAAGGTATTCTAGTGCAGCGGAGTATGTTGAAAGAAGTGTTGAACCGAATAAATGGGTCCGGTGTTTTTCTCTAGCGAAAGGTACAACATAGATACCACTAATTGTGCGGAATGTTTAAATGTTGTTTTCAAAGAAGCAAGCAAATACTCGCTCTTACCAATGATTGATGGAATTATCAAAAAAATAGCTGAGTAGTTTAACAAGCATAGGCAGATCTCTACCGAAGCACATAAATTGGTACCTTTTATTGAGAATGTGCTTCACAAAAATTGTGTTGAAGCACAACATTTAGCGTTGACTGTGTTGAACAATTACTATCTACAATTTAACGTCATCGGATGCGATGCAAGAGGTTATTTCGTTGATTTGAGGATGAAAACTTGCACATGCAAGCATTTCGATATTGACAAATATCCATGTGTGCATGTCATATCTGTCCTTATGGAAGCGAGGAAGAAAGAATATACTCATCTAGAAATGGAAGATTTGTGCTCCAATTCTATGCGATGGAGCAATGGGCATTCGCCTACTAGAAGACGATATTTCTAGTTCCTCATATGTCCCAATGGAATGTGTCTGATAATGTACGTGTCATGTGTGTGCACCCTCCAGATTATGTCAAGAAAAAAGGAAAACCTCAAATTACAAGGTTTCCATCCATGGGAGAACATCGACAAAGGAAAAAGAAGACTAGTTAATATGCAGTACAAGTGAAAACACATTATTTATATGTTCTATTAGCTTATTGTATTTTGTTTGTGTTGTTGATGAACAATCATTTGTGGTGTATAGAATTGTTGTGGCTTATACAACTATATATGACTTATACGACTGAGATATGAATAATTCAATAAATTTTTAAAAAATTATTTAAAAATATTGATTGATTCATAAATAATCTATTTATTTATATCCAATTTAATCACGTAAAACTTATTAATTCACATAATTATAAATAACTTCCATTGTTGAATCTACTATAACAATATAAGGATGTTCACTAAGCACTTTACCTATTATAACATGAATCACCTAAAAATTCGTTTTTTACTTTTTTTATATGAATGTCTTTTAAACGTACTTTTTAAACCAAATGTTACTGATACAACTAGAAAATCGTTTAAAAAACTTGAATACAACTAAAAAACCGTCGAAAATGCCAAATATACGACTATGTGTAAACCCAGACGACTACTTGCTTACGATACGACTATGTGTTATTTTTTAATATAAAAATAAATTGGCGGCGCACACGTGGCTTCTGACGGCGCACACGTGGCTTCTGACGGCGCACACGTGGCTTCTGACGGCGCACACATGGCTTCTGACGGTGCACACGTGGCTTCTGACGGCGCACACATGGCTTCTGACAGTGCACACACATGGCTTCTGACGGTGCACACGTGGCTTCTGACAGCGCACACGTGGCTTCTGACGGCGCACGTGTGTCTTGGCGGTGCAAACGTGGCTTTTTAATATATAGTTTTTAATATTTCCAGTAACACAGTTGTATTAGTCGTATACAGTTGTATCATTTTAAATATGACATTTTATTTTACAATATTAAAAATACTGATTCAAAATATTAAAATACGACAATACCAATTTAAATACTGAAATTCTAAAGTTCCAAAAGATCATAAGTTCAAAACATAAACATAAGTTGAACAAACCCATAAGTTCCAAAAGATAATAAGTTCCTAAAACATAACTTAAAATATCATTATTTTAAATAAAGATTTTTCTTGTACTTCGATGGCTTAACCTTCTTTTTCGCCTTCTTTGAACGGTTTAGAACCACCTTCTCCTTAGGTGTACGGGTAAAGGTTGTTGGAATCCCCACTTCTTCTTCTTTGTCTTTTTTTTTTCTTTGTCATTTTTTTCTTCTGATTTACCATCCTCTTCATCTTCCGAGGCTATAGCTTCATGGGGAAAGTCCGCCCAATTTCCTACGTGTTCATCACCTACAACTGGATGTATATGTTACGACTACGTAAAGACATATATGTATAATTATAGTTAAATAAAATTCATATACCTCCACCTCCATTGTTACTCTTGTTATCTTCTTCTTCCTCTGAAACCTCCTCACCCTCATCATTGTCATCACCTTCAACACCTCCAACATTATCTTTCTCGGGGTTTATTCCAACACGCCCTTCCATCAGCGAAGTCATACATACTTCAAGGTCCGACATCCTTGTCTCCATCCAAGCAAACCTCTCATTCCACTCGTCAACCCTCCTATGAATTTTAGCAAAACCTTCTTCAATGACCTTCATCAATGTGTCTTTGAGGCTCATGGCCCGCTAGACATTCAGATTGTCCCTTCGGCCAGCCACATCCAAATTATACAAATCTTCAAACCATATCTTCTTGTTTGCTTGAAGAAAGCAAGTGTTCTAATTCACGGACAAGTAGTCCTCTCCTTCGTCGTCATCATCCTCCATGATCTGGGCGAGTAGTGGTACCTCTTCAAGTGTAGGATGTAAGATACTCTGGATTTCCTGCGCATCATCAAAGATAATATAACTACATATCACTAATACAACTATATACCAAATACAACTGGATATAACTTATACAACTGTGTAGAGCAATTTTAGACAAAACATAATTTTCATACCTTAGTGTCTCCAAGAGCATAGTTAACTGTTTCTAATGACCTCCCTTTCATTGTACAAGACTTCTATTGGCTCTTGCACATCCTCGGGCACCTACTACTCACTTCACCCTCATCATCAACGAACTCAGTCCTAAATGCCGTCCGCTTGTCTGGAATATCTTCAGTCGCTAAAATGTGCACATTAAAAATTAATTTATAATATTTTTTGCACATTATAAATTATATATAATTTATTTTCATACCTCTAACGGAAAAATGAATCTCGGGAATGTCCATGTGGGTTGAACACATCCTCTAAAATGATCCATGGTTCGCCAGATCTCGTCTAACTGATCATAAAACGTGTACCTCCCCCAGGAAAATGTCCGGCAAGCTTCGAGATCTTCGACAACTTTGTAGAAGAAATCCTCGATTTGTCCATATGTCTTTGACTTTTTGATGACAGTGCTCAGGAACATTAAGATCGCCATCTTCAGTCGATCTGGAGTTTCCGGCATCTTCTTAAATTTTTCGATTACATCTTGAACAGTAATCCTCTTAGTTCTTTTGAATTGTCTCAACACGAACCGATAACTCCCCACCATTGTTTCATAAGACTCAGGGTACCTTCTACAGTCCAACCCGCTAAAACAACCATGCTCCCTTATCGAGTACCTAATAGGCACTCCATTCACAATGAACCACGCCATCTTCCCCTTCTTCTTGTTCACCGTGCGCACAAGCATCAACCACATATGCGTTAGTTTGTGGTTCTTCTGTCTCGGCATGTGCCACACATGCCGGAACTGAGGATGGTTCAAAAACCACTCCAATTCTCTGTCTTCAAGCACATCTTCTATCAATTCCATTGTCTTCACATCATCGCACTTTGAAGACAACTTGCAGGAAACCGCGTAATCGGTGTTCTTGAAGAAAAAATTCTCCGGAGGAATAGGCTATATACCTTATGTTTCCTCCTCGTTCTCCTAAAATCCAAACAAATATCCACATACATAAATATCCACATACATAGTTATATTGGTCATATTAATTCGTATATATACCTATAGTTATACTAGTTGTACATCATATCATAGTTATATCAAACGTACTAGTCGTACCCAGAATACACAGAGCAAACAACAGTTGTATCAAGCGTACTAGTCGTACCCAGAAATCACATAGCAAAAGACCATTCAATTCTTTCCCAACAACCATACATTTGGATTTAACTTTCCGAGAAAGCATAATATAATACTTACCACCCAAGGTCTAGACGAGGAACCGGCGGCAAAGCTTAAGCTTGGCGGGTTCGTTCAACGGGTGGCGAAGACGGCGGCCTCTCCTCAGGAGAGGCCCTCCACGTTGTTGGTTCTTCCTCTTCAAATTTTTTGTTTTCACCATTTTTGGTTTTTAGGGTTTTGATTCTCTTTTTTTTTAGATGAAAAAGACAAATTCAAGGTTAAATGATGAAAAGAGATAATTGAATTGCAGTAATTGTAAGAAAAACTGGAAAAAATTCGAATGATGGAAGTGTGGGTGTTCTTCGTGGATCTCTCGTCATGGGGAAGAAGAAGAATAGAAAAAATATGAAATTTTTTTAAGAAATTTAAATAATTTAAAAAATTAAATGGATATGGGGTCAGAAATTTTGGTTTTCTTGTAAATATATAGAAAGAGACATCATTTTTGCTTATTTTATAATATTTCGAATTAAAATAAATATAAAAAAATAAAATAAAAGGATATATGAGATCAGAGAATAAGAGATTGGAGTATACTAGATTATTGCTTAGAATTTAGTCCCACTGAATTGCTCTGTAATAATGATGTTGCGGAAAAGTGTTTAGATCAATATTCAGAGAAACAAAGGGAAGAACATACTGAAGGATGAAACTAAAGCAGACACATGATCTCGTCGGAGTTAATTCAGACGATCTAAACTCTAAAGTGAGTTAGATGGTTTCTGTTATCTGTGAAGTTTTGTCGGTAAATTTGAGGAAGATGATTCAACTTCAAATCGATTATTTGTACGATCAACTTTACTCATTCTTATTTTTTTTCACTGATTTTATTTCCTTTCTGTCTTCCATATTTTATGAAATGTATTGGACTTTAACAAGGGTTTCTGATATTTGTTAGATTTAGTTTGAAATTTGGTAAGAAATGTCATTTATTTGGATACCACTTCTTTTCGTTTTCATAGATGCAACTCTGGGTGGATCTTTTGACCGAAATACCATTTCACTCAACCTTCAGTTCTCATCGGAGATCAATTCCGCCGCAGTTTCTTCCTCGTCTATTAGATTCAATCCGTTTGAGAATTAGAAGGAAACAAAGCTTTCATCTTCGGGAAATTGAGAAATTGGGTGATTCAGGATCTGGTGGAGCTGATGATATTGATAGATTGCTCGATTGTTGTTCAGAGTAATGATTTATCTTTTGCCCAAATTTCAAATTAAATTAAGGTTTCGTTGGATCAGTCTTGTGTTAACTTCACTTCTAGTTTTGTTGGATCGATTCCTAAAACTGGAGATGTTGTGACAGTGAGCTGAGAGAATGTGAAAATGTGCGGATCGGAAGGAGTCTAAGCTGAAGGCGATTGGTGATGCCAGATCTGTCATAAGTTACATTCGTTCATTCATAGTGACACTAGTCATAATTCCATTCTTTATTTCTAATGTGACAAGTTGTCTCAAATTGATATCTAGACAAGTCAGATGCTCTATTTGTTCTGTTAGTTTCAAAAAATTAATAAGGCTTGTTTCTTTAAAAGTTATTTAATCTCATCTGTTTCTTGTTTATAGCTGCAGTTAGAAGAGACCTCACGTGTAAACTGACAAGTCTACACCTGAAGTACCATTGCCTCTGTGACAAAAGACTCTATCATCTTGAGAAGAACATCAACACAAGCCCTTCATATCTAAAGCTTTCGTTGCCTTCAGCAACCAAAATGAAAGCATTCCAAAGCAAAGGACTAGCTGAAACGACAACAATCTTCATAAAATAAAAGCAACATGATATCAAAAGCTCTCTCCAGACACAAAGAACAGTCGCTTCCAAGATCATGTGAATAAGAATAGGAATTTTATGCAATAATGATGTGAATTGACACCAATCGTACCATTTTATATGAATTGCTATTGAGATTCTTCTTTTTGTGGGGTTCTCTCTATACTTTTGGCTCAATTAGTTTTGATTGGCAAGATACAAGAAATTCGATTTGCCCACCATTTGGTTTTAGATGATAGACAAACTCCTGATAACATGGAAATATCTAGCTTTTAAAAAATTATTCTGTACAGATAAGAATGATATTACAAAAAAACTATTTTTAAAGGTTTCATGAGTTTATATTTGAAGACAATTATTAAGTTTTTATAAAAAATTAATTTTTTTATAAATCTTATCAAACTTTTTTTATAAGGTTTTGTAAGGTGGTTTGCAAAATTTTAGAAAACCATTTAATAAGGTTTTTAACTTGGTTTTATAAACTTATTATGCAAAAACCATTTGTATAATAATTTTGAAGACCATATTTAACTTTTTATAAGATTTTAAAATGATTTATAATTCTTATCAAACATTTTTTATAAGGTTTTATAAGGTGGTTTATAAAACCTTATAAAACCATTTAATAAGGTTTAACTTGTTTACAAACCTATTCTGCAAAAACTATTTTATAAGGTTTTATATGTTGGATTATAAAATTTTATATGGTTTTATAAGTTGGATTATAAACTCTATTCTAGAAAGATGATTATTATGTATTTTAAGATTTTATAGGGTAGGTTATAAAACCTTATAAAAACCCATATAAAACCATTTTTATAAGATTCTTATAAAACCTAATTTTGAAGACCATTGTTAACTTAACATTTTTTTCATAAGGTTTTATAAGGTGATTTATATAACAATTTAATAAGGTTTAACTTGGTTTACAAACCTATTCTACAAAAAGCTATTTTATAAGGTTTTCTAAATTGATTTATAAGATTTTATAAGGTTTTATATGTTGGATTATAAAATTTTATATGGTTTTATAAGTTGAATTATAAACTCTATTCTAGAAAGACAATTATTATTTATTTTAAGATTTTATAAGGTAGGTTATAAAACCTTATAAAAAAACTCAAAACTTCAAGTGTCCAATATCACAAACAAGATCACAAGATTAAGATTAGTGAGGAGGTTGGGGGTATACTTATAAAACTATATAAAATCATTTAATATGGGTTTTAACTTGGTTTATAAGTCTACTATAATTCTAAAACAATCATTTTTATAAAGTTTTAAAGGTTTTTTATTAAACCTAATTTTAAAGACTACTATTAAGTTTTTATTAGTGATTAAAATGCTTTATGAACTTTATCAAACATTTTTATAGGTTTTATAAAATGGTTATAAAACCTTATAAAATCATGTGATAATGTTTATAACTTTTTTATAAATATATTATACAAAAACCATTTTACAAGGTTTTACAAAATCTAATATTAAAGGGCACTATTAAGTTTTTATGAGTGATGAAAATATTTGATAAGCCTTATCAAAAAAAAAATATAAGATATTTTAAGGTAGTTTATAAAACATTAAAAATTGTATAAACTATATATTTTGGTTTTATCTAATACAACCATATAAAACTGTATAAAGTTCAAAAATAAAATACAAAAAACAATTTTATAAGAAACATTATAAAACCGTATAAAAATCAATGGTTTACAATAAACATTGTAAAACTTTACAAATCTTTATAAAGTAATATAAAACATTATAAACCATATAAAACCCATAATAAAACTCAATGATTTTATAAAAAAAATTATAAATCCTTATAAAATATAAATCATTTGCCTTATAAATCGTATAAACTATGGTCTAAACATTATAAAACCTTATAAAGTCTTAAAATAGTATAAAATTTTATAAATTTTTATAAATTCTTATAAAATATTATAAACTGTATGAAACCCAAAAGCAAACTCAATGATTTTATAAAAAACATTATAAATCCGTATAAAACATTATAAACATAAATCTTTATAAAATCTTATAAAACCTATAAACTATGGTCTAAACATTATAAACCTGATAAAGTCTTATAAGTTTCTATGAAGTCTTATAAAACATTATAAACCATATAAAACTCTAAAGAAAACTCAATAATTTTATATGAAGCATTATAAATTCTTATAAAACTGTATAAGCTATAGTCTAAAGGTCGAAGAGACATCATAATCATTATCTTATAAAATTATATAAATTCAAAAAGAGAAAAAAATAAATGGTTTTATAAGAAACCTTATAAATATTTGTTTATAAATAAACATTAGAAAAATCTCTGATTCAGATTCTACATTCATGGAGACTCTCAATTGGGTTTTCAATTTGAGAAAAAATGGCTTCATCATAAACATTGCTCCCCCAATAAATTTCCGTATCTCTCTCTATTCGATGGTTGTCTCCTCTGAAACAATTGTTTCCAACTTTCACTCAATTACCCATTTTTCTAAAACCCCATGTCTTCCCATTTTCATCTCAAAGCTTCACAAGGAGGACCCAACATAGACCTTCTCCATCACTTCATGTCACAGCTTCTAACAGCGGATTCGATGTCGTCGTTGTTGGTGTTGGTATCATCGGCTTAACCATAGCTTGCCAGTTCCTCACAGGCTTCGATCTCTCTGTTGCCGTTGTTTTCTGCGAGTGATTTGACCATGAGAAGCCATCAACTATGGGATAACCTTGGTTCTTAAGCTAGCTTATCATGTACAATCTGCAATAAAGCCATGAAGGCCAAGCTTAAATATCACAGAACCAGCGCAATCACTTTGTGTTCGTCGATGATTGCCTTCACCAACATAGAATCTAAAAAATATCATCGTTTGATTGAATCTAAAATCTTCTTAACATCTTATTCACCAAAGCAGAACAAACTGTAATTAAGAGGAACTAACTGTGATTGGCTTTGCTCACTGAGATAATTCATCTTCTTTTGCTTTCAGATAAAAGAATATGAGAGTAAACCAATTGAAGATCAAAATACGCCAATCTCACTGGTACAAACAAGGCAAAAGATGATTCGATGGAGCATGGCAATTTTGTGCGAGATGCGGCGAAGCATGGAGAATTGGGGTGAAACTTGACGGAGAGATCGTGAATCTGCACCAGATTAAAGCTGGATGTAGACGACAAACTCGACGGAAACGGCGATACTTATGGAAACTGCAAATCTCGACGAAGCTAAGCGGAGAGAAATTAGCTTAGGGCCACGATTATTTCTCTTCACTAAGGGTAGTTTCGTCAATTGTTCATCAACATAGTGGTATATTTGAAAATGGCAATAGGAAAGTGATAGTTTAAAAAATGTGCACTTAAAATGTAATTTTTATGATATTCTTCCGTTTAGTTTAATCCATTACATGTTTGATTTGTTTTAGTTAATGGCTTTAATTGGGTTATATTATTTTATATCAACCAAATTATCTGATAATTTTATTTATAATTACAATACCATATATATTGATTAATATATATAACTTAAATAAATTACTCAAGTAAAACTACTTACCCAAATTAAAATAAATTCAATATTAACATGATTAACATATAATATGCAACACCAGTCACAGAAATAAATTCTAAAAACAGTTAACCGGATCATAACTTATTTACCTCTATATATCTCTTACTATATATACTTTAAATAAATAACACTATTATAACTACTTACACAATTAAAAATAGTTACAATACTAAAATAATTATTATTATCATATTTAATACTAATCTCATAAATTAATTCTAAATACTTTAAACAAATAATATATTTTACAAAACATATATAAAATAATCTCATTATTTTTCTCAACAAAAAATTTATAAAAACATCCACCAGTGTAGCGCAAATCCGACCCTAGTTAAATAGTTAAAAAGTGGGTGTTTTTTATTATTTGAAGGTGAACGCCGCTTAATGGGTTCATTATTTTGGTTGTTAGGTATAGGACTGGGCAAAAAATCCGAATCCGCATACCCGAACCGAACCCGAACCGATAAGACGTACCCGAATCCGTTTCGTACCCGACCAAATTATTTCATTTGGTACGAGATCTCTAAACCCGAAAACCCGAACCCGAACCCATTCTGAACCCGAAAACCCGAAACCCGAAAGCGTACCCGAAATACATAATTATCCATAAGAAAATACATAACTACCCATAAGAAAATACCCTAACTCGAGGATTCGATCCTATAAATGTGGAATTTTTTACGTATAATATACACAAATCGAGCCGAATGCGAACCAAAAAATCTAAAAAACCCAAAAATCCGAAGAAACCCCGAAAAACCCCAGAATCCGACCCGAAAACCCAACCAGAAAACCAAAAAAAAACCAAAAACATAAAAACCCGACCCGTATCCGAACCGTACCTGACCCGAAAACCCTACCCAAACCCGATCCGAAAACACGAAAAAAACCCGAAAAACCTAAAAAACCCAAACCCGAACCGAATCAATACCCAAAATTTTCGGGTTTTTTCCGGATATCAAGTCTTGTACCCGAACCCGAAACTTTTTATCCGAACCGAACCCGAGCCCGAAAAATTATTCCATTGGGTATGAACTTCGTATACTCGAAGACCCAAACCCGATCGGGTTTTACCCGAACCCGAACCTGATACCCGATTGCCCACTCCTAGTTAGGTATGTGACACTTTGAATAAACTTACATCAATGATTTGAAAATCGGATTAGATGTTGACTCTCACATTGTTATTGGGTGGCTAATCGAACCAATTCAACTAGTCTAACCAAAATTTCAAATATTTATATTTTTAATTAAATAAAGATATATACTCGATAAGATAAATATACAACATTAAATTTAAATGAACACGAAATCTATTTTAAAAAAAAATTCTTATCTCCAAGCAAAGTGAAAAAAAAAGCTGATTGTGGCGGTTGAGATACTCAATGACGATATTCTATCTCGGCTAACCACTTGTTCAACTTTGGCACGGTGATGAAGGATTGTGAAGATACCACCTTAGAAGAGCCAAACTTGGTTGGCAAATATCATCTCGGTGAGACTGTGACCATATTCTACCACGACTCTTGTAATAAAGTTGCTGGACTCATAGTACGGTCGAGTCCCTACCATTATTGGAAGGATTGGAGTTATAACTACACTGTCTCCAAAGCAATATGCATTCCTTGAGAAGATGCAACATAGCATGAGGATAAGAAGTAAGGCTCTTAATGGTCTAAACTACAAGGATCGAAGGTCGTTCTGGTATGAGTTGGAGTGGATAGCAAAAAACTTGGATGCTAATGGTTTCATTGACAGAGACCACGTTGTGTCGTTATTTGATGTGAGCTGGAAAACAAAGGAGGACATTTCCACCGACCGACCTGAATATTCATTAGTTAATTTATGAGTTTCTCCATTGTTTTGCACATATGTTCTATTGAAATACTCATGTATGTGGAGATGTCCTTCTTCGTTTCCCGACTCGCATACAGAAACGACATAGTGAAGTTTCCTTCTACGAAATTATCAGCATCCAAGTTTTTTTGGCATCCATTCATACTCATAGCAGAACGATCTCTAATCCTCGTGGCTTAGACCACCAACAACATAAAATTTTACTATACCAAAAATGGTTTAAACTGGTAATATTCACCAATATTTTGAAAATTAGAATGGAGTAGACGGTCCAACCAGTAATCGTCCAAAACCCAAATTTAAATTAAATCGTGTGATCAGGTTAGATACTAAAAACCAATTTACAAAATTTACATCATCATTTTTACTAGTTTGAGCTATTGCGTCAAAACTTTAAACTATTATCCGAAGTGACTATTTTAAAATAGAGTACTTTTCAAATTAAACTGTATTTTTAATTTTTAAACAGAAATTATTTACTTTATATTTACAACATATTAAAAATCTTGCTATCTATTTCAATTGTGTTTTTCTTTTGATAATTACCATATTTTCAAATACAAAACTTACCATGCATTCTCGCTTTTCTCGTATCGGGCATTTAATTTGGGTCAGTATTAGAGTTAGGTCCACTAAAGCTAGTGGTGTCAAAATGGTTGGACGGTCTATGGTCTGTCTATATTTAATACGTAATGGACAAGTTATGTACAAGTCTATTTACAGAGCGGGTTAAGATGGTATTAGACCAATTTTGTCCACGAACAAAACAGACCGGACATTGTTGGACAATGGTATTAGACCATAAGCCTCAAAATTCTAGGTCAAAATCGTGATTTCCGCCGATTTTTGGCGGTTTTCAGCAATTTTCTGTAATTTTCAGTGGTTTTATCAATTCCCGGCGAATTATGGTAATTTCCGACAAATTCTGGTGATTTTCGGTGATTTCCAACGATTTCCAGCGATATCATCATAGGAAAAACCAAAACATAATTGAGGCCCATGGACGATTTATGGACAGTCTATTTAGAACGGGCGTTAATCGGTTTGGTCGTTAGTGGACACGAATGTTAATGGACACGAATGTTAATGGACGCGATTAACTTTTTTGTCAACAATAAAAATAGACAATATTGGACGGATCAAAAGCGTACGTGTACATTTCGACACCTCTAACTATAGCCCCAACTATTTATAGATATATACACTTTAATTGACTTCTTCCTTCTTTAAATTTTGAAACTTCAAATTGGAGAACTTCTGTTGTTTATATGCTCTTGTAATCTTAATAAATAACTTACCTCAGTACTCAATCTGGAGTTACTTATCTGTATTCTAGGCTGGTATATTCTGTGAACTTTTATTGCCATAGAAAGACTAAATATGAGCAATTTGTTGTGAGATCTTTCGATCTCCACCCTCGTAGTATAGTATTCATCATAAAGCTATATGGTTTCTTACATATCAATCTCTCATTGTATCTTTTTTTCTTAAATGAAACAAGAGCAAACTATATCGGTTTATTTTTTATTAGGTTGTTGTGAGGTTTGTGTTATGATCTGAGCTGATTAACAAAGAGTTGTAGTTTATAGTTTATTGGCCATGGAGAACTTCTGTTGATTAACAAAATTTACATCATTTACATCATCATTTTTACTAGTTTGAGCTATTGCGTCAAAACTTTAAACTATTATCCGAAGTGACTATTTTAAAATAGAGTACTTTTCAAATTAAACTGTATTTTTAATTTTCAATGAGAAATTATTTACTTTATATTTACAACATATTAAAAATCTTGCTATCTATTTCGATTGTGTTTTTCTTTTGATAATTACCATATTTTCAAATACAAAACTTACCATGCATTCTCGCTTTTCTCGTATCGGGCATTTAATTTGGGTCAGTATTAGAGTTAGGTCCACTAAAGCTAGTGGTGTCAAAATGGTTGGACGGTCTATGGTCTGTCTATATTTAATACGTAATGGACAAGTTATGTACAAGTCTATTTACAGAGCGGGTTAAGATGGTATTAGACCAATTTTGTCCACGAACAAAACAGACCGGACATTGTTGGACAATGGTATTAGACCATAAGCCTCAAAATTCTAGGTCAAAATCGTGATTTCCGCCGATTTTTGGCGGTTTTCAGCAATTTTCTGTAATTTTCAGTGGTTTTATCAATTCCCGGCGAATTATGGTAATTTCCGACAAATTCTGGTGATTTTCGGTGATTTCCAACGATTTCCAGCGATATCATCATAGGAAAAACCAAAACATAATTGAGGCCCATGGACGATTTATGGACAGTCTATTTAGAACGGGCGTTAATCGGTTTGGTCGTTAGTGGACACGAATGTTAATGGACACGAATGTTAATGGACGCGATTAACTTTTTTGTCAACAATAAAAATAGACAATATTGGACGGATCAAAAGCGTACGTGTACATTTCGACACCTCTAACTATAGCCCCAACTATTTATAGATATATACACTTTAATTGACTTCTTCCTTCTTTAAATTTTGAAACTTCAAATTGGAGAACTTCTGTTGTTTATATGCTCTTGTAATCTTAATAAATAACTTACCTCAGTACTCAATCTGGAGTTACTTATCTGTATTCTAGGCTGGTATATTCTGTGAACTTTTATTGCCATAGAAAGACTAAATATGAGCAATTTGTTGTGAGATCTTTCGATCTCCACCCTCGTAGTATAGTATTCATCATAAAGCTATATGGTTTCTTACATATCAATCTCTCATTGTATCTTTTTTTCTTAAATGAAACAAGAGCAAACTATATCGGTTTATTTTTTATTAGGTTGTTGTGAGGTTTGTGTTATGATCTGAGCTGATTAACAAAGAGTTGTAGTTTATAGTTTATTGGCCATGGAGAACTTCTGTTGATTAACAAAATTTACATCATTTACATCATCATTTTTACTAGTTTGAGCTATTGCGTCAAAACTTTAAACTATTATCCGAAGTGACTATTTTAAAATAGAGTACTTTTCAAATTAAACTGTATTTTTAATTTTCAATGAGAAATTATTTACTTTATATTTACAACATATTAAAAATCTTGCTATCTATTTCGATTGTGTTTTTCTTTTGATAATTACCATATTTTCAAATACAAAACTTACCATGCATTCTCGCTTTTCTCGTATCGGGCATTTAATTTGGGTCAGTATTAGAGTTAGGTCCACTAAAGCTAGTGGTGTCAAAATGGTTGGACGGTCTATGGTCTGTCTATATTTAATACGTAATGGACAAGTTATGTACAAGTCTATTTACAGAGCGGGTTAAGATGGTATTAGACCAATTTTGTCCACGAACAAAACAGACCGGACATTGTTGGACAATGGTATTAGACCATAAGCCTCAAAATTCTAGGTCAAAATCGTGATTTCCGCCGATTTTTGGCGGTTTTCAGCAATTTTCTGTAATTTTCAGTGGTTTTATCAATTCCCGGCGAATTATGGTAATTTCCGACAAATTCTGGTGATTTTCGGTGATTTCCAACGATTTCCAGCGATATCATCATAGGAAAAACCAAAACATAATTGAGGCCCATGGACGATTTATGGACAGTCTATTTAGAACGGGCGTTAATCGGTTTGGTCGTTAGTGGACACGAATGTTAATGGACACGAATGTTAATGGACGCGATTAACTTTTTGTCAACAATAAAAATAGACAATATTGGACGGATCAAAAGCGTACGTGTACATTTCGACACCTCTAACTATAGCCCCAACTATTTATAGATATATACACTTTAATTGACTTCTTCCTTCTTTAAATTTTGAAACTTCAAATTGGAGAACTTCTGTTGTTTATATGCTCTTGTAATCTTAATAAATAACTTACCTCAGTACTCAATCTGGAGTTACTTATCTGTATTCTAGGCTGGTATATTCTGTGAACTTTTATTGCCATAGAAAGACTAAATATGAGCAATTTGTTGTGAGATCTTTCGATCTCCACCCTCGTAGTATAGTATTCATCATAAAGCTATATGGTTTCTTACATATCAATCTCTCATTGTATCTTTTTTTCTTAAATGAAACAAGAGCAAACTATATCGGTTTATTTTTTATTAGGTTGTTGTGAGGTTTGTGTTATGATCTGAGCTGATTAACAAAGAGTTGTAGTTTATAGTTTATTGGCCATGGAGAACTTCTGTTGATTAACAAAATTTACATCATTTACATCATCATTTTTACTAGTTTGAGCTATTGCGTCAAAACTTTAAACTATTATCCGAAGTGACTATTTTAAAATAGAGTACTTTTCAAATTAAACTGTATTTTTAATTTTCAATGAGAAATTATTTACTTTATATTTACAACATATTAAAAATCTTGCTATCTATTTCGATTGTGTTTTTCTTTTGATAATTACCATATTTTCAAATACAAAACTTACCATGCATTCTCGCTTTTCTCGTATCGGGCATTTAATTTGGGTCAGTATTAGAGTTAGGTCCACTAAAGCTAGTGGTGTCAAAATGGTTGGACGGTCTATGGTCTGTCTATATTTAATACGTAATGGACAAGTTATGTACAAGTCTATTTACAGAGCGGGTTAAGATGGTATTAGACCAATTTTGTCCACGAACAAAACAGACCGGACATTGTTGGACAATGGTATTAGACCATAAGCCTCAAAATTCTAGGTCAAAATCGTGATTTCCGCCGATTTTTGGCGGTTTTCAGCAATTTTCTGTAATTTTCAGTGGTTTTATCAATTCCCGGCGAATTATGGTAATTTCCGACAAATTCTGGTGATTTTCGGTGATTTCCAACGATTTCCAGCGATATCATCATAGGAAAAACCAAAACATAATTGAGGCCCATGGACGATTTATGGACAGTCTATTTAGAACGGGCGTTAATCGGTTTGGTCGTTAGTGGACACGAATGTTAATGGACACGAATGTTAATGGACGCGATTAACTTTTTGTCAACAATAAAAATAGACAATATTGGACGGATCAAAAGCGTACGTGTACATTTCGACACCTCTAACTATAGCCCCAACTATTTATAGATATATACACTTTAATTGACTTCTTCCTTCTTTAAATTTTGAAACTTCAAATTGGAGAACTTCTGTTGTTTATATGCTCTTGTAATCTTAATAAATAACTTACCTCAGTACTCAATCTGGAGTTACTTATCTGTATTCTAGGCTGGTATATTCTGTGAACTTTTATTGCCATAGAAAGACTAAATATGAGCAATTTGTTGTGAGATCTTTCGATCTCCACCCTCGTAGTATAGTATTCATCATAAAGCTATATGGTTTCTTACATATCAATCTCTCATTGTATCTTTTTTTCTTAAATGAAACAAGAGCAAACTATATCGGTTTATTTTTTATTAGGTTGTTGTGAGGTTTGTGTTATGATCTGAGCTGATTAACAAAGAGTTGTAGTTTATAGTTTATTGGCCATGGAGAACTTCTGTTGATTAACAAAATTTACATCATTTACATCATCATTTTTACTAGTTTGAGCTATTGCGTCAAAACTTTAAACTATTATCCGAAGTGACTATTTTAAAATAGAGTACTTTTCAAATTAAACTGTATTTTTAATTTTTAATGAGAAATTATTTACTTTATATTTACAACATATTAAAAATCTTGCTATCTATTTCGATTGTGTTTTTCTTTTGATAATTACCATATTTTCAAATACAAAACTTACCATGCATTCTCGCTTTTCTCGTATCGGGCATTTCATTTGGGGCAGTATTAGAGTTAGGTCCACTAAAGCTAGTGGTGTCAAAATGGTTGGACGGTCTATGGTCTGTCTATATTTAATACGTAATGGACAAGTTATGTACAAGTCTATTTACAGGAGCGGGTTAAGATGGTATTAGACCAATTTTGTCCACGAACAAAACAGACCGGACATTGTTGGACAATGGTATTAGACCATAAGCCTCAAAATTCTAGGTCAAAATCGTGATTTCCGCCGATTTTTGGCGGTTTTCAGCAATTTTCTGTAATTTTCAGTGGTTTTATCAATTCCCGGCGAATTATGGTAATTTCCGACAAATTCTGGTGATTTTCGGTGATTTCCAACGATTTCCAGCGATATCATCATAGGAAAAACCAAAACATAATTGAGGCCCATGGACGATTTATGGACAGTCTATTTAGAACGGGCGTTAATCGGTTTGGTCGTTAGTGGACACGAATGTTAATGGACACGAATGTTAATGGATGCGATTAACTTTTTGTCAACAATAAAAATAGACAATATTGGACGGATCAAAAGCGTACGTGTACATTTCGACACCTCTAACTATAGCCCCAACTATTTATAGATATATACACTTTAATTGACTTCTTCCTTCTTTAAATTTTGAAACTTCAAATTGGAGAACTTCTGTTGTTTATATGCTCTTGTAATCTTAATAAATAACTTACCTCAGTACTCAATCTGAAGTTACTTATCTGTATTCTAGGCTGGTATATTCTATGAACTTTTATTGCCATAGAAAGACTAAATATGAGCAATTTGTTGTGAGATCTTTCGATCTCCACCCTCGTAGTATAGTATTCATCATAAAGCTATATGGTTTCTTACATATCAATCTCTCATTGTATCTTTTTTTCTTATATGAAACAAGAGCAAACTATATCGGTTTATTTTTTATTAGGTTGTTGTGAGGTTTGTGTTATGATCTGAGCTGATTAACAAAGAGTTGTAGTTTATAGTTTATTGGCCATGGAGAACTTCTGTTGATTAACAAAATTTACATCATTTACATCATCATTTTTACTAGTTTGAGCTATTGCGTCAAAACTTTAAACTATTATCCGAAGTGACTATTTTAAAATAGAGTACTTTTCAAATTAAACTGTATTTTTAATTTTCAATGAGAAATTATTTACTTTATATTTACAACATATTAAAAATCTTGCTATCTATTTCGATTGTGTTTTTCTTTTGATAATTACCATATTTTCAAATACAAAACTTACCATGCATTCTCGCTTTTCTCGTATCGGGCATTTAATTTGGGTCAGTATTAGAGTTAGGTCCACTAAAGCTAGTGGTGTCAAAATGGTTGGACGGTCTATGGTCTGTCTATATTTAATACGTAATGGACAAGTTATGTACAAGTCTATTTACAGAGCGGGTTAAGATGGTATTAGACCAATTTTGTCCACGAACAAAACAGACCGGACATTGTTGGACAATGGTATTAGACCATAAGCCTCAAAATTCTAGGTCAAAATCGTGATTTCCGCCGATTTTTGGCAGTTTTCAGCAATTTTCTGTAATTTTCAGTGGTTTTATCAATTCCCGGCGAATTATGGTAATTTCCGACAAATTCTGGTGATTTTCGGTGATTTCCAACGATTTCCAGCGATATCATCATAGGAAAAACCAAAACATAATTGAGGCCCATGGACGATTTATGGACAGTCTATTTAGAACGGGCGTTAATCGGTTTGGTCGTTAGTGGACACGAATGTTAATGGACACGAATGTTAATGGACGCGATTAACTTTTTTGTCAACAATAAAAATAGACAATATTGGACGGATCAAAAGCGTACGTGTACATTTCGACACCTCTAACTATAGCCCCAACTATTTATAGATATATACACTTTAATTGACTTCTTCCTTCTTTAAATTTTGAAACTTCAAATTGGAGAACTTCTGTTGTTTATATGCTCTTGTAATCTTAATAAATAACTTACCTCAGTACTCAATCTGGAGTTACTTATCTGTATTCTAGGCTGGTATATTCTGTGAACTTTTATTGCCATAGAAAGACTAAATATGAGCAATTTGTTGTGAGATCTTTCGATCTCCACCCTCGTAGTATAGTATTCATCATAAAGCTATATGGTTTCTTACATATCAATCTCTCATTGTATCTTTTTTTCTTAAATGAAACAAGAGCAAACT
This sequence comes from Cardamine chenopodiifolia, assembly GCA_963922655.1. NCBI lineage: Eukaryota > Viridiplantae > Streptophyta > Magnoliopsida > Brassicales > Brassicaceae > Cardamine > Cardamine chenopodiifolia. The sequence continues at coordinate 4,542,238 of OZ000486.1, read as the reverse complement.
ATATCGGTTTATTTTTTATTAGGTTGTTATGAGGTTTGTGTTATGATCTGAGCTGATTAACAAAGAGTTGTAGTTTATAGTTTATTGGCCATGGAGAACTTCTGTTGATTAACAAAATTTACATCATTTACATCATCATTTTTACTAGTTTGAGCTATTGCGTCAAAACTTTAAACTATTATCCGAAGTGACTATTTTAAAATAGAGTACTTTTCAAATTAAACTGTATTTTTAATTTTCAATGAGAAATTATTTACTTTATATTTACAACATATTAAAAATCTTGCTATCTATTTCGATTGTGTTTTTCTTTTGATAATTACCATATTTTCAAATACAAAACTTACCATGCATTCTCGCTTTTCTCGTATCGGGCATTTAATTTGGGTCAGTATTAGAGTTAGGTCCACTAAAGCTAGTGGTGTCAAAATGGTTGGACGGTCTATGGTCTGTCTATATTTAATACGTAATGGACAAGTTATGTACAAGTCTATTTACAGAGCGGGTTAAGATGGTATTAGACCAATTTTGTCCACGAACAAAACAGACCGGACATTGTTGGACAATGGTATTAGACCATAAGCCTCAAAATTCTAGGTCAAAATCGTGATTTCCGCCGATTTTTGGCGGTTTTCAGCAATTTTCTGTAATTTTCAGTGGTTTTATCAATTCCCGGCGAATTATGGTAATTTCCGACAAATTCTGGTGATTTTCGGTGATTTCCAACGATTTCCAGCGATATCATCATAGGAAAAACCAAAACATAATTGAGGCCCATGGACGATTTATGGACAGTCTATTTAGAACGGGCGTTAATCGGTTTGGTCGTTAGTGGACACGAATGTTAATGGACACGAATGTTAATGGACGCGATTAACTTTTTGTCAACAATAAAAATAGACAATATTGGACGGATCAAAAGCGTACGTGTACATTTCGACACCTCTAACTATAGCCCCAACTATTTATAGATATATACACTTTAATTGACTTCTTCCTTCTTTAAATTTTGAAACTTCAAATTGGAGAACTTCTGTTGTTTATATGCTCTTGTAATCTTAATAAATAACTTACCTCAGTACTCAATCTGAAGTTACTTATCTGTATTCTAGGCTGGTATATTCTATGAACTTTTATTGCCATAGAAAGACTAAATATGAGCAATTTGTTGTGAGATCTTTCGATCTCCACCCTCGTAGTATAGTATTCATCATAAAGCTATATGGTTTCTTACATATCAATCTCTCATTGTATCTTTTTTTCTTAAATGAAACAAGAGCAAACTATATCGGTTTATTTGTTATTAGGTTGTTGTGAGGTTTGTGTTATGATCTGAGCTGATTAACAAAGAGTTGTAGTTTATAGTTTATTGGCCATGGAGAACTTCTGTTGATTAACAAAATTTACATCATTTACATCATCATTTTTACTAGTTTGAGCTATTGCGTCAAAACTTTAAACTATTATCCGAAGTGACTATTTTAAAATAGAGTACTTTTCAAATTAAACTGTATTTTTAATTTTCAATGAGAAATTATTTACTTTATATTTACAACATATTAAAAATCTTGCTATCTATTTCGATTGTGTTTTTCTTTTGATAATTACCATATTTTCAAATACAAAACTTACCATGCATTCTCGCTTTTCTCGTATCGGGCATTTAATTTGGGTCAGTATTAGAGTTAGGTCCACTAAAGCTAGTGGTGTCAAAATGGTTGGACGGTCTATGGTCTGTCTATATTTAATACGTAATGGACAAGTTATGTACAAGTCTATTTACAGAGCGGGTTAAGATGGTATTAGACCAATTTTGTCCACGAACAAAACAGACCGGACATTGTTGGACAATGGTATTAGACCATAAGCCTCAAAATTCTAGGTCAAAATCGTGATTTCCGCCGATTTTTGGCGGTTTTCAGCAATTTTCTGTAATTTTCAGTGGTTTTATCAATTCCCGGCGAATTATGGTAATTTCCGACAAATTCTGGTGATTTTCGGTGATTTCCAACGATTTCCAGCGATATCATCATAGGAAAAACCAAAACATAATTGAGGCCCATGGACGATTTATGGACAGTCTATTTAGAACGGGCGTTAATCGGTTTGGTCGTTAGTGGACACGAATGTTAATGGACACGAATGTTAATGGACGCGATTAACTTTTTGTCAACAATAAAAATAGACAATATTGGACGGATCAAAAGCGTACGTGTACATTTCGACACCTCTAACTATAGCCCCAACTATTTATAGATATATACACTTTAATTGACTTCTTCCTTCTTTAAATTTTGAAACTTCAAATTGGAGAACTTCTGTTGTTTATATGCTCTTGTAATCTTAATAAATAACTTACCTCAGTACTCAATCTGGAGTTACTTATCTGTATTCTAGGCTGGTATATTCTGTGAACTTTTATTGCCATAGAAAGACTAAATATGAGCAATTTGTTGTGAGATCTTTCGATCTCCACCCTCGTAGTATAGTATTCATCATAAAGCTATATGGTTTCTTACATATCAATCTCTCATTGTATCTTTTTTTCTTAAATGAAACAAGAGCAAACTATATCGGTTTATTTTTTATTAGGTTGTTGTGAGGTTTGTGTTATGATCTGAGCTGATTAACAAAGAGTTGTAGTTTATAGTTTATTGGCCATGGAGAACTTCTGTTGATTAACAAAATTTACATCATTTACATCATCATTTTTACTAGTTTGAGCTATTGCGTCAAAACTTTAAACTATTATCCGAAGTGACTATTTTAAAATAGAGTACTTTTCAAATTAAACTGTATTTTTAATTTTCAATGAGAAATTATTTACTTTATATTTACAACATATTAAAAATCTTGCTATCTATTTCGATTGTGTTTTTCTTTTGATAATTACCATATTTTCAAATACAAAACTTACCATGCATTCTCGCTTTTCTCGTATCGGGCATTTAATTTGGGTCAGTATTAGAGTTAGGTCCACTAAAGCTAGTGGTGTCAAAATGGTTGGACGGTCTATGGTCTGTCTATATTTAATACGTAATGGACAAGTTATGTACAAGTCTATTTACAGAGCGGGTTAAGATGGTATTAGACCAATTTTGTCCACGAACAAAACAGACCGGACATTGTTGGACAATGGTATTAGACCATAAGCCTCAAAATTCTAGGTCAAAATCGTGATTTCCGCCGATTTTTGGCGGTTTTCAGCAATTTTCTGTAATTTTCAGTGGTTTTATCAATTCCCGGCGAATTATGGTAATTTCCGACAAATTCTGGTGATTTTCGGTGATTTCCAACGATTTCCAGCGATATCATCATAGGAAAAACCAAAACATAATTGAGGCCCATGGACGATTTATGGACAGTCTATTTAGAACGGGCGTTAATCGGTTTGGTCGTTAGTGGACACGAATGTTAATGGACACGAATGTTAATGGACGCGATTAACTTTTTGTCAACAATAAAAATAGACAATATTGGACGGATCAAAAGCGTACGTGTACATTTCGACACCTCTAACTATAGCCCCAACTATTTATAGATATATACACTTTAATTGACTTCTTCCTTCTTTAAATTTTGAAACTTCAAATTGGAGAACTTCTGTTGTTTATATGCTCTTGTAATCTTAATAAATAACTTACCTCAGTACTCAATCTGAAGTTACTTATCTGTATTCTAGGCTGGTATATTCTATGAACTTTTATTGCCATAGAAAGACTAAATATGAGCAATTTGTTGTGAGATCTTTCGATCTCCACCCTCGTAGTATAGTATTCATCATAAAGCTATATGGTTTCTTACATATCAATCTCTCATTGTATCTTTTTTTCTTAAATGAAACAAGAGCAAACTATATCGGTTTATTTGTTATTAGGTTGTTGTGAGGTTTGTGTTATGATCTGAGCTGATTAACAAAGAGTTGTAGTTTATAGTTTATTGGCCATGGAGAACTTCTGTTGATTAACAAAATTTACATCATTTACATCATCATTTTTACTAGTTTGAGCTATTGCGTCAAAACTTTAAACTATTATCCGAAGTGACTATTTTAAAATAGAGTACTTTTCAAATTAAACTGTATTTTTAATTTTCAATGAGAAATTATTTACTTTATATTTACAACATATTAAAAATCTTGCTATCTATTTCGATTGTGTTTTTCTTTTGATAATTACCATATTTTCAAATACAAAACTTACCATGCATTCTCGCTTTTCTCGTATCGGGCATTTAATTTGGGTCAGTATTAGAGTTAGGTCCACTAAAGCTAGTGGTGTCAAAATGGTTGGACGGTCTATGGTCTGTCTATATTTAATACGTAATGGACAAGTTATGTACAAGTCTATTTACAGAGCGGGTTAAGATGGTATTAGACCAATTTTGTCCACGAACAAAACAGACCGGACATTGTTGGACAATGGTATTAGACCATAAGCCTCAAAATTCTAGGTCAAAATCGTGATTTCCGCCGATTTTTGGCGGTTTTCAGCAATTTTCTGTAATTTTCAGTGGTTTTATCAATTCCCGGCGAATTATGGTAATTTCCGACAAATTCTGGTGATTTTCGGTGATTTCCAACGATTTCCAGCGATATCATCATAGGAAAAACCAAAACATAATTGAGGCCCATGGACGATTTATGGACAGTCTATTTAGAACGGGCGTTAATCGGTTTGGTCGTTAGTGGACACGAATGTTAATGGACACGAATGTTAATGGACGCGATTAACTTTTTGTCAACAATAAAAATAGACAATATTGGACGGATCAAAAGCGTACGTGTACATTTCGACACCTCTAACTATAGCCCCAACTATTTATAGATATATACACTTTAATTGACTTCTTCCTTCTTTAAATTTTGAAACTTCAAATTGGAGAACTTCTGTTGTTTATATGCTCTTGTAATCTTAATAAATAACTTACCTCAGTACTCAATCTGAAGTTACTTATCTGTATTCTAGGCTGGTATATTCTATGAACTTTTATTGCCATAGAAAGACTAAATATGAGCAATTTGTTGTGAGATCTTTCGATCTCCACCCTCGTAGTATAGTATTCATCATAAAGCTATATGGTTTCTTACATATCAATCTCTCATTGTATCTTTTTTTCTTAAATGAAACAAGAGCAAACTATATCGGTTTATTTGTTATTAGGTTGTTGTGAGGTTTGTGTTATGATCTGAGCTGATTAACAAAGAGTTGTAGTTTATAGTTTATTGGCCATGGAGAACTTCTGTTGATTAACAAAATTTACATCATTTACATCATCATTTTTACTAGTTTGAGCTATTGCGTCAAAACTTTAAACTATTATCCGAAGTGACTATTTTAAAATAGAGTACTTTTCAAATTAAACTGTATTTTTAATTTTCAATGAGAAATTATTTACTTTATATTTACAACATATTAAAAATCTTGCTATCTATTTCGATTGTGTTTTTCTTTTGATAATTACCATATTTTCAAATACAAAACTTACCATGCATTCTCGCTTTTCTCGTATCGGGCATTTAATTTGGGTCAGTATTAGAGTTAGGTCCACTAAAGCTAGTGGTGTCAAAATGGTTGGACGGTCTATGGTCTGTCTATATTTAATACGTAATGGACAAGTTATGTACAAGTCTATTTACAGAGCGGGTTAAGATGGTATTAGACCAATTTTGTCCACGAACAAAACAGACCGGACATTGTTGGACAATGGTATTAGACCATAAGCCTCAAAATTCTAGGTCAAAATCGTGATTTCCGCCGATTTTTGGCGGTTTTCAGCAATTTTCTGTAATTTTCAGTGGTTTTATCAATTCCCGGCGAATTATGGTAATTTCCGACAAATTCTGGTGATTTTCGGTGATTTCCAACGATTTCCAGCGATATCATCATAGGAAAAACCAAAACATAATTGAGGCCCATGGACGATTTATGGACAGTCTATTTAGAACGGGCGTTAATCGGTTTGGTCGTTAGTGGACACGAATGTTAATGGACACGAATGTTAATGGACGCGATTAACTTTTTGTCAACAATAAAAATAGACAATATTGGACGGATCAAAAGCGTACGTGTACATTTCGACACCTCTAACTATAGCCCCAACTATTTATAGATATATACACTTTAATTGACTTCTTCCTTCTTTAAATTTTGAAACTTCAAATTGGAGAACTTCTGTTGTTTATATGCTCTTGTAATCTTAATAAATAACTTACCTCAGTACTCAATCTGGAGTTACTTATCTGTATTCTAGGCTGGTATATTCTGTGAACTTTTATTGCCATAGAAAGACTAAATATGAGCAATTTGTTGTGAGATCTTTCGATCTCCACCCTCGTAGTATAGTATTCATCATAAAGCTATATGGTTTCTTACATATCAATCTCTCATTGTATCTTTTTTTCTTAAATGAAACAAGAGCAAACTATATCGGTTTATTTTTTATTAGGTTGTTGTGAGGTTTGTGTTATGATCTGAGCTGATTAACAAAGAGTTGTAGTTTATAGTTTATTGGCCATGGAGAACTTCTGTTGATTAACAAAATTTACATCATTTACATCATCATTTTTACTAGTTTGAGCTATTGCGTCAAAACTTTAAACTATTATCCGAAGTGACTATTTTAAAATAGAGTACTTTTCAAATTAAACTGTATTTTTAATTTTTAATGAGAAATTATTTACTTTATATTTACAACATATTAAAAATCTTGCTATCTATTTCGATTGTGTTTTTCTTTTGATAATTACCATATTTTCAAATACAAAACTTACCATGCATTCTCGCTTTTCTCGTATCGGGCATTTCATTTGGGGCAGTATTAGAGTTAGGTCCACTAAAGCTAGTGGTGTCAAAATGGTTGGACGGTCTATGGTCTGTCTATATTTAATACGTAATGGACAAGTTATGTACAAGTCTATTTACAGAGCGGGTTAAGATGGTATTAGACCAATTTTGTCCACGAACAAAACAGACCGGACATTGTTGGACAATGGTATTAGACCATAAGCCTCAAAATTCTAGGTCAAAATCGTGATTTCCGCCGATTTTTGGCGGTTTTCAGCAATTTTCTGTAATTTTCAGTGGTTTTATCAATTCCCGGCGAATTATGGTAATTTCTGACAAATTCTGGTGATTTTCGGTGATTTCCAACGATTTCCAGCGATATCATCATAGGAAAAACCAAAACATAATTGAGGCCCATGGACGATTTATGGACAGTCTATTTAGAACGGGCGTTAATCGGTTTGGTCGTTAGTGGACACGAATGTTAATGGACACGAATGTTAATGGACGCGATTAACTTTTTGTCAACAATAAAAATAGACAATATTGGACGGATCAAAAGCGTACGTGTACATTTCGACACCTCTAACTATAGCCCCAACTATTTATAGATATATACACTTTAATTGACTTCTTCCTTCTTTAAATTTTGAAACTTCAAATTGGAGAACTTCTGTTGTTTATATGCTCTTGTAATCTTAATAAATAACTTACCTCAGTACTCAATCTGAAGTTACTTATCTGTATTCTAGGCTGGTATATTCTATGAACTTTTATTGCCATAGAAAGACTAAATATGAGCAATTTGTTGTGAGATCTTTCGATCTCCACCCTCGTAGTATAGTATTCATCATAAAGCTATATGGTTTCTTACATATCAATCTCTCATTGTATCTTTTTTTCTTAAATGAAACAAGAGCAAACTATATCGGTTTATTTGTTATTAGGTTGTTGTGAGGTTTGTGTTATGATCTGAGCTGATTAACAAAGAGTTGTAGTTTATAGTTTATTGGCCATGGAGAACTTCTGTTGATTAACAAAATTTACATCATTTACATCATCATTTTTACTAGTTTGAGCTATTGCGTCAAAACTTTAAACTATTATCCGAAGTGACTATTTTAAAATAGAGTACTTTTCAAATTAAACTGTATTTTTAATTTTCAATGAGAAATTATTTACTTTATATTTACAACATATTAAAAATCTTGCTATCTATTTCGATTGTGTTTTTCTTTTGATAATTACCATATTTTCAAATACAAAACTTACCATGCATTCTCGCTTTTCTCGTATCGGGCATTTAATTTGGGTCAGTATTAGAGTTAGGTCCACTAAAGCTAGTGGTGTCAAAATGGTTGGACGGTCTATGGTCTGTCTATATTTAATACGTAATGGACAAGTTATGTACAAGTCTATTTACAGAGCGGGTTAAGATGGTATTAGACCAATTTTGTCCACGAACAAAACAGACCGGACATTGTTGGACAATGGTATTAGACCATAAGCCTCAAAATTCTAGGTCAAAATCGTGATTTCCGCCGATTTTTGGCGGTTTTCAGCAATTTTCTGTAATTTTCAGTGGTTTTATCAATTCCCGGCGAATTATGGTAATTTCCGACAAATTCTGGTGATTTTCGGTGATTTCCAACGATTTCCAGCGATATCATCATAGGAAAAACCAAAACATAATTGAGGCCCATGGACGATTTATGGACAGTCTATTTAGAATGGGCGTTAATCGGTTTGGTCGTTAGTGGACACGAATGTTAATGGACACGAATGTTAATGGACGCGATTAACTTTTTTGTCAACAATAAAAATAGACAATATTGGACGGATCAAAAGCGTACGTGTACATTTCGACACCTCTAACTATAGCCCCAACTATTTATAGATATATACACTTTAATTGACTTCTTCCTTCTTTAAATTTTGAAACTTCAAATTGGAGAACTTCTGTTGTTTATATGCTCTTGTAATCTTAATAAATAACTTACCTCAGTACTCAATCTGGAGTTACTTATCTGTATTCTAGGCTGGTATATTCTGTGAACTTTTATTGCCATAGAAAGACTAAATATGAGCAATTTGTTGTGAGATCTTTCGATCTCCACCCTCGTAGTATAGTATTCATCATAAAGCTATATGGTTTCTTACATATCAATCTCTCATTGTATCTTTTTTTCTTAAATGAAACAAGAGCAAACTATATCGGTTTATTTTTTATTAGGTTGTTGTGAGGTTTGTGTTATGATCTGAGCTGAATAACAAAGAGTTGTAGTTTATAGTTTATTGGCCATGGAGAACTTCTGTTGGTGTATTCTTTGATTTTTTATGAAAGACTAAATATGAGCAATGAGTTCAGAGATTTGTTTATCTTTAGCTTCCTTGTATTTATCGTAAAGCTATATTCTTTCTTTACATAACATGATGTCTAAAATGTTTGTGGGACAGCTGATTTTGACTTAACAAGGCAGCTAGTTTGGCCTGGTGCTATGCTTATGAATGGTTATCTTTCAGAAATGCTGAGATTCTTCAGGGATGTTCAGTTTTAGAGTTGGGATCTGGCGTTGGTAAGTGCCTTTAGTCATCTCACTAATGTTCATTTTGATTAGACACAGTAACGTATCTTGTTTATCATAGTAGTTAATGGCTATCACGACTTGTGTATGCACCTTCATATATGAATTAGAAATGTTCTATATCGTAAACATCACCTCTCCATGTTAGAACTGTTGTATATTTTCTTGCTGGATTTGGTCTTTGCATACTCGTCTTGCCTGCTATCACCATTATTCACATATTTAAACTCCTAAATGTGTGCTCTTTCTTTGGTCTTTGAGAACATACTGATTCTTTCCTCGTTTTAATCCTTGTCGCTGATCTACAATCTTGTTATAACACAGGTATAACCGGAGTTCTCTGTAGCAAATTTTGCGGTAAGTTATATTTACTGACCATAACGATGAAGTGCTTAAGGCAAGGTTGCATCGCTAAACAATTTGCTCTGAGAATTCACTATTGGTTTGAATATAATCAGGTCTTTTAAATGAACCTTTTAGGTATTGAAGAAAAACATCGAGCTTCATAAACATTTGAGTGGTCCCAACCCCTCAGCTGGTGAGAAAGATAATCAACTAAGCTATTGATTCTCATCTTTCATGCTATTGATGGGTTCTGTTTCACAATTCTATCTACAGAATTAGAGGCTGCAAAGCTAGAATGGGGAAATAGTGATCATCTTGGTGAAATTTTACAGAAACACAATGAGGGTTTTGATCTTATGCTTGGAGTTGGTATCTATATCCTTATGTTCAATAACGATTTTTTAATCTATCAGCATAGTACAGTGATTGATCTTAGTTTTATCCTGATTTTGGTCCTGATTTTGATACACATAAAATACATCTTTAGTTTGAAGATTTACCAAGATACAACAGTTTTAGTCGGTTTTATCTTTTTTTTGGTTCAGTTCGGATCATTTAAACCGTAATGGGCACTGGGTACTCCTAAGATTTACACTGGAATGAAAAAACCAGCCTTGACAGTGTAGAGAAGCTTTTGCGTATCAGAGGACATGGAAATTGCAAGTTCATACTAGCATATGTATCACGGGCTAGACAGTAAGCTTTTCAGCCACAACTTTTGCATTTTCCTCATATGGCTGCAATTTTCTTTAGTCTGAAGTTAGACTGTCTAACTATCTGAAACATTATTCCAGGATGGATTCTGCAATCTTGAGGGAAGGAGCTCAGCACGAAATGCTGATGAATGAAGTTTCGGGGACTCGATACGCAGTGGGGAAACTTGGAACCGGCCCAAAAGGGAAGGCCCTTTCCCTCCGGGGGTAGGAAAATCATGCTTGGGATAGCGGACTGAAGGGGTTATATTTGAGATCACTCTTCAATAGAAGCAGAAATGCCATTGGGTTTGCAGTAAATTCTGTTGATACCTGAGAATTTTGTACCAATATTTTAATGTTATTTAGATGCATACATTTGGTGAATCGTTTAAGCAAAATTACTGTTTGAAACGTATGGAATGACATTGTTGATGCTTTGAAGTGAATCCACATTGGTAGCTGAAGAATTGTTGGAACTAACATATCTCTATTATGATAGTTGTCATGTCCACTTCTTTATTTCACCTACTTATCTTAATGTTTTCCATTTTGTATATTTATCTTTTTCTTTTCCACTTCATTGGAGCTTATCCTTGCGTGACTCTTTTGTATGTTTCGCTAAAATTTATTAATATTTACCGTTATATTTAGACTAAATTCTATTATATTTAAAATTATATTTTGAAATATAATAATTGTTGCTGACACTAATTTATAAGTCAATGCATTGGAAGAAATTCTAGAAAGCAGTTCAAGATCTTCACCCTCCTATATAATTTTATTTGAAAATGTCATTTAGGTAGATTACAATATTAAAACGTGATTAGCAAAAACGATTATTATTATTTGTTTGTTAAAGTAATTTGGGAAAATGATGTGGTACAGTAGTAACATACATCACACTCCACTTATTTACGATTTTTATCCACTTATTTACGATTTTTATAGAGGTCAGTATTCGTAAAGATTTCCGCCATACAATATAATTTAATAAATATACTATTTAAAAATTTGTTGTCCAATCAGAAAAAAAAAACATGTTTATTTGTATTCGAAAGAATTGAATTCCAAATGTTTATTTTAATTTATTTATTGAGGCATCTTCCAAGTCCAAGACTACTTCCCAACCAGAATTAGAGGAGAGATCAACTTGACGCGTCCTTCTTCATTGTGCGTCTCCTTTACGTCACCGGTAGACGAATCTCATTCATCTGAATTACTCCTCCGGACGAATTGGTAATTCTAAGCCTCTCCGTATTTCTATTAGGTTATTCGATTTCAATAGAACATTAAGGCTAATCACGAAAACTAACGATTCTCGTATTTTTGGTGAAATTTCATGTTGAACTTATCGATTCCGGTTATTCAGAATCTTTCTTTGAATCTTTAATTTTATTGGAATTGTTATGAATTGCGAATTCGATTACGTTCTTATACAACACTAGTTTTTATAGAAAATTTTAAATTTGTGAATCCTTTCTTTTTGTGGTATATTGGAATATATTTTTGAGCAATGAACCTGAAAATTTTCTCCAGAAAACTCTCAAACTATTGCTGAAATGCATTGGAATGGGGTGAGAAGAGCCCATTCTTTATGGTGCAAGAGTTTAACAAACAAAACTCATTTGCATCATCCTTATAATATTCCAGTCTTACACTTTATCACCATGTCGAGTTTGGAGGAGCCGCTAGCGTTTGACAAGTTGCCAAGTATGAGCACTATAGATAGAATTCAGAGATTTTCATATGGTGCTTGTCGCCCCACGGATGATTTTGGCATGGGACACCGCTGGATTGAGGGAAGAGATTGTAGCACCTCAAACAATTGCAAGTGAGTCGGCTTTATCAGTTTTCGCTTTCCTCTTAATCGTTTTGAAAATGTCAATTTTTCGGTTCTTATACTCTTGAAATATCTGTTAATTTACAGTGATGATGAGAAAAGCTTTGGTAAAGAGTCGTTTCCGTGGAGAAGGCATACTCGGAAAATATCTGAAGGAGAACTTCTACTTAGGAATTTTTCAACTTCAGGAAGGAGTTCCACAGTTTCTGTGACTTTACGGGAATCCAAAAATTTTCAGGAGCATAAGTATAGCACAATTAGCAATGAGAATGGCATACCACATTTAAGTAATAAGGTAAATTTCTTGATGGTGGAAATGCTTTTTGCTGTCATAAACCATAGCCACATGCTTTTTTTTCTTTTTCTTGTTCTTTGTCTGTCTATGTAAGCTTGTTTTGTAAACATGTCTTCAAAGTGATTCATGCTTTTTAATTTCAGCGGAAAATCTCTACAAAACAACAATTTTCTCTATCTCTTATTCTGCCTTTTCTGTATGAAATTCAGATCTCTAGAGGTATACCAAAGTTTGTGAAGATTGTAGAAGTTGGTCCAAGGGATGGCCTGCAGAATGAGAAAAATATAGTACCCACATCTGTAAAGGTGGAACTAATTCAGAGATTAGTTTCTTCTGGATTGCCCGTGGTCGAGGCTACAAGTTTTGTATCACCAAAATGGGTTCCCCAGGTAATGCTGTTATGCTGGTGATTATAAATTATAACTTTCATACGATCATAAGTTTGGTGTATCCTATAATTAAGCATGTAGAGCGACCATTTTGAAGAAATGATTTTTTACTGTTGACAGACTTTTATAAATTTCATATTAAAATGGAAGTTTTCTTTGTAGAGTTAGCTGCATCGCAATAGTTCGTCAAGTTGCAACGATATAATTTTACAGTTTGTTTTGTTGGGATTTGCATCTCAAAAGGAGTGTATGTAGGAACATGTGTTGAACACAAAAAAAAATCAGGTGAAACAGTGTCTTATCACACATCATGGAACACAAATATTCCTGAGTATTTGCTGCGCAACTCGAAAACAAGTCCATTGCTTGCTTTTATGGTCTTGTGTGTGCCTACATTCAACTGAGCAACAAGCATTTTCCAAATAGAGAAAGTGTGGTACTGTTTAGATTATAGAAACAATTGTTGTAACGGATGCTTACGTGAAACTAGTTTGACTGAACAGAGTTACAGAAATTTACTCTATTTCGTCTTGTAGCTTGCAGATGCAAAGGATGTAATGGATGCAGTAAATACTATAGATGGTGCTCGATTACCGGTTCTGACACCGAATATAAAAGTGTTTATCGTTTATCTCTTAAGGCTTTTCACACACGTCTTGGTTTCTTACTTTTGAACACCAACATGGAGTGCTTGCTTCTTTTTAGGGCTTTGAAGCGGCTGTATCTGCTGGTGCTAAGGAAGTTGCAATCTTTGCATCGGCTTCTGAGTCATTCTCCTTGTCAAATATTAACTGTACCATCGAAGAGAGTCTCTTGAGATATCGTGCTGTTACCACTGCTGCCAAGGAGCATTCAATTCCTGTCCGTGGGTATGTTTCTTTGAATTTGTCTTGATTGTGTATATAATTTGTTTTCCAATTTTAGACCCTAATATTACACTTATAGTAGAAACAGTTGGTTCTAATTAATGTCCATGACTGCTTCCCAATGTTGAAGGTATGTATCTTGCGTTGTCGGGTGTCCAGTGGAGGGAGCTGTTCCACCCTCAAAAGTGGCTTATGTTGTGAAAGAACTCTATGACATGGGCTGCTTTGAGATTTCTCTGGGTGATACAATTGGAACCGGCACTCCTGGTAATTTCTTTACTGCAAATCTTGCTTAGTTTATTCAATTACACATTTTTGTATATAGGAGTGATAAACTCTGACGACGTTCAGCGGCTCAAACTATTAGTTATAAGTCTACTACCTAGCCTAGAACTGAATGCAGCTGATTAACGCTGTTGTCAGTTGGTCTGGGGGTTGCGCATTTAGTTGAGAGTTGGGAGTCTCCCATTAATCAATTATCTCTGTTTGGTGAATGGAATAAGAAATATGGTTTGATAGCTTCTGTTCTTATAAATCAGGTTCTGTGGTTCCGATGCTTGAAGCTGTGATGGCAGTTGTACCAGCGGACAAGCTAGCTGTTCACTTCCACGACACATATGGGCAAGCTCTTGCAAACATCTTGGTGTCTCTCCAAGTAAGTCAAACACTAATAGAAGAAGATTTTATTTATATATAACTTCATTGATGGATTTAACTTGCGTTGGTGAAAAAACAGATGGGAATAAGCATAGTAGATTCATCGATTGCTGGATTAGGCGGCTGTCCATACGCAAAAGGAGCTTCCGGTAATGTAGCCACAGAAGATGTGGTTTATATGTTGAACGGTTTAGGCGTCCAGACCAATGTCGACTTGGGAAAGCTTATAGCTGCTGGAGATTTCATCAGTAAGCATCTCGGCCGTCCAAACGGTTCTAAGGCTGCTGTTGCCCTCAACCGGAGGATCACAGCTGATGCTTCCAAGATATGAGTGTTATAAAAGTATTCACATATGTTATAAATACGATTCAAAGACAGAGTGAATGTAACTTTTATATAAAAATGATGATATATGAATGGTTCACTGAGTTAAATGATGCATTGGAAGGTAGGATGGTTTTATTCTTGGTTCCTTGGAATATCCCCTATATATTATTTGGGAAGTACAATTATAAAAATAACCTAAAAATGTACAATGTCAATACTACACTAAATGTGATTGTGGAAATATCACTTAAAAATCAATTTAAAAATAATGTAACAGGGTGTATTGAACTAATTTGGAGAGATTTGAGTTATTGAAACATGAATTTTAAATTATCTTTCAAAATCTACTGTTTTAGGATTAGTGAATTGAAACATGAATTTTAAAATATCTTTCAAAATCTACTGTTATTGGATTAGTGATTTTAAAATATACAATCAAATTCACTGTTATTGAAAATATTTTAAGAAATTGATTTAAAAGTTTTAGTTGAGATTTCAGAGAATTTCTTAGTTAAAATACAAATATCAAAATCTCATAGCTTTAGGTGAGTTTTCAAAGAATTTAATAACAAAATTTCTAATTAACCAAAATTCATTAAAATCATCTCAAAACTCATTAAACTCAAATCACTCCAAATTATTCATCCAATACACCCCTAAATAAAGTCATCAAAGGTAAAAGTGTTAACTGAAAATCTCTACAATTTAATAAGTTTACAAAAATAAAATGTCAAATGTCAATTGATATGACTTACAAATTGTTGATTGAATAACATGGGATTGTAAATGATTTTACATAAATTTCATTTTCAATAACATAGGATTTTGGAGGAGATATAGAATCATTGGTTGTATAATGTGATTCGAAGGGAAAAAAAAACAAAACTTCGCAAATCCTTAATCCAATACACCCAGTCATTGTCAAAATATCATTAAAAACAATTTAAAATAAAATTATTAAGGGTAAAACTGCCAAATGAAAATCTCTACAATTTAATTAGTTTACATAAATTAAAACACTTTAATGATTTTCAAAAATATATAATCGTAATTCAAATTATATACAAATTATTTGATATCTAATTATATTTTAATGATTATATTTCAGCTCTTATCTTTGTTTGATTCTATTTTTATGAAAAACTTAAATCATCTCATCATCTATATAAATAAATAGCATCTAGAATTTTTCACATAACTTATGATTAGACTTTTTTAAAACGAATATAAATTGATTAAGTTATGAAGAAATTATTAGTGTGCCAAAAATCTCATATCGGAGATATGGATGAGAAGCTGTTTCAAATAAATATTATAAAATAATCAAAATGATTAAAAACAATAAGAATAGAAAATCTCACTTAACATGCGTATATATAGAAAAGTTTTATATTTGGTGTAATCAAAAATTTTAGTCGAAATGGATAATTAGAACGCTTAAGATAAAAGATTATAAATATTTTAAGCTGATAAAATATTTTAACTTGATAAAAGTTTTTAAAATTTAATAAATTTTCTAATTTGAAAAAAGACAAGTTAAATATTTTAATTTGATTAAAAGATTTAAAAAAAAATTTATTTAAAAGTTAAAATAATATAGATATTTAAATTGAAAAAAAAAATTAGAACTCGTGGGTCATATGGTGAGAGGGGTTAAGGTTGACAACATGTTAAATATGGTGTGTTAGCCCGTGCTGACACCTCTAAATGTGTAAAAACTTGATTATGAAGCCCTGCCCACCCCTTCGAGTGTATTTTGCCCTTAGTGTCGGAAAGTGGAGTTGCTTGCTTTACCACACCAACCATACTTGCAATTGCATTATGACACAAATTCAACTGTAAATATTATTTGTAATTGCATAATTAGCTTGTCCACATATTTAACTACATTCATATACAAAATTACCACAAATTCGAATTAAAAAAATCTTTAACCATTAAACATATTAGGCTGTAAAACATATTATATAAATGAAACTACATTAATTTTTAATAATAATATTGTGCTGTGCGTGGGGAGGGTATTATCTAGTTGTCTCTATTATTAATAAAAAGTGGTCGGGGCAAACATCAAGAATTCAAGATCAAATCATCAAACCAAACTGGCAAACCATTTGGGGTTAAAGACATTTCAAAATTTGAACATAGTTTATATTATTTGCACATATATATATATAATATAATATAATTTTAAAGTAAAATGAAACTAATTTAAATTTTATAAATTTGAGGTCAATATATTTTGTTATTTAGTAAATTTTAAAAATTAACATGTTATTTTTATTAGTAAATTATTTTGATATATTATTTGTTGAGTATTTGTAATATATGCCAAAAAAAAACAAAAATAATTAAGTGGAAGAATAAATGACAAAACAGTAAATTTTGATGAGATAATTTGTTTATAAAAAAGACAAAAGTACCTCTCTCTTTCAATCTCTTCGCTCTCTCCTCTTTCAAAACATGAGATGCGCTTTCATATTCGTCTTGTTTAACACTCTCCTCTTACATAGTCTTTCACCCATTAAGGAGAAATCCCAAATTATTGTTTCAACAGATTTGCAAATTTGTGTAATTCCAAATTATGAGTTTTTAGCTAATCAAATTCACCATATTTTTCTGATGACAATGCATTCGCTAATCAATATAATACATGCAGCCAAATATGCACTGCAATGTTGTAGGAAAACTACTTGCAGCTGCGATAGAATGGCAGAAACCAGACATGAGCTTCATTTTCAAGGCTGTATATTTCCTGGCGTTACAAATTGTTCCGGAGCAACATTTTCAGTGGCAGGAGTGCCTGCATGCATATCAAATTGTTGACTCTCAATTTAGCATGGACACAAGAAAAAAAAATACCCAAACACGAGAAGACACTCTCTAGGCCTCAATACTCTAGATCTCCCAAAAATTATACGAATCTGATTTTACATTAGACATGGCAAATTTGCAATAGTCTGCATACTCAAAGGAGTGACCTAGTCATGTCATCCACAAGTAGTAGAAGAAAAATTAATTTCAACTATATAAACTTGCAGACGACATAGACTTAATCCTAGATGCTAGGGATGGCTTAAGTAATTTCACTATTAAGCTATTCTTAGAATATAAATAATTTGAATGTCCAAAAAACTAATCAAAATGTTGAAAAAAAGATCACCCACAATTGAATGGTAAGAACAGTCTTTTTATCAACTTGTGATCATCCAAATTTGTTCCAGAAGCTATCTTTTTTAGAAGCTATCTTTTTTAGAAGCTCCACCCCTCTCTTAGATACAGGTTCTTGACTTGAATGAATTTTCACCAAAAAATCCATAACAACTCTCAGACACATGAAGAGTAGAAATAAAGTGCGAGAAGGGCAGTGGTAAAATAGTATTTTAAGTCATGTGACAGAAACAAAACATGTCATGCAGCGAAAACACAAAGTGTACCTATCCACTGATGCAGCAATGTACAATGGATATACGGATTCACCAGGCAGGTCCATGCTTCCAATGACATTCAAGATCCCCAACTGCTCAAGAAATTGATCAATTACAAAAAATGGTAGTTCTTAGTGACCAATGTATAGCTTAGCAGCTATAGAAAGAGATAAATCTGAAGTTATTGAACAGACCTTTCTTTTTGTAAGCATGTCCCCTTTTAATTTACACGATTAACTTGCAAAGCTGAAAGCCCAGGAGAAGATCCTCCTCTGAATTAGAAGGTCGAGCAACTATTATTATCTGCAAACATAACTGGTATAACAAAAGACTGTCGGAAAAAGCTTAAAATGGATTCCATACCCTGGAAAAGATGCTTGATACAAAAGCATATGCAGGCAAAAATTCAGAAACAATTCTTTATCTTGAGATGCAACCAGAGATCTATACTTTGCAGAGACATCATCACAGATCTTGCTTGCATGACACTCTCCGATGACCTGAAAACAAACCAGTTAGAATTTGAGGATATTGAAAGGACAATTATTGCATGTAGCGCAACTACAGTTTTAAGATTATCATCTATCCAAGTGATACCACCAATTAAGCTGCCAATGGTCTCTTCCTCCGTTTCAATTTTTATAACAGTCTAGAAATCACCTGATGTGGTTCCCCACATAAAACATTCATGAGTACCACTTTATGCAGCCCTAACTACTAAAATGCCAGAAACCCATTAAATAGAGAAAAAAATGCAAAAGTAAGTGTCACCATAAACAATGGCACAAAGACAAAATAAAGCAAACATATTTTCCTTGTCATCAAAGTAAAGCATAACAAGTTAGACACTAGAAAAAAATTTGTAAAATCGATGCTATAGAACAGATTCCAATTTCACACAAAAGGAGGGGCTGAGAGAGCACCTTAATGGTGATTCTCAAAATAATCTCTTGGTGTTGTTTAGGAAGCTTTGAAACATTCTCCAATGTCTTCGGTGCAATTTCCTCTCTTTCCTATAATATGAAACAGGAATCAGTCCTCTCATTTCCCATTATCGACAATCAAACATAAAATTCCAACAACTAATGAGATGAACCAAACCTTTTCAGGAGCTCGTTCAAAAGCCATCTCAACATAGACGATAGCAAAGTTCCTAACCATAGGAGAAGCAGCGGGGTTGGTGTACAATTTCCATAAAGCCAATAAAGGCAAACCAATCTCATGCTGGTGCTTCACTCTCTTGTTAACATGACTCAATATCTCAAGAACCTGACCAAATGAAATCAACACACACTGAGACAAAAATTCACGAATCCCATCCCCACTTTCTATAACATTCAAGTAGGATTAATCTAACATATAACTCATAAATTGGAGATGGGATGAAGCAAATTGATCCTCATAAATTGCCCACCCAAATTTCTATACCATTCAAGTAGAATTAATCTAACATATATCTCTTAGCTCGTAAAAATTTGATATCATCAAACAGTGGTGCTTCACTATTTGTGTTAACATGACTCAAGAACCAGCCAAACGAAATTGACACGAACTGAAACTGGAATTCACTATTCTCTCGCCCTAACTTCTATAACATTCAAGTAGGATTAATCTAACATATAACCAGTATTCTAATATACGCTATACATACAGCTCTTTATGCAGCGACTATACATAGGATTATTTGTTGTTATACAAGTCCATACAAAGTGAATCTCATAAAGTGCCTAACTCAATTTCTATACCATTCAAGTTAGGATTAATCTTAACATATAATAAATCGAACGATTTGAAATCATGGAATGAAAGAGCAAATTCATGTAAATTGAGGACTTGCCTTGTTACGAACAGCTGGAGATTGAGAAGACAGAGAAGATATGGTGAGTGGAAGGAGATTAGAGACTAGGATGCTAGCTTGGAGTCGTCACAAAGAGCGAGCCTCGTTAGCATCCGATCGAGCATTACGTCTAACTCACCGTCCGATTTGGAAATCAACGAACACGAAGAGGATGATGAACCTTCCATAATTCGATTTCGCTGAATTTGTTTAGTTCCAGAGCTTTATCAGTACTTTGCTTCTTTCTGGGTTTCTCTTCTTATGCTTTTTTTTCTTTTTCTCAAAGGAGTCTTGGCGGACAAAAGAGATGACAGTTCTGAAATGCCACTTTTCTCAAAAATTTAATTTGACATACCAAAATTAAATCTAACTGCCGCTAAAAATGTGTATTCCCATTTTACTTTTAAATGAGAATGATTTGTGTCATTCTTGATTTCGATCAACCACTCTTCTCGTTTGTACAAGCTTTGTGTGTTTTTAGCCAGAAATTTGTCGTCGACCACGGTCTCCGTCACTTTCGCAAATCTTAGATATCATTGTTATCGGTTTCTTCTCTTTTTTCATCGAACATTTATGAGTGAGTGAAATTTCTATGATTTGGGGATTTAAAAAAATTAGAGATTTCATATAAAAATTGCTTGCTTGGATGTGCCAATTTGGTTAGTAATCATGTTTAATTGAACGATTATGAATTTGTATTGGTAATTTATCGAATGTAGGTCTTGAATCATGTTGAATCAAATTAATCTTAGATTAATAAGAATCCCCGATTAGAATCGTAGTTTAGAAATCTGCAGACTTAGGACAAATTGTACAAATGGTACAACTGAGAGATAATAGGACAACTGGTTCACATGGTATAACTGAGAGATATTGTGATATTTTGTGTAATTCGTAATTGTGTTTTATTTTATTATATTTCCAGGAGGATATGAAGAAGAACTGCCACACAAATGTACATTTCGACTATGGAGGGTACTATTTAGAAGTGTATAAATGGATTTCAAGAACTTCTATATACGGTATATCGTTTAAGATCTCATCTTTGGAAGACATAATTTATTCGGTGTTAGTAGATAAGATCTGCAGGAAGATTGCGATTGATGAAAGCTCGGAAAAGATAAAATTGAGTTATACTCTTTCTAAGTCTCGGAGAGAGTCATATATTGTAGACGACGAGGACGTATATGTTTTTATAACGTCAGTGGATAAAGAAGGACTTAAACCTGTTTTGCATGTGGAGTTAGTCAAGGATATAGAAAATAATCAGAGGGTGGAGCAACTTTCAAGAGTGGTGCAAGGAAGTTCATTTGGTGTGAATTATGAGGAGCTGGATTCAAATGGGAGAGTTAAAAATGCAAGAAATCTTTACTATATTAAGAAAGAGTGAATAAGAGAACAACTGAATGAGTCGATTTATGAAGAACCGAAGGAAAATGATGTTAATGAAAATGGTGTTAATGATAGTGTTGTTAATGAAGTTTGTGTGGATGTAGCAAGTAACAAAATTGCGGCTGTGGTTAGCCCAATGGATAACCATGTGGATGATGGTTTGGATGGTAGACATGAATGTGTTGAGCTTTCATGTGTTGTAGAAGAGAGTCAGTATATTATAGAATGGGAAG
This sequence comes from Cardamine chenopodiifolia, assembly GCA_963922655.1. Classification (NCBI taxonomy): domain Eukaryota; kingdom Viridiplantae; phylum Streptophyta; class Magnoliopsida; order Brassicales; family Brassicaceae; genus Cardamine; species Cardamine chenopodiifolia. The sequence continues at coordinate 4,520,564 of OZ000486.1, read as the reverse complement.
ATGGTATGGGTCTTGAAATAGATCAAGAATTTTTTTCCAAGGAGGCAGTTCAAGATTTGGTTAACAAAGCTGCAAATAAGAACTGTTTTAGGATCCAAACTGTTAAGTCGGACGGCGAGCGACTTATGCTATGATACCGTTAAGCTTCACAAGGCTATAAATGGTATTTACGAGTTACAAAATTAATAAATCCGTTTTTTTCAGTGTCATAGCACATAGAAAAATGCATACATGCTCTTGATCTATTGAGACTACAAGCAATAGTAAACAGAAAGACACACCATGATTAGTAGCATCGGCTTTGCATAAGACTATCCAAGTCGGTTGGAGACCCCGAATGAAAAAAACATTGTGAGTATTGTTCAAGGAAGACTTGGTTTGCACTGTTCATACTCTACTGCATGTGTTTGCAACAGCTCAGGATCCTAATCATCACCATTACCCCCATTTCGTTTTGTGTCAGTGATAGTGAGAAAGATGTTAGTTGGACCTGGTTTTTCAAAAAGCTGAAAACCGTTATACCGGATATTCATGGATTGATTTAAATAAGCGATAGACATGCAAGCATCATCAAGGCAGTCTTTAAGGTGTACCCAAGGGCATTGCATCTGACATTTGTCTCAAAGTTTTAGAGGGCATATGAAGAATGATAAAGATCAAGTTGTGATGAAATGCAGGGATTGTGCTCATATTTATAGTAAGAATGAGTTCAATAGAGAGTATAGTGAATTTAGGAGTAGGTTTTCTAAAGTCGGTGCGTATTTGGATAAAAGTATAGGGCTAGAGAAATGGGCACGATCCCATTTTGAAGGAGACATGTACAACATAGACACAATAATTTTGCAAAATCAATGAATAGTGTGTTTAAGAAGCAAGAAAGTACAACCTATTACCTAGGATTGATGTGATTCTTGAAAAACTTTCTGAATGGTTCAACAAACATATGAAAGAAGTTGATGGTGCATCGGACATGAAGAAATTAGTCCCTTTTGTTGAGAACGAATTGCACACAAGATGTGTAATTGCATCACCTTTAACAGTGACTGAGTTAAACAGTTTCCAGCTTTAATACAATGTTATTGGACTTGATGGGAAGTCTTATTTGGTATACTTGAAAATGAAAAGTTATTCTTGCAGATATTTTGATATAAACAAGTATTTGTGTGTCCATGCAATAGCCGCAACCAAGAACGTGATGCGGAGGGAAGATAGAACATGTACTATCCAAATCCTTGATCTCTGCTCGAAATATTACTTGAGTGAGACGTAGGGATTGGCCTATTACATGACGATTCATGTAGTCCCTCGTGAGTCAAAGTGGACAACTCATGCTGAAATTGAAGAATCGTTCGTCTTACCGCGGAGTACACAAAAAAATTGGGAAGAAATCAAGAAACGCGGTTTCCATCCACCGGTGAACGTCGCTCGAAGAGGATGAGGAAGAAAAATAACAAGCCTAATCTTAGTATAAACATGGAGAGGTGGTTGCAGCCTGAGGAAACTTAATAAGTGTGTTTGTATTTCGATTTAAATGATTTGTGTTTCTATTTCGATTTAAATAATTTGTACAACCAGGTTCAACTTGGTGCAAGTAAGAACATGTGTTATTCAATTAATTATATTTGACAACTTTGAAAACATTAAAATACGTTTTATAAGGATTCAAAAAATATCTTGAAGTATGAAGAAACAATTTTATATCAAGACAACATATTTATTATTTTCCTAACAAATAATGTTGTTTTGACATAATAACTCCTTATAGTATAAGGAGGTTCTTCTATGTTTATCACCTTTTTATGCTGAAAAGAGGTGAAATTAATATTCCATGTAATTTTTATGATAAAAATCTCCAAACTTATAACTACTAACCGAAAATAATGTGTCCAACTACAAAAAATAATTTTACATCAAAGTCCAACTAAAAAACCCCAAATAAGCATTTATACAACTATGAAAATGAAAGTCCAACTGTACACTTAGGAACAAATATGTTTTTATCACTCTAATTATTAATAATATTTCGTCAACAATTTGGAAATTATGGCCCAGACGTTTATAAATTAATGGTATCTCTTTTTCTACTTTCACAATTAAAATTTATTTAAATCACTTTCTCTCACTTTGTATTTGACCCGAGAGAGTTAGAAAGAGAATGGATGGAGGAGAAAGAGAGTTATGGATATAGAGAGATAGTTAGAGGTTGAAAGTTGTAACAGAGCTGAGCGATCGACGTTTTTCAACGATTTAACTTGATGATTGATTGGATTTAGGTCGATAATCATGAAAAATACATCTAATATCATATATATCTCTAGATCTATGGTTTAGGGTTTAAGATCTAATTTCAACTTTTGTTTCTATAGTGATACACTTTGATCAATTTATCCTGATATTGTCACTCATTTGTCCAAATAGTTGCAATAATAGTTCAAATTCGGCACCAAACTTCGAAAGTGGAAACGGAAGAGCGGACGGTGATTTTGGTGTTCTGACATGTTGTTTCTGTCGTCAATTTCTCCGACTTGAATTGCTACAATTGTAAAAAATCAAGGAATAAAATACTACAAATGTCCATTGAGTGATGATGGTTGAAAACACCTATATAAGTGGTGAGATATCGTAGTTGATGAGGAACTTACAATCATAAGGTTCTAACTAATAGAGCAGAAAGATTCGGTTCAACATGCTTTCCGATGCAGAGGTGGTGCTAACCCTGCTTTGGAGTCAATTCGTGATTCAATGTGTCAACTACGTGTTGAAATTGATGAACTTAAAGAGCAATTACTCCAGAAGACGGAAAAGTTGGTAGGCTAAAGGAGGTACTTGCTACTAGAGAGATGATTTATTTTATGGTTTGCAAAATGTTGTGTATCTTCCTAATTTTGTATCTCTGTTGTACCCAGTTGAACCTAAGTTCGTATCTCTGTTGTACCTAGTTGAACCTAAGTTCGTATCTTTGTTGTACCCAGTTGAACCTAATTTTGTATCTCAATTGTACTTACTTGTACCGAATATCTTATCTCTATTGTACCAGTTCACCTAGTTGTACCAATTTCTGTTTAACTCAGATGTACCTAAAAAACCATATGTGAAAAACTAGTTGTAGCAAATACTGAAATTAGTGTAAACGAACCATGTAAACAATCCAGTCACACCTAATAAATACATAAACACACAATATTACTCTTTCCCGGTCGCTTCTGCTCGACTACATATGGTGTCCTTAACAACCGTGACGATTGTCTTGTTCGCTTTAGGCCAGTTTCAATGTCAATTCCACTGTCTTTATCTTTAGCTTTCCTTCTTTTCTTATATTTCTGTCATTTCTCACCCCTAGCCTCTTCAGCTCTCTCATCTTGCTGTCTTTTCTCAACACCAGCCTCCTCAGCTCCCTTATCTTGCTGTCTTTTTTCAACACCAGCCTCCTAAGCACCCTCCACAACACCAGCCTCCTCAGCTCCCTCATCTTGCTGTCCTTTCTCAACAATAGCCTCATGAGCACCATCCTTCTAAGCACCCTCCTCACCTGCATCAAATTTCCAAAAAGATGTAAAGACACCAAAAATATCAATAACTTCATCAACTTTAACCATTTATTCCATCAAACACTCACTTGGCTGAAAAGGTGACCCCACATGCATATCCTTATAAGTATAAGCATTTTCCCCTCGGATCGTTGAGACAAAGCTTTCAACATCTTTCAATCTCATTTCCAATTCATCTAGCTTCACCATGATATCCCCTAACTCTTACTCCATCGACTCCTTTAATGCATGCTCCCATTACGTTGCAAAGCTTGCATGTTCAAGAGTTCCATCAACATTCTCAACAAATTCATCATTTCGAGCAGCCAAGTCCAAGTTATACAGATCTTTCCACCACATCTTCTTCCTCTGTACGCTGAGACGCTCGGTCCAAATCTCAACTATTAGATCGATAAAACTTATCCCATCATCAAAGACATCGTCTAAAATATGTGACAACAATGCTTTCTCATCAAAATCAGGTTCCAAGATGCTTGTGATATCCTGTGAATATCAATACTTCAAAACAAACATATAACAAATACATATATTACCAAAATGTTCACAATCTCTAACCTTATTTGTTCCAACCTCAACATTTATGTCTTCTAATGAAAAACATTTCATGCAGCTTTCTGAGAAATTGTGCTTGCACAACCTTAGACAATCCATCTCTGTGGGTACATCTTCTCGAAATTTCCCTCCTAGATGAGAAATACACTCAAAGGCGAGAACCTACACATTGAGGTACAATATCTCAAGTAATCCAAAAACCACTACTTAATATCATAAAATAATCATAAAGTTGTTACCTCGAGAGGAAGAATGAATACAGAAAGAACAGTTTGTTGTTTTGGTTTCATAGAGCCTTTGAAGCTCTTCACAAAGCGCCTAATCTCTTTCATGAGCTCATCAAATGTAAATCGCCCCCAGGGAAATGTTTCACAGGCATTCAAATCATCAACAACGCTGAGAAGGAAGGGATCCATGTGACCATCAGACTTAGACGTTGCTTTCACTACCTTGCATAAGAAATACAAGATAGTAAGCTTCTTCCTGTCCACTGAACTTTTCCTCTTCATTGCCTCCAACTTTTCTTCCACATCTGATATTTTAATTCCACTTTCTTCTCTTAAACATCTTTTCCACAAACTTCAAATCCCCTAGTTTCTTCCAGTTGTTGGGGTATTCATGGCAGTTCAATCATGTTAACAACGCATGCTCTCTCAGAAAATAACTAACAGGCACTCCATTGACCACAAACCAGCACCTTTTTTCCTTCTTTGTAGCTGATGTTCGAGGGAGAAGCATCCACATCCCTTTAAACATGTGGTTTGGCTCCTTATGCATGTGAAATATATGATCAAATTAAGAATGATTCCTGAACCATTTCAATTCTAAAGGAAGTTCCTCTATGTACTCCACTATTTAGGTCACACTACACCTAGTACCTATCTTACAAGCCTTGATGTATTCACTTGGACAAAAGAACATCTTTTCTGGCTGCAGTGATTGGGTATCATCATCATCATCCTACAAATTCAAACACACATTATTAACATACTTACTTACTTTTTCTAGTTATCTGGAAACCACAAAATAACCCTCAGTTGAACTAGTTGTACTAGTTATTTTAGACCTAGTTGTACTAATTGAACGTTGTACTAGTTGTACTAATTGTTTCACACCTAAGTTGTAGTAGTTGTACTAGTTGTTTCAAAACCACAATTCCTAATTTTCCAACTAGTTCTCCTTACTTGCACTATGATCACTCTAATGTACATACCTCTGATGAAGCTGTTGGTTTTGAATCACGACCATCAATGTTGGTCTCTTCTTCCTCCACATCACCTTCTATTAATTTTGTCTCTTTTTCCTCTTCTTCCCCATCACCATCAACTGAGTTTGTCTCCTCTTCCTCTTCTTTCTCTTCGCCCTCTTCCTCCCCATCACCTTCATTTGTCTTCTCCTCTTCATCAGAGTTTTCTTCCTCTTCTTCATCAGAGTTTTCTTCATCTTCTTCACCGCTTTCTCTGGAGTCATCACCTTTACTTGAACTACGCCCATCTTCCTCTTCTTCGTCTTCATCCTCTTCCTTCACATTTCCACCTTATCTTCACATTTACGCCTTTTTGTTGATTCATACACACCACGCTTGTCTCTTACAAGATTCATTACTAAAGAAAAACAACAATATTACCAAAATCCTTTTCCAAATTCAAAATTATTAACCATGTGGCCACCCAAGTTCAGAGGCGTAGTGGCGGCGACAAATGACGGAGAGTAACAGCAACGGACGGAATCGACTCGCAGCGGTGTATATTTAATGATGATGGCCAAGGGTGGACTTGAAGAGGTCGGAATCAGAGGGATTAGTGGTTACACTTCAAAATTTGGAGGTTTTTTTCCAGTTTTTTTTTCAACGGTTTTAATATTAAAATCTTGGTTCGGGTCATGAATCCGGATTATATCGGGTTTGGGTGGATCTCTTTGATTGGGTTGGAAATATTTTCTTTTCTCTTTGGTTTTTTGGACTTTTGATATAGTTTCGAACTAAAAATTAATGTTAATTTTTTTTTTAAATGAGAGTGACATTATGGAACACATTTTCTCAAAAAGTGGCATTGACCCATTGATCACTATCTCTTAAAGAGGCAAAGGAAGAGAAAAGGTAAGAAGGGAGGAGAGAGAAATTTCTGAGACAGAGGAGAGAGGAGAGATATAGGGTAGTATTTTTATGAAAATAGGTGGGTCATGTCTTTTAAAAAAGCAATTACAGAGTTATAATTATTCGATTTTATCAAAGACAAACATGTTTTCGAAACAATAAAAACATCTCTTATGGAAAACAATCTATTTGATAAATTAAAACATAAAAAACAATCTTCCATCTTAATTTTCTCTAATAATAATTGGGTGTGAATAGTGAACACTAGAATAATTGAAGGAATTGAGAGGTAAAAGATTGAGAGAAAAGAAAAAGAAAATTAAAGAAAAATAATTGAGAGGGAATGGATATAAAGTAAAAGAGAGGAATATGAAAATGGAAAATATAAATATTTGTTAATAAGAATAATCTAGAAAAACTAATAAAATGCAATATTTTATTATTTAATAATAATAATAATATAATTTAGAGTTTTTATTGAAATTTAAAATATATAATCTTATATATAATGACAGAAGTGACTCTTTCTAACGTCGACACATGAGTCTTCTTTCTCTTTCCTACTTTGAAACTATGTCAACAAGCTTCAGCCACGTCATATATCTCTTTAATAAATTTGAGGGAAATACAAGAATAACCAAAAGAAAAAAAAAAGTCAAACCCTAAATCTCCAAAATTTCTATGTATCTTTTACTTCCCTCACATAACAATTTTCAACTCCATCTTCCAAGTTTTTTCGATTGTATTTGTGTTCTCCACCACTACTTTCAAGTTTCTACTTCCTCGATCGTTAGTTAAATTTTTTCCCTTCTATTGTCTAAGTTTCTCCACCACTAATTTCAATATTCTTTTTTTATACTGTTTGGAAATTTTTTTTTTTTTTTGAATAAATATAAAATTATATTCAAGAAAAACCGTTGTTACATCGAGTGTGACCAATTTTTGATAATCTATGCTCAAGACATCATTTTATGGGGGCCTCGTTAAAACCCGTAAGAGGAAAACTCTATTGGGACAAAACCTCTTACGGGAAAAAGAGTACTCACCATGAACATTTAAGCTGAAAAAAATATTGTTGAGTAAGCTTCATATCCTTGAATCGAACCAGATTTGTAGTCCGTCGACCATAATTCCATGTGCTTGAAGAGTAGATAGTCGATTTCTCACAGCCCTTCCCACTTCGTTGACGAGTCTGTCCGCTGTTAATTGAACACTGCCGTGCCTTCTCATGTTTCTTTCTTTCCACAGCGCATACACCGTGGCCTGAAATGTGTACTTGATTACAAAGTCCCCAGTCCTGTTCGTTCTTGCTTTGATATCATTGAGAAGCTCCACGAAACTCCATGTATTCCGCTCACCCATCGAACCATAGGTTAGTTTGTGCCAAGTTTGAGCTGAAAAAGAACACGAAAAAACAGGTGGTCTCGGGTCTTAAGAGGTTGAGTGCAGAACGAGCATTGAGTCAAGATGTTTGGGTTCCATTGGATCATTTTGTCCCCTGTTTTGAGTCGATTCAAAACTGCTAGCCACAAGATGAACGAGTATTTAGGTGTCGCATACGAGAACCAGATTGCCTTATGCCAAGTATTGCTGGTTCACTGTCTCCTTAGCTGGTTCCAAGTTGTTTTCGATGTGAAGATTGGTTTAAACTTAGCTTCGTTTTGTCTCCATACAGCTACGTCGTCGTCCACATTTTCTTGATTTCGGAGGCTAGTTATTTCCGCTTCAATCTGTGCCAAAACAGGTGGTCTTCGCCGCCTTGTTCTATGGTGAGCTATCACCTCGCCAAGTGTGTCTTGCGCTTTGATGCCCATATCAATGAACCCTCTCTCACCCAGCACTTCAATCAATCTGCCCAAAGAACACCAATCATCATACCAAAATGATGTATTCGCACCATTACGTACCTCGACCTTATGGAAGGCTTTTGTGGTATCACGGTTTTTTAGTAGTTTCCTCCACATCCAAGATCTTCTTGTCTTTGTTTCCTTAGCTGACCAAAAGGAACCTTTTCTAATCAAGTTTTTTTTGATCTAGTTGACCCACAACGAGTCTCTTGAAGACATAATGCGCCATATTAACTTGAAGCAACTGACCTTGTTCGCATCTACTAGGGATTTCAACCTGAGTCCATCCTCTGATTTTGGTTTGCATACATCACACCAAGCCACCTTGGCTTTCCTGGCATTCAGACTCGAGCCATACCATAGGAAAGCTACACTTATTTTCTCAATCTCCTGAATACACGCTTTCGGTAACCTGAATGCTGCGATGCAGAAGTTTGTTAGACTAGCAATTACAGAAGACAAAAGCTGAAGCCTACCCACGAATGATAGGAACCGGTTTTTCCAAGAGGAGATGCGGTTCGGATCTTGTTAATTAGGGGTTGATAGTCTTGTTGTGTCATCCTTTTCGTTATCAGAAGAAGACCTAGATACTTTACTGGCAAGTTTCCTTTTTCCAGTGGGAGTGCTGCCAATAAATCTGTCTCCGTCGGCGATATCCCTGTAATGAATAATGTAGATTTCTCCATACTTATGTTTAATCCCAAAACTGATGCAAATCTCTGAAAAACCGTTAGAATGCCTTGTATGGAACGAATTTTCCCATATGCAAAGACCATAATGTTATCCGCAAAACAAAGGTGAGTTACTCCTAAACTCCGGCAGCTTGGGTGATAACCAAACTCGCCATTATCGGCTGCTTTGTTTAACATCTTCGATAAATAATTCATGCATATAACAAATAGGTACGGTGAGAGTGAACAACCTTGGTGCAGCCCTCTCTCACTCCTGAAAACCCCCGCCAACTCCCCGTTTATTTGGACTGAGAACGACGGTGTAATTACACAAAGGATTATCCAACCGATGAAGACCTCCAGCATTTTCATCACCGTTAACACCTTCTTGAGGAACCCCCAGTTTACCGAGTCAAAAGCCTTTGTTTTATCTATCTTCATCGCACACCTTGAGGACACATTAGGCTTATGGTAATCCTTAACCAATTCTGACGCTAAAAGTAAGTTCTCCATTAAATATCTATCTTCGATAAACACTGATTGGTTGCTCGATATAATCCCTGGGAGGATCTTCTTTAGGCGATTAGCTAATATCTTGAAGATGAATTTATAGATCACATTGCAGCATGAGATTGGTCTATAGTCTTTCATCCCTATCGTACCGGTCTTCTTTGGAATCCAATCCTTTTGGTAGAAAGCTATAGGAGAAGAACGACTTTACCGCAACCGTAAAATCATTACCTAAGATAGACCACATCTCTCTGTAAAACTCCACCATAAACCCATCCGGACCCAACGACTTATTTAAAGGCATTGAGAAAAGAACCTTTGTTACCTCCAAATTTGTCACTTCCTTTACCAGCTCAGTACTTTCCTCCTCATTCGCAACACTTTCCAAGGCTCTGTGAGCTTCAGCCTCTTCCGCCATCGAAATCTCATCTGGCCCCGTAAGGTTCCGTAGCTGCTTCTCACACATCATCTTAAACTTTTCCTCTTTTCATTTCGTCAGCTCATGCATCTTTCGTTGGCCAAAACCCCTGATGCTTGGCTTGAGGTGCTTAAGTTTTTTTGAAAATCTGAATAAAGCTGAGGTTGATGGGAAGATAGCTTCCGTCTGATTCCAATAATTTCCAACAAGAGTCTTAAAATCTGGCATCCCCAATACAACATTTACAACTTTGAAAGGAACCTTTGGCTTGTATGGCGAGCCATAAGGCGAACTAACTGTGCATAAGTGATCCAAGCACCCTCGGGCTTCGAAGGCACAGTATGAATGAAGTATAAGGGCGTTGTAGCCAAAGAGGGTTAACTAGAGCTCGATCAAGCTTCTTACATATCAGATCCTCTTCCCGCTTGTTGCACCATGTAAATAACGGGTCATGGTAAGACATAGCTTCCAGCCAAAAATGATTCACCATCCCATTAAATTCCACCATTCCCATACTCGGAGTTGATATCGTTGCCGAGTGTTCCGTTATGTTAAGAATCTCATTAAAATCACCAGCGCACAGCCATGAGAGCTCACGGCTTAGATCACTATCGTGATGTTCCTTCAAATCATACCAGAGTTCCCGTCTCTCTTCCTATGAATTCGAAGCATAAATGAAAGTGCAAAGAACTTCCTCCGGCTGGTTTTTTATTTTTACCTTGCAAGAGATCAACTGTGTCGTTTTTTTCACCACTGTCAGTGAAACTAGATCATTCCACATCAACTAAATCCTTCCTAGAGGACTGAACTCATAGTTTGAAACTCCCGACCAACCCGGGAAAGTTGATTTCATTATCTGATCTAACTTATTTTTTGCAACTCATTTTTCCAGAATAGCACATAGATTAACGGATTTCTCTCTTATCAAGTCTTTTACGACCCGTTGTTTCCTTTGCTTGTTGAATCTTTGGATATTCCAAATGAGAAAAGACATTACTGTTTTTTCCTTGTATTCTTTCTTCCTACTCCAGTTTGATTTGAATCCTCCATTTGATGTGGAGTATTGAGTTGATGTTTTGAAGCCACCTTAGATGTTTGTGAGAGATGGGTTCTGGATCTCGTCTCCTCTTTGCTCTGAGTTTCAGAGTTACCACCTCCTCTGTTTTTCAGCCTAGCTTTTTCTTGTATTCTGACCTCCCCCTGATTACCTGCTTCAGCTTTGGAGTGCTCGGGGTTTCCCCCTATCATCACATGTTTTTCCAGTTGAGACAATGTCTCCTCTAGTACGCCTGTTTCTCTCTTTGTTCTTGTATCAGTTTTCCCAGCCTCGGCATTCAACAAGCCTAACTCACTAGTTTGTGACAGAGTATCCTCTACTGCAACCCTCTCAACAACCAGCATTCTCGGTTTCCGTAACCCCGAAGCAGCAGCTTTCTTTGCACTTCGCGTCCCCGAAACTGCAATGATTGCCCCCGACGTTTCACCCCCTATATTCTCATCCGCAATCACCTCAGATTGTACCTTTGCCTGGGGTTTTTCCTTATCTAAAGATTTTGGTTTCAGGTTTTCTTGGTTGCGGGACCTGTGTCTTTTCCTTTCCCGAAGTAGCCGAGTTCCCCATATTTTCTGGTAACTGTTCTCCGTTTGGGCGGAGCTCATCTGTCTAAACCTCTGAGGCCCCCAATAATTCAAATCTCGATGCTGTCGTGATCTTCACTTCCCCATAAACTAAGGCTCTCTTCCCCACTCGTTTATGATTTGGAGCCACTGTTTGCCAATCCTCTCCCCTGTTTTCCGAAGAGTTTTCAGCTCCGTGTTTTCCCGGTATGATCACAACCTGGTCCTCCGGATTGTGAGCTTCTCCAGATCTGTCTTTGAGTTTGAGGATCCCTGTTCAGCCATTTTCTTAGTCTACAACCTGATACCGCATGCCCCCATTTTCCACAACTGGCACATCTTCTAGGTAACTATGGGTAAACATATTTAACTTCGATATCCTCCACGCCAATCTCGAACGTAAAGCTAGCAGGAATTTCTTTCTTCAAATTAACATCTATAAGAATCTTAGCTTCATCAAAACTTGCAACTAACTCCGTGTCTTGATGCATTCTCATAGGTTTTCCAACCGGACTAGCAGCGGAACTCAACCCTTTCCATGAGAATAAGGATGGAGAAACATTCTTCATTGTAACCCATATAGGCATAAACGTAAGCTCATGTTGTGCATCCTCTTGAAACGGTGTCCACTTTGTTACGATCATGTGGATGTTACAGATGTTCCACATGCTACGACGCAGAACTCTACTTCGAACATTTGGATTACGTATTCGAAACTTGATTGTCGATTCATTCATCACATAGGCATCTATTTTTGTGTCTTTTTCACCCAAAGTCCAAATTTTGTTGACTATGACGTGTATCTTAGCCACATGTGGAGCTGCAGATGCAAATCTTCTAACCAAAAAATCTTCCCATAGGGGAGGTGCATCACTTAAAACTTCTTCTGGCACCATGGCCACAGAGCAGCCATCAATGTCAGAGATACTGCAGTCATAGTGAGAAAGTGACGGGCGACTAGCAATCATTGCCCATGATTTCTGATTCGCGAGCAGATCAGTCCCCTGCTTCCTTGGTGTCCCTGTTTGCGCCTTCTGAACCTTCCAGCTTTCGTTTTCTCCCGGAGTCTTGTCAACAACAGCCTCTGCTTCCCCCTGAGTGAGGTTTACAGTAAGTCCCGCTTCACAGCCTTCCGATGCAGGTTTGTCCCCCTCCCTCACCTCTACGTTCTAGTCCTTCAAACCATCAACCGCACGCAACCCTGAAACAACCTCTGTTTGCAATCATGTCTCTGTTTCTGTATCATTGATACCTCCTCCTCCACTGTCGTCTCCCGCTATCTTGCCTTCCTGATCCCCAGCCCTTCCTCCAGCCATGTTAGCGGCGGAGAAGGAACCCTCGTCGCCGCACAAATCCAGTCGAAAATCACCTTCAGCGTCGCCCTAACCAACTTCCAGAAAAAACGGTCCCTTTACTACCGATTCCAAATATTATATATATATTTCTTACATCTGCATCGTTTGGGAATTTTTTCACCTCTACCTTCCAACTTTCTATGATTGTATTCATTTCTGCGACACTAATCTCAAGTGTGTCCTTCTACTATTGTTTGTAAGATTTCCCCCTTCAATTGTTTAACTTTCTCCACCACTAATTTCAAGATTCCTCTTTCTCTATTGTCTGTTTAATTTCCGTAATGGATTTTTCTTGTGTTCGCAATCGAGAATTTATGTGATTAAGATGTTACCCTCCCTCGTCTGTTCCTGCCAGCCATGTACTTTCACAACGCCATCGTCTTCATGAACTTAAGTTCCTATGTTTACTCATCTGATTTTTTCACATGGAAGTTGCTACAAAACAAAACAATGTAATCGACAAAGCTTTTAGAATCATGAAACAACACAGTGACTGAGAAAATTGAAGAGTTGTTTCATGCCATATGTCTCTATCCATTCTTGACCCCTCCCCGTGCAAAAGTTAGAATCTCTGAAACTATCTTCTCCAGCTCTGGTTTGATCCTACGCTAGTAGCTTTTAGTCTCATATATATGTTCCCTTAACGACAATAATCATAGGTAATTTGGCCTTTGTTCAGTTGGCAGAAAGATTTTTACAGGAATTATCCTGCTTTCTCTAGGGTATGCTAAAAAGGAGGAGAAAAGCGAATCAAGAATTTGCAACTGAAAGTGAGTTTACATGATTTAGCTCAAATACATACATTTATATCAATTATTAGTTCAGGGTATACATGTTTTAAAATTATACATATATATATATATATATATTATGTTCTTCTAAAATGATTATATTTCTCTTGTTGTGAGATCAATGACGACTTATGGTACTGGTAAGAGGGGATAAGACTCTTTATATAAACATTGTGAATGTCCTTTGAACAAGCTCTTGCATAACATTATCTAAACTCAGTTTCAGCGCAAATGATATTACAACTTCTCGTTCACTTCAATTCGATTTTAGAGCGATTGAACCTAATTTTCAGAACCATAACAAACTAGGTCGTGCTGATTTTGGTGAAGTTTACAAGGCATGATGTTCTTCACTTTGGGTATTGCTCTCGATGATGTGAGTCTCGGCCAAACTGAAACATTAGATTCACGGTAACTAATTCTCCAATGAAATCTCATGACATTACTAAATCCTAAATCAAGCCCGGTCCAAATGGGTAGAGCAGGTGGGCAACTACCCAAGGGTCCAATTCCATTTTCAAAAAATTTCTTAAGTAATAGTGCCCATTTTTTATTTTAAATATTAGAAGGGGCCCACAAATATTATATTTATAAGAATTTATTTTCGTTTTTATTATTAAAAGTTAAAGAAAAAGTAGCTCATTTTTATTAAAATGAATACTTAGAAGGGCCCATTTTTTAATAGTGAAGAACAAAAAATATTTTTGTCCTAGAGCTTTTAATTTTCTTGGGTCGGGACTGTCCTAAATAGATGTTACATTAAAAAAATAAACAATCCATGATACCTACATTCCTCGATGAAATATCATGCCACTACTAAATCGTAAATATATATTATAATAAAGAATAACAATCAAAGATACCCGCACCACTTCCAATCCTTCTTTAAAATACCTTGTAAATATATATATATATATATATATATATATATAGATATATATATATATATCTTTTAAACTTTTTAATCATCTATACTATATAAAAATTAAAGGTATAGTGGTTTTAAGTTGTACATAGAATTTTAGAAACGTAATGTTATTGGTCCATGTCATCCTATATAAATTTAAAAACTAATCTTCCTTAAATTATGTAAAATTGAATTGTAATATTTCCTTAAATCATGTAATCAACGTAAAAACATTTGATGTTTTATTCTAAATGGCCTTACTAACTCGAAATTCTAATTGACCCAACTTTATCATAAGAACAAGGCTTTTGTTAACTCTATTCTTAATGCCACTTAGCCGACAAATTTTTTTTCTAAATGGTCCAACTTATTAAACATGGCCCTTGCCGACAATAAAAAAAAATAAAACGGTCTAACTTATTAAACATTCCAAAACCAACAGCCCAATAAACGATAGCCCAAATTATTTTATTTTTTTCTTCAAATTCCTTAATTAATATTCGGAAACATAATCACTGTTTACGATCGGTATAAAAAAATTAGGACAGAAATTATATAATGACCATTGGTTATATGAAAACAAACTTGTGTTTAGCAAGTAAATCAGCATATTTGTTATGTGATTTAGGATGAAAAGAAAATTTAATCCAATCAAAATGAGCTCTCCATAAGTTGATTTCCCGAACATAGTGTTGAAGGCGAAAGTTTGTTGAATGATTATTCACCAAATGGACATATGTACTATTATCCCCATCAAACTCGAATTTCCGAAAACTTAAACTCCATGCCGATTGTAGTGCTCAAATAAACGCAGAGGCCTCTGCTTCTTCAATTGTATGACTTCCTTAAAATTGTCCCATTCCATATTAGAGGAATAAACCGCTACTATTCCATATTATCCATGATAATCCTGATGAACGACTCCCTTGATGGTGGGAGACATCGTAGCTACATCGTAATTTTGGAGTTATATCCAAATCCCAAATTTTTTTAGTTATGTCCGGAATGGTCGCCAGAGAAAATTGTGCCACACTATTATCACCTGTATTTGTTGAGGCCAACCAATAACCTAATTTAACAGTGTAGTTTTCATCTTTTGTGTGACTCCAAATAAAGGTATCTTGAACTGTTTGGTATGATAATTTGGGCTATCATATTTTCATACCCGATAGCCCAAATTATTAAACAACATCAATTCTCTGTTATTTCTCAAATCAAGGATTTCCTAATTTGTAAAATAAAACATCTCAGATCGTCGATCACAAAATATAATCACTCTCAATCGTGAATTAGGTAAGTGAATTGAGTCAAAATAGCCAACGATTTTCTATTCTGACAGTGTTTCGACAACATAGGAAAATAAGTGACCAACAAAAATAAGAATCTTATACGTGTACACATGGATGAATTTTGTTCATTTACCATTTTGTTGAATAATGAATGTAAATAGTTTAATGCATTCAAACTATTAAAAATGAGAGGAAAAATTTATAATTGCCAACACATGAAAGTAAGTTAATGTTGTTAATGTAAGAAAAATTTTCTAATTACTAACGAAAAGGAAAACTACTTTCAAAAAAGTTTAGTAAGTTTCTAAAAAGAAAAGATTGACAACATTAAGAAAAAGTTATGCAAAAAACAAGAAAGTTTATAGATCCCAAAATAGAGGCTTTACATATTAATAAATTATCTACAACTGACAGTTACACATAGAAATGAAATGCTTTTTTATTCTTCAAATATCACAGAAAATTTTTATTGAATTACTATGGCACATTCACCTTCTTACTCTTCTGCCTAGTTTTTGACGATCTTCAAAAAGTTTTTACTAATAAGGAAGTTGTGACGGTCATTCACTTCTGGGAGGCACGAAACCCCAGAAAAAGGTTGCTTACTTATGGGTCTCGAACTGCTCCTCATTGACCAAAAGGTAGTTGAAAATATTTCTCTAACATGAATTTATGCAGTCTACTATGATCCAAGCATTCATTACGGCAAATCGAATAGGATGCTACGAGGGAAAGCTTAAACATGTTGTAGTCTACAAGATAAAAAAAATTCTTAGTGTCTGAAAAAAAAGATAACCTACATGGTTTCTTCCCACAAGTTTCTAATTAAATTCACCCATGAAACAAGGTTGGATCATATTGTTGAGGCCGACCAGTACCCTATTGTAAGGCAAAAGTTTCCAAAATTGGCTTGATATAATACTCTCAAGGATTGTCTTGTTAGTATTGGCCTCAAGAATTCTCTTGCGGATGCTTCCTTATTTGTTGTTCGCACAAGGACAACATTTATCTACATCCTTGTTTATGTAGATGATATAATTATCACGGGATCTTCCATGGCTGAGATTAGTCGGGTAACAAATCTACTTGCTACACAATTCTCGTTAAAATAACTTGGTGATCTCTTTTATTTTCTTGGCATGGAAGCTACTCGTACATTTGTAGGTCTTCTTCTCTCTCAATATAAGTATATCACGGACTTACTACAAAAGACGAAGATGGCGAATGCAAACCAATTGCCACACCTATGTCTTCCATGGAAACACTTACTCACACTACCGGCGTGGTTCTTTCTGATCCAACGGAGTATTGTGGCACAGTTGGAAGCTTGCAGTATATAGGCTTGACACGCCCAGACATTGCTTTGCCGTAAATCGTTTATCACAGTACATGAATTGTCCAACTATGATTTATTGGGAAGCGGTGAAGCGGGTGTCTTGTTACTTGGCTGGAACACCTACAAAGGATCTCTTCTTTTCAGCTAACTCACCACCAAGTCTACATGCATACTTTGATGCAGACTGGTCTGGAAACAAAGATGATTATTTGTTGACTGGAGCCTACATTGTTTACCTTGGAAATCAACCAGTTTCGTGGTCTTCCAACAGCTTGGTGTTGCTCGTTCATCTACGGAAGCTGAGTATCGGGCCCTTACAGAAGCTGCTTCCGAAGTAAAATAGATTTCTTCGCTTATGTTTGAGATTGGTTTGAAGTCCACAACGATGTGGACTATATATTGTGAAAACGTTGGAGCAACCTATTTATCAGCCAATCTGATCTTTCACTCTCGAATGAAACATGTTATCCTTGATTATCACTTTGTTCAAGAAATTGTTCAAGCCAAAGTATTACAGGTTTCACACATCAACTCAGTCGATCAGCTTGCAGATACTCTCACTAAACCACTTTTGCATGCTCGTTTCATTTCTCTTGTTGACAAGATTAAATTTTCAAGTCGACGTCCATCTTGAAGGGGCATATTAGTGAAGTTATTCCTCTTTGACTTATCTCCCTGTTAATCTCACATTCTTTGAATCTTGTTCGTGTTCTCTTCTTCTCTTTGACTGTCTCTTAGATTCCTGAGTTGTTGTATCTATAAATTTCATATTCATCTTAGTGGAAATCATCAGTTCATAATATCTAAAATAGTTGTATAATTCCTCTCACATCATATTACTTTAAAATACAAGAAAGATTTCTTTGCTTTTCGAAACCAATAATATTGACTGTCAGGAATGGGATATGGGCAATATCCTAGAGTTTATTAGAGATTTAGTGGGGAGGAAATACACTTTCCAAGTAAAGCTAACTGACTACAAATTCTCATCCAACTATTAGTCATTCACATATTGATGTTCTTGAACTTGTTCCACATCAAACTTTTTTTTTTGGGATAATCAGGATGTTCAGAGCCCATGGGCTCCTAATCCTCTTGAGACAGGATCTAAACCATGTTAAATTAATTCTTTTTCGAAGTGCAGATTCCTTCCAACGGGAATGGAACTCGTGACCTCCTTGGCCTTGACCCACAAAGAGTTACCACTATCCCAATTCCACGTTGGTAAAGTTCCACATCCAACATTTATCACCCATATTTGCTATTTTCTATTGACATTTTTTATCTCGAGGTTCAACATATATATATATATATATCTTCTACCGTACTAGCAGACTGATGAAAATGTTACTGGGAAAGTCCACCTTTAGAAGTGGCAAATGGCAGCAATGGACCAGTCAATGATCCACCATGTACACCTTTAGAAGAGGCAACTGGCAGGAATGACCCCGTCAATGATGCACAATGTGCAAGTAAGGACATATGTCCACAAAGGCACAAAAATTGTGGCACAAAAAAAGTAGCCATATTTGGGAAGGTACCAACGCATGAATAAGAAGATCTTCTCAATTAGTTTTGCAATTTCTGCTTCCAAATAGTTTCCCTTTTTTCCCTCTAAAGTTATAAAATCACAGACTCTTTATGAGACTCCACACTACTATCAAATTTGTTTAAGTTTTCTTCATTTTCAGTACTTCAAACATACCCATAAAAAATCTAGATAATTTTTGTCTACTTTATTTTTCCTCAACATATAATCAGTTTCTTAATAAAGTAAGTTTAAAACATACGCTTACTCAAATACCTTAAAAAATCAACAAAACAATCCCCAACAACAAAAGCCCCACTAAAAAACATCTGCAAATTTAGGGAAACTAATTGACACAAGAGCTCCAATGGGTCAAGGAGCATAACACATTCTACATAACTTCGAATTCCTGTAATTGCTAACGGCATTGCAAAAGTATGGAGAACCTCAAGAAATATAGAAAGCGTTCTTGCCGAGGTAATAGATGACAGAAGCAACAGTGGGATGTAGAGTTGCTGAGAATGATGGCAAGAGACATTGAACTGCGTTATCTGCTACTGATTACAAGAGAAGAAGAGGTATTCTCCGATATCCAAATTATGTCTCAAAATCTCTGTGTTTCTTAAAATTGCTTCTTCAATCTTATTTTCTACATATTTATCCTCCCATTTGTACTCAATATGATTACACCCCTGGAATATTTATGTACTCATTTTTGTGTGAACTCTTCTGAATAGTGTATGACTCCTTGAGATTAGAAATTTTAGACTTTTCTTCGGTTTAAATAAGATGATTTACGCAAATAAAATAGTAAGAAACAAGGATCTTGCAAGGGCATCGATGAATTGGAAAGGTAGACTGGTCAATAATCTCTACTTTCTTGACCTGCACTATCAACAAACTCAAAACATCATGCCTACAGATTGTATCACCATAAAGAATGATTCATAGGCATGGCATCATAGATTGCATCATCAATCTCATCAAAAGCTTTTAATCTATGTATGATTTGTTAAATATCACAAATAAAACATCAGATACAATGCATTGTAAAATTTTTTATTTGGCAAAACAAAAGCGTTTACCATTTGTATCTTGGAATAATAAGACAAATAAATCTTTTGAGTTGATCCATATTGATAAATCGAGAACTTTTATTGTACCTTCTCATGATGATTATTGGTATTTTTTGACCATTGTGGATGATCATTCCCAAGCAACATGGATTTACCTTCTCAGAAACAAAGCAGAGGTAGTTTCTGTGGTTCCTGCTTTTGTTTCAATGATTAAGAATCCGTTTGATACAACAATCAATGGTGTTCGGTCTGACAATGCTCCTGAGTTTAACTTTACAAAATTTTATAAAGAAAAAGGTATTTTGGCTTATCACTCTTGCCCTGAAACCCCTTAGCAGAATTCAGTTGATAAACGGAAGCATAAACACCTCTTGAATGTGGCAAGATCTCTGATGTTTCAATCTCAAATGCCTAGTGAATATTGGAGTGATTGTGTATTAACTTCATTCTTTCTTATTAATTGCCTGCCTACACAATAGCTAGCAAACTATTTACCTTATGAGATCTTGACAGCAAAGAAACATGATTATAAAGCTTTAAAGGTCTTTGGATGTTTAGCATATGCATCTACTTCACCTTAAAAGCGACACAAATTTGCTCCAAGAGCCAGAGCTTGTGTTTTTTGGGATATCCCACATGTTACAAAGGATATAAGCTTTTGGCATTGAAACTCATGACGTTTTCATCTCTTGTCATGTAGTGTTCCATGAAGATCTTTTTCCATTAGCAACTGATGATATGTCTCAGAAAATTTAGGATATATTTCCTCATGATTTGAAGCAGACTGAAGTTAATGGAGAGAATGAAAATTTTGCATTTATCAGTAACAAACATGAGCATACATCCATGAATAAGGAGACTGATGGTACAGGGAATGAAGATTCTGCAGGGAATACTGTGAATGATAAATCAGAGTTTGATGATTCTACAGACGTTATAATATATGTTGAAGATTCAGATATTACCACAATACCACAAAATATTTATCAATCGTTGGTGATGATTGACAAATCAAGAAAATCAAAACCACCGGCCTATCTGCAAGATTATCGTTGTTATCATGTGAGTAATGGATATACCTTATCCTCTTTTTTTTTATATGTGTTATAATAAAATCTCACGGCCATATCATTTTTTTCTCACTGCCATTACCAAAGATTTTGAACTACAACTTACACTGAGGCAAAGAAACACCTGGTATGGACTAATACAATGGGAGAAGAGTTGACTGCATTAGAAAGAACGAATACATGGTCTATATGTTCATTGCCTCAAGATAAACACATTATTGGTTGTAAATGGGTGTTTTAAGTCAAATATAACTGTGATGGTACTTTGGAGCGACATAAAGCCCGTTTAGTTGCAAACAACTATACACAAAAAGAGGGTTTAGACTATATTGATACATACTCTCTTGTTGCAAAACTCACATCTGTGAGGATGCTTCTTGGTGTTGTAGCAAAACTAGGGTGGTCATTAACTCACTTGGATGTGTCAAATGCATTTTTGAATGGAGATCTTGATGAGGATATATATATATATAGTTACCTTTAGGATATGTCAGTCGACAGGGGGACTTATTACCAGACAATGTTGTTTGTAAGCTCAAAAAATTTCTTTATGGATTGAAACAGGCTTCACGGCAATGGTATTTGAAGTTTGCAGAAACTTTGCAGAGTCTTGCTTTTAAAAGATCATTTAGATCACACATTATTCACAAGAGTTACATATTCAACAATTCTCATTGTGTTGGTGTATGTAGATGATATTGTTATAGCCAGCAATAATGATGAAGCAGCTACAACTTTAAAGACTAAGCTGAAATCATTTTTAAAACTGAGAGATTTGGGTGTTCTCCGCTATTTTTTTGGTTTAGAAATAGATAGATCGACTGTAGGGATTTCAATATGCCAAAGAAAATACGCTCTTGATCTTTTGGACTCAGCAGGTTTATTGGCTTATAAACCATTATCCATTCCAATGGAACCAAATCTGAAGTTATCTACAGAGGATGGAGATTTGCTTGAGAATCCATAATCGTACAGAAGTATTATTTATAAATTGATTTATCTTACTATCACAAGACCTAATATATGATTTACAGTTCAGAAATTGGCTCAATAAACACAGACTCCACGAGTACCACATTATAAAAATGTGATCAAATTGCTTCATTACATTAAAGGTATTGTTGGACAAGGTTTATTCTACTCATCTGATCCAAACTTGGAGTTGACGGGTTTTGCAAATGCAGATTTCAATGCTTGTCCTGATACTCGATGATATATCTCTGGTTATTGCATGTTTCTTGGAGATTATCTCATCTCTTGGAAATCTAAGAAACAAAACATTGTTTCTCAATCATCAGCAGAGGCAGAATAGCGAAGTATGGCTTTTGTTGTTAACTAAAACATCAGGTTAAGGAGTTTGATGGCTGATTTACATATCAAGATTAATGGTCCAACTACCTTATACAATGACAATATGACAGCTATTCACATTGGTAGTAATATTGTATTCCATGAGAGAACAAAACACATAGAACGAGATTACCATGTAGTTTGAGACAGATTTACAGAAGGCACAACCAAACTGCTTCATGTTCGTTTGGATTGTCAACTAGCGGATATACTCACTAAACCACTTTATCCTAGACAATTCCAGAATCTGGTAAGCAAGCTTGGAGTTTCTAACTTTTTCACTTAAACTTGAGGGGGTTATTAGTGTATGCATAGAATAAAGCCGATCAGAGTTTGATGTAGAGAATAAAACTGTTTCTTGACAGAGAAGATATTGCTGTTAGCCTTTGTTAACAGAGTTAATTCTCATGTAACAGAGTTAGCTTATGTAGTTGGAAGTTCAGTTGTATAGTTCGAGTTAGTTAGAAACTGTTACTCTAATGTTAAGATGTATATAACTCTCTGTAAGTTATAAGTTGAAGTTAATGAGAAAATCAGTTTTACAAAATCTTCTTATAGAAATAGCTAACGAAGATACATACATATGGATCCAATATGGATACATACATATCGTGATAAAAAGATTTAGCATAGATTGAGTGGATTTGAAGAGGATACCGTAAGGAGAAATGATCACAAAGAGGATGTTTTGCTTGCACATGTTGGACCCATGACAAGAGCAAGAGAAAAGAAAATCAAGGAAGTACTTAACGGTCTGATTCAAAAGATTATAGATAAAGAGAACATTCAGAATTTAATTGGGGGTGTTCACTATCAAGCCCTTCCCATTTTAAGTCTACTTACAAGTAAAAAAAAACCCATAGGAAGTCACTTAATTTCAGATCAAAGAGAGTGAAAAAAATAAGCCCAAGAGTCACTTTTAAATGAATGCATGGAGGAGTCCAAGAGTTGAATCAACATTCAATTCCCTATTTTTATTTCTTTGATTTTCAAGACAATTTATTAGTTATTTGGCTTAGCTTTCAAACCATTTTTTCCTTTAAATAAATGTAATATCCATTGGAGAAAATCAACCAACTTTTTTTAAATCAAATATCTTCTTTAAACTATTGTGTTCAATCCGGTTTATCAAGTGTTCTCTATCACACTTGTGTGGCTATTCTATCGACTGAAGTTAGTTGTTTGACCTACGAATTAAGTCACTGGTTGTACATGAGAAAATGAAGTTTTCCCAAGTAAAGAAAGACTAAGCTGTCACCAAGAGGAGATGGACCATTTCAGGTTTTAGATCAAATCAATGACAATGCTACAAGCTTGAACTTCCAAGTGAGTTAACTATTTCTCCAACATTCAATGTTCCTAATTTATCTCCTTACCATACATGTGGACCGTTCTGGAGTCATAACATTCTTAATAGGGAGGGAATGATGAGGACATCGATTAAGCTTTCCAATATCAATGAAGAAATAAACATATGGAGGCAAGCACCAAGTTTTTGCTAATGAAATAAAATGAGTTGTTTTCTTTATGAAGAGTGCATTTGGCTTCTTGTGTGTGAATCCTTGAAGCGTGAGTTCAAACTTATCACAGAGTTCTTCATCCTCTGTGTGGCGTTTTTCACTCCATTTGGTTACCTATAATTTATCTCCATCCATCGAAGTGGCGGAATAGAGTTTTACAACCATTTGTCTCTTCCCATCAATCCATTTTCACTCCTTCGATCATCCAATGAATTGGCAAAACAGATTTTTACAACCATTTGCCTCTTCCCATTTGGTTACTCTATTTTATCTTCACAAGTCGTGCCTGCATCAATTGGTTAACTCTATTTTGTGTCTGCATCAGCTACACCAAAACTCGGTAGGTTATCTCAAGGAAATCAAAGTGTGGAGGATTATTTTCAAGGGTTTGATACTCTTATGATAAGGGTAAATATTTTAGAATATCGAGAATTTACAATGGCAAGGTTTCTTAATGCTTGAATCAAAAAATTCAAAATCGAATGGATATGCAACATTTTAGGAGTTGAAAGTTATGTTGCATAAGGCTATTTTGGTTTAGCAATAACTTAAGAGAAGGGGTACTAAACGTCAGTCCTATGGTTCAATTTCATCTTCCTTGACACCAAGTTATTCTATAGAAGAGAAGACAACCCCAAATTTTAGCGTCGAGACGAAGCCATTAATATGCTGAGTTTTTAACATCCATTCCATTGCATTTTCATTCGATTTCTTGCATTCCACATATCATGTTTAGTTTCTAGGTGCATGTTTTGCATATTTTTTTTACTTTGTAGGTTCATGAACTGAAGTGGATGAAAATAATGATCAATGGAGTGAAGAAGAAACAAAAGAGTTTACATTGTGTACGATGGGAGCTACAGCGGCCGAACCCAGTGGCCGAGGCACATTGTGGAGGTCCAGCGGCCAGTCTTCGCGGCCTAGAGAGCCCAATGGAAGTTGAAGAAACTTACCAGGAGATGTGGTGGGCAGATGCAACAAAATGGAGGGCCGCAGAGTTCCAACGGGCTAATGCACCGAACAAGGGAGGGCCACAGATCTTGAGCAGGCCAATGCATTGGCTAGGGGAAGACCGCTAGTCCTGAGCAGTCGGTTCTTGTGGGAAAACAATACCACGTAGACCGGTTTACTTATATAATTTGACAGGTTGACCTGGTTTAGCTCGGGTTGACTTTTTTTTTAGGATTTACTATAAATAGCCTAAAACATAATGTGAAAGGCTTATGTTATGTTCTAAGAGATTCTCTTAGCCTCATCTAAGTTTTTCTTCAAGAACTTGTATGAATCATTCTATATTTAATCTATCAAAGTGTGTTTTCTTCTAAATCTTTCATCTATTCACCAAATAATAATGATTAACCAAAGATCAACCTTGATGCTTTGCGTTTTCATTTTGATTAGTGAGTATAGTCTTTTTAGGTCTCTTGGGATTGGTATATTTTGAGTGCTTGGTTGTTGATTAATAGAGTTTAAGCTTGTAACAACTTAGATCCTTGCTTGATAGGTGATATTAACGCTAGATTAGCTTTGAAATTGTTATTTTAGAACTTAGGCATTTTGGTGCCAACAAGGTGTTTGATAAAATGTTTCAACCAAAATATCAAGAGCTTTATATTCCTTACCTATGAAAATAGTTGATTAAGATGTTTGGTGGCTAGTTAGACTTGTAATTAATGCTCTTTGACTACTTGATCCCTAACAAAAATTATTAATGATTAGGTAATTAAGGAAGATATTAGTGATACTCAAGTGGATTAGTTGATATTAGTAATCTAAGATAGAAGGATTAGCCCATTGAGTAGAGTATGCTCCACTATTTAGCAATTGATCACTCTATTCATTTACATTTATCCTGGGATTTTGTTTTCACTTATTTGAATTTAGAACCGTTTTAAGTATTTCTGTTTTATTTTAATCAGAATTTCGTTACAAACCAAAAACCTTTTTATTACTTATATTGAATCCAGATTTACATTCCTAGTGAGTTGTTCTTGTTTCTCTGTCGATTGATCCTAACTTACTCAACATACTTAGGTTAGTTGATAGCCCTAAAAGCTATTTATCAGTCATCCACTACCATCAAAGAAATCAAAAGTAAAACTGAATCTTTTAAAGAATGCAATCGTGATGTGCAATGCTTTAAGTGCCATGGCAGAGGTCATTATTCAAATGAATGTCCCAACCGGAGAGCAATACTTTTAGAGATGATGGCGAGCTATAAACTGAAGAACAAGTGTTTCTTATTCTATGCCATCATCAAAACAAGATTGTGAAGATTTAGCCGCCAAGAGAAATTTATTGGCTGCTAGAATATCGTTGAGTTTGCCAGTCAAAGAAGAAGTAAATGTGCAGCTAGAATATCGTTGAGAATTCGTTTCAAACTAGATGTCACATTCAGAACAAGGTATGTAGTTTGATAATTGATGGAGGGGTTGTACTAACATGGCAAGCACTACAATAGTGGAAAACTTTGGATTGGAAATCAGAAGGCTTTTAAAGTCTTACAAGTTGCAATGGCTGAATGATAATGGTGAAGTGAAGGTTACAAAACAAGTTCTGATGTAGTTTTGCATTTGGAAATATGAGGATGAGGTGTTGTATGATGGTGTAGCAATGCAACTAGGTCACAAACTGTGGGGAGGCCTTGTTATTTCAATCATAGGGTGCAACATGATGGTTTTACCAACAATCACATGTTTGGATATAAAGGCAAAAATATTACTCTTCTTCCTTTGACAACACAATATGTTTTTTACCAAGGTCAATTACAGATAAAACAAATGGAGGAACAACAAGTTTTGAGTGACCCAAACACTTACCACCAGAAACAGAGTGAATGCTTGAGAAAACCCAGAAAAAGAATTTGAGAGCAAACCCGAGAGGGAACACGCAAATATCTTTGAGAGGTCCTACAAGATTAAGAGAGAAATGTTTTCCAAACACCCAATGATTGAACTTGTGTTAAAAGAGGCTTTCTTAAACCCTAATGATCTTGATTATGTGTTGCCTAGTGGTGTTGTATCTTTGCGACAAGATTTTGGAGATATCTTTTCTGATGAAACACCTCATGATATACCAACAATTCGTGGGATTGAGCATTCGAATAATTTTGAACCCAAATCTTCTATTGCAACATTTTCTTATGTCATCCGATACAAGTAAGGTAACCAGCTAGATTTGAAGAGTTACAGTTTGCAATTCTTCATTAGTGAATTTATAATACGTTGGCGAGAGTGGATGATAATATGTTGTGTTGTCATGTATGGCGGGACATATATTATACATTAACCAAATAAGAGTACTACTCTCGAAAAGAACATGGTAGGTAACTAAAGAAGAAATCTTGGATACTATAAACTCCGCACACCCATTGAGTTATATTTTCTAAAAATTGAAGAATTGTGATTCTGTGTTTGCAAGGTCATGAGCGATAAATAATTTGAAGATCTAAACGTTTTTAGACTAAATTGAATACCAGATTTGTATCAACTTTTCCAAATCAAAGTTAAACCACTGTTATTGTCAATCAGCTATATCATACAAACATAAGAGATGGCTGAAGTACGGTTATGGCGATGAGCTGGTAGGAACTGTCGAATCAGAAGCATAATGCAGAGGTTGACTCAAGTTTTGGATCTCATATTTTTGCCATATGATCTTCTATCTTTTTCATCAAATTCCTTTTTATTTATCTTACATCTTCGTATTTTGGTACATAATTTTAAAATTATTTTTACACGGGGTACAATATAACAAATAATTTAAACAGTTAGATTTAAAATAGAGAATTAATCGTTCTTGGAGACAAGTTTGTCTTGGTGGTTCAATCGTTCTTTGCTAAAGGTTTTCTACCTAAAGGTATCAATTCCACTATCCTTGCTCTCATTTCCATGAAACTGCATGCGAAAGAAATTAAAGATTATATGTCTATCTCGTTCTTCAATGTGATCTATAAAGTTATATAAAAATCATTGATAATCAACTTAAGCTGGTGCTTCCTAAGTTCATTGCGGGAAATCATTCAACGTTTGTGAAAGATCTTTTATTAATTGAGAGTCTGTTGCTAGCTATGGAGTTAGTAAAGGACACAAAATTTCTTTCGAGTTAGTTATAAAACTTTTGATTCAGTTCAATAGTCTTTCCTTACAACTTTGAATTTTCCACAAAATTTTGTTCATATGAATTCACAAAATTGGCGAGTTTAATGGGGAATTGGCGAGTTTAATGGGGAATTGGCGAGTTTTTTTTGTTCATGTTAATGGGGAATTGGCGAGTTTTTCTAAAAGTGCAAGTGGACTACCACATGGGTTTTTAGAAGTATAAGAGGACTAATTTTTAAACCTGATCGTTTGCTAAACGATCAAGTTTGAAAATTAGTTTGGAAATATTAACTATGTACCAGTCGGGAATTTCAACTACAGTTCATCAAGAGATAGAAAATAGATTTCCATTTAACGTAGGCCAACTTCCGCTAAGGTATATGGGGCTCTCTCTTGTCACAAAGCACCTCACATCCGCTGACTATCTCTCTTTAATGGAGCAAATCAAGAAGAGAATCGGGTCCTGGACATCGCATTTTCTCTCTTTTGATGGTAGAATAAACTTGATTAGTTCAGTCTTTTGGAGCATTTGTAAATTCTGGTTGGCTGCATTTAGAGTTCCAAGAGACTGCATCCGAGAAATTGGAAATATGTGTTCTGTTTTTCTATGGTCGGAATCAGAAATGAATTCACGAAAATAAAAATTTTGGGGGAAGCTGTTTGTAAACCAAAGCAAGATGGAGGTCTTAGGTTATGATCCTTGAAAGAGGAGAATGATGTGTGTTTTCGAAAGCTGATATGGAATATCGTTTCACACAGCAACTCGCTATGGAACAAGTGGATTGAAATGTATCTACTCAAACAAGAATCTTTCTGGTCAGTCCAAAATAATCAAGTTTGGGTTCTTGGATGTGGAAAAAATTACTTAAGTATAGAGAGGTGGCAAAATATTTCTGTAAGGTTGATGTATGCATGGTAAGCTGACATCCTTTTGGCATGATAACTGGTCAAATTTGTGTATGCTTGTAGAGGTTACATGGGATAGAGGAGTTATTTACTTGGGGATAAGTATGAAAATGACAGTGGTAGAAGCACGGACAAATTGTCGAACGAGATGACACCGAGCTGATTACCTAAATTTGATTGAAGAGGCTTTAGACTTGAATAGGGAAAACCGAAAGGAGGAAGAAGATATTGTGCTATGGAGACGGAAAAGTGAGCTATTCAGATCAAATTTTTTTACTAAGGAATACATGGAATCATACTCGAACCACTTCAAACAAGGTAGCTTGGCACAAAGGAGTATGATTCACTAAAGCAACACCAAAATATTATTTTTGTATTTGGCTAGTAGTTCAGGACCGGCTTTCAACAGGTGATCTTATGGCTAAGTGGAATGTGGGATCATCAGTGGCTTGTGGTTTTGTAACCATACCACAGAAACTCAAGATCATTTTCGTCTCATGCGGTCATGTCTCAGAGATTTGGGCAGCTCTAGCAAAGAACATCCAGTTACATAACTGACTGACACACTATTTTTTCCTACGTCTCAAACTATCAGCAAGATTGAGTAGATATTTTCCTCACTCTATACGTTCTCTAAGCTACAATGTACATGGTATAAAGGAGGAATATGGAAAAAGGCATAGGGAAGCTCTTAATTCAGCAGCTCGACTGATTAGGTGGATAGACAAACAAGTTTGAAACCAGCTTTCATCAATTAGAATATTGGGGTGGGGGGATAGGCGATATGACAAAGACCTCCAACTTTGGTTCGAGTCTAGAAGATAAATCTCAAAGTTTAAAATTTCAGCTTCAAATTTTATCAAATAAAAGATAAAATTGTTGTAAAAAATATATGTTTTCTTTGAATATGATTTAACATTAAATAAAAAAATAGAGAACTAAAACACAATGCCTTAATTCTCTAGTCAAATGCCTCAATTTATATACACCGATTGCCCATAAAAGATATCTAAAAGGGGAAAACTAAATCCTAGAATATAATAGAAAACCAAACATAATAGCTTAACTTAACATTAAAGCCTAGTCATAGTCTGGTAAATCCAAACTGATTAATTTATAGTGGACCATGAATGAGATCTAAAAATAAAATAAAACTTAACCGTAGTAGTTAGATTGTAATTGTATTACCGAAACGAATGCCTTTACTATCTTCCAAGTTTACAACTGTCTAAATGAAAGAATGTTAAACTTGGTCAAGGGTTGGAGAACAAAAATCGATTAATATACAATTAACCATCCATAAAGATATGTAAAAGATGAAACTCAACCCTAGATTTTAAATAGATAACCTAAACATAATGGCTTAACTATCTTACGAGATGACGGTTGTATAAAAGGAGAAAAATTTTAATCATAGTCAAAGTTTTGTCAATCCAAACTAATTATTGTATAATGGACCATTCATAGAGGAGATCGAAAGGAGAAAAGTAATTTTTAGTAAAATGTAAATGGAGAAGCCAAGAACAATGACATAATTATCTTACGAGATTACAGTGGTCTAAAAGAAAGAATTATTAAACAAAGTGAAGTGCTGGTGAAACAAAATCGATTAATTTACAAACGTAGGATAAATTATAAACACAAAATAATAGAAATGCTAAAATTAAATGAGAAGCTAAAACACAATGTCTTAACTACAATGCAAGGTGCTTGGAGTCTAATCTAGAGAACACTAAAACATAGCCAAAGAGAAGTGAATTCAAACCGATAAATGTATAATGCATCATAATAAATGAAATCTAAAAGGGGAAAACTAAGTCTTAGCATACTGTAGATAGATAAGTTAAATGAAATGCCTTAACTATCTAAGGAAATTGCAATGGTCTGAACGACAGATGTTAAAGTTGACTAGTGGACCGAAAACGATTAATATACAATCAACCTAGATGTAAACTAGGTCATATATTGTAAATGAAGAATCCAAAACATAATGGGTTAATTTCCTTACAAGATGAAAATAGTATAAACGAGAGAAAGTTAAGCCCGAGTCAAAGACTTGTGAGTCCAAACATTTTAATCTATATTATACCATTGATAAAAAAATATTTATATTGGAAAATACACTAAATTCTAAATTTAAAATTGGGAAAAAACTTAAGTACCTTAAGAGATGATAATAAGTCAATCGAAACCGATAAACGTATAGTGGAGATATCCATAATATATATTTAAGAATGGCTGAAATTCTTAACCATTAATTTAAACACAAATATTTTTTAAAAAGTTTTAAAATTCTTTTAACTAAGGTCAAATTCTTTTTCAATTTTTTGTCTAAATTAAAGAATGTTAAACCCTACTCAAAGGTTGGTGAATTAATACTAATTATTATACAATCGACCATTGACAAAAGATATTTTAAAGAGGAAAACTAAATCTAAATTGTATATGATGAACCAAAGCATAATGGTTTAACTACCTTACGAAATTAAAATAGTATAAACGAAAATAAACTATACCCTAGTAAAAGACTTGTGAATCCAATTCGTTTAATTACAGTAAACCATCAATTATACTCACCTATATTAAAAAAAAACTAAACCCTAAGGTTACGAAACAAAAAAACAATGACTTAGCTGCCTTATAAGATGATACACTACAAGAAAGCAGGCGTAAACCTGATGGAATTTTCGACGGATTTCTGACAGTTTTACGACTAATACTTTTCTATGGATTTCCGACGAATTTTCCGACAGAACTGCAGCCGTCAGTTATTTTCCAATGGACAAATCCAAATCCGTCGGAAATTGTATACGTTACAATCCGACGAGTTTCCAACAAAAATCCGTCGGAATCTGTCGAAAATCCGTCGGATAGTTGTTGAGTAATAAAAACGTTAATATATCTGTTGTATAGCTGTTTCAAAATGTTATATTTCGACGGAATTCTGACGGACGCGACTTCTATATATATGTTTCCACATTTTTTCATTCATTCACATCTCTTACTCAATTCAATCTCTATATAGTTACAATATGTCTTTTGGTAATTACTTTCGGTCGTGGATGGATGAACCTATGATTGATTCAGAGTCAAACCTACTGAAATATGGTTATGTACGAGGAATCTGCGAGTTCATGGAATTGGCCGGAAATCAACGGGGAGCAAATAAAAATGGTAAGATTAAATGTTCCTGTAGTATATGCCAGAATTCTCATAATGTTAAGTTTGAGTTAGTTTGATATCACTTGTATAGCAATGGGTTTATGCCCGGGTATAAGATTTGGTATTTACATGGAGAAACAAATTACAATTATGGTAGTACTAGTGAACCATATGTTGCGGATAGCATATGAGTTAGAAGGGAAGTAGATGTAAGTATCGGTACGGTTGAGATGGTGAATGATTTGTTTAGGGAGAACATGCCGTCGGCCAGTTATGATGGAGATAGGGTTGAAGAACCAAAGGCAGAAGTGCAATTTTTTTTTGATATGTTAGATGCAGCGAAACAGCCACTATATAGTGGTTGTAGTGAAGGTCATTCACCGCTATCATTTGCAAGTAGAATGATGACTATTAAGACGGACTACAATTTGGCGGAAGAATGTGTTGATGCAATAGCAGATATTTTGCCTGAAGATAATCTTTCACCAGCATCATATTATGAGGTACGGAAACTAGTCGCTGGTCTTGGTTTGCCGTATCAGATGATAGATATGTGCATCAACAACTGTATGATATATTGGAGAGAAGACGAAAACCATAAAAAATGTAAATTTTGTCAAAAACTAAGGTTTCAAAAAACTAGTGGGAGAGTTCTGATTCCTTATAAACGGATGTGGTATTTACCATTAATAGAGAGGTTGAAGAGGTTATATCAATCTCAACGTACAACAGAGGCAATGAGATGGCATGGAGAACATCATCAAGATGGAGAGATTACGCATCCGTCAGATGCAGAAGCGTGGAAACATTTCCAATTAGTGTATCCAAATTTTGTGTATGAACGTAGAAATGTATACCTCGGGTTATGTACAGATGGATTTAACCCATTTAGAAAACATGGAAGGCAATATTCGTTGTGGCTGGTAATTGTAACACTGTACAATTTACCACCATCTTTGTGCATGCGTAGAGAGTTTTTGTTCCTTTCTGTGCTAGTTTTCGGTCCAGAGCATCCACGGAGGTCACTTGATGTATTCCTCCAGCCATTGATCTATGAGTTACAAATGCTATGACAACATGGGGTTGAAGCATATGATGTTTCATTGCAGCAAAATTTTAAGATGCGTACGGTTCTTATATGGACAATAAGCAATTTTCCAGCATATGGTATGTTATCTGGATGGACAACGCATGGAAGATTATCTTGTTCGTATTGCCAAGATAACACTGATGCATTCCAATTACATCACGGAAGGAAGACGTGTTGGTTTGACTGCCACAAAAAGTTTTGATCTAGTGATCATCCTTATCATCGGTCTAGAACATTGTTTATGAAGAACAAAAAAGTGTTTGACTGTGCACCTCTTGAGATTGATGGCTGTTGTATATTAGAGCAATTAAGAGATTTTGGCACTGAGAGGACTCTTTACTGTGGGGGTAATGGGCATGATCATGTTGACGGTGTCGGTAAATATCATAACTGGCATAAGAAGAGTATTTTCTGGGATTTGCCTTATTGGAAAGATATTTTATTGAGGCACAATCTAGATGTAATGCACGTTGAGAAAAACTTTTTTGAGGCACAATCATGAACATTGTTTTAAACGTGCAAAGGAAGACGAAAGACAATATGAAGTCTAGATTAGACTTGCCGCTGATTTGTTCTCGGGATTTACTTCATGTTATGCCAAATGGTAGATGTCCTATGCCTTCCTACCGGTTAGACGCAGCGAAGAAAGCAACATTTTTTATTGGATTCGAGATGATATAAAATTCCCCGATGGATATGCATCTAATTTTCGGAATTGTGTTGATTTCTCTGAAGAAAAGTTTATTGGAATGAAGAGTCATGATTTCATGTTGTGATGCAGCGGCTTCTTCCATTTGCCTTTGCACATCTTCTTCAGAAAAATGTCCACGAAGCAATTGCAGGTATATATCGATACTTTTATATTGTTAATAAACCTTTTTGTAAAATACATAATTTTTTATATACTACATTGTTTATTGTGTTTTTGTAGGAGTTGGTGGTGTTTTCGAGATTTATGTACGAAGACACTTACAGTAGAGGGTATACGCAATTTACAAGACAATATACCGGTTATCCTCTGTAACCTTGAGAAGATATTTCCACCGTTTTTCTTTGATGTTATGGAACATCTTCACATCCACCTCCCACGAGAAGCTTCACTTGGAGGTCTTATTCAGTACCGTTGGATATATCCGTTTGAGCGTTACATGTTCCATCTCAAGAAAAAGTTAAAAATTTAAGCAAAGTTGAGGAATCTATTGTCGCACAGAGCCTCAACGAAGAAGTCTCACACTTTGCTGAATATTATTTTTCATCAGAAGTGCATACTAAGAGTAGACGTCTGGCTCGACATGATGATAGAGGTGAGAAAGTGATTTATCCAGTGTATGTCCCGGAAACTATCAGAGCAGGAGTTTGCGCACTTGCATACATATATTCTCACAATAATTTATATTTTTTATTTATATTTTTATAGGTTTTAAAGGGCATCGAAAATGGTCAAGAATTTCCGTCGTGGTTAATGGACTTTGTTAATGGTCCAAATAACATTGCAACTTCATATCGAAGGTATTGCACAAGGGGATATGTGTTTATGATTCTTGAGGAGGGAAGAACAAGACCAACTTCAGACTTTGGTGTTTCAGCACGATCCGGTGATGTAGTTTACTACGGCATATTGAATAAAATCTTAGAAGTTCGATATCCTGGAATGTTGGATTTGAGGTGCATTGTGTTTAAGTGCGATTGGTATGATTCATTCATTGGTCGTGGTGTTCAAATTGATCAATTCGGTGTGACATCGATACATTCAAGACGAAGACTTCTTAAGTACGATCCATTTATTCTAGCATCACAAGACGAAGACTTCTTAAGTACGATCCATTTATTAAGATTTGTATTTGATAGTTATGAAAGAAATGAATTTGTAATTTGTTACATACCATACCCTCGAGTAACTTTGTATTGTTGGTTTTTTCGGGTATTACAGACTCACAACTTATAGGGAAGGTGGCGGAATGGGACAGGGAGCGTACAGAGGTGGAGGCAAAATGGAGATGGGAGTCTTAGGAATCATAACCAGAAGCTGGTTCCGGAACAAACAAACATCCCGACTCTCATAGGTATTTTTTTTGTACTTTAAATTTTTTTAGATTTATGGGTAATTGTTTATATTTATTTAAGTTTTATAAATATTTCATAATTTAATAACATATATATTTTATAAACTATCTAATTATTTATATATTTTATACATTGTTTTTTTATTTTTATACATTTTTTCCTTAATTAATAATTTTTAAGTGAATTACATTATTTTTTCTATTTATTTAATTTTTATAAATATTTATTAGTTTAATAATCTAGCATATATGTATTTTTAAGCTCTATAAGTATTTAAGTTATTTAAAATTCGTTATTATTTTTTTAATAAATTTTTTTATTAGTTTTTAAATTTATAAAAAAATTTCATAATTAATTTTTTTCCCTTTTTACGTTCATTTCTAAATTATTAATATTTTTTTGTTGTTTTCAGGAATTATGGTCGATTTCATTCCGTCTTGGAATCCGGTGGTTCGAGACGTGGCCAAGGAGCGAGTCAAAACCGCTCTACTCCTGTTCCGGAGACTCAATCTCTGTCAGCTACTTGTCAAGCTGCTTCTGTTCCCACCCAGATGAGCATTGAAGACTTTGTTTCCCAATCCGACCGGGAAAGATTGTCGTCCCTTCATCCCGATTGTCACGGCAACAGTACTTGGTAAGTAAAAGGTTTTAAAATTATTAATTGTTTAATTTGTTTATTTTTTAACAATTTTAAACTAATTTTTTTGTAGGTTACATCTATCCCAT
Source organism: Cardamine chenopodiifolia (assembly GCA_963922655.1). Classification (NCBI taxonomy): domain Eukaryota; kingdom Viridiplantae; phylum Streptophyta; class Magnoliopsida; order Brassicales; family Brassicaceae; genus Cardamine; species Cardamine chenopodiifolia. The sequence continues at coordinate 4,485,036 of OZ000486.1, read as the reverse complement.
AATGGGATAACCAAGTCGATCAACCGTATGCTCAACGGCCAAATGTCGTTGCCTGACCGTGATTTATAGTTTCGGCAGTTTGCGGTATGAATTCTTAACTCTAATCTTTTTATTTTTTACATGCAGCATTTTTATAATTTTTAAATATCTTAATCATCTTCTTCTTTTGCAGCAAGATTTCACTTGAATCGAGACATTACGTCTCGTGTTCACCGTGACTTCGATGCTAAGGCATCGAAAGTGTACTCACGGAAGATGAACAAGTGAAAAGACAAGTGCAACAAGAATGATATTCCGAGGGAAACCGAGACATGTGGAACGGTTTGGTTGCTTACTGGAAGATGGACGAAATGCAAGCAACATCAGCAACTCAATCAAGCAACCGAAAGAGTGACCGGAAGGGCAAAGGAATTGCCACGCACAATTTAGGAGCAACGAACAAGGCTTTTCAGGAACAATAATTGGTAAGTTAATATAAATTTAGAATTTTATTTAATTTTTTTTACTTACTTATAGTTTTCTTTAAAATATTTCAGTTCCGTCAAGACGGTGTCCATCCATCGCATCTTGTTTTACTACAAGATACGCACACGAACCACAGCATGGATCAAATCCAAGATCCGGTTGCTTGAGAGATCGTGGAGAATGTGACCCGATTGGGAGAGGAGTTCCTGCAATCACAGCCGATTGTTGAAGGAACTTCTATTTGTTCTGAAGTTCCCGTTGATAAGATCAACGAGTTTGTGTACGAGGTAAATAACATTTCTTTTTTTACTTTAGTTTTGTTTTAGTTTTTTCTTTACTTTAATCATTTCTAATGATTTCTATTTTTTGTTTCGTAGGTCACTCCGAAGTTCAAAGGTCGTGTTTTTGGACTTCTGGAACAGTACTTTTCGCCATCCTCGACAACTTCGAGGTATTATGGAAATCCTCAGCTTAGAGTTCAATTAGAGGAAAAGTTGACCGAGATCGAACTTCTGTTCCGCGCTGTTTTCTTGTAATGATAATAGTCCAAAGATAGAGCGTCGAACATTTGTCAAAGCAAACCGATTATTGTATAGTAAAGTTATCCATAAACAATTTTTACACCTTGTTGAAAGTTATAAACCCTTAATCAAAACCACACTCATTTTTAACTGCAGTGTCTTAAGAGACACATAAACATTGTTTCAATATATTGTTCACCTTTTGTTTTTGGCCAACCATAAAACCATAAATAATAGATATTTTTCACCAATAAATCCCGAATACCTATTCATCCACCGTAAGTCAAGTACTAGACTACATCAACATCTAATCTACAGTAGAATTACATCCTTTTTAAAGAGAACACATGATAATATCAAACATCAAAAACATTTGTATAATGTAGGATGTTACATCATTATAAAAATGTTAAAATAGAAAATAACTATTTTGTAAATCCAGGGTTTCGAAAACTATCTAAACCAACTAGAACTAACTGGTTAATTACTTTTCCAAACAATAATAGTGAAACCACAACCAAAAAAATAAATAGAAAATAGTTTATTTGGAAACTCTAGCACAATCCATAACCAAACACCGTGGACAAACAAAAATCTTAAGTACTTAAAACTGTTTAATGATTTAGTGAAATAATTCTAAAATCAAATATATTAAACACTAAATCTAATTACTAATCTTCAAATTCGAAACCCAAACCCAAAAATTTAAATCCTAAACTGTAAATGATAAACTATATAAAATAATATCTTAACTAAACTACGAGGCGCTAATAGTCTAAATGAGAGAATGCTAAACTCTAGTCAAAACTTGGTGAATCCAATTCAATTAATATATAGGTGACAGGTCACAAAGGAGATCGAACAGGGGAATTAAACCTTAGTAGATTGTAAATGGAGAACCCAATTATTATCGAACCTGACCTCCAAACCATCTATAAGAAAAACATAGGAAATAAAGTCAATGAAATAACCTAGAAATAGAAAATTCATTATCTTTTTTGTAGAATCATTGAGGCTTCCAACAATGATCTAAACCATGAAATTTCTCTGAAATTTTTCATCAAATGTAAGAACACTAACAAGTTAATTGTTTTTCCAAATGAAAATGGTGAAACCACATCCCAAAAAAAAAAAATCAAAGATCGTCTCTTTCGCATAATCCATTAATGGTTTTGACCTAAGTACATGTTAAACTAACTAATTGCAACCCATTAAGCGTTGACAGCTAAAGGAGAGTGCTGAGAGGTTCCGTTTAAGGCAAGTTAGTCGATTGAGAAGGTGATTCCATCTAGAGCTTCCTCGCGAGGCGTAGGATGGTACCTCCGCCTCCTGGTGGTTCCTCCGTCGTTTCAGATGAAGTGGTTTTGCAGTTAGGGATTGGTTTGGAGATTCGAGATGGAGCTAGGTCTGATGGAGAGGTGTTAATAGGGGAAGCGCTGGCCCTTGGCACTGCAGGTTCTGAGAGATGTTCTCCGGTTGCCAATCGAGTTGAGGCTTCCGGTATGGATCGAGAGGAGTTATAGACAGAGAGAGAGGAGGGGCTGACAGTAGATGGTCCTTCGCTTGGCTCTTCGGTGGTGAATGAAGTTCTAAAAGTAGAGATTTCGTTCGAGATTTTTGAAAACATTGAGCCGGTATGGCGGTGTTTCCTGGTGGGCTATTTCATGGCGGATGCACCTCATATCGGTAAAATTCATGCAGCAGTTAACAGAATCTGGGTGCAACAAGGGAAACACTCGAAGATTGATGTGCAGGTTTTAATCAAGACATTGGTTCTTTTCCAAATAGATAATGCTAAGATGCGAGCTCGGGTATTGAAACGTAAGTATTGGCATTTTGGTGATGTGCCTCTAGTAGTGAGTGAATGGACTCCAGAATCGGCTTATGAAAGGTCTGACCTCAGGGTAATGCCTATGTGGGTTGATTTAAAAAATGTTTTGGGACACTTATTTTCTCATAAGGGGATTAACTTTTTGGCGAACAACACTGGGAGGTTTGTCAAGCTCCATCCGAATACTGAGAGCTGTATGAGACTTGATGTGGTGAGAGTTCCATGAAAGTCAATTTGCAGAGGCCACTTGTTGAAGAAATCTACTTTACGGATCAGAGTGGGATCTAGTTTCAGTATCTGTACGATATATGTGGCTTCCACCACGTTTTTCCAGCTGCCTAAAGTGGGGACATGGAGAGATGGAGTATCTGGTACCTCACAAAGTTACTATACTGGCGCGAGAGAAGAGTTTCAAGGTTTCAGGGGAGAACTCGGATCCTGAAAATCAAAAAATAGAGGTTGTGATGCAGAGAATAGAGGTTGTGGCTTCCGAAAACAGAGTGAAGGAGTTACGGTTGGAGAATGCACAAGTAGTGGGTGAGGCTTCACTATCGTCTCGTTCTGTAAGACAGGCTTCTATGATGGTTAACGACTTACTAACAGAGCTGGAGAAATTGCAATCCATTATTCAATCATCACAGTCCGATGTTTCACAGAAGATATCGCCAACAATGGAGGGAAGTAAAACTTTAATTGTAAATGAAGTGGAAATTGATTGTGAGGTGAGGGTTGGTCACATGCTAAGCCTGGACGAAGATCCACATTAAAATCAAAGGAGGCATCCCCAGTTCAGTTGGAGTCTCCAAAAACAATGGTATCCCCATCAGGATTCATGGTTTTAACAACTTTGAGTGATATGGAGGACAAAGCAGAGGAGGGGGAGATCCTCGAAAACAACTTAGTAAATCCAGAGGGGGTTAGAACTACAAAATTGATGGGTGCTGAAGTAAAGCGTTATAGGAAACAGAAGCATAAAGGGAAGCCTTTATTACATAAGAAAGACATCATTCAACTTGGTACGAGAAAAAACAACAGTAGAGCTTCCAATCGGAAGCAATGATGTCGTCTATCTTTTCTTGGAATGTGCGTGGATTTAACAAGCCACGTAAGCATCATGTTGTAAAGGAGTGGATTTAACAAGCCCGAGCTTTGGCTGTATCGTGGAGACAAGAGTTCAAGAGGAAAACTTTAATTCAGTTTCCAATGCATCGTTTCATGGCTGGAGATCTATTACGAATTATGATTCTCATCGGTTAGGCCGAATCTGGGTGGTGTGGTCGGATAATGTGGTGGTCAATCTTATTTATAAGAGTGCACAACTTATAACTGTTGAGGTTTTGATGGGTTCTGGCCAAGGTTTTGTGTGTTCTTGTGTATATGCTTCTACTTTTCATGCAGAACGCCGAGTTCTTTGGGCTGAGTTGGAATGGATAGAAGCAAACTTTGTGAGACAGAGCATCCCATGGATTGTACTTGGAGACTTTAATGAGATCTTAAGTACAACAATGCATTCATATTTTCAATCTTCTCATTTTAATCAGACTAGGATGGTCGAGTTCCAAAATTCAGTCTATGTTTGTGGTTTAACAGATATTACGTCAACTGGACCTTCTTTTACTAGGTGGAACAGTCAGGCAGAGAACCCTATTGGTAAGAAGTTGGATCGTGTTATGGTTAATGTTGCTTGGATCTCCATGTTTCTGCAATCTTTTGCAATGTTTGAAGCATGTGGAATTTCGGACCACACAAGGAGTTGGGTCAAGCTGGATAATCTTGTTTCAACAAGTCGGAAGCCTTCAAATTCTTCACCTATTTGGGATCGACTCCATAATTCCTCCCTATTGTAATTCAGGATTGGAAAGCTCTTATTACTTTGTTTCATTCCCGTACATCCCTCCACAGGTTTCATGGGCAAATGAAAGCATTAAAACCCTAACTTCAGAGTCTAAATAGAACAATATATGGTGGTATTTCTATTCGAACGAAGGAAGCTTTCGATAGGCTATGCGCAGCTCAAGTGATAGCATTACAAAGCCCATCTTTTCAGGCTTTTGCTGAAGTCTCGGAAGCTACTACAATTTGGAACCACTATGTAGAAGTAGAGGAGAAGTTTTATCAACAAAAATCATGTGTTACTTGGCTTGCGGCAGGTGATCACAACACGAGCTTTTTCATAGAACAGTTAAGAGTCGAGAGTCAAAAAATGCCATTATGACAATCACTACGACTGATGGTAGGGTGATAACGGAGTTGGATGATATTAAGTTTGAAGCCTTGAGTCATTTTTAGAGTATCCTTAATCCATCTACACAAGAAGTAGAAGCAGTTTTGGAGGCTTATCTACAAGAGTTATAGACTACCGTTGTTCTTCACTCAAGGCTGCATGCCTTGTCTACCCTATTTCAGCTGATGAGATCTAGCAAGTAGTGATCTCAATGCCATCGGCTAAGGCCCCGGGACCTGATGGGTATCCTATTGAATTTTATCGCCAAGCTTGGTCTATGGTAGGTAAAGACATGATAACAGCGGTTCAATCGCTTTTTCTTCACGGACACATGACTCGTGGTGTTAACTTAACCATCTTGGCCTTGATACCTAAGCAAGCTGATCCGGTTTCTATGAAGGATTATCGGCCCATCGCGTGCTGTAATACTGTTTACAAAGTTATATCGAAGATCATAGCCAACCGTTTGAAGAATACATTATCGAATATGATCGAATGGAACGAATGTGCTTTTGTTAAAGATAGAATATTGTTGGAGAATGTCTTGTTAGCTACAGAGCTTGTTAAGGATTATCACAAGGATACAGGTCTAACTTGATGTGCGATAAAATTTGATATCTCAAAGGCTTTTGATACGGTTCGCTAGGATTTTATAGTCTCAACACTATGTGCCATGAGTTTCCCAAAACAGTTCATCTATTGGATTCACTAATGTATGTCTACTGCCTCTTTCTCAATATCTATTAATGGTGATCTTGTGGGATTTTTTCAAAGCTTAAGGGGTTTGTGTCAAGGTTGCTCCCTTTCTCCGTACCTCTATGTTATTGTGAGTAATGTGTTGTCTCGTATGTTAAACAAGACAGCATGTGATGAAGTATTTGGGTATCACCCGAAATGTCGAAAGGTTGAAGTAACTCATCTAAGTTTTGCTGACTACATCTTAGTCTTTACAGATGGGAAACCAGCTTCAATCATGGGAGTCATTGACATATTTAAGAGCTTTGCACTCATTTCCGGTCTTAACATCAATACTTGTAAGTCCTCTTTTTTTCGGCTGGTTTGGATAATTCAAGGGTGATTAATGAAGCTCAATGATTAGGTCTGGCTAGTAGTGTTTTACCTATCTGCTACTTGGGATTACCTCTTACCACAAAGTCGATGAAGCCTCATGACTACGAGTCTCTCATTGATAATATCAGAACCCGGTTATTATCTTGGACTACTAAGAGTCTTTCTTATGCAGACTGCTTCCAATTAATTAAGTCGGTGATAACAAGCATATCAAATTTTTGGTGTTCAATTTTCTGCTTACCACATAAATGTCTTGATGAGAGTGAAGGGCTGTGTGCTAGGTTTCTATTGAGTGGCTCTCCAAACAATCAAAACAGAGCAAAAGTTTCTCGGAATAATATTTATTGTCCGTTTCAGGAAGATGGTTTGGGAATACGCCGGTTGCATGACTCCTCATGTTTTTTCTCACTAAGTTTTGATTTGGAGGCTCCTCACCAACACAGGTTCTCTTTAGATTGCTTGGATACATGCCTATCTTTTGAAGCAACACTAATTCTGGAGTGTAAATGAGACAAGTGCAGGTTCTTGGATTTGGAGAAAATTACTCAAGCTTCGAGGTGTCGTGCACAGTTTCATTAAGTGGGAGGTTCGTAATGGCCAGTCCACATACTTTTGGTGGAATAACTGGTTACCGATAGGACATCTCCATAGTAAGGTGGGTAGAGCTGGACCTTGAAACGCGGGAGTTGGTTTATTTGCAAAGTTGCCAAGGCTGTGGTTGAGAACCAATGGCAAGTTCGAAGAGGTCGTTCCCCAACATTTCAAGCGAATAGCTATGGATGTATTTAAAGACCGTTTCTCTGATCGGTGTACTTGGAACCAGATTCGTCGAGTTCGATGTCATGTTCCTTGGCAATCCAATGTCTGTTTCCCAGGCGATACCAAGGTATTCGTTTATCACTTGGCTTGTGGTTTGTGATTGGTTATCCACAGGGTCTCGTGCTTGTTTATGGGGTCAGCAGGAGGTTTGCTCTTTTGTGGTGATCTAGACGAATCATGTGATCATCTTTTTTCGCCTGCCTGGTTTCTTACATGGTTTGGACGAATGTTCCTGGGAACTTATTAGGTAATAAGATAACCCCAGATTGGACGATAACACTGAGGAGACTCAGCTTTAATCGGCTTTCTATGCTCGATAAAAAAATTTTACACTTGGCCTTTCAATCCATCATTTACCATCTCTGGAGAGAAAGGAATAGTAGACGTCATGGACAAGCAAGCAATTCTCAACCTCACTTTATTCACGCTATTGTTAGAGTTATACAAGACCGAATTGTATCTCTTCACTACACCCCAGACAACAAACTTAGCGAACTTCTACACCAATGGATCACAACTCGATGTTAAAAAGATGTTAAGCATTTTTTAGTCTTTCCTTGTAAAACGTAGATTCGTCCTTTGTAAATAAACCTTTTCATCTTAATATTAATTTAACATTTCATCAAAAAAAAGAGTTGACAGCTAGGGTCTTGAGTTAAATGGAAGAAACTTAACTATAACCAAATAATTTATTTTCTCAAAATTCTTACACTTGTAGAAAAAGATTATTTGAAGATTCAATCAAAAGTCTCAATTTTAAAAAGAATGATCGAGCCAGAATCCAATTAGATTGATCATATGTTGAGTTGGTTCACAAAATCTTACTCGGAGCCTCACAATTGAGTCAAGGAAGGTGCTCCTAGGAGAATATATTCATTCCTTTCACCCCAAATTCATTATTCATCATCAAAACTACTACTTTGAAGTGACAAAGGATTGAATAAATTTAGCAAGAATGCTGACACTTCATCGGATACTCTGAGGATTATCAATATCTGATGAAGTGTTAGCATTCTTGCTAGAATTATACGATCCTTTGTCACTCTACGAGGGGTTATTCTTTCTCCTTTCAGAACTTCGCTGAGGACTCGGAGTCTTCTTCTTCTCCACTCCACCAGACTTTTTCATAACTAAAGCAGTAGAAGAGCCGATCTCTGTAACTTTCTAGTAGTAGTAGTTAAACTTGTTAGGAATCTAGTGCAAATGGTCCACATTGGAGTTGTCTAATAATATCACAAACTATCGGCTTAAAACCATTTTTGGATTTAAAGACAAAGGGGTATGAGAAAGTTGGGTATGGATATGCTTGTCATGGCTCAGGTCAACCACGTACTCCTCAATTCCGAACATATATATCAAACAATTCAACCCTAATAAATTTTAGTTTAGAATACATGTCATGGTTTAGGTCCACCACATTCCAAATGATTTGATTCTTTGATTGTTTTAGGGAGAACAATGTTTGGATTGTGGTTTTGCATGCAGATTCAGGAATTAATGTTGGAATTAACGAACCCCATGTCTTTTGCTTAGGCTTGTCCTTTATTTATTTTTTGATAAACTGTGGGAGTTCTGGACCTTTGGCCCTTAATCTCCCCCAGTCCCGGAGTCAGCCTTTAGATATTTTGACTTAAAGAATAATACTCCTTACCAAGGAAAAGTTGAAACCAGGGCAGAAACGAACCAACCCTTTTGTACTACCACTAGGCCACTACCTCTTGGGTTCGTCCTCTAATTTTGTTGCATCTAAAAATGTGTGACATGAAATATGATTATGTCTTTGTTTCCATGAGACTAAAAAATCTCTATAAAATTATAATCGGCATTCACGAAATGGGTGAAATTTTTTTTTGTCGATAACAAAAACCCATATCCTCTTTTGATATTCAAAAATCAAGAAGAAAGTTTTTCCTACTTTTAAACATAACAAATTGTGGTTTTTTTTAATTTAGTGTGGTTCATTGGTCTCCTTCAAAAATTATTGGGATGGCTCTTAATGTTTTTGTTTTTGTTCTATAATTTTTTTTTTTCGACAAATCCCATAAATTAAGTTATCGATTTACAGACTCTACTACTAGGAAAAGCCAAGAGGGCACGGATATGCTTACATGGAAAAACAAAATCCTCATGTTCTTTCACATTCTACAAAATGATCGTCACGAATATTATCACAACGCGAGATACATATAATCCTAAACGTTTCTCTAAACAATAAGAAATCTCTCAGTTCTATTGCAAACGACAGTCAATCCTCCGGTGTGTCGTCATGTCAATGAGGTTTGAACAATCCATAACAAAAAGTACGTAGACTAGGGGAATATCTGCCATACACTTCATCAACCAGACGAGAGCCTCTAGCTCTGTATGCAGGGGAGAAAGCATCTACTGGATCCTTTCAGACCGATATGTACAATCTCTTAGCTCTTGGTGGCCATCCAACCTTATCCACTCCTGCTGTCTAAATCATACCAAGATCCATCAGTATAGCAAAGAAGGGTTTCTTTGGGTAGCTTCGTCTCTGGTTCCTTCTCGATCAAGTCTTCGCACGAAACCTTCCTTTTGTTTGCTCGTCTCCAAGCTTCCTCCTCACAAATGGCGGTAACTAATGTGTCTTGCGGATGCTCATGAACGTTCTCAAAAAATTTCTGATTTCTTGCCTTCCAGATATACCACAATACCCAAGGAAAAATCCTTAAACTCTCCTTGTCCGCTCTGTAATCCTTCCCTCTCTAGTAAAGGAAATCCATATTGTAAAATAAGGATTGGGAGGGAAAAAGGCTAGAGCTGAGGGAATGCTTGACAGTTCCCAAACTTGTCTTGCCCGGGGCAAGCAAAAATCAAGTGATTAATCATTTATTCCTCCGCACCACACTGTGGGGATTCCTTGTCATTCCCAATATGAAGAGAGAATAAGCGTTGGCATGAAGCCAGACAATCTTAGATACATTGCCACACAAAATGCTTCATCTTCCATGTAGTTTTTAAGTTCCATGCTTGTGCCTTGAGTGTCGGACACTCAGTCCCTGAAGAGCGAGGTCGCATGCTAGGCGAGAGAGATCTCTTGTTGCCCAGTATCCCGACTTTACGGTATAGTTGCCAGATTTGGTCAAGGACCAACTATAATCATCGCTTGATGCTTAACGGCTTGGTTTACTCCCTACAATCATAATAATATATTCCAAGGGGTATAGTTCCCGGAGACGGTCCATCTTCCACAGCTTGGTATCAAAATCGATTAGGGTCTTAACAAATACATTAGGGTCTCGATCTTCAATCAGACTCATTAGAGGACGTGGTGGATCATCTGAGATCCAAGGTTCTTTCCAAATGATCGTACCCAATCCTGAGCCAATCGTCTTTCTAAGTCCTGATTTCAGAAGGGGCTTAGCTGCCATAAGACTACGCCATCCATAAGATGGAAGATTTGAATTTAGTATATCAATGGGGCTGCAGTACCTATAGTATCTCCCTTTTAACACGAGAGAGATTAGAGAATTGGGGAACCAGACCAATCTCCATAATTTCTTGGCTAGAAGAGCTATATTGAAGTCAACTAGTGATCTAAAGTGCAAACTGCCATCTGCTAGTGACTTACATAATTTCTCCTAAGCAATCCGGTGAATACCCCTACTATATTTCTTCTAGCTCCACCAGAAATTTGAAATAGTACTACTTAACTTCGAACATATAGTGTTTGGTAATAAAAATCACAACATTACGTATGTTGAAAGAGTATGCGCCTGAGATTTGATTAGCACATTTTTCCCTCTTTTTGAAAGGAATTTGGAAGTCCAAGAATTTACTCTGCTTTGTAGACGCTCTCTCACAAATGCAAATACTTGGGCTTTAGAACCGTTAATTTTTTCTGGTACCCCATATAGGTTCACATTCCTCCTTCTTGGGTGATCCTAACTATGTTTTTTTATCTTCGGTCTCACTTGGATCTGGACCTCTGACCCAAACAAGATAGATGATTTAGAGAGATTTATTTTTTGTCCTGAACCACGCCATAAAAGCGGATGATATCAATAACCTTTAGATATTATGATTTAAAGAATAACACTCCATACCAAGAAAGAGTTGAAACCAGGGCACAAACGAAACAATCGTTTTGTACTAGAACTAGGCCACTACCTCTTGGGTTTGTCCTCTAATTTTGTTGCTTCTAAGAATGTGTGACATGAAACATATTATGTCTTTGTTTCCATGAGACTAAAAAAATTTCTATTAAAATTGTAATGAGCATTCACGAAATGGGTGAAAAAATTTCTTTAGATAACGAAAACCCATATCCTCGTTTGTAACCTAAAATCAAGAAGAAAGTTTTTCCTATTTTTACACATAACAAATTGTAGTTTTTTTTAAAGTTAGTTTGGTTCATGTGTCTCCTTCAAACATTATTGGGATGGCTCTTAATGTTTTTGTTTTGTTCTATAATATATATTGGATAGCTTTTGTTATGTTCTAAGAGTTAAGCACATATTCTGTCTAAGAGTCGAAAAGGAGTTCCCTATCTTCCTTGAGGAAAATATGTCATTTTTGACCAAACATATGTCATTCACAATGCTGTGATGCTCAACATCTCTTCCTATGGAGAATGATACGAAACTCCTTTTTGATTTTAAGTACAAAATAGATGCATAACTCTGGTAACACAACAAAAGGTAACAAATACAAATTGAACAAAAGAACAAAACTTTTAAGAGCCATAGAAGTGATTTTAGCAGGAGACTGAACAAAATAACCACAACTTGTTATAAATAATTGATATCTTCCATCACATATATTTGTTATATGATAGTTTTCATTCTAAAACAAAAAGCATTGTTTTTATATAAATACATATGTACGTAGATTACTATATATAGTTTTAGAATGAGAAACTCTTTTAAGGTTTTCCATGATCGGTAATCTCCAACCTTTACGATTACCCGAATGAGGAACTGTTTTTCTCCTTTGGATTGACCGATTATGGTGACTCCAACGCTTTGGCTGAGATCTCTTCCTACTCATGCTTCCTACATCTACGCGGAGGCCTTTTTCATTAGGTCAGAATTAAATTTGTGTGCATTTTCTTATTAGAATAAATTTGTGCATATTTTAACGTATATATAACAATTCAACCATTCAACCGTTAATGCAACATCTCTGAAAATTCACTCCTTTCAGGAATTTGTTCGGTTCGTTCATTTCAGATGCTTTCAGGGAGAATTTGTTCCGTTTGCTCGGTTCGTTCATTTCAAATCATGGCTCAGGTCATGACATATCTCTCTCTCAGGTTTGTTCGCTCTTTTCACTACAAGAAAACAACAAGAAACAGACGGTCATATTCGTTGAAAATGGATTAAAATTAATTTCAGATATCGGATTTCTGATGGTTTTCCGACGGATTAAATTAATTTTTTTCAAAATTATAATTATAATATTAATATTTATTATTTTTGTAATTAAAATTATCCAAAACAAAATAAAATTATCTAAAATAAAAAAACATTAAAAATACAAATTAAAAGTTTTCTAATTTGAGGGGACGGCTGGAAAGAACGGAAAAAGGCATTCATCTGATCTTGCATTGTTTTGAGATGTGCAGCAATGTTGACTTCGATGGTCTCAATCTTGTTGTTAAGAGTTTCGATCTCGGCTGAATTTTTTTCGAGTTGCTCTCGAAGCTCCGTTATACCTTGAAGATGTAGAAGATGGCAACGAGTACTCTCCTGGAAGTCCAAAAAGACGGTCCTTAGACTTTAGAGTGACATACGAAACAAAAGAAATAAATTCATTACAAAAATATAAAATCGATAGGAATAAAAAAAATTACTTACTTCATAGACAAATTCGTTAATCTTCTCGAGCGGAACTTCGGTGCACGTTGGAGTTCTTTTAACTCCTCTCCTAGTCTTGTCACGTCCTCCACAATCTCCCGAACAAGTGGATCTTGTATTTGTCTTCTCTTGCGGTTGGTGTGCGCATCTCTTATCAAAACAAGATGCGAAGGTCGGACACCTTCTTGATGAAACTGGAAAAAAATTAAAAGTTAAAAAAAAGTTAATGAATTGAAATAAAAGTTAAGATTTAAAGAAACTTATCATTTGTTGTTCCTAGGAAGCCTTGCTCGTTGCTCCCAAATTGTGAGTGGCAATTCTTTTGTCCTTCCAGTCACTCTTTTGGTTGGTTGATTAAGTAGACGATGTTGTCCGGGTTTCCTCCATCCTCCAATACTCAACCAACTCGTTCCATAGCTCTGGGTTTCCAATCAACTCCCTAGGAACGTCATTCCAAGTCCACTTGTCCTTCCACTTGTTAAGCTTCCTATAGGAACGTCATTCCGAGTCCACTTGACCTTCCACTCGTTAAGCTTCCTAGAGTACACTTTCGATGCCTTAGCATCGAACTTATGTATAACCCAAGGCGTGAGGTCTCTATTTTACATTGAACTTAGTAAAATCTTGCTGCAAAAACAAAATGGTTAAACATCAGAACTTGCAAAGATTCTATTAAAATAAATCTAAAAACTTAAAATGGTAATGTTAAAATGAAAATTAAAGCTTACTGAAAACTGGTGAAACCAAAAATCACGCTCAGCCATCATTGTGGAGTGTGTCGCATATGGACGCTGTATCATTACGTTGAACATACGGTTGATCGACTTCGTTATCCCATTATGGGATATATGGAACCTATGAAACAAAATTATTTGTAAAATATTAAAGAGTAAACAAATTAAATATAAAAAATCAGAAAAATCTAGAAAATAAATTTACCACGTGTGCCTACCATCACAATCTCGATGAAGATGAGGCAATCTTTTCTGTCCAGGTTGAGAAGTGAAGTCCTCGATGCTCATCTGGGTTGGAGCAGAAATTGCTGGAGGAGTAGATAAACGAGATTGGGTCTCCGGAACAGAACTCTTGTGGTTTTGACTTGCTCCTCGTCTCCGTCTCAACCCACCCGCCTCAGAAATGGATCTATGAAACCGACCATAAGCCCTGGAAATAATATAATTAAACTTTAAGTTAAAAACATATACAAACAAGCATCTCAAAAATCTAAAAATTTTAAAAAAAATTATAAAAGTTTATAAAAAAAGTGCTAAAATTTAAAAAACAATTCTAAAATTTTATTAAAATTGTTAAAGGTTATAAAAAATGTTGAAATTTTGGTAAAAAGTTATAAAAACAATTATAAAATTTTATAAATAATTATAAAAAAATTTAAACAATTATAAAATTAAGTAACATTATATAATGCAATAACGTCATCTCATTCTTTTTCTATCATGCAATAACATCATCTCGAACCATATAAATGCAACACACTAGTTTTCCTCAAGTAACATTCTCATTCTCATTCTTATGTATAAGTATAAACATTTTCATGTCATAACATAACTTAACATGTATTATCACATAACATCATATCATATTTTTAATCGTATCATGTCAGTTTCATAACTCACAAATAACTTTATTATGCATAAAAATCACATAAAATGATTACAATTAACAAACATAGACAATTCCAAGTCTATACTCAACAATCCCCGAAGAATACGAAAGGAAAGTTGTTACTGCATATCCACAATCACATCCTTACCTTAGCCACTAGATTACTGAGATAACTAATGATTTATCCTTTTCCTTTCTTTGGGACATCTTATTGGGCTTGAAAGTTCACTTTGCTTTACGAGGAAACCGACTTAAAACTTTCCAAAAGTATAAACTTTCCTAATTTGAAAACTTTCCCAAAATAGAAACTTCCTAAAAGAGGAATTAGAGTTTCAGAATCAGAGAAACTGCATTATCTTATTAATTGTTTATTTTGCTCTAATGAAATTTATAATCTACATAAGTTAAATTATATGTCAATTCTGTGTTGTGCTTATATTTATAGTATCACTAAATTTTAAATTTTTCATAAGACATAATGTATGTATGTTTTGATCTTATGCTTGATCTGATCTCATTGTCTTTTTGTTTATAGAGGATGTAAAAGAGAAGAGGGAAGCTCTTGGTAAGCACCTGAATAGGAATCGTGTTGTTATAGCTCCATACAAGATAAACTTCAAAAGATTAAGTAAATGTTGATTTGTCTCTATGTTAGTTTAATTTTGTTTAAGAGTTGATACGTTAAAACTTGATGTTTTTGATGTTTTTGTATGATGTATGTTATTTTTAAGACATTTTTAGTTGATTAATGAAACAATCGAGTTGATGTTATGCTTCAATACATGATTCAAATCAGTTTATTAGCATCATTACAATATATCACTTTCATAACACATATTATCACGTCTTACAAAATTGCTACTAAAAATATATCATAGCATGAAAAAAGCTAAAATATAATGTATTATATAATTTTTATAAAATTATTATATATTAAATTAGAGTGTTTCCGTAATGTCATTAAATAATAATTTAAAACATTTCAAATAACGATATGATATAATCATTACCATAGCTGCAAAAAAACGCTATAGCATTGGTCGATCCTATTATAGTTGTCAAGGTCCTAGCGTTCATGATAACGCTATTACATACTTATATGGTGCTTATCGTGAGCTAAAATATACGTTTTCTTGTAGTAAAATTAAAAGGTCATCTCTTGATGAGCACAAATATAACCAAACACTACGGAGGAAAATAACATTTTAACTTTTAAACTACTTAATAATTTTGTGAATTGTTAAAAAATTTAACACTTAGTAAAAATTCTAAACTTAAAACTGTTTAATAAACTCAAGCAAAAAATATAACCAAACACTCTGGCGCAAAAAAAAAAATTTAACACTTAAAACTATTTAATATTTTAGTGAAAACATTCTTTAACACCAAAGTTCTACTAATAAACCCTAAACCATGAATTATAGATTATAATTTATGAAAGGTTATCTGGAAATCTTAAACCTGAGAAGATAAATTTTAAGCACTAAAGAAAGTCCAAATCCTACTCTTGTAGTTCGAAACCCAAACCCAAATGTAAATTATAAATAAATAAAATAAATCCTAGATTTTAAATAAGAAATTAAAACACAATGTTGTAACTACATTACGAGGTGCTAATAGTGTAAACAAGATAATGCTAAACCCTAGTCCCTAGTCAATGACTGATGAATCGTAACTGAGTTACGGATAGTGGAGCAAACCGTATTAGATTGTAAATGGAGCACCCAAACATAATGCATCAACGAAAGAATGTTATACCTTAGTAAAGGGATGGTGAACCAAAATCGACAAATATACAATCGACAATCGATAATGATATCTGAAAGTGGAGAACTAAACCCTAGATTGTAAATGGTAAACCCAAGCATAATGGCTTAAGTACCTTCCGAGATAACACTAGTATAAATGAGAGAATGGTTAAAGACTTGTGAATCTAACTCGTTTAAGGTATAATTAACAATCCATAAAAACATCTACAATGGGAAAACTAAACTCTAAATTGAAATTGGGAAATCCAAAAGCAATGCCTTAACTATCTTATGAGATGATAATAGTCTAAACGATAGAACATTAAACAATAGTCAATATAAACCGATAAATTTATAGTGGAGCTCCCCATAAAGAACATTCAAGCCTTGTCAAAAGTCATGTACTCTTGACAAAATCCAACGTACTTTAAAAAAATTAACGAAGTGTAAATTATTTAAAAAATCACATATTCATGGTACACATGAAAAAGCCTTTTTATAAGTTTGTCCAACAAAAGAAATCGCTAAAATACATAATACGCTTTTGTCCACAAAAAACCACACATATAACACAAAAAATGTATTTTGTCCACTATAAATAATGGATACTTATTCACTATAGAATCACGACATTCTTTTTTTATTGGTTTTTAGAAGTGAATGTCAAATTTATTTAAACCAGAAAAACTTTTTTACAACAAGTGCTACTTCAATTTGAAAATTATAAAAGAGGTGGAGGTGGTACCCAACTTATGGATTTCTTGAAGAAAACCAGAGCTGAAGAGATCCATATACTTACGATCACCAAGTGAATAACATCAGTTTTGTATCTACTGTCGATCAGTTTGATGAGAAGTGATGGTGAAATCGGAGAATCTTCACGACGACGCACATTTCTCTCTCTCCAAAGACTGTGAATTATAACTTGAAAGACATATCAAATTAGAAACAGAGTGAGTCTGTCAAGCCTTTTATCAGAGATGAGATGGAGCATGTGGTTCCAACCGGTGTTAAATCGAGCTTTTAATAGAACTTGCATTAACGATTTCCAAATCTTTGCTGAATAAGCAGAAGAGAAAACTATGTGTTGTCTTAATTCCATTGAATCTCGACGAAAAATATATAAAGTATTTGCTCTCACATTCCAAAGTGACATGCGATCACCAGTTGTTAACTGATTGTGAATCGATAATCACGCAAATATTGAGAATTTTAGAGTTAAATGTTTGAACCATATACCTTTGTACCAAATAACAAAGGGAGCTGTTTCACTAGTTAATGACCATGTGTGCTTAGAACTGTAACAAGTTTTGAATTTATCACCTTTGCTACGCCAAAAAGAGACATCGCCAACTTCTGTTACAGACCATTGCCTTTGAGCTGCAAGAGCTATCTCAATTTGCCTTAGAATCTCAGTCTGATGTCGGCGTCGGGGTCTATTCTGTCCAAGTCGATGCCACTGAAGCATTCAACGAGATTCTAGGTCAACAACACCTTGCATTTTGAGTTTATAGCATCCAAATCTGACCAAATATCTGACGAAAATGATGTATTTTCCCAACTTCAAACATCCACCTTGTGAAAATTTCGAGCAAGAGCATGAACTTTAAGTATTTTCCTCCACATCCAAGAGCCCATGTTAGTGTTCTCATGGATAGACCAAAAAAGTCCTTTCATATCAAATAGATTTTGAATCAACTTTACCCACAAAAAAGATTGAGAGGAGACTACTCGTCAAATCAACTTAAGAAAAGAACGGTGTTAACCTCTGTCAAAGGTCAAAGACCAAACCCTCATTATTTCTTCGGTTTACATATCTCTTCCCAAGCCATTTTAATTTTCTTAGGATTCATTTCTGAACCTGAGCTAACAAAAGAGGTATATAATTTTTCAATCTCTTTGATACACGCTTGAGGGAGACGAAATGCCGATAACCAGAAGTTTGAGATGCTCATTAACACTGAAGCTATGAGCTGGAGCCTTCCCGCAGTCGATAAGAACCTTATAAACCATGAACTGATACGATTGTAAATTGTTTCCAGTAGAATGAGATAATCAGTTGAAGTCATCCTCCTAGTAAGCAAGAGAAGTCCCAAATATCTTACCGGAAGTTGCCCATAAGTAAAAGAGAACCGCGAACTATCTCATCTCGAATATTAGTTGTAACACCCGTAAGAGAATTTGTGGAATTTTTCAAACTTATTCTCAACTCCGAAATCATTGCAAATCTTCAAAAACTTTAACTATCCCCTCAACCGATCAAAATTTCTCATCAGCAAAGACCATAATATTATCAGCGAAGCTTAAATGTGTGAGACCAATATTATTGCATTTCGGGTGATAACTGATTTGTCTAGTACTCGTCATATTATCCATCAATTTTGAAAGTACATTCATGGCAATAACAAATAAATATGGAGACAATGAGTAGTCTTGTCGTAAAGTTCTCTTATTTCGAGAAAAGTCCGCTAATTCACCATTCACTTGGACCAAAAAAGAGGCAGTTGATGCATAACAAAATCTAATGAATGAATTGGTCTGGAAAATTCAGAGCTCTTAGAGTATTAAACAGAAAAGACCATTGAAATTTTTTGATATATTGATCTTAAGAAGCATATAGGATATTATCAAAACTCCAAAACGTCTATAAGTACGTCGCAGATTACATCATTGAAGTAACATAGAAGTAGAAAATATCTTTTTTTGTTGAATCATCAAAGTCTCGAACAACTATCTAAAACCATGACATTTCTCTTAAATTACTGCATCAATTGGAACAACGTTAACTGGTTAATTGCTTTTCCAAATGAAAATGCTCAACGCATAACCCATTGAAATTTTCGACCTAAGTGCATTGTATATAAAGTAATTTCAGCCAATTAAGAACTGTAAGCGAGGGCCTTGGATCCATTGAAAGAAAACTTGAGTAGAACCAAATGAGTTCGTCAAAAGTATTAGACCTGTAGAAGAAGATTATTAAATCATTGAGACATTTTAAAGCAAACACTTCATAGGCTATAATTGATATAATCATCATCCATCCACAAAAAACTAACACAAACGAATATCACATACACCAACAACCAAGATTAAAATTAAACTGAATATTATCCTCCAAAAGTCACACAAAATTGCTAAATAAGGAAACGATTCAAATATTCAAGGAAAACTTTATAAACATTATCATATGCCAACTAACCTTTGAACCTTAACCACAAAATCTTTTAAATTGTTTCTTCATAAGGAATAAAAATTTTGAAATTTTGTTTTTAACCACACATTTTTTTTGGAAAGCAATCTGTCTATCTGAATATATTTAGAGTTTGGAGATTATCATAATCCTCACAAAAGATTCAATTAAAAACATGAAAATAAAATACAAAGGTTAGTGAAAAAGAAGACATAGAAAAGTTGTGTTTAACGCTAATATCTCTCTTTTGGTTCATCAACAATCAGAATTAGGTAAATCAGAATTAGGTAAATCAGAATTAACTTTGTATATATATTTTATTTTAAACATATATATCAAAATTCAATCCTAATTGCAAAATCTTGTCATTTCTTGGTGAACATGATCTGCCATAATCTCTTCGATTCCTTTATTTATGTGCCAAAATAAAGAAATATTTGGTAGGAAAGTGGAAGAGACTTTATTGTATATGATAATCAAAGAATTTGCTCCATCCGGTGGTTAACAAGTGCCTCCTCGGTGTACCGCGATAAATATGCCTGAAATCCCTAAAACATTACTCCTTTTGTAATTTGTTGGGTTGGAAAAGATATGGAAATGGGTTCGTTCAAGATCCTTTCGATTGAGGACGTTTGATATACCCGTCATGGCTCAGGTCAATCTCGTACTCCTCTTTTCCAATTGATTTGATTGTTTTTCTGGTAAAAAACCTTATGGATTGT